>CM077638.1:8915000-13915000 GCA_039660915.1 Euphorbia tirucalli
GGGATTAAGAATGGTGAGGTTTATTTGACCGCTCTGCTTCAGAAGCCTGTATCAAGATGAGAATCACATATGGAATTACAGGTAACTTGATTTATATAATTCAATTCATAATGTTAGTTAACTTATTGCTGGTGTGTGTTTTAGAAGTGGATATGCATATGAATTTAGTCTACACTGTGGAAACGGATGACAATATTGTGCTTGGTCAATCTGGAAATGAGTATCCTAATTGCTAATGTTAATGATGTTGACATATTACTGGTATCAGTTGAAGTTTTATGACTCAAATTTCCAAAATTTATATTTCATTTTGCCGTTTCTATTGGAGAACAATGGTATGCAGTAAAGATTCAGCCCAGCCATAGTTTTTTTATGACAAATTCTGGTATCCTTGAGTACATCATAGGAAAAGTAGTAAATTGATAGAGTCAATAACACTAGGCCAATTCAATATTTCCTCAAATTTAGAAGATTGCTTATGGATTGTGGAATTTGAAAAGCACCTCTAATTATTGGTTTTGGCCGATATCCTCCCACTAGGACTGTGTTTGTGTTTGATCACATAAAACAAATGTACCTTTTTCATCTTAATCACAATGATAAACATCTTGTTCAATACATTGAATGGTTTGAGCAGTAAACTTTTTAACATCAGGAATTTTTGAAATGATTCAGGAAGGTGAATTAATTGATAGGATTGAGGATAATGTGCTTTTCTTATCGTCTTCAGCATAAATGACCTGATGCGTACATTGTTGATTTCCAATATTTAGCATAATTAAGTCGCTCAATTTAGTTCACTCTTCTGGCTGGCATGGATTTTAGGTCATTGTGAACTACTGCAAGTTTTTGCAAGCCAAAGCGTGATGTGATTGTTGGACTGATTATGTTTTGCTTGTACATCTCAGTTCTTGTACTTGGCAATTGTGTATTGAAATTTCATGAGTTGATTTGCACAGATTACTTCCTATTCAAACAATAAGCTCGGTCAATTTCTGTTGATTTTGTCAGGCATCACCATCTGATCTCCTTCCTTGGCCGAGCAAAACTGCAGAATACACAGTTCAAAGTAAGATGATTCTTCAGATAGAAAATCTGGCCGTTGCTGAAAAAAATGTAGCAATGATTCATATGGAAAGCGTCAAGGAGCCCGGCTTCACTTGCAAAAACTGGTAAATGAAATTGTGAAATAATCATAGACGCAGTAAACTGTGTAAAATTAGGAAGGAAATTAAGAAAACACAAGGAGATTGATATTTATTGGTTATTTTGTAATTCATAAGAATTTTATTCATTCAACTGTTTAGAAATAAATCGATAGGATAAAGCATTGTCTTTATGCTTATCGATCTGCAAAGATAGAACTAATGGAAGGTTAACTTTGTGCATATGACTTGAACTAAAAAAGAACGAATCGTAAGTGTTGCAGAGCTGCTGTAAAAGTCGACGAACATGGGAACTTTCGTGATCCACTTGAACAATAATTTAGCTTTGTGGGTCACCGATTTTTGGTCACAAGTATTTAATGTCTTTCTTCTTTTCCCTTTGTTTTGTTTTTTTTGTTTGGTGCAAAAAGTAATTAGTGTCTATCGTATTTTGTTTTATTTAGATGTGGATCTAAGTTGGTTAAAATTGTCAACAAGGTTGGTCGCATCACATTAAATAATCAATGGCCCACCAAAGAAACTTGGCGGAAGAAATACGTGTTGCTATTAAGTCTCACATGAAAGGCCCAGGCCAATCAAGTTACTGCGTCATTCGAGCAAGCTCATGGTAGAAATTAGCGAAATTCTAGCATACTTACCCATAAAAGGTAAAATGATTATAATAAAAAAGTTGGTGCTGGAAACATGAGCTCTGAGAGTTCATGGATTATTTTATGTGAACCCGGTTCAACATGCAGCATTGCGATGCGACCAGCAAACATGAGGGGCCAAGTCAGGAACCCGTGAATGAACCATCACTAATTGAGACAAACTTTAATCCAAGGGCTCAACCCTAACAAGGAATTCTTGAAATGATGAAATTGACCATTCAAGCACTCAAGACAATAAATCATCCAGGATCCTTTTCTCTGTATAAAATCATTCCCTGATTTCTAATCTTGTGCTGCGTGTTTAGCCCTTGACATTAGTTTATATTGCAATTAGCATGTATATAAAGCCTCTACCACAGCTGCCTTGCTCCTTTATGGAAAAAAAAAAAAAAAAAAAAGAAACTGAAACTGAAATATTAACAAGACAAAATCATCCACATAACCGAACATGCTGGACAGAGGAATAACATTAACCAAATCCCTCGGTTGTTGATGGGTATAAACACAGCATATCTAGTCCTTCGTTTCACTGATAAAAAGTCACTATCTCTTCTCCAGAAAAAGAGAAGTTTCTGATTGACCTCTCAAGAAGCAGCCTTCTTCCTCAGCAGGTGGTGCAGGTCAAGCCCATTGATTTTAGCAGCGAGTATGAAATCATTTTCTGTTAGTCCACCTGCGCAATTCAGAGCATGCTTAGATTTTCTTCTTTCCCAGTCGAGCAAAAGGAGAAAGAAGAAAAAGACATAGTCATGCGGAAAGAGACTCGCATTCATCCAACAATAAGGTAAATTCAAGACCGCAGAGCATCTATCAATGGGTGGCATGAAAGAACCAGCAAGCATTTGAATAATGGAAAGTCAATTCAAATGATTTTTGCCAACTTGGTAAAACACCTACCAAATTCAAAGAGGAAAAACAGGGCATGACACATAGCATATGGTTAAAAATATCCCTTGGAAATTTGCCAAATGGCTGTTCCAAAACTTTATCATCCATCAGGGTAGACCTAATAATCAGTATGACTATATCACCAACAATAACCTATAGCTAAGTAATCATCCGAAAAAAGTGCTAATAATATCACAGGGGTTGCATGAAAGATGTCCTTTTCAAATCATGGGGATGGAAGTTGCATAAACAAATTAACGTCCCAACATGCTGTGGGGTATCTCCTCGGATTGTTGGCTCTTTGAAAATCATGCAAAGTTTGAATGCCTATCATTCGTTCCTTCTAAATGGAAAGATGTGACAAGTTATGCTCATGATTTTATTCTATGGTTTGGTCATGACTTTTCTATTGCAAATGAAAGGTAATACAGCAGAAATATATTTAGCGGTAAGAAAAATTATAAGGAAATGTTCCCAGGATTTGATCTTGGCTTTGATAATGAACAAAAGATTGGAAATCGTCTCAAACTTATCTTTCTACAAATTAAATTACTTTCAAAAAATGGTAAGAAACTATTACCAACTGCATGAGTCCATATCTCAATTTTTACATTGTTCCATCCAACAAGATGAAGATCTGGATGATGCCCTGCATTGACCATTACATTGTCACTCACTTGAGTAAAGAACTCCAAATTCCTTGAAGAAAGTCACAAAACTTGTACAGAACAGGGTGAACTATAAGCAATACATAAATACCTTCAGCTTCAGCAACATCTGCCACAAGCTTGAAAATTTCCAACCCTTTGGTGAAACTCTTTGCTTTCCATGACCGGTTGAGCTTCATTATACCATCTTCATTCATCAAACTCCACCCAGCAACCTATAAAATCTACATGCTGAGAACAATACATTGCACAAAAAGAGAACAACGTGAACAATTTAAATACGAACCTTTGCCGTCATTGCAGTTGCATTTTCTTCTGTCATTGGTCGCATATCTTTCGAGTTGCATGGTACACATTTCTTAGCAGCTAATTCTAACATAGTAACAGAAGTATATGATAAAATAAGAGTAACCAGATAAAACAACAGAGCAAAAAATAGTTACTAACTAAGCAGGACTGCTTGAGCTTGGTTTACGGTAACTATCGTTCAAGCCAGTAAACAAACCAACCATTAAAAAAAAAAGTACAAAAAAGCTTGATTCTTGTTAATGAATGATCTTGAATACCTCTATCACATTCTAAATTTTGACAGACAATTACAAATGAGTAAGACTTTATATGGGAGGAGAATTTATGCGGGCAAATTATAATTATCAAACAAAATTTCTAAGATACCATCAACCATCCTATGTAACAGCAAGGCACATCAATAACATTTGCATGAAAACATGAATTTCATGATGAATGATGCGTTTGTTGAACTTTTCAAAGATAACACTGAATCTGCATCAGCAGAGAAAAGAACATCCAATTGGACATAGGAGAGTACAGAGAAAGCTATTAATCAACCCACAAATGCCATACACAGTTCAGAAGCTCGATGTACTTAGCTGTGCTATAGACGTACGGCAACCTTGAAGTGAATAATTTTACAAATGAATGCAATAATCGGGCGATTCCAAGAACTACCTAGAAAGGATAAAACAAAATCTGCACACAGGTGACAGGTTCATGTCTAATTCATATAGTAATTAGTTAAAGGTTGTGACGCACCTCCGCCAGTGCAAAAAGTTCTATATCCATAAAAGGAGTTTCTATTTGGTGACAATTCCACACGATCCCAAAGTATCTGTTTGGCTTGAGAACTGGAGCTGTATATAAGTGCACATGTCCTTATTTGAACTATAAAAATTCTCGGAGAAGAAAAATCCATAGAACATGCCACCGCATTAAGAGCTCAACTGAAGGAAAACTTAAGAAACATCAAAATCATCTTACTACAGTACCCCAAAATAAAATTAGAAAAAAAGATACAATTATAATTAGGCATTAATTTATGCAATTGACCACTGTGATGATTGCTGAGTGACATTTGTACAACATCCAAGAGAAAAATAAGACATTTGTTTCAGCAAACAGTACTACCTAACACGGAGAAAGCGAATAGCCTATCAAGTACCATCCGAAATTTCCTTTCCTAACGCCAGATTTAAAAATATAAACTACACACAGATTAACATCAAAGACGAAGAATGAACAAAAAGACGAAGAAAGAAATGCACAAAGCAAAGAAGGGGTAAGGAGGGAATTACCGTCCATTTCTTCTTAACAAGCTCTGAAAAAGAGATGCGAATTGCGCCTGAAATAGTATAAGGAAAAAGTGAAGTTAGCAGACAAGAGAGAGAGAGAGAGAGAGAGAGAGAGAAGGGAAGGGAGGAGGTTACCTGAGGTCTGGTGATAGGGAGCAGATGTGGCGGTAACAACCGAGTCATCTGTTAATACGGAACCTATAATTAGCACTGTCGCCACTCACGCCCTCAAATACATCGAGTCGTCGCCGCCACCTGTGGTATCTATATCCATGGATTTCTACCTATCGAAATTAAGCAAAATTGCAGTAACACAAAATTTGTTTATTTTTTTTATTTCCTAGCGATCCATTAAATTTAGGAATAATTACGTAAAAATTCCATATAGTTACATTTCTTTGTAAAAAAAATTCTAAAGGTTTTATTTTTTGTAAAAAATTTCTGTAATTTCTGACTATTAACAAAAAATGAATTTTGACCTAACGCTGTCAAAAAAGAATATGTTACAGCTTTTGTCTCTACCACGTCATTATTTTTTTGACAGCGTTAAATCAAAATTCTTTTTTTTTTGTTAACATTTAGAAACCACATCAACCTTTTTTTGTGAAAAAGGAAAAATCTCTAAGCCTTTTTTATAAACAAGTAAAACAACATACGTTTTTTACATAATTATCCCTTAAATTTATGTGCCAAAACTTATATATATATATATATATATATATATATATATATGCTAAAATTACTTCTTCTTTTTTTATCTATGGAACTAAAGGGAAGACACTAAAATTTATTTATTTATTTATTTATTTATTTTCTAAGTGTAAAAAAAAAAAAGGTAGAAATTACATCAAAATTCACTTTTTTAAAATATTATGTATTTATGACATTATAATTTAAAATTAATAAGGAGATAATCTTGGGATTTAACCCCAGAATAATGCTAAAGGGGAAAATAAACCGGTTGTAATGTTGGGTTACAAAATAAATACCGGTATAATGCTTTTTTAACTGGGTCATTTTCGGAACCGGTGGTTCCGAAAACTGGATGAATCATTTTCGGAACCACCGGTTCCGGAAATGGAAGAAAATATTTTTTTTTTTAAATCACCTGTTTTCGGAAATTATATTTCCGAAAACACTGAAATTTAAAAAAAAAAATGAATTATTACGTTCACGGGCGTGGGAATCCCCACTGTTGGGGGATTCCCACGCCTGTGAACGTAATAAAATGCATGCAGGCAAATGTATTTTTGGCCATAAAAATTGCTTTTATATATTTTTTTTCTTTTTTCTGTCAACAGCCTTTGCATATATATATACACATATGTAAATGTTTAAAGGGTATTATATAGGCAGAGAAGTATTTGAAAGATAGAAAAGGAAAGTGAGTTTTATAGAGAAATAGAATTGGTTTTGAGTTGAGGTGGAGAGAGTAGATATTGTGATTTATAAAAGGCTTGTACTTCTGAGTTCCTCAAGATAATTTTTTTTTATAATTTTTCAGTCTTATTTCTTTTCTTGGATGCTTGATTTTGAAGTTCTGAATTTAGAGGGTTTAACTTATTGTTAATTTTTACCTTTAATAAAATCAACCAAGTTTATCAGTGCATTTGATTGTATGGGAGCTATAAATATCAACCCTATGAAAAATTTGTCCACTTGGTTTTGTTTGATGGGTTGGGTTTGTTATAATAAAATTGAAGCATAAGTTTTAGTTCTTGAGTTTTGTTATATATATATATATATATATATATATATATATATATATATATATATGGTGAATTTATTGTTTGCTTTATTATTATTATTATCATTATTATAATATTTGCTATGACGTGTATAAAATTTGCTATAATTTTTTATTTGTTTTTTTATTATTATTATTATTATTAGAAGTTAGTCAAAAAAGAAAAAAGAAAATTGGGGTTGTGACAGCAAAAAACTAAAAATAATTAGTATAAAATCCTAACACTTATCTTGAACATTGAATTTGTAATAGTTTGTTATTTGAAGTCTCACCTTAATATTAGGTGAAATGAAATTAGTTTTGGACGTTGAGAAACAAAAAATAATTAGTGGACAATAAAAATAAGTTATGTAAAGAAAAGAAAAAAGAAAATTAGGGTAGTGATAAGATGTGGTGTAATTTTTGTATTTATTTTTTATTTTTTTATTTTTGTATTATTATTATTATTATTATTATTATTATTATTATTATTATTATTACAGGTTATTAAGTATTGAGTAGATTTATTATTATTAATTTTTTTATTTTTGGTATTATTATTATTATTATTATTATTATTATTATTATTATTATTATTACATGTTATTATTATTATTATTGTTATTATTGAGTAGATTTAGTTTTTGCTGTAAATTTTTATTTTTATTATTATTGTTGTTGTTAATATTATTATTATTATTATTATTATTATTGTTATTGTTATTAGAAGTAACCATTAAAAAAAAATGTGTTAGTGACTTGGAATCTTTTGTTTAAGTTGTAAATTAATTTTTTAATTTGCAATTGAATTGTTGAAATTAAGGTTTTATTATTATTTTTTTTTTATGCAATTTATAGATGGTGAAAAGAATACTTACTCCGAAAAGACTCCGATACCCCAAATTTGCAATGAAAAAATTAGAAAATTTGAAAGCAATTAGGATGAGAAGGGGAAAAAACTTGTTAGAGTACCTGCTAAATATGAATGAAAAATTGGAAGACATAATAATGTCTGGCTATAAATTTGATAAGCGCAGGAGGGAACAAATGACACTGTTAAGAAATGGATTATCCCTGCGTTATAAACGCTATTTTGACGAGATCAACGAACAATCACCTATAGAGTATAATGATATGGTTAAGATGTTAATTACGAAGGAAAGTGATTGTATGAGTTTACCCAAAGAATTGGTTGGTAAAGTTTTAGAAACTCTGCCAAAATGTCAAGAAGACTATTGTAATATAGTGAATGCTAGGAATGGTTTCAAATTCAAGTTTAAGAAACCTCTATAGTAGTAGTTTAATTTTATGATTTTATAAATTATGTTATTTTTTGTAGTTTACTGTTATCATGTAATTTAATAGTATTATGTAATGTCATTGTATGATTATCTAGCTCAGTATTACTGTTTTTGGTAAAGTCCATAAATTATATAGAACGTAAATAAACTCTAGAATTATAATATGATCGTTGATTAACTATACAATTCTAATGTTGGGGTATTAATAATAACAGTCAACTGGGATAAAAAATTTCGAAAGATATGGAAAAAATTTATTGCATGTGTACCATGAGTATTAAAAAAATAAATATATTTTAAAAAAATAATTGTCATAATAATATGTGTTAAAAATATATAAATATTTGAGATAATTTTTTATATTTAATTAAATCGTGCATAATATTTCTTATTAACATAATAACATTAAATCGTACATACATACATTTATAATTATATTTCTCTTTACATTTTGTTTTTATATTTATTTAAATTTAGTATTTATCATTTCATTTAATGTGTGTGTGTGTGTGTGTATATATATATATATATATATATATTGTCATATATATATAAATGAATTAATATTTATTTTATGTCATTTGATGTAGCTTGATATTGGGTAGCTCTTGATCAAGCACACTACAAATTTTATTAAATCTTATCGATATAGCTCATTTGAGGTTAGTATAGTTCAATTATATATTTATTTATATATATTACATATTATTATTAATGAATATGAGTTGCATGATTTTGTTGTATAATGTACTATAGAATATGAAATATTATATAAACACGAAATTAGGCAAAGAAATTTAAAAATAATACAATATTTGTTAGCATTGTACGTATTTCAATTATATTATGATCACTAAGAAGGACTATATATAATTTAGTAAATGTACTAAATCTACTTCTACATGTTGAAATTAATATCATTTTATATAATTTTGTTTAAATGTTAAACAATAAAACCTATAAAACAATGCACTTATTTTCTAGGAATGGTTTCAAATTCAAGTTTAAGAAACCTCTATAGTAGTAGTTTAATTTTATGATTTTATAAATTAGGTTGTTTTTTGTAGTTTACTGTTATTAAGTAATTTAATATTATTATGTAATTTCATAGTATGATTATCTAATTCAGTATTACTGTTTTGGGTAAAGTCTTTAAATTATATAAAACATAAATGAACTCTAGAATTATAATAGGATCGTTGATTAAATATACAATTCTAATATTGTAGTATTAATAATAACAGTCAATTGGGATAAAAAATTTCGAAAGATATGGAAAAAATTTATTGCATGTATACCATGAGTATTAAAAAAATAAATATATTTTAAAAAAATAATTGTCATACATAATATGTGATAAAAATGTATAAATGTTTGAGATATTTTTTATATGTAATTAAATCGTGCATAATATTTCTTATTAACATAATAACATTAAATCGTACATACATAAATTTATAATTATATTTCTCTTTACATTTTGTTTTTATATTTATTTAAATTTAATATTTACCATTTCATTTAATATATATATATATATATATATTATCTCATATATATATAAATGAATTAATATTTATTTTATGTCATTTGATGTAGCTTGATATTGGGTTGCTCTTGATAAAGCACACTACAAATTAAATTAAAGCTTATCGATATAGCTCATTTGAGGTGAGTAAAGTTCAATTATATATTTATTTATATATATTACGTATTAATATTAATGAATATGATTTGCATGATTTTGTTGTTTAATGTACTATCGAATATGAAATATTATATGAACACGAAATTAGGCAAAGCAATTTGAGAATAATACAATATTTGTTAGCATTGTACGTATTTCAATTATATTATTATCACTAAGAAGGACTATAAATAATTTAGTAAATGTACTAAATCTACTTCTAGATGTTGAAATTAATATCATTTTATATAATTTTGTTTAAATGCTCAATAATAAAACCTATAAAACAATGCACTTATTTTTATTATATTATCGTTACAGTAGGTGCGCAATCATGTCAGAGAATAGCAACTATTATGTTATACACTGGGGGGTAGGATGCATGTAAGCGATTCTGTTTTTGAGTATGATATGTTTAGCTCATCGGCTAGGCAGAAACGTTTGAAGGTTAAGAAAAAACCATCATTTGTTAAACTTGTTGATCGGATATCCAGTGAGATTGGATTTGGCACTAACGGAAGGGTGATAAAGATCGTGTATAAGTATCCTGTATCGCCCAATTCATTCTCCCACATGATAATCAGTTGCGACAGTGATGTTGGAATTATCCATGAAAATTTGGCAAACATTCCAAATTATCATACAGTTGAGTTGTTCATTGATTATGAGATTCTTGCATCTAGAAATAATGAAGCATCAAGCGATGCGATGGTTTCAATTCCTAGTTCCTTGAACAACGTGTATGATTGTATTGTTCTGGGGTACGGAGCAGGGGATTCCTTCATTGGCAACTCTGAAAGTCAATCTACCTTTCAGTCAATAGGTTCTTATGGTTGGCAAGAACCTACCCCATCTGTTTCTTTCCAGGGATTTGAATCATTCCCTACTTTTGGCGCAATAGAAGGTGGATCGGTTATTCCTTCAACACGCTTTCCAATTATGACAGTTGGTGGATTCGGTGAACCCAACACATCATTTGATCCCTTTAACTCGTTCCCATCCATAAGAACTGAGGCTGGCACATCTCACAGTCCAGTTCCGGATGCTCATGTGGGTCTTCGTATGAGCATTCTACTGCTATCGGTGCTAATATACCTTCCTCACTTACTTCTGAAGGTGTGTTTGTTGTACATAACGTCGAAGTTGTTGGTACAAAAAACAATAATGTAAGTAACATATCACCGATGGAGCTTGTAAATCGCAGAGCTTTTGGATCAGGAAGTTTCGAAGACATTACTAGAATTACTACCCAAATTGATGAAGAAGAAGAAGAAGATCCTATATGTCATTATATCAATGGCAGTGAGGAGCCTAATGAAATTGAAAATACAGTGGATGAACAAATTGTTGAAGATTATGTACAGTTCGATGTTGACAATGATGACGATGATGACAATGAGGATTAAGGTCATGACGATGATGACAATGAGGATGAAGGTTATGAGGGGACAAATATCGATGCTATCGTTAAGCAAAATGTGAGTGTTGCAGCGACGGGGATGATTGATTTGAATTTTTCTCCCCCCCCCCCCCATATTACGAAAGGCATAGATATTCCCCCTATTGCTCCTTTATCATCTTTTGTATTCCCAGGTCCAACATATACCGTGATTGAAGAGCAGGATTATGTACCGCAATGTGCAATTGATTCTGATGAAATAAACATATATGATGGAGTATCTGAGCTGAAACGGGGTTTAGTTTTTGGTGGAAAAGAGGAAGTTCAAGCAGCGGTGAAGACATATTCGATGAAAAATCATGTTTCATTCAAAGTGGTTGAATCACATCCTCATAAATTGGTCGTTAAATGTAGGAACGAAGAGCAAAACTGTGGTTGGTGGCTTCGTGCACAATTCAAGAAATCTATAGGGTATTGGATGATAACTGTTTACCACGGTCCACATACATGTGTAAATGCAAGATCATCACAAGACCATTACAATCTTGATAGTAAGATAATAGCGAGTTCAATTTTGGGGATGGTTCGAAAAGATTCAAAACTGAACCTAGATTTGATAATTGAGCAAGTGAAAACGGTCTTCCACTTCACCATTTCTAAGAAAAAAGCATGGGTGCTAAAAAGAAGGCATTAGAGAAGATTTATGGCAATTGGGAAGAATCATACAATATGTTGCCTCGGTACCTGAACGCGTTGACCCACTATAATCCTGGGTCGATGACACTCTTACTCACGGATGAAACAACTGATCATCGATTTGCAATGTTTAAACGAGTGTTCTGGTCCTTTAAGCCATGTATAGAAGGATCAAACATTGTCGACCGATCATACAGATTGACGATACATTCTTGTACGGCAAATACCTTCACACACTTTTGGTGGCAACCGCGTTGGATGGTAACAATCATATCTTTCCAATAGCTTTTGTAATTGTTGAAAATGAAAACCAATTAAGTTGGGAATGGTTCATGGAGTGTATCAGGACATTCGTGACACAACGCACTGGTTTAGGTGTCATTTCTGATCGACATGCTGGTATCCTATTTGCCATAAATAATGAAGGATCTGGTTGGAAAGAACCCATGTCATATCATCGTTTTTGCCTCCGTCATTTTGTGAGCAATTATAATCACAGCTTCCATAATACAACAATAAAAAAACTCTTGTATCACGCAGGTATGAATCCTAAATTACTTACGTCATGTCGTACCTGTTATTTGTTAGCAACAGTTGTAATTTGGTTTCTTTTTTGATTTTTAACATACGTAAGAGCTCAAGCACAACCTTGTAAGTTTACGAAGATTATGGACACGATTAAGAGGTTAGATGAAAGATCATACCGATGGGCCATGGAAAGACTAGTGGGGAAATGGAGTTTGGCACACGACAATGGCTCAAGATGCGGTCACATGACTACCAATATTGCTGAGTGTGTAAATGGTGTGTTAAAGGGCATTCGTCATTTGCCAATTCAGAGCATCGTCGAACACACGCTTGGTAAAATTGTTAGTTATTTTGACCCCGTCGAACTAAAAACACCAATTTGCTAGAGAACGATGAAAGGGTCACCCCTGAATGTAAGAAAATGTTGGCTAGGTATTCTAGTAGGGCCAATTGTCATACAGTGACAAACTACAATAGTCAAACTAGACTTTGCAAAGTGAGAACAGGCTATGATCCAATAAGACAAAAAGGGAGCAACATTCAGATTGTGAATTTAGAAGCTCGTGAGTGCTCCTGTAAAAAATTCCAAAATTATCGAATGCCTTGTTCACATGCAATTGCTGCTTGTAAGCACCTACGTCGTCGAATCTGGGACTTTGTAGATAAGACGCATACACTTGATGAGAATTTACAAACGTATAGCTATCCGTTCCAGCCTTTAGCACACAAGGACTACTGGCCTGAGATCAACTCGGTAACATTGATTGTCAATCCAATATGTAAACGAAAGAAAGGAAGGCCAAAGTCAACAAGAATCCGCAATGAAATGGACGAGAAGGAAAAGGGAACAAATACTTACAATTGCAGTAACTGTGGTAAAGGTGGGCATAACAGAACCACATGTTAAAATCCCGGAGTGAATCTCTCCCGATGACACATACCGTCTTCTTCCAGGGGACCGAATAGGGCTGCTTTGACAAGACATTTGAGGGGGAATTGAATTAGGTTGTGAATTATTAATGAAATTTTAAATGGACTTTTGATTTTGTACTTATTAATGTCTAAACACAACCACTTATTTGCCCCGATGTTGTTAGTTCAAATTTCATAATTACATTTCTTTCTGACTTCAAGCCATGTGAACCATATCTTATGTTGTAAAATAATGTTATTGACTTGTATAATAAGTTGTTGATAATGTATTTTTATACCATAGGCTTACAAATTATGTCGATCACATATACTCCAGGAGATATATTTCGAGGTATGGGCCGTTGGTGGGCACTTGATGATGACTTTGTTTACCCACTTGATCCTAGAGAACATAATTCACCTTATGTCATACACCGTATGCAAGAAGAATGGCAATATCGAGTGACAGAGTCTGAGATTTTACGTGAAGATGCAACTACATGGGGAGTCCAAAAAACTCGTTACAAGTCAATCAACATGCCACGTAATAACAATGATGAACTCCGTGCTGCTTTATATAGAATAAGGGAAGAAAATAATAGGATAAAGATTAGGCTTAATTGTTTCGAATTTCAAAAACGTGCTAGAGATTATACTAAGCATGGTGACATACAGATGGCGCGGTTTTATGCAGCATGTTCATGCCATCCCGAGCATGCTTCTGACATTGATATATCAGATGAAGAAAATTAAACGGTGCTTGTGTTATTCCCGAACTAGGTTCCTATTATAGTGTACAACTTTTATTAAATATGTGTTTAATCATATGTTGAAACCAAGTGTATGTGTGTCAAATTACTTGTATGTATTAGTGTGTACTTTTATTATATTGCAAAAATGTTTATTTGTTGAATTTGTTTCTCAATTGGTGAAAACATGGCTTTATATTATGACAACAAATTATGTGATACCATTTTAATATTTAGAACCATATCACAGTACACATTGCTTTCAAATTAACATATGATTAAATAATAACGGTGGTGACGGTTACATCAATATATAGACCTCCTACAATGACCTTGCTTTTTTTCTTTTGTGGGATATAAGTCATGGCAAATAGGCGCAGGAATTGGATGTTGCCAGCATTCACCGAGAACTACCGTAGATATCTCGAAAGTGACCGTGCAAAATATTATGCTGGTTTAAGGCGTGAGTGGGAATATCGAGTGTAAGAATCAGACAACCTTGTTGATGACCTACAGTCACTTGAAGCACCTGCTGTCAACCGTAGGTTATTGAGTATGCTTAGACGAAATCCTCATGAGTATCGACTTGCTGTAAAACGAATCCAAGTGGAGAATAATAGGATGTTATTGAGGCGGTCACGGTATTATATGTTGAAATTGGCTAAAGAGCATTCAGCGGCTAACGGTAGAGACCTATCAATTGTACATGAACATCGCATATTATCAATTCCACTTTACCAATCTGATGACGAAATGTCAGATGATGGGTAACTCACATTCAATTGCTAAGTTTAAAATGCTTTACGTAGTAATGTTAATTTGTTTGAAACTGAGTTTGCTCTGATGTGGGTAAGTTTGACATATGATTATTTAATAATGGTGGTTGTATGAATTTATTAGAATTTAAGGTTTATATGCCATAACCTTCTATTATGTAATCTCATAACAGTTTTTTAAAATATTTTCTTCTATGATATGTTTATTCATAACACGATAGGTTGTATGATCGTAAGGAGAGGAAAGATATGTAGTATGATCGTCATTAATAATTCATATACATCTATAAGTTAAACATAATAAAATTTACAAGACACAAAATATTTAATTTTGAGCATTTAATGTTTCGACTACATTAAAAATTCCTATTTTGTCTTCGATGTCGCAACATTTTAAAGCTGCATGTTCCACAACGAACACCCCTTCCTACACACTCACGACAATTTCTATTGGGCCGTGTATCAACCTGCTCTTCGTAGGTTACAGCCATCCCTATTTTTGGTGTTAGATGTAGATTTAGGTCCAACGCATTTTGTTGGATAGCCATGGGAGGTACATGGGGTTGGAACCCCATATATTGTTCATTAGTCATATTTAAAGCTGCAGAGAAATCTAACACCGTGCCTTCAGGAGCACCTTCTGAAAAATTCATGTTCATGTTAGCAAAGTACGTGTTCGGCTGTCCACTTCTAGAGCCCATCTCATAGTTACCACCCATATTCAGAGGTGGCATAATCGTGTTACCAATATCATTAAAATTGTGTGAGCCGAAGGCTGGAATATTTTGTTGCATCGGAGTGCAGAATGAAGACCCTTCACCGACAACATTACTGAATGCATCGCTAGATTCCTCGTCCATGTTGCATCTTGTATGAAAATTAGTATTCAGTAGGTCTGTAAAAGAACCCCATCCAATATCCCCCTGTCCTTGTCTAGCATCGGATGTTCCAACAACTGAAATACCATTAGTGAACTCAAACCTAAAACCACCTGCTTGCGTATGTTCATGGACTTCAATGGGAACATTCTGAACTTCATTCAGATTCAAATCAGAACCACCCGCCATATGTTGAACATTATCAAATTGTGTTTCTGGATGATCCTGACTTTGTTGCTGAAGTTCATGTAATGGGACTGTACTCCTCATGGATGGACCACCAGAATCACAAGGATTTTGAAATTGTGGTTGCTGCTGTTGGTAATAAAGATGCTGAAGTGGATGAGGAATCTGCTGAATCCCTTCCGGATATGGAGGGGGAGGAACTCTTGTACGTCTGTCAGTGAAGGTTAACTTCTTTCGGTTTCTTTCCGACATAGGCAACTCAACATTAGGAAACATCATTACAGGAGGAGCAAGTTGTGATTCATATGAAGTACACATACGAAATTCTTGGTTTATCCCTCCTAGCATGCTTCCTAATAGATTGATCACGTTTGCCCTGTTGAATTGATCTGCACCCATTTGATACCAACGTTCAAGGCCATCTCCCTGCATAAAAAAAAATCGAAACCAATACCTTTAATCAATGAAATTGAACTGACATATGATAATATTTATTTCAGAATTTTTATTCTACATATGATAATTTATATTTCAGAAATTGAACGGAATTTTCATACCAGCGCATCGTTTCGTGCACCTTCTGGGGTCATCCATTGTCTGGTAATGTTTTTGAACCATTGCATATATTCAGACTGTGGATCTAACGGATGATGCAATTGAGGCGTCATTGCAACCCTGTGATGACTTGTATCCCACATTTCTATGTATGGGGCATATTTAACAACCCAATCACGAGGTCCATGCCCGGTCATTTTCACAGTTGCTAGTGCATAGTTTGATTGTTCTATCCCTTGTGGGATAGGTTGCTCCATGCCAAATTGTCGCATACATCAATCGGGATGATGAAACTCGACAATATGAAAATATATAATTGGCACAATGGAACGCCAAATATTTTGCCCCCCACGATAATAGGCTAGCAATAATTGAATGACTTCCGTGTACGGTTCCCAGACGAACTGTATAAATAATGATATTAACAAGTATTAGTAACAAATATTATATTTCGAGAACCTAAATTCGGGAAAAAATATAGTTTAAGAACAAAATTAAACCTGATCAGGAGTTAAACAATTCAACCGCATCCTCAGTTCCTTAACATTATGAGCGCCATGACCTTGTTATCCTATAGCCACTTTCCACCTGTAAATTCATTCAATTATGTATATCAAGTAATCGGATGGCAAATCATAATATTTATTATAATAACAACATTTAATATATTTGAATTAAATTTGTAAGCAAATAATATAGATATTTACTTTATTGCATACGGATATTCATTATAAGGGATGTAGTTTGTTGTGACAGTAGGGGCAATAGTTGTGAACCGCTCGTACGCCCATACTTGTATAATTTGGGCACATCCCCCAATTTGCTTCTTGTCTAGAGCAGTAGCTTTTGACATTTCCTGATACAAAAACGACAATACTGCAGCTCCCCATGCGAAACCACCAACTCCATCTTCAGATAAATCCTCCAGCAAACTCAACATCATGACATAAACTATGGTGGATTTCGGATTAACAAACATCAATCCACCAAACATACGCATCATAAAAGCTCGTGCATGACATTGAATGACTACATCAGCAGCATCATTAGGCAAGTCCATAAATTGCTGCTCCAGTCACCTTAACTTCAACCAATTTCTGTCCACATCATGTTCACCGGGAATCCTACCTAATAAACGATGGTATAACTGTTGTGCCCTATGAGTACCTTCGGATTTACCTGTCACGGCCCTACCATCTACACGTAATCCGATTAAAATCTCAATGTCTTGTAGCGTTATTGTTGCTTCTCCAACACTGAGATGGAACATGTAAGTTTCTGGTCGCTATCTTTCTACCAGTGCAGTGATCAAATGGTGATCTATTGGCATAGAACCAAGTTTCACCATGCCCTCAAATCCACATCGTCGTAGGTATGAAAAAATCCCGGGATCTATGTTCCGGTACATATCATCATTCCCGGCTTTTGTGTATTTCAAGGATGGACATTCCTGAGAAGGATACAAATTTTATATTATAATGACGTTATTCAAGTTTAAGGAATTATATATAATTCGAAAAAATGTATTTAATTAACTTAACAACATTTTTTAACCCTCCAGCTGGCAAAAATAATAAAGGGTCGTAGCTAATACTTTACCTGCCCCGTCCATAAAAGTTGAGATCGATGAACATTTTGTTTCACTAACACGTGTGGCATGATTGGACCTGCCTCAATGATTTATTCAGCTCTTTATTTGTAAGCCATTTCTCCTTACATAATAATGTTAAAATAATTAGTACAAAAAATAAAAAAAAAACCCAGCACAATATTTTAAAAAAACCCACCACTAACAAGTAACAATTTTTAAATTCAATTTTTTTTATACTCTAAAAATAATGCAAAACGACTTTATTGTCACTAATGTTAACATACAAACAATCTTCAAAATACATATCAAAAGAGCAATAAAATTTAATTTATAATTCATGGAAATGATATGTACACAAACCAAGCTTTCAAGCATATTATGCTTCATACATTTATCGAGTTACATGCATGCTTATATCAAAGAGTGATGAAATCATAAGGTAAAATGGTAATGAAAAGCCAATTAAACAAAAGAAATCAGAGAACTAGTTAAAACTTAAGGGTCAAATTTAACAGTGTAGGTACTAATAGTGCCAAGATCAGAACCCAATTTTAGAGAGGTTATATTATATTTTGAAATAATTCAATAAAAATTATTAAATTTCTAGTTTAAAAAATAAATAATACTTGATAATTTAATTAGATAAAATTAATATGTTAATTTTAATATGATATAAATTGATGTATTATATTATCTAAATTTAATGGAAATATAAAATTAATAGTTAATATATAATTAGAAAAAAGAAAGAAAAACGTTTTTTAGTTTTCAAAAATGAAGGTTGGCAAAATAACTTTAATCATGCAATATATGTTCTATTGGGACACGTGATGTTTTCTATTTTTAATCCTCCAATTTCCCTTTTTTTTTTGGTCTCCAATTATATTAAGCAAAACATGGTTTGGTTCAAAAACTGAATCAAACATAAACCAAAATATAAAAAATAAACAAAAAACAAACCCAAGTTCATATTGTTTCGCTTACACTGTACCGAACTAGTTTGTTTCGGTTATGGTTTGGTTCGGTAAACACCCAATCAACAAAAATTTCAATTTTTTTCTTTTTATTATCAATTTTTTTTCAAATACATGTAAACTATTACTTAACAAATATTTATTATTACATGTATATAATAATATAAATATATTATTCCTTAATAAAATTTATTTTTAGACATTTACATACTTTTTAACAATATTTTTTTCCTATTACGATTCAGTTCGGTTCGGTTCGGTTTTGTTTTTTCAATAATAACCGAAAACCAAATCAAATTGAACATCTACCTATATGGTTGTACATTAACATTAAAAATATTACATGTATAATTAGTAAACAACTTAAAAATTAAATTTACAAAAATTAATTACTAAATTAACTCATAAATTACATACCTTTAATCGAAAATTACTAAACCACTGATTCAAATATCACTGCAATGATTCAAAAATGAAAAAAAAAAAATAAATTTAAAAAATGAAGAATATGTATAATTTACTATTGCCATTTGATAATATGCTAATGAAAAAATTTTCTATCTTAAACCCACTATAATTACATATTAACTTGGAAAAAATAACAAACATTATAACAAAATTAACATTATAACAAAAACAACAACAGATGTAACAAACCCAACATTATAACAAAAACATAACAAGGGAAAATGTAAAAATATTCAAACTGGGAAAACTTTTAAATATTACCTTATGCACTTCAAGAGTTCTAGCTCCTGCAAAACTTGAGATTTTATTTTCAATAAATACACAATTCTCTTAAACTTAAAAAAACTAAGCTACAAAAGAAATTCACTCACTTATATAATTCTATCACTCACTTACTCACTCACTCTATTTATCTCACTCACACACCCCACCCATATATATATACACGAAACCTGTTGAACTGAAAAAAAAAAATAAATAAAATAAAAACAAAAACATTTGCATTGTTACGTCCCGTCTGCGTCTGCATGGCGTGGAAATCCTTCCCACGCCCAAAATTATTTTTCATTTTTTTTTTTTTAAATTTCAGTGTTTTCGGAAATTATATTTCCGAAAACATAGTCTGTGTCAGGTGCTTTTTCAGCGCCTGACACGGACCTGTTTTCGGAAATATAATTTCTGAAAACAGGTGATTTTTTAAAAAATATATATATATTTTCTTCCATTTCCGGAACCGGTTGTTCCGAAAATGGTTCAACCAGTTTTCGGAACCACCGGTTCCGAAAATGACCCAGTTAAAACAGCCCTATACCGGTATTTATTTTGTAACCCAACATTACAACCGGGTTTTTTTCCCCTTTAGCATTATTCTGGGGCTAAATCCAAAATCTTGAATATAAAATATTTTTTAGTCAATTATCTAGTAAAATAGAGTCAATTATCTAATAAAATAAAACTAATTATCTAGTAATTAATTAAAAGTTGTTGCCCGTTCAATGTCTTATTTAAGTCTTTTCTCAATTTCTCTTTTTTTTCCCCATAAACATTTTCTTTCTTTCTACTTTATCTACATTCAATCAGTATATTCTTCACATATAGAATCAATATAGAAACTTGTGAAAACTTTTATTGAATTATAAGGTACGTTTTATTCAGACTAACTTGTATTAGTTAGATATGTTGTTTATTGCTAAGAGTTCTATCATTTTATACTTCTAGTTTTATGTGAGTTCTTTTTTTCTTCAATATTGAAGTTATATTCAAATTATGTTAATTTATATTCAAGTTATATTAAAGTAATATTGAAACTATATTAAACAACCAATTAAATAAATAAGTTCAATATACCCAAAATTATATATCAGAGCTATATTCAAGTTATACTGAATTTATATCAAAGTTATATTGAACCTATATTCAAGTTATATTCAATCTATATCCATGGTGAATACACAAAATACAACAAATCTTGTTTTTACATTATATTGATATTATATGAATCTAATGTTAACTGCTCATATGCATTTAGATTGGATTATGTATATATTCAAGCTATATTCAACACATAAAGTACATCCTACCATTTCATATACAAACTTAACAAACTTAATAAATTGTATTCAAGTTATATTTAAGCTATATTTAATACACAAAGCAATTCACAATTTCCAAAAATAATTCATAGAAAAGCAAAATAAAATAGTTAAACGTAAATTATAAAAAGTTTTTTATAGAATAGTTAGTTGAATGTGTATTAATTAAATATTCAATACACAAAGTGCATCCAACCATTTTACATTTGAGCTTTACAAACTTAATAAATTATATTCAAGTTATATTTAAGCTATATTGAGGTTATATTCAACACACAATGCAATCTACTAATTTTCAAAAATAATTCAAAGAAAAAGCAAAATAAAATAGTTAAACATGTATTAAACAAAATTGTTTATAATAGTTAGTATGAATGAGTATTAATTGAATATTTGAATGGATAAATGAATAATTATTAATAAAAATAAAATTTATTTAAAAATTTATTTTGAGATAAATATTGATTTTATTATATATTAATTTAAAAAATACAAAATTTCTATATTTCTACATTTTTTATAGCGGTGATATATATTTAATTAGTTGTTGCAGTTTTGTTGTATATTGAAAAATAATGGTAATAGTCACATATATATAAATTTTATAGTTAATATCCACATATACGTAGAAATCGGAAAAAAAAAAAAATTGATGATATGAGATTCATATTTCTATGAATTGTGGTGCATTTCGGATAAAAGAACCAAATTAGCAATTAAAATCAAACTACAAATAATTTTGAGTTTTAAATTAAAATTGTATAACAATTCTGTTTCACTTCAAATGAACAGAGGACGATAAATGTAATACACTCCACAATAATTTCAATTATGAATATAATAATTTATCAGGATAAACAATATATTGGTTTCGTGTTACACTTTGTTTTTTAAAATAGAAAAAAACTACAAAATTTCAATTTCAGCTATAAAAAATTGTTCTTAACATAACAAACCACTGTCTCAATATTCACTTACAAAAATAAAAATGGTATTTTTTCAGTTCTTAAAATGGATAAAAAAAATTATCTGGATACCATTTTACATACCACATGCTCATTTTTTAAACAAAAAAAAAAAAACCTATAATAAAGTTGATTGATCCAAAAAGAAAAAAAGAATTAGTATTAAGGATGGAGTAATACGACCCAATACGCCGTCGTTTCATTCTTCGTGTAATTGTTAGTTGGAAGCGGTTACAATAGGTCGTACAATAATTCGTTTGTTTTCCCGCTCTATTTCCTACTATATGACGAACTGTAATTCTTCAATAATTAGAGAGTCTCAAATTTCAGTTTTCTCTTGATCTAAGAATCAAAATTTCAGTTCTCTCTCGATCAAGAATCAAATCTCCATTTCTCTTGCTCCAAGAATGGACAAGGACGAAGGCGCCGGTTTGACTCGTTATCAGCAATTTCTCAATATAGCATCGGAGCTCCGTTATTACGAAGCGAAATCCGAAAAAGGAATGGAAGAAGTGAGGAAGAAGAGGCAAAGTGGCGAGAAACCTGAATTGATGCTTCTTTTAATTAAAGCTGTGATGAAAGATCAAGATACGTACATCCATCATCTTGCTCGACTGGTTGAAATGATTACAGATCCGAAATACAGAGAAGATGTAATCGAAGAAGCTGAGGAGCTGGAGGAGAAAGAAGAAGGCACGGAGGATAAAATCCTTGATGTAGTTGAATATTTGATTATGAATTTCAAAAAGCACGTGAAGTATCACGAGGAAGATTCGGCTAAAATGGAGAAAAAAGAACAAGGATCAGGAAAGGGAAAAGAGAAAGTATTAGAGATGGAATGTGTAGAATATACACTCGATGGTATGCTCACCAGGCTGGCTGAAGTTACTCAACAGGTACTTGAGTTGAATAATAAGAAAAGAAATTAAAGCATTTTTTTGACAGATCGATCGAGATTAGGAATAAAACAGGTATATTTGTTCATATTTTGATTTTTGGAGAGACAATTACAAAGAGATTGCTACAGATTTGAATGGTTCTGTTTGGATGATTAGTACTGCTGAATTTGAAACTTTATTAGATGAATCTTTGACAATTTTTTTTTGCCTATAATCTTTTTATTCGTCCATGGATATTTACTTCTTGATTTCTTTCTTCTTTCATCTGCTGGATATACAGAGCTAAAGCCCTGTGAACTGCGATGGGATTTTCACCTTTCACCATCCGTCTAAGTGCAGTCCTAATTAAGAACACTAAATTTGTGCGTCAATGTATTAATCTTGTATTGAATTGACTGAGTCAGTGAG
Organism: Euphorbia tirucalli; assembly: GCA_039660915.1. Classification (NCBI taxonomy): domain Eukaryota; kingdom Viridiplantae; phylum Streptophyta; class Magnoliopsida; order Malpighiales; family Euphorbiaceae; genus Euphorbia; species Euphorbia tirucalli. The sequence continues at coordinate 8,938,252 of CM077638.1, forward strand.
TCTGTTGATGTTGGCATGAAATTACACTGTACAATGCCCAAAATTGTATCTCCAACGAAGTTCTCAACATCCAATGCACGAATCAAAATTGAGAGATTATATGATTGAGTATGAAACTATGCCGTTTTAAAGTCTGTGATTATGCCGTGTTTCAAAAAATGTTTTTTATTTTTTATTTTAAAGGATCATTTCTGTTTTTTAGTTGTTTAAAAAAATGTTTTAAGTCTTTTAATTTTTATTTTTCTAATAAAAAACTATACCGAAACATAAGTTTTGCATTTTTCTATTCCTTTTTAAACTTTTAGTCACAAATTTTTTTGACACAATTTTATTACAGAAAATTATTTAACCATTGTGACATAAATTTAAAAGCAACAAATAATAAATTTTATTAAAAAAAATAACATTTAAAATAACTCTGCTGCAAATTCAAGTAAAACCAAGAAAATATAAGTCATATATGAAAATGTGGAAACTAATATTTGGATTCACCTCTTAACTTAGTTTAATCAAATTAATTCACAATATATTTTTGTCACTTTAGGCCTTTTGTTTTGTGTGATTGTACTTGAACATTTACTCCCATTTTTTTTTTCTAATAAAATTTGTTTATGATTTTATAATTTTACAAATATTTGTTGATTGGAGCATTGAATGAAAGCATGTTGATTTGCAAAGGGGTTCTTAAATCTATGTAATAAACTCAATATCAATAGCATGTTACACACACGTAAGATAAGATTGAATTTGAGCTAAAAATATTAAAATGAAAAGATCAGTTATCCAGTGTGTTCAAAAAAATTTGATCAATGGACCAATTATGATTTTGATAAAAAAAAAATAATAGTGATAAGTATGCATTTTTTTCAAAAAAATAAAGAAAAAAAATCGTAAGATTATTAAATAGCAAATGAAAGTTGTAAGTTTAACTAGTATTCAATTAAAAACAATCTAAAATATAAATAAACAAAATATCATAAAAATTTCAGCTTATTAATAAGATGATTTCAAGAGTGAATGAATCAGTTCAAAATATGTTCACAACTACTCAATCAAAATAGAAAAACACAAGGATAAATAAAATAATACATATGCACTAAAAAAAAAATCAAATAGATAAATATATAATATTTTCAAAAAATTAATCCTAATTATTCATTAAAAAAAATACATATGTTAAATAAACAAGGATATTTGTTTATTGTGATTCATTAGCATGTATCCGGCTTACATTCTTTATATTGTATTTTATAATTTATATGTAATTTTTGGATTTATATGTTGTAATCCCTAACTATGGGTAAAAATTTACCTTTATCGTTATTTTTCTATTTGATTTTCATTTATTATGGTTTAAAATTACTAAATTTAGAATAATTTAAATTCACTATACATTAAATCATTTTACTAATTTATAGTATATTGCTAATAAGTTAATAACACACAATGTAATTGTGGATGTAAAAAAGAAAAAGATAAAAAATAGGATTAAAAAACGAAAAGGAAAATTTACTGGGCCCCAAGTAAGACACTCTACAGGGTCACAAAATTTCGCGTCCATGGAACGCTAACACAAATAATCCAACGCTCTCCGGTGAAGAAATACCCTCTTCGGAGGACCAGGCTTCTCTTTCTTATTCATTGAAGAACTAGACTTCTGATTCTCCATCTATCGATCCAATGGTACGAAATTTATTTCGGTTTCTTTCAATTTTTTTGTTATTTTTCCTCGAATTAGGGTTTTATTGTGGTTTTCTCGAGCTCTTATTTGCTGACTTTGTTTTTGAGAATTTCGAGCTTTAATTAAGTTAGTTGTTATTTTCTCTGTGTCACTGACTTCATACATGATGTTTGGTAAAGGGTTTTAGTTTTCTATGATTGCATATGGATGCTATAATGTACGGCCGTGTTACGGCGAGAAATTGCAATCTAAGCTGAGGATATTTATTTTTAGAGATATATCTGCAAATACTATAAGGTAATTGTGTGTTAGACTCAGTGTGAAGGTGATGATGTTGTGAGGCAGTTCAGGGAAATCGGCATTCTTGATGTATGGAAAATAAGAAACATTCTCTTGTTAGTTTTTAGTGAAATTTTAGCACATTCTTATGTATTGATGGACCTGCACAAGATATTTTCTTTACTTGGCAGTCATGTCATCAAATGTGAAAAATATATACGAAAAAGTAATAATTAAAAGCGTCTAAAACTGAAGGATTTGTTATCATTAAGTTGTGGCATTGGTTAATACATCTATGAATATAGTGTCTCCCTTCGGTATTGCTTTGCTGACTTTGACAAGAAAGAATATTAACGTTGTCCAAAATCCGAGGTTGAAGCCCTCCCTTCAAATGCTATTAACAAAAATGCTAAGCTCAAGTCTAACACTCTGCAATTTGATTTGGTTCCACTATGAAACTCTTATGATGATTTAGAGTGTGTTTGTCTGTTACCGTGCATAATTAACTTCATACCATAGGCCATGGAAATACAAAGGCTGATAAAGTGACTACAAATTGGGACTTCATACTCAGGACCTGAAGTACAAAATTGGAATAGCTTTTATTATCAGCATGCTGTTTCGTTCATTTATTTAATTAGATGCAAATGTCATTTTTTAGAAAAGCAATAGGGACTTCTAAACATTTTTTTTCCCGTGCTTTATCTTAGGCTGATCCAGAGTTAGAAGCAATTCGCCAAAGAAGAATGCAGGAACTCATGGGACAACGTGGCATGGTAATCATAATTTGTTCTTGCTGTGATTTTGAATTTTTTGGCATTTCTGGCTGTTGTTATATTGTAGTTGTATATTACTCAAAATTTATGAATGAACAGGGAAGTCAGCAAAACCCTGAACAACAAAAAGCTCAGGAGGAAGCGAAGAGGTTGGTTTGGAAATTTAGTTGCCTGTTATCTTATATGTTCTCTTTGGTAGTCATTAGCGTTTTTGTACATAATTTTGTAATCTCTTCTAAATGTGAAAGTGCAGTGCCTTCTTACTTGTTTTGTTTCTTGTCATATTGGTTACTTAACAATGTTTTTCATTTTTCATGGTGTTTTGAAAGTGAAACTAAAAAAGTGCTTCATGTTTTGCAGGACCAAGCTGTTTTTCAACTCATGTGTTTTCTTAATAACTTGTTTCCACGAATAGATAGCATAATTTTATGTATTGTTATTATGGGAAAAAAGCAAGTGAAATGGCTCATCAAATGTGACTTTTTGAGGGTACTTATGAATGGAATTTTCTGCGTGTTAATTTAATATAGGGAGGCTGAGGAGCGGAGGAGTATGATGCTTAGTCAAATTTTGTCCGCTGAAGCTCGAGAAAGGCGTAAGTTCAAAGTTATGATGATTTAGGTTAAGTTCAAAGTTATGATGATTTAGGTTATTTACTCGCATATTGTGTCTTTCAGTGACTTGTTAGTTCTTACTATTGTCCCCATTTTTCTAATGGTATGCATATTACAACCTAATTGATATATTGTTTAGTACTTGGATTTTATGGTAAATGTACAAATTGGATGTCATGTTATTTGTGAAGCAATTATGCTGGATTGAGCGGTAGAACATTATTTTCTGTTGAAGTCTTTATGTTTGCGACCTTCTTAGCAAGTTGGTGAATGTAAATTTGAGTCTCTAAGCTTGAGAGACACACTACTCTTTATGAACATCACAGGGAAATATTTGGGATACCTTCCTCCGCCTGTTGATTCTTTTGGGCATCTATTGTTTGTTTTATGACTGATAGTTATCGGTCTTCCATATATTGGTATACTCATGCTTGGATGGGAATCCTTTTCTCCTTTTTACTTTTACCTTTTACTTGTGGTGATGAGTTTGGAGATTATCTTTCTGATCAAGCGGGCTGCAATCCTTTGAAATTTAGATTCGTGGAGTGACATTAAATGCTGGATTTGGGTGAACCAATTTTAGATTAATGATTTTGAGAGTAGTTGTGTGGTTAATTTCACATCTTCTGTCAATATTGGAAAATAAAATGTGTATCTTTGAGCCGGCCATGATTACTAATCATAAATTGTCAATGCATTGATATGTTAGGTCAAATTATTGGTTGGTATAAGTTGTTTAGAGGCAATGATTACTAATCATCTAGGGATATTTTTGACATGCAGTAGTAGAGACAAAACAATTTGTTGGGTGTAGAAGGACACCTCTGTTTCAATTTTATTTTCCGTTTTGTCCTGTAAATTAATTGTTTCATCTTCTTTGACATGATATCTACAGTTGCCCGCATTGCATTGGTTAAACCTGAAAAGGCAAGGGGTGTTGAAGATGTTGTACTCAGAGCTGCTCAAATGGGTCAAATAGTTGAGAAGGTATAAAATGGAAAGCTCTTGATGTTTGATGCACTTTGTTTTATGCATAAAATATGTGGCAATATGGGCTTATGTTTATTACTATCTTGTTTGGAACTTGACCATTTGTAGGTCTCTGAAGAGAAGCTCATTTCATTACTTGAGCAGATTAATACCCAAACCACTAAACAGACAAAAGTAACAGTAAGTTGTTTTTTAGAAAATTGTCCTTCGTGTTCTTCCACTTGACATTCATAAGATTCTGATCTTTTACATATTTCTGTCTCATTTTACAGATCCAGAGGCGGCGGAGTGTTCTAGACGACGATGATTAACTCATATGTGTAACTTTTGTTTTGGCTATGTCAACAATGCAGTGCCTTGTTTATTACTAACTATAATATCCGCAGACAAATACTAAGGGTTGTGATATTCTCAAATGTGGCCCCCTGTGACTTCGTAGTCTCATATTTCCTGTTTATTGGGATCAATATTGCATGGAATATGTTGTTGTTTGGCTTGATTACTGAACTTGGACTTCACTGAAAACGACCCTAACTTAGCATATGAAACCGAATCAGTCAACTAAAATAAAATTCCTGCCTCCTGGTGTGGGTTGGGGAATGTGATACTACATACTTAGTTGAGACTTGAATGTCATCTGCATGCTAGTTAATGTGAGCGAGCCAAATACAAAATAAAACTTTGGTAAGAAGGTCAATGGATCCTTTGTTGAAATGTCATAGCATACAGCTACTTATATGCAAGAAGCATTACGAGGTTCGTAATCTTTTCAATTAATGGAGGTTCGTAATCTTTTCAATTAATGGAAGTCGATTATCTTTCAATTAAGTACAATATACTATTGATCAATTATAATTGTATCTATTAAAATTTTGCGGCTAAAAGAATGTTATTCATTTCATGTGTATTTGGATTCAGATTTTCTAGTAGTTTGAAAACAATTTTTTTTTCATATGTTTAATGTGACTAGAAAAACTTCATTTAGAACTATGAAAATTTTAAAAATTTTAATTTCATGTGTGGATGTAGTTATTCACATTCTTTTTTTTATTGAGTTTGTAAACTTGGATTCAATGTTGATAGCTAATGGTATTTTCACTCGCTTATTATGAGATGGCAGTTTTTGGGTGTTGAGGAGTGTGCACCACCTATTGGCTTGCACATGCTAATGAAAAAATATGGTAAGGGTCGCAGTTTTGTCATCTATACATATACTATTGTTGGAGGCCCCATTTCAGCTGCTGAGTGTTGATGATTTGCTTTGTGGTACTTGGTTAGAAAGGCTCAAAAAAGGCCAATCATCTAAATGTAATATTCCTTGAAATATGGAACTTTATTTATGGTTTCTTTCTAGAACAATCATTCTTCTCTTGATGACAGCATACTACTACTAGTAAAGAAATTGAGAGTTATCATGTTCCTATTCCAAAGTTGGTAACACAAATTCCCAAATTGAAAAGCGGTGCCCTAATTACGATGAAAGATTCATTTACATTCAAGCGCGTGAGGCCGCATATTCCTCCAATTGAAACTGAATTTGCAGTACGCACCGTACGTCAATTTTCCTTACATCTGAAATCTTCTCTTTAATTAGCTAGTTATTTTCCAACCTCTCAATACTCAATTTCATTGCGCTTTCACTTGGTTCTTGTGGTTGTTTTCGTTTTCCATCAAAAAGACCGGATCAATCTCTCTCAAAATTCTTCCTTTTCTTTCTCTTTCTTTATGCATGTACTTTTGTCTCGCTGCAATTGTTGAATTCTTCTCTTCAATCATTCAGATTTTCTTTCATTTTTGCCCACCCCCACATCGTAAAATTTTCCAAATTGTTCCTATATTCTATGAAGGTGAGGCCTTTTTGGATTTGCCACCGATTTTGAAATCACCCACATGGACAAAGAGCCGCTGTTGTCATATAAGAAAACACCGCCACAACTGCCACCGCTGCTCTGCCCTCTCCCTGAGGATGATGCAATCTCTCTGCGTCTCCCTTTTACCCCATCTGAGCTTAAAGAACGCATCATTTTTGGCGTTTCACCTTCTAATGATTCGTCTCCACTTCTTGAGGCCTTAACACTCTCTCTCAACTCTCCCATAGCCTCAGGTTCTAATCAAGATTTCAATGCAACTATTCAGGAATCCTCACCACGGTTCCAACAGCAACAATCTTGGCTATTTGACCACAATTTTTCATGGAAGAAGACCAATCTACACAGGTCCAAAACTGCTCCAGCCATGGCTGTTATCAATGACATTACACATTCACCCGTTCCGAAGCCTCAATTTGGTTCTCAATCAATAATTCGCCAAGCTGTTATTCTATTGGTAATTTATTTGTCCATTGGTGTGCTCATTTATTGGTATAATCGTGATGATTTCGTTGCAAGAGAAACACATCCTGTAGTTGATGCCTTGTATTTTTGTATTGTAACAATGTGCACAATTGGATATGGTGATATCACCCCAAATAGCACAGCCACGAAATTGTTTTCTATATTGTTTGTCTTGGTTGGATTTGGATTTGTTGATATTTTGCTTTCTGGAATGGTTTGTTATGTGCTTGATTTACAAGAAAATTATTTGTTGAGGAATGTTAAGAGAGGAAACGATATAGAGGCTGCAGGTTCTGTTATAATTGATGTGAAGAAAGGGAGAATGAGGATTAGGATGAAGGTAGCATTGGCATTAGGTGTAGTGGTTCTATGTATTGGAATTGGGGTTGGTGTCATGCATTTTGTGGAGAAACTTGGATGGGTGGACGCATTTTATTTGTCTGTTATGTCTGTTACGACTGTTGGTTATGGTGATAGAGCATTCAATTCGATGCAAGGTCGGATTTTTGCCTCCATTTGGTTGCTGGTGTCAACTCTTGCAGTGGCACGAGCTTTTCTATATTTGGCCGAGGCAAGAGTGGATAAGAGGCATAGGAAGATGGCAAAGTGGGTGCTTGGGCAAAACATGACTGTCTCTGAGTTTCTTGCTGCAGATATTGACCAAAATGGCTTTGTAAGGTATGCTTTGTTTATAATACTTGAACACATTTCCTTCCAGCAAATTTTTTTTGTTTATTGGCTTGAAATTGAAGTTCAATGATCGTGGCAATGCACTTACATTTGTATCCTTTCAGGTTTTCTATTTTTATTATACTCTGCATTTGTAATTGTTACGTTATGTTTTAGGAATGGCCTTATAGTGCAAGGAATTGAGTATTCTGATACAGGTTAAATTTGATGCTTTTGAAAAACCATATACACACTACATTTGGCACTAGAAGTGAAAGAAGTTATGTTTTGGTTTGTAAGATAGCTTAATGCCTAATTTAGGTTCATTAGTAAGGAGATGATAATATATGGTTTGCCAGATGCTAATTTGCTTCATTCGATGTGAATGTGTGCTTTAAATGTTGATTTATGACATCATTATTATATTTTCTACAAAAACATTATGCAGTTCCAGGCTATTTCCTGCATGCTTTATCCTATAGACGCTTTCTGTAGTTGTGATTCTTTGTGTTCATTCATGCTATACATTAGTGCTCACTTCTTATAACTATTGGTAAAAAATATTGAATGCGAATAGGGTAACCGATAATAGAGAATTGAGTGAAAAGAGTCTAAAAATCGTATATGGACTAATATATTGTAGTTACCACACTAATGCAATTTCAACTTGGGAAATGAAGTTGTGCACCAGAAAAATTAAAAGATTGGATAGTGTTTTGTGGGATGGATTTTGGATAAGTGCTTGGCTTTGTCACAAAATATTTGAGGTTCTTCTTTTCTTGTAAGCCTTATTGAGTTGTGGTTTCAGTACCAGTCTACCAGATGAGTTTGCTACCTGATAAGTAGTAGATACCTGATGCAGCAGAAAAGAACAATGCTCAACGTTTTAATTGCACGCTTTCCAATTTTAGGTTTTTATTCCATTAACTAGCTCAGATCTTGTTTCTATGACAGGAAATGTGCACTTGGTTCATTACAGTTAGATTCACTTGGTTCATTAGGCTTCAGTAATTAGTTACAATTGAATCTGTAGATGCAGTTTATAAGAAATCTGTAAGATATGTTTATTCAGGGATCTTTTAATTTTTTCAGTAGAGTTACTAGATACAGTCTTCAGTCAGTAACTCTAGGATTTAGGGTTTCGTATTTTGGCCTAATCTTGCAGGAGCGTTCTTTTGACAAAGTGAGACTGTGACAATCATGAAAGTCTGTGTTTATGGTGACATCAAGCTTTGGAGAGTATGGAAACATATAAGATTAGTTGATTTATGCCAATAACAAGTTCACTGTCGATTTTTATGACTGTTCCCTCGTCTTACTTTTTTGTTCCAGTTTTCTGCTCCGTCTTGCTAGGATTCTTTTCTTAGGAACCTATGGGCCGCTGATATTGAGCATTCATACTCACTATATCATGTTCTCGTCATATGCCTTCTTTTTCTTTTGAAAGAAAGTTTCTTTCTTTCTTGAAGAGGAGGTTTATGTAAGAGATAGAAAATTCAGACCACAATAAGGTGAAGGCTGTTATATTCTTAGAGCCATATTTTCAACAATATTCATCTTTGTCCTTTTCCTCATAAGCTTACTTTTCACTGAAGAAAAGCCCTGTTGTTAATTGCTTCATTTTAACGATTCGCCTTTTATTTATTTTGAGAGAACTAAATACTCATTTTTAAGGAGAGAGGATAATCATGAGCTCCCCTAGAGAAGGTGTATAAAAGGTGCTTACCTGTATATTTTGCATGTAAACACCAGCGAGTTCTGCACCTTTGAACTCACTTTTTCTGCACATACTAAACATTGGTGACTCTTATTTGTATAGATTTTTGAATGTGACAGCGCATAACTATCATTATCCTAATCTGTTTTATCCATATTGCCTTAACACTCCCTAAATAGGAAGAATAATTTAACTTGCAATATTATCTGTTTATAAATTTAATACCCACAAAGGTACCCTGTTATATTTCTGCATTGTTAGTGATGTGTGAAAACATGCATACAGAAGATCCCATGTATCATGTGATAAATAAAAGGTGGTTCTATATTTCGGGCATTAAATGTTTGGTATGTGTTACTCTTTGAATGATAAATTTTTCTATAAGTGTTAGAAATTATTTTATCTAGTATTTATGTTTGTCAACTAACGCAAAGCATAGTACAAGGGGGACATAATATTTTTCATGTTAGTGATACTTTCTTAGAAAAGCTTGGCGTGTAAAGTCACAACTTAGAGTCTTTCTGCAAATTCTATGAGCAATGTTTTGTTCTTTTTCTTATCAACAAACATATCTTGAAAAAAATGCTTTTATGATTTATGTTTTAAAACTTCTGTACTTATGCTCTTTATGCAATGGAACCTTAGTTGCTTGAATACTAATCACTCAACATTTCTGCAACTTTTGGTTTTATATAGGTGCCTGAAATTGTTAATGTAGTGCTGATGAGCATAAGGATTCATACTTGGTTCTGGTTTATGGTTCTATAAGTTTTGGACAAATTTTGGTTGTGTTTCTCTTTGTCAAATACCTAGCACTCTTGCAGACTTCAAGAGGTCTTGTACTTGAGGAAACTTTGATTATACTGATGTCTTGATTAGTTTCTCTTTAATTTTCACTTCAAACAGGTCTTGCACTCGAGGAAACTCTGATTACACTGAGTTCTCGGTTAGCTTCTTTTTACTATTACTTTGAACAAGGATTGTGGGCAAAAATAGGAAATCTCTGATTTCTGGTTAATCATGTTTGACGATAATTTCAACTCCTACTGTGACTCAAATTTTCGGGATGATATTGACAAATTTCGTTCTCTATTTTGGCATCGATGCTTTTTTTAGCTGAATCCCAATGCATTTGTTACATATTTTTGTTTAATCTGTTTTGCAGCGTATTAATTTTGTTAGTGATTTTTGACCACTTGGATTTGTTTGTCCAGTAAATCAGAATATGTGATATACAAACTCAAGGAGATGGGAAAGGTTTCAGAGAAAGATATTCTCCAGATATCCCAGAAATTCGATAGGATAGACACCGGTAACTGTGGGAAGATAACTCTTGCTGATCTGATGGACAGCCGCAATTAATAGCGCAAATAGTCTTCACTGGCAGTACTAGAACATGTGGGAATTGATAAAATGATGGATTAAGGACTTGATCGTGTTCTTGTTGAACAGAAAATAGTATTCATGGATTTGAGCATTTCATTTGTTTAATCTCATCCTTGGACCTTCTTTTGGTCCCAAGAAAAGTAGGATGAGGAACAACAATGAGAAGGGAACGAAGAAGTCGCGGAGCTGGCTGTAGCTAGGACAGACAGATTATCAATTTTGAACGTAATCTTGGCAGTCTCAAAGGTTACTCGTGCTAGTCCACCAAGTGACTGCTTCAAGAATTGTCAACAAACCGGTATTTCAGTCGAGAAAGGCTTTTGAAAGCTGCCCGGAAATTTAGAACGTTTCATCTTCTCAAAAGATGATTGAAAAAAGTGCTGAATGGAAGTTTGTCTCAATATAGTCAAGCTGTAAATAGATTGTAAGCTGAAAAGGAAGAAAAATGGACTAAGAGAAAAGTTGCATGGATGGATGTGAATCTGATCTTGATCTCGATCTTCAATTAGTGAATCTCCTTTAAGATTGAGGTTATTACTGTCGAGGTCTTGTTCTGTTCTTGCTTTGTCTTCAATGCCATTATTCATTGATATGATTTTTGTATAAACTTACCGTTAGCAATTCGAGTAATTTTCAACTGTAAATTTCACTCATGGTCCTCTAACTTTGTCAATTAGTCATTTTGGTGACGTATTTTTTTATAAATTAGTCATTGAATCTCATTTTGTAGTAAAAAGAAAGTTCAAACTTCACAAGAGCGTAACAAATATTTGACCTGAACGATTCTGATTTTATGATTTATGTTACCAATGTTAACATAAAATAAATTGATTTCATACTTAGTGCATTTTCTTTTTAATTGTATTAAAGATAAAATTTGTATTCTATTTTATTTTGTGCTGAATCACTTGGTATCTTGACACTTTCTGTGAAATTGAACTTATCTGTTATATTTCAGTTGAAGTTTGAGTGTTTTTTTTCTTAAATATTTTTTCTTCCTAAAGCATTTAGATATATTATCTAACAAAAAAAGACAATATATTATTTTTATTATTTGATGCAAAACTTACCAATTAATAGATTGGAGATTTGATGGAAATGGATAAATAAAGGAGGAAACATTACCAATCAATAGGTCAGGCGGCAAATAGAACAAATAACAAGACTTGAGATTAGGTCAGGCGGCAAATAGAACAAATTAGATATATGTTGGGGGAAACTGATAGATGGCATTGGAAAAAAATCACATTTTGAGATAAATTAGGGACGCAAATAGATGTTTAAGCCATGAAAAGGCATGTGAGATTATTTTGAAAACAAAATGTCAAATCATTTGAGGATAGACCTGTGGCCGAATTTGTCCATAGAGTAGGTTTGACGAGACCATTTTCCATAATTTTGCTGCTTGCTCCATTTCATGAAAAAAGCTACTGTCAATTTTTTCTGTAAATTAATTCAAGCCTGCATTATTTGAATAATTAAGGTCCAATCATCCTCAATTTAGTGAAATCTAGCATCATCATTGCTGAATTGAACTTTGACTTGTCAAATTGTCAGCTCAGCAATGGTGCAATGTCTAAATCGATAGATTTTAGAAAAATTAAAATTACATACACACACAGACACATTCTAAATATATCAATTATTGGTGGAACCACGTCTACTGTCGGTTAAGATAGCTTTGGTTCATATTGACCTCTTCTTGTTTTGAAGTTAAAGAGGGGTTCAATAATGGAACGTTACCTAGCTAATTCTGCTTGATAAGAGAATTTATTTGGAATGAATATGATTTCAAGTTTTAATTAAGGTCAATTTAAAATTAGAAAAACCCTGTTTTTAGTCTTATTAAATATCAATGGGACTTGGAGGTTAACCAATTTAATTTCTCCTTTACCTATATAATCTCCCTTTAAAAAATCTTTTCAAACAAACATGACATGGTTATTTAATCTCATAAATGCGTCACATCCATCTAAGCAAGGTTCATACAGTGATTTTAATTTACCTCAACTCATTCTTCATTTCATTCTTTTAAAATTCTTCTCTCACCGTCGTCCAAATGAACCCTAAAGATATGTTTGTTAGGAGCTATTGAAGGGAGGAAGAAATGAATGAGGAAGAAAAAAAGGTATAAAAATCAGTTCTAGATGCATATATTAATTTTTTGTGCCCTCCCTCTCTCTAATCCACCCTATGAAACACTATCGAAAGGACTAGCCTTTATAATATTAATCGACACCCAGCCCACTTGGTATTTATACATATTCAACTCAGAATTTGAGATTATTTCCTAAGCTGAACCGAATCAACTCATAAATTATATTTTTGTTTACACATTTAAATATGAAAAACTAACATTACATTAAATGTATACGTATATTACAAAGGACTGAGTTAAATCAGATTTAATAATGTTTATATATTTTCAAATATAATCCATTGAGTTATTAATTTGGTTGGATTTGGAATACGTAGGTTCGCGAATAAGAAAACATTTGACAAAGCTTAACTCATTAGGAGTAGTTTGAATGGCTGTCTAGACTCGGAAACTAGTAGAGAGCTTTGTGTAGGAGTAGACTATTTCTAGTCAATCATAGACTAACGTGGCAGGATGTGATCGGGCGGGAATAGTCTACTCTCAAATAGAATAGAACTTCTAGAAATGGGTTTAGGTAAAATTAATGATTTCATAGTGTTAGAAAAAGCCATGTGGTGCAATTACATGAAGAAAATAGATGAGTCAAATTCTATTCTATGTTCAAAAAGGTCTAGTCATATTGTTTCTTTTTCCTTAGCTAAGTGGCTTGCATACATGGACCCAAAATTAATAATCACACCCTTTCTGTGATCCAAAAATCTTTTTATGAAAAGTGACTCTAATGAAAAGTATACAAAATGATCATAATTTCGATGAAAGTGTATATATGCATTCAATCAAAGATCAAAGCAACCCCTTTTCAATCTAATACACTTTTTCATTGGACTTGGATTTTGAATGGCAAATATCGGTTTACTTTTATAAATCTACTTTCAAAATGTCATTACAAATCCCTAAATTAAAGAATCCCTAGCTTTTTCCTCGAGGTAAAAGCAATTTACACTAACCCAAATTCATGGAATGCATTTTTCAATGGCATTCCTAGTCATATTGTCTCACTTTTTAGATAATATAATTTTGTTGAATAATTTTATTACAAACATACAAGAGGAAGAAAACTAAATTAAGCCTTTTGAATTGGAGACAATCTTCTGTGAACTTGACTATCTATGTGAGCTAAATTAGAGCATAAGACAATGCAATATATAATATAATAATTATTTTGAGATTATGGCGTTTACCAAAAAGAAGAAAGAGACTGCATATTTATGGCCATTGCCCTGGCCAAGTCAACTTCCCTATTGCAACTTGTGACAGTTCATGACTCAATCCAATTCCAACCTTGTAATAATTTGGTTCTTACCATTATTTATTTATTTTAATTACTCGCAAATGTCGAGAATATGTAAATTTTTCATAAAGAGATAGTTAAATATCTTCTATTGGCTAATAAAAGAGACAATTTGTCATTGTATACATGTATATAAAGCAATTCTCCCATTTTGGGTATCTTTTTTAAGCGGATTACCGATTAAATATAAATATTGTACACTCTTGAAGTTTTGTCTCAAGTGTGAAGTTGTGAGTCACACACTGACTAATAAAAGTGACAATGTGTTATTTATAAACACCAAAAGAAACCAATATTTGGTAGCAAAAAGTTACACCGCTAAAAGTATAAAACTTGTTGTCATTTAGGTAATAATAAAAACGTTGTACATTATTGTTATAAAATTATAACTGTAGGTATTTACAGCGAAATTTATTTTACTACAAATTATTTTACTGTTAATCTAATAGTTGTTGTAGTAAAATTGAAATAAATCTCACCTTCGAAATACTTAAAAGAATGTATTTATTCCCAAATTTTAGATAAAATTTATCATGATCCTATCTAGTGTAGCCCAAGACCACCGTAGAACTTTTTCAAATTTTAACAATAAACAAGTTTTTTAACTATTTAATTAAAGAAAATGTGGGTCACATTAGTAGAAAAATGATAACATTAATATTAGATAATTTAAGGAGAAGCTGAGCTTAAGAAGTTGGAATTCGTCAAAAAAGAATTTCTGACATAAGAAAGAATCTAAGCTTTGAAAGCTTTTTCACACTTGATGTTTCTGTTATGCTAAAATTAATTGGGGTTGTCATCCATTAAAGTATAATCGTATTTTCTTTTCTTCTTTAATTTGCTACAATTATTGGATTTCGTAATCTATCAAGTTAAGCAAAAAATCATATTAATTATAAAAATTTAAATTATTGACCCATTTTGGAATATATTCCAAAGTGGAGTGGATAGCGAAGTGATTATGCAATTTGACTTTCACTTTCCAGTTGATATGAAATTAATTACAATATCATATTGTATAGTTTATTATAAAAAAAAAAAAAAAAAAAAAAATTAAGCAGAAGAAGATGTTATTATAAGGGGAAGAAGACAACGGTCAAAAATATAGTGTGGCTTCGTTCTAGAAGAAAATGTGCTAAAATTTACTAATATTATCACTCAATGATTCGTTTGATTTTTTTTTTTTTTTTTTAAAATAAAAATAGCCATTATTTTACGTATAATTTAATTTATCATTATCGAACTTTTCATATGAAATTTGATCTGAGTTTATGAATATGAAGTATATTTAAAATAAAATGACAATGTATGGATATCTGATTAATGTTAGTGATTGATAATTAAATTAATTAGACTTAAATCAGTTGTTTACAATTTATATTTTTGAATTAAATCAGAATTCTTAAAATATTTTTAGAAAAGACACACACACTTATATATATATATAGTTCAAGTCCCAGTATACCCAAACAATTTTAATTGAGAGAGAGGTCACTTAAAAGGTGCCTGATCAATATCGAACTAAATAATCGAATATATATATATATATATATAATGGGTAAACAATTATAACCTCAGTTGAGTTAATACACCCGTATTTCTCTATATTTTACATAACTAATTTATACCTCTCTAAAGTTTGTCTTTATCACATTATCATCTTCCTCAATTTATTATTAATCATTTTTCTTTCAAAATTGTTTACATTGCTAGTATTTATGACTAATATTAGTCTTGCCTCTTGTTTCTAATATTTAGTTTGCAAGGTCATCCCTCGCAAAATTATTTTTTCTCACTTATTATGGGACTTGTTTTTTACCTTTTAAGTTGTAGTTGCATTAGATAAAAGACATCAAAGGGGTTCATATAATAAAAACTCGAATATAGAACATTTTAAGAGATAATACAAATACAGAAATATGTATTACATTAAAATTCTTGTTAGAAAACAAAAGAATATTTATAAATTAGATATGTAAAATACAGAAAGATATTGATGTATTTTAGCAATCCTAATCACACTGTAATTGTTTACCTATATAGAATTGTACCTTCATATATGTATTCATGTAAGTATATGACATTTGGTTCCTACTTACACGCACTATGGAATTCATTTTTCCTTTTTTTAATTACAAATAATGAGGTACAACTATACAATTATAAATATTACTTCATTTTTTTGATTTTTTTTTTCTTTTTGTCTTGGAATTGTCAAGTGAGTATCCAATTAAATATTACCATATTGTTATGGCATAACAAAATTATAAAATATAGCTAGGGGTATCAACTTATCAATTTAGGTCCCATTTGACTAATAACATCACTTTAATTTTTAACAACCTACCAACATTTAATTAGTGAACTCTATCATCATTAAATTCATTTTTTTAATAATTTCTTAAAAAATAATGAAGTTTTTTTTTTTTTTTTTTTTTTCGATGCGTGTTCAATCTCCAATCCTATGTAACTGGGGTTATATACAATTTTTTTATATATATATAATTATTATATACTTGGAAGAGTTTAATATTACTTTCAATAAGACTGAATGATTTTAACAAGATTTGAATTATTAAATGTGTTGGGTACGCTATATATTACTACAGATAATGTTAGATTTAGCACCAATAAAATTGTTATTGCTATAAAGTTGTGACCGTAAATATTTATAACAAAAATTTGATATTCACTGTATTTTCTAGCAGTAACTTCTTGGACGTGTAAATTATTTTGTTGGTCAATGGAATATTTATTGTAGTGTATAATAGTACCATTAAAAAAGGAATTCAATTTGAGGGAGGTTTATACTTTATATATGCTTCTTTGATCCTTAAATTAGGGGGTTAATTACCAAGTGATTTACAATGAAGTCTACATCCAAAAGATTCCTTTTTAAAAAAAAAAAATAATTTTTTTAAGGGGAAAAAAATTTACCCACCTAACAAAACCTGCCCCTCTTCTAAATTGATTGGGACAGCCTCAAAAGACTATGCTTTATGTCACATATAATGGACACAACATCTTGAAGTCAACAAAATCATCCTATTTTTCTTAATTTATGTATTTTCTTAATTCCAATTGCTTCCATCAAAGTCGTCTATCTTAAGCAACTACCCATCTCAATAACCCAACTCTTTTTATGTTTGATTTATTTATTTCAAGCAATGATGATTTATACATATTTCCCTTTTTATTTATATATATATTTTTTATCAATTACAACACTAGTCTTTTAGACTACATGTCTTAATCATGTATTTTTCATTAACCACTACATACATTTATATATCCATGTAAATGTTTGGAGAAGTCATATACGTATGCATGATGTACAAATCACACATTTTATGCGTCATTAATTAAAATTAATCTTAGTTTGAACCCTTTTTTTCTTTTTTTTTTTTTAATTTATTAATGTCGCATTTAATTTGTCATAAATTTGAGGAACAGGTTTCCCTAATACAAAGTGATTAAGTGCATAATCAGTGACGCAGAGATAGGACTATATATTTCCCCTAAACTGAGACACATAAGTTAATATTTTCACAAATATTAATTAGTCCATATTTATATTTTATATAAGATCACTATTTTGATTATTGTACTATTAGTTTATATCCAGTTGAATATATTATATTATAAATTTATGGTATACGAATCTTGCACGAGTTTATCATATGGTTTTTTTTTTTTTTTTTAAGCAAATGCAAAGTCTTATTGAATTAAATCAGCAACCAAATAAGGTTGGATACAAATAGGTGGAGTAAAACCCCAAACATGGAAACCTGACATTGAACCCGCCGCCTTAGCTAAACAATGAGCCGCGGAATTCGCAGATCTCTTAACATGGACTACCTTAACTTGATGAAGAGACTCAAGAATAGTTTTACAATCAGAAATAATAGTACCAAAGGAAGAAAAGTCTGGTTCCTTCTAATTGATGGCATGAACTACTCTCAAGCAATCCGATTCCACCAACACTCGTTCTTTGCGTCTGTCGCGGATCCAGCTTAACACTTCCCTCATCCCTATAGCTTCAACCAGATCAGGCCTCCTTATAAGTAACCCAGGCTTTACATAGCCCATAATGAAACGACCAGTAGCATCACGGAACACAGCACTAACCGCAGCTGAGTTCGCAAACAAGGCCCCGTCTATATTAAATTTAACCTAACCAGCAGGAGGATTTGACCATTTGAGAGAACTCTGATGTACAACTTTGTGTGGTACAGACATGGCTTCATTGGCTTTTTTCTAGCTTTGTAAAAAGGCAAGGGTACCTCTAATGCAAGCCACGTCATTTGGGAGCTTCTCATGCCAAACTACCGCATTCCGTTGGGACCAAATACCCCAAGTAACAGCAGCCATCTTTTCCCAATTAGATTTAGGGGCAAATTTCAGAACACTAGTAAACCAGCTATTAAAACAGGAGGAGCTCCCTAAAACCAATCCAAGACCTGAAATACTCCAAAATTTTCGTGCAAACCTGCAGGTGACCAACACGTGGGAGATTGTTTCCACTTCCTCGTGACAGAAAGGACAGTGAAGTTGTGGTTTCAAAAATTAAAAAAAAAAATGATAACTAGCATTAAATCATGATATATAAGATCACATTTTCATCCATTTTAAACTGAAAATTTTTGAGTTGGTTAATAAAATATAAAAAACCTTTGGGATAAATTTTGAAATTTTTCGAGAAACGCAAATATATTTTAATTAAATAGTGATTATAAATTTTATAATAAAAAAAAATATTCAAATCTTCATGTAAAATTCTTAAATAATATGGATAAATTATTAAAATGCTTAATATACAAAAATGATATATGTCACATCATCATTTTTTAATGTAACATATTAGTTATTCTTTTTTGCTAACTTTTGAAACCACAATTTTTTTTTTAAATGCAATCATTAATTTGTTAACGGGTGAAACCACATAGGTGGTTTTCAAAGTTTTCCCTTTAATTGATATATATTTGAATGATATTATATTAAATCCAATAAATAAATAACAATCATTAAATTTATGAGTGTATATAGGATATATAATATAAATGTGCAGTATATATATACAAAATAAAATTATTATTACCATATTCGTCCCAGAAAAAGAGTCTAGTTGAAGTAACTATTCACATAGTTTAAAAAAACCACAATTAATATAATAAAAAAATCTTTACACATTACTTTCTTTAATATTTTTTTTACTTTGTTTTATTTCTTTCAATTTTAAATTTTTTACTTTGGTTAGTTCTTCTAAATTATTTATTTATTTATTTATTTTTTTGTTTTTCGTTCTTTAATTTTTTAGCTTTTTAAAGTTTTTAAATGTTTTCTAATTTATTTTTATTTATTTTTAAATACCTGGTGGTGATGGTTGGCATTATAACTTTCGCTAACTCAATGATCACTTCAACCTTTCAGTTGGTTTTTTGCTCAAATCCGGCCATAATAAGTTTATTGATAGTGAAGCGAAACAAAAAAAATCGACTTGAATGACATTAGTGTACAATTGTAAAACTTTCAGTAGTTGTTGATATATTTTACCCATGAAAATTGGCTTGGATATGATCTTAATGGTATTAAATTTGGCTCTTCCATACAGATATAACATGCATTAATTGCAAAACACTCAAATATTATATTATATAACTAAAATAGCATTACAAAAACCAATTAAAATTTGTTCCAATGGTAAAAAATACAAATTGCTAAAATTAAAATTTCGAATTTGAGTCGTAGTCTATATTGTAGACTTTAATTGGAGGAGACTAGAGAAAAGTTGGTTGCTTGAACAATATATATCTATTGTTGATATGTGATTGCATATGCTTCTTCTAAATGTTTAATTTAATTAATGACATTTCACATTCTCATCCATATGATCGATCAGTTATATAATTGACAGTTTGGGAAAAATTAAAAAGAAAAGAAAAAAAAAAACTTTGTTACTGTTGACCAACTAACTACTAAGGTAGGTACATGTCACACACACCAAGCCGACTACTAACTATATATATATTAGTGTTTTATTCAATAAAATTTAAAAAAAAAAAAAAAAGGGTCAAAAGTTAATGTGTTCCACTCCCTATCAGAGATAATTAATAAGATAATTGATCAATGAAGTAGCCAATTAAGCTACATATTACTCTTAGTAATCTCTAATTAAGTTTGGTGAGTGCTTCGTTGTGGGCTATGATACATATGACAAAATAGCTTGTAAAAATATATTAATATCCCTAAGCTAATAGTTAGCCACAAATTACGGTGACTCTCATAGGTGTTTTGAAAATTTAATCAAAATTAATTTCCCATTTTTATATGATTATTAATACCTATTGATTTTCTATAAATGACCTTTATATGTAACTAATGCATTAATATATATATATATATTTAATATGCATTTACGATTTTGTATTTTCTTTTTCTTTCGCTATTTTTATTCTTCATTATAGTATCTGATCTCATTAATGAGCCTGGAATCTTAAACTTTCCAAATTAGGAGAGATGCCTTCACCATTAGACTATAATCGGATAGGTTATTTGTGAGCTACTATTAATTATACTCAATAGTGAAACAAAACTTAATTTATTTGGTATACTTGTTTTTAGTCACCATGAAAGCCCACAAAATTAGTCACTAAATCATGAATTACAAGGCTACATAAAAATTAATCAAAACCTGGAGCATCCATCCGTATATGGATCCACAGTCTACAGGTTAATAAACAATTTCTCCTTAAATTTGTTTTGAAATTAACTTATGTTACTATCATCCTCATTCTCTCCAAAATTTTATTTTATTTTTTCTTATTTTTAGTAGCAAACTTTTTTTTTTTTTTTACACTAAATCTTGTATTTCTTACAGTGTGAATAATTTATTTATTTTTGAGTGAGTTTGGTTTTTATCATATATGTATTGGTGCGTGAAATTTAACTAAAATTGTAATGGTAGATGAGGCCATTTGATGATTAGTTGTATGAATATTGTGAGTCGGAATATAATTATTAATTTAGCTATATTAGCAATTTAGCATATGATTTCATTCAAGACTCAAAAGGAGCTGGAAGTTGTTCTGCTCACGCAAACAAGCAGCTTCCGTTTGGAACCATCTCACACATTATACATGCTTCCTAAGACTGGACAAAATATATATATATATATTTTCTTTTAATTTAATTATAGAAGTGATTTGTCACATGTTATTTTCTCTTGAAAATTGATAATTTTGGTACATGATATAGATTCTCCAAAAATCTTTCTATTAAGAAATTTCAATTCAATTCCGGTTCAACTATAGTATTTTTCACTTATAAAAAGGTTTACTGGAGATATTTCTAGTTTAACGGAAGGAAAAGCTTCAAGATCATGGGTGAAGTCACCAGAAAACCTATATAGCGCTTCCTCTATAAACACACCAGCAACGATAACACAATTTTTTTTATATAATAAAATATATATTATTTCAATAAGAGAAATAATACACCAAGGAAAAAAAGAAAATAACAAATTTCACAAACGTGATGTACCAATATTATAAATTGGGTTTCATAACATTGCGTTAATGCCATATTGAAAAATTTAAACCTTATTTACTTGTAGTGCTGCACCAAAACTTGTAGTGCTGCACCAAAACTAAGCCGAAAATGGGTGAGGGGTGTTGATGGCATAATAGAAAATTTCCTAGCAAGTGAAGAATCCAGTATTGGGCATACTACAATCATTCCACAATAAGAGGACTATATCCTAATCAAGGTATAATTCTCCCTTACTTGCCTATCAAGGAGTTTATATCATAATCAGGATAGAACTCTGCAAATGTACTATTTTACCCCAATTAGGAATCTTTCCTATTGGTCAAACAAGAATATCAATCCTATTTTAATTAAGACAGTTTGGAGCCTATATAAAGGTCTCTCTACCTCAAAAGGTATATAAGATAAACTCTATTATTTTCTATTCTACTGCTTTTTGATCTCTTACTGACTTGATTGTCAGAGTATCTTTATTTTGTTTTACAGGTCCTGACATAGTCTTTCTCAAAACGAGAAGCATCCTAACTGATGAATTTTTCACATAATTCATCAGGTGTAATTACATATTTTTAATTTAGTTCAGTGATCATCCTTTAAGTAAAAGTCATAATGAGAAAGAACTATAGAAATACTCATCAAGTGGACAAAACTAGGGGTGCACATGGTCGGTTAACCGGTCCATGTCGACTTTTACAATTTTTTTATTTTACTAACCATACACTATCCATTAAATTCGATTAACCATTAGTCGGTTAACAATTAATTTCGGTCAGTTAACCAAGTCTTTATGGTTAACTATTTACGAAATAGACATTATAATTTTGCTAAATTTATAATATTTGAAATATCAAATAAACAGACCATAAATCTTAAACGTGAAATAAAAATATAAAATTACAAACTATAGTCTTAATTATTAATTAAAATAACATTTTAACTATAAAATCCAATAATTAAAACATTAATAAAAAAAAGTTCCCAAACATAAGAATTGTTGTACAAGATCAAACATTAATTAACGAAATGTTCTTCGTTGTTCGTTTTTCAGTGAATGTGAAATTAAGAATTGAGAGCAGATATAATTGGAAGGGAGTGACCGAGAATACTTGGTGTTGTATAGTCAAGAAGAAAAATAACATCAAAGGTCCAAATGTTTCATTTATTATTCAGATTACCTATATATATAATTACATAATTTTTTAAGAAAAATATTTGTAAAAATTCGGTTAACTGCAAGTCCACATGGATTTTCGGTGTAAAAACCTAAACCTAAACCGCAACCGTTAATTTCTAAAAATAAAAACCGTACACTAGGCCATCGGTTTCGGTTAACCATATTTTTAACTCGGTTTCGGTTTGGTTTCATGGTTTTTCGGTTTTTCGGTTTTTTTATGCACCCCTAGACAAAATAGCTTCTTTCCTAATTTTAAGCTCGTTCCTAGATAAATTTAAAAAAAAAAAAGAAAAGAATAATTAGTTTACATTATTTTGTGATTAATTTTGTTATTATATCAAAATTAAGAAAGTAAAAAAGAAAAAGGATGTAGTATGTCGCAAACCCTTTTGATTTTGAAATATTTGATGTGAAAATTGTCAAAATTTAGAGTGAAAAAGACGGTTTTGAAATGTGCTAAAAATGTGTGGCAGCAAAAGGACTTTATCACATATTGTGTAAAGCAACGTACAATGTTTGATTTCTACGAAATGCTTATTGCATCTAAACCTATAGCTCAATCAAATACCCATTAATTAAATCAAGCAGTATATTTCTTCTACACCACAAGGTATTAAATAATTAACAAAACAGTATAATATTGGGTTATAATTTTCCGAAGTTGAGTTTTAACTTGAAAATTCATGTTGTAATATTAACTATGTAATGCAAAACTAGTGGTTAATAACTTATTGAATCAATGTATACATTTAAACAAAGAGCGTTATTGGATCAATTTAAACATTATTGTAATATCAGCTACTTTACTCTTCTTCTTTTTTTTTTTTTTACACGGGGAAGGTCTTAGGTTGAAAAAAATAAAAATCTACAGGTGACATTTCACACTCATGACTACTTAAAAGAAGAGTTGATGCGTAATATTGTAACCAGAAATTTCATTTGTTATTCGAATAATCAAAGATAAATAGATATTTTCAGATTTATATAACTAAGACCAGATTTATTTATTTTTCCAATTTGTGATTCTCAACGGAATTGATTCGAATAGCGGAAATAAAGCAATCGTCTTTGTCCTCAAGTGAGACAGTGCGACGGAATGTCCACCTATAGAAATAAAAGGATGAAGATCATGTGCTCTAAGAGAGTGTTTGGTTTGCTTGAAAAATACCATGGAATGGGAATTGGAATGAAAATTCTCATTTACAATGTTTGGTTAACTCAAGTTTATTATGGAATGGGAAAGTGATTCCCATAAATGGTGGAATGGGTGATTCTCCCTCTAACCCATGTTAATCAATTTTGATTCCTTGGGAATCAAAACAAATGGTGGTTATGATGTGCATACCCACGTAAACATAGTGGTTACTTTTTTTTTCTTTTCTTTTCAATTTCTTTAAAATATTTATTATGAAATTATTATGTGTATTATAATCTCTCCAATATCTTAATGAATGACAATTAAAATATTTCTTTTTTTTTTTTTTTGTTACAAGAAAAACACTTATCATGATATAATTTGATTTTCATACTTTTTAGTTTTTATGACTTTTTATCTTATTTATTTATTTATAAATATTACTATCGTAAAATGAATTTTTTATTCCAAAACAATTGAATTCCGATTCCAGATTGAACCAAACAAAAGTTATAAATAGTCATTCCGATTCCGATTCCACCCTATTCCGATTCCGTTTCTGATTCCGATTCCAAAATTCAAACCAAACGCACCCTAAGTGTAAACGGAAAAAAAAATGTCCAACGGAAATGGCAAGGTGGTATCAATTCAAAAAAGGGTTCTTCCAAACAGGGCGCTAAAATCCAGAGAGGGAAAAATTAAAAAAACAAGGGGCGACAAAACGATGACGTTGGCTCCCCATCAGCAAGACAGAAAAGCGGCACATCGTCTCCCACGTGCCAGGGTCATATGTCGGCTACGGTCAAAAGCCGGTGCCAATAAGGACACGTGTATGCCTATTATTCCCATCCCTCTTTAATAGTAATCGTTGAATGTTTGACCAAGCGCCAAACAAAACAACTCTTTCTCTCTCCTCATCAACTGCCTTTTTTTATGGAGGGGAGTTAACCGGTTATCGCCGGTTCCTTGTATTCTTCGATGACTTATTCCTTATTTCTCTTTCTTCCCCTCCACTCTCCCTTTCAGCGCGTCATTCATACGCGTCACTGAGCTGTACTCTTTGTATGCATGATCATATGTTGTTTCTCAGAAATTGATGAAGTCATTTCATTCTTCAAGGAATTATTTATTTGTTTATTTAGTTGACAATGAGTTCCCTTCGATTTTGATTATTTTATGTTCTTATTTTTCTCTATTCCAATTCACATATTAATTATTGTAATATTTTTACCTAGTCAATATTACTTTTTTTATTTTATAATTTAAATTTTTTGACTTGTAGTCAAAATCATTAAAATGTTGGCATTATATTATTTAATTATCTCTAGTAGAATTAAAAAAAAAAAAGCGCTTTAGCTATCCAAATTACAAAGTTTTCTCCTTTTAATTAAGGCTAGCTACCTAAAACCAAAAATTAAGTGATGAGTCATTCCTCCCTCATCTTCATGTAGCTTCAAGAATTTGATTTGACATTAATTATAATTTGTATTATACCTAGAGAATTATTTGAAATTAATATTAATTATATCAAAGTAAAATTATAATTTCTTATTCAACTTTTGATATTTAAAGCAGAAAAAAAAAAAAAAAAAAAGAGGGACATGAGATGGAGAGGCAAAAATTAGTAGTATTTAGGAAGAAAAGATGAAAATATGTTTCCACAAGAGAAGGCACTTTTTGGTGTTGTAATTGGAAGTGATTTTGTCAACTCAACCCCCTTATTTATAAAAGTGGAATTAAATTAATTTAACTTTTTTCTCTTCAAAACCCAAACCCAAAAAAAAGCATTATTTTCTCTTTATAATATGAACTTACTAACCACACAAACACACACACATATATATATATACACACGCAAATCAAACCCAAAAGTCTAACGCACAAAACCAAGACCTAAAATCCTATCTCTATCTACTTCTTCTCTTCTTCTTCTTCTTCTTCCTCTTAATTCTTGATCAATTTCATCCATGTCTGATGAACACAGAGACCTCTACTACCATGATTCACAAGGTGGGTTTGATCCTTCAAATTCTTACATGAGTTTCACTGATTGTCTCCACGGATCAATGGACTATAATTCTCTTGCAAAAGCCTTTGGTATGTCTCCTTCTTCCTCTGAAGTATTTTCTAGTCCTAAGCCTATGGAAATTGGGGATTTTGGTGGTGAGAATCTGAATCCAGTCACTCCAAATTCTTCTCTTTCTTTCTCTTCAAGTGGAGAAGAAGATTCTGGATCAAAACACTCCAGTAAGAAAGATTCCCTTCCTAAGGGCTCTGAAGATGGATCAGAATGCTCTACTAAGAAAGAGTAATTACTTAATTAACCCTTTTCTTGCTTTTTTTTTTTTACTTGTTAGTCTTTTTAATTAACATATTAGTGTAATTTAATTACCACAGGGGAAAAGGGAAGAAGAAAGGAGAGAAGAGGCAAAGAGAGCCAAGATTTGCCTTCATGACAAAGAGTGAAGTTGATCATCTAGAAGATGGTTACAGATGGAGAAAATACGGTCAGAAAGCTGTTAAGAATAGTCCTTATCCAAGGTACTTTTATTCATTCATACCCCTCTTTCTCTCTTTTCTTGCACCTAAAGTTTGTAACTTTACATAATGTGAACCCTTATCCATAAACTGCTAAAAGTATGTCCATCTCGAGTTAGATTAATAGTATATATATGCTAAAGCAAATTACAAAGTGCACAAAGAATGGCTTCAGTACTGCTCGGTTACTCGCTTAAACTAGGTCTCGAGTGCATACATAACATAGGCCTCTTGCACGGGTTAAAGTGGAAATGACTACCCTCTAGTCTTTGTAAAATAAATCCTGAGTTTGATTTACAATTTATGTAGAAAATCTTAATTGAGAGTGCAAATTTGAATTAGAATTAGAATTAGTTAATGGCTAACACCAAAAGAACAATGTGAACCCTGAAAAAAATAATTAATATATTTCCAATTTTGACTGTAATTTTGCCCAAAAGTCAAGAAAACAACAAACTATACAAATCAAAACTTATCATTGTAGCCAAATTCACTTTTAACATGTTCATTTGCGTCTTCTTCTTGTCAACTGAATTAATATAGCTTCAAATCAAAACTTTAATTACACCTAAATTCACTACTCACACGAAATTAAACTCTTTTTTTTTTTTTTTTTTGGCAGGAGCTACTACAGGTGCACAACACAGAAATGCACAGTGAAGAAGAGAGTAGAGAGATCATTTCAGGATCCATCAATAGTAATAACAACATATGAAGGGCAACATAACCATCCAATTCCAGCAACTCTTAGAGGAAATGCTGCTGCTATGTTATCACATTCAATGCTTACACCTTCTCCAATGGCAATTAATAGGCCTAATTTCCCTCAAGATTTTTTGCTTCAAATGCCTCATTTAAGCAACCAAATTGGTGCTGCTGCATCTTCTCTTTATCCACAGAACCAAAATCAGTATCGTCATCTTCAAGTTCCTGATTATGGGCTTTTACAAGATGTTGTCCCTTCCATGTTTTTTAAACAGGAGCCATGATCTTAATTAATTCTCATTATTGTAAATATACATATATATAGAGAGAGAGAGAGAGAGAGTTTAATTATTACTTAATTAGTATATGTATCTTTTTTTTTTCTGACTTTTTTTGCTAGGTCATAAAACACACCTCTTCTTGATCGAAATGCAATCCCATTGGATGAATTTGAAGAAGATGAACTGTTGTTTTAGAATTCAAGAAGATGAGTTTCAGTGGCTTTTCAGAGACCTAGAATTGGATTTGCAATTTGCATGTGCTTTTTTTAGTACTATAAATGCAAATCCCATTGGATGTTTTTTATTAATATTATATGAAAATCTGATCCTTCTGGGGATTTTTTTTTTTTTCCCTTTTTAATTTTGGTTAGGAATGGAAATGTTTGTCTCTCTTAATATATTCAATCATTCATCACTTATATGGAGAAACTTCATAATGGATATATCACCTTGGTTTAATTGAAGAAATCTTATTATTTGAAATTTTTAATTAGTTTTCAATGTTTTTTTTTTTTTTTTTTTTTGTAATGGTTTCTACCACTAACCGTAAATTCAAATGATTCAAAAAGGAAGTGTTCAGATTTTGAGTTGGAAATTCAGCACTTCCATTTCGATTGTAAAAATATAAATTAATTATTTAATGTGATGTTTTTCAGGGGTATACTAAATAATATCTTATATTTTTCCATAAACAGGAAAACCTAAGGTCAGTGGTGTTAGAGATAATACATATAGATAAAATCTAATAAAAACTTTACATATCATGTTTTGTTCTTTTTTTCTTTTTTTAATGGAAATAGGTATTACGTATTGAACCGTGTACAATATAGATTAATTATATGTGTTATAAAATTCTAATAATAGATGTCAATATTAGAATTTAAACTCTTTATCACTTAGGCTGAGAATTTTTGATAACATGTGAAAGAATTGTTTAACCAAAGGTAAAAATAATTTTTATATATTAGTAATTATTTTTGAGAAATAGATGTATAATAAAATAATTTATAATTCGCTTGGAATTAGTGTGAAATTAATGAAGGAAGGAATGCAGAAATATTTGACTGCCTCATGAGGCGAGACAGTTGAATATTGGCTCATATAATGTTTTAGCAGAAGTATACATTTAAAACAAGAGCAAAAGTATGACAAGTTTCATTCAACAAAAAGTCTCATAAGAATACGATTAACCCTAAATTCAATTCAACTATTGCCTTTCCCACATGTGTTATCTTGTTGTTTTTTCTCCAAAAAAAAAAAAAAAACATGTCGATTGATATTCTCAATTTCCTGGAACCAATATTTCTATGGTCGTATCTAATTAATCTAATTAATTAATATTAGCAGAGCAGGTGCTTGACTAATGCAAATGCGCCCTTCATTGCTTGGAGATAATATTAATATTAATTGTTGAATATGTTTACATCAACATTTTTCAAAGTGATTATATTAAAATTGTTAGAGTAATTAGTTTTTTTTATCTCATTAATTAATAACGTTAAGCATGTTTCCTTGGATTCAAAGCAAGCATAAGTACTTTCACCTGCATGATTTTGTTAATTAATTGGGTTAAAAGCACTTGTCTGATGAAATCAGTCTTTCGTGAAGTAAGGATTCTATCACGTTATTTTTTTTGTTTGGATTCAAATTAGTATATATGATGATATCATTGATTGGATACATACCCAATTTTTTTTTTTTTTTTAATATAGTGGATCTTTCTAATAAAATTAATCAGATATTTTTTAGGATATTCTTTCCAATTAATTAGCTCTGTTAAATACTTTTTAGATAATTTTTCCAATTAAGGTCTATTAAATAAATTAGAAGTCAGATCTAGAACCAAACTTAAGCAGGATACATAACCAATTCTAATTGATAATAAAATAAAACATCAAGATTCCATAGTCTAATGAAGTCTAAGTCCCATAGTCAAATCAAGGTGAATTAATTTTGGTAGTGATCAAGAATTAATTAGGTGATATTTCTTTATTTTCATGGAACAACATGAGATTGTCATTTGTTAGAGCTAGAATATAGTAATAGTATATATATACTTATGCTTGCTAGAATATAGTAAGCATTTTTAGAACCCAAATTTTTTTAAAAAAAATTTAAATGTTTTTGACCAAATTTTGTGAAAGATTTTTAATTTTGTAGATATTTGTGCATAATTTTGGGAAAGCAATGAGGATCGGATGGATTAGTAGCTAGTTTCTTCATAATTTTTTTTTATTTAATTAAAAAATCTTGAATGATTAAATAATATATTTAGTCAGTGTCAAATTACCTAACATAAACTATATATAATATATGATAGGAAAAGAAGAAGATATAAATGTATGAGAAGGATAAAGTATTGCCAAACTAAAATTGCTTTTGTACTCAAATTGCCAAACCCTTGAACAGCATTTGGTTCATCAATTCACATTGCCACTTAGGACTTTGACCTTGCTACAATTAAATTTAGGAAATGACATGGTCTTCTATACTATATCTATTTTCCTCTTCATTTTACTAAAAATAATTTAAAATATTTGTGTGTATTAATAATTATTCCAAATGATAACCAATACTATCCAACTACATACCTTCTAGTGCTGAAAATATTTCTCCTCAATTAGGAGGTTCATATTCCAAGTCTCTTTAAGACCAAATACTACACCTTTAATTTTTGTTTTAAAAAAAAAATTATTGTAAAAAAAATAACATAATAACTGAATTAATTAACCATGATCTCCTGATTTAATTAATTAAAGCCAAAACATTAATAAGTGAATAAACTAAAATAGTAATTAATAAACTTTTGAGCTAAACATGAACAACAAAGCAAAAACATAAATAAAAAAAATGGTTTTATACCTTTGTAAGTTGCTGAGTTTATTATTATTCAATGTGAATTAGAAAATGTTCTTTATACTATTACC
This sequence comes from Euphorbia tirucalli, assembly GCA_039660915.1. Lineage (NCBI taxonomy): Eukaryota > Viridiplantae > Streptophyta > Magnoliopsida > Malpighiales > Euphorbiaceae > Euphorbia > Euphorbia tirucalli. Next base: position 8,968,451 of record CM077638.1, read on the forward strand.
TAGCAAATATTAATTAGAGAAAGAAAAAAAAAAAAAAGAGAAAAAAGAAAAAAGAAATGCGATATCGGTGTTAGATTTTGCTAATGTGGCTTAGACTTTGCTAATATAGCATATTAATTTTGTTAGCATATCCTATCGAATCATGGATCTATACTTATGTGGTAGTTTGAATTATGTTTAATGATATTGCACAATTGTTGAAAATTTTACATTGAAAATAAATAAAAATAAAGAGTAACATATAAGTGGCATATATAGGATTTTAATATGAATCAATTGGTTTTTTTATATTACATGGACTCAGCTTTACTTATGCAGTCAAGTCCATCATTTTTAATACCCACAAAATATATTTTTTATATTCTATTATTAATTGGATAAGCTATATGTTTTTTTATATGGAAAAATAACACATGAATTCATCAAGCGCAAATATGCAAAATCACATTTTTTTTAAATTATTTTCAAGTTACTTGCTAGGTTTGAAGTCAAAATTGATCCTTCACTCGTTTTCGTGGCTGTTAGTATTTAGAAATTGATATTTAAATAATATTTTATAATATCATGGAACTGTTTGATCAAAAAGTTTAAACTGGACAGTAACAATGCTCGTTGCACTTGAAGTATGTCCAACACAGACTAACCTATCATGTGTTGGAATTTAATCAATGAATGGAGTTTTAAGGAATTCTAACTTTGACATTATTATTATTATTATTATTATTATTATTATTATTATTATTATAAATCTGAAAATTAATAAAAGAGACAAAATACATCTTTATGGCGTTTTCTTTTTCTTGAAGTGTAGGTATTATTAAATACATGTAAGTGAGAAGATTTGAGTCAAAAGAAGAAAGGAAGAGTTCACATATCAAAATCAAGATTAGCTCTATTCATACACTTATTGCTTATAAAATAAGTGTATAGTATATACTAATAATACATTAGCATTTAGCTGACTGATCCCATTTATGTATAAGACATCATATTCGAGTTTGAATTTGATTTAATTTCGTACCTTTTTTAATTTGTTTCTTTTCTTTAATTTGGTAAATTGGCATTAACACTCGAGTTAGCAAGAAAACAACAAAAATGAAATGAAAATGGAAAAGATTGGTCTTCTAAGCAATTACTTGTCACCTCAAGGTACAATCTTTTTGAATTTATATACAAACCTAACTTCAATTTGGATTCATGTATATATATATATATATATATATATATATATATATATATATATATATATATATATATATATATATATATTTACACCACCACACACCTAGCTAACCTTTGTTGTTGTTTTTATTAATTAATATTTTATTTTATAATTAGCTGTATTTTGAGAATCAATTTTTAACAGTACCTACAATTTGAATTCTCATCAATCACTTATGTATATACAAATTTACTTTTTAGGTTTGAGTTTCTTTCTTTTTTTTTTTTTTTTTTTTTTGTTTTTTTTCGATAAGAGACTTAAATTTGTAGAATGGTCTTTATTCTTTACGAAAATCATACAACCAAATAACTTTGACTGCACGTTTCAAAAACAATTTTTGTTATTTCTATAACATGCAATGCATGCAACATGTTTTTTCAATTCAATTCGAAGCGTGAAAGTTAAGTGTATGAATAGAGCCAATGGAAACAAATCACACTACCCAAATATCAAATATATTAGCTGTGACAAGCTGCAGAAAAGATTGATATAATGATTGAGATTTTGAACTCTAAGCTAATCTCAAATTTATTAAAAAGCCCCTTCTACAAAAATGCATCAAAAAATTCATTTCAATTTTGATCTTACTATTTACACATCTTCCCTACTTTCACCTTACATTTTACAAGTTTAATATATCAGTCCATAAATTCTTTACTTTGATTTCTACCATCAGATCGATTGTAACAACGTTTGCAATTGTGTCCAGCTCTTAGGAAAAGGCTTCCACTACCTCTTGAAGAGATAGAAACAACTCCTTGAAAAAAGACATTGACCTTGGAAATGGTTTGAAGGACGAAAATATGTCAATTCTCATAATCATACCTAGACCAGATAGAACTTTCTTATCGATAGAGGGGGCTTCATTAGTAAATTGTTCTCCAATATTAAGGCCTTTTGGTTTTCCCTTTATCTCTATCCATCATGTCCTTAGTAAGTTCTTTAATCATAATTGACTTACATTTGTCGTTTTCAACTTGTCATTCACAAGTGCTTCAATCGAAGGTAGAACTCTAACAATTATAATAAAATCTGAATCGTCTACAATCAGCCAAACTCAGGGTATATATGAGAATTTTGAAACTGTTCATCTTCTCTTCTTGATTTTGGTCATTGAACACCATAACCATGAAATCATGAAGGCAACGAGTTAGTTCAACCCCACAATACACAACAACAGCTTTGATGACATCTAGACACCAGTGTTCATCAATCTACCTGTTGAAATGTCTCAGCCATTAAAAAAATTACTTTGTCATTAGGTTCAAAAAATCTATTGCAATGAGGGCATATATTTTGGAAACTAATATGTCTTTCCTTTTCCAATTCAACATGACGGGTTAGAGGATTGGCAATGCTGAAAGATAGTTGATCGATAGATACAGATCTTGGCTTGTTGTGGCAAAGGATGCATCTTGGAAGACGTTGATTGGGGCAATAGAAAGAAGCTAGTTGTTGACTTGGCTTGCTGTGTCAGAGGATGTATCCTGGATGATGTTGTTTGGGGTAGTAAAAAGAAGATGGTTGTGAACTAGGCTCGTTGCGACATAGGAAGGATCATGGTATTTTGAAAGGCGTATGTTTTGTACCAGTAACAGTCACCTGTGCAACAAGATTTTGGATGGTATGTAATTGTTGAGAGTGATCGAAACCAATCTTAGTAGTCAATGGTAGGATCTTTCAAAACTAATGACAAGGTTAATTTTTTCTGGTCGGTGAACCATTTCAACAGGTTCAATGATGACCATTAATGTACGTATTCTGGGTTTTTTTTTTTATATAATTGCATTGTGGGGTTAAACTAAGTTTCTACAAGAACGCCCAAATTGGTATAAATTTGACAAGCAATATCATATAGATCCAAAAATAAACTTTCTTTGTCAAATTCATGACTTGTAGTTGCTTAAACAATCGTTGATGTATGATTTGAGACACTAATGTGATATTAAAAAAAAGTCTAATAGGCAATGCTTTTCAAACTTATTTGCATTTACGTACTAACTTCGTGGCAATGTGCTTTCATCTCATTTATTATCATATGATTTCATTTCTACCATTTAATTAAGCATAACTGATTTATTGTATTTTATTGAAGCATCAACTCAATTAAATTTTGGTTATTAGTGATAAAGACTTTGGATCAAATTGCATTCTATCATTGTTTAATGTAACTAAACATTAGTTTCACTTAAATTTTGGTGGCCCAATGAATAATGAAAATAACTATACAATCTCCACAGATGTATAATCCACCAAACAATTGATAACATTATGTCAATATCTCTTGATTTCTACTTTGAATAAACTTTCAAACCCCATTATATCTCTCACACTTTTTCATCACCACTCATTCCGATCTTTATTTTCTTTATAAAATCTCTATTTTTTAGACTATATTCACCTCAAAGCTCCAATCTTTAAAATTCTCAAATGGCTACAGATGTTACCCACGATTTTCCAGGGTTTTTCAAGGTTTTCAAAGATGGTCGAATTGAGAGGTATTTCAATTCTGACTTTGTTCCTCCAGGCATTGACGAAGAAACCAAAATCCAATCCAAAGACGTCGCTGTTTCACCCATTGGCGTTAAAGCTCGTATCTTTCTCCCAAAAATCAACGACCCATCCAAAAAGCTCCCCTTCCTCATCCATTACCACGGTGGTGGATTGTGTATCGGTTCAGCTTTTAGTGGTGCTTTCAGAACTTTCCTCTCAGCTTTAGTCTCTCATGCCAAGGTCATTGTTATGTCTGTCGAATATCGTTTAGCGCCGGAAAATCTTCTTCGCATAGCTTATGATGATTGTTTTTCTATCCTCCAATGGGTCACCGACCACTCTTTAGGCGGAGGACCCAAACCCTGGTTAAACCAGCATGCGGATCTTATCCGGGTCATATTGGCGGGTGAGAGTGTCGAAGCTAACTTAGCCTATTACGTGGCCGTTCAAGCCGGGGCGAAGAGTTTGATCGGAGTCAACATAAGTAAATTGCTTATAATCCACCCATACTTTGATTCCAAAGGACCCGGATCCGGTTTACATATACATGTATCCATCAAGTCCAGGGAATGATGCTGAGCCGAAATTAAACCCGGGTGTGGATCCGGATTTGAAGCAATTGAAGTGTGAGAAAATAATGGTGTGTTTGGCTGAGAAAGATTATATAAGGAGGAGAGGAGAATTTTATTATAAAACAATGAAGAAAAATGGATGGGGAGAAAAAATGGAATTTTATGAGACAAATGGAGAAGAACATTGTTTTTATCTCTTCAATCCTAAGAGTGAGAATATTGCTCATTTCATTGGAAGAATTGTTGATTTCCTCAAGTTTAATTAATTATTTAATACTAAATTGGTAGCCTTCATCGTTTCATAGCTAAGGCGTTAAATGGCCCAAATCAAGAAGAAATCATGAGCAGTTTCGGAAAAAAGAAAATACAAAAAACCAAAATCACTTACCATAACTATTATATATCTACATCATTATTTTATGAATTTTTAAATTAAATGGCAGACAAAAAAGATATTATTATATTCAAACGAGTACGTATTATTTTATTGTTGTTGTTGTTCATTCATTCATCCATTCAATTTTGGTCAAGTTTGTCGATGTTTGGATATTAATCAAGTTAATGTAGTTTAATGAGATAAAGATTCTAATGGCACCCAAAGAAAAATGTGTTGACATTCATGATATTTAATGTTGGTTAGGTAGATTGTAATAGGAAATATTCAAATACAACATTTGCTCATAAAATTTATCCAATGTAAATAAAAAAAAAACAATTATGTTCATAGATTATTAGTTGCTTTGGTGTGAGCATGTATGTTTTTTATAAAAAAAATTCATTGTGTTTGGTTATTTACAGTTCAGCAACATATAAAACATACATTATCATGTTGAATTTACTTGAAAGCGATTCATAAAGTTCGATTATTGTGCAATGAGAGGCTAGAGAATCTCTCTAAAATATGAACGTTGTTGTGTAACATCTTTGGTTAGTAAGTTGGATTTAGTATCTTTTCTAGAACATTTGCTTCTTTTCTAGCTAGGGGTCTATGTTACTTCTCTTGATTTTTTTCAATAGAAAATATGGAGACGAATATTGTACATGAAACCCTTTTATCCTTGGTGTAGCAGAATGTGAGAGATGATATGCAAAATCATTTAATTTAGGAAATTATTTTGATGTAAATAAAGGTTTAGGTCCAAATAATGGTTCAATGAGAAAATTCCTTATTTGGACCTAAACTGATAACATTCATAATATGATTGAGAAAGGATTTCACCTAAAGAAAGATTCAGGGCTACAAATTAAGAAAGAAAAATATGTGAGAGGGAGGACATGGTGTTATGTTGTCAAGTTTGTTAATATATCTTTTGTGTGTGATGCTTGTTTGTGCCTTTCATCCTAATAAAGTGTGTGTGTACCGTCTAAAGTAGTTCGATGAGAATTTGCTAATGAGTGTCCACTCCAGTTGTTATTGCAGGGAAGGGAAATTAAGTCCCTGAGGGAGTGTTCTTGTAAGGAGAAGGTTGTCTTCCCCAATACAATATATATCATTATTTTGTTCTTATTAAATTAATACAATAGCACATGTATTCACATATATTCCTTTGTTTGTTCTTCTATTTGAGTTTGTGTGTGAGACCTAATTGTAATTTCTACCGTAAACCTTTATTCGACATGTGCTACTGCTGTTAAGCAGAAAATGTGTAATATGTTTTGTATGCTAAATATTTTAGTCCACCCGTTCATTATTATACCTCAAGGTTTTTCTTTTCACTCTCTTTTACAATCTCTTTAACTACCTTGTTTGAGTTAGGGTATTTGATTCAATATTTGGACTTAGGTGTTGGAGGCTTATTCCAACCCTATTAATTGACTCTTTTTGATAAAGAAAACATAATCAACATCAACCAAGATTTTCCAGATAAACCTTTACATGCCCCTACCCTTGTTTAGCAACCAACTTCAACCAATATCCATATCTATCTACAAAGAACAAGCTTTTTTGTACCCTAGTAATCTAACTCCTTAAGTTGAACTTGTTGATAAGGCATGGTAAAAGAAAGACAAAGTAGTCTCTAATCCATAGTGATAAGGGATTTTTCGAACATAGTGACAAGCTTTTTCTAGAGGGTGAACCATTTCAAGAGGTCCGATAATGACCACTAGTGTACATCTAGATGCAATCAAGGTTGTTGTCGGGTATTTTGGATTTTTTTTTCTTTTTATATAATTTTAGTGTGGGGTTGAACTAATTGGTAGCCTTCATAGTGTCATAGCTAAGACATTAAATAACCCAGATAGGGGTAGTAATGGGGCGGAGATTACCCGAAAACCGTGGGGATCCGAACCGACGAGTGTGTGGAATAACCGATATTATCCCCCACGGGGATGGGGATGGAGGTTATTTTATCCGCGATTCTTAAATGGGCGTGGAGGCGGGTAGTACTATCCCTGCCCCATGGGGATCCCCGCCCTGCTCCCATATAAATCCTCGTACGTATAATATCAATTAGGGGTATGATGATAGAAAAGTAAACATTTAAATGCATCTTAAGCATTTAATTAAGCTAGTTTCTTTTATGGTTGTCCCTTTTTTTATTTGTTTATTTATTTTTTATATGTATCTTAAGCTTATGTATTTGTTTATTTATTTTTTCATCCTCAAGCTAATGTACTGTATCCACCTAATTATTAGCATGGTATTGTCAAACATTTTACTAAATAATTAGAAAGGATTTTCTCACTAACTAAATGTTATTGGTTTGTTACTAACTGATTTTTAATTATTTTTTGTAGGTAAATTATGGATAGGGAAAATAATATTGAATGTTTGTAATTTGGATATTTAATGTTAAACCACATTTGTCATGTGGTAGAATTTGTATTTTAGATATTGAATGTTAAAATAGTTATTAAAATAATGGAATACTAATTTTTTTTTATTTGTTGGACATGGGTGGGGATTCACTGATACCCGTAGGCACCTAAGCAGGACAGGGATGGAGGTGAAAAAATCCCCGAAATATTAAATGGGGAATTCCCGAAACCGCTCCCGCAATCGTTGGGGGCGGAATGGGGAATACACCTCGCCTTCGCACCCGCACCCGCACCGTTGCCACCCCTAAACCCAGATCAAGAAGAAATAATGAGCAGTTTTGGACGAGTGAAAAACATTTTATTACAAATATGAACCCACTTATCATAATTATTTTATGACTATATTATTATTTCATGAATTTTTATATTAAATGTCAAACAAGAAAATATTTAATTTTTCTAAAAGTATTTTCCTCGAATTTTCAAGGAAACAAACGAAAATTATCATTAACTTTAGTTATCCTTTCACTTGTTTGAAGAGAATTAAAGTGATGCTACACGTTTCTAGTAGAAAAAGCGAAAAAAAAACAAGTGTTTGCGTTTACAACAATAAAAGTCACATTTCTCAAATAAAATGTTACAGTGCTTAATTTACGTACAAGATATGAAAAATTCATTAGCAAATTCTTTGATTATAAAAAAAATTGATAATTAATCATTATATAGTTTCAAGAGGATTTAGATGAGGCTACTTTATTAAAAAAAAAAAAAGGAAAATCAAAACCTCCCAGCTCTAAATGACACTTGGGAATAGAGCGAGAATTACGGTATTACCCCGCTTGTCTTCTGGTTTGGCTTTTATTATAGGTTCATAGTTTATAGTGTTGCTTATTGGGCCTTTATGTGAGCCCGTTTCTTGGATTAGGAAATGGGCCTTGTTGCTGAGAGTAAGCCTTAATCCCCAACATACTTAAGCCTAATCATGTTATAAATTGCCATTCGATTTTATGTTAATTGCGAATTTGGCATCAACCTTGCTTCTTACTTCAAAAGGGAAATCACCTTATTATCCATTTTCTTTTGAAAATTATATATACAAATTGATGATATTAGGATGAATCAAATTTAGAATATAAAGATTATCCTTAAAGGTTATGATTAGTATGATATTATTAATTCTAAAGGATATCCTTTTTCTCGTAACTTAAACAAGAAAAGATCCATTTGCTTTTGATCATTTGAATACCTTTTGTTGTGGGGACGGATCTAAGTCTAACATTCTTATTGAAGCTTTATTTTGATAGAGAACATCTACCTACTAATTTATATAAAAAGATAAAGATACATGATTTATTTTATGGGTATAAAACATTTAAAATTGTTACCAATTCCTACTTAATTGAGCCTGCAATTATATGCTGAATATGTTCGAGGTAATCATTTTCTAATCGGACTCGTACCGGTACTATCCAATATATATATGTAGCTATCCATAACATTCCTTGATTAAATCGTAATATTCAACATGCTAATATATCTGTTCCCTCTAATTTGGCTTCAAACGCATTCTAGTCTTTCTAACTTTAAATACATTTACTTAGCTCTCCTAAACTTGATAAAACCGCTCAATATAACCTCTTTAATCTAATGTGACAAAGGAAAATAGATATTAACTTGTTAGACATGTGAATACTTCATCTAAAAAAATTAATTATATTTAAACATAAAAAACAAATAATAAAATGGATTTTCCCTGTACGTTCATGATGGTTGTCTCTTGCGATGATATGGGTATCGAACTCCAATGCCCAACTCCCTTCATCGCCGAATTAATTAAATTATTAGGTTTGGCTTTGATTTTAATTTATTTTCTTTTGGATGAGTTTTGTTGCTCTTGGGTTTCTTCAATAACAGAAATCTAGTTTGGGTTTTGATGTGTACCTGTTGTTGTAGTTGTAGTTGTGATCTTGGTATCTCAATTTATTTAAAAATTCCAACTGAACTCAAGTAATGAACTGATGAATTAAGCAATTTACTATCAAAAATTAAATAATTGGGAAATTCAATAAAGAGGAATAGCTCTTCCAAACAAGACTTGAAGGACAAAGGCAAGGACTACCGGCGTCTCATATTTTAACATTACCGGAATCTGCATTTGATAAACTGGAATATGGATTTCAATTCCTGAAATAAAGTTCATAGCACAGGGACGGTAAAGGGAGGAAGAATCTGGGTTTCAATTTTTTTTTTTCTTTTATAAATGTCTAAAATCTGCTAGGTTCAGCTATTAGCTAAATATTGTGATTAGTTGTTTCTACTGGCAACTAACTATCAAAATATTCAAGATTAATGTCTAGGAAAATTCAAAACAAGTTATTGCTGTTAACATGTAAAGATTAAGATTGGTATGTCTTAGATTAATATATAATAATTATATATAAAATATTGTAATAATCAGAAAAAATATCTAAATACTTAGATAATTTTTAAAATAATAAATATTTATAAATAATAAATTCATAAAAGTTTATATTTTTTCTATAGCTCGTGTAGCTAATTAAAAATGAAATAATATTTTAAAATTACTTTTTAGCTTTTGCAAACTGTAAGTAATTTGATATCTAATGTATTTATTACAGTTGTTCGAATTTGTATATGATTTTGTGAAAATTGTTAATTATAATTAGGTTATTATGAAGGTAATTTAGTTAATATAAAATATTTTCACAAAAACTTTAAAATGGAGCTTTTGACAAATAACAATGCTTTATTCCCAAGCAAACTTCACCAAATAACTTACGATAAGCTTATATTAATTTTAGAGTTTAAATTGGGTTACCAGACAGTCCATATAATATGTATCACTAACTTACCGGCTATTTCATGTCGTAATTAATGTATAATAAAAAAAACCATTATTCAAGTATTTGCATACTATGAATGTATAATAGTATTAGCTGAATATTGTTAATTAATTGTATTTAGATAAAGTACAATTATTATCATTGTCCAAAGACAAAAAGAGTAATAATACTAATATTATTAATATAATCCAATATTTGACTGATATATTATTACTTATTAGTCTTTAAGACCAAGATATACGCAATAATTTATTAATAATGTTAATTGCAGGTAGAAAATCATCTAAAATGGCTGAAACTGAAACAACTAAAATCCTTTATTAAATAAACATGAAAAAAGAGAGAGAGAAATACAATTTCTTCTGAGAAATTTTTAAATCAGAAAACTCTGTTGGAGTATCGTATTGATTAGCGAAAGCAATTGAGCAACTAAAATCAAAGCCAAACCCACTCCCACTCCCACCAACACCATCACCAGCAACAGCCAATCAACCTTTGTGATTCATTTGCCAAGCAGGATATTACCGAGGACTGAGAGGGACTTCTCCTCCGCTATTTTTATCGATTCTTCAAGCAAACTCTTCTTTCTCTTTAGATCTCTTCATGACTGCTTTTTGCTCTTCTTCTTACTAATATTTATGACCATACCCCTTTCAATCGCTACTCTCTGTCTTTCTCCTTTTACCTCTTTGGTACTTTCTGTCTCTATTCTTTACGTTTCATCCCCGATTTTAATGGATCTTTTCCTTTTTGTTCTTCTCATATGACCCCGTTCCTTTCCTTGTTTTTTGCAGCTTTCTGGATCCCAAATATGGTCGTATCCGGCCCAATTACGCCTGGACAGGTTCGCTTTTCTTCAGCATTGCTTTGCAATTCTTCTTGCTCTTATTTCTTGATGATCCTGTTGAATTTTGCTCATTGATGATTTCAAATGCGGATCATTTTCAGCATACAGTATGGAATGGATTTGTTAATTTTCGTTTACAAATTTGGTGTTTATTATAAGCTTAACAACCAAAAAGATCTTCGACTCAACTATTCTTGTTTCTTCAAATTATCATATTCAGTGAATTGTATCTAATTTATGTGTATGACTTGCTGCATTATCTAATTAAGCAACATGTATGCACTTTTTTTTTTTTTGTTTATTTCCAACATTTATAAGCTATAATATTTAACTTCTCTTTCCTTCTAATTATCAGAAAATCAACGTCAATGTTTTGCTGAGCATATAAATAATGGATAAAAAATATTTCATACGTTACTATGGCAAATGTGTAGAACACATTTATATTTTTATTTTCCAATCCGTGGAAGTAAATAAGGCTTATATAATGTTTATTGTGATTGACGACATGAGCTAAAATTGCTCTTGTATGACTTTGTTTAGGTTAGAATTGACGAAGTTAAAAGAATAGGATATAATTTGTAAACAAGCAGAGTTTAGTCACTAGGCTAGGCCATTGTTATATGCTTAAATACCATAAGAAGTGATGAATACTGCAAGAGGGCTTGTTAAGAGTTTGAAGGAGCAATACATAAGGTGGAATGCACTTTAAATGTAATTTTAGTTGCTGAAATTGTTATAAGACATTTTTGAACTGATATCTTTATCTTGCTATAATTTAAATAAAATGCTGGTGATTTAATAAAGTTGCAACATGCTTTGCTTGATGAATTGCCTGGTGGTACTATTTGTTTAGTTCACCGAACTCATTTCAGTGAACTGTTCCAGATAATTTTATGTTCCATATCCCAGGCTTGCAACGTACACTTTGGTTTGCAATCTGATCATGCAGAGTACAGGGAAGGATGGAGTTTTAGCGGAAATAGTCTTTAGGGGAGGACAATAATAATCTTTTTTCGTTGTTTGGGTTTTCACTTTAGAAAGAGGAAGGGTGGAGATAATTTTAACTGTTTTACCTTTGGAAGGAAGATCCTAATTGGCATTGATAAGATGTTACATGGGGAAATTTATTAATAATTGTTTTACTTTGCTGAGGAAATATTGAGTTGGAGTTATTTTTTAGTTTGTTTCTTAGTTATTTTTTAGTTTGTTTCTTATTCCTTTAGTTTTGATCTTTTTCACATCATCTAACAACTTGAGAAACGGGAATGCTATTTTTGATTGGTTTTTTTTTTCCCTTAAATATGCATCACTTAATGCTACTCATGATTTAGCTTTTTGAGGTTTATGACTAGAATTTTAAGAAGTTTGAAATCCTAAAATAAGGATTGCCATTTATGTTGAATATGTGGGTATCCTTTAAAGAATCTACTGTTCGCTGTTAAAGAATTTGCCTATTCCATAAGGAGACGTTATGCGATAGCAGAACTATAATCAGTAGCAGCTTTATCTGTACAGTTTCTTTTTAGTTTTTTATATCAAAATTGAGGAGAAATTCATGAACTTCCTTATTGTTGCTTCTTCATTGTCTTTTCTCTCCCGTTGTTGCAAGAAATGGTTCAGTTTGTCATAGATTTGTTAGCAGGGACCGTTGCAAGCTTTTGGTTTAACTTTATACAGTGTGCTACTAATATTGTCCAACATTTGCAACATGGCTTTGCGTATATTGTTTAAATTTTTTATGCCCTCTGCATTTGTTTCTTATCTTACTTTCTTTTATTGTTAATGACATGTCTTCTGAAGCCTACTTATTACATACCAGGTGTCCTTTTTGCTGGGAGTTATCCCAGTTTTTGTTGCATGGGTGTATTCAGAATTCTTAGAGTACAAGAAATCTACGTCTACCAAAGTGTAAGTTTACTTCTTCTTCCATTGGAAGCCATAATATGGACGGATTAGGCTTCATCTATTGGTACCAACACATGCAATGCTTTGTAATGATGTAATATGTTATATATAGAGCCTTTTTTCTCTATGCGTTTTCTTCCCCTGTTAATGCAATGAAAAGCATCAACTCACTTGAAGAAATTGATCAGATAGGTGATTCTTTAGGAAGTCAGAAAGAGGAGAGTTGTTGCCTTATTCGTTCTTTTTTTCATTCCTACAATTGCTTGATGCACCCAAAATACAAGATGTGGTTTATAATGAGAGGTGGTGATGTAAATTGTCAATGGGAAGGAGAGGGCTAATGAAAACTTCTGTACAAAATCCACAATGGAAATTGACACGTATTTTATGTTTTGATTTTTTGATTATAATGATTGGATTATCTGGATAACAGCCATGCAGACAATAATCTGGCTGAGTTGGAAAAAGACACAATCAAGGAAGATGATCGGGCTGTTTTGTTGGAAGGAGGTCTTACTAGAGCATCATCTATGAAATTCCATGGTGCAACTATCAAAATGAACTTAATTAGGTTGATTTGTTTTGCATTTTACAGAATTTATTGCTGAAGTTTTGTCTTGTTTATCCTATTTCTTACTTATACTTTGGTTTGCTAGGTTTATGACAATGGACGACACCTTCTTGCTAGAAAACCGAGCAACTTTGAGAGCCATGTAAATATGATGTGTTGTAGATAGTGATTCACATCAATGTTAATATTTGATATGCCCTAATATTTTCTATTAAATTCGTGCAGGTCTGAATTTGGGGCAGTTTTGATATATTTCTATATAAGCGATCGAACAAGTTTGCTTGGATACTCTACCAAGGTTCTTCTTGCTATTCCTTGGTCTATGATTTTGTCCTTTCCTCATGGTAGTAATTCAGATGGTGATTACAGTAATTGGCCTTTCAAAGTATAATAGCATGTGGTAGTTCCATGAGAACTTTAATTCTATCATTAAAAGATATATGTATCCCTACATATGGTGCTTTGTTCCATTTTCCATTGTGCTCATAATTGAAGTAGCATTTGTTAGTAAGTAAGAAGAGGTATATGTTCCCTTGGCCAGCAGCTATTTCTGTTCTAGTTTAGGCATTTAATTAAAATATTTCCATGCATATACAACTGATTAGAGAACCTTTGCTTTATACAACCTGTTGTACATTGGCCATAAAGAACCATTTGTTGTTTGTGCCAACAATAGATTATCTATAACACTCATATAAGTGAGAATGACAGGCACCTTAATATACTACCTTATCTGAACTGCAAATAAACAAAATTAGAGAAAATAAAAGAAAGAAAAGAAGCATCATATTTTTATTGAATTTGGAATGCATGCTGTTGATACGGAGTTTCTGAAATTTGCTCCTTTCTGTTGGTTGATACTACATTTTGTAGAAGTTATTCAAAGCGATAATCCTTTGTTTTCTCTTGGTGTTCCTTGGACAGAACTACAACAGAGACCTTTTCCTCTTCCTCTACATTCTGCTCATTATAGTATCAGCAATGACTTCACTCAAGAAACATAATGATAAATCAGCTTTCTCTGGCAAGTCGATACTTTACCTTAACCGGCATCAGACTGAAGAATGGAAAGGGTGGATGCAGGCAAGTTTTTTTTTTTCTCAACTTCGTAAATTGCACTGTAAAGTTAAGCCGTAACGAAATAAACATGGTTTGTGTGTCATTTTACTCATTTGCATTTTTAAATTGGCCTTTTCTTTTGGAGTAATTAGCAAAAACTGTCTTGAGAACTAGTACCATGTGGTTATCTTTCTTTTGTTCAGCAATGCTATTATGTTTTGATTTATTGGTAGCATTTTAGAAAGACGAAATGTAAATGTGATCATGTATATTTAGTTTTAATCTTCTACAGAATGCCCAATTCTCGTAACATCTTGCCACCAAATATAAAACTTTCACTTGGAGAGGATAATGATTTTGTTTTCTAACATTGAACTGAAGTAAGAATGCTTTGTCGAAAACCTTATTATCTATCTTTCTGTATTTTAGTTGGAGTTCAATATTTGAGAATGCTTGGATGACACAAGACATTCGTTGTGTGAAAAATAGCTTGGCATAGCTTCTGTGGCTGCATTCATCCCAGCTTTGGAACTTATTTTGTGTTTTTGTTTATTCCTTTTATTTAACAGGTCCTATTCTTAATGTACCATTACTTTGCTGCGTCAGAGATATACAATGCAATACGTGTCTTTATTGCTGCATATGTCTGGATGACTGGATTTGGCAACTTCTCCTATTATTACATTAGAAAGGATTTCAGCATTGCACGCTTTGCTCAGGTAATGCTATATGGCTCCTTTCCGTATATCATTGTACAGAGCACAATAATAAGATACAATTGCCCCTGCCTCCCCCCTCTTTATGCTTTACACATACAAATGATTTTAATACCACTTATTTGGTGCAGATGATGTGGCGGCTCAATTTCTTTGTGGCATTTTGCTGTTTTGTTCTCAACAACGACTATATGTTGTATTACATATGTCCAATGCACACTCTATTCACTTTAATGGTATATGGGGCTCTTGGCATTTTCAACAAGTATAATGAGAATAGCTCCGTGATGACTGTGAAGATTCTTTCATGCTTTCTTGTCGTTATCTTGATTTGGGAGATACCAGGAGTCTTTGAAATTCTCTGGAGTCCATTGACATTCTTACTTGGTAAGTACCTGAGATAAATGTTATTTTTGATTCATAACCATTAAATTGGCAATATTGTGTTGGAAATGTTAAGTTGTTTTGTCAGCTTGCAATTTGAATGGAACTGTGAACTGTGAACTTTTTGAGGCGGCATCTGCTTTCTTGATATTTGTTTTGTGAATTATTTTAGTATAGAAAAATATTCTGTTTTAAGTTTTCTAGTCTATCTTCAATATTCTCTCATTTTTCCTTTTTCTTTTTCTTTTTACCTTCAGTGCGGTCATGATAAAGAGAAAAGTATAGCAATATAAAAATTATGCAGACACACACACAGATAGAGAAAGAGATAGAGAGAGTAATTTAGTTTCGTACACGCTTGAATTCTAGTGTTCTTTCAAGATTTTAGATGCCGTGTTTGCCTTTTCACTTCTGGATATGAACTATAGTTATTTTCTCTGGCAGCGTATACTGATCCTGCGAAGCCGGATCTCCCAAAACTTCATGAGTGGCATTTCAGATCTGGACTTGATCGCTATATATGGATCATCGGAATGATTTATGCATATTATCATCCCAATGTAAGTACTTGAACCTAGGTCATCTCGAGGGTTCCCTTTATGTTGCCTGAACTTTTTTAAAACCTTTTGAAATGCCTTTAAAATTTCAGGTAGAGAAATGGATGGAAAAATTGGAGGAATCTGAATTGAAGAGGAGACTCACAATTAAAACAGGAATCGTGGCAATATCCTCAATGGTGAGCTGCATGATTTTTTGGACTTGTTAGCACATTATTTGGTTATTGGTTCTTCATTATCTCTTTTGTGATTTCTGATTGTTTTTTCATCTTTCCAAGGTTGGTTATTTATGGTACGAATATATTTACAAGATGGACAAAGTTACATACAACAAGTACCACCCCTACACATCTTGGATACCCATTACGTATGTTTCGACCTTCATATGTGTGTGTCTATTCAGGAAATGTTCTATTAAGAGTTAGTATTACGGTATCTTATTGGATCTGCTTATTGTGAACTGCAGTGTTTATATCTGCTTGCGGAATTTCTCTCAGCAGCTTCGGAATGTCTCTTTGACTCTCTTTGCGTATGTAATTTCACCCAGATGATTTTCTTTGTTTATAAATTGAATTCGCATATTTGCAAAGTAATTGTTTAGTACTGTATTTGGTACTTTCTCTGATTCTTTCACTATCCTTTCAGTTGGCTTGGCAAGATAACTTTGGAGACCTATATTTCACAGTTCCACATCTGGCTGAGGTTTGAAGATTGAACCATTTGGTTCCACCTTTATATATGCATTTTTTCTTGTCATTTTCACCATCATCAATAATCAAAGTTCAAATTAGAAATGGGTGACTCATAGAAGAGCCCTTTTGGCACAACTATAAAGGATGAAACCTGACAAATGTTGGTAATTAACTTTTTTCTTAATAGGTTGATCTCGAAAATTTTTTAAAATCAATTATTATGTTCTCTTAGATAATTGCATGTGCTTATGTTTGCCAAATCTCTTCTTGGACTTGAATCAAGTGCTTTCGATGAGCACTGGGAACTTTCGAGTTGGGAAATACAAATAAAAATGTGTATATTGTTCACAGAAAAGTTATATATTAATACAGTAGCAAGGCAATATTCTAGAAAACCGTGAAAAGTGAAAGAGTTGGGCTAGAATGCAATTACATGGCCATTTTTTGAATCAGGTCCTTGCAATTTATAACATTCATATATCTGCATGCAGATCAAACATTCCCAACGGACAACCTAAGTGGCTTCTTTCCATTATACCGGAGTATCCGATGTTGAACTTCATCCTCACAACTGCCATCTACGTCTTAGTAAGCTCATATTCTTTTCCCTTTGACCATAAAATGTTTTTCGATAGGTATTAGTAAAAAACCTTTTGTGTTGCTTGCTTCTCCAGGTATCTCATCGGCTTTTTGAATTAACCAATACGCTAAAGTCAGTTTTCATTCCCACAAAAGACAATCGACGGCTTTTCTATAATTTCGTTGCAGGGGTTGCTATTTCTCTATTTTTATATTTGGTCTCACTCATTCTTCTTCAGATCCCTCATTCTTCTGTAAGCTTCTTGCTCACCACTAATTAAGCTTTAATAAACCGTAAAAATACATATTGGTTGCTCAATTTACTTGATATATTTTATATTTACGATTGGCATTTGGGAACCAATCAATCAACTTCTTGACATGTAGGAGTGAAACGAAGACTAAAAGGAAGCATATACAACGATATTTTTCTGTTGAACGTACAAGGAGAAGTATAGATGAAGCAAAATAAGGAAAATAGGAAGCTGTCTCTTGCAGTTATAGCTTAAGATGAGTGTTTTCAACAAACCAAAGTGGGGGAAAATGCTCGTTGACGCCATGCCAGAGCTGAACAATACAGACAGGTGAAGATACGGAAGGGATTCTTTTTTGTAAAGTTTTGATTTTTATGATTTTATCTTGTATTCTTTTTGTTTTTTTCCCCACTCTCACGTGGGTCGACGAAGAAATTGTAGGTCACTGTGACATAGGTTGTTGTCTGTCATCAAACGAAATTTGAAACTCATTCAAATGCAGTTCAATTTCATTGTAATCTGTATTCTTAGTTGTCCTAGAAAGAGAGTTCTGAAACTATGTACTAAAGTTTGATTCAGTTCGAATTCAAATTCCTATAATTTCAATGATCGAGACTAAGATGGTAAGCATCTGCTACAGTTGATGACAAAGCATCATGTAAAGTTTTAGACGATAACAATGGAAACCTAGACTGAAGTACCTAGAAAATGGTTTTTAAAACATGTGCAACCAATGAAAACTCAGTAGATTACAAATAATTTGGGAGAATTACTTGTTAAGAAGAGGAATAAACTGAGGCGGCATTTTGGTCCCTAGTAAACTAACAACTGTGGACAGAGAGCCGATTGGATTAAACTCCCCAACTAAATTCCAATCTGAGCAACCAATAATTCTGTTCTAAAAGACAAAGAAATTGCCATTTTATACCCACACAGATTAATTAATGCCAAAGACCCAAGTTCACAATTACTCAGCATAAATTCCTTGTTATTTACAACTTACCATTATTGCAGTGTACATCCTTAATTTTTAATTATATGTTGAGATACTTTAACCTCTTAAAATCATACATTTCATATTGTACATGTGTGTAGAACTTGAACACTTAGCAACAGCAAGAATTTCATTGGTACATCTCTCACTTGCTTTCTGTCTGACCTTAGTTTAACAGTTATATTCATATAATTGCCTCTCTCTCTCTGCCTCTCTGGGCTAAATTGAGATCATTTGAGCTTTTAGAAATTTGATATGGGAGAAGCTAAAGAGGTGCAAGTGGAAATTATAGGTAAGCTTTCTTTTTCTTTAATTGCTATTTTTTTTTGGTACTTAATTACTAATTTCAGTTGTGCTCATCTCATAAACTCTGATTGTTTTCACACCTATCTTTAAAAATAGGGTGCAACTGAGAGATCTTTGTCTATATTTTACTTTTTATATATTGGTTTTCCTATAAAAATTTTGTTGTGATATACTGTTTGATTTTATTTGTTTTGAGAAGAACAAGTACATCCTTGATTGAGGTTCATGTTGGTAGCTATACATATTCATACTTGTACGAAAAGGAATGCAAAACTTTATACTTAATTAAATTCACAAGCTTTTAGTTAGTCAAATTTAGCTTTGAATTTGTTTAATGTTGAACTAATTTATCCTAAAATTCTTTGCTAAATTCATTTTAAATTTATTTCTCTTTTCATCAAATCAACATATATAATCACAAGTATCATTGTACAATCACTTGAAACTATAAATAATCTTACATTAGAATAATAATAATGCATATACATTAAAAACAAATTGCTTTAAGTATCACATAATGGCCAGTTGTAAAGCAATTTGACATTTATAAGTGTGAAGTGATCTTTCGCTCTTTGAAATGACTTTTCGAGTGGAAATATTAAGTCTATCTTTATGCGGTGTCAAAGTCACATTCTTTAATATTCGGTCTTCTATAGATATACAGTTCTGCAAATTTCATGTTTCAAATGTTTATCTCAAAATGAAGAGAGGACAGCTGTCAAGCTACATAAGCAATGAATATATTTTGAAATGGAATTAGATCTATCTTTACATACACAAGATAAATTTGGAGGAAAATTTTTTATTTAAGGCCAAACTGGCTAATTACTCTAATTCTAATTATTCGGCCATTAAGTCTATTTTTATGTAATATTTAGAGCGATATAATCCAATGTTGAGTTATCTAGAGATATTTTGAGCACGAGATGGTATGGTAAGTATCTCACACGGTCTAGTTATTGAAACAATAATCACCTTTTCGGAATAAAATTAGAACCATCTTTACAAATTCAAGATAAATTGGGGGAAATATATTTATTGTAGAGGCCAAATTGGTTAAGCATTTTGATTGTATTTGTGGCTCTAATAATTAACAATCATTCCATTTATGATGTTACCAGACCAAGAAACAGAAGCTGCAAGCCAAATTGAGCAGGAAAAAAGCACAATTAACCATCAAAAATCTCCTCCTCCATTAAAGAACTTCAAATGGTGGCTAAGAATAATCATCTACATATTCTTCCTTCTTGCAGGCCAGACAGCAGCTACAATCTTAGGCAGATTATACTTCGACAAAGGTGGAAACAGTAAATGGATGGTAGCATTTGTGCAGCCTGCTGGTTTCCCTCTTATCCTTCTTTTTTATTTCCTCAAAAATCCTAAATTAGAAATTAATCCAACAAACCCTAACCCTAACCCTCCTTCTAAGTTATTTCTTCTCTCACTTTACACTGTATTTGGCATATTTTTAGCAGCAAACAGTTTGTTGTATTCACTTGGCCTTATGTATCTGCCAGTCTCTACTTATACTCTGATTTGTGCTTCTCAATTGGGATTCAATGCTTTGTTCTCCTTCTTCCTCAATTCACAAAAGCTTACTCCTTTCATTATCAATTCTATTGTTCTTTTAACAATCTCTTCTGCCCTTCTTATGTTCCAAACTGACTCAACAGAATCAAAAGAAATTCCTAGAGGGAAATATGTGATTGGATTTATATGCACTATTGCTGCTTCAGCTGGGTACGGTTTGATGCTTTCAGTGACTCAATTTTGCTTCGTCAAAGTCTTTAAACAGGAGAGTTTTAAGGTGGTTTTGGATATGATATTGTACCCATCAATCCCTGCCACTCTAGTTGTTCTTGTTGGACTCTTTGCGAGCGGAGAATGGAAGGGATTGAAGGGAGAAATGGAGGAATTTGAATTGGGAAATTTAGCTTATCTGATGACATTGATATGGATAGCAATTTGTTGGCAGGTATTTTCAATTGGATGTCTTGCATTGATATTTGAAGTTTCTTCACTTTTTTCTAATGTGATTAGTACTTTGGGTTTGCCTATAGTTCCTGTTCTTGCTGTGTTTGTTTTTCATGATAAGATGGATGGATTGAAGGTGACTTCAATGGTGTTAGCTATTTGGGGTTTTGTTTCGTTTCTGTATCAGCATTATCTTGATGATTATAAGTCTACAAAAAGTAGTTTATTGCTTGATTAATAATAATGTAGGACTTGTTTGTACTAATTTGAAACTATGGTGTAAAATTTTGGAAGAATTGGAAAAGTTCAGTTCTTTGAAGTAGAATTGAGAATCTTTATAGTTTGTTTTGATGTAGTTTAACATCTGGATTAATATATAATTAACTATTTCTTAATAAACTACACAAAGGAAAGAAAACTAAAAAAGAAACTCAATTTGATAGAAATGTTAAGACAATTCAACATTACACAAACAACAAGATTATTTTTAACAGAATCCTAAAAACAGAGCATGCTTATTTTTTCAGAAAACCTTGTGTACAAAACCCCACCAAATTTTCTCTCCAAGATTGTCTAGGAATCGAAAATAGAAGTACCTCCATCTTCTTATGAGAATCAAAGAACCCACAACACTCCAGAATCCGACCACAAACCCGAATGTCATGCTTATATAAAACCAAACATCTACTTCAATTTGATCCTCATCCTCATCCTCTTCTTCTCTGTTATCAGGGTCCGGTGCAGCATTATCAGAAGTACAATTCTTGGTGAGAGGAAGTCCGCAAAGTTGATTCCCTGTAAAACTAGATGCAGCAAAACTTTGTAGTTGAGTCCCTGAAGGAATTCTGCCTATCAATTTGTTATTGGACAAGTTCAAATGACTGAGAAATGTCAACTTGGACATGCCCTCAGGAATTTCACCAAAAAGCTGATTTTTGGAGAAGTCTATAGATTCCAACCATCGCATGTCACCTATTTGATTGGGAATTCTTCCTGTGAGAGCATTTTGTGACAAATTCAATGATTGTAATGCAGCAAGCCTTGTAATTTCCTTTGGAATCTCTCCAGATAAATTGTTCCTGGAAATGTCTATGATTCTTACAAATCCAAGAATGGTGCTATACTTCATCACCCTTCCCTTCATCACCAGAAAAGCGCTCTCCGTATAAGACCATACACTCTTTTGTTGAAAAGAAATCTTACCTGCAGAATCATTTCTCATAGCCATTGCACTGAAATTATTGAAGCATCTGGGTATGACACCAGAGAAGCTATTATCTGCAAGGTCCAAGATGTGCAAAGAAACCAAACGACACAACTCGTTAGGTAAGTGACCGTTGAATTTGTTTCCACGAAAGTTGAGAATCTTCAAGCTCAAAAATTGGTCTCCAATCCATGTTGGAATATTTCCAAGCAATTCATTTTTACTGAGATCAAGTGTGATCAAACTTGTACAATTTCGAAGGGATGATGGTATTTCACCTGAGAGACTATTATTGCCAAGACGAAGCGACTCAAGCAAGCTTAAAGATCCCATAGAATTAGGAATATTTCCACTAAACTTGTTGTTGTTTAACTTCACTGCGACTAAATATTTCCAACTCCTGAAACAATCTGGTATCTCACCGGACAAATTATTCCCTTCAAGATTAAGAACTTCCATTTGCTGTACCTCATCCATCTTGTTACACAAAAAGTTGAATATTGATCCTGAGAATGAATTTTTGGAGAGATCCAATGCACTTAAAGATGAAGAGAATTGAGGTATTGGTCCACTAAAATTATTGGAACTTAGATCAATCAGTGAGTAGATTTCACCAAAAGAAGGAATATTTGGAATGATTCCATGTAAATGGTTTTGAGAAAAGTTGAGTTTTTTACAATTAGAATTCACATCCCAAAACCAATTAGGAATTGGACCAGAAATCCCTGAATTGGATAAATCAAGGAAAAATAAATTCCATAATAAAAGAAGCCAATCAGGAAAATTTGGTCCTACATGCCAAGATCCTAATTCCAATATAACAAGTTGAAGAGGAGGAATCCAATTTGGGCCAACTCTCAAACTAACATTCTTTCCCATTTCAGAGGCATAAAAAGTATGAATTTTTGTGAGATTTATAAAGTGAATTTCAGAAACTTCACCCTCCAATAAATTATTATTGATATAAACTCTCTGTAATTTTGCAAGACTTCCAAAAGATAATGGAAGAGTTCCATTCAATTGGTTTCTAGAAAAGTCTAGAAATTTCAAGGAAGTCATGTCTCCCAAAGACATTGGAATTGGACCAGATATGGAGTTGGCAGGAACAGCAAAGTAGGTAAGATTTTTGAACTGACTAAGATGATTTGTCAAATGACCAGACAGTTGACCAACAGCCAAATACAAGAAATGAAGACTACTTGAAGCACATTTTGATAGCATTTCAAGTACCTCATTTATCTCTTGATTCAACTGAACACCTACCATAGACAATGACCTCAAATTGCAAAGTTGTTCCAAGGTTCTTGGAAGCGGTCCATGGATCTTGGAATCACTTGTTAAGTAAAAAGATCTTAACTTTTTTAAATGACCCAAATGATCAGTTAATTGACCAGACAACTGATCATGACCCAATTCCAAAGATTCTAGTCCATCAGAAACACATTTAGATGACAAAATTTCGAGGACATCTCCTATTTCCATGTTCAACTTGACACCAATAAGTTCAAGTGATCTCAAATTGCAGAAATTTTCAAATGACTTTGGAAAACCTTGTTCAAATTCAAGTTGATCATCTCCATTGTATGAAAAATCAAGACTAATGAGAGAAGTCATGTTTCCAATGGAACTCGAAATTCGACCTCGCAATGAATTGGACTGAAGATTCAGCAGTTGTAGGTGGCTTAAACTGTATAACCAGATTGGAATGGAGGAAGTTAAATTATTGGAAGACAAATCAAGTTCCCTAAGGAAAGAAGTCATATTTTGAAGACTAGTTGGAATTGGACCTTGTAAATTATTGTTTGAGAGATCAATAATTGCAAGAGACGAAGAGTTCGGTTTTAGGAGAGGATTGAAACAGGAAAGATGGCAGTTCGACAAGTGAATTTCAACCAAAGAAGGGAGCGAGTTCATCACCTTCAACCAACCCGAGGATTTGCTGAGGTTTATAGAACTAAGGTCAACAAAATGTAAAGAAGAAAGTCTCAAAATCCAATCTAGATTCTCGACCTCAAGTTTATACATATCGCTTGATTGAAGATTGAGATAGTGTAGATTAGAGAGATTTCCGAGCTGACGAGGAATGTTTCCTCCAAACCTGGCTTGGGATAGGTTAAGGTATCTTAAACTTTGCATCGAACCGAGGAATGTAGGGATTGAAACTCCTCCGAAATCATTGTTGCTAAGGTCCAAGAATCTCAGGTGTTGCAAATGAAGCAAAGAAGGACTAACCTTTCCGCCGAATGCAAACTTCATATAGTATTCGTCATATTCTTGATAGTCGAGATTGAACAAAGAACTCTCGCCAAGATACTCTTGTGGCGAAAGAGTACGAAGATGGAGCTCAAGGACATGATCAGTTACGCTGTGGCAGGCAACTCCGGTCCATCTGCAGCAGTCTGATCGGTCACCTACCCAATCAGCAAGGCGGTTTGAAGGATCCGTAAGGCCATCCTTGAGCTGTAAAAGAGCATCTCTTTCACTCTTAATGCATCCCCCAAAACATAAGGAGATACAAAAGCTTGTTACGATCATAAGAAGCAACGAAAGGCTAGGAAGGATGGGAACATTGTTAGAACTTGTCATATTGGTATGTTTTTCACTGTAAAGAACTCTAATGAAATGAAGAAGAGTGAGTAAAATTTCTTGGTTCTTGGAGATGAAGAACGTAGAGAGTTGCAAGTGCAATTTATAATGCTTTGAAACATTAAAATAATATCATATTAATTTGGTCTTAGAAATTTCCCATAAAGTGGTAAGTTTTTTTTAATTTGATGTGAACTATTGCCTTTTTAAGTCTTTCCGTATTCTTTTTGACTCTTGGCTTTTGGCTGAAAGAATTTGAGTCTTCATTCTTTGATATAAAGAGCAGTACTATTTAAGTTCAATTAAATTCAACTGTTTTCAACAATTTTTTTTTTTTTTTTTTTTAACAACCTTATACTTTTTAGTTTCATGAAACACCTTTCAACTAATTCAAGTGTGAACACAGTTGGTTTATATGCGTCGTATATGGAGAAATTATAGAATAGGTCTGGCACACCACGTTATTCATGTGTCAAACCGATAAAATCAAGACACGTCATGTATTTTAGGATCTACGGTTGATAAATTAGAATTTATGATTTATATTTCAGAGTGCAGAATTTTATTTAAATAATCAATTATTAAATAAATAATTAATTAATTATAACGTGTTATTTTTTATTTGTTAAAGTATAAATTATCATAATGTTATTTGCTTGACAGAGGGATAATATGGTATAGCAGACACAGATTCCATTTTCCATTTCAATGGAAAAGATAGCGCCTTTTTCCCTATTAAGCTCAAAGACTTTGGGCCTTTAGGAGTCTTCTTCTTGCTTTTTCTCAATTTTTCTTGATTACTTTTGTCTGCTTTTTCTCATTCCAATCATACCGTCTTCTTTATCAAGTGTAATAGAAAACAAATTACCCCCATTTAATAATACATGGTTTCTTTAAGGGCAAATTTAAAAAATTAAAAAAATAAAAAAACCTTATGATTTCATTCTTTTACAACATAAGAAAACTGTAATTTTTTTTTATTTTGCCCTTTTTTAATTTCTCAAAAATATTATCATACATTCAATCCTGATGTGTTTGGGTTAAATGAAAACGTAATCATAACTTATATATGAATTGCAATAACACAAAATAACACTTAAATAATTAAATTTACAATTAAAAATTAAATTTGAGTATCAATAATTTTATATGGATAATTAAAATTATATATATATATATATACACACACTAATTATATGTAAAATATAAATATAATCCATTCGTTTTTTTTTTCGATTAACTTCGATTTCGGTTATAAATAATATTTTTTTAAATTTTTTTTTATTATTACCGTTACATAGCTTTAGAATAAATTACATTTATGGTACATAGACTTTATCATTTTTACAGTTTAGTATACATATTTCATTTTTACTAATAAAAGTACACAAACTTACGTGCAACCTACCAGTAAAGTACATGTCACTTGCTATCACCGGTAAAGTAAGAAAAATGCTAATGTGTCATAGCTTGATCAAAATATTTTAATTGTTATGGGATCCCAATATTATTAAAATTACACTTATACCCAAACATATTTTCCACCTTTCTTTAATCTGACCCTCTGTCTTCAACTATTCCCTTTCTTTTCCATCATGTGTTCTTCGATGGAAATCCAGTACCTTTTGAAATTACAAATCGAAAGTCTGCTCTTTATTAGATACAAATCATTTGCTAACCATACAAATTCAACAAATCACAATTTCAAATCAAATTATCCTAACAAAATTTATGTTACTTTTATTTTTTCATCTGCTATTCGAAACATAAATTTTTTCCTGGTGTTTTTCCATAGTTGTTTCCCATTTTTTTGTGATTTTATGGAAAACATGTCGGATATAAATATATTACTTTACTATATTTTTTTTAATTTGATTGTTCATTTGAGTCGCTTAGTTATATAAAATATTGCCCCACATAATGAGTATCGAAATTTATTGTTGAAAATTTAATTAAAAAAATACATCTTCAAGGAAATGTAAGTGGTTGCTAAACTTAATTTTTCCTTTATTCTTATTTTTTTAGTTTTAGTTTCTAAGGTATTTTGTAACTGCTTTTTTGTTTATATAAATAAGTAAAATTTCATAAATAGTTTTTCTTTGTATATAATTTTTTAGTAGAACTTTATATATATATATATATATATCTGTTAGTTTATCAGTTTCAATTTTAAAAGTCACTAACCATTCACCATTCACATTTATAGTAACATAAAAATTCAAAATAAAAAACAATTCCCTAGTCTGTTGATTTCAATTAACCTATTTTTCAGTTCACTTTCGAAAATCGATTTTTCGGTCAGTTTTGTGGCAACCCTCTCTACAACCAATAGTATTTTAACTCCATTTTTGCTCTACTACATGTATAGCATTTAATTGTGTTTTTTTAATTATTATTTTGGAAAATGTCAAAAAAAAAAAAGTGTTGCAGGGTCTCATTGCTTGGATATACTGAAAGCAAATGAAACAACATCCAGATTGGTTGATTGTACAAAGAAAAACTAAGATCAATATACTTGATGGATGGATCAACATATACAATGATGAGCTTCTTCACATCAATAAAACCTCAGCAAAGATGTTGCAATGATATGAAAATTCAAGTCATAATGCAATTACCACAACTAATTCCAAAGATAAGTAGCATAAATCAAACATTAATTCATGCTAACTGTTTGAACTATAGGTGCATTACAGTCTGATTTTCGGGTCAGGACTTGTAATGGAAGCACAAAATGATCATACTAAAATATTTACAATTCAGATTTGCAGTCATTTCATTTATGTCAAAGGATCATGGTGCATATTTAACAGTAATCCATCCAATGGTTATCGAGGAAAGATGCGTACAAGTATGTGTATATGCCAATGAAATTAATTCACTTGGAAAGTTCCTAAAGAGAGACAAAATGGTAGAGTATATGCCTGACCTCTGCATAAGATGACAGGATCTCCGTTTTATGTCAACGTATGCTTGCCCATTCTTCTGCTTGCATCTTCGCAGACCTGAAATGAATCTTTTGGTACCATATGTATTCTCTTTATTCCCATACAATGTTCCAGAAAATGCAGTCATTTGGTGAACAAAATTGTATTTGAATTTTTCACTCGAATTTGTCACATAAAACTAACTTGCCTCCTTTCATGCATAATCCTTGTTCGCCTACTGAATTAACAACCTTTCCCTTACTATACCTCAACGGCATCCTTCCCAACAACTTATTAAATTCTCTTATGCACTCGCCTCTTCTTTTCCTGTGCTCACTTCTCTTACTGCTCAACCCGACTGCTTTTACTCTTTCACTGTCCTCCCCGACCTGTCAATCATCAGCATCATTACAAGCATCTCCCCAATCCTGAACCTTGCTGCCCCATAGGCCCTATGTTTGCCTGGTCCGCGACCACAAAATTCATCAGTATATCCTCACAGTTTTGCATCCTATCAACGGTCTTCGTCATTTCACTCATGCTGGTTCTGCCCTTTCAACTATACTCGAAAAGATACCGGAATTTCAAAATAATAAATTTTCTAAGCACGATCAAGTACTTACCTGGATGCACTGTGTAAATCCATTTCTTTGATAACAGATCGAGATCATGAGACCAACAAAGAACCCAAAAAAACCGTTCAGGATCTGATCTCCAACTCTGAAAAGCAAACTCAAAGGATTTTGGATCTACCTCCACATCATCATCACATATCAAGACAGCTTGTGTTTCAATGGATGATCTGGGGAGAAAACGGTTCTTAAGGCTACCTGATTGCTGGTGGACAAGGGAGATGGTTGCAGCACTGAAGGATGATAGGGAAAGATTATGAGCCAAGAAGGCTAGTGTTTGGGGCGTAGTGGAAGGATTTCCCCAGAGGACGAGCACAGAGGATACGGATGGTGAGGCAGAGTATGCAGCAGCAATCATCCAAAGGAGAGGAATGCGTCACTCGGAGTAGCCATTGATGAGGACAGTAATTTGATCTGGTCTGAGGGTTCATGGGTTGAACTCATTCGCAGGGTCACACACATCAGGAGGAACAGTGCGAACACAGAACACAACGGGAGGAAGAAGCAACTATAAGCATAACAAAGTCATCTTGAATGTGATTATGTCATGTCTTGATAGGATCTCCATCTTTGCAAGACAGCTTGAACAGATTTGGATTTGCTTGAAGTATTTCGATTTGTTAGCATGACCGCTGAAAATATTTCACGCATCAAAAGTTCATTAACAACATTATATTAAAAACAATGATGGCATGATATCACAAACAAAAACAAAGTTATAAAGCTATTCCAACAGTGTGATTTGTGTCTGACAAGTTTGGCATCATTACTAACAACTAGCAAATATCAGTGCGTAACAAGAATAATTATGTATTCATATATTAACATTTATAATATACTTCCAGAGTCTCATTCAGGCTTTAATTTCCAGTCTCCTTTCACTTCAACTGAATATGGAAAAACAAGGGGTAATAAAATGAGATTATTATCCTAGGAATTGCAGGTGATTACTTTCCACTTTTCTTACAAAACTACCAAGGATTTCACGCCTTATTGCTCTCTTACTCTTGTTCTTTCTTCTGCTTTGTTCAAAATCACATACTGCATTCATATGTTCCCTTAGTTTAAGCAAACGCCAATTATTCCTATTTGGTTGCGGGAAGAGGATAACAATTCATAAGGAAAGCATATTATCAACCCATCTATAGATCTACTTGAACAATTAAATTCTCTGAAGTCCCCTTTTTTATTCTACAATGAAATTTCTGAAGTCACCATTTATTAGAGTACTCTGGAAGAATATATTTTTTTTCTTTTGCCTTAAGTTATTAGTGCCTATACAGTTGATTACTTACCTCAATGGTAACTCAACTAGCAGGGACGCTGAATTCTTGTGTGGTACTAAATTTCCATGCTGCATATAGTTTGACTTGATGGTATCATAAAAAATAATATGCAATTAAGCACACATTATCATGAAGGAAAAAAATAGAAGAACACAGCACGCAGCAAACAGTTTGAAAGAGTGAAAAAATTTGTAGAAGAAAAAAAATTCTTTACAAGTGCTAAAGTTGATGAAAAACATGTGAACTTAAACCATTTCCAAAACAAAATTTCATTATCAAATGGGTTCAAAGGAGCTGAAATTAATGTAAATCAACTCCTTTGAACCAGTAGGCAGTATAGCACAGTAATATAGGAATCCTTGGAGAAAAATGAAAAACGAAGGAGTCAAAAAGAAGAATTAGAAGAATGAACGAACAAAACCAGCAAAAATTGGCTCCAAAATTAACATAATGCACAGGTAAGTAATGGCATTTTCTACTTTAATATTCCTGTGCCAGTTACCAAAGGATATTTCAGAATATAGGCAAACAAATATCAGGAGAAGCTACATATCGAGAACCAGAAATGTGAAACGCAAACTAAACTAAAAAAAAGAGTGCTGCAGTGGTGGTGATTGGAGAACTTCAAGACTTCGAGCACGGAGTGGAGTGGATAGGGTCTGAAAGTTGCTGGTTCGGAGGCTCCGACGAAGCAGTGGAGGTGAGACTGACTGTGAGGGCAACCGGCGAGAAGGTCGATTTGCAAAATGGTGGGAGCCACGGAGATCAGTGAATTAGGGATTAGGTCACATGATAATAGGATATGGATTACTTTCTCTTTCTTTTTTTTTTTTTTTCTGAAAATAAGAATATAATAGATATTATTTGAAAATAAATGTTAAATTAAAAAATGGAATTTTTATTTCGAATTAAATTTGATTCTAAAATATAGGTTAAAGCGAATGTTATGCACCGCTAAAATAAAAGAAATAAAAATTGCTGAGCTCAAGCAAGTCAAACTTGGTTGCTGCTCATATATATCTATGAAATTCATGAACATGTTGCTATCAATATCATCTAGACATAATTTGAACAAATTAATATTAATATATTGGCTGTACTGTATGACGAGATAAAAGGATCTAAGTACGATGCCGACAAACGATAAATACAAATTCGCGTCAGCTACTCTTGTCTTATGTATAGATATTTAGATGCATAGGCTTAATTCACTTTCACTTGCCCCTCAACTTTAAAACATTCATTGAATTCTAAATTTCATTAATTAACACTCTTAACTTATTTAACGATGAATAATTGTAATGTACAGTTTACAGTTTATGTTGTACAGTTTACAGTTTATGTGGTAACATAGAATGAGTATATAAAAAAAAACTCGGATTCAAATCGTACTAAATATTTCCATAGAGAGGAACAAAAAATCTTAACTATGACTAAATCCTGAATATAGTAAATAGGAAAGAGGTTGGCAATCCGATCTCTATTTTTCGTCTAGGTGGGGATCTCCATCTCCGTCCCAGTTTAAGTAAACGGGGATAATCTTAATCCCTGTTCCCGGTCCGTACCCGTTAAAACAATTTTAAAAAAAAAAATTAAGTAAAATTCAATTTTGTATAAAAGTAAGTAAAAAAAAAAATGCATTAAACAAAACATAAAACCCTTTCAAATTATTCATCTCAATTCTCAAATAGAAATAGGGATGTAAACGAAATCCTTAGTTTTTTTTTATTATTATAAAATTCAATTATATATATATATATATATATATATATATAAAATTGAATAAAAATTTTAACGGGGATCCCTGCGAGAACTAAACTGGGACGAGGGCCCGTAGGACGAGGAGGGCTAATTATATTTCCGTCTCCGTTTAGCATTCGGGAAAAAATTTGTTTCTATCCCCGCCCCGCGTGAATTTTAAACGGGAAATTCCTCTCTCCGTTCGGAAGGGACGCATTCCCATTGACAACCCTACCCGAACAAATTTGTTTCAATGAAAATACATTGATTGTATCTGTTCCCCTAAATTTGCTTAGAATGACCTACTAATTCTCTAAAACTCTTAGGAGTCTAATTTTTGTTAAACACTCTCCTTAGCACCTAAGATTTAGGAGATTATCAATTAATTAATTTAAACAAGTCATTTTTAAAGGTGAATGGATTATTATTAGATATTTTATAGACAATAGGTTGAAGGAGCTAAGTCTGTGTTAAGCTTATAAATATATATACTCAACTACTGGTTGTCCATTGATGATATATCATTGAACACTCCGCTTTAAATTAGAAAATAAAGTCCAATTATTGTCTCATTGTTTGAACTCTAAGATCAACGTCACCTAGAATTTTTATGTTATAGTTTTTACAAGTAAAGAGAGTTTATACTAATATACATGTGTAATATTAACAGTATATTTTGTAGAGTAAAAATTACATAATTTAATTTTATCATTATCTCATAATTAAATTATTAATATGCATGAATTTTCTAATTTTATTTTTTCAATTAAATTCATGAAATTGAGTTCTATTTTCGGACTGATAATTTTTTTCATTATTTTATGCGGTGAGCACAAATTTTGACTTTGAGAGTGATTTTTTTACTGTGATTAATAGTGTTAATTGGTTGATAGAGGAATAAATATAACCAAAATTGGACCAATTAAAGAGCCAACAAAGACAAAAGAAATTCGTGGTTTGATCAATTCTAACGAAGTTTACTTGAATTTTTTTTAACATCTTTTTTCTTAAGTATTATTAATTATTTGATATAATTTTACAAATATTACTTCAAAAAAACATATATAAAAAATATTCATAGAACATCTTCAAAAAAAAAAAAAAAAAAAGTTGTATATATTCTAGTAACAAGTTACGAAATATTCTAGATATTAATAGTAAAATAATTTTATTTTTTCAATTAACCTAAAATTCAACTTTATTTTTGGCCAAAATGTAACTACCCTGATTAATTGCTGATTCCAAGTTAGACCGGTCTGTTTGGTCCGACTTTACATCACATCAAAAGAAATAGGGAAGATAATTTCATGCAAGCATTAACAGTTGAAAAAAGTCAAGAGTGGTTGATAAATGTAGAATTAATATACGTTCACTTAATAATCAAACGTGTCTTAATCATCTTAATTAATTAAACCGAAATTAACGGATTGAAAATACGTGCTGACAAGTGGCAAGAAATCAATAAATGCGTTGTTATATCGGTCCCAAAAAAAAAAAAAAAAAGTGTTGTTATCAAACCCTATTGATCGTCATTTTTACCATTTATCTTCCATCCACTGTTGTTATAATTGTCGTACGTGTATTTTATTCTTCTCCTTTTTATACTTTTGAACATGGCTTAATTTATAAATTGCTGATGATAGCTCTGGAAAAAAGATGTGACTCCACGTGGTCCAAGATGACCAAAAGACCGCCTGCATATAGAAAAGACCGAGTACCTGGAATAAAGAGAAGATGAGGACCGGGTGACTTCTGGATCCACTCCGATGCCTAAGTCAGAAATCTCAAGAGAATGAGAATAAAAACAAGAATGAAATTTTGGGATTTAGAATGAGATAGCTGCGAGGTTTCCCACTGCCCTTTTTATACATGATCAATCCGCGTGGCTTTGTCAGATCGTTATGTACGGTCCTTTCTTATTGACTGGTATAGGCTGCTCTTGGTCCCCTTCTGGCATGTCCTTACTGCAGATTCACCATGTATTTGTCCCCGCGGCACTTGTTGTTGGTACAGAATCACACCCTTACACGTGTACAGTGGAAACCAGCTTACCTGTCCCTTTAAACAGAAAACCTAAGTAGGGCACAAGTTGTCTGAGCAGGTACTCAACAGGCTCATTTCCCTGATCCAGTTGATCATTATTAACAGTGTTGCCTCGCCCTAGTCATTCGTGACCGAGTGAAAGCCAGAAGAGGTGTCATGAGGTAATCGCTTGTTGTGTAGAGTAAGTGACGAGGACGCGGTTATTGGCCGTATAAAACACGTGGTATGTTTTAGGACTCCATGCTATCAGGAGTTCCCTCCCCTGGTGAAGAGTTTAAACTCTTTTAAGGGTTTTTTGGCGGTAGGTTTGTGGGAACCAAGGAGTCCCTTGGGCTTTGTGTACCTAATGCTTGGGCGACACGTGTCCCCTTATTTAAGCGGTGTCAGAAGGCGTCTTTTCACCTGTCCCTCCCCTATTTTCTTTAAAAGGGAGACTGGCCGCCCTTTTGTCTTTTGCTTCAAGAACTTTCAAGGCCTCTCCCTTCTGCGATTTCTGCGTTCCTATCTCTGCATTTGCAATTTGCTTCTCATTGTCCTTATTTCCAGTAAGTTCTTCTTCACACTTTAACTTAGTGGTTTTGCAATTTTAATTTCTGCAAGAACTTACCCTTTTGCTCGGATTTGTTTTCTGTGTTGGTTCGATTTCTTGCCTGTTCCCTTTTGTTTTTCTGGGTTTGTTGACTGTTCATCTTCTTTGCTTTTCTGGGTTTGTTGACTGTTCATCTTCTTTGCTTTTCTGGGTTTGTTGCCTATATTTACTTTCTTTTGCTTTGAAAGGATGAGTTCTTCTGTAACGCTTAGTGACCTAGGTTCTTCTAGTAGCGGGGGATCTGGGGAATTAGTGAACTCTAGGAACCGCCCTAAGGTAAGTAAAAGCACCCGGATTTTTAACTTCAAAAGCACCCAGGTTTTTAATTTCAGAATTGCCAATCTTCAACGCTTGCTGCTGCCTTAGCCAGCCTGTCTGCTTCAACATTTTCATTCCTGGAGATGTTTTCCACCCTTCATGCGGTGCCTCTACCTTCGACCGCTTCGAGCAAACATCTCACCTTGTATAGGTATCTGGACATGCAAGGGTCTTTAGTTTCAAAGTTTTTATTAATTTGGTTGGAAACTAACCTTAAGTCACTTAGCAGTTTCACCCGGTCTTGAGCGATTTCCCGGATGAGCTCCAACCCCTTAATCACTGCTTCATATTCTGCGGCGTTGTTGGTGGCAGGGAAGGCTATTTTCGCCGCATAAGACATCTTTATTTTCTCACGTCCTTCGATATGCACTCCAATTCCAGCTCCTTCTTGAGACGAAGCTCCATCCACATATACTCTCCATTCTTCCGCCTTCAGCACCTGATTTGGTTCTAACCCTGCGAATTCCACCACAAAATCCACCAAGACTTGAACTTTTAATGCTGATCTGGGTTCAAAGCAGACATCAAATTCACTGAGTCTGATAGCCCACTCAGCCAACCTGCTAGAAGTATCCGGTCTCTATAGCACCTTCTTCAGAGGGAAATTTGTTCTCACAACTACCGAGTGTGCTTGTAAGTAAGGCCGCAACCTGGCGGATGCTGAAATTATTGTCAAGGCCAATTTCTCAATCCTCGGATATCTGAGCTCTGTCCCTTTTAACACCTTACTGGTGTAATACACTGGGTATTGCTGCCCCTCCTCTTCTCTAACCATCACTGAGCCTACTGCTTCATCTGTTGCCACCACATACAGGTACAACATCTCACCCGGAATTGGCCGGCTCAGTAATGGGCGGGTTCCCAATGTTGGGATTCGTCATTGGAAAAATAACGTGGCGCAGCGAAAAATACACCGTTTAAAATTTCCTAGAATCTACCTATCATGTCCAATTACCATTGATTATAATGAAAACAATTTGAATCAAGAGATTGAACTCACCAGATTATGTCTCTTCTAGAGACGGCTGCATAATCATTTCTTAAAATTGATCTCTACAGTCCGATGCACGATCAACTATCGAACGGGAACCGATGCTAGTTGAAGAACGAAAGAAATTGCACCAAAGAATTCGGCTATTGGGGCTGATATTGTTGCTGGCCGAATTTCCTTTGTGTCTAGGGTTAAGAGAGTGATTTTTCCCATAAATGTACTTTTTATAGTCCTTATACAATATGGACTCCATTAGGTTAAGTAAACCCAAGCCCATTAGGATTTTAATTAAATATTTAAATCCTTATTCCATAAGATTTATAATATATAGCTTAATTCCATATGGCTTGATTTAATTATCCATAAGTAAAAAAAAAATCACACTTAAGAAAATAATTTAATTAATTGTTTACTTTATGTAATTCAATTAATTGATAAATTAATTAATTACATTATGTAAACTTATTAATTAAATTAAACCAACCCAATGTTAACTAATCTTGACACCGAATGTCAACTAATTAATTAACACATTCTTTCCAATGTACATCACATGCACAATATCTATACGTTCCGGTTCAGTTGATCTATGTGCACGATCCTATGGGTCTGTCTTTATGTTGGCAGTAGGCCCAAGGCCCACAGACTGTAAGTGGGTTCTGGCAAACCATTACAGCCCCCAATTAAGACAGAGATGCAGCAGTCTTTAGAAGACACTCACCCGATAGTAATCTCATAGTGTCCTTTGCCTAACGATATCGATATGGATAAACAAAAGGCATGGTGTCCGTCATCCTCTTCTGTTATTTATTATATTTCTTGATCTTCAGTTGACTGATTAATCAAATAAGGAACCAACTTATTTGGGTATGGCCATACACTTATCAGTCCCACTCATCAAGTGGCCAGTGATATCATCTCGGTGTTACCCGAGTGGCAATTCCATCACTTCATCATCAATATCAATATGTTCACCTGTCTAACCAATCATACCCATATTTAGCATCCTTTTACAGACCTGTTAGGCGTATGTCAAAGTCAACTGGATTCCATATTGATACTATGATGAAATCTAGTCTGAGGACAAAAGAAACCTACTCAAGAAAGACCTATGATGCGACAACCATGTGGTTTTCTTGTGCGGATCGATCCAGTTCCATGTCAACGAGATGTACCTATATTCATGACTGACTATATAAGTACTATGGCTAGTTAAGAACTACCATACAGTCACCGAATATACAAGTCTGTGGTTCTATTCGTTCCCATGATTAGAACAAACCTGGGATGGGTTTTATGATTATCAATCAATGGATACTCTACTCATATTATAGCACAAGATATAAATGAAATAGATTAATTGCCTTTATTAATGTGACACAAATAATGTATTCATACAATCAGTCTTAATGTATAATACAAAATACAAGAATCCAATGCCCTAAGAACTAGGGCACACCAATACCCAAGAAGCTCTTGATTCTGCCAAATGCCTCCTGGCACTCATCATCCCAGCTGAACTTCTGGCTTTTCTTGATTGCCGCATAAAAGGGCAAACATTTCTTGGCTGAAAATGAGATGAATCTTCCTAGTGCGTTGATGCGGCCGTTAAGGTGTTAGACTTCATTCACTGTTTTAGGCGGCACCATGTCTAAGATTGCTTTAATCTTGTCTGGATTCGCTTCCACTCCTCTTTGCAAAATCATGAAGCCCAAGAATTTCCCCCCTCGCACTCCAAACACGCACTTTTCCAGATTCAATTTGAGGTAGTATTTTTACAGTATTTTGAAGGCCTCCCGAATGTCTTGGGTGTGATTTTCTTCACCCTTGCTTTTTATGATCATGTCATCTACATACACTTCAATTGTCTTTCCAATTTGCTCCTTGAACAGGTCATTGACCAAGCGCTGATATGTCGCTCCTGCATTCTTTAAACCAAAGGGCATTACCGGATTGCAGTACGTGCCTTCGTGTGTGATGAATGTGATTTTTTCTTCATCCACTGGGTCTATTGGGATCTGATGGTATCTCGACTTCGCATCCAGGAAGGAGTAGATTACGTATCCGGCCGTTGAGTCTACCAGCTGGTCAATGCTTGGAAGAGGGTAGCTATCCTTCAGGCAAGCTTTGTTCAAGTCAGTGAAGTCCACACACATCCTCTATACTCCTTTTGGTTTCTTTACCAAGACCACGTTTGCTAGCCATTCAGGATATAACACCTTTCTGATATGTCTGGCTTCCAACAATTTGCTTATTTCTGCCTCAATTGCCTTCTGCCTTTCTGGGGCATGTTTTCTTCTCTTTTACACTACCGGCTTGGTAGTAGGATCTATATTCAGGTTGTGTTTCATTATCTCAGGCAAGACTCCGATAATGTCGTTGGTGCACCAGGCAAAGGTCTCTTGCCCTTCCTTGAGTGTTGCAGTGATTGCCTGCTTGAGTTCGGGTTTCAATTCTTTGGCCACTTGGACTGATCTCCCTGGTCCGACCACAAGGGCTTCAAGCTCATCCACTGGTTCTGCTCTATCCTGCTTTTCTGATTCCTAGCTAACCTCTCCAGGCTTTAAAGAAGCTAGATATGCTTTTTGGGCCACTTGCTGACTCCCCTTAGCCACTGCTACCCCCGTCATGGTGGGTATTTGGAATGCTAAATACCAGACAGAGAGAATTGCTTCGGATTCTACTAGGCAAGGTCTTCCCAATATGATGTTGTAGGCGAGCGGGGTGTCAATAATTACAAATTCTTCTTTGGATCTCTAGCTGTGCTTTTCATCACCCACCTCTAAATTTAGTGTCACCTGCCCAACAACCGTGATCGAATGTCCACTCAGCCCTACTAGGGGTGAATATACCGGCTGGATCCTGCTTTGATGGATGTCCAACTGGCAGGCTGCCTCTTTCGTGATGATGTTTACCGAGCTACGGGTATCCACGAGGATCCTCTTCACCGTATATCCTTCCACCAATGCCTCAATGACCAAGGCATCTGCATGGTGTGCTTGCACATTGCTGTGAATTGAGAATGAGTGATTCATGCTGAGAACCTAGCTTTTTTACTGGG
This sequence comes from Euphorbia tirucalli, assembly GCA_039660915.1. Lineage (NCBI taxonomy): Eukaryota > Viridiplantae > Streptophyta > Magnoliopsida > Malpighiales > Euphorbiaceae > Euphorbia > Euphorbia tirucalli. Next base: position 9,006,580 of record CM077638.1, read on the forward strand.
CGGTTCAAATTCGAGTCCCCCAGTGATAACCATGACGACCCCCTTAGACTTTTTAACCGGCCTTTCATCGTCATCCCTCCTGTCCTTCTGCTTTTTATCTCTGTTTGTGTTCCTTGTTATGCCGTCAACAAATCTACTGAGCTTACCTACTTTGATTAGCAGGTCCACCTCTGCTGCCAAGACTTGGTAGTTGTCTGTGTGATGACCCTTGGCTTTATGGAACTTGCAGTATGCTTCCTTTTCAGTCCCCATTATCTGGCCCAGTTTGGTATGGGGATATCGAATGCTCTTTGCATCCGAGCTTCTCTGAATTGCTACTAGTACCTCACTGAGTGGGACATTCAATGGCGCAAACCATGGCTAGTCTCCAGGGCGGTCTCTGTGGTCTCGCCTCCTGTGCCTCTCTTCAGGTCGAGTAGCCTTATCTCTCTCACCATGCCTTTTGCTTTTCACAGGCATGTCAATTTCATCAATTTCTACCATGCTTTTTGCAAGGGCTATCATCTGAGTCAATTCTCTGGACTTCCTTGTTATGATCTCTCCTCGAAGCCTCTCATTGGTAGTATTCTTAATCATAGCCTCCTTAGCTGTGCTGAAATCCAAGTTCCTAACCTCCAGACATGCGAGGTTGAAACGGTCAATGAACAATCTCAAAGACTCGCCAGGCTTTGGACCACTTTATGGAGGGTGCGACTGGCTGCTCCAGTCGGTATTGAGCCCATAAAGTTCTTACAAAATTCCTGCCTTAGTCGGTCCCAGCTGTCAATTGTTCTGGGGTCCAATGATTCAAACCAGTAAGCCACTGCTCCTATCAATGTTGTAGGGAATAGGCGGTAAATCAGCCCTTTAGTAGCTCCCGCAATGTCCATCCGGTTCTTGAAGTTCCTAGTATGGACTCAGGGATCTGTGTTGCCCCTGTAACTATCAAAGGTTGGTTGCTTAAATTTGTGGTCTATCGGCTGATTGAGTATTCTGGCCGAAAAAGGAGATTCTCCATTCTCCATCAACAGTTCCTGGTATGGTATGGCGAATGTGGTTAGTGCTTTTTTAAACATCGCCATGAATCTAGGATCATCTGTAAGCTCAGCACCAGTTTGGGATGGTGTTGGAGGAAGAAGAGGAGTGTTGCATGGAACTGGTGTATTATATGGGACTGGCATGTTATTGTAAAATCCGTATAGAGTGAGGAAACTGTTGGATATGCCCTAGTCCCGAGGCATTGGTCCTTGTATTTGTATTATACATTTATTGGATTTATGTATTATACTCATTTGTGTCATTAATAAAGGCATTAATTCATTTATTATATTTATCTTGTGCAATTTATGAAATGAAGTATCCAATGGACATATCCATATCCATGATGACCAGTGTCATGCACTTGGCAGTAAGACCATGGATAGGGTAAACGATATGACCATAAATAGATCCGTAGTCTGTTCCAGTCATGGGAATGAATGGAACGAGAGACTATCATTAACCTGCTTGTATGGCAGTGTCTCACTGGTCATTAGACATGGAACGTCAACCAAGTTAATGGATACATGTAAAAAGGACATGGTACTGGATAGATCCACTAAACGAGAAATCCACATGGTATAGTATCACAAGTGATTCTCGTGTAGTACTTGTATGGATCCTTTAACCTGACCATATGATGGTGTTGCATGTGAGGTCGCATACGTAGGGGTACGCCTAAAGGGCCTGTAATAGGGTGCCAAGTATGGGTACTTTCGGGTATGTCACTTAGCATGGCAATGCTATGGATATGCAGAAGGATTTGTCACTCAGTAGTCCACTGAGAAGATATCATCAGCCTCTTGATGAATGTGACTGATAAGAGTGTGGCCACACCCAAACGAGTTGGAACTTGTTTGTGAGCTTCAGTGCATTCGGGATCAAGTTAATGTCCGGACACAAAAGAGGGTGATCAATCCTTGCCTCTGTGTTGGACAACGATATCAATGACATAGGATATACAAGTTCAAACTACAGGGTTATGATAACAGTTAGACTGCCATCTCCATCTTAATTGGGGGCTGCAGTGGCTTGCTAGAGCCCAACTGCAGTCTGTAGACCACATGCCCACTGCCAACATAAAGATGGGCCCACGGGATCGTACACATTGAGTGACTGAACACTGACTTAAGGAATCACATGTATACTTGGAGTATACACTCTGGAGAGAGAGGTATATATTAAGTATATTATAAAGATCAATTGGATTGATCATAATAATAAAATTAATATTTAATTGGCTCTTCATAATTAATTGGATTAATTATGAGATTATTTCCTAGGTGGAAATATTCATATGTATAGGTTTCCTAGGTGGAAATATTCATATGTATAGGTTTACCTATGAATTTATTTTGTGATGATCTAATTTTAATTTGATGGATTAAATTAATTGGTCAAGCCAATTTTAATTTAAATGTAAATAATATGTTACTTGGTGTAATATATTAAATACATGGGTAAATTAAAATTGGGCTTGAAATTAGTTTAAACCAGACTAATTAAAATAGGTTTGGGCCTGAATTAGAAGAAGGAAGCCTATACAGATGAAGGAGCCAGCTTGGGCCAAAATTCCCTTGGGAATTTCGGCCACTTAGGGTTTAAAAACCCTAGGAATTTCGGCCAAATGGGCAAGCATCCATCTAGCCGAAATTGACCCAAGCCTCCCTCTCCAAAAGTTTCGTGGTTTCCGAAGCTAGCACGGGTGGTGTTCGTTAGGCGTTTGTGTACGTGAACGAGGAGAGATTCTAAGTTGATTCCTGCGGTCTGCATCCATCTCTGAAAGAGATATTCCAGGTAAGAGATTTATCTCTTTCAATTAAATTTTTGTTTTTCTAATTTCCATCTCAATTGCTTCTGGGCACGGATTTGAGGAAATCATCGCGTTCTTCTGCTTTAATCGGGTGATTTCCGATGACAAATCCCAACAGAAACTGTGTGTTTGAGGTAGTATCTGTATTTGGTTTGGGTATGACTGAGCAATGTGAGGAGGAGGCAGATAAGGTTGTGGTAACCCGTACCAGGAACTCGGGGCGAAGATCTGGGAACCATTACTTCCCTAGGTTACTGTATTGGGGTTCACTGGTGCTGCAGGTGGCTGGTCCCCGACTGGCGTGGGCATCTAGCCAAAGGTGGGCAGAGCTCCTCCTAACTGAGATCCTCCAACTTCTCTTCCACCGGTCACTCTAACGCCTGCAGGATGCATCATACTTGGTCCCAATCCTTCCGATCTCATCACAGAAGTCCCAGATTCAGAGACAGGAAATAGGGCTCGCACAGTACTTGGATGAGAAACAGGTTCCGGCAAAGTATTCACCACACAGAAAGGAGTACTGCTACTCATCAAGGAACCTACCATGCCCTGCTCTTGTAACTGCAGGATAGCTCGCCGGAAGTCGTTTTAATCTGCTAGGCTCATCCCATAATTCCTGGCAATTCGATCCAAAACAGCACCAGCGGAGCTGCTACTGCTGCCTAAAGTCGTGGCAAAGTGTTTGATGGACTTGGGATTACAGTTGCTAAAGGTAAGGGCATTACAGTTTCTGGAAATGGTGGTATTCCTCCTCCTTGGGGAGAAAGAACTGTTGAAACAGCTTCTGAAGTTGTTGATCCCAATGACATTGTTGTTCAACGGGTCCACGCTCACCGCACCAATTTGATAGCTTCGGGCAAAAGATGTGACTCCACGCGGTCCAAAATGGCCAAAAGACCACCTGCGTAAGGGAAAGACCAAGTACCTGGAACAAAGAGAAGGTGAGGACCGGGTGACCTCTGGGTCCACTCCGATGCCTAAGTCAGAAATCTCAAGAGAATGAGAATAAAAAAAAGAATGAAATTTTGGGATTCAGAATGAGATACCTACGAGGTTTCCCACTGCCCTTTTTATACATGATCAATCCGCGTGGCTTTGTCAGACCGTTATGTACGGTCCTTTCTTATTGGCTGGTATGGGCTGCTCTTGGTCCTCTTCTGACATGTCCTTGCTGCAGATTCACCATGTGTTTGTCCCCGCGGCACTTATTGCTGGTACAGAATCACACCCTTACACGTGTACAGTGGAAAACCAGCTTACCTGTCCCTTTAAACAGAAAACCTAATTAGGGCACAAGTTGTCTGAGCAGGTACTCAACAGGCTCATTTCCCTGATCCAGTCGGTCATTATTAATAGTGTTGCCTCACCCTTGTCTTTGGTGACCGAGTGAAAGCCAGAAGAGGTGTCATGAGGTAATCGCTTGTTGTGTAGAGTAATTAACGAGGACGCGGTTATCGGCCGTGTGAAACACGCGGTATGTTTTAGGACTCCATGCAATCAGCTGTAAATTTGTAATCTTCCTATTTCGGTTTGAATTAAGGTTAAACTATTAATTAGTTACAATTTTGGTGTCCAAATAGATATGAAATATTAATAGAGAGAGGCATAAGCTAATTTTGTAGGTAAATTGGGAGGAGATATGATGTATTTCACTTAACTTTCACCATATTTTAAATTTTTTTGTCCCATTGTATTCTTTATGATATAAATTAATTTGGATAAATGGTCAATATTTTTTATTCTTGAACTTTGCATGCTAGATTATTTTGTCTAAATTAATCAAGTTTTTATATCAATTTAATATTTGAAATTAAACGATTAATCCATAATAATAAATGCATGCATATTATTGGTTTTTTTTTTTTATTTACATGATTGCTTCTTAATATTAACATATGTCATTTTGAACTAATTTAACTTAAAGTATCAAATTAAATGAATAATTTAATATCTAATTTAATTTTGAACTGAATTAATTCAAGAGACAAAGTTTAACGTCCAAAATTTTGAACTGAATTAATTCAAGAGACAAAGTTTAACGTCCAAATTGATTGTTTATCAAATAAATAAATGGCATAAATTTACTATAAAAGATATAATTAGTTACTTAACGATTTGTGAAAAATATTGCAATTATTAGGGCTGGGCACAGTTCGGTGCAATCCGGGAATTTAGAAATCTCCAGAATTGGATTGGAGGAATAAATCTCCAGAATTGGATTGTTCCAAAAACTTCGGTCCAGTCCAGTTCGGTTATTTGGGGATTCGGTTTCGGTCCTATCCGGTTATGGAGTCCGGGGATTCAGTCCGGTCCAATCCCAATATAAAAAATAAATCCTAAAAATAAAAAAGCACAGATATTTTCTTATATAATTTCAACTAAAAAATATAAATTCTAATAATATCTTTCTAAATATTATATATTAAGTTGACTCAGTGGTTAGAAAGATTATAAATTATTATTTTTACATATATTATAAAATTTTAAAATTAAATAATCTCTTTATATATATTTAATACTAATAAATTCTCGGTTCTATCAGTCCGATTCTCGGTCCAATCCAATTCAATCCGGTCCTGGATAAATTACGGTCCAGTCCAGTCCAGTTCTTTTTTTTTAAAAAATCAACAGTTCGGTCCAATTCTGGATCTTTTTCCTCGGATATTCGGTCCAATCCAGTATATCCGGTTCTTATGCCCAGCCTTAGCAATTATAGCATATAATAAGAAAAACTTTTTTTGTTTTTCCCCTTAGCTCATTACAAGTTTTTATTTATGTGGTACAAATAAAAGATTTAGAAAAGATTTTTGTTTATTCTTAAGCTTAATCAAGAAATGAATTGGTGATTCTTATTATTTTGGTAGTACTAAGGTACAAATAATTAAATGATCGAAAGGCCCTTCAATTAAATCCCCCTCCATTATTATTTATATATAATTTGACTTTGGCAGTCTGGCACCACATATTTTAAGTTCCACATCTCATTCAAAATCTTGAAAATATGCAACCCTCTCATTTTATTTTTACAAGTTGCAACCTCATCTTATCTCCAAATTATGGGCTACATGAAATCTACCTTTTATTGTTATTTTTATTTTTATTTTTATTTTTCTTTTTCTTTTAGTTGAGCTATGATATATATATATATATATATATATATATATATATATATATATATATATATGTTGCTTATCCTATATGTTATTATTCCCACCACAAAATATCATCATTCTGTAATTAAAATGAAGTTGCACTTTTGCCGAGTACGTCCACATATATGGATCCCGATGCAATCATCACACTCATCATTTATTTGTAAAAAAATTAACTAAAGTGTATTCTTTCTGTTCTAAATTAATAGACTACTTTTAGGGTTTGCATGAATTAAAAAAATAATAATCAAGTTAATTAAAAGACAATTTATATATAATATTTTTATTTTACCCTTATTTAATTAATCAATTAGTGACAACTATTCAATAAATTTTATATTAGATTTGAAAAAATATTTATAATTTCAAGTTAGTATAGTGTAACTTATTGATTTTTGTCCACAATAAATAATGATAAAATGGAAAAAATAAAACATAACTAATGTTTATAAATAAAAAATTGTCTATAATTTAAAACGGACCGAATTAATAAAGCGGTCTATCAATTCAGAAGGGGAGTATATATTAATTGTGTAATGTTTTCTTTTAATTGTGTAATGTTAATCCTTAAATGGTTTCAAATTTTTATTAATTACTATTTTTTATCTTAAAAAAAAAAAAAAAATAAAAGAACAAGAAGAACAGCTAGCGCTTGGTCAACTGACGTATGGCCTGTCAAATAATTAAATTGGACCCTCTACCTTATAAAACATGCATCAAATTTTGGTTTGCTTACGGAAATTAAAAATTAAAATATCTTTTCTCCTTTTCTCTCCTAAACTTTATTCATCTCTGCTCTTTGGAATTTCTGCATCTTTAATTTCAACATGGCAGATGCTCAACAACGTCAACTTCAACTTCAACTTCAAATTATGGGTTAGTTAGTTAATTACCTCTATATGAGTATGCAAATGCCTTTTCCAATCTGTTCTCTGTTTCCAAAAAAAAAAAATTGAAATTCAATTTTTGGCTGTAGAACCATATATAGCTCATGGCTGGTCACCATGGCTTTATTTTGTTCGGAACATAAAATTGCAAGAAAAACAGAAATTCAGACAGAAAACGTTTTTCCAAAGTTATTATTTATTTTGCATACAAATTGTAATTATTTGTCGGTTTTAAAATTAATTGAAACTCAACTTTTCTAACTTAAAGATTTAGTTAATATTCATTTTCAGTGAAAGTACTATTTAATCTTCTAAGAGTTAATTTTCACTAATTTACATAAGCTTGGTATATGTATGTTGGTCTTTCAACTTGCTATTTTAGTTTAATTGGTGTATACATGTGATTAGCATAATTTCTTTTTTATATGTGTCGATTTTTTTTTTTTTTTTTTTTTTTTATGTTGAAACATGTCATCTTAGATCAATATAGTGAAAAACTAAGCTGATACTTAAATTATAAAATGAAGTAAAATTGATAAGTAATTCATTTTAACATGTTTTAATTTTTTTCTACAACGGTAGATTTTTATGTTCATATACGTTATTTTAGACTAATTTTAGGGAGTGTTTGGTATGGTAAGTTTATACCATAGAATGTGAATAGAAATGCTTGATTCCATTTAATAATACTTGTTAATTTAAATTTAACCTAGTAATGGGAAAGTGATTCTCCTTTCCCTCACTTCCTCACTCAACTTGATTCCACTCCTACTATCTTTTGTAACTTCCTTTTTATTAGGTTTTTTTTTTCCACATATTTTTCTTAAAAAAAAAAAAAAATTCAATGCCTACAATTTTCATTTTTGTAGCAATCTATTAGTATTATCAATACAAACTTAAACAGTCTTGTATAAATCCATGAAACTTGTTTTATGCGGATGAACTCATTATATATATATATATATGTTTTTTGACATTTTATGTTTATTATTATTAAATATTACGTTCATAAAGTATTATATAATACAAATTATGAAAAATAAATAAACATTATATTGTATTATAATTATATATAGAATTTTTAATAGTATTTTACCTTTAAGCATATTTTTTAAATTTGCTAAAAGATTGTTTAAATAAAATTATATTAAAAATATATTATATTTCATTTACCGTAAAAGGAAAAAAAAAATAAATGGGAGTTAGATTCCGATTCTACACCAAAAAGCAAATGAAATTAATAAATGATGATTCCAATTCTGATTCCGTATCATTCCCATTCCAATTTTGTATCATTCCGATTCCGATTCCGATTCCAAAGTTTGAACCAAACACCTCCTTACTCTAGATGTTAAGTTCAAAGAGCAAACATGTAGCTAAATTTTAAAATGGAGTAAATTAACCCTCGGAGGCAACTCCAAGGGCTAAATTGACACTTAATCCATATTACATTAGGGAAAAGCAATTGATGTAACAAAGCAATGGTATGATGTATTTTCTATTTGAAAGAAATTAATTTATTGAAAATGGGATTATTCTTGTAATATATAATTAACCTGATTATTCTCTGTACAGTCCAGGAAAGTAAAGAAGCAAAATCTGTAGAAGTGAATGTGGACACCCAGTCAACAATCCCACAGAGCAAAAACTACAATTGGTGGTTCAAAATATCACTATATATCATATTCATTATCTTTGGCCAGTCAGTAGCTCTTATCTTAGGGAGATTATACTTTGTTAAAGGTGGAAATAGCAAATGGATGGCAACATTAGTACAAATTGTTGGCTTTCCAGTTCTAATTCCTTACTACTTCATTAATCAAATAAGAAAACCTAACCCAAATCACACCAAATCAAAATCTCCATCAATTTTAACACTTTCAGCAATTTACGCATCCTTTGGCCTACTCGTAGCGGCGGATTGTTACTTATACACAATTGGATTGCAGTATCTTCCTGTATCAACTTACACACTCATATGTGCATCACAATTGGCCTTCAATTCTCTCTTCTCATTTTTTCTAAATTCCCAAAAGTTCACTCCTTTCATTATCAATTCCTTAGTCCTTCTAACAATTTCCTCTGTGTTACTAGTTTTCAACAATGAGTCTTCCGACACTAATAACGTCTCTAGAGTTAAGTACATAATTGGTTTCATATGCACAGTTGCTGCATCGGCTGGGTACGGATTAGCCCTCTCTTTAACACAGCTTTGTTTTGTGAAGATTCTGAAGAGGCACACATTTAAGGTTGTAATGGATTTGATAATCTATCAGCAATTAGTAGCAAGTGCTGCTATAATGGTGGGACTTTTCACGAGCGGCGAATGGAATGGTTTGGGGGAAGAAATGGAAGATTATGAACTAGGAAAAGTTTCTTATGTGATGAATTTAGTTGGAACTGCAATATCTTGGCAGGTATTTTCTATTGGAAGTGTTGGGTTGATTTTTGAGGTGACTTCTTTGTTCTCAAATGCTATAAGTGTGTTGGGTTTGCCTGTTGTTCCAATTTTGGCTGTGTTTGTTTTCCATGATAAAATGGATGGTGTTAAAGTGATCTCTATGCTGTTGGCTGTGTGGGGTTTTTTGTCATATTTGTATCAGCAGTACTTGGATGATTGTAAATTCAAGGCTGAAAATGGAACTGCCCATCAAATTTCTAAAGCAGGAACCTCAAGAGTCGAATGAAAGAATTGTAGAGGATTATTAATGCAAGTGATCAATATTACAAGACAAAAATATAGTTGAAGCCTGTTTGGTTGAGAAAAATTTAGCGTACTTGTAACAACTTATGATTCAGTTAATGAAGATAAATTACATCTTGTTAACTTCGTACCATTTACCAACCTGTTACTGAACTCAATTAAGTTTAACAAAAGTAAGGAGTTCCATCAAGTCGGGCAAACAAATAATTTGTTCAGCTATGACTTTATGACAATTAACTCTACTTCTCACGTGCAATTGAAGTCCAGCACACGGAACTAGAAGACCAATCAAAATTTGACACTTCAACATTGCAGATGAAACCAAGAAATCTAGAGGCGTATTACATGAGACAACTGACATACTGAGCATATTTTCGCTTGTACAGAAGCAAACCGCTCAAAGAGAGCCTCTAACTCTGGCTATGCTCTCCACATAAAAAACAGCTGACCACCTAATCCCTACCACCTGCAGGCAAAGCTGAAATTGTCAGTGATTTTTGTCCAGTTACGTCCTCAGCGAAACACACTCCAAAGACCAGAGCTGAAAGAAAAGATACCTGACCTTGAATAGGAATGCAATCACGCATAGAGGGACACAAGTCCCTGGACCATTGCAAAGAATCTAAGAATTCAAAATTAGGAATGTTAATACAAGCCAATTTAAGCTTTTTATTTTGGATAATAACTGGAATCTTACGAATAAAGCATACCACTTGAGGGCTGATTTGAATCATTAGCCACAATGCATGAGCCGTAGCAATTAAAGTTGTGCCAATTGATGTTACATAGGACTGGCCAACTTCCCTGCTTCTGTAGATCTGAAAGAACTTTGCTGAGACCCCGTGGCTCCCAGTCTGCAATAACAAGCAACTCATCGTCACGAAGTGAAAATCCTAACATACTAAACAAAACTAATAGGAAACAGGGATGCAGCACCAACTTGATAAATGAGAATCAGAAAATTTAAGCACTTGGATTGGATGCACAGATGGAAACAGTAGCATTCCAAGGCCTATGAGAGTTGTGAAGTATTGTCTGGTTGGATCAATACTAAGTTACTAAGTACTAACCCCCTTTTCCCCCTTCCTTGACTAAAATTTTATTGGTAATGTGTTCCATTTTTCCATAGATATAGAGCTACATATGAACATGCTTTTGAAAACCAATGACATGTGTTAGGTTACAACAAAATATAGACATAAATGAAAAGATAGTGCAGTAACTTGTCTACCTCATCAACTAATGAGTCTTCCAAGCCACGAGCTTTTTGCAGACTCATATTATCTGTGGCGGCTGCAATATAAGATCTAGGCATAAACTTATCCATCTGCAGTGCAGACAACACATTAATCATCTCTGCAATGTGTCCCCCTACAACAAGAGCATAGATACCCAATATGGCAATATCTAATAGATGAGAGATGTGGAGTTATGAAATTAATTAATTAATCCAATACAAATATCATGAGATTACCCGAACCCAAAACAACTAGAGTGCTCATAGGCTTCAGGGACTTTAGGATGCAACGGTTTACCAGTTTTATAAACAACATAGATAAAGCGAACAGTTGCAATGAACACAAAACTGATGATAATAACTAGAGAAACCGAGAAACAGCAACCACCTTTTCCTTCCATAAGCTAAAATGTACAGCAATGCAAACTGCCACAAGTTGTTGAGAATGAAAATTAAAGAAGCTTACTAATCATATTTTATAATAGAATTACAATGCATCTTTCAAGATACACCCAGATATAACAAGAAATGCAAAATTAAAACAAGTAAATGACATATTATCAAAGTTTTAATTTCTAAGCTCTTATTTCTGAAAATTATCTACAACTTGGTCGAGAGATTGAGATGCGAAACCCCTATGGGATCAATGACTGAGATATTATACTCCACCAGCTTGCCCCAATATTATTTTCAACTCACCAGGTAAATGCAACATTCATCAAACCACTTATGCAATTCATCACAAAGGCCATGAAAAGCTTATAGAAGAATAAATCACATCAAACTCCTTATGAAATATTTCTCTCAGCATAGGCATGCTCCAATGATGAATTTGGACCGAATTTGAATCGAAATTCCATCAGCCCACTAGTAAAATTAATTAATTAATAAAACAGTATGACGTATGGGAGCTCACCCATTAATGGTATAAGACCATTGCTCAGGATCAGGTGTTGCAAATTCAGTAACACTTACTGTATTGTATAGGCTCTTATTACAAAGCTGCCAGAGATTTACCTTGACGTTTGACATCCATGTTCATTGCAAAGGAAGCAAGTCAGGATGAGTGCAACCATTCATTGGACTGGAAACTGAAAATGCCATTGGTGCTCCAACATTCTCATCAAGCATGCTTGTTTTATTTTCTTCCGCACAAATTTTGAGGAAAAATCCTGAGATTTATTTGGCATAATGTCACAGTAATCACTTAGCAGACATAGAGTGTACTGGATGTGGACACCACACTAGAGATTTAACATATATCCTTGCTGACGAAGACAGTATGTTAATATGCACAATGTCGAATAAATAAGATTAGCTTCAGGATGCTTCTGATCCCCTGCAATGAAAGTATGTCTCTTGTTCTTGAGTTCAATCCAACTGCACCCTGATGCTTTCTTCACATTTTGTTGCCGTATTTTATGCCTAACATCCAATACTTCTTCATATTGACCAACAGCTGTATAAAATTTGACGTTAAAACATAATTACCACAAGAACCAGGCTGCAGCTCAAATACTTGTTCTGCTGCAAGCTCAGCAAGATCCACATTACCATGGAGTTGACATGCAGCCAACAATGTTCTCCATACAACAGGCTCGGCCTTAACCGGCATTGTACATGCCAACTTGTAAGCATCCTCAAGTTGTCCAGCCCGACCAAGCATGTCAATGATGCAAGCATAATGCTCTATGGTTGGATCCATGCCATATTTCAATTTTATTTGCCTGAGAACTCCTGGCCCTCCCTCAAAACCAGCATGGCTGCAAGCTGACAAGACTGCCAGAAATGTAACTTCACTAGGCTTAAGTCCTGCATCACACATATTTGAAAACATATCTAATGCCAGAGTAACAATACCATGCATACCATAACCCATAATCATTATATTCCACGATGCCACATCCTTACCGTTTAAAAACTGAGTGAGCATCTCTCAAACTCCCACATTTTGCATACATGTCCATGATGGTATTATTCAGAAGTACATTATTGATATATTCACTATCTCCAGCCTTATCCAACCCACTAATAATAACGTAGCCATGGATCTCCCTCCCATATGCATCAGTGCAGCCAATTGAGAACAAGCAGGAAGAACTGTGGTAATTGTAATCAAATCAGGGTGAAAACCATCACTTAACATCCTATTGAAAAGCCTCAAGGTTTCATTGTGATCACCTGACTGCTCATTCACAGATATAATCAAGTTCCATGAAAAAATATCCCTCCCACTCATCGTTTCAAAAATCTCCAACGCAGAAGCAAAAAATTTGCACTTCCCATATATTGGCCGTAATTATTTTTTATTAATTATGATTTGTTGTTTATGAGTTAGTGTTTGACTCATTCTTGGTTTGTTATCCTAGTTTGTAGGCATTTTTCGTTTGTGTTTTAGTGGCTGTAGTTGGCCTTCTTTTCAGCTTCAGTTAGTTGCAAGTTTGTTATATATATTGCTGAAATATATCAATAATTAGTATGATCTTTAGCTAATTTACAAATAGCAGCACTTCAGTTTAAAACACTTGTTGTCTTCTGTCTCTTCTCTTCTGATCCAATTTTTCTTCAATTGGTATCAGAGCAAGAGGTTCTGTTATCATGAACAACACTACCCAATTATCAGTCCCAATCCTTGATGGAAAGAACTATAACAGGTGGTGTGTGCAGATGAGAGTTCTGTTCGATTTTCATGACGTGTGGGATGTCGTGGAGAATGGAGTGCCCTTGTTAGCTAATAACGCAACTGATGCGCAACGAGTAGCGCATCGTGAACAGAAGAAGAAGGACAGGAAGGCATTGTATTTCATCCACCAAGGGATGAATGATGAAACGTTTGAGCAGATCGAAGGAGCAACTACTGCAAGAGAGGCCTGGACAATTTTGTCTACCTCTTATAAAGGTGATGACAAAATCAAGAGAGTGCGACTCCAAACTCTAAGGCGTCAGTATGAATTGTTGCAGATGGAGACCACAGAAACTGTTGATGCTTACATCAATAGGGTCCTTGCCTTGACGAACCAAATGAAGACTAATGGTGAAGAACATTCAGAGCAAGCAAAGGTGGAGAAGATTCTGAGGTCTTTAACTCCGAGGTTTGAGCATATTGTTGCTGCAATTGAAGAGGCCAATGACTTATCAACAATGACAGTGAGGTTATTATCTGGTTCTCTACGGGCACATGAACAACGGATGAATGACAATAAAATTGAAAAGCCACTTGAACAGGCTTTACAAGCTCAAGCCTCAATTGGTGGCTCTCGTCAGAAACGCGATAGTTCGAGAGGAAGGGGACGAGGTCGTGGTGGCAGCCATTCCAACAGAGGTCGTGGTGGCCAGAACCATGGAGATAACAACAATGGTTCCTATCACAATCCGAGTTCCTCTTGGCAACAAAGGGGACGTGGTCGAGGGGGTCGAAGAGGTATGGATAAATCGAATGTGGAATGTTATAATTGCCACAAACGAGGCCATTATGCAAATGAGTGCAGATCAAAGGGTGATAACCAGGCTGCCAATTGTGTTCAAGGAGACAATAATCACGAAGAAGATGAAGGGGATCATGCATTGTTAATGGTAGCCACATCAAATGAAGCTCCAAGTTATCAAACTTGGTATTTGGATACAGGTTGCACTAATCATATGTGTAGCCATAAGGAGTTGTTTGCTGATTTGGATGAATCGTTTCGCACGAGAGTCAAATTCGGCGACGGAAGTTTCGTTCCAGTGACTGGAAAAGGCAGAATTCTTATCACTTTGAAGAATGGTGATCATAGGTACATTTATGATGTTTTTTATGTACCTGATATGAAATGTAATCTGCTAAGTATGGGTCAATTGGCTGAAAAGGGCTATGTGATGCACATCTCTGGAAACCAATTCTCGATTTTTGATAAAGAAGGTAACCTAATTCTCAAAACCTTTTTGTCAAAAAATCGTATGTTTCCAGTAGATATTAATGCCGGTGATTTCAAGTGCTTGAGTGCGGCGGTGAATGATAAATCGTGGTTGTGGCACTTACGCTTCGGGCACTTGAATTTTCAGAGTTTGGAAAATCTCTCCAAACATGATTTGGTGATTGGTTTGCCTCATATTCACCACCTTGACCAGTTATGCGAGGCTTGTATTTTTGGAAAGAATCACAGGTTGCCTTTTGTTAAGGAGGCTTGGCGGGCGAAATCCCCTTTGGAGCTGGTTCATACAGATGTCTGTGGCCCGATGAACATATTGTCAATTGGAGGTAATAAGTATTTCTTAACCTTCATTGATGATTTTTCGAAGAAAACCTGGATTTACCTATTGAAGAATAAGGATGAGGTGTTTCATTGCTTTAAAAATTTTAAAGCATTTGTGGAAAGACAAAGTGGCAGACCAATCAAGATGATGCGTAGTGATGGTGGAGGTGAATACAATTCCAATGATTTCAAAAATCATTGTGAAGAGCTCGGGTTGCAGCACAACATTACTTTTCCCTACACTCCTCAACACAACGGAGTGTCCGAGAGAAAAAATAGAACAATCATGGATATGGCAAGGAGCATGCTTAAAGCGAAAGGTATGCCAAATGATTTTTGGGCTGAAGCTGTTTCCTGTGCGGTTTATTTGTTGAACAGATCATCGACTCGTAGTGTTCCTAACAAAACCCCTATTGAGGCATGGAGTGGATTCAAACCCAATGTGCAGCACTTGAAAGTATTTGGGTCCATTGCTTATGCTCATGTCCCTAAGGCAGCAAGATCCAAGTTGGATGATAGGGCTGTGAAGACCATTTTCATTGGATACAAAAATGGGGGTTACAAGCTGTATAATCCAATAACAAAGAAGGTGATATTGAGCCGGGATGTTACATTTGTTGAAGAAGAGGCATGGGACTGGAATACTACAGCTGAAATGAACTCAAAGATGCGTTCTGTCTATGTTTTAAATGAGGATGCGGCCCCTGTAGCTGAACCTGAAGTTGCTGTCCCTGAAATTGAACCTGAAGGTGCTGCCCCTGTAGCTGAACTTGAAGTTGCAGCCCCCTTTGCAACTACCACGGAACGACCCCGAAGGGAGCGGCGACAACCTGTACACCTTCAAGATTACGAGGTAAATCTGGTTGATGGAACTGATGTTGATGGGGAATTGGTCCACTTTGCTTTTCTTGCAGATTCAGAACCTGTGAGCTTTGAAGATGCCATTCGAAATTCAAAATGGCAAGAGGCCATGACTGATGAATTGATGGCTATTGAGAAAAACAAAACATGGCAGCTCACTGATCTTCCAAAAGGTCACAAGGCGATTGACGTAAAGTGGGTATACAAGATTAAAATGAAAGCAAATGGAGAGGTTGACAAATACAAAGCAAGGCTGGTGGCGAAAGGATTCGAGCAAAGAGAAGGCTATGATTACTCGGAAATTTTTTCTCCTGTAGCCCGGATGGAAACTGTGAGATTAATAATTGCTTTGGCTGCACAAAAGCAATGGAAAATTCAGCAGATGGACGTCAAATCGGCGTTTCTCAATGGCCCACTTGATGAAGAGGTTTACGTGAAACAACCGCCAGGTTTCATACAACCTGAAAAAAAGGAGAAAGTCTACAGACTTAATAAGGCTTTATATGGCCTTAAGCAGGCGCCAAGAGCTTGGAACAAGCGGATTGATTCATTCCTTCATGATTTTGGATTTCAGAAATGTCCATCAGATCATGGTCTTTATGTGAAGACTAATGATTATGGAGATTTGCTAATCTTATGTCTCTATGTTGATGATGTGGTTTTCACAGGAAACAATCCAAAGATGACTAGTGATTTCAAGCATGTTATGACGAAGGAATTTGAGATGACCGATCTTGGTCTCATGTCCTATTTTTTGGGCATTGAAGTCATCCAAGGAGGAGGTGGAATTTTCATCCACCAAAAAAAGTATGCTGCTGAAATTTTGAAGAAGTTCAAGATGGAAGATTCAAACCCAGTGAAGACTCCTGTTGAAACTGGACTGAAACTCACCAAAAATGGCGATGAGCGTGTAGTAGATGCAACACACTTTAAGCAGATTGTTGGAAGCCTTCGATATCTCACGTGCACTAGACCCGATATTTGTTATGCCGTGGGATTGGTTAGTCGATATATGGAGTCACCTCGACAGATTCATTTACAAGCAGTGAAGAGGATTATGCGCTACATCAAAGGGACTACAGCTCTTGGTCTGTTTTACGCTTCCGAGAAGATTGAGATAGTTGGTTACTCCGACAGTGATTGGGGTGGAGATTCGGATGAGAGAAAGAGCACAAGTGGTCATTGTTTTATGCTTGGAAGGACTGTTTTCTCATGGTCGTCAAAGAAACAACCAATCATTGCATTATCCACCTGTGAAGCTGAATTTGTAGCTGCAGCTGCAAGTGCTTGTCAATCGGTTTGGATTCGAAATATCATGAGTCAAATTGGCATTAATTTGGAAGGTCCCATTACGATTTATATTGACAATGTTTCTGCAATTAATTTGGCAAAGAATCCGGTCTCTCATGGAAGAAGTAAACATATTGATATTCGATATCACTTCTTGAGAGACCAAGTTGGGAAGAGCATGATTAGATTGGAATATTGCAGGTCAAAAGATCAAATTGCAGACATTCTAACAAAGCCATTGAAGATTGATGCATTTCTGAAGTTAAGGAACCTGCTTGGTATGAAGATGATTCCAAATCAGAATTAAGGGGGGATATTGGCCGTAATTATTTTTTATTAATTATGATTTGTTGTTTATGAGTTAGTGTTTGACTCATTCTTGGTTTGTTATCCTAGTTTGTAGGCATTTTTCGTTTGTGTTTTAGTGGCTGTAGTTGGCCTTCTTTTCAGCTTCAGTTAGTTGCAAGTTTGTTATATATATTGCTGAAATATATCAATAATTAGTATGATCTTTAGCTAATTTACAAATAGCAGCACTTCAGTTTAAAACACTTGTTGTCTTCTGTCACTTCTCTTCTGATCCAATTTTTCTTCACCATACACATCAATCAGAGCATTGCAAACTGGAACGCATGAATCAAACCCCGTTTTATCACCATTCCATGAACCACTCTCCCTTTATTATAATCCCCCATCAGAGCAACGACTGATAAGATGCCACTAAATGTAAATCCACCCAGTGGAATCCCCTCCCATGTCCCATCGATCTTACCAATCTGTGCACACCCATTAACCATGGAATTCCACAACACAACATCCCTATCCGCCATTTCATTGAACAGCTTATGTGCCTCATCTATGAATTCAAATTTCAAATAACAACTAACTAAAGCACTACCCACAAACATATCCAACTCTACACCAAGTTTAAACACCAAGCCATGAATTTTTTTCACCTCATAAACTTCCATAACCTCACAACACCCCTTAATTAAACATGGGAAAGTAACTTTATCTGGCAAAATACCCACCTTTCTCATTTCCCTATAAACTTCCAACCCATCTCGAGCAAGGCCATTTGAAACAAATCCAAAAATAGTAGCATTGTACATAAAAACATTGCGATAACGATCGGGAGAGCTATTAAAGACTAGAAGAGCATGGTTCATCTGGTTGCATTAGCATAAATACTTATGAGGGCAGTGGTAAACGTAGGAGAGGAAGCAGAAAGACCAGTAGTGAGCTTCTGGGCATGTTGTTGTTGACCTTTTGTCAAGCTCTTCTCAATCCCAAATTGTCGAAGACACTCTGTGCAGGAGGTAAGACTTTAAGCTGGGTATATTGGTGATGAGGTACAAAAGTGAAAGGCAAATGAAGCACGTTTGCTGATTGAGATGTTGAAGAAGAGACCAATTTTCTTCATCGAAGGAGATTCCCATGTATGTCCAATCTAAGATCAAGCTGAACTCTGCGGCAAAAGTTGGCTGGTACTACTCAATGAATGCATACACCAATAGGAGGGGAAAGAAAGGTAATCCAAAATCCTCATTGTTCACGAAGTTACCTACTAAACAAGATAGATAAAGTGAATAATTGTAATGCATACAAGGTTGATGAGGATAATTACAGAAATCAAGAAACAGCATGAATCTTTTCCTTCCATTAGCTAAAATGTATGGCAATGCCAACTGCCACAAGTTGTTGAGAATGGACTTAAAGAAGATCGACAGATAATATATTTACAACAGTGGTAATGTTGTCTCTTGTAAGTACAATGCATCATTTTCAAGATAAGTCCAACTATGACCAGAAAAGCAAAAGAAATATAACTGCGCTAGGAGAAACCCTCGCGTCTTCGGAAAAGAATTAATTTTATTTTTTAAAATGCTAAAATTTGTAAATTTGATCATATTTTAATATAATTTTTATATGATAAGTTATTAATATTTATTTTAATTCGAAAAAAACTTTTGAATTATGTAGTTTTTATGATAGGACATTGTAGGAATGATGAAAATTTAATACTTTACAGAATATAGTCACTAAAATATAATTGATTTTTTTTTTAGAAGTAAAAAATCAATAAATCTAGTAAGATTTATTATTGTGTTATATAGCCTCATATAAGGGTCCTCGAAGGAAAGTGGATAAATTGCATATAAACTAATTAATATAAAACCAATAAATTGTCACTTTAAGTCCAAAAAGATATAAAGATAAATAAAAAATGAAAATTTATAATATTAAACATTTATATATAAGGGAAATAACCTCAGAGTTTTATATATATATACACACACTAGATAATATATTGGCTTAATTTCACCCATGGTATACCAACTATACACATTATCACAGTTTGGTATACCAACTTTCATTTTGCACATCATAGTACCCCAACTATTAGGTGACCTCCCATTGTGGTTTTTTTACCCATGAACCCCGGTTGCCCATGCCACATCAGCGTGTTGACTACTGTCAACCTGAAGATGTGGGCCCCACCATCAGTTGAATTCCCAGAAATACCCTCAAATGAAATTGAATCTCTCCCTCCTTTTTTTTCCCTCTTTCCAACGTCTGACGGTTTCTCTCTCCTCACTCAAGCACACTCTCTCTCCTTCTCATAACCGGCGACCTCTCTCTCTCCCTCACTTATTTTCGATAATTCTTCTCCCTTTTCCCCAAATTTTCTTGCGCAAACCCTAAAATTTCTGATTTCGTGAATCACCGGTAGAGGAAAGCATCGCGGTCTTGTTCTTCAAGCACAGCATTTGAACTGGTAAGTGAAGGCTTTGCGATTTTTGTGTTTGCTGTTGCTTTGATATTCTGTACAAACTTCGTTCTTTCTCTGTAGAAACTTCGTTCTTTCTCTCACTCTCTGTTGTTGCTTTGATATTCTCTCTCTACAAACTTTGTTTTTTTCTCTAAGTCTCTGTTGTTGCGTTTATGTGGTTTTATTGAGCCTGTGTCCCTGCATAAATAGTAGGAAAGAATGCCTAAAATATTTGGTTTTTATGTATATAAAAATAGACCTAACAGTGATGGAATATATTGGGTTTGTGAATGCAGTGGACCCGGTTGAAAAGTTGATTCTTTTTGAAACTTTTGGACCAGAACCAACTGTCATCAATGGCTGGGATGGCTTATGGACCATGTAAGTCTGACTTGTACTTGTTTGCTCTTTATTTTTGCAAGTACTATATTTGTAAATGGTAGTTGGATAGTGATGGTACTGAATTAAATATTTGGTAGAATTGGTGTTGTTTTTGTTGGTGTGTTGTCTGTAATACTTAGGCACATTATACCACATATTTGCAATTGTAATTGATTTTTTTATTACATCAGAAAATGTGTCATTGGGGATTGTGATATGAGATTTGTAATTGAATGGATATTAGATTGGATTATGCAATTTGTTGAATTGTATAAATTTTTTTTGTTTAATCTAATTACATTTGTATTAATCTTGATTGAATAGTTTATTGATTTGTGCCAATCTGTGTTTTGATAATAATTGTATGCAATTATACTTGAAATGCAGATCCGGAGAAGGGTTATTTTGATATTATTATTAGGTATGATGGGAGATTCAAAGGGGATAGTTATGTAGATGGTGATGTGTACATATGGGAAGCTTGTAATTGGGATGATGGGTTGGCTTTATGTACAATAGACAAAGTAGTTCAGGAAACGTTAGAGATTAATGGAACTGTCCAATATGTTTGGAAACCATGGGATAAGCCAATTCAGGGGTACTTAAATTACTTGGGTAATGATATAGATGTGTATAGGATGGCTTTGGTTGGGGTTGAGTGTCGAGAAATTGATCTATATGTTAAGGTTATAGATGCAAAAGAAGTGGGGGATCTACTACATCAACTAGAACCTAGAGGGCAGAGCAGAGTTGTAATTGAAGAAATTGAAGAGGAAAATCCAGTGGTTATAGCTACTGATAGGAAGGGTAAAAGTAAATTAAATGTTGGGGAGACAAGAGGAATCAAATTTCTTGAATATAACACAAGGGAGATAGGGAGTAGCTCAAGGCATAATGTTGCTGATGGTGATGTGAATGTTGATATAAGTGTTGGTGATGTAAATGTAGCTGATGTACATATGGACAGTGGTGTAAATTTTGGTTCTAATAGAGGAGTAGAAGCTGATTTATTAGATAAAGACTTTTCTGCTGTTGTTGAGGAAATTGGTGATTTTGTAGATGCATCTTTTCCAAATGAGACTGCTGATAACACTAGTGTAGAAACTGAGATGGGTGATTATGAGACTGCTGAAGGTGGACAGCAATTGGATGAAGAGGATTTTGTTGATCCTGATTTTTTGTTTGAAGATAGTGATGAAGATTTAATGAATGGAATTGATGAAGCTAGGAGATCGAATCCATTTACTAGGCAGAGAGCTAGTGAGAACATGGGGAATACTGGTTATGAAACCGGTATGAGATTTGAGGTGCAGGATGGTTCATCTGAATATGAAGATTCTGATGCACTTCACACAGATGTAAGCTCAGACTCGGAGAATGAAGCAAGGGTTAGATTTCCAGAGTTCAATTCACAAAGGGAATTAGAAGATCCTCAGTTCAGAATTGGCATGCTATTCGATAATGCAGAGGAGTTTAAAGAAGCATGCAGAAACCATGGCATCAATAACAGATTTCAGATTTGGTTTCCAACCAATACAAAAAAAAAGGTCAAGGCAGAGTGCAAATCAAAGCAAGATGATGGGGAAAAATGTCCATGGAGGTGTTATGCTTCAAGGCAAGATCGCCATGATGAAAACAATGTTACCATGCAAGTGAAGAGTGGGCATTTCCAGCACTTATGTTCGAAGGTGCACCGCAACTTCCATATGACATCCAAGTGGCTTGCAAAAAGATATTTGGAGGCTTTTAGGAGTGATCCTGACTGGAAGATAAGTGCTTTAATTGATGATATCAGTAGGCACAAAGAGCTGAAGATTGGGAGAATGAAGGCATATCGTGCTAAGTGTTTAGCACTTGAAAAGATTAACGGGGATGAAAGAACACAGTATGCAAATATTTATAGGTAAACTTTTTATACAATTATCTTAAATTGCAGTGTAAGAGTCTACTGTGTTTTAATTAATTGCATTCTACTATTTCACTGAATTGCATTCTATGTATTTGTAGGTATAGAGCTGAGTTGCTCAGATCAAATCCAGGCAGCACTGTGACTGGTAGATTCAAAGATGGAAGGTTTGTTGGGCTGTATGTATGCCTAAATGCTTTAAAATCAGCATTCAAAGCAGGATGCAGACCTTTTATTGGATTAGATGGCTGCTGGCTTAAAGGCGTGTATGGAGGGCAACTATTGTCTGCTGTTGGCATTGATCCTAATGACTGCATTTTCCCAATTGCATGGGGAATGGCTGAAACAGAAAGCACAGAGACATGGACTTGGTTCTTGCAGCTGCTAGCAGAAGATTTGGGGATTGACAGCAACAGCCATTGGACTTTTATGTCCGATAGACAAAAGGTACATTGCTCCAATACTTAATGATTAAGCTGGATTATTTAATTATTTAGTGGTGTATGTTGCTTAGGTGGATTTATGTGTTTTTATTTCAGGGACTGATAAATGCAGTTGAGAATTTATTCCCATCAGCAGAGCACAGATTTTGTGTACGACACATGTACACTAATTTTAGGACTTTGTTCAAGGGGAAGGAGTTGAAGGACATGTTATGGGATGCAGCAAGGGCACCGTATGAAGCCAAATTGGATGAGTGTCTTAAGAAGATTGAAGACAAATGCCCTCAAGCAAGAAAATGGTTAGGGGAAAGACCATTTGAGCAGTGGTCAAGGGCTCGGTTTTCTGAAATATCACAATGTGATATGCTTCTGAATAATATGTGTGAGTGCTTCAACAAGTACATCTTGGATGCAAGAGATAAAGGGGTGATCACAATGAATGAATTAATTAAAGTGAAGTTAATGAAAAGAATGAAGAAGAAGTGTGATATGTTGAAGAATAGTATTGCTTTGTGGTGCCCAAAGATACTGAAGAAGCTTTGGAAGAACAGAGAGTTATCTTTCCATTTCGAGCCAACCTATTCTGGAGGTCCAAGAGTGCAAGTGGCAGGTTTTGGTGAGCAGTTTACAGTTGACATGGAAGCTAAAAGTTGCACATGTAGAAGATGGCAACTGACAGGCATACCGTGCAGCCATGGAATTACTGCCATTATTGGCAACAACGAGAATCCTGCTACTTACTTAGCCCAGTGTTATTCAGTGGAGACATATAGAAAGGTTTATGCTTTTTTTATTGAACCGACAAATGGGAGTGATCAGTGGCCTAATCCTGAAGAGGTCGTGCCAATTGTGCCTCCATCACCAGTGAAAACAAAAAGAGGAAGGAAGAAGAAGTCTAGGAGAAAGGAGCCCGAAGAACTAGAAGAATCCAACCGGAAAGGGAAGTTAAGCAAGAGGGGACTAGTCAAAATGACTTGCAGCAATTGTGGTAGCAAAGACCATAACAAAAGGAGGTGCACAGAACCACTCACATCCACTACACCAAATGTAAGTAGTTATTGAACTACAGCTTTACTTATTCTTAGTAGAAGTGACAATTACAAACTTTCTGCAATTGCTTTCTAAATGTAGGTGAAAAGAAAGAGGACTACTGATGAGCAGGGGCAGGAAGGGGCAGCACTGGCAGAGGATCAGGGGCAGGAAGGGGCAGCACTGGCAGAGGAGCAAGTGCAGGAAGGGGCAGGAAGGGGCAGCACTGGCAGAGGATTAGGTGCTGGAAGGGGCAGCACTGGCAGAGGAGCAGGTGCTGGAAGGGGCAGCACTGGCAGAGGAGGAGGTGCAGGAAGGGGCAGGACTGGCAGAGGAGGAGGGGCAGGAAGGGGAAGCACTGGCAGAGGAGGAGGGGCAGGAAGGGGCAGCACTGGCAGAGGAGGAGGGGCAGGAAGGGGCAGCACTGGCAGAGGAGGAGGGGCAGGAAGGGGAAGCAATGCCAGAGGAGCAGGTGCAGGAATGGAAAGCAACACCAGAGGAGCAGGGGCAGGAGATCAGACACTAAGATGGATGATGGATGTAAGTATTTAGGTATTATGCTTGATACATAATTGTCACTGAGTTCGTAGTTTAATTTGATATAAATTGAGTGATACGCTTTAGGACTTCAAATTGATTTGGTTTGGTTGTTGTCATGCTCTTACATTGGCCTGATTGTGTGGCAAATTGGTTTGGTTGTTGTCATGCTGTTACATTCTATAATTGTGGCAAATTGGTTTGGTTGTTGTCATGCTGTTACATTGGTCTATAATTGTGGCAAATTGGTTTGGTTGTTGTCATGCTGTTACATTCTATAATTGTGGCAAAGTGGTAGTGTTGTTGTCATGCTGTTACATTGGTCTATAATTGTGGCAAATTGGTTTGGTTGTTGTCATGCTGTTACATTGGTCTATAATTGTGGCAAATTGGTTTGGTTGTTGTCATGCTGTTACATTGGTCTATAATTGTGGCAAATTGGTAGTTGAATTTAATTGTCAGTTATTCTGCTAGTAAATGGCAATTATCTTGACTTTTGTTTTATGTTACACAATTTCAATAGGGAACTACTCAATATGTGCCAAGTCAACCTACGCAAAATGCATTCAGCAGTCAAGGAAGCAATGTCACTAGTGTTGGCCCCAGTCAGCCAAGTCAGGCAACTCCAAGTCAGCCAAGTCAGGCAACTCAAAGACAATTCCCCAATGCTGTCCCTAATGTTGCTAGGAAGCCAACCACAAGAAGTGCTACTTTCAATGCACCAAGAAGGCAGTGGAGATAAGACAATATAGTAGAAATATTGTGTAATTTTGCTGGAATTTTGCTGAAACTGTAGAAAACAAATTTATTTCTCTTCTGTACATTTCATTGTTAATAGTTCAGTAGATTAGAAGGGATTAACCTTGGAAGTATGGTTTTTAACTTTATGTACAATTTGTAAATATTTGTTATCATAATTTTGTCATCTTTCCTTTCACAATCCAATCTGATCTTCAACATTGTACAAATTCTGATATTTAACCTTGTTCATGTAGTATTCTTAATGCACGTATACCTTGTGGCAATTCATTTGCTAATTGGTTTGCACATTCTAATATTGTTTGAGGGAAATTATTCCAAAAAAAGTATTACACTCAGGGTATACATACTATCCATATTATTTCACCCATGGTATACCAAGTATCAAATTTGTAACATTATGGTATACCAACTATAGATTTTATCCCATCATGGTGTACCAACTATATAATTTATGACAATATTGTATACTAACTATCTAAATTATCACAGCAAATGTGCACCAAAAAATTAAGAGTCAACTATCGCCTTCATGTCAGCTATGGCCTTTTTCACAGCAAATCATGCACTTACATTACACCAAATTTCAGTGGATTTTAAGATCTTAAATGGGCAACATTTTTAAAGCAAACCTACATAAGAGTTTTTAAGATTCTTTTATCATTAATAGGGGGAAAAAAATGCAGAAGATTAACAGCATTCCCCAAATTTTTTTGAATGTAGAAGATTAAACCCATATCAATGGTATCTCCAGCAGATTTTTCCCACATATTGTAGTCCTTTTTCTCAGATTTCATCCAACAGGTAACTCTATCAGTACAAATTGCAAAATCTCAACAGATCTCTGTCGCTGCAAATCGCGATATCGGAACAGTGCTCCTACTTTTCCAAATCGTCAAAAAGCAACAGCTCAGTCCCAGGAAAGGACGATTTTCGTACTGTTTCCGACAGAAATTTTGGGGAATAAGGACAGGAGAGGAAATTAGGGGAGGATATCATCAACAGTGTTGTACCTATACAAATCGCAAAATCGCAAGAAATTTTGGGGAATAAGGAGAGGAGAAGAAATAAGGAGCGGAAAACAGCTACAGTACTGTTTCTATGCAAATCGCAACATCGCAAGAAATTTTGGGGAATAAGGAGAAGAGAGGAGTCAGGAAGGGAGAGACGACGCCGGTGACTGGAAGAGAGAGAGAGGTCGCCGGTTATGAGAAGGAGAGAGAGTGTGCTTGAGTGAGGAGAGAGAAACCGTCAGACGTTGGAAAGAGGGAAAAAAAAGGAGGGAGAGATTCAATTTCATTTGAGGGTATTTCTGGGAATTCAACTGATGGTGGGGCCCACATCTTCAGGTTGACAGTAGTCAACACGCTGACGTGGCATGGGCAACTGGGGTTTATGGGTAAAAAAACCACAATGGGAGGTCACCTAATAGTTGGGGTACTATGATGTGCAAAATGAAAGTTGGTATACCAAACTGTGATAATGTGTATAGTTGGTATACCATGGGTGAAATTAAGCCATAATATATTGGTACATGAAGTACATTTTCAATTAAGTCGAATACAGCACATAATTAATGAAAAAGCAAGAAGGGATTTACATCAATAAAAAATTTATTTATTTGACAGCACAGAATTTGGGTTCAAACTCCAGTTTTTCCTTGAAAAGAACTCTAAAAATACAGAACTGTGATTGATTGTAATTATATCGTAGCAAGGAAAGACTTTATGATATGATAGCTCCGGAAGAGAATTCAACCCCACGCGGTCTTCGCCGGCTGAGAAGCCGCCTGATTTCGTCTGAAGGCCGGATACCTGGAAAATGGAAAAGTTGAGAACCGGGTGACCTCTGGATCTACTCCGATGCTTAAGTCAGAAATTCTGGGGAATGAAAGATAGAAGAATAAAGAAAGTGTGTTGAGGGAATCAAGATACCTGGGGAGTCTTTTATCTTCCCTTTTTATAGTGGGTTAATCCGCGTGGCCTTGTCAGGCCGTTGTGTACGGTCTATTCTCATTGGCTGGATGTGGTCCCACCTTCTGGCATAGTTGCGCGGCGGACTCACCCTGCTCTTGTCTCCATGGCACTCACACTGTATTTGACCTCTGTGGCATCCACCCTGCTCTTGTCCCCGCGGCACTTATTTCTGGTACAACATCATGCCCTTACACGTGTACAGTAGGGATCCACTCACCTGTCTTTTGGGTTAGAAGACTTAATGAGGCATAAGTTGTTTTAGCCGGCGTTTCTTAGGATCCAATCTGTTGAGGAACCGGTCTTATCTTGGGTGACCGAGTGCCGGATGGACTACTGGGAAGTTAACGGAGGCGTTGACGCGGTGACGAGCCTTGTGGTGCACGCAGTCAGTTTTAGGGCTCCATGCTATCAGGAGTCCCCCCCTGGTGAGAGAAAGAAAACCCTTTTAAGGGTTTATCATTATGATTTCTGGCGGTTGGTTTGCGTGGCTCGAGGAGACTCTTGGGATCGCTTCCTCCTGTGTTGGGATGACACGTGTCCCCCTATTGAAACGGTGTCAGGGGACGTCCTTTCACCTGCCCCCTACTAACCCCCCTTAAAAAGGGGTTTGGGGCGCTCTTCTCTCCATTTTGAAATTTCTCCTCTCTCTGTTTTAGGATTTCTTCTTGCAAATTTTCTGGGATTCTCGCGATTTCTGGGATTTCTTTCTTGTATCCACAGCCTACGTCCAATTCTCAACCCTTAGTTTCCAGTAAGTCTTCTTCTTTCCTTTACTGGTTAGTGCTCTGATTTTATTTGGTTTCGGTATAGGGTTTTGCATTTCTGGGTTTGTTAGCGTTGGTTTCCCATTTTTTTTTCTCTCTGACTGCTCATCTTCCTGGGTAACTTGCGTTTTCTCTGCTTTTCCGCTGCTATGAGTTCATCTGTAACCCTTAGTGATTTAGGATCGTCTGAAAGTGGTAGGTCTGGGGAGCTAGGAAATTCCAGGAACCACCCTAGCAGGGTAGATAAGGGTAAGTGGGGTTTCAATTTTAAAACGGCCGGTTCAAAACCAGTTCGCCGCCTGCTAGACCCTAGTGACCCCGCTGATTACCTGATAATCAGCACCCCAAATCTGCCTAGCCCGCCTTCTTCTTCAGGAAACGAGTATCATCTAACTACCTCCTCAGACTCTAGTTCTCTCCCTTCAACACCCCCCACTGTTCGTGAGGAGGCGGGCACTTCTGCTCAGCCTCCTATGCCTTCTGAGCCGCCTGCTGAAAGGCTTATTCAGGTGGACTTTTCTTGAGTCGAGGTTCCTCCACCCGGTCCTAGTAGGACTGGTGCTAAGAAGATGACTACTCGTATCAAGGATATGGTTGCTGAGACCCACGAGGATCATATCCGGCTGTGCAAAGAGTTCTATCCTTGGCTGCGTAAATGCCAGGTCATGCTCCCTTCCTCAAACCAAAGGGTTCATAAGCCTCCACCAGGCTATTTTTCTATTTATATGGATCAGATTAGCTCTGGTTTCTCTTATCCTCTTCCACCAGGCATCAGTGGCATCCTGCAAGCCTGGGGTTTCTGTCCTGCTTAAATCCATCCCAACTCCTGGGGGGATATCTGTGATACCTTCTGGCTATGTGAGAATCTGGGATTCGAACTGACTGCCGCCTTCTTCAGAAAGCTAGCTACTCCCAAGCTAAATTCCGGGGAGGACCACTATCAACTGTCCAAGAAGGCGGACTTCTACTCCTTCGGAAGCGAATATCTTCCTTGAAGCGCTTCAAATATTTCTTCTTTTTTATTAAGATAAAAGAGGGCCACGACGCATTCCCTGTGAAAGTGGTCCTTCAATGGAGCACGAAAAGCCCAGCAGCGCCTAACGCCGGGTGAAAGGATATTTTTGGAGGAGTTCAGGACTCTGGCTCCCAAATAAGTGGACCTGGCAAGTTGCAGTGGACGCTTACCTGGAGAAAGTTAGGCTCGTAGAGCGGGAGGGATTCAGCTTTACATATCACCCGGGTTCTGTAACTGTAAGAAAAGGTACCCCTTTTATTTTTGCTTAGCTATTTTTATTTGTGTTTTCAGGCATGAATGCAGCTGACGTCCTTGACCGCATTTTAGCGGCTAAGAAGAAGAACATCCTGAAGGAGCCGCGTCCTGCCCCTACCGAAATCCCATCTGATGTTGGGGGGAGGCTAAGGGGGCCCAGCGCCCCCAAGACATCGAAGAGAAAGAGGGCTGCTGCAGCTGGTCCTGAACCGACTCCTTGCCCTGTAAGTCCCTGGCTTCGAGTTTTCCTACTTCTTTCTTCTTTCTTCTACTTTTTTCTTTTTTTCTTTTTTTTTTTTTATCGTCGTGTTTGTCTTGGTCAGGGTTCTGAAGCTGCCACCGCCTCCTCCGGACCGTCTTCTCCTTTCTTGCCTTGGATGCGGAGGAGAAGCAGTCGGAATGCCAGGATAATAGATTCCTTGGCCCAGGATTAGTTCAGAGCCGGGTTCGTGCTACCTGGTGACCAGGAGAAGTACGCTAAGATAAGTGACCATACGGCAGCCTCATTATGTTTGCTGGACCTGACCTCCGTAAGTACTTTGGTGGATCCTTCAAGTATCTTCTCCCTTCTTCTTTTACTTATTCAGTTTGCCATTCTACAGGGGATTTCTAGGGCGGTGGATTTGACCGCCTGCCTGTCCAAGACAAGTCAGCTGGAGAAAAGGCTGAAGGAGGTTCAGGCGTCCCTGGACGGGGAAAAGAGCAAGTCCTGGTCACAAGGCTAGGAGGCCAACCGCTTGAAGAAGAAGTTGGAGGAGGAGCAGACGGCAAAGAAAGCCTTGAAGGAACAGTTGGGGGAGCAGGAAGCGCTCAAGAAGCAACTTGAGGATGAGAAGGCGGGACGTAAACAGGACCTTGACAAATGCGAGGCCGTCCTGTTTGACGCGACCAACAAACTGGTGCTTCTTGGGCAGTTGTTTGGTCAGCGTGTTTTAGACGCCTGCCAAGTTGTCCATCCGGACTTGGCTATTGACTTGAGCTCTATCGACTTCCCGCGTTATGACGAGCTTCCTGCTGAAGGTCAGGCGGAGGCTGCTAACGTCGAATCGCCGGCTAATGTTGAAGAGCAGGCGGGCGATGTGCCTGGGCCGGATGAATGCCCTTGATGTGTAGATTTTTTCTTTTGTATTTTTGCTTTGTTAACATGTTTTGGAGGCCCTGTTAGGTCTCTGTCTGTGTAATCTTTTCTTTAAGTAATGGAAATTGCCTTCTGTTCAACCGGTGTTACTTCTCGCATATATTTCTCCTTGTATGTGTATCGACTGATTTTACTTGCTTTGTATTTTTTCTTCTTCCAGTTATGACTGGTTTCTTTTGAAGAAGTTTTTAATAAATTGTACCCGGTCATGACCGGTTTTTCTGTAAGATGAACTTCTATCCGGTTATGACCGGCTCCTCATGTGGGAGTTTTATAATAAGCTTTCATCCGGTTATGACCGGTTCGTCATGCGGGAGTTTTATAATAAACTTTCATCCAGTTATGACCAGCTCCTCATGTGGGAGTTTTATAATAAACATTCATCCGGTTATGACCGGCTCCTCATGTGGGAGTTTTAAACTTATCTGTTCATGACTTGAAAGATATCTTTATTGATCTTTTTGCAATACATCTTACAGATACAGGTGCTGCCTCGTTAAAAACCCAACTATGGAAAAATCCAGTGGGAAAAATCCATTAGTGGGAAAAGAGTGCAGCCCATTGTTCTTCTTAGTTGCTTCCGGGCGAGAAGTATTGCCTTAGATTGGCAATATTCCATGTCCGTGGGATTTCTTTTCCGTCTAGGCTTTGGAGCTTGTACGTTGTTGGTCCGAGTGCTGCCGCAATTCTGTATGGCCCTTCCCTTGTGCCAAGCTTTCCTTTTCCTTCCCTCACTTGTGATGCTGTAGAGTCCTTTAGGACTAAATCTCCTTCTTTGAGTGTTATCATTTTCACCTTTCTATCGTGATAACGGGCCACTTTGTTCTTGTAAGCTGCCATTAGGATGTAGGCCCTTTCTCTTCTTTCCTCCAAGGAGTCCAGATGGTACTTCATATTGATGTGATTCTGGGCTTCAGTATAGTAGAGCACTCGGTCGCTGGGGGCACCGATTTCAACTGGAACTACTGCCTCAACGCCGTAAACCATGGCAAACGGCGTTTCTCCAGTCGGTCGTCTTGGGGTGGTTCTATAGGCCCATAAGACGTTGTTCAGTTCGTCAACCCAGGCACCTTTGTGGCTTTCCAGCCTCTTTTTTATGCCGTCTCCTATAGTCCGGTTGGTGACTTCTGTCTACCCATTGCTCTGAGGGTGCGCTACCGAAGAAAAACTCTGTGTGATCTTGAGCCCTTTGCAGAATTCTCCAAATTTATTTGAAGTGAATTGGGTGCCATTATCAGATATGATCTTGTGAGGTATCCCAAATCTAGTGATGATGTGATCCCAGACGAAGGAGATGACCCTTTCCGGTGTGATTGTCTGGGTTGCTTCTGCTTCGACCCATTTGCTGAAATGGTCTATTGCGACTATGATGAACTTCCTCTGCCGACTAGCCTCAGGCATGGGTCCCACTATGTCAATGCCCCATGTAGAGAAAGGCCATCAGGTTAATATTGACTTTTGCTCGGCTGCAGGCAGGTGGGATTTCTTTGAGTGAATCTGGTACTGGTGGCACCTCTTGACATAATCCGCGGCGTCAGCCTCCATGGTTTCCCAGAAGTAACCCTGCAATTTCGCCTTCCTTACTAGCGTTTGCCCAACTTGGTGCGCACCGCAAACTCCTTCATGAAGTTCCTTGAGGACATAATCTCCCTCTTCAGCAGTGATGCATTTCAACCATGCGTCTGCGAATGATTTTTTGTAGAGTTCGCCATCAACTACTGCATATCGCTGGGATTTTCTGGAGATCTTTACGGCTTCTCCTTTATCCTCGGGTAGGTTTCCTTCAACAAGGTATTTTATTATGGGCTCCATCCACCCCTTTCCCTTCTTCTCCACCTCCAGGACTTCCTCTGCCTCAATTACAGGCTTGGTTTAGACTTCATACGGGCAATTCAAGAATTGCCAATCCCTAGTACTGGCTGCAGCTTTGGCGAGTCTGTCCGCTTCAATGTTTTCTTTTCTGGATATGTTTTCCACTCTCCATGCGGTGCCTTTCCCTTCGATGGCTTCAAGCAAGCATCGTACCTTTTGCAGGTACCTGGACATGCAAGGATCTTTAGTTTCAAAGTTTTTATTGATTTGGTTGGAAACTAACCTTGAGTCGCTCAGCAGCTTTACTTTGTCTGGGGCGATTTCCCGGATGAGTTCTAGCCCTTTGATTATGGCTTCATATTTCGCGGCATTGTTGGTGGCGGGAAAGGCCAACTTTGTGGCGTAAGATATTCTTATTTTCTCGGGTCCTTCAACATACACCCCGATTCCTACTCCTTCCTGAGATGAGGCCCCATCCACGTGTACTTTCCACTCTTCTACTTTTAGTACTTGACTTGGCTCCAGCCCTACAAATTCCACCACGAAATCTACCAGGACTTGGGCTTTCAGTGCTGGCCGAGGTTCGAATCGAACTTCAAATTCACTGAGTCTGATGGCCCACTCGGCCAGGCGGCCTGAAGTATCTCGTCTCTGGAGCACTTTCTTCAATGGGAAGTTTGTTCTCACAATCATAATGTGGGCTTGGAAGTAGGGCCTTAACCTGACGGAAGCTGAAACTACTGCCAAGGCCAGCTTTTCTATCTTCGGATACCTAAGCTCTGCTTCCCTCAGTACTTTGCTAGTGTAGTATACAAGGTACTGTTGGCCTTCTTCCTCTCTAATCATCACTGAGCCCACTGCTTCATCTGTCACTACCAGATACAAATACAACGTTTCGGCTGGAACTGGCCGACTCAATAGTGGCGGAGTACCTAAGAAGCTTTTTATCAGGTCGAAGGCCTCTTGGCATTCGTGGTCCCAATCTGACCCTTCTTGATTGCCTTATAGAAAGGCAGACATTTTTTGGCTGAGAAGGAAATGAACCTCCCAAGTGCATTGATGCGCCGTTGAGGCGTTGGACTTCATTCACTGTTTTTGGGGGTACCATATCCAAAATTGCCTTGATCTTCTCTGGATTCGCCTCTACCCCTCTCTGTGAGATCATGAAACCCAGAAACTTTCCTCCTCGTACTCCGAATACACACTTTTCTGGGTTAAGCTTGAGGCGGTATCTATGTAGTATCTTAAAGGCCTCCTGAATGTCATAGGCGTGGCTCTCCTTATTCTTACTCTTAATGATCATATCATCAACGTACACCTCGATTGTCAGTCCGGTCTGATCTTTGAACATGTGGTTGACCAGTCGTTGGTATGTTGCTCCCGCATTCTTTAAGCCGAAGGGCATTACCTTGTAGCAGTAGGTGCCTTCATGTATGATGAAAGTAGTCTTTTCCTCGTCTTTTGGATCCATTGGAATCTGGTGGTACCCTGACTTGGCATCCAAGAACGAGTATATGGCATGCCTGGCTGTGGAGTCAACTAGCTGGTCAATGCTGGGCAAAGGGTAGCTGTCATTTGGGCAGGCTTTATTTAAGTCGGTGAAGTCCACACACATTCTCCACGTCCCATTCGGCTTCTTTACTAGTACCACATTGGCCAACCATTCGGAGTACAGCACCTTTCTGATGTGCCTTGCTTCCAGCAATTTGCTTATCTCTGCCTCGATCGCCTTTTGTCGCTCCGGGGCATGTTTTCTCCTCTTCTGCGCCATTGGTTTTGTAGTAGGGTCTATGTTTAGGCTGTGCTTTGCCACTTCAGGCGAGACCCAATAATGTCACTCGTGTTCCAGGCGAAGGTCCCCTGTTCTTCTTGGAGCACTGTTGCGATTGCCTGCTTTAGTTCAGGTTTCAATTCTTTGGCCACCTGGATCGATCGTTCTGGTCCCACCACCAAGGTTTCAAGTTCATCCAACCGGCCTCTTCTGTTCTTAAAGAAGCTAAGTAGGTTTTTTGGGCCGCCTGTTGGCTCCCCCTAGCCACTGCTACCCCCTTCATAGTCTGTATTTGAAGGGCCAAGTACCGGATGGAGAGGACTGCCTCTGACTCCACTAGGAAGGGTCTTCCCAAGATCATGTTATATGCAAGCGGGCTGTCGACGATCACAAAATTCTCCTCAGATCTCCAGGTGTGCTCTGTGTCACCCACTTCTAGGGCGAGAGTTACCTGCCCTACTACAGTGACCGAATGGCCACTCAGGCCGACCAGCGGGGAATGTACCGGCTGGATTCTGCTCTTGTGGATGTTCAGCTGGCGGGCCGCTTCTCTGGTGATAATGTTGACTGAGCTGCCAGTGTCCACAAGGATCCGCTTTACCATATACCCTTCTACCAAGGCCTCAATGACTAAGGCATCGGCGTGATGTGCCTGTACGTCACTATGGAGGGAGAAGGAATGATTCCAAATGTCAAGTCTTCCTGTATTGGCCGGCTGACGCGCCGAGAATCTGGCCTTTTTACTGGGCGACTCAAACACCAGGCCTCCAGCTATTACCATGACCACCCCTTTCGATCTCTTGGCCGGTCTCTCCTTATCATCGCGCCCATCCCTCTGCTCTTTATCTTTATTTGTGCTCCTTGTGATGCCTTTTACGAATCTGCTGAATTTTCCCGTCTTGATCAGCAGGTCCACTTCGGCCGCAAGGACTCGGCAATTGTCCGTGTGGTGGCACTTTGCTCTGTGAAATTTGTAGTAGGCCTCTTTGTCACTGCCCATCGTTTGGCCCGGCTTCGTGTGTGGATACCGAATGCTCTTCGCATCGGGGCTTCTTTGGATGGCAACTAGCACCTCACTGAGTGGGGCATTCAGTGGTGCAAACCGTGAGCGGTCATTGGGGCGGTCTCTGTGATCCCATCTTTAGGGCCTTTCATCCAACCGAACACCCTTGTCTTTCTCACCGGACCTTCTGTTCTTTGCTGGCATGTCGATTTCATCAATTTCCATCATGCTTTTGGTGAGGGCTATCATCTGGGTTAACTCCCTAGGCTTTCTTGTGATGATCTCTCCCCTAAGCCTCTTATTTGTGGTGTTTTTGATCATCACCTCCTTGGCCGTACTGAAGTCTAGATTTCTGACCTCCAAGCAGGCGAGGTTGAACCGGTCGATGAATGATCTCAAGGATTCTCCTAGCTTTTGGACTACCTCGTGGAGAGTGCGACTGGCCGCTCCAGTCGGTATCAAACCCATAAAGTTCTTGCAGAACTCCTGCCTCAATCGATCTCAGCGGTCAATTGTTCCCGGCTCTAAAGACTCAAACCAATAAGCAGCCGCTCCTATTAATGTAGTAGGGAATAGGCGGCACACCAGTCCTTCTGAGGAGCCCGCTATGTCCATCCGGTTCTTAAAATTCCTGGCATGGACCCTGGGGTCTGTGTCACCCCTGTAGCTGTCGAAGGTCGGCTGCTTGAATCGATAGTCGATTGGTTGGTTGAGGATTCTTGTTGAGAAGGGAGATTCCCCACTTTCCATCAGGGGCTCTTGGTAAGGTATTGCAAAAGTGCTCAATGCCTTTTTAAACATGGCCATGAATCTGGGGTCATTGCTTGGAATGTTTGTAGCGGGCGTGTTATATGGGATGGCCGAGCTGTTGCCAACGCCGTATGTGGTGAGGAAATTAGGTGTTTGCGGCGGAGCCGGCATCTGGTATGAGTGTGCGGCATTCGGCAAATAAGGGTGTGGTACTCCATACCAGGAGTTGGGAAATAACGCCTGGGAACCCATGCTCCCTGAGGCAACCATACTGGGGTTTATCTACGTAGCAGCCAGCTGGTCCCCTACTGGCGCGGGCATCAAGCCAAAAGCAGGGAAATATCCTCCTGCATGAGGTCCTCCAATCACTCCGCTACTTCCCCCGGTGGATTGAGCCATACCCTGCCCTGACCCCTCCAGTCTCATGCCAGGAGTCCCATGCTCAGAAGCAGGGAAAAGGGCTCGAACAGCATTTGGGTGTGAGACTGGTTCTGGCAATATGTGCACTATAGGAGGGGGAGTGCTGTTGCTCAGCAAGGGTCCTATTACACTCTGTTCCTGCATCTGGAGGATAGCTCGCCGGAAGTCGTTCTGGTCGGCCGGCGTCATCCCGTAATTTTTGGCAATCCGATCTAAAACTGCACTGGCAGAGTTGCCACTATCACCTGAGACGGTGGCGAAGGTGTGGGACGATCTTGGAGTCACGATCATGGCAGATGAGGGCATCATAATTCTGATAGTCCTGGTATTCCTCCTCCCTGAGAAGGAAGGACTGTAGAAATCATGTCCGAAGCTGTTGATCCCGATGACATTGTCTTGTCCTGCAGGTCCAAGCTCACTGCACCAAAATGATAGCTCCAGAAGAGAATTCAACCTCACGCGGTCTTCGCCGGCTGAGAAGCCGCCTGATTTCGTCTGAAGGCCGGATACCTGGAAAATGGAAAAGTTGAGGACCGGGTGACCTCTGGGTCCACTCCGATGCTTAAGTCAGAAATTCTGAGGAATGAGAGATAGAAGAATAAAGAAAGTGTGTTGAGGGAATCAAGATACCTGGGGAGTCTTTTATCTTCCCTTTTTATAGCGAGTTAATCCGCGTGGCCTTGTCAGGCCGTTGTGTACGGTCTATTCTCATTGGCTGGATGTGGTCCCACCTTCTAGCATAGTTGCGCAGCGGACTCACCCTGCTCTTGTCTCCGTGGCACTCACACTGTATCTGACCTCTGTGGCATCCACCCTGCTCTTGTCCCCGCAGCACTTATTTATGGTACAACATCATGCCCTTACACGTGTACAGTAGGGATCGACTCACCTGTCTTTTGGGTTAGAAGACTTAATGAGGCATAAGTTGTTTTAGCCGGTGTTTCTTAGGATCCAATCTGTTGAGGAACCGATCTTATCCTGGGTGACCGAGTGCCGGATGGACTACTGGGAAGTTAACGGTGGCGTTGACGCGGTGACGAGCCGTGTGGTGCACGCGGTCAGTTTTAGGGCTCCATGCTATCATGATAGTACACAAATTAAAAAAAAAAACTAAAATTGAAGCACATTAATTAATCATCAAGATACTTCTAAAATTTCTTATTAAATAATACAATATATATTCTTAAATTAAACGCAAGATTCGTTTTTTTATTGTGGAGAGGCTTCTCTCTACGACTTCTTTGTATAATAACAAAAATCTTTTTGCAAAACTATAATGAAACACCTTATGGTCATTAAAGTACTGAGTACAGAGTCTCTGAAGGAGATGAACTCGATTTCATCCTAACTTGATATATTATAGTGGACCGGGTCCATGTGGATCGTTACACTGAAAAACTGACACGGAAGCAACATGAGCATTGGAAAAATAAAAAACACTTATGTGTCAATTTTTCATTGAGAATGTCCTCATGGACCGGGTCCATTGTATAATTTTTTCTCCTTTTGAACATCTGCATTGAAGAAAAAAAATAAAGACTAATAAAATACTTTAGTGACACTCACCAGAGTAAAGAATATGTTAGACTATTAAGTACAATGCAGCCAAAGATAGGAGCAGCAACACCATAATTTATTAGAATGTCATCTCTCGTGGGTATAAGCACCGAGTACCTAATGCTAATATGAAAGAAAAAAAAAGTAGCAGTATAAAAAACACTGAAATAAAATTTATAATTGCAGTTTGACCAAAACAGGATTAAGAAATTGAACAGCTGAAACATTTTTAAGCTTTATAAAGTTCAGGGTGTATAATATTTTTCCTAAATGATAAATTTATTACCCGGCGTGGAAAGAATACCGAAACATTCACAACCGTATCCAATTGAAACCCGATCATCAAGAAGTTGTGTTACGGTTTACCGGTTTTGAGAATCGGAGAGCTGTCCATCAGTAATGTTTTTTACTTTACCATTGATTACAGGTTATATGTACCCTAATATCAGGTCACCACTAAGTTTATGTATTTTGTTGAGCAAAAATGAAGTCTATGTAACATACTGTGAAATTAGATAAAGTTTGTGTAGCATAGGTCTAATTTACTCGCAATTTTTTTACTTTACCATTGATTACAGGTTATATGTACTTTAATGTCAGGTCACCACTAAGTTCATATATTTTGTTAAGCAAAAATGAAGTCTATGTACCATACTGTGAAATTAGATAAAGTCTATGTACCATAGATGTAATTTACCCCTACTTACAGTTTCTCCACTTCTAAGAAAATAAGTAACTATTGTTCTTTTTTTTTAATAGTGAGATAATATATATAGAAACATTGCAACAATTTCATCAAGTGACATATTTTTAGTTCCTTTTAAACTTCCAATGTCTCTAAGCATCTCACAAAGCACTCTAAGTATAAATCTGTTCATACGAAGTTCACTTTTACATTTAACATCACTCTCTGTAATTAGCATGCTTAAGTTTGCAAATCTTAATCTCTTTTTATTTTTCTTGTTTTCTCTCAAGTGTTTCCCATTAAAAACAGTTGTATCATTAATAAATATGATATTAATGAGTGGGCCAAACACATAAATACCCCTGAACTTGTCCAAAAATGCCTACTGCCCCCCTGAACTTTTAAAATGTCCTAATGCCTCCTGAACTTTGAAAAAGTGATCCAGTTTGCCCCCCTTGCTGCCACATGTTACTCAATTATTGGTTGTCTCGTGTTTGACTTTTTAAAGCAAACTCTGTTTTTTATGGGATTTAGAGGGTAAACTGGACCAATTTTAAGAAATTCAAAGGGCATTCTAACACTATTAAGAAGTTCAGGGGGGCATTAGGATATTTTCAAAATTCAGGAGGGTAGTAGGCGTTTTTAGCCAAGTTCAGGGGGGTATTTATGTATTCGGCCTTAATGAGTGTGACAATAAATTGTAGTTCTTTTAAATTTCGGTTCCTTCTTATTGATAAGCCAACACGATCTATTATGTACAATGCCATATAAAATTAATTATTTATCTATATTAAGCAAAAATGATTTGAATCTATAAGGAACTATATATTTATTTACTAATGAAATTAAAAAAGTATGCACATACTTTGATTTCATAAGTATAATTCTTGATTATAAGTACTCCAAACATGTCCCTAATAGAGTTTTACTTTGTGACTATATCTAGGACAACTAATTTTCTTTTTTCATATTTTATTCCCTACATGTCCTATACAGGGAACTCCCTTTAAAAAAGTGTTAGTAACGTCATTATGCCAAAAAGATTAGAAATAAAAATAAAAAACAATAGAACTGTAAAAGTAATTTTTATATAGCTTATATTAATAGTTGTCAATTTGTCATGGATTTAAGGAAAGGAATAAAACGAAGTGGGTCATATGACTAAGGCAGAGTATCATTTAGGCTAATTTTTCAACATCTTTAATTAACCCTTTAAGCTTTTCATACTCACAAGAAAATAATGACCCTTAAACATTGAAAGATGCGGTGAGAACAAGTAATAGGTTAAATAAGCACAAGTATTAAAAAGAAAATACATCATAAGCAGCTCACTAGTAGTTGATTCAATGCAAGAACTTTTCTGTGATTCTTTAGTATCAATTCCACCATTGCAACTATAATATCAATTACCAATTCTTTCCTAACATAATCAAGTGGAATGGGCACAATACCAATAATGTCTTCTTTAAATCATTGGATCTAATATGGGTAGAAAATATTATTAGAACCCAGAAAGCATTTGGCATTTGTAAGGCCTACGCCCTACACCATCAACCAAAGCTAACAAAAATATATCTAATCATGTTTCAATAATGCTACTTACCAGGCTAATTTATTTAAGGAAATAGCATGGATACTTTGCTGGATAAATTCAGAAAATCGTTTCATTGAAAGGAAAAAAAACAACACTTAGCAGCTAAATCGTCAGCTAGAAGTAAAAATGTTTGACTTGGGGACAATTTTATTACCTATCAAAATTTTGTGATTCTTTGGTCATTGCAAAACCCAGCATTAATTGATATCAAGTTTTAAGCAAGGAAGTATTATTTCTTTTTTTTTTTTTAATTCTATCCCAAACCATTCTTTTCTTTGGTTCATAAACAAAAAAGAAAAGAATGTACCAAGGACAAAAAGAAAATGATATTAAAGTAAATACAGAATGTGATATTGTGTGTGCCAAACAACCTTTAGCCAAATTCATTCTACCTCTAGCTGAAAAATATCTCCATTACAAACTGCGTCCCAAAAGTAATACTGGTTTAAGATTAAAGCTTTTAGATTATTGATTGATTTCCTATGAATTCCCAAATTAATTTTACATGTGTGAATATTCTACAATGGCCAGTCATCAACAAGATTGGTTGTGCTTGCCTAAAACATAAATTGTGCAAAGCCTAAAGTTAAAGCTCAATAAATAAATTAACCAAGCCTGAGCCAACCACCATACAGTGAGTTCTTCTTATTTCACTAACAGCAAGTAAATTTAAGCGAATTCATGTGTACAGGTGTGTATTCCTTTGAATACTTTAGAGGTAAACCTATATTTAGATACATGATTCACGGGATAACAGGCAACCTTTAATTGAATTCGTGGTAATTTTTTCCATCAAGATAATCAAATTCATGGAAATTGAAATTATAATTGAATAAAAAAAAATAATGTATTATACATATAATGCAAAAGAACAATCAATATGGAATATAGAACAAGTCGAAATTATGAAAAATACCTAGTTTGGTTTTTGATCGCAAAAGATCGATCGCAGAATCGGAGATAAGTGGATGATGGATGTTCTTTTCAACGTGAGATGGAGTTACGTACGTGTGTTTTATTTTGATTTCAGAGGGGAATCAAAACTGATTAACGTGGGGTTAGGAGGGAATGACTGATTCCTGGATTTATAGGAATGGGATTCCCATTCCACCTCTATCTCTAATTGAACAAATAATACCAATGAAAATCTTTGATTCCCATTCCGATTCCTGTATGTTTTTCCCCTTAACCAAACATCTCCTAAGTGAATGCGAAAAAAATATTTGAAAAAAAATTGCAATAAGATGCAAGGAAATCATAAAAGCTAAAAACATAGACATATTTTATAAAAGAAAAAAAAAGTAAACATAGAACCTTCAAATGGATCATAGCAACCATCAATCTCCAAACGAATCGATCTCAGAAGGGAACCCTAACTTTTGCAACCACCAAAGAAACGAAGCAACCAAAGCACAAACAAAGAACAGCCATAGGAATGGAGAAATGAAGAGAAGGAAAGAACTAGCGAAGGAGAAAATAGCATAGACTACAACGATTTATTCTTCAAGATAGCAAGAGAAAAGTTAAGAGAGAGAGTCAAAGACAAACTTTTGTGATCAGAAGTGAGAATCCCAAAAACCATTGAAGAAGAGAGAGAGTTGCCAACATAATCATCTAAGAGAGAAGGAAGGAAGGAGGTGGCGGCAATTTGAGAGGCTAGGGTTTGAGAGACGATGAGAAGGGGAAGAGATGATTTCATAAAGAGAGAGAGAGAGAGAGAGAGAGAGAGAGAGAGAGAGGGGGGGAGTGGTAAATGGCAAGCTGAAATGTGCTTCTCTCTGATTTGGAGTGTAAGAATTCAATAATGTGTGGTTTTGAGCAGGGGCCATAGGGGATGGATGAAAATACCAAAAATGCGTTTCTATGTGCCTTTGAGATGAAAGGATAAATTGGTATTTCCTGGATTTCAAATGATTTGGAATTGCTTGCTTTAGTTTAAGAATTCAATACAGTGTCGTTTTGAGCAGGGGCTACAGGGGACGGATGAAAATACCAAAAATGCCCTTTTATGTGCCTTTGAGATGAAAAGATAAATTGGTATTTTTCAGGATTTCAATTGATTTGGAATTGCTTGCTTCAGCTTTATATATATATAAATAAGTGAATGACACATTTAAAAAATTTAAATTTTTAAAAAGTTATCTTAAATTATTAAGTCTCACATTTTCTTAAAATTGCATACATTTTTATTGAGCAACTTAGATGCAACACCCATTTGTGATCAATCACGAAGATATACCAAACTCAACTAATCAACCCAATTTTATTTCAACTCTCCGGTAAATGCACCATTCACTGAAACACATTTAACCCAATTAATTACAAATAAGGCAAAGTATTGGTTAGTTTGGTTCACAAAAATAACCAAACTATTCTTTTTTTCATATTTTTTAATTACTTGACCAAATCGAAATTATCAGTTTGGTTCGGTTCGAAACAAAGTAGCCCAAGCATAGAAAATTTAGCCAATTTTTCTAAGCTAAGACAAATACCATATTTTCTCACCAAAAAATATTTTGAATATCTTGCATAACGAATAACCAGCAACATCAATTCATGAATAATTTTTCCTTCTCATTCAAAGCAGGTCCATCAGCCAATAAAGGGTTCCAAATTTGCACTTCCCTAATATAAACGCTGTTACAAACCAACGAATCCATAAAATTGAAACCATACAAACTTCAAAAGTGAAGAAGATTACACTGATGGGTAAACAATAAACTAACGACATCTCAAAACAAAAAATAAGGGAAAAAAACTAATTTATATGATATCCTGATCATTAAACAACTAAATGAAATTAGGAGTTTCAGGTAAGGTTTTTACATACCTTAATGAAATTGATTGGTTGACCAAAAATGTGGTGGTCCAGTGAAGAGCGGAGGAAGAAAATAGCCTTAAACTTCACATGATTTTAACGAAGGAAGATGAATTAATTGGGTTGTGCTAAGCCATAAACAGGGAAGGGAAGATGAGAGGCAATCGGAGTGGAGTAAGAACCAAGTTCGTCAAATTTTGATGTTTTGAATTGGGAATTTGGGATAACGATACAAAAGATTTTGAATTTCAATTTCTTGTAAAACAGCATAGCTCTGGGTAAAGTAATGGGTAAATATGAAATATTTTTGCAATATAGTTTATATTTATAGTTATACTATTCAGTTTGATACGATTTAACAGAACTAATTCCATTTTTCAATGAAACTGGAAATAAAAAAATAATCGAATCAAATCCAATAAAACTGAAATTAGAAGATAACTCATGATTATTAATTTGATTAATTAATTAATTATTAATTATTTAAATAAAATCAAAAATTTCAAATGCTAAGACTTAGATTCTAATTTTTATACCCCTAACAATGTAACTTATCTTTTAAAATTCCAAATTAATACCAGGAACATATTTTTTTTTAGTAAAAAAAACAAAGGAAAGCAATTCAATTGAACTTTTTTTTTTTTTAATCATTGTAAAATGCATATATTCTCATAATTACGGGCATCTTTATAGAAGTTAAATCTGAAATCTTCCTCTATAAATTTAACCGGTGTTAAGTTGCGGTTTAAGAGTCATTTCATAGCTAACTAATAAATTAATAATTAAATAAATAAGTTGACTGGTTCGCAACAAATACCGGGGCTAGATCCAAGCGTACTATATTATTAGGGCTTTTTACATAAATACTTACCTTTTTACACCACCTAACTTTTTTACCTACAAGGGAAAACTTTACTTAAATACTTTAAAAACTTTCCAAAATTACAAAAATACATAAAACAGGAAATTCCTGTTTTACGTAAATCTGCAGAAAAAAACACAAAACAGAAAAACATAAATCTCCAAAATACGTGATTCCCTCCGGCTCAAAAACCTCCCAAACGCCAAGAAATCGCAGATCAATTTCGCCAAGAATCACAGATCAGTTTCTTCACCTGGAATCGCATACCTGGATCGATAATCACAGATCAGTTTCGCCATCTAGAAATCGCACATCTATATCGATCGATCTCTCTCCTACACATTCAATCGATCACTGCAATTCAATCGATCACTGCAAAACAGATATAGCAATTCAATCGATCACAGAGATATGCAAGAAATCACAATTCTGCTCCATGATAATGGAACTTGGACTGAAGATTACAGATTCATCAATTACAACTCAGTATAACTCAGTATAAAATAAGGTATAATT
This sequence comes from Euphorbia tirucalli, assembly GCA_039660915.1. NCBI lineage: Eukaryota > Viridiplantae > Streptophyta > Magnoliopsida > Malpighiales > Euphorbiaceae > Euphorbia > Euphorbia tirucalli. The sequence goes on from CM077638.1 coordinate 9,050,537, forward strand.
CAGGTATAACTAAGGTATAAACAGTGAAAAGAGTGTATCAGAATTTATAACAAAGGTATAATCACAATAACAGTGTAACTTAGGGTATAACTAAGTATAACTAAGGTATAATTCAGGTATAACTAAGGTATAATCAGTGAAAAGAGTGTATCTGAATGTATAACAAAGGTATAATCACAATAACAATGTGTCTTAGGTATAACTAAGGTATAACTCAGTATAACTAAGGTATAATTCATGTATAACTAAGGTATAAACAGTGAAAAAAGTATATCTGAATGTATAACAAAGGTATAATCACAATAACAATGTATCTTAGGGTATAACTAAGGTATAACTCAGTATAACTAAGGTATAATTCAGGTATAACTAAGGTATAAACAGTGAAAAAAGTGTATTAGAATGTATAACTAAGGTATAATCACAATAACAGTGTAACTTAGGGTATAACTAAGGTATAACTCAGAATAACTAAGGTATAAACAGTGAAAAAAGTGTATCAGAATGTATAACTAAAGTATAACTCAGTATAACTAAGGTATAGTCAGTGAAAATAGTGTATCTGAATGTATAACAAATGTATAATCACAAAGGTATAACTAAGGTATAATTATAACTAAGGTATAATTCAATATAACTCAGTATAACTAAGGTATAATTCAGGTATAACTAGGTATAATCAGTGAAAAAATTGTATAATCAATGTATAACTAAGGTATACTTCATGTATCAGAATGTATAACTAAGGTATAATCATAATAACAGTGTATCCTAACGTATAACAAAGGTATAAATCATGTATAACAGTGTATCTTAAGGTATAATTAATGTATAACTCAGTATAACTAAGGTATAATTGCGGTATAACTAAGGTATAATCAGTGAAAAAAGTGTATCTGAATGTATAACAAATGTATAATCAGTGAAAAAAGTGTATCTGAATGTATAACAAAGGTATAAATCAGGTATAACAATCTATCTTAGGGTATAACTAATGTATAACTCAGTATAACTAAGGTATAATTGCGGTATAACTAAGGTATAATCAGTTACTATAGTGTATCAGAATGTATAACAAAGGTATAAATCAGGTATAACAGTGTATCTTAGGGTATAACTAAGGTATAACTCAGTATAACTAAGGTATAATTTAGGTTTAAATAAGGTATAACCTTTCCCTGTCAAGAAAGCAACAAAACTTGAAAGTAAATTCTGTAATAGTGAAAGGAGTGAAATTACCTGAGTTGAGGGAGTAGTGACATTACTCTCCCACATTATATTCTCAGCAACAAACCACTCGATTTCAGATCCATTTGTGAAACCAAGGGTTTATACAATGTTGTTTCTTCCTGCAACATTGGTTCAGGGACTGTAGAACCAGCAACGTTATCGCCAATAACACCCTCATTTCCATTCCCAAAATCAGCAGCCTCCGTCGCATTCCCTTGCCAATCGCTCCGGCTATGCTTCTCCGGCAATAGATTATCACCGTCGCCACTATCTTCACCGCCGTCCATCAGATTCCTCTTAAACAACTTCAGCAGCTGTTTATATTGAGTGAATGTTTGAAGAAGAAAAAAAGTAGAGAACAGAGAAAGAAGAAAAAGAAAATCGTAAAGATGGGAGAAAGGAGAAGAAAGGGGTAAAGATGAGAGAAAAGAGAAGAAAAAAGTAAAGAGGAGAAAGAAAAAACAAAAACACGTAATTCAGTAAATAGGAAAAGGTAGGCCCAAAAACAAAAGCCCAAATCCAACGTAAAATTGATAATTTCCCATATTATATCACCTGCTGCTCTTTGGATGCTTCCCCTTCACCTAAGCACTGTGTTCGAATAGTAAATACTAATAATGTACACACCACAACCACACGTAACATCCATGTTATCATCATCTATCACCGTTCATTAAAACTAACCCAAAATATCAAAAGCAGTAAACGAACCAATTGAAGATATACATAAGCCAGGTGGAGTTTTCTGTCCCCACTTTTCCATGGAGCCCGCCGATCATTTTGCACCGTTCGATTCAGATATAAGATATACTTTTGTTTTGTCCACACGTCCACTCTGCTAACTGATTATCTCCTGCTCGAGTTTTCGAATCTCCTTCTAACACTTCTCTCCGATACAAGAGGTTTCCATCGTTTTTATGTTTTGAATTTGGAAAAATGGCGACGAAGCCATCGACGTGGTTTCTGAGCCAGGGTTTTACGGCTTTCAATTCTAACCATGGTAAACGAACCAACGTTCGATTCCTCTCTCCTTCTCATATATCGCTTCCTGTTTATTGCAAAACGCGCCAGCGGAATATGGGGTAACCCTTTAATTTGATCCCTTTTTTCTTTTTCTGGTTAGGTTTTGGATTTTTTTTTTTTTCATCTTAATGTAATTAGAGCTCTCAGCTTTGACATTTTTTTTAATGGAATATGTTGTAGTAGTTCCCAGCATAAGAGACAGCCAGTGAAGAAAGCTTCTCCTGAATTGACTCCTACTAATGGAGATTTCCCGTCTACTGGTGATGATGATTCTGAAACTGAAAATGCTTCACTGCTTAATGGCCCTAGGTTGAATCTTGATGTTTTGCGTAATGAAGAGGTTGGCGTTAGTGGAGATGTAGAGCATATTCAGGTTACCGAACAAGACGATGTGGATAAGTATGTAGATGTGGAAGTAAACGATTTGGACAGTCTCACTCAAGAAATGAAATCATTGGTATTGTTCTTGACTTGGGTTCAACTTATTGGTTATTCAACCTTTACTGACTCTTGGATCGTTACTTGGTATCAATGATTGTGCTCAGATTTCTTTGTGTTCGTTGCATTTGCAGAATATGCAATTCATTCGGTTAATCTTCTTCTTTTTTCCAGGGCATAGATGAAGAAGAGAAGCTATCGAGCATTCCTGATGAAACAAAATCCTTGGTATTCTCTTTTATCAACCCATATATATATATATATATATATATATATATATAAAAAGTATTTTCTTGATTTTGGAATATGTAGTTCAATGCCCAAAGAGGCTTTGCCATTGGGGTATATGTCCATATTACTGGAATTAAAATTGGAATTCTGTTGCCTAGCTTCATTGTATTGGAGCTGGATGAATTTTTTTTTTTTTAGGTTATATGTACAGTTAAAACTGTCTCTGAACTTATAACTGTCTGATGTCTGCTTAGTTGAATGAGAAGAATCACATGTATCCAAACCTGATCAAAGGTTTTGTTTATGTACTCTTTATTTCATTTTTTTTTTTTTTGACATCAATCAGGGCTTAAGTATAGTTGGTGGAGAGCAACTTTCAAGAGTTCAACTTGAGGATTTGATAGGCATGATAAGGAATGCAGAAAAGAGTAGGATTCCTTTCTTCTATATTTTTGAATTATTTTTATGTATTCTTCTAGATTTATATTCATTATGGTTATTTGAAGAGAAATGTTCACATAGGTATTTAAATCATGCACTCTTTATAGTAATCTAAGAATAGGTGCTTGCTCTTATATTTATTAGCTCAAAATGTGTGGTAGATATCTTGCTTCTCAATCAAGCTCGGGTTAATGCACTCGAAGATCTTGAGCGGATTCTTACTGAGAAGGAAATATTGCAAGGAGAAATTAATGTTTTAGAGATGAGATTAGCAGAAACTGATGCAAGAATGAAGGTTGCTGCCCAAGAAAAGATACATGTGGAACTCATGGAAGACCAGCTAGAGAAACTAAGAGATGAGTTGGCTTATAGGGGTGAGGATCAAACTAAACTTTTGAATGAGGAGCATACACAGCTTCTGAATAATACCGTTCATACTCTCGGTGAGGAGCTTAATTTATTAAAGACAGAGAATGCATCTCTTAAAAATGATATAGAAGCACTTAAAGGAGGGCTTAGCGATGTAAAGGATACAGATAAACGTGTTATAACGCTGGAGAAAGAGCGCATGCAGTTGGAGTCCTCTCTGAAAGACTTGGAGTCCAAACTGTCCGCTTCTCAAGAAGATGTTGCAAAGTTATCTAGCCTAAAAGTTGAATGCAAAGATTTGTGGGAAAAGGTGGAGAATTTGCAAGCATTGCTAGATAAGGCAACAAAGCAAGCAGATCAGGCTATCCAGGTATTGCAGCAAAACCAAGAGCTCCGAAAGAAGGTTGATAAATTGGAAGAATCTTTGGAAGAAGCCAATGTCTATAAGTTATCATCAGAAAAATTGCAGCAATATAATGTGCTAATGCAGCAAAAGATAAAGCTATTGGAAGAACGTCTTGCAAGGTCTGATGAAGAAATACATGCTTCCGTTCAATTATACCAAGAATCAATTCAGGAATTTCAAGATACACTTAATAACTTAAAAGAACAAAGCAAGAAGAAGGCACTAGATGAACCTGTAGATGATATGCCCTGGGAATTTTGGAGCCGTTTATTGCTTATAATTGATGGCTGGCTTCTTGAGAAAAAAATAGCAGCAGATGATGCAAAACTGTTGAGAGATATGGTGTGGAGAAGGGATAGACGTATTTGCAACACGTACTTCGAGTGCAGAGAGAAGAACGAACGTGAAGCTATTTCTATGTTTCTTAAGCTGACATCATCGCCAAGAAGGTAATGACTTTGATTGCTGATTTCTGTGATTTAATGCTTGTATCTAAATTATGCCTTTTCTTTGTCTGTAGTTCAGGATTGTATGTCATTCATATTGCAGCAGAAATGGCACCAGTAGCTAAGGTGGGCTTAACTGAGCCATTTATTTTTACCATTTCTCTTTAAATTTATTTCCTTGTAGAAATATCTCATGGTGATACTAAATATTTGGTATATTCTCCATCTTATTCTTTTTTTTTTTTTTTTTTTTTTTTGTACTGTCAGACATCGATTTCTGTTTATGCGTTTCTTTTGATAAATTAAGGACCAGGGCTCTCTTGTTCAAATGATGTGAGAGTTCATATGAAAGAATCTCAATTCTGTAATTTGACGTTAATTTGTCAATAAATATTCACTTCCTAAAATGTGTGAAATATACTGTCCTTTCAATTTTTTTCATCTAAATTGAATTAAACGAGGCGATTCTAATTGCTAATTAAATAGGTATTTCGGACTACATCGAATTCATGTATTCTTTGTTGTCTATGAATTTTTCCTGGCTGCAAACTGTAAAATGTATATAATTTGAACTGCTAAAATTGGTTGCAAGAGGTGGAAAAAGGACCTATTGAATCAAATAATTGTGATTTACAGTAATGGAATTGAAGATCAAGACAGTATGGGAGCATATTGGATTGTTGTTCTCATTTTACAATTCTGAATAATGTTCCAAGAATTTGTGGAAGGTCTATATTTTCCCTGCTTGTTTCCTTTCTTTTTCTTTTATCTTGTTACTGTCGTTATATTTGACATCAATTGTATTGTAGATTACATTATTGATTCATTTTCTTATAAGGTTGGTGGTTTGGGAGACGTTGTGGCTGGTCTTGGTAAAACGTTACAAAAGAGAGGACACCTTGTGGAAATTATTCTGCCTAAATATGATTGCATGCAGTATGATGGTATCGGCAACTTAAGGGTATGATAAAATTTTCCTTGAGCAAACTGAAAGACCATGTGTTTTGTGAAACGACACTAATAATCCAGTTGCTTGAACAGGCCCTAGATGTCACAGTGGAGTCATACTTTGATGGAAAATTGTTCAAAAACAAAATATGGATTGGCACCATAGAAGGTTTAAAGTTAAACCTCTTATCATTTCATTTCCAATATTTATTCAAGCAATGCATTCTGATTTAAAATTTTTGATCATTCAGGTCTTCCTGTTTACTTTATTGAACCTCATCATCCTGACAAATTCTTTTGGAGAGGGCAGTTTTATGGCGAACATGATGATTTCAGACGCTTTTCTTTTTTCAGCCGTGCTGCATTGGAGTTGCTTCATCAATCTGGCAAAAAACCAGACATAATTCATTGCCATGATTGGCAGACAGCTTTTGTTGTATGAATCAATTTTAAGATTCCACTGCTGCTTTTTCTTTCAGTAACCTATCAAACAATTTGCTACAATGAAACTCTCCAACTTTTTTCCAGGCACCTCTATATTGGGATATATATGCCCCGAAAGGATTGAATACAGCTAGAATATGTTTTACATGTCACAATTTTGAGTACCAAGGGACTGCAACTGCATCAGAACTGGCATCTTGTGGACTTGATGTTCAACAACTAAATAGGCCAGATAGAATGCAGGACAATTCATCACATGACAAAATCAATGCTATTAAGGTATAGCTAACATTAATAAACTAGTCATCCTTTTTCCAGCGGAGTTATCCACCATCAGTTCTCACTCTCTCCATTTCTCCAGGGTGCAGTGGTATTCTCAAACATTGTGACTACAGTATCACCCACCTATGCACAAGAAGTGCGGACTGCTGAGGTATGCATCTTGTAACTCTTTAGCTCATGTGTTGCCTTTCTCTACTTCATGTACTGACAGCAGATATCGTATGCAAAACTCGAGAGTTAAATTTTTGATAGATTTTTGTAACCTTAAGATTGAGGTTAGCCATCGAATTTCTGGTTTATGTAGAGGTATTTGGTATGACTTCGTTGATGTTTGGTGGAACTGTATTTATAGGTTCATTTGTCCTTTACAGGGTGGCAGGGGTCTCCATTCGACCCTTAACTTTCATGCCAAGAAGTTCATAGGGATTCTTAATGGAATCGACTCTGATGCATGGAATCCTGCCACTGATACATTTCTCAATGTTCAGTACAACGCTAATGATCTTCAAGGGAAAGCTGAAAACAAGTTCGTTATAAGAAAGCATCTTGGGCTGTCTACTGCAGACGCTAGGCAGCCATTGGTAATTTCTTTCCGAAGTATCAGATGGTTCACTTTTTATTGGAAAACTTTTGGTTTCGTTGCTTTGTTATTATTTGTTGTCCTTCGGGTAATGGTTTACAGTTTTTCCAAGACTACACTGAGTACTTCAATGCATGATCTTTGTTATCTGTCATTTTTGTTGATCCTGTGAAGCATCCACCATGCAGCAAAATTAAACAATGTGTTCATGAGTTATATCAGGAAGTTGTTTTATCCATTACAAAAGAAGTTTGAGCATGGAACTGCACCTTATTAGAGAGTTGTTATATTTCTTGTGTGATGAGAAAATACAAATGAACTAGAACTAGAATTGTTGATAAGTAGGAGAAATTGACAATAGAACCAACACACAGATAAATCTAATGCAGAAACTGCGCTAGCCGAAGGAGAGAAACTCTCCTCCCAAGCCAAAAGGCCAACTCCCAAAATGAATTACCAAAAGCTACTTTTCTCCACTCCAGACCAACAATATATACTCCTAAAACACCCATTCCCTTAATTCCCTAAACTACCCTTCATGCATATTCTGCCCTTAAGTCCTCACAGTTGCTCTCTATCACATTCTCTATCATTGTGCATGTATGAAACTTCGGCTGTTATCTTGTGTTAATGCTCATTATTCCATGTCTTACAAGAATAAGATTGATTTTTATGTTGTGCCGAATGGTTTCCATGCTTCCAAGGTTTTTTAATATACTTGAGCTTGTACGAATGGATTTATGAACATTAATTCCATTTGAATGCTATACTTTTGTATTTTATCATGAATACATTTTGGCTATTTTTGAACCTCAAATGTTTCTCTTTCATGGAATAGGTAGGCTGCATAACAAGATTGGTGCCACAGAAAGGTGTACATCTTATTAGACATGCAATATACCGAACACTGGAATTGGGCGGACAGTTTCTACTTCTTGGCTCAAGCCCTGTTGCACATATTCAGGCAATTCTATATTTTCTTTTTGCAAAAACTTGTCTCTGCCTTTTGGTCATTATGTTAGATAAAATATGCAACCCTGATGATATCTATTTTACAGCAATCATAAATTTCAACATTCATGTCATTCCTTCCACCAAGAACAGTAAAATAACTATGTTTGAGGTACTTAAAGGAATGTTGTAATTTTGGGAAGTTTCATGGTCATCTCAGCATGTGTTTTGGTTTAAGCGGAGCATCTAACAGGATTACCCTAGGAAAAAGTATCAACTGGTATGACAAGTGACCGCTGACGAGTTCCATGTCTTGTGAAAAAACACATACTTGCCTAGATAGCTGGACTTGCAAATTCTACTTATGATTTTCAAGACATGCATCTTTTGGGTTGAGAAGAAATTTCATTTGCTTAGGCTCCGTTTCTTTTCCAGAAAGTGTTTTCCGGATTTTCTTGCTGTTTGTTTTCCATTATATGTATTCACTTACCTTAATTATTCTACCACCATATCTTTATTTTATAAATTACATATTACATTACATACCAAACAAAAGAAAATGTTTAATTTTCTATTAAAATATTTTCATGGAAAATAATTTAACAAGGAAAATTATTTTTCATGGAACAAATGGAGCCTTAGAATGCAACCATTTCTTTCCGATTGCTTCATCTGCTTCATACGGTGTACGGTTAAATTTATTATAAGAGTCCTTAATTAGCCCACTTTTTTTTTCTTTGCAGAGGGAATTTGAGGGTATTGCCAGCCATTTTCAAAATCATGAGCACATTCGGCTGATACTGAAATATGATGAATCTCTTTCCCGTTCCATATATGCAGCTTCTGACATGTTCATCATCCCATCTATCTTTGAGCCCTGTGGCCTCACACAGGTATATTTATTCTTTCTTAGCAAATGTTTTGAAGTGGAAAACAACCAGAGTAAACTATTCTCTTTAAATCAAATGATATCTAGAAGATATTTGGAGATAGCATCCAGGGGACTCGCTATAAACTGAAACATGCTATACATGAATTGATATGTAATATTTGAACTTGTCGGTGATCTAAATAATATATCCAACATACCGAACATCTTAATGTTATATGCCAGATTATGCTCTGTTTGAGACAATTTTACCCGTCTTTTTCTGCATTTTCTGCAGATGATAGCAATGAGATATGGTTCCATACCCATTGCAAGAAAAACAGGCGGTTTAAATGACAGGTGAGATAATTTGATATTTTGCATAATCTCTGTAACTCTCCTGAAGCATCATTAACTAATAATTGAATGTGTCACCAATGTAGTGTTTTTGATGTCCATGATGATACAATCCCTGTCCAGTTTCGAAATGGGTTTACATTCTTGAATCCTGATGAACAGGTAAATTCTATGTCTTTATTACTTTTTTACCCATTAGGGAGCTATAATTAAAATTTACTGCACAGTAAATTTCTTTTGGACTGCGCTGATCCTTGTTGGTCGCCAACTGTATCATTTGCAATGAACTTTTAAAATTTCTCTCTACCACAGTGAGTTTGTCCAATTCCTGTCAAACATGCTCATTCGGGCAGTAATTCTGATGCATATATACATTCCACTAAAATTTACAGGGAATAAATAGTGCTTTAGAGCGTGCATTTAACTACTACAAGAATGATCCTGAAGGCTGGCAGGACCTTGTTCAGAAGGATATGAATATTGATTTCAGTTGGGAATCTTCAGCGTCTCAGTATGAGGATCTCTACTCAAAATCAGTGGCCAGAGCAAAGGCAGCAGCTATTCGGTCTTAACCATGGTAGAATTTGTATATCATGCAAGCTGTGGATTTGTACTTGGGTTAACTTGACCGATGAATGCGAAGTAAGACGTTTTACCGGAGACAAACTGCCCAACGAAGTGGCACAAGGGAGCAAATTTTTAGTATTAACAAGGGGCAGAAGTTGTGTATTGCGGAATTGGCTTGCCAAGCCAGGCCTGGCCGGGTGTGCCGCTGCTTCTCTTTAGATATTTTTTAGAGGTGGAATGGAAGGTGGATTTAATTAGGGTCACACCATTCTTTTGTTTATAAAACATCAGAATAATATACAGCTGTATACGTCAAAAAAAAAAAAAAAAAGAAGAAGAAGAAGTAGCTTTTTGCATAGCAAATTTCATTCTGTTGATCTGATTTTAGCTGGTCCAGATAATCTAATTGTATATTAATTTTGGAAAATTACTATTTTACCATTGCAAGAGGTTTTCCAAGTTTAAATTCAACGATTCCAGTTTCTTAGTCTAGTAATTTGTGAAAATTCAGGTAGTAACATTAGTGACTGCTGGTTAACGGCTTGTTGCACAAATATTACATTGATGAGCAACTTTAGTTTTAACTGTAGCTAGAATTAATTGTAGTAGACTCCTTGGTAAGACGCATGGTAAAGCCCGTGGAGGGCAAGCAGAAGATTTTAGCAGTTTTCTAAGGGAGTGTAATATGACTGAAGATATGCAATTTTGGCACACAAAATTCACTTGATTTCCATTAGCTCACAGCAAATTTACATCACAATTTAAACAGGAGAAAACATTGTATTAATAAATTGCCTCTATTTGTTTGATAAATTGCCTCAATGAAGATTGGAGATAACATTGTATTAATATGGGATTGAGGAACGGATGCTGTTATCTAAGAATATCCTAAAGTGAATTCTGATTGGTCAGCTAAATTTTGAAGTTCGATTTTTATGTCGATACGGCAATCTCTAAACCACAAACTTAATAATTTGTTTGTGGGGTTATACTATGCTGTGGTGTAATGTAAGGTATCAAAAATATCTCAGCCATTCGTCCAATAGAGAAATGGCACATGCACGTCTAGAAGTGGCAATGTGGTACCACTTGTTAAGAAGGCTTATTGATTGATTTGTTTCACGACCGTTCGATATATCAGAGGGTATACAATTTGATTGTTATTAGTCGATGCTTTTATGGATTATTTAGATATTTCAGGTCTAATACAATAAGAATATTCCATCATAATTGAAACAAACCAAGTAACTATCATATTTGTTTATCTCACAAATTTCATATTCCATGCTTGAGGAACTTATATTTGTATTTACATCACCAATATGAATATGTACAAAAACATATTACCCTAGTAATATGTACAAAAACATCACCAATATTTTTAGTTTTTCTATATGTGATCCTTTTTTCTTTGCTCTGAAAAATGAATTTACACTATTATCCGTATGTAAGAAAAATTGAGCATGAAAGCATAACAGCATCAACATGCATGATTATTGAAATATATTATATGCAGTAAACTAATATTAGGAAATCTTAACAAAGTAATTTTTATTAATGAATAATTTGAAAAAAAAAAATGGTAAAATGAGATTGAGAGCACAGCAACGACACTCAGTTCGCAGCTTAATAGTGTTGTCTCCTTATTTTTTAATTTAATGGATATTTTAAGTAAATACGTATTTTTCTCTCAAATAAGCTTCGAAATAATGGGGAAGATGAAGATTAAAATTGATTGTGTCTCCTACTTGGTCATTGAATGATTTCGTGGATAGATGAGCTGATGTAACGTGGAGCACTCTTATTGGTGGAGGAAGAAAAGAATCTAACAATTTGGTGGTCTAACGAGTGCCAAGTAGGATTAACAACAAACAACCAACAAAATCTCAGCCTCCAATAATATTGCATGTTTTGATACCTCAAGATAAAGAGGCCCCACTTTCACAATCCCCACCAAGATAAGGAATTTTACACTATAAATCCATATTAAACTTTCACTCTATCTTACACCTCTCACTTACATTAATCAAATTCAATATTTCAATTCTTCAGCAATGGCTTCTTCCTCTACAATGGCTCTTTCCTCTCCTTCATTCGCTGGCAAGGCAGTCCAGCTCAGTCCATCCAACTCTGAGCTCATGGGCAATGGCCGTGTCTCCATGAGGAAAACAGCCACCAAGAAGGTTGCTCCCTCAGGCAGCCCATGGTACGGTCCAGACCGTGTTAAATACTTGGGCCCATTCTCCGGCCAGCCCCCCAGCTACTTGACTGGTGAGTTCCCCGGTGACTACGGCTGGGACACTGCTGGACTCTCTGCTGACCCAGAGACCTTTGCCAAGAACCGTGAACTCGAAGTGATCCACTCAAGATGGGCGATGCTTGGAGCCCTTGGTTGCGTATTCCCAGAGCTATTGGCCCGCAACGGTGTGAAATTCGGAGAGGCAGTGTGGTTCAAGGCTGGAGCCCAGATCTTCAGCGAGGGTGGACTTGACTACTTGGGCAACCCAAGCTTGGTCCACGCACAAAGCATATTGGCAATTTGGGCTTGCCAGGTTGTGTTGATGGGTGCTGTTGAGGGTTACAGAATTGCAGGTGGACCACTAGGAGAAGTGACAGACCCAATTTACCCAGGTGGAAGCTTTGACCCATTGGGATTAGCTGATGATCCTGAGGCTTTTGCCGAACTGAAGGTGAAGGAGCTCAAGAATGGAAGATTGGCTATGTTTTCAATGTTTGGGTTCTTTGTTCAAGCTATAGTAACAGGAAAGGGACCATTGGAGAACTTGGCAGACCACCTTGCTGACCCTGTCAACAACAATGCCTGGGCTTTTGCCACTAACTTTGTCCCCGGAAAGTGAGCTTCCAAATAGGGATTTTCTTTTTCTTGTTTGGACTGTGATGTAAATTTGTTGTGAGCTAATGGAAATCAAGTGAATTTTGTGTGCTAATAGTGCATCTTTTAAATTATGCTACACCCTTGGAGAACACAGCAAAAAAATTTCTTGTGCTTGTTGCCTTTGACACAGAAACCATGAAAATCTAAAATAATTGTTGGCAAACCAAGTGTAAAATATTGAAGCACGTATGACTTGAAGGCAAAAGATTACATATCAATTCATGAATTCCATGAATACCAAAACCAAGTATCTGCCAGACATTAATTAATTTGGATAAAACATGATATGATGAAAATGGTAGAAAGAATTTTCTTCTCGAGACTCTCTCATTGCTATTTAGCACTTGTTTATTCTCAAGTCTTCAGTGCGAATCTCTTGATTTAGGAGAAGTAATTCGATGTCGATAAGGCCATCTATTCGAAATGACTCGCACTGTTAATCTCTATTGATAGACAAAATAATTAAGCTTACCTCCTAGATAATTTCTACATTCACTGTAATCATTTTACAGTTTCGAGGATTCATATTCATCCTTGACGTAAGGATATGTCTTTCAATGAGATATTGTTAGCTTTTGAAACCAGAAGAAAACTTCATCATGACTTTGAAATTAACTAGAAAAAAATTAATGCAAGGGGTGAACCATCAAATATTTTATAATTATACCTTTTTTTGTTAGGGGTGAGTATATTGATTTCTTTCTTATCTTTTTTTCTTTTTTTCCGAATTGAAACTTGTTGAGAATTGCAATCTGGAGATCCCTTCTTCCCAAGTTTGATTGAAATTGTTTCCCATAAGATTGCATTTTTAAGTCTTGTCCATATGGTCCTAATTATGAGCATTTGGAATTTTCTAATTAATTATAATTATGTATTTATCTTCTAAAACAAAATATTTTGAAATGTTAATTAAAACAAAATCAATTGAAGATACATATAACGATGATAATTCGGACTATCATATCAAATGCGTCGTATCAATTGGGTTATTTTTATAAATCATGTGGTCATGTTAGAAATCACAATTCCTACAAAAGCGATAAAAGAAAATTAAATGCAATCATTGGGACTAAGCATGTAAAGTGCTTACAAGAATTGAAAGGGAGACCCAACGATTCTCCACAAATAGAAATGAGTAAAAATAGAATGTAAATAACTTGTAAGTCTTGATTTGTTGGTTGGTATAGTTTATAGCCTTATCTTAGTCTTAAATTCTTGAATTTATACTTAAAAGTTCCATGATTTGAATAATTGTTACTACACAAGCATAATGCTGATGCGGTCCAAATTGCTAGTTGCTACACAGATTTACATAATCTTTTTACCCTCTGGACAGAAAAAATCTTGTTGCTCTGGCAGATAATTTACACTTTTTATTCATATGGAGATATAAAATACCAATATCCAAAGGCTTACGTGGCAGTTCTTCATTTGGAGAAAACTAAATTTGCAACATATGGCTGAGATTTTTGATACGTTAGCAACAAACAAAACATAACAGAGTGATAGCCTTTTGGTTTAGAGATTGGCATGTCGACATAAAATCAAACTTCAAAATACATCCAACCAATAAGAATTCACTTACAGATACTCTTAGATGAAACACCCTCTCTTCTAACCCATATTAATACACCCCCATAACAGGCCATTAGCTCACAACCTCAACTATCTCCCAATTCATTCAATCAAAGTGTCAACATACACTTAAATTTTAACAATGGCCACTTCTTCCTCAATGGCCCTCTCCTCCCCCTCATTTGCCGGCAAGGCAGTCCAGCTCAGCCCATCCAACTCTGAGCTCATGGGCAATGGCCGTGTCTCCATGAGGAAATCAGCCACCAAGAAGGCTGCTCCCTCAGGCAGCCCATGGTACGGCCCAGACCGTGTTAAGTACTTGGGCCCATTCTCCGGTGAGCCCCCGAGCTACTTGACTGGTGAATTCCCCGGTGATTACGGCTGGGACACTGCTGGGCTCTCTGCTGACCCAGAGACCTTTGCCAAGAACCGTGAACTCGAAGTGATCCACTCAAGATGGGCAATGCTTGGAGCTCTTGGATGCGTATTCCCAGAGCTATTAGCCCGCAACGGTGTGAAATTCGGAGAGGCAGTGTGGTTCAAGGCAGGAGCCCAGATTTTCAGCGAAGGTGGACTTGACTACTTGGGAAACCCAAGCTTGGTCCATGCACAAAGCATATTGGCAATATGGGCTTGCCAGGTTGTGTTGATGGGTGCTGTTGAGGGTTATAGAATTGCCGGTGGGCCTCTCGGAGAGGTGACAGACCCAATATACCCAGGAGGAAGTTTTGACCCATTGGGATTGGCTGATGATCCTGAAGCATTCGCTGAATTGAAGGTGAAGGAGCTCAAGAATGGAAGATTGGCTATGTTTTCAATGTTCGGATTCTTTGTACAGGCCATAGTAACAGGGAAGGGACCATTGGAAAACTTGGCCGACCACCTTGCTGACCCTGTCAACAACAATGCCTGGGCTTTTGCCACCAACTTCGTCCCTGGAAAGTGAGCTTCAAAATAGAGGGTTTGTTTGTGTTTTCATTGTGATATCAACTTCTTGTAAGCTAATGGAAAACATAATGTGACTTTTGTGTGCTATAATTTTGTTAAATTCCCAACCAAGACCAACAGCAAAATTCTTTTGCATATTGCCTTTCAACGTGGCTTTACTATCAATTTGATATGGAAAGCCATGGAAATCTAAACTAGTTTGAACTAAAAGTAAAATTGAAGCTAGTCATCAAGATTCCAAGATCAAGCTGCACAAAGTAAATGCAATAACCAGCCGTTATCCAAGTTCATACAGTGAATCACAAATTATAACAGGCTTGTAAAGCCTGACTTCAAACTTCGTAGTTTTTCCAAAATAAATACACAATGGGACCGTAATTAATTACCTGTTCAACGGGATTCAAGAATGTGAATCCATTTGGAAACTGGACAGGAACTGTATCATCATGTACATCAAAAACACTGCAGCGGGCACACAAATTCAATTGTTAATTAATTATACTTCAGAGGAATTACTGATATTAGGCAACATATCAAATACCTCACCTACTAGGCTACTACCATTAAACCTATCTGTTTTGCGAGAGGAATAGAACACCATCACATCGCTATCATCAGCAGAACAATATCTTATGTGGCAGTTTGGCACCAATCTTGTTGTGCAGCCTACCTATTCCACAAAAGAGAAAAAACATTTGAGGTTGGAAAATGTTCCATAATATTAATTTATAGCCAAATAACATCAAATACAGCATTCAAATGGAATTAATATTCATAAGCCCACACATACATGCTCAAGCTCAATATATCATAAACTGCTCCGACTTATGTTTAAAAATTTGTCATGTGAATAAGCATGGAAACCATTTGGCACAACATCAAAATCAAAATTTTCACTAAGGAACTTGAATATGGAAGAGAAAATAAAGGGGGGAATTATGAAAGAAGAATTTAGAAATAGACAGATAAAATACTCAAATAAATCCTATTTCTGTAAAAAAAGACAAAATCATATAAAAGAGGAAAAAGCTTTTAATAGATGAGAGAAGAGACCCACACTGTCATACAACATGTTTGCTTGAATTTTGCGACTAATAATGAAGCAATAAAAATTAATACAAAGAAGAAAATAGTGAGGCCTCAAATTTACTCTGTTGGTGGATCATTCTTCAAAAAGTCTTCAATAGCTAAAGGGAAATCCAAGCCACCAAAACCATGGCTGTCACCACCCTCTAATTCACAAATGGCCTTACCCAAAAGCAAATAGCCCAATCTCAATTTCTCCATCCTCCCCTCGCCGCCGCCGGCACTATGTAAAAAATAGCTAATCCATCCATCCAATCTCTCTGTTTCCTTTCTGCACTTGGGTCCCTTAACCCCAACAATCTTCTCGTAAAATCCACTCTCACAGCCGCAACACTCATCATTAACCCTTTCTTTCCCCTCTGCGTGTTCTCCTTCATTCTGTTTACCTCGTCCAAAATCCGATAAGCCCAAACACTGCATTAGCAAATCAATTTCATCAATACCACTGGTATTAGCTTCATCAATCGAATTGAGCTGTTCTTTGGGGAATTCTTGAGGTAGGGTTTGATGAATTGGGGAAGATTGTGAAGAGGATGAGAGGAAAGCTAGTGGAGGCTGACTGCTCTCCTGGAGAGCAGTTGAGCTATGGGTGTTAGGTTCAATGTCGGTGTGAATAAACAGCGGCGAGCTTAGGGATTCTGTGAATGTGTGATTAATCTGAATGTTTATAGGCGCCGGAGAGGAATTGAAGGATTTTGTTGGGTTTTCAAGCTTCAATCTTTTCTCAACCTGCAATATACAGATGAGAATGATAAGAGAAAGCCGAATGCCAGATTATATAAGCAACACGAAACTATGATTTTACCTGCTTGAGGGAGGAGAAGAAAGTAGACTGCGGAGATGGTCGCATTTTATTTTCCCGGTGTCTCTGTCGTCTGTTCCTTTGCCTGTAAATTCCTGGGAAAAGGGGCGACAGCTGGGAGGAATTATATGATGATTCAGGCCACGTGGATTTTTCTAAGAAAAAACTAATATGCAAGTGTTTTTTATTTTTCTAATATTGATATTGTTCATGCATTAGGTTTTTGTTAGATTGGTCCACGTGAATCCGATCTACTATAAAACCACGTGAATCCGATACACTGTAAAATTATTCTTCAGTTGGGAATGAATTTTGCACTTCGATATTCAGACTAATGTAATGTTATTTTGGGCCTTATTTGCTCGGATGTTCATTCAATTAATTTCACCCATATAAAAGATTTAGGGCCAACTAATAATTATTCTTTATTAAGAATGTTATCAAAACCGGACCTCATTAACTGGTTCGACCAATGTAATTAAAATTGATCATTAATTTGATTGGTTTGATATGAATAGGTTGTTTTAAAAAAATGGTGCTGACCAATTTAACTCGGAAAAAATTGGTGAACTAGCAAAACGATTAAAATATGGTTTTCTTCTCTTTTAAGAGAAACTGTGTCGTTTCTAACTCCGGAAAAAAAAAAAAAAAAAAAAAAAAAAAAAAAGAAAAAAACTAAATGGAAATAACTTATGCGTTTGTCTCCTCCACTGTTCACATTTCATGGCTTCAACCAAACAAAGAAAAAATCCTAAAATCTAAAGTGCCCATAAGAATCGAATGCGGCCACATTCGATTTCTGATCCTCTTGCGTTTTCGATTGAGGTTTGGTTTTTGATCATTTCCAGTCTCTTGCATTGATAAATATTCTGCGTATTATGAGGAAAAATTTTGATGGAAAGATAGCCTGTATCAAGTGTTAAACATGAGGTTAATTATGATTGCTTTTGTTAGTACGAATAATTAAATTTTGATTTATACGATTCAAGATGAATATTTGAGATTTTCCACCACTAATTCTTATTAATTTACTGGTATTTGTTTAAGAAATTTTGAAAGAGGAAATAGGATCTATTTAAGAAATTTTAACAAATATTTTCATTTGTTAAATTAAGATCTAATTCGGTTAATATATAACCAAATCAATCTAAGCGAATCAAATAATTCAATTATATTTTTTAAATCGGTCTGGTTTGGTTATATTTTGTTTAGTTATATGTTTTATATTTAGACAATTTGGTTCAGTTAAATTTTTGAATTAAACTCACCCCTAGTAATTAAAAGTGAATTTGGCAAATTAGAAAACTAGATAGACGATAGGAAAAAAAAAATCTATACTTGCACGTAACCCTATTCCTATTTAGTCATTGTCTCTTCCTTTTCTCAGTTAGTCTTGCAGCACAACAAGAAAAATGCCCTTGACCGCAAATTCACTCGCAATTGATTTTGCCACTAAATTTTCCTGAGTTTGCGACCGGATAAACTTCGGTCGTAAAATATTGGCCGGTAAGTTTCTGCCACTGGTTTTCACATAACAACGGTGCAGTTTGCGCCCAAAAAGTTGGTCACTAAACTTTTCGGCCAATGTTGCTACCAAAGTGTCAGTCGTTAATAAACTTCCCTTGAAAAGCATATAACGAATTGATACATAACCAATTGACCATCTTCATCTCACAGCTCCAGCATCTACATATCCGCTATTGTTGTTGTAGTAGCTCTACAACCACAAGAGGCAATTAAGTTTATATATTTGGCTGAACCGTTTTATTTGATTTGATATTTGGCATTCAACTACAGGGCATTCAATCTTCCTATGGTCAATCGAGGTTCAAAAGTAAAATCATGTAAAAAATGAGCTGCTAGTGTTGCGGTTGGTTTTAATTTTAATTAAGGAAATTATTGTAAAGACAAACCGAAATGTAATCAACCAAGTTGAACAAAATTAGCAACCTAAATATGCTTCAAAACTATATATATTAATGCAAATTCACACAGACTAGTTGTTGATGCAATATTGTTACACCTGCATTTCTAGTGAGAACCTTTCCCATTTATCATTTAGTTTTTATTAAAAAATTTATATCAGTTACCTTGGCATTTTGATCAAATCTCATAATTATTACAGCATCGAATTGTATTCCAAAAGACAAATTGGAAATTTATTTTGGGTACTCGTCTATATTTTATTACTTCTTGTTGGACAACTGATTAGTCTATATTAAGCTAAAAATATCTAAACAATCCACAACTGGACATCATATATTTAATGGTTATAAAAAAAATTCCATTAATTAATAATTTCTTCTTGACATGAGTATACTCGTATGCTAATATTGTTTCATACATATATTTTGGTGCTAATGAACTTTTAACCCATGTTGTATCACTTGATTGTTCATTTAGCTCTTATCGTTTTGTAGTTACCAGTTTAGTTCTGGTATTATACGAAATCATATCCAATTCGACTGTAGTTGATCATTTTGCCCTATGAATGAAGTACAAAATGGTTAATTATAATCCAATTAGATATAAATTAGCTAACGAGAGATTAAAATTTTGAAACAATAAAAACTAAAATAACAACCGATAGATAGCACATGAACTTCTTTTTTCTTATTTTCTTCGCATCAAAAATCTTGTTGACCTGGCAGATAATTTACACTTTTTTTTCCATTAAGATATGTATTGGCTATATCCAAAGGTACATGTGGCGAATTTTTATAGGACAAAAACTAACTTAATGACAAGTGGCTGAGATATTTAGATTGTAGACAAACAGTGACAGAGAGTGATATGCTTCTGGTTCAGAAATTGCCATGTCTGCGTAGAAATCAAACTTCAAAATAATGCCAACCAATAAGAACTCACTTATCGATATTCTTAGATAAGAGGACCCTTTCTACTAACCCATATTAATACTATGCCATCACAAGGTTATTAGCTCACAGCCATAATTGTTTCCCAATTCAATCAGTCAAGTTATCAAACAGATAGAGTTAGAGTTCAATTCTAACAATGGCCGCTTCCTCCTCAATGGCTCTCTCTTCCCCCTCATTCGCCGGCAAGGCAGTCCAGCTCAGCCCATCCAACTCTGAGCTCATGGGCAATGGCCGTGTCTCCATGAGGAAAACAGCCACCAAGAAGGCTGCTCCGTCAGGCAGCCCATGGTACGGCCCAGACCGTGTTAAGTACTTGGGCCCATTCTCCGGTGAGCCCCCGAGCTACTTGACCGGTGAGTTCCCCGGTGACTACGGCTGGGACACTGCTGGACTCTCTGCTGACCCTGAGTCCTTTGCCAAGAACCGTGAACTCGAAGTGATCCACTCAAGATGGGCGATGCTTGGAGCCCTTGGATGCGTATTCCCAGAGCTATTGGCCCGCAACGGTGTGAAATTCGGAGAGGCAGTGTGGTTCAAGGCAGGAGCCCAGATCTTCAGCGAGGGTGGACTTGACTACTTGGGCAACCCAAGCTTGGTCCACGCACAAAGCATATTGGCTATATGGGCTTGCCAGGTTGTGTTGATGGGGGCTGTTGAGGGTTACAGAATTGCAGGTGGACCACTGGGAGAGGTGACAGACCCAATTTACCCAGGTGGAAGCTTTGATCCATTGGGATTGGCTGACGATCCTGAAGCATTCGCTGAATTGAAGGTGAAGGAGCTCAAGAATGGAAGATTGGCTATGTTTTCGATGTTCGGATTCTTCGTACAAGCTATAGTAACAGGAAAGGGACCACTGGAGAACTTGGCAGACCACCTTGCTGACCCTGTCAACAACAATGCCTGGGCTTTTGCCACCAACTTCGTCCCCGGAAAATGAAGAGATATGTTGTTAAAACTGTAACGAACTGTTTGGGCAGTGGGGGTGAGCGGATGAGGATACAAACTGGTTAGGAAAAATGTGACATCTATCTATATGTATGTCAAATAATCAACAACTAGTTTGTGTGAAGTTTGAATATATTTTAGTTTTGAATCCTTATTTATCATCCTAATTTGTTCATTTTGGTTTAACCCATATTAATTCGTTCATTTAAATTCTCAAACAAACATCGATTCACCTCTAGTTGAGTACTAATTACCAAATCAAATAATAAGGGTCGGCCAAATAAATTTCAATTGCCTAATGTCATGTGGTTCAAATATTATATTTTGATCAAGTTACTCATTTCCCCTTAAAAAGTTAAAATAACATATGTTATTATGGTTTCCTTGCAACTGAGATAATAATAATTATTAAAATATAAAATTAGTTGCATCACTGATTTATACGTGAATTATAGACTATCAGAAACAAAATTTGAAAAATGTATAAAAAAGTTAAACCTCAAAAGTTGCTTGAAAAGAAAATTTGACCCAACAATCTTTTTACCCGTTTTCATATCACTTGATTACCCTTCAAATACCATCGTTTTAAAGTTGCCCTTTTAATTCTTATGCTGTACAATATCATATCTATTTAAATTATGGTTGACATTTTTGCTCTCAAAAAAAATTAAAAAAGAATGACAAACTAGTCAATTATAGTTCACTTAGATATGATTTTAAATCAAACAGGGGTTAAAAGGGTAATTTTGAAATAACAGGGACTAAACAATTAATACCACAAAGTCTAAACAGGTCTAAAGAAAAAAAAGAAAGTTGATAATTATTAGATGTTAGTAGGGACACAAATGTAAATAAACAAATTTCTTTATTTGTTTCCCTCCGGGAGGATGGTCTTTTGGCGGGACGCATGGGAGAAGGATGGAAGAGGTTCAATCCATCCACTCTGTCCATGCCCGCTAACTAGGGTTGTCAACGGGGACACGGGGATCCGTACCCGCCGGGAGCCCGCCCGAACTGGGACGGGGATTCCCAGTTTAGAATCCCTGCGGGGCGGGGACGGGGACAATTTTATCCCCGTTTACTAAACGGGGACGGGGATGGGATTTACCTCCCCCGCCCCGCGGACCCGTCCCCATCCCCGTTTAGTCCCCGACGGAGATTTCCGTTAAATCCCCATTTATTTATTTATATATATACATAAATAATTAAATTTTATAATAATAAAACTAAAACTAGGGATTGCTTTACATATCTCTTTTTTAGTTTTAAAGTTTCTAACAATCAATCATGTGTGTTTAATTGTTGTTGCTGATACTAAATATATGCAATTGTGTGCTTATTTGCAGAACTTCTGTCTAGGTGCAAAACTTAAAATTTAGCCTTTGCACTTGATAGAATTTATTAAATTAGAAACCTCTAATTTAATTTCTGTATATTGGACTCCTGTACTCTATTTTGAAATAATAATATTAGTAGTTGTAATATTTTAATTAAATATTACTTTCTTATAAGAAAACTTAAGTGATTTATTTAATAGTCTCCAAACTGTAATATGTTTTTCAACTTATTTTTTACCAAATTGAACTTTATTAAAGAATTTCAAAAAAAAAAAAAAAAAAAAACTTAATGGGGACGGGGATCCCAGCGGGGAACCCGTTCCCCGACGGGGCCGGGGATGGGGATGAAAATCGTCCCCGTTTACTAAACGGGGACGGGGACGGGGATCCCCACCTAGCCGGGGAACGGGGATGGGATTGCCAATCCCCGCCCCACCCCGCCCCGCCCCATTTACATCTCTACCGCTAACAAATACAATTAACAGACAAAGAAAGATGTTCGTCCGGCCATCTTATCCATCCCACCTGGAATCTTTCAAAGAGAAATTGTTGAGAAAGGTAATTAATTAATAGGGAACTAGGGATAATGTTATGTGACTTTCACCATTTTTCTTTTCATATATATATATATATATATATTTTATTGTTATTACGTTCTAATTTTTTAATTTAACAGACACATTATTTTTTATAATTTAACACATTTAATTAATTATAATTGTTTGTTTATGTTAAGTTCCATGTTATTATGAAAGGTAGATTCAAATATAAACTCAATCAAAAAAGTATTATAAACTTCATATATATTTATAATTATATTTTTTAAAAATTTAATTTCAAACTGTGAATCAACTTTTTTATATTAAAAATTTTAGGGTGGTTTTAGATTGAACTAGTCTAAGATCACTATGGACTACTACAATAATATCGTGTTAGTACAACCGCTGACGCAAATCACTATAGTAGTTCTAAATTAATTTAGTCTAAGACAACACTAAATTTTTCATTAGTGGAACGATATTTAAATTCCCTTGAAAGTTATCGGTAACTTTGAAGTTTTCTATAGCTTCTATATATAAATATTTTTTTTAGAAAAGAAAAAAAGAATTATTGATTGGCCCTAAATCTTTTATAGGGGTAAAATTAAGGATTAAAGAAAAAATTATGGCACTATTACAAACTATTACCCAATATAGGGTAGAAATGAAACTAATTCCAATTTTATGGTGTTTTTGTCAAAGTCCGTATATCACATTGGCGGACATTCCTTTTTTTTCTCCCGCCGCAGGTCCGCCAGTCAAACTAATGGACCCAAAGAGGTCCGCCTATAAAAGTAGCGGACTCAAAATGTCCGCCCATAGAAGAGGCGGACGATTAGGTCCGCTTTCAAGAAAAGCGGACCTAAAAGCTGCCTTGTCCTCGTTGATGGGACAAGGCAGAGTCCGCCTACAGAGAATGCGGACACAGAGGTCCGCATTCCAAAGAAGCGGACTCATTTAAGTCCGCGTCTTTGAAATGCGGACCTCTGTGTCCGCATACCCAACAGGCGGACTTCATGCAGAATCCCTGTCTCCCCCCATCCAACCGACATATCCCAGCCATCCGATCAAAATGTAAAATAATCCCAGCCGTCCGATCAAATTTTATACCTTCATCTTACCTTCATCTGCTTTCTTCAGCCCATTTATACGTTTAGTAAAAAAAAAACCAGATTTGTTCTTCCTCTCCTTCTCCAACCTTCATCTGTAAAAAAAATTGATTTCCTTCCATCTTTAATATTTTAGAAGTTAAATTTGTTCAACATTATATCTCTTTCTTTCAAGTAAGTTTCCTACCTCTTTTAATTATCAATTTAATTAATTTTTAGTAAGTTTTTAGTAATTATAATTTTATTTTGTATTTATATATATTTAATTAAGTTCTTAATTTTTGTGACAATTTTTTTTTTTTGTAGGATTAGCATTATCAAATTAGGAACGAAAATACTAACAATAATATAACCACCAAATAACAAATATTGTGAAGTATTCAACCCAAGAAAGGTAAATACTAAAATTTTTTGCAAATTTTATATTTTGTAGATTTTGTAGAAATTATGTTGTGAATTTCTATAAATTTTTGTAGTAATATATATGTAATGTGTAAAAAAATGGAATATGTATAAAATGTTCGTTTATAAATTTATATTAGATGTATAATATGTGTTTAATTAAATGTATAAATTTTTTGTATTTTTTATATAGGAATAGCATCAACAAATTAGAAACGAAAATCCTAGCACTACAATCATCAAATAGCAGCTATCGTCCGCATTTATTAAACGTAATAAAGGTAAATAAAAAAAATTTATGAAATTTTGTAATTTTTGTATTTTTTTGAAATTATGTTGTGAATTTCTTTAAATTTGTGTAATATATATGTGATTGATGCATGGAAAAATTGAATATGTATATAATATTTGTTTATAAATTTGTATTAGATTGATTTTTGTGTAGTATATAAGACCATCTCCAACTCTCCACTCCAAATTTCCAATTATAATAAAAATACTTTAAAATTATTCCTTTCCACCTAACATTTTTATTATTAATATATTTCTTTTTACATACTATATAATATTATTAACATATTTTTTATGAAATTCTTAGAAAAAAATTTAATGTTAATTAAATATAAAAAAATAATTTAAATTACATAATAATTTTTTAATGTTTATATGTTTCGAAAATCTTAAATATATGATATAAACTATATAGTTTGTATTAGAAATGTCTATTTGATTTATATAAATATATATATATATATATATATATATATATATATTTGCATTTATGTTAGAATTAATTAAAAAATATCATAATTTTATTTAAGATAATTTTTTACATATATATATTGAATGATTTTTAATTATATGACAGAATAATGTCGACTTCATTACCAATATATATATGATGTATGCAAAAATAGAATATGTATATAATATTTGTTTAGAAATTTTTATGAGATTGATTTTTGTGAAGTTAGTATATAAGACCATCTCCAACTATGCAGTCTAAATTTGCACTCCAAATTAAAATATTTTTAATTTATTCCTTTCGACAAACATTTTTATTACTATTATATTACTTTTTACATACAATTATATTAGTCATTGTTTTTAATAAAGGGTAATTCAAAACATTTTAGTGTTAATAATATATAAAAAATTTTAATGGACTGGGTAATGTTTTAATAAATAAATAATTTTATAAAATAAAATCGTATAGGATATAGTTAAAAAAAATTAACATATTAATGCAAAAAATAACACTTAATGATTAAAAAATAGGATATATCAAATTTTATGATAGTTCCAAGTTGTATATGTATTAATATTTTTTTGAATTTGCAGCATTTTAATTTAGTTTTGATATTTTATCAATATTAATTTAAAAAATTTTAAGAATTTAAGCAAAATTATTAAAATAAATGAAGATGACAAATACACATATAAATTATCAAACACACAAATTAATGAAAACCATATTTGTGAAAACCGAACAAGACCGGCCGGTCGGACCGGGTTCGACTGGAACCAGAGGGCAGGCCGATCGGTTTGGATCCGGTTCGACCAAACTATTTTTTAAATCTTTTTTTAAATATAAAATTTAAGTTATTATTTTGAGGTGTATTTATTTAAAATAAAATATAGTTTGTATTTTTAATTGTAAGTACAAAACCTATATTTCATAAATTGAGCATTTTAATTTACTATATTGTGTTTGAAATGCTTAATTATAAGAATTATAATAAAAATGTTCAAAGTTTCGTATATTATAAACATAGTTGTGAAAACCGGACCGAACCGGCCGGTCGGTTTCTATCCGATTTTCACTTTGGTCAATAACCGGTCGGACCGGCCTGTTGAACCGGAAAACTGTAAACCGGACCGGTTTTCCGGTTCAACCAGAAATTTAAAAAAAAAATTTATTTAAATCTAAAATTTAAGTTATTATTTTGGGGTGTTTTTAATTAAAATAAAATATAGTCTGTATTTTTAAATTAAATTGACATTTAATTGTAATTATAAAAACTATATTTCATAAATTGAGTTTTTTTAATTAGTATATTGTGTTTGAAATGCTTAAACTTAAAGAATTATAATAAAAATATTCAATAAAAAATTCTTGTGACATTGTGCCACATCCAGTATCATACCATTCACAAGATCCATATGGAGCAAGCACTTCACAACAATCACAACCAACACAGCAATATTCATCATGGGTTCCTAACCCATCTGCTCCTGGTTCATTTGTTAGTCCAAGTGGTCCACCACAGTATGGGTTTAACACTTCTCAAAACCCATTTACACAATGGAGTGGGTCGGGCCAATCACCTTGGGCTATGCATGGTATGGGTACACCACATACTCCTTCTAATATTATATTTCCATCGTTTGCGCGGCCATCTTCAGTGGAACAGTGTGTTGGTATGTCTAGTATGTACTCTCAGCAACAACCTCCTTTTTCATATTCCAACTTTGGAACAATATCAAATGTTGAATATAATCCATCACAGTGTACTGATCCATCGCAGCCTTCCAATAGAAGTGGACGTAATATTTGATGTTTCTTTTTAAACAATGTATAATATTTTTATGTTTTAGTTCAAGACTTATATCTTTGAATATTTAGAACATTGACTATAAATTAAAAGGTCATATATTTTTTAAATTGTGCAATCCAATTCCTTTGAAATCGAGCGATTTGTAATTAAGATTAATGAGCTTAATTGTCAAATTAAATTTCAATTTTGATGAGCTCTTAATTTTTTTTTTCTTTGTAGTTATTAAATTCTAATCATATCATATTTTAAGAATTAAAAATTTAACTCTAGAAATAAGTCTCCCAATCTTAAAAGTACAAAATTAATTAAAAATTAAAAAAATTTGAATTAGAAACAATTAAGAAGAAGAGCAATATGGTTATTTGACATGTATTTAACAACAAAAATACCTTTAATACTCATGGAAGACGATTATACAAGGACAAAATAAAAATATAGAGAGGTTGAAATTTTTGTTCAAAATCAAATTTTAGGGAAATTTAAATTGTTAAAATGGGAGACAAGAATGCGTAAATTTGTCTTTTAAAACTTGCCATTTCATTATTTTCAATGAAAATAATCAAAAATAAATGAAAAGATGTTATAGCGTAATAAATGTATAAATTAAATTAATGGGTAAAATAAAGAGAAAATGATTGACCAAAATGCAAAAAGTCCGTAATTAGTTACTCTTTCATAAAACACTCTCAACATCCAAAGCAATAAAAAAAACCATTCAATTAATTTTTTTTTTCCTTTTTTTATATAGGATTTTTCTACATTAAAGTGAATTCTTCTTCATGCCTTTCATATGGTTGACAAGAGTCCAAAATTTGGATGATATAAGGGAAATTAGGTGGCAAGGGTTGAATTAAAAAGGAAAAAGTTAAAAGAAAGAAATTGCAGGGAGAAATCTTGCTACGAATTTCAATACCAAATTGCAGAAATCCTTTAATTGGAATGATTGTTTGATGACATCTTTTGATTAATTTCACACTTGGAAAATGTTATGGTCAAATTGGCAATATTAAAATTGGAGATAGAAAATGATGCTAATCACTTTTCTAAATGCAAGCTCTTAACGAGTGGTCATAAATTATTTTCATATTTATTTTATTTTTTCCCCCTTTTACTGTTATTAATAATACCATAATAGTAAAATTGTATATTTATTTAACGATTGTTATAACTCTAGAGTTCATTTATGTTCTATATAATTAAAGGACTTTACTAAAATTATTAATGCTGAATTAGATAATCATAATACTAAATTACATTATAATATTAAATTACATTATAACACTAAACAACAAAAAAAATACATAAGTTACATAATTATAAAATTAAACTACTACTATAGTCATCTCCTAATCTTAAATTTAAAACCATTCCTAGCGTTAACTTTATTACAATAGTCTACTTGACATATTGGCAGAGTTTCTAGAACTTTGCCAACCAATTCTTGGGGTAATTTTATACATTCACTCTCTTTCGTAATTAATATTTTTACCATATTATCATAATCTACAGGTGATTCGTCAAAAATCTCATCAAATAAGTGTTGATAACGCCAAGATAATCCATTTCTTAGCATCCACATTTGTTCTCTCGTTCGCACATCAAATTTGTAGCCAGACATTATTATGTCTTGTAATTTTTCGTTCATATTTAGCAGGTACTCCAGTAACTTTTTTCCCCTTCTCATCCGAATTTTTTTAAAATTTTCTATTTTCTTCAATGCAAATTCCGGGAACCGCATAATCTTTGGGGTCAGTATTGTTTTAACCATCTACAGGTTGCATAAAAAAATATTAACCTTAATTGAACCATTTCAAATACACATTAATTAATTAATTAATTAAACAACAACTTAAATAAAATATTATATATCACTACACCAGTTTTCTATTTTAAACCCTTGTAATAATAATAATAATCATAATAATAATATTAATATTAATAACAACAATAATAAAAATAAAAATAAAAATATAATTTACA
Source organism: Euphorbia tirucalli (assembly GCA_039660915.1). Lineage (NCBI taxonomy): Eukaryota > Viridiplantae > Streptophyta > Magnoliopsida > Malpighiales > Euphorbiaceae > Euphorbia > Euphorbia tirucalli. The sequence goes on from CM077638.1 coordinate 9,079,177, forward strand.
AAAAAATAACTTGTATTAAAAATAATAACAATAACAATAATAATGATAAAAATAAATATAAAATTTTACACCAAATTAAAAAAAATTCTTTTTTACTAGCTCAGTTTTTTTTTTTTTTTTCCAATATTCTGTAAAAATAATAATATTTCAAATTTTAATAACAATTTTTAAACAAAACTTATAGAGATATTTACTAACTATATAGTTTATATCATATCTATATGATTTTTCAAACATATAAATATTATATACTAACTTCACAAAAATAAATCTAATACAAATTTATACATATTCCATTTTTTCATAAATCTCCTATATATATATATATATATATATTATTCCAGAAATTACAAATTTTTACAAAAATTTTATATTTACCTTTTTTCCTATTTAATACTACAATAACTGTTGTCTGGTGGTTGTAGTGATAAAATTTTTTGTTTCCAATTTGATGCTGATAATCCTGAGAAAAAATTACAAAAAGTTGATTAATATTATTAACAAAAATTAATTATATAATTATAAATATAAAATAAAAATTACGGTTAATAAAATAAACCTACCAAAAAAAAGAAAACAATGTAGAAGGAACTGAAGTAATAAGCTTAAAAGGAGAAGAAAGAAGAAGGAAGGTTTAGAAGGAGAAGGAAGGAGAAGCAGCAAGGAAGGAGAAAGCAGGAGAACGAAGCTGAAAAAAAAAATTTCTGATTCACCGATATGTGTTTACAACGTATAAATGAGTAAATATATAAATTCATCGGACGGTTGGAATTATATTTACATTTGATCGGATGGCTGGGGGGGAAGATTCTGGATGTCGGTCCGCGTGTTTGGAATGCGGACACAGGTGTCCGCATTTCAAAGACGCGGACTTAAAATATGTACATGAGTCCGCGTCTTTGGAATGCGGACCTCTGTGTCCGCATTCTTTGTAGGCGGACTCTGCCTTGTCCTATCAACTGGGGCAAGGCAGCTTTTAGGTCCGCTTTTCTTGAAAGCGGACCTAAGCGTCCGCCTCTCCTATGGGCGGACATTTTGAGTCCGCTACTTTTATAGGCGGACTTTTTTGGGTCCATTAGTTTGACTGGCGGACCTGCGACGGGAGAAAAAAAAGGAATATCCGCCAATGTGATATGCGGACTTTGACAAAAACACCATAAAATTAAAATTAGTTTCATTTCTACCCTATATTGGGTAATAGTTTGTAATAGTGCCATAATTTTTTCTTTAATCCTAAAATTAACGTTCAATGAACCAAAATTGATAGTTTACACTGCTATTCTTTTTCCCTCGTGGAAAGGCTGGCAGCCTTTTGCATGATATGAAAACGACAAGCGTCCAGATAGCCAAAAGGCCCAAAACGACATGAGATGTGACTGACAATCGAAGTGCAACTTCATAATAATTTCTCCGCTGATTACCTTACCAAAGAATAAACAGTGAACCGACGGCAGTGACACCGGTAAAAAAAATGCGACCACCGCCGCACTCCACTTTCTTCTCCTTCCTCAAGCAGGTAATATCATATTTTCGTGTTTCTCATAATCTGGCAATCGGTTTTCTCTTATCATTCTCATCTATATATTGCAGGTTGAGAAAAGTTTCAAGCTTGAAACAATCCTTCGATTCCTCTCCGGCGCCGATAAACATTCAAATTAATCACACAATGACAGAATCTCTAACCACGCCCATGTTTATTCACACGGACATTGAAACTAACACCCTCAGCTCAACTGCTCTTCCGGAGAGCAGTGAGCCTCCACTAGCTTTCCTCTCATCCTCTTTATAATCTCCCCCAATTCATCAAACGCTACCTCAAGTATTCCCCAAAAGCTGCTCAATTCGATTGATGAAGCTACTAACAGTGGTATTGATGAAATTGATTTGCTAATGCAGTGTTTGGGCTCATCGGATTTTGGACGAGGTAAACAGAATGAAGGAGAACACGCAGAGGGGAAAGAAAGGGATAGTGATGAGTGCTGCGACTGTGAGGATGAATTTTACCAGAAGATTGTTGGGGTTAAGGGGCCCAAGTTCAGAAAGGAAACAGAGATGGATGGATTAGCTATTTTTTACGGAGTGCCGACGGCGGCGAGGGGAGGATGGAGATATTGAGATTGGGCTATTTGCTTTTGGGCAAGGCTGCTTGTGAATTAGAGGGTGGTGACAGCCATAATTTTAGTGGCTTGGATTTCCCATTAGCTATTGAAGACTTTTTGAAGTATGATGCACCAACAGAGTAAAATTCATGCCTCGCATTTCTTATTTGTATACATTTTTATTGCTTCATTATCAGTTGCAAATTTCAAGCAAATATGTTGTCTGGCAGTATCAGTATTTATTATATATATAAATATGAGATTTGTTGTGAATGATAAATTGTGGTATTTAAGAGAAGTTCATTTAATTCCCTACTGTTATCTCCTAATACATGTGCACAATCGAGGGGAAATTTTAGCACTGAAGCTTAGAATTGTTGAACAAAGCTATTGATAATTAATGATTTTCTAGAACAAGAAAGCGAACAAAGCTTTTCTACAACATTCAAAACACCAGTTCATCTTGCTCTTAGCTTCAGAAGAGAAGATAAAACTTCATTCATGTTGGGTCTATCATCAGGATTTGGATCGGTGCAGGACAAGGCCAGCTTGGAGAGCTCTGCCAAAGTTTTTTCTACCTTGGACGCATTCCTGGCTATCTCAGGGTCTAAAACTTGAACAAGTTCAGTGGTGCCACTGCAAAAGGCTTTCTCTACTAGTTGTCGTAGAGTGGTGGGAAATCCGTTCTCCTCTGAAACTTCAGTTGGCCTTCGTTTTGTAAGTAACTCCATCAATATAATTCCAAAGCTAAATACATCTACTTTTGTTGTGACCTTCCTCATGTATGCGAATTCTGATAAATTTAAAACCACAGGCATGAGTGAGTAGAAGAAATAAAAGCCACAGAAGTACCAAGAAGAAGAAGAAATTACCTGGTGCCAAGTAGCCGATGGTGCCCTGAAAAGCCGATGATGAAGAAAGGCTACTTCCATCCTGGAGATGAACCCCAAGTATACGAGCTGTTCCGAAATCACTCACGTGGGCAACACATTTGCTGTCCAGAAGAATGTTAGAGGGTTTCAAATCACAGTGAACAATGGGGAAGTCATAACCAGAATGCAAGTAATCCAGCCCACTTGCAATCGAAATGCAGATTTCGATTCTCTCAGATAATGTCCATCTCGATTGATCGACACGAGCGTCATGAATGATGCTCTCCAAGCTCCCATTCTCCATATATTCCAGAACTAAAGCTTTTAGTTTAGTGCTTTCCCAGGCATAGCCAAGTACCTTCACCAGATTTTTGTGTCTCAACTGGCTCAATGTTTTGGCTTCTCTGTAGAAGCTTTTATCAGATTCTACTGGGAACTGCTGCAAATTCAGTTTCTTTACAACAATAATCTGTCCATCTTCTAATTGGCCCTTGTAAACTGTGCTCAAGCTACTGGCACCAATTATATTTTCCTGGCTGAAGAAACCGGTAGCTTTTTCTAATTCAATCGGCTCAAACCTTACGAGTTTGATTGCTGAAGTAAACTCTGGTTCTGTATTCTCGACTCTTTCTGATTTAGATTTTTTGCCACGTCGGATGAGCATTAAAATGATAAGCCCCAGAATGAGAAATATAAAAACCACTCCAAGTGATATTAGAATCCATACCGTCTTCTTGGACAAGGAATTTGAACTCTTCTTGCTGCATGAACCTAGAGATTTGGTTCCACATAGGCCAGGATTTCCAGTCAAACTAGAAGAAGCTATGTTCTTGAATATGCCAGTATCTGGAACTTGGCCTTCAAGTTTATTGAAACTCAAATTAAGGACTTTCAGAGTGGACATATTGCCAAAACTATCAGGTATTGTGCCATTCAGCTGATTCTGAGAAAAATCTAGGTTGGTAAGATGCTTTAGTTTTGCCAAGCTTTCTGGAATATGACCACCTAAATCATTCCTAGAAAGGTTCATGCTTGTAAGCTCAGTCATCATACTGAAAGCTTCTGGCGGAATCGGACCTGAGAGCTTATTTCCTGACAAATCAAGCGAGAACAAATTTCTGCAGCCTCCTAGTGTTCCAGGAATGATTCCTGAAAGATTGTTGTGTGAGAGATCAATGATTTGTACCGCTTGCAACGTTCCTAATTCAGCTGGAATACTTCCTCTTAATGAGTTATGTGATAAGTTGAGAAATATCTGCATATTTTTCATGCCCAACATGACAGTTCCAGGAATTGATCCTGAGAGTTGATTGTGTGAAAGATCAAGAGACACGAGTCGATGGAGACTACCCATACTTGCAGGAATGGACCCGTTAAGCATGTTGCTGCTTAGGTCCAATGCTGATAGCATTTCAAGTTTTGAGAAAGAACTTGGAATCGAACCAGTAAGCCTGTTGAGCCCCAGAGAGAGAACAGTTAAATATTTCGATTCAAAAATATCTTCAGGAATTGAACCTTCTAGTTCATTGCTTAGCAAAGCAAGTCCCTGAAGGAGAGAGAGCTTCGAAAATGTCTTTGGAATAAGGCCTGAAAACCTATTTCCAGAGAGTGACAAAGTGATCAATTGAGTCAAATTGCCAATCTCTGGAGGAATGGATCCTGTAAAAGAATTGAAGCCAGCTTTCAGAACTTGAAGATTATAGAGCTTGCCAATGCCCGGTTTTAGCATCCCAGTGAAATTGTTTTCTGCCAAACTGAGAAGTTGAAGATTGGTGCAATTATAAAGGTCATCAGGGATTTCTCCAGACAAGTTATTCGGCCCAAGACTTAGCCTTGTCAAATTCTGCAACTTTCCCAAACCCCATGGAAGTTTCCCCCTAATCCTATTGAAAGCTAAATCAACGTACAAAAGTTGGGTGCAATTGGAAATGCTTGGAGGAATGGATCCCTCAAGATAGTTAGAGCTGAGGCTAAGGTTTCTCAAATTATAGAGTAGTCCTATATTTGACGGAATCTCTCCAGTGAGGGAATTCATGCTTAAAGACAAGTAAGTTAGATTTGACAGGTTTGTTATGGAAGAAGGAATCTCCCCTGAGAAATTGTTATCATGTAGTGTTAATACTTTCATTGATCTCAAAGATCCAACCTCATCAGGCACAGTTCCAGTTAATTGATTCTCTGATAGACCTAAATTGGTTAATGCAGTCAACTGGAATAAGGAAAGAGGAATTGTGGAGTTTAGTCTATTACCATACAACCTTAATGTTTCTAACTTTCTCAAATTTCCGAGCTCCAAAGGAATGGGTCCAGTGAGCTGATTAGTGTACAGTTCAAGATGGGCAAGACTCTTACAGTGGCCTAATTCAGAAGGGATCTCTCCAACAAGAGAATTCTCAAACAAGACAAGGTACACTAAATTTGACAAATTCCCCGTCTCTTTTGGTATTTTTCCTGACAAGCGGTTCCGACTTAGCTCTATAATTTGCAAAGCTTGCAACTTTGCAATTGAAACAGGTATTGGGCCCTCTAATTTATTTGCAGCTACCAATAAAAGCTGTAAGTTAACTAAATTACCTATGTTCCTAGGTATTGGCCCTGTCAGATTGTTGGAATCAGCACCGAAACCTTGCAAGGAGGTGCAATTACAAATGCTTTCGGGAATGCTTCCATTCAAGAAATTAATTCCTAGATCTAGAGTTTGCAGATTTTGAAGGTTCCCCAATTCTGCTGGAATTGGACCTGACAGAGAGTTTTGATAAAGACTAAGATCAGTAAGTTGGGAGCAAAGTCCCAACTGATATGGAATATGGCCAGTAAATGAATTTGAAGTAAGATCAAGAACCTGAAGAGCTGAAAGGTTTCCGAGGAACGGAGATATCTGGCCTTGGAGCTGCATCTGAACCAGAGAAATCGAAATCACATGACCAGAAGAAGGATCACAAACAACACCAGACCAGTTGCAGTGACGGGCTGCATCAGTCCAGTTACCAAGTGCTTCTAGAGGGTCATCTGTGATTCCATTTTTGAATGCCTTCAATGCTTCAATTTCAGTTTGTAAGCTTGTTTCTGCAGATATAGCAGCAGCAAGAACAGAAAAAACTATTATTATCTGTAAATTCATTTGCCGAGTTTGATACAACAACGTTTTATTTCAAACTTGACTGAAACTTTATATGGAAAAACTCTATTTTATTGAAGCTCTTATAGACCTTCGAAGAAGAAAGAGAATCTGCCACTCAAGCCACTGACCCCACAAAACCTTTGCCAATGTGACATTACAGAAAAAAATAATAATAATAAAAATAAAATAAAACAAATTGAAGTCTTATAGCCAGTCAAAGAATGTGATCAAACAAAAAGGAATGGGAACACTTAACCCAAAATTTGACATGTTTGGCCCATCGTATGATGACAAAAACCAACTAGCTAGTGCGTACGATTTTAAAGGAAAATTAACTCAAAATATGATGAGAAAAACTTAAATTGAAACAAATTGAAACTTAAAGTGAGGGACTGAATTGGTGAAAAATACAAACACATAACTAAAAAAGAAACTAAATTGAATTAGATGGGCGAATTAACAAATTTAACGAATATAAACCTTTCAATGAAATTATCAAAATCTACTGAAAATAAAATTCAAAGTCAACGTTTGGTGGATCTGTCCATAATAAGAGGACGTGTACTTCCCTTGTATAATACTACATACAAGCTAATGAGGCTTGAAAGAGTTAGTGGGTTAATTAAGTAAAGTAATTATACTTAAAGTCGATGGAAATGGAGATATAATTACAGATGTGGTGATTGATATTATTTTATAAAACGCGGATTAGTGGAATGAGAATGGCATGTGATGGAGTGGACAAAACTGTCTATGATAATTTATGAACAAGTTGCAGATAATGGCAACAAAGTATGAGAAAAATTACTAGCAGACAGTGTGAATGGATTTTTTGAACTGATTCTGCCTACTTGTTTTTGAGATAATCTCTGCCCCTTTTTGCTCCTCAACTATTATTTTTTAAATATGCTTCTAGAATTTTATATCCAGTGATAGAACCACGTCCTAAAATGACCGCGTGTACTACACAGTTATTCACCATATCCTTGTAAGGCTAATCTATAAAAGTAGCCTGACGGCTTAGTCGGTAACTTCCAATATCCATCCGGTCCATGGAGAAGATTATTCAGCAGGCGTCCAGGAAATAGATCTGGTGGACGCGACAAGTGGGATCAAATGAACATCTTGTGACCGAATTGGGACACGTATCAAGGAAAGGCAGAAGCTTGGGATGAACCGGTTTCTACCGTACACGTGTAAGAACAGGATCTTGAACATGAAATAAAAAGGACAAGGACAGACACAGGGTAGGCATGTCCCTTAAGCACGCCAAAGGGGACAAAGAGGAACTCATACCAAGCTAATAAGAGGAGGACGTACATAACGGCCTGACAAGACCACGCGTCCAAAATTGGCATAAAAAGAACAGTAGAAAACCCTACAGGTATATAATTCTCATTCTCTCTTTACATTTTTCTTCTTCTTTCTCTAAGTTTCAGACTTAAGCATTGGAGTGGACCCAGAGGTCATTCAGTACTTATATCTTTCTTCCTTGCAGCCATCCGGCACGTTTGTTAACCCAGGTGGCCTTTGGACTTTTAAGTAATCGCGTGAAAATACATTTCTTCCCGGAGTTATCATCCAGTAGATACACACACGCTTGATTTATGAAGCACACAATGAATGTAGCCCTTTTTAAGTCAATGTTTTCGTTTAAGTCTATATTTTAGGATATATATTTATGGTTGACATCTATTGGTGTTTAACTTAATTAATTAGGAATTGAATGGGCATGTAATTAAACTTTTTTAAGTAATATTTAAGCAAAAAATACAGATGATCAATTTTGTCAACTTATTATTATTTTATTTTTTTCAAGTGAAAGGAGAGAGCTTCGTACAATAAAATTGGAACTTTAATTTTATTTTTACAGAAGTCATTCAACCAGACTTCAATGACGGACACATATGGAAATGTTAGAAAAGTTTCCATTTAAGAAAACAATTTTTTTTTCGAAGAGAAAAAGCCAAGAACGAGCTGCACAATACAAAGACGCTGCATAGACACCTAAGCAATGTCTTGCAGGATAAGAGAATTAATCCCAATAGAAGAAGTATCAAAGGAATAAAATCCGAAAGGTAAGGTAACAACAAGATTTGTCAAAAAAGCTTGTACGACGATTCCCTCTTTGATAAAAAAAAAAACCACTTGTATTTGTTGACATGTAAAACTGAAACTGAAATTAAAATTGAAATAACTGAAATATTCAATTACATTTGAAAGTTTGTTAAAAACTTGTAAAATAAGTGGTGTATATATTAGTCTACCAATTTGTTCCAAATATTTGCATGAAGATATGATGTCATAAAGAATGTTTTAGAGGAAAATGGGCATTTTATGGGTAAAAGAAGTCGGCAATAACAAAAATACCTTCAATTGTGTCTTTTTCCTCCTTTCTATATTTTTATGTTGAATTGCTGCTAAAATTTGTAAGCTTTTATGAGTACAAAAAGTCCACATCTTAAATATTTTCAAAGTTTTCGTTCTTATTTTTATTTTTCTAATTTTTCTTTTGGACTCTAATTAACATTTGAAAGAAAAAAAGCAAGTTGCAATAAAAATATAAAACAATATGTGGACCAAAAAACAAAATGACAGCTGTGGGATTTGAACCCACGCCCTTTCGGACCAGAGCCTAAATCTGGCGCCTTAGACCACTCGGCCAAACTGTCTCAGATGAAGCTTAAATATCAAAATAACAATATAAACTAATTAAACGGAAAATCTGATGAGCTTTCACTTGGTTTTGATATAGTCTATCTCAAAGAAAAAAACTACACACCAAAATTAACACGATTAATTGGTAGTTAGCAAAGTTGAGTTTTTTGTTTTCCTTCTCTAATACTAGTAGTACTAGAAATCGTTATGTGTTTTAAATTATGATAGCAATATTTATTTTTCAGTTTCAAAAATAACAAAATTTGATTAGTTTGTTGTTATTTTATTTTGCCTAATCAAAAGTCATAGATGAGCAGTAACTGACGTAATTTTTCGTAATTATTATTTTTTTGTTGTTATAATTACAGAATTAAAGTGACCTATCAGACTTCCTTTTTCCTTTTTCCATTTTCCATTTTCCATTAATTACAATGCGTAATGATAAGTTATTAATAATCAAAATTTCACCAATAAATAAATATTAATCACAATGGAAAAACGTAACACTCATATAAATATATATATTGATTGATAGTTTGACGAATAATTTGTCTTTGAAAAGAACAAAAACTAAAAATAAAAATATAACCGTCGGACAAAATAAAGAGTCCAATTTTTTTTGTACTAGTATAACAACGGAGGAGTTTCTGCTGCTTCCACACAATGAGCTTAGTTTATTCTTCGTGGAATTACCACATTTTGCTCTGCCAATAGCAACATCACTTTGTTTATATATTTGATATCTGTCGTGTTGTTTCACAGTTGATTTACTGCATGCAACCATGCCCAAATATATTCTATCTCTTCTCTTCGTCCTTACATTTCTCAGCTCTGGTAATGTTGGAATTTTCAAATTCTAACTTGAAGAATCTATTTGCAATTTCTCCATTCCAATTTAAATTCCTAAATGAACATATTTATCATATTTAATTTAATTGTTTGGGCAGGAAGAGGAACCGTCATGAATCTAGCAAACGGGGAGGTTAAATTATTATTATTATAAGACGAATTTACTTGCATTTGAATATAAAAATGGAGACACAATTTTAGTACCAAATTGATTGACTGATTGATGCAGGAAAAGACATGGTGTGTGGCAAAGCCGTCGGCTAGTGAGGCAGAACTTGCAGCAAATATAAACTATGCATGTGAACAAATAGGGGACTGCAACATGATAGAGGAAGGAGGAAGCTGTTACATTCCTTCAACTAGAATAAATCATGCATCTGTTGTTATGAATCTTTACTACCAATTAATGGGCAGAAACTTTTGGAATTGTGATTTCAGAGGAACTGCTCTTCTTGTTACTACCAATCCAAGTAATTCCTTATTTTTTTTCACATATCTCACATTTAGTTATTATTTCTATATATATTGCTCTAATATGATTCTTTTTGTTTTCAGGTTATCCTCATTGCGACTATGCTTACTGAATAATCGATGCAGAATGTTTTTTAAGTGGCCGCCGGTGTTTGATTTTAAGTTCTTGTAAAATTCTCTTTTGCTTAAATTTCGTAATAAATTTCATTTGTAGCAAAATATGCCTTACCTTTGCATTAAGTAGAAAAGCAATATCGATTAGCATATTATTTACTGGATGTTAAATTTTTTCGAAATAATTACTGATAAACGCCCCCACTTTCTTTAAAAATAAAAAAAAATTACTGATAAACTGCAATATAAGATATTACTTTATGCCCAAAACTGCATTTCGCAACATAATTTTCTTTCAAAGACAGTTTCCACTTATATAAAATTGCAAATGTAGAAAATTATCCTTAATTAAACGTAAAAAAAGTTTATCTTTTAGTCACTATAAAAAAGTCAAATGAAAAAGTGAAACGTATATATACTTTCTAATTTTCCAATGCCCTCCGTACCATGACATGTTTATTTTCTCATTGGATGGGTTTACTCTAAACCCTTTCCTATTAGGAATTTAAATTTAGACATTAATTGCGCTCTTCAACTTGATTATTGAGGTTAAATCAATGTAATATGACACGTGTTAATATAATTAGTGATTCTGAAAAAGTGTCCAAATACCAATTAAGGGGGTAGTATTCAATTGAGACTTTTATAGATTTTTTTTTAAGTGAATAACTTTTATAGACTTTGATGACTTTTATAGATTTTGATGACTTTTATAGAGTTTTTAAAAGTATTGATGACTTTTAAAAAGTTTATTCCATAGATTTTTCTAAACTTTTAAAGACTTTTATAGACTTATTAAAATACTAAAATATAATAATCTCCATATATTCAATGATAATATATCAAAATATAAATAACTACAAAAATCTACAAGCATAAAATATAAAATAATAACACTAAAATTGAATAGCAACGTTAATTAAAAAAAATTGTAATTTAACTATAAAATTTCTAATCTGCATTATCATTCATATACTAAACATTATTTCACATGTAAGTAGTAATCACAGCTCTCCTTTCATTAACATCATTTCTATGTTGCTCTTGCGTTCTAACAAATTGTTCAAAATATTCTTCTTAATTAATTGACATTGGTGTAGATGAAAAAGTTTCACCATCTGGTTCAATTGGAAACTCAACTGATCAACACTCTTTTCTAAGAAAATTATGCATTCAAGTGTAAGCAATTCATAAATATGGAACAACCGCATACCTGAGTAATGAAGTATCGAATAGAATTTACAGAAGTTTACCAAGAGAATATCCCATTCAAAAGAGTAGACTATCGGAGCATAAATTATAAAGATAATCTATCTAAAAGAAGTATAGAACCAGCTCAAACAATAATAATCATTTCAAAGCGTATACTTATTTGAATTCCATCTCAAACCGATAAATTTTACCATAAAATAATATTTAGGCCAGACTTACGGGTTGATTTGCTTACGGTTGATCAATTTCAAGGAGATTCAACAAAGAAATCAAAGAATGGAGGAAGAGACTAGACAAATACCTCGTTAAAAGAATGACAAGTGGCTTGACAAGGAGGAGCAGTGGAATAGAACGGTGGCAATAGGAGAGCAGCCAATCAGCGACGGGAAGAGGGGACTGAATGGGGGTTTTCGGCAGCGATAGGATGTAGGAGAGAGAGGAGATGGAGGAAGAGTGGGGAGAGCAGAAAGAGGCAATGAAGGAGGAAGGGTTATGAAAAATCACGATTGAAAGTGAAAATAAAAAGTCTTCCATCAAAATAAAAAGTCTTTCATCTATATGCATAACTTTTTTAATTGTGTTTTGAGTTAAAAAATTATAAAAAAATTATATAAAAATCATTGTCATCAATTGTTAATGACTTTTTGAAAACAAGATTACTTTTATATACTCCATAAAAGTCTTAATTGAATACCTGATGACTTCTAAAGACTTCTAAAAAATCTTAATTGAATACCACTGAATTTTAAAAGTCTTTAAAAATCTATAAAAGTTTTAATTGAATACATCCTTATAAGTTAAAGAATCTAAATAATCTTATAAGGCAGCTTGATGGACCAAATTCATCATTTATCTTCATATAACAACTACAGTAAAACCTCTATAAATTAATAATGTTGGGACCATGAAATTTTATTAATTTATAGAGATATTAATTAATCAATAAATTATTAATTATTAATTTATAGAGTGATTTTAAATTTTTTTAAAAATAAATTTTAAATTACTAATTTAAATAAAGTTTTTGTCTAAAATTAATGAACTATATTCATCATATTTTTACATGATAAAATTAAATGTGTATTAAGTATACATCTATATATACTTAGTACATGTATTTTGAGAAATTATTAATTTATAGAGATAATAAAACAATGTATTTATAAAGGGTTGTTCCAAAAAATTATTATCTTATTAATTTATTAAAATTGATCATTTTTTGAACTGACCCAAGTTGGAACTAGAAGAAATTATTATTTTAAAGAGATTATTAATTTATCAAATATTAATTTATGAAGTTTTCACTGTATATCCAATTAGAAGGAGAAACGGGAAAGAAGATTGATTAGAGATGAAAAATAATAGTAATAATAATTAAAAAGGAAATTCCAATTAAAAGGCATCAAATCAAGGAAATTTTTTGCTTCCTGTCTGATACGGTACTGATGCCTACACTTGTGTGGCCATCATTTTTTTTTGGGGTAAAATGTGTATTTTTTATATTTATATTAATTAATGAACACTTTAAAATAAAAATTAATTTAATTTAATCTTTTAACATAAAATACAATAATAATAAAGCAATTGTGAACACGAAATTTTATCGTTAAAAAAAAAAAATCTGACCGTTGACCCACGACTGTATTTACAGTCGTGGGGTTTTGCTTATAGTCATACGACTGTAACATAAGTACAGTCGTACGATTATATTATCGGGGGTAGGTTGCAGAACCCATACCTCTTGAATTAAAAAATTGGAAAAATCTTGAGCATTTAATGCTCAAGATTTTCCGGGAAAATGGGACATATAAAAGACCAGAAATCAGAAAGGTGGAGGACTTTTGGCCATAATTTGGAGATTAGGCCAGATTTAGAGAGAGAAAAGGAGAAAAAGAAGGAAAAGAGAAAGAGAAAATCCTACTTTCTTCTATCATTTTCTTTTTGATTCCTTGTTGTTAATCATTAAAATGAATTAGAAACCTTAGGTTAACATCCACACAAGAAATCTAAATCATCTTGGGACAAAAACACGCTCAAATCCGTAGTTTTTTGGAGAATTTTTGGACTCTGTTTGCAACCTTAACTTTTCAAGGAAAAAGAGCAAATTCACGTGGATTGGTGCGTAACCAGGGGTCGGTAAACAATCTTCAACTCAACTCATTTTCCAGCTTTCTGGGTGTTTTGGTTGTTTTTGGTGCATTTTTATTCAAGTTTTTGCATTTTTGCTTCTGGAAAAATAAGAACAGTCGTACGACTGTTCTTCACACAAGAACAGGGGCACGACTGTAATTACAGTCGTGTCAAACCTCATACAGTCGTACCACTGTTTTTATTTTCCCAGTGTTAAGCTTCTCTTTTTAGTTTTTTTTAGCGATTTCTGCCTCTGGTAAGGGCTACAGTCGCACTACTGTAGTTCTCGGCCAGGAGCAGAAATCCCTAAAATCCCTAAAATCCAAAAAATCCCTAAAAACCCAAAAAAATTTCATAAAAATCGGAAAATTTTAGAAAATCAGAAAATCTTGAAGAATAAAAAAACCATCAAAAATGAATTTTGGAGTGTGCATTCACGACCCTAGATTTATTTTTCAGTGAAATTGCATTTAGAACAAAGCCACGACAAAGACCCGGTTCTCCTGAAAACCGATCCACCTTGTATGCTAAATTGAAAAATATTTTCAAAAACGATTTTCTCATAAAACCAAAAATACAGGGACGTTTCAAAATGGTTTTCCAGGTCTAACCGGGCCGGCCGACCGGGCTAACCTGGTTACCCCCAATTGCATGACCCCCAAATCCTAATTTCCCAATTCTGTCTATTTGAGTCCAATTGTGGCGTGCCGTAAAATTGTGCTAACCTTTGTTTTGCAGCTTTTATTTTATCTTAATTTTCTTTTTATTTGTATTTTAATAGAATTAATCGTGTATTTAGGCGGTTGTAAATATTTTAGATTCTCGTGTATTTTAGGCGATTGTATCAGTGAGGCGAGAGTTTTTCTTATTTTCCATTCAATTGGGTTGTAAGCTCCTAATTATTTACTCTTTTTACTCTTTATTTTGTTGTATTATTCTATATGCGCGCCACATGTATTATTCAATAAAAATCAATTTTTAGCAATTTAAAGTGTCGTAACTAGAACATTGGCTAACAATATTTAAATTAGACACGAAATAAGGGACTTGTCCGAACCTAGATCTCTGAAAAGTGTAACGGTTTTCACTTTGGTTCAGCTACACTGCAATTTCCCGGTTGAGCTGAGCCGGGTGGCGACTCCTATACTTTTTATCGAGATTTAGGTCTCGATTCTTTTTCGAAACAATCCGCTTTTCCAAAAAACGAATTCCCAATTCAAAACCCCACGCGAGGGAGGGCCCGCCCGAAATCGTGGCGTCCCTTCCGAAAGGGAGTCCCGCGTCCCGTCGAAAACGCGTCGTCCGCTCACAGTGGCGACTCCGCTGGGGATTTCTCAAAAGTTTTTCAAAAAACTTAAAAGAATTTGACAAGCTCTGAAAAGTGTCTAATTTAAATTAAGCGGATGATTCTTATATGACACTTTATGCATTTTTGTAGTTAGACATTTGTCGCATTAGGTTAGGTATCCATTATTTAGCCCGGTGAATCGTTGAAGTGTCGCCTAAGTTCCTCTTGGTCTTGGGGGCACGAATACGAAACACCACCCATAGCCTCGTACGAACCCCTTCGTTCGGACCCTTGAGTGGGGAGAAGTGGGGAGTATATTTTGCTATGGGAGCCTTGATGTTATCCCGACTTTGGACCGAACTCATTTAGGCAACCCTAGTTGGATCCCCTAGGATACCAAAATAAATCGTGTGAATAAAATAAAATGCGCCTTCATCATCCCCGATTGGTGATCGAAGAGAACCCCTCCTAGGACTCGGTTAGAATTTTATCGACTTGACCGCGTTTGGAGGAATAAGGTTGGAGGATTACGATCCGTGTGCTAATTGCTACGTGTCTTCTTGTCCCTCCATAACATATCATCATCCGCATTTTTCACGAACATAACATACCGCATATAAGGCATTTGTGTGATTCTAACTCACATCTTTTGTACAGCCATGTCCATTTATTTTCGTGTGTAAATACATTGATCACCCGCGTGACATTTACACTAACCACATTTTTTGTAGCCATGCATCCTTTCATTGTGTGAAAAAATTTTAATTCACATACATCATTTGAATGTCATAAGCACTAACCATTTTATTTTGTAGCCATGGGAAACGCGTGTCATGCATGAAACATTCATGCGGACCTTGAACAACCCCATAAGGGTCACACACATCACCCCCCCTACCAAGTGGGAAATCATTTAGGCGCTCCACGAGTGCCAAAAAAAAATTCATCACATTTCATTTAATCATTTAGGCGCTCCATGAGTGCCGAAAAAAAAAATTCATCACATTTCATTAAATCATTTAGGCGCTCCATGAGTGCCGAAAAAAAAATTCATGACATTTCATTAAAACATTTAGGCGCTCCTTGAGTGCCGAAAAAAAAAATTCATCACATTTCATTTAACCATTTAGGCGCTCAACGAGTGTCGAAAAAATTCATCACATTTCACTTAATCATTTAGGTGCTCCACGAGTGCCGAAAAAATTCATTTCACACATCAAATCATTTAGGTGCTCCCCGAGCGCTAGAACTCTGCCCGTTCACTAAGAACGCATTCATTTCACATCACGATGCGGAAATCGAGATACTCCCCGAGTATTGAAATTCCGCTCGTACACCAAGCACGAGTTCACTTCATATCATCAAAAATCCAAGGCGTCCCCCGGACACCGAAACCTCGACCATGTGCCATGCACATGTCGATCTCACATCACGAAAATCCGAGGCACTCCCCGAGTGCCAAAATTCTGTCCGTTCGCTAAGAACATTCATCTCATGTCACAAAACCCGAGGTACTCCCCGAGCACCAAAGGTCTCATCCATGCATCAAATACTTAAATTGCAATTCATACATACATAAATAGGAATTCATGACATACTTCACCACCCGAAGGATCAATTGTTCAAGGTTCGCGTTGCAAATCCATTTCATACAACATCCACATATCATTCATCTAACACGCCATGCATACTTGCATATCCCCTAGAGTTCATAACTCTTTGGGTGATCATCTTTCACTAACTCTTGTTCAAAATGTTTTGTTGTTTGGCTCCGATCGGGACGCCGACTCGTGAGATTAGAGCACAGTGATCCGTCATCCAGTGAGTCTGAGGAGTCCGTTCAGTTCAGGGAGGTTGAGACAGCATCTGAATTGAGTGCTGAGTTTTCACCGGAGTTTGAACAGTTACAACAAAGCTTTCAATACATGGCACTCACACCTGAAGCTGCAGCCGCCATGATGGCCACTATTGCCATCCGGGAATTCATGAACTCTGATGAATTCAAGAACCTCATCAAGAACCAAGTGCAAAGTGCATTGACTGAGTCGTCCAATCAGCGACCAGAGAGGGCTGCCCGAGAGGAGAGCAGTGGAGGAAGACTCAATGATGGGCAATCAGATGCAGAAGAAGGCTGAAAGGATAACACTGAATGAACCCGTGGAGTATGCTTTAGAAAGGAAGATGAAGGAAATGAAGGAAACTATAGCAGAGCTGCGCGCCAATTCTAAGATCCAATCCTCCAAGCGCTATGACCCATCCACACTCATAGCCGGAGGGGTTGAGATGTTACCTGTAGGCTTTAAAATGCCTAGAATTGCACCTTATGTCGAGAAAAGCCCTCCTACGGCTTACTTGAACCAATATGTACGGATCATGACTATGGCGGGGCTTACAATGAATCAATTAGTGGGACTGTTCCCCACTACTCTGGAAGGAGGAGCCATCACATGGTACAACAAGCAGCCCAAGAGTGTGCAAGGTGATTGGGATGCGTTGTCTGATGCTTTCATAAAGTATTTCAGTTTCAATACACAGCTAGAGGTCAAGCTACAAGACCTAGAGGCGGTGAAACAGAAACCGAATGAGAACTTCTCGGAGTACTATCAGAGGTGGATGGACAAGATGATCCTCCTCCATCAGAAGCCGTTGGAAGATGAGCTGATTGTGAAGTTGATTGATGGGAGCTTAGAGTCTATCGGAATGTGATGAAATATCACAAGTTTCAATCCTTGGTGGAAGTGCATGAGTTGGCCCGTAAAGTGGAGAAATACGAGATCGATCCGGCCCATAATAGTTCTGGGGGAGGATACCGAAGCCGAACATATTCCTCAGGGTATAAGAGTAATAACAATCCTGCAGTCTCCTCCTCGACAAGTGCCAAACCGAGTCAGCCATCTGCCCCTGTCAAGCAAGTAGAAGTAGCGGCAGTAGCACAAGGGGCAAATCAACAAACAGCTGGAAAAGGGATTTCTCCTTGGGAGGATTCTCTTGGGCGGATTTTTCTGAAATACAGAAATTTGAGTTTTCTTTAAAGCTTGAAGCCGTACACGCCTCCGGCTGAGGCGGACAAGAACAATTTTTGCTCTTATCATGTGACCAAGGGGCATCGAACTAATGAGTGCCATGCATTGAAAAAGGCAATTCAGTAGTTGATTGATGAAAAGAATATAGAAGCGCCTCACCCAAAGCCTAATGTTCAGAGCAATCCATTGCCTCAGTTTGAAAGGAGGGTGAACATGGTACAGTCGGGGTTGTCTCCTAACTTCGTCCTTGCTCAGATTGCAAAGGCGAATCCTGCAATACAAGTGGTAGTGGGCAAAGATGTTGAACCACCTGTGGAAGAGAACAAGCCCGTGAATTTAGATGATGTGGAGTTGGATGACGATGCGGATGAGTTCGAACTAATGAGTAGACCCAAGCTCATGAGTCAGACAGCACCTGTTTATCCCGTTTGCACCAAGGACGAGATGTACATAAGAAAGGAGGATGCCCTTGTGAACAATGTCACGAGGAGTGGAAGGGTGTATCAACCTAAGCCACAGCGATTAGGGGAGCCAAGTAAAAGAGCAGAAGCCCCGGTCCAGGATTATTTGCCTATCAAGGTGGGTGAAAAAGAAGATCTAGTGGTGGAACAGCTCAAAAAGATGCTTGCACGCGCATCTGTGTGGCATCTACTTATGGAGTCCCAAAGGCACCGGCTGCAGTAGTGAAGAAGCTTATGGAAATGGATGCTAATCCGTTGATGTCTCCTGAGGAGGTGTGCATGGTAATTGGGAGTTCAAAGAGTCTGCAACCTGATAGTCCCAAGGGGATCACTTTCATTGATGATGACCTGCCACCGGAAGGAACTAATCACAACCGTGCCTTGTACTTGAAAGTGGAAATGATGGACAAAACTTTACCTTGTGTAATGGTTGATGATGGGTCAGCACTGAATATATGTCCTTTGAAAGTATTACCTAGCCTCCACCTATCTGAAGAAGCATTATCGCGATCTAACACAGTGATCCGGGCCTATGACGATTCCAAGCATACCGTGATTGGTACTTTTGAGGCGGAGGTGTCAGTTAGGGAAGTTAGATCGACTGTGCTGTTCATCGTCATCGACATTCTGGTGACATTTTCCTTACTTTTAGGAAGGCCCTGGTTCCATGCATTGGGAGGAGTGCCCTCAACCCTACATCAGAAAGTAAAGATTCCAATGGGAAGGAAGATCGTGACTCTTGAGGCGGATGAATCTTCTGTGGTAGCTGCATTAAACTCATTTGAACAACCCCTGACTGGCTTCCAGGTGGCGGTCGTCTCAGAACACAAGGAGAAAGACTTGATGTTTTCTCCATGGATCCATAAGTACTTTCAAAAGCAGAATTTCATCCCGGGAAAGGGGCTTGGAGTCCACCAACAAGGGGTTGCAAAGTTTGATATCACTATGGGCCAATCACACCGGGGAGGTCTTGGTTACAAAGGTGCTGAAAAGAAGGAGATCCCTGAGACAAAGAAAGTTCATCTTTTGGATACTTTTGTTCGAGCAAGTGATGGATCATATGATGGTAAGCCGGAGCCGATGATGATTGATGGGGAAACAGTCCCCGGGTTTGAGATCTTCGCTAATGTCGTCGACTTCTCGAAGTATGAAGTTGGTTTGGTGGAAGAAATGCTTAAGCTTGAAACTGTGAAAGAGATCAATACTCCTCCAATAGCTCGAGTTGAAGTAGTGGCCCCCATCATCCCAGAGGAGCAATCAAAAGAAGATGCAAATCCACTGGTAGATGCCATCACTAAGGCATTTCTGCTTTGCTGAAGAAAGGGTTAAAAGAGAGTCCTGTGAGAAAGGAAGCTGTTTCGGGGCAAGCAGAGTTGGTAGAAAAGGCTGTTGCTGAGCTCACCAAGATGATGGCTAAAGGGAAAGCAAAGAAGGAAGAAGATGTTTTGTCAGAAGCACAAAAAAAGACCCTCGAGGCTGACCTGAATGACTTGTTCGAGGAAGGACCTACTGATCCAGAAGACCTTGCTACTGAAGACCCTCTGCATGTGGAGAAGGAAAATGATTTTCTTTGTAAACTTATCTTATGTATTTGATGTGAACAATTCCGCTTATAAGGCGATGAATGAAATGAAGTCTAACTTTGCTTATTTGTGTGATGTTTTTCCTAATAGCTCTGTGCATACATGCAATCATTCATTCAATGTGTTCAGCATTCACGACACTGCATTACATGAAATTAATTTGGGTACAATTGAAAATCCTAAAATGGTATCTATCTCTAACGAACTCACTCCTGAAGAAGAGAGAGAATTGACAACAATACTTAAAAAACATGTGGGAGCGTTTGCCTGGTCTTACGACGATATGCCGGGGGTTGACAGAGAGATAGCAGAATACAGAATCCCAATTAATCCCAAGTTCAGTGCAGTAAAGCAGAAACTCAGGCGTCTACATCCAGAATGGGCTGAGAAAGTCAAAGAAGAGGTAGCAAAGCAGATTAAGGCCAACTTCCTGGAGGTGGTAGACTATCTTGAATGGTTAGCCAATATAGTCCCAGTTGTCAAGAAAGATGGAAGAGTCAGAGTTTGTGTGGATTACCGAGATTTGAATAACGCCTCCCCAAAAGATGACTTCCCACTTCCTCACATCGATGTCTTGATCGACAGTGCAGCAAGGGCAGTTATGTACTCGTTTATGGATGGTTTCTCGGGGTATAATTAGATCTTAATGAATGTCATTGATAAAGTCAAGACGGCCTTTATTACCGAGTGGGGGGTGTACTGCTACAGAGTAATGCGTTTTGGGTTGAAGAATGCCGGGGCAACCTATCAGAGGGCGGTTACGATGTTGCTACATGACATGATCCACAAAGAGGTCGAGGTGTATGTTGATGATATGCTGGTGAAATCTATGACCCGGGAAGAGCACCTTGCTATCCTGGATAGATTTATGACCAGGATTGAAAAGTATAACTTGCGGCTCAATCCGAAGAAATGTGTATTTGGGGTTGCGTTGGGCAAATTATTGGGGCACATTGTCAGCTAGAAAGGCATTGAGATGGACCCAGATAAGATTAAAGCTATTTGAGATATGCCAGCACCGAAAATAGAGAAGGAAGTCAGATCTTTTCTATGGTCGCTTCAATATGTCAGCAGATTCATTGCCAGATTGACCACTATCTGTGAGCCTATTTTCAAGCTTCTTCGGAAAGAACAACCCGTCTTGTGGAATGACCAGTGTTAGGTTGCATTCGATAGGATCAAAGAATACTTGATCAATCCACCAGTGCTGAAGCCTCCAACTTTGGGAAAGCCTTTGGCTCTGTACTTAGTCATTGAAGAGACCTCCATTGGGGCGATGTTGGTTCAAGAACAAGATGATAAGAGGGAGCATGCCATTTACTACCTCAGCAAGAAGCTGCTAGATTATGAAACTCAGTACACCGTGGTGGAAAAGACTTGCACCGCCATGGTTTGGCTGACAAAGAAACTGAGACACTATTTCCAATCCTATAAGATACAAGCTGTGGCGAAAGTTGATCCGATGAAATACCTCTGCTCTGCCCCATCTTTAACAGGGAAACTGTCCCGGTGGTTACTATTGCTATCAGAATTCTACATTGAGTATGTGACGAAGAAGGTGATCAAAGGAAGAGCAGTGGCTGAGTTCCTAGCCAATCAGCCGCTTGAATCTGATTATGTGGAAAACCTGGAGTTTCCAGATGAACAGCTGGCCTTGGTGGAGGTGGAGGTCAGAAAATGGATTATGCACTTTAACGGAGCTGTAAACAAGAGAGGAGCAGGCCTAGGAGAGATTATTGTAACTCCTGAGGGGGAGATAATTCCTTTGTCAAAGCGGCTAGAATTCTCGGTAACCAACAATGGCGCAGAATATGAAGCTTGTTTATTTGGCATTGATGCTCTCACCACACTAGGGCAAATGATGTGACCATTGTTGGAGATTCGTTGTTGGTGATCCGTCAAGCCACTGGGGAATGGGAAATCAAAGAAGAATCACTTCGCCCATACTTGGAGACTTTGTGGGAAATGGTGAAAGTATTCGGGCATATTGAATTCAGGCATGTGGCTAGAGATGATAATCAGATGGCAGATTCGTTAGCTACCTTGTCATCCATGTGGGAAGGACCTCAGAAGGCATCGATGCAGCCTTTGATCTTGGAGACCGCTAAAACACCATTCCATCGTTCTAGTGAGGTCCTGACATTAAGTGCAGATGATAAGCCCTGGTACCAAGATATAGCTGACTTTCTACAAAATGGCCAATATCCTGAAGAAGCTGATGCATCAGATAAGGCCACTTTAAGAAGATTGGCAGCTCAGTTCAGATGGTTTGATGGACAACTTTTCAGAAGGACCGCTGATGGATTGTTGTTAAAGTGTCTGACGGAAGCAGAAGCCAAGAAGGTTATGCAAGAAATGCATTCAGGGATTTGTGGCCCGCATATGAACGGTTTAGCTCTGGCAAAGAAGATAATGAGACAAGGGTACTTCTGGCTTACTATGCAAACAGATTATGTATAAGAAGTGAAAAAGTGCCACGAGTGCCAGATTTACGGGGATATCAGCCATTTTCCACCTATGGAGTTGCAGAATCTCATGACTCCTTAGCCATTTGCAGTGTGGGGTATAGACATAATTGGTGAAATTCGGCCTCCAGCATCGAATGGTACAAATTCATTGTAGTGGCAGTGGATTATTTTTCCAAGTGGGTTGAAGCCGAGTCTTATGTCACGGTCACAGCTAAGAACGTGGCTAAGTTCATAAAGAAGCACATCTTCACAAGATATGGT
Organism: Euphorbia tirucalli; assembly: GCA_039660915.1. Lineage (NCBI taxonomy): Eukaryota > Viridiplantae > Streptophyta > Magnoliopsida > Malpighiales > Euphorbiaceae > Euphorbia > Euphorbia tirucalli. Next base: position 9,101,787 of record CM077638.1, read on the forward strand.
ATACCACATCACGTGGTGACTGATAATGGAGTGCAATTTCAAGGGGCCACAGCTGAACTATTCGAAGAATACAATGTAGAACATCGTAAATCTTCACCTTATAGGCCACAAGCCAATGGAGCAGTGGAGGCGGCAAACAAGTCCATTAAGAAGATCTTATCCAAGACCACTTCAACCCACAGGGATTGGGCAGATAGGTTACCTTATGCTCTATGGGGATACAGAACCAGTGTTAGAACGCCAACTGGGGAGACACCTTATTCGCTGGTTTATGGGATGGAAGCAGTCCTCCCTATTGAAGTGGAATTGAAGTCACTAAGGACGGTCTTGGAAGCCCAATTGCCTGAAACAGAATGGGTAATGGCGAGGTTTGAACAACTGGCTATGGTCGACCAAAAACGTCTCAAGGCTCTAGATCACCTACAGATGTACCACTAAAGGATGGCTAGGGCCTATAATCGACTGGTTCGTCATCAGAAACAGCCTCTGAAGGCGGGAGATCTAGTGTTGAAACAGATGAGGCTGACTAACACGGATGCGAGGGGCAAATTCAAACCCAACTGGGAAGGGCCGTATGTGGTTAAGAAAATACTTTCCAAAGGTGCAGTGAAGATTATGGACACTGACGGCAATGAGTTCACCAATCCGATTAATCAAGATCACCTCAAATGCTACCATGTGTAAAAAAAAAAAAAAAAAATCCTGTTAAGTCGAAAACTCGCAATGGAGGCTTAAGCAAAAATAAAGGCAACGAGAGTTAGCTTATCGACCAGAAAACCTGTATAGGATGGTTGATAACAGGAATGAGTTCGTTCGAGATATGTACTAATTTTGGCATTTTCAATTGATATGACAATTAAATTTCATTAATGAAGTGCTTCTTGCTCAACATATTGCATGAATGTTTGGAGTATGTTACATGATTCATTTGTCGAAACATCCAGATAAGCAAAGACATTTAGACGCCTAAGTGTGCGAATTGCGAACATCATCCATTCATTCAAAAAAAAAGGGGGGGGCCTGTTAAGTCGAAAACCCGTAAGGGCGACTTAAGCAAAAATTAAGGCAAAAAAAAAAGAGAGATCACGCCAATAATAAAAGAGCTATATATAAATAGTAATAATGATAGTCGATACATGCATAATAATGAAAATCACTTTTCTTTCATGTTCTCCTTTTCTTGACAGGAAGTGATCTCGCGGCCTCAGAAGGAGCCAGCCAGTGGAAAGTCGCACGCTCACGCGCCTCGTGGGTCAGTAGGTCCTGGATCTCAGCCAGCCACTACTTGTAACGATCATCTGTCTCTGTGGGAGCAAGAGAAGCATAGCCCAATGCCACATGACGGGTATCTCTAGCCTAGCGAAGTCTGATGTGATCTGGCCAAGAAGCAGTGTACTCCTCACAAGTAGTGACACAAGAGCGCTGGGGGATATCCTGTAGATGGCCGTACTGTCGGCAGAGGCGACTCGGAGAATAGAATGTCACCCTGGTCAATCCCAACAACTGCACACCATGTGCCTACATATCCACAATCACGTGGGTAATCTTCCACCAGGGGCACACCCACCTAATCCGGTCATCAGTCAGGCGAGATAACCAAGCACCCCACTCATCAGCAGACATATCAATATAGGAGTCAATGGAGAAGCCTCTTTCTCTGAAGTTGGCCGGATGGTATTTCTTAAAGTTCCCCCTCGGGATCTTAAGAATCGATAGCTTCTCCAACAACCAGATCTGCAGTTGATAGGAAGCAAAGGTTAGAAGTTCATTTGGTCCAGGAATACACTGCCTGATAAAGACCTACCTGGAGTAGTATGAGATGAGGGCCGATGTGGAAAACATCGCTTGTCTTAGATGTATACAAACTGTTCAGTGTCTCAGCAAGTGCAAAAGGAGCTGGAGATGCCCCCGCAGCCATCTGAGGGATAAGGGAGACGGCCCTGAAGGAGACAACCCCATCACTAGGACCACAGAAATACCGGCTCACCAGTAACAGACTAACCATACAAGCCCAGCTCATATGGTCCCTAAGGGCATTGATGCACCACTCCAGTACAGAATCCGAGCTCAACCCCGGGAGAAGGGGAACCAGTGGAAAGTAGAGCTTCCACCTCCGGATTGGGAAGCCCGAACAAGCTCACCAAGGAAGAAATGTTACCAAATGTGAACTCAGGGACGGCAATGTCTACCCCTTTGTGACACGGGATGTTCAGAATGGCACTGAATTCTTCATATAAGGGGCAAAGCTCTTGGCATGAGAAATGGAAAACGTTATCCATCGGATCCCAGAAACGACCACAGGCGCTCAACAGTTCGATGTTCCAAGGGTGTTTGTAATAGGCCTTGATATTCCACAACCCGAAGGGCTTCAATTTAAGTCAATCAGAGTCTTGTAATGATTCTAGAAAATTGTAAAAGACTGGATGAAAGGAAGCAACAAAATTGAAAAAAAAGAGAAGAATGAATTCTCAAAGATTAATAAAATAAAATCCCATAATGTGAAAAATGCAGTTCATGGTGTGCATAAAAATCCAATAGAGAAAAAGAAACACAACAAAGACAATGTATGTGAAAAAACAGAGCGCTCCATCTAGCTCTCATCCTGCCCCTCATCCTCCTCCTCTTCCTCAGACTCACTCTGACGCGTGGACCTGTAGGAATCGAAGTCCGCCAGCACCCGGGCCAGCTCAGCCTGTACCCTGGCAGTCTCAGCCCTCGCCCGATCCGTCTCTTGGGTCGCAACCAAGACCCGAGCCTTAGAGGTAGCAGCCTGCCTGACCTGGTCCTGAAGCATCTGGACTCGAGACTGCAATCAATAACATAAATTAACATGCATACATACATACATGCACACTCATGCATTACATAAATTATGAAATGGTGCAGGAAATGCGGAATGCTCACCGCCCAGAAGGCATTCTCCTGGACCATGAAGTCCCCAATGCCTTTATACTGGTGGGCTATGTCCTCCACCTCAGCCCGTGGAACCTAGAGAATATCAGAAAGTCAAAAAAAAAAAAGAAGCTTAGACTTACATGGGTGGTGTCCTTCGGAAAGAATCTAGCCGGCTGCTCGCGGGGAACCGGCCATGTCTTGTAAGAATAGGTGCCATCCAGCCCCATCATGCTAAAGCCGGTCCGGAGCTTGGTCATAAGATGACCCTCCACTACACCAGCAGCCCGAGAAGCTGAGGCTGCAGCGCTACCCACCTGGACAGGGTGGCTCCTACCCTGAATAGGAGCATCCTCGCCAACCGTGGCCGCCTCAGCACTCTCACCGGCCGGCCCACTTGGCTAAGTAGACCCGGTTCCCCTGCGCCTTTTAACCTGCAAGCAGAATGAAGTCAAAAAAAAAAAAAAAGAAAAAAGAAAAAGAAAAAGAAGAAGGAATGAGTACCCGACGAGGAGGAGGAGCAGCTGGCGCGCCACCCGCAACCGGCAGTAGGCACTGCTGGATGTATGTGACACCAAACTCCAAAATTTTATAACCTTGATACTCCTTCTAACGTCTCTCGTACCACCCAACAATATCCTTAATATCCAAATAAATTCAAATTCCTTGTAGACATCGATCTACAAATTCTAATATAGAATATTCTTATATTAATCCGTCAATAATTAATCTATCTAATTTACTATACTTATTTAGCTTGGACTTGATAATTATTTATTATCAAGCTTCCTACGTACCCCAAATTCCGATTTGGGAATCAAAGCCACGTAGTTCTTCTAATCTTAAAATAACTTATTTATCACTTTAATGTAACTTATTCTGCATGATATACTAATTTATCTCTATTCACATAAAAAAAAAAAAACCTAGAGCATCATATCTTCCTCCAAATGAAATTCTAGGAATTTTCACATCCTTGATAATTATTCCATTTAACCGGGCAGAATTAAATATCAAATCAAAATAATTTCATCCTATTAAACATAAATATTAAATATTTCATCTGAGAATATCATTTCCAAAAATCATCAATTCCATAATACAAAGTTTCATCCTTCCATAATACACCATACATATTGATAATTAATAATTATAAATTAATCATAATAAACTTGTTCAAATATTCTCTAATTTTACCAAAATTATCACAAACTTCTCCCTATACATATCTGCCCATTAAATCTAAACCATCAAACAAACCAATAGTATAATATTATAATTAACCATACCAAAATATTCCTGTAATCCACATAATATAATATTGATCACTTAAACAAATTTTCCAGCAAACAATATGAGTAATTTAACTCCAAATACTTCAATAATTCATATAAAATAATCTATTCAAAATCGTCAAAAACTCCAAGAATTAATATTGCTCTAAATAATTCATAGATCAATATAAAAATATTAAACTAACAGAGGCTCGCCGGAAAATATTCCGGTTACCAGAAAAATACCCATAATTCGAACGGAGAACACCACTAGATTCACAGCATTGCCAGGAGTCCAAAAATAGTAATTTTATTCTCATATCACTTCATATTTAGAATTAATTAACAAAAGTAGTCTAAAATTACATTTCCAAATACACTATCATATAGACCTTAAAATAAAATCTTAGCCGTATATAATGAAATTCACTTAGCTCTGAACACGTACCTGAAATTTTATCAAAATCTAACGTTCGGAAATTAGATTTTCTATTTTTTCTCTTTATCTTCCCCTTATTTCCCTCTTATTCTCCGTCTCTGGAGAATTCTCTTTCCAACGTCCTTCCCCACTATTTTTTTTCTGCCTTTCTTTTCTTTCTTTCCTTCGTATATATAAAAATCTTTCCTTCAAAATTACAATTATACCCTTAAAATAATATATATGTTAAATTTCTAAATTCCCCCACACAACTTTTAATTCATTTCTATTATATCCTTGCTCTATATAAAATTTTCACCCCTAAACTTTTCTTTTATTATTATTATTATTATTTCATTTTTAATATAATTCCCTCAAATAATTAATAAGATAACTAATTTATAATTTTAAGGCTTTATTCTTTATATATATATATATATATATATATATATATATATATAAATTAACATAGTAATATTAAAGACAATATTAGGAATCAAAATTTACATATAAAAATTCGGGATGTTACAATGTAGGCCGGGTAATCTCCGTCAACAGGGTCAACACTGTAACCCTCTCCAAATATGTCAGGGTCTACCGCGGGGTCAGCTAAGTGAGGCTAGAACAGCGCATGTGGAAGCGGTGGAGACACAGGCCGACCAGCTGGACCATCCACATAATCGGAAAGAGTGAGGTGCTCGCCCAAATACCATTCCTGTGAAATGGGGCACTCCAGGACCAACCGGCGAAAGTCGAACCGTGAGGATGTCTGCACAAGGAGGATGATAGCACCCAGACCGTGCCAAGGATGGTGCCGGATCTGTAGAAGTACAACAAAGGAAATTCAACACAGGTAAGTAAAAGTTGATTAAATTTTCCTACTCATGAGTTTCGTTTACTTACCCTCTGCCAGGTGGTGTCGAGTAAACTCTGCCTCACCTCCTCCAAATCCCGGCCGATACCCTACCATCCCTGCGTCCAGCAACGCAGGACGGTCTGCTGAACATCGCCCTGAACATCCCTCAGCTCTGGTGGTTCCAAAATGCGGTGCTCGAAGGCCCAGATCTATAGTTAACAAAAGAGTTAAAAAAAAAATAGAAGAAGAGATAATACCAGAAGGCCGAACCAGAAGCCAAGGATCTCCTGCTGCTCCCCCCGGGCGCATAATTCCAGCCCATAATACAGCTGCCCCAACGCAACTCGCACCCAATGCAGGGAAGGGGAAGCAGCCAAGTTCGCCAAAGTGGGCAGTAGAGTCAAATCACAGGTACTCTGCCCAGTGGGGAACAACGTGCATGACAGAAGAACAAGCACGTAAGCCCAGGTATACCGCTCCACATCCTCCTCCGATAGGTCTGGGCGACCAGACCAGAAAGCCTCCACCCTGGAGCATAGGATCTTCCCCTTTTCAGGGGTGCAGCCGACCAATCTGCCTATGTAATTATCCATTAGCTGATGACGGGTCAAGCAACAGTTGAACACTATGGGGGTCCTGTCGAACCCGAACCCGGTGATCGCTGCAAAATCCAAGGGAGTGACGGTGAACTCCCCGATGGGCAAGTGGAATGTATGGATAGTACAAACCCATCTCTCGCACAGGGCCGTCAACACGGCGTGGGTAGTATGAAGGGTGCTTGTGGGCAATGATAGTATAAAGGACTCTAAGCCCAGAATCCTAACCCGGGCCCTCACAGACTCGGGAAGCCGGTCCCACCAAACCCGCGGCAAAGAAAGATTCCCGCTGTCGGAAATCTTGTTTGCCTGCATTTTTGGGAAGTACAACACACATACATTCAATTTTTGCATAACAGTAACATAATCAAAATTAATAAAAAAAAGTAAAAATTTTAGGCCTGTTTCTCTTGCTACAGTCGTACGACTGTAGTACGCTTTGCACGAGCGTAACTACATTCGCACGACTGTAGTGCCCACAGTCGTACGACTGTTCTTCTTTGGCATGAACAGTCGCATGACTGTTCATATCCCTGCAGGAAGAATTCAATTTTTATGCAATTTTCATGATTTCTAACTCGTTTTCCCTAGTTTCTTGTTCCTATTAACTACAGGGGACTCCTAGCATGCATTCTACTCAATCAATTAACCCAGAAAGCGATAAATCATGCCAAATCAGATCCATGCATTCAAAGGAAAAAAGTGCCAAAAAAACTCTAAATCAAGGATTAAAAATCGGGTACCAACCTGAGTAACAGACAGATGGGAGTCCATCTCCAGCAGAATTGGGATCTCCATCCTGAGCCTAACTCCGATGTGTTCCATTCATAGCAGATGACCGTATCCGTGTGCAATGCTCATAAAAGGGATTTCATTTGGGTTATTGGTTCTCTAAATCATGTTGCCCAGGAGTTTCTTCAGTTTCTTTCCCATTTTCTTCAACATTTTGGCAAGATTTTGGGGTTAAGAATCGGTTTGAGAGAGAAAAAGAGCAGAAGTTTTCGGAAAAATGAAGAATGGGAGAGGAAAGGGGCGGAAACCGCCCCTTAAATCCTTTCTGCCCGTGAAGTACAGTCGTACGACTGTACTTTGTCTACAGTCGTACGACTGTATTCAAAATTTGAATACAGTCGCACGACTGTAGTGGAAAAAAGGGGAGAATTTTTTAATTTTCTTATTTATTCTTTAAACCCTATTTTCATCACCAAATACCTAATTTTTCCCCACGAGAAGATATTTCAGTAATTTTGCACGGCCAACCCAGCAGCGACTAATTTTTTCCAGCAACGGTCCGCCTCACCCAAGGGGCACGAAACCAGAGGAAACCGTGAAAAATTCACTGTAAGTACAATCTCACCAAATTGCATATTCAACACGTCCCGTGTGCCAAGTCACACCCGATCATCACATTTTCACAAAATCACAGTCCACCACGAATTCAAAAGGGAACCCAAATCCAGCCTCAGTCGGTCAAGTGCGCCCAGTCGCATGCGACTGTCACACATTTTCACAAAATCACAGTCCACCACGACTTTAAAAGGGAACCCAAATTCAGCTTCAGTCCGTCAAGTGCGCCCAGTCGCACGCGACTATCACACTTCCAATCTCAGTCCACCGCAACTATAAAACGGAACCAGAATTCCCGTGTCAGTCCGTTGAGTGCGCCAATCGCACATGACTGTCACACACTCCACATTTACAAGTTCAGTCCCGCACGACTATAAAAGGCAACCAGGACACGCATTCCCGTATTTATTCTTGATCGAAAGGGCAAAAATTTTTGTTTCAAAATTATCGATCAAGGAATAAATACGTTCACCAAGCACACATTACACGCATTTTTGGCTCTCTATGGCAGATCATACACGACCATTTGACTCTAAAAGTCATTTTATCTTGGCGCCATTCTTACGCGAAAATTATCATAAGGAACTGCCCGACTCCAAAAGTTATCCTTTTTCTCGGTGACATCTTCATGTAAAAAGCATATGGATCACCTGACTACCAAAGTCACCTGAAATTCACACGCGAGTCACACGCTTGCATATCATCATGGATTTTGTGTTGTTTTTCGTGTACCTAAATCCATCTCGGAAATCTGACTTCAGCTACATGAGGGGCAGCCTGTGAACACGAAATTTTATCGTTAAAAAAAAAAAAGTCTGACCGTTGACCCACGACTGTATTTACAGTCGTGGGGTTTTGCTTATAGTCATACAATTGTAACATAAGTACAGTCGTACGACTGTATTATCGGGGGCAGGTTGCAGAACCCATACCCCTTGAATTAAAAAATGAGAAAATCTTGAGCATTTAATGCTCAAGATTTTCAGGGAAAAAGGGGACATATAAAAGACCAGAAATCATAAAGGTGGAGGACTTTTAGCCATAATTTAGAGATTAGACCAGATTTAGAGAGAGAAAAGGAAGAAAAAGAAGGAAGAGAGAAAGGGAAAATCCTACTTTCTTCTATCATTTTCTTCTTGATTTCTTGTTGTTAATCATTAAAATGAATTAGAAACCCTATGTTAACATCCACACAAGAAATCTAAATCATCTTGGGACAAAAACACACTCAAATCCGTAGCTTTTTGGAGAATTTTTGGACTCTATTTGCAACCTTAACTTTTCAAGGAAAAAGAGCAAATTCACGTGGATTGGTGCGTACCATGGGTCATTCCAGCTGTGGATCTGCGCCAAGGAGGTAAACAATCTTCAACTCAACTCATTTTCCAACTTTCTGGGTGTTTTGGTTGTTTTTGGTGCATTTTTATTCAAGTTTTTGCACTTTTGTTTTTGGAAAAATAAGAACAGTCGTACGACTGTTCTTCACACAAGAACAGGGGCACGACTGTAATTACAGTCGTGCCAAACCTTATACAGTCGTATCACTGTTTTTATTTTCCCAGTGTTAAGCTTCTCTTTTTAGGTTTTTTTTAGCGATTTCTGCCTCTGGTAAGGGCTACAGTCGCACGACTGTAGTTCTCGGCCAGGAGCAGAAATCCCTAAAATCCAAAAAATCCCTAAAAACCCAAAAAATTTCATAAAAATCGGAAAATTTCAGAAAATCAGAAAATCTTGAAGAATAAAAAAACAATCAAAAATGAATTTTGGAGTGTGCATTCACGACCCTAGATTTATTTTTCTGTGAAATTGCATTTAAAACAAAGCCACGACGGAGACCCGGTTCTCCTGAAAACCGACCCACCTTGTATGCTAAATTAATGTAAACCGGAAAAATGTTTTCAAAAACGATTTTCTCATAAAACCAAAAATACAGGGACGTTTCAAAATGGTTTTCCAGGTCTAACCGGACCGGCCGACCGGGCCAACCCGGTTACCCCCAATTGCATGACCCCCAATTGCATGACCCCCAAATCCTAATTTCCCAATGCTGTCTATTTAAGTCCAATTTGTGGCGTGCTGTAAAATTGTGCTAACCTTTGTTTTGCAGCTTTTATTTTATCTTAATTTTCTTTTTATTTGTATTTTAATAGAATTAATCGTGTATTTAGACGGTTGTAAATATTTTAAATTCTCGTGTATTTGAGGCGATTGTATCAGTGAGGCGAGAGTTTTTCTTTTTTTCCATTCAATTGGGTTGTAAGCTCCTAATTATTTATTCTTTTTACTCTTTATTTTGTTGTATTATTCTGTATGTGCGCCGCATGTATTATTCAATAAAAATCAATTTTTAGCAATTTAAAGTGTCGTAACTAGAACATTGGCTAATAATATTTAAATTAGACACGAAATAAGGGACTCGTCCAAACCTAGATATCTGAAAAGTGTAGCGGTTCTCACTTTGGTTCAGCTACACTGTAATTTCCCGGTTGAGCTGAACCGGGTGGCGACTCCTATGCTTTTTATCGAGATTTAGGTCTCGATTCTCTTTCGAAACAATCCGCTTTTCCAAAAAACGAATTCCAAATTCAAAACCCCACGCGAGGGAGGACCCCGCCCGAAATCGTGGCGCTCCTTCCGAAGGGAGTCCCGTGTCCCATCGAAAACGCGTCGTCCGCTCACAACAATTAAACTCTGATATTTTTTCACTTAAAATTCTAATTAGAATAGACGTGAATTTCAAATTAAAAATTTATCCATTGTATCTTATAAACACACACAAAAAAAAAGTTTGATATTCAAAATAAAAAATCCATCAGTGTGGATTAAAAACACACGTGGAAGAGTTTCGACGCACTAGGAAGATCTCAGTTGAAAAATTTGAAATTGATTTGATGAAAGGGATATTGACCTATTGAATTATATGGCATTGGCCAGCACGTTGCACTCATGGTGTGGTTCACAGCAAGTAGTGTTGCCAACAATATATTAGCGACAGAATCCCGTTTGCTTAGACTCCGCCGCAGCTAATCGGTTTCTAATAGTAGGGAATTACTAAAATAATTCCTTTTTTTTATTCTAACTTACAAATTAGACTTTTATTCCAATTGGGTTTCCTGTAGGATACGAATTGAAAACTTTCTAGTCTATATAAAAGTATTAGAAATGTGTTTTAATATGTGAGATTAATTGTATGTTCATTTATGGTTTTTCCTGGGATATATAAAGCAAAAGTTGATAGATATGGTTATTAAGTATGAGTATTCAACGATCTTGTTGAATTTGTTTTAGAAATAAATATTTTTCCTTTTTCGTGGATGCAGTTATAATTGATAAATCACATAAATATTGTATCATAATATACATGTAATTTCATTTGTATATATATATATATATATATATATATAAACTATGAAAACGAAAAGCTTGACCAATCGCTTGAGAAACGGTTAATTGTTAAAAACAAACTACTGTAGCCAATGCACACAAATAAATGATGAGTTGAGGAATATCAATTATCAATTTTTGTGGGCAGTTGAGTTAGAAATCAGTTGATGGATGTTAAAAGGATAAGCCTGAGATGGAACAGAAGCATCATATGCAAGATTTGCCAATACTATATTTGCAGCCTCAGTGGATCGGTAGCCATCCCAGTAAAAGTAATCTTTTTTGTTACTGCAACTCTTTGCCATACTGTAACACATCCCATCCATGTCTGTTTCACAGCACGCTTTTACTGTGTTCTTGAAACCTGACAATAATATAACCACTCAGTAAATTAATTTTTATTCACAGTAACTTGCAGTGTTCAATGAAGAAAAGAAAGTGTATGGATATACCTGGATAAGCCCCGGCAGAGGTGATGTTAAAAATGTCAATAAAGGTGAATTGTGCATTTTTCAAGTAATTGTTGAGCTTATGAACCATGCTTCTGAGCTTCTTGTTATATACTTTAATATCTCTATTAATTACAGATATACACTTGTTCTGATTCTGATTGTTGCCGTACATTCTAACAGCAGCAGGGCTGCAACCCAATGGAGGCAGCCCAAACACCACTACTTTCCTTGCTCCAGAGTTGTGCAAATTCTGAATCATATGAACAAAAACAATAAATAATTAAGAAACATAACTAATAATGGATGATTAAGTACATTAATTAATGAATATAGATTTTTAATTACTTACAATTAAGCGAGAGAATAAGAAATGATTAACAAGGTATTGGGCAAACTGATTAGCTGGTTGTCTAGGAGTTGGTTCTGAGGCATCATTGTTAGGAATATAGTTGTTGAAGACAAAATCATTGCTGCCAATTTCAACTGAGTATAAGCAATTCTGTAGGTATTGTTTTGTCATGTTTTTATTTCCAAGAATGTTGCCTATGCGACGGACTATTTTCTTGTGGTATCTTAGCTGCTGCCCCAAGCTTATGGAATTTATCTGCATTCCCCATTCATATTACCAATCAAAACTAAAATAGATTAATCAAGAACAATATCTTGTTATAGAGTATATGCGACCTTTGTAACTTTATTTACTCTAATATTTTTGTTATTTTATTTCTAAAATATTTTATGTTATTTTTGTTAAAAAACGTAAAATGATATTAACACGTCTTCTTGAAAGAGTAATATTGCAATGACAAAACTAATTGGCTAATTCTATTTCAAAAGATTCTTTAAAAGTGAGTCGTCTCACATATATAAATGATTTTGTGACGTACTAATTAATCAATGTAAGATATTTATCAAATATTGATTGCTAAACTTACCTTGCTTCCAGCAATTTCCGATTGCAATATTGCACCAGAAGATGCATAATTTACACCTTTCAACATTTGTAGGTTATTTCCAACTGTTCTATAAGGGGGAATGTAATCCGTAATCCCAATTTTTTCAGCTGCCATGAAAATGCAGATGAGTTTGAAGAGCTCACGCTTAATTGCTTAATTAACTGAAGGTGAAAATCTAAATTAATTAATTAAAGAGATTATAAAAAAAAAAAAAAAATTCATACCAATTATGTCAACCATGATTCGGCCATTGCTGAATCTTCCTGTAGGGCCATTAGGAAAATCAATCCCATATGGCAAGTAATTAGACTTAAAAGTATCGAGACCATTATCATTTCCGTTGGCAGAAAATGAATCTCCAAATATGAAATAACAATTTGCTTGTTCCTGTTGATTTTGTCGTTGTCGTTGTCGTTTTGCTTGTACGTACACAAATTCCTGCATGTTCAGAACACATGCCAACCAAAATATTATAATTAATTGCGGAGACATTAATTCCTGCACAAATTTTCTACTAATAAAGACAAACAAAATAAAAGTTATAAATTTAATTGTGAACTAGCTTGGAACTAAGTAATCCTTGTGATGGTAAAAATAAGGGGAAAACAGATCATATTTATATTACTAAATTACTAGTAATAATGGTAATATTAGCTATTAAATCATCGAAAATACTTGTCTTCTTAACAAAAAAAAAAGATGTGCAACTGACTTGTAGTTACCGTAACAAAAACTTCTACAGAAAAAACTATCTGTCCACACTATTGTTGGAAAATCTCCATGAGGGCTTGTACAGCACGTAAACAAATTGAAAACAAAAATGTAGAACAATTGTGATATTAATTAGTTGAAACTTTAATTTGTTAGAACCTAATTTCTACTAATAGGCTTTATTATTATTATTATTATTATTATTATTTCAGTTATTTTGACTAGAAATTATTATCACAATATTAAAAATGTTAAATTTGACAGTAAAGATATTTATAATAAGATAATTTTTGACGTTAAAAAGATAATATAATAACGAGAAGCCATAAGTTGATATCCTATGTATATCAATGGTAGTAAAATTATATTGACTTTTTTAAATAATATATATATAATAACAATTTTATAAGAATAATATGCTACAACTTTTCTTTTATTGTTGCCAAATGTTAGAACAACAATTGATTTTTATACTTCTATAAGCAAATTAAATATTGTAATGGCTAGCTACCCTCCATCTTAATTTCTGACTTATAATAAGAAGCATTTTTTTTTTTAAATGAAGCCCTATTTTATTTCCATTAGGTTTTAATTTTGAATTTACGATACACAGAGTGCAGAATTTTCATTATACTCATATGGATTAGAATCAATTTCAGGTTATTATAGCAGTTGTTAAGTGTTGCAATTTTTTTTTTTTTTCCTTTTTTGTTTTTTAAATTTTGCAATGCATGTACATGTGACTATGCACACTTTAATGTTTAAACTAAAATTATAGGCATGATCAAAAGGGTGATCACCACACCAGTTTACAAATATAGCTCAACATATAATTTTTTTATTTCAAACAAAACTAAAATATTGATAGTCTATTGATAAAATAATAATAAATAAAATAATAATAAATAATCTAATTACGCCACTGTTACAAATTTACAGGGGCGGAGGTGATCGTCATACAAGCTATAATTGATTCATAATTAGAATTTTTTCCTTACTAAATAATATGGAAAAAGTTAATTTCGAATATAACTTGTAAAATAATAATAAAAATGTAAATCGTCAATATAAATTAAAATAAATAAAATATTATTTGTTAAAAGAAATTTTCTAATTGAAGATGAAATAATGGGTTGAACTGTAGTTATTAATAGTAAGTGCATAAGTAAAAGGAGGTAATAGAGAAAATGGAGTGACATATATAATGTAATAACGGGTAGAGAGTGGGTACGGTCCCCTTTGACTTTGAAAATATATATTTTAATTCTTAAAAAAATTTATAAAACTATAATTTGATCGTTATATGCTACAAAATTATAATGTAATCGTTAAAGTTTAGCATATAGATAGATATGGTCCTTGTTAAAAACAAAAAAAATAAAATAAAATAGTTTTATCTTAAAGTTAGAGAATTTCATTTTTATCATTATTATGTATAACAGTCCAATATTATTACTATAATAGAATTTTAGTTCAATTTTATTATTTTTAAAAAAATTTATACATAAATTTAGTAAATATTTATTAATAAAATTGAGCAAGAATTTATATTATACATCAACAATTGAACGACAATTTTAATCATAAAGTAAGATATTGGTCCATTTTATATGAAAAGAATAAGAGTAATATTGAATTTTCATTATATCTAAAATTTTAGAAACTTTGACAAATGAAGCTAATAATTTAGGAGGAATCAAATTAATATTACATATATAACTGTTTAACCCCAATAAAAACATTTGTAGCTTCATTATTCATGGTGCTGTCTGTTTACGTGTTAATCATAAAAAAAAAAAAAAGTCCCGTTTCTGGTTTTGTATTACACAGCACAAAACTGCAATATCCATTTCCATTTCCCTCTTCTTTATTCTCTCTTGAATTTCGAATTACTCGGTGCCTCTTCCACTTCTCCACGTTAATATCAGAGCCATCAATGCCGATTCATAACACCTTCCTTCTCTTATTTTACATTATTACCCTTTCGCTTCCCCTCCCTTCTCTGCCAATTTCTTCTCAAATGCGTGAGAAAACCAGGAAAACTGTTCAGTCTCCTCGTATCTTCTATTCCTTCAATACCGTTGCTGCCGTCAATACTGTAAAGCACAAATATCCCCCTCTTCATTGGTTTTATTTTTCAATTTTTTAACTTCCAGTAAGAAAAGCCAGAAAGACGAATGTAAAGAGAATTTCAATGGAGAAAACCTTAATTGATGAGGTCTTTACCTGGTCTTTTGATGATATTCTCAGTGAAGAACTCTACAAAGATAAGGTCCGTTCTTAATATTTAATCAGTCACTTTCTTCAGTACTTTGGCCTTAATTAGTTAACTGAAATTTATTCTTCTTTTTTCCTGTAATTTGTTTGCGTTGTCATAGGTAGAGAATATTCCTGATTCATTTAATGGAGTGGAAGATTATTTCGGGTCGTTTATATATCCGTTACTGGAGGAAACTAGGGCTCAACTGTCTGCATGTTTAAATAACATATCAAAAGCTCCTTATGCAGAAGTGGTGAGCTCTGTTCAAGTTCCACCACAAAATGGAAAGCAGATATATGATATTAAGGTTAATTATTGGAGAAATCTGCATGGTGTTCGAGGAAATTTCCCTTACAAAATTTGTCCAGGGGATATATTGTTGTTCACAGATTTTATACCTGAGACTGATTCTGATCTGCAATGGCTTCGAATAAAATGGACTTCACTAGCTAAAGTTCAAGGAGATAATCACAGCGCTGATCAGACTGCTATCCGTATTCTTGCCAATTCCTCTTCGGACTTTCAACGAGAGATGTCATCAGCGAAGCCATTGTTTGTTGCTTTCATGATGAATTTAAGGACCAATGAAAGAATATTAAATTCCTTGCAAATGGATGCAAATGTGACTATTACTAATCAAGTTTTGGGCTGGTCTACCCAGGTAAGTAATTAATATGGCTTATTTCAATATTTACATGTTATTCTTTTCTGCATAAACATATATGATAGAGTTAAAGATGTTTTTGATCAAATTCTGAATTGTGTTATGGCGAAATCAGGATGACCTGAAATGTGGGCTTTGTTCATCGAGAGGCAATCTCTCTGCAGCAGATAATTCCGTTAGGACATTGGTATCTGAGCTGAATAAGTCACAAAGGGAAGTGGTTTTCGACATTCTTTCTAAGACTCAGTGTAACCACAGATCCTCTATGGAACTGATATGGGGTCCTCCAGGGACAGGAAAAACAAAAACCTTGAGTATTTTGCTCTTTGCTGTTTTAAAAATGAAATATAGGACTTTAATCTGTGCCCCAACAGATATTGCAATTGTAGAACTGGCATCTCGCGTATTGAAGCTTGTAAAGGAGTTTTCACCATGTTCATTGGGTGGAATTGTCTATTTTGGAGATGATCATGCTGCAAAAGTTGATTTGGAAATGAAAGAGATTTACATGGATTATCATGACAGAAGTCTAGAAATTTGCTTACAAACTGCTTCCTTGGTATTTAGCACTGCTTCAAATGCATATATATTACAGTTACTGAAAGCAGGGCCACTGAAACTTTTAATCATTGATGAGTCAGGTCAACTGAAAGAAGCTGAAACATCCATTCCATTGCAAATTCCAGGTTGTAGGCATATAGTACTTTTTGGAGATCATCATCAGCTAAGAGCATCAGTTACCAGCAATGTAAGTATACTTTATTTGGTACATTTTGCTTTTTATGAGAAGGCACACTTGCAACTGCCAGACTTCACTTCCTTTTTTTCTACTCTAATTTGTGTACAGGTGTCTGCTAGAGCTGGCTTTGCAAGAAGTTTATTTGAAAGGTCAATTTCAATGGGTCATTCAAATCATATTCTGAAAATGCAGTATAGGATGCATCCATCCATTAGTTTCTTTCCCAATAAGCAATTTTATGCAAACCAAATCGTGGATGTGACAACTGTTAGAAATAGAAGTAATACGAAGTGCTTCCTTCCAGATCCAATGTTTGGACCATATTCTTTCATAAATGTCTCTTGTGGATATGAAGAAGTTGATAGCTTCAGATGTAGCTTCAGAAACATGGTCGAAGTTTCAGTTGTGATAAAAATTTTGAGGAGGTTATTCAAAGGTGTGCAAGTTGGTTGCAGTTTTTCTTTATATACTTGCTCTTTTGGGCTTGTGGTCTTTATTATTCAATTTCTGTATGATCAGTGAAATGTACATTCTCTCTTATATTGTCAACAAGATACCTAGCCTGCCTCATCCTTAGAAGTATCTGCAATTTCTGTTACATATTTAGTTATTGACTTGAGCTTATGGAAATTAAAATGCAACTTTATGAGTTAGGAATTGATTTATATCTGATTCTTTCTTATTTTGGAAAGAGTGATAATATTTGGTCTTTATTTTCTTTATTTTGTTTGAATTATTTTCTTCTAAAGTCTGGAGCACAAGGAAGCAGAAGCTTAGTGTTGGAGTGATATCGCCCTTCATTGCACAAGTGGTGGCAATCAAAGAAAAACTTGGTAGGAAGTATGAAAATATTGATGGATTCTCCTTAAACATTGATACAATTGAAGGTTTTCAAGGAGGTGAAGAAGATATTATAATATTGTCAACCGTAACAGCTATCGCTGATCTATCAGCTGGCTTCACTTCCAGTACACAGAGAACTAATGTTGCTTTGACAAGGGCTAGGTATGATTTCCTTCTCTCTGCTGACTCTAAATTCCTGTTTGAAATATGGAAATGACTGTCTTAAGCAATTTCAGATTCTGTCTTTGGATTGTTGGAGATGCAAAAACTCTATCTGAGTGTAACTCAATTTGGAAATTCATCATTCAAGATGCCAAGAATCGTCATTGTTTTTATGATGCTGAAGAAGATCAGGATTTGGCTAGTGTGATCTTAGAGGTGAAGAAAGAATTGGATCAGTTTGATAGTTTCCTGCATGGGGATAGTATACTTTTCAAAAATGCTAGATGGAAGGTACAAAAATTCGATAATATTTTTTTTTTTTCATTTGTAATGATGTTAAATGTTTAATGATTGTGATTGTACTCTCACTCTATGTTTTTTGTACGTTTCCTTCATTGGTTAAACTTAGGTTCTATTCAGCTTTAACTTCAGGAAGTCATTTGACAATTTGAAGTCTTCTGAAACAAAGAAATTAGTTCTCAATTTACTACTTAGGCTTTCTTGTGGCTGGCGGCCGAGGAGGGGGAATTCATATTGTAATAGCTCTTCACTGATGTTGAGACAATTCAAGGTTAAACATATGCACATTATTTGCTCCATTGACATTCAAAAGGATTCATATTACATACAAGTTCTGAAGGTGTGGGATATATTGCCAATGGAGGGCATAGCACAACTGGTAAATCGACTTGATTCTGTGTTCAAGTTTTATGAAGATGAATTTGTCCAACGTTGTAAGACTAGATGTCTAGAGGGGTAAGTGTCTTCTGAATCTAATACAATTTCAAACTTCTATCCAAATTACCTGCTCCCAGGCACAATTCTAATTTTTTTTTTCTTAATATATATATGTATACACACGTAATGGTTTCCAATTATTTTTATGATAGGGATCTGGAAGTTCCCATGAGTTGGAGCGCTTCCATTGACCGATATAAGAAAGGCCATTTAAGAAGGGAGATTGTTTCAAGTTCTTATGCTCCAGACAATATAGACTATGTTGAGAACTGTCAAACAACAGACAGTTTGCTTTTAATGAAATTCTACTCCTTGTCCTCTGGTGTTGTGAGCCACTTGCTTTCAAGTTGTGAAGGAAATGAAATGGATCTTCCATTTGATCTAACAGATGAAGAAAAAGACATTGTTTTATTCAAGAGAAGCTCCTTCATTCTAGGGAGATCCGGCTGTGGGAAAACAACTGTTCTGATTATGAAGTTATTTCAAAAGGAGCAGCTTCATCATCTTGCTTTAGATGGCTTTCATGAAGTTGAAAATGACCCCATGAGTAACAAGGATGACGAAAAAAATATTTTGCGTCAAGTTTTTGTTACCGTAAGCCCTAGGCTGTGCTATTCTGTCGGACAGTACATTTCTCGCCAAAAAAGGTAAGGCATTTGCATGCTGAGTCAATCATCTTATTAACATTGTGCACTAATTGCTCATTCTCAGCCTAATTGTTATTATTATATTACGTAGGTGGACTTGTAGATGGAATTCAGATGAAGAATTCTCTAAAACTACTGAGAAAGATATCGATGAGATGTCAGAATTTTCAGACATACCAGATTCTTTTGCTAGTCTTCCAAAATGTTCATATCCACTGGTTATAACATTCAAAAAATTTCTGATGATGCTAAATGGAACAGTTGGAAGATCTTTTTTTGAAAGATTCCCAGAATTAAAGGGATTTTATCAGGAGAAGAGAAGAGGTTCCAGATCCATAACCTTGAAAACATTTATCAGAACAAAGGAAGTTGACTATGGCAAGTTTTGCTCATCATACTGGAGCCATTTCAGTATCCAGCTTACCCAGCAGCTTGATAAGTCATTAGTTTACACAGAAATAATTTCTCACATAAAGGGAGGATTCCGGGCTGGTGTTAATGATGATACACTGAGTCGGGAAGATTATATTTCTTATTCTGGGCGTAGGTTGTACACTTTAACCGAGAATGATAGAGGCAGGATATATGATATCTTTGTTCAATATGAAAATAAAAAGTCAAAAAAGGGTGAGTTTGATGTCTCTGACATAGTTATTGATCTTCATAGAAGGATGAGAGATGAGATATATGAGGGTGAGAAAATGGATTTTGTGTATATAGATGAAGTGCAGGATCTGACCATGAGACAAATCTCTCTTTTCAAATATGTCTGCAGAAATTTTGAGGAAGGGTTTGTGTTTTCTGGTGACACAGCCCAAACCATTGTAAGAGGAATTGATTTTAAGTTCCAAAATATAAGAGCTCTGTTCTATAAAGAGTTTGGCGAGTCTGAGAGACAAAGCAAAGGAGAAATATCTGATGTCTTTCAGTTGAGGCAGAATTTCAGAACCCACGCTGGTGTTCTAAAGTTAGCAAACAGTATTCTTGAGCTCCTTTACTATTTTTTTCCAGCATCAATTGATAAATTGCAACCAGAGTCAAGCCTTTTGAATGGGCAAAAACCAGTCTGGCTCCAAACTAAAAATGGGGGGAGTGGATTAGTATCCTTATTCAAGAGCGGAAGCATGTATCATGCTTTTGGAGCAGAACAGGTCATTTTGGTTAGAGATGAACACGATAAGAAAGATCTTTTCAACCTGCTGGGGAAGCAAGCACTTGTATTGACAGTCATGGAGTGCAAAGGCCTAGAGTTTGATGTGAGTTTACATTTTATTCATCATTGTTTGACATAGTTAATTTTGATTTTTTACAGTGTTAGATTAATGTTTTCGTTTGTATAGTGTATGCATCTTTTGTACAATGCCAATATCTTAATTTCTATTTTACTTCTTCATTATTTCACCTATTTCAGGACGTTTTGCTATACAACTTTTTTAGCGCTTCTCTGGTGAGAGATCAATGGGATGTGATATATGGATACATGAAAAATCAAAATTTGCTGGGATCCCTTCCTATGAAGTCGTTTCCCAGTTTTGAAGAGGGAAAACACATTGCATTATGTTCAGAGCTGAAGCAGTTGTACGTGGCCATTACTCGGACGAGGCAGAGGCTGTGGATCTTCGACAACGAAAGTATATCCATCTTTAAATATTGGGATGAACTATGCCTTGTGCAGGTTCGCCAACTGGATGAAGCGTTTCTACTGGAGATCTTAGTAGAAAGCAGTCGAGAAGAGTGGAAAGCTCGTGGAATTGAGGTGAGTTTGAAGTTTGCAGGGAGCATTAACAAATTTATACATACTTATGGCTCTTTAACATAATTATTTTTTCCAATGGCCTGGAATAACAATTTTTAAGTCTATGCTGGTTTCTTTTAACAGTTCTTTCATCAGAAAAACTATGAGAAGGCAATATTTTGCTTTCAAAAGGCATGCGAGACTTATTGGAGTTTATGGGCAGAGGCGGCATATCTGAGATGCACTGCTGACAGCTTGATGGATTCAAACTTCAAAGTGGCACGTATTCATCTTATTGATGCTGCTCTTGCGTATGAGTCTATTGCCAAGAGCGAATCTGCTGCCCAATGTTTCCTTGAGGCACACGAATATGAAAAAGCAGGTATAATACATCTTTACTTTTCTCCAAACTGGGTGGATCCCTAAAATATAACTTCAGCCGAAACTCACAGCATGATCTTGTTATGAAAGATATCTTTCTCCCTTTTTGTATTTGCATTTGCTTAAACCTTCAATTAGTGGAAGCTAATGAGAAATTGTCAGTGTCCTTTTTTTTCTCCTTTTCTTTTTCCACCACTCAAACATACTTCTGTATTGACTTTAGCTTTTGCTTACATTTAGTATCTGATATATTTATTTTTCATCATGGTAGGTATGATTTACTTGGAGAAGTTTGGGGATTCTAAGTTGGAAGAAGCTGCTGAGTGCTTTTCTCTTGCTCGAAGTTATGAGAAAGCAGCAGAAATATATGTCCAATGTAAATTATTTGGAAAGTGCTTGTCTGTGTGTACTATTGGTAAATTATTTGAAACGGGATACAAGTATATCCAGTCCTGGAAATTAAGGACTCTCATAACTGAGGAAAGGTGTATAAAGAATGAAGAAATTCAGAGGTTCCTAGAAGAAGGAGCCTGTCATTATAACAAGATACAGGATTCTGAATCAATGATGAAGTTTATCGAAGGATTTGAATCTGAGAATCAGATGCGTACTTTTTTGAGGAGCAAATGTTGTCTCGATGAACTTATGCTGTTGGAAATAAAGCAGGGCAACTTCTATGAAGCTACAGAGGTTGCGAACATGAAAGGTGATATTCTGAGGGAAGCTGACCTGCTAGAGATTACAGGAAGAGTTGAGGAGGCATCAAAACTAATTGTTGTCTATGTTCTTTACAACTCTCTTTGGGTGAATAAGAACAAGGGTTGGCCTTTAAAGCATTTTGAGGAAAAGGAGAAGTTATTGAAAAAAGCTAAAACACTTGCTATGAATGGTTCGTGGGGCTTCTACACTTTTATTAGCTGTATGGCAAACTTTCTGCTACAGGAAAGTGATAAATTAAATAATATGCAAAGAAATTGGAATGATATTTGTAGATTTGGAAATGTGATGATTAAAATTTTATGTGCTCGGCGAATCCTTGACCTTTTTCCCATTGAATCACACTTCAAGTGGTTTGTTGCTGATTTGATTGATCTCTCACAAAACAGAAGATCCTGGGAAAAGACTTCTATTGGTAGTCTGGTCTACTACTGGAACTTCTGGCATGGGGAGATCGAAATGATTTTGGAGAGTTTACAGGATCATAGAAATGAAAATTCTCATACTGAATTCTGTGAGAACTATTTTGGTGTCAGGAAGCAGTTGAAGGAGAAGACAATATACCTCCTACTTTATCCTAATGCAGAATGGGTTAATTCTCGATTTGTTAAGAGAAAAGGAGAACTGCAATGGATTGATGCTGACCAGTTTGTTCAAGCTGTGAAAGGTTTCTGGTCGTCAGAAATGGTTACTGTTGGTGTGAAGGTGATTGAAATTCTAAAAGCCCTATACACAGTTTCAGTTGATAAAGACTTGTCTTTGTTTTGCCAATGCATGCTTCTAATTCAAATCTACAAGACTGCAAAACCTCTCATTGAATCAAAAAACATGAAAAACAGAGGCTGTCATATTAGCATGTTGCAGAGTTTCCTTAAATTTACTGTTGATAACTCGTTTGGCTTAATGTATCAGCTAGATTGGCGAAAGCTGTTGACAAAAGATATTATTTATCTTAGAGAGAAACAGCTTTCCTGGAAGTTGCTGATAGAAATTTGCTCCAGTCCTACAAAAAGTGAAGAAATTGGGATGCTGGTCACCGCTGTTTTGTCTGTAAAGTTTCATCCTTACCTGTTTAAACAGATTGAGGCATACATTGGGGATTCAGTACCATGGAAAGATTTCATTGAGTGTTTGAGGACAACCATGGAAGACGGTCAGAGAAATGCTGAGATGGCCAGTTCATCTGAAGATCATGAAGAGATGTTTTTGGTTCAGAAATTTCATGATGCTCTAAAAGCTACCGACTTTATTGAATTTTCGCCAAGTTGTTTTTGCTACTTTCTTGATCGCCTACTTCTGATGGTTTCCTCTTTGAAAGGATACTTCTTCGCATTACGTTGTTCTTTGGTTGAATGGCTTATTTTCTTGGGATGGAGAAAGAACCTAGATTTGAATTTTGTGGATGTCATGCATTTATCCAAGTCAGAGGTGGTTAACTTTGTGGCTGGCACAGTTAAGAAGCTACTTGGTCAAGCAGAAGACATGTTAAAGTGGATAAAAAAATATAATCTGAGCATGGACTGCTATCCGGAGCTGGTGCTGAGATTATTTGTCATACTTGCTATACTCTGTGTTAATTTTGGTGGGTATTCTGGTTTGTTCTTCGAGCTACTGGGAAGGAGGGAAATTACTTCGTTGTTACCATGGAAATTTTATAGGTCCTTGAAGAAGTTGACTGAAGCTGGAAGCAAAGATATGAAAATTGAAGTTCTTGCAGAAGCATTCAAAGAGATGGGAAATCCTTTAGTGACTCTAAATATGGGACTAGAAATTTCTGTTCCACATGCAATATTTTTGGAATTGGACGTTAAGCAATACAAAGAGAGCATCCTAAAGGTATTAGGATTAAAGAATAACTCAGTTCAATCAGAAAGGACTTATCGTTCTAGATTGGGAGGGAAGCAATTACGCGGCAGACCACTTTCTTTAAAGATCAATGACCCAGATCAGAACTTGATGACCCAGACTCCCGATGGAACTAGTGAACTACAGCATAGTAACAAAAATTTCTGGATAATGCTTGGATCAGTAGTTTTTGAAATTGGCTCACAGGGAACAAACTTCACGGCTGATGTTTCAAGGTTGAAGGTAATGCTGATTTACAATTTGATTTCATAATATCTAAAGTCATATCAAAATTTGAAAGTACAAGTTCTAACATTCTTCTCCTTTTACCAGAAGTTAGTGTTGGATTATATTATTGTAGTAAATGCTGCAATGAAAAACTGCTCGAGTAAATCTGTTGACAAATGTGAACATCGTTTTGATGAGGAAAACGAAGTTGTTGATGAACTACAACAGCTTCATTCTGCAATGTGTTCGAGGTCAGTTCAAACTAAGTCAACAACTGTGAAAGTATCTTCATCTGCGAATTACTTTATACTTTTCTCTTGTTTCAGTGAAACAAATAACACTTGCATATTTGTTCTCTTCTATTTGATATTTTCAGTTTACTAGGAGATGAAGACATTCAAATGATTCAGGATGTTGTGAAAAAGTTGCTGTTGATAAGGGAAACAATGGAGCCACGGATAGACCAACTACTGTTGAAAACAGAATCGGATCTCACAGGCAAACTGGTGCAGTAAGCAATAACAGAATGAAATCTCTAAGCTTGGGGGAAAGTTGGAAAAAAACACTTAATGTAAGCAATTTGCATGATTTGTAAATGCAGCATAATGAAATGTTGTTTTATAAATTATCTTCTGCAATTCTTTTTGCTTTTAATTTTTTCAGGGTTCTAAATTCATCTTTCTGTGCATCTTATCCATCCTGAAACTTGCATACAGTAAAACTTTCATAAATTAATACTCGATAAATTAATAATTTCTTTAAAATAATAATTTCTTCTGATTCCGACTTGGGTCAGTTCAAAAAATGATCAATTTTAATAAATTAATAAGATAATAATTTTTTGAAACAAACCTTTATAAATACATTGTTTTATTATCTCTATAAAGTAATAATTTCTCAAATACATATGCCAAGTATATATAGATATATACTTAGAATAATTTAGCAAAATATGAGTCTATAGTATATTGTTTTTTCTTAAAATTTAAATCTAGTTGAATTTCAACTATTCTCAACGCATTCAAAAGTTCTGGTGTACCCTTGTTGACTTATTTTTTTGTATCATTTGAAAAAACACTTCATAGAAATTTATATAGTAATTCATTAATTATGATACATTGAATATTTTTAACACAAGTACAATGAACTTTCAAGTTCAATTAACTTATATAATGCACATTTAATTTTATTATGTAAAAATATGATGAATATGGTTCATTGATTTTAGACAAAAACTTTTTTTAAATTAGTAATTTAAAATTTATTTTTAAAAAAATTTAATCACTCTATAAATTAATAATTGTTAATTTATTGATTAATTAATATCTTTATAAATTAATAAAATTTCATGGTCCCAACATTATTAATTTAGAGAGGTTTTACTATATTTTAAAATCTGAGGGATAGGGATTCATGGTACTGTTAATCTCTTTTCTATCATAATTATATAACTTTGTCCAAGTAGAGTGGTTTAATTAATGTCTGTTATAAATACTCTCAATTCATTCTTTTTTTTTTGGTTCTAATTATGAAATTTGAATATATAGAATTTAATTGAATTGAATTTTACCTGTTTTTCATTAAAAAAAAAAAACAAAAAACAAAAACATGTAGGTTTAATTTAACTGGTTGAAGTTCATTTCTTCTAGTTGAGATCTAAAAACATTTTTTCTTTTCAGTCCAAAAAAACCATTTTTTCTTTTCAGTCCAAAATATACATTTTAAATTTTAAATTTATATTTGCTATCCTTTTAGAATATAATCGGTTTTATTAATATATTAATAAAAAAAAGTAAAACAAAAAATTAATTTCTACACATTGAAAAATGGAAAAATATTTTTCAATTGCTTAGGAGAAGTATTTTTCAAAGGCTAAACACTCCATAACCTTTTACACTGCATAATTAATTATTAACTATGCCATTATTACCATCATCATGTTAATTGTTATTTAGGTACCACTTCATCATTTTATAGAAGAGGAACAAGTGACATATTTAGCCAGCAAAAACCCATTATAATTTAAACATTGTTTTTCCTGCTTTTTGACTTCAAATGTGCTCTACTCTTTTCTTCTTCTTCTTCTTCTTTTTTTTTTTTAAAAAAAAAAAAAAGTTTATCCTTTCCATTCATCATTTTAATTTGTTGTTAATAGCTTTTGATTAGTGAACAATTATTTTTAGTAACACATAGCATAGAGAAAAGAAGGCTTTCTAAGATGATAATTATGCTTTGTACTAAACAAAATCATTATATTATGTATCGTTCTGTGATTATAAATATTAAAAAAATTATCAGTACGGCTACTTGCTAATAGTAAATATGTGTATATCTTAATTGTGGCATGAATAGTTAGAGTACACTTCACCAATAAAAAAAAAAAAAAACACAAATAGAATTGTAAGAAAAAAATGATAAAACCAATAGGATAATTTGGTGGATTTTACATGTTAACCACATTAGTACTTTCTTTATCTCATTAGATAGACTATATTTCTACTTTACCCTTATCCAACTAACTAATACGAATAAATAAGTATTACCTAGTGATAATTTTCAATAATTTTTTTTTTTTAACTGTAAAAAGGATTTAATACAATTATTGTATTAGATCAAGCAAAAGAAATTTGCCAATTGAGCTATGATGAGCCTGCACAAAAATACAAGCACATTTACAATCAAGACCTATACTAATAAAGATGTGATCCACTCTATTGGATAGGGGTGAGCACTATCCGGTTTAACCGAATACCAATACCAAACCAAACCGAAAAAAAAATTCGGTTCGGTTACCGAATTTTTTTTAGTTTGGTTTGGTAACAATTATATATATATTTGGTTATTCGGTTCGGTTCGGTTTTTCCGTAAAAAAATTCGGTTTAACCGAAACCGAACCGAATTATTATATATATATATATATATTAGGTTTTTAATATTCTAATTTACTTAATTGAATTTTATATTTCATTAAAAAATATAAAATGACTAAATAACAATTAATTACAAAAATAATATATAATGGTTCAATTAATTGCCCTAAAAATCATTTCAAATATTTTTTTTATTTATTTTTTTGTAAAAATACCAAATTTCGGTAATAACCGAACCGAACCGAACCAAAAAATTTCGGTTCGGATCGGTTTTCATTCTGGTTTGGTTTGGTTCGGTTTTAATTACTACTGATAATTTGGTTCGATTAACTGAAAATTCGGTTCGGTTCGGTAACCGAACCGACCGATGCTCACCCCTACTATTGGATGTCTTTTTAACAACAAAAAATTGCACAAAAGAGAGAGAAATACTAAGAATAATATAATACAATTTTCAATAAGCATGTTAACTAAAGAATGGGGCGTTTGAAGATGAGAGAAATTCGGCTTTTAAAGAGGGAGACTAAATGGATTGCGTACCACCTACAGCAAATAAGAACCTCCACGAGAGCTGGATTCGCCATACAGGACAATTTGTTATAGTGGCAACTCAAAATTTCCATAGTTATAAGAACACAACATATGCCTATGTAATCTTGTGTGGAAACGAAAACATAGAAGTTGCACTTTACCATGTAAAGTGGAGGGGACTCTCAATACTCTACAACTATAAAACTTGTTGTGCCTAAAATTGGAGTGCGAGAATAATGCCAAAATTGAATTAAAAAAAAATGTTTGAATAATTATTATGGTGTCTGGATATCTTCTTCTGTCATAAATTCGTTGATTACATGTAATCCAAATTTATCATGTAAAAGTCATACAAAGTTTAATAGTTTTAAACTAATAAAATTATGGTAATTTTTTATAAAGTTTGTATTGAGATTTAAAAAAATTATAATTTTAAATTAATTTAGTAAAAAAAAATACGGATATAATAAAAAAAATATAATTTAATTAAAATTTTTATAAATGAAAAATTGTATGTAATTTAAGACCGACCAAATAGAAAATAGATAAAGAAAAGATTATTTTTCATATAATACTTGTTAACGAATTGACTATTATTTCTACAAAAAAAAAAAAAAAAAAAAAAAAACAAATTGACAATTATAATTTATAAGAATTATTAAATGTTTTTGGTCACAACTATTAGTACAAGTTACAAACAAAATAATAAAGCCAAAACAAAAGAGCTTTAGCACGAAGAGTCTATTCCACGATACGCGATTTTCGTCAAACATAGTGGGCCCCACCACTGCTCCCCATTCACGCGTGCTTCTTCATCCTACGGTCCATATCCTATCCCGCATTACACGGGAATGGTTCCCAACACCCACCATCAATCTAACGGTCCATATTCTCCTTATTTGACTCTTCTCTCTCTGAGAAAATGCACACATCCCAATAAACACACTCTCTCTCTCACACACACTCTGTAAAAAATTAAGTATTTGTTTGCTGTTTGTAATAGAAATCCACACTCTCTTATTCGCTCAGAGCACACCACTTCCATTTCCACGCTTTCTCTCACACACGCACGATCTCTCTCTCTCTCTCTCTCTCTCTCTCTATAGATCTACAGCGAAAATCTAGCGAAGTTTCATCAGATCTTCAATTGTGGATTTTGTTTCCAGGAATACGAACTTGGGTCTGCAACTTTTTAGTAAGTCTTTTTTCTTGTTTGTAATTTGCTTTTTTGATTTTTCTTCGTTATATTCTTCAGCTTTTGCACTCTGCGCTCAGAAGACTGATGTTTGTGTTTGTGTTTTTCGGTATAAGACTTAATTTTTTCTTTTTGAGTAGTTGCTTGTGAAGATCATTCCCTTTTTGAAATTGATTTGTTATTTCGTATCATGAGCCAGGACTTGATATTATATCACTCGTGTAAGCTCGATCTGTAATTGTTACCACGTTTACTGATCTATAAGTTCAATTCTGTTTATTTGGATTTTTTTTTTTTAATTAGCTTTCAAGCTGTTTTTGTTTGCCGCGGAAGTGAGGGAAGTGAAGAATAATAAACTTCTCAGTTTTTTTTTTTTTTTAATTAGGTTAAGCTTCATTTTCTGAAGGGCTAATTTACCGAGGTCCTAATTGTTGAAGTCGATGATTCATGTAGTTTGGAACCTTAAGGAGTATATTAGTTCTTTTGGCATTATACTAAACTGAAGATTATGTTCTTACCATTTTCACGTTTTTTTTATTTGGCAGCCTGAAGTTTGATCTATACATAATTCATTTGGGGATAGAAAAAGAAGGAAAGATGCCGTGGTCTTCTTCTTTTGTAAATTATAGCAGGAACTGTGTTCGCTTGGTGGTCTTCTTTCGTGTCATACTGTAATCTGGTTTGGTATTTTGTCTCTTCGCCTCTACCATTTTGTTAGTGGAATTGAGGATCTGCAAATGTCTGCATAAATTTTCTAGATATAAAATGTTTTATGTTTATGCTTTATCGGTACTTAGCTTACCAAGTGGAAGTTACTAAACTTGTTTTCCTTCATTTCCTTAAAATCATCTAAAGGTTCATGCTGCTTGTTCCAGGTAAACCCTCTCTGATTTGTGAACTACTCCCGCAATTAGTTTGGTTTTAATTTAAAAGTGGTTTGAGGTGTGAGAATGTACATTGCGGTAACCATAAAGAGGTATAGAGCTGTGAAGGAAGTAGGAAAGATTAAAATGAATGTTGGGATTGTTGCATATTACCAAGTGATGCAAGTTTGTCAGGTAAAAGTTTCATCTTTGTTTCGTCATAAATTTTTGTGGCACATTTTTTTACGGGTAAAGTTTTTGAGTTTTCTCTCTTGCTGCATCCTTTTTTTTATTAAAAGTTGATGGTGATTTGGGTTAACTTTTGATAGTAATTTTCTTGGATGTGTTTGTGTTTTAATTCAGTAGTCTCATGCTGATGTGCTTCAAATTCGCTTTTTCTTATTATTCTAAAGAGAAGACTTGGTATTGAACCAAGTGAAATGAATGATTTCTGGCTTGTGTTATATGCACATTGTTTGTTAAGCAACCTTATTGTTTACAATGAAAAAGCTGTTCTGTTTTTTCAGTCATTCAATCCTTACCCCTTTTGTGGCTGTATGGCAGTATTGCTGTGGAATACTGTCAACTGTCTTTGAATTTTGGTTTTTTTTTTTTGCGAAAAATGTTGTAAACTGCAGTGTCCTGTGGGAATCATGCTAAATTTATACCCTAAATTGTACTGGAATTATTACAGTGTCCATGTTTGAGTGAATCCTTTTTTGTTGAAAGTAATTTGCTTTCTATATATTGGTCTATTATCTTTTATTTTTCTCATCAATAGTATCTTCTGTCTGCTATCGCAATTTGTATGTATGAATTTTTTGTTGACATATTTCAACTTTTTTTCTTTATATTACAGGCTGAATATTTTCGTCAATTGCTCAAGCCTGTCACGTAGTGTAACATATAAAGTTCTGGGGATTTGGGTTTTGGGACGGATTGCCCTCTAATAGTTCATACAGAGAAGGCAATAACAAAGATGAAATATTGATTCTCGTAGTTCGTTTAGAATAGTCAGCTTTTATATGCAGGATGACAGTACACGGATTTGCTATATAGTGTTTTTGTCAGTTTAGGAACCCTTGTCAAATTGAAAGCAAATAAACAGCCAAAGCCGAAAGATAATCATCAAAGATTTTGACCAAAGGCAGGTTTCTGATGCAGAGCGACCCTCGATTTCACCCTGAAAAGGCAGTACCCTACTTTGCAAATCAAAGGGGTAATAGTTACACAAACATTCCAGTTGCATCTTCCTTTGCTGCAACTCTGCCTCCTGCAGCAAAGCATTTGATGCCTTTACATGGCATTGAGTTTCAGTCTTCTGAGGTTTGCCCAAAGAATTTCATTATCTTCGATCAGACTGATCATCGAAGCCAGATTATGTTCCATCCCGCAGTGGCCCACAAATTTGGTGGCCCTGGCCTAAATATGCATACGAGTTACTTCCCAGAGAATTTTGAGATGAAAGGGGTTAATGATTGTGCAAGAGAAACATCTTCTACTGCAAAAGAGGATTCAGATGATATTGATGCATTATTGAGCTTTGAAGAAGAGGAACAAGATGAATTTGATGACGAAGAGGTCAGTACAGCACGAACTTATGGTTGTTACGGAAACAGCTCCCCTGATTCTTGCTCTACTAATGGTTACAAGCCCAGGAAAAATGGATCTTCATCTGCTCAGAAGTACTCGAGCAGTGGTGACAGCTCTAACAATGAAAGGAAACGGCAGAAGATGAAGAAGATGGTCAAGGCACTGAGAAGAATCGTACCTGGTGGTGACCAAATGAATACTGTTAATGTGCTTGATGAAGCAGTTAGGTACCTGAAGTCTCTCAAAGTTGAAGTGCAGAAGCTTGATGTTGGGGATTTCAAGAACTAAACCTTGGCTGAGGTTTTATAACTCTTCATCTAAAGATAATGGAAATTATGCATCAATAAGGATCCCCTACTCATGGTCGGTTGGTGTTAGGATAATGGCAATATGTACGCTTTCAACATTCCAAGTGCATGCTACTCTCCACAGATTGAAGATTGTAGTGCTGATTCTGTTAAATGTCTCAAATTTCTGATTCTATCTGCTCTGTAGTGGAGTGAAGGGTGGTTTGGCTTGGCTTGGCTTGGCTATTAGTATGTCTTTGTTTTCTATTTGCGGGTATTCTGTCTGGCTTGTTAGTACTCTACTCATTTAAGTTAAGTTGTATCAACTCTTTATAAGTCTAAATTACTATTCCTTGTGCCAATGCTTTATCTGTATGCTTCTTTTTTCGGCCTCAAGGGAATAATGCTAATAATGAAGGGCCCTTGTACGGTGCCATATTAAGTGGGTACATGAATGGAAACACTTTTGCTGGTATATGATACTGAAATTCTACTAAGTGTATATTAAATTTTGCTTTAATCATGCGTCTGGGTTGCTCTTATCCTCAATTATGACATAGTTAATAGATTTATGTGCTGGGAATTTGGAGACATGAAGATGTTGATTATGCAATTTATAATGCTTTTCCACTTGTTTGCAGTTCCTTTTTTTTAATGGTGGCAGTGGAGCACCATAGCAGCTTTTTTATTTTTTATTTTTTAATATTTATATTTACAGGGTCCAACTTGTATCTCTTTTATGAACTAAGTGGGTTATCCATCGCTTTATGTGAGCATGAATTGCTCAAATCTGTCACTGCCCTTACATTTGCGTGTGTGTGTGTGCTGGAAGTCTAGGGATGTTGACATCGCTGCTATGCATGCATGGGCAGAATTGGATTTCTCTTTCCTTTGCCTTTCTTTTAAAGATTTTAGTTATCTATTACATACCTCTTTTCTTATTAAAAAAAAAAATGCCAAACCTTTTTAACTTGGCTTCTATTCCAATTTTTCCAAATTTTATTTTAATATTAATTTGGCCTTTCAATTGGTCTTTGTTTTTATGGGTTAAATCATAAGCTAATATTATTAGAATTGATCACTTGACACATGTAAAAAAGTCGGTGTTAGGCTCTTGGAGCCTTGTATGGGGACATGAAATCAAGTGAATGATTGTGCCTATAAGCTATTCAATTAAAAACTTTTAAGTTATAGTTTTATGAGTCCTTAGTAATTATATATACGATTTATTAGTCTTATATTTTTTTTAATGTGGAATTTTTAACTTACACTTTCCCACCAGTCTCCCCTCAAGTGTGAATTATATGCACATTATAGGCTAAGGTCTCACTCCCCCTTGAGCAGAAATTCCTCTAAAGTAGTACAACATCAAGAAGCGAGAGACTTAAATCGCTGTAGTGTACTCATTTTAGCCGAAGCAATGCCCACGAATATAATCAAAACCCAATATATATCATTAATTAGATAAAAGAAAAAGTAAAATTGAATAAAAGTGATGTCTGAAGTTTATTTATAAATAAATTGTAATTGATCGTTGATCCCCGTTTATGGTGTGGTAGAGCCATCGCCAATGGAGAATAGCGGAAGTGGCGCACCACCAAATACCTTTTGTGTTGCTGTCATTCATCAGGCTTTGGGGCCAAAACAGCAAATTCTTCCATATCTTATTTATGGGGTCCCCAACAAAGTTCTCAGCTTTTTTATTTTGCATTTTATGTTATGCTTTTCCCTTTCCTCTAAGTCAATGACCTGACCTGATTTTCATCTTCACCCTTTAGCCCATCTTCATGCTGTATTTATGCCATGGATAAAATACATTCATGTTCTCTTTCATGACTTTAATAATAATAAAAAACAAAAAAAGGCAATATTTGCAATTTATGGGTTTCTCAATTGATTCTCTAATCAATTTTTTCCGCACATTGACCATACAATTTTTCTATTTTAATAGTAGTCCCAAGCTTGATATTTTTATTTCGCGTGAATTACAGTATCTGTTAATTAACACGTGATATTATTTTTATGAAAAGTAAAAGACTTTGAATTTTATTTGATTGATCTGAATTATACTTTCTTTCCAGGCATATCAATGCTATAGAAATAAATTATTTAATTTAGGATCGTGTATTTGTAAAAATTATATCATGTACCAGTTAGGAATAACACAGTCCAAGAAAGATAAATATATTAAATTTCGAACTCATTGCATAAGAACCAGTTCCTAATATACCCATATGCAAATTATCTCTTTAGAATTCCATTTGATTTGATTCGATATCAACGTCAATCAATCAAGCAGGCAGGCAAACATTTTGGTATGATGTTTTTCACCTAACATTGAAGAATAAGTAGAGAAATGGTTGTTGGTAAGAGTCATGTAAGAGTCATTATGCAAAATTTGACATATCTCCATCCAAAAAGCATTTAATGAACTAATTCAAAACTAATGATGATAGATATCCCTCCCTAAAGAAATTGTTGGCAGTCCATGTATCAAAACTTAAAGACACAAAAACGTTACATTTTAAATCAACTATGTAATGATAATTTATTGAAGAGTTTGCTTTCCTTTGCTGCATGTTCAAAATTCCTTGTCCAGTTGTCCCTACTCATCTATTTTCTTACCCACTACTGATTGTTTTGGCTTTGTCATCACATAAAACCCCATCAACCAACCACTGCATTACTTACTTTGAATCTTCGCATACCCAATCCTTACCATTTCTATTTTTTTACTACTCTCTGCATCTAAAAATACTTCATGTTTTCATTTTCCTACATCTCAAATTATAATCTAATTTTTTTAAACTATAATTAAATTTTTAGTTTTTTAATATGTCTTTATTTAATGTGTTAGTACTCACATAATGTATTAATTTCTACAAGAATTACGAAATTATCAAATAGATAATATTTATTTACACTACAAGAAATATTAGATTTAGCAACAAAAAAATTAGTAGTGAAATAAATGCTGCTGCTAAAGAGCACATTTAACAGTAATATTGTAAATTTGTTGTCAAAAAATACGTTTAACAACAAAATTTTATCAAATCTTTACTGCAAATACATATGATCATAACTTTATAACAGCAACATAAATTACTATTTATTATTAAGTAACAATAATGACGAAACATTTTCCCTAAAAGTATATTAATTATATTGTTTTTGCAAAACAACGGGAGTAGTTATAAATTGGACTATCTATTTGCAACAAAAGCAATTATTTTATCATGTCAAGCCCTTAATTATTAATTTTGAATATTAATTGGCTCTTCACTAATAATATATTTTCTCAAAGGCACGTGAATGGTACTTTGGGTTATTGGCTTACATTATTTTCAAGGAAATTATCATAATTACTCTGTTTTAAAGATTTTTTCTTCGTGTACGCTGTTTCCTTTTCATAACTACGTCTTTTTGTTTTCTTTCTCCTATCTTTACATTTTTCTTCTTCTTTCTCCCATCTTTACGTCTTTCTTCTTCTTTCTCTCTTCACTATTTTTTTCTTCTTCAAACCTTTACTCAAGTTTTCCCAACTAAACTCTTGTTCATCCCCAACATTTGTGAACTTTTTGTTTCTGTTTCTGCTTTAGATTTTTGTATTTTTATTCCATTCTTCTCAGTCAAATCTCTTCAACTCTTCTCAACGTTTTCGATTATTCAATGTCTATGGTTTATTGATCCTTTGAAATCGTGTTGGCTTCCATTTGACGTTTTTGTTCTATCCATTTGGAGGGAAAAAAACCCCTAATTTTGAGGTAATTTTTTGTATTTTACAATAACATTGATGATTGATGCTTTGTTTTCATTTGATTATATGGTTTTTTTTTTGGAATTGACATGCACTAGTGGTATTTAAGTATTTGTTTAGATTAATTTAAAATTTTGAATTCATGCCCTTCAGTTCATAGAGATGTAATTTTATGGATGCTGCTTCTTAATTTTTCTCTTTCAGATTAATCCTTTTTTGCTATGATTCTGCTGGTCTTTTTTGCTACTAAATTTCAAACTTGCTCTTGGTTATAGGGTTGGTGCATCCTTTGTCTTAGGAATGTATCCATACATATGTTGAATTACATAAGTGAATCAATATTACATAACATAATCTTTTTGGTTTAATTAAGGAGATGTATATAATTATGACAAATCAAATTAAATTAAATACTGTTGTGAATCTTTAGTTATACTTACTGATACACTTATACCTTGTTTGTACCTTAGTCATACTTACTTATTCACTGGTTATACCTTAGTTATATCTTAAGATTCACATATTATACCTTAGTTATATCTTCTTTATATCATTTGATACACTTACACACTAATTATACCTTAGTGTATAATTGTTAGACCTTAGTTATACCTCTGTTATACATTAGTTCATACTTACTGATACACTAATTATACCTTAGTTATATGTATTGATACACTGATTATACCTTGTTTTTACCTTTGTACAAGTGTTATACCTTAGTTACAGCTTCTGATACAGTGATTATACCTTAGTTATACTTACTGATACACTTTTGCACTAATTATACCTTCTAATACATTCTAATTCATTGATTATATCTTGTATAAATAAGGAATACTAAGGTATACCTTAGTTATATATATTGATACACTGAGTATACCTTGTTTATACCTTAGTTATAGCTTTTGATACAATGATTATACCTTAGTTATACTTATTAATACACTTTTACACTGATTATATCTTCTGATTCTCTGATTATACATTCTAATTCATTGATTATTCCTTGTATAAATAAGGTATAATAAGGTATACCTTAGTTATATGTATTGATACACTAATTATACCTTGTTTATACCTTTGTACAACTGTTATACCTTAGTTACAGCTTTTGTTCCAGTGATTATATGTTAATTATACTTACTGATAGACTTTTACACTGATTATACCTTCTGATTCTCTGACTATACATTCTAATTCATTGATTAGTGTACCACAATGTATAAATAAGGTATAATTAGTGTACAACTGCTATACCTTAGTTATACCTTTGGTACAATAATGATTATAGATTAGTTATACCTTAAGATACACTATTACAACGATTATACCTTAGTTATACCTTAATTATACCTTAAGATACATTATTACATTGATTATACCTTAATTATATCTTAAGATACACTATTACAATGATTCTACCTTAGTTATACCTTAATTATACCTTAGTTATACCTTAAGATACACTATTACATTGATTATACCTTAGTTATAGCATAATTATATCTTACTTATACCTTAATATACATTATTACATTAATTATACCTTAATTAGTACTGCATTTCAATTTTAGGACTGCATCTGCACTTTAGGACTGCAATTTTGGGACTGCATTTGCACTTTATGACTGTATTTCAATTTTGGGACTGCATCTACACTTTAAGACTGTATTTTAGGATTGCAATTTTGGAACTGCATCTGCACTTTAGGACTGCATTTCAATTTTGGGACTGCATTTGCACTTTATGACTGCATTTCAATTTTGGGACTGTATCGGCACTTTAAGACTATATTTTAGGATTTGGAACTGCATCTACACTATAGGTCTGCATTTCAATTTTGGAACTACATTTGCACTTTAGGACTTCATTTTAGGACTGCAATTTTGGGACTGCATTGCTAATGTTAATTTTAAAAAGAGATTTCCATGTTTATAGATTTGAAGATTTGTTACTAAGAAAGTTGAAATCCACCTTTTAAATATGAAAATACCTTCTTATATGCTGTTATATATGCGTTTTTTTGTTGCAGGAACTGAATAGAATCTCATCTTTGGTGGTACAATTAAAAACCAAGAAGAATTTTTCTTTTTATTGAAGAAGAAGATTGAAGGAACTGAATAGAATCTCAACATTAAGTAGTTTGAGTTTGTCATCTTTTTATATCTGTACCCAACATCTTTGCTGCAAGATATATTAGTATTATTTTGTAATTTAGATTAGATCCTTTTGTTCCCAATGTATTTGTACACTTCTTATACACTGTTATACATCGTTATACACTTCTTATACAATGTTATATGCTTATACACTTATTATACATTGTTATACACTGCTTATACATTATTATACACTGTTTATACAATTCTTATATATTGCTTATACACTTCTTATACATTGTTATACACTGTTATACACTTCTTATACACTGCTTATACACCATTTATACAGTTCTTATATACTGTTATACACTTTTTATACACTGCTTATACATTGTTTATACACTACTTATATACTGTTATACATTATTATACACTTCTTATATAATGTTATATGTTTATACACTTATTATACACTCTTTATACACTGCTTATACATTATTATACACTGTTTATACATTGTTATACACTTCTTATACATTGTTATACATTTATATATTGTTATGCATTATTTATACACTGTTTATACATTGTTTATACACTATTTTTACACTTCTTATACACTGTTTATACATTGTTTATATACTTCTTATACACTGTTATACATTGTTATACACTCTTTATACATTGCTTATACATTATTATACACTATTTATACATTGTTATACACTTCTTATACACTGTTATACATTTATATATTGTTATGCATTGTTTATACACTTTTTATATATTGTTTATATACTGTTTTTACACTTCTTATACACTGTTATACATTGTTTATACACTTCTTATACACTGTTATACATTGTTATACACTTGTTATACACTTGTTATATATTATTATACATTGTTTATACACTTTTTATACACTGTTATACATTGTTTATACATTGTTTATACACTGTTTATACATTATTATACACTTCTTATACATTGTTATACACTTCTTATATATTATTATACATTGTTATACACTGTTATACATTGTTATACACTATTTATACACTTATTATACATTGTTATATACTTTTTATACATTATTATACACTGTTCATACATTAAGATACACTATTAAATTTGATTGTACCTTAATTATACCTTAAGATACACTATTCTAGTGATTATACCTTAGTTATTCCTTATATATACCCTAAGATACATTATTATATTGATTATACCTTACTTATACCTTAATATACACTATTACATTGATTATACATTTGTTATACCTTAAGATACACTATTACATTGATTATACATTAGTCATACCTTAATTATACATTAAGATACACTATTACAGTGTTTATACCTTAGTTATACCTTAAAATACAAATGTATAATTAGTTATACCTTAGTAAAAAAATAAATCGGAAAAAGTATATATATATGGATTTTGTTTCGAAGATTAAAAAAAAAAAAAAAAAACTTTCTAAAGTCGCATGACAAAAAAATAAATGGATTGAAAGATAAATGCAAAATTAGATTAAAAATTATAAAAAGAGGAGAGAGAAATATGGATAAAATAGAGAAGTTATTTTGGAGATTATGATTTTTTGCTTTGTTGTTTATTGGGCAAGAATCACGTAAAATTAAATATTTTGTTTTTAGGTATTTTTGAAATTTTGAAAAATTTTTAATGTATTTATGCAAACTTTTCCTTTTAAGGTAAAAATATTATACGGTGCCAAAAAGTATGTATTTATGTAAAATGCCCTTATTTTTAACATGAGGAGTTCAAAAATAATCAATAGGATATTTTATGAAGTAATTTTATTTTTTAGATTAACTGGCTTCTCAGTGATAGTTATGGTCCACATTCAGTCACATTAATTGTGCGCCATAATAATCTACATATAAGCGGACAAATTAAGAACCTTATAGTAGTATTATTGTAAGATTTTAATATGCAAAAGGCATATGTGTACGAGTACAATCTCAAATTAAATTCTCTTTTAAGAAGAAAACAATGTGAATATGGATATCCCTTAACCCCTAAACCAAAAATGTTATGAAAAGAATTAACTAAGTAAAATTAATTTGGAGGGAGTCCATCATCACTAATGACAATAGTGTGGGTTCCTGAGGACAGTAGAGTATAAGTATTGTAATCAACAATATGCAAACTCTTGCACAAGTTGAACTTAAATTCAAGTGTTTGCGCATCTTCGGGTCGAACAAAAACTTTGTTGAAACCAATGACTTGCCCAATGTAAGACCCTAAAATGCCTCGGGGCGGAGCAGAGTACACAATCACATACTCGGTTGAGCCTACATTCTGTACTTGTACTTGAAACCCGAATCGATATTGATCACACAAGGACAAATCCTGCAAGAGTGTTGCAGGACAGGGTGGTTTAGATGTTTGATTTACGTTTGCCATATCATGACTGTGCTGAAACCTGCTGTTCAGTTTCATGTTGAAGGCATTATTCCATTGTTTTGGAAACAATGTAGTACTAATAAGCTTGTAGCTAAACTTGGTGTAGCTAGGTCCATAGCCAAATGGGTACACAGTGGAACCATTAAAGAATTTAAAGGTTTGACCCCTGTAGCCCAAGCTGTCATTAGGTCTTAGCTGCATAGAGGTCAATGGAAGGTGATAACATAGTTAGCTTCACACCAAGTAATTGGTAATCTTCCTCTAGGATTATACTTCCCAAACACAACATCTGCAATGGCATCTCCTCCTTCTCCCGGATATTCGGCCCATAAGATTGTCTTAATGTTACTGTTAATCTTAGCAAATGAGATGTCTAATCCTACTACTGACATTATCACAAACCTTTTGAAGAATTGGCAGCTTGATTGATAAGCTGAGTTTGATAACCATGAAGAAGAAAATTGTTCTTATCTCGGCTTTCAGCTTCAATTGGTAGATATATGCCAGCAAATTATGATTGCGGCATTTGCATTCTTTGCAGCTTCAATGGTTGGGTGCACTAACCTCTCGTTGCTGTAAGCCATCCAATTGCATAACTCACATTTCCATATGCTGAAAATCCATCTATGGGAGTTCTAAACTAGCAAGGAATACCTACATTAATCACGTTAAACTCAATACTAAGCATTTCACAGTGCACTCTAGTAGCGGTGCTAAAAAAAAAATACTTCAAGTATTTTTGTGAAACATTTTGGGTCTGAATATTCGTGGGTAATCCGTTCCAGACTTGTTAAATGCTACCTAGCACTGACCATATTTCACAAAATTAAATAGACGTTTAACCGATGAAACATATGAAAAAATTGAATTACAATAAAGTTCAAAAACAAAATATAGGGACATTAAAATTATTTTTGAAAATACGAAGATCAACTGGTGTGCCTGCAAAATTTCCTATGGTACTATGGTAGCATTAGCATAAGGTCCAACCACAGCTAAAGTTTTAATATTTTAAAGATTCAACCAAAGTGTTATTATCTTTTTTTAGGAGGACAATTCCCTCTCTTGCTGCTTCTCTAGCTGATTCAATGTTATTATTACTGCATATGTATCATTTTTCCCTAGAGATTGGTATTGTGGGATTCCATCATTGAATCCTACTTTTATTAACCCATATAAAGATACTTAAGTGACATGTATATATATTCCTCTCTCACTTTCCCTTGTTGCACTGCTGATTCTGTGAAATTAGTGTAATAAACCCCACAATCCAAATCCAAGCCTGCTTTCATTATTAGTGCAACTGCATCTTCTGGTGTGGCATTTAAAATACCTATGCCTATCCACCAGTACTTCAATAGCATCGCAGTTTTCCACTATTGTAAGCGCCGAAATTTTTCGTCGTAAAAAAAAAAAATCGTGCGTGTCACACTACTGTAACATACAGTCGTGCGACTATAATTAAATTACAATCGTACGACTGTAACGTTGGAGCAGGTACAGAAGACCATGCCCATGACATAAGAAAGCTGAAGATTTAGGGGAGCATTAATTGCTCCGGTTTTTGGTGAAGTAAAGGCAGAAAATAAGAGGAGGAAGAGAAGAAAAGGAGAGGACTTTTAGACACTTAGAATTTTCTGGTCTAGTAGAGAGAGAGAATTTAGAGAGATTTGAGAGAAAAAGGAAAGAAAAGAGAAACATACACCTCCAAGCATCCTTTTTCTACTCTTTTTCTTAACAAATCTTAAGGTTTGGATTAAAAATCTATTAGAAATCAATAGGTTAATAATCTAACTCCATAAACAAATTAAATTTCGGACTAGAAACTCTAAGAATCCCAAGCATTTTGGAGAATTTGGACATAACTTCACAACCTTGACTTAAGAGGAAAAAGTGCAAATTTGAGTGGATTGGTGCGACGCCAGGGGTCAATCCTACGGCGGATAAGCGACAAAAAGGTGAATACTCTTCATTCCCTCTTTTTTTCGTGCTTTCTGGGTGCATTGGTGTGTTTTAATGCATTTTTGTTCACTTTTTGCGTTTTCTATTTCTGGAAATCAAGAACAGCCGTACAACTGTTCTTGAGTTGATGAACAGTCGTACGACTGTAATAGTCGTACGAGTGTTCTTGATTTCCCGCAATTTCTTTCAGTTTTATTTTGAATAATTTTGGCGAAATTCTGAAGTTGGATTGATTTACAGTCGCACGACTGTAATTACAGTCATACGACCGTAATTACAATCGCACGACTGTAATGCTCGTCTAGAATCAGAATTTCCAGAATAATCTCTAAAATTTTCTAAAAATCCCTAAAAATTCAGAAAATCAGAAAATCATCAAAATGAATTTGTTGTGTGCATTCACTACTTTACATTTAATTTTCCATGTAATTGCATTTAGAACAATACAACGATGGAGACCCCATTCTCCCGAAATTCGACCCACCTCACATGCTCAGATTAATTAAACCGGAAAAATAAATTGTTTTCAAAATGATTTTCTCACAAAACCAAAATACAGGGACGTGTCAAAATATTTTCCAGGTCTAATCGG
This sequence comes from Euphorbia tirucalli, assembly GCA_039660915.1. Lineage (NCBI taxonomy): Eukaryota > Viridiplantae > Streptophyta > Magnoliopsida > Malpighiales > Euphorbiaceae > Euphorbia > Euphorbia tirucalli. The sequence goes on from CM077638.1 coordinate 9,143,824, forward strand.
ACCGACTAGCCGAGCCGACCCGGTTATCCCCCTAAATGCATGCCCCTAATTTCTAAATTCTCAATACTGCCTATTTGAGTCCTATTTGTGGCGTGCCGTATATTGTACTAACCCTCTGTTTTGCAGCTTTTTATTTTTATTTTTGATGTATTTGATAGATTTATTCGTATATCCTAGGCGATTATATTTTTTAGATAAATCGTGTATTTTAGGCGATTGTAAAGTGAGAACGAGAGTTTTTATTTTTATTCAATTGGGTTGTATAATCGGCCTTTCTTATTTTTTTGTATATTTTAAATGTATGATTTAATTTCCCGCAATTTATTTCTTGCATTTTGCTTTAGCATCGGATAATTAAAATAAACAAATTGGAGTTAGAGAAAGATAATAAAGCGAATTAAATATAGTAATATAAACTGTAAAGTGAAAGCGAGCTAGAGGTTAAGTAAGTTACTTGCCCGAACCCCAAATCTCTGGATTAGGTACATCAGTCTGTCCTTGGTAGGGAGCTGTACCGGAATTCCTGGATGAGCTAATCCGGGTGGCGACTCTGTCACTGATCTCGGGATTTAAGTTTCGAGGTCTTTAAGTTAAAAACGGGAAAATGTTTTCTACAAAAGAATTTCCAAATTAAATCTACAATTTTCTAACTTAAGATAAACAAAACCTTTTTTCCAAAATCAAATCCAATAACCTATAATAATCATTTCATTTTCCCCGTTTCGCTTCGTCGCGTCCTGTTTTTGAAAATGTGGTCCGCTCACAACTATGTATCTGCCACACAATTAATAAAAAATAATAATAATAAGTTTTTAATTATGGCAAAACTGATTATGAGTGGCCCGGTTAAGTTTTTCAAACACATTGAGTACATAACTTTCCATTTTGATAGTAGGGACTAAAGACCTTTTTTGCCTAATGTGCTCTCACATTTTTCCTTTCCAACCCCTGTGGTATAACCAATATCCATTTGCTCCATGTGCTGTGCAAATATGCTCCAAAATGCCAAAAAGGAAACGTTAATTGGATATGGGGCCAAAAGGCGAACCATAGTAGTACGAAGGGCAAAAAGGTCTTTAACCATTGGTAGTAGTCACTCCAAACTTAAAAAATCCTTCTCGTGTGGACTGCAATTTTCATTAACCAGCACATAACATGATTTTTCAACAAAGTAGATAAATCCTACCCAGCCTAAGTTGTACATTGCGTTTGCTTTCGTCGAAACAACCTAAAATCAACCAATAACGTAAATTCTATGAGATGAAATATCTCACAATAATTGGACTAGTTATAGAAGTATGACAAAAAAATTTCTAGTGTGTATCAGGAATAGAAGTGTACTCCCAACCAATAAAAGTGTGTCACCTCAGCACACTATATTCCTAGCACACAAAACAAAGTCTTGTATAATATGAAGAAAATGCAATACTTACTTGACCAATATTCTTCCATATAGACTCATTGAAAGATGCAACAATGAGGATTATACGAGGAATAACATTATCAAAGAAAGTTCCCGAACCAACCCTAGAGACACCGTGGAGAGCCTCAAGCGAGCACTCGTACACAAGGAGACCCAACCTCCATGATTACCAAGTTGTACTTTTCCTTGGCGTGTCATTAGATTAACCAAATCCTTGGCCCTAACATCATAGAGAAGGGACTTGTCACAAAATGCAAAAATTGACATATCCAATCAAGGCTTGCATTCCTTGATGGATCACATATATAACTGAAGTTAGAACCACTAGCTATTAAATTTTTAGCTAAACCCAATTTGGTAGAGATTATTATACAAATCATAAAGATGAAAAAATTCATAGTCTTTGCCATTGCTTTAATTTGTTTGTGGAGAAATGCTTGGTGTCTTGGCTTGTTTTTATAGGGATTTCACCGTATATTGGATGATTTTATTGCAATTTTGCTGTACGTACTATAATTATACTTACAAGTTCCTTTTTCTGTTGGAAGTCAACGTAATGTTTATCTTATTATGATTATTTGGTAGTCTAGCACTCCTAACTTTATCCTAATTGATGTATTATTACCCAACTTGCCTAATCTATTTCAACTTTTTTTTTATTATAATATTTTTCTTTCTTAAACAATTCATTCTCCACCTCATATATATAAAATAACTTATTTCCATGTTATTATTTATATAAATTATATAGACAACGGTTGATTGGAGTAATACATAGCTCTTTCCTCTTAAGCAGTGTTTCAAGTTTAAACTTTGAAAATAGAAAAACAGTTGTTGAAAAAGTTTCAGTATCACTTTATAAGGTGTATATGATAGTACAAATCCAAATTCAATTGTATAATTCAGAAAAAAAAATTATATAAATTATATATGATAAAGGTGTTTATAACATTTTTCTTCGTCTAGTTTCTCCATCGTAAATATTTTCTTTTATGTTTCTCATTTTAAATGTACAAATGCCATATTTTTTTGTTTACAATTCTCGTTCTTTTTAAAGATGTAATATATGGTCTCATCAAAACTGAAACCTTGAACCTCCAATTAAAAGATATATGTCATACATTTTCTTATTGGATTGTCCACAGTAATAAAATTAATATTTTTCTTTCTCTTTTTTCTTTTCTACAAAAGTCCACCAGCTGGGAAAAAACAACGCATGGAATATCATCAATTTTTGATGGTGTCAGGTGAAAATCCATTTTTTTTTGTTAAAGGTCAGAAACCAAAGGGATTTTTTTTTACAAAAAACAAAAACTCTAACACATTTTTGCATATAAGTGTAACCACAAGAGTTTTTTTTTTTTTTTTTGTAATTATCCCTAAATATTAAAATTATAAAAATAGTTTTATGACAAACACACACACACACACACACACACATATATATATATATATATATAGCAATAATAAAAAAAAATAGAAACATTTATAAGTTTCAACTAATCAAAAGAGTCTATATTTCATAAGTTTAACCTTATAAGAAAATATCATCAACAAAAGATATCTTTGTTTAGACGAAAGATATTTTTGTTTATACAAAAAAAAAGAATTGAAGCTCTGTTTTTATTTGATGGAAAGAAGGTTGGAATTGTGGTAGTAATGTAGAACTTAAATAGAAAAAAACTGTCAAGAGTTCAATATATTGTATAGGACTTGAAGCTTCCTAAAGAATTTCAATTTAGGATAAAAAAAACCGTGCGACATGTTTGGAAATAAGAACACAAAATGTCTAATTTTTAAAAATTACAGACACATTCCCCAGGATGTGTTCGACTGAGTATCCGATAGTGTCGGTGTCGGAAGGAAATGTGTCGGACATCAGACACGCTAACTTTTCAAGGTGCCGCTGCATAATAATAATAATAATCCACTTTGGGTGAAAAACCAACAAAAAAATTCCAAGAGAAAAATATTATATGGACCTGGGCCCATAAAGAAATGTTGGACTGCTAGCCGTCCATCAGATTTCATCTTCGGCCTTGGGTAAAACTTGTTCAACAGACCAAGGGAGAGGCAGGCAGCAAATTTACAGAGCCAGAAATGAGCTTCAGGGATCTAAAGCTATGGAAAAGCTTAGTTGTCGAAGCAGCAAATGTATCAATATTCGTCGCCAAATTTTTCTGCGTCGGTCACGTCATTGGCACCTATCTCTGCTGTGCTGCCCGCGTAACAATTTTCTTTTTTTTTCTTTCCTACATATTGGTTAGTATAATTGGCTGCAGTTGACGGAATTATGATTTTTTGATACACAGACTTGTGGCCCTAGCATGCTCCCCACACTCAACCTTGAGGGTGACATAGTTATCGCCGAGAAGATATCCCCGCGGACCGGAAAAGTTGGCACCGGTGATCTCGTTCTTATACGCTCTCCTCTGATTCCTTCAAGAATAATGACCAAGCGCGTAACTGGTGTGGAGGGTGATTCTGTAACCTATGTTATTAACCCCGGGAACAGCGATGAAACTAATACCATTGTGGTAAATTTGTTCACTTTTAGCTATTTCCTTGTCAATTAATTGACAAGTTTTGTTTTTGGTTATAATTTCAAATTTTTGAATTCATTGACAAGTTTTTGCTTTTGATTTTTTTTTTTTTTTAATTTATTGATTGTTCTTTTGCTTTTATTCAGGTTCCCAAGGGGCACATTTGGATAGAGGGGGATAACAAGTATTATTCCAGGGACTCGAGATTGTATGGGGCTGTACCTTATGGCCTTCTATATGGAAGAATATTTTGGAGGGTGAGCCTTGTTTCTTCTTCAACTTTTAATTAAATTGTTTACGGAGATAGCTTATGTCTTCTGGATATAAATAGTTTCGTGTAGAATGCTATAGAATTGAATTCTTTTCTATATATTGTTCAGATTGAATCACGTTTAGATAACTTTCGTCAACGCCATTTCTGTTTCTGACATCACTTAGAGTCCACAAGACCTTCAAGTCCTTATTTGACAGTGGTTTGAGGATTACTAAGGAATAATTGGTAAGGATAAATTAAAGATATGGTATGAGATGCTTGACTTCTGAATGGCAGAGTAGAATATGCTATTATAAGCCAATAAAATATTTAAACAAAAAAAAGTTATCATGAATGTTTTAATTTCTTCACTCCTGTGTAAGGGGAGACTGAGAATGGCATTATGCATTGAGGATGAATTACAGGATTAATAATGTCAACATGTAAGGCAGTCTTGTCATTGGGGACAAAAAACAGTCCATTTACTAATCAATGTAAAACACATATTGGGGCACATCCAGAGCTTAAGCTATAACACTAAATTAGAATCTGTGTTGCAGTTGGTATAGAAGTAATTTATGGAGTAGAACACAGAATGATAGATTGGTGCAAGACTGAAATGTTATGAAAGGGTACATAATGATCAAATGTCATCTAAGATGAGGCATTACCACAGAATGCAGTAGCCTTTTTTCAGGACAAACATTTTATAGTATGAACTATGAAGTTCATCTTGATTCATTATGTGAGCTATTGGTTCCGTGGTGTATATGTTATAACAAGTATCGACAATTAACTTTGTGTTTATTGTAATGAGAAGTGACAAGTGACAAGTGACAACTGAGAACTGAGATGGGCTAATGGTACTCAATGGGAGCTGATGATAAAGAAATTTTTTCGCCTTATAATCACACACCTATTTTGAGAAGTTTTTATCTTTTTTGTTCTTTCTGAGGATCCATCTTCATATACTTTATACCTTTTCTCCTATTTTTTCTAGGTATGGCCACCAAAATATTTCGGACCTCTGGGACAAAGAACAAAATAAACAAATGTTATCATTCAGGTAAACATTATAAAATCAATTATTAGTATATTGTGCTTATTCCGCTTCTTTTCTATGCCTTGGATTATTGTTGGAAGCTAGTGCATATGTTGCAGTTGATATTTGAGTTTCACTGTTTCAGTAGGGAGATGGATTAGCATCAATCCGGTTTCAATTATCTATATTACTTGCGTGTAACTGCTCTTTTGATTTGAAACATGTGACGAACGTTATGAAACCACTCAAATTCTCTTACAAATGAGAAATAAATAATTATGCTGTTGTTTTCAGGAACTTCTTGAAGAAAGAAATACAAAATGACAAACCGAACTGAACTATACATTGGTTTGGTTTGGTTTTTCAATTTTCATTTTTTTGGTCCGGTTTTGCTCATCCCTAGATATTATTTGCACCTGTAAAGTACTCAACTGAAAATGAAAGTTTCAATTCCCTTGGGTACCCAAGATTTCTGTTAGTTGAAATGAACTTTCTTTTCAGCTTGTCGTGCACCAGAAAACAACAGACTCATTGCATGAGTGGAATGCCATTATGTCCTCTACATAGGTTGGTTTATCAAGCATACTAAGCAAAAGCATGAAATCATTGTTTATCACAAGTTTGTAAAAGTTGAAAAACTTGAATTGAAGTTGTTCACTTTTTCTCGGCTTAGTTTAATTTTGAATCTAATAGTCATAATGGTTAGTTATTACCTGTGTACATGGGTCCTATGAATTTAATGTCACTGTCAGCGTACTGTCCTGAGTTGCATGATGCAATTTTGAGTAATGTTAGCTGCATGGTTTGAATATCTAAAAGATCGAAATTTCCCCTATGGTTGTGCTAGCTTTACTCCTTTTGCTATACGATTTTGTGACTTCAAACTTTAATATTATCTCTCTAGTCTCTACTGAATGCTATGTTCTCCTCAGTTTGTGTTACTTTTCCCTTTGTTTTTTTTATTGTATATGACTGTATGTGAGGTTTCCATGAGAGAGTGAGAGGCCGAATTGTGCCTCCTTTTTTTTTATTTTTTTTTATTTTTTTTATAGATTAACACTGTTATCATACAAACTGGTTAAATTGGGCGCTTGTGCCTTGATCCAGTCCAAGTGAGTTGTCTGACAACTTAAGATCGCTATCAGGTGATGAAACCTGTGACTCCCCACTCACCTGGCAGCAATAGGTAACTAGAGAATCGGGTTGGTTGGTAAATGTATAAATTTTCAATTCATCATAAATTGATTTGAAAACTTCATTAAGTAATCTGTGCTTATACCTTTCAAATTAAATATTTTAAGGTTATGCTAATTTCGGGGGTACATTGTGTTGTATTTCAGTTGTTGGAGTCACTGGTTCAACATAGCATAAGCATATTTGCTTTTCTTGCTTCATCTGATTTGGTATCAATGCTAATGGTCTGACGTATTCTAACTATATAACAAAGTTGTATACGAGTTCAAGTTGGGCGGTTTGAACAATTTTTTCCCTTTATATGTTGTTTTATGGAAGAACGTGAAGGTCAGTCATAAATAAGAGTTATATAGATATCCCTTGTATGCATTTTATTCAAACAACTATAACTGCCTTTCTTAAGTGTATTTCTTGACTTGTCTCTCTGTATTTTTGTACTTGCTCCTTTTTTGGTGCAAATTCAGAAACTATATGTGACGAACATCTAAAGGTTATTTTTTTATTTAAAATTTATTGCAGAATGAGAATTGCATCTACAGCTGTGTTCGTATTGCTTTACCGGTGCCTGTCGTTTCCGGTGTCTTTGTTCAAAGTGAATTACTTCTTGCCTTGACAGGTTACTTCATTTTTTTCGTCATCACTGTCACAGCTATTTGTAAGGATGGAAGTGCTGGTCATACACTTGTGGCATTTTCTTCATGGGAATTTTTCCATCTCAAATAGAACTAGATGTCGTTATTCCAAGGTGAGGCTAGTGAAATTGTTTTAACATTTTCAATTTTCTCTTGCAGCATAACAAAAATTTCTGTCTTTTGCAACATTTCTTCTACTTTTATCCTTCTGGTATATTTTCCACTCTGCTATAATTTCTATTCTTAATATCTGACATAATGACTGAAAGTGGGGATAGAATGTTTTCAAATTCTCCTGTTTGCCATAACTAGTTTAAATTATTAATTTTCGGGTTGAAGTCCTTTACTTTGAATTGATTATTGTGTATGTAGCCAATTTGGTTGCATAATGGGCATCTTCCAAATTTACCTTGTCTGAAATCAAAGTGCTCTGTTTACATCTTAGTCCTTCATGTATTACAAAGTTGAGAGTCCAAACTACCCAAGCAAAAAAGATTATATGGTCAAGAGTGAGAAGTGACTCCAAAATACAAATATGTGATATCAAATATCAAAGTTTGATATTCTTTCCACTAAAAAAAAAATTAAAAATTTATCATGCTTTTTAATCTAAATTTTAGGTCTAATTAGGGTTCAAGATCTTGTGTCAGGTATCTGAGGCCAAGTGTTTTTCTCGGAGTTAGAGGTTGATCATATTTGCTTTTACTTATTTTGGTGAGAGTTAACTTGGCTACCAATTTTTTTTGTCTTGGGAATCTGGTGTTCAAAATTAATGCCAATTAACTGATAGAGAATGGACTAGCCCATCCCATTAGTGGGAAGATTCTAGAAGGCAGGACAAGCTAGAGGCTATAAGTATAGGAGTTAGAGAGGAGGCTTGGGGGAGGGAATATATTGTGAGTTGTTTTGTTTGGCTGCTCTTGAGCAGATGGCTCTACCAAGCTGGTAGAGAGGTGATTGAGCAGTAGCTCAATTCATTTATCTTTATTGTTTTCTTCCTACTGTTCTGTATTTCTGTATTTCATATAATCATCAATGGTCATCTGTTCCATTATTCCATACCACTGTTCTGTATGTGTTTGTGAGTTGATATTTTTGGTTCTCTATAATTGGCCATCGAAATATAAAAGGATGAGTCCAAAGACTGGCCTTTTATGAGCTGCTGCTCTATAACAAAAATCCCTGAGACCATGAGAACAGTGAACCTCTGCTCTGTTAAATGAAGCCTCTCATGGTATTACAATGAAATGAATGCCTAAATTTGTTTTATATTTATTAATTAGTAATGCCTCAGCAAGCATGACCATAGTCGTTATAAGCGCGAAACTCAGTTGAATCATGTCTTGATAAGATGCCATATACAAAGATAAATTATGATATTCGAAAGTCACAATGTTTTTCTTTTCACTGGAGAGAGAGAAAAAAAAAATTCCTTGCATCTTTAGTTTTGTTTTAAAAAAAAAAAAAATATTCAGCTCGTCTTTTAACATGACATGCATTATAATGTGTATAGCTGCATTATTACTGAAATTGTACTCGCATTTAGTAGAAGATATGTGCTTAATTAATATTTTATCTGTTCTTTTACAAGCTGACAACTATTTCACTTTTTGCCAACTTAAAATTACTCATTTTTGTATTCACAATTTCAATGTACCTCTTAAAAGAGTTGCTGCTGCTCCATTTTGAGTGTGCTAAATTTTGTGTAAAAATAAAAAATAAAAAAAAAAAATAAAAAAAAAAGATGAGCTTAATAGTTGGGGTGATTTTACTTTTAGGTGTAAAATGCTATTCTTGCTATGTGAATTATTAATTTGGATAATGTTGGCAAGTGAAATTTGAGATATACTTTTGGTTAGCCAAGAGTTTGGATCTGTAAACAATTTTCCTGTGAATTCTGCTAAAAGAGAGATCCTAACCTCTTCTTGTATCTAATATTACTTATCAACATGGTATGCATGCATTGGATTATGTTAAAACAAATTGCTGTTGCTTTTCAAGCTCGTTAAGGTAGTGTTATTGTTAAAAAAATTAAAAAAAATAAAATTAAAAAAAATAAAAAAAAAAATTAAAGAACTGATTCAACAGAGTAATGATGAATCTTGAGAATCTGCTAAACAGACCAATATCATTATAAAACATCAAATGGGCGACTCCAAAAAACAAAGGGTTAATTAGCAAATTATATAAATAATAGACCAAGCTTTTTTACTTCACGATATCATACTATCGCTTCCTTAATATTTCCTGGTGAAAAATGGCATACTCTTAAGCCATTCCACATTTGTCATCAGGTGAACCAGTTACGTACCATGCTCATAGTCAGTACCGCAGGAACATCATTATGTAATTGCCTCGTCAAGTGTCAATCGAATAATTACAGCTGCTTTTGAAATTCAAGTTTAGACTAATTAGTTAAGCACTATTTGTCACATCACCAATTAAATCTTCGCTCAAAGATAAGAATGAGTAGTTAATTACAAAAAATCAACAAACGTCCACATGACAAATTATAAATTAGCATGAGATTTCAAAATCATGTATGTTGAAGTAATAATTTGTTGAGTGGAAAAATAGAAGTAGTCTCATATATATTTAGCATTTGTTGATTTTATATGTACAGGCCCTAAATATCTAACATAGCAACGAGGCAACCTTACGGTTGTTTGTCCCCCTGCCTGCTGTGTCGATGAGTGTGAGTAATTCACCGGCTTCTTCAAAACTCTTGCATTCCAAAGTCTCCTTTGATGTGATTGCCCTGGAAATTCCAGCATCCTTCAGGTTTGACACGCGAACAAAACAAGTTGACAACATAGATTCGCAGCAGCTTGGCGATGTAATTAAATTGGACTGCCTCTCGATATCTGCAGTTATAAAGCTGAAGTCACTATCCCTTACTTCTGTCCTATACAGTCATCTGACAACCATCCTCCAACAAATAACACAAAATACTTTTGTTAAAATAGAGTACGCATCTTTCCGCATTATATGTAGGAACAAATAAAAACAAACTGTCGTATATAGATGGAATTTTCGTCTACAACTATTTTTCAGTTCATTCTCAATATAGTTTGATCCATTTAACGCAGACCCAACTCAGGTATCCGAAGAAATGGTTTTGCATAAAGAATTTGATATTAAGATCCTCAATGAAAGGCAGATCAAGTAGGACATATAAGACCAGATGACAGAAACATTTGATAATAAATTGAATAAAAGTGTGAAGAAGAAAATAAGAGATGGACCTGATTCTGCAGAGTTGCAATAGTAGTCCAGCGCTGCTGCGGATTACGTACTTCTACTGATGAACTATCAGCGATATAAGCAATTGTTCGAGACTCTTCCTGTACATTAGCTGCAGGAGCAGGTGGTAGTTCCCTCATTGTCCAAAGGACAAAGCCTGAGGGTACAGAAAATCCTAAAAGACCAATCAAAATCTTAGAACAAAATCTACACTAACAACATACAGAAGTAGGACAAAATTTCAAATATGTTTGAACCTCAAAGAGACGAGTTATGCCCAGTACCTATAAAATAATATAAAATCAGTAAAAAAGAAGTATAAAGAGCAGTAGTGCTAGGTTGCTGGCAGTGATAAAGGACCTGAAATCACAAGTACTTAGTTAAGTTATAGAAACGTTACAGATAGAAATGTGAGAAAAAAAAAAAAACTTCCACCAGAATTACATACTGGAATTGGAGTAAAAATTGCAACAAAAGCACGTGGAGTGAAACAGAGAACAGAGACTATAGCCAGACCTGCAACCTGCAGATGAGCTTTAAGCTTAAAACAAAGTAACAAAAATTCTAACAAATTTAGTCATTACACTATTACAATGATAAGTACAAAATTTTGAAGGACTAATCATTCCTAAACATTACAAAGCATGGACTAACAGGTCAATAAATTTATTTGATGGGTTAGAGTTAAGTATGATTTAAAATACATCAATAACCAGGTGTTTTGTAAATTTTATATTTTTATAATTATTAGTTGAAGTATAAAGCACTTAACAAAGCATAAGAACTATTTTTTTATTTAAAAAAAAAAAAGCTAGAATTTTCAAGAGCTTTGTTTTCCAGAAATACAATTATCCCTAGATTTCAAGCAGATGAAACAATGCATACTGATTTGACAACCAGATGGGTCCATCTAGAATAATGAAATAAGTTGTGACCATATATAATATACCTTCCACATTTCTGAAGAAGCTCTCTCAGATCTAACTCTCCGCATTTTTGAGCATATTAGAAGTCCTAATCAAGAAATACAAAGCAATAAATAAAGTGCTCACTTTTTTAATAACATAACATAACATAAAGCATACTTGGATGTGCAATAAAAGTTAGTTCACAAATATATCGTGAAGACATTGATTTACCTCACTAATATCAGTTAATCTAAAAAACAAGAAGCACATCATCAATTCAACAATGGTAAAGAATATTATAATAGAAATAAAAGGTAAGATGGGAATTAGGGCGCATGATTAGGAACCTAGTGAGAGTTAGTTCTAGGAGAGAGAGTGCTCTAATTACTATATAAACAATTAAACATATAGGTATATGATGAGAAAGAAAAGGATATTGAGAATTATGTTTGTTTTGCTCAATTGAGTTAAGCTCTGCTCACCGAGTAGAGAGGGAATATGAATATTCATGGGGAGGTTGAGTTCATCTCAGCACAAATAATATCTTGTTCTTTTCTTTAATATCAGAGAGTTTCTTAATCAGGCTTCTTTATATTAGTCTTCCTTTTTCTATCAAACAACCAGCCCCAATTATCATCCTAATTTTTTGTATCACTGTCCGCAAAAAGATTGTCTACCATCATATATCTAGGTTCCATTTAAGGAGATTAAACAAAAACATACTTCATAGCAGTTACAAATTTCCATATACATTATACCTCTCTTACAAATAGGAAGCAGAATCATAACAACTATGCACTTCTTTTCTCTGCACACTGACCGACAAAAAGAAGGAAGCAATACTTTCAGAAACCAAATTTACAAATCAATATAATATGTATATGCAAGATTTTCCATTAGTGTCGCGACAAATAGTAACCACAAACAGGCTTCACTTCGAATTCTATTCTTTTCTATAATGTATGCCATCCTCAATTAATCACTTATGTTAAAGAATAACGAGAAATGGAAATTATAGTCATGCAAGTCATTTAGCTTGGAAGAAGATCATTGTTAGATTATTCCATCTAAACATAATAGCAGAGAGTGTTAGATGCTCACCATAACATGCTAATGCTCCTCCCAAAGTCAGTGATGCTATAGCAAAAACATCTACATATACCTGCACCAGATTATAGGATTATGTGTGTGTATAAATATATGTATGTTAAGAATTCACTTGTTTTCAACAATAAAAATAAATAAACAAAAATTTCCATACAAAAAGTTTAAACATCCACATCCAACTTCTACCCAATTGTCCTGAGAATCTGAATGACTTGCACAACATTAAAGTTTTTTTATATCGATTAACCAAAAAGATAAAGATGAATTATATTAGTCCACAATTAGCCCCTATAATCCCATTAGCTACTCATCTGAAGTCTACTACAAGAAGTTAGAGGATCTCATTTCACTATTCAGTTCTCCATCTCCCATGAAAAATAAAGTCATCCACCTCAAAAATATAAAATCTAGGTCTCTAAGGATAGAAAGTGTAAAACACATTACATAAAGTTGATAAAGGGATGAAAGAGATAAAAGGAACCCTAGTATTCACCAATTTGACTAAAACATTCACATAGAAGAAAATATCAAAATAAGGACGCAGCTCATGGCAGTAACCAACCACAACTTTCTTAAAATGAATAATGTGTTCAAAACGCATCAAACATCGGTAATCACCCTCTCTTGCTTTTGGTAATGTCACTCAGTGGTGTCACTGTGGAACTGCTGGCTGTTGACTGGCAATGATGGTTACAATATCCTGGTTATTTAATCGATAAGGATTAACACATCATGTTTCATGGCATCAGCCAAAGGTAAAAAAAACTACGAAAGTGCCGAGGGAAATGTAACATCTTACCATATTTAAGACTTTATTTCTGTTGAAATGAAATATCTTAACAGAATCCCCTCTTAAATTTTTCTACTCATCCGAGAGGACATGAAAGAGGTATAAAGATGATTTCCTACAACTTCTTATGTAAGCGATTGGAAAGTAATTTTTGTGACCAAATTCCTCTAAATAACCAGGAGATCGAAACTGACTATGACATGTACTGCAAAAACTTCCAGCAGGCTAATATCTTAAGGTAACCAAAATATAACATAACCACATATCATATTGGCCAATATACAAAACCATTAGCCGGTCACCACTTGTGAATTCATTTACTCAGATGTGACAAATAAAAAATTGCTAGATGCATGCATATGTATGCCTGCATAATTAAGCAGATCAGATTGCTCATGAGTAACATCACTAAAACGATATTTTCACAGCACTCAATCATTTATCATTCCAAAAATCACAAAAGAAGAAAAAGGAAAGGAAAGAAAAGAAAAGAATATGCCAACTATACAAATAGTAGAGTTTATAAGTATGCTTCCAAAATACAAGAAAGTAGTCAAATTCTTATTTGTCCATACCGTTGCCAACAGTGAAGAATCAAAAAAATCATTTCCCATTCCGATCCACATTAACACCGTAAATGCCATCATCAAAACAAATATTAAGACAGTAACCTGGCAAGAAAGCACAGAATTTAAAGCATCTGAAAATTCACTATAAGAGATGTAAACACATATAAACTGCTTCTACATGAGATTAAGAAAAATGGAAGACTTTTCATACCCAAAGCACAACTTTTTGACGGCTCCCAACATGGTTTAATCTGAAAGGTAAACATGTTCGGAGACTATCTATATGTACATAATTCGGGTCATCTAGCGTCATTTCTAATAAAGCTTCATGAAAACTAATCTCTTCCTCTTCACAATCTTCATCATCTGCTTGATGGCGAAGGTCAACCCTATATAAATCCCCAAGAGAAAAATAAAGAGCATAAGTTTTGAACAGTTATTTTTTAATTTTAATCTAAGAAAAAAAAAACAGCAACTAAAAGCCATGGTAAAAACAAATAAAACAGGACTGCTAGATCTGGGATCATGTGAACATAAACTTCAGCAATGCTAAAGATATGATAACTGACACAAAACTAAATATATCATGTTCGGAATCCAGTCTATTGTTTCCATATCAGTGGATCCGATTCAAAATCATCAATATTGTCAGTCACTGTACTTTGATTACATGGAAGACACATCTGACATGCAGTGTCCATATAAATCACTTCTGTATGTACATATCATATTCTTTTGATGTGAGCCTGTTTCAAAACTCAAGAAGCTAGAGGACTACAAATATTAAATGTTATGATATAGTTCCCTATCAACACTGAAAACTGCAATACCAAATTATGCTATCAAAAGAATTGCAAAAGGTCTTATTAATGATAATACAATAACAACCTTTATCCCGACTAATTGGATCTGTGGCTATATGGATGCTGCTTTTGCATTCAGTCCTGTTAATGTACAATCTCTTGAGATATCTAGCACTTGGAGGCCATGATTACCAACCAACGAACAATGACAAACCAGAATTTTTTGTTTTAAATATTAGTGACTAGAAACTCTTGGCAGAGTCAGTTATATAGACAGTTGGTCACCAAGTTAAATCTCATCAAGAGTAAAAGCAAATATGATCGACAAAATCCTAAATCTCATCAAGAGTATAAGCAAATATGATTGACAAAATCCTACTCCAAGAGAAACAATTAAACACCAGATACCTGACACAAGATCATCAAGCCTAATTTTACCTAAAATTTCAATTAGAAAGCATGACATTGAGTTTTGAGTTTAGTATTAATTGTTTGTATTTTGCAGTGGCTTCTCACTGTTACCAGATAATCTTTCTGGTTGGGAGTTGGTCCTCTCATAGAGACAGAACAAAGAACTAAATGTAGCATCTAGATTTCAAAAAAGGTTGATTTGGAAAATGGCCATGATGCAACCTAATTGGCAACTTATACATATTCAACTCAAAACAAAGGTCTTCAACCCAAAAATTAAATATTTATACTACTTTTGTGGGAATAAAGAAAGAGACAAAGAAAAAAAAAAAAGCTTACACAGACCCATTGAAACCCCTCACAAACTCAAAGAAATTATTCACAATGAAATATCCATTCAACAGTTACATTTCAGCTAAAGAACAGAATCAATCGACAATATCTGACCACAAACAATGAAAAAAAAAATATAAAATTGGTAAAAATCCATGTCGCTTTGACAAATAGATGCTTCTTTTTGTTTTGAGAACCTTATAAATAATCAGATTGCAAACAGCATCTATGGCACAATAGAGCATTTGCAAACATCCTACCCCGACTTTGATTCAATATGTCAGATGCATGAATGAAAATTATAGCTGAAAAGAATATATACCAGAAGGATAAAAGTAGAAGAAATGCTGCAAAAGACAGAATTTTTGGTAATGCTGCAAAAGAAAATTTGAAAAAGTTAAATAATCTCACTAACCTCAGAATAAGGACATCTAGTTCTATTTGAGACAGGAAAAATACCCATGAAGAAGAAGCCACAAGAGTATGACCAGCATTGCCAACCCTTACAGATAGCTATGATAGTGATGATGAAAAAAATGAAGAAACCTGTCAAGACAGAAGTAATTCACTATGAAACAAAGGCACAATAAATTTTAGATAAATAAAAATGATCTTTAGATGTTCAGCAATAACTATAAATGAACAAAACTTTTAAGCATGATTAGAATACGTTAAACCATTTGCATTGATACCAAAGAGCAATCAGAAAAAGAAAGAAAAGCAAATACGCTAAACTATGATGAACCAGTGATTCCAAAAACTGGAATACAACACAATGCACACCCGAAATTAGCATGAACTTAAAAATTTTTATTATGCACTCCCCAGAGTCACAAGTAGCTGTCCTTGTGGATCTCCAGTGTTAACTCGTCATAATTTTACTTTCCATCAAAATAGTCACTCTAGCTGGAATATATTTACATTTTAAAGAGCTCATTTTTCTTGATCCTAATGTTTTTGAGCTGAAATGCCAGTAGTCATATCCATATAATAAGCCAAATGCAAAACGTGGCATCACAACAACAAATTCACTATGCTGACACGCCATTTCCAAACAAATTCTAATTCTCTCAATAACAGTACTCCAAGAAACCTACAACCATCTTTGGAACCCAATAAAACTCACACTTTTGCCTCATCTATCATCATCATACTTCCTTTTTTTAGTTACAAGCCCCAAAATACCCAATTTAACAAATCTAGGGAAGTATATGCTTAAAAGAACAGATTGTTTGTAATGCCAATAAAAAAGAGGCTAAAAGATAGAACTCGTTGGCGCACAGATGATGTTGCTTCCTTAGAATTGAAATTCAACAAATTAGTTCAATGCACAATAAAAGAGTGAACAGAATTCATTAAAAGAAATTACATAAAATAAGTAAAATAAAGTGACTTGTATAGTGCGATACAGGTTCAGGTATATTATAATTAATAATTTGGAAGCTGTAAAATTTATCAATTGAACCATAGAACAAATGGCAACAATTTCATGATGAGGATTATTTACCTGTGTTAGAAGTGCCAATCAATAGATGAAATACCTGTAATATTTACAGTATTTATCAAGGCTGTGCAATCATAAAAAACTAGAAAGTGAAGGAAAATAATTAATAATTAAATGGATGCATGACCACAAATCACCCCGTCAACTGAATTAAGCAAATCGACTGAGAGAGATTTAGAAGAAATTTTCCCTCCCTTCCTCTATCTTCACAACAAGATTACCATGGTTACTAATTTTTCCACATTCTTCCTTCCTTTTTGTTAATCAACCAAATCTTATTTTTTGCCTTTTCAATATGAGATTGTATTGGAGTTTCTGTAGAAATGATGAACAACAGTTCTGTTCTAACCAAAAAGCAACTATTGCTTCCTTTGCTTAGCACAGAGGGACTAGAACAAAAATTGATCTATGAATAAACAAATCAATTGGACTTGATTTCTCACATGTTCACTTTCAGAAAACACGAGGTACTTGATTATGGCAGTAGAATGATCCTGTAAGCATTTTCAGCCTTTTTTCTTGTGTGTGTGTGTGTGTTTTCTATCTCACAAAAGATTCAACAACTCTGAGAGAATTAGACAAAATGTAACTTTGCATATTATGACTTTCATATAAGGTAGTAGCATACATTACTTAATAAAGTTTTCAAACCAATCCATGATTCATTGAAGCTTTATTCAGTTACCAACCCACCTAAATCTCTAGAACCCCATTCCCACTAGGTTAGTGGAGTCACCGGATTCATCATCTGATCTGTCTTAAGTTGTCAATCAACTCACTCAGACTGGATCAAGGCACAAGTCCCAATTTAACCAGCTTGTCTGATAATAGTGCATTACTCTACCTAGCCAATCAATTAGTTTGAGCTCAAATGGAAAAAAAAATTGTAGATTTGAATTAGAAAGAAGTGACAAAACACTTACTTTTTGTCTGGTCCAACCAAGTCGCGAATTCGTTGAGTGAATCCTTATTAGCTGGAAAAGAAAGGGTTTATTATTAGTGAATTCGTTAAGAGAAACCCATAAGGAGGAACTTTAGAAGCAACTTCTTTTTTTTTTTTTATCTCATCATACAGCCCTCTCTCTCTCTCTCTCTCTCTCTCTCTCTCTCCCATGGAAACCTCACCTATCGTAATATACAATAAAAATGAAATGAGGATAACACAGTATTCAATAGAGATTAGGTCACTATAGAGATGATGATGATGATGATGATGATGATGATGATAAATAATAATAATAAAAGCTTCAAGTCACAAAATTGTATAGTAGGAAGAATAAACCTAGCACAACCATAAAGTAGTTTTTTTTATCTTTAAGGTATTCAAACTATGTAATTAACTCACTCGGAATTGCATCATGGAACTCAGGCAAATTAGGACCCTGGTACAACAGGTAATACATGAGAATCTTCATCTTCAAAAGAACTAACCATTATGACTATCAGCCTTAAATTAAAATAAGCCAAGGAAAGGTAAATGACTTGAATTCAAGTTTTTCAACTTTTAAAACGTTCACGTGATAAACAATGATCTCATGCTCTGGTTAGGATGCTTGATAAGACAACCTATGGAGTGGACGTAAAGGTGGATATATTTTTGCATGTAGACATGTAATGAGTCCATTGTTTTTGAGTATAAGACAAGCTGAAAAGATTGTTCATCTAGATTAAGAGATATCTCTGCTACCCAGGGAACTGAAATTTTCATTCAACTAACTTACAAGTGCAAAAATTTCTTCAGAGTTCTTAACTTTTTTGTCATCTATCAGTAAAAAAGAAAAATATAGAAGTGGTTCAATCACATTCAGCCTAAAGTATATGCTCAAAACCCTACAGTTCTTCTCACCTTAATATGGCATAGAACACAAACTAGATTTTCAGCATAAATGCAAAGCTCAAGTAAAATTTATGCATTGGCTTGTTGATTATAGTGTTCAACTAACAAATTGTACCGAACCTAGCAATGCAACAAACATAAATCTTCCACTCTTGAAATAGCAGAATTCTACTCATCGACCTCCAAGTTCAAAGGTAAGCATATTGACTCTCCATTTTAAGTCAATCAACTGTTAATACAATTGAAACATCTTATAAAGTCCCTCTTTCAATTTCACTAAAGATTATTAGCCTAGTTTGCCACATTTTAGTTCATCAATGTTAACAAATTGACTTTCCACACAATCATTACAAAGAATACCCAATTCCAGAATAAACATGAAAACACCATTCCCACTCATAAATTATCCTCTACACGCACCCTAAAACCTACATTATCATTCTATTTCATCACAGGCCATGATCCAAACTAAATATAAATGCAAAAACAAAGGATAAAACAAAACAAAAATAAGGGCATTGCTAAAAGAAACATAATTTTCAAGCAAAGGGAAGAAAAAAAAAACACCTGAGAGAATGCGAGAATAGCGATAATGCCATCAACACAAGCAAGGCCAGCATTCACACCGACCACCTCTCGTGGAAAACAACAAGACGCATCTCTAATTTCCAACATGTCTTCTATTTGTATTGCCTCTCTTTCTCTCTCTATCTCTATCTCTCGCTCTCAACCTGTCGGACTTTCCCTCTCTCTATAAAACGAGGAGAGAGATAGAGAGAGAGTAGGGTGAGCTGAAACAATGCTTTTGTGGGTTTCTTGTCCTTTGAATTGTACGGACTAAAAATGCAATCTTTTTCAAGGTATCTTTCATGGAAGATCTGTTTGTTGCTGATTTTATGCTTTTCCCATCTTAGGATTCTTCTTGCATCTTCACCACAGAGAAAGGGAAAGATATAGAGAGAGAGAGAGAGAGAGAGAGAAGAGGAAAAAAGTTCAACTTCTCTTGTTTATAAATATTGTAATTTTCTTATTATTATTAACTTAACACAAAAGGAAAAGTTTTTATATCTAAGGCTAATTAAACGGTGATGAAAATTGAAAAAATAAATTCTTTTGGGGTAAAAAATGTCATTTTAAAAGGATATGATTGTGGAAAAATCAAAAAAAGATACGGCCTTTTTGTCTGATAGGTAAAGTCACAGGCGGGTGGCCGTCACCTAAGCCCTGGGATACCTTTTGACTTTTCAAACTTTTTATTCACCTATCATATCATAACACCCTCTTTACCACATTAATTATTTTGTTTTTTAATTAATTAAGTTAGTTAAAAATTTAATATTTTCATTTTGTTGTTCGTTTGGGTCTCTATAATAGTCCAATTTTTATTTATAAATATTTTTTTTTTTGTTTGAGTTTATGTGTATGTTAGTTTGTGTAGAATTCTTAATTTTGTCACATGATGGTTCAAATTTAAACGTGTTACAAGTTGTATTTTAGCTGTCAACTTGTTGGATCAAACAAATTCACAATATTATTTTTAGCTCTAACCAATTTAATATTGCATTTTTTTATTTGGGTGTTTATTCCAATTTTTTAAATTAGAGTCAATTAACAGTTGTCCAATTAGCCCTTTCTAATCATGTTTTTAATTTAGAACAAAACCATTGACACATTTTATTGGTCAATTATTATAGTCCATGATGTAATATAATTTGGACTCTTTAAGTGTTTTACCTGTTTAGTTCAGCTGTTAACTAATAGCTGCTCTTATTGCTGTTAACTGTTTGATATTCATATTAGTTGTTTGCTGTTGCAATAAGCTATTAGCTGTTAGCTAATTAATTGACAGTGTTTGGTAAACTTACTATCAGCTGTTGTTATTAAGATATAAAAAGAGTAATATAGATATATAATTTATACCACTATACAATAACTATACAAAAAATAATAATATTACATAAATATTAGTAAAACTAATTAGATAATTAAAAAAATTTAAAAATAATTTTAATTACACTTCAAAATTATTATTTTCATTAAATAGCAACTTTATATGTGTACAAAAATTATTTAAATTATAGTTTCATCTATGTAAAATGTATCAAAATAATATGTTTTTAATTTTTGACTAAATTAATATAAATAAATTTTTAAAAAATTGAAACTAGCCTAAATAAATTAATTTAAGGAATTGATCTCGCTTAATTTTTCAATATTTATAGATATTAAAAAAATTCCATAAAAAAATCTACATATTTATAGAAAAGTATAATTTATCATTTTGGAAAAGTTAAATTTCTAAAAGCTAAATAATTATAAAAAGCTTTTTGTGAAAAAGCTCTAAAAATGAGATTTTCGTGAAAAACTATTTTTTTCTGCAGAACAGCTAAAAGCTGCTATTTAAAAAACATAACCAAACAATATGTATTCTGCTTTCAGAGTGAAAAGCTAAAAACTGCTCCGAAAAGCATAAACAAACACACCCTTGGAAGTGTAAATTCATTTTTATTATTATTATTCATTCTACAGATAACTAATGTAAATCATTATTCATCCTCAAAATTGGCTAATAGCTATCCTCAAATCTATTTTCATTCTTTCTCAAATTAAAGTCTGGATTTTTTGTTTTCGGCCGTTGTGGTATGAATCCTAAAAGAATAAATGAGTTATACTATACTATAACATTAATTTATACGACTTGATTATAACAATTTTTTTTTTTTTTTTTGGACTATGACAAATATATTAGATATTTCACATTAGAAAAACAAAGATTATATTTAAAATTTATATTTTAAGATGCCGCACAATAAGTTGTTTTCTGAAAAATAATTGGTTTTATAGTAGGATGAAAATGATTTAGTGAAAAAAAAAAAAAAAATTGCCAAAAAGTTTGAGAAAGCTTCTAAGCACGTGACATGATCCTGCTTGACTATTGCTCTAATCCTAGTCATTGTTAATTTGTTATATTCTAAGTTATTTTTTAAAAAAATGCAAAACTTGTAGATAAAAAATTGGAAAATTTATAATTACATAGAAGAATACAAAAGCAGCCACAAGTATATACATATATTTAATAGAATTAAGTGAATTAATGTCTGTGGCTGCTGAGTATTACTAGAGCATATTGCATTGTTGGTATTCGGAGACATCACTTTCACATTCTTCCCAACAACAACAAATTAAAATAAAAAAACTCGGGTTATTTTACTTTTTACTAATTAATTCACCTATATATGTATAGTTAAATATATTTATTGTAACTTGTATTACGTCTCGGTAGTAAGTGCATTTTTTGTAAAATGAAAGATTATGAGCTAGAATGTTCTTAAAAGAATATATTTATAATTCATTGGTGTACTAATTAATCATCCTTTTTATATACCAACAAGCTGTAACATCAAATAGTTAAAAAAATAAAAGCAAGATAAATTATAAATAAAAGTATTTTTTATATATATCACCATATGTTATAGGCTCAGTGGCTTAGGTAGTACTATGCATAGATTAGAAATACAATTAAAAAAAATACAAACTCAAACGTGGAACGGCAACTCAATAGTCGAGTTTGGATTTCCAGTTGTTGCATTCCTAACAAATGGGGCCACTTTGACTGAGTATCCTTTCAATAAATATATATTTTATAGAAAAAAAATATATATTTATTGACATTAAAAATTAAGACCAAAATTTTAAATTTTTTCAGACAAACACTCTTTAATTTGGTAGCTAAGATTCGAACTCAAAATCTAGCTTAAACAACTAAACTTATTAAGATCCATATAACGCACGCCAATTTTGAATTATTATTAAACACAACTTATTTATAAAATTAAAAAAAAAAAGTGACAAGCAATAAAGTGACTTAAGCGATCCCAAATAATACATTTAAAAACAATGTAACCAACTACGTCAAAATTACACTAAACAAAGAAAAGTAGAGCTTTTGGCATGATTCATTATCCCGGTGAACAGTTAAGCTTCAAGGAGAATGGCTATGAGCAAGTTACATCCAGCACTGCCAAACGCTGCAAATAACTGTTGCATAATTTTTAAAGTGGGCTTGTGACTTAGAATTTGCCAATTCCACCCACCAATCACGGAAACTATTGATGTGAAAATGGTTCAATGAGTTATCAAATGAAATCCATTCTTTCTTTGAACCAAACTTATCTACAATAATCCGACGAAAAGAGCTCGAGATTTGAACAACTTGTTACCTAATAAATGTCGGAAAAACGAATCAAATAGCTTCAAATAACTTCTAATTTTGATACATCATATTCCGATTCCAATTGCAATTCCACAATTCAAACCAAACATTCCTTAAAAGTAAATGAAGGGGTTTTCTTCAACTCGGATTCCTTAGCCCTCGTTTTATCTTCTCTTGAAAATTTTTCAATTAATGACCAAGTAAACCACCAGACTATTCATGGGCCTATGTAGTACCCCCAGCCCGAAATCTATAGTTTGGGATTGTACACAGATATTTATCATATAGCCCCACCCAGCTTGAACTTGGTAAAGCATGATTGATCTTTTCATGCGTGCTTGAGATTAAATAAATGGAAAAATTAGTTTATTAACATGTTATTAACAACTCATCTTCTAAATCAAACTAAACCTAATTATAAGATTCAAAATAGCTACAATATCTAAATAATAACAAAACAATAAACAAGATAATACATTTTTGTTTTGTAGAAAATTATAATAAAAATTAATGAACAAATTTTTCTTAAATACTTACGGTAGTATTAATAACTAGCTAATAGTTTCAGAGAATCTTATTACAACTAAAATACAATTTCAAATACAAGCAACCTGGACTTACTTATATCTTGTAAACACCATTTTTAACTTAATAAAACTAAACTAAAATTATATTCATAAGACAAAAAAACATGAATATACTCAAAGATTATACAAATATATATTAATATAACATAAATATACTATATATATTTTATCAATATACCGTAAATACACATAAATATATTGTAATTATACAACATATAAGTATATATCAATTTATAATGAGACTTCGTAAGCATATATATATATATATATATATATATATATATATAACGCAAACCTTAGGTTGCTCAAAAGCATAATCATGCTATAGGATCTTTCTTTTCATACAAATTGTAAGATTTTAATCTCTTCTTTATATCGGCCGGCTAATGGAAATAAGCGGGCTATTGGAAATAAAATGAGTCTATTAAGGTGGAGGAGACGAACCGGCTTATAGAAGAATAGAACCCAACATAAAAAAAAAAAAAAAAAAAAAAAAATCGAAACAAATACAATAAAGATAGAGTTGGTAATGTTAAAGATAATCAACTTTAAATTAAAATGAAAAATATAAAATATTATATAAATGTTATTGGAAAATAATCATAAAATTTTTAAAAAAATAGTTACAGATAATACTATTATCAGGCTAAATAAAAGATAAATTTATTTATTATATAAATACAAAAATTATGGGCAGCTAAAAATAAACAATAATATAAATTCATACACAAATATGGCAATTTATCCTAAATAATAAAAATTCCAAGCGCTATGAAATATTTTATATACTACTTATTTTGAATTCATAATATTATATATATATATATATATATATATAAACATGTAAATAGATGGGGATATGGGCTGAATTTAGAAAATAATCTCAACACTTGAAACTCAGTCCGACATAAGCCTGAATTTAGAATTTTTTGCGTTTTTGACTAGGGGTGAGCAAAACCAAACCAATATCCAAAAACCGAAAATCCAAACCGAACCGAACCGAACCGAACCGATCTATTTCATAGTTTGGTTTGGTTTGGTTTGGTTTTAAGTTGTGAAGAAGTTTAGATTTTGGTTCGGTTCGATTTGGTTCGGTTCAAAATCGAAAAAACCGAAAAACAGAATAATTTGTAAAATATTAAAATTAATTATAAAATTAATATATACTAATTGTAGAGAATTTTAGACATTATATTCTTTTATAGTTTTATATTGTGATTTTTTTATGCTAATTTATAGTTGTTAAAACTTGAGAGTTGAAAAAAAAAAAGAAGAGAATTTAGTATTTTATTGTGATTTAATAGTATTATTTAGTATTACTATTTTTTTAAGTTAATTTTTTTGTATTTCTTTTCTTTTTTAAACAAACTACTATTTTTAATAGTTATTTAGTATTACTATTTTTTAAGTTAATTTTTTTGTATTTCTTTTTTTTTTAACAAACTACTTATATAAAATTTTTATTTTGATTTTTTAAAAAAAAAAAGTTGATGTTTTTGGTTCGAGCTAGTCCAAACCGAACCGAACCGAACCGAACTATTTCGGTTTGGACTGAACCGAACCAAAATTTAGTTTGGATCGGATTGGTTTATAAAATACAGTGTTTTTTGGATCGGTTTTTTTCTGTTCGGATCGGTTTTTGAACCGAACCGGTCCATGCTCACCCCTATTTTTGACTTATATTTTTAGCATTACATATATATAATTTAGAATTTTAACAAATGTAGTTCAAGTGTTTGATTTTTTTTTTTAAGTGTTAATTTCGTGTTTCAATAATTAACTTGTAAATTTTATCCACTAGCTTATTTCGATCGGGTCAATCTCACTTAAGCTTATGAAAATCACTAATTTTATTTTAACAAAATAATGCAAAATAAAATTTAGATATGAATTTGTATATTAATCTTCGTTTCGATTAGTATTATTTTTTATAATTTATTAATAGAAAAATATATTTGTACTTTTTGAATGGAGCTAGTGACTTTCTTTAAATTTGCGTGAGATTAATGCGGATTGAAATAGATCACAGAGTAAAAAATTCATCTTAATATTAGGAGATAAATCCTCAATTTGTAAATAGAATGAGACCAGAAAAGTCTTTCTATTGACGGTTTACTATGTAAAAGGAAAAACTTTGAAAATTGCCTTACTTACTAATAAATTAAGGATTTTTTTTTTCTTTTTTTGGGGTAAAAAAGAAGACATATAGTTTCAAAAATCATCAAAAAAAGAATAACTAATATTTTTCCTTTAAAAATAATGATGTGGTAGATAACATTTTTATCCATTAAACATTCGAATAGTTTATCTATATTATTTAAAAATTTTAAATCAACATTTAAATATTTTCCTTGGATTTTCTATATTTTTATATTTTTTTAAATTTATAAATTATTATTTAATTAACAAAAATATTTTTACTTTCCGAAAATTTTCAAATTTTATCGCTAAGGTATACTCTATTTTTATTAACTAATTTGAAAAAATTTAGTTCAAATAGACAAAAATACTTTCTGCTATATCATAATTTAATACTAATTATCATTTTTACTGCTAATTTTTGGAAGAACATGTCTCTTTTTTTTTAAAAAAAAAAATACAATTTTTAATTTGTTAACGAAAGAATCCACGATGGAGGGTTTGAAGTTGGCATTTGAAATTAAAATAGTAGAAAATAACTCGTATGTTTGTTTCCAAAAAAAAGTTGAAGTTGGTGAAATGATGTAAGAAGTATGAAAAAAAAATGTGAAGTTAGTGAAAAGATAAAAGCAGTATCCTTATCCGAGAGAAGAGAAGGAAGTGGGGTAAATTCAAATTGTTAACCATAATGGAAATTTGTTAACCATATAATTATAAAATAAAAAAATAAAAATAAAAATACTGGTAAATAGGTCTGACTTGACTTTTTTAAAAATGGTTTGTCTATGGAAAGAGCCAATAGGACACTCGATTACATAGCCAAATATATAAAATGCTAAGTTGTGTCTGTTATTTTTGCATATATAACAAATTTATTAAATTACATTTACCCAATATATTCATGCATTAGGATTTCTTTACTTTTTAATTGCCCTAATTAGCTGTATATGATAACTGTCATATATATCCTTTAGCGTCCGTGGTTCCACCAACTGCACACTCAACAATATTAATTAATTTCAGTTAGTTTTGGTCCACCCGCTTTAAAAAAAATTAAAACAGAATTAATTAAATTTTGAATTCAGATGTTACCGTTCACTACTATATAATGGTCATTTATTTTAAATATAGAATTCATCAAATATTTGACATATATTCTCTTATCATGTATATATATTACTCTCTAAATTGTGTATCCAATCATTATGGTTAATCCATTTCTTTCCAACTATAAAATATATAATCTTTTAGCAGTATATATATGACGACCATCAATTACTATATACATTGCGGAATAATTGTATCACGATACTTATTGATCACAATCACGATAACGACAACGATAATAACGGTAGCGACCGATAAATTATATAATTAAAAGTAAAAAGAATAATATATAATAATACCAACCACTGGTAAGTTACTATATATAAAAAAAAAAAAAAATAAATAATTTTTAATTGTGGGAAATGAGATGTCAGTGCCAACCTAGAGCATATTAGCATGATTGCATAAATCCAAAAATATGGAAGGATAGAAAACCTAAAATGAGAAGTTAATAATTATGCAACTGTAAACTTCTCCTTTTATAGTAAATAAAGACCATTATGGTATTTTTATAGTATTATTATAATTTGTCAGTCTTTGAAAATTTTATCACATATACTCATGAAAATCGTGACTTCAAAAAACACAAGCAAATGTAGAACCTTGATATACATTTCCTCTTCCTATAAATACTTGTTCATTCCAACACTTAAAAATCACCAAGAAAATAACCAAAGCTTTGTTTTTGTCCATCCAAACCCTACAAAATCATCAACAAAAAGCCTCATTCCTTCATCCTCCTCAAAGAAAATCATCTAGAAGAAACATTCTTTCTCCATCCCAAACTAAGCAGTCATTAAGAGAAATATTGTTTATTCCAACCCAGAAAATAATCAAGAAAACCTTATTTCTCCACTCCAACCCAAGAAATCATTAAAAAAAAAAAAATCCTGTTTAATATTTTTCCATCCCAAGTACCTAGCCCAAGAAAAAAAAAAAGCCTTAATTCTTGTTGACTAGTGTTCTTCTTAATTTACCTACCTGGTTTTCTTTGTTAATCTCTTTTTTTGTTTTAAGTTCATAAATTAATTAAGAATGGCAGGTGAAAACGGAAAAAAAACCAAAGGGAGACAGAAAATTGAGATGAAAAAGATAGAGAATGAGGAGGACAAACTTATCACTTTCTCCAAGCGTAGGTCTGGCATCTACAAGAAAGCTAGCGAGCTTGTCACCTTGACTGGCGCCGAAGTCGCCTTTGTGGTGTATTCGCCAGCGGGAAAGCCATTCTCTTTTGGTCACCCATCAATGGAAGCTGTTGTTAACCGCTTCCTTAATAAACAAGAAGACCGCACAGACACCGCCCATCCTCTAGTCGAAGCTCATCGATTAATGAGGATTGAAGAATTGAACGCACAACATAATGAGTTGCTTGAGCAGTTGGAAGTGGAGGAGAAGAAAGAAAAGGAATTAAAGAAGAAGATGAACGGGGTGGAAAGGAAGGGGTGGTGGGATACTCGAATCGAGGAGCTCAACGTGCAACAGCTCTTAGAAATGGAGGATGCTCTTAAGAATATTCAAATAAGTTTGATGAATAATTTAAGAGAAACAACCAGTGGGGATGCTGGTACTTCTTCTTCTGCTGCTCAGCCTCAGCCTCAGCCTCAGCCGCTAGAATATCCTCCTAATTATACTAATTGGCCAAGGCACATGTAGCTGCTAGTATTGTTTCGAAGTACTTATTTTTGGTTTTCTAGTTTTACTTAATTATATTTATATTTATATGTATATGTATTGTTTTTTCTTTAATTATACACAAGTTATATTATTTTAATTGAGGCTCTAAATGATTTACCAATTTCATTCTATATATATAATCTTATCATTATTATTTAGCGGTAAAAATTATTCTTAAAATTTAACATTATATATATATATATATATAGAGAGAGAGAGAGAGAGAGAGAGAGAGAGTAGTTTTTGATATGGCATGGACCTAAATTTTGTGGGAGGATCCAACAAATTCTAAAGTAGTACAACATCTTAGTATTGATTATATATATACATATTTATTTTTTCTTTATAATACAGAATATGAATTACATAATATTATAGTATTATTTAGTCGTGAGATGAAAAGAAGATCGAGGCGGCAAAAATAATGTTGCTGAATATTAAGCTTTTAGTTGCACCAAATTAGTTTAGAAACATGGCAGCCAATTAAGGATAGCTTGGAAAGAGGACTCCTCTTCATGAGTTTATTATTATTATTATTTTAACAAAAACATTGATATTAAAGTTTGAAACTTAACTTTTTTTTCGATACGAAATTATTATAGATAAAATTTATTTAATAAATTCAATAGATAAGCATTTTGATATATACTAATTAATCCTAGCAATTTTAAATGATATTAAACAAAATAATAGGTTTCTGTTTAATAAATTCCAAAATAAGCATTTTGAATAAAGAAGAGAGTACTTGTGCATTTTTTTTTGTTCAATTACAACATTATAAAAAAAAAAAATTAATTCTTTATTTAAAAAAAAAATACTCTTAAGTTCCTTTATATATAAAGAAAATTATTGCATATGTACCACAATGAAAAATTAATTACAAAATAAAATTGAATAGTGATACTGAAAAGATTCCGTGAACTTTAAGAGCGTTGGGTCTCACTGCATGAGAAAGACTTTTGTGGAGTTAAACCCATGTAATACATCCGATTGCCTTGTGTTAAGACCATATCTATACCACTTATATGATACTCTTTAATCTCTTTCAATTTCAATGTGAAATTCATTCTCCAACAGATACAACATATATAATAAACTAAGAGAAAAACGGAGATTTGAATTGCCACCCCCAACGTATACTAATTGGTATTAGTTCGGGTTGAATGTTTCCTTCTCATAGTTATTTTTCGTTTCAAAGCTGCAATACAACCAGATGAAGAAAATTAAAAAAATAGTGCTGTGGATATGATAATAAAACACAATATATATATATATATATATATATATATATATATATATATATATATATATATATATATAAAATAAAATTACATGAAGGAAAAATTATTGAAAGGATAACACTAACCAACCAAATAAATAAAAAGAAAAACTGAAAATTCAAATTGCCAACCTAAACGTATACCAATTATCAGTTCGGCTAGAGTTCTTTTTGGTTAAAATCCAGATGGTAAAATTTTTTAGAAAATTGACTTTAGTAGAAAGGAACTTTTAATCGCATAAGTTCAATTTTGAGTTTAATTTATATAAAAAGACTTTATTTGTGAGAGATTATGTGAAATATTGATAAGTGAAAATTATACCAAGTAATTCAGTGCGGATTCAGCATTTAATTGATTAAAATTCCTTTGAGAATAGAGAAAGCACGGCTAATATTGAGCTTTTCCAGGTCTGATATCTCGTTCAGCAAGATCGCTCGATTTAGGAAGTCTCAGAATGAAGAAGAAGAAGAAGAGAGAAATGTAGCGGGCTACGACTTAGATAGGCCGGAGTTGGAGAAGAAGGGCGCGGCCCATAAAGAGGAGGAGATATTTCTGCTTTTGGAAATTCCATTTCTGGCCTTAGGTTCTCAAGAAAGCTAATGAATTTTGTGGTTGTAGAATTTTAACCATTAGTTTATTGGGAACTTGTTTCAAGGTTGATTAGATATTACTTTTTAGGTCTATAAATACTCTACTATTTGGGGTTAGAAAGAGGCATTCAATGCTCTCAACTACTTGTTAATTTGAATTTAATTTTAGTTTGCAATATTATTGTTTTTTTGCAAGTTTTCTGTCTAAAAAATCTCGCGATTAGGCTTCTTTGCAGGCTGAAGCCAGCTTAGGTTGGTGATCTTGGGAAGTCTTTCTTGTTTTTATTATGAATATCATGTTAAGATAATTATGTTATGATGTGCTTAACAAAATTACAATGAGGCCTCTTTGTATATCTAATATTCCTGATGAGACCAAGAAGAGATTTAGAAATATGGAAAAATCAGACACACGCATTTGCCATGAGACCGAGAGGAGATTGGGGTTGTGCTAAGGGTTTCTATTTACTATGGAATACTTGCTTGACTTAATGCATGAGTACTTATGCTAAGTGAGATCGAAAGATAAACTTAGTTGTAGGTCATAGATCCAAGTGAGGTCGAGAAATAAGCTTGGCGCATGAAGAGCAAGAAACCTTAGATCTACGTTCCCTAATATATTCATAATAAATTCTGAAAAAAGATATCTTGAGATTGCCTGTCTAACTGGTGGAAGTCTGTGTTTTTACTATTATTGTTTTAACATCTTCTGTTTTAAGCAACCTTTCTTACCTTACCTTTTATGTTTTCTATTTCTAGCATATATAAATTCTTAGTTCTAATTTAACTGGAAACCCTTCAGATCTGGTGATTTACTAGGAATTTCTAAAAATTTCCCTTACTCCATGTGAATACAACACTTGTCTTGTCCAATACTACAATTGACCTAGTACACTTACTAGTGCATAATTTTTAGGCAACAGATATACAAAAAATTAAGGAAAGATTATTTAGATAATAAGCCGTCTAATTGAAATTGAGAAATTCAACCATTTAAGTCTTCTTTGAGTTTTCTAATAATAACGGCATCTCTTTCAACTATGAAGACATTCATTTTAATTGGAAATAAAAATTAACTGATTAATCAACCACTTATCATAAGTTTGTTGGACTAAATACCCTTTTGTCCCTGTATTATTATAATTTTTCTTTTTTACCCCCTATAATATGATTGTTACATACTTATCCTCCGTGGTATTGTTAAAGGAATATAATGAAATATACTCATTAGAGTGGCCAATTTAGAGCTTTTTTAAGTAAGACAAGAAGCAAAAAGAAAATATCAATAACACAGAAGAACAAAAAGGACAAACCGTTAATATAATATGATTTTAATCGTAAAAAGTCAACTTTGTACAAATATGCTACCATGTATATGAAGGATGAATACATAGAAAGTTGTTGTGTAGAAATGAGCTGCCCCCTTTATAATATTACATGCATGCATGTTCATATGTATTTTATTTTTATGTATTTTTTAGTAATCTCTAATACTATTATTCTTTATGATATAAAAAAATATTTATTGTATCGCGGAATTCAAATCTGATCACCTTCGATTACTATATATACATTGTGAAAATTAAATTCGCTCATATTGATGGAATACTATATATATCGATACGTACTTATTGATCACGATCACAACAATGGTCATGATCAATGAATTTGTAAAATAAAACAAATATCAAATAATACTAGCTGATTACATGATTATATATATATATATATATATATATATATATATATATATATATATATATATATATACATTGATTGATAAACTGGAATTTCCGGTGTCAACCTATATTTTGGTAGCATTAACAGTCCATATTATGGAAAGATGAAAACCTAAAAATGATAAATTAATTATCGTATACCAATAACTTCTCCTGTAATAGTAAATAAAGACCGGTTAAGCTATTTTCAATATTGTTATTATTTTTTAATTCTTTAAAAAATTTATCACTTATGCTCACGTATTCGTGAGATGTGAAAATCTCAACATTCTCAGTAAAAAAAGAAAAATTTTAAAATACTCATATCTTCTAACTATGGAAGTATATACTCTGAGAGTATTCTAAAATTTCTCGTAAAAAAAAATATAAATTTTAATGCTTTCTTCGTCTCGCTATAAATACCTTCCATCCGAGCCTTACGACATCACCAAGAAAGCATTGAAGGCTTCTTTCTCCATCTCAAACCCAGAAATAAAAAAGGAAGAGACTTATTTCTTCATTCTAGGTCAAGAATAATCAAAAGAACAACCTTATTTTTTCATCCCAATCCAAGAGATCATCAAGAAAACACTCCATCCCAACCTAAGAAATCGATTTTCTTCATTGTTAATTTTACATTTTCATTTTCAATTTTCTTCATATTTATCAAGAAATCTTTTTATTTTCATTCCAACCCAACGCAACAAGAAATCATCAAGAAAAAATCCAGTTAATTTGTTCTTCCCCTTCATAAATTATTAAGAAAAACCTTTTTCATGTTTTTCCATCCCAATCAAAGAAACAAGAAAAGCCTTATTTCTTATTGATTTCTTGTAATATTTTTCTTGTTTAATTCGCTAGGATTGTCTTTGTTAAGTACATTTGTTTTAAGTTTATAAATTAATAAATAATGGCAGGTGAAAGTAGTAAGAAAACAAAAGGAAGGCAAAAAATTGAAATGAAAAAGATCGAGAATGATGATGATAAACTCATTACTTTCTCAAAGCGTAAGGCTGGAATATACAAGAAAGCAAGTGAGCTTGTCACCTTGACCGGCGCACAGGTTGCCTTTATGGTGTATTCGCCGGCTGGAAAGCCATTCACTTTTGCTCATCCTTCAATGGAAGCTATTACCAATCGCTTCCTTAACATTCAAGGAGAGCAAAGCAATACCACACATTCTTTAGTTGAAGCTCATAGACTAATAAGGATTGACGAGCTAAATCAACAACATAACAAGTTGCTTGAGCAATTAGATGCGGAGAAGGAGAAAGAGAAGGAATTGAAGCAAAAAATGGGAGGGGTGGAAAGGACAGGGTGGTGGGATACTCCAATTGAGGAACTCACTGTGCAACAACTCAAGGAAATGGAGGTTGCTCTTAAAAATACTCAATTGGACTTGATCAAGAACTTAAGGGAGAGTGTTGAAAGTGCTACCAATGCTTCTTCTTCATATCAACCTCAACCTCAACCTCAACCTCAACCTCAATTGCAGCCCATCTCCTCTTCATTTCAACCTCAACACCAACTTCAACCTATCCCCTCTTCATTTCAACCTCAACATCAACTTGAGCCGATCCCCTCTTCATTTCAACCTCAACATCAACTTCAGCCTATCCCTTCTTCATATCAACCTCAACCTCAACTTGAGCCATTTCCTGATCAGCTATCCCCTCATATGGGCGACCTATTTGCCTTTGATCCAAACGAACCACAAGACTTTCCTCCTGATTATGATAATTGGCCAATGCAGATGTAGGCGACAATGATGGTGTTGAAAACGGTGACAATGACTCATTTTTTAATTTACATATCTATTTATAATTATATGTTTTGTACTTTATGTACTGTTGTCCTTTCTTTAATACACAATTAAGTTAGTCTTTTTTTATTGATTATGTTTTGGTAATTGAGTTTGAATTTTTTAATCTTCACATGATCTATCAATTTACCTTTGCCCCAGTATAATCTCTTCATTTTTTTTTGAAAGGAAAATGGATTTGACCAAGGACGAGACTAATCATCCCAACTAGGTTGGCACAATTAGAACCCCGACCCAACCAAAACCGAAGGAAAATATATTAATAGACCTTGAGGAAAGGTCAAAAGAATTACAAGAGAAGATCCATAGGGTTTACAATGACATCAGAAGGAGTAAAAGGAAAATTTCTAGTTCTAGATTTTACAAAATACCACGAAGGATAGATACAATTGAATAAAATATCTTCTGAAGCCGTATCGTGTTGAAAAATGGCTCTGTTTCTTCTATTCCATAAGCTCCAACTAATTGTCATCTATAAAGCTGAACAAAAGTTCTTCTGAACGGGGCCTTTAAAGCAACCAATCCATTGCCAAAAAAAATCAGTAGCCGAATTAGGGATGACAAAAGGAAGATTTAATCAAGAGAACAACTCCCTCCAAATCTTTAAGCTATCAGCACAGTGGACGATGATATGGTCCAACGACTCAAACTCAGAACAAAAACTACAAATAGCCTATTCCACAGGCAAGAAATGAAGATGGGCTAAGAAAAGACGAGTAGGCAATCGTCTATGCACTAAAACCCACATAAAGAACTTAATTTTAGGGAGCACCTTTGCACTTTGAATTGCCAAAAAAACTGCAGATTCTGGGCAGCAGTTCTTGAGTTCAAACAAACTCTGAATGAAGGAGGCTGACGTGTACAAATAGCTTGGGCTGCAACCTTTCGACCAAGACATAATATCCGGCATACCATGATTCAGATTTCTCGGAAGAAGAGCTACTAAATCCTACTGTTGAACACGATGGCAGTTGCGCAAAGATCGAACCTATAACAGACGCCCCCTGACAGTTGCTAGCTGAGCAAAAATGTCAGCCACTGTAGCCATTTTATTCGAAGCCAGTGAAAAGAGAACAGGAAATCGCTGACGGAGAGGCGAAGTTCCCAACCAAATATCATTCCAAAAATTAGTTGAGGTGCCATCTCTTACCTGAAAACGGACAGCATGAGTGAACAGCCCCCACATTCTATCATTCTTGACACAAGTCAATAGAATCCCCTTCCAAATTGGAGAAACATTATGAAAGTTACCGTCTCTTAAAGTGTTCTAATCACCCATATCATTACGAAGCACACAAAAATTATACCAAAGGGAATTGTCTTCGTGAGATCTAGTTTTCCAAATCCATTTAAAAAGCAAACTAACGTTCTTGTCAGAAAGCTTATGAACATTCAGTCCCCCGAGATGATAAGGTTTACAAATCGAATTCCAACTCACCTTATTCAGCCTCTTCTCGGAAGCATTTCCTTTCCAAAGGAAATTCCTCATGTAGCTCTCAATAATCCTAGATATTTCTTTTGGAAGTCTGAAAATTGACAGCAGGTACACCGGAAGGCTACATAGCACCTACTTAATCAAGGTCAATCTCCCAACATCAGAAAGATAAGAACCCTTCCATAAAGCCAACTTTAATTCAAATTTCTGAATGAGGGGATCCCAATCTCGGTTTCTTAATTTTTTATAAGTTAAAGGCACACCTAAATAGTTAATTGGAAGATCTGAAATTTTGCAGCCCAGTTTGGAAGCACAAAGTTCTGTCAGAGACTCATTAACACCCAAACCAACAAGAGAGCTCTTTGAAAAATTAATGCGAAGACCCGAGATGATTTCAAAACAACGAAGAATCCGCACAAAGGAAGAAATCTCATCCATAGCTGCTGGAAGGAAACAAATAGTGTCATCCACAAACTGCAGAATAGGAGGAATTGGAAAATCCCCATCAGAGTGGAAACTCGAAAGGATATTCAACTCCCTGGCTTTGTCAATCAACTTTTTCAGCCCCTCAATAGCAATTACAAACAAAAAAGGAGACAAAGGGTCTCCTTGTTTCACGCCTCTTTGAAGATAAACAGATTTAATCGGATTTCCATTAACAAGAACTGAAGTTGATGAATTTGACCTGCAAGCTTTCATCCAATTGGTCCAAGTTTGCGAAAAACCAAGGCTCACTGAAACTGAATGAAAATAATCCTAAGAAATGCTATCAAAAGCCTTATTGAAATCTAATTTGAGAATAAAAGAAGGCCGATTTCTTTTCCTAAGGCTGTGAACAATTTCCGACGCCAAAAAGGAACAATCATGAATATTCCTCTCCTTAACAAAAGCGAATTGACAACCCGATGTAATATAAGGGAGGACATGCTGAAGTCTCCGAGATAACATCTTTGAAATAATTTTATAAACACCATGGATCAAAGAAATTGGTCTAAAATTCTTGATAGAGGAACTTCCCGCTAACTTAGGGATCAAAACTGTAAAGGAGGATTTAAGGGCAGCAGGAAGGGAGCTGTGATGATAGAAAGAATCAACGACCTTCAGAATTTCAGATTTCAAAAAGCACCAAGCACGCCTATAGAAGAAGAAATTAAAACCCTCCGGCCCCGGGGCCTTATTTTCTCCACAAGCTTTCACAGCTTCCCAGGTCTCTTCTTCAGTGAAAGGAGCAACTAAACCTCTGTTCAGATCGTCAGGAACCTTCGAGAAGTTTAAACAATCCAGGTTAAAGGGAACAGAGGGCTGCTTCTTAAAGAGATTTTTATAAAATCTGAAAATGCACTCCTTGATTGCTTCTGGACTCGTGACCGACCCCATATCCATGGAAATTTCAGAAATTCTGTTATTTCTGAATCTAGCTGAAGCAGTTCTATGGAAGAAAGTTGTATTGTTATCTCCTAGGAGGCTCCAATTCAATCTCGATTGTTGGTGCCTAATCGATTCGAAATATCTTCTCTTCGCACTCAATTCTACTTTTAAAGAAGCCAATAATGCTTTTTGATTATCTGATAAAGGCTGAGGATATTGATCCGATGAGAGATCAAGAATCTGCTGATCTAAAGAAGCAATGGAATTTTCGACAGCCCCAAAATTGTTCTGTGCCAATCTGCTAATTTACTCCTCAGAAATTTCAGCTTTAAAGAGAGTGAGCAATCCTGATCACTAGAACAAATCTCCTCCCAAGAATCCTTAACAAAAGGGAAAAAAACTTGAAACATCCCACCAGCAATTTAATGATCTGAAAGGTTTCGGGCCCCCCCACAAATCCACTGAGGATTTAAAAATAATCGGAAGATGATCCGAGAGAGTGGAATCAAAAGAAAAAGCTGAATGCAGAGGCCATAGACTTGTAATTTCAGAACAGACTAAGACCCTGTCAATCTTTGAAAAGGAGGAGACGTTATGCCAAGTGAAGTTCCTACCTTGAATGGGAACGTCATGAAGCTCCCCTTTGTTGACAAAATTTTGGAATTGACGAATAGAATTTGTTAAGGTACCATTTGATCTCTCATCTGGACTGAGCACGTCATTAAAATCCTCGCAAACAATCGCCCGAGGCAAAGGAGAAATGAGAGGAAGAATATTACTCCAAAGAATTGCTCGATCAGCCTAATCGTTCGGAGCATAAACAAGAAGAACAAAAATGTCAATATCCTGATTAACACACTGAATAAGTAGCCATCTGTCATTCAAAATCCTCAAAGTGCAATTGATCAATCTAGAATTCCAGGATAAGATCAAACCTCCTGCTGCCCCATTCGACGGAGAAAAAACATGACCAAAATCTGAGTGACCCCAGATATTCCTCAAACAAAAATTATCAATCATATCAACTTTAGATTCCAACAAGCCAAAAAAATGCAAACCATTTCTATTGATCAAAGATCGGATAAGTTTTTGTTTAGCTGTATTCCTAAAACCCCATCGACAATTCCAAAAAGCAAAATTTAAAGGCATAGTGAAAAAATGAAAACCTGGAAAAATAAGAAAGTTCAAGCGGCTTTGATCAGATCCCTTATACATCCCTTGATTACGGCTTTGTCTTTGTCATTAAAAATCCCAATGGCACTACCCACCTGCCATGTTCCCTCAATTTCATCCTCAGATGATGAACAAGGATCTGCATTAAAGTTGTTCCAATTCCTAGTATTTGTGTTTTTGATGTCGATACTGCGATCACCATTTGAAGATAGACTGACAATAGACCCAATATTTCCCTCAATTAATACTGCTCTACCTTTCTTTTTGAAAATAGATGCATCAGCTGCAGGCAACAACTCTGAAACATTCTGATTCTGAACAAAATCAGCTTGAACTGATTGAGGAACAAATAAATTTTTTGAAATTGGAGTTCTCTCTTCCACCGACTTTGAGGGAATTTCGTTTAAAAAAGAGACTGAGACAGTAGCAAAATCCGACTCTATACCATCACAAGAAACGAAAGTTTCAAAAATCTCCAGCACCACCTCTAAGCCGTTAATATTGACAACCAGCTGCTCGTTCAGAAATTTCCTGTCCGTCGAAACCAAACAAGAAATAACATCTAATCGGTTTCCATCCACAAAATCCCTATGGATCCCGACAATGTCACCAAAATATGATATAATGAACTCGATAAAGGACGTATGGCAATAATTTAAT
The DNA here is from genome assembly GCA_039660915.1 of Euphorbia tirucalli. NCBI lineage: Eukaryota > Viridiplantae > Streptophyta > Magnoliopsida > Malpighiales > Euphorbiaceae > Euphorbia > Euphorbia tirucalli. The sequence goes on from CM077638.1 coordinate 9,182,182, forward strand.
GGAACCCCCATAATGTTGACACAAGTTAAACGATGAGAAGGAGTTGTATTTGGGTTAAACTGCTGAACTTGAAGAATAATGTCGTTCAAAGACAACCAATCAGATTGCATAAAAGCCTCCAAAGCCTCCTTTGAAAAGAAGGAAATAAGCACAGATGAATCCCCCAATAAAGTTATGTTCCGAAAACCATAGTTCCTCTCCCTAAGAGTCCGTTTCAGAACAATCAAAAACTTGATATCCTTCATAATCATAATGCAGGAACAGTTATTCCAAGGGGCGTTGGACATATTCTCTGTTGGGAGAAAGGTTTTTGGTTTAACCGCTTGAGAATGTTGAGTGACCGAAACATGAGAGCGTTCATCCCTGTGAGCAGAGTGTTGAGTGACTGAAACATAGGATCGATCATCCCTGTGGGCAGGCTTGAAAACCGGTCGTGAGATGGGAGCAGAAGTGGGTTTTGGGCGATTGCAAAACTACTTATTAGAAGGAGAGGAATTGTGCTTATTGGGATAACGTGCCTGGAATGCACGGAGTCTCCTAGCTCCAATGGAGATCTTGTTAATAGCAGCAATAACATTCACCATGCTTAGGTCTTGGTGAATACGAATAAAGCCAAAACATAGATTCCTGACATTCTTCTTCCTTGCCAAAGAGATGAGAACGTGGATGTTGTACAAAGTAAAGAGCTTGTTGAGATTTTGAATGGACCATCCTTTAGGAAAACCTTCAAAGTACACGACAAAGGGTTGAAGGGAAAAGTTTGGCTGTTGAGAATGATGGATTGGTGGCCTGGTTTTTGGCTGTGGCTGTGTTAAAGACGAGGGTATGGGATGGCATTTTAGTGGAGGTTGGATAGAAGCCTGCCGGAAGGAGACACCAGCGGCGGAAGAGGGTTTTGGTAGGGGAGGCGGCTGGAGGGGAAGGGACGGCATAGGGTTTTTTTATTAGATAGTATAATCTCTTCATTGTTATAGATAAATAGTTTTTATCAAGGATGTATCTAAATTTCTAGCAGGATGTGACAAATTTTACTATTGATTATACATATCTATTTTTGTTATAATATATTAAACTTAAATCACACAATAAATTCACATGCTAAGAGGAAAACTCAATATAATGGCATCTCTGACATATTACATTTTTGAGAATTTTTTTATTTGATTCGAATATATTAGATATGTGGTTTATCTTGTTTGTAGATATTAAATATTATTATTAAATTTGGATGAGATCAGTGAGTTAAACCAATTTAATCCACAATCAAATAATCAATAATCATTCTAGTCGATAATCCGTGTTTTGAATAGGATCTTAACTGATAAACTAAAAGGTTCAATAGTGAATCAGTAAAACCGGTCAAGCTAGGTTAGTGGTCTAATTTGAGTTTTGTTCTTATTAAAAAAAAAGAAAAAAAAAGAAATGAGTAGCTAACATGCCACCACGCCAACCTCATTTTTCTATGTAGTTGTAAAATTATGTTATAAAAGATTTTTCTTTTTTATCTTTTTTCTGAAGGAATTTGTTTTATTTTATTTTATTTATCTTACGTCCAAGTCCAACAAACTATCAAACATAGATTTTATTCTAATAAAATACAACACTAAAAATAATAAAGAGTATAACTTATCTACTAAAGTAAGTTTTATATTTTCAAATGATGTGATTTGAAGTATATTTCAAAATAATTAAATTTTTATACTCATGAATAATTTAATTTTGATTTATTAATAATGTCCGTTTAATTTAAAAATATATACCAATGTTGATTAAACTATAAAAAAAAATATGTCGTCCATTTTTACATTTTTGTTATATACTGATTAATAATGCATTGGAAAAAATTATATTTCGAATTTCATATTTCAAATAATATTTGTCTAAAAAAATAAATTTCATATATGTACAAAGTAATATATAATTTAATATGATTTTTTATTTTTGGCTCAACCTCGTTGAACCTCTGGCCCTTTCTCTCTTTTTTTCATTAACCCGGTCCAAATTTTATAACCATTTTAATATCATGGATTTCTAATTTGAAAAGAAAAAAAGAAAAAAAAAAAAAACATTGATAACAGAGATTGAAATTTAATCTATGTTCATTAAGGCAACTAAACTTCGAAATTTAATCTTTATTTCATTTAGAAAAAACGAAATTAAATAACCAAACAAACAGAGAAAATAGATAAAAGGAAAAAGATGTTTAATAAGGACAAAATAACCAAAAAACAAATAAAAACTAACATTTAATTTAAATTACAAGCTTAAACATAAAAATAATAATAATAAGCATTGTTTAAGCGACTTCCTCGGGTCATTCAAGCCCTGTTTGATGACTAAAAAAATGACTGAAATTAATGTTTTAAACACTTATTTTTTTTAAACTCGTTTGATAAAATTATTTAAAAGTTTCAATTAAGTAAACAAATCACTTAATCTAATAAGTTAAAATATTTGACTTAAAATTTTAAATTGAAAACTATTAACAGCGTTTTTTTTTTTTTTTTTTTTTTTTAAATTTAGTGTTTTAATAGTTTCAGCATTTATGATATTCAACACTTAAAATTCAACTCTTTCAGCACTTAATTTTCAATTTTACTAAATGCCACCTTAGTTTAAATTTGAATTACATCAAATAGTAAAAATTATTAAGGTCAAACTTAAGTAGAGATGACATTTTAACTTCTGGAGCTAAATTTTTTGAGTTTAATTCATAAAAATTACAATGTATTTTAACTAAGAGAAATTATCTAAAATTAAAATGTGTAATACCAAATTAGTCAAATCCACCTACCCAAAAATTGCCAACCCAAACATTCTTACTCTAGAGATAACAAAATACTGAGTATGGAAGTAGCCAACTTAGAATGATAATTCCATAACCTCATACCATTTTTACATCTTTTTTTCTTTTCCTTCTTATCACTTTTAAGCCTATATATAATATAGAAGCTGGTAAGAACTAAACACCAAACCCTTCAACTTCCATATACCGAAACACAAAACCCCTTCAACCTCCCTATACCCAAATGGCAAGAACCAAGCAAACAAAAGGTAGACAAAAGATTGTTATGAAGAAAATTGAAAATGAAGAGGATAGACTAATCACATTTTCCAAAAGAAGATCAGGCATTTACAAAAAGGCGAGTGAACTCATCACTCTATGTGGTGCTGAGATTGGTGTTTTGGTGTTTTCCCCAGCCGGAAAGCCTTTCTCTTTTGGCCATCCGTCGTTGGAAGCCATAGCCAACCGTTTTCTTGGTAGAAACGTTCCCCGAAATGACAATACTCATCCGCTCGTTGAAGCTCATCGTAAGATGAGGATTCACGAGTTAACTCAACAACATAACGAAGCGATTAGCAGATTAGAGGCCGAGAAAGAGAGAGAAGAATGGCTGAAAATGATGATGAGAGGGACAGAAAAGGACTCTAGTTGGTGGTGGGATGCTCCCATTGATCAACTTAATGTTGAACAGCTTCAGAAAATTTATGCAATGTTTGAAGAGTTGCATACAAATTTATGTAAGAAAATCGCGGAGAATAGCTTCAATGGAGCTTCTTCAAGTTCGTCTTCATTAGCTCTCATGAATAATAATCTCCCACCATTGGGATCTATGATGATGAACAATTCATTTGTTGCACCTAATCCCAATCAGAACCAGTTTTCTTATGCCCCCTATGGTTATGGTTCTGAGGCCATGCATTTTTAATCAAAGATTATGTTCTTTTTTTTCCCGTAAAGTTGTGGGAAGATGTTATTTGAACCTACAACAACACAGTTTCATGTTTTTTTTTAGCTTTATTTTAATTAATATAGTAATATTGTTTACAATATTATTATGAAGAGCATCTATGGCTTTAATTTACTAATTTATATGTTTGGAGTTTATATATATATTAAAAAATTTCTCTCATTATGCTAGCAAATTCCACTCACTAATTTGGATCGAAGGGAGCTAGTATATACCGTATTATATCTATTAAACAAATTAATAATATATGCATAAAATATCTAAAATTTCACTAAATTATCCTATATTCCTTGAAAAGGACAAAACAGAGAGAATGCAATATTTTTACCTAAGAAGAAGAAGAAGAGTGAAGTGTTAGCAATTGATTAGTAGCACTCTGCTAAGAGTTTTGCACTGTAATTCCTTGTGCATTGTAATTTTCCACGTTAAAAAAGTTTTTAGTAGATTAAGATCTAGAATGTTGGTTTTAGGTCCGTCCATGACATTTTATACTGGCAGAGACTAAACTGTAATTTTGGTAAATTACAGGGGCCAAATGTGTAATTTAGACTAACCCTATAAATAGATGGAAGTTGGGATTTCCTCTATAAATAGAGAAGCCGTTTCTCTAATTCATTTGCGCATAAGAACAGAAAACGCTTCCAGAGAAAAAATACGAATACATACAACTTTCATTCGTCAGAAGAATTCAAGGATATTATCCATACTCTGTGTATTCATACATACGTAGGAAAGGCAACCAGAACGATCCGGCTTGTGGTGCGTTTGTCAATTCAATCCGTAAATAAACTTCTGCTGCATATAAACTATAAATCCGTTTATTTAAGTTGTTTACGAGATCAATGTATTTGTTGTACGGTCGGTTCAAATATGATTTCATAGAATTTTTATGTATCAATTAGCAGATATGGCATATGGTAATTATCTAATTGATGTACCAATAACATGAAAGAGGGACAAGACAAAGAGCTAAATCATGTGTAATATATTCAATAAAAATTGTCATTATGAATTCAAACGTATAATTATCTCGGAAAACCTAAAACCATGAAATCAACTCAACATTAAAAAAAAAAAAAAAAAAAAAAGGACGGTTTAAAGGTCTTTTTTTCCCCATTTTCCTATCATATTTTTACTTTTTGCTCCATGTCCTATAGTTGTTACCCAAATGCCCCTATGCTATTAGAAAACAATCCAAAATGGCCCAGACACAACAAAATTTTTAATGGAATATATTGAAATATGCTTATTTTTGTTAATTTTGGAGTTTTTTTTTAATATCACAAGGGCCAAAAAGGACATGTTAATAGAACAGGAGAGCAAAAGAGCAAACTGCAAAAAGATCTTTAAGCCCAAAAAAAATACAGCAGTAACGAGTGAATTGTAAAGCAAGTTATACGATGTGGGATATTAAAGGAATTAATGGTATGTTGTGGAAGGCTGATTCTTATACTTGTAGACCTCATAAGCGATGATATGAGTTATGCAACCAACAGAATTAATAGTAACCATGGGCGGAACTAAGGGGGGGCTTATCGAGGCTGGAGCCCCCCCTAAATCTCCCGCCAGCAGAGGACTCCACAGGGGAGTCCTTTGCATAGCAGCTGCGTAAAAAGAAATGGGGGTATTTTAAAAAGATTTAGTAAAATGGTGTGTTTTGCTTGGTTTTAGGAAAATGATAAAAAGCATAATAGGTCTCTATAATATTTCTCTTTTATTGCTTTTTCCTTTTTACTTTTTCAAATTTCATTTTCTCATTGTTTTAGATATTTTCTTCCAATTTAGTCTTCAACCACATAGTATTTCTCTTTTTCCATTCAATCTATTTTACTAAAAGATATCCAGATATTTTTTCACATCTTTTAAAATTGTTATGTTATAGTTATTATTATTATTATTTGTATAAACTATAGTTTTTTTTTTGTATAGTACTTTTTTTTAGAATTTAATTATTATATTTTATATGAGGTATATTTTATATGTACTTTTTATTTCATGTAAAATCATATATGTTTTATGGTACGGAGTAACGTACCACATTATTAATTTATCAAACTAATAAAATCTTGATAACTCATACTTTAACAATAGAAAAATAATAACCAGTTAATATTAATGTGTAGCTTTTTTATTAGTATGTGTACATATTTTTAACAAAATTTTTATTTTAATTTGTTATGTCTAGATGAATTTATTTCAGATACCAGGGAAGCACTATATTGCGATTGCCAGCAACTTATTTTTGAAAGCACTGAGGAGCAATCACTAGGAAGTTAACACGCAGTGCCCTTAGGAATCATATCCTGATTCCGCCACAAGTAGTGACAAAACAGGTTGATGATAACCAAGTGATAACACCCAATAACAATTAGACAAAAATACAAAATTCAAGTTTCCATCATATAATTGTGAAGAGAAACTTCAACACTTCAAATCTAAAGCAAATATCAAACAATAATAAAAGAACAAGTATAGATACATCACCTTATGGAAACATTGAATCCAAGAGCAATCACTGCATCCCATCCTTGAATATTCATGCTGCAAAATTGATTTAATTGAAGAAATGACCTCTGGATTCAAAGGTAGAATACACTAATATTGAAATTCAAAGAAAAAAAATTTACTAGATAGAAATGGCATCCACTATATCAGAGGGCTACAATAACATTATTTAGATAAAAATAAAACCATAAAAAATGGCAACTTTGGGCAAGGATTACAGAGGATCCAAAGCAATTTGAAATTCATACAAAGCGATTGTTTCTAATTTGAACTAAAAACGAACAGCAGAAATGGAAAGGCTCCCATCAGAAATAATTAATTAATACTGAAATAGATAGTGATAGGATTTGAATTGAAAAATAATTCATCAAAACTCTCCTTACTAATCAAAGCATCGACATCGCCGCATGCTCAGGTCAATATTATTTTGATGCTGCAATTTCTCTATCTCACAATTCCAGATGATAGGACTTGTTTTATTGCTGCAGCTGTCAAAATTTTATATATTTATTTTTAATTTTAATTTAACATTTAAATAACCAACACATTACATAAAAATTACATATAGTATTATAATTTTAATAACACTACTAAAGTACAATTATAAATATATTAAACTAAAAAGTAAAAATATTTAAAACACACACATATATAAATAATTTGTAGATATATATATATATATATATATATATATATATAAAATTATGTAAAAAGTGGAAGCAAATTGATAAAAGTGCTTACTTTTCTCTTGCTTGGAGTGTCATGAGTGATTTCTTTTTTATTATTTACATTTTACATGAGGTGTTGTATTTGATTTTTAACTTTTCATTTATAGAGAAATACATTTGCCACCAAGTTGTAGATAAATGTGCTAATTGCTTAATAAAACTTCACTAGTTTATCATCTACTCATGACATCGAGCAATGTATTTAGGCATTCTTTTGCTAGTTTACCATATAATAACATTTCACCATATGATAGATATCGTATAACTTTTTTTTAAATGAAACTATATACATTTTGCTTGTGCAATACATTTACGCGATTCTAATTATATATGACAAAAAATACATATATATATATATATATATATATAGAAGTTTGGTAACGACGCAGTCATTCAAAATTAGAAACAACTGCTATAATATATATATATATATATATATATATATATATATATATATATATATATATATATATATATATATATATATATATATATATATAATACTTCTGAATATAGTAAAATAAGGCAAAATTTACGTTCCAAGAGAAATAATTAGAAGTAACAATGAATTACATACCTGGCATAATTGACCTACCTATTTTCGAACAGGTGTATACAGTAAGATACTTGTTTCTTCCGCAATCCGTTTAAAAGTCAACCTTGACTATTTATAGGTACTTACCCCAAGAATATTTAGAAACACTCGCTATATACTTAATTATGTATGATTTAACAAAACAAAATGATAAAGTAATAAGCTTAAAAGATCAATTTTAACAACACAAAAGATCAAAATAAACTTCAAAAATTTGAAAATAAAAAATTAATAACTTTATTTTATTGGTTTAATATTGTAGACATATTCACTTTTGACTTAATTATATGGCTCAAATAATTGTAAAGAGAAACAAGCTAAAATTTACGTCGGAAGACAACTAATTAGAAATGACAACGAATAGCATACCCACGACAACTGATCTACCTATTTTCAACCGTATTTATATAGTAAGACATTTGTTTCATATGAAAACCATTTAAAAGTCAACCTAGACCGTTTATAGACACCTAATTCGAACATATTTAGAAATAATACGTTGTTATATACCTAAATTCTATGTAATTACCTATTTAGCAAAACAAAATAATAAAGTAAAAAACTTAAAAGATCAATTTTAATTACACAAAAGATAAAAATAAACTTCGAAAATTTGAAAATAAAAAATTAATTGCTTTGTTTTCTTTATTGGTTTAATATTATACATATTTTCGCTTTTGACTTAATTTTGTAAATTTATATTGCACAAATAATTATGAAGAGAAATAAGCTAAAATTTACGTTGGAAGACAAATAATTAGAAATGACAACGAATAGCATATCCACGATAATTGATCTACCTATTTTCAACCGTATTTATGTAGTAAGACATTTGTCTCATATGAAAACAATTTAAAAGTCAACCTTGACTATTTATAGAAACCTAATTCGAACATATTTAGAAATAATACGTTGTTATATACCTAAATTCTATGCAATTACCTATTTAACAAAACAAAATGATAAAGTAATAAACTTAAAAGATCAATTTTAGCAACACAAAAGATCAAAATAAACTTCAAAATTTGAAAATAAAAAATTAATTACTTTTTTTTATTGGTTTAATATTATACACATTTTCACAGTTGACTTAATTTTGAAAATTTATATTGCTCAAATAATTATAAAGAGAAACAAGCTAAAATTCAAGTTGGAAGACAAATAATTAGAAATGATAACGAATAGCATACCCACGACAATTGATCAACCTATTTTCGACCGTATTTATATAGTAAGACATTTGTCTCATATGAAATCCATTTAAAAGTCAACATTGACTATTTATAGACACCTAATTCGAACATATTTAGAAATAGTATGTTGTTATATACCTAAATTCTATGTAATTACCTATTTAACAAAACAAAAGGATAAAGTAATAAACTTAAAAGATCAATTTTAACAACACAAAAGATAATAATAAACTTCAAAAATTTGAAAATAAAAAATTAATTACTTTGTTTTTTTTATTCGTTTAATATTATACACATTTTCACTTTTGACTTAATTTTGTAAATTTATATTGCTCAAATAATTATAAAGAGAAACAAGGTAAAATTTACGTTGGAAGACAAATAACTAGAAATGACAAAGAATAGCATATCCAGGACAATTGATCAACCTATTTTCGACCGTATTTATATAATAAGACATTTGTCTCATCTTAAAAACATTTAAAAGTCAACATTGATTATTTATAGACACCTAATTCGAACATATTTAGAAATAGTACGTTGTTATATACCTAAATTCTATGTAATTGCCTATTTAACAAAAACAAAATGATAAAATAATAAACTTAAAAGATCAATTTTAAGATCTAAATAAACTTCAAAAATTTGGAAATAAAAATTTAATTACTTTGTTTTTTTATTGGTTTAATATTATACACATTTTCACTTTTGACTTGATTTTGTAAATTTATATTGCTCAAATCATTATAAAGAGAAACAAGCTATAATTTACAGTTGGAAGACAAATAACTAGAAATGACAACGAATAGTAATACCCATGACAATTGATCTACCTATTTTCGACTGTATTTATATAGTAAGACATTTGTTTCATCTTAAAACCGTTTCAAAGTTAACCTTGACTATTTATAGGTAGCTAAATAAAAAATATTTAGAAATATTATGTTGTTATATACCTAAATTCTATGTAATTACCTATTTAAAAAAAAACAAAATGATAAAGTAATAAACTTAAAAGATCAATTTTAACAACACAAAAGATCAAAATAAACTCCAAAAATTTGAAAATAAAAATTAATTACTTTGTTTTTTTTTATTGGTTTAATATTATAAATATTTTCCCTTTTGACTTAATTTTGTAAATTTATATTGCTCAAATAATTATAAAGAGAAACAAGCTAAAATTTACGTTGGAAGACAAATAATTAGAAATGACAATGAATAGCATACCCACGACAATTGGTCTCTCTATTTTGAATCGTATTTATATAGTAAGACATTTGTCTCATATGAATGCCATTTAAAAGTCAACCTTGACTATTTATAAACACCCACTTCGAACATATTTAGAAATAGTACGTTGTTATATACCTAAATTATATGTAATTACCTATTTAGCAAAACAAAATGATAAAGTAATATACGTTGTTATATACCTAAATTCTATGTAATTACCTATTTAGCAAAACAAAATGATAAAGTAATAAACTTAAAAGATCAATTTTAACGACACAAAAGATCAAAATAAACTTCAAAAATTTGAAAATAAAAATTAATTACTTTGTTTTTTTTTTTTAATTGGTTTAATATTATACATATTTTCACTTTTGACTTAATTTTGTAAATTTATATTGCTCAAATAATTATAAAGACAAACAACCTAAAATTTACATTGGAAGACAAATGATTAGAAATGACAATAAATAGCATACCCATGACAATTGATCTACCTATTTTCGACCTTATTTACGTAGCAAGACATTTGTCTCATCTGAAATCCGTTTAAAAGTCAACATTGACTATTTATAGACACCTAATTCGAACACATTTAGAAATGATACGTTGTTATATACCTAATTTTATGTAATTACCTATTTAACAAAATAATTAAATAATAAGTAACAAAAAAAAAATAAATAAATAATAAACTTAATAAATCAATTTTAACAACAAAAACAAATCAAACTAAACTTAAAAAATTTAACCAAAGGGTGTATTCAAACCCGATTTGGATATATTTTTTTATCAACCAAGATTGCCGTGAAACCATTCAACTTAAAAGTTTAAACTGATAGGTAATGCCTAATTATAACTTTTATTATTATTTTTTTATACTCTCCTGCATGCTAATGCCCCTTGCGCTTGAAGCGTGTAAAAAACGGTCCTGCACGACAACTTTTGGCATGTCCAACCGTTATATGCAGTATGAATTGGTTATACCGTAAACCCTCAAAAAATTTAAAAGTCATACTCCATACACGAAAATCCTCTATCGGGAGGTACATTTCCAAATAATATATATACATATGTGTGTGTGATTTGCAATGTTTGTATATAAAGATAAAATCGCTAAAAGATTATGAAAACATGAATAAAAAATTACTTTATTGTCCAAGTTAAGAAGAATAAACAATGTATGAAGGAAATAATCACATTACATGATCTATTTGATGTAGTAATTAATATTTTTTTTCACTACTGTTTGAACTTTCCTCACCATAAAATAATAAATCAATAAATAATCAAATATCTAAATATATATATTATCACATTCCTTCCCCTGCACTGATTAAAAGATTTTAAAATTATGTAAAAAGTGGAAACAAATTGATAAAAGTGTTTACTCTTCCCTTGCTTGGAGTGTCATTATAATGAGTGATTTCTTTTTTATTAGTCACATTTTATATGAGGTGTGGTATTTGATTTTGAACTTTTCAGTTACGTAGAAATACACTTGCCACTAATTCGTAGATAAATGTGCTAATTGTTTAGTAAAACTTCACTAGTTTGTCATCTACTCATAACATCGAGCAATGTATTTAGCCATTCTTTTGCTGATATATCATATAATATCATACAACTTTGTTTTTAAATGAAACTATATAAATTTTGCTTATGCAATACCTTTATGCGGTTCTAATTATACAAATTAAATTACATATGACAAAAAAAGATATATATAGAAGTTTGGTAACCACGCGGTCATTCAAAATTAGAAACAACTGCGAATACTTTACCATATATATATATATATATATATACACAACGAATTACAAGAGAAATAATTAGAAGAAACTACGAATTTCATGCCCGGGACAATTTACCTAACCGTTTTCGAATATGTTTATATAGTAATTTACTTGTTTCTTCTGAAATCCGTTTAAAAGTCAACCTTGACTAATTATTAAACACTTAATTCGAATATATTCAGAAATAGTACGCTGTTACATACCTAATTTTATGCAATTACCTATTTAACAAAATAATTGAATAATAAGTAACCAAAAAAATTAAATAATAAACTTAATAAATCAATTTTAACAACAAAAACAAATCAAAACAAACTTTAGAAATTTAACCAAAGGGTATATCAAGCTCGATTTGAATATAGTTTTCATTAACCAAAATTATCATGATACCATTTAACCCAAAGTTTAAAATGATAGAAAAAGCCTAGTTATAGCTTTTATTATTATCTTTGACACTCCCATGCACACGAATGCTCCTTGGGTTTGAAGCATGTACAACACAGACCCACTTACTATATGTTGAGTTTAATCAACAAATAGAGCTGCTAAGATTTGAACCCTCGATCACTTGGTTTAAGAGGCTCTAATACTATTAGGGATGACAACGGGTAGGGTACCCACGGGTAATGGAACTACCATTCCCATTCCCATTTATAAATTTCACTATTTGTCTCATCCCATTAGTCGTGAGTATTGAATAAGTCAATCTTATTCCCGTCCCATGATGGTAGCGGGTACTGGGTAATTATTCTAACCTCTCAAGTAACCATTAAATAAATAACTAGTAATAAAATTAAAAAAATCCAAAAACTGACAATCGACAAATCTGGAAATTAGCATTGAGAGAAAGGGAAACATGAGACTTAGGGTAGATTTAGTTGAGAATTTTTTAGGGTTAGATGAGTAATTGGTCAAATTATGGATTACCAGAAAGGATAAGATCCAATATAATTATATAAATAATATTAATATAACATACTTATATCTAATTGATATAATATAAATGAAAAATTTGTTTATAATATTATACTTATATCTAATTTTTTTAACATATTATTATGTAATTGTCATATATAAATAGGTACGGGTTTCGCGGGTACCCGAAGAGGTAATCCCATTCCCGTCCCAAACCTATGACGGATAAGGAATTAAATTTTATTCTCGTCACAAACCCTTTTATATCAGGTTCAGGTAGTCCCAATAGGGTCAGATAGCACCGGTACCCGTCCCGTGAAACTCGAACCCGTTGCCATTCCTAGATAATATATCATGTAATCAATTGACCTAAAAGCTGAAGTTAATAAGTAAGGTCCAATTATAGGTTTTATTATTACCTTTGACAAAGGTAAGTCTACAACACTTGGTTTAAATAGTTCTGTTAGAATTGGGTTGAGGTCAAAGTTGTAGTGTTAAAGCCATTTCTTTCGAGCATACTAAAAATTTTCCTTGTAAAAAAGGTCCAATTTCTTTTAAGAGTAGATACATAATTATCATATAGAATATATTTTCTCATAGTAAATTAAGAAAAAAACTAATCACAAATTTGTAAGATACCAATAAAAATAATAGAAAAACTTATGCAATGCACAATGATTGTTTGGGAGAAAATAGAGTTTCGATTCCTATTTTGTTTCTTTATTTGTTCTTACAGTAGTAGTGCATCGGCTAATATGGTATCTTCCCTAAATTTGGAAGCCATTGGTCCAAAGGGTAGAGTCAGTTGCCTTATAAATGATGAACAAGACACAGAGAAAAAATCATCAGAGAAGAAAAAAAGAGAGAATATGGGTAGGAGAAAGATAGAAATGAAGATGGTGAAAGACAGCAGCTCAAGGCAGGTGACATTCTCGAAGCGGAGAACAGGCCTGTTCAAGAAGGCTAATGAGTTAGCAACCTTATGTGCAGCTGAGGTGGCCATTGTTGCTTTCTCACCTGGAGGAAAGCCCTTTTCTTTTGGGAATCCAAGTGTCCATTCTGTGACACAAAGGTTTCTAAATCAGGATAGGCCTAATGATGATTGTCATACAGTACTGGAAGAACTCAACGGGCAACTCTCCGACCTGCAGAAGCAAATCCAAATTGAACAGCAGAAGGGAGAGTTGCTTGATAAGGCATTGAAAGGGATGAATCTGAAACCCATTCATGAGATGAGCATGGATGAGCTTTTCAACATGAAGCAGGCTTTGGAGGAGCTGCGTGAGAACATGAAACGCCGTATGGGTGAGATGGAAGCCTCCTCTTCTTTGCTTCTTCTGTCCAAGAACCCTACTCAGGGAAATTGATCCATGCCATGCATCACCTCATATCACACAACGGAACGGAGTTTGTATTTCAAGATAAGCAAATTATGTTTGTATGTCTATGTGCCATCTCCTCCTATATGTGATTTTTCTTTTTCTTTTTTATGTTTTAATGTGCTCCGCCAAAATATAGTCTAATAATAAATCATCCTCTCCAGTTTTTCTTGCTCTTGCATTTTTACATACTTTTTCTTTTCTTTCAAATTATGAACAAATATTTTTGCAGTTTACAACTATAATTAACTAATATCATAACAGTACATATGAGATATGCGAGAGGTTTTACTGTGGACCGGGTCCACCATGGTCCCACCGTTGGATGTTTAACATGTTATTATAATTACCATGGTTTTCAGACCCGGACCGGTCATCGAACCGGTGAAGGGATGGATTCATGGATTTTGGATTAAACCGGAATAAACCGGAATCGAACCGGATTTAATAAATATATTACTATATTAATATATTTTTATTTTTATATTTATAATTTATGAAAATTTGAATATTTTTATTATAATTCTTTAAGTTTAAGCATTTCAAACACAATATAGTAATTAAAAAAACTCAATTTATGAAATATAGTTTTTATAGTTACAATTAAATATTAATTTAATTTAAAATAATTTAAAAATATAACCTATATTTTATTTTAATTAAAAACACCTAAAAATAATAACTTAAATTTTATATTTAAATAATTTTTTTTTATAAAAATAGTCTGGTTGAACCGGAAAAAAGGTCCGGTTCACGGTTTCCGGTTCGACCGGTCGGTCCGACCAAACATTGACCGGTTGTTGACCAAAGTGAAACCGGATAGAAACCGACCGGTCTGATCTCCGGTTCCGGTCGAATCCGGTCCGACAGACCGGTTCGGTTAGGTTTTCACAATTATGATAATTACTGATATGTTATACATCCAACGATGCGGACCACATAGACCCAGACCATATTAGAAATTTTCTAAGAGGTACATATATATTTTTTAACAATCTAGTTATTGGTTCGGTAGTCCTCAATGAATTGATATATGCCTTATATATTCTGCTATAGTTTAGGCTTAGGCTTGATCTCTCGGGCTTCGATAGGCATTTAACATGTTAAGTCTATGTGACCTCGATCTGGTTAATGGCGGGAACCAATTGAGGGGAAAGCGGGGGAAGTGAAGGTAGAAGCTACGAGGTAATCGGAATCATGCGCAAGCGCAAATGCAAGGAGAAAGAAGATCTGTTTGGTGCTTTGCCTGACTGCCTTATCCAACACATCCTTTCCTTTATGCCATCAACCAAGGACTTCGTCAGGACTAGCATTTTGTCCAAGAGGTGGTCGTATCAATGGACTCATGTCCCACTACTCGTTTTCAATCTCAATGGTATGTGCGCTGAAAATTTCCCCAATTTCATTGACAAAACCCTAATCCTCTGCAACTACCTGAAGATAAAGAAATTTTCCATCGGATTGCACAATCTCTCTTTTGATGGCCTAGGTGGCAAAAAATAAGCTTTCTGGATCCATTTTGCGGTAGCCAAAGAGGTAAAAGAGCTAATTTTAGATTCTCATTTTCTTAAGAAATGAACGTTATCAGTTACCTCAATTTCTCTTCAACAACGCTTTGTTGGTTAAATTCAAGATAAATGCAAATACTAGAATAAACGAATATAAAGGTATGCATCAGAAAATCATTATCATGTCTAATCAAATAAATTTCGATGAACTACTCTGTGGAAACACCTCAGGCATAGGAATACATCTTTATTTACTTGTTATATTCATTTAAATTCCAGGGACTAACAAATGGTTTCTGCAGATTGCAAAAGCTGTAGATACAGGAAATAAATTCTGGAATTTAGAAAGGAGTCTATACAATAGTTTGGTGTTGCATCTAAAAACCGTAGAGATTATTGATCTAGTTTGTTATGCATCTTGTTGTCATGATTATGTGCTCAAATTTGTTGAGTTTCTACTTAAGAATGCAAGAATGTTGGAAGAAATCGTCTTAATTGTAGCTCCAGGACGTGGAATGAACTTCGCACTTGAAGTTAGTATAAATTGTCACGTAACCAGAAGTCTTGGCCACACTTCGTTGTTAAGGTGACATGTTTACCAAGGATTAATCCTGATTCTTATTGGAAAAGAATTATATGTTGAAATATAGTAGCTAGGGTTTTTGTTCGACGCTTGAACGTTTAACTCTTGGTGTATAGAGTTGGCTGGGTTGATGAAGAGATTTGTTGCAGCACTTCATTGTGCCATTTTGGAGAAACTGCTCCATTGAAGATATCTTTGACTGATGAAAATGTTGCGCTTTGTTCCCTTCCTATGTGGAGGAAGAGATTCCTTGAAGCCTTCAGGAGGTAAAGACCATTGTATGGTTCAAGGGGAGATTTTTAAGCTCTTGAAGCCCATGTGCACCCTTCAAGTTTTGGAGGGATCAGAACTATGTTCTTCTTCAAGAGCTAACATATTAGGATATATATGTTGTTTGTGAAGAGAAGTAATGTAAGAGAGAAAGACATAACAACATTTGAAAGAGTTTTGAATACAAGAGAGTAGAGAGAATTAAGAGAGAAAATCCTTTTAAGTTCGTGAAAAGGATGTGCACCCTTCAAGTTTTGGAGGGATCAGAGCATATTGAATACTTTTATTTCTTGATTCTGAAAGGTCGGATAAGAATTTGGAGATTCATATAGAGGTGGCAACGGTGCCGGTGCGGGGCGGGGGTGCATTCCCCACTCCACCCCCAATGATTGCGGGGGCTGTTTCAGGGATTCTCTATTTAATATTTCAGGGATTTTTTCACCCCCATCACCGCCCCGCGCGGGTGCTTACGGGTATCAGTGAATCCCTACCCATATCCAATAAATAAAAAAAAATTAATATTTCGTTATTTCAATAACTATTTTAACATTCAGTATCCAAAATACAAATTCTACCACATCACAAATGTGGTTTAATATTAAATATTCAAATTACAAAATATATCCAATATTACAAAATATGTACAAATTTATTAGAAAGCTGGGCTTTAATAGAAAGAAAGGAAGAGAGATCGGCTTTAATCGTCCAAACTCATCTCTCTTCCTTTCTTTCTTTCTCTTTGTATATAATATACGGGGATTTATACGGGAGCGGGGCGGGGATAGTACTACCCGCTCCCACGCCTATTTAAGAATTGGGGATAAAATAACTCCCACCCCCATCCCCGTGAGGGATAATATCGGTTATTCCCCGCACCCGCCGGTTGGGATTCCCATAGTTTTCGGGTGATCCCCGCCCCATTGCCACCCCTAGGTTCATAAGTTTGGATTTTTGGGTCTGCAACAGCTGCTATTTTTTGGCGCTTTTCTTAAAACCAGCTTTGGTTTTCTTCTTCTAGTTTCGTTTCTAGCCGTTGGATTTGGCTGAAACTTTGACATAAGATTGAAGACATATTTTTATGTATTCTGGATGGTGGGATCAGTCAGTGGACTTCAGGAAGGTCCTCGTTTGTCCGTCCCCGTTTTGCTGTTTGCAGTTTCTCTTCTACGGATTTTCAGCTTGAACTGCTTCATCATTTTCGGCTTTTTGAACATGTTGTTCTCCTCGGATTAGGCTGAAATTTGGTTAGCTGATTCTAGACTTGTTTATCTTTATTTTGTGCGCTGGAGATCTTGTTTGGAAGTCTAGAACTTTTGCTCCTGCTGTGTAATTTTTGGTGTATCAATTTGTTGTTGTTATTGTTTGTTGGAGCCGTGAAACTTGTTATTGTTCACTAGCTTGGTTTTGTATCTGTTGTAAAACTCTCATATTGTAGTGGATATTTTATCTTGGGTTAGGAGAGGTCTCGTGGTTTTTATCCTTTACGTTGGAGGAGTTTTCCACGTAAAAATCTCGGTGTTCCTTTGTGTTTGCTAGTGTTGTTCTGCTGATTATGCTCCTCACAGATTCATTTAAGTAGAGGAAAGCTTATTCCGTATTCCTTTCCCATCAGAAAAAACTAGAGTCTCAGTTTTGGGTGCAAGAAATTTGGGGCAAGGCTATCAACTAAGATTTCTACGAGGTAACTAATGCTTTCATTTGTGTTTCTCTCTTTGAGCCTGTTTTTGTTTCTGTTTCTCTTTGAATTTGTTTGCCTCCACGTTTCTATTTGTGTTGAGACCAGAGGTGCTTGTGGATATATGCAGCAGCTCTCGAACCCTGTACAAGGATCATAGTACATTTTAACCCATAATTTCAATAAATACTACATTATTTTGCAATTGACTTTGCAGCCCGCCAATGTCTTTATATTGCATATTAGATCTATTCGTGTGCTAGTTAATTTTTAAAAATGCTAGTTCAATTCCAAGTTAGTCCATTTAAATTTTATACAGGCTTAGACAGGACCAATAACTTAAAAAACATGTTACAACCAGCAACTAATGAATCTGGTTTTGAAGCAGAGGCATGGGTTGTAAGGCCACCTTTTTTTCTATTTCTCAAAAAAGTGATTCGATCAATGTGAGAATTTGGTATGATACTTGTGAGATTGATAGGTTAATATAAGTTGAGAACAATAAAAATAAGGTAATTTTTAACATCTCGATTAAATTTTCATAATTTCATGAGTAGTGGCTATTTGATTGCCTAAAGAGTTTCAGCCTGCTTTAAACAACAATTTGGTGCATATGATGCTTAATACTAAGCTAATTTCTTTCTTTTTTTCAGAGAAAAAAAAAAAAAAAAAGAAGCTTTTATCGTATATGAGCTTATTATATGTACCATGCTATGTCATATACATTAATATATAATATACCGTCACACCTTATCCAAATTGCCCTGAACAAAAGCATTGTGACAACAGAAAATAATATAATGTTGACAGCATGATGGTGTCTAATCTTGAAAGACTAAACAAAGCCACATGTGTGGAGCTTAATAAGTTATTATAGCCATAATTGGTGTAGTTGATGGGAAAAAACAAGAAGAAAATGGTAAAATAATGACAGGGTAATATGTTGTGGGCACTTGCTGGCATGGAATATTGGAACCATTTCTTCAAAGTGTAGGCAAAAGGAGTGACCAACTCATCATATTCATGTTCCTTTGCATTGAAATTCGAATGTACAGACTACTGCCACTATTATTTTAGGATTTGGACCACTTTGTTTCTTTATATTGGAATAACTAACAACAATTAATGCCTTGAAATATACATGCACCATATACTCTATGTTTCGGTGCTTTAGGATAATTTTAAAATTGATCAGTATTGCTAATCACTAACCATTTTCTTTTTACACAAACCAAGATTAGTTTGGAATCTCCTTTTTCTTTTTACACAAACCAAGATTATATTAACAAAATTAAAAATTAAGTACTAGCAAAATAAATACTACGTTTTATAAATAAAAAAAAATGTTGAATGGTAAAGTTGTCTAATTGATGAAGAATAACAATAAACCATTGAAATTTTAAGGGTATTAAAAACTTTTTCAAGATATAAGAATATTTTTTGTATGAAAAGTAGAAATATAAACATATCTTAGAAAAAAAAAAGCAATATAAATATATATGAAGCATACATACTTTTTTTTTAGATTTTGAAATATTATTATTGATAGTGTTCAGATGATTAAAAATCTAAGTCGTATCATTTGATAGGCTCAAAACTAATTAATTATTTATAAACACATTAATTTTAATTGTTGATTTTTAGTTATCAAATTGTCCCTATTCTTATCTGCATCCTATAATGTTTACTCTTTTTTTTTTTTTTTTTTCATTTAGTCATTTAGACAATAGACTATATATCTAAATATTTATATATTTCATTTACGTGTGTTTCTATTAACTATTAAGACATTGAATATTTAGACATTTATTTGATATTTGAATGCTAATTTTTTTTAATCCTCTTTTAGTTGTTAGAAATTTAAGACATAATTGTACTTTATAATCCAATAATTAGTGATGATTAATCAATAAAATTAATAAATTACTTGGAGCTGAATTATGGGGTATTTTACAAGGTCTAATGGTCCCAAGGGAGGTGGGCATTCAACAGCTAATTGTGGAAGTGGATAATACTGAAGCTATAAATTTGATTAAAGCCACAATTAATCCTTTACATCCAGCTTGAAATATTATTCATATAAGTAAGGATTTAGTTGTGGGTTTTAATACTGTTGGGTTTGGCCATGTGTTAAGGGAAGGTAATTGGTATACAAACTGCCTTGCTTGAAAAGCTCACGAAGACTCGATTGGTTTTGCTAACATTCATATTCCATTTGAGGATCTTAAACAACTGTTAGATGAGGACAAAATAGGAATTTTCGTCCCACCCTTCGTTTAATTTTCTTTTTCTCTTGTTGTTCATGTTTTTCTTTGTTTTGTTTTTTCTGTTCTCCTTTTTTCACAAATAATAATAATAACAATAATAATAATAATAATAAATTATGAGTAAGAAAAAATTTGTCATCGAGCAAAATAAAAATAATCGAACCGATCAAACCAAATATTTAAATCCGGTTCGGTTAATTATTTTATTTTGGTACAATTAGTTTATATATATATATATATATATATATAATGTTTTTTCGATGTTCCGTGTGTTCCGATAAAGACCGCTTATATGGTTTAAGGGCCTGTTTGGTTCAGCTGATAGTGATAAGTGAAAATTATACCTAAATAATTGGGTGTAAATCTAATTAAATGGAATTATTTAGAAAAGCAAATAAACTAAAATGAGCAGTTTTCAGGTTGCTTGTACAAATCTGGATAAAGGCAGGCAGTCTGGGCACGCAAGGTGGAGACTGCGGGAATTTAAAGACAAAAATGTAAACCACCAGACAGCATGGGCGTGTATGGGCAAAAGTGCAGCAGACAGTCACATGTGGCAGCCAACCACCAGCTCCTATCTAGGGAATTACAAGCAAGAGAGATAAGAAAGAGAGCATTTATTAGATTAATCACAAACTTTGGAGCCATGTGATTAATTACATTTGAAATGTGTGCCTTGCATTATTTTTCTGCCACCAATTTAATTACCCATCATTTCTAAGAATACTTTATTATTTTTGAGCTCCAAGTTGCCGGTCCTCATTAGCTATTTAAGCCTTGAGCAGCTTGGGAGTTAAAGGAAGTTTTGTGATTGGCCATTGCTCCAATTTCTGTATTAACATTTCAGTTAATTTAATTTCCTTTCCTTTCATTTATTTTATGTCTTTTTCATTTATATTCACGCAACCTTGCATGAAGTGTGAGTAGTTCCCTTCCAGCAGGCTTGAGCTTGCTGGACATTATGAGTAAATAGTCTGCCTATTATTATTTATGAGTAATTATATTTAGGTGATTGTTTTATGGTGAATATAATTTATATAGAGCTTGATCATCTCTTAATTAGTATTTTATGAGAAAGGAGGTTTCGGATCATAAATGCGGATAAACCATAAAACACATATAATTCACTAACGGATGTTCCGGGTAGATTGCATGCTAAGGGTATTTGTCTTTGATGAATTGCTTACTAAAACTTTATGCATGATAATTAGTTTATTTAGGATGCTCCTAGTAAATATATTATCATAGAATCCATATGTAGGAGGTTCCAAGTATGGTGATTAAAGAAGTAAGATACCTCAGATCCATGTTCTCAACTTCACTCATAAGTAATAAAAAGATAAACTGAAAATATTGCTCATTGCATTGCTTGAGCCTGTGCTTCCTAATTTTGAATTTCACGCAACTTGCTTAAATCGACTTTTCACAACTTAATCTTTATTTATTTGTGCTTTTCTTTTATTTAATATTCAGTCAAATATATCATTCCTCAAATCAATTCAAAAGAAATCAGATCTATCATCCTGCTTGATTAATTTAAGATTGATTACTTTAGTCCCTGTGGATACGACACTTGGACTCGCCAGTCCTATACTACAACAAGACCTAGTATACTTGCTAGTGTTATATTTTGGCGACAACAGTTAGCTAATAGCTGTTGCTGTTTGCTGTTCATGTTAGTTGTTTGCTGTTGCAGTAAGCTGTTATCTAATTAATTGATAGCGTTTGGTAAATTTAGTATCAGCTGTTGTTGTTGAAATGTAAAAAGACTAATATAGATATATATTTTATACCATTATACAGTAATTATACAAAAATAATAATATTACATAAATATTGGTAAAAATAATTAGATAATTAAAAAATTTTAAAAATTTTTTTATTACACTTCAAAAATTATAATTTTCATTAAATAACAACTTCATAAGTATACAAAAATAATTTAAATTTTAGTTTCATCTATGTAAAATATATCAAAATAATATGTTTTTAATTGTTGACTAAATTAATATAAATAAATTAAAAAAAAAAAGTGAAACTAGCCTAAATAAATTAATTTGAAGAATTAATCTCGCTTAATTTTCAATATTTATAGAGATAAAAAAATTTCATAAAAAATCTACATATTTATATAAAATATAATTTATTATTTTAGAAAGGTTAAATTTGCAAAAACCAAATAATTATAAAAAGCTTTTCGTGAAAAGCTCTTTTTTCATGCAGAACAGCTAAAAGCAGCTATTTAAACTTTCTAACCAAACGCTAGTTTTTCTGCTTTTCGGATTGAAAAGCTAAAAGGTCTAGCGAAAAGTAGAAACAAACACCCCCTAAATTAATAAATCCGAAGCAAATCTATATACAGCTAACTAAGAATCTGGGGAGCCAAAGAATAAAAATACAAATCTCCAAATCAAACTGAGGATGGTTAATTATTCCCTTAAGTAAATATAAATTTAGTTGAGCCAACTTTATGCCAGAATTTGCTGGTTTTAGGAAGAAAATAATGAGCAGTCTGAAGTATTGGTGAGTGTTCAGAAATTAAATTATGAAAAGGGAGCATCTTATCAAGAATAATAATATAGAGAAATTGCTTAAATATAAAAAGCAAACAAAAAGATTATTCCAAAAATTAATTGTGAAGTGAATCTTTGAAAGAAAAATAAATAATATTTAATTAATTAAACCGACCAATCATGAATCCTTCGACTAATTAGAATCTTCTCTTTATCTTCAGAAAGCTGTCAATTGCCCATATTACACTTTTCACCAAATTCCAATTTAAAACAGCTTTCTTTTTAATAAATAATTAAATAGGCCGCTTTCCATACCCTTTATTTAAATTTAAAATTTAATAAACTACTTTTGAATTTTTTTGTTTTGTCAAGAAAATGAAAAAATAAAATAAAAACTTGTAGAATCTGTCGCAATAATATGATTCAATATCTTGTTAAATAAGAAAATAAATTCATCTGCTCCGGAAATATATTTTCGTTTTTCTTTTCTCTTTTTGGTAGAATATCATTCATAAATTTTTTTTTCCAAAACGTGTTCTCTGGGTATTAATAGAAACAAAACTTCTTAACTTTTTTTTTTCTTCTTCTGGAAAAACTTCTTAATTATTCTTATTAATGTCATGTTTATGATTAAAAATCCATATATACACTTAAAGTTACAATGTTTGGCGCAAAGAAATCCGAACCTTATATCTCCAATTTGAACATTAATACTTTTACAATTAGGAAAGAGCTAAATAGATCTATACTATTTAATAATCTTTATATAAAAGATAATAAAAAGGCTCACAATATTTTTTTTTTTATTTCCACAGCTTCCTTGGTTCTATAGGGTTAAACTATTGATGCTCGAACTAGGAATATCCATAGGAAATATGGGACTAACTCTCATAATAAGAATTTTTTTCTTTCCCGTAACCTTAACCCGAAACCATTGGTTAAGGAGAGTGTAAGGCATGTACCATCCCAACCAACTCTAATTGATAAAAGGCTCACAATGTTAATTATTAGTTTTCGATTTCCACTGTATAAAATTCGAAATCCAAAATTGTTAAAAGCAATTTCAAAAAGAAAAGGAATAAACAAACCAAAGTGCACAAGATTTAGGCAAATGTTTTCTTCAGAATCTTTCCAACCAACTTCAATAACGTTATCACTGTGAATGTTAATCGTACTAATATAATGGAAATCTTATAGAGTTTTTATTATTGATATGATTAATTGGCTCAATCACATTTAGATAGATCTTGCTATTAGTCGTTAAATAATAAAATTTAGTGCTTTCCATTTTAGATTTTTTTTTTTATATATAGTTTAAGAATATTTAAATGATATATAAATGTAAGAGTTGTCAATTTAAGAATATTCTTTAATATTTCTAATGGCGAAGAAAAGGAAGAAGAAAGAAAATTTTGTTGGTTTCACATTAATTTGTTTCTATTCACTATGATCTATCGATGCACAATTCACCGCTTAACTAAAGGAAAAAGTTGATATTCTTTCTTTCTTTGATTTTATTGCCTACGAAACCCTTGGATGTAAATGTAGTACATATTACAATTAATTAAGAAAAATATGTTTTTATTATTTTGTTGAAGATAAGCAATCACTGTACATTTAATTCCAAGTTATACCAATAATTTTTTAAAACCGGTTAAGCATATAATTTGTATTAATCACATTTTTACATTTAACAACTTTTAAAATAAAGTTTATAATAGACGCATGTAGTCAAAAGAAATCCAGTAAATCTTTTCTAAACAATTATAGACAATAATAATAATAATAATAATAGTAAAAAAAGTAAAAAAATTGTATGTTACTGATTAGACATTTGAAGGAAGGAAGAGAGTCTCCACTGAAACCTCCCTTTCTGTAAATTCAAGTCTTTCCTTTTTCTACTTTCTCATTTCTTGTTTCTTTTCCAATTCCATCATTTTTCTTTGAACGGAGACTTAGAAAATTGTATTTCAGTATATAAATAAAAGAGTATTTTAATATTTATCATATAAAATAAATAAATACAGTAATTGAGTGAGTAATCTGGTAAAAAATTCAACGCCTAAAATAATTGAAAAATATCAGTCAAAAAAAAAAAAAACCTTATTGAACCTTAGCAGAAACATCCAATTTAATTAAAATGGAATCTTCTTCTTCTCCAAGCAATTTACTTCCCTTGACCTTTTCAATTACAATACAGTAATTTCCCAATCAAACTGTACTTTCTAGACGGACTGGAAGTAGCAAAACCAGACCTGGAAATATTAAAAACAAAAAGATCCCACGATTGCCACCTTCCTTGATTCTGAACTATCAAAACGCGGAGCAGTTTATTTTATTCCCCACGCTTGCGTCTCCAACTACCAAAAATACCCTTCAAAAACCCCAAAATCCCAACTTTGCCTTCTTCCTTCCCTTTTTATTATATAAAAAGAAAAAAAATGAAAAACCTCCCTTTATCCTCCCAACCCAATATATAACTGTACCCAATCCCCTCCCTTTCTTCCTCGCACCCCAAGCCCCAAATCAAATCCATTAAAGCAGTCTCCTTTGTTTCCAGAGGAATAGAAAAAGAAAATGCAAGAGGAAGAAGGAATTAGCAGAATTAATAGCACCACCAGCAGTAGCAGCATAAGCAAGAGAAAGAAGATGAAGATGTGGTTATATAGGAAAATGAAGATAAAGGAGTCATCATGGAGATACAGATGGAGGTTTTTGGGTTCTGCTTTTAAGTGGAAAAGGGTTCATCTGCAGCTCTCTTTTTTTGACAATTTGGTTTTCAAGATTATGTCTTTTTTAGAGGCCATTGTTTTGGTCGCTACTTTGAGTTTCTTCTTTCTCTGTTGTGGATGCCACTTCTAGTTCGGATCAAACTCATCATCGATCCCTCTGTAATTACTTAGATAATTAATTAATTAATGTTGGGTTTTCTTTAATTTTGGTTTATCAAATAGAGTTTTTGTAGGGCTGGGTGTTTAATTTTAACTTAAAGTTATGTTCTTTGGGTTATGATGAAAGAGGGGAAGGATCTGTTAATGCAGCTTTTTACTAATGGAAACTTGAACTTGTTGAAGATGACTCTGTTTTTCTTTCCATTTTCCATTTTGGTATTATTTTCATGTACAGAGAGCCTAATTATTTGAATACATGGGTTTGTTTATAGCTATATTTTCTTCTTCCTTAGAATTCAAAACAGGAAAACACATAAGCCAGAGACCAACCCAAATAGTCAAATAAGGCCTTATTTTTGTTGCCAATTTTGTTCTTTTGTAGCAGTTAGAAGAAAAAATGGAATTGGTAACTGAAGTAAATTGTTTTCAGGACCTCTTTGAATTTTCAAGAATTGAAATCTCATTAGCTGTATGGCAATGGCAACTGGCAACAGCTCAAATTAGCAAGCGAACACCAGAAAGAAAAGGTCACCACTTAGCTTACAATTCTCCTTTCTTTGTTTTTTTTCCTTAATTGGATCCAATTGAAGAACTTGGTAATTGTTTAACATTGAGATGGGAAGCAAGGCAGTCCTAGTAATTAATGATTAATTTAATTACAGTTTCAGTCAACGAACTATAATCACTACTCCAAGTTTGGACTTATAATTGGTTGGCGTGAACTGTGAAGAAAGAAATTTCTGTAGAAAGAAAAGATAAAAGCAAAGGTGAAAAGGGTTTTTTTTTTTTTTTTTTAAAGCAAAAGGTAAAAATGAAAGCAGTAGAGAGGCAGAAATTAGGAAGAAAGCAGAGCTTTTACAATGCATGAGCTATCCACTTTATTTTATTTTGAAAAAGATTTAAAAAAACAAAAATTGTTGGGTTGAGATGTCACCTCCTTTCAAACTAACACAGTAACAGAGGGGTTGGGCACCCTTAATTATTGGGTTGAATCGTGGTTAAGTGCGAGGTAAGTTGCTCAACTTAACATCACCCTTAAATCCAAAAAAAAAAAAAACTTTGCTAATTAGTTGACGATCTTCTGAAGGATATGTTACTGACTGATCATCATGAATATGATACGATTTTACAGTGGACTAGACTGAGTTCAATAGACTCGATTAATCAAATATATATACAATATATGGGTAGAATGAGCACTGAAAAACTAAAAGAAATATGTTTTTTTTTTTTTTAATTGAATTTCATTAGAAAATCTATATAATATTCTATTTCAAGCAAGTTAGAAAAATTTGGGTTCTGTCTTCATTTAATTATATCAAAACAAACCCCGTAAGAAACAAATTAAAGAGTTTTTATCTTTAAATAGATCTTCATTGAATTTTATGGTAGGAAGTAGAAGTTATCAAGGCAATGAGATGTGATAGATGTCTATATATTCATTGAGGAATAAGCCAAATATTACTTGCAAATATTGCAACTTATATTAGTTGGACCAATCAGTTAGTTTTGTGTGTGTAAATAGATAGAATATAAGATATAAACCATAAATGATGATAGAAATTTGCATTGAATTATTCATATTAATTCACAGGTTAAAATTCACCCAATATACATAATCCAAAAATTATATACGTGTTAAAATTTAAAATGAGTTTTCTTTAATTTAAAAAAAATGAGTCAATTAAGATTTAAAAAATTGCGTAGTAGTTTTATATTTGCTAAATAATTAAAATCTAAGCCTTCTTTTCTTTTTTATCAATGGCTGAGGTGACTCTAATAGAACTTTTATATATATAAAATTGTATAATTCCTAGCTGTTGTAAATCTTCGTTATTCATGTGGTTTACAAAAAAAAAAAAAAAAACTGCAATCACATCAATGATCGCTACACAAATATAGAGAATTTGTTGATAAGTGCATTTAATGCACGTAATCTAATCTTTTTTTATAAACTTTAATTGTTATATTTTTTTATTAACTTAGGCGGATTTACTTCATCTTATGTAATTACTCGTGCTAGGAATTTTGAAGTTGAAAATGAGTTTAAAGAGCCGAATTTGGGAGCTTGGAGTTTAAAGTCATAACCCATGAGTACGGTTTATAGAGTGCTATTGTTGCTGAAAATGAGCCTAAAAAGTTGTTTTGCATAAGTTAGGATCCTGGTTTAAGGGGAGTTAGGAATTTGAGTAATTTTTGTGGGATTAGAAAACTTCTTATTTAGTTTTAGTTTATTTGATTTAGCCTTTTTGCAATAGATTTTTAGGGATATTTTTATTTTTATTTTAACTCTAGTTAAATTTTCTTACAAAATCTTAATTAGAGTTATTTCTTTTTTAGAACTCTTCTTAAATTGTTTCAGGTTTAAAAGAGTTAGAGGGAGGAAATTGTTTTTTTCTTCTGCCAATTTTTGAAACGTTTTCCAGCCTTCTCTCTCTCCTCTCAACTTGTTCTTCCTATCCATGAAGAACTATAAAACCCTAATTTCTAGCTAGAGGGAATTTCGGTCTTGTAAAGTTAACTGTGAGATCAACTGTTCTTAATTTCTTCTTTAATTCAAGTAATTAATTTCATTCTGTTCTTATTATCTTTGCATGATTTAATTGAATCCTTGATTTAATTTCATACTTGTGATTGATTTGCTAGTTAAGAGATTAAATACGTAATCATTTAATTCACTTAACCTAGGTAGCGAATAACACAGTTAATTACGGACAAGTTTTCAATTTGTGTTATGGATAAAATTGATATGCTTTAAAAAATCTATCTTGTGTGATTATTGGGTAGAATTAGTATCTCTTTTGTGTGTTAATGCTTTTGATTGAATTAAATTCCAAAGCTTGTTTGGAACTGTTTGATTAAATAGAGATAATTAATGAGCTTCTATTAGTTATCTATTCCGTAAGAAGAGATTAGGTGATCATTAATTTACTTGAATGCATTGAAGTTATCATTTGTTGTTGATAAATGATCAGTTGAATTGACTCTAGGCTTGAATCCGTCTTCTAGTTGGAATCTGTCTCATATAGATTTTCATCAAATTATTTCGTTTATGTTATTTTCAAATTTTAATTGCAATTTATAAACAACCCCCTTTTACTTTTCTTGTTAAATTTTAGAAGAAATAATCTGGCCAATTCCTGTAGATTCGACCCTAATTCACCCTTACTATATATTTTAGTTTTGAGGAGTAAGTATTTATTTTTGGTGTGCTCGGTATACATCATTTGTACAATGGTTCTGTCGAAATGGAATCGATGAATGAGATTGATTCATCAACAATACATAGTTATGTATCAATTTCTCATTGCATTACTTGTATAATTTGAGTTAGTCCACAAATATCTTTACACATTGTCATCACTATGAATAAAACGTTCATTAGATTTTTGCATAGTAGCAAATGGCTCTGTCTCTGAACCTCCAAGTTTCAAATTTGTGTTTGATCGCCATTTCGGCGAGAAATCTGGTCTTCTAGTTCCATGTTCGGAATTAATATCATCATTAATTTCTAATTCGTTGCCAATAAATTCGTCGTCATATCCACTATATTGTTGAATTACCAAAACTGAACCCCGTGCAAAGCTTGAAGTTACCAATAAATCCCCTAAAGCCCCCAATTCGGGATATTCACACCAATCCATCAATCCAGAGGTTAATGGACATTTCATCCCTACTCCGTTTCCCACAACATAAAGATCATACACATAATTCATTTCTTTTAATGTTGAAATTAGCTCTTCGTCATCTCTCACCACTCTCTCCCCATAGCTTATTGTTTCTATTCCCGTTGATTTCAACCTAAATTCGTTTATAAACTCGTCGTCCAAACTTCTTTGTTTATCAATGAGATCGATAGAGACTTGTGACGAATTTTCATCAAGGAGAGAACTTTTATTTGCTTCGGATTCCGTTGCTTCTCCGGCAATGAATCTCATAACATGTAGAGACACGCCGTGCCCCATTCCCATCCTCCATGCATAAGTTAACGCTTCACGATCATCAGGGCCCCCGAGGAAAAGCATCATAATTTTTCGCATCGTGAGATTTGATTCTCCGGCAACTCCATATCCTCTATCTACAAAGACACCAACAGTACAAGGAGCATTAGCTAGAACATGGAGGGTTACGCCGCGAAATGTTGTGCTACCATCTTCTTCTAGTTTCCCATCTGATGTCGGTAATTTATGGAACGGAAGGATCAATAGCGACACTTGTTTATCTTCCGCGACGCTGCAAATATCTTCATGCATCGTCGAGAAAGGTGACAATGCGGTTAATGGGTAAGTGGTTACATGATCCTGAAGATCGGAGTAAGTCACGAGTGAAGTGACGATATGTTCGGAATAGCCGCCAGTTTTGCGGTTGTCGGATTTGCCTGGGGTGTGGACTATAAGGGTGGCGGAGGCACGGCCAGTGAGCTCAACAAGGTGGAGGGCAAAAACACAAAGAGGGGATTCTTTTGTGGCATTGGAGGAGTCTAAGAGATTGATGGTACCTAAAACATTAGCTGAACTTTGTAAGCAAGTGAGGATTCTGAATTCTTTATCAAGTGTAATGTTTTGAATTGTCCTTTGCTTGTAATGGCTAAGTCGTTTGTTAGGGTTGTATATTGATGACATAATGGATGGGACAACTCCAGTCATCACCAAAATTGCAATCACCATTACCACATAATCGTCTCTATCCAAGTACTGCCACATTTCAAAATTCAATTTTATCATAATATACAAAACAAAGGTTTACGAGTAAATAATTTAATAATAATCCTAATATTACCTTACCAATTACTTTAAATTTTTAATAATCCTAATATTACCTTACCAATTACTTTAAATTTTTAAGTCAATTAATTTCTGAAAAAATACAATAAAATTCTTTTTTTTTTCTACTTCTATGCAATCGCTCGATAGTAATTGGATCCTATAACTAATATGATGTCACTTGCATGCTTATATTTTGGAGATTTTACAGTGGACAGATTTCAATGGGCTTAACCAATGAAAAAAAAGCATATATATATATATATATATATATATATATATATATATATATATTAATTGAAATGGTTTGTATGGAATACATATAAAATTTTTTCTTTTATCTTATCACTGATCATTTTCTATAAAATAATATGTATGTCTTTTTTTATCGATGATGTATATGCCTTCTTTTGTGACTCGACAATTCTATAAATTTTCTTAAGGCAGGAAAGTGCAAGTAATGAACAAAAAAACAATTATAGATGATACCAAACCAAAGTCTTTGTATCAAGAACTTCTAGTATGGTTCCAAATGAGACTGGTCTAGAACCATTGGATAAATGACACATGGTGACTTGCCATTCTTCCAACGGTATCAACCAATCATACTAAAAATTGTTCTTTATATCTTGGTGCAAGTGTATTGATAAGTGTAATAACAAGTAGAAGGAAAACGTACCAATTTGTCAAATCCCATGTTAAGGACAATTAAAGCCAAGATGCCTTTAGTATTGGTAAGTACACCGAGTGCAAAACTGTCTTTACGAGACATCTTATGGAAATGTGAAGCCACAAAAACACTTACTATCTTAACACCACAACACAAAAATATCATCAACAACGTCATAGGCCAATCTTTTATTGACCAAATGTCCACTTTTCTTCCCATTGAAGTATAGAACAATGGCATCAAATAAGAACCAATAAAGTCATCAAATTTCTCCAAAAGTACACTCGCTAGTACCCTATCTGGCATTATTAGCCCAAACAAAAATGCTCCAACAATTGAATTAGTCCCCAACGTATCACTTATCAATGAAAACAAAGAAACCGTTACGAGAATCGAACACAGATAGTATTCACTATGTTTATCTCCTTTAAAGCTTTTTTTAATTATGTACCTAAGACAGGGCCGGACGGCTACAACACAGACAGCTGCAAAACCAGCTGTGGCTGCAACCGAGTATATGATATCCAAGAAACTAATCCGTGCCGGAATCAAAATGGTAAGAAGAATCCATGTTACTAACTCATTGACAATCGAAATCGAAAGTGCTAATCTTCCAAGGTCCGTGTGTAATAGCTTCTGTTCTGCTAGAATACGGGCAACAACAGGATAACTTGTAACTGAAAGAGTTACTGCCCAAAAGATGAAACCATTGTCGGCCTGTGCAGCATCTTTAACACTACGGACTAGAATGAGGTACAAGCAAATACCCATTATGAAGGGGAGAATTGTGACTACCATTGCGACCCGGATCGAGTTTTTGCCTAGTCGGACTATTGACCCTAAATCCATCTCTAAACTGGTTAAGAATAAGTGGCAAGTCAGGGCCCAGTATGCTACTGTTTCTACTATCATTAAACTTCTTAATGGAAACATCACTGCAAAGAAACGTGTTTGGCTCAATGCTGTTGGCCCTATCAATATGCCAGCCTACAACATATAATTCAATTCTTATTTTGTTAAATAATTATTAAAAGCAGTTAGTTACATAGTTAAGGCTCCAACAATAATTTTTATTATAGTATCTATCTTACATATAATTTCCATGAAAAAAAAAAAGATTTGACCTTGTGATTAGTCATTTTGGTTTTTATATTTCAATTTTGACACATTTTACCGAAAATTCTAGATTTTTTTTTTTTTTGGTAAAATTGAGGAAATTTATTACCAAAACGGAACAAATACGAAGAAAATTCTGAATTTGTTGTGGTTTATAACATGGTCCTATAAGAAAAAGTTTCTTGACATTCATATCATCATATCCATATTGTGTGGTATGTATTTTTTTATTGGTCAGATTGATTGAACTACTTTGACAACGTATTATCTAATGTAATAGTATATGTATCTTAAAATCTTTAATCCAACACTAGATTTTGTGAAAAAAAAAATCACTAAATGCTAAAATATGGAGAAGTTCTGTAATGGTCCTAGTACACATGTTCTTACACAATTGGATAATACAATTTGACCGCATAGTGCATATGATATATTGTTACCAAAATCATCTATGATCAAATGTTGAAAAAGAAAAGGATGTAGAAAAATGAATGCAATATGAATTTTGACATGATATATATAAATATGTGATGACACAAACTCTTTCACACGAATATCAATTTTTATTGCATCTATATCATATATAATCATGTAGAATATATAGATCATATAACACGATTATGACTTATGTGCGTACCAGGATATCAGCGACAATTCGAGGAACATCGAAAGGTTTGAGAAAGTAGAAGACAATGCGATTGATGGAGATAACACAGGCAAGCTGCCAAACAAGAAGAGGAAGAGCTTGACTTAATGGATTTTCAGCTTGCCAATAAGCATGCTCTGCCGTTATATTCACAATGTAACAATGGAAAGGTACATTTTCTGGTGTGTGAAAGTAATTTTGAGGGCTGTTTATGTCCATTTTTTATTAGCTTTATCTTTTCGATCCTTCGCCTCCCAAGGCCGGCCGGAGTAGGTGCCGGCTGGTGGCGTAGGCCGATAAAGCTGGACAAGAAACAATTGGCAAAATTACGTATAATATTTACAACATAGGGAAGGGAAACATGTTGGGGGTTGCAGGGTATAAGAAAATGGTGACTTCAAATATTCATGGCTATCCGTACAATTTGGGAGTTGTTTTCTTAATTTGTTGATTTTTGTGCCATTTGTTTACATTTATTCTGTTACCATTTTTATTTTAACTTCTTTTCCAACTCATCATCAAATATATTTTTTTTTTCTTTTTTTTTTATCAAAGAAAATGTTTTGTTGTTAATTAACTTAGGGATTTCGGCTAATTTTGTCCCTAACATTATTAGAGAAAATTAATTTTATTTTTTATCACAAAAAATTATTTATAGTATAAAAAATTTAATTCATTTTATCAGTAATTATTCATCATTAGATTTGAATTCATGTTATATCATATTTGATTGAAAAATTTTTTTAAAAAAAACATGAGCTAGGATATATTTTATTGGAGTAAAATTGATTTCTATAATAATTTTATGGGCAAATTTGACACTTGTCTATTAATGTTTCACCCCAACTTAAACTAAAGCTAAAACTAAAACTAAACTATGGATTTCACATCATCAATGTTCAATTTTTGCTATAAATTTTATTCTTATTATGCAATGTTATCCAAATTTGCTAATCGTAGGAACCCAATATGATCAGAACCATGCTAGAAATTTTCATGACAAACCACTAAATTAGTTGTACTTTTTTGTCCGAAATATCTAATAAATGAGAGATTTTGATTCAACGATATTTATTTAGAAACGGTACAATTGAGATAGGATTCTACAATAAGAGTAACATAGGGACATTTTTTACAATAAAAGTAAAATTGATTTTTACCAACGGGAAAAGTTAGCCCTTGTCCTCTTATCTCTTTATTGAAAGAAAAATAAAATTGAATGCTTTACAATTTCTTTTTTGGTCTGGGCCAAACTGGAGCCCAAATGAAAACAACGAAGTGAGGCCCAAGCCCAGGCTGATGAGTTTGATTGGAATAAATATCTTTCGTCGAAGGATTACTTAACAACTTAAAACCTGCCAAATATAATTTTATCTCTTACTTCCTACTGTCTGTCAGGATAGAGTGAGAAATGAATTCTTCAATGTTCATCCCAATTTCATCCTCCTCTTCTTCTCACACTCTTTTGAAGCCAAACACTAAACCTTTTCTTGCTTCCTTTAATCCTTCAAAACCATCTTCTTCCCTTCCTAAAAGACCTTCTTTCACTACTACATCATCTCTTCTCTCCCATTCCACTAAACTAACTGTCTTAAATGACTTCCATCAAAGAAGAGCTCTCAAGGTCTCCTCTTTCTTACTTATTTACCTTTTTTTTTTGGTTTAAGTCTTGCACTTACTTGCTTTAATTACATCTATTTTATGTGGTAAACAGATTATCTCAGGTTTGCAGAATTTTAACAAAGACAATGTTGCTTCAGTTGTTATTGCAGCAGATAAGGTTGGTTGACATTAATTTAATGTCATGATGAGAAATTTAATGTTTTTTTCAACATGGCCTAAATCTCTCTTTTTTAACTTTCAAATGAAAATGTAAAGGGAGGAGCAACTCACGTGGATATAGCTTGTGACCCTGAATTAGTGAAACTTGCCACCACTTTAACTTCTCTGCCGGTAATGTAATCTTACTTTTTTTTTTTAAAAAAAATATTGATTTTTCATTAAATAATGACTGTGAAATGTTATAGAATTATGAACTAATTAATAAAGGTTTTCTTTTATTTGCAGGTCTGTGTTTCTTCTGTGGATCCTGCAGCATTTCCAGCTGCTGTTGAAGCAGGAGCACTCATGGTTTGATTACATAACTTTAATTCTCAACTTTTAAGCTTAATCCTAGTGCATTTTCCATGAAATTATGTGTTGCTGTTGACTTACAAAATGAGATGATATGCAGGTGGAAATTGGGAATTATGATTCATTTTATGACAAGGGAGTAATTTTCTCTCCAGAGCAGGTACAAAGAAGAGATATTTTAAACATAATAGCTTGACTTGAAACGTAGACTGTAACTAAAAGAGGAAAATCAAGTGCAAATAAAACTGAAAATTAACCAAAAAGAACCTTACTTTTTGCAGATAATAAATCTAACAAAGGAGACTAGGAGAATCCTTCCACACGTGACGCTATCAGTCACTGTGCCTCACACCTTAAGTCTTCCCGATCAGGTATGAATTTCTGTTTACTATAGTAAGAACAGCTTCAGAAATAATACGAGAGATTTATTGTTTTCTACAAACAGGTCAAGCTTGCAGAACAACTCGAACTGGAAGGTGCTGACATTATACAAACTGAAGGAGGAAAATGTTCTAACCCTTTGAAATCCGGTGTTCTTGGTTTGATCGAGAAGGTAAAACAATCAAAATGTTGATAATGAAAGAAAGTATGATTCTCAAATGAGTATTAAATCATCTGGAATTGTAGGCAACACCAACACTAGCTGCAGCTTATTCAATCTCGAAGGAAGTCAAGATTCCAGTCATGTGTTCATCTGGACTCAGTGCAGTAACATCACCCATGGCAATCACGGCAGGGGCTTCTGGTGTGGTAAGCAATCAATGCACCATTTTTACCTGTAATAATTTTTATCATGCAAAACAATAAAAACAGTTATTAATATCAGCTTCTGTTTCGAGCGCAGGGCGTGGGATCAGCAGTTAACAGGCTGAACGATGTGGTTGCAATGATTGCAGAAGTTAGAAGGATTGCAGATTCAATTGGCATTTCAGCAGATAGACATGCAACACCGCAATCCAGAACTTTAGCTTTGTAATGTAGAATATGGGGACATGTAATTTTCCCACTCAGGCATAATAGAATATTATAAGGCCCAACCATGTGATGATATTGTCATAATCATAGAATTCCTGCTCTGTTGGTAAACAGATAATGGGTTTAAATCAATATTGCAAAGATAAATTGAAATCTGTCAATTAAACTCCATTCTCAATCTCATGGCCTTTTCTCAAATTACCGAACAGAATACTTCCCGATTTATTAACACAAACTCCAGCAACTATGTTATACTTGTCACCACGTTGGGGATGTTG
This sequence comes from Euphorbia tirucalli, assembly GCA_039660915.1. Classification (NCBI taxonomy): domain Eukaryota; kingdom Viridiplantae; phylum Streptophyta; class Magnoliopsida; order Malpighiales; family Euphorbiaceae; genus Euphorbia; species Euphorbia tirucalli. Next base: position 9,218,566 of record CM077638.1, read on the forward strand.
TAGAGATAAGTAATTTACCTAGTGCCAGAGCTACCTAAGTCAATGTTGTATGACTGTGATACCATGTAAAGATACTTAGGCCTCTAACTCTTGGAGTTACACATCGTTACAGATATTAATTAGAGAAGATAACTCAAAGAACCAGGTAACAACTACTTGGAAGCAGTAATAATTCTTAATAAGCGTGAATCTATTTCCCATGGAGATAAATGTTAATGCAGATTGTCCAATCTGCCCTGTAATCACCCTAGATGCAGTTGAATTTACATGAGAATTGTAATCACCCTAGATGCAGTTGAATTTACATGAGAATCATTGAGTTAGTTTCAATGGAAGATAAGAGCAAAGTGAATCATTGGCTGATATACAACTGGTCCCTTATGGACCTCCTACTCCTAAAACAATGAATATTTATTAAAACAATCCTAAAATATTACTCGTCAAAATCAGAGTCGTCGTCAGTTTCTTCATATTCACCACTTTCCTGCAATAGAAAATCAGATTAAGAAAACAATATAGCCAACTTTCAAATAGAAAAGGTAAGGTGCATAGTAAATATACCTTTTTCTTAATATATTCCGTCATGGCTTGATCAAACTCTGCTCTTTTCTCTGTGGCGATATCATAGTATTTAACTTTTTCCTGTAACATTTAGAAATGCTTAGTGGGCTTTTCTGATTGTCAAGTAGCAAAAGGGTGGGTTAACAAACTGGCAGTAGATTTTAAAGGATTTTCCTTTCGTTTTTTGTCTAGATTTTATCCTGATTAAACCAGCACCACTGAGGATTCACTGATTCAAACTTTATACCCTCAGCTGGAACTAAAAGAAAGTAGCGATGTTATGAGTGTAATATAAAAAGAAATGCCACAATGGCAGCTAGAGTTGCCTCTGATACTAAAGGTAAAACCTTCATAGAAGTACAACTTAGCCAAAACTACTAAATTATATTGAACCCTGCATACTGAAAAAGAAGAGAAAAACCACTAAACAACAATACTCTTTGTTTTTTCCAATTCAACATTGTATCCTTTAAACCACTAAATTATGCTTGTGTTCACTATCAGTAAACTAATAAGGTTATATAATGGCATGGAAAGCTGGCCTAAAACAATGAAATGAAGTTACTACAGATACAGCGCAGACTGCCTTAATGCAGTGTGTGTTTAGGTGGCTGGAGCAGGGGATGCCATTGTCAATGACAATGTCATCTTGTAAGTGCAGTTTTACCTGCCCTACATGCTCAAATTCAAAACAGTCCAGAAAAAACAAGATTTAACTGTAATGTTTGTTGGATTACTTCATGACAACCCACAATTTAAAAACTGAATCACAGAGCACAAACCTCATATGTCATTGTTTTCCACTTTTCACCACATGCCTTTCCAATCTGAAAGAGAAAAAAAAAAAATTACATAGTTCACTAACGCATGAATGACGAAAACAACACGGATAGAGTTAAATTGTCAAATCAAGCCAAGAGTTCAAAAACTGAACATACATCACGCATCGACTTGATATCAGGATTTCGCTCTTGATAATCCTTACGAAAATCCTCCCTTCAAAAGATCAAATAAGTTTTCAGTTAGCAAGAGGGGTGTAAAGAGGACATTTGGCTGTGCATGTACTGATATACCAAATGAAACTAATCACCAAGATGAACTAATAAGAATGGGCAAATCAATTCTGATGATTTTCCATTCAAAACGCATAAGAATGAAATTGACGAGCATATTCAAAAAGGATAAGAATTAATAGAAAAATAGAAGCCATTATCCTTGGCAAAGTCCAACAAATAAGCTTGAACTTGTCACATGAAAGTCAGATGAAATCAGAAGATGACTGTGGCAGGAAAACTGTAGACTTATGCTACTAAAAGGAAGAAACAACTGCAGTCGCCTTCTTTTCCCTTTTTATCTTAATAATTTAGGATTATTTGTAGTCTTTGTTCTGCTTAAGAGGTGTATGTAAATTTCCATTCCACCGCATTATAATCAAGAAAAAAGTATGATTCCTAACTGCATATATCTACCAATATCACAGAGATCTTTGGAGCATTATTGCCTAGGAGACAGAAAATTACAGATTTAAGATCAGTTTGATGTCCCTAAAATTTCTAAACAGGAACATTTATAAATGATTTTTGTAAGTAGTGATCCAAATTACTAACATTTAATTTCCACTCCAGGATACCAAAAAGAGCACAAATTCCCCCATACAGATTATGATTTGAGGAAGAACTTCATCAACCCTCAACAAACTATGGATACCCAAGCGACTGCATTAAACACACACAGCTTCTTGTAGCAATGTTTACATGTAAGATATCATTTAAGCTGCTTTTATCCTAATTCTGAACTATTTCCACCAATGACCCAAACTCACACGTTACTTTAAAAAACATACGTTAATGAAAAACTACAGCACGGAAACCATAACATGTGTAATGAAGAACAATTACTCGATTAACAGTTAAGCAGATAATATAGTTTCTGTTAGTCACATCAACTCAAACATTGCACCATTTCCTTCAAAAAAAAAAAAAAAAAAAAAAAGCGCTATTGAGCTGTGTATGCACATGATACCATACAAAATGGAGACAGTTTCCATGCCATGTGTAATTGAGCATCATGGGGTAAAGAGATTATTATGAAAACAACATAAAATTCAAGATAATTAGCAGCCACCAAAGAAAAGACAAATATGTTAAAGGTTTAGCTATATATGGAGCGCCGAACAACAAAAATATGCATAAGAAATGAACAAATACGTGAAAAACAGCGAAAGACTGCAAGGTAAAACTCACATACAGGAAGAAGAAAAAAGCAGTTGGAGGCTTCTTAGGAATTTTAGCATCAATTTTCAAATTCTTCCTTTTCGGCTTCCTTTTTGGCTTTGTTGCTGACTTTGTTCTCTTCTCTTTGTCACTAGTAGAGGGAAAAATGAAACAGCAAAATCCTCCAATTAGCAACTTAATCTAGTGAAAACGAACAAAGATTGAAAGAAAGTAAAATCCAGGCTCTCTTGTTCCCGATTTTGACTTGTGGCAGTTGGAAAAAAAAGGGCAAAAACGAATTGAGAAGTGAGAAAAACAAAAGAACCAAGAGAAATGGCTAAATAAGCAGGAAGATAAGCGTAAGCTGATTGTAAACAATTACCTGGTGGAAATTTTCCTGATAGTGTTGGAAGATGCAGAGGAAGTAGAAGAAGAACCAAGTTTCTTTGATTTTGAAGTTTTCTTTGCCATTTCAGCGTTCTTTCTTCTTTCTTTTCTCCTCCACCTTCGCTATGGTGCCTTTTTGCTGCGACAACCAGTACCACGAATGCTTAAGGGATCTTACGATGCCGTTTTTGTTTCAAGAGTCATTAAACGCGGCGTCTTGGGTAGGAGATAGGGTTATTTATTAACCTCTTCTCTTGCCTTCCATTCACATGCTTCTGTCCCAAGAAATCGTACATATCTTTATGCGACTTTAAAAGCCAAGCAAATACATATTAAAAAAAAAAAAAAAACCCCAAGGGATGTGGTGGTTTTACAATTTATATAAACAAAATATTAATTAATAAAAGAAATAACTATTATTTTCTAGAAACAATTTATATTTTTAAAAATATTTTTCGTTATTTAACATTTAATGTAAAAATCTACAAAATAATTATGGTAAGTGAATAGATCTTCTTAATATCAATAATTTTTTTTTTTCTCTTTTCTTGTAAAATTGACATTATTAGTTTTTATAAATGCATATATTCATTCAAAAAATAAATGAAAAAATACAACTGAAAACAAAACAAGAGAAATAGTTTCATATACAAATATAGATTAAATCAGTACGAAATTTACAAAATGAGAAAACTTAATTGGAATACTTATAAACTATACATAGAATTAAATAACAATTATTTTCTCAAAATCATAGCTACAGAAAATATTATTGTAATGGAACTTCTATCCCTTGAACCTCTACTGGATTACACATTTGAATTAATTGATCTTGTTAAATAGATATATTAATCTTTGACGGACTGGATATAGATTATTTTGATAATTTAGTTTTTTCCATGTAAATTTGAGAGAAAATATATCAAAGATATGGTAAAAAAATATGTTGCAAAATCTACCTTGTAAAAATTTGGATATGAATATGAATTTCAAGCAAACCGAAAAAAAAGAAAATATACATCAAAATGTGGAAAAATGATTGATAAAAGGAAAAGAAGAATCATAAATAAGAAGCGGCTACGATTGAGTTTTTCAGTGAGATGGAGAAAAAAATATTAAAGAAAACTAACAATCTCGTAATTATAATCACAATGAATTATATATTTTTAATTATGATTAGAAGTTTAGTCGGCAAAAGCATAAATCGATGTTTTATATCTTTATTTACAATATTTAATTCAAATTGATGTGTCTAATGCGTAAACTTACATTTTACATTCTTGAATAATCTGTATAAATTGGAATATGTCATAGGCATTTAAAATGTGCTGATTTAATTAATAAATGTGTGTGTTTTAATTGGATAAATCATTGAATGCGCTGATTTAATTAATAAATGTGTGTTTTAATTGGATAAATCATTGAAAATATTGCCAGTGTACGCAAAATTAGCTTGATATTCAGTTCTATAAATAATAGTAAAATAAAGAAATGTAGACAATCCCAACTATAAGATGAGTTAAATCAGTAACCCGATTTATTAATTTTTATGTTTTTATATATTATATTACTCAGTGTCTGTAACAATTATATACTCTCTAAATTTTATCATTATCAAATGCTTAATCTTTTTATTAGAATTAATGGTTAATTTATACTAGTATTACCAAAATTAAAGTTTTTTATTTTATGATGATAAAATATATCATATTTTCTATGTAAGTATTTTTTTTCTCACATATCCTAATATTAATAATATTGATTAATTAATTTATTAAAATTTATATAATTATAAAACTAAACTCTATTGGCATAATTAAAATAAGTAAAAAAAATTATTTTTAAAAATAATTATCATTTTAAAAAAATTATCAAGTTTCATATTAACATTTACGGTAAGTTTACAGATATTATATTAAATTAATAAAAAATATATATATTAAAGGGAATAACTAATAGTGAATTTTTTTTTAAAATTGATATATATATGAGTATAAAAATATTAGTGAATATATATATATTACAAAAACTTTTATTAGAAATACTTTAATTAAATTTAAAAACAAAAGTATATATCTTTTTTTTTTTTTTTTGAATGAAAATGAACTATTCATTGAATTAAATCCGCATGTAAGACAACACGGATAAGGCGAGGAGAATTAGTAAACCACTCTCCAAGGGTTATTTTTTACTTTTATATGCAATAATATAGAAAAAAAACTAAAAAATTTATTGAGACAAAACTTAAAGACTATAGGATCTAATAAATTGTGAATGACTAAAAATCTAGTTGGTGTTTGTGCTATTTTTAGTTTGCCCTTTTGGTCACTATTGTATTATTTTTTTTTTTTTTTGTTCTCCGTTCTATTATTAACATTTCAATTTTATCTCCTTGTGCTATTAAAAAAATTCTACAATGATTCTAATGAAATGTGACGGAATATATTTATTATGAGTCATTCTGAAACATTTTTTCATACCCTAAGAACAAGAGGAAAATGTAAATAAAATATGGTTCATAAGGGCATGCAATTGTTAAACCGATAAACAACTACAACTAGAAGTGAATTGTAGGAGACGATAACAGCCAAAAGAGGAGAAAATTGGAAAATTGTATACCAAAATACGGCAGCCATTTTGTTCACGAAAACGCCAGCGTGGCACACTTAGCTGAAAGTAGCTAAACCCACCCAATACCCGCACAAGTGTATTTCTACCTCTCTTCGATTCTCTTCCCTTTCAACTTCGTTGTTATCGCCATTTCCTTCTGCTCCCTCCTTCCTCCTTCTCCGCCACCATGCAAGCTCTTCAGTCCCCAGCTCTCCGTCCTTCCCCTCTAAAACCCTTCCAAAAGAAGACTCGCAATGCCACTAATACCCCAACTAAAAGAGTCTCCTTCATCACTGCCTCCTCCTCCACCATTAATACTACTAGCTCTGCTCCTAAACGCGAGAAAGACCCCAAGAAGAGAGTTGTGATCACGGGTATGGGATTGGTTTCTGTCTTTGGGAACGATGTTGATGTTTACTATGATAATTTGCTTGCTGGCAAGAGTGGGATCGGGCCAATTGATCGCTTTGATGCCTCCAAGTTTCCCACCAGGTTCGGTGGGCAGATCCGGGGGTTTAATTCAGAAGGGTATATTGATGGGAAGAATGATAGGAGACTTGATGATTGTTTGAGGTATTGCATTGTCGCGGGGAAGAAGGCTCTCGAAGATGCGGATCTTGGAGGGGATAGTCTATCCAAGGTTTTTATCTATTGATTCTTATTTTTATGTTTTTGGATTTTCTTGTGTATTTTTCTTGGTCTTTTGCTTGATTGGTTTTTCGTTTAATTTGTTTTGTGCGGTGGGAGTTTGTTATTTGATTTTGGATCTGAATGTTGTTTGATAGGCAATTTAATATATGTAGAGTTTGCAGCTGTTGAAATTAGCAATTGTCATAGTTTTTTTCTTTTTTCCTGTATAATTTCAAGTTGTTATTGTTATGGAAATGCTAAACATGGCAGACAAATTTGTTTTCTCTTGATTGCTTCCTTGTGTTTGTGGCTTTTTCCTTGGGTTTTAGTTTTAGCTAACTGTTTTCTTATGCATTATGGAGCTACTTGAGTGTATGAATCCTCCTGTTCAAGGCTGATGAATTTGTACTTACTTTATTCTTAATGGTATTACTCTGTTTCTCTGTTGCAGCGTTTATGTTGAAAATCTTTTCGTTTGCATTTCCCCTTAAGTTTAAACTCGATCCCTGAAATTTTAAAGGAGGATATTGTATTTGTTGGAATTTCAAACCATGACTCTGCCTCATTATTATCAGATTTGACTATAAGTTGTACAAAAAACCACTAGCTGCATATAAATAGATAAGTTTAGGATCAAAGAATGTGATGGAATGTGAAACGTGGATTCAGATGTACCATGATGGTGTAACTGCATGGGTAGCGCTCTTAAAATTGAAAAGTTTGGTTAAAGTGCTATAGATTTCAGGAGTAACTAATTTTTCGGTGACAAAACAGATCCCATACGTAAAGAGTTTTTCATCTGTTTTCTCCACTATAGTTTTCTTATTCCGTTTGTGAATTAATTTTAGTTTGAGCAGCTGTAGTCATTGGTGCCTATTTGTTCTTTACAGGTTTTACTGTGTTAGATTTATGTAATCTTTTAGTTTTATATAGGCTGAATCTGCTTACAAATTTCTGTGAATTGCAGATTGATAAAGAGCGAGCTGGTGTGCTTGTTGGAACAGGGATGGGTGGTCTTACTGTCTTTTCAGATGGTGTTCAGGCTCTAATTGAGAGAGGACATAGGAAAATTACCCCATTCTTTATTCCTTATGCTATAACGAACATGGGGTCTGCCTTGCTTGCTATTGAACTTGGTCTCATGGGCCCAAATTATTCAATTTCAACTGCTTGTGCTACCTCCAATTATTGCTTCTACGCTGCTGCGAATCACATACGGCGAGGTGAGGCTGAATTGATGGTTGCTGGTGGAACTGAGGCTGCCATCATTCCCATTGGTTTGGGAGGTTTTGTAGCATGTAGGGCCTTGTCACAGAGGAATGATGATCCACAAACTGCTTCAAGGCCATGGGACAAAGATCGAGATGGCTTTGTTATGGGTGAAGGTGCAGGAGTGTTGGTAAGTCTATGATTGCTTGTGCACTAAGGTTGAATCTTCATCCTTTTTTTCCAACCCCCCCAATTCAAATAAACCCTTTTATAATGCTCTTTCCACTATGCAACATCCGTTTGGTTCTGGACATTGGGTCTTGATGTGCTCAATGATAAACTGGTGTTCTGCATGAGTGGTACTGTTATTAGGTCTCTTATTAAGAGGTGGAAGATTTCTAATTTTCTGACAGGTAATGGAGAGCTTGGAACATGCAATGAAACGAGGTGCACCTATCATTGCTGAGTACTTGGGAGGTGCTGTTAACTGCGATGCTTATCACATGACTGATCCAAGAGCTGATGGACTTGGGGTCTCTTCATGCATTGAGAGAAGTCTTGAAGATGCTGGTGTGTCACCTGAGGAGGTAATTTGTTTAAAGAGAAATATTCTGAAGGCTAAAGTTATCCTGTTCTAATGCTTTTCTGTGTGGCAATTTCTGCACTTATGAAATACTGTTTCTTTGATCCACTTTATACTTAATTCGACCAAAATCGCAATCTGTGTAGCATATTCTTTTTGTTCTTGCCTTATGACTTGTGTATTTGTTTAGAAGTAAGATTATCCAGGTGATGTTTGTTTCCGTGAGTGAGAGCGAATTTGAAATCACTGCTTTTTGATATTTTTGTAAGACGAGGATAGAATTTATGAATTATGGAATATGATACCCAAATTAGGACTTAGTAATTCTCTTGAGGCATTTGTACCATAAGAAGTGTTGTCGAGGAGCTAGCTAGCTCTCAAGTTAATATTTAATATTTATCATGATCTAGTCATAGTTGAACTATGCTTCACTGCTATATAACGTGGGGCATTATCTGCTTTTGTAAGAAATTACTTGGCTTGGCCTACTTCTTGAAGGTGCTCTTGTCTTTGTTCTTTTATCTAATTTGGATTGATATTGCAGCTAAATTTGGTTGTTTAGTATAACATTTTCAATTTTACTCCTGATAGAAAAATCAGGTGGATTTTTTTTCTTGTGATGGATTTCTTTCATATTTTATGGCTAAGATCATATATGAATGACAAAACATAAAAGTGAACTAGAATCTGGAATCAACTTTAAACTTTCTGCACTTTTTATCCAAGTTCTAAACCCTTTTTCTTTCGAAGTAACCAAAAGTAGTCTGAGTTAATTGGTTCCTAACAGGTACTGATAGAACCCACATGCTGAAACTCCAACTCCTAGAGATCAGGATTAGAAAACCAGAACAATAGCAGAACAAAATGAAACAACAGAACTGAGAAAGACTATTTGAACCAAAACAAAGCTACTCCCAGAAGGCATTTCTCCTCCCAAACTATACGGCTGAGCCAAAGTTCTAATTTCTTAAAAGCTGTCCTACTTTCTCGTTCACGACCCTTTGTACAGCTAATCTCACTCATCACGCTCTCGGCGTAACAAAACCTACCTATCTCGTAGTTACACGTGGCTCTCCTTTTCTTTCTAGAATTTTCCTTCTTTGTCTTACGCCATGGGCAGCAGGTCCAAAAGCTAGCTCCATGCTCTGCCATTTTTTTATCAGGGAAAAAAAGCTTAAAATGGGGTTTACAGTCTAATTACTTTCTTACACCATCACATGTCATAGTGTTAAATTTCTATCACAGTCTTACCAACCAGTATTTGCCTTTTTCAGGTTAACTACATAAATGCGCATGCAACTTCCACTCTTGCTGGCGACCTTGCTGAGATAAATGCTATTAAAAAAGTATTTAAGAATACTTCCGAGATCAAAATCAATGCGACCAAGGTAATAGTCTTTTGTATGACTATTTGCTTATCCGTGCTCTTCAAACTTTGACACTCAGAAGGCTTGGTTGTTGATCTCTTGCTGTCGGTGATTGATGCTTTCTGCATTTTCTTTTAATTTCCAGTCTATGATAGGACATTGCCTTGGTGCTGCTGGAGGTCTTGAAGCAATTGCTTGTGTTAAAGCCATAAACACAGGATGGTTGCATCCCACTATCAACCAATTTGTAAGTGTTTGATAATTTTTGTCGTCTTATTACTCATTTAGTTTTTTTTTTTGGTTAAATGACACGTTCTTTTTTCCACTTCTGCAGAACCCTGAGCCTTCAGTTGAATTTGACACTGTTGCCAACACGAAAAAACAGCACGAAGTCAATATTGGTAAGATGGTGAAACTATCAAACTCTGTACTTTAGTTATCAATCGCTTTAACCCAGAAACTGAACTAATTTCCTATGTCTTTTCAGCCATTTCGAATTCCTTTGGATTTGGTGGACACAACTCTGTTGTGGTGTTTTCTTCATTCAAGCCCTGAGCAATCCACCGTCTCTGTATTTCTTCTTCTGACATTAAAGTCCAGGGCATCAACGTTTCTGCATTGGTTGTAGGAAACATTCTTGCTTACTTGAGAGTTGCTTATAGAATAGATATTGAGGCTGCTTTACCATTTTAACTTGATCTGCAGATAGTCATTATCATCAAGTCATTTCTAGCTGTTACCCCAAGTAATATGGATTGTTAGCATACGGTCCCTGAACAATTTTATGTTCTTTTTGAAATTAAATTTTCATATTTCAGTTTTCTTCAAACATTAAATTAGGGTCAATTGTGGCAAGTGAGTTTGATCATATTTTAAATTATGTAGTCGTTACAAGCAAATGGTAACAAGTCTGTTTGAAGTAAGCTTTTAGTTCAGACTTTTCCTTTCCTGGTTATTGATGGAGGCTATCAAGGAGCATTCAAGTGCCATTTTATAGTGAACCTTTTTTTTTTTTTTTCGTTCAGCAAAAAAAAAAAAAAAAAAAAAAAAAAAAAAAGGGTACTACACTATTCAGTTTCTGAACTTTATTTTTATTTTCTTTTTATTTTTTATTTTTTTGGGCACCCCTTCATCGAGCTTCTGTTAATATTTTTGTGCTTTTGAGGCATCGACAATTCATTAAACAGGTTTTAATTAATTCAAGATTGGGTGATTGGATTCTTCAAGTAAAATAGTATGTAAGAAAGGTAAAACTTCCATGGTGAAAAAATTAAAAGGTTGATGTGGGTGAAATAAAATACTAAAAGGTTGAGTTAACTAAGAAGTAATTACAAAATTGTTTATTTCCAAAAAACATTTGGGGCCAGTTTGGTACAGTTATCGATGAAAGTATTGTCAGAATACTGTAATGTGCGTTCTCAGTACCAAAAAAAAAAAAAAAAAAGCTGTAATGTGTCTCTAGTTTTGTATATTCTACAATATTTTGTGTCCTTAGTTTTGTATATTCTGGAATATTTAATGAAGATTTTTTCCACAAGTAAAAAAAGATATTTATTTTTGCACTTAGTGATGTAAAAAATTCAAATGCTGGGAGTTAAAAGAAAACATAAAAATAAGGATCCATATTAAATAGAATCCTTAATTTTATTTTTTTATTAAAATCCTTAAAATTTTTTATTAATTAATATAGCAATTTCATAACTCACCGGTATGCTGCTAGAAACACCACTTTCTATCTGTTTAATGATTTTTTTTTTCTTTTTTGTATTTAAGTTTATCTAACAAAATATTGTCAATTAACATGAGTAACACATTTTTAATTGCTCTAAAGAAAATAAAGTATCAAAAGTCCAAAGGAAATTTTGAAGAGTAAATTTTGTAGATGTCACAGTTACAATAAATTAAAATGTTGATATAACTATTATAAAATGAATATATCGATAAGCACAATAAATATGGACTGATATCGAGCTTAATTAAAAATTATTCTCCTCACAAAGAAAATTCTTGAATATCTAGTTAAGAGTCTAACCGAATCTAAACTCCAAGAAAGAGAAAGGCCCATTACAGTCAATATCATTTACAACCCAACCCATCAATTTGCCCTTCGCTTTCCCGCCAAAACAATGCCCCGCGCCTTCCCCTTTCCCGCCAAATCTATACCCCCTGGCTTTCTAGGCTACCTCATATTCCCTATTCTCGTATCTCCGATATACTCTCTCTTTCTTTTCCGCAGAGGTGCAACTTGTCGGTGCCGGCCAGAGCCAAGAGATGGCGTCTATTGAAGATAGGAGCAGTCACAAGCGAGCATTCTTGGAATTTCTGGATCAAAATGTAGGTTTCTTTAAACTCCTTTCTACTTTTCTCTGATTATATCATCACACGAAAAATGAAACATTAGGTTTATTCCTGCAACGAAATGTTTAATTGATGAATGAATCAGGTGTACAAGGATGAGATAAAGGCTATGATCAACCACAAGCGCCATCGCCTCATCGTCAATATCTCCGATCTCCATTCTTTTCAGGATTTTGGTCCCAGGTTTTTATTTTATTTCCATTCATGCCTACCAACTCAATCGCTCTGCTCTCATCAATGAAAAATAAGTTTAGAAATAGTTCTGAAAGTAGGTTATTATACCTAAGGGGAACCGAATATGAACAATTCATCTAAACTAGAGTGAATATAGCATACGGGATATTGTTAGGTCTCTTTTGCCCTTCAAAGTTTTCATCTACTTCATAATTTCTGTTACTACAGTTATCGAGTTTTACAATTAAGGTTTCTTCGATTTCCTTCTGTTGGTTTTTATTCGTGCTCTGCTGGACTTTTAGGATTCTGAAGAACCCTAGTGAGTATATACAATCATTCTGCGATGCAGCCACAGACGTAGCTCAAAGCATTGATCCTAAGTACTTGAAGGAAGGGGAACAAGTTCTTGTTGGTTTTGAGGGTCCTTTTGTCTCTCGCCGTGTCACACCAAGGGACCTTCTTTCAGAATTCATTGGCTCTATGGTCTGCGTTGAGGGGATTGTGACCAAATGTACTATTCCTTTAATTGCCTCATTACTTTTTTGATTTGCATCTTCATATTACTATATTCTGATTCCTAATTTTGACATTTGTTCTTGATTTTTTTTTTTTTTCAATTTTAGTACAGAAACTTGGGAACTGATAAGTTAATATGGAAAATGTGATGGTGAATTTTCCTGTTAATTTTGCAATAGAGTTTCTAACAATTTTATATGGAAATGAAGTCAAGAGTCTTTGTCATTTGGGAGGATGTTTAATGGGAACCCTATTTGATTTGGTGTGTCTATTCCTGGAATGCAGTTTGCTTGTTCTTTTGTTGCTTAGATACCTGGTGAAATGTTGCTAGAGCTATTTGATCTTCACAAGGGCATGGTTTCATGAACATATCATCTTGTTTTGGTGTAACGATTTTATCATATGTTAGTTAATGAGACTGGTCACATGAAGATTAACTTGATTAAAAATTTCGATGTGCATGGCTTTTTTTTTTTTTCCTATAGATTTTCTGTTTGGCATATTTTTACATGAGTTAATTCATCAATTATTGGTATCATCAAGTCATTTGTTCTTAAAGTAGCATAGCATTTCTATCATAGATGGTTTCTCGCTTGAAAGTATCATGGTACAATTGAATGTTATTGTGGTGTAAAATTATAAATTCTGTAATACCTAACGGGCACATAGGCTAAGCACCTGCACTCTGGAATTAAAGATTTTGCATGAACTTTTTTATGCATTACATCTGAAGAATGATTTTGCACCTCCATGAATGCAATCTGATCCGTTACTTTCAGGTTCTCTTGTAAGGCCCAAAGTTGTTAAAAGTGTTCATTTCTGCCCTGCAACTGGGGATTTAACTACTCGTGAATATCGGGACATTACATCCAATGTGGGTTTGCCCACAGGTTCTGTGTATCCAACAAGGGTATTTCTGTAATCCATACCTCTCATGGTTTCTAATTATCAATCATGGAAGAACCTTTCATGAATGTCTGCGGTTTCAGGATGACAATGGCAATTTATTGGTGACTGAGTACGGGTTATGCAATTACAAAGACCATCAAACCTTGTCAATGCAAGAAGTGCCTGAGAATTCTGCTCCTGGTCAGCTTCCACGTACAGTGGACGTCATAGTTGAGGATGACCTAGTTGATTCATGTAAACCTGGAGACCGTGTGGCTATTGTTGGCATATATAAAGCACTTCCGGGGAGGAACAAGGGTAGTGTAAATGGAGTATTCAGGTATTTTCAGCTGCTTAGAAACACTTCTTAGACCGTTTTCTTTTCCGCTTGATATTGTCATATTTATCTTTGCGAAGGTTGATAAAGTAGTCTTTGACATGCAGGACTGTTCTCATAGCCAATAATGTTTCACTGCTCAACAAGGAAGCTAATGCCCCAGTTTACAGTCCGGAAGACCTAAAGAACATAAAAAAGATAGCTGAAAGAGAGGATGTATTTGACCTACTTGGCAATTCGCTAGCACCGTCGATATTTGGGCATTCATGGATAAAGAAAGCAGTTGTTTTATTGATGCTTAGCGGAGTGGAGAAGAATTTGAAGAATGGAACCCACTTACGTGGGTGAGTCATTTTTACTTTCAGTAAGAATTTGATTTTACTGATCAGTATTGAACTAATGGTTACTCTTATGCATGTTATTGAAAAAATTTTTTTGGGGCTCCGTAATGACATTCAGTTATTAATTATAAATGTTTTCGACTTGCACTTTTAGTGATATTAACATGATGATGGTTGGTGATCCGTCTGTTGCCAAATCTCAACTCTTAAGAGCAATAATGAATATTGCTCCCTTGGCCATATCAACCACTGGCCGTGGTTCTTCTGGAGTAGGATTGACAGCTGCTGTTACTTCGGATCAAGAAACAGGTGAAGGATTCTGCCATATAACATCGTTGGTACTGATTTTTTTTTTTTTTTAATTTGCAGAATTTCATTTTGTTATATTACTATTTCCTAATTTATCAGGAGAAAGAAGGCTAGAGGCTGGAGCAATGGTTCTTGCTGACAGAGGTATTGTCTGTATAGATGAGTTCGACAAGATGAATGATCAAGATCGTGTTGCAATTCATGAAGTTATGGAACAGCAGACTGTTACTATTGCCAAAGCAGGTATTCATGCATCTCTGAATGCTCGATGTAGTGTGGTTGCTGCTGCAAATCCCATATATGGCACTGTGAGTGTGGATTTTGTCATTGATTTGATCTCTCAGTAACTGAGGCCTTGTATATTGATGTTCTAAACTTACTTGAAATTCTGTTGTTTATTAAATGGATGTACAGTACGACCGCTCGATAACACCAACAAAGAACATTGGACTTCCGGACTCTTTGCTTTCTCGGTTTGATTTGCTGTTCATAGTCTTGGATCAAATGGATCCTGATATTGACAGGCATATCTCTGAGCATGTATTGCGAATGCATCGTTACCGTTCTGCAACGGATGGAGGTGGGTGGAACTATTTTCTTCATTAATTACAAGGCACTTGTGTAAATGTTAAATGGGAGGGACTTAAAATTTCCAGGTGAGGGGGCACTTGATGGGGGTCCAAGACATGGAAGAGAAGACGAAGCTGATGCTGACTCATCTGTCTTTGTGAAGTACAATCGAATGCTTCATGGGAGGAAAACTGAAAGGGGTCGAAAGCGTGACACTCTTACGACTAAGTTTCTTAAGAAGTATATCCATTATGCAAAGCACAGGATTCAGCCTGAGCTGAGTGACGAGGTCATTATGGCTTCATCCTTTTGGCATTCTGACTTAATATGTGATCCTCGTTATTCTTGTCTGCTATTCCTACATTTTAACACCATAATAACGTTTTGTTTTGGTTAATTATTTGATGGTTCTTTTTCTTGTCTATGTATTTGGTAATTGACACTGAGTATGCTTATAAACAGGCTTCTGAACACATTGCAACAGCTTATGCTGAGCTCAGAAGTGCAGGTTCAACTACAAAGGTTGGTTTTGCAATTTAGTGCTAAAAATTACTGTTTCAATGGTGAACTCACTTATGTTTCTATTATGGTGCCGATATGCAGACTGGAGGAACACTTCCAATTACTGCCAGAACCTTAGAAACCATCATACGTCTCTCTACTGCGCATGCCAAATTGAAATTGAGTAGAAAGGTACTTTGATCGATAGTTTGCCATCTTACACAACACAAGCTAAGCAAGCATGTCCGGAGACTTGTTATGTTAATATCTTTCATTTCCAATTGCTACTAGCTTGTCTTTCAATATATGCAGACTGGTATTTATTGTTTTCCTAAATGTTTTTTATTGCATGATTTTTCTCTCATTGGTAGGTTTTCAAGTCTGATGTTGAAGCTGCCCTGAAGGTTTTAAATTTTGCAATATATCATAAAGAACTGGCAGAGATGGAGGAACGTGAACAAGAAAGGGAGAGAGAAGAAGTGAGTAAACGCAGAGCGGAGCGACATTCTAGTCGAAACGGTGGAGATGATCAAGCTACTGCTGACATAGAAGAGTGAGTGGATTTGATATGAAAATTTACTTCGATAGATTCTTTTTTGTTGTTATACATTTGGCTCTTCAAGAGTTGTCTACTTAGTGCTTCTTTTTAGACACTGAGTCAACAAATTAAATTAACTTGTAACTGGTTCTCAAAGAACTTTTGACTCGGACCTAAACTATAAGCAATTTATATCTGTAGTTGTTTCAGGATTACTGGAATGTCAAGTCTAGCAGTGATATTTCTTTGGATAATAACTTGTTCCCTTGCCATTGACAACTTGGTAGCTATTAGTTCCAAGGTTTTAAACGTGTCAAATGGTATATGGGTCCCATCATTCCTGTAATTGTAAATTGTCAAGCTGCCAACTGCTGCTGTAATTTTTGGGTTTTATCTCATTCTTTTGTTCTCTTCATGGCAGTTTAACAACAGACGCCATGGAAATAGATGATCCTCCCTCGGAGCAAGCTACCACTGAGTTATCGCTGGAAAGGTCTGCTAGCATGCTTTGTAATTAGTTTTGTTTAAATATTTTTCCCTTTCTTTACTGGATTTACAGATTATAGTTTAAAATTCCTGTCTTTAATGCTATCTATATTATTATTATTTTTTCTCCTTATCTTGCAGAACTGAAGCATTTAATGCTGCATTTAGAGAGCATATGCGCTATATGGATAGTATAACCATTGATGACTTGGAGATGGCCATCAATGGAGGAGGTGTGCATTTCTCAAGGGATGAGATAATGATCCTATTACAGGTAAACAAAATCTGTTTTAGCCTCTTTTGATTGGAAAGGGTTGAAAGTTGGAACTCTGGAATCTGTTTGTCTTTTGGCTTTTATGAGGCCTAGCTTGCTTAATTTGTAGTGTAATTTGGCAGAAACTGCACGATGAGAACAAGGTGATGATAGCTGATGGAAAGGTTCACATGGTGATATCATGAGTTATAAAAACTGCATTGGCAAAAATTTAACCAGGTAAACATTATTTACTTGCTAATGTTTGTCTGGACATGTATAAAACTTGAGAAAGTCAAAGAATACACATACGACACTGAATTTACCTGAAGGACTTGTTTGTCTCCCTGTCGACTCCAGGAAATTGCAACCCTGTGTTTCGACTTCTGAGTAAATAGTGAAATAAATAGCTATGGGTTGTAAGCTGAGTTTGTAGGGAGGAGACTCAGGTTGGATTCCCCCTAAATATATCCGGGAAGGATGAGGTTAAATGTGACTAAGCTCCGAACATCCTGAACATGATTATCTTAATGAAGATGCTCGTGGTTTGCAACAATTAAAAAATTAGAGAAATAAATAGACAATTTCCTGCCGAACAGATTATTTAAAGCTTTTTTTTTTTTTTTTTTTTTTTTTGTCTCTTTTTATTGAAAACTTGAGATATGAATTGCAGGGGCAAAGCAGTCTCCTTAATGGTGGCAAAATGGCAGAAGGTCATGATTGGTAAAATGTGGCAGGAAAAGAAAGGCAAGTTGGCATAGGAAACTGCTGTAGGAGTAGAGATTCCTTGGGTTGGGGGCGGAGGAAGTAACAGTTAGTTATAGTGAAAGGGTAGGCGATCCCAGCATTTCTCTATGCAATCTTTCATTTTCTCGTTTGTCATTGCCACGCTGTGTACCCCGTCGTTATATGTCTGGCATTTCAAACAAAACAGAAAAAAAAGAAAAAAAAAAATCTGTAAATTTTGATGTTCCTCTACTGGTTTAGACTTGCTGAGCATCAGATGGTATATTTGTTTTGTAACTGGTTAAACAAACTTCCGCAGATTTTTTGTTAACTTATTAAAGATTTGTATTCCACAGAATTGGCTCTAGAAAATATATTCCTTTGAATTCAAGAATTCCAAGATGCTGTACGTTTCCATTTTACCCTGCCAATCAATTAAGCTGAGTTCAATTATCTCCTCGGAGTTGGGAGTACTTGAAACATCACTGATCAATTTGTTAATTGAACTCTTAAATTTAATTTAACGGTGGAAGTAGCCGCATTTCCTTTCGTTTCACTTCTGAAAAATAATTAAACTCAGAAGAAAATTATAACAGTAGTAATAATGATAATTCATAAAATAACAATAATAATATGTTAAAATGTATATTTTATTATCATTTAATGTAAAAAGTAGAGACAATTAACAGTTTATAATGTTCTGCAAATTTTTATTTTTCTGATATTAATCACCCCCACTGTAAATAAACTATCGACAAAGTTACCACTTACCATCTATATAATTAAAGCTCTAAAAATTGTACTTTATTTGCAGTAGGAAATTACAATTGAAAAAAAAAAAAATAGTAATAATAGTAGAGGCAAAAGAAGAAATGAATAAATAGGAAAACTGAAAACAGGGAAT
This sequence comes from Euphorbia tirucalli, assembly GCA_039660915.1. Lineage (NCBI taxonomy): Eukaryota > Viridiplantae > Streptophyta > Magnoliopsida > Malpighiales > Euphorbiaceae > Euphorbia > Euphorbia tirucalli. The sequence continues at coordinate 9,237,027 of CM077638.1, forward strand.
TAGTGCCAAGGGGCATGCCACGTTGTTTTTCTACTGTGAAATTTTGTGGCGGAGATGGTTGAAGCGTGACTCCTTCTTCCAACTCAACCCAATACCATTTCTATGGCCACTTCCGGTCCTTTCATCTTAAGAAGCTCCCTTCTTTCTACCCTTCAAACACATTACAAACACCACCATTCTTTCTCCAAACCCTTTTCTTCAGTTTCTTTATCTTCTAATTCCAATTCCATCCCTTCCATAAAGGTATCACTCCAACACACACACCATTCTTCTTCTTCTTATCAACTATCACTGTTTATTAATTCTTATTTTCTCTGTTTCTCCACGGCATTAGATGGAAGCAAGTGGAGTGACTGAAGAAATTACAGAGATCACAGAACCAAAAGCGGAGGGGAGGAAGAAAATATTTGTGGCTGGAGCAACTGGAAATACTGGTAAGAGGATTGTCGAACAGCTGCTTGCAAAAGGTTTTGAGGTCAAGGCTGGGGTTAGAGATGTAGACAAGGCTAAAACTAGCTTTTCCAATTCCAAGGATAATCCATCTCTTCAATTTGTATGTATTCTTCAATTTCTCAACTGTCTGATAATTTCTGGCCCTTCAATTCCTTTTAGATTTCAAAATTTTTGGGGCATTTCATTTGACTTCAATGCTTTTGTGTTGAGAAATTTCAATTTTCAGGTGAAAGCTGATGTGACTGAGGGGTCAGCTAAACTAGCAGAAGTAATAGGCAATGATTCTGATGCTGTAATATGCGCCACTGGATTCCGTCCTGGATTGGACTTGTTTGCTCCTTGGAAGGTAAGTTGGTTCTCATTTCCTCTTTTCATTATTGTTGGCATAACTTTTCCTAGGCTATTTATGTCATTTCTATTCAAGTCTGCAATGAAAGCTGTGCTTCCATGAAATCTTAGCTGCCCTTCTGTTCCAATACTTGTTGAATTTTGATTAGTCAAATTTGCTAGGAATGTTGGCATCGATACAAAAGAGTATGAAAATGCTTCACATTTTGCTATAGGGACATGTTCTTGATTGCATTTCTTTCTCTTAATTGAAGTTTTTATAATTGTACAAAATTTTTCAAATGTGAAATTGTAAAATTTGAAATAAATGTTTTCTGGGTCTTCATTGACGAGGTTGAAGATGCCTTTTTCCGTGGGCAATACAGAAATCCATTGTGGGGCCTTTTTTGTTTATACTTGAGTTTTTCCGGTAGTAATAAACATGAGGGTTCTGGTGTTGCAGACTTGAAATTATCCCATGCCATTGCATGATAGAGTCCTAAGAGAGTTCGCCTAATTGCAGGTTGATAATTTCGGCACGGTGAACCTAGTTGATGCTTGCCGTAAACTTGGTGTGAATAGATTCATCCTTATCAGCTCAATTTTGGTGAATGGAGCTGCAATGGGTCAATTGTTCAATCCTGCTTACATCTTTCTCAATGTTTTTGGGCTGACCTTAGTAGCGAAGCTTCAGGCAGAGCAATACATTAGGAAATCTGGCATAAACTACACAATTATTAGACCTGGTGGTCTAAGAAACGACCCTCCATCTGGAAATTTGGTTATGGAGCCAGAGGTATCGGCATTCATCTGAAAACTTTTTCAGTATCTTTCCTTTCTCTTTTATGCTTTAGAAGTCATTGACTCTCCTTCATTGTTTCTCTCTCTAGGATACTCTTTATGAAGGTAGTATATCCAGAGATCTAGTTGCAGAGGTTGCTGCTGAGGCATTAGTCTATCCAGAATCACATTACAAAGTTGTGGAAATTGTCTCTCGTGCTGATGCTCCCAAGCGTACATACAAAGATCTTTTTGGTTCGATTAAAGAGGGTTGATTTAATCTTTGGTAATTTTTCCATTCTAATGCTTACAGATGCATACACTTAATGTTTCTGATTCCTTGGTTGCCTACTTTATATAGAGCAGATAAACAATCTGTGTTTGTGGTGTCAAAACTTTGTTTTCTCTGTTGCATTATAAATGATGATATGTTTTAGCACTATCATCGTGCCAACATTTGTCACGTTCATTTTGATACAATGAAAGAAAGAATACAGTTAAATTGTGAATTAGTATCTAAAAATCCTGTCAATATTGATTTTTGACCTCCGGAAATCTAAGAAATAGTTGTTCTTGTGCCTGGCTTAGAAGGAATCTACAATGTACATTTTAAAAGACCACTTGTATCAATGCCCTCTAGTTTACACTTTTCTCTTTAAAGGTTGGTGGGTATGGCTACTATGTTATATAATACTTCAGTGATAAAGCATCATCCTGTATCTGTAGATCTGTACCCAAGAGTTCTTTAATTCCCATTATCTCATTATTATAATATTGTTCTATTTTTTTTTTTCTTGAAGTATAAATATGCATACTATGCAGCTTTTGAGCTGATAAAATATTGCAGGTTAGAAGAACGAATGATAGATAGCTCATGTAATTGCATTTCTTTAATCAATTAACATTTCACTCAAGTTCTTTTAGATTAATATAATAAGCAGAAAAATCAAAGAATTGAACACTGCAAATGTAGTGATCAACATTCACCATAGCCATAAATGATGAAAGAAATTTCAAAAGAAGCAAGCAGCCATAGAAACAATTACTGCAAGTGCAGCTGGAATGCCCAAGGGCACTCCAGAGCTTTGCATCGGTGCCGGGGCAATTCCTCCCAAATCTTCAGCAGCAGCAGATGTTTTCAAAGCAGTTAAAGCCAGGAGAATCATAATGTAGATGGTGAAGACGATGGCCATCCTGCAACTCTCCATTTCACCAGTTTGTTCAACAAGCAGAAAAGGGTAAAAAGTTTAACGTACTACTAGAAAATGGGTTTTTGTCTTTTTTCTCTTATTTGGATACCAAGGAAGATGTGGAATGGTTATATAGGGGATTAGAGAAGAATTCTGGAAATAATTAAGGAATCTGCCACTAATTATGTTGGTTTAACCACAAGCAGAATTATTAAGGGGTGGCGTGCTGACAGCATAATTAATTATACTCGGTAACAGCTTGTAACGGCTCCTAAGCTTCTCTCCAATCATGATAAAAAAAAAAAAAAAAAAAAAATCCTGACAAATGTATTAGTGCAGCAAAAAAGTTCTGTAGAATTTTGTTAAAATTAACTAGAAAAGGACAGGTAATTTGGCCTCATTTAATCAAGGTTATGGGCCAATAATACCTTGATTAAATGCTTGTTAACGAAAATTGTGTAGTAAGCAAATTAGAACCTTAATATAGTCTGGTTAACAATAACTCCGTAGTAAGCCGAGTAACATTTGCATTTGAGTAGTGATGTGATAACTTTATGTATAATTGATTAAGAAAATGGTTAACATATATGATTTATAACTAAATATATTTGTCAATTAGTTATGGCTTAATATATATATATATACACGAATTCATATATGCAAATTGATTTATGTTTCTGTTTCTCTTGTAAATAGTTGATGAATAGAAGTTGTACTTCAAAATTCCGAAACTTGAAACGTTGACGAATAATAATTTTATTGATACTTGATCCTTCAACATATCTAGAAAGAATTATCACTTTTTTAACAGAAAAGAAAAAGGAATTATTACTTTTCTATGTTGAAAATTAAACCTTCAAACATTAATAATAAGGTTAAATTGTATACCAATTCATATATTAGTTAATGGTAATTATATGAATTCCTAAAATAAATTTTTTATATATATACATATATAGAAACTGAGATTATTAATGATAAGGTTTTGCTTGAAACAAATAGAATAAAAAAATTTATCACATTTTTATCTATTTTTCCTAATCGTTTTAAATAAAATAATAAATTGAATTCTTATATATTGATATTTTCAAAAGTTCTGGCAAAAAAAAAAAAAAAAAATCACTTGGATTTTAATTTCCATTGAATTATTGGCATAATATGGCAAATGTACTTTATTTATCAAAAAAGAAAAAATGGCAAATGTACTTTAAGCCATATTTTTTTCACTTATTGTTATCACAATTTATATATAAATCTCTGATAATCAACTTAAAATTTGATTAAGAGAGCATTATGTATCAATGAACTCATTCATTAATATACACAGAAGTAGCCTAATTCTCTATATATGCTTGAAAGTCATAGAACTTTAATTTCTACTTGTAGTGATTTGCTTCGATTTTTCCTACGTGGCCAGGAGCGGAGGGAGGGGACCTTGGGGTCCGTGCCTCTCCGGCCGTTGGAAAACATCTCTACTAGAGGTGTTTGGTTGACAACCTCTGCCCTTGATTTAGGGATTTGGGAGAGGTTGGTGCCTCAAATCCTACTGAGATTTCGTTTTCGTATTTTTAAAATGACATTGTTTTGTCTTTGATAGGATTTTTAAAAAATAAAAACATTTTAAACAATAAAATTATCTCTTTTCTCCTCTCCCTCTCATAATTCAACAGAAGCTAAAACAAAACTTTCACCCTTCAATTTTTTTTTTCCATTCTATAGCTGTTGCTGGCCATCGATCTGCCATCGTGCCTCTCCAGTCGCCGGCTCAGCCACTGCTCCCTCCCTCTTATACTTTGTTCATCTTCTTTGATATTAGTTTCATAATTCCATCCATTAATTATTTAATTTACCCTAAATAAAATTTAGGAAATTAAAATAGTTTTAAAGTTAATTTAATTAAAAATTGTTATGATGTTTTCATGTTAGTATATTATTATTGGAATTATTTATTCAAGTATTGTTCATAAATTATTTAATAGTTTGATAAATTAGAGTTTGTAATTTATGTGTAATTATTTGTTTGTTTATTAGCTTATATATGCTAAATTATTGAAATTTGATAAATTCACACTTGAATTTAGTTGATTGTGTTATAATTTGGATTGAAATTGAGTTAAATTTATGTTTAGTTGATTGTGTTAAATTTTCAATGTATAGTGCGCAAATAACAATCACCATCAAACAATTAATCAACAAAGTTATACGGCCTTGTATTTTTCTTAGGAAAAAAATAAAAGTTATATGGCATAACTGTGTGTCAATAGAGAATATATTAGAAAATGAACAAAAAAATCTTATAGACCAACAACACTATCAATATTGATTGGTCATGTTTCAAGTATTAATAAGCTACATATTGAGTTTATTATCCATTTTCAGTATATTGTTCTGATGGATTTTTTTTTAAAAAATAAAACAATATAATATACCATTCTCTATTCTCCTACTTTGGAGAGAAACAACCAAAACCACTCGCTCCCCTTTATCCAAATCTGTTATTCTCTTTCTACCACCGCCCCCTGGCCGCAAAACTCAAGTTCGGGCTCCGCCACTATGCGTGGCAATATTTAAATCCATCTAAATATCTTTACTTGACAGATAGCAACTCTGCCACTTTAATTCATTTTGTGCTTCTCTTCTTAATTACTAACTTTTTATCCAAATTAAAACTTATATGTCAAATATCTTTCCATATAAAGAACATTGAAATTGAAATTTTTCCTTAAAATGAGAACAGAACAAAAAACAACCTGCAATCTACTCAAAGCCTAAAACTCTCTGAAATTTCGTTACGAAATGAGCCACCAGATCCCATCCGGCCACCACCGCCGCAAGAACCACCCGCCGGAGGAACCGCTCAGAGAAATAGAAGTCTTAATAATCTCAGCAGAGAATCTCAAGAACGTCAAACACGTGACCAAAATGAGACCCTACGCTGTCGTCTACGTGGAGAAAGACGTCCACGTGGCCATGACCCACGTGGACGAGCACGGCGGTACCGGTCCTTCGTGGAACGAGACAGTGAAGGTGAAGTTCCGGGAAAAGCTAGCGGAGAGGGACGTGATGGCAGCGGTGAACGTCGACATATATGCTCACGGTCACCTGAGGGAAAAGCCGGTGGGGAGCGCCAGAGTATTGCTATGCGACGTGCTGAAGGGAGGAAAACCAGATGAACCGGCGGATAATCCGATATAGTGCATGACGGTGCAGGTGTGGCGGCCGTCTGGACGGCCTCAGGGTTTGCTCAACTTGTGGGTCCCTCCGACGGGGAAGTTCTTGATAAGGAGAGAATCGTTGTCGTTTAGTGTTAAGGAAGGTGTTGATGAGGACGAGGTGGCGGCGAATGACGGTGGTTTGGTTAGTTGGGATGGCAAAGCTATGTTTTTGCCGCTAGTAACTTGCTTACAATTTTATGCTCGCATGTTGGACCTTTTTTTTTATGTGACAGAAAAAACTTGTTTCTCTTAGACATTTTGAACTCTTCCAATAAAAATTTAATCTATTCAAAATGTATTCATTAAAAACAATTTATACATTGAAAAAAAAAGATATATGTTAATTTTTATTTAAAAAATATATATAAACTGACTTTGTATTAATTTAATTGGAAAACCGATCTTCATATATGGCTTGATACTTGTGAGTTAATTTGGCAAGTTATACGGATGTATGGGACAAAATTTTGCATCCATGTATGGTAGAATCAGTATATTTACGTTAAATCCATTCACAATCCTCTTAATTTGTCCAAAAATTTCACTTTCTCCCTTCAATTTTAAGAATATCTTTTACGCTTCTTAAACTTGTCAAAAAATATTTTATACGCTTTCAAAACTTGCTTAAAGTGTTATTACCATAGTTATAGAAATTGGACCGGACTTGGTTCGATTGGAACCAGAGGTAGGTCCGGTCGGTTTTATCTAGTTTTCGCTTTGGTAAAAAATGGGTCAATGTTAAAGAAAAACCGTAAACCGTACTGATTTTGTGGTTCGACCAGACTTTTAAAAAAAATATTTGTTTTAATTAATAATTTAGGTTATTATTTTTAGGTTTTTTTTAATTAAAATAAAATATATTTTTAATTTTTAAATTATTTTAAATTAAATTGATATTTAATTGTAATTATAAAAATTATATTAAATAAATTAAGCTTTTTTAATTATTATATTATGTTTAAAATCCTTAAGTTTAATGAATTATAATAAAAATTTTCAAATTTTCTTATTTTATAAATATAAATAACGTAAATATATTATTATTTTAATATATTTCTTAAATCCAGTTATTACCTCAATTTATTACGGTTTTGATGACTGGTCCAGGTCTGAAAACTATAGTTATTACAAATCCGGGAGAATTCCTCGCATTGCTTCGGGATGAATAAACATGATAATATCTATTTTCAAATCAGTAAATAGACACTTATTCAAATAATAAATTAATAGTGTAGATTAATAGAATTTTAAATTTTGAAGGTTAGAAAATATATGCATTTATATATTAAGCATAAAAAGTTAAAGATGGGTGAAACGTAACTGAAGTGTATCTAACAATATTTAGCATATTTGGTAATTGGAAAAAAATGTATCTAACAATATCCAATAATTACAATATAACAATAGATTGTTATTTATTGCAAATCCCTGCATTATATGCCTTTCCAGATTTTTCAGTTATATATGTTTCCAAAGTAGATTAGTAAAGTCTATGGATTATCACTTTCACCATGCCCATCATCACTTTAATTTTGTGTTAAAAGATACGATATTTTAAAGCATTTTACAAATACGAGAGTTTTTAAGGTACAATACCCAATGAGGTTTGGGTTTTTCATTTCATAATCATCAACTTAAATTTTATGTTTCAGGCAGCAACCAACTGATAACAAGAATATGAAGATATTAACTTACATGTTATATGATTACAGTTTTACTCTCTTTATTTTATTTTTCATTATGTTTATTTCATGGTTCACTCTCAGGTTCTATTCAGAAAAGTAATTTGACTAGTTGAAGTCGTATGAAATAAGGGCTTAATTATAAATTAATTTTCAATTGGAAAATTAAAAGAAATTGATGATACCTCAATTTATGTCTTTATCTAAATAAAATTAATTGTAGACCAAGGAAAAAGAGTTCTAACTTCTAAGTTCTTTCAAGGCTTCGTCTATGTATAAGTAAGCCAAATAAAAAAAAAATGATAAAAGATATATATGTATATAAATGTAAGATTATATAGTTATTTATCACATACACTTTTGAAAAGTTTCTTGAACTCTAATGGGGTATTTGTTAAGTAGGATAAGGGAATGAGATAGGAATATATTATCCCATCTATCCCTTCTCCCTTGTTTATTAGGGAGGATAGAGTTATTTTAGTAGTTGGGATAGGGATTAAAAAATGAAGTTATTCCACCAATTTTATTCCCTCTTGTTATAAGAGTGGGACACGGATTAATGTATTGGACTTGACTCATTTATCCAGACCCATATGTCCTACCAAACACATTTTATTATTTTTAACATGTTTAGGAATAATATGTTAAATTACATTGTTTTATCTTTATCCCTATCCAACATACCAAACATATATGATATTATCACTATCTCAATCCCAACCTTTTTTCCTATCTCAATCCTTATCCCTATCCCTATCTCCATCAAATACTAACAGCATGTTTGTTAGTGGAGATAAGAGGTGGGATAGGGATTTCCCACCACTTATCCACCGTTTGTTTAGCATAGATGGGATGGGAATAAATACTTTTATCTAGGGGTGCACACGGTTGGTTAACCGGTCCATGTGGATTTTTGCTAACGGTTAACCGCTTGATCGGTTTTTCTATTTTACTAATCATACACTGTCCACTAAATTCGGTTAACCATTAATTTCGGTCGGTTTACCATTTTTTTACGGTTAACTATTTCCGAAATAAACATTATATTTTAAACCTCAAAATTTTAAACTATAAATTTCAAATATCAAAGACAAACATGAAATTATAAATCATAATCTTCATAATTGATTAAAAATGGCTTTACAACCATAAACTAAAGTAATTAAAATATTAACAAAACAAAAAAATCCCAAACACGGAATTTGTTCCTCAAAATCAAACATTAATGAAAGAAAAACTCCATGTCCATTTCACAAAACCTTCATATTTCCTGCATATATAATTAAAACAATAATCAAAATTAAAGTTGATACAATGCTTTATAAAATAACAACAATATATATTCAACTACACATACATACCTAACATAACTCATGGTAAGCTCTCATTCATCAATGAGGATGAGATGATGATCATCCGTCATACAAGAAGATTCTGAAAATTAAGAAATAAATGTCAATAATTATAAACTATCACAAAGTTACATACACAAATGATAAAAAAAAAATTAAATTAGGAAAAAAATTAACGATTCCTATTTGAGCAATCTCTTGTTCCAGTAAAATTTGATCGACTTAATCATATAACTTGCTCGGATGTTTCACCCAATCTTGCCCACATATTAGAGCTTCCACAAACCGAGGAGTAAGAGAACTTCTGAATGAGTCAAGAACTCAGCCTCCAGCACTAAAAGCACTCTCAGAAGCAACAGTGGAAACTGGAATGGCTAAAACATCCTTTGCCAGCATACCAAGAACTTGGTATTTAGTTGAATTCACTTTCCACCAATTCAATATGCCAAATTTTGGATTTTCAGCCTCTAAATCTTCACTCAAGTACTTCTCTAGTTCTGTTTTTGTGTCTCCAAGCCCATGATACACCTTTTGTCTCTTAAACATCTTATCAATAAAGCTAGATGCATCATCAATTTTATCAATCACTATGCTATCATCTTGACTCATTATAGTAGCTACTTCGTTTAGAACACTTTGTTCAATTTTTGATGTTGAATAAAATTCAAACATTGCATTTAGAACTGACTTCACATTATCTTTCAACAGCATAGCATCAAGAACATCATATGACTGATCAATAGTCCATTCAACATATTCCATCTTGTGCCTAGGATCAAGAACTACTGCAATGAACATCATTATATTCAAAGACTTCACATCACCCCAGTACTTGTGGTATTTCTTGTGCATCTTAGAAGCCATCAACTTGAAACTCACATCTCTATTCTCACACATTGATTTAATCATCATTCGAAGACCATAAATTTGTTTCATGTATTCATTACTAGTCACATAAAGAGAGGCAGACAACTTCAATGTAGTCTTGTAAAACATTTCAAGAAAAGGCAACAAACATCTAACATAGTCCCAATCACTTAACATAGGTTTATCTTGAACATCTTTAGCATATTTGGAATCTTCAAATGCTAACAACTCAAATGCTTTTTCAAATTTCAATGCACATTCTAACATCATATAAGTAGAATTCCACCTAGTCTCTACATCCAAGCACAAAAGTTTACTAATATCTAGTTTCGCTTGAATTGCACAGTTCTTAAATTTTGTAAACCTTGCAGGAGAAGATCTAACATATTTAATAGCAGAATGAATCCTTACAATAAAATCATTTGCTTCAGACAAACCATCTTTCACAATCAAATTCAAGATATGTGCAGAACATCTCATATGCAAGTATTCACCATTCAAAATACTACCCTTCCAACTATTTAATCTTCTTTTCAAGTAACTTATAGCCACATCATTTGCACTTGCATTATCCATAGTTACAGCAAAGACTTTTTCAATCTCCCATTCAAGTAAGCATCTCTCAATAGATTTACCAATCACTTCACCACTATGACTAGAAATGGGACAAAAGTTTATGATTCTTTTATTTAAAACCCAATCATCATCAATGAAATGAAGGGTGAGGCACATATAACTTAGATTTTGATTAGAAGTCCATGAATCAGTAGTAAGACAAACTCTTGAAGATAATTTCTTTAAAAATTTCTGCAATTTTAGCTTCTCACTCTTATAGCAATTATACACATCTCTAGCTACTGTTGTACGTGAAGGAACTATAAACAATGGTTGCAAAATACGACAAAATTCACGAAACCCTTGGTGTTCAACAAACTTAAAGGGTAACTCATCAAGCATTTTCATCATAGCAAGATATTTTCTACATTCATCTTGATCAAATTTCCATGATGAAAGTGACTCAGAGCCAGAGTTGGAACTTGAACCTGGTTTAAAAGCTAAGGTTTGTTAACCCTTACTCACATTAAGTGGATACTTCTTACAATTACTTAAATGATTACTCAAACAGCTAGTACCACTTGCACTTGGATAAGAAAGAGATTTCTTACAATAGTTACATATGGCTCTTCGTTTTTCAGGAACATCATAAGGAAGTTCTGTAAAATGCTCCCATACCTATGAAATTTTTCTCTTCTGTGTACTTGTTGCTTCTGGTCCTTCTGGAGGTGGAGGTTTAGCTACATTTTCATTCCCAAATTCAGCAGCAGTAGATGGAGACTCGGTTGGTTCCCCACTTATATGTTCAACAGTATCAGAAGTTGAATTATCACCAATACTTGACACCTGTATTAGCAATAAGAAAGAAAGAAATAGTGGAATAAGAATAATGAAAGAAAAATATAAGGAAAAGAATTATATTTTCCTTTAATGGTTTAATGCACACCCGCCAAGCTAATAAAAACGATTACTAAAAAGATAAGTAGTATAATTACTCCCAAAATTCAGAAAGTAATACCCACTTAGCAAAAAAATAATAAATTAGCAAACTTTTATGGTAGTATAATAATGCATGGTAGGCACATGCAACTTCTGTAAAAAAACAAACACTAATAAGGCCACTAAACTGATAATTTAAAAGCTGCTCATCGACACTTATCCATTGTTAAACCATTATTTACAGGAAAATCAAATTACATTGACATAATTGGTCAACAAACATATATCCCCAAAGTACAGAGGAAACAATTCTATACATTAATTTAAGAGACCAACCAAAATGAATTTCTCTCGATGAGAAAGGGGAAGTGAGAGAGACAATTGTCAAATATAAGAGAAAATGCTTTTTGGGTCTACAGGGTTGTGCACAATGCGTACCAGAACTCCTGAAAATTACTAGTAGGATTCAAATATGGGGAATTTATAAGAGGAAAAAGTAGATGATACATCAAGAAGAGAGATGTTTGGAAGCATTGGCGTTTAGAGGAAAACGACATAGATTACAACTCATAAAACTCATACAAATTGGAAAAAGAGGATGGCGTTTGCACATGGAGAAAGTGGAAAGGGAAAGACGACAGCATTTGTTACATTGTTACAGAAGGAACAGATTCCAGATAAACCTCGAATCTTGTGGGTACTAAATTAAGCAAGAAACGTCAATTTCTTTTACTTTTTAATTCTAGGCTATTTCTTTAGATAGGAAACAGAATGGTCCCAAAATGAGCAACTAAAATGGCATGAAAAATCTGTGATCTGTTTGCTCCAGGATAACGACATCAAAAAAATAAGCAAACCAACATCTGGATATTTGGAAACACAAATAAAAAAAGACAGAACCCTCAAGGTTGACAGTACTTACAGTTGGTGGCGGTGGCGGTGGCCGGATTTCCCCTGGTACCTCTAATCGATCGACCGCCTGTGTTTTGTACCTTTCCTCTCCTTGTCATGGATGGTTGTCTTGTATGCGTTGAATCAGGATTGAGATAGGGGCTGTAAACTTGAGATTTGAGAGAGACGAAGAAGAAGGATTAGGCTAGGGATTCATCGATTTGGGTTAGGATGGGAGAGACAAAGTGGAATTAGGGATTGAGAATTTGAGAGCACTGAGAGAGGAGACAGATATCGAGTGAAGTGAGGGAGGAGAGCAGTGAAGTGAGTGAAATATTGGGAATTAATGTAAAATTACAATAAATACCTAAATGTTTTATCTTTAATTCATTTAACCTATATATATAAAAAATAAAAATTCCAATGATCGGTTAACCGAGTCCACATGGACTTTCGGTGTAAAAACCGATACCAAAATCGAAACCGTGAAAATTTAAAAATAAAAACCGTACACTAGTCCATCAGTTTCGGTTAACCACATTTTCTGTCCAGTTTCGGTTAACCACATTTTCTGTCCAGTTTCGGTTCGGTTTCACGGTTTTTTGGCTTTTTTTGTGCACCCCTATTTTTATCCCTCTCTTATACCCATTTCCTATCTCAGTCCCCGCCCCAAGGTATAAGTGATTAGGGATAACTCGATTGTGGCTTTTTACCCATTTCTCCCCAGCGTTTCTCTTCTCTTCATCTTGTCGATCTACAAATTCCACCGCCTCCCGTTTGCTCTCTCTTCATAGGTGACAGCCTCCTGTGTCAAATTCCGCCTCACATCCTTCAAGGTTAGTTTTGATTATCTTTATTTGTTGTGAGAAATTTTTTATCTTACGGGGCGTTTGGATCAATCTTCTTCTTCTTCTTCGAATACTCTGCAAATCATGTCTATCTTAAGCAAAAACAATAGCAGCAGCAACATGGGCACACCTTCGTTTCATGAATTTAGAAAGCAAGCTTCTTTCTTCCTAAAGGAACAGATCAAGAGTGCCATATTGGCTCTCATTAATGTTACTCCTGCAAAACTGTAAGCTCTTTTTTTTTTTAATTTTGTTCTTAAACTTGAAATTGGTCAATTTGAGTTGATTTACTGATCTGGGTTTTGGTCTAAAATTTGAAAAGATTGACTGAAGAAGCTGTTAATGGAATCCATGGGCACCTGATATGTGTATCCTTGGATCTATTTCAAAAGCTGCTTTGAACTTGATGATTATTGGAGAATTGTGGAGATTATGCACAAGAGGTTTGTTGATGATAAATTTATCATCAAATTTTACCTTTTTGATCTTATTGTATTGAATATTGAATAGGATTTATGTATGTAAATCAAATTTCTTAGATTTGAAAAAAAGAAATGGAGGGTCTCTTACAACTCCCTCATAGTACTTGAACTCTTGTTGACTCATGGACCTGAAAGTGTTGCAGGAGAGTTTCAATCTGATAAAGATGTAATCAGGGAGATTGAATGTTTTCAGTACATAGATGAAAAAGGGCATGTGGAAAGTTAACGTTTTTGGCATTAGTTTATTGTTTCTTGAAAGTGTGTTAATGTTGTTTAGGATTATGTTTTCTTGGTTTTTGGCATTACTTTATTCACTTGTATGCATGTGTTAAGATCAATTAGTTTGGTGCTAGTCAATTACAAGGAATGCTAGGGAAATGTAATCGATATGAATATGCTTTAGGGTGCTCTGTTTGCTTCTTTCATATTGTTAATGTCATGTTAATTATGTTTATTTATTTAAGTGCTTCCCCTTTCTTTCCTCTATCTTAGATTTTTGTTTCCAATTGTGTTTGGTCATAGTATAATAAGTAGTTCCTTTCCTCTTGCATTTATCTAATATAGAAAATTTCATTTTCTTTATACATCATCAAGAATGTTTGATCATTCATCTGGTGGTGTTTTCTGGAAAATTGTGACTTGAAATATGACTACACCAAGAAAACCAGCTTTTATGTGTTGACATACTTAGGCACTCTTTGTGACTTACTGGTCGGGCTAAATACGCAAGTGCACGTAGTCGATCAAAGTAATAAATCTGGAGTATTCCAGAGTCGAACCCAAAGGAGGAAATAGACTGCTATTCTAATTAATTCTAGTTTGAAAGCAATAATCTGGGGTTTTGTGTTAACTAATATCTAATAAAGGAATAAATAAGAAGATTGAATCAATGAGAAAAACACTAGGGATTCGGGGTTCACCTAATTGGGGCAATTAACCGTATTAGCATCATGTTATTAACAAAAGTTGCAATAGCAATTGTTCCTGAGATACCTTAACACTCCGTCGAGCTATTAAGTTGTGCCTAATTAACTGTGATTATCCGTCGATTTCTCACTAATTAATCAAACCCTTTAATCAACAATTTAAGCCATCACAATTAATCCTAACTATGTCTAGTCTAGGTTTAATCGTGTCTATCTTCCTAGTTCCGAACTCATATTTCACCTGTCAGTTCATCATATAAATTCTATAATTAAATCATGCACTCGCGAAATACACAATTCATCAATTAAATTAAAGAAGATAGATGTAAACAAGAAAAATAATTCCTTAAAATCAAATATCCAACATGATGAATCAACAATTTAATTACCCCAAACTAGGTTACATCCCTAACCCTAGTTTGGGGATTTAGCTACTCATAACCATGTTCGAAACCATAGAAATAAATAAACTAAGTTCCATAAAAATAAGTAAGAAGGAAGGAAAAACTCTTAGAAGGATCGTAATGAATTCCGTCGAATCCAGTAGAAAACTCCGTCAAGTTGTAACCTTGCTCCTCCCAAAATAATACGTTCAAGTCTTTCTCAGAGAATACGGCTAAAACTCAAGAAAAATAATAACCAAAAAATATCCCCTAAATACTAAAAATTACTCTCCTTATATATTCAGTCTTGGAGAGAAAACCTAAAAAGAAATAATAATCCTACTCTAATTAGGATACTAAAAGATAAAATCTAATTGAGAAATAATAAAATTTAAAAGACAAGTCATAGCTCCAATCTCCTTGCAAAACCCGTAGGTCTCCTTTGGCCCATTTGTAAAGCAGGCCCAAGTGTCAATTTCAGCTCTCTTTCTTCAATTTCAGCTCCCCATAAGGCATGGTCATGCCTTAAGACAACTTCTGCACTGTTTTTGCCCCAATTTGCTCCATTTTTCATCAGTTTTGGACTCCAAAGTCCTAACCTGAAATATCATGAAAAGAGATGTAAAATCCACCCAAATAAACAAGAATTAAACATTTAAAGCTCAAAATATAAGGTGGGATAAGTGCATAAAACACACTTATCAAACTTCCCCACACTTAAACTTTGCTTGTCCTCAAGCAAGATGAAAATTGGACTAAAATTTGAAAGATTTTTTTGAAAACGAAAATAAAAACTAATACTAATCTTAACAACAACCACCGAAACTTAGATTACCCAGCATTATAAGATATCCCTCAATAATAATCGAGCTGCAAGGGCTCAGCTAATTCCACAATTTCTAGGCCGAGCGACACATTGCTCTCAAATAAAATATCCAGATTCAAATACACAATTGACTCGGTAACTCTTACCAGGATCACTCCCTCCACTCAGGTGTTTTAGGCTAAAGTGTTTAATTTTAAGGCACTCAAAACCATGAACTACCAAAATTTGCACTTCCATCTAATCTCCACCAAATAAAATCAAACACCAATCAAAAAGGCATAAACAGGGTTGTAACGGGGCTGAGGGTAAAGGTATCAAAAAGGAAATTTAGGCTAAGTCACCGAAAACTAGCAAAAATGGAGTGTCTGCAAAACATGAAAGCGACGGCAAAAACAAATATTTTTTTTTTTTTTTTTTTTTTTTTAACAAGAAAAGCATCCACAATTAATGTAATGATGCTCAAAAAGACACGGAATAAACTTTATGTAAAGTAACAAAGACCAGAGAGACAGACTGAATAATTCCAACATTTTTTTTTTTTTTTTTTTTTTGAACTCGAATTCGAACAAAGGACTCAATCAAAGAGATATAATTACAATTGCTCAAAGCTACTCAAAAATTGGCATTCCTAAAGAGATATCAAGGAATTCTGGACCCGGGAAGAAAACTTGACAAACTTTAAGTTGCAAAGAGGAGAAAGCAACTTTAAACAACAAAAATGACGAAACTTGAAACAAAGACACATCGTGTAAAACAAGAAACAAAATACAAGCAACAAATGCTTACACTTATTTTTAAACCAATTTACCGAAATTGCAAAAATAGCAGACAAAACAAAGGGAAAGCTAGCTTCCAGTGACAGGGTTCAAAGAGGGGTACACCAAGAAAAGGGAATAGGCTAACTGATGTGGTTAAAAGAAAGAAAAGGCTAAGGCTCAAAATTGGCTTACTAAAGGGAAAATAGTGTAGGGTAGGCTATTTAAGAAAGCTTAAAAGGGGTGAACCTAAATGCCTTTCATCATTTTAATGCTTAAATATTATTTATGCGGCCTCGAAAAGTATTTGATGCAAATCATAGAGTCATGCACACAATTGGAGCAAAAGTAACATGTAATGTCGTTAAGCAATTGCTCCGGCTTCTCACCAAAAATTAAGGGTATTTGTACCACGTCAAAAGGATTTACATCCGAATTAATTTTACAAGAACCAACATGTGCCTTTCGGGACTAAAGATCATGAAGGGGCTGCCACCATTCAAATTTTCTTTTAAAAAGAAAAATGCAAGCACGTCTCAAATATTTTTGGATCAATCTCATAATACTAACTAAACTAGCTTTAGGTCATTGAGAAATTAGTAATGTAACCTAAATGGTATGCATGCGAACATTTTATTTTTTGACAAAATAAACAAATAATTCGAAAAATTAAACAAAGGAAACATGCTAAACAAGTTAAAAATAGAAATTCAATCTTGCAAGTTGGACAAACAAATAATCTAAAATGTGAAGGTACAATCGCCCTAAATATAATCTCCCTTCCCCACACTTAAAACAACACATTGTCCTCAATGTGTTTCATGCATCAACCAATCAAGGAACTAGAAAAAATAAAAAGAAAAGTGAAGTAGTACTCCCCTAGGCCAAGATGGTCGATGTCCGGAAGCGGCTACAATGGAGAAGGCGGATATGGAGGATCGCGTCCTTGGATGCGAAAAAGCTCGGCGATATTCGCCTCTACCCGGGTTACTTGAGTTTTCAAACTAGCATTTTGTTGAAGAAGTTGTTGCAACAACTCATAAACCGCGGGCAAATCAACGGAAGTGGAAGAAGAATTGGTGGGCAACTGCTCCGTGATAAGCTCCTCATGAATGGTTTGTCCAAAAGCATTAGGTGCTTTACAAACATACCATTCCCATCTCCCAACACTTGTATTCATCGTTATTACCTGCATCCGTTTCAAACAATCCAAATCCAAAGAAACTAATCCGTAGGCAGGATTCAAGTTAGTGTTAGCCAAATCAATCAATTTCTCATTCATGGCAATACGTGTAATTACCGAACCTAAAATCAACGGCCTATCGAAAGAAAGAACATGCTCAAATTGACCCGCAATCCAACAACCCAAATTAACTTTTAAATTTTGTTGCATGCACCATAAAAAAAAATAGCTCGGCTTTATTGCAAATATTCGCCCCTTTCTCTCTACCCGAATAAGCAAAGGCCAAAAATTTGTGAATATATTGCCAAACCGGTTGTTTCATATAGTGGGCTTTTGATTTACTAGGATTATAACACCAATCATTAGTCATCATATTCACCCAAACCTCAGATGACTTGAACTCCAGAACGTAATCAAGCAAAGAAGATTTATACTCATCGGACTTAGCATACTCGGAGTCAATAAAGCCACAAGACAAATTAAATTGGGTGATAGATTGCTGAAAGTGTGTTCCCATCAACCGATAACAAATCACATTAGGTGTATCAATTGTCAAAGGTGTAGGTTTACTAGGTTTATTAAATTGAAAAGTAGTATAAAACTCCCAAATCAACTCAAGAAAACCCGGACACCTAATATCAAAGAACGGTTTCCACCCAATGTTGTCAATCAAGCAATTATACTCGTCAAACAAACCAAACTCAGTCAACACGGCATTATCAATCAATTTATAACCAACAATTTTCCTATCACGAATTGAAGCATATTTGTTGGACAAATTTTTAGGAAAATTCAAACTACCATGCAAACGAGAGTCGGGAATGGAGATAGAAGTACCTCGAGGTAATCGAGAACGGGCTCGAAATACCTTAGTCGGTTGAAACGGAACGGAAGAGAAATCATGGCCCGACTCAACAAGGTCAAGCTCCAAAGAATTTTCCGGCGAGTCATGATCTGAAATTGAAACTCTCTTCCGCTTAAGGGCCGATTTGGACTTGGATGGGGCTGTTCTTGCCGTGCGTTTCCCTTTTGTTCGAAGTCTGACCTTGCTGGTCGGAATCGTGTCGCCGGTGGAATGGGGTGAGGCCGATTCCGATAACCCATCAGTCGCGACCTGCGGAGGAGAGGACGGAATCTCCGGGATCCGGTCTACAACCTTGAATCTGTCCATGGTAGAAGAGGTGGCTCAGATGGCGGATTCGACGGAAGAAGAGCAGCGGCGGATGGAGCTGTGCGGTGGACGGAAAGGAACAGCAGCGGCGGACGGAAAGGACAGCAGCGGCGGACGGACAGGACAGCAGCGGCGCAGAGGCGGACGGAGAGAGCAGCGGCGGGTTGATGGGGGCGCTGGAGGATGGAATGAAAGAGCTGCAACATTAGAAGAAAAAAAATTAGGTTTTTCTCTTCTAAATTTTTTTTTTTTTTTTTTTTTTTTTTTATTTTTTTTTTTTTAAAAAAATAAAATAAAGAAATCAGCTCTTAACTCAAAAAGAAACAGAAAACTAAAATGCTCAAGGCATGCTCATGCCTTGTGCCAACTTCTTAAAAATAATAAAAATCCCATAAAACTTAAAACAAGGCATGAGCATGTCTTATGCCAACTTGTAAAAGAAATTCAAATGTTGAAAATTAGCTTCTAGAGGCAGAAAACTACGTTACACAAGGCATGATCATGCCTCAAGCAACTTTTTTAACACTGAAATAATTTCACAAAATCAACATAAGGCGTGATCATGCCTTAAAACAAAAACTGAAAAATTGAGAATTTAACATAAAATACCTAATTAAACTCGGAAAATAACAACTAAATAACTAAGAATTAATGAAAATTAAGAAGAAAAATTGGGTTGCCTCCCAATAAAGCGCCATTATTTATCGTCTTTGGCTAGACATTGTCCGATGTTTAATTGTCATGGTCAAAGGAGATCGTGTCAACACCGGAAACATTTTCTCCTTCAAAATAATGTTTCAATCTTTGCCCATTGACCACAAATGGCCTCTTCTCATCTCCTTCAATTTCAATTGCCCCGTACGGATGAACTTTAGTTACTACGAACGGTCCCGACCATTTAGATTTCAACTTTCCTGGAAACAATTTAAAACGAGAGTTAAACAATAAAACCTTTTGTCCCTCCTTAAATTCGCGCCTCAAAATTCTTTTGTCATGCCACGCCTTAGTCCGTTCTTTGTAAATACGGGCGTTCTCATACGAGTCGCGTCGTATCTCTTCCAACTCCTGCAATTGGATCAATCGTTTTTCACCTGCAACTTTCAAATCATAATTTAATTTCCTTATAGCCCAATAAGCACGATGTTCCAATTCAACAGGAAGATGACATGATTTACCATAGACTAATCTATACGGTGACATGCCCAAAGGGGTCTTAAATGCCGTTCTATAGGCCCACAATGCATCATCTAACTTCTGAGACCAATCTTTCCTAGAGGTACTAACAGTTTTCTCAAGAATAGATTTAAGTTCACGGTTGGAAACCTCTACTTGTCCACTAGTTTGAGGGTGGTAAGTGGTTCCGGTTTTGAAGTGACAACCATATTTACCTAACAAGGCCTTAAATTGATGATTTTGGAAGTGAACTCCATTATCAGAAATTATGACCCTAGGGACGCCAAATCTAGAAAATAAATTTTTCACAAACTTAACGACACTATTAGCCGTGTTATTAGGTAATGCAATTGCCTCAACCCATTTAGACACATAATCTACAGCCACTAAAATGTACATGTTACCGTAAGATGGAGGGAAAGGTCCCATGAAGTCCAATCCCCATACATCGAAAAGCTCCACTTCGAGGATACTGTTCTGTGGCATCTCATGTCTCTTACCAATGTTCCCCACTCGCTGGCATCTATCACAGGTGAGAACAAAGCTCCTAGCATCCTTGAACAAGGTCGGCCAATAAAATCCGCATTGAAGCACCTTCGCAGCTGTTTTGTCGGCTCCATGATGACCTCCATAAGGCGACGAGTGACAGTCAAAGAGGATTTTAACCATTTCTTCCTCAGGTATGCATCGCCTCACTATGCCATCCGCACACCTTCTGAATAGAAGGGGTTCATCCCAAAAATAATGCTTGACCTCGGACATGAATCGCTTTTTCTGGTGAAAATTGTAATCCTGTGGGACAATATTAGACACCAAAAAATTAACAATGTCAGCAAACCAAGGTATTGTGTCAGAACTAATCGCCCACAACTTTTCATCAGGGAACTCTTCATTGATGGATTCATCATGGTTCTCCTTTACATGTTCCAGTCTAGATAAGTGGTCGGCAACTAGGTTCTCATTGCCTTTCTTATCTCGGATGTCCAAGTCAAACTCCTGTAATAACAAAATCCACCTTATCAATCTAGGCTTGGCATCCTTTTTAAGGAATAGATACTTGATGGCTGCGTGATCTGTGTAAACAATAACTTTCGAACCTACAAGGTAAGGACGAAATTTATCAAGTGCATAAACCACAGCTAAAAATTCCTTTTCAGTGATGGCATAATTCAATTGAGCATCATTCAACACTTTGCTCGCATAATATACAACATGCAAGTTTTTACCTTTCCTTTGTCCTAACACAGCACCTAATGCAAAATCACTTGCATCACACATAAGTTCAAAAGGTAAACTCCAATCCGGAGAAACAATAATAGGAGCAGAAATCAAAGCTTGCTTAAGAGTGTTAAATGCAGCTAGACATGCATCATCAAAAGTAAAAGGAACATCTTTAACTAAAAGATTGCATAATGGTTTAGCAATTTTCGCAAAATCTTTAATAAACCTCCTGTAGAAACCTGCATGCCCTAAGAAACTCCTTACCGCTTTCACCGAAGAAGGTGGAGGCAATTTTTCAATTACCTCAACTTTTGCCTTATCAACCTCTATTCCTTGAGTTGAGATTTTATGGCCTAAAACAATGCCCTCTGAAACCATAAAGTGGCATTTTTCCCAGTTAAGTACTAAGTTTGTTTCCTCACATCTCTGTAAAACTTTTTCAAGGTTAGCTAAGCAAGAATCAAATGAAGAACCAAACACAGAAAAATCGTCCATAAAAATCTCAATAATCTCTTCGACCATATCAGAGAAAATGGCCATCATACACCTCTGAAACGTAGCAGGTGCATTACAAAGACCAAAAGGCATTCTCCTATAGGCAAAAGTGCCATAGGGGCAAGTAAATGTGGTCTTTTCCTGGTCTTCAGGAGCAATTGGTATTTGAAAATACCCAGAATAGCCATCTAAGAAACAATAGTATGCATAGCCGGCTAAACGCTCTAACATTTGGTCAACAAAAGGTAAAGGAAAATGATCCTTACGTGTAGCCTCATTTAACTTCCTATAATCTATGCATACCCTCCAACCAGTGACGGTCCTAGTTGGGATTAGTTCATTTTTCTCATTATGAACTACAGTCATGCCACCCTTTTTGGGTACAACTTGCACAGGGCTTACCCAAGAACTATCAGAAATAGGATAGATAATACCTGCATCAATGAGCTTAAGTACCTCAGTGCGCACAACTTCTTTCATATTGGGGTTGAGACGCCTTTGATTTTCAACCTTTGGAGTATGATTCTCCTCCAACAAGATCTTGTGCATACACACCGATGGATTGATTCCCTTTAGATCGGCTATTGACCATCCAATAGCGGATTTCCTTGCTCTCAACACCCTCAACAGCTTCTCTTCCTGCACAGAGCTCAAACTAGACGACACAATTACAGGATAAGCGTTATCATTACCCAGATAAACATATTTTAAATGAGATGGCAATGGTTTAAGTTCCACTTGCGGCGGCTTTTCAGTAGAAGGTGATGGTCGTGGTTTGCCTGGCCCTAGTTCCTCATATTCTTTGATATGTCTAGGCATACGACCCTGACCTTCTAACCTGATAGCACAATCAACAATTTTCTCATCAAAATCACTCTCATTCAAATTCAATGCAATGCACGCTTCTAAGGGTTCCTTGAATGATTGCCTAAGAAAGTCATGTTGATAAAGGGAATCAAGTGTGTCTATTCTAAAGCATGAGTCATCAAAAGACGGAAATTTGACTGACTTAGAAAAAGTAAATTCCTCTCTCTCTTTACCAACTCTAAAAATCAATTTTCCTAATGGCATGTCAATCAACACTCCACCAGTTAACAAGAAAGGTCTACCAAGAATGAGAGAAACATCCATCTCATCCTCCATATCCAATACAAGGAAGTCAGCAGGAAAGTAAAATTTACCGACTTTAACAAGAAGATCCTCTACTAATCCAAGTGGATATTTTACTGAACGGTCTGCAAGTTGTAGGGATACTGTAGTCGGTTTCAACTCCGCTATGCCCAATTTCCTGAAAAGAGTTAAAGGCATTAGGTTTATACTAGCACCAAGATCACATAAGCATTTTTCAATGCTAATATCACCAATAGAACATAAGATAGAAAAACTCCCTGGATCATTCAACTTCGGGGGTAGCTTCCTTTGAAGAATAGCACTACACTCCTCATTCAAGGGAACAGTAGCATATTCCTCAAGTTTCTTCTTGTTAGATACTATCTCCTTGATGTATTTGGCATAAGATGGCATCTTAGCAAGCGCTATTAATCTGCAATTTCTTAAAAATTTCTAAAAATCTTTGGAAATTATGATCCTGATTCTTTTTCTGTAACCTTTGTGGATATGGAATCGGAGGCACATAAGGTTTCACAGAAGAAAAATCAGGTTCATCGTTTTTAGGCTCATTGTTGTCAGAAGCTTTATCATTATCACCCTTGCCTATTTCTACCCGTTTTTCATCCTCACTCTCGTCTTCCTGTCTGACAGTTTTTTCTTTCACAACCTCATCTATCACCCTACCATTTCTTAAAGTTATAGACATAACTCCATCTTTAGGGTTTACTTCAGTGTTACTAGGAAACTTACCTTGGCCTCTATCCGCAAGTGATTTTGCCAATTGACCCATTTGCATCTCCAAATTGTGAATTGAAGCTTGATTTGACTGTGCAACTTGGTCAATCTTGGCATCCATCTTCTTCATCAAAGCTTCTTGTCCCGTAATAAAATTTGAGAGTAAATCCTCCAATTGAGGTTTCTTTTCTGGAACAAAAGCTGGACGTTGTTGCGACATCACAGGATACTGGGATTGCTGAAATCCAGGTGGTCCTCCAGGTCGAGCATTACCCGATTCTCTCCATGAAAAATTTGGGTGATTTTTCCACCCCGGATTATAAGTATTCGAGAATGGGTCATTCCTCTTTAGTGGCAATTGCCTCCCCATGTTGGCTCCCATGTAGTTTACCTCTTCAGCTGATTGGTTTACTAAAGCTGCATTTGAGCAAAAATTTTCGTTATGTCCAAATACACCACAATAAGCACAAATTTCATTTGAAACGGTATCACGGGTTAGAATCATGTCCATTTTCTTGGACAATGCTGCCACTTGCTGTGCCACATCAGGTTGTGCAGGTTGTGCAGTCACTTCATGCACAGTAACTCTCTTTCCCCGGTAAGATTTTTGGCGGGTGTTGAAAGCTACTTTTTCAAATATTGCCTGCATCTCTTCACCTGTCTTATCACCTGTATACCCATCTGCAGCATGATCTACCAAAGACTGACAATTGGGGGTTAAACCATCATAGAAAAATTGCGTTAATAAAAGCACAGGAAACTGATGGTGTGGGCATTGGTTTAAGAGACCTTGAAAGCGTTCCCAAGCCTCATGGAACAATTCCCCATCCCTTTGGACAAAATTGTGAATCTTGTCCCTATACTCCATGGTCCTTTGAGATGAATAAAATTTATACATAAAAGCATCATAAATGTCATCCCATGTTGTAAAAGATCCATTCGGCAAATTTATTAACCATTGCCTAGCTTCCCCCTTCATACAATACGAAAAACACCTCATCCTAAGTTCCATTTCAGATAAGTTATTCAAAGGAAGAGTTTGTACCGTACTGTAGAATTCCTTCATGAACCCCAAAGCATCCTCACTTCCCAACCCATGATAGGCAGGAAGCATGTGCAAGTGGATGTTTTTGAGCTCATAATTTCTAGCTGCTTCAGTTAACCTTATACAAGATGGATTCGCGGCTATCACCGGTTTCTGAATATCCTTCAGGCGAGATGGTTGAGCCATTGCCTCTTGTCGTGGTTTCTCCTCTTGATTTGGTTGTTCTTCTTGTCGCCTTCTAGCTCTGTTTTTCCTGCAAGTACGTTCAATTTCAGGATCAATAGGAATTAAGTCAAAAGTACTACTTAAACTTTTAGACCGTCTTAATTGCATAAAGACCCGAAAAATCAAGTTGGAAGAGGAGTCTAATAAAAATAAAAATAAAATATATTACAAAACTGAAATTAATCAAAATAGCAATTAAATTAGCCTCCCCGGCAACGGCGCCAAAAACTTGGTCGGGCTAAATACGCAAGTGCACGTAGTCGATCAAAGTAATAAATCTGGAGTATTCCAGAGTCGAACCCAAAGGAGGAAATAGACTGCTATTCTAATTAATTCTAGTTTGAAAGCAATAATCTGGGGTTTTGTGTTAACTAATATCTAATAAAGGAATAAATAAGAAGATTGAATCAATGAGAAAAACACTAGGGATTCGGGGTTCACCTAATTGGGGCAATTAACCGTATTAGCATCATGTTATTAACAAAAGTTGCAATAGCAATTGTTCCTGAGATACCTTAACACTCCGTCGAGCTATTAAGTTGTGCCTAATTAACTGTGATTATCCGTCGATTTCTCACTAATTAATCAAACCCTTTAATCAACAATTTAAGCCATCACAATTAATCCTAACTATGTCTAGTCTAGGTTTAATCGTGTCTATCTTCCTAGTTCCGAACTCATATTTCACCTGTCAGTTCATCATATAAATTCTATAATTAAATCATGCACTCGCGAAATACACAATTCATCAATTAAATTAAAGAAGATAGATGTAAACAAGAAAAATAATTCCTTAAAATCAAATATCCAACATGATGAATCAACAATTTAATTACCCCAAACTAGGTTACATCCCTAACCCTAGTTTGGGGATTTAGCTACTCATAACCATGTTCGAAACCATAGAAATAAATAAACTAAGTTCCATAAAAATAAGTAAGAAGGAAGGAAAAACTCTTAGAAGGATCGTAATGAATTCCGTCGAATCCAGTAGAAAACTCCGTCAAGTTGTAACCTTGCTCCTCCCAAAATAATACGTTCAAGTCTTTCTCAGAGAATACGGCTAAAACTCAAGAAAAATAATAACCAAAAAATATCCCCTAAATACTAAAAATTACTCTCCTTATATATTCAGTCTTGGAGAGAAAACCTAAAAAGAAATAATAATCCTACTCTAATTAGGATACTAAAAGATAAAATCTAATTGAGAAATAATAAAATTTAAAAGACAAGTCATAGCTCCAATCTCCTTGCAAAACCCGTAGGTCTCCTTTGGCCCATTTGTAAAGCAGGCCCAAGTGTCAATTTCAGCTCTCTTTCTTCAATTTCAGCTCCCCATAAGGCATGGTCATGCCTTAAGACAACTTCTGCACTGTTTTTGCCCCAATTTGCTCCATTTTTCATCAGTTTTGGACTCCAAAGTCCTAACCTGAAATATCATGAAAAGAGATGTAAAATCCACCCAAATAAACAAGAATTAAACATTTAAAGCTCAAAATATAAGGTGGGATAAGTGCATAAAACACACTTATCACTTACTTTATCGATTGACCTCTTTTATTTCTTGTTTTTGGTTACTTGAAAATTGCATTGATGTTGTTGAGATTACAGGGCACCTCTTTCTGAAATACAAACTAATGATTGGGATTGTTCTTGCTGTGCTATTTGGGACCCATTCCATGCAGACTGTCCCCAAGTAAATATATTGCCTTTTGTTTATAAATTGTTGATATTAGTTCAATGGCCTCCAAAGGTGATGATTCATATTCTCATGGTTTCTTTTCCTTGTTGATAGGAGTTGGAAACCGCTGAAGTTCATCTGTAATTGAAGTATATATAGCAGGTACAAGCTTGTCAGTGATTCTTGTTAATAAATACAACACGTTATGAAAAAAATGATTCTGGATTTGCTGCTGTTGGCATTGCTTGCAATGAGTTCTTCCATATGGTGTCATGAATCTCTCTATGAATCGTCTAACATTCCTTGCTACAGCGTAGCTGGTCTACTAAATTATGTTGACATACTTATAATACTTATGCAATATTGCATCGATTACAAGTCCTGTTTCTAATGTGCTTAATTCTGCTAGTTGATAATTAATGTAAATGTGATTTAGGTGTAAAATGGTGATTGCTTAAAATAATGCTTTGAACATAGTACTCTTATAGGAGAAATATGGATAAAACGTTCTCCTTTGATTTTTTGAAAATAGATTCTGCAATTACATCTTTGTAGCTCAAATTTTACAATTGGATGTTTCCTAAAAGTCATTCAAAATGGTGTGCAGCTGAGATCTTGCCTTACCTCCAAAAGGAAGACAAATTCTGCAGCTAGAAAGTGGTGATTACACTTACTAATTGAAGGATGAGACATGAAAGTTCCCCTAATGTGTGATTATTAATTAGTGAAGTGCAGTTGTTTTGACCATAAAATGTGTTATTCTCCCAATTACAACTGTAGTAAGTGTGGGGAAAGGGTTTGGATTCCATGTTCAGCCTCCTGATTTAAAACAAAAATTATGTGTAATTCTTTTAACATCTTATGAAGTAATAAGATGTGTTGCAATTTTATTTATTTTTGCCATTTCATTGTGATTTAGATCTGTTATTCAGCTCATGCCCCAATCCTAGTTTTGAATCACCTTTTTTTCCTACATAAACCAATTAGATGAACAAAACGAGGATTTCCTTTCATTGATGATTATCATGTTAATTAAGTAACCTTGTAATGGTTCCAAACTAGTCAGACCGGACTAGAAGTTTTGAAATTGTACTCCCATTAAAAAATTATTAATGAGTAAAACAAAATCTAATGTATTGGTTTAGGAGAATTTATTGTTTTTAATTATAAAAAAGTTTATTTGTACGGATATATTTTAGAAATACTGCAATTTTAATCTGGTGAAAGCAATCAAGTTTTGAAATTAGTTGGTTTAAATTAAACAATATATTATGCCTAATAATTCATCAAATAAATCCAATTAACATATTTATTCGACCAAAACATCAGGAAATCTCAATTAATAATATTAATACAAGTATAAGAAAATAAAATACATATAAATAAATTATTTTGCCAATAGAATTAGAACTATTTAATATGTTTAGGGGTAATATCGTTAATTATATTGATTTATCCATATCCCTATCCAACATACCAAACATATCTGATATTATCCTTATCCCATTTTTAACTGTTATCCCTATCCTTATCCCATTCTTTATTCCTATCCCCGTAAAATACCAAACGCCCAATAAGAGTAACAACATTGAGCATATGAATTTTAACATCGCATTTTAAGTTTTAATTGTAAATGCAACTTTTCCAAATCTTTTTTTTTTTTTTTACAACTACTGCATTCATGAATAGTTTTTAAATTAGTAGGAAAAACTCTACACTTTACCCTTAATTTATTTGTAATCGTTAATAGTTTTTGCTAGCACATTATGTTTTATTATAGGTCTTATACATATATTGTCTCCTTAACTTGACTCAAAACATCTATCCACTTCCCAACTGCAAAGTTGTTCTTTTAACCCCTCAAGTTGGCAAAAGGTTTTACCTGCTTCATTAATTTCAATTTTAGCTTTGCATAGCATGCATAATTTTATTATGTAAATTAAATAAAATAATAAATATCTTAAATTAATTGTGTATTACATCTTATCCTTTCTCTTTTTTTTTATCAGTGACTGGGGATTTCAGAGAGGTTTCTGAATCAATTAACGATAAAATGATCAATTTAATTACTATAAATAATGTGGAAAAATCTTTCTTAAAAAACGGGTTTTTTTTATAGAGAAATAAATAATGTTAAATACGATATAACAACAAGAGCTCAATGGCCCAATAGATAAGTCATTGGTCTAGGTAGGGGTGACGATTTCTGACACGATAATACGATTTACAGAAATAACCCGATTGACACTACCTGTTTGACACAAAACTAATTTTTGTTACTTTTATGTCATATAGAATCACGTGGAATACATTAAACAACATACAGTAAAACCTCTATAAATTAATAATGTTGGGACCATAAAATTTTATTAATTTATAGAGATATTAATCAATCAATAAATTAATAATTATTAATTTATAGAGTTATTTTAAATTTTTTTACAAATAAACTTTAAATTACTAATTTAAATAAAATTTTTGTCTAAAATCAATGAACAAATAAAGTTTTTGTCTAAAATCAATGAACTATATTCATCATATTTTTACGTAACAAAAATAAATGTGCATTATATAAGTTAATTGAACTTGAAAGTTCATTGTACTTATATTAAAAATATTCAATGTATCATAATTAATGAATTACTATCTAAATTTCTATGGAGTGTTATTTCAAATGATACCAAAAATGGCTTCTCATCTAAAAGGTGTCAATAAGTCAACCATGACCGATCAAATCAAAAAAGCATTGTGTGAATACAAGAGATATCACCCTGCATGCACTCAAAAGGGTTTACAAGATTGGCTAAATGAAACATATCATTTGAAAGTTAGTCAATGTACGATATCTAACACTCTTTAAAGATCATCTGAATATCTTTCTGCTAATTTTGGAAAGGGAGCAGATATCAAGCGACACAAATCAGCCAAGTATCCAGACATGGAGAAGGTTGTTTATGAGTGGTTTCTCCAATACCAAGCTCGTGTGAATATAACATGAGAGTTAATTTTGGAGAAGGGAAAAGAGACGATGAAACTTTTATATCCTCACGAACCTTCTAAATTCAACCTATCCCAAGGTTGGCTTGAGAAGTTCAAGCAACGACATGGTATCAAGTCATTTCGTCGTTTTAGAGAAAGTGGTTCAATTGATACACAAGAAGTGGAGAAGAATTTGGAGTCTATAAGGGAAAAAATAAACCAGTTCCCTATGAAAAGTGTTTTTAATATGGACGAAACTGGTTTATTTTACAGGTTACAGGTTGATCATTCTCTTGCAACAAAACAACTTGAAAGAAGAAAACAAGACAAAGAAAGGCTTACAATTGTTATTTGTTGCAATGAGGATGGCTCTAAAAAAATTCCATTATGGATTATTGGGAAGTATGCAAAGCCATGTTGCTTCAAAAATATCAACATGACTAACCTCAATTGTCAATATCGTGCCAACAAAAGAGCATGGATGACAGGTATGCTTTTTGATGAATATGTTCATTGGCTAGATAAGAAAATGCATGGTAGAAAAATATTATTGGTGGTAGATAATTGTCCAGCCCAATCAAAAAATATTGAAGGCCTACAAAATGTGGAGTTATTCTTTTTGCCACCTAATATGACATAAAAAATTCAACCATGTGATGCTAGGATAATAAGAGCTTTCAAGATGTATTATTGCAAGAGATTTTATCGGAAATTATTGGAAGGCTATGAGTTGGGACATTCCAATCTAGAAAAAGCTAATGTGTTAGATGCTATAAATCTTACAGTCTCATCTTGGAAAATAGATATCAAACAAGAGACAATAGTAAATTGTTTCAAACATTGCAAAATTCGTATAGGGGATGTCTCAACGAATTTAAAGGAAGCAATCACTGAAGAAGACATTCATGAACTTGAGGGAATGATTGGTCAGCTTGGTTACCGCAATCAAATAAATGTCAATCAAATATTGGATTATCCAGATGAAAACAATGAATGCTCACAAGTCCAAAGTTTAGAAGAAATTGTGGAAAGTGTCATGGAAAATTCAATTGGGAATAAAGCTGAGAATGATTGGTACCTTTGAAACCAATCACAAGAATGGAAGCAATTATAGCATCAACCACTCTTTACAATTTTTTGTTACAATTTGACAAGGGTACACCAGAACTTTTGAATGCACTGAGAATAGTTAGAAATGAAATTCAACTAGATTTAAATTTCAAGAAAAAACAAAATACTATAACGTCATATTTTGCTAAATTATCCTAATTATATATTTATATATACTTAGCATATGTATTTGAGAAATTATTAACTTATATAGATAATAAAACAATGTATTTATAAACAGTTCCAAAAATTTATTATCTTATTAATTTATTAAAATTGATTATTTTTTGAACTGGTCCAAGTCAGGATCAGAAGAAATAATCATTTTAAAGAGATTATTAATTTATC
This sequence comes from Euphorbia tirucalli, assembly GCA_039660915.1. NCBI lineage: Eukaryota > Viridiplantae > Streptophyta > Magnoliopsida > Malpighiales > Euphorbiaceae > Euphorbia > Euphorbia tirucalli. The sequence continues at coordinate 9,267,974 of CM077638.1, forward strand.
AAGTATTAATTTATAAAGGTTTTACTGTAATATGATTATGACACGATAATCTCTTCACTTAACAAAAGCTTCAGCACCGACCCCGCTGCTGACAAGCGATCTGATGATAAGAGAACGAAGATCTTAAGGACTATCCCCATTTAAGAATTAATATAATAAATCGAGCGAGGATAAGGGAAAGAAAAGGATGTTATTTTTATAATCTATAAAAATATAAAATACAACCTAAAGGCATGGACTCCGTGGCCCAATGGATAAGGCGCTGGTCTACGGAACCAGAGATTCTGGGTTCGATCCCCAGCGGAGTCGACTGTTTTTTTGTTTTCCCAGCTTCGTTTAAGGAATCTGAAATTTCTGCAGATTTTCTTGTAATTCCTTTTAATATTTGCTCCACAAATTGCATCTCTACAGTCACCAAATATGGAATCGCAAATCTCCTGTGATCAAACACGAGATCCACCATCGACAGCGCTGCTGATGGAAGTGAAGATGACAAGCAATCCAATGATGAGAGGCCAGAGATCTGAAGGACTATTCTCCTCAGCCCAACAAAGAATTAATACACTAAATCAAGAAAGAAAATGCCAGAGATTGCGATGAAAGGGTGGAATTTTGGAACTGTCCTTTTGTGTTATATGAATGAGCTTTTAACCACCAATGCTAAGCTAACAAGAATATTCACACAATATTCTCAGTAATTTTATCGTGTAAATTTGATTTTGTAACCTTTTTTTTTTTTTTTTTTTATCAATTCTTTCACAAAGAATCTAATAAATCAGAAATATGGTTTAAATTTCTTCAAATATCACCTCCCAATTGTATTAGCCTTACAAAAATGCTACTTGTGTTATTTAGCTTATCCATAATAACCATTATTGGGACTACTTTAGCATTGATGTCGATAAAAATGCCGTAAGAAAAAGCATTATTTTAAAAAATAAATAATTTTTTTATAAGAATGATTTTTTTCTTATAAGTAGTTTGTGAAACGTTTGATAAAACTGTTTATAAAATTCTATTAGTATGTAAAATAATATAAAAAAAATCTTTAAATTATAAAAATAATAATAATATAAATTAATTTTAACTTAATTTAATTGGTTAAATAATATTAGAATTTAATAATTTCTTTCCCGCATATGAAAATAATTTTATATAATTTATTTATTTATATATTATTATATATTAGTAATTTTTGAATTAATCTTTCTTTTACATACATGTTATATAAATAAACATCATATTTATTTTAATTGACCCGATACTAGTATTATGTAATCATTTTTTAATAATTATACATACATATATTACATACCCACTTCTTTTAATAATATAATTAATTTATATTCACATCATTTTTAGCATCAATAAACAAAGAATTTGTCATAAAACTTCCCCACTTCTTTTACATCACTTAAGTTCACTTCTTTTACAATCTTCCATCATTTCAGTTTCCCTCTCTTCTACATCACTTAAGTTGCTCCCAGCAATGAACTCCTATGGAGTTCGAGAAAATATTCAAGTTCGACCTCGATTTTGTTGCTAGAAGATGGAACAATTTGAACCAAGACACATCATAACAAGTGAGACGAAGGGCAGAGAACAACCATGGTTCTTCTCACAGCGTTGTTTGCATCACATTTTCAGCCATTTGGGCTTGATGACTTTTTTCTCAGCACGTTTTGACTCTTGAGGAACAGGGGATGGAGAAGCTGGTACGGGCTCTGTTGCAGAGGGAACGGATTCTACCTGTTAAGAGATCATATCCAAACCTTTCAAAGACATTATTTCTTCTTGGAGGAATGGACCAGAATTGAGAGTTACAGCATCACCTCCTGTGTATGGCATAAAACAAACATTAGCTTTCATGATCGCATAAGAGGTGTCTGGATAATTCATTGAACAAAAGTGAAACGACTCATCTGAAGTTCACTTTCAACAATATGCTCAAAGATGACAAAGTTGAAAAGAGGTGGAGATTAAATAAATCAAACAGAAAGTAGCTCTCTACAACCTCTTGTATTTAACATTCATGATAGCTAGTAGCTAATAGCTTAGCAGACCAAAGAAAAATGCCAACTATTTTATAGAATTAGCTAATTGTTGTCATTTATTACTCTGTTAAATACTATATGAATTATAGACTTCCTCCACAAATAAATAATGATTCTTTCAATGTTTATAGAGCTAGTGAAGAAAACCATGGATTTCCAAAAAAAGTCAATTTTAGCCTTTTCACTCACACAGCAAAATTAGTTCCATCTATAAATGCATTAACTAATGCCTGCATTCTGATAACAAGTCAACAATAATGGCACTAAACCTAAAAGTTGAAAAATAAATCATTAGTAAGAATCATAACCCTGGGTAATATCGGTTGAAATCCTCATACAATTTACCAACATCAGAAATATATGCTAAAGCATGGTACTGAAAATCCATAGAAATAAATAATTACTTCAGAGCAAAAAAGTCAACATAATCTGAAACCGAAAAAGGGAATTCAAGACACATATATTAACTAATTACATCATAATATCCAAGGAATGAACTAACCCTGTGGAATGTCATATGAGAAGTAAACAATTGCACCAGGAACAAAGCCATCTGAGAAAAAGTCTTGTAACATATTGACTACTTCAGTTTAAGCTAAAACACAAATCAGTGCAAAAGAAATGATCAAATCGCATACTAATAAATGAAGAAAGAATGAGCACAAATGTAGACAACAAAGAAACCAAAAAGATATCAACAAACCCAATTACTTTTGTTCAATAAAAAGCTCTTTCACCACACAAGCAAAAATAACCCTCCTTAATCCAACTGAAAGAGACTCTTCCTTTCTTTCTCTCTTTTTAATTTTAATTTTACCTCTTCAATTCCCACTACCTCAACAGATACGAGTATAGAGCACTGAAATCTCCATCCATTCATACTATCTAATCAGTAAGCTCAAATTTACAGCAACAACGGAATTCCATGTTTACAGCCACAACAGTAACTAAAATAGCTAACATCCTAAATTAGATAACCCAGGCACAACAGAATCTCAAACGTTTAGCAAGGCATTCATTCAAGATCAGAGATATAATCAATTGCAGATAGAATTTTATAACTGAAAGGAGTTAGAAGCTAAAATGAAGTGAATCTACACAAAAGAGAATCTAAACAGACAGAAGTGTTGTCCAATCTCCGTTTGTGCATGAAACATGAAACTTGGTTTTGTTCCTTCATCTCAGCTTATTTGTACATACACCTGTTGAATTGCAAGGTTTCTAATTTCTTCCTATAAATGTATTTATGTATAGACTTCACAAATCAGTTTTAGCATCTAATTAATGAACCAAGAACAATGATAGACAAGTTTGTGGCTAACTTTAGGGGTTCAATTAGAAGCACAATTGCACATGAGGAATAATTAAGAGAAAAGTAACAGGTGGAACCCAGCTGGTAGAGCTAGTCACATTATGAACATAGTGTGTACTGTCCTAGCATGAAATAAAAATAATGTATTGGCTCAAGGTTAACTGCTGAAATTGACCAAGAGTTTAAACTTTAAACCACATCTAACTACAAGCAATTCTCAATTTTGCATAAATTGAAGCAATCAGTGATAGAATGACCAATGAACACACAAACAGAGCCCAATTACAAAGGGAAAAACAGTAACAGGTGGAGCTCGGCTGGAGAACCAATTCCACAATGAACAAGCATGTACTGCCCTAACAAGGAAATAAGTAGTGCAGTGGTAGGTTGTGGACAGGGAAGAAGAAATTATAGATGAGAAAGGGAAATGTGGAATTGAAATTATAGAAGAAATTATAGATAATGAACTGAACTGGGCCGAGAGGAATTAGGAACAAAGCATACCTGATTCAACCCTAGGTTTGAAGAGAAGCGAGGATGCGATCGTGATTTGGGCAGGAACAAGCAGAGAAGCGAGATGCGCGATCGTTCAAAGAGCAGCAACTTACCGTGTTTCTGGCTTGCAGGCAAAGCATCAAATTGTAACTTTCCTTCAAAGCACTTTTGTAACCTGCTTTTGTGGCTTTTGTATTTACCAAACACCTATATACTCTGCTTTCCAGGCTTTCCTTTTTAAAAGTAGCTTTCCCAATTTGGGAAAGCAATACCAAACAGGGCCTTAGTCTTTTTTTTTAGACATTTCTGTTAAAACCCCCCCACATTCCTGCACAAAAGCTTAAAGCTCAAAAGTAATAAGTTTTATATGCTCTTACGTATTTTAACTTTTGAGAATTCCCTTTCCTAGACATGCAAAATATTCAATAGCTCAAGCATTAAATGGATTAGTAATATGTGGAGATACTTTCTTTAACAGCTTGAATTGCTTCTATTCTAGCTTAATAGAAGCCAGTCTTCAGATTTCAGAATCAGAAGACGTCTATTGGATATCATACGCATAGGTATAGTCTACAAGAACGTAGACGATCAGCTTCACACGTAATTCCTGCTGGGCTTTACACTGAAAGACAGGAGTTTTTGAAATAAATTTCTCACTTTCAATGTTTATGCTAGTTTACAATTTCATACAGTTCACCTTCTTGAAATGGCAAACTGAACCATATCAGAGATATCTATTAATCATGTTTGATCTGCATTAGATGCAGCTTTCAATTTCTCCAACTTTTTCCGAAGGTAAGCTTGTCTTAGCTTCTCACGATGTGCTGCTGCCTGTTCCTGTCTACGCTGCTTAAGCTCTGACACCTTTTCTCTGGCTTCATTAGCTTCTTCATGAACTTCTCTGAAATAACATCATAACACACTTGTCATAATCTTGTAAACAGCCAAAACACAACATAATACAACAGGAAACGAGAACATCTCTATATGAACAGGCAAACAGATGCAAAATTAGTACCTGAATCGAATTCCCTTTACAGATGACCACTAAAATTTCTATTTTCTAACTACATTTTAGTACATTTACTCTTCAATCTAATAGAACATTCAGAAGCATCTGGTTGTGCTGTATCAATCAACAGGATCTAAACTGTCACTCACAGACTGCTTTTTGCCCTTACAGCATAACTTGCAATTTGATTGATTATCAAGATGATAAGAATTTAATGTTGAGCCAGTTCATCAACATTTTTTATGTGATGAAATTGGAGGTGGGAGGAATTGAATCAGAATCCCCTCACGATCTATCTATTGATGGGTTCGTAATGAATCCAGAATATCCTCACAGTCCATCTATTACTGGTTTCGCGCATTTCAGCTACATTGCTTAGATGAGAATTAAAATGTAACCATCCCACCAAGTTAAACACTGTCAGAGTGACGATTTGAGTGCAAATTAAACTATGGAAAAAGAAAAATTCTAAAGAAACATAATCATTGTTCTTTATAATAGTTCCATGATATAAACACCAAGGGATAAGAAATAAAATATCAACTACATATTAGAATGCCCATATAAACATGTTGCGTTAATGTTAAATTATAGAGCAGGCAGCATCATTGATCATAGTGAGTTTCATTCAATATGAACTACAGCATCATATCAGAAGCTAAGGGAAGCATACCTCACAAAATGCTTGTGTTCATCTTTGTCCATTGCGCCTGCAGTTCGTCCAGGCCCAACAAATTTTGTGCTGAATAACACAGATTCATCATTCTCACCATCTCCCTGTGCAGCTACAGAGGCAGAACTATCATGGCTTTGTGGCTGCTGTAACTCATCTGTTTCAATTCCCTTGCGAAAAAAATCAACACAATATTTCTCCTGATCTTCCTCATCAGATAGCTCTCCCCTTACCAGCTTATCATACAACTCAGCCTTCTTCTCCAGTGCTGCATAGCTGTTCGATCCATCTTTAATTGCTTTAAGCTCGAGTTGATCCCTGAATAAGAGACAAATAACAATCATCTTAAATAGATTGAACGAAAAAACCCTAAAAGAACAAAGCAACAATAGAGGTGGAAAAGAGAGGTACTTTAGATCGCGGGATTCAACACCGGAATTCTTGGCCAAGAAAGGATTGGAAGGAGATATTTTCTTCTTGGCGCGGTGATAATTGACATCGGAGGATTGCTTGGAAACCTTGGCTTCCTCCTGAGATTTGTAGAGCTGAGCCTTGAGTTCGAGTATGGAAGAAGCACCTACTCCCTCTATCGCTCGGTGCTTCTTCGGCAAAATTGATGACTCCGTTAACCATCCTAATGATTCCACCACCACCCTCCTCTTCTTCCCCTCTTCTTCTCCCATTTCCCTCGAAATCAAATGTATAATTAGGTTTCCAAAATAAACAAATCCCTAAGTCCGATTTCTTAATTTGAAGTCTTCAGCGATTACAGATGCTTGGAATGAATTCTCTGCTGAAGAAGACTGGCGTCGTCTTCTTATTCTTCAGGGTTGTGCTACGGGAATCAGTTTTCTGGCTATCGACTCTCGGAAGGAAGATTAGTTGATTCGATTGGACGGTCGCTGCGGGTCGGTTCTTACCAATAGAAAATCCGACCCGATACCTCGAGAAACATGGCCCACGGTCTACTGTAGCTTTATCTGACTAATCCATAAGTTCTGTAAATAATTACATAAAAATTAGGGATTATTGCTTATTACAAACCCAACAAATAAAAAACATCGTCTTTTTTTTTTTTAATTCAATTGGAGAAGAAGATACTAACTGTTAAAGTCAAGATTATGCATCGTTGAAATTCATCGTAGCAAATACTATTAATTTATATTTGATCAGAAATTTACCACATCTTTAACCTGAACTAATCCTAATCATGCCAACTACCTAAGCAAAATCAAAATGCAATGCATTCCTGATTAAGCACACAAAAATTCCCATTAACATATGGAACTCATCATTATGCTCTTCTATTTCAACACCAAAGCTTACCACCTACTGAAATAAAAATTAGCACATCAAACACCAAACTTGTTTATTAATAGTCAAAGATGTGGGTAAAATTACAAAGATGCGATGAACAATATTCATAGAGACAGAACATATAGCTAGCAGGTGACAATTAAGTACTATGGTACAAGGTTTAACTAAGCAATCTAACCACTAATCATCATTAGTAACACTTGAATCATATTCTTTATCGGTCCCTCTCATAAGTTTTTCCTAGTCACACCAAATACAGTAAATCAAAGTTTGTTCCTGAATAGCCCCAAAATTTAAGAGGGAAATATGAAGGGAAATAAGAAGAGGTAAGGCAACTTCCTCGACTACAAATCAATGCTTTTTCTTGCTAGTTGCTGCTTCCCAGGCTTGTAAAATATGATTCACAATGTCAGCAACGCCAACATGGTGCTTAAACTGTGTGATTGAAGTACATAATCAGAAAATACAAAAACTTCAAGTGTCACAGAGAAACAATGTTGATGCTATATATGGTTTTACATGTTTCAAATCAGAGTATATTATTCAAAAAGCAAGGATCCATTCCTGAGGGTTGGTTAAAGTTGCAACTTTGATTCGATTCAACATCTGAATGCATCATTTCATTGTGTTAACAAGTGATTTTTCTTTTCCCTGAAATTTTTAGTTTCAGCATTGCCTCCTTTATGCATGTTTTCTACCCCAACAAAAATGTAAGCACTAATATATTTGTTTTTGACAGAAAATCCAATAAAACTACAGATTACCATCACGAAAAGCAATATCTTACTAAACTAACCTGAGCAAATACAAACGGTCCACCATCTCTCATTCTAAGTGCATCACGCTCTATGACTGCCAAGTCAGCTCCAACAGCTGGAGCCAGATCAGTCTTGTTTATAACCTAGAATCATGGAAATAGTTTAGACTCTACAGTATGTATTTCTGAAACGGGAAAATGTGATTAGCCTCGGACTTTGATAAAGTTACTACATATCAAGAACAGCCAAAGTAACAGCAGTAAGAGGACGGGAATCACATACAAGTAGATAAGCTTGGGTGATGCCACCAGATACATCTATTATATATATGATGTGGTCCATCAATTCTCTGCTGAATTTTGCAACTAAATTATCTACACTAGACAAATTCGAGTAGAAGATCATTTCCAAGTTGAAACTTTGGATTACGAAAGTAAAATTTCTAATTGACTATAGGATCTTCTACTCATGTAAACTGTAAAGTACATGGTATTTGAGAAAAGCATGAGCCAAAATTCTTCATCATTTAAATTTTTATCATTTAGTTTCACCAAATTCGATTAAAATAGCAAGGAGTAACATGCTACAAGCAAACTGTCTAATGTCAAAAACTAAGCTTCCGGTATGATACATTCATTTTAACAAATATAAATTTGGAAACTAGAGGCATGCAAAAGCAATTTACCTCCACCAGATTCACAAAGTAGTGTCTGTTTTGAATAACTTAGAAAGTTCCTCTAGAGGGCCAAGGTTAATACTGATATATTTTCACGAATTGCAGCATGCAGGCAACCTCCAGTTTCCACAGCATGTATCCTTTCTTCAAGAAGTGCTCCATTCTTAATCAAGAATTTGCCATCCTCTTTAGTGAATATATCATTTCTCACTTGAAATAACAATATAATTCTCATGTCTCAAGTATCCACTTAATATCTCCAACTTCCTGATGTGAAATTCAAACAACAACCAACGAAGAGAAGAACATATGCATAAAAGATGATGAGAAAAACAAATCATTTTCACAAGTGATGCTATATTTTGTTGGGGTGGGTGGGTTAATGGATTAAATTATTGCAACCATATATCATAGGTTTTGAAGAACTAGTTCTTATCCATATGAGCTTTATAGAAATGATGTACTCGAAGTATCATAATAAAGCAAAATGAAAACTGATCTTGGCCAAGAACTAACTTGCAAATCAACAAAGAGTTAAAGTTTGGTATCAATAAAATAATAGATATGTGCCAAATTTCAAAGGTGCAAGCATGAATTTCAAATCTTTAGACCTAAGACTTAGGTTGGATGACATTGATGACAAATCACAAGTAAAGCTGTAAAAGACACCCAAAAAGATTGAAACTTACAGCAGCAAGCCTATACTTGTCTCGCAATAATTTACGTATAGCCAACATTAAATCTATTTTTCTGCACAACAAGCAATGGGATTTCATCAGCACTCATTACAAACACAGATAATACCCACAAGAGAAAGTCAACACAATATGCATACATTGAAATCCTACTATTCTCGAAATGAACTGCACTCCCAGAATCTAAACAAGTAAGTAAATTAACTAATTTCTGAAAATCTACAGATATTAGAAAACCACGAATTACATTTCCAATAGGAAGTAGAAAGGGAAAAGAAGAAAATAATACCCAGTACCAACATGGCCACCCAATACCAACATGGCCACCCATACCAACAATGAAAGCTCTTTCATTGAAATACCTAGAGAGGATAGGAGGAGCTCTTCTAGTGGAGAAGCTAGGGGAATAAATTGGTTCGTGAGAGTGAGGCGCTAATCCATCATGGCTGTGGTACACTCTTCCATGTTTCCCTACCCATGAAGTTGTGTTCCTGTTCCAACAGTAACCATCAAATTCAAATCCAGAAACAAGCATATATCAAATGGAAGTAGTCTTAGGAAGAGATTTACTCATGGTATGATCGTGGTGATGATGATCCGAAGAAGTCATAGCAATTTTCTTAGTGATAAATTGAATTACTTGCAATTGCTCAAGTAGCACTGAGCTTGTGCAAATGGTTACTGTGAGAGTTAGATTAGATATGTCGTTTTACGATTTTTCTTATTGTTTATGTGTCATTTGTGGAACCTCAAATCGTTTTCTTTCAGAAGTAGTCATTTGTCGTTCAGTCAACTAATATGTCGTTGCGTCGTATTTTAAGGACATGATTAGACCCTCTTGTTCGTGGAGTTTGTCGATTATCTCTGTCATTTCACGGAGAATTAATTGGAAAATTTTTTTGAAGTTATGCAAAATACTACTTCCATTTTTTATTATATGATTCTTAAAGTTGTTCACTAAAACTAATAAAATATTAATTAGGTTACTAAAATTACTAGTTTACCCTTAATATTTATTTTCTAAAACTCTATTTTTCATGCAAAAATTTTCTTCTTAATTATCAAAACTTAATATAGTATTTTTTCATTAAATAATAAACCTCTCTCATACTTTAAATAATGGTAAATGTAAGAAAATATGGTAAAAAATATAGTGGTAATGTAAAATGTCAAATAAAAAAGAACAAAGTAAAAAACATAAATCATATAATGAAAAACGGATGGAGTAAATAATTGTCTGATATTGTGATATGTTGTAATAAAAAAGGTCAAGAGCTTTCTAACATACATTTGGACATATTGCCTAAAAATATCTTAAAGTTCTAATTTTAAATTGACTTTTTTCTAGTAAAGGAATATGCCAAAGCACATAATTTTTTGGATTAACAGTAGAAAATCATCTTATAAATTTTTGGAGAACAAATTTGACCGCAGTTAAAAATTTATGTAATTTAAAATTTGCAATAATGTACAATTTTTATCCTAAGGCTGAGACAAGGTTACATTAATTTGAACTTTCATTAATGATAATTACTCTCGAAACGACTCATTTTAGCTTAATACTCTAGCTTATCAATACACATGTTCCACATAATCTAACAAAGTCCATTATATCATACGCGTGTGGCTATTCTTGTCGTAGTTAGCTTTTTTTTTTTTTTTGAGAAATAATATTGATGTAAATAAAGGGTTTGGAATTCTCTTTTATTTACAGATCACTAAAAATGTAATTAAGAATCGTTGCCATAAAAATAAAATAACAAACAATATACAAGTCTCGTAAAATCTAATTGTATATACATTATGGTTGCACAGTTGCAGAGATATTGCTCGTTAAGACCAAAAATAAAATATACAACAGAAAACATTGGTGATATAGCACTAGTGCCACCCACAATGTTACTGCCTGCCTAGATTTATATGGACCACAACAAATTAAATTCCATACCCAAATTCTAATATTATATAATATACTCCACTTTTTTATGCATGCACTACATTTACATAACTTTTCATGATATATAATTGTATCAATAAAGTGCAAGCATCAAAAAGTAAAGTATAAAATATATATAACCAAATTAATTAATATTATATATGATTATTAATTAAAAAGCTTATATGTAAAAAAAAAATTGAATTAGTCAAACAAATTCTTGAGTGCATTGTTTTTGCTGCATGGTTGAGGCACCAATATCTTGTGAGAATTATGATCAGACGTACTAGTTTGGATAATCATGAGTTGATTAGTGGGTGTAACAGCCGTCTCATGAAGTTCGGACGACTCTGGTGAAATGAGACCTTGCTTTTGCAAATAATCCCATTTCTCTTGAAATAGATAAAAGAAAGCCATCAAGGAGATTTGGGCAGTGAAAAGGATTGCCCATGTTCTTGTTTTTGCAGAAATCTTTTTGTGGTAAGCATCTAGTCCCGTGTAGATGTTTATTATTCCAACTATGGATGTTACTGTCCCAAGTATCCAGTGCACAAAGTACCAACTACTCCTCCTTTTGCTCCCTCTATATTAATAATAATAATAATAATAATAATCAATTATTAATTCATATAAACCCATAGCTTAATTCAATACGACTGAAATTCTAATTTATACAAAGTGTTATAATTTTAAAAAGTTCAGGACCCTCTCTAGTTTAATTAACATTTCATAGATTGTATATAAAAGTTACTCTATGCATTTCCCCATAATTTCAAATTATCTAATTCATCAACTGATTTTCTAAGATGATACTAGAACCTCTTGATAAAGTTACCTAGTGTTTATATTCTAACAAATCTATTTACTAATATAATTTTCTACACATGTTAGGAAGAGTTTATATTTCACAATCTTTAAGTTAAATAGATATTCGCAAGTGAAAATGAATCCGAGAAACTGCAATTTCAAGGTAGTAACGAGTTCGACTATTGAGATGCTTTTTAGAAGAAATAGTCAATTTGATCCAAATTGGTGTTTGAATTTGACATTTTAGATATTGGTGACATATGATAAATGAAACTTTTGGCATGGCCAAATTTTATATGCTGAAACATTATTTTGGACTAATTTGACCTAAATTTCAAATAAGATAGCTGAAAATGGATACTTAAATTTCATTTCCAGAGAAATTAATGCAGAAATTGATCTTTATCCGTAGTTTTGATTATCACTAACTCTAATTAAGAGATTGAGTGAAATGCTTTACCTTGGAGGTCTGAAAAATCCAATAATGGATTGCACCCAAATGGCGACGTAAAGTGCCAGACCAATCCTCTGGTGGTTGTTATCAAATGAATTCTCAAAGGATTTTATAGACATGATAGCTCCAACTGTGGCAAGAAGGACTGCTACTACCTACCCAATGAAATATAATATGACTTTTTTTGTATTATTAACACAAGAAAATATTATATTTAACCAATTAATCACATATATATACTCATGGCACTCTGGGGCTAATTGAGAACCAGTTTTAAAATGAAAATATATAGAGTAATAGCATTAATTTTCTTGAAGATCAAGAAATGGTAATTAATTAAGAATGAAAAAAAAACAAAAAAATGATTAAGAGCACAAGTATAGTTTTTAACAAACAAAGAACACCCATGAGAATGAATCAACACATGGGATAATTGAATTATAGAAAAATCGCCTAAACTAATGACTTCTTTCTCTTGCTTCTTAAGCACTAATCCATGTCATGATGATATTATTGATATATATCTAAGAGTAGTTAAACAGAATTCTTTTAGTTAAGAGGATTTGTTTACTGCTGAAACTATATCATTAATTACATATTATGGGGAAAAGGATTCAAAAGCAACAACTTATATATATACTACTAATTTTTTTTTTTTTTTTTAGTAAGAAATATATTGGAGACATCATAATTAAAGTGAAAGTGAGATAGATATGATGCAAATGGGCTAAAGATATTGCATTATCACCACTATAGACTTTAAAAGAAAAATATTGTACATCTATAAACTTCAACCATATAAACCACCGGCCCATTTACAATATTGCAAGTTAAAAATAATTTTAATTTAAAAAAAAAATAATAATTTTTATGTTTTTACCAGCAATGTCGAGGAGAGTCTGAATGACGAATTAAAAAAAAAAAAAAAAACAAAAACTTGAGTACCTGGAAAATTAAGTGAAGGTAGAAGAGAAGTTTCCTTCTTCCACCTTCCTGTTTATGGGACATTCTAATAATGAGTATACCAAGAGGAGCTAACATTCCCATTGATGCCCATAAAAGTATCCCATGAACTGCAACATCAGCTTTCTTCTTTGAACTTAGCTGCGTATTAACAAACAGATACCCAATCAGGACTGACTTTCGCTCTATGGACTACTAAAAGTATATATGTAGCCATGGTCATAAGTCATAAATGGAGGTTCTGAAGCACCTCTCTCCAAGAATGGAACCGCAGCTAGCGGTGCGTATGACCTCTAAAAGGTGTGGCTAGCTAGTTCCGTGGGATTAAACTGGCCCTTACATTTATTGTATATGAAAGATGAAAAAGAAAATTGAAAAATTAATTAGATGAAGAAAAAGGAATACCTTGTGAGTGTCCAATCTTGTGCTCTTGAGGTCTTTAAGTACATCTTCATTGGATAGGCAAGAAACAAATGGTAGAATAGTAAGAAAGCACACAAGCACAGAAAAATATGCTAGCAATAAGTGCAATTTTTGCATTCTTTAACCTCCAAATAATAATTGCAAAATAAAAATTAAGAGATAGATCTCCAGCTATCTTGTTCTGATATTTGATTTAATTATGTGGGGAAATGAAATGAAATGAGGGATGGGAGAAATGAACAGCTCTATATATATAAAAAAAAGAAAAGGCTAAGGGTATAGATAGGTAGCTTAAGTTAGTAGTATGGTTTTTAGTTATAGATTTATATCCAAACAACAGGCGCATAGGCAGTCTTGTGCAAGAAGTGGGATCAGGAAAAATTAAAATATGAAAAAAAAAGGTCAAGTGGAAATGATCAATCATTAATTTATTTAAATTTGAAGGAAGTGGGGTTGACATTGGCAGGCTTTTTTGTTGCAGAAAAGGGAATTTGGGTTGGCATTTCACGATATGGTCAATTCTTCAATGGATGGGGAATTTGGACATATACACTTTGTTTGATTTATTTGGTGGACGACTGTGGAAATCTTTTTCTCTTTTTGTAGTATTTTTCTTCATGAAAAAGTTTTTCTATTTGTTTTTATTGAAGAATAAATACAACTCTTACATTTCTATATTAAAAAGAATTCACTCAAAAGAAAATTCTTTAACACAGATCAATTAGTTTTTTATTTTGTATAATATAATGTCACCCTCACATTAAGTTTTTCTGGAGTTTGATCTAGCATAGAAACTAAACTTGTTATATAGATATTATGAATAGATTGTCTTCTTTAAAGTGTTCGGTATGATGTACGAATGGACACACGCAAGTAAAGTCATGTAATATAAAATTAATTTGTCGTATATTACTTTTTAGTCTCATTTATATCCAATATGTCATCTCCTCCATTCTCTCTCAAATACGTTTGGGGCTTAAAACAATTATCACTTGTCAAACATCTTTTAGATCCAAGATCATCAATTAGTTTAATTTTTTCCACTAATCCAAATTCTACTATGTCTTTAAATAAGAATCCAAGATCTATCGACTGTGAAGTCTTTTTTTACTCTAATATCATGAAAAGACTTTGTGGGGTCTTGAAAGTATTAGATATGATGCATGACTGAGGATACAAGTGTGGTTAAGCATATATAACACAAAACCAATTGACTAATGTTAAAACCAAATGTACATCACTCATATGTTACTCTTTAGTCTTATTTAATCTAATGTGGGATGTAGAACACGTAAATTATTTTCTTTATTTTTTATTATATAGGTTATATATATATATATATATATATATATATATATATATATATATATTATCTTCAATTTTTATTCCATTATACTACATCTTAATAGGGTGTGATTTCCTAGGAATTAAGATTTTATCATACACCCATCAATTAATGGTCCAAATTAGTAAGTCTAGAGAAAGTATATACAATTATTACTTATCGCACTGATTGATCTTTCTTTTTTATTTTTGTCAAAAGAGAAAAAGAAATGGAGATACCGCCATGAAATGCAAGAATGAGCTTTGATTAATTGAAGTTATAGTTGGAAGTGGTGACAGATAGGAGGCACATCATTTTCAATTGTGACTTTACATGACCCCCAACATTATTATTTCTCACGTAGAAAAAGTACCCTTTTTTATTATTATTGTAATTGAGTTTGACAAATGTTGTTTGGACCCTTTTAATTCATTTCATCATACAGATTTAATCCATACACCAACCCTGTGTTTGTTATATCAATCCATTTGGAAATCTAAAATTTTGTGTTTGGTTTTACGTTAAAATTCACTTACAAGTCTGAAACTAATGAATCCAATTTGAAAATGAATTCTTTATCATCTGTCTTTCTTCACCTCTACAACGAATTTTCATTTACAACTAATTTAATGTATAATGTCATAAATTATTGATAGTGCATGTACGATGTGTAAAGAATTAATTTCTATTTAATAACACTCAGTTGCTAATTTCCACGGTAGATTTAAACCATACAGTGTCTATGTATTAATTACATATTCTTTATGGGTAATTATATATACATTATAGTTTGTCATGATTTTTTTTTTTTTCTCAATCATTCTGTTGAATTTGAATTCGAGTTGAAATCACTTTTAAAGCATTGAAACTCTTCCAACAACTGAACTAACTCAAAACGTATAATATATATATATAAAGAGTCACATAGCTCTCTTATTAAGCAATGTGAGTTATTTAATACATCCCCCTCATGCCTATATCTGGAAAATGAAGCAAATATCTACAAGTGACTTAATATTTTATATAAAACTCTAATACCATTTTAGAAAACCATTTAATCCAGAAGTTTAAGTTGATAGGTAAGGCCAAGAATAACTTTTATTATTATTTTGAATACATTCATGCACGTGAATGCTCTTTAGGATTGAAATGTGTGCAATACCTACTCTATCATGTATTGAAATTCCAAAAATATGAGGTTATTGGATTTGAACTCACGACCACTTAGTGTAAGAAGCCCCATTACTATATAAACAAAGACCTAATTCACCTCAAAAATACAGTAAAGAGGGACCGCTTGTCGAACTTGATTAAACGTCCATATTTAAAGAAACATTGAGAAAATGAGTAACAAAAGTTAAAACACCCGAATTAGACACAGAATCAAAGGCTATTGCTACATGTGATCCACACAATTCCTTAATCTTTTTTACACAAATAAAAAAGTAAGAATTGAAACTAGAAGTTAACATGTTACAATTATAATAAGAAGACCCAAAGGAGATTAAACCAAAAATCAAGCTGTTACATAAACTGTGTAAATAGGATAATTTTCTTCAAGTTTTATGAATGGATTTAAATTCCCATGAATTAAGGCAAAGATCAGTTTCTATGAAACCATTATGACATCATTGATATGTAAGCCACTAAAATGCATGGCCAAAATATACTAATTTTCAACCTGTAATTGTAAACCTTGTACATCTTCCCTTGAGTCAAAAGATATGCAAGACTCCAAGTAGAATAAGAAATTAAGGGACATTAATTTGAAGAGAAAAATAAAAAGTTTGGGTTAATATGGAGAAGAGTCAATCAAGGGTATTTTAGTAGGTCCCATAAGTAATTGAACATTGCACTTAATTTCATCTGATAAATGATTATATAAAGAAATAAAGAGGTGAGAATGAGATGCAGGATCCTTTTCACATGTGTTGTTAATATTAATTATTAACACCAAACAAATCATCATAATTCTGTTATTCTGCCTTATTTATAGAACAAAATTCAACGGATCGCATAATCAGACTATTCGATAAAAAAAAAAATTGATTTTTTTCTCAACTAATTAATTAAGATAGCATATCTGAAATGATCATAATTATAAGACAATTAAGAAGGAAAATGATTTCAAGAAAATATGAATATGATCTGCATCTTCTCTTCAAATGATCAATTTTAAGTTGGGAGAAATTTTGATTTTTGAAAAGAAAAAAGAAAACAAAAATATCAATAAATACAAAAATTTACCTAACATTATCTCTAATAATTCCTGTGAAGACGCTATTTATGAGAAAAAAAAAAAAAAAACACACACAAAGAATATATAATAATTGATCCTTGTTTATTTACTATATAACCTCATATCTTTTAAAGGCATTTTTCGGTAAAGATGGTCTTTTTGATGACAAATTGGTACGTAATATATATATATATAGTTTATTAATCCAAATATATATACTGACAAAGGATCACAAAGTCAGAATAATGATTAACCTTAAATTGTTTCAATAGGATAATTAATTGGGTGGGCGGTCATTATCATCTTTAATTTAATTAGGGAATGTAGAAAATTTTGTACGTCAGTTAGCACTTAGCAAAAAACCACTCTTCAATCTCATTAACTAGTTAATTATGCGTTCAATTAGTTAAAGACTTTATATGATTGCATCTAAACAGCACCACATTGCCGTAGTCCTAGTAATATTGAGGGTAAAGTGATTAATCCTTACTTTAATAATTTAATTTACTTGTTATTTTTCTTTATTTACTATTATTTACTATTGATTGACGAAAAGCTTACAGGTATATTTATGTGCCTAGAGATAGATGTATTTTCCTTGAATTCAAAGATTTAGATGATACAATCATAAATTACATTTTAGTGACCTATTTGACTATTAATCTATTTACAATGTTATCTAGATAGTTCTTGATCTATTAATTTGTAATATTTTCCTTCTGAACAATAAAAATTGAGAATATCGTATTCAATTTAGATAGTACTTTCAAATTTCTGTAAATTAAATAAAAATTTACTAATCTCAAACATTGTATTTAATTTAGACAAACTAAAGATTGCTTATGCAATGTTCAAAAACAATATATATATATATATATATATATATATATATATATATATATATATATATCTATATATATATATAATTGATTTAGAATACTATATTATCGATTTTAGTAAGCGAAAATAAAATGTAACAAATCGATGGGTAAAGGGCCATCGACCAACATTGTAGACAGATGACAAGCAAAATAAGTCATTTTGGCAGACAAGTGTATGATAAAATGTACTCTGCTTTGATTAACAAAACAATACAACATAACGTAACACTGTATTTCCTTGCCAAAATCATTCACAAATTGTATAATAAAATTTTATCCTGATACTTAAATTGCAAAAGTTTACATACGACAAGGATAATTTCTAGCTTTTTCTTTGGATTTAAGCTTAGAACCGGCCGTGGTGTGACATGCCAACATCCCACTGCATCCAATCATTAACCTAAAACAGCCCTTGACAAATTAATTTAAAGCTGTATCCAGGCCTAATAAATTTAAAATTTGTATTTAGCATGACATAGTTTGACACCTTAAGCTTCTTGGTTTGCCATTTGACACCTTAAGCTTCTTGGTTTGCCGTTATATTTCATTCAACTTTCCACGATGAAGGATCATCAGATAGAGGTTTCAATAAATTCCACTTTAGGCAACTTCAGAAGCTAATGAAACATCTACACCTTCAGCAAGCCAATCAGACAACTTCAGATGCCCTTTAGGCATACTAAAAAATTTCAAAAACATTCCAAACCAATAGAAAACCAAAATTGAGGGAATTATGAAAGAAAATTGAGGCAAGTTGGACCAAGAAGTAAAGATCGCCGAAGAAAACGGAGAAAACGGCAAGAAATGAAAGGAGAACAGAAAATGAAAGCAAGATTCAACACAAATGGTACAATTATCAGTCCATCCAAACCCAATACAGGGCAAGGGTAAAGAGGGAGAATATGAGCTTGAGACAAGTAAATATAAGGAACCAGAACCAAAAAGAAAGGGTAAAACTCCACAATCCAAACATTCCTCCCTTAACAAGAGAGAAAAAAAAAAAAAAACGCATTTCCCCAATGACAGCAGATAGTAATCAGTCCTAATATGAAAGTCATAACCCATTTGACAATAGCATCTCACATAAAACGATCATAGCAACAAATAACTTACGTTAAGCAAAAAACAATAGCATTCAACATAAACTTTGAAACTAAACAAAAATGGGATTTATAAACCCCAAATGTCATCAAATGTGAGCAATCTATAAAATTCGATTTTAAAAAAACAAAATATCCAGTGAACAAAATGACCGAGTCTACAAAAATCAAGTTCCAAAGATAAACCATCTATCTTCTGTTGCACCTCACTCATCAGATGATTTGAGTTACACAAACAAGTTGGGCCTGGAGGCCTTGTATGTTGTCTTCAACTTCCTAGTTGGAGGTCTAACCTTCTTGAAGACCAATGGGAACTTAATCTTTGAGTTGTGGAACTGCTTGGTACTCTCCCTCTTGCACAGCTTAGCTGGGATTGTAGCAGTCTTAATGATCTGGATGCATGGGAACCTGACTCTGTGACGAGAAGCCATCTCAGTGTACATTTGTTCAACTGCTCCATTCAGGGTCGTATCTCGGTACTCCTTGTACATGTTATGGTACCCAGTTCGACTCTGGTATCTCAGCCAAATGCCATAGTTCTTGATTTTAGTTGGGTTTTTCTCATAGATCTGCGACACGTTTTACATACAGGTCAACATAAGAGACTTCGAAGACATTGATAAGCATTAACAAAATTAACTAATACAGTAATGAGAAGTCGCACTTCACACATCAAATAGAGATTAAGACAACAAAACCATCATTTAGTAAACAAAACTATACACATAATTAGCCAATATGCTAAGATACTCCTGTAGATAATACAACATCCTGCAAGAAATCTGTGATATGCATCCAGCTCCAAAAAGCTCATATATGGTTTATGTAAAATATAATATGCCACAAACCATGATACAAGAGATCACAATTTCACCAGGAAGCTCTTTACAGGACAACAGAACAGTTACTCTAAAAGGCTGTGTTTTTCAATACAAAATTGCAACAGGACACATATATCCAATTCATAAGCATGAAACGTTTTCTTTCAACTGCATTTATATGATAATAAAGAAGAAATGTAGTTGTTCCAGGGTTCTCCTAAAGCAACAGGTAATTGCCAAGGAAAATATTGAAAAGAAAACAACACAAGCAATATTGCTTCAAGGGAACGAGTTAAATGGGAATGAGTAATATCCACATTAACTAGATGATGAAGCCTCAGACTAGTATATCCTATTACTAAAAACTCAAGCATACATCTACAAATAGTTTTGGTTGCACAAAAATATCATATTCACATTTTGTTAAAACAAAAAAGTTCACAATAGATGCTTAAAAATGACACAAAACATAAGTTAAGACACATTATATATGATACAATATTTAGTTGCTCAATTGTTCACCCAAAGCTCTGTTGAATAGCAGAGGAAGAAGTATGAAAAAAAAAACACACACACAAAATAATAGTGCTTCAAGGGAAGCAGACAAGTGAGAATGAGACCAGGTTATGAAGCAAACAAATAGCTTGAATAAAATCTTAAAAGCTATGTAAACAAAATAAATTAGCTACATGATTAATACCGGTTGTGCACACTCTGTTTCCATAAGCAATACAAGGGGACTACTAACATCTACAGCTAAATGACTAGCATGAAACTATACCTTCATCACAACAATTGCACAAATATCACGTCATACATCATGCAAACGACAATAATTAATTGAAAACCAAACAAATAAGTTTGTTTGATCGGCACATAATATGGTCAGCCAAAAACAAATATGATTAAGCTAGCTAGTATTTATCATAAAAAAAAATGTTTTCTGAAAAGAGAACAGGAGTCGGAGCATCAATTGTTCCATTATAAGATGGCTTCTCATGGTCTATACCTCATTTATAGCAAGAACTTGGCCATTGCTCTTCTTAACCTTCTTCAACTTCCTAAGGAAGTACCTGTCCATAGCAACACAAATAATTAGCAAATGACACTGAAATATAAAACCCAATTCAATTCCAGAAATGAAAATAAAAATGCTTACCAGAACTTGGACTTTGCTCGGACCTCATTAGTGGCCCACAGCTTCATCCGGTAGATCTTGGGGTGCTCATCAGTCTCAGTCGGCAACCCTCTTCCAACAACCTGGTACTGGTGAAACTGCACCCAGAAAATAAAATCCATAAACACATATCCTGCCCTAAATAAAGCAGGAAGACGATGCTACCTATCACAATAGAAGGAAAGTTGAACACCCTATTATTATAAATCTTAAGAATTTCAGACTCCCAAATCCCTTATCAAATCAAATCAATTTAATACACAGACTAAAATAAATCGTAATCTAAAGAGCGGATAAAAACATAACATAAAGAGACGGATTACAAATAGGAGAAAAGATGCACAATCGATCATGTATCAACCTATAAACTGAAGTTCTGATTATCTCAGTGACCAAACAATAACATACGCCGCAAAACAAATGGCAAGGAGGCAAATTTGCAAACACTAAACGAAGAACACTTAATTAGATCGGAGAAGAGAGAATTGGTTTAATTCTTACCCTGTAGACACCCATTTTCCGAGGGAAGATAAACAAATGCGACGATCTGCGAGGTCCGGCTTCCTCTCTCACTCTCGCTATGTGGGAGACTCAAGATAAGTAGGGTTTTCTCCTTATATACGAGCCGCACTGAGACCAAAACCCTAATTCGCATAGTTATGACAGGGTGAACCATGCGTTGAGAATGGAATGCTGAAAGACAAATCCAGTTCTCACACGTGGAATCAATTTTTTTTTTTTTTTAACTGGAACGCTACTCCATTGTGCTTAAAATTAAAAATTTAAAACCAACAAATAAAATACGTGGATAATCGAGTTTTGGTTGCTTTTTCAACTGATAAGATTTCCTTCCTTTAAACTTCCCATTTTCTCAGTGGGAAAAATCATTTGCAAAATTAAATAAAATATAAATTAAACTTGTTTACTAAAAATGATAAAAGTAAATATCACTCCCTTACAATCATGAATACGAAGAAAATTTATCAACAAGATATTTAAAAGAATACAATAAAATTATTAAGAGAATCCAAGAATCACTTAGTTCCCCCACTGATGATTATATACCTTGTTAACAATTCATGGTTATAATATATATTAGTTTAATTTCACATTTTCTCATGAAATTGTGCCACATATCTCTTGTATATAATTAATACGAAAATTTGTTTAGAAAAGAATCATACCTCATCTTCTTATAAAACCCACTTTTTTTTTTTTTTTTTTTTTTTGCTATGACTATCATATTTTATTGAGTGATAGAGGTGTGAAATTGGAATTAATTTTTCGTGCAGTCTATTGATTCTGAAATTAAATGCTATACATTCTCGATTATATGATCAAAATCCCATTTGCCGCAGGCATTTCAACTTACATTTATCTTGAATCCTAGAGATTTTTTTTTTTTTATTTTTTATTTTTTGTGATAAATTAAATCCCAGAGTTTCACTATAAATACGATAAGAACTTCTCTTGAGTTGAAAATCGTAACATAAATTAAAAGTTATGGCTCATGTTTTGCATTGTGGAACATTATTAAAAAAATATAAAAAGAACTCCAAATTTCTGCAAAAAGTATTTGAATATATCTGTGTACAATTTAAGGAAATTTCTTAGCAGGAATGAGCAACTTTTTTTTTAAAAAAAAAACCCCGTAAAAAAGAGAACGAAAAGGAATTTTTGTAAAAAAATACATATACAAAGAGGAAGTACTTACTACTTAGTAACTTTTTTTTTTTTTTTTTTTTCCTGTTTTGAAATACCATGAAGCCATGAGTGTAAGGCCCAGAATCTTCAAAGCTGTTGGGCCCGAACAAGCTGAATACCCACTAAACTGTCCTCAAGTTCCCTCCCATTTAAGCAGTATTGTATTGAAGTTCGGAAAAACAATTAAAGAGGTAGATCCATTACAATTTAGGATTGGTACAAGGCATATACGAACTTGTCGAGAACAATGAAACCAACCAATAGAACATACAGAAACCTACATTCAGGTTGGTTTTACCTCAAAAACACTTCAGCCAGATATCTTGAATTCGACGTAACAAACTTTTATTTGAAGAAGACACACCTAAATGGTGTCTAATCTGTCTCGAACCAAATAATCAGGTTCACTTCCAAGTTTCAACGGTACGATGGTGTTGAGATCATCATTCATGGTAGCTGCATAGTCCTTAAAAATATAAATGGATAAGACTGAAGGAGCCATATAGCCATATAGGTACTAAATCCTTATTAACAATTTCAGCTGAGGTCTACCACACATAATCACATACTAATCCCAAACAAGTAAAACAAGAGAACACAACTATTTAAATTTAAAATATACACTTCCTTTCGCTTTTTCTTTTCTGCCAATTAATTATAAAATATTAAAATTATAAAAATATATCACAGTATCTTTAGAATAGAAGTTCATGATTTTTTTAGCCACAAAGTCCTACTTCCATCATTGTCTTCTGAGCATGTAATATGAAATGAACTCCAAAATGAACTTCGAGTATGAACCATTCAATATACAGTATTCACATTACAAGTCTGTAGTCCACATAAACCTCACCAGGCATGAGCTCCCTTTGTCGCCCCAAGAGTAATAGCAATAATGGCAAGAATAGACTGTACAATAACAAAAACAAGATAATTCTGTATGAGTACAACAATAGATAAAACCCTCACCATTTGCAATAAAATGACATTCCAAGCCAGATTTTCACATAAATTGCAAACAGAAGGCAAGCACCATTAATTAGCGACACCCAAAGACGGAAGACAACTTCCTATTATCGGTACTTGTATCTACAGACTACGACTCTATATGGATAAATCATGACATGTAGGCAGGAATACGGTATATCCAGCCATGATAAATAATAATTAGGCACTCTAAAGAAGAAGAGAAGTGAACAGCAACAATGACATAACAGTAACTAAGTGATTTACCCTTAAAATATACAAATTACATGCTGCAGATAGTGCAACAACTAAAACAATTAAAAAGCATATAGCCCAGAAAAAAAAAAGGGATACATGGGATTAGGAAATAAGGCACATAAATGAAACTAATTCATCTTAAAGTGAGCTAAGAAATAAGCAATTAATAATATTCTGGTAACTACTCACAGCTATTGCACATGCAACATATCCAGGCTTTTCTCTGTAATCCACTTCCACGCAGAGTAGAATAATCGTCCCAACATACCATGGAATGCCGCCTAAAAAGAAACCTACAATAAACCTGGAAACAGAAGGGAGATAGTTATTACCATTTCACACCAAGACATCTGCAAACCAATTGAATTTTGTTTCAACCTAGTTTCATCAACTTCCTGGCAATTTATTTTACACTACAATCCCATCAGCAATGCAGTTATTCATATAAAAAATCCACGTGTCATGAGAAATGTGAAAGGCAAGTAGAGCCTTAACCAATGTTCTTAAGAGGCATTTGGCTTAACACCATTAAAGTTACCAAATCAAAGAGCATCACCCTGGATTTCTTTTGTACACAACACCATGAAATGCAAACAATCTCTGCCTTGGGGCTTTCAAGCAGAGGCAAAAACAAAATAATGCAAACATGGAATGTATAAGAAGGTAACAAAGTCAGCGGGATGCCAGAGCTAAGTACTAAACAGGAAAGATTACAAAGAGAAATTCTTTTGAGCTCAAGAAAAAAACGAATATATCTAACATCAACATCAACATAAACATAAACCGAAGTCTCGATGTGATCACCTAACATTTTTACAGCTCAAATCCAAATGCCATTGACTAACAAAGAGATGCACATTAATAAAACTAGTTCATCAATCCCATATTTTTTCAATTTGTAACACAACGAAGTATTGGAGAGTAAGATACAATAATGAAGTAAAAAGTGCTTTCCCAACCAAAACTTTGGTAAAATGGACATAGAAAATGATCACATAAATAACATCTCACCCAGAAACAATTACAATTCTTTATTGTGTCACTACCTCAGATAACATATACCAAAGTCTTCGCACCACTCAATTTAATATAAATTCCAAAATCAAAAAGTTCATAACTATAATAACGTCTAACAACAATCAAGATGAACTTACAGGAACCAACCCATGCCCATACCACAGCAGGGAAGTCTGTGTTCTCTAACAGGTCTTCCATCAATAAGAGCATAACCTGGAACAACAACAAACCATCAGAAACAGCATCAATGCATCATGCCGACGAACGCACTATAAATCAAATTCAAGGCAAACCAACTCAATAGAACAATTATTCATCACAAAAACCGACAATCGGAATAAAAATTTAGGTTTTCGATCACAAATTTGGAAGAGAACAGAAATAATAAAATTATATAGCATAATCAATTAAAAAAAATTGACACCTGTTACGATGGAATGATATCCATGCGGATAATACTGCGGGTTGGCGGTGGCCAAGCCATGAGGGGCAACCGGCTGAGGGAAACCAACAACCGGATGGGGCGGTGGAGGAGGAGCTGAGGGATAGTAATTGGCGACGCCCTGAAAAGTCCCATAGTACTGCTGGGTATGCAAATTGCTGGGAACGCCCCTGTTCTTCTCTTCTTCTGCCATGGTATTTTCGAATTCGTCTTTTTTATTATTATTATTATTATTTATTATTATAATTATTTCTCCTTTTTCCAGTTCCTCCTAAATACGCGGTATTAAAATCTTAATACCGAAGGTTTTTTTGTTATTTCACCGGAGGATTCGCCGGTGTATATGATGGATTGAGTAAGAAAGTCGGCTACTTTAAGGGCTGGACTTGACTTAAGCTTTTTGCATGGCCCATTATCACTGTTTTTGGATCTTTTGATTTTGGGAAATTTCGACTTTTAAATTAGGAGTTTTTCCATAAATACTTACCTTTTGATACTATATAACTTTTTTACATACAAATCAAAAGTTTACATAAATACATAAAAAACTTTCCAAAATTTCAAAAATATCTAAAAAAACTTATTCCTGTTTTATGTGAATTTTGCCCAAAAAACAACAAAAGTAAAAAATCATAATCTCCAAAATACATCATCTAATTTGTCCACGTTTCTCTCTCCTTTTTTATAATTTTAAATCTAATTTTGTATTTATCTCTCAATCCGTTTATTTTTTTGTCATCCGACTTTAGAAAGTTTTTTTTATTTTTTTTTTATCTTCGAAACAAATTCCATATGTATATACTTTTTCCGACATGTTTTTTTCACTAAAGTATAACTAATTATGCCTTTGTATATTAAGGTATAACTAAAGTATAATTAAGGTATAACTAAAGTATAATCACTGTAATAGTGTACCTTAATGTATAACTAAGGTATAATTAAGGTATAACTAAGGTATAAACATTGTAATAGTGTATCTTAATGTATAATTAAGGTATAACTAATGTATAATCAATGTAATAGTGTATCTTAAGGTAAAACTAAGGTATAACTAATGTATAATCACAGTAATAGTGTATCTTAAGGTATAATTAAGGTATAATCAATATAATAATGTATCTTAGGGTATAACTATGATATAAATAAGGAATAACTAAGGTATAATCACTAGAATAGTGTATCTTAAGGTATAATTAAGGTGTAACTAAGGTATAAACAGTATATAAACAGTGTATAAACAATGTATAAAGTGTATAAACGATGTATAAATAATGTATAATAATATATAAGAAGTGTATAATAATGTATAACAATGTATAAGAAGTGTATAAACGGTATAACAATGTATAACAGTGTATAAATAATATATAAACAATGTATAAACAGTGTATAATGTATAAATAATGCATAAACAATGTATAACAGTGTATAAATAATGTATAAACAATGTATAATAAATGTATAAACATATAACATTGTATAAAAAGTGTATAATGTATAACAATGTATAAGTAGTGTATAAACAATATATAAGCAATGTATAACAGTGTATAAGAACTGTATAAACAGTGTATAACAATGTATAACAGTGTATAAATAATGTATAAACAATGTATAAACAGTGTATAATGTATAAACAATGTATAACAGTGTATAAACAATGTATAAATAATGTATAAACAGTGTATAAACAGTGTATAAAAGAATGTATAACAATGTATAATAAATGCATAAACATATGACATTGTATAAAAAATGTATAATGTATAACAATGTATAAGTAGTGTATAAACAATGTATAAGCAATGTATAACAATGTATAAGAAGTGTATAAACAGTGTATAACAATGTATAACAGTGTATAAATAATGTATAAACAATGTATAAATAGTGTATAATGTATAAACAATGTATAAATAATGTATAACAGTGTATAAACAATGTATAAATAATGTATAAACAGTATATAAAAGAGTATATAACAATGTATAATAAATGTATAAACATATAACATTTTATAAAAAGTGTATAATGTATAACAATGTATAAGTATTGTATAAACAATGTATAAGCAATGTATAACAGTGTATAAGAAGTGTATAAACAGTGTATAAAAATGTATAACAGTGTATAAATAATGTATAAACAATGTATAAACAGTGTATAATGTATAAAAAAATGTATAAATAATATATAAACAATGTATAACAGTGTATAAATAATATATAAACAATGTATAAACAGTGTATAAATAACGTATAAACAATGTATAAACAGTGTATAAATAACGTATAAACAATGTATAAACAGTGTATAAAGAGTGTATAACAATGTATAATAAGTGTATAAACAATGTATAGTAATATATAAGAAGTGTATAACAATGTATAACAAATGTATAAACAGTATATACCAATTTATAACAATGTATAAGAAGTGTATAAACAACGTATAAACAGTGTATAAGAAGTGTATACACAATGTATAAACAATGTATAAACAGTTTATAAACAATGTATAACAGTATATAAGAAGTGTATAACAATATATAACAGTGAATAATAAGTGTATAAACAATGTATAAACAGTGTATAAGAAGCATATAAACAGTGTATTTCATTGAAGAATAAGTTCAATTTGTCACCAGCTGACAATGATTTTACAAAAGATTAATATTCATCATCAATAGCTAAAGTAAAAAGACCCCTTATACTTGAATTACTGATGTTATCAGCAATAATAGATATTGCTTTTTCTTCTGATGAAGCTGCGGTATCAGCAATTACTGGCTTCACATCGGTTGATGGCAATGGTTCCTTTTCCAGGGTTTGATTCAACCTCCTCAATGAGTTTTTCATTCTTTACATTAGAAGCATTTTGATGCATGAAATTGTCTGCAACCAACTTCATCTCCGAGTTAACAGCAGGATCCGCATTTTCAATAGAAATTGGTTTTTCCTCCTCCAGTAATTTCTGAGACATAGCATCTTCCCAATCTTCACAAACAACGATGGTATTCGTAGTATCCCACGTTTTGAGAATACGATCAGGTCCTGGTTGCCACAGAATACTTCCAGTAATTCCTTTTAGTATGAACTTAAAATGAATGGATTTTCCAATGGGTACATCCTGAAAATAACAGAACAAAATGAAATCAGACCCACCTCCAAACATTTTTTTTGAATCATATCATATGTTTACCTTTTTGTACTTGCTAGCTCAAGGTTCCACACATGATCATCAGACCAGTTCAATGGAATTGCATTCTCAGGGTCCCACAAGCCAAAATTTGGATCATCCCCTACTATAGCAAATTGCTCACCGAAAGAGCACTCTTTCTTTAGCTGGAATTTGACATGAACCGTCTTTGATTCACCTTCAAAGGATCACATTCCCCATATTTAGAGTAAGAATTGAGCAAAACTTCTCAAAACTTAACAAAATAAGAAACGAGTACTCACAGTATTCTTGGTTAACAGTCTCTGCTAGCTCCAACTCATTCTAGAATAAAAATCAAAACACAGTTTCATCAATCAGACATCAGTACCACTTCTAGAGTAAAGAAACTAAGAACCCAATCCATCTCAAAATGTTCATATTTTAATTAATTACATCTACTTCATAAAATATAAAAGCACTTCATAGTTTTTTTTTTCCTCCAAATTCTCAAACACCAAACTCTAAAAACGAAAACCCAGAACAAAAATGATGAAAGGCAATCAAATTATAAAGGGAAAGAAGAGAAGTAAGAGAAACCAGATAAGGTTTGGAATTTATTAGTGGGAACAAAAGAACACGCCAGGAAGAAAATTGAAGTGGGGGAAAATAGGAAATAATTAGGATTCAATGTAAGTAGAAAAAAGGAAAAAATGGGGAAGCAGAAAACTTCAAAAGATGGGAAGAAGAAAAGGGAAACAAAAAAGGCGAAAAAAAGGGAAAAAAGGCAGAGGAAGTACCTGAGACTCCGGCGAGAGAGGAGAAGAAGAAGAAGAAGAAGAAGAAGAGTTAATAGGATGAAGATGATTGGGTTGAACAGAAATCAAATGCAGAGAGGCAAGTTTGGTAAGGGGGAAAGAAACAAGCTGATGAGTAGTAGGATGGAATTGAAGAGAAGAATTATGAGAGGGTAAAGGGGAGGTGAAGCAAGAGGAAGAAGTTAGGGATTTCATCACTCCACAGAAAGGCTGTATTAGATGGGTAAAGGAAGGTAGGAGAGAACGTAAAAAAAAAATAGAAAAAAACTTCAAAACCTGTTTAATAAAAAGATTTTCAAAAATCACGTATTTGTGTATATAGGTAATGGTATGGTATAAAACAAAAGCTTTTTTCCACGTAAATATGACAATTTCCCTTTAAATTAACATATTTCCCCTACATGACATAATTATAAAAAAATATTAAGGGACGCATCTCATGTTTCTCCCATTTACCACATTTTCTTTTAAGTTTCTATTTTTTTTTTTTAGCATATTATGATATTTTATGCCGCATTAGTCACATATTTTGAATAGGAAAAATTTTAGAATTTTTCCCAGTTTTAATTTTGTTATTTCATTTTAGCCAAATCTTTAGTTTTTCCCCAAAGAGATTCACACAGAATGAGAGTAATAGCATCCTACCAAAAAGTCAATCATTGCTATATCCACTTGCAAAGCGATATTTACATTTCTGACAGTACCCTGTCCTACGGCTGCAGCCTGCAAGCCTTCAAGAAAGTTTCAGGCAATTCCATCCGATTAAGATTTTGCAATCGTTCACAGTTGCATTATGGAAGAAGTATTGAAGGTCGAACTACCTACCCCTATGGGCAGACCAATGAAACAAACCACCTTTATGTGCACAAGTGTTGCAGTCAACAGAGTCTGGAAACAAATCTATATTATTTTAATGCTAATTAAGTTAATAAAGTGTAGAGATAGACATAAACACATTGCTATCAGCTTTTGATCCATTTACAGGCCGCCTAAGGAGAAACCACATATTACAATGTCATCTCAGTTAACTGAATCCGGAAGGAAAATGCCAAGATTTACCATGGAGAAGATGACCTATGTAAGAAGAAACTTCACCTGCTGATGGAAAGCTTCTCCCTTCCTAACCATCTCTTGCCAATAAAAATAGGGAGGCAGGCTATAACCAATTCACTGGATTAATTTGGCTGAGGCAGAAGAATAAGTCAGTATGTAAGTTTCAGCTTTGTCAATAGCACCGCCTTGGATAGGAGATTACAGGCTTACAGAATTCATTGAGAAGGGATGTCTAAGAAATGTAACTATATTGCAAGTGACGCGCTTCTCATTTTCAGGTCCCCATTTCAGACATTCACAACAGATATAATTCTTCTGACCAGATTTGAGTTTCCAGTCCCCCGTGGTCCTAGTATCCCATCACTTTCACCATTTAAGGTCAAAGAGTCAAAAAAAAGTTTGACTGCCTAAAGGACAGAAAGTAATGGAGTAAACTTTAGTTCATTTTCTTACATTCTATAATTTTATATTGACCATGTTCCAATAGTAAAGATATGCTATTAAAAAGATAAATAGAAATGGTTAAAGGATTTCTATCTGATGCAACCTTAAGGTCTAGTGCTTTTCTAACCTTTTAATGCGATCCTGTCCAGTTCTCACCTCCATCTAGCATGATCCAAAGCATTTATTCTTGTCCTCAGAGAGTCAAATGCAAGACTTCCTTGAGTATGTAAGACATCTGTTAAGAGAGATATAGCTTTAAAAGTACTACATGAAACTGTGGAAAACATATCTATAAGTCTACACTGATAATAAATTGTGGTATTCAACATAGCATAGAAAGATCCTAAAAAGTTCACAAAGAGGTTGCATTGATGTTTGCACCACTACATTTGCATATCTGATAACTTGAAAATGCAATTCCCCTTTCCTACATTCATTCTTTATAATAGACTTCAATGTGGTCGATAAAGCAGCAATCCTTTTGCAGTATTATATTCATGCTAAAGTCAAGATCACAACTAAGAAAATAGACCTGATGGGATATTTTAAATTTGATATCACTGCTCTGCGAAGAAGGCCTGTTAATTCTCTTTGCCAAGTCTGCAAAATTGTCTTGCGAAAATCAAAAGCAAAGCTTTTTTTTTTTCCTAGTGGAAGCAAAGCCTATTTATTTGATGGTAAATTACAAATAACTAGAAAGTAGACAATTTTGTTCCAAATTGCCATGAAACTCCAGGTTCTATTATCATTTAAAGTTTATATGCGCCGCACCGTCAAGGAGATCAGTTCAAATGACAGGTAAAACAGTAAAATGAATACATCTAAAGTTACACAAAATGGTTATGCCTAAATTAAACTGCACCATACTAGCATCAACTTACATCGTAAAGAATAAGTACAATTGCTTGATGGAAGACGTGAATGGAAATGTTATCATCACAAACCATGAAATTCAATCAGCCTACCAGCTTCTTGCGTGCCCCTTATTCAAACGTAAAATGTAGACTTTTCCTTCTATAAAATGAGAAACCTATTGAAGAAATGCTACACTCTAGTCATCATTTGATAGTCCATTTGTTAAAACAATTAAACGAAGAGTCAGTTCAGAGGGTCCGCATGCTTCTACCTTATAATGAATATAAGAAGAGATGATTAAATATAAGATAGTAAACAATGTAGAATGCTAAATTAATTAATTATATATGCACATGGATAATTGAAGAAAAATTTCTGCAAACGTAGAATTGTTAAGAGAAAAATTCAGTTGCCACCTTAAACCCATAATGATGAGGTTCCAGAGAGCATATTGGACTTACCAGTATGACAGATCATGTGAACGTGCTTTACTTTTAATGGAAAGTTTTCTTTGTTTGTTACTATAAATATACAAAAATTGACAACTTCCACTTCTAGAGAATTCAGCAAGATGAAAAACCAAGCTTGTGCAAATAATCATCAAACTCTCTCACATAAACTGAAGGGAATGGTTACCTGCTAACAGATGCCCTCCCCTAGCTCTTGAGCTCTTCCAGCTTAAAAAATTGGCCTGCTATATGAGCAACTTTCCTCCTGAACGGTACCATAGCTAATCATTTTTTATAACTTATATTTTCTAGAAGTCAGTGACAATTTCTAATTGAATCTCAAATTCCATCTTTTCCTCTCCTGCAAGCCTTCTGCTTAAGATTCTTTTCCCCAAAGTCATAACCACTGTGATAAATAAAGACAACAATGAAGGTAGGAGCATATTGCTAGCCAAACGTACTGCAAACTTTCTGCTGATTACATTGTACATTCATGAAGATAGGCAATGCATGAGACTGATGTTTGACACCCACAGATCTCCATCATAAAATAAACGTATCAAGTTTCCAAAATAACTCCTGAAGTTTTGTTCTCCTCTTTGGAAGCATTATCTACCTCTTTTTTGTCTCTAAATTGGTGCCTCCAAATTCCAAGGGTCTTGTAATCCCAGACAATCTCAGATATCTCATCTTGAGGCAAAGTCAAACCTTGATGTTTTATCGATCTATGCAAATTACAAAAGAATTTTGGGTCCTGCAATCTAATGTATTCATGTAGAACCTGTTCATGATCTGGGACCCAATTTCTTGGAAATGGAGTGTAATCACAAGATGGAATCAAAGCCATATGAGAGAATTGAACACCTTCAATAGCATCAACAAGTCCCATCCTCAAAAGATCTGAATATTCCGGCGCGGAATTGTTACTACTCTCCCTAAGTGGTCGACTGAGATTACGTGAGGCAATCTTGTACACCTTGGCACGTGATTTGAGTCTATACCTTGCAGCATAAAGTTTAGCCAAAGAACTACGTATAACATATGCACAAAACCCAACAACTTTCTTTCGATTATCAGCATATCTGTACCAATCAGCCATGGTTTCAAGAAACTTGTTCATTTGGGCATTAGAATGAGCTTGACTTGAATACAGCATGGGATTACAAGGCAATGGCTCTGGATCTTTATCACCCTTAACAAACTGAAGGCGCCTAAATTGACGAATACATTGTTGCAAGCTAGCAGTAACTGAAAGCAAAGTCCCCACACCCTTTTGGCTTACAATTTTGCCTCCACTTGCAGTATAATGAAGTGTAGGATATATCACTCTTCGGCAAATTATGTGATCCAAAAACTGTATTCCCCTTGTCACATGTTCAATCTCAATTTTTGAAGTATCCAACCTGATCCCCAACTTACTCTCACAAAACTCAATGATTTCTTTGCGAATTCGCACTGCCTCCTCTCTAGGCCCTCGAATGCCAATCAAAAAATGGCCACCATATCGAATGTAATCCATTTTCCGAGTCTTCTCTTTCCCACTGGATGGAACAAATTCTGGCCAAGAAGGGTTGTGACAACCATCATCAATTGAATCTTTCCATATTGAGTCAAGCTTATTAGGCCTGAAAAACTTAACTATCTTCTCTTCCATCGTCTTATCCAATTCATTTAGACAAATATTAGCAAGCAGTGGACTCAAAATCCCACAGTGACCGTAATTAGGTATCTTCACTGCCTCTTCTGGGGCAAAATCAAAGAAAGTTCTCAACCAGTAAGGATCAGGTTTCGGTTCATTCTCATTCAAAAGTTTCTTCTTTGTAGCTTTCTTCTTTTTCTTCCTTCTCCACTCTCCACTATCACCATCCTTTTGTAATTGTTGTCTCCTAATTGGCGTGCTAAGTGCCGTTCTTATCAAATTTAACACTTTCTTATCTTTGATAACCTTCTCGACACATTTCATGACAATATCATCATCTATCTCACTGAAAATCTCGCCTACATCACCTCTTAAAAACCACAAATATCCAGCAAAATTACTTCTTATAGTCCTAATTACAGTGTGTGCATTCCTCCCTGGTCTAAAAGCGTGGGACTTACCCGAAAACCGGGCTTCAAAAAAGGGCTCTAGTACCATCAGCAGCACCTCCTGAACCACCCGATCCTGAAAGCAGGGATCATCAGAATCCAACATTGCCCTGAGCTTCGTTTTGGAGAGGAGTTTCGTGGACGGCTTATCATTTGGGCTGCGGATCATTTGGTGAGTCTTATCATTCCATCTGAAGCGATTGTGTACAACGGCGTGTTGAAGGGCATAGAGAGACTGTAGAGTGTGAGAATGGAGGGCGCTGCGTGGAGGGAACGCTCCGGTCACGTGAGCGCAGGAACGCTGATAAGCGAGGACCCAAAGGTCGAGCTTCGAGAGGAAGCCAGTGAGATTAGGGAAACTGGCAAGGGGAGGTGAAGAGAAGGATTTGACCCACAGAGAAGTGCAGATGTCAATTGGGTCTTCTTTGAGGAGAGAGTAAGGGTCTTGATGGGCGGCGACGGAAGAGAAAGAGCGACAGCAAGGGAGGGAATTGAGGGAGAAAACGGAGGACGGAAGGTGTTTGATGAAAATTCTCAGTGACATTTCTTCCAGGCTTAATTGTGGGGTAAATGGTATTATTTGCAAGTGTTTTTCTGTTTTTGGATTCGACAAATGAAGAAGAGAGACAGGGAAACGGATGAATTAATTTTGGGGTCGCCGGTGCAAACAGTAGTACTGCTTGCTGAGATTTTCAGTGTTCGCCGCCGATTCTTTTGGTGGAAGATTGTTGGCGGGCTTCGTTTACAAGGATATGATGTTGGTTTTGAAAGTCCGTTTAGCAAAGGCTACCCTCCAGGCTCGCCCCGCCCCCTCTGATTAATTTCTATTCACTTTTTTATAAATTAGAAATATATATATAGTTCACGACAATAAAATTAAAAAAAAAAAAAAAAATAGTTGAAAGTAAAGAAAACAACTTTTTCTTTTTTTTTTTTTTTATAAATTTAGTGTTCTTTACTTTAATAAAATAAACATTAATTTATGCCTACTTAGCTATTGTGGTAAAAGGTAGACATATCTCTTTAATTTGGAAGTTTAAAGTATAAGTCTCTTTAAAATCGAATTATATTCTTTAAAAGAATAATATTATTTTAAAAAGAATACATCAGGCCAAAACAATAAAAAAAAACATTAGTTTTATTTATTACCTATTAAAATAATTAGCTTATTTTGTTGTAACATTGATCTCTTTATACATTATGAATTGTGTTTTAAAGTTAGTTTATTACTATTTCATTTATTTAATGAATACAAAAATTAGAATAAAGATATCACTCCTCAAGTCTAAAATTCTATTTTGGTCAATGTTGTTTATCAATTTTTTTTTAAATAATGTCGTATTCATTGAATTAAATCATTCTGTAAAATAGAAAGAAGAAAGAGAGACGGTTGACTAAACCACTATACAACTGTCGCTGAACAAGTCGTCTGTGCTAATCTATACATCACCTTATTCGCATACCGACGAGCAAACTTAAAACACACCTCACCTAGCATACAAGCTAAAGCAATACAATCATCAATAATGAATCCTAAAGGAGTACAAATACAAGCCTGTGAGTTTATATAATCAACAACCCTTGAGCATTCATCTCGATGATTATAGACGAATAACCCAGCTCCTTTAACCAAGAAAGTGCCTCTCTACAAGTCATCACCTCCGCCTCTGCCGCCGAAAAAGCACCATTTAACCGGAGACATTTGGAAGCTAACATCTGTCCTATTGAATTGCGAATAATCATTCCACCCCCTACATCACCACTTTGTGCAAAGAAACTAGCATCAATATTGCATTTAACTTTCCCGTAGGAGGCCGTTTCCATGTTGTCAATGAAGTTGGTGCCGCCACCGGACTTGTAGGAGTATGCGCAGCAGGCTGGGCAAGCCACCAATCCTGGATCGTTGCTACTGCTAGAAACTTTATTCGATCCACATCAACCCGCTCATGTCGCCATAGTAAACTATTTCGAGCTGCCTATACATTCCAAGCACAGGCCATCAACTGCACCCACTGAGCATCAGACAATGATCGCTTGTACCCACCGTGCCAACAGCAGGCCGTCATTCAGCTGCTGTAATTCCTGGAAATCAGTCCATACTTGCGCAATCTGATGGCATAAGAATAGTATATGTTCAATTGTCTCATTTGAAGCACCATAAAATACACAAGCAGCATCAACCGCAATACCCCGTCCCTTAAATTGCAGTTAGTTGGCAAACTTTGTGTCACACATCGCCACAAAAAAAATTTTATTCACGAAGGCAAGTGCAATTTCCACATAAAAATCCAATGGGCTGAAGCATTAACATCCCCCAATCTATATTGTTCCATTAACACATAGTGAGCGCTTTTTACTGTATACTAGCCCTAATCTTCATGCACCCATCTTACAAGATCATGCCGCCTACTATAGGGTAAAGGTATTCGCCGTATTAAGTCCACATCTCTTTGGTTAAAAAAGGACTGAATCAAATTCATATTCCAAGCTTGCTGTCCCGGTGAAAATAAATCACGAACCTTCATAGATTCCCTACCCGGTATCATTGGTGTTAGGGGATCGATCATCTGGTAGCCATGCAACATGCCAAACTCTAGTACTCGCTCCATCCCCTATCACTAATCGAGTTCCACCATAAATTAGAGGAATAGCAACAACAAGGCTCTTCCATAAATAGCTATCATTATTCCTAAAGACCCCTTGAAGCACACCATAGTTCGGATAGTACTTTGCTTTCAACAAACAACTTACCAACACATGAGCCAATAACCGCCATACCGATCTTCCGAGCAAAGCCAAATTATATTCCTGAAGCTTCCTAAAATTAAGGTTGCCATCGTCTTTGGGTTGATATAATTTAGACCAAGACATCAAGTGCACCCTTCTGCGACGAGAAATGTTGTTATCCCACCAAAAAAAGGTCAACATTTTCTCCAATAGATCGCAAGTTCCTCCGGGCAACAAGAAAGTTCCTAACGCATACACTGGTAGAGCTTGAGCAACAGATTTAAGCAACACTTCCTTACCAGCCTGTGAAATTCCCTGTTATAAGCGCCGGAATTTCATTCCCTTAAAAACAAATGTAGGTGGCACACGACTGTAGCACTACAGTCGTGCGACTGTAGTTACAGTCGTACGATTGTACGATCAGGGCAGGTGCAGCAGACTATGCCCATGACATAAGAAAGAGAGGAGGAGGAGATTTGGGCAATTAATGCCCGGATTCTCTGTGTAAAAAAGGGAGATTGGTTGAGATAAAAAGAAGAAAAGGAGAAAGATTGAGTTTAGTCTAGAAATTTGGTGAAAAATTAGAGAGAGAAAGGAGAAAAGAGAGAAGGAAAAGAAAGGAAGAAAACTTAACACAAAAGCTTACTTTTTCTCTTCTATTTTCTTTGATTCTCATAGTTTAAACTCAAAATCTGTTAGAAACCCCTAGGTTAATAACTTGACTTCACAAACACATCAAAATCTTGGACTTAAACCATCAGAATCCGTGACATTTGGGATTATTTTGGACAAGTTCTTCAAACCTCAATCTCAAGGAAAAGGAGCAAATTTCAGTGGATTGGAGCGACGCCAGGGGTCAATTCGACGTTAGATTAGCTTCTAAGAGGTAGACACTTCTTTTCCCTTCTCTTTTTCCTGCTTTCTGGGTGATTTGTGTGATTTTCATGCGTTTTTGCTTTAGTTTTCGCGTTTTTGCTCCTGGAAATCAAGAACAGTCATGCGATTATTCTTGAGTTTGATGAACAGTCGTACGACTGTATTTGCAGTCGTACGAGTGTTCTTGATTTCCAGGTAGTTTTCTTTCCAGTTTATTTCAAATAAAGTTTTGGCGAGATTCTGACTTTGGACCGCTTACAGTCGCACGACTATAATGTTATTTCCAGGATCAGAATTTCTGTTTTAATCCCTCAAAAATTTCCAAAAATCCATAAAAATTCAGAAAACCAGAAAATCATCAAAATGAATTTTGTTGTGTACATCCACGACCCTAGATTCAATTTTCAGTAAAATTGCATTTAGAACAATACCACGACGGAGACCCGATTCTCCCGAAAACCATATGTAAAAATGCATGTAAACCGAAAAAATTGTTTTCAAAATGATTTTCCCCACAAAACCAAAATATAGGGATGTTTCAAAATGTTTTCCAGGTCTAACCGGGCCGGCTGGCCGAGCCAACCCGGTTATCCCCTAAATGCATGCCCCTAATTCTTGATTTCCCATTCTGTCATGTTTGAGTCCAATTTATGGCGTGTTATATATTATACTAACCTTTGTCTTGCAGCTTTTATTTTTATTTTATATGTATTTAATAGAATTAATCGTGTATTTTAGACGATTGTAATATTTTTAGATAAATCGTGTATTCTAGGCATTTGTAAAAGTGAGGCGAGAGTTTTTATCTTTTATTCGATCGGGTTGTAATAATTTAATCATTAACTATTCTACTTTACCTGTATGCGCGATGTATGTCTATTTATTGCAATAAAATTGACTTTAGAGTTTGAAATACCATTCAAGAACATTGACCAACATTTATTTTAATTAGACACGAAATAAGAAACTTGTCCAGACCCAAATCTCTGGATAGTGTAACGGCCGTTCGTCCGGTTCAGCTACATTACAAATTTCCCGGTTGAGCTGAGCCGGGTGGCGACTCCTACAATATTCATTGAGACTTAGGTCTCGATTCTTTTAAGAATTAATTCCATTTATTTTGCAAACCGATTTTCCATTTATAAAAACTCCACGCGAGGGAGGGGCCCGCCCGAGATCGAGGCGCCCCTTCCGAAAGGGAGTCTCGCGTTCTGTCGAAAACGTCGTCCGCTCACACCTGTTTGCACCAACCTTGAATGCGACTAGCCAACTTTTCCACCAAAAAATTAAAAGCAATGTCCTTATTATGGCCAATCGAGGAGGGTAACCCCAAATACATACCATGGGAGGGAACACATTACACTTGCAAAATATCACAAATACTATACCGAGTAGCTACCACAGTATTCATACTAAACATGATACTAGATTTCTTAAAATTAATATGCTGCCCTAAAGCCTGTGCATACAAATAGAAACCATGTTTCAATCTAGCAGCCTCCTTTATGGTTGCTCGGAAATAAAATATACTGTCGTCAGCAAAAAAAAAAAAAGATGTGAAATTTCTAGAGCATTTGTGCAATTGCACAGCCATGCAACAGACCCCTATCCACCCATGTATTCAACAAAGAAGATAAACCCTCTACATAAAACAAGAACAAATATGGAGATATAGGATCTCCCTGGTGAACCCCACAACTTGGCGTAAAAGGTTGGAATACAGCCCCTTTATACTCGATAGAGTATGACATAGATGAAACACATTTCATAACAAGTCCAACAAAAGCATTCAGTAACCCCAATCTCAACATTATAGCTCTAGAAACTTCCATTTAACAAGATCATAGGCTTTGAATAGATCAATTTTTAAAGCTCCAAAACCAAACTTCCCCCTCATTTTCCGTCGTAAGAAATGACTCAGCTCAAATGCCATCATAATATTTTCATAGATTAAACGATTTGGGATAAAGGCACTCTGCTTTTCTGATATTAACGAGTGCATGTACGGCTACAATCGTGCTGAAATACATTTCGAAATAGCCAGCATAATAACATTACAAAGAGAAATGGGTCTCAAATCCGTCACACGCATAGGGTTTCTTATCTTAGGAATCAAAATTATTGAGGTAGCATTAAGTTCATCAGGTATGTGCGAATTGTTCAAGCAATACAAGCATAATCTTGTGATATCCCTACCAATAATGTCCCAATAACTTTGAAAGAATCCCGGATTGAACCCATCAGGACCCAGAGCTTTGTCAGGATGCATATCATAAAAAGCTCTTTTTACTTCATTATCATCAAACGGTCTCGATAAATCCATACACATATCATCATTTACCCTGTTTGGCACACATTGCAAAATCGGGTCCATATCACCCCCCTTAGCTTGGAAAATAGACTGAAAATAGTCTTGCACATGCTGCTCCAAACGGTCACCCCAAGTCAACGACACACCATTCACATCCACCAATGACTTTATGAGATTCTTCTTTTGCTGAAAAGTTGCACTTCTATGGAAGAAAGTTGTGTTAACATCACCAGTAGTTAGCCACATTTTCTTAGCACACTGACTCCAATAAAAGTTCTGCTGCTGCAAAAGTTGGTTATATTCAGCCTTAACCATCACCACTTACTCATCCATGCCCACCTCAACACACATACTCAATTGCTGCAACTTTTGCCTACATTGCCTCAACTGCCGCCTAAAATAACTCCTCTAAGTCTGCCCCCATATATGTAATGCCTCACCACAAGCCTTCAACTTCCGCAACCTATTTTGAACTGGATCTACCACCACTTCAGTTTCAGACCAAACACGAGGTACTACATCATGACATTCCGGAACACCCTTCCAAACATTTTCAAAGCGGAAAGATGTGCATTGCGGCTGCACCTATTTTGATGATTGAAGAACCAAAAACGCATGATCAGAATTCACCACTGGTACTACCACCGCCTGCATATGCGAGAGCCGATCCAGCTAATCCATTCGAACCAGTACTTGATCCAGTCTCTCCCTCAATATCATAGCACCATTCTGCCATCGTTGCCACATAAAAACTAGTCCGCTATGCCCCAAATCAACCAGCCGACACTGGTCAATAGTGTCACGAAAGCCATTCAACGGATTCAAAGGCTGAGGTTGTGCACCCCATTTTTCCTCCAGCGAAACCATATCATTAAAATCTCCAAACATACACCAAGGCAATGTCGATGTCGTTGATCGTCTAGTTAAACAATCCTAAGAATCTTTTCGATGACTTCTCTCTGGAAAATCATAATATCCTGTTAGCCTCCAATCTCCCATAACATTCCATACAACTACATCAATAAAGTTAACCTCCGCCAAAATTAAATCAAGCATATTTTCTTCCTTCCATAAAAAAGCCAAAGCACCCCCGTGATTTACATGAGGGACGTAAATAAAGTCATGGAATCCCAATTTCTTACACAACGCGTCAACCTTGTTCCTATCCACTTTAACTTCCATCAAGAACACCAGCCTGGGTCTAAATGCAAAAACAATATTATGCAATTCTTGAACTTTCTTCGGCCGACCCAAACCTTGACAGTTCCAACTTAAACAATTCATGGTTGTCGGCGAGTCTCCATAGGATCGGCCGATATGTCAATAAGTGTACCATTATCAGTTTCCATTATCTCCACAGCATGAATGTCACTCTGCTCCACAGTCTCCATTCGCTTCCTCTTAGGATCCAGTACTACCACTGTGCTTTGTTCATCCATCATTTGCTTAGCCTGCAACTCTTGAATTGTTGATAAGTCAACAAAGCCACCCTGCTGAGCCCTGGCCTGTTGTGATGGGACCTTCAGATCCGGTCTCGGTTTTAGCCACGGCACCGATGTTAATTCTAATCTCCGTGGGATCGCACACATCTCCACTCCAAATAGCTTTTCTACATTTGGGTCTCCAAGTGGCCTAAATGCAGCACATGTATTTTCGCTATGACCTAGTAGACCACAAAAGAAGCAAAATAGAGGGAGCTTCTCATACTTGAAGTGAACCCAAAACCATTCTGTCGAATTCCTTCCTAGCCTCATTCTTCTCTTTAAAGGTTGGCATACATCAATACGTACCTGAACCCTTAGATATCCACGATATGGTAAGGTAAGGTCTTGCAGATCATTCATCACAAACTCACCTATATACGCTCCTGCTGTTTGCAATACCCTGGTATTACAAAAACCCACCGGCAGACCATGCAATTGTTCCCAAAATTCCACAAAACCCAAATTAACCGAATACAGCTCCTGCATCCTTGTGACTCTTTTGAAAACCAATAATCGATTCTTAAAGCTCTAGGGACTATTTCTTATTACCAGACTAAGGTCAAATGTGTGATTGAATTGAAAAAGATAACGAGCATCATGCAAAGGGTAATCGAAACCCCACCAACAGGTTTCCATACCTTAGCCAGCGCAACCCTCATACCATCCACATTCAGTTCTTTGTCAGTCGGAAATCTCCCTACGAGACTTAAACTCAAATCATATTGCAGTGTTTCTTCATCCGCAAGCACTACCACCGGTTCTCCTTTCTCCTCCGGCAGCCGCATCTGTTCATACTGCTTTGCAATTGCATCTGCTTCCGAAAGTACCAGCCATACTCACAAGCAATCGGCTAAAATTAATTCCAACAATGGTTGAAAACGATACGCACAACAAAAATCCAAGAGAAAAGAGTGAAAAAGACCCTAATACAAGGGTAGAGGACGTTATAGCAAGCAGCTGATGTTGTTTATCAATTTAATGAAACCTTTTTTTCGTTTTTTTAGGAAGATATTTACAAAGAAAATGAATTTCTTATAGATTATACAGTTATTTTATTCTCATTTTTCATTAAGGGTGAAGTATTTAGTCTCACGAATACTCAAATCTTGAACCTCCCAATTTTAAGATTGTTAAATTGAATAAATGAAAAGCGTGATATATCCTCCAAACTATTAGGAAATAAGGTTTTTTTATTTACTCATCATTTTTTTAGTTTATTAATCTTAATAAATATATCTTAATATCTCTTCAAATAAAGTAGTAAATTTGATGGGTTACATTGTAATCTCAATCGTTGATTAAAAAATTATTGTTGAGTTTTAACTGCCAAATTATGAAAATTTGTCATTTATTATTTATTGAATAATTACACTATAACCATTGATTTTCTAATAAATGGTTCAAATATATTAAACTTTGACCTCTCATGTTCAAATGCAATTTGATAATAGAGGTGTCAAAGTGGGTCATAATACGATAATGCAATTCGTATAATAAATAGATTTGGTGAATTGGGAATAACAACACGATTCATATAAAATGTAAATTTGACGAATCAAGGTTGATGATATGATGTGAGTTAGTGTTAAAAATAGATTGACAAGTTTAACATTTTCGATAAGTGGATCATTTTAATGTTAACCTTATATGTGTTACCAAAATAGGTTAACACGATATAATGAGATTATCCACATTAGTTTTTCGGATGTTAGAACAAATTTCTAATTTTCTTTCATTATCTTAAACAAAAACTCTAATTTTTAAATAGTCATTTACTTATTTTAAAAGTGGATGAACTTTGGAAAATTAATGGTTGATATTTAATTGCTAAATTCTGAATTTTCTATATTATTGAAATCTCTTTTTTTTTTTTTAATAATTAATTCTCTAGTAATGACTTAATTTTCCAATTTAATTAATTTCATAATCCCTGGGTAAAACCTTAAATTCGTAGACCCACCCTCACACCCCTTTTTGCAGGCTCATGTCGATGAAAAGTTGGGATTTAAAAAACATTTTAGGTATAGAGAAATAGGCCCCTAATTAGAGGACACATTCAAAGGCAAATACATTTTTGCATGCATATATGGATGGATGGATGGAGTACACGCTACGAAAGTGTCAATTGCCCATTAAACATTATCCCTGCTTACGATGCAAATTCACATGTCCAATTTTTCTTCAATTCAATTTTCTGACCCAAAATCTCTGAACTAATTCCATTTTCTCATATAAATTATATTTGTCAAAGCAACAGACATCTCTTTTTAACATGCCTCAACTATCAGTAATCTGTAACCATATACATACCATTAATGCATTTGAAATGCTTGAAATTATTGTCAATTATTTAGTTCCAA
The DNA here is from genome assembly GCA_039660915.1 of Euphorbia tirucalli. NCBI lineage: Eukaryota > Viridiplantae > Streptophyta > Magnoliopsida > Malpighiales > Euphorbiaceae > Euphorbia > Euphorbia tirucalli. The sequence continues at coordinate 9,312,099 of CM077638.1, forward strand.
AAATAAAAAGTCAAAAGGTTTCCTTTATTAAATTTCAAAATCACATGAATAGTATTCCAATTATTTATTTTAAAATGAGTACTAATATATATATATATGAAAAAAAATATAACTAATACTGAAAAGACTTGAAAACGCACAGTTTAGAAATCATTTAATATATTAATTTCAAGAACAGGTCAAGAAAAGTGTACTGAAACTTAGATCAGATTCATCATGACATTGAAGAGACTTAAAGAAAACAGCTAGCTGTGTGAACTGAACTCATGGTTGATATATATGAACATGACTCATATTCTGTATATATATGTAGATTAAGTAAACTCAGTCATCACTCTGTTACAAAGTATCCAAAATCATGTGTACACAAAATATATCAGAGCCAAAAAAAAAAAAAAAAATCAAAAAAGAAACCGCATCAAAGAAAAAATTATCACCAAGAAATGAATGCTTCGATCGTGGGTGTGATTTTATCTCTAGGGTTTTGGGGTGGAGAAATCGCAGTACAATGTAGAATCAGAATTAGGATTTTCATTATGGCAAGGGGATGAGCCAGAAGGAGGAACGAGACCCTTTGGTAGCATTGCAGAAAAAGGCCTGGTATTGATCTGCTTCTTTTTTTTCTTCATCTTCTTTCTGATCTTGTTCTTGTTGATTACTTGGGCGGCGAAATTAGGCGGGGTGTTCTTGATGAAGAACATTTGGTATTGCGCAGGATGATTTTGGGAAGGAGTTTGGTGGAGGATTTCATGGGAGGAAACGGAGGGGAGAGAGAGGAGGAGGAGGAAGAAGAAGAAAGTGAAAGTGCAGAAGAAATTGATCAAGGTTTGATTGAAACCCATGAGAGCACTGAGATTTTGCTGCGAAGCATTTATACTGACGAGAAAGAAAAGAAAGTGGAAAGAGGATTATTCGATTGATGCTGTGAGATTGGCGCAGAGAGATTTGGCATCCCCAAAGGGTTTATTGTTCCTTTTAAGAGACTCATTTCAGGAGAAGAAGAAATCTGGCTTTTATAAGTGATCAAGATCTTTACCCTTTCGCCTCGTATTCTTACAATTTCTTTTTTTCTTTTTTACAGTATATAATAAATTTAAGTTTAATTTTTTGTATCGTACTAATAAAATTATTAGTATTCAAATACACTTGCATATATTGTTCAATCATGATAAAAGTTTAATTAGTAAATGTACATTAATAATTGAATTATGTCCTTTTGGTGCTAGATCTCCGTTGATACTCTCGTGGGTTATGTTATGGGTATTTGCCAATTGCCAGCAATTCCCCAATTGTGTTTCTTGGCCTTAGGGCTATCTTTCTCAATAACAAAACCCTAAATAAATGGGCTTTTTATATAAATACTTACCTTTCGGCACCATATAACTTTTTTACATACAAAGCAAAAATTTGCATAAATACATAAAAAACTTTCCAAAATTTCAAAAATACCTAAAAAATTTATTCCTGTTTTATAAATTCTAGTCCAAAAAACATCAAAAGCAAAAAATCATAATCTCCAAAATATCTCTTCTGCTTTGTCCACGTTTCTCTCTCTCTTTTTTTTTTATAATTTTTAATATAATTTTGCATTTATCTCTCAATTCGTTTATTTTTTGTCATGCGACTTTATAAAGTTTTTTTTTTTTTTATCTTCAAAACAAACTCCATATGTATATACTTTTTCCGACATATTTTTTTCATTAAGGTATATATAATGTATAATCAATGTAATAGTGCATCTTAAGATATAATTAAGGTATAACAAAGGTATAATCACTGTAATTGTGTATCTTAAGGTATAATTAATGTATAAGTAAGGTATAATCAATATAATAATGTATCTTAGGGTATAAATAAGGAATAACTAAGGTATAATCACTAGAATAGTGTATTTTAAGGTATAATCAATGTAATAGTGTATCTTAATGTATAAACAGTGTATAAAGAGTGTAGAACAATGTATAAGAAGTGTATAAACAGTGTATAACAATGTATAAACAATGTATAGTAATATATAAGAAGTGTATAACAATGTATAAGAAGTGTATAAATAGTGTATAACAATGTATAAACAGTATAAAACCGAGCATAAAAAGTGTATAAACAGTGTATGAACAATGTATAAACAGTGTATAAACAATGTATGATAATATATAAGAAGTGTATAACAATGTATAACAATAAATGAGAAGTGTATAAACAATGTATAACAGTATATAAGATGTGTATAAACAATGTATAAACAGTGTATAAGAAGTGTAAAAACAGTGTATAAACAATGTATAAACAGTGTATACATAATGCATAACAATATATAAACGTTTAACAGCGTATAACAATGTATAAACAATGTACAAGCAGTGTATAAAGAGTGTATAACAATGTATAACAGTGTATAAGAAGTGTATAAACAATGTATAAACAGTGTATAACAATATATAAGAAGTGTAAAAATAATGTATAAACAATATATAAACAGTGTATAAACAATATATAAACAGTGTATAAACAATGCATAACAATATATAAATGTATAACAATGTATAAGAAGTGCATAACATTGTATAATAATGTATATGCTGTGTATAACAATGTATAATAAGTGTATAAACATATAACATTGTATAAGAAGTGTATAATAATATATAATAGTGTATAAATAGTGTATAAACAATGTATAAGCAGTGTATAAAAAGTGTATAACAGTACATAAAAAGTGTATAAATAATGTATAAACAGTGCATGACAATGTATAACAATGTATAAGAAGTGTATAAACAGTGTATAAGAAGTGTATAAACAATGTATAATAGTATATAAGAAGTGTATAACAATGTATAAGAAGTGTATAAACAGTGTATAAACAATATATGAATAATGTATAAACAGTGTATAAACAATATATAACAATATATAAGAAGTGTATAACAATGTACAATAGTATATAATAAGTGTATAAACAATGTATAAACAGTGTATTGTGTATAAGAAGTGTATAAACAATGCACAAACAGTGTATAAATAATATATAAACAGTGTATAACAATATATAAGAAGTGTATAAATAATGTATAACAATGTATAAGAAGTGTATAAACAATGTATAAACAGTATCTAATAGTGTATAATAAGTGTATAAACAATGTATAAACAGTGCAGTAATAAAATGCACTCCTAAAGTGCAGATGCAGTCCTAAAGTGCAAATGCAATCCCAAAATGCAGTCATAAAGTGCAAATGCAGTCCCAAAATTGCAGTCCTAAAGTGCAGATGCAGTCCCAAAATTGCAGTCTTAAAGTGCAGATGCAGTCCCAAAATTGCAGTCCTAAAATGCAGTCATAAAGTGCAACTGCAGTCCCAAAATTGCAGTCCGAAAATACAGTCCTAAAGTGCAGATGCAGTCCCAAAATTGAAATACAGTCCTAAAGTGTAGATGTAGTCCCAAAATTGCAGTCCTAAAATGTAGTCTTAAAGTGCAGATACAATCCCAAAATTGAAATGCAGTCATAAAGTGTAAATCCAGTCCCAAAATTGAAATGCAGTCCTAAAGTGCAGATGCAGTCTTAAAGTGCAAATGCTGTCCCAAAATTGATAGACAATCATAAATTACAAATGCAGTCCCAAAATTGAAATGCAGTCCTAAAGTGCAGATGCAGTCCCAAAATTGCAGTCCTAAAATACAGTCTTAAAGTGCAGATGCAGTCCCAAAATTGAAATGCAGTCATAAAGTGCAAATACAGTCCCAAAATTGTAAATCTAAAGTGCAGATGCAGCCTAAAATTGAAATGTAGTCCTAATTAAGGTATATTCAATATAATAGTGTGTCTTAAGGTATAATTAAGGTATAACTAAGGTATAATCAATGTAATACTGTATCTTAAGGTATAACTAAGGTATAATCAATGTAATAGTGTATCTTAAGGTATAACTAATGTATAATTAAGGTATAACTAAAGTATAATCACTGTAATAGTATATCCTAAGGTATAATTAAGTTATAACTAAGGTATAATCACTGTAATAGTATATCTTAAGGTATAATTAAGGTATAACTAAGGTATAATCAATGTAATAGTGTATCTTAAGGTATAACTAAGGTATAATTAAGGTATAACTAAGGTATAATCAATCTAATAGTGTATTTTAAGGTATCACTAATGTATAATTAAGGTATAACTAAGGTATAATCACTGTAATTATACCTTATCTAAACAACTCCAAACTAAAGCCTATTAAGTCTTCCGCCAAAACATATCAACGATTGAAATAAAATGCAATATCATTTCTGGATAGACAGGAACCCAAATGCAACAGTGACAATTTCATAAATTTAGGAAGAATAAAGCAAATAAATGCAGGCTTCCTAAATCTAGTTTAGTTTTTTAGATTAAAGAATACTAATAATTTAGCAAACAGAAGCTACCTTGATTTTGCAAAAAAGGCTTCAAACCTAACAACATTATGGAAAAACTATTTATCAACTGATTTTAATCATTTACAGCATCAATACTTTTTGAATTTGATTAATTTAAAAAACAAACAGCTAAGGGCTTTTTAAAGGATATAAGTTAGCAATATGATCACATTCCACATAAAAATAAACAAACTTCAGATTTTGTACATGTATTCTCTCATCCTTATAACTTAAAAATTGCAACCTAATTAACATTGAAATGCAAATTTCAGATATGGAAGTAGAAAATACAGTTAAACAAGCTAAATTCACAAAATCAAAAAGAAGAAACCCAATTAAAAAGAACAGCAAGATGCCTGATGATTACTTAAGTAGTGGAATTTCTTTTTTTTTTTTTCAACCCATTATAGAATAGATGCACTTTACTCCATATTATAATTTCTTAAGTTCAAATTTCAAATAAAAAAGAAGAAAGATGAAGAAGAAGAACAAAATCAAAAATTAAGAACACATACCAAATTAAATTCATAAAATTAACAATAGAAAACAAATTAAATTCAAAAATTTGATCAGACAAGAGAAGAAACATAGATGCATGTGAGTACATAGAGAGATAGAGAAATGGAACCTTGATTGACGATGCGTTTATTCTCACGAAAATTTTCCAATAGAGGGGATGACCAACGTGGAAGAGAAACATTTTAAGGATTAGTAAAATTACTACTCAAAAGGTGACCCTTGCGGTTGGTGAAGCCATTGTTAGATTCAGAAGAACCGGAGACAAAGGGAAAATGGAAAATCGAGAGCCATTGTTAGAATCACAGGAAGGGGAAAATGGAAAATCAAGAACCAGACAGCAAGAGTAAAGCTCCAATTATGTCAAAGCCCCAAATATGTTCGATTGATCTGTACAGAACGAGGAAGAGAGGAGGTGGGGAGGTTTGTGATTGAGGATATAGATTTTCAAGAAAGAGAGGTAGAATACATATGGAAAAGACAAAAAAAACTAATTAGCGTATTTGAAAAAAATATTTGAAAGAAAAGATATTTAAGAAAACATGACATATTTAAAAAATGTATTTTGAAAGAAAAGGTATTTAAAACAGTAGGGAAAGGTAATGGATCAAAAACAAACTTAAAATAGCCGTAAAATCGACAATTTCACTAAATAAATTGTATAAAATATTTTTAGCCTCGGCATAAAATGATTTGGTGAAAAAAAAATCTGATTATGGGAAAGGCATTTTTTCCATGGTTTTCAGACCCGGACCGGTCATCGAACCGGTGAAGGGATGGATTCATGAATTTTGGATTAAACCGGAATAAATCGGAATCAAACCAGATTTAATAAATATATTAAAATATTAAAATATTTTTATTTTTATATTTATAATATATAAAAATTTGAACATTTTTATTATAATTCTTTAAGTTTAAGCATGTCAAACACATATAATAATTAAAAAGCTTAATTTATGAAATATAGTTACAATTAAATGTCAATTTAATTTAAAATAATATAAAAATATAACCTATATTTTATTTTAATTAAAAACACCTCAAAATAATAAATTAAATTTTTAATTCAAATATTTTTTTTAAACAGTCTGGTCGAACCAAAAAACCGGTCCGGTTCATGGTTTTCTGGTTCGATTGGCCGGTCAGATCGAAAATTGACCGGTTATTGACCAGAGTGAAAACTGGACACAAACCGACCGGACAGACCTCCGGTTCCGGTCGAACCCGGTCCGACCGGCCGGTCCGGTCCGTTTCACAACTATGGTTTTTTCTTTTTAAATAAATAATGTATTTTTTACACCATTACTAAAACAATAAATTATATTATTAATGTGGCAAGTTTGATTGTGTAGTCATGACTTATTAAATTATAATTTTTTTTACGTGTTCTGTTAAATTATTTTTTTAAAGAAATTATGTTAAATTATTAATTTAAATTGATGATCAATAATATGGTATTGTTAAAATTCTGGTGGAATTACTTTCTTTGCTTGTAAAGAAATATCATAAAGTATAAAATTTCAAAATTTAGGTTAAAAAAATCCAAGTAAGTTTCAAAATAACAACAAAAAATTTTAAAAAAAAAAGTAATTGCAAGTAAATGTAATATTTTTCGTTGTAAAATAAACTACAGTCACGTTTGGTTTATGAAATGGAATATAGTGGGAATAGAATAGTTATTCCATTGAGTAATAGAGTAGTTATTTCTTTTTCGACCCTATTCCCATGTTTGGTTCAACGCTAAAATAATGTATGGAATATGACTTAATGAAATGGAAAAAAATAAAAAAAACCAGGTGAAAATAGGTTAAATAAAGACAAAAAGAATCAAACGATAAAAACGAAAAAAAAAAAAAGAAAAAATGAGATATAATGAAGAAAAAAGGGATAAAATTGAGTAAAATATAGAAAAAAGGATTAAAAAAAAAGAAACGGAAAAAATTAAGAAAATGGAAAAAAGGAAAAAAAAAACCAATGAAAAAAGAATATTAAGGAAAAACAAACAAATAGGAGAAAAATAAGTAAAATAAAAATTAATATAAAAGATTATACATTTGGTGAAGTATGTAATAGTTATTCGGTTCCATGAAGAATTGCTATTCCGTACTTTGTGGAATAGTTATTCTGTGTAATAGGTATTCCATGATCAGATAATGAATCAAACATATTCCACATGTGATAACTATTTTATTCTTTCTCTATTCCATGGACCAAACATGACCTATATACTTTAATAATACATTAGTAAGAGAATCAATTTACTAATGCGATTAGTACATTACCAAGTTAGCATATTATATTAGTAAAAATCAACTATTTGAAAGTTACATTAGTAAAAAATCATAATTTGATATGTCATATTAATGTGTTATAACTTATATTAGAGATATGGTAAACACAATTGTCAATTTATTCCTTTCCCTTCTTTTATTTGAGAAGAAGGGCTGGTCTGATTGCTTTTGACAGCTAAAATTGAAGTAATTACAAGATTTATTGGTCATATGAGTTTGTTTTTCTTTTTTGTAGTTTTCCCGGAACAATAACTATTCATGGCAAGACAAATCTAAGATACGTCCATATATAAACAAATTAGTCTTCATTAATCAAGCACTAAAAAGGCATTTTATATTTTTAATATTCTTATTGATCTATTATAATAAGAAAACCGATTTTAATATATATAATTAGATATGTTCTACGAATAAAAGAAGTAATTAATTGCCAAAATAAATAGTTTGTTGTTAACAAAAGAAAATGCATTATCTCACATATAGGCACACAAATTACAAGAAAACAAGCATGTTCTATTTTCAATCATAGAAATTATAATTTTACAAGCTATTATAAATAAATATTTTAATTTTTAAGTATATATTGTTCGTATGACATTGAATAAAAATACATCTAGTAACAATATAATTATTTTAAATAAAATTTTTAATATAAAATTTTATTAAATATTAAACAAAAAATACTATAATTTTCTGAAATTATTCTGGTCAATAGCAAACTGTAAATTAACTAATTAATATAAAACTCAAAAAACCAATAAATATAAAACAAATAGACAATGGGCACGGACACGGCGACCGTGTCAAATAGAAAGAAGGGGAGAAAAATTTCTCTCTCCCACTCCATTGACTTCAATAATATTAAACAAGAACAAAAATTTTAAATCTCTTGCTCCATCTCCTTCATGGAGTTGCCCGTTTCTCCCAATCCCCCGAGTACGATCCTGCGCTCGTAGAAACAAATTTCATCTATTTTCCTCCCAATTGTTATTTGATTGGATCAGATTCTGAGTTTGATCCAATATTCACTCTTGTCTTTATTCTCACTCTCTCTCCCTCTATCTGCAACTAAACATAGCAGAGCGGGGAGATCGCGCAACGAAAGAGAATATTAAAACCCTAAATTCAATTTGACATGTCGAAGTCTTCTCTGCCTTATTCCATAAAAGATGTCGACTATGATAACGCCAAGTTCCGCCAACGATCTTTCGTTAAGGTTCTTCCTATTAATCCACATCTCTCGTTTATTTCTTTTTAATTTGACTTTGAATTGCTTTCGTGCTTGATTCTCAATCGCTATGCTTCTGTTGAGTTCCGGCATTGTGTAGCTTTCCTTACGAGCTTAGCTGCAGAGAGCTTTATGTTGGAAAACTGAGAGAAATAGAGATTTGCTCTTGTTAAAACACATAAGTGAAATATAGATGAATTTGCTGATTCACATTTAAACAACGACGGTTGATAAAAATTTTGAAACCTCCATTCTGCTGCGAATTGGGCGTCCGTAGCAATTTTAATTCTTGCTACTTTTTGTTTCATTGTTGACATTTTCATTTTAATTCTTGCTAATTTTTGTTCATTGTTGGTATTTTCAATTGTGAATCTCTTGATAATGGAAACTTCTCAATTATTAATCATAACGCTGCCTACAGATCTAGTAATTTCTGTTTATATTTTCTAAATTTCTGGAGCACTTCTTTAGCTTACAGATTCAATTATAGATCTGTTGAGTATGTTTGCTTATAAAATCCCCTATCATATTGCAGAGTGTATTTGACTTAATATTAGCTTATGCTCTTGATAGTGTCCAAAACTTAAACACTAAGTCTAGTAACTGCATATCATAAAATAGGATTACATTGTCAATTAATATTACAAATGACATGCTCAAATGAATGAGAATGCCCTTAAATTACCTCTTTCTTTTTCCCTTTTGGAAAGAGTTCAAAATCTGTTTAGCCCTCCTTTCCTGGTGCTTATATTTATATTTGAAATCCAATTTTTGTTATATATATAGCGAAATGCTTCAAACTTGTTTCTTTTCTGTCCAGGTAATCTCACAGTCCCTGGTTACCAGTAACTTAAAGCGTGATTGTATAAGTTGTAGCACTGGGAAGTTTCTAATGGTATTAATGATCTTTGGTTTAGCATACCTTATGCTGACTCATGCAAGTAGTGCCAATCCTTTTTCTGATAGACTAGCAGAAGGAACAACGGCTAATGGAGACGGTAACATAATGACAAATGGCACTGGAAAATTTGGAAGACTTTGGAGGAGACCACCAAGGCTACCTCCTCGACTATCACCCGATGAGATGAAAAACAAGAAACTAACTCCTGGTTCAGAGAAGCTAAATAGTGAATCAATATGGAGAGAAAGGCAAGAAAAAGTAAAAGAGGCTTTCATCCATGCTTGGTCTGGTTATAAAAAGTTTGCTATGGGTTATGATGAACTTATGCCACTTGAAAAGCGAGGAGTTGATGGATTAGGTGGTCTGGGTGCTACTATTGTGGATGCTCTTGATACTGCCATGATAATGGGTGCCGATGAAATTGTTTCTGAAGCAGGCACATGGGTTGAAACACACCTTTCTGATAGGATTAGCAAGAAAGGACAAGTTAATCTGTTTGAAACTACCATTCGTGTTTTGGGTGGTCTTTTAAGTGCGTATCATTTAAGTGGCGGAGAACAGGGGGCAGACTCTGTGCATAAGGGCCCTAAACCAATTGTGTATCTGGAAACTGCTAAAAACCTGGCTGATCGTCTGCTATTGGCTTTTACTTCTAGTCAAACTCCTATTCCCTTTAGTGATGTTATTCTGCATGATCCCTCAGCACATCGTGCTCCTGGTGGTCTCAGCAGTACGTCAGAAGTTTCAACTTTGCAGCTCGAGTTCAATTATCTTAGTACTGTTTCTGGTGATCCAAAGTATAGCATGGAAGCTATGAAGGTTTTGGCACATATGAAGAATCTTCCAAAAGTAGAAGGGCTGGTTCCTATATACATCAGGTATGACTTTGATTTCTAAAGTATTTCAGTTTTCTCTGAAGTTAAATGATTTATACTTTTCAGGACCCAAATCATTATTGGGCCTTGTTATTATGTTATAGTCAATGACGTTCCTTCTACTCTGTTTCCTCACCAATTTTTATGTCTAGAGTATTTATTTCTAAGAATGGCAACCAAAATGAGTTTGCATGAAGCAGGCTCTCTCTCCTCATCTCTGCTCGAAGATTTCACCCAAATTCTTAACAACAATAGACGCGTTAGCTTTTTTGAATTTTCTAGTACACGTGCAAGTTAACTGAAGAGCAATAAATTTGAATTGAGGTGGTATTTTTTGCTTATCATAAATTGAACGAAATAAAACGAACTTTATGTCTTTTGTTTTCTTGATAAGTCACCATTCTTTTTTTTCATCAAAATTTGCCTTGATAAGAGTTGTGAGGTTTACTATAAATCATATGTAGTTGACAAAAGGATCTACAATTCAGACCTCGTTCATACTGAAAAGTTGGCACTTTTTCCGGTGTACCCTGGATTCGTATAAAATAAGCTTGCACTTCTTCCTTCTCAAATTTATTTGACCTTCTACTTGTTTGGAAAATAAACATAGCCGCCTCATTGTGTTATAGGAGGCTTGTGAAATTAATTTTCTGTGCTTTTTTTTCTTATTATTTGCAACTCTTGTGATTAATATGAGCTTATATCACCTTTTTTGGCATTAAAGCTTGGTTGTTATATATCTGTTATAGAATGCATTAGCTTTATATGTTTTTTGATCCCTGTGCTGAGGAGTTTCACAAGTCCATGTGACAGCTTTATAACTTGTTTAGGTGCATATAGGAACCTGCCCAATGCCTGTGCTTTAAATTGCTTCAGAAGGGATTAAAGGCAATCAAAAGAACACAATTTGCTTTTATCCCCTCCTCCCTCTCTTTTTTTTCCCTAAACCTTGATTACTTGATTTGATTCTCTGAGCAATTAGATAATGTGGTTGATATTTTAATATTACTTTCCATCAATTGCAGCCCCGACTCTGGTGAATTTAGTGGAGAAAATATCAGATTGGGATCTCGTGGTGACAGCTATTATGAGTACCTGATTAAAGTATGGCTTCAACAGGGAACCAGTCGAGATAAGAATTTTACATATTTATATGACATGTATGAGGAGGCAATGAAGGGTGTTAGGAACCTACTTGTGCAGAAATCAATTCCCAATGGATTGGTATTTGTGGGGGAGTTGCCTAGTGGAGCAAATGGTGGTTTAAGCCCCAAGATGGATCACCTGGTATGTGTTACTATATAAATATTGATGTTACTGCACTGATTACTTTTTTATTCTATGCTTCTTCCATATATTAATTTTAAGACTTAGGAAATTAAGAAATAGTTGCTGATTGAAGATAACCACTATAATCCATCTGATTCATGTGAAATTCTGTTTGTTTCTCTTGCAAATGCTCTAAATTCTGGATCGAGCTATTGATCAGTAATTTGCATGTGTCCACTAATTTTTCCTGTGCTGGAGAGCAGGGGTGGAACTAGGCCAGACTTCTTGGGCATGCTGACGCAGCCCGTCTCCAGGGACAGAACCCCGGTCGGCGTCGCACCTCTTAGGGGTGTGTTTGTTAAGAAGTATGAGATGGGGAAGGATGAAAATCATGTTTTTCTAGGCATATACCTAGACTTCACATTTTTCTAGAATTAAGTCTAGGCACATGCCTGGAAAAATGTGATTTCCATCCTTCGTCCCTCCCTTCCTTCTTAACAACCACAGCCTAAGGGTGTCACTGGCAGGCTTACAGTCAACAGAACCCCCATGACTGCCTTTGGTTCTGCCCCTGAGTATCAGTCCTTTTTCAATTCTCTACTTGAATGCATGCCTTCACTTTCCAGATAATTTGTAATTTGATGCACATTAGAGAATAAGCCCTCTAGATAATGGGAACACGGTGTTTGATATTAAGTTATCTTTTCTATACCCACTTTATATCTTTTCAAAGGTTGGCATGTCGAAAATTAGCGATTTAACTGGAGACAATACAATCACGGAAATTTAATGCGTGTGAGTCTACTGCTTCACTCTTTTGACTTAACAAAAAGTCATTGGATGTGTCAGCACGATTAAGCTGAATTTTATTATATAAGAATTAAAATACATGATCAGCTGTTCAACATGTTGTTTATCAATATGCTGTCATCCTTAAAGATGTCCGTTTCTTCTTTTTCTTACCTCATTAGCAATCTTAGATGTTTTCTACATTTTTTCGTTTTTCACATGTATTGGCTATTTGGCTCAATTATATTTCCTCGAGTTGTGGAGTAGAAAATCAGGATTTCTTTTCCCATTTGGTTGAGTGTGTTTTTGCACTAGCAAAAGCATGCTGGGATTTTTGCAAGTTGATCTATTTGGTTGGGAAGAAGTAGAAAAGCGCTTTCAGGAGAGGGAATTGCCCTTTCCTTTTGAAGATACTGTTCTGTCTAGATGACACTGGGGTGCATTTTGCTGATGCTTAGCCTACTAATAATTTTTCTTGTTCCCTTTCATGTAATATTTTCAAATATTCTCATCTTGTATGTTACTTGGGGGAGAGTCAGATATAGGCCTTCATGCCGATATAGGACCTCTGTTTTTCTTTTTCTAATATATCTGACAGGGTATTGATCATTATGCTGTTGTTTCTTTGGAATAAAATTTTCCAAGGCATCCGTACTTTGCCATACATACCTTCACAATAGCGTGGCATGCAATTACCAGTTCCTACATCTTTTTTTTTTTTAGGTGTGTTTTTTGCCCGGTACACTTGCTCTTGGTGCAACGAAGGGATTCACAAAGGAGAAGGCAATGAAAGACAATCTGCTTAAATTTGAAGACCTAGAAAATTTGAAGCTTGCTGAAGATTTAGTAAGGACATGTGTGGAGATGTATGCTGTAACTTCTACTGGTCTTGCCCCAGAAATTGCCTACTTCCACACCAAGGTTTGTCAGATTTTGATATTTGAAGCTCTTATCTCCATTCTTGTGAACATGTGCTTGTGTTTCGTGGCTGTAATAATATGATGTTAGCTTCCGAATTATGCAGGAATATTCTGAAGATGGTCTTGATGGCGGAAATAAGAGTTCAAAGTTCATTAATGACATAATAATCAAACATGCTGATAGTCATAATCTTTTGCGGCCTGAAACTGTAGAATCATTGTTCGTGTTGTATAGAATCACAGAGGACCAAAAGTATGTCCTTGAAAATTCAGGCATTAGGTTTTCCTGTATTCTTTAGTTTCATGTTCTACACTGCACAGTGCACGCTCAATGAGTCATGTTCTTTTTTTCTTTTATTGTTTATTTGATTGAATATGATGTGCTGCAGATACCGTGAATGGGGTTGGCAGATCTTTGAAGCATTTGAGAAGTATACAAAAGTTGATTCTGGTGGATACACTTCTTTACAAGATGTCACTACTGTTCCTCCTCCGAGAAGAGACAAGATGGAGACCTTCTTTTTGGGAGAGACGCTTAAGTACCTGTACTTGCTATTTGGGGATACCTCTACTATTCCATTGGATAAGTTTGTCTTTAACACAGAAGCTCATCCTTTTCCTATTAATGGCCTTTGAGTAGGACTGGCTTCGTTTACGTCGATAACATACATACAAAGGAAGACATTTGCAAGCCTGTATTTTGGTTGGCGATGAGCTCGACTTCTCTTTTAAAATTTATTAACGCATGATTCATGTGGTTAATCTTATTGAGAAAAGGTAATCAACAAAGTGACAATCAAGAAAAGACGGTAGTGAACTTTCGCTTCCTGCAGAATTCATCAGTCATTTGATACACGTCAGTTTCCTAAGAAACATTTTCCTTGGACAACTCTTATTATAGTTTTGTAATCCGGCAGAATATGACATGGCTGTAAGATGTAATTGTTTTACTTAACATTTTTCGCAGTTAATGTAGATAGGGATATTTGATACAAAAGTACCAAGTCAAAGCACCACAATTTGTATTTGATACCTCCAATGTTCCAGGACTTGCGTCTTGCAGCAATTTATGAGGCTTATTTTCACAACTGATGTATTCCCTTTTTTTTTTTTTTTTGTATTTCTTTTCTACATTGCTCAAATGATAAGTTATTTCTATGTCTACATCAAAACTCTCTAATTACTTTTAGGTCACATCGCAATCTAAATTTCCAGTGTCATTTTGAAGGAGAAAAAGATGATCACCATCACGAATGACACTTATGTCGTCTATTTCTGCATTCTCAGCATCGATGATTCTGGTAAATTTGTAGCCTTCAAACTTTTCACCTGCAGTGTCAGAAGGTGCTATGTTGACATATCGGATAAAGCACAAGAAAGGAAAGATGATTGAACAACACTTATCCTTATTCAAGGTTTGATATCTTTGTTTGCGTTTTATCTTATATATATTTTAACATGAGATTTAAGATTTGTTCCTCATAATCAGGTTAATGTTTAAAATGCTCTTCTAAGGTCAAACATAGCTTACCACCAATTCTGAGAAGATCTTCTATGGAGTCAGGTAGGAGAATTAACTTCCCTGGTGGTCTCTGCAATGTACTTCCGCTGTGCATATGGATTGTGACTCTCTTATTTAATGTTTTTGCTTCCCTATGGTTGGGGCAACTACAAATGTGTGAACTGGAGTTTGTGGGTCCCATTTTGGTGCAGAAGTTGAAAAAATTGGGTCCACCATTCCCTTTATTTTTTCCTTGACTATTCTTGGAATCATCTGTACTTACATGCTCAATAACATCTATTTTATGTTCAATTAAATTATGTCTATCTTCATAACTTAGTAAGAGGTCATATATGCTTTTATTTCCTTGATGTTCTGCTAGAGCTTTTGGGGTCCATCCTCTGGCATCTGTCTTGCTTGCATTTGCTCCTCTGTCCAGCAGAATCTTAACCATTTCAATATGCCCCTTGCGAACAGCTGCATGAAGGGCAGTTTGGCCTTCTTCCATTGTGGAATTTGCTTCTGGTGTGTGTTTAGTTGAATTATCACCTATGTTTGTTCTGCCATTTTCTTTGGCCTCAGGTTCTTCAAAAGATATTTCTTCCTCTTGTGCTGATTGAGCTCTGTGTGAATTATTCTTCCATCTCATCTTAGAAGACCATTCTTCTTTTGGTCCTCCTGTAGACCATTGACTTAGAAGCAATCCTGGATCGCTGTTTTGGTAATCAGAGCCAGTATATTCTGACCCTTGCAGTTTCTGTAGTTGTGTAGGACAAATTTGTTACAATACAGACAACAAGAACAAAGTCATTTACAGCTTAAAATGCTTGGAAGTATGGTATATGTATACCTTGAAAAGGTTACCCATTATGATTCGACCATCATCTGGATTTGCCTGTACGGTGTTCATCAGTGAGGTTCTGGTTAGTCTTAGTATCTGACAAAGCTCAATAGTCCTGGCGGTGAAAGGTTGCGTTGAGTAACATAATACTCCTATCTCTCCGAAAATATCCCCTGCTGTTGCTTTCCCTATAACCTGTTCATTTGCATGTGCCAAACATGAACTCTGAATTATGGATTACTCTGTTATCAATGTAGTCCAAAGAACATATGACTGAAAAATTTTTTACCTGGTCGTTTCCATCTGCAGATGAGATGATGCTCTGCATCAATGACAAATTAATATTGGTAGAAGGTTTTTCACGGAACAAGGGATAAATTGTGAGGTTGAAGTCAGGCTTACCACTGTTCCTGAGACAACTATGTAAAGATCTGTTGAAGCTTCACTCCTCAAAATTACATCTTCCTTAGGTGGAAAGTATTCAGCCTCCATTTCTGAAGCCTTTAAAAAAGGTAAAATGCTTTAGTGTCCAACGACGGATGGTAACAGTTTGCACATAACATTACAAACACAATACAGTTCCTTTTTTTTTTTTGCAGAGCTATATAGCAGCTTCTACATGAATTTTTTATGATGAGAAAACAGTTCAGTTTGAGGAGAAAGGAGAAAAGAAGTGTTATGCGCATATTAATGTAAGAAATGCTAATGTGAATAAGTACCAATTGGAAAAGGAAGTCATGAGAAACTCCTTCAAAGAGATAGACTTTTTGCACAATGGGGTAGAAGAGATATTGTGCAATACTTGAACGAATTGCTTTGGGCAGGCCATTGAAGGCGTCTTGTTGCTTCAGGCCTTCTGTTTTGAACTTCAGACACAAATGTGACAACATTTGATCCTGTATGCGATGGGGCAATTGGTTTCTTGCTGCAAATTCTGAAGCAGCTCTGATTGTGTCCCTCTGTGATATCACAAAGCAATACATCAGCTTTTATTCGCATTATTTTCTCTAGGAGGAAATAATACTTCTACTAAGAATCTAACAAAAAGTTACATTGCTAACAAGAGTGATACGATAAATCAAGAAGAGTATCCACAAGTTAACGAGTCTACATTCTCTTATACTACATTGCCTGGATTACATTGAAGCTTGAACACGGATGGTAGAGTCTCTTGAGGACTATTGTTGATTGTCAATTAGCTTGATTTTGTTTTCCCGCTTTCAGCTTTTCAGAATGTTTTTAATGTCCATGAAAGGTGAAAATTAAGGTGGAATAGGTGAGAGCTAACAGAAAATAGAACTTACAAAATTTCTAGTGCGGCTGGTCCAGTGAACTACCAGGTTTGTCATATTTCCAATGAGGTAAGATGTCAATCCCAAATTGAACAGCATGTAGAAGATATCAAAAAGCATCTCCCTGGGGTTCTCCGCATGCAAGTCCCCATATCCAGTTGTAGTTAGTGTGGTAATAGACCAGTAAAGTGCAGTTACATATCTGTTCCAGAGGCTGTCCTCTTTGAAATTTGGGTTTACGGCACCGATCCATGTTCTCTTTGGATCAGGATACCTATCTGCAATCAAGTAGTTAAAGCATCCAGCACAGTGTACTGCAAAGAGGGTAACCTGGAATCAAGCAAAATGGGAAAGGTGGTTGCCAATTATTCAACTGGGCTTCATAATATACTTCTGGAAGAAAACTAGCTTAAGATTATAGTGACATACGGAAATAAGTTTCGTGCATCGAGTCCAGAAATAGTTGAACCTAATGTCTTTCTCAAGTCTGGAAGAAAAAAAGAAGCCAATGAGTAATGTTATTTCTCTATCATAACAATCTCGATTCTTGTAGGGAAACAGAATTTTAATTGTACATCTTATGATCAACCTTGCAAAGAGAGAGCTGACCCGTCTGAGACGCCAGAGACGAAGCATGTTGAGTAATCTAAAGCCAACTTCGCTGCTGCTTTGTTTTGTTAAGAGGAGACTGATAGTCTCGAATGGTGGAGTCGAGCAGACGTCAAAAATAAACCACGTAGATACGTACCTGTTTATTGGATTGAAGTGATTGCTTTAATAGAATAAGCGAAAAAGTAGGAAAAGGACAAAGGAAACAGCTAGGCGCTAAATGCCACTTGCATTAATCATTGTTCTAACAAAATAATCAGCAATTTATTATCAATTTAATGAAATGTTTGATTAAATGATGAAAAAACTCATTCACCTGATTGCTATTTTCTTTGGATTGTCAACAAGAAGATAAGTTTGGCTGTCAAGATATGCTACAAAAAATGTGAGAACTATATCAATGGCGAAGAAGCCATTGACAATGTTGTCAAAGATGAAAAGCGCATCTTCTTTCTCGCAAGAAAGAAATGCAAACTCAAAAGGAGATATCCAGGCTGAATAAATGACCAGAACAACCAGCCACATCTCCCAAGCCCTGGAATGAGGAGTAAGACATGAGAAGATGCTGCTATCAATATTGACAGAAGCAAATAGATTGGACAATATGAAACTCATATAATCACCTATAACGAGAACTGTAGGGCGAAATTATGTATCTTCGAAGTTTTGTTGCACGATTTATTCTGGCTCCAAGAGATGGTAGGAGTGGGTCACTAGATAAAAGGCTGCCATGGGTGATACCCTCCATTTGAACCTCATCGCTGCAGAACCGTTGGAAGAAGTTCTTGGCAGAGCTAACTGACATCTTGGAAGTTTTCAAAGAATACTTTAATGGAGAAGAGTTCCGTAGGAATGGTTTTATATATACATATGGGAGACCTGTGACTGCTGACTGGTGACACGGGTTTACTCTTTTACTTTTCTATCAACTTTTATTTCCTCAATATGACATCTTTGAAATGATTCTGCTGCAGGTAGCTTAAGCAACTAATGTGTGATTAAAGAGTGAAACAAAAGCAGGAAAACCATGAAAACTGAACTTTCCGTTGTGTTTGAACAAGAAAGGTAAACAATTAAGAGGATATAAAGGAGAAGGTATAGAAGAAAGAAGGGTAAATGAGATTGCTTTACAAGTGGCAGACATAGACTTAGGGACTTTCAGTAATGCAGTTTGAACAGTAAATGTTCTTAGAGAGAGGAAGTCAGAGAGACAAAGCAAAGAAGTAAATATTGTAAATGGTAATGGTTCTTCCTCTTGATGTGTATGTAATTGGTGCTGGTGGTGGAAGGTCAGTAATCAAATATGTGGAGTTGTGAGTCATCTATGGACAAAGCTCTTTGAGGACAGATTTTAGTGAAAATATGTTGGTGTTTTCATTTCATAAATCCAGAGAGATGGACCAGACCAAACCAGTTTCAGTTAAATTGAGAAAGGAAAGACTCAAAGAATTTCATTCGTGGATGCCACGTGGACCAATAGCAACTTAACTTAGATGGGTGAGACTTCAGTGCCAAATTTTTTTGATTTGCCTCTTTCTGCTTCTAAGTATTACCCTAAATATTGTTGTTTTTAATGCAGCTTAATCACAACCATAAGTGTGAAATGGGATTCTCGCCATATATCAGTTGCCTTCTCTCTCTCTCTTCTCTCTGTGGCTTTAACAGGTATATATGTTTTCACCGACCCTCCTAATTATAGGCCCACCCTCTTTATTATTTGTTGATAATTAATTAATTATGCATTTCTTTACTTGCTATATCCAAATTCTAAAAGTTTAATCTGATAATTGATCTGTATCTGGATGTTTTTAGTGCATTCCTTATTTTTTGATTAACTAGTCTACTCAGGAAAGTGCCAAAGCACTGTTCTTTGGCGAATTGTGATTACATGAAAGCTAATAGATGAAGGTTGCATTTGCATGTGAAAGGGAAGTCAAAAAAATAATCAAAAGTCATAATTTATTTTACATGTGAAAGAAGATAGGGGTCCCAGAGAAATCAAGAAAGGGGTATCTCTCAAAGATTCTTCCTTAGCAGCAATGTTAGCCACTAGCAAAACTCCAAAAGATTTCAGCAAAAAGGACTTTCATTAAAGAGAAGTAAATATGGCCCCGATGAATTTAACATTCTTGTTGTGAAGTTATGGCATCCTGAAACTCTCATGATTTTTTGAAACGAGTTTGATTTAGACTAATTATGCTGCAATTTAGGCATCTTATCTGGCAGCAACAAAAATAATGAGTAGAAATCTTGGATATTTATGACTATTTCATTTGCACATGTTGTGTCCTTCCCCTTCTCTAAAAGAGGTTTCAATTTCGCATGAGAATTGGGACCTCCATTTTATTGGAGGAAACTCTCTCTTCAATTGAATAATCAAACTACTCATTATGATGATTACTATAGGATATTCAATTTTATTTCGCTCCCTTAAACGAACTTTTTTGCTTTTGTTTTATCAATAATCTGCCCTTTTAGTTCTTGTCACATTAACGTTTCTTTTTCTTTTTTTTTTTCTTTTTTTTTTTTTTGGCATATTAATATCCGGCTGGAGAATATGTTCCGCCATATTCCGTTAACGATGTTGTTGAGTTATGCGATGCTTTTTCTTAACTTCGGGTCACATTGACCGAATTTTAATAGTGAAAAAAGCAAAAAGAAAACGTTAATAAGACAATAAATGAGCAAGTAATAGATAGAATATAGGCCAAAAAGGTTTTAAAGCCTTATTTTACTCCGTGTTATTTTTCTAAAACAAATGAAAAACAAAAGGAGAAAATTTATTAATCCTTGTATTTCATCCTGTTATATTCCTCCCTTATACTGTTTCTAATTTTTCAAATACATTTACGTGGCATCAAGCAGTACATGCATCATTAAATTTTATATAAAGCTATTTAGGTTAACAGCATGTGACACGCAATGACAAAAAGGATGAATTTAGTCTTTTTAATAAAATTGATTGATTGCAAAATGCATTATCAATATCAGTTTAGTCATTCAAGTTAGTATTTTAGACTATATAACCATTTTAGAAAAACACATGATTGCATAAAAAAAAATGGCTAAATACATAAGCGGTCCCTTCAACTTTAATTTTTGAGCCACTTGGCCCTCTCAACTATTTTAGCGATCTATCTAACCCCTCATTTAAAGGTAAAATATATATGTGGCCCCTTCAATTTTATTTTTGAGCCGTTTGGCCCCTTTAACTATCTTAGCAACCTATCTAACCCCTCATTTATTTTAAAATTGTATTTTTAAACCTTTGAGTGAATATAACCAGACACAACAGAGTACTATACATTACACGCGTCCGACACTAAAAACATGTAGGACACATGCTGGAAACTATCTTCTATCTAATTAATATTACAAACCATTATAAAGTGAAAATTTCCCATCAATTAATTAAACTCAAGAGGAGGAAAAAATACGATACATCAGCATTCAAATGTCTAAAAATATCATTTTAAAATATATGAGAGGTTAGATAAGTCGCTAAAATAGTTGAGCGGACCAAGGGGCTCAAAAATAAAAGTTGAAGAGGCTACGTATGTATTTGGCTTTTACATAAGGAGTTAGATAGGTCGTTAAAATAATTGAAGGGGCCAAGCGGCTCAAAAATTAAAGTTGAAGGGGCTGCATGTGTGTTTGGGAAAAAAAAAATTGAATGTGTGAATTATCAATTATATGGGGACAAATGTCATTTTAATATGATGAGTTGAAAGGATGACTAGCGAAAGTGAATTTTAAGGTAAATTAATCTTGTGAATGAAGATGAAGGGCTAAATTGACCCTTCCTCGTGGCAATCAAACCTTTGAAATTCTTACAATATGAACATAAAATTAACTACATATAAGATGCATTGTCTTTATATTGTTTGCTGCAAAGGTGAATATGGTGATTGAAAGATGTGGAATAAGTGTTTAAGCTCTATTTGTCATTTGGACACATTTGCAAATATATTACTTTTTCTTCATTGGAAAGAAATAATTAATGAAAAGAAATGGTGGTGATTAGTGAATAATAAAAAAAAAAAAAACAAAGAGAGAGAGAGAGAGAGATAATTATGCTTTGGTTTAAAAAGGAGTTTGGGTTTTTGGTCGGCCGCTTGCCAGAATCAAGCTTGGCGGGTCCTACACAAGAGAACCCTACACTCTTGGAACAACGTGGACAATCAGCACTTGAGCACTCAGTTTGAGTTTGAACTTACATAAAACACCATAACCTTTTTCTATTTTTATTTATTGAATTTTTTATAATGTAATGAAACCGAATATTTAATATTATTTTCTTTCATAATTTAATGAGTAATTCTACAGAATAGTTTCTGAAGCCTATCCCATTTTTGGTTATTTCTTTCCTCCCTAGTCCCTACACTAATTCACCCTTTTAACTTAAATTGCTAAATTTAGTTCAATCTAAACGTTAGATATCATCATCTTCTTCAACTTCAGGGAAAATTATACAATGGACCCGGTCCATGTGGACATTCCCAATGAAAAATTGACATATAAGCGTTTTTTATTTTAAAAATGGTCATATTGCTTACGTGTCAGTTTTTCAGTGGAACGGTCCACATGGATCCGGCCCACTATAAAATTTCTCCAACTTTAGTATTTGTTTTATTTCATTAAATTAATTAATTTAAAATTGATACACATTAAAAGCTATCAATCATATGTTATTTTTGGATTTATTTGACAAAAGAAAGTGTTGGATTTTGGATTAAATAACTACTTAAAGTTTATTTTAAACTAAATTAATTATGTACTAAATTATATCACAAGTTCATTGTTTATCATTAGATATCTCTTTCTGAATTTATTTATGCTCATTATGTTGACATATTACAATTAACAATTGTGCCTATAAAATTATATATATATATATATATATATATATATATATATATATATATATGTTGATGTGCCTTTGTGTTTTTGGTGCTTATTACTCTTTTGACCTTCGAGATACTATATGTGTTCATCAATGGTAGGTTTTATTTCTAACATTGTATGACTTATGGATATTGTGGTTTTGTTCAAAATGTTTCCAGTGAGTCCCACAAGATCGATATATATAATAATATTTATATACAATCACATTTAATTCAATTCACATATTTATTATAAGTTTGAAGTTAAACGAATCCCACCTTTATATTAAAATATATTATTTTGTCAATCAACAATTAGTTAATTACGGGTATAAATAAATATTTCAAACTTGTAATCATTTGATTCTCTTTTATGGCCCACAAAAATAAACCATTTTAATTTTTCTTCGCATCATTACGCACGCGGTAGTGATTTTGTTTTCCATTGCATTGAAGGGCCGTTTAGTATTGCTGTCACTGAAAGTATTATCAGGAAAAGTTAGGTTTTATTGTTTTATTTAAAAGTAGTTTTAAGTGTTTTTTCAGTGCTTTTTTGAATACAATCTGACTTTTACCAATTATGCATTTGAGGCTGTTTTTCGCATCCCTAAAAGCAGTTTTTAACCAAAGTAAAATTCGTCGTACTTTGACTGAAAACTGCTTTCAGGACCGCGGAAAACAGCCCCAAACAAGTCCTAAATAACAAAATAACAAAGTTTATCATATGTAGAAATGAATTTTATATTCGATCTCCAAAATTTATTCTTGAAAAAGAAAAAGAAAAAGAAAAAGAAAAAGAAAAATGGCGTGATATACACAGTATGAGCAATAGTAGGGAGTGGTCCTAATCAAAAAAATGATTGAAATTAAACTATACACTACAGTAAGTGGTCCAAATTAGAATATTATGTGGACTTCATCGGCATCTAATACCAAATTTAGATTATCATTATTGTTTTCATTTTGTAAATATTTTCTCTCTCTCTCTCTCCCCCTCCCCCACTTTTTGGCTTTTTTCCATCACAAAAATGCTCTTCACTTGCCAAATTCCAATCCTCCTCTCTTTTTTTTTTTCTTTTTTAAATGAAATTTAACTTTACTTCACACTCAAACAATTAAAAACTTGTTTGATAGTTTTTAGGGTTGCAAATCACATAAATGAGAAACAAGAAGCAATTTGTATATTTCAGCTTAAAGTTCATTAGCTAGAGTACAACTATTTATATAGAAATCATTCTAGAAGACTACGAAGGTTTGCTAACCATCTAACAAGTTGATTAACTAACTAACAAATCTGTTAATTCTGTTAAATAACATAATTATCCCCGCCAAACCTTCAATGTCAGCTGGCTTTTTTACGAAAAACAAAATAAAATAAAATCATCAATTTATTAGCAAATGGAATCGTTGGGTGGTTTTTAAAGTTTTCCGTTTTAGCCTTAATACTTAAAGCATAAAATTTACAAAATTAAATATCTACTGTATGTGTAGGTCTACATATCTAATTATATTCAAAAGAATGCCTAATAACTTTTTTTTTTTTTTCTGGCAGCCATGCATGCCTAATACTTGTGGATAATGTTTTTACTAATTATTAATTTATCAATGTGTAATGCTTTAAATATGGAAGAAGCGAAAAAGAAAAATATCAGAAGTCCAATGAAGAATAAGTTAGTGTTAAAATTAATAATTCCTGCATATATAATAAAATAAAATTTTCTAAATTATATATAAATAAAAAACTATACATGTAAACCAATAAAATCAATTCTTACAAATTAACTAGTTGCATTTAATAATATTTAACTTCTATAGTTTAGTTTAGTGATTTCTTTTATTTTTCATTTTACAATTTTAACATCACTTTATCAAATTTAGTTTTATAATAAGTTTTTTACGTGTTTAGTTTATACTTTATAAGTAATATGTTATTAAGTTTGGTAAGGATAGAATTCACAGAAAAAAAATTATCGAAAAAACGTGATGGATATGTATGAAAGAAAGAGAAAAGAAAGAGAAAAGCATGTCAGCTTCTTACGGTTGGTAAAAAGGATATATACAGTACATGGAGCCTCGCAGCTCATTATTTAGGGTTTGACTCCAGGCAAGGCAGCATCCTTTTACCAACCAATACATTAATTACTAGTTTGATCATCTTTTTTTAGCACAGTTATTATTATTGAGACAATCTAGAACACGACTCCATCATCGTTAAGATTATTGGGATTTATTTGGTTAACTAATAGTTGATAGGTGTTGTTGTTAGTTATTTATTGTTCATATAATTTGTTTATTATTGCAGTATGTTATTAGCTGTTAGTTAATTGATTTATAGTGTTTAACAAACTTACGATGAGATGTTATGATGTAAAAACACTAAAAAAACTTAGTAAAATATTCTAAATAAACATATATTTTATCGATATAAAATAACTATATAAAAATAAAGATATTACACAAATATATATTAGTAAAATATTCTAGATAATTAGATAATTTTGAATAATTTTACCTTAGTATACACTTCAAAAATTATTATTTTTATTAAAGTAATGATTTTATAAATGTATAAAAATAATTTAAATTTTAGTTTCATCCTGTAAAATGCATCAAAATAATATAATCTTAGTATTTGGCTTATACAATTTTTTTTTTTTAAAAAAAAAAAGTGAAACTAGCCTAAATAAATTAATTTGAACAATTGCTATTGTTTAATTTTTCAATATTTTTAGAAATTAAAACATTCCATAAAAAAAAAGTAATATCTACGAATTTATATAAATGTATAATTTATTATTTTGGAAAAGTTAAATTTTAAAAAGCTAATAAATATGAAAAAAATTTTATGAAGAGCTTTGAAAAGGATTCTTGGTAAAAAGATATTTTTTCATGTAAACCAGTTAAAATTGTTGTTTAATAAATCTAACTAAACACTAATTTTTTTACTTTTTAAAGTTAAAAGTTAAAAGTTACTTCGAAAAGTGGAAACAAACGTTCCCTTAATCCTTCTTGAAAAGGTAGATTTTGAAATCGAAGATAAAATCTCATTCAATAATCTCACTTCATTTTATCGACTGAATTTTAAGCAGTAAATTAAATGTTAGCTAAAATTTTCAACAGAAGAATCTTATAATGAATTCCTTGTTCTGGTTAACCTTTGGTGGTTGAAGCCAAATTTATTGTCATGGATTCGAATCTTCGAACTCTAAATCATTTGATCCAAAAATTTAAATTGATAAATAAGATCTAATTATAGTTTTTATTATTATATCTTTTACACTTATAAATTGATTCTCTGTATATAAAGAAATACCAAAATCTTATAATCAAGAGGGAACCAAATATTCCATGGAGGGAAAGAGCCAAAGAGTGATGTTATGATGGAAGAAGGAAATTGTAAGAGAATATATTAATTTGATTTGTTATCTTATGATGGAATTGCAAAAGAATATATCTCATCAATGGTGATAAGATAGAATCTGCCTAACTCTATCGTTTTATTCTGAATTAATTGGACTAATATTAACGTCTAAGATACTTATACATATTCAACTTTTTTTTATCATTCCTACTTCTATATGAACCATCATGGTACATGTTAATGTTAATGTCAATGATGTCATTTATCTCTATATATTTAATAAACATTTTATTATATACATAATTTTGCAATCGACATTAATTGAAGAATTCAATTAATTTTTTGGTTCAAGATCTTCTAATTTTCCATACTGAAAATTACCACCTAACCTTTTCAATATATCATGAAATTTACTCCTGTCAACACATATGTAAAGAAAAAAAAAATAAAAATTTTGGGTAAAAAATTTATTGATTCATGTATTTTTACATATTATATTAGTTAGTTCACATGATAATTATATGGTCTCTAAGTTTTATCATTTTCAATATTTAGTCCTTTTAAGTCAAATTACACTAATAATGCCAAAATTATCATTTGTTCGATTTTATAATACTAAAACATAATATCTTTCCTAGTTTATATTTTATAATATTTTTTTTTCACATTAATCCTAATATTAATAATATTACTAATACTGATTAATTAATTAAATTTTAAATAATTATATAACTAAACTTTTAGCATTCGAGCTTGTTTTATTAAAAATAACTAAATAAAAAAATATTTTACAAAAATATAAAATTAGAAGTAGAAATATATAAAATTATAAATTCAAACTTTTCATCATAGTTATAGATAATATTAATAAACAAAAAGATATCATTTTAAAATAATTAATAAGATTGGTAATAACGTTTATTGTTAGTTTATAGATATTATATTAAACTAATAAAAAATGATAATATGTATTAAAGAGAATAAATAATAGAAATAATTTTATTTGTATAACTAATATATAAAAGTATAGAAATATTGGTGCATGCGTATATACTACAAAAAATTTTATTAGAAATATTTAATTAAATCTAAAAGCTAAAAGATAAATTTTTATCTACAACCAAAGGTAATTTTGTCATCTCATAAGTAAAAATAAAAAAAAAAAAGACTAAACAGTTCATAGAATTAAAACTTAAGAACTTTAAAATTTATCGATTGGCTAATGAGTGTAATATGTAAAATTGTTTAACCGAAAATTTTAACCAATAGAACACCCAAGAAAATAGAACCGTAATAAAGTTCATTTTGAAGCTGGTATAATTATTTTGGGGTAAAGCATAGCTAAAATGTAGCTACGGAACTCTTTCTAACAATTGAAATTATATATATATTTATATATATATGATGAGAATGTATTATGTGTGGATCCATATTGACTCATATATAATCATTAATTACTTTATTAAAAAGTTTCTGTACACTCCGTGTTGATCGCACAAAAGAATAATTAATATCAGCTATTACGAGAGATAGTAGCTGTAACCATTTCTGTGGGTCGTTACGAGTGTGATGTCTTCTGTACGTTTTTATGGCATTCTTCTCTCTGATAGTTCATGTTTTTGTTTATCTCTTTTATCCCAGAATTAGTTTCTTCTTTCTTTTTTCTTCGGGCCTTCTTGTGCACAAAAAAAAAAGATGTACACGCTAAAAACATTTAATATATATATATATATATATATATATATATATATATATATATGGAAAAGAATGAGAGAATGCTTCATTTTCTTTCCTGAAAAAATCGGCAAAAAAGGTTTTCTTTCAAAGAGACTTTTGTATATTAAGAAAATTTAATTTTTTAATTTCTTTGTAATACATATGCTGTGACTTATTTCATAAATAAATTATTTAACAATGTAGTTTAAATTTGGTTATTTTATATATTAGAAAAAGAATAAAGTTAACTTTTTGTGATGAATGAATAATAATTTAACTTAATTGAAAAAGGAATAGACCTCTTTTAGCATATGGAAATGGATGGAGTATAGTAATATCAATTATGACATAACAATAAAGAAAAGCGGCCACCCAAACACAAGAAAATCCCACTTCCTCACCAACCTATCATGTCAATTGAATTTGACTTTCTAATAATTTATAATTTATACAAATCGATTAGTTTGACCATTTTACGACTTTTGATAATGATATATTCTTAAAGAATACATATTCTTCTAAAATTTGTAAACTTTTTTTCTAAAACACTTATAAGCAGTTTAATTAAGAAACGGAAATTATTTCCAAATTCCCCAAACCAAATCAAAAAACTTGTTTGTATATTTGTTAATGAAAATTAGTAGCTTTGGATATAAAGCTGAGTGAATTCTGAATGAATTTGTAATTAAAATTGACACATATGATGACAGGCGTAGATGGTGGCTTTTGGTTCACATAAAAGGTCGATTTTTAATGAAATAACTTTGGGTCAATTTGGATTTTGGCATAATAATCAGAAGTAAGAACTGCAAGGCACATGGCTCTCATGGTAGGTCGCACATCAAAAACCTCATCATCATCATTTCTTCCAATTCAAATTATGCACTTTGACTTCAAATTAACAAATATTAATTATATATTTATTAATTGAGTTCGACTATGTTCTTCTAAATTCTATATATTCCTTCAACTTTATGGGTATTATGATACCCATAATTCTTTTTGCATTCTGATTTAAATAATATGTGCAAGTTATGATGTCCTTTCTACATCTTTTCTTTACTAAAAATAGTAGTTTTTATTTATTTATTTGTGTTCAGCTACCCAAAGTCAATTTTCTCAATGATTAGGTTATCGTTAATTAATGTTTAATTATGAAAATCTACTCAATTTAATTTCTCTCTCTCTCTCTCTCTCTCTCTCTCTCTCTCACACACGCACACACACACACGTATACATCCGCCAGTCAATAAAACTATTGACGATTTATTTTATATCAAATGATGGGTATCTTATTAGGTTATAAAAATAAAAAACAAACTAATAAAAAATATCGTGACAAATTATATGTTGATAAAAATAAAAAGAATTTTACTGATGAAAGACATTCAATCATGTAAAGTTTACATATTTTAAATTGTTAGCTAAGGCAACTAGTTCAGTCTCATGCTTTTGAGTGGATTAACTACCTTTCTCAATTGATTGTAGAAATGTTGCAGTTTGATCTGTTATAAAATTCTTCTTTTTATTCTGAAAAAAAAAAAAAAATTAAGGTTCCTCCTCGAAAGAGGTGTTAGAGCAAATATTATATAAACTAGAAAAAATAATAAATAATTGTAATATGAATTGGATTACAAAATAGAGAAATAAAATTAAACAGGAACAACATAATTTAAATACTTTTCAATCTTAGTACGAATATAATTTTCTTTTGAGACGTGCAAAACAGAGTCTTTTGGACATCAACCTTGTTAAATGCTTTTCCATCTAAACATTGTAATCTCTTTATATTTTCCTCACGTGAAACATTAAATTTTTAATCCAATTTCCTTTGTCAATTTTTTTTTCTTTTGTAATTAGCTCACTTTGGGTATTAATTTTTCATTCATTATTCATCTGTTTTCAGCGTATTATATATCAATGGAAAGATTTTGTTGCAAAGAATATAAAGACGCAATTCACATTATTCAAATTGTAATCTATCCGTAAAATAATTAAGTTTAAAGTCGACAAATAATCACAAACTATTTTGCAAATTTTCCAACAGGAGACTTGACTAATTTTCAATGTACTTTGAAGTGAATGTGGCCCAAATATCAACAATTAAAGGCAAATATAGTCTAAACAAAAGTAGCTATGTTTACTTACATCCACAAGCGATTTTCATAACAAAATGAGAGAGATAGAGAGGATAATACAAAAGACATATAAGGTGAGAAATGAAATGGGCAGCTACATGAACTGAAAGGGGACCAAATCAAATTAAGTGTTGATTGATTGATAAAGAGATGAATAGGCAAGAGATGGATATGTGCATATGGGGATGGATGAAGGCATGCTATTGAAATTTGAAATTTGAAATTTTTCAAACGTGTCATGTGATATTCACAAGATCTTTTTTCTGGTCCACTACTCAACTTAATTAAGCTAGTGGTTGTAACTCACCTTCGCCACTATTACTTTACTTTGTCCTCTCTTTACATCCCAAATCCATTTCTTCCCTAATTGTCTGATTTAATGCTACAGCTACTTGAGTTTAGATTAGACAGCTAATTCTTTTCATTTCTTCGCTTAATTCATTCATTTGCGCAATTGGATTTTGTCATCTTATTACTATATGGACTGGCCCTATGCAAAAATACAAAATCTAGACAAAGCTCAGAGCTTCTTTTTTTTGACTTGACAAATATAAAGCATGCGTATGCTGCTCTTTCTAATTATGGAAACTCCATTATTTTAGGTCCTATATTTTTTTCATTTATACAAACTAATTAAGTTTTTAATATTTCAAATTCTACATATTAATTAGCTATCAACAATAAAGAAATATCACTCAAGCTCTTGGTTAATATGACGGTTTTAACATAAAACTCGGCTACAAACACATTGTATTTTTATTCATCTGTATTTAATTAATATACTAATTTTACAATTTAATTATATATATATCACTAATATTCGGTACCAAAAAACTTTGCTACTAAAAATATAAATCTTACTACTAAAATTTAGGTAACAATAAAAAAATTGTTGCATGTTGCTGTTATAAAGTTATGACGTATTTGAAATAAAAACTTGATATATTATGCTGTTAAAGAGCATTTTGTCAGCAATATGTATTTCACATTGTAAATTTTTTTGCTTTCAAATTTAACGAGATATTTTTTATTTTGTATAAAAAATGTAAAAATTTTTTAATAAAAGTGAAGGTCATGAAACCATTTTACCAAAGAACTTAAGCTAATAAATAAGGTACAAGAACAACTTTTATTATTATATATGATACTTTTACGCGAATGTCCATTGACTTGAAGTGTGTACAACATATGCCTACTCTCTCATATGTTGAAATTATAATTTGAATTCTTGATTTTTAGATCTTGGAGACATTGATATCATATCATGAAACTATTTAATTCAAGAGGTTAAGCTAATAGATAATTTTAAGGGACAAACTTATTATTTTCACTCACAGTTAAGAGTTCATTTCGGTAGGGAATGACTTACTACTAATGATTATAATTAATTGGGTGATTAATATGTGAAAATATTAAAAACTTAATTATTGTGTAAATAATAAAATATCATAAGGGTAAACATACCTACTTCCCAGTAATTAAGTGATGGCTTATTTTTTGCATATGATGGATCATATTCAATATTGTCATTTTCAATTGTAAACTTATACAAGACAAAAGAAAAGAGTTGCCCACATCCTCAACCAATCTTTTTGGCTAATTAAGGACCGAGGACTCTTAAGGAAAGTTGTGTTGTATTTCTCAATGAAAATTCCAATTGCACAAATACAGAATAATGGGTCCATGTATTCATAATTAATATTGTATTTATTATACCCATATGGCAGTAATTCTTATTCAGAATCGCACAAACAATTTCTACTTTTATTGGTATTCTCGTTGTCAGTCACGCATCTTTTTACCTCTTTGATCTGATATGTAAGGTATTAATTGTACGTATAAATCCAACAATATTTTTTGGTTGGTCTAAATTTGCACGATGTCAACTTGATTTGTTCATGATATGGTTTCAAATTTCAAATATTGTTGTGCTTATTGCTATCATGACGACATTTAATTTATTCCGTAAAAGCTGCTCGTAAATTTTCCAACTGAAACGCATGCAATATATTTTGATGTCTACAAAAGATTCGTATACGTCCGACCTACATATTCATACTTTAGTGGATATGTATGTAAAATGTTCGGCAGAGGCTGCTACTACACTTTGATGCAGAATATACCAGTTACCCATTTGTTCGCTCTCTCAAAGCTTACACCAGCTCGAGTTTACTATAGTCGGACATTGTGTGTTACGGGCTTAAAGTTATCTTTAAAATTCACGTTTGGCCTAGCCCCAATTGGTTCTATGGTATAAAATTATATATGGTATTGCTTTTTTTATTATTATTATTATTATTTAATTGTAAATGGGCTTCAGTTAGTGTTGAGATTAAATGAAATAGATTGGATTTAAGTTTGCATTTTTTAATAGTAAGTCTAATTATGGCCAGGTAAGTATGTTCGAATATGTCCCATGAACAGGTCTAAATAGTAGTGGAAAAAAAACAATTACATCGTATCAAAACCTTATATTTAATATTGGGTCATGTATGAATATCTGTTTCAAACTTCTTCTTTTTTTTAAATGTAATTGAAGCTTAATTAATAAAAACGATCTTGAAAAAAGATCGAGAAAAACACAAAAAGAAAACTGAAAGGTTGTTGAAGCTCTGTTTCAAACTTGAGATAGTTTTGAGAGTGAGGGAGTGCTTTATTAAATACTCCACATTATTTAAGTAAAGAGATATATGACTCTCTCTGCGAATGTGAGATAATATTTCCTTTTTGAACTACACATTCTGAAGAGAAATAAGCATTTATTTACAATTTCAGAAAAAACAAATGTTTCATATATTTATTATATACGCGTAAACAAAACTTAAAGACTATGTGAATCACATAAATATATATATATATATATATATATATATATATATATATATATATATATATATATTAAGAAAAGAAACTAAAGAAAAAAAGAGGAATAAAGAAGAAGACTAATGAGGGAACATCTTAGCAAAGGAAATCCCATACAGATCTTCATGAAATTATGGATATATCGAGTAGGTGGGAATAGAGCAGAACCATTGTAAGTGCACAATATAAACATAGTTTTAGCAATGGCTATATATTATCAAGTTATCAAGTCCTATGGTCACATCAATTAATGAACCCTCTATTTCTGTTCTTTCTTTCTTTCTTTGTTTCTTCTTTATGCAGAGTCACATGTTTTTGCCCTTCGCCATTTCATATGAATATCATATCATTAATTTCCTTTATACCTCAGATTGCACGAACATACCTACGACTGCTTCCCATTTTCGCTTTTTAGTGGGTTTTATCATTCAAACTTTAATCATATGCTCTTGGATTTATGTGTGGAAAACTTAATGCCCATCCTCGATCCTTATTATCATCATGTTTTCAACAAACAATGAAACACGTTTAATTTTCAATAAACTTTTTCTCAAGATTTTTCATTTCCATTCGTAAGTGAGTGAGTGCTAATAGTGGGATCAACCATCAATTCCTTCCAACTACGCTCTTTCAATGAATTTTACGTACATTTTTATCATTTAACTTCACATTTAGGCTTAAAGTAATCCAACAATCATGGTGTCATAAAATATTGACACATATTACTAATTATTTATTAATATATGATTTTTTTTAGGAGTGCACACGGTCGGTTAACTGGTTCATGTGGACTTTGATAAACGGTTAACCGTTTGAACGGTTTTTTTAATTTACTAACTATACACTGTTCATTAAATTCAGTTAATCATTAATCGGTTAACCATTAATTTCGGTCGGTTAACCATTTACCAAATAGACATTATGATTTTGCTAAATTTATAATATTTGAAACCTCAAATTAATTGACCATAAATCTCAAATGTCAAATAAAAATATAAAATTACAAACTATAGCCTTAATTATTAATTAAGATAACATTTTAACCATAAACTCCAATAATTAAAACATTAATAAAAAAAAGTTCTCAAACATAGAAATTATTGTACAAAATCAAACATTAATTAATAAAATTGTTTTTCACTATTCGTTTTTCAGTGAGTGTTAAATTAATAATTGAGAGGAAATGGGATTGGAAGGGAGTGACCGAGATTACATGATGTTGTATAGTAAGGAAGTAAAATAACATCAAAGATTCAAATATTTCACTTATTATTCATATTACCTATATATATAATGACATAATTTTTTAAGAAAAATATTTATAAAAAGTCGGTAAACCGCGAGTCCACATGGACTTTCGGTGTAAAAACCTAAACCTAAACCGTAACCGTTAATTTCTAGGCCATCGGTTTTGGTTAACCATATAATGACATATATATAAAAACCATACACTAGTCCATCGGTTTCGGTTAACCATATTTTTAGCTCGGTTTTGGTTCGGTTTCACGGTTTTTCGGTTTTTTTTGTACACCCCTAATTTTTTTTGATTAATTTAATTAGCCCATTAATATGTTAGTATAATTAATGGACTAACATCAGTAGACACGTCATCAAGTCAACATGATGCATCAGTAAAATTTAACAATTAGTGATGTCACATATCAAAATCAATATATGAACAATTTATATATATAAGAAGACATATTGCTTCATAAAACATGACACTTAAATCAAGACAACAGTAAAATAAAGGATAAACAATTTATTCGTACATATGTTTTTACATATTATACTAGTTTGTCCATGTGATGATTACATAGTGCATGAGTTTTGCAATATCAATTGTTTATTCCTTTTAGTAGAATCAATGGTCAAATTAGACTAATATTGCCAAAATTACCTTTTATTCTATTTTAATGATAAAACATATCATCTTTTCTATTTTATTTTTTTTCTCAAATAATCCTAATATTACTAATATTAATTAATTTATTAAATTTTATGTAATTATAGAACTAAACTTGTTTAATTATTATGACTAAACAGAAAAAGAACCTTTAAAAAATATAATCTAATCTTAGGACTAGGTTATATAAAATTATAAATTCCAATTTATCATCTTTAATATACCATATGGATAATATTAATAAACAAAAACATATCATTTAAAAAAAAATTATCAAGATTTATAATAACATTTATTGTTAGTTTATAGATATTATATTAAACTAATAAAAAAAGAACAATATATTAAAGAGAATAAAAGATAATGATATTTTTTATATTTATAACTAATATATATAAGAACTAGAAATATTTTAATTAAATTTGAAAACTAAAGCGAAAATTTTTGAATCGAGTAACAGACAAAAATGAAAGGAATAATTGCTTCACTAATAAGGTAGCCATGATATGAAATGATGCTGCTCTTCCTGCACCAACCAAAAAATGAATTAAACAGCTTTGGCAGAAAAAGCATGATTAAGAAAAATGAATGGATTGTGAATGAAGAAGCAGTTGAAAAAGTTGAGTTAAAAACTTAAAAAAATAAAATGGGAGCGAAAAACATTACTGGTAACCGTAATTATATATTGTGATCAATTGGTGTATTTAACCGTAAGATTTACTTGAAAAAATCTGAGTGATTGACAGGAAAAAAGAAAAACAACATAACAAACCTTCATTGAATATTCAATTTTGATGGAGATACGAAGTGATTCCATCAGAAAGGACACTAACACATTGTTCGCCTCTCTACTCTCTCCCCCTTTCTCTCCATTTCCATCGCCAAATCAGGTTAATTTTTTTTTCTTCTTTACGTTATTTCTCGTCAATTATTAAATTCTGCTCCTGTTTCAATTGAATTCCCCTCTAAGGGTGGATTTCGGCTGCCTCTTTGATTGCAGTTTAAGTGTTTGATATAATTTTTCTTTGTTTTTCCCTTGCGAGGAAGAGTAGATTTTATTATTTCTTTTTGTTTAAGTGTAATGGGGAGTGTCATTAGTCAAGCTGCAAATGGGATTGGAGGTGTCGTTGGCAATGTCTTTTCTGCTCCTTTCAAGACTATCTTTGGAGCATCATGCGAGTATGTGATCTGTTTTTAATTGCAGTAAAGATTTCAACTTTAGTTAGTGTTTGTGTTCGTTTTGCTAACAGGAATATACTATGTAGGGATATATGTGCAGGACCATGGGATGCATTTTGTTTCATTGAGCACCTATGTGTCTCCAATTTGGTCAAGTTATTGTTGATCTTGGGACTCTGCTACATAGGTAATTTTTTCATTGGATTAGTCCCTAAATTGGCTCTTAAATTTTGTATAATAAGATAATGGACCCTAATTTAAGTTATTAAATACTTGTAGTTACAAAATATGATCCATTAGACACTTCAACCTGTGACTATTGGTAATTGCACCTTGAATTTTGAATATAGCCTATTAATTGGGTGAAAGTTTATATTGGAAGTTTATAGTTTCTAAGAGGATAGCCATTTAAATGAATTTTCTACCAATAAAGTCATTAATGTATTGTTCTGACTCCAATAAAGTTATTCCGACTAATTTTTCAGCCTGATTGTTAACGTGCCATATCAAAACTAATGTCCTTATGCTAGTGCCGTGCATGTCAGATTACATAATTATCATGTTGACACATAGACGGTTACGTTTGTTTTTTTTGGTTAAGTTATAGTAATTTTTTTAATTTTTTTTTTCTTTTCAAACATCCACGTGTTATATACAAGTCAACATGATAACGTTTTAATTTGATGTGATAACGTTTTAATTTGATGTGCCATTAAGCCAGTATTTGGATGTTAACTTTGACTTGTCACTTGAGTGTTCAAGCCAAAAAAAAAAAAAAAAAAAAGGAAAAGAAAAGGTCAGAATGACTTTATTGGAGTCAAAATAATATTTTGATGACTCTTCCTATCTTTTCTCATATCGAAGAGGGATCCCGCGATTAGTCGAAAATTCACTTGAATGATTATTGCTGATTAAACTCATATGTCTAAGCATAGTGCAACATGAAAATAAAGGATTACGTAAAAGGTCTACACTAGATATGATGCATTTTGAGTTGCTTCCCCTTTCAATAGTTTTTTTTCCCTTCCGCTTTTGAGTGATAATTCATTTTGGGATGATGACAGGTTTTTTATTCTTCTACTTATCTTTCCAACTGGGAATTTGTCAATGCGTTGGAAGAAGCCTTTGCAATATGTGCTGGGCTGCATGTGATGCTTATTGGCATGGTTTGAAATACATTACCTGTTTTTGTTGGTACAAATTAAAGAACACAAAGCGTGTAAATCGCAGAAGAAGAAGAAGAAGACAACGACCTCATTTTTCAGACATTGAGAGCTCTGAAAGCATTTGTTCAGATCAACCAAGTATTAGCAGAAAGCGCAAGTCGGTTAGGGAAGGAAGAAAGGCTCAGTTTTCTAGCTCTCGACACTCTTCATATAGGCATCGCCATCACCGTCACCATCGCTGTTCGGCTAGAGGAATCTATGTTCGTGTTAAGGGTGGATCAGATGGAGTACGGATTAGTTCAAGAAAGCTGCACCTAATGAATGTGAAAAATCACAAGAGAAATGCTGGGAGTTCAAAGAGGAGACGTCTCATGTGATCATACAAATACAATTCAAAATTAATTATTCTAAACCAACCATGTTTATTTTGTTGATTAGTGATTCAACATCTGTGGCTTCAGAATTCTTTATTTTCTTCCAAAACATATATTGAAAAAAAAATAGATATTACTGTTGAATAAGTAAACTTTGCCGATAACTTGAATTTGAACTCATTTTTTCAATCAGATTTTGAGTTTTCTTTTCAATTAACGAGGGTTAATTTGTTTATGATGAGAAACTAATGGGTCGAATTGAAAGATTTAAAACTTAACCAACAAATTTGAAAAGATTAGGGACCCCAACATTTTTTTTTTTGGGACCTAGTTTTACTATACATCATGAATTGATATATACAACAGTATATATGATTTAATCTATTGGACCTAAATCACTAAAAACTTCAAAAAGAAAAAAAAAAAATCTAACTAGCCTTTTAGTTTTTGTATGAGAGTAGCTTCAGATTTTATTCCAAATCCTGAGGCAATTACCATTTACCAATCAACCTCACATTATTTAGGATTAAAGACTGATTTAGCTCTCAAGGTGGAGCTTTTGGTGTTTAATTAAGGTAAGCAAATACTAATTTAGAACATAATCCCTGAAGTTATTAGAAAAATACTAATTTAGCTTTTCCAAGAGAAAAAGAAACATATGGACTGAGTTATTTGACAGTAAATGAACGAAATTTCATTATATGGTGGTCCAATTTTGTTTATAAGGACCAAACAAATTTTGATCTCATGCTTTTAAAGTCGTCTAATTCATATCCAATTCTATATTCTTAATCAAAAAACTTTTTGAACAGATTGATACTGGATACATTTGGTTTTGATGTAGCAAGTTAAGCTATGCTAAAACGTACATTTTTTTCAGAAATGAACATCAGTGTTTTTCCTTGTTTTGCTTCCAAACTGCCAATGCCAACGAAATCAATTAAAGAAGTTTCAGTAGCTGTGATCAAATCCTACTTGACATTAACAATATTATCTCACCTTCGATTCACTTTTAAGCATGAAATGCTGGTTAATTAATTGCTAAACTCAGTAAGATCACCAATGCTGCGTATTTATTGTAGCTGTGTAATATAGCTATCAATATTTACTAGTGAAATAAAACTTTAAAACATTCTTTTGGAACAAATACATGTCACTGTAACCCACGGCTACCTTTGCCACTAGAAAACAGAAAGATGAGCATATTGTCAAAAATTAATATCCTGCACTATGGTAGATACTAAACCACTAACTATTGACTAGACTTTATTTTTTAAAACTAAATCACTTAGGTATCTCCCTCGCATGAAAGTAGCTATACTTTTGCTTTTTGCTTTTGTTCATATATGCTACGAAATGACATTTTAGTATCTTTAGATTCTTCATATGCAACACAAAGCGGTCCACCACACCACTATGGTTAGTCTTATACTCCTGTTTCTGAATGTGATATGTTATACTACTTTACGAATCATTTCAGCCCATAACAGCTCACAAGATGCACCAATTGCCACTACCAAGTTATGTTCGTTTATAATTGTCATATCAAACTGTAGAAAATAGTAATACTGACCGGACCTAAAATCGCCTAAAACCCTCAACAATTTTAGCAAGTTCAACCACCTCAAAATAAATAAGGGCTAAAAGACACTGCAAACCCAGTGGCTTCATAAGGATAAGAACGTATCTACATCAAAGGGGGAAAATGATACAAATGCTGAACCTGACACGCATTAAACATCAAAATTATGTCTTGACCCTTCCAGCCTGAAGAGATTGGATCCTTTGCTGCAACTTAATGATCTACAACACAACAAAGTTGTAAGGTAACTAAAATGCTTTGTTTCTATAATGAATAAAATCAGGTTAATCATGAAAACATAACCCTTTGTGAAACATGTATTAGCAAAGTTTACATGATGATACAAAATAAGTTCCACAAAGCAGAACGCAAGCAACATGAAATAAGGTAAATATGACATATGCTGCTTTGTCTACACATCTACATTGCATTCTTCAATTTAAACCAGAAAGTACGAACATATAATGGTCTATAAGCTTTGGACACAAAATTCCAGTCCTCGGGCCTCAACCAACAGACAATAACCAAAAAAAGCGAGCTAACAAATTGGAAGTAGAGAAACCAAGAAAATAAACTTGGGTGTATGATACTTATGCGGGTGGCAAAGAAAGAGCACTTCATTACAAGTAAATTTGCATTTTGACAAATAACTGCCATTGATTTCAACTTAATGGTACAAATTCCAGCAACAAATTGAAATTTTTATATCTTATAATTAGAATATCCACTGCATCTGTTTGCCCGAAAATGAACAATAAGCAAACATTTTCACTTTATTTTGAGTTAGGTACATGTATCACGGATTGCATTTGCAAGTGGCAATATGGCACCAATGTTGGTATTTCATGGGTAAAGTAAATGTCAAAAGTAACCTAAGATAACACTAGTGGAACCAGCTGAAAATGAAAAATTGCAAGGACCTCCACAGAAAGTGGACTGTTTGATTGTCAAAAATAATGGAACTGGACAGAACAATAGAGGAAACACTCCTCATAATCTAAAAAAGTGATTTTTTTTTTATATCAGTGTAGTGTATATAGAGACGTATATAGAGACCCGAATATGTTCACTAAAGCTAATCATATAATGTTTGCAGTTCAGGCAAATCTATTCTAGCAAATTTTCTTAGTCACAAATGCATGCAGTTTGGAAAAATATGAGGAAATCTCTTTTCCTGATTATTCAAATTTCAAGAAAGAATTTCTAATCCTTTTTGCTAAATTTCAAAGTTAAAAATATTGAAAAATGACGAGGGGTTCAACCCAACATTTTATATTTACGCCAATACAATGCAACCATACAACAAGCACAAATTGTCAACTCATTATCAAAACAGAATCAATACTCAAAACAAAATAAGTCTACCTCCTTAAATTCCTACATGCGCATACCTAACAGAAAGGAACTCTGACAGTGGGTTACTATGAATACTATAGATTATTGAAGAAGGATCAGGCCTAGGGGGAAAGAACTGTGAAATTCAAACATAGGTTCAGGGAGTCGTCAACTTAAGGTGGCAGAGATGAGGAACTAAGAAGATGCTAGGAATCTGCCGTCATCTTATCAATTATCGTGTCAACTAATGAAAAAAAAATCTGCCTGATGGATACAATGATATGTATTTATCTAATGCTTTAAAAGAATATTGGTAGAGGAAGTTGACTGAAATTGGAAGACAAGTGCTATGAGCACCACATATGCAATTCAGCAGTTTTAGCTTTTGTATTAAAGTTCCCAAATTTAAAAAATGGTAAAGATCAAATTCTTTGAAGCATTCCCCCCTTCCCAATTTCGATTACCAATAAGAAAAACATGGTCTGCATCAATAAATAAAAAAAAGCCACAAACAGAAAAATCAAGCATTACAGCACTCAATTACCACTAGCACACCACAAATTAATATCTATAGTCAACTGGTGAATGAAAACAGGGAATAAATTATTAATAGAGGAAAATTAATACAACACAAACCGCATCTTTCTTGCTATTTTGCTTTTCTTCCAAATCTTGAAGAGTTGCATCAAGTCGCTTCCTATGATACAGATACAAGAAATTATGACCACGAGATCATATTAAACAATGGGACAGTAACAATCATAACGCAAACTCTCATCAACAGATTCCACAGGTACAGGAATCTGATGATTGAAATTGGCTGCAAAGTCGCTTAAATTTACAGCTCAAAAACTTAAAATTGAGAAGTGCGGGAAACCATGCTTTTTTTCTCAAATCTCATTTTCCGTTTGTACAAATTGCAATAATAAACTGTTATGGGATGACAATCCATACAACTATCAGCTAATTTACTAACCTTTTGCCATTTACTGGTAAGGTGATGCGGGCCACAAATAATAAAAAGGATCTCCAATTCAATTTGGAAACAACTACTTGTCGTGGAAAGAAATTAAAGATATATTTTGGATTATATCTTTATTTTAATTGTAATTATTTTATAATTTGGATTAGGAATAGATTTTATTGTAAGGATCCTAAATTGATAAGGATTCCTATTTTGTTTGTATTTTAATTTATTTAGTATTTTTTTAAATTAGGAAGTTTAGACTATTTAGAAGTTTTTATTGTTTAGGCATTTTATTATATTAGGATAGTTTGCCTATAAATAGGTTTTTATTTTTCAATTGTAAGGAGTTTTGATTTTTCAATAAAAATTCAGAATTATTTCCTTTCCCCTACTTTTGTGAATTTTACGAAATTCAACTAGTAAAAGACTAATTTCCGGCATCGTACGCGATCAACGGACTTTAGTAGTTGTTAGGGTTTGGATATTCTTAGAATCAACGACCCCTTTCAATTTGTATCATCAATTTTGAATTCTTCCGCTGCATCATAGGGCGAAACGGATTGACATTCAAAAGTTTGAGAAAACCATTTAAACATGAGTCTCCATTCACGATATAGGTCGTAAGAATCCAGATGAAAACATTAAAAAAAAAAAAAAACAGATTTCCTATCACGCAAAATTGCTTCACAAGTACAGGACCAATCAACTTGTAAATATTTGCACCTTCATTTAATGAATCCAACTCCCGAAACAAGAAAATCAATCGAGCACCACCACATAATTATAAGATTACACAGAGAAGGAAAGGAAAGGAGAGAGAGAGAGAGAGAGAGAGAGAGAGATCTTGAGAACTAGCTCGTTCTCGCCAAGCTGGAAGGTGTACTTTTTCCTGACCTGGTGATTCTTTGCAATATTCTGGAGTTAAATCATACACCGAGTTACTAAATTTGAAGATGCGGGAGTAGTTCCCGAATAGCCGTAGACGATGCCTTCTGCGCTCCAATTCAATTGCATACACCACCGCACTATCGTTTCTGATTGTGGGCTTTTCTTGATCTCTTCTCTGAACCCAATGGGTTCGAATACTTTAATAAAGTGGACGTCAACAAAAAAAAAAACAAATTGCGAACAATTTTTTGGAAATAATAAAAATAATAGATGCAAACATATTATTACAAATAGAATTGAATATTGAGTTATCAAAAATAAATTTGATAGATATTATTCCGCTGTTAATTATAAAGTACAAATTATTTTTATCATTTTAAAGTTTATCATCCTGTGTAAGTTCTTTTTTTTTTTTTAATAAATCATATTTGGCTTTTAATTCCAGAAATAAAATAAAAAAAATTACTTATAATGACAGAATTTTAAACTTTTACTACAATATTTTTGCAATTTATGACTATTAGTTGAGTAGTATAGTATATCTAAAGTATCAATTTTCTATATAGAATGAATTGGCATTTATATTATGATATCTTCTTCATTTATTTTTTCTATTACTTTTAATATTTATAAAATATTTTCTGCCATTTTTTAAAGAAGTAAAAATACATCATAAATTTTATTAAAATTCGCTAACATTTCATGGATATTGTTAGGATTGATGGATATATGTATACTGGAAAATGAAACTTGATCAATTTTCAGTAATTGAAAGATATTTTATCAACAACAAATTAATATAGCATTTAAGTGCTGGTTTGCCCCCACAAATACAATGAGTAAATGTACATAATGGGCGATATTCAATAGGTTACTAAGACGGAGCAGTGAGCAGGCCCATCCTGTTCCGTCCGTAGTATCTTTCGTTTTCACTAAATCTACTACCTATAAAACAATAAAATTAATTTTATTTTTAAAGGTAAACTAGCATTTTCAATGATTTATAAAACATATGCAAATTCAATTGAATTGCAATGATTTTGTTTCAAATAATGTCGTTCTACATAGGGGCGGTGGCAAGGAGTACGTGTGTGCCGTTACACACCTAAGCTCTGAAAAATATCCTTATTATGGAAATCCGCCGGTGTCTTTGATTTTGAAGGTGCATATCTTTTACCCTTTGTTTGGTTTAGGGATAATAAGGTATAATATAACAATGGTGCATGAAGTATTGTATTGTACTTGAATTCATAGTAAAGGAAACTCATGGTTTAATAATGCAAACTTATATGAGAATTATAATTATAATATTTACATATATAACTAAAGGCAAAACTGTAAAATGAGACACATCTATATGAAAATCAAAAATAATAATAATAATACTTGGTAATTTAGTAATATTAATGTATGTTACCATGAAAACACCCAATTTTTACACTTATTTTATCTTTTAATATGATAGCTCCCAAACCAAACATAATGATAAGAGTCCTCACTTTTTGCTTTCCAAAAATCAGTTCTTAGATTCACCACTTATTTTACGTGTTGTTTTTTTTTTTCCCCAATAATACTATACTGCAGTCAATAGTCATGCAAAATATTGATTATGTTAAAATTTACTAGTACATTTTACTTTCACATTTTTTACGTAGAATTCAATCATTTTTAACCCCACTTAAAAAAAAAAAAAAAAAGAAAATCGCAAGAAAGAACCAATAATGTTATATTACTAATAATAAACACTAGTATTGATATAAATAAATTCACGAGAGTTGATGGTTGGCAATGGCAAGGAAGCAAGGAACACAATCGGCGGTGTCG
Source organism: Euphorbia tirucalli (assembly GCA_039660915.1). Taxonomy (NCBI): domain Eukaryota; kingdom Viridiplantae; phylum Streptophyta; class Magnoliopsida; order Malpighiales; family Euphorbiaceae; genus Euphorbia; species Euphorbia tirucalli. The sequence continues at coordinate 9,355,728 of CM077638.1, forward strand.
AGGACCCACAAGAGACCATGATTCTGAAAATACGTAAAAAATTGGGCTGCCCCTTCGCTTTTGGTTTTCTATTCTACAGAGGAAATATGTAAAGGTGGTTTCTTTTATTTATTTATTGAATCATATAATATTTAATTGTTTTGCTTTAATTTGTCCATTTCCCCCCTCCCCCTAATATCTTTCAAAAATTAAATTTACTTGTAAAAAATTACATAATGTGTCAAATTCCCATTTTATAAAATACGTTGATGCTGATGACGGGAACACGAGACCCGACAATATTCCTTTCTTCTTCAAACATGTCAACTAATTGGTGGTTAATTAATTAATTAACATTAAAGACGTGGATTCTTTTATTCACTAAACAAATAGTTGGCTATACATCACACCCATCAATATAGTAATTACGTATTAATTTCCATTTCATATTTCTGTTTAATTAAGATTAGAGTAATATTCTTAATTTTCTCGGTAGTTGGCCGAATAATATTTATGTGGGATTAATATTTGTGATTAATCTTTGTTGAATTATAATTTTGGCTTTAGATTGTGCTTGCGTTTATGTTTATGTGTATTTTTATATTTTGCAAGCATTATTATATCATTGATCATCAAAATAACTATTTTATTTCTTAAAAGGCATATTATATCATGAATTGCCGGTACTTTATTAAAATATTTTCGTATAAGATCACTAGTATTAGTATTTTACGTCGTTGAAGGCTTATAGAAAAAGGATAATTTCTTGGCATACCGATTGCAATAAATTATTTAACTTATACAAATATAATAAAAAAAGTTGAGCAATAATAAAAATAATGGTTTTTAGGGGAATAAGAAAGGATAGTAACAATCCTAATATTGATTTCGAAACAATTTTGTTACCGATTCTATTTGACTCGGGTTTAGTTTTTGATTGAACACCTCAGCTTTAAATGTATAAAATTTCATTTGATAATTGAATTTTGATTTTGTTAAAAAAATTTTTTAGGTATAAAAAGGATAAAATATAACTTTTTTATTACATTATGTTTCAAAGGATACCAAAATGCTATTATTTGCAAATAGATTATGAATTAAAAGACTAAAGAACAGCTCTTTCCTATCTCTTAAAAAAAAAAAAAAAATCTTTTTTAAGATTTAAACTTTCCCTGAGGATGTTCTCCATCTTTATTTTATATAATTTTAATAATGTATTATGTTATTTGATTTAAAATATTTATTTAAAAATTGATTTGTAACTGTCGAATCTATATCCGTACATTTTTTACAGTCTATTTGATTTATATATTTTCAAGTATAGCATAACGAGCAGAAGTATCTTTTTTCCCAATAAATTTTGGTGATGGTTCGTGTATTATTTAAAAACAATTGATTCAAATTTATTTTTCTTAAAAGGATTATAGTTATGAAAGTTGTGTTGCGATTGTTATTCTGCTGCGGTTAATCAATCAATAATAATTGGATTTTCTTCAAGTTGGAGTTTACGGTCTAGATGTTTATTTTATGTTTTTCTCCTTTGTGAATTTTGTGCTGTTTTTCGTCATTTTTTCAAATTTAAGGAAATTGTTGTTAGATGGGAACATTTTCCTTTTGTTTTTGCTGTATTTTTTATACGTTGCTTTATTATTAAAAAAAAAATGTTAGTTTCAACTTTAAAAAAAAAAAAAAATGGACCGGGTACCGAATACATTGTTCAGCGGTGATTTTAGTAATTGAGAATTTTTTTTTTTTTTTTTTAAAGCAAGTAATTGAGATTTTTTGTTATAACCCCAAAACTTTTTCCTTATTTTCACACAAAACACGCTACAATTATGCATATAAAAAAAGAAATAATAAAAATAATAAAAAGGAGATTTTAGTGAAAAAGAAACCGACGGTGGAGGTGGAATCTTGGATAAAAGGAATACACACTCTGCCTGTCTCTCTGCAAACAAAGAGTGCGCTGTCCATTCACACCCACGCTCACTCTGCAATCCCACAAACAGAGCTAAATAGAGAGACAGAACGAGCGGGGACTCGGCCCAGATGGCTCAAACCTCAACTAGAACCAGATGCTTCACTTTCTCTCTCATTTTCTTCGCTCTTTCTGCTACTGCTATTCTTGGAGAAGATGGTATGTTCTTCCTTCTGCTTCTCATTTTCAATTTCACTTCCCTACACACCTTTCTCCCATTTCTAATTGCTATTTTTTGAGATCTGATTAACCTAATTAGTTAATTTTAAGCTCATAACTCTAATTCAATGTGAGTTTTACTGGTATTCATGCTCTGATTGGTAAAGAATTGGAACATATTTGTTTTAAATGGGTTTACTGTGTTAAAGTTCCTGGATTATAGTTAAAACTATGCGCTATTTTCTCCATTCTCTTTGAAGGTCGGCCATTGGAACTTGAATCGAATGAAATTGGATTTGAGTTTTTTTTTTTTTTTTGGACACTTTTTGATCTCAAAACGTAGCTTTTTCAGTGAGCTTTGTTTAGCTATCGGTAATGGTAGCCCCAAAAGAAGATGAATTTGCATTCTATTTTTAGTAGCATTAAATTCTCAGAAAAGCATACAGGCTTTAGTATTTTCCTCAATCTCAACATCTTATTTGCTTGATTAGCTTACAATTTGCTTCTGTTGAAGGATGAAGGATTTATGCCTTGCTAAATTATATAAAGCCAAAGCTCGAGTCCCTACTGTTTTCCACTTCCCTCACAAAAGGTCCAAAAGGAGGCCTAATCATATCTTTAATTATGATTTGGTTGCCTACAAACTTATTGTTATTGGTCCCACCATCCATAGAGTTACTAATTTCTTACAGATCTTTTATTGCTTTAAGTCAGAATTAGCAATCCATTACTCTTTAATTTAATGGCATTGCTCTCACTTCTAATTAACATTCGAAGCAGAGCCTCTTCAAACTGTAATAATACCCGTTAGTAATTTTAATTATGGCGAGTAAAGTGGCCCTCCTGTCACACATTAAATTTGGAATAAAATGAAACAAGTACGAAAATGATGGGAGACTTGAAAATCTTCAATTATATCAAGCACTATTGTATTTTTTTTTTTTAAAAAAAAAAAAAAAAGTATCGTTAGGTATGTAGTTTATTATTGCCCCTTTTCAAGGAGTGGTCTACAGTCTACACCTTCCTTGCCCTTGTATTTGCATATCTTGTAGGACAACACTGCGAAAATGACCCCCTAAATCTAACTTATTGGCCTTTAATAATAAGCTACATAAAACGACACATTATATGAAAAATAATAGAATCGTCTTTATAATTAAAGCAAAGCTTCAATAATTACATCTATCATTAGGTTTATTTATTACTCTATATTTATTATTTTAGGATTGAGGTGTAAGAATTACCCTCTTTAAACTTGATTTCTTAATAAAAAAAAGGTTTCGAGTGATAAAAGCTTAGATGAAGAGGAAAGTAAAGCAAGCAAAATGGCGATCCAACATCCCCCAGCTGATTTCAGGGTATTGTTTACTTGGGTTAGCAAAACGACAAGGGTAGTGTCCGTAACGTCTCTTTTGTACTTTTTAGTTTCAATTTTATCTCGCTCTTTTTGTTTGTTTCATACTTTCAGCCCGATCTCCAGCTGGACTGTGAGGTAAAAGTGTCAAAGGAAAACTGTGAAAATGTGGACTTTTACTTTTTGTTATTGGTCAAAGTAGGGTTGTTCTAGGAGTTGAAAAATAAGCGAATTGAAAGATGGGCCAAAACGGTGCAGTAGGGCCAATTGCGCTTAACGCGGTATCTGCTCCAAAAGCGATATTGCGGGGTGTCACTATCAACGATTTTGTCGTTTTGGAACTCCAAAAATATTTGAGAAATTAAAATCAAAATGAAAAATAATTTATAAGTAGTTATATAATAAATTATAATGTTCCTTTCATATTCATTGCTGGATTTATTTCCTCCGGCTTGTTCATTTTTTTAAAAGAAAATTTTCTCTAGCATGTTGAGGTCCATTGAGAGATAAGGCTATCCATATATCTTCCCTACATTTTGTTTCCATTATCATTTATCTTACAAAGTATTTGGTAAACTGGAAATAATGTCCCTTTTCGAAATGCACCTTAATTATTTCTGAAAAATATATTTTTGGATTGGTTTGTTTTGTCACATATGCAACTGCCCACTGTTTGTTTGTTGAGCAAGGTGGTTTAAATGCTGAGTGTTTTTGTTCGAGTATTACTTATCAATCGTACCATGGCCCATCTAAGACTGTTCTTGACCTTACCCAAAAGAAAAGAAAAGAAAAGAAAATCAAATCAAATCGTTGATAATGAGACATATCTGAAACAGTCTTACCTAAACCAAATAAGTCTATATATTTTTTTCTTTTGTCGTCAGTGATAATAATTAATATTCTAAAGTATGAAAAAAGATCATATCCATTCGCCCAATTCACCTTTAGCCAAAGAAAAAAAAAAATTGACTATTACTTTTAGTATTTGCTAACGTTACATACCGTGCTTAGTGTTTTGTTTTTTTGGGTATACCATGCTTAGTTTACTATTGAGTTACCTTTTTTTTTTTTTTTTCTTACTGATTTAGTATGTTTAATTCATAACATGCAAATTACCACGTAAACCGTGTTGATCGATTTTTTGTTTGTTAAGAATAAAATCATATAATCGCATTTAAAATGAAAATACCACGTTCTCCTAGTGGTATATATATTTTTATTAGGGAAAAATATAAAAAAGTTCCTTGTAGTTTACTGTTCTTGTAAACATGGATCTATATTTTAAAAGTTGAGAAAAAGAAGTATGAGATTTTTCATATTAGCAAATAGATAATTCGTGGTTAATTCAACATATGCCTTAAAAACTGTCTAATCTTTTAATTTTTAAGTTGAAATTTTGTATGTTGGATGATACGGATGCAATGAACAATGATAATGAAGTTCTGAAATTTTGGATAAAGTTAAGTGTTTTTTTAATTAAATAATAGAAAAATGAAAAAAAGCATAAAAAGATAGATTAATGCACAAAAAAATTTTATATTGTGATGGATAATTTTTAAATGACTAGGGTAAACTATTCAGATACTAGATGATAAAAATATTGAGTTTGGTACATGGATCGAGTTAACAGTGTATACATGTCTGTGTTAACCCAATTTCAATACAAACCTCAATTATTTCTTTAGTTTGTCCTCTTAATATTTTGGATGTGTTATTTATGAATTTTCTATCAAAATTTGAATTGTTTTTGTAATAATTCTAATTATTTTTAGATTTTTCAATTTTTCGTATCATTTAATTAGAAAAATATATTTACTTTTCTAAAAATTGTAAAATGTGAGTTCGGAGGTCAATTGGATTCATATCAATTAACAAATAAAATGTCACACCAAAATTCAAAAGATGAAATAGTTGTTGGAAGGTGTGTTGGATGGAAGTTTTTATTTGTCAAACTTTGTAACCATAAAACTAACTAAATTTGACGACTTTTAAAACACAAACATATGTATTTTGTTTGTCTATTTTTCCCATTATATTATTGTTCTCATTTTTATTTGGGGTATAATATCTAGTGTAAATGATATTGGAAACCGGCTCCTCCACCAAATAGTCCTAGTTGTATACACTTAGGTTTTTATTGAATTTTTGTCATAATCAATGGCTAAACTGTAAACGAGAAACAATGTAATTGTAATGACCTAAATCTTTGGTAGTTATGTGACCAAAATTTGAACTAAAATAAACTAATATAATATTCTGCACCTCAGGGCCGCTGGCCAACGGCAATTTCGAAATCCGGCCAGCTAATGGCTTCCCTAGCGAGGCGATAGCAGACGGGCCAAGTGAAATTCCGGACTGGAAGCTAAACGGCACCGTAGAGCTAGTTTCATCGGGGCAAAAACAGGGAGGGATGATCCTCATCGTGCCGGAGGGTACACACGCAGTGAGATTGGGTAATGATGCAGAGATCAGCCAAGAACTAACATTGGAAAAAGGATCAATTTACTCCGTGACCTTCAGTGCGGCTCGCACGTGCGCGCAGCTTGAGTCGCTAAACGTATCCGTGCCACCTGCATCAGCGTCACAAACCATAGACTTGCAGACATTGTATAATGTGCAGGGCTGGGACCCATACGCGTGGGCTTTCGAGGCAGAGGAGGAGAAAGTGAAGTTGGTTTTTAGGAATCCGGGTATGGAGGATGACCCGACTTGTGGACCCATCATTGATAACATTGCTATTAAGAAGCTTTTACCACCTGAGAAATCCAAAGGTATGATTTGATTTTCCATTTTTTGGGTTTTTCCTACTATTATGAACTATCCACTGTTGTTTTGATGAGTTATCTGTGGTTTTTTTCTTGGGGTTTAGAATTAGTGGGTCCCAAAATGTGGGGGCTTGTTGATGCCTTTTGACCATTTGATCATAGGAGTGTTGGCATCCAATGCTGGAAGTCTTGTCACGAGGAATTCCATTTTCTTTCCGGGTCTGCTGTTCGTCAGTGGGGCCCGTCATAAGGTTGACGAAGTAGTGAATTGAATCATGTTTGAAAAATAATAAAACTGAAATAACCACTAGAATTAAGGCAAATGAAAATTTTTTTGTGTGGGATGGGAACGAGCATGTGCTCTTGATCCCACTTCTTCAATGGGAGAGACAAATCGTGGCGAAAATCTGGATAACATATTTAATACATTTATAAAAAATCTAAAAAAATTGTATACTGATTTAGGGCAAAAAATTCCAATATATGCTGGGAGTAAATTGATTCCTTTCAATGATATCTTACCACGTGACATGGCATGATATTTTCGGGAGGGATTGGAGTAGTTTTACTCACGGTGTATAATAGAATGCCTCGATTTTGGTTTAATAAATTCTACTAATAAAATAATATGTTGTCATTTTTATCTCAATTGCTTAATTATGGACCGAGTGCAATGAACTCCACCAGTTCAAAAAAGATTCATATTATTTCTTGAGAAATGATTAGTATTGTGAATAAAAGATGTAATAGTATCTATCTTCTTGTTAGGTGTAAAAAAATTGTCATTGTCCTTAGTATTAAATCAGTTTTGTGTATTTATATATATGTTGCATTTTAGTTGGTTGGATTCATGACATGTTTTAAATTAGTCAGATTTTAGGACTATAATGCTTTCTCACTTGTTTGTTATTTATACTATTTATTTTCCTATCAGATAATGCAGTACTAAATGGTGACTTTGAGGAAGGTCCATGGCTTAAAAACGTTTCACTAGGAGTCTTGCTCCCTACAAATCTTGATGAAGGAACAACTCCATTACCCGGTTGGATCGTTGAATCAAACAGGGCTGTCCGGTTCGTCGATTCGGACCATTTTGCAGTTCCACAAGGGAAAAGAGCAGTTGAATTACTCTCAGGCAAGGAAGGCATAATTTCCCAAATGGTTGAAACAACAGCTGACAAGGCATACACCTTATCATTTGCATTAGGCCATGCTGAGGACAAATGCAAGGAGCCACTAGCAGTAATGGTCTTCGCCGGAGACCAGGCACAAAACGTCCATTACACACCAGATTCTAATTCCACGTTTCAAACTGCAAATCTGAATTTCACAGCCAAAGCCGATAGAACAAGGATTGCATTTTACAGCATATATTATAACACAAGGACTGATGATATGAGCTCCCTGTGTGGACCAGTGGTAGATGATGTTAGGGTATGGTTTTCTGGGGCTAGAAGAATTGGGTTTTCTGGGCTTGGAATTGGGTTTTGGTTGCTCATTTTGATTCTGGTTTAGTTGGGAAAATTAGGAAAATATATGATGTGTTTTATTATGTATTTTATAATGGTTTTGTACTGGGCAGGGGAATTTGAGTAAGTTGAAATTCCCAATATATGTGCTATCTTGTGAACTTTACTTAAAAAAGAGTTTTTTGCTATTTAGAAATGACTCCATGAACATGAGAATGTTTTCTTAGCATTTGTCTCGTTTCTTTGTCGTGAAGGGATTAACTTTACTTTAATATTTATTTAATGTAATCAATTAAAAGATTGGTGGATTCCTACACTAGTGCTCTAAGTTGAAGAAAATGCAGAGTAAACAGTCCACATTTGAGGATTTTTTCCACTTTCAACATTTTACTCCAAGCTGAATATTTCCTAATTTATTGTTCGTATCTTACAGCATCATCCAGCAACCGTTTTGGAAGATATGATGAGATTCACCCTCACTAGCTTCGATTCGAAGATTTTTCTTTACTTGTACATCTCTAAAGTGTAAGATTTTTTGTACAATAATTTTATTATTGTGTGCGGATTTTTTTTTTTTTTTTTGTTTTTACCAAATATAGCCTAGTCACTCCCTCTCTATCTCTAATATAGAAATTAATTTATTTTTATTCTCATTGTCATTTTTTAGCTTTCTATCCCTGTGTCACTCCTCCCATATGGAGCGATTATATAAAAACTTTGTGGAATAAATCCTTAAATAATTACAAAATAATAACAGAAGACTTATTAATTAATATTTTTCTGAATAATTTCACCTCCGATACGTTTTATGTAAAGTGGCTATATTAGTACAAATATCAGTTCTTATAATATTTTTTTTCAAAATAATTTATCAAATAAACAATAAAAGATAAAACATCCTAAAATGTAAAACATGCTATAAGTAATTCGATTTTGTTCGATTTATAATATTCATTAAATTTTTGGTTTGATTTGTAATTTTATGTCGGTGATTTCTGTATAAAATTGACTAGTGCTTACCCTATATATGTCTTCATCCAAATGATGGCAAGATTCATGATTAATAAATTACATTGTGATATGTATTCAACATCGGATAAAATGAAAAAAGAAAATCAAGTAATTAACTTATTCAAATTATTACACTTTTGTTGATTGTCGCAAGTTAAATGGACTTTCAAAAGGTTAAACGGGGTCCAAGAATTAAAGAAAGAATTCACAATTACATTTTTTTAAGATATGGATAAAATCACATCGCATTATTATTATTATTATTATTCACTATAACAAGCCTACTATTTAATGTTTATTGTTAATTTGCTTAATAGTGAACTCCTATGATCAATAAATGTTCAACCTACACTTAAAGTATTTTATCTTAATCTGCCTACTCTTTAAACAAAAATTTAACTTATTGTATTAATAATTCATTACATCTTTAATTAATATTTTTGCTATTGGACATTGATATCATCCTAAATTAAAAAAGTAAATTTATAAATGTTGGAAGACGCTGATGTTCAACCATCGTCTTTCTATTAATCTAATTAGAATGAGAGTTAATGTCCTTGCTAATTATACGAAATACCATTATATGTCAGAGATATAATTAAATTATTCCCATGTTAATGCAATGGTAAAGTAGTTGTACAAGAAACATGCATCACAGCAATGTTACCAACTTGTTATTTGATGATACAAGTTTCAGGTTAAAATAGACAAATCATTGTCTTTTTTTCATCCTTATACGGTGTCGTTGAGCAGTCCCCAGCGGCGAAATTTTAAAATAATCAACGAATCAAAGATTTTCTGGCAGGAACGCCTGACCAAAATACCCCTTCTAATTCCGCTACCCTATAAAATGTTCTGGACAAAGACGCTTCTAGCAGGAGAAGAAAGGGCGGGAGGTTCAGCTCTTCCAATTGTCTTTTTTTTAATTCTTAATAAAACGCCTCCGTTTCTTCCTCCTCCTGCTATCCTCTGATGGAAGGAGACGTGGGGCCCAACGCCGTCTGCGTTGCCGACATCGCCGAGGTCACTTCGCCTCATGATTCTGATTTCTCCCCCGTTGGATCTCCCGATGCTACCCTGCACGATGTTCATGGCCTGCCATCTGATGAGGATCACGAACACGAACACGACCACGACCACGACCACGAGGAGGATGCGGATGCCGATGCCGATGCCGAACACAGTCACGGTCAAGATCAACTGCCTGGCCCCGATCAAACCGAGGTTCTCAAGAGCAAGATCATTAAACAGGCGAGTCCTCTTTATTTACTTCGTTATTTTCCTATTGCCAGTTATTAAATTTGAAGGCTTCTGTGAAATTGTATTGTTTGGAGTGGCCTGGAAACTATGGTATTGATCAATGAAACACATTTTTGGGTACCTAATTGGTTTATGTCGTGTAATAAATTTGTATATTAATTCTGGTAAAGCCTCGGTTTTGTGACCTAGAGACCGTTTGCTTTCTGTTGATGGGAAAAACCAAAGTCTATACAAATGGACTTTCTTTTCTTTTCTTTTCTTTTTTCTTCGCACTGACTCTGGTTATCATAGATATAGACAATCGATTAGAGATTGTACTATGATACATGATGTGGCTAAACCTGTCTATCGGCTTATAGATTTTGAAGTCTATTCATTTGTTATTTAGGGAATCGTTGGCCGTTATATTGAAGCTCTCTCATGGTTGTGTAGGTGGAATATTACTTTAGTGATGAAAATTTACCAACGGATAAGCATATGATAGGTTTGATCAAGAGGAACAAGCAAGGATTTGGTAAGCACCTCCACCTCCTCTTTCTCTCTCTATTCTCTTACTTGATTTCATGCATCAGATATGCTGAAAATTGATTGATATTTCTGTATAGACACGTATAGGGAGTAGGGATTTGTTTGTAGAAAAAAATCATTATCTGATCCTAGTGCCATTTTTGCATTGGGAGTAAGGCAGTAGAATGCACGCTTTTGAAATTGTGTTTTCAGTTTTTCGGTTTTACAGTTCCAGTCTGAAAAATTTCCTCCTAATTGCATCTTCTTGAGTGATGGACCCATAATATAAATGTCTGATGAAATGATTCATGGCTGAGGCTCTACTTGTTGGTTATTTTGCCGTGTGTCTTGTCCAATGTTTAAACATCAATGACCTTGCGTTTTGATTTTTTTTTTTTTTTGGTGACGAAATCATTTTGTCATTTGAGGATTCTGAACTATATGATCATAACATAAATGAGGTCATTTGGACTGGAGGTTTCTTGGTGTAGTCAAGCTAAGTTGTCTGGATTTTCAGTGTTGCATTGAAGGACTTCCCAAATCTCCTGTCTTACTCATTATCTATTAACAAATATATTTCATTCTCTGTTGAGTGCTTTCTTGTGTTGAGATTATGTTCATTTTGTGTTGCATCGATCTTATGTTCATTTTGGTACTCAATTTCTGAGTATTATTAGCAACAAGATCAGAGCATAAATCATGCATTTTGTCAATGTTGGCAAGTCAAGAATGGAGATGTTGAAGATGATGAAATAAAACAGGTACTTCTGACAGGTTGTCTGCCCTGGATGCTTCTTGGTGCAGCCAATCTAAGTTGTGCTGAATTTCCAGGGTTGCACTGAATGACTTCTCAAGCATCTCCTGTCTGATTTATATAGCCAAAAATTCACCTTTTTGGCGTCCCATGAAATTGGCACAACTCCTCTTTTAACTATAAATGACCACTACTTTCCACTTCTACCCTTATTTTATTATGGTTTGAAATTACTAAATTTAGAATAAATTAAATTTACTATGCATTAAATCTCTTCATTAATTGAGGGTACATTAGTAAAATACCAATTGTATTCAATGTTTTTCTTGTTCAATGTGCCCACACATTTTTTCCTATTCGTGGGACGGAGGGAGTATGATGTTTTCTTGATAATGTAATATTCAATTTTCACTTTTATTTATTGCTTTAAAGTTCAAACACTTGGTCCACGTTTACTTTTCACTCGATCTGTTTCATGTATTTCGTAGTTTGCTTCATTTATGAATTCATTTTTGGAATTGTTTTGCAGTTCCCATCGCAATTATTGCTTCCTTTAGGAAAATGAAGAAGCTTACCCGGGACCATTCATTTATTGCTACTGCAATTAAGGAGTCTTCCTTACTGGTAAGCAGCTATATCATCTCACCTCTGTAGTGATAATCTCATGGATACTGGAGTTATTATTGATCTTTCTGGTTCTGTGTTTTCATTCAAAAGTGAAATAAAGTGACGTTGCTGATACGCTCTGTTACTTACAGGTGGTAAGCCCAGATGGAAAGAAGGTGAAGCGCCTTAATCCTTTTCCTTTGGCTGAGATTCAGGATCCGAAGGTATTTCATAGGAAGAACTTGATATTTTTCTATTTGTACTGAAATTGCTTTAAAGATCTAATTTGTGGACTATAGTTATGCACTGTTCTGGTAGAGAATCTTCCAGAAGATCACTCGGTAGAGAACATCCGCCGAATATGTGGTGGAGCTGGGAAGTATGCTCTTCATTCCAATTTCCCATCTTTTTTGCACTTCAAATCTCATTGTGGCATGTTTGCATGCTTCAGGCAATGATAACAATATAAAAGTTTCAGGATAAAGCATATCTCGGTTCGTGATCCCCATGTTCTGGAAGAGTCAAGAAAAGGAAACAAAGTGGATATTTTGCTCAGTAGCAAGGTGTGAAAGCTTGAAAATTATTGATAAAGCACTCGTAGTTAGATTCTTCAGTCTTATTATGTCTGATGATTATCTAAGATCCCAAATATTCTTAAAATTTTAAAGGAATTGAACTGAACTAGATTAGTCAAAATGTGATTGTTTGGTGCTTTGGCTTTATTCAATTAGCATGGATCCTTGGTGTTTGAACCTAGGTGAGTTTGTCTGCATTACTTCTATAAATAGGTGCCGGTAGATCAAATGCTTTGCTATTTGTTTTGATTTTAGATTTTGGGTATGTGATGACGTTTGAAATTTGTTTGGCATGTCATTCACTTGCTTTGAGAAATTGTGTCAATCAGGAATGTTCTATGTTACACGCTTATATTCATTGGTAACTGGCATGCTGATTACTTTAAACGACCTATAAATGAAAGGGTTGATCCCAACTAACCCTTGTCCCTAAAAATAATTGATTTTTGAAAGCCTTCTAGAAAAAAAGAAAAGAAAGAAAACCTCAAAAATTACAACAATGAGGTAAAAAGTTAGAACCGAGCTGAAGTGAAACTTTAAAAGTGTTGGGTTGACATAAAGTTATCTGAAATCAATTTTATTCTGACTGGAGTATTCAGTTAGTGACTTCTGTTATGTTATCACCTCATATGAACGACCTGTTTGCGATGTATTTCCTTCTTGGATCTTTTTATCTAGGCACATTTTCTTGGGTGGTCCTGTGACTGTGTTTAACGCTTAGGATTTTTGTTAGAAGTAATTGCACATCATTATGTCATATTAATCCAACGTTTTTGATTATGCAGTTGCACGCTCTTGTGGAGTATGACAGTGTTGAGGCTGCTGAGAAAGCTGTGAGTATCATCTGGGGAATAAAAAAGTAATTACATCTTGTTATGATGATTGGTCACTTAAAGATGACACTTTTCTCTAAATTTGTAGGTGGCTTCTTTAAATAATGAGCAAGACTGGAGAAATGGCTTGCGGGTCAAACTTCTTAAGAGAGTGGTGAGAGTTGTGCTTTATGTTCCACACTGTAATTAATGTGGGCTCTTATGTGAAAAATGGATATAGGGCAAGCATGGTCAGAGAAAGCAACCCTGGAGGGAATCTGATGCTGAGAAGAATAGTACTGCACGAGCATCTAATCAAATGGGAGATGAGGAGAATCATCGTCCCAGCGAGCGGCACGATGATACACCTGACGAGGAGGTAATTCTTGCTTCCATTCTTTTGATTTGTCATTTTTGCTATGTTGCAGTCTTTGATGACTTGATATCTTGGTCATGTTATTAATTGAACGAAGCTGTTGACGCGAGAACTTTTTTCTGCTTCCGAGAGGCTCTAGATTTTTCTGTCAAGTCAAACTTGTAATGAGAGTTTACGGTGCATCTTTCTTGAGAAATTCTTTGTACGGTTTATGGTCGTATATGTCTATATTAGGCTTTTTATCCTTTGATGGCCGATACTTCGAAGCATTTACAGATAAAAACTGCTGAACAATAGCTTGATGCATCTATTTTACTTCAGGATGTAGAGCATGTACCAAAGGATAAAAATGCGCACAAGTGTCGTAATCGTGGACGATCAAGAAGGAATAATTATCGTACATCTAATGGACTGGGTATTGAAGATGTGAAGTAGCTTTTGGAATTTGCCTTTTTTTTTTTTTTTTCTCGATGTTTGATCCTGGACTTTTTCTGTTGTTTTGGCAGGTCATGGAACTACAACCCATGCCATGGAACCCTCAAAACCACCTCCTGGCCCAAAAATGCCAGATGGAACCAGAGGATTCACGATGGGACGAGGCAGGCCTTCTGTATCTAATCAAAATCAGTGTATAATGTGACATGTAGGCTGCATGTGTGATGGAAGTTTGCAGTGGCACGGTTGATGGTAACAAGTGAATGTGTTTCTGGTATTTATGTAGAATATGTGGAAAATTTACGTTGGTCAATGTAGTTTGTACCATGTACGGCCGGACAGCTGTAACTGTATTTCTGTGGTTTTTGCCTATCAACTCCCATCAGTTCGGTGGTACTGGTACATTTTTTCTTTGTGTCTTTTTTGGAATTTTTGTGTAAAAACGAAAGCAGTGGTATTGTAAAGAATTTGAATATGAATACACATGCTGGAGTGGCGATGATGTATGGTAACCCCTTGAGTTATTCTGAGATCATATTGTTAATATTGCTGACTGAGAAGTTAAGATCCCATACTTAAAATTAAAAATCGCAGAATTGGTTTGCTTAAACATAAAAGGTTAGTAATACTTGGGTATTAAATATTTTACACCTACATTTTTATAAAGCGAAGGTGAGAGGATTTCAATGCCCATACTCAATTTTCATCAGTAAAAACAAAGATAAACGATTTGTACATTGCAATGAATTCAGGTTCATTATGCAATTGGTTACTTTTAAATATTTATTATCTGAATTTAATCATATTATTATAAATAATTTTAATTTTTAATATCCTGTAATAAATATTAATTATGAAATATTATTATTAATTTACACGTAATCTATATATAATTAAAATTGAATTATGCAGCGGTCCAACACGGGATTCAATTTCTTTTTTCTTTTTTTTTTTTCCAAGTTTTTTATTTCATTTTTTTTACTTTTATATTATTTTTTCCTATTTTTATGTTTTTATTTTCCTTTGGTTTCTCTTTTCTTCTTCCATTTTTCCCTTTTTTTTTCTCTTTCATTTTTTTTAATTTTTTAAAAATTATCTCTTTTACTTTTTCTTATAGTTAGAAAATTAATTTTAACAAAAAATATTCATAACTATAATAGGTAAGTTTACGTATGATTTTAAAAACAATTGTTTCATATATATTTTTAATATTTTCTTAATCATGTATCCATCTAAATAAATTGTTTCATTTTTATGAATTCTGCTGTAATTTTTTTCAAATTTATTAAAATTTATGTTAGCATATATAAAATTTATTATATGATTAGACATGTTTATGGGTTGGGCTCGGGTTGAACGTAACAGGTTTTTTAAAAAAATATTAGGGTTTGCTTTTTTTTTTTTTTTTTTTTTTTTTTATCCATTGGGCAGCTGTTGGATATCTTCGTAGAAAATTTCAGCTGTTGAATTTGGTTTAACGTATAGACAATTTTTTTCCTTGCAGTCCCCTCTTTCTCCAGTCAGTCTTCTTTTTCCTCTATTGGGCCGTCAGCCGTTGGATTTGGTGAAAGCATGGATAAATTTTTCCTCATGGTATTCTCTTTTTACAGTCAGTCACTTTCTTTGTCAGTCACGATTTTCCACATCTGCTACTCTCGTTCCGCCTTTCAAAATTTTTTCATGTAATCATCTCTTTTTTAAGTGATGGTTTCTTTTATCTGTTTCTCCCTTTTGAACATTTTATAAATGTAAATTTCGATCATTAGTTTAATTCAAACAATCATTATTTTTGTTTTTAATTTATCCCTTGATGATATTGAAAATCTTTAATAATAATAATAATAATAATAATAATAATAATAATAATAATAAAAGCATTGAAAAAAATCCACTTAGAATAAATAAACCGTTTAATTTTTCAAAATCTAGACTTTTTCTTTGCTTCTTCTAGGGGTGCACACGATCGGTTAACCGGTGTATGTGGACTTTTACAAATGGTTAACTGTTTGTACCCTTTTTTTAATTTGCTAACCATACACTGTTCATTAAATTCGGTTAACAATTAATTTCCGTCGGTTAACCATTTCTTTACGGTTAACTATTTACGAAATAGACATTATGATTTTGCTAAATTTATAATATTTGAAACCTCAAATAAATAGAATATAAATCTCAAATGTCAAATAAAAATATAAATTTAGAAACCATAATTTTAATTATTAACTAAAATAACATTTTAACCATAAACTCCAATAATTAAAACATTAATAAAAAAAAAGTTCCGAAATATAAAAATTGTTGTACAAAATCAAACATTAATTAATGAAATTGTTTTTCGCTGTTCATTTTTCAGTAATTGTGAAATTAACAATTGAGAAGAGATACGATTAGAAGGGAATGATCGAAATTATTTAGTGTTGTATAGAAAGGAAGTAAAATAACATCCAAGGCCCAAATGTTTCACTTATTATTCATATTACCTATATATATATATAATGACATAATTTTTTAAGAAAAATCTATTATATATACTAAAACTGAATACTCTATGATGATGTGGAATTTTCTCCTTTTTTTGAGTTATTCTTAATTTTATTTATTTAACTCTCTTTTTTATAGACTTTATATATTTAACTCATAATTATTAAGTTAATAGATAATGTAGAATTTTAAAATTAATTGAAATTGTTCTTATCCCTCATTCTCATACTTTGATACAATCTCTTTCTTCTCCTCCTAATTTTAAATTTCAAGATTCTTATGTATCATTTAAAATTGTTTTCTAAATAAAATATAAAAGAATATATATTTAGCTTATTTTTACTGTTGCGTGTATATATATATATATATATATATATATATATATATATAAATTTCTTCTAGCCTCTCGTATTTGCTCTTTTATACCCTATTTTCTAATTAGCTTTTCAATTCTAGACGGTAATTCTAAAATGATTACCTTGAACTTCACTATCTATTTTTCATACCAATTTCCTACTCTCTAACGTTTTATAATTAATATCAAAATCATCTTAAGGTTCATAATTTCATAATCTGTGCATATATCACAACTTAATCCTTGGGAAAAAAATTGACAATCGACCAAGGTCAACCAAACAGAAGAAGAAATACTTCCAACTGTAGCGTAAGAAAAATCAAAGTTGGTAAAACAATTAAAGAAGATTAAGGACAAATCTTAAACCTTATATTATACAGAGTAAAGATTCTGTAACATAAAAAAAGGAAAAAAAAATAATAAAAATTCTAAAATAAGAGAATTTACATAAATATTTATAAGTATTGACTTTTGGTAAAACTAATCTATCTATTGTATATACTAAAAATGGATACATCTTGCTGAGTTGTCATTTTGTGGGTTTTTCTAAATTGTTTTTAATTAATTTTAAATAAACTAAATCATTTATCATTTATATATGCTAAAACTGTATACTCAAGTGGATACATCTTGCTGAGTTGTCATTTTGTGGGTTTTTTAAAATTATTTTTAATTAATTTTAAATAAATTAAATCATTATCATTATTTATATATACTAAAACTGAAGATTCTTAGTCTTTAATAACGTGGAATTTTTTCCTTTTTTTTTTTAGTTATTCTTAATTATTAGTATTCTCTCTTCATTCTCTCTTAGCTCTGATGATGTAAAATTTTCTATTTTTTCAGTTTTATGAATTAAAATTTATATTATTATCTATTATCATTTATCTATTATATATACTAAAAGTGGATACACCTTATTGAGTTGTCATTTTGTGGGTTTTTCTAAATTATTAATAATTAATTTTTTTAACTTTTAAATATTTAGTTACTTCAATATTTAATTTATTTAAAATTAAAGAGCTAAAAGTGGATACACCTTACCTAGTGGGCTTTTTCTAAATTATTAATAGTTAATTTTATTTAACTATTAAACATTTAGTTACTTCAATATTTAATCTATTATATATACTAAAAGTGTATACACCTTGCTGAGTTATCATTTTGTGGGTTTTTCTAAATTATTAATAATTAATTTTTTTTAACTTTTAAACATTAGTTACTTCAATATTTAATTTATTTAAAATTAAAGAGCCAAAAGTGGATACACCTTACCGAATTGTCATTTTGTGGGCTTTTTCTAAATTATTAATAGTTAATTTTATTGAACTTGTAAACATTTAGTTACTTCAATATTTAATTTATTTAAAATTAAAAAAAAATTAATCTTTCCCGATTTACTAATGTTTCTTCCACTTAGAGTTTATTCTCTACGATCTTCCCTGTCATTAGCTCTCTCTCTCTCTCTCTCTTTCTCATTTTTGCATCCTCTCCGCTCTTTCCTGCCATCAGCTCTCTCTCCCTCTTTTTCTCATTTCTACATCATCTTCGATCTTCCCTACCATTAGCTCTCTCTCCCTCTTTTTCTCATTTTTGCATTTCTCCGATCTTTTCTGTCATCATCTCTCTCTCTCTCTTTCTCATTTTTGCATCCTCTTGGTAAGTGGTTTCAAGCTTAATGTTTTGCATAATCCATTTTTGGAATTGAAGTTTGTCATCAATTATTAATAATTAATTTTATTTAACTTTTAAACATTTAGTTACTTCAATATTTAATTTATTTAAAATCTATTATCATTATATATATTAAATATGTAGATTTAGTATATATAATGACTAGCCTAATGCCCGTGCAATGCACGGGTAACATGTTCTTTGTTGTTGTTTCTAAAAAAACATATCTTTGTTTTTGCTTTAATCGTTCCTATTTAATATTATATTTTTATTTAAAATCTATTATAACCATCATTATATATACTAAATCTAAATACTGAATACTGACATATAATTTTATCCTAATTTTGAGTTAATTAATAATTATTATTAATTTAAAGTAAATTTTAATTATTTAGTTAATGCTAACAGATAATAAATTATCTTAAACTTTTACAAAAGAAACGTCTTCCACTCTCCCTAAAAAACCCAACAACTTCAATTTTCAAAATCTCATTTTATCTTTTTTTCCTCCATTTCTCGTATCATTATTTTCACTCTTCTCAATTTTCATTTTCCATTGCAGCTTGTTTCTTTGCTTCAGACTCGACATTTGCAATAATGGCTTTCAATTTCATGCTACCTTTGCCAATCTGCTTAGTAGCATTTCAAAGAGTCTTCTTGTAGTATGATGCGACACTCTCGATGTTTAGTTAGGTAAAACCTAGGCTCTATTCTAAATTTTTTCAATTTCTCTTTTTGGGAAATCCCTTTTTTGATTGAATTGTTTCTTATATTTTTCTTCCTTATGTAATTCGCATCTTGTTGATTCAATAGTTTCCGTCTTCTTTTCTTTACTTTTTACAGCGTTGATAAGGAAATTCTTGACCTTTGCTTTATTTTCTTCGCCTAACACGATTGCTTTTGGCCATTTTTCACGCATATAATTAAATTTTTCTAATTTAGGTTGGCTTTGTGGCAAGAATTGATTCCCTATTTACAATTTACGAATGCCAATAGATTAGAAATAAGCTTTCACTAACTCAATTCGCACATTTTTGTCTTAATTGTCTCTGTTTCTGCTCCAATTCGCAATGTCTTTTTCATTATATTTTGCCCTTGGCCACCAATTTTCTTCTCTTCATCCAGTTAAAATTATTTTACTAGATGTTTGCTGATTTAGAAAGTGCAAAAGTTAAAATAAAATTAGCTGAATTTAAAGTCAACAAATATTTTTAAATTTTAGATTACGACTAAAAAAAATGGATGATACTCATAATATTTCTACAAGAATCTATACCATGTTTTCTTATATTTAAAATATTATATATGTTTTACAAAATATTAAATTACTACTACAAAGTTTCTACTAATAAATAGACAGTTCATGTTAAAAAAACTTTAAATATTGAGTAATATTAAATTATACTGTAAAATTATTATATATGTAATTTCTATCTATTAAAAAATATAATATTAAATTGAAAAGATTAAAGTAATAATGAAGATATATTTTTTTAGAAACAATAACAAAGAACATGTTGCCCGTCTAGTATTTGTAAAAATTGGTTAACCGTGAGTCCACGTGGATTATTGATGTAAAAACCTAAACCGTAACTGTAACCGTTAATTTCTAAAAATGAAAACCGTATACTAGTCTATCGGTTTTGGCTAATCATATTTTTAGCTCGGTTTCGCTGTTCTTCAGTTTTCCGAAAGGTTTTTTTTTTTTGTTTCTTTTTTTCTTTTTTTTTTGCCTTAAAACTAGTTTTTACTTAAAATCGATCGCATTCGGGATTCAACTTGCTCCGTATGCCAAGCCTGCGGAGCAATTAACCTGACGAAAGCTAGCAGATTTACAATTCGTAAGTAGCATCGGCCAACAGCCAATGCACGCACCAAAATGGCGCGTAAGCAAGCAACTAGATGCAAAAGCTCGGCGATGAAGAAGCTAATGAACAGTCCTGGTTTTTGTCTTCCCGCTGCACGCTATGCAAGACTTTTGAATTGGATTTATAATTCCAAATATATACCTTCTTTCCTCCTTCTCTTCCCCTCATTCCTGCCGCTTTTGATTATTTTCATTTCCTTTCCTAGTCATGCGATCTCTGTATCGCCGCCATAATTTCATCTCTACAAGCATCTTTCCACCTCCAAAACATTCTTTTCTTTCTGCTACGAATGTCAAGGTCTATTTCTTTCCTCTCATGATATATGCACTCAGTTTCTAAATTAACTCATCGAATGATCTTTTCTATGTTTGATTTTGCTGTAACCACATTTGCGCTTATATTTTATTGTGGTTGTCATGATATGGATATTGTGTAGTATATGTGCTTGTTTGTATATTGATTCCGCTTATTGATTGTTTTCCATGCTTTTGCTGTTATGTTATGCAGTTTACTATATCGAAGGTTAGAAAGCGTGGATGCCGATTGAAACATAGATTTCTCCGGATTAGGGCCTTCGATGAGGTATTTTATCAAATTTCTGGAGCCTTCGTTTCCTTTTTTGATTTGATTTGAGAGTAAATCAGATTTGCCCAAATACTAGCTAAGTATGAATTGATTTATGCTCTTAATAAAGTTGTCAACCCACGTATAGATGAAGAAGTGCAAGTCTATTATTTTGGAGGTCCATTTCACTTGCAGAAACAAAATATATGTAGCTGTAAAATCTTTGCGCATTTACTTTGCAGTTTACACTGATATTTTTACTGGATTTTATACAGGATTCTTTTAGTATGTCGCCATTAGATGAACTTGGCGACAATGAGAGCGGTTCTGGATATTTGATATCATCCAGTGATGGGGAAGATAGTGACGGGGATTATATTTTAAATCCTGTTTCTGATGTTGATTTGCCTTCTGGTGGCCCGTCATCTAATGATACTCTTACAATTACAGCTCATAGACTTGCAATGATTGCAAAGGGACGCAGGAAACACAGGCAAGTGTATTATTGTAATTTTTCAACTCCGCAACCTTGCATGAAATCTTTTTCTGGCTGTTCTCTTTACAGATTATGATAAATTCAATACTAAATTGCTGTTGCCCTCTTAGCTTATGATCGCTGCAACTTTATGTCAAATGAATTTCATAATTTAAAGATACAAAGAAAACAATGGGAACACTGAAGAATTGAGTTCCAGCTTATGTTGAACTTGTATGAGTTGGGATGTAACTCTAGTTTGCTAGAAATTTCATGTAGGGACTGATCAGTATGCCTGTTGTGTTGAAGACATCAGTATGTTTTAAATGTTTTTAATTGTTGCAACTTGATGCTTGCATAATAGCATGATTTCAATTTTGCATATGCATGTTGGATGCAGTGTTGTTCACTTTTCTCTGTAGTCTGCACATTGATATTGCTTTAGATGTTTGATGGCACATTGCTAACACTGAGTCTATTAGGTCTACGGGTTTCTAAACTCGTGTCAGTTTGCATTCTGCTTTTCCTGAATGCCAATTTTGATGCTTAAATTTTTTATTTTATTTTTTTGGGATTTGGTTATATCTTTAGAAAACCCCTCTGAAGTCTCCTATCGAATTCCAACATAAGACAAGTCTTTTCATGTTCTTGATTTGGAGCTTCATTTCTGGTGAAATGATGTCAAATATTTGTTAACACACTTAAAGTTATGTTTTACTTCTGTTGCACAATTGGTTTACATAGGGCTACCGATGCAAGAGGAAAAATGTAGCATAACCAATTCAAGCAATTGATTCAATGCTTAGATTATTTTAATGGTTTCTCTAGTTTTACATGTTCTTTCATGTGTAATGCAGGATCAGAGTTGGGATTCTAAATAATTTGGTACTGATCGTTTTCCTTGTAGTTCTGCTTTTATTTGTGGATTGGTGTGCATGGAAGATTGTCAGACTACCCCTTGATTCATTTTACTTATCTCGCCCCTTTTTTATATCAACAGCTTTAGTTTCTGTTGTGGGTTATATCTGTGTTCCATTTCTCACTGCTTTGAAGATTCATCAAATTAGAAAGATACAAAGACCACACCCCAGAAAAAGGTCGACACCCACAATAGGTGGTATATTTTTTGTGCCGGTTGGTGTAGGTGTTGCAAAATTCTTAGCTGGTTCTTCTTCTGTTGAAGTTTCTGGAGCCGTAGCTGTGACAGTAGCATTTGCTGCTATTGGTCTACTACACGACGTTTTATGTTTCAGTAAGATAAATAAATCTGGTCTACTCACATGGATAAAATTACTTTTGGAGGTGCGTGTGTTAGGTTTCCTTCTTTTTATATTTTAAAAATTCACTTGCAGTTGATATCTGTCTATATTTTTCAGATAGCTGTTGGGACCTTGTTTGCTTTTTGGTTGGATGCCGCAAGGATAACAACGCCCTACAGCATGCATACATTCTTGTAACTAATATGATCAACATTTGTTTGATGGTAACTCACATATCTATTCTTGTGATGGGAAATTACGAGGGGCAGGGAATTGCTACATTGATGATTACTTTAGAATAATTAAAATTCTACTAACATGCACATTTGAAACCATTTATTGTTTTAGAACATTATAGCAATGTGTCCTTTCTTAATTCCTTGATTAACACAAAAATAGAAAGAGGATAATGGATTGGAGGCGCTATAAACCTCAGTTCATTAGGTATCCAATTCAATCCCTTTTAAAAAGAAAAATATTGTCCAATGTGAAAGGATTTTGGAGGAACTCAATCTTCAGCAGTTGTGTAATTATCTGTCTATCTGGAAGTTAAATGATTCAGAATTTCTATCATCTGAATTTAGTTCCTCACCTAGAGATGAAGGTTTTTTTTTCCGCCCTTGACATATACCTGGGGATGAAGTTTATTCAAGAAATTTTTTTCGCACTCAAAGAAAGATAGAGGTGATGGGATATAATGAAGAGTTGAAGAAAATAATGTTTGATGAACCTTCTAAAGCTGATTATGTTCTTTCTTTTGGGAGAGAAGTTTCTGTTTTTTTCAGTTAGAGAATGTGATGTTATTTTACATTATTCTGAGTTATGATAAAGCTTCTGATACTAACTGAACCAGGCTAAATAGAGACAATTAGGAGTTCATTTATTTCATACTAAGAATAGTTTCATAATCTGCTGAGGGGAGAGGAAAGGCAAAAAAGATTTGGGTTCTTGATAGGACAATTAGAAAAGTAATTACTTTTTGCAATGCCCCTTTCCCTACAAGCAACATTACTGTCAGTTAGGTGAATCTAATGATAGGGGTTTCAAACTTTCTAATATCAATAATAATAATAATAATACATATTAGAACTGTTCTAATTGGAAAAAAAAAATTTTCACTGAAAGTTGAAGTTCAAGTAGGAATTTGATTATAATCTTATTAATTTATGCCTTTTCTTTTCTTCCCTATCATTCTTACCTGTCACCTTATTTATGCTTTTCATGTGGAAAATCTTTTGAAGCATGTCTTGGAAATTTGTAACTATGAAGTTATTGTTTATTTAATCGTATTAACTAATTGTTTGCCTGACTCGGAGTTACATTTTCATCTTAATTGACTATCTAAAATTCAGCATGTTAAAATATAGTACTAAAACAGTGATTACTCTCTGACATTTTGGTTCAACTGTTGCTTTTCATTGTTGTTATGCAGGAAAATGCTAGTCCCTCTACCTGGGCCATTGGGTCTAGTTTGCATTGGAAAATTTTATTTATTGTTGACTTCGCTTTGCTTTGTTGGTATGGGAAGTGGAATTGACTTAGCTGATGGTCCTGATGGGTTAGCTGGTGGAACTGCTGCATTGGCTTTTGCAGGAATGTCAATTGCAGTGCTACCTATATGTTCAGGTTAGCATGTCCTAGTTATTCTCTTTCTCCGTTATTTTGGGTTGGGGGTATGGATGATGGATTCTGGTGGAGCTGCAGAACATAGTAGTTAGCTAACATAATTTTATGTAGGATTTTAGCTTTTTTTTTTGGTATATGCTTTTTGACACAATGGGACTTCTGTTTGCCTTGGATTGTGTGCATAATCATTGTGTTTCTTTAGGGCCAAGAACAGCCAGTAAATACTATCTTTAGATGCTGATAGAGAATGTGATAATGGGAATAAAGGGTAAATTGGGAATTAAAGGACACAGGGTTTATGGGCTTAGCTGGAGAGAACGTGAGAGGCTGTTGGTTATATATATGTGAGGGTTTTAAATTGTGAAAGGTTTCTTCTGGAAGTTCAGTTAGTAATTGGCATTATGCTTGGGCAGTGGAGTTTTTTCCACTGATAGTTAGTTTTGGCAGCGGGTTTTCTACTGATTTTACTATTCCATTCCTTGTGTTTTCTATGTTTGGTTGATTTGTTTTTGGAAATACAATTTCCAGTTTCAATTCAGTGATAATCTCTGTTCATCTTCTATTTTCTATATCTCTGTATTGTGATATCTTTCAGATGCTTTGGCATCTAGCTTTCAGTGGCTTCTGATACATTTGACCAATGTATTTGAGTTACACAGTTAATCTTTTCAAATTACGTGTATAATTAAGTGAAGTGATTTACTTTGACATTTCACACTGGTAAATAACAAGAATATGGCCTTGAAATCAATCTCACTATTTGTTTCTTGGTGATGTGTGCTATGTTTAAACCTTTAGCAATTAGCATTGACATTCTAAAAAGGTCGTCATTAATGTTTTATATGTGGCCTAAGTTTTATCAAATGTGATGTTGCAGATACAGTTTCGTGGTTTATTACTATGATGTGTTTGATTGGAGTTTGGTCTTTAAACTACCATGTGCAGCTAATCAGTGTTTTTTTTTTTTTTTTTTAAACTAATTTTGTGCTAAATATGCGTGTCATTCCAAATCAGAACTTGCTGTTTTTGGAGCATCCATGGCAGGAGCCTGTGTGGGTTTTCTATTGCACAATCGCTACAAAGCATCTGTATTTATGGGAGATACAGGATCCCTGGCATTAGGTGGAGCATTAGCTGCAATGGCTGCTTGTACGGGAATGTTCTTTCCGTTATTCATTTCATCTGGAATATTTGTACTGGAAGCCTCATCAATTCTTATGCAGGTATTTAACATTGGCAATCACCTAGCTTGTGTGGTTAGAAATTTTTCATGTCGTCGGAACTATTATTTAGGATATTTCTGCTGTCATGGCAATGCTATTTCTCATATCTTCTTTTTTCCATGAATATTCTCCCATCCCTAACTACCTGGTCAGCTATTACTATCCCACTACCTACCAAGGGTATCATATCATACATGCCTTGCCTCGGCATGGTTCTGGAGTTTTACCAAATCATCTAATTTTTCCCTCATAGGGTATATTGGCTGCCCCATAAAATGGCTGTTATCCTTTTATGTCTACTAATCTAGAAGTATGTATATTAGCTTTGTGCGCAGGGATATATACAAGGTTTGCGCAGAAATGTTCCAAGCATATTTCTGATGCTACCTTACTCTTCATGATAACTTACTGGCTGTTTTAAAAAATTCCATGTAAACTTCAATGCAAAAGTAATACAAAATTATTCTCAAGATTATTTTGTTCCAAACTTCCGATATAATCATGTTAATTAGAATCTAAAGTCGTCTTGATCTGACAAAGGATGGCAAATCAGAATATGCTCAGTAACATTTCTCATACTAATTTGTCAAACAAGTACTTTCGTCACTCCAAAGCATTCCCCTAGCTAATTGTTGTTCGCTCTATGGGACTTGTCATATTGTAGGCTAGTGCAGGTTTTAAAGTTCATGTGGTAAACTTACTTTACAATACCTCATAAATTTTTATGGTACTTACCGGTCTAAACATTACCTTTCTTCCAGATTGTAATCTACACAATGACCAAACGCCTGACAGGAGCTGGGCACCGCATGTTTCGGATGGCACCTTTTCACCATCACCTTGAATTGTGTGGATTAAGGGAACCAATCATTGTTGCTGGTGCCTATGTTGCTTCATGCCTCTTAGCATTAGTTGCAGGATACGTTGGTCTAATATCAGCTTAGCGGCTGACACCATTTTTGATCATCTACTATTTCTACTACTGCTATTAATATTATTGGTAGGTTGGATAATTAGAATTCCATTTTTTCTGTTTCCCATATCATTCCTTTGATATTGTATTTTTCGCTTGACAAAATAGTGAAAGAAGCAGTAATAGATGTTCTGTTATGTGTAAACATTTCCCCTTGTGTGAAACCTAGAGAGCTAGATCTTAATTCTGGAATTTATCTTTGTCCTTGAAGAAATGGAGTTGGCAGCAATCAGTGGACAGCAAAAAGAAAATGCAAATAACCTCATCCTTGCATAACTAAGGTTAACAATGATGAAATTAAACTGGTCTTTCATATACTCGGAATTGAATATTTTGTACCCTTCAGAACGTGTGCAGTATAAACATATAGTAACTAGATAAAAATTAGTGTGCAGTATAAACATATAGTAACTAGATAAAAATTAAGTATACGTACTTCAAAGGGTTAATTGCCCCAACTGTAACTCAGATTTTGGTATACATAACACGAATGCCATAATAGAACATTTCGTAACACTAAACTCCTTAAAATTTCCATTTACTTGAGCGCACAGCCCAAACAACAAAATTGCATATAATATGATATATATGAATCTGAGACAGGCCAGGCTAATTTAGAATTTTCTATAAAGTTTCAAGCTCGACCGAATGAAAAAAGTAGATAATTGTTTTGGTTTGGGCTGAATCGAATCACATATACCATCAGACCCAACCCATTGAGTATGGGCCTGGACAGGCCGGGTGGTAACCTGAACCTGTGAATCAGTCTAAACTTGCCCATGGTAGTGATGCAAGGCAAATAAATTCTTTTATATATCAAAATAATATATTTTCCCCGGGCGAAAAATAAAAAGTGTTTTTATAAAATAAAATAAAAAAGCGTCAGAAGCTTCAACTAGTCCATCTAGGGTTGTCAACGGAGACAGTCTCCGTCGGGAGCCTGCCTGAAGAGGATGGGGATTTCCCGTTTAGGATCTCCGCGAGGTAGAGACGAGGGTAAATTTATCTCCGAATACTAAATGGAGACGGAGATGGTATTACCTCTCTCTGTCCTGCAGTCCCCGTCCCCATTTAGTCTCCTTGGAAATCCCAATAATGTCCCCGTCAAAATCCCCACTTATTATTATTTATATTATTATATATATTGTATTAGTTATATATTTAAAATTAAAACTAAGATTTTCAATTGCCATTCACAAATAAAAAAGCTATGGTTTCAAAATTGAATTTTTTACTTATTTTTTATTAAAAAATTATCTTAATAGGGACGGGGATCCCTGCAGGGAACCCGTTTCCCGACGAGACTAGAGATGAGGATTAGAATTGTCTTTAAAGATCCTCGTTTAGCCGAGGAACGGAGATAGGATTACCAATCCCCGCCCTGCCCGACCTTCTTTAGATCTCTAGGTCCATCTATTCCGAATACAAGGAAAGAAATATTGGGGGTGCAATGGTAATAAAGATTAATTAGGGTCCACTTAAGAAAATAAAACAATTCGGAGGTCCATTATTTATATTTCTAGAAAGTTATGTGGCCAAAATTGAAATACAGAATTTTACACTCGCATAGTAAAACCCTAACCCACTTACCTCTTATAATCGCAGCCGATAAGAGAGATTGAAGTTGCTCTCTAGGGTTTTCGGATTTCATAACACGCAGCCAGCCTCTGCTTAAAGCTCACCTTCTACTGTCTGTCTCAACAGTCTTCTTGCAGCCATGGTAAGCAACTCTCCCTTCACGTTTCGCTTTCTTTACGAGTCTCAATCGAGCTCGATGTTGGTCGTTAATGGTCTTGTTGGTTAGTTCTCAAATATTTTTAAAAAGAACCTAGATCCATTAGTTTCGTGAATGGATTTATGAGCTGATCTATGAATCGGTTGCATTTTCTATTTGTTAAATAGATTAATTTTCTGTAATATCTTGTTAATTAGGTGCGCTGATAATGATTTGTAGTGGTGGTTGAGTTCATTTCACTCTTAGTTGCGTTCTGTTATTTAATTGGGAATTATTTTACATGATTTAGCGGAAAATGTGGTCACGAAAGGAGTGATTAACATTGATGCTTTGATTCAGTAACATATTTTGTTAATCTTAAAGTTGCTCTGTTGCAATGTTATTTGCTTTCCCTCTTCTGTACTCTACTAGGTCTTTTGAATGTTGTATCTGGGGATGATAGAACAATTAATAAGTCTCCTATATTCATATTTCATTGTAATACATCTGAAAATGCATGGGCTGTGCTTATGTGCAAAATCCAGTTTTATATGTGACCCTGTAGTTGATAATTTTTTTGTGGATTAGTTAATTATGTATTTTGTTATCTGCAATGTCTTGATTCCATGTTGCATTTTGTGTTTAATTCGATTCTTACAGTCGAGAAGAAAGACTAGAGAGCCCAAGGAAGAAAATGTGACACTTGGTCCTGCTGTGAGGGATGGTGAACAAGTATTTGGAGTGGCTCACATCTTTGCATCATTTAATGATACATTCATAGTAAGCATTCTCAGATTCTGCTACTTCTGTAGGTAGTATAATTTATTTTCAGCTGTAACTTATGGGACTTTTTCCAACTGCAGCATGTGACTGATCTCTCTGGAAGAGAAACTCTTGTTCGAATTACTGGTACATTGTGATTTCTTTTGCCACCAGCAATTTTAAATTATGTTTTTTTGCGCATTATTCACTCTAATTTATTAATTGTCATTGTTTTTTGCATGCTCAATGCTTCCTAGAAACTAAAATTTGGTTAACCTCTTCAAATTTTAAATTGTTGCTTATATTTTTATATATCTTTTAAAGAGGATAATGATATTGTTATTGAAATATGATGTTCACCACTTAAAACAGGTGGAATGAAGGTGAAAGCTGATAGGGATGAGTCTTCACCATATGCTGCCATGCTTGCAGCACAGGATGTTTCACAGAGATGCAAGGTTTTTCTTTTACTTATTATCTAGTTCTTTTATTTGATGATCTCGTTGTGAATTTTAGTACATGTACGTCTGTTTGTTGCCTATATAAGTTGGAGGTTAGGTGCTGAAAAAAGGCGCCATGCCAAACTTTGGATAGTGTTTTCTTGGGATTTTAATTTGGGGAATGCCAAATGAACTTCGGAAGTCTTTTCTAGAGCACTAGCTTTTTCTGCCTATGTTTGGGCCTAACTTGTGTAAGAGGGGCTTAATGGTGCATGGAAATGTATCTAATTTTAGTTGTTCCTTGTGTATTTATAGTTTTCCATTTAGAAGTGGCATCCAGTGTTTGCTGCAGTCATGATAAGCCAAGTGATTTGTCTAACTTGTGTAAGAGGTGCTTAATGGTGCATGGTAATGTATCTAATTTTAGTTGTTCCTTGTGTATTTATAGTTTTCCATTTAGAAGTGGCATCCAGTGTTTGCTGCAGTCATGATAAGCCAAGTGATTTGTCTATATCTTTGTTATTCAGTTTCTTTTTCTGATGAAAGGAAACTTCTCAATCATTTGAATGATTTTTCAACATAGCAATTTGTTTATGCAAGATTATTGTTCTTCCAGACTTATCCTCGGTGACCCTAATTTCCTCTCGGAACAGTTTCCATCCTCTTATTTTTTCATGCCTTCATTGATACCATAAATTGTGTACTATTTCCAGTCGATGTCCGAGGCATTAATTCTTCTGCGCTATTACAGCAAAACTTCAGTTTCCTATTGTATTCATGGACTAATAATCTTGTGTTATAGGAACTTGGAATCACTGCTCTTCATATCAAGCTCCGTGCTACTGGTGGAAACAAAACAAAAACTCCTGGTCCAGGAGCACAGTCTGCGCTCCGTGCCCTTGCTCGTTCTGGAATGAAAATTGGCCGCATAGGTAAATGTTTTTTTTAATGCTCTGCTATATGTAATGTCTGCATGTGTCTGGTGGTTTGCATTAAATACTTTTCTGATGTACAAGTTGCCATACATTTGGTACCGTTTGGTTTCTTTATCTCAAGTTGTTTCTAGGTGGTCTATGAGTGAATCATTGCACGACATACAATATTGGTTGTGCTGTATGATTGTTCGTATATCACATTTCTATATTTGAATGCTTTACACTTGTTTAAACTGTTTGGTCTTACAAATATTCATGAAACAAGATTGGTACTAAGTAATTTACTTATGTGGCTATTACTCATTCCCTATATTTGCCTTTTGCTGTTTTTACGGTTGGTTGCTGTTTTGATGAGTTTGCCTCAAAATTTGCCTTGGTGAATTCAAGTTGACCAGTTAAAGGCTGCATTGATACAGTTTTGGTTGACTTTGCTTTTGTGGGGAAGTTTCTTCCTTCTGAAATGCATAGATACCGATGCTTGATTTCTTACCTTTGATATAATGTTTCAGAGGATGTGACTCCAATTCCAACTGATAGCACTCGCAGAAAGGGTGGTAGAAGAGGTAGAAGGCTTTGAGCTTCATGGTTGCCCACCTGTTGCGGATCTGTCATTTTTTTTTTAATCTGGAAAATGGATAATTCTGTCATCTCCGTTTACAATGCATTACAGTTTTGGAACTAATTTTTAGATTATAATTTGCATGATAAAAGATTTATCAACTCGTGTAGAATCCAAGATGTTATTTAATACCAGTAATTTTTTGTCTTTATTGTATTACTCGAATTTGGTTTTATTATTCATGCATCTGGGTGGTCATTACATGTGGTTGTGTGATTATTTTAATGTGGCTGGTTTTTTGTTGCTGGTATTAGTTTGCGCAATACTTGGGGCTACATGTAGCTTGGGAATGGTCAGCATCGAAGCCTTTTGACTTCAGATTTTGTTTTTGAATAAATTATTTTGATTCCTTCTCTTTCCAATGTACTTGACCTTTGATTTCAATTTGTTTAAACGTTTTTTGGTAGCTGACCGTGTCGGAATAATTCAATTTCAGTCTGCTTTGTTAAAACTTTTCCTAATACTTGAAAAAAAAGCTTTTTGTGCGATGAAGTAGTCTACAAGTATTGTGCATCATTCACACTCATGTTTTGTTATGATATGCATGATGAGTCGTGGAATTGGAATTATGTACGCATTTTGTAAATATTTAGGGGCATATTTTGCAGTGTGTAACTTGTAGGTGACGGGTCCATTGGTGTGCCTTGATGAATGATCTAATTTAGTTTGTGGGTGTTGAATGATGCAATTTTAGGCTCTTTCGCTTTTCCCAAGATGAAATGTTGTTTGGGCCAACTCTCTAAGTTGACCGGTGCTGTGCGCGTATTATTGTGATCGCCTAATCCCTTTCTCATTCTTTCAATACCAACCAGGTTGTTAAGATAGAAAGTAGTAAATGTGAAAAGTAGACTTTTAAAGGGTGGACAGACAAAAAGAAACCTTAGATTTGTTACTTTGTTTACAAATTAAAAAGTTGCACTCTTCATTGTTTTAGCTTTCCAAATTAAATGGCATGTGAGAACAACTGCCTATGGAAAATGATTCAAAATTCCTTTTAGAAATTGACAGTCAAAAAGTGATTAAGTTAGTCTTCTCTTAAAGTGCCTTCAAGCAACCTCAACCCGTTTAGTAAACGACATTTGGAGAAGAAAAAATTGCAGGTAGGGAAGTTATTCTATCCGCTGTCAATTTTCAAAGCCATCAGCTTTCACATTTGCCATATTAGATTTATTCTCCATATTTTATCACCGAAAGCTAAGATGCAATCGAATCTAATTATTCAATACTCCAATTCATAGATCTCTACTTTCTTAAAAAAAAAAGGAACCTATTGAGTTCAAAAAAATCAATTTAATCATGTCCTCTGCAGCTTTGATCCAGGTTTATCTTAATCCCCACTTTAAGATTATATCACAAAGAATAATACTCTTTCAAATTATAAAAAAAAAAGTCATATACATTGTCATTTATTTTATTTTTAGCCAAAACACATCCGGAGCTGAACTTTTATGGATTTTGTAATTAGTCTTCTTATTAGGTTTTTCAATATATTAATTAACTATATGATTTTTCTGTTTTGATAATACAAACCCCTATACTTGACACTTTTTTCTAGCGTGGGTCATAGTATATATTAACAAGTGTCTGATGTAATTTTTTGAAAAAAAGTAGAAGATTCTATAATTCACTGAAATGATTTAAATTATACTTTTTATGTAAGTATGTAATAGCCACGGACGTGAATCATACATCTGATTTAGTCTAACATGTGTTAAAAAATTATGTCATCTGTCAATTACCAGACATTATAATCCATGCGAGAAAAAAAGTATAAAGTTTAGAGCTAAAACTATCAAAACACACACACACATATATATATATATATATAATGCATGAAAATTCAGGGACTTACATTACGTTTTGACTTATTTTTATTCATAGCGTATTCTCATGATCTAATTAATAATTATTATAAACAGCGATTAAACTTTTCAAGTTCAGTTTTTACTTTTTAGTTTCAATCTTTAATGAGATTCAATTTTAAAATTTTGAAATTAAGTACTCTATATATTGAATAATTAAATCTCAACTATCAAATTTAGCTTTAATCATTGATATGTTAATAAGTATAAAACTTGATATAGGCACTCAATCGCATATATATACCATGGAGAACAGGTAAAAAAAAAAAAGCCATTAAAATATAAAAATATGCTCCAAAAGGGAATTTTTTTAAACGGAAATTATTGTCATTACATTCATAAAACAGAAATTGCAAATAAAAGTTAACAAGAATTTAAATATAAAATGGATAATCAAATTTCACTTCTTCTGTGCCTCAAGTTCAAAAGCCGAAACAGGAAAGGACCTGGAAATCCCCGTTGGATTACCGAATGTAATTTTGGTCGGATCTTTCTCATCAATATAAATATCGGAAATCGTAACCCAAATCAGAATCTCCTTACTCTTCACTCCAGTCAGCCGTCGCATCCGCCGGTTCTCGACGAACGCCGTCACCTCCGTATCATAAGCAACTGTACGTCCGATTGCTCGGAATTTATGCTGCTTCTTTGCCTTCTGCCTGAGCCAGACGAAGCCGGTGGTGCGATTATAGCCGACCTCAGTGAGATCGTCGAGCGGCAAGAGGCCCTTGGGGAGATTGATTTCTTCGAGAAGTTCAAGAGATTTCTGCTTGCAGATATCTCCGTTGAAGATCTCGGCTTCTTCTCTGTGCATTACAATCTGCTGAGATTCCATTTTCGTCAATTTTCTTTTGAAATGCTTTTTACGATTTGGGAAAAGCAAGAGACATAACAATCGTCGGAGGAATTTGCAGAGTATATATACTACTTTGTGTGATGTGTCAGTCAAACTCGATGACTTTTATTGCAATGACTAAAATAACCCTGTGGAGGCAAGTTGTATTAATTTACTAAAATAACCTCTGTTTTCGCTCTCCCTCCCACTATTCCACAGTCCACCCAGCCCCCAAAAGAGAACCCAATAGAAAAGTATTTTGTCAACAAGTTAACGACTACATTTATTTTCCCTAGGGTTGTAAATGGGGCGGGACGGGGCGGGGATTGCATTCCCCATCCCCGTCCCCAAATTAATCGGGGATCTCCGTCCCCGCCCCGTTTATTAATCGGGGATAAAAACCTATCCCATCCCCGTCCCCAGCTGGGAATCAGGTCCCCGCGGGGATCTCCGTGCCCGTTTAACTAATTTAATATTTTATAAAAAAAACCTGTAAAATTTCAATTTTTACCTACAAATTTATCTAAATATGCATTAAAATACAAACATAAAATTCTTAAAACTCAATTGTCAAATACATTAATATATAATTAATAATTAAACATAAAATAACATCATCAACTTCGACCCTTTCTCCAATTCCAATCTTCATTTTCATGCCAAATTTCCAATTGAAACCTAGCAAATTAGCAATATAAAATTCATAAGTTTCAAATTTTGTAAAAAATTAAATAGGAACAATTAACCAATGACAAATGAGAGAAGCAGGGGAAGAAGTGGGTTTGGGGGGGTGGGGCAAATAACGTTTTTTAATTTATCAATTGGGCTGGATTGTTAGGTGGGCTGTTCTATTTCCTCTCCAGATTACAATCCACAGCAATTCAATATTTTATTAATTACTTTATAATATATAATCTAATATTAATTAAATAAATTAACACGGGGAGTCGGGTATTTTATCGGGGATCCCCGCGGGCTTTAAACGGGGACGGGGACGGGGGCCCGCGGGGCGGGTAGGGGTAATACCATCCCCGTCCCCGATTAAAAAACGGGGACAAATTCGTCCCCGTCCCCGCCTCGCGGGGATTTTAATCGGGGATTCCCCGTCTCCGTCCGGGCGGACCCCCAACGGGGACGGGCCCCCGTCACCCGTTTGACAACCCTAATTTTCCCTTTAAAGGATTTTTTATTTTTAAAATTAATATAAGAATAAAGTCTAATTTAACCTCTTTATCCTATGTGAAAGATTGATGCAACATTTAGACTTAATTTAAAAGGTGTAAAAGTACTAACAGAAATAAAAAAAAGTATAAAAGTTACTTCCAATCATATAAAAGTATAAAAGTTACTTCCAATCATATAAGTATAATTTTTTATTAGTATATTCATAAGAAAATTTATTTATTTGTTTTGAATAGTTAATATTTTTATATTAATAGATAATTTAATGTTAATAAATTAGAATTTTTAAAATTGCAATATAATAATAAATTAATAATTTGGGTTTAATTAATTAGTTGTGGTGCGAGTTGCGTCAAATTAATTGTCATCTTAATAGTATTTCCTTCTTTTTTTTTTTATATAATATTTAAGATTATTCACTGAAACCAATTATGTATTAATTAGGTTACTAAAATGACTAGTTTATCTTTAATACTTCTCTCCTAAAACTCTATTTTCTATGCAAAAATTTTCTTTGTTCTTAATTATCAAAATTTAATGTAATATTTTTTATATTAAATAATGAATTTTTCCTATACTTTAAATAAGGGTAAATATGATAAAATATGATAAAAAAAATACATTGATAATATAAAATGTCAAATAAAAAAAACAAAGTGAAAAACTTGAAACATTATATAATAAAAAACGGAGAGAGTATTTATTTTTATAAGTTGCGTTTTTGTTAGGTACTTTTTTATTTCCCAAGAAAATACATTAGATTATCGAGAATAATTTGTTGTGGGTTTTTTTTATTAGTCTTAATTTAATTCATCAACGCAATTTTTATGTTGTGTTGTGGATGATGCTTTACCTAATTACTCATATTCCTTCAATGACCCGCCAATTGATCCTAGTCCTACGTTGC
Source organism: Euphorbia tirucalli (assembly GCA_039660915.1). Taxonomy (NCBI): domain Eukaryota; kingdom Viridiplantae; phylum Streptophyta; class Magnoliopsida; order Malpighiales; family Euphorbiaceae; genus Euphorbia; species Euphorbia tirucalli. The sequence goes on from CM077638.1 coordinate 9,391,525, forward strand.
ATATAAGTTTGAAATTAAATTGGAGAATTAATGAAATGTGAAATATATGCATTTATCGGCAATCACACATTACGAAATATTAGTGCAAAAAGATATGTTGAAATTCTCAATGTGCCCACTTTGCTTCAAAACAGACGAAACAAATAAACGACTAAACCAGCCACAATTACAAGTGTTGAAAAAAAATTCAGAAATTTTTTATGAGAAAAAAAAAAAAATCAGCTACTAATTACTAGTAACAATTGGAGTATTGATGTGTCCTTATGTCCTTTTTTACTACATTTACTTATTCGGTTCTATGTTGATTAGATGTGCTATAGAAGAAAATCATACATGAGGTGCCAAGGGGAAGTTCCGTAAGCTGAAAGTCTATGAAAATTGAATGATTTTTTTGTAGAAGAAACATTCACATTCTTTTTGTGTTTGTAGGGGGTAGGGGCTATCCTTCCGCCCACAAAAATTTAATTGACAAAATTTTTTAATGTGTAATTGTTTATCAGCTTTTTCTTGTGAATGGTAGTTGCTTAGCTACCATATATTCTATTCCTATTCCTGTCCCAGTATGTGAAAAAGTGAGAATTCTATATTGTTTCTTTTATATATAATTGTAAGTTTTTTTTTTAAAAAAAAATTATTTGCATTCTTAGTTAGCATCCGGACTTAATAAAAATCGAATTTTAAACTTTATAGTTGAGGAGAAATGACTTTATTATCATGCTACAACTGTAGGCTTAATAATTGTAAGTTTTTTTATCTTGTTTAGTATTAACTATTTGAGGTGGTATGTGTATATTTTATCAGTAGTCAGTGATGGATGCAGGGTTGCTGACGGGAGTAGGGCATCCACTACTGATCCATGTATACCGTTTTAAAATACTGGGAGTGCCTTCAATGGCACCCCAAAATGGAGGATGAAGAATCCCTCTTCTTACAAGTTTTCTTTTATTATTATTATTATTATTGTTATTTATTTATTTATTTTTAAGTACCTAAAGCAAAAATGACACTCTTTTGCTTTAGGTACTATTACATTTAAAAGAAGAAATAGAACTTACACCACAAACACAATAATAGAACCCATAGTGGTTTGCTTAGCTTTTCGATTCACTACCGGTCAGAATCCATTACACCTAGTCCACCGTATAACTTTTCAACTAATTATATCTTCTTTTTAAACAAAAAATCAAGCAATATTATAAATTAAGAGACAACTCTTGAATCAACAATTTTGGGACATAAACCCAAACCATTGACTCAGACATAGAATGAGAAGCTCGTGCAAGAGAATGAGTTACACCATTCGCTCAGCGCCAAACAAAAGAAAAACCACACTGTGTAAGGATCGAGTGAGTATTTTGCCATCATCCACTAGAGCACCAAAATATGTGGAATCAACACTTAAACTCTTCAAAGACGTTACTAGTAATTGGGAATCCGACTCTATTATCACCCGATCAAAACTTATGATCCTTAACGCCTCCTTACAACAAAGCACCTCCACTAGCGATGGATCAAGCGGAAATCCAATTGATTTTTTTTTTTTTATTCTTCTTAAATTGTGGAAAAAAAAAAGGATGAGAATTGATGTGATCAAGGGTAGATTGAATTTCAAATAAATTACACATAATACAGAAATACAAATGAAAATGATCAACGGTGTAGAAAAAGATTTTAAACCTAACTCTTTTAAAATTCACAAAGGGCTGGATCCTGTTTGAGTTAATACTCAGCTAAACTTCATCAGCATGTCTAATAAAAATTTACGGCTTTCTGTATAAAAAAGGCATCAATATTTTAAAAAACTATTATAAAAAAAATAGTAAAAGTGCCTTATAACAAAATATAAATTGTTAGAAATTTTTTGTAGTATACAATAAATATAATCGTATTATACTACCAGTAGTAAATCGGTATAAAAGTGATATATGTATAAAAAAGAAAAAACATTGTAAAATCAGTATAAAAATGATATTTATACATAATTTTATTGTTTGCAATATTACTACCGAAAACGAAAATGAAAAAAAAAATATAGATATAAATATCATTGTAAAGAGAAAAAAAAAATTTTTCTAAAATTGAATAACGAAAAACCGAAGGACCTAGAGATAAATGAAGTAATAATTTTTAATTGTAGAAAATGAGAGAGAAAATTAAAGATAAGGGAGAGAGAAGTTTTTTGGAGGGAGATTGAGATAAGTATAGGAAAGAAAAAAGCTAAAATTGTAATTTGTATAATTAGAAGATATTTACTCTTATAAATCCAATAAGATAATTTTTAAAAATATAAATACTTTAACATGTAAAAATAGATTGTTCTTTTACATTTATTTATTAAAAAAAGAGATATATGGGCTAATTATCTTAAAAGTTAAAGCCAAATATTAGTGTCTTTGGGCTTAAAGCAATTCACTCTAAGCAAAACCGACATGGCTTTATAAGTCCAATTTGTTTTTTCATTTAAATGGAAAGTTTTATAATACTCTCCAACTATATTTTCTCTAATTGATATAATGATATTTTAAAGCATATAAAAAAAATATTTTAAAACTAGAATAACACATTAAATGTTTTTGTCAATTATTTATGTATAAATAGATTCATCATTTAGTTTAAATGATATGAAATCTATATAACGAGTTAATTATAGGTCTTTTTATTAAAATCATTTTATATCTGTAGAGTTAATGGATTTTTTTAATATATATAACATTGGGACGTGTCACTATTTATTTACTAATTCTGAGATTCGCCTTTTATAGAGTATAATAATAGGATATGTATTGATTTTTAATTTGTAACTTAAAGATCAAATATGAGTTTGGACTTGCAAGTGTAAAAAATAAGAATTTTTCTAGTACAAGTTACCACGAACTCTTGATTTTCAATTTTCAACAATTCTAACTGAAAAAGCCACTCAAATACGATTGTATAATAAGTTTAATAAGTTTTGTATCGGAATTCAATATAAGAAGTTCCAAAAAAAGTTTGGAGCAAAATTTAAACTTATTTAATAGTAATATTCAAAAGTTGCTATCATAAAACATATTTAGTAATAAAATTATATCAAATTTTTATTGCAAATAGTAAATAATTATTGTTATAATTTTATGGTATCAACATGCATCAATTATTTTGTTGCCACCAAGTATTATGACACCAATTTTCATACTCTTGATAGAATTTTTTTTTTTTTTTTTTACCAAACCTTATGTTTATTACAGTGATTAACTGATTATCCAATAATTAAATAAGTTGCTTTAGATTTTATGCTGAAATAGCTGCTTTTTTCTTTCTTTTTTTTTTTTTTTGGAATTAACAATTGAAATTCATTTAAATCAAATTAGAGAAGACGTTAATAAGTTAAGAGGTAAGTTTGACCTTTTCATTGTGTGGATCGCAATCAATTTACACAGGATCATTCAACAATATTACGATGATTATAACATTCATTTACAGTTTATCCTAATTAACAAAAGTAATAATTAATTAATGGGATTCACCCCACATTTCATGTAGATACTGTTTGCATTTACTACAACAACTGGTATTCACAAAAAAATCATGGGTAACCCTTTTGGTCCTTTTGGGTTTGGAGGTTTGAGTTCCAGTTGATCTTTTGAGGTTGTGTCTATACTCCAACACCACTTGCTCAAACACTTCAACTTCAAACATATTTAACTTAATCTTTGGCTTTATGTTATCTCTAATATATGCAAATGGTAATTGATCTCTTGGGTTAAATGCTTCCAGCTCATTGAACATTAGGCAAGAGAACATATTGCTCTTTGCTCCATGCTTTCTCAATATTATAGCACTATCCGGCACATCTGTCAACAAAGGAGAAAAAAAAAGTTAAGTAGCAAAATTACAAATCACATGTAAACACAACGTTAATTTTGTATATAAAAGGGGTTAGATTAGTGCTTTATTATATAAAATTTGAGTCAAATTTGGATTGACATAATAATGACATATAAATTTTTTAATCGTATTTGTTTTGCTTTGCTAATCTGAATATATTTTTACATGTCATATGAGGTATCAAAATTATATTTGATTATGGACACAATATGAACTAAAAATAAAATTTATTGGATTATGATATTGTTAATTATGTTTTGGGTTAATGTTGATATAACGTGAGAATTTTAGAGTGTTTTGGATTGGTTCATTAAACAATAATTCAACAATAATTGAAACCACATGAAAATGTGAACAAAACGACATAGCTGAAAGCACCATCTTATTCTTACCTTGTATTTTTTATTTTAAATAATACCTCATGACATTACATATTCAGATACTGGACAAATATCACTTTCATGCATGTAAAATAATAAAATAAACTAGAACTACTTGAAGGGTCAAATGAAGATGACCAGTTACCTCTGCATGAAGACGCATATATATAGAGTTCAGTATTATGACAACTTTTGCCAACAACCGAAAAATGCTTTTGGGTCCACACTAAAAATACTGTTATTATGGAAGAAATAGCTGGTTTATATAGGCGAAGAAGCAAGATTATATTATTGGGACTGAAATAACTTATTTGAAAAGAAATATATAATTTAAGCTTTTGTTCTAATAATTAAACCTGCAAGTTATCATAACTGTACAATTGTTCGATTTAAACTGGAACTCTACAAGCTCAAACAGGAATAATAGCATATCATACATTAAAAAAAAGCACCCAATACAAAAAGTACATATAATTAAGTTACTTTCTTCTTTTTTTTTTCCTTTTCTTTTTTTTGAAATATATTTTTTCCCTTTAATTATTCTCAAAAACTAATATACGAAGATGAAAAATCTCAAGTTTAAATTTCAACCTTTCACATAATTAACAAGCATCCATATTATATATGAACGTACAAGGCATATACATTATCTCATTGATTGCATCTCTAATTACCAAAACCCAGATCAAAATGAAACTAGAGACCATTAAATAATTACCATTTAATTTTTAAAGGATTTTCAGTCTTCTGACTGCTCTTTAAAATTCGGGTTAATTTCACTCATGGTATACTAACCATCTCCCTAATCACAGTTTGGTATACCAACTACCGTTTTGCACACTGTAGTACCCCAACTTCGAGGTGACCTCCCATTGTGGTACATGTGACCTGTTATTGCAGGTTAACTGTGACACGTCAGCACTTTATTGGGCTTAATTTCACTTATGGTATACCAACTATCTCCTTAATCACAGTTTGGTATACCACTTTATACGTATTGTTTCATTTTATTTAAAAAAAAAATAACAGAAATATATAAATCAATTTTTTTTCTTTTATTTTCTTTAATTTATATATTTTTGTTATTTTTTTTATAAAAATAAAATGAAACAATATGTATAAAGTGATATACCAAACTGTGATTAGGGAAATAATTGGTATATCATAAGTGAAATTAAGCTCAACAAAGTGCTAACGTGACACAGTTAACCTGCAATAACAAGTCACATATACCACAATCGGAGGTTACCTAGAAATTGGGATACTACAGTGTGCAAAACGGTAGTTGGTATACCAAACTGTGATTAGGGAAATAGTTGGTATACTATGAGTGAAATTAACTCTTAAAATTCAACCAGAATACCAACATGCTTTGCTTTATTCTGATGCTATTTGGTTAGTCATCATTACCTCTTAACCACCCTCCAGAGAATTCATCTCTTTTGGAGAACATAAAAAAGCTTAAACATGATTATTGTAGTGATTATACCCTAAGCTTCGAGATCAAGCATACCCAGCTTTTGACCTAATGGATTGTTCCTTTAAGTAATTCCCAAAACCATCATACTAAAGTTTAACGTGGTTATATTTTTTAGGTGGTTCCTCTCTTAATTAAGATTATTGCCTATACTATAATTCCAACCGGACACTTAATTTAGAGCCCATTCCCATACGAAGCAACCTCAACTAGAAAATTAAACATGATTGTTGCACAAGGCATAATTGAAATCTGGGATGTTACCAATTAATCAAAAATATAGTTCAAATTTCCATATGAAAAAAAACAACTATTATACTAACTAAAAATAATTACCTGAGGGATAAGGCAGTTTTTTACTTGTCCATGGTTGTAAGCCGTTTTCACAATAAGTTTCCATTTGTATCCTTAAGCCATCAACATCCCACCATTTCTTCCATCTTGCAGTAGCCAATGCTTCTTCCATTGTATGCTTAAAGAATGGATGCTTGGATATTGCCATGTCTGCCTCCTCTTTTACTACCAATGAATGAATCAGTAATAATGGGTCTACCATTAATTGCAGCTTGGCATCAATCCAAATACTGAATTTAGCATTTGGGAACAGTCTATGAACCAAGTATTTTGGTATTATTCCATTCATGGCTGGATTCTCATATAAATACTTGCTTGAAACCTTCACAATTCTCCATACACCTATGCTATAATTTTGGTTGTGTTTTGCTGTTAAATTGTGATGATGTAGTCCTTTTAAGGTAACATCATCAACGAATAAGAAGAAACATACTGCATTTAGAGTTTTTGAGCCAAGGCTTTTCGGTTGTCGGATTTTATCATGATCGTTGAATATTGCTGAAACTACAACTAGTCCATTACAGCTCTCCATCGCCATTTGATCTGATTATACACACAATGAAGAAAACTTGTTAATTCAATCATCTCAATTTTTGAATTTCAGTTTCGTTTGAAGTCAAAGGAAATTAACTGCCAAACAAACAAGGAAAACAGGGAAAAGAACGAATTCTCTCTTGTCATTTGGTTTGATTATACACAATAAATAAAACTGGTTAAATCAATCGTCTCAAATTTTGAATTCAATTTTGCTTGGACTCAAAAGGAAATTAAATGCCAAACAAACAAGAAAAACAGGGAAACAAATGAATTCCAGCTCTCCATTGCCAATTTGATCTGATAATACACGCAATGAGTCTCAAATTTTGAAATGCCAAGCAAACACGAAAACCTGGCGAAATGAATAAATTATGAGGAAATGGAAAAGGCAAATAAAACTAACCAGAAATACTGACAGGAAATCGTGTAAAAAAGCCGCAAGGAATCTCCACATTGTGATTTAAGCGATGAAAATAAGAAAACCTCTCCTGAGTAGTGAAATTTCCGCCGAAACTTTTCCTGTTTCCTTTTATATAGCGCAACCCCTGTGAAAACAGAGATGAATTCCGACTCAAATCTTCAATCTCCTTCAACACCATCCAATAATCTACGCAAGGAAAAAAAATCAATACACAATCAAAAAAAAAAAAAAAAGGAGTAAGAATTTAACATCAATGAATGAATCGAAAGTGAAAAATTGGTACCAGAGAAAAAAACAGGGGAAGAACAAGAGGAGCGGTGAGTGGGAATGACGTACTTGTGTTCACCATAGGAAGGAGGGTAAGAGAAAAGAGGAATCTGAATAGGATCGAAAGGAGAAGATCTGAAGAGACATTTGGAAGGGTGGAGAGTAGTGTAGAAAGCTAAAAACAGAGTGGTGGAAAGGTATAAGAGAGAAATACAGAGGAGTTTTGATTTGAAGAGGAGAGGTGTCGATAGTTTTGCAATCGCCATAAAACTCCTTTTTCGTGGGTTTCCTCGCCCGTCTTCTTATTTCTATTCATTCATTTTGCAATTTTCAACTTTAAAATTAAAACAAAAACAAAAACAAAAATTAGCACTTTGCTAATAGTAATTATGATATTTTAGAGTATAAAAGTTTAAAAATTAATTAATTAATTATATATTATAATTTTTTACGGATTAAAATATAATTCATTACAATTTTATTGGCTTCACACATATAACATGACATGCTTTGTATAGATTGAATTTTTTTCAATGATTACATTATGCAACTAAATTCAAAGTTATAATCTGTGTGATTTAGTAGGCAAAGTTAATATTGTATGGAGTAATAAGGAATATGAGTAATTCTTTTAAATTTGATAATTTGAGGAAATTATTTGTTTTGTTTCGTAAAATCATAGAAGAATGAGAATAAGTTGTTGGTAATTATTAATTGAATTAAATAAGGCAATGCCAATTGCCTACAAAAGTGGAAGCAACCTTTGGTACTACTCCACGGGATTCTCACTCATTCTACACCTAACTTCATTAATTTCATTAGTGTATTATCTAGGGATAAGCTTCAAAAATCTTTTAAAGCCTTGCTTTAACCTGCTAAATCGTTCTGTGTTCTCATTCAAAACTAATTACATTGCTCACTAATCAAACTCTTTATTTCTTTTTTGTTAACAATTATTCACCTGTAAAGCCTTCTCAAAATTGTAGTTTAATTTAACAATGTACATTGAATATGAGCATATTAAAAAAACTAACAGTTTAATTGTAGTCTAAATAAGGAATTAGGCTATAATTAGATACACACCAAAATAAAAACGTTATCAATATTTTACTGTGTTGCTACTTGAATATTTTACTTAATATTGCTCGTTATGATAGAAATTTTAGTTTAGGTTTTACATTCATGATAAAAAAAAAAAAAAAAAATTCTAGTTAATTTTGTTTTCTATGTAAATCTAAACAAAAATTATTGACGGAAGCTCTTGGAGAAGGATCAAATTGAGTTAAACATATTAAAAATATTTTGTAAAATATGAGTAAATAACTCTTTATCATTTTATTTTACGAGAGCGAGCATTGGCAATATCATTTTTAAGTATCTTTACAAGCTTGTCAAATTCATCGAAATTGGTCATATCCGTGTCAGTTTGGTGATCCGCAATAGTTGGTGATAGCAAGTTAGTTCGAACTTGCACAAATTCATCCCAACACCTTGAAGCTTCTTCCTGATTGTTTAACATGATGTGAATGATTGCCTAAAACAGATTTAAATCAATATAAGAGACTCATTTTTATAATTTTTTTTAAAAGCGTAATAGAATAATAATTTGGGAGAGGAAGAGAAGTTCTCGCCTTGTATAGAGGCCTTCTTGCATCAGAAATCACTTCATGGTTAAGACATTCACAGCTTAAAGCCTTCAAAAAATTTCCCTACACATCCAAATCAACACAAACAAATAAACTCAACAAAAAATTATAGTGTTTAAAATTATCAATCATACATGAACTTTGTCTTTACTGATATAATGGTACATAGATTTCAAAACTCGACATAACAGTACATTAACTTAACACTTTACTAATATAATGGTCAAAATTACCGTTGACCATGAAAAATACCTTTGATTTCTTATGCAACAGGGAAAACTTGTTGACATCACCTATTTTAATATTTTCTCTTCCACTTTTGTCCTTATCTTCAACCTCTCCTTTATCTTCCCAACTTTATTTCACTACGATTTTAGTTTCTTCAACAATTCCTTTATATACTACTCCAAACCCATTCAATACAAAATCAAATCTGGAATTTTGGTACAAAATCACTTCGCAAAAGAAATTAAAACCTATTTCATACAATCTTTGTTGTCAGAATTTCACTCATTTTTTATGGTTTGTATTAAAATAAATAGATCTAAAGATTGAACACGATAGATTTGATTAGATTCACTTACCTATTTTTCTAAGATTTTCTGTATATAATCAAATAGTAGGGTTTTCTCAATTCGTACAATCAACAAAACCCAAATGCCCATGGTTTATCAAAATTTAAATTCAACCTGCAGGCCTGTAGTACTTTCTCTCTAGCTTTCTCTTTTATTTTATTTTTTTTTTATAGAGATTTAATTCATTATTGGCCAAAACAAGAAAAAGGGGGTCTTTGAAATTGAATTGAATGAAGAAAAGAAAGAAAATAGGAAGCGAATCTAAGAGCTTGTTCATGTGTTCTTCTTCTTCTTCATTTATAGTTTAAATGGTGTTTTATGGATGGAAAATAGCTTTGTAAACAAATCGATGATTTCCTTTTCCAATTCACAGATGAGTCTTCAATGTCACCTATAATTAGTCTCAAAATCCCAAATCCAAACCTCGAATCGCAAATCAAAAATAAAAATCAAATTCCAAAAAAAACTTTAATTTTCTCCGCTCCAAGCATTAAAATCTTTAATTTTTCTAACCCCAAATCAAGCAACAAGTGAAGAAAATACAAAACCCAAAATCGAACTAGGTCTCGATGATGGCTATGGAAAGGGCGACGGAGATGGATTCATCAAATTGGAAATTTCGGAGATGGTGGTGTTGCTCGTTCGACTTGAAACGAGATGATCTTAGTCATGGCGGTGGTGGGGCTAGAACGGATAGATCATGGTGGCGGCGGACAACTTAGAGTTTGATGAAACCACACAAGAAAGAAGGAGAAGAGATGTGATAGAAAAAGAAAAGGGGAAGGTATTAAATGTAAAAAGAGAAATAAATAAAAAACTTAAATAAACAACATCAAAAAATAATAATGCTGGAGATTATGAAAGAAATAAAGTTGAGGAAGAAGATGGAGATCATTAAATGGAAGAAATAAATTTGAAGATGAGGGCAAAAATGGAAGTAAAAATATTGAAATAGTGACATCATTAAGTTTTACTGGTTCTCCACGAAGTCAAAGGTATTTTTCTTGGTCAAAGGTAATTTTAACTATTATGTTAGTAAAATGTTAAGTTGATATACTTTTATATCAAGTTTTGAAATCCTTGTACCATTATGTTAGTAAATGTAAAGTTCATGTATTATCGATGATTTTGAGCCAACAATTATATGTAGTGGAATAAGCTTGAAACAACACGAAATTTGAGAAATACAAAAGGAAAGCAAATAAATACTAAACCAAGAAACAAAATTTTGATGTTTCAACCAAGATGTGTAGTGAAATAGGTTAGAAATTGAAAAAAATAGAGAAATACAAAAGACGGGTAAATAAATATAATAGCATAAAAGGGAGACTTTCTAGTTACTTCTGGCCAATCACAAGTTGTCACGTCAGCATACTTGCTGACGTGGTAAGTTCTGATTGGCCGAGAGTAGTCTACTCCCGGCACATATTGGCCGAGAGTAGTCTACTCCCGGCACATAGCAGTTATTTTCTATAAAAGGAGTATAGATTTTTTAACTATGCAAAAAATTCAGAATATACGCGACGACGTACCTCATCAATCAACATACATAAAAAAACAAATCTAGTTATGGCTGCTTATACATGAAAAGTATCGTCATACTTCATCTAAATTCAATAGTCGATATGAAATGATAAAAAAGTAATAACTCATTTTCGTACTCAAAGCTTGTAGAATTCTACAATCCAAAACATAATTAAAAATATAAAATTTAAGAGGAGGATTGAATCACCTTGTAAATGAGAGTTTCAACAAGCAACATTTCAATTTCATAAGCTTCATGAGATCTATTTTCGGACTTGGCCTTTTCCACTTCTTGTTGGAGTATTCGAACCGCAGCAGCTTCCTTTCCAGTCATCTCTAGCTTAGCAACAGTGCTCTTAAAAATGCAAATTAACAAAATTATGGTAAAATTTTACTCTTCAATAAGATATCAATCCACAAGCGTGTAAAGAAACAATCAAACCTGAAGCTTATTGAAATCAGGTTGGTCCTGGGCGAGTAGAGTCTTTAACTCGGTTTCAGCCTCATTGAGTGATGCTGAGTCAGCTCGAGCATGATGATAATCTATTAATCTCTGCAAGGCCAGTTTGCCACCGTGAAGAGCTCCTAAAGACATGGACCTCGTATAAAAAACCTCGTACCTTCTGCTTTTATCACCATTTTTGGCATACCGAAATGCGAGGTAGGTTCCGACGATGATCAGAAGCAGAGCTGCTACTGCTGCCACAGAACCATACTCCATCTTTGGTCGAAAATGATCAACAAAATTCCAAAACAATGGATCCAAATTTCTTATTATGTGATCATAATAAGTGAAGTTAAACATGATTAGTTAAGACCAGTCTTTCCTAATTGGGAACTCAAATCACATATATTATTTTGGGTTGGATAAAAATTATTCTGATTTGAGAGTATAAATGGATAGATAGTAGCTACATTTAGGAAGAAACTTGGTGTGCGTTTCAAAGAATCAGTACACAGGCTGGGACAAATTTTTATGCCTCTCCTAAGACATCAAGGAAGGAACTCTCAAATTTGAGGATTCTTATGTTTCAAGAAAAACCTTTATGCCAAAGTGCTAAAAGTATGCATAAATCTATGAACTAAAAAAATTGGAGAGGCAAATTTTTTACTACCTTAACAAATACGTTTAAGGTGCATTTTAGCCCCAACCTTAGCAACAGTCTCCATGTCATGGCCACGTCACGCATTTTGGATTTATTTCAAAATATAATGTTTCTTATAGCTAGGATCACAGATTTTCTTTAAACCATTGAAATCATATTTAAGTCATCAAAACCCAACATGGTTCCTTGACCTTTATATTACATTTCCAACAAAATGAAAAGAAATCACCAAGTACAAGATAAATAATGAATAAATTAACTGTTTTGATTCAAGTAAGAGCGAAATAGATAGATATAGATTTAAAATTTTGAAATATCATATGATAAAATTGTCTTTTTGAATCAGAAGACACTTTATCCAGTTGTGCACTTTTTAATTTCACGTGTCCATATGTAAAATACTTTTTCCTTGCCGCTAATATTAATAACTGAGACAAATTGATTAAAAAAAAGAAAAAATATTAATATTAAGGTCTAAATTGATAAACTTAATATACATTAGGGCTAACTTGAACCTTAATCGTTAACAAATAAAATTAATAATATATAGCCGAAAAGGATATCCTTGCCCCAATAAACAATCAACAAGAAGAGATATGCCTTACTTGCATAATTCACCCTCCCTGATTTCCTCAATTATAATCATTTAAACTGTGACCAAAGAAATGAGGCTACTCTTCAAATTCCTCTAAAACTGAAAATCAAAATGGAATCAATTCATTTTTTTGGCAATGGAACCCTGCAGTTTCCACCCATCCAACCAATCTCTTCCACTCTCCGATCAACTCTTCATTTCAGCCTCATCAGCCACACTTGTCCATTTCCTTCACTAAACATAATTACCAACAAATGGCGAAGTCACACCAGGCACATTTTACAGCCATTGAATTGTGCAGCAAACGAATCAATACCTTCAACAAATAGAAGCAGAATAGGGAGAGCTGCATCGGTAGCAATGGCATGTATTGTGGGTATAATTGGAGCAAGCATGAAGATGAACTTAAAAGCCATTGCAGGGCCAAGGGAAATGTATCAGAAAGCACCACAAATAGTAGTAGGTTATCCATTAGGAGGTCGTTCTGCACTTAAATCGTTACTGGACGTTAATGTCTACTTGTCTTCTGATAATTTGGAGCCCCCTGGTACTATTTACCACCTTCCTTCCAGGCCTTCTGCTGAAGATGTTCGGGACATTAAGGTAACTTTGCTTTACAATTTTAATTTATTTTATTTTTTTCAGCAAATTATCTAGTAACCACTATTGAATCTCAAAGCTTATGACGGTCGGTTGGGTCTTTAATTAAGTGGAGTATGTTTTGTTATAAGCAGATGGAGGCAGTGAGGCTAATGAAATATGGAAAAGCAGAAGATGCAATTTTATTGCTGAGAAATGCATATAACCTCTATAAATATGATCCAGAGCCAGCTTACCATGTTGAGATGGCATTAGTAGAAATTCTTATCTGTCAGGTATTTCATGTCCCAATTGCAACTTCTTAATTCAAAAAATGCCCCTAAATGACAATGAATTGTATATTTGTCCTTAACAGACTTGAGGCCCAACTTTGTCATTCTCTCCCTCTCTGCCTTTCCATAAGCTCATGGCTGCATAACTATTTAGTTATCTGTCGGTTCAGTTAGCTCGTAGCCACATCAGCCTTTTTTAGTTATCGAATCGGTTAAAGATTAATCATGTGCGAACATGCTGCATTTATTTTATTTCCCTCTAATCTTCACTCTCTTTAATTTTGAAGGGATGACAAACTCACCAAGTTTGGTGTACTATTATCCAAAACTCTTATTATCCCATAGAAATTAATAAATCTAAAATAATTTTTATTGTCAAATTAGGAAATGATATATATTTTTTTCTACAACTTTTATTTATTTATTGACTTACCCTTAAATTTGGGCGTAAATTTGTGTCTGGAGATAGATTCTGTGCCTAAATTTGGGCCTTGGAGTGAGGTGGATCTAGAAGGAATAGCCACTAATGTTAGTTTTTATGTTGTCAAATATTTTTGGATTTCCACTCCCTTTAAAATTTGATTTTCAAATTAGATTAAAGTGACCTTAGAATTTAGATATAACATGAATCAACATTTACATGACATTACTCCATAGAACTGCCTTTTATTTTAGTATGCATGTGAGGACGTTAAAGAAGTCAAACCCGTATGAATTATTCCCTCCTTCCAAAAAATATAAAATATTCTACTCCATCCCAAATTACAGTGCACTTTTCTTTTCTAGACTTAGTTAATTATTCTATTTCTCAATATATCCCTGTTTAATATTAATTGTTATTGAAAACTATAAAATATATTTATTAATTTATACTTGGAACTGCATATCTGCCCATAACCATCAACTTAAGTGAAGAGATATAAGAAAAACTATGAGTAAGAAATTATTTTTAAATTAACCATTAAATAATTATATATACTGAGATAACCTTTGGGCTCAGTCAAAGAATTAATTAAACTAAATTTTAACAAATTAAAGAAATTAAGCACAAACCCAAATTGAATACGGGCGACACATTTCATCAAAATATATGGGATTCATATTCCAATTGCATATATTTTCCGTTGTATTAACTATGAATGTTGAAATATCCTGATTTACTTAATCATGTGAAATAATTAAATTAATTATGCAGGGTAAATACATGGAGGCCTCAGAGTGTAACTGTCTGAAGGATGACCAGCGCCTGCCTTCAGATGGTCGATTTCCCCTTTACAAGGTTCGTTAATTAATTAATGTTAATCCCATTCTTATTTTATTTAATCTTGAGCTAAGTTTGAATCTTATGAAATAATAAATGTATAATATTACGATTAATTAATCATATGTGCAGGCTATTATATGTACGATGTTGGATCAGACGGAAGAAGCAAGGAAATGGTGGGACGAATACATAGAAACGGTTGCAGGAGAATTTGATCCTACAAAATTGACTTGAATTAATGTACGTAAGTATTAAGTAATTAATTTATTAATTTAATCATACAAAATGTCACAATATTTTAAATTAATAAGTCGTATATCCGTGGGGTTATATAATATTTTTTATATAAATTATTTCAATGAAGAGAAAACTATATATTAGAAAATATCTTAAAATAAAATAAAATAAAATTATACTTTATTAATGAATTAAAGGCTTAATTTTTGTGTTAGATTGTTTTAGAGAAATTAATACTATCATGAACTATCTAAAAAGTAGCGTATATTTTGAAAACCTTCACTGTTACAATAGGAAAATTTAAAAGCTGTACATTTTGTACGAAATAGATATTATCTCAACCTAAGTCATTTTGATTGAAGTGCTTACGATGGAAAATGCCTTATCTAATATATGAATTGCTTGAGGAAATGCAGTATTTAATCATCTCGCTATAAAGCTTCATAGTTCACGTATCCTGATGTTAAGTAGATATATTAATGTCATAACATCCGACTGACCGATTCCATACACATATCCTCATCTCTTTTCTCAAAAATTACATTGTTGCCTGTGACATTATTCTCTTATTCAATGTTAAACGGAAAAAACTAAATAAAATTAGTAGCATACATAGTCCATTTATCACCGAGATCACAAACAACATCAAACATCCCTTGAATCTGAAAACATAAGCATAAACATTAACATAAATATTTGTTGAATTAATAGAATAGAATTAGAAACATTGGTTTAACAAAATGGAGTTCGAGACATAGAAAAAACAGACTAAACATAAATCAAATAAAATCATCTAATGAGTACCAAAGGAGTTCAATGTTGATTTAACCAAATTAAAAAAGAGGCAAGACAAAGAGAAATAGGAAAAGTAATAACTGGGTTAATAACCTAATTGATTTTGATGCAGAGCTGGTAGCAGATGAGTTTCTGGACCGAGAATGAAGGAAGAAAAGGGATCGTAGGTCTAAGAAAGGAAATAAGTAGTTTTATTTTTCGGTAGATCTTAAAACGGACGTAACTTTTGGTATAGGAGTCCGATTGGCTATTATAATATGTTTTCGGAATGTGATTTTCGAGCTCTATAAGAGTTATCACATTTATTGTGACAGGTCGTGTTTAAGTCCAAAAAAAAGATTGTTTAGGCCATCATCTGTCAGTTTTAAGTCGTGAAATATTTTTGTAATTTTTGTTTTTTAGTGTTTTTCTTGTTAGGGTTGGACTACAGCCTATATAAAGCTTTCTTTTCCTGTTGTTAGAGGGTTTTATCGAATTATTGAATAATATTGTACATTTCGTCTTAAATTTACCCTTATATTCGTTTTTGGGATTAATCATCAATTGATCCTGTTTTTCACGCGAACTTGCTGCGTCAGATTTTATTTTATTTTTTTTGTATAAAATAAGAACTGATTTATTGTTCGAAATAATCACAAAAGAGAGCAGAAATCTGACATGGTATATTCAAACCCATTGAAGAGCTTTGAAAACTCATCACCATTAGTTTTTTATTCTGCAATAAAGTGGAAATAATTTAATCCAATATATGATCCAAAGATTAAGCATGACAATAAGGAAAGAGAGTACAGATGATTTGAATAAGCATTTGTGCTTGAGATAGGAATTAGGCACTGTAGAAAATTGAATGATGCATTTCTTCTCAATTCTTTCTTGTCATTTTTATAGGTAAACAAGTACATTGATTATTTGGATAGAATGAGAATAAGGAATTAAAAATAAAATCTGTCAGTTACATAGGAGAAGCAATCAATTAACTGAATGTTTTGTGTTTGAGCAGAAATTGAAGAGGAGTTAAAGAGGATGATGCCGGATTTTGAAATTGTGAGCAGCTAGGCAAGGAAAACTCACAAGAATTTAAATCGAAGAGAGGGAAAAAAAGGATTGAAGAATTGTATAAGAGTACAACACAATAATGTAGTTTTGACATCTGAACTCGTTGCTGACATGGCATGCTCACACAAACTGTTCTTAGCTCAATTTTTATATGATAGTATTGATCAATGTTATCATAACCGTACCGGACATCAAACCGGTGAAGCTACTGGTACGTGGTACAACCGGTTCAACCGGATAATACCGGTGGTTATACCGGATTATTATTTTTTTTAAAAAAATATTATTTAAAAAATAAATAAGCTTATAAATTCATCAAACACAAGTTTCAAATATTTAATACTCAAAATAATTTCATGAAATATCCTAAAATTTCATCAATTTTAAATTTTAATGATAATTGATTTAAATTTTAAAATTTAAAAAATTTTGGTTTGAAATCAAACCGAACCAGAACCAAACAAAACTAATTTAGTTTGGTTCAAGTCAAACCGAATGTATATTGGTTTGATTTTGGTTTTTATAATTTTATATGTTTATTTTTTGGTTCGGTTTAAAACTTCATCAATTTTAAATTTTAATGATAATTGATTTAAATATTAAAATTTGAAAAATTTTGGTTTGAAACCAAACCGAACCAGAACCAAACAAAACTAGTTGAGTTTGGTTCAAGTCAAACCGAATATATATTGGTTTGATTTTGGTTTTTATAATTTTATATGTTTATTTTTTGATTCGGTTCGGTTCGAGCGAAACCGAACCGTCGAACCGAACCGAATCAAAACCAAAGATAGAAAATGGTCAAAACCGGTTTGTGACCGGTTCGCCGGTTTACTGGTTTTTAACCGGTCGAACCGGTCATCTCCGGTTTTTTATCAAACCGCCCATTTTAATCAAACCGACCGGACCCATGGCCGGTTCGCGGTAAAACCGGTCGAACCGGCCGGTCCGGTCCGGTTTTCACAACCTTGGTATTGATTAGTCTTTTATTGATTGTTATGCTTTTGGAGCAACTATGTATCATTTCGTGGAAGGGGCTCTTTTCGGAGATAATTTTTTTTAAAGGGGAAAGTTCAAATACCACTATAGTGGTTCCATTCTCTTACAAATCGAGGATTGAATTTAGAATATGTGGTTTCAAAAGTTAACCCAAAAAAAAAAAAGATAACTAAATTCTTCCGTTAAAAATGATAATGTGATAGAGAACATTTTTGTCCATTTAACATTCCAATTTGTTAATTTTAGAGGTTTCCCTTTTTTTTTTCTTTTTTTTTTTTTTAATATGAAACAAATTTGTTAATTTTAGATTTCAAATAATTTTTTTGGTAGTATGCTTATGAATTTTATAGAATCATATATTTGACATAAATTTAAGTGGTTAAGTTCAGTTTTAATTTTATTATTTGTATCCACTGGAATGCGAGATCAAAATGTATATTTATAGTCATATTGCTTATCCTTCTTTAATTTTCAAAAAATACAAATCAACATTATAAATTGGTCAATGAATCTCCTATGGATAAAATTATTAATGCCTTAAATTTGTTTAAACTATAAATTTTGAGTTAAGAAATTCTAGCATATACAACAAATTTTATACGAGAAATGGACCACTTAAAAAGTGTTTGATGAATTTCGAATCGGATAATAAAATATATAAACAAAAAAGCTCAAAGTTCATTCCTCTCAAAATGTTAGGAAAAAATGAGAGATTGAATGTAAACAAAATCATATAGTGTTAGGATTTTTTTTGTTTTTGTTTTTTTAACATTTGAATATGATGCAAAATTCGTACTTTACTTCTATATTTCGTTTTATAATGTAAGAATTATTGTATTGTAATGTGATCTTAGTCTTTTCTCAGTAAAAAAATGTACTCTTACTCAGGCCTAATGTCACAAAAGAAAATCTTATTTTTATGATTCACGGCAACATTATTAATTTATAGAACCTACATTAATTTTACTCATAATAAGTGTGTTAAAGAACAATCATTTAAGGTTGACTTATAAGGGTTTAGGTTAGGCTATATTTATAATACATGCAGAAAATTTTAATTAGAAAATGAGTTACTTATTCAGAAAAAAGGAAATGATGTATTTAAAGGGTGTCTAAATAATCACAAAATGATTAATCCATTAATTATCAAAAAATAAATTTGTTTACTGGATAACTATTAATCTGATCATGTATAACATCTTTTAACCAAAAAAAAAAAAAATTGAAATATAAAATATATATAAATCGAATAATGTAAATAATTTTATATTAATTTCATTTTAGAAATGAATTTCTTTAAACCTGATAAGTAGATTTTATATAATATAATTTAGACCTAAAAATATTTATTTAGAGCTAAAATGAATTATTTTATGTGGAAAATACTTAAAAAGTAAACTTTTGTAGGTCTTGTCACATTGGAACTCAAACTGGGCATCATTCTGAAACTTTAAAGTGCAAAAAGCTGTCCACAAGTTCAAAAGTTATCTTTGCACGTGAGATAAAGCATAAATATTTTCTAAACATTAGAGGGATGTAGAAATGTCACTCTTGGACCTGTAGAAAATAAAAAGCTGTTAAAAGGAAGCTTCTTTAGTTAAATCATACTGTTTTAAGCCCCCTAATACCTCACAAAGTCAACTAAAGGACTTGAAAAATGGAGGAGAGTGTCAAAAGTATATACCAACTCTAAAGAAGCCTATTTCATTTTTGGTTAATCTTAAGAACCAATGGTTTAGGATTTTTACCATTTTTAGTATGAAAACAAATGTTCTGCAATATTTTGTTAGCCCTAATGACCTTTGTGTGACAATAAATTCGTCTTTAAGTTGGTAGTTGAAAGGATGGAATTTTCTCTATAATTTTAGTTTCTACGTTCATTTGTTTTCTGTAAAAACCTTGGATGGTAGTTGTTCTTCATCAACGATGAGAGTGTAGTAACCACAACAAAGTTGGCCAGTCTTTTTTTTTTTTTTTTTTTTTTTGAAATAATGCATCTTCATTAAAACAAATCTTCCTATAATACAGAAAGGATAAAGGGTGGCGGAGAAAACCACACCCCAACTGTCGCTGAACTTGCCACCTGAGCTAATCTATGGGCGACCAAATTCGCAGACCGATGAACAAATTGAAAACAAACTACACCCATCTCCCGAGCTAATTGAATACAATCATCAATTACAAAGCCCAAAGAGTTATAAAAGAGCACCTTGGAATTAATAGAATCAACAATAACCTTCGCATCCATTTCCACTATAACATCCGAGTACCCCAACTCTTTTAGCCAAGAAAGCGCTTCCCGACACGTCATCGCCTCCGCTTCCGTAACTGAACTTGCTCCAAGTAAACGAAAGCACCAAGCTGCAATCATATGCCCCATGGAATCACGCAAGACCACCCCACCCCCAACCACATTCCGATGCACATCGAAACTTGCATCAACATTACACTTAAAACACCCTTGCAAAGGACGTTTCCACCGCTCCACCGCCACCTGCACCCTGTGATCAGCAGTGAAAGCCACCGAAGCAGCGGGCTGAGCCTGTCACCATTCTTGGACCAATGTTGTAGCTCCCCAAGCAATACGGTTAAGATCAACTCCTTCCTGACGCGATAGAACTCCATTACGAGCTGACCAGATGCTCCAAGCATATGCCACCAGCTGAGCCCACCTCGACTCCGATAAAGACGCACTGGGAACCCACTAATCCAATCGCAGTCCCTGTTGCAGCGGCTGCACCTCCTGAAAATCTATCCATATAGTCGAAATTTGGGGGCAACTAAATAAGATATGCTCAACCGTTTCATCCGCCAAATTACATAACACACAACCCCCAGGCAATTGAATTCCCCTCCTTTGAAGGGCGGCTTTTGTAGGCAAACAAGAAGTAACACACCGCCACCAGAAGTTCTTAAGACGAGGGGGCAGATGTAACTTCCACAAAACCTTCCATTGAACTGCCATCAAATCATTCCGGATTCTATACCGCTTCATCAGCTCATAATAGGCACTTTTGACAGAATAATGCCCCTTTTCCTCATACACCCATCTCACACGATCTTGTTTGCTACTAAGCGGTAATGGAATATTCTTTATTAATTCCACATCCCTCCGATTAAATATCGATTGGATGATATTCAAGTTCCAAGAGTGCTGCCCTGGTAGAATTAGATCACATACCTTCATAGATTCACCACCTGGAATTATCGGAGTTTGAATCAATTTCTTTCGTATGGACTTTACAAATTACTAACTGATTTAATTAATATTCTGTAAATATATAAATATAAAAATATAGATAACTTTTCGTAATTTTTTAAAGAAAATAATTAAAAACAAATTATCAAATATAAGAGAAGGTAAAAAACAAAAAAAAAAATTGGTTTGCTCCAATTTTATTTTTTTAAGCTTAATTATTAGTCAATTTTGTAGCTAATTTCAATTTTATAGTCATTCTCCGGATTATAATTAAAGATATAGTAGATTTACAAATTTATTGATAAATATATTTAAAGTTAATAAACAAAACACACAATAAAAATTATGTAAAAAATCTATGAAACATATAATTTGTCGCGAGAAGACTTTTATTTATATGGATGAGAGGTTTTAGAATAAGAAGCAATTCAAAATTTAAGTGGCTTTGCAAAATTATATTTTTCTTAATTTAAAATCTAACAGTCCTGAAAATTAAATTTTAAAGTATTAATTATCTTATCTATAATATATATTTCAAAAACTTTATCGTATAGCTATTCAATATTTTTATACTAATAATAAATAATTTAAAAAAAAATCTTTGTAACAATCTCAATATATTGTTTCTTTTTCATTAAGCAGATAACCTTTATAATCGAAGGAAATAACAAAAAGCCAATGAAGCGGGCCCAATAACAGAGTATATAGAGCCCACCATGGTAGATACAACTTCGAAATTTACCCATAAAAGTACAGATGAAAACCTTCAAAATTCACCAACCTTCAAATGATAGCTCGATGAAATAAAATTAAATTCAACTCCAGATTATTCGTGATTGAAGTTAAAATCTTTATTTATTAAACATGATGTGGTTAATGCTTATCCTTTGAAAATTAGATATCCTACAATTCGTTGTACCTAATATATAGTTAATTAATGAAACGCTGTTTACAATTCTAAACTTATATCATTATAAGGACATAAATAATAAATGAATAATAAATGAATTAACATTCTAAACCTGAAAAATTAAAAAAATGAATAAAGAAATAAAATATAATGCAAGGGAACTTCAAAAACCACCTATGTAGTTCCACTCTTTGACAAATCAATGATTGTGTTTTATTTTTATCAAAAAGAGGACATGTGATTTCAAAAATTAGAAAAAAAATTATAACTAACATTTTTTATTTAAAAATAATAATGTAGCATATGTTATTTTTGTCCATTAAATATTCTAATAGTTTACTTATGTATATATATATGAAAACGCAAAATCATTAAGAAGAAAGTACCAAAAGATTCACTCCTTGAAATTAAAAAAATGAATATCATAATGGGTATCATCTTTTTAAAATTTCAACTACTTTATCCAATTCCGAAGTCCTTGGCATCATTTGAGAGGTAGTGATCTTCCAAACTAATCTATAATTGTGAAATTGTGCAAGTCAGGAAAAAAAATTTGTGGAAAAAGATAACGGAGCACAAACACACAAACCTGATTGAGAATTAATCTCACAACCATAAAAATCAAACTAGAAGCAGATTAAAGTGTGATGACGAAGTGAGTTTCCACAGACTGAAATAACAGACAAGCGGTCCGACAAAAATTTTTGCAAAAAGAAGGGGTAACGAACAAAGACATCTCCAGTTACAGAACCCTCCTATTAGCATAGAATTTCTTAACTTTTAGGTTCAAAATTTGAAAAATTGAGTAAATACAATAAATAAGTTTAAAGAAATTTAATAAATAAAAATTAATTTAAAAATAATTCAAAAATCTGAGAAAATTACCCATGGACTTCAAGGTTATTGCTTAAGTATATGTATGGATTTCTTCATTTTTGTTTATAAGTGTCTTTCTTATAAATGTTGGAATTTTCAAAAATTTATTGTTTTAATAAATGAAAACATCTAATAGTCTTACTAATTATATCATTGATTTTTTTTTTAAATATTGGGTTAGACCATATTCTTGATTATATTCCCATGGGTATTGTTAGGATGATTCCAAGTTAATTTCTTTATTATTTTTGTTGTCTTCTTTTCATGGTTTAAAAAAAAAAATTATAAAATCAATAGAATTGCTCATGTTTCATAAATATTTGTGAAGATAATTTAGTAATAAAATAATATTTTAATTATGCGTCAAATTGAAAAATATTCTTCTTCAAGAAGTGGAGGAAAAGTCATTTTTAGTTTTTGTACTTGTCTAAATTTCTTTGATAATTGTATCTACTCTAATTTGGACTTGGTTATTTAATATATTCTCAATTATTGGACAATTCAGTCCTTGCAACATGAATTTGTAAAATTTCACAGATGAGAAAGGAATTGATCAATCTTTAAAAATTTTAAATTGTATGATTTTGGTTAAAAATGAAGTTTTTAAAAAAAAAAAAAAAAAAAAAAAAAAAAAAGAAGATATGTTACCATGTTGTTCTTATGTTAGGGTCCAAATTTTTAATTAAAATCACGTTGCATTCTATTTGTCCCTAAATTTTAACTAAAATATTAAAATTTATAAATTTTACAAATTTTGCTGCTCCATTGATATTGAAAATTTTACAAACATTTATTAGTCAAAGATTAAATTACACAATAAATAAGAATATATATAGGAATAGTAAAGTACAAATAAAAGTCGATATGGTAATTGAAAAAATTAAGGTAAGCACGTGAGCAACATATGGGCTTTGCCAGAAATGGAGGGAGCAACTCAACTCCCAATTCTCAAACACTCCAGTCCAGAATACCTTCGTCTGCACTAAAATTCTGGTACTGACAGAAAATTGTTGTCACAATTAAATTGTCCAAATCCGAAAATTGGAATGAATAGCAACATCAGCTATAGATCACCTTGAATAATTTTGAGTGTAACAAAGACAAATTAGCAAATCAGAACAATTGTCGCATCTTCAAATTTGTATCTAATTGAGACCCCCAAAAATTGTAGTGTATTATGAGTACATATACCATTGCATAAAAGAGCTCATCTTTTTTGGCAAAACTTCCATATGTATATTTTATAGTAAGGTTAGTCATTCAAATCGATTGATGTTTTCCAACGATGATCACTCTTCGAGCAATCCAAAATATTCAATTTGACTGTTCGAATGAGAAAACGGCATGATGCATTATGATCACCATTTCAAGTTAATTTTCTGTTCGATAATTGAATAGCTGCCATTTTCTAACGTAATTTGGTAATTTTTTTTTTTTTTTTTTTTTTTTTTTGGAGAATAGATAATAGTTCTATTTAAAAATGTGGAATATAATGATAGAATAGGATTTCTTTTATATACTTTGATAGTATCCTAATTAATTTTGTATATATTCCTATATAGCGTTGTATTTTGTATAGTTCTCTTGTGTATGGTTGTATAAGCCACATTGTTTATTTTTATAAGTCAAAGATAATAATAAAAGCTATAATTGGCCATTACCTATCAACTTAAGTTTTGGAATAAATGGTTCTATAGCATAAATAAGAGCCATTTAGACCTAGAAATCGAAGGTCCGCATCCTAATTCCATTTATTGATTAAAATCCAACACATGGAAAGGTAGGTTTGTGTTGTACACCCTTCAAATCAAGGGACATTCGCGTTCAAAGATTGTCAGAAATAATAATAAAAGTTATAATTTGAGCTTACTCATTAACATAAACTTTTGGGTTAAATGGTTCCATGAAAATAATCAAGGAAATTACATTCATCAAACATAAGTAGTACTTTAACACAAATTAATTGATTTTGTGTTATGTGAGTTCGATCCCACATGAAGAGGTACTTGATGTGTGGATACTGATTCTATGTTGGGAGTGGCCCCATGTATGAACTCTCATAATTAAGTTAGTGTTACATTTTCCAGAGAAAGTAGTGACTGATGGGTTCACAATACTAATGATTGCATGTCTCTACTAGTTGAAGGCCGAGGCCTTTTATGGGTTTTGTGTATGGCATGGTTCATGCATTTTTGATAGGGCTAAGTATCCCTTATTGTCTAGACAAGTCATGAGCCGGGATTGCCACTCTCCATGATATCTTTTTTGGACTTGTCCTAGAGAACTCTGATGTGGGCTTGAAACTATTTACACCATACTGTACTATTACATATATGTTCACTCATGCAATTAGGTCCAGCACTCTGAAACCCTCTAAAATTTTATCATGGTATTATTAGATCTAAATAAGGTCAAACAATTAAAAGATTCTAGAGCTATGTTTAAAGACATTATGAGATAAAGCAAGTAGAGAAGATTAGATCCGTTAATGATTTTAGGCCTCAAAGAGATGTGTAAAGATTGTTTGACAAACGACAACTAGTCTAGACAAAGCAAAAGTGAAATGTAACGTTGTATTATTTAGAAATATTAAAAACTTGCTACCCAAGTTGGAAATATGTTTGTAAGGAATATATAATTAAATGTTAATATGGAGAAAATATAAAATGTCTGGTGCACCACGTCATCCATACGTCAAACCAATAAAATTATACCGTGTAATATATATTATGGTCTAGAGTTTATAAATTAGACTCTAAAATTTATACTTTAGAGCTTAGAATTTTATTTAAATAATTAACTATTAAATAATAAATTAATTAATCACACATGTTATTATTATATTGATTGAAATTTCACTACACTATTGGTTTGGCAAACGGATAACGTATTGTATCAGATGTACTATGTAACTTCTCATTAGTATAATGGTAAACGCTAGAAACAGAAGAGAATGAGAATGATACCAGATATATAATAAGAACTTGCTACCTATGTGGAAGTATGTTCGTATCTGGTATGGTATACATTTCACTTGGATTTGTACAGATTTGTCGGGGATTTTTCTTCTTGTCCTTTTCATATCTCCCGATTTACACCAAATTTATAAAATACATTATACAACCTCAGTCTATATCGCCAACAGTATATAGAGCTTAACATCACTAGTTTATCAATTGAAGGAAAATGAACAATTAAGGAAGATAAGTATGGTTGTTTTTGTTTTGTTTTGTTTTTTTTTTTTTTCTTTAAAAAAATGGAAGAAGAATTAGGAGTAGGACCATTTGTTTAAATGATATAATCAAGTGCTTGTCAATTATTATTATTATTTTTTTTTTGGGTTTAAAGCCTAATTATTGTACTATCATTGTCAGGTCTTGCGTGCCTTGCCAAGCTCCTCCGCACATCTTAGCTTTGTAATGTCATACGTGGGATCAGAGTAGATCGCTTACGTGTCACATAGAGAAGCCACGTCCCTCTCATACGTTGCTTTCCCGACTATAATATCTATCCAAAGTCATTTGCTCTTTATATTTTAATGGCAAATTTGAATTTTCCACGATACAGGGTTATTTTATAATATGTTGAAATTCGATTAATAATGGGGGTTATAAAAAAATTGAACTCCTAATCACCAAAATTAAGACTAATAATATAACATGCAACAATTTTTTTTTGAATCTAACAGTATCGTATTGGATTAAATTCAATTTCAAAATCAGGTCGAATAAATAAGGACGGTACATTAAATCAAACATTTACAGATATCGATAACAAGCAGTTCTTACTAGAGAATGAGCCAGTTTATTTATAGACTGTTTAACAAAATAAAAACTACCATTCTCCGTACCACATGTTAAGCTTAATATGTAATTAAAGTACAACATTTTTATATTTTCTCTGATGCTCTATCCAATATTAAATTGTCGAGAAATATATATTTTAACGGATATTTAAACTAGAGCAGTAAAGCTAAAATTTATTATTTACGCAAAAAATATATACATACATTTAGCTAATTTAATCCACCTATAATTTTTTACATGTTAATTGTAAGATCATTTGCTAAATAAAGTGGATCCATCAAGTTGATTACTAGCATCGTAAAGCTAAAAATACAAAAGTAAATTTTTTATTGGAATGGTAAGGAGCTCCTTCCTCTTAAGCAAGGTTTTAAGTTCGAATCTTGTGAATGGAAAAAATAGTTATTAAAATAGTTTCATCTTTGGTAAAAAAAAGTCTATCTAAGCTCACCCAAATTCAACTGGATGATTAAAAAAAGAACTTCGAAAAAAACCACTTTTATTGTATTTGGACATTTTTTTTTTAATCGAAATGATAATATTTAGTTCATTTTAGAAAAGTAACAGCCGGCAACAACTGCTTTACCACCTTTTTTTTTCCTTTAATTATGAGGGAGTAGTACACTTAGGTCCTGTTTGATAACTATATTAATAACTTAAATTAATGTATTAAGAAGTTATTTTTTATACTTTTTTTTTTATAATACTACTGAAAAATTTTAGTTAAGTCAAAAAATAACTTAATCTAATAAACCAAAATATTTGACTTAAAATTTTAAATTAAACATCATCAACAGTTTTTTAAACTAAGTGCTTTATTTTTCGTGTTTATCAAACAACTCTATTATTTAACAGTTTCAGTATTTAGAATATTCAGTACTTAAAATTCAATGTTTAATTTTTCAGCATTTAATTTTCAATTTTACCAAACTTCACCTCACATAAATATTAAAGCAAAGCAATAACTAGTGACTATAAGTGGTTCTTTCTTTCCTATCAACGAATGACATATTTTTATGGTTGTTTAGTGGTTTTCTTCATGTTTTATGGACTTGTCATTGCATCTACATAAACTCAAATGAATACAAGAATACTTTCTCTTAAGTAGATTAGTTAATGATGGGGTAATACTCATACTCAATTATCGTAGATCCCGCAATATTAGGATTAGATAACTTTCAAAATTTACTTTTACGTGGTAACAGATGTAGAGAAAACATACATCCATTCCTGTAGAAATGGCTAATGAGATCCCTAATCTATCTCTATTACAGTTTGCTATTAATATATAATATTAATATAATATAACCTTGTAGATAGCATAAATTTATTGATGGAGTTATAACCTGTTGTGGAACCGTTTAACTCAAAAGTTTAGTCTAATGAGTCGTGAATTCTTTTACGCTTGAACTATATACAACACGGGCTCACTATACTATAGATTGAAATTTCACAAAAATTAATGTAGATGTCATAATTTGAACCCTTAACCTCTAGATCCAAGAAACTTTGAGACATTATCATGAAACCCTTAACTCAGTTTAAACTGATAAAAAAATCCAATTAAAAGCTTTTATTACTATCTCTTAGAGTGATTAGGCAAATTTGTATCCATTTTTCAATTTTTTTTAATGAGGTAGGAATTGAGAATTCTTGTTAAAATTAATAAAAATAAAGATGAAATTAATAAACTCGCCCAGTTGGCAAGCTCATTCTTTAACATGTTTATTACATTGCAAGCAAGAAAAATCACATATGTGATATGGTTCGTTGGATCTTTGGCCACATATACAAGGGAGATCATATTCTTTTCTTTGAGACATAATTATTACAAAATGTGACGTTGGCAACATTATACAGCGAGTAACTCATACAAAATTAAGAAATTAGGAGCATAATTCTACGTAGGGCAAAATGGAAAAACCATATTCTCAATTACACATATACATGACATTGGGACTCTAATTTTTATAACTTTCAAATGTATGATGTAAAAACTCTCCAAACATATCAAATTTAATTAGTAATTGCTGATTTACAATGGGTATTTATACCCTACAATACACATGTAAAATATACATAATATACCCTATACAATATATAAGTTTACAATATATACATAGTCCTATCACACCCCTGCAAGTTGAGCAGGGGTAGAAACAATGCTCAGCTTGTCCCGTAATGATAAAAAACGTGCCTTGGGAAGAGCCTTGGTAAGGAGGTTCGCCAACTGACATTCCGTGGGCAAATACCGAACATAAAGAGACTTGGATGCCACCCGCTCCCTAACAAAGTGAAAATCAATCTCAAGATGCTTCGTCCAGGAGTGAAAGATGGGGTTTGCTGTGAGGTAAGTAACACTTAAGTTGTCACACCAGAGAGTAGGGGAGCAATGCAAGGGAAAGCCAATATATGTGAGGAGCATAGTAATCCAAGATAGCTAAGATGTAGTGGTTGCTAGGGTGCGATATTTGGCCTCAGTCGAAGAGCGACAAACAGTACGCTGCTTCCGAGAGATCCGGGAGACTAAATTGTTACCCACAAAGATTGCAAAGCCAGTAGTGAATCAATGATCATCAAAGTCATTGCCCCAATCTAAATCAGAAAACCCCTGTAATTGAGAGACAAAACTCGGTCGAAACACCAGACCATGGGAAGGAGTGGCCTGAAGGTAACGCAATATGTGTTTAACGGCTTGCCAGTGCAATTCAGTGGGAGCAAGCATGAACTGGGCGACCTTATGGACAACATAAGCAATGTACGGTCAAGTGATAGTCAAATACTGAAGTCCTCCAATGATACTGCGGTATAAGGACCCATCTGCCAATAATTCACCCCTGGTAGCAGAAAGTTTGTTGGACACACAGGCCGGGGTACTTATCAGTTTACAGCAAGACATCTCTAATTTCACAATCAAATCCTTTATATACTTCTACTGATTAACATATAAGGCTTTATCAGACCACTGCATTTCAAGGCCTAGAAAATATTGAACACGGCCCAGGTTTTTAATTGCAAACTGACTCTGTAGATGAATAATCAAGGACTAAAGCAGACCCTGATCATTTCCAAGCAACAGCAGATCATCAACATAAATGAGACAAAATACAACTGCAGTACTAGAACGGAAAAAGTATAAAGAGATATCAGCTTTAAAGCACCGAAAACCAAACTCAACTAGTGCAGTCACAAGACATTTATGCCACATGCGAGGAGACTGTTTGAGACCATACAAAGATTTGCAAAGGGCACAGACATGCGATGGGTGAGTACAAAGCCCGTAGGTTGCTGTATGAAAACTCTCTCCTCAAGGTTACCATAGAGAAAAGCATTAAAGATATCCAGATGCAGAGCTCGCCATGACAAAGATACTGCTAAGGCAAGCAAAAGTCGAATAGTGGTAAGCTTCACAACTGGGCTGAAGGTGTCTGTAAAGTCCATCCCAGGGCATTGATGGTAGCCCTTTGCAACTAGCCTCGTTTTATAGCGATCAACTGATCCATCAGCCTTTCGCTTGGTTTTAAAAACCCATTTGCACCCAATTATATTTGCATTCAGTGGTGGAGGCACCAATTCCTACGTGCCATTGATAATTAAGGCATTGAATTCGTCAGCCATGACAACTCACCAATGTTCAGACTTAGCAGCTTCAGAGTATGTAACTAGATCCATCTCTGTGACATGGGTATGTAAAACTCGTGGTCGAGAAGACCCTGTTTATGAACGAGTTACCATATACCTGGGTACAGGAGCAGGCTGTTACCGTGTAATAGTTTTTACCGCTGGTGGGAAATCTGTAAGGTCCACAACTAGGGAAAGGCCGGGTGATTTATTTCTATTGGTGGAAGGAGAGGTTGGTAAAATGTGGGAGGGGGTTGGTATTGTAGGTGGGCTGGGTAGCATTGGCAGGCTGTGTGTGGGAGGGCTGCTGGTTGGGCAAGCTGTGCATGGGTGAGCTGTTGGGCTGGCGGGTTGGTGGTAGGCTGTGCGTGGGAGAGCTGTTGAGCGGGCGAGTTTGGTGCGAGCTGTGCATGGGAGAGTTGCTGGGCTAGGTGTTTGCTAGCGGGCTAGTTGGCAGGCTGTTGTGCGATGTGGTGCTAGGAGACGGGTTGTGTAGTGGAGTGTCAGGTGTTAGTGAGGAGGATAGTGATTGTTGGTTATGGACAGTAGGAAATTATAGTACAGCATTTGTGTGGGAGAAGTGAGTTTACGAATCACGGAGCTGAGTTATCTCTGGATATGGGAAAACCTGTTCATAAAAAACAACATGGCATAAGACAAAAATTTCACCAGAAGACAGATCCAAATAACGATAACCTTTGTGTAAATAGCAGTAGCCAACAAAAATGTAAGGACGAGAACTGTAATCAAGTTTAGAAGCAGAATATGGGCGAAGTCAAGGATAACACAAACAACCAAAAGCACGGGGAAAAGCAAAATCAGGGGAGGAATTCAGCAATTTCTCAAATGGAGATTGAAAATCACGCAACTTAGTGGCCATCTTGTTAATTAAACAGCAGTATCAAAGGCATGTGTCTAAAAAGATTTGTCAAGTTTAGCATGTGCCAATAAGGATAACCCTGTTTCCACACTATGACGGTGCTTCCTTCCCCACATCCATTTTGTTTAAGAGTGTACGGACAAGAAACCTGGTGCTGTATGCCATGCTGTGACAAATAAGATGAAATCGATTGAAATTCCCCACCCCAATCAGATTCAATAGTGCATTCAAATTGTTTTTCCACCAATGAATGAAACTTGATAAATGCAGAAAGGGCATCAGATTTATATTTCAAGAAATATATCCAACAAAATTTACTATAATGATCATAAAACAACATATAGTATGAAAAATTATCATAAGATTTCTCTGGTGATGGACCCCAAAGGTCTGAACAAATAAGTTCCAAAGGCCGCTTGGCCTGAAAATTAGATCAACAAATGGAAGTTTATGACTCTTGCTAAGAGCACAACTTGAACAGCAAAAGGACTAGTTTACTAGAAACTGGAAGTTTATTCTGACAGAGGACTTTTCTGACTACTGGTAAAGTTGCATGTCCTAATCTTGCATGCCATGTGGAGAGTGAAGTATGATGGATTGGAGCAGGAGGAGCTGAAATTTACGACACAGTATAAAGGCCCCCTCTATTCAGCCCTTGGTAGATTTCAGGTCCTTCACAACGAAACAATTGTTAAAGAATTCCACAGAAACATCATTATGATTAGTAAGAGCAGAAACAGATATAAGTTAGAGTTAGATTGTGGAAGATGAAGAACATTGGACAATTTTAGAGACCTATTAGACGTATGAAATAGAGAATGACCAGCATGAGAAATTTGGAGTTTAGAGCGATTACCCAAAAGTACTTCTTTCGGTCCTGTATAATCTGAGTGAAGTGCTAGGTTTCCCATATTAGATGTGAGATGATGAGTGGCACCCGTATCCATGATCCACGGTTGATTGGGTATGGGTGATGGGCTACGATAGTGTGGTTGGCTTGGGGGGTTCAGTTTTATGGGGGGTTAAACCTCGGTGAGGGACATTGGCTAGCATAATGGCCCGTACCCTTGCAGTTGTGACAGACCACTGCAGCAACACATAACCTGCAGAAGCAGTAAAATTCCCTTACGAATAAGAATTTCCTTGGTGACAACCAGTGCTACGATTACCATGAACAAAGCCTTGAGTCTGTTGTCTTCCACGGCCATTACAACACCCACTGCTGGCGCTCAACAGCCCAGAATTCTGTCTGGAATAGTTCTCTGGCACATGGACTTACTGCCACACTGTCACATGAGTGGACGAGACTGAATTCTCTCGACTAACACGTCAATTTATCTTCCTCTCTTCTGTTAACAACATGCCGTATAAATCATCAAAAGCAACAGTCTCCATATGAATCTCAACTGTTCTCACAAATGCATCAAAATTTTCGTGTAAACCCTCAATTACAACTTCTACCAAATCTTATTCTCTTAAATTACAAACCCAAGGCTAACAACAAGTCAAAAATCGACTTAGCACGCCGTAAATAGACACCTATTTTATCATTCCCTTGTCTCAAGCTATGCAAACGACTACGCAATTCTCAAATTTGAGATCTACACCCTGACACATAAGAGATATTTAATTTTTCCCAAGCCGCCCTAGCTGTAGTTACACCCACTAATTGAGGTAAATGAGACTCTGAAATTGAGTTTAAAATCCAACATAATACCTGTTGATCCCTTCGATTCTAGATTGTATAAGCTAGATTATTGGCCCCGTTGTTAAGAAATTCTACTGGAACTGGTTCGCTACCATCTAGGTGTCCATTGAATCCACTGCCTTTGATCATGGGAAGCAGCTGCTTCTTCCATAGCAGGAAATTGGAGCTTATAAGTTTAGCTGTCATTTGAGTGGCTAGCATTGGAAGAGGAGTGGAGGCTGGAACTGTTAGAGTCATGTCTATGGCAGCAATGATTGCGTCAGTTTCGGCGCTGGTGGTTGTCATTATAACGATCGATTTGAGTTAGGGTTCAAAAAAGGGGTTCGGCTGGGTTCAAGGAGGAATACGGCTGTTAGGCCTTTTCAAGCTCTGATAACATGAAACAATGTTGTAAACCCTTGATTATTGCTGATTGATAACTCATATTCACATAGGCATATTTAGGTACATTTTAACTAATTTTCTTAGTTATTTTCGCATTTTAGTATTAGTTTTATAATTTTCTTAATTAGTTAGTTGGTTTTATTTTATTTATCCTTATTTAGTGTTATTTACCTCTTTTAGGTGCTTGGAAGTAGATTTTGGCTTTTTAGGAAGGCTGCTAGAAGAGAATTTGTTGGAGACTAAACTTCGGCTGGATTTTTGAAAGGGTTAGAGGCTGTTTTAGCTCCAGATTTATTCTGCAAGATTGTGCGCCTGTCCATTAGCTTTCAATAGCATCTTGAATCGCGCCAATCGGAGGTGTATCGGAGAAGTTAGCTAAGGTTTTCTGTAGCTTATTTGGGTCCTGCGGGTCAACATTTCCTTGTTGACTTTTTCTACTCATTTGGGCACATCATTCACTGATTGGGCTAGATTTCCAATAGGCCTTTTAATTAAGAAGATTAATGAGAGACTCCTAATTAGGTTAAGAAAAGGAGAGCCTATAAAAGAAAGAAGAGGAGAAGGTTTTGGGGACTTTTTTTACTTCTTCTAAAACGTTTTGGGAGGCCATCAAGAGGACAAGGCTACCCGTTTTTCCTAAAGATTTTCGGTAGAATTTATTTAGTCATGAGTAGCTAAACTCTCTTCTAGTTGAGGTACTTTGAAGTTTAATTTCATCAGATTCATGAGACTTGTGTTTTAACCGTATTCTTTTATTCGAATATTTATTCAATTCCTGTGATTATAATTTGTTATATTGCTTTTGATTTAATCAAATTGATTTGGCCAGTTAATTGATTGATTGTACTGCATATCGCCGAATAGAATAATATATCCGTGATTGTTGTTCTATCAAAGTGGCAAGTTAGCTTCGTGTAAAGTTAACGGAATTGAATAGTTTAGTTTTTATGATTTACGGCGTTTCTGATTTCTTTAACTAAGATAGAGGTCTTTTTTTGTGTTTAATGCTGCCATCAGTTAATTCTTATTAAGAGATTTCTTGGAGATTATCTAGGGAAGTAGTTTATTCAGGCATTTTCCGGAACTATCGATAAATTGAGAAAAGATTGGTTATTGAGTGCGTTTCACCTTTAACTATAACTCTATCTATTTGGATAATTGAATTGGGTCTTTGGTGTCTGTGATTGAATTACGGAATTAAACTGAAAAGTATCTCGGCTAGTTTAGTTTTTCTTTCTATTGATTTATTCTGTCTTAATTTACATTCTGCAAATTCACAAATCACATCACTTATTTTTATTTCAATCCAATCAATTTTCTTTCTTTTTGCAAATAAATATACCTGCATTAATCCCTGTGGTTCGATCCCGTTCTTGCTATACTACCCAATATAAGGAACCAAAGATATTAAATTAAATTTGACGGGTTGACAACCTATCACTGATTTACAATGGGTATTTATACCATACAATACACATGTAAAATATACATAATACACCCTATACAATATAAAAGTTTACAATAAATACATAGTCCTATCAGAAACATCATTTTAGAATTTACAAAATTTTCAATTCACTAATAAATCTAATGATTTTGATGAAAATTATAAAAAAGATTGGTTAATTTTTTTCAATACATTGAATACATAATCATTCTGTTTTGATAATATTCATCCCAAACTTAACATCGAGGTCTTGTATGGATTACAATTTATATTAATTGACACCTGATATAAATTTTCAGAAAAATAGAAGACTCTAGAGTTTCCTAGAGAAATTGAAATCACACTTTCAATGCATGAATGTCATTGTTATAGATGTGAATCATATTTTTTATTTTAGTTTCAAGTATTCTTAAAAATCATGTCTTGTGCCAGTTAGTTGAGACTACAATTCGTGCCAGACGAAAACGTTGAAACAGCGTCGAGTATTGTTAAAATAAATGTATTGTGTACACGATATAATGAAAAAACAATAATTAGATTGCCAAAAGTGAAATTCAAAAAAAGTTAAAAGGATGCATTTTGCAAAATATAGGAAAAGAAAAAAGTGGTGGATGTGACAATTGTATGGTATGGTATGACTTCAAGATAGAGTGGGAAAGTGGGGCCCAGTAAAGAGAGAAGAAATTGTGGGCCATTGATGATGTGGAAAAGAATGGGAACCAGATTGGCATAGGCACAAGAACAAGAACAGAGAGCAGCAGTTAGGTCAGGTCAGTTGCATAAGCCAACCTAGACACAATTAACTTGACAGAACATAAAGTAGTGAATGAGAATACTCCACGTCATCATCTTAATCTGGCACACCTTAACATTACATGTTTCTAAAGCTAGAAACACTGGAGCACTAGATTTAAGGACTACGATTTTGGCCCAAGAAGATGGGGATTATATTCTAACTCTAACCTGCCCACTATACATTTGGATAAAGGCTTAGAATAATGTTCTTAGGAAAAAAAACCGGGTTTAATGTTTGGTTAGGAAAAAAAGTCCTGTTTGGGGTCTGTTTAACCAGACCAATTTCGAAAGCATTAGTTCCGAAATTTGGTTGAACCATTTTCAGAATCAGTGCTTCCGAAACTGGTATATTTTTTTTTAATTTCCGAGGCTATTTTCGGAATTCTAGTTTCCAAAAATAGCCTGTCTATCAGGCGCTAGAAAAATGCCTGACAAAAGTCTGTTTTCGGAAACCATAGTTCTGAAAATTGATTTTGTATAAAAAAATGGATAAAGGCTGAGAATAATGTTCTTGGGATAAAAAAAAAACCGGGTTTAATGTTTGGTTAGGGAAAAAAGCCCTGTTTGGGGTCTGTTTAACCTGACCAATTTCAGAAGTATTGGTTCCGAAATTTGGTTAAACCATTTTCGAAACCAGTGCTTCCGAAAACGGTATTTTTTTTAAATTTCTGAAGCTGTTTTTGTAATTCTGGTTTCCGAAAACGGGCTGTTGTGAGCGGACGACCTTTTTCTTCTGAAAACGGGCGGACGAGGGGGTCCGAAAAGAAATTGTTTTTAATATTCTTTCTTTTTTTCATGGTGAGATTGGGAAAACGGGTTTTGTTTATCTTTCGAAATTCATTTTTGTAGAAAACATTTTCCCATTTTATTACTTTAAAAGATCTCGAAACCTAAATCCCGAGATCAGTGACAGAGTCGCCACCCGGATCAGCTCATCCAGGAAATTCCGGTACAGCCTACCGAGTATAGACTGCTGTACCTAATCCAGAGATTCAGGGTTTGGACAAGTCCCTTATTTCGTGTCTAATTAAAATAAATATTGCCAATGTTCTCGAATGGTATTTAAAAAATCTAAAGTCAATTTTATTGAATACAAAAGGCATACAGTGCGCACACAAATAAAATAAAATAAAGTAGTAAATAATTAAATTATTACAACCCGATCGAATAAAATAAAAATTCACTTTGCAACCGCCTAAAATACACGGATAAATCTATTAAATACATCCAAAATAAAAATAAAAGGCTGCAAAACAGAGGGTTAGCACAATTTATATTGCACACATAAATAGGACTCAAATCAGGACAGAATTGGGAATTTCAGGAAATGGGGGCATGCATTTAAGGGATAACCGGGTCGACCCGACCGGTCGGACCGGTTAGATCTGGAAAACGGTTTTGAAACGCCCTGTAATTTCATGCTGGAAAATCTATTTTTTGGAAAACAATTGGCTCGCTTACATGCGAATTTTCATTTTTGTGGGTCTGTTATCCCGGAATCCATGGTTCCGTTCGTGTGGGTTCTAAATTCAACATCCATCTAGGGTCCAAAATACAATACACACACCAAAAACATTTATTAAAATACCATTTTATTTGTTTTTAATATTTTCCAGGGACTTATAGAGTTCAGGGGTCTGCTAACGCTGGACCATAGATCCGGTTCGGATAAAATAACCCTGAAACTTAGAAAATAAACCCCGGAAAACTTGAAAATATTAATATCCATATGTGTAGGAATCCAAAAAATAAATATTTTATGACATACGAATAAGTTTGGGGCAAAATATATCACATCAGAGTGCATATAAATGGAAAATGGGCTATTTTCGGCTTTTCGGGACAGATCGGGGAGCTGTCCCTAAAGAACAGAGCCGGCCGGCTCTGTTCTTGTGGAACCAGAGCCAGCCGGCTCTGTTCTTCGATGAACAGAGCCGTACGGCTCTATTCGGGTAAGTTCGGTTCTAAAACTTACAAAAACAAAGAAAACGCATAAAAAAAGCAATGCAAACAGGTTTAAGGCCTCTAAGAGTTTACCTTGATGTTGTTTTAATGCTTTGAATGTCAAGAAACGGATTGGAAACTTAGGATTTGCCCTTAAAGTCCAACCGGCCGAAAACTGAACAATTCCGAAACTAACCCGGAATGATCCGAATCAATGAGCAAAGGTTTTGTAACTTATTGCTAATGTTTTGAGATTGATTTCTAGGATTTAAACTCTTTGTTTTCGGATTCTCTCTGGCACTCTAGCTCTCTGCCTCTTTCTCTCTTCTTCTTTTTCTTTCCTTTTCTTTTTTTTCTCCTTCCCCCCCCCCCCCCCCCCCCTTTTTTTTCTTTCCTTTTCCTTTTATTATTGATTCTTTTTTTTTTTTTGAAAATCCCCCCCCAGGAGACAAAATGATTTCCCCCATTTAATGCACGGATTTGAATTTTTTATCGTTTTTTACCAAACTTCGTTGGCTTTTGGGAAAATGGGAGGTTTCTGCCTAACCCACTAGAGTCGGCCGGCTTTAGTTTGAACTAGAGCTGGCCGGCTCTGGTTTGAAAACCAGAGCCGTCCCGTTTTTTTTTTTTTTTTTTTAAGTATAGAAAATTCCGGCGCTTAGAGCTGCCCCTCGCGTAATCAAATTCACCACTCGAACTTTGTCTAGGATAGATGATGTGAATTTGAGAAATGCGACTCAAAGCGCCACAGACACAGGCGAGAACCCGCCATTGAAATAAGCCGATATCAGGTCTAGGTTACCCGAGGCAATGCTGGGGAGGAAATAAGCCGATATCAGGTTTAGGTTACCCGAGGCAAAGCTGAGGAAGAAATAAGCCGATATCAGGTTTAGGTTACTCGAGGCAAAGCTGATGAGAAAATAAGCCGGTATCAGGTTTAGGTTACCCGAGGCCAAGTTGAGGAAGAAATAAGCCGATATCAGGTCTACGTTACCTGAGGAAAAGGTGAGTTTGAAGTGTGGGATTCGAATTGGTTTCAAAGATCTAGGATCTTACTTGAATCTATCTTCAAGGATCCGAAATATGGCTTGGGCGATTTTTCAAGGATTGGGAATCATGCTTGGAGAAGTTTAAGAATTCGAAATCTAGCTTGAATGAAATAAAGGGTTTGATGTACAACTAAGCCGATACCGGGTCTAGGTTACCCGAGGCAAGAAAAGATGGAATGCGGTTATGCCGTAACAGGTCTATGTTACCCGAGGCAAAGGAAGGTGGATTGTGGATTGGCCGATATCGGGCTGATGTGACCCGAGGCAAAAGAAGGTGGAATTTTGACGATTTGAGATCTTACTGGAATTGGGTGGACTCGAAATAATAAGAGGTTCAAGGATCTGAAACCATGCTTGAATATAATGGAGTTCAAGGGTTTAAGATCTGGCTTGAATGAAGGAGATGGTTCAAGGATTTGCGACCATGCTTGAGCATAGTTGAGTTCAAGGGTTTAAAAGTTGGCTTGAATGAAGAGAAGGGGTTCAAGGATTTGAAACCATACTTGAATGCAATGGAGTTCAAGGGTTTAAAATTTGGCTTGAAAGAAGAGAAGGGGTTCAAGGATTTGAAACCATGCTTGAACGTAATAGAGTTCAAGGGTTTAAAATTTGGCTTGAATGAAGAGACGGGGTTCAAGGATTTGAAACCATGCTTGAACGTAATGGAGTTCAAGGGTTTGACATCTGGCTTGAATGAAGAAAAGGTGTTCAAGGATTTGTAACCATGCTTGAACGGAATGGAGTTCAAGGGTTTGAAATCTGGCTTGACTAAAGAAAGGGTGTTCAAGGATTTGTAACCATGCTTGAACGTAATGGAGTTCAAGGGTTTGAAATCTGGCTTGAATAAAGAAAGGGTGTTCAAGGATTTGTAACCATGCTTGAACGTAATGGGGTTCAAGGGTTTAAAATTTGGCTTGATTGAAGAGGGTGGTTCAAGGATTTACAACCCTGCTTGAACGTAATGGAGTTCAAGGGTTCGAAATCTGGCTTGATTGAAGAGGGTGGTTCAAGGATTTGCAACCATGCTTGAACGTAATAGAGTTCAAGGGTCTGAAATCTGGCTTGATTAAAGAGGGTGGTTCAAGGATTTGCAACCATGCTTGAACGTAATGGAGTTCAAGGGTTTGAAATTTGGCTTGATTGAAGAAGGTGGTTCAAGGATTTGCAACCATGCTTGAACGTAATGGAGTTCAAGGGTTTGAAATCTGGCTTGATTGAAGAGGGATAGCTTTAGGAATGATAATTTTGATGTTGGCTGGGGAATGAGTATTTATCCCTTGATCGATGATTTTGTAAACAAAAAAATTTTTGCCCCTTCGATCAAGGATAAATACGGCTTGATTGCTCTGCCCCTTGGAAACTTGATTGTTCTGCACCGACATTGTGCCATCTCTGCTTTGAGAGCGATCCTGGTTAGGGGAGACCTGGTGATGGCAGTGGATACCTGCACTTGGATTGGTTGTGATATGTATGTACATGTATGCATGTATGATTTGGATGCATGTATATATTTCAATGTGTGCATGTGCAAATGAACTTTTAGAAAATGCATTTCACGCCATTTTACTCGATCTTGACACCCCAGGTTCTTACTGGGGAAGCTATGTTATGCGATTGATCGTCCATAGTTGGAGAAGCAACATTTTGGGTGCATGTAATTCTTGTGATCCTGACAGGGATATATGATGGCTAATGCGGAAATATGATGACTGTTAGAGAGAAAGTGATGATGTTCTTGGTAACGATGTTGTTGAGAAATGAACAGAAGATCTCATTGGAGATTGATACAATGCTCCTGCTAGGAAGATGGTAAAGAGTTTTCGCCTTTTCTGCCCCTAGGCTTTATGAATTTGGGAGTGCTCTAAATTTTGGCTGAGCCGCCCAAAGTGGATTTTCAATTCAGTGAGCTGCTCTAACTTTTGCCTAAGGCGCCTTTTCGGTTTTCACCTTAGCGAGCTTTTCATATGCCCTAACTTTTGCCTAAACTGCCCAATACGGGTTTTCAGCTTAGCGGGCTGCTCTAATTTTTGCCTGAGGCGCCTTTTTGGTTTTCACCTCAGCGAGCCCCTCTCTTTTTTTTCATGGAATTAGAAGAAGACTTCCAATACACTCTCTGATGATGAGCTGATCGTGGGAAATCTGGTAGGATTTGGTTGCCCCATCGTTGTTGCTGAAGCTCACAAGCTTATAGCCATATATGATGCATGATGTGAATTCAATTTCAGGAAAAACTGGGATATTAAATGAATAGGGCAAGGCATTCATTCATCCATTCATTGATAATGCCTTAGCATAATGCACATTATATATGAATTGAAATTAAGGACAAGATGAGTATGGTATCCGTCTCGACCGAACCCACAACTGCCACCAACTGGTCCTTGCGGATTTTCCTGCCGGTGGTGCTCACTTCACTGTCCTAACTTTTGCATGGATTGCTTTCGTGATAGCTAATCCATCGGACTCCATCGTCTTCTTATTTTTTTTCTTTTTCTTTTTCTTTTTTTTTTGTGGAGACCCGAGCCTGTCCCGATTAAAATTGGTTAACGACTTGGTCTCTGTCTTTCTCTGTAGGATTGTTTCGATCTTGCAGATTGATGGTTGTACTTTTTGATGCGCTTATTAGTTGCTTGTAGTATCTTGTTGGCTCATGGGTGGTATGGAGACGATGCCTGATGCCTCTCTCCTTTATTCTGAAATGATTGTACTGTTGCCCCATAACTTGCGTTCTATTATCGGGGATGTTATGGTGCGAGACATCGTGTGATATAGATGTGTTCTTATTTTGGAGCTTGAAACCGTGCTTATTT
The DNA here is from genome assembly GCA_039660915.1 of Euphorbia tirucalli. Lineage (NCBI taxonomy): Eukaryota > Viridiplantae > Streptophyta > Magnoliopsida > Malpighiales > Euphorbiaceae > Euphorbia > Euphorbia tirucalli. Next base: position 9,432,920 of record CM077638.1, read on the forward strand.
TGTCGGTGTTTTTTTTTTTTTTAAACTCCCGCTTGGCTGGACTTGTCCTCCGGATTCTTTGTAGTTCTGCGTCTTGCGATCCTTTGCCGATCTCTGGATGTACCGTCATAGGACTAGGCGAAGATCTTCCATGCTTCTAGGCATTTTGCAATTTTCCTTTTCTTCCTCTTATTAGTCGTGGAGTCTTTCAAGGCGGATATCATTTTGGATGCTTATCTATCCTTAGGTTCATTTCACTAAATGATGTTTCATGTATGCTAAAGACGTTAAATGAATGCTTGTATGCATGCACAGTGTTCCATCTATGAAAATATCACACAAACAATTGAAATCAAATTACATAACATTAAATGCCTTATAGGCTGCATCGTTCACAAAACAAGATAAAGGACAAAATAGATACATCAAAACAATTAGCATCCTCCACATGTGGACGGTCTTCTTTCACTGCTGCATCGTCCGCTCCGATTGGACTAGTCAAAGCTCGGCAAAGGATTGGTCTGCGCACTAGGCTTCAAAGATGGCTCCTTGATTTTCCCATCCGTGATCAGTTGACGAATAGCCCTCAGTAACTGCTTGCAGTCATTCGTGTGGTGCCCCACTGTCACATGATAGGAGCAGAATTTGCCCTTGTCTGTTTAGGACGACTTCTCGAATGGCTTCAGAGAACTCAAGAGGCCACCATTCCTGCATTTCGCAAAAATCTTAGCCAAAGAAAGGGTCCACAGGGATAGGCCTCGATTTCGTGAATCTCCAGCTTGATCTCCTTATTGGCGAGACACCACAGCAACTTCAGTTGGCTTATCCTCTGGGGATTGGTCACCTTTATTTATAAAACCGAAACCAGATCCACTACTTGATCCGGCGGCAGTTGTCGATCGATACCCCAAACCTTGTTTAAAGCTTCTGCCACCCTTTTGACTGGACGCTTTTTCTTCTTCATCCCTCTCAACCTTCATGGCCATGCTGTAGACCTCGCTGAGTTCATTGAAAGCATGGAATTTCATATTGTCTTTGTAGACATCCCCGCTGCCTTCAATTAGTTTCTGAATCAGCTCATCTTCATCGGGGCGATTCTTCAACAGAATCATCTTGTTCATCCACTTTTGATAACACTCGTCAAAGGGTTCATTGAGCTTCTGCTTAACCCTTTCCAAGTCATATAGCTTCACTTGGATCTTCGTGTTGAAGCTATAGTATTTGATGAAGGCCGCTGAGAGTGTTTCCCAATCAGATTGTACCTCCTCTATCAGAGAGTTGTACCAGTTTAGAGCTCCTTCTTCTAATGTTGTTGGGAAGAAGTTGACCAACTGCTGTTTGGTAGCACCCGTTGTCAGCATTATAGGGGCGTAGAGGTTGATGTGAGCTTCTGGTGATCCGAGCCCTAGGGCTTGGAACCCTACAGGGAATGTCTCGATGCCTTTATTTATCATGGCATCGACATTGACGCCCTGCCTGGAACCCAAACTGATGTTGGCTCCCCTTTTAAGCTCAGCTAGCATCTCATCCAGCTCAGAGTACTTGGCCTTCATTTTCTGTTCCATAGCTACCTCAATTTCCTGCAGCTTTTCCATGCTGGCCGAAGCATCAGCCCCTTGTTGAGAAGTCTCCCCTTCTTTTTCTTTCCCGGTTCCACCATTACCAGCTTCACCGCTTTCCCTAACAACAGCCATCAGTTCTTCCTTTACCATATCCCGAAAGTCTTGGGATCGAAAGAAATCCTTCAGAACACTAGCAATGTTTGGCGTTTGATCAGCCATTGCTACTTCTTCTCCAGGCTCTATTGCATTGCTTGATTCGACTGATCTTTCGCTCTCACGTGCACTTGTAGCCTGGGCTCTGGTTCTAGGGCGCCCCAGTTTATTCTGCAAAAAAAGACTATTAGGGCTAAAAAGTGCATGGTTGGATGGTATGGATGATAATAATTGGATGATGCTTCGTGAATATGGATGATAATGAATGTGACCTTTTTATTCATTTTTTTTATTTTGGACATTCCAAGTCCACCCAATGCTATGCAGAAATGCTACGTGTGGACCGTCAAACGGATAAAAGTTCGATGCTTTTGGGGCACCTGATGAATTTCGTGAAGCGGTCGCGTGTGTACTATCACACGGACGGAGTTTGACGCTTTGAAGGTCTATGAGATGATATGAAATGGTCGCATGGGACCGCCCCTTAGACAGAGTTCTGATGCTTTTGAGCATATGAAATGAAATGATGTTGTAAGAAAGTCATGTGCCATAGGAGACACAGACAGAAATTTGGCGTTCGTGGAACACCTTTCATGGCTTGGGATGTTATGAGATGCCCCTACATGTACTAATCCAGCACTCGGGGGGCGCCTTGAATGATATAGTAATGTTATGAGGTAACCCGATGTGGATCACAGTGTTGTATGATATTTGTGATGAATGGATATGATGTCATGAAATGTCTCGTGTGGATTGTCACACGGAAATATACCTAGGACCATTGTGGTCTCTACTGAATGAAATGATTTGGTGGAATGGCCAAATGCAATCCGGTGCATTGGCAGAACACAGTTATTTTAGGATACCAAATGTATGATGGAATGATATGATCGTGGTGGGCGTCCTTGGAATGCCCCTAATTTAATTTAGGTGATATGTCGTGAATGCTATGACATGCAAAATGCAAATGGCTGCACAAAAACATGGTTAGGATGCATGACATACAAAATGGTGTTATGTATGCTATGTGAAAAAATGCTAATCACGTAGATACGATGTTATGGCTGAAAAAGAAATGGTTAGTATGAATGGCAAGCGAGTGATTTAATGATTGCACACGAAAATAAAATGCACGTGGCTGCACAAAAATGTGGGTTAGTATCACGCAAAAATGTTTTATGAATGGAAAATGTTAATTGTGTAGGGGATGTCATGTGTATGGAAAATGTTAATCATGGTATGTTATGCACGCGTAGGTAGCAATGGCGATGTGCCACGAGATGGTGAAGAACACATAGCAAGCAAAACGAATTCTTCCAACCTTATTTCTCCAAGCGTGGTCGGTCTCAAAAAATTCTTACCGAGTCCTAGGCGGGGTTCACTTCGATCACCAACAGGGTGTGACGAAGGCGCGATTTTATTATTGTTCACACAATTATTTTGGTATCCTAAGGGAATCCAACGAGAGCTACCTATATGGGTTCAGTCAAAGTCGGGATAACATCAAGGCTCTCATAGCAAGATATACTCCTCACTTCTCCCCACTCAAGGGTCCTAGCGAAGGGGTTCGTACGAGGCTATGAGTGGTGTTTCGTATTCGTGCCCCAAAGACCATGAGGAACAAAGGCGACACTTCAACAATCCACCGGGCTGAAAATGGATACTAAATCTAATGCAAGCATGTCTAGCTAAAGATGCAAAATGAAATACCAATCGAGAATCATCCACCTTATTTTAATTACACACTTTTCAGGGCTTGTCAAATTCTTTTAAGTTTTTAAGAAAACTTTCGCCACTGTGAGCGGACGACCTTTTTCTTCTGAAAACGGGAGGACGAGAGGGTCCGAAAAGAAATTGTTTTTAATATTCTTTCTTTCTTTCATGGTGAGATTGGGAAAACAGGTTTTGTTTATCTTTCGAAATTCATTTTTGTAGAAAATATTTTCCCATTTTATTACTTTAAAAGATCTCGAAACCTAAATCCCGAGATCAGTGACAGAGTCGCCACCGAGATCAGCTCATCCGGGAAATTCCGGTACAGCTCCCTACCGAGTATAGACTGCTCTACCTAATCCAGAGATTCAGGGTTCGGACAAGTCCCTTGTTTCGTGTCTAATTAAAATAAATATTGCCAATGTTCTCGAATGGTATTTAAAAAATCTAAAGTCAGATTTATTGAATACAAAAGGCATATAGTGCGCACACAAATAAAATAAAATAAAGTAGTAAATAATTAAATTATTACAACCCGATCGAATAAAATTAAAATTCACTTTGCAACCGCCTAAAATACACGGATAAATCTATTAAATACATCCAAAATAAAAATAAAAGGCTGCAAAACAAAGAGTTAGCACAATTTATATTGCACACATAAATAGGACTCAAATCAGGACAAAATTGGGAATTTCAAGAAATGGGGGCATGCATTTAGGGGATAAACGGGTCGACCTGACCGGTCGAACCGGTTAGACTTGGAAAACGGTTTTGAAACGCCCTGTAATTTCATGCTGGAAAATCAATTTTTTGGAAAACAATTGGCTCGCTTATATGCGAATTTTCATTTTTGTGGGTCTGTTATCCCGGAATCCATGATTCCGTTCGTGTGGGTTCCTAAATTCAACATCCATCTAGGGTCCAAAATACAATACACACACCAAAAACATTTATTAAAATACCATTTTATTTGTTTTTAATATTTTCCAGGGACTTATAGAGTTCAGGGGTCTGCTAACGCTGGACCATAGATCCGGTTCGGATAAAATAACCCTGAAACTCAGAAAATAAACCCCGAAAAACTTGAAAATATTAATATCCATATGTGTAGGAATCCAAAAAATAAATATTTTATGACATACGGATAAGTTTGGGCCAAAATATATCACATCAGAGTGCATATAAATGGAAAACGGGCTATTTTCGGCTTTTCGGGACAAATCAGGGAGCTGTCCCTGAAGAACAGAGCCGTACGGCTCGGGTTAGAGCCGGCCGTCTCTGTTCTTCGATGAACAGAGCCGTACGGCTCTATTCGGGCAAGTTCGGTTCTAAAACTTACAAAAACAAAGAAAACGCACAAAAAAAGCAATGCAAACAGGTTTAAGGCCTCTAAGAGTTTACCTTGATGTTGTTTTAATGCTTTGAATGTCAAGAAACGGATTGGAAACTTAGGATTTGCCCTTAAAGTCCAACCGGCCGAAAACTGAACAATATCGAAACTAACCCGGAATGATCCGAATCAATGAGCAAAGGTTTTGTAACTTGTTGCTAATGTTTTGAGATTGATTTCTAGGATTTAAACTCTTTGTTTTCAGATTCTCTCTGGCACTCTAGCTCTTTGCCTCTTTCTCTCTTCTTCTTTTTCTTTCCTTTTCTTTTTTTTCTCCTTCCCCCCCCCCCCCCCTTTTTTTTTTCTTTCCTTTTCCTTTTATTATTGATTCTTTTTTTTTTTTGAAAATCCCCCCCAGGAGACAAAATAATTTCCCCTATTTAATGCACGGATTTGAATTTTTTGTCATTTTTTACCAAACTTCGCTGGCTTTTGGGAAAATAGGAGGTTTCTGCCTAACCCACTAGAGTCGGTCGGCTCTAGTTTGAACTAGAGCCGGCCGGCTCTAGTTTGAAAACCAGAGCCGTCCCGTTTTTTTTTTTTTTTTAAGTATAGAAAATTCCGGCGCTTACAGCTGTCCAGCGCCTGACAAAAGTCTGTTTTCCGAAACCATAGTTCTGAAAACAGATTTTATATATATAAAAAAATTTAAGGACGTGGGAATCCCCACTGTTGGGGGATTTCCAATCATTGCATACAGCCAAAGACTACATGCAGATGACTTTATATATCTTTTTTTCTTAAAAAAAGTGAAGGAAGAAAACTTGAGCGATCTATATATATGGAGAGGTTTGTGTATAAGGTAATAGCAAAACCACTCTGTTTCTCAAAATATAAACTCAAGTTTCACAGTACCTGAAAATCTTGAAGTGTATAAGGTAATATTAATATTGAAGTTAATATCTAATTATTGTCTAATTAAGTAAATCAATATAAGTTTGTTCATGAATATGTTGTTGACAATATTATGTGATAAATTCATTAGAGTGAATCAAATTTAAACTTTTTGAAATTTAACTAAAAGTTATTTTTACCATAAAAATTTGAGTACGTACGTATACTTTTAACCTTATTAACCCTCAATCTTTAATCCTACATCAATATAGTTTAAATAAATTTTTACGCTTATATAATTAGGTTACAATTGTTTGTTTGGTGAAAATATAATTAGGTTATAATTGATTTAATAGTGCTCATCACTCAACCTAACATGTTATACATGTATTAATTTGAACCAAACAACTCATAAATTGAACTAATTATATAGGAAAATAATAATTAGGTAGAAAATTAGAATAAAATTTTATTAAAATTAATTTCTAAACATAACATAGTGATACACATAAAACTATACTTATTCAATTATTAATTATTTATCTCTCTCTCATACAAACTAGCATATTAAGCTAATTATCAAAATTCTGCTTTTCTTAAACTATTATTTATTTGCTGAAGAGAATAATCGTTGGTCAAACCTTTTACATGAAATAGCATATGGAATTAAATTATAATGCCAAAGTGTGACATTCCTTAGAATCATGCAGAGTCACATTCTTTATATATATCCATGCCAATCAAGCTTATTATTATTATTATTATTATTATTACAAGTTATCAAAAAAAAACTGGAGTAGTGACGCAGATAAGATTTGTTATATTGGAATCTTTTATGTTATGATGAAAGAAATAGGAACAGTATATAACGTATTACTCTACTTAATTTTAAAAAAAGTTTATTAACTGTTAGAACGAATAGGCAAAAAGTTTGCCCAATTTGAATGCTTGTACATCTTTCCTTATTGTTAATTTGTTCAAACTGATCTAGCATTTATGGAGAGTGGTTCTATTAATTTTAATTAATTATGTTCTATATGTGTCATCGGTTTCTAATTAAGTCATTTATTTATGTTGTGACTTTTTTCTTTCAAAATAAACTTCCTAACTGAAAACTTAAGGTTATAAATAGATTTATCAAAAAAGACATTGATGTTGAGTTGTATATATATACATGGTTGGAGCACATATCAGTTTGCTATAATTGAACTCAAATATTGTGAAGTTATAAATAGAAGATAGGGAAAGTATGTAATTCATTGTCTTTGTTAATTTATTGTAATTTTCTTATTAGTAAATAAAAATCCATTGTTTGATATTTTTTGTTTCTTTAATTTTTGCAGTGATTTATTAATCTTCAATTCAAAGTATGTAATTTATGAGTTTATTATATTATAAATTGGATTAGTAGGTGATGTAAGAACGAAGACCAAAACTATGGTTGGTGGCTTCATGCGCAATTTAAGAAATCCATAGGGTATTAGATGATAACTGTTACTGCGGTCCACATACATACATAAATGCAAGATCATGACAAGACCATTATAATCTTGATAGTAAGATAATTACGAGTTCAGTTTTGGGGATGGTTCAAAAATATTCAAGACTGAACTTGGATGTGATAATTGAGCACGTGAAAACGGTCTTCCGCTTCACCATTTCTAAGAAAAAACCATGGGGTGCTAAAAAGAAGGCATTAGAGAAGATTTATGGCAATTGGGAAGAATCATACAATATGTTGCCGCGGTATCTGAACGCGTTGACCCACTACAATCCTGGGTCCGTGACTCTCTTACTCATGGATGAAACAACTGATCATTGATTTAGAATGTTTAAACGAGTGTTCTGGTCCTTCAAGCCATGTATAGAAGGATTCAAACATTGTTGACCTATCATACAGATTGACGGAACATTCTTGTACAGTAAATACCATCACACACTTTTGGTGGCAAACGCGTTGGATGGTGATAATCATATCTTTCCTATTGCTTTTGCAATTGTTGAAAATGAGAACCAATCAAGTTGGGAATGGTTCATGGAGTGTATCAGGATGTTCATGACACAACGCACTGGTTTAGGTGTTATATCTGATCGACATGCTGGTATCATATTTGCCATGAACAATGAAGGATCTGGTTGGAAAGAACCCGTGTCATATCATCGGTTTTGCCTTCACCATTTTGTGAGTCGTTACACTCACACCTTCCATAACACTATAATAAAAAAAAAACTCTTGTATCGAGCAGGAATGAACCCTAAATTAATTCAGTGATGTCTTACTTGTTATTTATTACCAATATTCATAATTTGGTTTCTTCTTTCATTTTTAACATACTTAGGAGCTCAAGCACAACTTCTTAAGTTTACGATGATTATAGACGTGATTAAGCGATTGGATGAAAGATCATACCGATGGGCCATGGAAAGACCAGTAGGAAAATGGAGTTTGGTACACGATAATGGGTCAAGATGCGGTCACATGACTACCAATATTGCTGAGTGTGTCAATGGTGTCTTAAAAGGCATTCATCAATTGCCAATTTAGAGCATCGTTGAACTCACGCCTGGAAAAAGTGTTAGTTAATTTGAGTCTCGTCGAAATAAATACACTAATTTGATCAAGAAGGGTGAAACGGTCACCCCTGAATGTAAGAAAATGTTGGTCAGGTATTCAAGCAGGGCTAATTGTCATACAGTGACGAGGTACAATAGTCAGACTGGACTTTGCCAAGTGAGAACAGGCTATGATCCAATAAGACAAAAAGGGAGCAACATTCAGATTGTGAATTTAGAAGCTCATGAGTGCTCCTGTAAAAAATTCCAAAATTATCGAATGCCTTGTTCATATGCAATTGCTGCATGTAAGCACCTACGTCGTAGAATCTGGGACTTTGTTGATAAGACGCATACAGTTGATGAGAATTTACAAGTGTATAGCTATTCGTTCTAGCCTTTAGAACACAAGGACTACTGACTTGAGATTAGCTTAGCAACATTGATTGTGAATCCAATATGTAAACGAAAAAAGGGAGGGCCGAAGTCAACAAGAATCTGCAATGAAATGGACAAGAAGGAAAAGGGAATGAATACTTACAATTGCAGTAACTATGGTAAAGGTAGTGTAAGCGCCGGAATTTCACTCTTCTAAAAAAAAAGAGTACAGTCGTACGACCTTACTACAGTCGTATGACTGTAATTAAACTACAGTGGTATGACTGTAGATCGCGGCAGGTGAGCCAACCCATACCTCAAAAGCTGAAAAAAAGCAAGAAAACAGAGGAGGGGGAAGAGACAGATAGAGAAAAGAAAAAGACAGCGAGAGAAAAAAAAAGAAAGAAAGAAAAGGAAGAAAAGAGAAAAAAGGAAGAGAAAAGGAAGAGAAACAAAGAAAGAAAGAACTGATCTTTAAGAAACCCTTGCATTTGGAGATTTTGAATCCAAAAACTCTCAAACCCTAACTCAAGGAGAAAAGTCCGGATTTTAGTGGATTGGAGCGACGCCAGGGGTCAATCCTACGGTGGACGCACGCTAAAGAGGTAAACACTCATTTTCCCCTCTCTTTTACAAGCTTTCTGGGTGATTGGTGTGCTTTTTCTGCATTTCTTTCCATTTTTCTGCGTTTCTGTTCTGGAAATCAAGAACAGTCGTGCGACTGTTCATGAGTTTGATAAACAGTCGTATGACTGTAGTTATAGTCGTACGAGTGTTCTTGATTTCCAGGTTGTTTTTTTTTCATTTCGATTCAAATAAAGTTTTGGTGAAATTTTGATTCTGAGCAGCTTACAGTCGCACGAATGTAACATGACTTTCAGAATTGGAATTTCTGTTTTTATTCCCAAAAATTTCCAAAAATCTATAAAAATTCAGAAAACCCCAAAAATCATCAAAATGAATTTTGTTGTGTGCATCCATGACCATAGATTTAATTTCCAGTAAAATTACATTTAGAATAATGCCAAGATGGAGACCTAGTTCTCCCGAAAACCGACCCACCTCACATGTAAAAAAATGCATGTAAACCAGAAAAATTGTTTTCAAAATGATTTTCCCACAAAAACCAAAATACAGGGACGTTTCAAAATGTTTTTCAGGTCTAATCGGGCCGGCTAGCTGAGCCAACCCGGTTATCCCCTAAATGCATGACCCCAATTCCTATATTCCCAATTATGTCTATTTGAGTCCTATTTGTGGCGTGCTATATATTGTGCTAACTTTCTGTTTTGCAACTTTTCATTTTTATTTTTGATGTATTTAATAGAATTAATCGTGTATCCTAGGCGATTGTATTTTTCTAGATTTTCGTGTATCCTAGGCGCATGTGAAAGTGAGTTCGAGAGTTTTTATTTTTTATTCGATCGGGTTGTAATAATTTATTCATTTACTACTTTACTTAATCTGTATGTGCGCTGTATTGCTATTTATTTCAATAAAATTGACTTTAGATTTTGAAATACCATATTTGAACATTGACCAATATTTATTTTAATTAGACATAAAATAAGGGACTTGTCTAGACCCGAATCTCTGGATAGTGTAGCAGCCGTTCGTCCGGTTCAGCTGCATTATAAATTTCCTAGTTGAGCTGAGCCGGGTGGCCACTCTACAATATTCATCGAGACTTAGGTCTCGGTTCTTTTATGAATTAATTCCATTTATTTTCCAAAAACTGATTTTCCATTTATAAAAACCCCACGCGAGGGAGGGGCCCGCCCGAGGTCGAGGCGCCCCTTCCGAAAGGGAGCCTCGGGTCCCATTGAAAACGCATCGTCCGCTCACAGGTTGGCATAACAGAACCACATGTCAAAATCCCACAGTGAATCTCTCTTAACAACACATGGTGTCTTCTTCCAGGGGATCGAATTGGCCTGCTTCTACTAGGCATTTGAGGAGGAATTGAATTAGGTGTTAATTATTGATAAACATTTAAATGCCCTTTCGAATTTGTACTTATTAATGTCTATAATCAACAAGAATAGCTAACATTATGGGAAACCATAAGATGTTAACCATCGAAAAATACTTACCGACATGTTTGCCCTGATTTTGTGACTTCACTTTTCGTAAATACATTTCTTTCTTACCAAATGGGTGTGAAGCATATCTTATTTTGTAAACTAACATTATTGACTTGTTTAATACTTTAATGATAATGTATTTTTATCGCTTAGGCTTGTGACCTATGTCGATCACATATACTCCTAGTGATATATTTCGAGGTATGGGTTGTTGGTGGGCACTTGATGATGACTTTGTTTACCCACTTGATCCTAAGGAACATAATTCACCGTATGTCATACACTGTATGCAAGAATAATGGCAATACCGGGTCATTGAGTCTGAGATTTTATATGAAGATGCAACTACATGGAGAGTCCGAAAAACTTGTTACAAGTCAATCAACATGCCATGTAATAACAATGACGAACTCCGTGCTGCTTTATACAGAATAAGGGAAGAAAATAATCGAATAAAGATTAGGCTGATTCGTTTTGAATTTCAAAAACACGCTAGAGATTATGCTGACCTTGGTGACATGCAGCAAGCGAGGTTTTCTGCAGCATGTTCACGACATCCCGAGCATGCTTCTGACATTGATATGTCAGATGAAGAAAATTAAACGGTGCTTGTGTTAGTCCCAAAATAGGTTTTTATTATATTCTATAACTTTTATTATATGTGTGTTTAATCTTATGTTCAAACCATGTGTATACGTAACGAATTATTTTTATGCACTAGTGTGAACTTTTGTTACAAGATTTTACGTATATTTGTTATAATTCATGTAAAATTCCTGCAGGAACTATCTATGAATATTATTAACTACAGATAACATGGCTTTATATTATGAGAACATATGAATATGATAACATTTTAATATTTAGTTGTCATCACAGTAACCACAATGCAACGAATGTGACAGTTACGTAAGTATATAAACCTCCTAGAATGACTTTTTTTTATTGGTTATAAGTCATGGCAAACAAGCCTAGGAATTGGATGTTGCCAACATTTAACGAGAACTACCGTAGATATCTCATAAGTAACGGTGCGAAATATTATGCTGGTATAAAGCGGGAGTGGGAATATCAAGTGCAAGAATCAGTTATCCTTGTTGATGACCTACGGTCACTGGAAGCACATGTTGTCAACCACAGGTAATTGAGTATGCCTAGGAGAAATCCACATGAGTATCGACTTGCTGTCAAATGAATCCAGCTGGAGAATAATAGCATGTTATTAAGGAGGTCACAGTATTATATGTTGAAATTGGCTGAGAAGCATTCAGCGGCTAACGGTAGAGGCTTATCAATTGAACATGAACATCGCATATTATCAATTGGACGTTACCAATCTGATGGTGAAATGTTAGATGATGGGTAACTGACTTTCAATTGTTAAGTTTAAAATGTATTATGTACTAATATCGTTAAGTTTGAAACTGAGTTTGCTCCGATGTTGTTAAGTTTGAGCTATGAGTATTTAATAACGGTGGTTGTAGGATTTTCATGTATTTAAGGTTGACATGCCATAACCTTCTATTATATAATGTCATTATGTTTGACATGTATGTTTAGTAACGTTTTATGTATTAGAACAAATATATGCAGCGAGTAGGACTCGAGTAGACAGAACGAGGATATTAATGATTTGGGGACATGCATTTAGGGGGCAGTCGGGTAAACTCGGCTAGTTCACCGGACTACCCACGAAATGCCAACGGTTTTGAATGTTCCTGTATTTTTGTTTTACAAGAAAAAATAGTTTTTTAAAATATTTTCTTTCACCGATATATTTATTAATTTTTTTTTGTATTTACCTGGATTTTTCTGAATTTTTGGTGATTTTCTATTCCTAACGGTTATTACCGTCATTAGCATTTATTTACAATCATACGACTGTATATACAACCATACGACTGTAAATAAAACCTGCTCATACATTTCTAAGATGGGATTAAAAGGATAGGGAGTATGATCGTGAAGACCGATTATAGTCGTACAACTACAATAATACAGTAGTACGACTATATTTATAGTTGTACGACTGTACTATATTCGTATGAATTTAACTACAGTCGTACGAATGTAGTAGTTAATTTTCTCAATATCCAATTTCTGAACCCTGTTAAATCGTAGAAATCAAGTATATGAAAATCCAGCGTTCACATTAATAATCCATATGCATGTATATATTACATAAAAAATTTACTAGAGAGGAAAGATTTACATGCTACAATTAATTTTTCGACTACATTAACAATTCCTATTTGGTCTTTGGGGTCGTAACATTTTATAGCTACATGTTTCAAATCGAACACTCTTACCTATACATTCACGACAATTTCTATTGGGTGGTGCATTAGCCTGCTCTTCATATGTTACAAGCATCTCTATTCTTGGTGTTAGATGAAGATTAAGGTCCACACCATTTTGTTAGACCGCCATAGGAGGTACATGGTGTTGGAACCCTATATACTGTTGAGTAGGCATATTTAATACTCCCGAGAAATCTAACACCATACCACCACGAACATCGTCCGAAAAATTCATGTTAATGTTACCAAAGTACGTGCTCAGGTGTCCACTTCCAGAGCCCATCTCGTAGTCACCACCCATAGTTAAAGGTGGCATAACTATGTTACCAACATCATCAAAATTTTGTGATCCAAAGGCTATTATATTTTGTTGCAACGGAGTGCAGAATGAAGACTGACAGCATTGCTGATTGCATCACTGGATTCCTCATCCATGTTGCATTTTATACTAAAATTAGTATTAAGCAGGTACGTAAAAGAACCCCATCCAGTATCCCCTTGTCCTTGTCTAGCGTCGGATGTTCCCGCAACTGAAGCACCATTCGTCAAGTCAAAGCCAAAACCACCTGCTTGCGCATGTTCATGGTAATGAATAGGAACATTCTGAACTTCATTCAGATTGAAATTAGAACCACCCACCATATGTTCAACATTATCAAATTGTGTTTCTGGATGATCCTGACTTTGTTGGTGAACTTCATTATGGGGATTGTACTCCCAATGGATGGACCACCAAAATCACAAGGATTTTCAAATTGTGATTACTGTTGTGGGTAATAAAGATGTAGAAGTGGCGGAGGAATCCGCTGAATTCCTTCAGGAATTGGAGGGGGAGGAACTCTTGTACGTTTCTCATTGAAGGTTAACTTCCTTCGATTTCTTTCCAAGCTAGGCAATTCCACATTAGGAAACATAATTGCTGGAGGAGCAGGTTGTGCTTCATATGCATTACACATACGGAATTCTTAGTTTATACCTCCTATCATGCTTCCTGATAGATGCATCACATTTGCCCTGTTCAAATGATCTGCACCCGTATGATATAAACGTCCAAGGCCATCTCCCTGCATTAATTAATTCGAAACCCAAACATAATCAATGCAATTGAAAAATTATTTTAGAATTTTTATTGAACACATATGAGGAATTTACATACTATTGCATCATTTAGAGCACCATCTGGGGTCATCCATCGTCTGGTTATGTTTTTGTACCATTGCATATATTCAGACTGTGGACCTAACGGATGTTGCAACTGCGGTGTTCTTGCAACCCTTTCATGACGCATATCCCACTTTTCTATGTATGGGGCATATTTAACCACCCAATCACGAGCTCCATACCTGGTCATTTTAATTATGGCTAGAGCGTAGTTCGATTATTCTATCCCGTGCGGGATGGGTTGTTAAATGCCAAATTGTCGCATAAATCAATCGGGATGGTGAAACTCCACAATATGAAAATATATAATTGGCACGATGGAACACCAAATATTTTATCCACGACGACAATATGCTGGTAACAATTGAACGACTTCGGTGTACGGTTCCAAAATAAACTGTGTAAATAATGATATTACTAAGTATGAGTAAACAAAATTATATTTCGGGAATCTAAATTCAATTAAAAGATAGTTTAAGAACAAAATTAAACCTGATCAGGTGTTAAACAATCCAACTGCATCCTCAGTTTCGTAATATTGTGAGCACCATGACCTTCTTCTCGTATAGCTACTTTCCACCTGCAAATTCATTAAATTATGTATAACAATTAATCGGATGCCAAATAATAATATTTATTAGAATAATAATATTTAATCTATTTGAATTAAATTTTTAAGCAAATAATATAGATATTTACTTTATCGTATATGGATATTCATTATAAGGGATGTAGTTTGTTGTGAGTGTCGGGGGAATAGTTGTGAAGCATTCGTACGCTCATACTTGTATAATTTGGGCACATCCACCAATTTGCTTCTTGTCTGGAGACGTAGCTTTCGACATTTCCCCATACAAAAAAGACAAAACTGCTGCTCCCATGCAAAACTACCAACTCCCTTTTTAGATAAATCCTCAAGCAAACTCAGCATCATGATATGAACTATGGTGGATTTCGGGTTAACAAACATCAATCCACCGAACATACGCATCATAAAAGCTCGCGTATGACATTGAATGACTACATCAACAGCATCATGAGGCAAGTCCATAAATTGTTGCTCGAGCTACCTTAACTTCAACCAATTTATGTCGATATCATGTTCACTCGGAATCCTACCCAATACACGATGGCATAATTGCTGTGCCCTGTGAGTACCTTCGGATTTACCTATAACATCCCTACAATCTACACGTAATCCAGTTAAAATCTCAATGTCTTGTAGCGTTATTGTTGCTTCTTCGACATTGAGATGGAACGTGTAAGTTTCCGGTTGCCATCTTTCTATCGGTTCTGTGATCAAATCGTGATCTACCGACATAGAACCAAGTTTGACAACCCCTCAAATCCACATACTCGGAGGTATGAATATATCTGGGGGTCGATGTTCCGATACATTTCATCATTCCCGGCTTTTGTGTATTTCAAGGAAGGACATTCCTGAGAAGAAAAAAAATTTATATTACAATAAAGTTATTCAAGTTTAAGAAATTATATGTCATTCGCAAAAATATATGTAATTAACTTAGCAACATTTATAACCCTTCTATATGCAAAAATAATAAAAGGCCGCAACTAATACTTTACCTCCCTTATCCATAAAAGTTGAGATCGATGAACATTTTGTTGGGCTAACACGTCTGGCATAATTGGACTTGGATTAATGGTTTGTTCAGCTCTTTGTTGATAAGCCATTTTTCCTCACATGATAAGGTTAACATAATTAGAAAAAAAAAAACAAAACAGTACAATATTTGAATCTACATAATAGTTGTACAATAATAAATATAAAAAAGTAGCATGTAATATAACATAAATATACAAGTCCAAATCTCCTCAAATGCACAAAAGGTAGAATAGTTTGATGAGATATTTTCATTTTTCTTTTCCATTTTCTATGGTGTAATTAAAAGGGAAAACTTTACACATCCAAAAAAAATATTTCACATGCCAATAGTACTACTTGTACTTCATTTACTTATCTATTGAAAGCAATTATCTTATCTTGTTACAACGCATCAAGAACAAAAATGGCATCCAAAAAAGTCTCAAACTATAGACTTTAAAGGCTCATTTAAAATCTAGATAATTAATTTTTTGTCAAAATTAATTCAATTACGCATTGAGGAGTTCAGACCGAATTGACATTTTGATTAATGATTTCAGTAAGTCAATAATAAAGTTGCCAGAACAGTCAAAATCTACCCATTATGAAATTAAATTGCCTTTAGAATATGCATCATATTCCTTACATGTTGTACTTTAAAGTTTAATCTTTTTTGTTTTCTTATGTATTTAATAATAATATTTATAACATAAACTAGGTAATTAAATTTATAATATGTTAGGGACTAATGGAATTGAATTTGGAACAAAATTTTTTTACATATATCACTTTACAAAGGATATATTTTTATGCCAGCATTCAACTGGAAAAAATATAAATTAAAGATTATATTCTTTGTTTGTGACACCAAATTAAATGTATTATATGAATTGTGTTGCAATAATTAATATTATCAAACGAAATAATGAGTTGGTAGTTTTAGGGACTTGAAGAATCAAAAGATACTGCAATATCACTTTCATATATATATATATATATATATATATATATATATATATATATAATTTTAGGGTTGCCAAACTAATTAATGTACTAGAAAAAATTTCTCAATTCCAACTTCATATTAAATCTAATAAAAACTATGTATTACTTTTACTTAACTTATTAAATGAACTATACTATGAAATGTCCCCTACAAAACTATAATAATAAATTAAAGGGAAAAAAATAGCAACTAATTAACATATAGACAATTAAGTGCAACAAAATTGCCTTTTCCTGTTCACATTAATTCGTACATTGAAAATAAATAAATTTTTTATACAGGGCATATGGCTTATTCTTAATATTAATATTGGCTACTTATCTATTCTTTTTACTGTTGTTTTTAATTTTGTAATTTATATATTGTTAATTGTATTTCCAATTTTTCCTGTACATACTGCAATAAATTTTATTTTTTAGTATTTTATAATTTTTACTTATTAAATATACTAACTATAAAAATTTAGATTTTAAAAAAAATATATTCAGAAATAATCTAAAATATTAAAACAAGATGATCTAAATTATGTTTGAATGCATTGCTTGTGAAAAATAACTTAGTTTGTAGTGATGAATACAAGATTATTATATGTCTATATTTTATGCTCAATATAGATATCAACATCTATACTAAAAAATTTTGCGAACTTACTCAAAGTGTCATTTGATGACACTACCATAATTTATATTCATCTTTATAAAATTTTTGAATTAATTAATTATATCATGTAATCCATAAAGTTCAATTCTTTTAAGAGAACAAAATCTTTTTTAATATAACAAAACCAAACCAAAGTGAAAATCTACCTAAATGGGCGTATATTGATATTAAAATTAATATTACATGTTAATTAGTAATACCATAGTTTTTTTTTTTTTTTTTCCTTACATATAAATATCAACTACTAAACACCTTAAAAAATAAATTTACAAAATTAATAAATTAACTCTTAAATTACATGCCTTTAATTGAAGAATAATAAACCACTAACTAAAATATCACTGCAAAGATTAAAGAAACAAAAATAAAATAAAAATAAAATTAACACCAAACATACCAAAAAAAAAAAGAGTAATGGATTTTCTGTGACAAAATTAAATGACTTAATTAGAAACCGATGACACATATAGAACATAATTAATTAGAATTAACAGAATCACTCTCTATAAATACTAGATCAGTTTGAACAAATTAAGAACAAGTAAAGATGTAAAAGCATTCAAATTGAGAAAACTTTTTTAATATTACGTTACACACTTCAAGAGTTCTAACTACTGTAAAACTTAAGTTTATATTTTTGAGAAACAGATTTGTATTGCATATTACCTTATACACCAATCTCTCCATATATATACACCTCTCAGGTTTTCTTCCTTCACCTCTCAAAAAGTATTTCAAATGGGTAATGTTATCTCACATATATAAAAAGCTACATGGTTTTCACACTAAACAATGTGGGATATCTAACGATATATAATGCTCAAACATTCATTATATTTTGATATATTTGACATTTTTAATTAATGTTAGATTTAATATCTTCCACTCATGCCATTTTTTCATCAAATTAAAACAATTCTCATTCCAGTTAATATTCCGTTTCAGCATCCACAACTTCATACATCAGGCATCTCTGCAATCAATGCATTTTGTTGCTTCATATAAAACATAATTACAAACATTAATTTCCTCAAAATACTAGCTAGGTTGTACCCATATATCTATGGGTATCTTTGCATGCTTTGACTTATGTCTACTCTCACAAACAAAAGCACATATGTAAGAAGACATTCTATCAGGCTTGTTTAGCTTGATTGTATGGGTGAACACATAAATAGGATTAAGCTCATAAATCAATTGATTTGTGTTAAGACCTAATCTATGCCACTTATATATCAGTCTCATTCTCATTTATTTTCGATGTGGGATTTCCAACACTATCTCTTCAAGTGCATCTGGACCCAAAACAATTATCCTTGTCAAACATTTCTTGTCTATATCATTTGAGGTCCAAAGCCATTTACTAATCTAGTTTTCTCTTTTAGCATAAACTCCACCATGTCTTCAAACACGGACCCAAAATCTCTTTGGTTGCCAGGGTTTTTTCTGCTTTAATGTCATGAAAAGAATCTATGGGCTTTTCGAGTGTTGAGTTGATTGTATAAGTAAACACATAAGTGGGATTGAAACCATGTAATACAAAACCAATTGGCTTATATGAAGGCCCAATCTACATTACCTATATGCCACTCTCTATGCTCATTTATTTCTGATGTACGATCCCCTCAATAATATAAATGCACATCATTTTGTTAGGTTTTTTTTTTTTAAGTAATTATTATTAGTTTGATTGATATTGTACATGACCTAATTAAGTATGTAGAAAAGGGAAAATGAAAACAGATACATACGTTGAACAAATAAAATGAATAGTAATCATATCGATTTAAAATTGAAAACGAGACCTATAGAATGATTTGTATTAACAAATTAACGTAACACATATATTTATCTATTAATTACTAAATGGACTGGAAGAAGATTATTTTAAATAAAACCATTTGATATTAAGTATTAAGTGAGGAATATTAGAGGATGAATAATTGTCCGCATTAAAAATTAATGAGATTAGAAAAAGTGGCATAAAAAAATTGTAAATTAGATTTTAAAACATATCAATTGATTTTGAATTATATATATGGACTCAGTCCATCTATGTGGTCACCCCATAATTGGATTCACATTTTGAAAACTTACATAGTCTTTTTATGGGATCAAAATATAAATGGCCTAACCATAGTTGTGAAAACCGGACCGGACCGGCCGGTCGGACCGGATTCGACCGGAACCGAAGGTCAGATCAGTCGGTTTTTATCCGGTTTTCACTTTGGTCAACAACCGGTCAATAGTCGGTCGGACCGGAAAACCGTGAACCGGACCGGTTTTCCGGTTCGACCAGACTGTTTTAAAAAAAAAAATTAAATATAAAATTTAAGTTATTATTTTGAGGTGTTTTTAATTAAAATAAAATATAGTTTGTATTTTTAAATTATTTTAAAATAAATTGACATTTAATTGTAACTATAAAAACTATATTTCATAAATTGAGTTTTTTCAATTAGTATATTGTGTTTGAAATGCTTAAACTTAAAGAATTATAATAAAAATATTTAAATTTTCATAAATTATAAATATAAAAATAAAAATATTTTAATATTTTAATATATTTATTAAATCCGGTTCGATTCCGGTTTATTCCGGTTTAATCCAAAATCCATGAATCCATCCCTTCACCGGTTCGATGACCGGTCCGGGTCTGAAAACCATGGGCCTAACCATTGAAAGATATTAAATTCGTATTTAAAACTTAATAGTTTGGGCTTAGAATGCATATTGAGTTTAACATGTAAGTGCTCTAATTTAATAAAGATCCACCTTAGATATAAACATGCCCTCAGACATGGGCCATGACCCCCTCTATTTTTTTTTTTTTTTTTTTTCTTTAGGATATTTATATAAAATTTATAATTTATGATACTTTCTAGTGGTAATTTTTAGTTTAGGGCCTTTGAGAATATTGTCTTACGCTGCCCTACCCTCACATTAATTAGAGTACAAAATTATCCTTTTCCGAAAAATTTGAATTAACTAATATATTACACAAAAAAAAAAAAGTGATTAACCTTATTTGAGTAGGCTGGGTCAGTTTTGAAAAGAAAAAAGAAAAGATATTCAAAGGTTAGTAAGATATCCAACGGTAGAGGAGTATATCATTATTGAAAATGCCACATTGAATATAAATAATAAAAAGAACTATACGCAAGTAATAAAGATTGGATTTTAACATAAAGTAATTGATTTTATATTACATGTATTTAACTTTATACAAGTTTTCGCTCATTAAATTTGGATTAACACCCTTAAAACCATTGAATCACTTAAATTGACATTTATTAATAAATTTTAAATTAATATTGAGATTCAAAAATAATTGTATTAAAAAAATGATAAGAAAATAATTCATTCAAAAAAAAATTGGTAGGAAAATAATATATCATGTGTGAGACAAATATTTTTGTAAGAGAAGAATAATTGGAAAATAAATATATGTAAGTGAATAAATAAAAGCATGATAATTCACCTTTCTTTTCTTTTTTCTCTTTGGTTTTTTATATGAATATTAATTAGGCCGACAATGCTACATCTACCGCCTACCATTCTACCGTTGTAATCCAGCCTTAGTGGCTTTACTTTTCAGTCCTTCAACGTTTTCATGTTTTTATCATTACGAGTAAGGTACCGCTGTTTTTATATAAATTCGAAAACTCTTAAATATAAACTTTACGTATAAACCTTCAACTAAAAAATATAAAAATTAAAATATAAATCCAAAACCCCTGGAATATAAATTATAAATCCTAAATTATAATTTTGAAATCTTAAAATATAAATTCTTTTATTCTAGAATATAAACCTAATTAAATCCTAAAGTGTAAAATTCCAAACTCCAAAATGGTTTCTGCTAAGGTTCAATAAGGTTTTTATGTTCTGCGCCCCTGGGTCGTTCCTTTTCTCCCTTCTCCCTGTGAGCTAGGGTTTCTGCCTTTATGGTCCTTCCCCTTCAATTTCTTCAATCATATGTCAGCCATGGCTTCCGGTGAGCTAGCTAACTGACTTGGCAAAGTGAAGCTTTCCGAAGATGAGGAGATTGTGCTCAATTTTGCGCCCATTTCAGAGACAGAAACGCAAGAACAGGGTGCGTCCTGCCTCCTAGGGCGTTGCTTGTCCAAGAAACCCCTTAATCTCAAGGGAATGTCACAAGCCTTCCTAGCAGCATGGAATACAAGCAAGGGGTTCCAATTGAAGGATATGGGTGAAGGTAAGTTCCTCTGTGATTTTTTATCTAAGAAGGATAAAGAGAGAGTTGTGAGAGATGGCCCATGGCATTTTGAGAGGAGCTTGGTGGTGTTGAGAGGTGTGGATGGGTTTAACCAATTATCAGACATAGATTTGGATTATTGCTGTTTTTGGGTGAGGATGTATAACTTGCCGTTAAATAGAAGAGATGAACAATCGGTGAGAATTGTTGCAAGCAGATTAGGGGAGATTGTTGAATTTGATAATGAGAGTTTGAAGTCCTGGAATAGCTTTGTAAGGGTGAGGGTGATGATTGACACAAGAAAGCCTTTAATGAGGGGAGCCAAATTTACCAATGCAAAAGGGGAAATTGTTCCGATACCTTTCCGTTTTGAAAAATTGCCTAATTTTTGCTTCTATTGCGGATTGTTAGACCATGTGAGGGATAATTGTGAAGAGATGCCTGAGAATTTTGACGCTGTGGAATGGCCGTACAGTCCATTATTGAAAGCTACTCCAGGCAAACCAAGGTCTATAATAGCTGGAGTGAAGGAAGAAAGGTTCTGGGCTATGAAAAAGAAGGAGGGTTTTGGTACTGGTGGTATAAGGAAGAAATTATTCAATGAGATGGAGATGGAAAAAGCTAATAGGGAGAAATATGGTGCCAATAATTTTGAGACACAGGGGACTCAAATTGCCATCCTGAATGAAGATGAAGCAGATGCGTCATTGCCGAGAGAAAATGATAATGATTGCAATAATGAATTGGATGACAATTGTTGTAATCAAATACTGCCGGCCCAAGCAAATTGTGAGCTCCAAAATAGTAATAGTCCGAGTTGTGGATTGGCAAAAGATAACATAGAAGTACTATCAGCTACTGATTCTGAACTGGTGGAAGGCAGAGTGGGTGACTCTATTTCCATGCTTCCCGAAAAAACAAGAAGAAATCAGGGGAATGAATCGGTGAGGAAAAAACAAAAATGGAAGAAACAAGCAAGGGCTTTTGATAGTGGTAGAGGTTCTCATGGGAATGATGTAGTGTTGGATACAAATAAGGTGGGAACAGATACATTAATGGGAAAACGCAAATTGACTGACAGATATGAAGCTGATATAGCGGGTAACTATCAGAAGAGACATGGAATAGAACGCATGGAGATTGATACATTATCAGAGGCGGAGGTTGCTGATCAACCCCGCCTACAGCCATGAAAATCTTAAGCTGGAACGTCCAGGGATTGGGCAACCCTCGGACGATCCAAACCTTGTCTCAGGTTGTGAGACATCATTGTCCAGACGTCATCTTTCTGATGGAATCCAAATTAGGAAGTGACGAATTTGAAGGAATAAAGCGGCGTTTTGCAGATTTTGAATTTTTTATTGTTGACTCTGTTAGAAGATCGGGAGGTTTAGTTCTTATGTGGTTGAAAGGGATGCACATCCGTATTATGGGGTTCACTCAGCATTGTATTAATTTTGGTTTTGAAGATGAAGAGAGGGTTTTGGGTTGGAGAGTATCTGGAATTTATGGTTGGCCGGAAGCACATAATAAGAAAAGAACCTGGAGCCTTATTAAAGAAATAAGTAACTTGGAAGATTGTCCGTGGGTTTGCATTGGGGACTTTAATGAGATCCTTTTCTCAACTGAGAAGGAAGGCGGAGCTGAAAGGGACTACAGAGCAATGGCGGCTTTCCGGTCTTGCTTAAGCGATTGCGATCTCTTTGATATGGGCTATTCGGGCTCTCCATTTACTTGGACGAACAGGAGGCGAGGAGGTGAAGCTATTAGAGAACGGCTGGATAGAGCTGTCAGAACTGTAGATTGGGATATTATGTTTCCCAGGGCTGTGCTTTTCCACCTGGCACGGATTTCATCTGATCATTGTCCGATATTACTGGATACAAATGGGGGGCAGTACAAAGGGTCAAGACCTTTTCGGTTTGAAGTTATGTGGCTGAAGGATGAAAATTGTTGCTCCGTGATAAAAGAAGCATGGAACAAGGCAGTAAAGAACTGCAGTCACCCAGTTCTTGGAAAAATCTCCAATACAGCATCGTCTCTGAAAACTTGGAATAAAGAGCATTTTGGTCACATTGGCCGGCAGATTAAGGCTTTGACTGAAGAGCTGAGGTTGTTACAAGCGGCAACTTGGGACACTAAGCGGCGTGAAAAGCAGTTGCAAATTGAGAAACGGATCTTAGCCCTTCAAGAAAAAGAAGAAATTATATGGAAGCAGCGGTCCCGGGCACAATGGCTAAAGGAGGGGGATAAAAATACCAGGTATTTTCATTCTAAAGCTAATACAAGGAGAAAAACCAATTCTATTCTGAAACTCCAAGATTCGGAGGGGAAACTCTGTGAGAATCAAGACGATATTGAAAAGATTGTTATCTCCTACTTCTCTGATTTGTTCCAAACTACTGAACCGAATGTTGATTTGTTCCCGGGGGACTGTGTTGATCATGTGCTGGATGGAGACTCTGTTAGAGAGCTGGAGGCAGCTTATACGGAGGATGAGGTGTTGTGTGCTTTAAAGCAATTTGATGGTCTAAAGGCCCCTGGTCCGGATGGCATGTCAGCAGCGTTCTTCAAGGCTTGTTGGGAGATTGTGGGGTCAGATGTGATGTCCCTAGTCCTGCAGATTCTTAATGGGAGTCCAATTCCAACAGGTATGAATCATACTTTTATTACTTTGATTCCTAAGATTAAGAGTCCTAAGACTATGAAGGATCTTAGACCAATAAGTCTGTGCAATGTGATTTATAAATTAGTGTCAAAATGTTTAGCAAACAGAATGAAGAAAGTTCTTGACAGGGTGATTCATTGCACTCAGTGTGCTTTTGTTCCGGGGCGATTGATTACTGACAATGCTTTAATTGCTTTTGAGGCCTTTCACCATATGAAACACTCTATGGCCAAACGGAATGAATCTTGTGCTTTGAAGTTAGATATGAGCAAGGCATATGATAGAGTTGAATGGGATTTTATAAAGCAAATCATGTCTTTGATGGGGTTCCCGCATAAGTTTACTATGCTTATTATGAATTGTTTGAATTCTGTCTCCTTCTCGGTTCTGATAAATGGGGTTCCAAAAGGTTATATTAAACCTTCTAGGGGGTTACGACAAGGTGACCCTATCTCACCCTATTTGTTTCTGTTGTGTGCGGAAGGGTTGTCCTCACTGATTAGGAGAGCTGAATTAAATAGATCGTTGCATGGTATACGAATTTGTTCTGATGCTCCTGTTGTTTCCCATTTGTTTTTTGCTGATGATTCTCTGATTTTCTTCAAAGCAAATGAGATAGAATGTGCTGAAATTCAGCGTGTACTTGACCTGTATGCAGCAGTTTCGGGCCAAGTGATTAATTTTGATAAATCAGAAGTCAATTTCAGCAAGTCAGTTCCGGCTAGTATGCGAGATCGAATTAAAAGGATATTGGGGGTTCGAGAGGTAGGCCAATTTCCAAAGTATTTGGGCATGCCAACGGTGGTCGGGCAATCTAAAAAGAGTATTTTCGGCTTCCTTCGAGAAAGAATGTCCAAAAAGATGCAGGGTTGGAAGGAGAAATTTTTGTCAAAAGCAGGAAAAGAAATCTTAACTAAGGCTGTGGTGCAAGCTATTCCGCAATACATAATGAGCTGCTTTGCTCTTCCAAGCTCTTTCTGCAATGAACTTCAGCAGCTTATGGCGCGTTTTTGGTGGGGTTCGAACAAGAAGAATAGGGGTATTCATTGGAAGAAATGGGATTCCCTTTGTTTTCCTAAAAGTGAAGGAGGGCTGGGTTTTCGTCATCTTCAATCTTTTAATCAAGCACTGCTTGCCAAGCAATTATGGAGATTTATTGAAAGGCCCGATTCTTTGTGCTCCCGAATTTTTAAAGCTAAATATTTTCCTCACGAAAATATCATTGATGCTTCAGTGAGAATTGGGGCGAGTTTTGTCTGGAGAAGCTTGATGTTTACAAAGTCAATTATTAATTGTGGTTATTGTTGGCGGATTGGTAACGGCCTAAATGTGAAAATTACTGGCAGTAATTGGGTAGAAGGCAGCCCTTGTGCAAGACCTCTTTGCATCCGGAATTTTCCTCCTTCAGATTTTGTTCATTGCCTCATTGATCATGATAATAGAAGGTGGAATCTGGAGGCTCTTAATTTTGTATTTTATCCAGATATGGTTGAAGCTATTGTGCGGCTTCCGTTGAAAAGAAATTCTAATGATGATTCTGTTTTCTGGAGGCTTTCGAAAAATGGATCCTTTACAGTTAGATCAGCCTACAGGTATGCTTCTTCCTTGAATCTTATGGTCAATTCTCCTCCTTCTTCCTCTTTGGGCCATCCTTCTTTTTGGAGTTTACTATGGCAAATCAAAGTTCAGCCAAAGGTACTTCATTGTGTTTGGGGAGCAGCTATGGATATTCTCCCGTGTAAGGCTCACCTGAAATCTAGACATATCATTGGCGATGATGCTTGCTGCCTGTGTCGTGTTGGGTTGGATGTTTTATTGCATTTGTTTAGGGACTGAAGGTTTGCTAGGCAGTTGTGGAAAGCTGCTTTTCCTACCGTCAAATCTATAAGGTGGAAGGAAATTCATGTCTGCAGTGGTTTGATAATGTTTTCAATAGGATCCATAGACATGAATTGGCCCTCTTTTGCACCATTATCTGGATCATTTGGTTCCAACATAACCTCCTTCTTCATGGAGATGCGGGGTTGGAGATGACTAAGCTGCTGGATATAGCGGTAGAGATGGCGAAGGGATTGGTTTCAAGTGATAATCTGAGCAGATCGCCGGTTAAGAAAAGTCCGCAGTGGTCTCCTCCGACACCTTCTTTCTTTAAGCTGAATGTTGATGCTGCAGTAGATGCCAATTGTACGAGTTGCTTTGCAGGCTTTGTTGTGAGAAATGAATTTGGAATGGTGCTCCTTTCTGGTAGTGCCCCAATTGGGAGCTGTTTATCTGTGCTTCATGCCGAGCTGATGAGTATTTTTGTGGGTTTGGGTTTCGCTCAACAGGCTGGTTTCAAGATGTTAGTAGTGGCTTCTGACTGTTGTGAAGCTGTGGATGCGTGCAATGGATCGGCTATTCTTCTGGGTTATCTAGGATCGGTGGTGGAGGATATCTTTGATCTGACTGCTTCGCTGGATAGAGTAGTTTTTACTTTTGAACGTCGACTCGCTAATAATGTCGCTCATTGTTTGGCTCACTGGGGTAAATGTAATCCTGGGCCTATTATTCTCATTGATGAGGTTCCTTCTATTGTTTTACCTTGTATTGATACTGATATTGCTGGTTTGGTCTCTTAATGCAAGGTTTCATTATTGATCAAAAAAAAAAAAAAAAATTCCAAACTCCAAAATATATATCCTAAAACCTTATAATATGAATTCTAAAGTCTAAGTTTTAAAATATAGATTCTACCCTAAAATACACGAGGGATGATATGAATCCCAAGACGTGCATCACAGACGATCATTAACTTGACACGATAGGCGGTACATTTTGTTGGAGGTAGCAGCAATTTTCCTCACTGGCTAAGAAGATGAAATCTATCTTATCAAATGAAAAGCAAATTGTTACAGAAAAAAATTTCAGATAAAACATGCTTAATTATTATTGTCCATAGAAAAACAATATTATCTAAGTATTTAGCTAATGATTATCAAGAATATTAAAAAAACGATTATTATCTTTAGAATTTCATGTCAAGTTGAGGGATTCATGTATATCCACGTCCCAATTATTACATGGAAAAAAAAAAAAAAAACTGAGAATAGTTTGTTGAATCATAATCTAATTCGGTTCACATATGTTTGGATAAGACGTAAATGGTACTCTATTATGGATTATCTTAGAATTTATAATTTAATCTTGTTAAATTATCTTCTTATCTTGTTAAAAAAAAAAAAGCGATAAATTATGGTATTGAAACTTTTAATCTGGTTAGAAAATTCTAATTTAATCATAGGAATAAAAGCCAAATTCACAAAACCGTCCATTGTTGATCCATGATAAAATTTTAATGACAAATATTTTTTTTTGTTATTTTTTATTTTAATAATGACATTAATTACTAACAGAATTCTTTGAGAAAGCATAAAGTTGAGATATAAATTCTACCAGGAGAGAAACATTGGACGATTTTATATTCTAAGAATAAAATTCATCTTTACTCATAATATTAGGAGGAAAATTGACCTTTATTTCTTTATTATATGTAAATAATTAATTGTAGAGCGTAATGTAATGCTGTGATGGGGTAAATGTTTTCTAGTTTACCATTATAATTAGATGAATTAATTAATTCTCTCAACAATTTTTGTCAGGAGATATTCTTGTCTAGCTATGGGAAGTGCATTTCGACATATAAGCATGATTGTTGACATAGCTAAATACAATTGGTTGGTAAGTAGTTCACTCATGGTTTAAGCAAATAATTTTCATTGATGAGTTCACATATGATTATAATTATCCAAAATATATGAGATAAAAAAAAAAGATTTTTTTATTTGATAAGAACGGTAAAATTCATGTATTTCAAATATGTAAAATACATAAAAAAAAAAAAATAGATTAATAAGTAATAATAATAAAAAAAAAAAAAAAAACAAATTCTCCTATAAATGTAATATTATATTGAGAAGCAACATGAACCGTAAAAAATAAACAGAATAAAAACATGTAAACATTGCATCTATGTTTTAGGAAGGAGAACCAAAAAGTTGATGTAAATTGATGGTGATAATATAGGGGGAATAGAGAGTGAAGAGGAGAAGGTAACATCAAGTCAGAGGACTGTTGTTGAACCACTCTTTGTTGCTGATAATTGAGAAGAGAGAGAGAGAGGTCTACTTTAGTTGAATTGAATGGGAATGGTAGTCAGTCAGCCTTAATTGCTTACACACAACTTTTCTTTGACAAAACATAAGCATCGTCATTATTATTTTTCCTTAGAAAATAGTTTTATGCACATTTTCTGATGCCCACTGCCACCGCCGCCCTCCCCATTTCTTCCTTGACACTCTCCACTAATTTTACAATTTCTATTTTATCATCACTTTCTCGTTTTAGTTCCACACAAAATTTTGTTCATATCTATAATGATTAGTGTAATTTTTTTTTTATTATTTCAGAAATTTCAGTCCAACAACCTAAAGGAATCAAGTCGACCAACAAATTGATTACTGAAGTATTTTATTTTAATGTTCTTTCTTTCCTTTTTTTTTTTTTAAAAAAAAAAAAAAATGTGTGTAACACATTCAGCAAGATAAGGTCTTACCTTTTCGGAGTACAGTTCGGAGTCATTTTCTAAATAAGTCACAAATAACATGAAACAGTTATTGTTGGAGCAACACTTTATTCTTCAGTGGCTACATGAACTCCAACTATCAACTTTATCTTTTACATTAAGAAAAATATATTCTACATATGAATAATTCACAGACATTTTTATTATTATTTAATAAAAATTTAAATTTATGCATTTCGTATTTATAAAAAAAATTGAGGATTAAAGTTGCGAAAATTTTTAATTCAATATTTAGCATCAATATCTAAAAGTTAATGACATATGTATATCAATATCATCAAAATTATATTGAATTTTGTTGTTAAATACATACAATAACTCCGTAGCAATAATATCCAACAACTTTTTTTGTTGCCACTTAAAGTAATGACAATAATTTTTATACCATTTTACTATTTAATTTTTTTTATATATATATTTCTTGTAGCAATGGTTAATTATAGTTCCTTCAACAATCAGAAATATAACGCAATTGCCATTAAATTTTAATTTTTAATGCAAAACTCCTTTTAGTTTGACTTTTGTTTATCTTATTGTACTTTTAGCAGAAAACCTTCTAAATCTATTCAATGAAATGAAAATTTCACATAGATTTTAAAAAGAAAAAATTGAAACTATTTATTTTTCATTTATTCATATTCCAAGCGCAAAAACATGATATAATATTCGAATAACATTTGGTAGATTCGGCTAAAATGATAAGAAAAGAAACAAAAATTAATTAATGAAAAAATTTGCATTATAAATTATATGATCGTTTCTAACAATTGAAGTAATATAAATATATGTAATAGTGTGTGGATATACAGTTAATATTTAAAAATTAATATAATATTAGAGATTAGCTAAGACTTTTTCTTTGAGAAAATCCAAATAAGATACGATGCCGGAATTATTCGTTTTTGATGACATAGGTATAAATAGAGGTTACTTAGTCAACATAAATATTCTAATTCATGATGTTCCTTTAAAAAGTATAAAGTTTGATCAGAAAGCAATTAAGATGTGATTTTGTCATTCCATTTCAATTTGAAGTGAAGTGCTGTGGGGGTCGGAGCCATTCCATTCTCACTCTCGCTGACATTTGGATTTAATCTAAAATATCGCTTTTTTTTAGCAAAACTGGTCGGCACCTTTCAATTTTCCCACTCATTTAACAGTACACGCATTTATTAACTCATTTTGGAATAATTTCAATTTTTTAATCTAATTCAAAATAAATAGTTAGACTAAATTATTTTATTATTAAATATATAAAAAATCACTTTCTTTTTTTTTTTTTTTCGAAAATTCAAATCTATATGCATGATGAGATTATCTGACCTAATTAATATTCATTTTCACGAAAGTATCCCAATTCAAGTTATATATATACAAATTAAGAAATCTTTATAAAGTGAAACACGCAATGAAATATGATTTTCATTAAATATAGTAACTGTAACAATAATAATTTCGAGCATTAATGTTAGCAAAGTTGACAATTGTGCAAATTTATTCAAAGGTTTCCATTTGCAAGGCACCCAGTTGATATGCTTTTTAGACGGGTAAGTAACAGTTGGTCTAAATAGGCATTTTCTAACCAAATAATAATAATAATAAAAATAATAAAAAATTATGGTGTCCCCCGGACTAATAAGAAAGTGACAAATGGCAATAGATATTTATTTCATAATATAAAACAAAT
Source organism: Euphorbia tirucalli (assembly GCA_039660915.1). Taxonomy (NCBI): domain Eukaryota; kingdom Viridiplantae; phylum Streptophyta; class Magnoliopsida; order Malpighiales; family Euphorbiaceae; genus Euphorbia; species Euphorbia tirucalli. The sequence goes on from CM077638.1 coordinate 9,463,497, forward strand.
AATAATTGCAAAAGAAAAACATGAACATAATGAATGATAATTTTGAAAGTGTCCGTTTAACGTTTGACCACTGAAGCATAATTGGGTTGATTTCTGTTGAATACTAACCGTTAGGGACAAAGGATAGACTATAAGCAAAGATATTGCCCAAAAAAAAAAAAAAAAAGAGAAGAAGATGCCATATCTATTGAAAGCTCCTCTTGACCTGTATCTAAACAATCTTTTCTTTTATCATTTCACTAGATCTTCCCATTTTATTCTTTTGCTTCTCCTTTTTATGAATTTGGTTTTCAATAGAGTGGAGTGTTGAATTAAGATGCATGTCTTTGAAGTTGATAGAAAAAGAATCTCTTCCCCTTTTTCTTTTTTTTTTTTGGGAAAAATTTCTTGTGTACATATTCTGGTATATTGAAATTATAAATTTATTATTATAAGAAATATTAGATTTGTTGGTAAATCAAATTTTGCTGCTAAAAGATCTATTTAGTAGCAATATTCAAAAATTTTGTCATATTTATATCAATGACAGCAAAATTTTATTAAATTTTGTTGCTAAATACATTCGACTACAACTTTATAACAACAACATATATCAAATTTTTTTTTTCTATCTAAAGCTATAGAAATAACTTTTATATCAATTTTTTGCTGCGAAACCTCTTATTTTACTTTTTATTTTTGGTTAATTTGTTTATATTAATTTAATTGTCGTAACCATTTATACATGTATCATGTGGTTTTCTAATCCTACAAGGATGTATGACTAATAAAGAGAGTAAAATTAATTAACCTATACTTAATTAGATAGTGACAATATGGCAATCATACCCTAACTAGAATGCCTAACTATTCTTCATAATGAAATATTAGACCTACTCATATGTGCATTATTTCTTAGGTGATGATGTAATTGTTCTTCTCACATAGTTTATCCACCCCATAAGTGATCGCATGTTAATTAAGTATTTTACAATTGGCAAATTAGTGAGTCAAGTGTCACTATAAGCATGAGTTAATTAATGAGGTGCCTAATTAGTTTTAGGGTGAAGATAACCAAATTTCTCAATAGGAAAAAAATACTTTTTCTTTAACCTCACTTATCCAAAATATGCTCCTTTGGCTCTTGATTTTTTGATTGGCACATTAATTTTGCTCCCTAATCTTAATTTAACTGAGGACATAGGTCTTTAATTATATATAAATAATGTTATACTCGCATGTTTAAACTGGATTAAATATCTAAAATAGACAAAATATTTCTTATCAGACAGAAAAAATTAGACCAATTATACTCACTTGATACAGGTTCTTAACTACATATGCTCAATTAAAAATTAGACCAATATTTCATTTGTAAGTACGATTGAACGAAGTAATCGTGCCCCTTTAAAATACATTTTTGAAAATGTGTTAAAGTTTTTTCAATGTAGTCGATAGTAATTATATACTTTTTAAGCCAATAGTCGGAAGATCTTGGGTTGTATTTAAAAAAATTGGTGGAGTTTAGTCCTAGACCAATTGATAATATTGGACTTCAAAGAAGATAGAATAAAAAATGTTTGATAAGTGATAACTATCTCAGATTTTGTTACACGTGAAGAAGAGTGTTAGAGATCTTGCATTGAAAAAAAATTGGACTAAAAAGAAGAAAACAAATTGTATAGATAAATTCACGAAATCTCTTTAACTGTGACACTGTATTAAAGAACAAATTGACCTGAAAGTTTAATATTGATTAAAAACTTTTTTTTTTAGACATATTATTTCTCATTAACATAATAACATTGGACTAGGTGCATGGCTCTAATAGTAAGTGCTCTATTCCTTGACGAAGAATTAAACATAAAGTATGAATAAAAAAATGCAGTATTAATTGTACCTAACAATGAATTAACCTATGAATATTTAAATGATTAAAATGCGTAAAGTAGAGGCATTGCGCATTTCTTTGTCATATTTATCCCGTCAAAGTCCGAAAGGTTAGCTACAGAGGTTGCAATGTGAATGGGTTGGGTCAGCTAATTAATGATCATGTTAATGAAATTAATTAGACTGTCATTGGATACTTAATTACAACTTTAAGGTTTTGAAATGACTCCTTATGTAACACTTTTTCTAAAGATTTATGAGATAGCCATTATTAAATATTAAAAATTAAAAACTCACATCAAATGTGTATATAAATATAACCAAATCCTAGGTTTTAAACAGTATGACGTTGGTGAACCTATTGCTCATGGCTATTAATAATTAAAACTAACTATCCTATAAAATATTAATGTCTCATTTTTAAGATTTCTCAACAGAATATAACTCAAAGAAAAGAGAAAGAGATTTAGAGAGCCATTTATAATACAGATATTTTATTTCTTGGAAAAGCTTGAGAATTACAAACTATGAAGATCCTTCTTTATAAAGCAGAAGGCCTTAAAAATTGACAAAGTCTAATGCCACCTAAGACAGCTTACTACAGTACAAGATATTTTACAAGATGAAATTATTGCAGACATATCTTACATTAAGACAGCTTAGACAAAAGTAATGATGATTCCATCTCGACGTAACCTAGGTTAATTTGGGGGAATTTCAAGGATAAATCTTTGTTTTTGTTACTCTTTAGCATTCATGGGATGGGAGTAATGAAGTATTGTAATGAACTGAGAAATTTTACTAATAAAACAATAACACATATCACCACAAGATATAAAAGATTTAGTAGTAAAAATGTTCGCTGCTAAAAGTATAAAATTTGTTGTCAAGCTTTAAGTAACAATAAAAGAAATTTGTTAAATATGATTGTTATAAAGTTATAACCATATGTATGTAGCAACTAAATTTGATAAAACTTTGTTGCTATTGATATACATACAATAATAACTTTTTAATATTACTACTAAATAAGCTTTTCGGCAATAAAATCTTTTTAGTGTCGAATCTAACATTCCTTGTAATGTATGCAACATGAGTATAAGACTAAAAAGTAACATATAATTGGGCTGGATTGAATTTTAATGTAAACCAATTGATTTTGTTTTATATAGGTTTAACTTTACATATATACTCACTTATACAATTAGGCCGAACACTTTCAAGACCTATAAAGTTTTTTCTTGATATCAATGCAGAAAAAGGTTTGAAAGCCATAAAGGTCCTAAACCTGTATTGGAAGACTTGTTGGAGTTTGTGCTAGTAGAAAGAGTAGATTCGTTGATGATCTCAGATCTTAAGAGAGATTTGCCAAGGAATTTTTGACACGTGGCAACGGTTAAAGCCTAGTTGCACTTGATGAAAACTGTTAGAGAATAAATTTTACATTGAAAATAAAAGAGACTAAAGAATGACACATAGTTAGTTTAAGTTAAACTTAAGATAAACCAATCGGTTATATGTTATATGAGTCCAATCATACATATATACTCATTTATATAAACAGACCTAACATTTTTAAGCTCCACCAAATTTCTTGAGATGCCTATATATATATTCCATCGGATTCACCATTAATTAATAATTAGATCATCCTAATCGTCACTCACTCGAGAAATAGATAATAATAAAGCGAAGAATTAATCAATTGGACAGCTTGATTTGTTGATGCCAACCACAAAAAATCTGATTAAAAAAATTAAAAACCTAGGATTTACTATGCTGGAAGATAATTAAGTGAAAATATGTCAATAGGATGAATCATATTCCTCTTGACTAGTTGGCGTTATAAGATCTGACATTTTATCGGCCATTTATTACAATGTTTTTCTTCTTAGAAAGATCAGTCTTGTTGTGTTTATGCTGATTTAATGATTATAATCTAAATTATTATCTATAAATGGATAACACTGGCTACAAGATCTTTGTCGTGCTGGAAGTTTCAATTCTCCTTAATTTCATTGGTTTAATTTGCTTTCATACACTTTGATTTTGATTTAACTACAACTATTGTAATTAACTACCAACATTGAAATTAATAGTGACTCTCTGATCCTACCTAATGGTGATTATGAAAGTGCTTAAAACTTTAACTACTTAGCCAGAGTCACTCACTAAATGGGGTTCACATTGCAATAGTTTTTTTTCTTTAGTACATTATCGAAGAATCTGCAAATTGCATAAATTATATATTTATCTTTCTTTTTTCTGATAAGTAAACCTTTTTTTTTATAATAATAAGTCTTTTATATATTTGTAAATACTTAAGCCAAAAAATCAAAAATAAAAAAAGAATCACATTTATAATTACTGGTTACTGAATTGAATTGATATTGCTTAATAATTTAAATTAGATTTCACGTCCGAATTTTATTACATGTAAAGAGACTCCATGGATCCTTTTATCTACATCACTTATATATTTTAATTGTAGATTATTCAATACTCTTCTTTTAAGTGCAACTGTACCTAGACTAGACTGATTGTCACTTTCAAACATTATTTAGTTCATTTTATTTGAAACCTAAGGTCATTAGCAGGTCTAGTCTAATTTACTAGTTCAAACTCCATCATGTTTTTGAATACGGGTCCAATAATCTTTTGAATGTCAGGTTTTATTCTACTCTGATACCGTGAAAAGTCTTAGTGAGCCTTGAGAGTGTTGGGCTTGAATGCATGAGTGAGCACGTAAGTAAGATTGAGTGCATGTAATACAAAATAAATTGTAGCTGGTGTTAAAATCCAATTTATACCATTTATATCTTACTCTTTGTTCTCATTTATTTCGGATATAGAATTCCATCCTAAATCTTAAATAAAGGAGAAATCACGTTAAAGAAAAATGTTTCATCAAACTTGAACAAATAATTGAATCCATTGGTTAAAAAGAAAAAAATATTTGATTTTAATTTATTGTTTGAGTGAATAATTGGGGTTGTTTAGATTTAAAATGCAGATATGTATTGCTAAAAATGGGGAAACTGGTAACATGCAAGACCGTACTGGATGATATATCTTTTCAGATCTCTGCATCACAAAATATCATCCTTATCTACATCTAGAATGATTTATGAATCCATATCATTAAAGTTGACCTGATTATTGACTCCCTTTGCTGCCTCCTACTTCATTCATCAACTCGTACTGGATAAACTTCAATTTTTTTTTTTTTTGTATATAATAAAATGAAAGGTTAAATCACTTCCATAGCGGTCTAGTTGCAGTGGTAAACCCTAGTGCTTAGCATAACTGAGGACTTTTTCCACCACTTTCTCTTTCTCGTTGTGCATAAGCACGAAAAATTAATTAATATGGAAATTTCCACTTCGAAAAAGCAAACTAGACTAGCTACTATTGCAGATGCTGTGAATATAAAAATAAACTAGATTCTTATAACTAAGTTATCATTATTATTATTTGTAATGGGGTAATTTTTTTTTTTTTAATTAACTTCTCCGTTCTCATGAAACTTAGCTCTCCCTTGTTCCTTTTTTATTCTTCAATCTCATCGTAATTGGAGATCACATATTGAAATAAATGGTATTTGAAAGTGATATATAAACGGTATAAATTGAGTTTTAATATAAGTTAATTAGTTGTATTAATGACCCTAATTCCATATGTGTATTCATTCATAAAATCAGACCTAACACTTCCAAAGCTTTTAAAGTCTCTTCACTTGAAATGAAGGAACTTTTTGATTTTGGTTGTTTTGTTTTTCTTCATTAATACCCTGGATAACTTATGCTTGAAAATTGACGAAGAGAGAGGCAGATGGTATAGATGAAAAAAAGGAAGGGAGAGGTGATTAATATAATATTTTTTCCCTAATGGTATTGATGAAAGAAACAGAGAGAGACGAGTAATATAAAATTTTCCAAAATTTGATATTATTATTATTTTTGTGTTCTGATACTGCACCAATATCCTGCAAATACGATACTAATACTGTACTGTCACTTTATATATATATATATATATATATATATATATATATATGTGCTACTTTTGAATTTCAATTTATTCATCATGTTGTTTATATAATTTGAAAACTTATTGATTTCACTTATGTTATAAGCCCAAATAAAACTCTATAACAAAACTCAACCCACTAGATGTGGGCTAAGTGTTTTTTTTTTTTTTAAATAATACCAAGAGATTTATCTAGATCTATTCTATAAGTGGATATTCATATCAATGAATATTTTTACTCAAATACATTGGTATATTCTTGTATTTATTAGCAAGGCCGAATGTACATATAATAATGATATTATACTGCTTGATGCATGTAGACTTATTAGAGATGAAGAGACTCTGTAATCCTTGAGAGTCCTAGGATTGACTTGATGAGTGAGCATATAAGTTGGGTTGAACCTATATAATGCAAAACCAATTCGCTTGTGTTAAGGTCTAATCTACTCCAAATATATACCACTCTTCATTCTCATTTATTTCCGATGTGGGATTCCCCAACATCTCCAACAAGATGAAGTACATTAATCAGGAAAACTTTGGAATACTCCTATAATATAGTATTCCTTAAATACATTAGTAAAAAAAGTTACAGCTTACTTTTTCAGGGTATAATAAGAAATATAAATATATTATCGTAACCAAGAAAATTTATACTTCGTAACTATCGTAAAATTTCTCATTAATTAGTAATTACATACCGAATTTTAAGAAAGTAGACTGCTTGATGCATGTGCATTGATTAAACCTTGATCTTGTTTTCTATTTTCATAATTATTCGTGTACAAGGTGTCAATCATTTTCTTTAAATATACAAATTTTGAAAACGAAATGCAATTAAACATCCAATTTAATTATATGAGGTAGCTAGTTTGCTAAAACTGAAAATTCTATAGTAAAAAAAAAAAAAAAAAATCAGCTTCAAATCACGGGAGGAAAAATAGTGGTTTTTCTGTAATTTTTGTAGAATTACCTATAAATAGTTTTCTTGTAAAAGAGAATTATGCTTGACATGACAATTTAATTAAGCTTCCTTTATAATTATTGAGCATTTGATCAATTATTTGGATCACTTGTTTATAAAAAGCGATATGGAGCTTCAAATCCTATAGAAAGAGATAAGTTTTTGCAGCAATATTATATACGAAAAGAAAATTAAGTGACTTGACAAAAAAAGAAAATAAATAAATAAATAAATAAATAAAAGCAGTCATTGAGTTATCAAATATTTTACTGTTTTTGTCATTTAGATTATATTTTCGTGGACAATATTATTATTATGTAAATTATCGCACACAGTAGTGAGAACTTATAAAATTGTAATTGCTTGTTTTAGATTTTGTTGTTCAATCCGTTTTAGATTTACAGTTCGATAAGTTTTATTAATTATTTCAATTTAACTCGGACTGAAGAAATTTAACTTTCACTTAATTAATGAATAAATTCAACTTAAAGCTATAATTAATTTAAAACTAAATTTCATGTAGAATTTATTTGTAAATAAATTCATGTGCTCGGAACGATTTTGACAAAAAATATAAATTAAAATAAATCATATAGATTTATGTTTTTAATGAACAGATAAAAACTTTTATTTACTATTATTTTTTAAATTCTTACTGGTAAAATGTTTATTATCATAAAAGAAGAAAAATTTATATAGTGTGTAAACATAAAATATTCCAAAAAAATACCAATTTTTTTTATTTGACTAAAATTAGATTGAAACATAAATATTACTTTTATATTGCATGGACAAGTGAGAAAGAAAATTAGATTTTTTTTTTTTTTCACTTTTAAAACAAGAAAATAATCGACTGTTATTGAGAATAACATTAATATTAAAAAAAAAAAAAAGTCAAATTATATTATCACATAAAAAATATATACTACATGATGTGGAGTACAGGTAGGATTGTTTAAAAAAAATTTCTGCTTACTACCATAAATAAATTTTTTAAAGTCAAAATGAATTTCTCAAAAGCTCAAAACAAATTTTTTCAGTTTGAAATTCAAAATCATCAATTTATAACAAACAAAAACTTTCTAAACACAAACAAAAAACCCGTTTGGATACTTGTTTTTCAAATATTTTTTACTGCTTAAGACCAAATAATAGTTTTAAAAGTATTTGGTTAGATTTTACTAGTAACCGTTGATAACTTTTTATGAAGAAAAAACTGTTGTTTCCCATCAACATATAAAACATGTTTTTCACGATAAACACTTTATTTTATTTTATTTTTTTATTTTATATTCTAAAAGCAAAAATTTATCATTTTTACCAAACACTAATTATTAATCAGCAAACAGCAACCAACAATCATCAACAGCAAACAACAAACATCAAACAATATCAGCAAACTAGTAAAACCAAACGGAACCTAAGTATACATAATTATTTTTATATAATTAAATATTATAAATATAATTAGTAGTTATTTATTGTTGTGACTAACTAATTCTAATCATTCACGTACTTTAATTAATATATATGCATATGATCATGTCAATATCAATATACTTATTATTATATAGATAAGCGAAATTATTTATTTCAATTAGAATATTTATTTATCTACAAATAGATAGTTGAAAAATTAAAATTATTTACCAGTATTAAGTAATTTTATTGTTGGTACTGAGTAAATTTAACTGTTCGGTTCAAAGTTGTACCTTCAAATTATATGGCTTCTCTTTAAATTAATTAATTTTTTTTAATCAAAATAAAATTCGAGACCAAACTTAAGCCATTAGATTTCCTTTTCGGTAGAGTCAAAATCAATTGGTACTAATATAAAGTAACTACTGTATATGGATGGATATATAGATTACAACAATAATAATTTCATACAAAATAATTATTCTAATAATGAATATTATGAATTAGTAATTTGCTGCAATTAAAGATTCATTACCAAATAAATAAATTTCATTATGAATTTTAGTCAAAAAAATTAATTATGAATATTATAAAATTATTTACATGTTTATTAATTAGTTGGTATAAAATGAAATAGGTCCGAATATATTGGTTAGTTGACTAATTATGACTAGTTAGGTTCAAAAATACAAATCATTTATTTCTTTTTTTTAATAATTGATTTTTTTTTTGGCTCAATGAGCCTTTTGCAACGTTTTGTATCACTTATTTACCTTTTTAATTCATGTAGTTTTAAAATTACTTTTTTAACCTTATACTATGGAAAATTATATTCATTTGAACCATAATTGACCCATTTATATTCACAATAAGTTGAAGATGAAATAAAAAATGATCAATTATGGTTCTTGGGTATGGTTTTGAATATGATACGGGCTAAAATGATAACTTTGAAAAAACAGAGGTTAAAAAGATAATTGATTAATAAAACAAAGATTAAAATGATCTTTTTGCCTCAATTTTTTACTAGGTATGTTCGTTTGTTTGAATAGTTTCTTTTTGATTAGGAAAAAAATTAAAAAAAAAGAAGCAAAAATTAAAGATTTATTACCAAATAAATTAATAATAAATAATTATAAAATCATTTACTTATATATCAATTACTCACTATAAAATAGCTAGACTAGGACTATATATCGGTTAGTTGATTAGGTTGATTAATCCAAATAGTTTTTAGTTTCCTAGAAAATAATTTCAAAACATTAGTTTACTAGACATTTGACTATAGTCTAACGGTAAAGATATTTTTCATTAATTCAGAGATCTTGGATTTAACCAGATACTACACTCTTAACTAATTAAGAAAAAGAAAATTTTAATGTTAAGTCTTTTTTTTTTTCTAAAATAATTAAATCTAAGCTATTAAGTTTTAGTTTTGTGTTTTTAAACCGTAACATACTCTTTAATTTATTTGATTTTATTTGCATTTTTCTACATGTTCGAATTTCGATTAGATACATGATTGCCGATGTCAAATCCTATACTATTCTGAATCAAATCATAAAAATATCAATAATATAAGTGTGTGAGGTTTTATCAAAAAAAGTCAACAAATTATTGTTTATTAATTTATAATATCTAATGTATATAATTAATTAAAATTACATCAACGATGATTGTGCATAATTGATCGATTAACATAGTACTTATAATGGTCTTTGCTTGTGGATTTGACTTTGTTCCCAAATAATTTATGAAATACTTTTTCCATTTTTTATTATATGATGTTTAAAATTATTCAATAAGACCAACGAAGTATTAATTAGATTACTAAAATAACTAGATTACCCTTAGTACTTCTCTCCGAGAACTATATTTTTCATGCAAAAATTCCCTTTCTTCTTAATTATCAGAGCTTAATGCAGTATTTTTTACATTAAATAATCAACCTCTCTCATACTTTAAATAAGGATAAATATGAGAAAATATGGTAGAAAATGCATTGGTAATATAAAGTGTCAAATAAAAAAAAAGTAAAAAATCTAAAACATCATATAGTAAATATAATAAAAACAGCGGGAGTATTATTTTTTGTTACAAACCAGAGAAATTCTGGTTCAAAACAAGAAAAAAGTAGTAAAAGAAGAAGAATTCGATTTCTATTCAACTCAACAAAATTACAATCTCTAATTTGTATTTATAGTGTAAAATGAATGGCTGTGATTTACAACTAATTTGTAACTAACTCCTGCCTGTTTCTCCTCTTGAAATGTTTCCCGCCTTTTCCACTAAGACTTGATTCTGTGTTGTAGACTTCATTCTTGATCATGTGCAGCCTCTTTGATAATCACAAGATGTGGTAACTTTGGTTCAGCTTGTATACTTTCCACACTCCCCCCACAAGCTGAAACAGATTTTACTTCATCTGTGATTTGAACCATACCCATCTTTTTTAAAGCTGGCAGCATCTTGGCGTGTGATAAAGGCTTTGTAAACAAATCCGCAAGTTGTGAACCAGTAGTTACAAATGGTGTGTAGATAAACCCATCTTCTACTAAATTTCTCACAATATGACAATCAATTTCAAGGTGCTTTGTTTTGTCATGACACACAGGATTCTTGGCAATGGCAATTGCTGATGCATTATCACAATGCATATGAATTGGAAGCTGAAGTTTAACTCCCAAATCAGAAAGGATGTATGAGAGCCACTTTAATTCACAAACAGTTTGACCCATACTTCTATACTCAGCCTCAGTAGAACTTCTACTGACCACACTTTGCTTTTTTGTTTTCCAAGAAATGAGAGATGAACCCAAAAACACACAATATCCAGTCACTGACTTCCTAGAAACTTTACATGTGCCCCAGTTAGAATCACAATATGCAACCAGCTGTAAATCTGTCTCTTTTTGGTTTGGATAAAACAGGCCATATGTGTGTGTGCCTTTCAGGTACTTAAGAACATGCAAAGCAGCTTGGAAGTGATGTTTACAGGGTGACTGCATGTATTGACTTAGCTGCTGACTAATGTGTGCAATATCTGGTCTAGTAAAACCCAAATATAAAAGTTTGCCAATGAGGCGCCTATAAAGTTCCACATTGTCAAAAGGTGTACCTGGTGCTGTTAAGGTTAAACCATGTGCTGCAGGGCTGGAAACAGCAGTGGCATTGGTAAGCCCTGCATCTGCAAGGAAGTCTGTAATGTACTTCTGTTGAGACAATACAGCCCCTTCTCTTGATCTAGCAAACTCCACCCCCAAGAAATACTTTACATCTCCCAGATCTTTGATTGTGAATAAGCCATGCAAATACTCCTTTACTGCTAAAATATCTGACATATGGGCACTGGTAAGAAGTATATCATCAACATAGAGAACCAAAATTACCTTAGCACCTGTAGCTGTTGTATGTGTGAATAAACAGTAGTCATTAGGAGAATGTTGAAAACCATATTCAATTAACTTGGCTGAAATCTCCTTGTGCCATTGGCGGCCAGCTTGCTTCAGGCCATACAAAGGCTTTTTGAGATGGCATATCTGGTCACCCTTGCACTTGTATACCTTTGTGGTGGCAGTAAGTAAATATCTTCATCTAAATATCCATGAAGATAGGCATTGTTGATGTCAATTTGGTGCACTGGCCAATCCCTTGCTACTGCCAAAGCCAGGACTGTCCGAACAGTGACCACCTTTGCCACAGGACTGAATGATTCATGGTAATTGATACCAAAGGTTTGATTATAACCTTTGGCCACAAGCCTTGCTTTGAAACAGTCAACTTCTCCAGTTGGCTTTTATTTGATTCTGTAAACCCATTTTGAGGTAAGAGCCTTTTTTCTTGCAGGTAAATCAGAAATAACCCATGTACCATTATGTTCCAATGCATCAAGTTCTTGCTGCATAGCTTTAACCCATTCATTATTTTGACTAGCTTCAAAATAGCTCTTAGGCTCTCTGATTGGGCTAATATTGCACAAGAAGGCAGTATGTTCTGGAGAGAAACATGTAATGTGAGGTAAAGAATCATTAGCAGTCTGTGAAAGAGATACAAAATCTCTTAACCAAGATGGAGGTTTGGAAACCCTGTTTGTCCTGCGAAACACAGGCGGAATGTTAGTTTGAGATGAAGAATCACATGAAACCAATCCTTCTGTACCAGCAAAAGAATTCAATTTCTCCTTTCCCTGCAATGAAGAAGAGGCATAAGGAAATACAGTTTCCTGAAAAGTAACATCTCTAGCTGTAAGAATCTTCTGTTTCTCCAAATCATATACTTTAAAACCTTTCTGCCCAAGAGAAAAACCAAGAAATATGGCAGGATGGGCACGAGGAGCTAATTTATCCTTGTAAGGATGAACATCAGTATAAAAACATTGGCAACCAAATACCTTGAAGTGATCATATGTAAGATGTTTCTGATACAACCTGTAATAAGGAGTCTCCCATTTAAGAATCTTTGAAGGAAGAACATTGATGATGCTGGTGGCCATCATTAAAGCCTCTCCCCAAAATGCTGATGACAAAGAAGCCTGAAAAAGCAAAGATCTGGTAACATCCAAAAGATGGCGATGCTTTTTCTCAACAACACCATTCTGCTGTGGTGTATAAGCACAAGTTCTTTGATGTACAACACCCAAAGATTGACATAATTTTCTACAATTCTGATTCACAAAATCACTACCATTATCTGTTCTAATTATCCTTACTGCAGTTTGAAATTAAGTATGAACATAATTGAAAAAATTAACCAGGGCATTATATACCTGTGACTTGTTCTACAACAAAATTACCCATGTGGCCCTGGAATAATCATCCACAATAGTGAGGAAATACTTTGCACCAGTAAGTGAAGCTCTTTTATAAGGCCCCCAAACATCAAGATGTAAGAGCTGAAAAATTGCAGTTGTAGAGAGAGAACTCTTGGGGAAAATATGTTTGTGTTGTTTAGCAAGAGGACATATATTGCAAAAATCAAATGTAGTCTGCTTTAGAATAGAAATATGTTTCAGTACATCAGGAGAAGCATGGCCTAATCTCTTGTGCCAAGTACTACCATTATTTATCAATAGGTAATGAAGTTACATTACTGGTTTGTAAAGCTAAGCATTGTACTTTCTGCAAGCATTCAGCAGTAAAAGAAGCTTTATTAAGCTGATAAAGACCATCCTTGTACCATCCTACTGCCACAAGCCTATGTGTGGATTGGTCCTGTAAACAGCAATAAGTTGCAGCAAAATGTACCTCAAGATTAGAAGTCTGTAACAACTGGCCCACAGACAACAAATTAAATCTGAATTAAGGTACATGCAACACCCCTTGTAACAATACTTCTGGTGCCAATCTAACAGTTCCTATGTGTTTGACGAATTGTGCATTTCCATCAGGCAATAAAACTGATTCCTTAGAACTTGCAAGTGTAAAAGTTTCAAAGAAAGAGAAATTTGGTGTCATATGTGATGTAGCACCACTATCTATTATCCACACATCATCTTGAGTTTGTATGTTGAAACAATAAGAGATAGCATTACCAGAAAAGCCTACAAAGGCAGAGAAATTAGTAGAGGACTCTGGCATTTTTCCTTGTTGCTTGAGCATTCTGTAAACTTCATGCAGCATCTGTTTGGTATTAACTTCAGATAAGGTCTCCTCTTCTGAATCTGTTGAATCCTCAAGTGGATTGTCTTTCACTTCCTGAACAGCATTAGCCCTTGATCTAGGCTTGTCACGACCACCTGTATAACCCTGAGTGCCTGTATTTCCTTGAGTAACTTTTGGTCCTTGCCACCAGTCTGGATAACCAATGAGTTGGAAGCATGATTGCCTGTTATGTCCCACTCCATTACAGTGACTGCAGACTAAGTCTTCTTTCTTAACATTCCTTTTGCCTTTGGATCCATTGCCTCGTCCAGAACCATATGATTGCTTGGATCCTCCTTTGTTGTTGTGCCTGGAAGAGGTAAAATTTGCCATTTCAACATTTTGTTCTGTAAACACCTCTCTCTGTCTTTCTATTTTAGAAATCATGGAATAAGCGCGATCAATGCTAGGCATCGGCTCCATGAGCAGTATTTGATTAATTACATGCTCATAGCCCTCATTCAATCCTGTCAAAAATTGCAACAACTTGTCCTCCTCTTGTAAATCCATAAAACGTCTGAAAACATTGCACACACAGTCATTTGCTGCTCCACATTGACACTCTGGAAGTGGCCTAAGTAAAAAGAGTTCATCCCATAACTTCTTAAGTTGAATGAAATACGTTATGACTGAATTATTTCCTTATGTGAGTATATTAATTTCACGTTTGAGTTTAAACAATGTTGGACCATTACTATCTCCAAATCTGTCTTCTAATTCAATCCACAATGATTTGGCAGAGCTTGTAAATTCAAAAGCATCTGCTAAGTCTCGAGAAATTCAATTAAGAATCCAAGAAATTACCAGACAGTCTGTTTCCTTCCACTCATCATATTCTGGCGAATTTCTTCGAGGAGGAACTTCATCTCTGTTAATAAACTTCAGTTTCTTTTTGGCTGTTATAGCTCTTAACATACCATGTTTCCAGGTTAAGAAATTGGAACTTCCTTTTAGTATTGAACTGATAAGAATGAGACCTGGATTGTCAGATCCCGCTCCATTATTTCTGCTTTCTCCATATCCAGTTCTTCGATCTGCTCGATGTTCATCTTCGAAATTCATATTCTGACGATTATTGCTTGTATCCTCGTTTTCTTCTTCGAAAACCGGTAAATCAGCATTAATCACTATCTGCGGTGCTCTCCTTCGTCGCACCATGAAAACAACTCGAAGATCTACTTCCTTAGTGCTCTGATACCATGTTACAAACTAGAGAAATTCTGGTTCAAAACAAGAAAAAAGTAGTAGAAGAAGAAGAATTCGATTTCTATTCAACTCAACAAAATTACAATCTCCAATTTGTATTTATAGTGTAAAATGAATGGCTGTGATTTACAACTAATTTGTAACTAACTCCCACCTGTTTCTTCTCTTGAAATGTTTCCCGCCTTTTCCACTAAGACTTGATTCTGTGTTGTAGGCTTCATTCTTGATCATGTGCAGCCTCTTTGATAATCACAAGATGTGGTAACTTTGGTTCAGCTTGTATACTTTCCACATTTTTTCTGCAAAAACAAAAAGTCTCATGCATTTTCAGTAAAAAAAAAAAAAAAAAAACTGTGCATTGGATATCAAATAGGATTCCCCACTTTTTGCATAATTTTGCACGGTTTTTGTTTAAGATTAATTGCATTTAGAATCTGATTTGCATAGGTCTGAAAGTTGATTTATCAATTATATACTTTTTTTTTTTTTCGGTTCTCTCGAATTATTGGAATAGTATCTATTTATTACCAAACAAAAGAGAATGAACATATAATTACAAGTTACATTACAACATTATTGATGTGAATTGAGTATATGTTGACTTCGAAACATTAGCCAATGTCTTATTATACCAAAAATAGCTACCCATAATATTTTTGGCATGAGAAACATGAATGACCTATACACTATTTAAATTACAACTGACAATACATAATAATTATACAATGTTACCCATTAACATTATTATTGGTAGCATGATCCCAATTTAATATATATATATTAGATTGTCATTATGAATTTATAGTTTTGTAGATTTTATATGCCTCAACTAATAACTAGGTTGATTTTCAGTAAATAATAATAATAATAATAATAATAATAATAATAATAATACCTAGGTTGATTATGCATAACGAGTTCTCGGTTTTCAAACTCATTAAATACATAGCAGAAATGAATGATGAATTTTAAATATTACTAAGTTTAACATATAATTGTTACCTATAGAGTGTTTGTTTTTAATATACATAAAAAGATTCATTTTTAATTAAGTGTGTAGTATTGATCTCATGAGATATCATACTATGGACTTCCAAATTAAAGAGAAATGTCTTTATCACCAGGTTATAGTTGAATAGGTTTTAATGTGAGATATTTAACATACTTATTTCATACCTCTTTTAGCTTATATTCTTTATCTAAGTCTAAGTATAAGTAATACAACATTAAATTACACGATTGCCGTATAAAAAATTTGATATATGTATATACTTACATTTTTTATGGAAGACACTTTGAAAGTTTTGAGAATACTGAGCTTGATAACATAAATGAGTGCATATATAAAGTTATATGTGTCTAATACAAAATGAATTAATTTAATATATACATATGATTCTTTAAATTTATTTATTTTGAATGCAAAATTCGAATGCAATTATGACTAACTAATATCCACAATAAAAATCTACCTTACTAGATTTCATATTCGTAGCATTACTACCCTTGCATTTATGATGAGTAAAAAAAAAAAAAAAAAAAAAAATCGGATTTATGAATTATATATATAAAAACTCAAAATGACAATTCAAAAATTAAAAAATAAAAATAAAAAACTGAAAATGAAATATGGGTGCTGTGTATAAAATTTATTTCCCAGCATTTGAAAGAATAATTAAGATTTTCCAAAATTGAAAAATAAAAACAAAGAAAAGGAAAAAAGAAAGAAATTTCCAATTCTCGATAGCTTAAATGCAAAGCTTAGCCAGATGGCGTATCCTTATAGTTGCTAACGCCTCCCCCCCACCCCTCTTCCTTTCCTGTCCTTCCCTGCACCCATTTCCGCCATCTATATATCCTTCTTTCTTACCACCTT
This sequence comes from Euphorbia tirucalli, assembly GCA_039660915.1. Lineage (NCBI taxonomy): Eukaryota > Viridiplantae > Streptophyta > Magnoliopsida > Malpighiales > Euphorbiaceae > Euphorbia > Euphorbia tirucalli. Next base: position 9,480,502 of record CM077638.1, read on the forward strand.
TCATCCCCAAATTTCCACCTTCTTCTTCTTATTCCTTCTCTGTTTTACTCTGTTTTTTTTTTTAAACAAATTCAAACACAGAGAGACAGCTATGGTTGTTCTATCACAGACAGTGCTAAACCATTTCTCGTTAATCAAAACATGCAAGCCTACAGGCCTTTTTACTGAAATTCCAGTGATTGACCTTTCAGACCCACAAGCTAAAACTCTCATAGTTGATGCCTGTAACCAATTCGGTTTCTTTAAATTGGTCAATCATCGAGTCCCATTGGAGTTTATGACCAAATTAGAATCCCTCGCTACCAATTTCTTCAATCTTCCTCAATCTGAAAAAGACAAGGCTGGCCCTCCTGACCCTTTTGGCTATGGTAATAAACGAATTGGGCCTAATGGTGATATTGGTTGGATAGAATATCTTCTCCTTAACACCAATTCCCAAATTACTTCCCATAAAACTCTCTCCATTTTCCAAGAAAACCCTCAAATTTTCCGGTAAAATTAAAAACAGCCCCAAATTTCCCTTTTTCTTTCTATGCTCTGTTATGCTCTGTTTTTGGTACCAAAAACAGAGCATAGTGTAAAAATGGAGGAACTCAACTGACATAATATTTCCTGTGTGTGTTTAATTTTCAGCTCAGCTGTGGAGGATTACATAATGGAAGTGAAGAGAATGGCATATGAAGTATTGGAATTGATGGCGGATGGATTGGGCATTGAGCCGAGGAATGTGCTGAGTAAATTGGTAAAAGATGAAAAAAGTGATTCATGTTTTAGGCTAAATTATTATCCGCCATGCGCAGAGATGAATGGTAGAAATTTGATTGGATTTGGGGAGCATACAGACCCACAGATAATATCTGTCTTAAGATCTAACAACACAACTGGCCTCCAAATCTGTCTGAGAGATGGGACTTGGGTTTCCGTCCCACCTGATCAGTCCTCCTTTTTCATCAATGTTGGTGATGCTTTGCAGGTGTTCATTTCTTCCTTCTTCTGAGTTTTTCTGTGTTGTTCTTTGTATATACAAATTTATCCCAACCAAGTTTGTTAGAAATTTAATATCACAGTATAAAGATGTCCATATCCTATCATCCCTTTCAACCCTCTCCCTAAATTTTTGTTTCAAAAGAATATCCTTCTAATTTCGGATATTTTAAATAACTGGATCCAATTTTTTTTATTTAAATTTACTTTACTTGAAACTTCTCACTGTTTGATACATGTAGAGAGAGAAGTAATACTTTATCCTAATCTTGGAAAAATGAGATAAAAAAGAGAATTCCAAAAAGGGTTCATAGTTTTCAGAGATGGTTTGAAAAGTACAAATGGGAACTTTTTTAATTAAAACTTTGACAATATGTTAACAAGAAGTAAATAAAAAATGGATGCAGGTAATGACTAATGGAAGGTTTAGAAGTGTGAAGCATAGAGTGATGGCTGACACAAAGAAATCAAGGATATCAATGATATATTTTGGTGGTCCACCTTTGACTGAAAAGATTGCACCTTTACCTTCTCTATTGAAAGACGGTGAAGAAAGCTTATATGAACATTTCACTTGGTTTGAATATAAGAAATCTGTTTACAGGTCTAGACTTGCTGATTACAGGCTTGGCCTGTTTGAAAAAAACTGCAGGCCAATTATCTAATCTTTCAAATATATATAAAATAAATAAATAATATATATATTTTTATTTTTGTCAATTGTGAAAAATAGGTTTGAAAGAGTTGACTCAACTGGCCGCAGATGGAAAACACATAGGTTGTTTGTGACTTTTTTTTTTTTTTTGAAATATTGTAACAGCTGCTTTATCATGATGTCATCATGCGTATGTATATTTATTATTAAAGTTATACTAATATAAAATGATGGCTCAATTTTCTTTCTATCCAAAACTAATAATATGTAATGGATTTTACCGGATGGATTTCAACTATTTAATAACCACGTATGTTTTTCAAATTTTATCTATTTCTGGAAATTCTGGATTTTACTTAAATTGTACATCCTTTAATTTAGAGGTTATTAAATATAGAATAAAACTGGATTATGTTATTTAAAAAAAAAAAAAAAGCCTTTTATTCCAATCATAATAATTGAAAAGTTTAGTAGAAAAATTAGAATAAGTTGTGAAAAATTAAACATAAAATTTAAATCTCCAAAAAAAAATATAATCAGTATCTCTACATTACTTTCAAAAATATCAGTATCACATCATACCATGAATTAGAAAGAATGATATTTGATACGATAATGCTAATTGCATATGTAAAACCCAAATAGGCCCACCTATGTAGATAATCATGGCTACAATTATTAGGTTGTTCATTATTCTTAAAAAAATGATATATTTCACCTCTACTTCTATGCATATGATTCATTAGCTTTTTAATTAAGAACGATAATAGATTATAAGTGCAAGAGAAATTGAAATCTCAGCTAGAAACAAGAAAAGAGATTGTATACCATTTTGAAATGTTATATCAAATACAATACAATAATGAAGGTATTTATAGGGAAAACAAATACATTCTTGAACACAGTAGAAGAAAATGAAAAAGGCGCTAAAATCAGTTACTTTAAGAACTTCTTCCACGAGCTTCTTCTAACAACCTATGCCAGCTCAGTAGTAGCACATACACATCTATGGGCAATGTTGTAGCATAATGCAACACCAACCTCACATGTAGCAGATGTAGACAGTACCGCAACAAAATACAACACCAACAACACAACACAACAGCAAATGTAGCATACACATCCTATCATCCCCCCAAGATAGAGCAAGAGGCAATTGATGAAAACCAGTCTTAGAAAGAACTGGAAGAATGCAAGAAGAACTAAGGGGTTTTGTAAAAAATTTGCAAGTTGTAGATAAGCGGACACATAAATAAGGAGAACAAAGGCTTCACTAATGCATTCACGAGTGAAATGGTAATCTATAGCCACATGCTTTGCCCTTTTATGAGAAATAGGATTCCTGGCCAAGGCAATGACTGCCTGACTATCACACTTCAAAGAAATAGGATACTGCACTGAATTTTGAAATTCAGCAAGCAAGTAACAAATCCATTTCAATTCACAACAAGTGCAGGCCATACTCCTATATTCTGCCTTAGTAGAAGACTTGCTAATTATATGCTACTTTTTGGTCTTCTAGGATGATAAAGAAGATCCAAAGAAAATACATAAATATATCAAGGATTTCCTAGAGATCTTGTAAGTGGCCCAATCTGAGTCACAATAAGCTGTCAAATTGAAATATGCTTCCACAAGATATAATATACTATAGTTGAGTGATCCTTTTAAAGTATATTAAGACATGCACTACAATAATAAAATGATGAACAAAACGAGTTTGCATGAATTGCTAAGTCATTGGGTGACCAAAGTAATATATGGTCATGTAAATCCAAGGTACAAGAGTTTGCCTACAATTCTTTGGTATTGAGCAGGGTCATGGTAAAGTTCACCTTGACTAGAAAGATCAAGGCTAAGAGCTAAGGGCTAGGCACTGGTTTGTCCTTTCATGAGAAATAGGATTCTTAGCCAAGGCAATGGCTGCCTGACTATCACACTTCAAAGAAATCCATTTCAATTCACAACAAGTACAGGCCATACTCCTATATTTTGCCTCAGTAGAAGACTTGCTGACTATATTCTACTTTTTGGTCTTCTAGGATAATAAAGAAGATCCAAAGAAAATGCAGAAATCTATCAAGGATTTCCTAGAGATCTTGTAAGTGGCCTAATTTGAGTCACAATAAGTGTCAAATTGAAATATGCTTCCACAGGATATAATATACCATAGTTGAGTGATCCTTTTAAGTATCTTAAGACATGCATTACAACAATAAAATGATGAACATAACGAGTTTGCATGAATTGGCTAAGTCATTGGGCGACTAAAGTAATATCTGGTCGGGTCAAACCAAGGTACAAGAGTTTGCATACAATTCTTCTGTATTGAGCATGGTCATAGTAAGGTTCACCTTGAAAAGAAAGATCAAGGCTAGACGGCTAAGGGCTAGGCACTGGTTTGTCCTTTCATGAGAAATAGGATTCTTACCTAAGGCAATGGCTGCCTGACTATCACAATTCAAAGATATAGGATACTACACTGAAATTTGAAATTCAGCAAACAAGTAATAAATCCATTTCAATTCACAATAAGTAAAAGCCATACTCCTATATTCTACCTCAGTAGAAGACTTGTTGACTATAATCTACTTTTTGTTCTTCTAGGATAATAAAGAAGATCCAAAGAAAATGCAAAAATCTATCAAGGATTTCCTAAAGATCTTGTAAGTGGCCCAATCTGAGTCATAATAAGTGGTCAAATTAAAATATGCTTCCACAGGATATAATATACCATAGTTGAGTGATCCTTTTTAGTATCTTAAGACATGCATTACAACAATAAAACGATGAACAGAACGGGTTTGCATGAATTGGCTAAGTCATTAGGTGACCAAAGTAATATCGGGTTGTGTAAAACCAAGGTATAAGAGTTTGCCTATAATTCTTCTGTATTGAGCAGGGCCATGGTAAGGTTCACCTTGAAAAGAAAGATCAAGGCTAGAGGGCTGAGGGCTAGGCACTGGTTTGGTATTTTATAAATAAACATCAATGATCATGTCATGGATATATTTGGTTTGAAAAAGAAGTAACCCTTGATCAGATCTAGCAATCTTAATGCCAAAAAAGTATTTAACATGACCAAGGTCTTTTATAAGGAAAAGGTTATGCAAATAGGTTTTAACTTCAGATATAAGAATATGATTAAAGCTAGTGATAAGATGTCACCTACATAGATTACCAAAACAATGAATTCAGCTGCAATACCTTTTATGAATAGGCAATAGTCATGAGAGTACTTTTAAAACCAGCTTCAATTAATTTCAGAGAAATCTCCTTATGCCACTATCTATCAGCTTGTTTAAGTCCATATAAAGACTTAACAAGTTTGCAAACTTGACCTGGAGAAGTATTTTTGTATTCTCAATGTAGAAGTAAGTAAACATCTTCATCCATGTAAATAAGCATTGTTGATGTCCACTTGATAAATTTTTCAATTTTGTACTTTTAGCAACATGGCTAAAAGTTTCATGAAAATCCACTCCTTAAGGTTGCTTAAACCCCTTTGCACCAGTCTAGCTATGAATCTTTCTACTTCTCCATTAACTTTATATTCTATCCTGTAAACCCATTTGGAAGCAAAAGGATTTTTAGGTTTATTAGATTCCAAAGTTGCTAATGTTGGAAATCATCATGGGAAAAATTAAAGGCAATGCAGAATATCGATTAAAAATTTTTCTCTATTCCAAAGCCCAAGATTTATGTTGATTAACAACACTAAGCAAGAACAGAAAGAGAATAGAATTTTCTCAGCTTAATTGTCTCCTCTAGAGACTGCTGTAGAAACCCAAATGCTTTTCCTCCATAATCTAGTACACGAATGAATCTTGAACGCGACTCGTGCTAGCGAACGTATTGAACAAAAACTGAAACCAAGCAACCAAAGGCGACGGCTCATTCTTCTCTAGGTTCGACGAAATATCTATGGTGGCTCGGTTTACGGAGAAATTAGGTTTAAGGCTTTCTTATTGTTGCCTATAAAATTGGACTTTAGCAAGTGCACTAAGTCAGTTGTAGTATGTAGGCAAGACCAAGTATCATTTCCTCAGGAATCTGTACGAATAATCTTAATTTTCTAGTAAACAAGCAGATTTGATATCTTTCACAAATAAAATAAAGATTTTAAGCAAACTAACTAGGTAGACTAACACAGATTCTAGCATTGACAGATTCAAGATGGAAAAGAATAAAAATAACAACAACAATAATAAAAAGGCAACAGATCCAAACCAAGCATAAGCAAGCAGTTTTAGAATATTCCTCTCCTTAACCATTATGAGCAGGATTACAGAACATAGATCTAGGGTATCTCACTCGCAAATCAATACACTAGGAATCTCCGGACATGTGGATCCTATAACAAGTAGCATAATCGAATTTCTTCAGTAAAAGACTGCTTAATCATGCATTAAGATCTTGCAAGTATTTTATCAAAGATAAAAACCCCTAGCATGCAGTCTACTCAAATTTCTTCAGCAATAAATATGCATGTGTTTCAAGGCATTTTCATGGTTAAGAATCTCCTCTCGGTCTCATCCTAACCACTAACATATGAGGTGATTAGTCTCAAAGAAAGATGAATTACATCAGGAAACAATCATCACGTACATAATACCCATAATAAAGGACGCGAAGGAGTACTTCATACTTCCAGCCGAACTGGCTCAAACCTACTTGAAACGAACTACTCACAATACATGAGCAGCATCAACAAAAAAATAAATAATAAAATAAATAAAGACAAATTACTACTAATTATATTAAACTAAAGAATTAGAATACAAGAGAAAAAAATGAGCCAAGAGTCAAAAGTTCCCTACTACTAACACTAAGGGAGTATAATAGTACTCCCCAAAAGACTAAATTACCCTAAAAAAAAATCAAAGAATAATAAAGTACTTAGCATTGATGGGTTAAAAATAATCATAAATTAAAATAATATTAAGTCCAACCATTAAAGTTTAACCTAAATTTGCAAGTTAAATCTTTCCAAAAGTCAACTCTCTTTTCAAGACAAATCACATCTTCTTTTCCATCCCTCTATGGAGCACGCCAAGGACCAATTTCTACCCAACTTTTTCTCTCTCTTTCAGCTTCTTGCAGCCTGCTTACTGAGGTTTTTCACGGTTTTGCTCTAATTTTCTTTTTATCATGAGATAAGCTCTTATTAGCCAAAATTAATTCAATAAAACTCAATTTAACTCCAATTAACACATGAAATCATTGTTGTATTTTACACTTATACTTATATACTCCTTAGCCTACTAAGATTTTAATTAAAACTATAGATTATTTAATTTGATTAAATTAATTTAACTTGTACAATTAGAATTAAATAAAACCTAATTATAAAATTCCAATTGACATAATTAAATATAATTTTATCAAATTAATATAACCCAAAGTTAAATTAAAATCAACCTTAATAAATAATCCTTTGTATTTATATTTCCACCAAGGAAATTCTATTTTATTTAATTAATTTTTTACTACATGTAATTAATTAATCAAACAAAATTAATTTCTCCCTTAATATAATTGAATTAATTATGACATAACCTAATGTCAATAACTCAATTAATTTGGTTCCCGTTTCTATTATGATTTTTCAACATTTAGTCGTTCTATGTGTACGATCATGTGAGTCCGTCTTTATGTTGGCAGTGAACCAAGGCTCACAGATGGTAAGTGGGTTCTAGCAAACCGTTACAGCCTCCAATTATTATTAGGGTTGTCAAAAGGGTGACGGGGGCCCTCCTGGACGGGGAATCCCCGATTAAAATCCCCGCGGGGTGGGGACGGAGACGAATTTGTCCCTATTTATTAATCGGGTACGGGGATGGTAATACCCTTACCCGCCCCGCGAGCGCCCGTCCCCATCCCCGTTTAAAGCCCGCAGGGATCCCTGATGAAATACCCAAATCCTCGTTTCAATTTATTTAATTAATATTAGATTATATGTTAAAGAAAGTAATAAATAATGTTTAAGTGTTCTGAAAGGACTTGGTCTTAGAGAGCAAAGAACACAGCCCATAAGAATCAAAAAATCCAGCCGGCCCAATTGAAACGTAATATTATTACTTCTAAAACTTATTTGCCCTGCCAACCTAATTCTTCTTCTTCGTCCACTCCTTCCTTCTCATTTGTCTCTCTCTGCTAACAAAAAAAACAAAAAAAAAAACGCTAACTCTCTCTCAGGTCTCCATCTCCCGCTCTCATCTTCACAGCTTCACGTGCTTTGCTCTTATCTTCGTTTTCTTTCCCTATTGCTTCCTCGAAATCTCACCGTCAGAATTCTTTCGTCTCTTTCAGGTACGATCTTGGCTGAAATTTGTAGTTGGTGAAATATACTATCATTTTCTTGTTGTAATTGGTTTGTTTATATTCTGATGAAATGTGTAGTCTGCTAATCGCCTCCATGGACATTTACATTTAGATCCCCCCCCCCTTTTTTTTTAAACCTTCATCTTTGCATTTTATGGTGGTGGTGGATTTGGATTATAAAAAGCTGAGAAATCTATGATGCAGTGCAGATGTATTTCTTTTCTTTGGTGCTCTAGCATAAAAATTGGTGTTTGTGTGGACAGAGAACGAGTAGTGGTTTATTCTGTTGACGAGCCTAGTTATAGAGTGTTTGTCTGCAATTTTTGAGCAGCTAAATTATCCGCTGCTTGGAATGGTGATGGCCATTTTTGGCCTCATTATTTGCATAGTTGAGATTTTTCATAGTGCTCAGACTAAACAATTAACTTTGGAGTGGAGAGGGAGGCTGCCATTTTTGTATAGTAATTAATAATTTGTGTAGAAATTGAAAGAATGATCTTTATTATGGATCTCACTCTATAATTCTTATACAAGGCTGTATATATAGAGGAAGAATACACAGGAAAAGAGGCGCCAATTCAGTTGTAATTGGCGCCAAAACCGTTACAACAGAAAACTAATCAAACGCAGAGGAAAAGGAAAGAAACGCAAAACAAGAGAAGAAGAAGAAAAGAAGAACTGGGCTTGACCAATGAAACCATCCAAAGAAGCTCATAGAAGCCCATCATACACAAACCCGGATAGAAGCCCAGCAAACAGAAACCCGGTTTTCACCCCCACCTCAAGATGGCAGGACTGAGGATTTGAGAAATCCCATCTTGAACAACGCAGGAAGCATGTGAGAACTGCTTAAAGGTTTGGTGAACAAATCGGCCAACTGGAGATGAGTCGAAATATAATCAAGGGCAAGAAAACCATCTGCAATATAATCCCTGAGGAAATGACAATCAATGCCTACATGTTTGGTTTTCTCGTGATGCACTGGGTTGCGAGCCAAAGCAATGGCTGATTGGCTATCGCAGCGCAGAGGTATGGGCAGGGGAATGGAAACTTGGAAATCCTGCAGAAGATAATAAATCCATTTCAGTTCGCAACATGTGGCTGCCATACTTCGGTATTCTGCTTCTGCGGATGATCTGCTAACAACACCCTGTTTCTTTGACTTCCAGGAAATCAAAGAAGGTCCAAGAAATACACAGTAACCAGTGATTGATCTTCGTGTGATTTTGCAAGTACCCCAATCCGAATCACAGAAAGCCTTGAGTTGTAAATCACCAGTACTAGGATAGAACAAACCATAGTGAAGTGTGCCCTTCAAATATTTCAATGTATGCAATGCAGCCTGGAAATGGTGTACCCCTGGACTCTGCATAAACTGACTTAATTGATGGGTTACATAGGTAATATCTGGTCTTGTAAAACCAAGATACAAAAGCTTACCCACTAATCGTCGATATTGCTCTGGATTATCATACAAAGGACCTGTGTGACTGAAATCCATACCTGCTGCTTGAGGACTAGGAACACTGTTAGCATCAGTTAAGCCTGCTTCAGTGAGCGTGTCAAGAATGTATTTTGATTGAGAAAGAAGAATCCCAGCATCAGATCGAGCCAGTTCAATGCCTAAGAAATACTTAGCAGGACCCATATCCTTGATAGTGAAAAGGCTATGCAAAAAATTTTTCACTTCTGTAAGAGCATCTTCAGAAGGGCTAGAGAGCAAAATGTCATCTACATAAATGATCAATATGGTGGGAATGAGGCCATTCATTTTAACAAAGAGACAATGGTCATGAGGAGAACGCTGAAATCCAAAACTGAGGAGTTTACCAGACAATTCTTTGTGCCATTGTCTGCCTGCTTGTTTAAGACCATACAATGACTTGAGTAACTTACATACCTTGCCAGCAGGAAAGTTTTGATAACCAAGTGGTGGAGTTAAATACACCTCTTCTTCAAGATGTCCATGCAAATATGCATTATTGACATCAATTTGATGGATAGGCCACTGCTTCATAGCACTAAGAGCAAGGAAAATCCTTACTGTCACATTCTTTGCAACAGGACTGAAAGTCTCATGGAAATCAACTCCCTCCTTTTGTGTGAAACCCTTAGCCACCAATCTGGCCTTGAACCGATCCACTTCACCATTCTGCTTGTATTTAATTCGATAAACCCATTTGGAAGATAATGGTTTTTTATAAGCAGGAAGATCAGTCATCTCCCAAGTCTGATTAGCTTCTAATGCTTGAAGCTCATCATGCATTGCCTGCTGCCATCGAGGATCCTTTTGTGCTTCATAGAAATTGTGAGGTTCAGTATCCTGCAAAATATTTGCAAGAAAACTAGCATGTTGTGAATTGATCAAAATACAATTAGACTGGTCAGTATTTGTAGAAAGGACAAAATCCTGCAGCCATAAAGGAGAATGTTTTGGTCTAGCTGATCTGCGGATTGCAGCAGGTATTTGTGTGGAAGTAACATCTGTGATTGAGTGATCACTGGTAACAGACGATTGGAGAGGTAAAACACCTGAATCTGATTTATTTGGAGGAGAAACAAATGATGGAACAAGTTGTTGCTTAGATGCAATGGTTGTAGATGCATAAGGGAAAATACTCTCCTGAAAAATAACTTCCCTGGAAACACAAATGTTACCTGTTATGAGATCATAAACTTTATACCCCTTTTGATGGGATGGAAAGCCAAGAAAAATGGCTTTATGAGCCTTGGATGAAAATTTATCTGTGGTTCTGAGATCCTTATAAAAACATTGGGATCCAAAAACATGAAAAATACTGTAATCTGCTGGTTTATTGAAAAATTGTTCATAAGGAGATTTCCAACTCAGCTTTTTACTTGGTAGCACATTTATTATAGTGACTGCCATGAGGATGGCCTCTCCCCAAAAATTCGCAGGAAGACTTGCTTGAAACAAGACTGCTCTTGCCGTTTCTAGCAAATGTCTGTGCTTCCTCTCAACTATGCCATTCTGTTGAGGAGTGTAAGGACATGATCTTTGATGTATAATTCCTTCTTGCTGGAAAAGTTGACCACAAGTATGGTTAAGAAACTCTCGACCATTATCACTCCTAATTGTCTGCAACTGAGCTCCATATTGAGTTTTAATATATTTCAAAAACACAGTAAGTGCCTGACTAACTTGAGCCTTGGATTGTAAGAGAATAATCCATGTAAATCTGGTATAATCATCCACTATTGTAAGGAAAAATCTAGCTCCAGTAAGTGATGGAACTTTGTAGGGTCCCCATACATCAACATGTATCATTTGTAATCGAAAAGTGCTACAAATTTGACTTTTATTGAAAGGAAGTCTGTGCTGTTTTGCACTTGGACATATTTCACAATTTGATGAATTACATTTCATGTCTATACTGTTTATATGACTAAGGGACTCAAAAGAAGCATGACCTAATCTTTTGTGCCAGATATCCACGGCAGATTTTCCTATCACATTATCAACTGAAACATTACAACAATTTTGAACCTTCAAAATCATCTCTTGTGCAAAAGAATTTTTATCAAGCAAATACAAGCCATCCACCATCCAAGCCACTGCCAAAGGCTTTCTAGTATTCACATCCTGCAGACAGCAATAAGAAGCTGTAAAATGAATTTCTATTTTTTGTTGGTGCAGCAACTGCCCTACTGACAACAAATTATACCGGAATTGTGGCACATAAAAGACATCCTGCAATTTCAACTTATTGAACTGAATATCACCAATACAATTGATCACTTGATAAGTACCATTAGGTAGACTTATTCTCTGCTGGTTTGAAACAGTTTTTAAATAGGAAAACCAAGATCTGTTGGCACACATCTGAGCAGAAGCCCCACTGTCAATTATCCAATAATTGGAAACAGATGCTGAAGTGGATGGAATAGCATTACCTGAAAAACCTGCAAATGCTGAGAAATCTGTACCAGCTGAAAGTGGTGTATCTCCTGCATTCTTGCTTTCCTTTAACAATTTATACATCTCTTGCATTATGTATGTTAGATTACCAGACTGAGCTGCTGTCTCTTTGTCTTGATTAACATCAGAATAGACCTGTTCTTTGTTCATAGAAGGAGAAGAAATAGCTGCATTAAAGGAAGAAACAGAGTTACCTTGTACAGTTCTTGGTTTGGGACCTTTCCACCAGTCTGGATAACCAATCACTTTGAAACAAGTAGCTCTGACATGGCCTTCTGTTTCACAAATCTCACACCAGCCTTCTTTCTTCTTCTTGCCTTTTGTTTCATTCTTCTTGGAAACAGTTTTGCTGTAATTTGCTATTTCCACTTGAGGCTCGAGATTAACTTCATTTTGACTTTCAATGCGCAGAACCATTGAATAAGCCTGATTCACCTCTGGTAATGGCTCCATTAATAATATCTGATTGCAGACATGAGCATATTGTTCATTCAATCCCATTAAGAATTGTAAGAGCTTATCTTCTTCATTGATATCAGCCATACGCCTGAAGGCATTGCAGTCACAAGTCTGACTAGCTCCACATTTACAGCTTGGAATTGGTCGCAGCAGATTCAATTCATCCCAGAAACGTTTCATTTTATTAAAATAAAGCATCAGTGACATATTTCCTTGCTGAAACAGGCTCAATTCTCGTTTGATCTTAAACAACATTGGACCATTGCTGTATCCAAACCGGTGCTTCAAATCTTTCCAAAGATTCCTTGCAGATTCAACATAAAGAAAACCTTCAGCTACTTCACTAGATATTGTGTTCAATATCCAGGAAGAGACAAGGCAATCATTCCTCCGCCATTGCTTGTACTCTGGTGATTGAACTGCTGGTGGACTACTCTCATCAAGAATGAATTCAAGCTTCTCCTTAGCAGTTAATACTCTTATCATTGAGTTACTCCAGGAAAGATAATTCCTCTGACCTGTAAGCACTGTGTTTATGAGCACTAGTCCAGGATTATCTGAACTACTTGATCGATTCTGTGTTTCAAAATGAGTTCCAGCATGAGTTCCAGCTGATTCATCATCCGCTTCTACTTCTCCTGGGAAGAGAGCTCCTTGAGGAATCTCCTGTGCTGTAGTCCTTCGTCTTCTTGCCATTGTTGACAAAACTTGCTCAAGGTGAAAACCTAGAGCTCTGATACCATGTAGAAATTGAAAGAATGATCTTTATTATGGATCTCACTCTATAATTCTTATACAAGGCTGTATATATAGAGGAAGAATACACAGGAAAAGAGGCGCCAATTCAGTTGTAATTGGCGCCAAAACCGTTACAACAGAAAACTAATCAAACGCAGAGGAAAAGGAAAGAAACGCAAAACAAGAGAAGAAGAAGAAAAGAAGAACTGGGCTTGACCAATTAAACCATCCAAAGAAGCTCATAGAAGCCCATCATACACAAACCCGGATAGAAGCCCAGCAAACAGAAACCCGGTTTTCAATTTGTCTTATGCGATTTCTCATTTTATTTCCGCAATTGCAGTTTGAGGATGAAAGCACTATCAAGTTGTAATAAAAAAAAATTGTCCCAAATATTGATTTTATTAATAAAAGTTGATGATGTTATTTTATGTATAATTATTAATTATATATTAATGTATATGAGAATTGAGTTTTAAGAATTTTATGTTTGTATTTTAATGCATATTTGGATAAATTTGAGGGTGAAAATTAAAATTTTACAGGGTTTTTTTTATAAAATATTAAATTAGCTAAACGGGGACGGGGATCCCTGCGGGGACCTGATTTCCCACTGGGAACGGGGATGGGATAGATTTTTATCCCGGATTAATAAACGGGGTGGGGACGGGGATCCCCGATTAATATGGGGACGGGGAATGCAATTCCCGCCTTGCCCTGCCCCATTTACAACCCTAATTATGATGGAGACTTACAGTTTAATGTGAAACATAACCCAGTAGTGATCTTGTATATCATTTGCCAACTGACATCGATAGATAAGCAAGAGGCATGGCCCTGTCATCCTCTTATATGCTTATTTATTTCTTGATACCGAGTGGACTGAACCTAAAGAATAAGTATACTTACTTATTCGGGTATGGCATACACTTGTCAATCTCGCTCATCAAACAGCTAATAATATAATCTCAAGCGACGCTGAGTGGCAATTCCGTCAACTTCACTATTAACATCAACATATTCACTGGCCCACCCAATTTACCCATACTTGGCACCCTATTACGAGCCCGTTAGACGTATATCAAAGTGTATGAGATCCCATGTTATGTTACAGCGAATATCGGATCTAAGGATAATAGCAAGACCTACCTGAGAAACACTTATGACGATCGAACCATGTAGTTAGAGGTGGCCAAATTGAACCTGAACTGAACGAACTGGGTCAAAACTTGTCAAACCCTGAACCAGACCAGACCAACGATTTAGAAGAAAAGAAGGGTCAGGATTGATCAACCCCTGACCCTTGGAACCGGCGGTTCGATCCTTATATTTTTAACATGTAACATGTTTAACATATTTCTCTCTCTTTTTTTTAACATCTTTAACTTCTTTCACGTGATTTTCTTTTTAAAGGTGTAAGAGAAATAAATGGTGTATTTGTGCAAGTTATATTTTTGTAATAATTTGTATATTATGTAAATTATTAATTGTAAAATAAAAAATGTAAGTTGTTTTTCATATTTGAAAATTTATATTATTTTGTTACATATATTAATAATTTATCGAGAAATCTCTACATCTAAATGTTTATTCAAAATGGTTGAACCTGAACCGGACCGAACCTAAACCTGGTCAAACCCTAAACCTGAATCGGACGGGACTGAATGGCGGTTCAACTCTTTTGAAGGTTAAGGTTCAGGGATTTCTTGAACCTAAATCGGCGGTTCATGAACCTTGGCCATAAATACATGTGGTGTTCTTACGGTAGATCGATCCAGTACCATGTAACCTAACATTTACGCATATTCTTGATTGACATCCCTTGTCTAATGGCCAGTGAGACACCGCCATCCAGTTAAGGATATACTGATCTTTAGTTTCATTCATTTACATGATTAAAACAAACCAGAGATATCTTTATGATTATAACTTTAACTCTACTAAAAGGTCTCATAATCCAATGACCTACATTTGTTTACTTTACTATTGTTATAATCAACGGATACTCTATTTATACATAGCATAATATATGAATAAATAGATTCATGCCTTTATTTCAACCCAAAATGTATAATAAAAAAAATCCCGGTATAAAGTATAATACAACACAAAAACCAATACCATTGAACTAGGGCACACTAGCAACAAATTCATCATTCATAGCCTTGATCCAGTATGAATGTTTGAATGCTTCAACAAAGTTCTTGGTTTCTTTTGCTTGTAGTAAATTTGCAATGAAAACCGAATGTTCAGTAGAAAATTGAGTTAGACAAGGTACGTTATCTACTGCATAATGCACTTGAAAACTTATGCTCTGATACCATGAAATCTCAGCTAGAAAGTGAGAAAAGAGATTGTATATTATTCTAAAATGTTATATCAAAAACAATGCAGTAGTGAAGATCTTTATGGAGAAAACAATTACATTCTTGAATATAGTAGAAGGAAGTGAAAAAGGCGTCTAAATCAATTACTCCAATAGCTTCTTCCACAAGCTTTTTCTAACAAACTATGCCAGCTCAGCAGTAGCACATTCACAACATCTGTATGCAATGTTGCAACAAAATGCAACACCAACAGCCTCACATGCTGTAGCTGCAGACAACACCATAACAAAATGCAGCACCAGTATCACAACATAGCAGCAAATGCAACATCGATATATTATCAGAAATCATGTAAAAATTAATTTAATTAACAATTAAAATGAGATAAATCTTACATACGAGAATGTAATTCAATTGATCAACATGAAAATGAAAATTGAAAATTTTAAAAGTGATAAATAAAGTGATTTTTGATGATCATAAAAATAGGAAATAAAAAGAAGAAGGAATAAGGAGGGGGAGTGGGGCAGAGACACAAAATGAGGAGTGCAAAATAAGAAGATTCTGAAAAGGAAGGGAAGTGGTAGAAAAAGTGAAGTCATTATCCAAAGGAGTTTGTATTGACCATCCAAATTCATTTCACTTTCTCTCTCTCTCACATCCCTTTCTCACACTCACAATTTCATCTCCCAACCTCCTTTTTTTTTTTTTTTTTTTTTTTTACATATTTTAATTTATAACTACACTCTTTACATTTCTTCTTCTCTTAATTTCAAGTTTTCGACCCATTTCTTTTCACTAAATTGATCCATATTAATTCAACCACTTGGATTAATTAATTAAATATATATGCCTCTTAATCTACTCAAGTGTCCTATCCTATACGCAATTATCTCAATCCCAGTATTAATTCAATGACTCATACATATATATAAATTATTAACACGATTCACAAAAATAATTATTTAATACTCCTATTCTAACTATATTGAAATATCTATTAAACATAAAATTTCCTCCACAATTGAAGCGACAGTTTAAAATGATAAAGATCACTACTAGAAAATTACTTATGAATTGAAGTTTTGAGTTTAGTAGTTAATTAACATATAATAATGCTAAAATCTCTTAGATTAAAAGGTAATCTAAAGTTCAAGGTTTCGTATTCTAAGTTATTGATGAATTTTCGGTACAAGCTACAGATTGTCTTATGCTAAACATCAATCTTAATACGGAATTGGGCATATTCTTGCAGAGATGCTAGTTGGCAGTAAGTTCGTTTTTAAGAAAATATGTTCAATTTTCAAGGAATCTCGACATGATAAGTTCCTCTCTTTTATTTCATATTGTGTAACTTTCATGCGACGGTTTCTTCTTTAAGTTTAATTGGGTTTGGTTGTGTTGTTCATGATCATTAAGGCAACTTTCTTGCGGCGAATATTGGCAACATCAATAGTTCTATAGATCATATGTTAGTGGAAGTCCTCATATGTCGTAAAGCAATTATTTAGCTTCGCTCGCTTCTGTACCGACAAGTAATTTTAGAAGGTGATTGCCAATCTATTATTTTAGCTCTTAATGACAAGCATATTGGTGACTCTTTGATAATTGGTTTGGTTTAGATGATTGTAGAGCTTTAAAAAGTAATTTCTCTTTTCTTAACTATTCATTTGTTATTGCTCATAAGTTGCCAAATTAGGACTTCAAATTATACTACTTCTACTTTCATAAACGATATTCCTTATGTTATTAGGGATGTTCTTATATTGGATTTAATAAAGCGTTAACACATCTTTAAGTAAAAAGGAAAACAAAGATAAAACGTTTTCAATGTAAAGAGTATTTTAAAAGGAAATATTGTCTTTGAAATACAAATAACTATATAACTAACTAATTAAGCCATGTGAGATAATTAACAAATACATTAATTAGAGATAATAAAATTAAGATTATCTATCACCTTAAAATTGATATGTAGTTCAACATATATTTACTCTATAAAGTCTTAAAATTTCCGTTTATGATTTGTGATTGAAATGTATGTCATGGGCTTTAAAAAATGAGATTTTACTCTAGTTTGCATTTCTCTGACACAATTTGATATTTAATTTTTTCATCCCAACCATCCAATTGAATTTAATATTTAATGGAATAATATTGTCGTGATATTTATCTAGCCAATGTATGAAACTTCTTTCCTATAATTAATAATAAAAAAGGAAGAAAAAAATATGCACGCGTAAAGGAAAATAAGATTAGGAAACAGATTCAAATGTATTAATGATAATGGAAAGTGGAAACAGATATTCAAGCCAATTGGCATAGAACAGGACACTTGCCATGGATATACGAAATTGAAGTGCTATTCTCGTTGAATTGAAATGGGAAGAAGACTGATGAAGAGAGAGATTTGGCACAGAATTAAAATGTATGGAATAATAATAATAATAATATTTATTGGTAGGCAGGACCACAATATGAACAAATATGCATAATGCAAAAGAAAGATGTGGTCACCGCTCATACAACAACTACAGGAAGTGACATGAGAAAGACTGAAAATTAGCTAGCTACCACCTTTGGGACTTGCACTCCCTTTGATACCTCACCCCGTGAGCTGAGACTAGACTCAAAGTGTTTAGTGTGCTTCCAGCTAATAGGAATGTACCATACTGATATGAGAATACGCTATAACTTTTACATTCGTCCAAGATAATTGTGGAAAGAATGAAAAAAATTATAAATTTTGATACATGATTCCACGATTACAATTCCTTTAATTACTTCTAGCACTCTTTTCACCAACCAAACACATAAAAATAACTCGGGTTACTATTTTTTGTAATTAGGTCTAATTAATTTGTCCGAGACTACTTAAGAACCAATATTTACAACTCTCTACAATTTAAGCCTGTTGTAAAATTTCTCCATTGAGTGAAACATTTTACATTTAAAATTTACCGCGATTTGAATTTAAAAGCTCAAATTTAAACCAGTTAAAGTTCTTACTACTCAAATCAATCTACATTCATGCTTAAATATTTCAATTCCAATTTTCAGAAGCTGGTTTGTGGCTCTTATAACATGACCAACTTAAAATCTCGCTATACGTTCTTATCTTACCAAATTTTGAATTATTTGCACCAATATGTATAGGGAAAGGTTCCCTAATTATTTTTTTCTTCCGAAAAAGGTAGTGTATATTAGTGAGAACTCCAATCCGTAAATCAGTTTTTTTTAAACTATTCGGTTCTTTAGAAGAATTTGTAATCTTTTGAATTTAAAGAATTGAATTTTATATTTCATTGAAAAGAAAAAGATAGTTACGTTTTAATTGGTTGAGGGGAATTTCCGAATCTAAAGGCATCAGAACCAAATATTTATGGAAAGGGAAAGGAAAGGAAAGGCAAATAAATAAAAATGCATAGTTGCTGGGTTTCTTCCATGTCATATTACAAAGAATGATATTACTGTCAAAGTACGAATTTAGGTCCCCAAACTATAATATAACTTTCTGCATTTGAAAGAGATTGATGGCGAGAGGCTACTTAATTACTATTAATCCGCCATTACCACAAGGATAATTATAAATTAACCATTTCATTTATTTAATTAACTTTAAGCGTTCAAATTAAGATCGTAATTGTAGAAAGCATATTTTTAATTTTTTTTTTTTTTTTAGAAAATAAAGAAAATATATACCTTCTTCTTTGACATTCTGGATTAAATTTAAAAATTGATTATGGCCATTGCCGGCAATTGTTTTCTTGATTGGGCCTTGAAAAAGTTATAACCGAGTAACTCCATTTGAGGCTTGAAATTGCTAATCACTACATAAATAAGCGTATATTAAAAATGTAGAGCTATATGATAATTCATTGCATTGGAGGTCCACCTATGGCTATGAATGAGATGACTGCAGCTTTGCCCATTTTGATGAAATGACAAAAGAAAATGTACAAGGAATTCAACTTGAATCAATACTAGTTTTTAGCATTTGGCTCCCTTTGAGGATATACTGCATCTGTGACACTGATCAAATATTTGACCCAACACTTCATGGAAATATTTTCATACTGTGTGTACCACAAAGGCAAAACATTATCTTCTTACTTTAATATTTGGCTACATTATAATCCTGCAATTTAACTTAATTATTAAGACTTTAAATAACATAGCGAAAATCTACTCTGTACACTATTGAAAATATATCAGTCTCCGACTGTTTATATATTACACCAATCAATGGTTAAGCTTTTAAAAATATTTATATTGTATTTATTGGACAAAATAAGACTTATAATGACAACATTACCCTTTGAACCATTTTATAATCATAAAATACGCTATTTTTTCTAATTTTATATATAATTTTCTTATTTTCGCATATATTTTATGAATACTAAGTATTAATTTGTATATAATTTAATTTCAATTTATTGGTGTAGATGTTTCTTAAAAAATGAACAAAAAATATTTCAAAAATTATAAATTAAAAGTAGAACTATACAAAATTGTAAATTTGAATTTTTTTATTTCTAATAAATATTATGAATGAAATGAATAAATATGATTTTGATAAATTATCAATACTGATATGTAATGTTACTTTGAAGATATTGTACATCAAATTACAAAAAATGATATATAGAAATTGAAGATATTAAATAATATAATAATTTTAGATCTAATATACACAAGTACAAAAATGTGATGTATATATATTAAAAATATTTTTAATTAAATTTTAAAACTAAAATATAAGCTTTTATTTATAAGTTAATGCAATTTTTATATCTTTTGAATAGTGAAAGACTGAAGAATTAATAAAATTAAAATTTTGAAAAGTATTTCATAGTAAAATATAAAAACCAATAATTTTTTTTATCACATTCTATGTATCTATTTTCTTATATAATTTTTAAAAAAAATTAAATCTTTTCACAAACGAAGGAAAACTTTCTTCAGGGTGGGCCTTTTAGATATAACTTGTTGACTTGATTTAACCTCTCCATCTCAGCAAAAGAACCCTCTTTAGTCATATCAAACTGACAAAAATATGAACTGACCTCATATCATTAATTATCATTGTGAGTAAAACTATCGTTATAATGTGCATCCCAATCCCATATTTATGTCCCAATAATTAATTGTAATCGGCTAATTTACGATTTCTCTTTATAATTTCCAGCTAATTATGCCTAGAATACTATATATTCTGTCAAGAAAATTAATAATCTAGTAATGTTTTGTTTTACGGAGGACGCATAGGTTATTTAACATGCCAGCTCTATTGCTAAACTTTTTGGTTTTGTTGAATATTTTTCAATGTTATTGTAACCGTATCGGATATTAAACCAGTGAAACTACTGATACGTAGTATAATTGGTACAACTAGGTTTAACCGATGGTTATATCGGATTATTGATTTTTTTGGAAAAAATATTATTTAAATAATAAATAAGCTTATAAATTCATCAAACATAAGTTTTAAATGTTTAATACTCAAAACAACTTTATGAAATATTTTAAAACTTCATTAATTTTAAATTTTAATGATAATTGATTTAAAAATTGAAAATTTTGGTTTGGAACCGAACCGAACCAGAACCAAACCGAACAAGTTCAGTTCGGTTCAATTCAACCCGAATGTAAATTGGTTTCATTTTGGTTTTTATGATTTTCTATATTTGATTTTGATTCGGTTTGGTACGGTTTGATTTTTGAACCGAACCACATTTTGCTCACCCCTAAGAAAAACGTAGAGTATAATATGAAGGACAAGCAAACCGGTTTTTGACTGGTTCGTCGGTTCACTGGTTTTTTACCAACCGAACCGGTCATCTCTGGTTTTATATTAAACCGCTGATTTTAATTAAACCGATCTGACCCAGGGCCGGTTCGCGGTAAAACCGGTGGCACCGGCCGTTCCAGTCCGGTTTTCATAACATTGATATTTTTAGACATGTATGGATGGAAATTTTCGTTTTCTTTTTAAATATCCTGATAAATTTATATTGAAAGTGGAATATGCCTTTTTTGACAACTGTTTTTCTCATTGACAATGCTTGAATTTGAGATTGAGAAAAAAATGTTATTGAGAGAGTTTCACTCCTTTTAAAGTATCTATCTAAGCTCAAATCCATATTCAAATCAATGGTTTAGAAAAAAAAATCTAATTTAAATTAATAAATTAAAATTAAATTATATAATCTACAATCACAAAACATTGCTTGCTATTAATTTATGGGTTTGATCTTATAAATGACTATCTCACTTTCATAAATAATATGTAGTCTTCATTGCTAACTAATATGATGTACTTAATACACTATATGATTAGAACCAAAAATTTAGAGCCTAATACATATAAGGGAGACCTAATATCAGGTGACCCAATGTTGAACTAGGAAGTTCTAATATTACAAGAATAAACTATTTAATCCATATAGATAAGTTCGATGATAAATAATTTAAATCGTAACAATTTTATATAAACTTTAATTTTTAATAGTAGAGCATATAAAATGGACAAAATTGCCAAGTTGACGCTAAAATCAAAGATATACGCTGCATACTAAGGTAGTGGAAATAGAAAGAGATTGAAGAGTGGAAATGGATAGAAGGAAAAATGTTTGGATAAAAATGGTAAAAGTGATAAGGTAGGGCGCAGATTCTGTACACCATTCAACGTATGTGTACAATGTCTTGTACATCACTATTTGTTAGTGAGTTAGGAAGCAACTTCTACGACAGGATTGACCTGATCGAGTTTTTGTTTGCTACTTTTGTATTTCCACTTTGATTTCATGCTTTTTAATTTCTTTCTGTTGGAACTTACATCTACGAATTTATTATTGGTTTTAATATATATATATATATATATATATATATAATGCGGATATTCTTAATTTTATCAATGATAATAAAGTTATTTATTAAAATTTAGGTTTTCAATAATTAGATGAGATGAGTTTTGATTTTTGTATGGAATTAGTATAACTTTACAATCAAGTTGACACATAAATATTAGTCTCCCAATTTTTATATGTAAAATTTTTATTTTGGGTGTCCAACAATATAGGTATTTTTTAATGTCTAACTATTAATTAAGTGATAAATCATCAGAAAAAAAAAAAAACCTATTATATGTACCTAGACAAAAAAAGTGACAACATTTACTTAACTTAATCATTTGGTATATTAAAGGTCGTTTAGTAAAAATATAATTTGTTAACTAATTTTTTTAATTATTGTGTAATTAAAATATTGTCCATCAAAGTTGAAAGGAGTATTAATTTGGATATGTTTTTTCGAAATTATCATAATATATATATATTTTAAATATTTTAGATATTACTCGTTTTAGTGTCATATACAAGGGATAAGGTTGATAATTAATGCTAACGTTGATAGGAAAGTTAATTTTGTCCCTAAGGTATAACATAGGTTAATTAGAGATACAACGTTTTAAATTTAAAACGTAACTTTAAAAATTGTTCGCGTTAGTTTAAAATTTTGAATTAAATGAATATAATTAAATATTCACCCAATTTTCTTTTTGGTTGGGAAAAAAAAAGAACAGTAATTATGATGCTTAGAAGATTTATAAATAGAGAAAGATCATGACTATAGCCGGATATTCCGCGTTGAAATAAAGAGTAGCATCTTAGTAGAGTAGATTGGGGTCTGAACAAGTCAATTAATTTTGTATTATTTGAATTCAATTCCACTTATGTATTTATTCAGGAAATCAAATTTAACATTGTCAGGGTCTACAGAGTTTTATCTTGATACCAAAACTGAAAAGGACTAGCAACTAAATTGGGCCCATATTAAAAATCTAGTGGAAATTGAGCTACAAAAAAGTACTAGAGCCGATAATGATCTTGGATCTCAAAAGAGATAGCCTAGAAATATTATTAATAACTGAATTATCTTAAGACCAACTGCACTTGACGGATAATGTTGAGGATTCCACACTAAAAATAAATTAGAATAAAGAGTATCATGTATATAAATATAATAGGATAGATTTCAACGCAACTAATTTAATTTTGTGTTATATGGATTTAATCCTATATATATATATATATATATATATATATATATATATATATATATATATATATATCCGTCAAGTCTAATATTTTTAAGTCACGAGAAACATCTCCAATTAATAATTGACCAAGGTGAGAAGGGACAGCCAACCACCTTTGAATATGGGATCTAACCAATGCCGTAGTTTCTGCAGTTATTAAAGAATTTGTCCCAAAGAGTAAAGAGCAGTCATTTCTGTTTAATAATATTGACCCACAACAGAATTTCGTTAAATTTCTTCATCTTATCTCATCCGACTAGATCTTTGGTACTTTTTTTTTTTTTGACCGAATCTGTATATATCTTTGGTACTTGAAGGCAGTAAATAGCTAAATATATATCAGTCTAATCATGCTTTTTCTCCAGCACTCTATTATCATATTCATTCAAGATATAGAGTTAGGGCATTCAAGGCCAGCTCCACATGTTACTGTTGGTACAGACAAAACCACATTTTTAGCCTAAATAAAAATGGAACATTATGCAGACAAATTCTTCGCAAGTGTGTACAGTACTTATATCTTGTTTAGCTAATTTTGTCGACTGTTGAGGGAAAATCTGGGTTTTGATGTAACTTGAATGTAATTTCATATGGTTAATTTCAGACATGATCAAACATCAAAACAAAATAAATCTAATTTCCAAAGATTCTGATCCGTTTCACATAAAAACTTGAATAGTACGTATCTCGTACTTCATACGTACGCAACTTGGAAATCAATAGCTGGATCTACAATGTTGTTTCTTCTATTAATTCTACTATATATCCTCTTCCTTAATTCCTGAACTGTAATTTTTTTGAGAGTCAAAAAGAAGATATACCATCCAATTTGCAAATTAATATATGACCGCACACTAAATAATAAGAATATTTAACTTCCCTTCAAAAAGAATATTTAATTTTGTTTATGAAATAATTTTTTGTAACATGTCATTAACAATTTTGGTTATTAATTAAATTAATATTTAGTGCTGAAAATGTAATCATTCCAACATTAAAATTAACTTTAACTGATATCACTACAAAATTCCTAAAAATAAAAGATGTATCACCATCTTACATGATATATAGAAATACAAAATTTGTCAAATATTATCTAATCAAAGATTATTCTTTAAAATATAAATTCTTTACAAAAAAAAAAAAAATCTAATTGAGGATAATGTGATTTTTTTTTTTTTTGGTAAAAAAAATTTGAATGAATAGTCTTTTTCTTTTCATATTATTTATCCATATGCATCTTGTTTCTTTGTAGATAAGTATTGAGAATTGACAAGGGAGAAGAATTTTTGACCTATACCAATAATCTGACACTAATTATTGCATAGAGGCATCCTTTAATTTTCTGTTCCCTATATATCTATGATGCTATGAATGTATTTTTCTTTTGGTTTTGTTTGATATTATAATATTTAATCTTTCTCATTCAATTTAGAAAAAAAGCCCCCCAAAACATAGATAATGTTTCTTCCCAATACACAAATCATTCTGCAGTGTTCATTTCGTTTAACCTTTACAATTCGGATAAAGAATGTGTTGCGATGAGATTGGTACGACTACTAGTCAAGTAAATAAATATCATGTTAAAAAGTAATTAATTCTAATTTTCGTTTCCTAACTCTTAAACTTGTGCCTAACTATTTAGCATAGTTGTGAAAACTGGACCGGACCGACCGGTCGGACCGGATTCTATTGAAACCGGAGGTCAGATCGGTCGGTTTCTGTCCGGTTTGCACTTTAGTTAACAACCGGTTAATTTCTGGTCGGATCAACCGGTCGAACCGAAAAACCGTGAACCGGATCGGTTTTTCAGTTCGACCAGACCGTTTTAAAAAAAAGAATTATTTAAATATATTTTGAGGTGTTTTTAATTAAAATAAAATATAGTTTGTATTTTTAAATTATTTTTAATTAAATTGACATTTAATTATAACTATAAAAACTATATTTCATAAATTGAGTTTTTTTTAATTAGTATATTGTGTTTGAAATGCTTAAACTTAAAAAATTATAATAAAAATATTCAAATTTTCATAAATTATAAATATAAAAATAAAAATATTTTAATATTTTAATATATTTATTAAATCCGGTTCGATTCCGGTTTACTCCGGTTTAATCCAAAATCCATGAATCCATCCTTTCACCGGTTCGATGACCGGTCCGGGTTTGAAAACCATGCTATTTAGTAACCATTTAATTTAAAAGGTTAAATTGACATATTCATGTCAATGTCTTTTAATCTTGAATTGCATACAACAAATACTCACTTTATTATGTATTAAAATTTTACTAATAAATAGATCGAATTATCAGGATTTGAATATCAAGTACTTGATTTTAGAGGCTCTAAGGCCATCTCTAACCATTAACTCCAAATTTCCACTCCAAATCCAATTTCCTCTATAATTTAGAGTGAGCTACAGTTTTTTTTCTCCAACCCTCTACTCCAAATTTCCACTCCAAATTAAAATATTATTACTTTATTCCTTTCCACCTAACATTTTTATTATTATTATATTCCTTTTTACATATATTTATATTATTCATATCTTTTTATTAAATCATAAAAAAATTAATATTAATAATTTATAAATAAATATACTTAATTACATAAAATGTAAGAATTTAAGCAAAATTATTAAAATAATTCAAGACCACAAATACACATATAAATTAAATCAAACATACAAATTAATAAAAATACATAACCCAAATACTATAAAATAAATATATATTTTTAAAACTAAAAAAATAAAAAATTCAAAGAAAAAATTAAAAAAAAAAAAGAAAGTAAGAAACGAATAAAAAAAAAGGAAGAAACAAATAAAAAAAAAGAAAAAAAAAAGGAATGGAAGGTAAGAAACAAATAAAAAAAGAAAAAAAGAAAGTAAAAAACCAATAAAACAAGAAAGTAAGAAACAGTGGAGGGGAACAGTCCCTGCCAACATTGGAGGGGTACTGTTCCCCTCATATTTTTTAGCGTTGAATTTGGTGGTGGGTTGGAGCAACCTACCACCAAATTTTGCATCTCCAACCCAATATAGCGTTGGGTTGGAGATGCTCTAATACAATATATAAAATCCATTTAATTTAAAAGTTTAAATTGATATTTAAAGCCTAAAAATACTTCTATTATTATTCATATACCTCAAAAAACACTTCAAAAGACAATGCATGATTATCTTACACTTATGGATAACAAAATGCTTTTATAGTTAGCCAACGTGAGATACACATCTCTTTTATGTTTAAGGCTAAACATCTAAAACTTAAAACTTACAGGAATAGTGTATACAAATGCCCTTTGATAGACCTTTTGAGGTAAGCTATGCGTTTGTTTACAAATAAATTTCTGCAGGTGTCGCAATAATGAGTGGCCTAAGTGCTAACATTAGTCTAGAAAACTATGATACAATCCTAGTTCTAATTCACCTCAAAAAAATAATTTTAAGAGGGATGACTATCTCACACTTATAAATCATATATTTCTTTTAGCTAGTCAATGTGTAAGATACTTAGCACTAACAATGTTAGCAACTAATATTTGTCAATTGCTTTTGAAATCTTAATTTAATAGCTAAATCATAATAGTTATTAGACACAGTTATAAGCGGATGTGCCTTAAATTTATAGTCTATGTATAAATACAAATCTATTATTCAAATTCAACTCTAGACCCGCTAATTTTAGAGGTTCTAATAATAATAATAATAATAATAATAATAATTATTACTATTAGTAGTAGTAGGATTATAATTATTAATAAATATCCACCATGAAAAAGACGCATAATCAAATAAAATACAAGAAGTTTACAACGCAGCAGTTTTAGGCTTTAGCCCAAGGTTTGATAAAAGAAAAGGTACTAAAGAATATATAAATAAAAATCCCATTGGCTTGGGCAGTTTGTTATTGGCTGAAAGTTACTTCGAATTCGAATATATTAATTTTCATTTAATGTCGAAAATTACACATAAGTATATACAAGGTGCTTACGCAAGTGATTTTAGTGCTAAATAATTATGGACGATCGTGGTTGTCAAACGAAAATCTTTGATTTTTCTGGTCTGTGCATCAACACCAAATTATTAAGATCGGACCTTACTATATAACATTAATTGGGTTTTCATGTTCAACTTTTTTGACATTCTTAATTAGGTTATTAGCATCCTTCCATGATTTTGACTGCTCTTTAATACACTTATCAGACTTTTATTTGACAATATCTGTGTATTGCTATTGGGTGTCACTCTCATTTTCAGCTTTGAATTTTATTTTCAGTCTCTGTCGGCTGCCAAATTCATTGAATTCTTCAAACCTATTTTTTCCCTCCCCCACCTCCTCTTTTCTCTTTTGTGAATTATGCTATTTTTAATCTCTCTCTTTTTTTTTTTTTTTAATTATCTGATCCGGCACATTCTAGAACCTTAGACATAACACACGTGGGCAATTTTTTCTTTTTCTTTTTTTTTTTTTTAGGAAAAAAAAAAAGAAAGAGCGAATAAATTTTGTGTCACTATCTTATACAAATGATTAATTTGGACTTATGAAATCGCGTGAATTAAATGAAGTGGGGGAGGGCAGGCTCTTAAATATCTTTTCCTTTTGGACATAAATTTGAGATAGTCTAATATTCGGAGTGTGTTCAGTTTGGGAAGGAAAAGTGGAAGAAAATAAGTTATTTTACATGGAAGCTCAAAGAAAAATCTTGGAACGAACAAATACGTAAAGTTGCTTAATAATAAACTCGGAATGAGATACGTGTCGATAACTTTGTATGAATTTTTTTTTTTTTTTAATCATGAGTATGATATTTTATTTTCAGACTCTCCGAGTATGAGCTATTCTAGATGGATTCGGAGTTAGTTTTTGTCTTTATTTTTTGTTTCTAAGCTTTGACTTTCAAAAAAACAAAATCTGAATTTCTGTAAATTAAGCTAACAAAAATTAATTTTTAGTGCAATAAAAACTATTTTTTGAGATGGAATGTATAAAATTGAATTATTGCATCACACGATTCTCTAAAGTATCATATGTTTCAAAAAAAAATTAATTTAGTACATGATTTAAGTGTAATAAGCACTTGCGTATATGCGATGGTGTAGTAAAATCATAACAGAAAAGATATTCATAACAATATAATTTTTTGTTTGAATGTTTTATTCAAAATATCAAAGAGATAATTAAATTATGAATAATTATGACTAAAAATTAATAATAATTCTACAATTGGTATATTGATATTAAATAATAATAATAATAAGAAGTGAGAATATAGTGTTAAAAAAGAAAAAGGATATGTGTATAGGTAGGCATATATGAAAAAAGAATATATACAAGGATAAAAATGAAGAGGCATCGCTATTGAAAGTGGGCACGAAATGGCAGCAATATTGTCTGGTGAAAGAAGAAAAAATAATTAGGTGAAAGGTAACATGAGAGAGGCATCCGACCAACAATCCTATTAGTTCTTTCAATGATTTAAACCATTTTGGTCGATTCAGCTTTAATGCCTTACTTAACAATGCCATATTTCACCGGGTTTGTGGTCCTTTGGACCACTTCTCTTGTTAGGTTTCTATCATCAATAATCTTTTTTTTTTTTTTTTTTCTTTTTAATTCAATTTATATGACGCTAATTTGGGCACGTACATCTGTTCTATTTCCCTACCACTGATTGTAATCCTCATTTTTCCTTTTTTTTTTTATTTTTTTTATTTTTTAAATTTTGCACATAACACGATTTACTTCTTTTTTTATCATCGCGCTTAAAGAATATATTTAACACAATTATCAATTTTAATTTTTACATTTATATTATATGTAATTGTACAAAATATATCAATTGTACGAGTACATTACAAAAACCTGAATTCTAAAATTTTGATATCAATCATTCTATTTTTTTTTTACGGGTAAATAATTATGACTTTCTGAGGATTGATCAAATACACTAGTATCTTCCTGTGTTTTACATATATAATTTATACCACCATGAAGTTTGTCTATATTGTATTATTAAATCCTTCAATTTATTATTAAGAATTTTCTTTCAAAATTGTTGATGTTATTAAGATTTGTGATTGAGATTAGCCTTGTCTCCTATCTAATGTCCATTTTGTAAGGTCTTTTGTTACAAAATTATTTCTTTTTCACTTATTATGAGACTTTTCCATACCCTATAAGTTGTAATTACATTAGAAAAAAGATATTAAAAGGGTCTAATTAAGAAAAACTTGAATGTAGAACATTTTAAGAGATGATAGTAATCCGTAATATAAAAAACCAAACAATAATAAATAGAGGGAAGTCATAGTGTGATAGATGTAAAATACAAAAAGATATAAATTACATATGTAAAACACAAAGAGATACTAGTGTATTTGACCAAACCCCAAGAAGGTTATAATTATTTACATTTTTTTTATTATCATATTATATAAGTTGACTCGTTTATACTGTTAGACTCACTAGCTCAATAGTTTCAGGCATTACGAGCTCTTCACAAATTTTACCTAATTTGGATAAATCTCGAAATTAAATTCATAATTACCCAATTGATGAAAATTCTAATTAATAAATTTTCAAACCTACACAATAATTGGGACCATTCCCTTCAATTGATTTACGTACGTAATTCAATCTCCCCTTGTTATCCATATAGAAGAGCCAAGAATACAAAAGATCTTCAGGTGAACTTAGGGCCACTTATATGCTTTGTTTTTATCAAATAATCTTTTCAATTTTTACATTTTATTTGAACCATCATTTGACAGATCAAATTTAGCTTGTCATATGCATTTGTGCATTATATTTGTCTTTTTATGAATATCTTTTGTTGTTATGTTTATTACTGAAAAACGAATATAGTACTTTGTTGATTTAAATTCCTATCTAATCTGCTCTCCAAAAACTAAATTTCCATTAGCAATAACAGAAGTCATGTATCTCTCTCGGTTTTCTATTTCTTTCAACTAAACTTGAAGCAAATTCGACTCCTAAATCTCTATTTTTTTTTTTTTTTTTTTTTTTAAACTTAAACAAGATTTTAGCAGAAGTTAATGGGCAAGTAAATATAAAATGTTAAATAATAAAAAGTAAAAATAAATAAAATGGAATAAGAAATTGCAATTTTGACCAGGTAAGGACCGGGAATTTGATGGTTTAGAATGAAAGTGGGCTAACACTACTGGGCCAAGCATAATTGTTCTCTATTGGACTTAACAATTCAAACTTAAGTTGTGGGGCTCGAGGCCCATTGATAGTTTCGCTCAGTAAAGTAGCATTTCATTAAGAGAATGTGTAATTTAAGAGTTTGAATTGCATTGGTTACCTTCTTTTCATCATAATTTGTTTCTGTCACCGTATGAATTTTACACGAAAAAATATAAAAAATAATAGTTATTTAGTTTAAAACAAAGTAATTATATGGTACTTTCAAAGTTTTTTTTTTTTTTTCTCTTTTTTCTTTGTGTGTTATCGCTTTTAGTTGTTATGATGACATGATAATTAGATGAATATCACATGAGCAATCGAAGGGTTACAATGGAGAAAGTAAAAGCTGATTTGTTACAATAGTTATAAAATAAAATAAAATAAAAATATAATATGGAGATTTCAATTCTAATTTCAAATCATTATTCGAAACTTCTCTGAGTGTTATGTAAGCAAAAACCTTCTTCAGTATGAAAAGTGGAATGTTGTAGCATCAAGCCCAGAGGCTAATTGTGGGTAGGAATAAGAGGGACAATGTTGGGCAGAAGAGCTTGTATTCTCTAAATCTCTAGCCCAATAATTCTGGATCACTAATTCAGAGTCATCACTTAATGCAGCTAAAACACATGTCAGTTATCCCACATTCTATTCTAAAATTATAATATCATAACCAGGCAATAATAATAATAATGATGGTTTCGATGAATTATTTTTATAACGTTATCTTATCAAAATTTTATATATTTAAGTATTCAGAACAAATCAAGATTTTCGATTTTATTTTTAGGTTTTTTCGTTATTCTTCTACGAGGCTTTAAAGTAATGGAAAAAATTGTAATGGGTATTGTTGGAGTAAGGCCAGCAAACATAAGATATGTAATTTTATTTTCGTATCCAGACATAATTTTTGCATTCTCCCTATGCTAAGAAAAATGGAGACAAATTTTATTTTTCTCTCATTTTTAATATAAAATTAATTTTATATATATATTAAAATTAATAAAATTAAAAACTACAATACTTTGTATTTGATTATCTTCCTTTTTTATTTTATATAAAAAAATAATAATAATAATTTGTGCTCTTTTTTGTTTCTTACTTTAAGGAATATTGTGTATTATCTTCTATTTATCATAATTCCCAATTTAAATATTTTTAATGCACATTTGACATGGTGAAAATTATTTTCATAGAAAATACATTTGAGTTCTTTTCGTGTTGGTATGTAAGTAAAGTAGATATTTTAAATATCATATATATCTCAAAAGCTCGTAGTTGTATTACTTTTAACTAGCTACTGAATCAATCCCCCCCACAAAATAATTTAATAATTAATAATTTAATTTTAATAATCTAATTAATTTAATAGAATTACAGAATTAAATAATTAATATTTATTATATAGAATAATAGAATTTTATTTAATAAAAAAGAATTTGAATAATAAATAAGTAATATAATTGAAAATAGAATTAGTTCAAATTTCAAATAGAAAATTCAAAATAGAATTTAATTGATTTAATAATAAGTTGAATAACTTAATTAATAAGTTTATACATAATAAAATGATTAACTTAAAACTTACTGAGTAATAAAAACTGAGGTTTAAAACCTTTTTTTTTTAATGAATTCTCAAAGATAATTTGTTTGGTTAAACGGCACACGTTGCATAAAACATTAAATGAGCATGGATGAACTTTAAATGAGGATGTCGTTTCCGAAAACAAGGGCAATGTCGTTTTTATGGCATTTCTGTTTGGCATATCAATTCAACGACATGACTCTTTTCACGCGTGCATTTGATTGATGGCAAGGATCCCTTGACCTATCAGCAATGTTATTAAAACTGGAGCGAATAGATGAGCTACTAATATACTGTTTTATTGGTTCAACCGGTTTAAACCGGAAATTTAACCGGACATTTATCTTTTAAAAAAAATATTATTTGAAAAAATATTATAAATAGTTATGGTTAAACAAATGGTTCAACCATTTTGACCAATTTTTTTAAAAATTAAAATTTTTAATCAAACCAGTCGGACCCATAGCTGGTTTGGAGTTAAATGATCAAACTGGCCGGTCTGATTTTGATAATATTGCCTATCAGTTACACATGGTTTGGTTTAAAGAG
This sequence comes from Euphorbia tirucalli, assembly GCA_039660915.1. NCBI lineage: Eukaryota > Viridiplantae > Streptophyta > Magnoliopsida > Malpighiales > Euphorbiaceae > Euphorbia > Euphorbia tirucalli. The sequence continues at coordinate 9,513,379 of CM077638.1, forward strand.
TAATCAAATTAAGGTAGGGATTAGAGTAAGTCATAAGTGTATGGTAAATTGGTAATGTATGTATTGTTTTGAGTTGTAAATATTGTGTATAGTTATAGAAATCCATGGTAAAATGTTATAGATGTTTTAACACCCCCAATTGGGTGTTTTCATAGTAATGTAAGTTTACATTATAAAAAATACCCGTAGATTTTTATTTTTATTTTCACATATTATCCTCTTATGAGGATGTAATTGTAATCTGAAAAATAACTTATCTTCTTTTAAGCACAACTAACATTATTAAACAGCCAATTTGACATGTTTTCTAACAAAACAAAATATTTCATAGGTCATTAGCATATCACACATAATTTATCATATTATATCATCTTTTAATAACACAGCCAAACAAAGGTTAGTCGTGCTGCAAATTTCTCATTTCTTCCACCACTTGTGGTTTAATCATTACATTTTTTTGTTCACTTTAATCTCTTTGTTTAGAACATATACTCTATGTAAGAAAAAATTAATTTAATAAATCAATTCTCATAGTTGGAAAATATATTTAATATAAAATAACTCAGTTTTTAATTAAATTAAAGTGTATTGCATTAACTATTATCGATTAAAGTTTTACAGAATCGTACTGATTGACATAAATTTTAATTCTCACGGCAACTTTTAATGATAAAAGAATTCATTTCCTTCAATTTTTTTCTTCCAAACATGATAAAAATGAATTGAATTAAATTAAATTTCTTCTATACTAATACAATGTAATTTATTTTAGATACATAATTAATTGGCTGTAATTATTATCATTAAGCTCCCAATACTCCATTTTAATTCACAATTATTGAAGCTATTATTAAATTTAGTATTAAGGCACCCTTCAAAATGCCTAATATTAATATTCAAAATTTTAATGTTAAATATTATTTTTTTTTTTAATAAGGTCAAAGTAGTGACTATATATTTATTATAACTCAATAATGTAAACTAATGAGTTACAGCGAAAATAAGGTGGCTTTTTGTCATGATAATATAGTATTGAGCTAAATGTATTATATCATACGGGTGTTTATATATATATATATAACCATATAAACTAAATAAATGTAAACTATAGTTAAAAAATTGTATTTCTCTGTTTGAGCGATATAATTACATAATTACATTTCTTATAAAGCCTATATATTTGAACTTTTAAAGGCGAATTATCTAGGAAAGTCAATGAAGCTAAAAAGGCAAGCTTGGTAGGTGGAAAGGTAATATGCAATAGGAATAGGAATAACACTAGGACGGTGATTAGCACGCCAACTTAATTAATTTCTTTCTTAGAATTGGTAATTACCTAAAATCTGTAAGAAATTAATAAAATTCTAACTAGAAGAAATTCAAATTTTTTAACTATATGAAATTAAAAATGTATAAATGAAATACACCAGAAATTCACATATATATTTTTGAGTTTTTTTAAAGTAACTGCAATAAGACAAAAAGGTCTACCAGGTGAAAAAAAATAATCCACTATTGAAAACAAATTTAGTAAAAGAAAAACTGAAAACTTTTTAAAAAAATTTTAGCTTCAACGAAATGATAATTCCTTCCTGTTTGTCCTAAAGGCTGTAAAAAACAAGAGTTTGGTGAATTGGGTTCTTAAAACCTTTTCTTATCTCGTAAATTTCTTCGTAAATCAACTCCATAAATGTTTTTACTGTTGAAAATTGTAATTAATAATAAAAATATTCAATACCAGCTGCTTTCTAGTTGACGAATTAATTTACTCTACGAGAGAAATATACTAAGTCAATAGTATTGAAACAAAAATCAATAGCAAGAATCAAAATGATGATTGTTATTGAGTATCTTACTAACAATATTAATTAATACTTGGGTTAGTTAAAGTACCAACATCAATATTTACCTTTACATACAGGAATTATAATTTAAAATCAACAGTGACAAAGCACAAAATCAATCATTAGCAATTAAGCAGTATTATATTAAATAGTAATAGACAACAGAATCAAACCCAATAGAATTATAGAGGCTCGATCTTCATTGCATACTCCTCTCCCTCCTTAAAAGTTTCTAATCTACTATAAATCCTTTCTCCAAAGTAGATTTCAAATCTCTTTACAACTCAATGCTATATCCTTCTAGTAGGTACTCTCTTTATAAGATTCAATACACCAAGTAGATTTCTAGTAGATTTCTAGTATATCCTTCTAGTAGATTTCTACTACTTTTTCCAAGTAGTACAACTGCAACAGGTTTGATTAAGAGATGTAAAACAATAAAAATATTACAATCGATATAAAGCACTGAAATTTTATCTCAAAGTTACTTTTTTCTTAAGAGCTTCGGCGAATCTTCAAATGAGCTTCAAGCTTCAATTTATAGATGAAACAGAGTGACCAAAAATTGTAATAGCCGTTTGAATAATTCTGGAAAGCCTTGAAGTAAAAATGATTGTTTCAATACTAAGCAAACTTCAACAACATTTTTGTTGTTGACCGATTTTCAAAAAAAATGGGCACACGTTGATCTTTTGGGTTGGAGAAACATTTTGCGCTATCATGAAAATGGGAAGGTCTGTTTTGTGTCAACGCGTGGTTAGTGAGAGCTTTTCTTGGATGACATCTTTTTTGTCTTACCAGAGTGAATGATTGTCTTCTTGAAACCTGTTTAGCTAAAGTCTCATCAATAATGTTTTCCTCAAAGCAATGAATATATATTTTCAATAAACTTCATTTTTTTTATACTGAATTTTAAGCTTAATATATTTTCAATAAGGTTCATTTTCTCATTTTGGACTTAATATATTTGTCATGTTCAAAAACTATATTTTACTTAATTGGTGACTTTAACACTTCCAAAAAAATCCATTGCTGCTCAAAACAAGTGCAACATAACCACTATCCCTTAAACCATTCCAAATGAATGGTCTTAGGCTGTGTTTGTGGCTGCTTTCCGCGGCCTCGAAAGCAGCTTTCAGCCAAAGCGAGGGAAATCTTACTTTGGTTAAAAGTTGCTCTTAGGGCTGTGGAAAACAGACTCAGATGCACAATTGGTAAAAGTCAGATTGTATTCAGGAAATCACTGGAAAAACACTTAAAACTACTTTTAAAGAAAGTAATAAAACCTAGCTGTATGGAAAAACATTTTCACTAACAGCAATCCCAAACTGGTCCTTAATTGACCATATTGAAAACTCATAAATTTAACAACCTATAATACATTGGCCATAAATTGTCTAGATAAATCGTGTTTACACAATTTAAAAGATATTGTAAAAGACATTCGCTAATCAAACGGATATAAAACTAAATAAAATATAAATTTAAAATAATTAAAAGCAGATGAAAAAAAAAACAACTTAATAAGGTGGGGTAGGGGCGGAACTAGGGGGATAGACTGGGGCTTCAGCCCCACCCCAATTCCGGTCGATGGAAAACCTCCCATGGGATTTTCCATCTAACCCCTGGCTGGAGGCTGCTGCTAAAATTTCTTTTCTGCATATAATGTTAAGGTTGAAGATAACTTACTTACGACTCACTTCTATTTTATTTTTTGCAAAGTTAATACCATATAAACGACGTAGCTTTGGTGCTTTTTATTAACAAAAAAATTAAAAAAAACTAATAAATATTAATTGTTTTTGGCACACCATGCCATTTCAATCCTTCACATCTTAAATCTAGGCCCAACCCTCGCGTCACAGTAAACTTTGGCATTTTACCTATTTATTTCAAAATTTTTTTACCATTTTGTTTTTAAGTACTAGATTAATTTGTCCATGTTCTTGCTTCATTTTTCTAAGGATCCTCTAGAAGGTATATCTTTTTTATTTATAGTTTTTTGCTAACATCTTAAATGCTAAACTAATATCTTATAACATACTATTTTATTAATGAATGTGTCTAATTATTTACTCTTTAACTTAATATGTTTTAGTATAAATGTTGTGTATATTTTGATGTTTCCGTAAATTTTTTGTGTTATTTTATTATTTCGAAATATTTTAGATTTTGTTTCCATTAAAAAAAATAATTATATCAATATATTTTAAATACCACGAAACCTGCTCTCGAATTACATCCTAGTTCTGTCACTGAGTAAAAAGTAATATATGAGAGAAAGAAGGAAGACACTTTCTTCTTCCTCCTCAAACATAAAAATACGGGTTTATGGTTTTGTAGAAAATGATAAGAGATATTAAAAAGAGGGGTCTGTTACTCTCTAGATAATAACTTAAAAAAAAAAAACAACTATAATATAGTGTTTAGGAAATAAAATATTTTTTTTTTACAAAATGACCGGAGGATAAGAGAGGTACTTTTAAAGACATAATATATATATATATATATATATATATATATATATATATATATACACACGTATTGGTTATTCATTGAAATGAACTATATAAACCGAGTTTATAATGAAATTCTTTCATAAAGTGATCAGCTTAAAATCATCGATGGTACATGAACTTTCACTTTACTAACATAATGGTACATAAATTTCAAAATCATACATACAAGTACATCAACTTAGCAACCCACTAACATAAAATTCAAAATTACCGTTGACCATGAAAAATACCGTTGACAACGCCAGAATCCGATGAAAACTGCCACATCATCGTTTTGGAAACTGCCACGTCATTGTTTTTTACCGGTTCCTGGCCTGCTCAACGGTATTTTTGACTTTCATGTTAGCGGGTTGCTAAGTTGATGTATTTTTATGTCTAGTTTTAAAGTTTATGTACTATTATGTTAGTAAGATGAAAATTCATGTACTATTGATGATTTTTACCCTAAAGTGATTTATAAGAGAACATATATTATCTGATCAATAATAAGAAATTAAAGACTGTCGCAAGATTTTTTTTTTCAGAGCCAAGCTTGTTAGGTTAAAATGAATCTTATTTTAAATATAATTTGAAATTTAATTAATATTTTAAATCATGTTATTGATGGATTTCTTTTATCAAATGGAAATTATTAATAATTGCAATTTGTTTTTTGGCTTTTTTTTTTTGAAAATTGTTTTTGAGGTTATAATTGCAATTAGTTAAGAGTGTAATTATTTCGGATCCTAGAATCGCATTAAAGATAGTAAGATCATCAGTTACCTTCATTCAATTAAAAGGCTAAAGAAGGAAGAATCCAGGAGGACGGGACGGCGAATCATGGACACCTAACTAACACAATTTTCTCTGCTCTCTAATCCCACGTTTTCGGTTAATTTACTAACGAAACGACAGCACGTACGAATCTTTCCAATCTCATTCCAAGAATCTTTTTCTCATGACGTTATTTGTTATTGTTGAGCTTGAATTATTTATTTCTTTTTTTTTTTTTTGTGATATATTTATTTTATTTTCTGACAACATACAAAATGAATTATAAAAAATAAAAAAAATAAAAAAACCTGAAAAATAAATTTCTTAATAGAAGTAGCACATGCGTCCGCTCCTCACACTGCGTCTGCTTCTGCTGTTTTCTTCACTCTAGTTTCTAGTTTGTAGTCAAAGGTTAAAACGATCCAAATCTGAACGGCGATCGTGAGAGAGAACGAGGGGAATAGAGAGAAAAATCTTGATATATTGTGACCTCTCTCTTTCTTTCCTCTATTTTCTTTCCCTCTCTTCGTCAACAACAATGGCTGACGAGCCTTCTCTCACTCGTTGGTCTTTTCAGGTACTTCTTCCCTCTCTTTCTCTATTTTTCTCTGTCAATTTCGGTTTGGTTGCCGAGAATTTTTCTTAAACTCTTAGAAATTCGAACTTCTTATTGTTTGGAAAATATTGAGACTATATTGCTTTGATTAATTGGATCGAGGCCTCTGCTATTGTCTTCTGCATTTCTGGAGGGATGCATGAGCTGTTTTTCTGCTGTTTTGGTGTATTTATGTCAGTTATTGGCTGAAATTTTGCGAATTGTTTTCTGCATGTCTTTTAAGATACTAATGTGCGTTTTTAGGACTTTAAATTATTTTATGATGCCAAGTTTGGAAGAAAGAAGGTGCCCGAGACACAAAATGGACAGACAACTGCTGACAAATCGGTGGCCAATGGTAGTTCTTCTTCTGGCGCTACGTCCAATGGAAATGGTCATGTCAACAACTCATCTGATATGGCGATCTATGAGCAGTACAGGAATCAAGTACTGCAAATAACTGATTCTGTTTCTTTCTGTCGTAATGGTATTTTTTCTATAGTTCAAAAGCCTAATGTCGGTGCTTTTTCTTTTCCCCTTGTGGTTTCAGGGTGGGAGTTCGAACCTCTCTAATGGAGTTTCGTCAAACGGAGTTGGTGGAAGACCGTATGTTTCTACAATTTTTTATTTTGCGATTCAGTTTTATAATGAATAAAGGCTTACAACTACGGTTAAGCATTCACAATAATCATGAATTGGTGGCAATTTGTAATTATGCTGATACAGTAACTGGAGGAGTGCAAGCAACTATATGAATATTCAATGTTCGGCATTGTGATTGTTGAATATAATTATGAAAAATTTGTACAGTTCAGATGTTCTCAGTTAGATAAATAGATAGGAACGGCTATTTTTGCTAATCATTGTAGTTCCAGACTACAATTGTATCTTATAAGCACTCTGAACTTTGAACTCTGTGCTCACTGTGAATTTTATACTCCTTTTTATGTTTGCATTTGGAAAAACTGAATCATTCCCTTTTACATCAGGAAATCTTCTCAATTTTATGTGTTCACTTTTCCAGGCAAAAGTCCTTGCTTCCTGCATTTGATAATGCTGAAACTCGTACTTTAGCAGAGGGTTTATGCAGGTAATTCATGAATGTGCATTCACGCACATAAAATTTTGTAGCTTCTCTTGCACTTTTAACTGAAACATGGGACAAATTTCAGATCATTTATGTCCTCTTGTACAGGGATATTGTTCGTGGAAACCCCGACGTCAAATGGGAAAGCATTAAAGGATTGGAGAATGCCAAGCGTTTACTGAAAGAAGCAGTTGTCATGCCAATAAAATATCCCAAGTTTGTTTTTCTTCACCCTTCTTTTAAAAACACTTCCATTAAAGATGCACACTTTTTTTAGGATGCACATCAATATACTTATGGATGCTTCATTACCTTATTATTATGCTCATCAATATACTTATAGATTTTGAAAGAATGAGATTTTCTTTGTACCATTTTCATTAAGCAAAAAGATGTAGTTAAGGCGGTTTCTGGAATTGTAAAAAGCTAATTGTTTCACAGACATTATAAAATAGTGATGCCAACTTTTCTCTCTTCTCTCTTGGTTGAATTTGGACATAATGTAATGCTAATATTCTCACGGTCTTTGGAGAACTCTCTTACCAACCTTGATTAGTTCTATGTAATATATGTTCTGTTGCTTTTTGGAAATCGTTCTTATCTTTAAATTCGTTTTTAATATAGTTAACTTTAATCTTGAAGTATTGGTTAAAGAGAGATTTGAAATTTATGCTGACATTAGAATTGGCCTTTTGATACTTCTAGGTACTTTACTGGTCTTCTATCACCATGGAAAGGCATTCTTCTTTTTGGCCCTCCAGGTACAGGAAAGGTATATATGACATTAACCACTAATAATTTTCTTTGTTCTACTTTTATGCATGCTTGTGCCTATGCTGGTCACACAAGCTGGTCCATGTCCCTGTATAGAGTGTTGTTCACCATTTGATTTGTTCCTTGACTATGGTATTGAGCGTTGTCAGAATATTTTCTTAAGGTCTTTTACTTTATTTTTATTTTTTCCTGTGATGTATGGTTGGTGTTCAGTGTTTAGCAGGTAATCTTTTATATTCGAATAAGTTTATCAGGTAAACTTGTTTTAACGTTAAATGATTGATTGCTTGAAAATTGTTTCTCTAAAAGTTTTTTTAATATGTGTAGTGATGTGCTGTGAGGTACTTATTCACACAACTTTCTTCGACACTAAAGATTTTGGTATATATCACTATCATTATTGCCTTTGTGCTGAAGGGTTTCTTTGCTGGCTCAGAAATTTAACATGTCAGCACTCAGGGTTGCATCTTCTACTGTCCTGTACCTTTCTTTTTCGAAATGTTTTGATCTCACCTAAAACACTGTGGGGTCTATTGGCTAGGGGAATAATCATCCTCTAACTGAGGATTTTCTATGAAATGAACCTCCCAAGACTTTCTATGTTGCACTATCTTATCAGCTAGCTAACCTGTTTCCCTCTTGCAATGGTCAAACAAATCACTCTAGTTTTTAAAGGCCGTATTTTTCCAGTATCTAATGAAATTACTTCTTGTGTACATTCTTATTTCTGTTAGTGAATGAAGAAAAAAGTCCAAGGTATATGATTACTGATGTCATATTGGTGCTTGACTTCACTAGTTCTTTTTCAGGTTATTGACTGTCATATAACTTACTTTCTTAATGTTTCAGACAATGCTTGCAAAAGCTGTTGCTACAGAATGCAAAACCACATTTTTCAACATTTCAGCATCTTCTGTTGTTAGCAAGTGGCGTGGTATGTTACTGGATGGCGACCTTTTTACTATAAAAATGTTTCCTCTTACTGTCAATCTCCTGTTTATGGATTAAAAGTGGAGAACATCTGTTTTTACTCAAAAAATTAAAGAAATTTGTATACAATTACTTGTTAACCTGTCAGAAGGAATTTGTAACTATTGGATCATAATATTCTACAAAAAGCATATTTGAAATTGCTATGAACCGGGCACCTATATACTGTTGAAATCCTTTCACTTAGGATTTGCTTATAATTAGTTTCAATCTCTGCAATTCTTTTACAATTGTGCATGGAAATTTAGTGAAGCAGCCATGAGCTTATCTCTAACATTTGGGAATACGTTTCAAGAATGCCTTCAAAATATTGACCTTGAGGCCATAGTATTGAGCTACTTATGTTGTTGCTGTTGTGATGGTGATATATGTTTCATGGTGTTAATCTTTTTCTGGGGTAGTTTTGAACTTCGGATTAATCATTTTAGCATTCTCTATGCATATAGACCTAGTCTTAAAGACATGCCACCGATTAGGGCTACCATGGGAAGGTGATTTACTGCAATCCCATATCTGTGGTTTGTCTAATATTGAAGTTTATGCAACTCTGCAGGTGATTCGGAGAAGCTTATAAAGGTTTTATTTGAACTTGCAAGGCATCATGCTCCATCAACTATTTTTATTGATGAAATTGATGCAATTATTAGCCAACGGGGTGAAGGTCGCAGTGAGCATGAAGCAAGTAGGCGTTTGAAAACTGAACTTCTAGTACAGGTGACGTTTGTTTTCAAATTTTACTCTTTAATTTATTTTGGTGTATACTTATGATTGGTAGTACTTTTGATGTCTGCTTGTGGTCTCCTGATGCGTCATGAGGTTTTGTGCCTTTTTGCTTCTGAGGTTATGTTGGACTTATGGTATGATGCATTGGGAGTTCTAAGATAATATTGCCTTGGCTGCTTGAATTCTCTAATAATAGCCACAATCTCTAAATTTAGCATATACTGCATTTGATTGTAAATTAATAGAACCAGAATTGAGGAACACTCTTTCAATTCTTTTTCATAAATTTCTTATGTTTGAATGTAAGTGGAATACAGATAAACCCTCATCAAGGTTAAACTCTTACAGTAACTGCTCTTCCTAAGTTGCTCAGTCTTGCTGGACGCACTCATTGCAGCACATAGATCTATGTAGTTAATATCTGTCTGAGGCCCTGAGTCTACGTTCTATCTTTACTGTCTATGCTACTCGATCCAAATGTTAGTCAAACAGATAAAATCTGAAGATAGAAAACATCTATATATAACAATTATGTTCCTATTCCAATGCTAATACCAACGTTGGTGGTGTTCCCCGCCTTTCTTATGTTTTGTAAATTAGAAACTTGTGGAGATTCAAATCCTCGCTGGTATAATCAGATGCAACATCTGATTTTTATTTTCTTTTTCCAGTTTGGATAATCCTTTTGCTTGTCCTTTTAATACTCTACATGCTAGGAAATTACTTGCCTATACTAGTCGAGTTACATGATGTGCATGGCAAAGCATCTGGGTGTGATTTAACCACTTATGATTGGAGTCTATTTTCTGAAAAATTAATCACTCCAATTAGATTGCAGATGGATGGTTTGACGCGAACGGATGAGCTTGTGTTTGTTTTGGCCGCAACAAATATCCCTTGGGAGTTGGATGCTGCCATGCTCCGGCGTCTAGAGAAGCGAGTATCCTTCGATTTGTTGTGATAAGATTTAAAATGTTTTGAGAAGGACTTCATTTATTTATTCTATCTAATATAAGTTGGCAGGAAGTCACAGTTAATCCATCCTGCATTATACTTGTTAGTTTACCCCTTGTGCATAGTGTTGATGTCTCTGTCATAAGCTGTAGGCTATACTTCTATGCATATTAGCAGTTGGGAGTGAAGATGACAGAGCAGCATTATGAATTATGAGCTCCGACTTTAGGTTTTATTTGGTTTCATACACCTATTTAAAAGGGGAAAAGTGAACAGAATATCTTTGAAGTTCTGTTTTAATCTAGTTTCCTAGATCATGGCATAATCATTCATGGGATGGACTTTGCCTCTTGTTCTCAACTCTATTGTTATCTTATTTCCCCGATTTAGTGAAAAATTCATGCAATCAAAATTCAGGTGGTCAGATAATTATCCTTTAACCATAAAATTTTAAGATCCTTGTACCTCTTCCAGATCCAGAAGCGAGAAGAGCCATGTTCAAGGAACTCCTTCCATCACAATCTGGAGAGGAACTTCCATATGATTTGTTGGTGGAAAGTACAGAAGGTTATTCAGGTTCAGATATTCGATTACTGTGCAAAGAAGCTGCAATGCAGCCACTGAGGCGGCTAATGGCTCTCCTCGAAGACAGAACGGAAATAGTGCCTGAGGATGGTAAGCGATTTCCAGAGATGTAAATTCTAGCAAAATCATGGAAGATGCATTTACTTTAACAAATGATAGTTTATGCTAATTGTGAAACATCTTTACACTCGTGAATAAAGATGGTTAGCTTTTAAGAAAACGAAAAATTAAAAACAAAACGTAGGGAAACTAATCTTCATTTGTCTTAACTTAAATATTTTTGATGATGTCTGTAGAGTTGCCAAACGTTGGGCCAATTGCACCTGCGGATTTAGAGACAGCTCTGAAGAACACCAGGCCGTCTGCCCATCTCCATGCTCACCGTTATGAGAAGTTTAATGCTGATTATGGTAGTCAAATCCTCCAATGAAGGCATACATTGTTACATGTACTTTCTCACAGATGTTTATTGTTATGTTCTAGTTGGCTTTAAATGCTTTCAACTATCTAGCTACATTCTACATGATTTTAGATTCATATCACGAGCCAATGATTAGAATTTAGAATTCTGCACAAAGGTGTTTTTGTTTCTAGCTCCTAATTGGGAAGATTGTTCATATTCATTCATCGGATGTGGTGATCTGTTTGGAAGAGTGACATTCCCATGTAACATTTGTAGTTCAAATAAGGCTAATTAATTTTTCATAAGTTTAAGGTTTTTTTTTTGGTTCAAAAAAAATTTAAGGTTATTGATATGGCACTTCTTTCATTTTGTTTTTAGTAGAAATGTTTGGTGTAAAAAATTACTCTCTTTACGTATATAATTGTCATTGTCATTTTATGATTGCTTTTATGAACATTGAAAAAAGAGGATGTGGATTTTAGAAAGAAAATATAAACAATATTAAATATTTCAAGGTTTGTAGAGAGGTTGAAGATTATTTATTTTTTCTTTATTTGTCTTTACTTGATGTGAGTTTTTGTTTTTTGTTTTGTTTTTTTCTTTTCTTTTCTTCTAATCATTCTTGTAGGAAATTTTAAAAAGTTATTCTTTTTTTTTTTTTCCTTAAACAAATAAACTTTATACTTAAACTTAAATTTTAAAATTTTTTTAATTTCAAATTTTATTTCATTAGTATAAGGTATAATAAAATTTTTTAGTGGTTATAGTTTTCATTGAATATTTGCTTAATTTATTGAATATCATTTCATAATTCTTAAAAATAACAAGATAACGAACATATAGCATCCTAATTTTTCTCTGATTTTATTTATTTTTGGCCTAATACATCAATTCCTTTTGAATTTAATTTTAAACACTAAATGACATCCTCAATTTTGAGAATATCCAGTTTACCCTTTAAAATTGGCAAAATTGATCCACTTTCTTCCCTAAATCTAACGTGACATGGAGAAAACACAATTAACTTTTTCAAAATTTTTCTCTGCCAAGTTAAATTCGAGAAGCAAATTAGATCAGTTGAGCTAATTTTAATAGGACAAATTAAACATTTCCGAAATTCCGAATACTATTATTTGACTTTTGAAATATCGGATATATTAGACCTTTATTTTCTAATTATGCGAAAAAACTTTATACAGTTTTGAAATTTTTAATTAATCTAGTTCATAGTTTATTTATTCAAATTCAAATTAATATTTGACTTTAATTTTATACGTTACAACTTTTAAACTGACAGGGGATTACTACACCTGTAAGGTAAATGAAAGAGTCAATTTTTTTTTTTCAATGTTATTTTATATTAAAATCTTCCGTTTCATGTGTCACATGTTGCATATTTTTGTTAGATAAGCTAGAAAAAAGGAGCTTGAGTAGCTTCTACATAATTGTTGCGAGCTAAAGAGCACGAGAAGATCTTCATTTAGTGAGCTTTCCCTGTGGTATTTTTGAAACTTTCTGATAATTTCAAGATCTTTGGAATTCTCTGTGCTTCCTCTTATCGTAACTTTTTCAAACGCACACTGCTACTAGTATTGATAAATCCTTACTTTTTCAGAGCTATATTTATAAATTATACAATACATAACTAAACACTTCAGGCATGTGAGTTAACGTCGATCCATATTTCCAATATTTCAAGGAAAAGATTGAAGACAAAATTAATGAAATAAGACAGATAACACCAAACCAATGGAAACCCATTTCCACATCAAAAACACAAAATTTTAACAATTCTGAATTTATTAGTATTAACTAAGGAAATCCCTTCAAAGGATCAGCTGCCTTCCCTGATCTTGCATCAGTCCATGCCTTTGCAATTGTTCTTTTCATTTCTTCATCCCCTTCCTCGTACATATTCTGCACATCAATCATTCTAATTAATCAGTATCATATGCTAAAACAATAACATGAACAATTTAATGATCAGTCTAGCAATGTTATCATCATCCTAATTATCCTGGCAAGCTAATTAACCAATATTGGATATTAACAGTACACGAATCACATTCAGAGCTCCAGCTCTAGCACAAAATGAGCTATATGCTCTGCAATTGTATGTAATTTCATTTCACATGTTCATAAACCACGAAATTATTCATCGATCTATATCAAATGCAAAATAAATAAATGGTTATCTTTCAACTCTATATAACTGTACCTTCATCAAATTCATGATTCCAGCCATAGGATCTGGCTCCTTATCTAGATTTGGCTTCAGCTGTCAAAATACCACAATGATGTTAATATTCTCATACATAATATAATTATAAAATCATAAACATAATTGACCAGAGAGCTAGTCATTACTTTGTCCTCTTTGAAATGTAAGTCTGGCCAGTTCCCCTTTGAAGCTTTAAACAAAGTGATGACAACCCTAGTTGGCTTTACTAGTACTTTACATTTTTCTGGTACAATCTCCTTGTTCAATTTTGGTATAGCACATCGGTAGTTCTTTCCTCCGACATCATGAAATTTGATATCAACTGACAATGGCTTGAATTCTGTCTCAATTTTTTCTTGCTCAACACCCTCTAGAGAGACATATATCTACACAAGGAAGAAATGCAACCAACGCAATTCATGCGCAAAAAGTTCAAAGATCTGCTCAATTAAATAATTTCCATGATCTTTTTTTCTTTTTTTTGGTTGTTGAGTTGAAATTATTACCTTTACTTTCTCATTGTCCTGATCCCAACTGAAAGATCCAAGCGTATTATAATTCGGCGCAGGAGTGGAAGACACCTTGACTCCAGTAGCAATAGGAATTGGAGTAGTAGTTGAAACAGGTGCAGGAACAGGTTCCTTTGAGAGCTATATAGAGGAAATCAAAGAGCAAATTAGTGGTTATTAACAGCACAGAGGAGCTCCAAAAATCTTAATGTTGTTTTAACAATAGATTAAATATCTACATTCCCCCACGACACAAAGTCACCTAAGGATTCTTGTGCTATTAAGCCAGGCTTATTTCATAAAGTGAAGTTAAAAACTGTTTTAACGCCTCTAATCATTTATAACCAAAAAAAAAAAAAAAAAAAAAGGAAAAAAAAAATCTCAACAACATTTTCGATCTCTTCAATTCACAATTAACATAATATCAACAAATTCAGTTCATTTTTCCTTTGTACCATTAAAAGAGGGCAAACAGTACAATGATAACAAACATTGAGACTTATTTTTTTCACATGAATTGATATAAAGCAGAATCAGTGATTCACAGCAGGTAAAGAAGCTATTAAATATGCTTACTTAGCGAAATGGTTGCCATCGAAATGTTACAGTTCCCACTTTTCATATCATTTTGTATTAAAAAAAAATATGGAGCTTTACTTAGCAAAACAATTAACGTCGAGAGCGCAAATGAGGAATTTGAATCGACTTCCATAACATAATTATTAAGAATAGAAGGACGCTAATTAAAAAAGAATGGAGCATTCACCTTTTCCAAATTGCGAATCTCAGAGTTAATGAGGGAGAGAACTCTAGGTCTCTTGGCTAAGGCGTGAAGCTGCCTTAGCTCCTCTAAATCTAACGCCAATTGCTCCGCCATATTTCCAGTGGGAAACAATGAACAGCTGAAGCTCGAGAGTGGGAGAAAGGATTTTATATGGAGGGGAAATAGAAAATGTATGGAAATTGCTAGAACCTCCTCCGGTAAATGAACGAACTCATATTCCAGGGGTAAATCAGAGAATTCATTGAACAAATTAAATTAAATTATATTTAGGGTTTTAGATGAAGAAGGTTCTAGAGCGTTGCTCTTCTTTTCATTTCTTTAATAATAATTTCATGGGCTCATTTGAGATCCACAATGGATCTGGTTGGCTCACCAAGTTGAACTGCTTTCTTTTCTTTTCCCTTAAAAATAATAATAATAATAATAATAATAATAATAATTAACACTCGATTCATCCTTTTTTTTTTAAATTTAATCCGACTTCAATTTTGAAATCAAGTTTATATATTGTTTTCTTGACCAATATACTCAAAGTTTTAAGAAATGGCCTAGCTATTAAGGCAATAGGACACTATCTTTTAGAGAAGATTGGTTGTAGTTCAGTTGGTGATGCAAGCTGAATATGTGGAATGATACTCAGGTTTGAATCTCACTAATACATTTCCAAAATGTGACTAAGCCCCCAAAAAATTATCTCAATAAGAATACATGTGGTTAATACCAAAAAAGAGAACATTACATTTTAGAGTCAAATATAAATCAAAATGTTATATACTTTGCAAGTTTAATTAGGAATAGATTTTTTTTTACTCAAAATTAGGAATAGATAAATCATCAATAATGAAAATTTTTTTAGCGTTCTCTAGGTCTATGGTGGTCTGCACCATTGGATGTTTGATATGTCATCAATTATATTGACATGACAATATCAAATTGTGAGGATCACATAGTTTCTAGACCGCAATAGAATCTGGATAGTGAGACCGGTTTAGTTTCTTTTTCTTCAAAAGTTCACATAAGCTGAATCATCAAATTAATTAACTGGTAAATTGAATTCGTTTGACTAGATTTTAGGTATACGTAGGATGAATCTATATTCTAGCGTGGTCTGGGACCATGGTGGTTCGCTACATTAGATATTTAATATGCCATCAATTATACGGATGTGTCAATTATCTTGTGTCGAGGACCATGTGGTTCCCAGACCACAATAGAATCTCTCAATTCTATAACGGTCACAAAATTTAAAAATGAATATGTTGATTTTAATAATGGTTTAAATAAAAGAATGTGGATGTAATGGAACATGAAACTTTGCAATCCTTTATTTCTTCTAAAAATTAAAAGATTTAAAACATTCTAAAAAGCAATTTACACATTTTTGCAAGTTGTGTTGTGGCCTCTGGATTTTCTCAATCCGGACTAGAGAATCCCTTCTACCCCAGAGATAGAAAGTGAAAATCAATTCAAATGAAACTTTGTTAATCCTTTTCCCTACCAATGTGAAAAAAATTTATGTGTATCCCCTCTAATTTTTATTTATACTTCAAATTTCATTGTTTTATGTGTATTTTCATGAAATACATCTACAGAGAGAGATGATGAAAATTAACTGTTACAGAATTACGAACATGATTATTTCAACGAAGATACCTATATGTGATTTATAAAAAAAAAAAATAAAATAAAAATTTAACTACATAAGAGTAACATGCAGTAATCAATCAAATACATTATGTACAATAAAAATAGATATAGAAATTTTAAGTTATACACTAATCACTTAATTCATAACTCTGCAAAAGGAACTCTGCATGGATTAAAAAATAAAATTGAATTTTCACATTATTTTTTTACAGTTTTTATTTTACCGTAAAATAAATAAATCAATCAAGTAATAAATAAAATTAGAGGGGCTTAAATGTTCTTAAATAATAAGTAGTTTGAAGCTTCCATGAAAAGAATAAGGCACATACAAGACTAAATGATACAATACTGAAATATAGAAAATGGACTCAAATTGAATGGACAATTAAACAGATAGATGAGAACAAGAGTCACATAATATGATTTTACTCGTCAGAATCATATTCCTTCGGTTGACTTTTCGTTTCCATTAACATATCTAACAAAGTACTCCACTGCTTAGAATCCGTATTCCAGAGGTTATTGACAAGCCAAAATTAGTCCAACTGCTGATCAAAGAAACCTTGTTGGATATATATTTATAGCTCCAAGATTAATCCAAACAATCCTCGCATAAGGACTATCCCGAAGAACATGAATAATGCTTTCTTCATCCAATTGACAGCGAGTACAAACACTAAATTGGGTAATATGCCTATGTTTCTTCTCCATGTTCGTCAGCAAGTTCCCTTCTGCAACGAGCCAAAGGAAAGTCTTGATCCGTTGGGGACCCTCCAATCTTTTTCCAAGTTAACAAAAGATTGTTGATGTCATGAAAAGTTTAATTTACAATGGAGTATGTAATCAGTATTGCAATTTAACAATATCTTTTTGGTTGCAGTGGCACCTCCTTCTTCAGGTAGGTACCCTCATTGTCGTCAAATCCTTTTATAGTTACTTTTTGAAATGATTATGCCTATGTCAAAAAATTCACATAACAATGTATCATAAAATACATGGAGAAATTTATTTACCTGTATTTCTTGCAAAACTAAAATAAAATACTTAGTTTTGGATAAATAAAATTTTAAGGTGTCAACATGAGGAAGGTAGAGAAAATGGTTATAAATTGCTAACTGAATTGTTTTTCAACTCTTTATTTATTTTTTTTTTTAAAAAAAAAAAAATTAAACGCAGATTCAGAGACCATACCAGCTCCTTCGAAATTGTCACGTGTCCTTATTTTTGTTGGGATCCTAGGGACCTTATCAACACTCTTGATTCCCATGATGGATGTCTTGTGTAGACTTCGACGTATTGATCAAGTAGCCCATACAATTGAACAATTGAACATAGAATTACACTAATTTTAAATATTATATGTATACGGATATAAAACATCTAACTAGATCACCAATAGACTGAGATATATTTATTTATTGAACTTATATTTTATGTTTCGTTGTTAGACTAAAATGCTTATATAACATTGTGGTAGGATATCCAATTAAGTATTGGATTACGATTGTATTGGAATGATATTATTACATTTAATGAATAACTATGTTCTTCTTCCTAAAACAGTGCTGATTTTTTTCATTTTTATTTCTTGCTTAAAAAGTTTCAATAACAAACTTTATTGTTTTTATAAATAACAAAAACAAGAAAAGGATTGAGTTGTTTATAGAAAGCTAGAAACACTTACATATGTTTTCCAATAGAAATAAATTATTTCTCCAAACTCATTAACATATGGAGTATGTAATGAGATGATTCGGATTTGTATTTTCAAGGAACTAAGGAAGAACTATACCGGATTTAGAATATGTTAACTTTTACAAAGTTAAATAATCACTCGATTTCTTAGCTATTTCTTTTATGAACAATTTATAAGGGTGTATTTTATTTTAATTTATAACCAAAAGAAATTGCAATGGATATATATATTTTTTTCTTCTTAATTTTTCACTTCATTTGTTAACACTAGTTAGTTAGGGCCTTTTTCACTTCATTTGGTAACACATTAGTTAGGCCAGGCTGCCTACATGGCTGGCTGTTAGAAATGCAACTATGGCCACAAATTATGATAGAATTTTGATGCTTCCAACAAACTTAACTCCATGAATAGAGCCTATTTCATAACATCTTTACTTGCCTGAAATGGGGTACTTTTCTTCTGTTGATCTTGCATGTTTAATGAATTCTGTTGCTGGTATTGCAGCCGTGATCTAATTTGGTAATTTAATTCCAACTTTTTCTCCAAATCCTCCTTTATAGCCAGAAGTTGTGTCTTCCTCATCTCTGCTGCAGCAATTTCAGAGTTGCTCAAATAACCATTCTTGCCTTGAAGTTTTATGAAGATTGATTTCAACTGAAATAAAGCTTAAATTATCAACATTGTCATTTCACCCTTACTAGAAATTGCATAACCGAAAATGGTCTCTGAATAACAGATTAGTCCTTTAAAATGAATCATTGAATAGGCCAAACAGAATACCGTATAAGCAAACAACATTTCAAGCAATTATAGATTTCTCTTTTTCCGTCTGCGATTGAGCTTTTTATTGCATTGCTCGTCTTTGCTTAAATTGATTTCGTTAATGTATTAACTTGAGTAACGGATTTTGTATTGGATTGCTTGATTACAAAATGATACATCCACCATATCTTATTCTCTTTACACAAAGGAAAAATTCTTACCTCTTTTTCTTGGTTTCTCATTTCATTCACTTGAATCTGAGATTCACGAACAAATTTCTTCACGTCTTCAATAAATGCCTTCATTTCACGACCTTCAAGCTCGTAAAACCTCTCCTTCTCCTTCTCCACTTCCTCCAGCTCCTCCATTCCTCTTTTCAAAACCCTATCAAACCAATTGAAAACCAAAACTCAAATCTAGCTTCGAAAAAGACAAAAAAAAAGTACGATTTGCCGAAGACCAAAACAATTCTCATTGAACTACCTCAACTGTTGTAAATCGATCTGGTATTTGGAATCGAGGTTGTGGATTTCGGAATTCAGAGACAAGATTTTGAATCGTTGAAACGCAATGTGACGATCGAGCAGCAAACACCGCTGCTCCATTGATCGGACGTTTACTAGTTTTGACTCTAAGATCTGCGACTTGATCGCTTGCAAATCTTTCTCTGCCTGCAAACATTGGCAGTAATTTGATTTCTTTGGCTTTTCAATTTTCTCGGGAAACCAACAGAGGAGTTTAAAGTTAGGGATCGAATTGAGAACCTGTAGGAGAGAAAGACGTTGATTTCTGGTATCTTCCATGTGCTGTAGCCTCTCTCGAAACGCAGAGGAAAACGCCATTGATACACTAAGAAATTGATTTTCCCTCCAGTGTTTGAACACGGGAGTTTTAACTATGTATAGATGGCGTAATAGTGAAGCAGGCCGGAATGCGCTAGGCCCAATATGATCAATAGAATGGGTTCTTTACCTAAATTTCACAAACACAAATTGCAACTAATGTATCGTTTTTTTGGGGATTTTAAAAAAATATAGACAAAAATAGAGTTTGTTTACAAAAATATATTCCAAGAAAAATTTTACAAATATATTTTCAAAACTTTTCAAAATTACAAAGATACATTCAAAACTTTTCAACAATTCGTTCTCTATTTTATCCACTTTTCTCCCTCTTCTTTTATGATTTTAATTTAATTATCTCACAATCTGTTTATTTTTTTTGTCATGCGACTTTAAAAAGTTTTTTTCATTTTTTTCTCTTCGAAACGATATCCATATGTATATATTTTTTCCGATGTTTTTTTTCACATTCAGTTTTGGTATAAATAGTATATAAACAGTGTAGAGAAACAATATATAGCAACAAAAAAACTGTATAAACAACGTATGTGACAATAAAAACATATATAATAACAATAAAAAAACTATTAGACCTTGTTTATACATTGATTATACCATTTGATACTTTAATTATTCCTTTTGATACATTAATTATACCCTATTTATACCTTTTGATACACTAATTATACCATAGTTATACCTTATGGTATATTAATTATACTTTATTTATATATTGTTTAAGCATTATAGTGTATAAGTAGCGTATAAGAGTGTACAAACAGTGTATAACAATGTATAACAGTAAATAAGAAGTGTATAAACAATTTATAACAATATATAACTGTCTATAAATAGCGTGTAATAATGCACAAGCAGTGTAAAAGAAGTGTATAAACAATGTATAACAATAACAATGTATAAGCAGTATATAAGAAGTGTATAACAGTATATAAATAATATATAAATATGTATAATAGTGTATAACAATGTATAAGCAGTGTATAACAACATATAAGAAGTGTATAACAATTTATAATGATGTATAAGAAGTGTATAATAATGTATAACATTGTATAAGTACCGGTATAAGAAGTGTATAACAATGTATAACAGTGTATAAACAATGTGTAACGGTGTATATGATAAAAGTTCAATTCTATTATACCCGCTTATCCTCAACCTGCAATTCCTTGGTCACAAAATCAACACCGATTGTAGCTTTAAATTGTGTATTGAACTTCTTATACACATATAGGACTTATTAATTGAAGAATTATTTAAATTCTGCAACAAATTAATTCAAAATATTTGTATTTTAATTAATCATAAATTAAGGGATACTGGTTCATAATCAAAATTAAATTGTTTAAAATCGATAGACTGGGGAAATAGGTTGAGGAAGAAAGTATAAATGAAAAGGAAAGAAGGATTCTTCGTCATCATTTTCAAGGAAAGTCATTAACTAGTGCTGGAACTAGTTCATGGCATATATCATGCAGTATCATGTACATTATTAATTGAGACATTATATAAACCGCATTAAAGTTGGCAGTGAAAAAACAATTTTTTTTATACCTTACTAATACCTTAGTTATACTTTATTTATACCTTAAGATATACCATTATAGTGATTATACCTTAGTTTTATCTTAATTATACATTATACAAATGTATAATTAGTTATTTCTTAGTGAAAAAAATGTCAGAAATAATATATACATATGCATCTTGTTTTGAAGAGAAAAAAAAACTTTTTAAAGTTGCATGAAAAGAAAATAAACAGATTGAGAGATAAATGCAAAATTATATTAAAATTATAAAAAGAGGTGAGAGAAGTATGGACAAAGTAGAATAACGTATTTGAATAAATTTGAAAAGTTTGAAAATGAATTTTTGAAAAGGAAAATATATAAAAAAATATGAATTAAGAAAAAAAAGGTAATTCTACAATTATGGAAAAAAAAAAAGATAGAGTCCAAAAACAAAACCTCAAACATAGGTATTTTTAACAATTTCCTCTTATTTTTTCTTTTAGTATCACGTATTTCGTTAGTTTGAATTATAAAAACAATTTATATTTATTTTAAGCAAAACACATTTGCCACTCTTTTAATATATTTTATTACATTATTTCATTATCTTTTTTCCATATATAATCTCTTGATTTTATCTTTTAACAATGGTTAGCTTGCTACTTTATTGCTCATATTAAAAAAAAAAAAAAAAAAAAAGAAACTTACTCCTTTATTGCATTTTGATGGAGATTTGGAAAAGTTATTGGTTTCTTAGTGGGTGGCAATTTTTCTTTCAATTTACACTCACCATTTCTAATATGCAATGCACCTCACTTACTTTTTTTAGTTTTTCTTTTTAAAATTTATACAATATTCGAAGTGAATTAAAATTTTCTTGTGCTAGTATTCATGGTATATTTGTACATCATTTGTGCAAGATACTCACCATGGTATGATTTATTTTTATGGTTTTTTTCTACTTTCATGATATATTTATATTTTGATTTAAATATTTATAATATATTCATGATATATTTATATTATAATTTATATATTTGGGGTATATCCATGTTGTATTTATTCTATATTTATAGAATATTTACACATAGTTTTAGAACATTGAATTTTAGATATTTGTGGTATATTTGTAGTTTATAAATTCGCTTCAGTTACAAGTTTTTGATAAATAGACAGCCAAATATGAATTGGCATTGATTGGGGTTTTCTTTTCAAAATTAGAAGATGGTACTTATAGGAGTAGAAGAGATTTTGATGTATACAGATTCTTAAAATAACTATATAAATTTTCTATCTAGCTATATTAGTTAGATAATAAATCTATTTAGTATATATTATTATATATTTATTGTAGCTATTTTATCTATTTTCATGTTTTCAATCCATGATATTTTAGCTTAAAAGTAGAGACTTTACTTATTCTTTTACTGTATAGGTGCTAATAATGATATTATTTTCATATTTTGGTTATTAAGAATTTTATTATTAAACATTGGTCATTTTAAACATTTTTCAAACAAACATTGGTTTATTATTATATGTCAAAGCATTTATTTTTTTAAAAAAGTTATGTTATTGGATTTATTAGAGTAAATATTTTTCATAAGTTATATTCATAACATTTTCCTTTAATGTATTGCTTCTTATTTTCTTTGCTATATCTATACTTTTATCTTTCTCCTCTTTTATAATTAAAAATCATTTTTAATTGATTTGTGTATTTATTCATTTTATTTGATTTTTAGAAAGTTTTTTTTGTTCTTTTTTTCTTTTCGAAATGAGATACATATTCATATATTTTTTTTCTTTCATCTTTATTTTTTGCACTAATCATACACACTCTATAAATACTATGTAAATAGCACTTTTATACTGATTTTATATTGCTTTTCTAATTTTTTTTACACATATGTTGCTTTTATACCAATTTCGTACTAGTTTCATACTTCTGCTATACTAATTTGATACTACAAAAAATTTCTATCCATTTTTATAATTTATATTTTGCTATAAGATATTTCCATTATTTATTTTATATAGTACCAATTGTGTAATTTTGAAAATATACTTGGATCTAGAAGGTGGCAAAGGTCAAGTCTAAGGAGCTGTATCACCAATATAAATGTCACGATCGTAGAGACGCACTCCTACGTGGTGGTCACTATAGAATACTCCAAATGATATATAAACCCGTTTGTAGAAGCGTTCTAAGTCCAACTAAACAAGGATTTACTTACAAGCAATGTTATCATAACCGTACCGGACATCAAACCGGTGAAGCTATTGGTACGTGGTTTACCGGTTCAACCGGTGGTTATACCGGATTATTGATTTTTTGAAAAAAATATTATTTAAATAATAAATAAGCTTATAAATTCATCAAACATAAGTTTTAAATGTTAAATATTCAAAATAACTTCACAAAATATTTTAAAACTTAATTAAATACAAGCCTTAAATAATGAAAATAAACTAGTAATAGCAAGGGCAAAAACAGAGACTAGTAATAGTAAGGGCAATACTAAAGAAATCAAAGGTACTACTGCTAGATTAAGCAAGTAGTAAACTGGATTTTGAATAAGAAATTAACTTATAAAATGGTAGGATTCAATAAAACATAATGAACTAATATAGAATATTTAGTTTTATTGTACTATACAAAAATTCATAAATTCAAATTCAATTTATGTACGTTTTTCAAGATTAAGGACGAAAAGTGTCTTTTTAATTTTATTATTTTCTGATATAAGCAAATAATTTCATGAAAATGCTTTCTTTATGATACATTTTTATTTAATTGATATATTAAAAATTTAAGTAAAACCCATCAGTAAAATCAGGATGGTCCAGTGGTATAAGATATCAAACTTAAGTGAGGGGACATGAGTTCAAATCCTACTTTCAGCATTTTCTTAATTTCAACTTAGAATTGGTCAAGAAACCGGTTTTTGACCGGTTCGCCGGTTTACCGGTTTTTCGCGGTTCGAACCGGTCAAATCCGGTTTGAATAAACCGTTAAATTTAATTAAACCGACCGGACCAATGGCCGATTCGCGGTAAAACCGGTCGAACCGGCCGGTCCGGTCCGGTTTTCATAACGTTGCTTACAAGTCAAAAAATAAAAAGCCAATCATATATTTATATGTGCTAAATGATTACTAATTATATGTTGCCATGTGTTAATTTGGAACTACTTTAACAAAAATTACTAAATTAATTAATACATAAAATCCATTTTGTACCATATTAGTCGCTAAAGCCAAGTTTTAAGACAAATTTGACACTTTATACCATAGTTGTGAAAACCGGACTGGACCGGCCGGTCGGACCGGGTTTGATCAGAATCGGAAGTCAGATCGGTCGGTTTCTATCCGGTTTCACTTTGGTCAATAACCGGTCAATTTTCGGTCGGATCTATAGATCGAACCGAAAAATTATGAACCGGACTGATTTTCTGGTTCAACCAGACTGTTTTTTTTTTTTTATTATGTGAATATAAAATTTAAGTTTTTATTTTGAGGTTTTTTTAATTAAAATAAAATATAGTTTGTATTTTTAAATTATTTTAAATTAAATTGATATTTAATTGTAACTATAAAAACTATATTTTATAAATTGAGTTTTGTTTAATTACTATATTATGTTTGAAATGTTTAAACTTAATGAATTATAATAAAAATGTTCAAATTTTCATAAATTATAAATATAAAAATAAAAATATATTAATATTTTAATATATTTATTAAATCCGGTTCGATTTCGGTTTATTCCGGTTTAATCTAAAATCCATGAATCCATTCTTTCACCGGTTCGGGTCTGAAAACCATGCTTTATACACAAAGGTTTCGTCTTAAATTTACATTAACGGTCATTATTATATACAGTTTTATACTTGAGCTAGCATAGAGTTACCACATTGGAGAAATTGGAGCTTCGCATTGCTCTGTTTTACAGGTATTACTCTGTGATATTCAAGATATCATATAAGAATATCCAGATAATCAGTTATTAATTAGTTACTCCTATCAATTAAAAATGACTATTAGCTATCACCAACCTCAAATTATTGAATAAAAAAATGCCTCAACTAAAGTGATAAATCTTTAATTTATGAAAAAAAAATTGGGATTTTTGTTATTAATTCCGATGTGGAATCTACTTATTCTGCTGAAACCTTCCTTGAAAAAGAGAATTACATATATATATATTTTTCATCAAAGACAATGACACTTTATAAAAGCTAGCATCTTCCTTAAATTGTGCAAATTAAATATATCTATATTCTTAAAGAAAAGCCTAATGATGACCGTAAACAAAGTGAGAAGATCACAATCGACCCATTATCATAAGCTTATTATTAAAAATTGAATCACTAAGATCAATCCCCACATGCATTGTAGGATACTCATTTTGACTATCTTTCGAAAGCAAAGAGGGCACACCTTAATTTGTTCTGTATTATCAAATTAAGAAGCTATATTACCTAAAGTTAAGGCGCTTGAATTATAACTAAGCAATGCTAGCTTACAAATTTATTTATTGAGGTTAAATTTTTCATCAAAATAGAACCAAATATAAAACCTAGTATAAGTCTATTTATCCTTCAAGCTTATTTGTTCTGGATTGAAAATATCATTCTTAACTGAAAAGACTTTATGGGTCTTGAAAGTGTTGTACCAGACTGCATAAGTAAGCGCATAAATGGCGCACATGACACAAAACCAATTGAGATTTCTGATATTACCCTTAAACTTTTAGTTAAGAAAAAGTGGTTGATTTAGTAATTAATTTAGCTAATTTTGTGAAAATTTTAGAAGGCTAAAAGTAATATCATTCTTATTGGATATGTAGTCCGTTTTAGTTTGGACTATTAACCATAAGCACAATGTAATTGGTGTAACTAATGATTAAAAGAAGGGATAGTATGAAATACAAGGCAACAGATTCTGTGTCAAAATCAGTACGCCTAAGGGAAGCAATAAACGAAGCAAGCAACAATCAATTGATAAAGTGATAGTAGGTAGCTAGCCAGCAAATTTTTCTTTACATTGTTAGTTTTATTCTTTATTGACTTCTTTGCTAGATAACTTTTGACGACCATGACCATGTCAACATCCATAACCACACAAATATTCTATTTTCTCCTTTAATAAACTGTTGTTATCGTTGTGTGTGTTGCTGATCACTCTCAGGCTTTGCCCTTATAAGTTAAAACTGTGCTGTGTAAGCTGAGTTGCTTTTATTTATTCAAGTCACGTATATATATGCACAATATATAAATTACTGCGATTTAATTTCTTTTATCCTATCCTTTCTTTGATTTACATTTTTTTATTTTATTATTATGATTATAGGCCTGTGTAAGGTTGTCATATATTATCGGACTTTTTACTTAAATAACATGAAATTTTTTAAATCAAGCATATTAAAAAATAAATTGTGAAATTATAAATTGCAATATGTAACATTTGTTTTTATTAAATGTGAAAAGTAAAGTCATGATGACATCATCTGTAAAATTTCTGATTAATATTTGTGACAATAAATGCGGTATCTGCGTGTAGAAAAACAAAGAGAAGCATCATATTCACAGTATAAGGGTATGTGATATAAGTGGACAGTATTAATTAAAAATTTACTTTCACGTTCACAAATCCTAGATCCATTTGCGACATAATTTTCAGTAGAGACATGAAGCGGGTTAAGTTTTTGGAATTTTAGAAAAATGTCCCCTGCCATTCAATAATGAAAGCATATGGACATGAAAATGTATAGTACTAAGAAAACTATGTCTTAGCAAAAAATAAAAATTAGCCTGTCTCGAGCCTGATCATGATCATGATCATAGATCTGGTATAAATGGCTCCATGTTGTGTTTTGTAAATATGTGGAATTTCACTTTGATATAGCTTTAATTCGTCATCAGGACTATTAAAAGAGAGACGTGTCAAATTAAGTATGTTAATATTGTATCAATCAAGAAACTTACAGAATATGACTATCAAATGATAGTGATTAGGATATATAATGCTTGAAACAGTACTGAAATAATCTAACAAAGATGCAATTGCACATGCTGCTATCTATAGCCATGGGACCCCCCCACCCCCCCACCCCAACGATGTCATTACCACAAAAGGCCAAGAAAACGCAACAAACATTCACGCACTAAACAAATTTTTTTATTTCATTATATCTCTCTATATATATTTATTTATTCTCATTCCAATCTTACTTTGAACAAAAGGAATATTTTCTCAAATCATAACGATACAATCTCTCTTTGTAATATGATGTGTCTGCAACAATTCATTCATTT
The DNA here is from genome assembly GCA_039660915.1 of Euphorbia tirucalli. Lineage (NCBI taxonomy): Eukaryota > Viridiplantae > Streptophyta > Magnoliopsida > Malpighiales > Euphorbiaceae > Euphorbia > Euphorbia tirucalli. The sequence continues at coordinate 9,540,918 of CM077638.1, forward strand.
GGAATTGGAAATGAAATTTTATAAGAATATGTGAAGTTTTAAATATTACTTAAATATTTTATACAATATATACTATATGCATTTCCGCCATCTAGTAAATCTTGATTTCAGTTAAAATACATTTTCAAAAGAAAATAAAAATCTCCTACCAATTATTTTTGGAGAATAGATTTTATATAAGATAATTAATTCAACTATTATATATCTATTTAACTCAAACTTAAAGTACTTAATTAATAGGTATTACAAAATCCAAATGTTATTATTAAATTAGGTGAATCGGAGTTGAATATTGAACTAGACTTTTGGTATAAAATCACGTATATTTTGTTAATAAATGCATCCCCTTAACTAAAAGTTTATTTTTTTGTATTATGTTCATAAAGGAAAAAGAAAATAGAAATTGTTGGGTGCATGTGCAGCACATGTTAGGTGATGTGAAACAGTGAGACCATCCTCATCAGGTCGAAGTAAGGCTGAGCTTACATTGTCTCCCTCTCCACAAAGTGGGAAAAAAAAAAAACTCTAAAAGCCCCTTTGCCCCAAAAAATATAAAGGATTCCAAATTGACCCCACTGCTGACACTATATTGGCCGAACGAATAAAGCTCAGCCGCCCCTTTTCCTCCTCAAGATAAAAAAAAGAACCAAACAAAGCCTAGCCCTTTCACACTTCGCCCCACATTATCTTCTACATATATTTTCTTTTTCCATTTTCTAACATTTATATATTTTGATACATTTAATATAATATGTATTAAAAATATTCGACGTGATTTCTTTAGTATATAATTTGAGGGCCGAGAAAAAAAGAGAAAAACTAAAAATAAAAGCAAGCTTATGAAATCTTTTTTGTATATCTAACAACAAGATATTAATGGATTCCACGTCCAAAAGTAAAGAGAGGTGCCTTTCTTTTCAACCAATAGGGTGAGCTTCACAACAGGTTAACGACGCTATTCTATTTCTTTAGTAACAACAACATTCACATACACACATGACATAATTTACATATACATATACTTATTTTTTCCTACATTAATGTTTAATTAATGAAAGGGAAAAAAATATTAAACAGAGAAATAATAAATTTTCTACAACTTGTTGAAGAATTACAAAGAAATTGGTTTTCTTCTCTAACAAAAGATCCAACTTTGGTGTTCAATTTGATCTCGGTCATATGACGAAATTCAGAAGAGTGAGATTCAATTTGAGACGAATTTTGATAGAATTTATGGATGAAGCGATTGTCAACATTATCAAATCATGTTAATTTTGGTGCAAATGAAGGTGAATGTGTTTAATTTCTTACCCAAAAAAGCGATAAATATTTTTCTATATTTACATTTGGACTCCAAATGCTTAAAAAGGTCTTCACATAAAAACTTGAAGGGTCAGCAAATACACAAACATCCAGTACACCAAGCTTTGATATTCCTTGTTTGAAGCCTGTTCAACAATGAATTCCGTTTAAGGAAAAAACATTAAAAAGAAAAGAAAATTAGACATTGCATTTAATTTATATATCCAAAACCAATATAGAATATTTTTATTAATGTTGAAGGACAACAAATATATATACAAAATATTCATTTCATGAATGACATATATATACACTTTTTCCCTCCCTCATTAATGGTCCCACTATATATATATATATATATACACTTTTCTTTTCTATGTGTAAAATAAATTTAACCTGAAAAAAATACTGAAATATATTGTCAAATTTTAGAAAAAAAATATTTAAAAAATATGAAAAACTAACCTATGGTTTTACCTTAGTAGCAGAATTAGTGAGAGAAATGGAAGCTGATGATGTCGAAGAAGGAGATGATGATGATGATGAAGTCGAAAGGGCAGATAATCCGACATTGTAAGCCATTGTACAATCAGGTTGATACAGACCATAGTTTCTCTCAGAAGTCGGTCCGGGCTTCATATCTTCATTAAATAAAGCAAATAAATAAACTTCTAATCTCCAATTAGGCCTTAGTGGTGTTCCTTCGTTCTCCATTTGCCTTCTCAACAAATTTCTATTATAAATTGCTGCATTTTGAATTGTTGCACCAACTTCATCTTCATCTCCTTTAGACGGCCAGCCAGTTTCCGAAACCCTAACTTCAATTCCACTATAACCCAATCTAGCCATGGCAAAGATAATTGCATCAACTTGAGCATACAACATGTTATCATAGTGTAACTTAGTGTACGGATCAACCATGCCTGAATTAGGATTAAATAGAACATAGTCTAAGGATATGCTTTTAGGGTCAGCTTTATAAGCAAAATAAGGGTATGCATTGATCCAAAATGGGGATTTTGTGCTTGACAAAAATTGCAAATATTGTGTCATCACGCCGGAAACTTCGGCTTTAAAACCTCCGGCGGAAGGAGGGAAGGATTGAGCAAGAACAGCAAGGGAATTAGGGGTTGAAATTTCAATGTAATTAGCTATGCCAAATTGTGCTAATGCCCCATGAATGCTGGTTATGGCTGGAACTAAGTATGCTATTAATGTTGTATCGTCGTCGGTGAAAACCTCATTTCCGACGGCTATTCCGGTGATTCTTGTGGCCGGAAAGTATGGCTTTATATGGGTGCTAACCCATTGGAGAGCTTGTTGAGGATCGGACAAAGTGGCTAACATATCATTTTCTATTGTGACAATTAGTTCAACATTGGAGTTTGCAAATGCTGTTAGAACTTGTGGATTGGTGTCATAGATTCTTGCTTTTGTGAGTTTTAAGGAGGTTAGAAGATCAAGCACTTTTTCCGGTGGTGGCAAATTGTTAGCCACTTGCCCATAATTGATTCCTACAGATTTCACTCCTTGTAGAAATCCATGATCTGCAGAAAAAAAAAAAAAAAAAAAGGAAATATTAGAAAATGAACATATACTAAAAAAAAAAAAAGGGTCATTCCAAGGTCTTGGATTAACACCTAACATTTTCGTACTCAATTACATCAAAATTTAAAAAAAAATAAAATAAAATAAATATAGGAATCATCAAACTATGATGTATTTAATGCTTGAAATGTGAGGCTATGACGAGAAATTATGTAATACCCGCGATGCATCTAACTAAATGGAGACATAGATTTACAAGTCCATTTCTCATTAGTTGGTTCTATAGACACAGATGTACAGTAGAAGCTTTCCGTTAAGAGAACAAAAAGAAAAAGAAAAAGAAAAAGAAAATTTAAATGGGTACCTGAGAAACATAGAGAACATAGAAGAAAAATAAGGATCATGGCATTTTTGGTAAAAAAAGATGCCATGATTGAAATTGAGAAAGAGGAAGAGAAGGTGAAGAGTATCTTTCAAAAAGATTTGAAGGTTGGGATAAAGATATAAGATAGAAGGGAGAGGGACAAGGAGAAAATTGAAAGAGACGAATTCTTTACTTTGCTTGTATGGATATTTTTAGAGGGGAGAAGGGGTTTTAGTTTTCTTGCTAATTTGTGTTTGTGTCTTTCAGTCTTACCTCTGAACTCGGTTTTAAATGGATCTTTTTAATTTTTTTTTTTTTTCTTACATAGGATAGGAGGATGACTTTTCATTCTGTATTCAGCTTGTAGCAGTGATCTTTTTCCAAGCCATTTCAACTCCCATTTTTTTTTAATCACTAAAATGCCCCCCACCACCTTTCTTCAAGCAAAAGAAAACTCTATCTAAGGGAAATTAAATAAATTTTTGATAACTGATTTGTTTCTTTTATATATTTGGTGTACAAGGATGGGAGGGGAAGCACTTTACTGGGATTGCTTTTTGTCAAAGGACATCCTTTTTAATTAGATTTATATATTTAATCGCAATGGGTTCAATTAATCCAATGAGAGTAAAAAATAGAATGGCCACAAACCATTCAATATTTTCTGCATTAATTAAGTTAATCTAGTGACATTAGAGATAGGGTAATTAAAATGAATAATGTTGATTAGAGTTCTAAATTATTCCATTAAAAAAAAACTCTAAATTAATAAGTACTTTTTTTTTAAACTTAAAATTAAGTAAAAGTACCATAATAATAAATAAATAAATTTTTCATAGAAAACATATTCTAATTAAAATATACAACAAAACAATAACATTCTGTTTCTTCTCAAGAAAAGAAGACGCACATGATATATTGGGCCAATAAAAAAAATGTTATAATCATTGTTATTAAATCCGCAATTTAACTGAAACTGGACTCTATATCAGGAATCAGTGTAATTTTAGTGCCCAGAATCTGAAATTTTATTAATTGCTATTATATATTAAATGCGTTGGATTTTGTTATATTAGAATATCATATCATGACCAGTTTAATTTTTTTTCTTACGTATATATTTTAATGTGAAAATTGACAAATCATATACCAGGAATATGCAACAAAAAATTTGCACAAATGATAAGCAGATCATTAGTTAGTCATGTGAAAATTTCATATAAATATTGTTGTTTTTCTGTTACAAGAAAGTGACAAACCTGCTCCCATTTAAAATTGATACCATGTGATGGAAAAAAATATATATAAAATTGATACCTTTAATTAATTATATATACTGGTAATCCTAACTATAATGATTATATATCCAGGAAACACACTTGCACAGGTTTATTGATTAATTATGGTCGAAGGGGACCAGTCGGTGACCATAAGATGCGAACAACAATAATGAATATATGCACTAATTATGTTAAAAGTACTTGAAACCATTTGTGCACTACATAATTGATTCAGAATTCAGTATACTCTAATTGAGTCGTGCATTTTCTTTTTCATTATTGTGACAGTCCTGTTGAAAACTAAGTAGATATTATTAATTTTCATTAAATTTATATTTTTTACAGAAGACCCTTTTTTTTTTTTTTTTGATTATATTCAGCGGCAGCAGCATCGCCCGGCAATGCAGGGGCAGACGCAGCAATAGGTGCGGCAGAATCAGCAGACGAATTGGGGACCACGGCCGTCGCAATTGGGCTGCGTACAGCCTGAAGACGGTTGTGCTGATAAAGGAGAGTGCTTATCTTGAAAAATAGTAAACAGGACCTGTTAATAAAAAATCACATGGTCTGAGACATAGAGTTTACAAGTCCGAATATCTAATCACTTATATATATATACATATATGTAATTTAATGTAAACAATAAAACACATTCGATCCATCAGGACAACAGTTTATGTTTGGTTCAAAACCAAAGCTAGGGAAAACATCCACAACCAAAACTCGATCAAAGTGAAAATCAAATTTAGTATTAAATAATTTGTGATATGGAGTGTCAGAATTTATTGTAGAAGTTGTCACCCGATTTGTAATATAAACAATAGTTTCAAAAGCTGATGCCAATATTTTAAAGGCATGCGGTTGTGCTGTAAAATAGCTAATCCAATTGTAACAATTTAGTGATGTTTTCCCTCAGCATAGCCATTTTGGTGAGGCGTATAGAAACGGGAAACACGTTGAGTGATTCCATTATGGGATGCAAGATAAGTAGTTAGGACTTGAAATTCACTTCCAATGTCAGATTGAAATTGTTTAAATGTTCCTTCAAAGTAATTTTCAACAAGTTTCTGAAATTAAATATAAGTACTTAGAATATCAGATTTACGTCCTACGTATATTTAAGATATCCAAAAGAAAAAAAAAAAGAGATTCAGTTGTTGTTAGTCCCAAATATTAGAACAAATCAAATCAAGATAAAAAATAAGCAGAGGTAGATCCAGGGGTGTCCGGAGTTGAGCAACAACCCTGACACTGAAATTTGCCAGCAAATCTCCCGAATTTACCAACTGAAAAGTTTGGGAGTTCTTGTAATTACAACCCGATGTTAAAGTTAGAGGAAGTTGTTTGCTTATAAGCTCAGCATAGGGTTCTTAATGTTGTATATTCTTTTTTTCCTTTATAAATACTATTGATAAGTCAATGCAAACTGTTTCAAGAAACAACTGTAGAGATCAATGCACCTAAAAAATGGAATATATGAAGTATATACACATAACCTATGTAGAGAAGATAAAATACAGCAGTGAGGTGGAAAGATGACTTAAATAATTAATTAAGTAATCAACAAAAGACCAACTTAATTAGTAAGAATGGGTCAAGTTCAATGAAGTTGTAGAAATACTTTTGGGGATGAGACAAATTAATCAAGAAGGTGATGACGAATTACTACATTAGTCGGCATTAATCCTGGTGGTCGCCGGCCAAGAAGGGAAAAAAATTCAATTATGATAACTTGCTAACTTTGGCCAATTAAAAAAATGATCGAGAAAAAGTGTTAAAAAAATGAAGGTTGGTAAAATGGATAAGGAATTGCTGATGGATGAAATTAAATTTTTATTTTTAACCAAAAAGAAAAAGAAAGTTTTTGATGAGACATTGAAAACGTAAGGATCCTTATCTGAACACTACCCTTTCCTACCCTTTTCTTGGAAAATGATGATGCAAGAAATCAACAGTTTCTACAACTTGTAATCTACACAGAGACAATAGGATTTTCTGGGACCCATTTTTATATTTTCCTAAACCTTTTTTTTTTTTTTTTTTTTTTACAGTCAAATTAAATTTGGAACTTGTATTATCCGATATGCCAAAATTAGGATTTTGTTTTTTATAATAATTTTACTGTTTGTTGAATTGTTGTGCGACTATATAAACTCCAACATCCCAATTAAAATTCATAAGAACACTGTATATCAGCTTTTTTGTTGATTTTTTTAAAGCCAATTTATACTATTTTTTATATTTCTTTTTAATGATTGGTGTATAGCTAGCTATAGATGCATATTAAACCATTAGTTTATTAGAGACATGATATTGGAATTACTCGTAAAAAAAAAAAATTAGAATAAGTTCTTGGCTGTATAGAGAAAAGCAAGAGAGGAATGCTGGTTTTAAAAATGATAGTATTGAAGTTAAAAATAAATAACTTCTCACATAATTAAGAAACTTCTATTAAAAAAAAAAGTCATATAAGAAACTTAACGGGTAGTTGACGTTTCTAGTATTTGGCTTTTCGAGGGGGTTTCCTTTGAAAGGGATAGCATATGGGTAATTTGACTGCAGGATAAAATCTTCAGAATATTTGATTGTATTATCTAGGTTTTAATTAAGGCTAATTAAGACTTGAATTGGCAATTAAGGTGTGTGTGCGCGTTACGACCTTTCTCTTCATCTATGGTTTTAAAACACGAGCCAATTGAATATTGTTCATTTTCATATTATGTTTAAAGTTATTTATCAAGGTTAACTTGATTTAGACCATTAAAATAACTGATATATTTTAATTATTTTCTTTCAAAAGTTACTTTCAAGCTGAAATTATCTTTTTTCATGATTTTGTTTTAATTATACAATTGCATTAATTTTAAACTTTTTCTTAATAGAGCAATTTGAAAATAAAAATATAGAAAATCCATAATAATACAAAACCTCTTATTAAAATAAATAAATTAATAGAAAAATGATAAAAAATAAAAAAAATAACAAAGAGACTACATTATGATCTTTTAACCAAGCTAGAAATCTAAAATGCAAGTCATATCAATTAGAGAATGATAATTATCTATTAGTCGTTTCGAAGTGTTAGGAATCATATGGAAAACTGTAGCCTCTAGATGCCTGATCTAATGTGTGAGAACTAAATCAAAATCTTGCAATTGACTAGAATATATCGTGTACTCTTGTATTGGCTTTTTATTTTTCTCAATAAAATTATTGGCTTATCAAAAAGAAAAACAAAAAAAAAAAAGAAAAAACTATGCCTCATATGATGATGTTTCCTTTTAGTTGGTTGATAATAATAATAATAATAATAATGTAGAAATTAAGGCATGTAGCTCTTCCAAAAAAGAGAAAATGGATTAGTTTTATGTTAGGTGTATTAAATAATCTAACACCACCGACTTATGAACTTCTCTAGCAACTCTTATAGTAGTAAATTCTAGATTATTTAATAATCAATTATTTCTAGAGGGTTGTGGAACTAATCAAAATTTGTAGACTAAATTACTCATATTACCAACAAAGTTGTAGTAAACATAAGAGTGGTATTGAGATAAACAGCAAATAAATTATGTGAAGTACGTGTGTTGGAGTGGGCGCAAATTGGATGTGAATTTAGATTTTATATTACTAAAAACATATTTTTACTAAATTAATTTCTCCACACTATAATTTACAAGGCTGTTATGGATATGGTATTGAGCAAATTTGGTTGAACCTAATCAAGTTTGCCACTAAAAAATATGAACTTAAATCTAGCTTAACCAATCTAATTTTATGCGGTTGGCAAAGTTAAATCGTGGCATTAAGATTAAGTCTCAAACCCAATTTATAACCCCATCCGAACTAGATTTTTTTAAAAATCTATCCTTGAGAGAGCTAAATGGATACAGTGCCCACTAACAAATCTATGAAGTCACCAATGTTATTAAAATTAGACTAAACCAACCTATTCAACCAATTAAACTGCAGATTGAACTAGAGAACTAGACGATTGAACCACCAGTTGAACCATAATTTATTATAATTTATTATTAAATAATATTTTTTAAAAATAATTATCCGGTTATACTACCAGTTTGAACCGATTGAATAACAAACAGATAGTTTCATTGGTTTGATCTTCGGTCTGATTTTAATAACACTGCTAATTACCCTAATCAAAAGGGTGGACAGTGTTAATCAGTAGAATTAATGTACTCAAAATTGACAATGAATTTAAAACTTTTATTCTGACAGAACTTTTTTTTTTCTTGTGTTTTTTTGGTTACAGTTTTGACTGAACTATATTTGTTTGTTTTCACCATCGTACTAATCATAATCGTTTCACCTCCAATCAATTATCGTGTAAGATGCCACTACAATTTACATATTGTTACTTAAATAGGTGTATAAACTTGATGGGACAAAAAGTTACTCCTGTTAGAATTTATTTTTTTTTTTTTTTAGTACTTCGATATTTTATAATTTTCTCCAAACATTTTGACTTCATAATTTCCATTTTTAAAAAACTTCAGAATAAACTTAAAAATGATACAGAAACTATAAATTAAATTCATAGGGGCGGAGTGGGAGGCATCTCATTTAATCTGAATGCGGCAGCCATAGACTCTTGCCTGGATGGTTGAAATGCAATGTGGATGTTGGCTTGTTTGACAGTGGCTTGTGGTTGGGCTTTGGTTGTTGTAACGATTTGTGAAACCCTTGAATTGTATTGATGCTTAATGAATATTTATACCCTAATGATACATATGTGAAATATATACATAACTCTCTATACTCTGTACACAAATACAACATGAATACATATAATCATATTCCTATCACACCCCCTCAAATTGGGCAGGAGAGGAAACAATGCTCAACTTGTCCCGTACCAAAAGAAACCATGCCTTCGGAAGAGCTTTGGTGAGGATATCGTCTAGTTAACGTTCCGTGGGAAGATACCACACAAAAAGAGACTTTGCCGCCACCCTTTCCCAGACAAAGTGAAAATCAATTTCAAGATGTTTTGTACGGGAATGAAAGATTGGATTCGTCGTTAAGTATGTGGCACTTAAGTTGTCGCACCGGAGTGTGGGAGCCCGAGTCAGAGGAAACCTAATGTCACGGCGGAGCATAGTAATCCAGGATAACTCAGAAGTTGTAGTGGCTAAGGCTCGATACTCGGCCCACGTAGATGAACGAGAAACCGTGTGTTGTTTTCTAGAGACCCAAGATATCAAATTATCCCCCAGAAAGATGGCGAAACCTGTGGTGGAGCGACGGTCAGCAGAGTCGCCACCCCAGTCGAAATCCGAGAAACCTTGGAGCTGAAATTGAGGACTGGGCCGAAAGGCCAAGCCATGGGAAGAAGACACCTAGAGGTAGCGGAGCATGCGCTTAACTGCTTACCAATGCATTTCAGTGGGTTCGTGCATGAATTGAGCCACTCTGTGCATAACGTAAGCAATATCAGGTCTAGTAATGGTCAAGTACTGAAGGCCACCAACAATGCTCCTATACTGAGACCCATCGGACAGTAAATCACCCCCTGAAGCCATAAGTTTAGTAGTAACGCAAGCTGGGGTATTTAACGACTTACAACCAGACATATCAGATTTCTCAAACAGATCCTGAACATATTTTTTATGATTGACATATAAAGCATTATCGGTCCATTGCATCTCCAGATCCAAAAAATACTGGACACGTCCCAAGTTCTTGATAGCAAACTGATCTTCTAGGTAGGCAATGAGAGTTTGTATTTGTGTGGGGTCATTACCAAGTAGAAGGAGATCATCAACATCAATGAGACAAAAAAGGACAACAGCCCCAGAAGGAAACATATAGAACGAGATGTCAGCATTAGAGCATTGAAAACCAAAACCAACCAATGCAGAAGTAAGTCATTTATGCCACATACGGGGAGACTGTTTAAGACCATACAATGATTTATGAAGTGCACACACATGAGAGGGACGGGTAGGATCCACAAAACCTATCGGTTGCTGCATAAACACTTTCTCCTTAAGATCACCATGGAGAAAAGCATTTGATATATCCAAATGTAGAATCTGCCATGAAAAAGAGACAACAAGAGCAAGGAGAACCCAAATAGTAGTTGGCTTCACAACCGCGATGAAGGTGTCAGTAAAATCCATCCCTCGGCGTTGATGGTAGCCCTTTGCAACTAGACAAGCTTTGCATCTGTCAACCGTTCCATCAGTCTTTCTTTTCATTTTAAAAACCCATTTGCATCCTATAACATTAGCATCTGGCGGTGGAGGCACCAATTCCCATGTGCCATTCACAATCAAGGCGTTATATTCCTCAACCATGGCCACACGCCAATGTTCCAATTTGGCAGCCTCGGAGTATGTGACAGGGTCCTCGTCAGCACTTCATGTATGGAATGCTCTGGGCCTAGAGGACCCAGTTTGAGAGCGAGTCACCATTCGACGGGGAGCAGGGAGGTGCAGCGGCATCGGAAGAGGGAAACTTGGTGAGATCAACGACAAGGGACTGAACTCTCCCTACTTACATGTCAATTAATTTTTCTTTCCTCAGTCAACAACATACCGTATAAATCATCAAATCCAACACTATCCATCTGAACTTCAAACGTTCAAACAAAAGCATCAAAATTCTCATGCAACTCCTCAACAACAGCTTCAATTAAATCATCCTCTCGGACAATGCTAACAATGAATCAAAAATATATTTAGCCCGCTATAAATAAACAGCTATGTCATCATTCCCTTGTTTCAGACTATGTAATCGACTACACAATTCTCTTATTTGTGATCTAGACCTAGAAGCATACGATACATTCAACTTATTCCAAGCAGCCCTAGCAGATGTTTCTCCCACTAATTGGGGCAAAAGAGATTCCGAAATCGAATTTAAAATCCAACATAATACCTGTTAGTCCCATCGATGCCATATCATGTAGTCTGGATTTCTAGTGCCATCAGCCAACAGCTCGGCCGGTGCTAGTTCTGAGCCGTCCAGGTGTCCATCTAGCCTGCTGCCCTTAATCATCGGTAATATCTGTGTCTTCCAGAGGAGAAAATTGGAGCTCGTGAGTTTGGTCGGCATCTGAGTTGACAACGTGGGGAGGGGCGGTGCTGTCAACGATGCTGCAGTGGAGTCGACGCTGGCAACAGCCCCAATCATGGTGGCAACGACATCAGTAACGGCTGCTGTGGTGCTTGGGACGGTGGACATGGTGGAGACCGGCGGCTAGGGTTTAATTTTTCTTTAAGATTGGTTGTTTAGCCTTTATGCTCTGATACCATGTAACGATTTGTGAGACCCTTGAATTGTATTGATGCTTAATGATTATTTATACCCTAATGCTACGTATGTGAAATATATACATAACTCCCTATACTCTATACATAAATACAACATGGATACATATAATCATATTCCTATCAGTTGTGTTCTAAGATAGATGAATGGAGAGGTTGTTGGCGCAACGGTGATCCTGGGCTCATAAAGGTTTCTTAGTTGTAAGGAGGTTTTGTCCTGACTAAAGTGGATAGGTGTGCGCAGAGTGAAAATTGAAATGGATGCTCTTTCGATAATTCAATGTGTTAACTTGTAAAAAGTTATTCATTCTCCTATTGACTTTGTTGATGATAATTAAGTCGTAGATTGGCTCTAGAGATTGATAGTGTTGGGAATATTAAATCTTGTTTTGTTCATGTTCTAGTTCGTGCAACAGATTGTTCGACATATATAAAAGAGTAGCAGTTTTGTCCTCCTTTTCTTAGCGTTATTATTTAATTTTATCCATGAGTAATAAAATTGATATTTCATTAAAAAAAAGAAAAAAGCATAGAGGTGTTAATAGTTAACTAATTAACAATTACTTTCCCATTTTAATTGATCCAGTAACCATTAACTTTCACTTAATTGAAAATTAAAAACTTTAAATTTATAATAATAATTATATTAATTAAAACACATAATGAAAACAATAGAATAAACAAGTTATTAATTCGATCTTTGGTTAATCCCAATATTTTAGTTTTCTTGTTAGAGTAAATGATAAAATTAAATTAAATAATCCTTATAATGAAAAGTAACCTTTTTCTATTTTATAGTGGCAAATTATACTATCTTATCTTACTTTTCTTTTTAATTTCTCCCACCCAACCTTTATTTATTTATTTATTTTTTAAATATTAAGTGATTGATAATTTTCATATGAATAAAGAATTTTAATTTATCTGCGTATATACAAATAAATTAAAATTGAAACGAAATAAATAAATAAATATGCAGATAAGTTGAACTATAAATAAAAATAATAATTCTACTAAAAAAATAAATGAAAAAAAAATCAAAACTATAATTGTTAGAGTAGAAATGCGGATTTTTTATTATTGTATAATAAATTTTATTTTTGAAACTAATATACGCAAGTAAAGAAATTTCAGTGTTATATACAACAAAAATTTTATTAAATATTTTAATAAATTCCAAAAAAAAAAAAAGAGTTTTTTTTACTTATAAGTACTTTCGTGTATTGGTAAATAGCGAGAGGTAAAGAGTAGATGAGTCAAAACTTAAATATGTGGAATGACTAAAGTAATATTATGTAATCTATACAATATTATTATAAATATTTAACTACAATAATTAAGAGGGATAATTACGTAAAAAACTCCTGTAATTATATTGGTTTGTAAAAAAATTAATTTAGAGGTTTTATTTTTATAAAAAAATTCATGTGGTTTTTTACTGTTAACAAAAGATGGATTTTGTCCTAACTCCGTCAAAAAATGATGAAGTAGCAGAGGCAAAAATTACCACGTGTTTATTTTTTGGCGGCGTTAGGTCAAAATCCCTTTTTTATTAACAGTCAGAAACTACATGAATTTTTTTGCGAAAAACAAAACCTCTAAAACTAACAAATATAATCACATGGGTTTTTTTAACGTAATTATCCCTAATTAATATATGTATGGTTTAACAATATTTCCTACTTATTTATTTTTATTTCGTTACTTAGGTACAATTTTTTTTTTTTTTTTTAAAGAAAGTTAACTACCAACTTGATTACCTTTCACATATTTATATATACGAAAAGTGGACTGAATGAAGGTATGAAATGGATAAATTTGTGTTATCGAAGCACTCAGTTGAAGTTGCACGGAATTGGAATCCGAGTGGGCAGTGAATCTTTATGTACGTTAAAGTCTCAGTGTTCCTGATTTGAAGGAGCTGGCTCTATAAGCTTTAGCAGTAGTTATAATCGGTGTTGGAAAAATGTGACTCAAAAACAAAATGAATGGGTAGGGGGATCTTCCTTTGTACTTGAGCTTATTCCTGTTCTGGACAAGTTTCAATTTCATGTCTCACCTACCACTATTCATAACTGACCAATTCTTTTTCCTTCAAATATACTTATATAAATAATAGTAATAATAAATGTAAAGCAAGCTCTCCTTATTGGAGAAGAAGAAGATAAAATAATAAAATAATAAAATAAAATAAAGCCGAGTAAGACGTACTGACATGAACGCATTAATTTATGTCATGCTCACCACTTTGGGGGTAATAATATCAGTTGTTTGATCTTTTGTATTAAGGTGCAAATATCCAAAAAAACAATAAAAAAAGGGCTTTTTACATAAATACTTACCTTTTGGCACCACCTAACTTTTTTACCTACAAAGGAAAAGTTTGCTTAAATACTTTAAAAACTTTCCAAAATTTCAAAAATACCTAAAACAGGAAATTCCTGTTTTACGTAAATCTGTAGCAAAAAAACACAAAACCAAAAACTATAAATCTCCAAAATACGTGAATCGCGCCTGCTCAAAAACCTCCCAAACGCAAAAACCTCCCAAACGCCAAGAAATCGTAGATTAATTTCACCAAGAATCACAGATCAGTTTCGCCAAAAATTGCAACACATCAGCATCGATCAGAGACGCAAAAATCAGGATCGCACAACTGGATCGATCTCTCTCCTACAAATTCAATCGATCACTGCAAAATTAATCGATCACTGCAAAAACAGACATAGCAAGGTATAACTAAGGTATAATCAGTGAAAATAGTGTATTTTCAATGTATAACTAAGGTATACTTAATGTATCAGAATGTATAACTAAGGTATAATCACAATAACAGTGTATCTTAAGGTATAACAAAGGTATAAATCAGGTATAACAGTGTATCTTAAGGTATAATTAATGTATAACTCAGTATAACTAAGGTATAATTGCGGTATAACTAAGGTATAATCAGTGAAAATAGAGTATCTTAAGGTATAACTAATGTATAACTCAGTATAACTAAGGTATAGTTAGTGAAAATAGTGTATCTGAATGTATAACAAAGGTATAATCACAATAACAGTGTATCTTAGGGTATAACTAATGTATAACTCAGTATAACTAAGGTATAATTCAGGTATAACTAAGGTATAATCAGTGAAAAAAGTGTATCTGAATGTATAACAAAGGTATAATCACAATAACAATGTATCTTAGGGTATAACTAAGGTATAACTCAGTATAACTAAGGTATAATTCAGGTATAACTAAGGTATAAACAGTGAAAAAAGTGTATCAGAATATATAACTAAGGTATAACTCAGTATAACTAAGGTATAGTCAGTGAAAATAGTATATCTGAATGTATAACAAAGGTATAACTAAGGTATAACTAAGGTATAAGTCAGGTATAACTAAGGTATAATCAGTGAAAAAAGTGTATCTGAATGTATAACAAATGTATAATCACAATAACAATGTATCTTAGGGTATAACTCAGTATAACTAAGGTATAATTCAGGTATAACTAAGGTATAAACAGTGAAAAAAGTGTATCAGAATGTATAACTAAGGTATAATCACAATAACAGTGTAACTTAGGGTATTGTTAAAGTATAACTCAGTATAACTAAGGTATAATTCAGGTATAACTAAGGTATAATCAGTGAAAAGAGTGTATCTGAATGTATAACAAAGGTATAATCACAATAACAATGTATCTTAGGGTATAACTAAGGTATAACTAAGGTATAATTCAGGTATAACTAAGGTATAAACAGTGAAAAAAAGTGTATCAGAATATATAACTAAGGTATAACTCAGTATAACTAAGGTATAGTCAGTGAAAATAGTGTATCTGAATGTATAACAAAGGTATAACTAAGGTATAACTGAAGTATAAGTCAGGTATAACTAAGGTATAATCAGTGAAAACAGTGTATCTGAATGCATAACAAATGTATAATCACAATAACAATGTATCTTAGGGTATAACTCAGTATAACTAAGGTATAATTCAGGTATAACTAAGGTATAATTCAGTATAACTAAGGTATAATTCAGGTATAACTAAGGTATAATCAGTGAAAAGAGTGTATCTGAATGTATAACAAAGGTATAATCACAATAACAATGTATCTTAGGGTATAACTAAGGTATAACTCAGTATAACTAAGGTATAATTCAGGTATAACTAAGGTATAATTCAGGTATAACTAAGGTATAAACAGTGAAAAAAGTGTATCTGAATGTATAACAAAGGTATAATCACAATAACAATGTATCTTAGGGCATAACTAAGGTATAACTCAGTATAACTAAGGTATAATTCAGGTATAACTAAGGTATAACCTTTCCCTGTCAAGAAAGCAACAAAACTTGAAAGTAAATTATGTAATAGTGAAAGGAGTGAAATTACCTGAGTTGAGGGAGTAGTGACATTACTCTCCCACATTATATTCTCAGCAACAACCCACTCGATTTCAGATCCATTTGTGAAACCAAGGGTTTATACAATGTTGTTTCTTCCTGCAACATTGGTTCAGGGACTGTAGAACCAGCAACGTTATCACCAATAACACCCTCATTTCCATTCCCAAAATCAGCAGCCTCCGCCGCATTCACTTGCCAATCGCTCCGGCTAGGCGTCTCCGGCAATAGATTATCCCACTATCTTCACCGTCGTCCATCAGATTCCTCTTAAACAACTCCAGCAGCTGTTTATATTGAGTGAAGGTTTGAAGAAGAAAAAAGTAATGAACAGAGAAAGAAGAAGAAGAAAAGCGTAAAGATGGGAGAAAGGAGAAGAAAGGCGTAAAGATGGGAGAAAGGAGAAGAAAGGCGTAAAGATGGGAGAAAGCAGAAGAAAAAGGTAAAGATGAGAAAGAGAAAACAAAAACACGTAATTATGAAAGGGGAACAATGTACACCAAGAAAGAAATCTTTAAAACAGGGTAATTATGACAATTTCCCAAAAAAAAATGTTATTCAAATTCACTTCATAGCGAAAGGTTATTAAAATCGGGCCGGGTAATAAAGCTGTAAAGTTAACGGTTTATGATTTTATCGGTTTAATCCAATTTTTATTTTTTCAAAAATTTTGTTTAATTGATTTTGTTATACATATATTATTATTAACAAGTCTAGTTATCAAGTTAAATTATTAGTCGAATCGGTCAGTACTGGTTTTCTCTAAAATCATCACTTTATATCAAACTTACATATATTAATAATCAATTTATGAGTGAACCAATTGAACTGATAGATCCAATTTGATTTTGATAATATTGGTATAAATAAACAAATACATTATAAAGGAGTATTTGTATTTTATATCGTTAATACTATTTGATTTTACTAATTACTAATTAACATATCATTAAATTAACCGTTAATAGTTAAATTTAAAGTGTCACATTAGTCAAGTCATTATGATCACATTATCAATGTTTCAAGTTAACAAAGATTAACACCATTTATTAATTTTGTTTTCTTTAAATACCATATTTCTCTGACAAAAAATAATAAAATTTTATATTTTTCCAATAAATTGTTAGACGTCTTTAATCAACCACTCACAGTATTTTATCCATTTATAATTAAATATCTATAAAGTTATCAATGAATCAAAACCCATATGTATAGACTTTGTGGTCCTTAGGAAGTATTGGATCTGAGTGTATGAGTGAATATGTATGTGTCGTTGAATTCATATAACATTAAAATTTCATTTGCTTATGTTAAAGTTCAATCTACATTATTTATATTATACTTTTTAATTTTCATTTATTTCCATTGTGTAAACCCCAACTATCTTAATTACATCTATCAATATATTAATTTATCAAATGGAAAATGACAAATTGAGGTTGAGGTTAAGAGGGGGAAAAAAAAAGTTAAAAAGAAAAGAAAACTTTAACGAAGAAGTGAGTTTGCAACTTATCCCTTTGATCATGTGAGGGAGTGAAAAAGCCTCTAAATTAGGTTAGCTACTTGTGAAAGTTTGGGGATCGAGTCTTATAGTCGTTTTTAGTGGGTATACTAATAATAATAATTAAATGAGGAAGTCAATATTCAACCAATTAACATGTGCATACAAATATACCAGATATGACTACGTTGGGATGATTCTCTCTTCCTCCTTTTTTTTTTTTTTTTGGCTGAAAAAAGATATAAAACAAACTAATTAGGAAAAAAAGGTGTACTGCATGGTTATCTTCATTCCACTAGACGAATGAAAAAAGGGATCCATGTATCAATCGACTCATTTGTTGGCTGGTCAATGTCTACATATGTATCTTTAGTTCCTTTTTTCCTTTTTCCTTTGTTTTTAATATCCAAAATGGATTTGCATGGCAATGAGTAGACGTGATAGAGAAGCCATATAAATTAGTTTTTTTACAAAAATTAATTATTAAACATCCGTTTCATGCAAAAATTTATTATTATCTCCAATATTTTTATATATTAAGTCTCCTTATCTTTCAATTCAACAATTTGAATTATAGATAGATTATAATTGTACATATTGTATTAGAGGGGCATGTAAATTGTATAGATTGGGTTTAAAACAAGTCAATTGATTTTGTGTCACATAGATTCAATTCCATGTGTTTTTTTTTTTATTATTATTTATATAGTCAAACTCATTACTCTCGTAGCTCATGGAATCTCTCCATAGTATCAGGTTAGAATAAGGCCTAACAGTCTAAAAATCTTGTGCCCATATTTAAAACCTAGTAAAGTTTGAGCTAATAGAAACACTAGACATAGTGACCAAAGACTTCAAAAGAAATAGATAAAAAATTATTTGACAAGTAACAACTAATCTAAAATTATATCGTAGAATGATTTCCACATTGGATATGAAAGATACTTAAGCGTGGATATAAAGTGACTTAGATTAGCCCTCAACAAATGCCAATTAGTCTTATGTTATATGGATTGAACCTTTCATATGTTTCCATTTTTGCCAACACCATCAAGACCTATGGATTCTCTTCAAAAGAAATAGGTCAACAATTGTTTGACAAGTGACAACTTATCTAAAATCATATTGTAGAATGATTTCCACATTGGATATAAAAGATACTTAAGTGTGGATATAAAGTGACTTAGATTAGCCCTCAACAAATGCCAATTATGGATTCATCCTTTCATATGTTTCCACTTTTGCCAACACCATCAAGGCAATTTTAATTTTAATGTATAGTCTATTTAGTACTGAAGGATGTAGATTTACCGAAAGAAACAGATCCAGGTTATCAGTCCTGGTTAAAAACTGATAGTTTGGTCACAGCTTGGTTGATTAATAGTCTTGAGAAGGACATTGCTGATGGTTTCCAATATGTTTCATCTGCTCGAGAGTAATGGCTGGAATTGGAGCTTCGTTTTGGTATTAGCAATGGTCCTCTGCTCTACAAGATTCAAAGGGAAATTACATTGCTGACACAAGGTAATCTGTCCATTTTACAATATTAAAACAAAATTAAGCGTTTGTGGGATGAATTGAGCTATCTTACTCCTGTACCAAGTTGTCATTGCGATGTTTCTTGCAATTGTGTTTGCAATGCTTTTCAACTTATGGTAGATTCCATAGAAGAGACTAAATTGATTCAGTTTTTTTATGGGATTACATGAGGCTTATGATAATGTAAAGAATCAAATACTGTTAATGGATCCCCTACCTGGCCTAAATAAAGCATATGCTATCTTGTTAAAGGTTGAGAAGCAACAGGAGATTTCTTTGATGCATACAACAGAGATAGCTAGTTTTGTTAAGAATGACAATAAGAAATCTCCAGAAATTAATAAGGATGATTTGAAATGTGACTATTGTGATGGAACTAGACATGTTCGGGCAACCTGTTTCAAATTAATTAGGTATCCTGATTGGCATCCTAAGTCAAAGAAGCAAAACTCCAAACCAAAGAAGAATCCTCAGTCTTATCGTGTTAATGCAGTACAGGGAGGAATTAAGAAGATGACAATGGGGAGTGATACTGAAGAAGAAGATGATCAAAAGGAAGATTTTCAACAAATGGTGCGAGAAGTTTATAAGATGATAAAGAGGAAAGGTTCTATGGCTGACTCACCTTTACAAACACCTGATTTCACTGCTCTCGCTGGATTTTCAGGTACTTCTCCTTCTTCTTCTTCTGGTTTAAATGTTGTGCACATTTCATGTTGGATAATTGATAGTGGTGCTACTTCACATATGACTTATGTTTCCAGTCATTTTGTTCTTACCTCCTCTAATCTAGCAAGCTGGGCATCGGTGGCATAAAGAGTTATCTATAAAACTCTTAGCATATGGTTTTAAGAGGTCCATCAATGATCATTGTTTGTTCACTATGATTGATAGCAGTGTTGGCTCTTTCTTAGCACTCTTAATTTACGTTGATGACATTCTCATTATGGGTTCTCATGATTCTCACATACAGGCTATCAAAGATTATTTACATAATCTTTTTACTATCAAGGACATGGAAGATGCTCGCCATTTCCTGGGTATTGAGTTAACCCGGACCGATGCAGGTATCTATCTCACTCAAACTAAATACATCACTGATTTATTGGATGATGCTGGTTTATTGCAAGCCTCTGCTGTTCCTAGTCCTTTGGCTCCTGGTTCTGATCTCAGTTGTTCAGGAGAATTACTGCAGGACCCAGTTGTATATAGAAGAATGGTTGGCCGCCTGTTATATTTGGGTTTTCCTCGCCCTGATACTGCTCATGCCACTAACCAACTCAGTCAATTCATGCAACATCCCTGTAAGCATCACCTTCAAGCTGCTATTCATGTGCTACGGTTTTTAAAGGGCACCATGACCAGTGGTTTGTTCTATCCGGCTACTTCAGATTTGTCTCTTCTCACTGCTTTTTGTGATGCTGACTAGGCACGTTGTAATTATTCCCGCCGTTCTTTGACTGGTTATTGTGTGATGATTGGCCATTCGCTCATTTCTTGGAAAACCAAGAAACAAGCCACTGTAAGTCGTTCTTTTGCTGAATCAGAATATAGGAGTATGGCAACTACCAGTTGTGAGCTTAAGTGGCTTAGTTTTCTCCTGGCTGATTTCCAATTGAAACCGGTTCTTCCCATTCCTCTTCATTATGACAGTCAGTCCGCCATTGCTATAGCCAAGGATTCGGTTTCTCATGAGAAAGTTAAGCATGTTGATATTGATTGTCACCTGATTCGGGAACATATTGCTGCTGGATTTCTTTCTCTGGTATAAATTCCTACCTCTCTGCAATTGGCTGATTTGTTTACTAAACCCCTTAGTACAGCTCACATGTCTCCTGCTTTAGGCAAGATGAATTTTGTTTCACTACCTTCATCTTGAGGGGGGGCTATGGCAATGTTTATTTGTTTAGGGGTATTTTAGTCTTTACATATTTTGGTTAGTTACAACTAATTACTAACTAATTGGTCTGTATAAGAACACACTTTACTTTACCCTTTTCGGTACTCTTCTGTGCAATAGCATAGTAATACAATATCACTTCTTGAGGTTTCTCAAATTTTAATTAAAATTGCATTGGGAATTCATCATTCCTCTTTGTAGAAAAAAATGTGAAACTAAAGAGAAAGTTGATTTAGCATTATTGATGCATTAAGGAATGAAAGACACACTAGCTTCAGTTTATATACAATAGCAAAACAGAAAACTAATTTTCCCGCCAGACGGAACCAATTCTGTTAGAAATGAATAGCTGTGATCTTGCCTTGCTGAACGGCCAAGATAAGATTGACTTGTTGACTTTCACAAAAAAAAAAAAGAAGTAATTTTATTCTTCTGTTGTAGTAATGTCGCTGAACATATATAATTAAACCTCTTTTCTTAAAAATGTCATTCCAAATCCAAATTAAATTACAAATTATGCACTTTTAACTAAAGTTTAATGTTCACATGTTTTGTTAACAAATAATTCAAGACGTATGAACACGGTTTTGAATGTATCAAATTGTAAAATTAAAGAGTTAAAATGTATAAATGCCGAAGCCCATCCCATGATCCTTTTAACCAAGCTAGTATAAAGAAAGAAGATGACTTTGTTAAAGAGCACATGCATTTTAGTGTTAAAGAGGAAGCATATGCATATGATATATCTCATGTAAGAGAAAAAAGATAATAAAAAGTATATACATATTAATTGTGCAAAGTGCAATGCATCAAAAAGCAATGTTGAAATAGTGACAATAATGCATGTACATGTGTTGTATGTTTTGCACAAAACCATCCCTTCTTTCCAAAGTTTCTTTATAGACATAGGTTTGGTTCCTAAAAAAAAAAAAAAAATACAAGAATCATTACTTTGGGTTATAAAAGGAGTTGCATGCCCATATTTATGTTGGGAATTTGAACCATCTCAAAGTTTGCTTATGTTTGCCCTTGAAACAAATTAAGCTATAGGCTAGCTAGGTGGATAGTTATCACATCAATGTGCTAAGATAAGCTGGTTTGATGAGACATATTGAAAAGCCATATTGGTTATTGGTTGCCAGTACTATAAGATCTAGCCATGATAAGAGTTTTACCCAATTTGTATTATACTTTTGTCACGGCCAAGTTTGAAACAGTAGTATATATATATTTGAGGTAAAAGACAAATTTGGCCCTTTATCGACTTTGGTGAAATGTTAGATTTGGTTGTTCGTCTTTTATTTATTTATTTTCAGGCACAAAGTCATTATTAAGGAGAGCCAAAACTCCTGAAATTTATGTGCCATTAAATGGGATTAGCCTTGTATATGTACTTATTGACTAAGAGTCTAATGTCTAAAAAAATGAGGGACTATAAGAGACATTATTCAACAGAGATACTCTGTAAAATGCCCTTAAAAAGGTAGACTTCAATGAAAAATAACCTTCTTGGCCCTTAACTATCTAAAATGTTTCCTTTTAGCCTCTCATTTATTGATTTGATTTTTACATTTAGCTTAATTTAAAGGTACAAATATAATACAGTTCAAATTACATATAAATTGACTTCAAAATTAGAGCATCTGTATAGAACGATTTTGAACCATTTTGATGCAGTATAAAAAGATTTTAAAAACCTATAATAGATTTATTACTAGTACAAATTATCCTCCTATTAGTTATTGTTAACTTAATTTTCCACCATTTTTTAAAAACTTATGAACAGATTATTGCTAGTACAAATCAATACTATATATTAAAACTGCAAGAGGATTTGTTCCAATTGGCATATTTAGCCACCAATTTGGACAATGTTACCCCTCAAAATTGACTTTCCGATTTTGCCCTCCCTCTTTTTCCCTTTTTCTTTTTTCTGTCCTGCTCTTTCTTCATATGCGTTTACGCGTTTCATTCTCATATGTTCGTTCTCTCTCTTTTTTCTCTCTATCTTCTCTCTTGCTCTCCCTGCTTCTCTTCCGGAGACGATGAGCTGCTGCTTGTTTCTAATAATTTGTCAATTCAACTATTCAAATCAACATGTATATATGATCCAAATCCAAACCATGCCTCCCATACCAAATTTGTATATGTTGAGAGATAATTATAAATGTTATAATTGTGCATTAACTATTAGTTTAACTTTTTGTTTTAAGTGATTCTAGATTATGGTATTAGAGCTTTTTAAATCTAGAGGGTCGAAAATTTGAATTCTAACAGTTCTATTTGTTGATTAAATTTTAGCACATGGTAGAATTGGTCTGTGTTGTGCACGTTTCAAGTCCAACCGGCATTTGCACACGAATGTGAAAAATAATTATAAAAGTTATAATTGGGCTTTAACTGTCAGAGATAATAATAATAAAAGCTCTGATTGGATCTTACCTATCAGCTTAAGCTTTTAAGCCAATTGGTTCCATGACATGATATCAAAGCTACTTAGACCTAGAGGTCGAGGGTTCAAATCCTAACAGCTCCATTTGTTGATTAAAAATTGAACATATGGCAAGGTGGGCCTGTGTTGTACACGCTTCAAGCCCAAGGGGCATTCACGTGTGGGAGAGTGTCAGAGATAATAATAAAAGCTATGATTGGGTAGTAATTAGAAATAATCTCACCATAACTTGTTGGTTCAGATTGACGTTGTATTAATAGGAACAATTACAATTAATGTTACATTTTACACAAGGAAAGTACAGTAGGCAATCAAGGCTTGATATATACATTTATTGTTATTGCTAATTAGTATCTTTGACCATATCTCTATCACTCCCCCGCAAGTTGAGATGGGTTTGGAAAAACAGCCAACTTGTCACGAAGGACTTGGAACCGGGGCTGAGGGAGGGGCGTAGTGAGTATGTTGACCTTTTGGTCATCTGTGGATATATATTTGACAAACACTTGACGTGCGGCTACCCGTTTTCGGACGAAATGAAAATCAAGCTCTAGATGTTTGGTGCAAGAGTGGAACACCAGATTGGTAGTTAGATACGTGGCACTTAGATTATCACACCATAGTGTGGGAGCCCGTTTTAGTGGAAAACCAATTTCATTTAACAACATTTCAATCCAAGCTAACTCCGATGTAGTTGTGGCTAGGGCCCGGTACTCGGCTTCGGTAGATGACCTTAACACAGTCCTTTGCTTTTTAGAGGTCCAAGAGATTAGATTTTGCCCAAGGAAGATGCCATATCCGAATGTGGACCTTCGATCATCTACATCTCTGCCCCAATCAGAGTCCAACAAACCATTTAATGTTGTGCATGGTTGAGGCTGAAACTGTAGGCTAAAAGTATCAGTGCCTTTCAAGTACCGTAATATGGGTTTAAGTGCTTGCCAATGTGAGGCAGTAGGAGCATGCATGAACTCTGCTGCCTTGTGAACCGAATAGGCAATATCCGGCCGAGTAATAGTTAAGTATTGGAGTCCACCAACGAGACTCTGATATAAAGTGGCATCGATGGATGTAAGACCACTATCTTTAGATAGTTTTTCGATGGCATTTGCCGGTGTTGCTACGGCTTTGCAATTAATCATCTTGGCCCGAGAGATCAGGTCACGAATAGACTTACGTTGTGATAGATACATGCCCCGAGAATGCCAAATAACTTCAATGCCCAAAAAATATTGAACTTGCCCGAGATTTTTCATTGCAAATTGAGATTGCAAAAAATAATAAGTCGTTGAGCTTCAGATTTTTCTTGGCCGAGAATCAAGAGATCATCTACATAGATCAAACAAAACAACAACAAATTCCTACGGCGGAGGATATACAATGAAGTATCGGCTTTGGAGCAATAAAAGCCATATGCCATAAGAGCTTGTGTAAGCCGTCGTTGCCACATGCGTGGAGATTGTTTCAAGCCATATAATGATTTTTTAAGTTTGCACATATGATGTGGGTATTGTTGATCAACAAAACCCATTGGTTGGGTCATATAGACCGGTTCATCAAGATCGTCGTGGAGAAATGCATTGGAGACGTCCAAGTTTAAAACAAACCAACCATTAGAAACCGCCAATGACAATAGGAGTCGAATTGTTGTGGGTTTGATGACTGGACTATAAGTGTCGTGAAAGTCCATACCCGGCCGTTGATGGAATCCTTTGGCAACAAGGCACGCTTTATAGCACTCAATGGTCCCATCCGCTTTCAACTTTGTTTTGAAGACCCATTTACAGCCAACAATGTTAAGTGCAACACTAGCAGGAACCAATTCCCATGTACCATTAGATATTAAGGCTGAGAATTCATCCGCTATGGCTTTCATCCAATGAGGACTTTTAAAGGCTTTGGTGTAACATGTAGGTTCTGATGCGATAACCACTATATTAAGCACCTTTGGTTTGAGCTTGCCCATTTGTGCTCAGGTTACCATTCGCCGAACCGGTTGAGTATGTTCAGAATTGCCAAAAGAGTTTAAGTCAACAACAAATGGAAGTCCAGGGAGGATGCTAGAGGGGGGCTGTTTGGTGGGTCGACAGGTTGTTGTGGGTTAGTGTTTAATGGGGTATGTGGGCTTGTGCTTTAGGAAATGTCCTAGTTCATGTCAAGCTGTATCTTGTCAGACAGGTTCTGGGCTAGGTTTTGATTGTGATGGGAATGGGCAGATTAGTGAGAATATGATGGATCAATTATTTGCGGGCTTGGAAATGTCCATAGAGGTCCTTTAGTGGTTGGCATTCGCGGATCATGGACTGGATAGGCTTGCAACTCCGGATACGAAAACACATGCTCATTGAAAACAACATGGCGTGAGACATAAATTTTATGAGACAAGGGATCAAAGAAATGATAGCCTTTATGAATGCGACTATATCTAAGAAAAACACAAGGACGTGACCGAAAATGTAGTTTATGAGACATGTAAGGACGTAACCAAGGATAACAAAGGCATCCAAAAGTACGAAGCAACAAATAATTAGGCATGTCATTGAACAATTTTTGATATGGAGTGGAAAAGTTGAGAAAGGGGGTTGGCATGAGATTAATTAAATAAGTTGCTGTTTCAAAGGCATTTGACCAAAAACACATGGGTAATTTGGCACGGCTTAACAATGATAATCCGGTTTCAACAATATGTCGATGTTTTCTTTCCGCATTTCCATTTTGTTCGGGTGTGTAAGGGCATGAAACTCAATGTTGGATTCCATTATTAGAAAGATATGATTTCATGGCAACAAATCCCCCACCCCTATCGGATTGAAACATTTTAATTTTCCTCCCAAAATATTTCTAAACCATAGATTGAAATTTCACAAAGGTGCTTTGGACTTCAGATTTGTATTGCAAGAAATAGATCCATGCATATTTGCTATAATCATCATAAAGCAGTAAGTAATATGAAAAATTATCATGAGATTGGACTAGTGCTGGTCCCCATAAATCTGAGCAAATTAGGTTTAAAGGACCCGAAACTTGGGTTGTAGAAATAGGAAAAGACAACCGATGACTCTTACTAACCACACAATTGGGACAAACAACTTGATTAGCATTATTAGCAAACTCAATTTTATTTACTTTCAAGACTCTAGAAACAATTGGAAACGCAGGATGGCTAAGCCTTTTATTCCATGTGGAAAGAGACACCAAATTGACCCGTACAGAGGGGAGATGTTGCGGCATAGTATAGAGCCCATCTTTATTCGAGCCTCGAAGGATCACTCTTTTGGAATTCAGGTCCTTCACCATAAAAAAAATTCATCAAAGAATTCAACAGAAACATCATTAGTTTTGGTTAGTGAGCTTATTGAAATCAAATTGGAATAAGAATTAGGCACATGTAACATCTTAGATAATTTTAAAGTGGAATGTGAAGTTGGAATATGAGATTCACCAACATGTTTGATAGGAAAAGAAGAACCGTTACCTAATTGAACCTCCTCGGGTCTGAAATATTTGGAGTGCAGGTTGAGGTTTCCGATTTCCGAAGTTAGATGATGCGTTGCCCCGCTATCCATGATCCAAGGATGGCTATTTTGGTAGAGAGTGGTGTGATGAGAGCTCGGTGAGGGGCTGTTTCATTGTGCAAATTTTAGTGATGGGCATTGGGACTTGTAGTGACCGGCTCCGCGGCAATTGAAACATACTGCAGTGGTTAAATCTACTGGTGCGGACCGAGTAGTAACCTGTGATTGACGGGTAGGAGAAGGGGATGGTGTGGGCTGTCGGTAAAAATGGTGTTGGCCAAACCGGCCTCGGCCTTTTCCACTAGTCATATGCTGTTGATGGGTAGCTGTGTAGTGCACAGCTAGTGCATTAAGGTCTAATTCCAAACTAACTGCCCTTTTTAATTGATGTTCCTCAGTAAGTAACATTCCATACAAATCATTGAAGGTAGCTAGGCTCATAGTTGTTTCATATGTTTGAACAAAATCACACCATGTAACCTATCCAGTGTTGCATCGACCAAATCTGTATTGGTCACTGGAGATTGCAATGATGCCAATCTGTCTGCAATTGTTTTGACACGTTGCACATAATCGGTAATGGACTCCGAATCTGCTTTCCTCAAGTGGTGCAGCTGTTGCTTCAGGTCTCTTGTCTGGGCTCTCGACCCTGAAGCATACGCGGTTTGAAGCTTCATCCATGCTTCGCGCACAGTTTTCACTCCCACAATCTGTGGTAAAATTGAAACTGAGCAAGAGGTCAAAATTAATGATAACACTTGTTGGTCTTGATGGGACCAGGCCTTATGTGCCGGATTAGCACTCCTATCGGCTAGAATCTCGGCTGGTTCCGGTGAGCTGCCATCGATATGATGTTTCAAATCACTTCCACGAATCAGTGGGAGGATGAGAGTTCTCTATAGGACGTAGTTCGTTGAGTTAAGTTTTGTTGGCATTTGCTGTGTGATA
Source organism: Euphorbia tirucalli (assembly GCA_039660915.1). NCBI lineage: Eukaryota > Viridiplantae > Streptophyta > Magnoliopsida > Malpighiales > Euphorbiaceae > Euphorbia > Euphorbia tirucalli. The sequence continues at coordinate 9,568,972 of CM077638.1, forward strand.
CTTGGTGAAAAAGAGACTATAGTTGAGGTGGAGGCTGCCACGGTGGAGACAAGAGGAGCACTGCTTGTATTGGCCATTTGAAGGAAAGAAAGAAAAAAAAATCTGGTGGTGTTAGCCTTAAGGCTCTGATACCATAAAAGAGATAGTAATTAGAAAGAATCTCACCATAACTTGTTAGTTGAGATTGATGTTGTATTAATAGGAATAATTACAATTAATGTTACATTGTACACAAGGAAAGTAATCAGTACAGGAGGCAATCAAGGCTTGATATATACAATTATTATTATTGCTAATTAGTATCTTTGACCATATATCTATCACCTATCAGCTTAAACTTTTGGATCAATTGGTTCCATGACATTAACTGTAGCTTAAACTTTTGGCTAAACCACAAATCTAAGGTATATGCATTTTTCATTTGCGCACATTGTTGAAAATTTGACAAATATATTGGATTATATATTAGTGACTATTTGTCAACTTTGGACCAAATTATATTATGGAAAGGAAACGTATTTAATGAAATGATTAGTGTCATTGTATAGTACGTAACGTGAGCTTTCCAATGATATATAATTTACCCAAAACGGACAAGTAGTGAATGAGAAATTGTTGCTCAAAGTTAGCCTAATGGAATGGAATATTTGGAGAAAAATTTGGCTTATGTTAACTTATCCCACATGGGAAAAATATAAAGTGGAAAAGGTATTTATATTGAAACACACTTTTGTAAGGTATTAACTTGTATAAGCCAAAAGACTCTCTCTTGCGCGTGCAGGGGCGTGCAAATCCTAGCCCCGAGCCTTCAAAGGCCCAATGCGCACCCGCACGACGTGGGCGTTGCGAATGCTGGACCGAAATGGGCCACTACGGGCCTGCCTAGTTTTTGCTCCGGCCCAACTAAATTTTCTCCAGATATTTTTGAGCTTATTCGAATTCTGTGTCAGTTTTATTTTTGAATAAAAATATAACTGCAAAATTAATTTCTCTTAATGAGAGAATTAATCCAATTTAATGTTATTTAATTCCATTCTTTTAAATCCTCCTTATGCCTATTTTTTTTTTTTGTTCTATCCCTTGAAATTTGAAATTCCTCTCCATCTCTGCATTATGTTTCCTTCAATAAAGCCTTCTTTTTCCGGTGATAGCCCACTACGCACAGTTCGGTTCGCCTTCGAGAGTCGTTGTATCCTGGGAGACAAATCGCCACTATGGGGCAGATAATTGTCTTAAGGAAACTGTCTATACAGGCCTCAGCTCTACTGCTTTCTTCCTTTTGTTAAGGTTGAAAAGAATTTTATCTCTGTCGTTTGTTCTTCGGTTATTTCAATTGTGTATTCTATAATCTGTAATTTACTTAAATCAATTGTATTTCAATTTCATGCAACTAACATTCTTAAGACAATTATTCATAGTACTTGGTTAAGTTTTGCAGGATTATCTTGACATTCTGGATAATTAAAACCTTGACATTTTGGATATTTATACCTTGACATTTGGAGAATTTTTCAGACCTTTTACTGGATTATTTTGGACTGTTTGGACATTTGTTGTTCTACATTAACAGTTCTTTTTGCGATTCATTTTCTGTGTTTAATTTGTTAATTTTGGAATTTCACTAACTTTGTTTGTTTGAAATTTCAGATTGAAAAATGGCTGATATTGTCCCACCTATTGGAGGCAATGGTTCTGAAACTGGCCAAGGCCAGAATAACCAACATGGACAAAATGGTCCTAGTGGTTCTAGGCTTGTTATGCCTAACGGTACTATAGCTGGTTCGGGTTCATACCTATTAACAGTGCCTGAAAGGCCGGAAAAATTCAACGGAATGAATTTTAAGAAGTGGCAGCAGAAAATGCTTTTCTACTTGACTAGCATGCAATATCATAGGCTGCTGAAAGAAGATCCTCCTGTTGTTCCCGAGGGTGTGGTGGATCCTTCTATTCAATTAGCTGTTGATGCTTGGAATCACTTGGATTTCCTTTGTAGAAACCACATTCTGAATGGATTGGTTCCTGATTTGTATGAGGTTTACACTGTTAAACGAACTGCAAAGGAATTATGGGACTCCTTGGATAGGAAGTACAGAACTGAGGATGCGGGTGCTAAGAAATACTTAGTAGGCCAATTCCTTAGTTACAAAATGGTTGATTCCAAATCTGTTGTGAGTCAAGTACAAGAAATCCAGCTTTTGATCCATGGGATGCAAGCTGAAAGGATGGAGACTAGTGAAACCTTCCAAGTGGCTGCAATCATTGAGAAATTGCCACCTAGTTGGATTGATTTCAAAAACTATCTCAAGCATAAAAGGAAAGAGATGTCTGTTGAGGATCTAATTGTTCGACTTCGTATTGAAGAAGACAATAGAAGATCAGAGAGGAAATCTTCTGTTGCTGCTAATCAAGCTGTGGCTAGAGCGAATGTAGTGGAGGTCAAGAAAGACCCCAAGAAAGGCAAACAACCTGCTGGATTTAAGTCCAAATTGGGACCTAAAGGGGGCATTTCCAAGAAACCAAAGTTTAATGGGAAATGCTTCAATTGCAACAAAATGGGACACAAGTCCTTTGATTGTAGGCTGCCAAAAAGGGTCAACAAAATGGAGGCAAATGCTGTGGAAGAAATTGCTAGAGATGTGTCTGACATCGATCTGTGTGCAGTGATTTTTAAAGTCAACCTGGTTGACTCAAATCCACGAGAATGGTGGCTTGATACTGGTGCTACACGCCACATTTGCTATGACAAAGGGTCTTTTACTAGATTGACTCTTACAAAGAAAGGAGAGAATCTCTACATGGGCAATTCTGCTACTTCAAAGATCAAGGGACATGGAACTGTCATTCTGAAAATGACTTCTGAGAAAGAAGCGAAGCTGCAAAATGTCTTGTATGTTCCAAAAATGAGGAAGAATCTGGTTTCTGGGAACCTCTTGAGCTCACATGGCTTCAAGATGGTTTTTGAGTCTCAGAAATTTATTTTGTCTAAAGGGGGTATGTATTTGGGCGAGGGATATGAATGTAATGGGATGTTCAAATTTAATTGTATCTCTTGTAAATCAAATTCAATTGAAATGAATAGGAATAAAGTTTCTTCTGCTTATATTATTGAGTCTTCTAATTTATGGCACAGTAGACTTGGACATGTTAATTTTGATACGTTGCGACGTTTAATTAACTTGAATCATATCCCCATCTTTCAAATTGATAAAAACCATAAATGTGAAATTTGTGTAGAGACAAAATTGACAAGATCCTCATTTCATTCTGTTGAAAAAAATTCAAAACCACTTGATCTTATACACACAGATATTTGTGACTTGAAGTTTGTTCAATCAAGGGGAGGAAATAAATATTTTATTACCTTCATAGATGATAGCACAAAATATTGTTATGTGTATTTGCTTAAAAGCAAAGATAAGGCTTTAGAGAAATTTGTTCTCTATAAGCAAGAAGTAGAAAACCAACTTAATAAAAAGATTAAGGTGGTAAGAAGTGATCGTGGTGGTGAATATGTTACACCATTTGGCGAGTTTTGCTCCCAACATGGTATTATTCACGAAGTAACACCACCGTACTCTCCTCTATCTAACGGTGTAGCTGAACGAAAGAATCGTACCTTAAAAGAAATGATGAATGCGATGCTAACCAGTTCTGGGTTACCACAAAACATGTGAGGGGATGCTATGTTGTTAGCAAATTACCTTTTAAACAAGGTACCCCGTAAGGAACAAGACAAAACCCCCTATGAATTATGGAAAGGTAGAAAACCTTCTATAATTACTTGAAAGTGTGGGGGTGTTTTGCAAAGGCAATGGCCCCATTACCTAACAGAATGAAAATAGGCCTAAAGACAGTGGATTGTATTTTCATTGGATATGCAGAACACAGTAACGCGTATCGGTTTCTTGTGCATGAATCTAAAAACCCGAAAATACACAAGAATACATTAATGGAGCCAAGGGACGCCTCGTTCTTTGAAAATGTGTTTCCATGCAAACAAAATGATGTGGGGTCGGGATCTAAACGGTCTTGTGAGACTGCTGAAGTAGACAATCAAGATGGTCAACATGACGAAGTTGAGAATAATGAAGAGCTTCAACAAGAGGTGGAAGAGAATGTTCAAGATCTTCAAGAAGAGGATGAGATGGACATAGAGGTTGAACCTCGAAGAAGTAAAAGGGCAAGGGTGGAAAAATCTTTTGGTCCAGATTTTCTAACTTACATGTTAGAGGCTGAACCACAAACTTACAAAGAAGCTGTAAGTTCAACTGAAAGTCCTTTATGGAAAGAAGCCATAAGGAGTGAGATTGATTCCATTCTGCAAAATCATACTTGGGAATTAGTGGATCTTCCTCTCAGAACTAAACCACTAAGCTCTAAATGGATTTTCAAACGGAAATTGAAAGCAGATGGAACAATTGATAAGTACAAGGCCCGTTTGGTTATAAAAGGTTATAGACAAAAGGAAGGCCTTGACTACTTTGATACTTATTCTCCAGTGTCGAGAATAACATCCATTAGGATGGTACTTGCTATTGCCGCTCTACGGAATCTTGAGGTACATCAAATGGATGTGAAGACAGCTTTCCTGAATAGAGATCTGGAATAAGAAATCTACATGGAACAATCGAAGGTTGTGTAGTTCCAGGTCAAGAAAAGAAAGTCTGTAAATTGGTGAAGTCTTTATACGGTTTAAAGCAAGCACCAAAACAATGGCACAAAAAGTTTGATGATGCCATGATGGCTAGTGGCTATCATATCAATGAGTGTGACAAATGTATTTATGTCAAAACTACAACTGAAGGATATGTTATCCTGTGCTTATATGTTGATGACATACTCATTGTGGGAAGCAATGAGAAGATGGTAAAGAGTACCAAGAACATGTTAAATTCCAGATTTGACATGAAAGATATGGGACTGGCGGATGTGATTTTAGGCATCCAAGTTAAACGTTTACCTAACGGTCTCATTTTAACTCAGTCACACTACGTGGACAAGATACTTGATAAGTTTAACAATGATGATTCTGGTATAGCCAAAACTCCGTTAGACATTAGTCAACATTTGTCCAAGAACAAAGGTGAAGGCAAAGACCAAGTGGAGTATGCTAGGGTTATAGGTAGTCTGATGTACCTTTTGAGTTATACAAGACCAGATATTGCTTACACTGTAAGTAGTTTAAGCAGATATACAAGTAATCCAGGAAAGATTCATTAGGTAGCTATCGTGAGAATACTAAGGTATTTGCGATATACTCGTAATTATGGTTTACACTATACGAGAGAACCTACGGTACTAGAAGCGTATTCTGATGCCAGTTGGATAGCTGACATCAAGAATTCTAAAGGTACAAGTGGGTATGTGTTCACTCTAGGAGGAGGAGCAGTGTCTTGGAAATCCTCAAGGCAAACGATTATAACTAGATCCACTATGGAAGCTGAGTTTGTAGCCTTGGATAAAACTGGAGAGGAAACTGAATGGTTACGGAATTTCTTAGAAGATATTCCAGAATGGCCAAAGCCTGTGCCCGCAATTTGTATACATTGCGATAATCAAGCAGCGATTAAAAGAGCACAGAACGTTATGTACAATGGTAAGTTGAGACACATGCGTCATCGTCATAATACCGTTAGACAACTGATCTTAACGGGAGTTATCTCTATTGACTTTGTAGGGTCAAAGGATAACACTGCGGATCCGCTGACTAAAGGTTTAAACCGAGATCAAGTTGAAAAGACATCAAGAGGAATGGGACTAAAGCCCATAAATATTTAAGGCGCTATGTGAAGAAAAACCCAACCTTGTTGACTAGAATCCCAAGATCTAGGTTCAATGGGACAACCTAATTGCATAGACCTTGTGAGGTCACTATGGGGGTCAACCCCTTGTCCATTCCTGCGATGTAAACAGTGATGAAACGTGGAAAGGTTAAGCTATGCTTTTAATGATTCTTTGTGCTTCAAAAGTTTGAGCAAAAGAGATTACCTATGTGAGAGTGAAGTGGGGTCGCTTCAAAAGAAACTAACGGGGCTTAGTTATCTGAAACTCTTGCAGAACCAGGAGATGTCCATGGCCATAACGGACATAACCATAAGAACCAAAAACTGTGTTATGTTGGTATTTGTGTGAGGTATATCGTCGTTTACACATACGGCAGAATAGTTCAAGGACATCGTGTCTACTAGTCAGCCAGTAAAGTAAACATACTAGTACAAGGGAAGGTTCAAGGGTTGATGCCTACCTATCCTATGTAAATATCGACTGTAGTTTACTATCACCAATTCGATTTTGATCTTTCTTTTCGTCAATCAATTTCATTCATGTGGGGAAGTGTTGGAAATTTGACAAATATATTGGATTATATATTAGTGACTATTTGTCAACTTTGGGCCAAATTATATTATGGAAAGGAAACGTATTTAATTAAATGATTAGTGTCATTGTATAGTACGTAACGTGAGCTTTCCAATGATATATAATTTACCCAAAACGGACAAGTAGTGAATGAAAAATTATTGCTCAAAGTTAGCCTAATGGAATGGAATATTTGGGGAAAATTTGGCTTATGTTAACTTATCCCACATAGGAAAAATATAAAGTGGAAAAGGTGTTTATATTGAAACACACTTTTGTAAGGTGTTAACTTGTATAAGCCAAAAGGCTCTCTCTTGCGCGCACAGGGGGGTGCAAATCCTAGCCCCGAGCCTTCAAATGCCCAATGCGCACCCGCACGACATGGGTGTCATGAATGCCAGACCGAAATGGACCACTACGGGCCTGCCTGCCCAACTAAATTTTCTCCAGATATTTTTGAGCTTATTCGAATTCTGTGTCAGTTTTATTTTTGAATAAAAATATAACTGCAAAATTAATTTCTCTTAATGAGAGAATTAATCCAATTTAATGTTATTTAATTCCATTCTTTTAAATCCTCCTTCTGCCTATTTTTTTTTTTTTTTTGTTCTATCCCTTGAAATTTGAAATTCCTCTCCATCTCTGCATTATGTTTCCTTCAATAAAGCCTTCTTTTTCCTGTGATAGCCCACTGCGCACAGTTCGGTTCGCCTTCGAGAGTCGTTGTATCCTGGGAGACAAATCGCCACTACGGGGCAGATAATTGTCTTAAGGAAACTGTTTATACAGGCCTCGGCTCTACTGCTTCCTTCCTTTTGTTAAGGTTGAAAAGAATTTTATCTCTCTCGTTTGTTATTCGGTTATTTCAATTGTGTATTCTATAATCTGCAATTCACTTAAATCAATTGTATTTCAATTTCATGCGACTAACACATATTACTGTGCATTCTACCAGGTTTTCTTCTATTTGTTTGCTAATTGCCATGCATTTGTTGTAGGTAAACATATCATATATTTCTTCTTTCCAACCTCTTCAGCAAGTCGCTCGTCTGCATAATATGCTGCAAAAACTATAACGCACATCACTAATACTGCTGCAAGAATAATCTTTTTATCCATTTAATTTATTTTTCTACATATTTATGTATTACCTCAATTAATAAGCTAAAATTGTCTAATTTAAATCACAAAAATATCTATTATATGTGGTCTAGCTCTGATAATTAATGGAAAGATGGCGTTAGTATATTGTAGAGCGAGATAAACTAGAGCTTAGACTATTTTCTTTGGGATTTGGATCCCCTCGTACTTAGCCAAAACAGGAGAGGATATGTTGAGACAATCTTAACCATTGCTTCATAACATATGGCTAAGATTTAATGTTTATAATAATTGATTTTCAATGTCAAATAATGGTTTCTAAATTAAGATCATCTCTCTTTTATCTGTGCAATTCTCTCTCTTCACTTTCAATATAAATTCCATCTTTTTTTTTTCTTTCTATCTATTGAATCCACGTTAATGAAGTATCGATCAACTAATATGTTCCAGTGAACTAATTAATTGTTTAAAATTTTTAGCAGTAGTGACATCAACTTAGCTCAAATTTAGTTCGTTTAGTGATAATAAGATGTTATATGGTTAAATGTTAATGAAATGAAAATGAAAGGGAAATGGAGAATTCCATTAGTTATTAGTTATGGACTAAATTGACATAAGATGATAAAGTTATATCTCGGTGATACGTTAGAGATAGAGTTCCATATTTTGTTAATTTTGTACCTTATTCTTTATTGTTATGAGCAATAAAGATAACAATAATTATATAAAAGGGCAGAGGAAGGGGGGCACACATAGGCAGCTGCCTCCTGGCCGTCTGAAAACACCTCTAGTGGGGTTGTTTCTGACGACCATTAAAGCCGATGGTCTGGTTTGGGGAGGCAAATTAGTAGACGGAAACCTCTCTAGCTTTTGTCTTTTTTTTTTTTTCTTTTTAACAAACCTCTCTAGCTTTCATCTCTTCTTCGATTTCTTCTTCTCCACTGGATTACTGCCGCCCTTCCTGCTTGCCGCAGACCGTCCGGTTTCCGCCACTTGTTGATTTTTGTTCATTGTATTTCGTGATTATTCTTTCAATTAGGTTTGTTAATTTTTCATCTTTTAATTTCTTAAATAATATGTAGTCTTAAGCGCTAAATTGAATTTGGAAATATGGTTATTGTTAGTTATGAATTAAATTGAATTGATTGGAAATTGTTATGATGTGTTTTATTAATAATATTGCTATCATTTGATATTTTGATTCAATTATTTTTCATGAATTTGATAAATTGATGAATTAGGGATATAGGGTTTATAATTTAAGTTTAATAGTTGGATTATTTATTTATTTAATACTAATTAAGTTGCCAAATTATTGAATTTGTATATATTGTGATTGAATTCAGTTAATTATGTTGGTGTTAAAATGTAAATTGTAATTGATAGATTGAGAATTTATGATTTTTTTATAATTTAGATTGAAATGGATACATTGTGAATTTGGGATTGTGTTATAATTTGGAAATGTGTTGATAATTTAATTGTTGAATTTGCACAACCGGATAGGAGATGAATTGCTCTCAGATTGCTTATTGTGTTACGTTGAAAAAAAGGCTTTTATTAACATTGAAAATGAAGCCATTTTGTAACTTTTTCAGAAATTGAAATCTCAAAGAATGTATTTATCACCTAGCAAGAGTTCTTGTATTGTATCCATGAATGACTCATACTCGTCAGTTAGAAAAACATGATTATTGCTATGTGTATAAGTGATGAATTATGTGAAAAATTTATACCCGCTAGGAGGCTTTTTGTTTTGAGGAAGACTATGTCAGGATCTGCAAAACAAAATAAAGATATTCTGACGCTCAAGACAGTAAGAGATCAAAAAGCAGTAGAGTAGAAATAAGAGAGTTTATTCTGTACCTTTTGAGGTAAAAAAACCTTTATATAGGCTTCAAACAATCCTAATTAGATTAGGATTGATATTCTTATTTGACCAATAGGAAAAATTCCCAATTGAGGTAAAATAATACCTTTGTAGAGTTATATCTTAAACATGATTTGGACTTATTGATATGCAAGCAAGGAAGAATCATGCCTTGATTAGGACATAGTCCCTTTATTCTAGAAGGATTATAGTCCGCCAAGTACCGGATTTATCGGCTATATCAATTCCGAATGTCACTGATTCGGCCAAGAGAATCCGGCTATCCAACCTATCCAGGACTCGGTCTTCACCTTATATTTGTCCGGAAATCTCGCTTGCTAAGGAACTTTTCAATATGTCATCAATAAGTATATTTGTTTAATATACTTTATATCATTTAATTTGTTGAAATATAAATTTTTTATCAAAAATTTATCCGGGAGTTTTCATCTGAAATTGGGCTTCTGGATTCGCTAATGATTATCTTATCATGGCTTTAAAATTAAGATTTAAAAAAGGTGCAAGTTGTGACATATGATTGGTGGATGCTATTAATTAGAATGCAAAAGCAGTTGGTTGTCCGTACTGTGCTAGTGAAGTCTGTTTTTTTACACAATACAATTAATTTGTCCAAACCCAATTATACCCCCAAAAAAAAAAAAAAAATTCAGATCACTTTTAATTGTTTATCAATTGGTATTGATAGTACACCCAACCTGTAGGAATCCGACAGGCTGTGTGTGTTACGTTGACAGAGTCTTGGTCAGTTGACTGAAACTTTATGCCTAGTTGCATATATGCAAAAACCAGGGAAATTGATTTCTCTTGGTCAGGAATTTAACAGCGTGTTTCAATTGAAGTTGAAGGCAAGGTCCAGCTGAAGCTTCCCAACTAATTGTGTGGGGTGGGGTCTTTCTGTTACGTCCCCTGGAACTAACATATCTCTCCTTCTATTATTTAATAATTGATATACCACTTGCTGATGTTCGTCCCTGTATTTTTATTTTTCTTTAATTATAAACTGTGCCAATTTAATTAATTCCTAGTCGTACACTTCACAATTTCAGAAAGCATGCGTGGTAGGAACTCTATTACATAATTTTGTTTTCTGTTTTTGTAATATAAGCCATTTAAAATTCTTCACTAAATTTAAAAGAATATAAATTAGAGTACTTAACTGATTGGTCTATTCTAATATTCTCTTCAAAAATTCTACTATCTATTTTTTTTTACAAGCTGCTAAACATATTTCTTAAAGTAAATAAGGTTAAATTTGAAAAAAAAAAAATGTAAAGTGCCTATCCATTATATCCATAAAAAAGATAAAAGTTGAAACTACTTATAATTAAAAACTAAAAGCAGGAAAAATTGAATGAATATAATAATACTTCCTCCATCCCAAGTTGGTAGAGTACTTTCCTCTTATAAAAAAATTAGTTGATTCTAATCTGTATATTATACCATTATTTATTATGCATGGTAATTAATAAAATACATCAATATATATCTTGAAATTTGAAATATTATATCAATCAAATACAAATTTAATTGGAAATTCTAATAATATAATATTCAACCACTTATATTAAGAAATTAAATGGGGTATATTAGGAAAATTATGATTGAAAATTGTCTTTACCTACATTTTCTTAAACAATGTAAAAGCTCAAAGTACTCTATCAAATTGAGATGTTGATACTTCTTGTATAGTCGGGCCCCTTGATGACGAGTGCAAGGTCAGCTTTGCGTGTGTTTGGGCTCATGTAGTGGGCTTATGAGTACTACGGGCCCAATCAAGAGTATTGTATGTTACTAACAGGGTAAAGTTTGTTTTAACAATTGAAATAAGCTTATTTTGATCATTATATTATTCTTTAGACAGAAGCTCCCAGTTGAAATTTAAGATTCATTGCCCTTGTTTTCTTTCATTTTCTGGTGTGTAGTGTGTATATGTATAATAATTTATTATAAGCAGATGATCATGACTCATGAGGTGGTTATGATATTAGGCAGTAGGCAAAACTACTATCAAATTATACCTTGAGTTCCTGTTAATAATTTCTGCTATATATGTTAAACACTTCAAATAATATGTACACATATATGCAATCATGACATTAACAAAACATAATTAATATGTGGACTAATCCAAAACAAATTAATTAATGAAGGGGTATTACCTCGGAAGTATTTATTAAACTGATCAGAATTATATATAACTGCATGAGTTTCACATATAAGACCAGTTTGGGATTACTGTTAGTAAAAGTATCGTCAGTGTCACGGAAATCTAGGTTTTATTGTTTTCTTTAAAAGTAGTTTCTAGGTTTTATTGTTTTCTTTAAAAGTAGTTTTAAGTGTTTTTTCAGTGCTTTTCTGAATACAATCTGATTTTTATTAATTGTGCATTTGAGGCTACTTTTCGCAGCCTTAAAAGCAGCTTTCAATCAAAGTAAAATTCCCTATACTTTGATTGAAAGCTATTTTGTAGCCCCAAATTGATCCATAGTTCTTTTTTTTTTTTTTAATAGTTTTGGAAATTTAATTTTGACTGAAAAAAGATAAAAATGAATAATTAGAATATTTTATAAAATAATTACGTATGTGATCAGAGTTCAGCTTTTTAAATTTATATTATTTATGTTGAAAAAGCCGGACTCGTGCTATTTGACATTTGAATTTTGACATTTCCAATGTTTTTTTGGCCCTTTCAAACTCCATTTTTCAGTGCAGCAAAAATGTTCTAGGATATAATTTGGCCACGTAATCATCTATGATTTGATATTTTTTGTCAAAAAGTGGGAAAGTCGTACAGTGCACATGTCATTTGAATTTTGAAGGATTGTGATAGGGCAGACTGTCATTCTTGAATCTTGATTCTTCCACAACATTAATCCGATTTCAATCTTACGAAACTAACCACAAAAGCAAATCCATACAAAAATAAACTAACCACAAGTAACAACTTATAAACCAAAACTTGTGACTACAAACTTCAAACCGAATTTTCATTGAAAGGGACCACCATTTCATATTTTAGTCGCTCTTCAAAATTTTCACATCAATCTCCATATTTGTATGGTCAAAGTTCAAAACATATGACAGCAATCAACTACAAATGCCTGGAAACAATTTCAGGGGATTTTTTTTTTTTTTTTTTTTTGCAACAAAGAAAAAAAATTACAAAACAAAAACTCTATGTAGAAAAAAAATATATTTGTAAACATTAAAAAGAAATAGCATAACAAAAAACATAATGTTGAATAAATGGTGTTAAAAAAATTTTTTTTTTTTACCAAGTATTTTGTGGACAAGCATCCTCTACATGTGATTCATTTTAACAAAAAGGCCTAATTCAATACAAACGGATTGACAATGCTATAACTTTTAAATGTGGAATAACTTAAAATACAAATTAAATATATATATATATATACGGGTTAGTCTTCCAACATAATCTACATATATTGGAGTTTAAACATATGAATAGAAAGAGCTGGTTCAAATTTTACTAAATACGTAGAAAGAATAAATAACTTGGATTGTAAATCGTTAAATTCATAAAACAATTTCACCAAACATAATATATTTGGTTAAAAAGAATTTAAAAAAAAAAATGAAACCTAATAAATTTAGTTACAAATTAAGTTATACACAGATTACAGAAAAGATTAAGTTAAATCAAGCAAATTATTTGGAGACCACAACTGATACAAATCCTCCATTGGTGGCATCTCCAGAATCATTCTATCTAAATCTTTAAACGACAACCCTTTTGTTAACTTCCAATCAACACCGCCACCGCAATATCCATTGGTAGCTGAATTTGTTCCAACTGATCCACCATTCTTATCAGCCTCCTCTGATCTCTTCCTCTTTGCGCCGGCGGTGGCAAAAGAGCTCTCTTCGATCCAAGATACGCAAGAATCTTTACCTGTTAGACTCTGAACCACAGATTTAAAGCTCATCGGATCTGTTACAACATACTGAGTATCAATCAGCACCACTTTCACTGCTTCACGACAAGAACTAGCCATTAATTTAGCTGGTTATTTTGCCGAATATGATAAAAATATCGAACAAAATTAAGAACTTTTGAAGCTAACTCAAGATTAGAATGTTTTTGAAACCAAAATCTTGCTTCCTTATTGCGCTTTTTTGGTTGAAAATTAATATATTGTAGCTGTAAGGATGATGTTATGGTTAAAAGGGTGAAGCGTTTGATTTTATAAGGGAGATGGATGTGAGGTAGTAGAATTTTTGGGACCCAAAATGAAAAGGAATTGAAAGGAGTGGGTCAGAGTTTAATTAATTTGAAATAACAAGTTGACCATAAAAGCGTAATAGCAGCAGTCTTGAATGACCGAGAAGGACGGGGGGAGGAGAAGTCCGAGTCAAAGCACGCAATTTGGAAATGGTTAAAGTCCATTTAATTATACTGATTACTCTGGAGTTTGGTTTCTGGGAGCTATGTTTCTCTTGGTAGCTTGGTAGCTAGCTAGTTGCCCGCTATGTATTTTCTCTCTCTTTATGTCGGTAGTACACTAATATAGGTTTTCTGCTTAACTTTTATTTGAATGAAAATGTATTATATCTTTAATTTTATGGATTTTTTTGAAATTTACTCCGTTTTAGGAAAAAAGTTTAAAATACTCACTTATTCACTTGTAATTTCTGAATTTATATTTTTTTTATATACCCTAAAATACATTAACAATAATTAAAAAAAATATACACTTTCACAGTATTCTAAAATTTCTCCCATTTTTGTAAAGAAGTTTCATTTTAATTTTTAATTAATAAAATGAGCAGAAGGAAACGCCATAAAATAAGTTTTATATATATTAGCATTAAAAATTAAAAGAAGTATATATAATTTTGGCAATTTTGTAATTGCGATTGTGTTGTATTTGAATTATGAGATAATGGTTATGATTTTGTGTTTCCTTTTGACCGTTTATTTTTAGAGTCTTTCCATACATTAATTAAAGAAAGGCTTCGATTTTCAACTTATTATTATTATTATTATTATTATTATTATTATTATTATTATTGTCCGTACCATTTTAGTCATCGCCCGGTATTCCAAGTTTCTTCTTCCAATTACCGATTGAGATGAAATGAGCAAAACTACGACGTCTTAACTGTGTGGTACAGTGTGGACTCTGTCAACGCACAATTGCACATGCACATGCCAATTATAATTAGTTCTATTAATCAACGATCGCAGCATCAGTAATTATTAATTTTTCAAGTTCTAATTAAGGCAATATCTAAGAAATTGATATCCCTATAGTATAATCTTGATTAATTTTCAGTAAAAAGAAAAATATTAATTAATTTGACTTCCTGCTTCCAATAATTAACTTCATTTTGGAAGAACAATTTCACACTTATGTTTTATTTTCTTCGGTAGCCTCAATGTCATTTTCATCTCTTGGGTCCAAATCTATTTATATATATATATATATTAAAAGTGAATACCGGGTGTAATTTTCTAAGTTTTTCAAAGTTGTTAATAATTAATTTTATTTAGCATTTAAAGGTTTAATTACTTAAATATTTAATTGTATGTTTTAATTTATGTGAAATTCAAAAATAAAATGCTTTTTATCTGATTCTCTCGATCTTCCTTGTTTATTCTTCGAAAAACCATATCTACTTCCAATTTTCATTCTTACTCATCCACCATTACATTTAACCAAATCTCAATTTTATTTTCATTTTATCCAAATATAAATTTTGGTTTTATTAGGTTTCCTGCTTATCACATTCTCTTTACAGGAATCAGGAATTGAGATTTGAGCTTTTGATGTGATTTTTCCAAATCAATTCTTTCATGTCTAATGGATCAAGGATTTTAATTTATAAATCCCCCTCAAGTCAGAAGATTATTGTGTACACTTATATAATCGGATTTGAAGATGGTGATGTTTTATGGTATAGATTCTCCTTTCCTATTTTGTTTCAGTTAATATTTTTCGTTCCTGCATCTGTATCTCATTTTTTTCATTTTCTCTTCAATTTCATGTTTGCGCTTTATTTTTTCACCGCTACCTGTTATGAGATTTTCCTTTCCAAAACTTGGTTTTCATTGCAGATGCTTAATTATATCACAATTGTAGTTAACATTAATTTTTCAATTCCTTTGTTTCTTTCAGCTTTTCAATTGGATACAAGTTTAGATAATTTAAAACTAAGTTTTGTCTTTAACCTGAAGGAGAAAGACTAAACTAAGTTCTATTTCTCAAAGTAAATGTAATCGTACACAAATTCTAAACAGAGTATTATCTTCAATCTAATAAATCTTCTCTCACATCTCACTCTAACCACCTCCATCATTCTCGCACTCCTTCCTCCAGATGTTTCTCATAACATTGCTTTTCATTGATCTTTTTTCATCTTTTTTTTTTTATATATCTTTCATAGGTTGGAGCTCTCTCCTCTCTAAATTTATTCTTCAAATGCTCACCGCTTGAATCTTCATATCTTGCTAATGAATAAATAGGTGTGATAGGCAAGAAGGTGTTTGCCTATTTGCTTATGGAGGTGTCTCTCCAATTCTTATTATTTTCCACTATACCTGCAAGTGAGTGTTTGTTTGAGTTTTATTCAGAGCTGCTTTCATTTCATCTATTTTTTCTCATCAGATTTCATATCTTTATTTGTTGTACATCTTGTCTCTTGCAGAGATTGTTTGCTGATTTTTTTCAAATTTTGTTTATGCTTTTATGAAATGGTCATGGTCTCTCAAACCCACTACTCACGTTTTCAATTTTTTTTTTTTTTTTTTTGCTACTTTTTTGTTTTTTAGTGGATTTGAACTACCTCTTCATAAACTCCTAAAACTGCTTCCATATTCTACTCAATATGTACGAATGACCTAAATTGCTTACTCATGTGATTATTTGTTTAAATGACCCAAATTTTTTTCTAGGATATTGCTATTTCTCATTGTATTACCAGGGATTACTTGGTAATTACATTGACAAGTTTACTTGGAAATTGTTATTACAGATTTATTAATTTGGAACATGTAAGTTTGTAAGTTAAGTTAAAAACAGGAAACAATTATCTCTTTGACAAGTGTATTTTATGTGCTTCCATTGCCTTGGTTTTTGAGCTTTAATTGAATCGTTTTTATTCCATTTAAGGTATATTTTACTTTCGTTGTACTATTTTTTGTGTTAGGGCCTTAAAAAGAAAAAATGATTAAAAGTGCATGAAAAAGGAGCGAAATCGGATTGGATCAGTTCATGAGTTGTCTTAAGACGTGACCATGGTGGTGTTAATTTTGAAGACTTTGAGCTGGAATAGTGATTTAAGCCAGCATTTTTGGTAGACCTAAAAGGAGTTGCGTGTTTGACTTATGAGAAAGGAGTCAAAACCTTTTGTTTGGGATTTTTCCTTGCTTTTATTTTCTCATATTCCTAGCAGGAGTGTTTTTAACTTGTTTTCCTATAGAGGGTTAGATTATTATTATTTTTATTCCTTCCTTTCTTTGTAGTTTAGGTTTAAAAGAGGGAGAAAGTTAGCAATTTTTAATTCATTAGTTTTTTAATTTTAGTTTTATTATTTTTCTTTTTTTCTTTTGGCAAGAACGTTTTTCTTGAAAGACGTGAAACTTGAGGAAACGGTGATTGAGAGGCTAGAGTTTGAAACACAGCTCTCTCGGTTGACATCAATGATTCATACAATTTTCCATCGATCATCTCAACTCTCTAGTTTCTTATGAACTTTCTCTTTATTATGTTTTCTTTAATGTTCTTGGTTGTAGTTAGTTTAGTCATGAACTAATTTCACCATAGCTAATGCTATGGTGGATCTTAGCATTTATTCTATATAATTACTTTTTGGTCTAATGCAATTCAACTCGTATTATTTTCTATTGATTGTGTTGTATATGCTTAATACGTTGAATGTGTGACCATCACATTTCAGTGCTTCTAGTTAATTTATAATTGTCCAAATGACTAAATTAACGGAATCACATAACACAAAGATTGCATGACCATTGCTTTTGTGGCTCACTAGTGTGTGCTAGGTTTTTATGAACTTAATGCTTTTCTTGCTTAATTGTTTAGAACTGACATGTTTAAGTGCTTAGATTGAGAATTAGAATCGATAGCTTTAACCGGTATTGATTAATTATGGAAATCACCATCTTTGAAATTTAATCGAGTTAGTTGCATGATTTAAAGAATTACTAGAATGTATGTTAGGTGAAACTGGATGTCTTAGTTAGCCTTCCCATTAGATTTCTTATATCAATCTTATTTCATTCTTAGTTTCAATTATTTTAATTAAATTGTTCTTAGCAGTAGATTTATTTTATAAACAAAAATCAAAGATATAATAATCTCCGCCTAGATTAATAGAAACCCGATTGCGTTTAGATTTGCATGCTTAGTCCTCGAGGGATCGACACTTTACTTATCTTATATTACTTGATCGACAGAGTACACTTTTTCTTTAGTATGTGTGTTTAGACACACCACTCTCCTTTTAGTTGGCTAAAGAAGTATAGTATGTGTTTGAGTTGTAAGTGCAAGTAGTTTTATTATTATTTTGTGCGTCGGATATTAAAATTGAGGATCTGTGTTTTATTATTGTTTTGTTGTGTTTGATCTGTGTTTAATCTATGTGGTGCATCATCTTTGTTTCTTTAAAAATTTTTATTTGCTTCCCCCGATTTTAATAATTCAGCAAGTTTGACATTCTCTCACATATACATAATGTTGATGACGTTGGAGATAATATTTGCATGTAATTTTGTATTATGAAAATGATTAATAATATTAATAAAAAACAGGAGTACAACTATATATATATATATATATATATATATATATATATATATATATATATATAAATTTAAAACAAATATTCAAATTTAAAAAAATAAATCTAATAAGAAGCACAAGATTAGATTTAAACGTAAACTAGTCAGTTTAGGGACTGTCACACTTCTGACAGAAAAAATGACAGTGAAGTTACATTTGATGTGTGCATTGAGTTTCTTATTAAAGATACTCAAAATCCAATCGGATCAATTATTGATAACACGTATCCCGGTTTGTTAGAAAATTTTGGAAATCGAACATATTTACAATGACGTGTTATTCATAGTCCTACATTGGATGTTGTGAATACGGTGAATAATTATATGTTGTCTTTGTGACCAGGTTAAGAAGTATATTATTTAAGTTTCGATTCAATTTGCAAAGAGGACAATTATTCTGATAGCCGAAATGATCTCTACACTCCAGAATTCTTTAATATTACAAATTCGTTAGGTTTGTCGTACCATAAGCTCAAGTTGAAGTTTGGTGTACCTATAATGCTACTTCGTAATATAGATTAGATTTCTGGACTGTGTAATGGTACTCAGTTAGTGGTAACTCAATTGAGGAAATATGTGATTGAAGCTGAAAAATTTATTGGCTGCAATGTTGGTAAAAAGGATTTCATTCCTTAGCTTGATTTGACTCCATCAGATATTAAATTGCTGTTTAAATTTCAAGGAAGGAAATTTTCTTTAGTTGTTTATTTCGCCATGACAATAAATAAAAGTTAAGAACAATCTCTTTCATATGTTGGTTTATATCTTCCTCGCCTAGTTTTAAGCCATGGTCAAATATATGTGATAATTTCTAGAGTTACAAGCAAATAAGGATTGAAGATTCTTATTTATGATAAGAAACATAAAATATACAATTCTACTCAAAATGTAGTTTTCAAATAAGTTTTTAATAATGTATAATGCATTTCTTTTTGTGTGTATATATAGAATTTCTTGAAGTTTTTTATTATTAAACATGTAATTTGTTTAATTGACTAATTGCATTGTATCTGAAACTCCAATTATTCAATGCTTATCTTACATAATTAAATTATGTCATTATTATTAATTTCAACCATTTATCTTTAATCTATAGCTCCAATTATTCAATGCTTGTGTTACATAATTAACTTGTGTGATTATTATTAATTTCATCAATTTGTCATTTATCATACTATATGTTAGTTCAGTGCTCTACTAAAATAAAATTATACGATGAGAAGAATTGTATTTATAATTTTTTTTATTCATTTCTAGTTAATTACCTTTTGATATATAATCTATTTTTTATACGTTTCACTATGAATAATTATAATTAAGCAAAATAAATAAATTTTGAAATCCGTGAATAGTATAGAGAGAAAATACATGCAAGTATTATAATAATTAATTAACATTTACAAATGAATGAATAATTATTGTTTAAATCAACTTAAATATTCTTGTTTGAATCAATCCAACTTATTTTCATCTTTCATATGGGCTTTAATTGCATTGCTATCTCACAAGATATGCTTGTAAAATGAATTTCTCAAATTAGGTGATTGACCCTCTTCATTATTGAATATCGGCGAGAATAGCATAGTATGGAGAAACCGGTCTATGTATCTTTCTGGGACACATAGGTGCAAGGTAAGTTTTTTTTAATTTCCTTTCATCTTGTATAAGATTAAATTTTGTCGATTTACCATATTTCTTTTATACAATTATGATTCTACCCAAACAAGCAAAACTGTTTTATTTGCTTATAAAATATTTTATCAGCAGAAATGATTTTCTGCTAAACAAAGGGGGCTATATATAGTTCTTGCAAGTATTTGGCAAAAAGAAATGGGATTAAGTGAATCAGCCCAAAAGGGATAACGATTGCATACATTTGGGCTTTCCCCAACCGAGTCAAAGGCCCAGTAAACCTAAGCCCCCTCACATTTTCCAATCTTATCTCCCAAAGGTTGCAGGGAAAATGTTGAGAGAGAGGGTGAGGTGAGGGCTGAGAATTAAGAAAAAAACAATTAAAAGAAGTACCATATTAATATTATGCTTTAAATATATTTTACACTGAAGTTTGTTAAAAAATATATTTATATGGCAGTAAAAAAATTAAAAAAAAAAAAAATGAGAAAAATGGGAAAAACTCGGTTTGGTTCTCAAAATAGTTAGATGTGTGTAGTATTATTTGCTCTCTTTTTAATAAAAAAGACTACGCAATGCCCTCTTAAGAGATCATCTTCTCTTTTTGTTAATGTCTCTCCCCACCAAACGCTCTGTCACTGCCACCGCCTCCGCCTCCGCTTCTAGCTCCTCCGCCAATTTTCCTCCCATGAAGAAGGCCAAGTCTCAGGCCGTCTCTGCCTGCTCTCCACTTGACTCCCCCAATAAGAACGGTCTCCACCACTTTAACCCTGCTTCTACTGCCGAGAACGATGTCGCTTTTGACCCCTCTTCCATTTCTCTCGATGACGATCCCAAGCTTGACGACCGCTCTCCTCCTCCTGCCGCTAATTTGTCTCGCAAAAAGGCCACCCCTCCTCAGCCCGCTAAGAAGCTTGTAATCAAGCTCGTGAAAGGTATTATTATTGTTATTTGTTAGATTGCTGTCCAATTTTGATAAATTCTTTGTATGCTGATAATTTTTGTGTCAATTTATGAGTTAGCTGTGTGAGTATATGTATACTTTTTTCCAATTTTTGTTTAGAATTTGGGTATCAAATAGGTTTTGTACTCGATTGCATTAATGCGTTTATTTGTGGAGCTTAGAACTTGGATTTTGAGATCTGGTTGTTGCTTGAATCGGTGGTTGATTTAATTTTTCAGTGTGAGTTAAGCTGTTAACTTAGGGTTTAGGCTTGGCTACATCTAGAATTTAACTGAAAACTGCAATTGCTGTCGTTTTTGGTTCTGGGGAACCATCATTTCACTCTTATATTGTTAATTACTCTGCCTTGGTTGGGCCACTGAGGCTCTGAGCCCTGTTTAGGTTGGGCAATGATCTGAGTTGATGGAAACAAAACTCTAGCTAAGTTAGGAATTTTGTTATTGTTCTAGTTGTTTGTTGCTTATGCTGATACATAGGTGGGATTCTACATTATGCTTCACTGCTGCTAGGAAAGTGCCAATACAGCAATGCACATTCTGAGCTCATTTTTTTCATTTCTTTTGAGTGATTAATAATTGGTTGTCTGAAGATTATATGTAGGCTGTAGGCATTGGTACAGATTAAGTGTTCATCTTTACCTTTATGTTTTAAAAGGGACAAGTTTGGATTTTAAATGTTAAGTATGTATTTTTTTCAGTTCAATTGTATTATCATTTTCCGAAATCTTTGTTTTTCTTTGCTTATTTAGTCATATGATGTGTACATTTATAAGTGCTTAGCTCATTATGCAAGAATGTTTTTAGCATAATTCAAAATGTTGAAATAGCAATGAATTGCAATGCGATATTGTATTTCTGCAATATTTTACATGCAAAAGACTGTCAATGGCTTATTAGGTCCAAGCGTCTATTCTTTACATTATTTGTGCACAATTCAGTTGCATTTTTCTCTCACATCTATAATAGCAGTGTTGGAGTTGGGAGAGCAATGGGCTTGAAGTTAATATTTGTTTGACATCTACCCATAATTGTTGAAGGCGCGCTTCAGCCACGGGCACTCAAGGCTCAAGGCCGAGTGCCTTGGCAAGCCTCAGGCGAGGTCCTGTAACATAGGCGCGCACCTAGGCATGCATGGGTGATGTTGAGAAAGGCAAGCCTAGGTGCGCCTTTGTGTACAAATTTATACAAGATACTTTTTCTTTAACTATCAATCAATCATTCTCTTTTCTCTCTGTTCTGTTTATTCTTCAATCTAGAATCTTTTGTTGAAAAGTATTTCTTATAATTTCGGTTAAGTAACTTAGTATGTGCCTATTTGGTAACTTTGGTTGAACTTATTATTTAAATTTTTGAGTTTTATGATTATGGATAATCAAATTGGATATGATTTATTATTTATTTATTTGACTATTTGTTGCATTTTAGCAATATTAATTGTTGTCTTGATAGTTTTATGCTTTAATTTTTTTTTTGTGCACCTTGCGTGAAGCACGCGCCTCACCTCGCGCCCTTAACAGCTATGCATCTATCATAAATATTATCCTTACATTTTGACGTTGATGTTTTGATTGAATGGATGGAGCACGGAGCCTCATGCAAAGACCTTCTTGGAACTTAAGAAATGGAGTCTGAAGTTTCAGTTTATACTTAAACTGTATTGCATATTATTTCAATTTAGTATATTTTTGATTCATTGAATAATGTTGTATGAAGCTAAACCAACACTTCCTGCAAACTTTGAGGAGGATACATGGGCAAAACTGCAGTCAGCAATTAAAGCAATATTCTTGAAACAACCAAATTCTTGTGACTTAGAGAAGCTTTATCAGGTAATTTTTCTTGTATTCTGCTTTTTGCTCTGGGAAAGTCAATTAACTAGCATAATCTTATATGTAATTGCTTCGAATTAGGCTGTGAATAACCTTTGTATGCACAAGATGGGTGGAAATCTTTATCAGCGAATTGAAAAGGAATGCGAAGCACACATTTCTGCAGCATTACAATCTTTAGTTGGCCAGAGTCCAGATTTGGTGGTTTTCTTATCACTTGTTGAGAGATGCTGGCAGGATCTTTGTGACCAGATGTTGATGATACGTGGTATAGCCTTGTATCTAGATAGAACCTATGTGAAACAAACCCCAAATGTGCGTTCTTTATGGGACATGGGTTTGCAGCTTTTTCGTAAACATCTTTCTTTGTCTCCTGAAGTTGAGCACAAAACTGTCACAGGCCTTCTGCGAATGATTGAGAGGGAAAGGTACAAATATATTTACTTCTGAATTTTGTCTCTGCATATTAATAACGTATGAGTTATTTACTTCATGAACTTTTTTGGACTAAATAATCTGTCTCTGTATATTATCGTGGCACACATAAAACAATATAACATAATAGTGGGCCCTAGGTGCTTAGCTGTGTTTCTCAACTTTAGTTGAATTGTACAAGGAAAAGAACATAAATGGAAGAAAAAGAGGTTTTTGACTTTTTCTATTTTGTCGCCATGTACGGATTACCAAATCTTTATCAAATTTGAACATATTGTTCAAAATAGAGTCAAAGCAACAAGAATTTTTTCACTCTCTTAATTCGCTCTAGTATATTCCCTTTAACTGTGAACATGTATTACTCATGATCCCCTTGAATCTTTTCCCCATTTTCTTTAGACTCCCTCAGTTACAACCTAATGTGCAATTGTAAGGGCTTTATTATGGCTTAGAGCCACGAGGTGAGATTTTGAACAATCATGAGTGGAAGTGTGGGCGTATAATTGTCCCCTGATATTATAATGGATACTTTGCGCATCTTGACATTCTTTCATTGATTTATGGAACTATGTTTATCAAATTTCTCTTGCTGAAGGGTGTTATAATGATTTATGTCTCTTGATATCTTACTCTATCCATAACAAAAGTTGACATGTCACTATGTCAAATCCTTAGACTAATAGGTCTGTAAGAAAATGCTGTTATTTCAAGATCTGGAGAAAATCCATACTCCGAGGATCATTGATCCAAGTCCTAGCTCAATCCCTCACTAGCTTCCTTTGGATCATTTCCTGTTTCCCATCTTCAGTTCAACTCATTGTTGATGTCTTGCCGCCTATCTGTTTTGAAGTACTTGGTACAAGAAACTGAATGAACTCGTTGTTTTTCTAGCATTGATGGGATTCTATTGGAGTGGAAATTAGAACATATGTACTTTTATAGAATTGTAGTTATAGAGGAAACCCGGGGAAAAGTATATGATAGTCCCTCTTCCCACAAATATAATTCTTATAATTTTTTTAAAATTTTATTCAATCTATTAATTTTGTCTTATATTCTTATTTATGATGGTTTGAAATTATTAACTTAGAGTAGCTAAAGAATTTATTCATTAATTACTCTATTCATGTCAGGGTATATGTTTAAATACAAATAACTACATTTTCTTAGTGTATATGCAATTTGCAAATAGAAATAACCCTATATTTGTGGGATGGAGGAAGTGATTGTGGAACATGTTAGATTTTTGGAGTAGGGAGTTGTTGATGTGAACCCTACTAGTACTAAACTAGGAAACCATCCTTTTTTTTATAGCAATAGAAGAAATTCATTATACAGTAGATGATACTCTTAGCAGATTTCGCTTCATGTTACGAACGGATGCATGATTTTGCTTTGTAGGTTGGGTGAAGCAGTTGATAGAACACTCCTAAACCATCTTTTGAAGATGTTTACTGCTTTAGGTATTTATGCTGAAAGCTTTGAAAGACCATTCCTTGATTGCACATCTGAATATTATGCTGCTGAGGGCATGAAGTACATGCAGCAATCAGATGTTCCAGATTACTTAAAGCATGTTGAGGTATAGTTCATTTATGTTTTGATGTTACAGACAGTTGTAACTACACTGGATTGCCTCTTGTTAGTTGTATGTTTCTATAAGCTGCTCAGTAGATTTGTTCCTTAAATTTCTGAACATTTCTTTCAGATAAGGTTGCATGAAGAACATGAAAGATGCTTGCTCTACCTTGATGAAAGTACTAGAAGGCCACTTATAGCAACAGCAGAAAGACAACTCCTTGAACGTCATATATCTGCGATTCTGGATAAGGTGTCTATACCCTTAAATTTTCTTTACCGTACTTTGACCATGCAATCTATGGACATTGCTTTAGTATTATATTCTTTATTTGGGGCAGGGTTTCATGATGCTAATGGACGGTCATCGAATTGAGGACCTTAAGAGGATGTATTCATTGTTCTCAAGGGTGAATGCACTTGAATCACTTAGACAAGCCCTTAGCTCATACATCCGGAGAACTGGGCAAGGAATTGTCATGGACGAAGAAAAGGATAAAGACATGGTTTCCTCCTTGTTAGAATTTAAGGCTTCTCTAGATACAATATGGGAAGAAAGCTTTTCAAAGAATGAAGCATTTTGCAATACCATAAAGGATGCGTTTGAGCATCTAATTAATCTTCGTCAGGTTAGTGTTACTTTATTATGATTTTCCAAAATGATTTTAGCAATTA
Organism: Euphorbia tirucalli; assembly: GCA_039660915.1. Classification (NCBI taxonomy): domain Eukaryota; kingdom Viridiplantae; phylum Streptophyta; class Magnoliopsida; order Malpighiales; family Euphorbiaceae; genus Euphorbia; species Euphorbia tirucalli. The sequence continues at coordinate 9,594,254 of CM077638.1, forward strand.
TATTAGCAATATGGTATAATAGAGATCTCTAATTGGTGTTAGAATTGTATAATAGACTTCAAAGCACTGAGATCATACAGTCTCCATTTGCTGATGACATCAATCCTTAGAACAATTCAGTTCATCTATGCCTCCAGTTTTTGCAGGTTTCTTGTACAATAGTTCTACCTTGAGATTGTCATTTTACATATTTACCTGTCAATATAATGTAGGATAAATATAACAATATGGAACTTTTTTACTTGGTGGAGTCTAGTGTGGGAAAATTGGTAATTTCATTGTTTATTTGGGGTCCGCGTTGGAAAAATTGGTAATTTGGGGCGATGATTTTGAAAGATGTATGAGCTTGTATCGTGATATGAGTTTGAAAAAGCTGATTTTTAGTCCAAAATGGATGAGCATATAAAAATAGGTTGCTTGAAAATTTTGCCAGAACTGGATTTATAAGATGGTCTTGACTTTGGTTGATGGGTAAACTACAGGGGATAATGGCAATGATGATGGTTGAAAGGGTGTTATTTAGGTTTTAAATTCGGATAGAGTGAAGGCTGCACAAATTTTTGAAAACTTTTGCAGCTCATACTTATGGCATTGAGATAAATTACAAAAGCTATGTTACTGCAGACTTAAAGTGTGATAAAGAAAAATATTATGCACTTCTTACTGCTTATTGGTCTTGATATGCATTGGTTGGCATACTGTTGAGTTTCTGCTCTAAACTAGGCTGGTTCATTATTTTGCCCCTGGATTTTTGCCGTCTGTCACTCTTGTTTTTTAGTATGTCGAAAAAGAAAAAGCGTTGTCTGATTATCTCTTCAATGTTGGATATAATTTGGTATTCATAAATAATATGCTGAGCACACACCCCTGAGTATTATTGGTGCAATTGAGCTATTTGGGTGTTAATCTCATCAAATCAGAGCAAAGCTAGTACTTGGCTATTTTAGCAATTCACTATATCCTGATCCCCTATTGTACTTCTGAAGCATTACTGGCAATTTGTAAATTTATGTGCTTGGATGTATGATTTTAACTTTGTTGTCCATCTCTGTGCACTCTATCCTTGTACAGAAGTTTGAATCCCTCCTTCCTGATAGTCCATATGACTGATTTTCTCCCCCCCAAAAAACTACTAGTTTGTTGATGTATCCTACGCATACATTTGTACTGACTATTGATTTGCATGTGGGAGTTTGTGTTTGTTAAAAGTTTCTCTTACCAAATTCTTGTTGATTCGGGCAACCTCTCGGACTATGTGGCATTCACTTGTAAAAATTTGTTAGTATAATGATTGTATCGTTTACTTGTAAAGTTTTTGTTAGTTAATGATTGATGTCAACATCTATAATGATTTTATGTCAGCTAAATCTTACGATGTTCTTTTCCCATCTCCTGACTAAGAATTTTGTTCTGATCTTCTTGCAACAGAACCGACCGGCTGAGCTGATTGCAAAGTTTCTGGATGAAAAGCTTCGTGCTGGAAATAAGGGTACTTCTGAAGAAGAGTTGGAGGGTACTCTAGATAAAGTTTTGGTTTTGTTCAGGTTTATTCAGGTAACCTTATCTATGTGACCAGATTTGCTTTTAGCTTTTGCTATTTTTTCTGTTTCATGTGTTGTAAACTAACCATTTTGATGTATTTGCATGACTGTTCTTGTTAATGAAGGGCAAGGATGTTTTTGAAGCATTTTATAAGAAGGATCTTGCTAAAAGACTACTGCTGGGTAAAAGTGCTTCTATCGACGCGGAGAAATCTATGATATCTAAGGTTACAGATGAAGTGTTTTAACTTATTTTGCTAAGTACTCCGTTATTGGTCATATTAACAGGTTTGCATTACTACTGCAGCTCAAGACTGAGTGTGGGAGCCAATTTACAAATAAACTGGAAGGAATGTTTAAGGTGCGTGTAAATGTGAATTTTTGTTCCAGAATCATTGTAGTTAGATATCTTTTCAGGCCTTAAGATAAATCTTAAAGCCATCCAGAAGGATGAGCAATTGTGACTCTGGTGACAATCACAAACCTTGTTACAATGCAAGGGGAAGGTTGCTTGTAGTGGACTCTCAGCGAAGTCTAGTATTGGTAGGCTGCTGGCTGCAGAGCACTCCAATTGTCACTAGACACTGCTTTCTAGAATGTATTCACGGAGAGGACACCAGATAGCATTTGTTTGATGTACCTTGGGTGGTGCTGGGCTAATTTAAATAGTTTCCTTATGATCACTTATGATGACTTATGAGAGGTCAGAACACATGCCTTACAGCCTGAGTGGCAAGTTGGCATAATATTCATATATTTTATGTTCTTGTATGACAAGAAGACTGTTACTGTAAAAAGCACATAATAGCAGGTTGATATTCTGAATTAGTTAATTTTTTGTGCAGTAGAATTTCAAGGTATAAGGATTTAAATTTTGTTTTGAGTTCATTATATAGGCAATTGAAATACACCAACAGGAGGTGCTGAGTTTTGAACTCAGTACCCCGGAGCTTCCTCTGGAATCACCTCCCAATCCATCATTTGGATTTTGGGACCTCCCAATCCATCTATTAATGGATTTTTCAGGGAGTTGGTTTATTGTTGCTGGTTGACCCCAAGCGAACCTTACCTGTCAAAGGACAAGGGTCCAAATCTTGGAGAAAACCTTTTGGAGGAGTGCTCTAAAATTTGTCCATCCCTCTGATGTGGTTGTCCGCTTAAATTCTGCCCAAAAAATATATATAGGTTATTGGATATTAGGTTTTGTGTGCTGCTAAAAACCTCTCTCTCTCACTCTCAAACAAACGTTTGCATACACATCCGAACCATAATATAACTTTATATGGATGCAATGATAAATTGAATCTTTTGATTGACACTTCTGCAGGATATTGAACTGTCAAAGGAGATAAATGAGTCCTTCAAACAATCATCACAGGCCAGAACAAAACTTCCTTCAGGGATTGAGATGAGTGTGCACGTATTAACAACAGGGTAGGTGTGGACTAGGATTTTCTAGATACGAAAAAAATGTATGTTTAGCCAATAAATGACCTCACCAATTACAATTTGGTTGGTTGACTGCAGATACTGGCCTACATATGCGCCAATGGATGTTAGGCTTCCTCATGAGCTGAATGTCTATCAGGTTTTGCACAAGTTCCCTTTTAGCTTTTCTCTTTTCCAGTCAGTAGTACATTAGTTTAATAAAATGATAATCTGATGCTGACTCCTCCAATGTAACAGGATATATTTAAAGAGTTTTACTTAAGTAAGTACAGTGGCAGGCGCTTAATGTGGCAGAACTCATTGGGTCATTGTGTATTAAGAGCTGAATTTCCTAAAGGCAAAAAGGAGCTGGCAGTTTCCTTATTTCAGGTTGGTTTCAAAGCACTATGAGGATTGCTTCTTCCATGGTCTTTTAATTACTTATCTTTTCTACATTCATCTAGCGTAAATCGGGGATGTTCTGATTGTTGAATGGCTTTATATGTGCTCTGCTGCAGACGGTGGTTTTGATGTTATTTAATGATGCCCAAAAACTTGGTTTTCAAGATATCAAAGATGCCACTGGCATAGAGGACAAGGAACTGAGACGGACTTTGCAGTCTCTTGCATGTGGAAAAGTCCGTGTCCTACAAAAGGTATTAAGTGACTGCAGTGAAATTACTTGTGTCGTTCCTGTGGTTCTTTTCTTTTTCGAAATGAAAATGTTGGTTTTTGTTTAGTGTTCTGTGCTCTAGTCTATTTTGGTTATTGAGTTGATATATTGCAGCTGCCAAAAGGGAGGGATGTCGAGGATGACGATTCGTTTTTGTTCAATGACGGATTCACTGCTCCTTTGTATCGTATTAAGGTATGTCATGTCTGTTCTGTTCATTTTTTTTTTTTTGTCCATCAGATGGTTTTTGGCTTCCAAAACGAGATTAAGACCAAGCCTTTACTTCAGTCTATATTAATAGTTAGCAATAATTTAGTTACATGCATACAGCTTCTGCACTGATCATATTTCAGAGCTTGAAGTTAACATTCAATTGAGTATGCAGGTTAATGCAATCCAGATGAAGGAAACTGTTGAAGAGAACACAAGCACCACCGAGAGAGTATTTCAAGATCGTCAATACCAGGTTCACCTTTGCATTTAGTTGTTTATGTTTGGTCTGTTAAGCTCCTTCAAAATTTGAGGACTAGCTGACGAACTGTGCTTGATGTTGCTTGATAAATTGATAGGTTGATGCTGCCATTGTTCGCATAATGAAGACAAGAAAAGTCTTAAGTCATACACTTCTTATTACAGAACTCTTCCAACAGGTAACGGGTTACATCTTGACCATATTATATGCAAAATGTTGCAAAGAATCATATTCGGACCTTTCTTTATTGGATGTACGAAAAACTGCTATTGCATGAAAATTTACAATTTTGTATTAGAATGGATTAACATAGTGTTTGTTATAAATGGTGAACAGCTGAAGTTTCCGATCAAGCCAGCGGATTTAAAGAAAAGAATAGAGAGCCTGATTGACAGGGAGTACCTAGAGAGAGACAAGAACAATCCTCAGATATACAATTACTTGGCCTAATGTCCATTTTGAGATCAATCTCCTTTGTACATCACATGGTATTTCTGTGACCAATTCAAAAAGGCATGCAGTTGAATCCATTTTATATTAATGTACAGTATCTTGTAGTAGTTTATTTTTGTTGAAGTCAACACAACATAATTGTAAAGCATATTTAGCCTCTTCTCTTCGCACTTATTGCTAATCTGTTGTAGTCTTTCAGTTGCTTAAAGTGACGATTTCTAAAAGGGGGAAAGAGAATATTTTATAGGGGGACAAAAAAAAAAAAAAAAAAAAAAAAAGAAGAAGCTTGGATGGGTTTTTGACATGGTTATTTTATGAAAGGAAAATTCACCTTTTCTTATGTCTCATGAAATAGGCACAAATTCTCCTTTAATTGCGCTTAGTGTATTCATATTTTTTTTTTCAGTTTTTTTATGCAAATTCAAAATTACTAAAGTTATAATTGATAAAACGCTCCAATACCAAGAAGATCACATACCAATATCTACTCATTCCGTTTTCATCGCAAAGCATTTGACGCAACACATTAACATTGTATATTATTATGCAGTCTTTGGCGCTTTCTTTTAAAACAATTCTCCCTTACCTTACATCATGAGAGAGGTTCACAGCTAAAGCTAATGGAGACACTTCTATAATTAAATGGACACAATTCAATGATCAAGCTATACTGATTAAGAATAGGAAAAACAAATTATGACATGCGAAGTAGAAGAAAAATATTAAGAATAAATTAGTTGTTTAAATAACCTAAAAAATATGGTAGAAAAATTTTAAATGACTTGTACAAAAAATTGGGAGTATTGTTTTCGTACGTTTTGTAACTTGTACCTATTCTGGAAAAGTTCTTTAGAATTCTCCGGAATTATTGTTTTTGCCATTTATTATACATCGACTCCCTCGAATTCTGAAGTTGGAGAGAGACAGTTTTCTCACAGCAACTGATTCAGCAACATTTAAGATTGAATTGATATTATAACGAGTGGGGGAGTACTTGTTTAAAATTCAGAGGCAGAATGTGCACAAATGGGTGGACAGGCAGGATGTGCATAAATGGGCGGGCGTCCACCCATTTCACATCATATTTATTACAAGCAAAATTACTCCACTTCACATCCATGCATTGATTGCATCATTTAATACTGATGAAGTCTCAAGCTTCTATTATTATACCTCACAAAACTTACTGAATAAGGATGATATCATAATTGCTGTACTATAAAAAAAGACTTCATAATAAATAGTACTCTAACAAACTTCACTTACATTATTTACAAGCATTAACTGTTTATGCCATGAAATTAAGATGTAAATATCGTTTATTAATACTATCTTACCAAAGTTATTGATGGATGATAGAAGTTTCTTTGTATACATAACGTAGGAAAATATGATTGGTTGAACCAATAACATACTTCATAAAATTTCAAACAAATTATATCAATTACATTATAATAGCTAGCATGAGCGGTACAGGAAAATTTTATTCAAATGTTTATGGCATGAAATTAACAAGTAAATAAATTAATGTACTAATTATTTGATCATCATATGTTTTCTGTATAAAGCCAGAGCCCAAAGTGGAAATATGTTCCTATATGATCCGTAGTGGAGCATGATTGTTCGATTGGTCGCTCCTGTTATTTGCTGCAGGAAATTAGAAAAAAAAAAAAAAAAAAAAGAAGTAAATTGAATTTACACAAAAAATAAATAAATAAATTAAATTTTACAAAAGGAAGTCCAAGTTATCAGTTTTTCTTTTCTTTTTTGTTAAATTTGTACATTACCTGTTGAGGAAATTCACCAGTTTCAAGCTGAGAATTAATCAACAATCTTGCTGCTTTATGTATAGGTGCTGGATCCCTCTCAGCCTATTTAATTTTCATGAAATAAATATATTTCAGATGTAGTAAAAATTAAATTCTTTTGGAAAGAAAAAAAAAAAATAAAGGATTAGCTACAATACAATAAGATATAAACTAACCTGCCCTGCATGAATTAGACCCATCATTGCCCATGCAGTTTGTACCAAATTTGATTTGTTTTCTTCTAATGACGTATATTCCTGAGAACAAAATATATATCAATTATCAAATATAACAAAATTTTTCAGTAAAAAATATCACAATGTTTTAGAAAACTTATGGAGTATTTATTTTCATTTCTAACAGGAATTAATCTAAAATCTAGTACTACGTAATTATTTTGACATGTCAACCGTACTGGACAAATGAAAATACAACACGTGAAAATGGACCTGCATACTAAACTAACCCAACGTAATTATGATAAATTTAAGCATAGAGTAGTAGCATATTCAATTAATTACCAATTTGGAGCAGGAAAGATAGCTTTCTCCCCAACCTCCTGAATTGAGTTGTTTAGAAAGTAGAAAATCACAAGCTTTTTCGACTATTTTGCTGTTCTCATAAGTCTTTCCAACGGCACCCAAACCTCTTAGTGCAAAGAATGTACCATATACATAGCAGATCCCCCAATTCCCATACCTGCATCTCGTGTATTAATTAATTACTTAATTTAGTAATAATAATAAGAATTACAATTTAATTTTATGTTTAGAAAACTACTTAAAACAAGAAAACAATACTTAATTATGTATGTATATACCAAGAACCATCAGAATTTTGTGTGTTCTCAAGATATCGAGTTGCTTTAGTTACTGCAATTTCTACATCTTTTTTCCTATAGTCAGGGTGTAACTTTTTAAATAACACAAAACTCTCAATCATGGATGTTGTGCACTCCACGGTCCTGAAATTGCACAAATTAAATCATCAGTTACTATATAATTAATTATATATACTACTTTTCTTTTAATTTCATTTAATGATTTAAACAATTAATTGTCCATACTCATATTCCACCATTACGCGACCAAAAGCTTCAGTAGGATTGAAAATCTGGGTTACAAAACATAATTCATAATTAGTTATGATTTTCTTCGTAAATTAAATATTTCAAATAATTAATTATGTGAAATGTTAATAATAATATCAAGGAAAAGCAATTGAATATATTAATTATACCTCCAACCATGGACGAGGAGATGGAGGCTCCCAAGCCGAAATACCACCATTTTTGCCCTGGATATGTCCATTATTTTAATAATCAAGCGTAAATCCTTAATTACTTAATTCAACCATATAAATGTAATTAATATTCTCTACATACTCTTTGGAGTATTGATGCTGAAAACTAACCATTTTTATGACACTATTGCATTACAATAAATGTTAAATGCAGCAGCAACCAAATTTACAATAAAATAATTTATTTTTAGCAATAATATTAAAAAATTATTTTCAAAAAGCACATTTAACAGTAAAATTATATTAATTTTTTTTTTTTTTCAAAATACCTACGGTTACAACTCTATAATATCATTGTGGAAGCAATAAAATAGTTGCTACTACAAAATAAAATGTGGTGTTCTTTCACCCATCCAGTGTAGATTATGCATGTATGGACTATTTTATTTTTGAAAGAAAAAGGAATAAAAACTAAATTCAAATATGCACCAGAATTTTTTTAATCATTAAGTGGATTGTTATGCATTTAGAGGTTAATTGTTATATTTACTAATTATAATATTAAAACATTAAGATTTATATTTCAATTTGTTAAAGTGCTAAGTTTTGTCGTACTTGCAATGTAAGGAGAAAATCCACAGCATGATATAATCGCTCCAATTCAGCACTGTTACCAACAACCTCTGGTTGCATTTCGGACAATAACATTAAAACCTACAAAACAGATACAAGTTCTAACTAAATTAGATATATATTTAATTTAGTTAATTAATAAAATAGTGAATATTATTTGCAGGTCAATTTAAATAATTAATTTAGCTGAATTAGTTAATGAATAATTACCATAAGAGATTCAGATGTGCAATCAGAAACTTGCCACCCTTGATCTTGATCCGCCAGAGGAAATGCTCCTTTCGAAATATCTCGCAGTGTATCTCGAAAATTTCCAGGTGGATTTTCTCGTATCTTAGATAAATGAATATCAACATTAATATTAATAATCCAAAAACTTTTCTTTTTCTTTCTAGACTCCCTTATGTATATATTACTTCTTTTGGTACAGATTCTATAAAGAAATTAGAGGCAAACCATTTTTTTGGATTTTCACTTTTCTAATTTTTCATTTTAGCACATTGAAACAATCAATCAATTAAGATTACACATTTTAAACCTTTAACTAGCATGACAAACATTAAACTCAATTAAAAACGTACAGCTAATTTCATTTGTTTACGCGATGTAATTTTTTTTATTACAAGGTACAAGATTTTATATGTCTGATGTCATAGGCTAAAAATTGATGAGATTTGTTTCTCTTGATGGGAAAGATGATACGTTACAATAGTCATTTCATATGTAAATAAAATAGGTTAATAAATCTTAATCAAGTTAGTTATTTAGCAGAGCCATCACAACTATAAATTTTCCTATTTTGTAAGTAACCAAATGAATTATTAATTAAGGTAATAGTTTATTAATTAAAGTAGGAAATGGATTAAACCTGGGTTTGCTTGATGAATTCATGAGCTCTTCTAAGAGAATGACCGTACTCATCTGTGTGATTAGTTGCTATAATTGCTTGAACGTAAAAAGCCGCATCCCACAACTGGCAGCCCATATTCTGCATTCAACAAAATTAGAGTCCACTAATTAATCGAATACTTAATTAGCTAATTAATTGAGTAAGCCAACCTGCATTTTCATTCCATCTTCAGCAATCCATAAGTAATCAGGAAGTCTAGCTAAGTGAAGTTTGAATGCTTCTTGAGTTGGATCTTCTGCCCAATAAGCCATCATATGGAGAACCTGATTAACATATATAAGTAAATCAACATCAATATTATTAACTTTCCCGATTCGGACTCAGTTTTGCATGTGCCAGTCACGTGTTATATTTCTTTCTTCCTTAACTTTTGCCGACGGATGTTTATAGCCGTTCCATTTATTTGGTCCAAATTTTAACGACGAAAACATATTTTCTCATTCCCTAATCATTGTTTTTACTTTTAAATACACGCTTTATTTTTGAATTTTCAGTTTTCACACATATTAATTCTCCCAATGACGGATTAATTAACTATGCCAATATTAATTTATGAAACTGCAACTTGTAATTAACTTTTCGGATTCGGTCTCAATTTTGCACGTGCCAGTCACGTGTTAAATTTCTTGTCTTCCTCAAATTTTACCCAGGGGTATTTCTACCCGTTGCCATTTAAGCACGCAATTTTTTGGAAAATATGTTAATGACAAACCATATCTGTATGCTTTTTTTTTTTTTTTTCAAATTCACGAATTATTTTGAAATTTTTAGTTTTATCAATATACTTAAAAGATTAAGGTGGGGTTGACATGTGTCCCTACTTTACAATGTGTTAAAATTAATCAACAAATGGAGCCATGTTATAAAATCAATTGATCTAAAAGCTTAAATAGATAGTAAGATCCACTTATAAATTTATTATTATCTCTAATAGTCTTCACACACGTCTCGAGTCTCTGTTAATGGATCTATTAACTATATTGTTAATGATATGAGCTCAATATATGTAAAAATTAAAATCAATAACTTAATGTATTTCTTTAAAAAATCAGAAACTCATAAAAGAATTGACGAGATATCAATGACTCGATAAAATATTTCTTCAGAAACCAAATATTCAGCTTTCTTAAGCTTTTCAAATGTTAGAAATTTTTGTAGCTATTGATGCTTACCTTTTCCAAACTAGCATGACAGAGATATCTAGAGTTGACGTCCTCAAAACGAAGTAGTTTCATTAATTTCTGTAAAGCTTTCTCTCGTAGCTTGGAAAATGGCCAATATTTAACAAGTGTTTCACCAACGTAATAAACTCCATCAAATATTACATCTAGTGCTAAGGAATGAGGCACGTAAACATCCTCCTGTATCAATATAATATTATTAAAAATGTAATTAAATTCTTTATCCTTTAAATTATAAATAAATGCTAAATTAAATTACAAAGAAGTGTTAAACACAACTTTTATTACCTTTAAACATGAATGACGTGCTTCGTTCCAATTAATTTGATCATATGGTTGAGTATAGAGTTCTTTTCTTAACTGTATGACGAGATTAGTGATAGGACCCACAAATTTCTTCCCATACAAATATGCTATTGGATTGTAAATCGTGCGTAGGTAACACCATAGCTTATCTATCATATACCATATATACGGATGTTAGCATTGGATTTTCATTGAATATTAATTTTATCATTAAACTCTTGGAAACTTAAGATTCAAAATGACATCGGTAATCCTTGATTGGATGATGCCGTGGTTGAAGGATTAAAAAAATAAAGATCTTAGAGGATAGGGAACGGGATATGAATAAACTGATTTCTATATTTCTACCAAAAAAAAAAAAAAAAAAAAAAAAAAAAGAAAAAAAAGAAGAGAATGAATTCAACATCAAATATATAAAGGGATTGACTGGATTATGTTAGTGACTAATGAAGATATTCCGTGGACCTTGAGAGTGTTGGGCTTGACTGGATGGGTGAGTACAAAAGTGGGGTTGAGCCCATATAACACAAAACCAATTGACTTGTGTTAAGATCCAATCTACACCACTTATATACTACCCTTTGATCTTATATATCTCCAATATGGGATTCATTTCTCAGCATCTCCAACACACTCTTTCAAGGTACAACTGGGCCTAGATCAGTTGTCACTTATCAAACATTCCTTGGCCTATCTCTTTTGAGGCCCAAGGTCATCAACGGGTCTAGTTTTCACTACTAGCCCAAACTCTACCAGGACTTTAAACACGAGCCTAAGATCTTTTTGACTGTCAGGCCTTATTCAGCTCTGATACCATGAAGAGATTCCGTGTGCCTTGAAAGTGTTGGGCTTGACTAGATGAGTGAGTACAGAAGTGGGTTTGAGCCCATATAACACAAAACCAATTTGCTTGTGTTAAAATCCAATCTACACCACTTATATACTACTCTTTGATCTTATATATTTCCAATGTGAGATTCATTCATCGACATCTCCAACAACTTATTGAGTATCCAATACATAAATCGTAATTAAGGCCTAAAGAATGGAGCTTGAGCCAAAGAAAATATGTCGACACAATATTGAAGACATTATCTTCCGACATCTATATCCTAATTAATGGATTATGTTTTTTTTTTATTTTTATTTTTATTTTTATTTTTATGGAAGATAAATCTTTAACATGAAAAATAAGCTTTCCGCCATGCCATATACAGACCCATGTCATGGATATTGAATAAAATTTTATTATATATATATAATCACTTGATTTACTTACCAACACTAAATGGAAGAAAGGAAGGAATAAGCGTTAATTCTGGAGGTATCGGATTGCATCCTGTCCACTCGTATACTCCCAGTACCTTCATATATTATTCAATATTTTAATTAATTTTTCCCTAATATGATTTGATATTCACTAACAACTTACATAAGTTGAAACTAGTTCACACCCAACAAAAAATGACAACCCAAAACTTACGGTAGACAAGTATCAGAGATAAAAGTTATAATTAAACCTTACCTATCAGCTTAACCTTTTAGGTCAATTGGTTCCATAACATGATGTCAAAGATAATAATAAAAGATACAATCCTGACAGCTATATTTGTTGATTCAAATTCAACACATAGCAGGGTGGGCCTGTGTCGTATACGCTTCAAGCCCAAGAGACATTCGCATGATGGAGAGTGTCAATAATAATAAAAGCTATAATTGAGCTTACCTATCAGCTTAAACTTTTAGGTCAAATGGTTCCATGATATCAGATACTAGAGTATAATCTAAAACAAATAATTTCAACAGCCCCATATCAGAACAAAAAAGGCAACTGGATCAACAAACAAACTAAATCAATTGAGCTACCAAGTCTTGAGATCTTAAGGAATGATAGTTTTGAGCCTACATGTATGAGTGAGCACATAAGTGGGGTTGGGTCCATGTAACATAAAACCAATTGGCTTTTGTTGAGGTTATATTAGTTATATGCCACACCTTAGAATGATTTATTTCCGATGTGGGAACTCCAACAGGACCGAAAAAGAAAATTGCCAAGAGAATAAAGATGAGTATCAATGGAGTTGAAAAAACTTGTGAGCTTGTGTTTATTCATTTCTTTTTTTTTCCCGAAGGGTTTAAAGAAATATATCCAGCTCAGGCCAAGGGTACTCTCTATGTTATTATGAGAGGACTTATATATTTTTCTACTTTAGAGATTCTAAAAAACATAGTAGAAATTGAACTCAAATGGGACTGTCCCATGAGTAGCTTTCTTGTCGCTGAATATTTTGTTCATTGATTGCGTGGACATGTGGCCATCCTTGGGGTTGTTTAATAGCACATAACACATGGTTTTTTAAATATTACAAAGTAACAAATGATAGAAGTTTTACTATGCTTTTAGTACACTCAACTAATAAAAAAAAATACACATACTAGTAACACAACATCGTGTTAGTAGTAGATATACTCTCCTCAAAAAAAGTTTTTTTTTAATTAATAGTTATTTTTGTAAAATCTGAATTAGTTGTAATATTTAAGATATATCATATAAACATGAAGATTTTGTCAATTGATGTTGAATTACCGAAAGGTATATCTTTCCCCAAGCTTGAAGATTGACAGCACCCCCATGATCCAGAATCCATTTTTGAGCCTTAGCAACTTCATTATCTTTGCCTTCATCAGGTAATTGTTGGCCAAGCAAACGCAATGAAATGTAATTAAGTGCTGTGCACAGCATAGTACTATGGCTTTCTATATGAAATCCCCATCCTCCATCTTCATTCTGTTTTTTTTGTATAACTTCATTATCAATCATATATGTACCAACAATTGTAATTATTACAAGTAAAATTATATAGGATATGTAAATACGTACTTGATGATTGTATATATATCGTAGTATTTCTTTTTTGTGTTCATCAGATAGAACTGTATCAAGCATTTTGGTGATATAGAGACAAATAATCTGCAATTTGAAGAGGTTCAATAATTAATTGTAAGTTAAATAAGACTATACATATTGCGCCTTAGATTACGTTAATATGGTTATTATATCATTCAAGACAATACCAAAGGAGGTGTTAGAAACAATTCTCCAGAAAATTCGGAAGGCCAATGGCCATCACTTGCTTGGATTGCACAACAAATTCGCAGAGCTTTTCTTAGAGCTGTTTCAACTTTTTCTTCAGTTATTTCCTCATTTTCTCCTAATTTAACTGCTGGTATGCTGAATACATCAATTTGATTTTCATTGATAAGCTGCATTTCAATTCAATACTAAATTATCAATCAAATTTATATGCAAGGATATATTAAGAAGTAAAAATTAAATATATATATTTAAACCTGGAGATTTTTGAAAACATCACTGCTTGGTTTAACTTGAAACCGGTTACGGGTGTAATTTTCTCTTACAGATTGAATTTGTTGAAGTTCATCAGGAGTGCCAAGATCAGGATAAAATTTCCAAACCTGTCTGCCTACAAAATTATTGGTGCTAAATAGTAAAGGATTTTCATCTCCGGTAGCTATCTCAAGCTTCCACATTTTTTTTTTCTTTCTTTTCTTTGTAATCAACTTAGAATTGTTACCAGATTGCAACAAAATGAAAATGGGCAGTGCATGAATTTATAGAATTAATTGGAGTAAGCAGTAGTAAGTGATGAGTAGTTGTGGTTATTAATAGCAAAGTAATTTAATTAGTTGTGTTAGTTCTGTGTTTTTTTGTTTTTTTCCATCATGTGTTAGTTTATTGCGCGCAGACGCAGCACAGGATATGGGCCGTATCTGACGTCATTAATGGCCATTCAATCAAGGAAATGAATCTTTAATTTTATCTCTCAATTTTTTTCAATTATTGTATTTTGAATACTATATGATACTTTAGTGAATTTGATATATCCGGAAGGGATTTGTATAATCTCTCGTCCTGCCAAAACAAGAGGGTTCCTGTCCATCAAATCCCAACCATTCTTCAAACATTAGTGGCTGAGATTTGATAATGAATTTTTTTACTTAAAAAATATATAAATTTAATTAATTGTTGACATTAAAATTTGTTTGTTGTCTCCTCTTCCAAAGCTAGAATCTCTCTCCATCTCTTCCATCGTAAGGCCATCAAATTTGAACAATTGAATTCAAAAATTTGAAAACAAAATTATCATGTTTCTGTAATTAAAACAAAGATTTAAAGCATTCCTTTCTCTTGATTGTTGTAAAGTTAGATCAATTAGAGTTTTCTTGAATTAATACATTGAAGATTTTCTGCGTTAGATACGAGACATGGTTTAGTGATGGCGTAGAGGAATTAGCGCTGACATATTTGGAGAAAGTCGAAAACGGAAAAAAATCAACGAAGCGGTGAAATTTTGAAATTTTGAAAGTATCCGAATTGGCCCTAAAATTAGTGTATTTTCTTGGGAATCGGGCTGCTGATCATAACCCACGACTTGGGCCCCACCCTGTTTTGGCGAAAAAATGCTGTTTAGTCCTTCAATTTTGCATTTTATTATTTTTAGGGATCTAATTGCAAATTTGTAAAAGTTTTTCCTTTGCTCTGTTATTTTCGAGATTTTAACCTAGCTTCTAGTCACTATTTAAAGGCTTGTAAGACAAGAATTAGGCGGTTTTTGATGAATACAAATTTTATTCCTTTTTTTCCTATCTCTTTGAATTTTCGGTAAATTCTAGGGTTAGAAGAATCGTTTCCGGCATCGTGCGCGATCAACGGAATTCGATTGTTTATCCGCTGCATCATTTAGTTAATCTTTTTCTTGATGGGTAGATAAGAATTAAGAAAGGGAAAGGAAAAAAGACGTATATGGGGAACGAGGAGGAATATTGAAGGAAATTAAACCTCTAGACATCCCTGCAACATCGTCTTAATTTTTGTTTCTTCAACCTCCAATTTCACATCTTTGCTACACATAATAACATTTAATTGAAAAAGCCTGAAAGTGGGATTTGCAGAAGAGACTTCCGTTCATCAACATTACTCATGAATGAATCAACATAATATAAATACATAATATTTAATTTATTATTTATTGTGAAGATTCATTTGCAGGTTTCTTGTACAATAGTCTCTCAATGTAATGTAGGATAAACATAACAATATGGAATTTCTTTTTTATTAATTTGGTGGAGTCTATTGTGGGAAAATTGGTTATTTGTGATGATGATTCTGAAAGATGTTGGAGCTTGTAGTGTATGAGTTTGAAATTATAACGACACTTTTTTAGCGACATAAAAAATGTGTCTATTTTTCTGAATATAGCCACACTTTTTTATGTTATGTTGGCTTTAACGACACTGTTAAATATTTGTTACAATTATTGAAAAATTTAACAACGCATTTAATAAAATCATTGGTATTTTTTACATATAGCGACGGTTTAAATTTTATGTCGATAGAAAATGTCTCGATACTATTTAATTTGAAGACACTTTTTACTTGTGTCGACATATAACAATACTTAATGATACTTTTAATTTTTTGTTGGCAATTTTTAAAATTTTAACTACGCTTTTAAATAAGTATCGTTACTTCGTTTTAAGTCAAAGACAGTTTGATTTTGCGTCAATAGAAAGTGTCTCGATACTATGTAATTTGGAGACACTTTTTACTTGTGTCAACATATAACAATACTTAATGACACTTCTAATTTTTTGTTGGCAATTTTTAAAATTTTAATTACGCTTTGAAATAAGCATCGTTACTCCGTTTTAAGTCAAAGACAGTTTGATTTTGTGTCAATAGCATGTGTTTCGATATTATTTTATTTGAAGACACTTTTTACTTGTGTCGACCTATAACAATACTTAATGACACTTCTAATTTCTTGTTGGTAATTTTTAAAATTTTAACTACGCTTTTAAATAAACATCGTCACTTGTTTTAAGTTAAAGATAGTCAGTTTGATTTTGCGTTAATAGAATGTGTCTCGATATTATTTTATTTGAAGACACTTTTTACTTGTGTCGACCTATAACAATATTTAATGACACTTCTAATTTTTTGTTGGCAATTTTTAAAATTTTAACTACGCTTTTAAATATATATCGTCACTTTGTTTTAAGTTAAAGACAGTTTGATTTTGCGTCGATATTAAGTGTCTTGATTTTTCTTAATTCAAAGAAACTTTTTACTTGTGTCGACCTATAACAATACTTAATGACACTTCTACTTTCTTGTTGGCAATTTTTAAAATTTTAACTACGCTTTTAAATAAGCATCGTTACTTCGTTTTAAGTCAAAGACAGTTTGATTTTGCGTCAATAGAAAGTGTCTCGATACTATGTAATTTGGAGACACTTTTTACTTGTGTCAACATATAACAATACTTAATGACACTTCTAATTTTTTGGTGGCAATTTTTAAAATTTTAATTACGCTTTGAAATAAGCATCGTTACTCCGTTTTAAGTCAAAGACAGTTTGATTTTGTGTCAATAGCATGTGTTTCGATATTATTTTATTTGAAGACACTTTTTACTTGTGTCGACCTATAACAATACTTAATGACACTTCTAATTTTTTCTTGGCAATTTTTAAAATTTTAACTACGCTTTTAAATATATATCGTCACTTTGTTTTAAGTTAAAGACAATTTGATTTTGCGTCGATATTAAGTGTCTTGATATTTCTTAATTCGAAGAAACTTTTTACTTGTGTCGACCTATAACAATACTTAATGACACTTCTACTTTCTTGTTGGCAATTTTTAAAATTTTAACTACGATTTTAAATAAATATTGTCACTTTGGTTTAAGTTTAAAATAGTTTGATTTTACGTCGATATTAAGTGTTTTGATAGTTCTTAATTCAAAGAAACTTTTTTATTATGTCCCTGAATTTACATATTCAGTCAGAGCCTTTTTATTTATGTCGAGTTATATCACCACTTAATTACGCTTTTAAATATTTTGTTGGCATTTTTATAAAAAGTTTACAATACTTTTAAATACGCTTTGATATTTCTTTTTGAAATTAAAAACGGTTTGATTTTAAATTGATATAAAGTGATATTTTTTTTTTTTAATCTGAAGACATTTATTTTTTATTTTTTAGGTTTTTAAATGAATTTTGAGCTCCTTTCATTGCCTTTGATCATACTTTAAGTTACTAACTAATTGTTTTTAATGTGCAAAAAATTCAATTAAGCCGAGATCTTGGCTTGTGTAAATTTTCAGAATCGGGAAATTTTGCTTAAGAGAAGTCATAAGCCATGATCTAGGCTTGAGAACATTAGTCTTCTGTTTCTTGTCGTTGTGACGAATTCAAGAAAGTGATTTAAACGATGATCTAGGTTTGAAGACATAACTCTTCTGCTTCTTTTTGGACAAAGCTCAATTTTTTTTTGTGTTTTATATTATTTTATTATTATTTTATTTTATTTTTTTAAGAAAAGAGAAAATATATAACTAATTTTTTTTTCCATTCTTCTAACCCTAATTTTCTTGCAACCAATTCTCTCCTCTTGAAGAAAACCATCCAGCAGCACCCCTCTCCTTTCTTGTCGCCGCCGTGCACTTCCGCTGCCTTTATCACCGCCGTCGTAACTTCTTTCCTTCACTGATGGCCAAAACAAAGCAACAGCTAGGCTGGAAACCACCATCAAAGAAGCCGCCTGTTGCAGCAGCAAAAATCACGACACCACTAGTCTCTTATTTGCCTAGATGCGAACCGCGTCCCGTCCAGCGTTGCCACCTTCTCCGACGCGACCAGCCTCGTCTGCCTCTATCTCCATCAAGATGCATCAGTCGCCTAGCGCACCAGCTGTCGATAACCCTGCCGCTAAGCGTCTGCTGACTCCGGCAGAAATCGCAGCTGCTATACTTTCCGCCGATGCTGGACCATCAACCAGACTAGCAGCTCCTGTTCCCCCTGTTCTAGACCAGATTTTGGTGACTAAAACAACCATTCCGGTGACTGAAAAGTAGTCAATTCCGACCAGCACTTCTAAACCCAAAAATAAGGCAAAATCGCAGGCTAAATCCACTACTAAGAGATCCAAAGTGCCAACTAAGTCCAAAACCATCTTAAAACGGAAACGAGGATTCACTTCCAAGGCTGCCCTTCCTTTGGAACCGCCTCCAGCTTCCTCGGATTCTGACACTCTAGCTCCACCACCTTCCAAGAAGAAGAAGGTAACTCAGGTAACGCAAACTTGTTCCCAGCTGCCTAGAGGCACTTGTTCCTGAACATCATTTACATGGTTGCTTGAATTTTCCTGCTAGTTTGAAAAAGAAATTTGTTGATGTTTGTAGTAGATAGATAATTCCGTGTCAATGTGTTGATACCTCTTTGTTGGTTGAGCTTGGTTTGTTAGATGAATTTAATTTGATAGTAGAACATTTTTTTGGAAATCATTCTTTGCACTTAAATGCCCTGGGTATACTGAGCTGATCAGGCAGTTCTATACGACTTTTCAATTCATAAAAACTAAGAAATTTACCATAGAAACACCAAATGTGATTAAATTCAGGTTGATGGGAAATGAATTTGCTTATTCTGTGACTGAGTTTAACTTATCATATGGTTTGATTGATTCTAATTTTGCTGAGATCGATGAATATAAATTCTCTATAATTGATTTTCTATTCTAAATTTTATCTCTGTTTCTCCTTATTATTGCTTCAATCTACACTTTCATACTAAAGTTTGACTAGTGTTAATGGTGCTATTGTACCAAGTATGAAGAAAAATTTATTAGTGTTACATTTGATGGTGCTCATACAGATTCAAAAGCCTATAGCAAGTTGGATTAAAATGTTCATGATGCCAGTGAATCACTGGTAAGTAAATGAGCACATGTATTGAACAGAATGGTAAAACATTAGTATTACTATTAGGTTCTGGCATATTTGAAAAGCTTTATATATACAAACTAAAGGTGCCAGCTTAATCTTCATCAGGAATGCTGATTCCAATTTTATGACAAATTTGGGGGCTTTCGTCTCTAATTCTTTTCTAGGTTGCTAACTCACCAATGTTCTCAGTTCCTTGTTCACTTTTCTTGGTAATCCTATCTTTAATTCTTGTTCCATTTATTTCAAGGATTGATTCTTGTTTTCCATTTTCATAATTCTTTAGTTAAGTTAGGTTGAAACCCTGATTTATTACAAGTTTTTTATGAAGACTTGAAATGGGGCAGTAAATATTTTATTTTAATGGTGCTCTTATATGCAATAATCATATAGTGCATGTGTTTGAATCTAAAGTAACTATAAGCTCTATAACGGTTAGCTATGAATTGCAGTTAAAAGGATAAAAAAAGTGCGAAGTGACTGATTTAATCTCGTACACAATTTGGTTAGAGGCTTAGTTATGATGCATGTCTAATGGTTTGTATTGTGTTTTGGGTATTATAGTTAGGAATGGATTAGGTTTTACGTTTACCTCTTGTTTTTGCTTGTAATCAATTGCCCTTTTGCTCTAGTGTTCTAGTGCTGACGCTGCAAAGGCTTGTGCTGTGTGATGTTTGGGATATAGCTTGCTCCAGACTATAGTTTTACCCATCTCCAAGTGGAATCAGATTCAGCTTCAGTATCTTAAATCTTTCCTCCAATGATGATCATTGAGATGAAGTGACCCTGCTTTGTTATGATATGAAGATGGTAACCGCAAGGTCATTTGCCTTTTCTTTTAATCATGTTTTTCGTAGAGCCAATATGGATGCCCACTTGTTAGCTAATAGAGCTTTTAATTTGTCTGCTGTTGAAATTCATGTGGAAGATGTTCATCTTTTATCATTTGTAATGACTTTTCCGTAAGAGGGGCTGAATGCAATTTCATCTATATATTGTCAAATGTTCTGATAAATTTGGTTGTGATTAATAGTGAATTCATTTTGTTATTCAACATTAATTTTATTGGGTGTGCTTTTTCTAGTAAAAGATGTCATTTGGAATATAATGAAATTTTAATGTAGCCGAATGTATTCATTTATATAACTATGTGTCGTAAATTTGGAAATGTTTCTAAATTGAAGTGTCACAGCATTCAAGATGTTTATTCACAAAAACATCACTGTACTTAAGATGTATAATATTTGTGTCGCAATTTAGGAACGCTTTTCTTGTAAAAAATGTCATTACATAAGGACATATAGTATTTTTAATGTAGCTAAATGTAGACATTTATATAATTTTACGTTGTAAATTTTGAGACAAAGTGTCGTGGTATCCAAGATGTTATGAATATTTTTTGAAGTGAGAGGATGACAAAACAAAAATTATGTGTTGCTAACTTTAGGATGCATTATTAAAACGCCATGAAAATTTTGAAATTTATAAATAAATAATATAAAAAATTGTGGCGCTAAATATAAAAGTGTTGCTAGCATGACAATGTTTTTCATATGAAATGGCGACACAATTTGGTTTATCAACACAATATTAATGTGTCGTTAAAAATTACCATACACGATTTAACGACACATGTAATGACGTTTTGAAAAGCGTTGGTAAACGTTTAAAGACGCCGAAACTCGTCGTTAAAAGCTAAATTTTTGCTTTGTTATAGACGAATTTTTTTTTTTGTAGTGATACTAAAATAGGCTGCTTGAAAATTTTTGCAAGAATTGGATGGTGTAAGATGGCCTTGACACTTTGGTTGATGGGTAAACCAAAGTGCTGCAAATGTGTGCAGGAATGGAGATAAATCACAAAACCTGTATCTATTGCCGTAGATGTTAAGTGTGCTAAAAAAATATTATGCATTTTTTACTGCTTATTAGTCTTGATATGCATTGGTAGGAATACTATTGAGTTTCTACTCTTATTTTTTAGTATGCTGAAAAAGGACTTGTGTTGTCTGATTACCTAGAGAGAGACAGGAACAATCCTCAGATATACAATTACTTGGTATACGCTACAAGAAAAATAGTTCTACCGCCTGAAATTTCTGTCCCACTTCAGGTCGGTATTGTTAGCAACGGAAATCGTTTCACTCACAGTAACACTGGTCAGTCAATTTTTGCGACCCGTTTCGTACAAGTTGCAAAGTTTGCGACTAGCTTCCTTTCGGAAATGTTGGTTGCTAAACCTAACGCCCAAATTTACCACTATTTTAGTCGGTAAACTACAAATTGTACCTTTTTAATTTTTAGTTTTCCTAAAGATTACTAACGCAAGTTCCGTAATTTAACTAAAAAAAAAACGGATTGAAGAGGGCTCGCTACTAATTTGCTCCCCAAATGGAACCACCGCAGCATTATGATACCCATATCAGTCTTCACAAGTAAAAAAATCATATCAATCCCCTATCTCTTCTTCAATTCCACAATATGTGATGCAGTGAAAGAATTCACAATTGATGATGCAAATTGAAAGGGGTTATTGATTCTAAGAATGCCCAAACCCTAACAACTACTATAGTCCGTTGATCGCGCACGATGCTGGAAATTAGCCTTCTATAGCCTGAATTTCTCAAAATTCACAGGAAATAGGAATTGGAAAATAATCCGAAATTTCATTCAACAAAAACTAACTATTACTAACTACATTATAACCTATTTATAGGTAAACTATTCCAAATATAATAAAACTCCTAAATAATCAAAACTTCTAAATAGTCTAAACTTCCTAATTAGATTAAACAAAGAAAAAAAATATTAAATAAATTAAAATAAAAACAAAATAGGAATC
Source organism: Euphorbia tirucalli (assembly GCA_039660915.1). Taxonomy (NCBI): domain Eukaryota; kingdom Viridiplantae; phylum Streptophyta; class Magnoliopsida; order Malpighiales; family Euphorbiaceae; genus Euphorbia; species Euphorbia tirucalli. The sequence continues at coordinate 9,616,555 of CM077638.1, forward strand.
TTTATCAATTTAAGATCTTTAGAATAAAATCTATTCCTAATCCAAATTAGAAAATAATTTCAATTAAAATAAAAATACAATCTAAAATATATCTTTAATTTCTTTTCATAACAAATAATTATTTTCAAATTGAATTGCTGATCATTTTTATTATTTGTGTCCTGCATCAATATGCATGGCATAAAATCAAAAACAAAATATAAGTAGAGATCCAAAATTAAAACTCTTAGCAAATCAACAGAAGCTGGCATTAAATGCATGCTGATGTTACTGCATATGCAAATCTTAGTTCAACAGAGACAGTCGACAATGTTATAGGAACAGGCATTTGCCATTATATGACAGATTCATAGGTGTAAAACTCCATAATAGCCGGAATTTACCTAAGAAAGTTAAGTATATAGACATAGCGATACAAACTACAACAATATACACATATAGGGACAGGAATTTAGTGACACAAAATAAGAGTGTCCTAATACTGGAAGACTTTGTGATCAGCACCCCCATATTTTTGATGCAATTTTCGGGATTTTTCGTGCTAAGTAAAGCTAAACGGTTTGGATCTTAAACCACATATAAAAAAATGAGAGAGGGAGTAAATCCTCTATTTTTCTTTATTTCTAGTCAGCTATCCTACGAGGAGAGTGATAAGTGAAAATTATACCTAAATAATTGGGTGTAAATCAAATTAAATAGAATTATTTTGATAAGCAAATAAGCTAAAAAGAGCAGTTTTCAGGTTGCTGGAACAATTCTGGGCAAAAGCAGGCAGTCTAGGCGCACAAGGTGGAGACTGTGGGAATATAAAGACAAAAATATAAACAACCAGGCAGCATGGGCATGAATGGGCTAAAGAACAGCAGACAGCCACATGTGAGCAGCCACCCACCAGCTCATGCCTAGGAAATTACAAGCAAGAGAGAGAAGAAAGAGAGCATTTATTAGATTAATCACAAACTTTGGAACCATGTGATTAATTACATTTGAAATGTGTGCCTTGCATTATTTTTCTGCCACCAATTTAATTACCCATCATTTCTAAGAATACTTTATTATTTTTAAGCTCCAAGTTGCTGGTCCTTATTGGCTATTTAAGCCTTGAGCAGCTTGGGAGTTGAGAGTTTTTGTGATTGGGCATTGCTCCAATTTCTGTATTAACATTTCAGTTAATTTAATTTCCTTTCCTTTCATTTATTTTATGTCTTTTTCATTTACATTCACGCAACCTAGCAGGCAGTGTGAGTAACTTCCTTCCAACAGGCTTGAGCTTGCTGGACAGTATGAGTAAGTAGTCTGTCTGTTATTATTTATGAGTAATTATGTCTAGGTGATTGTTTTACGGTGGAATTAATTTATATAGAGCTTGATCATCTCTTAATTAGTATTTTATGAGAAAGGAGGTTCCGGATCATAAGTGCGGATAGACCATAAAACACGTGTAATTCACTAACGGATGTTCCGGGTAGATTGCATGCTAAGGGTATTTGTCTATGATGAATTGCTTACTAAAACTTAATGCATGAAAATTAGTTTATATAGGATGTTCCTAATAAATGTATTATCATAGAATCCATATGTAGGAGGTTCCAAGTATGGTGAATAAAGAAGTAAGATACCTTAGATCCATGTTCTCAACATTGCTCATAAGTAATAAAGAAAAGATTCACTGAAAATACTGCATCTTGCATTGCTCGAGCCTGTGCTTCCTAATTCTGTATTTCACGCAACCTGCTTGAATCGATTTCCCACAACCTCAATCTGTTTTCACGCAACTTGCTTGATTTGACTTTCTGCAACCTAAAACCTGCTATTATTTATTTCTTTTTATTGTTATAATTAATTCATCCATACACCTCATCCATTTACTTGAAAAGAAATTAGATCTACTATTTTACTTGAAATATTTGAGGTTGTTCACATCAATCCCTGTGGAAAACGATACTTGGACTCACCACAGTGCTACATTCAGATTTAGTGCACTTGCTAGTGTCACTTTTGGAGACAACAGAGAGCTAATCCCAAAAAGATTATCTCGAAGACAGAGAAATTGGAAGGTTTTATTTTCGTCGAAATTAAGATAAGATTAAAACAATATAAAAAGCTGTAATACAAATTGCAATTTAATTACAATTAGTGATCCAGAACAGATCGATGGTGGTTGTTACACCATCTAACTAATTAATACTTAGAAGTTGGAACCCAAATTCCAACTAAAAATGAAATAATAATACAACCTTTGAAGTGGGGATTGGATTATTAATAAATTTTTGGTTGAAAAATGGTATTCTCGTTTTATTAATATACTTAGAATTCTCTAACTTAAATATGAGAGTGGTCACAGGAAGCCTAGTTCACTCGTTATTCGCATCAACTTTTGAAGATCCACTGCATAAGTTGTTGAAGATGTTGACGAATGAATCCCACATCAGAAATATATAATAGCAAATAGTAGTATATAAGTGGTGTAGATTGGGCCTTAACACAAGGCAATTGGTTTTGTATTGTATAGGCTCAACCCCACTTATGTGCTCATTCATCAAGTCAAGCTCAGCACTCTCAAGGCCCATGGAGTCTCTTCATGGTATCAGAGCAGAAGAAGGCTTGATAGCCGAAAAGATCCTGGGCCCGTGTTTAAAGTCATGGTGGAGTTTGGGCTAGTAGTGAAAATTAGACCCGTTAATGACCTTGGGCCTCAAAGGAGATAGGCCAAGGAATGTTTGACAAATGACGACTGGTCCATGCCCATTTGCACTTGAGGGAGAGTGTTGGAGATGTTGACGAATGAATCCTACATCGGAAATATAAAAGAGCAAAAAGTAGTATATAAGTGGTATAGATTGGGCCTTAACAACAAGCCAATTGGTTTTATATTATATGGGCTCAACCCCACTTATGTGCTCACTCATCCAGTCAAGCTCAGCACTCTCAAGGCTCATGGAGTCTCTTCATGGTATCAGAGCAGAAGAAGGCCTAATAGCTGAAAAGATCTTGGGCTCGTGTTTGAAGTCTTGGTGGAGTTTCGGTTAGTGGAGAAAACTAGACCCTATTGGATATGCCCTAGTCCCGAGGCATTGGACCTTGTATCTGTATTGTACATTTATTGGATTCATGTATTATTACATATTTTGTGTCATTAATAAAGGCATTAATTCATTTATTATATATATCTTGTGCAGTATTTTAAATGAAGTATCCAATGGGCATATCCATATCCATGTTGACAAGTGTCATGCACTTGGCAGTAAGACCATGGATAGGGAAAACGATATGACCATAAAGAGATCCGTAGTCTGTTCCAGTCATGGGAATGAATGGAACTAGAGACTATCATTAACCTGGTTGTATGGCGGTGTCTTACCTGTCATTGGACATGGAATGTCAACCAAGTTAACGGGTACATGCAAAAAGGGCATGGTACTAGATAGATCCACTAAACGAGAAATCTACATGGTAAAGTATCACAAGTGATTCTCGTGTAGTACTTGTATGAATCCTTTGACCTGACCATATGATGGTGCTGCATGCGAGGTCGTATACTTAGGGGTACGCCTAAAGGGCCTGTAATAGGGTGCCAAGTATGGGTACTTTCGGGTATGTCACTAAGCGTGGCAGTGCTATGGATATGCAGAAGGGATTCTCACTCAGTAGTCCATTGAGAAGATATCACTGGCCTCTTGATGAATGCAACTGATAAGAGTGTGGCCACACCCAAACAAGTTGGAACTTGTTTGTGAGCATCAGTACATTCAGGATCAAGTAAATGTTTGGACACAAAAAAAGTGATTAATCCATGCCTCTGTGTTGAACACCGACATCAATGACATGGGATATACAAGTTCAAACTACAGGGTTATGATTTCAGTTGGACTGCCATCTCCATCTTAATTGGGGGCTGCAGTGGCTTACTAGAGCGCGCCTGCAGTTTGTGGGCCATAGGCCCACTGCCAACATAAAGATGGGCCTATGGGATCGTACACATTGAACATCTGAACACTGACTTAAGGAATCACCTGTATACTTGGAGTATACACACCGAAGAGAGAGGATTATATTAATTATATTATAAAGATCAATTGGATTGATCATAATAATAAAATTAGTATTTGCATTGGCCTTCTCATAATTAATAAATTAATTTATGAGATTATTTCCTAGGTGGAATGCAACAACCCGGTCCTAAAAGGGGTGGCACCGGGGTTGATGGCCTGAGCAAAGAGTGGCCTAGTGTGGGGCCGGGGCAGAGAAACCTGAGCAAGGAGCGGCCCTGAAGGATGTCGATGGGGACAGAAATGAACTAAATTTATATCGAAAAGAGAGGGTTTCGAGACTATGCTGGTATGGGATGATATAGTTAAGAAAGGCTAGATTTCGAGACTGTACTGGTATGGGACGGTACAGTTGAGAAAGGGCAAAAGAGATTTGATAGGTACTACCTAGACCAATAAGATGCATCTTCTTTTCGGTAGCCCATTTCGAAGTAACTTCAAAGTTAAGCGTGCTTGACTTGGGGAAATTTCAGGATGGGTGACCTCTTGGGAAGAAATTTCCAAGAAGCATGTGAGTGAGGACAAAGCATGCTGGAAAGACACGTGTTGGTTTGTGGGGACAGACGATCAGATCTCGGGTGTTACAAGTTGGTATCAGAGCTTAGGTTAAAGATTGTCTGACCTAGTAATCTTGTACTACGGAGTTAGGATTCGAACTCATCTTTGACAGTCTTCTTATAGGTAGAAATCAGCTTACCGTAAGAGTCTTGTTATTTCTAATATCTATTCTTAATTTCAGAATGAGGCGATCAGGAGCTGTAAGACCACCTGATGAACCCGAAATTGAGGATTTGGTTGATGAGAATTTTGAACATCACGAAGGTGGTGATTTACCTCCACCACTACTGCCTCCACCCCTTCGAAGAGGCAGAGGTAGACTTGGAAGACAAGTAAATCTGCAGGATGAACAAGTAGAACGTTCACAAAATGTTCAACAAAATCAGTCACAAATTCCACAAGGAAGGTATGGAAGGCAAGGAAATTTGGAAGAGGATTAAGTAGAGCATCCGCACACTGTGCAACAAAATATTCCACAATTCCCATAAGGATTCAACTTTAACCAGTTCTTATCAGGTGTAGAAGTAATGCAGCAAATGTTGATAAGACAAGGACAGAATGACGATAGCTCTAGTGGTATGGGTACTATTGAAAGATTTGCCCGAATGAATCCTACTACGTATGATGGTGTTGATGGAGATGCTATGGATTACCTTGATGAAGTTGAGAAGAGTGCAAGATATTTGAAAGCCAATGAATATGAAACTATCCAAATGGTGGAATACTCTTTAAGAGGTGATGCAGGAGTGTGGTTTAAGGATTATGTTTTTCCTCAAATGCAGAACATGTCATGGGATGAATTCAAAGAGCTATTTAAAGAGGCTTTCATTCCATTTAGCTACAGTGAGGAGCAGAGGAGAAAATTTGTGACCTTTAAAAAGGACAGGAATATGTCTGTGAAGGAGTTTCATCGAAAATTTTTAAGGTTGGGCAGATATGTTCCAGAAGTGATGCAAAATGAAAGGATTAAGTGTTCTACTTTCATTTCTAGGTTAGGAGAGCAGTATACTTCTTTGCATGCTTTCTTAACAATGAGAGGATGCACTTTGGAGAGCAGTATACTTCTTTGCATGCTTTCTTAACAATGAGAGGATGCACTTTTTCTCAGTTGGTTGATGCTGCGAAACGAATGGAGCTTGATTTTAATCAAGCAAATTTGATTTCTCAATCTATTCAGAATCCTAAGCCCAGAGATGGTGGTCAGTCTTCTTCTGCTACAATGGGTAATACAGGCAATTTTCACATGGGAAGTGCACAACCTTCTAATCAGAAGACAAGATTTCACAAGAAGGGGCGCCACAGTCAAAGGTGTGGTAGAGGGTTCTACCAATATGGTGGTGGACAAAGTTCCAGTTCTGGCCATAGTAGTTCTACATCAGGCTCTAGTGCTTGTGTTAATTGTGGTAGAAATCATCAGGGTCCTTGTTATGTTGCTCCTGGCAGTTGTTTTAGATGTGGGCAGCCTGGACATTTTGCTAGACAATGTCCACAATTGGGATTCCAGCCAACTCCTTCTCAAGGGTTTTCATCCAATACATTAAGGCCTAATTTCCCAATGCAGCAGGGAAATTTCTCTTCACCAACACAGTTTCAGCATGCGCCTGCTATGTCGCAGGGTTAGTCGAGTCGTTCTAGAGGTAGAGGTAGGGGAGGAGGAAGGAATCCTTAAACTGGATAAGGACAAGCAAGGGTGTTCACTCTCACTCCACACGATTCTCAAACTTCAAATGCTGTGGTTTCAGGTACTATTCCTATATGTTATATGGATGCTAAAGTACTTTTAGATCCTGGTGCTACACATTCTTTTATTTCTCCTTGCTTTGCTATGAAAATAAGTAGAATTCCTGAAATGCTAGAGTGTACTTTATCTGTGACTACACCACTACATGAGTCAGTAGAAACACAACTTGTATTTTCTTCTTGTCCTGTTACAATTGAGGGAAGAGATTTATTAGCAGATTTAGTTCTACTTGACGTGATTGATTTTGATGTTATCTTGGGAATGGATTGGTTGTTCCAACACTTTGTCACTTTGGATTGTCGAAGGAAAGGGGCAAGGTTCAGTGTGCTAGGAGATGTAGAATTTGAATTCCAAGGTGATAAGGAGATGTCTTCTTGGAATTTGATATCAGCCATAACAGCTAGAAAGCTTTTGCACAAAGGGTGTCAAGGGTATTTGGCCTTTGTTAAGGATACAAGCATTGATGAAGGCAATATTGTGAATGTTCCTGTTGTAAATGAATTTCCTGATGTGTTTCCTGAAGACTTACCAGGAATGCCTCCCGAACGGGAAATTGAATTTTGCATTGACTTAGCCCCTGGTACCGCTCCAATATCTATGCCACCTTATAGGATGGCACCAGCAGAGTTGAAGGAGTTAAAGGAACAACTACATGAATTACTTGATAAGGGTTTCATTCGGCCTAGCGTATCTCCTTGGGGTGCTCCCGTGTTGTTTGTTAAGAAGAAGGATGGGTCACTACGACTTTGCATCGATTATAGGCAGTTGAACAAGGTGACTATCTGCAATAAGTATCCACTCCCTCGGATTGATGATTTGTTTGATCAATTGCAAGGTTCATGTTGCTTTTCCAAGATTGACTTGCGGTTTGGGTATCATCAATTGAGAATCAGGGGTGAAGATGTACCTAAGACAGCATTCAGAACACGATACGGTCATTATGAATTTTTAGTAATGCCATTTGGCTTAACCAATGCACCAGCAGCATTTATGGATCTCATGAATAGAGTTTTCAATCCATTCTTAGATCATTTTGTAATTGTGTTCATCGATGATATATTGGTGTATTCAAGAAGTGAGGAGGAGCATACATACCATTTGCGAATGGTATTGCAAACTTTGAGAGAACATCAGCTTTATGCCAAGTTCTCTAAATGTGAGTTTTGGTTGGATAGTGTGGCATTTTTAGGACATGTAGTGTCCAAGGATGGAATACAAGTAGATCCGAAAAAGGTGGAAGTAATTACAAATTGGAGGACACCTACTACAGTGACAGAAATTCGAAGTTTTCTGGGTTTAGCCGGCTACTATAGGAGATTTGTTCAAGATTTCTCCAAGATAGCAGCACCTTTAACCCGACTAACTCAAAAGAATGTTCCTTTCATATGGTCAGAAGCATGTGAGAATAGTTTTCAAAGATTGAAAGATTTTTTGACCTCGGCACCAGTACTCACTTTACCGTCTGGATCTGGAGGATTCACTGTTTATTGTGATGCTTCTAGAGTTGGTTTGGGTTGTGTGTTGATGCAAAATGGAAAGGTTATTGCTTATGCATCGAGGCAATTAAAGAAACATGAACAGAATTATCCAACTCACGACTTAGAAATGGCGGCAGTGGTTTTTGCATTGAAGATATGGAGGCATTATTTGTATGGAGAAACATGTGAGATTTACACTGACCATAAGAGTCTTAAATACATATTCCAACAAAGGGATTTGAATCTAAGGCAAAAATGATGGATGGAGCTATTGAAAGATTATGATTGTACGATATTGTATCATCTAGGCAAGGCTAATGTTGTGGCAGATGCTTTAAGCAGAAAATCCCCAGGTAGTTTAGCTCACATTAGTGTTGAAAGAAGGCCTTTGATTAAGGAGATGCATAATTTATGTGATTCTAGAGTGCAATTAGAACTGGGCAACTCTGGAACAATATTGGCGCATTTCAAAGTGAGATCAGTGTTACTTGATAGAATCAAAACAACTCAAGCCAAAGATCCTCAATTGTGCGAAATTTTGACTGCGTTGAAAAACGGTAATATTCGTGATTTTAGAATTGATGATGATGGATATCTACGTTATGGGGATCGACTGTGCGTTCCTAATGTGGATAATTTAAGATGGGAGATCATGGAAGAAGCTCATTTTGCAGCCTAAAATGTACATCCGGGTTCTACAAAAATGTACCAAGATCTTAAGAAGTTGTACTGGTGGAATGGTATGAAAAGAGATGTAGCGGAGTTTGTAGCTCGTTGTTTGACTTGCCAACAAGTAAAGTTTGAACATCAAAAGCCTTCAGGATTATTACAGTAGTTACCTATTCCTGAATGGAAGTGGGAGTGAGTAGCTATGGACTTTGTAGTTGGATTGCCTCGTACATTGAACGGGTATGACTCAATATGGGTGATTGTTGATAGATTGACTAAATCGGCTCATTTCCTTCCAGTTAAGACAACATATTCAGTAGCAAAATTGGCACGTGTTTATGTGGATAAAATCGTTTGTTTACATGGTGTTCCAGTGTCCATTGTGTCGGACAGAGGTTCAGTCTTTACATCCAAATTTTAGGAGAAACTTCAGAGTGCTCTAGGCACTAGATTGGATTTTAGCACTGCTTTTCATCCTCAAACGGACGGTCAATCCGAACGAACAATTCAAACTTTGGAAGATATGCTAAGAATGTGTGTGCTAGATTTTGGTGGTCATTAGGATGCACACTTGCCTCTCATTGAATTTGCTTACAATAATAGCTATCATTCAAGCATTGGGATGGCTCGTATGAAGCACTATATGGTAGGAAGTGTAGATCCCCTTTATGTTGGGAGGAAGTTGGTGAAAGGAAACTTATTGGCCCGGAGTTAATACAGATTACTTCAAAAAAAGATCCGATTATTTGTCAACGAATACAAACAGCTTTTAGAAGACAGAAAAGCTATGCCGATCCAAAGAGGAAGGATGTAACATTCATGGAAGGAGAGTATGTATTTATTAAAGTATCACCAATGAAAGGAATTATGAGATTTGGCAAAAAGGGAAAGTTGACTCCCCGGTATATCGGACCGTTTGAAATTTTGAAGAAAGTAGGTGAGGTGGCATATCATTTGGCATTACCTCCCAATTTATCACAAGTCCATCCAGTCTTTCATGTATCAATGCTAAGGAAATATGTGCCGGATCCATCTCACATCCTCCATCCTCAAAATGTACAAGTTAGTGGAGACTTGTCATACGAGGAACAACCCATGGCAATTGTTGATCAACAAACTCGTCAACTACGAACTAAAAAAATTCCAATGGTGAAAGTACTATGGAGTAACCATGCCATGGAAGAATGCACTTGGGAATCAGAGTGGGAGATGCGGAACAAATATCCTTACCTATTTCAATCATGAGGTTAGTCTTCAAATTTTAAATTCGAGGACGAATTTCTTTAAGGGGGGGGAATGTAATACCCCGAATTATTTATTTTATGAATATCCATCTAGGGTGTTTAGATGCATATATGGTTATATATATTTAAGTGAGTTAATGAGAAATTATAAAAGTTTAGGAAAGAATTGGTTGGTAATTTATCGAATAAAGAGGGATTAAAATGGATATTTTACAAAAATAAAATCAACTAAATTAAGAGATGGCCGATTACACAGCCATCTCTCTCATTTCCTTTTCTTCCTCTTCTTCTTTCTTTTCTTTCTTTCTTTCATTTTACATTTCAAACTTCAACTCTCAAATTCTCCCTCCATTCTCATCTGTTTTTTGCAAACTTTATACCAAAACGAAGCTTTCAACACGTACTACAATCCTATATAAGTTTTAGGAGGAGAAATTAAGTGTTGAGAGAGAGATTAAAGCTTGAAATTTCGTGCTAATTGCTGTCCCGCACGATTCACTACCTTCCGTCCAAAATTTCGAAAATCTGACCTCGGAAATGAACTCAGGAGGCCGAAAAACCTTTGGGTAGGTTGAGAATCGGAGCATGCAAGGTTGATTTTCCGGTGATCAGAGCTTCGTCGGTAAATTTCTAATTTCTCCGATTTCTTGAGTTTTAGTTGGAATTAGAGTAATGTAATGGTATATTTAGACTCCTGAGATTATAATCTAGTTGATGGTATGAATCGTTTTCACATAGGGCAAGTTCGAAATTTTCCAGCGACGGATTTCGGTAACAGGCAGTAATTCCGGCGAGGTACATTAGGTACTTGAAATATATTCCTAGTCTTATTTGGAGAAAGATTAATTCTTGGACCTTGCCCAAATTCCTTAATTTTTAAATTTTATTAATTTTAGAAATCTATTAGTTGATTAATTAAAAAGAAAATAGTTGTTAAATTCTTGGTTTATGAATGATATAATTATGTTAGTGGAGTGAGTTAATTGAGAACGTTAATAGGAAGAGAATATGTGATGTGATATGGATTGAATGAAATGCTAGTGTATGTGTTGAATAATTGGTGTATTATGGAATTTAATTGAGTTTGGTTATCCAGTCGGGTTATTAAATTGCAGTCTATGGAGACCGACTGGAATTGTTGTGTGGACTAAAGAAATGTAATTTTATGCAGGTTTGACCCTAATATTAATTAGGGGGATATCCATTTTATAAGGGAAACTCTGCCGAAATTCCTATTGATATTTCAGATAAATAGAATAATTAGTTCCTTCCTCATCTCCATTATGAATTCTCTTGTGTAGACATCCAATCGGTAGGCGGAGCAGGAGAGCCGGAGAAATAGGATTCGTCGGCTAGGAGTATCTGTGAGTTAATTATATGTTATGCATATTTAATTTAGCATTTACATTTATGACAGATTTTTTTTAAAGTTTAAATCTTATTATGTGATTATTATCATTATTTAAAAGAGTATCGCCTAGCATTATAATTATATTTATTTATAAATTCAATGGTGGTTTAAATACGTATATGGACATGCTTCCTAGTGAGCGGCATCAGGACCTTGTGCGCACAGGTACTATCGGGCCTATGGAATAAATGTATGAATTGATGATATGTTTATGGATAAGCTCGGTTGAGTTATTCTCGGGCTATGTGATATTATGGCATTGGAATTAAGTGAGACTGGGTATGGGTTCGGTTGAGTTATTCTCGGTCCTCCAGCCGACTGGGTGCGGGTTCAGTTGAGTTATTCTCGGTCCCCCAGTCATTGGATATAAGAGAGCCGGATGGCTATGTAGATTATGCGATACTTTGGCTATTGAGGTTTAGGGTCCATGACGTATGGAAACCACTTATTAATAATTGTTTTATTATTTGGTTTACCGAAATCATGTGTATGAATGCCTGTACAACATATATGTATATAAATATATATACATAGGTAAAGTATTGTGTGATTGGTTGATTGCTAAATTATTCATGCATTGCATATAATTAATTCACTATAGGAGGTCTGACCCCCTAAATTTTTCAGGTAGCTAGAAGCGTGTTGCAGCTCAAGATCTTCCTCTGGGCGGCACGTAAGTCTTACTAGGTAGGTTATCATCAATTACTTCCAATGTATTAAATTTCTAGACTGCAGTACCAGAGTAAGGATTATATTTGATGTTGTGTATGTGAAAAGGATTTAATGTGTTAAGTAATGACGGATTTAAATATTATATTTTGAGACTGTAGTTTAAAGTATGGTTTTAGGCTTGCTACGGGTTCTGGTGGCGATATGCCTACCCGTTCCCTAGCGCCGGTCACGGCCGGGGTTTGGGTCGTGACATGGAAATATATCACATGTATAGGTTTACATGTATCTTTATTTTATGGATGTCAAAATTAATTCCATGGTATAATTAATTGATCAAATTAATTTTAATTTAATTGTATCAAATATATTATTTGGAATAATATGTTAAGAATACAAGTTAAATAAAATTGAGTTTGATGATTAATTGGACCTAAGGAATTAACATTGGCCTAGGTTTTAAATGGAGTAAAGCCCACATAAAATAAGAGAACTAATTGGGCCGAAATGGAGAGGAGAATTTCGGTCAACCCTAGGTAAAATACCTAGGGTACGATTTGGCTAGGGAGTGCCAAGAACACAGCCGAAAAATTACAGCCCCTCTCTCTCAAAAGTTCTTCGATTCCGACGCTAGCACGGGTCGTGTTCCATAGCCGTTCGTGTACGTGAAAACGGAGGGAATCTACTTTGATTTCTGCAGCCATCTCTCGAAGAGATATTCCTCGTAAGAATTGATTCTCTTCTAGTTTAATTTTTGATTTTACAATTTTCATATCAATTGCTCCTAGGTACGGATTTGAGGAAATCATCGTGTTCTTCTGCTTTAATCGGGTGATTTCCGGTGAAAAATCCCAACAGACCCGTTGATAACCTTGGGTCTCAAAGGAGATAGGCCAATGAATGTTTGACAAGGGACAACTGGTCCAGGCCCAGTTGCACTTGAGGGAGAGTGTTGGAGATGTTGAGGAATGAATCCCACATCAGAAATATATAAGATTAAAGAGTAGTATATAAGTGGTGTAGATTAGGCCTTAACGCAGGCCAATTGGTTTTGTGTTATATGGGCTCAACCCCACTTATGTGCTCACTCATCCAGTCAAGCTCAACACTCTCAAGGCCCATGGAGTCTCTTCATGGTATCAGAGTAGAAGAAGGCCTGACAACCAAAAAGATCTTGGGCTCGTGTTTGAAGTCTTGGTGGAGTTTGGGTTAGTGGAGAAAACTAGACCTGTTGATAACCTTGGGCCTCAAAAGAGATAGACCAAAGAATGTTTGACAAGGGACAACTGGTCCGAGCCCAGTTGCACTTGAGGGAGCATGTTGGAGATGTTGAGGAATGAATCCCACATCAGAAATATATAAGATTAAAGAGTAATATGTAAGTGATGTAGATTGGGCCTTAACACAAGCCAATTGGTTTTGTGTTACATGGGCTCAACCCCACTTATATGCTCACTCTTTCAGTTAAGCCCAACACTTTCAATACCCACAGAGTCTTTTCATAAGTGAGTATACATGTGAGATTAATTTTATGTAAACACAAAATCAGATGATTTGTTTTAAGACCCCATCTACACCACTTATATATACAAATCTTTTTTTTTCCTTTTTTTATGAATTTGAGATGTATTAAGAGGATCTTGAGAAAATGTCAAAATAAACTCAAAAGGTACAAAACAAGGTTTACAATTACATTAGAAGCTGAAAAGGAAAATTATTTGTGTTTACATTTGATAAAAAAAATAAAGATAAAGAATGCTCTTATAAAAAATGTCTTCGGAGGGTGGGGCAAGTGACCATGAACAAGCATCTATAAGAAGAATCTCACCTTAAGTGCATAATAAGCTGCCTAAAGTTGGAAAAAATAGCAAAAATGGGCTGAAGCTCTACACACTGCAGTGAGAATCTACCAAGAAAGGAACCCGATGCATAACTAGAGCTACTGATAAGAGAAAATATCTTGATATTTTATCTAGTGGTTTTTGCTTAATGAGTAAAAATATTACCAAGTAATTTAGCAAGAATTCAGTAGATAATTGATCAAAATTCTATTGAGAATTAAGAAATCATGGCTAATATTGAGCTTTTCCAGGTCTGATGCGTCGTTCAGCAAGATCACTGGATTTAAGAAGTCTCAGGGTGCAGCAGAAGAAGAAGAAAGAAATGCAACGGGCTACAGCTTGGATGGGCTAGAGTTGAAAGAGTGGGTGCGGCCCAACAAGAGGAGGAGATATTTCTTTCTTGTGGAAATTCTTGAAATGACCTTAGCTTCTCAAGGAAGCTATTGTATTTTGTGGTTGTAGAATTTTAGCTATTATTTTTATTTGGGAACATGTCTCAGGGTTGATTAGATCTTACTTTTTAGGGACTATAAATACTCTACTATTTTGAGGGGTTAGAGGGCATTGAATGCTCTTCCGACTACTTTTATTTTTGCTTTAATTTTAGTTTTAATTGATCATTCTTCTTTCAAGCTTTCTGGTTAGGAAATCTCATTTTAATGTTGATTATGTGTTGTGAGTAAGTTTCTTAGCAGGCGGAAGCCAGCTTAGGCTGGTGATCTTAGGAAGTCTTTCTTGTTTTTATTATGAATATCATGTTGAGATGATTGTGTGGTGAAATGCTTAATTAGTATGGGAAAGGGCCCTCTCATATTTCTTAGTATTCCTGATGAGACCGAGAGGAGATTTAGGATTATGGAAAATCACACACACACACTTTCCATGAGACCGAGAGGAGATTGGGAGTGTGTTAAGGGTTTCCATTTATTGTGGAATGCTTGCTTGACTTAATGCATGATTTCCTATGCTAAGTGAGGTCGAGAGATAAGCTTAGTTATGGGTCATAGATCCAAGTGAGGTCGAGAGATAAGCTTGGTGAATAGAGAGCAAGAAACCTTAGATCTACGTTCCCTAATATATTCATAGTAGATTCTAGAGAAAGATATCTTGAGATTGCTTGTCTAGCTGGTGGAAGTTTGTGTTTTTATTATTACTGTTTTATATTATTTCGATCACGCAATCTTATATTTCTTGCCTTTCATGTTTTATGTTTTCAGCGTATATAACTTCTTTGTATACTTTTAACTGGAAAACCTTATTATCTGGTGATTTATTAGGAAATCTTAGAGTTTTCCCTTATTCCCTATAGAAACGATACTTGTCTTGCCACTACTACAATTGACCTAGTACACTTGCTAGTGCAATATCTCGAGGCAATAAGTTTTTGGTGCCGTTGTCGGGGAATAACGGTTGAAAATTTTTAAAGATTTCTTGTAAATTTGTGTGCTTAATTTGGTGTTTTGTGTTTTTGTGCAGAAATTCTCTGTTTAAGCAATCTCCTGGTGTATACGAAGAGCAGGTATTCCTTTAATTCCTATAGATCCAGTGATCGAGAGGACTTGTAGGAGAAGAAGTGGTGCTACTAGAAGAGCTCGCAGAAGACAAAGAATGACTGAACAAAATCCACCACCTCCACCACCAGAAGGAGAGGGAGGTTCACCTTCCCCCCCCCCCCCCCCCCAAGGCAAAGACTTAAAGAATATTCGAGATCTATCACTGAAGGACACTCTTTTTGTATTGTGATACTCAATGAAGGGGACAATGTTTTTGAGATCAAAGCCTATATGATTCAAATGCTTCAAGCTGCTGTTCAGTTTGGGGGGTTGCCCGGAGAAGATCCGAATGCTCACATCCAAGATTTTGTGACTATATGTAATACTTTCCATACCAATCATGGAGTCTCGGATGATGTGATAAGATTGAAGCTTTTTCCTTTTTCACTTCGGGATAAGGTGAAAAGTTGGCTGAAAAATCTTCAACCAGGTTCAGTTACAACCTAGGATCAGATGGCACAAGTCTTTATGGCTAAGTGTTTCCCGCCTAAACAAGCAATCAAGCTAAGGAACGAGGTTACTCATTTTTGCCAGCAACATGATGAATCCTTGTCAGAAGCTTGGGAAAGATACAAGGAACTCCTGAGAAAAGTACCAAACCATGGATTTCTATGTGGATGCAAATTCAGAATTTCTACAATGGTTTGACTAACGCATGTAAGATTCAAATTGAATCTGCAGCAAATGGAGACCCAGAAGAACTTGCACCGGAAGAGCTTTATGAGCTGGTAGAAAGGTTGGTCAATACCAGTTATAAGTGGCACTTAGCACGTGAAGATCGAGAAAAGACGGCTAAATCAGACGCTGTTGCCAAGCTTTTAGACAAAGTAGACTCGATTCTTAAAAAGTTGGCAAAACATAATATCTCAGCTATTACAAGCTCAAAGCTTTCTTGTGAATTCTATGGAGGTGACTATAGAAATATTGACTGTGACATTTTGCTTACTCAGGAGCAATGTGATTACATTGGGAACTATCCAAGGCAGAACAATCCATTTTCCAACACTTATAATCCAGGATGGCATAATCACCCTAATTTTTCTTGGAATCAACAACCTAGCAAGCAACCTCAAGCACCTTTCTAGTAGACTCACAGCAATTTCCAACCACATCAGCATCCTAACAAGCTAGATCGTCCTATACTTCTAAGAAATCCGAGGTTGAGGAGATGAAAGAAATGATGTCTCAATTTATGAAGCAGACTCAAGCCTATATGAAGAATATGGAGACTCAGCTTTAGCAACTTACAGACATTGTCACTCCAAAGAACAAGGGAATCATTCCGAACAACACCGAACCCAATCCAAGAGAGGAGTACAAAGCTATTACTCTCCGGAGTGGTAAAAATGTTGAGCAACCTTATAAGATGAGCATTGTTGATAAGAACAAAGATTCAGGAGAGAAGACTGCTGAGATGAATGAGCAACCTGAGACTGCCCAAGTTAAGCAGCCTTAGACTACCCATATCACTGAGTAGCCTGCCGATACAGTTAAGAAATCTCAAGCTTAACCAGAGAATGCTCAAATGGAGTAGAGTCAAGTAACATCAGATCCTATTCAAAGTACTACTGTTCAAGAAAGGCAACCTTTACTTGCTTATCAACCAAAGATACCTTATCCACAAAGAGCCAAGCAACATGACATGGCTAAGAAGTTTGACAAGTTTTTGGAAGTCTTCAAGAAGCTTCACATCAACATACCCTTTGCTGAAGCACTCGCACAAATGCCTTTGATGCGTGCCGAGCACACCAAAAATAAATTCCTACTCTCGAAAACAAAAGTTTGTAGTACAAATGGAGCAGGGTCGAATCCACAGGGATTGGCCGATTATTTCTTCTAAAATTAAACAAGAAAAGTAAAGGGGGTTGTTTGAGAATTGCAATTAAAATATAAAAATAACAGAAATTAAATAATTGGGTAAAAATCTAGATGAGGCGAATTCCAGCTAGAAGGCGAATTCGAGTCTTGAGTCAAGCCAACCGATCATCGATCAAACACAAAAGATAACTTCAATGCATTCAAATAAATTAGCTATAGCAATCATAAAGCATGAATCGCCTAATCTCTTCTTATGGAATAGATAACCAAGAGAAGCTCGTTAATTATCTCTAATTAATCAAACAGTCCCGAACAAGCTTCCGAATTTAATTCAATTAAAAGCTTTAACAAACGAAAGAGACACTAATTCTACTCAATAATCACCCAAGCGGGATTATTTAAAGCATATCGATTTCATCCATAACACAAATTAAAAACTTGTCCATAATTAATCGTGTTATTCGCTACCTAGGTTAAATGAATTAAACGATTACGTATTTAATCACCTAACTAGCAAACCAATCACAAGTAAATAATTAAATCAAGAATTTAATTAAATCATGTAAAAGTAATGAGAATAGAATGAAATCAATTACTTGAATTAAAGAAGAAAATAAGAACAAAGATCTCACAGTTGACGTTACAAGACTGAACTTTCCTTCTAGCTAGAAATTAAAGTTTTAGTTCTCCATGAAGAGAGAACACGTTGGAGAGGGAAAGAAAAGAGAGGCTGCCGAAAATTCTAAGAGAGGAAGATGATAAGAAATTAAAATGACCTAACTACTTTTAAACCTAATCAACTAAGGAAAGAGTTCTAAAAAGGAAATAACTCTAATTAAGATTTTTGTAGGAAAATCTAATTAGAGTTATTAAAAATAAAATATGTCTAATAGCCTATCACAAAAAGGCTGAAATAAAATAAAATAAGACTAAATTAGAAGTCTTCAATTTCCATAAAAACTCTTCAAAATTCGCAGGTCCCCTTAAGCCATGGTCTTGGCTTATGCAAAACAGCTTCCTAAGCCCAATTTCAGCATCAACAGCACTCCATAAGCCATGCCCATGGGTTATGACTTCAAGCTCCATCCTTCAATCACTCCAAGCTTCCAAAATCGGCTCTTTAAGCTCATTTAACAACTTCAGAGTCCCTAGCATGAGTAATTACACAAAATGGAGTAAATCCGCCTAAGTTAAATAAAAATACATCAATTAAAGCCTATAAACAAAAACGGATTACGTGCATAAAATGCACTTATCAAAATTCCCCCCACTTAAACCTTGCTTGTCCTCAAGCAAACAAAACAAGCCCAACTCCAAAGACAATTAAAAGCGCATTATATCTCACAAATCATAGTTTCAAAAATCAACTAATAAATCAAGCACGCTTATCAAGGGAGAGATGCGATAAACTTGGCACTTAGCCCCAACTAACGCACCCAAAGCTACTCAATTAACAACTTAGAATGTGATTTGCATCACTAGGATAGTAGACCACTAATCGCTTCTTAATCAAAAACATAAATAAGGGAGAATAGGATTTGGATAAGCACACAATTTATTTAGGACGTAAGCAACTAACGGATCACTTTGTGACCTTATTTTATTTATTTATTTTTCTTTCACAACTTTTAACCTTACTTAAGATGCTTTAGCTTTTCCGAACGGATAACAAAAATGGAGCAAACACAATGCACCCGACTTACTTAGCTAAGCATATTCATTAAGCGGCTACTAGCACTATTCATAACTTGGATTCTCAAATCAAGCCAGCGGAATAGAATATTCATGTGAAATTATTTTTATTTGCCAATTTTTTTTTTTTTTTTTTAGAACAAACATTTAAAAGTCAAAAACATGCATAAAACCTATTTTATCCCCTTGATTTATGGTTAGTCAAAAGAAGTGTCTTATACAATCCATGTCTCTAAGTGATACATTTCAATTCAAGTGTCTATTGATCACAGTGATTTCAACCAGTTAGAACCTCATACTTCATTTATGCAAACATCTCCCTTGACAAGTACACAAGACATAGAAGAAAAGTTTTCGGTTCTACAATTTTTAAAGAGAACAATGCAAAATGATAAAGGAGTTGAAACTAATTTATGTTTTACGAGATGACAATCAAGAGAACAAAACAAATAATATGGACATAATCATAAGCACACAATGTATAACTCCTCCCCCCACTTAAATCTGCACATAGCCCTCGATGTGCAAGAAAACATAGCATCAAAACCAGAGTAAAAATAGCAAGAAAGTTAGAACAGAACTCCCCTGGATTATGAATGCCAAATATCCAATGCTCCTAAGGGGAAGGCGGGCACGGGGGATTGCGCTTCTGAATCTGGTACAACTTAGCCATAATAGTTTCAATTCGGGCCACCGCTCTTCATCCTACGCCCTTGCTTTAAGTTGTGAGGGATTGATTATCCTTGATTTGAAACAAATAGCGGCAAGACGTCCTGATTTACCACCAATTAAGCACAACACAACTATAAAATCAAGAAAACTAATTATCCAAGAGATATTAAGATATCATACTGAATAATTAGTTAGAGATATAAACCACAGATCAACAAGCAAAGGCTTAATTATTAGCAATGAAATCTCAAATATATACTCAACCATTTATTATAATCTCCATGAAATTGCCAAATTAATTGAAACATGGTAGCAGCTAAATAGATAGGGAAAAGATAACAATCAATTTGACCCCATAATAGTGAATCAATTTGGCACAATAAATATTTGCAATCAAAAGTTGAGTAAGATATAAGCAATTTCCAATTCTCAATTAAGAAGTAAAATTAGCCTACAATGAGGCTAGCTAGCATGCAAGTACTAATTTCCAAAGCTTCTTAATCAAAATTCAAGATAAAACAATTTTGAAACTTAAAATTTATTGCACTCATGAAAAATTTGCAGCGATGGTTCAGAGCAATGGACTAATTCCAATTCAATTCTCACGTCAATTATTAAATTAGCATATAGATTTGAAAAAAAAAATCAATTGGGAGAGAAAGAATTTGCAAACTAGAGTGGGGCTTTTCTGAGGCAAAATCTGCTGCTATAGACTTGCTGCTAGCCGGAGTTGTTTATTCAGGCACCGGAATCTGTGTTTCAGTCGTCGAAATGAGTCCGGCAAAGGAAGAAACGTCGGCCGGCAGTGGCAAGGGGCGGCGGCTGTAGACGTTGGAGAAGAAGGGGTCTGCAAAAGAAAATTAGGGGTAGAAGAAAAGAAAGAAAAGAAAAAGAGAAAAAGAAAAAGAAGAGAAGAAAAAAAAAATAAAAAAAAATAAATTAATGGTCAACAGCAGATTTTTTTTTTTTTGCACTTTTTTTTTTGAAATAATAAATAAATAAAAAAAATTAATTTTTTTTTAAAAAATGAAATAAAATAATAAATAAATAAAGAAAAAAAAATTTTTTTTTTTTTAAAAAAAATGAAATAAAATAATAAATAAATAAAGAAAATAATTGTTTTTGTCAACAAGAGGCAGAAGACTAATTCCCACAACCCATGACCTTGGCTTAAATCTACAATTTCAAACTTGTCACACAAAGAAACAGAAGACTAATTCGCACAGGCCATGATCATGGCTTAAATCACCTCTTTTGCTTTTGACCCAAAAAAAATCAGAACACTAATTGCCTCAAGCCATGATCATGGCTTAATTCACTACCTTTAGTTTTTGGCCCAAAAAATCAGAAGACTAATTAGCTCAACCCATGACCTTGGCTTAAGTCAACAATCTCAAAATTGTCACACAAAGAAACAGAAGACTAATTCACACAGGCCATGGTCATGGCTTATGTCTTCCCCTTTTTAAATTTCTAGTTCACACAAACCAAGACCCTGGCTTAATTAAATTGTCTGTATCTTAAAAACAAGTAATTAGCGACCTAAAGCATGATCAAAGGTAACGAAAGACGCCAAATTTTTTTTTTTTTAAATAAAATAATAAATAAAGAAAGAAAATTTTTTTTTTTAACTGAAACTAAAAATAAAAATACCAAATTAACACACAAAATAAAAATAATTAATCTGAATTAAAATCAATTTGGGTTGCCTCCCAAAAGCGCCTTTCTTTATTGTCTGGGGCTAGACATTATGCCGATCTTAATTACTCAAGTAATCCCAATGGCATATTTGTGTTCCTTGAGAACTCGGACTATCACATCCTCTTCAAGTCCTTCCAATCCTTTTGGTATTATCACCGGAAATTTTCCATTATCATCAAGATAGAAAACCTTAAATTTATCAATCAAGGTTTCAGGCTTTATCTTCGGATTATCTTTGCGGGCCGAACTCTCAACTGGCTTCACTTGTAAGATTTTTTCACAACCTCCTGTGTCAAAAACCTCATAAACACCAGAATTAGCAACATCAGTAGCTAAATCATAATTTTCATCACTTGAAAATTTCATGGCATCATATATATTAAAACAAATCATTTCACCATTAAATTCCATAGTGAGTTTACCTTCATTCATATTGATTATAGCTTTAGATGTTTTAAGGAATGGTCTTCCTAAAAGAATGGGTGTCGATATTGGACAATCATCATCATTCATATCCAAAACATAAAAATCAGCAGGAAATACCAAACCATTAACTTGCACAAGTACATCCTCTAGTACCCCATCAGGATAAGCATTAGTTCTATCAGCAAGTTGAACTATCACACCAGTTTCTTTTAAAGGTCCAGCATTTAAAGATGCATAAAGAGATCGTGACATGATATTAATTGAAGCTCCAAGATCTAACATTGCTTTCCCGATTCTAGTACTCCCTATCTTACAAGGGATAGTGAACATACCTGGATCTCCACATTTTGGTGGGAGTTTCCTTTGAATAACAGCAGAAACATTCTCTCCCACACTGATTTTTTCATTACCCCTCAACTTTCTCTTGTTAGTACACAATTCTTTAAGAAATTTGGCATATCGAGGGATTTGTTTAATAGCATCAAGAAGAGGAATATTTACCTGAACTTTTTTGAATAAGTCAAGTACCTCTTTCTCTTGGTCCTCCTTTAGAGATTTGGAAAATCGACTTGGGAATGGAGGTGGAATGACAATGGCCGGTGATGGCTTAGCAGGTGCAGGAGTTACCTCCTCTTTTTCTAGTTCTTTCTCCACCTCATGCTTCGAAACTCCAGCAGATGGTATCTCTTTGCCACTCCTCAAAGTGATGGCACTAACATTCTGCCTTGGGTTTATTTCAGGCTGTGATGGCAAGCGTCCCGAAGTTTGTGACTCTAACTTACTCATTGAAGTGGCCAATTGGCTCATTTGGGTTTCTAGGTTCTGGATACTTGTCTTAGTATCTTGCTGGAATTGTTGCACATTGGAAGCCAAGGCAGACACTATTTGCTCTAAAGACATATTTGGCTTAGGAGGGGGCGGTTGTGGTGTATGAACTGGTGGCCTAGGATGGTAATTATTTGAGTGCTGCCCTTGCTGAAAATTATTTGGCTTATGTGCATAGCTGAAATTTGGGTGGTCCTTCCATCCAGGATTGTAAGTGTGGGAATACGGATCATATCTCCTCTGATGTTGTTGGTTCTGAAAATTACCAACAGCATGCACTTGTTCTTCCTCTTGGAGAGTATGACAAGAATCCGTAGGATGATCAAAACTCGAACAGATCCCACAAACATTTACTTGTTGTTGTTTTCCCAAAAATGCTTTCTGCATGAGTGAAGTAAGGGTGTCAAGTCTTTTTTCAATAGCAGAAGTGCTTACCTCATTCACTTTCTGCGCAGGATGTTCTTGTCGAGTGCCAAATTGTTGTGTATTAGCAGCCACTCTTGAAATTAGCTCTCTTGCATTGGTAATCGTCTTATCGGCCAAGGATCCACCACTGGATGCATCAATTAGATTCCTGTCAGATAAGGTTAGTCCTTCATAAAAATATTGAAGTAAAAGTTGGTCCTTTATCTGATGATTTGGGCAGCTGGTGCAAAGTTGATTAAATCTCTCCCAGTATTCATAGAGATTCTCCCCGGTATATTGATGAATGCCCGATATATCTTTACGGATTGAAGAAACTCGTGAAGCAGGAAAGAATTTCTCCAAAAATTGCTTCTTCATCTCGCCCCAGGTTGTGATTGATCCAGATGGGAGATAATACAGCCAATCTTTAGCTTTATCAGTTAGTGAAAACGGAAAGGCTCTCATTTTCACTTGCTCCACAGAAACTGCATTTCCTGGCGGTTTCATACTCGAACATACTACATGGAGCTCCTTCAAATGTTTATGTGGATCTTCACCTGAAAGTCCACGGAAAGTAGGCAATAAGTGAATCAAACCAGATTTTAATTCAAAATTTACCTCATTTTCCGGATATAATATGCATAGAGGTTGTTGATCCATATCCGGTTCAGCCATGGCTCTCAATGTTTGTTCTGGATGAGCCATCTCTTCTTCTTCCTCAATTTCACTCTCACTTGATTCTATCAAATCAGCTACCACGTCCGTTGGAAGTGATTCCCGTGATCCTCTTTCCTTCGTTTGCTTTCTCAGTCGACGAGCAGTTTTCTCTATTTCAGAATCAAACACGAGTTCACCTGTACGAGAAGAACGAGGCATACACTAGAAAACACAGATTAGAAGAAATAAACAATTAAGACACCAATCCCCGGCAACGGCGCCAAAATTTGATGCGTGCCGAGCACACCAAAAATAAATTCCTACTCTCGAAAACAAAAGTTTGTAGTACAAATGGAGCAGGGTCGAATCCACAGGGATTGGCCGATTATTTCTTCTAAAATTAAACAAGAAAAGTAAAGGGGGTTGTTTGAGAATTGCAATTAAAATATAAAAATAACAGAAATTAAATAATTGGGTAAAAATCTAGATGAGGCGAATTCCAGCTAGAAGGCGAATTCGAGTCTTGAGTCAAGCCAACCGATCATCGATCAAACACAAAAGATAACTTCAGTGCATTCAAATAAATTAGCTATAGCAATCATAAAGCATGAATCGCCTAATCTCTTCTTATGGAATAGATAACCAAGAGAAGCTCGTTAATTATCTCTAATTAATCAAACAGTCCCGAACAAGCTTCAGAATTTAATTCAATTAAAAGCTTTAACAAACGAAAGAGACACTAATTCTACTCAATAATCACCCAAGCGGGATTATTTAAAGCATATCGATTTCATCCATAACACAAATTAAAAACTTGTCCATAATTAATCGTGTTATTCGCTACCTAGGTTAAGTGAATTAAACGATTACGTATTTAATCACCTAACTAGCAAACCAATCACAAGTAAATAATTAAATCAAGAATTTAATTAAATCATGTAAAAGTAATGAGAATAGAATGAAATCAATTACTTGAATTAAAGAAGAAAATAAGAACAAAGATCTCACAGTTGACGTTACAAGACTGAACTTTCCTTCTAGCTAGAAATTAAAGTTTTAGTTCTCCATGAAGAGAGAACACGTTGGAGAGGGAAAGAAAAGAGAGGCTGCCGAAAATTCTAAGAGAGGAAGATGATAAGAAATTAAAATGACCTAACTACTTTTAAACCTAATCAACTAAGGAAAGAGTTCTAAAAAGGAAATAACTCTAATTAAGATTTTTGTAGGAAAATCTAATTAGAGTTATTAAAAATAAAATATGTCTAATAGCCTATCACAAAAAGGCTGAAATAAAATAAAATAAGACTAAATTAGAAGTCTTCAATTTCCATAAAAACTCTTCAAAATTCGCAGGTCCCCTTAAGCCATGGTCTTGGCTTATGCAAAACAGCTTCTTAAGCCCAATTTCAGCATCAACAGCACTCCATAAGCCATGCCCATGGGTTATGACTTCAAGCTCCATCCTTCAATCACTCCAAGCTTCCAAAATCGGCTCTTTAAGCTCATTTAACAACTTCAGAGTCCCTAGCATGAGTAATTACACAAAATGGAGTAAATCCGCCTAAGTTAACTAAAAATACATCAATTAAAGCCTATAAACAAAAACGGATTACGTGCATAAAATGCACTTATCAGCCTTTATATGTGATATTCTTGAAAGAACTTCTGGCTAATAAGAAGAAACTAGAGAATGTAGCAATGGTGCAACTTAACAGAGATTGCTCATCAATTCTTTAGAGCAAGCAACCATTGCCAACCAAGATCAAAGATCCAGGGAGTTTTTCTATACCTTGCTCTATTGGCAATCTTAATATTGAAAATGCATTGTGTGATTTAGGAGCAAGTATCAATCTTATGCCATATTACATCTATAAACAACTAGGGTTAGGAGAACCTCAACCTACTAGGGTTTCTATACAACTTGCTGATAGAACTGTAAGGTATCATAGGGGAATAATTGAGGTTGTTTTGGTTAAAGTAGGAAAGTTTATACTTCCTGTTGATTTTATTGTGATGGATATGGATGAAGACTTGCATGTTTCTATTATTTTAGGAAGACCTTTCTTAGCAACAGGCCGTGCATTGATGGATGTTCATAATGTTCAGCTAATCTTGAAAATTTATGATGAGGAAGTAGTCTTTAAGATGAATGAAGCAATGAAATATCCTCCTACTTTTGATGATCACTGTTATTTCATTGATGCTACTGATGTGAATTTGAACCCATTTTTCATGCAGGAAATTAAGGAAGCAGACTTTGAAAATGAAGAAGAAGATATGGAAAAGCAAATTGAATATAAAATTGGATGTCCAGCAATCTTAGGCAGTAGGTAATTCATTGAACCTTTGAACTATACACCTACACTGCATTCTAAATCTTCCATTAAAGAGCCTCCCACTTTAGAATTAAAACCATTACCCTCTCACTTAGAATATGCATTCCTTGATCCACCAAGCAAACTGCCTGTAATTATATCTTCCAAACTTTCCCAAGAGCAGAAAACTCAATTGCTCTGTGTTTTGAGAAAGAACAAGGAAGCAATGGCCTGGACAATCTCAGATATAAAAGGAATTAGCCCTTCTGTTTGTGTCCACAGTATTCTAATGGAGGAAGATCATAAGCCTGTTATACAACCTCAGAGGAAACTAAATCCCAACATGAAAGAAGTTGTGAAAAAAGAGGTGATTAAGCTACTTGATGCTGGTATTATATACCCCATTTCTGATTCAGTGTGAACCAGCCCTCTTTAGGTAGTGCCTAAGAAAGGTGGGATTATTGTCATTTAGAACGAGCAAAATGAACTTATTCCCACTAGAACAGTCACCGGATGGAGAGTTTGTATTGACTACCAGAAGCTCAATGATGCTACTAGAAAAGATCATTTTCCGCTGCCATTCATTGATCAGATTCTAGAAAGACTTTCTGGTTATGCATTTTATTGTTTTCTTGACGGCTATTCAGGGTACAATCAGATTCCCATTCATCCACAAGATTAAGAAAAGACAAATTTTACCTGTCCATATGGCACCTATGCTTATAGAAGGATGCCATTTGGATTGTGTAATGCTCCAGCAACTTTCCAAAGATGCATGATGGCAATTTTCCATGATATGGCAGAAAATACGGTAGAAATCTTCATGGATGATTTCTCAGTATATGGCAAGACTTTTCAATCCTGTCTCAATAATCTTGAAGCAGTCCTGACCAGATGCAGGGAGACCAACCTTGTATGAACTGGGAAAAATGCCACTTTATGGTTGATGAAGGAATTGTTCTAGGCCACAAGATCTATTCAAGAGGCATGGAGGTTGATAAAGCAACGGTGGAAGTCATAGAAAAGCTAGCTGCTCCTACATCTGTTACAGAAATTCGAAGTTTTCTTGGTCATGCCGGGTTCTATAAAAGATTCATAAAAGACTTTTCTAAGATTGCCTAGTTGCTTACAACACTCTTACACAAGGATATTCCAGTTTGTTTTGATGAAGCCTGTGAAAAAGCTTTTGAAACTCTTAAAGCAAGACTGGTGAATGCCCTAATTCTGATTGCTCCTAATTGGAATCTTCCATTTGAGTTTATGTGTGATGCGAGTGATGCTTTCATTGGAGCTGTGTTAGGACAAAGGATAGACAAGCATTTCTGCCCAATCTACTACGTAAGCAAAACCTTGCCAGAAACTCAATAGAATTACACTACCACAGAAAAGAGTTGCTTACAGTTGTCTATGCTTTTGATAAATTTATATCTTATTTGGTTTTATCTAAGATTACTGTTTTTACTGATCATGCAGCATTGAAATACTTGTTGGCTACAAAGGAGGCGAAACCTCATCTTATACGATGGCTTTTGCTTCTCCAAGAATTTGACCTTGAGATCAAAGACAAGAAGGGTTCAGAGAATGTGGCTGCGGACCATCTTTCCAGAATTCCATTAAGCAATCTGGGTAAGCAAGCTGAGATTGCTGACACTTTTCCTGATGAGCAACTTTATGCGGTACATTCTATACCTTGGTTCGTTGATACTGCAAATTATTTAGCTTGTGGTATTGTGCCTTGCTCTCTGTCTTCTCACCAAAGAAAGAAATTCTTTTCAGATTCAAAATATTATTTTTGGGAGGTGTGCTTCGCAAGAAGGTGTGCTTCGCAAGAAGAAGTCCCAGCAATCTTGTCAATATGTCACACTCAGGAAGCTGGAGGGCATTTTGGTGAAAATCGAATAGCCTCAAAAGTTTTGGAGTGTGGATTCTTTTGGCCTATAGTTTTTAAGGATTCCCATAGGTTTGTCTTGCAATGTAATGAATGCCAAAGAACAGGTAATATTTCTGCCAAGAATGCTATGCCTCTGCACAATATCATTGTTTGTGAAATTTTTGATGTATGGGGTATTGATTTTATGGGACCTTTTTCAAGCTCACATGGTAATAAATATATTCTGGTTGCTATGGATTATGTGAGTAAGTGGGTAGAAGCCATTGCAAGTCCTACTAATGATGCTCGAGTTGTGGTAAGATTTCTGAAGAAATTATTTACAAGATTTGGAGTTCCTAGAGCAATAATCAGTGATCAAGGTACTCATTTCTGTAACAATCAATTTGAAAGGCTTCTTGCTAAATATGGAATCACTCACAGAATTGCTACACCTTATCACCCACAAACCAGTGGGCAAGTTGAGATCTCTAATAGAGAGATCAAGAGAATTCTTAAGAAAACTGTTAGTAATTCTAGGAGGGATTGGTTAAGAAAGCTTGATAATGCTCTTTGGGCATATCGAATAGCCTTCAAGACACCCATTGGCATGTCACCTTTTAGATTGCTTTATGGAAAAGCTTGTCATTTACCTGTTGAATTAGAAGTCAAGGCTCTATGGGCTCTAACATATTTGAATTTTGATAGGAACTTGGTTGGGGAAAAAAGGAAACTGCAACTCAATGAGTTAGAAGAGTTCAGATTGTTCAGTTATGAAAATGCCATCAATTATAAAGAGAAAATCAAGAAATGGCATGACAAAAAAATTCAAGAGAAGACTTTCTATAAAGGTCAGAAAGTCTTGTTGTACAATTCAAAGCTTTGATTGTTCCCAGGAAAGCTTAAATCAAGATGGATTGGACCCTACACAGTAAATCAAATCTTCTCACATGGGGTAATTGAGATAATGAATCAAAATGGAAAAATTTTTAAAGTCAATGGTCAAAGATTAAAACCTTATCTTGCGTAGGAATCATCAGAGGGTGTTGGAAATCTCCAATACCTTGAACCACCTTAAGCAACCACAGATTGCTCAGTGTCTGCTTCAAACACTAATTGAAGCAATTTTGTTTGAAAATTCCTAAATCCCTCCATTATTTTGAAATTTCTCTTATAACTTCTTGGTGTGCAAATTTTAATGTTAAATTTTTGTTTTTGCAGGGCTATAATTGAAGTCAGTATGGAAAGTAACATCAAGTTTAAAATTCTTTTTCCCTTCTTGTTATAATCCATACTTGCTTTTTATTTTCATTTGCAACCATAAGATTTTTTTAAGAAATTAAAATTTACCAACTCTGGCTATATAATTTTTGGGAAGTGGAGTAATAATAGGAGTGTAAAAGATAATTATGGAGAAATGTGTAACCATCCCATCAGCCATAATTTTTATCTCTTCCCTCCTGTTTTGACTCTCACGTTTCCCTCCTTTCTCTCCTCGTGTCAGTTTTATTTTGAATTTTAAACTGGTAACTGCCCTCCATTCTTTCTTGTTTCGATTTTTTTAAGCCTTTTCCTCTTCTCTCTCCTCGTTCATCTGTTGATAACTTCTTACGATTTCTTTTATTTTTCTCAAATTCTCTGTATCTTCTCACCATCAACTTTTGGTTAAGATTGTTCATATGGCCAGGGAGAAGAGAAGTGCTAAGCGAGCTCCTAGTGCATCCCACCCAAATCCATCCTCGTCATCTATTAGCGTTCAGGCTTATGGTTCTGAAACCAGTACTGTGGAGAAGACACTAGCCAAAATGAAGACCTTCGACTCCTGGGAGAACAAGTGCTACAAGCAATTCAACAGTTTACCCTTTGCCGCTACAAGAACATTCGACTTGAATATTCTAGCCACTTTAGGCCTTGATGATGAAATTCGCCAGTTACTACAAAACGGGGGTTTTGTATTTTACACCCAAATAGATGAGCCAGCCTATAGAGAATTAACATTGGAGTTTATCAACACTTTTACCCACAATCCAGAGATCGCAAAACTTGATGACCAGCACAAATATAGTTTCAGAGTGGTGGGAAAAAGAAAAGCTTGTTCTTTAATTGAACTGAACCAATACTTGAGGGTGGCAGGCACTGCCTTTCTAGAATTCGAGGAATTCGCCCAGGCATACACAGACTTTGCACCAGAGTTTAACCCTACTGCCTTTTGGAAGGAGATCATAGGCAGAAATGAGTATTCTTTAACAACCTCCAATGCCACCTACATCAAGAAATACAGCCATAAAATTCTTCAAAAATTCATTGCAAGCTCCGTATTTGGAAGGAACAATCAATCGCATGTTCCAAATCAAGATCTCTTTGCTTTATGGTGCATGATTGAAGGTAAGAGGATGAATGTTGGCGCCTGGTTTGCCAACTATATTGAGAGCAATAAGCTGCAAGGGAAAATTCTATGTGGTTCGTATGTAACCAGAATTGCCAAGACATGTTTGGTAGAATTCTCAGAAGAAGGTCTTGCTTTGGAGTGTCATCCAGTGCCCTTTGAGTTTGTCAATCTTAATCAGATAGGAGTATGCAAGAAAGTGGCAGGTAAGTGGATGTTGTGGGATGATGCTCATCAGTTGGAGAAAGATCTTGCAGCGAAATCAGCTTCTAAGCAACCTTCAGAGCCTCCAGCAAAGAAAAGACATCCTGCTACTTGCTCCACCACCTCATCCCAGCCTCAGATCATTGAAGACCTTACCCTGAATGAGCAAGAAAAATTGAAGCTCTTTGAAAGAATCTCCAAGATGACGATGGCAGAGTTGGTAAATCTGATTGACTGTCCAGGAAAATTGAGGATAGGGCAAAGATTGCTGTTTTGGAAAATAAGCTTGCTTGCCTTGAAGCTAAATTGGAAAAGTAAAATGATAGTTCTGACACCGTGGAAGGTGTAGAATGAGCACGCAGAGGCCAGCCAGCCTAAAAGGGTTGACAAGATTTTGATGGAGATTCCTGAAGAAGAGGAAGATGAAGATTCTTCTGAGGAAAAGCTCAAGGATGTGCCCAAGGAAGAAGAAGAGGAGCAAGTCTCCTTTAAGCCTGTTGAGTGATAGCTCTCCCTCTCCTCCTCAATCAACTTTGGTATGTTTCTTTTCAATGATTACTCTCATCGTTTCTCTGTTGCCATGAAATAGGTGGTTCTCTTTTGCCTTATTTTGATTTCTTTATTTGCATGAATTTGATGCTTTGAGGGCAAAGCATGATCTAAGTGTGGGGGAGAAGATACTGCCTAGTGGAATTTAGCTGATTAAGAATCCCTGCTTGAATATTTGCTGTTTTGAGTAATCTTAAGTTTTATTTGTGAATTTGTAAAGTTTTCTGTGTGATTTTATAAACTCTTGTGTTGGTTTAGTTTTTTTTTAAGCATTTTGTAAAAATTTGTCCAAAATTTTTCGGTTTTTTTGTGTTTAATTGTGTCACAGCTGCTAGTGAGATTTTCTAATCCTAAGGATGTAGGAAGTCTGTATAAAACAATTATAATTGACTGCCTGTTGATTAGAAAAGACTTTAAGTAATGCTATCTTTTGTTGATTAAGCAGCCTAGGGCTAAGAGACCTTAAAATTTATTTCACTGAGATAGCTTGAATTAGGCCAATTGCATTAATACTCCATTTCGCTGTATGATTTTTTAGCCTATTTTTCTTGGATAATTAATATGAATTCTTGCTTAAATTCCTTGCGGAGAGGGCATGCATATTCAGTTTTGAGCTAGAGCTTGGTGGGTTGTCTTTGTCAAAACCACAAGGTTTTTCACATGCATAAAGTGATTAAGGCAATTGTTTTTAACCCCTCTCTGTTTTTATTCCCAAAAAGCCTTCCTAACCAGTTTTCTTCCAATTTTTTTAAACCCTTTGAGCCTATAAACCTGTTATTTTTTTCCCATGATGTATTTTTCCTTAGCCAATTCACATTATGTTGTCCAAAAACACCCCAGGAATACCATAGGAATAAATTCAATTGTTTATGTATAGCAAGCAGTTTAAATTGATTGAAATCATGCAATCTATCTTTCTGGAAAACCTCCTCTTATTCAAAAAGGTATTCTTATGAAAGCCCCTTTTAAGAAGTTATGCCTTGTAATCACTTTTCAAATTTTTGCCAAAATGCAGTCAGAAATCTTATCTTTCTTTAAGACTGCTTAAAATCAAAATTTTGAGCAAGCTCAGTCTTATATCGTATCATTTCATCAATGCTTGCCTTTAATCATTCTTCCTTCCAAAAAAAAAAAAGAGCAAATTCAAAATCTTTTTCAAGTTGTATGCAATTTCTGAAAAAGCTTATAATTCTTTATCAAATTGCTTGATATTCATTCCTTTGTTCAATCTTTTAGCTCATAAGAATGCATCTTAATCCTTGAGTTTTCCTGTTCCTAATATGTTCAAGGTTGCATGAGTTCTTTTAGGATAAATTGCTTGTTATTCTGTCATGATTGAGATGGTATTCCTTTAGCCTAAAAAGCCTATTTAACACACCCTTAACCTAAACCTTACATTACAACCCTTTGTTAAGACCTTTTGATTGTGCATGTGTTAGATTAAGTGGTGGCGACAAGATGTTTGCTAAGTTTTTGGTTTAAGACTAATGTGTGTTGCCGTTGAGAGTTCTTATAAATACACCTAAAAGCACTTGAGAGTGAGTGAACTCTTTTAGAGAGGCAAATTAGGTCTAATCTCTCGCTAGCTCACTGAAATTTAAGGTTTGGTCTCACTGCTTTAGGATGTTTCTGAATGCTCTTATTAATTTGCTAATCTTAATTTTCGTGTTTTGCATGGAAGTCTTGCTGTTTAAGGGTGAAGAATTGATCATTGGTTGTTGCTCAAGTTAAGTTAAGAAAAGTTTTTGAAAGTGTTTAAGTGTGTTTTTCATTTAAGTTTTTCTTTCTTTAAAAGTTTCTTGTTCTGTTTTCTTCTAAGATTGCTTGAGGACAAGCAATGTTCAAGTGTGGGGGTTCTTGATGAGTAAAAATATTACCAAGTAATTTAGCAAGAATTCAGCAGATAATTGATTGAAATTCTAAGAATTGATAAATCATGGCTAATATTGAGCTTTTCCAGGTCTGATGCCTCGTTCAGCAAGATCGCTAATTTAAGAAGTCTCAGGGTGTAGCAGAAGAAGAAGAGAGAAATGTAGCGGGCTACGGCTTGGATGGGCCAGGGTTGAAACAGTGGGGCACGGCCTAGTAAGAGAAGGAGATATTTCTTTCTTGTGGAAATTCCTGAACTGACCTTAGCTTCTCAAGGAAGCTATTGTATTTTGTGGTTGTAGAATTTTAGCTATTATTTTTATTTGGGAACATGTCTCAAGGTTGATTAGATCTTACTTTTTAGGGACTATAAATACTCTACTATTTTGGGGGGTTAGAGGGCATTGAATGCTCTTCCAACTACTTTTATTTTTGCTTTAATTTTAGTTTTAATTGATCATTCTTCTTTCAAGCTTTCTGGTCAGGAAATCTTGTTTGAATGTTGATTATGTGTTGTGAGTAGGTTTCTTAGCAGGCGGAAGCCAGCTTAGGCTGGTGATCTTGGGAAGTCTTTCTTGTTTTTATTATGAATATCATGTTGAGATGATTGTGTGGTGAAATGCTTAATTAGTATGGGAAAGAGCCCTCTCATATTTCTTAGTATTCTTGATGAGACCGAGAGGAGATTTAGAAGTATGGAAAATCACACACACACACACACTCTTTTCGTGAGATCGAGAAGAGATTGGGAGTGTGCTAAGGGTTTCCATTTATTGTGGAATGCTTGCTTGACTTAATGCATGATTTCCTATGCTAAGTGAGGTCGAGAGATAAGCTTAGTTGTGGGTCATAGATCCAAATGAGGTCGAGAGAGAAGCTTGGTGAATAGAGAGCAAGAAAACTTAGATCTACGGTCCCTAATATATTCATAGTAGATTCTAGAGAAAGATATCTTGAGATTGCCTGTCTAGCTGGTGGAAGTCTGTGTTTTTATTATTACTGTTCTATATTATTTTGATCACGCAATCTTATATTTCCTACCTTTCATGTTTTATGTTTTCAGCGTATATAACTTCTTTGTATACTTTTAACTAGAAAACATTATTATCTGGTGATTTCTTAGGAAATCTTTGAGTTTTCTCTTATTTCCTATGGAAACGATACTTGTCTTGCCACTACTACAATTGACCTCGTACACTTGCTAGTGCAATATCTTAAGGCAACAGTGCTTAATTGAATTATTTTCATAGTTAAAACAGTTTAATATGGTAGTAATAATGGCTAATTTTTGTGTTTGACCTTGCTTTTTACAGTTTTTGGAATTTCTTGAGTAAGATCCATAATTTGGTGCCAAAAAGCTACCTGTCGCTGACGCTGAAGCAGACCAAAGCTGAAAATGGCAAAAAGGCAAAACTGGCTATATAACAGCTTTTACCAAAAATGGAAATACTTTTCTAGGAAGTTTTGAAGACTCATTTCTGATTGGCTGAGCTAGGAAACAATTCCAGACCATCTTTTAACTCTTATCTTTGATTTGTAATTGTTAGATTAAGGACATGTGTCATTTTGTGGTGTTTTAAGGGCATGTTGCCCTAGTTTTCTTGGAGTTCCTATATAAACTCCTCTTAAACAGTAGTAATGGTATCCCACCAACCTCTCCTATCATTCCTTCACCTTTTTCCTAAATTTTATGATGTTTTTAGTTAGTTTTTCTTCAATGTCTTCCATGGCAGAACTTGATCTAGCCACAGAGGAGTAACTCTTAGGTGTAAGCTAGCACTAGAAACATGTAAGTACTTTTCAAGTTAATCTAAGTCATATTTCAGCACAAGCATGTATATCTACCTTGTGGTTATCTTGTTAGATGAGTTTGATCACCTTATACGTAATATGTTGAGTGCAATGTTTATTTACTTTACATGTGGAAAATACAAGCTTAGATACATATGTTGACTTAGCAATGGCTCTGCTTAATGTGATTGAGGTTCATGTTGGGATGTCCACGTTGATGCTTCTTGTTCTTTGTGTATGTTTTTAAGTGTTGGTTGTGGAAAATGCTCTGGTTAATTATTTGAAGGCATAGGTTTTATAAGAATTAATTGCAAAGAATTTTCTGGTTAAACTGATTATATTAGTTGTAGTGGAAGAAACTCTTTTGCATGCTAGACTGAAATTACTTAGGTTACATAAAAGTACAAGCTATTTCCATACCCTGCTATTGCTTTCTCCGATTGATAGAGTATATGTTTATATTGTGTATAATTGCCGAATTATATTGTATAGGTGCATACTTGTAATTTTACACTTGTACAGAAACCATATTTATTTAATGGAACTCCTCTCCACACAATAAGGAGAGATTTCATAAAACCCTAATTCTATCTTGGTATTAGAGCCTCTTAAGGCCTAACAGCTGAAACCCTCACCCTAGCTGACCAAACATCTTTTTGCCGGAAACAATGGCCTCCATCAGCTCTGCCACTAGCTCCACGACTGCTTCATCAACGGCAGAATCCCTTGGTTCCGGTTTTAGGGCAGCAGCGATGCCCACCTTCTCCCATCAGCTACCGTTGAAATTGGATCCCAATAACTATGTCTTAAGGCAAACCCTAATCATGCCAATGCTCGTGGGGTGCAGTTTGATCAGCCATGTCTAAGGGTGAGCATCGGTCTGTTCGGTAACGAACCGAACCAAAATTTATCTAATAATTAGAACCGAACCGAACCAAACAAAGATAAAACCGAACCAAACCAAACCGAAATTTTTTGGTTCGGTTTGGTTATTACCAAAATTTGTCATTTTAACCAAAATTATATAAAAAAAAATATATGTAAATGATTTATAGGGCAATTAATTGAACCATTAATTTATCATTTTTTTAATTTATCATTTTAAGTTGATTATAGCTTATTAACCTGCTGTTCAAGTCAAGACTTAAAAATTAAAAATATTATCAATATCAATTAAACCTATATATATATATATAACATAATTCGGTTCGGTTTTGGTTAGTCTGAATTTTTTTACGGAAAAACCGAACCAAACAAAATACCAAATTATTTGTAAAATTACTACCAAACCAAACCAAAAAATATTCGGTAACCGAACCAAACTTTTTTTTTGGTTTGGTTCGGGTTTGGTATTCGGTTAAACCAAATAGTGCTCACCCTAGCCATGTCAATGGTACAGCAGCAATTCCAGCCGAGAGACTTGCCAACAATGATTTCAATCCCGCATATCAACTCTAGTTTTAGAAAGATCAATAGGTATGAAGTTGGATTCTCAATTCCCTCTCTCCTTCAATACTTCCGCAAATTATTGGTGTTAAGACGGCTCGTGAAGCCTGGCTTGAATTAGAAAATACTTATGCGTCGGGGTCAAGGGCGCAAGTTAGAGATTCGAAACAACGTTTACACTCATTGATTAAGTCGAATCCTGAGTCAATTTCAGAATATATGCAACGTGCTAAATTGATAGTAGATCATTTAGCAGCTTTACAGTATGTTGTGTTAGAGGAAGATTTAGTGGATGCAATTTTGGATGGACTTAGAGGCCCTTTTAGGGATGTCTATAGAATGTTTGGATCGCGTTCAATCTCATTTGATGATTTGTTTGGATTGTTGATAAGTGAAAATTATACCAAGTAATTTAGTGAGAATTCAGCATTTAATTGATTAAAATTCCTTTGAGAATAGAGAAAACATGGCTAATAGTGAGCTTTTCCAAGTCTGATGCCTCGTTCAGCAAGGTCACTGGATTTGGGAAGCCTCAGAGTGCAGCAGAAGAAGAAGAGGGAAATGTAGAAGGCTACAGAATGGATGGGCCGAAGTTGAGGAGAAGGCACGGCCCGCGAATGGAGGAGGAGATATTTTGATGCAGGAAATTCCTTATTTGTCCTTAGCTTCTCAAGGATGCTAAGTGATTTTGTGGTTGTAACTTTTTAACAATATTTTAATTTATACTTACTACTTAGATGATTGACACCTCATTGCTAGATTTTACTCTTTGGGACAATATATACTCCACTATTTGGGGGATAGGGAGAAGCATTGAATGCTCTCAACTACTTGTTAATTTTGAATTAATTTAGTTTGTAATTGTATTGTTTCTTTGTAAGTTTTCTGTGTGGAAAATCTCATTTTTATTGCTATTATGTGCCCCGAGTAGGTTTCCTAACAGGCTGAAACCAGCTTAGGTTGGTGATCTTAGGAAGTCTTTCTCTGTTTTTATTATGAATATCATGTTGAGATGATTGTGTGGTGAAGTGCTTAATTAATATGGGAAAGGGTCCTCTCATGTTTTTAGTATTCCTGATGAGACCAAGAGGAACTTAGGAATATGGAACATCACACACACACACACACTTACCATGAGACCGAGAGGAAATTGGGAGTGTGCTAAGGGTTTCTACTTGTTGTGGAATGCTTGATTGTCTTAATGCATGATTTCCTATACTAAGTGAGGTCGAGAGATAAACTTAGTTGTGGGTCATAGATCCAAGTGAGGTCGAGAGATAAGCTTGGTGAATAGAGAGCAAGAAACCTTAGATCTACGTTCCATAACATATTCATAGTAAATCTTAGAGATAGATATTCTGAGATTGCCTGCTTATCTGGTGAAAGCCTGTATTTTCATTATAATTGTTTTAAATTCTTCAGATCTATGCAACTTCACATTTATGATTCTTGCAGGTTTGCTATTTTTAATTTACATGATTCCCTTGTACTAATTTAATTAAAGAACCTTCAGATTTGATAACTTACTAGGAACTTTTAAAATTTCCCCTACTCTCTGTGGATACGACACTTGTCTTGCCTAGTACTACAACTGACCTAGTATACTTGCTAGTGCATAATCTTAGGGCAACAAGTTTTTGGCACCGTTGCCGGGGAGTAATGGTTGTAAATTTTTAAAATTTCCTATAAAGTTGTGTGCTTGATTTGGTGTTTTGTGTTTTTGCGTAGAAATTCTCTGTTTAAGCAATCTCCTGGTGTATGCGAAGGGCTGGTATTCCTATAATTCCTATAGATCTAGAGATCGAGAGAACTTGTAGGAGACGAAGTGGTGCTAACAGAAGAGCTCGCAGAAGACAGAGAATGGCTGAGCGAAATCCGCCACTAGAAGAAGAAGGAGAGGTTCATTTACCCCCTCCAAGGCAAAGACTCAAAGAATATCCGAGACCTATCACTGAGGGACACTCTTTTTGTATTGTAATACCCAATGAAGGGGATAATGTTTTTGAGATCAAAGCCTACATGATCCAAATGCTTCAAGCTGCTGTTCAGTTTGGAGGATTGCCCGGAGCAGATCCAAATGCTCACATCCAAGACTTTGTGACTATGTGTAATACTTTTCGTACCAACTGAGTAGTCTCAGATGATGTGATAAGATTGAAGCTTTTCCCTTTTTCACTTAGGGAAAGGCTAAAAGTTGGTTGAAAAAACCAGGCTCATTTACAACCTGGGATGAGATGGCACGAGTTTTCTTGACTAAGTACTTTCTGCCAGGCAAGCAATCAAGTTAAGAAATGAGGTTACCCATTTCCGTCAGCAATCTGATGAATACTTGTCAGAAGTGTGGTAGAGATACAAGGAACTCTTGAGAAAAGTACCAAACTATGGATTTCCTATGTGGATGCAGATTTAGAATTTGTACAATGGTTTGACCAATGCATATAAGATTCAAATTGAATCCGCGGCCAATGGAGACTCAGAAGAACTTGCACCTAAAGAGCTTTATGAGCTGATAGAAAGATTGGTCAATACTAGTTACAAATGGCACTTAGCAAGTGAAGATCAAGAAAAGACGGCAGAATCAGATGCTATTACGAAGCTCTCCGATAAAGTAGACTTGATTCTTAGACAATTGGCAAAACAGAATGTCTCAGCTAATTCAAGTTGAAATCTTTCCTGTGATTTCTATGGTGGTGACCATAGAAACATTAACTGTGACACTTCACCTACTCAAGAGCAATGTGATTACATAGGAAACAATCCAAGGCAGAACAACCCGTTTGCCAACACTTACAATCCAGGTTGGTGCAACCATCCTAATTTTTCTTGGAATCAGCAACCTGGCAAGCATTCTTAAGCATCCTTCTAACAGAATCACAGCAACTTCCAAGCACATCAGCAACCTTATAATCCTCAACAGGCTGGACCATCTTACACCTCTAAAAAGTATGAAATTGAGGAGATGAAGGAAATGATGTCTCAATTCATGAAGCAGACTCAAGCCTACATGAAAAATATGGAGACTTAGCTTCAACAACTCACAAATATTGTCACTCCAAAGAACAAAGGAGTCATCCCAAGTAATACAGAACCCAATCCATGGGAGGAATGCAAAGCTATTACACTTCAGAGTGGTAAGAATTTCGAGCAACCTAATAAGATGATTATTTTTTATGATGAGGAAGGTTCAAGAGAGAAGACTGCTGAAGAGAATAAGCAACCTGAGAATACTCAAATCACACAACCTTAGACTACCCAGAGCACTAAAAAGCCTTCCGGTACAGTCGAGCAACCTCAAGCTCAACCAGATCAAAGTCAACCAATGTTAGACCCTGTTCAAAGCACTTCTGATCAAACTAGGCAACCTATACCTGCTTATCAACCGAGGATTCCTTATCCACAAAGAGCCAAGCAACATGAGATGGCCAAGCAATTCGATAAGTTTTTGGAAGTCTTCAAGAAGCTCCACATCAACATACCCTTTACGGAAGCACTTGCACAAATGCGTATGTATGTGAGATTCTTGAAAGAGCTTCTAGCAAACAAGAAGAAATTAGAGAATGTAGCAATGGTTCAACTCAACAGAGATTGTTCATCGATCCTTCAGAGCAAGCAACCTTTGCTAACCAAGATCAAAGATCCAGGGAGTTTTTCTATACCCTGCTCTATAGGCAATCTTAACATTGAGAATGCACTTTGTGATCTAGGAGCAAGTATCAATCTTATGCCATACTACATTTACAAACAATTAGGACTAGGAGAACCTCAACCGACTAGGGTTTCTATACAGCTTGCTGATAGAACTGTGAGGTACCCTAGGGGAACAATTGAGGATGTTTTAGTTAAGGTCGGAAAATTTATACTTCTTGTTGATTTCATTGTGATGGATATGGATGAAGATTTGCATGTTCCTATTATTTTAGGAAGACCTTTCTTAAAAACAGGCCGTGCATTGATTGATGTTCATAATGGCTAGTTAATTCTAAAAATTCATGATGAGAAAGTTGTTTTTAAGATGAATGAAGCTATGAAATATCCTCCGGCTTGTGATGATTATTGTTATTTCATTGATGCTACTGATGTGAATTTAAATCCCTTCTTTATACAGGAATTTGAGGATGCAGAGTTCGAAGATGAAGAAGAAGACATGGAAAAGCAAATTGAAGCTGAAACTGGCTATCCAGCAATCTTAGGAAGCAGGCAGTTTATTGAACCTTTGAACTACACACCTACATTGCATTCCAAACCTTCCATTGAAGAGCCTCCCAATTTAGAGCTTAAACCATTACCTTCCCACTTAGAGTATGCCTTCCTTGATCCACCAAACAACATTCCTGTAATCATATCTTCCAAGCTTACCCAAGATAAAAAAAGCCAACTACTTTATGTTTTGAGAAAGAATAAGGAAGCAATGGCCTGGACAATCTCAGATATTAAAGGGATTAGTCCTTCTATTTGTGTCCACCGTATTCTAATGGAGGAAGACCATAGACCTGTTGTACAACCTCAGAGGAGACTGAATCCTAACATGAAAGAAGTTGTGAAGAAGGAGGTGATTAAGTTACTTGATGCTGGGATTATTTACCCAATCTTGGATTCGGTGTGGATAAGTCCTGTTCAAGTAGTGCCTAAGAAAGGTGGGATCACTGTCATTCAAAATGAGCAAAATGAACTTATTCCCACGAGAACAGTCACCAGATGGAGAGTTTGCATTGATTATA
This sequence comes from Euphorbia tirucalli, assembly GCA_039660915.1. NCBI lineage: Eukaryota > Viridiplantae > Streptophyta > Magnoliopsida > Malpighiales > Euphorbiaceae > Euphorbia > Euphorbia tirucalli. Next base: position 9,657,109 of record CM077638.1, read on the forward strand.
AAAAGCTTAATGATGCCAAAAGAAAGGATCACTTTCCTCTACCATTCATCGATCAGATGCTAGAAAGACTTGATGGCTATGCATTCTACTGTATCCTTGATGGTTACTCAGGATACAACCAAATCCCAATTCACCCACTAGATCAAGAGAAGAAAACCTTTACCTATCCTTATGGAACCTATGCTTATAGGAGGATGCCGTTGGATTGTGTAATGCTCCTGCAAGCTTCCAGAGATGCATGATGGCGATTTTCCATGATATGGCCGAAAAGACTGTGGAAATTTTCATGGATGATTTCTCAGTATACGGCAAGACTTTCCAATCCTACCTCATTAATCTCAAAGTTGTCTTAGCCAGATGCAAGGAGACTAATCTTGTTTTGAACTAGGAGAAATGCCACTTTATGGTTAATGAGGGGATTGTCCTTGGTCACAAGATTTCCTCAAGAGGCATTGAAGTTGACAAAGCAAAAGTTGAAGTAATAGAAAAGCTAACTGCTCCTACATCTGTTAAGGAAGTCTGAAGCTTTCTTGGCCATGTTGGATTCTACAGAAGGTTTATCAAAGATTTTTCTAAGATTGCCCAGCCACTTACAGCTCTTCTGCATAATGATGTCCAATTCAACTTTGACGAAGCTTGTGAGAAAGCATTTGAAATTCTTAAAGCAAGACTGGTCAATGCTCCAATTTTGTTTGCTCTTAATTGGAACCTTCCATTTGAACTAATGTGTGATGCAAGTGATACTTGCATTGGAGTAGTATTGGGACAGAGAATTGACAAGCATTTCTGATCCATTTACTATGCAAGCAAAACCTTGACAAAAACTCAGCAGAACTACACAACCACAGAGAAAGAATTACGAGTTGTTTATGCTTTTGACAAGTTCAGATCTTATTTGGTTCTATCCAAGATTATAGTCTTTACAGATCATGCAGCCTTAAGGTACCTATTGGTAAAAAAGATGCAAAATCTCGTCTTATACGATGGCACTTACTTCTACAAGAATTTGATCTTGAGATCAAAGACAAGAAAGGCTCAGAGAACGTAGCTGCAGACCACTTGTCCAGAATTGCACTAAGCAACCTTGGTAAGCAACTAGAGATCACCGACTCGTTTCCTAACGAGCAACTCTATGTGGTACACTCTACACCTTAGTTTGCTGATATTGCAAATTATTTAGCTTTTGGTGTTTTGCCTCGTTATCTATCTTCCCAACAAAAGAAAAAATTCTTTTCGGATTTAAAATATTATTTTTGGGAAGAACCCTTTCTGTTTAAGTTGTGTACAGATCAGATTATCCAAAGATGCATTTCACAAGAAGAGGTTCAAGCAATCTTGTCCATGTGTCACATTCAAAAAGATGGAGGTCATTTTGGTGCAAAACGAATAGCCTCTAAGGTTTTGGAGTGTGGATTCTTTTGGCCCACAATCTTTAAGGATTCTTACAAGTTTGTCTTAGAATGCAATGAATGTCAAAGATCAGGTAACATTTCTGCCAAGAATGCTATGCCTTTGCATAATATCTGTGGATTATGTAAGTAAGTGGGTAGAGGCTATAGCAAGTCCTACCAACGATGCTCGAGTTGTGGTAAGGTTTCTTAAGAAACTGTTTACAAGGTTTGAAGTTCCTGGAGCAATGATTAGTGACCAAGGTACTCATTTTTGTAACAATCAATTTGAAAGGCTTCTTGCTAAGTATGGAGTCACTCATAGAATTGCTACACCCTATCACCCATCAACCAGTGGGCAAGTTAAGATCTCTAATAGAGAAATCAAACAATTCCTTGAGAAAACTATTAGCAATTCTAGGAGAGACGTGTCAAGCAAGCTCGATAATGCTCTTTGGGCATATCGTACAGCCTTTAAGACTCCCATTGGGATGTCACCCTTTAGATTGCTCTATGGAAAGGCTTGTCATCTTCCTATTGAATTAGAGTTTAAAGCTCTATGGGCTCTCACCTATCTAAATTTTGACAGGAACACTCTTGGAGAAAGAAGAAAATTGCAGCTTAATGAACTAGAAGAGTTCAGATTGTTCAGCTATGAGAATGCCATAAATTATAAAGAAAAGATTAAGAAATGGCATGACAAGAAAATTCAACAAAAGAATTTCTATCCTGGTCAGAAAGTATTGCTGTACAATTCAAGATTAAGACTCTTTCCAGGAAAGCTTAAGTCAAGATGGACCGAACCCTACATAGTAGCCCAGAGCATGGAGCTATTGAGATTATCAATCAAATTGGGGAAGTCTTTAAGGTCAATGGTCAAACACTAAAACCTTTTCTAGCACACAGTTCATCTGAGCTTGCTGAAAGCACCCAGTACCTTGAGCCTCCTTAAGCAACCCTAGACTACTTGGTGTCCGCTTCAAACACCAATTGGAGCAATTTTGTTTGGAAAAACCCCAACCTCTTAATTTTCTGAATACTTTTAATCTAACTTTTTGGTGTAAATATTTTAAGTATGGGAAGTAACATCAAGCCGTAAAAATTAATACTTTCTTCTTGTTATACTCCATACTTATTTTTTATTTTTGTCTTACAACCACACAATTTTGAATTTTGAATTTAAATAAATTAATTTTTGATTGCTCAATTTGGGGAAGTGGAGTAATGATGGATTTGTAAGAGAAGAGAACGTGGGAAAACGGGAAACCGTCAACTCGGCCCCAATTTTTTTCTCTCTTTTCTTTTACACTTCTACTCTAACTCCCACGTTTTCCTTAACCCTAAATTATTTTGAATTTCAAATTCTATAACCGTCCTCTCTCCTCATATTTCTTTTTAGTTTCGCTTTCTCTTTCCCTATTCATCCCTTCACCCATCTTTTTGATTTCCTCTGTCTTCTACTTCTTTCAAAATTTCTATCTCTTCGCTCTTTCTACTCGCTGAAACTGCTACCATGGGCAAGGAAAAGAAGAACATTAAGAAAGCTGCCAGTTATGCCCAGCCCAAAGGCAGTGAAAATGTGCTGATGGAGATTCCAAAAGAAGAGGAAGAGGAGAAGGAAAATCTTGCTGAGGAAGAAGAGAAAGAACACCTGCAGAAGAAGAGGAGCAAGTCTCTTCTAAGCTAGATGAGTGAAAGCTTTCTTCCTCCTCCATCTTAAAGCTTCTGGTATGTCTCTTTACCCTTCGGCCTGCAACATTTTACTTTAGTCTTGCCATAAGATAGGTAGTTTCCCTTTACCTCGCTTTTGCTTAATCAATTGCATGAATTAGTGCTTTGAGGACAAAGCAGCATTTAAGTATGGGGGAGAGGCTAGATTACCTGTTGGAACTATTATTGATAATTGTGATAATTATTGAGAATGCTGTTTTGAGCTGGATTGCTTGGTATCACTAAGTTAATAATTGAGAATCCCTGCTGATTGAACATATTGCTGTTTTGAGTAATCTTAGATTTTCTATGTTAATCCTGTGAATAATTTGCTTAAGTCTACAAAGATTGTCTACTTGTAAATATGTTAGTATTTTTGGTTCAGTAAAAATTTGTCAAAATTTTTTTCGATTTTTCTTTGTTTAATTGAATTGTGGCAGCTAATGATATTTTCTAAACCTAAGGATGCATAAAGTCTGTATAAAACACTTAAAATGTGATTGCCTGTTGATTGGAAAAGACCTTAAGTAATTTTGCTTGGCTGATTAAGCAACTTAGGGCTATGAGACCTTAAATTGTGTTTCATCCTATTAGTTTGAATTAGACCAACTGCAATAACCTTATATTTCTCTACGAGGTTTTGAGCTTATTTCTCTTGATTGTCAATATGAATTCTTGCTTGAATCCTTGATATGGCCTGTTCTTGTCAAGATCACATGATATCACATGCATAAAGTGATAAAGGCATTTGTTTTAACCCTTTTGTTTTTAATCCCAAAAAGCCACCCTGACAATTTTCTTCCAATTTTAAAAATAACCCCTTGAGCCTTTAAGCCTATTTTTATTCAAACCGTAAAATTGTTTTACTTTAACCACTTCACATTATGTTGTCCAAAAACACCCTAAGACTTCCAAAGGAATGAATTTAATTGTTTATGCATAGCAAGCATGTTGAATTGGTTGAACTTATGCAATCCACCTTTCTGGAAAATTTCATCTTATTCAAAAGAAGTATTCTTATGAAAGCCCCTTTTTAAGAAGATATACCTTGCAAGCACTTTTCAAATAATTGTTAAAATGCAGTCAGAATTCTCATCTTCCTTCAAGACTGCTTAAAATCACAGTTTTAAGCAAGCTCAGTCTCATGTCATATCATTTCATCAATGCTTGCCTTTTATTGTTTCTTTGCAAAAAAAAAATATAATAATAATTCAAAATCTTTTCCAAAATGTATGCAATTTCTGAAAAAGCTTATAACTCTTGATGAGATTGCTTGATATTCCTTCCTGTGCTTAATCTTTTAGCTCATAAGAATGCATCTGAATCCTTGTGTATTTTTGTTCCTAATTTGTTTAAAGATTGTATGAGTTCTTTTAAGGTTGCTTGCTTTTTGATGAATTGTGATTCTTTTGGTATTCCTTTAACCTAAAAAGCCTTTTTGACACATCCCTAGCCTAAGCCTTTCGTTACAACCCTTGTAGAAGACCTTTTGATTATTCATGTGTTTAACTCGAGTGGTGGTGATAGGACTAATTATCAAGCCTATGGTCTAAGACTGCTATGTATTGCTGCTGAGAGTTCTTATAAAATCGCCTGAAAAACTTGAGAGTTGAGTGAACTCTATTAGAGAGGCAGTCTTGGTCTAATTTCTTGCTAGTTCGCTGAAATTCAAGGTCTGGTCTCGCTGCCTCAGGTTGTTTCTGAGGCTGAGTCAGGTTGCTTGGGAATGCTCTAATTAATTTGGTGATCTCAATTTTCATGTTTTGCATGGAAGTCTTGTTGTCTAAAGGTGATGAGGTGATTATTGGTTGCTGCTCAAGTTAATTTAAGAAAGTCTTTTGAGAGTTTCTAAGTTGTGCTTTTCTTTTAAGTTTTTCTTTTCTCTTTTTCCTTAAAAGCTTTCCTTTTCTGTTTTCTTATAAGATTGCTTGAGGGTAACCAATGTTCAAGTGTGGGGGTTCTTGATAAGTGAAAATTATACCAAGTAATTTAGTGCGAATTCAACATTTAATTGATTAAAATTCCTTTGAGAATAGAGAAAACATGGCTAATATTAAGCTTTTCTAGGTCTGATGCCTCGTTCAGCAAGGTCGCTGGATTTAGGAAGTCTCAGAGTGCAGCAGAAGAAGAAGAGGGAAATGTAGAAGGCTACAGAATGGATGGGCCAAAGTTGAGGAGAAGGCGCGGCCCATGAATGGAGGAGGAGATATTTTGATGCAGGAAATTCCTTATTTGTCCTTAGCTTCTCAAGGAAGCTAAGTGATTTTATGGTTGTAACTTTTTAACAATATTTTAATTTGTACTTACTACTTAGATGATTGACACCTCTTTGCTAGATTTTACTCTTTGGGACTATATATGGTCCACTATTTGGGGGATTGGGAGAACCATTGAATGCTCTCAACTACTTGTTAATTTTGAATTAATTTAGTTTGCAATTGTATTGTTTCTTTGCAAGTTTTCTGTCTAGAAAATCTCGTTTTTTTTGCTATTATATGCCACAAGTAGGTTTCCTAACAGGCTAAAACTAGCTTAGGCTGGTGGTTTTAGGAAGTCTTTCTCTGTTTTTATTATAAATATCATGTTGAGATGATTATGTGGTGAAGTTCTTAATTAATATGGGAAAGGGTCCTCTCATGTTTATAGTATTCCTGATGAGACCGAAAGAGGAACTTAGGAATATGGAACATCATACACAAACACACTTACCATGGGACCAAGAGGAGATTGGGAGTGTGCTAAGGGTTTCTACTTGATGTGGAATGCTTGATTGTCTTAATGCATGATTTCCTATACTAAGTGAGGCCGAGAGATAAACTTAGTTATGGGTCATAGATCCAAGTGAGGTCAAGAGATAAGCTTGGTGAATAAAGAGCAAGAAACCATAGATCTACGTTCTGTAACATATTCATAGTAAATCCTAGAGATAGATATTCTGAGATTGCCTGCTTATCTGGTGAAAGCCTGTATTTTCATTATAATTGTTTTAAATTCTTCAGATCTACGCAACTTCACATTTATGATTCTTGCAGGTTTGCTATTTTTAATTTACATGATTCCTTTGTACCAATTTAATTAAAGAACCTTCAGATTTGATAACTTACTAGGAACTTTTAGAATTTCCCTTACTCCCTGTGGATACGACATTGTCTTGCCTAATACTACAACTGACCTAGTATACTTGCTAGTGTATAATCTTAGGGCAACAATTGTTATTGACAAAGGAACACCATTTGAAGAAGGAAAAATTGCTAATGGAAGAGTTGAATACTCCGACAGCTCACTTCACGGTGAGACAGCCGAATGTAAGTGGTTTGGGTGGCCGAGGCAGAGGCCGTGGACGCCACCAACAGGGATAGAAATGCCAGTCCGGCCAAGGTTATCAGCGGCAGCAACAGCAGCTGTTTTCTGGTCAACATGAATAGCAGTTTTTTAGTCTAAATCAGCTCTATGGTTCCAATTTTTCTTCCAACAACAACAGGGACAACAAGGTTAGTTTTCACCGGTAGACATGGCAACCGTAACTTGTCACAATTGCAAAGGTTTGGGTCATTATGCACGCTAATGCCCCTCCCAAAATTCAACCAACAGAGGTTGACTAACCCACCAGCTTCAAACCATACAACCATAAACCCAACCAACTCCATATGGATCATGGATAGCGGAGCTACACACCATCTCACTTCGGATTTGGGACAACTAAACCTGCATTCTGAGTACTCCGAGCCCAAAGAGCTCCGCTTAGGTAATGGCAATCACCTCCCTATTGCACATGTTGGGTCTACTTTGCTGTCCACATCAGTTAATCCTTTAAAATTGTCTCAAGTTTTACATGTTCCTGATTCCAAGTCTAATTTAATTTCTATTAGTGCTATAACCCATGCTAATGATGCGTCTGTTGAGTTTTTTTATTCTTTTTTTTTTTTTTTTTTTGTGAAGGACCTGAATTCCAAGTATGTGATTCTTCAAGGCTAGAATAAAAATGGCCTTTATGCCGTTCCATCCAGTGCTCCACCATCCATCCAATCCCACCTCACCTCATTGGCCACTTGGCATGCGAGGCTTGGACATCCTGCATCTCTTGTCGTTAGTCGTGTCCTCCATAATAATAATATTCAGTTTTTCTCTAGTCTTGACCACAACATTTGTTCTAGTTGTGTGGTCAGTAAGAGTCATAAATTGCCATTTCTTGTTTCTGCTACTGTTGTTGATGGACCATAAGATTTAATTTGTTTTGACTTATGGGGCACTGTGCTTGTTGAATCTGATGATGGTTTTCTTTATTATATTTTGTTCTATGATCATTTCAGTAAATATTGTTGGATATATTTTTTGAGATATAAATCTGAAGTGCTCAGTACCTTTATTCAATTCCGGTCTGTTGTTGAGAAATACTTTAGTCGCCCTATTAAAATTTTTTAGTCTCATAGTGGGGGTGGATTTGTTGCTATGAAATCCTATTTGGCTGAACATGGTATTCAACATAGAATGTCCTGTCCATATGCCCCTGAACAGAATAGGGCAGTGGAAAGGAAACACCGCCATGTTATGGAAACGGGTCTATCTCTGTTGAATGGTGCAAAATTACCCATGAATTTCTGGACGTATGCCTTTGATACAGCTGTGTATTTAATTAACCGTATGCCATCACATGTGCTGCAATTTTCTACACCATATTACATCTTATTCCGTAATCATTTTGATTATTCTATGCTTTTTCTTTTTGGTTGTCTTTGCTACCCATGGCTGCGTCCGTATTCTTCTAATAAACTTCAATTTCGTTCATGTAAATGTATTTTTCTGGGTTATTGTAAATTTCATAATGGTTATAGATGTCTTGATCCAGTGTCTAAGAAAATTTTCTTCTCACGTCATGTTATTTTTGATGAGCAGGTGTTCCCATTTTCGGAGCTGTGCAGTTCGGCTTCCCATGATCTGCCCACTTCTCCCACATGTTTTCCATCCTGCCATATCTTTCCAGCAGCCCCCTACTCGGTCTCGGCCTTCTCAGCCAACACTGCCACCCTCTCCTTCTGCCCCAACTTCCCCAACCTGAAGCTCACTTACCCCATGCTCCCAAACTTGAGACCCTCCTACCCAAGAATTGTTGGGATTTGTCACCAGAAATCACCCAATTAAAGCGTAAGAACGCGGTGATTTCCACAAATCTGTGCCCAGGAGCAATTGAAATGGAAATTGTAAAATTTAAAAATTAACTAACAAGAGATTGATCTCTTACCCAGATTATCTCTACAAGAGATGGATGCAGACTACAGGAATCAAGGTAGAATCCCTCCTCGTTCAAGTACACGAACGCCTTTCAAACACAACCCGTGCTAGCATCGGAAAATCATGAACTTTGGAGAGGGAGGGGATGAAAATTTTGGCTAGCCTTGCTTGTCTCTGCATGGCCGAAATACCTAGGGTTGTTTTAACCTTAGGTGGCCGAAATTCTCCTTGAGAATTTCGGCCCAATTGGCTCACCATGTGTGGGCTTTCCTTCTTTCATTTTTTAAGCCCAAATCTATTTTAATTTGTCTGGTTTAAATTAATTTCAAGCCCAACTTTAATTTACACATGTATATAATATAATACACCATGTAACATATTATTTACATTTAATTAAAATTGGTTTGACTAATTAATTTAATCCATGAAATTAAAATTAGATCTTCACAAAATAAATTCATATGCAAACCTATACATATGAATATTTCCACCCAGGAAATAATCTCATAAATTAATCCAATTAATTATGAGAAGGCCAATCAAATATTAATTTTATTATTATGATCAATCCAATTGATCTTTATAATATAATTAATACATTCCTCTCTCTCCAGAGTGTATACTCCAAGTATACGGGTGATTCCTTAAATCTGTGTTGAGTCGCTCAGTGTGTACGATCCCGTGGGCCCATCTTTATGTTGGTAGTGGGCCTGTGGCCCATCTTTAAGATGTTGCATAAGACATATATAATAAATGAATTAATGCCTTTATTAATAACACAAAATGAGTATAATACATAAATCCAATAAATGTATAATACAAATACAAGGTCCAATGCCTTCGGACTAGGGCATATCCAACAAGAATCCTACCCGAGAACCCTCTCCTGGTTTACCTCTAATTATGGACTTACAGGGGGCTGCGAATAATGCTCCTCTGACCTCTAATAAGCTCTCTCCTGCTCCTATGGTTCCAAAATCACCACCAGCTCACCGAATGGTTACTCGGTAACAGATAGGCAAACTACCTCCTCCTCCCAAGATGTTTAATACTTCGGTGCTACCTGCTGACCCTACTTTACAAAAGCCTCTAAAAGCACATATTGGCGCCAAGCTATAGCTAAGGAGTACTTTACCTTGGTTTCCAACAGAACTTAGGAACTGGTTCCTGCTTCTACTGCCCAGAATGTCATTGGATGCAAGTGGGTGTTCAAAACTAAGCTCAAAGTTGACAGTTCCATTGAGCGGTATAAGGCGTGTCTGGTTACCAAGGGTTTTCACCAGTGCCCTGGCATGGATTTTCACGACACATTCAGCCCTATTGTAAAACCAACCACTATTCAGCTGCTACTCTCTCTTGCGGTGTCATTCTCTTGGTCCATCTCACATTTGGATGTTTCCAATGCTTTTCTACATGGGGATCTGGATGAACCTGTCTATATGACCTAACCATTTGGCTTTGCAGATAAGTCTTTCCCTACTCATGTTTGTCAACTTCCCAAGTCTTTATATGGGCTAAAACAGTCTCCTAGGATGTGGCATAGGTGTCTTACACAGGCACTAGTGGCTTATGGTTTTACTTGCTCTCGGCCTGATGTTTCTTTGTATTTTATGCGTAAAGGTAGCTGTGTTATTTTCTGCTTGATTGATGTTGATGATCCGCTGGTTTTGGGTAATGACTCGGGACAGGCGACTACCTTGATTACTTATCTGTAATCCCAGTTTGCTATCAAAAATTTGGGGCCAGCCAAATATTTTTTGGGTATTGAGATGTCTTGGCATGCTGGGTCTTTGTTCTTGGTTCAAAAGAAATACGTTATGGATGTGTTGTCCAAAGCACATATGCTTGCCTCCAAACCAGTTGATACGCCGGCCATCTCTTCTGACCATCTTTGTGCCTCGGGTTCTCCCTCCCCAGATGTCACAGCTTACAAAAGTTTAGTTCGAAGCCTGCAATATCTGACCATAACCCATCCAAATATTTCCTTTGTAGTTCATAAGGTTGCTCAGTACATGCATGCCCTTACATAGTCACACTGGCAGGCCTTGAAGCGGATTCTACGGTATCTTAAGGCCACCGCCTCTTTTGGGTTAAGGTTTCAACCTCAGCCCCTGATACAACTTCATGCCTTTTCTGATTCTGATTGGGCATTGGATGTTGATGATAGGCGGTCCGCTTCAGGTTTTGGTATTTTTCATGGCACAAATCTTATCTTTTGGGCGTCGCGTAAGCAACGTACGATCTCTTGCTCATCTATAGAGGCTGAGCACCATGCCCTTGCCACCACTACTTCTGACCTTTCTTAGTTGGGTATGCTTCTTATTGAGATTGGGTACCCTATGGTGAATGCGCCTACTTTGTAGTGTGACAATCTGAGTGCGACTTATCTCACGGGAAATCCAATTTTTCATAATTGCACCAAGCATTTGGAACTTGATTTTCACTTTGTTTGGGAACGGGTCGCCTCTAAGCAACAGTGGGTTCGATATATCTCTACGGATGATCAAATCAGATATCCTCACCAAACCTCTTCCCCGGCATCGGTTTCAAGTGTTGAGAGACAAGTTGGCTGTGGTTTCCTCTCCAGCTTAACTTGTAGGGGAGTGACAGAGTATATGTTTATATTGTATATAATTGCTGAATTATATTGTATAGGTGCATACTTGTAATTTTACACTTGTATAGAAACCATATTTATTCAATAGAACTCCTCTCCACACACTAAGGAGAGATTTCACAAAACCCTAATTGTATCTCCGGTTACTATCATTGTTATTTCAGATTTGTTTTCAAGTTGATTTCTTTTCATGATATTTGCTAGATTTAGTTATTTTTAGTAGTTTTAGACTTAAAACACAAAATTAATAGTTGACAATGTTTTTGCCACAAGCTGTTTCAGTTTAATAATCATTTCTATTTTACTTGTACTAAAACAAAGATCCCTGTGGAATACGATATATGGAGTTACCATCTATATTGCTTGCTAGAAATTTTGCATGCATAGTTTAGGCCCAACAACTACTACATCTAGACCAAAGAAATTGATCATGGTTGCCTGCAAGAATAAGAGTGGGCAGGAGTTGCTACAAGTGAGCCAACGTTGTCCGATCATTGAGGCAGAATCTTTTTTTCCAAGTCAGTCTACCATAAGAAGCAAAAATAGTATCCAACACCCACAAGACTGAGATAATGATAGGAATATGTATAGGACACCAATTCTACTTGTATAAGGATTCTAATTGTACTAGATGTAAATGTTCTACCTTGTATTGGGTATATAAACCCAACACTCATTCAATGTAAATCACGGTTTGCCTAAATCCTTTATGGTATCAGAGCATCAAAGGCTTAACCACCAAATTGTCTAAAAACCCTAACCCTAACCGCCCATCTCTTTCTCTTCTCTTCTCTACCAACTCCACCGATTCTACCTATTAGCCGCCTTTCTCTTCTACTCACCGGCGGCCATGTCTGAAATTGTTCCCTCTCTCACTAGCGCCGTCCCTCAGTTGCCATCCTTAACCACTCAAATGCCAACAAAGCTGACCAGCTCCAACTTTCTCCTATGGAAGACACAACTGCTCCCAATGATCAAAGGGAGCGGCCTTGACGGCCATCTTGATGGCAAGGATCCAACACCGGAAGAATATCTCGAGGACGGCACCCGCAATCCAGCGTTCATTCTTTGGACACGGCATGATCAACAGGTACTCTACTGGATTTTAAACTCAATTTCAGAATCATTATTACCTCAATTGGTTGGGGTTACCACGGCTAGGGCAGCTTGGGATAAACTTAATACTTCTTATGCTTCGGGGTCTCGATCCCAAATCCGTGAGTTACATAATCGTTTGCATTCATTGAAACAAGGGAATGATGATATTGCTTGTTATTTACAGCGTGCTAAGTCTATTTATGATTCGTTGTTAGCCTTGGGTTATCATGTTAGGGAAGATGATTTAATTGAAGCAGTTATTGATGGCTTACATGAAAATTTCGATGCCTTTGTAAGAACCTTTGAGGTTCATATGGATTCTGTGTTGTTTGATGATTTGTATGGGATGTTATTAACTGAGGAAAGGAAAATTAATAGATGAGTTAGTCGTGAAAATTCAGTCCCGTCCGCTCATGTGACGGTGAGGCAGCAGGTCAATGCGCCAGGAGGTCATACCGGACAGCATTTCGATCAATATGTCGCAGGGAGAGGACGCGGTAGCCGCGGTGGAAGGGGCCGTGGCCGGCAACAGCACCAATATTAGAATCAATTTCAGAATTTTTAGAATTATGGGTATGGAGGTAGCCGTGGTACAGGCTATCAGAATGGTAATCACACTTTTCATGATGTTACAACCGTGGTATGTCACAACTGTAAGGGGAATGGCCATTATTCCAGACAATGTCCATCACCAAGAATTCAGCCCTCCCAAACCCGAAACCCTCAGGCCAACCACACTACCATTGCACCTTCTCCACCACCAAACCAACCGTGGATCATGGATACGGGTGCAACACATCACCTCACCTTGGGGAACCTGAATCTTCATTCCGACTACACTGGCCCAGAAGAAGTCATCTTGGGTAATGGTTCTAAACTCCCTATCTCTCACATTGGTCAATCTCTTTTTCATACGTCTGATAAATCTCTTAAATTGACTAATATTCTTCATGTTCCACAGTGTAATACCAATCTTATTTCAGTTTCTGCTCTCACTACTGACAATGATGTTTCTGTGGAATTTTTTAATGATTGTTTTGTCGTGAAGGACCTGAAATCCAGGAAGGTCATTTACTAAGGACAGAATAGAGGAGGTCTCTACCCAGTACCAAAAATTTCAGCCCCACCTACTCAAATTCATCTCACCAGTCTCTCTACCTGGCATGCGCGACTCGGACATGCAGCATTGCCCATCATCAGAAAAGTTCTTAGTCAGCATAATTTACCTATTTCCAATAAAGTTGATTTTGTTTGCCCCAGTTGTTCTGTTAGCAAGAGTCACAAACTACCGTTTATTGAGTCATCTTTTCTGGCCACTCGGCCTCTTGAACTCATTTGTTCTGATGTTTGGGGACCATCCCCTGTTCAATCATGCGATAATTTTTCTTACCATGTACTTTTTTTATGATCATTACAGTAAATTCAGTTGGATTTATTTTTTGAAATATAAGTCAAATGCCCTTACTGCATTTATTAAATTCCATTCTTTGGTAGAAAAACAATTTGACTGCCAAATTAAATCTTTCCAATCTGATTGGGGTGGCGAATCAATCCATTTCATCATATTTATCACAACACGGTATACAGCATCGGGTTTCCTGTCCATACACCTCAGAACAAAATGGGTGTGCGGAGAGGAAACACTGCCACATAGTTGAAACGGGTTTGTCCTTATTATCTCATGCCAAACTTGACAAATCATTCTGGTCCCATGCATTTGACACTGCTGTATACCTCATCAATCGTATGCCTACTAAATTACTGAATTTTGTGTCACCCTTTGAGAAACTCATGCATTCCCCCCCTAATTATGATTTTCTTCATGCATTCGGTTGTTTGTGCTACCCTTGGCTTCGTCCTTACTCTACATCTAAGCTTGATTTTCATTCTCGTCCTTGTATTGTTATTGGCTATAGTCACCTCCATAAAGGTTGTCGTTGTGTTGATTTTTCTACTGGGAAAATTTTTGTCTCACGCCATGTGCTCTTTGATGAACAGGTGTACCCATATCCAGAGATGGCTCGGCTCCGTGATTCCACACCACATCCCTCCTCTACCAATCCACTACTGTAGTTTCCAGCACTTCCCAACCAGCCGCTACCACCTTCAGTAACCCGCCTCCACTCAAGCCCAACCAGCCCTCAACCGCTCACCACCTACAACCCGTCACCACCCAGCCCTCACCCAACCAGCACCCCTCACCCGTCACCCACGATCCCTGACCCGCCCCACTCACCGAACCCGTCATCAACCAGCCCTCACCTAACCCGCACCCCCAACCCGTCCCCAAACCGAAACACCGCCTAACCCGTCCCTAACTAGCTCACCGCTGCACCCTCCAATGACCCAACCCTCCTTCTCCCAAGTAGCACCCCCTCCCCTGGTATTCCCCTAGTTGTGGATCTCACGGATTTTCATCCGTCCCCTGCTATTTCTGATCAGCCTCCTCCGGCTCTTACTCATCGTATGGTCACTCGTTCTCAAACCGGGTCCTCTAAGCCACGGGCCTTCAATGTGACAGTCGCTCCAGATGATCCCGTTACTTATACTGAGGCAATAAAATTTCCTCATTGGCGGGCAGCAATGGCAGACGAATTTAATGCATTAATTGTCAATGGCACTTGGTAGTTGGTGCCTCATCCGCTGAATGCCAACATTATTGGTTGCAAATGGGTATTTAAAACGAAGAGGAAAGCTGATGGTTCTGTTGATTGCTCTAAAGCAAGGTTAGTTGCTAAGGGATATCACCAACGTCCAGGCATGGACTTCACTGATACTTTTAGCCCTGTTGTGAAGCCTACCACGATCAGACTTCTACTGGCTATGGCAGTTTCTCTCTCTTGGCAGGTCCTACGTTTGCATGTTTCCAATGCCTTTCTCCACGGTGACCTTGAGGAGAAAGTTTTTATGCAGCAACCTGTTGGTTTTGTTGATCCAAGCCGTCCTGCCCATGTTTGTGCTCTCTGGAAATCTCTTTATGGTCTCAAACAATCTCCTAGGATGTGGCACAAACGCCTCACCACTGCTCTTGTTGGATTCGGTTTTCGATGCTCCAAGGCCGACATCTCTTTATATGTTTTCCAGTCTGGTACGATTACTCTTTTTTGTCTCATTTATGTTGATGATCTACTGTTGCTTGGCAATGATTCGGGGAAACTTCAGTTGTTGGTTGCATATCTACAACGTCAGTTTGCCATTAAAAATTTGGGTCGTGTCCAGTATTTTCTTGGTCTTGAAATGCAGTGGGGGAACGATGGTTTATATATCAATCAACAGAAATACATTCGAGATTTGTTACATCGGTCAGAGATGTCTGGCTGCAAGTCGTTGAGCACTCCAGCTTGTGTTTCTACCAAACTTTCGGTTTCCGGGGGTGACCTCCTTTCAGATGGCTCTTTGTATATTTAACTGTGACTAGACCAGACATTGCCTATACGGTTCATAAGGTTGCCCAGTTCATGCATGATCCAACTGATCTTCACTGGCAGGCAGTCAAATGTATCCTGCGTTATCTGCAGGCTACCTCCTCCCATGGCCTCATGTTTCAACCAGGTCCTACCACACAGTTACCTGGTTTTTCGGATTCTGATTGGGGAGGTGACTCTGATGATTGGCGCTCCACTATTGGTTTTGCAATTGTACTCAGCGGCAACCTCATCTCTTGGTGTCTCCAGGAAACAGCGAACGGTTTCTCACTCTTCAACCGAAGCAGAATATAGTGCCTTAGCCAGCACCACTTCTGAATTGTCTTGGATCACGATGCTTCTCAAGGATATCGGCTTCCCTCTGCCCACTTCGCCGGTTCTATGGTGTGATAATTTGAGTGCCACGTATCTTACGGCTAATCCTATTTTTCATTCCCGGACAAAGCATCTGGAGATCGATTTTCATTTTGTCCGGGAACGGGTGGCAGCGATGTCTCTTTTTGTTCGATATCTTCCAACGGAACACCAACTTGTAGATTTACTCACCAAAGCTCTTCCCAAATCTTGGTTTCTCTTCTTGCGTGACAACTTGAGAGTTGTTCCCCCTGCTCAACTTGCGGGGTTGTGATAGGAATATGTATAGGACACCAATTCTACTTGTATAAGGATTCTAATTGTACTAGATGTAAATGTTCTACCTTGTATTATTTGGGTATATAAGCCCAACACTCATTCAATTTAAGTCACGGTTTGCCTAAATCCTTTAGATAAGAGGGTCTATTGTCAAGCCATAAAGAGCTGGACATTGATTTTTAAGGCCAAATTACCATACCACATATTGTTGCAAAAGCTGGTCCTCCTATCGTCATGGACACGAATAAAAATATGAAGGGTGAAAAAATGTCAAACCTTTTCGTTCTTAGCACAAGTCGCAAGAATACCTCTCCAAATGGGCGATAATGTGCGATTAATTCTCCAGCACCTTTTACCAAGAACTTTCATCACATTAGTTAGAGCATTGTATACTTTGTAGATTATCTCTAGGACACTATAAGAAAGTTCGCAATTACCAATGGTCTGTCTGTCCATCAATTGTCTATATCTATGTTCCACTACAATTTAAATCCTTACTTATAATTATATTATTCCTTCAATTGTCTGACAATTTTGTGTGCAAATGGGGTGTTCCACTAAAATTTAAAATTTCTGCTTAACAGAAACAAAATGAACAGGTATAATAAATTTTGATTCTGATCATTATAAGAAGAAAAACTCTTGAACAATATTTTACAAAAGTTACTGATGGATGATGAAATTATTACAATTACACATATGAAATATAATTGGTTAAACCAGTAATAGACGTCATATATATACAAACTCTAATTACATAATTATAAGCGTGAGACGTCAACCAATTATTGGTTTAACCAATATTCACAAGAAAGATTAAATGTAATAATAATTTTATCAATTGGAAAAAAAAAAAAAAAGGATCCAAAAGATTAAAGGGAATAATAATTTTATCAATCGAAAAAGATTAATTAGACAAAATTGATTGTATAAGTTTAACTAAAAAGTTTGTATCAAAAAAGAGCTAAAAATATGAATTTTATATAGGACTAAAAACCTTGAGGTACTAGTTGTATTATAATTTTGTTACGTGGTTAACCGCCTATCTAAAGAAAAAAAAAGTACTTAATTATCATCCCATGTCTTAATTATTTTGGGTAATGAGCATTAAACTACTATTATTAGAAGGAAATCCATTAATATTGACAATCAAAATCAAATCGAGAAGGAGGCATTGGTACTTGTACTATAAGAAATGTTAAATTTAGCAGTAAAACAATTTATAGAATGAATTTTGTTGCTAAAAACCCTATTTAACAGCAATATTAAAAAATTGTTGCCAATATATGTTTATCTATAGTAGCAATAATTTTATCAAATTTAGTTGTCTAATACATACAGCCACAACTTTTTGTTATTCCTGCCTAAAGCTATAACAAATATATAAGGTCACAATTTTGTAGCAGTAATATGAAACAACTTTATAGCAGTAATTTGGTTGACAATTACACACGTGTTGCCTATAAAAATGGACTCTATCAAGTGTACTAGATCGCGTGGTAATATTTAGGCAAAACCAAGTATTGTTTCCTTAGGGATCTTAAGCGAACAACTTTAAATTTCTAGCAAATAGGCACATCTGGTATCTTTCATAATAAAAATGAAGATTTCAAGTAAACTAACTAAGAAAGTTAATAAGTAAACTAAAGCAAAGTCAAGCATCAACAGATTCAAGGTTGTAGAGAATACAAATAAACAACAACAATAATAAAAATGCAGCAGACCTAAACCAAGCACAAGTAAGCAGTTTCAGTACATTCCTCTCCTTAAACATTAAGAGCAGGGTTACATAACGTAGATCTATGATATTTTACTCTCAAATCACCACACTAGAAACCTCCGGACATATGGTTCCTATGAGAAGCAGCCTAATCGAATCTGTTCAGCAGAATACTACTTAATCATGCATTAAGATCTTGCAAGCATTTTATCAAAGATAAAAACCCCTAGTATGCAGTCTACTCGAATTTCTTCAGCAATGAACATGCATGTGTTTCATGGCATTTTCATAGCTATGAATCTCCTTTCGATCTCATCACAACCACTAGCATATGAGGTGATCAGTCTTAAAGGAAGATGAAGCACACTAAGAAACAATCATCATACAAATAATACCCATAATAAAGAAGGAGAAGAAGTACTTACTACTGTCAGCCGAGCTAGCTCAAGCCTGCTTAAATGGACTAGTCACAACACATAAGCACCATCAACAGAAAAATAAATAATAAATAAATTAAGCAAAATTGCTACTAATATTAAATTAAACTAAAGAGTTAGAAAACAAGAGAGAAAATGAGCTAAGAATTCAAAAGTTCTCAACTACTAAAACTAATGGAGTATTTATAGCACTCCTCAAAAGACTCAACTACCCTAGATTATAAAATAACAATAAAGTACTAAGCCTTGATGGCTCAAAGTTAACCACATAATAAAATATTAATTGGTTCATTCACTAAATCTAAATTTAGATTTACAAGTTACATCTCTTTTCTTTAAAAGTCAAATCTTCTTTTGAGACAAATTAAATCTTCTACTCCATTCCTCCATAGGCCACGATATGGTTCCAAATTCCAGATATCTTTTTCTCTCTCCTCACATGATCTTTCCAGCCAGACTCTTTTTGAGTCTGCTTGCTAAGATTTTTCAAGAATTTGCTCCGTTTCAATTTATAACCTGAAATAAGCTCTAATTAGCCAAAATTAATTCAATAAAGCACAATTTAAATCCAATTAACATATGAAATTATTGTTATATTTTATACTTATCAATATGGCTACAACTTCTTAATCCAACAAAATATCAAATTTTGATTGTCAAATACATATGGTCACAACTTTATAATAATAATATGCAACAACTTTTTTTTATTGCTGCTAGAGCTATAACAACAATTTGTATACTTTTGGCAGCAAATTTGGCTGTTAATTTCTTATTTGTTTGTACTGGTGTAGGATAAACATATCAGAACTATAATTAGAAAGTAATTATATAAATCAAATCTCCAGCTAGCTAGTATTTTTCGAGTATCATTGTGGTACTTCATTTTCATAGGGTGACTCAAACCTAGTTCTTTTGTTGTCTTTTTTTTTTTCTTTTTGTTTTTTGTTTCCGTGTTGGAGCCTCCCTTATAACAAAAAGAAAAAAAAAAAAAAAAAAGAACTAAAATAAATTAATGTCAGAATTAATACCAGAAAGAGCTCAAACATCATTGGGATTACGAGAGGTTAATTACATTCATGATCCTCAAACTATTAGAAACATGACAAACTTACCATAACACTTTAATTTATAACCAAAACTTTTCACATTTTGACTTTTTTTTTGTCCTTTTGGCCGGATCCATCAAATCCGTGCACTAAAAATTCCACATAGATATTAATATTACCATTTTTTTTACCCGTGAGATTGAAAGAAATAAATTAATAAACTTTATTTTTTTCACTCATATTTCAATTGTAAGGAAATAATAATCTAGCATCCAAATAATATTTTTGGTGAACAAATTTGGTAGATTTCAGTTAAAAGGACAATAGGAGAAATAAAAATCAAACTATAAAGAATTTTGATTAAAATTTTATAATAATTTTATTTCATTTCTAATAGTTAGATGATATGGATGTAATTAATCTGATTGCGAGTAATTAATAACAATTATTAATTATATATTTTCCTATCACTATATTATCCTGACTTCAAAACTTACTATATACATTTGACTTCAACTTTATAATGTACATATCTATATTACGGCGCTTTAAATCTCCTTTATATTTAAACCTCAATAATTTTTAAACCCTGTAGACACAAATAAGTCATCAAGAAGAACAATAATTTTGACATCAAAACTAAAATTGTCAGAAAGGAGAATTAAGGAAAAATAATCACTTTGTAATGTCTCAATTATATTTTATTATTATGATAAAAAAAATCTTAAACAACGTATATATTAAAAAAAAAAAGGGAAGGGAGAGCTTCACCCCTGTAAAAGGGTTTATCTCGATTCGAACTCAAATTTAAGATTCAAATTTAAAACTGTATTTAATAGGAAAGAACTCTTTATCATCTCTAACCAACAACTGTTAATTAGTGTTTTCCTTGAAATTAAAATGAGATAAAACAAGTAATACAAATTGCATAAGTGATCTTGTTAATTGTTACATCCAAGTAATTAATATATACTTGGAACCAAATAGTACCAACTAATTAATACCGAAATAATAATACAAACATTGAAGTGGGGATTGAATCATTAGTAAAAGATAATACGGAAAGGAATTCTAGTCTTCTCCCACAAACTTTAATTGACCATATTAGTTTCTCTCGTACACCCGTATGAGTCAACCAATTGCATTAATTATCTTTACTATCGTGTCTCATTAAGCAAAATACATCCTGAAGTTTGTATCTTTTACCAAAACTATAATTGACCGTCTAATTAATTTTTTGAATATATTAAATACTTGATCTTTTTATTTCAATATTATTAACTCCAAATTTGACCTATCTTTTGTGTATGTGTAATATGCTTTTTCAGTGATGGAACTGTGAAATAAACTTTTCCAAATAATTTAAAAATTATATGATTTTATCACTTGGAACTGTAAAATGAACACTTCTAGCAAATCTATTTTCTTATCCAGAAAATTTTCAGAAATTATGTTACATACTAAAATATTATTGGTCATGTCACTTAACAGTGCTTGTTACATAGACATAAAATAAAATCGAGTTTGGAGCTAATAATATTAAAATGAAAAGATCAGGTACTCAATGTGTTCAAAAAACTGATCAGGGGGTCAATTGCAGTTTTGACGAAAGATCAAGGAGTTCAGAATGTGTTTTACCATCTCATTACTATAAGATTAGTCTTCATCCAATTTATATATATATATATATTGCTATAATAGTTTACACATCATTAAAAAAAAAGTTGTTAGCAATTTGTTTTGATGGAATTACCACAAGAAACATGAGACAAAAAAAATATAAAATTATTGCACTAGCTTTAGGCATCAATAAAAAAAGTATGGAAAAACATATTGCATGTTATAAAGTTGTGAATATATATTTTTAAAAGCAAATTTCACTGCCATTGATAGATATATCACAACAATTTTTGGATGTTACTGTTATATCTACTTTTTTTAGTAGCAAAATTTGTTTTAATGTAATTTTTTTGGGGTCAAATCTAACATTTTTTATAGTGAATTACTGCAAAATCTAACATTTTTGTTTGTAGTGTATTATGCATTATATATTACTCTCCT
Source organism: Euphorbia tirucalli (assembly GCA_039660915.1). Classification (NCBI taxonomy): domain Eukaryota; kingdom Viridiplantae; phylum Streptophyta; class Magnoliopsida; order Malpighiales; family Euphorbiaceae; genus Euphorbia; species Euphorbia tirucalli. The sequence continues at coordinate 9,678,476 of CM077638.1, forward strand.
TGATACTCCATCCATTCCTAAATATATGTCATTTAAGGTTGTTCACCAAGACTAATGAAGAATTTATTAAACTATTAAAATAACTATTTTACCTTTAATAAAATTCTCTTTGTTTTTAATTACCATGTGATATTCTTAATTAATATATATTAAACATCTCTTTTGAAATAAAAAAGGGTAATTTTAATTACCATGTGATATTCTTAATTAATATATATTAAACATCTCTTTTGAAATAAAAAAGGGTAAATTAGAGAAAATAGGGTCAAAAGTGCATAGGTAATATAACGTCATATAAAAAGGAACAAACTAAAAAAAATAAAACGACATTTATTTAGGAACAAAGGAAGTACTTTTTATGTATTGTTTAGTGAAAATTGTTTACTAAAACCAATGACATATTAATTACCCTGTTAAAATGACAAATTTAGCTTAATACCTTCTAATATAAAACTCTATTTTATATGATAAATTTATCTGTGTTTTTAATATTATGGCTAAATTAAAATTGCTTACATTAATTACTAAACTTCTCTCTTAGTTTAAATAAGGCCACATTTAGTGACCAAGGTAGGGAAGATCTCAGGGATCGGACCATAATACTTAGCCCATCTTACAAACCAATTTGGAAAAACACCATTGAAGTCTTTATGAAAATAGAAAAACCAAGAATGATTAAAAAATCTTAATAAAAAGGCTTTATACCAAGCTTCTTGATATTCATAATAATTATAAGTCTTATAAGGGTTGGTAGTTAAAATTTGGGAAGTAAAAGTTTTTTTATTCCAATCATTTAAAGAAATAACTTTGACAATTTTGACTTTACTGTAATTAACTTTAATATTGTCTTGAATATGTTCGATTTCAACAGAACCAGATAACACAAGGATTGACTCATAATACTCTCTATTCTTAGACGGGTCTGACTCAATGTAATGAAAATTTTGAGGAAATATTTCAGGAATAAGTTTAGAAGAATCAAAGTTTTCAAGCAAAAATACTTCTTCAGGTTCTAAAACTTTAATAAATTGTCTAAGAGGATTTGGAATATACTAACTAATGGTTTTCTTTATGTTTGAGGAAGTAGAAGGAGTTGAAGGTTTTGCCAAAACAGAAGAAAAAGAAGGTAAAGGACTTTGTGGACGAAAATTTGAATAAGGAGCTCTGGGTTGAGTTGGAACAAGAGGAGAAAATCTATTTGGAGAAAGAATTTGATTTTGATTATTTTGATTATTTTCCAAAGAGGCTTTGGTCAAAACTTTCTTCATGATCCCTGTAAAAATTCAAGGGATAAAAAATCAGGTAAACTATTAGCCTCGCCTTTGATATACTCAATCTCAAAATCAAAATTACTTCATAGAACTTGCCATCGTGTAAATATTTGTTTAGAAACCGAATTTTTAACATCTTTTTCTAACACGTATTTAGCAGATAAACAATCAATTCTTAATAGAAATTTTTTCATATATAAGTCATCTTCAAACTTCATAATACATAAAACAATACTTAAAACTTCTTTTTTAATGGTTGAATAATTCTTTTGAGCAGGATTCCAAATTCCAGAATAAAATCTAACTAAATCTTCTTTGTCTTTATTGGGTTCTTTTTGCTTTAAAATTCCCCCAAATCCAATTTCACTTGCATCTGTTTCTACAATTAAAAATGCCTCAGGATGTGGAATGTTTAAACAAGGTAAACTCTTAATTTTTTCTTTAATTAATCTAACTATTCTTGTATGTTCTTCTGTCCAAGGTTTAGATTCTTTTTTAACCTATCATATAATGGTGTACAAAGTTTTCCTAAATCTTTGAAAAAATCATGTACATAATTTAAACATCCTAAAAATCTCTGTAATTGTTTTTTCTCTTTTATTTCATCTGGAAATTTGGAAGTAAATTCTAGACTTCTATTTATAGGCTTAATTGTACCTTTGTCTATGTCATATCCCAAAAATCTTACCTTTGTCTGAAATAATTTCATTTTTGTTGCCGAAACCACTAAACCATTAGTATGAATAACATTATAAAACTTTTTTAAATGACTAATATGTTGTTCAATAGATTCTGAATATACCAAAACATCATCAATATAGACAATTGAATAATTACTTATTGGTTCAAGAATATCATTCATAACATTCTGAAATTCAGAAGGGGCATTTTTCAAACCAAAAGGCATAACATTCCATTCATAATGACCAAAAGGTACATTAAAACCAGTCTTATATTTATCTTGTTCATTAATACCTATTTGCCAAAACCCAGATTTCATATCAAATTTTGAATAAATTTTTGCATTATATAATTTTTTTAACAAGTCTCGTTTATTGGGTATTGGATATCTAATCCATTGCTTTATGTAAAGGTTTATAATTTATAACCAACCTGGGAGTTCCTCTCTCAATTTCTGCAGAATTCATAACATAAAAAGCCGAACATGACCATGGTGATTTTGAGTCTCTAATTAATCCCTTTTCTTTTAAGTCTTGGATTTCTTTTCTACAAGTTTTTTCTAATTCTTCAGACATATGAATAGATTTTGCCTTAGTGGGAATATCCTTTTCATTAAAATCTTTAATATAAGGTAAATTAACTATATGTTGTTTTCTATTCCAAAAAGCATTAGGAATGATAGCACAAACATTTTTTGTAAACATTTCTTCAATCTCTTTTATTTTTAGTTTAATATCATTATTCTGTAATTGTTCTTCTATTCTTTTTTCAGTTATTTCATCAATTAAAAATTTTATTTGTTTATGCTTATTTTTTATTAAATTAATATTATTTTCTATAGTACCTATTCCTTTTGGAATAATAGGGAATGCAAATTCAAATAAAATTGTTTTTCCTAAAATTTGAGTCTGAATACCATTATCACAGACAATAAATGGGTATAACATTGTAATAAAAGGTGTTCCCAATATTACTCCTGAATTCAAATTTTTTACCAATATCAAATAAGTTTTATAACAACATCCTTTATTACAAATTTTTACTTTGGGTGATTTGTAATGTATGATTAGTTTTGATCCATTTGCAGAACTTAATTTTTCAGAAGTTTTTTTATAATATTTTGTGGGTATTAATCCTTCTTGAATACAGTTTTGATCAGCACCAGTATCAATTAAAGCCAAAGTAGTACAATGAAATTCATCTTCTATTACAATATCTAATTTTACTAACCATTTTTGATAATTAACTTTATTAATTATATTAACATACTCTTCTTCATCTTGTTCTTTGATAATAATTCCTTTATTCTTATTATTATTAGTACTATGTGAATTATTTTGGTGTACGGTATTATTTAATTGAATCTTAAAAGTTTCTTCTTCAAGAATAGTTATTCTATTTTCTAAATTTTTTAAGTGTGTAATTTCTTTATGTAGAGTTTTTATTTCTTCTTGTAATTCTTTAATAGATACTTCTCTTGGTGTATTAAATCCATCATATATTTCTTTAACATTATATGGAGTATAATTTTTGGGTTCTCTGTTTCCAATAATATCTTTTAATTTTTGTAAATAAATTCTTTTATCTTCAGGATTATCAATTTTTTCAATTAAATCAAATAGAAATTCTTGTTCATTTGTTAGCATATTTATTTTTTCACAATTACAAGTTCCTATATATTCACAACTATCAGACTCAGTTTCACTTTCACTATTACTAATAATATTTAAATCATTTTCTGAATAGTCTGAAATTTCTGATTCTGAATCCGTCGACTCATTTATTAAAATTTTCATAATTTTATCTTTTAGATCATCCGAAATATCCAAATTATTTATTTTTTGTTTTGCTTTACAATTTTTTGAATAATGTCCCTGTTTTCCACAAGTATAGCAGATGACTATATCTTTTTTACCTTTTCTAAAATTTTTTCTTCTCTTTTTAAAAGTATTTTTAGCAACTGGTTGTGCTTCTTTAAATTTATTTTCCTTTTGATTATACCTTTTATAATATTTTTTCTTATAGCCAAATTTTTTCTTTCTAGATTTTACTTTATATTTTGATGATGGGGCTTTTATTGTTTCATAACCATATTGTTGACAAAAAGATCCCAATTCTTTTCTTCCTACTATATTATCTTTCTTTAATTTAGATTTAAATTTCATATCTGAACAAATTAATAAGCCTTCGTGATTAATATAATTTATCAATTATCCATAAGTTAAATCAGGATAAGGAATAATACCGTTGAACTCTGCCCTTAACTTTTCTCTAATTCTATCAGCAAATAATTTACGTAAACCAGCAATAAATCTTTCTTTCCAATAAGGATTATTACAGTCTTCTTTAGTCATCACTTTAGTTAAAAATAAATCTTTATACCAACGAAAATCTTGCAATTTAGGACAAGTTAAATTTTGTAATATTTCAGAGTTTCTGTCTTGATAAATTCTAGGGTCTCCTACAAATCCTTTTAATATAGTAAAAAGTAAAGTTGGAATAATATCATCTTCTTCAGTTTGTATTCTTTGATTATTTTCTTCTTTAATAACTATTTTTTTAGCGTTTACTATTTTATTTTTATCTTCTTGGGTTACGTAATAATCCCACCAACCTTTTAATTGACCAGTAAAGCCTGCCACTAGTACTTGTAATACTTGCAATTCAGAATCATTTTTTGATCTTGCTGCAGTAGCTGCCATAGACATTTCTTGTAATAAATTTATGATTTGATATTCAGCTAAACCATCTAGATTCCATTCACAAACAGATTCACCATCATATCTAGCCTGCAGTATATCTTTTCTTTCTTCAAATTGTGTATCAGGGGGTGTTGGTCTTGAATAATAATTTTTTGTTCTGGGCAAAGGAGTATATGTATTAAATTTAATTTTTTGAATAAATTGTTCGTCTCTATTTTGATCAAATTGATTTACCAAATTTTCAATATCGCTTTATCAGAATCTTTATTTATTACTAAAATTTGTTTATTTTTCATATCATCTAAAATATTTAATTGTGCTAATCTAACTTCAATTTTATCCAATACAGAATCTTCTTTTTTGAGATTAATTTTAATTCCAGGTTCACAAGGATTAAATATTGGTGTTTCTATTTTAGATGTTGAGGCTTGATTAGTTTTTGGTACTGTTTTTTGTGGAGATTGTACTACACATTCAACTCTGTTAAGTTGTCCAGAAATAGTATTTAATACTTGATTGGAATAATTGTTTTGACAAATTACTTGCATTATTTCTTTCGTTGGATTATTTTCATTCATATCTATTTTTCTAAATGGTGTTCCAATAAATGTTTCATCATTATTATTTATTATTATACTTTCTAAAGGTGGATGAATAGATACAACAGATTCATTGTTTGTAGTTTTCCAAAGTTTGGCAATTTTATTACTAACATTAATTTCTCTGAAGGTATATTCGATATTATTTTGTCTACAATAAAATTCAAACCATGTAAATAAAGGAATATCTACTTGTCATTTTTCCATCTTCTTATACCAAAGAGTTCTAAATTCATTCAATTATTCTTTTGTAAAATTATTAAAATCCAATTACGTTTATCATCATTATAATTTGCATATAAATCTTGTTTTAAAAATTCTTTATTAATTTCAAAATTTTCCATAATTAATTTCATTCAATTATTATTATTTAATACAGAAAATGTTTCCATTTGGGTTCTTGTTGGACTCAATGTATTATCACCCCTTATTTCTTCATAAATTGGTCTTGGGATATTTTCACTAAAATCAACACTTGATAAATTAAAATTTCTTTCAAAACTAGACCGAGGTAAAGTATTATTACTTGACAATGGCCTATTATTCGAATAAGCAGATGTTCGAGCAGGTTGACTTAAACTAGATGAAAAATCTATTCTAACAGTACCATTGCTGTGTTCAATAATTCTAGATGTTTGATTATTTATTTCTAAGGGTCTAGGTTCACAAATTTCTGTTAAATCCCAAGTTCCTGATCTACTTATTTCATTCCAATTTAATCTTTTAGGTACTTGAATATTAGAGTGTGCTCTATTTGCTTCAAATAATAAAGTCTCATTTCTTTTAAAATTTCTTTTCGATCTAGGATTAAGAGTAGTGGTCATAACCTTATAATAAATCCTATATATAATAGCAACAGATCTCATATTTTCTTTAAATTCCAAATTTTTTGTCTTAACAGTCAAGGTTAATGTATCTAAAATATTTGGATCAAATAAACTAATAGAAAATCCAGGATAACAATTAAAATATACATGTCCATTTGCCAAATTTGTTTCAGCCATGGCAAGCAAAGAATTAGTAAAATTAATATGTCTTCCATCACGCAAACACATCAAAACAGGAATATCAAGTCCTAATCGAAACAAAAGCTTTATAACAATTTGTACAGAACCAATATGTAAAAATTTATATTTTTTCAATTTATGTTCGTTTATTGTTTTTTCTGAAAATAATTAGATATTCTCATGTGCTTGGTTTATAGCAACAGTTTGCTCAGCTGTTTTAATAGCATAATCAGTTAAAAATTCAAATGTTCCAACAGAATAAATAGTACTAATATCTTGCTTTGGTATTGTCCAATCCATCAAGTCGTTCTCTATTTTACTAATATTAATTTCCATTGAATTAATTTCTTCTTCAATATTATTATTATTCCTGGAAGTAGAACCTAGTTCACGATTAGAAAATATTCTTGTTATTCTATTCATTTTAAATCTTATACTTGTTAAATCTATTCTCAGAAATAAGATAGAACCTGTTGATAAATAACGGGACCACCCAGCGTATCGGGACCACCTGGCTCTACTGGCTCTTATGGCTGACCAACGCTACGCCTCTAGGACTGATCAACGGTTCATCATCAACCGGACGAATCTTCAGTATCAAATTTCTTTGTATAAACTTAACAAACATAAAATAATACACTTCCAGTGTCTACCTACTCTCTTCAAAAATTTCATATTTACCCGAAAAACAATAAACTCGGTGGTTAACTGTCTATCAAAAAATAAAAGAGAACTTAATTAGCCTCCTCCGCTTTTTGCCATTGGGGGTAATTAACATTAATTAACTACTATTATTAGAAAGAAATCCATTGATGTTGACAAGTAGGGGATGGCTTATTATATCCCAGAGAACAACCCATCCAACTCCTTAAATTTCATTCTATGTTTGATTTAAGCAATAAAATCTTATGGAAAATAATTTCTCTTTTTTTTTTTTTGGCTTTTGTTTTATTTTGAATTTCAATCTTTTATACTTTTTGTTTATAATTTGACAAAATTTAATAAATTTTTTTTATTAATAATAACGTAATATATTAATATTTTTTATTAATAATAATTTAATAATATTCAATATTCTGAGCTAAGGATCAACAACCTGACAAAAAAAAAAAAAAACAAAACAAAACAAAAAAAGGATTGAATAGAAGTATAATATAAATTAAGTAAACTTTAATCAATATTTCTAGTTTATTTGAAAAAAAAAAATAAGAATTGTAGTATTAGAATCTTCAAAAAAAAAAAAAAAAAAAAAGAAACAAAAAGAAAGGGAAAAAGTAGAAAAAAAGACTTAGTTCAATCCACTCTAACGCTCCATTTTAATTCAATCTATCCAATATATGGATTGGGTTCAAACCCAATAGAATCATGTTACCTATATTTGACAATCAAAATCAAAATCAAATCAAGAAGGACATGTTAGGGTAGGATAAATATCAGAATTATAATTAGAAAGTAATTATATAAATCAAATACCCTCCTAATTCTTTTTGAAAATTGTTGTGGTACTTCGTTTTATTAAGTAACTTGGACCTTATTCTCTTTTGTTGTCTCTTTCTCTTTCTGTTTTTATTTTCCGATCTGAATCCTTAATTTCCTTGTAAAATAAATAAATAAATAAACTTCACTTCCACATTTACCAACTTTGCAATTGAAGTATACGTCAAATAATTTTAGAATTAAAATTAGAATTTTCGGCAAGGAGCGTTAAGGAATTAAATAATCATTTTAATGTCTTAATTAATAAAAAAAGAATGACAGAAGGAGTAATATGTGAATCAATAAATCCTCTATTTTTTTTTTTTAATTTCTTTTTCTTTTTATCAAGGAAAAAAAAAAAACAGTCAGCTATCCAACGAGGAGAGCTAATCCCAAGAAGATCATCTCGAATATAGAGAAATTGGAAGGAATTATTTTGCTGGAAATTAAGATAAGATAAAACAATATAAAAAGCTGCAATGCAAATCGCAATAAGTGATCCAAAACAGATTGATGGTGGTTGTTACACCATCTAACTAATTAATACTTGGGACCCAAATACTACAGAAATAATTAAATATTAATAATACAAACTTCGAAGTGGGGATTGAATTATTAATAAATTTTTGGTTGAAAAAACGGAGTTATCATTTTATTATTTCATCAGATTAAATTCTAGTCTATTCCCCAAAATTTTAGTTGATTATATTAGTTTCTAATATTTATCCGCTCTCGCTCGCGGCTACTAACTACTCGACAGTAATTAAATTACTTACCCCCAAAATCCCAATGAAATAACTAAAGCAAAGGGAGCTATCATATACAAATCTATAGATAATATAAAGCAGTAAACGTTTATACCATGTGTCATCTTCTGATTTATTTGAATTATTTATTTATTTTAATCTATTAATAATTATTTTAAACTAATTAAATATAAATTTAAAAATAATTTTTCCTTAATCTCCTCCGTTCATAAATTGCTAATCAAATTTCTAATTCTTTTCTATTTTATTTTTTCTCTCTTCATATTGAATTATAAAAGTCTCTCCTGTAAATGATAACTCTCCATACTCTCTCATAATAATTATTTGATATTCATATTTAATAGTAATAACCCCATTTAAACTCTTTTCATTTTTTATTTTGTTACGGTTTATTTTTTCTTTTCAATCTCTTTTTTGTTTTCAGATAGTTATTACAATGTTGATTATGAATCAAATGTTGCTTCTATTTCAATTGTTTTACCTCTCAATATTATTTGAATTAGTTTTTCTCAAAATTTTTTAATTTGTTCGTCGCTCTTACTTTTTTGTTTTCTAAAATTGATATTGTTTCTTCATATTTTGGTTCACTGTGCCAATGAGTTTCTTTTTAGTTCATAAACTTAATTTTGTATATTAACAATTGATGGTTCCAAAAAAAAAAAAAAAAAAACCATTGAAGTTTCCTAATAATCCAACCATAAATATTGGTGTTGCTGTGACTATATGTTAAATTAGAGTTATGTTGATGAAGCAACATTCTTATGACAAATCTCTTTATCTCTAAGTAATGAATTTGCCTATTTATTTGTAATAAAATTTATATGTATTGTATCTATCTTTTGTGGTCCTTTGTAAAAATTAGAACTAGGAATTTTCCTTTTTCGCATACTGATGTCATTATAAACCCTATGGATCTTCTCTCATAATTCTTTTGACCTTTCCTCAAGGTCTTTTAATAAATGTTCTTTCAGGTTTGGCCGGGTCAGGTCCTAATTGTGCCAACCTAGTTGGGATGACTAGTCTCGTCCTTGGACAAATCCGTTTTCCTTTCAAAAAAAAAAATTATATGTATAAACTTATATGATTTATCTTTAACCGCTTTCGTGATATATATTTTTACTTTTTTACCTTTTAACGTTTTTTTTATTGTTTTTCCTAATCAATAAACTTATTAGGTTAAAATCTTTAATTTTTTTCTCAAATGATTGGAGTTTATTATTAGTTCTCTTTTTCTTTTTGATAATAAATATTATTAGTTATTACATTATATAAAATTAAGTGAAATATAAATGAAAATACTATTTAAAAATCTAATATCATGCGGGGGCACCGGTCTAGTATTGTAAAAAGGTGGGACTTTCCTCTTTTTTTTCCCATGCCAAACAATTCTACTAAAGGAAATGTAAACAATTCATCGAAAGAATGAATTTCTTTATTTTTCAAGTCCAAAAATTTATACATAATAACATAGACAAATAAAAATGTTATCAGCTTTTTTAATATATAAAAAAACAAATCGTATATACTAAAAACAAAAATGCGTAAAAAAGAGAGTAGAAAAGCTGATATGATATATTAGAGAATTCTCTTTTTATATCCAAAATTTGGAATATTAATTGTTTTTTTTTTATGGGTGCCCCCGTTTTCTTTTCCGCCCCTCCTCTACTTCTAGTTTTAGCCCGGAAGAATTGTTTGGGCTAGAAGATTTTTTGAATAAAGCTGTATGTTGTTGGCTGGCACAAGCTAACTCACTTAAATAAGTTAGTCCGAGTTTTCCCTCTATCAAAATAGGTAATTATAAGATTACTTTGTATACTCTTTACTACCACAACAAATATTAGATTTCATAATAAAAAATTTTTGGACAAAAATATAAAAATTGTTATTATTGTTTAAATATTAAATAAAAAAATTGTTGCATATTACTATTGTAAAATTGTTGTATAAGTTTGTAGAAAAAAATTAATACAATTTTACAAGAGCAATAATGTTTAGATATTGTTGCTAAATACAAAAATTTTAAAATATTAATGGAGTACAGTACTCTAGGAATATCACCTTTTATAATTAAAAGGATATGTACTCCAGGAACATTGTAAAATTTTCCTGCTAAGTGAAACTATTCAGTAGTAAAACATTATTAAAATTACTGATAGCTCCGGGAAAGAACGTGTATTTACGTGGTCAGAATTGGTCAAAAGACCGCCTGGTTCAAAAAAAAGATTAGTACCTGTATCAAAGAAAATGTAAAGATCGGGTGACCTCCGGGTCTACTCCGATGCCTAAGTCAGAGATTTTAGAAAATGAGGGTAAGAATAAGAATGAAATTTGGGGATCAGAATGAGATACCTGTAGGGTTTCCCACTATCCTTTTTATACTTGATCAGTCCGCGTGGCTTTGTTAGGCCGTTATGTACGCTCATCTCTTATTGGTTGGGCATGGACTGCTCTTGGTCCCCTTCTGGCATGCCTATGCTGCAGACTCACCCTGTGCTTGTCCCCGCGGCGCCTATTACTAGTACAAGATCCTATCCTTACATGTGTACAGTGTAAACCAGCTTACCTGTCCTTTTAAACAGATAGCCTAATTAGGGCACAAGTTGTCTAAGCAGTTGCATAACAGGCTCATTTCCCTGATCCAGTCGGTCATTACTAAAGGTGTTGCCTCGCAACTGTCCTTGGTGACCAAGTGGAAGGTGGAAGAGGCATCATGAGGCAATTGGTCATTGTGAAAAGTCATGGACGAGCGACACAGTCATTAGCTGTATGAAACACGCAGTATGTTTTAGGACTGTGTCATTAGGATTCCCCCCCTGGTGAAGAATTCAAGCTCTTTTAAGGGTTTTTTGGCGGTAGGTTTGTGGGAACCAAGGAGTCCCTTGGGCCTTGTGCACCTAATGCGTGGGCGACAGGTGTCCCCTCATTTAAGTGGTGTCAGAAGGCATCTTTGCACCTGCCCCTCCCCTATTTTCTTTAAAAGGGAAACTGGGCTTCTATTGTTCCTCTGTTTTGAGAACCTTCAAGGCCCCCTTTCTACGATTTCTGAGTTCTTTATCTTGCATTTTGCAATCTGCTACTTTCATTGTCCTTATTCTCCAGTAAGTTCTTCTTTATACTTCAACTTAGTGGCATTGCAATTTAGATTTCTGTGAAAATTTGCCTTTTTTTGTTTGGATTGGTTTTCTGCGTTGGTTCGGTTTCTCGCCTGTTCATCTTCCTCGCTTTTCTGGGTTTTCTTGCTTTTCTGGGTTTTCGTTTGTTATTTGTCTTTATTTCCTTTCTTTTGCTTAAATCGATGAGTTCTTTTGTGACACTTAGTGACCTAGGCTCTTCTATTAGCGAGGGATCTGGGGAATTAGTGAACTCTAGGAACTGCCATAGGGTTGGTAGAAACACCCGGGGTTTTGGCTTCAAAAGCACTGGTAATAAACCAGCTCGGCGTCTCCTAGATCCCATAGACCCTAATGACTACCAAGTGCTCACCACTCCAAACTTGCCGAGTCTGCCTCATTCTTCAGGAAATGAGTACCACTTAACCTCCTCTTCAGAGTTTGGTTCTCCCAGTTCAGCACCCCCTGCTGGTATTGAGGAGGTGGGCACTTCAGTCCTGCCTCCTATATTTATTGAGCTGCCTGCTGAAGGTCCCATTTAGGTGGATTCTTCTCCGTCTGATATCCCTCAACCCGGTCGCAGCAGAACTAGGGCCAAGAGAATGACTCCTCGTATAGAGGAGAAGGTTTCTGAGACTCACGAGAGTCATATAAATCTTTATAGGGAGATCTATCCGTGGTTGAGCGACTGCCGGGTCATGTTGCCTTCTAGGAATCAGCGTCCATAAACCTCCACCAAGCTACTTCTTTATATATATGGACCAGATTCGATCCAGCTTTTCCTACCCTCTTCCATCCAACCTATGTGATATCCTCCTTAATTGGGGCTTCTGCCCAACCCAGATCCATCCTAACTCCTGGGGGGATATTTGTGCTATGTACTGGTTGTGTGAGAACCTGGGGTTTGATTTAAATGCCACCTTCTTTTAGAAGCTGGCTACTCCTAAGCTGGACTCTGGGGAGGATCACTACCAGCTGTCTAAGAAGGGAGATTTCTATGCCCTCAAAGGACGGATTGCTTCTCTGAAGCGCTTCAAGCACTTCTTTTTTTATATAAAGGTCCAAGAGGGCTTGGAGGAATTCCCCACCAGCTGGTCTTTTAGGGGGGCAGGGAAGGCCCGCCAGCGTCTAGAGCCGGGTGAAGAAATCTTCCTTGAAGAGTTCAGGACCTTAGCTCCTGACAGGTGGACCTGGCAGGTTACTGTTGATGCCTATATCGAGAAGATTAGGCTCATAGAAAGGGAAGATTCAAGAACCAGCTTTATCTATTACCTGGGTCTAGTCCCTAGACGAGGTATCTTTTTATCTTTGCTTAGTCATTTATTTGTTTTCTCAGGCATGAATGCAGCTGATGCTCTTGGTCGTGTTTTAGCTACCCAGAAGAAAATAATGCTCAAGGAGCCATGCCCAAACCCTGCAGAGATTCCATCAGGCGCAGAGGAGCTGGCCAGAGGGCCAAGCGCTTCAAAGGCATAAAAAAGGGAGAGGATTGTTCCTGATGATCCTGAGCCGGCTGCTGGTCCCATAAGTTTGGCTCTCTCTTCCCTAATGCATTACTTTTTACTGTCCTCACTTTCTATCTTCTCGTTTTTATTTGGTCAGGGCTTTGGAGCGACGGCTGTCTCTCCTGGACCGTTTTCCCTTCCTTGTGTTCTTCCTCAGCATTGGCTGCGAGGAAGAAGGGCAAGAGGTCAAGAGGTTCAAATAAAGGATCTGGCTGTTCAAGCAGAACTTAGGTATGGGTTTGTGCTACCGGCTGACAAGGAGGAGTATGGCAAGCTGGGTGATAACGAGACGGCTTCTATGTGCCTTATGGAACTGTCCTCCGTAAGGATCTTAACTCTTATGCATCCTTGCCCTCTCCGTTTTCATTCAGCTTGTTGTTTTGCAGGGGTTCTCTAGGGCAGTTAAACTGGAAGGTCATTTCTCTAAGACCAGCAAGCTGGAAAAGAAGCTCAAGGAGACTTTTGCTGGCACTAGAGACAGAGAAAAACAAAGCTTGGTTGCAAGGTAAAGAGGTTAATAACCTAAAAAAGCAGTTGGAGGACGAGAAAGCTGCAAGGGACGTTTTCAAGAAACAGCTCGAGGACGAGAAGACGGCGCATAAACAAAATATTAAGAAATGTGATGCCATGCTTCTCGATTCAACTGGCAAGCTGGTTCTTTTGGGACAGATGTATGGCCAACGCGTCCTCGCTGCCTGTCAGGCAACTAATCCAGACCTGGTCTTGGACTTGGACTTGGTCAATTTTCCGCAGTATGACGAGCTCCCAGCCGACAGTCCTGCTCCGGATGAGTAAAATGTCGTGTCGCCAGCTGGTGCTGAGGAGGCAGTAGATGTAGGAAGTAACGTTCCTGGAGCGGATGCTCTTACTTGATAGGATTTGTAATTCTTAAGGCCTTAGTAGGCTTTTATTTTGTACTTTGCTTATTGAATTAATGAATGATCTTGCTTCCAACTGCTCTCTTTTATTTGTTTATTCATCTTCTGTTTACTCGGTTTTTATTTTGTTCACTGAAATTCTATCTTGCTTGTGGCTTTATGCTAAGTCCGCACATCTATGCCTTCATTATTCATTCGGACCCAATTAGGGTTTTAGGATAAATGTGTTTATTCGGTTATGACCGAATCCTGTTTGGAGGTTCTAATGATTGAAAAATATTTTATTTATCTTTTCTGATTACATCTTAGAGGGCGTCCCCTGCTAAGTTTTATAATCGAAGGTGTTGCCTCGTTAAAAACCCGACTATTCCAGTGGGAAAAATCCATTAGTGGGAAAAAAGAGTGCAACCCTTTTCTTCTTAGCTATTCTCAGCTGGGAAGTATTGCCTTAGGTTGGCAATATTCCAAGTGCGTGGGATTTCTTTCCCATCTAGATTGTGAAGCTTGTACGTCACTGGACCGACTGCTGTTGCCACTCGGTATGGCCCTTCCCACTTTGCACCAAGCTTTCCTTTTCCTTCCCTTACCTGTGATGCTGCGGAGTCCTTGTGGACCAGGTCACCTTCCTTGAGTATTATCCTTTTTATTTTCCTATCATGGTATCGGGCCACCTTGTTTTTGTGCCATCAGGATGTAAGCTCATCCCTTTCTTTCTTCCAAGGAATCCAGGTGGTACTTCATGTTGATATGATTTTAAGCTTCTGTGTAGTAAAGCACTCGGTCATTGGGGGCTCCTATTTCGACCGGGATTACTGCTTCTACTCCATATACCATAGCAAAGGGTGTTTCCCCAATTGGTCTTCTTGGTGTGGTTCTATAAGCCCACAAGACATTATTCAACTCATCTGCCCATGCTCCCTTGTGACCCTTCAGCCTTTTCTTGATTCCATCTCCTATGGTTCTATTTGTGACCTCCGTCTGCCCATTGCTTTGGGGATGTGCCACTGATGAGGAGTTATGCGTGATTTTGAGTCCCCTATAGAATTCCTTGAATTTGTTCGAGGTGAATTGGGTGCCATTATCGGATATAATCCTGTTGGTTATCCCAAACCTGGTGACGATGTGGTCCTATATGAAGGAGAAGACTTTCTCCGGAGTGATCGTTGTAGCCGCTTCTGCTTCTACCCATTTGCTGAAATGGTCTACTGCAACTATGATCCATTTCCTCTGTCTGCTAGCCTTAGGCATTGGTCCTACGATGTCAATTTCCCATGTGGAAAAGGGCCAGCCGGTTAATATTGGTCTCTGTTCTGCTACTGGCAGGTGGGACCTTTTGGAGTGAATTTAGCACTGGTGGCATCTTCTTACGTAAGCGGTTGCATTTGCCTCCATTGTTTCCCAATAGTAACCTTGTAGCATTGCTCTTCTGACTAGCGTCTGGGCCACTTGGTGGGACCCGTAGATTCCCTCGTGCAGCTCCAGGAGGACATAGTTCCCTTCTCCACAGTAATGCACTTCAACCATGCATCGGTAAAGGACTTCTTGTAGAGTTCTTTGTCGATTATTGCATAGCGCTGTGACTTCTTGGAGATCTTTGTTGCCTCTCCTTTGTACTCAGGCAAGTGTCCTTCGACCAGGTATTTTATTATGGGCTTCATCCAACCCAGCTCTGCCTTTTCTATTATCATCGCCTTGTTTTTTTCGATGCTGGATTTAGTTTGAACTTCATACGAGCAATTTAGGAATTGCCAATCTTGAACGCTCGCCGCTGCCTTAGCCAGCTTGTCTGCTTCAAAATTTTCATTTTTGGAGATGTTTTCCACCCTCCACGCGGTGCCTCTGCTTTCGACTGCTTCGAGCAAACATCACACCTTGTCTAGATATCTGGACATGCAAGGATCTTTAGTTTCAAAGCTTTTATTAATTTGGTTAGAAACTAACTTTGAGTCACTCAGCAATTTCACCCGGTCCAGAACGATTTCCCGGATGAGCTCCAACCCCTTAATCACTGCTTCATATTCTGCGGCGTTATTGGTGGCAGGGAAGGCTAGCTTCGCGGCATAAGACATCCTTATTTTCTCAGGTTCTTCGATGTGCACTCTAATTACTGCTCCTTTTTTAGATGAAGCACCGTCCACATATACTTTCCATTCTTCTGCCTCCAGCACCTGGTTTGGTTCTAATTCTGTGAATTCCACCACAAAATCTGCCAAGACATAGGCTTTTAATGCCGATCTGGTCTCAAATCGGACGTCAAATTCACTAAGTCTGATAGCCCACTTAGCCAATCTGCCCGAAGTATCCGGTCTCTGTAACACCTTTTTCAAAGGGAAATTGGTTCTCACAATTACCGTGTGAGCCTGGAAGTAGGGTCGTAACCTGGCGGATGCTGAAATTATCGCCAAGGCAAATTTCTCGATCCTCGGGTACCTGAGTTCTGCCCCTCTCAACACTTTACTGTTGTAATACACTGGGTATTGCTGCCCTTCCTCTTCTCTAACCATCACTGAGCCTATTGCCTCATCGGTTGTCGCCAAGTACAAGTATAGAATTTCACCAGGTATTGGCCGACTTAACAATAGTGGGGTTCCCAAAAAGTTTTTTATTCTGCCAAATGCCTCCTGGCATTCATCATCCCAGTTGAACTTCTAGCCTTTCTTGATGGCCTTGTAGAAGGGTAAACATTTCTTGGCTGAAAATGAGATGAATCTTCCGAGTGCATTGATGGGGCCATTAAGGCGTTGGACTTCATTCACTGTTTTGGGCGGCACCATGTCTAAAATTGCTTTAATCTTCTCTGGATTTGCTTCCACTCCCCTTTGTGAAATCATGAAGCCCAGGAACTTCCCACCTCACACTCCAAACACGCACTTTTTCGGGTCCAATTTGAGGCGGTATTTTTGTAGTATTTTGAAGGCCTCCCGAATGTCTTTGGCGTGATTTTCTTCACCCTTGCTTTTAATGATCATGTCATCCACATATACTTCAACTGTTTTTCCAATCGTTGACCAAGCGCTGATATATCGCTCCTATGTTCTTTAAACCAAAAAGCATCACCCGATAGCAGTACGTGCCTTAGTGGGTTATGAATGGGTTTTTTCTTCATCCACTGGGTCCATAAGAATCTGATGGTATCCCAACTTTACATCCAGGAAGGAGTAGATTGCGAATCCAGCAGTTGAGTCTACCAGCTGGTCAATGTTGGGAAGAGGATAGCTATCCTTTGGGCAAGCTCTATTCAAGTCAGTGAAGTCCACACACATCCTCCATGCCCCTCCTGGTTTTTTCACCAAGACCACGTTTGCCAGTCATTCGGGGTATAACACCTTCCGGATGTGTCTAGCTTCTAGCAGTTTATTTATTTCTGCCTCAATCGCCTTCTACCTCTCTAGTGCATGTTTTCTTCTCTTTTGTACTACCAGCTTGGTAGTAGGATCTATATTCAGATTGTGCTTCATTATTTCAGGCAAGACTCTAATAATATCCCTAGTGCACCAGGTGAAGGTCTCCTGCTCTTCCTTGAGTACTGGCGTGATTCCCTGCTTCAGCTCGGGCTTCAATTCCTTGGCCACTTGGACTGATCTCCTTGGTCCGACCATAAGGGTTTCTAGCTCATCTACCGGTTCAGCACTGTCTTGCTTTTCTGATTCCCAGCTAATCTCTCCTGGTTTCAAGGAGGCTAGATATGTCTTTTGGGCCATCTGCTGACTCCCCCTAGCCACTGCCATCCCAGACGTGGTTGGTATTTAGAGGGCTAAATACCGGACAGAGAGGATTGCTTCTGATTCTACTAGGAAGGGTCTTCCCAGTATGATGTTGTAGGCGAGTGGGGTGTCAATTATTACAAATTCTTCTTCGGACCTTTAGCTGTGCTTGTCATCACCCACTTCTATATTTAGTGCCACTTGCCCGACAACCGTGACCAAATGGCCACTAAGCCCTACTAGGGGTGAATACACTGGCTGGATTCTACTCTGATGGACATCTAGCTGTTGGGCAGCCTCTCTCATGATGATGTTAACTGAGCTACTGGTATCCACGAGGATCCTTTTCACCGTATATCTTTCCACCAACACCTCGATGACCAAGGCATCTGCATAATGTGCTTGCATATTGCTATGAATTGAGAACGAGTGATTCAAGCTACTGGATTTCCCTGTGTTCGCTGTTTGATGTGCTGAGGACCTAGCTTTTTTTACTTGGTGGTTCAAATTTGGGTCCCCCAGTAATAACCATGACGAACCCCTTGGACTTCTTAACTGGCCTTTCATCATCATCTCTTTTGTCCTTTTGCTCTTTATCTCTGTTTGTGCTCTTTGTTATGCAATCAACAAACCTACTAAACTTTCCTGCCTTGATCAGCAGGTCCACCTCTGCTGCTAGGACTCGGCAGTTGTATGTGTGATGACCCTTGGCTTTGTGAAACTTGCAATACGCTTCCTTTTCACTCCCCATTATCTGGTCAAGCTTGGTATTAGGATATCGAATGCTCTTTGCATCCGAGATTCTCTAAATTGCTATTAGTACCTTACTGAGTGGAGCATTCAATTGTGCAAATCGTGACCTGTCTCCGGGGCGGTCTCTGTGATCTCGCCGTTTGTGCCTCTCCTCAGGCCGAGTGGCCTTATCTCTATCACCATACCTCCTACTCTTCGCATGCATGTCAATCTCATCGATTTCTACCATGCTTTTCGCAAGAGCTATCATCTGAGTCAATTCTATGGGTTTCCTTGTTATGATTTCTCCTCGAAACCTTCATTGGTAGTGTTCTTAATCATTGCCTCCTTAGCTGTGCTGAAATCTAAGTTCCTAACCTCCAGGCATGCAAGGTTAAAACGATCAATAAACGACCTCAAAGATTCACTAGGCTTTTGGACCACTTCATGAAGGGTGCGACTAGCTACTCCAGTCGGTATAGAGCCTATAAAGTTCTTACAAAATTCCTGCCTGAGTCGGTCCCAGCTGTCGATTGTTTCGGGGTCCGGAGATTCAAACCAGTAAGCCGCTACTCCTATCAAAGTTGTAAGGAACAGGCGATAAATCAGCCCCTCGCTTGCTCCGGCTATGTCCATCCTGTTTTTGAAGTTCCTTGTATGGACTCGAGGATCCGTGTCGCCCTTGTAACTACCGAAGGTCGGTTGTTTGAACTAGTGGTCTATTGGTTGATTGAGTATTCTAGCTGAAAAGGCGGATTCCCCATTTTCCATCAATGGTTCCTGGTATGATATGGCGAATGTGCTCAGTGCTTTCTTGAACATCACCCAGGGATCATCTGTGAGCTCAGCATTGGTTTGGGGTGGAGTTGGAGGAGGTGGAATGTTGCATGGGACCGGTGTACTATATGGGACTGGTGTGTTATTGTAAAAACCGTATGGGGTGAAGAGGATGTGTGTTTGGGGCAGCGTTTGCATTTGGTTCAAGTATGGCTGAGCGATATGAGAGGGAGGCAGATAAGATTGAGGCAATCCATACCAGGAACCAGGGGCGAGGATCTGGAGACCATTGCTCCCCTGGGTTGATGTGTTGGTGTTCATCTGTCCTGTAGGAGGCTGATCCCCGACTGGTGTGGGCACCCAACCAATAACAGCTTGAGCTCCTCCTGGCTGGGATCCTCCAACCTTCCTCCCGCCGGTCACTCCCATGCCTGCAGGGTGTATCACAGTGGGTCTTAATCCTTCCGACCTCACCATAGTCATCCCAGTTTCAACGACCGGGAATAGGGCGCAAACGGTGCTTGGGTGGGAATCAGGCTCCGGCAATGTATTCACCACAGAGAAAGGAGTGCTGCTACTCATCAAGGAGCCTATCATGCCCTGTTTTTGCATCTGCAGGACGGCCTGCCGGAAATCATTCTGGTCTGCAAGACTCATCCCGTAATTCCTGGCAATCCGATCTAAAACGGCACTAGCAGAGCTACTATTGCTGCCTAAAGTTGTGGTGAAGGTGTTGGATGGACTTGGGGTTGCAGTTGCCAGTGGTAAGGGCATTACAATCTCTGGCAATGGTGGTATTCCTCCTCTCTGGGGGGAAAGAACTGTTGAAACAGCTTCTGAAGTTGTGATTCCGATGACATTGCTGTCCAACGGGTTTACGCTCACCGCACCAATTTGATAGCTCCGGGAAAGAACGTGTATTCATGCGGTCAGAATTGGCCAAAAGACCCCCTGGTTTAGAAAAAAGCTGAGTACCTGTATCAAAGAAAATGTGAGGACCGGGTGACCTCCGGGTCCACTCCGATGTCTAAGTCAGAGATTTTAGAGAATGAGGGTAAGAATAAGAATAAAATTTGGGGATTCAGAATGAGATACCTGTAGGGTTCCCCACTATCCTTTTTATACTTGATCAGTCCGCGTGGCTTTGTCAGGCCGTTATGTATGCTCATCTCTTATTGGTTGGGCATGGACTGCTCTTGGTCCCCTTTGGCATGCCTATGCTGCAGACTCATCCTGTGCTTGTCCCCGCGGCGCCTATTGCTGGTACAAGATCCTATCCAGCTTACTTGTCCTTTTAAACAGATAGCCTAATTAGGGCACAAGTTGTCTGAGTAATTGCATAACAGGCTCATTTCCCTAATCCAGTCGGTCATTACTAAAGGTGTTGCCTCTCAACTGTCCTTGGTGACCAAGTGGAAGGTGGAAGAGGCATCATGAGGCAATTGGTCGTTGTGAAAAGTCATAGACGAGCGACACGGTCATTAGCCGTGTGAAACACGCGGTATGTTTTAGGACTGTGTCATCAATTACTAATTTATCTTAATACTTCTAAAATAAAGTTATATTTTTTATGCTAAATTCATCTTTCTTTTTAGTATTGTAGTTTAATTAAAGGGTTGTTTGCAATAGTTATTAAAATTCTCTTTTAGTTTAAATAAGGCAAAATTTTAGTTAATAAAATGTGATGTAAACTACAATAACTTTATTTTTCAAAAATTTGATGTGATATGAATATATGTATTTATTCTATATGAGAACAGCACTTTTTCTATGAGCAGATTAAGGCCTCAGGTAGCCTGGACCAAGACCCAAAAAAACCCCATTGATGAGGCTAAGGTCTAACCACTATGTGTGCATTCCATAAAGGGTAATCTTTTATAATTCTCTACAGTTAAATTATTTCGTTCAAATTTGTTAGTTAAAAAGTTCATTTAGCAGTAATATTTAAAAGTTATTGTCAATATATGTATATCAATGGTAGCATTATTTCATCAAATTTGGTTACCTAATACATACAACCACAACTTCATAGCAGTAATATACAACAACCTTATTATTGCTGCCTAAAACTATGACAAATACATAAGATAATAACTTTATAGAAATAATATGCAACAACTTTATAGCAGTAATTTGATTGACAAATACATACGGTTACAACTTTTTCTTAATGAACAAAATATCAAATTTGGTTGTGAAATGCATATGGTCATAACTTTATTATAA
This sequence comes from Euphorbia tirucalli, assembly GCA_039660915.1. Classification (NCBI taxonomy): domain Eukaryota; kingdom Viridiplantae; phylum Streptophyta; class Magnoliopsida; order Malpighiales; family Euphorbiaceae; genus Euphorbia; species Euphorbia tirucalli. Next base: position 9,699,911 of record CM077638.1, read on the forward strand.
CAATATTCAACTTTTTTTTTTTTATTATTATTGTGAAACAACAATTCTTATACTTTTAACACCAAATTTTGCTGCTAAATTCTAATTTTTTTTTAACTGATCAGAACTATAATTAAAAAGTAACAATATAAATCAAACCTCCAGCTAGCTAATTCTTTTGGAGAATCATTTTCAAAGGGTGACCCAAACCTAGTTCTTTTTTTTTATTTTTTATAAAAAAAACTAAGAATTAATACTAAAACCAGCTCCAACATCGTTGAGATTACAGGGAATCAATTATGTTCATGGTCCACTAATTATTAGAAATGAGACAAAATTACTATAGAACTTTAATTTGTAACCACAACTCTTCCCAGTTTAACTTTTATTTTTTCTATTGTCTTTTTTGCCAGGACCCACCAAATCTGTAGACAGGAAATTCCACATAAATATTGTAATATTAAAAGAAATAAATTTTAATTTATTTTTTTATTTATTCATATTTCAAGTATGAGAAAATAATAATCTAAGTATTTTTGGTGAACAAATTTGGTGGATTCGGTTAAAAGGACGATAGAAGAAATAAAGATCAAATTATAAATAATGTTGCGTTATAAATTAAAATTTTATTGTAATTTTGTTCTAATTCTAATAATTAGATGATCATGAATGTAATTAATCCGATTGCGAGTACTAAGTAACAATTATTAATTATATATTATCCTGACTTCAAAATTAACTATATACACTTGACTTTAAAATTCAAATGTATATATCTACAGTCGCTAATCGCCTTTGTATTTAAACCGCATTAATTTGTAAACCGTATTGACACAAATAAGTCATCAAGAAGAACAATAATTAATTTGGCATTAAAACTAGAATTCTCGGAAAGGAGCATTAACTCTCGGAAAGGAACAATAATCATTTTTTAATGTCTCAATTAATATATATATATATATATATATATATATATATATATATATATATATATATTCACGAAGTGATCCTGGTGGACCACACCATCACGGTGGTCGGCTTTGGATCCAAATCCACAATTAGACAAATTCCTGGTCAAGGTGTGTCGGGTCCTTTTCTAGGGGTACCTCTCCCAAAGATGTTGCATATGTAAGGGTTCGAAATCGAGACCTCTTGCTTAAGTGATCTTAGTCCCTTCCGCTAAAACTAATACCTTTGGATTCAATTAATAATTTATTGATTATGATAAAAAAAAAAAAAAATCTTAAACAACATATTAAAAAAAAAAAAAAAAAAGAGAGAGAGAGAAAAGAGAGTAGTATATGCAACATAGGAAACAAGAAACAAAACTGCTAATTAAGCTCTCCATTCCAACGAGGAAAGCTAACCCCATAAAAGGATTTATTTTCCTCCATTGTTCGTTTTAAACTATTCAATTGAATCTGAATTCAAGTTAGGATGAATCCTTTTGTAGGAATGAAAACTCTTATAGTAATTATTTTTTTATCCACAAAATTCAAACCTAAGAAATTATTTAATAAAAAGGAACTCTCATCTCTAACCAACGAAGTTGGTATTTTCCTCCAAATTAAGATAAGATAAAAAGTAATGCACATTGCATGAGAGATCCAGAACAGAAGGATGGTGGTTGTTAGTTGTTACATCCAAGTAATTAATATATACTTGGGAACCCAAATAATACCAACTAATTAATACTGAAGTAATAACACAAACTTTGAAGTGGGGATTGAATTATTAGGAAAAGATAGGTCAACCAATTCCATTAATTATCTTTACTATTCTATCTTGTTACAACAAGATTGGTACTTAATCCACTTAGACTTGATCATTTGACAACCGCCAAAAATGTACTCCCTCCGGTTTTGAATTTTTGTCGTTTAAGGTTATTTATTAAAACCAATAAATTATTAATTGTATTATTAAAATGACTAATCTACCCTTAATAATTTTGTATTAAAGCTCTACTTTTTATGATAAAATTTTCTTCATTCTTAATTATTAAGACTTATTTGTATTAAATATTGAACTTCTCTCATACTTTTAATAAGGATAAATATGAGAAAATATTGTAAAAAATGTATTGGTAATCTAAGATGACATATAAAAAAAAACCACAGTAAAATTCTTAAAATGACTAATATTTGAAACCGGAAGGAGTATATATATATATATATATATATATATATATATATATATATATATATATATAAATCGCTATAATAGTTTAGAAATCATTAAAAAAAAGTTATTGCGATTTGTTTCGATGGAATCACTACAATTTTTTTTTGTGTGTATTATGCGGTATATATTACTCTCCTTTAATACTTTTTACGATTGTTTTATTAAAATTGTTTACTAAAATCAGCAGAGCATATTATGCTATTAAAATGACTAATTTAGCTTAGTACCTTCTAATATAAAACTCTAATTTATACGACAAATTCATATATCTTTCTATTTAATATTATGGCTAAATTAAAATTGTTAACATTTGAGAAACAGTTACCAACATATGATATAAAACGAAATAACTCCATTTCTCTAAAATGTTATCCAATATGAACACAAGGAACTGCTCTCTCTATATATGGCAAATTATACAATGGACCTGGTCCACATGAACCTTCCCAATAAAAAAACTGACATATAAGTGTTTTTTATTTTTCCAATGCCCATATTACTTATGTGTCAGTTTTTTATTAGAACGGTCCACATGAACTCGGTCCACTATTAAATTTCTCCTCTATATATATTCAGGACTCTACAGGTTGAGACGTTTCTAATTTACATCGTATTGAGGAAGGACAAATGAGGCCCACTAAAAACTCCCTTCTATGGGCAGATTAAGGCCTCAAGTAGCCCGGACCAACACCGAAAAAAGCCCAATTAATGAGGCTCAGGCCCACCCGTTATTTGTAGCCCTGTGTCCATTCCATAAAGGGTTGTCTTTCATATTTCTCCGTAGTTAAATTATTTCCTTCAATTTAAAATTTCTGCTTAACAAAACAAAATTAAAATCCATAATACATATTGATTCTCAATTATACAGCTCCAATAGAAGCTTATAAGAAGAAAACTTCTGAACAATATTATACAGAAGTTACTGATGCATGATGAAAATTTTTCAACGACACGTACAACATATGAAAATCTAGTTGGTTAAACCAATAATAGACTTCGAAGTGGTATACAAACTCTAAAATATTCTAATCACATAATTATAAGCATGAGTCGCAGGGGTGCACACGGTCGGTTAACCGGTCCATGTGGACTTTTGCTAACGGTTAACCGCTTGAACGGTTTTTCTATTTTACTAACCGTACACTGTCCACTAAATTCGGTTAACCATTATTCGGTTAACCATTGATTTCGGTCGGTTAACCATTTTTTTACAGTTAACCATTTCCGAAATAAACATTATATTTTAAACCTCAAATTTTAAACTATAAATCTCACTAAAGTAAATTGTATTTAATATTTACTGACAATATTATATATATATTTATTACTCGCAATTCTTCATATTTTTTTTTTAAATTTATTTCTTAGTATTGACACATTGGACGGAATTATTTTATTCTAACAATACCTTTTGACAAAGATCAATAGTATGGTTTAAGATCTTTAATAATTGTATACATATAAAAGTGGAAGAATGAGTAAAATCCCCGAATCAGATACCCCATTTCCTCACCGAGCAGAAAATTTGTTCAAGATTCAATATTCAGTGAATTGGAAGGAAGAAGGAAATTAGGCAGAGAGCAATTACTTATCTCAGATAAGGAAATTGCATAGTTTTATGACTCCATATGTATCAAAGAACCCAAGAAGTGCATATTTTAGCATGGTTACATACTTTGCATGGATTGGTCAAAGTGAAGACTGTTATTGATCCTAACAATTTCTTCAGGAATGAATGAGCAGAAAAAAATGTTCTAAGCAAACTTACCCTTTATTTGTTTTCATTGTTATTATTAGTTTAATATAAGTATATATCAATTATTAAATAAATTCAAAGCCACAATATATATATATGTAACCAGGTGTAGGTGAGTAAAAGGTTGGAATTAAGGTAAAATTACAATAAACACCCAAATGTTTTATCTTTAATTCATTTAACCTATATATATATATATAAAAAAATTCCAACGGTCGGTTAACCGAGTCCACATGGACTTTTGGTATAAAAACCGAAACCAAAACCGAAACCGTGAAAATTTAAAAATAAAAACCGTACACTAGTCCATCGGTTTCGGTTAACCACATTTTTTGTCCGGTTTCGGTTCGGTTTCACAGTTTTTCGGTTTTTCGGTTTTTTTTGTGCACCCCTAATGAGTCGTCAACTGCTATATGGCATGACATATAAAAAGTTAATAATGCGATATATATTAATTAATTATTCATCATGAAATTAGCCTCTAGGCAGTGGCGAATCCTGGAGCTCACCCTTGGGGGGGCAAGAAACCATAAATGTCGGTGACGAGCACAATGTCAGCGGCAAGTCCCCGACAGGTTTTTTCGACCGAGAAGCATCTCTATGAAGGATACTTTCGGAAATTGATATCGATTTTCCGTATTTCTAGTAACAACTTTGTCTATATTTCTTAATTCTAAAATAAAAGTACAATCAAATTATTAAACATAAAGTTAAAATCCCAATCTATGAATTTCAATCCGCATTATAAAACAATTCAATCAATTCAATTGTAAAGCTATCTAATATTAGTATTTAGCCATTCTAATTAGTATTAAATAAATAAATAGTTAACATATTAAATCTAAATTATAAACCCAAATGCATCAATTTATAAAATATTGAAATTCATGAACAACGGAGACAAAAGATTCAAATAATATTAAACTTAAATTATAAACCCTAAAACCCTAATCTATCAATTTATCAAATTCATAAAAAATAAATTGAATCAAATGATAGCAAAATCATTATAAACACACATCATAACAATTTTTAATCAATTTAATTTAATTTATAACTAACAATAACCATATATTTCCAAATTCAATTTAGGAGCAAAACCATATATTATTTAGAAATTAAAACAGGAAAAATTAACTAACCTAACTAATGGAAAGAAGAATCACGCAAAACGGTAGACGGAGAGCGGCGGATGGCGGCGGATTCTGGCAACGGCACGATGTGGACAGAAGAAATTGAAGAGGGTATAGGAGAAGAAGAAGGGGCTGCGTGGTGAAACTGAGAAGAAGGGAAAGTTTATGGGTTTTCGTCTTTTATTTTTTTTTAAAGAGGCCAGACAAAACGACATCGTTTTGCCTGGCAAAAAATCCAGGTAAAACGACATCGTTTTGCCTTTAAAAAAAAACAAAAAGAGAGGCAGAAGTCATCTTCTACCTCTGGCTTTGGGGGGGCAAATCAGGCCCCCCAAACTAGAGGCTCTGGCCTAAAATGGCCATCGGAAACACCCCTACCAGGGGTGTTTTCCGATGGCCGGGGGGGCAGCTGCCTACGCGTGAACCCCCCCCCCCCCCCCTGTCTCTAGGGTTTGCTCGAGTCTTTTGTGCTTTTGCGTAGTCAAACTGAACGAACGGTGTGTTTAGTCCCTGGATTTTGCTAGGTTTTCCTATTGTTTTGTGTTTCTTGTTCGATCACTCTTGCTTGAGGGCATGCCAATTTCAGCAATAAACGATACGGAACTATTGATGTTGCACAATGATGAGGAAACATAATTTTTGTTGCCAATGCAGTTTAGGGGGTCCGATGATTCGCAGAGGTGGGGATGTGTTGGCAGGATGTTACTTGATAGGGAAGTTAATTATGCTGCTTTTTAGCGTACAATTGCGTCAGTCTAGAGGCCAAAGCATCGTGTCCACTTTAAGAAGATAGGGTTTAATAATTTTATTTTCAAATTTTTTCATCCAGTTGATCTGAATAGGGTTTTGAATGAAGGACCATGGTCATTTCATAACAAAATCATTGTCCTGTGCCATCTTGGTGTTGCGGATAATCCGCAAACCATTGAACTTAATCATGTGGACTTTTGGGTCTAAGCGTTTGATGTTCCTAGTGGTATTTGCCGGGGCAGGTTTGTCAGTTTATTAGTAATTATGTGGGCATAATACGAAAAGTTTTAGTAGTCTGCGTCAAGACTGGCTGCGTACTAAAGTTTAGCTTGATGTTCGTGGACCCCTTCAAAAAGAGAAGATGAGGCTACATGCTGAGGGTGGGGCTGATTTCGTGTATTTTCCATATGAAAGATTGTCTTCTTTTTGTCTGGTGTGAGATATGCATGACATATTGAGCAGCAATGTCCATTAGTGTATGAGTCGGAAGGGGGGGGGGGGGGGATGGTGGAGAGGAGGTTTGAAGCATCTCTCAGATTCTATAATTACTAGTATTATCATCATTAATATTATTACTATTATCATATTCTATTATTGTTATTATTATTTTCAGTGAGGAGGGTGAGGATGATCAACATGTGATAGCACTGAATGAAGCTAAGCGAAAACGAATGGGTCAGCATGAGGATGTTTATAGTAAGATAGTTGATGACACAAGTCGTTGAAGGGATGGACAATTATCTCCTCAAATTGTTTTACCAGAGTCAGGTGCTGGCAAGAGCCAGACCTGCCTGAGCCAACGAGTTTGTTTAGTTGGAACTGTCGTGGCTTGGACAAACCAGGGACATTTCAGCAACCACATAATATACTGCACAATGGCCTAAGGTGGTGGTCTTTGATGGAAATAAAAGTTGATAGCAATGTGGTAGAGGATTTACGTAGAAGAGGTCGTTTTGATGGTCTGTTTTATGTTTCACATGCGAGGCATGGAGGGGGTTTGGCTTTATCGTGGAAGGATAGAGATTTAATATCTTGAAAGCGTATAGTAATAATTATATTGATGTTGTGGTTCGGGATATTGATAAGGGTGATTGGAGGTCAACAAGGTTTAATGGCTGTTTGAAGAGACATAGACAGAGGGAGTCTTGGGATATGTTGATTTATTTGAAGGGGTTATCTGATTTAGGTGTGATGAGTCATTTCAATGATATAGCTGCGGGTAATGAAAAATCGTACTCTCAATTTTGGACCACATTCACTCTTGCACTAATATCTAACATTAGAAAAAAAAAGAAATTTGGTCCATTTTATATAGTTAAGGAATATTTTTGAGTCTTTTGTTTCTTAGGGGAGAGATTTGCTCCAGCCACAGAAGTTAGGGGACGAAAATGATATTTAACCCCTAAAAATATAAAATTATAATATATTAAATAAAATTTAATTTTTATATATATATAATTTTTTAAAAATATATTTTTCTCTAATTCGGTTCGGTTCGGTTTTATTTCAACTTTTTGAACAAAAACCGAAAACCAAATCAGCATACTTCTAAAAACCAAAACTAAACCAAAATAACTTTGGTTCTGTTTGATTCAATTTATTTTTTAAGCTCGATTCGGTTTTCAGTTGCGGTTTGCTTTTGCTCACCCCTAGTTAAGTCCCTTTCAAGCCATTTGATGATATATTATTTTATAGTGCCTTGTTTATTGAAATATTATTTAGGAAAATCGAATATATTGTATGTAAGTTAGAAAATAGACTATTTTTTTCAAATTATTAGAATTACGTAACTTTAATTCCTAGGAAAACCTGATAATAAATAATTATCAAGCCCGAGGCATATAGATTATAAATAAATTTTATTGGTATAGTAGAAGTGGAATATTTTATATTAGAATTTGAAATTTAATGTTAATGAGGAATTTGGTTGTAGATATTTAGGATATTGTAGTAGTTTGAGAGGTAAGTGTCACTAGAAGAAATGTTAAAATTAGCAATAAAACAAGTTAGCAGCAAAATGAATTCTCTGCCAAAGAACATATTTAACACCAAAGAACAAAACTTAATAAAGGCAAATAAAGCTTCAGACTTATATTTCAAGAAATACACCCAAGAAAATTTGCTATAATGATCATAAAACAAAATATAATATGAAAAATTGTCTTATGATTATAGCTCTCATACCATGAAATATTTGTGTAAAACCTTAAATATTATTATTGCTGAAGAGACTTATATACAGCCTTATACACTTATGTACAATATACAATTTGATCCTCACACAATATACTATTAAATGCAACACAGAATGAATTCTATAAATATATATATCACTATCACATTTTCCATTTAACAGAAACAAATTTAACATCCATAATACATATAGATTCTCAATATTATGGAGCTCCAAGAGAAGCTTATAAGATGAAAAACTACTGAATTATATCATACCGCTGATGACATGAAATTAAGAAGTAAATTCATAATGTGATATATTAATTACTCATCATATTATTTTTTTGTATAAAGCCAGAGCCCAAAGTGGAAATATGTTTCTATATGCAGCATAATGGAGCATGCATGTTTGCAGGAATGCTCCTGTTATTTCCTGCAGTAAAAAAGTATATTGACTTCTATAAATGGATGTCCAATTTATTTATTATTTACTATTTTCCATAATTGTAATTATATATACATTACCTGTTGAGGAAATTCACCACTTTTCTCCTGCGAGTTTATCAACAATCTTGCTGCTTTTTGTAAAGGTTTTGGGTCCCTCTCAGCCTATTTATTATTGAATAAAAATGTCATTCAATTAATTACTCTTATATGATCATAAACATTAAAAATAAATAGTTTTGAACTAAAATTTAAGATTAACCGAATTTAAAACTTACCTGTCCTGCATAAATAAGACCCATCATTGCCCAAGCAGTTTGTACCAGATTTGATTTGTTTCCTTCAAGTGGTGTGTATTTCTGAGAACAAAGGCATATATGTGACAAAAAATTATATATATATATATATATATATATATTTGTGTGGTTTGTGCAATAATAACTAGAGAAATATAATATTTTTTACACCGTTAGCAAAATTTGTTAACTTGTTATCTTGCAAATATTTTTTTTGCTGTTCAAATCTAACTTTTTTTTTTTATGTCAAACCATATTGTTCTTTTTTTCAATCAAACATACTACATTCATTTATGTAAATACGCGAAATGAGTTTTTTTTTTCCAAATACTTTTTCCTTTTAGAATACGTGTCATGGAAATAATAAAAAACTAGAAACCATCTTATTTTGTACTGAAATTCAAATTTAGAATAAGTAAATCTTCGGGTTAAAATTTCAAGCAAAGTAATTTTCAAGTGTAAGTATGTATACCAAATTTGGGCAAGAGAGATAGCTCTCTCCCCAACCTCCAGAAGTGAGTTGTTTGGAGAGCAGAAAATCACAAGCTTTACTGACTACTCTGCTGTTCTTATATGTCTTTCCAACACAAGCCAATCCTCTTAGTGCAAAAAATGTGCCATATATATAGCAAATTCCCCAATTCCCATACCTGCACCTCATTTAATTACATATAAATTTAATCATAATATTTTTAATTGCAAATAACTAAATTATATATACCAAGAACCATCGGAATTTTGTGTATTTTCAAGGTAACGAGTTGCTTTAGCCACTGCAATTTCTACATCCTCCTTCCTATATTCAGGATGTAGAGTCTTAAACAGCACAAAACATTCAACCATCGAAGCTGTGCACTCCACATACCTGAAATTACCAAGAATAATAATAAATATAAATAATTTGATTGCCAATACTTGTACATATAATTTTTCGTTTTTCCTTAGATCATTTAACCAATGCGTACTCATTTTCGACCATAACGACAGCAAAAATCTCAGTAGGATTCAAAATCTGGGCAAGAGAAAAATATTTCAATTAAATAATTAAATATGAATTGTTGAAATACTAATTAATATGAAGGAATCTGTATACACACACACACGCACCTCCAACCATGGATGAGAAGATGCTGGCTCCCAAGCCGAAAAACCACCGTTTTTGCTCTAGAGTTGCACAACAAATTAATAATCACTTCAAATTCAAGTTATGTGAACACCTATTCGGATTTCTTTTAGGGTTTTAGAGTTGTACCAGGTCCAATCTATGTTTAATTGGATGGTAAAACGAATAAAAATATTACAAAGAGAAAGTTAAACTCGCCGTACTTGCAAGGGAAGTAGAAAATCCACCGCATCATATAACCGTTGTGGTTCAACGTTGTTACCAACAACCTCTGGTTGCATTTGTGACAGTAACATTAAAACCTATAACATAGTTATTATACATACAAGATCATAGTAAGAAATTAGTATACAATACTTGCAATTCAATTAAAATGAATTAATTTTACTACCGTTACTGATTCAGCTGTGCAGTCAGAGACTTGCCATCCTTGATCTCGATCAGCCAAAGGCCATGCCCCTTTTGATTTATACCGCAACGTATTCTTCAAATCTCCAGGCGGATTTTCTCTTATCTTAATTAATTCCATCAATATCAACAATATTATTAAACAATTTTTTTTTTAATGTAATCCTCCAAATTTTTGACACCCTTACATTGATTATAATAGTTAAATTAATTAGGAAGGTTAAACCTGGGTTTGCTTGATGAATTCATGAGCTCTTCTAAGAGTAATTCCATATTCATCAATGAGATTACTTGCTATAATTGCTTGAATATAAAAAACCGCATCCCAGAGCTGGGTGCCCAAGTTCTGCATCAGTTAGCAGAAATTTAATTAGTGTTGCTATTAATTAATTAATTAATTGGTTATATAGATTAATTAGGAAACTAACTAAGTGAACCTGCATTTTCATCCCATCTTCAGCAATCCACAAGTAATCGGGAATTCTAGCGAGGTGAAGTTTGAGTGCTTCTTGAGTTGGATCTTCTGCCCAATAAGCCAACATATGCCAAGCCTGATGAAAATGCAATATATTCATTTAAATTAATTAACTAAAGACAATGTCATAATTAATTAAGCAGATATATAAATAATTATAAGACATGACCTTTTCCAAGCAAGCATGAGTGAGAAATCTAGAATGGTGATCCTCAAAACGAAGTATTTCCATTAATCTCTGTAAAGCTTTCTCTCTTAGCTTGGAAAATGGCCAGCATTTCAGAATTGTTTCCCCAACGTGATAAATCCCGTCAAACACCATATCCCTTACTAATGAACGAGCAACGTAAACACCCTCCTGCATCCATCATCATATCATGATGTTAAATTGAAAAAATTTACAATACTCCCCCCGAACAAAATTTCCCTCTAATAATAATTGTTACAGGAAAAATATGAGTTGGGACAGGTGTTTAATAGAGTATATATATTTTATATGCAATTGTAACACTCTAATTTGTATAGGACTCTAATTGTAATTAGCTTTTGTACTCTTCCTATATATATATTCAATGGATTGCCTCTCCACACTTTAGGGAGAGAATTCATAACCCTAATTCTATCTTGGTATCAGAGCTAAGGTCGAAACCCAAACCCTAAATTTCCCTCTCGGTTTCTTCTTCCTCTTCTCTTGTTGACAGCCAAAACCCTAAACTCTACAGCTCCTTCTCGGCTTCTTCTTCTTCTTCTTTGTTTTTCTTATTGATCATTGACAGCTGAAACCCTAACCCTAAATCTCCTTCTCGGTCGGTTTCTTATTCTTATCATGGCCACCACCGGTAACTCTACCAACTCCTTGGCAACCTCTTCCCCTACCGATTCTGTCTTCTCCGGCCTTGGGGAGACAGCCACCCCAACTTTCTCTCATCAACTTCCGTTGAAATTAGACTCAACCAATTACGTGCTTTGGCGCACGCTCATTATGCCTATGCTTGCAGGGTGTGGTTTGGCCGATTATGTTGATGGAACAGCCCCAATTCCAGCAGAGAGGCTGAACAATAATGATGTTAATCGTCTTTACCAGGTGTGGTTTCAAAAAGATCAACAAGTTCTTAGTTGGATCTTGAACTCTATCTCTCCGTCTCTCCTTCCGCAGATCATTGGTGTTAAAACGGCTCGTGACGCCTGTGTAAAGTTAGAAAACGCTTATGCTTCTGGTTCAAGGGCTTAGGTACGAGACTTAAAACAACAAGTCCACTCATTGGTAAAGTTAAATTCTGAAACAATTTTTGATTATATGCAACGAGCAAAATTAATTTCAGACCGGTTAGCTTCGTTACAATACGTAGTTTCAGACGAAGATCTTGTTGATGCTATTTTAGATGGACTTCGAGGTCCTTTTAGAGATGTTTGTCGTACGTTTGGAGCACGTACTATATTATATGATGATTTGTTTGGCTTATTATTGACTAAGGAACGACACATCAAGAAAGAAAAATCCATGACAGATGAGCTGAATGCACCGACCGCCTACTTTACGGCAAGGCAGCCGAGTTTTGGTGGCCGCTGGAGAGGCCGTGGACGCCACCAGCAGAATTATCAGGGCCAGTCCAGCCCCTCTTACCGCCAGCAACAGTAGCAGTCCATTCTTGGACCGTATCAGCAGCAGCATTACGGACAGAACCAGTTTTCCGGGCAGCAGTATACATGCCAACAGCAGGGGCAGCACACTCAATTAGCACCAATTGACGTGTCAATGATTACATGCCATAATTGCAGAGGATTGGGGCATTATGCACACCAATATCCATCTCCAAAAATTAATCAACAGCGAAACCCAAATCCCCCAACCTCTAACCATACCACTACCCACCCAACCGACTCTTCTTGGATTACAGACAGCGGAGCTACACACCACCTCACTCCGGACTTGGGACAACTCCACCTGCATTCAGAATACAATGGGCCTGAAGAGTTTAATTTAGGTAATGGCTCACGTCTCCCTATTACTCATGTTGGGTCCTCTCTTATTTCTATTGCTGTTAGTCCATTAAAACTATCTCAAGTCCTCCACGTCCCATCTTCTGATTCTAATCTTGTTTCTATTAATGCTCTAACCCGTGCTAATGATGTTTCTGTTGAATTTTTTGACTCTTATTTTGTTGTGAAGGACCTGACCTCCAAACAGGTGATACTTCGAGGCCAGAATAAGAATGGTCTGTACACTCTTCCTGCAGGTGTTCCGCCTCCTGTCCGGGCACATCTCACTTCATTAGCAACCTGTCAGGCACGGCTTGGTCACCCTGCTCTACCAGTAGTCAGTCGTATTTTGACTCATAATAATATTCGTTTCTTAGCAAGTAGGGATCGCACCCTCTGTTCTATCTTTGCGGTCAACAAGAGTCATAAATTACCTTTTTCCCTTTCTAATTCTGTTGTTGATGGACCGCTTGATTTAATTTGTTCTGATTAGTGGGGTCCTGCCCCTATTGAATCTCGTGATGGTTTCTTATACTATTTGCTCTTTTATGATCAATTTAGCAAATACTGTTGGATCTATTTCTTGAAGTATAAATCTGAAGTATTGAGTATGTTTATTAAATTTTGTTCTGTGGTTGAAAAATTCGTTGGTCTTTCTATTAAGATATTCCATTTTGATGGTGGGAGGAATTTATTGCTATGAAGTCATATTCAGCCGGAAATGGCATTCAACACCGAATTTCATGCCCTTATACCCCTGAACAAAATGGGGCAGCAGAAAGAAAACATCACCACATAGTAGAAATGGGTCTCTCCTTATTGCACTGTGCTAATTTACCCATGATTTTTTGGACATATGCCTCTGATACTGCTGCCTACTTAATCAATAGGATGCCCTCACTTACCTTGCACTCCTCTACACCATATTTTCACTTATTTAACTGTCACCCAGACTACTCCTTATTGTGTGTGTTCGGTTGTCTTTGCTATCCACAGTTACATCCGAATTCTTTGAATAAATTAAATTTCGTTCTCGCAAATGCATTTTTTTGGGCTATAGCAAATTACATAAAGGTTATAGATGTTGGTGTGCCCTAATTCTTAGGGCATTGGATTCTTGTATTTTGTATCATACATTAAGAGTCATGTATGAATACATTATTTGTGTCACATTAATAAAGGCAATTAATCTATTTCGTTTATATCTTGTGCTATAATATGAGTAGAGTATCCATTGATCCCAGGTTTGTTCTAATTATGGGAATGAATAGAACCACAGACTTGTTTATTCGATGACTGTATGACAGTTCTGAACTAGCCATAGTACTTGTATAGTCAGTCATGAATATAGGTACATGTCGTTGACATGGGACTGGATCGATCCGCACAAGAAAGCCACATGGTTGTTGCGTCATAGGTCTTTCTTGAGTAGGTCTCTTTTGTCCTCAGACCAGATTTCATTATAATATCAATATGGAATCCGGTTCACGTTGACATACACCTAACAGGTCTGTAAAAGGATGCTAAATATAGGTATGATTGGGTGGACTGTTGAACATGTTATAATTGATGATGAAGTGATGGAATTGCTACTCGGGTAACACCGAGATGATATCATTGGCCACTTGATGAGTGGGACTGAGAAGTGTATGGCCATACCCAAGTAAGTCGGTGCTTATTTGATTAATCAGTCAACTTAAGATCAAGAAATATAATAAACAACAGAAGAGGATGACGAATACCATGCCTCTTGTTTATTCATATCGATATCGTTAGGCAAAGGATACTATGAGATTACTACCGAGTGAGTGTCTTCTAAAGACTGCTGCATCTCTATCTTAATTGGGGGCTGTAATGGTTTGCTAGAACCCACTTATAGTCTATGGGCCTTGGGCCTATTGCCGACATAAAGACAGACCCATAGGATCGTGCATATAGATCAACTAAGCCAGAACGTATAGATATTATGCATGTGATGTACATTGGAAGGAATGAGTTAATTAATTAGTTGACATTTGATGTCGAGGTAATTAATTAACATTGGGTTGGTTTAATTTAATTAATAAGTTTACATAATGTAATTAATTAATTTATCAATTAATTGAATTATATAAAGTAAACAATTAATTAAATTATTTTTTTAAGTGTGATTTTATTTTAATTAGGGGTAATTAAATCAAGCCATATGGAATTAAATTATATATTATAAATCTTATGGAATAAGGATTTAAATATGTAATTAAAATCCTAATAGGCTTGGGTTTACTTAACCTAATTGGAGTCCATATTGCATAAGGACTATAAAGGGCACATTTATGGGAAAAATCACTCTCTTAACCCTAGGCACAAAGGAAATTAGGCCAGCAACAATATCAGCCCCAATAGCCGAATTCTTTGGTGCAATTTCTTCCGTTCTTCTACTAGCATCGGTTCCCGTTCGATAGTTGATCGTGCACCGGACTGTGGAGATCAATTTTAAGAAACGATTCTACAGTAGTCTCTAGAAGAGACATAATCTGGTGAGTTCAATCTCTTGATTCAAATTGTTTTTATTTCAATCAATGGTAATTGGACACGATAGGTTGATTCTAGGAAATTTTAAATGGTGTATTTTCCGCTCTGCCACGTTATTTTTCTGATGATGAATCCCAAAAGGCTTTGATTCGGTGTCTAAGAAACTCTTTATCTCACGCCATGTTGTTTTTTATGAGCAGGTGTTCCCTTTTTCGGAGTTGTGTAGTTCTGCTGTTTTTGATCCATCTCCTCCCAGTACCACATTGCCCGGTTGTCAACTTGCCCCTGCCCTTCCACTACTGCCAAATGACTAGCCCCCTCCCTCACCACCGTCTGCCTCACCCGCCCCAACCCAAACCGAAACAATACCCTCCCCAACCTAAACCGCGACACCACCCACCCCAACCCAAACCGAAACAGCACCCGCCCCAACCTAAACCGCAACACCACCCACCCCAACCTAAACCAAACCTGCACTCGAAATCGAAACACCACCCTCAACCCAATCCCCAGACCGAAACACACTACCTGGAATCTCCTTAGTTGTTGACCTCCAAGAGGCTATGCACAAGGCTCTTATCCCCTCTACAGCACAGTCCACATCTCCTGCTACTCCCGCTGTCCCACCCACTCGACGCATGGTTATTAGGCAGCAAACCGGAAAATTGTCGCCTCCTCCAAAACTGTTCCATACCTCGGTACTCCCACTAGACCCGACCAGTTTCACGGAGGCAGCCAAGAGCGCTCATTGGCATATGGCTATGGCAGAAGAATATTTGGCATTGGTGTCTAATGGTACTTGGGAATTAGTTCCTACAGCTTCTGCTCAGAATATAATTAGATGTAAATGGGTGTTCAAGACGAAGATCAAGCCTGATGGGTCTGTTGAGTGCTACAAAGCATGTTTGGTGGCTAAGGGTTTTCACCAGCGTCCAGGGCTCAATTTCCATGATACCTTCAGTTCTGTGCTTAAACCTACAACTAGTCTATTGCTTCTATCTCTTGTTGTTTCCTTTGGATACTCTATTTCACATTTGGATGTCTCTAATGCCTTCCTGCATTATGATCTTGATGAACCAGTATACATGGTTCAGCCCCCTGGTTTTGTGGATAAAACCTTGCCCTCTCATGTCTATCGGTTCAGAAGTCTCTCTATGGACTCAAGCAGTCTCCTCCGATGTGGCACCGGCATCTGACTCAAGCACTAGTTGCTTATGGTTTCCTTTGTTCACGGGCAGATGTTTCCTCATATTATTTACGTCGTGGTACCATGGTTCTGTTTTGTCTCATTTATGTTGATGATTTATTGACTTGGGTAATGATTAGGGTCAGGTGGCTGCCTTAATTGCTTCTCTTCAATCTCAATTTAACATCCATAATTTGGGGCCAGCTCAGTATTTCTTAGGTATTGAGCTGACAAGGCATGATGGATCTTTGTCTCTGACTCAGAAAAAGTATGTTTGTGATCTCTTGTCCAAGGCTCACATGTTGAATTCCAAAACAGTGGACACTCCAACCCGCTCCACTAATCGGTTGTGCACTTCGGGTGAGCCCTCTCCTGATGTTACGACATATAGAAGCTCAGTAGGTGGCTTGCAGTACTTGACGATCACACGTCCGGATATTGCCTTTATTGTACACAAAGTTGCTTAGTACATGCATGCACCCACCACCCTGCATTGGCAAGCATTGAAACGCATTTTACGTTATTTGAAAGCCATGGCTTCCTTTGGTTTATGGTTTCAGCCTCAGTCACAGACCCATGTTCATGCTTTTTTGGATTCAGATTGGGCTGGTGATGTTGATGATCGGTAGTCTACCTCAGGTCTTGGGATTTTTCATGGCACCAATCTCATCTCTTGGGCGTCCCGCAAACAATGCACAGTGTCTCGTTCCTCTTCCGAAGCAGAATACCATGCTCTTGCCACTACAACATCAGAATTGTCTTGGATTGGGATGCTTCTTGTTGAACTTGGTTTTCCTATGGAGCATGCACCTACTCTCTGGTGTGACAATCTCAGTGCCACCTACCTTACGGCCAACCCTATTTTTCATCAATGCACCAAACATCTGGAGCTTGACTTTCATTTTGTTCAGGAACATGTTGCTTCTAAGCAGTTGGTTGTTCGTTACATCTCTACTAATGATCAGGTGGCTGACATTCTCACCAAGCCTCTCTCCCGACAGCCGTTTCATATTCTAAGGGACAAATTGGCTATGGTTTCTACCCCAGCTCAACTTGCGGGGGAGTAATAGAGTATATATATTTTATATGCAATTGTAACACTTTAATTTGTATAGGACTCTAATTGTAATTAGCCTTTGTACTCTTCCTATATATATTCAATGGATTGCCTCTCCACACTTTAGGGAGAGAATTCACAAACCTAATTCTATCTGTGTTCTCCCATTGCGCCATTATATTTTATGGACTTCTTTTTTGTTTTCAAAAGGCAAAACACATCCTGAACTCTCTGATCTTTTACCAAAACTGCAATTGGTACCCTGATCAATTTTTTGAACACATTGAATACCTGATTTTTTTCATTTTAATATTATTAGCTCCAAATTCGACCTATTTTTTTGCGTATGTATAATAAGCTTCGTTCAATGATGAAAACGTGAAATAAACATTCCAAAATAATTTAACAATTATATGGTTTTATTGCTTGAAACTGTAAAATGTAGGGCTGTTCAATGAATGACCCAATAGCATTTGGGTGATAACCTAACCCAACCCAATAATAAAAGCAATCCATGGGTTGGTTGTTAAAAATCTATCCAACCCATGAATACTCACACAAGATTGGGTTGACTTGGGTTGGGTTGGGTTGGGTTGGGTTGAATATTATTCATACAATTACATAGTTTACTGGATGGTAATAGGGGTGAGCAAATCCAAACTGGAATCCGAAAACCAAACCGAATCGAACCAAAGTTTGTTTAGTTTGGTTTGGTTTTGATTTTTGATAGAAAAACCAAACAAAAACCGAACCAAACTAAACCGAACTAATTATAAATATTTAAAAATTATTTATATATAATTAATAATAATTTAATGATAATAATAATGATAATTTATTTAAATTTTAAAAATTGGAAATTTTGGTTTGGAACCGAAACAAAACAAAACCGAGCTAGTTTGGTTCGGTTCAACCCAAACCGAATGCATATTGGTTTGGTTTTAAAAGTTCCAAAAAATTAAGCATGAAACTTTAAGTTCCAAAAATAAAATTAGATAGTTTTTTCTGCATTGTTTTAATATATATATATATAGCATCACATCATACCATGAATCATAATAGTAATTGAGTATAATAGTATTTGACACAATAATGTAAAAAAGAAGCTTTTCTAATTAAGAAAAATAATAGATTATAAGTGTAAAAGAAATAATGTAAAAAAAGAATTTAATTAATAATTAAAATGAGTTAAGTTTTAGAGCATACGAGTTGTAAACTTTTCATAGACTATGGATTCAATCTATGAACATGAAATTGAAAAGTGAAAATTTTCAAAGGAAGAAAATTGAATTTCACATGTGACGGTTAATTTGAATCCAACCTAACCCAAACCAACCCAATTACTTTTTACATTTCATCCAACTCAACCCAACCCAACCCAATGAATAGCCATTAAGATAAAAAATATATGGGTTGAATTCATTGAGTTGGGTTAATTTTGTACACCCCTAGTAAAATGTACACTTCTAGCAAAACTGTTTTCTTATCTTGGTAATATTATGAAATTGTGTTACGTACTAAAATGTTATCGGTCATGTCACTTAATAGTGTTCGTTATATAGACATAAAATTAAACTGAGTTTGAGGTTTATAATATTAAAATGAAAAGATTGAGTACTAAATATATTCAAAAAATTGATCAGGGGACCAATTGCAGTTTTGATAAAAGATCAGAGAGCTCAGAATATGTTTTTCCTTTTCAAAATTAATTAAAAAAAAAAGGAATTTAGGAAATAATCAATTTTAGAGAAATGGCGTCACCATATACTTAAATAATTATATTTTATATTTATGTCCATATTATATTTTATATTTACATGTAATAGCTAATTACGGCCTATACTCTACTCTCTATTTTCTCTCTGTCTCTAAGGGAAATTATACAATGGACCCAGTCCATATGGACCTTTCCAATAAAAAATTGACACGTAAGCATCTTTTATTTTTAAATGGATTATATTACTTACGTGTCAGTTTTTCAGTGGAACAGTCCACATGGACCCGGTCCACTATAAAATTTCTCCTGTCTCTAAACTTTCACAATAAACATGTAATTAATGTATTATATTTTGACTTGAAATTCGGAGTCTAAACAAGAAGATCCAACCCGATCCGTGCACATGAATGTATAGGGCTATCCAATGGGAAAAGATGATTCATCAATAGTAATAGTAATAATAATAATTTAGAAGTGAAATTCATTTCATTATATAAAAAAAGAATAATAATTTCACCTTAAAACATGAATGACGAGCTTGATTCCAGTTAATTTGATGATATGGTTGAGTATAGAGTTCTTTTCTTAATTGTATGATGACATCGGTAATGGGGCCCACAAATTTCTTCCCGTACAAATATGCAATTGGGTTATAAATAGTGCGGAAGTAACACCACAACTTTTCTGTCATTCCATATATAATAATAGATGTGTGTTAACTTCGAATCTTCAAAAAGAATAAAAGATATCTCAACACCGAAAATCACATCATATACTGTAATTTTTTTTTTCTTTTTTTTGATTAATACTTTATCATCATCAACATAATGCAAAACCTTTTATGTGTCACATCCAATATTTTATCTTAACCACTTCTTTGCTTTTAACCTAAAACATTGAACCTAAAACATAATTGAACTCGGTTTAATAACTTACCTGCACTAAAAGGAAGAAATGAAGGGAGAAGCACTATTTCTGGTGGTACAGGATTACATCCTGCCCATTCATACACTCCAAGTACCTTTATATAAATTCAATAATAATTTAGTTAAAAGTCAAATTTTATTCATGTATCATGTGATATTTAGCTACTTAATCTCTATTATATATTACAGTATATAATGTAAAAATTGGTAAAAAAAATGTTAAAATAAACTTGATAGAAATTCGAATATGAAAAATATATTTATCAAAACGAAGAAAAAATGTTATGCTCATGTAGAGTATGTTTGTTTATAAGCTCTTGAATATAACTATTGACTTAATATTGTTAATTAACTGAAAAATTTTAGAATATAATTTGACGCACTACATAAATTATGTAGCGGGCCAGTAATTTGGTACCACACTACACCTTAACTGATAAATTTATTACAATGTATTAATAATTATTTCAATAGTTTTAATAAATTATTTAAATAAAATTTTAGGCTCTAAAAATACTAAATGGTTAGTAAATTTTATTTAATAATTAGTTATTTTCATTTCAAATGACAATTAATAAGGGTGTAAGTTTCATTTGGGTAAATTATGTTTTCTTTGATTTATAATATATGTGCTTAATATATTATCTAACATAAATGCATGTTAGATATAAAATATCTTAACAAGTTACATAATCATGATAGTAGATTTGCTACTAATAAGGACATTTTTATACATATTATAATTTCTAAAAATAATAGTATAAAACTTTTTCGAAGTGATAAAACAATTGACTTTTAATTTATCTCAAGATTGATATGTTAATTAGACGATTCTAGGATTTATTATATATAAGGAATATGGCCTTCTTTTCTTTCATTCACCTCTTTCTTTACCTTCTTTTGTAAAAGTACAACACCAGGTTTTTTTTTTTTTTAACAATATATATTTATAACCAAATATCTGTGATATTTAAACTGAATTGGAGAATGAAATGGCAAGACAATCAATTTACGGTTCGACCGATTTAACTGGAGTTTTTTTTTTAAATATATGTTATTTAATTAATTTTGCTAAAAATATTATCCAATCAGCCGTTTAATTGAACCGATCAGTGCTAGTTTTTCTTAAACACCGGCACTTTTTAATTATACAAAACAGACAAGACCAATAGTCGATTCGCGATTGAATCGGTAGATCCAGTATGATTTTGATAATATTGCCAAATAAAATGAATTATTTTTGAATTAGATATAAAAAAAATAGGTAAATATTAAAATATCATATGTTAATAGTTGTTTTGATTTTGGATCAATAAAATATAAAATGTTAATTAAATAAGAAAAGAAAAATTAAATATCAATTTAGTATCACTGCTATAAATAAAATTTAGCTAGAAACCCAAAAGATAAAAGATTTAGTTAAGTTTTTACCGAAAGGTATATCTTCCCCCAGGTTTCAATGTGGATAACACCGCCATGGTCAAGAATCCAATTTTGGGCCTTAGAAAGTGCATTATCTTCGCCTTCTTCATCAGTTAATTGTTGGCCAAGCAAACGCAAGGAAATGTAATTAAGAGTTGTACAGAACATTGTACTATGGCTCTCTATATGAAATCCCCATCCCCCATCTTCATTCTGTAGATTAATTAATTAATTCACTATCAATTAATTAATTAATTATATTACAAAAGATGGCATACGTACTTGATGATTATAAATATAGCGCAACATTTCTTTTCTATGTTCATCGGATAAAACTGCATCTGTGTCGAGCATTCCCATAATATAGAGACATATAATCTGCAGATTAAAGATATTTTCAACAACTAGAGCTGACTACTGCAAATTTGTAGTTGTCATAATTTAAATTATAGTTATAGACATACCAAAGGAGGCAGTAGAAACAATTGTCCTGAAAATTCAGAAGGCCAATGACCATCACTTGCTTGGATTGCTGAACAGAATCTGACAGCTTTCCTTACTACTATTTCCATTGTTTCATTACTTATTTCTTCATCTTCTCCCAATCTAACCCCCGCTGTACTTAGATCAATTTGATTTTCTTTGATAAGCTGTACCAATTTCAAATCCATCATAAATATAGCTTTCTATCTTATAACCGAAGAGACTTTGTCAGCCTCGAGAGTCTTGACAACTGATTACATATATATATCGGTTCGGTTCAATCAAATAAATCTAAAGCAAATAAAAGTTGAATTTTAAAACCGAATGAAACTGAACTCCATTTCAGTTTAGATGGATTTAAGCCGAATTAAATTGGTTTCGTTGGATTCAATACGAGTATAAACTAACTAATTCTTTAATATATAAATAAATTTATCTTAAAATATTTTTATTCCAGTTTTAATAACGATTTTTATTTAGTATGACTTTTATGTTTCCTTAAAAAAATTTACAATTCCAACTATAAAATAATAATAATAATAATATAATGTCATTTCAATGATAATTAATCATATTCAATGATAATATCGTAACAATATATATTTAAATATATAATTAATAATTAGATCATTTAGTTTAGTTGAACCAATCCGATCCGAAAATTAAACTGTATAAAATTAAAATATGAATCGAAGCAAAATATGAATCGAAACAAAATATAAATTGAATCCTTTTGAATTGGTTTGGATTTCCTCTTTTTAAACTTTGGGTTGGTTTTTCACGCCCAAATAAAGGTTGAGAAGTTAGTAAAATATTTATACCTGAAAATTCTTGAAAAGATCACTACTTGCTTTAACTTGAAAACGATTACGGGAGAAATTTTCTCTTGCAGTTTGAATTTGTTGAAGTTCGGCAGTAGAGCCAACATGAGGATGGAATTTCCAAATCTGTCGGCCGACAAAATTATTAGTGGTAAATAGCAACGGATTCTCACTGCCGTCGGCAACCTCAAGCTTCCACATATTTTCTTTTCTTTGGGTGTAAGAAAATGAAAACGGGTACAGTTTATTTATATGTAAAACAAGGTGGATTACGCATTTTGCCATTATTAAATGAAAGAAATCATATATACACTCCATATTAGGAATAAATATTCTAAAATAGGAGAATTTGTCTCGATCATATATAAGTATTCATTTCTAGTAAAAATAATTAGATATAAATCGGTACAAAGAATTTAGTAATATGTAAAATATTATTTTTTATCTTAATAAATTAAAATTTTTAGAAAATCTTAGAAATCGACACGTATTCTCCGTATCTATTCCTTCATATTATATATATAGTAGATATAAATAGGACTAAAATATAGAGTATACTTTCTATAACCAAAAAAGGAAAAAGTAAAGTACAAAGGAAAGAAAAATAAAAATTCTAAAATATGATAATTTGTTCCAATAATCTCTAAGTATTCATTTTTTATAAAAATAATTAAATATAAATACATTGGAGAATTTTAGCAATATGTAACAGGTTATTTTTTATTTTAATAAATAAAACTTTTAGAAAATTTCAAGAATCGACACGTCTCCCTACTATTTATTCCTTTATTATATATATAGATAGATTGAAATAAATAGGTAATTCAAATAAATCAGGAGATTACACATGATCTAAATATATATTTCTTTATATTATATATCAATTTAAAAATAATTATTAATGTATTGAAATAAATAAATAATTTAAATAAACTAAAAGATAACATATGACCTAAACGTCTACTGCTTTATATATCAATATAGATTACTATTAAAGATTTACTGAGAAATTTTAGAGATTATGAATATAAAATAATTATTGTGAGAGATTATAGCGATTTATAGGAATGAGAGATTGTTAACAAGTAGCTTATGCAAGTGCAAAAAATTATCCATTGTCCCTTCTAATTTAATTTTAATGATTTAATCTCCCTACTTTATTTCCTTTTTATAAAATTTGATCTTTACAAAAAAAAAAAAAAAAAAAAAAAATTGATTTTTGACAGGTTGTTATTCGTAACGTATTGCACCATGTGGTTTTTTCTTTTTTATAATAATTGTAAAATTTATATATATAAAGTTGGTATAATATATCAATAACATAACCAATTTTATTGAAATTTGACTAAACAACCAACTTGTAAACTTAACGATGCACGGCTGGACAAGTTCAACCAGTTTGATTGGTGGTTTAACTAAAATTTTATATTTATAAAATTATTTAGAATATTAGTCAAATCGTTGTTCAACTAGTCTGGTTTGCTTGTTTAACTGCCGATTAAACAATTCGATGCTAGTTTTCTCTAAAATCGGTATTTCATTTCATAAAACTAATATACTCATGGTTGATTCGCGGTTAAAACGATGAGTCTAGTCTGGTTTTAATAACATTGAACATAACAACAGATATAAAAGTACCAATTTTGTAAGGAAAAAATGACATATGGATATAAAGAAATACATAAAATGAATTCAATAAAGATAACAACATTTGCATTCGACATTTTATTAATTAATTATATTATAACGAGTGGCGGACGAAAATTTATTAAATTGTTTATGACATAAAATATTTTATTTAACAATTCATGTTATTATATAATTAATCAATCATATGTTTTCCGTATAAACCTAGAGTCCATAGTGGATATACGTATCGATACGCAGAGTAGTGAAACGTGCACATGTCTGCGCGAATATTCCAGTTACTTCCTGCAATAAAATTTTAAAATAGTACTTTATATATATATATATATATATATATATGAACTTGAAAAATATATATACAATACCTGTTGAGGAAATTCACCGCTTTCAAGCTGTGAATTGATCAACAATCTTGCTGCTTTATGTGTTGGTTCTGGATTCGTCTCGGCCTATTCATCATGAAATAAATAAATTTTAGATGCATTTATGAATTAATTAAAGAACTAAATATATGGTCTTTTTTCTTGGCATTTGTACTTTTTTTCTCCGAGAAGTATTTGGCTAATTAATTACTTCTTCCGTACTTCCGTTCCACCATTAAAGGTAAAATTTTATTTTTTTAATATTCTATGAAACATGTAAAATTTATCTTTTAACTATAAACGATTAATATTTTCTATTATACCTCCATTTATTATACTTTAAAATTCTTAAATTTAGGGTAATTTAAATTAACTAAACATTAAATCACTTTACTATTTGGGAACATATTGGGAAAACACCAATTGTATTTATTCTTTTTTTAAATGCACCGACACATTTTTGTATATATTTACACATTTTTTTTTATATTCATAAGATGGAAAAAGTACTAATTGATACGACTAAATATAAATATTTAATTAATTAGGATCCAAATATAATAATTATATATAATATATTAAAAATCTAAAACTAACCATTCGGGCATGAATAAGACCCATCATTGCCCATGCAGTCTGTACCAAATGTGATTTGTTCCCTTCTAGCGGTATGTATTACTGAGAACACAATATATAGAACAAAAAAAAAAAAAAAAAAAAAAGATTTAATATACATCGACAATTTGACTCAATATTCAATCAAACAATTAATATACGACTAATTTGTAAATAATAAATAGTATTACTAAACCTAAATGTCAACAAAAATGGTTATTCGACATATATATGTAGTACCGGTACTTTATTATATTAGATTTTTAGCAAAACAATTTGTGAACGAAATTTTAAGTCACGGTGGAACAGTTCAAGCTTTAGAGTTCATAATTACATACTTTATGTAGGGACAATACATATATTATTATTGTTGGACTAGTCTATCAACTTATTAAATTTTTGTAGATTAAATAATTTAATTTTTATAACAAAACCAATAGTTAAAGTAATTCTCAAATAAAAACTCAATTTTGCTTACAAATGTAAAAAATAAATTTATATCTGAAAGTACACCGCATTTAAAATAATTAAACCACTCAATTTCAGGGCCCTAAATTGTTGGGGTTGTGACGTTGCCGGAGGTGTGATGAAGTTCGTGTACGGTAAACTCATAAACGTGAGTACCAAATTAAATTGTTAATTATGTTCTTCGATTAATATTCTTTTTACCATATAAAATATTAGCATTGGAGAATAAAAATCAACAATGATATGACATGGAAAATAGGGATTAATTACATTTATGATCACTAAAGTTTATATGCATGTACGGTTATTAAATTTTAATTTGTATTAATAAAGTCACTTAACTTTTGTTTTGATGTCAACAAAATCATTCTCACCCTAAACCGTCAAAGTTTAACATCAAAATGATGACGTAATAAGTCAACACAAAACATAACCTATTAGTACGATGCCACATTGAATCTAGCCATTAAAAACCCGATATATGATATTGACATATCACCCACATATAAAACACTATGTAGAAAAAACAGTAAAAATTTTTGAAATTCAAAATTGTTTGAGGCTGATATGGTGTCGTGCTGGCATATTAGACTTGATATTAACTTGTCACATCATTATTTCGGTGCTAAGTGATTTGGGTGAGTGCTATTTTATCGACACCTAAATGAAAGTTCAGTAACTTTATCAACACAAATTAAACTTTTAGTAACCCCGGACGCACAAAAATAGTATATAAAAAAGAACCAAAATTAACTCTGTCATAAAATAATTTGATCCTATATAAGAAAAACTCACTTTATTATGTGTTGAAATTCAACCATATGAGGATGTTAGGATTTGAACACCTGAACACTTGACCCAAAATGTCTAATATCTTTAATTATGTCATGAAAATATTGACCTAAAAGGTTAAGAAATTAAAGACCAAAAATATCTTTTATTATTATTTTTAACACACATCTCACACGAATATGTATCTACTTGAAAAACATGTAAGAGAAACACTCTTCCTATATATATATATATATATATATATATATATTTATAGAGTAAAGATACAGATTTATACACAGAACTAAGAAGGTATAAATAGAAACTTATCAAACAGCTAGAAGTTAGGGATCTAATCAATCTAATTTAGGAAGCTTCAAATATATTTACGGCAATATAATCCCTGTAATTAATGAGAAAATATGTCAACACTCCCCCTCAAGTTGGTGTAAAGATGTCATACATGCCCAACTTGGCAAGAAACTTTGAGAATATCTGATTTGAGACTGCGTTTGTAAGAATATCAGCCAATTGATCTTCGGAATGAATGCAACTCTACAATATTCCCATCTAACTTCTCCTTAATGAAAAATCTATCAACTTCGACATGTTTTGTTCGATCGTGTTGGGCAGGGTTGTGAGCTATATCACACGCAGCTTTACTGTCACAGTACAACCGATTCGTTGCTTAGGTGGATAACCCAAATCTTATAAAAACAGCTAGTGAGTGGACGACATTTTTTGGAACGAGCGGCGAAGCCGGAACCGGGGATTTTCTTTTTGGGTAATTGTGTGTGGTTTTGAAAACGGCTTTTAACCTTTCTTAAGAAAACCTTTCATTTCATTGAAAAAACTCATTTCGTAGAAAACTTAAATTTTAAGTGTGAATATTGGAAAACAGATTTTTTTAGAAAATCCCAATTTAAACTTAATGATCCCGAAATCTAAATTTCGTGATCAGATACAGAATCGCCATCCGGATCAGCTCATCCGGGAAATTCCGGTATAGCTCCCTACCAAGTGTAGACGCAGTACCTGATCCAGAGATTCAGGATTCGCGCAACACATCTACTAATCCTATAATGAGCAGACGATATTTTTCAGAACACGCGGCGAAGCGGGAACCGGGGATTTTCTTTTTGGGTGATTATGTATGGTTTTGAAAATGAGTTTTAACCTTTCTTAAGAAAACCTTTCATTTCATTGAGAAAACTCATTTTGTAGAAAACTTAATTTTAAGTGTGAATTTTGGAAAACATATTTTTTTTAGAAAATCCCAATTTAAACTTAAAGATCCCGAAATCTAAATTTCGTGATCAGATACAAAGTCGCCACCCGGATCTGCTCATTCGGGAAATTCCGGTACAGCTCCCTACCAAGAGTAGACGCAGTACCTGATCCAGAGATTCATGGTTCAGGCAACACATCTACTAATCCTCAACTTGTTTTCAATTATTATTTTATAATACAATATACCATTCACTTAAATCTACCCATTTTTATCTTCTTTTAATTTTAGTTAATGCTCATGCAAATGACATAAATAAGGTGCGGAAAAATAAAAGTGCAGGAATATAAACCATACATCTAAAAATAAACCAAGAAAAGAAATAGAGGCCTTATTACAACCCCAAAAAAAAAAAGAAAAAAGCTCTTATCCTCACCATTACAATCGCCTAGATACATGAGGATCTAAAAAGTACAATCGCCTAGATACACGAAATGATCTATTAAATACATCGAAAATGAAAATAAAAGGCTGCATCCAAATACAGTTAGCACAAGTATACAAATCATATCAAGGACTCACATAAGATAGAATATGCGTATTTTGGGAAACGGGATCATGCATAGGGGGATAACCGAGAAGTCCGGACGACTATTTGATTAGACTTGGAAAACATTTTATAAAACGCCCTATAGATTTTGTGAATGAAAATCAATTTTGAAAACGGTTTGGCTCGTTTTACATGCATTTTTTATCTTTTAGTGGGCCGGATATCCCGGAACCAGGGGGTTCCGTTTCTGAGTGGGCCTAAATTAAACATCCATCTAGAGTCTGAAAACAAAAACACACCAAAATTCCTTTTTGAATGGAAAAGAGAAACAAAATTACAAGTTAAAGGCCAAAAGGCAAAACTGTAATTTTGTTTCATCAACTACAGCTAAGCCACTGTAGTATGCTACAGCCGTACCACTATAGTGGATGGGGCGACTGTAACACCTACAGCCGAGCGGCGACTGTAACACCTACAGCCGAGCGGCTGTAGTGCTCTAGAAACACTAATCTAGTTTTCTCTCGCGTTTTGGAAATCGTTTTTGATGTTTTGATGGTTTCAGGTGATCTGGGGTTTCTGGAAACTTATGAAATCCACGAAATAGATCCAGATCGGATCAAACAAATCCGAAAAACCCAAAAACCCAAACATCAAAACTAAATCTCATATCCATCAATCAAAAAACCAAAAACCGCAAATCTAATTATATGTGGATGTGATCCGACCGATATTATTCATGAAAAACACATTTGATTTGAAAAAGGAAGTGTTCTTGGTCGATTTAGGGCATTTGGAGCTTCTGCCCTGGAGATTACAGCTGACCAGCTATAATCAGAGAACTATAGCTACGCTGCTATAGGTTACAGCCATGCCACTGTAGTCATCAGACTACAGCCGAGCGGCTGTAAGAAACGAATGGGGCCGCTATAGCTGGGTTTTCACTTCTAGCTTTAAGAAAAATACAAAAACACATACAATCAACATGCAAATTAATTTGAAATGAGTTTTTAGGGCCTCTCAGATTATACCTTGTTTGTGTTCCAGTGTTTTGGATCACCAGAAATAGATTCGGACGTCGAAAAACTTCTCGGAATCACGAACAACCTGAAATCATTCATAATTCTCCAAAACTCGAACGAAACCCCGAATCGATCCTAATAAACACCAAGTCAACCAGAATCACTCACAGACGTGATTCCTCAAAGGACCCTAATGATTTCTATGGTTTAGATTAGAGTTTTAGATGATTTTAGATTGAATTTAGGTTTTTTCTTCTCTCTCACTTAATTTTCTCTCTCTAATCTCTCTAAAACTAAAACCCTAGCTTTCTTTGATTGTCTGCAGAATGGTATCTCCTCTTTTTTGACCTAATTTTCGTGTCTTTCTTTTATATGGTCCAATTAAGGTTAAAAATCCGAATTAATGATAAAATACACCCTATTTAGGAGAAAAATAAATCTGGTAACTACAGCCGAGTGGCTGTAGTGGCCTATAGCCGGGCGGCTGTAGTTGTGCAAACTACAGCCGCACCCCTATAGGGCACTATAGCCGAGCAGCTATAGTATCCAGTTTTACATTTCTTACCTTTTCTCTCTAGTTCTCCTAAGCGCTCAATTAACTTTCTCCGGGGTTCCGCACCAAGATTCTTTACACTTCTTTCGGTCATCCGAGACATCTCTGATGTTGTTCTGGTCGTTCTAAATCTGCCTCATGTTTATCCGTGAAAAAGGTAATAAAGGCTTTCATCATCGAGATCGGAAAAAAACCTGTGCGCACAGGCTAGCCCTTCCGTGACTAAAGTCGACTTAGATGGGTGCTTATGCCCGATTCAAGTTTAGTCTCATGATAGGGAGCACGGTGAGAAGGAAAAGAGGACGTACCTGGGGGTTTTCCTCATGTTGACCTACTATGATGTTCATAGGGACTTGTCTCGGTTGATTCGTGAAACAGTGGTCTTGTGTAACTTGACTTGATTTTTCAGGGACTTACTTTGACTCTGTTGTGAAGCATAGGACTTTGCCCGAATTGACTAGTTCTCCAGGGATGTGCTTCGACTCCATTGCGAAGCAGAGGACTTTGCTTAGATTAGATTGGTTCTCCAGGGACGTGCTTCGACTCCATTGTGAAGCAGAGGACTTTGCCTGGATTGAATTGGTTCTCCAAGGACGTGCTTCGACTCCGTTGTGAAGTAGAGGACTTTGCCCTGATTGGATTGGTTCTCCAGGGACGTGCTTTGACTCCATTGTGAAGCAAAGGACTTTGCTCGGATTGAATTGGTTCTTCAGGGACGTGCTTTGACTCCATTATGAAGCAAAGGACTTTGCCCGGATTGAATTCTTCTTGTCATTTGATGTTCATGAAAAGGAAGGGTATTTTGGTAATTTTGTAGCTTGGAAAGTTGGTGTCCTTTGGAGGAAGGATATATTTTGGTCATTTCCTTCTTGTAGGGCCTATGTCATGAAAAGAAATGAGTTTTAGTGATTTGGTATCCCCTTTGGTGAGAAAAAGGGTATTTTGGTCATTTGGTGGCTTAGCGGCTAACCAAAGGGTATTTTGGTCATTTCACCTCTAGTGAAGTCTATGTCACTAGGGGGAGAAATATTTTGATAATTTGGTTTTCCGTGAAGTTTGTGTCACTAAAGGAAAGGTGTTTTAGCCATCTGGTAGTTTGTTACTAATAGAAGGGCATTTTGGTCATTTCACTTATGTAGGACCTATGTCACCGAAGGAGAGGATAATAGTGTTTCCCATGGAGCTTGTGTGACTGGGGAAAGATGCTTTGGTGATTTGAGAAGTTTGATTATCTCTTTTGATGTTTTGAAGTTGTTTCAGGTGCGTATTCATTCTTTGATCGATAATTTTGTAAACAAAAATTTTTGCCCCTTCGATCAAGAATGAATACGAACCGATTATCTTGCCCCTTGATACCTGTAAGACATGAAAAATACCCTTTTCAGGGTCAAATTGGCATAGAATAAGCTTTGAAAAACGAAAGAACGAAAACTTTGTAAAACAACAAACTATAGTGGCGCCACTGTAGTGCTACAGCTGTGCGGCTGTAGTGTTTTTAAACTACAACCGCTCAGCTGTAGTGGTGGGTAAGATGTGGTGTTTAACAGCCACAAAGACATTATGGCAGCCATACCTTTACTTTCCAAGGCCGAAAAACCCTCATCTTCTCTTGGTGATTTTTGCCCCAAACCCTTACAAATCTTCAAAATCATGAGATGAAAGTTGCGGAGAGTCCTCAGACCTATTCTTTCTACTCAACCTGCCCCTCATATGAGATTTTCCATTCTAGAAGGGGATTTCTTTTTAGCCCATGAATCCACTGAGAGTGTTTATGGGTTAAAAGAGGATGATGACTACTGCGGAGTAAAGATCGACGCTCCAGTACCTATCCGGCTCCAACTCTTGAGCCACGCCTTCTTGAATCTGGTTAGTTTTCTTGGATTTTCCCTTTTTTCCAAGTTTTGAATTTCTAAAAAATTAGAGAAATTAGTCCATAATAGATGAAATTGATGCATGATTTAATTAGAATATGCCCCTAGGGTGCTTGATTGTTGATTTGGGTTGAAATAGAACAAGATATAGCTGAAAATGGACAAATTTGTGGTTTGGCTGAAAATTTGCAGCTATAGCCGTCCTAGGGGTTGCTTATAGCCACGCGGCTGTAAACCCCTACAGCTGGGCGGCTGTAGTTGGTAGATTTAGGGTAGCCCTCTCTTTTGCGATTGTATGGGTATTTCTTTAATTTTTATGATGCATATGCATTCTAAAAATCTCATAAACTCCCTGATCATGGATTTTGCAGGCGAGATCCGACCATTATGGTAAAGGATCTATTTTAGAGTCCTTGAGATGGTACAGGCAGCTCCCTAAAGTGATGAAGGTGATTGTGAAATGTACAGGCTTGCATCAATTGGTTCGGAGTATGACCATCACCACTCCTCGCACGAGCCGAGGACTCTTCACTGTACTCTTGGAGAGATGGATGGACACCACTCATTCATTCCATTTCCCATCCGGGTAGTACACAGTGACTCCCGAGGATCTCGTCGCCATCACTGGGCTTTCTTTCTCCGGGCAGGTGATCCGCTTTAATCAGACTTTGGCACATAACGGCCACCGTCCAGAGTTAGTAGCCATAGTCATTGGGATCGTGTCCCCTGACAGTAGGATTCAGTGTAGGAGTATCAGGGATTATTGGTTGAATCGGTAGGCCGAGCTTTCGGAGGGGACTACTTTTGAGACTGCCGATAAGAGACAATATGCGAGGGCCTTTCTGCCCCACGCCCTTTCCACACTCCTCTTCCCCACATGCTGGAGCAGCTTGAATTTGGCTGTGTAACCCTCCTTGATCGAGCTAGAGTCTGTGAGGACTCTCAACTGGGTCGAGCAGCTTTGGCCCAGCTTTACTACACCCTTGACCTCTGTGCTCGAGGCTCTCAAAAGAGCTGAAAGGCCCTTGGATTGTGCTACACGTGAGTGTCTTGAACTCTTTATCTTATGATTTTACTTTCCTTTGTACATTTCCTAGATTGTTATTCACTTCATTTTCATCCTTCTTCTGCAGATTTGGGTCTACGAGTACTGCTTCGCTGCTACCCCGGTAGTGCACATCCCTGATGATTATGAGCTGGCCGAGTTTCCCCATCTGAGATGGTGGTTAGGGTTTGTTTGCCTTTTTGTAAATCCCCAAACTTACTACCCGATGACTTTTTTTTTTTAACTTTGAACTTCCTGATTTTCTGATTCTAGATTATCAAGACCCCTTGGAGGTGAGAGGGAGATGATTTGCCCCAGCTACTTTGAGATGCACAAGCATTGTCCAATAGGTGCTTTGTGATGGAGTGCCAGTTCGGGCAAGAGTGGTACCTCGGGGTTCATGACTGGTGCTCAGGCCCTGAGGCACGTAGGATTCCAACCGCCTTACTGATGGGATTATTTTGGCCTCACCTCTGTGAGCGGACGACCTTTTTCGGTACGCGCGGTGAAGCGGGAACCGGGGATTTTCTTTTTGGGTCTTGGTGTTTTGGTTTTGAAAACGGGTTTTAATCTTTCTTAGGGAAACCTTTCATTTTATTGAAAAAGCCTTTTTGTAGAAAACTTAATTTTAGGCATGAATTTTAGAAAACAAGCTTTTTAGAAAATCCCATTTTAACTTAAAGGTCTCGAAATGCGAATTTCGAGATTAGATACAGAGTCTCCACCCGGATCAGCTCATCCGGGAAATTCCGGTACAGCTCCCTATCAAATCTAGACGCAGTACCTAATCCAGAGATTCGAGGTTCGGGCAACATATCTACTAATCCTCACTAATTTTTAATTATTATTTCAAAATATGACATTTCATTCACTTAATTCTACTCATTTTATCTCTTCTTTTATTATTAGCCAATGCTCATACATGTGACATAAATATATAAAAATAAAATAAAGTGCGGAAAAATAAAAGTGCGGAAAAGTAAATCAGAGGCCAAATTATACAACCCAAGAAAAAGAAAAACTCTCATCCTCACCTTTTACAATCGCCTATTATACACGATAATCTAAAAATTACAATCGCCTAGATACACGGGATAATCTATAAAATACATTCAAAAATAAAAATAAAGCAAAAATAAAAGCTACATCCAAATATGGTTAGCACAAATAAATAAATCACACTAAGGACTCATATAGGACAGAATAGGGGTATTTTAGGAAACGGGATCATGTAGAGGGGGTTAACCAAGTCGACCCGATCGGTCGGCCCGGTTAGACCTGGAAAACGGTTTTTTAAACGCCCTGTAGGTTTTATGGATCAGAAATCAGTTTTAAAAGCGGTTTGGCTCATTTACATGCACTTTTCCAACTTTAGCGGGCCGGATATCCCGGGAGCCGGGGGTCCCGTTCGTGTGTGGGCCTAAATCAAACATCCATCTAGGGTCCAAAAGTATGCAAACACGCCAAAATTCATTTTTGAATGAGAAAAGAATGCAAAATTACAAGTTTGGGGCCCAAAAGGGCAAAACTGTAATTCTGCCTCCATTACAGCCGCGCCCCTGTAGGCTACAGCCGCGCCCCTGTAGGCTACAGCCGCGCCCCTGTAGCTTACAGCCGGGCGGCTGTAATGCCCCAGAATCGATTCTAATGTGTTTTCTCGTTTTTGAAAATCGTTTTGCAAATTTAGTGATTTTGCCTTAACTACAGCCTGTAGCCGGAAAAATTCCCAAAGATAGTAAAAAACTCAAAACATGCAATTGAATCTCAACCAAGATGAACAGAATGGATTTTTAAGGCCTCTCAGAAAATTACCTTGTATGTATTCCAGCACTTGGACCACAAAAAAAAATTTTTGGATGCCTGGAAATGTTCCACAGTCACGGACGATCCGAGCAAAGTGTGTTTTCCGAACCTCGAACGGAACCACGAGGAAAATTCAAGGATTGATTTTTGGGTGTTCCCTCTTCTTCTAACCTTTCTTTTCTTTCTTTTTAGCCTAATTTTTTTTTTTTGCGTTGTTGTATTAAAAACCTTAATAAAAACTCTGTGATTTTTTTTTTTCTTTTTCTCTAGGTTTTCTCTCTTTTTTTTTCTTTTGTTTCTGCCTCCCTCTGCCCTAATTCCCGAATAGCAACCTTAAATATCTCCTGTTTTGGTATTTAATCGGAATTAATTGCTGATTTTGTCAAAAAAGGAAAACTGAAGATTACAGCCGCGCGGCTGTAGGTCACAGCCGCGCCCCTGTAATATACAGCCGCGCGACTATAGGTTACAGCCGAGCGGCTGTAGCGACCAAAATTCCTATTTTGCTCAAAAACCGAATTAAATGCTGATTTTGCCCAAAAAAGGAAATATGAAGATGACAGCCGCGCGGCTGTAGGTTACAGCCGCGCCCCTGTAGACTACAGCTGCGCGGCTGTAGCGGCCAAAATTCCTATTTTGTTTAAAAACCGAATTAAATGTTGATTTTGCCCAAAAAAGGAAATATGAAGATTACAGCCGCGCGGCTGTAGGTTACAGCCGCGCCCCTGTAGACTATAGCCGCGCGGCTGTAATGTCCAGAAAAGGCCATTTTCACTTATTTTTCGTTCTTTTGCTCGGTTCTCTTAAAATACTCACTTGAATTCTTCGGGGTTCCGTACTAGGACTTGTCACACACCTTCGGGCTATCCGGTATATTTCCGACGTTATCCCGGTTGATCCGAATCCGCTTCACATTTATCCGTAAAAAAGGTAACAGTAGCTTTCATCACCGAGGTCGGGAAAAAACCCGTGCTCACAGGCTGCCCCTCGCGGGACCAAAGTCGATTTGAACGGGTGCTTGTGTCCGATTCGAGTTTGGTCTCGCGATAGGGAGCACGGTGAGAAGGAAAAGAGAACGTACCTAGGGGTTCTCCTCATGTTGACTTGTTTTGATGTCTATAGGGACTTGTCTCGGTTGCTTTTGAGACAGTGGTCTTGCCTGAATTGGTTTGAATCTTCAGGGTCTTACTTCGATTCCGATACGAAGCATAGGACTTTGCCCGAATTGTTCTGATGTAGGGTCATGCTTAGACTCCTTTGCAAAGCAGAGGACTTTGCCCAGATCTTGTTTGATTTTCCAGGGACATGCTTCGACTCCATTGTGAAGCAGAGGACTTGCCCAGATCGAATTCTCCTTGCTATTCGGTGCTTACGAAAGGGAAGGGTAGTTTGGTAATTTTGCAACTTTGGAAGTTGGCATTCCTTGAATTAAGGGTACTTTGATCATTTGGTCTTTTGTGTAGCTCATGTCGCTAAAGGAAAGGTGTTTTGGCCATCCGATAATGCGGTTACTGACTGGAGGGCATTTTGGTCATTTCACTTCTAGTGGAGCTTGTGTCACTGAAGGAAAGGATGATTGTGTTTCCCGCGAAGCTTTTATGGCTGGGGAAAGATGTTTTGGTGATTTGAGAAGCTTGATGATCTCCTTTGATGTTTTGAAGTTGTTTCGGGTACGTATTCGTTCCTTGATCAATAATTTTGGAAACAAAAATTTTTGCCCTTTCGATCAAGAATGAATATGGACTGAACATCTTGCCCCTTGATACTATAGAAATCGGCTCTTTGTGGTGGAGCAATACCATTAAAATTGGCTCACTGTGGTGGAGCAATACCGTTGAAACCGGCTCTCTGTGGTGGAGCTATACCGTTGACATCGGCTCTCTGTGGGGGAGCAATACCGTTGACATCGGCTCTCTATGGTGGAGCAATACTATTGAAACTAGCTCTTTGTGGTGGAGCAATACCTTTGAAGCTGGATTAGGGGTACGTATTTATTCCTTGATCGATAATTTTGGAAACAAAAATTTTTGCCCCTTCGATCAAGAATAAATACAGCTTGATTGTTTTGCCCCTGGATACTTGGGATTTGAGGATGCCCCAGTGTCAGGTTATTTCCACTTTTGGAGTAGTCATGGATTGAGACAGCCTGATGATGACAGCATGTACCTGTACTTGAGTACACATTGATGCGTGTATGCATGTGTGTGTGTATGTTTTGAGTGTATGTGTATGTGCGTGTCCTGGATGCATATGCATATGATTATGGTGCTTTTTCATGTTTTGTTTGTTGCAGAAGATGATTGGGATCGAGCGTCGTGAGTCTGCTCATTTGAGAACAGAGGTTGATCAATTGCGTCGGCGGGTCACCGAGCTGGAGGTCATGAATCAGACTTTCAGGGACCGGATGGACAATTGGGATGCCCAGATGGGTTTATCCTTGGTGGGATATCACATTGAAGTTTGGTTGATTGACCTGATTGCTTGCTCCACGAGGCGTAGGTGTGAGGCACTGGCTTTGATGTACCTCGGTTTTTACAGGATTAGAGTTGTCTGAGCTTGATACTACTGTATGACTTTTGTTTTATTTTCATTGCTTGTCCTAATTTTTGCATAGGTCGCCCTTTTTGGGTTTTCGGCCTATCAGACTGTCTTTATTTTTGCCTGAACCGCCCTTTCGGGTTTTCAATTCAGCAGACTTTATTTTATGCCCTAGCTTTTGCATAGACCGCCCTTTTCGGGTTTTCGATCTATCGGGCTCTTTTTCTTTCTTTTTTTTTTTTGTTTTTTTAAGTGAGATGCATGTAAACAGAAAATGTGCACATCCATACGAATTCAATTTCAAGCAGACTTGGGACGTTTAACCTGAATAGAAAACCGGCATTCATTCATCCACTCATTTATAATGTTTTAACACAATGCACATCAAAGATGAAATGAAGCTAAGGACAGAATCAATAATGGTATCCGTCTCGACTGGACCTATGCCTGCCACCAACTGGTCCTAACTTTTGCATGGACCGCCTTTTCGGTTTTCGATCCATCGGACTGTCCTGATTTTTGCATGGATCGCCATCTCGGTTTACGACCCATCGGACCTCTTTTTTTATTATTATTATTTTTACTTTTTTACTTTTTATTATTATTATTTTTTTTTACACGTAATAGTGCCTGGGCTTGTTTGGGTTGATGGGGGTTGACGACCTGGTCTCTGTCTCCCCTGGTGGAACCGCTTCAATCCTATAGGCTAAGGAGTATGACGTTTCTTCAGTTCCTCTTTGATGCTAGTTTTGTGCCCTTGCAAGACAAATGATAGCATATCGGCCTATCCTTTGTAGGTGATTGTCTTTTGGACGGAACCTTATGAGCCGCTTCTACCACCCCATTGGCTTGTGGGAGATGCTAAGATAATCTATGATGCTCCATCTTTGCCCTTTGTAATTGTAGGCCATTATTGGTCACGACATGATAATGCTTTTTTTGTTTTTGTTTTTGTTTTTGTTTTTGTTTTTTTTTTTTTTTGGTCGGTGACATTCATATATGACTCCGCTTCTACCCACTCCGAGAAGTAGTTGGCGGTTGCGACCATGGAGGCATGCCCAATTGAGTCTATAGAGCTCCTGCTTGATTAATTTCATCTTTGAATCCTTTGGAGCTTGGTGTTCAGTAATTTCCCCGTCAACCCCCGTACGACACTGTACAGCCAAGCAAAGATTTCCATGCGCTTTTGTGGTACTTTTAATTTTTCTTTCCTCTCATCAGGCGTGAGGTCTTTTGAGACGGATATCATTTTTGGGTCATCATCTGTCCCTAGATTCATTTCATGCATTGATGCATCATGTGTGTTAAAGGCATTAAATGAATGTTTGGATGCATGCACAGTTCCATCCGAAAAATATCGCACAAGTAATTGAAAACAAATTGTATTGAATTAAACACCGAGAGGTTGAATTGTTCACAGAATAAATTTTAAAGATAAAAACTAAAGACATAAAAAAGAATATCGTCCTCCACATGCGGAGGGTCTTCCTTTATTGCTGCAACATGATCCTCGATAGCTTGTGCACCCGAATCACCCAAGCTTGGGCAAAGGATTACTCTACATACTGGGCTTCAAAGCCGGCTCGATAATCTTTCCATCAGCGACCAACTGTTTGATGGCCTTAATTAGTTGGCTGCACTCGTTTGTGCAGTGGCCCGTCATCACATGATAAGAGCAGAAATTGTCTTTATCCGCCTCAGCTGGAGGCGTAAATGGCTTCAAGCTCTGCAATAACCTAGCCTTTCTACACTTAGCGAAAATTCGGCTTACTGACTCAGCCCATGGACTGGTGACCCTTTGAGGAGTCTGTCTTCCCAGGTTCACAGCTGCTACATCCTCCCATTGCACTTCGATCGAGGCTACATTATGAGTCGAGTTAGTACTGGACCCCACTGGAGTAACCTAAGAGCTGTTGCCTTTGTACCCTTGAGAGTACCCCTGATTGCTTCTGTAAGAGCCCGAACTCTGTCTGCCCCTTTGTTCCTCTTCTTCATATCGCTCGATACGTTTGGCAAACTCCACCACCTCATTGAAGGAGTGGAATCTCTTCAGCTTCATCTTGTCCTTATATTGGGGCAGACTACCATCTACCAGCTTCACAATGAGTGACTCTAACTTTGGTGCCCCATCCACCAAAACTTGCACATCCATCCACCGCTTGTAGTAAGCTGGGAAAGACTCATTTGGTTTCTAACGGATCCTTTCTAGATCCTCAAGAGTTGTCTCAGTCTGGGTGTTGTAGGCATACTGCTTCACAAAAGCATCAGATAAATCCTCCCAGGTGGAGCGAGTGTGTATGGGCACCTTCATGTACCACTTTGCTGCAGCACCCCTCAGAGTAGTTGGAAACAAGTTCAACAGATGACCCTTTCCAATCCCCATACTAGTCATCAACCTCACATAACTGTCCAAGTGGGCTTCCGGTGGGCCCTCTCCGGTGTACGGAGGCAGGTAAGGCATCTGAAAACCAGCTGGGAGCGACTCACCTCCATCAGCCATCAAAGTAGTCGGGTCGACATATTTAACAGGGGTATAGTGGACCATCTCCTTCAGCTTAGGTAGCATGGCTTCAATATCAGAAAATTTCTGATTGAGGTGCTTCTCTAGCATCGTCCCAATCGAGGCTTCCCTTGCCTTCTCAAAGGCCTCATCCTCTCCCGACTGGTGGTCCGGCTCTCTGTGATTGGCAACTCCGCCACTTCCACTAGGAGTATTCCCCCCGGTTCCATTAGTGACTTGAACAGGCTGTTGTCCCCCGTTCCCAACCGAGGTCTGGGCTGGTTGGACAGCCGGAACAGGGAGAGTGGTCATCACCGCCTGCACCTGCTCCCTAAGGGTAGCCCTGAACTCATCTGAGCTTAAGAAGCTCCTCATAAAGGCAGCCATGTCGAAGGGCATGCTTCCACTGGTTCCACTATTTCCACTATTTCCATTGTTTCCGTCAGCCATGTCTGCTCTGTCAACTTCTTCTAACAATGCCTGACTGTCAACCGGTAGAGTAGGCAACTGAACTTCGACTTCCCTGTCTGAATCCGACCCTGAACTGATTCCCTCCACAGTGACCGGTTCTGATCGAATTAACTGAACTGGTGTATTTTGTTCTGATTCAACTCGAATTAGCCTTCCCGAGATGCGACTCCAAACTGCACAATCAGCATAAGGTTAGCGTTTCGGATGGATGTCGTGGTCCTAGACTCGACACTCTAAATGGCACTTTTATGCTCATGTTTGGATGATGTCTTATGGATGTGGATGATGCTACGGATAGTTTTAGTCCTTTTCTTTCTTTTGCTTCGGATGTTCCAAGCATACCCTATGCTATACACAAGACAATGCAACAACGTCACGTGCGAGCCATCACACGGACAAAGGTTCGGTGCCTTTGGGGCACCTAGGGGATGTCGTGAAATGGTCTCATATGTGCTGACACATGGACTAAAGTTTGACACTTTGTAGGCCAATGTAATGACATGAAATGTTCTTAAGGGAACCATCCCGCAGATAGACACTCGATGCTTTTATAGCATCTTAACATGAAGTGATGTCACATACAAGTCACGTGCGAATCAAAACACGGACAGCATTTCGGTGTTCGTGGAACACCTTACATGATTTAGGGGTGCTATGAAATGTCTTAATATGAAAACTAGCTCGGCACTCGTGGAGTACCTCAAATGGGTTGTCGATGTTATGTAACAATCCGATATGGATTGGGACACGCAAGCAAAACGAAGGCGTCTCCATGACACCAAATGTGAATGATCAAGATGTGGTGATTTCGTGTGGTCCATCACATAAATGTGAGCCTAAGACCGTTGTGGTCTTCTAATAATGTAATGGGACGGCCAAATGCAAACTAGTGCACAGGCGGAGTACGGGTAGCCTTGGGGACTCCCGATATGTTATGATATGAAATGGTCGTGAAGGGTATACTTAGAACATCCTTACATTTTTAATGAAATGAAATGATGTGGATGCCTATGTCATACAAAAATGCAAATGGCTGCACAAGAACGTGGTTAGAATGCATGACACGCACGATGATGTCGTGTATGCTTTATGAATCCATGAGCACACAAAATGAATGTGGAATACGGAAAATGATTATGGCTGCACGAAAATATGGTTAGTATAACACACACGTGTGAGGATGCTCTAAAATGGCTGCATAAAGAAAGTGATTAGAATATGGCATAAGTATGATGCGTGTTTATGTCGTATGAAAAGGTCGAAAATAAAACAACCATAGAGCAAACGTTAGCACACACACAAAAATATGCTCACCCTTCCAACCTTATTTCTCCATTCGATTGGTCTCGCATTCTTCCTAGGTATTGGGTCTCTTTGGTATCAACGGGGGATACCAAAGGCGTACTCTCGATGTCCATTTTCAAGTATATGGTTTTGGTAATCCTAAAGGGAAGTTGCTAGGCCATTACATGAAGGTATGAGTCAAGCCAAGGGTTTTACAGGTTCCCATAGCGAATATATACTCCTCACTTCTCCCCACTCAAGGGTCCAAACGAAGGGGTTCGTACAAGGCTATGAGTGGTTTACCTCCTCGGGTGCCTCCAATCCTAGCGGAAGAGGTAGGTCACCTTTAGAAATAAACCGGGTTTAAATGAGTGTTGGAGGGATTTAAGAAGAGAAAATGTCATGCTTTATGCAATGTGAATGAAACATTAAATTATGATTTAATAATCAACTATAAGTGAGGATGTACTTCAATTGTTGCCTAAGTTCCTTAAGTTTTTTGTGAAAACTCTTTTGAAGAAACCGTTAATCCCCAGCAGAGTCGCCACTTTGAGCAGACGACCTTTTTCGGTACGCGCGG
Source organism: Euphorbia tirucalli (assembly GCA_039660915.1). Taxonomy (NCBI): domain Eukaryota; kingdom Viridiplantae; phylum Streptophyta; class Magnoliopsida; order Malpighiales; family Euphorbiaceae; genus Euphorbia; species Euphorbia tirucalli. The sequence continues at coordinate 9,742,042 of CM077638.1, forward strand.
TGAAGCGGGAACCGGGGATTTTCTTTTTGGGTCTTGGTGTTTTGGTTTTGAAAACGGGTTTTAATCTTTCTTAGGGAAACCTTTCATTTTATTGAAAAAGCCTTTTTGTAGAAAACTTAATTTTAGGCATGAATTTTAGAAAACAAGCTTTTTAGAAAATCCCATTTTAACTTAAAGGTCTCGAAATGCGAATTTCGAGATTAGATACAGAGTCGCCACCCGGATCAGCTCATCCGGGAAATTCCGGTACAGCTCCCTATCAAATGTAGACGCAGTACCTAATCCAGAGATTCGAGGTTCGGGCAATATATCTACTAATCCTCACTAATTTTTAATTATTATTTCAAAATATGACATTTCATTCACTTAATTCTACTCATTTTATCTCTTCTTTTATTATTAGCCAATGCTTATACATGTGACATAAATATATAAAAATAAAATAAAGTGCGGAAAAATAAAAGTGCGGAAAAGTAAATCAGAGGCCAAATTATACAACCCAAGAAAAAGAAAAACTCTCATCCTCACCTTTTACAATCGCCTATTATACACGATAATCTAAAAATTACAATCGCCTAGATACACGGGATAATCTATAAAATACATTCAAAAATAAAAATAAAGCAAAAATAAAAGCTACATCCAAATATGGTTAGCACAAATAAATAAATCACACTAAGGACTCATATAGGACAGAATAGGGGTATTTTAGGAAACGGGATCATGTAGAGGGGGGTAACCAAGTCGACCCGATCGGTCGGCCCGGTTAGACCTGGAAAACGGTTTTTTAAACGCCCTGTAGGTTTTATGGATAAGAAATCAGTTTTAAAAGCGGTTTGGCTCATTTACATGCACTTTTCCAACTTTAGCGGGCCGGATATCCCAGGACCCGGGGGTCCCGTTCGTGTGTGGGCCTAAATCAAACATCCATCTAGGGTCCAAAAGTATGCAAACACGCCAAAATTCATTTTTGAATGAGAAAAGAATGCAAAATTACAAGTTTGGGGCCCAAAAGGGCAAAACTGTAATTCTGCCTCCATTACAGCCGCGCCCCTTTAGGCTACAGCCGCGCCCCTGTAGCTTACAGCCGGGCGGCTGTAATGCCCCAGAATCGATTCTAATGTGTTTTCTCGTTTTTGAAAATCGTTTTGCAAATTTAGTGATTTTACCTTAACTACAGCTGCGCGGCTATAGGTTACAGCCGCGCTCCTGTAGATTACAGCCGCGCGGCTGTAGGTTACAGCCGAGTGGCTGTAGGTTACAGCCGAGCGGCTGTAGCCGGAAAAATTCCCAAAAATAATAAAAAACTCAAAACATGCAATTGAATCACAACCAAGATGAACAGAATGGATTTTTAAGGCCTCTCAGAAAATTACCTTGTATGTGTTCCAGCGCTTGGACCACAAAAAAAAAATTTTGGATGCCAGGAAATGTTCCACAGTCACGGACAATCCGAGCAAAGTGTGTTTTCCGAACCTCGAACGGAACCACGAGAAAAATTCAAGGATTGATTTTTGGGTGTTCCCTCTTCTTCTAACCTTTCTTTTCTTTCTTTTTAGCCTAATTTTTTTTTTTTTTTTTTTTTTTTTTTTTTTTTTTTTGCGTTGTTGTATTAAAAACCTTAATAAAAACTCTGTGATTTCTTTTTTTTTTTTTCTTTTTCTCTAGGTTTTCTCTTTTTTTTTTTGTTTTTCTTTTGTTTCTGCCTCCCTCTGCCCTAATTCCCGAATAGCAACCTTAAATATCTCCTGTTTTGGTATTTAATCGGAATTAATTGCTGATTTCTTCAAAAAAGGAAAACTGAAGATTACAGCCGTGCGGCTGTAGGTCACAGCCGCGCCCCTGTAATATACAGCCGAGCGGCTGTAGCGATCAAAATTCCTATTTTGCTCAAAAACCGAATTAAATGCTGATTTTGCCCAAAAAAGGAAATATGAAGATTACAGCCGCGCGGCTGTAGCGGCCAAAATTCCTTTTTTGTTTAAAAACCGAATTAAATGTTGATTTTGCCCAAAAAAGGAAATATGAAGATTACAGCCGCGCGGCTGTAGGTTACAGCCGCGCCCCTGTAGACTACAACCGCGCGGCTGTAATGTCCAGAAAAGGCCATTTTCACTTACTTTTCGTTCTTTTGCTCGGTTCTCTTAAAATACTCACTTGAATTCTTCGGGGTTCCGTACTAGGACTTGTCACACACCTTCGGGCTATCCGGGATATTTCCGACGTTATCCCGGTCGATCTGAATCCGCTTCACGTTAATCCGTAAAAAAGGTAACAGTAGCTTTCATCACCGAGGTCGGGAAAAAACCTGTGCTCACAACCCCCTATCTTCTAAGCTACATCCAGACTTATACGGAAATGGTTACGAGGCTGGTAGTGTGGATGGTGACTACCGCTAGTTCATTACCACTCATCTTCTTCCACTGACTGTAGAAGCTAGTGCTGGGGTACTTCCCAAATGTTTCTTTCTATTTTTCTGTCTTGTACTTGCTTAAAGTCATTATTCACTGACATTCCGTTCTTAACTGGCTTCATCCGTCTTTGAGGGGTGGACATGCATGCCCATCCTCATCTGCTAGAGGAGCAGGTAGGAGGTCTAGCTCTGGTTCTTCTCGTACCACTGGAGCGGGTTCTGCTACTAGAGTGGAGGATGCTCCCGTTCCTCCTTCTCAGACTCCTCAGGCCCTTGATGCCGATTATTTGCATCGTCAGCTCGAGTTCCCAATTGAGAGTTTCATTCAGCTGTTTGACGATTCTCGGCAGTCTTACCGATTCAACCTCCATCTCTGTGATCATTTGTTTCCTCCAGCCATTCTCGATGGCACCACACATGTGAGTATCTCTGCTTTTCTCTGCTTTTGCCCATTTTACTGATCATTTCTCATAGATTGACCCCTTTGAATATGATCTTTGTAGATTCTAGTGATGCAGGGTATGTGTGTAGGCCAAGCCATTTCTGCACTGAGGCCGCTCACCATCCGAGATAACTCCACTTTGACGGTAAGTACCTGCATTTGGCTTTATGCTTGTGTCTGGATGTATGCATGTATGTATGGATGCATATTCATGAGATTATGATGTTTTTCATGCTTTGCTTGGTACAGACGACGATTGGGGTTAAGCGCCGTGAGTCCGCTCGATTAAGGGCAGAGAATGACCAGTTGCAACGACGGGTCATCGAGCTGGAGATCATGAATCAGACCTTCAGAGATTGGGTGGACGATTGGGATGCCCATATGGGGTTTTTGGGTGAGGACGTGAATGAGAACCCAACTGATGAGCTAGGAGATGGCAGAGATAGAGACGACGATGCTGGCTTTGCATCTTCTTAGGCCTATTTCTCCATTTTTCTACTTGTGATGTATTGACCCGTCTGTGGGTTTTTTCTTTTGACATTTGCACATTCACGGGTCTTACTTTGTGATGTACTTGATAGGTTGAATGATTTACATATGATTTATGACATTTACATCTTCTAGTCATTGAATTTGAACCTTTGAGTGTATATTCTCTGCTTTTTCATGCTTTTATTGCCTCTTAGTTAAATATGGTCTGGTCCGGGACGTGTTCCGATGCCTTTAGACTTCATTTTCCTTGAAAAACTACCCTTGGAACTTATAGTTGCATGTCTATAATCATTAAAAATCATATAAAGATATAGACAAAGTGCTGTCTACACTACAGCTGTGCCCCTGTGATACTACAGCCACCAGACAAATTACAGCCACGCCACTGTATAGTGTTATAGCCGCCAGACACCTATAGCCATCCCACATCGAATTTTAACTATTCTTCACTGCAGCTGCTCCACTATAATACTATAGCCACCTGGAACATTATAGCTGCAACACTGTAGGGCATTACAGCAACCAAACACACTAGAGCCACCCCACACCAAATTTTAGCTTCTCTTCTCTTTCTTTCACTTCTCTTTTGGCATGGATTAACTCCGAGGATGACTCTGGGACTATTGGGGTATGACCAGCTCTTCCAATTGGGCTTTGCTAGTGCCCTTCGGCTTACAATGCCTCAGATTCTACACTGCTTTGACTCTGAATCGAGTCTTTTTGGATGCGGCTACCAGCTTTTGGGATCCAATGGATCATATTTTTTACTTCACTAGCTAGGAGTTGTGCCCCTTGGTAGAGGAGTTTAGTGCTATCCTCTGTGTTCCTTACCCTCGAGGAGTCCGGTTAGCTATTCCTGATCCTAACTCGGGTGATATTCATTCATTTCTGAGTCGATTTGCCCTAGATGTAGCAGGTATGGGTCACGCACTTTCTGGTAGACCTGCTTCTCCCAGACTTAGCCTTTTTGTTATAGCAGATTTATGCTTTACTTTACCCCCTTCTGCTCTTGGCTGGGCTCCGCAGATAAGTTTGCTACTGATGGCATGCTACTTGTGCGAGTCCCGAGATGGTACTTGCAGGTGCATCACCTATAGGGATTGTCCTAGCCGAGACACTAACTCGTTTGGATTTTGCCACTCTGATTCTCCTGTCGAGAGTTATGGATCCCCTTTTCTGCTTCAGGTATACTTCTGCACTGTACCTTTTGAATTTAATTATCCATTACCCCTTTCGATTTGACTAACCCTTGCATAGATCTAGCTACTAGAGAAGTTGAGCCTCCTGAGCCTTCCTCCGCCTTACCCAAGATACGCTCCAAAGCATTACTGGTCTCGGTGCATCGAGCTTCCAGATTTTGGCTTTATGTCCATAGAGCATTGGTTTGATTAGCTGAGGAGTTGGACTAACGCCTCTATCCGATGGGTCTGCCTCTGGTGGGATATTTTTTATGTGACTACTGAGACCTGGGCCGGAGGTGTCCAGCTGCTTGGATTGACCCATGTGACTTTCTACTCTCCCACTCTATTGTGCAGAAAATATGATCAGTTGCAGGGGGTCTCTCGAACTTTGTGTTCCACTGAGTGTGGAGTGTTTACCCCATAGTAGCCTTGACATGTGCAGCATCAGTGGATACATCCTACTCGCATTGGGGTTCTGAGATATGACAGTACTGCACCCGTGGATACGGATGCTCACTATAGAGCTTGGCTGACTGACCTGATTGCTTGCCCCACGAGACGTGGATGTGAGTTGCTGACTTTGAGGCACCTCGGTTTTTATAGGATTAGGGTTATCTGAGGTTGATACTACTGTATGACTTTTATTTTGTTTTTATTTCATGTCCTAAGTTTTGCATAGGTCGTCTTCTCGGGTTTTCGGCCTATCGGACTATCTTTACTTTTTCCTGAACTGCCCTTTCGGGTTTTTGACCTATCGGACTTCTTCTTCTTCTTCTTTTTTTTTACTTGAAGTGAGATGCATGCAAATAGAGAACGTGCACAGCCATATATCTGTAATATGAATTCGATTTCAAACAGACTTGGGATATTAAAACAAACAGAACAAAGCATTCATTCATTCATTAATAATGTTTTAGCACAATCCACTTCAAAGATGAAATAAAGCTAAGGACAGAATCACTAACGGTATTCATCTCGACCGAATCCATGCTTGCCACCAACTGGTCTTTGCAGATTTTCCTGCTGATGGTGCTCACCTCTCTGTCCTAACTTTTGCATGGACCACCTTTTCTATTTTTGATCCATCGGACTGTTCTAATTTTTGCAAGGATCGCATTTTTGGTTTTCAATCCATCAGACTTCTTTTTTTATTTTATTTTATTTATTTATTTTACACGTAACAACGCCTGGGTTTGTCTTGGTTGATAGGGTTGACGACTTGGTCTCTGTTTTCCCTGGTAGATCCGCTTCCACCCCGTAGACCAACAAGTATGGTGTTTCTCCAATATGTACTATGATATCAGTTCTGTATCCTTACAAGGCAAATGGTAACCAGTCAACCCAATCTTTGTAAGCGGCTGCCATTTTGACGGAATTTTCTTTGATAGACCTACTGGCTGCTTCCATTGCCCTATCGTATTATGGGTGATACAAGGATGACGTATGATGCTCCACCCCTTTATTCTGGAACTCCGTGTCATCGCTCCTTGCAATTGTAGTCTGTTCTCGGTCACGACATGATGTGGAATTTCACATCATGTAGATATATTATTCCTTTTGAGCTTGGACACACCTTTTTTTTTAGGCTATGTTATTCATATATGGCTTCGCTTCAACCCACATTGAGAGGTATTTGACGGTTATGACTATGAGCCGATGTCCGTTTGGAGTGAGTGGCCTTTCTTCCCGACACTATCGATTCTTCATACTGCGATGACCCTCCTTTTTCTGGTTTGAGTCTATGGAGCTTCTGCTTGGCTGACTTCGTCTTTGGACCTTTTAGAACCCAGTGTTTGGTGATTCCTCCATCAACCCCTGCATGACATCGTACAACCAGGCAAAGGCTTTCATGTGCTTTTGTGGTATTTTTGCAATTTCTTTTCTTTCTTCAGGCGTGAAAACTTTCAAGACGGATACCATTTTTGGTTCATCATCTATCCCTAGATTCATTTCATGCAATGATGCATCATGTGTGTTAAAGGCATTAAATGAATGTTTGTATGCATGCAAAGTTCCATCCGAAGAAAATATCACACAAGTAATTGAAATCAAATTGTGTTAAATTAAACGCCTTAGGGGATGAATTATTCACATGATAAATGTAAAAATAATAATAAAAAAAAAACTAAAACATCAAAATGACTATCATCCTCCGCATTCTTTTATTGCAGCATCATGGTCCTCAATAGCTTGTGCACCCGGGCTAGCCAAAGTTGGGCAGGGGGTTGCTCTAAACACTCGGCTTCAATACTGGCTCAACAATCTTTCCATCAGTAACCAACTACTTGATGGCCTTAATCAACTGGGTGCACTCATTTGTACGGTGACCCGTCATCACGTGATAAGCACAGAAGTTATCTTTATCCACCTTAGCTGAGGCGAAAATGGCCTCAAACTCTGCAACAGCCCAGCCTTTCTACCTTTAGCAAAAATCCAGCTCGCTGGCTCAGCCCATAGACTAGTGACCCTTTGAGGAGTCTGCCTTCCCTAGTTCATAGCGGCCACATTTGCCTCTTGTACTTCAATTGAGGTTGCTTCCGAAATCATCTTAGCACTAGACCCGGGTGAGGTAGCCTTAGAGCTACTACCTTTGTACCCTTGATTACTTTCATAGGAGCCCGAACTCATACTACCCCTTTGTTCCTCTTCTTCGTATCGCTTAATACGTTTAGCAAATTCAACCACTTCATTGAAAAAGTGGAACCTCTTCAGCTTCATTTTGTCTTTGTACTGGGGCAGACTACCATCAACTAGCTTTACAATGAGCGACTCCAACATCAGGGCCCCATCCATAAGAACTTGCACATCCATCCACCTTTTATAGTAAGTCGGGAAAGATTCATTCAGCTTTTGGTGGATCCTCTCTAAATCTTCAAGAGTAGTCTCTACCTGGGTGTTTGATAAGTGTATTTTATGTACTTATTTTGCCTTTGTTTTTATGCTTTAATTAAGTTGTTTTTATTTATTTAAGGCATATTTTACTTCTTTTTTATGTATTTTCTTTGTTAGGACCCCTAAGAAGAGAATAGAGCTAAAAGTGCTTGATAAGGGAGCAAAATTGACTTAAAACAGCCCAGGAGCAGTCCTAAGGCGTGACCATGCCTTGGGAGGTGCTGATTTTGGAATTTTAAAGCTGATTTGGTGATTTGGGCCTGCGTTCATGATGGGCCATGGAAAATATGCGGGTTTGGTCTCGTTGAGGAGAGAACTAGAAGTCTTTTGGCTGAGAAATCTTGATAGCTAATGGACTCCTTGTTAAAGGAGGAATGTTTTCTTTTTTTTTTTTTTGGTAATTCCCTTAAAAGAAGGGAGGGTTTTTAACTCTTATTAGAATTCTTCTTCCCTTTTTGTTTTAGGAGGGAAAGTTAGAAAAGGGGGATTATTCATTATTCAGTTGGCAGTTTTTTAGGTTTTTGGAGTTTAGTTTTAGAGTTTAATTTTTCAGATTTTATTCTTGCTTTCTCTCTTGGAAGAGTGGATTGGGAGAACGTGTTCTTGGGAGCTGAGTTTTGGAGGATCATTCATCTTTTCATCTCAACGATCCGTACATCAACCATTTTGATTCTAGTTTTCTCTAAACCTTTCTCTTTTCCATGTTTTCTTTAATCCATTTTTGTGTTATTAGTTTAGTGATGAACTAATTCCACCATAGCTAAGGCTATGGTGGATCTTAGCAATTGTTCTATGTAATTATTTTATGTTTAATGCAATTTTCATTTGTATTATTTTCCAATATTGTGTTGTGTATGTTTAATGCTTTAGATGCGTGACCATCAATTCCAATGTTCATAGTTAATCTATAATTGACCAAAGGACTAGATTAAAGGAATCATACAACACGACTTTTGCATGACCATTGCTCTAGTGGCTCACTAGTTAGTGCTAGGATTTCTTAGACTTAATGCTTTCTGGCTTGATAGCTTAGAACTGAGAGGTTTAAGTGTTTAGGTTAAGAATTAGAATTGATAGCCCTAACTGGTATTGATTATTTATGGAAATCTCCATTTTGGAATTTAATCGGATTAGTTGCATAACTTACAATATTACTGGAATTAGTGCTAAGTGAAACCGGATGCCTTAGTTTGCTTCCTCATTGAATTTCTCTTATATAACTTTGTTACATTCTTATGTTTAATTTAATTGTTTTTACCAGTAATTTTAATTCACAAACCAAGATCATAGATATATTATTCTCTACGCCTAGATTGATAGAAATCCGACTACGTTTAGGATTTGCATAAGTTAGTCCTCGTGGGATCGACATCCTTCTTACTCTATATTACTTGAGCAACAAAGTACACTTGCTTCTATTAGTGTGTATTTATTCACGCATCAAGTTTTTGGCGCCGTTGCCGGGGACTATTTTTATGCAATGCTAGATTAAAGGGTTTTTGTTGATTTAGGTTTTTTGTATATATTTTTGTCTTCACTTATTTCTTTTTCTTTTATTTTGCAAGGTGATGGCGATTAACGCTTTTGAGCCACCGATAGAGGAACTAATGATGAATTTTCTATCTTCAAAAGATGCTCAATGTGATAGTTTGTACAGTTCAACACAAAATTTATGCATGTAATTAGGTTTAGTATTTGATATGGCTACAGACACATCAATTACAGAGGCCGATTCAAATGAAAATGTTGAAATCTCTATCCCAGTTGAAGCTTATCATGGAAAAATTATTGAGAAAAATTTAGACTTAGTTCCAAGTCAAGAAGAAGGTACGTTGGAGGTCGTTAGTGGACCGACCAAGTGTGAAGTTTCTATGATGGGGATTGAAGAAACACAATTCGATATGCCCCCTGTTCAATTATTTTTTGTTGTTTATGAGCTACCAAGAGAATCGCAAAAGGAGCAACCGACAATTTTCGTTAAAGAACTCAAATTTTTTTCATGGAAATCTTTAACTTGGGATCAACTAGCGCCTTCGATGTGAATTCACAAGATTTTTTTCAAAGAGTTTGAATTTCTCATATGACTCCAAACTTTTACATGAAAGGGAAGTTTAAGTCGAGCTAAACGACTATAAAATTAGCGCTTTTGGGAGGCAACCCAAATTTTATTTTTAATTTTTGTTCATTTTCTGGTTAATTAGTTGTTTTTTGTTTTAATTTGTAGGATCTAATAGTGTTAATTTTTGTTTTTTTTTTGTTGCAGGTTTTTGACTAAAGCATGATCGTGCCTTAGTCTGTGTGCTTCTGTTTCTATTATATATATACAAATATAAAATTAAAAAAAAAGAATTAATTTTTTGGCAAGAAACAGAAGCAAGGCATGTCCAAGGGGTGGCCATGCCTTGGCCACGCCTTGCTTCTGCTTCTTTTCCCCTTTTCTTTTCATTTATTAAAATAATAATAATAATAAATGATGGCGCCCACCATGTCCTCCATTTTCCTACCTTTTTTCTTTTTATTTCATAAAAAAAAATTGGCGCTCACCATGTCCTCCACTTTCCCACTTTCTTTCTTTTTATTTCATAAAAAGAAAATAAAAAATAAAAAATTGGCCGAGAAAACACCCCCCTCTTCTATTTCTTTCCCACTTTCTTTTAAAAAAAAAAAATTCAAATTAGGCTAATAACATCATTAGCCCTAACTCTTTTTTTTACAGCATCCTTCGTCCACCCTTGCTTCTCCTTTGTCCAAGGAGTCACCACCTTCTCGCAATAGAGCTTGGACTTCGGCTTTCCATAACCAGGGGAGTTCTCTCGTTCTAATTCTTTTTCATTTCTGGTTATTGATTGGTTGATATACATTGGGGACAATGTATGTTTTAAGTGTGGGGAAGGGGAATTGCAAATTGATTTTTGATTTTATTCCTTCCTTTTGAGCTGCTTGAGTTCATTCTCTGTGGTCCTATGTTTGTCACTTGCAACTTAATGCTCCAACTCCTCAAAGCAATGTTTTTGTTTTTGAAAAAAAAAACCGCAAACACAAACTCTCATTTTACATCTTTCTAGGTTAAGTATGCTTGTTAATAGGGAAGTTTACATTAAATGTAACATGAGGCCCCATTTGATTGGCACCTTTGTAATGATGTAGACTTTGGAGTTAAGATGTATCACTTTTAGACATAGACTTTCTAGGAAGCTTCTTTTTCATTGAGCATAAGTAAAGAGATGAAATAGGCAAATTGTGTGCTTTACTTTAAATTAATCTTGGGGTAAGGGAAATTTATTATTTGTGCTTAATGAAAATTGACAAAAAGTCAAGAATGGAAAATGGAAATTTATTCCGCTGGCTTCGCTTGCAAGGTGAAGTTATGAATAATGCTAGTAGCCGCTTGATTGAATGTGCTTAGTTGAGTAAGTCGGGTGCATTGTGTTTGCTCCATCTTTGTTATCTATTCGGAAAGACTAAGTAACATCTCAAGTAAGGTCGAAAGTTATAAAGTTAATTAAATAAAATCGATCAATATATCGTGGTCCCCCCCCCAAGAAAATTGTATGAATTCTAAAGTCCTATTGATCTTTATCTATGTGATTAATTGGGAAGTGACTTAGAAGTTTACTATTTTAGTGATGCAAATCATATTCTGATAGTTAATTGAGTTGCTTGTGTGCATAAGACTGGAGTTAAATGCCAAATTCTTTTGTGACAGCCTTATTAATTGAGTATGCTTGACTTACGAGTGAAAGTGAGATTGTGGTTTGTGATATTTTGAAAATCGGTTGTTTGATCCATAATTTTCCTTAATTGTTTTAGGGATTTGGAGATGTTTTATTTACTTGAGGACAAGCAAAGTTTAAGTGTGGGGAAGTTGATAAGTGTATTTTATATACTTATTTTGCCTTTGTTTTTGTGCTTTAATTGAGTTGTTTTTATTTATTTAAGGCATATTTTACTTCTTTTTTATGTATTTTCCTTGTTAGGACCCCTAAAAAGAGAATGGAGCTAAAAGTGCATGATAAGGGAGCAAAATTAACTTAAAATAGCCTAGGAGCAGTCCTAAGTCGTGACCATGCCTTGGGAGGTGCTGATTTTAGAGTTTTAAAGCTGATTTAGTGATTTGGGCCTGGTTCATGATGGGCCAAAGAAAAGCTGCGGGTTTGGTCTCATTAAGGAGAGAACTAGAGGTCTTTTGGCTGAAAAATCTTGACAGCTAATGGACTCCTTGTCAAAGGAGGAATGTTTTCTTTTTTTTTTTGGTAATTCCTTTAAAAGAAGGGAGGGTTTTTGACTCTTATTAGAATTATTCTTCCCTTTTTGTTTTAGAAGGGGAAAGTTAGAATAGGGGGATTATTCATTATTCAGTTGGCAGTTTTTTGGGTTTTTGTGAGTTTAGTTTTAGAGTTTAGTTTTTCAGCTTTTTATTTTTATTTTTCTCTCTTGGAAAAACGTATTGGGAGAACGTGTTCTTGGGAGCTAGGGTTTGGAAGAGCATTCATCTTTCCACCTCAACGATCCGTATATCCTTCCATCTACCACTTTGATTCTAGTTTTCTCTAAACCTTTCTCTTTATCATGTTTTCCTTAATTCGTTTGTGTGTTATTAGTTTAGCGATGAACTAATTCCACCATAGCTAAGGCTATGGTGGATCTTAGCAATTGTTCCATGTAATTATTTTATAGTTAATGCAATTTAATTCGTATTATTTTTCCAATATTGTTTGTGTATATTTAATGCTTTGGATGCGTGACCATCAATTCCAATGTTCATAGCTAATATATAATTGACCAAAGGACTAGATTAACGGAATCATACAACACGACTTTTACATGACCATTGCTCTAATGGCTCACTAGTTAGTGCTAGGATTTCTTAGACTTAATGCTTTCTGGCTTGATCGCTTAGAACTGAGAGGTTTAAGTGCTTAGGTTAAGAATTAGAATTGATAGCCCTAACCGGTATTGATTATTTATGAAAATCACCATTTTGGAATTTAATCGGATTAGTTGCATAAATTAAGATATTACTGGAATTAGTGCTAAGTGAAACCGGATGCCTTAGTTTGCTTCCTCATTGAATTTCTCTTATATAACTTTGTTACATTTTTATGTTTAATTTAATTATTTTTAGCAGTAATTTTAATTCACAAACCAAGATCAAAGATATATTATTTGCTACGCCTAGATTGATAGAAATCCAACTACGTTTAGGATTTGCATAAGTTAGTCCTCGTGGGATCGACATCCTTCTTACTCTATATTACTTGAGCGATGAAGTACACTTGCTTCTATTAATGTGTATTTATTCACGCATCAGTGTTTTAAGCATATTGCTTCACAAAAGCTTTAGACAGGTCCTCCCAAGTACAACAGGTGTACAAAGGCATCTTCATATACCACTTCACCATAGCACCCCTTAAAGTAGTCAGGAACAAATTCAAGAGATAACCTTTCCTGATTCCCATGCTTGTCATCAGTCTTATATAACTATCCAGATGGGCTTCCGGTGAGCCTTCCTCAGTGTAGGGAGGAAGATAGGGCATATGAAAACCAGCTGGAAACAGCTCTCCTACATCCGCCATCAAAGTAGCCGGGTTGGCACACTTAATGGGGTTGTAGTGCACCATCTCCTTTAGCATGGGCAACATGGCTTCAATATCAGATAATTTCTAATTGAGACACTTCTCCATAACAGTCTCAATTGAGGCTTCTCTTGCCTTCTCAAATGCTTCATCGTCTTCAGACTGATGATTAGGCTCCCTATGGTTGACAATTCCACCACTTCTATCGGGAACACTCCTTCGAGCTCTATTCGTCACTTGGACAAAGTGTTGTCCTTCACTTCCAACTAAAGTCTAAGTCAGTGGAACAGTTTGCACAGAGTTAGCACTCATTACGGCTTGCATTTACTCCCTAAGGGTAGCCTTATACTCATCAAAATTCAGGATACTTCTCATGAAAGCTGCCATGTCAAAAGGCATATTCCCATTGTTTCTGTCAGCCATTTCTGTTCTGGCTGCTTCTTCCAGCAGAGTCTGACTATCAACCGGTAAAGACAGCAATTGAATCTCAACCTCCCTATCCGAATTTGACCCTAAATTGACCCCTTCCACGTTAACTGATTCTGATTCAACTGACTGAACTGGTTGACTTGGCTTTGACTCAACCCGAATTAACCGCTTCGAGGTTCGACTCCAAACTGCATGTTCAAAATGAGGTTAGGATTTTTGATGAATGTCGTGAACCTAGACTCGACACACTAAGTGGTGTGTATGGTATGTTCGTGTTCGCGATTGAATGATGTTTCATGGATGGGGATGATGATGAAAATGGCCTTTATATTTTCCTTCTTTTTATTTTGGACGTTCCAAGCATACCCTATGCCATACGAAAGACAATGCAAAAATGTCGCGTGTGAGCCATCACACGGATAGAGGTTCGGCGCCTTCGGGGCACCTATTAGATGTCATGAAATGGTCACATGTGTACCGACACATGGACAGATGTTTGATGCTTTATAGGTCAATGAGATGATATGAAGTGGTCATATAGGAGCCATTCCATAGACAGAGCTTCGATGCTTTTGTGGCATCTTGGATGAAGTGATGTCACAAATAAGTCGAGTGCAACTCGAAACACGGATAGAATTTCGGCATTCATGGAACACCTTGTATGACTTATTAATGTTATGAAATGCCCCTATATGTATAGCAATTAGGCACTTGTGAAGTACCTCGAATGAATCATCAATGTTATGGAACAATCCAATGTGGATCGCGACACACAAGCAAGGTTTTGGCATCTCCATGATACCAACAATGATGTCATGTAATGATATCGTGCGACCTACCACACAAAAATGGACCTAAGACCATCATGGTCCCCTAATGAATGACATGATATAGTGAAATGGCCAAGTGCAATCCGGTGCATAGGCGGAATATGGGTAGTTTTGGGACTCCCGATATGATATGAAATGATTGTGAATGGCATGCTTAGAACATCCTTTCATTTTAAATGGGATAAGATGAGATGAATGCCCATGCCACATAGAATGCAAATGGCTGCACAAAGACATGGTTAGGATGCATGACTTATAAGATGATGTCGTGTATGCTTTTTGGAAATGTGAACACACAAAATGTATATGGCACACGAACTCAATGTTATGGCTGTACGAAAATATGGTTAGTATAATACCACTCGTATGATGATGTTTCAAAAATGGTTGCATAAAAATATGGTTAGAAAATGACACACGGATGATGCGTGTTTGATGTTGCATGTAAAGGTCAAAGATAAAACAACCATGGAACAAACGTTAGCACACGTAACAACATGCTCACCCTTCCAACCTTATTCCTCCTTTCGATTGCTCATGCATTCTTCCTAGGTGTTGGGTCTCTTTGATACCAACCGGGGGTAACAAAAGTGCACTCTCAAAGTCCAATTTACGAATTTATGTTTTGGTAGTCCTAAGGGGAAGTTACTAGGCCATTACATGAAGGTATGAGTCAAACCAAGGGTCGTACAGGTTCCCATAGGGAAAATACACTCCTTATCGTAGAACACGATGTAAGGTTCATGCCATGCTATGAGTGGTTTATTCCCTCGGGTGCCTCCAATCCTAGCGGAAGAGGTAGGTCACCTTTAGAAATAAACCAGGCTAATCATGTGTTGGAGGGATTGAGAAGAAAAAATGTCATGCTACGCGGTTGTGAATGAGATATCGGATTATGAAGTAATAATTGACTACAAGTGAGTATATACTTCAATTGTTGCCTAAGTTCCTTAAGTTTTTATGAAAACATTTTTGAAGAAACCGTTAATCCCTAGCAGAGTCGCCACTGTGAGCGGACGACATTTTTTGGAATGCGCAGCAAAGCGGGAACTGGGGATTTTCTTTTTGGGTGACTATGTGTGATTTTGAAAACGGGTTTTAACCTTTCTTAAGAAAACCTTTCATTTCATTGAGAAAACTCATTTTGTAGAAAACTTAATTTACGTGTGAATTTTGGAAAACAGATTTTTTTAGAAAATCTCAATTTAAACTTAAAGATCCCGAAATCTAAATTTCGTGATATGATACAGAGTCGCCACCCGGATCAGTTCATTCGGGAAATTTCGATACAGCTCCCTACCAAGTGTAGATGCAGTACCTGATCCAAAGATTCAGAGTTCAGGTAATACATCTATTAATCCTACTGTGAGCGGACAACATTTTTCGAAACGCGCGGCGAAGTGGGAACCGGTGATTTTCTTTTTGGGTGATTATGTGTGGTTTTGAAAATGGGTTTTAACCTTTCTTAAGAAAACCTTTCATTTCATTGAGAAAACTCATTTTGTAGAAAACTTAATTTTAAGTGTGAATTTTGGAAAACAGCTTTTTTTAGAAATCCCAATTTAAACTTAAAGATCCCGAAATCTAAATTTCGTGATCAGATACAGAGTCGCCATCCGGATCAGCTCATCCGGGAAATTCTGGTACGGCTCCCTACCAAGTGTAGATGAAGTACCTGATCCAGAGATTTAGAGTTCAGGCAACACATCTACTAATCCTCAACTTGTTTTCAAATATTATTTCATAATACAATACACCATTCACTTAAATCTACCCATTTTTATCTTCTTTTAATTTTAGCTAATGCTCATGCAAATGACATAAATAAGGTGCGAAAAAATATAAGTCCAGGAATATAAACCATACATCCAAAAATAAACCAAGAAAAGAAATAAAGGCCTTATTACAACCCACCCCCCCCCCCCCCCCCAAAAAAAAAAAGAAAGCCTTCATCCTCACCATAACAATCGCCTAGATACACGAGGATCTAAAAAGTACAATTGTCTAGATACACGAAATGATCTATTAAATACATCAAAAATGAAAAATAAAAGAATGCATCCAAATACAGTTAGCACAAGTGTGAGGGGACGACCTAAAAAAAAAGAAAGGGGTGCGGCGAAGCGAACCGGGGAATTGAATGGGGTTTTATAATTGGATATGATGAAAATGGGTTTGGTGTCTTGCTTTAGGGAAAACTATCAGTTTGTTTAGAAATTCCTTTTATAGAAAACATTTTCCCATTTTGTTACTTAAAGACCTCGAAACCTAAATTTCAAAATCAGTGACAAAGTCACCACCCGAATCAGCTCATCCTGGAATTTCCTGTACAACTCCCTACCGAGTGTAGACTGCCGTACCTAATCTAGAGATTTAGGGTTCGGGCAACTTACTTATTCAACCTCGAGCTTGTATTCATTTTATAATTTATATTACCATATTCAATTTATTGTCTTTCTCTACCTAATTTTGTTTAATTATCAACCGATGCTCATACAGATGATAAAAATAAATTGCAGAAGAGTAAATCATGCATCCAAATTATACAAAAACAATAATAGAGGCTGCTTATACAACCAAATTGTATAAAAAAGAAAACTCTAGTCCTCACATTACAAGTGCCTAGAATACATGGGTATCTAAAAATTTACAAAAGCCTAAAATACATGAATTAATCTATTAATTACATCAAAAATAATAAAAATGGAAATAAATGCTGCAAAACAGACGGTTAGCACAATTATCACACAAACACAAATAGGACTCAAACAAGACAGAATTGGGATTTTTAGTAATGGAGGCATACATTTAAGGGATAGCCGGGTCGACTAGGCCAGTTGGCCCTGCTAGACCTGGAAAATGGTTTTGAAATGCCCTGTGGGTTTTTTGTGCTGGAAAACAATTTTGGAAAACCATTTGGCTCGATTTCATGCAAATTTCTATATTTTAGCGGATCTGTTATCCCGAAACTCGGGGTTCTGTTTGTGCGAATTTCCTAATTTTAACAATCATCTAGAGTCTGAAATCGGTAGCTTGATTTCATGCAAATTTCTATATTTTAGCGGATCTGTTATCCCGAAACTCGGGGTTCTGTTTGTGCGAATTTCCTAATTTTAACAATCATCTAGAGTCTGAAATCGGTAAACACACCAAAAATGATTTGATTCTGAAGACAGCATAGCGTGACGATGTCCGTGTGGGTCATCCCGCGATTCTATCTCATTCTGGGAACTATAGCCGTGCAACTATGGTTGGAGCCGTGCAGCTATAACATCCACAGCCGTGCAGCTGTAACACTCGGAACTCGAAATCGGCTTTCTCGTTTTTTCAAAAATCGCTATCTTGCTTGTTTTCGATGTTTACTAAGGATTTTTGTATGGTCCAGGGCTCCACTAATGCTGGACGACGGATCTGATTTGGATCGAACAACCTCGACCTCCAGAAAATAAAATCCAGGAAAAGCCAAAAACCTAGCATCCGCACACATAGAAATCCGAAAACCACAGTTTGATAGTGCACAGATGTATTTAGGATGAAATATATATCAAAAGAATGATAAAAATGGAAAACGGACTGCTTTCGGCTGAATTGAGGACTTTTTTGGGTTTCTGTCCGGAAGGAACACACCCGTTCGGCTGTAGTGTTACAGTCGTACGGCTCTGTTGCAAGAGACTATAGCCACATGGCTGTGTTCTAAGAAAACACAGCCGTGTAGCTCTTTCGGGGTAGCCGATTTGCCGAAAATTGACAAAACAGAGGATAAAATGCACAAAAACACAATGCACACAAGTTTAAGGCCTCTCAGAGCTTACCTTATTGTTGTTCCAGTGTATTGGATAATAAAAAATGGATTAAAGAGCTAGAATGTGCCTTGAATCCGCAAACTTCCAGAAATTCCAAAAACGAATCCCGAATCAATCCGAAACGAATCCGAAAATGTCTCCGGTGGTCTAGGATTTTTACTAGGTCTTTTTGGATGTGTTTTGGGTCTTAGTTTTTCGGTTTCTCTCTATTTCTCCTTCTCGCTTTTTCTTTCTTTCTTCCTTCTCTGTTTTTAAGAAATCTGATTTTTCTATCCCCCCTGATCCGAAAAATTTTATCCTTTTATATCTCTCCCTCCCTTTTTGTCACTTCACATATTAATGAGCCCCCTTTCTCTTTTAGGATTTCGGCTGAACTCATAAAATCAGCCTCCGTTTTAGCCAAGTTGTTCTGTTTTTTCAGAGCAACTTGGCCGCCCACCAAAGCCGCGTGGCTCTAAGTGTTAGAGCCGTGCGGCTCTGATCTACAGCCGTGTGGCTCTAGGTAGAGTCGGGTTGACTCCTCTAATTCCTATGATCACCTCTAAACCCTATAATCACTCAAGAGACCTTTCTTGGGGTTTTCAGATCATGGGAAGTTTAGTTTTCAGAGCGTTTGAGGCATTCCAGGCGACCCTCTGCTCATGTCCAAGTCCGACTACTTAACAGGTAATAAAGGACTCTCATCACAGAGGTCGGGAAAACCTGTGCTCACAGGCTACCCCTTATGGGACCAAAGTCGATTCATGACCGTGCTATCAAATCTGAATCGAGTTTGGTCTCGCGATTGAGAGCACGGTGAGAAAGGAAAAGAAGACGTACCTGGCGTCTTGGCTTGTCGAGGAATAGGCGCAACATTTAGCTGGGAATGTTGGCTTTAATTCTGAGGTTAACTCTCTATGGCAGAGCGTGCCATTCAGATCAGGTATATTTGATGAAATCGGCTCTCTGTGGTGGAGTATACCATGGAAATCGACTCCCTATGGTGGAGTGTGCCGATGAAATCGACTCTCTATGGTGGAGTGGACTAATGAGATTGGATATAGCTGTTGGAATCGGATCTCTGTGGTGGAGCATATCGATGAAATCAACTCTCTGTGATGGAGTGTACCAGTGAAATCAAGTATAGCTGTTGGAATCAGCTCTCTGTGGTGGAGTGTACTGATGAAATCGACTCTCTGTGGTGGAGTGTACCAGTGAAATCAGGTATAGCTGTTGGAATCGGCTCTCTGTGGTGAAGTGTTCCGATGAAATTGACTCTTTGTGGTTGAGTGTACCAGTGAAATCAGGTATAACTGTTGGCATCGGCTCTCTGTGGGGGAGAATACCGTTGGAATTGAGTTGAAAGCCCATATTTATTCCTTGATTGATAATTTTGGAAACAAAAACTTTTGCCCATTCGATCAAGAATAAATACGGCTTGGTTGTTTTGCCCCTGGATACCTACAAAAGGTAAGAAATACCCTCATCGGGATCATATTGGAATAAACAAAAATTATGAAAAATCGAGAAAAATTTGCTTACTTGAGTGTCAGAGCCGTACAGCTCTGATTTCATAAGACAATGCCGTGTGGTTGTAATAAAGCTGCACGGCTCTAATTTGCCATGCTGCCTAGAGCCGCATGGCTCTAGCGGGAGGAGGCAGAATCCTTAAAAGGGGAATGGACCGCCATTTTCACCAAAACTCACTTTTCTTCATCTCCTTTACTCCTTTCTCTCTCAAACTTCCAACTCAAATTCCAAAATGTTGAAGAAAATGTGAAAGGCTCTTTGCTCAGTTGCTCCTTCATAGCCCGGACTCCATACGAGATACGTTTTACCGAAGGGGGAGTTTACATTGCCCACCGAAACCACGGTGGATGTTTACAGACTCAAGGAGTCAGTTGCATATTGTGGGGTTAGAAAGAATGATCCTGTACCTACCACGCTCCAGTTGTCCATGCATGCGTGCCAGAATTTGGTTAGTTTCCCCAAATTCTCTCTTTTTTCAATTTTTTCAATTTATGCAAATGTAGGCAAAATTAGGCAAAATTAGATGAAATTGATACATGTTTAGAGTAGATTATGCCCCTAGGAACTTTGATTGGTCATTTAAGGTTGATTAGAGATGATTTTAGGGGTAAAAATCGCAAAACCTAGGTTTTATATAAAAACCGCCGATTTCAAACTAGAGCCACACGGCTCAACAATAGAGTCGTGCGACTCTGTTTTAGAGTTTAGCTGATGATGTTAATGAACAAAACCGCGCAGCTCTGTCTGCTAAGAACATAGCCGCACGATTGTAGCATAGCTGTACGGCTCTGGCTATAGTCGTGCGGCTCTAGACGGGCAGAAAAGAAAATTTTTTATGCTTTAATTTTATTTTGATGCTTTTATTCGATTTATGTGATCAGTGCACAACACAAATAACTCATAAAACTCCCTGTTTATTATTTTGCAGACGCGGACCCATAACCATGGGGCCAGAACAATGACGGACACCTTAAAGTGGTACAGGATGCTCCCTGACAATGTAAGGAGTATTGTGGACTCCACCGCGCTAGAGAGGATGATTTGCTCCATGAGCGAGCAGGCACCATGGACGAGCCGTGGTCTGTTATCAGAGCTGATCAAGTGGTGGATGGATTCCACGCATACTTTTCATTTTCCAACTGGGGAGCATATTATCACGCTCGAGGACTTTGGGGCCATCACTGGGCTTTCTTTTGGTGGTCGCACCATGATAAGGTCGGTTTTTGACCTTATCTTTTAGGTAATTTCGTGGTTTGAATGGCAATTTTTAGAGCTCTTTGTGTGAATGTTTGTGTGGTTTTTGAGTATTTTGCGATTTTTATGTTTTGGATAGATTTTTATAACTTTTAGTATTTTTCTTGTTTTCTAGGGTTGTTTTTGTAATTTTGCACAATATGTCATTTTTATGGTTCGTGGCGTTGGTGCGGTTATGTTTCTTTGTGCTTGTTTTGGACAGGTATTATGACCCGGACCGGAAGTTGGTGCATCGGCAGCAAGGAAGAGTTTGAAGTGCTGAAAATCAAGGTGGCACGGCGTGCCACAATTAGGGCACAGCGTGCCAATCCGGCGGGCCAAGTGAAGCAATCTAGTGGAGTGGCACGAAAACGTGCCACTCAGATCAGCGTGGCGTGCCAACTCCAAAACCACATGGCACGGCGTGCCACCTCCAGCAGCACGACGTGCCATCCCCAATTCTGCACAGCACGGCGTGCCACTTCCACCAGCACGGCATGCCGAGCCCTGAAATCCTGCTGTTGCCTTACTTTCATCCTTTCTTTTTCCTGGTTTTAACCTAGCCGTATAAATAGGTTATTTTCTAAGTTTTAAAGGATCTTTTTCCAGACTTTTAGAGTGAGAGCAGAAACTTGTAGTGAGGTTTAAGCTTGAACTATTTGTTTTCTTTGAGTTTTGAATCATCGATTGGTAGTAGCTTTACATAGAACCTTCCCCTTTTGCGACGTTCTTGGTTCCGGCTTGAGTTCGTCTATAGAGGTACACCCCAAGCATCTTCACATCGTCGGAATCCGGTTAATCGGACCAAAAGGGCATAAGTTTTTCTTCTTCTCTTTTGTAATTTGATTAAGTTAGTTTTTGATTCCGCAATTGATTGTGTTTGGTTGTAAACATTGAATTCGTTCCACCTTTCTTGATTAATACAATTGATTGTAATTTAATTTCAATTTTTATTCCTCTTCTTTATGCAATTCCTTTAATGATAATCTAGTCTCATAAGATCTTAATTTATTAAGTTCATATTTGTGGCATTACCTAGATTGACGCCTAGGAAACCATTAGTATTGACGACACTGTGGAACTTACGTGCCCCTATTTTCTGAGCTTTAGAATTAGACCGCCTCTAAACAAGGGAAACCGGATAAGGACCTAAAAGATCTAGATACGCTAGGTTGAATTATCGAAAGAACATAATTAAGGGTTAATTGTTGAGTTAAATTCATCTTTTGTAGTTAATTGGTAAAGCCATCCCCATTAGCATTCATAGGTCGGTAAACCGCCAATTGATAACCCAAAATTCAAGTGCAAAGTAAGCTGGGATAGATCAACTAGGAGTAGGATAATTAGTTATTAGTATAATCGAATCCAAAAACTAAGTTCCGCCTAGGACACGCAAGGAACCCGAGTAGTTTAGTGTTTGTAGAATATTCTTTTCTCTGTGGGATCGATACCTGGACCAACCAGAATTATTACTTGTTAATGATAGGTACACTGCCTTAGTTGTGCGTTTCTAGGTTTAGTTTTACTACTTCGCCTAGAACCCATCAAGTTTTTGGCGCTGTTGCCGGGGAGATTTATTTTTCTGCATCATTGAGCCAAAGGTCTATTTGCTGATCTAGGCACTATTTCTGTGCATATAGTTAAATAATTTTTCTTTTCTGTGGATATTTGTTGCAATTTAGTTTTCTTTATTTTCTGTATGTGTGTGTGTTTTCTAGCGTATGCGAACTCGCTCTCAACACCCTGAGCTTTTACCTTATAACCCTGAGATTGAATGTTTGTGTAGCAGGAACCGTTGAGTACGCCAAGAGCAAATTGTCCAAATGGAGCATCAGCAACAGGACGATGAGGAGAGACAACTCCGGGAAAGAATTGAGCAAGAGCGACTCCGGCGAGAGCGGGAGGAGTTTGATAGAAGAAGGGGTGGTGATAGAGACAATATGGTCATGACTGGCCTAATGGCTCCACATCGGCCCCGGAATAGATCCGGAGTGGTTATTCCAGCCATTACTGCCAATCACTTCGAGTTGAAGTCCAGCATGATCAATTTGATCCAAGGGAACGGACTATTCAGTGGTGGAATAAGTGACAATCCCAATGATCACTTAGACCGGTTTCTCATGGTGGCCAATACAGTCCGAATTGGTGGAGTGCCCCAAGATGCTGTGCGGTTGAAGTTGTTTCCCTTTTCATTATGCGGGGGAGCAATGGAATGGTACAAGTCCTTGAGGCCCGGATCAGTGACTTCATGGGACCATTTGGAAGAACAGTTCTTAGCATACTACTTCCCACCATCAAAGACGGTCCAGTTAAGGAACGAGATCATGGGATTCCGGCAATTTGGGACTGAGACTCTTAATAAAGCATGGCAGAGATTTCAACGGTTATTGCGGAACTGCCCCCACCATGACATGCCGCGATTTACTCAGGTAAGCACGTTTTATCATGGTTTGACACCAGCTAACCGTGCCATTATTGATTCTTCTGCAGGTGGGGACATTTTTAAGAAGACTGCTACACAAGCCGAGGAGTTGATTGCGGAGCTGGCTAGAAAGAGTACCTTGTGGCAGTCGGACACGCCAACAAGGAATGAGGTTCGAGCTGCAGATTTGGGATGCCAAGATGCAGCCATGGACCATGTGAACAAGAAGCTGGACCTGTTGATGTCCCGCCTGAATTTAAATGGGCCACAATACCAGCCGATGTTATGTGTATCATGTGGAGCGGAGCATCCCGAGCAAGAATGTGCAATGGGCGACCCATTCGCCCAACTGTCCGAAAATGTAAGTTTTGTGGGAGGAAACCAAAGGTACAATAATTCTAACTCTTATCCATAAAATTTCAATAATAATAATAATTACGGAAGAAGGTATCAACACCCAAACATGTCTTATGGTAATAACCAAAATGTGTTGAGACCTCATTCCGGATTTCATTATGAGCACCATGAGCAGGGGTTAGGTAAGGCCCCATTTATTCCTAATGATCAATCCTCGCAGCAACCTCAACAGTCTAAGCAAGATGAGACGGTTTTGTCTTTATTAAAAGACATCTCGTCTCGGCTTGCTGATAATGAAGCATACTGTAGGGATTTGGGTAAGCAGGTGGCTCAAATGAGTAGGGAGAGGCAGGAAAGACCTCAAGGAGCACTTCCGAGTAGAACTGAACAAAACCCTAAGGGTAATCAACGGGAGACAGCTCAAGTCATAACCCTACGAAGTGGTAGGCAAGTGGAGGACCGAGTGCAAAACGTTGATATTCCATCCTAACCTACTGAGGTAAGTGAAGAGTCGGGAGAGGTAAGCAACCCCGACTCGATTTCTGAACCCGAACCTAGTACAAATGAAAAAGGGAAAATTCTTGACCCAGTGAGAGCCTATGTGCCTAAACTTCCTTATCCTCAAAGGGAGAAGAAAGATAAACTGGAGCACAAATATTCCAAATTCCTGGAAATTTTTAAGAAGTTAGAAGTTAATTTGCCATTGATTGAGGCTCTCCAAGAGATGCCCTCTTATGCTAAATTCTTTAAAGAACTTCTTGCAGGGAAAAGAAAGCTAGGTGAGGATGAAGTGGTGGTTTTAACAGAGGAATGTTCAGCAATTATCACTAACAAACTTCCACCCAAGCTAAAAGACAAGGGCAGTTTTACTATCCCATGCCGGATAGGGAACTTGGAGATTGCCAATGCCCTATGTGACTTGGGTGCAAGTATAAATTTGATGCCTCTGTCGTTTTTCAGGAGACTCGGACTGGGAAACCCAAAGCTAACCAATATGACCCTCCAATTGGCGGATAGATCTCTCACGAGGCCAAAGGGGGTGGTCGAGGACGTGCTAGTAAAGGTGGACAAGTTTATCTTCCCCGCAGACTTTGTGGTAATGGATATGGAGGAAGATAGCGCGGTGCCCCTTTTGCTTGGAAGGCCATTTCTTGCAACCGGTAGGACTTTGATAGATGTCTAGGAAGGTAAGATTATTCTTAGGTTGCACAACGAGGAGGTAAGTTTCAACGTCTATAACTCAATGAAATATCCATTAGATGTTGAAAGTTGTAATTTTGTAGACTCTTTTTGCCCTATTGACGCTTATGTGATAGAAAAGAGTTTCAACCAAGGGGAGTTAGAGCTCTTGTATAACTTCCGTTTGAAACTATTTCCAGGCAAACTGAGAAGTCGATGGACGGGGCCGTTTACCGTGCATAAGATCTACCCCTCCGGGATGGTGGAAATTGAAACCCCGGAGGGAATTCAACAAGTAAATGGGCATCGGTTGAAGCCCTACGTCAGCGGAGGAATAAAGTCTTACTCCTTCGTGATGTGTAATGCTAAAACGTGGACGTAGAAGTCGAGCTGTTCCAGCTATAAACATAGCAATG
Organism: Euphorbia tirucalli; assembly: GCA_039660915.1. Lineage (NCBI taxonomy): Eukaryota > Viridiplantae > Streptophyta > Magnoliopsida > Malpighiales > Euphorbiaceae > Euphorbia > Euphorbia tirucalli. The sequence goes on from CM077638.1 coordinate 9,767,216, forward strand.
AGGTACGTGTGCCTCCCTTGTACATTAATTTTTGTGTTAATATGTTTTTGTGTGTTTTTGTGTGTAGGAATAGGTAATTAAGCAAGTTAATAAAAAATCATGATCAAAATGTGAAAAAAAAAGGTTGGTAGAATTCAAGATGGCATGCCGTGTCACAATCAGCACGCCGTGCCAAGGTGAAATTAGAAGTAGCACGTGGCGTGCCAGGGTGGCACGAAATCGTGCCAGGCCGCTGTTCCAAAATCGCGTGCAAAAGAAACTCAGCACGCCGTGCCTGACATAGAGCACGCCGTGCCAAAGTGATGGTCTTCAAAGTAGCACGCTGTGCCACATTCAGCACGCCAATGTGCCGTCGCGCTATTTCTAAAGTGGGTTGTGGAAGAGAGAACAGCATGCCGTGTCAAAACTAGAGCACGCCGTGCCACATATGCAAATTTCAAGGCAGCACGACGTGCCGCGCTAGCACGCCGGCGTGCCCTCACGCTGTTTCCAGGTAAGTGTTTTTTTGCTCTGCTCAGTACGCCGTGCTGATTCTTTGGCACGGCGTGCCAAGCATTTAAATTTTGAAATCCTAGGTCTAATCCGCCCGCCTATATAAAGCCCTTGCCCCTTCCCCCCTTGTAACCACCCATCACTCTTCTTCTTCTTTTTCCTCTTTCTCACTTTCTCTCACCTTCTCACTTTCTCTCTCTCTCTTCACTTTCTCTCTCTAGAATCAACTCTCCCCTTCTCCCTTTCTAACCTTCTTCTTCCTTCCTTTCTCCCCTTCTCCCTATCTACTCTTATTCTCCCTTCCTTCTTCATCTTCTCCCTCTCACCTTCTCCTCCACTCTGATTTTGCCCTAGGATTTTCTTTTGCTTCATTTTCCTTACAACCAAGTATGAATTCATACTTTGCTCTCCTTTTATTTTTTTCTTTTATTGTTTGTTCTTTTTTCTTCTCATTTTGATTTTGATTGATTGATTGCTTAATAGGGTATTGTTTTGCATTCTTTTTCTTTTTCGTGGTTTGTATTTTTGACAGTAGATGTTCTTTGGATTTGGGTTCTTTTGTTTTTGATTTTTTTTTATGGTTGAGCAATTGTAGGATGAAGAAGAAGACCATCGCCGATCGGAGACACGGTTCGTCATGATGGCCCATAGAACCGTCACCGGAACCGGTGCCACGTGACGAATTACGTACCGAAAAATTGATGGCCCCGTTGACGAGCCTCTCAAGGAAGTACGAATGCCCTTTTCCTTTACTTTCTGATGATGAAGGTAAAAAGTACAAAACCCTATTTCCTTTGGAAAGCACCCCCTTTCGCACTTTCGATTGGGAATTTTTATTTGTGCAAGATAGGTCGGAGGCGGTAAAAGCTAAATTGACTAGTCTAGGGTGGTATGAGTTTGTGAAATCTAATCCACCCGTCTTTAGGGAGTTGAACCTCGAATTCTACTCCACCTTGAGCTTTAAAACAAACCCGGATATGGGCCTTAGGAGCATGACATTCCGCCTCTTTGGTACTGAACGGTCTTTGGATATTGAGGGCCTTAGGGCTTGCATAGGTATTGAGGGGAATGGTTACAAATGGCCCGAGAATATGGATGCCAAGAAATTTTGGCGCTTGGTAGGGCAAGGGGTATACCAACCTCGGTTTGCCAAAACTTCCCAAATTCATGACCCTATTTTGCAATTAATTCACAAGTTTGTGTGTTTTAATTTTTCGGGAAAAACTGAGAGCAACCGAGTTAATGCATTTAAACTTTTAATCCTGCGGCATATGCATAGTGAGATTAAGGTGCATATGGGCTTCTTTGTCATGGAAGCCTTATACAACCACCACAACTGAGCTAAGTCTGAACTAGGGTTAGGACATATTGTAACTTGTATTGTGTGTTTCATTCATAGTAATACTTGTTATAGGAACCTCGATAGCATCCTTCCCAAGAAGCTTTCCAGGGGAATCTTGTCTTGCTCCCATGTTGTGCCAGCTGCAGGTACTTCAAGTGCGGGAGGTTCGAGTAGGGGAAAGGCTCCTATGGACATAGATGAGGAGGACGAGAGTGAGGAAGCTGAGGATAGCGAGGAGGATAAGGAGAATGTTTCAGTGGGCTTAGATTTTATGGGACGGATCGAAGGCCGGTTGGATGGCATAATTGAACAACTGGAAGGCTTAACCATCCATCAGGTTCTGCTTGAGCAGCAGATGAACGAGCGCCTTGATAGGCAAGCAGCTCCACTCGCCAACGTCGAGGAGTTCGCCTCTCGTTTCTGTGCAGCCCAAGGGTGGCCATACCCGCCGCCACCAGCCCCCGATATGTGAGGTAACCCTTTCCCTTTCCCATTTAGTTTGCTCCTTCCATTGCACTTTTGGAAGTAAGTGCACTCTAAGTGTGGGGTGGGTAAAGGGATTTCTCCCTTTCTTTTTCTTCCTTTTACATTGCACTTTTTGATTGTTTGTTTCGAATGTTTGTTGGTGTTTTTGCATGTTTGGATGTTTTGCGTTGGTTTTTGGTTAGATTTAGGCTTTAGTAATGCATGTGGAGTTGGTTTTGGTTGTTTTTGGTTTGATAGTATTTTTTTTTAGGTTGTTTATGTGTCAATTGCAGTTTAAATAACATTGCTTAATCCACCCTCGAACCTAAGTCTTTGTGCTTGGATTGGTAGCAATTGGCTAGGGATAATAGGAGTTGTTTGCAAGTCATTAGCTTGTTTGTGCGTGATTTGTGATTCTTGATGGTAACCATTGGTTAGATTTGTCATTTAGGTTGCATTAGGGAATTAACCCTCTACCTCTACTTGCATGATTGAGCTAGGATTACACCTTGGAACATTGGTTGAGTCACACGACCTAGCATACAACCCTTAGTACACTTGTGAGAATTTGAGCCTTTAGAACCATTTCACATCGGTTCTATTTCTTTGTGAGGGTAAAAACAATCGTGGCACACTAGATCGTAGAACCCGATGTTGTTTTGCACTTGGCATCAAGAGCTTAATATGTGGAGACCCTTAGGATTAACCCCTTGACTTAAATAACCCTAACCCTAACTACTAATTCATCCCTTAGATCACCCAAAGCCACTAAATTAACCTTTTTGACTTAAAAAACCTTCGCCAAGCCAACTCTATCATCCTAACTTTTTACCATTCACTTTGATTTTCCTTTCTTACCCTCCTCTCCTAAATCAAGTAATTGGCTAAGTTGTTCATTCATTTTGGGGTCAATCACCGTTTGCATTTCAACTCTTTCACATATAGTCCTATGGAAAAATTGTGTTAAAAAAAACAAAAACAAAAACAAAAACAAAAATCCAAATAGAGTCAATGTGTTTGTTCGGTTTCTTTTCGTAAAATTCGGAGTTTGTGAACGCATGTCTTGTTTGTCCGGTTTGCATCTTTAAGCCAGTATTTGTGTTCCATGTTTCAGCTCATTTGTTGAATAAAGGATTAGGGCGATCATCTAATTGCCTTGACCCATGTCTTGTCATTTTTTCTTTTCTTTTCTCCATTAAGTTGTGTTTTGGCCGTTGGGTGTGGATGAGGCCTTCTTATTGTCAAGTTAATTTCAAAAAAAAAAAATCTAGCAAAGCAAACACTCTTAGGACTAGTTTTGAGTTGAAAGTTGCATGACCCATCTTTAGTACTTAGTCAATTTGTATATATTACTTGATTTCTAGGAGTTGTATGCCTAAAATTTCCCTTTTATCAAACCTACCCCAAGCCGTAACATTACAAGCCCCAGGTTCTCTGATTTTGCTCCTTGACCAATGACTTCACCGGGATTGCCATTAGTTCGCTATGTGATGTGTGCCATTATTTGTTTTTGTGTGCTCATCCGCCTTACCTGGAACTTGAGCGTTGGAGTGACAACTTGTGAGGTGCTTTGTGGTCGTATAAACTCTGTTTGTTCCTCACCCTTTGACTAGCTAAATTTTGTTGGGTTCGGGTATTGAGTGGTCTTGAACCTGGTGCACCTAATGTCATTTCGAAGGTGATCCTTTACTTTCTTGAGTTTATGAATTTCGTACGGTTAAACCCTTAGTTGGATTTGCAAGTAAAAGCGAGCAAGTTTACTCCTTTTTCTTTAGTTGATTTGCTTGAGGACAAGCAAGACTTTAAGTGTGGGGTGGTTGATAAGGTCGGTTTTTGACCTTATCTTTTAGGCAATTTCGTGGTTTGAACGGCAATTTTTAGAGCTCTTTGTGTGAATGTTTGTGTGGTTTTTGAGTATTTTGCGATTTTTATGTTTTGGATAGATTTTTATAACTTTTAGTATTTTTCGTGTTTTCTAGGGTTGTTTTTGTAATTTTGCACAATATGTCGTTTTTAAGGTCCGTGGCGTTGGTGCGGTTATGTTTCTTTGTGCTTGTTTTGGATAGGTATTATGACCCGGACCGGAAGTTAGTGCATCGGCGGCAAGGAAGAGTTTGAAGTGCTGAAAATCAAGGTGGCACGGCATGCCACAATTAGGGCACGGCGTGCCAATCCAGCGGGCCAAGTGAAGCAATCCAGTGGAGTGGCACGAAAACGTGCCACTCAGATCAGCGTGGCGTGCCAACTCCAAAACCACATGGCACAGCGTGCCACCTCCAGCAGCACGGCGTGCCATCCCCAATTCTGCACAGCACGGCGTGCCACTTCCACCAGCATGGCGTGCCGAGCCCCGAAATCCTGCTGTTGCCCTACTTTCATCCTTTCTTTTTCCTGGTTTTAACCTAGCCATATAAATAGGTTATTTTCTAAGTTTTAAAGGATCTTTTTCCAGACTTTTAGAGTGAGAGCAGAAACTTGTAGTGAGGTTTGAGCTTGAACTATTTGTTTTCTTTGAGTTTTGAATCATCGATTGGTAGTAGCTTTACATAGAACCTTCCCCTTTTGCGACTTTCTTGGTTCCGGCTTGAGTTCATCTATAGAGGTACACCCCAAGCATCTTCACACCATCGAAATCCGGTTAATCGGACCAAAAGGGCATAAGTTTTTCTTCTTCTCTGTTGTAATTTGATTAAGTTAGTTTTTGATTCCGCAATTGATTGTGTTTGGTTGTAAACATTGAATTCGTTCCACCTTTCTTGATTAATACAATTGATTGCAATTTAATTTCAATTTTTATTCCTCTTCTTTATGCAATTCCTTTAATGATAATCTAGTCTCATAAGATCTTAATTTATTAAGTTCATATTTGTGGCATTACCTAGATTGACGCCTAGGAAACCATTAGTATTGACGACACTGTGGAACTTATGTGCCCCTATCTTCTGAGCTTTAGAATTAGACCGCCTCTAAACAAGGGAAACCGGCTAAGGATCTAAAAGATCTAGATACACTAGGTTGAATTATCGAAAGAACATAATTAAGGGTTAATTTTTGAGTTAAATTCATCTTTTGTAGTTAATTGGTAAAGCCATCCCCATTAGCATTCATAGGTCGGTAAACCGCCAATTGATAACCCAAAATTCAAGTGCAAAGTAAGTTGGGATAGATCAACTAGGAGTAGGATAATTAGTTGTTAGTATAATCGAATCCAAAAACTAAGTTCCGCCTAGGACACGCAAGGAACCCGAGTGGTTTAGTGTTTGCAGAATATTCTTCTCTCTGCGGGATCGATACCTGGACCAACCAGAATTATTACTTGTCAACGATAGGTACACTGCCTTAGTTGTGCGTTTCTAGGTTTAGTTTTACTACTTCGCCTAGAACCCATCACACCATTACTTTCAACCAGACCCTGGAGAGAGGGGGTTTCAGGCCCTAGATCATCGGCATGCTGATCGGCTTGGTCCCTCGAGACAAGAGGATCCAGTATAACGCCCTTAGAGACTACTAGTTGGGGAGGCAGGCTAAGCTTCCCGAGGGCTCCACCTTCACGCCGGTGGATACGAGCTGCTATGCCAGGGCTTTTCTCCTCTATGCCCTTAGCACTTTGCATTTCCCTACGGGTCAGAGTGACCTAAACTTGGCCATCCTCCCATCGTTGATTCAGTTGGAGGACGTGAGGGATCTGTGTTGGGGGCGAGCTGGGATAGCTCAGCTATACTACTCTCTCGACATCTGTGCCCGAGGGAAGCATAGGGAGCTGAAGGGCCTATGGATCATCGTACAAGTGGGTTTCTCAATTTCATTTTTCATTCTTTTTTTTTACTTTCTCATTATGCAGCTTTGGGCGTACGAGTATGCATTTATCTCCCAGCCAAAATTAAGCATACCAGGTACTGCTGAGTTCCCGGACTTCCCCCGATTGAGGCAGTGCTTGGGCTTCAGTTGGAGCAAGGTGGACAATGATGTGTGGGATTGCCATCACCTTCTGGCCAACATGACGTTTGAGGAGGTACACATCTTCCCTTTCTTATACATTCTGACGTCTGTTGTCTAATAGCTATCTTCCTGGTTTCTAATTTCTGATTCTCTGATTCCAGTTGATCAAAGAGCCGTGGAGGAGAGCTGTGTTGCCTCCGGAGGTGGTGGACGCCTTGAGGCTGACGCCCCAGAGGTTCATCATAGAGTGTCCATTTGGCTTGGAGTGGTATCTGGGAGAGCGGGTCGTCGACTGGTGTGCCGGCCCCAGGGAGTGTAGGATCCCGGCTACTCTGCCGATAGGGCTGTTCTGGCCACATCTACTGTCATCTGAGGACCATCCTAAACTTTTCGAGTCTGGGTACGTAGCTGACGGAGTGGAGGGGGACTACCCCCACTTTATTGATACACGCCTCCTTCCTCAGACTGGGGCTGTATAGTTAGAGGTATGTTTCTTATCCTATTTGCTGTTTATCTGCACTGTTCTGCTTACTTGTTGACATACTTTTTTTTACAGTCATCTGGGAGAGGCAAGTGGCTTCGTACTGTTGGAAATGCCCTAGTCCCGAGGCATTGGTCCTTGTATTTGTACCATACATTTATTGGATTTATGTGTTGTACTTATTTGTGTCATTAATAAAGGCATCAATTCATTTATTATATTTATCTTGTGCAGTATAGTAAATGAAGTATCCAATGGACATATCTATATCCATGACGACTAGTGTCATGCACTTAGCAGTAAGACCATGGATAGGGTTAACGATATGACCATAAATAGATCCGTAGTCTGTTCCAGTCATGGGAATGAATGGAACAACAGACTATCATTAACCTGGTTGTATGGCGGTGTCTTACCGGTCATTGGACATGGAATGTCAACCAAGTTAATGGGTACATGCCTGGGAGCGTGGTACTGGATAGATCCACTAAACGAGTAATCCACATGGTATGGTATCACAATGGATTCTCGTGTAGTACTTGTATGGATCCTTTGACCTGACCATATGATGGTGTTACATGTGAAGTCGCATACTTAGGGGTACGCCTAAAGGGCCTGTAATAGGGTGCCAAGTATGGGTGCTTTCGGGTATGTCACTGAACATGGTAATACTATGGATATGTAGAAGGGATTTGTCACTCAGTGACCAACTGAGAAGATATCACCGGCCACTTGATGAATGTGACTGATAAGAGTGTGGCCACACCCAAACAAGTTGGAACTTGTTTGTGAGCATCAGTACATTCGGGATCAAGTTAATGTCCGGACACAAAAGAGGGTGATCAATCCATGCCTCTGTGTTGGACACCGATATCAATGACATGGGATGTACAAGTTTAAACTACAGGGTTATGATAACAGTTAGACTGCCATCTCCATCTTAATTGGGGGCTGCAGTGGCTTGCTAGAGCCGAACTGCAGTCTGCGGGCCAAAGGCCTGCTGCCAACATAAAGATGGGCCCACAGGATCGTACACATAGAACGATAGAATGCAGACTTAAGGAATAACATGTATACTTGAAGTATACACCATGGAGGGAGAAGTGTGTATATATTAATTATATTATAAAGATCAATTGGATTGGTCATAATAATAAAATTAATATACTCAATTGGCTCTTCATAATTAATTGGATTAATTATGAAATTATTTCCTAGGTGGAAATATTCATATGTATAGGTTTACATATGATTTTATTTTGTGTTGAGTTAATTTTAATTTGATGGATTAAATTAAATGTCAAACTAATTTTAATTTAGATGTAAATAATATATTACTTGGAGTAATGTATTAAATACATGGGTATATTAAAATTGGGCTTGAAATTAATTTAAACCAGAATAATTAAAATTAGACTGGGCCTAAATTAAAACATGAAAGCCCGCATAAAATAGAAAGGAGCCAAGATGGGCCAGAATCCCCTAAGGAATTCGGCCAACCCTAGGTATATATACCTAGGGTTAGAAAATTTCGGCAACCCTATGCCATTAGCTCATAGCCGAAATTCCTAGCTTCCCCTCTCCATTGGTTTTGTTTTTCCGACGCTAGCACGGGTTGCATTTGCCAAGCGTTCGTGTACGTGAGAGTGGAGGAATTCTAAATTGAGTTCTGCAGTCATCATCCGTCTCTGAAAGAGATTTTTCTGGTATGAAATTTTAATCTCTTTCTATTTAATTTTATGTTTTTCAATTTCCACTTCAATTGCTCCTGGGACTGGATTTGAGGAAATCACCGCGTTCTTCCGCTTTTATCGGGTGATTTCTGGTGAAAAATCCCAACACGTACTTCGTCCGGCAAGCGTTTTAGTGGCTGCAGATCCCAGACCGCTGGTGGTCGGGGCGACAAGAGCCCTACGGTGCATGAGGATGAGTACGACACTAATGTTAGGATGGAGAGTGTCCCACTCATTCATCTGATGGTGCCCCCGGTGGTCCCCATTGCCGGCTTCATCTTGGGTCGGTTCGAGTTCTCATTGGAGCCATCGGTACTGCTGCTTGATGAGTTCGGGCATCCTTATCAGGCCGACTTGTACCTGCAGAACAAGCTCCCTCCTGCTATTTTCCCTGCCGATACTACCCATGTGAGTATGCTTGCTTTGGATCATTATCGTTGCATTTGGTCTGATTTGTACACTGTCTCTCGTGTAGATTCCTGTATCTCAGGGGGTGGCCCTGTACGAGGCAGTTTCGGCCTTCAGGTCACTTGTTATTTGGGATAATGGGGCGATGTTGGTAAGTACCTGTATTTGAGTTTGCATTGATGTGTATATGGATGTGTGTGTGCGTGTTATGAATGTATGCATGTTTATGACATGATGTTCACGTTGTTGATTCTGGTGCAGGCCGTGAGCGGTGCTCGTCGTCGCGAGGAGGCTCACCTGAGGTTAGAGGTAGAGTGGCTGTAGAGGAGTTGCTTGGACCTGAGGCTGATGAACGAGACCCTCTGTATGCAGATATATGCATGGACAGCCAGGAATGCCGTCGATGGGGGCGAGGATACAGATGAGCGTGAGGATGAGGGGGACGACCAGGATGATGGGGGACAATCATAGCCTTCTTTTTATTTTTGTTGTTTCGATTATGACAGCCCACCTGTGGGTTGAGTTACACTGTGCTGTAGTACATTTTGCCATCTGTGGGCCTTTTCTACTACATTTGTTTATTTGGATCTGGCATATTAGCTGTTCTGATATTTATTCTGAAGTTCATTACCCTTCTGTTTTTCCTTCTGCTAGATTTGCCTTTCTGAATGCATTCCCTTTATTTTCACTTGCTTTTATCATTGTTTGAATCAACTTAGGCTTTTCCAAAACCTTCTTTTGCGATTTTACGCTTGATTTTGACTGAAAACCGATTCCGAGCAGTAGAGCCACGCGGCTATAGGTTCAAAATTCTGTATAAAAGTATAGAGTGAGTGCTGTTATCGGGTTACAATCGCACGACTCTGATCATAGCCGCCTCATCAAACTAGAGCCGCCCGGCTCTATATACAGCCGCACAACTACAGCCGCATGGCTCTGTGTGAGTTTCAGCAATTCTTCTTCTTTCTGCACTCTTTCCGATGGATCAACTCTACGAACATTTAGGGATTACTGGAAGACTTCCCGCTCTTCTAACTGGGCCATATTTGTTGGATATGCCCTAGTCCCGAGGCATTGATCCTTGTATTTGTATCATACATTCATTGGATTCATGTATTATACTTATTTATATTATTAATAAAGGCATTAATTCATTTATTATATTTATCTTATGCAATATATTAAATGAAGTATCCAATGGACATATCCATATCCATGATGACCGGTGTCATACACTTGGCAGTAAGACCATGGATAGGGTAAATGATATGACCATAAATAGATCCATAGTCTGTTCCAGTCATGGGAATGAATAGAACAAGAGACTATCATTAACCTAGTTGTATGGCAGTGTCTTACCGGTCATTGGACATTGGATGTCAACCAAGTTAATGGGTACATGCATAAGGGGTATGGTACTGGATAGATCCACTAAATGAGAAATCCACATGCTATAGTATCACAAGTGATTCTTGTGTAGTACTTGTATGGATCCTTTGACCTGACCATATGATGGTGTTGCATGTGAGGTCGCATACTTAGGGGTACGCCTAAAGGGCCTGTAATAGGGTGCCAAGTATGGGTGCTTTCGGGTATGTCACTTAGCATGGCAATGCTATGGATATGCAGAAGGGATTTGTCATTCAGTAGTCCACTGAGAAGATATCACCGGCCTCTTGATGAATGTGACTGATAAGAGTGTGGCCACACCTAAATGAGTTGGAACTTGTTTGTGAGCTTTAGTGCATTCGGGATCAAGTTAATGTCCGAACACAAAAGAGGGTGATCAATCCATGCCTCTGTGTTGGACACCGATATCAATGACATGGGATATACAAGTTCAAACTACAGGGTTATGATAACAGTTGACTGCCATCTTCATCTTAATTCGGGGCTGCAGTGGCTTGCTAGAGCCCAACTACAGTCTGTGGGCCACAGGCCCACTGCCAACATAAAGATGGACCCACGGGATCGTACACATTGAGCGACTGAACACCGACTTAAGGAATCACAAGTATACTTGGAGTATACACTCTGGAGAGAGAGGTATATACATTAATTATATTATAAAGATCAATTGGATTGATCATAATAATGAATTTAATATATATTTAATTGGCTCCTCATAATTAATTGGATTAATTATAAAATTATTTCCTAGGTAGAAATGTTCATATGTATAGGTTTACATATGATTTTATTTTGTGAAGATCTAATTTTAAATTAATTGGTCAAACTAATTTTAATTTAAATGTAAATAATATATTACTTGGTGTAATATATTAAATACATGGATAAATTAAAGTTGGGCTTGAAATTAATTTAAACCAGACTAATTAAAATAAGATTGGGCCTGAATTAAGAGAAGGAAGCCCACACAAATGAAAGAGCCAAGTTGGGCCAAAATTCCTTAAGGAATTTAGGCCAACCTAGGGTTGATTAACCTTAGGAATTTCGGCCAACTTGTGAGATAGAGCAATAGCCGAAACTCTTCCTAGCCTCCCTTTCCAAAGTTCGTGTTTTCGATGCTAGCACGGGTGGTGTTCATTAGGCGTTCATGTACGTGAACGAGGAGGGTTTCTAGTTTGATTCCTGCAGTCTGCATCCATCTCTTGAAAGAGATATTCCTGGTAAGAATTTTATCTCTTTCTATTAAATTTTTATTTTTCAATTTCCATCTCAATTACTCCTGCGCACGGATTTGAGGAAATCATCGCGCTCTTCCCTTTAATTGGGTGATTTCCGGTGACAAATCCCAACAATATTGGCGCCTTGTAGTCTACATTCCATGCGGCCCTACATGAATTTGTCCCCGAATCAAACTTTTCTGGCGGCTACGACCAGTTTCTGGGATCCGATGGATCATGTCTTCCGGTTTTCTAGGCAAGAGCTGTGCCCCATGGTCGAAGAGTTTAGTGCCATTCTCTATGTTCCTTGCCCACGTGGAGTCAGGTTAGCTGTCCCCGAGCCCGATTCGGACAACTTACAGACGCTTCAGAGGTTTTCCATATTGGACAGGGCAGATTTAGACCGCTTGCTTCCTGATGAAACTACCTCTAGGAGCTTCAATCTGTCTGCTATTATGGACCCGTGTTTCATCCTAAACACCTCTGCCCCTAGCTGGGCCCCTCTGATGAGCCTATTATTGATGTCTCTTTATTTGTGCGAGTCCAGAGATGGGACTTGTGGTTTCCAATTAATTTCAGTAGTGGCCTAGATGGCCAACGGTGCTTCACCCATAGGAGTTATCTTAGCTGAGACCTTGATTTATCTAGATTCTGTTCACTTTGGTTGCCCCATTAAGACCAACGGATGTTCCGTTCTACTTCAGGTTTGTTCCTAACCCATGCTTCACATCCTAATTGATTCTACACCCCTCTTATTAGCTGGCTATTGTGTAGATTTGGCTTCTAGAGAAATTGAGTCTCCTTAGTGTTCCTCCACCCCATCTGAGATACACTCCAAAGCGTTATTGGGCCTGACGTATTGAAATCTCAGACTTTGCCACCCAGTCTACAGAGGAGTGGTTTACTTAGCTGAGAGGGAGGACAGATGCATCCATCTGTTGGATTTGCCCTTGGTGGGATATTTCACATATGACTACCGAGACTTGGGTAGGAGGTGTGCAGCTTCTAGGGCTGACCAAAGTGACATTCTACTCTCCTGCACGGTTATGAAGACAGTACAGGCAAGTACAGGGGGTGCCCCGTTCCTTGTACATGACCGAGTGTGGAGAATTCACACAGCGATGGCCCAGATATATGCAGCAGTAGTGGATGAATCCCATTCGCTCTGAGACCTTGAGATATGACAACATAGCTCCAATGGAGAGGGATGGCTGTTACAAGGCTTGGATAGCCGACTTAGTGACTTGCCCTACAAGGCACGAGCGTGAGATACTGACTCTGAGATACCTTGGTTTGTAGGTTTTTCAGATTACATGGAATTATTGTTGGTTGATTTTTATTTGTTTTGTTGTTTTATTTTACGTCCTTATTTTTGCATAGACTGTCCTTGCGGGTTTTCAATATATCGGACTATCTTAACTTTTGCCTGAACTGCCTTTCGGGTTTTTGACTCAGCAGACTTTTATTTGTATCCTAAGTTTTGCATAGACCGCCTGGACCGCCTTTCGGTTTTCAGTCTATCGGATCTTTTTTTTTTTAAGAATGAGGTGCATGCAAATATAGAATGTGCACAATTATATATGTACATGTATAATACGAATCCAATTTCGAGCAGACTTAAGACATTTAAGCAAACAGAAAAAGGCATTCATTAATTTATTCATTAATAATGTTTTAGTACAATGCGTATCAAAGATGAAATGAAGCTAAGAATAGAGTTAATAATGGTATCTGTCTCGACCGAATCCACGACTGCCATCAACTGGTCTTTGCAGATTTTCCCGTCGATGGTGCTCACTTTGTTGTCCTAACTTTTGCATGGAGTGCCTTTTTGGTTTTCAATCCATTGGACTGTCCTAATTTTTACGTGGATCGCCTTTTCAGTTTTCGATCCACCGGACTTCTTTTTTTTTTTTAACACATAGTATCGCTTGAGCTTGTCCTGGTTGATGGGGTTGATGAACTCATTACCGTCCATGTCCATGATCTTTACAACACCTTCTGAAAGTACCATTTTGACCACATATGGACCTTCCCAGTTAGGCTTGAACTTTCCTCTTACATCCATGTTGACCTGTTTCATCTGTTTCAGTACCAAGTCTCCGGGTTTGAGTGGGTGTTTCCAATAACGGACTTCACTGTTATAAGCCTTGGCCATTCTCTGCTAATACATCTGCAAATGATCTAGTGCCCGAAGACGTTTCTCGTCGATCAATGCCAACTGCTCGTATCTCGACTGAACCCATTCAGATTCTGGCAACTGCACTTCTATGACCACCCTCAATGACCTAACCTCGGTTTCCACTAGCAAGACGGCTTACATTCCATAGACCAGGGAATACGGCATTTCTCCGGTAGGAGTTCTGATACTTGTTTTGTATCCCCATAAGGCAAATGGCTATATGTCGGCCCAATCCCTGTAGGTGACTACCATTGTTGGCTGCTTCTACCGTGCCATTGGCTTGTGGGCGACATGGAGATGACTTGTGATGCTCAACCCCTTTATCTTGAAATAGTTGTGTCGTTGCCCCTTGAAACTGTACACCATTATTTGTCACAACGTGGTGCGGGATCCCATACCGCGCGAAGATATTCTTCTCGATGACCTTGGTCATATTCTTAGTCATAACATATGTGAATGATTCTGCTTCCACCTATTTCGGGAAGTAGTCAACAGCCACAACTGTGAACCGGTGCCTGTTTGATGTAGGTGGCCTTATTTCTCCAATGATGTTTATCCCCCAAGCAGCAAATGGCCATGGATTCGATGATATCTGAAATTCAAGTGGTGGGAGATGATTGAGATCTTCGTACACTTGGCATTCATGGCATCTTTTCACTTCTTTGACACAATCTGCTTGCAAGGTAATCCAAAAGTAGCCTTGCCTTAATACTTTCTTAGCTAAGGCTAACCCGTTCATGTGTGGCCCGCAAGTTCCTGCATGGATCTGCCTCATGACTTTCTTTGCTTCTTCTTCTGTTAAAAATTTCAGGAGTAGGCCATTGGCGGTTCTCTTGAAGAGCTGGTCCTCGAATATTCTGAACTGTGCCGCTAACTTTCAGAGAGAGATCTTATTTGCATCGCTGGCATCTTCAGGATATTGTCCATTCTGAATAAACTACAGGATATCATGATACCAAGGATGTTCCTCCGCTGTTGCAGTAACACTGACTGATAGGTAGCAAGGATTCTATGCGGTTTCCAATATCACTGGCTATATTGGATGCTTCTGGGGTTCCTCCCATATTGATGAGGGCGTGGCCAAAGACTCTGCCATCTGATTCTCTTCTTTCGGGACATGTCTGAACTCACACTGCCCAAATGCCTTTACCTTTTCCCAAACCAGCTCGAGATACGGTCGAAGCAACCTTTCTTTTATCTCCTGCTCTCTAGTAATATGATGAATTACCAAAGTTGAGTCTCCGATTACTAACACTTCATGTGCCCCCAGTGTGATCAAGGCGTCAATCCTAAAAAGGCAAGCTTCATATTCTGCCCCGTTATTAGTCATTAAGAACTTAAGGCGTTTAGCCAGGGGGATGATTTCTCCGTTAGGTGTACTGATAATTACTCCTAAGCCTGCGCCATGTTTGTTTACAGCCCCGTCAAAATACATTACCAATCTGTTCGGCTCTCTCTCCACTACAGCCAGCTATTCATCTGGAAATTCCAAGTTCTCAACATAATCCGACTCTAGAGGCTGGTTGGCCAGAAACTCTGAAAACAAAAGTAACCACCTCGATAATTTTCTGGCCAATGCAGGGGTCTGGCATAAGCATTTCAGTGGATCAACTTTTGCTACTGCCTGAACCTTGTACGACTGGAAGTAATGTCTTAACTTCTTGGTCAGCACACCATAGTAGCACAAGTCTTTTCTACCACAGTATACCTGACTTTGTAATCAAGCAGTTTCTTAGTCAGGTAGTAGATCACATGTTCTCACCCGTCTTCCTGTTCTTGCACTAACATTGCCCCTATTGAAGCATCTTCAATGGCCAGGTATAGGATCAAAGGCTTATTTGGCATTAGAGGCTTTAGAATCGGTGGATTCATCAAAAAAGCCTTGATCCTATCAAAGGCTAGTTGGCACTGATCGGTCCACTTCACCGGTTGGTTCTTCCTTAGGATTTTAAAGATGGGTTTACAAACTGTTGTCAATCTCACAATGAACCAGCTAACATACTGCAGTAATCCCAGAAATGACCTTACCTCCTTTTCCATCTTTGGCGCAGGCATATCACTGATGGCTTTGATCTTGTCAGGATCCATTTTGATTCCCTTTTGGCTCACCATATGGCCGAGAAGTTTCCTTGAGGTTACCCCAAACACACACTTCTTGGGATTAAGGCAGAGGTTATACTTTTCGACTCTAGTCAGGAATCTGTCCAAGATAGCAAGGTGCTCCTCTCGGGTCATTGATTTGACTAGTATGTTATTTACATAAACTTTGACCTCTTTATGAAACATATCATGCGGAAGTGTAGTGACTGCGCGCTGGTAAGTTACTCCGGCATTCTTCAGCCCAAGTGGCATAACTCTGTAGCAATAGACTCCTTATTTTGTGATGAAGGCTGTGTTTACCTTATCGATGATGTCCATCAGAATCTGGTTATACCCTGAGAATCCATCCATGAACGAGTACATTGTCGCCCTAGCGACGCTGTCGATCAAAACATCAATATGTGGTAGTGGGAAATCATCATTGGGTGATGCTTTGTTCAGATCTCTGTAGTCTACACAAACCCTGACTCTGCTGCCCTTCTTAGCAACTGGTACAATGTTGGCCAGCCATTCTGGGTATTCCACTACTTCCAGGAACTTTGCCTTTATCTGTTTGGCCACTTCTTCCTTAACTTTCTCTGCCTATTCTGGTCTGAGTCTTCTGAGCTTCTGCTTGATACGCTTCATTGTTGGATCTATTGGAATTCTGTGCTCTGTGATTTCTCTGTCAACCCTAGGCATGTCATCGTAGGACCAGGCGAAGGCTTTTACATGCTTTTGGAGCACCTTCACAACTTCTTTTCTCTCGTCAGGCGTGAGGTCTTTCGAAACGGATACGATTTTTGGATTTTCATCTGCCCCTAGATTCATTTCATGCAATGATGCATCATGTATGCTAAAGACATTAAATGAATGTTTGTATGTATGCACAGTTCCATCGGGAAAAACATCATACAAGTAAGCAAAATTGGATTTCATTGCATTAAGAGCCTTATAGGCTGAATTGTTTACATTAAAAATAGAAGAAACAAATACATTAAAATGATTGTCATCCTCCACATGCGGAGGGTCTTCTCCTGTTACAGCATCCTCAATTTCTTTGAACAAGTTCGCCAGGCCACCCTCAAGGGCTTCTTCCTGGTCGGTGGATAGTTCTTCTTCAGCCATCTTCGCCTTTCCTGCCATCATTAGCTTGGCCAGCTCTTTCACAGCTTGACTCATCAGCTCCTCCTGAGTCTTTGCCACAAGTGTTTGCTTCTGCCCAGAACCTATGTTAACTTTCATCATTATAGACAGTGCTTTGGTGATAGCTTCGATGGCCACTTTAGCTTCCCCACTTTCTGGGCCTACCTTCTCAGCAGATTCACCTTGTTTCCGAATTCGACTCTGACCTGGTCGACTACTTTTTCTTGCCCTTTCAGGACCTTTTTCCTTTTACCCTTAATCTCAGCATATAGCATGTTCACGACTGGTTCGACCCCATACTTACTGAAGTCCACAACATCAGAAAAGATCTCAAAACCTGGGAGCTGATCCCCTTCAACTTTCACTGGTTCTGGAACTCCGTTATATAATTCTTCTGTCGCACGGACAAAGGTGTTGACCAAATTCACATACTTTTTGCTTGGCTTATCCCCCTTTTCACTATAACCAAGCCCATGCTGATGATATTTCCCAGCTTCAATATTGAACTTGGGGATGCCTTGCTGCCTTACCCCTAATCCCTTGCCGGATTCGAACTTCTACTTGGAAAAGTACTTATGGATCCACTCCGGGAACCTTAGTTCATTCTCACTTTCATCTGACACTACTGCGAACTGAAACCCAGTCATCGGCTGCACTACAACATTTAAAGCAGCCACAATAGATGGCTCATTAGCCTCTATGATCACCATTTTCCCTCCTATTAAGAACTTCACTTTCTGGTGCAGAGTCGAAGGCACACCCCCCATGGCATGGAACCACGGCCTTCCAAGGAGTAGGGAAAAAGTGACGGGGATATCAATGACTGTGAACAGTACCTTGGACTTAACCTTGCCAACACTGACTTCAGCTTCAAACGTGCCAATCACTGACCTCTTGCTATCATCAAATGCTCTAATTATAATGTCGGACCGACAGAGTGCTTCTGTGCTAATACCCAGGTACGACAAGACTTTAGAGGGACAAATATTCAGGGCTAAGCCATCAACGACCATTACGTAAGGCATTACTTCGTCCATGATCTCTCCTTTCAAATACAAAGCCCATGAGCCTCTATAACTGGATTATTTCTTCTGGGTGTTGCTTGAGGAGTCACATTAGTAGGTTGGTAAACTCTGCCACGTCGGGTAATGTGCATGATAGGGCCGTCTTTTGAGGTCACTGTTCCTCGTCTTGTCTCTACTGGGTATATCAGCTTTGGTTCTTTAAACCCAAAGTCCTCGTCATCGTCATCTAAATTAATGTCATCCAAATCGATCAGACCTTGCTCATTCTGTACCACAGATGTCTATTCTGCAGCTTCTTTCAGCCTTTCTTCCTCCTTTTTGGTTATAACTGCTTGTACGCTCGGATTGGCTTTGATTATCTGAGCGAACGCACAGTTAGCTGGTATCCCAGACTGAACCATGCTGACCTGACCCCCGAAGTTGGGCAAGGGGTTTTTCTGAACATTCGGCTTTAAGGCAGGCTCCATAATCTTTCCTTCGGTAACTAGTCGTTGAATAGCCCTTATCAAACCAGTACATTCATTCGTGTAGTGGCTTGTTATCATATGGTAGGCACATTAATTGTCTTTATCTGATTTAGAAGGAGGAACATAAGGCTTTAAACTCTGCAATAATCCAACCTTCCTACACTTGGCAAAAATGCAGCCTAAGGGGTCGACCCATGGGTTAGTGAGCCTTTAAAGAGCCCTTGACTACCCGACCTGGGCCACTATTGCCACATCTGCTTCCCTCACCCGGTCCAACTCTGTGGTCTGGGCTGGCTTTGAACTAGATCCCGTTGGGGAGGTTATGGAGCTACTAGCAATATATCCTGGTGTATACCCCCGGCTGCCCTGGTAAGTGCCTGAGCCCTGTCTATTCATTTTCTCTTCCTCTGCATATCTCTCGATGCGCTTAGCAAAATCCACAACATCATTGAAAGATTGGAATCTTTTCAACTTCATCTTTTCTTTATAAAGCGGTAAGCTACCGTCACAATAAGAGATTCCAGCTTAGGAGCCCCATCTACCAGTACCTGCACGTCCATCCATTTCTTATAGTATGCAGAGAAAGATTCGTGGGGCTTCTAATGGATCCTTTCCAGATCTTCCAGTGTAGTCTCCAGCTGAGTATTGTAGGCATATTGCTTTACAAATGCCTCAGACAAATCTTCCCACATGGAGCGGGTTTGGATTGGCATCTTCAAATACCACTTAACAGCTGCACCCCGCAAAGTTGTTGGGAACAAGTTCAGCAAATGGCCTATCCCGATTCCCAAACTAGACATAATTCTTACATATCCATCCAGGTGAGCCTTCAGAGGACCTTCTCCAGTGTACGGAGGCAAGAACGGCATTTGGAACCCAACCAGGAGTGGCTCTCCCCCCTCTGCCAACAAAGTAGCTGGATCTGCATACTTAATAGAGATCAGAGAATTTTTCCTTAAGGCATCTTTCAGCAGCATCTCAACAGAGGCCTCTCTCGCCCTCACAAAAGCCTCGTCTTCCTCGGACTGGTGATCAACTTCCCGATGTGGGATGGCCACCCTACTACTGCTAGGGATGTTCCTTCCCGAGTTAGGGGCTCCTTGAACAACATTTCCTTCGTTCTCAACTGGGGCTTGGGCCTACTGACTAGTTTGGCCTGCAGTGGCAGTCATTGTAGCTTGCAGTTGCTCTCTGATGTTAGCTTTGAACTGATCTGAATTCAGAAAGGCAGTCATGAATGCATTCATGTCAAAAGGCATCCCCCCATCAGATCCGTCTTGGGCCATTTCTATTCTGTCGGCTTCTTCTAGCACAAACTGACTGTTAACTGGCAAGGAAGGTAACTATCCCTTGAACTCTTGCTCTGACTCTGAATCTGAACTGACTCTAACCCTTTCCATGATCACTGATTCTGTCTAAGCTAATTGAACTGACTGACAAGAACCCTGATTTGACTCGTACTAGTTGCTTCGAAGTTTGACTCCAAACTGCACATACAGCATAGAGTTAGCATCGTGGATGGATGTCATGACCTTAGACGCAACGTACTAAGTGGCATGTATGGTATGATCGTGGTCGAATGATGTTTTATGAACAAAAATGATAATGAATGTGGCTTCCTTTGTTTTCATCCTTTTTATTTCGGACGTTCCAAGAATACCCAAAACTATGCAAAAGATAATGCGAGAACGTCGCTTGTGGGCCGTCACATGGATAGAGGTTCGGTGCATTTGGGGCACCTAATGGATGTTTTGAAATGGTCACGTGTGTGTACTGACATGCAGACAGAGTTTCGACACTTTACAGGTCAAAATGAAATGATGAGGTCACGTGGAAGCCGTTCCGCAGATAGAGTTGATGCTTTCGGGGCATCTAACATGAGATGATGTTGCAAACAAGTCACGTGTAAATAGAGACATGGACAGAGGTTTGCCGTTCATAGGATGCCTTGCATGATTTGGTAATGTTATTGAATGCTTCTATGTGTGTAACAATATGGCACTCGTGGAGTACCTCGAATGTGTTATTAATGTCATGAAACAAATCTGATGTGGATTGCGACACACAAGCAAGGTTTCGGCATCACCATGACACCAACAATGAATAAGCATGATGTCGTGTAAAGTTGATGTGTGAATTGCCACACAAACACAGACCTAAGTATGAGCGGAACCGGGGAAAATGTTTTCGTTCGTTTTGATTTGGAAAATGGGTTTTGTTCATCTTGAGTTAGGAAAATCATGGATTTATTTGGAAAAATCCCTTTTGTAGAAAACGTTTTCCCGTTTTAACTTAAAGACCTTGAAACTTAAATTCCAAGATCAATGACAGAGTCGCCCCCAAGATCAGCTCATCCGGGAAATTCCGGTACAGCTCCGTACCGAGGGTAGACTACTGTACCTAATCCAAAGATTTAGTATTCCAGCAAGTGACTTACTCCAACCTCTAGCTTACTTTCGCTTTATAGTTTATATTACCATATTTAACTTGTTTTATTATCTTTCTCTAACCCCAATTTGTGTTTATTTATCAACCCATGCTCAGACAAATGACAGAAATAAATAATAGGATAAATAAACCATGCATTCAAGCATTTAAAAGAATAAAAAATAGAGGCCGCTTATACAATCAAATTGAATAAAAAGGAAAACTCTCGTCCTCACTTTACAAACCCCTAAATACACGAAAATCTAAAAATTATAGCAATTTACACGAATTTATCTATTAATTACATTAAAAATGAAAATAAAGGAAATTAAAGGCTGCAAAACAGACAGTTAGCACAATTTCATGTTACAAGCATAGAT
This sequence comes from Euphorbia tirucalli, assembly GCA_039660915.1. NCBI lineage: Eukaryota > Viridiplantae > Streptophyta > Magnoliopsida > Malpighiales > Euphorbiaceae > Euphorbia > Euphorbia tirucalli. The sequence continues at coordinate 9,788,409 of CM077638.1, forward strand.
AGGCTCACAGCAAGACAGAATTGGGATTTCGGGAACGGGGGCATGCATTTAGGGGATAACCGGATCGACCCGACCTGTCGGACCGGTTAGACCTGGAAAACGGTTTTGAAACGCCCTGTAATAATAATTTTTTTTTGTGCTAAAAAGTCAATTTTAGAAAATTATTTGGTCCAAAACGCAGTAAACACATCGAAAACAGTTAGAATTCGAAGACAGCATCGCGCAACGACGTCCATAAAAGTCATTCCGCGATTCTACCTTATTCTAGAAACTACAGCCTTGCGGCTCTATGGCTTCCAGAACCCGAAAAATGGTTTTCTTGTTTTTTGAAAATGCCGTTTTGCTCGTTTTTTATGTTTCCTGAAGGTTTTCTAGGGTTCGGGGTCCACTAATGGTGGACCATGGATTCGGTTAGGACCGAACAACCCTGAAATTCCCAAAATAAAACAAAAAAAAAAACCAAAAACCTTAATATCCATACGTACAGAAATCCGAAAACCAAAATCTTACAACATACAGATGCATTTGGGCCGAGATTGATCACGATAGAATGCACAAAATGGAAAACGAACTATTTTCGGCCAATCGGGGCAGTTTCGGGATTCTGCCCCTACAAAAGACAGCCGTGCGGCTTTGGGTACCAGAGCTGCTCGGCTCTGCTCATCACAATTGCAGCCGTGCGGTTGTGTTCATGGAGAACACATCAGTACGGCTGTATTCGGGAAAATCAGTTTTCCGAAAGTTGTAAAAATAGAAAAAAAAAACCGCAAAGAAAAAGCAATGCACACGGGTTTAAGGCCTCTCAGAGTTTACCTTGATTTTTTTTATGTGTTTAACGTCAAGAAACGGATTGAAAACTTAAAATTCGCCTTGAATACTCAACCGGCCGAAAACCAAAATGAATCCGAAACAATCCGAAATCAATCCGCAGCGATCCCGAATCAATGTGCAAAGGTTGTGAATCTTCCTATTAATGTTTTGGTATTGATTTTGGTCACCAATTTTTGGTCTTGGTGCACGGTTTGCTCTCGGTTCTCTTCCTACTTTTTCTTCTCCTTTCTTTTTTTTTCTGTGTTTTCTTGAAATTGAGTTTCTGCCTAAGATCAAAATCCCTCTTTTGATTTCTTTTTTTCTTTTTATACCTCTCTCACTCATCATCATATCAACCAATAAATGAGCCGCCTGAATCTCTATAAATTTTGGCCAATTTCCCTCTGTTCATCCAAGTTGCTATGCTTTGCATAGCAACTTGGCTCAACCTACTAGAGCCAAGCCAAAATTCATGAAAATCCAGTGCTCACCCTAAACCCTAAAAATCACTCGGGGGACCTCCTTGGTGGTTTCAGATCGAGGATAACTTGGTTTTCAGGACGTTTGAGATATTTTGGGGGACGTTCTGATCATTTTCAAGTCTGATTCGTGTCCGCCTGCTCCACAGGTAATACAGGAATTCTCATCATAGAGGTCGAGAAAACCCGGCGCTTACAGCTGTTGGGATTTTTCACCGGAAATCACCCGATAAAAGCGGAAGAACGCGGTGATTTCCTCAAATCCAGTCCCAGGAGCAATTGAAGTGGAAATTGAAAAACATAAAATTAAATAGAAAGAGATTAAAATTTCATACCAGAAAAATATCTTTTAGAGACGGATGATGACTGCAGAACTCAATTTAGAATTCCTCCACTCTCACGTACACGAACACTTGGCGAATGCAACCCGTGCTAGCGATGGAAAAACAAAACCAAGGAGAGGAGAGGCTAGAGAATTCGGCTAGGAGCTAATAGCATTAGGGTTGACCGAATTTTTCTAACCCTAGGTATTTATACCTAGGGTTGGCCGAATTCGTTAGGGGATTCTGGCCCATCTTGGCTCCTCTCTATTCTGTGCGGGCTTTCTTGTTTTAATTCAGGCCCAGTCTAATTTTAATTTATTTGGTTCAAATTAATTCAAGCCCAATTTTAATATACCCATGTGTTTAATATATTACTCCAAGTAATATATTATTTACATCCAAATTAAAATTGGTTTGAAATTTAATTTAATCCATCAAATTAAAATTAACTCTGCACAAAATAAAATCATATGTAAACCCATACATATGAATATTTCCACCCAGGAAATAATTTCATAATTAATCCAATTAATTATGAAGAGCCAATTGAATATATTAATTTTATTATTATGATCAATCCAATTGATCTTTATAATATAATTAATATATACACACTTCTCCCTCCATGGTCTATACTCCAAGTATACATGTTATTCCTTAAGTCTGCATTCTATCGTTCTATGTGTACGATCCTGTGGGCCCATCTTTATGTTGGCAGCGGGCCTTTAGCCCGCAGACTGCAGTTGGGCTCTAGCAAGCCACTGCAGCCCCCAATTAAGATGGAGATGGCAGTCTAACTGATATCATAACCCTGTAGTTTAAACTTGTACATCCCATGTCATTGATATCGGTGTCCAACACAGAGGCATGGATTGATCACCCTCTTTTGTGTTCAGACGTTAACTTGATCCCGAATGTACTGATGCTCACAAACAAGTACCAACTTGTTTGGGTGTGGCCACACTCTTATCAGTCACATTCATCAAGAGGCCGGTGATATCTTCTCAGTTGGTTACTGAGTGACAAATCCCTTCTGCATATCCATAGTATTACCATGTTCAGTGACATACCCGAAAGCACCCATACTTGGCACCCTATTACAGGCCCTTTAGGCGTACCCCTAAGTATGCGACATCACATGTAACACCATCATATGGTCAGGTCAAAGGATCCATACAAGTACTACACGAGAATCCATTGTGATACCATACCATGTGGATTACTCGTTCAGTGGATCTATCCAGTACCATGCACCCAGGCATGTACCCATTAACTTGGTTGACATTCCATGTCCAATGACCGGTAAGACACCGCCATACAACCAGGTTAATGATAGTCTGTTGTGCAATTCATTCCCATGACTGGAACAGACTACGGATCTATTTATGGTCATATCGTTAACCCTATCCATGGTCTTACTGCTAAGTGCATGACACTAGTCGTCATGGATATGGATATGTCCTTTGGATACTTCATTTACTATACTGCACAAGATAAATATAATAAATGAATTGATGCCTTTATTAATGACACAAATAAGTACAACACATAAATCCAATAAATGCATAGTACAAATACAAGGACCAATGCCTCGGGACTAGGGCATTTCCAACAATCTCCCACTTGCACTAGTTCTAACTAGGCATGGGCCTAATCCCTATAGATCTAGTATGACCCTCATGCTTGGGCTGGGCCAGCGCCTTGGTCAATGGATCTGCGACATTATCCTCAGTGTCCACTCTGTGCAATGCAATGTCACCTCTCTCCGCGATTTCTCGTATGAGGTGAAACTTTCTGAGCACGTGCTTTGTGTTCTTGTGTGACCGGGGCTCCTTAGCTTGTGCGACGGCCCCATTGTTGTCACAGAAGATATCGACTGGGTCCTGGATAGTTGGCACTACTCCCAACTCAGTGATAAACTTCTTCATCCACACAGCTTCCTTAGCTGCATCACACGCAGCGATGTACTCAGCTTCTGTCGTAGAGTCCGCTATGGTTGGTTGCTTTGAGCTCCTCCAGCTTACAGCACCACCATTCAGCAAGAATACATACCCTGACTGCGATTGGTACTCATCTTGGTCTGTCTGAAAGCTTGCATCAGTATACCCAGTAACTGATAACACTTCCTGACCACCATACACCAAGAAGCTATCCTTAGTCCGGTTAAGGTACTTGAGGATTGCCTTGACAGCTTTCCAGTGATCCTCCCCGAGATCCTGCTGGTATCGGCTCATCATACTCAGTGTAAAGGCGACATCAGGTCTCGTACACAACATAGAGTACATGATTGATCCAATAGCCGAGGCATATGGAACCAATTTCATGTTCTCCCTGTCCTCCCTTGTTTTAGGACAGTTCTTCTTACTAAGTTTCAGCCCATGGCCCATTGGCAAGAAACCTTTCTTGGCCCGGTCCATGCTGAATCTTTTCAGAACTTTGTCAATGTACGAAGCCTGACTTAGGCCCAGAAGCCGATTTGATCTATCCCTATAGATCCTGATCCCTAGGATCATCTCAGCTTCGCCTAAGTCCTTCATTGCGAAGCACTTACTCAGCCACTGCTTTACCCCTTGCAGTGTAGGTATGTCGCTTCCAATGAGTAGGATGTCGTCTACATACAGTACCAAAAATGTGACAATGCTCCCACTAGTCCTCTTATACACACAAGGCTCATCCAGATTCTGTATGAAGCCATATTCCTTTATAGCCTCATTGAATCTTAGATTCCAACTACGGGATGCTTGCTTCAGTCCATAAATGGACCTTTGAAGTTTGCATACCCTTCCCGGATACTTAGGATCGACAAAACCCTCAGGTTGTGTCATGTACACATCCTCGAGTAGCTTTCCATTAAGGAAAGCGGTTTTGACATCCATTTGCCATACCTCATAGTCATACCATGCGGCAATGGCCAGTAGTATCCTGATGGATTTGAGCATGGCTACTGGTGAGAAAGTTTCATCATAGTCTATCCCATGGACTTGTCTGAAACCTTTCGCAACCAGACGCCCCTTGAAGGTATTATCAGCTTTTAGCTTATAGCACCACTTGCAACCTATTACCTTAGCACCCGGAGGTGGATCAACCAAGTTCCAAACTTGGTTATCATACATAGATTGCATTTCTGCCTCCATAGCTTTACGCCAATTCGTAGACTGTGGGCTAGCCATAGCCTCTTGGTAGGTTTTGGGTTCTTCTTCATCCCAGATGAGAAGAGTTTGATCATCGGTGACGAGGAAACCATACCTCTCCAGTTCCCGACGATCCCTACCAGACCTTCTAGGTTCTTGTGTGGCCTGGGTCGGTGCCTCCACTTGTGGAAGCTCCACCTGGGCCTCCGAGCTATCCTCTTCATGAGCTTGTGGAACTTGAACTTCCCTGAGTTCAACGTTGCTCCCACTATCTTTCTTGGAAAGGAACTCCTTTTCCAGAAAGACCCCCTTCCTTGCCACGAACACCTTGTTCTCGGCGGGGTTGTAGAAGTAATACCCTTTGGTTTCCCTAGGGTAGCCCACAAACAGGCATTTATCAGTTTTGGGCTCTAGCTTGCCACTAGTCAATTTCTTGACATGTGCTTCGCATCCCCAAATCCTTAGGAAAGACACATTGGGCTCCTTGCCCGTCCATATCTGATATGGGGTCTTTTCCACTGCCTTAGTCGGAGTATTGTTTAAAATGAGAGCTGCTGTCTCGAGGGCGTGTCCCCAGAAACTAATTGGGAGAGTTGCTTGACTCATCATTAAGCGGACCATGTCCAACAAGGTCCTATTCCTCCGTTCGGACACCCCATTCCATTGTGGTGTTCCGGGAGGAGTGAGCTGTGGAACTATTCCATGCTCTCTCAAGTATGAGTCAAACTCTAAGCTCATATACTCACCGCCTCGGTCCGACCGAAGGGCTTTGATATTCCTGCCTAGCTGGTTCTGTACCTCGTTCCTAAATTCCTTGAACCTATCAAGGGTCTCGGACTTATGTTTCATCAGATAGACGTAGCCATATCTGTTGAAATCATCCGTGAACGTGACGAAGTACAGATGCCCACCTCTGGTCGCTGCGCTCATAGGTCCACATACATCTGAATGTATTAGGTCCAACAAGTCAGTGGCCCTTTCAGCCCTTTTGCTAAAAGATGCCTTTGTCATCTTGCCTCTTAAACATGATTCGCATGTATCAATTGACTCCAAGTCAAATGACCCTAGAGCTCCAGCTTTGTGAAGCCTAGCTATGCGCTTCTCGTTTATGTGGCCAAGACGACAATGCCATAGGTAGACTGGATTAAATTCGTTAGGCTTAACCCTTTTCGTGTTTATGTTATAGATGTGATTGGTTTCATTTAAGTCCAGGACATACAGGCCATTATTTAATAGAGCATCTCCATAAAATAACCCCTCTCTAGATATTGAAATTCGACCATTTATAATAGAAAATTCAAATCCAGACATGTCCAACATTGATACAGAAATGATATTCCTGCACATAGCAGGTACAAAGTAACAATGTTCCAAAATTAAAACCAATCCGCTGGGCATCAATAGGTGGTATTCGCCGATCTCTATGGCAGCAACCCTTGCTCCATTCCCGACCCGCAAGTCCACCTCACCCGACCCCAGCAACCTTCTGTTCTTATGTCCCTGCACATTGCAACAAATGTGAGAACCACATCCAGTATCCAATACCCAGGATGTTGAAACAGTAAGGATAATATCTATAATATAAATACCTGAAGAGGACGCACCTTGGCCCCTTCTCTGCTCTCCCATCAGCTTGGGACACGATCTCTTCCAATGGCCCGCCTGTCTGCACCCGAAACAGACATCCTCAGGACCTGCCTTCTGCTGGCCTTTGGGTTGGGCCTTGGCCTTCTTGGCTTTGGCCTTCTTGGCCTTGGCCTTGGCCTTTTCCTTGGCCTTACCCTTAGCAAGAGGAGCGTTCCCCTTGTTAACCAACAGCACCGGCGGAGTCTTCTTGATCGACTGCTCAGTAAGCTTAAGCATCCCATGCAGCTCACTGACAGTACGGTTCATCCCTTGCATATTATAGTTTAGGATGAACTGATCATAAGAATCCGGTAAGGACGCCAGGATCGTGTCCACCGCCAACTCTTGAGAGATAGGCGATCCGAGACGGGCCAAAGTATCCAAGTAGCCCTTCATCTTGAGCACGTGAGCACTCACAGATGTCCCGGCCCCCATCTTACAAGAGTGGAATGCCTTATTGGTCAGGTACCTTTCCTGACGAGCTTGCTCCTGAAACATCTCATTGAGAGTTGTTATCATAGCATAGGCTTGATGGTCTATAAACTGCTTTTGCAGTTCGGGGACCATGCACGCCAACATAAGGCACGTCACATCCCGGTTGTCCTTGACGTGCGCCTCGTATTCCGCTAGCTGTGCAGCCGTCGGATTACGTCCCTGAGGCGCAGCCGGCACAGGCCTTTCCAGTACATACTCTTTCGACTCTTGTCTTAGAACTATCCTCAAGTTCCTAGACCAGTCTAAAAAGTTAGGACCGGAAAGCTTATCCTTCTCAAGAATCGATCGCAGTGATAAGGTATTAGTGTTTGCCATTTGGGTGTTTCTACACAGAAAAACATTTAGAGTGTTAATAAAGGGCTTTACTTTGTTGATCCCATATAAAATTAATAATGAATCAAGTTATTAATTTAACCGAGTTGTTGGGCTCATGGGCCGAGATCCATATTTCATTAAGATATAGCCAAACGAGGGTTTGGTACAACTACACCTTAACTATTTAGGTAGGAACGCCGTCCAATCCCAACCTAGGGACTCTCGGTTTGATGGGCTTGTTGGCACTTACCCATCTGTGCTTAGGGCCAGGAGAATCCTACTACCCATGCTAAGTCAAAACCTCTATCCAAGTGTTAGAGTATCCCATACTCTAACCCAATACAAAGTGACAATACTCCAGTGCATCCTGCGAGGGCATGGTCTACAACTGGCCTATTCCCACCTCGATTCGGTTTTGGATGAGGGAAGCACTTTTAAGCGACTTAGTAATTTCCATTTGGTTATTAGATTCAATTATAACGGCTTACATACATAAAGCGGGTGAATGAGCTATATGTAACATACATTCATACATGCAAAAGAATATATAAATGATTAAATAAAATAAAATGGACTGCTATGGGCCTATGTTACATCCTAATATAATTCTAGTAAACCTATACTAGAAATACATATTAGGTGGGCCTCTTCCTTCTCCTTCTGGGCTTGCACCTCCATTTGGGCTTGCACCTCCAATTGGGCTCACCACTCCATGGGCTTCTTCTTTTACAAATTTTATAATATTTAACTTAAATAAAATAAAATTACATTAAAAGAAAACGACACGCAGGCCGTATTTACCCAAAAGAAAAATACAACCCAACTCGTAAAAGGCCCAATCGCATCCAATCATACATTCATTCAACCATACATATGCATCCAATACATACAATTCAAAAGCATGTCAAAATGCATGATTTAAGCCCATTTAAATTATGTCAAAGCCATTATTTGGAAATCACCAATTTTGGCCCACCATGGTTCTAACCCTTAACGGGCTTTGGGCCTCCAGCCCAGGCAGTCCAACTGCTCCGACTGGAATTGGGAAACCATGGGTCCAATTTAGCCATCCGAGTAATTGTGCCAAAATTACCCGAACCAATTTCCATTAACCACATTAATTTCCAAATTAATGTCACATGAACGAAATTAAAATTCATCCAAGAAACCATGCGCATTTAAATTGCATAAATTTAAACACACGAATTTTAAAACCAATTAAAATTTCAAAACTGGGCCCCGGACCCAAAACCCGCAAAATCCAAAAACTGGGCCCGGCCCGCTGCAGCTAGGGCAACAGAGTTGCCCTAGCAGCAGCAGCGGTGCGGCCGCCTAGCGGCTGCCCGCTGCTGCCGTGCGGCAGCCACTGCCCAGCAGTGGCTGCCGCCTGCAGCGGCACTGCCGCTGTGCAGTGGCCGCCCAGCGGCCACTGCCCAGCAGCAGCTCGCTACTACGGCAGCTGCTGTCCAGCAGCGGCTGCTGCCGCGCCTCCCGCCGCCGGGAGGCCGATTTTTTTTTTTTTTTTTTTTTTTTATAAAAAACAGAATTAAATCAATCCAGAAAAAAAAATACCCAATCATCATCCATAGCAATTCACCAAGAATTACAACAATACAATAAAATTAAAACAACATAAACCAATATGCAATATTAATTTTTATTGTATTAAAACACATGGGAAAAATCATAAAAACCCATACCATGAATCCCAATCAAAAAACATCCAATTTCAAAATAGGGATTCAACCAAATTAATCAATTTCCACGGATCAAAAGCCCGCTCTGATACCACTGTTGGGATTTTTCACCGGAAATCACCCGATAAAAGCGGAAGAACGCGGTGATTTCCTCAAATCCAGTCCCAGGAGCAATTGAAGTGGAAATTGAAAAACATAAAATTAAATAGAAAGAGATTAAAATTTCATACCAGAAAAATCTCTTTTAGAGACGGATGATGACTGCAGAACTCAATTTAGAATTCCTCCACTCTCACGTACACGAACGTTTGGCGAATGCAACCCGTGCTAGCGATGGAAAAACAAAACCAAGGAGAGGAGAGGCTAGAGAATTCGGCTAGGAGCTAATAGCATTAGGGTTGACCGAATTTTTCTAACCCTAGGTATTTATACCTAGGGTTGGCCGAATTCCTTAGGGGATTCTGGCCCATCTTGGCTCCTCTCTATTCTGTGCGGGCTTTCTTGTTTTAATTCAGGCCCAGTCTAATTTTAATTTATTTGGTTCAAATTAATTCAAGCCCAATTTTAATATACCCATGTATTTAATATATTACTCCAAGTAATATATTATTTACATCCAAATTAAAATTGGTTTGAAATTTAATTTAATCCATCAAATTAAAATTAACTCTGCACAAAATAAAATCATATGTAAACCCATACATATGAATATTTCCACCCAGGAAATAATTTCATAATTAATCCAATTAATTATGAAGAGCCAATTAAATATATTAATTTTCTTATTATGATCAATCCAATTGATCTTTATAATATAATTAATATATACACACTTCTCCCTCCATGGTGTATACTCCAAGTATACATGTTATTCCTTAAGTCTGCATTCTATCGTTCTATGTGTATGATCCTGTGGGCCCATCTTTATGTTAGCAGCGGGCCTTTGGCCCGCAGACTGCAGTTGGGCTCTAGCAAGCCACTGCAGCCCCCAATTAAGATGGAGATGGCAGTCTAACTGATATCATAACCCTGTAGTTTAAACTTGTACATCCCATGTCATTGATATCGGTGTCCAACACAGAGGCATGGATTGATCACCCTCTTTTGTGTTCAGATGTTAACTTGATCCCGAATGTACTGATGCTCACAAACAAGTACCAACTTGTTTGGGTGTGGCCACACTCTTATCAGTCACATTCATCAAGAGGCCGGTGATATCTTCTCAGTTGGTTACTGAGTGACAAATCCCTTCTGCATATCCATAGTATTACCATGTTCAGTGACATACCCGAAAGCACCCATACTTGGCACCCTATTACAGGCCCTTTAGGCGTACCCCTAAGTATGCGACATCACATGTAACATCATCATATGGTCAGGTCAAAGGATCCATACAAGTACTACACGAGAATCCATTGTGATACCATACCATGTGGATTACTCGTTCAGTGGATCTATCCAGTACCATGCACCCAGGCATGTACCCATTAACTTGGTTGACATTCCATGTCCAATGACCGGTAAGACACCGCCATACAACCAGGTTAATGATAGTCTGTTGTTCCATTCATTCCCATGACTGGAACAGACTACGGATCTATTTATGGTCATATCGTTAACCCTATCCATGGTCTTACTGCTAAGTGCATGACACTAGTCGTCATGGATATGGATATGTCCATTGGATACTTCATTTACTATACTGCACAAGATAAATATAATAAATGAATTGATGCCTTTATTAATGACACAAATAAGTACAACACATAAATCCAATAAATGCATAGTACAAATACAAGGACCAATGCCTCGGGACTAGGGCATTTCCAACAATCTGCCCCTCACGTTATCAAATTCGATACCCGATACCAGGTTTAAGTTACCTGAGGGGAATTTAAGAACACGAATTGAAACGCCGTAAGCGGAAAGACAGAAAGACATACCTGAGTTGCAATGATGATTCAGAATAAGCTGATACCGGGTCTAGGTTAGCCGAGGCAGAGTTGATGATGAAATAAGCCGATACCGGGTCTAGGTTACCCGAGGCGAAGTTGATGATGAGATAAGCTGATACCGGGTCTAGGTTACCCGATATGAAGCTGATGATGAAATAAGTCGATACCGGGTCTAGGTTACCTGAGGCAGAGTTGATGATGAGATAAGCCGATACTCGGTCTAGGTTACCCGAGGCGAAGCTGATGATGAAATAAGCCGATACCGGGTCTAGGTTACCCGAGGCGAAGTTGATGATGAGATAAGCCAATACCGGGTCTAGGTTACCCGAGGTGAAGCTGATGATGAAATAAGCTGATACCGGGTCTAGGTTAACCAAGGCGAAGTTGATGATGAAATAAGCCGATACCAGGTCTAGGTTATCCGAGGCGAGGTTGCTAGATTTTTGAAGTGAAGTTGATCTGGGCCTGACACCGGGTCTGTATTACCCGCAGCAGATCTGTTGGATTTCTGAGGTTGCTTTGGTGATGCGTATTTATTCCTTGATCGATAATTTTGGAGCAAAAATTTTTGCCCCTTCGCGAATAAATACGGCTTGATCGTCCTGCCCCTGGGAATTTGAGATTTTGAGGTTTGGGCCCGCCCGACTCTAACTTGTTTCTTAAGACCCAGTGGATGCCCCAGTGTTGGACTATTTCTACTTTGAGAGCGGTCCTGATTTAGAGCAGCCCGATGATGGTGATGGGTACCTATGCTTGGATTGGTTGTGATGCATGTATGCATGTACATGTTTTGAATGTTTGTATATGAATGTTTTAATGTATGCTCATGCGAATGGACTCTGGGAGATGCATTTCCCACTATTCGCTTAGCCTTGAAATGCTATGCTCTTGCCGGTGAGATTGGGTCGTGCCTCTGGCTAGGGAAAGTACATCACGTTTATGGCTGATCTAGCTGGGGATTATATTCTTTATGTGATGTGACTCTCGCACTTCTGCTGGGGGTATGTGGGGATACGCAATGGCTGTTGGGAAAGTCCAATGACTGTTGGGGAGAAAGTGGTGACATTCTCTATGATGGTTCCGCTAGGGAATAGTGCGGTTGATCCTGCTAGAGGATAGTGGAAGGGCTCCTGCTGGGGAATAGTGGAAGGGTTCCACTTTACTGCCCCTAGGAGCAGTAAATCTGGAAGTGCTCTAAATTTTGCCTGAACTGCCCAATGCGGGTTTTCAGCTCAGCGAGCTGCTGTAACTTTTGCCTAAGGCTGCTTTTCGGTTTTCACCTTAGCAAGCCCCTTTTTTTTTGTTTGAGGTCTTGTGACATTTGAACTGTTGGTGTGCCCTAGTTTTTAAGGCATTCGATTCTTGTATTTTGTATTATACATTAAGACTCATTGTATGAATACATTATTTGTGTCACATTAATAAAGGCAATTAATCTATTTCATTTATATCTTGTGCTATAATATGAGTAGAGTATCCATCGATTGATAATCATAAAATCTATCCCAGGTCTGTTCTAATCGTGGGAACGAATAGAACCATAGACTTGTATATTCGATGACTGTATGGTAGTTCTTAACTAGCCATAGTACTTGTATAGTCAGTCATGAATATAGGTACATGTCGTTGACATAGGACTGGATCGATCCGCATAAGAAAGCAACATGGTTGTCACGTCATAGGTCTTTCTTGAGTAGGTCTCTTTTGTCCTCAGACCAGATTTCATTATAATATCGATATGGAATCCGGTTCACTTTGACATACGCCTAACAGGTCTGTAAAAGGATGCTAAATACGGGTATGATTGGGTGGACCAGTGAACATGTTGATATTGATGATGAAGTGATGGAATTGCCACTCGGGTAACGCCGAGATGATATTATTGGCCACTTGATGAGTGGGATTGATAAGTGTATGGCCATACCCAAATAAGTTGGTTGCTTATTTGATTAATCAGTCAACTCAAGATCAAGAAATATAATAAACAACAGAAGAGGATGACGGACACCATGCCTCTTATTTATTCATATCGATATCGTTAGGCAAAGGACACTATGAGATTACTACCGAGTGAGTGTCTTCTAAAGACTGCTGCATCTCTGTCTTAATTGGGGGCTGTAACGGTTTGCTAGAACCCACTTACAGTCTGTGGGCCTTGGGCCTACTGCCAACATAAAGACAGACCCATAGGATCGTGCACATAGATCAACTGAGCTGGAACTTATAGAAATTGCACATGTAATGTACATTGGAAGGAATGCGTTAATTAATTAGTTGACATTTGGTGTCAAGGTAATTAATTGACATTGGGTTGAATTTAATTTAATTAATAAGTTTACATAATGTAATTAATTAATTTATCAATTAATTGAATTACATAAAGTAAACAATTAATTAAATAATTTTCCTAAGTAGGAAAATTAAATACATGTATTGTATTAACTTAAGTGTGATTTAATTTTATTTAGGGGTAATTAAATTTAGCCAAATGGAATTAAATTACATGGTATATACTTTTTAATTAAAGTTTATTTATGTAATTATAATCCTAGTGGGCTTGGGTTTAATTAACCTAATTAAAACCCAATTAGACAAGGTGTCTATATAAGGGCACACTTAAGGAAGAAAAACCTAATTCAACTCTAATTAATTGCTTCAAATTTCAGCCACCAAGAGCAGCCCGAAAACAGCCGAAAATCCCAGCATTAAACCTCCATTCCTTCGCGTCTTCGGCTAGCACCGGTTCCCGTTCAATAGTTGGTCGTGCACCGGACTTTGGAGATCGCATTCAAGAAACGATTCTGCTGCAGTCTCTAGAAGAGACGGATCCGGTGAGTTAATCTCTCTTGATTCAAATTGATTTTATTCTAATCAATGGTAATTGGACACGATAGGTGGATTCTAGGAAATTTTAAACGATGTATTTTCCGCTGTGCCACGTTATTTTTCCGATGACGAATCCCAACAGTGGTATCAGAGCCTAGGTTTTGTCCATTAGATTGATTGGAATTGGTTCTTGAAAGCGTTCTTGAAGAAAGAATGGGTTTCAAGTTTGTGATTTTAGGGTTTTTTGTTCAATTGGTTTTGTTAAACCCTAGAATTTTGGATTGGGGTTTTTAATTTTTTTTCCCCAATTGGTTTTCCATCTAAAGTTGTTGGTTTTATTGATTATTTAGTTTTTGATGGATTATTATTTTTATGATTTATTAAAATAAGAAAAAAAAAGGTATACAGTTGTTTTGCTGCAATTTGGAATCGCAAGACTCCAAATTGCAGTAGCTGCTGCCCAGCGGCAGCGCTGCTGTCTCCGGACAGCAGTGCCGCGCGCCGGTTTTGGGTCCGGTTTTGGATTTTGCGGGTATTTTTTTATCCCGGACCCTAATGTAAATTGAATTAAATTTTTTTTAAATTAATTTGTATTTAAATTATTTAGTTTGTTGGCATGCATATTTAATTTAATTGTTTGCATATTAAATTGAATATGGAATTTGTGAAATTTGCCCAACAAACCGTGACACCGGTTAAAATTGGGAGAGCTAAATTTTAAATTTGTGACAACCCAAATTCAATTGGGAGCAAAATTGTTAATTTTGCATTTATGGATGTTATCCATTAGGCCTTTATGGGCCTTAGTCACATTTGTTAAAATTGACGATTTCACTCTAAGTAACTCGGCTTAACATTTATATTTATAATTTGGAATGCCATGATCATGCATCATATTGGTATGTATGTCCACGACAGGGACTTTGTTAGAAATGTGATGTTGAGTTCTATGGGCCCTAAATTATTATCGGTTGTAATTTAATTTTGGGAAATATGGCCTGCGTGCCATTTTTTTATTTTGATGTAATTTTAGAATAGATTTTATTTTACAAAATTATTGTAATTGCATCAAGTATGGAGGAAGGCCCAGATGGAGCAAGCCCATGGTGAGAGCCCAAGAAGGATTACAGTCCAGCCCATGAAGAATTAGATAGGACATCTAGTTTTTCATTAGGTTATAATTAAAGGCCCATAGGATCTCATATATTTTAAATTAAGTATGCTATTGCATTTGTCGTATAATATGGATGTATGGATCACCAAATTATTACCCGTGTTTATACATGCTAAGCCGTATCACTTAATTATAATCCGGAAATTAAAAAATTGAGTCGCTTAAAAGTGCTTCCCACATTCACACCTCTTCCTCCCATTGATGCTGCTGTGAGCGGACGACGCGTTTTCGACGGGACGCGGGACTCCCTTTCGGAATGGGGCGCCACGATCTCGGGCGGGCCCCTCCCTCGCGTGGGATTTTTATAAATGGAAATCCGTGTTTTGGAAAATAAATAGAATTAGTGCATAAAAGAACCGAGACCTAAGTCTCGATGGATGTTGTAGAGTCACCACCCGGCTCAGCTCAACCGGGAAATTCTTATGTAGCTGAACCGGACAAACGGCCACTACACTATCCAGAGATTCAGGTCCGGACAAGTCCCTTATTTCGTGTCTAATTAAAATAAATATTGCCAATGTTCTCGAATGGTATTTCAAAATCTAAAGTCAATTTTATTGAAGTAAATAGACATGCAGCGCGCATACAAAATATTTAATACAAAAATAAGGAAAAGAAATAAATATTAATTGACTTACAACCAAATCGAATGGAAAAATAAAAACTCTCACCTCTCTTATACAATCGCCTATAATACACGAGAATCTAAGAAATAATTACAACCACCTAAATACACGATTTAATCTATTAAAATACAATAAAAATAAAAGTAAAAGAAATTAAAACCTGCAAAACAGAAGGTTAGCACAATTTATACGGCACGCCACAAGTTGGACTCAAACAGACAGAATTGGGAAATCAAGTGTTGAGGGGCATGCATAGAGGGGATAACCGGGTTAGCTCGGCTAGCCGGCCCGGTTAGACCTGAAAAACATTTTGAAACGTCCCTGTATTTTTGATTTTGTGGTAAAATCATTTGAAAACAATTTTTCCGGTTTACATGCATTTTTATATATTTAAGTGGGTCGGTTTTCAGGAGAACTGGGTCTCCATCGTTGAATTGTTCTAAATGCAAATTTACTGAAAATTAAATCTACGGTCGTGATGCATATAACAAAATTCATTTTGACGATTTTCGGGATTTTCTAATTTTTTTGGATTTTTTACGGATAAAAGCTGAAATTCTGATTCTGAAATAATGATTACAGTCGTACGACTGTAGTTTACAGTCGTGCAACTGTGATCAATTCAGGATCAAAATTTCAACAAAAATTCATTTTGGACCAAAACTGAAGAAAAAATGGCTGGAAACTAAGAACAGTCGTACGACTGTATATACAGTCGTACGACTGTTCATGAAAGCTAAGAACAGTCGTACGACTGTTCTTAGTTTCCAGGAACAGAAATACGAAACTGCAGCAAAAACGCACAAAAATTCACTTCAAACACCCAGAAAGCGAGGAAAAGTGTAAGGAAAGGAAGTGACTACCTTTTTGGAAGCTATTCCAAGTCGTTTTGACCCCTGGCGTCGCTCCAATCCCAACGAATTCGCACTTTTTCCTTTGGAATGGAAGTTGGGAGTTTGAGTCCAAAAATCCAAATTTGCAAGGGATTCTGATTGTTTAAGTCCAAGTTCTTGATTTAGTTGTGTAGTTAAGTGATCAACCTAGAGATTTCTAACAAGTTTTAGGCTTAATTTCGAGAATTGAAGAAAATCAAAGAGGAAGAAAAGTGAGTTTTTTGTGGTTTTCTTTTTCTCTCTCTTCTCTTTCTCTCTCTAAGTTTTTTTTTTTCACCAGAAATCTCTCTCCCCCCTTTCTTTCCCTTCTCCTCTTCTTTTTATCTCTCTCCCTTCTCTTGCTTGCTGCAACAAGGGAGCAATTAATGCTCCCTTTCTCTTTCCTTCATTTCTGCTGCAGAGGTATGGGCCTCTGCAGTTTTTCCGACATTACAGTCGTACGACTGTAACAATAGTCGTACGACTATCCCCCTTTTTTTTTTTTAAGTATAGAAAATTCCGGCGCTTACAGCTGCCCCTCGCGTGATCAAATTCGACATCTAGCTCCAGGTCCATAATACCTGCGATGATGAATTTGAGAGCGTGAATCAAAGCGCCGCGAATGCTGGAATGACTCTTCTGATGAGATAGGCCGATACCGGGTTTAGGTTACCCGAGGCGACACTGGGGATAAAATAAGCCGATATCAGGTCTGTGTTACCCGAGGCGAAATTGACGAAGAAATTAGCCGGTATCAGGTGTATGTTACCCGAGGCAAAATTGATGAAGAGATTAGCCGATATCAGGTCTATGTTACCCGAGGCAAAATTGACGAAGAAATTAGCCGGTATCAGGTCTATGTTACCCGAGGCGAAATTGATGAAGAGATTAGCTAATATCAGGTCTATGTTACCCGAGGCGAAATTGATGAAGAGATTAGCCGATACCAGGTCTATGTTACCCGAGGCGATGCTGGAGATGAGATTAGCCGATACCGGGTCTATGTTTCCCGAGGCGAACTTTACTGAGAAAATAGATGAAGCCGATCTGGGCCGATACCTAGTTTACATTACTCGAGGCGGATCTGCTAGGGAACTTGGATGATGGAGCGGATCTGGGCCGATGTCGAGCCTATATTACTCGAGGCGGACTCGCTGGAGAAAGTTGAGATAATGGAGCGGTCCTGGGCCGATACCGAGTTTACATTACTCGAGGCGGATCTGCTGACTTGCTGAGGATATTGAGCTGGGGATGAATTCCTGCACTTAAAATGGCAAGTCTTCATTCCTTGATCGAGAGATTTTTAAACAAAAATTTTTGCCCCTTCGATCAAGAATGAAGACTAGCCGGGGATAAATAATTGATATATGCAATGTATGGATGCATGTTGATGTATATGTACATGTATGTATTTTCTGTTATTGGATGTTTATGTCCTCCGCTGGGGAGATACGTCCTGCCCCTGGTTGATTTGGCTTTTCTTGGGGCATCGTTTGATGATTATCAAAAAAGCGAGATGACTGCTGGGAAAATGATCGTAATATTCCTTGTAGAGATTCCGCTGGGGAAGAGCGTGACAGCTTGACTGGGGAAACAATTGTGGTGTTCTTTGTGTAGACTGCACTGAGGAGTAACATGGCGACTTTGCGGGGAAGTAATTGATGGTGTTCTTTATGTAGACTCCGCTGGGGAATAGTATGGGAAACTCTGCTGGGGAGTGATGTGACGAATTCTGCGGGGGATACAGAGGATATTTTGTTTTTTTTTTTTTTTTTTTTTTAGCTTTAATTTTTGCCTGGGTTGCCCAAGTCAGGTTTTCAGCCCAGCGAGCCGCTCTAACTTTTGCCTAAAGCGCCTTTTCGGTTTTCACCTTAGCGAGCTTTTCGTATGCCCTAACTTTTGCCTAAACTGCCCAATATGGGTTTTCAGCTTAGCGGGCCGCTCTAATTTTTACCTGAGGCGCCTTTTCGGTTTTCACCTCAGCGAGCTTCTTCTTGTTTTTTTTTTTTTTAAGATCTGACTAAAATGATGTTGTGACCCTTTACTACTGGTCCGGGAAGATGAACTGGATTTTAGAGGACGATGAGAAATTTTAAATTGCATGTATTTGATACATTTTCATTTGTCAAATAATGCGATGATATCGATCAGTTGAATGCAAAGTGCTTTCTTTGAATGTGTGTTTATGCAAGACAACTTTGTTTGTGCATTTGTCATAACCATGCAAATATATTTAAACAAACACTTCACTTTATTGATGAAGTCAAAATGAGTACATTTGAAACAAGTTGGTTCCTAAATGGTATAGATTCCACACTGAGCCAGAATCCGTCACCAGTCGTCCTTTTCAGATTTTCCGACTGATTATTTTCTCTCGTGTCTTAACTTTTGCCTAGACCGCTATTTTCGAGTTTTCAGTCTAGCAGACCTCTCCTTTTTTTTTTTTTTTTTTTTTTATACATGATAAAGCTTTAGCCTGTCTTGGTTGATCGGATTGGTGAACTCATTCCCGTCCATGTCCATGATGCTGACAGCGCCTTTTGATAACACCTTCTTCACCACATAGGGTCCTTCCCAGTTAGGTCTGAACTTGCCCCTAACATCAACATTTGAAGGCTTTAGTTGCTTTAGAACCAAATCTCCTGCTTTCAACTGCCGCTTGGAGTACTTCACATTTCGATTATAGGCTCTAGCCATTCTGCGCTGATACATCTGCAGGTGATCCAGTGCCTTTAGTCGCCTTTCATCTAGTGCAGCTAGCTGCTCATATCTGGCTTGAACCCATTCAGTCTCTGGCAATTGAGCTTCCAGGACAACTCTGAGTGACCTGAGTTCTATCTCCACCGGCAATACTGCTTCCATTCCATATATCAAGGCATAAGGAGTTTCTCCTGTCGGCGTTCTGACACTGGTTCTGTAACCCCAAAGAGCATAAGGCAGGTTATCGGCCCAATCCCTGTAAGTGGTTACCATCTTTGATAAGATCTTCTTTATTGCCTTGTTAGCTGCTTCTACTGCACCATTAGCCTGTGGTCTATATGGAGAAGACTTATGATGTTCAATTCTATGTTCTGCGAATAGCTCAGCTGTTGCCCCTTGAAACTGTACTCCATTATCAGTTACTATGTGGTGAGGAATCCCATACCGAGTGAAGATATTTTTCTGGATGAACTTGACCATGTGCTTGGCTGTAACATTAGTGAAGGATTCCGCTTCGACCCATTTGGAGAAATAATCAACTGCTACAACTATGAATCTGTGCCCATTAGATGCAGCTGGATGAATTTCACCAATCATATCTATCCCCCATGCTGAAAACGGCCAAGGAGACGTTAGATTCTGAAGTTCAAGTGGAGGAAGATGACTAATGTCTGCATAGATCTGACATTCATGACATTTCTTCACCTTCCTTATACAATCTGCTTGCATCGTCGTCCAAAAGTAGCCTTGCCTCATGATCTTCCTAGCCATGGCAAGTCCATTCATATGCGGCCCACAGGATCCTGCATGTACTTGCTGCATCACTTCTTTTGCTTCTTGCTCAGTTAGACACCTCAAAAGGACTCCATGTGCTGTTCTTTTGTATAATTTGTCCTCGAAAATTCTGAACTGACTAGCCAATTTTCTCAGTGTCAACTTATCAGTAGCACTGGCCTCTTCTGGGTACTTTCCCTCCTTAACATACCGATAAATGTCAAAGAACCATGGCTTTTCTTCGGCTGATAATTCCATTACTTCATGCGCTTCGAAGCAAGGATGCCTGGAAGTGGCTATGATCAGTGGTTGAGCTTGTGTCTCTTCTGGATTTTCCCACATGGAAGACAAAGTTGCTAATGCATCAGCCATCTTATTCTCATCCCTGGGGACATGTCTGAATTCACACTGGCCGAATAAACCCTTTCTGAACTGTAGCAGCTCCAAATAAGGCCGTAAGGCTTCTTCTTTTAGCCCCCACTCACCCTGAGCTTGCCTCACTACTAGAAGTGAGTCTCCAACAATCAGGACGTCATTTGCCCCTAGTGTTAGCAAAGCTTCCATCCCAAATAGGCATGCTTCATACTCTGCCCCGTTATTGGTTATGGGAAAATTCAACCTCTTGGATAAGGGAATGACCTCACCATCTAGCGTTGCTATAAGTACTCCAATTCCAGCGCCCTTTCTATTCACTGCACCATCGAAGCACATGACCCATCTTTTTACTTCCACCACAGCTAGCTGCTCGTCAGGGAATTCCAGGTTCTCTGTGTAATCTGATTCTAGGGGCTGGTTTGCCAGAAACTCTGCCACGGCTCGCCCTTTAATGGTTTTCTTCGTGATGTACTCAATGTCAAATTCAGACAAAAGTAACAACCACCTGGACAACTTCCCAACCTGCTTCATAGAGGTACTTCATTGGATCCACTTTAGCCACGGCTTGTATCTTGTAGGATTGGAAATAGTGGAGCAGCTTCTTGGTCAACCAAATCATCGCCACACATGTCTTCTCCACCAGTGTGTACTTGGTTTCATACTCTAACAATTTCTTGCTAAGGTAATAGATAGGATATTCCTTCTTGCCATCTTGTTCTTGTGCAAGCATTGCCCCTATAGAGGATTCTTCAACTGCCAAATATAAAATCAGAGGCTTCCCTGGAATTAGAGGGCTCAACACTGGTGGCTTTACCAGGTAAGCCTTGATCTTCTCGAATGCCAGCTGACACTTGTCATCCCACACAACCAGCTGATCTTTCTTTAATAGCTTGAAGATTGGCTCACAAGTGGAAGTTAGCTTGGCTATGAAGCGACTGACATACTGCAAGGAACCCAAGAATGATCTGACCTCCTTTTCAGTCTTTGGAGCTGGCATATCCTGGATGGCTTTGATTTTATCTGGGTCCATTTCTATCCCCCTCTGGCTAACTACATGACCTAACAGCTTCCCTGATGTGACCCCGAATATGCACTTCTTGGGGTTAAGTCGCAAATTGTACTCTCCGATGCGTGTTAGAAATCTATCCAGGATAACAGGGTGTTCCTCCCGGGTTGCTGATTTAACAAGCATATCATCGACATACACTTCGACTTCTTTATGGATCATATCGTGCAACAGAGTTGTGACAGCCCTCTGATAAGTGGCACCGGCGTTCTTTAATCCAAAAGGCATCACTCTGTAGCAGAAAGTACCCCATTCCGTGATGAACGACGTTTTCACCTTGTCGATCACATCCATCAGAATCTGGTTATATCCCGAGAAGCCATCCATGAAGGAGTACATTGCCGCTTTTGCTGCGCTATCAACCAATACGTCAATGTGAGGTAGTAGGAAATTGTCCTTAGGGCAAGCCTTGTTCAAGTCTCTGTAGTCAACACATACTCTGACCCTTCCATCCTTTTTAGGCACGAGGACAATATTGGCTAGCCATTCCGTATACTCCACCACTTCGAGGAACTTGGCATCTATCTGTTTAGCCACTTCTTCCTTCACCAGTGTAGCCCATTCCGGCCTTAGTCTTCTCAACTTCTACTTCACCGGTCTGAACTTGGGGTCTGTTGGGATTTTGTGCACTGCTATTTCTGTATCTACACCCGGCATGTCTTCATACGACCAGGCGAAAGCTTTAACATGTTTTTGGAGTATTCTTATTAATTCTCTTTCTTCCTCGGATTTTAGCTCGTGTGAAATGAGTACCATTTTAGGGTTTTCATCTGTACTTATATTGATTTCATGCAATGTAGTGTCATGTATGCTAAATATGCTTGATGGTGATTCGAATGCATGCACAGAATTATCAGGATAAACATCACACAAGTAAGCAAACTGGGATTTCATTGCATTGAACTTA
The DNA here is from genome assembly GCA_039660915.1 of Euphorbia tirucalli. Taxonomy (NCBI): domain Eukaryota; kingdom Viridiplantae; phylum Streptophyta; class Magnoliopsida; order Malpighiales; family Euphorbiaceae; genus Euphorbia; species Euphorbia tirucalli. The sequence goes on from CM077638.1 coordinate 9,810,560, forward strand.
TCATAAAGTACATCAGTTACATTGAAAATGGAAGAAATAGATACAACAAAATCATGTTCATCCTCCACAGGCGGAGGGCCTTGGTCTTCATCGGCTTCCATCTTCCCTTCCAAAGCATCATCTGGGACCATAGCTTTCTCTGCTTCTTTTTCGGTCACTTGTGCCTTAGCTTTCTCCATAATCTTGGCGATTTCAGCAACCACAGAGTCTAAGTTCACTTTGGCCATCAGTTCTTCGCCAAATCCCTCCTTAGATTTCCCGAAAGCTTTGGTTAATGCAGCAGTCAAAGCTCCCGAGATCACTTCTGTAGTTTCGGCATAGGTCTTCTTTTCATCTTCTTCCTCGGCCACCTCTATGGTTTCTGCTATCACCTCAGATGATTCTCCTTTCAAAATTTCAGATTCAGTAATTGCTTTTTCTATCATTACAGGGGCTACTGGCTCTTCCTGGCTTTTTTCAAAATCCACAACATCTGCAAAGATCTCAAAGCCAGGGTGCTCGACATTTCCAACCAGCACCAGTTCAGCTTGGCCCTTGTAAAGGCTTTCTCCCGCCTTCAGAAATGGCTTCATCATGACCTTGCCATTCTTACCCTTTTTCAAGTTCTTCTGCTCAGATGACCCCTCTACATAACCAAGGCCGCATTGCTTTGACTTTCCCGAGTCGATCTTGAATTCTGGCACACCTTGCAAATTAATCCCGAGTCCCATTCCCGGGACAAAGTTCAGCTTATACAGATATCGGGATAGCCATTCCGGCATGTAGTTCTCATAAAGGACCATAAGGGCATCTATGGTTTCGTCCTCCTTAATGACAGCAATCTGGAATCCACCAAAAGGAACCACTCCCTCATCCACTGCAGCTACCATCGACTGGGCATCTGCCTCAACAGTCACAATCCTGCCATTCATAGGGAATCTGATCTTCTGATGCAATGTGGAAGGAACACCTCCCAAAGGATGGAACCAGGGCCTTCCAAGCAATAAGGAAAATGTGACCGGGATATCGATCACTGTGAAAACAACCATGGACTTGATGGGCCCAACTTCCACTTCCTTTTCAAAGGTCCCTATCACTGTTCTCTTAGAATCATCATACGCCCGAATGACTGTTGAGGACCTCTTCAACACTTCTTCATTCATGCCTAGAAACGGTAGCATTTTCAGTGGGCAAATATTCAGAGCTGAGCCGTCATCCACCATAACACACGGCATCACCTTATCCATGATATGGGCTCTAATGTAAAGAGCCTTGTTGTGAGCCTTTCCTTCTGCTGGTAGGTCTTTCTCAGAGAAAACAATATTAGGAGCTCCAGCATGGACTTTGTCTAGCAAGCAGCACATTGCCTCTGGTGAAGCTATAGGGGAGACTTCAATTTCCGATAGCTTCTTCACCAAAGCCTCCCTATGCTCTCTGGAGGTCATAAGCAAGTGCCACAAACTAGCTTGTGCAGGGGTCTTCTTCAGTTGGGAAATGACCAAATCTTCTTTCTCGACTCTTTCCGGTGCCGAAGTACCGCCTGACCCATTCATCGGTGCTTTATCTTTCGTCTGATCTGCCGGCTGATATACCCTTCCACTTCGGGTCACATGCTGCACTTCTGAAATCTTCAGCTTCTCAACAGCTGGAAGTTTAACAGCTTCTCTTCTGTCAAATTCTTCGTACTCATCTTCGGAGTCAAGATCATCCAAACTTATGGGCTTGATCTCCTTACACCCCTCCTTTTCCTCACATTCAGGCTCCACTTCGGGTTCCCCTACCGCTACTGCTTGAATCTTAGGGTTTGCTTGCAGAACTTGGGCAAATATAAAGTTAGCCGGCAACCCCGACTGAACCATGTTAACCCGCTTCTCAAATGCCGGCAGGGGGTTGGTTTTAGTGCTGGGTTTGGCTGGCTCTTGCAGCTTTCCCTCATGAATGAGCTTCCGGATAGCATCCCTTAGCTTGTAGCAGTTGTTGGTTCGGTGGCCTGTCACCACATGATAAGTGCAGAAGTTGTCCTTATCCGCTTCAGATGGCTTCTCAAATGGCTTTAAAGATTGCAGTAGGCCGCCATTCCTACACTTGGCGAATATCTTTGCTAAAGTAAGAGTCCAAGGCGATATGCCTTGTCCTCCAGGACCTCTGTTCTGGTTGCTTTGTTGCTGATTCACAGTAGCCACTTCGACCTGCTTCACCTCTGATGACTGCCCCTGTTTGCCACTAGAACCTGAACCAGAACCACTGCCAGACCCAACTGCTGTGGTTGATCTATACCCTGAACTGTACCCTGTACTTCTTCCCCCTTTCTGACCAGCTGGCTTCTCCTCTTCATCCCTTTCTATCTTCATGGCCATGCTATAGACCTCACTAAGCTCCTTGAAGGAATGGAATTTCATGTTGTTCTTGAAGATATCTTTGCTGCCATCAATGAGCTTCTGTATAAGCTCGTCTTCATCAGGGCGGTTCTTTAGGAGGATCATCTTGTTCATCCATCTCTGGTAGTATTCATCGAAGGGCTCATTGAATTTCTGCTTCACCCTCTCCAAATCATACAGCTTCACCTGGATTTTGGTGTTGAAGCTATAGTATTTGATGAAGGCTGCTGACAATACTTCCCAGTCGGACCGCTCCTCCTCTGACAGTGAGTTATACCATCCCAAAGCACCTCCCTCCAGTGTGGTGGGGAAAAGATTGATCAATTGTTGCTTTGTAGCGCCAGCTGTTAGCATAACCCGGGCATATAAATTCACATGGGCCTCCGGCGAGCCCATTCCTTTGTAAGTGGGGACTTTCGGCACTTGGAAGCCGATAGGAAATGTCTCGATGCCCCTACTGATCATGGCATCAACGTTCACCCCCTTCTTGGATTCAGCACTGATCCCGACCCCCTTCTTCAACTGGGCCATGACCTCGTCTAGCTCAGAGCACTTGGCTTTCATCCTCTGTTCCATAGCTGCCTCTATCTCCTGCAGCTTTTCAAGACTAGCCGAAGCGTCACCACCATGTTGGGATGACTCAGCTTCTTTTTCTTTCCCGGCTCCACTTCCACCAGTCTCACCAGCTTCTCTAACCACCGCCCTCATTTCTTCCTTTAACATGTCGCGGAAATCCTGCAACCTGAAGAAATCTCTTAGAACATCAGCCATACTCGGTGTCTGCTCTGCCATATTCACGTCTTCCCTAGACTCAGAATCACTGTCACTCTCGACTATCCTTTGTCTCCTAGCTGCCCTTGAAGCTTGGGATCTTGTCCAAGGTCGCTCCAGTGTGTTCTGCTTGGGGTAGACAGGAGGTGTTAGGGTCGTGAATGAATGACGTGATATGACATGAAAATTAAGACATTGGACGTGCTTGAGATGCATGGAGTGGAATTATGTATGGAATGATGATATGAATGGTTTCTTTTTATTATATATATATATATATTTTTTTTTTTTCGAGGCATTGCAAGAACACCCAATGTTTATGCAAAAACGCCAAGTGTGAGCCATCACACGGACAGAGCTTCGGTGCCTTTGGGGCACCTAATGAATTCATGAAATGGTCGCGTGTATACCGGCACACGGACGTGGTTTTGACGCTTTATAGGTCTATGAGATGGTATGAAATGGTCGCATGGGCCGAGCCCACGGACAAGGTCTTGATGCTTTTGAGCATATGATATGGAATGATGTTATGAGAAAGTCACGTGTAACAGGAACACGGACAAGGATTCGGCATTCGAGGAACGCCTTTCATGATTTGGTGATGCTATGGGCCTATATGTATACTAATTGGGTACTCAGGGGGTACCTTAAATGGTGAATTAATGTCATGAAGTGGTCGGATGTGGACCACAGTGTTATATGATGTCTATGATAGATGGGTGTGATGTCATGAAATGCATCGTGTAAATTATTACACGAAAATGGGTCTAAGGCCGTTGTGGCTTTTATTAAATGAAATGATATTGGTGGAATGGCCGAATGCAATCCGGTGCATTGGCAAAACACGGGTAATTTTGGGCACCCGATATGTTATGAAATGGAATGGGATGGTCATGATAGGCGTCCTTGAAATGCCCCTTGATTTAATTTAAGTGAAATGTAGTGAATGAACATGTCACACAATATGCAAATGGCTGCACAAAAACGTGGGTTAGAATGCATGACATACATAATGATGTTATGTATGCTATGTCGAAGATAAAATGCTAATCACACAAGTTTAATGTTATGGCTGAAAAAGAAATCGTTAGTGTGGATGACAAGCGAATGAATTAATGTTTTACACACGAAATAAATGCAAAATGGCTGCATATAAATGTGGGTTAGTATCACACAAAGATGTTTGTGTATGGTATGTATGATGATTATGGTATGTTATGCATGCATAGGTGATGTGTCACGAAATGGTGAAGAACACATAGCAAGCAAAACGAATTCTTCCAACCTTATTCCTCCAACGTGGTCGGTCTTAAAAATTTCTAACCGAGTCCTAGGTGGGGCTCACTTCGATCACCAACCGGGGGTGATAAAGGCGCGATTTTATTATTATTCACACGATTATTTTGGTATCCTAAGGGAATCCAACTAGAGCCGCCTACATGGGTTCGGTCCAAGTCGGGTTAACATCAAGGCTCTCATAGCAAGATATACTCCTACTTCTCCCCACTCAAGGGTCCTAGCGAAGGGGTTCGTACGAGGCTATGAGTGGTGTTTCGTATTCGTGCCCCTAAGACCAGGAGGAACTTAGGCGACACTTCAACAATCCACTGGGCTATAAAAGGATACCTAATCTAATGCAAAAAATGGCTAACTAAAAATGCAAATAAAATACCAAAAGAGAATCATCCACGTTATTTTAATTAGACACTTTTCAGGGCTTGTCAAAATTCTTTCAAGTTTTTAAGAAAACTTTTTAAAGAATTCCCCAGCAGAGTCGCCACTGTGAGCGGACGACGCGTTTTCGACGGGACGCGGGACTCCCTTTCGGAATGGGGCGCCACGATCTCGGGCGGGCCCCTCCCTCGCGTGGGATTTTTATAAATGGAAATCCGTGTTTTGGAAAATAAATAGAATTAGTGCATAAAAGAACCGAGACCTAAGTCTCGATGGATGTTGTAGAGTCGCCACCCGGCTCAGCTCAACCGGGAAATTCTTATGTAGCTGAACCGGACAAACGGCCGCTACACTATCCAGAGATTCGGGTCCGGACAAGTCCCTTATTTCGTGTCTAATTAAAATAAATATTGCCAATGTTTTCGAATGGTATTTCAAAATCTAAAGTCAATTTTATTGAAGTAAATAGACATGCAGCGCGCATACAAAATATTTAATACAAAAATAAGGAAAAGAAATAAATATTAATTGACTTACAACCAAATCGAATGGAAAAATAAAAACTCTCACCTCTCTTATACAATCGCCTATAATACACGAGAATCTAAGAAATAATTACAACCACCTAAATACACGATTTAATCTATTAAAATACAATAAAAATAAAAGTAAAAGAAATTAAAACCTGCAAAATAGAAGGTTAGCACAATTTATACGGCACGCCACAAGTTGGACTCAAACAGACAGAATTGGGAAATCAAGTGTTGAGGGGCATGCATAGAGGGGATAACCGGGTTAGCTCGGCTAGCCGGCCCGGTTAGACCTGGAAAACATTTTGAAACGTCCCTGTATTTTTGATTTTGTGGTAAAATCATTTGAAAACAATTTTTCCGGTTTACATGCATTTTTATATATTTAAGTGTGTCGGTTTTCAGGAGAACTGGGTCTCCATCGTTGAATTGTTCTAAATGCAAATTTACTGAAAATTAAATCTACGGTCGTGATGCACATAACAAAATTCATTTTGACGATTTTTGGGATTTTCTAATTTTTTTGGATTTTTTACGGATAAAAGCTGAAATTCTGATTCTGAAATAATGATTACAGTCGTACGACTGTAGTTTACAGTCGTGCGACTGTGATCAATTCAGGATCAAAATTTCAACAAAAATTCATTTTGGACCAAAACTGAAGAAAAAATGGCTGGAAACTAAGAACAGTCGTACGACTGTATATACAGTCGTACGACTGTTCATGAAAGCTAAGAACAGTCGTACGACTGTTCTTAGTTTCCAGGAACAGAAATACGAAACTGCAGCAAAAACGCACAAAAATTCACTTCAAACACCCAGAAAGCGAGGAAAAGTGTAAGGAAAGGAAGTGACTACCTTTTTGGAAGCTATTCCAAGTCGTTTTGACCCCTGGCGTCGCTCCAATCCCAACGAATTCGCACTTTTTCCTTTGGAATGGAAGTTGGGAGTTTGAGTCCAAAAATCCAAATTTGCAAGGGATTCTGATTGTTTAAGTCCAAGTTCTTGATTTAGTTGTGTAGTTAAGTGATCAACCTAGAGATTTCTAACAAGTTTTAGGCTTAATTTCGAGAATTGAAGAAAATCAAAGAGGAAGAAAAGTGAGTTTTTTGTGGTTTTCTTTTTCTCTCTCTTCTCTTTCTCTCTCTAAGTTTTTTTTTTTCACCAGAAATCTCTCTCCCCCCTTTCTTTCCCTTCTCCTCTTCTTTTTATCTCTCTCCCTTCTCTTGCTTGCTGCAACAAGGGAGCAATTAATGCTCCCTTTCTCTTTCCTTCATTTCTGCTGCAGAGGTATGGGCCTCTGCAGTTTTTCCGACATTACAGTCGTACGACTGTAACAATAGTCGTACGACTATCCCTTTTTTTTTTTTTTTTTTTTAAGTATAGAAAATTCCGGCGCTTACAGCTGCAATGTGCTCCATGCCCTAGCTGGGTATATTGTAGTATTCGGTGGGCCATCGAGGGTTAAGATACTTGGTATGGTTAACATGTGAATGGTGGTTTGACTCAACATGGGTAGCATTAGCTCAGAGCGGACCCTAAGCATAGATGGGTAAAGTGTCAATAAGCCCATCAAACCAAGAGTCCTTCGTGGAAGGATTGGATAGGTTGTCCTACCAAACGAATCAATGGTTGGTTAGCGAGCCCTAGTTTGGCCAGTCATTGATAAGTTGTGGATCTTAGTCAAGTCAGCCAATTAACAACACCAATAAACAAATTAAAATCGGATTATTAAGTTGAATTGGCTTAAAAGTCCTTTATTTCTAACTCAAGCAATGATTACTTCCATGTAGATAATCCCATTTCACTTAAGCAATTTAAATGGCTGCAACAAACAACAACTCACTCTCACTTAGGTCACTCTTGAAGAAGGAGAAGCTTTCGGGGACTAACTTCCTGGACTGGGCTAGGAACTTACAAATAGTTCTCAGACAATATTCTAAGGAATATGTACTGAATGCTCCTTTACCAGCTAGCCCTCCCGCAGGTCAAGGCATCACCACGGCGATGGTGGAGCAGTATGACAGGCACGTGAGGGATGACCGAGATGTCTTGTGCCTCATGCTGGGTACCATGGCTTCTGATCTTCAGAAGCAATTCATGGACGAGCATGCTTATGAGATGATGGATCAACTTAAAAAGATGTTCCAAGATCAGGCTCGTCAGGAACGTTACCTGACAACTAAGGCACTTTGCACAACTGTGATGGCAGCTGGGACTTCTGTTAGCACTCATGTGCTAAAGTTGAAGGGGTATATTGATACACTTGCCCTCCTTGGCTCGCCAATTCCGCAGGACTTGGCAGCAGACATTATTCTCGGGTCACTTCCTGAGTCTTACAACCAGTTTATCATGAATTACCATATGCAAGGGTTGGATAAATCGGTTGTTGAGCTGCATAGCATGCTCAAGCTTGCTGAGCAGTCTCTTAAGAAGACTCCTGAAGTATTGCTGGTGAACAAGGGCAATACGCCCATTGCTAAGGGGAAGGCCAAATCTAAGGCCAAGGCTAAGGGCAGAAAGGTGGTGGCCCAACCTAAAGCAAGGGTTGCTTCTCCTGACGATGTCTGCCATGAGTGTCATAAGAAGGGGCACTGGAAGAGCTCATGTCCAAAGCTAAGGGAGCAACTGAAGGGCAAAACTGCTGCTTCAGGTATTTATGTTGTTGAGATTAATCTGGCTATTTCTACATCTTGGGTCTTGGACACTGGATGTGGATCTCACATTTGTTCAAATGTGCAGGGTCTAAGAAATAGGAGATTATTAGAATCTAGAGAAGTAGATCTTCGAGTCATAAATGGTGCTCGGGTTGAGGCCATGGAGATGGGAGATTATTTCTTGGAGATGCATAGTGGACTTGTTTTGGAACTAAGAAACAGTTATTTTGTACCTGCGATGCGCAGGAATATTATTTCCGTTTCTTTGTTGGATATTTCTAGTTTCGTATTTAATATTGGACATGGTAGAATTTCTATGCAATGTGGCAATATTATTTATGGAACAGCATTTCTTGAAAATGGCTTATATATCCTTAATCTAAAATGTGAAAGTTCAATCTATAACATAAATACTAAAAGGATTAAACAAAATGAAATTAATCCTACTTACATCTGGCATCGTCGACTTGGCCATATAAATGAGAAGCGCATAGCTAGGCTTCACTCTGGTGGAGTGCTAGGGTCATTTGACATCCAGTCTTATGACACATGCGAATCTTGTTTGAGAGGTAAGATGACAAAGGCACCTTTTAGCAAGACAGCTGAAAGGGCCTCAGAGCTATTGGAGCTAATACGTTCCGATGTATGTGGCCCAATGAGCACTAGTGCTAGATCTGGTTTTCTGTACTTCGTCACCTTCACGGATGACTTCAGCAGATACAGTTACTTGTATCTGATGAAGCGTAAGTCTGAGACTCTCCAAAGGTTCAAGGACTTTAAGAATGAAGTAGAAAACCAACTTGGCAAGAAAATAAAAGCACTTTAGTCTGACCGAGGGGGTGAATATCTGAGCCAAGAGTTTGACTTGTTTTTGAGAGAGTGTGGGATTGTATCCCAACTCACTCCTCCTCGTACACCCCAGTGGAATAGAGTGTCAGAAAGGAGGAATAGGACCTTGCTTGACATGGTCCGCTCAATGATGAGTCATGCTACACTCCCTGTCTCCTTTTGGGGATATGCTTTAAAGACAGCTGCTTACATTCTTAATAATACACCAAGCAAGGCAGTTGAGGGAACACCATATGAACTATGGAAGGGCCGAAAGCCCAATGTTTCCTTCTTGAAGATTTGGGGCTGTGATGCACATGTTAAGAAATTGACAAGTGGCAAACTCGAGTCCAAATCTGTCAAGTGCCAGTTTGTGGGTTACCCTAAAGAAACTAAAGGTTATTACTTCTACGATGCGGCCAAAAACAAAGTTTTCATAGCCAGAAATGCAGTCTTATTGAAGAAGGAATTCCTTGCCAATAGAGACAGTGGGAGTAATATTGAACTTTCAGAAGTTCAAGACTCACAAACTCCTGCAGCTACTGCTGAGGATGCTTCGGGAACCGATCTGACTACTCAAGAAATTGAGGAACCAGAACCGGTTGCACAGGACCTTAGAAGGTCTGGTAGGACACATCATCAGCCAGAGAGGTACGGCTTTCTCATGACTGATGATGGGAACCTTATGGTCATTGACCAAGAGGAGCCCAAGACCTATCAAGAGGCTATTGAAAGCCCACACTCAGATCAATGGCGCAAAGCCATGGAGGCTGAGATGCAATTTATGCACGATAACCAAGTATGGAACTTGGTGGATCCACCTCCGGGTGCTAATGTGATAGGTTGCAAGTGGTGTTTCAAGTTAAAGGCCCTGTGTGTATAAGATGGTTAGTGGGAGCGTTTCCACCTTCCTAGTGATGTATGTTGACGACATCCTTATCATTGGAGGTGACATACCAACACTACAATGGGTTAAGCAGTGGTTGAGTAGGTGCTTTGCATTGAAGGACTTAGGCGAAGTTGAGATGATCTTAGGGATCAGGATCTACAGAGATAGATCTAATCGGCTTCTAGGCCTAAGTCAGGCCACGTACATAGACAAGATTCTGAAAAGATTCAGTATGGACAAGGCAAAGAAAGGATTCTTGTCTATGTGCCATGGGTTGAAGCTGAGTAAGAAAGATGGTCCTAAAACAAAGAAGGACCGGGAGAGCGTGAAAAGATCCCTTATGCATCTGCTAGAGGATCCATCATGTACTCCATGTTTTGTACAAGTGCCTGATGTCGTGTTTGCACTAAGTATGACTCGCCGGTACCAGTCGAACCCTGGGGAGGAACACTGGAAGGCTGTCAAGGCAATCCTGAAGTACCTTAATCGGACTAAGGATGCTTTCTTAGTGTATGGAGGTCAAGATGAGCTGGTAGTGTCAGGTTACACTGATGCAAGCTTTGAGACCGATGAGGATGAGAACCAATCACAGTCTGGTTATGTTTTTCTCCTGAATGGTGGTGCCGTTAGTTGATGGTCCTCAAAGCAGGCCACCATTACTGACTCTACAATGGAAGCTGAGTACATAGCTACGTACGAAGCTCAAAGGAAGCCGTTTGGATCAAAAAAAATTTCATAACTGAGTTGGGAGTAGTACCCACTATCCTAGACCCAGTTGATGTTTTTGTGACAACAACAGGGCCATCGCACAAGCTAAGGAGCCCCGGTCACACAAGATATCCAAACATGTACTTAGAAAGCTTCACCTCATTCAGAAGATCGTCAACAGAGGTGACATATCATTGTAGAGGGTTGACACCAAGAATAATGTCGCTAATCCATTGACCAAAATGCTGCTGCAGACACAGCACGACAGTCATACCAGATCTATAGGAATTAGGGCAATGCCAACTTGGAACTAGTGCAAGTGGGAGATTGTTAGTGTGCCCTAGTTCTTAAGTCATTGGATTCTTGTATTTTGTATTATACATTAAGACTCATTGTATGAATACATTATTTGTGTCACATTAATAAAGGCAATTAATCTATTTCATTTATATTTTATGCTATAATATGAGTAGAGTATCCATTGATTGATAATCATAAAACCTATCCCAGGTCTGTTCTAATCGTAGGAACGAATAGAACCACAGACTTGTATATTTCGATGACTGTATGGTAGTTCTTAACTAGCTATAGTACTTGTATAGTCAGTCATGACTATAGGTACATGTCGTTGACATGGGACTGGATCGATCCGCACAAGAAAGCCATATGGTTGTCATATCATAGGTCTTTCTTGAGTAGGTCTCTTTTGTCCTCAGACCAGATTTCATTATAATATCGATATGGAATCCGGTTCACTTTGACATATGCCTAACAGGTCTGTAAAAGGATGCTAAATACGGGTATGATTGGGTGGACCGGTGAACATGTTGATATTGATGATGAAGTGATGGAATTGCCACTCGGGTAACACCGAGATAATATCATTGGCCACTTGATGAGTGGGACTGATAAGTGTATGGCCATACCCAAATAAGTTGGTTGCTTATTTGATTAATTAGTCAACTCAAGATCAAGAAATATAATAAACAACAGAAGAGGATGACGGACACCATGCCTCTTGTTTATTCATATCGATATCGTTAGGCAAAGGACACTATGAGATTACTACCGGGTGAGTGTCTTCTAAAGACTGCTGCATCTTTGTCTTAATTGGGGGCTGTAATGGTTTGCTAGAACCCACTTACAGTCTGTGGGCCTTGGGCCTACTGCCAACATAAAGACAGACCCATAGGATCGTGCATATAGATCAACTGAGCTGGAACTTATAGAAATTGTACATGTAATGTACGCGTTAATTAATTAGTTGACATTCGGTATTAAGGTAATTAATTGACATTGGGTTGAATTTAATTTAATTAATAAGTTTATATAATGTAATTAATTAATTTATGAATTACATAAAGTAAACAATTAATTAAATAATTTTCCTAAGTAGGAAAATTAAATACATGTATTGTATTAACTTAAGTGTGATTTAATTTTATTTAGGGGTAATTAAATTTAGCCAAATGGAATTAAATTACATAGTATATACTTTTTAATTAAATTTTATTTATGTAATTATAATCCTAGTAGGCTTGAGTTTAATTAACCTAATTAAAACCCAATTAGACAAGGTGTCTATATAAGGGCACACTTAAGGAAGAAAAACCTAATTCAACTCTAATTAATTGCTCGAAATTTTAGCCACCAAGAGGAGCCCCAAAACAGCCAAAAATCCCAGCATTAAACCTCCATTCCTTCGCGTCTTCGGCTAGCACTGGTTCCCACTCAATAGTTGGTCATGCACTGGACTTTGGAGATACCAGTTTCAAGAAACGATTCTACAGCAGTCTCTAGAAGAGATGGATCCGGTGAGTTAATCTCTCTTGATTCAAATTGATTTTATTCTAATCAATGGTGATTGGACACGATAGGTGGATTCTAGGAAATTTTAAACGGTGTATTTTCCGCTGCGCCACGTTATTTTTCCGATGACGAATCCCAACATGAACTTGGATCTGTTTCAAAATTTTGGCCACCTCGAGAAACAATGAGTTAGATTCAGAGGATAAGGAAAGACTACAGATTGCATGTATTTAGCACATTTTCCTTGTTAAAGTAATACGAGTCTTTTAACCAATTAAATGCAAAGTGCTTTCTTTAAATGGATGTTTAGGTGAGATAACTTTTTTTATGCATTCTGATATAGCCATGCAAACATATTTACACAAAACATCACACTTTATTGATGAAAATAGAATGAATACATTTGAAACGATTGCTTCCCAAAATGGTATATATTCCACACAGAGCCAGAATCCATTACCTGTCGTCCCTCGCAGATTTTCTGACTGATCATTTTCTCTCGTGTCTTGATTTTTGCCTAGGCTGTCCTTTTCGAGTTTCAACCTAGCAGACTCTTTTTCTTCTTTCTTTTTTTTCAAACATAGTAAGGCTTCAGGAGGTCTTGATTGACAGGATTTGCAAATTCATTCCCATCCATGTCTGCAATGCTTACACCACCCTTCGATAGCACTTTCTGTTGGATATGCCCTAGTCCTGAGGCATTGGTCCTTGTGTTTGTATTATATATTTGTACATTTTATGTAAGCTATGTATTATACAATTTATGTTCATAAATAAAGGCATCAATCTATTTACTATGTGTCTTGTGCAATATTTTAAATAGAGTATCTATGGACATATCCATATCCATGTTGTCAAATGTGAGGCACTTGACAGTAAGACTGTGGATAGGGAAAACGATATGGCCATAAAGTCATCCGTAGTCTGTTCCAATCATGGGAATGAATGGAACTAAAGACTATCATTAACCTTGGTTGTATGACGGTGTCTTACCGGTCATAGAACATGGAATGTCAACCAGTTTAATGGGTACATGCAAAAAGGGGCATGGTACTGGACCGATCCACTTAACGAGAATCCACATGGTATCATATCATATCGGATTCTAGTGTAGTACTTGTATGGATCCTTTGACCTGACCATATGATGGTACTGGATGTGAAATGGCATACTTTGGTGTACGCCTAATGGGCCTGTAAAAGGGTGCCAAGTACGGGTACGTTCGGGTATGTTAATGAACATTACAGTGCTATGGATATGCAGATGGGAATGTCACTCAGTGTTCCACTGAGAAGATATCACCAACCTCTTGATGAATGCAGCTGATAAGAGTGTGGCCACACCCAAACAAGTTGGAACTTGTTTATGAATATCAGTGCATTCGAGATCAAGTTAATGTTCGGACACAATAGAGGGTGATCAAACCATGCCTCTGTGTTGGACTCCGATATCGATGACATGGGATGTACAAGTTTAAACTACTGGGTTAATGTTTCAGTTGGACTGCTTCCTCCGTCTTAATTGGGGGCTACAGTGGCTTGCTAGAGCCCAACTGTAGTCTGTGGGCCTTAGCTCACTGCCAACATAAAGACGGGCCCATCGGATCGTGCACGTTGAACGTCTGGACTTTAACTAGTCGGATTAAGTGTATACTTGGTGTATGCACATCAAAGACAGAGAGGTCTATTAATTATATTATATAGCTCAATTGAATTGATCAAAATATAATATGATTAATATTTTTTAGGCCATCACTTAATTAATTCAATGAATTAATTTAAGTATTTATTTCCTAGGTGGAAATAGTTCTATATGTATAGGTTTACATGTTTGTCATCTTATGAATGTCATATTTAATCTCTTGGTTAATTTGATATGGCAAATAAATTTTATTTTAGTGTAAGTAACATATTATATGGTATAAGAGTGTTACATACATGTGGGAGTAAAATTTGATTTGAAATCAAATAAAATCAAAGATGTAAATATGGTATTGGGCATGAAAGATGGAGGCCCTTATTTGGTGACTTGGTGGCCGAATTGTAGGGATATTTGGGCCAAGTTTTGATGAGTCATATGTGATAAGAAGGATGACTCATATTAAGGACAAAATGGGATGATCATATCTGATGAGTCATATGTGATAAGAAGGATGACTCACATTAAGGACAAAATGTGATGATCATATGTGATGAGTCATGGTTTGACTTAAGGTGGAAAAGGTGGACTTTTCTACTTTAGATATTATTTTTTGCATTTGTCTTTTGGTGATATAAAAGAAAATATGGCAGCCATATTTTCTTTACTTCTTGGCTGAAACATATCTCCCCTCACTCTCTCTTATTAATTTTCCGAACTGCTAGCATGGGTTTCAGTCCGAGAACCGTTCGTGTACGGAACAAAGGAGGAAATCTAATTTGATTTCTGCAGTCATCATCTGTCTCTTGGAGAGACTTTAAGGTGAGATCTTAAAACCTTCTTCCTTATGCTTTGTGTTTTTGATTTCCACTACTTAAGCTCCTGGGACCGGATTCGAGGAAATTGACGGGTATTTTCCGCTTTTTCGATCTATTTCCGGTGACGAATCCCAACACTTTCTTCAGAACATAGGGGCCCTCCCAGTTCGGCCTGAACTTTCCTCGGGTATCGAAACTCGTAGGCCTCAACTGTTTCAGAACCAGTTCCCCGGCTTTCAATTGTCGTTTGGGATACTTCACTTTCTGATTATAGACCCTAGCCATTCTACGTTGATACATCTGCAGATGATCCATTGCTTTCAACCGCTTTTAATCTAATGCTACCAACTGCTTGTATCTAGTTTGAACCCATCCTGTTTTTGGCAGTTAAGCTTCCAAGGCTATTCTGAGTGATTTGAGTTCCATTTCCACTGGTAACACTGCTTCCATCCCATACACCAAGGCGTAGGGAGTCTCGCCAGTTGGTGTTCTGACATTGGTTCTATAATCCCAAAGAGCATATGGCAGTTTATCAGCCCAGTCTCTGTAGGTGGTTACCATCTTTGATAAGATCTTCTTAATCGACTTGTTAGCTGCCTCCACTGCACCATTAGCCTGTGGTCTGTATGGAGAAGACCTATGATGTTCAATGCCATGTCCTGTAAATAACTTGGCTGTTGCCCCTTGGAATTGCACCGTGTTATCGATCACTACATGGTGAGGGATTCCGTATCAAGAGATGATGTTCACTCGAATTAACTTGACCATCTGCTTAGTTGTCATATTGTAGAAGGATTATGCTTCTACCCATTTTGAGAAATAGTCGACTGTAACCACTAAAAATCTGTGCCCATTAGAAGTTGCGGGATGAATTTCTTCAATCATGTCAATCCCCCACGCCGAGAAAGGCTAAGGAGATGCTAGGTTCTGCAGTTCGAGTGGTTGCAGATGACTGATATCGGTATAGATTTGGCATTCGTGGCATCTTCTTACCTTCTTCACATAATCAGATTGCATTGTCCTCCAGAAGTATCCCTGTCTCATTATCTTTTTAGCCATAGCGATCCCATTCATATGCGGCCTGCAGGATCCTGCATGTACTTGCTGCATTACAGTTCCTGCTTCTCGTTCTATCAAACATCTTAGAAGAACCCTGTTTGCAGTTCTCTTGTATAGCTTATCTTTGAAGATTCTGAAGTGGCTAGCGAATCTTCTTAATGAAACCTTATCAGTAGTACTAGCTTCTTCTGGATACTTTCCCTCTTTCACATACTAATAAATGTCAAAGAACCAGAGCTTTTCCTCGGCTGTCAACTCCATCACTTCATGCATATCAAAGCAGGGTTGCCTGGAATTTGCTATTACCAAAGGTTGTATCTGTGTCTTCTCTGGATCTTCCCACATGGAGAACAGTGTCGCTAGTGCATTCGTGATCTTATTCTCCTCTCTAGGAACATGTCTGAACTCGCACTGGTCAAATAACCCTCTTCTGTGCTGCAGTAGTTCTAAGTAGGGCTGTAAGGCTTTTTCTCTCAAACCCCAGTCGCCTTGTGCTTGCCTAATCACCAAGTGTGAGTCCCCAACAATCAAGACATTGTCTGGCCCTAGTGTCAGGAGGGCTTCCATTATAAATAAGTATGCTTCATATTCTGCCCTATTGTTGGTTATGGGGAAGTCCAACCTTTTTGACAACGAAATGACCTCGCCATCTGGCGTTGCTATGAGTACCCCAATTCTAGCACCCTTTCTATTTACGGCACCATCGAAGCACACAACCCATCTCCTTACTTCCACTATAGCCAACTGTTCATCCGGGAACTCTAGATTTTCTACGCAGTCCAATTCTGGTGGCTGATTTGCTAGGAATTCTGCCACAGGTCGCCCTTTAATAGTTTTCCTGGTGATGTACTCAATGTCGAATTCTGATAGGAGTAGTAGCCACCTGGATAATTTCTCAACCAACACTAGTGCTTCATACAGAGATTTCATCGGATCCACCTTAGCCACGGCTTGTACCTTGTATAACTGAAAGTAGTGGTGCAACTTCTTAGTTAGCCAAATCATTGCTACACATGTCTTCTCTACCAATGTGTACTTGGTTTCATATTCTAGTAGCTTCTTGCTGAGATAGTAGATAGGGTGCTCCTTCCTCCCATCCTGCTCTTGTGCCAGCATTGCCCCTATGGAGGAATCTTCGACAGCTAAGTACAAAATCAGAGGCTTTCCTGGGGTTGGTGGGCTGAGAACTGGTGGATTCACTAGGTAAGCTTTGATCTTGTCGAAAGCCAACCGACACCTTTCATCCCATACAATCGGCTGATCTTTCCTTAATAGCTTGAAAATTAGCTCACACATTGAAGTTAACCGTGCTATGAAGCGGCTGACATACTGTAAGAAACATAAGACTGACCGGACCTCCTTTTCTATTTTAGGGCCTGGCATATCTTGGATGGCTTTGATTTTGTCTGGATCCATCTCTCTTCCCCTTTGACTGACCACATGCCCCAGTAGCTTCCCTGACGTAACCACGAATATGCACTTCTTGGGATTAAGTCTCAGGTTGTACTCGCCAATGCGTGTAAGAAATCTATCTAGGATAGCGGGGTGCTCCTCTTGGGTCATTGATTTAATGAGCATATCATCGACATACACCTCTACATCTTTATGAATCATGTCATGCAAAAATGTCGTAACAGCCCTCTGATAAATGGCTCTGGCATTTTTCAATCCAAAAGGCATTACTTTGTAGCAGAAAGTGCCCCACTCTGTAATGAAGGATGTCTTCACCTTGTCAGTTGCATCCATTAAGATCTGGTTACATCCCAAAAATCCATCCATGAAAGAGTACATTGCTGCCTTGGCCGTGCTGTCGATTAAAACATCAATGTGAGGCAAAGGGAAATTATCTTTCGGGTAGGCTTTGTTCACGTCCTTGTAGTCGACACATACTCTGACCCTTCTATCTTTCTTATGCATTCGCACAATGTTGGCTAACCACTCTGTGTATTCTATCACCTCGAGGAACTTAGCTTCAATCTACTTAGCCACTTCTTCCTTTACTAATGCAGCCCATTCTGGTCTTAGCCTTCTTAGCTTCTGCTTTACTGGCCTGAATCTAGGATCCATAGGAATCTTATGAACTGTTACTTCTATATCAACCCCCAGCATGTCTTCATATGACCAACCGAAAGCCTTAACATGCTTTTGTAGTATTTTTGTCAGTTCTCTTTCTTCTTCGGATTTTAGTTCATGTGAAATGAATACCATTTTGGGGTTTTCATCTGTACTTATGTTAATTTCATGCAATGCAGTGTCATGAATGCTAAATATGCTTGATGGTGATTCAAATGCATGCACAGAATTATCAGGATAAACATCACACAAGTAAGCAAACTGGGATTTCATTACATTAAACTTGTCAAAAAGTACATCGTTCACATCAAAAAGAGAAGAAACAGATACAACAAAATTATTTTCATCCTCCACAGGCTGAGGGCCTTGAACTTCTTCATCCTTGCTCAGCTCCAGGATGTTGCCCAGGTCAGCAGCAATTTCAGACACCTATTCAGTTAGAAGAGTAGTCTTCTCAATCTCAGCCACCTGTGCCTTAGCTTTCATCATGATACCTGCTATCTCGGTAACCATAGAATCCAGGCTTGCCTTAGTCATCAGCTCCTTAGTGGATCCTTCCTCAGACTTTTCAAATGCCTTGCCTAAGGCGGTAGTCAGTGCCTCTGAAATTGGTTTCACAGATTCATCACAAACTTTCTCTTCAGCTTTCTCCTTGGCCACTTCTACTGCTTCTGCTATTACTTTAGATGGTTTCTCCTGGGGGACAACAGGCTCAACAATTGCCTCCTCCACTATCACTGGTGCAACTGGCTCTTTCTGGCTCTTTTCAAAGTCTACAACATCAGAAAATATCTCAAAGCCTGGGTATTCAATGCTCCCGACTTTCACTGGCTCAGCTTGCCCCTTGTATAGTTGTTCTCCAGCCTTAATGAATGGCTTCATCATAGGCTTGCCATTCTTTCCCCTCTTCAGATCCCTCTTCTCAGATGCCTCTGCTGTGTAGCCTAAACCAAACTGCCTCGGCTTTCCAGAATCAATGTTGAATTCGGGCACCCCTTGTAGATTGACCCCGAGTCCCATACCCGGAACAAAATCATGCTTGCGAAGGTATTTATACAACCATTCTAGCATATAGTTCTTATAGATAACCATAAGGGCATCCGTGACTTCCTCCTTGCTGACCATGGCGATTTCGAATCTACCGAATGGTATGGTCTCCTCACTAATAGCAGTAATTACGGACTGAGAATCTGCCTTGACTATCACGACCTCACCACCTACTGAACACTTGATCTTTTAGTGCAAGGTTGAAGGAACACCCCTAAACGGGTGGAACCATGGCCTCCTTAACAGCAAGGAGAAGGTGACCGGGATGTCAATCACAGTAAAGGTGACCGTCGATTTGACCGTTCCCACTTCCACTTCAGCTTCAAAAGTCCCAATTATAGTCCTTTTGGAATCATCATAAGCCTTGATCATAGTAGAGGACTTTTTCAGACTGTCTTCACTCAGACCTAGGAATGGTAGCATCTTTAGTGGACATATGTTCAAGGTAGATCCATCGTCTACCATCACAAAGGGCATAACCCGGTCCAGGAGGTTAACCTTGACATAAAGGGCTTTGTTGTGAGCTCTCCCCCCGTGCGGCAAGCCTTTTTTTGAAAATACAATGTCAGGGGACCCTACATGAATCTTGTCCAGTAAGCAACACATGGCCTCTGGAGATGCCAGTGGAGAAACTTCAATTTCAGACAGCTTTTTGACTAGCACTGCCCTATGTTCCTTGGAAGTCAGCAACAAGTGCCACAGACTGGCCTGAGCTGGGGTCTTTTTCAATTGAGAAATAACTAGGCCTTCTTTTTCTACTTCTTTCGGCGCTGACATACTACCTGACCCGGTCACTGGAGTCTTGTCACTCTGTTGAACCACTGGCTGGTAAACCCTGCCGCTCCTTGTTATATTATGGACCTCAGAAACCTTTGGTTCCCTAACAACTAGTAGCTTGACTATCTCGTTACAGCCATATTCTTCGTTTTCATCTTCTAAATCCAGATCATCCAAGCTCATAGGCTTCACTTCTTTCTGCTCTGTGGGCTTTCCACATTCTGGCTTTGCCCCAGTTTCATTTGCCACCACAGACTGTACGGTGGGATTTGCCTGCAGGACTTGTGCAAAAATGAAATTGGCCAGAAGTCCTGACTGTACCATGTTGACCTACCTTTTGAATACTGGCAACGGATTAGTCTTAGTACTGGGCTTGGTAGGCTCCTGTAGCTTCCCTTCGTCAATCAACCTCTGGATGGCATCCCTCAGCTTATAACAGTTGTTGGTCCGATGTCCCACCATGACATGGTAGGTACAGAAATTATCCTTGTCTTCCTCCGCTGGCTTCTTAAAAGGTCCGAGAGAGTTTAATAGACCGCCATTCCTACACTTGGTAAAGATCTTAGCCAAAAAGAAAGCCCATGGAGATATGCCTTGGCCTTCCGGATTTCTGCTCTGATTTCCTCACTGTCGAGACACAACAGCAACCTCTGCTTGCTTGGTCTCTGAAAACTGTCCACTTTTACCTAAAGAACTAGACCCGGACCCACTGCTTGGCCCAGTTGCAGTAGTCAATTGATACACTGAACTGTACCCGGAGCCTCTGTTGCCCTTGTAGCTTGCTTCCTTTTCCTCTTCATCCCTCTCAATTTTCATAGCCATACTATACACTTCACTGAGCTCACTAAAGGAGTGGAATTTCATGTTGTTTTAGAAGATGTCCCTACTACCGTCAATCAAATTCTGAATCAGTTCATCCTCATCGGGGTGGTTCTTTAGTAGAATCATTTTATTCATCCATCTCTGGTAGTATGAATCAAAGGACTCATTCTGCTTTTGCTTAACCCTTTCCAGGTCGTACAGCTTTACCTAGATCTTAGTGTTGAAGCGGTAATATTTAATGAAAGCCGCTGACAAGGCTTCCCAGTCTAATTGCACCTCTTCAGTCAAAGAGTTATACCAGCTCAGTGCACCCCCTTCGAGTGTAGTCAAGAAAAAGTTGATTAGCTACTATTTGGTAGCACCCGCCGTCAGTATGACCCGTGCATAAAGGTTCATGTGAGCCTCCGGTGAACCAATCCCCTAGTAAGAATGGACTTTCAGCACTTGAAACCCAATGGGGAAGGTCTTAATGCCTTTGTTGATCATTGCATCTACATTCACTCCTCTTTTGGAGCCCAAACTGATGTTGGCCCCTTTCTTCAGTTCAGCCGCCACTTCATCTAATTCTGAGTACTTCGCCCTTATTTTCCTTTCCATGGCTGCCTCAATCTCTTATAGCTTTTCTACACTGGCTGAGACATCAGCCCCGTATTGAGAAGACTCATCCACCTTTTCCTTTCCGGGCCTACTGGTCCTGATTTCCCCGCTCTCTCTTACAATAGCCCGTATCTCTTCTTTTAGCATGTCACGGAAATCCTTCAAGGCATCAGCAAGACTTGGTGTTTGGTTGGCCATTTCCACTTCCTTTCCGGAATCAGACTCACTATTTGTTTCTACTGTTCTCTGTTGCCCAACAACCCTCAAAGTCTGAGACCTTGTCCTTGGTAGATCCAGCTTACTTTGTGAACTATCTTTACAGAGCTTTGGTCTTTTCTATTTTCAAGTGTATCTGGTGCTACATCATAAGTGGAGAGTTAGGGATGGTAAATGAATGATGTGATGTCATGAAGAATGATGCTTGGATAATGCTTCATGAATGGAGATGGACATGAGAATGAACTTTATGTGTTTTATTTCCTTTATTTGGGAGGTCCTAAGAGTGCCCAATGTCATGCAAAAATAATGCGAAAAGGTCTCGTGGGAGCCGCCGCACGGACAGAGGCTCGGCACCTTCGGGGTGCCTAATGAATTGTCGTGAAATGGCCGCGTGTGTGCCGACACATGGGTAGAGTTTTGACGCTTTGTAGGTCGATGACATGAGATGAAATAGTCCCATAGGGGCCGTCTCATGGACATAGTTCTGATGCTTTTGAGGCACGTGATATGAAATGATGTTACATAAAAGTCGTGTCCAATTCGAGACACGGATAGAGGTTCAGCGTTCATGGAACACCTTGCATGCTTGATAATGTCATGAAATGCCCCTATATGTGTACTAATCTGGTACTCGGGGAGTACATTGAATGATTTTGTGATCTTATGAAATGGTCCGATGTGAACCATAATGCACAAACATGACTTTGGCATCACTGGGACACCTATGATGAATGCGTATGATGCCATGTGATGACATTGTGCGAACTGCCACACCAAATAAATCTCAGACCATTGTGGTCTATATTGAATGACATGGTATTTATGAAATGGCCGAGTGCAATCCAGTGCACAGACAGAATACGGGTAGTTTCGGGGTACCCGATATGTTATGGGATGAAATGATCATGAAAGGCACACTCGGAACATCCTTTATTAGGTGAGATGAAATGACATGAATGTGTATGTCACACGAAAATGCAAGTGGCTACACAAAAATGTGGTTAAAATGCATGACACATGGAATGATGTCATGTATGCTTTGTGGAAATGTCGCACGTGAGATGTAAATGGCATACAAATAAAATTTCCTGGCTGCACGAAAATGTGATTAGTGTCACACATATGTCAGTGTTTGAAAAATGGCTGCATAAAGATGTGGTTAGGATGGCACACAAAAGCCATGCATGTTTGATGCTTCATGAAAAGTCAAATAGAAAACTCCATAAAACAAACGTTAGCACACGAAAAAATATGAGCTCCCTTCCGACCTTATTTCTCCTTTTGATTGGTCTTGCATTCTTCCTAGGTGTTCCGTCTCTTTGGTATCAACGGGGGATACCAAAGACGCACGTTCAAATTTCAATTTGAATTTAAGTTTTGGTGATCCTAGGGGAAGTTGCTAAGCCATTACATGTGGGTCAAAGTCAAAACCAAGGGTCGTATAGGTTCCCATAGCGAATATACACTCCTCACCGTAGAACACAATGTAAGGTCATGCGGTGCCATGAGTGGTTTGCCCCGTCGGGTGTCTCCAATCCTGGCGGTAAAGGTAGGCCACCTTCTTGGGCAAACCGGGGTTGATCAGTGTATTTGAGGGATTGAGAAGAAGAAAATGTCATGATATGCAAGGTGCAAACAAATATGGTAATATGAACTAATGAAGTGAGTGCAAGCGAGGTTATGTTTCGGTAGTTACCTAAGTTCCTTAAGTTTTTATGAAAACTTTTTTAAGCAACCTTGATCCCCAGCAGAGTCGCCACTGTGAGCGGACGACCTTTTTAATGGAATGGAACGCAGCGAAGCGAACTGGGGAAAACATTTTCGTTCGTTTTGATTTGGAAAACAGGTTTTGTTCATCTTGAGTTAGAAAAATCATGGATTTATTTGGAAAAATCCCTTTTGTAGAAAACATTTTTCGATTTTAACTTAAATACCTCGACACTTAAATTCCAAGATCAATGACAGAGTCGCCACCCGGATCAGCTCATCCAGGAAATTCCAGTACAGAGGGTAGACTACTGTACCTAATCTAGAGATTTAGGATTCGGGCAAGTGACTTACTTTAACCTCTAGCTTACTTTCACTTTACAGTTTATATTACCATATTTAACTTGCTTTATTATCTTTCTCTAACCCCAATTCAAACAAATGACAGAAATAAATTACAGGATAAATAAACCATACGTTCAAACAGTTAAAAGAATAAAAAATAGAGGCCGTTTATACAATCAAATTGAATAAAAAGGAAAACTCTCGTCCTCACTTTACAAACACCTAAATACATGAAAATCTAAAAATTACAGCCACCTAATTTACATGAATTTATCTATTAATTACATTAAAAATGAAAATAAAGGAAATTAAAGGCTGCAAAACAGACGGTTAGCACAATTTCATATTACAAGCACAGATAGGACTCACAGTAGGACAGAATTGGGATTTCGGGAACAGGGGCCTGCATTTAAGGGATAACCAGGTTGACCCGACCAGTCGGACTGGTTAGAGCTGGAAAACAGTTTTGAAATGCCCTGTAATAATAATTTTTTTTATGCTGGAAAATCAATTTTAGAAAATTATTTGGCTCGGTTTCAAGCAAAATTTTCACATTTAGCGGGTTTGTTATCCCAGAACTCGGGGTTCCGTTCGTGTGGGTTTTCCTAATTCTGACATCCATCTAGGGTCCAAAAAGCAGTAAACCATCGAAAACAATTGGAATTCAAAGACAACATCGCGCAACGACATCTATACCGGTAATTCTGTGATTCTACCTAATTCTAGAAACTACAGCCGTGCGGCTGTAATTAGAGCCGTGCGGCTGTAACTACAACCGTGCGGCTATGGCTTCCAGAACCCGAAAAATGTTCTCATTTTTTCAAAATACGATTTTGCTCATTTTCGATGTTTCCTAAGAGTTTTCTAGGCTTCGGGGGTCCGTTAACGCTGGACTACGGATCCGGTTCGAACCAAACAACCCCAAAATTCACAAAATAAAACCCGGGAAAAACCCAAAACCCTAATATCTGTACGTACAAAAATCCAAAAACCAAAATCTTACAACATACGGATGCATTTGGGCTGAGATTGATCACAACAAAATGCACAAAATGGAAAACGGACTATTTTCGGCCAATCGAGGCAGTTTCAGGATTCTACCCCTACAGAACACAATGCGGCTGTGTTCATGGAGAACAAAGCCGTACGGCTGTATTCGGGAAAATCAATTTTCCGAAAGTTGCAAAAATAGAAAAAAATGCAAAGAAAAAGCAATGCACACTGGTTTAAGGCCTCTCAGAATTTACCTTGATGTTGTTTTGATGTGTTTAACATCAAGAAATGGATTGACAACTTGAAATACGCCTTGAATACTCAACCGACTGAAAACCGAAATGAATCCAAAACAATCGGAAATCAATCCGAAGCGATCCTGAATCAATGTGCAAAGGTTGTGAATCTTCCTAATAATGTTTTCATATTGATTTTGGTCACCAATTTTTGGTCTTGGTGCATGGTTTGCTCTCGGTTCTCTTCCCACTTTTTCTTCTCCTTTCTTTTTCTTTTTCTGTTTTTTCTTGAAATTGAGTTTCTGCCTAAGATCAAAATCCCACTTTTTATTTCTTTTTTTTTCTTTTTATACCTCTCTCACTTATCATCATATCAACAAATAAATGAGCCGCCTGAATCTCTGTAAATTTCGGCCAATTTCCCTCTGTTCAGCCAAGTTGCTCTGCTTTGCATAGCAACTTGGCTCAACCCACTTGAGCCGGGCCGAAATTCACAAAAATCCAACGCTCACCCTAAACCCTAAAAATCACTCAGGGGACCTCCTCGGGGGTTTCGGAATGAGGATAGCTCGATTTTCAGGACATTTGAGATACTCCGGGGGATGTTCCAATCGTTTTCAAGTCCGATTCGTGTCTGCCTGCTCCACAGGTAATACAAAAATTCTCATCATAGAGGTCAAGAAAACCCGGCGCTCACACTAAGATCGTTGCGATCCTCTAATGAATGACATGGTGTAGTGGAATGGCCGAATGCAAACCGGTGCACAGGCAGACCACGGGTAGTCTTTGGGATACCCGATATGGTATGAAATGAAATGATTGTGATAGGCATTCTCAAAACGTCCTTCATTAGGCATGATGGAATGAAATGGCATGATTGTGCATGTCACACAAAATGCAAGTGGCTGTAGAAAAATGTGGTTAGGATGCATGACACACGGGATGATGTCATATATGCTTTATGGAAATGTTGGCACACGAGATGTACATGTTACACAAATAAAATAGCGTGGCTGCATGAAGACGTGGTTAGCACAAATACTATACATATGTATATGTGTTAAAAATGGCTGCACAAAAACGTGGTAAAAATGGCACACGAATGATTATACGTGTTTGATGTTTCGTGAAAAGGTTAAAAGAAAACCATCACAGAACAAACATTAGCACACGTAAAAATATGCTCTCCATTCCAACCTTATTCCTCCTTTCGATTGGTCACACAATTCTACCTAGGTGTTGGGTGTCTTTGG
Organism: Euphorbia tirucalli; assembly: GCA_039660915.1. Taxonomy (NCBI): domain Eukaryota; kingdom Viridiplantae; phylum Streptophyta; class Magnoliopsida; order Malpighiales; family Euphorbiaceae; genus Euphorbia; species Euphorbia tirucalli. Next base: position 9,836,367 of record CM077638.1, read on the forward strand.
CATCAACAGGGGATACCAAAGGTGTTCACTCAATGTCCAATTTCAAATTTACGTTTTGGTAATCCTAGGGGAAGTTACTAACCCATTACATGTGTGCCAAAGTCAAACCAAGGGTCGTATAGGTCCCCATAGCGAATATACACTCTTCACCGTAGAACACGATGTAAGGTCATGCAGTGCTATGAGTGTTTTACCCCTTCGGGTGCCTCCAATCCTAACGGAATAAGTAGGTCACCTTCTTGAGTAAACTGGGCTGATTAGTGCATTTGAGGGGTTGAGAAGAAGAAAATGTCATGATATGCAAGTATGAATAATATATGGTATTATAAATTAGTAAATGACTACAAGCGAGGTTATATTTCAATAGTCACCTAAGTTCCTTAAGTTCTTTTTAAAAAAATGTTTTAGGAAACTTTTATCCCCAGTAGAGTCGGCACTGTGAGCGGACGACGTAAAAAAAAAGAAAGGGGCGCGGCGAAGCGAACCAGGGAATCGAACGGGGTTTTATGATTGGATTTGATGAAAACGGGTTTGGTGTCTTACTTTAGGGAAAACTATTAGTTTGTTTAGAAATTCCTTTGTAGAATACATTTTCCCATTTTATTACTTAAAGACCTCGAAACCTAAATTTCAAGATCAGTGACAGAATCGCCACCCGAATCAGCTCATCCGGGAAATTTCGGTACATCTCCCTATCGAGTGTAGACTGCCATACATAATCCAAAGATTTAGGGTTCGGGTAACTTACCTATTCAACCTCGAGCTTGTATTCATTTTATAATTTATATTCCATATTTATTCAATTTATTATCTTTCTCTACCCAATTTTGTTTAATTATTAGCCGACGCTCATACAGATGACAGAAATAAATTGCAGAAAAGTAAATCATGCATCCAAATTATACAAAAAAAAAAAAAATAATAGAGACCACTTATACAACAGAATTGAATAAAAAAGAAAACTCTCATCCTCACATTACAAGTGCCTAGAATACACAGGTATCTAAAAATTTACATACACGAATTAATCTATTAATTACATAAAAAATAATAAAAAGGGAAATAAATGCCGCAAAACTGACGGTTAGCACTATTATCACACAAACACAAATAGGACTCACACAAGATAGAATTGGATTTTTAGTAACGAGGGCATGCATTTAGGGGATAGCCGGGTCGACTCGGCCAGTTGGCCCGGCTAGACCTAGAAAACAATTTTGAAACGCCCTATAGGTTTTTTGTACTGGAAAACAATTTTGGAAAACCATTTGGCTCGATTTCATGCAAATTTCTATATTTTAGTGGGTCTGTTATCCCAGAACTCGGGGTTCCACTCTTGCGGGTTTGCTAATTTCAACAACCATCTAGAGTCTGAAAGTGGTAAACACACAAAAAATGATTTGATTCTAAAGACAGCATCAAACAACGACGTCCGTGTGGGTCGTCCTGTGATTCTGTCTCCTTCCGGGAACTACAGCCGTGTGGCTATGGTTAGAGCCGTGCAGCTATAACATCCACAGTCATGCGGCTGTAACACTCGGAACCCAAAATCGGTTTTCGAGTTTTTTCAAAAATCGCTATTTTGCTTGTTTTCGATGTTTCTTAAGGGTTTTTGTAAGGTCTGGGGGTCCACTAATGCTGGACGACGGATCCGATTTGGATCCAACAACCCCGAACTCCAGAAAACAAAATCTAGGAAAAGCCGAAAACCTAGCATCCGCACACATAGAAATCTGGAAACCGCAGTTTGATAGTGCATGGATGTATTTGGGCCGAAATATATCTCAAAAGAATGATCAGAATGGAAAACGGACTGCTTTCGGCCAAATTGATGGCTTTTTTGGGTTTCTACTCGGAAGGAAACAGCCATGTGGCTGTAGTGTTACAGCCGCACGGCTCTGTTCCAAGAGACTATAGTAGCGCGGTTTTGTTTTAAGAAAATACAACCGTGCCGCTCTATTGGGGTAGCCGGTTTTCCGGAAATTGACAAAATAGAGAAGAAAATGCACAAAAACACAATGCATATGAGTTTAAGGCCTCTCAGAGTTTACTTTGTTGTTGTTCCAGTGTATTGGAGAATCAGAAACAGATAAAAGAGCTAGAATGTGCCTTGAATCTGCAAACTTCCCGAAATTCCAAAAACGAATCCCAAATCAATCCGAAACGAATCCGAAATGTGTCCGAACGAGTGATAAATGGTCTAGGATTTTTACTAGGTGTTTTTGGATGTGTTTTGGATCCTAGTTTTTTGGTTTCTCGCCATTTCTCCTTCTCTCTTTTTCTTTCTTCCTTCTCTGTTTCTTTTTCTCTGTTTTTTAAGAAATCTGATTTTTCTATCCCCCCTGATCTGAAAATTTTTATCCTTTTATATCTCTCCCTCCATTTTTGTCACTTCACGTATTAGTGAGTCCCCTTTGTCTTGTAAGATTTCGGCTGAACTCATAAAATCAGCCTTCGTTTCAGCCAAGTTGCTCTGTTTTTATATAGCAACTTGGTCGCCCACCAGAGCTGCGCGGCTCTATGTGTTAGAGCCGTACGGCTCTAAGCTTTAGAGTCATGTGGCTTCGATCTATAGCCGTAAGGCTGTAGTTTTGTAACTACAGCCATGCGGCTCTACGTAGAGCCGGGGCAGACTCCCCTAATTCCTATGCTCACCTCTAAACCCTGTAATCATTTGAGGGACATTTCTTAGGGTTTTCGGATTATGGACGGTTCAGTTTTTGAAGTGTTTAAGGCATTCAGGTGACCCTCTACTCATTTCCAAGTCCGACTGCTTAACAGGTAATAAAGGACTCTCATCATGGAGGTTGGGAAAACCTGTGCTCATAACAAGTATACAAATCGCATCAAGGACTCACATAAGACAAAATAGGGGTATTTTGGGAAATGGGATCATACATGGGGGGATAACCGAGAAGTCCGAATGACTATTCGATTAGTCCTAGAAAACATTTTATAAAACGCCCCATAGATTTTGTGAATGAAAATCAATTTTGAAAATGGTTTGGTTCGTTTTACATGCATTTTTCATCTTTTAGTGGGCCGGATATCCCAGAACTCGGGATTTCCGTTCATGAGTGGGCCTAAATTCAACATCCATCTAGGGTCTGGAAACATAAAGACACCAAAATTCCTTTTTAAACCTAGAAGAGAAATAAAATTACAAGTTAAAGGCCAAAAAGGCAAAACTGTAATTCTGTTTCATCAACTACGGTTGAGCCACTGTTGTATGCTACAGCCGCACCACTGTAGTGTATAGGGTAGCTGTAACACCTACAGCCGAGCGGCTGTAGTGCTTCAGAAACACCAATCCGGTTTTCTCTCACGTTTTGGAAATCGTTTTTTGATGTTTTGATGGTTTCGGGTGATCTGGGGTTTCTGGAAACTTATGAAATCTATGAAATAGATCTAGATCAGATCAAACGAATCCAAAAAACCCTAAAAGCCTTAAATCATCAAAACTAAATCTCACATCCATTAATGAAAAAATCAAAAACCGTTAATCTAATTATATATGGATGTGATCCGACCGATATTATTCATGAAAAACACATTTGATTTGAAAAAGGAAGTGTTCTCGGCTAGATCTTTTTCCCTGGAGGTTATAGTCGAGCTGCTATAATCAGAGAACTATAGCTGTGCCACTACAGGTTACAGCCACGCCACTATAGTCATCAGACTACAGCCGAGCGGTTGTAAGCAACGAATGGGGCGGCTATAGCTGGGTTTTCACTTCCAGCTTTAAGAAAAATACTAAAACACATACAATCAACATCCAAATCAATTTGGAACAAGTTTTTAGGGCCTTGCAGAGTATACCTTATTTGTGTTCCAGTGTTTTGGATCACCAGAAATAGATTCGGATGCTGGAAAACTCCTCGGAATCACGAACAACTCGAAATCATTCACAATTCTCCAAAACTTGAACAAAACCCCGAATCAATCCGAATGAACACCAAGTGGGCCAGAATCACTCCCAGACGTGATTCCTTAAAGGACCCTAATGATTTCAATGGTTTAGATTAGAGTTTTAGATGATTTTAGATTGAATTTAGGTTTTTTCTTCTCTCTCTAATCTCTCCAAAACCAAAACCTTAGCTTTCTTTGATTGCCTCCAGAATGGTCTCTCCTTTTTTTTGACCTAATTTTCGTGTCTTTCTTTTATAAGGTCCAATTAAGGTTAAAAATCCCGAATTAATGATAAAATACACCCTATTTAGGAGAAAATAAAATCTGGTAACTACAGCCGAGCGGCTGTAGTGGCCTCTAGCCAGGCACCTATAGTTTTACAAACTATAGCCATGCCCCTATAAGGCACTATAGCCGAGCGGCTATAGTAGCCAGTTTTACATTTCTCACCTTTTCTCACTTTTCTCTCCGGTTCTCTTAAGCGCTCAATTGACCTTCTTCGGGGTTCCGCACCAAGATTCGTTACACTTCTTCGGGTCATTTGAGACATCTCTGACATCCTTTCGAATCCGCATCGCGTTTATCCGTGAAAAAAGGAATAAAGGCTTTCATCATCGAGGTCGGGAAAAAACTCGTGCTCACACAGCCTTAACCATAAAGCTTCACACAGTGTAAGTGCCATATGTCTGAATTCAGCTTCTATGCTTGAACGAGCTACAACATTCTGTTTCTTACTTCGCCATGTGACAAGATTACCTCCTACACATGAGAAATAACCTAATGTTGATCGTCTATCATCTAATGCTCCATCCCAATCAGAGTATGTATACACCTCTATGTCCAGCCACTTTACATGTTTAGTAAACAAAATTCCTTTTCTAGGAGCAGATTTCAAATATTGCAAGATCCGCATAATTGCATTCATATATTGTTCTCCAGAATTATATATAAATTTACTAATAATGCTCAATGAATAAGCAAGATCAGGTCTCGTGTGAGCTAAGTATATAAGCCTTTCTACAAGTCTTTGATATCTTCCTTTATCAACATGACCCTGATTTGCTTCAATGCATAACTTCGGTCCTTCCTCAGTTGGTGAATCAACCGGTTGACATACTGACATACCAATTTCTTGTAACAAGTCCATTGCATTCTTTCACTGGGATAAGAATTCCCTTCATTGATATGGAAACTTCAATCCCAAGAAAATATTTCAAGCTACCTAAGTCTTTCATTTCAAATTCTTTACACAAGTGTTCTTACAATGCTTTTCTTTCTTCTGAATCATTTCCTGTAATCACCATGTCATCCACCAATATAATAAGAGCAGTAATTTTACCTTACCCTCCTTTTAAGAATAAAATGTGGTCTGAATTACTTTGATGGTATCCAAAAGCTAATATGGACTTTGTAAACCTCCCAAACCATGCTCTTAGAGATTGTTTTAGCCCATAAAGTGGTTTTCTTTAATATGAAAACTTTCCCTTTATGTCTTGTTGATGTCATACTTCCCAGAGGAAGCTCCATATAAACTTCTTCAGATAATTCACCATGCAAAAAAGCATTTTTTTACATCAAATTGGTGTAATGGCCAATCTAAATTTGCAGCCAAGGACAATAAAACTCTAATGGTATTGATTTTAGCAGGAACAAATGCATCTATATAATCAATCCCAAAGGTTTGGTTGTATCCTTTAGCTACCAATCTCGCTTTAAATTTTTCAATCATGCCATTTACTTTATATTTTATAGTGTAAATACATCAACATCCAACTGGCCTTTTTCCTGTCGGGCAGTCAATAAGCTCCCATGTTTCATTCTTTTACAGGGAGTTCATTTCTTCGTTCATTATAGCTCTCCATCTTGGATCTGCTAAGGCTTCCTGCACACTCATAGGAATAGCTACAATAGATAATTGATTTACAAATGACTTATTTCATTCTGATAGGTTGTCATTTGACACGTAATGACTCATGCGATATTTAACTTTACTAGAAATTTTAGGTTCATATGTGAATCTAGGAATACCTCTAGTAAGACGTTATGGCAGCATTCTTTTTGTTGGTTTAGGTTCAGGTTCAGGTTCAAAAGTAGGAATATTCACAGTAGACGATTGGTGTGGTATATTAGCTTGGGACTGCAAATTAGCTTCCTTTTCAATTAATAGAGTTCCATCTGGTAGTTCAATTCCATCTTCCAGTTCAGTTGTCCTGCCATTGTCCAATTAATCATTAACACCATTATGAAGAGCATGATACTCACCCTGAACTTGATAGTCCACATTCTAAATTTCTTTTTGGTTCCCCCTTGAAATTCATTCTCGGAAGCAAAATACATTATGTATTCATGGAAGGCTATGTCCATTGTTATGAACATACGTTGAGTTGGAGGATGATAACATCTGTACCCCTTCTGATTGGTAGCAAATCCAAGAAACACACAGCGCAGCGCCCATGGAGCAAGCTTGTGACGTTTTTGTTTATGGATATGTACAAATACTACACATCCAAAGACACGAGGAGGCAAATTTGGTGTTGGTGGAGTAACTACAGCCTTATATAAAGCTTGGAGAGGTGTTTGAAAGTCAAGAAATTTGGGATGGAGTTCAATTTATTAAATAAGCTGCTGAAGTTAGTGCTTCCCCTTAATAGGATAATGGCATTTGTGCTTGAATCTGAGACGCACGTACAACTCCTAATAAATGTCGATTTTTGCTCTTAGCAACCCCATTCTGCTGAGGTGTATTGACACATATCGTTTGATGAACAATTCCATGTGTTTCCAAATAATGCTTTAGTTCAGAATTCAGATATTCACCACCATTATCACTACGAAAAACTTGAATTTGTGCATTATATTGAGTCTGAATCATTTTATGAAATTTTTGAAATAACAAATTGACTTCACTTTTGGATTTCATTGGGCACACCCAAGTCATTTTGGTACAATCATCTACAAAGGTAACAAACCAACAAGATCCACCTAAAGTTGGAATTTTGGAGGGACCCCATACATCGGAATGAACAAGCATGAAAGGTAAATGACTTTTATTCAATCTTAATGAAAAAGAACTCCGGTGACATTTTGCAAGTTCATAAATAACACAGCGGAACAAAAAGACATCAATGTTTGTAAACAAACCAAGAAACAACTTTTTAAGGTATCCAAAAGATGCATGGACCAATCCCTTATGTTGCAACCAGATTTCAGCTTTATCTTTCTCTCTATAAGAGTCATCCATTGCCAAAACTTGGTGTAACTTGTCAGAACTTTTCAATTGTAAGTCCAAGTAATACATATTCCCTCGCCTGATACCACAACCAATCATCTGCTTTGTTTGGATATCCTTAAAAAGACAGAAATTAGGCCAAAACACAACAATACCGGATAAGGTTATTGTTATTTGAGAAACAGATAAAGATTGTAATTTAAAGATGGGACAACCAAAACAGAATTCAAATTTAAAGTATCAGTGAGGGATACAAAGCCCTCCCTTAAAATTTGAACTTTATTACCATTGGCTGTAGAAACAACATTTTGTCAGGATCATTTAAGACTTTGAACCTGTCTAGTATCAAATGCATATGATTTAAGAAACCGAAATCATTTATCCATATGCCATCACAAACAGGTGCAGAAATATTTAAAACCTTACCCTTATTTGTTATAGTTGCTACTAATACTGAAGCTGCCTTAACAATATCATCATTTGTTTTTGCTTCAACAAAAGCAGCAGTTGGGTTGCTTTTGGATTTTCTTCTCTGTGGTGCTCAGTTAGGATCCCACCAATCTAGATGCCCTATAAATTCAAAGCAACGTTCTTTGGTATGACCTGATTGGCCACAATGGGTACATTTGTAGGTAGCCTTTTCCACAACATTAGTTGCCTTGGACTTGTTTCGAGCCACCATAGCTACAACATCAAAAATTCTAGACTCTCCTCTCAGCGTTACACGTTTTACTGCCTTTCGTCTGATAAAGGCATAGCTTTCTTCAAGATTTGGAATTGATTCCATTCGTAGAATCTCTCCACGAACATGTTCAAAACATTCATAAAGTCCAGCAAGAAATATGTGCACTCTGAGCCTGTCAATAGATTTTTGATATGTTACAACATCATTAGGGTCATTCATTACAACTTTATCCCTATGATCCAATTCTTGAAAAATTTCAGTGAGTTCTCCATAATATTCAGAGAGAGATCTCCCATTTTGTTTGGCCAAGAATGCCTTTTGATTTATGGCAAAGAGTTGTAACTCATCACTTCCATCATAAAAGGCTTTTGCTAATGTGCTCCAAATTTCACAACCAGTGGGTAAGCGTAAGTAACGCTTCATAATCTCTGGACTTATTGATATCAATAACCATCTTTTCACTTTTTGATTTTCTACGTACCGCTTTTCATACCCAAATTCCGATTCAACAGGTGGTTTTGTTTTAGCATGTATATAAGAGAGCTTTTCCCTTCCAGCAATATGCATTTCCATTAGTTGTGACCAAATGTCATAATTCGATTCAGTAAGAAGAATTGCTACATTGAAGACACCTTCTGATTGAATTACAATAGGAGCTGACGGAGAGCCAGATGATTCAACATCTGTTTTAGCCATTTAATATCAAAGAAGTATGACCAAGGTTTGATACTAACTCGAAAAACATGTAAGAGAAACACTCTTTCTTTTTTTTATTATATATATTCATAGAGTAAAGATACAGATTTATACACAAAACTAAGAAGGTATAAATAGAAACTAATCAAACAGCTAGAAGTTAGGGATCTAATCAGTCTAATTCAGGAATCTAAAAATATATTAACAGCAGTATAATCCCTGTAATGAAGGAGAAAATATCTCAACATATCTTTGGGTTGAAGTGTGTACAACACATATTCTCAAGTGCACGGTTTGGAAAAAAAACTTGTATACAAAGGTTATTCAAGCTAAAAAATACCTCAAAAGGGAGATAATATTAACTCACATATATAATGGATCATATAGTTTTCTCGTTAATCAACGAGGGACAAAATTTATTGAGAAATGAAAAAGTTTTTATACAATATATCGAAATCTGATTGGTTGACCAGGTACAAACTTGATATATATAACTACTCCAACAATTTCCAGCTTAGCTGTTTCATTCGACCAGGTAATTAATGTACATTACAATGTGTCACGAATGAGAATTTATTAAATTGTTTTTATGGCATAAGTAGTAATTATATGAATTTTAATTAATGTGCTATATTAATTAAACATATGTTTTTTGTATAAACCCAGAGCCCATAGTGGATGATGACATCCGGTCCGGCCTTACGGTTCGGTCCGGTGCACCCGGCCCAGTCCGGTAGTCCAGACCCGTATCACATCATCCGGCTTAAGAAACCGCATTCCGCATCCGGATCCCAACCACCCCTGAGCAGATTAAGTTCCCTAGATCCGCAGAGAGATTCTAGGGGAAGAGGTGGTGTCCAATTAGGAATCCACCCCCGTGTTTTACTAGGGCAGGAACACCACCCACGTGGAAGCTCTTTCAATATCAATCCAACTCTACTATTCCCTCCTATAAAAGGAGGATACTCTGCCTGAGGTAAGGGCTATTGAAATCTATTCTTAATTCTCCTAAAGTACTTTCCAACACACAAGAGTATACTAACTTAGGCATCGGAGTATACCCCAGAGGTTACGGGTGTCTCATCGTTTTGTCTTGCAGAAACTACGTTAGATCCGGTCAGAGCAGCAACCCGGACCCCGGATCATCTAGAGGATTTTACTGAATCCATCATTTGGTGCGGTGAGCGTGGACGGATAATCATGACTCCAAATTCCGCTAACATGACTTCAGACACTTTGGGAGATTCTCTCACAACCACAACTCCACAGGCAACGTTGAACTCATCCATATCTCCCCAGGCAGCAATAATCAATCGAATAGCCAGCAACTTGAGCCCCGTCGATGCTAGAGATCTGAGACAGGCGTTTCTTCAGATCCAGAATCAGGGCATGGTTGGACCAACCATCAGTAGCAGCACATCCCCTCTGATCACAGGAGTTGACGGCTTGGGAATGGGAATAGCTCGGAACCTTTTCCCACTACCAGAATACACCAGGGCCCCTCCGACCGCAAACCCAGCACCTGTTTTTCTAGGAGACACCAGGCAGATGAATCAGCCTAACACATTCCCTGGGTTTGGGGATCCCACGGCCCAGCACGCGACGTTCGGGGCTCCACTGGCTCCAATGATGTCACAGGCCAGGCTTCCCAGCTTCCAAACCCTGGTCCAGACACCTCCGCCAAGTTATCACCCGACCCACGGGTACATGTTGGGCCCACCCCCAACACAAGCGGCAACACCCATGCCGGAAGGAGCAGACGACCCAAAGATGATGGCGTTGTTCAAACACTACTTTTCCCGATTCTCAGTGCCCATACAAGAGCCGCTACTAGAAAGCGGAGGATCCTACTTCACCAATCGGATCCTGAGCATGCCATGCGATCCCAAATTCAAACAGCTAAACTTTGAGAACTATAATGGGAAAACAGACCCCTACGTCCACTCCAAAAACTACAAGAACAGGATGGAGATAGCTGGGGCCAACGAGGGTCTGATGTGCAGACTATTCTCATCAACGCTGGTGGGTCCGGCTTCCTATTGGTTCGAGACGTTAGAGCCAGCATCGATTAACAGTTGGGAACAGCTCCGGGAGCAATTCTGCACGAAGTTCTATGGTTCGGTCCCCACCGGAACGGCTAGTAGAACCCTACACGACGTGAAACAGAGGCAAGGAGAGTCCCTCCGAGAGTTCGTGGACAGATTCAACTTGGTAACAGTGGAGATTCGGAGACTAGATTTCAACACAGCTTTAGAGGCACTGATCGCCAACACAACCAACGAAAGGTTAAGGGCCGACCTCGTATTGAGGAAGCCCCAAAACGTAACACAGATGATCTCGATGGCAAAAACATTCATAAAACTAGACGAAGTGGGTGCACCAACCCGGCACAATAGAGATGGTGAGAGGGGATCAGAGGACAGGCGACCCAGGAGGGACAGAAGAGAGAGAAGGGACCACAGAAGACCGAAAGAATTCACACCCCTCAACCGGCCGTTAGGCGAGGTGCTAGTAGCGGTAGAAAAGAGCAGAGACAAGAAGAGCCTCTCCTACCCAGAAGCTAGGAGAGGACAGATAATGGGAGAGGACGAGAAGGCATTCTGTAGATATCACCGCATGAACGGCCACGACACGAATGACTGTAAACGGCTGGCTGAGGACATCGAGGAACTGATCAAGAAGGGCAAACTCCGAAAGTTTGTAGAGAGAAAAGGCAACGAGGAATCAAAGAGACCTACTGATGAAGACTGTCAACCGACCAAAAAAACGAAAGGAATGGTCATGGTAATAGCAGGGGGAGATCCGCCGGCTAAAAAGATCAAAAGGAAAGCCGAAAGAGACGCTAAGCCTAACCCTCCCCTCTCGGAGAACAGAATAGCACCGGGTCACACCGATGCCCTGGTCATGGAAGCAGAGATCGAAGGTTATTTGGTCAAACGTATCTTGGTGGATACGGGAAGCTCGACAAACATCATCACAAGACATGCAATAGAAAAGCCGAGAGTTGCGCCCAGTAGAATCCATCCGGTTCATGCCCCACTAGTAGGCCTCAGTGGGCACACTGTACCGGTAACAGGTCAAGTAGCGCTAGATATAGAGATAGGAGATGAGAAACACGTATGGAGGACAAAAGCCGACTTCACCATAATAGACTCTCCTCTGGCATACAACGCCATACTGGGTAGACCGCTTCTCTCAGAATCAGAGGCCGTCTTATCGATCCGGTATCTGACACTGCAAATACCTACCGCCTCTGGATGGGCGATAGCCAGGGGGAGCCAACAGACCGCTCAAAGAACATACCTCACTTCCTTACAGCCAGAGAGGAGCCCGGAGGAAGAAGAAAGGAAGGCAGAGCCGGTGGACAAACTCGAAACGCTAACAGTCGCATCAGATAGAAACGTGCGGATATCCCAAGAGCTAGATAGTGGCATCAAAGAACAAATTATACAAGTAATAAAAGAGGAGCAGAACACTTTCGCCTAGAAAATTAGTGACATAGAAGGGGTGCCATCAGAAATAATAAAACACTCACTCAATGTAGATTCAAAAGCAACCCCAGTAGTACAGAAGAGGCGAAAATATACGCCGGAAAGGCAGAGGGCAATCGAGGAAGAAATCCAGAGATTACTTGACACAGGACACATCTGGGAAGTTCAATACCCCAAATGGCTGGGGAACGTAGTGATGGTGAAGAAGGCGAGTGGAAAGTGGCGCATGTGCGTCGATTTCACCGACCTCAACAAAGCATGCCCGAAAGACAGTTACCCACTGCCCAACATTGACCAGCTGGTGGATTCGACGGCTGGTTACGCCATATATTCATGCCTAGACGCAGCATCCGGATATCACCAGATACCTATGGACCCGGTGGACCAAGAGAAGACCTCCTTCATTACGCACAAAGGGACATACTGTTACCAGGTCATGCCCTTCGGATTGAAAAATGCTGGAGCTACGTACCAAAGGTTGGTGAATTGTATGTTCAAAGATTTGATTGGGAAAACGGTCGAAGTGTAAGTGGATGACATGATTGTCAAGAGCCGGACCATGAAAGACCACCCCAGGGATCTGAGGGAGGCATTCGGCATCCTCCAGAAGTACAAACTTAAGCTGAATCCGGAAAAATACATATTCGGAGTACGAGGCGGTAAATTCCTGGGATTCATGATCTCACAAAGAGGGATTGAAGCAAACCCGGAGAAGATAAAGGCAGTACTAGAAATGGCTCCACCCAAGACCCTCAATGACATCCAGAAGCTAAATGGAAGGGTCACAGCCCTAGGAAGGTTCATCTCATTCTCGGCAAAAAGATGCATGCCATTTTACAAAGCACTCAAAAAAGGGCAGGCCTTCAAGTGGGACAAGGAATGCCACGAGGCGTTTGACCAATTGAAGAAGTTCCTCACATCACCCCCGCTGCTGAGCAGACCAATACCGGGAGAAAAATTGTATGTCTACTTGGCAACGGTAGAGGAAGCTGTCGGATCGGTTCTCGTAAGAGAAGAGGACGGGAAACAGTATCCGGTGTATTACACCAGCAAGGTACAAGGAGGGGCGGAGACAAGATACCCCAACATTGAGAAAATGGCACTGGCCCTGCTCTCGGCAGCCAATAGATTAAGGCCCTATTTCCAGGCACACACTATCATCGTGAAAACCGAGTTCCCACTCAGAAAGGTGCTGCAACGGCCCGAAACATCCTGGAGATTGGCGGAATGGGCGATACGCCTGGGGGAATTTGACATCAGATTCGAGCCTAGGCAAGCTTTAAAAGCCCAAATCCTAGCAGACTTCGTAACAGAGTTCCAAAATCTTGAGCACAACTCAACACCTCCATCTGAAGAATGGGACGTCTTTGTGGACGGAGCGTCGTCAAAAGAAGGGGCCGGAGCAGGTGTATACATCAAAGGACCGAACAGGATCCAACTCTCCTATGCAGTGAAATTTGGACTTCCCAACAACGAACAATGCGGCAGAATACGAAGCCATGATCAAAGGCCTGGAGCTAATAAAAGAAATAGGGCCGGACAGAGTCCGGATACTCAGTGATTCCAGATTGGTGTCCAACCAGATAAACAAACACTTTGAAGTCCGAGACCCAGCCATGAAGGGATATTTGGACATTGTCCGGGGTTTGCTGAAATAGATTGAGGCGCAGGGAACAGTGTGGAAGATTGAAAACATCCCCCGGGAAGCCAACAGCCTCACGGATGAACTCGCTAAAGCTGCCTCTGGCAAAGAAGAGTGGCAACATCTACACTGTCCGTATGAAGTACAGTCTCACCCCAGCATTGAGAAAAACAAAGTCCTGACGGTAGGTCACCATGAAACCTGCTGGATTACACCCATCATGGACTTCCTGAAGGAAGGAAAATTACCGGATGACGAACCAACGGCTCGCCGGATCTCGAGGAAATCTTCTAGATATGCTATCATAGACGAACAACTTTACCGCAAGTCTTTTAGTCGCCCCTGGATGAAATGCATCTCGCTAGAAGAAGGCAATTATGTTTTGAGAGAGCTCCACGAGGGGATCTGCGGGTCACATCAGGCCGCCCTAACCATACTCCGCAAAGCAATGCTCATGGGATACTACTGGGAAACAATGAGAGAAGACGCAGAGGCCTACATCTATGCTTGCCACCAATGCCAGGTACACGCAAAGAAAACCAGCCAACCACCGGCGGAGCAACAGCCAATCCTAACGGCTTGGCCTTTTTCAACATGGGGGATCGACCTCGTGGGTCCGTTACTGGAAGCAAGCAGACAGAGGAAGTGGATAATCGTAGCGGTTGATCACTTCACCAAAAGGGTAGAAGCGGAAGCCCTCTCTACCATCACCTCCGAGAGAGTGATTTCCTTTGTCAAGGAATACATCCTGGGAAGATTCGGCATACCGAATACCATCATCATGGACAATGGGACTCAGTTCACCTCCAGAAAATTTAAAGAATTCTGCGAAAGCTTCCACATCTCACATAGGTGTAACTCGGTTGCCCACCCGTAGAGTAATGGCATGACAGAGGTCACCAACCGCACCATATGCGACGGCATCAAAAAGAGGTTGGAAGGGCACAAAGGACCATGGGCAGATGAATTGAACAGCGTACTATGGGCGTACAGAACCACCCCAAGACGGGCCACAGGGGAAACCCCCTTCGCCCTAACGTACGGTACCGAAGCAGTAATCCCGGTAGAAATTGGCTCTCCAAGTGACAGGGTTACGTACTACAGCGAAGCCCAGAATGACATCAACTTGTGCTTTCACTTGGACTCACTGGAGGAAAGGAGGGAGAGGGCCTTCGTCCTCATGGCGGCATACAAAAATAAAGTCGCCCGGTACCATGACAAGAAAGTAAAGGCTGTCGCCTTCCAGCAGGGAGATCTAGTATTGCGAGACGCGGAGGCCTCACAGGCGAGAGAAGGAAGAGGAAAATTAGCAGTCAAATGGGAGGGACCGTACCGGATCATTAAGGTCCTTGGATCGGCTACATACAAACTATGCCACATGGATGGAAGAGACGTTCCACGCACATGGAACTCCAGGGCACTTAGGAAATACTACCAGTAGAGCACGTTGCACTTTTTTTCCCTCGGTAGCGGTTTTTTTCCCACAGGGTTTTCCCTACTGAGGTTTTTAATGAGGCAACTATAGCTGTAGTGCTGTAACTTTAACGCTGCAACTTTATATTAAATGGAGATTCGCTTTCGAATACATCATTTTATTATTCGCTTTCGAATATTTCTTTGAGGTACTTGGCCAATTTAATTCGCTTTCGAATAAGTGTATGAACGACCCTCCCATTCGCATTCGTTAAAATTTAAGTCCTGGGTTAACATTCGATTCCGAATCTAGACTCGGCTTGAAAAGGGCAGCCATAAACAGATGCGTTAAGTTTGCATTCAAACACAGAAAAAATTTTTTGAACCGCATCAAAAGAAGAAATATATACTTGTTTCATTAATTGCCCTTAATGGGAAAAATGTACATATACAAAACGTCAATCCCTATTCTAATGGCCGGACCCCTCAGCTGATCCCTCTTCAGGCGCTGAGGCGGTTGGAGGGACATCATCTTCCTCATCCGGGAGATCGGCTTCATCAGGGAAATCCACTTCTATGTCCCCGAAAGCAACATCCGGGTAGACCTCAGAGCACCTTTGAAGGATACGGTCCCCATACAGTAGGGCAAGACGCCCGTAGGTAAGGGTCCTCTCCTTCAACTTCTCCTCCGCTGCCAGTAGGTCACTTTCGCGGGACTCCCTCTCCTGCTCGAGGGCCGCCTCGGCTAGTTCGAGAGAACGCTTGAGGGCCATATTCTCAGCAGTCACATCATCAAGCGCCTTCTTTTGTTGTTCTGCCTCAGCCTTTACTTTCGCCAGGCTCTCCTCCAGCTTCTTCCTCTCTAGAGCACCGGCAATGCTCTGATCGAGGATTCGATCAGCTTCTTCAACCCTCTTCAACTCCTCGTAGAGGAAGGGAATGGCCTGCAGAGAAACAGTTAGATACAGCCAGAAGGTAAAGGAAAGAGTCTAGGACTTACCGTGTATAGCTTGCTCAGGACTCTAGTCCCTATGCTCCGGTTGGACATAGTCTTCACCCGGGAGGAGTCAGCAGGGAGATACATGCCGTTGCTCAGCTCCAGCTGCACTAAAGGATCAGCAAGGCTTGCATCTTGGCCGAACATGGATATTAAAATATCCCGTATCGGGCTATCAGTATTCACCGGACCCAAGAAGTCAGGTACTACCTCCTGCATAACAAAAAGTAAGCACAATCCGGAGTTACAGTTTTTTAAAGAAAAAAAAAGTGAAGAACGTACCACTCGGGCTTTCTTCCCCTTATCCGATCCCGATACGAGAGCACCGGGCCTCTTCTTTCCTACAGGCTCTGTGTTCACTACAGGAGCAACAGGACCCGGAACGGCCGGGTTGATTGCAGGAACCAGAGCCGGCGCGGCAGTAGACGCCTTTGATTCGCTCTTTCGGGCATGCAAGGCTGCAACAGTATCAGCAAGTGACATCCCTGCCACAGAGGGAGAATACAAAAATAAGTAAATAAATACCTCGGCCCTCTAAGGGATCATTAAAGAACACAGGGAGACCGGTCCGGTCATCAAGCACTGCCAGAGGCAACCCTTGACGGTAAGCTCTCGTGGCATACTGCAACTTCCAATACTAAGTCGGGACCGCCGTCAACAGATCAAGGTGGGCTTGCTCCCGGGGCGAGAGCTTATCCTTCTCCCCCCTCATCTCGCTCGCGGGCCGGAAAGACCAGGCGGTGGGGAATGTTGGCACATTTTCCTTCAACTTGATGAAGAAAAATAGACCCTTGAACCCCTTCACCGAAGAGGTACGGCCAGAGAAAAACCGGAAGAGAGGCCCCTTAGCCATTGTCAGATGGTCGCTATTGGTGTTTCGGAGAACCGGGGTGGCGATATGCCGGAAGAGAGAACCGATCAGTTAGATGCTGAGGTTACAGCACAATCAATACATGGCGCACACGTCCTCCATCACATTCGGGTGCAACTGGGCCGGACACACCCGTACCGGTTCAGGATAGAGCATATCCCCTCCGGGAGCAGATAGGTGAACCCGCCCACTACGTGGTGAAGATAGATGGAGAAATAGCCGGGCGGCGGTCGATGAACCCTCTGGTCGGAAGCAGGGATGAGACACTCGCAGGCTTCTAACCAGGGGTAATCAGAAGCCAACTGATTAACCTCGCGGAAAGCAACAGAGGAGGCCATCTGTGATATCCTGGGGGTAAGGGTTCTCCCTGAGGTACTTCTGACCAACCGAGATGACTCAGGGAGGTTGACAGGTGCACTGGTCTCTCCGACGGAGCAAGTTCTTTCAGAGGACTCAGAGGTGGAGAGCCTTGCGGCGTCAGAATCCACCTCCACAGAAGGGGACACAGGGCGAGGAGCAGTGCTGGCGGTCCACGAATAGCTCGAAGAACCCATAACAAACAGTAACCCTAGAACTAAGAACTGAAGAAACACAGGAAAGTAGCAGAAAGGACGAAGAAAGCACTTACTGGATTTTTGAGAAATGAAAACGCCTGAAACTCAGAATGGCGCCCAGAGCAGAAATCAGCGACTTAAATACCCTGCTGGTGGGAAATCGAAAGGTTGCAACATTTAAGTCACATCGAAGGTCGGGCCCCTGCGGCTGCACAGTACATGGCAGACAGTGGGTGGGCACGCGTTCCTAGGTAGGGTTTTAGGTGCTAAACCCTAAAGGGCTTACTTCAGACTTAGGGGGGACTTCTGATGACATCCGGTCCGGCCTTACGGTTCGGTCCGGTGCACCCGGCCCAGTCCGGTAATCCAGACCCGTATCACATCATCTGGCTTAAGAAACCGCATTCCGCATCCGGATCCCAACCACCCCTGAGCAGATTAAGTTCCCTAGATCCTAGGGGAAGAGGTGGTGTCCAATTAGGAATCCACCCCCGTGTTTTACTAGGGCAGGAACACCACCCACGTGGAAGCTCTTTCAATATCAATCCAACTCTACTATTCCCTCCTATAAAAGGAGGATACTCTGCCTGAGGTAAGGGCTATTGAAATCTATTCTTAATTCTCCTAAAGTACTTTCCAACACACAAGAGTATACTAACTTAGGCATCGGAGTATACCCCAGAGGTTACCGGTGTCTCATCGTTTTGTCTTGCAGAAACTACGTTAGATCCGGTCAGAGCAGCAACCCGGACCCGGATCATCCAGAGAATTTTACTGAATCCATCAGTGGATATATGCATCGATACCCAGAGCAGTGGAGGGTACATGTCTTCATGAACACTGCAGTTACTTCTTGCAAAAAAAAAAAATAAAAAAAGAAAAAATCAAATAAGGTTATATAGCAATTAGAAATACTGTTCTATAAAAATAATAATAATAATAATTACTAAATTGGTGCAGGAGAGATAGCTCTCTCCCCAGCCTCCAGAACTGAGTTGTTTGGAAAGTAGAAATTCACAACCTTTTCTGACAACTTCGCTATTCTCACATGTTTTTCCCACCGAAGCCAAACCTCTGAGTGCAAAAAATGTACCATATACATAGCAAATCACCCAATTCCCATACCTGCACAAAATATATTACTCCATTTATTCATATTAATAATCATAATTATCTATTGCGAATGGGAATTTAATTTGTCCTTTTAAGTCTTTCACTGGTCAATTTGCCCCATAATAAATTTACTGTATTAATTTGGTGTCAATTTAGTATTTCAGATTAAATTGGTCCACATGACATGTATCGTCAAAAAATACCACTAATCATATGTTTACATATGTGACTTCCAGACTAGAAGTGACACCCTAAAAAAATTTTCCATCTAAATTAATTTTGAAAGCCAATTAGTAATACTAAATTCACCCTTTATCCATTAATTATGAATTATAAATGTAACAAATAAAGACAATATCAAAGCAATTGTGTAGACCAAGAACCATCAGAATTTTGTGTATTTTCTACATATTGAGTTGCTTTGGCCACAGCAATTTCTATTTCTTTGTTATTGTATTTAGGGTGTAACTTTTAAACAACATCAAACTCTCAATCACAGCTACCGTGCATCCATGTACCAGAAATAATTGAAAAGAAAAAAATCGTACAATAATTAATTCAATCGCCAATTAACACATGATAATTTTAGTAATTTTTTCCTTGAATATTTATAATTAGTTAATATATAAATAATGTTTATATATATATATATATATATATATATATATATATATATATATATATATATATATATATATATATTGCGTACTCGTATTCCACCACTACGCCAGCAAAAGCTTCGGTAGGATTGAACAACTAAGAGCCCAAAATTGCAAAAGATATACAATTAGATACAGTTCAAACTAATTTCACTTGCATAAAGCAATGCAATACATCCAAGTCTGTAAATATACACCACTAATTAACCTTTCATTTCAAACTAATTTCACCCTTATTGTAAAAGATCATATCTTTAATTGCTAACCGTTTTCTTATACCATTTGTGAGTGACATAGATGTATTGACCATGAACAATTAGCAAGGTGTAGACAATGATAAAGAGATGATGAGAATACCGCAACGCATTGAAACTATTTTAACCTTGATCCAACAATGTATTTATTGAGGGGGAGATCGATCGCCAAAAGTCCGGTTGGGTATAAAGACAATTGAAACGGTAGAATTCTTCATGATGGTACCTGTTACAGCGAGGGAAGGGTTTCTTCCCTCAGATATTCCGATGCTAAAATTAGTGATTATAATTAATGATCAGCGCCCTTCTCTCTCCTTTGGAATGGCTAGTTATAGCTATTGTAAGGGAAGTTGCTCTGAGGAGATCATGACCCACGTTCCTGGTAACTTCCAAGGAGTGGAGTATTAGGTTGACTAAAAAATAACTGTTACCCTGATAGTTTTAATTAATATTTAAAATTAATTAAAACGTGCATTAGGATTTTTTTCTATCCTTAGATTAGGGTTATATCAAGTGCTCACCACTTCTATTTTTTGGGTTTATCCGGAAATAGAAATAAGCAAGACCAACCATTAACCTTTAATAATTTAATTAATCCAAATACCAATTTAAAATTGGGTAGAGGATTGGGATTTATTTTGTAAAAATAATTAGTTAGGATTATAAAAGATAAAGATGAGTTTGAATTTGGATTCCCCTCTTTTACTCTAAGTGAAATAGAGTTCTAATGGGTTTGGGTTTCTTTATTTTTGGGCTAGTATTTAAGCCCAAGACAAAAAGAATAAACCCTCTTACCCCTTTTTCATTATCCTGCTTTTCTTGCCCTCAACCTCTCTTTCTCTTTTTGGTCTGCCTTCCACGCTAGCTGCTCCTCGCCGGCCACCCTCTAGCGCTTCCACGCCGTCCGGTGCTGCTTCCACACCGTCTCGTTTCCACCGGCGTTTCGCTTCACCCGTCGGTCGTCAACCCAGGATGTCTCTTTATCATTCAGATCACGCCCGCTGCTCCTTGCCGGAGCGCTTCCACGCCGTCCGGTGCTGCTTCCACGCCGTCTTGTCCCACCGCCGTCTCGCCTCAGCCTCGACCACCGACCATACGTCAGCCCCCACAGCCAATCCGATCTAACTTTCAGACCCACTCCTCCGGTTAAATCTCATCGGCTATTCAGTTTTCTAGCAGATCTCAAACCAGGTATTTTCCAGCCTTTTGCAAATTTTGAGTGTTAAGTGGCCAATTAAATAATTGATTTTGTGGCTTTGCTGGTTAGTTTTTGGAGCAATTTGTTGATCCTATAAACTTTGAAGCATCTGACTTCTCTTTGGTCGATTAATTTTAAACAAAATCATGGTCACATGGTTTTAGGATCCTGGTGTTAACTGGATAATTAAATAAAGGCATGCTTTGAGTGTTTATTGCTGGAGACATATGCATTCAATTTTCTATATTCAGACACAATAGACAGTGTTCCAATTTTCCTCCTTTTATTGTCTTTGACTTGTTACTTATGAGTTATGAGCATGTTTCAGATGAGTTAAGCCAGTGTATAATTATATGATAATCTTGCTTTTTAAAATACTTGTGTTGTTATGGTTGATTCACTTTATAAATGAAAACAAAAGAGACGGCAGAATTGACTCGGATGGTATATGGAAATGGCATCTTTAGTGAGAAACAATTGGATTTTCTTTCTTGTGTTTCTTGGCTTTGCTTATGAGCATTTTACTTCTTTGCATGACTTGGGTGTGTTTTCTTGTTTTTCACCTTTTCTTCATGTCTTTCATGAATTTTGGTAATTGAGAATTGCAATTAAAATTTCAACTGAGGGTATGTATTATAATCCTAGAATGGCAAATGCATTTAATTTTTGATAGATCACAGTCTTCCCACTTCGTCAATTTATAATGTGAAGTAGTTGTTTCAAAAGTGTATATTATATTGAGATCTCAAATTTGATGCTTTATGGTTGTAGTGACTGAAATGCATTTGAGAAAATTAAGACTTTTAGTTTCAGGTTGTATTAGTAGATTGGAGGTGACTAAATTGATGGTTGCAAATGATGAGCTCTTTGGGTTATTTTTGTTTGGGCAAAATTGAGTTGTGTTTTGAGTCTTTCTCTGGGTTTCTTTTGTGATTTGCTTGAAAAATGGAATGAGTTTTTATTGGCTTTCATATGTCTTGAGTGGTTGAAGAATAATGAAGGATGAGTATGAATTTTTGTGGCTGAGAGTTTATTAATATTATGAGTCGTTGGAAGGAATTGGCTGATTGATCGTAATTCAATGAACCGTAATTCAATGATTATTGACCTTAAATTCTTTAAAAATATTGTTCTCTGTCAAGACCTTGCATGATTGTATATTTCTTTCTGTGAAGCAGACGATTTACTTTCTGTTGTCGGTGTCGAAATGCGGCAGTTGTTCTTAACAGCCTCCTCTCCCTATCGGATTTCTGCACCGTTACCTTCAAAGTCACACACTTGATATGGTGGCCAATTTTATGATTTAGCTAGAGAAATTTGGAACAAAAAGAGGAATTGCTTAGAACTTATACGTTGAAACTTGTAAAAATTTGGATCTTTATTATTTGTAATTGAATATGATAAGGCAAGTTAATTGCAATGTCAATATTAGAAAGGAAATTTATCATTAGCCTTAGATAATGTTAGGCATGATAATTACTTTTCAATTTGTTAAATTTTGCCAATATCAATTTTTCAAATAGGCATTTCAGTAAACATCTCTTCTTCACTTTTTCAAACCCCACAAGGGGTTCTTAAATACCTTTCTATTGCCCTTTTTATTTTGCCTGCAATGGACAAAAGGTGAATATTGTTGTTTTCTTTTTATTTGTTTGGTATAACTCATGGTTTGATTGTTTCTCTTTTGTCCTTCCTTTACTGTTCATTTCTCACATCCGAAGATGGTTCGAACTAAATAGATAATGAGACTCAGGTCTGAGGTTCTTGGTCCTCATTCCAATGAAGTAATCGCTAGATGTGTTCCCACTCGACTCAAGGAAAATGACGTCAAATCTTATAGAGCTAAATTATCCCTTCCACCCGGCTGGAGAGTTGTTGTTCCTCCAAATTCAGATGTTTCTTTTGCCTCTGCTCCTTATGATTCTTTTGCTTTACATGAGGTTCTTCTGGACATGGGTATCACTTTTCCTTTGCCTCCTTTCATTATAGCCTTTTTAAAAGCTAACAAATTATCGCCACCACAACTGCACCCCATGGGATGGAGATTTCTCATCGGTTTTTATCTTCTATGTCATAAAGCAGAGGTCGTTCCGACTGTCCACCTCTTTCATCTTTTTTATATCACAAAGGTGTGCAAAGATAAATCGGGTCGTTTTCTCCTCCAAAAGATCGACTTTGGTGAGGAAACACTCTCACTTATCGATGATCTTCCTCCTATTAGAAATTATGAAGACAGATGGTTGCTTATTTACCCTCCTGCTGACATGTGGAAAGTTGCTCATCCTTGGAGCTGGGTGTGGGTCAGAAAGGGTATCACTTGGCCGGTTTGTGCTTCTCTCTTAATAAAGTATTCAGTCGAGATTGACATTTTGGGCAAAACAAAATGTTATTTGAATAAAATTCTGACGCAATCTATCTGCCGCGGGTTGGGGAGTTCCCTCATGTCCTCCTCTCATCAATGAAACTAACTCTTCTTCCTCTGATCATTCAGATCGTGAAACTTCTAACAACCAAAGCTCCCCCAACTCTTCATCCGATTCTTCATCTGATTCATCCAGGGGTTCTTTGTCTGATGGCACCATCAAAGATTCTTCATCTGAACATGAGATCTTTACTTTAGAAAATACCTTACCCTATAACGCTGATATCCCTTCTAGTCATACAACTTCCTTATCTGACAATGGTGACTAATTAAAATAATATGTATACGATATCATATATGATTCTTGCCTTTTCAAATAATGGATGTTTACTGACAATTTTCTTTTATGGGCATGACTCCATCAGAAAACTCTACTTTTGCTGCTTTTGCCGTTGGGAACGCCGCTTTTGTCGCTTTTACAGCCGGACAAAAACATACTAGAGCAGAGATTTCTCCTACTAGTCAAATCATTTCAGAAGGTGATGCTTCGGCTCTGAAAAAAGCTCATCCTTCAGCTCCATCAAATGCTTCATCAGAGGCTGCTATTCCAAAGGCCACCGTTGGTGTGAATTCTTCAATCCCTCCTGTGCAACCAAAGTTTAAGTCTTCTGAGGTCAATCCTTCCAGTAAGGCTAAGAAGGGTGTGTCCACTTATCTCCAAATCGTTCTTCCTCTACCCGGGATGAGAGAGGTGGCTCTCAATCGATGCGGAACACAAGAGATGAAAGGAATCATTCCAATATTCCACTTCGTCACAAGAGGAAGAAACTTCGCTCAGAATCTTTACCTGGAATGGATCTTTTTTTCCAAGGATGGGCATGCCTGTTGCGTCTTACAACATCTACAAAAATACTCCTTTGAAAACTACTCTTCAAGGGGAGGATTTCAGGGTTTACCCTGGTTTGCTAAATATTGATTCTGTTGACCTGATGATTTCCTCTATTCTCCCTCGTGATGAGGCGAGCTACTGAAAGGATTTGTGTGAAAACCTTGATATGGCTGAGCGCAAGATTGTTGAAGTGTGTATATCTGTTTAATCAACATATAAATGTGTATTTTATCATATGTGTTTTATTTGAGTATAACTCATTTTCTTTGTTTTGATGGTAGGGTGCTCAACGTGCTTCAGTGGCTTTTGGATTTGCACGAAAGCTAAAGCAGAAGGTTGAAAACCTTGAAGGGAAACTTCAAGAGGTTGAAGGGAAGCTTCAAGAAAGTCGGAGTTTGAATGTGAAGCTTCAAGACCATGTTAAATCATTGGAAGTTGATTAAGTGAACTTAAAAGCCATGGAATCCAAGTATGTTATTCTGAACAATGATTATGAGAAGTTAGATAAGCAGAATTCCTTCCTTAAAAATGATATCAAGAAGCTTGAACTGAAGCTGGCTGATGAGACTAGCATGATACAGAAGCTCAAAAGTGACCATGCTTCCATTCGTTCTACCACAGTTCGCGAGTACAGGGAGTCCAAAGACTGTTACAAGAGAAAATGTGTAGCCGGGGTCAGCTTCTCCAAGATAGGTTTTTATCTTGCTCGGCAAATTCTTGAGCAAGAGGATGGTCGTTCTCATCTTGAGTTAGTCTTTTCGAAAACTGAATCTCTTTCCCACCATACTAATTGGCAGACTTTTGATAATGAAGAGGACAGTGCTACCTATGTAAATAAAGGCTTGTTTGATGATCTGAAGAATCTTGGTGGACCTTAGGAATTCTATGGGAAGAATGGAGTCATGGAATCTTCAGATATAGTTTCGGATGATGAGATATCAGCCTTGTAAGATTTAGATGAGGATCA
Source organism: Euphorbia tirucalli (assembly GCA_039660915.1). NCBI lineage: Eukaryota > Viridiplantae > Streptophyta > Magnoliopsida > Malpighiales > Euphorbiaceae > Euphorbia > Euphorbia tirucalli. The sequence continues at coordinate 9,861,296 of CM077638.1, forward strand.
TGGTGTTGATGATGAGCCTTCTGCGATTCGATCCTGCATCATAGATTTTTATTCATTATTTTTATTCCTTATATATTTTTTTCCATGAGAATTCATTGACTTGGAATTTTGACTTGGAATTTTTTATTTTATGATTTTTTTTATCTACTTTTCCTTCATGTTTAATGTTAATTGCTGCCCAATCACAAGCAATTTTATTGAATTGGGTGTGATTTTTCATAAACTTATACTTGGAAATTTTTCACCACGTATGTTTGATTTTTTATAAACTACTTGCATCATGGCAGCAAGCTTTCTTCCCTCATAGAAGATAAGCTTTTTGGCTTACCATATGTCTTAACAGCCTTGAAAGATATCACTGCATGCATCATGGTAGTAAACTTTCTTCTCTCATAGAAGATAAGCTTTTTGGCCTACCATATGTCTTAACAGCCTTGAAGAATATCATTGCGTGCATCATGGCAGTAAACTTTTTTCCCTCGTAGAAGATAAGCTTTTTGGTCTACCATATGTCTTAACAGCCTTACAAGTATCATTGCGTGCATCATAGCAGCAAGCTTTCTTCCCTCATAGAAGATAAGCTTTGTGGCCTACCATATGTCTTAACAGTTTCAAGGGATAAATTTTATAATCTTTATTGGTGGATGAACGTGTAATAAAAAATGAAAGTAAAGGCATGACACCCAATATTTTTACGTGGAAAACCCCAATGAGGGGAAAAACCATGGGACCGCAATCACGGCTCCATTAACTCTATTGATTCATAATGGTAGTTACAAAATACAATTGCTCTGAAAATAAAGCTTCAAATGGTTTGCATTCCAAGTTTTGGTGATTTTTTTCCTTCAAGAGTTTCCAATTTGCAAGTTACTGGACCAACCATTCTTCTGATTCGGTACAATCCTTCCCAATTTGGTCGAAGCTTTCCTTCCTCTGTATGAGCATTAGTTATTGCTATCTTCCTTAGAACGAGATCTCCCTCAGCCAGTGATTTTGCTTTTACCCTTGAATTGTAATACCGAGAAACTCGCTGTTGATATGCAGCTAACCGTATGCATGCTTGATCCCTATGCTCATCTAATAAATCTAAGTTGGTGTTGATTGCTCCAGAATTAGTTTCTTCATCAAACTCAATCATTCTAGGGGATGTTGCTCCTATCTCAATAGGGATCAATGCTTTTGTTCCATAGACTAAGCTGAAAGGGGTCTCTCCTGTTGATATTCTACTTGTAGTTCTGTATGCCCAAAGGATTGACGGAAGCTCATCAACCCATGCTCCCTTTACTTTATATAAACGCATTTGCAAACCTTCCTTAATGGTTCGTTGACTCTCTCTACTTGGCCGTTAGCCTGAGGGTAAGCTACTGAGGCAAAACTAATTCGAATATGAAGGTTGTCACAAAACTTCTTGAGTGAGTCATAATCAAATTGTTTTCCTCTATCCACCATCAGGACCCTTGGTAACCCAAATTGACAGATTATGTCTTTCCATATAATGCCTTCTATTTTCTTCGCACTTATGGTAGCCAAGGGTTCAGCTTCTACCCACTTCGTGAAATAGTCAGTGGCTACCATAAGGAATTTCCTTCCTCCAGTTGCTTGTGGGAAGGGTCCCAACAAGTCTAATCCCTATTTAGCAAATGGAGTTGGCTCAATGGAACTTCTAAAGGCTGAAACTGGAGCATGCTGTATGGAGGAAAATCTCTGACATTTATCACATTCTTTAACCTTTTTAAGAGCATCATCTCTCAATGAGGGCCAGAAGAATAATGCTGTTGCTCCTAAATGTTGTCCATATATACCCTCATGTATCTCAGCTAATGCATATTTTGCTTTTTCTGGGCCAAGACATTTTAGAATCAGCATGGAGTACCCTTTCTTGTATAGGGTGTCTTCAATCAAAGTGAAATGAGGTGCTCTCATTTTAAGCTTTTTGGCTTCCATAGACTCAGTTGGCAATTCCCCTGTCTTTAAAAACTTTATAAATGGGGTCGTCCAATCTTGCCCTTCATCGATACATGCTACTGTGTTTTCCTCTATGCTTGGCCTTTTTAGTTCCTCAAGATGCACGATCCTTCCTTTCGTATCCAATGATGAGGCTAGCTTGGATAATGCATCTGTATGAGCATTGCTACTTCTGTTGATCTGTACTAACTGAAATTCTTCAAATACCTTTGCTAATGATGTGACTTTACTCAGGTATTGAATAATGATAGGCTCCTTTGCTTTATATTCCCCATAAAATTGTTGAACCACCAACTGTGAATCACTATGTGCTACTATCTTTTTAATCTATAGTTAGTTGGCGAGCTTCATTCCAGTAATAAGAGCCTCATATTCAGCAATGTTATTTGAGCTTGGAAAAGTGAAACGCAGGGAGTATTCGATGGGGCCCCCTTCAGGAGACATTACCCGTTCCACTGCCTGATGAACTGGATGCTCCATCCATAAACAATTTCCACGTGCTTGTACCTTCCTCAGCTAATTTCTTCTGCCCGGTACATTCGACAATGAAGTCGGCTAATGCCTGCGCCTTGATGTCCTGCCGTGGTTCAAAGTTGATGTCGTATTCGCTCAACTCAATTGCCCATTTAGTAAGGCGTCCTGAGCATTTTGGTTTTTGCAAGACTTGGCGTAGAGGTTGATCGGTTAAGACTGTTATGGGGTGAACTTGGAAGTATGGTCTTAACTTTCGAGAGGCCATCACCAGTGCAAGTGCAACTTTTTCTGCGAATGGGTACCGAGGTTCTGCACCCTGAAGTACCTTGCTAACATAGTAAATGGGTTTGTCAACCTTTTCATCTCTCCTTAGTAAAACTGCACTCAATGCTACATTACTAACACCCAAATATACTAACAGTGGTTCCCCTGGTTCTGGTCTAGTTATAAGAGGTATCTCTTTTAAGTACTCCTTCAGCTCCGCAAAAGCTTTTTCGCATTTGGGTGTCCATTCAAAGTTTTTACGGCCCTCAAAGTCTTAAAAAAAGGAAGGCTTTTCTCGGCTAATTTGGATAGGAATCTATTCAAAGATGCTATGCTACATTGCAGTGGTGCTCTGTTTCTTGCAGCACATAACAAACCTCTAAAGATGGATATGCACATTTTAACATCCTCTGCTAACTCAAATTTGAATCTTTCAATCTTGTTGCTTAGCTCACAGTCTACAATCATAATGGAGGTCCATGCTATTGATGCCTTTTTCCTACGCCGCCTCCTACAACAGCATGCCAAAGATGTGCTAACAGCGGAGTCCTGGGAGTTGGTATGCTCGTAAAAACTAATTTGTCATCTTATATTCATATTTTATACAGTTATTGGATTGATTTTGATTGCTCCCTAAATTGGATAATCAATCGCCTGAAAGATATTCAGCCTTAGAAAATATTATTACTCATGTTTTGTACTAAGCTTACTGTATTCTTCTGTGTTTGAACAACGGTGGTACTTCAATGTTGCTAATTGATTTCTATTGCAGTTCCTGGTATTATTGGATGCCTCCAAGCACTTGAGGCTATCAAAATTGCGAGCTCCATAGGTGAACCTCTATCAGGAAGGATGCTTCTATTTGATGCATTGTCAGCACGAATTCGAATTGTATGTTTTAATCTTTTATATTTTAAAATTCACCTGGTGTAGTTTCTGTTCCAAGTTTGTCTTATGGTGTTTAAATACCTCATTCTACTGAGACTGGGTATCTTTATTTCTTAGGTCAAGATAAGAAGTAGATCGTTACAGTGTGAAGTTTGTGGAGAAAACACAGCATTCACCCAAAAGCAATTCAGAGATTTTGATTACGAGAAGTTCACTCAATCTCCATTATCAACGGTATTTTTAGTTCGCTCGGTCTTTGTGTTTCCCAATGCAACCTGTGGTTTAAGTGGAGTGAATTGAGAGTATTGAACTGCGAGTTATGCTTAAAGCTCTCATCAAATTGTAATTACAGTTTGTTTGACCTGTCACATCTTCTCAACCAGCGAACATGAATATGCAAAATTTATCCGAGATTATGAAGATTCGGGGATTAGAAAATAGTTATGTAGTGAAATTTCCATTTTGTTGCAGGCTCCTTTGAAGTTGAACCTGATTCCAACAAATTCCAGAATAAGCAGCAAAGAGTTGAATGAGAAAGTTGTGAAAGGAGAAGCACATGTGTTGGTAGACGTACGGCCTGCGCACCATTTCAACATTATCTCTCTTCCAAATTCCCTGAACATCCCCCTATCAAGTATGGAGGGTAGGTTGCCTGAAATTTCATCAGCTATGAAAGAAGAGGCAGAGCGGAAGGGCATTGATTCAGTATCTGGTGTGAGGCTATATGTAGTTTGCAGAAGAGGAAATGATTCTCAGAGAGCAGTTCAGTTGTTACGCAGCAAGGGCTTTGATTCTCCATGGATATCATTGGTGGCCTGGAGCCATGCGAGCAATTTGAAACCTCTTTTGAAGTGAATTCTTCCATCTTTTTTCTTTTTCTCTTCATACTTTTTTTATCTTTACTATTATGCTTTCCGTCTAAATTTAAATTTGATGTCATTTTCTTTTAGTAGTGTTTTTCTCCGTTTGTAGCTTGATTTTTAATTAACATACTGGGCGTTGGTTGTGCTTTTCCTCAATTAATTTCTGGTAGTTGTCTAGTCCATTGTCTTGTATGTGCCCTGTCAAAATGAATAGAGTCATTGTCATAACAGCATTGTAATCATGTAATTGTATAGAATACAAGGATTAGAAAAGGTTTAATTATTGTGGACTGGTGGTTTGCCCGTTGGAAATTGGGGGCTTCATTGTTATTGGCAGGGAATTAGAGTTTTAATCACGGTTTCATTGCTTTATGAGCTATTGCTATTTAAGGTTCCCTTTAATGAAAAGTTCTTTTATAGGTTTATTGTTTAAGAGAAAAATCAGATTCATGTGAAATTTATTTATGTCACTAACATATCAATTCCTTTCCTGATATACTTTGTCTAGTTAAAATTCTTAATAACTTAGGATCACTTCAGTTACTTCAGAACATTAATGTATTCTGGACACATTATCATCATTGTTATTATTATGTCCAACATTGTTTGGTTGCCTACTTGAGCTTTGCCTTTACATTGTGTTGGCCAGGCCATCAGTGTTTCTGGTTTTGTTTGGCATGTGCCTTCAATATTAGTTTTAGTCCATTTATAGAAAAATATCTAACTTTATCATGGGATAAAAACAAGGTTGTACTGCATAAAGGTACTTCTTTTGAGTTCCATGTATTTCGGAGTGAAGTTGAGGTTGATAGATGATAAAGTTACCCAAAAAATGTATAGTTATCCAGAAGTGGGTTTTGGTTGTCATCAAGAGATATGTTACTTTTACCATCATATTCCCTCTATCATCAAGAGATATGTTACTTTTACGATCATTTTCTTCTTGGTTGTCATCAAGAGATATGTTACTTTTCACATTAGACCTGAATTTGCTGCCTTCGTTATTAAAATCAATATAATGTAGTAGTAACTCTTCCAGTCCACCTTTTGTCACCCCTTTTGCTGTAAAATATGGCACCAGTCTTGGAGCAAGGACTGATTTGGAGCCATTAGCTAAGAGAAAGAGGAAATGAAGAATTGATAAGTTGTATTTTCAAATTAATGCATGAAATATTTATATGCATAACTTTATTTTCAATTTGTTTTGTTAAGTTGTTTGTTTCCTTAGCTAATTATGTTAATTTTCTTACAGTTAAAATGGCAAAGGAGAAACATAAGAAGGGCACAACCCAAAAGCGTGGCAAAAAATACATAAAACCTGGGATGCTAGCTAAGGGGCGTGGAATTTCAAGGATTGCAAGTCAAGAAGATCAATACAATATACATGATACAAGTAAGTTTATTCTTACTATGCACTTTAATAGTATAGGTGTGATGAACATGTGCAATCACAAAGAAAATGTGAAATCATATTGGCCTTATTTTCCATTTTAAAAGAAAGTCAGAGAAATTATCATTGAAGTCAATGAAGTGCAGTGCCTAATACCCTCCATGCCAAAGATAATGGAATTCAAAATTAGGTACTGTTTTGGACATTATAAGTGTGTTTCACAATATAAAACATATTATTGTGCCTCAAACTACTCAATAAGTCTGTCAAAATCAAGGTCCCTTGGAGCTATATAAAAGCTTGGTGATCGTAGACAAAAGGTAAAGATGAATGCCACCTTAATATGACTTGGTAGCACTGCATGTCCAATAGTACAAAAAAACTCGCAACACATCTCTGGGTTCAGGCTATTGCATAATATTATGCTACAAAAGTTCTTAGTGTCAACGCAGCTTCTATATATGATTTTCCAGGACTGCAAGTTACTGAGCTGGTCATAGATAATACAAGCTCTTGGTAATGCAACGCCATGTTTTAGAATGACAGTGTTATCCATTGACACAATATAAGCAAGCACCAGATTCTGTAACCATAATGAGGTAAAAATATACCTCACAAAAGTGCCCTAATATACAGCACTTCAGAAATTAAACGAAAGGAAAAGCGATACAGGGACCTACTCAAAAGTAGACCTCTTGGTCCTACAAACTATTAAGAGATGTGTCAAAAACAAAGAGATGTGTCAAACTATTATCATATTTCACATAATATGATTGTTGATTTGTTTCTGGGTTAAATCTCATTGCTGAAAACTAGGCTACTTATTCGCCCCTGTTTCTTTTGATCAAATACACAAACATAATTTTTCATATGATGTAGTATCCATTGGTAATTGCTGACACTAATTTCAGGCTTCTAATTTTCCTTTATTTTTTTTTAACTTTTATAAAAAGGTAACAGCTCTCATGTACTCACTATGCACTTTGGTGAAAAAGAATATGTTGAGAAGGATTTTGGTGAAGAAGGTTCCTACTTGGACCTCGTGAGATTATGCAAAAAATTCTTTGATATATATTCTACCAGGTTCAGAATATGTAAAAACTACTAATCCTTGATTTTCTAGAGTTATATTTATGTGTGACATTTCTTTTGTATGAAATTTAATATACTAGATACTTGTAGGATGAAATCTTGGACACCATTCGGACTACGCCATCAGCTTCTAATGTGGAAGTGGCTGAAAAATGTTTTGGACCACAGACCCATAGCCGTGTCTTCGGTTATGGTGGTGGAATCAAGCGAAGGAATTTGATTCAATCAAAATCTACTTATGAGAAAGAGCTTGAGGCAAAACTCCAAGAGAAGGAAGAAGAAAATCGTAGTCTCAAGAGAAGATTGGATAGAATTGAAAGTCGATTGGACCGAATGGAAAATGATAGTCCCCAACCATCACCAACTGCATCCCCCACAAGTTCTGGCCATCAAGAGGTCTATTACTAATCTCTTTGCTTATCATTTTAGTTCTTTTAGTTACTTCACATACACATATCTAATTTGATTATGTGTTATTCTGTTTATCAATACATTGCAGTAGCTGGTAACATTCTGTTCATGTGTATACTTAGTATTATGTTTATCATTTAGTTCATGTTCTGTGTACGAGTAAATTCAAGTAATGCTCCTGTTTTGGTATGCAAAATTTGATTTCTTGTAAATGATGCGCACTGTTGAGAGTAATGTGCCTTCTGTTTTTCTATATATTCTGATGCTTTGTCTTGGCAGTCTCTTATTTTCTGGTTTTCAAATTTTTGGAATTGAGTTCTCTGATTTTGGTTAATGTAATTGTCGTTACTGCAAATAATATGGCAGTAGCTGTATAATTAGTCATGTGCAATAGGTTTGTGGTTGTTGGTTGCTGCAATTATATTTTTGGGTGAATTTGATCTGATACTATGTTGTGGATAATAGGAAGCTTGATACTGACTGAATTAGTTATTCAACAATGTGAATCAAGTAATGCAGTATGTGTTTGAATTGATTGGTCATTGCAGTAGTAAATTCAAGTAATGCTCCTGTTTTGGTATGCAAAATTTGATTTCTTGTAAATGATGCGCACTGTTGAGAGTAATTCAAAATTGACCAGTACAAAATCAACTCATTAGTTTTCTCTCTTTGCCTGTTCTACACTTTGCTTAAAGCCCCATTCCTGGGCTGGGGCGACCTATGACCAGAGGAAACTGTGTTTTTATTTGCTTTTAGGGCTATCTATGAATGCTAAAGCGCAGAGATTGACAGTGAGAAAAGTGAAAATTAGTGTTTTTTTAGCTGGAAAGGCTTGAAATGGTTCGTAATGAAATTGAGCTTGATGTAATGCCTTTTCTTCTTCTTCTTCATATCTACCTGTTTATGCGCGTTTTGGGATTTCTTAAAATATGTTGTATTGATAACTAGAACGGTGAATTGGCTAATTGTTGATAATTTTTATAGGATAAATCCGTTCATGCATCAACATGTACTGGTTTATTTCTGCATTTTGTTTTTTTTGGGGTGGAATGGTTTCCTTTTTGTTTGTTGTTTCCCATTGATCATTGTTTCTGTAATGAAGAATATTAGCAATGTTTTGTGGCATTACATTTCTCCCAAAATGGTCCTTTTTGGTATATAAAATTTGCTTCTTTTTTTTTTATTTACACGTACTCGTTAATTCTTAATGGTTGAGTTCACTCATTCTGGAGGCAACGAACTTGTAGTCGGTTGGGGTAGTTCATATACTTTTACTGGACATAGAATCATATAAAAACTGCAGCCCATGAAAATAAAATTCCCGCTTTTGTGGTTTGATAATATCTTTTAAGTGTGTACGTAGCTACACGTCAATCATATTCTCTCGTGAAACAACTCTGAAATAACCACTGTAGTTGAGGTCTTTTACCTAAGATGAGATGATATTTGTCACCCATAATTGTGAATGATGCTGTGGTGGGAAGGGTGTGGTGAAATTGATACTCGGTATTATTCATTCGTTTGTTTTCCAAAAATTTTCAAGAATGTGGAGATGTAGCTTGCTGTTTGTTGGGGTTTCCATTATAAAATTGGGTAGGAAGAGGTGTGGGATAATTGGGGGAGTGAAAATGCAGAAATTTTGAGTTACTGTTGTGTCATTATACGTTTTTCATTGTAGACATGGCTTTGATCTTATGATCCCCTTAGGTATATCAATTTTTTCCTAAGAAATCTGAATGTGTGAATTGATTCTACTGGAACTCAAGGATATTTTTAGGCTTGTGGTTTTAACATTCATTGGAAGTTCTAATTGTTCCATAGTTTCGGCACTAAATATTTGTATCTGATAATTTAATTTCACATTGGTCATCCCTTCTTATTGTGCCTCCTAGTAAATATCGCACGTCTGATTTCATTTCTTTTTCTTCCAATTCTGGTTTAAGACGGACGTGTAATTATTTGTTTTGATTATTTCTTGCAGGCACTTTGATGCAAATTCAAGCTAAGGATCATTAATCTAATTAGTGTATTTTGGACAAATGATCTTATTTTCATCTTTTGGATATAATCTTTTGTAAGACCAACGGTCTTTGATTTTGGGTAAAACAAACTACTCATGTCAAAATTATGGAATACCAATTTTTGGTGTTAAGAAGTGACTATTTAATGACAATATGCTATATTATTAATATTAGTTGTTATTGATTATTTAATGAAAATATGTTATATTATATTATTAAAACCCTATATGTCATTTGAAGGGAAATAATTTTACTCATTATTTGTTTACAATAATAAGGGGTTTTTTCAACATTAAAACTGATTTTTAATGAAGGGATTTCCCCTCATTAGGCCCCTTATTATATGGGTCCCTTGTTAATTGTTTTAATGAGGGTATTAGTCCCCTTATTATATGGATCCCTTGTTAAAGGCTTTAATGAGGGTATTATGTACCCTCATTAGTAATTTACAATAAGGGAAATTTTTCCCCTCATTATTGATAAATAATGAGGGGACATAATACCCTCATTAAAGCTTTTAACAAGGGACCCATATAATAAGGGGCCTAATGAGGGGAAATCCCCTCATTAAAAAGTTTTAATGAGGGGATTTGAATTTTTAATGAGGGGAAATCCCCTCATTAAAAGCCGATTTTCTTGTAGTGTATGGATTCTTCTTTTCGGGCATTCATGACATTGTTTACTTCATAGGCCTGTCTTGCATAAGCTTTACTTGATGAGGATGACATTCCTGCCAGGGTTTCTCCACCTGAGATGACGTTTATAGCTGGATGGCTTGGTTTATTATCTAGAGCAGGGATCTCATCCTTCCTCCCTTCTCTAGGTTTCGTGTATCCTCAATCGCCTTGTTGCCTATCAACTGGGTATCTGTCTCTCTTTGGGTATGAAGGTCTTTCCTTTGTCTAATTTTCTGCATACACAAATTTACCAAGTTTGCCCTGACATACTAATGCTTCTATCTCATTCATCAATTCTCTGCATCTATCCGTAGAATGACCATGGGTTTATGAAATTGGCAATAAGCATCAGTGAACTTTCCCATTGTCCGATTGGCTTTTTGAGGAAAAGTAAGAAGTCTAGATCCTTCTATAGCTGCCAAGATGTTGAAGCGAGGTTGGAGTAGAGGTGTGAAACTTTCAAATCTCAACTTGGGAGCATGGCTTGCTTCTTTCCCTCTTCCATTCTTCTTACCCCTATCATTCACTTCATCTCTTCTTTTCATTTTTCTATCCCAACTTCCCCCTCCCACTACATTTCTCATGACATCTTCGGAAAGGATGAATTTATTGGCGCGACTGAATAGATCACCGAGGGTAGAAGGCTGATTGTAAGATTTCTGAAAATCTCGTGATCTTGTTCCCCGAAGGATTCCTGCAACTGCCATTCCTACTTGAAGATCCTGAACTTCTAATGTTGCGGCCCTAAATCTTTCAACGTACTCCCTCAGGCTTTCTTTTTCCTCCTGTTTTATGGTGAGAAGGTATGTTGCATCCTTTTTTCTCCTAGTGTTGATGATAAAAGCATTTATGAATTCCTTACAGAGTTGTTCAAAGCTTGAGATGGATCCTTCTTTTAAGCTATTGAACCATGTGCGCGCTTGTTCTGTCAATGTAAGCGAGAATGCCCGGCACATTATTCCATCCTCCCATCCATGCAGTAACATTACAGCTTCATAATTCTACATATGATCATGAGGATCCCCTTTTCCAGAGTAGGTGGACAACTGGGGCATTTTGAATTTCTTCGGTAGGGGTTTGTTCATGATCTCTTCAGTGAAAGGAACTTTTCTTCCCTATTGTTCTTCATTAGTAGGAACTAGCTTCTTCTTTTCTAGGACCTCTTCGATCATTTTTTTCAAATTTCCAGGCTCTACTACACTGAATACTGATTCTCCTTTGTAGGTGCTTTCTACAACCTCATTAGGTGCTCCACCTCTTTTCTGAGTCTCTCGTCGTTCTTGGTGAGGAGAGGGATGAGAGATTTCATCATCCCTCTGATGATCCTCTTCATATTCTTTTTCGTTAGCCTCTAGCTCTGATGGAAGTTTATCATGAGGGTGTGTTTGTTGGACAAAAGACAACAAGTTCTGAAGCATGCAATTGTTTTCTTCAAACTTCTTCTTTAGAGTTTCATAGTCCGCCAAGGGTACAGTTGGTGGAACAATTCCTGATCCTCCTGGTTGAGTTCTGAGTTGTTCTTGTGGGTTATCATGTTCATCCTGCTATGTGTGAGTATCTTCTGGATTGAAGGAGACGTGAGAATGCATAACTTGAGATCTCTTTGAAGGCATTTTTGATGATGAAAAGAATGAAAAATGGCTTGTTGATCAATTTACCGCAGACGACGCCAATTGTTGTAACCTTGATCCAACAATGTATTTATTGAGGGGGAGATCGATCACCAAAAGTCCGGTTGGGTATGAAGATAATTAAAACGGTAGAATTCTTCAGGGTGGTACCTGTTACAGCGAGGGAAAGGTTTCTTCCCTCAAACACTCCGATGCCAAAATTAGTGATTATAATTAATGATCAGCACCCTTCTCTCTCCTTTGGAATGGCTATTTATAGCTATGGTAAGGGAAGTTGCTTTGAGGAGATCATGACCCACGTTCCTAGTAACTTTCAAGCAGTGGAGGATTAGGTTGACTAAAAAATAACCGTTGCCCTGATAGTTTTAATTAATATTTAAAATTAATTAAAACATGCATTAGGTTTTTTTTCTATCCTTAGATCAGGGTTATATAAAAAAACCAGTCAGTTTCTTAAGAAAATTGGGCAATTTGAGCTTGTTACGCCTAAACCAAGGGGCTGCTAATGTAAATGCTATGGCCATTAAAATCACCATCACAATCCCAGTTACTCCTTCTACTGACCGCACATAAAGCAGAACTCAAAAATGGGAAATTGGAAATCACACTATAAATAGAGAGGGAGAGAGAATGACTTGATCTAGCTAAGAAGTCTGCTATCAAGAACCCAAATACGAAAAATCAAAAATCATAATACTATCATCGAACTTCCTCTGCTAACAAATAAAATTAAATTAAGAATCAAAACCGCAAAGTTAAAGTAGAGTGAAATTACCACAATCTTGGAACCAATAGGAGTTATGTTCTCCTTTTTTTGCAACAAAGAAGCATACCCAGTTAATAAATCAAATAAAAAAATTCAAAATTTTACCTAAAATGTGTAGTAAGTCATTCATATATCGAAGAGAAGGAGATGAAAAATCTCACCGGTAATAGCAGCGGCGGTGGCAGCAGCAAGCGACAAGGAGAGAAGAGGGGCAGCAACAGTAGCGAAGAAGGTAAGGGAGAGAGAAGAAGGGCAGCAACAATAGAGAAGAAGGGCAGAGAACGAAGAGAGGAGGAGAGGGATATAGCTTTCCGTGATTTTGGCTTTTGGCCAAAGCTTAGATTTGGGCTTTTGGCCAAAGCTGATAATCAGCTTTCCGTGTTAACAGCTTTTCCAATTTAGGTTTTCACCAAACATCAAGAGAAAGGGCTTTTCTGGCTTTCCTTTTGTGAAAGCTACTTTCCTGTTTGGGAAAGCCTTCCCAAACAGGCAGTTAACATCATCATCGATTGTTTTTGCTTCAACAAAAGCAGTAGTTGGGTTGCTTTTGGATTTTCTTCTCTGTGGTGCTCGGTTAGGATCCCACCAATCTGGATACCCTATAAGTTCGAAGCAACGTTCTTTGGTATGACCTGATTGGTCATAATAGGTACATTTGTAGGTAGCCTTTTCCACACCATTAGTTGCGTTGGACTTGTTTCGAGCCACCATAGCTACAACATCAAAATTTGTAGACTTCCCTTTCAGTATTTCACGATGTACTGCCTCTCGTCTGATCAAGGCATAGCTTTCTTCAAGATTTGGAATTGATTGCTTTTGTAGAATCTCTCCACGAACATGTTCACAACATTCATCAAGTCCAACAAGAAATATATGCACTCTGAGTCTGTTAATAGATTTGATATGTTACAATATCATTAGGGTCATTCATTACAACTTTATCCCTATGATCCAATTCTTGAAAAATTTCAGTGAGTTCTCCATAATATTCAGAGAGAGATCTCCCATTTTGTTTGGTAGTGAATGCCTTTTGATTTATGGCAAAGAGTTGTAACTCATGACTTCCATCATAAAAGGCTTTTGCTGATGCGCTCCAAATTTCATAAGCAGTGGGTAAGCATAAGTAACGCTTCATAATCTCTAGACTCATTGATATCAACAACCATCTCTTCACTTTTTGATTTTCTGCGTACCACTTCTCATACCCAACTTCCGATTCAGCAGGCGGTTTTGTTTTACAATGTATAAAAGAGAGCTTTTCCCTTTTAGTAAAATGCATTTCCATTATTTGTGTCCAAATGTCATAATTCGATTTAGTGAGAAGAACTGCTACATTGAAGATACCTTTTGATTGAATTACAATAGGAGCTGACTTAGAGCCAGATGATTCAACATTTGTTTTAGCCATTTGATATTAAAGAAGTATGACCAAACTCTGATACCAACTTGAAAAACATGTAAGAGAAACACTCTTTCTTTATACGCGCGCGCACACACACACACACACACACACACACACACACACACACACACACATATATATATATATATATATATATTTTCATTAAGTAAAGATACAGATTTATACGCAGAACTAAAAAGGTATAAATAGAAACTAATCAAACAGCTAGAAGTTAGGGATCTAATCAGTCTAATTCAGGAATCTACAAATATAATTACAGTAGTATAATCCCTGTAATTAAGGAGAAAATATCTCAATATATCTTTGGGTTGAAGTGTGTACAACACATATTCTTAAGTGCACGGTTTGGAAAAAAAACTTGTATACAAAGGTTTATTCACTCTAAAAAATACCTCAAAAGGGAAATAATATTAACTCACATATATAATGGATCATATAGTTTTCTCGTTAATCAACGAGGGACAAAATTTATTGAGAAATGAAAAAGTTTTAATACAATATATCGAAATCTGATTGGTTGACCACGTACAAACTTGATATATATAACTACTCTAACAATTTCCAGCTTAGATGTTTCATTCGACAAGGTAGTTAATTTACATTACAATCTGTCACAAATGAGAATTTATTAAACTGTTTTTATGGCATAAATAGTAATTACATGAATTTTAATTAATGTGCTATATTAATTAAACATATATTTTTTGTATAAACCCAGAGCCCATAGTGGATATATGCATCGATATCCAGAGTAGTGGAGGGTACATGTCTTCATGAACACTGCAGTTACTTGCTGCGAAAAAGAAAAAAAAAAAAAAAAAAAAATACCAGGTTATATAGCAATTAGAAATACCATTCTGTACTTAAAATTCAAGGGTGAAGAAAAAAAAAAAAAACACTACTACTCATAATTTTATAAAGGTTGAAAATTTTTAATTTTTTAATTATATAATACCTGTTGAGGAAATTCACCACTTTCAAGTTGGGAGTTGATCAGTAATTTTGCTGCTTTATGTAAAGGTTTTGGATCCCTTTTAGCCTATTTATCATAAAAAAAAAAAAAAAAAAAGTTTAGATGTGTTTTACAGATTCAAGAACTAACGATAGGGACATTTTTTTTTTTATCTTTTGACTTTGTGAATATTGGATAAATTACTATGATACGATAAGGCAAAAACAGAAAAAAAAAAATTTAGAACTAAAAATTTAATTAAGTATCGAAGTAAAAATTAGAGAGTAAATTAAAAATCCAAAACTAACCATCCCTGCATGAATAAGACCCATCAAAGCCCACGAAGTCTGTACTAAATTTGACTTATTTCCTTCAAGCGGTATGAATTTCTGAGAACAAAAGACATAGTAAAGATATTCTATATAATATAAACACAATAAAAATAAAAAATAAAAATTGATATTGGCAATTTGACTCCCATAATCTCTTAAACAATTTGGTTATTTTTTTAATCTTATCTATCGGTTTTAAAATTTTTGGATAATATTAGAATTTCTTATGCTGAGTAATCGGCAATTTGAATCCTGAATATACCAGTTATTAATAAATAGGCATTCAGTGTACGAGAAATTTGCTTACTTAATTTATTGTTCGTCTTAATTATTACATTAAAACTTTAAATTAAATGATTTTACATCCTCTTTGGTAACATAATATTTCTATAATAGTAACAATCAATTAATTCTGAAGCAAACTCAATTTTGCATGTACAGACTATATAGAGATTTATTAAAAAAATAATTTTAGATATAAAACTACATCATATAAGTTAATTAAAACCACCTTATTTACCTGAAAGTTCAAATAAAAGATAAAAAAAGGTTTGCAATTAAAAAATAATAATAATAATTACCAAATCGGTGCAGGAGAGATAGCTCTCTCCCCAACCTCCAGAACTGAGTTGTTTGGAAAGTAGAAATTCACAACCTTTTCTGACTACTTCGCTATTCTCACATGTCTTTCCCACCGAAGCCAAACCTCTAAGTGCAAAAAATGTGCCATATACATAGCAAATCGCCCAATTCCCATACCTGCACCAAAATATATTACTCCATTTATTCATACTAACAATCATAATTATCTATTGTGAATGGGAATTTAATTTGTCCTATTAAGTCTTTCACTGGTCAATTTGCCCCATAATAAACTTATTGTATTAATTTGGTGCCAATTTAGTATTTCAGATTAAATTGGTCCACATGACATGCATCGTCAAAAAATACCACTAATCATATGCTGACATATTTTCCATCTAAATTAATTTTGAAAGCCAATTAGTAATACTAAATTCACCCTTTATCCATTAATTATGAATTATAATTGTAACAAATAAAAACAATATCAAGGCAATTGTGTATACCAAGAACCATCAGAATTTTGTGTATCTTCTACATATTGAGTTGCTTTGGCCACAGCAATTTCTATTTCTTTGTTCTTGTATTTAGGATGTAACTTTTTAAACAACATCAAACTCTCAATCACAGATACCGTGCATTCCATGTACCTGAAATAATTGAAAAAAAAAAAAATCGTCAAATAATTAATTCAATCCCCAATTAACACATGATAATTTTTGTAATTTTTTCCTTGAATATTTATAATTAGTTAATATATAAATAATGCTTAATATATATATATATATATATATAAATATTGCATACTCGTATTCCACCACTACGCCAGCAAAAGCTTCAGTAGGATTGAACATCTAAGAGCCCAAAATTGCAAAAGATATATAATTAGATACAGTTCAATTTCTCTTCCAAAAAAAAAAAAAAAGATACAATTCTAATTTTTTTTTTTTTAAAAAAAATCAAATAATGTGTATGAATACTATAAAGGAATAGGGATATATTATACCTCCAACCATGGATGAGGAGATCCTGGCTCCCAAATAGAAAAACCACCATTTTTGCTCTAAAAACACATAATAATTATAGTCACTTAGAAAGTCCATCGTAGTTATTTAAGCCAATAAATGCAATATTAAAAGAAAATTCGTTAGTGCTAAATGCAAATGTCATTCTAAAAGTTAGGATTTTCTGTAATTTCTCCTAAAAATATTCTTAAATTATTAATCTAATAATTGAGTTAAACTCTACATGGTATCAAATTCAGACCACAAAATCTCAAGAAATAAACTTAATCTTGAGAATTATTTATAAATTACAAAATTTTCCAGTACAAGATTGAATGACTTCTTTTATTTAATTTGATTTATAAGCGTACTGTACGTGCGCTAGAAATAATAAAACAATGTTTTTGACAAATATCACAAACTACAACCATAATTAGAGTTTTATTGTTATTGTTATTGTTATACTAATCAAATCAATCTTATTAAAGGGGGAAAAGCAAAGGTTAATTTTGTCATACTTGCAATGGAAGTAGAAAATCCACTGCATCATATAATTGTTGTAATTCAGCTCTTTCACCAACAACCTCTGGCTCCATTTCTGATAGTAACAGTAAAGCCTGGCACATAACACAATGGTAATAAATTAATTAGTAAACATTGATTGTTTGGCTGATTTCAATTTAATTAGGTTAATTTTGTTGATTAATTGTTTACCGTCAACGCTTCAGCTGAACAATCAGAGACTTGCCACCCTTGATCTTGGTCAGCTAAAGGCCATGCCCCTTTTGATTTGTATCGCAACGTAGTCTTAAAATCTCCAGGTGGATCATGCCGTATCTTTAAATGAATATCAACAATATTAATAAACAGTTTCATAAAAAAATATCAATAAACAGATTATTCTAATAATCCTACGACAGAATGATTCAAAATTCAAATTAAATTTGAAATGTAAAATGTTGGAACAATAAAAAAAACATCAAAGAAGTTAAAATTGGAGTTTTAAAATGACTTTGGATTAATTAAAAAATTGTAGAATTAATTTGGACTAAAAAGAAAGTTTTACAGGAATTGAAACCTAACGATTAACAATAGAGTATTTGTAGTTAATTTCCAGAAAATAGAAAATTAATTCCTATTATGTTTAAACATCCTAACTACCAATTGTTCGGACGCTATACAACTTGGGGTCGGGTTGGACTTCATTATAGCCTATAGAAAGGTATTGAAAGAGTATCTTTTAGGGTCAGTTTAGGGCAACTTTCAGCAGCCCCGAAAGCAGCTTTCAGCCAAAACATGGAGAATTTTACTTTGGCTAAAAGCTGCCTTTGGAGCTGTGGAAAACAGCCTCAAAAACACAATTGGTAAAAATCAGATTGTATTTAGGAAAACACTAGAAAAACGCTTAAAACAACTTTTAAAGAAAGCAACGAAACCTAACTTTCACTGACAACACTTTCACTAACAACAATCCCAAACTGGCCTTTAGTGTGAGAGAAGCCGCATGAGTCTCAGGGAGACTAAACTAAAGTTATATAGAGAAAGTTCTTGGGCATTTAAAGGGGGTTTGGCTGTGTATTTCAACAAATCTTGTAATAATTTTGTTATTATAAATAAAACTTTTATCGCTTTGACAGAAGTATAATTGGTGAAACAATGAAAATATTATTTCCTGTGATTGCTTGTTAATTTTTTTTCCGCATGTTAAGCTTATTTACTTAATATCTTACCGCTTGAATTCCAAGCAAATCATTTCCCAAATCAAGGATATATTCAAATGGAAAATTACAATAAATCTTATAGGGCTTCACGAATTCAAAATTAAAAATAAAGATATATTGTATTCTTGTTGTTTAGTTAAAAAATAAAACTTGACTAATATCGTGTTATCCTATTGATGTGGCAACTATCGTCATGTCAATATTTTATATTATTAGTAAAGGTCAATAATTTTAGTAACAGTCAATATGTCACCTATATATAGTTAATATATCGCATCAGCAAAAACAACACCATTAATCAAATTTCTAATTTTTACTAATGATGTATGACACATGTCACATGGTACGACATTCCTGAACTTGCAAATAAGCGAAATCATGACACATGTCACATGGTACGCCATTCTTGAACTTGCAAATAAGCGAAATCATAGTGATTTTTATAACGGTGTAATTAAACCTGAGTTTGCTTGATGAATTCATGAGCTCTTCTTAGAGTAATTCCGTATTCATCAGTGAGATTACTTGCTGTAATTGCTTGAACGAAAAAAGCCGCATCCCACAACTGAGTGCCCAAATTCTGCATGAATTAGCAGATATTTAATCAGTTTTGTTTAATAATTAATTACTTAGCTTAATTAGTAGGAAACTGAACCAACCTGCATTTTCATTCCATCTTCAGCAACCCATAACAAATCGGGAAGTCTAGCAAGATGAAGCTTCAATGCATCTTGAGTTGGATCCTCTGCCCAATAAGCCATCATATGCAACACCTGATGAAAATATATAATTAAATTAATTAAAGATTAATGATGTAATTAACTTTATATAATTTATTAAGAAACAATATATGCCAGTAATTATTAATCGACCTTTTCCAAGCAAGCATGGGTGAGAAATCTAGAATGGAGATCCTCAAAACGAAGAACATTCATTAATTTATGTAGTGCTTTCTCTCTAAGTTTGGAAAATGGCCAGCATTTGAGAAGTGTTTCAGCAACGTAATAAAAAGCATCAAACACCAAATCTAGTGCCAATGAACGAGGGACGTAAAGATCCTCCTGCACAAACAGTAATTCATTGTTATAATTACATGGTATTGATAAGGAGTTGTAGACATGTCATCAACATCATTGGTTGACTTCCTTATTTCAATAATGGTGTAACAACAAAAATATCAACAGCCAATATGTTAACAAATTCACCTTTAAACATGAACGGCGCGCTTTGTTCCAATTAATTTGATCATAAGGCTCAATATAAAGTTCTTTTCTCAATTGTAGGATAAGATCAGTGACAGGCCCCGCATATTTCTTTCCATACAAATATGCTATTGGATTGTATACAGTGCGCAAAAAACACCAAAGCTTTTCTGCCATGCCATTCACATACAATATCAGTTTTTGATCATCAATTAGATATTTTAAATTATGAAATTATTAAAAACTAAGATTTTAGTTGACGGCAGTATATTCTTTTTTTTTTTTACTGAATAAACTATCATTACATTATATCTTAAATAAGAACATAACGTATTCAACTACAATGGACATTTACAAGAGGAAACACACAAGTTGGTTAATTCATTAGCTACTCTATTGCCTAATCTCTAGACAAAAGAGAAGCAAATAAAATATAAATTAGAGATCATATTAATGCAATCCCCTATAATAAGGTCAATATATAATCTTATAATAAGGTCAATATATAATCTTATTCCTTCATTTATTTTGAAAACTTTTATATTCTTATATTTGAAAAGAAATTTGATTTAGATTTAAAAGCTTGCTACAAGAAATACAAGATTTAGTAGTATAAACTTTTGCTGACAAAAGTATAAAAATTATTGCTATAACTTTTGGCAGCAATAAAAAAATAGTTGCATATTACAGCAATGAAATTATGATATGGCAGTAATAAAGTTACTATATAATAACAATTTTTTTTTTTTGCTACTAATTAAGCTTCTTAACAGCGAAATTAGTTTTACCGCCAAATTTTTTACTCCTAAATCTTACGTTAGAAAATCATAAAATTTTAATTTAAAAGTGAAAATTAGTGAAACCCCATAATTATCTCATCAAAATATGATCACTTGATTTACCTGGACTAAAAGGAAGAAATGAAGGCAAAAGCATAATTTCTGGGGGCACTGGATTGCATCCTGCCCACTCGTATACTCCAAGCACCTTCATGTATAATTAACATTTTAATTTTTAAGTTATGTTAACACACGATTCTCTTTTGTAAAATCTTAATTTTAATATATAATATTTTAAATAGTAGTATAAATATAAAGATATAATAAATTGGTCACCGAAAGGTATATCTTTCCCCAAGTTTGGACGTTGACAGCACCCCCATGATCAAGAATCCATTTTTGAGCCTTAGCAACTTCATTGTCTTTGTCATCATCAGGTAGTTGTTGGCCAAGTAAACGCAATGAAATGTAATTAAGTGTTGTGCATAGCATTGTACTATGGCTCTCTACATGAAATCCCCATCCCCCATCTTCATTCTGTTTTCATATTTAATTTCATTATCAATCATATATATACAAATACACGCACACATATATATAGAATATGCAATCACATACTTGATGATTGTATATATATCGTAGAAGTTCTTTTTTGTGTTCATCTGATAGGACTGTATCAAGCATTTTGGTGATATAGAGGCAAATAATCTGCAATATGAAAAAGTTCAAAAATAAATACCAAGTATTATTATTGTACATCGAAATAGTATTATACATATTAATTAAGAAATTAAAATTATCTTAATGTATGGTTATCATGATATGTTTAATTACATACCAAAGGAGGTGTTAGAAACAATTCTGCAGAAAATTCAGAAGGCCAATGGCCATCACTTGCTTGGATTGCACAACAAAATCGCACAGCTTTTCTTAGAGCTGTTTCATTTTTTTCTGATGTTATTTCCTCATTTTCTTCTAATCTAACTGCCGGTATATTGAATAAATCAATCTGATTTTCTTTGATAAGCTGCATTTTCAAATCAATTGTAAATTATCATATGCATATTAAGATCTAAAATATATATATATATATATATATATATATATATATATAAATATTTAAACATTTATTTATATACCTGAAGATTTTTTAAAACATCACTACTTGCTTTGACTTGAAACCGGTTACGCGTATAATTTTCTCTTGCAGATTCAATTTGTTGAAGTTCATCAGGAGTACCGATATCCGGATAAAATTTCCAAATCTGCCTGCCCACAAAATTATTGGTGCTAAATAGCAAAGGATCTTCTTTGCCAGTAGCTACCTCTAGCTTCCACATTCTCTCTTCCCTTTCTTTTAAACAGAAAAAAAATGTTGCTATAAAAGTAAATAAAATGGCTACTCCCTGGAAATATATATCAGATTTATGATCAACAGAATCGATTAACACTTTTTTCCATTACGGAAGAAACAAATTGCAATTTAATTCACCAATCTGTTCACGTGTTTTATTAATTTACAGAGACCCAAAATTAACATATATTTTAAGTACGCATGTGTTTTTTGCTTTTTCAGTATGGTCCATACAAAGTGATTCATGATTTATGCATAAGGGGTTCGATGATTAGAACTGAATTAACTTTAAAATGATAATTCAGTTCTGATTCATCGATTAATTTATTGTTAAAAATAATAAAAACATATAAGAAAGTTAGCTTTAATTTTTCAGTATGGACCAATCTGAATTAACTTTCATGATTTATAAAAATTAACTTTAATTTTTGGTGATTAAAGTTTCTCTTTCGGGAAAGCCAGTTTTTGGAGAAAAGCACTTTTCTTTTTTTCAGATATTTTTCTCCAATAATTAAAAAAAAAAAAAAGGTGGCTTATAAGAAAGCAATTTGATGGTGAAAAATGAAGAAATAATAAAAATAATTAACTTTAACGCCTAGTAACGGCCCTAGATTGTCGAGGGGTTTGATGAGATTCGTGTATGGTAAAATTATAAACATGAAAAATGCATAGCATGAGATCATTTCTCGTGCAGATCAGCTTAGCTCGCGTGGTAGTCGCGAAACTGCTGACTCATTGGTTAGGTTTAGCTGGGTTTTTTTTTTTATAAAAACAAATAATTTATTTACTTAACAAACTAATTAATCCTCATATTATTAAAATGCATTATGAGAAAATGCTCTTGTAATGCCAAACACGCATAATCTCTTTTTCAAAAATTTTAGTATAAACAGGGAGTAGTGTGATATGTCATAAAAGAGTAACCGCAAAACGTTAAAAACAAAAAACAAAAAGTATTTCAGTAAATATGAAAACGTAGGTCCAACAACAAAAGCCCAAAACGAACGTATTTGTGACAATTTCCCTTTTTGTTAAAAAAATTTACCATTGAACTCAAAATCATTGGTATTCAATTGGAAAAGGAATAAATGCGTGTTGTGGTTGGCACGTGAAACAACCAACAACACTGCTTATAAATGCGTGTGTTATAACATATTCTTTAAATATAATTTTTTAGATAATGTAAATTTAGATTTTAATTAATTTTATATCCTCTTTCTATTATGATTATATCAACGCTTCCATTGTTTTATATCTATTATGGTTGTATTAGTATAATTCAATTATTAGCAATTAGAAAAGAAAAATATGAAAAATTAGATAAACATGTTTTCCAAATAATCAGAAATTGAAAACTTAAGATAATGAAATAAAAGAAAAATAATACAATGAAAAATTGAACAAATTAAATTGAACAAATTCAAGATAGTGTAATTTTATATTTAATAATAATATAATGAAAAATTGAAGTTAACAAATGAATTTTAATTAAAACTTGAGGTCCATCATTCTTTTTTCATTCAATTTCATAGATTAATCTCTCCTGCACGAATAACCACATTATTCATTGACTTATTAGCTAGCTGTACAAAAGGATCCAAGAGGGAGAGCCAACGATACCAAGAACTCCCAGCTACTCTTACAACATGATAGTTAAATAAAAATAAATAAATTCCAATATCTTCTCTTTAATCTGATGGATAAAAAAATTGGCCATTAACGTAAAATTTTCAACGAATGAATTTTGTGAACTCCAGTTAAAATAAAAATAAAAAAATAAAATAAAATTATAAAAAATTTTATGTTATAAATTGAAATTTTGTAATAATTTAGTAATTTTTTTGACGTGTTTTATTAATTTATAATGACCAAAATTTATATATTTTAAGTATGCACGTGGTTTTTTGTTTTTATGTATTTGTTCTTTGGTATTGTACTACAAAAATAGTTTAGTTAGACCGTATTGCAAAAAGATAACTTAATTGTATCTGTACGAAAAATAATTATTGAATTGCAAAACTTTTTGGTTTTAATGATATGAATATATTATGAGGCCCCATATATGGAGGCTTTTTTTTTTTTTTTTTTTAAATTATAATTTTTTAATCGGTGATAAAAGTTGCATTTTCGAAAGCCTTTTTTTTTTTTTTTTTTTTTTTTGGAGAAAAGTACATTTTTTTTCAGATTTTTTTTTAAAATTAAAAATAGTGACCTATAAGAAAGCAATTTGACGGTGAAAACAAAGAAATAATCGAAATTAACTTTAACGTCAATTTAAGGGCCCTAAATTGTTGGGGTTGTGACGTCGCCGGAGGTGTGATGAAGTTCGTGTACGGTAAACTCATAAACGTGAATATCAAATTAAATTGTTAATTATGTTCTTCAATTAATATTCGTTTTACCATATATAATATTAGCATTGGAGGATAAAAATCTACAATGATATGACATCGAAAATAGGAATTAATTACATTTATGATCATTGAAGTTTAGAGTTTATACGTATACAGTTATTAAATTTTAATTTGTATCAATAAAATCACTTAATTTTCGTTTTGATGTCAACAAAATCATTCTCGTCCTAAACCATCAAAGTTTAGTGTTAAAATGATGACGTGATAAGTCAATACGAAACATAACCTATTAGTACAATGCCACATCGAATCTAGCCATTAAAAAACCGGTACATGATATTGACGTAGCACCCACATATAAAACAATATGTAGAAAAAGTAAAACTTTTTGAAATTCAAAATTGTTTTTAAGCTGATATGGTGTGGCGCTGGTGTATTAGACTTGATATTAACTTGTCACATCATTATTTCGGTGCTAGATTTTAATGGATTTTGGTGAGCGTTATTTTATCGACACCTAAATGAAAATTCAGTAACTTTATCAACACAAATTAAATTTTAGTAACCGTGGCCGTGCAAAAATAGTATATAAACAAGAACAAAAACTAACTCTGTCATAAAATCACTTGACCCTATATAAGACAAACTCACTCTATTATGTGTTGAAATTCAACCATATGAGGATGTTAGGATTTGAACACCTGAGCACTTGACCCAAAATGTCTAATATCTTCAATTATATCATGAAACTATTTGACTTAAAAGGTTAGAGAATTAAAAACCAATAATAACTTTTATTATTATTTCTAACACATGTCTTACACGAATATATATCTACTTGAAAAACATGTAAGAGAACCACTCTTCCTTTTATATATATATATATTCATAGAGTAAAGTTACAGATATATACACAGAACTAAGAAGGTATAAATAGAAACTAATCAAATAGCTAGAAGTTAGGGATCTAATCAGTCTAATTCAGGAATCTACAAATATATTTACGGCAGTATAATCCCTATAATTAAGGAGAAAATATCTCAACACTCCCCCTCAAGTTGGTGTAAAGATGTCATACGTACCCAACTTGGAACTTTGAGAATATCTGATTTGAGACTGCTTTTGTAAGAATATCAGCCAATTGATTTTCGGAATGAATCTTGGGCAACTCTACAATATTCCCATCTAACTTCTTCTTAATGAAAAATCTATCAACTTCAACATGTTTTGTTCGATCGTGTTGGACAGGGTTGTGAGCTATATCACAGGCAGCTTTACTGTCACAGTACAACTGGATTGGTTGCTTAGGTGGATAACCCAAATCTTGTCAAAGCAGCCTTAACCATAAAGCTTCACACAGTGCAAGTGCCATACCTCTGAATTCAACTTCTACGCTTGAATGAGCTACAACATTTTGTTTCTTACTTCGCCATGTGACATGATTACCTCCTACAAATGAGAAATAACCTGATGTTGATCGTCTATCATCTAATGCTCCAGCCCAATCAGAGTCTGTATACACCTCTATGTCCTGCCAATTTGCATGTTTAGTAAACAAAATTCCTTTTCCAGGAGCAGATTTCAAATATCGCAAGTTCCGCATAACTGCATTCACATGTTGTTCTCCAGGATTATGCATAAATTGACCAACAATGCTTAATGAATAAGAAAGGTCAGGCCTCGTGTGAGCCAAGTATATAAGCCTTTCTACAAGTCTTTGATATCTTCCTTTATCAACATGACCTTGATTTGCTTCAATGCATAACTTCGGTCCTCGCTCAGTCGGTGAATCAACCGGTTAACATGCTGACATACCAGTTTCTTGTAACAAGTCCATTGCATTCTTTCACTGGGATAAGAATTCCCTTCATTGATCTGGAAACTTCAATCCCAAGAAAATATTTCAAGCTACCTAAGTCTTTCATTTCAAATTCTTTACACAAGTGTTCTTGCAATGCTTTTCTTTCTTCTTAATCATTTCCTGTAATCACCGTGTCATCCATATATATAATGAGAGTAGTAATTTTACCTTGCCATCCTTTTAAGAATAAAGTGTAGTCTGATTACTTTGATAGCATCCAAAAGCTAACAAGGACTTTGTGAACCTCCCAAACCATGCTCTTGGAGATTGTTTTGGCCCATATAGTGGTTTCTTTAATCTGCAAACTTTCCCTGTATGGCTTGTTGATGTCATACTTCCCGGAGGAAGCTCTATATAAACTTCTTCAGATAATTCACCATGCAAAAAAGCATTTTTTACATCAAATTGGTGCAATGGGCAATCTAAATTTGCAGCTAAGGACAATAAAACTCTAATGGTATTGATTTTAGCAACAGGAGCCAATGTCTTTGTATAATCAATCCTATAGGTTTGGTTGCATCCTTTAGCTCCAAATCTCTCTTTAAATCTTTCAATCATGCCTTTTACTTTATATTTTATGGTGTAAATCCATCGACATCCAACTGGCCTTTTTCCTACTGAGCAGTCAACATGCTCCCATGTTTCATTCTTTTGCAAGGAGTTCATTTCCTCATTCATTGCAGCTCTCCATCTTGGATCTGCTAAGGCTACCTGCACACTGATAGGAATAGCTACAGTAGATAATTGATTTACAAATGACTTATTTGATTCTGACAGGTTATCATTTGACACATAATGAGTCATGGGATATTTAACTTTACTAGAAATTCCAGGTTCATATATGAATCTAGGAATACCTCTAGTAATATGTTCTGGCAGCATTCTTTTTGTTGGTTCAGGTTCAAGTTCAAAAGTAGGAATATTCTCAGTAGACGATTGGTGTGGTATATTAGCTTGGGACTGCAAATTAGCTTCCTTTTCAATTAATGGAGTTCCATCTTGTAGTTCAATTCCATCTTCCAATTCAGTTATCCTGTCATTGTCCAATTGATCATTAACACCATTATGAAGAACATGATACTCCCCCTAAACTTGATAGTCCAAATTCTAAATTTCTTTTTGGTTCCCCTCTTGAAATTCAGTCTAGGAAGTAAAATACATTATGTATTCATGGAAGGCTATGTCCATTGTTATGAAAATACATTGAGTTGGAGGATGATAACATCTGTACCCCTTCTGATTGGTAGGAAATCCAAGAAACACACAACGTAGCACCCGTGGAGCGATCTTGTGATGTTGTTGTTTATGGATATGTACAAATACTACACATCCAAAGACATGAGGAGGCAAATTTGGTGTTGGCGGAGTAACCTGTGAACACGAAATTTTTACATTTAAAAAAAATCATTGTTGACCGTTGACCCATGACTGTAAATACAGTCGTGGGATTTTGCTTACAGTCGTACGACTGTAATATAAGTATAGTCGTACAACTATACTTTCGGGGGCAAATTGCAGAACCCATACCCCCTTGACTTGGAAAAGTGGGGAAATCTTGAGCATTTAATGCTCAAGATTTCCGGGTAAGTAGGCATATAAAAGCTTAAAAAAATAAGAGTAGAGGACTTTTAGCAAAAGAAATCTGGAACTTAGAGATTTTAGAGAGAGAAAAAGGGAGAAAAAGAAAGAAGAGAGACAAGAAAAACTTACTTTCTTCTCACATTTTCTCCTTAATTTCTTGTTGTTAATCACTAAAACGAATTAGAAATCCTAGGTTAACTCCCACACTAGAAATCTAAATCATTTTGGGACAAAAACAAACACAAATCCGTGACTTTTCTGGGATTATTTGGACACTTTTGCAACCTTAACTTTCCAAGGAAAAAGAGCGAATTCACGTGGATTGGTGCGTAGCCAGGGGTCATTCCAGCTGTGGATTGTCGCCAAGGAGGTAAACAACCTTTAACTCAACTCTTTTTCCAGCTTTCTGGGTGATTTACTTGTGTTTGGTGCGTTTTTATTCAAGTTTTTAAGTTTTTATTTCTGGAAAAATAAGAACAGTTGTACGACTGTTCTTCACACAAGAACATGGGCACGACTATAATTACAGTCGTGCCAAACCTTTTACAGTCGTACCATTGTATTTATTTTCTCAGTGTTAAAGTTCTCTTTTTAGGTTTTTTTAGCAATTTCTGCCTCTGGTAAGGATTACAGTTGCACGACTGTAGTATACAGTCGTACGATTGTAAATACAGTCGCACGACTGTAGTCTTCGGTCAGGAGCAAAAATCCCTAAAAAATCCCTAAAATCCAAAAAATTTCATAAAACCCAAAAAAAGAAAAAATTCCATAAAAATCAGAAAATTTCAGAAAATCAGAAAAATCTTGAAAAATAAAAAATCATCAAAAATGATTTTGGTTTGTGCATTCACGACTTTAGATTTATTTTTCGGTAAAATTACATTTAGAACAAAACCACGACGGAGACCCGGTTCTCCCGAAAACTGACCCACTTTGCATGCTAAGTTAAAATAAACCGAAAAAATGTTTTCAAAGACGATTTTGTCACAAAACCAAAAATACAGGGACGTTTCAAAATGGTTTTCCAGGTCTAACTGGGCCGGCCGACCGGGCCAACCCGGTTACCCCAATTGCATGACCCCAAATGTCTAATTCCCAATTCTGTCTATTTGAGTCTTACTTATGGCGTGCCGTATAAACTGTGCTAACCTCTGTTTTGCAGCTTTTATTTTATTTTATTTTTATTTTTATTTGTATTTTAATAGAATTAATCGTGTATTTAGGCGGTTGTAAATTTTTTTTAGATTTTCGTGTATTCTAGGCGCTTGTATCAGTGAGGCGAGAGTTTTATTTTTCCATTCAATTGGGTTGTAAACTTCTTAAATATTTACTTCTTTACTGCTTATATTTGCATTATTCCGTATGTGCGCCGCATGTATTATTTAATAAAAATCAACTTTTAGCAATTTAAAGTGTCATAACTAGAACATTGGCAATAATATTTAAATTAGACACGAAATAAGGGACTTGTCCGAACCTAGATCTCTGAAAAGTGTGGCAGTTCCCGCTTTGGTTCAGTTACACTGTAATTTCCCGGTTGAGTTGAGCCGGGTGGCGACTCCTATACTTTTTATCGAGATTTAGGTCTCGATTCTTTTTCGAAACAATCTGCTTTTCCAAAAAACAAATTTCCAAACCAAAAACCCTACGCGAGGGAGGGCCCCTCCCGAAATCGAGGCGCCCCTTCTGAAAGGGAGTCCCGCGTCTCGTCGAAAACGCGTCGTCCGCTCTCAACTATATCCTTATGTAAAGCTCAAAGAGGTGTTTAAAAGTCAAGAGATTGGGATGGAGTTTGATTTATTAAATATGCTGCTGAAGTTAATGCTTCCCCCTAATAGGATAATGGCATATGTTCTTGAATCAGAGAGGCACGTACAACTTCTAATAAATGTCAAATTTTCCTCTCAGCAACCTTATTCTACTGAGGTGTATCAACACATGTCGTTTGATGAACAATTCCATGTGTTTCCAAATAATACTTAGTTTAGAATTCAGATATTCACCACCATTATCACTGTGAAAAACTTGAATATGTGCATTATAATGAGTCTGAATCATTTTATGAAATTTTTGAAATAACAAATTGACTTCAGTTTTGGATTTCATTAGGCACACCCAAGTCATTTTGGTACAATCATCTATAAAGGTAACAAACCAACGAGATCCACCTAAAGTTGGAATTTTAGAGGGACCCCATACATCGGAATGAACAACCATGAGAGGTAAATGACTTTTATTGAAACTTAATGAAAAAGAACTCCGGTGACTTTTTGCAAGTTCATAAACAGCACAGCGGAACAAAGAGACATCAATGTTTGTAAACAAACGAGGAAACAACTTTTTAAGGTACCCAAAAGATGCATGTCCCAATCTCTTGTGTTGCAACCAGATTTTAGCTTTATCTTTCTCTCTATAAGAGTCATCCATTGCCAAAACTTGGTGCAGCTTGTTAGAACTTTTCGATTGTAAGTCCAAGTAATACATATTCCCTCGCCTAATACCACAACCAATCATATGCTTCGTTCAGATATCCTTAAAAAGACAGAAACTAGGCCAAAACGCAACAATACAGGATAAGGTTGTTTTTATTTGAGAAACAGATAAAGATTGTAATTTAAAGATGGGACAACTAAATCAGAATTCAAATTTAAAGTATCAAAGAGGGATACAAAGCCCTCCCCTAAAATTTGAACTTTATTACCATTGGCTGTAGAAACAACTTTTTGTGGGGATCATTTAAGACTTTGAACTTGTCTAGTATCATATACATATGATTTGAGGCACCGGAATCAATCATCCACATGCCATCACAAATAGGTGTAGAAATATTTAAAACCTTACCCTCATTTGTTGTAGTTGCTACTAATGTTGAAGCTGTCTTAGGGCCAGTTTGGTAGGGCTGTTAGTGAAAGTGCTATCAGGGAAAGGGCTGTCAAGGAAAGAGCTGCTAGGGAAAGTATTGTTTGGAAAAGCTAATGAGTGTTTGGTAATATTTTTATAAAAATAGCTCTATTCTTAAAAGCAGTTTGTGTGGTATTTGATAAAACTGTTTATAAAAGTGCTGTTGATATATAAAATAACATAAAAAGACATATATGATATAAATTAATTTTTACTTAATTTAATTAATTAAATAATATTAGAAATTAATAATTTCTTTTACACACATTGAATTAAAAAAATTATTTTATTTATTTATTTGTATATTATTAGGTATTAATAATTTTTTTATTAATCTCCATATCACATACATATTATACAAAAAAAAAAAAAAAAAAAAAAAAACATTTATTTTAATTGAAAGATACTAATATAAAGTAACAATTTTTATACTAATCATCCATACATATATAATAAGTTAATCAAAAAATTGATCAACACATGATTGTTGCTAATTTGTCTGTGCTATCAAAGATAAAGCAATCTTATCACGAATAGAATCCATTTCTATAACCTTACTATTACTACAATTCTTCTCAGATAAAGCATCATCGCTAAACTTTATATATTCCTAGTGAATTTGGTTGTGAGTCACTAATATTTAATTTTTGTATTTATCCTTATTGGAAATATGGCTTAATTTTCATAGTTCTATAATTCTTATTATTTTCAATATGAGATTTACTGCTCTCTATTTATTCAAGTTATATATTGCGTATCAGATGTGTTGTTTAATACATACACACAATCCAACAAATTCTTTAGTATTACACTTTCATAATAAGTTGTTTAAACACTAGTACAATTTTTCACTTGATTTAGACAAATTATTGTGAGAAGATATTTATAATAATAGAATCAATAAAAATTCTACAAGGGTCTTGGATTGGATTGATCCGAGACATTCTAAATTTTCTTAAACGCTTTACTTTTCCTACAATTAGCAATAAAAGTATCAATTTTTGGAAATGCTAAGATTATCACCAGAAACAAAACTTGACCACAATCAAAATGGTATTATTATTATAGAGAGAAAGGGAAGTACATAAACAAAAAGAAAAAACCAAGGTTATGAAAACCGGACCGGACCGGCCGGTTCGACCGGTTTTACCGCGAACCGGCCATGGGTCCGGTCGGTTTAATTGAAATCAACGGTTTACAAGAAAACCGGAATTGACCGGTTCGAACTACGGAAAACCGGTGAACCGGCGAATCGGTCAAAAACCAGTTTTCTTGACCAATACTATATAAAATTTAGAAAATGTCATAAGTGGGATTCGAACACACAGCCTCTCAAGATGAATCTAGTGCCTTAAACCACTTAGTCACCCTGAGTTTATTGATAGGCTTTACTTAAATTTGTAATATATCAATTAAATAAAAATCAATATATCAATTATTTGCTTATATCACGAAATAATAAAATCAAAATGACAATTTTCATCCTTAATCTTGAAAAACGTACATCAATTGAATTTGAATTTATGATTTTGCATTGTACAAGAAAACTGAAGTGACTACATTAGTTCATTATGTTTTATTGAATCATACTATTTTATTAGTTAATTTTTGATTCCAAATCCAGTGCACTACTTGCTTCATTTAGTAGTAGTACTTTTGATTTGTTTAGTATTTTCTTGCTATTGCTAGTCTCTGTTTTTGCTCTTACTTTTACTAGTTTATTTTTATTATTTAAGGCTTGTATTTGCTTAAGTTTTAAGATATTTTATGAAGTTATTTTTAATATTAAACATTTGAAACTTGTGTTTGATGAATTTATAAGCTTATTTATTATTTAAATAATATTTTTTCTAAAAAAATCAATAATCCGGTATAACCACCGGTTGAACCGGTTGAACCACGCACCAGTAGCTTCACCGGTTTGATGTCCGGTACGGTTATGATAACATTGGAAAAAACATAACTGAAAACACACCCTAATTATTATAACTGTGTGAAATTTAATTAAACACCCTCCCTCTCAACTGAAACCAACATTAAATTAAGAACCATAGCAACCGCGTGCAGGGTTGCTGACCGTAACCTTAACTGGTGTTGTTTCTTCTTTCTCAACATCTTTTGTCTCAGTCTTAACAGTAGGAGGAGCAATAAAAGCAGAAGCCGGTTTTGTTTGTTCACCTACAATTTCCTCCTTCTTTGGTTTGATCAATTCTTCCTTCTTGGTTGATGATATAACTAGATTTTCCTGGTCCTGCATATCATTTTGATTGATGTGCCTCTTTGTGATATGGGCTATGGGTTAGCAAATTCAGTTTCATTTACATTCTCATAAACACCTTACAAATAAACATATGGAAGAAGCTTAAGGAAATAGGTGAAAATTTTTTAGCAAATACCATATCAGAAAGTAAAAGATGTAATAATCCAGAAACTAGAGAAATTGAACTGCAGAAGCCTAAGAAAGCGCCATTCACAAAAATAAATAAATAACAACAAAAAAACAAAAAAAAGTTCCATAAATCATAACAAAATATCATCATGCAAACCAATCAGCTATTCATAATCTATATGAAAATTCAGGTTTCATTAGGCAGATGATTGTTCGAAATCTATTATGGCAATTGTGTAAAGAGATAAAGGTCAGCCTTATTCTTACAACAAGTAACTATTCAGGAAATAGAGGTTAAAGCACTCACTTAAAGGTCCAGTAGCAGTCAAAGTTTGATCCTCTCCAAGAAACTGAAACGTCAAAAACCTTCACAGGCTTTGGTGGGGCAAAAGAACAAGTCAAAGATGCTGTAACGAAACATCAGATCTTATTAGCGTTTGACTTCAATAAAGTTGAGATCCATTATTTTTTTCTTCATTATCAAGGAAAGCTCTCTGTATAGTCCCGCCAAAAATCACTACCATAAAAAGAAAATGCAGTTTATGGATTCAAATTACATGTTAAAGCTTTAGATTCCAAAACCTTATCAAGCTCTAGAGAAAAGAGGCTCAAACAAAAAGAACCAGAAAATTAACGGAAACCCATTTGTTGAGCTTGGAAATAATTTCTATTAACAAAAGCTTTCCAGCAAAGACACACTTTATTATCCACCAATACTCTAATATACTTCACTTTGAATTTGTTTTTCGGTACACTCTAAACAAGTATGCTAATGCCTATTTATAGGCTTGGTTTTGTTCTTCTACATTAATCATTTTCCTTCTAGTAGTTTCTAGTGCTAATTAACTCTTCACAATTCTAGAATAATATCTAAACATAATTAAGATAATTCTAGTAGTTTCTAGTAATAATTTGGGCCTAGAATTCTCTATTTCATTTCCATATTCTAAGGCCTGGAATTTTCTATTAATTGTTATAAGTCGGTGACTTCTCAATACTCCCCCTCACCGACTACTCTCTTTCGTATAGCTTGTCGAGTCATCATACCAAGTTGCCTTCTAAACCCTTCATACCTTTTTTCACTTAGACCTTTAGTAAATATGTCCGCAACTTGGTTTTCAGTCTCGACATACTTCATCTTGATATCTCCTCTCAACACCTTTTCTCGAAGAAAATGATAGTGAACCTCCACGTGCTTGGTTATTGCATGGAACACTGGATTTTCTGCCAAACGAATAGCTGATTGGTTATCACAGTATAGGTCTACAGCTTGGTCAATTGGTTGATGCAAATTTTCCAATAACTCCACAACCCATGTGCATTCTTGAGCTACCATAGCTGCTGCTCTGTACTTTGCTTCTGTGCTTGATAAAGAAACCATAGGTTGCCTTTTGTTGCAGCAAGACACGACTCCTGATCCTAGTGAAAACATATATCTAGTCGTTATTCAACGAGTGTCGCGGTCACCAGCATAATCCGCATCGCAGTATCCCACGATCTCAAGAGTAGCTCCCTTCTTGTACAATATTCCACAGTGAATGCTATTCTTGACATACCTTAGTATTCGACGTACCGCTTTCAAGTGTGGCTTCTTTGGATTTTGCATGAACTGGCTCAAAACACCGACTGCGTATGAGATTTCAGATAGAGTCAATGTTAGGTAGATTAAACTACCCACCAATTGTCTATACATCGTGGCATCTTTCAAATCCTTTCCTTCCGTAGAGCATAATCTCGCATTCACTTCCATAGGTGTTGAAATTGGCTTACAGTCAATTATGCCATACCTCTCAAGTAATTCTTGAGCATACTTTTGTTGGCAAAGGAATAGACCATATTTGGTCTTTCGACTTCGAGTCCTAAGAAATGCTTAAGCTCTCTAAGCTCCTTCATTTGAAAGTGAACAGATATATTGCTTCTAGTTTGATGAATCTCTTCGTTATCGTCTCCTATTATGATCAAATCATCATGTATACTAGCACAATAGAGACCTTACCATCTCATACCTGTTGGTGTGCCCTAGTTCTTAGGGCATTGGATTCTTGTATTTTGTATTATACATTAAGAGTCATGTATGAATACATTATTTGTGTCACATTAATAAAGGCAATTAATCTATTTCATTTATATCTTGTGCTATAATATGAGTAGAGTATTGATAATCATAAAACCTATCCCAAGTCTGTTCTAATCGTAGGAACGAATAGAACCACAGACTTGTATATTCGATGACTGTATGGTAGTTCTTAACTAGCCACAGTACTTGTATAGTCAGTCATGAATATAGGTACATGTCATTGACATGGGACTGGATCGATCCGCACAAGAAAGCCACATGGTTGTCATGTCATAGGTCTTTCTTGAGTAGGTCTCTTTTGTCCTCAGACCAGATTTCATTATAATATCGATATGGAATCCGGTTCACTTTGACATACGCCTAACAGGTCTATAAAAGGATGCTAAATACGGGTATGATTGGGTGGACCGGTGAACATGTTGATATTGATGATGAAGTGATGGAATTGCCACTCGGGTAACACTGAGATGATATCATTGGCCACTTGATGAGTGGGACTGATAAGTGTATGGCCATACCCAAATAAGTTGGTTGCTTATTTGATTAATCAGTCAACTCAAGATCAAGAAATATAATAAACAACAGAAGAGGATGACAAACACCATGCCTCTTGTTTATTCATATCGATATCGTTAGGCAAAGGACACTATGAGATTACTACCGAGTGAGTGTCTTCTAAAGACTGCTGCATCTCTGTCTTAATTGGGGGCTGTAATGGTTTGCTAGAACCCACTTACAGTCTGTGGGCCTTGGGCCTACTGCCAACATAAAGACAGACCCATAGGATCGTGCACATAGATCAACTGAGCTGGAACTTATAGAAATTGTACATGTAATGTACATTGGAAGGAATGCGTTAATTAATTAGTTGACATTCGGTGTCAAGGTAATTAATTGACATTGGGTTGAATTTAATTTAATTAATAAGTTTACATAATGTAATTAATTAATTTATCAATTAATTGAATTACATAAAGTAAACAATTAATTAAATAATTTTCCTAAGTAGGAAAATTAAATACATGTATTGTATTAACTTAAGTGTGATTTAATTTTATTTAGGGGTAATTAAATTTAGCCAAATGGAATTAAATTACATAGTATATACTTTTTAATTAAAGTTTATTTATGTAATTATAATCCTAGTGGGCTTGGGTTTAATTAACCTAATTAGAACCCAATTAGACAAGGTGTCTATAAAAGGGCACACTTAAGGAAGAAAAACCTAATTCAACTCTAATAATTGCTGGAAATTTCAGCCACCAATAGCAGCCCCAAAACAGCTGAAAATCCCAGCATTAAACCTCCAATCCTTCGCGTCTTCGGCTAGCACCGGTTCCCGCTCAGTAGTTGGTCGTGCACCGGACTTTGGAGATCGCAGTTTCAAGAAACGATTCTGCAGCAGTCTCTAGAGGAGACGAATCCGGTGAGTTAATCTCTCTTGATTCTTAGTTGATTTTATTCTAATAAATGGTAATTGGACACGATAGGTGGATTCTAGGAAATTTTAAACGGTGTATTTTCCACTGCGCCACGTTATTTTTCCAATGACGAATCCCAACAGTGGTATCAGAGCCTAGGTTTTGTCCATTAGATTGTTTGGAATTGGTTCTTGAAAGCGTTCTTGAAGAAAGAATGGGTTTCAAGTTTGTTATTTTAGGGTTTTTATTCAATTGGTTTTGGTTTTGATAAACCCTAGAATTTTTGGATTGGGGTTTTTGATTATTTTCCCCAATTGGTTTCCATCTTAAAAATTATTGTTTTATTGATTATTTAATTTTTGATGGCCTTTTTTTATGATTTAAAAAAAAAAAGATTTTGGGCTGGATGGAATCGCAAATTGCGATTCCATCCAGCGGCAGCAGCCCATTGGGCTGCTGCTGCCGCGGCAGGCTGCCGCGCAGCGGCACTGCTGCCCTGTCGGGACAGCGGCGCCGTGCGCGGGTTTTGGGTCTGGTTTTGGATTTTGCGGGTAATTTTTTTTTATCCCGGACCCTAATGCAAATTAAATTAATTTTTTTTTAATTAATTTGTATTTAAAATTATTTATTTTGTTGGCATGCATATTTAATTTAATTGTTTGCATATTAAATTGAATATGGACTTTGTAAAATTGGCCCAATAAACCGTGACACCGGTTAAAATTGGGAGAGCTAAATTTTAAATTTGTGACAACCCAAATTCAAGTGGGAGCAAAAATTGTTAATTTTGCATTTATGGATGTTATCCATTGGACCTTTATGGGCCTTAGTTACATTTGTTAAAATTGGCGATTTCACCCTAAGTAACTCGGCTTAACATTTATATTTATAATTTGGAATGCCATGATCATGCATCATATTGGTATATATGTGCACGAGAGGTACTTTGTTTGAAATGTTATGTTGAGTTCTATGGGCCCTAAATTATTATCGGTTGTAATTTAATTTTGGGAAATATGGCCTGCGTGCCATTTTTTATTTTGATGTAATTTTAGAATAGATTTTATTTTACAAAATTATTGTAATTGCATCAAGTATGGAGGAAGGCCCAAATGGAGCAAGCCCATGGTGGGAGCCCAAGAAGGATTGCAGTCCGACCCATGAAGAATTAGATAGGATATCTAGTTTTTCATTAGGTTGTAATTAAAGGCCCATAGGATCTCATTTATTTTAAATTAAGTATGCTATTGCATTTTTCATATGATATGGATGTATGGATCACCAAATTATTACCCGCGTTTATGCATGCTAAGCCGTATCACTTAATTATAATCCGAAAATTAAAATATTGAGTCGCTTAAAAGTGCTTCCCACATTCACACCTCTTCCTCCCATTGATGCTGCAATGTGCGCCATGCCCTAGCTGGGTATATTGTAGTATTCGGCGGGCCGTCGAGGGTTAAGATACTTGGTATGGTTAACATGTGAATGGTGGTTTGACTCAACATGGGTAGCATTAGCTCAGAGCGGGCCCTAAGCACAGATGGGTAAAGTGTCAATAAGCCCATCAAACCAAGAGTCCTTCGTGGAAGGATTGGATAGGTTGTCCTACCAAACGACTCAATGGTTGGTTAGCGAGCCCTAGTTCGGCCAGTCATTGATAAGTTGTGGATCTTGGTCAAGTCAGCCAATTAACAACACCAACAAACAAATTAAAATCGGATTATTAATTTGAATTGGCTTAAAAGTCCTTTATTTCTAACTCAAGCAATGATTTCTTCCATGTAGATAATCCCATTTCAGTTAAGCAATTTAAATGGCTGCAACAAACAACAACTCACTCTCACTTAGGTCACTCTTGGAGAAGGAGAAGCTTTCGGGGACTAACTTCCTGGACTGGGCTAGGAACTTACAAATAGTTCTTAGACAAGAGTCTAAGGAGTATGTACTGAATGCTCCTTTACCAGCCGGCCCTCCCGCAGGTCGAGGCATCACCACAGCGATGGTGGAGCAGTACGATCGGCATGTGAGGGATGACCGAGATGTCTCGTGCCTCATGCTGGGTACCATGGCTTCTGATCTTCAGAAGCAGTTCATGGACGAGCATGCTTATGAGATGATGGATCAGCTTAAAAAGATGTTCCAAGATCAGGCTCGTCAGGTACGTTACCTGACAACTAAGGCACTTTGCACGACTGTGATGGCAGCTGGGACTTCTGTTAGCACTCATGTGCTAAAGTTGAAGGGGTATATTGATACACTTGCCCGCTTCGGCTCTCCAGTTCCGCAAGACTTGGCAATAGACATAATTCTCCGGTCACTTCCTGAGTCTTACAACCAGTTTATCATGAATTACCATATGCAAGGGTTGGATAAATCGGTTGTTGAGCTGCATGGCATGCTCAAGCTTGCTGAGCAGTCTCTTAAGAAGACTCCTGAAGTATTGCTGGTGAACAAGGGCAATACGCCCATTGCTAAGGGAAAGGCCAAATCTAAGGCCAAGGCTAAGGCCCAAAAGGCCAAGGCTAAGGGCAAAAAAGTGGTGGCCCAACCTAAAGCAAGGGTTGCCTCTCCTGACGATGTTTGCCATGAGTGTCATAAGAAGGGGCACTGGAAGAGCTCATGTCCAAAGTTAAGGGAGCAACTGAAGGGCAAAACTGCTGCTTCAGGTATTTATGTTGTTGAGA
This sequence comes from Euphorbia tirucalli, assembly GCA_039660915.1. Lineage (NCBI taxonomy): Eukaryota > Viridiplantae > Streptophyta > Magnoliopsida > Malpighiales > Euphorbiaceae > Euphorbia > Euphorbia tirucalli. Next base: position 9,900,358 of record CM077638.1, read on the forward strand.
TTAATCTGGCTATTTCTACATCTTGGGTCTTGGACACTGGATGTGGATCTCACATTTGTTCAAATGTGCAGGGTCTAAGAAATAGGAGATTATTAGGATCTGGAGAAGTAGATCTTCGAGTCGGAAATGGTGCTCGGGTTCAGGCCATGGAGATCGGAGATTATTTCTTGGAGATGCCTAATGGACTTGTTTTGGAACTAAGAAACTGTTATTTTGTACCTACGATGCGCAGGAATATTATTTCCGTTTCTTTGTTGGATATTTCTGGTTTTGTATTTAATATTGGACATGGTAGAATTTCTATGCAATGTGGCAATATTATTTATGGAACAGCATTTCTTGAAAATGGCTTATATATCCTTGATCTAAAACGTGAAAGTTCAATCTATAACATAAATACTGAAAGGATTAAACAAAATGAAATTAATCCTACTTACATCTGGCATTGTCGACTTGGCCATATAAATGAGAAGCGCATAGCTAGGCTTTACTCTAGTGGAGTGCTAGGGTCATTTGACATCCAGCCTTATGACACATGCGAATCTTGTTTGAGAGGCAAGATGACAAAGGCGCCTTTTAGCAAGACTGCTGAAAGGGCCTCAGAGCTATTGGAGCTAATACATTCCGATGTATGTGGCCCAATGAGCACTAGTGCTAGATCTGGTTTTCTATACTTCGTCACCTTCACGGATGACTTCAGCAGATACAGTTACGTGTATCTAATGAAGCATAAGTCTGAGACTCTCCAAAGGTTCAAGGACTTTAAGAATGAAGTAGAAAACCAACTTGGCAAGAAAATAAAAGCACTTCGGTCTGACCGAGGGGGTGAATATTTGAGCCAAGATTTTGACTCGTTTTTGAGAGAGTGTGGGATTGTATCCCAACTCACTCCTCCTGGTACACCCCAGTGGAATGGAGTGTCAGAGAGGAGGAATAAGACCTTACTTGACATGGTCCGCTCGATGATGAGTCATGCTACACTCCTTGTCTCCTTTTGGGGATATGCTTTAGAGACAACTACTTGCATTCTTAATAATACACCAAGCAAGGCAGTTGAGGGAACACCATATGAACTATGGAAAGGCCGAAAGCCCAATGTTTCCTTCTTGAAGATTTGGGGCTGTGATGCACATGTTAAGAAATTGACAAGTGGCAAACTCGAGTCCAAATCTATCAAGTGACAGTTTGTGGGTTACCCTAAGGAAACTAAGGGTTATTACTTCTACGATCCAGCCGAAAACAAAGTTTTCATAGCCAGAAATGCAGTCTTCTTGGAGAAGGAATTCCTTTCCAAGAGAGACAGTGGGAGTAATGTTGAACTGTCAGAAGTTCAAGACTCACAAACTCCTGCAGCTACTGCTGAGGATGCTTCGGGAACCAATCTGACTACTCAAAAAAAAAATTGAGGAACCAGAAACGGTTGCACAGGACCTTAGAAGGTCTGGTAGGACATGTCATCAGCCAGAAAGGTATGGCTTTCTCGTGACTGATGATGGGGACCTTATGGTCGTTGACCAAGGGGAGCCCAAGACCTATCAGGAGGCTGTTGAAAGCCCACACTCAGGTCAATGGCGCAAAGCCATGGAGGCTGAGATGCAATCTATGCACGATAACCAAGTATGGAACTTGGTGGATCCACCTCTGGGTGCTAAGGTGATAGGTTGCAAGTGGTGTTTCAAGTTAAAGGCCCTGTGTGTATAAGATGGTTAGTGGGAGTGTTTCCACCATCCTAGTGCTGTATGTTGACGACATCCTTATCATTGGAAGTGACATACCAACACTGTAAGGGGTTAAGCAGTGGTTGAGTAGGTGCTTCGCAATGAAGGACTTAGGCGAAGCTGAGACGATCTTAGGGATCAAGATCTACAAAGATAGATCCAATCGGCTTCTAGGCCTAAGTCAGGCCACATACATTGACAAGGTTCTAAAAGGATTCAGCATGGACAAGGCAAAGAAAGTATTCTTGCCTATACGCCATGGGTTGAAGCTGAGTAAGAGAGATGGTCCTAAAACAAAGAAGGACCGGGAGAACATGGAAAAGATCCCTTATGCATCTGCTATTGGATCTATCATGTACTCCATGTTATGTACGAAGCCTGATGTCGTGTTTGCACTAAGTATGACTAGCCGGTACCAGTCGGACCCCGGTGAGGAACACTAGAAGGCAGTCAAGGCAATCTTGAAGTACCTTAACTGGACTAAGGATGCTTTCTTAGTGTATAGAGGTCAAGATGAGCTGGTAGTGTCAGGTTACACTGATGCAAGCTTTGAGACCGATAAGGATGAGAACCAGTCACAGTCTGGTTATGTTTCTCTCCTGAATGGCGGTGCCATTAGTTGAAGGTCCTCAAAGCAGGCCACCATTGCTGACTCTACAATGGAAGCTGAGTACATAACTGCGTGCGAAGCTCAAAGAAAGCCGTTTGGATCAAGAAAGTCATAACTGAGTTGGGAGTAGTGCCCACTATCCTAGACCCAGTTGATGTTTTTGTGACAACAACGGGACCATCGCACAAGCTAAGGTGCCCCGGTCACACAAGAGATCCAAACATGTACTCAGAAAGTTTCACCTCATTCGGGAGATCGTGAACATAGGTGACATATCATTACAGAGGGTTGACACCAAGAATAATGTCGCTGATCCATTGACCAAAGCGCTGTTGCAAACACAGCACGATGGTCATACCAGATCTATAGGAATTAGGGCAATGCCCACTTGGAACTAGTGCAAGTGGGAGATTGTTGGTGTGCCCTAGTTCTTAGGGCATTGGATTCTTGTATTTTGTATTATACATTAAGAGTCATGTATGAATACATTATTTGTGTCACATTAATAAAGGCAATTAATCTATTTCATTTATATCTTGTGCTATAATATGAGTAGAGTATCCATTGATTGATAATCATAAAACCTATCCCAAGTCTGTTCTAATCGTGGAAACGAATAGAACCACAGACTTGTATATTCGATGACTGTATGGTAGTTCTTAACTAGCCACAGTACTTGTATAGTCAGTCATGAATATAGGTACATGTCATTGACATGGGACTGGATCGATCCGCACAAGAAAGCCACATGGTTGTCATGTCATAGGTCTTTCTTGAGTAGGTCTCTTTTGTCCTCAGACCAGATTTCATTATAATATCGATATGGAATCCGGTTCACTTTGACATACGCCTAACAGGTCTGTAAAAGGATGCTAAATACGGGTATGATTGGGTGGACCGGTGAACATGTTGATATTGATGATGAAGTGATGGAATTGCCACTCGGGTAACACTGAGATGATATCATTGGCCACTTGATGAGTGGGACTGATAAGTGTATGGCCATACCCAAATAAGTTGGTTGCTTATTTGATTAATCAGTCAACTCAAGATCAAGAAATATAATAAACAACAGAAGAGGATGACAGACACCAAGCCTCTTGTTTATTCATATCGATATCGTTAGGCAAAGGACACTATGAGATTACTACCGGGTGAGTGTCTTCTAAAGAATGCTGCATCTCTGTCTTAATTGGGGGCTGTAATGGTTTGCTAGAACCCACTTCCAGTCTGTGGACCTTGGACCTACTGCCAACATAAAGACAGACCCATAGGATCGTGCACATAGATCAACTGAGCTGGAACTTATAGAAATTGTACATGTAATGTACATTGGAAGGAATGCGTTAATTAATTAGTTGACATTCGGTGTCAAGGTAATTAATTGACATTGGGTTGAATTTAATTTAATTAATAAGTTTACATAATGTAATTAATTAATTTATCAATTAATTGAATTACATAAAGTAAACAATTAATTAAATAATTTTCCTAAGTAGGAAAATTAAATACATGTATTGTATTAACTTAAGTGTGATTTAATTTTATTTAGGGGTAATTAAATTTAGCCAAATGGAATTAAATTACATAGTATATACTTTTTAATTAAAGTTTATTTATGTAATTATAATCCTAGTGGGCTTGGGTTTAATTAACCTAATTAGAACCCAATTAGACAAGGTGTCTATAAAAAGGCACACTTAAGGAAGAAAAACCTAATTCAACTCTAATTAATTGCTGGAAATTTCAGCCACCAATAGCAGCCCCAAAACAGCTGAAAATCCCAGCATTAAACTTCCATTCCTTCGCGTCTTCGGCTAGCACCGGTTCCCGCTCAGTAGTTGGTCGTGCACCGGACTTTGGAGATCGCAGTTTCAAGAAACGATTCTGCAGCAGTCTCTAGAGGAGACGAATCCGGTGAGTTAATCTCTCTTGATTCTTATTTGATTTTATTCTAATCAATGGTAATTGGACACGATAGGTGGATTCTAGGAAATTTTAAACGGTGTATTTTCCGCTGCGTCACGTTATTTTTCCAATGACGAATCCCAACAATACCTTCACAAATAAGCTTGAATCTGCTGGTGCCATTGAATATCCACTTTGCAATAGGAACTCTTCTCTCTTTCCGTACCAAGCTCTTAGTGCCTGCTTTAAACTATAAAGCTGTTGGAAATGCCCTAGTCCCGAGGCATTGGTCCTTGTATTTGTACTGTGCATTTATTGGATTTATGTATTGTACTTATTTGTGTCATTAATAAAGGCATCAATTCATTTATTATATTTATCTTGTGCAGTATAGTAAATGAAGTATCCAATGGACATATCCATATCCATGACGACTAGTGTCATGCACTTAGCAGTAAGACCATGGATAGGGTTAACGATATGACCATGAATAGATCCGTAGTCTGTTCCAGTCATGGGAATGAATGGAACAACAGACTATCATTAACCTGGTTGTATGGCGGTGTCTTACCGGTCATTGGACATGGAATGTCAACCAAGTTAATGGGTACATGCCTGGGTGCATGGTACTGGATAGATCCACTGAACGAGTAATCCACATGGTATGGTATCACAATGGATTCTCGTGTAGTACTTGTATGGATCCTTTGACCTGACCATATGATGGTGTTACATGTGATGTCGCATACTTAGGGGTACGCCTAAAGGGCCTGTAATAGGGTGCCAAGTATGGGTGCTTTCGGGTATGTCACTGAACATGGTAATACTATGGATATGCAGAAGGGATTTGTCACTCAGTAACCAACTGAGAAGATATCACCGGCCTCTTGATGAATGTGACTGATAAGAGTGTGGCCACACCCAAACAAGTTGGTACTTGTTTGTGAGCATCAGTACATTCGGGATCAAGTTAATGTCTGAACACAAAAGAGGGTGATCAATCCATGCCTCTGTGTTGGACACCGATATCAATGACATGGGATGTACAAGTCTGACTACAGGGTTATGATATCAGTTGGACTGCCATCTCCATCTTAATTGGGGGCTGCAGTGGCTTGCTAGAGCCCAACTGCAGTCTGCGGGCCAAAGGCCCGCTGCCAACATAAAGATGGGCCCACAGGATCGTACACATAGAACGATAGAATGCAGACTTAAGGAATAGCATGTATACTTGGAGTATACACATTGGAGGGAGAGGTGTGTATATATTAATTATATTATAAAGATCAATTGGATTGGTCATAATAATAAAATTAATATACTCAATTGGCTCTTCATAATTAATTGGATTAATTATGAAATTATTTCCTAGGTGGAAATATTCATATGTATGGGTTTACATATGATTTTATTTTGTGCAGAGTTAATTTTAATTTGATGGATTAAATTAAATGTCAAACCAATTTTAATTTGGATGTAAATAATATATTACTTGGAGTAATATATTAAATACATGGGTATATTAAAATTGGACTTGAATTAATTTGAACCAAATTAATTAAAATTAGACTGGGCCTAAATTAAAACATGGAAGCCCGCGCAGAATAAAATGGAGCCAAGATGGGCCAGAATTCCTTATGGAATTCGGCCAACCCTAGGTATAAATACCTAGGGTTAGAAGAATTCGGCCAACCTAAGCTAAACCACTTATAACCGAATTCTCTAGCCTCTCCTCTCCTTGGTTCTTGCTTTTCCATCGCTAGCACAAGTTGCATTTGCCAAGCGTTCGTGTACGTGAGAGCGGAGGAATTCTAAATTGAGTTCTGCAGTCATCATCCGTCTCTAAAAGAGATTTTTCTGGTATGAAATTTCAATCTCTTTCTATTCAATTTTATGTTTTTCAATTTCCGCTTCAATTGCTCCTGGGACCGGATTCGAGGAAATCACCGCGTTCTTCCGCTTTTATCGGGTGATTTCCGGTGAAAAATCCCAACAAAAGCACCCTTTTTAGTTTGCACACATAACTTGGATGGATCTTGCTTTCGAACCCTTTACTTTCCTCCATGTAATTTTCTCGATCTATCTCATCGTGCAGGAATGCATTCTTGACATCCATCTGCCAAAGCTTCCAAGACTTGCTAGTTGCTAAAGCTAACAATACCCATACTGTAGTAATTTTGGCAACTAGACTAAATGTCTCATCATAGTCGAATCCATATGTTTGTGAAAAACCTCGAGCCATTAACAGAGCCTTGAACCTTTGCACCGATCCATCGGGACGAGTTTTCACTTTGTAAACCTATTTACAGGAGATGGGTTGTGTTTCTGCAGGTTGTGGCACTAACTCCCAAGTTTCATTTTCTTTTAGTGCCTTAATCTCTTCCTCCATATTGTTTCTCCACTCCTTGGACCTTGCTGCTTCTTCATAGGTGCTTGGCTCTTTTATACTGTTATCTTTCACCAATGCAGCATTTGCATACTTAGGATTTGGCTTTCTTTGTCTTGATGACCTTCGTACTTGTGCTTGTGATTCTTCATCATCTACTTCAATTTGACTTGGACGATCTTCTTCATGAACCTTCTTGTATACTCCACCCTGCTAAGGTGATTTAGTTTTATTTGGAGACCTCCGCGCAACACTTTCATCATCTGGAGGAACTTCTAGATGATCTTTCTCTACTTCTGACCATTGCTTGTTTCTTTCTTATAATTTTTCTTTGATTTCTTTGGAATCCGGCAAAGCTACGGCTTGGGGAGACCACCATGATGGCATCTCATTGAATACCACATTGCGAGAAGTGTAGCATTTTCCAGTCACCGGATCGCAACACTTCCATCCTTTCCTTTGGTCATCATAACCCACAAATATACATCTAATCGCCTTCTTATTGAACTTGTTGCATAAGTGATCAGGCACAAACACATAGCATATGCAACCAAATACTTTAAAATGACTCACCATGGGTTTTATGTTCTGAAACTTCTCATATGGTGAAATAAATCCAAGCCTCCCCTGTGGCATTTGATTGATAACATGTACCGTTCTCTTCATGCATTCTGCCCAAAAACACGATGGTACACTCTTGGCATGTAACATGCTTCTGCATATCTCCGTAAGATGTATGTTCTTCCTTTCTACTACTCCATTTTGTTATGGAGTATTGGGGTAGGTCAGTTGTCACTTTATCTTTCACCTCTCCAAATACCTTGTGAATTCATGTGATGTTTATTCTCCCCTATTATCAGTATGAAGGCACTGAATCCTTTGGCCAACTTCACTTTCAACTTTTCCTTGTAGCTCTTAAATTTGATAAAGGCTTCTAACTTTTCTTTCATAAAGTCTACCCGTATATACCTTGAAAAATCATCGATGAACGTTATCATGTAGCGTAAACCACTGATGGACGACTGCTTCACTGGATCGAAAACATCTGAATGGACTAGTTGTATCGGCTCTCTTTCTTTGAACTTGGACTCCTCGTATGGTAGTTGATGTGCTTTCCTGTACTGGCAACCGGTGCACACTATATCTTCTCGTATCTCTAGTGAGGAAGTCCCTTTAACATGGATTTCTTCATCATGATCTTCAATTTATGGTAGCTGACGTGTCCCAAGCGTTCATTCCACAAATCAACAGTCTCAATCCTTCGAGTTTTATCTACGTATGCCTCTTATACAGACATGATGTAGATAGACTCTAATTTCCTTCCTTCCAATACTGGCATGCTGGTAGGTTTAAAACTTTTATAGACCTTCACATCTTCTGGTCCAAACACCACATAATTTCCTGAGGCTGTTAGTTGTGATATTGATAGTAAATTCTTCTTCATTCCTGGTACGTGGTAAACATTTTGAAGTTGCACTTGCTGTGGATTATATCGTTACTGTCACCGCCTTTCCAATATGTGTGATTGGCATCTCTGAATTATTAGCGGTGATTACCACTCGTTCACCTTTGTACTGTGACATGCTAAATAATTTATCTTTGTTTCCTGTCATATGATTAGAGCATCCAGAATCTACAATCCAATCAGTATTATAATTAATTGATTTCTCACTTACCACAGCAAGTGCAATCTCCTCCTTTGATTTTTCCATCGCAAAGGACGCCTGGAAGTCCTATTCTTCTTCACTTTCATTTGAAGTCTGCTTTATGGTGGCTATGTTTCCTTCTTTTCTTTTATGCAAGCAATCTCGAGCAAAATGTCCTTTCTTGCCTCAGATGAAACACTCATTGCTTCGCCTAGTATGGTGGTTATAACTCTCACGGTTGCTCTGCACTCCCCCTGCTTGGCTTGTCGACCTCGTGGCCTTTCCCTTTCATTCTCATTTGTTCTGTTCTTGAAAGAATGCTTTCCTCTTCTTTTTCCTTTGTTACTAAATAATGCCTCTTCATTGTTTTCTTTAATAGATACTTGTGCCACTTGTTTTAAAAGAGCTTCTTGGCTAGCTAGGATATTTTCTAATTCATTTAAAGAAGGTTGTACAGGCCAACCTTGTATTGCAGTGATAAAACTCTTATATTCTTGTTTTATACCATTGCAAATAATTCTTCTCATCCTAGCTTCATAAATTTTAGACTCCGAATCCAATTGTTCTATCTCACGGCACAAACTTCTAATATTTTGGAAGTATGCATTGATAGACAATGTACATTTTGTCGCATTCATTAACTCTCCTTCAAGAAGTTAGAGACGAGCATCATTCTTCTTTGAAAATAGAGCCGCTAAAGCATCCCATGCTTCCTTGGGTGTCTCCACATCTTCAATTCTTGAAAGCAAATTTTTATCAATTGTTGCTTGAATCACGTACAGAGCCTTACCCATCCTTATATTCCACTTCTTAATGGCTTGGGCATTTTCTGTTGGTGGTGAACTGTCTTCTCCATCCACTATATCCCACAAGTCTTGCCCTTTGAGGTAAGACTTGATACAGGTTCGCCAATCCCGATAGTTATACTCGTTCAACTTCTTAATACTACCCGGAGTGCTTATTTGATCTGACATCGTGACTTGGTTGGTATACTTTCACCAAGTACGCTTGGTCCCGGACAACAAGCTCCACAGTCCCAGACTGCACACGAACAAAGTCTTCTAGACTCTCCTCACTGATCTTGGATCAGCTACTATTTTTGTTTGAAAAAAAAAACTCTGGCAGTGCCACAACTATATTTTACGCAAACCTCTACACGGTCCCGGACGGTCTCGTTCTGATACCAAATTTGTTGAGCTTTGAAAAAATTTCTATCAACAAAAGCTTTCTAGCAAAGACACACTTTATTAACCACCAACACTCTAATACACTTCACTTTAAATTTGTTTTTCAGTACACTCTAAACAAGTATGCTAATGCCTATTTATAGGCTTGGTTTTGTTCTTCTACATTAATCATTTTCCTTCTAGTAGTTTCTAGTGCTAATTAAGTCTTCACAATTCTAGAATAATATCTAAACATAATTAAGATAATTCTAGTAGTTTCTAGTAATAATTTAGGCCTAGAATTCTCTATTTCATTTCCATATTCCAAGGCCTAGAATTTTCTATTAATTGTTATAAGTCGGTGACTTCTCACCATTATCACAAATACCAGTTTCAACTGTTCAAAGCAATTGGCAGCAAATGGGCATTAAAGAACCAAACAAACAGTTCAAAAAAATTACAGAAATGACTTGACAAGACAAATTAACGAGAACCTAAGGTTGAAATCAGAGCAAGATCGAATTTAAAAGAGTTTGAAGCAAATAGGCATTACTTAAACAGGAAAAAGAAGCAAAAACAACACTTGAAACCAGATTACATTATTGAAAAGAGACTGCTTTGAGCAAAAACAAAAGCACTTCGAAAAGCAGAAGAGGATATAGTTATGGGGGAAAAATTACATGACTTGGAAGAGCACACAAAACACACAAAAAGCATAGATATAAAGGAGCAAAAGCTAAAAAGAGGGAAAAACAAATGGAAAGAGGATTTTAGCACAGAAGGCTACAAATGCAAAGGATTCACTCATAATCCAAAAATATCACTCTCGAATCTATCCTTCACTAATTACTACTCATTATCCATTTGCCTAATTTCAAATGTTAATTTCTACTGTTGATCTGTTGATCCATGTATTTTTGGACTAATTTAACTAAAAAACAAATTATATAACTTAATTGATAGTAAAATTGAGAGTGAAGTTGTTTACCTTCTTGATTGCAATAGGCTTGATACTTTACCGTAGTGCTCTTGTCAATCATTCACTTGCATAAAGCAATGTAATACATCCAAGTCTATAAATATACACCACTAATTATCCCTTCATTTCAAACTAATTTCACCTTATTGTAAAAGATCATATCTTTAATTGCTTACCGTTTTCCTATACCATTTGTGAGTGACATAGATGTATTGACCATGAACAATAAGCAAGGTGTAGACAATGATAAAGAGATGATGAGAATACCAAAACGCATTAAAACGAGATAGATTCTTAAGGAAATTAGGCAATTTGAGCTTGTTGTGCCTAAACCAAGGGGCTGCTAATGTAAATGCTATCGCCATAAAAATCACCATCACAATCCTAGTTACTCCTTCTACTGACTGCACATAAAGCAGAACTCAAAAATAGGAAATTGGAAATCACACTATAAAGAGGGAGGGAAAGAGAATAACTTGATCTAGCTAAGAAGTCTGCTATTAAGAACCCAAATACGAAAAATAAAAAATCATTATACTATCATAGAAATTGCTCTGTTAACAAATAAAATTAAATTAAGAATCAAAACCACAGAGTTAAAGTAGAGTGGAATTACCACAATCTTGGAACCAATCAGAGTTATGTTCTCCGTTTTCTACAACAACGAAACATACCTAGTTAATAAATCAAATAAAAAAATCAAAATTTTACCTCCAATGTGTAGTAAGTCATTTATATATCGAAGAGAAGGAGATGGAAAATCTCACCGGTAATATCAGTTGCGGTGGCAGCAGCAAGCGACAAGGAGAGAAGAGGGGCAACAACAGAAAAGAAGGGCCGAGAACAAAGAAATGAGGAGAGGGAGAGAGAAGAAGGGCAGCAGCAATAGAGAAGAAAGGCAAAGAACGAAGAGAGGAGGAGAGGGATATAGCTTTCCCTGTTTTTGGCTTTTGGCCAAAGCTGATAATCGGCTTTCTGTGTTAACAGCTTTTCCAATTTAGGTTTTTACCAAACATCAAGAGAAAGGCTTTTCTGGCTTTCCTTATGTGAAAGGTACTTTCCTGTTTGGGAAAGCCCTCCCAAACGGGCACTTAACAACATCATCAGTTGTTTTTGCTCCAATATAAGCAGCAGTTGGGTTGCTTTTGGATTTTCTTCTCTGTGGTGCTCGGTTAGGATCCCACCAATCTAGATACCATATAAGTTTGAAGCAACATTCTTTGGTATGACCTGATTGGTCATAATGGGTACATTTGTAGGTAGCCTTCTCCACACCATTAGTTGTGCTGGACTTGTTTCGAGCCACCATAGCTACAACATCAAAATTTCTAGACTCTCCTTTCAGCATTTCACGATGTACAGCCTCTCATCTGATCAAGGCATAGCTTTCTTCAAGATTTGGAATTGATTGCTTTTGTAGAATCTCTCCACGAACATGTTCAAAACGTTTATCAAGTCCAGCAAGAAATATATGCACTCTGAGCCTGTCAATAGATTTTTGATATGTTACAACATTATTAGGGTCATTCATTACAACTTTATCCCTATGATCCAATTCATGAAAAATTTCAGTGAGTTCTCCATAATATTCAGAGAGAGATCTCCCATTTTGTTTGGTAGTGAATGCCTTTTGATTTATGGCAAACAGTTGTAACTCATTACTTCCATCATAAAAGGCTTTTGCTAATGCGCTCCAAATTTCACAAGCAGTGGGTAAGCGTAAGTAACGCTTCATAATCTCTGGACTCATTGATATCAACAACCATCTCTTCACTTTTTGATTTTCTGCGTACCACTTCTCATACCCAACTTCAGATTCAACAGGTGGTTTTGTTTTACCATGTATATAAGAGAGCTTTTCCCTTTCAGAAATATGCATTTCCATTAGTTGTGTCCAAATGTCGTAATTCGATTCGGTAACAAGAACTGCTATATTGAAGACACCTTCTGATTGAATTACAATAGGAGCTGACTTAGAGCCAGATAATTCAACATCTGTTTTAGCCATTTGATATCAAAGAAGTATGACCAAACTCTGATACCAACTTGAAAAACATGTAAGAGAAACACTCTTTTATATATATATATATATATATATATATATATATAGTAAAGATACAGATTTATACACAGAACTAAGAAGGTATAAATAGAAACTAATCAAACAGCTAGAAGTTAGGGATCTAATCAGTCTAATTCAGGAATCTACAAATAAATTTACAGCAATATAATCCTGTAATTAAGGAGAAAATATCTCAATATATCTTTGGGTTGAAGTGTGTACAACACATATTCTTAAGTGCACGGTTGGAAAAAAAAAAAAAACTTGTATACAAAAGTTTATTCACTCTTAAAAATACCTCAAAAGGGAAATAATATTAACTCACATATATAATGGATCATATAGTTTTCTCTTTAATCAACGAGGGACAAAATTTATTGAGAAATGAAAAAGTTTTTATACAATATATCGAAATCTTATTCGTTGACCAGGTACAAACTTGATATATATAACTACTCTAACAATTTCCAGCTTAGCTGTTTCATTCGACAAGGTAATTAATTTACATTACAATGTGTCACGTATGTGAATTTATTAAACTGTTTTTATGGCATAAATAGTAATTATATGAATTTTAATTAATGTGCTATATTAATTAAACATATGTTTTTTGTATAAACCCAGAGCCCATAGTGGATATATGCATCGACATCCAGAGTAGTGGAGGGTACATGTCTTCATGAACACTGCAGTTACTTCCTGAAAAAAAAAATAAAATAAGGTTATATAGCAATTTGAAATACCATTTTGTACTTAAAATTCAAGGGCGAAGAAAAAAAAAACACTACTATTCATAATTTTATATGTATATAAAATTATGAATAGTAGTGTTTTATATATATATATATATATATATGAAAAAGGTTGAAAATTTTTTATTTTTTAATTATATAATACCTGTTGAGGAAATTCACTACTTTCAGGTTGGGAGTTGATCAATAATTTTGCTGCTTTATGTAAAGGTTTTGGATCCCTTTTAGCCTATTTATCATAGTTGTGAAAACCGGACCGAACCGGCCGGTCGGACCAGGTTCGACCGGAACCAGAGGTCAGACCGGTCGGTTTCTATCCTGTTTTCACTTTGGTCAACAATCGGTCAAAGGTCGGTCGGATCGGTCGGTCGAACCGGAAAACCGTAAACCAGACCGGTTTTCCGGTTCAACCAGATTTTTTTTAAAAAAAATTATTTAAATATAAAATTTAAGTTATTATTTTGAGGTATTTTTAATGAAAATAAAATATAGTTTGTATTTTTAAATTATTTTAAATTAAATTGACATTTAATTGTAACTATAAAAACTATATTTCATAAATTGAGTTTTTTTAATTAGTATATTGTGTTTGAAATGCTTAAACTTAAACAATTATAATAAAAATATTCAAATTTTCACAAATTATAAATATGAAAATAAAAATATTTTAATATTTTAATATATTTATTAAATCCGGTTCGATTCCGGTTTATTCCGGTTTAATCCAAAATCCATGAATCCATCCCTTTACCGGTTTGATGACCGATCCGGGTCTGAAAACCATGCTATTTATCATAAAAAAAATAAAGTTTAGATGTGTTTTACAGATTCAAGAAGTAACGATAGGGACATTTTTTTTTTTAATCTTTGTGAATATTGGATAAATTACTATGATAGGATAAGGCAAAAACAAAAAACATATATATATATATATATATATATATATATATATATATATATATATATATATATATATTTAATTAAGTATCGAAGTAAAAATTAGAGAGTAAATTAAAAATCCAAAACTAACCATCCCTGCGTGAATAAGACCCATCATAGCCCCGAAGTCTGTACTAAATTTGACTTATTTCCTTCGAGCGGTATGAATTTCTGAGAACAAAAGACATGGTAAAGATATTTCATATAATATAAACACAATAAAAATAAAAAATACAAATTGAGATTGGCAATTTGACTCCTGTGAGCGGACGACGCGTTTTCGATGGGACGCGGGACCCCCTTTCGGAAGGAGCGCCTCGATTTCGGACGGGGCCCTCCCTCGCGTGGGGTTTTTAGATTGGAAATTCGTTTTTGGAAAAGCGGATTGTTTCGTCAAAGAATCGAGACCTAAATCTCGATAAAAAGTATAGGAGTCGCCACCCGGCTCAGCTCAACCGGGAAATTACAGTGTAGCTGAACCAAAGCGGGAACTGCCACACTTTTTAGAGATCTAGGTTCGGACAAGTCCCTTATTTCGTGTCTAATTTAAATATTATTAGCCAATGTTCTAGTTACGACACTTTAAATTGCTAAAAAAAAAGATTTTTAATGAATAATGCACACAGCGTGTATACATAATAATACAACAAAAATAAAAGGTAAAAGGAATAAATATTTAGGAGCTTACAACCCAATTGAATGGAAAATAAAACTCTCGCCTCACTTATATAATCACCTAGAATACACGAGTATCTAAAAAAATAATTACAACCGCCTAAATACACGATTAATTCTATTAAAATACAAATAAAAATAAAAATAAAAAGAGAATAAATAAAAGCTGCAAAACAAAGGTTAGCACAATTTTACGGCACGTCACAAATTGGACTCAAATAGACAGAATTGGGAAATTAGGATTTGGGGCCATGCAATTGGGGGTAACGGGGTTGGCCCGGTTAGACCTGGAAATTCGCTTTGAAATGTCCCTGTATTTTTGGTTTTGTGAGAAAATCATTTTTGAAAATATTTTTCTGGTTTATTTTAATTTAGCATGCGACGTGGGTAGGTTTTTGGGAGAATCGGGTCTCCGTCGTGATTTTGTTCTAAATGCAAAAAACGCCGAAAAATAAATCTAGGGTCGTGAATGCACACTCCAAAATTCATTTTTGATATTTTGATTTTTCAAGATTATTCTAATTTTCTGAAATTTTCTGATTTTTATGAAATTTTTTGGGGTTTTATCAATTTTTTTTGGATTTTAGGGATTTCTGCTCCTGGTCGAGAACTACAGTCGTGCGACTGTAGATCTTACCTGAGGCAGAAATCGCTAAATAAGACTTAAAATGAGAAACTTAAAACTGGAAAAATAAAAACAGTGGTACGACTATAATGGATATGGCACGACTGTAATTACAGTCGTACCCCTGTTCTTTGTGACAAGAACAGTCGTACGACTGTTCTTACTTTTCCAGAAACAGAAGTGTAAAAACTGGCCAAAAATGCACAAAAAACAACCAAATCACCCAGAAAGCTGTAAAAAGAGAAAGAAAAAGAAGTGTCTACCTCTTAGAAGCTAATCCAACGTTGAATTGACCCCTGGCGTCGCTCTAATCCACGTGAATTCGCTCCCTTTCCTTGTATGTTGAGGTTGCAAGAGAGGTCCAAAAATACTCCAAAAAGTCACGGATTCTGATGGTTTAAATCCCAGATTTTGATGTGTTTGTTAAGTTAAATTATTAACCTAGGATTTCTAACTCGTTTTAAGTATTTACTCGCTGAATCTTAGAAGAAAATAGTTAAAGAATGTGGGTTTTTGATTTCTTTTTCTTCTCCTCTTTCTTTCTCTCTTTTCTCTCCTTTCTCTCTTTTCCCCTCAATTATTTCTGTCAAAAGTCCCTTCTCTTTTTGTTTTTCTGCCTTTTATGTCTCCCTTTTCCGGAAAATCTTGAGGCATTAAATGCCCAAGATTTTTCCAAATTTTTAATTTAGGGGGTATGGGTTCTGCAACCTACCCCCGACCCTACAGTCGTACGACTGTACTTATGTTACAGTCGTACAACTGTAAGCAAAACCCCACAACTCTAAATACAGTCGTGGGTCAACGGTCTTTTCTCTTTCTTTTCTTTTTTTTTTTTAGACCCGAAAAATTCCGTGTTCACAGGCTGCCCCTCGTGTAGCTAAAGTCCGATTCTTTGCACGGATTTAGGTACATGATAAAGAACACGGAATCAAAGGTAGTGTGCACGTGTGTGGCTTGTGGGTTGATTCCATGAGACTTTGGGTAGATAGGCGATCTCCTAAGAATAGATAGCCGTGTATGACCTACCATACAGAGCCATGGTGTTTGTAGTGTGCAATTGGTGAACGTATTTATTCCTTGATCGATAATTTTGAAACAAAAATTTTTGCCCCTTCGATCAAGAATAAATACAGAAAGATGCGCTTCTGGTTACCTTTTATAGTCATGTAGGACTGAAATTTGTGAAGTGTGTGACAGCCGTGTGCGACTTGGCACACTCAACGGACTAACACGGAAATTATGGTTCCGTTTTATAGTCGCAGCAGATTGAGATTGGTTGAAAGATGTGACAGCCGTGTGCGACTTGGCGCACTCAACGGACTGCACGGAAATTCTGGTTCCGTTTTATAGTCGCGGGGGACTGAGATTAGGTGAAGGGTGTGACAGCCATGAATGACTTGGCGCACTCAACGAACTGACGCAGAAATCCTAGTTCCGTTTTATAGTCGCGGGGGACTGATATTTATGTAATGTGTGCGTGTGTGCGTGTGTGACAGACTTGTATGACGTGGCATACAGGAGGCGTCGAAAATGAATTTTGGTAGAATTGTACTTATAGTGAATTTTTTACGGTTTTCTCAGGTTTCGTGCCCCTTGGGTGAGGCGGACCGTCGCTGTAAAAAATGTCGCTGACGGGTTGACCCTGCAAAATTACTGAAATATCTTCCCATGGGGAATAATTAAGCATTTGGTGATAAAGTAAGGTTTGGAGAATAAATAAACAATAAAAGAAAAATCCCACCATTTTTCCAATACAGTCGTGCGACTGTATTCAAATTTTCAATACAGTCGTACGACTGTAGACGAATTACAGTCGTACGACTGTACTTCGTGGGCAGAATGAATTTAAGGGGCAGTTTCGCCCCTTCCTTCTCCCACATTCACATTTCCGAAAATACCAATTCTCACTCTCTTTCAAAACCGATTTTTAACCCCAAAATCCTGCGAAAATGTTGAAGAAATTGGGAAAGAAGGTGAGGAAGCTATCCAGTAACTTGATTTAGAGGCCCAATAACGCGGATGATATCCCCTTTATGAGTGTCTCCAATGGATACGGCCACCCTCGATACATGGAGCATTTCGGGATTAGACTCGGGATGGAGATCCTGATTTTGCTGGAGATGGGTTCCCATCTGTCTACAACACAGGTTGGTACCCGAATTTTATCTCTGATTTTGCGTTTTTCGAAATTTTTCCTTTGAATATTTGAACCTGATTTGCCATGTTTTATTGCTTTCTGGGTTGATTGATTGAGTAGAACGCATGCTAGGAGTCCCCTGTAGTTAATAGGAACAAGAAATTAGGGAAAATGAGTTAGAAATCATGAAAATTGCATAAAATTAAAATTCTGTCCGCAGGTTATGAACAGTCGTGCGACTGTTCATCCATTTTATGACCAGTCGTACGACTGTGGGTGAACAGTCGTGCAACTGTAGTCACACTCGTGTGAAGCATGCTACAGTCGTACGACTATAGCACAAAAGCCAGGAATTTTTTTCTGCCCCCTTTTAATTAATGTTGATTATTTTGATATTATGCAAAAATTGAATATATATGTATTATACTTCCCAAAATGCAGGTGAATAGGATTTCCGGCAGCGAAAATCTGTCCTTACTGCGGGTCTGGTGGGACAGCCTTCCCGAGTCTGTGAGGGCTCGGGTCAGGATCTTGGGTCTAGAGACCTTTATCTTGTCGCTGCCCACGAGTACGCCGCATACCACCCATGCCGTGCTGACGGCTTTGTGCGAGAGATAGGTATGTACCACCCACACGTTCCACCTGCCCATCAGGGAGTTCACCGTCACTCCCTCGGACTTTGCGGCTATCACCGGGTTCGGGTTCAGCGGGACCCCAATCATATTTAATTGCTATCTGGCCCGTCAGCAGCTAGTGGGCGACTACATTGGGAGATTGATTGGCTGCACCCCTGAGAAGGGAAAGATTCTGTACTCACGGGTGGAGGCTTATTGGGCTGCTCGCCCAGACTTGTCCGAGGAGGACGTGGAGCAATGCGCTCGAGCTTATGTGCTTGTCTTGTTGTCAAGCACCGTATTCCCTACGGGGCAGAGCACTTGCAATATGACGCTGCTGCCGACTTTAGTGGACTTGGCTGCCTTTCCTTCTTTGGATTGGGCCCGAGCTGCATTGGGACAGCTATACTATGGGTTGGATTTATGTGCCCGAGGGGAGCAGCAGGAGATCCTCGGCTTCTGGTTCGGCCTTCTGGTATTATCTCTTCCTTTGTTCTTTTTTTTTAACTCTTTCATTGATTACAGATTTGGGCCTTCGAGCATCATATCTTAGAGCCACCAGAGCTACGAGACGTCCAGGATGATGCCCAGCCGACCGTCCTGCATTGCTAGACGCAGGGGTGGCAGGGTATCGGCCGTGATTTGCGAGAGGTCCGGCAGGGTTTATTGGATGCTTCCTGGCAGAGGGTAACCAAACAAAATTTATTAGTAGAGATGTGTTGAATTTCTTTTGTTGTATTTCTACAGATCCGGCACCATCCATGGCATGGTCAGGGTGCCATTTCCCTCCTCGTGCAGATGTCTGTGCGGTTTGACGACCGCCGGTTTGCTCTGGAGGGCCTGATGTCACAAAGGTGGTATCTAAGCGAGCACCTCACTCTTTCCGACCATGTAGACAGTCCAGATGGTCGGCCTGTACCTCCACCGCTTCCGCACATATTGTTCTGGCCTCACCTCGATGATCCTGCTATAGATCGTGACATATTCGGGGAGGGCTACAGCGTTGGACCTGTAGACGGGGACTATCCGACCTACATCCAGCAGTGTCTACTGCCGGTTGCAGGTGACGCGCCGGCGGCTCCTCCCATTCGTCGGGTATTTACTTCTTCTTCTTTTTTTTTAACGCCTTTCTGCTTGCAGGTTAAGAGGCGCAGGGGAACTGGGTCCACTTAGCTGAGTGGGCCGGCCGGTGGGAGTGCCGAGATGGCCACGATTGGTGAGGATGCCCCGATTCAGGATAGGAGGCACCCTGTCCATGCTGGTAGCACCGCAGCCTCAGCTTCCCGAGCTGCTGGTGTAGTGGGGGGTCACCTGATGACCGAGCTCAGGACCGGCTTCAACATAATGGGGCTGGATGGCAGCTACTCTTACAGGACATGGTTAGTTTCCTGTGAGCAGCCGGTTAGATTCTTTCCGGAGGACGCCACTCACGTAAGTTTAAGCTCTCTTTTTTTTTTGACTTTCTGGTATGTTCTAGGTTCCCCGGGGCCGAGGTGGAGGACATAACTTATCAATACATAGGCATGGGGGACTTCATGGTCCAGGAGCACGCCGTTTGGGCGGTGAGCATTCTGCATTTCCTGCATCATCTTTATAATTTATGCAATGCATGAGTGTGTATGTATGTATGTATGCATGTTAATTTATGTTATTAATTGCAGTATCGAGTCCAGATGCTTCAGTACCAGGTCAGACAGGCTACTGCTTCTGAGGCTCGGGCCTTGGCTTCGGCTCAGGAGGTGGATCGGATGAGAGTTGAAGCAGCCAGGCTGTAGGCTGAGCTGACCCGAGTGCGGGCAGACTTCGATTCCTATAGGGCTATGCACCAGAGTGAGTCCGAGAAGGAGGAGGTCGGAGAGGGACAAGATGAGAGCTAGATAGAGTGCTCTGTATTTTTTTTTTTGTATTGGATTTTCTGTACACAATATGAACTTCATTTCTACTATTATGGGATCTTGATGCAATAATCTACTGATGGATGTTTATGTGTAATGGCACGATGTATGCGATATGAACGTGTAAGTAGAATATCAAACATGTATAATATCATTAAGATGACATCATAACGAGTATAATAGGGAAATTAACAGTGATTCCAACTTTAGACATCACCCTCTTCTTGTTACCAACACGTCCTCTCGGTTTTCCATGTCAGAAATTTTCTCTTTGTGATATTTTTTTTAATGGCCCAAGAGTTCTGCGCCAGCATTCCAACCGAATTGATCTCTCTATATGAATCCCTTTTGAGATTGAAAAGCACACCTTGACAATGTTCATCAGAAGTCGTAAGAATGTTGCTGCTGATGTCATCCAGTGGTTTGGCTTTTACCTGCCCCTAGTATTAGAGGTTTGTGGGGTATAAAACACTGAATTAGACATAGTTCGCTACGTGCTGTCACTCGTATATGGATATTAACATGCAATGACATGACGAATGCATATTAAACATCAAAATTGGATAAAAAACATCTATGACATAGTGAAGTGGATGCATTAGGAAAATTCGAAGTGTAGCTCTAGCTTTGATTGATGCCCCTTCAAATTACCAATATGTCCTTTCGGTTTTCCACATTGGAGATTTTTTTTCTTTTTTCTTTCCTTTTTTTATGTGTGACAGAGTGTGCAGCTGAGCACTGAACTGCATTAATTGATTACCCACTAGATCCTCCAAGACATGTTTCCAATTCATCTCAAATTCCAACTCGAACACAGTTCTCAAAGATGAACACAGCTTTTAATCCTTCAAAGTACAGTTCCAGAAGATGAAAGAACCACTGGTAAGTAGTCACTTCCGTTGTGGCTGGAGACTGAGTTCTTAGAATGGTTGGTAAATGCAACTTTCCTTTGGATATTGACGCAGCAGGCCTTAGCAAGTCCTCCCGTTCACGATCGTTAAAACTGTTGGTGAAGTTCATAAGTGTGTAACCAATATTTTCTCCAGTCCTGGAGCCCATAGGCAAATAGAGGAGATCATAAGCAGACTGTTCTTTAGGCTCGAACGTAGGGTAACGAGTGTTGAAGGTATGGATGAAGATCGAGATGGGAAGTGTTTTGGGTTTGCTGATATATAGGAGTCTGAATCTTTCACAGGTTGTTTGAGAATGAGAAAGTCCAAATTTTTCCACGGAAAATGTGCAAAAGATCCGGTGGCGATGGAGATTGAGGTGGTGAGTCGTTCCCGTGTCAATTGTAGCTGCCATATGGGAGAGAAATTCTTCCATCTGTACTGATCCTTTTTTTTTTTGAAGGAACTGAATCAAAACCACAGCTACCTTTTGGTTTTCCTGCTGCATTCAAATCCATGCATGTCATGTATGCTTAATATGCCTTTTTGAATGAACAACGCATACATGATGTCATATGCGCGGGAATGTCATGCAAACAAGATCATACATGCACTACAACAAAAGAATGATTCAGAGTTTTACAATAAGATGGATGGTGAAGATCATTTGAATTTCTTGGTGGTTGGTGTTTTGGATAAGTTTGGGTTTTTGTTTTCGGGATTTAGGTATAGGGTACCTTCTGGGGCATGAGGCCAAGTTTTTACCTCCGGGAGGACTTTTTTTTTATTGCCCCAGGGAAGGCTTTTGATTCGGTTTTACCTCAAGGAAGGCTTTCTTGGTTCGGGTGCCTCAAGAAGGACTTTTAATCTGGTTTTCCCTCAAGGAGGGCTTCCTGGTTTGATTTTGCCTTAAGAAGGGCTTTCTAGTTTGATTTTGCCTTAAGGAGGGCTTTCTGATTTGGTTTTACCTTAAGGAGGGCTTTCTGGTTTGGTTTTACCTTAAGGAGGGCTTTCTAGTTTGGTTTTGTCTTAAGGAGGGCTTTCTGGTTTGGTTTTACCTTAAGAAGGGCTTTCTGGTTTTATTTTGGTTTGGGCATCGAGTGTGCCTTTTAAGTTGAAGCTCTGAGGCAGGACTAGTAGTGTCTTTCAAGGATTGTTAAATTGATTCAACAGATGCCTTGGTGGAAGTTGTACCATCATATCATTTTATTTATCTCACAAACTCACCTTTCAAGAGAGAGTTTATTCAGAACCAGGTTCACTTTTAGATTCCCCATAATACTCAAAATGATGTCATGCATTTTGATATTATGTGTGTTGGATATGTCATGTTAGATGATCAAATGCATGCATAATGCCATGAACAAGTAATCATCACATAAGTAAGATGAAGATAAATTTCATTGCATTCATGATGAATTCAATACATCCCATAAACAAACTGAGTCCCTTGTAGAAAGGGAAGCTCCAAGAGGTATTGATATCACAGAATCCTGTTATTTTTCGATTGGTCACCATTTCAGCTTCAGCATCCTCGGCCCACTCTTATCAAAGCAGACTCTGAATTTCTTCATCACGCTCCTCTTCTCGGGGGACGTGAGAAGTTCCCGCAGCGGGCTCCCCGATTGCCCCTGGTTGTCCATCAGAGAGGGTCGAGATTTTCAATTTCCCATCGTCGACCAGCTTCTGGATCTCCTTCCTTAGAACGAAATATTCATTGGTCCGATGGCCCAGCACCACATGATAGCTACAGAAATTGTTCTTTTGTACCTTTGTCGGCTCTACAAATGGCCTGACACTCTGCAAGAGACCCTCCTCTCTACATCTGAGGAACAACTTGCCTAACGAGTCAGCCCATGGAGAAATGCCTTTTCCGCTACCCACGGTGAGTGAGTTTTTGGTATGCCGTGGAATGGAATCGGCGCTAACGTCTGCCACTCGTGCTTCCAATTCGATGCACCCTTCCGTAAGCCTCTCTACTCGGTC
This sequence comes from Euphorbia tirucalli, assembly GCA_039660915.1. NCBI lineage: Eukaryota > Viridiplantae > Streptophyta > Magnoliopsida > Malpighiales > Euphorbiaceae > Euphorbia > Euphorbia tirucalli. The sequence goes on from CM077638.1 coordinate 9,923,346, forward strand.
AAGATCATCTCCCAGCACTTCCTTCAGCATTGCTACCGCTTCCTTCCTGACTGCCTTCCGGAACCGTGATGAGGCGATGTGATCCTCGACGATATCCATTATGGAGCTGAAGTTCATGGGATTTACCATTCTCGAAATCTTTTCCTTTTCCCCTCTGATAAGAACACTTATTAGCATTGACGGCGCATACTTATGAAGATCACCAAATCACAGCTGACATAGTCATGAATGCATGATGGGGTATGTATGTGCATGAATGATGTGTTGCATATATGATGTCATGAGGGATATGATGATGAAGATGATTTGATTTTTTTTTCAGACATTCCAAGAACACCCAATGCCATGCAAGAGATAATGCGAAAAGACCACGTGTGGACCGCCACACAAATAGGGGTTCGGTGCTTTTGGAGCACCTAGTGAATATCGTGAAATGATCGCGTGTGTACCAACACACGGATAGGGTTTCGACACCTCGTAGGTCTATGAGATGAAATGAAATGGTCACGCAGGGGCCGGCCCATGGATATAGTTCTGATGCTTTTGGGGCATATGACATGAGATGGTGTTTATAGACAAGTCACGTGTAAGCAGAGACACGGACGGAAGTTCGGCGTTCATGGAACGCCTTTCATGATTCAGTAATGTTATGAAATGCCCCTATAGGCATAATAATCCGGTACTCATGGAGCACCTCAAATGATACAATAATATCAATGTCATGTAACAATCCGAAATGGATCACGACACCAACAGAACTACGGTATTCCCATGATACCAATGACGAATGACATGAAGCCATGCAATGATATCGTGTGACCTATTACACAAAAATAGACCTAAGACCATTGTGGTCTCCTATTGGATGAAATGGTCTAGTGAAATGGCCGAGTGTATTCCGGTACACGGGCAGAACACGGGTAGTTTTAGGACTCCCGATATGTTATGAAATGAAATGACCGTGAAGGGTATCCTTAGAATGTCCTTAATTTAAATGATGTGAAATGACATGAATGCCTATGTCACACAAAAATGCAAGTGGCTGCACAAAAACGTGGTTAGGATGGATGACATACATGATGATGTCATGTATGCTTTGCGAAGAGAACAATATACATGACGTAAATACGCACGACACATAAATAGAATGTCGTGGCTGCATAAAAACGTGGTTAGAATAAATGCCATGCTTATGTTGATGTCTTGAAAATGGCTGCACGAAAACATGGTTAGAATGACATATAGGCCAAGTTTCGGCGCTCGGGGAGCACCTGGGGTTTTTGTGATGTGAGATGAGATGACCATGCGCGTGGCACATGGTAGGGATTTTCGGCACTCGGGGAGCACCTAAATGATTTGATGCATGAAATGTAATTTTTCGGCGCTCGTGGAGCACCTAAATGCATGAAATGAAATTTTCGGCGCTCGTGGAGCGCCTAAATGATTTAATGGATGAAATGTAATTTTTTCTAAGTGACTTAATATATGCGATAGAATTTCTCGGCACTCGTGGAGCACCTAAATGCATGAAATGTAATTTTTTCAGCGCGCGTGGAGCACCTAAATGATTTAATGCATGAAATGGAATTTTTTCGGTACTCGTGGAGCACCTAAATGATTTGTATGTGACGAAATTTTTCGGCGCTCGTGGAGCACCTAAATGATTTAATGAATGAAATGAATTTTTCGGCGCTCGTGGAGCACCTAAATGATTTAATGGAATGAAATGAATTTTTCGGCGCTCGTGGAGCACCTAAATGATTTAATGAATGAAATGAATTTTTCAGCGCTCGTGGAGCCCTAAATGATTAAATAAAATGAAACGAATTTTTTCGGCATTCGTGGAGCACCTAAATGATTTAATGAAATGAATTTGTCGGCGCTCGGAGAGCACCTAAATGATTTAATAAAATGAAATGAATTTTTTTCGGCGTCGTGGAGCACCTGAGTGATTAAATGAAATGAAATGAATTTTTTCGGCGCTCGTGGAGCACCTAAATGATTTAATGAAATGAATTTGTTGGCGCTCGGGGAGCACCTAGATGATTTAGTAGAATGAAATGAATTTTTCGACGCTCGTGGAGCACCTAAATGATTTCGTGGAATAGAATGAATTTTTTCGGCGCTCGTGGAGCACTTAAATGCTTTGATGAAATGAGATGAATTTTGTCGGCACTCGTGGAGCACCTAAATGATTTAATGGAATGAAAGGAATTTTTCGGTGCTCGTGGAGCACCTAAATGGCTTCCTACTTTGTAGATGCGGTTGTTCAAGGCTCACGTGAATGTTTTATGCATGTATATGAATGCTTATGATACTCAAATGATGTATGTGAATTAATGTTTTTTCACACAATGAAAAAATGCATGGCTGCCAAAAATGTGATTAGTGTAAATGTCACGCATGTGATCAATGCATCTACACATGAAAAATAATGGACATGGCTGTACAAAGGATGTGAGTTAGTGTCACACGAATGCTTTAAATGTGGTATGTTATGTTTGTGAAAAATGCGGATGATGATATGTTATGGAAGGACAAGAAGACACGTAGCAATTAGCACATGGATCGTATTTCTCCAACCTTATTCCTCCAAACGCGGTCAAGTCGAGAAAATTCTAACCAAGTCCTAGGAGGGGTTCTCTTCGATCACCGACCGGGGATGATGAAGGCGCAATTTAATTTATTTTATTCACACGATTTATTTTGGTATCCTAAGGGAATCCAACTAAGGTTGCTTAAATGAGTTCGGTCCAAAGTCGGGATAACATCAAGGCTCCCATAGTAAAATATACTCCTCACTTCTCCCCACTCAAGGGTCCGAACGAAGGGGTTCGTCCGAGGCTATGGGTGATGTTTCGTATCCGTGCCCCGAAGACCAAGAGGAACTTAGGCGACACTTCAACTATTCACCGGGCTAAATAATGGATACCTAACCTAATGCAACATATGTCTAACTAAAAAAATGCATAAAGTGCCATATAAGAATCATCCGCTTAATTTAAATTAGACACTTTTCAGGACTTGTCAAATTCTTTTAAGTTTTTGAAAAACTTTTGAGAAATCCCCAGCGGAGTCGCCACTGTGAGCAGACGATGCGTTTTCGACGGGACGCGGGACCCCTTTTCGGAAGGGGCGCCTCTATTTTTGGCGGGGCCCTCCCTTGCGTGGGGTTTTTAGATTGGAAATTCGTTTTTGGAAAGCGGATTGTTTCATAAAAGAATCGAGACCTAAATCTCGATAAAAAGTATAGGAGTCGCTATCCGGCTCAGCTCAACCGGAAAATTACAGTGTAGCTGAACCAAAGCGGGAACTGCCACACTTTTCAGAGATCTAGGTTCGGACAAGTCCCTTCTTTCGTGTCTAATTTAAATATTACTAGCCAATGTTCTAGTTACGACACTTTAAATTGCTAAAAAAAATATTTTTATTGAATAATGCACGCAACGCGCATACATAATAATACAGCAAAAATAAAAGGTAAAAGGAATAAATATTTAGGAGCTTACAACCCAATTGAATGGAAAATAAAACTCTCGCCTCACTTATACAATCGCCTAGAATACACGAGGATAAAAAAAATAATTGCAACCGCCTAAATACACGATTAATTCTATTAAAATACAAATAAAAATAAAAATAAAAAGGGAATAAATAAAAGCTGCAAAATAAAGGTTAGCACAATTTTACGGCACGCCACAAATTGGACTCAAATAGACAGAATTGGAAAATTAGGATTTGGGGTCATCAATTGGGGGTAACCGGGTTGGCCCAGTTAGACCTGGAAATTCGTTTTGAAACGTCCCTATATTTTTGGTTTTGTGAGAAAATCGTTTTTGAAAACATTTTTCCGGTTTATTTTAATTTAGCATGCGAGGTGGGTCGGTTTTCAGGAGAACCAAGTCTCCGTCGTGATTTTGTTCTAAATGCAAAAAACGCCGAAAAATAAATCTAGGGTCGTGAATGCACACTCCAAAATTCATTTTTGATGATTTTTTATTTTTCAAGATTTTTCTGATTTTCTGAAATTTTCTGATTTTTATGAAATTTTTTGGGGTTTTATCAATTTTTTTTGGGTTTTAGGGATTTCTGCTTCTGGCCGAGAACTACAGTCGTGCGATTGTAGCCCTTACCTGAGGCAGAAATCGCTAAAAAAAACTTAAAATGAGAAACTTATGGGAAAATAAAAACAGTGGTACGACTATGATGGATATGGCACGACTGTAATTACAGTCGTGCCCCTGTTCTTTGTGACAAGAACAATTCCAAGAACAGTTCCAAAAACAAAAGTGTAAAAACTGGCCAAAAATGCACAAAAAACAACCAAATCACCCAGAAATCTGTAAAAAAATAAAGAAAAAGAAGTGTCTACCTCTTAGAAGCTAATCCAACGTCGAATTGACCCCTGGCGTCGCTCCAATCCACGTGAATTCGCTCCCTTTCCTTGTGTGTTGAGGTTGCAAGAGAGGTCAAAAAATAATCCAAAAAGTCACGGATTCTGATGGTTCAAATCCCAGATTTTGATGTGTTTGTTAAGTTAAATTATTAACCTAGGATTTCTAACTCGTTTTAAGTATTTACTCTCTGAATCTCAAAAGGAAAGAGTTAAACAATGTGGATTTTTTTATTTCTTTTTCTTCTCCTCTTTCTTTCTCTCTTTTCTCTCCTTTCTCTCTTTTCCCCTTAATTAGTTCTGTCAAAAGTCCCTTCTCTTTTTGTTTTTCTACCTTTTATATCTCCCTTTTCTGGAAAATCTTGAGGCATTGAATGCCTAAGATTTTTCTAAATTTTTAATTCAGGGAGTATGGGTTCTGCAACCTGCCCCCGGCCCTACAGTCGTACGACTGTACTTATGTTACAGTCGTACGACTGTAAGCAAAACCCCACGACTGTAAATACAGTCGTGGGTCAACGGTCTTTTCTTTTTCTTTTTCTTTTTTTTTTTTGAGACCCCGAAAAATTCCGTGTTCATAACTCCCATAATCTCTTAAACAATTTGGTTATTTTTTTAATCTTATCTATCGGTTTAAAATTTTTTGGATGATATTAGGATTTCTTATGCTGAGTAATCGACAATTTGAATCCTAAATATGTCATTTCTTAATAAATAGACATCCAGTGCATGAGAAATTTGCTTACTTAATTTATTTTTCACCTTAATTATTACATTAAAACTTTAAATTAAACGATTTTACATCCTCTTTGTTAACATAATATTTCTATAATAGTAACAATTAATTAATTCTGAAGCAAACCAATTTTCCATGTACAGAATGTATAGAGATTGAAAAAAATAATTTAAAATATAAAATTACATCATATAAGTTAATTAAAACCACCTTATTCACCTGAGAGTTCAAATAGGAGATAAAACAAGTTTGCAATTAAAAAAATAATAATAATAATTAACAAATTGGTGCAAGAGAGATAGCTTTCTCTCCGGCCTCCAGAACTAAGTTGTTTGGAAAGTAGAAATTCACAATTTTTTCTAACTATTTCGCTATCCTCACATGTTTTTCCCATGGAAGCCAAACCTCTTAGTGCAAAAAATGTACCATATGCATAGCAAATTGCCTAATTCCCATACATGCACCAAAATACTTACTCCATTTATTCATACTAATAATCATAATTATCTATTGTGAATGGGAATTTAATTTGTCCTTTTAAGTCTTTCACTGGTCAATTTGCCCATAATAAACCTACTGTATTAATTTAGTGTCAATTTAGTATTTCAGATTAAATTGGTCCACATGACTTGTATTGTCAGAAAATACCACTAATCATATGCTGACATATGTGGCTTCCAAACTAGAAGTGACACCCTAAAAAAATTTTCCATCTAAATTAATTTTAAAAGCCAATTAGTAATACTAAATTCACCCTTTATCCATTAATTATGAATTATAATTGTAACAAATAAAAACAATATCAAAGCAATTGTGTATACCAAGAACCATCAGAATTTTGTGTATTTTCTACATATTGAGTTGCTTTGGCCACAGCAATTTCTATTTCTTTGTTCTTGTATTTAGGATGTAACTTTTTAAACAACATCAAACTCTCAATCACAGATACCGTGCATTCCATGTACCTGAAATAATTGAAAAAAAAAAAAGTATCGTAAAATAATTAATTCAATCGCCAATTAACACATGATAATTTTAGTAATTTTTTCCTTGAATATTTATAATTAGTTAATATATAAATAATGTTTAATATATATATATATATATATATATATATATATATATATATATATATATATATATATATATATATATATATATATGCGTACTCGTATTCCACCACTACGCCAGCAAAATCTTCAGTAGGATTGAACATCTAAGAGCCCAAAATTGCAAAAGATATATAATTAGATACAGTTCAAACTAATTTCACTTGCATAAAGCAATATAATACATCCAAGTCTGCAAATATACACGACTAATTAACCCTTCATTTCAAACTAATTTCACCCTTATTGTAAAATATCATATCTTTAATTGCTAACCGTTTTCTTATACCATTTGTGAGTGACGTAGATATATTGACCATGAACAATTAGCAAGGTGTAGACAATGAGAAAGAGATGATGAGAATACCAAAACACATTAAAACCAGTCAGTTTCTTGAGGAAATTGGGCAATTTGAGCTTGTTACGCCTAAACCAAGGGGCTGCTAATGCAAATGCTATGGCCATTAAAATCACCATCACAATCCCACTTACTCCTTCTACTGACTGCACATAAAGCAGAACTCAAAAATAGGAAATTGGAAATCACACTATATAGAGAGAGGGAGAGAGAATGACTTGATCTAGCTAAGAAGTCTGCTATCAAGAATCCAAATACGAAAAATAAAAAATCATAATACTATCATAGAAATTCCTCTGCTAACAAATAAAATTAAATTAAGAATCGAAACCACAAAGTTAAAGTAGAGTGAAATTACCACAATTTTGGAATCAATCGGAGTTATGTTCTTTTTTTGCAACAAAGAAGCATACCAAGTTAATAAATCAAATAAAAAATAAAAATTATTCCTAAAATGTGCAGTAAGTCATTCATATATCGAAGAGAAGGAGACGAAAAATCCCACCAGTAATAGCAGTGGCGGTGGCAGCAGCAAGCGACAAGGAGAGAAGAGGGGCAGCAATAGCAGCGAAGAAGGAGAGGGAGAGAGAAGAAGGGCAGTAGTAATAGAGAAGAAGGGCAGAGAACGAAGAGAGGAGGAGAGGGATATAGCTTTCCATGTTTTTGGCTTTTGGCCAAAGCTGATAATCAGCTTTCCGTGTTAACAGCTTTTCCAATTTAGGTTTTTACCAAACATCAAGAGAAAGGGCTTTTCTGGCTTTCCTTTTGTGAAAGATACTTTCCTGTTTGGGAAAGCCCTCCCAAACGGGCACTTAACAACATCATCAGTTGTTTTTGCTTCAACAAAAGCAGCAGTTGGGTTGCTTGGATTTTCTTCTCTGTCCTGCTCGGTTAGGATCCCACCAATCTGGATACCCTATATGTTCGAAACAACGTTCTTTGGTATGACCTGATTGGTCATAATGGGTACATTTGTAGGTAGCCTTTTCCACACCATTAGTTGCGTTGGACTTGTTTCGAGCCACCATAGCTACAACATCAAAATTTATAGACTCCCCTTTCAGCATTTCACGATGTACTGCCTGTCGTCTGATTAAGGCATAGCTTTCTTCAAGATTTGGAATTAATTGCTTTTGTAGAATCTCTCCACGAACATGTTCAAAACATTCATAAAATCCAACAAGAAATATATGCACTCTGAGTCTGTCAATAGATTTTTGATATGTTACAATATCATTAGGGTCATTCATTACAACTTTATCCCTATGATCCAATTCTTGAAAAATTTCAGTGAGTTCTCCATAATATTCAGAGAGAGAGATCTCCCATTTTGTTTGGCAGGGAATGCCTTTTGATTTATGGCAAAGAGTTGTAACTCATCACTTCCATCATAAAAGGCTTTTGCTGATGCGCTTAGGGGTGCACAAAAAAACGGAAAAACCATGAAACCGAACCGAAACCGATGGACTAGTGTACGGTTTTTGTCTTTAAAATTTTCGGTTTCGGTTTTGGTTTTTGCACCGAAAGTCCATGTGGACTCGATTAACCGACCGTTGAAAAATATTTATTTTTTAAAAAATTATATAATTATATATATAGGTTATATGAATTAATGGTGAAACATTTGGGTGTTTAATGTAATTTTATACATTTGGGTGTTTAATGTAATTTTTTCTCCATAGTTTCCAATATTCACTCATCAAAATTATGTTTTCTTGCTTCAAATTTCTCACTGAAACTAAAAATTCAGCCTAATAAGCTTATGATTGGTTTTTAAAATGGAGACCAAAGAAGGGGAATTAATAGTTCTATGTGGTTATACTATTAGACTTGCAGCAATTTGGTACAAAACTCTCATAGTTACATTTTCTATTAATTGTGTAAATCTTCCGGCTTAAACAACTATAATGAATTGTCCAAATATTGTGTTTACAAAAATATAATTCTTCTCCTTATAATTCTTATTGTGTTAATTTTAATTACTGTTTAAATTATATATGCAGGAAATATAAAGGTTTTGTAAAATGGACATGAACTTTTTCTTCCATTAATGTTTGATTTTGAAAAACAAATTCTATGTTTGGGATTTTTTTTTGGTTAATGTTTTAATTATTTTCGTTTATGGTTGTAATGTCATTTTTAATCAATTATTAAGACTATGGTTTGTAATTTCATATTTGTCTTTGATATTTGAGATTTATGGTTTAAAATTTTGAGGTTCAAAATATATATTTTAGAAATGGTTAACCGACCGAAATTAATGGTTAACCTAATAATGGTTAACCGAATTTAATGGATAGTGTACGGTTAGTAAATTAGAAAAACCGGTCGAGCGGTTAACCGTTAGCAAAAGTCCACATAGACCGGTTAACCGACCGTGTGCACCCCTAGATGTGCTCTGATAAGTGAAATTAGTACCAGTTAATCATGCAAGAATTCAGCAGCTAAATTAGTTAAATTTTATTGAGAATAGAGAATTCATAGCTAATATTGAGTTTTTCCAGGTCTAAGGCATCGTTCAGGAAGGCTGCCGGATTTGGGAAGTCTTAAGGAGCAGAAAGGAGAAAAAGGAATTGGAGTGGGCTGCGGCATGAACGGGCAGGAGTTGAAGGAAGGGGCGCGGCCCAGAGAGGAGGAGAAGATATTTTCTTTTGGGAAATTCCAGAACTATACTTGGCTTTTTAAGGAAGCCGTTGTATTTTGTGGTTGTTAATTTTAGTTATTATTTTAATCTAGGAACATGTCTCTAGGTAGATTATATTTTTTTTCTTTAAGGGGACTATATATAGTCTGCTGTTTAGGGGGGTTGGGCATTGAATGTTTCTCCAACTACTATTATTTTCTTTGCTTTAATTTTAATTTACTAAAATTTCTTCTTTCAAGCTTTCTGGTTAGGAAACCTCGTTTTGATTATTAATTATGTGTTGTGAGTAGTTTTCCAACAGGCTGAAGCTAGCTTAGGCTGGTGATCTTGGGAAGTCTTTCTTGTTTTTATTATGAATATTATGCTGAGGTGATTGTGTTGTGATGTGCTTACCAAAATTACAATAAGGCCCCATTGTATGCTTAGTATTCCTAATGAGATTGAGAGGAGATTTGGGGATATGGAAAAATCACACACACACACACACACTTGCCATGAGAGCGAGAGGAGATTGGGGGTGTGCTAAGGGTTTCTATTTACAGTAGAATGCTTGCTTGACTTAATGCGTGAATGCCTAGGCTAAGTGAGGTCGAGAGATAAGCTTAATTGGGGATTCATAGATCCAAGTGAGGTCAAGAGATAAGGTTGGTGGGCAGACAGCAAGAAACCTTAGATCTGCGTTTCTTAATATATTCATAATAAATTCTAAAGAAAGATATCTCGAGATTGCCTGTCTAAATGGTGGAAGTCTGTGCTCTTACTATTATTGTTTTTTTTCATCTTCTATTTTAGGCAACCTTCCTTACGTTATCTTGTATGTTTTATATTTATTGCAGTTTATATAAAATTGTATTGCTGATTTATTTCGAAAACCTTATATCTGATGGTTTATTAGGAGTCTTATAGTTTTCTCTTATTCCCTGTGGGATCGACACTTGTCTTGCCACCACTGCAATTGACCTAGTACACTTGTTAGTGCACAATTTTAGGGCAACATGCTCCAACTTTCACAAGCAGTGTGCAAGCGTAAGTAACGCTTCATAATCTCTAGACTCATTGATATCCACAACCATCTCTTCACTTTTTGATTTTCTGCGTACCACTTCTCAAACCCAACTTCCAATTCAACAGGTGGTTTTGTTTTACCGTATATAAGAGAGCTTTTCCCTTTCAGCAATATGCATTTCCATTAGTTGTGTCCAAATGTCATAATTTGATTTAGTGAGAAGAACTGCTGCATTGAAGACACCTTTTGATTGAATTACAATAGGAGCTAACTTAGAGTCAGATGATTCAACATCTGTTTTAGCCATTTGATATCAAAGAAGTATGACCAAACTCTGATACCAACTTGAAAACATGTAAGAGAAACACTCTTTATATATATATATATATATATATATATATATATATATATATATATATATATATATATATATATTGATGACATCCGGTCCGGCCTTACGGTTCGGTCCGGTGCACCCGGCCCAGTCCGATAGTCCATACCCGCGTCACATCATACGGCTTAAGAAACCGCATTCCGCATCCGGATCCCAACCACCCCTGAGCAGATTAAGTTCCCTAGATCCGTGGAGAGATCCTAGGGGAAGAGGTGGTGTCCAATTAGGAATCCACCTCCGTGTTTTACTAGGGCAGGAACACCACCCACGTGGAAGCTCTTTCAATATCAATCCAACTCTACTATTCCCTCCTATAAAAGGAGGATACCCTGCCTGAGGTAAGGGCTATTGAATTCTCTTCTTAATTCTCCTAAAAGTACTTTTCAACCCACAGGAGCATACTAACTTAGGCATCGGAGTATACCCCAGAGGTTACCGGTGTCTCATCTTTGTCTTGCAGAAATTACATTGGATCCGGTCAAGCAGCAACTCGAACCCGGATCACCCAGAGGATTCTACTGAATCTATCATTTGGTGCGGTGAGCGTGGACGGATAATCATGAATTCGAATTCCGCTAACATGACTTCAGACATTTTGGGAGATTCTCTCACAACCACAACTCCACAGGCGACGTTGAACTCATCCATATCTCCCCAGGTAGCGATAATCAATCGAATAGCCAGCAACTTGAGCCCCGCCGATGCCAGAGATCTAAGACAGGCGTTTCTTCAGATCTAGAATCAGGGTATGGTTGGACCAACCATTAGCAGCAGTACATCCCCTCTGATCACAGGAGTTGATGGCTTGGGAATGGGAATAGCTCGGAACCTTTTCCCACTACCAGAATACACCAGGGCCCCTCCAACCACAAACCCAGCACCTGTTTTTTCAGAAGACACCAGGTAGATGAATCAGCCTAACACATTCCCTGGGTTTGGGGATCCCACAGCCCAACATGCGACTTTCGGGGCTCCACTGGCTCCAATGATGTCACAGGCTAGGCTACCCAGCTTCCAAACCCTGGTCCAGACACCTCCGCCGAGTTATCACCCGACCCACGGGTACATGTTGGGCCCACCCCCAACACAAGCGGCAACACCTACGCCGGAAGGGGCAGACGACCCAAAGATGATGGCGTTGTTCAAACACTACTTTTCCCGATTCTCAGTGCCCATACAAGAGCCACTACTAGAAAGCGGAGGATCCTGCTTCACCAATCGGATCCTGAGCATGCCATGTGATCCCAAATTCAAACAACTAAACTTCGAGAACTACAATGGGAAAACAGATCCCTACGTCCACTCCAGAAACTACAAGAACAGGATGGAGATAGCTGGGGCCAACGAAGGTCTAATGTGCAGATTATTCTCATCAACGCTGGTGGGTCCGGCTTCCTATTGGTTCGAGATGTTAGAACCAGCATCGATTAATAGTTGGGAACAGCTCCGGGAGCAATTCTGCACGAAGTTCTATGGTTCGGTCCCCACCGGAACGGCTAGTAGAACCCTACACGACGTGAAACAGAGGCAAGGAGAGTCTTTCCGAGAGTTCGTGGACAGATTCAACTTGGCAACAGTGGAGATTCGGAGACTGGATTTCAACACGGCTTTAGAGGCACTGATCGCCAACACAACCAACGAAAGGTTAAGGGCCGACCTCTTATTGAGGAAGCCCCAAAACGTAACACCGATGATCTCGATGGCAAAAACATTCATAAAACTGGACGAAGTGGGTGCACCAACCCGGCACCATAGAGACAGCGAGAGGGGATCAGAGGACAAGCGACCCAGGAGGGATAGAAGAGAGAGAAGGGATCACAGAAGACCGAAAGAATTCACACCCCTCAACCGCCCGTTAGGCGAGGTACTAGTGGCGGTAGAAAAAAGCAGAGACAAGAAGAGCCTCTCTTACCTAGAAGCTAGAAGAGGACAGATCATGGGGGAGGACGAGAAGGCATTCTGTAGATACCACCGCGTGAATGGCCACGACACGAATGACTGTAAACGGCTAGCTGAGGACATCGAGGACCTGATCAAGAAGGGCAAACTCCGAAAATTTGTAGAGAGAAAGGGCAAGGAGGAATCAAAGAGACCTGATGAAGACTGTCAACCCACCAAAAAAACGAAAGGAGTGGTCATGGTAATAGCAGGGGGAGATCCGCCAGCTAAAAAGATCAAAAGGAAAGCCGAAAGAGACGCTAAGCCTAACCCTCCCCTCTCGGAGAACAGAATAGCACCGGGTCACACCAATGCCCTGGTCATGGAAGCAGAGATTGAAGGTTATTTAGTCAAACGTATCTTGGTGGATACGGGAAGCTCGACAAACATCATCACAAGACATGCAATAGAAAAGCTGAGAGTTGCGCCCAGTAGAATCCATCCGGTTCATGCCCCACTAGTAGGCCTCAGCGGACACACTGTACCAGTAACAGGTCAGGTAGCGCTAGATATGGAGATAGGAGATGAGAAACACGTATGGAGGACAAAAGCCGACTTCACTATAATAGACTCTCCTTTGGCATACAACGCCATACTTGGTAGACCGCTTCTCTCAGAATCAGAGGCCGTCTTATCGATCCGGTATCTGACACTGCAAATACCTACCGCTTCTGGATGGGCGATAGCCAGGGGGAGCCAGCAGACCGTTCAAAGAACATACCTCGCTTCCTTACAGCCAGAGAGGAGCCCGGAGGAAGAAGAAAGGAAGGCAGAGCCGGTGGACAAACTTGAAACGCTAACAGTCGCTTCAGACAGAAACGTGTGGATATCCCAAGAGCTAGACTGTGGCATCAAAGAGCAGATTATACAAGTAATAAAAGAGGAGCAGAACACTTTCGCCTGGAAGATTAGTGACATAGAAGGGGTACCATCAGAAATAATCAAACACTCACTTAATGTAGATTCGGAAGCAACCCCAGTAGTACAGAAGAGGCGAAAATATGTGCCGGAAAGGCAGAGGGCAATCGAGGAAGAAATCCAGAGATTACTCGACGCAGGACACATCCGGGAAGTTCAATATCCCAAATGGCTGGCGAACGTAGTGATGGTAAAAAAGGCGAGTGGGAAGTGGCGCATGTGCGTCGATTTCACCGACCTCAACAAAGCATGTCCGAAAGACAGTTACCCACTGCCCAACATTGACCAACTGGTGGATTCGACGGCCGGTTACGCCATATATTCATGCCTAGACGCAGCATCCGGATATCACCAGATACCTATGGACCCGGTGGACCAAGAGAAGACCTCCTTCATTGCGCACAAAGGGACATACTGTTACCAGGTCATGCCCTTCGGATTGAAAAATGCTGGCGCTACTTACCAAAGGTTGGTGAATTGTATGTTCAAATATTTGATTGGGAAAACGGTCGAAGTGTACATGGATGACATGATTGTCAAAAGCCGGACCATGAAGGACCATCCTAGGGATCTGCGGGAGGCATTCGACATCCTCCAAAAGTACAAACTCAAGCTGAATCCGGAAAAATGCATATTCGGAGTACGAGGCGGCAAATTCCTGGGATTCATGATCTCACAAAGGGGGATTGAAGCAAACCCGGAGAAGATAAAGGCAGTACTAGAAATGGCTCCACCCAAGACCCTCAATGACATCCAAAAGCTAAATGGAAGGGTCACAGCCCTAGGAAGGTTCATCTCATTCTCGGCAAAAAGATGCATGCCATTTTACAAAGCACTCAAAAAAGGGCAGGCCTTCAAGTGGGACAAGGAATGCCACGAAGCGTTTGACCAACTGAAGAAGTTCCTCACATCACCCCTGCTGCTGAGCAGACCAGTACCGGGGGAAAAATTGTATGTTTACTTGGCAGCAGTAGAGGAAGCTGTCGGATTGGTTCTCGTAAGAGAAGAGGACGGGCAACAGTATCCGGTGTATTACACCAGCAAGGTACTACGAGGGGCGGAGACAAGATACCCCAACATTGAGAAAATGGCACTGGCCCTACTCTCGGCAGCTAATAGACTAAGGCCTTACTTCCAGGCACACACTATCATCGTGAGAACCGGGTTCCCACTCAGAAAGGTGCTGCAACGGCCCGAAACATCGGGGAGATTGGCGGAATGGGCGATACGCCTGGGGGAATTTGACATCAGATTCGAGCCCAGGCAAGCTTTAAAAGCCCAAATCCTAGCGGACTTCGTAACAGAGTTCCAAAATCTTGAGCACAACTCAACACCTCCATCTGAAGAATGGGACGTCTTTGTGGACGGAGCGTCGTCAAAAGAAGGGGCCGGAGCAGGTGTATACATCAAAGGACCGAACAGGATCCAACTCTCCTATGCAGTGAAGTTGGACTTCCCAACAACGAACAATGCAGCAGAATACGAAGCCATGATCAAAGGCCTGGAGCTAATTAAAGAAATAGGGCCAGACAGAGTCCGGATACTCAGTGATTCCAGATTGGTGTCCAACCAGATAAACAAACACTTTGAAGTCCGAGACCCAGCCATGAAGGGATATTTGGACATTGTCCGGAGTTTGCTGAAATAGATTGAGACGTAGGGAACAATGTGGAAGATCGAAAACATCCCCCGGGAAGCCAACAGTCGTGCGGACGAACTCGCTAAAGCTGCTTCTGGCAAAGAAGAGTGGCAACATCTACACTGTCCGTACGAGGTACAATCTCACCCCAGCATTGAGAAAAACGAAGTCCTGACGGTAGATCACCATGAAACCTGATGGATTACACCCATCATGGACTTCCTGAAGGAAGGGAAATTACCGGATGACGAACCAACGGCTCGCCAGATCTCGAGGAAATCTTCTAGATATGCAATCATAGACGGACAACTCTACCGCAAGTCTTTTAGTCGCCCCTGGATGAAATGCATCCCGCTAGAAGAAGGCAATTATGTTTTGAGCGAGCTCCACGAGGGGATCTGTGGGTCACATCAGGCCGCCCTAACCATACTCCGTAAAGCAATGCTCATGGGATACTATTGGGAAACGATGAGAGAAGACGCAGAGGCCTACATCTATGCTTGCCACCAGTACCAGGTACATGCAAAGAAAACCAGCCAACCACCGGCGGAGCAACAGCCAATCCTAACGGCTTGGCCTTTTTCAACATGGGGGATCGATCTCGTGGGTCCGTTGCTGGAAGCAAACAGACAGAGGAAGTGGATAATCGTAGCGGTTGACCACTTCACCAAATGGGTGGAAGCAGAAGCCCTCTCTACCATCACGCCTGAGAGAGTGATTTCCTTTGTCAAGGAATACATCCTGGGAAGATTCGGCATACCGAATACCCTCATCACGGACAACGGGACCTAGTTCACCTCCAGAAAGTTCAAAGAATTCTGCGAAAGCTTCCACATCACACATAGGTGTAGCTCGGTTGCCCACCCGCAGAGTAATGGCATGACAGAGGTCACCAACCGCACCATATGCGACGGCATCAAAAAGAGATTGGAAGGGCACAAAGGAGCATGGGCAGATGAACTGAACAGCGTACTATGGGCGTACCGAACCACCCCAAGACGGGCCACAGGGGAAACCCCCTTCGCCCTCACTTACGGTACCGAAGCAGTAATCCCGGTAGAAATTGGCTCTCCAAGTGACAGGGTTACGTACTACAACGAAGCCCAGAATGACATCAACTTATGCTTTCACTTGGACTCGTTGGAGGAAAGGAGGGAGAGGGCCTTCGTCCTCATGGCGGCATACAAAAACAAAGTCACTCGGTATCATGACAAGAAAGTGAAGGCGGTAGCCTTCCAGCCGGGAGATCTAGTATTGCGAGACGCGGAAGCCTCACAGGCTAGAGAAGGCAGAGGAAAGTTAGCAGTAAAATGGGAGGGACCGTACCGGATCATGAAGGTCCTTGGATCGGCTACATACAAACTATGCCACATGGATGGAAGAGACATTCCACGAACATGGAACTCCAGGGCACTTAGAAAATACTACCAATAGAGCACGTTGCACTCTTTTTCCCTCGGTAGCGGTTTTTTTCCCACAGGGTTTTCCCTACTGAGGTTTTTAATGAGGCAACTATAGCTGTAGTGCTGTAACTTTAACGCTGCAACTTTATATTAAATGGAGATTCGCTTTCGAATACATCATTTTATTATTCGCTTTCGAATTGTTCTTTGAGGTACTTGGCCAATTTAATTCGCTTTCGAATAAATGCATGAACGACCCGCCCATTCGCATTCGTTAAAATTTAAGTCCTGGGTTAACATTCGATTTCGAATCTAGACTCGGCTTGAAAAGGGCAGCCATAAACAGATGCGTTAAGTTTGCATTCAAACACAGAAAAAAAATTTTTTTGAACCGCATCGAAAAAGGAAATATATACTTGTTTCATTAATTGCCCTTAATAGGAAAAATGTACATATACAAAATGTCAATTCTGATGGCCGGACCCCTCAGCTGATCCCTCTTCAGGCGCTGAGGTGGTTGGAGGGACATCATCTTCCTCATCCGGGAGATCGGCTTCATCTGGGAAATCCACTTCTATGTCCCCGAAAGCAACATCCGGGTAGACCTCAGAGCACCTTTGAAGGATACGGTCCCCATACAGTAAGGCAAGACGCCCGTAGGTAAGGGTCCTCTCCTTCAACTTCTCCTCCGCCGCCAGTCGGTCACTCTCGCGGGACTTCCTCTCCTGCTCGAGGGCCGCCTCGGCTAGTCCAAGAGAACGCTTGAGGGCCACATTCTTGGCAGTCACATCATCAAGCGCCTTCTTTTGTTGTTCTGCCTCAGCCTTTACTTTCGCCAGGCTCTCATCCAGCTTCTTCCTCTCCAGAGCACCGGCAATGCTCTGATCGAGGATTCGATCAGCTTCTTCGACCCTCTTCAACTCCTCGTAGAGGAAGGGAATGGCCTGCAGAGAAACAGTTAGATACAGCCAGAAGATAAAGGAAAGAGTCTAGGACTTACCGTGTACAGCTTGCTCAGGACTCTAGTCCCTATGCTCCGGTTGGACATAGTCCTCACCCGGGAGGAGCCAGCAGGGAGATACATGCCGTTGCTCAGCTCCAGCTGCACTAAAGGATCAGCAAGGCTCGCATCTTGGCCGAACTTGGATATTAAAATATCCCGTATCGGGCTATCAGTATTCACCGGACCCGAGAAGTCAGGTACTACCTCCTGCATAACAAAAAGTAAGCACAATCCGGAGTAACAGTTTAAAGAAAAAAGTGAAGAACTTACCACTCGGGCTTTCTTCCCCTTATCCGACCCGGATATGAGAGCACCAGTCCTCTTCTTTCCTGCAGGCTCCGCGTTCACTACAGGAGCAACAGGACCCGGAACGACCGGATTGATTGCAGGAACCGGAGCCGGCGCGGCAGTAGACGCCTTTGATCCGCTCTTTTGGGCACGCAAGGCTGCAACAGTATCAGCAAGTGACATCCCTGCCACAGAGGGAGAATACAAAAATAAGTAAATAAATACCTCGGCCCTCTAAGGGATCATTAAAGAACACAGGGAGACCGGTCCGGTCATCAAGCGCTGCCAGAGGCAACCCTTGACGGTAAGCTCTCGTGGCATACTGCAGCTTCCAATACTGAGTCGGGACCGCCGTCAACAGATCAAGGTGGGCTTGCTCCCGGGGCGAGAGCTTATCCTTCTCCCCCCTCATCTCGCTCGCGGGCCGGAAAGACCAGGCGGTGGGGAATGTTGGCACATTTTCCTTCAACTTGATGAAGAAAAATAGACCCTTGAACCCCTCCACCGAAGAGGTGCGGCCAGAGAAAAACCGGAAGAGAGGCCCCTTAGCCATTGTCAGATGGTCGCTATTGGTGTTCCGGAGAACCAGGGTGGCGATATGCCGGAAGAGAGAACCGGTCAGTTGGATGCTGAGGTTACAGCACAACCAATACATGGTGCACACGTCCTCCATCACATTCGGGTGCAACTGGGCCGGACACACCCCGTACCGGTTCAGGACAGAGCATATCCCCTCCGGGAGCGGATAAGTGAACCCGCCCACTACGTGGTGAAGATAGATGGAGAAATAGCCGGGCGGTGGTCGATGAACCCTCTGGTCGGAAGCAGGGATGAGACACTCGCAGGCTTCTAACCAGGGGTAACCAGAAGCCAACTAATTAATCTCGTGGAAAGCAACAGACGAGGCCATCTGTGATATCCTAGGGATAAGGGTTCTCCCTGAGGTACTTCTGACCAACCGAGAGGACTCAGGGAGGTTGACAGGTGCGCTGGTCTCTCCGGTGGAGCAAGTTCTTTCAGAGGACTCAGAGGTGGAGAGCCTCGTGGCGTCAGAATCCACCTCCACAGAAGGGGACACAGGGCGAGGAGCAGTGCTAGCGGTCCACGAATAGCTCGAAGAACCCATAATGAACAGTAACCCTAGAACTAAGAACTGAAGAAACACAGGAAAGTAGCAGAAAAAAACGAAGAAAGCACTTACTGGATTTTTTGAGAAATGAAAACGCCTGAAACTCAGAATGGCGCACAAGAGCAGAAATCAGCGACTTAAATACCCTGCTGGTGGGAAATCGAAAGGTTGCAGCATTTAAGTCACATTGAAGGTCGCGTCCCTGCGGCTGAACAGTACGTGGCAGACAGTGGGTGGGAGCGCGTTCCTAGGCAGGGTTTTAGGTGCTAAACCCTAAAGGGCTTACTTCAGACTTAGGGGGGACTTCTGATGACATCCGGTCCGGCCTTACGGTTCGGTCCTGTGCACCCGGCCCAGTCCGGTAGTCCATACCCGCGTCACATCATACGGCTTAAGAAACCGCATTCCGCATCCGGATCCCAACCACCCCTGAGCAGATTAAGTTCCCTAGATCCGCGGAGAGATCCTAGGGGAAGAGGTGGTGTCCAATTAGGAATCCACCTCCGTGTTTTACTAGGGCAGGAACACCACCCACGTGGAAGCTCTTTCAATATCAATCCAACTCTACTATTCCCTCCTATAAAAGGAGGATACCCTGCCTGAGGTAAGGGCTATTGAATTCTCTTCTTAATTCTCCTAAAAGTACTTTTCAACCTACAGGAGCATACTAACTTAGGCATCGGAGTATACCCCAGAGGTTACCGGTGTCTCATCTTTGTCTTGCAGAAATTACATTGGATCCGGTCAAGCAGCAACTCGAACCCGGATCACCCAGAGGATTCTACTGAATCTATCATATATATATATAGTAAAGATACAGATTTATACACAGAACTAAGAAGGTATAAATAAAAACTAATCAAACAACTAGAAGTCAGGGATCTAATCAGTCTAATTTAGGAACCTACAAATATAATTACAGTAGTATAATCCTTGTAACTAAGGAGAAAATATCTCAATATATCTTTGGGTTGAAGTGTGTACAACACATATTCTTAAATGCACGGTTTGGAAAAAAAAACTTGTATACAAAGATTTATTCACTCTAAAAAATACCTCAAAAGGGAAATAATAATAACTCACTTATATAATGGATCATATAATTTTCTCGTTAATCAACGAGGGACAAAATTTATTGAGAAATGAAAAAGTTTTTATACAATATATCGAAATCTTATTCGTTGACCAGGTACAAACTTGATATATATAACTACTCTAACAATTTCCAGCTTAGCTGTTTCATTCGACAAGGTAATTAATTTACATTACAATGTGTCACGAATGAGAATTTATTAAACTGTTTTTATGGCATAAATAGTAATTATATGAATTTTAATTAATGTGCTATATTAATTAAACATATGTTTTTTGTATAAACCCAGAGCCCATAGTGGATATATGCATCGATATCCAGAGTAGTGGAGGGTACATGTCTTCATGAATACTGCAGTTACTTGCTGCAAAAAAAAAAAAAAAAAAAAAAAAGATAAGGTTATATAGCAATTAGAAATACCATTTTAAAATTCAAGGGTGAAGAAAAAAAAAAAACTACTACTCATAATTTTTTAAAGGTTGACAATTTTTAATTTTTAATTATATAATACCTGTTGAGGAAATTCACCACTTTCAAGTTGGGAGTTGATCAGTAATTTTGCTGCTTTATGTAAAGGTATTGGATCCCTTTTAGCCTATTTATCATAAAAAAAAAAAATAAAGTTTAGATGTGTTTTACAGATTCAAGAACTAACGATAGGGACATTTTTTTTTTTTTTTTTATCTTTTGACTTTGTGAATATTGGATAAATTACTATGATAGGATAAGGCAAAAATAGAAAAAAAAAAAAAAAAATTAGAACTAAAAATTTAATTAAGTATCAAAGTAAAAATTAGAGAGTAAATTAAAAATCCAAAACTAACCATCCCTGCATGAATAAGACCCATCAAAGCCCACGAAGTCTGTACTAAATTTGACTTATTTCCTTCAAGCGGTATGAATTTCTGAGAACAAAAGACATTGTAAAGATATTCTATATAATATAAACACAATAAAAATAAAAAATAAAAAATAAAAAATGATATTGGCAATTTGACTCCCATAATCTCTTAAACAATTTGGTTATGTTTTTAATCTTATCTATCGGTTTAAAAATTTTTGGATGATATTAGAATTTCTTATGCTGAGTAATCGGCAATTTGAATCCTGAATATATCAGTTATTAATAAATAGGCATCCAGTGTACGAGAAATTTGCTTGCTTAATTTATTGTTCGTCTTAATTATTACATTAAAACTTTAAATTAAATGATTTTACATCCTCTTTGTTAACATAATATTTCTATAATAGTAACAATTAATTAATTCTGAAGCAAACTCAATTTTGCATGTAAAGACTATATAGAGATTTAAAAAAAAAATAATTTTAAATATAAACCTATATAATATAAGTTAATTAAAACCACCTTATTTACCTGAAAGTTCAAATAACAGATAAAAAAAGATTTGCAATTAAAAAATAATAATAATAGTTACCAAATTGGTGCAGGAGAGATAACTCTCTCCCCAGCCTCCAGAACTGAGTTGTTTGGAAAGTAGAAATTCACAACCTTTTCTGACTACTTCACTATTCTCACATGTCTTTCCCACGGAAGCCAAACCTCTAAGTGCAAAAAATGTACCATATACATAGCATATCGCCCAATTCCCATACCTGCACCAAAATATATTACTCCATTTATTCATACTAATAATCATAATTATCTATTGTGAATAGGAATTTAATTTGTCCTTTTAAGTCTTTCACTGGTCAATTTGCACCATAATAAACTTACTGTATTAATTTGGTGTCAATTAGTATTTCAGATTAAATTGGTCCACATGACATGTATCGTAAAAAAAAAAAAAAAAAACCACTAATCATATGCTGACATATATGACTTCCAGACTAGAAGTGACACCCTAAAAAAATTTTCCATCTAAATTAATTTTGAAAGCCAATTAGTAATACTAAATTCAACCTTTATCCATTAATTATGAATTATAATTGTAACAAATAAAAACAATATCAAGGCAATTGTGTATACCAAGAACCATCAGAATTTTGTGTATCTTCTACATATTGAGTTGCTTTGGCCACAGCAATTTCTATTTCTTTGTTCTTGTATTTAGGATGTAACTTTTTAAACAACATCAAACTCTCAATCACAGATACCGTGCATTCCATGTACCTGAAATAATTGAAAAAAAAAAAAAAAATCGTCAAATAATTAATTCAATTCCCAATTAACACATGATAATTTTAGTAATTTTTTCCTTGAATATTTATAATTAGTTAATATATAAATAATGCTTAATATATATATATATATATAAATATTGCATACTCGTATTCCACCACTACGCCAGCAAAAGCTTCAGTAGGATTGAACATCTAAGAGCCCAAAATTGCAAAAGATATATAATTAGATACAGTTCAATTTCTCTTCCAAAAAAAAAAAAAAAAAAAAAATACAATTCTAATTTTTTTTTTTTTTTTAAAAATCAAATAATGTGTATGAATACTATAAAGGAATAGGGATATATTATACCTCCAACCATGGATGAGGAGATCCTGGCTCCCAAATAGAAAAACCACCATTTTTGCTCTAAAAACACATAATAATTATAGTCACTTAGAAAGTCCATCGTAGTTATTTAAGCCAATAAATGCAATATTAAAAGAAAATTCGTTAGTGCTAAATGCAAATGTCATTCTAAAAGTTAGGATTTTCTGTAATTTCTCCTAAAAATATTCTTAAATTATTAATCTAATAATTGAGTTAAACTCTACATGGTATCAAATTCAGACCACAAAGTCTCAAGAAATAAACTTAATCTTGAGAATTATTTATAAATTACAAAATTTTCCAGTACAAGATTGAATGACTTCTTTTATTTAATTTGATTTATAAGCGTACTGTACGTGCGCTAGAAATAATAAAACAATGTTTTTGACAAATACCACAAACTACAACCATAATTAGAGTTTTATTGTCATTGTTATTGTTATACTAATCAAATCAATCTTATTAAAGGGGGAAAAGCAAAGGTTAATTTTGTCATACTTGCAATGGAAGTAGAAAATCCACTGCATCATATAATTGTTGTAATTCAGCTCTTTCACCAACAACCTCTGGCTCCATTTCTGATAGTAACAGTAAAGCCTGGCACATAACACAATGGTAATAAATTAATTAGTAAACATTGATTGTTTGGCTGATTTCAATTTAATTAGGTTAATTTTGTTGATTAATTGTTTACCGTCAACGCTTCAGCTGAACAATCAGAGACTTGCCACCCTTGATCTTGGTCAGCTAAAGGCCATGCCCCTTTTGATTTGTATCGCAACGTAGTCTTAAAATCTCCAGGTGGATCATGCCGTATCTTTAAATGAATATCAACAATATTAATAAACAGTTTCATAAAAAAAATATCAATAAACAGATTATTCTAATAATCCTACGACAGAATGATTCAAAATTCAAATTAAATTTGAAATGTAAAATGTTGGAACAATAAAAAAAACATCAAAGAAGTTAAAATTGGAGTTTTAAAATAACTTTGGATTAATTAAAAAATTGTAGAATTAATTTGGACTAAAAAGAAAGTTTTACAGGAATTGAAACCTAATGATTAACAATAGAGTATTTGTAGTTAATTTCCAGAAAATAGAAAATTAATTCCTATTATGTTTAAACATCCTAACTACCAATTGTTCGGACGCTATACAACTTGGGGTCGGGTTGGACTTCGTTATAGCCTATAGAAAGGTATTGAAAGAGTATCTTTTAGGGTCAGTTTAGGGCAACTTTCAGCAGCCCCGAAAGCAGCTTTCAGCCAAAACATGGAGAATTTTACTTTGGCTAAAACCTGCTTTTGGAGCTGCAGAAAACAGCCTCAAAAACACAATTGGTAAAAATCAGATTGTATTTAGGAAAATACTAGAAAAACGCTTAAAACAACTTTTAAAGAAAGTAATGAAACCTAACTTTCCCTGACAACACTTTCACTAACAACAATCC
This sequence comes from Euphorbia tirucalli, assembly GCA_039660915.1. NCBI lineage: Eukaryota > Viridiplantae > Streptophyta > Magnoliopsida > Malpighiales > Euphorbiaceae > Euphorbia > Euphorbia tirucalli. Next base: position 9,947,361 of record CM077638.1, read on the forward strand.
CAAACTGGCCTTTAGTGTGAGAGAAGCCGCATGAGTCTCAGGGAGACTAAACTAAAGTTATATAGAGAAAGTTCTTGGGCATTTAAAGGGGTTTGGCTATGTATTTCAACAAATCTTGTAATAACTTTTGTTATTATAAATAAAACTTTTATCGCTTTGACAGAAGTATAATTGGTGAAACAATGAAAATATTATTTCCTGTGATTGCTTGTTAATTTTTTTTCCGCATGTTAAACTTGACTAATATCGTGTTATCCTATTGATGTGGCAACTATCGTCATGTCAATATTTTATATTATTAGTAAAGGTCAATAATTTTAGTAAAAGTCAATATGTCACCTATATATAGTCAATATATCGTATCAGCAAAAACAACACCATTAATCAAATTTCTAATTTTTACTAATGATGTATGACACATGTCACATGGTACGACATTCCTGAACTTGCAAATAAGCGAAATCATGACACATGTCACATGGTACGCCATTCTTGAACTTGCAAATAAGCGAAATCATAGTGATTTTTATAACGGTGTAATTAAACCTGAGTTTGCTTGATAAATTCATGAGCTCTTCTTAGAGTAATTCCGTATTCATCAGTGAGATTACTTGCTGTAATTGCTTGAACGAAAAAAGCCGCATCCCACAACTGAGTGCCCAAATTCTGCATGAATTAGCAGATATTTAATCAGTTTTGTTTAATAATTAATTACTTAGCTTAATTAGTAGGAAACTGAACCAACCTGCATTTTCATTCCATCTTCAGCAACCCATAACAAATCGGGAAGTCTAGCAAGATGAAGCTTCAATGCATCTTGAGTTGGATCCTCTGCCCAATAAGCCATCATATGCAACACCTGATGAAAATATATAATTAAATTAATTAAAGATTAATGATGTAATTAACTTTATATAATTTATTAAGAAACAATATATGCCAGTAATTATTAATCGACCTTTTCCAAGCAAGCATGGGTGAGAAATCTAGAATGGAGATCCTCAAAACGAAGAACATTCATTAATTTATGTAGTGCTTTCTCTCTAAGTTTGGAAAATGGCCAGCATTTGAGAAGTGTTTCAGCAACGTAATAAAAAGCATCAAACACCAAATCTAGTGCCAATGAACGAGGGACGTAAAGATCCTCCTGCACAAACAGTAATTCATTGTTTTAATTACATGGTATTGATAAGGAGTTGTTGACATGTCATCAACATCATTGGTTGACTTCCTTATTTCAATAATGGTGTAACAACAAAAATATCAACAGCCAATATGTTAACAAATTCACCTTTAAACATGAACGGCGCGCTTTGTTCCAATTAATTTGATCATAAGGCTCAATATAAAGTTCTTTTCTCAATTGTAGGATAAGATCAGTGACAGGCCCCGCATATTTCTTTCCATACAAATATGCTATTGGATTGTATACAGTGCGCAAAAAACACCAAAGCTTTTCTGCCATGCCATTCACATACAATATCAGTTTTTGATCATCAATTAGATATTTTAAATTATGAAATTATTAAAAACTAAGATTTTAGTTGACGGCAGTATATTCTTTTTTTTTTTTTACTGAATAAACTATCATTACATTATATCTTAAATAAGAACATAACGTATTCAACTACAATGGACATTTACAAGAGGAAACACACAAGTTGGTTAATTCATTAGCTACTCTATTGCCTAATCTCTAGACAAAAGAGAAGCAAATAAAATATAAATTAGAGATCATATTAATGCAATCCCCTATAATAAGGTCAATATATAATCTTATAATAAGGTCAATATATAATCTTATTCCTTCATTTATTTTGAAAACTTTTATATTCTTATATTTGAAAAGAAATTTGATTTAGATTTAAAAGCTTGCTACAAGAAATACAAGATTTAGTAGTATAAACTTTTGCTGACAAAAGTATAAAAATTATTGCTATAACTTTTGGCAGCAATAAAAAAATAGTTGCATATTACAGCAATGAAATTATGATATGGCAGTAATAAAGTTACTATATAATAACAATTTTTTTTTTTTTTTTTTGCTACTAATTAAGCTTCTTAACAGCGAAATTAGTTTTACCGCCAAATTTTTTACTCCTAAATCTTACGTTAGAAAATCATAAAATTTTAATTTAAAAGTGAAAATTAGTGAAACCCCATAATTATCTCATCAAAATATGATCACTTGATTTACCTGGACTAAAAGGAAGAAATGAAGGCAAAAGCATAATTTCTGGGGGCACTGGATTGCATCCTGCCCACTCGTATACTCCAAGCACCTTCATGTATAATTAACATTTTAATTTTTAAGTTATGTTAACACACGATTCTCTTTTGTAAAATCTTAATTTTAATATATAATATTTTAAATAGTAGTATAAATATAAAGATATAATAAATTGGTCACCGAAAGGTATATCTTTCCCCAAGTTTGGACGTTGACAGCACCCCCATGATCAAGAATCCATTTTTGAGCCTTAGCAACTTCATTGTCTTTGTCATCATCAGGTAGTTGTTGGCCAAGTAAACGCAATGAAATGTAATTAAGTGTTGTGCATAGCATTGTACTATGGCTCTCTACATGAAATCCCCATCCCCCATCTTCATTCTGTTTTCATATTTAATTTCATTATCAATCATATATATACAAATACACGCACACATATATATAGAATATGCAATCACATACTTGATGATTGTATATATATCGTAGAAGTTCTTTTTTGTGTTCATCTGATAGGACTGTATCAAGCATTTTGGTGATATAGAGGCAAATAATCTGCAATATGAAAAAGTTCAAAAATAAATACCAAGTATTATTATTGTACATCGAAATAGTATTATACATATTAATTAAGAAATTAAAATTATCTTAATGTATGGTTATCATGATATGTTTAATTACATACCAAAGGAGGTGTTAGAAACAATTCTGCAGAAAATTCAGAAGGCCAATGGCCATCACTTGCTTGGATTGCACAACAAAATCGCACAGCTTTTCTTAGAGCTGTTTCATTTTTTTCTGATGTTATTTCCTCATTTTCTTCTAATCTAACTGCCGGTATATTGAATAAATCAATCTGATTTTCTTTGATAAGCTGCATTTTCAAATCAATTGTAAATTATCATATGCATATTAAGATCTAAAATATATATATATATATATATATATATATATATATATATAAATATTTAAACATTTATTTATATACCTGAAGATTTTTTAAAACATCACTACTTGCTTTGACTTGAAACCGGTTACGCGTATAATTTTCTCTTGCAGATTCAATTTGTTGAAGTTCATCAGGAGTACCGATATCCGGATAAAATTTCCAAATCTGCCTGCCCACAAAATTATTGGTGCTAAATAGCAAAGGATCTTCTTTGCCAGTAGCTACCTCTAGCTTCCACATTCTCTCTTCCCTTTCTTTTAAACAGAAAAAAAATGTTGCTATAAAAGTAAATAAAATGGCTACTCCCTGGAAATATATATCAGATTTATGATCAACAGAATCGATTAACACTTTTTTCCATTACGGAAGAAACAAATTGCAATTTAATTCACCAATCTGTTCACGTGTTTTATTAATTTACAGAGACCCAAAATTAACATATATTTTAAGTACGCATGTGTTTTTTGCTTTTTCAGTATGGTCCATACAAAGTGATTCATGATTTATGCATAAGGGGTTCGATGATAAGAACTGAATTAACTTTAAAATGATAATTCAGTTCTGATTCATCGATTAATTTATTGTTAAAAATAATAAAAACATATAAGAAAGTTAGCTTTAATTTTTCAGTATGGACCAATCTGAATTAACTTTCATGATTTATAAAAATTAACTTTAATTTTTGGTGATTAAAGTTTCTCTTTCGGGAAAGCCAGTTTTTGGAGAAAAGCACTTTTCTTTTTTTCAGATATTTTTCTCCAATAATTAAAAAAAAAAAAAAGGTGGCTTATAAGAAAGCAATTTGATGGTGAAAAATGAAGAAATAATAAAAATAATTAACTTTAACGCCTAGTAACGGCCCTAGATTGTCGAGGGGTTTGATGAGATTCGTGTATGGTAAAATTATAAACATGAAAAATGCATAGCATGAGATCATTTCTCGTGCAGATCAGCTTAGCTCGCGTGGTAGTCGCGAAACTGCTGACTCATTGGTTAGGTTTAGCTGGGTTTTTTTTTTTATAAAAACAAATAATTTATTTACTTAACAAACTAATTAATCCTCATATTATTAAAATGCATTATGAGAAAATGCTCTTGTAATGCCAAACACGCATAATCTCTTTTTCAAAAATTTTAGTATAAACAGGGAGTAGTGTGATATGTTAGCACCCATACTAACGTGACTTGTGTTGATTGAAAGGAAGTAGTGTACTCCGGCTTATGCTAGAATCTCTCTCTTTTTAATAACATCAAAATATAAGTTATTTTTTTCCGAAAATAATTACAAAAGTGGTCCGACACATTCTCTAATAAGAAGAGAGTCAATGTCACACATATTGTGATAAACATATAACACTGGTAAAAAATTTGGTAAATTTTGTGAAATTTTGGTGAAACATCAAGAAATAATTACGTGTTTTACTTTATTTTTACCTTTAATTTTATTTCTTTTCTCTCTCTCTTTTTTTTTTTAAGTTACGTTTTATGTTGTGTTTGTGTTGATTTTATTTATTTTACCTTATTTTCAATTAAGTTTTATGTTGTGTTTACATGTAGCTAATTATTTTTTCAGAGAATTTACTGTGAAACTTTGGTGAAACTTTAGTGAGCTTCGACGAAATATGATTAGTTACGTTGTTTACCTTACTTTACTTGTCATGGAACTATTTAACCCAAAAGTTTAAGCTGATAGGTAAATTCTAATAAAAGTTTAACACACCCCTATATGTGAAGTCCCTTTAAGCTTGAAACATATACAACACCAACATACTGTACTATTTGTTGAAATTTAATCAGCAAAAGAAGTTGTGAGAATTTGAGCTCTCGGCGCCTAAATCTAAGAGACTTTGATACCATGAAATTGTTTGACTAAAAAGTTTAAGCTAATAAGCAAAGTCTAATAATAACTTTTATTGTTATCTTTTAACATTTATGTGTATTTCATTATTTAGTCGAGGATAGTAAAACTCGTGTGAAAAATGTAAAACATAAATAAAAATCAAGAAACCAATGAAGAAGAACAAAGAGACTGCAGCTATTATGGTAAGAAAAGAGAAGAAAGTAGCCAATGAAGGAAAAGAGCAAAAAAAAAAAATGGTATTTTGACTAAGAATAGGTTTTTTGGGAAAATACTGGTTTTTTTTTAAGAAATAATGGATATGAATTTACAGAAATGTAACATCAATTTTTTTACTGTCTTCGCTCCAGAAAAAGGACCTTTTGGTAAATTTTCATCGATGATTGTTATAACATAATGGTACGGCCTAATATAATGTTTGCAATAACATATAATGGTGGGTAGTATTGAATCTTTCATCAATAATTAAAATACTAATAATGCATCGAAGTCGTCAAGATTTGGACCCACCCACAACAAATTCTAGGCCCACTAGATTCGCTCCTCAAAAGGTTTCTATTAATAATGTTGGGAAATTAACACGAATACTCTCGTTTCGGGTGTTTGTTTTTGGACTTACGTTTTCATATTTATTGAAATACGTTTTTCTATTTTTTATCTTTTATTTTTACGTTTTGTGGTTATTCTTTTCTTTTTTACTCTTTTCATTTGTTTTGTTTGTCCTTTTGTATTCACTCATTTCTGCTTCGTGGTAATTGTGTTCTCGAGTTTTCTTCTTCCTACTTTCAGCGTTCTTCCTGCTTTTGTGTTTGTTCATCATTTTCTTCTTTGCTGTTCGTGGGTTTTGTTTGCGGTTCATCATTTTTGTGCGTCGTTTTAGGTTTTTTTCTTCCTGTGTTTGTTTTTTTTCATTTTCGGTTTTTGTTGTTTGTTTTGTGAGTTTTGTAGTTTGTTTTGCAGTGTTATATTGTATAATATGGTAAAGGGTTATAAAAACTCGGATTCTCAGAAGGGTAAGAGTGTGTCTGTTAAGAAGTCGTTTACTGTTTTTAAGGGGAAGATGAAGGATGGTGCTGTTAAAGCAAAAGCAAAAAACGATGTTGTTCCAAAAGCTTATGGTAAGATTTTGTGTTATTTAAGATTTTGTAGTTTCTCCTGCAGTATAGTTTGTGCATGTTTGTTTATTGTTATTATGTTTTATGGGTATTGTTAACTATAGCAATTAGTTTTATTAATTAGTTACGGAGTTGTTAGCTAGTTAAAGGAAGATGTAGTTTATTTAAACCATACACGTGCATATATAGAGAAAGGCAGTTGCTGTGTAATTAGTAAAAATAGAAATACAAAACTTCTTCTTTTCTTCTTTTCTCTCTTATTCTTTTCTTCCTTAAAGTCAAGTGCTTCTGCAGCTTGTAATTCTTCACAACCTGTAATGTCTGCACAATGTGATTCTACTGATATCTGGCATTATAGACTAGGACATCCTTCTTTTTCTAGGCTTTCCACTATTTCTAAGACTTTTCCGGATGTACAAGTTTCTACAGATTTTGTTTGTACAATTTGTTACAAGGCAAAACAAAGGAAATTGAGTTTTTTACATTCATTGACCAATACTACAGCACCATTTCATTTAGTTCATATGGATATTTGGGGTCCTACATATCAATCATTGTAAGGTCATAGATATTTTCTCACTGTGGTGGATGATTTCACTAGATTTACCTGGGTTTATTTACTTAAAGCTAAATCTGAGGTGCCTGAGTTAGTACAACAGTTTTTTTTCCTTAGTTTCAACACAGTTTTCTGCAAAAATTAAGTGTATCAGGACTGATAATGGTCCCGAGTTTACTCTTACTCAGTTTTATGCTATAAATGGTATTGAACATCAAGTTAGTTGTGTTGAAACTCCTCAACAAAATGGGTTAGTTGAGAGGAAACATCAACATATCATGAATGTTGCTCGAGCCTTAAAATTTCAGAGTCACTTGCCAAATCATTCTTGGACTTATTTTGTCAAGCATGCAGTTCATTTGATTAACAGATTACCAACTCCTTTGTTGCAAAATCAAACACCATTTCAAATGTTATTTCATAAAGATCCTGATTATTCTACTTTGAAATCTTTTGGTTCTTTATGCTATGCCACTACTTTACAACGTCATAGAACTAAGCTGGATTCAAGATCCAGAAGATGTGTTTTTCTTGGTTTTGCTGCAGGTACTAAAGATTATCAGCTTTTAGATTTAGAATCAAAGCAAATATTTGTTTCTCGTAATGTTGTTTTTCATGAAACTCACTTTCCATATGATGCTGATAATGGTATGCAAGTCTTTGTTCCTGTTGTATCTGATAATGTTGCTAATGTACCTCTTAGAAAGTCTAACAGAATACATGCTCAACCATCATATTTAAGAGATTATCATTGTGTATTAGCTAAGCATCAATATTTTTCTGATTTAGAGGCTGGTATTTATCATCCTTTATCCAATGTGCTAGATTATACTCATCTTTCTTCTGCACAGAAGAAATTTTCTTTTTCTTTACAGGTACAGCAAGAACCAAAAACTTATAACCAAGCAACAGGGGATCCCCAATGGCTAGAGGCCATGAAGAATGAGTTAGATGCATTGGCCAAGAATAACACATGGGAGATTTGTTCTTTGCCACCAGGAAAACAAGCCATAGGATGCAAATTGGTTTATCGAATCAAACGCAACAGTGATAGGAGTATAGAAAGGTACAAGGCTAGACTTGTTGCTAAAGGATATACACAGCAATATGGTTTAGACTACCTGGAGACATTCTCACCAGTTGCGAAGATATCTACCATACGAGTTTTATTAGCATTGGCTGCTATTAAAGGATGGGATCTTCAACAACTAGACATTAACAATGCATTCCTTCATGGTGATTTAGAAGAAGAAATCTACATGGAATTACCACAAGGAGTACAAACAACAGTTCCGAATCCAGTTTGTAGATTAACAAAATCATTGTATAGCTTGAAACAAGCTAGCCGACAATGGAATTGGAAATTAAAGACATCCTTACAGTTCATGGGATTCAAGCAATCAACAGCTGATCCATCATTATTTGTAAGATCAACAGGTTCAGATTTTATTGCTTTAGTAGTGTATGTGGATGACATAATTCTTGACAGTAGTAATCAACATGCAATACAAGAAGTTAAGGAATATCTGCACAACTGTTTTACAATCAAGGATTTGGGAAAGCTGAAATTTATTTTAGGAATTGAAGTAGCACGAACAAAAGCCGGAATTCACATCAATCAGAGGAAATATGTTCTTGATCTTCTGGCAGAGACAGGTTTTCTAGAATCAAAGCCTTGTGTAACACCAATGACAGCAGACAATATGGATTTTACAAATGGTATTCCACTTCAAGCTATCTCAGAATATCGAAAGATTGTAGGAAAGCTTTTATATCTTACGAATACAAGGCCAGATATTGCTTTTGCAGTGCAACAATTATCTCAATATTTGGACAAGCCTACTGATAAGCCTTTCCAACTTGTTCATCGAGTGATGAGGTATTTAAAGAAACATCCGGCGCAAGGGTTGTTTTACTCCGCATCCTCAGAAGTTCAATTAAAGGCATACATAGATTCTGATTGGGCAAATTACAAGGAAACAAGGAAATCAATAACTGGATTTTGCGTATTTCTTGGGAATTCATTGATAAGTTGGAAGTCCAAGAAGCAGCAGATAGTTAGCAGAAGTTCATCTGAAGCAGAATATAGGGCAATGTCCACTACAACATGTGAGGTCCAGTGGTTACTTTATTTGCTATTAGATTTGCAGATTTCACATCCACAAGTGGCCCTTCTTTTTTGTGATAATCAATCGGCAGTCTACATTGCGAAGAATCCAGTTTTCCATGAGAGAACTAAACATCTCGAGATCGATTGTCATTTTGTGAGGGAAAAGATTCAAGCTGGAGTGGTCCATTTATTATCAGTTAAGTCAGAAGACCAGTTAGCAAATTGTTTTACTAAGGCTTTGCCTGCTCCAACTTTTACAGCTTTGTTACAACGAATAGGAATTTTAGATATTCATCAAGTTAACCACTCTCAGCTTGCGGGGGGATGTCAACTATAGCAATTAGTTTTATTAATTAGTTACGGAGTTGTTAGCTAGTTAAAGGAAGATGTAGTTTATTTAAACCATACACGTGTATATATAGAGAAAGGCAGCTGCTGTGTAATTTGTAAAAATTGAAATACAAAACTTCTTCTTTTCTTCTTTTCTCTCTTATTCTTTTCTTCCTTAAAGTCAAGAGGTATTTTACGCTACTGATCTTTTGATTATACCTTAGTTATACCTTTTGGTACACTGATTACATTAAGATATAATATTATAGTGATTATACCTTATGGTACTCTGTTTATACATTAGTTATATCATTGTGATATACCCATTATACCTCAGTTATACATTTTTTTATACATTTAAATACTTTGTTTATACCTTTTTTTATACCTTTTGATAGTTTGATTATACCTTTTCTTAAATCTGAGATGTTAGTTTTAGTTACTGATACACTTATTATACACTTATTATACATTATTTACACCTTAAGATACACTAACATAGTTATTATACCTTAGTTATACATTAAGATATAATATTATAGTGATTATACCTTATGGTACTCTGTTTATACATCAGTTATACTTTGTGATATACCAATTATACCTCAGTTAAACATTTTTTTTATACATTTAAATACTTTGTTTATACCTTTTTATACCTTTTGATAGTTTGATTATACCTTTTCTTAAATCTGAGATGTTAGTTTTACTTACTAATACACTTATTATACATTATTTATACCTTAAGATACACTAATATAGTTATTACACCTTAGTTATACATTAAGATATAATATTATAGTGATTATACCTTATGGTACTCTGTTTATACATCAGTTATACTTTGTGATATACCCATTATACCTCAGTTATACATTTTTTTTACATTTAAATACTTTGTTTATACATTTTTTTTCCTTTTGCAGTATGTAGATAGCCAGGAAAAGGAGGATAAGGCTGATGTTATGATTGGGGAACATGATGATAAGGCTCAGAATAAGTGTAAGGAGGATGTTGGTATAGATGACAATGTTGTTGTTATTGAAGAGAAGTAGGAAGTTGGTATCAATGTTGTTATGGAAGAGGAGGTCAAGAGTGATGGTATGGATTTTGATGTTAAAAAGGATATGAATGAAGATAGTTTCACTTTTGATAGTGTGGTAAGTGAGTGGGCTATAGTTTTGTATAAACCTCTTGTTTTCCCTCCAATAACAATAAATGATCCTGATTTTAATTATACTAAGCATTTTAACTTTGATGCTATAACTGCGATTGGTGATGAAGTTGTGTTTTCTTTGAGTGATAATTTAGAAATTCCTTGTGTTGTTCATAAGGAGAATGATCAGGTTGGTAATAAGGAATTTTTCGTTGGTGAGGAGAGTAAGCAAGAAGGTGCTGGTGTTAGTTCAGACATTCATGTTGTTGATAAAGAGGGTGCTGAATTTAGTAATAAGGAGGTTTCTATTGTTGTTGAGAGTAACGAAGTAGCTATTGTTGAAAAACTGGATTTTGTACTAGATAATAAGGCTGACAAAGTAGCTGCTGGAAGTAATAAGAGAGAGCATAAAGCTGTTGTTGCTCTTGAAAAGCTGAAACAAGTTGTACATTTTTCGTTTTTATGATTTTTTGTTGTTATTTTTGTGTATTTTGTAATCTTTCTTTTTGTATTTATTGCTTTTATACTTTGATTATATCTTGTATTATACACTGATACATTAGTTATACATTATCTATTCCATCTTATACTTTGAATATATTATAGGGGATTATATATCTGACTTTACTCATTACATATTATAGGGGATTGATTCTATGTGTTTCTTAGACTTTATTGATCTTGATATTTTGGATCAACTTGAAGTTGAGAGTTACGAGATAGAATATTCTGTCAAAGATGTGTGTATGTTTTTTTTTGTTCTTAATGTGGTGTTTATCTTTCTTATTTTATGCTTGCTTTTTTAGTAGGATGATATTATGGTGATTGATGATGAAAATGTGAAGACGGGCATTTATAAAAGAAGGAAGGGGGTTGGTGTTCGTGCGGTTTCTTCACTGTATACTACATAATTTAGGTCTGATAAGAAGGTTGCTTTGAAGTCTGTTCGTGGATCAGCTGTTTTAGATGATTTGTCTGAGTTGTATTTCTTATTTATGTTGTTTCCTTTGAATTGTTTTTTTTTTCAATTCAAGGAACAATTGGTATGCTCCTAAGAATAATTTAATAAATCCACCTTTCCGTTACGCTGTTGCTTCAGTTAATTCAAAGACTTTCTTTCTTGAATTGTATACTCTTGGGGAGTATTTAAGTAACACTGTAAGTATTTGTTTCTTATACCTTGTTTATATTTGTAATACATTGATTATTTTTTAGTTATACTTAATGATACACTTATTATACCTTACTTATACCTTTTTGATACTCTGATTATAAATTAGTTAAACCTTCTATTACACAGATTATACATTAGTTATACATTCTGATTCACTGATTATACCTTTGTAAAAATGTCACACTTTACTTATTTTTAGTTAAACACTGATTATGCCTTTTAATACACTGAGTATACATTTTGGATACAATGATTCTACGTGTTGAATAACGTTAGAGCTAAGTTATACTTGCTTAAACAATCATTATACCTTGGTTATACTTTTGTGATACATTGATTATACCTTTAGTTATATTTTACTAAAACACTGATTATATCTTTTGCAAATCTGATTACACCTTAGTTATGATAAGGTCATTAGACCTATGTAAAACTGTTAGACCTTAGTTATACTTAGTGATACACTTATTATACCTTAGTTATACCTTCTGATAAAGTGATTATACCTTATTTATATCTTATGATACGCTCATTATACCTATGTAAAACTGTTAAACCTTAGTTATACTTACTGGTACACTTATTATACCTTCTGATAAACTGATTATACCTTTTTTATACCTTATGATACACTTATTATACTTTATTTAGTTACATTTATTTTAAAGACTAATTTGTAACTTCTGATACACTGAACATACATACTATTACATTTGTATTGCAATGATATTTTTTGTAAAACAGTTGTGAGCGGACGACATTTTTCGGAATGCGCAGCGAAGCGGGAACCGGTGATTTTCTTCTTGTGAGAGGATGTGTGGTTTGGAAAATGGGTTTCAATCTTACACAAGAAAACCTTTCATTTTATTGGAAAAACCCTTTTTGTAGAAAACTTAATTGTATGTGTGAATTTTAGAAAATAGGTTTTTTAGAAAATCACAATTTAAACTTAAAGATCTCGAAACCTAAATTTCGAGATTAGATACAGAGTTGCCACCCGGATCAGCTCATCCGGGAAATTCCGGTACGGCTCCCTACCAAGTATAGATGCAGTACCTAATCTAGAGATTCAAGGTTTGGGTAACACATCCACTAATCCTCACTTGTTTTCAACTATTATTTCATAATATGACATGACATCCACTTAGTTCTACCCATTTTATCTTCTTTTATTTTTTTTTTAGTTAATGCTTATACAAATGACATAAATATAAACCATAAATAAAGTGCAGAAAAGTAAAAGTGCGGGAAAAGTAAAGTAATGGCCAAATCATACAACCCGAAAAAGAAAAACTCTCATCCTCACCAATTACAACCGCCTATAATACACGATAATCTAAAAAGTACAATCGCCTAGATACACGAGATAATCTATTAAATACATCAAAAATAAAAACAACGAAAGCTGCATCCAAATACGGTTAGTACAAATAAATAAAGCACAGCAAGGACTCACACAAGACAGAATGGGGATATTTTGGGAAACGAGATCATGCATAGAGGGGATACTCGAGTAGTTCGGATGATTACTAGATTAGACCTGGAAAACGTTTTATATTACACCTTGTGGATTTTTGTGAATGAAAATCAGTTTTGAAAATAATTTGGCTCATTTTACATGCACTTTCCAACTTTTAGTAGGCCGGATATCCCGGAACCCGGGGGTTCCGTTTGTGAGTGGGCCTAAATTAAACATCCATCTAAGGTCCAAGAATGTAAACACGCTAAAAATCTGTTTTGAAAAGAAAGAGACACAAAATTACAAGTTAGAGGCCCAAAAGGGCAAAACTGTAATTCTGCTTCTCAAACTACAGCCGAGCGGCTGTAGTGCTCCAGAATCAAAATTCAGTTTTCTTTTCTCCTTTTGAAAACCATTTTAGAACTTTTAATGATTTTGGGCAATCCAGGACTTCTAGAAACTCATGAAATTCCACAAAAATATATCTGGATCGGATCAAATGAGTTCGGAAATCCCTAAAAATCTGATATCGCCAAATTTCAATCTCATATCTATCAATAAAAAACCTGAAAACCATAAATTTAACATGTATGGATGTAATTAGTTTGATAATATTCACGAAAAGCACATTATATTTGAAAATAGAAGCGTTATCGGTCGATTTAGGGCATTCGAAGGTTTTGCCTTGGAGATTACAGCACACCACTGTAGGGTTACAGCCGTACGGCTGTATTACAGCCTTGAGGCTATAATCATCAGACGGCATGGCTATAACCGGTTTCACTTCCAGATTTGAGAAAAACATAAAATAATAAACAAAATCACCCAGAACAGATCAAAAAGGAGTTTTTAGGGCCTCTCAGAGTATACCTTGTCTGTGTTCCAACGTTTTGGATCACCAGGAACAGATTCAGACGCCGGAAAATCCCTTGAAATCACGAACAACCCAAAATTATCTTCAATCCTTCGAAGCCCGAACAGAACCCCGAATCAATCCGAATGAATATTGACTTGATCAGAATGACTAAAGAATGCTAACCCTCACAAAATCCTAATTGTTTCTATGGATTAAGTTAGAGTTTTTTTATGATTTTTATTGAATTATTTTATTTTCCTCTCTTCTCTTTAAAACCCTAATTTCTTGTGTTTTGATTGTAGAATCTCTTGTCTATTCTGTTCCCCCTTTGACCTAATTCCTTTTTTTGGCTTTTATATGACCCAAAATAGGTTAAAAATCTGAATTAAAGACTGATTTCACACTAATTAGGAAGTCTAATAATTACAGCCGAGTGGCTGTAGTGGCCTACAACCGTGGGGCTATAATATAGCCGAGCCGCTGTGCTACAGCTGTGCAGCTGTAGGGCACTATAGCCGAGAGGTTATAGTGGCCAAACTTGCCTTTCTTGCCCTTTTTCACTTCTTTTCTTCGATTCTCTTAAACGCTCACTCGGCCTTCTTCAAAGTTCTACACCAAGACCTGTCAAACACATTCGGGTCATCCAGGATATCTCCGGTATCATCGAGGTCGGGAAAAAACCTGTGCTCGCAGGCTGCCCCTCACGTGGCCAAAGTCGAATTAAACGGGTGCTTGTGCCCGATTCGAGTTTGGTCTCACGATAGGGAGCACGGTGAGAAGGAAGAGAGGACGTACTTAGTGGTTCTCCTCGTGCTGACCTGTTCTGATGTTTGTAGGGACTTGTCTTGGTTGATTCACCAAACAGCGGTCTTGCCTAAATTGACTTGGTTTTTCAGGGACTTACTTCGACTCCGTTACTAGGGACATGCTTCGACTCCATCATGAAGCAGAGGAATTTGCCCAGATTAGATCAATTTTCCAGGGATGTGCTTCGACTCCATCGTGAAGCAGAGAACTTTTCCCAGATTAGATTCTCCTTGTCATTTGATGTTCATGAAAGGGAAGGGTATTTTGGTAATTTCATAGCTTGGAAAGTTGGTGTCCCTTGGAGGAAGGGTACTTTGGTCATTTGACTTCTTATGGGGCCTATGTCACGAAAAGAAATGGGTTTTAGTGGTTAGGTATCCCTTTTAGTGAGAAAAAGGGTATTTTGGTCATTTGGTAGCTTGGTGGCTAAAAAAAGGGTATTTTGGTCATTTCACCCCTAGTGGAGCTTATGTCACTAGGGGAAGAAATATTTTGAGGATTTGGCCTTCCGTGTAGCTTTGTGTTGCTAAAGGAAAGGTATTTTGGTAATTTCGTAGCTTGGAAAGTTGGGACCCCTTGGAGGAAGGGTACTTTGGTCATTTGACTTCTCATGGGGCCTATGTCACAAAAAGAAATGGGTTTTAGTGGTTAAGTATCCTTTTTAGTAAGAAAAATGGTATTTTAGTCATCTGGTAGCTTGATGGCTAACAAAAGGGTGTTTTGGTCATTTCACCTCCAGTGGGGCCTATGTAACTAAAGGAAAGGTTAATAGTGTTTCCTGCGAAGCTTATGTAGCTAGGGAAGGATGTTTTGGTGATTTGAGAAGCTTGATCATCTTTTTTTTTTTTATGTTTCGAAGTTGTTACGGGCGCGTATTCGTTCCTTGATCGATAATTTTGGAAACAAAAATTTTTGCCCCTTCGATCAAGAATGAATACGGGCATAATATCTTGCCCCTTGATACCTGCAAGACATGAAAATTACCTTTCTCGAGATCAAATCGGCATAGAAAAAGTCTTGAAAAATGAAAGAACGAACATTTTGAAAAAAAGCAAGCTACAGCCGCTCGATTGTAGCACTACAACCGTGCGGCTGTAGTGGTTTTAAGCTACAACCACTCGGCTGTAGTGATGGGTAAGATGTGGCTTTCAAAAGGCCATAAAACACACAGCAAACCATTTTCCACTTGAGGTCGAAAACCACTCTCCTCTCTAAGTGACTTTCTTGCTTCAAACCCTTGTAAACCTTCGAAACCATGAGGCGAAAGATGTGTAGAGTCCTCCGACCCATTCCTCCTGCCTAACTCACCTTTCAAATGAGGTTTTCTATCCTGGAGGGAAATTTTACCTTAGCTTTTGAACCCACAGAGAGTGTTTATGGGCTAAAGGAAGATAACGAGTACTATCGAGTAAAGATCGACGCTCCAGTGCCCATCCAACTCTAGATTTCGAGTCATGCCTTCATGAATCTGATTAGTTTTCTTGAATTTTCCCTTTTTTCCTAATTTTGGAATTTTGATTATTGATTTTATAGGCGAGATCCAGCCATTGCAGCAGCGGATCAATTGCAGAGTCGTTGAAGTGGTACAGACGGCTTCCTCAAGGGGTAAAGGCGATAGTGAATTCTACTAGCCTGCAGTGTCTCGTTCGTAGCATGACTATTACTACTCCTCGCACAAGTCAAGGACTCCTGGTTGCACTTCTGGAGAGGTGGATGGACACCACTCACACATTTCATTTCCCTTCTGGAGAGTATACGGTGACTCCGGAGGATATTATCGCTATCACCGGGCTTCCCTTCTCCGGGCAAACGATTCACTTCAACCAGATTTTCACACATAGTGGCTACCGCCAAGAGTTAGTAGCTAGATCCAATGTAGGAGCCTCCGGGATTACTAGATGAGGCGGCAGAGTGAGCTCCCGGAGGGGACTACTTTTGAGGCTCCCGATAAGAGGAGATATGTGAGGGCCTATCGCTGCATGCTCTTTCCACCCTTCTTTTCCCCACAGGCTGGAGTAGTTTGAATCTGGCCGTATTACCATCCCTGATTGACCTGGAGTCTATGAGGATTCTTAACTGGGGTCGAGCGGCCTTGGCCTAGCTTTACTATGCTCTTGACCTCTGTGCTCGAGGCTCTCATAAGGAGCTGAAGGCCTTTTGGATTATGCTGCACGTGAGTATCTTGGACCCTTTATCTTAAGATTTTACTTTCCTTTGTACGCTTCCTGGGTTGTTATCAATTTCATATGCATACTTCTTTTGCAGGTTTTGGCCTACGAATATTGCTTCCTTCCACCCCCGGTAGTGCAAGTCCCTGATGACTATGAACTGCATGAGTTTCCCCATCTTAGACGGTGGGTGGGGTTTGTTTGGAGAGAGGTTGATAAAAACCAGGCTGAGTGCCGCTAGTGTTTACGAGAGATGACCTTTGCTGGGGTATGTTCTTCTTTTTTTTTTGACTTGGAATTTTCTGACTTTCTGATTCTAGATTGCCAAAACCCCTTAGAGGCAAGAAAGGGCTAACCTACCCCAGCTTCTTCGAGATGCATAGGAGCTGTCTAACAGGCGCTTTGTGATGGAGTGTCCCTTAGGGCAGGAGTGGTACCTCGGCGAGAGGGTTCACGACTGGCGCTCCAGTCTCGAGGCACGCAGGATTCCAGCTGCCTTGCCGATGTGATTGTTCTGGCCTCACCTCCTGTCTTTTGAGTAGCATCCGGACCTATATGGTGCTGGCTATGAGGCGGGCAGTGTGGATGGCAACTATCGCCAGTTCATCATCACTCACCTGCTTCCATTTACCGCTGATGCTGGTGTTGGGGTATTTTCCAAACCCTTCTCTTTTTTTTCTTTATATATATATATATCTGACATCCTCTTCTTAACTGACTTCAACCGTCTTCGAGAGGCAGACCCACCCTCATCCACTAGGGGGTAGGCAGGAGATCTGTTGCTGGCTCTGCTCGGACCACTGGGGCGGGCTCTGCCATTGGAGCAGAGGATGTTCCCATTCCCCCTTTTCAGGCTCCTCAGGCCCCCCTGTTGACTATCTACATGGTCGGCTTGAGTTCCCGATTGAGAGTACCATTCAGTTGTTCGACTAGTCTCGGTAGTCTTATCGGGCTGACCTCCATCTCCAGGACCATTCTTTCCTGTCGGCCATTCCTGAAGGCACCACACATGTGAGTATCTTTGCTTTTCTCCATTTTGCCTCTTTTCTGATTATTTGTCATGAATTGATCCCTCTGAATGTGATATCTGTAGATCCCAGTGATGCAGGGTATGTACATGGGCCAAGCCATCAATGCACTAAAGGTGCTCTCCTTCCGGGATAATGCCGCTTTGACTGTAAGCACCTGCATTTGGCTTTAAATTTGTGTCTAGATGTATGCATGTATGTATGAATGTATATGCATGTGATTATGATGCTCTCCATGCTTTCCTTGGTGCAGACAACGATCGGGATCGAGCGCCGTGAGTACATTCGCTTGAAGGTAGAGAATGACCAGTTGCGGCATCGGGTCACCCAGCTAGAGGTTATGAACCAGACCTTCGGAGATCAGGCAGACGATTAGGATGCCCAGATGGGACACGCAGGCGAGAACCTGAGTGAGAGCCTGACTGATGATCAAGGAGATGGCGGGGATGACGGTGACGATGCAGGCTTTGACTCTTCTTAGGCCTATTTCCCCATTTTCTGGTTGTGATGTATTGACCCGTCTGTGGGTTATTTCTTTATGCATTATGGCCTTTGCATGGGTCTAACTCTGTAATGTATTTTATGCTTGAATGATTTGTATATGATATTTGCATCTTTTAGCCATTGAAATTGGAGCCTTTGATTGTGTATTTCTCTGCATTTCCATGTCTTTATTGCTCCTTGGTTCAATTTAGTCGAGTCCGGGACATGTTTCGGGGTCTTTAGACTTTATTTTCCTTAGAAAAATGCCCCTAGAGCCTATAGCCATGCATCTATAATCATCAGAAATCATATAAAGATATAGACAAAGTGTTTTCTGCATTACAGCAGTGCCATTGTGACATTACAGCTACCCAGTACATTACAGTCGCGCCGCTGTAGTATGCTATAGCCGCCCGGGGCATCAGCACCATCCCACATCGAATTTCAACCCTTTTTTCAATACAGCCGCTCCCCTATAAGTATCACAGCCGCCCAACACATTACAGTACTGTAGGGCATCATAGCCGCCCCACACGCTATAGCCGCCCCTCTCTAATTTTCAGCCCTTCTTCTTTTTTCACTTCCTTTTCAGCATGGATCAGCTCCGAGGACAACTCCGGGACTATTGGGGTACAACCCGCTCTAATTGGGCCTTGCTTGCACCCTTTGGCTTGCAGTACCTCAGGTTCTACACTACTTTGGCTCCAAACCAGGTCTTCTTGGATGCAGCTACCAGCTTTTGGGATCCGATGGATCATGTCTTTCGCTTTGCTAGTCAGGAGCTATACCCCTTGGTGGAGGATTTTAGTGCTATCCTCTGTGTTCCCTGCCCTTGAGGGGTCCGGTTAGCTGTTCCTGATCTTGACTCGGGTGACATTCATGTATTCTTGAGTCGATTTGCTCTGGTTGTAGCAGGTATGGGTCATGCACTTACTGGTAGGCCTGCTTCTCCTAGACTCAGCCTTTCTGTTATAACTGATTTATGCTTTACTTTGCCCCCTACTGCCCTTGGCTGGGCTCCGCTGATAAGTTTGCTGATGATGGTATGCTACTTGTGTGAGTCCTAAGACGGCACTTGTGGTCTTAGATTAGCCTCGGTGGTGACTCAGATGGCTCAGGGTGCATCACCTATGGGGGTTGCTTTGGCTGAGACACTGATCCACTTGGATTCTATCCACACTGATTCTCCTGTTAAGAGTTGTGGATCCCTCTTTCTGCTTCAGGTATGCTTCTGCACTGTACTTTCTGAGTTCAAATATTCACTACCCCTTTTCTGTTTGACTAACCCATATGCAGATCTAGCTATTGGAGAAGCTAAGCCTCCTAAGCCCTCCTCCACCTCATCCGAGATACACCCCGAAACATTATTGGTCTCGACGCATTGAGCTTCCAGATTTTAGTTTTATGTCCATGGAGCACTGGTTTGATTGGCTGAGGAGGCAGACTGATGCCTCAATTTGATGGGTCTATCCTTGGTGGGATATTTCTGACGTGACTACTGAGACCTGGGCTGGAGGTGTCCAACTGCTTGGATTGATCCATGTGACTTTCTACTCTCCTGCTCAGCTATGTAGACAGTATGGTCAACTGTAGGGGGTCTCTCGATCTTTGTGCACCACTGAATGCGGAGTGTTTACACCACAGTGGCCTCAAGATGTGTAGCATCAGTGGATGCATCCTACTCGCACCGAGATTCTGAGGTATGATAGTGTTGCACCTGTGGAGACAGATGCTCACTACAGAGCTTGGCTGATGGATCTAATCGCTTGCCCCACTAAGCGTGGACATGAGGCGCTGACTTTGCGGTACCTCGGTCTTTAGAGGATTAGGCTTATCAGAGCTGGTTACTAATGTATGACTTTTATTCTGTTTTATTTCTTATTCTAATTTTTGCATAGGTCGCCCTGTTTGGGTTTTCGACCTATCGAACTGTCTTTATTTTTTCCTGAACTGCCCTTTTGGGTTTTCAATTCAACAGACTTTTTTTTACATGTATGTGCAATCTATGGATGTGATATGTGCAAGAGATAGGAAGCCAATTATGCATAAAATAATCTGAATTGCAATTAAACTTGAGACATTTAAGCGGATAGAATCAAACATTCTTTCATTCATTCATAAATAATGTTTTAGCATAATGTACATCAAATGATGAAATGAAACTAAGGACAGAATCAGTTATGGTATACGTCTCGACTGAATCCACGCTTGCCACCAACCGGTCTTTACAGATTTTCCAGCTGATAGTCCTCGCCTCTCTGTCTTAATTTTTACATAGATCGCCTTTTTCGACCCATCAAATTGTCCTAACGTTTGCATGGATCACCTTTTCCGTTTTTTACCCATCGGACCCCCCTTTTTTTCACGTAGTAATGCTTCAGCTTGTCCTGGTTGATGGGATTGACGAATTCATTCCCATCCATGTCCATAATCTTTGCAGCGCCCTTCAAAAATATCCTCTTGACTACATACGGACCTTCCCAGTTCGGCTTGAATTTCCCCTGTACATCCGTATTGGTTTGTTTCATCTGCTTGAGTACTAAGTCCCCTGCCTTAAGCAGACGGTTCTGATGACAAACCCTATTGTTGTAGGTCCTAGCCATTCGCTGTTGGTCCATCTGTAATCGGTCTAGGGCTTGAAGGCACTTTTCATCAATTAGTCCCAACTGTTCATGTCTCGACTGGAGCCAATCGGATTCCGGTAAGTTAGCCTCCATGACTATTCTTAGTGACCTGACTTCCATCTTTACTGGCAAGACAGCCTCCATCCCATAAACCAGCGAATATGGTGTTTCTCCGGTAGGGGTTCTAATGCTCGTCCGGTATCCCCACAAGGCAAATGGTAACATGTCGGCCCAATCTCTGTAGGTCACTACCTTTTTTGACAGAATTTTTTTAATAGACTCATTGGCCACTTTTGTTGGATGTGCCCTAGTCCCGAGGCATTAGACCTTGTATTTGTATTATACATTTATTGGATTTATGTATTATACTAATTTTGTGTTATTAATAAAGGCGTTAATTCATTTATTATATATATCTTGTGCAATATCTTAAATGAAGTATCCAATGGACATATCCATATCCATGATGATAAGTGTCATGCACTTGGCAGTAAGACCATGGATAGGGTAAACGATATGACCATAAAGAGATTCATAGTCTATTCCAGTCATGGGAATGAATGGAACTAGAGACTATCATTAACCTGATTGTATGGCGGTGTCTTACCGGTCATTGGACATGGGATGTCAACCAAGTTAATGGGTACATGTAAAAAGGGCATGGTACTGGATAGATCCACATAACGAGAAATCCACATGGTATAGTATCACAAGTGATTCTCGTGTAGTACTTGTATGGATCCTTTGACCTAATCATATGATGGTATCGCATGCGAGGTCGCATACTTAGGGGTACGCCTAAAAGGCCTGTAATAGGGTGCCAAGTATGGGTGCTTTCGGGTATGTCACTTAGCATGGCAATGCTATGGATATGCAGAAGGGATTTGTCACTCAGTAGTCCACTGAGAAGATATCACCAGCCTCTTGTTG
This sequence comes from Euphorbia tirucalli, assembly GCA_039660915.1. Taxonomy (NCBI): domain Eukaryota; kingdom Viridiplantae; phylum Streptophyta; class Magnoliopsida; order Malpighiales; family Euphorbiaceae; genus Euphorbia; species Euphorbia tirucalli. The sequence goes on from CM077638.1 coordinate 9,969,191, forward strand.
AATGTGACTGATAAGAGTGTGGCCACACCCAAACAAGTTGGAACTTGTTTGTGAGCTTCAGTACATTCAAGATCAAGTAAATGTCCGGACACAAAAGAGGGTGATTAATCCATGCCTCTGTGTTGGACACCGATATCAATGACATGGGATATACAAGTTCAAACTACAGGGTTATGATTTCAGTTGGACTGCCATCTCTATCTTAATTGGGGGCTGCAGTGGCTTGCCAGAGCCCAACTACAGTCTGTGGGCCACGGGCCCACTGCCAACATAAAGATGGGCCCACGGGATCGTACACATTGAGCGACTGAACACAAACTTAAGGAATCACCTGTATACTTGGAGTATACACTCTGGAGAGAGTGAATATATTAATTATATAATAAAGATCAATTGGATTGATCATAATAATAAAATTAACATTTGATTGGCTTTCTCATTATTAATTGGATTAATTATGAGATTATTTCCTGGGTGGAAATATTCATATGTATAGGTTTACATATGAATTTACTTTGTGAAGATCTAATTTTAATTTTATGGATTAAATTAATTAGTCAAACCAATTTTAATTAAATGTAAATAATATGTTACATGGTGTAATATATTATATACATGCGTAAATTAAATTTGGGCTTGAAATTAATTTAAACCAGACCAATTAAAATATATTTGGGCCTAAAAATGAAAGAAGGAAAAGCCCACACAAAAGGAGCCAATTGGGCCGAAATTCTCCTTGAGAATTTTGGCCACCTAGGGTTAAAATAACCCTAGGGATTTCAGCCACCCCAAGCAAGCCATGGTAGCCGAATTCTTCCCTTTCCTCTTCTCCATTGTTCGTGTTTTTCCGACGCTAGCACAGGTGGTGTTCGTTAGGCGTTCGTGTACATGAACGAGGAGGGATTCTATCTTGATTCCTGCAATCTGCATCTATCTCTTATATAGATAATCTGGGTAAGAGATTTATCTCTTGTTATTAAATTTTGTTTTTACAATTTCCATCTCAATTGCTCCTGGGTACGGATTTGAGGAAATCACCGCATTCTTCCGCTTTAATCGGGTGATTTCCGGTGACAAATCCCAACAGCTTCTACCACCCCATTGGCTTGTGGGCGATATGAGGATGATCTATGATGCTCGACCCCCTTCTCTTGAAACAACTGAGCCGTAACTCCTTGAAATTGTACCCCATTATCAGTCACAACGTGATGAGGGATCCCATATCTCGCAAAGATGCTCTTTTCTATGAATTTGGCCATCTTCTTGGATGTAACGTTTTCAAATGATTCTGCTTCGACCCATTTTGAGAAGTAATCTATAGCCACGACAATGAATCGATGTCCGTTTGAGGCAAGTGGTCTTATCTCTCCAATGATATCTATACCCCAAGCTGCGAATGGCCATGGAGTCGAAGATACTTGAAGTTCGAGTGGAGGGAGATGATTGAGGTCTCCGTACACTTGACATTCATGGCATTTCTTAACCTCCTCGATACAATCAGCTTACAGAGTGAGCCAAAAGTATCCTTGTCTCAGTATTTTCTTTGCCAGGGCCAACCCGTTCATGTGCGGTCCGCAAGCTTCAGAGTGTATTTGTTTCATAACCATAACTGCCTCTTCCTCTGTTAGAAACTTCAAAAGGACTCCGTTAGCTGTTCTTTTGAAGAGCTAATTCTCAAATACCAGAAACTGTGCTGCCAATCTTCAAAGGGAAACCTTATCAGCTTTATTAGCGTCTTCGGGGTACTGACCATTCTGAATGAACTATAAAATATCATAATACCAGGGCCGTTCTTCAATTGTTACGACTGCGTTGACTGATGAAAAGCACGGATTCTGAGCAATTTCCAGGATTACCGGCTCTATCGGCTGTTTTGGGGGGCCTTCCCACATTGATGACAGTGTAGCCAAAGAGTCTGCCATTTGATTCTCTTCTTGCTGTACATGCCAGAATTCACACTGACTGAATACCTTTGCCCTTTCCTAAACCATCTCAAGATAGGGCCGGAGCGATTCTTCTTTTATCTCCCAATCTTCAATAACTTGCCGAATCACCAAAGCTGAATCCCTAATAACCAACACCTTATTTGCCCCTAATGTGATCAGAGCATCGATTCCAAAGAGGCAAGCTTCGTATTCTACCCCGTTATTAGTTACTTGAAATCTAAGCCATTTTGCCAGAGGAATGATTTCTCCTTCAGGTGTGGCAATGATTACTCCCAACCCTGCACCGTGTTTGTTCACTGCACCGTCAAAGTACATCACCCATCTATTTACTTCCTCTTCAACCACCGCCAGTTGTTCATCGGGAAATTCCAAATTCTCGATGTAGTCTAAATCTTTCGGCTGATTAGCTAGAAATTCTGCCACGGCTCTTCCTTTAATTGTCTTCTTCATCACATACTCTATGTCAAACTCTGACAACAAAAGCAACCATCTTGATAACTTCCCAGCTAACACTGGAGCTTAGCATAAGTATTTCATAGGGTCCACTTTGGCTACCGCATGAACCTTATATGACTGGAAGTAGTGTCTTAGCTTTTTTGTCAACCATACCATAGCAGCACAGGTTTTCTCTATTATGGTATATCTAGTCTCGTATTCCAATAGCTTCTTGCTCAAATAGTAGATCTTATGTTCACGTCCATCTTCCTGCTCTTGTACCAACATCGCTCCTACTAAGTTTCTTCAATAGCCAAATACAGAATCAGGGGCTTGTCCGGTATTGGAGGCTTTAGAACTAGAGGATTCATTAAATAAGCTTTAATTCTGTCGACGGCTATCTAAAACTGTTCATTCCATTCCACTCGCTGGTTCTTCTTCAGAAGATTGAAAATTGGCTCACAAACTGTCGTCAACCTCACAATAAACCGACTGACATACTATAGTGAACCCAGAAATGACCTCACTTCTTTTTCTGACTGCAGTGTCGGCATGTCCCTAATGGCCTTTATCTTGTCTGGATCCATTTCAATTTCCTTCTGACTGGCTACATGACCAAGCAATTTTCCCAAAGTTACCCCAAATACATACATCTTGGGATTGAGGCGGAGGTTGTACTTCTTTATTCTAGTTAAAAATCTATCCAGGATAGCAGGGTGCTCCTCCCGGGTCATGGATTTGACTAACATGTCATCCACATAAACCTCGACTTCCTTATGGATCATATCATGTAGAAGCATCATGACCTCGCTGATAGGTCACTCTGGCATTCTTCAACCCAAAGGGCATGACCCTGTAGCAATAAACCCTCCACTCTGTGATGAAGGCCATTTTCACTTTATCGATCACGTTCATCAGAATCTGATTGTACCCCGAGAACCCATCCATGAACGAATACATCACTGTCTTGGCGGCACTGTCAATCAAAACATTAATATGCGGGAGCAGAAAGTCATCTTTTGGATATGCCTTATTCAGATCCCAGTAATCCACAGAGACCCTGACTTAGCCATCTTTCTTTGCAACCGGCACGATATTAGCCAACCATTCCGGATACTCTACTACTTCTAAGAACTTGGCCTTTATCTACTTGGCTACTTCTTCCTTAACCTTTTCAGCCCACTCTGGTCGAAGTCTTCTGAGCTTCTGCTTAACCGGTTTCATCTTCGAATCTGTCAGGATTTTATGCTTTGCAATCTCTCTGTCAACCCCGGGCATGTCGTCTTAGGACCAAGCGAAAGCTTTGACATGTTTTTGCAAAATTTTCATAAGTTCTTTTCTCTCATAAGGCATGAGGTCTTTCAAGACGGATACCATCTTTGGATTATCATCTGTCCCTAGGTTCATTTCATGCAATGATGCATCATGTATGCTAAAGACATTAAATGAATGTTTGTATGTATGCACAGTTCCATCCGGAAAAACATCACACAAGTAAGCAAAATCAGATTTTATTGCATTAAAGGCCTTGTAGGCAGAATTGTTCACATCATAAATTGAAAAATTGGATACATTAGAAAAATTTTCGTCCTCCACATGCGGAGGGTCTTCATCAGCAGCAGCACAGCCGAACTCTTCGAATAGGTACCCAAGGTCATCTTCCAGATCTTCTTTTTGCTCTGCGGTCAGCTCCTTCTCAGGTGTTTCAGCTTTATACCTCATCAGCAGCTTGGTAAGCTCCTTCACAGCCTCTTCTATAAGCTCTTCATGTGTCCTCTCAACAGGTGGCTCTTTCTTTTCTGACCCCTTGCTCAGCTTCATCAGAGTGGACAGTGCCCTAGTGATGGCATCCATAGCCACTTCAATTTCACTTCTCACCAGGTCAGTCTTCTCAAAGGCTTCCCCCTTATCCCTAAATTCAACTCTGACTTGTTCAGCAGCTTTCTGACTCAGAATTTCCTTGCTTCGATCTCCGGCTCTAATTCGTAGCATACTCACAACGGGCCCAGTTCCGTACTTGCTGAAATCAATAACATCAACAAAAATTTCAAACCTCGGGATCTGGCCTCCCCCAATAACAACTGGCTCAGGAGTCCCATCATAAAATGATTCAGTGGCTCGGACGAAGGAGTCCACCAAGTTCACATGCTTCTTCTCTTGTATAGTCTTTCCTTCGCGATACCCCAACCCAAACTGACGGTACTTGCCAGCTTCAATATTAAACTCTGGGATACCTTGCTACTTGGCCCTTAATCCTTTTCCAAGCTCATAGTTCTACTTGGCAAAGTATTTATGAATCCAGTCTGGGAATATCGACTTATCAGAAATTACTGCCACTTGGAAATCAGTCATCGGCTGCTCAGTAGCATTCAGGGCAGCCACAACAAAAGGCTCATCTGCTTCGACAATCACCACCTTCCCCTCAATCAAGAACTTCACCTTCTGATGCAAGGTCGATGGTACACGTCCTAGGGTATGGAACCATGGCCTTCCCAAGAGCAGAGAGAAGGTGATAGGAATATCGATCATTATGAACATCACTTTTGACTTAACCTCCCCCACCTTGACTTCAGCCTTGAAAGTCCTAAGTACAGCTCTCTTGCTATTGTCATATGCCCTAATCATAATGTTGGATCGGCAAAGAGCTTCAGTACTCATCCTTAAATAAGGCAGGATCTGGCCAAGGCAAATGTTCAAGATCGAGCCGTCATCCACCATTACACTCGGCATCATTCTATCCATGACCTCAACCTTCAAATATAAAGCCCTATTATGGTTAACCCTTTCAGGTGGGAGATCCTCAACTCTAAAACTAATCTCTAGGGCTCTATTGGCTTTCAAGTCCACCCCCTTGATCATCACACACACCTCAACCGGGGACATTGTGGGGTTGGCTTCCATTTCCATTAACTGCTTGACCACCGCCTCACAGTGCTTCTTTGAATCCATAAGTAAGTGCCAAACACTGGCACGAGTTGGCGTCCTTTTTAATTGGTCCACTACCATGTCTTCCTCCTTGGCCACTAGAGATGACTGGGTAGCATTGTTCTACACCGATGTGGTATTCCTTCTCGGGCGTGCCAGAGGTGGTACATTAGTGGGTTGATAAACTCTTCCACTCCTTGTGATGTGCATCACCGGCCTATCTTTCTCAATTATATTTCCCCTTCTCGTCTCTACCGGGTAGACCGGCTTTAACTCTTGGATCTCAAAGTCCTTGTATTCATCATCCACTTTGATTTCATCCAAATTAATGGGACCCTCCTTATCCTTCACCGCCAATGTCTGCTCTTCGACTACCTCCGGCTCTTCTTCACTTTCCACTAACACAGCTTACACGCTCAGATTTGCTTTGATGATATGAGCGAATACATAATTGGCTGATAGACCAAACTGCACCATATTCACTTGACTTCTAAAAGTGGGGAGTGGATTCCTCTGCCCGCTCGGCATCAGAGCCAGCTCGACAATCTTGCCATCAATGACCAACTGCTTAATGGCCTTAATCAGCTGGGTGCACTCATTCATACGGTGACCCATCATCATATGGTAAGAGCAGAAATTATCTCTATCTGCCTCAGTTGGAGGGGAGAACGGTCTCAGACTCTGTAATAGCCTAGCCTTTCTACATTTGGCAAAAATCCGACTTGCTGACTCGGCCCATGGACTGGTGACCCTCTAAGGAGTCTGTCTCCTTTGATTCACAGCAGCCACCTCTACCTCTCGTACTTCAATAGAGGCTGCTTTCGGTGTCGTCTTCGACTAGATCCGACCATGGTAGTCTTAGAACTGCCACCTTTATAGCCCTGGGCGTACCCTTGGTTACTTTTGTATGAGCCTAGATTCTATCTACCCCTTTGCTCCTTCTCCTTGTATAGCTTGATTCGTTTAGCAAATTCGACCACCTCACTGAAGGAGTGGAACCTTTTCAGCTTCATCTTATCCTTGTACTGGAGCAAACTACCATCCACCAGCTTCACAATCAGCAACTCTAACTTTGGTGCCCCATCCACCAGAACCTGCACATCCATGCACTGTTTGTAGTAAGCAGGGAAAGACTCATTCGACTTTTAGTGGATTCTCTCCAGATCCTCAAGAGTTGTCTCTACCAGGGTGTTGTAGGTGTACTGCTTCACAAAAGCATCAGATAGGTCCTCCCAAGTAGAAGGGGTATACAGGGGCATCTTCATGTACCACTTTGCCACAACACCCTTCAGAGTAGTCGAAAACAGGATTAAGAGATGACCCTTTATGATCCCCATAGTAGTCATCAACCTCATGTAACTATCCAAGTGGGCTTCCGGTGGGCCTTCCCCAGTATAGGGAGGAAGATAGGGCATGTGAAAACCAACTAGAAACGGCTCTTCTCCACCAGCCATCAGTGTAGCAGGATCGGCATACCTAATAGGATTGTAGTGTACCATCTCTTTCAACTTAGGTAACATGGCTTCTATATCAGATAGCTTCTGATTAAGATGCTTCTCCACCATAGTCTCAATCAAGGCTTCCCTCGCCCTCTCAAAGGCCTCATCCTCTTCAGATTGACGGTTGGGATCCCTATGGTTGACAACTTCACCGCTTCCTCTAGCACCATTAGTCACTTGGACAAACTGTTGTCCTCCATTTCCAACTGAAGTCTGAATTGGTAGAACAGCCTGAATAGGGGCAGTGTTCATCACGGCCTGCATCTGCTCCCTGAGGGTAGCCTTAAACTCATCTGAACTCAGAAAGCTTCTCATGAAAGCTAACACGTCGAAAGGTGAGTTCCCATTGTTTCCATCAGCCATCTCTGATCTATCAGCTTCTTACAACAGAACTTGACTATCAACTATTAAAGCAGGTAATTGAATTTCGATCTCCCGATCTGAATCCGACCCTGAACTGATCCCTTCCACGATGACCAGCTCTGATTGAACTGGCGGAATTGATTGGTTTGGCCCTGACTCGACATGAACTAATCACTTTGAGGTTCGACTCCAAACTGCACATTCAATATAAGGTTAGAATCTCAGATGGATGTCATGGACCTAGACTCGACACACTAGATGGCATGTATGGTATGTTTGTGTTCACGTTTGGATGATGCTTCATGGATTTGGATGATGATGAAAATGACTTTTGTATTTTCTTTCTTTTCATTTTAAATGTTCCAAGCATACCCCATGCTATACAAAAGACAATGCAAAAATGTCACGTGTGAGCCATCACATGGACAGAGATTCGGCACCTTCGGGGCACCTAGCAGATGTCATGAAATGGTCACATGTTTACCGACACACGGACAGAGGATTGACGCTTCATAGGTCAATGAAATGATATGTGATGGTTATATAGGAATTGTTCCATAGACAGAGCTTTGATGCTTTTATGGCATCTTGGATGAAGTGATGTCACAAACAAGTCGCATGTAACTCAAAACACAGATAGAATTTCGACGTTCGTGGAACACCTTGTATGATTTAAGGATGTTATGAAATGCCTTAATATAAGTTATGGTTCGACACTTATGGAGTACCTTGCATGAATCATCAATGTTATGGAACAATCCGATGTGGATCAAGATGCACAAGCAAGACTTTGGTGTTGCCATGACACCAATGACATATAGACATGATGTTATGAAATGGTATTGTGTGATCCGCCATACGAATATAAGCCTAAGACTGTTGTGGTCCTCTAGCGAGTGAAATGATATAATAAATGACCAAGTGCAATCCTGTTTACAGGCGAAACACGGGTAGTCTTGGGGACTCCCGATATGTCATGACATGAAATGGTCGTGAGGGGCATACTTAGAACATCCTTTCATTTTATATGGGATGAGATGAGATGAATGCCCATGTCATACAAGATGCAAGTGGCTGCACAAAAATATGGTTAGGATGGATGACACACAAGATGATGTCATGTATGCTTTATGAAATGCGAACACATGAGATGTATATGACACACAGATAAGATGTTATGGCTGCACGAAAATGTGGTTAGTATAATAGCACACGTATGATTATGCTTCAAAATCGCTGCATAAAAATGTGTTTAGAGTGGCATACGGATGATGTGTGCTTTGATGTCGAATGAAAAAGTCAAAAGTAAAACAACCGTGGAGCAAACGTTAGCACATGCAACAACATGCTCACCCTTCCAACCTTATTCCTCCTTTCGATTGGTCACGTATTCTTCCTAGGTATTGGGTCTCTTTGGCATTAACCGGGGATACCAAAGGCGTAATCTCAATGTCCATTTTCGAATATATGTTTTGGTAATCCTAAGGGGAAGTTGCTAGGCCATTACATGAAGTATGAGTCAAACCAAGGGTCATACAGGTTCCCATAGCAAAAATACACTCCTCATCGTAGAACACGATGTAATGTTCATGCGGTGCTATGAGTGGTTTACCTCCTTGGGTGCCTCCAGTCCTAGCAGAAGAGGTAGGTCACCTTTGAAAATAAATCGGGCTTAATCATGTGTTGGAGGGATTAAAGAAGAGAAAATGTCATGCTATGCGGTTGTAAATGAAATATCGGATTATGGATTAATAATTGACTATAAGTGAGGATATACTTCAATTGTTGCTTAAGTTCCTTAAGTTTTTATGAAGACTTTTTAAAAGAAACCGTTAATCCCCAACGGAGTCACCACTGTGAGTGGACGACATTTTTCGGAACACGCGGCGAAGCGGGAACCGGGGATTTTCTTCTTGTGAGAGGATGTGTGGTTTGGAAAACGGGTTTTAATCTTGCTTAAGAAAACCTTTCATTTTATTGGAAAAAAACCTTTTTGTAGAAAACTTATTTGTAAGTGTGAACTTTAGAAAATAGGTTTTTTAGAAAATCCCAATTTAAACTTAAAGATCTCGAAACCTAAATTTCGAGATTAGATACAGAGTCACCACCCGGATCAGCTCATCCTGGAAATTCCGGTACATCTCCCTACTAAGTATAGATGCAGTACCTAATCGAGAGATTCAAGGTTCGAGCAACACATCTACTAATCCTCACTTGTTTTCAATTATTATTTCATAATATGATATGACATCCACTTAGTTCTACCTATTTTATCTTTCTTTTATTTTTTTTTTTTAGTTAATGCTCATACAAATGACATAAATATAAACCATAAATAAAGTGTAGAAAAGTAAAAGTGGAGGAAAAGTAAAGTAATGGCCAAATCATACAACCTGAAAAAGAAAAACTCTCATCCTCACCATTTACAACCGCCTATAATATACGATAATCTAAAAAGTACAATCGCCTAGATACACGAGATAATCTATTAAATACATAAAAAAAAAAAAAGAAAGTTGCATCCAAATACGGTTAGTACAAATAAATAAAGCACACCAAGGACTCACAGAAGACAGAATGGGGGTATTTTGGGAAACGAGATCATACATAGAGGGGATAATCGAGGAGTCCGGATGATTACTCGATTAGACCTGGAGAACGTTTTATGAAACGCCCTGTGGATTTTTGTGAATGAAATTCAGTTTTGAAAATAATTTGGCTCATTTTACATGCACTTTCCAACTTTTAGTGGGCCAGATATTTCGAAACCCAGGGGTTCTGTTCGTGAGTGGGCCTAAATTGAACATCCATCTAAGGTCAAAAAATGTAAACACGCCAAAAATCTGTTTTGAATAGAAAAGAGACACAAAATTACAAGTTAGAGGCCCAAAAGGGCAAAACTGTAATTTTGCTTCTCAAACTACTGCCGAGCGGCTGTAGGTGTCACAGCTGTGCCACTGTAGTGGTTAGGGTGGCGTAGTGCTCCAGAATCAAAATTCGGTTTTCTTTTCTCATTTTGAAAATTGTTTTAGAACTTTTGATGATTTCGGGCAATCCGGGACTTCTGAAAACTCATGAAATTCCACAAAAACAGATCCGGATAGGATCAAACGAGTCCGAAAATCCCTAAAAACCTGAAATCGCCAAATTTCAATCTCACATCCATCAATTGAAAACCCGAAAACCATAAATTTAACATGTATGGATGTAATTAGACCGATAATATTCACGAAAAACACATTAGATTTGAAAACGGAAGCGTTATCGGTCAATTTAGGGCATTAGGAGCTTCTGCCTTGGAGATTACAATCGAGCAACTGTAATCAGAAGATTACAGCCATGCCACTGTAGGGTTATAGCCACACAGCTATAATCATCGAACGGGGCGGCTATAACTGGTTTCACTTCCAAATTTGAGAAAAACACAAAATCATAAACAAAATCACCCAGAACAAATCAAAAAGGAGTTTTTAGGGCCTCCTAGAGTATACCTTGTTTGTGTTCCAACGTTTTGGATCACCAGGAATGGATTCAGACTCCAGAAAATCCCTTGAAATCACGAACAACCCAAAATTGTCTTCAATTCTCCGAAGCCCGAACGAACCCCGGAACAATCCGAATGAATATTGACTTGATTAGAATGACTCCAGAATGCTAACCCTCATAAAATCCTAATTGTTTCTATAGATTAAGTTAGAGTTTTTTCTTATTTTTCTTGAATTATTTGATTGTCCTCTCTTCTCTCTCTAAAACCCTAATTTCTTGTGTTTTGATTGTAGAATCTCCCGTCTATTCTGTTCCCCCTTTGACCTAATTCGTTTTTTGGTTTTATATGTGACCCAAAATAGGTTAAAAATCCGAATTAAAGACTGATTTTGCACTAATTAGGAAGTTTGATAATTACAGCCGTGCGGCTGTAATATAGCTGAGCGGCTGTAGGGCACTATAGCCGAGCGGCTATAGTGGCTAGACTTGCCTTTCTCACCCTTTTTCACTTCTTTTCTTCGGTTCTCTTAAACGCTCACTCGGCCTTCTTTGGGGTTCCGCACCAAGACTTGTCACACACATTCGTGTCATCCGGGATATGTCCGGCATCATTCCGGTCGCTCCGAATCTGCCTCATGCTTATCTGTGAAAAAGGTAACAAAAGCTTTCATCATCGAGGTCGGGAAAAAACCCGTGCTCACAACAGTGTTATACCTTTCCTGATACTGTTATAATTTTTTTTTTAGCATGTGAATGAGGAAGAAGGGAAAAGACTGTAATCGGAAAACATAAAACTTCACAAGTACTGATATGAGGTTTGATGCTAGAGTGAAGTATATATATGAACTTGTGGAGAATATTCTTGGGACTAATGAAGTACTTCAACACATAAGATTTAATGATGTCATCACCAGTTTGGTGATGGGTGTTGATATTTGGATGGGGAAGGCATGGTCTGATATAGATGAAGTTTTGTTGCCAATTCATGTTGGTCGAAACCAGGGTGTTGGGAAGGTGTGAGCACGGGTTTTCTTGACCTCTGTGATGGAAATCCTATGTTACCTATTAGACAGATGAACATGAGTCGAATTGGAAAATGAGCGGAATGATGCCTGGAATGTCTCAAATGCTCCGAAAACCAAGCAATCCTCGATCCAAAACCCTAAGAAAGGTCCTTCGAGTGATTAGAGAGCTTAGACGTGAGTGGGGGATTTAGGAAAGGCCTGGTTAGCTCTGGTTATAGCCGTACGACTGTAGTTCCATAACTACAGCCACGGGCTGTAACACTAGAGCTACACGGCTGTAATATTACAACCACACGGTTCTAACTAGCGATTAGATTACTTCCTAAATAGCCAACATTAGTATTTGACAGGGGGAGGATTTCTAAATTAGGGGAATCAGCTGAGTTTCTCTAGGTTTCTTAGAGATAGACACAGAAGAAAAAGGGGGGAGATAACACACATAACGAAAGGAGAGAAGACATAGAGGGAAATCATTCTAAAGAAAAAAAGATAACCAAAGGAGAGAAGAGAAAACCAATAGAAAAATACCAGAAACAAAGAGAATACAGATTAAAAACACGTAGGGTGAGAGTTTCCAGTCACACTTTCACTTGTTCGGGTCGGTCTTGGGTTTGTTCGAATTGATTCGGGACACATATTCGAGGATTTTGGGATGTTCGTAAGGTTCTAAGCGAATTTCAGCTTCCAAATCCAATTCCAATTCCAGTCGTCAAACACATTGGAACATCAAAAGGGTAAGCTCTGAGATGCCTTAAACTCGTATTTGATTGCTTTTGCTATGTGTTTCCTGTGTTTTATAAAATTTCCAGAAATTGTTAGTTTGATTATAGTCATGCGACTCTAACTAGAGCCGAGCAGCTATAATCCCTTAGAACAGAGCCGAGCGGCTATAACACTATAGCCGTACGACTATGTTCTTTAGGGCAGAAACCCAAAACGCCCTAAATCGACCAAAAGTAGTCAATTTTTGGGTTTTAATTGTTCTATTATGAGCTATTTTCAGTCCAATCACATCCGTTACATTTAGAATTATGGTTTTCGGTTTTCCAATAACGTTGATGTGAGATTTTGGGTTTCATTGATTTCAATTTTTGGAATTCGGGGTTCAATCCAAATCAGATCCACTATCCAGGTTTAGCGAACCCCTAAATTCCACAAAATTCTCAGAAATCATTGAAACGAGTCAAAACAATGTTTACAAAAGCAAAGAATGTTAGGATTTTTCACCGAAAATCAACTGATAAAGCGAAAGAATGCGTTGATTTCCTCAAATCTGTGCCCAGGAGCAATTGAGGTGGAAATCAAAAACAACAAAATAAAATGGAGGAAAATAAGATTCTCACAAGAAAAACTCTACAAGAGATCGATGCAGAAATCAAAGTAGACTTCCTCCACGTTCACGTACATGGATGGTTATCAAACTCAACCCGTGCTAACGATTTGATAGGCCGAAAGAGAGAGTTTTTTTTGCTGGAATTTTTTGATGTTCCTCTTGTGTATTGGCTGAAATTTTGTCTAGGTATTTAAGCCTAGATGGCTGAAATTTTTTTTCAAAAATTTCAGCCCATTCTCCTTTAATTTTATGCGGGCGTTTTCTCCTTTAAGCCCAAGTATGATTTAATTCTTTCGGTCCAATTTAAATTCAAATTTAATTTCAATTCAACATGTATGTAAATATCATACCATATAATATATCACATATATTTAAATTAAAATTAATTTGACCAATTAATTTAGCCAAGGAATTAAATTAGAATTTCATAAAATTAAATACATGTAAAATATTTCCACCTAGGAAATAATCTCATAAATTAATTCATTGAATTAATTATAAGAAGACCAATACAAAATTAATTATATTATTTTGATCAATCTAATTGGTCTATATAATATAATTAATACAATCCTCTCTCTCCGGTGTGTATACTCCAAGTATATAGTTGATCTCTTTAGTTCAAGTTCAGACGTTCAATGTGTACGATCTTGTGGGCCTGTCTTTATGTTGGAAGTGGATCTATGGCCCATATACTGTAGGCAGGCTCTAGTAAGCCACTGCAGCCCCCAATTAAGATGGTGATAGCAGTCCAACTGTAATCGTAACCCCATAGTTTAAACTTGTATATCCCATGTCATTGATATCGGTGTCCAACACAGAGGCATAGAATGATCACCCTCTTTTGTGTCTGGACATTTACTTGATCCCGAATGAACTGATGCTCACAAATAAGTTCCAACATGTTTATGTGTGGCCATACTCTTATCAGTTGCATTCATCAAGAGGTCGTTGATATCTTCTTAGTGGACTACTGATTGACGTTCCCTTCTGTATATCCATAGCATTGCCATATGCACTGACATACCCAAATGTACCCATAGTTGGCACCATGTTATAGGTCCTTTATTGTACACCAAAGTATGCCACTTCACATGCCACACCGTTATATGGTCAGGTCAAAGGATCCATACAAGTACTACATGAGAATCACTTGTGATACTATACCATGTGGATTTCTCGCTTAGTGGATCTATCCAGTACCAAGCCCTTTTTGCATGTACCTATGAACTTGGTTGACATCCCATGTCCAATGGCCAGTAAGACACCACCATACAACCAAGCTAATGATAGTCTCTAGTTCCATTCATTCCCATGACTGGAACAGACTACGGATGACTTTATGGTCATATCGTTTTCCCTATCCATGGTCTTACTGCCAAGTGCATGACACTTATCAACATGGATAGAGATATGTCCATTGGATACTCTATTTAAAACATAGCACATATAATAAATAGATTAATGCCTTTATTTAATGACACAAATTGTATAATACATAAATCTAATAAATGTACAATACAAATGCAAGGACCAATGCCTCGGGACTAGGGCACATCCAACAATCTCCTATTTGCACTAATTCCAACTAGGCATGGGCCTAATCCCTATAGATCTAGTATGAACCTCGTGCTTGGGCTGAGCCAGTGCCTTGGTCAGATGATCTGTGACATTGTCCTTAGTGTCCACTCTATGTAATGAAATGTCACCCCTCTTAGTGATTTCTCGTATGAGGTGAAACTTCCTGAGCATATGCTTCATGTTCTTGTGTGATCAGGGCTCCTTAGCTTGTGCAACAGCCCCATTATTGTCATAAAAGATATCAACTGGATCCTGGATAGTTGGTACTACTCCCAATTCAGTGATAAACTTTTTTATCCATATAGCTTCCTTACCTGCATCACACGCCGCAATATACTCAGCTTCTGTAGTAGAGTCCATAATGGTCAGTTGCTTAGAGCTCTTCTAGCTAACAGCACCACCATTTAGTAAGAACACATACCTATACTGCTACTGGCACTCATCCTGGTCAATCTGAAAGCTTGCATCAATGTACCCAATAACTGATAGCTCTTCCTGACCTCCATACACTAAGAAGCTATCCTTAGTCTAATTAAGGTACCTTAGGATTGCTTTGACAGCCTTCAAGTGATCCTCACTGGGATCCTACTGGTATCGGCTCGTCGTACTCAGTGCAAAGGCGACATCAGGTCTCGTACATAGCATGGAGTACATGATTGACCCTATAGCTGACGCATATGGGACCAACTTCATTTTCTCCCTGTCTTGCCTTGTCTTAGCATAGTTCTTCTTACTAAGTTTCAATCCATGGCACATTGGCAAGAAACCTTTCTTTGCCTGATCCATGCTGAATCTTTTCAAAACTTTATCTATGTACGTGGCCTAACTTAGGCCCAGAAGCCGATTGGATCTATCCCTATAGATCCTAATCCCTAGGATCATTTTGGCTTTGCCTAAGTCCTTCATTGTGAAGCACTTACACAACCACTGATTTACTCCTTGCAGTGTTGGTATGTCGCTTCCAATAAGAAGGATATCATCCACATATAATACCAGGAAAGTGACAATGCTCCCACTAATCCTTTTATACACATAAGGCTTATCTTGATTCTGTATGAAACCATATTCCTTTATGGCCTCATTGAATCTAAGATTCCAACTTTAGGATACTTGCTTCAATCCATAAATGGACTTTTAAAGCTTGCATACCTTTCCAGGATGCTTTGGAGGCTGTGTCATGTACACATCCTCGAGTAGCTTTCCGTTAAGGAAAGTGGTTTTGAAATCCATCTGCCAGACCTCATAGTCATACCAAGCGGCCAGCAGGATCCTTATGGATTTGAGCATAGCGACTGGTGAGAAAGTTTCATCGTAGTCTATTCCACAGACTTATCTGAAACCTTTCGCAACCAGCTGCCCCTTGAAGGTATTGTCAGCCTTTAGCTTATAGCACCACTTGCAACCTATCACCTTAGCACCCAAAGGTGGATCAACCAGGTTCCAAATCTGGTTATCGTACATAGATTGCATCTCCGCCTCCATGGCCTTACGCCAGTTGGTAGACTGTGGGCTAGCTATAGCCTCCTGGTAGGTTTTGGATGTTGGGAATTAATCGCATAAAAAAAAATACGCAGCGGAAAGAAAACGGATTAATCCCCACAAGGATCCATGTATATTGCATTGAATTGGAAGGAGGGTTAAAGAATTACCTCTTAATTCTTTGTAGGTTTTGAATCAAAAGAACCAAAGCAGATTCCCTCTACAGTTGATCCACACCGAGCAATTGACTCACCGCGTGCTAGCGCCGGGATCGTAGAACAGTTCTTCGAATGAGAAGGTGAAAAATTGATATTTTTCACTTTTTGGCCAAAACAATTTTCGGCCATTTTGGAGAAAATGGGGCTGCTACTATTCCCTTTTTTTTGGCTGCCGAAAAATCTTCTCTATTTGTAGGCTAGGGTTTTTCCTTTTATTATTAACTTATAATTGTAATTAAATACTATATTTAATTATAATTATAAATTAGCCCCCATAAGTTTTATTAATTCTCAATTAATATTAAACTTAGTCAATTCTCCATCATATACACATATGTATGTAAAATTAATTATATCTCCATATAATATAATTAGCATACTTTATGCTATATTAATCTTATTAATATTTACATACATACATACATATATATATATACACATATACGTAAATGTATATTATAATTAATTATATCACCATATAATATAATTATAATATACATATATATATATATAGCATACTTTATGCCATAAATATATTAATCTTATTAATATGTTCATGTGTATATACATATACATGTAAATATATATCTTTATATATATTTAATTTCTCATCAATAATAAATCATTATCTCATAATGATTTATCCCCGAATTAAGTGAATCTCATTTTGCTCTTTGTGTGTGACCCCGTAGGATCATATAAATTGGCAATGAGGAAATTACCATAATGCCCTCATAAGTCATAAGCGGACTCTAGCAAGCCATTATGACTACCCAATTCATATGATTGGTATAATCCAATAAACCTACTTATAGAATGTGTCATATTCCCTTTTGTCTCTTGATATCATGACTAATTATAAGACATGGTACACTTGTCAATCTTATATAAATTAATCATATGCTTTCTCGATCTCAAAGTAAACTGTTCAGACAAATCAATTGATACTCTTATCAATTATTTGAGCACGGCCATGCATTTAACAGTCTTACTTATCGAGGGGCCCAGTGATATCGCTCTCTTGTTAGAGAGGGACAAAATCCCATATCTGTCACTCACATCCCTAAGCATGAGTCATATTGTACCCAACCACAGCCTTTATAACTACTCTGTTACAAGCAGCGTTTGACTGCGTCAAAGCACAGCATGAATTCATCCCGGAATCCATGGTGACCTCAGGTCAAAGGAATCAGCGAATGACACTACTATAATCAAGATCAGTTGTGACACATGACCATGAACTTGATCTCATAGTGGGTCTCCAGTAACATGTTCTCCAACATATTACCCGTGAGTATAATCTGTATCTGTATACACTATATTCATCTTATGAATATCCATTATCACTCACACTAGTCTTAGTTTGTTATTATTCCCATAATAACAATCGACTAGGGATATTTAGAATAACACGATTTATTCATGGATACTTATCATAAATGCTAACATACAAACATAAATGACAATATTAATCTACATTAGATTAATCTTAGAAGTCAAATTACATAATCCAATATTGGCCTTAGGGCACAATCTCCAACATTGGACTCTTCCTCATCGAAGATAAGAAGAGTTTTATCATCGGTAATGAGAAACCCATATCTCTCAGGTTCCCAATGATCCCTACCAGACCTTCTAGGTCCTTGTGTGACCTGGGTTAATGCTTCCTCCTGTGGAAGCTCCACCCTGATCTCCAAGTTATTCTCTTTAGGATTTTGTGAGCTTTGAACTTCCCTGAGCTCAACATTGCTCCCACTTTCTTTCTTGGATATAAAATCCTTTTCAAGAAAAACCCCCTTTCGTGCCACGAACACCTTGTTCTCGGCGGGGTTGTAGAAGTAATACCATTTGGTTTCCCTAGGGTAGCCCACAAACAAGCATTTATCAATTTTGGGTTCTAGTTTTCCCCCAGTCAATCTCTTGACATGTGCATCACATCCCCAAATCCATAAGAAAGACACATTGGGCGCCATACCCGTCCATATTTCATATGGGGTCTTTTCCACTACCTTAGTCAGAGTATTGTTCAAAATGAGAGTTGTTGTCTCAAGAGCATATCCCCATAAACTTATTGGGAGAGAGGCGTGACTCATCATTGAGCGAACCATGTCCAACAAGGTCCTGTTCCTCCATTTGGACACCCCATTCCGTTGTGATGTTCCTGGAGGAGTGAGCTATGGAATGATTCCATGCTCTCTCAAATATGAGTCAAACTCTAGGCGCATATACTCGCCTCCTCAATCTAATCGAAGGGCTTTGATATTTTTGCCTAGCTTTTTCTGTGATCAACTGTATACTTGGAGTATACACACCAGAGAGAGAGGATAATAATTATATTATATAAATCAATTGGATTGATTAAAATAATATAATTAATTTTGTATTGGCCTTCTTCTAATTAATTCAATGAATTAATTTATGAGATTATTTCCTAGGTGGAAATATTTTACATGTATAGGTTTACATGTATTTAATTTTATGAAAGTCTAATTTAATTCCTTGGTTAAATTAATTAGTCAAATTAATTTTAATTTAAATATATGTAATATGTTATATGGTATGATATATTTATATACATGTTGAATTGAAATTAAATTGGACCGAAAGAATTAAATCAGACTTGGGCTTAAAGGAGAAAAGGCGCCCATAAAATTAAAGGAGAATAGGCTGAAATTTTTGGAAAAAAATTCAGCCATATAGGGTTAAATACCAAGGCAAAATTTCAGCCAATACATAAGAAGAACAACAGAAAATTCCAGTAGAAAAAACTCTCTCTTCTGGCAGATCAAATTGTTAGCACGAGTTGAGTTCGATAGTCGTTCATGTACGGGCACGTGGAGGAAGTCTACTTTGATTTCTGCAGCCATCTGTTGTAGAGATTTTCTGGTGAGAATCTTATTTTCCTCCATTTTATTTTGTTGTTTTTTTATTTCACCTCAATTGCTCCTAGGCACAGATTTTAGGAAATCAATGCGTTTTTCCGCTTTATTGGTTGATTTCTGGTGAAAAATCCCAACAGTGTATCAAAGCGGGCTTTTGATCCGCGGAAATCAATAACAAGATTGAATCCCTTATTTTGGAAATTGGTGATTTTGTTTGGGATTCTTTGGATTGGGGTTTTGTGATTTTCCCCATTGGATTTTGCAATTGGAAAATTAATATGCATATTGGTTTATGTTTGATTTAATTTTCTGTTTTGTGAATACTTCTTGGTGATTTGTTTTATTGCTGAAATTTTTTTTCTCTAAAAATCATGGGCTGTTTTCGCGGATACGGGACTGTCGGCGGTGGAATCATCATCGGCCGCGGCGAAAACAGTGGCAACAGCGCGCTGCCATAAGGGCAACTTTGTTGCCCTAGCTGCAGCGGGTCAGGCCCTGTTTTGGATTGGGTGAGTTTCGGGCCCGGGGCCAGTTTTGAAATTTTAATGGGTTTTAAAATTTTGTGTGTTTAAATTTTCTGAAGTTTAAATGCGCATAGTTTCTTGAATGAAATTTTAATTTTATTCATGAGATATTAATTTTGGAAATTAATATGGTATAATTGAAATTGGTTCGGGTTCTTTTGGCACAATTACCCGGGTCGGCTGATTTGGATTAATGGTTTCCCAATTCTAGTGGGATCAATGTTCTGCCTGGGCTGGAGGACCAAAGCCCATTAAGTGCTAAAACCATGATGGGCCAAAATTGGCAATTTCAAAATAATGGCTAAGGACATAATTGAAATGGGATTAAATTCATGCATTGTAACATGTTTATAAATTGATGTATTGGTTTACATGCCTATGTGATTAAATGTATGAATGGATGCTATTGGGCCTTATTCAAGTTGTGCTGTATTTTTCTTTTTGGGTAATTATGCCATGCGTGCCGTTTTCTTTTTATGTAATTTTATTTTATTTATTTATTATAAAATAATGTAAAGAAGAAGCCCATTGGAGAGGCGAGCCCGGAAGAAAGAAGAGGAGGTACACCTGGTGTATTTTCTAGTATAGGTTTACTAGAATTATCTTAGGTTGTAATATATGCCCATAGCAGTCCATTATTTATTTAATTATGCTTTATTTGTTTACATGAATGAATGTATGATCCAATCTCATTCTCACCCGCATATACATCTAAGCTGTTGTTAAAATGAATCTAATAACCAAAAGGAAATTACTAAGTCGTTTCAAAGTGCTTCCCTCATTCAAAACCGACTTGAAGTAGGGATAGGCCAGTTGTAGACCATGCCCTCACTGGATATACAGAAGTATCGTCATTTTGTATTGGGTTGGATTATTGGTTACTCTAACACTTGGATGGAGGTTTGGATTAAGCATGGGTAGTAGGATTCTCCTGGCCCTAAGCACAGATGGGTAAGTGCCAATATGCCCTTCAAATCGAGAGTCCGTAGGTTGGGATTGGACAGTGTTCCTACCAAAATAATTAGGATATAGTTTTTTCCAGGCCCTCGTCTGGCTATATCTTGATGAAATATGGATCTCGGCCCATTAGCCCAACAACTTGAGTTAATAAATAACTTGATTCATTATTAATTAAATATGGGGAAAAAAACAAAGTAAGACCTTTATTAACACTCTTATAATTTTTTTGTGTAGTAATCAAATGGCAAACAACAACACACTTTCACTGCAATCTATCTTGGAAAGGGACAAGCTTTCTGGCCCTAACTTCTTGGACTGGTCTAGGAACTTGAGGACAGTTCTAAGACAGGAGTCCAAAGAGTATGTGCTGGAAAGGCTTGTACCGGCTGCACCAACGGGGAGTAATCCACCGACTGCCCAGCTAGAGGAATACGAGGTGCAGATAAAGGATGACCGGGACGTGACATGCCCAATGTTGGCGTGTAAGGTCCCTGAGCTGTAAAAGAAGTTCATGGACCATCAGGCTTTTGCTATGATAACAACTCTCAATGAGATGTTTCAAGAGCAAGCTTGTCAGGAAAGGTACCTGACCAACAAGGCATTCCACTCATGTAAGATGGGGGCTGGGACATCTTTGAGCGCACATGTGTTCAAGATGAAGGGCTATCTGAATACTTTAGGCCATCTCGGATCGCCTATCTCACAGGAGCTGGCGGTTGACACAATCCTGGCTTCCTTGCTAGATTCTTATGATCAGTTCATCCTGAACTATAACATGCAAGAGATGAACCGTACTATTAGTCAGCTGCATGGGATGCTCAAGTTCACTGAGTAGTCAATCAAAACGACTCCATGGGTACTACTGGTCAACAAGGGGAACCCTCTTCTTATAAAGGGCGAGGCCAAGGCAAAGGCTAAGCCAAGGCTAAGAAAGCCAAGGCCAAAAAGGCTAAGGCCCAGCCCAAGGCCGGTCCCGAGGATGTCTGTTTTTGGTGCAAGCAGGCAGGGCATTGGAAGAGATCATGTCCCAAAGTATTGGGCGAGCAGAGGAAGACCCAGGGCGCGTCTTCATCAGGTATATATGTCATAGATATTAACCTCACTATTTTAACATCCTGAGTATTGGATACTAGATGTGGTTCTCGCATTTGTTGTAATATGCAGGGACTTAAGAACAGGAGATCACTGGGATCTGGGGAGGTGGACTTGGGGGTCAAAAATGGAGCAAGGCTAGCTGCCACATAGATCAGCGAGTACCATCTTATGATGTCTAGTGGATTTGTTTTAATACTGGAACATTGTTATTTTGTACCTGCTATGTGGAGGAATATTATTTCTGTTTCAGTTTTGGATATTTCTGTATTTAATTTTACTATTGGAAATGGTAGAATTGGTATATCTAGAGAGGGATTATTTTATGGAGAAGCTCTATTAAATAATGGCCTATATATCCTACATTTAAATGAAACCAATCATGTTTATAATATAAATACTAAAAGAGTTTAGCCTAACAAACCTAATCCTGTTTACCTTTGGCATTATCATTTAGGCCACATAAACGAGAAACGTATAGCTAGGCTTCACAAATCTGGAATCCTAAGATCATTTGACATAGAGTCACTTGATATATACGAGTCTTGTTTACGAGGTAAAATGACTAAAATGCCTTTTAGCAAGAAAGATGAAAGGGCTACTGGCTTATTAGACCTAATACATTCAGACATCATGAGGGCAGCTACCAGAGGTGGACATCTGTACCTCGTCACGTTCACGGATTATTTCAGTAGATATGGCTATGTCTATCTGAGGAAACATAAGCCAGCTTTGTGAAGCCTAGCTATGCGTTTCTAGTTTATGTGGCCTAAACGACAATGCCAAAGGTAAACAGGATTAGGTTCGTTAGGCTTAACTCTTTTAGTATTTATATTATAGAAATGATTGGTTTCATTTAAATCCAGGATATATAGGCTATTATTTAATAGAGCTTCTCCATAAAATAAACCCTCTCTAGATATACCAATTCTACCATTTCCAATAGTAAAATTAAATCCAGAAATATCCAATACTGAAACAGAAATAATATTCCTGCATATAGCAGGTACAAAATAACAATGTTCCAGTGTTAAAACCAATCCACTAGACATCATAAGATGGTACTCGCCGATCTGTATGGCAGCTACCCTTGCTCTATTTTCGACCCACAAGTCCACCTCCCCAGATCCCAGTGATCTCCTATTCTTAAGTCCCTGCATATTACAACAAATGTGAGAACCACATCCAGTATTTCATACTCAGGATGTTGAAATAGTGAGGTTAATGTCTATGACATATATACCTGATGAAGACGTGCCCTGGGTCTTCCTCTGCTCGCCCAATAGTTTGGGACATGATCTCTTCCAATGCCCTGCCTGCTTACACCAGAAACAGACATCCTCGGGACCAGCCTTAGGCTGGGCCTTAGCCTTTTTGGCCTTGGCTTTCTTAGCCTAGGCCTTGGCCTTGGCCTAGCCCTTTGCAAGAAGAGGGTTCCCCTTGTTGACCAGTAGTACCCATGGAGTCTATTTGATTGACTACTCAGTGAACTTGAGCATCCCATGCAGCTGACTAACAGTACGGTTCAGCCCTTGCATGTTACAGTTCAGGATGAACTGATCATAATAATCTGGCAAGGAAGCTAGGATCGTGTCAACCGCCAGCTCCTGTGAGATAGGCGATCCAAGATGGGCTAAAGTATCCAGATAGCCCTTCATCTTGAGCATGTGTGCGCTCACAGATGTCCCAGCTCCCATCTTACATGAGTGGAATGCCTTATTGGTCAGGTACCTTTCCTGACAAGCTTGCTTTTGAAACATCTCATTGAGAGTTGTTATCATAGCAAAAGCCTGATGGTCCATGAACTTCTTTTGTAGCTCAGGGACCATACACGTGAACATTAGGCATGTCATGTCCTGGTCATCCTTTATGTGCACCTCATATTCCTCCAGTTGGGCAGTCGGTGGATTACGCCACGTTGGTGCAGCCGGTACAAGCCTTTCCAGCACATACTCTTTGGACTCCTATCTTAGAACTATCCTCAAGTTTTTTAGACCAGTCCAAGAAGTTAGAGCCAGAAAGCTTGTCCCTTTCCGGGATAGATCGCAGTGAAAGTGTGTGTTGTTTGCCATTTGATTACTACACAGAAAAATTATAAGAGTGTTAATAAAGGTCTTACTTTGTTTTTTTTCCCATATTTAATTAATAATGAATCAAGTTATTAATTAACTCAAGTTGTTGGGCTAATGGGTCGAGATCCATATTTCATCAAGATATAGCCAGACGAGGGCCTGGAAAAAACTATATCCTAATTATTTAGGTAGGAACGATGTCCAATCCCAACCTACGGACTCTTGATTTGATGGGCTTGTTGGCACTTACCTATCTGTGCTTAGGGCCAGGAGAATCCTACTACCCATGCTAAATCCAAACCTCCATCCAAGTGTTAAAGTAACCAATACTCTAACCCAATACAAAATGACGATACTCCAGTACATCCAGTGAGGGCATGGTCTACAACTGGTCTATCCCTACTTCAAGTTGGTTTTGAACGAGGGAAGCACTTTTAAATGACTTTGTAATTTCCTTTTCGTTATTAGATTCATTTTAACAATGGCTTAGATGTATAGGCGGGTGAGAATGAGATTGGGTCATACATTCATACATGTAAATAAATAAAGCATAATTAAATTAATAATGGACTGCTATGGGCCTATATTACAACCTAATATAATTCTAGTAAACCTATACTAGAAAATACACCAGGTGTACCTCCTCTTCTTCCTTCTGGGCTCACCTCTCCAATGGGCTTCTTCTTTACATTATTTTATAATAAATAAATAAAATAAAATTACATAAAAACAAAACGGCACGTAGGGCATAATTACCCAAAAAGAAAAATACAGCACAACTTGAATAAGGCCCAATAGCATCCATTCATACATTCAATCACATAGGCATGTACACCAATACATTAATTTATAAACATGTTACAATGCATGAATTTAATCCCATTTCAATTATGTCCTTAGCCATTATTTTGAAATCGCCAATTTTGGCGCATCATGGTTCTAGCCCTTAATGGGCTTTGGGCCTCCAGCCCAGGCAGAACACTGATCCCACTGGAATTGGGAAACCATGAATCCACATCAGCCGCCTGGGTAATTGTGCCAAAAGAACCCGAACCAATTTCAATTATACCATATTAATTTCCAAAATTAATATCTCATGAATAAAATTAAAATTTCATTCAAGAAACCTTGCGCATTTAAATTTCAGAAAATTTAAACACACAAAATTTTAAAACCCATTAAAATTTCAAAACTGGCCCCCGAGCCCGAAACTCGCCAAATCCCAAAAAGGGCCCGGCCCGCTGCAGCTAGGGCAACATAGTTGCCCTAACAGCAGCCCGCTGCTGCCGCTGTTTTCGCCGCTATGGCAGCAGTCGACGATGATTCCACCGTCGGCAGTCCCGTATCCGCGAAAACAGCCCGTGATTTTTACAGAAAAAAATTTCAGCGATAAAACAAATCACCAAGAAGCATTCACAAAACAGAAAATTAAATCAAACATAAACCAATATGCATATTAATTTTCCAATTGCAAAATCCGATGGGGAAAATCACAAAACCCCAATCCAAAGGATCCCAAACAAAATAACCAATTTCAAAACAAGGGATTCAATCCTGTTATTGATTTCCACGGATCAAAAGCCCACTTTGATACACTGTTGGGATTTTTCACCAGAAATCAACCAATAAAGCAGAAGAACGCATTGATTTCCTAAAATTTGTGCCCAGGAGCAATTGAGGTGGAAATCGAAAACAACAAAATAAAATGGAGGAAAATAAGATTCTCACCAGAAAATCTCTACAAGAGATGGCTGCAGAAATTAAAGTAGACTTCCTCCACGTGCCCCGTACACGAACGACTATCGAACTCAACTCGTGCTAACCATTTGATCAGCCGGAAGTGAGAGTTTTTTCTACTAGAATTTTCTGTTGTTCCTCTTATGTATTGGCCAAAATTTTGTCTAGGTATTTAACCCTAGATGGCTGAAATTTTTTCCAAACATTTCAGCTCATTCTCCTTTACTTTTATGAGCCCAAGTCTGATTTAATTCTTTCAGTCCAGTTTAATTTCAAATTTAATTTCAATTCAACATGTATGTAAATATATCATACCATATAACATATTACAAATATTTAAATTAAAATTAATTTGACTAATTAATTTAACCAAGAAATTAAATTAGACTTTCATAAAATTAAATACATGTAAACCTATACATGTAAAATATTTCCACCTAGGAAATAATCTCATAAATTAATTCATTGAATTAATTAGAAGAAGGCCAATACAAAATTAATTATATTATTTTAGACAATCCAATTGATCTATATAATATAATAAATACAATCCTCTCTCTCCGGTGTGTATACTCCAAGTATACAGTTGATCCCTTTAGTTCAAGTTCAAATGTTCAATGTGTACGATCCTGTGAGCCCGTCTTTATGTTGGCAGTGGGCTTATGACCCACAGACTGCAGGGCTCTAGCAAGCCACTGTAGCCCTCAATTAAGATGGAGATAGCATTCCAACTGTAATCATAACCCTTTAGTTTAAACTCATGTATCCCGTGTCATTGATATCGGTGTCCAACACGGAGGCATGGATTGATCACCCTCTTTTATGTCCGGACATTTACTTGATCCCGAATGAACTGATTCTCATAAACAAGTTCCAACATGTTTGGGTGTGGCTATACTCTTATCAGTTGCATTCATCAAGAGGCCGGTGATATCTTCTGAGTGGACTACTGAGTGACATTCCCTTCTGCATATCTATAGCATTGCCATGTTCACTGACATACCCGAACGTACCCATAGTTGGCACCCTGTTACAGGTCCTTTAGGTGTACACCAAAGAATTCCACTTCACATGCAGCACCATCATATGGTCAGGTCAAAGGATCCATACAAGTACTACACGAGAATCACTTATAATACTATACCATGTGGATTTCTTGTTTTGTGGATCTATCTAGTACCATGCCCTTTTTACATGTATCCATTAACTTGGCTAACATCCCATGTCCAATTGCCGATAAGAAACCGCCATACAACCAAGCTAATGATAGCCTCTAGTTCCATTCATTCCCATGACTGGAATAGACTACGGATGACTTTATGGTTATATCGTTTTCCCTATCCATGGTCTTACTGCCAAGTGCATGACACTTGTCAACATGGATATGGATATGTCCATTGGATACTTTATTTAAAACATAGCACAAGATATATAATAAATAGATTAATGCCTTTATTTAATGAAACAAATTGTATAATACATAAATCCAGTAACACAGTATAAATGTACAATACAAATGCAAGGACCAATGCCTCAGGACCAGGGCACATCCAAAAAAGAAAACCAATTTTGGGTTCTGGACACTATAGCCGTACAGTTGTAGTGGCTATAGCCGCATGGCTATAGTTCCCAGATGAAGACAGAATCTCGAGACGACCCCCATAGACATCATCGGGTGATGCTGTCTTCAGAATCAAACTGTTTTTTTGATGTGTTTACTGCTTTGGGCCTTAGATAGATGTTTGGAAAACGGAACCCCCACGAACGGAACCCCGAGTTCTGGGATAACCGACCCACTAAAAGGAATTAATTTGTATGGAATGAAGCCAAACCGTTTTCAAAATTGTTTTTAAGCACAAAAACCTACAGGGCATTTCTAAAATGATTTTTCATGTCTAATCAAGTAAGTCACCTGGACTTCTTGGTTATCCCCTAAATGTATGCCCCCGTGTCCTGAGATTCCTCCTTCTATCCTGTTATGAGTCCCACTTGTATTTGTGATATAATTATGCTAACCCATTTGTTTTGTAGCTTTTTTTTCTTATTTTCATTTTGGATGTATTTGATAGATTATCCATGTATCCTAAACGATTGTACTTTTTTAGATTTCGTTTATAATAGGCGGTTGTCTCGGTGAGGATGAGAGTTTTTTTATCTTTTTGGGTTGTAATAAGCAGCCTCTATCTTTTTTTTTGGTGTGGATGTATGGTTTACTTTTCAAAACTTTATTTTTATGCTATTTATTTCTATCATTTGAGTGAGCATAGGCTAAAAAATAAAAGATAAAATGGGTAGAGAATAAGCAAGTATAATATTGTTATATGAACTTATAAATGAAAGCAAGCTTGAGGTTGAATAGGTAAGTTGCCCGAACCCTAAATCTCTGGATTAGGTACGGCAATCTACACTCGGTATGGAGCTGTACCGGAATTTCCCGGATGAGTTGATCTGGGTGGCGACTCTGTCACTGATCTTGGAATTTAGGTTTCCAGGTCTTTAAGTAATAAAAAGGGATTTTCTAAAATACAAAACCAGTTTTCCCAAAAACTCACATTCAAAGAAAAGGTTTTTTACAAATGGATTTCCAAGCAAATTAATGGTTTTCCTAAGCAAGGTACAAACTCGTTTGCCATCCAAACAAACCAAGTTCTCTTCTTTCCTCAGTTCGCTTCGTCGCTTTCTGCTTTTCCAAAAAGGTCGTCCGCTCACAGAAGGTTTTACTTGAAGTTGAGGAAACTCTTTATCTACAATTCTTATTTGGGTAGACATAGTGCTGATTCCACTGATGAAGGTGTTAATGAGTATGATGTTATACTTCCATACTTTTTGCATCGGTGGTCAGTTCTCGGTAATGTTGAATGTGCCCTAGTCCCAAGGCATTGGTCGTTGTATTTGTATTGTACATTTATACTGTGTTACTAGATTTATGTATTATACAATTTGTGTCATTAAATAAAGGTATTAATCTATTTATTATATATCTTGTGCTACGTTTTAAATAAAGCATCCAATGGACATATCTATATCCATGTTGACGATTGTCATGCACTTGGCAATAAGACCATGGATGGGGAAAACGATATGACCATAAAGTCATTCTATAGTCTGTTCTAGCCATGGGAATGAATAGAACTAGAGACTATCATTAGCTTGGTTGGATGGTGGTGTCTTACCGGCCATTGGACATGGAATATCAACTAAGTTAATGGGTACATGCAAAAAGGGCATGGTACTGGATAGATCCACTAAACGAGATATTCACATGGTATAGTATCACAAGTGATTCTCGTGTAGTACTTGTATGGATCCTTTGACCTGACCATATGATGGTGCCGCATGTGAAGTGGCATACTTTGGTGTACACCTAAACGGCCTGTAACAGGGTACCAACTATGGATATGTTTGGGTATGTCAGTGAACATGGCAATGCTATGGATATGCAGAAGGGAATGTCACTCAGTAGACCACTGAGAAGATATCATTGGCCTCTTGATGAATGCAACTGATAAGAGTGTGGCCACACCCAAACAAGTTGGAACTTGTTTGTGAGCATCAGTTCATTCGAGATTAAGTAAATGTCCGAACATAAAAGAGGGTGATCAATCCATGCCTGTGTTGGACATCGATATCAATGACATGGGATATACGAGTTTAACTACAGGGTTTTGATTTTAGTTGGACTGCTATCTCCTTCTTAATTGGGGGCTGCAGTGGCTTGCTAGAGCCCGCTTGCAGTCTGTGGACCATAGGCCCACTACCAACATAAAGATGAGCCCATAGGATCGTATACATAGAATGTCTGAGTTTGAACTTGTTGGATCGCCGGTATACTTGGAGTATACAGACCGGAGAGATAAATATTAATTAATTAAATTATAAATTAATTGGATTGTTCAATATAATTTAATTAATAATTATTGATTGGGAATTTATTTCCAGGTGGAAATAAAATGCATATATAGGTTTATATGCATTTTGATTTAAGTTGAATCTAAATTAATTTATTGGGTAAATTAATTGGCAAATGAATTTTTAATTTAATGACATGTACATTATATGATATGAATTTTATATAGGTACATGCATGAAAAAATTAAAATAGAATTACATTTAATTTTATCCATGGTGATTAATTTGGATTTAGGAATTAACGGCATTAAATCCTAACTAAAATCAAATTAAACCCAAGCCAAAATTAAGGCTTAATTTTGGACAAAAAAATGAGAATTAATGGCCATGAAAATCTCGGCCAATAAGGAATGATAGGCTGCTGATTCTTAGGGCAATTGATGGCATAAGTTTTGGCCATTAATTGGTTTGTCAATAGAGGTGTATTTCGGCAATCAATGGGAATTTTGAGCTGCTGAAATTTTATAACTCTAAGGCAGAATATTCAGCGATTTTTTCTCTCCAAAAATTCATTGATCCGCCGCTAGCACGGGTTTGACTCTATAGGCTTTCTTGTATGTGAGAGTGGAGGAGATTGAATTCGATTTCTACAGCCATCTCTAGAGGAGATATTTCTGGTGAGAAACTCAATTTCCCCTATTGAATTTTGTTGTTTATGATTTCCATTTCAATTGCTCCTGGGCATGGATTTGAGGAAACGCTCCGTAGTTCCACTTTAATCGGGCGTTTCACGATGAAAAATCCCAATAGGTAGCAGGGTTGATCTTATGGAATATGATGTGCATGAAGTAGGGAATCCTTTACGTCCTCTCGAAGTGGAAATTGTTAAAGGCGTACCTCAGCAGATTGACTGGTGTGTGTTTTTTTTTCTTGTTGTTATATTTTCATTATACGTTAGTTGTACCTTGTAATACAAGGATTATACATGAGTTATCGTTTGTGATAAATTGATTATACCTTGGTTATACTTTCTGATACGTTAGTTATAACTTAGTTATACCTTAGTTATACCTTAGTTATACATTATGATACAATGATTATACCTTAGTTATACCTTTTGTAAAAGTGTTAAACCTTAGTAATATCTTAGTTATACATTATTTAAGCATTTTTATACATTGATTATATCTTCTGATATTGTGTTTACTGATTATACAAATTTATATGGTTACTGATACACTAATTATACCTTTTTTCTAGTGATTATGGAGTTTTTGTTTTGAGCTTTACCGAGTATCTGATAGAGCAAAAGCCTTTTCCAAATCCATTTGATGTTAAAGCTCATAGGACAAGGTGTTGGGATTTTCACCGGAAATCATCCGAATAAATATGGAAAATTGCGACAATTTCCTCAAATCCGGGCCCAGAAGCAATTGAGATGAAAATTGTAAAACTTTAAAATTAAATAGAAGAGAATTAATTCTCACCTGGAATATCTCTTCTAGAGATGGCTGCAGAAATCAAAACAGATTCCCTCCGCGTTCACTTACACAAACGGCTGTGGAACACGACCCGTGCTAGCGTTGGAATCGAAGAATTTTTGGGAGAGAGATGGCTGCAAATTTCGGCTAGGGTATCTTCCATCCCTTGGCTGAAATCCCTAGGTCTATACTTGACCTAGTGGGCTAAAATTTTTGTGTAAAATTTCGGCCCAGGCTTCCACAATTCTACGCAGGCTCTTTTCTCATTTTCAAACCCAGTTCAACTTTAATTCTCTTAGTCCAATTGATTATCAAACTTAATTTTAATTTAACATGTATCCTAAAATATTATACCATAGAATATGTTCTATACATTTAAATCAAAATTAATTTGATCAATTAATTTTACCATGGAATTAAATTTGACAAACGTAAAATTAGGATACATGTAAACCTATACATGTGCAATATTTCCACCTGGGAAATAATCTCATAACTTAATTTAATTAATTATAAGAAGGCCAATGCAAATATTAATTTCATTTTTATGATCAATCCAATTGATCTTTATAATATAATTAATATAATCCTTTCTCTCCAGTATGTATACTCCAAGTATACGGGTGATTCCTTAAGTCCGTATTTAGACGTTCAATGTGTACGATCTCATGGGCCCATCTTTATGTTGGCAGTAGGCCTATGGCCCACAGACTGCAGGCGGGCTCTAACAAGCCATTGCAGCCCCCAATTAAGATGGAGATGGTAGTCCAACTGAAATCATAACCCAGTAGTTTGAACTTGTATATCCCATGTCATTGATATCGGTGTCCAACACAGAGGCATGGATTGATCACCCTCTTTTGTGTCCGGACATTTACTTGATCCCAAATGTACTGATGCTCATAAACAAGTTCCAACTTGTTTGGGTGTGGCCATACTCTTATCAGTCACATTCATCAAGAGGCCGGTGATATCTTCTCAGTGGGCTACTGAGTGACATATCCCTTCTGCATATCCATAACACTACCATGCTTAGTGCATACCCGAAAGTACCCATACTTGGCACCCTATTACAGGCCCTTTAGGTGTACCCATAAG
Organism: Euphorbia tirucalli; assembly: GCA_039660915.1. Lineage (NCBI taxonomy): Eukaryota > Viridiplantae > Streptophyta > Magnoliopsida > Malpighiales > Euphorbiaceae > Euphorbia > Euphorbia tirucalli. The sequence goes on from CM077638.1 coordinate 10,001,176, forward strand.
TATGCAACCTCACATGCAACACCATCATATGGTCTGGTCAAAGGATCCATACAAGTACTACACGAGAATCACTTGTGATACTATACCATGTGGATTTCTCGTTTAGTGGATCTATCCAGTACCATGCCCCTTTTGCATGTACCCATTAACTTGGTTGACATCCCATGTCCAATGACCGGTAAGACACCACCATACAACCAAGTTAATGATAGTCTCTAGTTCCATTCATTCCCATGACAGGAACAGACTACGGATCTCTTTATGGCTATATCGTTTTCCCTATCCATGGTCTTACTGCCAAGTGCATGACACTTGTCAACATGGATATGGATATGTCCATCGGATACTTCATTTAAAATACTGCACAAGATATGTATAATAAATTAATTAATGCCTTTATTAATGACACAAAATATGTACAATACATGAATCCAATAACTGTACAATACAAATACAAGGTCCAATGCCTTGGGACTAGGGCATATCCAACACAAGGTTATCAGTTTCTCTGTACAACCATGGAATATGGAGGAATCAAAAGAATGAAGAGAGTGAGAATGAATATTTGCATCCACTGGATGAGTGAAGTTTTTCTTATGATGTTCTTCTATTTTTTTTATTTTTCATATGAAGTGTTTATAAATTTTTAGATTTAGTTTTCATTTTTTATGTTGTTTTTACATTTCAAATACATTGTTTATTGAATGAAAAAGTGCAAATATAATGTCTTTTTTATTCAATACAATACAATTCAATAAAATATTTAGTTGATCATTGTTTTGCTCCTCCACATGTTCTCCTGTTATGGCCTAGATTTCCATAAGTTCCACATTTTACTTTCATTTTTGTTTTTCTTTCCCAAGCTTTTTTGAATCTCTGTTTTCTTGGTCTTCCTGCTTTTTGTTTTGCTTCTGGTGGATTGAGTTTCTGATCCCTGATTTCTTGAAGTATGTCCCACATATCATTTGACGTCATTGGGTATATTGTTCCTTCATAAGTTGCTAAAAATTTTTGTTTTGTGTAGTAATATGAGCAATAATTATATGTGTTGAGGTGGAATTTTCTTATGTATGCAACGGCATGTGGACATGGAAGCTCATCCATTTGGAATCTATTACAAGTACATGTCTTTTCTCTCATGTCAACTATGAAATCTAATCCATTCTTGTGATTGTTACCAGATTACTTGTGGATGGTTTTACCTGTATTTTTGTAATCACTATTATATGTATGTAGTGTATATTGAATGTATAATAGAAGTGATCAGTTGTGAATTTGAACCTGCATTTTCAATGCTGATATGTAGTTTGTTTGCACTACATGTTCTTGCCTTTATGTGAGAATTGTCATTGTTGCCTCTGTAAGACTTCTATTTTTATATAAGAGATCTTGTAGCATGCTCCGTAAGTACTCCATAAGAGTCATTATTGGTAGGTCTTTTGCTGCTTTATTCATATAGTTTATTGATTCTGCAATGTTTGATGTCAGGATGTTGTATCTGTTGTTTGTTTAGTGTACTCTACTCCATTTGCCAAACCCAATGTCTTGAAGGTACGTTGGGATTTTTTTGTTGATATTTTCTATTTCAATCATGTACTTATTGAACTCCTCTGTTGTGTATGCTCTTGTTGCTTTGTTGAAGTACTTCTTCATGTCTTTTGTGTTGCTTTCATATTTGATTTTGAGGTTTTGCAGCAGATGGAATGCACAAACACAATGTGGAACATCTGGTAGCTCCATTTTTTAAGCTTTTTCTATGCTCTTATGTCTTCTAAAACTATAATCATTTCTTGTCTATGTCCATACACATTTTTGAATTGTTTGAAAAACCATTCCCATGATTCATCATTTTCTCCGTCAACTACTGTAAATGCCAGCAGGAAGATCATCTCTGCATTTGTCAGTTTGTTGTATATTAGTCTGATATTTTGGTAGTCTGATATTTTATTTTTACCTTAGTTATACACTATTACAGTGTTTATACCTTAGTTATTCTTTGCTTATACCTTTCTTATACCTTACTTATACTACAATATTACAATCATTATACTTTAGTTATACCTTACTTATACTTTAAGATACAATATTACAATCGTTATAGTTTAGTTATACCTTTGTTATAACTTAACATACAGTATTATAGTGATTATACCTTGGTTATACCTTACTTATGTCTTAATTACATCTTAGTTATAACATAAGATACACAATATTATAGTCATTATACCTTAAATATACCTTACTTATATTTTGCTTATATTTTAGTTACAATATTTTATACCTTAGTTATACTATAGTTATACAATTAAGATGCAGTATTACAGTCATTATACTTTAGTTATACATTACTTATACCTTAACATACACTCACTGTGGTTATACCTTGGTTATATCTTACTTATACCATATTTATACCTTTGTTATACATTTGTTATTCCTTAATATACACTATTACAATGATTATATCTTAGTTATTCCTTACTTATAACTTATTCTACAATTTTACAATCATTATACTTTAGTTATACCTTAAGACACAATGTTACAGTCGTTATACCTTAGTTAGACCTTTGTTATAACTTAATATACACTATTACATTCATTATACCTTAGTTATACCTTATTTATGTTGGGATTCGTCATTGGAAAAATAACGTGACGCAGCGGAAAATACACCGTTTAAAATTTCCTAGAATCCACATATCGTGTCCAATTACCATTGATTAGAATAAAAACAAATAAGAATCAAGAGAGATTAACTCACCGGATTCGTCTCCTCTAGAGACTGCCGCAGAATCGTTTCTTGAAACTGCGATCTCCAAAGTCCGGTGCACGACCAACTATTGAGCGGGAACCGGTGCTAGCCGAAGACGCGAAGGAATGGAGGATTAATGCTGGGATTTTAGGCTATTTGGGGCTGCTATTAGTGGCTGAAATTTCCAGCAATTAATTAGAGTTGAATTAGGTTTTTCCTCCTTAAGTGTGTCCTTATATAGACACCTTGTCTAATTGGGTTTTAATTAGGTTAATTAAACCCAAGCCCACTAAGATTATAATTACATAAATAAACTTTAATTAAAAAGTATATACTATGTAATTTAATTCCATTTGGCTAAATTTAACTACCCCTAAATAAAATTAAATCACACTTAAGTAAATACAATACATGAATTTAATTTTCCTACTTAGGAAAATTATTTAATTAATTGTTTACTTTATGTAATTCAATTAATTGATAAATTAATTAATTACATTATGTAAACTTATTAATTAAATTAAATTCAACCCAATGACACCGAATGTCAACTAATTAATTAACGCATTCCTTACAATGTGCATTACATGTACAATTTCTATACGTTCCAGCTCAGTTGATCTATGTGCACGATCCTATGGGTCTGTCTTTATGCTGGTAGTAGGCCCAAGACCCACAGACTGTAAGTGGGTTCTAGCAAACCATTACAGCCCCCAATTAAGACAGAGATGCAGCAGTCTTTAGAAGACACTCACCCGGTAGTAATCTCATAGTGTCCTTTGCCTAACGATATCGATATGAATAAACAAGAGGCATGGTGTCTGTCATCCTCTTCTATTGTTTATTATATTTCTTGATCTTGAGTTGACTGATTAATCAAATAAGTAACCAACTTATTTGGGTATGGCCATACACTTATCAGTCCCACTCATCAAGTGGCCAATGATATCATCATGGTGTTACCCGAGTGGCAATTCCATCACTTCATCATCAATATCAACATGTTCACTGGTCCACCCAATCATACCGTATTTAGCATCCTTTTACAGACCTGCTAGGTATATGTCAAAGTGAACCAGATTCCATATCAATATTATAATGAAATCTGGTCTGAGGACAAAAGAGACCTACTCAAGAAAGACCTATGACGTGACAACCATGTGGCTTTCTTGTGCGGATCGATCCAGTCCCATGTCAACGACATGTACATATATTCATGGCTGACTATACAAGTACTATGGCTAGTTAAGAACTACCATACAGTCATCGAATATACAAGTCTGTGGTTCTAATCGTTCCCACGATTAGAACAGACCTGGGATAGGTTTTATGATTTTCAATCAATGGATACTCTACTCATATTATAGCACAAGATATAAATGAAATAGATTAATTGCCTTTATTAATGTGACACAAATAATGTATTCATACAATGAGTCTTAATGTATAATACAAAATACAAGAATCCAATGCCCTAAGAACTAGGGCACACCAACAATCTCCCACTTGCACTAGTTCCAAGTGGCCATTGCCGTAATTCCTATAGATCTGGTATAACCGTCGTGTTGTGTCTGCAACAGCACTTTGGTCAATGGATTAGCGACATTATTCTTGGTGTCAACCCTCTGCAATGATATGTCATATATGTTCACGATCTCCCGAATGAGGTGAAACTTTCTGAGTACATGTTTGGATCTCTTGTGTGACCGGGGCACCTTAGCTTGTGCGATGGCCCCGTTGTTGTCACAAAAACATCAACTGGGTCTAGGATAGTGGGCACTACTCCCAACTCAGTTATGACTTTCTTGATCCAAACGGCTTCCTTTGAGCTTCGCACGCAGCTATGTACTCAACTTCCATTGTAGAGTCAGCAATGGTGGCCTGCTTTGAGGACCTCCAACTAATGGCACCACCATTTAGGAGAAAAACATAACCAGACTGTGACTGGTTCTCATCCTCATCGATCTCAAAGCTTGCATCAGTGTAACCTGATACTACCAGCTCATCTTGACCTCCATACACTAAGAAAGCATCCTTAGTCTGATTAAGGTACTTTAGGATTGCCTTGACAGCCTTCCAGTGTTCCTCCCCGGGGTCCGACTGGTACCGGCTGGTCATACTTAGTGCAAACGCAACATCAGACCTCGTACATAACATAGAGTATATGATAGATCCAATAGCAGATGCATAAACGATCTTTTCCATGTTCTCCCCGGTCCTTCTTTGTTTTAGGACCATTTTTCTTACTCAGCTTCAACCCATGGCGCATAGGCAAGAATCCTTTCTTTGCCTTGTCCATGCTGAATCTTTTCAGAACCTTGTCAATGTACGTGGCCTGACTTAGGCCTAGAAGCCGATTGGATCTATCTCTGTAGATCCTGATCCCTAAGATCGTCTCAGCTTCGCCTAAGTCCTTCATTGCAAAGCACCTACTCAACCACTGCTTAACCCCTTGCAGTGTTGGTATGTCACTTCGAATGATAAGGATGTCATCAACATACAGCACTAGGACGGTGGAAACGCTCCCACTAACCATCTTATACACACAGGGCCTTTAACTTAAAACACCACTTGCAATCTATCACCTTAGCAACCAGAGGTGGATCCACCAAGTTCCATACTTGGTTATCGTGCATAGATTCATCTCAGCCTCCATGGCTTTGCGCCATTAATCTGAGTGTGGGCTTTTAACAGCCTCCTGATAGGTCTTGGGCTCCTCTTGGTCAACGACCATAAGGTCCCCATCATCAGTCACGAGAAAGCCATACCTCTCTGGCCGATGACATGTCCTACCAGACCTTCTAAGGTCCTGTGCAACCGTTTCTGGTTCCTCAATTTCTTGAGTAGTCAGATCGGTTCCCGAAGCATCCTCAGCAGTAGCTGCAGGAGTTTGTGAGTCTTGAACTTCTGAAAGTTCAACATTACTCCCACTGTCTCTCTTGGAAAGGAATTCCTTCTCCAAGAAGACTGCATTTCTGGCTATGAAAACTTTGTTTTTGGCCAGAATGTAGAAGTAATAACCCTTAGTTTCCTTAGGGTAACCCACAAACTGGCACTTGACAGATTTGGACTCGAGTTTGCCACTTGTCAATTTCTTAACATGTGCATCACAGCCCCAAATCTTCAAGAAGGAAACATTGGGCTTTCGGCCTTTCCATAGTTCATATGGTGTTCCCTCAACTGCCTTGCTTGGTGTATTATTAAGCAGCTGTCTCTAAAGCATATCCCCAAAAGGAGACAGAGAGTGTAGCATGACTCATCATCGAGCGGACCATGTCAAGTAAGGTCCTATTCCTCCTCTCTGACACTCCATTCCACTGGGGTGTACTAGAAGGAGTAAGTTGGGATACAATCCTACACTCTCTCAAAAATGAGTCAAACTCTTGGCTCAAATATTCACCCCCTCGGTCAAACCGAAGTGCTTTCATTTTCTTGCCAAGTTGGTTTTCTACTTCATTCTCAAAGTCCTTGAACCTTTGGAGAGTCTCAGACTTATGCTTCATCAGATACATGTAACCGTATCTGCTGAAGTCATCCGTGAAGGTGACGAAGTACAGAAAACCAGATCTAGCACTAATGCTCATTGGGCCACATACATCAGAATGTATTAGCTCCAATAACTCTGAGGCCCTTTCAGCAGTCTTGTTAAAAGGCGCCTTTGTCATCTTGCCTCTCAAACAAGATTCGCATGTGTCATAAGACTGGATGTCAAATGACCCTAGCACTCCACTAGAGTGAAGCCTAGCTATGCGCTTCTCATTTATATGGCCAAGTCGACAATGCCAGATGTAAGTAGGATTAATTTCATTTTGTTTAATCCTTTGAATATTTATGTTATAGATCGAACTTTCACGTTTTAGATCAAGGGGATATAAGCCATTTTCAAGAAATGTTGTTCCATAAATAATATTGCCACATTGCATAGAAATTCTACCATGTCCAATATTAAATACGAAACCAGAAATAATATTCCTGCGCATCACAGGTATAAAATAACAATTTCTTAGTTCCAAAACAAGTCCACTGGGCATCTCCAAGAAATAATCTCCGATCTCCATGGCCTCAACCCGAGCACCATTTCCGACTCGAAGATCTACTTCCCCAGATCCTAATAATCTCCTATTTCTTAGACCCTGCACATTTGAACAAATGTGAGATCCACATCCAGTGTCCAAGACCCAAGATATAGAAATAGCCAGATTAATCTCAACAACATAAATACCTGAAGCAGCAGTTTTACCCTTCAGTTGCTCCTTAGCTTTGGACATGAGCTCTTCCAGTGCCCCTTCTCATGACACTCATGGCAGACATCGTCAGGAGAAGCAATCCTTGCTTTAGGTTAGGCCACCACCTTTTGGCCCTTAGCCTTGACCTTTTGGGCCTTAGCCTTGGCCTTAGATTTGGCCTTTCCCTTAGCAATGGATGTATTGCCCTTGTTCACTAGTAATACTTCAGGCGTCTTCTTAAGAGACTGCCCAGCAAGCTTGAGCATGCCATGTAGCTCAACTACCGATTTATCCAACGCTTGCCTATGGTAATTCATGATAAACTGGTTGTAAGAATCAGGAAGTGACCCGAGAATAATGTCTATTGCCAAGTCCTGCGGAACTGGCGAGCCGAGGCAGGCAAGTGTATCAATTTACCCCTTTAACTTTAGCACATGAGTGCTAACAGAAGTCCCAGCTGCCATCACAGTAGTGCAAAGTGCCTTAGTTGTCAGGTAACGTTCCTGACGAGCCTGATCTTGGAACATCTTTTTAAGTTGATCCATCATCTCATAAGCATGCTCGTCCATAAACTGCTTTTGAAGATCAAAAGCCATGGTAACCAGCATGAGGCACGAGACATCTCGGTCATCCCTCACATGCAGATCGTACTGCTCCACCATCGCCGTGGTGATGCCTCGACCTGCCGGAGGGCTAGCTGGTAAAGGAGCATTCAGTACATACTCCTTGGACTCTTGTCTAAGAACTATTTGTAAGTTCCTAGCCCAGTCCAGGAAGTTAGTCCCGAAAGCTTCTCCTTCTCCAAGAGTGACCTAAGTGAGAGTGAGTTGTTGTTTGTTGCAGCCATTTAAATTGCTTAAGTGAAATGGGATTATCTACATGGAAGAAATCATTGCTTGAGTTAGAAATAAAGGACTTTTAAGCCAATTCAAATTAATAATCCGATTTTAATTTGTTTATTGGTGTTGTTAATTGGCTGACTTGACCAAGATTCACAACTTATCAATGACTGGCCAAACTAGGGCTCGCTAACCAACCATTGATTCGTTTGGTAGGACAACCTATCCAATCCTTCCACGAAGGACTCTTGGTTTGATGGGCTTATTGACACTTTACCCATCTGTGCTTAGGGCCCGCTCTGAGCTAATGCTACCCATGTTGAGTCAAACCACCATTCACATGTTAACCATACCAAGTATCTTAACCCTCGACGGCCCACCGAATACTACAATGTGCCCAGCTAGGGCATGGCGCACATTGCAGCATCAATGGGAGGAAGAGGTGTGAATGTGGGAAGCACTTTTAAGCGACTCAATATTTTAATTTCTGGATTATAATTAAGTGATACGGCTTAGCATGCATAAACGCGGGTAATAATTTGGTGATCCATACACCATATTATATGACAAATGCAATAGCATACTTAATTTAAAATAAATGAGATCCTATGAGCCTTTAATTACAATCTAATGAAAAACTAGATATCCTACCTAATTCTTCATGGGCCGGACTGCAATCCTTCTTGGGCTCCCACCATGGGCTTGCTCCATTTGGGCCTTCCTCCATACTTGATGCAATTACAATAATTTTGTAAAATAAAATCTATTCTTAAAATTACATCAAAATAAAAAAAATGGCACGCAGGCCATATTTCCCAAAATTAAATTACAACCGATAATAATTTAGGGCCCATAGAACTCAACATAACATTTCAAACAAAGTACCAGTCGTGCACATACATACCACTATGATGCATTATCATGGCATTCCAAATTATAAATATAAATGTTAAGCCGAGTTACTTAGGGTGAAATCGCCAATTTTAACAAATGTGACTAAGGCCCATAAAGGCCCAATGGATAACATCCATAAATGCAAAATTAACAATTTTGCTCCCACTTGAATTTGGGTTGTCACAAATTTAAAATTTAGCTCTCCCAATTTTAACCGGTGTCACGGTTTATTAGGCCAATTTCACAAAGTCCATATTCAATTTAATATGCAAACAATTAAATTAAATATGCATGCCACAAAATAAATAATTTGAATACAAATTAATTTAATTTACATTAGAGTCTGGGATAAAAAAATACCCGCAAAATCCAAAATCGGACCCAAACCACACGCGCGGCACTGCTGTCTGAAGACAGCAGCGCTGCCACGCAGCAGCCAAGCTGCTGCTTGCCGGCAGCAGCAACTGCAATTTGGAATCTTGCGATTCCAAATTGCAGCAAAACAAATGTATACCTTTTTTTTTAATCTAAAAAAAATCCATCAAAAATTAAATAATTAATAAAACAATAATTTTTAAGATGAAAACCAATTGGGGAAAATAATCAAAAACCCCAATCCAAAAATTCTAGGGTTTATCAAAACCAAAACCAATTGAATAAAAACCCTAAAATAACTAACTTGAAACCCATTCTTTCTTCAAGAACGCTTTCAAGAACCAATTCCAATCAATGTAATGGACAAACCTAGGCTCTGATACCACTGTTTGGATTCGTCATTGGAAAAATAACGTGACGCAGCGGAAAATACACTGTTTAAAATTTCCTAGAATCCACCTATCGTGTCCAATTACCATTGATTAGAATAAAATCAAATAAGAATCAAGAGAGATTAACTCACCAGATTCGTCTCCTTTAGAGACTGCTGTAGAATCGTTTCTTGAAACTGCGATCTCCAAAGTCCGGTGCACGACCAACTATTGAGCGGAAACCGGTGCTAGCCGAAGACACGAAGGAATGTAGGATTAATGCTGGGATTTTCGGCTATTTGGGGCTGCTATTGGTGGCTGAAATTTCCAGCAATTAATTAGAGTTGAATTAGGTTTTTCCTCCTTAAGTGTGCCCTTATATAGACACCTTGTCTAATTGGGTTTTAATTAGGTTAATTAAACCCAAGCCCACTAGGATTATAATTACATAAATAAACTTTAATTAAAAAGTATATACTATGTAATTTAATTCCATTTGGCTAAATTTAATTACCCCTAAATAAAATTAAATCACACTTAAGTAAATACAATACGTGTATTTAATTTTCCTACTTAGGAAAATTATTTAATTAGTTGTTTACTTTATGTAATTCAATTAATTGATAAATTAATTAATTACATTATGTAAACTTATTAATTAAATTAAATTCAACCCAATGTCAATTAATTACCTTGACACCGAATGTCAACTAATTAATTAACGCATTCCTTACAATGTGCATTACATGTACAATTTCTATACGTTCCAGCTCAGTTGATCTATGTGCACGATCCTATGGGTCTGTCTTTATGCTGGTAGTAGGCCCAAAACCCACAGACTGTAAGTGGGTTCTAGCAAACCATTACAGCCCCCAATTAAGACAGAGATGCAGCTATCTTTAGAAGATACTCACCCGGTAATAATCTCATAGTGTCCTTTGCCTAACGATATCGATATGAATAAACAAGAGGCATGGTGTCTGTCATCCTCTTCTGTTGTTTATTATATTTCTTGATCTTGAGTTGACTGATTAATCAAATAAGCAACCAACTTATTTGGGTATGGCCATACACTTATCAGTCCCACTCATCAAGTGGCCAATGATATCATCTCGGTGTTACTCGAGTGGCAATTCCATCACTTCATCATCAATATCAACATGTTCACCGGTCCACCCAATCATACCCGTATTTAGCATCCTTTTACAGACCTGTTAGGCGTATGTCAAAGTGAACCGGATTCCATGTCGATATTATAATGAAATCTGATCTGAGGACAAAAGAGACATACTCAAGAAAGACCTATGACGTGACAACCATGTGGCTTTCTTGTGCAGATCGATCCAGTCCCATGTCAACGACATGTACCTATATTCATGGCTGACTATATAAGTATTATGGCTAGTTAAGAACTACCATACAGTCATCGAATATACAAGTCTGTGGTTCTAATCATTCCCACGATTAGAACAGACCTGGGATAGGTTTTATGATTTTCAATCAATGGATACTCTACTCATATTATAGCACAAGATATAAATGAAATAGATTAATTGCCTTTATTAATGTGAGACAAATAATGTATTCATACAATAAGTCTTAATGTATAATACAAAATACTAGAATCCAATGCCCTAAGAACTAGGGCACACCAACAATTTATATTTTGCTTATACCTTAGTTATACTTTAGTTACACTATTAATTATACCTTATTTGTAAATAAGTGTTATACCTTAACTATACCTTAGTTATACCTTACTTATTCATTTTATGGTACATTGGTTATACGTTAATTATACCTTGATACAGTTACTTATTGAAAGAATTCAAACCAACACCAAAGAGAATGTGATCCTTTTCTTTTCTTAATTGGACTTTTCAAACATGACCATTAGGTATCATTATCTTATCTATATTGAAGAGTTCATCTCCTTGTCATATAATCTTTATACGAATGTTCTATTGTTTTTTGTTATGGATTTCTTTTATCTTTTTCGGCAAAGGCTTTCTTTGAAATTCTATGTTGATTTTAAATATGCATTTCTTGTATCATTTTGGGCAGAGTGTTGCATTGAAGTTTGTAAGTAAATATGCAAATGAACTGTCCAATGTAGTTAAGCTAAAGGTACTTAATGGCCATGTTTGAAAAGTGCAATTAAGAAAAGTAAAGGATCACATTTTTCTTTTGGTGGTGGTTTGCATGGATTTTTTCAATAAGTGATTGTATCAAAGTATAATTAGGGTATAACTAATTTATAGTCATTTAATGAATAAGTATAATAAGTGTCTTAAGGTATAAGTATGGTATAATCATTGTAATAGTATATCTTAAGGTATAACTAAGGTATAATCACTACAATATTGTTATTATACCTTAGTTATACCTTTTAATACACTAATTATACATTAGTGATACCTTTTAATACAGTAATACACTAATTGTACCTTAGTTATACCTTCTGATACAGTGGTTATACCTTATTTATACCTTTTGATACACTGTTTTACACCACAATGCTTAAACAATGAACAAATAAGGTACAAAAAATGTATAAATAAGGTATAATCAGTGTGTCAGAACGTATAATAATTAAGGTTCAATTAGTGTATTACTGTATCAAAAGGTAACACTATTATAGTTTTCTTTTTTTACCTGAAGCATCTTAAGTGGGCTGAGATGAGTATTCCATTGTAACATGTTCTGAGGAATGTGGCATCAACAACAACAACTGGTTTGCAATGTATCCATCGTTGTATTAAAGCCTGCATTGCTACAAAGAGGTACAAGAATCTGTTTCCTTTTGTTTCCAGGCTTATTATTGTTCCTGGTTTTTTTTTTTTTTTTTTTTTGCAGTATATAGAGGTAGCTCAGTAGCATGTTGTATGATTCAGATGGTGAACCTTTGATTATTTTAAGTTCTTCTTCTTTTGAACGCCAGGCTTTTTGGTAATTGATTTCTGCCCCTATTTGTTCTTTCTTGTCATATACTATATCTTTTGCTATGTATATTCTTTTCAGTCTAATATAATTGTTCTTGATCATTGTAATGACCTGAAATTTAGAAATCTCAAATAATATTGTTTGAACTCGTGAACAATATAATTGGAGATAAATTTTGGGTTAAGACAATATTATAGATGTAATAATTAAGGGTTAAGGTTATGGGTGAGATAAAAATGAGACAAGTTTGACCAACGATCAAATTTTGACCCGTAACGGGTAAAATTAAGACCTAAAATTTCTCAATTAAATATATGAGGAAGTATGATGGCATAATTTATAGTGGAAATTATGATTATAGTACATATTGTTCGTTTACGGAGTTAAAATACGAGAAAGGGTAACGAATTAAGTTATAACGGGTGTTATGATGATCTAATTTTCTTTAGGGATTGAAGTGTAAATTTTACACCTTTAAACCCAAATATAACCTGATATTTTCATACGTATACTATTCCTATTTCTTCGTCTTCTTCTTCAAAACCCATTTTCACCATTTTTTTAAGAATCCAAAATCCTTCTCCTTCCTTCAATCCAACACAAAATTCTTATTAGAAATTGATGATTAAGCTTTCTATGCTCATCAATTTCATCTATTAAGTCAAGAAAGGAGAGATTCAAAGAAGTTAGGGTTCTTGGTGAGTAATAGTTTGAATTTAAGGTAAGTAGAAATTGATGAAATTAAAGCATTTAAGTTAGGTTTTAAGGTTAGATAAGCATGTTTTATAGCATTTGATGGTTTATTTATGTGTTATATACATTAAACCAATTATGATTATTTGTAGAAGAACCTAATTCAAGTAAGGGAAAAGAAAAAGAGGTAGAAGAAGGTAAGTGAGGGCCTTAAAAGGTTTGTGTACACTAATTTTATTTCCTTATGTTTTGCTGGAAATTTCAGAGTTGAACACTCTTGATTGTTTGTGACTTCCATAATCATGTTTCCCTGCATCTTAAGTTTACTAAGAATTTCAAATCATGAAATTCCAAGCTTTACGCACCAAGTTATAGCCACACAAACACATCATACTCAATCAATTTCTGCCTAGAAACAGATTTTCTGACCCAAATTTAACCACAAATTTGAGCTAGAAAACACATGAATTTGACAAAACTTTCTTCCCAACATATCTTGGTGTATGTCTTCAGATTCCACAGAAACTTAAATCACTGAAAATGGAGTTGTAAAACACAAGAAAAGTCATAAACAATCAAGAGTGTTTCAATCTGAAATTTCCAGCAAAACATAAGGAAATAAAATTAGTGTACACAAACCTTTTAAGGCCCTCACTTGCCTTCTTCTATCTCTTTTTCTTTTCTCTTACTTGAATTAGGTTCCTCTACAAATAATCATAATTGATTCAATGTATATAACACATAAACAAGCCATCAAATGCTATAAAACATGCTTATCTAACCTTAAAACCTAACTTAAATGCTTCAATTTCATCAATTTCTACTTACCTTAAATTCGAACTACTATTCACCAAGAACCCTAACTTCTTTGAATCTCTCCTTTCTTGACTTAATAGATGAAATTGATGAGCATAGAGAGCTTTATCATCAATTTCTAACAAGAATTTTGTGTTGGATTGAAGGAAGGAGAAGGATTTTGGATTCTTAAAAAAAATGATGAAAATGGGTTTTGAAGAAGAAGTAGAAGAAGAAATAGGAATAGTATACGTATGAGAATATCAGGTTATATTTGGGTTTAAAGGTGTAAAATTTACACTTCAATCCCTGAAGAAAATTAAATCATCATAACACCCGTTATTACTTAATTCGTTACCCTTTCTCGTATTTTAACTCCAGGAACGAACAATACATACTATATTCATAATTTCCACCATAAATTATGCCAACATACTTCCTCATATACTTAATTGAGAAATTTTAGGTCTCAATTTTACCCATTACGGGTCAAAATTTGATCGTAGGTCAAACTTGTCTCATTTTTATCTCACCTATAACCTTAACCCTTAATTATTACTTCTATAATATTGTCTTAACCCAAAATTTATCTCCAATTATATTGTTCACAAGTTCAAACAATATCATTTGAGATTTCTAAAATGCGTGTCATTACAATTGATAAAACCATAATTTTCAATTATTTCCAACATTATCTTGGTCATTTTTAATTAGTTTTTGTACTTAATTTTGGATTATTAATTTCATAATTTTCTTTTACGTACAAAAATAAGGACTTAATAAAGATTAAGTTATAATCAAGGAAATTAAAGATTAATTGGAGCAAAATCCGAATGGGCTGGACAGACTGATTTTAAAGCATGGTTTGGTACTTAGGCGTGGGCACGCTTGAAGGTTAAAAACCAGAATTACTGCATTAAATCAGAAATCTGCATTGGAGAGAGAAAGATCACTTCATGATTTTAGCAATTTGTTTGTTTTGGACAAGATTTGTGTAAATTTGTTTAGTTAGGATTTATTTTTCCTTCCTTTCTTACCCTTCTCTTCTCCTATAAATTGGAGTGTGTTTCATTAGTTGGAGGACATATTTTATCTTAGAGTTTTCTCAAATTTTTAGCTTTCTCTTCTTATTCCTTTGTTTTTGTTTCAAGCCATAAATGGCTAAAATTCTTGTTCTAGCTAAGTTTATCAAAGTTTGATTCCATAATAAAATTGTGAGAATTGTTCTTCAAAGTTCTTGTCTCTTAAATGTTTGAATGTCTTTTATATTCTTGAGATTTTATTTGATTTAAGTATTGACGTCTTACTTTCATCAATTAAATACTTCTAATTGAATCTTTAAACTCATTCATGTTTATTAGATTCAATAAAGTAGAAAGCAAATGTATTTAATGAATTTAAATCGTTAAAATTTCATTTGTGAAGATATTCAATTCACCTTAAATAATCTGATAAGTGCTAAAAAGGCACTTATATATGATATAATCTATAAGGAATTTGCGTTATTTTTACTTATTATATATTAGATTTCACGTTGGTATTGCTTGTTTTTGATGATTTACAGTTTTAAGGACTAAGTATCCAAATATGTGGAATTTAGCTATAAAAGGAAGTAAAAACGAAGAAATTAAAGGAAAAAGATAAGTCACGAGCGCGACACCTATCACGGTCACGACCTAGCACTTGAACAGACTTTGATTTCAGCATTTTGTAAAGAAACCCGTGTGAATCACGAGTGCGACACTCTGTCACGATCGTGACATGCACTCAGCAGCAGTTATTTGATCCTATCTATTTGGAACTTCAACCACCACTATGAAAAGACATAACCCTCCATGAAAAGACATAACCCTTCATGGAAAGACACAACCCTTTATGAAAAGACATAACTCTTCATGAAAAGACACAATCCTTCATGAAAAGACACAACCCTTAATGAAAAGACACAACCCTTCATGAAAAAACACAACCGTTCATGAAAAGACATAACCCTTCATGTAAAGACACGACTCTTCATGAAAGGACACAACTTTCCAAGAAAACCAATAGTATTCAAGAGACACAACTATTCAATGACCCAACACAACTTTACAAAGAGACATAACCATTCATTGAATCAACACAACCTTTCATAAAGAGAAACAATGCTTCAATGCTTATAAATAGAGAAGGAATTCCAGATTGCAGTGTGTGACCCCAATGGGATGCCAAAGGGAGGAAAAATCGGCAAATGGAAGATCCTTGTAATATAGAAAGTTAGAAAAATAAAGTGTCTAGAGAGTTCGACTGTTGTTTGTAATATTTAGTATATGTAAAGGGGAGCCTAACGCCAAGGTCCTTGAATCAAGTATTGTCGCTGTATAAAGAAAAGATAGCCCTGAGGTTACAATATACCTATAGGCGTGAGGGAGTGTTTCCCGTGTCACAGACGAGAATACTATCACTTTCTTAAGTCTATTCTTATGCTTTTCCTTTATGAGAGTGTCACACTTGTATTTGTATTGAATATTTACGAGATCAATATCGATAGGTTTTCTTATATCTTACTCTTCATTGAATGACTAACGCCAAGTATGTTTTGATTTCTTGTTTTACATTGCATGACTAACGCCAAGTATGTATTATGATTCATAGTAAGATGTAGAGAAGTTCGCATTTTACTTTGTCTTGGTTAGTTACTAAGATAGAATAAATTATTATGTATGATTGTTTTCTTCACTTTGTTAAATTAATTAGAGATCATCTTAATATAGATTGGCCATTGTGTATTAAGACCTTTAGTTATTTTGGCAAAGGTATTCAATAATTTGTCTATGAGTTATTGAATAAAATCTATTTCTAGACATGCCCTTTGAAATAGAACTAATCCGACATACTCTTATCATAAAGATTGAATAGATAATTAATGCATGTACAACGAATATCTAAGATAAAATGCTTCTATATTTATGTAACTAGATATTAAACAACAACTCAACTCATAACTAGTACTTTAATTGATTTAACTTGCCATTTACCCATTTCTTCATATCACTTTATAATTCGATACTCTATAAACGCGAAGAAAAACAAACTAAAGTGTACATACTTATTCCTCGTGGAATCGATATCTTTTATTACTACGTTGCGATTCGTGTACTTGCGAGCACTAATCTTTGAATAAATTATCATTAAAATTACTATTAAAATTATTATCAAAAACTAAATTAGAGATTTAGTAAACAAGCAACATAATCCAATTCAAGTATTATTGGGTGTTAAATGGTGACTCTTCTAAATTTCAAAAGCTGTTTACAATCTAAATCTTAAAAGCTGATTTAGGATTGATTGATAAACAAGATTTATTTGTGGAGCAATTTCAATTTAAATTGCAATCTAAGGAAAAGTAGAGTATTAGAACTTATTGATACTCATAACCATTTCATTTGAGAAAAGAAATATATTTCTATTCAATGATCAATTTAATGGAATCAATACTAAGATAACTTTGGCTGGAAACTATTCTCAATATTTCCTTCATATTACAATTTTTGCAATTGTTTTATTCTATTTTATTATCAAATTGATTTAATCATAAACCCCCCCCCCCCCCCCCCCCCCCCCCCCTTTTTATTACTGTTTTAAAATTTTAGATAAGTAAACCCAATCTCTGTGGATCTCGACCTGCTCGCCAATACTACAATTTTAATTGCGAGTTAGGTGTCGAAACCAACAAAAATAATTTCCTATAACACGCAATTAAAATTGTAGTATTGGCAAGCAGGGTCGAGATCCACTGAGATTGGTTTACTTATCCAAAATTTTAAAACAGTAATAAAAAAAGGGGTGGTTTATGATTAAATCAATTTGATAATAAAATAGAATAAAACAATTGCAAAAATTGTAATATGAAGGAAATATTGAGAATAGTTTCCAGCCAAAATTATCTTAGTATTGATTCCATTAAATTGATCATTGAATAGAAATATATATTTCTTTTCTCAAATGAAATGGTTATGAGTATCAATAAGTTCTAATACTCTACTTTTCCTTATATTGCAATTTAAATGGGAATTGCTCCATAAATAAATCTTGTTTATCAATCAATCCTAAATCAGCTTTTAAGATTCAAATTGTAAATAGCTTTTGAAATTTAGAAGAGTCACCATTTAACATCCAATAATACTTGAATTGGATTATTTAAGGTGAACTGAATATCTTCACAAATGCAATTCTAACAATTTAAATTCATTGAAGACATTTGCCTTCTACTTTATTGAATCTAATAAACATAAATGAGTTTAAAGATTCAATTAGAAGTATTTAATTGATAAAAGTAAGACGTTAATATTTAAATCAAATAAAATCTCAAGAATATAGAAGACATTCAAACATTTAAGATACAAGAACTTTGAAGAACAATTCTCACAATTTTATTATGGAATCAATCTTTGATAAACTTAGCTAGAATAAGAATTTTAGCCACTCATGGCTTGAAATAAAAACAAAGGAATAAGAAGAGAAAGCTGAAAATTTGAGAAAACTCTAAGATAAAATATGTCCTCCAACTAATGGAAGACACTCCAATTTATAGGAGAACAGAAGGGTAAGAAAGGAAGGAAAAATAAATCCTAACTAAACAAATTTACACAAATCTCATCCAAAACAAACAGATTGCTAAAATCATGAAATGATCTTTCTCTCTCCAATGCAGATTTCTGATTTAATGTAGTAATTCTGGTTTTCTCTCCCTCTTATGAATTTTCGTCCACAAAAGTTACCTGTTGTAAACAGTTGTGGGTATTGAATTCTCATAGTCTCTTCGGCTCCCAAGTAGCTTCTTCAACCTTATGATTCCTCCATAGCACCTTTACTGAAGGAATAAACTTGTTCCTTAATTGTTCAACCTCCCTGGCCAAGATCTCTACTGGTTCTTCTTCAGATGTCAAGTCCGGTTGAAGTTCCACAATACCAGGAGATAAGATGTGCGATGGATCTGATCTATATCTCCTTAGCATTGACACATGAAATACATTATAAATCTTGTCTAATGCTGGTGGTAATGCCAATCGGTAAGCCACTGGTCCAATTCTCTCTATTGCTTTATACGGCACAATAAATCTTGGACTTAGCTTGCCTTTCTTGCCAAACCGTAAAATTTTCTTCCAAGGTGACACTTTTAAAAAAACTTTCTCTCCTACCTCATATACAACATCTTTCCTTTTTAAATCAGTATAAGATTTCTGTCTATTAGCAGCTACCTTTAGTCTTTCCTAGATAAATTTCACTTTATCCTTCATCTCCTGAATCAAGTCTAACCCCACAAGCTTATCCTCACTAAGTTCGGTCCAACACAATGGACTTTAACATTTTCTTCCATACAACGCTTCATATGGTGCCATTTTTATGCTTGATTGGTAACTGTTGTTATAAGCAAACTCTATGAGAGGCAAATACTTTTCCCAACTCCCCTCAAATTCAATGATACAACTTCTCATCATGTCCTCCAACACCTGGATTACTCTTTCAGACTGACCGTCAGTTTGAGGATGAAAAGCAGTGCTAAAATTTAGTTTAGTACCCATAGCTTCTTGCAATTTTCTCCAAAACATCGATGTAAATCTTGGATCCCGATCAGAGATAATTGAAATTGGCACCCCATGTAACCGTACTATTTTTGCTATATATATTTCTGCCAATAACTTCATAGCTATTCTTTGATGGGACAGCCAAAACAGAATTCAAATTTAAAGTATCAGTAAGGGATACAAAGCCCTCCCCTAAAATTTGAACTTTTTTACCATTGGCTGTAGAAACAACTTTTTGAGGGGATGGTTTAAGACTTTGAACCTGTCTAGTATCAAATGTCATATGATTTGAGGAACCAGAATCAATTATCCACATGCCATCATAAACAGGTGTAGAAATATTTAAAACCTTACCCTCATTTGTTGTAGTTGCTACTAATGCTGAAGCTGTCTTAACATCATCATTTGTTTTTGCTTCAACAAAAGCAGTAGTTGGGTTGCTTTTGGATTTTCTTCTCTGTGGTGCTCGGTTAGGATCCCACCAATCTGGATACCCTATCAGTTCAAAGCAATGTTCTTCGGTATGACCTGATTGGTCACAATGGGTACATTTGTAGGTAGCCTTTTCCACACCATTAGTTGCCTTGGACTTGTCTCGAGCCACCATAGCTAAAAAATTTCTAGACTCTCCTTTCAGCATTTCACGATGTCCTGCCTCTCGTATGATCAAGGCATAGCTTTCTTTAAGATTTGGAATTGATTCCTTTCGTAGAATCTCTCCACGAACATGTTTAAAACATTCATCAAGTACAGCAAGAAATATATGCACTCTGAGTCTGTCAATAGATTTTTGATATGTTACAACATCATTAGGGTCATTCATTACAACTTTATCCCTACGATCCAATTCTTGAAAAATTTCAGTGAGTTCTCCATAATATTCAGAGAGAGATCTCCCATTTTGTTTGGCAGTGAATGTCTTTTCATTTAAGGCAAAGAGTTGTAACTCATCACTTCCATCATAAAAGGCTTTCGCTAATGCGCTCCAAATTTCACAAGTAGTGGGTAAGCGTAAGTAAAGCTTCATAATCTCTGGACTCATTGACATCAACAACCATCTCTTCACTTTTTAATTTTCTGCATACCACTTCTCATGCCCAGCTTCCGATTCAACAGATGGTTTTGTTTTACCATGTATATAAGAGAGCTTTTCCCTTTCAACAATATGCATTTCCATTAGTTGTGACCAAATGTCATAATTCGATTTAGAAAGAAGAACTCCTACATTGAAGACACCTTCTGATTGAATTACAATAGGAGCTGACTTAGAGCCAGATGATTCAACATCTGTTTTAGCCATTTGATATCAAAGAAATATGACCAAGCTTTGATGCCAACTTGAAAAACATGAAAAAGAAACACTCTTTCTTATATATATATATATATATATATAGAGAGAGAGAGAGAGAGAGAGAGAGAGAGAGAGAGAGAGAGAGAGAGAGAGAGAGAGAGTAAAGATACAGATTTATACACAGAATTAAGAAGGTATAAATAGAAACTACTCAAACAGCTAGAAGTTAGGGATCTAATTAGTCTAATTCAGGAATCTACAATTATATTTACAGCAGTATAATCCATGTAATTAAGGAGAAAATATCTCAACATATCTTTGGGTTGAAGTGTGTATAACACATATTCTCAGGGGCACGGTTTGGAAAAAAAAAATGTATACAAAGATTTATTCACTCTAAAAAATACTTCAAAAGGGAAATAATATTAACTCACATATATAATGCATCATATAGTTTTCTCGTTAATCAACAAGAGATAAAATTAACTGAGAAATGAAAAAGTTTTTATACAATATATCGAAATCTGATTGGTTGAACAGGTACAAACTTGATATATATAACTACTCTAACAATTTCCAGCTTAGTTGTTTCATCCGACAAGGTAATTAATTTACATTACAATGTGTCACGAATGAGAATTTATTAAACTGTTTTTATGGCATAAAAAGTAATTATATGAATTTTAATTAATGTGCTATATTAATTAAACATATGTTTTTTGTATAAACCCAGAGCCCATAGTGGATATATGCATCGATATCCGGAGTAGTGGAGTATACATGTCTTCATAAACACTGCAGTTACTTCCTGTAAAAAAAAAAGGGGGAAAAATCAAATAAAGTTATATAGCAGTTAGAAATACCATTTTGTACTTAAAATTCAAGGGTGAAAAAAAAAACACAACTACTCATAATTACATATATATATATATATATATATATGAAAAAGGTTGAAAAATTTTAATTTTTTAATAATATAATACCTGTTGAGGAAATTCACCACTTTCAAGTTGGGAGTTGATCAGTAATTTTGCTGCTTCATGTAAAGGTTTTGGATCCCTTTTAGCCTATTTATCATAAAAAAAAATATAGTTCAGATGTGTTTTCCAGATTCAAGAACTAACGATAGGGTCATTTTTTTTTTATCTTTTGACTTTGTGAATATTGGATAAATTACTATGATAGGATAAGGCAAAAACAGAATATATATATATATATATATATATATATATATATATATATATATAACTAAAAATTTAATTAAGTATCGAAGTAAAAATTAGAGAGTAAATTAAAAATCCAAAACTAACCATCCCTGCATGAATAAGACCCATCATAGCCCACGAAGTCTGTACCAAATTTGACTGATTTCCTTCGAGCGGCATGAATTTCTGAGAATAAAAGACATGGTTAAGATATTCTATATAATATAGACACAATAAAAATAAAAAATAAAAAAATTGATATTGGCAATTTGACTTCCATAATCTCTTAAACAATTTGGTTATTTTTTAATCTTATCTATCAGTTTAAAAATTTTTGGATGATGCTAGAATATCTTTTGCTGAGTAATCGGCAATTTGAATCCTGAATATGTCAGTTATTAATAAATAGACAGTGTACGAGAAATTTGCTTACTTAATTTATTTTTCGCCTTAATTATTACATTAAAACTTTAAATTAAATGATTTTACATCCTCTTTGTTAACATAATATATCTATAACAGTAACAATTAATTAATTCTGAAGCAAACTCAATTTTGCATGTACAGACTATATAGAGATTTAAAAAAATAATTTTAGATATAAAACTACATCATATAAGTTAATTAAAACTACCTTATTTACCTGAAAGTTCAAACAAAAGATAAAAAAAAAAAAGTTTGCAATTAAAAAATAATAATAATAATAATAATTACCAAATTGGTGCAGGAGAGATAGCTCTCTCCCCAGCCTCCAGAACTGAGTTGTTTGGAAAGTAGAAATTCACAACCTTTTCTGACTACTTCGCTATTCTCACATGTCTTTCCCACTGAAGCCAAACCTCTAAGTGCAAAAAATGTACCATATACATAGCAAATCGCCCAATTCCCATACCTGCACCAAAATATATTACTCCATTTATTCATACTAACAATCATAATTATCTATTGTGAATGGGAATTTAATTTGTCCTTTTAAGTCTTTCACTTAGGGGTGAGCATGGACCGGTTCAGTTCAAAAACTGAAACGAACCGAAAAAACCGATCCAAAAAACACTGTATTTTATAAACCAATCCGATCCAAACTAAATTTTGGTTCGGTTCGGTTTGGACTAGCTCAAACCAAAAACATCAACTTTTTTTTAAAAAAAAAAAATCAAAATAAAAATTTTATATAAGTAGTTTGTTTAAAAAAAAAAAAAGAAATACAAAAAAATTAACTTAAAAAAACAGTAATATTAAATGATACTATTACATCACAATAAATTACTAAAATTCTCTTTCTTTTTTTTTAACTCTCAATTTTTAACAACTATAAATTAGCATAAAAAAAATCAAAATATAAAACCATAAAACAATATAATGTCTAAAATTCTCTACAATTAGTATATATTAATTTTATCATTAATTTTAATATTTTACCAATTATTCGGTTTTTCGGTTTTTTCAGTTTTGAACCGAACCAAACCGAACCGAATTCCAAACTTCTTCATAATTTAAAACCAAACCGAACCAAACTATGAAATAGATCGGTTTGATTCGGTTCGGTTCGGTTTACATTTTCGGTTTTTAGACATTGGTTCGGTTTTGCTCACCCCTACTGGTCAATTTGCCCCATAATAAACTTATTGTATTAATTTGGTGTCAATTTAGTATTTCAGATTAAGTTGGTCCACATGACATGTATCGTCAAAAAATACCACTAATCATATACTGACATATTTTCCATCCAAATTAATTTTGAAAGCCAATTAGTAATACTAAATTCACCCTTTATCCATTAATTATGAATTATAATTGTAACAAATAAAAACAATATCAAGGCAATTGTGTATACCAAGAACCATCAGAATTTTGTGTATCTTCTACATATTGAGTTGCTTTGGCCACAGCAATTTCTATTTCTTTGTTCTTGTATTTAGGATGTAACTTTTTAAACAACATCAAACTCTCAATCACAGATACCGTGCATTCCATGTACCTGAAATAATTGAAAAAAAAAAAATCGTCAAATAATTAATTCAATCCCCAATTAACACATGATAATTTTTGTAATTTTTTCCTTGAATATTTATAATTAGTTAATATATAAATAATGCTTAATATATATATATATATATATAAATATTGCATACTCGTATTCCACCACTACGCCAGCAAAAGCTTCAGTAGGATTGAACATCTAAGAGCCCAAAATTGCAAAAGATATATAATTAGATACAGTTCAATTTCTCTTCCAAAAAAAAAAAAAAAAGATACAATTCTAATTTTTTTTTTTTAAAAAAAAAATTCAAATAATGTGTATGAATACTATAAAGGAATAGGGATATATTATACCTCCAACCATGGATGAGGAGATCCTGGCTCCCAAATAGAAAAACCACCATTTTTGCTCTAAAAACACATAATAATTATAGTCACTTAGAAAGTCCATCGTAGTTATTTAAGCCAATAAATGCAATATTAAAAGAAAATTCGTTAGTGCTAAATGCAAATGTCATTCTAAAAGTTAGGATTTTCTGTAATTTCTCCTAAAAATATTCTTAAATTATTAATCTAATAATTGAGTTAAACTCTACATGGTATCAAATTCAGACCACAAAGTCTCAAGAAATAAACTTAATCTTGAGAATTATTTATAAATTACAAAATTTTCCAGTACAAGATTGAATGACTTCTTTTATTTAATTTGATTTATAAGCGTACTGTACGTGCGCTAGAAATAATAAAACAATGTTTTTGACAAATACCACAAACTACAACCATAATTAGAGTTTTATTGTCATTGTTATTGTTATACTAATCAAATCAATCTTATTAAAGGGGGAAAAGCAAAGGTTAATTTTGTCATACTTGCAATGGAAGTAGAAAATCCACTGCATCATATAATTGTTGTAATTCAGCTCTTTCACCAACAACCTCTGGCTCCATTTCTGATAGTAACAGTAAAGCCTGGCACATAACACAATGGTAATAAATTAATTAGTAAACATTGATTGTTTGGCTGATTTCAATTTAATTAGGTTAATTTTGTTGATTAATTGTTTACCGTAAACGCTTCAGCTGAACAATCAGAGACTTGCCACCCTTGATCTTGGTCAGCTAAAGGCCATGCCCCTTTTGATTTGTATCGCAACGTAGTCTTAAAATCTCCAGGTGGATCATGCCGTATCTTTAAATGAATATCAACAATATTAATAAACAGTTTCATAAAAAAAATATCAATAAACAGATTATTCTAATAATCCGACGAAAGAATGATTCAAAATTCAAATTAAATTTGAAATGTAAAATGTTGGAACAATAAAAAAAACATCAAAAAAGTTAAAATTGGAGTTTAAAATAACTTTGGATTAATTAAAAAATTGTAGAATTAATTTGGACTAAAAAGAAAGTTTTTACAGGAATTGAAAGCTAATGATTAACAATGGAGTATTTGTAGTTAATTTCCAGAAAACAGAAAATTAATTCCTATTATGTTTAAACATCCTATCTACCAATTGTTCGGACGCTATACAACTTGGGGTTGGGTTGGACTTCATTATAGCCGATAGAAAGGTATTGAAAGAGTATCTTTTTAGTGTGAGAGAAGCCGCATGAGTCTCAGAGAGACTAAATTAAAGTTCTTGGTCATTTAAAGGGGTTTGACTGCGCATTTCAACAAATCTTGTAATAATTTTGTTATTGTAAATAAAACTTTTATCGCTTTGACATAAGTATAATTGGCGAAACAATGAAAATATTATTTGCTGTGGTTGCTTGTTAATTTTTTTCCACATGTTAAGCTTATTTAATTAATATCTTATCCGCTTGAATTCCAAGCAAATCATTTCCCAAATGAAGGATACATTCAAATGGAAAATTACAACAAATCTCACAGGATTTCACGAATTCAAAAGTAAAAATAAAGAAATATTGTATTCTTGTGGTTTAGTTAAAAAATAAAACTTGACTAATATGGTGTTATCCTATTGATGTGGCAACTATCATCATGTCAATACTTCATGTTACTAGTAAAGGTCAATAATTTTAGTAAAAGTCAATATGTCACATATATATAGTCAATATACCGCATAAGCAAAAACAACATCATTGATCAAATTTCTAATGTTTGCTAATGATGTATGACACATGTCACATGGTACGACATTCCTAAACTTGCAAATAAGCGAAATCATATTGATTTTTTAAAAGTGAAATTATTAAGTATAACGGTGTAATTGAACCTGAGTTTGCTTGATGAATTCATGAGCTCTTCTTAGAGTAATTCCGTATTCATCAGTGAGATTACTTGCTGTAATTGCTTGAACGAAAAAAACCGCATCCCACAACTGAGTGCCCAAATTCTACATGAATTAGCAGAAATTTAATCAGTTTTGTTTAATAATTAATTACTTAGCTTAATTAGTAGGAAACTGAACCAACCTGCATTTTCATTCCATCTTCAGCAACCCATAACAAATCGGGAAGTCTAGCAAGATGAAGCTTCAATGCTTCTTGAGTTGGATCCTCTGCCCAATAAGCCATCATATGCAACACCTGATGAACATATATAATTAAATTAATTAAAGATTAATGATGTAATTAACTTTATATAATTTATTAAGAAACAATATATGCCAGTAATAATTAATAGACCTTTTCCAAGCAAGCATGGGTGAGAAATCTAGAACAGAGATCCTCAAAACGAAGAACATTCATTAATTTATGTAGTGCTTTCTCTCTAAGCTTGGAAAATGGCCAGCATTTGAGAAGTGTTTCAGCAACGTAATAAAAAGCATCAAACACCAAATCTAGTGCCAATGAACGAGGGACGTAAAGATCCTCCTGCACAAACAGTAATTCATTGTCATTCTTTAATAATAACAACAGCAGCAATAACTTATGTTGTTTAGCAAATTTACAAATAAATGAGCAATATTTTTGTTGCATCATGATCATGTGCTTTACATTGCTAGTAAACAGAAATTTTGATTAATACCGTAACGACTTGGCCTAGAGAGAGGTAGTACCAAGGTAGAAGAATTTGAGGAAAAAGCGATTAAGAAGGATGATGATGGAGGCATAAATAATTTAGTAGAAAGATGTAGTGATTAGGCTATATTAGTAAACAAAAAAATGTTTCCAATGCATGTAAAAGCATTTTAAAGCCATGAGACTCAACATTTATGCATGTACATACATAATTACATTGTATTGATAAGAAGTTGTTGACATGTCATCAACATCATCAGTTGACTTCCTTATTTCAATAATGGAGTAACAACAAAAATATATACACTAATTAATTAAATCAACAGCCAATATGTTAACAAATTCACCTTTAAACATGAACGGCGCGCTTTGTTCCAATTAATTTGATCATAAGGTTCAATATAAAGTTCTTTTCTCAATTGTAGGATGAGATCAGTGATAGGACCCACATATTTCTTTCCATACAAATATGCCATTGGACTGTATACAGTGCGCAAATAACACCAGAGCTTTTCTGCCGTGCCATTCACATACAATGTTAGTTTTTTATCATGAATTAGATATTTTAAATTATGAAATTATAAAATATATTCTTTTTTTTTTTTACTGAATAAGATATCATTGCATTGTATCTTAAATAAGAACATAACATATACAACTAAGACGGACATTTACAAGAGGAAACACACAAGCTGGTTAATTCATTAGCTACTTTATTGCCTAATGTCAAGATAAGCGAACAAAATATAAATTAGAGATAATATTAATGCAATCCCCTATAATAAGGTCAATATATAATCTTATTCCTTAAATTATTTTGGAAACTTTTATATTAATATATTTGAAAAGAAATTTAATTTATATTTAAAAGCTCACTACAAGAGATACAAGATTTAGTAGTAAAAACTTTTGTTGACAAAAGTATAAAAATGGTTGCTATAATTTTTGGCAGCAATAAAGAAGTAGTTGCATATTGTAGCTATAAAATTGTGATATGGCAGCAATAAAGTTACTATATAACAACAATTTTTAGATATTACTATCAATTAAGCTTTTTAACATCGAAATTGGTTTTACCGCCAAATTTTTTACTCCTAAATCTTACGTTTGAAAATCATAAAATTTTAATTTAATAGTGAAAATTAGTGAAACCCCATAAATATCTCATCAAAATATTATCACTTGATTTACCTGGACTAAAAGGAAGAAATGAAGGCAAAAGCATAATTTCTGGGGGCACTGGATTGCATCCTGCCCAATCGTATACTCCAAGCACCTTCATGTATAATTAACATTTTAATTTTTTAAGTTATGTTAATACAAAATTCTATTTTGTAAAATCTTAATTTTAATATATAATATTTTGAATAGTAGTATAAATATAAAGATATAATAAATTGGTCACCGAAAGATATATCTTTCCCCAAGTTTGGATGCTGACAGCACCCCCATGATCAAGAATCCATTTTTGAGCCTTAGCAACTTCATTATCTTTGTCTTCATCAGGTAGTTGTTGGCCAAGTAAACGCAATGAAATGTAGTTAAGTGTTGTGCATAGCATTGTACTATGGCTCTCTACATGAAATCCCCATCCCCCATCTTCATTCTGTTTTCATATCTAATTTCATTACCAATCATATATATACAAATACACACACACATATATATAGAATATGCAATCACATACTTGATGATTGTATATATATCGTAGAAGTTCTTTTTTGTGTTCATCTGATAGGACTGTATCAAGCATTTTGGTGATATAGAGGCAAATAATCTGCAATATGAAAAAGTTCAAAAATAAATACCAAGTATTATTATTGTACATCGAAATAGTATTATACATATTAATTAAGAAATTAAAATTATCTTAATGTATGGTTATCATGATATGTTTAATTACATACCAAAGGAGGTGTTAGAAACAATTCTGCAGAAAATTCAGAAGGCCAATGGCCATCACTTGCTTGGATTGCACAACAAAATCGCACAGCTTTTCTTAGAGCTGTTTCATTTTTTTCTGATGTTATTTCCTCATTTTCTTCTAATCTAACTGCCGGTATATTGAATAAATCAATCTGATTTTCTTTGATAAGCTGCATTTTCAAATCAATTGTAAATTATCATATGCATATTAAGATCTAAAATATATATATATATATATATATATAAATATTTAAACATTTATTTATATACCTGAAGATTTTTTAAAACATCACTACTTGCTTTGACTTGAAACCGGTTACGCGTATAATTTTCTCTTGCAGATTCAATTTGTTGAAGTTCATCAGGAGTACCGATATCCGGATAAAATTTCCAAATCTGCCTGCCCACAAAATTATTGGTGCTAAATAGCAAAGGATCTTCTTTGCCAGTAGCTACCTCTAGCTTCCACATTCTCTCTTCCCTTTCTTTTAAACAGAAAAAAAATGTTGCTATAAAAGTAAATAAAATGGCTACTCCCTGGAAATATATATCAGATTTATGATCAACAGAATCGATTAACACTTTTTTCCATTACGGAAGAAACAAATTGCAATTTAATTCACCAATCTGTTCACGTGTTTTATTAATTTACAGAGACCCAAAATTAACATATATTTTAAGTACGCATGTGTTTTTTGCTTTTTCAGTATGGTCCATACAAAGTGATTCATGATTTATGCATAAGGGGTTCGATGATTAGAACTGAATTAACTTTAAAATGATAATTCAGTTCTGATTCATCGATTAATTTATTGTTACAAACAATAAAAACATATAAGAAAGTTAGCTTTAATTTTTCAGTATGGACCAATCTGAATTAACTTTCATGATTTACAAAAATTAACTTTAATTTTTGGTGATTAAAGTTTCGCTTTCCGGAAGGCCAGTTTTTTTGGAGGAAAGCACATTTCTTTTAAACGTGAAAAATGCATAGCAGGAGATCAACTGCTGACTGATTGGTTAGTTTTAGCCGGGTTTTTTTTAATAAAAACAAATAATTTATTTACTTAACAAACTAATTAATCCTTATATTATTAAGCGTAAATAATTATAACCTCCCTGAGGTTTGGTCAAATACACTAATACCTCCCTATGTTTTACATATCTAATTTATACCTCCCTGTATTTTATATCAATCACATTATGACCTCCCTTTATTTATTATTGTTTGGTATTCTATCAAAATTATGAATGTAATACATATTTACGGACTAATATCATCTCTTAAAATGTTTTACATTTAATTTTTTCTTAATTAGACCCCTTTAATGTCTTTTTTCCTAACATAATCACAACTTAAAAGGTATAGAAAAAGTCTCATAATAAATAAATAATTTTTTTTATGACAAATGACATTACAAAATCAACGTTAGATATGAAATAAGGCTAATTTTAGTCATAAATCTTAACAACATCAACAATTTTGAAAGAAAAATGCTTAATAATGAATTAAGGGAGGTAATAATGTGATAGAGACAAACTTTAGGAAGGTATAAATTATATATGTAAATACAGGGAGGTACTAGTGTATTTGACCAAATATCAGGGAGGTTATAATTATTTACCCTATTATTAAAATGCATTATGAGAAGATGCTCTTGTAATGCCAAACACGCATAATATCTTTTTCAAAAATTCTAGTATAAACCGGGAGCAGTGTGATATGTCAACACCCATACTAACGTGACTTGTGTTGATTGAGAGGAAGTAGTGTACTCCCGGCTTATGCTAGAATCTCTCTCTTTTTAATAACATCAAAATATAAGTTATTTTTTTCCGAAAATAATTACAAAAGTGGTCCGACACATTCTCTAATAAGAAGAGAGTCAATGTCACACATATTGTGATAAACATATAACACTGATAAAAAATTTGGTAAATTTTGTGAAATTTTGGTGAAAAATCAACAAATAATTACGTGGTTTACTTTATTTTGACCTTCATTTTATTTATTTTTTCTTTATTTTTAATTACATTTTATGTTGTGTTTATGTTGATTTTATTTATTTTACCTTATTTTTAATTACGTTTTATGTTGTGTTTACATATAGCTAATTATTGAACTATTTGACTCAAAAGTTTAAGCTGATAGGTGAACTCTAATAAAAGTTTAATACACCCCTATATGTGAAGTCTCTTTAAGCTTGAAGCTTATATGTGAAGTCTCTTTAAGCTTGAAGCATGTATAACACCGACATACTGTACTATGTATTGAAATTTAATCAGCAAATTGAGCTACGAGAATTTGAGCTCTCGGCGACTAAATCTAAGAGGCTTTGATACCATGAAATTGTTAGACTAAAAAACTTAAGCTAATAAGCAAAGTCTAATAATAACTTTTATTGTTATCTTTTAACATTTATGTGTATTTCATTATTTAGTCGAAGATAGTAAAACTCGTGTGAAAAATGTAAAACATAAATAAAAATCAAGAACCAATGAAGAAGAACAAAGAGAATGCAGCTATTATGATAAGACAAGGGAAGAAAGTAGCCAATGAAGGAAAAGAGAAAAAAAAAAAATGTTATTTCGACTAAGAATAGGTTTTCTGGGAAAATAATGGTTTTTTTAAGAAATAATAGTCATTGGATATGAATTTACAGAAATTTAACATCAATTTTTTATGGTATTCGCTCCAAGGAAAAAGGACTTTTTGGTAAATTTTCATTGATGATTGTTATAACATAATGGTACAGCCTAATATAATGTTTGCAATAACATATAATGGTGAGTAGTATTGAATCTTTCATCAATAATTAAAATACTAATAATGCATCGAAGTCGTCGTGACTGGCAATTTTGGACCCACCCACAACAAATTCTAGGCCCAATTGATTCACTCCTCAAAAAGTTTATATTGGAAATTGTTAGGAATACCCTCGTTTTGAGCTTTTGTTTTTTTTTCTTACGTTTTCATATTTACTGAAATACATTTTTCTTTTTTTTTTTATGTTTAGGGTTGTACGTTTGGCTTTTTTTTTACGTTTTACGGTTACTCTTTTCTTTTTTATGCTTTTCATTTGTTTTATTTGTCTTTTTGTATTCATTCATTTCTGCTTCGTGGTAATTGTGTTCTCAAGTTTTCTTCTTCCTACTTTCGTTGCTTTTCCTGCTTTCGTATTTGTTCATCATTTTCTTCTTGCGGTTCGTGGGTTTTGTTTCGGTTCATCATTTTCTCATCATTTTTGTGCGTCGTTTAGGTTTTTTTTTTCCCTATGTTTGTTTGTTTTTCATTTTGGGTTTTTGTTATTTGTTTGTGAGTTTTGTAGTTTGTTTTGCAGTGTTATATTATATAAAATGGCGAAAGGTTTTAAAAACTCGGATTCTCAGAAGGGTAAGAGTGTGTTTGTTAAGAAGTCGTTTATTGTTTTTAAGGGGAAGATGAAGGATGGTGCTGTTAAAACAAAAGCTAGAAACGAGGTTGTTCCAAAAAAGCTTGTGGTAAGATTTTGTGTTATTTATGATTTTTTAATTCCTCCTGCATGTATAGTTTGTACATATTTGTTTGTTGTTATTCTATTTTCTGGGTGTTTTAAGCTACTGATATTTTGGTTATACCTTAGTTATACTTTCTGGTACACTAATTATATCTTACTTATACCCTATTTTTGTTTTTTTTTTTGTTTTTTTTTTTTTGTTTTTTTTTTTTGTTAATGATAGATTGCTTATACCTATTTTATATACTGATTATAAACTTATTATACCTTGTGATACACTGATTATACCTTAGTTTTTTTTTTTAATGATATACTGTTTATACCTTAGTTATATATTTTTATACCTTCTACATTTTTTTGTTATATTTGTTAATGATACACTGATTATACACTGATTGTACCTTTTTATACACTGATTGTACCTTAGTTATACCTTTGATACTCTTATTATACCTTACTTATACCTTTTTACAATTGTTACACCTTAGTTATACTTCAGTTATACCTTAAGATACACTATTATGGTGATTATACCTTAGTTATACCTTAATAATACCTTAAAATACACTATTACATTTATTATACTTAGTTATACCTTAATTATACCTCAAGATACATTATTACAGTGATTATACCTTAGTTATACATTAATTATTCCTTAATTATACCTTAAGATACACTATTACATTGATTATACCTTAATTATACCTTAAGATACACTATTATAGTGATTATACCTTAGTTATAATTTAAGATACACTATTATAGTGATTATACCTTAGTTATACCTTAAGATACACTATTACAGTGATTATACCTTAGTTATATGTTTTTTATACCTTACTTATACCTTATTTTTTTATATCTATTAATGATACTCTTATTACACACTTATTATACCTTTTTATACACTGATTATACCTTAGTTATACTTTCTGATATAGTGATTATAACTTGTTTATACTTTAGTTATACATTGTTTATACCTTAGTTTGTTATTTTTTTTTATTGATACATTGATTATACCTTAGTTACACATTATTTAATCACTGTTCATACGTAGTTATACTTTCTGGTATTCTGATTATAACTTGGTTATGTCTTTCGGTATACTGATTACATCTTGGTTATATCTTAGTTTGTTATTTTGTTAAGTATACACTGATTAAACAAGGTTTATACCTTAGTTATATATTGTATAATCACTGGTTATACCTTAGTTATATATTGTTTATATCTTACTTATACCTTAGTTTCTTATTTTGTTAATGATATATGTTTTTGTCCTATTGTTTATATATTTATGACATATTTTTTGATATATTTTTATTACATTTTCAGAGTGGTAGACCTATATATAAGAAACACGAGTATTGGGGAAGCCATGTTTCTGTTTTTTCTGATTATGACTTTTTAACATTCTTGAAATTAAATCTTCCTAAGCAAGTGATTAAGCTTTTTAAGGAAACTATGTTTGGCTATTTATTAGATTTGCCAATTTTGAGGGTTACAAAGCAGTTGATCCATTCTTTATTACTACGAGAGATTTATCAAGAGGATTCTATTATTGTTGAGGTTGTTGGGAATGAGTTGAGGTTTGGTGTTGAAGATTTTTGTTGATTTCTGGTTTGAAGTCATTTGCTGATGATGACTTTGTTCTTTGTTCTACTGGTGTGGGTTCTCAATTGCTTGCCCGTTGTTTTGCTAATAAGAGTGAGGTGAAGAAGAAAGATGTTAAAGAAGTTCTGAAGAAAGATTCCAATGTTTTTAACTTTGATTTTGCTAAAGATTGCCTGAAGATTGCACTAGTATATTTTATCAGTTTCTACCTAATGGGGATAGATTTTTCAAAATCTATCCCTAGTTACTATTTTGATGTGATAGAGTCGGGTGATTATGTGAAGGCTGTATGGGGTTGCGAGTCTTATGATGCAACCATTTTTCCCTAAAGAAGATTGGAATTTCTATATCAAAGCTTAAGTCTTATCAGATTGAGGGTTGTCCATTTTTTCTAGCTCTGGTTTTATGAGTTTTGTCCTGCATGCAGCGGATTAATATGTGACAAAGTTATTAGTCAGAAGGGTGCAAATTTTCTTCGAAGGTCTTCAATTGGCGAACTTATGTTGAAGAGTTCCGCAGAGAAAAATTAGACAAATTTATATTCAACAAGTCGGCCAAAAGTGTATGTTATTCCTCGCTTATACATTGATTGTACCTTTGTTATACTTTTTTTATACATTAACAGACACTATTACAGTAATTGTACCTTAGTTATATCTTACTTATACCTTACTTATATGTTATTTATCCCTTAGTTATACGTTACTTACACTTTAGGTACACTATTAGATTGATTATACCTTAGTTATACCTTAAGATACATTATTACAGTAATTAAACCTTAGTTATACCTTAATTAGACCTTAAGATACACTATTACAGTGATTATACATTAGTTATATCTTAATTATACCTTAGTTATAGCTTAAGATACATTATTACATTGATTATACCTTATTTATACCTTCTGAAATACTGATTATACTTTAGTTATATTTTGTGATACAATAATTATACTTTAGTTATACTTTATTTCTTATTTGTTTTTTTTTTAGCTAGGATTGAAAAATATCTTTATTGCTGGTGAGGAGATTGAAGAGCTTTCTTTGGAAATTTTTTTTGTGAAAAGGAAGCTTTTTTTGCAAGAATTGAATTTAATAGATGAAGTTGATGGTGATAGTGATGATAAGCATGTTGTGAGCGGACGACGTTTTTAAGGAACACGCCGTGAAGCGGGAACCGGGGATTTTCTTTTTGAGATGTGGTGATGTGGTTTGAAAACGGGTCTTTAATCTTTCTTAAGAAAATCTTTCATTTTATTGGAAAAACCCTTTTGTAGAAAACTTAATTATAAGTGTGAATTTTGGAAAAATAGGTTTTTTTAGAAAATTCCAATTTGAACTTAAAGATCTCGAAACCTAAATTTTGAAATTAGATACAGAGTCGCCACCCGGATCAACTCATCCGTAAAATTCCAGTACAGCTCCCTACCAAGTGTAGACGCTGTACCTAATTTAGAGATTCAGGGTTCAGGCAACAAATCTACTAATCCTCACTTCTTTTCAATTATTATTTCATAATGTAATGTTGCATTTACTTAATTCTACTCATTTTATCTTCTTTTTATTTTTAGTTAATGCTCATTCACATGACATAAATATAAATCCAAAATAAAATGCAGAAAAGTAAAAGTGCAGGAAAAGTAAATAGAGGCCAAATTATACAACCCATAAAAAGAAAAATCTCTCATCCTCACCATTACAACTGCCTATAATACACGATGATCTAAAAAATACATTCAAAAATAAAAATAAAGTAAAAATAAAAGCTGCATCCGAATACGGTTAGCACAAGTAATCAAGGCATGCAAAAGACTCAAATAGGATAGAATAGGGATTTATAAGAGCGGGGACATGCATTTAGGGGGGTAACCGGGTCGATCGGTCGGACCGATTAGACCTAGAAAACGGTTTTTTGAAACGCCCTGTAGGTTTTGTGGGTGAAAAACCAATTTTGAAATGGTTTGGCTCATTTACATGCATTTTTCCAACTTTAGTGGGCCAGATATCTCGGGACCTGGAGGTCCCGTTCGTGTGTGGGCCTAAGTTAAACATCCATCTAGGGTCCAAAAAGAATGTAAACACACCAAAATTCAATTTTTAATAGGAAAAATATGTAAAATTACAAGTTTGGGGCCTAAAAGGGTAAAACCGTAATTCTGCCTCAACTACAGTCACGCGACTGTAATGCTCCAAAATTGCTTTCTTTTCTCGTTTTTGAAAATCGTTTTGCAAATTTAGCGATTTCGGGTAATCTGGGATTTCTGGAAACACACTGATTTCAACCAAACGGATCTGAAACGAATCAAAATAAATCCTGAAATCCCTAAAAACTCGAAATCGCCAAACTTGAAATCACATCCATCAATTAATAATAAGAAAACCGGGAATCTAAGCATACATGGATGCAATTAGACCGATAATAAACATGAAAAACACATTAAATCTGAAAACGGAAGCATTATCGGTCGATTTTGGGGCATTCGGAGCTTCTGCCCTAGAGATTACAGTCGCGCTACAATAGGTCATAGTCGCATGACTATAGGTTACAGCCGGGCAACTGTGATCTTAAGCGAGGCGGCTGTAATCAAAATTCACTTTCGAAATCATAAAAATTAAAAAAAAACATCAATAAACAACACCCAGAATGAACAAGAATGGATTTTTAAGGCCTCTCAGAATGTTACCTAGTCTGTATTCCAGTGTTTGGATCACCAGAGATGGATTCGGATGCAGGAAAGTGTTTTGCAGTCACGAACAACCTGAAAAATGTGCGATCAACGAAGCCCGAACGGAACCCCGAGAGAGATTGAGTGAGTGATGATGATTTTACAACCCCCACAACGGTTTCTACGTGTTTTGTTGAAATTTTTTTAAGTTATTTTAGATCAAACCCTTTTATTTTTCTTAAACCCTAGAAAAAGTCCCAAAATCTGTGTTATTGTGTGCTTTTATATGTTTTTCTCTCAAAACCCCCTAATTTTCTGCCTCTCTCTGCATTGTATCAACCCTAATCCCGGATATGAGGCTTTTATATCTCCCATTTTGGTTAAAAATCACAATTAAATGCTGATTTTTAGTAAAAAAGGAAGTCTGGTGATTACAGTCCTGCGACTGTAATGACTACAGTCGCATGACTGTAGTCACCAAATTGCCTTATTTTATTTAAAAAGACCGAATTAAATACTGATTTGGGGAAAAAAAGGAAATCCGATGATTACAGTCGCTTGACTATAATGTACTATAGTCGTGCGACTGTAGTACAGTCGCGCGGCTATAGGCACAATAGTCAAGCGACTGTAGTGACCAGCTTAGCCTATTTTGCTTATTTTTCATTCTTTTCTTCGGTTTTCTTAAATACTCACTAGAATTCCTTCGGGGCTCTGTACCAAGACTTGTCACACATATTTGGGTCATCCGGGACATTTCTGACATTATTCTAGTCGGTCCAATTCTGTTTCATGTTTATCCATAGAAAAGGCAACAATGACTTTCATCACAGAAGTTGAAAAAAAATCGTGCTCACAGGCTGCCCCTCGCTTGACCAAAGTCCACTTGAACGGGTGCTTATGCCCGATTCGAGTTTGGTGTTGCGATAAGGAGCACGGTGAGAAGGAAAAGAGAACATACCTGGGGGTTCTCCTCGCGTTGACTTGTTTTGATGTCTGTAGGGACTTGTCTCGGTTGCTTTTGTGAGATAGCGGTCTTACCTAGGTTGGTTTGATTCTTCAAGGTCTTACTTCGACTCTATTACGAAGCATAGGACTTTGCCCGAATTGATTTGATGTTCTCCAGGGTCGTGCTTAGACTCCATTACGAAGCAGAGGACTTTGCCCAAATCAGTTTGATTTGCCAGGGACATGCTTCGACTCTATTGTGAAGCAGAGGACTTGCCCGGATTGAATTCTCCTAGTCATTTGATGCTTATGAAAGGAAAGGGTATTTTGGTAATTTTGCAACTTGGGAAGTTGGCGCCCTTTGGAGGAAGGTTATTTTGGTAATATCACCTCTAGTGGAGCCTATGTCACTAGGGGAAGACATATTTCGATGATTTGGTTTCCCGTGAAGCTTGCGTCACTAAAGGGAAGTTGTCTTAGCCATTTGGTAGTTTGGTTACTAACAGAAGGGCATTTTCGTCATTTCACTTCTAGTGGGGCCTGTGTCACTGAAGGAAAGGATAATAGTGTTTCCCGTGAAGCTTTTGTGGCTGGGGAAAGATGCTTTGGCGATTTGAGAAGCTTGATGATTTCCTTTGATGTTTTGAAGTTGTTTCAGGTACATATTCGTTCCTTGATCGATAATTTTGGAAACAAAAATTTTTGCCCCTTTGATCAAGAATGAATATGGACTGAATATCTTACCCCTTGATACTGTTAAAATTAGCTCTCTGTGGCGGAGCAATACTATTAAAACTGGCTATTTATGGTGGAGCAATACCGTTGAAATCGGCTCTCTGTGGTGGAGCAGTACCGTTGAAATCGGCTCTCTATGGTGGAGCAATACCATTGAAACTAGCTCTCTATGGTGGAGCAATACCATTGAAATTGGCTCTCTGTGGTAGAGCAATACCATTGAAATTGGATTGGGAGTGCGTATTTATTCCTTGATCGATAATTTTGGAAACAAAAATTTCTACCCCTTCGATCAAGAATAAATACGGCTTGATTGTTTTGCCCCTGGATACCTACAAAAGGCAAGGAATACCCTTCTCGGGATTATACCGGCGTAGATGTGAATTTTGAAATTGAGAAGAGTCTCTTACCTAAGATTTAGAGGATGCCCCAGTGTCAGGTTATTTCCGCTTTCGGAGTGCTCGTGATTCGAGACAGCCCGATGATGATAGTGAATACCTGTACTTGGATTGATCTTTAATGTGTGTATGCATATGTGTATGTATGTTTTGAATGTATGTATATGCATGTCCTGAATGCATATACGTATGACTATGGTGCTTTTATGATTTGCTTAGTGCAAACGGTGAATGGGAGTGCCGAGAGTCCACTCGCTCGAGGGTGAAGGTTAACCAGTTGTGTCGACAAGTCACCGAGTTAGAGATCATGAGTCAGGCCTTCATAGATTGGGTGGATGATTTAGAGGCCCAGGTGGGTCTGCCCCTAATGGGATATTTCTGATGTGACAACTAAGACTTGGGCTAGAGGTATCCAGCTGCTTGGATTGACCCACTTGACTTTTCTACTCTCCCGCTCGGCTGTGCGGATAGTATGGTCAGCTGCTAAGGGTCCTTCGATCTTTGTGCACCACCAAGTGTAAAGTGTTTACACCACAGTGACCTTGACACGTGCAGCATCAGTGTTGCTTGCCTCACGAGTCGTGGACGTGAGATGCTGACTTTAAGGTGCCCCAGTCTTTAGAGGATTAGGGTTACCTGAGCTTGTTTCTACTATATGACTTTCTTCTTTTTTTTCATTGCTTGTCCTAATTTTTGCATAGGTCGCTCTTTTTGGGTTTTCAGCCTATCGAACTGTCTTTATTTTTGCCTGAACCGCCCTTTCGGGTTTTCAATTCAACAGACTTTAATTTATGCCCTAGCTTTTGTATAGACCGCCTTTTTTAGGTTTTCGATCTATCGGACTGTCCTTATTTTTGCATGGACCGCCTCTTCAGTTTTCGATCCATCGGATTTTTTTTTTTGAAGTGAGATGCATGTAAATAGAAAATGTGCACATCCAAACGAATTCAATTTCAATCAGACTTGGGACATTTAACCTGAACAGAAAACGGCATTCATTCATTCACTCATTTATAATGTTTTAGCACAATGCACATCAAAGATGAAATGAAGCTAAGGACAGAATTAAAAATGGTATCCGTCTCCACCGGACCCATGCCTGCCACCAACTGGTCTTTGCAGATTTTCCAGCTGATGGTGATCACCTCTCTATCCTAACTTTTGCATGGACTGCCTTTTCGGT
Organism: Euphorbia tirucalli; assembly: GCA_039660915.1. Lineage (NCBI taxonomy): Eukaryota > Viridiplantae > Streptophyta > Magnoliopsida > Malpighiales > Euphorbiaceae > Euphorbia > Euphorbia tirucalli. Next base: position 10,041,076 of record CM077638.1, read on the forward strand.
TTTCGATCCATCGGACTGTCCTGATTTTTGCATGGATTGCCTTTTCGGTTTGTGACCCATCGGACCCTTTTTTTTTACACGTAATAGCGCCTGGGCTTGTCTAGGTTGATTGGGTTGACAACTTGGTCTCTGTCTCCCCTGGTGGAACTGCTTCCATCCTATAGGCTAAGGAGTATGATGTTTCTTCAGTGCGTGCTTTGATGCTAGTTCTCTGTCCTTGCAAGACAAATGACAGCATATCGGCCTATCCTTTGTAGGTGATTGTCGTTTGGACAGAATCTTGTGAGCTGCTTTTATCACCCCATTGGCTTGTGGGAGATGCAAAGATAATCTATGATCCTCCATCTTTGCCACTTGTAATTGAAGGCCATTATTGGTCACGACATGATAATGCTTTTTTTCTTCTTCTTTTTTTGTCTTTTTTGTCGGTGACATTCATATACGACTCCACCTCTACCCACTCTGAGAAGTAGTTGGTGGTTGCGACCATGGAGCGATGCCCATTCGAGTCTACGGAGCTCCTGCTTGATTGATTTCATCTTTGAATCCTTTGGAACTTTGTATTCAGTAATTTCTCCGTCAATCTCCGCGCGACATCGTTCAGTCAGGGAAAGATTTCCATGTTCTTTTGTGGTATGTTGCAATTTTCTTTCATGTCATCAGGTGTGAGGTCTCCCCGAGAAGGATATCATTTTTGGGTCGTCACCTATCCCTAGATTTATTTCATGTAATGGTGCGTCATGTATACTAAAGGCATTAAATGAATGTCTGTATGCACACAAAGTTCCATTCAAAAAATATCACACTAGTAATTGAAACCAAATTCTATTGACTTACCCACTTTAAGGTTTGAATTGTTCACATGGCATATGATAAAAATAAAAATAAACTAAAACATCAAAACCAATATCGTCCTCTACATGCGGAGGGTCTTCTCTTTATTTCAGCTTCATGGCCCTTAATATCTTGTGCACCCGAATCATCCGAGGTGGGGCAAGGGATTATTCTGAATGCTAGGTTTCAAAGCTGGCTCGACAATCTTTCCATCAGTGACTAACTGCTTGATGGCCTTAATCAACTGGGTGCACTCGTTTGTGCGGTGACCCGTCATCACATGGTAAGAGCATAAATTGTCTTTATCTGCCTCAGCCGGAGGTGAAAATGGCCTCAAACTCTGTAACAACCCAGCCTTTCTACACTTAGCAAAAATCCAGCTTACTGACTCAGCCCATGGACTGGTGAACCTTTGAGGAATCTGTCTTCCTAGGTTCACAGTGGCCACGTCCTCCCACTGTACTTCGATCTAGGCTACATTTTAAGTCGACTTAGTACTGGACCCCACCGGAGTAGCCTTAGAGCTGTTGCCTTTGTACCCTTGAGAATACCCCTGATTGCTTCTGTAGGAGCCCAAACTCTATCTGCCCCTCTGCTCCTCTTCCTCGTATCGCTTGATATGTTTGGCAAACTCCACCACCTCATTGAAGGAGTGAAATCTCTTCAGCTTCATCTTGTCCTTGTATTAGGGGAGACCACCATCTACCAGCTTCACAATGAACAACTCTAACTTTGGTGCCCCATCCACCAAAACTTGCACATCCATCCAATGCTTGTAGTAAGCCGGGAAAGACTCATTTGGCTTCTAGCGGATTCTCTCTAGGTCTTCGAGGGTTGCCTCTACTTGGGTATTGTAAGCGTACTACTTTACAAAAGCTTCAGATAGGTCCTCCCAAGTATAATGTGTGTATAGAGGCATCTTCATATACCACTTTGCCGCAGCACCTCTCAGAGTAGTCGGAAACAAGTTTAAAAGGTGACCTTCCCCAATCCCCATACTAGTCATCAACCTTACATAACTGTCCAAATGGGCTTCCAGTGGGCCTTCCCCGGTGTACGGAGGTAGGTAAGGCATCTGAAAACCAGCTGAGAGCGGCTCTCCTCCATCAGCCATCAAAGTACTCGGGTTGACATACTTAACAGGGTTATAGTGGACCATCTCCTTTCGCTTAGGTAGCATGGCTTCAATATCAGAAAATTTCTGATTAAGGCGCTTCTCTAGCATCGTCTCAATTGAGGCTTCCTTTGCCTTCTCAAAGGCTTCATCCTCTTCAGACTGACGGTCAGGTTCTCTTTGGTTAACCACTCCACCACTTCCTCCAGGAAGACTTCCTGCAGCACCATTAGTAACTTGGACAAACTGTTGTCCCTCACTTCCAACCGAAGTCTGAGCCAGTGGAACAGATTGAATAGGGAGGGTGCTTATCACAGCTTGCACTTATTCCCTAAGAGTAGCCTTGAACTCTTCTGAGGTTAGAAAGCTCCTTATAAAAGCAGCCATGTCAAAAGGCAAGTTTCCATTGTTTCCGTCGGCCATCTCCGCTCTGTCAGCTTCTTCTAACAAAATCTGACTGTCAACTGGTAGAGTAGGCAATTGAATTTCGATCTCCCAATCTGAGTCTGACCCTGAACTGATCCCCTCCACGGTGACCAGCTCTGATTGAACTGATTGAACTAATGGGTTTAGCACTGACTCGATATGAACTAACTGCTTTGAGGTTCGTCTCCAAACTGCACATTCAACACAAAGTTAGAGTCGCGGATGGATGTCATAGACCTAGACTCGACACCCTAAATGATGTGTATGGTGTGTTCATGTTCATGTTCATGATCAGATGATGCTTTATGGATGTGGACGATGATGAAAATGACTTTTGTCTTTTCTTTCTTTTTGTTTTCGATGTTCCAAGCATACCCCATGCCAAGCAAAAGACAATGCAAAAATGTCACGTGTGGGCTGGCACATGGACAGAAATTCGGCACCTTTGGAGCACCTAGCAGATGTCGTGAAATGGTCATGTGTGTACCGACACACGGACAGTGGTTCGATGCTTTATAGGTCAATGAAGTGACATATGATGGTCATATGGGAGCCGTTCCATTGACAGAGGTTTGATGATTTTATGGCATCTTAGATGAAGTGATGTCACAAACAAGTCGCTTGTAACTCAAGACACGGGCAGCATTTCGGCGTTCATGGAACACCTTGCATGATTTAGGTATGTTATGAAATATTCTAATACAAGTTCTAATTCGGCACTCGTGGAGTACCTTGAATGAATTTTCAATGTTATGAAATAATCCGATGTGAATTGTGAAACACAAATAAGACTTTAGTGTCGCCATGACACCATGATGAATGGATATGATGTCATGTAATGGTATTGTGTTGTCCGCCACATGAACACGAGCCTAAGATAGTTGTGGTCCCCTAATGGTGCAATGATGTAATGAAATGGCCAAGTGCAATCCGGTGCACAGGCAAACACAGGTAATCTTGGGGACTCCCGATATGTCATGAGATGAAATGTCGTGAAGGGCATACTTAGAATATCCTTTATTTAAGATGGGATGATATGATATGAATGCCTATGTCATACAAAATGCAAATGGCTGCACAAAAACGTGGTTAAGATGCATGACACACGAGATGATGTCATGTATGCTTTATGAAATGCAAGCACACAAGATGTATATGACACACGAGTAAGATGTTATAGCTACAAGAAAACGTGGTTAGTATAATACCATACATATGATGATGTTTGTGCATGGCTGCAAAAAGATGTGGTTAGAAAATGGCACACGGATGATGCGTGTTTGATGTTGTATGTGAAGGTCAAAAATGAAATCACCATAGAACAAATGTTAGCACATGCAACAATATGCTCACCTTTCCAACCTTATTCCTCTATTCGTTTGGTCTCATATTCTCCCTAGGTGCTGGGTCTCTTTGGCATCAACCGGGGATACCAAAGGCGCACTCTCGATGTCCATTTTCAAATATATGTTTTGGTAACCCTAAGGGGAAGTTGCTAGGCCATTACATAAAGGTATGAGTCAAGCCAAGGGTGGTACAGGTTCCCATAGCGAAATTATACTCCTCACTTCTCCCCACTCAAGGGTCCAAACGAAGGGGTTCGTACAAGGCTATGAGTGGTTTACCCCCTCGGGTGCCTCCAATCCTAGTAGAAGAGGTAGGTAACCTTTGAAGATAAACCGGGCTTAAACAAGTGTTGGAGGGATTCAAGAAGAGAAAATGTCATGCTTATGCAAATGTGAATCAAACATCGAATTATGATTTAATAATTGACTACAAGTGAGGATGTACTTCGATTGTTGCCTAAGTTCCTTAAGTTTTTATAAAAAACTTTTAAAAGAAACCATTGATCCCCAGCAGAGTCACCACTGTGAGCGGACGATGTTTTTACGGAACGCGCGGTGAAGCGAGAACCGAGGATTTTCTTTTTGAGATGTGGTGATGTGGTTTGAAAATGGGTCTTTAATCTTTCTTAAGAAAATCTTTCATTTTATTGGAAAAACCCTTTTGTAGAAAACTTAATTGTAAGTGTGAATTTTGGAAAAATAGGTTTTTTTAGAAAATCCCAATTTGAACTTAAAGATCTCGAACCCTAAATTTCGAAATTAGATACAGAGTCACCACCCGGATCAGCTAATCTGGGAAATTCCGGTACAGCTCCCTACCAAGTGTAGACGCGGTACTTAATTCAGAGATTCAGGGTTCAAGCAACAAATCTACTAATCCTCACTTATTTTCAATTATTATTTCATAATGTAATGTTGCATTCACTTAATTCTACTCATTTTATCTTCTTTTTATTTTTAGTTAATGCTCATTCACATGACATAAATATAAATCCAAAATATAATGCAGAAAAGTAAAAGTGCGGGAAAAATAAATAGAGGCCAAATTATACAACCCATAAAAAGAAAAATCTCTCATCCTCACCATTACAACCACCTACAATACACGATGATCTAAAAAATACATTCAAAAATAAAAATATGGAGAGGAGGCTAGGGTGGAAAATTTCGGCTATATTTTTTTCGTCTAACTTGGCCGAAATCTTCCCTAGGTTAATACCCTAGGTTGGCCGAATTCCCCTAGGGGAATTTAGGCCCAGCTTGGACCCTTCATTTTGTGTGGGTTTCCTTCTTTTAATTCAGGCCCAATCTAATTTTAATTATTCTGGTTTAAATTAATTTCAAGCCCAATTTTAATATACCCATGTATTTAATATATTACACCAAGTAATATATTATTTACATTTAAATTAAAATTAGTTTGACCAATTAATTTAATCCATCAAATTAAAATTAAATCTTCACAAAATAAAATCATATGTAAACCTATACATATGAATATTTCCACCTAGGAAACAATCTCATAATTAATCCAATTAATTACGAATAGCCAATGGAATATATTAATTTCATTATTAGGATCAATCCAATTGATCTTTATAATATGGTTAATATATACATACCTCTCTCTCCACAGTGTATACTCCAAGTATACATGTGATTCCTTAAGTCTATGTTCAGTCGTTCTATGTGTACGATCCCATGGGCCTATCTCTATGTTGGCAGCGGGCCTTTGGCCCACAGACTGCAGTTGGGCTCTAGCAAGCCACTGCAGCCCCTAATTAAGATGGAGATGGCAGTCTAACTGTTATCGTAACCCTGTAGTTTATTGTACATCTCATGTCATTGATATCAGTGTCTAACACGGAGGCATGGATTGATCACCCTCTTTTGTGTCGGACATTAACTTGATCTCGAATGCACTGAAGCTCGCAAACAAGTTCCCACTTGTTTGGGTGTGGCCACACTCTTATCAGTCACATTCATCAAGAGGCCAGTGATATCTTCCCAGTGGACTACTAGGTGACAAATCCCTTCTGTATATCCATAGCATTACCATGCTAAGTGACATACCCGAAAGTACCCATACTTGGCACCCTATTATAGGCCCTTTAGGCGTACCCCTAAGTATGCAACCTCACATGTAACACCATCATATGGTCAGGTCAAAGGATCCATACAAGTGCTACACGAGAATCACTTGTGATACTATACCATGTGGATTTCTCGTTTAGTGGATCTATACAGTACCATGCCCCTTATGCATATACCCATTAACTTGGTTGACATTCCATGTCCAATGACCGGTAAGACACCGCCATACAACCATGTTAATGATAGTCTCTTGTTCCATTCATTCCCATGACTGGAACAGACTACAGAACTATTTATGGTCATATCGTTTGCCCTATCCATGGTCTTACAGCCAAGTGTATGACACTGGTCATCATGGATATGGATATGTCCATCGGATACTTCATTTAATATATTGCACAAGATAAATATAATAACTAAATTAATGCCTTTATTAATAACACGAATAAGTATAATACATGAATCCAATTAATGTATGATACAAATGCAAGGACCAATGCCTCGGGACTAGGGCATATCCAACAATCAAGGCATGCAAAAGACTCAAATAGGATAGAATACGGATTTATAGGAGCGGGGACATGCATTTAGGGGGGTAACCAAGTCGACCCGACTGGTCAGACAGGTTAGACCTGGAAAACGATTTTTTGAAACGCCCTGTAGGTTTTGTGGGTGAAAAGCTAATTTTGAAAATGATTTGGCTCATTTACATGCATTTTTCCAACTTTAGTGAGCCGGATATCCCGGAACCCGGGGGTCCCGTTCGTGTGTGGGCCTAAATTAAACATCCATCTAGGGTCCAAAAAGAATGTAAACACACCAAAATTCAGTTTTTAATAGGAAAAAGATGCAAAATTACAAGTTTAGGGCCGAAAAGGGCAAAACCGTAATTCTACCTCAACTACAGTCGTGCGACTGTAGATTACAGCCACGCGACTATAATGCTCCAGAATTGCTTTCTTTTCTCGTTTTTGAAAATCGTTTTGCAAATTTAGCGATTTCGGGTAATCTGGGATTTCTGGAAACACACTGATTTCAACCAAACGGATCGAAATAAATCCTGAAATCCCTAAAAACTTGAAATCGCCAAACTTGAAATCACATCCATCAATTAATAATAAGAAAACCGGGAATCTAAGCATACATGGATGCAATTGGACCGATAATAAACATGAAAAACACATTAAATCTGAATTCGGAAGCGTTATCGGTCGATTTTGAGGCATTCGGAGCTTCTGCCCTAGAGATTACAGTCGCACAACTATAGGTCACAGTCGCGCGGCTGTAGGTTATAGCTGGGCGACTGTGATCTTAAGCGAGGCGGCTGCAATCAAAATTCACTTCCGAAATCGTAAAAAGTAAAAAAAAATCAATAAACAACACCCAGAATGAACAAGAATGGATTTTTAAGGCCTCTCAAAATGTTACCTGGTCTGTATTCCAATGTTTAGATCACCAGAGATGGATTCGGATGCAGGAAAGTGTTTTGCAGTCACGAACAACCCAAAAAATGTGCGATCAACGAAGCCCGAACGGAACCTCGAGAGAGATTGAGTGAGTGATGATGATTTCACAACCCCCATAACGGTTTCTACGTGTTTTGTTGAAAAATTTTTTAATTTATTTTAGATCAAACCCTTTTATTTTTCTTAAAAACCCTAGAAAAGTCCCAAAATCCGTGTTATTGTGTGCTTTTGTGTTATTGTGTGCTTTTGTGTGTTTTTCTCTCAAAACCCCCTAATTTTCTACCTCTCTCTGCATTGTATCAACCCTAATCCCAGATATGAGCTTTTATATCTCCCATTTTGCTTAAAAATTGGAATTAAATGCTGATTTTTGGTAAAAAAAGAAGTCTGATGATTATAGTCGCGCGAATGTAATGATTATAGTCGCGCGACTGTAGTACAGTCGCGCAGCTGTAGGTACTACAGTAGCGCGACTGTAGTGACCAGATTGCCTTATTTTGTTTAAAAAGACTGAATTAAATGCTGATTTGGGTAAAAAAGAAAATCTGATGATTACAGTCGCTCGACTGTAATGTACTACAGTCACGTGACTGTAGTATAGTCGCGCAGCTGTAGGCACTGCATTCGAGCGACTATAGTGACCAGATTAGCCTATTTTGCTTATTTTTTTTATTCTTTTCTTTGGTTTTCTTAAATACTCACTAGAATTCCTTCCGGGCTGTATACTTGTCACACACATTTGGGTCATCTGGGACATTTCTGACATTATTCCGGTAGATCCGAAACTGTTTCACGTTTATCCATGAAAAAGGCAACAATGACTTTCATCACAGAGGTCGGGAAAAAACCCGTGCTCACACATGTAGAGGCTGATATTGAAGCAAGTGATGGTGAGCATGTACAGGATGATGTTGAAGTAGATGATGGTGATTTGAAAGGTTCTTTTTCTCAATCTTAGGCTTCTAATCAAGGACCTGTGTTATCTGAGATTGCATCATTTAGGAAATATGTTGAGCAATCATTTGGCATTGTTATTCAAAAGTTGGATAATATTAGCAGTCGTGTTGATAAACTGGTATTTTTTATTTAATTATGCTTATATATATATATATATATATATATATATATATATATATATATATATATATATATATATTTATATATTTGTATTTTTTTAACTTTTGTTTCTTATTTTTCGTTTTTTTAAGGAAACTGCAAGGGACATTTTGAATAAGGTTTGTTTTTGTTGCTATTCTTTGACTATACCTTTCTTATATAGTTATTATATCTTTTATTATTCTTTGGTTATAGCGTTTTTTATTATATCTTTAATTTTTTTGATTAACCTTTGTTTTTTCTAGGCTGTTTTTAATGATAATGTCAAGGAATCAAGTGATGAGGGTGATGAGAGTGAGGATGAGGTTTATGTATCTGATGAGGATAATATTATGAATGATATTGATGAGGTTAGTAAAACTGAGTATACCTTAGTTATAGGTTGTGATATACTGTTTATACCTTAATTATACTTAGTAAAACACTGTTTTATACCTTAGTTATACATTGTAATTCACTGTTTATGCCTTTTGTAAAACTGAGACCTTTGTTATACTTACTGATAGACTTATTATACCTTAGTTATACCTTCTGATAAATTGATTATACCTTTTTTTATACCTTCTGATAGACTGATTATACCTTTTCTTAGTAATTATACCTTAGTTGTACCTATGATATTCTTATTATAACTTACTTATACCTTTGTACAACTGTTATACATTATTTATACTTTAGTTCTACATTAAAAATTGTTTTATACTTTAGTTACACTGTTTTATACTTTAGTTATACGTTGTTATACACTGTTTATACCTTTGTAAAAATAACACCTTAGTTGTACTTACTAATACAGTTATTATACCTTAGTTACACCTTTTGGAACACTATTTATACCTTTTTTATATCTTTTGATGGTTTGATTATACCTTTTCTTAAATCTAAGATGTTAGTTTTACTTACTAATACACTTATTATACATTTACTATACATTATTTATACCCTAAGATGCACTAATATAGTTATTATACCTTAGTTATGCATTAAGATATAATATTATAATGATTATACCTTATGGTACTCTGTTTATACATTAGTTATACTTTGTGATATGCCAATTATACCTCAGTTATACATTTTTTTATACATTTAAATACTTTGTTTATACCTTTTGATAGTTTGATTATACCTTTTCTTAAATCTGAGATGTTAGTTTTACTTAATGATATACTTATTATACATTATTTATACCTTAAGATACACTAATATAGTTATTATACCTTAGTTAGACATTAAGATATAATATTATAGTGATTCTATCTTATGGTACTTTGTTTATACATTAGTTGTACTTTTGTTGGAAATGCCATAGTCCGAGGCATTGGTCCTTGTGTTTGTATAATACATTTGTACATTAATGTGAACTTTATGTATTATACAATTTGTTTCAAGAGGTAAAGGCATCAATCTATTTATTATATGCCTTGTGCTATATTTTAAATAGAGTATCCAATGGATATATCCATATCTATGTTGTCAAGTGTGAGGCACTTGGCAGTAAGACTGTTGATAGGGAAAACGATATGGCCATAAAGTCATCCGTAGTCTGTTCCAATCATGGGAATGAATGGAACTAAAGACTATCATTAGTCAGGTTGTATGGCAGTGTCTTACCGGTCATAGAACATGGAATGTCAACCAGGTTAATGGGTACATGCAAAAAGGGCATGGTACTGGATCGATCCACTTAACGGGAATCTACATTGTATAGTATCACAAATGATTCTCATGTAGTACTTGTATAAGTCCTTTGATCGGACCATATGATGGTGCTACATGTGAAGTGGCATACTTTGGTGTACGCCTAACGGGCCTGTAAAAGGGTGCTAAGTATGGGTACGTTCGGGTGTGTTAGTGAACATGGCAGTGCTATAGATATGCAGAAGAGAATGTCACTCAATGATTCACTGATACGATATCACCGACCTCTTGAAGAATGTTACTGATAAGTGTGCGGCCGCACCCAAACAAGATTGGATCTTGTTTGTGAGCATCAGTTCATTCAGTATCAAGTAAATGTCCAGACACAATAGGGATTGATACTTCCATGCCTCTGTGTCGGACACCGATATCAGCGACATGGGATTTACAAGTTCAAACTACTGGGTTACGTTTTCAGTTTGACTTCTTACTCCGTCTTAATTGGGGGCTGCAGTGGCTTGCTAGAGCCCGCCTGCAGTCTGTGGTCCTTGGCCCACTGCCAACATAAAGACGGGCTCATCGGATCGTACACATTGAACGTCTGGACTTTAACTAGTCAGATTAAGTGTATACGTGGAGTATACACGTTGAAAAGAGAGAGATGCGTTAATTATATTATATAGGTCAATTGGATTGATCCAAATAATATAATTAATATTTATTTTGGCCATTCTCTTAATAAATTCAATGAATTAATTTATGAGATTATTTCCTAGGTGGAAATAATTTATGAGATTATTTCCTAGGTGGAAATATTATGAAATGTATGGTGAGTCATTTTGTTGGACAAAAGTGATGATGATAAATGGTGAGTCATGGATGACTTATGGTAGCAAAGTTGGACTTTGCATCTTGAGATATTTTGGTCATTATTATGGTATGATAATGAGAAAAATATCCATCCATTTTCTTTACATGTTTTGGCCAAATGGTTTTGGAAGGAAAGGATGAGTCATGATTTTTTGATCATTACATAGGTGACTCATTCTTTTAAACCAATCAAGGATGGGTGAGTCATGGCAAAGTTGGACTTTGCTTTGTTTTGATCTTCTTTCTATTGGATAGAAAGGAGGAGAATTAAAATGATGATAAATAAATATCCCATCTTTGGTCGCCCATGTTGATGCTGGGATTGGGGAAATTGATTTTGCTTTTTAAGTGAAATAATTTGCCCACTTTTGAGATGAGATTTTCTTTTGGAAAAATTCAGCCATAGCTTTCTTGCTTTGGCTACCCATCTCTTTGCAGAATTTTCTTTTGGAAAGAAAATTTCAGCTCTCTTTCTCTTGAAATAAATCAGGGTCGCTAGCACGGGTTTCAGTCCAAGAGCTGTTCGTGTATGTGACGTTGGAGGGATTCTACTTTGGTTCCTACAGTCCGCATCTGTCTCTTAGAGAGACTTTGTGGTAGGTTTTTGAAACTTCCTCCTTTTGGTTTTAAAGTTTTTTATTTCCACATCTTAAGCTCCTGGGCCCGGATTCTAGGAAATCGATGCGTATTTCCGCTTTTATCGGTCGTTTTTCCGATGACGAATCCCAACAACTTTGTGATATACCCATTATACCTCAATTATACATTTTTTATACTTTTAAATACTTTGTTCATATGTTTTTTTTTCTTTTGCAGTATGTAGATAGCCAAGGAAAGAAGGATAAGGCTGATATTATGATTAGGGAACATGATGATAAAGCTGAGAATAAGTGTAAGAAGGATGTTGGTATGGATGATAATGTTGTTGTTATGGAAGAGAAGCAGGAAGTTGGTATCAATGTTTTTATGGAAGAGGAGGTCAAGAATGATGGTATGGATTTTGATGTTAAAAAGGATATGAATGAAGATAGTTTCACTTTTGACAGTGTGGTGAGTGAGAGGGCTATAGTTTTGTATAAACCTCCTATTTTCCCTTTAATAACAATAAATGATCATGATTTTGATTGTACTAAGTATTTTAACTTTGATGATATAACTGCGATTGGTGATGAAGTTGTGTTATCTTTGAGTGATAATTTAGAGATTCCTTGTGTTGTTCATAAGGAGAATGATCAGGTTGGTAATAAGGAATTTTCTGTTGGTGAGGAGAGTAAGCAAGAAGGTGTTGGTGTTAGTTTAGACATTCCTATTGTTGATAAAGAGGGTGCTAAATTTGGTAATAAGGAGGTTTCTGTTATTGTTGAGAGTAACGAAGTAGCAACTATTGAAAAATTGGATTTTGTGGAAGATGATAAGGCTGACAGAGTAGCTGCTAGACGTAATAAGAGAGAGCATGAAGTTGTTGTTACTCTTGAAAAGCTGAAACATGCTGTATGTTTTTCGTTTTTATGATTTTTTGTTAATATTTTTATGTATTTTGAAATCTTTATTTTTGTATCTATTGCTTTTATGCTTTGATTTTATCTTGTATCATACACGGATACATTAGTTATACGTTATTTATACCATCTTACACTTTGAATATACTGATTATATTTCCAACTCTTCTCATTAAATATTATAAGGGATTGGTTATATGTGTTTCTTAGATTTTATTGATCCTAATATTTTGGATCAACTTGAAGTTGAGAATTATGAGAGAGTATATTCTGTCAAAGATGTGCGTATGTTTTTCTTTGTTGTTGTTCTTAATGTGGTGTTTACCTTTCTTATTTTATGCTTGCTTTTTTAGTAGGATGATATTATGGTGATTGATGATGAAAATGTGAAGAAGGGCATTTATAAAAGAAGGAAGAGGGTTGGTGGTCGTGCGGTTTCTTCTCCATATACTACTAAATTTGGGTCTCCTAAAAAGGTTGCTTTGAAGTCTGTTCGTGGATCAACTATTTTAGATGATTTCTATGAGTTAGGGGAGTATCCTAGTGATTATGAACTTACTAGTGATTTTATCTGTTTAATCAACAAGAATAAATACCTAGCTAAGAAGTAATTTTCTTTTTTTTTCTTTTAAGTTGTTTTTTTATCTGGTATTTTTTATTTATGTTGTTTCCTTTGAATTTTTTTTTCAGTTTAAGGAATAACCGGTATGCTCCTAAGAATAGTTTGATAAATCCACCTTTCCGTTACGATGTTGGTTCAGTTAATTCAAAGACTTTCTTTCTTGAATTGTATACTCCTGGGGAGTATTTAAGTAGCACTATAAGTATTTGTTTCTTATACCTTGTTTATATTTGTTATACATTGATTACTTTTTAGTTATACTTAATGATACACTTATTATACCTTACTTATACCTTTTTGATACTCTGATTATAAATTAGTTAAACCTTTTGTTACACAGATTATACATTAGTTATACATTTGAATTCACTAATTATACCTTTGTAAAACTATCACACTTTTACTTATATTTAGTTAAACATTGATTATACCTTCTAATACACTAAGTATACCTTTTTTATACAATGATTCTACGTGTTGTATAACTTTAGAGCTTAGTTATACTTGCTTAAACAATCAATATACCTTAGTTATACTTTTGTGATACACTGATTATACCTTTAGTTATATTTTACTAATACACTGATTATATCTTTTGCAAATCTGATTATACCTAAGTTATACGTTAATTATGATATGCTGATTATACCTATGTAAAATTGTTAGACCTTAGTTATACTTAGTGATACATTTATTATACATTAGTTATACCTTCTAATAAAGTGATTATACCTTATGATACGCTCATTATACCTTTTCTAAATCTGATTATACCTTCTGATAAATTGATTATACTTTTTTTATACCTTATGATATGCTGATTATACCTATGTAAAACTGATAGACCTTAGTTATACTTAGTGATACACTTATTATACCTTAGTTATACCTTCTGATAAAGTGATTATACCTTATTTATACCTCATGATAGGCTCATTATACCTATGTAAAACTGTTAAACCTTAGTTATACTTACCAATACACTTATTATACCTTATTTATACCTTCTGATAAACTGATTATACCTTTTTTATACCTTATGATACACTTATTATACTTTATTTAGTTATATTTATTTTAAAGACTGCTTATATCTTCTGATACGCTAAGTACACATACTATTACATTTGTATTACAATGATATTTTTTGTAAAACAATGTTTATACCTTTCCTGATACTGTTATAATTTTTTTTAGCAAATGGATATAATTATGTATTATTTAAGGAAGAAGGGAAAATACTATAATCGGATAACATATAACTTCACAACTACTGATATGAGGTTTGATGCTAGAGTGAAGTATATATATGGACTTATGGAGAATATTCTTGGGACTGATGAGGTTCTTCAACACATAAGATTTAGTGATGTCATCACCAGTTTGATGATGGGCCTTGATATTTGGACTGGGAAGGCATGGTCTGATGTAGATGAAGTTTTGTTGCCAATTCATGTTGGTCGAAACCATTGGGTGTTGGGAAGGTTTTGCTTGAAGTTGAGGAAACTCTTTATCTATGATTCTTATTCGGGTAGACGTAGTGCTGATTCCACTAGTGAAGGCGTTAATAAGTATGCTGTTATACTTCCATACTTTTTGCATCAGTGGTCAATTCTCGGTAGCAAGGTTGATCTTATGGAATCTGATGTGTATAAAGTAGGGAATCCATTACGTCCTTTCGAAGTGGAAATTGTTGAAGGCGTACCTCAGCAGATTGACTGGTGTGTTTTTTTTTCTTGTTGTTATATTTTCATTATAAGTTAGTTGTACCTTGTAATACAAGGATTATACATGAGTTATCCTTTGTGATAAACTGATTATACCTTGGTTATACTTTCTGATACGTTAGTTATAGCTTAGTTATACCTTAGTTATACATTTTCATTCAATGATTATACCTTAGTTATACCTTTTGTAAAAGTGTTAGACCTTAGTTATACCTTAGTTATACATTATTTAAGCATTTTTATACACTGATTATATCTTCTGATATTGTGTTTACTAATTATACAATTTATATGGTTACTGATACACTGATTATACCTTTTTTCCAGTGATTATGGAGTTTTTGTTTCGAGCTTTACTGAGTATCTGAGCAAAAGCCTTTTCCAGATCCATTTGATGCTAAAGCTCACAGGACAAGGTTGTCAGTTTCTCTGTACAACCATGGATTATGCAGGAATCAAGAGAATGAAGAGAGTGAGAATGAATATTTGCATCCACTGGATGAGTGAAGTTTTTCTTATGATGTTCTTCTATTTTTTTTATATTTTTCATATACAGTGTTTATACATTTTTAGATTTAGTTTTCATTTTTTATACAGTTTTTACATTTCAAATATAGTGTTTATTGAATGAAAAAGTGCAAGTATAATGTCTTTTTTATTCAATACAATACAATTCAATACAATATTCAGTTAATCATTGTTTTGCTCCTCCATATGTTCTCCTGTTATGACCTGGATTTCCACAAGTTCCACATTTTACTTTCATTTTTGTTCTTCTCTCCCAAGCTTCTTTGAATCTCTGTTTTCTTGGTCTTCCTGCTTTTTGTTTTGCTTCTGGTGGATTGAGTTTTTTATCCCTAATTTCTTGAGGTATGTCCCACATATCATTTAACATCATTGGGTATATTGTTCCTTCATAAGTTGCTAACATTTTTTGTTTTTTGTAGTAATGTGAGCAATAATTATAGGTGTTGAGGTGGAATTTCCTTATGTATACAAGGGCATGTGGACATGGAAGCTCATCCATTTGGAATCTATTGCAGGTACATGTCTTTTCTCTCATGTCAACTATGAAATCTATTCCATTCTTTTGACTATTACCAGATTACTTATGGATGGTTTTACCTGCATTTTTGTAATCATTATTATGTGTATGTAGTGTATATTGAATGTATAATAGAAGTGATCAATTGTGAATTTGAACCTGCATTTTCAATGCTGGTATGTAGTTTGCTTGCAGTACTTGTTCTTGCCTTTGTGTGAACATTGTCATTATTACCTGTGCAATACTTCTATTTTTGTAGAAGAGATCTTGTAGCATACTCTGTATGTCCTCCATAAGAGTCATTATTTGTAGGTCTTTTGCTGCTTTATTCAAAGTTTATTGATTTTGCAATGTTTGATGTCAGGATGTTGTATCCATTGTTTGTTGAGTGTACTCTGCTCCATTTGTCAAACCCAATGTCTTGAAGGTACGTTGGGATTTTATTGTTGATATTTTCTAGTTCAGTCATGTACTTATTGTACTCCTCTATTATGTATGCTCTTGTTGCTTTGTTGAAGTACTTCTTCCTGTCTTTTGTGTTACTTGTATTCGATTTTGAGGTTTTACAGCAGATGGAATGCACAAACACAATGTGGAACATCTGGTAGCACCATTTTTGAAGCTTTTTCTATGCTCTTATGTCTATCTGAAACTATAAACATTTCTTATCTTTGTCCATACGTGTTTTTGAATTGTTTGAAAAACCATTCCCATGATTCATCATTTTCTCCGTCAACTACTGCAAATGCCAGCGGGAAAATCATCTCTGCATTTGTCAGTTTGTTGTATATTAGTCTGATATTTCGGTAGTCTGATATTTTATTTTTACCTTAGTTATACCTTAGTTACATTATTTTATACCTTAATTACACACTATTACAGTGTTTATACCTTAGTTATTCCTTACTTATACCTTACTTATACTACAATATTGCTACAGTATTACAGTCATTATACTTTAGTTATACCTTACTTATACTTTAAGATACAATATTACAGTCGTTATAGTTTAGTTATACCTCAATTATATCTTAGGTATACCTTTGTTATAACTTAACATACAGTAGTACAGTGATTACACCTTAGTTATACCTTACTTATACCTTACTTATATCTTAATTATATCTTAGTTATAACATAAATATTATAGTTATTATACCTTAGTTATACCTTACTTATATTTTAGTTACAATATCTTATACCTTAGTTATACTTTAGTTATACATTTAAGATGTAGTATTACAGTCGTTATACTTTAGTTATACATTAACATACACTCACAGTGGTTATACCTTGGTTATATCTTACTTATACCATATTTATACCTTTGTTATACATTTGTTATTCCTTAATATATACTATTACAGTGATTATACCTTAGTTATTCCTTACTTATAACGTACTTATTCTACAATTTTACAACCATTATACTTTAGTTATACCTTAAGACATAATATTACAGTCGTTTTACCTTAGTTATACCTTTGTTATAACTTAATATACACTATTACATTCATTATACCTTAGTTATACCTTATTTATATTTTGCTTATACCTTAGTTATACTTTAGTTACACTATTAATTATACCTTATTTATAAATAAGTGTTATACCTTAATTATACCTTAGTTATACCTTACTTATTCACTTAATGATACATTGGTTATACATTAATTATACCTTGATACAGTTACTTATTGAAAGAATTCATTCAAACCACCACCAAAGAGAATGTGATCCTTTTCTTTTCTTAATTGGACTTTCCAAACATGACCATTAGGTATCATTATCTTATCTACATTGAAGAGTTCATCTCCTTGTTCATATAATCTTTATGCGGATGCCCTATTGTTTTTTGTTGTGGATTTCTTTTATCTTTTTTTGCAGCGGCTTTCTTTGAAATTCTCTGTTGATTTTAAATATGGATTTCTTGTATCATTTTGGGCAAAGTGTTTCATTGAAGTTTGTGAGTAAATATAGAGATGAACTATCCAATGTAGTTAAGCTAAGGGTACTTAATGGCCATGTTTGGAAAGTGCAATTAAGAAAAGTAAAGGATCACGTTTTTCTTTTAGTGGTGGTTTGAATGGATTTTTTTAATAAGTAATTTTATCAAAGTATAATTAGGGTATAACTAGTCTATAGTCATTTAATGAATAAGTATAATTAGTGTCTTAAGGTATAAGTAAAGTATAATCACTGTAATAGTGTATTTTAAGGTATAACTAAGGTATAACCACTGTAATATTGTTATTATACCTTTTAATACACCAATGATACATTAATGATACCTTGTAATACAGTAATACACTAATTGTACCTTAGTTATACCTTCTGATACACTAATTATACCTTAGTTGTACCTTTTGATACATGATTATACCTTATGTATACCTTTTGATACACTGTTATACACTACAATGCTTAAACAATGAATAAATAAGGTACAAACAATGTATTAAATAAGGTATAAGCAGTGTGTCAAAAGGTATAATAATTAAGGTTCAAATAGTGTATTACTGTATCAAAAGGTAACACTATTATAGTTTTCTTTTTTTACCTGAAGCATCTTACGTGGGCTAAGATGAGTGTTCCACCGTAACATGTTCTGAGGAATATGGCATCAACAACAACAACTAGTTTGCAATGTTTCCATCCTTGTATTGAAGCCTGCATTGCTACAAAGACGTACAAGAATCTGTTTCCTTTTGTTCCAGGCTGATTATTGTTCCTGGGTTTGATTTTTGCAGTATGTAAAGGTAGCTCGGTAGCATGTTGTATGATTCAAATGGTGAATGTCTGATTATTTTAAGTGCTTCTTCTTTTGAACGCCAGGCTTTTTGGCAATTGATTTCTGCCCCTATTTATTCTTTCATGTCATATACTATATCTTTTGTTGTGTATATTATTTTCAATCTTATATATTTGTTCTTAATCATCCTTGCTATAAGTGCCTTTGTTGCCTGTCTTTTCTCACTATGTCTGTCATCAATATTGCATGTGTGCTTTTCAACATATTTTCTTATTATGAATCTTTTTGTATTTTTTTTCCTTGATGCATTGAATCTCCATGTACACTGTTCATCGATGCATTACAGGAAGTACTGTTTTGGATAGGATTTTTGAACCTTGAATTGGAAATTCTTTCTTGCTGCATAGAGACTAATTGCTTCTTTGAGTGTCTTTTTGTTTTTATAGATTTATCCAGCTTGTATGTGGTCAACATTGGCATCTGATATTTCATTGTCTTCTTCTCCTTCTGTAATTGTGCTTTCTTGTTTTGTGTTGTATATTTCCTCTATTGTTCTTTTTGTTATGTTTCTTATGTAAGCTACATAGTCATCTTCTTCGTCTTCTTCTTTGTGTTGTACTGATTATACTCTATTTGGTACACAGATTCTTCCATGTTACTATTGTGCTCCTTTTCTACACTTCCTTTTCTACACTTCCTATTTTACACACACACACACACACACACACACACACACACAATGGTACATGTCAGATGCATTCATTATATAATGTTACATTTGATACTTTGATTATTCATTAGTTAAAACTTCTGATACACATATTATACCTTAGTTATACATTGTGATACACTAATTATACGTTTTATAAAACTGTTAGACCTTAGTTATACATTAGTTAGAACTTAGTTATACCTTAGTTATGCTTTGGGATACACTTATTATACCTTAGTTAATGATTATACCTTAGTTATACCTTTTGTAAAACTGATACACTTATTATACCTTAGTTAATGATTATACCTTAGTTATACCTTTTGTAAAACTAATACACTTATTATACCTTTAGTTGTACCTTGTGATACAATGATTATACACTTATTATAAACTTATACCTTTTAATATAATTATTATTCCTTAGTTATACCTTTTTTGTAAAACTTATATACTTATTATCCCTTTACTTATACCTTGTTATACAATTATTATACCTTAGGTATACCTTGTGATACACTGATTAATACCTTTTCTAAAGAGTTAGACTTTAGTTATACCTTAGTTATACCTTATGATACAATGATTATACTTTAGTTATAGTTTGTGATCCATTAATTATACATTTTGATACACAATATGTCTTAGTTATACTTTCTGATACATTGATTATACCTTAGTTATACCTTCTGAAACGCTGATTATACTTTAGTTATAGTTTGTGATACAATAATTATACTTTAGTTATACCTTTTGATACACATTATAACTCATTTATACTTTCTAATACACTGATTATACTTTCTGAAATAGTGTGATGATTTTCCCTTGTTCATCTTCTAGTTCTCTCTGAATTGTTGTTATGCATAGTGGATACTCCATTAGGATGTTGCTTGCACTCTGATGTGGAAAATTTACAAGTGCACAAAATCGTATTAAGTAATAAAGAGTAAGTAAAGATCGTTCCTACGGAGATTACTTACTAATCACCAACTAATTCACTAAAACTATTAACTAAGCAAATAATAATTTGAGTTATATTAAGCTACTAATTAAATTGAAAGACAAATAAAGCAATAAAAATAAGTAAAGAGAATTCAATGAGAGAAAACATCCAGGATATTGATTTTATATAACTCTTAGCCTAATCAATATATTGTACATTCAAACAATTTAATTACTCATGCAATGGAAAATAATTTTATGTTAATAATACTCTCTCCCAAGATATATTATCAATGTTAAACATATGTCATTAACCCTATCTCCCAATAGTGAGTAATAACATAAAATTAACTCACTAAGCACGAATCATTAAAAAAACTCCACACAAGTTCAAGTTATATTACTCCCATTCAAATCTAAACTTATGATTCTATTATCTTAAGTTCGATTTCAATAGTATTCCCTCTCGGTACTCTATACTATTTCAATCTATAAACATGCAATTGGTGATCAAGTAAAAGCAAGCATTATGCAAGATAATAAAATTTGCATGAATAAAGTATGAAAACTACAATAATTTCATTAAACTATAAAGTTAAACTACATCAATATCCTAGATAAAAGAGAATTTAGCTGCTCATAGTATTTAAAACATGCAAATAAGAAATAAGAAACAAAAACATAAAAAAGAGAAGAAAAACTCTAAGGTTAGTGTAGACGCCTTCATCGAATTCCTTCACCTTATCGCCCCACTTCACAATTGGAATTCTTCTCCAAAAATGTAGGATTAAAACTAAGTTATTGACCCTCTCAACTACAGAACAAGAGCTCTATAAATAGGAGAAAAACCTCTCCTAAACTGAAAATGAAACAACTAACCTAAAAACTCTAAACTCCCTAAAAACTCTAACCTACCCCAATTAAAACTCCTAATTCATTGAAATTCAATTAAACAGGAAATCCCCAAAGAAACTCTGCAGCCCCAAGTCTCCCAATTGGATTAGGAAAACACAATTGGTAGGAGAAAAAGTCAACAACAATAGGTTGACCCGCAAGACCAGAACATGTTGTAGAAAATCTAGGCTAACTTCTCTGATACAGCTCCGATTGGCATGATTCAAGATGCGCTAGAAAGCTAATGAACGGGTACACAACTTTACAGAATAACTTTGAAGCTAAAACAGCCTCCAACTATCTCAAAAATCCAGCTGAAGTTCTAATTCCAATAATCCTTCCTCAATCAGAATTCTCATTTAATCAAAAATCTCCTATTTAACACCTAAAAGAGAAAAATACAACTAAATAAGAGATAAAAGATAACAATTGAACAAATAAAAAATAAAACTTAAAACTAAAAATGCATAAAGCAAGGAAAACAAACTAAAACAATCCTAAAAATGCCTATATGAAAATGAGTTATCACACTCTTTAGCTGTAATAAAATCTAATGGACATGCCGTTCATTATTTCCATTGGAGGATATCCTTCTGTTACCTGGAATTGGATCTGTCAATCTTCTTTTTGTTGATCGATCTTTATATTTCCTTTGATAGTTCAGTTGAAGTCCTTGAAGGTTGATGTTGTTAATACTAGAACGCCACTTACTTTGTAGTTGATAAATCGGTAATCTTTAGTCTAAGTTCCATTATGATGGAGTAGAATTGTGATTTCTTGCATATCTCTATGATCGATTGAATGATTTTGTTGCACTGCTGTGTTTGTTTGCAGTGAGGCAGTGATGGATTGAGTTTTGCGATTCTGAGATTGTCGCGATTGGAGATCTTTGCATTTGAGAAGGTACGTATTTTTGAGATTATGATTTTTTGCTTTGTTGTTTATTGCTGAAGAATCACTAAAACAGGAATGTTTTGTTTTAGGTATTTTTGAAATTTTGGAAAGTTTTAATATATTTATGCAAACTTTTCCTTTTCAGGTAAAATGATATATGGTGCCAAAAAGTAAGTATTTTTGTAAATCAATAGTGTTAGGGGTGCAAATGTTGCCAGGATTATGGGTCAATATAATATTGAAATAACTGAAACTAAACATGTAAACAATTACGGTTCGGTTCGGAGTTTGTTTTGGATGAATTTGGTATTTAGTTATCTGTTCAGTTTCTATTGAAAAATTTTGAGCTCACCAAAACTGAACCAAAATTTAATACAATACTAAAAAAAATATCTTTTTATCTGTATATATATAATATTTATCTTATGTTTTACAATTTTACTTTTTCATATACTATATCTAATATTACCATAATGCTATTTTGCCTTACTTATATTTATTTTATATTTTATTATGCATAGTTTTTAATTTTTTAATTTTTTTATATACTAAAATAAAATTTGGTCATTAATCGGTTAATAACATAATCGAACTAAAAATTTTTTATTCGGTCATATTTAGTTATTTGGAAAGTTTGATTCGGTTTTAAAAATATGGGGATAATTCGATTCAATCAACTGAAAATTCAGTTTGATTAGTAACCGAACCAAACCGATGCTCACCTCTAGCAGAGATTTTAGTCTTTGTCGGGGATTCGTCCCAATGAAAATGTGAATCACCGATAAAATTTCTTGCAGATTAGGAACAAGGATGATCTTATTCCTTAAAAAACCTAACGTGGATGGATATGGAAATACCATTTCCTAACAGGAAAAATCCTCGTTACTGAAATTTCCATTTCATTTTATTTTATGATCAATTTATTATTTCCTTTTTAAGTATATATATATATATATATATATATATATAAACAATAATGTTACAAAAAATCCTAACAAAAATTTGTATAATCTACAGAAAACGGGAAAAAGGATATGAATTTTTTAATATATTCATTCAAGAAAGAAAAAAACTAAAATTATATAAAAATAGAAATCGGCAAAATGAGAACAGAAGTGGAGAGATTTCTCATAAATCAGCAAGCGATAGTCAATTTGATAAGATGTAAAATTCAAAATGACTTAACTTAAATAGATGATTTAAGATACAATTTTCTCCATATTCTATGTGGCCGATAATTGCGCTTTAAATTATAAATGTTTTGTTATTTTTTTGGGTAGGATTATTATAAGTGGGCTGATGGGCCGGTCTCAAGAATTAATATCATACTCCCCCTTCCCCTTATTAGATAAACTGGGCCTACACAAGCACTTGTATCCAATTCCAGCTCGGCCCACGAACAGATATATAGCTTTCACTCAGCATAGTTCGAGATCTTTTACCTCCACCATTGAGGGTTAAAACCTTATTGCCCCCTTTACTATCAACAATTTGCCCTTTTACTCATTGTTCTGTTGACATTTCCTTTTTTGCCCCTATGCTGTTAAAGTAAGCTCCAAAATAGTCCAAATAAGCATATTTTTTCATATTTCGTTAACAATTTTCTTAGAGGAATATGATAGAATATGTTTATTTTGTCATTTTGGAGCATTTTCACAATTCATATGAACAAATAGGTAACGATTAAACCATGAGGGACGAAAAAGAAAAAATATGATAAAACAGGAAGCCAAAAGGTCTTTAATCCCCTCCATTGATCCAAATGAAATTTGATAACATAGTAAAATATGCAACTTATCAATAAGCAAACAACAAACTAATAATTTTCTGATTTTTATAGTTGAAAATTCTCTCAGAAAAACAAGTTGAAAATTTGATCATTTACACAACAATAACAAAAAAAGCTATTGTGTGCCAGGAGTGACTATTCCCAACCAATCAGAAGCTGCCATGTCAGGAGTAATCTACTCTCGGCACACTTCAAAAATTTTGCAACAATAACATACATTAAATAGATGGAAAATCTAACTCATCATAAGTTCCACTAATGTTCTACATATAAAGGAATTTAAAATAAGTTTGATAAATCATTTGCCCCGTTAAGTTGACATCAACTTCAAGTTTGTCCACTTTGCTCCACTGACGGGTCGGGTGTTGAGTGAACTTCACGCACTCCACATAGGATTTTTTGACCAAATTGGGTCGGTTTTGACAACATGGAAGGGCAAAATGGACAAACTTAAAGTTCAAGAAACCGGAGCACGTTTGGTACCAACTTGAAGGGGCAAATGATGTATTAAACTATTATAATATCAAGTTGTGATGGTACATCTTGCAGGATTAAGAAATTAACAGCACCGGAAAATTGACAAAACAAAGTCATTTCAAGATATGTTTTTCATCAACACAGTTTTGATTTATCATAATGATAAATGAAGCTAAAACATAATCAAATCTTTCATCTTAATAATTTGAATATAATTGAATAATGAGAATTAACCAGGTACAAAATGCTACAGCAATCATTGTAACAAGTAAAGAGAAAAATCAAGATGCAAAAACAACCATATAATTAGTACAATTTTTTTTTTTTTTTTTAATTACTACACATATCTATTGGCATGCTACAACTTTCACAAACACATATAGTTACAATTTTATTCAACAGCATGTATTACAAGATACAAATATCACAAGAGAAAAAGCTAAGCAAACAGAACCTGAGAGCTTGAGGGCGTCAAATCAGAAAAACTATCTGGTGGATCTACTACACGCCATGTAACGTTGAAGATCCACTTTTTCTCGCTAGTGTTTATTTGCTTCAGCTTAGAGATGTGACCCACTGCAACATGAAGATTTCGACCCACAACGTAGATTTTGCAATCACAAGCGTTTACAGCGAAGGGTTTGCAAATTTGCTCTGGTAAAGGAGGCCCTCCTATTGTTTCCCACGAATCTGTGTCCGCGTCATACACCTTGAGCTTCATTCTTTCAAGCTCTGAAACCACAAACAGGCGACCGTAGACCACTACACTTGAACCAGTCCAGCCTTCTCTCAATCCTACAGCCATGTTCTCCCATCTATCAGTTCTCGGATCATATACCTGACCCCTAGGAGAGACAAAGAACGGCCATAACCAGCCTTCAGTGACGAGAAGTTTCCCGTCAAGAACTGCTGCATCATAAGATGCCATATTTGTCCCCATGCTCGAAATGGGGGACCAGTTCCCCTTGATGGGATCCAAAACTTCTGCTGAGTCGAGCTCAAAAAGATCGGTACTGTTACCTCCAGCTACATATATCATCCCATCAATAACCCCACTAGCAAAAAATGACCTTGCTGCAATCATTCGATCCATAACAGTCCAACGATTCTTCTGCATCTCATACTTCAAAACCAAGTCAAGGGGACAATCCACATCCGAAACCATGCCCCCACAAACAAAAAGCGTACCATCAAGAGGTTTCGAAGCACACCTGAACCCGTGAGGACAAACCTTGTCCTTACAAGGCATTGCCGGGATAGTGTGCCACGAGAACTGAGTAAGATCTAGAACCTGCCACTGAATCTTCCCGGTACATTTGTGGAAAGCAAAGACAAAGAGCCAAGGATCCTTGAAGCCTAACTCCTTTCTACGGGTGAAGAACCGCTCCTTACTACCAAGTAGTAAATGCCACCGCTTGCAAACTGCTCTGCAGGCAGTATGGCTGTTGACTGGAAGCCGAAGAAGACAATTAAGGGCAACATCATCCGGGAGCCCAGGAATTAACGGTTCACCCTGAAGAGATAACTCAAGTTCTGATGAAGAACTTAATAAGGAAGATTGGATCACAGCTAACCTAAACTTAGGAGATAATGTCATTTGAGAATCCCCTAACTTATGAACAGGTGCCTGTTGAGACGACAAACGGACTCTCTGCATCTTATTGAGTTAAGGAGTTGCAAAAAGGGAGACCTTCTCAAATACACTAGCAAAGCCTTATTGTGATATATCTTTGCTATAAACAACCAAATTCAAGTCTGCAGCAAGGAATCTACTCCAAATCTTCAATTAATTATTGTTTACCCTTTAAAGGGAATTCCTCAACAGAAAGAGGATACACAAAGTGAAGCACTGATTCCATCTCCAGATATTCCAAATAACAGCTAAAACAATAATATTACCATAAAAAACTCTCCAAAAGAATCCAAATTCAAATCCCTAAAAATCCAAAGCACACTGGTTCTTAAAAATCTACATAAGCCCACCACTAGTTATCACCACTTTGGCCAATCAAAACACCAATTTCACTGCTGAGAAAGATCAGTCCAATGAACAAGAAAGCACATCATACATCCCCAATTCTCCTTAAAAATATCAACAAGCAATAATCCACACAAAAATTCAACTCACAGATCAGCTACAAATGGAAATTGTCGCCGCCTAAGTAAATTAATTAAAAGGGAACAAATTAAACTCAGGCCAAATCTTGTGCCATATAGCCTAGAAACAAAACTGAAACGGAAATAGCAGCTGAGCAAAGATCAAAAACAAGCAATTGAACTTACAAATAAGGAATTGCCGATATAATTGTAAGAAAGATTGAGTCTTTGATGGAATTAGCTCTTGTTCTTGTAAAAAAAGGGTGACCCAGAAGTTCACTCTTTCTTCTTTGAGAAAAAAGATTATATATATAAAATCCATTGCGGCAAATGTAGGTTGAATGGTTCAGTTGCAGGAGAATTTCACGCGCCAATGAGGGGTGATCAACACGAGTGTTTTGAGTGGCACTGTGCCCTTCAAATGATGGAGCGCGTGTGTATGAGGGTGGTGTCAGTTGATATAGTGTAAAAATTAGAAGACGTTGAAAATTACAGAGGAAGATTTAGCTCAAAGCCAAAGTGCCAAACGCGTAGTTTAATGGCTTAATGAAGTTTTGATTAAATATAAAGATAAGTGCATAATCAAGTGGTTACCAAATAATTGGTTGGATAATTAACATTAAAAATAAAACACTTAAAATATTTATACCCAATTATGACTATGTGTACATGTGTTTTTGGGAAAAAAGCAATAAGATGTCAGTTATATTTTATTATTTTTATTTTCAGGTGCATGAACAGAAATTTGGACTGCCAATTTTCTAATTCTCAAAGAAAAAAGGACATATATATGTACAGTTTATTATTTCTTTTTCTAGAATTATACATAATTTACAAAAAAAAAAAAAAAAAAAAAAAAAAATTTCCGATGGATACATATATATATATGTTGTCTTTAATTATGTCTGAAAAATTATGATTTAGAAGACAATTATTCTAACATCTACATAAACATATATTCATTAGTCTTTTTGTATATATAATTTTTCATGTTTTATTTTCACAAACATAAATTAACAATAATTTTAATTAATTATCACTTATACACTAACAAAAATCTAATCTCGATGAGTTAATATCACTTATTTTGTTCTAGAATAATTGTTGTTCAGATTCATTGGGTGTTCATCATGTGAAGTTCAAACCAAAAGAATGTAAAACATGTTACACTTCTAAATATTGATCATATTTTAACTTTGTTTAATTTTATTTAATTATTTAACTAATTTTTATACAAAAAAAAATATAATATTACTAAAATAGTAAATAAATGAAAATGGAGAATATAAAAAGCAACTAGTATAAAGGTGTGTCAATGATAGAGACCATGCCAGACCAATCACAATGTATTTGTATTAATATAAGAATCCAAAATTTAGAAGTATAATAAGGCAAATGCTTAATATACAAGACAAATCCAGCAACCCAAATCAAATAATTATGTCATGCCATGATTCCATTGGTTGGAAAACGTGAATTTTGGATTTTATGTCAAGAAA
This sequence comes from Euphorbia tirucalli, assembly GCA_039660915.1. Classification (NCBI taxonomy): domain Eukaryota; kingdom Viridiplantae; phylum Streptophyta; class Magnoliopsida; order Malpighiales; family Euphorbiaceae; genus Euphorbia; species Euphorbia tirucalli. The sequence continues at coordinate 10,068,935 of CM077638.1, forward strand.
ACTTAGATCAATCTTAATTGTTAATATTTTAAATTTCGATTTGAACATAACTTTTTATGATCTATTTGAATGTGTTTAGTTGCGTTGGTTGGATTTAGTTGCAGTTTAGTTGGACCATTTTTTTTTTTTAAGAAAAAGAAAAATTCTTATTTTGAGTTAGAGAATTTGGAGAAACTAAACGAGACAAGATAATAATAATCCGAGGATTAATAAGGTAAAATATTTAATTTTATCAAATGGGTCAAAATGTGTAGCTACGGAGATCGGTAAGGCAAATTTCTTCACTACCCTGATGACCAATTTACATCCATCATTGAAGCTTACCAAAAATATTGAAGTATAAAAAACTTTACAAGTTCTGATATCATATCATAGAAAAAAACTTTACAAGTTCTGATATCATATCATAGAATCATTTAACCAAAAAATTTTAGTAACAAGAACCAATTATAGCTTTCATTATTATTATATCTCTGACATACAGTACAATTTACATGACATGTTTCTACTTTCTTTCTCTGCTTTTAAAGCATGTCTGAGAATCTATTAAAAAATATTAATTATAATATTAAATTATTTTTCTAATTAATTTTTAAATGCGCAACACTTTGTTAATTAACATTAGATACGAAAAAATAAATTGAAACAACATCAATGTCATATTGATTTTCTTTCAAACCGAAAAAAAAAAAATGAAATCCAAGCATTTTCTAAAAAGATTCACTTTCGAAGCAAAGGGAGTATATTCCAATCGAATGTTTATAATATGTTAACCATCAAGCAATGTCTCAGTGGCCAACACTGTAAAACTGAGTTGAATTATGGATTCAATCTCTACAGTCTTCAAAGTTGGCAATATGGGTAAAATTTAAGAGAAAAATATGTTTTTATTATATTTGTTTCATTAAATGAATGGTATAATTCCATCTATAATGACTTTCCTTTTCTATTAGTATTTGGCCCTTTAAGAAGAAAAAATAAAAATATTGCATAGCAATATGATAGACAATAATAGGTACCAATTTCACAGTTTGAAAAAAAAAATGGAACACATAATAGAAAAAAATGAAAAGACTCGAATTTTCAAGCCACTAACACTTATCTTGGTATGAATTTTTTTTTTTTTTTTCATTATTATTTTCTTCTTCTAGAACTCGTTACATGGAACTTGTTTAGAAATTATACTACTCACAAAATTTGGATGATTAAATAAAGCTCAAGAGTTTTCTTTTTTTTTTAAGAATGAAATAGAAAACAGTGATTCTCGCATTTCCTGTTTAAAAGGAAGCAAGAAATCACGAAGTAAAAGCGTTCACCATTAACAAACATCTAAGGGAAAACTTGATAATCTACAAAAGTGGTGTGGAGTGTTAACCAATTATTGATATATATGGGCAGTAAAGGTTTAGGGGGAAAAGAAAAAGGAATAGAGTAGAGATGACAAGGGAAAACTTGATGTTACAAATTGTTAAAGAAAAAGGTTGAAAAATCAAGAAGAATCTGGTTGAGCACCTACCCTCCACCAAACCCATCATTTTCACCTTTATTGTTCTTAATGCCATTTGGCCTTTAAGTTTAACACCATTTGCCTTCATAGCCAAACTTTTCCATTTCCATACCACATGCAACTTTTTACACTTTAATAAAAAGACTTGGGACCCAACTCATTTTCTTTCTTTTTTTCTCAACTAAGTTAACTGTTTGACTAATTTGGGAGTGATTTTTCTTTTTTTTTTCTGTTTATTGATTTTGTTTGTACAGAAACTGGTCTCTTTTAAGGAACATTTATATTTTTTTGCTCAAATATAAATGCTGTTCCAACAATATATAGAATTTTTTTCCAACAAGATTCAAACATTAATGCTTCCTTATTGATACAATTTCTAATGTGAAATTTAATTCAAATTATTTTGCTAATCAATTTGTACCGTGAAATTGTATATATTTAAGCAATTTATAACGAAACACGTCGTCATATGATTAGCTAGATGTGCATAAAATATCATGTTTTTAGTTTCAACAATGACAATTCAATTAAGACAAACTGTCCAAAAAAAAATCTGAAGTCCAAGTTTTGGGGGGGGGAGGACATAACAAATAATCTTAACTAAATTATCACTCAAACAGAACTTCAAAAAACAGTTAGTTTTCATGTTTGATAAGCATTGCTGCATAACAAGTCCAATGGTGCACACAGTAAAGTACTAACGTGTAAAAGGTTCAAGAACTAAAAGCAAATGATAATGATAGTTAAAATCCCCCACTTCAGAAAGAAGGTGGAGAAAAAAAAAAGTACACAATCGTTTATCAAAAAAAAAAAAGCGAGTCCAGAATTCATACATACCAGTCCCAGATATCTGCAATAAGTCATTATATATTCCCCCGATTAATATTAGTTAAACACTTAATCACGGTTGCTTAAAAAATATGCACGAAATAGTCAATGGACACCCATGATGAATGCAAAATGTGCAGTTTCAGGCTACAATTGTAACTCAAACACCAGCTAAGGGCCCAAATTTCTGGATAATCATTGGCTACAATTGTGAATCAAACCACATCTCTAATTGGTAACAAATATGAAATGCAACACCATATAATATGTTTAAGAACTCAAATAATAATGCAAATACAATAAACTTTCCAGTTTTTGATTCGACTACTCATCAAAACTTATAAAGACCTTTTTGCACGAGATAAAAACGTTTGCAGCAATACATTGGCACAACTTATTTTCCAGAACATCTTTAACGCAATCTCAAGCAAACTTTTACCCTGTAAATCATTGTGAAGCTCAAAGAAGAAGATTCATGAAAATCTTACCAGATTTTAACGATGGAAGCAGATGTACACATAATCCTGCACTCCAGAAAGAAAAAAAAAATCTAGCATAAATGGTTAGATTAACGCCATTCATTCTGACAATAATGAAATAACCACAAAACAAATATACATTGGATAATGTGATCTAATTTGGTAAGAGTAGCTATGTATCTGAGATAAGAAATATACATCTAAGGTGATTCGCAAGGAAATTGGCAGAAAGAAAAGTATGCTTAACACTTGTTTTGCCCCTTTTTTTTTTTTTTACTTGTATCTCTCCTTTTCTCCACTCCATAGAAGTTTTTTAAACTTCAGTAGAGCTTCTATATTGTCAAACTAAACTAAAGGCCGAACATGGAATTGTCAATCAGGTACCTTGACTAATACATTGCTAATATTCATGCCAGACACAGTTAGTTTCTCCCCCTGAAAATTATATAAAATGCATTCTCAGGCAAAAGATTGAAAACATATACCAGCATTCTGCCATTCATTTTCAATGATTATCAACTAGGTTCAAGTTCATCAATCTTCATTACAGTCAGTGTTACATGATGAATAGCAGAGGCCAACTATATACTCTATAATCAATCACAAGCTCCATTTTTCATTTATGTAGTCCTAAAATACGTACATAATGAGTTTCTTAAAAGGAAAGTGTAGTTAATTGCACAAGAAAGACAATAGAGTAACTGCACTCGGCAAACACCTCCAGAGAAATCCACAAATAGCAAAACAGAAGCCTCAAATAAGATCACATCCAAGCCACTCGCACTCATTGACCTTAGTACTAATGCTCATAGCAGTCAATTTCAATTTTTTTACTCAAAATTCAATCAAAGTGAATTAACAAGGGAACTAAGTTACTACATCGGCATGATGTTCATCAAGGAGCATTTAAATGTTTCCTGGTGAAATAAGAAGATCTATACACAAATTATCAGGAAGCGTGAGAAGAAAGAGAAAACAAAAACTGTTCCAGCCACATGATTCCGAGGACTCAGAAGAGAGAGAGACGAGAGAAGAAATAGGTGATGTTTTTCGGTAAAACAATGACTTCATTGTAGCAAAAACAGTTGAGTGATTTTATATAACAAGGAGATTTGTAAGCACTTTCAATGATTGCAAATGAAATTTATCCCTTCCACGCCAAGAGTGCATTTATGCTCATAGATACCTCACAAAAAGGTCTGAATCTGAAGACAGATCTCACTTCAGTTTCCTAGTTACTACCTCCTCTCCCATATATTTTTGCACACAAGGTAAGATATTCTCTTACCATTTTTAACAATACACCCAACCACACACCCACAAAAAAAAGACCCTGAGGAAACACAAGAGCGAGAATTCAGGACTAATTTAATATTAAACAGCAACTTTATTCATAAAAGCTATCACGCAGGCAGACTCTGAAGTGAATCCCTTGTAAGGCATTCAGCAAAAGGAAAACAGATGCATACATAGAAAGGAAAAAATTTACAAATCTAGAGATGTAGAGATAGGTCCAAATCTATTTGAACTTCCTCTTCAGCATCAGATGAAACAACAATGCCAGAAACATCCTTAAAAAGCAGCAGCTCTTTCTTTGACCCTTCCTCTGGCTGCACAGGCTGGGGAGAGCCAGTCACTTGCCTTCTCATTGTTGATATATTTGTCACTTGAGCATCCTCTACGATATCACCCATGTAAGGCCTCTTGTTCCCTTCAAAATTCAACGCATTTCTCCAGTTAGACTGACCAACCCATCATTGGCCCAAAAATTGAAACGGACAAGAAGGAAAGGTACCAACAGTAAAGGCAATAAATTGAATTGATCTGAGACCTGGACCAGAACTAGGTATAAAACATGCAAGATTCAGAAACTTACTAAGATTAGGATACCGGTGGTTCTGCAAGGGGTTTACAGGACCCTGAGAAGTTTGTCCTTGGCCAGCAGTGAAGAGAGAGTCTCGACTTCCACCACCAAAAGACGATGGATCAGAAGGGAAGGCAATTGGGGGATTCAGGGATGTGGTTCCTGCACTAACTTGAGTAGCAGGAGCCATGGATAAGTAATTTGAATGGCAAATTTCAGTACAGCCACCATCAGAAGAAAGATTTGAAGGTGTAATTAGGTGAGAGTCACCATTTCCCAGATTGTTTGCGGTGTAATTGCTAACATTCACCAGGCTGTTATCTCGAGAGAAGCTGGAAGGAGAATCCTCCAAATTGTGGAGAGGCATATTTTGCCTAGTGCCTCCAGAGAGATTCTCAGGTTGGATGTCGGTGGATGGAATAAGGGAGTTTCCATTATTAGTAGGGTTGCCGGAACAACCAAAACAATACTGGCGCCTTCTCAACTGAACCTCCTCTTGGTGAACACTAAGATGGTTCCTACGAGCCTGACGAGTACTGAATGTTTTTATGCAGTAAGTGCATGAAAAAGCAGGCACACGCCTCCTCCTATTCTCTCTATGATTAAATAAATGGGAATTCATGATCAAACTTTAAAAAACACTCAATGCTGGTCCTTTGGAGAAAGTGAGAATTCACAAATGTAGAAAAAACATTGTGATGAACAAATATGCCCCACTTCTTACTATCCCTTATACCGGAGCCAAGGGAGAAACAGGTCACAGTTGTTGAGAGTAATTAATATAAACGACAATCCTACTTGTATAATTTAAGTAAGAAAATCGCAAAAATGACCGAAGGAAAAAGTTGCCAGCAAAAAGCTCCATGCACCAACAGCTTCTGAGTGACCTTATCAGCCATGATCTACATTTGGAATAGCTATAAATGCCAACACAAAAACAACGAAACCAATGCGAAACATATGTCCTGTGCACAGAAAGCATATCTCAGGTGTTGCAAGGTCATTAAATCACGTTTCATCCAATCTCTGAATCCGCAGGTATAAATTTTGGATGTTGAAAGATGAATTAGTCATACAGCAAAAAGCAGGCCCATCATTTCTTTTGTAAAGTCGGCCCACTGTAAACTTCGTTCAAAGTACTCTTTTAACTTGTTAATTACTTGAAATAAAAAATAATACCTAATATGCTCCTGTGATTCAAATTTTGGAGTAGCAAATCTTACATCTTACTATAAAATGTTAGGCTTGATGTAGAGAACAAGTAAATACCCAATCATTCAGGGTTCATGTTATTCTTAAGCAACACATCCCCTCCAAGCTTTGCATGCCTAATTATAACTACAATGCCCTCTATAGGCTGGATTTGTGGGGAAGGGAGGGGCAAATAATCCAAAAGACCAACATAATATGGGGAGGAAAAATAAAATAGCATCTCATAGTCAGAGAAAGTTTACAATGAGAATATTCGAATTAAATACTCACGATAAGCAGGACGACTATATAGTGCAACATAATTATAAGGAAGTTTACCAACATAGGCATAGAAGGAAGTGCACAAATTTTAATTGAAAATTATATCTCAACAAACCATGAACTAGCACAAGGATTTGAATACCCTTGCAAATTTTAAATGTTGATCAACTTCATCATAAATGCCGATGAAAAAAATGATAAATTACAGACAATGAGATTAAAGATCAAAAGATTGAATTTATCAAAGAAATTCGGCAAACAGTATTAAATATTTTCCTTTTAATCTCTTATCAAGAGAAGTGAGCACTGAAAAAGTATTCTCTTCCATTCATTCTATTCTTTTTGCTTTTTTCTACGGATGAGTTTGCTTTATGCATCGACCAATCCAGTCTAAAATGGATATTGCTTCTAGGCTTTGTTCTAATGGAGTAGATTTGATGGTGTTAGATGAGAAACTACCTTTCTTGATCCCTTTAACTCTGCATTCTGGTACTTTAAGTTAATGATCTTGTGGATTTGATGACCAATCAGGCCTTAGTTGCTCAATTGCAACCTTTTCAATAAGTTCTTAAATCCAAACTTATATGGTTTCATATTCTTGTTTCTACATTTTAATGCTATTAATTGCATGAGTTATTGTAATTTACACCTTGAAACATGGAGTGCTAGGAAATTCTTATGCAGTTTGAATGTTTTCTCCTCCAGTTATGATTGATTTAAAACATGAGTACAATAATAGAGGTCCTCAAGTATGTTAAATCTAAGAGCAGCTAAAAATACCAAGAAAATAATTACAAGCGCGGCATCGCCATCCGTAAATATTCAGAATATCAAAAGCAATCACAGCAGAAGAAAAGACACGAATACCTGAGGAATGAGCGCCATGAAAACACTGAGTTGGAATCGCGGAGGGATGAATAGACCACTACTTTGAGCAGATTGGGTGAAGTTCGCGGTGAGGTAGGTTTTCCGGCTTCGCTAGCGCCATTTGAACTTGCGAGTGGTTTCATATCGGGAAAATTGAATACGGAAACCTGGCCTTTGCTTGTTTGGTAGCTGCGATTCCAACTTCGATTATAAAGCTTCCATTAAAAGCAAGAGATAGAGACGGATGGTGTTTGTTTGTGAGTAGAAAGTGAAAACAAGAAAAGCCAGCGAAAGCATCACATTCGCCATTCTCCAATTCGAGATGAGTAGCTAATAGATCTACCATCTCCCACATACATGTATTCGAAGGCTGAGCAGTGAACACAGGAATACTGGACTTAGACATGAAACTTTCCCCCCAAAGCTTTCACTTGCCCAAGTTCACAAATAGCGAATTAACCAAATTTAACTAGACATCTTCGTCGGACGGTAGGCGGCTTTGGACCGTGTACCTAATAAATAATAATAATAAATCTGTCCAATATAAAAATTTATTGGATATTTATATAAATCTCAAATTCGAGCTTTCACCTGGCTAGCGAAATGGTCCTAACATAGAAAAGGTATATCTAAGTCCTGGTTTTAGATATCGGATTGAATGGGTACGCAACTTAATAAACATGTTTACATGTAACATTTAACGAATTTTATTTAGAAATAGCTAACATCAAATGATTCAACTCTTACTCTTTTTTTTCCGGTTAAGATACCAAAATAACGTTATTGGAGAATTAAATTTTACCCCCAAAATCTGAAAATACTCAATTAAACCCCTATGGTTCTAAGTTGGTGCAATTTTAACCTTAATTTACCGAACTCAATTTTTTTTCCGGTGATCCGTTAATGTGATGTTGATTCGTGATTGAACATGTTGACGTGTATTAGTGACCCACTAATAATTCGACACTTGCCATCGGGACCCACAATAAAAAAAATACTTTCCCTTTTTCACTGTCATCATTTTCTTCCTCTTTTGATGAGATCAAAGTACCTGAAATGTCTTTGTGAGTTCTTCTGTTCATTTTCATATGTTCCTCTCCGATTTGGCTCAAGAAACCATCATATCTCTTGTGGAGTTTCTTCAGTTTAGCTGCTACCCACTATAAGAATAACGACTCCAATGAAGGAATAAAATCTCCAATATTGAAAACTCCAACCAACATCATCCATTCCACCACCATCCATTTCAGCTCGCCTGCCTTTGGATCATTTTCACTGCTATCGTCGCCAAACACTGTTCAACCAACCATCATGCGCCTAAGTGCATTGATTAGTAGTATATAGGTTCAACAATTGCCTATTCACTGCTCTTTGTGTGGTTCGAAATGTTAGTTGCATGAAATTGAAATACAATTGATTTAAGTAAATTGCAGATTATAGAATACACAATTGAAATAAACCGAAGAACAAACGACAGAGCTAAAATACTTTTCAACCTTAACAGAAGGAAGGAAGCAGTAGAGCCGAGGCCTCTATAGACAGTTTCCTTAAGACAATTATCTGCCCCGTAGTGGTGATTTGTCTCCTAGAATACAACGACTCTCGAAACCGAACCGAACTATGCGTAGTGGGCTATCACAGGAAAAAGAAGGCTTTCTTGAAGGAAACAGAATGCAGATAAGGAGAGGAATTTCGAATTTCAAGGGATAGAACAAAAAGAAAAATAAGCAGAATGAGGATTTAAAAGAATGGAATTAAATGACATTAAATTGGATTAATTCTCTCATTAAGAGAATTAATTTTGCAGTTATATTTTTATTCAAAAATAAAACTGACACAGAATTCTAATAAGCTCAAAAATATCTGGAGAAAATTTAGTTGGGCCGGAGCAAAAACTAGGCAGGCCCGTAGCGGCCCATGTCGGTCCGACATTCGCGACGTCCACGTCGTGTGGGTGCGCATTGGACCTTTGAAGGCTCGGGGCTAGGATTTGCACCCCCCCTACGGGCGCAAGAGAGAGCCTTTTGGCTTATACAAGTTAACACCTTACAAAAGTGTGTTTCAATATAAACACTTTTTCCACTTTATATTTTTCCCATGTGGGATAAGTTAACATAAGCCAAATTTTTCTCCAAATATTCCATTCCATTAGGCTAACTTTGAGCAACAATTTTTCATTCACTATTTGTTCGTTTTGGGTAAATTATTATCATTGGAAAACTCACGTTACATACAATACAATGACACTAATTATTTAATTAAATACACTTTCTTTCCATAATATAATTTGGTCCAAAGTTGACAAATAGTCACTAATATATAATCCAATATATTTGTCAAATTTCCAACCAAAGAGCGTTGAAAGGATTTCCACTTTTTGCTGCATAGTCATCAAGCACAAAATTTATTTAAATTTTAGAAAATACGAGTTTGGTTGAGAGATGTCGAACATGGTTCTCCGTCAATTATTAAGTGAACAAATTAACAAAAGGAGAAAAAGAGAATAAGGTCATCAATTTTCTCCATGTTAATAGTGTATATCGTATAAAAAGAAAAGTAAAATAGATAAAAAGAAATTAAAACAGATAACTATTTTTATAACAAAGAAAAAAATTGAATTCTGTAAATTAAGGTTAAAATTGCACCAACTTGAAACCATAGGTCTTAATTGAACCTTTTCATACTTTAGGGGTAAAACCCAAATTTTCCAACAAAGTTGGCATTTTGATACCTTAACCTTTTTTTTTTAGTTAATCCTAATTACTTAGTGTGAGACTAATCAATACCTTTGAAGTTAAAATATCTAGCTTAAGCGATTTGAAGCTCTTAGTTAGTAATCAAAATAACTATATCATACCCATTAAAAGTTCTTAACTCATTTAATTCATGTGATGTACTTTTGTAGATAATCCTCCATTCATATATACAAAAAGTATATATTCTCTCTCATATAAATAATTTATAAAATTAGGATTGTCAAACGGGTGACGGGAGTCCATCCCCGTTGAGGGCCCACCCTGATGGGGACGGGAAATCCCCGATTAAAATCCCAGCGGGACGAGGAGGGAGACGAATTTGTCCCCGTTTATTAATCGGGAACGGGAATGGTAATACCCCTACCCGCTCTGCGGGCCTCCGTCCCCATCCCTGTTTAAAGCCCGCAGAGATCCCCGATAAAATATCCGAATCCTCGTTTACATTTATTTAATTAATATTATATTATATTATTAAAGAAAGTAAATAAAACTGAAGTCAGAATTCCATAGATAACCATAAACAGATAGATAAACAGACTTACGGTTTATATGCAGCGGAAACTCATTTATGGAATGGATCTGATCTACGCGAGAAACCGGATCGTTCTGGTTGCCTTTCCTACGAGTGTATGAATACACTGAGTACGGGCTATATCCGTGAATTCTTCCGACGAACGAAGAAGTAATCCGTGTCTAATCGGTAGGGACGTTTTCCTCGGGAATAGAATGGGAATCTCTACGATTCCATCAACAACCGGAAATAGAGAAACTTCTTCTCTATTTATAGTGGAAATCCCAACTTCCATCTATATATAGGGTCGGACCAAATTACACATTTAGTCCCTGTAATTTACACATAATTACAGTTTAGTCCCTGCCATTCCAAAATGTCATGGGCGGACCAAAAACCAACATCTCCCACTCGCACATGACAAGACACACTTTCATTGCGATTGAACATATATACTTCTTTCAGTTCTTGTTCGGCGAATTCACGCGACCAGTCAACGTAACGGTTAAACCTTGAAGCTCTCCTTCATCGTTCCACCTTTAGCTTAACGTGACTTCCCCCTAGTCCATTTTCCATGATCACTAGTTTTCGACTCACTTTTGATCTCACGAAAACATTCATATACACTACATACCTTTTCCACGAAAAAGTATTGAGCTCGAGTGTTATATGTTTACTAAGTGACATGTTACTGAAAATGTACTTCCTCTCTATAAATAACCTTCCACCATATGTCTAATGCTTATCTGACTGGTCCTTATATGCCCGTTCATAGCTAACGAAGCCTAGTTTAGGGTTCCAATCAAGTTAATCATCAGACATACCCTTCTTGTTATTTACAAGAGTTTTTAAGGGTGAACTTGAAACTCATAGTTTCATTTGGGTCTCACATTAGGAAAGTTGAGATCAATTTTCTTCTTTCCATCCCTTGGTCGGCTTTTACACATATTACTAAAATATGCCATAGTGTTAATCCACTTAGGACGTATGTTTTATAAACACTATGCGAAAGCATTCAGTCTCTAAATGCAACTAATGCATCAGCACCTCTAGTCCACTTTTAAGCCTTTCACAGGACAGCTTCCGGTATCAACGAAATAATGATATTACGCAAAATATCACATATGGAGTAACTCACACTCCCACTTTTACCTATGAACACATAATTCATAGTAAAAGATTCATCTATGTGAGTAGATGACATTTCGCCAACATACTGAACTATACTCAATAGCTCTATGTGTATCGCTTTAATTAGTGAATGAATTTGAACACAACAAATAACTCACATTCTATTCCAATAGAATTTGCCAAAGTTATTATAACAGTTCAAAAACAACAACATGTTCCTATAACCTACGAAGACCAAATTCCAAAATGTGTTTACTAAAAACATTTGGAACTATTGGCTTCGTTAACGAATCTGCAATCATATCACCAGTTGGAACATGCACTAAACTTATTTCTCCCTGTGCTATTTTGTCTTTAACAAAATGATATTTTATATCGATATGCTTGCTTTTTCCATGATAACAAATATTCTTGGAATAAGCTATCGATGCAGTGCTGTCGGAATAGATAGTCGTATATTCCCTTTTAGGCAATAGATCCAAAAGATCTATGAAGCGAACCAAAACGCTTCTAGTACTGCAGCTACATATACCGACTCCGTAGTCGATAATGCCACGCAAGTTTGTTTCTTGCTACACTAGGAAATTGCACAATTTCCTAGAATGAAAATATACCCAGACGTGGACTACCTCCCGTCTTTATCAGTTCCGTGATCAGCATCTGTGTATCCCTTTAACTGTAGATCCTTTCCTTGGTAATAAAGGGAATAATTTGAAGTCCCCTTCAAATATCTCAATATCCTTTTCACTGCTGCCTAATGCTTCAAACCTGGATTAGCCTGATAACGGCTTGCGAGACCCACCGCAAAACCTATATCAGGTAGTGTACAAATCATAGCATACATCAAGCTACCAATTGCACACCTAAAAGGAATTCTCTTCATCCTTTTAGTCTCTTCTGGAGTCGTGGGACACATACTTGCATTCAGTTCCGTACCTTATGCAATAGGGGTTGGATCGGGATCACAGTGAACCATACCAAACCGTTCTAAGATCTTATTGATATACGTCTCTTTGTGAAAAAGCCAATAATCTCTTAGATCGATCTCTTGAGATCTTAACCTCAAGAATGTAACTAGCTTCTACTAGATCCTTCATCTCAAAGTTAGAAGACAACTAAGTCTTTACTTTCTTGAGTAAGGAAGTGTCATTTCCTGCTAGCAAGATATCGTCAACGTATAACGTTAGAATGACAAACTTCCCTCCATTTTCACGCTTAATGTAGACACACGAGTCTGCATTAATCACCTTAAATTGCATTGATATAATCATTTCATGGAAACGAAAATATCATTGTCTTGAAGACTGCTTAAGGCTATAAATTGATCTTTTCAACTTACAAACCTTATGTTCTGGTCTCTGGACAATGAAACCATATAGATTTCTTTGTTCATTTCGCCATTTAAGAACACAGTCTTTACATCCATTTGATGTAATTCAAGGTCCATACATGCTACAAAAGCAAGTACTTTTCTTATAGCCGTGAAACGGACAACAGGTAAAAAAAAAAGTCTCCTGACAGTCAATTCCTTCCTGTTGTGTAAACCCCTTCACAACCAGCTGACTCTTAGTCTGGATAGGTTTCCTATCTGCTGATTGCTTTATCGTATGTACCCATTTATTCCCAATGGCTCTACGCCCTTTGGCAGGTCAACTAGTTCCCAAACTTTGTTGACCCTTATTGACTCTATTTCATTTTCCATTGCTTTAATCCATTCTTCTTTTGCTGGGATTCCAATAACTCTCTCATGTTATTTGGAATATCTTTAATTTGAGTTACGATCGAGAGAGCTTCGCTATCAACTAAATGACGGCGTCGCTAGATATTTCCCCTCTGTGATCGTCTTAGAGTTTCTGCTTCTTGATAAACAAATCTCATCTATTCATCAAGGTGTTGGGCAGAACTCTCACTGGGACCACTCCCACTGGGATCCATATCCATATTCACACTTGAATTTGGAATAAGACTCCCACTCAAATCAAGACCACTCAAGTTAGGGTCAGGATTACTCAAATCCGCTTGTGAAGGTTGAAAAACATTCTCTTCCCTTTCCCTTACGTCTTCAACTTCATTCCTCCCACTCGGATTGAGCGATCCTGAAGTTTCAGACTCTTGAGTTTTAAAGAAGGTGAATTTCTTATCCACTTCTCCCAGCTTAGGAAATTTATTCGCTAAGAATGTGACATCTCGTGACTCAAATTCTGTTATTTGACCATTCTCATTCTCTCCCACTAGAACATATCCTTTGGAGAGATCAAGATATCTTATAAAGATACCTTTCTTGCCTCTTGGGCCTAGCTTGCCATGCTTGCTAAATGTATCACGAACATAGGTAGCACATCCCCATGGTCGTAAATGGTTCAAATTTGGGCTTGCGGCTCGTCCACAATTCACAAGGCGTGGTTTCAACGGACTTAGAAGGTACTCTATTGAGTACATAGGTGGCAGTCAATAGTGCATCTCCCCAAAAGGAGATAGGCAAATTGGCTTCAGCCATCATAGACCTTACCATCTCTAAGAGGGTTCGGTTTCTTCTTTCCGCTACTCCATTTTTGTTGTGGAGTCCTAGGTATTGTCAACTGATGTTCAATACCTGTTTCATCACATAAAACTTTAAATTCCTCGGAGAGGTACTCTCTTCCCCGTTCGGTCCTTAAAGCTTTGATTCTCTACTCTAATTGATTTGCAACTAGAGCCATAAATCTTTTAAAACATGCTAATGCTTTAGATTTATGTGTAATCAAATAGACATGACCATACCTTGTATAGTCGTCTATAAATGTAATGAAATAGTACACACCATGCCTTGCCCGAACATTCATTTTGGGCCACAGATGTCAGAATGGATCGGTTGCAATGGTTGGTCAGCTCGCGTAGCTTTGCCAAATGGTTTTCTTGTCATCTTTCCTTTTAAGCAGCTATCACAAGTTGGGAGATCTATTTTTGATAAATCAGCCAACAAACCTGCGTTAGCCAATCGTACTGAACGATGTTGACCAATGTGTTGGAGATTGTGCCCTAAGGCCAATATTGGATTATGTAATTTGACTTCTAAGATTAATCTAGTGTAGATTAATATTATCATTTATGTTTGTATGTTAGCATTTATGATAAGTATCCATGAATAAATCGTGTTATTCTAAATATCCCTAGTCGATTGTTATTATGGGAATAATAACAAACTAAGACTAGTGTGAGTGATAATGGATATTCATAAGATGAATATAGTGTATACAGATACAGATTATACTCACGGGTAATATGTTAGAGAACATGTTACTGGAGACCCACTATGAGATCAAGTTCATGGTCATGTGTCACAACTGATCTTGATTATAGTAGTGTCATTAGCTGATTCCTTTGACCTGAGGTCACCATTGATTCCGAGATGAACTCATGTTGTGCTTTGACGCAGTCAAACGCTGCTTGTAACAGAGTAGTTATAAAGGCTGTGATTGGGTACAATATGACTCATGCTTTGGGATGTGAGTGACAGATATGGGATTTTGTCCCTCTCTATCAAGAGAGCGATATCACTGGGCCCCTCGATAAGTAAGACTGTTAAATGCATGGCCGTGCTCAAATAATTGATAGAGTATCAATTGATTTGTCTAAACAGTTTACTTTGAGATCGAGAAAGCATATGATTAATTATATAAGATTGACAAGTATACCATGTCTTATGATTAATCATGATATCAAAGAGACAAAAGGGAATATGACATTCTATAAATAGGTATTGGATCATTCCAATCATATTAATTGGGTAGTCATAAAGGCTTACTAGAGTCCGCTTATGACTTATAAGGATATTATGGTAATTTCCTTATTGCCAATTGATATGAACCTATGGGGTCACACACAAAGAGCAAAATGAAGTTCATCTTTTCGGGTATAAATTATTATTGGATAATAATTTATGAATGAGAAAGAGAATGAATATATATATAATGATATATATATTTATATATGTGTATAAATATTAATATGATTAATATTGCATAAAGTATGCTACATATTATAATTCAATTATATAGAGATATAATTAATTATAATATCAAATATACATATGTGTATGATGGAAAATGGAATTGATTTAATATTAATTGAGAATTAATATTAAATTGTGTGGGTTAATTTATAATTATAACTAATAAGGGTATTAAGTTATAATTATAATTAAGTTTAAAGGATATATAAAAGGAAGTTTTATAACCTAAAAACCCTAACCCTAGTCATTTTTAACATAAGATGCAGATTTTCTGCAGCCTCCAAGGGGCCAGCCGAAATCTCCCCTTCTCCATCTCCCAAGGTTTTCGAAACTTTGGCCTTCTCTCGTTCGAAGAATCGTTCTTCAATCCCGGCGCTAGCACGCGGTGAATGAATTGCTCCGTGTGGATCAACCGTAGAGGGAAGCTACTTTGGTTCCTAATTGATTCAAAACCTACAAAGAATTAAGGTAATTCTTTAACCCTCCTTCCAATTCAATGCAATGTACATGGGTCCTTGGTGGGGATTAATCCTTTTATTTCCGCTGCGTTTTGTTTTGTGTGATTAATTCCCCAACAGTGGTATCAAAGCCACTTGTGCATTGGTTGAATTGGATTTGTTATTTTGATTAGATCAAAATTGCATGTTAGGGTTGTATGTTCTTGATTTAGGGTTCAATGTTATTGTGAATAACATGTTTAAAATTTGATTTTAATGTGAATCATTGTGAATGATTTGTTTTAATAATTTGAAATGTTTAAGGGGTAGGAATCATGAATTTGATTCATGGTTTTTTATTGAAATTGTTTCAATTATTTAAATTAAAAAAAAAAAATGTTTTTTGTCGTTATTCTGGGCATAATGCCCAGAATAAGTTTTGGGCGCAATGCAATTGCAATTGCAATTGCGCGCAACTGCAATTGCAATTGCAATTGCACATGCTGCGTAAGCAGCATGCTGCTTACGCAGCATGGGCTGCGCAGCTGCGTGTTGCGCAGCATGGGCTGCGCAGCTACGTGTTGCGCAGCCCGTCGGGCTGCGCGCAGTATTGGATACTGCAGTGCGAGGCCCGACAAGCATGCTGTCCGACAGTTTTACCCCTTTTTCGTTTTAAGTGTGGAAAATTATTTCTGCAAATTTACGAATTTTTCCAAATTAATTAATTCTAAATACAATGTGATTGTATTTTACCACTTTGAACCTTAAATATTTTAGATATAAAATTATTGTTGATATTTTTATGCATGGTGTTATGGTATGGTTTTGGACCCCGTGAATGCTTTATTTTATTTATTATGGTTTTGGACCCTTGGATGTTTTTTGTTTTTCTTTTGGTTTTGGTGAATGTAAGGTTTTATAAATACGGCCTGCGAGTCGTTTGTATTTATGTAATCTTATTTTTCTAGATAAATTGTATAGGATGCAATTTATTGTTTGTAAATTTTATTTACTAGAAAATTGTATAGGATACAATTTTGTAAAGTATGTAAATCCATGAGATGGTGCCAAGGAACAAAGACGTGAAGACGGATCCAAGGGATGCGGCTGTGCTGCGACCATGCGATGGTTACAACCACCTAGGAAATGACCTGTTGATTTTCATATTGGCCTGTGAAAATCAATGTAGATAAAACCATACCATAACACGGTCTTTCGAGTCTATTGCATGTTTTATATTTTGATGCCATGTGATGCCATGCTAAGTATGATATATGCATGCTAGATGAATGTATGACATTGGATGCCATGCTAGAATTAATATTAACTTAGAAAGATTAATGTTAATGCCATGTATTGTATGAGATACATTTTAATCACAGGAATTAATAAACCCTAAATAAACTTATGAAGTTTATATTTTTGCCACCCAATTACGTATAACACTAGTCAAGTACTATGTTCGCATCATGGTAGCCACGCCAAAGCGGGTACGCATGTTGTGACCTTAGCGAAGCGATAATATGAGAAATGGTGATTCTCATTGTGTTGTAATTGGTTTAACAAAGGGTTAATCAAAACGGTGTTTGAGCCCGAGGCAAAGATGAGATGAGTAACATACAATTAAATATGATATATGATATCATGCATCTCATAAATTAGAAGAGTTGCATAATGATGCAATTGGCAAAGAAGTGCACATCCAAAATATGTTTAAATGGTTTAAAGCATGATTTTGAGTCTTTGCCTACCGAAATTATATTTAATCATAGGGACATGCCAAAGCAGTGCTATGGTTAAGTATGGATTTTGGATCTTCACCCACTTAAATATTTTAAAGGGTTTTATAATTTAAGTGGGAGCATTTAAATAAAAATCTTTACACGCTTTATTATAGTTATGATTGCTATTACCATGATCTCGATTGTTATTGAACTTTGAGAATTGTTCTCAAATCAAAAGGAATCATATGTTCTCAATAATCCTTTTGCCCAATGAACCACTAGCAATTGTAACATGAGTATAAAAGATGCTTACTTGAAGCATCGAAGGGACTCTGTTTAAAATTTATTATCTTACACTTGCCACCAATTCTTCCGCACGTGGAAGTTTTACTTGAGGTATATGATACATCACAAATGGAAATGTTCCATCAGTTAGTGAGCAAGAAAAGATAAGTGTTTGAGGCAACAATTTCTCATTGGCCTCCAAAAGGCATTGAGATGTGATCTTGAATTCATTATTTGATAGTCATTGGTGATGAACTATCATTTGAATGACATGGGGAAAATTGTGAATTAGTTGCATAGGATGCAAAAGAATGTTAAGTTATCCATAAAGGATAAGCCCGCCTCGAATTGTGTGCTTATGGTTCAAAAGGAAAGGATAAAAGGAAGGTCGAAAAGCATAAAGACCGAAAGGTTCGGGTGAAACATGTTTTAAAGACCAAAGCTGTTGGCATAGAGAGATCTCCAAAAGAAGGGTGTTGCCATTTCTAGAATGAATCGTTCATTAGAATAGAAATAGCAAACCTTGTTTGGAGAACTATAAGAAGATGAAAGGCAGTAAGACTGCTACCTTAAGTATTTATTAACTATTCTACTCTTGTTTCTATATCAAAAGGTATTAGATACCGTTGTGAATCTCATATTAGTAGAATATGATGAATCGCAATTTGAATAGAAACCTTATGAAGGTGAAAGGTAGAATGCGAATATGCAAGAGAAGCAAAGGTTGTTACTCAAAGGTTATGAACTTTTACATGTGAGTTACGAACTCTTGTTGCCTATTGAGCTTGTTGGCTTGAGTAAACAAATGTTGTTTATTTTATAATTGTGAATTATAAACTTTATAAAGACATGATTATGAAATGTAGATTTACATAATTGTCTTTATATGTGGAGCCCATCTGTAACATAAATACTGTAAGGATCGAATCAAATAGTTGATTCAACCTATTTTGGCAGTGTCCTCTTGGAGACATAAGCAAAGTCGCATTACGAAACTCCATGAGAATGGACTTTTGGATTCATGAGATTATGAATCATCTTGAATCATGCGAATGTTGTTTATTGTAAAAGATGATAAAGTTGTTCTTTGCTAAAAGTAGTTAAAGAATAATCGATTTATTAAGCATTATACATATGGATGTATATGAATTATAAATCAACTGCTAAAGGAGGTTTTAATACTTCATTACCTTTATGGAACTTTTCTCTAGATAAGAGTATCTAATTAAACACGAGTTTGGAACTTTTGAAGTGTTCAAAAGCTTGTAAAAGGAGTATGAAGTATCTTGACAAGATAGTAAAGTCATTTAGATATGATCCGAGTGGTGAATATTTGAGTCAAGATTTTGACAATCATCTTAGAAATTGTGGGACTGTCTCACAATTGACTCCTCCAAGTACGCCACAAAGGATGTTGTGTCGAAAAGGGAGTAATCGAACTCTATAAAGATATAGTTCAATCTATGATGAAGTCAAGTTGATCATCGTTTTCTCAAAAATATGCCATTAAAGCAGCTGTGTATATTGTTCCGTCTAAAACAATTCATGAATCAACATATGAGATATGGTTGGGTAAGAGACCCAAATTGTTTCATTGAATAAGTTTAGGGCTGTAAAGCTTATTTCGAATAAGTTGGCACCTAAATTTAAATATCGTATTGTGGATTACTCAAAAGGAAAGTAGGAGTTGTTACTCCTGTGTTTCTTTGGGATACAAAGTAGTTGTAGCTAGAAATGGTTTCCCCTTGAAGAGGGAGTTAATTTCTAGTAGAGTTAGTGGGAGTAAGGTACACCTACAAAACTCGTAATTCACAAAAGTGACATTTAACGTTGAAGAGGAACGTGGAAATGGTTTCATGATCATTGTTGAAATTACACAAGTCCAATGAAAGTCTAGTGGAATACGACATGATTAGGAGAGATATGGATTTCTCAAAATCATGATGTAATTTTACTAGATGAAGTAAGTCTTCTTTTATGAAGAAGCAATGTTAGATTTTGAATCTAATATGTGACTTGATGCTACAAAGGTTGAAGATAAGTCCATGTCTGACAATCAAAGTATAGACTTTGATAAGTCTTTTAGAAGATGCATATGCAATGGTTGCAAGTGAGTTTTCAAATTGAAAACCGATATGGATGGTGATCTTCAAACTTATAAAGCACGACTAGTGACTATAAGGATACGAACAAATTCATAGTAGGACTATGATGAAATCCTCTTTAGTCATTAATCATGATCAAGTCATATTGAGTTCTTGTTGCCATATCCCCATAATATGATTATAAAATATGGCAAATGGATATCAAAATCTATTTTTTACGTGAAAACATGATTGAGGATGTGTACGTGACACAACCCAAAGTTTTGAGCATCCAAAGAATTCAAATAGCGTATGCAAGTTTTCAAAGATTCTCATAAGGATCGAAACATGCATCAAATAGTTGGAATCATAGTTTTGATAAAGAAATCAAATGGTTTGATTTTATCAAAAGGATGATGAATCTTGTGTTTCAAAAGGATCAGTGGGAGCATATCGGTATTCCTAATGCTATATGTGGATGACATATGGCTTGTTGGAAATAACATTCTTACCTTGCAAGAAGTAAAATCTTGGCTAAGAAAGTAATTTCAGTTAATGTTATAAGCATGACTGCCTGTATTCTTGAAATTGGAATCTATACAGATAGATCTAAAAGAATGTTTTGGCTTAAGTCAAAGCATTGAAAGCGTTCAATATAAAAGACTTAATAGAAGCTTGCTTATGTTAACTGTGTAAATAGTTGCACATATACAACTGATTGCAATTAGTTGCAATATATGAGTCGAGATCTAGTATTCTCTTAAAAAGAGAAGTTATGATTTTGAAAGGTTCAAAATAAAACGTTATAGCTAAATATCTATAATAGCAGCCAAAGTATACAGTTACATGTGATGTAAAGAAATTTTGGATGAAGAAGTTCATCAAAATTTTATGTTTTTGTTCTAAGCATTGCTTATCCTGTGAGACTATTGTAGGGACAATAGTTCAATGCGTAAGAACCTTGTATGACACAAGCATATACTTAGGCGTTTTTCACTAATTTAGAGAGGCTGTCTCTAAAGAGAGAGTGAATATGTGTAAAGTAGCAACGGAAGCGAAAATTAATAATTCATTGACAAAGACTCCTGCACGAGTGAATACATGAAAGTCATGTAGGTCAATGGGTATAAGATACATGTATGATTGGCCATAGTGCAAGTGGGAGATTGTTGGAGATTGTGCCCTAAGGCCAATATTGGATTATGTAATTTGACTTCTAAGATTAATCTAGTGTAGATTAATATTATCATTTATGTTTGTATGTTAGCATTTATGATAAGTATCCATGAATAAATCGTGTTATTCTAAATATCCCTAGTCGATTGTTATTATGGGAATAATAACAAACTAAGACTAGTGTGAGTGATAATGGATATTCATAAGATGAATATAGTGTATACAGATACAGATTATACTCACGGGTAATATGTTAGAGAACATGTTACTGGAGACCCACTATGAGATCAAGTTCATGGTCATGTGTCACAACTGATCTTGATTATAGTAGTGTCATTAGCTGATTCCTTTGACCTGAGGTCACCATTGATTCCGAGATGAACTCATGTTGTGCTTTGACGCAGTCAAACGCTGCTTGTAACAGAGTAGTTATAAAGGCTGTGATTGGGTACAATATGACTCATGCTTTGGGATGTGAGTGACAGATATGGGATTTTGTCCCTCTCTATCAAGAGAGCGATATCACTGGGCCCCTCGATAAGTAAGACTGTTAAATGCATGGCCGTGCTCAAATAATTGATAGAGTATCAATTGATTTGTCTAAACAGTTTACTTTGAGATCGAGAAAGCATATGATTAATTATATAAGATTGACAAGTATACCATGTCTTATGATTAATCATGATATCAAAGAGACAAAAGGGAATATGACATTCTATAAATAGGTATTGGATCATTCCAATCATATTAATTGGGTAGTCATAAAGGCTTGCTAGAGTCCGCTTATGACTTATAAGGATATTATGGTAATTTCCTTATTGCCAATTGATATGAACCTATGGGGTCACACACAAAGAGCAAAATGAAGTTCATCTTTTCGGGTATAAATTATTATTGGATAATAATTTATGAATGAGAAAGAGAATGAATATATATATAATGATATATATATTTATATATGTGTATAAATATTAATATGATTAATATTGCATAAAGTATGCTACATATTATAATTCAATTATATAGAGATATAATTAATTATAATATCAAATATACATATGTGTATGATGGAAAATGGAATTGATTTAATATTAATTGAGAATTAATATTAAATTGTGTGGGTTAATTTATAATTATAACTAATAAGGGTATTAAGTTATAATTATAATTAAGTTTAAAGGCTATATAAAAGGAAGTTTTATAACCTAAAAACCCTAACCCTAGTCATTTTTAACATAAGATGCAGATTTTCTGCAGCCTCCAAGGGGCCAGCCGAAATCTCCCCTTTTCCATCTCCCAAGGTTTTCGAAACTTTGGCCTTCTCTCGTTCGAAGAATCGTTCTTCAATCCCGGCGCTAGCACGCGGTGAATGAATTGCTCCGTGTGGATCAACCGTAGAGGGAAGCTACTTTGGTTCCTAATTGATTCAAAACCTACAAAGAATTAAGGTAATTCTTTAACCCTCCTTCCAATTCAATGCAATGTACATGGGTCCTTGGTGGGGATTAATCCTTTTATTTCCGCTGCGTTTTGTTTTGTGTGATTAATTCCCCAACACAATGTGACCAAGTCTCGCATGCCACATTTTTGAAATGCTAACATTATCCACAGATGAGTTAACAGTAAAGGAAAAACTATTATGACACACATAATTTGGATCCAAATCCAAAACAATAAAACCATCCAACAAATGTCCACCACCAAGGCAGATATTGTTTATAAAGAGACTAAAATTGTTCAATTCAAAAGATAACATGAATCCCAAATTCATGAGGGTAGAAACAGATATCAAGTTCCTTTGAATTCCTAGGAGCATAGAGGACATCTTTAAGAAATAGTGGGCGACCACTATTTAAGACTAGCTGTCAACAGCCAATCCCTAAGACTTCCTCTTAAGAATTGTTTCCCACGTATATCCACCTTGTTCCTCGTGGAACACTGCGGAACTCAACAAAAGAATCTCTATCCTTTGTTACGTGGTCTGTTGCTCCTGAGTCTATGATCCACAAAGGACGAGATTCAGTTAGGAAAACAGAACTTGAAACAAATGTATAACACTTATACACTTCGGTAACATTTACCTCAGGAGCTTTGCAATCTTTTGCAAAATGCCCTTCTGTTTGCGATTGTAACATTTCACCCTAGAAATGTTAAAATCTTTCATGCCCTTCTTTTGAACCGGAATACTGCCCACCGATCTCTTCGCCTTCTTCTTGAAGAACCTCGTGTTCCTCTCCTTGGACTTCAGACCAGGACTTGAACTAGCCATGTGAACCTCAGATTTCACACTAAGAGAGGCCAGACGGTCCTCTTTCAGTTCAAGATGACGAACGGTATCATCAAAGGCCTTAATGTCGTTGACATGAGTTAGGTGCAACTTCATATGCTCCCACTCGACATGAGTTAGGTGCAACTTCATATGCTCCCACTCATTCGGCAAAGAACGTATCACAGCTTGAACTTTCTACTCCTCGAGAGCATAAAGCGCACTAAGCATGTGTTATATACGTGAAACTTTTTCACGATATCATCATTCATCGCACTAAGCATGGTGATGCGGGCAGATGAGTTCTTCCTCTTCCAGGCTTGATAAGCCTCAAGGTCCCTCTTTGTTTGGGCGGTGTTACCCTCAGGAGGAACCATTATTCTCTCCAGAGTGTCAAGAACCTCTGGTTCTTCAATTATGTATTGGACTTACATAGCCCAAACTTCATAATTGTCACCGTTCAAACGAAGGTCCTTATTTAGTTAAGCAACTATTGCTTTTGAAGCAGTTATTAAAAAAAAACGTTAAAGACAAAATAGCACTAATAAGTAAGCGATACACCATATTTATTATAAGATCATTTAAAACTAAAAATAGTGTTTGGTTCACGTAAAATCGAACATCCATGCGCAATGCATCGAGTCACCATTTACATAGGCTAATACAAACACCATATTAGGTTTTAAATTTCCAATAATAAATATATATTTAGTTTTGTTTTAGATTATATTTTAATTTATTTAACATTTATACTTCTCTTAAGTATAAAACTAATGAGTAATATAACACTTAGTTATAATCTCAAAATAAATAAATTAAAAAAAATACTAAAACAAATAACTAAAAATAGCAATGTTTAACAAATAAACATTTTATAATACCATAAAAATATCCAACATTTAGTCAAAATTACCACCACAATAAAAACTTAAGCACAAAGCCCTTCAATACAAAATTGAAAAACGAAATCAGCAAGAGAAAGAGTGAAAAATGAAGAGCTCAATCTTCATTTACATCGAGTGGAACTGTCTCAATTTCTTTTAAGGCGACTGGGATCATCTCTACGAACTTATAGTAGAGATCCAAAAGCATGTTCACAACACCCTTAATAACAGCATCCAGACATTGGCGATGAACCAACTTGTTACTTCTAAGTAATATGGTTCTAGGATTATAAGATAACTTAGCTCTTTCTTTGGCCAAGGTCAACACAAACACTTTGCATTGGGATCCATAATCCTATTCAGGAACTAATCCATCAATGGAGTCCACTTTCGTCGAAATCAGAATTTTCTCCAAAATAGAATTTTTTAAAGTGTTTTTCACGAAAAGCATTTTTCGCAATTTTAACATTTTTAATTGATCAATTCCAGAGGAAAATCCTCCTTTCCAGACAAGCTCTATGATTTCCCGGTTTTAACGCATTAAACCGCTCCAAAACTCTAACAATATTCCCTTCCTCCAACGGGGAATACCATTTAAGAAAAGCTTATCTTCAAGTTTTGGATAGTCCTCGTCTCCTCGTGAGACTGGATTATTTTCACCTTTTTTTTTTTTTACGAACGTTTTCATTTCTATAACATATATAGAAATAACCAAAACTTGTTAATGATCAACCAAAAATCAGTATATAAATACACAATAAATATACTGAATTTTCTTGAATTTATTAAACATAAATTAAGCATTTATACACAATAAATACAAGTAAATTTAGTTTAAAAATATCAAATGAATTCCAAAAATTCATCAAAATATATCAAAAATTCAAGAAAAATGTAAAATTTAATTCTGAAAAATATTTGACGAAATTTGGGCGCCGGAAAATACCTCACGCGCCAACACGCGCCTCCGGATTCTGTTCCACGCGCCACCACGCGCGGAAACGCGCCTCCACGCGCTACGTAGGGCTGCTGACGCATGTGACACGTGGTCGCTTGTGATTCGTGCTGACATGTCCTAAATGACACGTGTCATCACCTGATTGGGTCAAGGGATGACGTGGATGATGACGTGTCGTGATGATGTGGCCAGCCTCGACACGTGTCACCACCCTATTCGTCCACACTGATGACGTGGCAAGTAACGTGTCACGATGACGTGGCAAAATCACAAGTGGTTGGACACGTGTCGTCTTACCATTGGTACACGTGTAAAACACGTGGCAGTTGACCGTTTCAGGAGCAGTTGACTTGAACACGTGTCCGAACGTGATTGGTTAGACTTTTCAACCGTCAGAAAAATCAACGAATGGCGTCGCGCCACGTGTCCAGCATCAAAACTACCCCAACCGCTTGGAAACAAACTCCACTCGCGGTGGTGGAGAGTGAGGGCCACGCGCCGCCTTCTGGGGCTCCGTTGGCCGTGAAATTTGACACTCCGACTCGATTTTTCGTGCTGATTTCAGTGGTGTGGTCAGATTTACGAAATTCCGATAAAAAATTTTGACACTATGTACTGTTGGATCTAATACGGTATCGTTTTGACTCGGATAACAATGCAAATCCGT
Organism: Euphorbia tirucalli; assembly: GCA_039660915.1. Taxonomy (NCBI): domain Eukaryota; kingdom Viridiplantae; phylum Streptophyta; class Magnoliopsida; order Malpighiales; family Euphorbiaceae; genus Euphorbia; species Euphorbia tirucalli. Next base: position 10,094,823 of record CM077638.1, read on the forward strand.
ATCAAAACGAACAAAAACGAATTCAAAATTAACAGAAACATATTCTTATCATGGAATATCAGATTTCAATGTCTACGGAATCATTTTGACGCGGATTTCAATATAAATCCGTATCAAAACGAATGAATATGTATTTAAACGAATCAATACGTATTCAAACGAATAAAGAAACGTATTCTTATTCACGGATTTCCATAAACCAAGATATGAACACATCAATTTTTCATGGAATACCAGAAAACTAGATTCGAACACATCAATCTGTAAACCTTTCGGCTCTGATACCTATGAAGTCAGAATTCCATAGATAACCATAAACAGATAGATAAACAGACTTACGGTTTATATGCAGCGGAAACTCGTTTATGGAATGGATCTGATCTACGCGAGAAACCGGATCGTTCTGGTTGCCTTTCCTACGAGTGTATGAATACACTGAGTACGGGCTATATCCGTGAATTCTTCCGACGAACGAAGAAGTAATCCGTGTCTAATCGGTAGGGACGTTTTCCTCGGGAATAGAATGGGAATCTCTACGATTCCATCAACAACCGGAAATAGAGAAACTTCTTCTCTATTTATAGTGGAAATCCCAACTTCCATCTATATATAGGGTCGGACCAAATTACACATTTAGTCCCTGTAATTTACACATAATTACAGTTTAGTCCCTGCCATTCCAAAATGTCATGGGCGGACCAAAAACCAACAAAAACTTATTTCACAGACTAATAATAATTGCCCCCACCCAATTCTTCTTCGTCCACTTCTTCTTCTCATTTGTCTTTGCTAAAAAAAAAAATCCCTAACTCTCTCAGGTCAGGTCTTCGTCTCCCGCACTTCTCTATTTACGGATCCGCGTGACATCGACCGTCGGTGGGCTTCGTTCCTGCCAGCGAAGGTGAAATCCTCCTCGACGACTGATAAGCTAGTGAGTTCATCGTCCACGACCGATTAGCCTTCGATTGGGCTTGTTCCTGCTGGCGAAGGTGAGTTCCTCATCTGAGTCTACGATTTACCTTCCCTGCATACTGGATTTAGTTATTATTACTTTATTTAGTGATTATTGCTTCTTAATTTATACCCAGAAATGAAAAACACTATAATTATTGCTTCTTGATTTACACCAAGAAAAGAAAAACACTGATAGGTTCTTGCTTGGATTGTGGCGCATCAATGTTGAAGATGATCTTCAATTACAACACATTATAGTTATAAGAAATTGATGTGAAAGAATAGCTCTCTGCTTCTACAATTAATTAACACAGAAGAATAAGGACAAAAGTAAAGATGTCTTAATTTTTACTGCTGTTCACAATTGAAGACTTTACTTGAGAAACTCTTATTGTGTAATGTTCTTTTTTCTGCTTCAACCATCTGGGTTTATTTACATGTTTGTAAGAACTCCATTACAAGTTCTATTTTTAAATGCCTTGTATCTTTGTTGCATGGGCTTTATATTAGATGTTGGAATTTAGAAAATCTGCTCTGTTTCTGTGAGCTGCATTGAAGATATATATCGAGGAGTTATCATAGGTGTCTATAAGTTATGCTAGGAGTTGATTAGAAATGATTGATGAAGCTCCTGGTCCCCTTATTTTAATCCATAATTGTTTTGGTTCTATTTGGCTCAAGGTTATTGGATTCGTGAGCTGCATTTTGAGCTCTTAATTTTTTATGATGGTTTCATGTGCTTAAATTTTTTAGATTTCAACGCATTTTGATCGTATTTGAATTATGTTATAGGCATTACCTTGAAAGTTAGGCATTATCTGAGTATTTTATTTATTAAAGGTCAACAGAGGTGGCAAGCTCTATCTTTACTTGTCTAACATATATATTAATGTATTTGAAAATTGAGTTTTAAGAATTTTATATTTGTATTTTAATGTATATTTGGATAAATTTGAGGGTGAAAATTGAAATTTTACAGGATTTTTTTTATAAAATATAAAATTAGCTAAACGGGGACTGGGATCCCCGAGGGGACCCGATTCCCCTCTAGGGACGGGGATGGGATAGATTTTTATCCCCGATTTATAAACGGGGCGGGGACAGGAATCCCTGATTAATCTGGGGACGGGGATGGGGAATGCAATCTCCGTCCTGTTCTGCCCCATTTATAACCCTATAGAAAATAGTAGAATCTTATTTCAAACTATAAAGAAAAATTTCATGTCAATTATACAAATAAATAAACTATAAAGAAAAATGTCATGTCAATTATACAAATAAATAATATGTTTTTAACAGAGTTTGATATTTAAAAGTAATTATTTTGTTATTTAGGAGTTCCGTATATACAAGTAAAATTGTTATAATTTAACTGATGGGACAATAAGAGTTTTTTTTTTTTTCTTTGGTTAGTTTAAAGTTAAATGGGGTATCTCCGTCGCAAGTTTAGGGAAAGTCTCCAACCCATGAAGCAATTTACCACCTATGAAAACTCTAACAATGACAACATAATGTGAACTCGTATAAAGATACTATAAGAATTGCTTTTTTTAGCTGTGAACCTACCCTAATAGATAAAAGGCATAATAAGTTAAATTGAAAGAATTTGGTGTAGAATTGAGATTATTATTGTAATTAAGACTTGTTTTCCTTTATAAATCCATAATTGAGATGAATGATAGCAGTTTAATTATAAAAAAGGGGCAATCAACCAAAAGTCAAGAATAAGAAATGAATTGGGTGAAAATCAACCCTTATTAAACTAATTAATACATGTCAAATTTGTTTAATAAATTATTAATATATCAACTGATTACATGGAAGGAAACTAATTAATATTATTATACAATTTACTATATTTAGATGAACATATTATAAAAGGAAAGTATAGCCTATGGAATATAAGGAAATAGATATATAGAAACTAATTTAAAAAGGCAACATATAAGTGATTTAATAATTAGAATCAAGTACAAATTAACATAATTATATATATATATATATATATATATATATATATATATATATATATATATTTCTTATACAAAAACATTAGTAAAAAAACCTATTGTATGAATGTTAACTTTGCAAAAGGCTGTTCAAAAAGCTCCTTTAGATGAAACACATTGCAAAAATTTCAAATTTAAGTTGACATTCAACTTCTAATCAACAGATGATAATACAATTATGATTCATTACAGAGACTTATGAATGAAGATAATAAATAGAAGTTCAATGAGTAAACAAATTAATACAACAATGAGAATTTCTAACATTCAAATAATTCATGAATCAACCATATATTTATATGTAATTTGCTCATAATAATCTATGAAAAAACTATCAATAAACTAATTATTTATAGATTCATAATGGTGTATGCGTAAGAGTTCATTACATTCAATTAATCCGCGAATCAACCTTGTGTTACTATGTAATCGACTCATAATAATTTACGAAAAAATATGAATAAACTAATCAATTTTGTAATGTTAATTTTGAAAACTCAAATAGAATTAGGAAATATTAAAGAAACACAAATTAAAAAATAACACTTTTTTTGATATTTGGAAATAAATAACGAGTAAACTATGCAAATATTATGAGTCAAAGGATTATGGAAACTAAAAAATCTATTAGATTTGGAGTCAATTAATTTAATTATAATAAATTTCTTAACATAACTTAATTACATTAAATTATGGAAACTTAAATAACACATTAATAAATAGTAATATTACAATAATTATTAGATATAGATGATAAAAAAAATTAATAAATGATTGATATTTAATTACTAGATTGTTTCCAAATCTTGACTATACCAACCCCTTCGAGAAAAGCCCACGGCCCATAACATTGGATTAAAACCCTTATTTTATTTGAGAGGCCTTTCACAAACAAATGTAAACTGACTTTCGTGCAGCCCATGAAATTATAATCTCAGCCCATATTTGCGTGACTTTTTTTTTTTTTTTAAATATATGTATTATATATTATATTTCCTGAGGTTTGAACTATGAATATATTTTGCATTAAGATTTTATTTTGTTACAGAAATAACAAAAATTCCCCCAAAATGAGGATTTGAAAAGATAATGAATGAATTAAGTGTTGTAGTTAGGTAGAAATGTAATCCATTTTCTATTTTGCGTGTAGGCATGAAAAATAGGATGGATTTAAAATGGAAGTTTGAAGTGTTTTATGACCAAACTAATTTATAGATTATTGAATACACATCTTTGTGGGCCCTAAAGAAGGGGTTGAAAAGAAAATAATTCAGCAAAAAAAAAAAAAAAAAAAAAAAAAAGAGAGAAAATGATAAATTCATCTAGTTTTTGTCACCATTCTGGTGTGTTTTATGCATTTTGTATTTGTTTCAATATTTGTAAAAGAAAATGTTAAATTTTTCTATTTTTATTAGCTAGACTAACTCTGTTTCTTGCCTTTTTTTGAACTAAACAAGCGTGCTAATAATTTTGTAAAAAAAATTATAAAGTGAATTGAAAACCCGACTTCTAACTACGACTGTGATAAACTTAAAAGGTCTAAAAGTTTAAAGTTCGTAATAAACTCTATCGAACTAGATTAATTGAAATAACAATGCCAAATTAAAGTTGCTGAAATGAAAATAATATTAAAAATTGAATTGAATTGCTGAGAATGTAAACTTACAGACAATATGAATGAAATTGCTAAGAATTCTCCTAATGAATTTCCCACAAAAAGCTAAGAATTCTCTAAGAAAAAATGATTGCTTGATTTAAATAAAAATTGGAAATTTGACTTGCTCTATTTGAGTAGAGTTTTTTATTAGAGTATGGAATCCCCTCCTTCATAACTTCTTCTCGCTATTTATACAAATTAAACAAAAACTGCTCTTCAGAACCCAGCACTTGCCCAACCACTTATCTACTTTCTTTAACTGCTCACTTCCATGACTAAAAACACTTCCAACTTCTCTGCCACTTTAGCATTTCACTACTTCTCCACTAAATTTCAACTTGCACCTGTATTTGAGCAACAAACTTCCTACAGAGAAAATAACTAACTAATTAATTAAAGAACCAATCAATTAATTAATTGGTTAATCTTAAAAATTAGCAAAAAAAAATTCATTGGACCATAAATTATTTGTAAAATCGGCTCAGTTACATTATGGTGTAACAAACTCAAATTTTTTTATAGAAATATTTCAATTTGGTCCCTATTTTTTCTTTTTTTTTTTCTTTATTTATTAGCCAATTTTTGCTAAAAAATTTATATGTATTTTTTATTTCAAATATTTACATGATTATTCTTGTCTTGTATGAAGCACGATTCTTTTTCTTTGTGGTAACTTTTTTAAAATAATTATTGTATTTTCTATGAAATATATAGTTTAATAAATATATTTTGTTTGAAGTCCCCCAATGATATTCATTCTAGTTTTGCCACTAACTTGCAATAACCTCATCTTGAGGAGGCCGTGTTGGAGTAGAAAGCTTTAAGTAAGGAGCAACATCAAAAAGACAACAATAATAAAGAGAAGAACGAACTCAATCCCACATTGATAATGTTCTTGAGCTATATCTGTAAGTTGTGTCCCAATACATGTGGACGTGTTTTGAGACGATAAGACCAGTTAATGAATAATTTACTTATCTTAAAAAGTTAGCATCTAGATAATAACGGACTAAGCTATTACAAATTGGTCATATGTTATCTTATATATATGGATTAGATTTGATTTGTATAAAAATCTCAAGCACACCTAAATATAAAAGTTAATATTTTAATATAATATATAAATTTGTATTTGAATACATGGACATATAGTTATATCATTTTTGAACTTCCTATAAAATACCAATTTTTTATTTCTGAAAATATTAAAGTGGATTGGACTAGGCTGAATTTGAGAATCAATCTTAAAAAAGTTGAATCCCCATAATATTAGACGAATATAATGAAAATTAAAGTTACCTCGTTTAGTTTTTTACCAGTCCAACACGTTTAAACCTGACAACAATGAACAAAACTTATATATTTATTTATAAAGTATTATCATTAGTAATGAAATTAATGCCTAAACTACTTACAAAGATATCACAATTCTAACTTTCTAAGAGAGAAAATGAAGAATAAACACACACAAATTTTATCTATTTAATTAAATTTGTAATATAAATTAAGATATGTAAGTATTTAATAAAGTGGAACTCCAAATTAGTCTTGTACAAAAATAAATTCATAGAATGACTTTTCGTTATCACATAACATCAGAATATTAAGAAAAAAAAGTCACATTTGGCACAAGTTTTGAAAATTTGATATCTTCTCTATTGGATTTCTATCAAATCGCAACATACAAAATCAACGAATTACGATACACAAGATGATAACAACTTCAAAAATTGACCAAGTGTGAATTATTTTTCATGTAAAGTGGCACCACTTGCTCTTGTTTGCTAATAAAAGGCAATTTCAAAATATTTATCAATCTCAATCAAATCATTAATGCCATTTTAGTAGTCATATATTGATGCATATGCAACTTGGATTTTTGTTAATGCATATGCATGGTGTATATATATATATATATATATATATATCAGAAAATATATCAAATGGAAGAGTGATCACTTAAAAAAAATATTTATCTACCTTTAGACATATTAGTCGAATATACATATAAAAAATTGGCGGAAAAAACAATATTGTGGACTTTATACATAGCATGATATATATTTTTTTTCTATGTCACAAACATAGACAGAAATTGTATTTACACATTAGAAAAATTATTATTAATTTTTCTTAATGAGTCACTACGTGTAAAAAAGGTAATTCAATAAGTAGACCATTTAATTAACAATTCTAAATTTAGTAATTTTGAATTAATATGGATAGAGATATTTTACAAAATTAATGCTATTAGATATAATTAATAAAAACGAGTTATGTATATTTTCTGACTCAAAAAATATAAATTTGTGTGCATATTTACGGGTGGATTTATTATGATTATTATAATTATCAAAGGAAGAAAACTACCGAAGCAAATTGGAATTATGACATGGACTTAAAAAGAATTGAAAGCAAAGTCTGTTGTTACACAAGAAGAAGAACAAGTGGACAGGATTTACAGATTTTGGGTGGTGACAGACCAGTTAAGTGGAAGTTAATGTTGGTGGGTTTTTTGACTTCCCATTACACATGAAATTAGAATTGGTGATATATATATATATATATATTGATCTTGACTCTTGATTGACCCATTTTTAAATTATTAATTGCAACTTGCTTCTTCCATAAACTTTGCGTCCAATTGAATCATTTAAGTATAGCCTCTTAATTCTATTCCATGATAATTTTAGGTGTGGAAAACCATATTTGCCTATATGTTGCACACTTTAACCATTTTATTTCAGATTTCTTTTCTTTTTTTTTTTTTTAATAAGAGTTTTGACCTTGACATCCTCTTTAAAGATCCAATGAAAATTGTGCTAATAAAGAAAACTCGACTTATTGATAATCTTAAACTTCAAAATGAGATAGAGTAAGGAATATTTAACAAGTGACAACTGTTTCAGTATCAATTACACTTGATGGAGAGTGTTGAAAATCTCACATTAAAAATAAATTTGATTTAAACTCAATCCAATTCACAAAAAAGTGAATAGAAACCCTTCTAAAAAAAATTATATATACATAAATCACATTCCAGTAAAATTAGAAGAATAATTTAAATTAATGTCTACCACTACCTTAAATCTTCATGATGATAATGCAAGGAAGGACGACCTACTATGTTGACAATATCACATAAATTGTCTTTCACTTTTGGATGAGGAGTAACTGATAGTCAAAAGTTGGATGTTTAGAGATCCTAATGGGCCAAAAAGGATGTCGTTAATATATTAATGCATGCATCAGGACATTAAAAGAAAATGTGTTTGAAAGGAAGAAAAGAATAAGAATAGGAAATTTATAGAAAAGAAAGAAGTTAAGACATAGAAGACATCACTTTTATTAAGGAAAAAAAAAAAAAAAAGGATAAAGAGGTCGAAAATTAGGTAGAGCTATGTATGAATGTGTAAACACATTTTAGTTAAAAAGAGTTGGCGTGCAAAACTCTTTGGTTTGAATGCGTGTTTCTCACAAACACACGGTTCCGCACCTACACGATTATCATGCAATTCATTGGTCCAATGCCTTGGTTAAATATCTATTATTTAACATTATATATCCGCTTAATTACGAAGAGATTTTATAGGTCTTGAAAGTGTTAGGTCTGACTATATAAGAGAACACATATGTTGAGGTACACAAATAATGTAACTCAAAACCATATTGACTTGTCTTAAGACGCAATATATACCATTTATATGACACTTTTTATTATCATTTATATTCAATTTCGCTCCCCTCAAATATTCTATTCCCTAACATTTTTTAGGCCCAAGATCATCAATGAATATTGTCTTTTCTACTAATGCAAACTCCACCATTCTTTAAATACGGACTTAGGATCTTTCGGCTATTAGACTTTTTCTATTATGATACCATGAAAATACTCCATGGGCTTGAGACTTCTGAACCCGACTGTGTAAGAGAGCACATTAGTGAGATTGAGCCATATAATACAAAATATTTACTTATGTGTTAAGCCACAGTCTACTCCACTTATATGTCAATCTTTATTACTATTTATATTCAATGTCAAATCTCCAGCAAATTAAACCTCCAGTTGGAATGGTTCGTGAGATGGTATTGAAGTGTTTAAGGCTGAGTCCAAATCTTAATTATTTTATTTAGTAATGAAATTCAATACATGGTATTAGTTTAATTATTCTTTATCATTGCTTGTCAGCTTAAACTTTTACGTAAAATAATTCAATGACAATTTTTTGGCTTGACATGTTGTAATACCATGTCAAGAAACTATCTAACTTAAAAAATTAAGTTTACAAATAAGACTTAAAAATTATTAATTTGATTTCCATACAATTGTTATACAAAAACTAACTATACAATTTATAGAGTATATAAGATATTTAATATTGACTAGTTTCAATACAAAAAAAAATTAAATTTGTTAATATATATTTTGCTGTTAAAGGTACGAAAAATAGTAGTCATAATTTTTGGCAGAAAAAAAATTTATTACGTATTGTTACAAAATAATTATGATTTTATATTTTTTTAGTAAAATTTAATATAGTTTTGCTAACATCGATAGATATTTCATATGACAACAATTTTTGAATAATTCTTACTGCATTTTTTTAGTTATAAAATTTTTTAAGACCAAATTTAACATTTTATGTAGTGAAATAATTTTAGGTGTGATATAATTTTTTCTTTATTTAAGTATCTTGTGTATTGAAGTTGGGAAACAATATTTACTTATTTAGTTCAACTACCATTATTTATCACATTAAAAATAAAATAAATGGGAAACAAGAGTTAAATTCTGAACAATAGTTTGCCATCCTCCATGATTAATTAGAAAAGAAAAACTTAATATTATTAATGAAAAACTAGAGAAAAAAAGTTGACATTGAAATTTTTATAAGAAAAACAAAATTAATGGAAATTATGTGTTAATTTATTGTAATGGCCGGAAAGGAGCTATTCAAACATGAAAATATACTAATACAGTAATACTTAATTTGATCATTAATTATAAGATACTCAAATCTTGGAGAAATTTAGACAAAACAAACAATTATGAGTTTTTTTTTTTTAAATTAATTAATTTCCTCTATAAATGAATTCAAAATTTCCAATTTTGTGTGATGATGCAAAATAGTATATCCAACCACCCTCCTATTATTCTTCCAACTCTCTGTGCATGCCATGTGCTACCAAACACAATCCCATCTCAAATCTTTCTCTCTTCTATTTTTGATTTTTCAAATGAGTAACCACCTTAATTTCTCCCTTTTTGACCAATTGGACCGATTAATTATTATTATTATCTTTTTTTGTTAAAAAGATTAACAATAACCTGAATTCTAATTAATTTTGGATTGTCTTTCCCCAATTTGCTATATTATGTTTTTCTGAGTTCTGATCTTCCAGCTAGTAATTAAACTTTTTGACTCTCTTTTCTAGAGAGTGCATGCACATAGGCAAATGAAGAAACAAACATATCTTTTAAAAAAAAAAATACTATTATTCTTTTTCTTAAAGTCTCACTAATTAATTTCTTTACCAATAATATATTCTTTTGAATTTAATATTTAATATTATAAAAAAAATAGAGAAGATAATAGCTAGGTGTGGCATTGGGCACTGAATTGAGTGCCAAAGTTAGGTGGGTATCGGCAGTTGGTAGTTTATTTCAGGCCGGTCAGGTCAGTTAGGGAATCTTCCAATTATTATACTATTATAAAAAATTTGGTCCACATATTAATTTATTTATAATATTATTAACATAAATTCAAGAAAGAAATAGGTGAGGGCCACATGATTTGCATCCCATTCTCCATACATTATTCATTAGTGAGCTTGCTTTAATTTAAATGCCTTTAATCAAGGATTAATTAAGATACTGGCCTATGAAGAATTATACCCTTTTACCCGAATTTAGATTTGCCTAATCTTACCTGCCTTACCAAATGACAAAAATTACGTTGCTATAATTATAAAGATAATTTATTGCTTAATTGTAACCAACAAATATACCTCAATTTCTACCATTAAACATGGATTATTAACAATTATTTTTTTGGTCAAAGTCGTCTAATATATCTGGTTCTACCAAGAAGGTTTTCACTAACTCTCCATGTCATGATGACTTGAAAAACCTAATTGTTATAGAATTGAGGATTAATTCTTATACAAATTTAAATACTAATTCACAATTTACTACAACAAATGTTAGAATTAGTAGCAAAAAGAATTTTATTGCCAAAAAACACATTTAACAGCAAAATTCAAAAGTTACAGCTAAAAGCAGCAAAATTATATTAATTTTTTGGCTGCAAATATCTACGGTCATTACTTTCTCACAACTACTTATGGCAACTATTTTATTATTGTTGTAGTCAAAAAGCACATTTAGCACAATATCTAAAATTTGTTGTCGAAAAGCAAATTTAGTAGCAATAAAGTAATTATTATATGTTGCTGTTACAAAGTTGTGACCGTAGGTATTTACAGCAAAAATTTGATATAATGTTATTGCTAAAAGTACTGATGGATATATTCACCTAAATATCTGAATAGAGTAATCAAGTTATCTTTTGTAGCGTAAATTATCCGAGATTGATTTGCAGCAGAAAAGATCTTGAACCACGGGCTTGTATTACTGGTCACGATTACTACATGTCAGTTGCTTGTGAGAGAGTAAGCGATAAGTCCATGAATTAGATACGCGAAGAACAAGGGAGAAATCTCACAGAGAAATTTCGCTCAGAAAGTGCTAGAGAAAAAACTTGCAGGCAATGACTTGTGTCTTAATTGGTTATTGCATTTTGATTTATTGCTATCTTTTTATAACAGGTGAATATGACAATTCCAATTAGAATCAAACTCTAGTAGTAGGACAAATTCTAATTACCTTAGATAATTATATCTTTATTTGAATTGTATTTATCCACCTATCAAAGTTACGGGTAGACTATAACTTTAAATCCGATATAATACCTACAAGTGCTTTTTAGTAATAACTTTTGAATATTGCTGCTAATTATGCTATTTAATAGCAAAACTTATTTTTCTGTTAAATCTAACATTTGTTATAATGATTCTTACATTAATTATATATAGAGTAGGTTTTTTTTGTTTTTTTCAAAAGAAAGCTCATTTTTAGAACTTTTGTTGAGAATAAATACTCAACTCTGTAAAATTTAAAATTGGGGGGAAAAAAAAAAAGAAAAACTCAACTCTTGTGCTGAAAAAGAAAAGAAAAGAAAAGGTGAAAAAAGCTTTATATATATAAGTGAAAAATCCTTAATTAGTGATTCTCCACAACAATAATAAGGATCAGCACATGTGAAGCCATGTGTACCCGTGGAAGAAAATATCTTTCTATGTACATCTGCTTCATCTTTTGCAATGTTGATTGATCAACTGTGGCTTTGTTTTGCATTTGGATTCATAAACTAATTAGCTCATTATCACTTAATCAATTGGTTCGTGTATACATGCATATTCAAAATATAATTAGATCTTACATCATGGTTGACAATATATATATTGAAGGAATAATTCTTATACTAGATTTTTCCTCACTTATTGCTAGATATTTTTCAATATTTATTTGGTTAGTGATTCATGTGCCAATTCTTGACAATGACATTAATTATGAATATTGGTACTAATATTTGACGAATTAATTAAATAAATTTATGTGGTATAGACACGGTTCTTGTGACCAATCAGGCTTAAGTTTCACTTAATCTGGTAAATCTCCCTTTTCTACAACTTAATTAATCAAAATAATAATCATACTGATTTCAGTTATAATGATTGTGGTAGTGGCTTTCTGTGTCACTAAATCATATTATGCATTCCATGTGCCGACTAACTATACAACAACGATAAAATTAAAACACCTTCATAATGCTTCAATTTCAAATAATAATTAACCATGTGCAAACTGACAATTAACCAAATAATTAAACGTGTTATTGTTAACTTAGCACGCATACAACTATAACTAACTTCTTAGTTTAGCAACCTCAATTAACTGATTATTGCCTGATAAGTATCTGATTGGCGAAATTTTAATAATTAATTAGAGAAAAAACAACATCAACACTAAGGGAATCAACAGATTAGGGATGTTAATTAGCAATATATGATGTTGGTTGGTAAAGCTTTCAAGTGCTAACCATGTGATGAATCTTCTAGCTTAATTAGTGTAGATCACAAATAAGTTAATTATATATATCCTAATCAGCATATATTAATTCGGTCATATATATGATCCACTGTGGAATAAATATAATATTGGACAATTAATTAGTTAAAACCCTTTTCAGGTAGCTAGTGGTTCTCATAATCAAAGCATTAGTACATTTAATATAAGGCAGCATGTATGTCCAGAAATTTGGCTCTAAAAAGCATTTTGAAGGAAAAAAAAATTGTCTCATATTTATATATAATAATGCATTACACATATAGATAACCGATATTTGATAGCTTAATTAGTGTAGAGAGTCGTCATGTATTATTATATTAGGAGATATATATATATACAAGTACATTAGGGTTTAGGCTATACATGAGAGTCTTTACATAATTACAATTATACCTATGCTCATACTCTATTACTCCCCCTCAAGTTGAACGGGGCGAGAAGCTAAATTCAACATGCTACACATATAAAGAAACCGAGGTTTGCTCGACGGCTTGGTGAGCCCATCAGTGAACTGGTCTTAAGAGGTTACATACTGTACTTGCAATTGTTTCCGGGTCACTTGATCACGGACAAAGAAAAAATAACCTTTAAATGTTTACTCGGTGTGTGAAAAATCGGATTTGTGGTGAGATAATTAGCACTCAAGTTATCACACTAAACCCATGGAGGCATAGGAATCCAAAACCCAACCTCATGGAGAAGAATACGAATCCATTGAATTTCAGAAGAGACCGAAGCTAAGGAACGATATTTAGCCTCGGTGGATGAGTAAGCAACCGCTTTCTGCATTCGAGAACACCAAGAAACTGGATTAGGACCAAGATAAACAGTGAACCCTGAGGTCAACTTCCGAGTATCCAAACAGTCGGTCTAATCAGCATCAGAGTACCCTTGTAAAAGCAAAGTTGGGGCAACACGAAGAAGAATGCCCGACGTAGCCGTACCTCATAGATACCACAAAATGCGTTTAACTGCCGCCCAATGCGCAGAAGTAAGAGAATGCAGATATTGAGACACCTTATTGACAGTAAAGGACATGTCCAGACATGTCAATGCCAAATATTTTAAGGAGCCAACAACACTTCTGTACTGACTGGGGTCAAACAAGGGTTCGCCAAGCTTAAGGTGCAACTTTTCTAAAGGGCAAGCTGGTGTAGAAATGGAGCTGCAAGTATGCATGGAGGTCTGGCGCAGAAGGTCCTTAATATATTTCTTCTGAATGAGCAACAAACCCGTTGGCAGCCAATGAGCTTCAATGCCAAGAAAATACTACCGAGACTGTAAGAGAGCAATGATTCGGTCAAAGAACAACCGATTATTCCCAGTGAGCACCAATTCATCAACATATATCAAACAAAAAAGCCGAATCTTCCCTTTAGTATAGAAGTATAGAGAGGTGTCTGATTTGGACCCCTGAAACCCAATCTAGCACAGAACATCAATCAAACACTTATGCCACATACGAGGAGCCTGTTTCAACCTATACAAAGACTTCTTAAGCAAATAAACATGACCCGGAAAGGAAGCATTCACAAAACCAGGGGGTTGTACCATAAAAACCAGTTCCTTTAGATTGCCATTTAAAAATGCATTAGAAACATCCATATGTATAATAGACCATTTAAGAGACACAACAACAGAGAGAATAACTCGAATGGTAGTAGGTTTTACCACAGGACTATATGTATCAACATAGTCCAGCCTAGGACGTTGAGTGTAGCCTTTAGCCACAAGGCGAGCTTTGTACCTTTCAACAGAGCCATCCGGATGCCGCTTGATCTTAAAGACCCACCGAAAACCAACCAAATTCTGTCCAGGACTGGGTGGAATAATCTGCCATGTGTCGTTCTGAATGAGAGCATTATATTCCTCTTCCATAGCTTGACGCCAATGAGCAATTTTATTGGCTTGTGTAAAACTAGCTGGTTCAACTTCAAGAATATGAATAGTGCTGGAAAATTGCTTAAGCTTGGGTGGCACAGAGCCAGTTGTTGGGGATTTAATCGCACAAAAACAATACGCAGCGGAAATAAAAGGATTAATCCCCACCAAGGACCCATGTACATTGCATTGAATTGGAAGGAGGGTTAAAGAATTACCTTAATTCTTTGTAGGTTTTGAATCAATTAGGAACCAAAGTAGCTTCCCTCTACGGTTGATCCACACAGAGCAATTCATTCACCGCGTGCTAGCGCCGGGATTGAAGAACGATTTCTTCGAATGAAAAGCCAAAGTTTCGAAAACCTTGGGAGATGGAGAAGGGGAGATTTCGGCTGGCCCCTTGGAGGCTGCAGAAAATCTGCATCTTATGTGTAGGCTAGGGTTAGAGATTTTAGGTTATAAAACTTCCTTTTATATCCATTAAACTTAATTATAATTATAACTTAATACCCTTATTAGTTATAATTATAAATTAACCCACACAACTTAATATTAATTCTCAATTAATATTAAATCAATTCCATTCTCCATCATACACATATGTATATTGATATTATAATTAATTATATCTCTATATAATTAAATTATAATATGTAGCATACTTTATGCAATATTAATCATATTAATATTTATATATACATATATATATATAAATATATATATCATTATATATATATTTATTCTCTTTCTCATTCATAAATTATTATCCAATAATAATTTATACCCGAAAAGATGAACTTCATTTTGCTCTTTGTGTGTGACCCCATAGGTTCATATTAATTGGCAATAAGGAAATTACCATAATGTCCTTATAGGTCACAAGCGGACTCTAGCAAGCCATTACGACTACCCAATTAACATGATTGGAATGATCCAATACCTATTTATAGAATGTCATATTCCCTTTTGTCTCTTTGATATCATGATTAATCATAAGACATGGTACACTTGTCAATCTTATATAATTAATCATATGCTTTCTCGATCTCAAAGTAAACTGTTTAGACAAATCAATTGATACTATTATCAATTTATTTGAGCACGGCCATGCATTTAACAGTCTTACTTATCGAGGGGCCCAGTGATATCGCTCTCTTGTTAGAGAGGGACAAAATCCCATATCTGTCACTCACATCCCAAAGCATGAGTCATATTGTACCCAATCACAGCCTTTATAACTACTCTGTTACAAGCAGCGTTTGACTGCGTCAAAACACAACATGAGTTCATCCCGGAATCAATGGTGACCTCAGGTCAAAGGAATCAGCTAATGACACTACTATAATCAAGATCAGTTGTGACACATGACCATGAACTTGATCTCATAGTGGGTCTCCAGTAACATGTTCTCTAACATATTACCCGTGAGTATAATCTGTATCTGTATACACTATATTCATCTTATGAATATCCATTATCACTCACACTAGTCTTAGTTTGTTATTATTCCCATAATAACAATCGACTAGGGATATTTAGAATAACACGATTTATTCATGGATACTTATCATAAATGCTAACATACAAACATAAATGATAATATTAATCTACACTAGATTAATCTTAGAAGTCAAATTACATAATCCAATATTGGCCTTAGGGCACAATCTCCAACAGTTTGCAGCTGTGTCATCATTCTTCGTGGTGGAGATTTTGGAGGAGAAACAACGGATGGCATGGTCGGTAAAGAACCATAGGCAGTGAGATCAATAACAATGTACGGACTTGGCAAGGTGTCCAAACTAATAGGGGAATCGGGTTGGGGGTTAGGGCTGGTCGCAATAGGGAATGGTTCGGTTTGGGAGGCGGAGCTGGTCAGGGCTGGTCAGGTGCGGTTCGGACGGGCTGGTCAGAACTGGTGAAGGAGATTTAGGTGGAGCTGGTGGTGGGTCAATTGAATAGGTAGGACAGATAGGGGGTGGACACATCGGAGAGGGCATGGGTGATTGGACAGGAGGGTAACAAAGCATTGGTCCGGGCTCTTGAAGCGAGGTTGTTGACGTCGGGAGCACCTCAGTTGAGGTAGTTGCAAATGGAAACACCTACTCATAAAAAAGTACATGACGTGAGATATAAAGCCGACCCGAAGGAATTTGAAAACACTAATAACCCTTATGAACCTTACTATAGCTAAAGAAAACACAAGGAACCAATGATAGCATAAGCAACCAAATATTTTAAGAGAAAAGTAATCAAAGTCAGTGTCAAACAACTAATGAAAGGGGCTTTGATAATTCAATTGCTGCATTGGCAAGCGATTAATAATATGCACAGCACATTCAAAAGCTTTGTTCCAATATTTCAAGGGGACCTTGGCATGAGTAAGAAGTGCCAAACCTATTTCAACAATATGGCGATGTTTTTTTTCCGCACACCCATTTTATTCCGAGGTATACGGACAAGAAACCCGCTGTGTAATCCCATTCTCTAGCAAGAAGTTGGTTAAGGCTCGAAACTCACCACCCCAATCAGATTGAAAATTTTTTAATTTGGTGCCAAAATAATTTTCAACAAGGGTTTTAAAGGATGTAAAAATGGACATCACTTTAGATTTGTGTTTTATGAGGTAAAACCACATGTATTTGCTTTAATGATCATTAAAGAGAACATAAAAGGCATAGCCATCATACGAAGTAACAGGTGCAGGTCCCCAAACATAAGAGCAGATAAGTTCTGATGGATTTTTAGCTTTAAATGTAGACAAAATAAATGGCTGCTTATGAACTTTAATCAAACAACAAGCATTACATAAAGAAGCATTGGAAAAGGAATGAGCTGAAATTTTATTAGATTGTAAAACTTTTGAAACAATGGCCTTGGCAGCATGTCCTAGTCTAGCATGCCAAGTAGACAAAGAAACAAAATTAGCTTTAATAGATACTGGAGGTGTAAGACACATGGAGTAGAGTCCTTTATCACTCTGGCCTTGATACAGAACCTGCTTCGTTGCCAAATCCTTGATGACAAAATAATTGGTAAAAAATTCAACAGAAACAGGGTTAGAATTTGTTCAAGAATAAACAGATAACAAATTTTGATTAGTACGAGGCACATAAAGAATATTACGAAACTAAAGCAACGTGTCATCCAAATAAAAACTCGAACTACCGATGCGAGAGATATTAAGTTTAGACCCATTACAAAGTTGGACTTTCTCAGGACCCTGGTATTCAGAATGAATAGCAAGGTTATCAAGATCATCAGTGAGATGGTGAGTCACCCCCGAGTCAACAACCCAAGCTTTATTGGAGGAGGCTGTTTCGGTAGTCGTCATATAGGAGCTAGGAGAAGAGGTGTCATTGCTACGTTTTTGTTTGGGTGAAGGACAAACATTAGCCAAGTGTCCATTGCCACGACAATTGTAACAAATTCGTTCAAAGTGAGGTTGATCACCATTAGAATGAGAGTTAGAACTCCCATAAGAGCTCGGATACCGTTGTTGCTGCTGGAACCGGCCACCACGGCCTCTGATGTTGGTTCAGCCACCACCACACCCTCTGCCACGAACGGGAAAGGACTATTGTTACTGTCCATGAACCGAAAAGTGGGTTGTCGGTAGAATTCCATCCCCACTAGTCCGTTGTTTAGCGTTTTTCAGATAATATTCCTCAGAAAGTAACATGCCATAAACATCATCAAAGCTAACAAGTTCCAATTTAGTCTCAAGAGTACGAATAAATAAGTGATAATCATCAGTCAAACCAACAAGTAAAAAATCAATGTGGTCCTCCTCTGGGACGGTATATCCTAATGCCGCTAATTGATCAACGACAGATTTAGCTTTCTAAACATAGGTAGCAATATCATCATTACCTTGAGATAAAGAGTGCAATTGTCCCCGGAGATTGCGAATCTGAGCTTTGGAACCAGAGGCATAAGCCGCCATCAATTTATTCCAGACGTCACGGGCGGTAGTGGAGCCAACGATTTAAGGCACAATCGAAGGATAAACTGACGAAATGATCAAGCTAAGGACCTGCTGATCACGTTGTTCCCAAGCCAAATAAATCGGATTTTCGGATCCGTCTGGGAGGAATTTATGCGATGGTGGGGAGGTACCAAGAACATTATGAGAGAGACCGCAACCACGAAGCATCGGAAGAATCTGAAGTTTCCACAAAAGATATGAGCAATCTGAACTGTGGGTGTGGGATTAAATGTCACTGGAGGGATCAGTTGGTGGGCAAAATTTCCACCCGTAAAGGACACATAGCCTGTGTTCGGCGTGAGCTGAGAACCGACAGCCGTAACAACTGAATCGGTGTTGGTGAGAAAAGCATGAGTAAGAGGGATATTCATGATTGGGATCCCTGAAATCGGTCCGATGAGAGCTACAGAGGCCGAGACCGGAGTTGCCACAGAGGCAGAGGAGACGGCAGCCACGAAGGCAGAAAAAGAGGCCGACAAGGTTGAAGAAGTTGAAGACATGACGGCTAAAAATTTTTGGACGAGAAGAGCTAGGGTTAGGGTTTCCGATTGTTCAAAGACAAAGGAGCTCTGATACCATGTAGAGAGTGAGGGAAAATGTGATGTATTATTAGATTAGGAGATATATATACAAGTACATTAGGGTTTAGGCTATACATGAGAGTCATTACATAATTACAACTATACATATACTCATACTCTATCAATTAGCACATCTCCATTACTCTCGTTACTTTCAAGAGCTGCATATCTAGGGCATGAAGTTTATACATATTAATGAACATTTATGAGTGGCCTAATATTAGCTGGTGACCCGATATTACATTTGTGTGGTTGAAATTGGTAAAAAAGAAATGGTGGTTACTTCAAGGTGAGGGGAGAAATATTGTTTGTGTAGACAGTGAAAAAAAGTGAGGCATAGACTATTGACTAGAAAAGAGGAAAGGCATTGGCAGACAATGATGGTGGAATGGAGGAGGTACTTTGATTGCTATCAATGATGGCTAGTATTTATAGGTTAGAGATAATAATAAAAACTATAATTGAGCCTTATCTATTAGTTTAAGCTTTTACGTCAATTGGTTTCATGACATAATAGCAGAACCGCTTAAATCTAGAGGTTAAGGATTCGAATCCTGGTACCTCCATTTGTTGATTAAAATTCAACACATGGCAGGGTGAGCTTATGTTGTACACACTTGAATCTCAAGGAGCATTCGCATGCAGGAAAATATCAGAGATAATAATAAAAACTATAATTGGACTTATATTTCAGTTTAAACTTTTTAGATCAATTGGTTCAATGATAGAACCCATATAACAAAAAATCAATTTGTATATGTTAAGGTCTAATCTACACCCACTTATAGAGCACTCTTTAAACTTTATTTATCTCCAATAGCATTAGCTCTTGTGGGATTAGGGATTCCATGGTTGATTTGGTACTATATTTAAGATAAAAGAAGGATAAATCCAATATCGTAAGTTGATTGAATTGAGACAAGTCGTTTATAAACGTAATGACTATTCTAAAGAAACATAGTTTAATTATAACTCCAAACGAGAAATTTGGCCAATTTTAGCCTAATTATTACCTTGAATGGGAGAATTATCCAGTACGTACTTATAAACAACACAGTACTTTTATACCTAAGCAAACTGAGAAATTTTGGCAGCATATATAATTATTGAAAAAAAGAAACAAAGAAAACCTTAATTTCAATTGGTCCATAATTATGGAATCCCAATAGAAATTACTACGAAAACTATTATTGAATTAGAGTGTCACTTCATTTAGTACATATTTGTCTGCAAAACATAGAGCCACAGCCACTAGTTGAATTATCTTTATGTACCAGCCTGATTAGAGAGGCAAAAATCTAGCCAATCAAATTACTTCATTCTACAAGTGGGATTTGTGTCCTTTTGTGTCAAGGCAGAGAGATCAGTCAGTCAGATATACCAAATATTATGGTACGATTTGTTGATTCACAGCACAGAAAATAATATCTTGAAAAATAAAATTTGAATTATCTATGACCTAAATAGGAAAGGTATTCCTCAAATTGCAAATTAATTTTCTTCAAATAATTTGTTCATGGTGGAAACATATATGGCCCCCAATTGATAGGACACTAGGCTATAGTATATAGTATATGTGAGTCAGAAACGATGCTGTAAAGCTTAATTAATGTGTTACCTTTCATGTGCTATTTTTATTGAGTTTATTCTATGAGTAAGGAGGACAAGTTTCATAACACAAGTTGCATGAAACAACATTGAGGTACTTTCAAAGTAAAATAGTGAAAAGTTGTCCACTCAATTTTCATGGCATGGGAAGAGGGAAGGAGCCATGGCCAATTGGACATCTCTATTTTCCTATCAATAATTAATGATCACATGCTATATTACTATTGCTCAATACAAATTTAAAACGTTAACTAAACCATAATATTATTAAATATATTGTTGGTTGTTATATGTAAGTTTATGTTTTTACGTTAATTGGTTTTATAATATTAGACTCTTTTAAATTATATGGTTGAGGATTCAAATTTTAACAATTTTATTTATTGTTAAAATTATTCTTGTTGTCACGTTTTACGTCTAAGAAACATTTGTTTGTTAAAAACTATATAAAAGCTACTCTTAGATCTTGCGTATCAACCGAGTTTAAGCATACATAATCTATTTTGATGATTATGAAAGAAGGTACGCTCTTTTCTTTAAGGAGAGCTACTACTGTTACAGAATGAGTTTCACATTGATTAATAAGAAAGCTATATGGCTCTTTATATATGTGAAACAATTCTTCCCTTTAATATACTTTTTGGGTAGTTAAGCATTTGTCTATATGGTATCAAAACTTTGTATGCGATGTTGAACTACCAGTAAATATTTGCTTCATGCTCCAGATACGAGTGGAGATGTGTTAAATCTCATATTGATTAATAAGGAAACTATATAGCTTCTTATATTCTCCCTATTCGAGATATCTTTTGGGGTGGATTAGGCGTTTGTTTACAACTACCACTCATTACAAGAAATGTTAGATTTAGCAGCAAAAAAAAAATTGTAACCAAATAAATTTTGTTAACAAAAAACTCATTTAACAACAATATCTAAAAGTTGCTATTAAAAAGCACATTTAACAGTAAAATCGTATTAAATTTTTATTGCAAATACCTACGGCTAAAACTATATAGCAGCAATATGCAGCAACTATTTTATTATTGCTATAAGTTATGGTAGCAATAAAATAATTAATGCATATTGTTGCTACCAATTAAGTTGTGACCTAAGTAATTTATTGATGCATACTACGTGTTTGATAAAATGTCCCAAAGACAAGAATATGCATATATACACTTGTTATAAAGTAGTATACTTGCTAGTGCTAGTTATAAACCCGTAGTAAGTAAAATGTTTTGGGTCCGAAATGCCACTTCTATAGACATTTTATAATCACAAAATACGTATAAATTAGAAGGATTACTTCCGTCCGAATTAA
The DNA here is from genome assembly GCA_039660915.1 of Euphorbia tirucalli. Lineage (NCBI taxonomy): Eukaryota > Viridiplantae > Streptophyta > Magnoliopsida > Malpighiales > Euphorbiaceae > Euphorbia > Euphorbia tirucalli. The sequence continues at coordinate 10,117,013 of CM077638.1, forward strand.
ACAAAAATTAAGGTTAGGAAGAGACCTAATAATTAATTTAACAGGGATGAAGTGATAAATAAGGATTATGAACGACTATGTAATAGATGAACAATTATTAAAACATGGAATTAATGATTATAATATACTAAAATTATATATAAATAATGCAGTAGAAGGAAAATTGGGCTTCCATGTGTGATCACATTATCAGCGCCGAAGCCACATAGCAGACCACGCTTTTAAATATATTTCCTAATAATTAATGACGAACATGTGGATGTGTAATTATATAGAGGATCAAAGTTTCATTAATTTAAGAATAATATAATATTTTGATCTAATTGGGTTCGGAATCCGTTTTATACCCAAGAATTAGAATAAATACCGATTTATTTAAATAATATTATATAAATTAAGATAAAACTAATTCGCACTTGCTCTTGATTTTGGAGTCATCCATGACATTAGCTAGGGAGGCCATGCTTTAATTAATTTGATATACAAATAATTAATCATCAAATTCATATATGTATATAAAAACGTAAAAGCAGAAGATGTCTGTAAGCTGTTGATTGGCTGCTGTGTATTAGCTACCTTTTCTTGTTTTCAACTCAATGGTCTAGAGAGAAAAAATCTGTATATCCGAGATTTGCTTCCGATAAATGACAATGTTTAACAGATATGCAATTTTGTTAATTTATTCATTAATTATACCTAACTTCCATTTGCCTCCCAATTAGGAGTATGATATTTACAAAACGATTAATTTCTTAAAATGAAATTTCTTGCCTAACAATTCAAACCTATCAACATCTTTACACGGCTTTACATAATTCTACCAATAATTATATTTTAAGTTTATCGTTCACATTTCTTTGAATAACTTTTTTATTCTCTAGCTTGCTTATTGTTAAGTAATTAGGAAATAATAAGTATTAATACTTTTTTTTTAATAATAAAGGATAGAATCTAAATTAAGAAATTCATTTCTATGTTATAAATTTGATCATAAATAATGTTTGTTTATATCAATCTTATTAACCGGTTTAAAATTGATTAGACATTCTTTAATTAATCCTATCTCCTAATTATTGAAGTCTACCGTGCATATTAAATATCAAACTCTATACATAATTAGAGTAGTTAGAGACCATTTTCCCATAAGCCAACCATAAAATTAATATTGAATTTGTAACATCTAATGCTTAGACATTAGCTATTAGTTGGATTAGTACTGTGAATGAATCATTTACTCCCAAAATTTAAGCTAAAGGACAAGATTCAATAATAGTTATTATCTTCAACACGAACGCCTTGTATGCGAAGTCTCATAACTAGACTTGAAGCATATATAATACATGTATACTTTTTCAGGGTGTTGTGAGAATTTGAACACTTTAATCTCATGACATGGGAAACTTTGATGCCATGTGAATGAACAATTTAATCGACTGATAGGTAAAGTTCAAGAATAATTGTTTTATTGGTAAATGTGAAAAAATAAGACGCGTATAATAAATAGAAAGATAAAATTAAGAAAAAGGAAATGGGGAAGAATAAATAGCAATCTTTATCAAGCAGGTAAAAGTGATGGAGCTGGGGAAGAGGTTTAGGACCGCAGGCGTAAGATCAAACTTCACTACAATCCAACAAAGAAAGGCAAATATATGTAGCATTTATCTATCTATAATTCGATCTTTCTACTACGCAGCCTTTATTGATGTTGTCGTCTTTATTAATTTTTCATTTTGAAGGCTAAGATTTCTTCTGCTGTATGCAATGGGGGAGGGCAGGGGGGGGGGGGGGACCTTTTTTTTATTTTACATCTAAAAATTCTATTTGGTTTTTAGGCTGAGTGTAAATTAATATTAAGAATGTGATTGTGATTGTGATTGTGATATATGTATTACTGGAATTATATATGTATACAGTATTTATTTTATGATATGGATAACTGATAAGTGCACTAGATGTTGATGGTTGAACAAATGAATGTCTGATATTTGTTACGTTTTCAATCAATTGATTGATATGAATATGGTTTATTAATTTACCCTGTTTGAGTATTTTGCTAGCTAAATTATATGCAGATTTTTCTTTCTAGAATAAAAGAGATACGGGATCTCTACCATTGGAATCGGCATTACGAAAATTGATTTAATTAATTAACTCCATCAACAAGAACAAAACCATTTTAATTTGTGCTAAACTTTTAAGTATAAAACAATAACGGTGATGAAAATTTGAGAAATTGTTCGAGACATAGAAATTTTGAAAAATATGTTTTATTAAAAAAAAAAAAAAGAAAAACTAAACAGAGGGGTTAAGGAAGGAATGTGGTAGTCAGAGGCAATATGGGGTCATAGATGTTGATGGACCAAATTTGCCATCCATATGGTCCCAAACGATTCCATTTAGCTTCCTCGCCGGTTAATTTCAACACTCTTCTCTTGTCTCCTCTCCTCCTCCTTTTTCAAGTTATAGATCTCAAATTCAAATCTTAAGTATACTCATAAAATTTTAATTGGAAGAAAATCCACTCAACATCATTTTGAAAGTGCTAAGATACTAATGGCTAGGTACCCTCTTTCAAAATTAAAATATTTTTCTTATATTAAGAATCTAATTGGAAACTTCACTTAAGTAATTTGGAATTCTTACGCTTAAAACCAACTTCAATTTGTTCTAAAATATACTTAATATTTTGAATTGTCATTTTTCCTTTTAAATGTCCTTTTTTTTTTTTTTTCTTTTGCTAGTTTCCTTTTTTCGTGCAAAAGAAAGAAAGCACTAATAGTTGATATGTTCATATCATACAATAGACATAAATTAGAGAATATATCTTTTATATATATAGAATTAGAGAATATATAAAAAACTTAGGATTATGAGGGGTATCTTCAGCTCAAGGCAAAAAAAAAAAAAAACTTTAATATTATAGACAGACTTACGAAATAATTTATATATATTGCTCTACCGATAAGGACCCCAACATCGATAATGAAATTTAAACCCAAATAAAAAAGTAATAAGAGTCGCTTCCTTACTGTATTGGCATATCAAAATTTTCCTAATTACGGTGAAGTGTTACAGTTATTAATTTAATTTAATTTGTTGTGTACATATTTTATTGAGTCTGTAATGTATAAAGAGAGTTGATTATAACTTGTAATCCGGTGCGTGGAATTATAACTTGTAATCCGATGTGTGGAAAAAGGAATAAAAAGAAGAAAGAAATTAAGGAAAAGATTATGGTGATTAGTCTGATAAGCAAAAATTCCAAAAGCTATAGAGATGGATGTACCAATTAAGTAACACACATTTTAGAACCCTCCAATAAAATTAAAGTAGTATTTAAAAAAAATAAAATTTATTTGATAGTGAAATTGGAATTTGGATTGGGAAGAGTATGCATTAATCCCCAAGTGCCCTTCCAAAATTACACCACGTGGTCTTCCCTTACGTGGATCACTTCGCTATTATACTTTCTCCCCCCTTATTCTCTCTCTATTTATACCCGTTTTCTCTTTCTCTTTCACCCCCCAAACTCACTTCTTTTCTCTCTCTCCTTCTCCTCCTTTCTCTCTCTCTAATCCAATTCAACCAAAATTCCCACTGGATCACTTCACTTAATAATCCTGTTCCTCCTCCATGGCTCCTCCTCCGACCACCAGTAATTGGGCTTCCACCCAAATTTCAAACTCTCTTTTCTCCAATTCAGTCCTTGATTTTACTAGTAATATTAAAATTAAGCCCAATTATTCTAAAAGATCGAAAATTCACTGTGCTTTACAGTCTCCTTCTGTTCTTCATTTTCCTAAAGATGATTCCTTTTTCTCTGTTGAACGGAAAACTCAACCCAACCACTGGAATTTCTTCCAAAAGGCTGCGAATTTAGCTTTAGACATGGCTGAAAGTGCTTTACTCTCTCAGGAACGCCAACGTCAGCTCCCCAAAACAGCAGACCCACGTGTCCAAATCGCCGGAAATTACGCTCCGGTGCCTGAACAGCCTGTCCGGAAGTCTCTTCCGGTGACCGGAACTATCCCTGATTGCATCAATGGTGTCTATGTCAGAAACGGTGCTAACCCACTTTTCGAGCCAATCGCCGGCCACCACTTATTCGACGGTGACGGCATGGTCCACGCTGTATCAATTGAAAACGGCAATGTTAGCTACGCTTGTCGTTTCACTGAAACGGAGAGATTGAAGCAGGAAAAGGAATTGGGGAGGCCGGTGTTTCCGAAGGCAATTGGGGAACTCCATGGCCACACTGGTATAGCAAGATTGATGCTTTTTTACGCCAGAGGATTCTGCGGCCTTGTTGATCATAAAAAAGGTACCGGAGTTGCAAACGCCGGCCTCGTCTATTTCAACGACAGGCTTCTCGCTATGTCCGAAGACGATGTTCCTTATCAAGTACGTGTCACTCCCTCTGGCGATCTTCAAACAGTTGACCGTTACGATTTTAGTGGCCAGCTTCAGCATACAATGATTGCTCATCCAAAAGTTGATCCTGTTTCTAAAGAGCTTTTCGCTCTTAGCTACGACGTAGTTCAGAAGCCTTACTTAAAGTACTTCCGTTTTTTTCCCGATGGAACGAAATCACCGGATGTTGATATCCCACTTCCTGTGCCGACCATGATGCACGATTTTGCCATCACCGAGAATTTCGTTGTAATTCCCGATCAACAAGTTGTCTTCAAGCTTCAAGAAATGATCACAGGTGGTTCTCCGGTTATCTACGACAAAGATAAAAAATCTAGGTTCGGAATTCTTGCCAAGAATGCCAGTAATTCCGACGATATTATCTGGGTAGAGTCACCAGATACTTTCTGTTTCCATCTATGGAATGCGTGGGAGGAGTCGGAAACCAATGAAGTAGTGGTGATTGGATCCTGCATGACTCCGCCAGACTCAATTTTCAACGAGTGTGATGAGAATTTGAGAAGTGTATTGTCAGAAATCAGATTAAATTTAAAAACAGGTAAGTCCACTCGCCGCCATATAATTCGAGAATCAGAGCAAGTAAATTTAGAAGCAGGGATGGTTAACAGGAATATGCTAGGAAGAAAGACTCAATATGCTTATTTAGCCATTGTTGAGCCGTGGCCTAAAGTTTCCGGTTTTGCTAAGGTTGATCTTTTTACTGGTGAGGTAAAAAAGTATATTTATGGTGATAAAAAATTTGGTGGTGAGCCCTTTTTTTTACCAAGAAATGACCCCAACAACAATGAAGGTGAGGATGATGGGTACATTCTTGCATTTGTTCATGATGAGAAGAAATGGAAGTCCGAGCTTCAAATAGTAAATGCCAAAAATTTACAGCTCGAAGCCACAGTAAAATTGCCATCAAGAGTGCCATATGGGTTTCATGGCACGTTTATAGACGCAAAGGAGTTGGTGAATCAAGCATAGTTGTTCTTGTGATTTTTAATTGTGTGTGTGTGAAAATTACCCAAGTGAGAGGAAGATTTTTTTACCTGAGGGATGATGTATTTATCCCCGGAAAATCTCCTGAAAATTTAGAAGCCTAACAACCCTTTTGTTTTTAATAGGTGTAAATTCATATTAAAAGGAAACCAGCTTGTAGCTTTTGGACATTAGGTAGAATTTAAGCTCAGCCGGTTTCTTTTTTCTTCAGTCTCTATTTTACCTTCATATATATTATTGAAAATTACACATTTACACATATTGATTTATTTTGTAGTTAATTATGTTGTTTTCATTTTAATTAAAAGAATATGATTGAATTGTGGGTAATTTAATTTAATTAAATGGTATGTGGGTAGTGAAACATTCCATGTGGGCACAATAACGTTGTTGAGGTCAATGAGTCAAATGTCAAGTTTTGTTACAGTCCATGTTCAAAAGGGAGAAGCCTAATGTTTGTTATCACTTTCGCTTTCTCCATTTTGGTTGTCACGTTTATTGTAAATAAATTAATTTGTCTTCTTTTTTGCTCCATTTTTCACTTTCCTCTCATCTTTTACCATTTTTCCGTTTGGAATTAATTAACCTTAAATTCTTAAATTTGAATTTAATATTCGATAACTTTAGATTCCTATAAATTTTATGTTCCAAATATCCAACTCTCTTTTTTTTTTTTTTTTTGATAAATAAAGCTCATTTATTAAGCCTACTGGCGATGAAGATCTGTAACAATAAAGTTCCAAACACAGGAGGGGCAATCCTCAATAAGAATAAGGGGTGAGGTAAAACCCCTGGCTCAATATGCTAATTCATGGGCAATTCTATTACCTGACCTATGGACAAAAGTAAAGTTACAGAACCTAAAGCATAGACTCAAATAAAAGGCATCCCAATACAAGAACAGCAATGAAGATTGGGGGAAAGATTCCGTTGCCAACACATCCACGACCTTTTTTGCATTTGACTCAATGCATACATGACTAAAACAACAATCAAGAGCAAGAGAGAAGCCAGAAATAATCGCCTGTAGTTCAGCTTCCTCAACAGATAAGCATGGGTCAATAGGTTTACCAGCGGAGGCTAAAACTTGTACCATAGAATCTCTAGCTATCAACCCTACCCTGCATGTATCACCGTGTTCCCCCCAAGATGCATCACAATTAATTTTAATGATGCCACTCGGAAGAGGTGACCATTGCTTCGCAGGGCCAAGGGGAGAAGAGCCATAAAGATGAGAAAGAACATGCTTAGGTTGGCAAGGAGGCGGAGCATCAGCCCCATTCTTTAAGGGTGGCCCTAGCTTTGTCCACCAACACTTCGGGGGGTATAGTAAAATTGTCGTGTATTCTTTTATTTCTACAGAACCCATTAAAAATTAAAATGTTAAAAGTAAAATTTTCATATTTTTATAATTTTATTATATATTAATTTTTAATTTTTTTGTATATTTAATTTTTTAATTAATTTTATTTTTATTAATACGTGGTATAAATACGAGATGTAGTGACAAGAATAACTTTTGGTTAATTTCCAACCTTTAAAACAAAAAATATGTTAAAATATCTCATTTCTACTTTGATAAATTTTAAAATTGTAGAGAATTTCTTTCATATAAAAATTAGTTGTTTTCTGTTTTTTTTTAATACATACCCAGAATCATTTTGCATGCCAGTTAATAAATATATCAAAATTACCTTGAAATTATAATACTAATCCAATGGAAAATCATAAACTTAAATTTCTATCTAGCTATTCTTTCAAAAGTTTTACGTGGTCGTGATGCCAAAATTTTACAGTACTCTCTATTTACGTTAACTTAATTGGTAAGTTTATTTGTAAATTTCTATGTAAATATGTCTAAAAAAAGAGTAATCAGAGTCAATTTTGTTCTCTAAAATTACAAGAAATTATTAATTTTATTTTTACTTTATAAAATATAGTCCAATATTATTTTTATAATAGAAATTTTATCTCAATTTTATTTGCAACGTATTCCATGGATAATCTCGTTAATGTTTATAGAAAAATTTAAAACTAAACCAAAATTTTACCATGCCATTGAAATCTGATAATGTGGGCAATACTTTAGCGGTTTCGTGCAATAATAATGAAATTGATATAACTCTGAAGACAAATTTGAGCTAAATTATTTTGAAAAGTTTTCAAACCAATTGTATTTTCTCTTCACTTAACTTTGAAACAATTCAAAAGAAATTGAAATCATCATACATAGAAATTCGAATGAATATAATTAGGAAGCCGGATATTTGAAGCATTATCTTCATTTATCATCCAATTACAATTTTTGCTAATTAATTATTTAAGTTATTTTTTTGGCTGCTTGCTATAGATATTTTAATATGTCATAGAATTTCAATAATCTTTTAATGTCTTCTTTCTCTTATTTTTCTTTTTTCTTTTATAACGTGAATGATGGGGTGTAATATATCAATGTTCACTAAAGTTTTATACGTATATATTGGTGGTCATTAAATTCAATTTTATATTAATAAAATAATTAAAATTTAGTTTTAATGTCAATAAAGTTATTATAACGGGAATTGAACAACGAAAAAGATGCCGTTAGAAATTAACCAAAAGTTATCCTTGTCACTACATCTCGTATTTATACCATGTATTAATAAAAATAAAATTAATTAAAAAATTAAATATACAAAAAAAATTAAAAATTAATATATAATAAAATTATAAAAATTATAAAAATATAAAAATTTTACCTTTAACATTTTAATTTTTAATTTTTGAAATTTTTAAACTATCACGTAGTGATGAATTGACAAGTTGTACTTTGTATTTTTAAAATTACTATTTTAAAATAGTAATTTTACTGAGACTAAAATCAAATTTTTCAATGGTTGTGGTGTATTTAACCCGTGAATGATGCAATTGAGTTGTTTAATTTCATTTATTTATTTGTTTTTGTTAAGTTAAAGGATTGAACAAATAATTAAACGTAGCGTAGGAAGTCAACGATATGTGAGGTGGGTCAATAAAAAAGCGATATAACCGAGAACTGATTCCATCACGTAGTTTGTGATTTTCTTACGTCACCCACCAAGGAGAGTTTAATTGCTTAACTCTTTCTTTCTTTCTTTTTTTTTTGGGATAAATTAATTGCTTTTAGTTTTAACTCTTTTTTGTTTTTTTTTTTTCTTCATAAAGCTTTTAGGTTTTAACTTACGTAGACATCAGTTGGACAATTTTAATTTACTTGGCTTTAGAAAATCTCAAATGTGCAGATAGATACGCTGCACGTAGCCAATCATAAAAAATTGTACAGGTCTTTCTTTCAGACAAATTTTTCTAAATTGTTTCGAGGGGCAGCTATCTAGCCAATCAATATCAAAGAATATAAAGTTCTAATGAATTTTTCTGTTGTTTTCTAACAAAATTACTTTTGATGGCCCAAAATACAAAATGGGATTTATATAACTTTTAGTGGGTTGAATATCAAATTTTTATTTGTATAGTTAAAAGTTCTAATTATATTTTCAATTAAATACCATTATATTAAAAATAATAAATGCAATGTTCCAATATATGTATTCAAAATCACATTCTTTTTATGTTTATAAACTTGATTAGATCGACCAATTGCCACATCAATTAGATATCTCCACATGTGACTAACGAATTAATTAAATCATTGCCCTTTTTACAAAAACAAAATCATTGTCAGCAAAGTATCTTCGTGAATTTTACATCAAATGTTATATATATATATATATATACAACGATTAACCAATAAATTATTTTTGCTCAATTTTGTGGACAAAACTTCTCCACAAGAACCATAAAATGCCAACTAACACAAAATATAAGGCATGTGAGAATAAACAAAATAAAAAATAAAAAATAAAATTTAACTATACAAACATTATATATTATTAAATAAAATGAATAATATGAATTTGCCGTAGAATGAATATTAGCCATAACTTTTGTGGAAAGTTGGTGGTGTTATTGGCAATGACAATTGAGGTCTCTTCAACTCATCTTTGTCATTGAGAGAGAGAGAGTGGCCACTAACCTTTTTCGTAGGTTTTGTTCAGAAAGTCTACTAATTTGTCTAATTCCTTCACTACATATCAAATTTTTTTTTTGGAAATAGACTTTTCAATAACGAACATCTTATCCTTTTTTTTTGTTTTTTCGTCGTCTTGCATGAATCTATTCAAGTTTTTCCCTATGCATTTCCACCGACTCTTGTCCATTTTTTCCTATAGTACCGCAACACCGCCTGCACAACACAACAGTAAATGCAGCATACACATACTATCAAAATACAATTTGCACGATTTGTTCGTCTTTTTTAGCATACGTACATAATTATTATTTCAAACTTGAAAATCTATAATCATTTCACCATTTTTATGAATAGTAATTTCTAATTCAATCAAAGTTCATTTTATCTTTAGCAAACGAAAAATTAGTAATTAATAGCAGAATTTAGCCTCAACAAAAACATCCTTCATACAACTAGCTTTTTGAAACATTTGTATTTTAGTTTATACTCTTTCCGTTCCATTTTGATATACAACTTTCACCCTTTACGTAGTTTAAAAAATTTTAGTTAATATAGTTTAAAACAAATTTTTCACGAGAAATTATACAATCTAGATGCATATAGACCATTGCAATGAAAAATTAACACGTGCATTTTTTAATTTTTTCAATATATTTTTTCGTTTTTCAATAACCATATTACATGTGTAATTATTTCATTAAATAAAACTATTCACAGGAACGGGGTCTATTATAAAGTTTTTTTTTTCGCAAATAATATCCTACTTCATCCTTGTTCAACTAATAAATAAGAATATATGAGTACTAACTAGTGACAATTTTCAATAATGTTTGCATTGGGATTAAAAAAAAATATAACTTTAACTTTGGTGTAATTGTTGATCTATATGCACAATATATAAGGGTATAATAAAAAAAGTACAAATTAACTAATTTTATAAATGAAAAATTGTCTATAATTTGAAACGAGTTGAAATAACAAAGTTGTCCATCAAACCGGGACGAATGAGTACACTTTAGAGAAGTAATAAAAAATATTATCATCATTGCTATAATTTGTTGCTGTAAAATTATGACCGTAAGTATTTTGAACAAACATTTGATAATTAATTGCTCCGAAATATGTTTTTTTGCAGTAACTTTTCAATATTGATGCTAAATGAACTTTTTGGCAATAAAATATATTTTGCTGCTAAATTTAGTATTTTTTTAATGCTTTGCCTCATTCACTAGCTTAATTTTTAGATTGAAACTATCAAAGCAAAACAATTCCTGGGAGCCAAAAGATTTTGAGTCCACATTTAAAGACCTAGTTGAGTTAGTTGGAAGGGAATATTAACCTCGTTGATAATTTTGGGTCTTGAAAGGATAGAGATCAAGCAGTATTTAATAAATGACAACTAGTCCGGTGATCAGTTGCATTTGAGAGAATATTGGAAATATCACATTGAAAATAAATAAAATTAGATAGTAATATATAAATAGTGTAGAAACATACTAGAGTTTGCCTTTATATAAGCCAATTGAATATCTCATTTTTATTTGCCACTTTATATTACTAATGTATTTTTTACCATATTTTCTCATATTTATCCTTATTTAAAGTACGAGAGAGATTTATTATTTAATGAAAAAAATACTACATTAAATTTTGATAATTAAAAAAAAAAAGAAAATTTTTGCGTAAAAAATAAAATTTTAGTAAAAAAATATTAAAGATAAACTAATCATTTAATAACATAATGTATTAAAAAAATGAGAGAGTATTATATTTGAAACACCCTTCTCATATAAATGCTCTCTTATTGTGAATTTTGTTAATGAAGCAACAATTCAATATAAATTGTTTTAATTTGAGTATCAAATTTTACTAAATAGAGTCTATATATGTTAATGGTAAAAAGATCGAAACGTGACGTAATATGTCAGTATTTGTTTGATGTTGGAAATTGGAAATTGGTTTTTATGTTTGAAATTTGAATGGTTGAGAAGTACTCATTGTCGCATGCTTAATTATAGCTCCTTTCTCAATTTTTAGACTTCAATATATGTTTTGTCTAAATTTAGGGTCCTCCCCACCGCCCCAACCCAAACTTTTTTTTTTTTTTTTTTGGGTCATATTTTCAACGCATGCAATTCTTAATTCCTTCACATTTTTTACATTCCTTTATTCAACCAAACTTCCTCTGTGGTATTATTGCTTATTCATATTATGCTACTCCAATTAATTTGATATCTTAACCCATGGAAATTGAGAAATTACTAATTATGTTTTATCCCTTATCAAACTCAAATATATAATTATAAATTTACTGTCAAATCAGTGCCAAAGAGAGAAACACTCTCACCATGACTGCTACGGTTTTCTTTCTTTTTTACTTTTAAAAAAAATGTATTTTGGTTCTTTCTATGCTCCACAATTGATATAGAGGACTCAATCTATACATAAATATCTTCTTCTTTTTTTTTTTTTTTTTTAACAAAAAAGCTTCACGTAAATGCCAAACAAACAAAAATTGTTTGCACTGGCTTGAGTTCACGTGAAATCCACGTGAAAAGAAAACAAAAAGACAAGAAGATGCATGGATTTGGTATATGAAAAGACCAGAAAACCCAAGTTAGAAAACAGTCAAACCTAATTAACCAAAAAAAAAAAAAGGAAAAACTCAAACCCATTATTGGTAACTGGTCGTGTATGAGACCGACAACTGCCGCCATTCGTTGACTCACCGTCATTTGTTTCACTCTCTGTAATTTTCACTCGCTTATTATTATTATTATTATTATTATTATTATTATTATTATTATTATTATTTTGGTTTGATTTTTTAATTCTTGAAATTATCCATTTTCATTATTAAGAAATTATTTCCTTTATTCAATAATATAATAAAATATTTGGAAAGTTATTCCCACCATGACGTTAAAAGGGAAATTTCAAGAAAGTGGCGCTTACACGTTTGGCTTCCAACCTTGGAAGCCAAATATATTAATTAGTATGAGTTTTATATGAGTGTGAATAATATATACAATTAATCAAAGAAAGGAGAAGAAGAAAAAAAAATTCTCACCTCCATCTGTCTCCCTAATTTTATGGAGAGTGACGAATACAATGATGCAAACGTACATCTACCATTCTTAACTTCTTATTACCTTTTTCTATTTTAAACTAAAAATAAATAAAATCATTAATTAACTTAATTACGAATATTCTATTTAGGAAAATAATTAATTATTAAATTTTGATTTCTCTTTCCCCCTGTCTCCAAGTGAAAATACTTAATTTATAATTGGGCACATAAATTCAGTTTTAGTTTTAAAATTGTAGTTAACTATAGTACTTAAATATATACTAGTATTAATTATTAAATATATATGTGGAGTGATAATAATTTCAGTTATAGTATATGGACATTGAAGTGGAGAGTGGCCACTCTTGCTTCCTCCACCTCAATTGGATGGATAGATACCACTTTTCCATTGAGTTCTAAGGATAAGAAAAAATAAAAGAATTAATTAAAAAAGAAAAACTCTCATAAGAACCGTGTATATGCATGAGTTAATTAATTATATAACACCAGATCAATATAATAACGAAAAGTAACACAAAAGTGTGCCTTGCTTGTGGTCGGTCAAATATTAATTAATAATATTTTATTTATACATTTATCATATTAATCTCATCCAAGAATCTTGCGGCTCAGTTAAACTTTGATTAATTAATAATGTCACCGCATATAACTGTCACTATGTAATTTTTTTTTATTTATTTAATAACTAAATCATAATGGATAATTAATTAATAATGCATACTTTATTATGTACAAAAATTAGTTGAGTCGAGATGAATAAGTGGCTATCGTAAGATCGCAAGTATGTGTGTGCTTTTCATAGTACAATTAGACAATTAAAAGGAGTTTATTGCAGATTAATTGATCACAACATATATTATTTATTTTGACATTCAATTACACCTAGCTTGATGCTAAGTGAATTCTTTTAAATGAAATTTCTTGAAACCATATATTATATCTTACAAAATAAGAATTGGAAGAAAAAAAATATATATTATCTATTTTAATATAATATCTTTTGGAAAAAATTAGAAAATATCAACAAATTACCCAATAATTTACTTCAAATATGTCACAAGTTCTTTTAATAACATGCCCCTTACCTATTAGTAAAGAGCAAATTACGAAAAAAAAAAAAATTTTACACATCTAATCAAATGTTAGTTTGCAAGAAAATTTCTATAACTAGCAACCGAATTTTCATCTTTATCTTTTTAGTTACCAATTTATTGTATTTTTTTTTTATTTTCTGGTAGTGTTAAAAATTCGTTACTTTTTAATTTATTTATCTGTAATTGAATTACATTTAACCTTTTTTTTTTTTTTTCCGTATCCGGTGATATGTGGCTTCCATTTTGTGAATATGTATTGATTAACTAGACTCAGAGTAGAAAAAATCTTAGAAATATATTAATTAATATATCATGATATTAATATTAATTTCAAATATTTATAGATGCATTGAAATACTTAGCTTATGCTGATTTCTTTTAAATGACGAACAAGTTGCCGAAATTTACTTTGAGCTTTAATTTAAGAAAACGACTATTGAACGAGTAAATTTTGTGGGTAAAAATTCAAATACATTGAATTGGCTCTACCTTACTGTGGGCATAACGAACTTATAATTAAAGTTTTGCCTAGTCAGATGAACTAAATTAAAAAGAATTAAAAAGCAATGATAAATAAAACATATACCCCACTTTGGCATTCTAATTAGGTCTTCCTAAGTGTTGACATTATTGTGTTCCTACTGATATGTATAATTTACACGATGGATATCATTAATTAGTAGATTTTAATAATTGAGTTGACTTTTTTAGAGATAAACTAACGTTCGTCTAAAATGATCGATAGTGCAAACGTTAAGAGCAGCACTGGTCGGGCACTTCATTAATTTGCTCTTCCATTTCAACTTTTTGATTATGCTTTTTCTACACCCATAAATTGTTTTTCAAAGTTTTATATATTTCTTTATTCTTTTTGATTAAATAATTCTTTATATGACATTAGTGTTAAATGTCAAGAATAATAGTAGAAATTATTATTGGGCATTTATCAATCTGTTTAAGCTTTCGAGAAGTTCATTAGATTTAAAGATGGAGAGTTTGAATTCTGTAAACTCTATTTGTTAATAAAATTTTAACATATAATAGAGTACACCTATGTTGTACACCCCTTTAAGCAACTAAGAAGCATTCACGTGCGATAAAATGTAAAAAATAATAATAAAAGCTATTTTGGGTTTTACCTATCAGTTTAAATTTTTGAGTCAAATAATTTCATGATACTAAGTATCCTACATTGTCAACTTGCCTTTTGGGCTTGTTTTAAGCCTAAATTTATCATGGTATATGAGCAGAAGAATGGCTAACTGCCGAAATATCCTTGTTCCATATTATACACCAGATGTAATTTAGACTACTAGAGAAGACTAACCCATTAATAATCTTTGGCTACGAAGAAGATAGACTAGTGAATATTTGGTTGACAAGTGATCTAGATCCAATTGCATATGAGGGTGAGTGTGGGAGACAAGTTTCAATTTGGTTTGCTTAATTCTTTGTACTCTGAAGTTGCTTTTAACAATATTGGTTTGGTTTTTAAAAAAAGGGTGAGTGTTGGAGAATAAATAGTGGCCTCATATTGGAAATAAATAAAACGTTAAAGTTTAATTGTAATAGAATGAGCTTGAACACAA
This sequence comes from Euphorbia tirucalli, assembly GCA_039660915.1. NCBI lineage: Eukaryota > Viridiplantae > Streptophyta > Magnoliopsida > Malpighiales > Euphorbiaceae > Euphorbia > Euphorbia tirucalli. The sequence continues at coordinate 10,132,250 of CM077638.1, forward strand.
ATTAATCGGTTTCGGGTACAAAACAGTTCTCTATCACCCTCCCTCAACTTGAGCCGGGGTGGAACAAGGGCCCAAGTTGGCGCGAAGGAGTAAGAAACGGTCCTTCAGCAGCGGCTTGGTAAGTATGTCTGCAGTTTGATCAATGGTGGAGATGTACCGAACATTGAGTAACCGTTTGGTGACACAATCTCTGACGAAGAAAAAATCAACTTCAATGTGTTTGCTCCGACTGTGAAAAATAGGATTGGCAGTTAAGTATGTGGCAGAGACATTGTCGCACCAAATGGTCGATGTCATGGACAAGCGAAACCCGATTTCTTGAAGTAAAATTTGTAACCATCCAAGCTCAGAGGCACTAGTTGCTAAGGCACGGTATTTGGCTTCGGTAGATGACCGGGCAACGGACCGCTGCTTTTTGGAGCTCCAAGAAATAGGATTCCGGCCAAGATAGATGACAAAGCCGGAGGTGGACTTCCGGTCGTCTAGGCTGCCAGCCCAGTTAGCGTTGGTGAAGCCCTGGACGGCGGAAGAGGACCTGCTGTGGAGAAAAATGCCATGGCTACGTGTAACATTTAAGTACCGTAGAAGCCGTTTCACGGCCTTCTAATGAGAGACGGTAAGGGCATGCATAAATTGAGACAACTTGTTGACAGCAAAGGCTATATCAGGCCGAGTTAGACACAAATATTGGAGGCTGCCGAGAATACATCAGTACTCAGTAGGAACAGAGAATGGTTCACTGTCACCTAATGTTAATTTCTCCTTGGAGCATAGTAGAGTGGAGATGCCCTCGCAATCGGTCATCTGGCAGCGGAGGAGCAACTTAAGAATGTACATTGATTGGCACAAAAGAAGACCAGTGGAATGCCAATGTGCTTCAACACCCAAAAAATAAGATAGTTTGCCTAAGTTGCGGAGAGCAAAGCGCTGCTACAATTTCTGAACTAAATCCTCAATGAACCGTGAATCTGATCCCATCAACAAGATATCATCCACATAGATGAGGCAAACAACGAACAAGCTTCTCGAATGAATAAAAAATAGAGAAGTATCTGATTTGGAACCAGTGAAGCCAAGTTGATGCAGAGTATCGGTGAGTGTCTTGTTCCACATACGGGGAGCCTGTTTGAACCTGTGTAGAGATTTCTTCAGCTGACAGACATGGTCAGGTTTGTGAGGATCAATGTAGCCCGGGGTTTGAGACATGTAAACCACTTAATCCAGATTGCCATGGAGGAAAGCATTGGAGACATCCAGTTGTATAACAATGCAATTGGAAGTGACAACAATAGAGAGCATGAGCCAAATAGTAGCTGGCTTAATGACTGGACTGTAAGTTTTAAAGTAATCAACACCAGGGCATTGGTGAAACCCTTTTGCAACCAGCCGGGCTTTATAACGATCTATGCTACCATCCGTCTTGGTTTTTAACCGAAAGACCCATTTGTAGCCAACCACATTTTGCCGTTTATCAGGAGGAACCAAAACCCAAGTGCCATTATTAATTAATGCATTGTACTTCGCTGTCATGGCTTGACGCCATTCAGGAACCCTGTAGGCTTGACAAAAGGGAGTGGGCACCATGGGTGCAGAACTCACAAGAGCATGTGGGGCTCGAGATTTGAGGGTACCAGTTTGAGACCGTGTTACCATGCGTTGGGGTAAAGATTTATTTAGATGAGGCAAGGGGGCCACAGGTGCATCTGGGGTGGAAGAGGGGGGAAGAGGCTCAGATGTCGGGTTCGGCTGGGGGGACGGTGTGGGCTGTAATGGGCAAAAGGAGGAGAGATCGACGGTGAGGCTAGGGCTGGGTGGTCGGTGGCTCGGTTCAGAGGTGGTTGTCTCGGCAGTGGGCTGTGGAGGAGAGGGCTCGGCAGGTGTTGCTGCGGTAGGGGCTGGTGAGGGTAGGAGAGGAACCGTTAAGGTGAAAGTGTCTGATATAGGTGGAGTCAGATTGGGGTGCCCATCATCATGCAATTCTGAGTATGGAAAAACCTGTTCATAAAAAAGAACATGGCGTGAGATAAACAAACGAGAAGTAATAGGATCAAAGCACTTAAAACCCTTGTAGAGCTTATTATACCCAAGAAAAATGCATTCTTTAGATCGTGGCTCAAATTTATTTTTTATGTAAGGTCACAACCACGGAAAACATAGACACCCAAAGACCTTAAGTTGTGCATAGTCAGGTGGATCACCAAAAAGTTTCTGATAAGGTGCATAGAAATTAATGGAAACCTGAGAAAGGCGATTAATTAAATAGGTGGCAGTATCAAAGGCATAGGTCTAGAATTTAATGGGTAATTTAGCACAATGCAAGAGGGCCAAACCATGCTCCACAATATGTCTATGTTTCTGTTCGACGCTCCCATTCTATTCTGGAGTGTAAGGACATGAAATACGGTGAGGGATTCCATGTTCCCTAAAAAATGGTTGAATTGCAATAAATTCACCCCCCCCCCCCCCCCCCAATCAGATTGAAAGGCTTTAACTTTGTTGGTAAAGTATTTCTCCACAAATAGTTTAAAGTGCACGAAAACCGAATAAACATCAGATTTTTGCTTTAGAAAATAAATCCATGTGTATTTGCTGTAATGATCCAAAAAGATGACATAATAAGCATAACCATCACAAGAAATAGACGATGCTGGCCCCCAAACATCAGCACAGATTAAATCTAAGGGAGCTTTAGATTCAGACTTAAACATAGCAAAAGGCAATTTGTGGCTCTTTTATATAGCACAAGAACGACAAGTATCATGTTTAGAATCTGAAACTGAAATTTTATTCAATCTTAACAATTGTTTAACATAAGGAAAATGGACATGTCCTAAACGATCCATGTATTCAATGAAGCTAAAGTTGCAGAAGGAGAAAAGGAACCTGAAGTAGCCTTGGAACGCAGCACTGAGGCACACAAAGAATAAAGCCTGTTGTCACTCTGGCCTTTAAATCGAACTCTCCCCCGTGGCCAAATCCTTAATCAAAAAATGGTCAGCAAAAAATTCCACAGACACAGGATTAGAGTTGGTGAGTGCATAAACAGATAATAAATCTGAAAAATATCAACACCAATTTGAAAGGAAGATTGACCAATACGAGAGATTTCAAGTTTAGAACCATTACCAATAGTGACTTCTTCAGGGCCTTGGTATTCGGAATGGAGGTTGAGGTTTCCAACTCAGAGGTCATATGATGAGAGGCACCCGAATCGATGACCCAAGGTTGTGGGGGTGTATTGCTGGTGCTATATGGGATGAAGGACGGTGAAAATTGGTGTCGGTTGGTGTTGGGGAGTTGCGGGAAATAAATCCATTGCCCCTGCAGCAGTGACACGCCCCAGATGAGGAGTCAAAGGGTGAGTAGTTCTGCTGCCTGGAGTCCGAATATTGCTGCTGTCGAGACTCAAAACAGGGTTGGCGAGAATCATAGCTAGAATAACTCTGGTGCTGCTGACCAGAAAAATAATTGCCACACCCCTTTTGCTGAAAATTGCCACAGCCACGGCTCCTTTGATAGCCACGGCCTTGCTGCTAATGGGGTTCGGTTTGACTAGCGACAAGGGTGGTTGGAGGCAGCTGGTTCGAAACGGCAGCAGCGGCAACCTTGTGTTGCTAATTCCTGGCGATATTCCTCTCTTCGAACAGTAAGAGTCCTATCAAATCATCAAAGCTGATTGGTTCCATCTTAGTTTCAAGGGTGAGGTTGAATAAGCGGTAATCCTCTCCCAGTCCAGCCAAAATAAAGTCAATTAAGTCGTCTTCTGGCAATCGATAGCCTAAGGATGCCAATTGATCATTAATGCTCTTCGCCCGGAGCATAAACTAGGTGATGCTCTCTTTCTTTTCCCTTGTGCGAGGCTGAAGTTGAGACCGCAGATTCCGGATTTGAGATCTAGATCCAGATGAATATGCTCTATTGAGCTTTTGCCAAGCCTCAATGGCAGTGTGAACATCAATGATTTGCGGCAATAAGGTGGAATCAATTGAGGCGAATACCCAAGATAGTACTGTAAGCGCCAGAATTTTACTTTAAAAAAAAGAGTAAAAAAAAAAGAGTATAGTCGTACGACTATCACAACAGTCATACGACTGTAACCAAACTACAGTCGTACGACAGTAAATCGCAGTAGGTAAGCCAACCCATACCTCAAAAGCTGAAAAAACAGAAGAAAGGGGGGGGGGGGAAACGGACGGACAGAAGAGACAGAAACAAAAAAAAGGAGAAAAACAAAGAAAGAAAAGAGAGAAAAGAGAGAAAAAGAAGAGAAGAGAAAATCAAAAAGAAAAGGAGGAACTCATCATCAGAATCCCTCAGCATTTAGAAATCTTTTGACCCAAAACTCTCAAACCCTAACTCAAGGAGAAAAATCCGGATTTTAGTGGATTGGAGTGACGCCAGGGGTCAATCCTATGATGGACGCACACCAAAAAGGTAAACACTCCTTCTCCCCTCTCTTTTACAAGCTTTCTGGGTGATTGGTGTGGTTTTGTGCCGTTTTCATTCTTTTTTTCTGAATTTCTGCTTCTGAAAATCAAGAACAGTCGCGCGACTGTTCTTGTGTTTGATGAACAGTCATACGACTGTAGTTACAGTCGTACGAGTGTTCTTGATTTCCAGGTGGTTTTCTTCCCAGTTTCCTTCAAATAAAGTTTTGGCAAAATTTTGACTCCGGGCCACTTACAGTCGCACGACTGTAATTTTTAGTCGTACGACTGTAATTTACAGTTGCACGACTGTAATTACAGTCACACGACTGTAACGTGGTTTCCAGAACCAGAATTCCCGTTTTTAATCCCAAAAATTCCCAAAAATCCATAAAAATCAGAAAAACCCGAAAATCATCAAAATGAATTTTGTTGTGTGCATTCACGACCCTAGATTCAATTTCCAGTAAAATTGCATTTAGAACAATGCCACGACGGAGACCTAGTTCTCCCGAAAACTGACCCACCTCACGTGCTGAAATTAAAGTAAACCGACAAAAATGTTTTCAAAACAGTTTTCCCATAAAAACCAAAATACAGGGACGTTTCAAAATGTTTTCCAGGTCTAACCGGGCCAGCTAGCGGAGCCAACCCGGTTATCCCATAAATGCATGCCCCCAATTATTGATTATCCCAATTCTGTCTATTTGAGTCCTATTTATGGCGTGTTATATATTGTGCTAACCCTCTGTTTTGCAGCTTTTTATTTTTATTTTCGATGTATTTAATAGATTAAATCGTGTATCCTAGGCGATTGTATTTTTCTAGATAAATCGTGTATTTTAGGCACTTGTAAAAGTGAGTTCGAGAGTTTTTATCTTTTATTCGATCGCGTTGTAATAATTTAATTGTTTGCCTTTTTACTTATACCTGTATGCGCGCTGTATGTCTATTTCTTTCAATAAAATTGATTTGTAGAATTATGAAATACCATCTTTGAACATTGACCAAAATTTATTTTAATTAGACACGAAATAAGGGACTTGTCCGGACCCGAATCTCTGGATAGGGTAGCGGCCGTTCGTTCGGTTCAGCTGCATTATAAATTTCCCGGTTGAGCTGAGCCGGGTGGCAACTCCACAATATTCATCGAGACTTAGGTCTCGGTTCTTTTAAGAATTAATTCCATTCATTTTCCGAAAACGCGCTTTTCCATTTATAAAAACCCCACGCGAGGGAGGGGCACGCCCGAGATCGTGACGCCCTATTCCGAAAGGGAGTCCCGCGACCCATCGAAAACGCGTCGTCCGCTCACAGTGGCGACTCTGCTGGGGATTTCTTAAAAAGTTTTCTTAAAAACTTAAAAGAATTTGACAAGCCCTGAAAAGTGTCTAATTAAAATAAGGTGGATGATTCTCGATTGGTATTTTATTTTGCATCTTTTGCTAGACATTCTTGCATTAGATTTAGTATCCCTTTTTGGCCCGGTGGATTGTTGAAGTGTCGCCTTTGTTCCTCATGGTTTTAGGGGTACGGATACGAAACACCACCCATAGCCTCGTACAAAACCCTTCGTTTGGACGCTTGAGTGGGGAGAAGTGAGGAGTATATTTTGCTATGGGAACCTTCTTTATTAACCTGACTTGGACCGAACCCATATAGGCAGCCCTAGTTGGATTCCTTTAGGACACCGAAATAATTATGTGAATAATAATATAAATCGCGCCTTTATCACCCCCGGCTGGTGATCGAAGTGAACCCCACCTAGGACTCGATTAGAATTTTTTAGACCGACCACGTTGGAGAAATAAGGTTGGAAGAATTCGCTTCGTGTGCTACATGTTACACGCTTCTCAACATTTCACTCCATATCATAATCACCATTTTTCCATACACATGACATATCATTCACAAAACATTTTTTGTGTGATACTAACCCACATTTTTATGCAGCCACGTGCATTTTATTTTTTTGTGAGAACATTAAATCACTCGCTTGCCATTCATACTAACTATTTCTTTTTCAGCCATAACATTATATTTGTGTCATCATCATTTTTTCACATAGCATACATAACATCATTATGTATGTCATGCATCTTAACCATATTTTTGTGCAGCCATTTGCATTTTGTGTGTCATAAGCACTCACGACATATCACCTAAATTAAATTAAGGGCATTCCAAGGACGCCCACCACGATCATATCATTCCATCATATATCGGGTATCCCAAAATACCAGTGTTTTGCCAATGCACCGGATTGCATTCTGCCATTACACTAAATCATTTCATTCAATAGAGACCACAATGGTCCTAGGTGTATTTCTGTGTGACAATCCACACGATACATTTCATGACATCATATCCATCCATCATAAACATCATATAGCACTATGGCCCACATCGGACCATTTCATGACATTACTACATCATTCAAGGCGTTCCCCGAGTGCCGAATTAGTAGCCAGATAGGGGCATTTCATAACATTATTAAATCATAAGAGGTGTTCCCTGAACACCTAGTTTTTGTCCGTGTCCCCGTCACACGCGACTCTCTCATAACATCATTTCATATCATACGCTCAAAAGCATCAGAACTCTGTCTATGGGCCGGTCCTATGTGACCATTTCATATCATCTCATAGACCTACAAGTGTCGAACTCCATCCGTGTGTCAGTACACACGTGATCATTTCATGAAATTCATTAGGTGCCCCAAAAGCACCGAACTTTTACTCGTATGGCGGTCCACACGTAACATTTCTGCATAGCATTGGGTGTTCTTGGAATGTCCAAAGTAAAAAAAAAAAGAAGAAGAATAAAAACAAGGGATCATCCTCATTATCTCATGATGTACATCTCATTGATCCATCAAACATTCAAGCACTCCATAATGTTCAAGCATTTCACAAGCACCAAGTACTTTACAACATGCACTGAGTCATTTAAGTGTTCCAAAAATGCTAGAAATTCCATCAAGCCCCTTAGGTTTTCCGTAATCCTTAGAAACCCTATCCTTGTGTCCCGCACACCCAAATACCGAAATATCTTTCTGTGCAAGATAAGCTCTGCACATTTCCTCCCCGTGTAAGACCAAGTTTTACACGTATCATTCTAACTCTTTCCGTGCAAGATAAGCTCTACACGTTCCGCATTAAACTCTATCCTTCCTTCCCGTGTAAGACACGCTCTACACGTACTGCTCTAAACATTAAACATCTTCCCCGTGTAAGACTAAGTTCTACACGTACCGCTTTAAATTCTATCCCTCCTCCCCGTGTAAGACTAAGTTCTACACGTATCGTTCTAAATCTTCCCGTGCAAGATAAGCTCTGCACGTGCCGCTTTAAACTCTATCCCTCCTCCCCGTGTAAGACCAAGTTCTACACGTATCATTCTAAATCTTCCCGTGCAAGATAAGCTCTGCACGTACCGCTTTAAACTCTATCCCTCCTCCCCGTGTAAGACTAAGTTCTACACATATCGTTCTAAATCTTCCCGTACAAGATAAGCTCTGCACGTACCGCTTTAAACTCTATCCCTCCTCCCCGTGTAAGACCAAGTTCTACACGTATCATTCCAACTCTTTCCATGCAAGATAAGCTCTGCACGTACCGCATTAAACTCTATCCTTCCTTCCCGTGTAAGACACGCTCTACACGTACTGCTCTAAACATTAAACCTCTTCCCGTGTAAGACTAAGTTTTACACATATCGTTCTAAATCTTCCCGTGCAAGATAAGCCCTGCATGTACCATTTTAAACTCTGCCCTTCTTCCCCGTGTAAGACTCAGTTCTACACGTATCGTTCTAAATCTTCCCGTGCAAGATAAGCTCTGCACGTACCGCTTTAAACACTACATCTCTTCCCGGTGTAAGATCCGCACTACATGTACCATTTCAAATATTAACTCTCCTCCCATATAAGATACACTCTACACGTAAGCTCTTTGCAAGTATCACCTTGCTTCGATCCGTGGACACCCTATGTGTCATTTTATCCATGTGGTGTATATTTATACGCCACACTCTCCTTCAGCATGTATCTTCATCAACAGCATTCATTGCATCTTGCATGTCTTCGTTCTTGGCTTTGTGTGCACTTAACTAGCTTAGGATTACATAACATGACATGGCATCACATGATATCATCATTCATACATGCGTGCATCACATCTCGCATTCATACCTGCATCATCCCTTGACTTGGTATCCTTTGTGCGCATGCCCCAGTCAGTGCTGACAAATGGTCTTATCAGGGGAGAAAGGGAAGGAGTCTCGAGAATGGCTGGCCCAGTGAACTTAAACACCGTAACAGATATCCTAGATGATTATGTTGCCTCATCGCGATTCCGAAAGGCGGTCAGGGAAGAGGCAGCGGCAATGCTGAAGGAAATGATAGGAGGTGATCTAGACAAGGTGGAAAAGCTAAAGACAAGATGCTCTGAATTGGAGGCACGTGTGATTGAGCTTGAGGGAGTAATAAGAGGACTGACTGGTGAAGCAGAATCGAAGGCCCCCCCTCAAAGCCAACACTGACCTTGTTCCACGACCAACCAAGAGTCCACTCCCCAATGGTGACGGAAAGGGCATATCCCCGTGGCCTTTTTCACTGAGCCAATTATTCACCAAATGTATAAAAGAGGCTACTGCAGAGCGTCAAGCCGTATGTGGAGCCGGCACCAGATCAAAAGAACAACTTCTGCACTTATCACGTAGTGACAGGTCACCAAACCAATGCCTGTTATGTTTTAAGGAAGGAGATCCGGAAGTTGGTTGATGAGGGAAGGTTAAAGGTGCCATCCGCTACTAATCAGCAACCAGGGACAACCAGGGAGACTGGCAAGGAAATTCCTCAAACCTCCCGGGGAGAGGACTATGATGAAGAGCTCCAAAGCCTGATCTGACGAGAGTGGGGCAATGGCCGGATAAGGAATAGTCGGGCGCTGTGAGATCAATACCTTTAGAGGCTCCTTCCCGTAGGGAACTCATTTTGTTCTTAAAGTGTATTGAACTCATTTTGAATGCAATGCATCTTGTTATTTTTCTCACTTGTGTGGTGATTACATGTATATGGCATTAAGCATGCATTTGATCATCTGAAACGACATGTCCATCACGTATAATATTAAAATGCATGACATCAATCTGAGTCTTACAGGAAATTTACAAGTGAACCTGACTTCGGTAAAGCCATTTCCTTCAAAAAAAAAAAGAAGAAGTCTGCCAAGCAAATAATGGGACAGCACCATTTCATTCGAATCAATTGCCAACCTAGATCAGTGATCCCTACAAACCACGATCCTAAACGCTGCTGGTCTTGCCCTAAAAGTTTCAACTTGGACTGCCCACAATTCATCCAAATCATTCCAAACCAGGGACCATTGTTAAATCTCAGAGCCGATCACCAGAACGAAGCTTTGAGCTTAACTCACGCTCGAGAAAGCATCCCACATCAAAAACCAAATCCATCAAAAAGCACCAAGCCCTAAAAATCCAAATGACCTTCGCCACCCACCATGCTGGAAAACTCTGAAGCAGACATTATTTTTAGTGCATGTATAGTCTTGTTTGTGTGGCATTCATGTGCATATGACATTACACATGCATTGTTCATCCAAAAAGACATATCAAACACGCATGACATACATGGATCTGAATACAGCAAGAAATCAATAGGTGGCTGTGGTTTGGATTTAGCTTCTTAAAAAAAAAGGCAAGCACCGGTGGAAGACCTCAGCTCTCTCTTATAGTCAAATTTCTGCTCCTGGCCTAAAGTTATGCTCTCTTCAATCACAGAGTCAAACTCTGTTGAGTGCTTGATGAATTTGGGGGCGGCCCACCTATTGCATGAAATGCCGGGGTCAATGAGTTGAGACAATGGAGATAAGTACGTTGTTGCCTATTTTGAAAAGTTAACTTTGTGTGGTGACAGAGAAGATCGGTGTCTTTACCCAAAGCAGTTCCCTTTTCATTCTCCTCTCTGTCTTCTCCATTTGCCTTCAACACCTTTGTCTTCCCTTTATTGTCTTTCCTTCACTTTCATCTTCTATCTTCCATCTTCTCTCTGGAACTTGAACTGATTCTGTGATTCCATATTTCCTACCCTCAATGGCTCTTAACAAGAAGTTGAATCCCAATGCTGCTCCATATCGCATTTTTCTGCATCATCCCATCACCAGAAGGGCGACACAGCAAAAAGAGGGTTTGGATATGAGTCTGCTTCAAATGAGTTCAACAATGCTGAAAAAAGGGGGAAAATGAAATATATAGCTCCGAGATTCTAGAGTAAGAAGAAAATAATTTCTGTAGGTGAGAACGACAGTGATTGCCCAAGAAATTGACTACTGAACAGACTAAGCTGAATAAAAGAGAGATTGAATCTAATCTTGGTGGAAAAACAAGTCTGATGATCAGAAATCTACCAAATCAGTTTCCAAGACATAATATGCTGTAAATTCTGGGCAAGCATTGTCTGGAGGAAAACAAGAATAAGTCCAAAGGGAAGCCTGCTTATGATTTCCTCTATTTGCCTATGGATTTCAAGACTGGAGGAAATTTTGATTATGCATTTGTGAACTTCACCAACAGCGTTGGGACAACTTGGCTTTATAGAGCTTTCAACAATCATAAAGGGGACGATACCATCAACAGGAAAGCTTACAAAGTCTGTTGTGCTCATATTCAAAGGGAAAGTTGCATTTACTGACCATTTCAAGGATTCAGTCTTCGGGAGCCGTGCCTGAACTGAAATCTGGGGTGAATTGGAAACATGAATACGGCATCAGACCACATGAGAATCCAGTGGTTAATTGAATTCACCTCAGGTTGTCCATCCACAATGGCAACTCTATCCAATGATCGGGCTCAAAAAAAAAAATCTTTATCCAATGTGTAAAACCGAAAGAGCATATTGGTAATTTGAAGAGGCATCAATTAAAGCCAGAGCCACATCTTAGATTTTCCTAATGCATCCTCATTCATTATGTCATGAATGTTTTGTATTCAACTTTGGTGTTCAATATGCATTTGTTGTGTTATTGCATATCAATGTTCACTTGCAGGCTATATTGCGCAGCAAACCATGTCTGTAGAAGTGCTTTACTCCCCAAACACAAACCCATAATACTCCCCAAACACAAATCTATAATATTAGGGGCAAGTAAAAAACCTAACCATTGGGAATCATCGGTAGCAGTCTCTTCGCGAGTCACAATAAACATATCAAGATATATCCTTCCCATCCTAAGACAAACCATCACAAAAGGGATCAACGCAGACAAAATGCCCATCATAGAATCTTTCTCAAAAAAAAAAAAAGAAAAAAAAATTGTTGACACGAAAAACCGAAAAGACGTGTCGGCAACAGGAGAGGGGTGATATACAAAGTCAGAGTCAATGTCACATTTCCCTATTATACTCATTCCGATGTCATCATTCCAATATTGTGCATGTTTAGATTTCCAATCAGATGTTCATCTTGCATGCACCATGCCATTACATATAAACATCCATCAGTAGGACATTGCATCCAAGCCCGTGATAATATCGCAGAAGCTCCTGTCATGCGGTACGGATATGCAAAGTCTCAATCTCATCTTCTTGTTCAACTAAACGGGCCATCCGCCAGCACGGCCTATTACCCTGATCCACTGAGCCTGACAATGCGTTAGAATATGCAGAGGGTAAAGTGAAAAGTCACTCAAGACAGTCAACTCCTCCAACACCTAGATCAGCGTAGTAGTCAGTCGGTCAGAAGACACACCGGAACAATCAGACTAGGTCACCTGGGCTACCATCGGGGCCAGTCACAAGCCGTGAATTCCATCTCCGGGCTCGCACGAATACCAAGGACAAGGGATAAGCCACATGTTGCATGCATACATATATTTGGCACCATACATGCATCCGTACATACATGCATACGTTTAAAGTAAACACGCACAATTCATATACATATGCATCATAACCAATCCAAGTGCAGGTACCCACTGCTATCACCAGGTCTTTCCGAACCAGGTTCGCTCTCAAAGCAGAGACGGCACAATGTCGGGGCAGAACAGTCAAGTTTCCAAGGGGCAGAGCAATTAAGCCGTATTTATCCTTGATCGAAGGGGCAAAAATTTTTGTTCCAAAATCATCGATCAAGAGATAAATACTCATCCTCGAGCCAACCATCAAAATTATCATTCCTAAACCTATCCCCTCTTCATTCAAGCCAAATTTCAAACCCTTGAACCTCATTATGTTCAAGCATGGTTTCAAATCCTTGAACCCCTTTTCTCCATTCAAGTCAGATTTTGGAACCCTTGAACTCCAGTACGTTCAAGCATGGTTTCAGATCCTTGAACCCTTCTTTTCAGTCAAGCCAGATTTTAAACCCTTGAACTCCAGTACGTTCAAGCATGGTTTCAAATCCTTGAACCCTTCTTTTCAATAAAGCCAGATCTTAAACTCTTGAGCTCCATTACGTTCAAGCATGGTTTCAGATCCTTGAATCTCTTATTATTTCAAGTCCATCCGATTCCAGTAAGATTTCAAATAGTCCAAATTTCATCTTCCTTCGCCTCGGGTAACATAGACCCGATATCGGCCAATCCGTATTTCATCTTCCTTTGCCTCGGGTAACATAAACCCGATATCAGCCAATCCATAATCCACCTTCCTTTGCCTGGGGTAACATAGACCCGATATCGACTTAACCGCATTCCATCCTTTCTTGCCTCGGGTAACCAAAACCTGATATCGGCTTATTACTTCCTCAGCTTTGCCTCGAGTAACCTAAACCCGATATCGGCTTATTTCTTCCTCACCTTTTCCTCGGGTAACCAAAACCTGATATCGACTTATTTCTTCCTCACCTTTTCCTCGGGTAACCTAAACCTGATATCTGCTTATTTCTTCCTCACCTTTGCCTCGGGTAACCTAAACCTGATATCTGCTTATTTCTTCCTCACCTTTGCCTCGGGTAACCTAAACCTGATATCGGCTTATTTCTTCCTCAGCTTTGCCTCGGGTAACCTAAACCTGATATCGGCTTATTTCTTCCTCAGCTTTGCCTCGGGTAACCTAAACCTGATATCGGCTTATTTCTTCCCCAGCTTTGCCTCGGGTAACCTAAACCTGATATCGGCTTATTTCTTCCCCAGCTTTGCCTCGGGTAACCTAAACCTGATATCGGCTTATTTCTTCCCCAGCTTTGCCTCGAGTAACCAAAACCTGATATCGGCTTATTTCTTCCTCAGCTTTGCCTCGGGTAACCAAAGCCTGATATCGGCTTATTTCTTCCTCACCTTTGCCTCAGGTAACCTAAACCCGATATCGGCTTATTTCCTCCCCCAGCATCGCCTCGGGTAACCTAGACCCGATATCGGCTTATTTCAATGGCAGGTTCTTTCCTGTGTCTACGGCGCTTTGAGTCGCATTTCTCGAATTCACATCATTTATCCTAGACTAAGTTCGGGTGGTGAATTTGATCACGCGAGGGGCAGCTGTAAGCACCGGAATTTTACTTAAAAAAAAGAGTAAAAAAAAAGAGAGTATTGTCGTACGACTATCACTACAGTCGTACGACTGTAACCAAACTACAGTCGTACGACTGTAGATCGCGGCAGGTAAGCCAACCCATACCTCAAAAGCTGAAAAAACAGAAGAAAGAGGGGGGGAAAAAAACCGACGGACAGAAGAGATAGAAACAAAAAAAAGGAGAAAAACAAAGAAAGAAAAGAAAGAAAAGAGAGAAAAAGAAGAGAAGAGAAAATAAAAAAGAAAAGGAGGAACTCATAATTAGAATCCCTCAGCATTTGGAAATCTTTGGACCCAAAACTCTCAAACCCTAACTCAAGGAGAAAAATCCGGATTTTAGTGGATTGGAGCGATGCCAGGGGTCAATCCTACAGTGGACGCACGACAAAGAGGTAAACATTCCTTCTCCCCTCTCTTTTACAAGCTTTCTGGGTGATTGGTGTGGCTTTATGCCGTTTTTATTCTTTTTTTCTGCATTTCTGCTTCTGAAAATCAAGAACAGTCGCACGACTGTTCTTGTGTTTGATGAACAGTCGTACGACTGTAGTTACAGTCGTATGAATATTCTTGATTTGCAGGTGGTTTTCTTCCCGGTTTCCTTCAAATAAAGTTTTGGCGAAATTTTGACTCCGGGCCACTTACAGTCGCACGACTGTAGTTACAGTCACACGACTGTAACGTGGTTTCCAGAACCATAATTCCCGTTTTTAATCCCAAAAATTCCCAAAAATCCATAAAAATCATAAAAACCCGAAAATCATCAAAATGAATTTTGTTGTGTGCATTCACGACCCTAGATTCAATTTTCAGTAAAATTGCATTTAGAACAATGCCACGACTGAGATCCAGTTCTCCCGAAAACCGACCCACCTCACGTGCTGAAATTAAAGTAAACTGACAAAAATGTTTTCAAAACGGTTTTCCCACAAAAACCAAAATATAGGGACGTTTCAAAATGTTTTCCAGGTCTAACCAGGCCGGCTAGCCGAGCCAACCCGGTTATCCCATAAATGCATGCCCCCAATTCTTGATTATCGTAATTCTGTCTATTTGAGTCCTATTTATGGCGTGTTATATATTGTGCTAACCCTTTGTTTTGCAGCTTTTTATTTTTATTTTCGATGTATTTAATAGATTAAATCGTGTGTCCTAGGCGATTGTATTTTTCTAGATAAATCGTGTATTTTAGGCGCTTGTAAAAGTGAGTTCGAGAGTTTTTATCTTTTTATTCGATTGGGTGTAATAATTTAATTGTTTGCCTTTTTACTTATACCTGTATGCATGTTGTATGTCTATTTATTTCAATAAAATTGATTTGTAGAATTATGAAATACCATCTTTGAACATTGACCAAAATTTATTTTAATTAGACACGAAATAAGGGACTTGTCCGGACCTGAATCTGTGGATCGTGTAGCGGTCGTTCGTCCGGTTCAGCTGCATTATAAATTTCCCGGTTGAGCTGAGTCGGGTGGCGACTCTACAATATTCATCGAGACTTAGGTCTCGGTTCTTTTAAGAATTAATTCCATTCATTTTCCGAAAACGCGCTTTTCCATTTATAAAAACCCACGCGATGGAGGGGCCCGCCCGAGATTGTGGCGCCCCATTCCGAAAGGGAGTCCCGCGTCCCGTCGAAAACGCGTCGTCTGCTAACAAGTATCTGTTGGTCTTGCTGCTCCCAGGTATCATATGCCGGATTTCGAGTATGCCCATCAATAGTCTCTGGAGGAATAATCTGATTGGCATCAATATGTTGCCACATACGGCAGCCCCTCAACATGGTGATAAATTGAGCATGCCAGAGAACAAAATTGGAGGAGTTTAATTTGTTTGTGATGAAAGTGGTGGGATTAGGAGAGGAGATTGGAGAGGGTGGAAGTGTTACCGGTGGCATGGAGATGGTGGAGCTGTTGATTATGGTACTGATGGGCAAGGTGGTGGTTACGATGGAGTCGATTCCACTGACCACGGGCTGATGAGCAGCGGCGCTGTTGACGGTTGCCATGGCGACGGACCGTGCGGAGGCGGTGGAAAAGTTGGGCCGATGATGTGGTTGTGTTTAGGGGTAGCGACATGTTGGTGATTAGGGTTAGGGTTTGATGGCTCTGATACCATGAAACCAATTGAGGCAACGTGAATGATTTGATTGGTTAAGGAGGTATATATACATGTTACAACCCTAACCCTTTAGGGATTACAGAGTACTAATTACAAATGTAAAATATATATAACAGTCCTCTATCAAGTGCTCACTTAAGGAGTAAAATCTAACACACTTAAGACCAACATAATTTCTTCATTGTTGGATCACTTAGAGTTGTGCGGTCCTACAAACTTCATCCTATAAATGTTCAGCCTTCAGCGTGAAATGGGTGAATTAAATATCTCATATTAGTTAGATATTTGTGTCTTGAGGCACAAATTGGATGCAGAACCGCTTGAGTTAGCCTCTAAATGTTTGTAATCTAGTTGTATTTGGATGGTTTTAGTGACAACTTCTGTTATTGCATATGAATAGTTAGTTTGTTTAACCATGTCTACCAAAACTAATAAGTTTTGCTTCGAATGGAGTGAAGAATATTGCACTAATTTGCAAATGAGCCTAACACGACATTCTTTCATATCATACATTAGGTAATGTCATAATTCGTCACTAAAACCTTAACAAAATCAACGATGTTTATGTATAAAAAGGCGAGCTCAAGATGGTTCCAGTTCTTGATAGATGGGTACTGCGTAGAGCATCCATAGCCACGAAATTTCAAGACGATGACGTGGAAGTATTATTGGAATAATACGTAGCATGCTTAAAGCCATCCACGAATCTACCTTTTTCCTTGATTTCGTTACTAACACACAGAAATAGTTACTTATTACATGCTCACAAATGCCATGTTCTTAGTAAACTGAAAAACCATTATAAGTAATATAATATTCTCACATCCGTTTTTAATTGAAAATTTTATATGGAAAAGAATTAATGAAAAAGTGCAGTTTAAAGTTTAAATGTGTCACTGAAAGAAGTGTGATTGGGTCGGAAAAGGGTTGGCAGATGGGATGACCCTTCAAAATCTGATAAGAAAATTAAGAGCAAAGACCATTACGTCAAAACCAGGAAAATACAAGTTTGAGGGTCAAATACTAGCAGAATTGCATTCAATTGTGCCGTAAAAATCATACCACACTCAACTCTCATCCCTCAAATCATGCATTGATGTGGATTTGGTTTTATTCCAATTTACAAGACGTGTTACATCCAATCTCTATAATTTTAGTTTTTAAAAACTACTCATAATCATGGACATCACATTTTTTTTTCATAAAAAAATAACTTTAATTAGTGTTGATCCAACTTGGATCAAAGTTCAAACATTGTGTATATACAAAATACCATCAGGAGAAACAACTCCAAAAAATAATGAAAACCTACAACGTGTTTTCAATCTTTGAAAAAAAAAAATCTCTAGGAATGTGATTTAACTAACTAATTGTTGATTAGTTTAACTATGTGCGGCCGAAATTGTCATAAAACTAATTAAACCAAATAGATATATCGCAAAAATAGTTTCTTTTTTTTTTTTTATAATATTATCTCTCATATAATTTCTCATATAGATATCTCTTGGATTTAAGGTATATATAAAAATAAACTCTCTGCTAAAGTAAGTTATTACATACTTATCATTTTGTAAACTTAACTGCTCGAGTCTGATTTGACATTTGTAAAATTAGTCTTTTTCTAATTGTTTGAGATCTATTATATACTAGGACTTAAATTAAAACATATCTTTAAAGTAAAGGTATAATCTAATACTTTATTAAAATTAATCAAGATGAAACTAATTTTAGATTGGAGTTGGCTAGTTTTGCTCGTGTATTTCTTGTTGTCATTATTTCTTTTCTTTTTATTTTTAGGAGAAAAAAAAAAAGAAAAATCTTAAATCTTAAATAATATGCAATCAAATAATTTGATGTAACCTTGTGGAAAACTAAGATCTGCATGCTTCCTCAAAATTATACAACAAAGCTGCACATTAATAATTTATTAAAAGTGTTAATAATGTAAGATAGTTTTTGGTGAAATAATGAAAGATAGCTGAGTAGCGTGAGTCAGTTGGCACCGTACAAAAAGATGATGTAGTATTTCAAACTTGTCCAGATACAAAGAGATAAATATATATATATATATATGTACTTGTGTCCTCTACTCGTGGACTTTTCAATAAATTTTTGGGGCGTCGGTTTAGGAGGTTAGCTTGAGGTGCCAACTTAGTTGGGATGTCTAGCCCCTCCTTAGCCTTTCGCTCTGTTTCTTATCAAAAAAATATATATATATATATATATATATATATATATATAATAATTAAAAGAATTCTGATGACTACACTAAAGAAGGGTTATCTGGCTACCAAGAAAACAGGAGGCAACGACACAGAGCTGGTTCCATTCAAACTACTAGAGTTTGACTCACATTTAAATGATTTTCAAGTGCGAAATAGTATTCTTTACTTACATTATAATTAATTAAATTTAAAAAAAAAAAAAACTGCAAATACTAATGACAAAAATGGTGGCCTTTGAAGTGTGGTTTAGGTAGTAGGCTGTAGGCACCTAGGCCATGACAAGAATATGGGAGGAATTCCCTAGTCAAAGACAGACTCTTAATGAGCGGGTCCCATCTCCCTTAATTATGTCACAAAATTAGGGAAATAAAAACATATATTTTATGTTTAAAGAAAGGCGGAAAATGGAGACAGACATACGTAAAAATTAAATTATGGGAGTTTACAGGTTGCTTCTATGTTGCAGCTTTTTTTTTTTTTTTTTTTTTCTTCCTCCTAGGTCAGTGCTATTCATAGCTACAATCACTCGCTGCTTATTTCCAACAAACAAAACCAATTTTACTTCTTATTTCTTCTCCAATTATATTGTATATATATATATATATATATGTATACATATATAAGCTACTGAGTGACCTTTCGGTACTTTTTCGAATCAATGACCTTTCGATATTTCTAAAAAAAAGTTACACTTTGTTGTATTCGCATTGTGTCGACTATCAAACAATTAATGTTTAATGATTCGATTCTAATTTTATTATATGTTATTTTTGGCATGCATCATAAACTACTACAATTGAAGAGAAATCTTTAACAATGTAATTGTTAAAACAAAAAAATAAAAATATCTTCAAATATCGAGACCAACTAAATTGAAAAACTTTTTTTTCTTTATTACAGGTTGATCTTTACATTATGTTTCTATTTCTTTTTTGAATATTGTGGGTGATTTTTATACTATTTTTAAGGTTTTAGGTATGATAAAAAAATTTTTTTACAAAATTTGGAAAAGAGGTGGTGGATTTTAAATCGATCAAAGACTTGGAATTGCAATGGAATCTACCTCGAATCTATATACATATATTTTTAAGGTAACAGATTAAAAAAAAAAAAAATCATTGCATGATGTTTAACATTTTTTATAGGCCTAAAATCCAATTCACCCTTTAAACTATTTTTTAAAAGTTAATTTAGTTCCTTAACTCTTAAAATCACTAATTTAGGACCTCATTTATTCATTTTTTAGCTAAACGATTCCCGTAATAAATGACATCCATAAATTGCAAGATATATTATGGACGTGTTAACTCTATCTATTTATGAGTCATAAAATTTTCGACTAGGGTTAGCATGATTCCAACATGTCCAACACAGAGTTTCAATTCCACAATTCCCAAACCTGGTTTTCCCTTCATATTCATACTCCATCCCATTTTTGTTTTGCGTAGGAGAAATAATTGACGAAGATGATGCCAAATTTGCGATTCCTAAATGCTTCTCAGTGACTAAACAGAATGATTAGATTTGAATTTTGTAAAATTAAATAATATGAGATTATTATGGTTCATAAAGCTACGTGGGACTTGATTTTTTCCTCCGATTTAGAAGAGAAATATTCATGTTGCATTATACTTGACGATTATGTTAATCGCCTTTATGCACATCATATTAACACATTAATGACTTCCATTTTCAAGAGTAATTTGTTCAAAACTGAATAAATGAAAGACTAAATTGACAATTTTAAGCGTTGAGGGACTAAATTGATTTTTGAGGAAAAGTTTAGAGAAGGGATAGGAGTTTAATCCTTTTTTACATGACAAGGCAGTACCGGAGAGGAACCTTTATCTACAATGAGTGGAAAGTAGTACTAGTCGATCGATGGTGAATCAAGAATCTCCAACTCTAATTAACTTAATGCTTGTCCACCAATTATATTGGAAGGTAAAAAGGTACAACTCCGGACCAATATGTCATTAACGGACACAATATTCCCATTCCCACATGAAATCAAATCACTTTTCAGTTAATGCCTAATTAATGCTAGCTAGCTAGCTATCTATCTTGATGGACATTATTAATTTCACCCAATATAGTAAGCAATTCGACTTTCCTAGCTGTTCTATCACTTTTAGTTTATAGTTTTAGACCCGTAAAATGTCATTGAACCGGTAAAATAAAGAGTTAGGGATTATATTAATACGAAAATTATTAAAAATATACAATCAGTTTAAATACATTACTATAATCTAATTCTAAAATTTTATGTATCTCAAGGTTCATTAGTATCTATAAACATTGTTTTAAAAGAGTTAGTTTGATGACTGGCCAATGTTAATAATATGTTATTCACGTTGTAAGAATCTTTGACTCCGCTCTAATTCGACTCCAAATCTAATTTTTATAAACAACTTTTTTGTTGGTTGAAAGCAACTAATCCCACATTAGAAATTTCTAGTCATTCACATGCCTTGCTCTATATATGGAATAAACTGTCAAAGAACAATTAAGAACTTCTTCAAGAAGTAAGGGTTCCTAAAATATATATATATATATATATATATATATATATATATATATATATTTATTTATTTATTTATTTATTTGTGATCTAATTTTGTTCTGAAACCCGGACTGCTGATCTAGTTCGACTATGTATTATGATTAAAAAGGTTTTATTAGTCAAATTGATCGAGTTGAACAGACCTATTCGGCCTGGGATTTAGAACCATGTACTCTTGTGTAGTAGAAATTACCATATTATTGGCTATTTTCTCCAACAATAAGTCAGAGATAATAATAAAAGTTATGATTGGATCTTACCTATCGGCTTAAGTTTTTAAGTCAAATGGTTCCATAACACAATATATGCCGGGAAAACCTATCAAATCAAGATAATATATGTAGATGCCAATTCATTCAAGTGCTATATATTTGGATTTTACATTTGCACGAGTACTTCACATGGGTTGATTTTAATGCACACATTAAACATCTATACATATACATGGTCTTATTAATTAGAGAAGCCAAAAAGTTCATTTTCCTTCTGTCTTGATTTAATTTCTTGTTCACGATTAGGGTAGCAATTAAGCAAAAAGGTGGGATTGCTTGCTTTTTTTTCATTTATCACGATTTCAACTCTCAAACAAGTGGCAATATATATTAATATTATTAAGGACATGTTTCAACATGTTTCACAACAAAAAGTACTGAATTAATTGTTTGTCATTTCTTATTTTTATTTTTGCTGTTATATATATACAGAATAAAATTCTATATATATTATAATTATTTAGAATTTACATTCTACTTCAAACATTATGCATCTTATTGCTTCTGTTTATTCTCACAGATAACACAAATTATTTTTCACTACAAAAAATAAAAGATTTAACAATAAAAATTTGTTGTTAACAAAAGTTTCTGCAATTTAGCGCTATAAAGTTTTGAATTTATGTGTTTTGGCACCTAAATATGATAAAATTTTGCTGCCATTGTTATATATATGGCATCAATTTTTTAATATTATTGCGAAATTTAAAATTTATTGTAATGAGAAAAGATGAGACCAAATGAAGTTTTTATACATAACATTTATAGTAATCGGCTATTAATTATCTACAAAACGCGTGATTAGTGAATGGGAAAGCCAAATGCAACGAATGATGCATGTGAAAGAAAATAATAGTATAATTAACAATAAACAATTAATTACTTAATTCAACTTTATATATATATATATATATATATATATCAATTAATGTAAATGCATGCATGCAGCGAAAAAATTAGGACATAAGAAACATGAAAAACAATAGTATATTTATGAGAAGATCTTGATACATATATTTTACAGATTTGATTCCATATTTCTGTGGTTAAATTTATTGTTTCTACGAAATGATATGCAAATTAATTGACGCAATAATATATATGGCAGATGAATATCTTGAAATTAATGAAAAGACATAGAAATCGAAAATATAAGCAGTGCGGGCATTGAATTGATTGAGGAATTAAACTGGTCTTGATCCGTAATTAATAATATTATGGTTGCTAGGAGCAAGTAGAGTGATTAATGTTGAATGATGTAGCAAGTTGCAAATAATTCACATGGTCATGTTGTTATGTAAAATTTGTCACACATGCTGATAAGATTTTGATTGATTGCTTCTAATAAACATGTCTACTCATGTTTGGGACAACATGTTTGTTTACACATTCAATTCAAGTCTATTGCTCCATTCAATTTTATTCATGTTTGGTTTATTAATTTGTACAAGCATGGCATGCCTTGTAATTAATGGTGGGTGCCATACCATTTTTCTCAAACGGGACCAAGTAATAAGAGATCGGACCAAGTGTAGAATATAAGATGATTCCTATATAATTGGTAAACTGTATCTAGATTTTAAGCGGAAACAAAATTGTAGTAGCATGGTATGAAACCATTTAACCCAGAAGTTTAAGGTAAACTGATAGATAAGGCCCAATAATAATTTTATACTTTATAACCACCATCTGTTAGTCCGCCACAAAGTAGTACCACTCCTATTTATAATTATACTTCATGATAAGTAATTCAATGCATTGGCTTCACATAAACTTAGACCTAACTCAGTATTTAACTTGCAGATGGCTCACTCGCATATAAATGGTAGCTAGATAATATGATATACTAAAAATACATCTTCCATGTTGAAACTTGGGGCTAATACTTTGTAAAAAATATAGATATATATATATATATATTGAAGAGAGAAAATTTTGTTTCACAGATATAAATGACTTTTAGCTACTAACATGATTAATCAGTGTGGGATACTTAATGAACCATTAGTAGTAGTAGGCTTTATATTGTATAATGGTGGTAGTCAAATTAAATGGAGCTATGTAAAATTATTATACATGCGTTATAAGTATTTGACGGTTAGACAAAATTGCAGTTGAGTTAAGTAATTAAGTAAAGTATTAATTTTTATGTTTAGAATACGATAAAAAAAAAAAAGAAAACTTTTTTTAATCCGAAGAAGATCCATTTAAAAAGAATGCTTAATTGACCTAAAACCATTTAATTGTATTAACCAAAATTCATGATGTTTTTGGCCCAATAGTCTATTCACAACTCAAATGCATTATGGCCCGCAAAACTTGGCCTGCATTCAGACTTATGAAAAGCCCATATGGTCCAGAATACTCCTAGCGTAAACTCTGTCTGATGGTTTTAAGATTTATTTACGTTTTGGGTCCATTTCATTTTTTATTATCTGAACTTTATAACCAATTATATAATTATATTTCTTATCTTTTTTTTTTTTTATTATTGAAGTGTATACATATTTCATTATACGAAAAAACATACCAAATAAAGGAAACTGCTCCCATGTAAATCTAGACAACAATAAAATGCACAAAAACATAAAAAACAACCCCAAACGGAGGAGCATAGACAACAAAATACTTTGTAGAAAATTCCACTATCATTTTTAAGTCAATAGTACTCGCAGCTTATCTTTATTGTTACAATTTTTCCCAATGAATAGATTAGAAAAGATCGTTGTAAAATAATACAAAGCTATGATCAAAGCTTGTTGTGTGGAAAAAAAAAAATACTTACGATAAGAGAAATTCGGAAATCAAAAGTAAATTTTCAATGGACTTTTCCAATCATAATATAAAAAAAGAGACTAAAAAGATTTCTCTACAAAGCTTATTTCTATCTTGGTCTAAACTTAAAGAGGCATAAGGTACACTGAGGCGCAAGGGGGTGAGACGTGCACATGAGAGACACAACGCGCACAACAAAAAAATAAAGCAAAAAAAAAAAAAACTATGGAGACCAAGAACTAATATTTTTAAAAGGCCGAATACATAGATACCCCTTTGAACTTGACCAAAAACTCCTACTGGCCCCTGAACTTTGAAAATGTCATAATGTCCCTCTGAACTTCTTAAAAGTGTTCTAATTGCCCTCCTGAATTTCTTAAAATTGGTACAGTTTCCCCCCTGAGTTTTATAAAAACCAGAGCTTGCTTTGAAAAGTCAAACATGGGAAAACTAATAATTAAGTGACACGTGGTAGCAAGGGGACGAACTGGATCATTTTTTCAAAGTTTAGGGGAGCATTAGCATATTTTAAATGTTCAGGGGACAGTAAGTGTTTTTGGACAAGTTCAGGGGAGTATCTATGTATTTGGACTTTCTAAAATGCAACAAATGGGAAAAAAAAAGGTTGAATCATAACTTAAACCTGAGTTACCAAGTATTCAAATAGATAAATACTAAGTTATTTGACCGAAAATCTAATAAGTATTAATTTACCAAATACTAAATATTTTAAATTGTAAGACTAAAACCTAAAGTTTGCAATGACATGAATCACTAAAACCTAATCAAAAGAAAAAGGAAAGAAACAAGTAACATGTAAAAATAGAAAGTCATTTAATCCATAAATTTAAATATTTTCTAAACTAATTCTTAATTTGAGGAGCTATTTAAGTCTTTCCTAAATAAATCTCTAATATTAACGGCCATTTAAGTCTTTCTAATACTAATATCTAATTTAAGGAGCCATTTGATTCAAATACATCTAGACCTGTTCATGGACAGGGCTCGGCTGGGTTCGGGCCGGGCTTTACAAGTTTTTACCTAAAAATGTTCGGTCCAAGTCCAGCCCAGCCTGTCTAAAATTTTTTCGAGCTCGGGCTAGGTTCGGGCTTACACATCATTAGATTGCTAACAATCTTAAGAGTTTCAGTTAAGTCTTTCTTAATTACATAGTTTAATAAAATTGTTGATATTATAGCCTAACTATAACCATAGAAAACATTTCTGCATTTGATGGTATGAATGTCCAAAGGGAAGGATAATATTTTTCAGTAATCGACAAATGTGAAATAAAAACTAATCAAGTGCATTTTATGACTTATGGTTTAAATATGGAAAAGTTTAAATAATAAGCTTCTATAACTTCATGCACTTGAATCTCATGATGTATGGTTGGGTAAAAGGAAACACCCGCATGATATTAATATACATTTTATAATTATATATATAATTATATTTTTTATTTTTTTATTAATATTCGGGTCGGCCTCGAGCCGGCCCGCCATATTAATAAACAACCCAAACCTAGTCCTATTTTTTACTAGCTTTTACGGGCTCGGGCTTGGGTGGGCCTATATCATATTTTGGTTGCCTAAGCCTGATCCTTGGAGCCTGGGTTGGGGCAGGCTGGGCGGCCCTTTGGACCTATGAACAGATCTAAATACCTCCATCAAAAAAGGAAACAAATCTAAATACATCCATCAAAAAAGGAAACCACATTCATAAAAATAGTCCACACACATAAGGCATACCTAGGAGCTTGAGGCGCGAGCTCGAGGGACAGTGCCTCGCTCAAGGTTTGCTGAGGCGCTGGGCAGTGAGCCTTAGGCGCTTCAACTATGGGAACTGTTATGTTAAGTTTCAAGAATTTAGTAAGAAACTGTATCTCACAAATTGTCTACATACTGCAGTATCCAACATTTCAATTCAACACACAAAAATGCATAGAAACTTTCTCTTCCTTTGAACTGTAAGATTTTAACCTCTTATTTCTATTGATCGACTAATGAAAATAAACAAACTATTAGAGATATTCTGAATCGATAAAGGTGGAGCAAATGAACCAACTTATAGAACAATGGAACTCTAAAATCATCTCCGTTGGAGTCTCTAAGATGAAAATATAAATAAGAAAATCTCTCCTACTGAACAAAAAAATAAAATAAAAAATATACGAAACAAATACGATAAAGATAGAGCGGGTAGTTTTAAAGATAATCATTTTTTTAAAATGAAAAAGATAAAACATTGAGTAAATATTATTAGAAAATAATAACAAAATATTTAAAAGACGGTTACAATTGTATATTGGACCAAATAAAAATAAGTTTACCTATGATCTAAATTTAAAAAGAAGTACAGGATGTTGAAATAAAAAGAAAATTACCCTCTATGTCTTTAGTTTGATAAATAAATACAAAACGGTTTCCCCTTTTTACAAGCACTTAAATTTCACCTAATTATGATTTTGAGCTTTTTAGAACAAATACTTTTGTTAAATTACATTCATGGTATAATTGGTAAATATGTTATATTTATTTTATATCTCTTATACATATTCTAACTCCACTGTTCAACAAATTTTTTCTCCCTTGTCCACTATATCTCTCTGTCTCTTATTTTATAATTAAAAATTAATTTTTTATTTATTTCTTTATCTATTCATTTTTTCATCATTTGGTTTTAGAAAGTTTTGTTTGTTTATTTTTCTGTTCGAAATGAGATCCATATTCATATTTTTTTTCATCTTCGTTTTTTGTACTAATATTGTACACAATATAAAAGCAGTATAATTGTAATATTTGCAATAAAAAAAAACCAATATAATCGCAGCATATTGCAGTATAAATCTAGTATAATCTGCGCATAAGTTGCAAATACAATATTAGTAACTAAAATATACATGCAGTATATAATAAATACTTATAAATTATGTGCAATATTAATGGACATCATTTCGAAAAGAAAAAAAATATGGAAATGGATATTATTTCGAAAAGAAAAAAAAATTTTGAAATGAAATAAAGAAATGAATATATATAGAAATAAATGAAAAAATTAGTTTTAAATTATACAAGAGGAGATAGAAAAGTAAAGAGTAAAAGTAGTGATAAGGGAGAAAGATAAAAACTACTCACTCCGTTTTTTATTATATGATGTTTTATGTCTTTCACTTTGTTTTTTTTATTTGACACGTTACATTACTAATATATTTTTATCATGTTTTCTCATATTTGTCCTAATTTAAAGTATGAGAGAGGTTCATTATTTAATGTAAAAGGTACTATATTAAACTTCATAATTAAGAAGAAAGAGAATTTTTGCATGGAAAATAGAGTTTTAGGAGAAAAGTATTGAGGATAAACTAATCAGTTTACTAGCCGAGTTAATACTTTATTGGTTTTAAACAACTTTAAATATTATATAATAAAAAACGAAAAAAGTATTTATATTTTACCGTGAGATATTTTCAAGATTTATTTTTTAAAATTACAACTGTGTAGTTAGTGAATTTTGTATTTGTATTGAAAGTCTAAAATAAATGATAATTTCCCTATTGGAGGCCCAGAGGAAGATATCGAGAGTCACAAAGAAAGTGGCTCTGCAGCCAATCAAACAACCAACTGCTAGAAAAATATGGAAGTTGTTTATCTCTTTTGCTCACTCGTATATTCCACCTTCACTTCCTTAGCTCTCTCTCTCCTCCTCCTTCTGCGTCTTCTCCTCACGCGCCTTCGTTCTCCATTCACCACTTCTCCTCCTCCCGCCAATAATTTGGCGGCGGACTCTGTTTCTCTCTATGAAGGAAGTGTCTGGCATGAGCGTCGCCATCCCATCCGCCATTCATTTCGCTACCCTGTCCGTTATGCGCTTTTTGACCTCGACAGCTCCTATCTACCGCCGCCAGATCATCTTTCGGCTGATGAGGCTCGCCGTCTTGCGGATACCAGTGGACCAGTGTACTTGCCAGTTGCCCCACTCTTTGGATTAAATTGATTTTCATTGAATTTTTCGCATTTTTCTTACTCAAGTTCAAGCTCTTGCAATATATGTATGCAGTTTAGATGGTTTTCAATGGCTGCCTTTTGCGTTATTGCAGGAGAAGGATATGTTCTTGCTGATTGTTTATGTTTTTTTTTTTTTTTTTTTTTTTTTTTTTTTTTTTCCGTCTGCAGTTTTCTCTTGACAATACCTCCTAGCGTGGGATATGAACAAAATCCGTTAAGTTTGTACTATTGCTATGACCTCGAAGGCTCTGTTCGGAAATTGAGAAAGTGCATTGCCGAGGTGTGTGTTCTTTGCTTATCTTTTTGTTGCATTAGCTTTCATTCCATGTCATTGTCACATACGAGTCTGGTGGCGGACAATTTGATTTTACTCATAAAGTAACAGAAGATTAATTAGTCTGATGCATATCAACAATACCCTTGAGTCGACATTGAGACGATTTCATGAGTAACATGGTGGTGCCTCACAATTCACTGTAGTGCAACAAACTGCCAGAGAGTTGATACTGTCTTATAGCAAGTGAACTTATAAGTTTAAACCTGCATACATGATTTTGGTGCCAATTTCATTCTTTTTTAATCCCTGAACCTGAACCCTTTTCACATTTGGCATTGTGTAGAAAATGCCTTCATTAAAATTCAGTTGAATTTAACAATTTGTCATAAATATATAGCCTGATTGCATTCTTGTGATTATAAGGGAGTAATCTTTAACCTGTTTGCTCCTTACATACATTTTATCTTGAGCAGATCTGGATAAAATGATCAGCAAGCTCCGTAAGCCAAAGATTGGACCCTTGGTGCACTTGAATTTTGTGTCGAAGTTTTATATATTTTGTGGTATAGATTTCATTTGAATGCAATTTTTTCAACTTTAAATAAGTAGGTTTAGAACTGAGTCATGATGCACGTTCTACCACCGGATGTACATTGCTGAAGGAATTGACAATACATGATTGCTCATTGAGAGCTGACGATCAGCAGTTCATAAGAAAAGAAAAAGTCCTTACCCTGAAAAGAAACATCAAATCATCTTTTAGTTTTCTCCTTTTACTGTTCTCTGTACTTCTTACGAGAAGTGTATGATTCATTTTTGATTCCAGAGAAAGTAATTTCACCTAATTAGCAGCTATGCATTTAAGATGAGAGAAAACCGGCTAGTGCATCTGCTTGCTTTCTCTCTTTTAATCTGCTTGGTCTTAGTATCCTCAGCCAAGTGATATCCCCCCCACCAACCGCCTTTTGTTTTCAAGGGGCTTTTTTGGATTGCTTGAATTAAATAAGGTAGTGGCATTCACACATGCTGTAAATTATTTTGAAGTGCCTTTTATCTTCAAGATATGCACTGTAGATTTTAAGACATGATCGTTGCTCCCTTTTGGTTAATTTCTCTTTACACATTTTCTATTGCTTAGACAACAGAGGAAGTGCTTTGCAAGAATAAAAAAGACAATGGATATACTATCTTATCTTTGATTGTATATTATATTATTCTTGCCAGTTATATTTTAAAATGTACAAACTTGCAAATTCGTGTTGTTACTTAAATATTCATCATCTGTATTAGTTGGTCATTTGTTGAATCGTTTACAAAATGATGTCTGGATATACTAAACTTGTCGGCTGTGAGGCTGACTTTGATATAGGTAACAAACACACCATGGGCAGAAAGAGTCACATTTGTTTTCAATCAGAACTCAGATATGGTGGCAAAACCGTTACATGTCAGCCCATTTATGGTATGTTTCAGTAATTGCTTTGCACTTGTACAATTTTAGTTTGCTATAATTATGTTATGTTTTCTTTGAGTGTTAACGACAATACACGTCTCTTTGATAGTATTTTGAAGTCTAATCTGTCCATCTCCCTCTTGTTTTCCTAAAGTTTCTCATGTTATTATTGATATTCTTTTTGTAATATGATAGATACCATGCTATGGAGCAACAGATATGTATCCTGCTCCATTTTTATTGTTCATGATTAGCTATGATGGAATGAGGGATCCGCTCTGCCCGCTTGGTGTATAGACCAAGAGCCTTGACATTTTGACTTGGAATAGACATTGAATCATTAGTACTTACTGATACATCATAATTTCATCTATATGAATCCTGGCATCTTATTGTTGAATCGTGTCTTCCTGATTTTCACAGAGATCTGCATTCATTATCAACTTAGACTTTTGCGCCTAACATGGATTTTTGGCTATACTTTTCCGTTTTCAGAGCTGTTTTGCTAATTTTTGGCTCAAAGAGCGGGTGAAGCTTCTTTGTTCTCTTAATATGTAAATGCTTATTGAACTGTAGAATTTACATGTTAAAAGACGCAAGCATTGATTGGACACAAAGAAAGGTGTGTTTCATTTATAATATTGAAGGATTCAGTTTGTCGAAAAATTGCAAGTGCTGATGCAACACAAACAACATTAGGAAAAAGAAAATTAAATGTCAAAAACAGGAAGAAATAACAGACATGAGCAAAAGCACCTTGTTGCCCGAACATCACAGCCCAGCCAAAATTATCATGTTAATTCCATGGCCGTTCTGCAGTTACTCCTACATATATAATGTTCTACACTTTTCTGAAGGGAATAACTGACTTCCCTCTTTCTTTCCTGCTGCGAACTGTCTCTTTTTCTTTCTAGAATGTACCATCCACCCTTAGGCCCATGACTCAACTGATCAACAATCGGCTCCTAGCATCTTTTCCTATCAAGCACTCTGCAGATCTCTTCGAGTTCATAAGCCAATTCAAATATATGACCAAGCATGCCAACATATTAGGATAGGAACAGTTAATTGATGTGAGAATATCTTTTTTTTAATTGTGAATTTTCACTTGTATATAAATTTTTCACATCGTTAAAGCAAAAAGTTAATCTCTCTGAAAATGAACATCTGTGAAAATTGCAGGATATGCTGGGGAATTGGAGAATACGCGCAAGTGATCCTAGGGAGAGTTTATCTGTGTTTATTTCAGTTCAACACCCAGATTTTGGTGATTATTTTACAGCTACCTTAAAAGCTAAAAGAATTCCTGCATCATTGGTGTCAGATCATGATCTGTTCTTCTGGTTGATGCCTCATAAAGTTGCAGTATGGATATACTGGCATGTAAGTTAATTATGCCAAAAATAATTGTGTCATAGTTTGACCTGACTTGTTAATGTAATGTAACAATTCTCTTCATTTCGCTCAACCATATCACTTCACTAACTCACTTTCAAATTAGAAATATCCCCTTATCTTCATTATAACAGTATAGTATCTAATATCAGAACAAGTATTGTTCTGCCTATTTGGTAGTAGAATACCTCACACTATCTTGTCTTGTCGAGTTTCAAAATTCTGGTTGTAAAAGAGCAAAATTGTTCGGGAAATATTTGAAATGATTAAAGATGTGTGCTCTCTTTTCAA
Organism: Euphorbia tirucalli; assembly: GCA_039660915.1. Classification (NCBI taxonomy): domain Eukaryota; kingdom Viridiplantae; phylum Streptophyta; class Magnoliopsida; order Malpighiales; family Euphorbiaceae; genus Euphorbia; species Euphorbia tirucalli. The sequence goes on from CM077638.1 coordinate 10,163,584, forward strand.
TCATTCGTGCAGGCTCTTAAACTGTGGTGGAAAAATGTGAAATTTATCCAACACCCGAGGTATAGTAACCCTACATATAGGGGGGAAGCACAACTACGTGATCAAAATCTTGAATGCAGTCAAGAGGATAAATATTTGCAGGCTGGACTTTGTCCACAAAGTTTCACTGACAGGGATTATAGGAAACGTCTGTTCAAATGGAGAGATGCCAAGTGGCCTTGGTGTTAAAATCAAAGGGTAAGCTTCCATTGGGTTGTGCTCAATAAAATCATATGTATTTTAATCCTTTGTGACATGTTATCTGTAGCAGGAAAGGAAACTGAAGTGAGTAGGCATAAATTATTGATCTTCTTAGAAATTCAGCTATACCTTCATGTGGCCTTTCATATACAGCATTAATTGGGTTTTACTTGATTTTTGTCTTGTAGTAGTAGCTATGTCAGTGTTTGTATTTTAGTAATCATATTGGTATCCCCAGAATTTATGTTCTGAAATTATCAATCTATCATCCTTAATTCCCTACATCCATTTTATTCAACAACAGGTTGCATATTTTTTCATGTTATGTTGACTTTCCTACAATCAGTGAAGAATTGCATTGCATTTTTGTAGGTCTTATGATTTTTTTTTTTTTTGGGAGCATTTTGCCAACTTTTGGAGATTATGGGGATTGAAACCACAATCCGATGCTCCTTTTGGGGTGTGGTAGCCACCAAGCCCTTGCTTGGAAGTGTGGTCTAATTAAAGTTTGTTTTGGTACTTGTGCACATATGGAACTTGCTCATGTGAATATAAAACTGATTTCCTTGGTTTTCTTGGACATTTCATGATATTTAGAATGCCTGTATCTGAATGCCTGGTAGTGCAGAAAATTTGCTCTGGCTGTTTCAAAGTACTGCACCAAAACACATTAGCCAGTGGTTTATCCAAATGTTGAAAGAAAACACATTGAAAATGCGTTTTACCTCTTACCCTTCAAATCGTGGCAGTTTGTTTTGAAAATCAATCCTTTTTATTAAAAATAACTGTGAGAAATTGCATCTGTGATATTTATCTATGCACTTTTCGCATTAGCACCTGTGTTCTCTTGAATACATGGCCTGTACACTTCTAAACTCGGGAGTTGTGACCATATTTTATGTATATTCTTCAGGAAAGAGTCCTAGCTCCTACATATCAATCTTTACACATGTAATGAAGCCTTGCTTTCTGTCTTTCGTGCAGGGGCACTTGATTTCTGCCACATTGGTGGTGATGATCATAACAAGAGCAGCTATAAGCAATAACTTGCTATTCTTGTACATCTCTTTTCTTTTTATCATTATTTACCTACGTGCCTGGTAAGAACGTTGTGTTTACCTCTATTTGCTTGGTTTAAGTATCTAATTCTGTTTGAAATTTGACCCAGCAAACACAATATCTTAGGCTATCAATGAATGAGTTCTTTTTTTCTTATTTTGCTCATTTTTCGAACCAGGCTTTTCAGTACGGCAGTTTCTTAGGTATAAGTCTCCTATTTGGTCTCTGGAATTATATACTGAATGGTAGGAACATATGAGGCGAATACATGATCTTCTGTTACGTGAAATTCAGAAGTCCCTGGGCATATATTGCATTGTATCAAATACTAATATGGTCAAATAAATAAAAATACAAATATAGGCTTTCTCCCCTGAGACTCTGTTTTCAGCATTGTATGAATTACCCAGGAGGCCAAGCAAACAAGCTAGGTAGGTAATTTATTATTGATTGCTCAATTGATTATATTTTACTCTTAAATGGGCCTAGGGGAAAGTTAGCTGTCCAGCAAATGAGAAGAATTTTATATGAATCATGCTTCTTTTCTTTGTTTGTTTCCGGACATAGATCAATATTACCCCGATACTTTTTTTTTGCAGAATTAAGTTGGTCCAAAATAAATTTTAGATATTACTTTGAAATTCCTTCGACTCTGCAACTGTGATCACATTAGTCTAAAAATACAGTTGTTGGTATAAATTGGTACACAGTAGACTGGGTAGAGTTGGGGTTGAAGTTGGCTCGGACCAAAAACTGGGGTCGTATTTTTCTTATTGTTTATAAATGAGTAAAATTAAATCGAATGGCATTAAAACAGTGGTTGATATATAGCCTTAGCCTAGGACTTGCGAACTTTGAAACTTTTATTTATTTATTTATTTTTATTAATTAATCAGTCAAATTTGTCATTGAATATTTCAGCCCCCCTTGAAGATGTTACTTTCTGTGTACGTTATTCGTTGATTGTGTTGATACAAGTTGGTCCTTTCCACTTTCCAGTCAATCTTGCTGATAAGAAATCATTATATAGCATTTTATTTGTACAAATTATGAATTAATTTTGTTTTGAACTGGTCTTATTAGCTACGGGAAATTGACTGCTAGCCCATATAATTGCGTGGATAGTAAGTAATAAAGATAGTTATTCCTTTATTTCCAATTATTATTATTATTATTATCACCAAAATAAAGATGTGCAAATAAAGTTAAAAGTCATTTGTCCTTGCAAAAACAGGATCTTTTTTAATTAGTAGGTCTCATATTAACCATGATAATACAGTTACCCGAATTGAATTATGTATTTGAAATTGATGCATAAGTTAGTGATGCAGCACAGAAAAGTATAACCAAAGAGTTTGTATTAATTGGATTATTCATTCAATGGGGTCTTTTCCCCATAGTCCTGAAAATGATGTTAAGCTGCTCGGTTGTAGTAATGTTTTAAAACCGAAATTCTGGTAGGAACTTTTTTGTTAAGACTAAACGTTGTACAATATTTTTCTTTTCTTTTATGAATCCAGTTTACTTGCAATTAACACTTTAAATTATCGTTAGTTTTTCTATATGTACTTATTGTGTATGCATTGGTATTTAAATAATGTATAAGAAATATATTAAATTCTATTTGGAATTGTAAATTAATTAGTAGTATAAGTTTGAAGAGGATATATACAACAATTAATGTGCAAAATTTTATCCTTAAATTATGCTAACAATATTTTCTTAAAATTATAAGAGTGACTAAGCTATACTATTTCATTTTTCGGGTCTCAGAGAGGACGTAAAATATGCAAAAAAAAAAAAAAAAAAAAAAATCTTATAATACTTGAATAATTACATAACACATAAATTAATCCTCAAAACGTCTAATTATTTTTTTGAATTTTAAACGCCAGAACCTTAACATATAAATTTGATTAATTTCAATGTCATACGTGTCATTTTATTAACCACTTGATTGAACCCCAAATGAGAAAGTGAAAATCAAAATGGAAATCCCATAAAGCCGCAATCTATACAAACTCTAGTAGTTTGCCTTAAAAAAGTAAAAACCTACCTAAAAGCCAATTATTTTTTCAATGTCCTAGATTTATTCATTTAGCCACGTGACAAACGAGCATATATATTTATCACATTTAAATAAATAAATAATAAAAAGGGGAAAACTTCAGCAGCCCGGCGCCCAACATATCGATAGGCCGTTGATACGAGTGGAATGATTTTCCAACACTAATTTAGGGAAAAAAAGCCTACTGTTTTCTTCATGTGAAAATTCTCACATTTTCTTTTCTATTGTTCTACAAATGTTTGCTTGCCATGTGCCAAATATAAACATTAATTTGAAGCAAAAATTTTAAAGTCAAAATCCATTTTAAGATGCCAATTGTTTTGGGTTAACTAATATTTGTGCATATTTACACTTGGAAACGTGTGTTATATGTGTGCATATCTATTAATTCCAATACATAATTATAATTCTTAAGGATAAAATTTTTAGGCGGTATTTCGACTTTATGGTTAATTAGTTTTATATCAAGGTTATCAATCTTTATTTAGTTTTATATAATAATTTAATTTAATGACAAAAGTTTAAGTTGACATAATTATTAAAGTACTAATACGGTATTCTAGTCAAATTTTATCACATGATCTTTTTTCTCTTTACTTGTACTCTGAATAAATGAAATTCCTTCTAACCAATTTTGATAAGCAAAATTTATATTTTGGATGTCTAATAATATATGTATTTTTCAATAACTAATTATTAATTAAGTGATAAATTGTCAAACATACTATTGTTACAAGTACCTAGACAATTAAAGTGACAATATTTACTTCACTCAATCGTTTGATTTATTGAGAATCTTTTAGTAAAAACATAGTCTATTAATTAATTTTCTTAATTACCGTGCAATTAAAATATTTTCTATCAAAGTTGGACGGAGGAAATGTTTGTTTTGCTTTTTATGCAATAAAGCAAGACTTGTTGGCGATATATATGGATCTAATCAATTTGTTCTACTTCTAATTTTATATTTATTTATTATTATTTGTTTGATTTATTTTTTCAAACTTATATTATACATATAAAAATTATTAATTACCGTAGTTAATTACTTTTGTAGGAATTATATCGGGTTTAGAGTTATAGTTCATCCGTAACGGTGATAAGTGGATAAATACAATCCAAATAGAGATATAACTACTAAAGGAGCTAGGAGTTGTCCTACTACTAGAGTTTGATTATGATTAGGATTGTTTCATTCAATTGCTATAAAAGATAACAATGAATCAAAATAAATAATGGACTAAGACACAAATAAGTGTTTGCAAGTTTTCTCTGTAGCCCTCTTTGACCAAAATTTCTCTGTGAGATTTCACATTATTCTTCGCTTATCTAGTTCATGGATTTATCGTTTAGTCTCTCACAAACAATTGACGTGCAGTAATCATGACCGGTAAAACAAATCCGTGGTTCAAGATCTTTCCGCTGCAAATCAATCTTGGGTAATCTGCGCTACAAGAGATAACCCGATTACTCTATTAAGATATTTAGGTGTATATATTCATCATTGGTATCAGAGCCATAGGGCTGCATTCTGTCATAGAACTCCCTAATAAGATGATTAGAAGTTTCTATATGCATGATTAATTGATAATAGGTGGTTGTAGTTAATTTTTATGCATGATTTGATGTTTATTGGGACTGATTTGTGTTGTTTATTGACTAAAATCACATAGAAATTCCTAATATGCTTAGAAAACCTAGAAAGTCACATCTGTTTTTACTTTTTAGTTTTATACTTTATGTTTTTAGTCTCAGCAAAGGGTATGTGTATCTCAAACTCTAATTTTCGTTTGTTAATTGGAAAAACTGACCTTGCCATTGTGACCAGAGACCCTAAAAACCTTTGGGAAGAAAAATTTTTGAGATCACTCGGAGCCCAGAAGGCAGCGCGTGGCACACATGCGCCCCCTACGGCACCCACGCGCCTGGCCACGGGGCGTACATTGATTGGTTTGCTGCCTACCGCATGGTCCACTGGTCCCTATGGACCAACGCCTGCGTTAGGCGCTGTAAGCGCTGGAATTTTCCGGACTTAAAAAAAAAGTCTTGTCGTGCCACGACTGTAATTACAGTTATGGTGTTGTATTACAGTCGTACGACTGTAATACCGGAGCAGGTATAGCAGCCCATACCTTGTAAGAAAAAAATTTTGAATTGATGGGAGAGGCAATTAATGCCCGGTTCTGAAGCAAGAAACCAAGGAGATAAAAGGGAAGAAGATCTTGGGAATTTTGAGAGAAATTGAGAAAGAATTGGAGAAAAAAAAGAGAAAAAGGAAGACCAAACAAAAACCATATTTTTCTCCTCTTTTTCTTTTAATTCTTAGGTGTTAAAGTTTAAAACTTATTAGAAATCAATAGGTTAATAACTGGACACCTCAAATTCAATCAAATTCGGACTTTAAACTCTCAGAATCCTTGACATTTTGGAGATTTTTGGACTTGGTTTTGAGAACCTTAATACAAGAAAAAAGAAGCAATTTGGAGGTGATTGGGGCGTTTCCAGCGGTCATTCTTACGGTGGATCAGCACCACAAAGGTAAATACACCTCAAACCTTCATTTTTATTGCTTTTCTGGGTGATTTGGTGTGTTTTGGTGCATAAAAATCCAATTTTCGGGCTTGCTGTTTCTGGAATTCAAGAACAGCCGTATGACTGTTTTTGTGTTAAAGAACAGACGTACGGCTGTAATTACAGTCGTACGAGTGTTCTTGAATTCCCACGGCCTTTAGTTTTATTTGAATAAAATTTTGGCGATTTCCTGCACTTGGGGGAATTACAGTCGCACGACTGTAATTATAGTCATGCGACTGTAGTTACAGTTACGCGATTGTAACTTTTGTCCAAAGGCAGAATTTCCAGAATAATCCCTAAAAATTCCTAAAAATCAGAAAAATCAGAAAATCATCAAAATGAATTTTGTTGTGTGCATTCACGACGCTAGATTTAATTTTCAGTATAATTGCATTTAGAACAATACAACGACGGAGATCCGATTCTCCTGAAAACCGACCCACATCACATGCTAAATTAAAGTAAACCAGAAAATAAAACTTTTTCAAAATAATTTTCTCACAAAACAAAAATTACAGGGACGTTTCAAAATGTTTTCCATGTCTAATCAGGCCGGCTAGCCGAGCCGACCCAGTTATCCCCACTAAATGCATGTTCCTACTTTCCAATTTCCCCATTTTGTCATGTTTGAGTCCTATTTATGGTGTGCCATAAATTGTGCTAACCATCTATTTTGCAGCTTTTAATTTAATTTATTTTTGATGTAATTAATAGACTAATCCATGTATTTTAGGCGGTTGTAAATTTTTAGATTATCGTGTATTTTAGGCGGTTGTAAAGTTAAGACGAGAGTTTTTATTTTCATTCGATCGGTTTATAATAACTTAATTATTTTACTGCTTTTTATTTTACTTTGATATGTGTGTATGCTGTATGCTTTTATTTAATAAAATTGACTTTAAAATTATGAAATACTATCTATGAACATTGGCCGTATATATTTTGATTAGACATGAAATAGGGGATTTGTCCGGACCTAAATCTCTGGATAGTGTAGCGGCCTTTCGTCCGGTTCAGCTACACTGAAAATTTCCGAGTGAGCTGAGCCGGGTGGCGACTCCTACACTATTCATCGAGACTTAGGTCTCGATTCTTTTATGAAATAATTTAATTTTCCAAAAATGAGTTTTCGTCATAAAAACCCCACGCGAGGGAGGGTTGCCCGATATCGAGGCTCCCTTCCGAGAGAGTCCACGTTCCGTCGAAAACGTCATCCACTTACAGTGGCGACTCCACTGGGGACTTCTTATAAAAGTTTTCTTAAAAACTTAAAAGAATTTGACAAGCCGTGAAAAATGTCTAATCAAAATAAGGTGGATGATTCTTATATGGTATTTTATTTTGTATTCTTTAGTTAGACATTTTTGCATTAGGTTAAGTATCCAAATTTTAGCCCCGTGAATTGTTGAAGTGTTACCTTTGTTCCTTTTGGTCTTAGGGGCACGGATACGAAACACCACCCATAGCCTCGTACGAACCCCTTCGTTCAGACCCTTGAGTGGGGAGAAGTGAGAAGTATATTTTGCTATGGGAGCCTTGATTTTAACCTGACTTGGACCGAACTCATATAGGCAACCTTAGTTGGATTCCCCTAGGATACCAAAATAAATTGTATGAATGCTATAAATCGCGCCTTCGTCATCTCCGGTTGATGATCGAAGAGAACCCTTCCCAGTACTCGGTTAGAATTTTCAAAGACTGACCACGTTTGGAGGAATAAGTTGGAAGAATACGTTTCGTGTGCTATGTGTTTCTCACCATCCCGTGACATACCATCATCAGCAATTTCATGAACATGACATGCCATTCACAAAGCATTTGTGTGATAACTAACCCATATTTTTATGTAGCCATTTGCATTTTATTTTCATGTGTGGAAACATTAAATCATTCGTGTGACATTCATACTAACCATTATTTTTGCAGCCATAATATTATATTTGTGTGTTAGCATTTTTACAAAGCATACACGACATCATTATGTGTGTCATGCATTCTAACCATGTTTTTGTGCAACCATTTGCATTTTGTGTGACATAAGCATTCATGACCAGAAAAAAGGGGGAAATAAGAAGGAAAAAGAGAAGGGAGATAGGGACTTTTTGAGCTGGAATTGAACATAATTTAAGAGAGAAATTGAGGGAGAAAAGAGAGAAAAAGGAGAGGAAAAGAAAAACCCAACATAATCTCAATTTTGTCCTCCTCTTTTTCTTTTAATTCTTAAGTGTTAAAGTTAAAACTTGTTAGAAATCATAGAGTAATAACTTGACACTTAAAACTCAATCAATTTCAGACCTTAAATCTAACTAAATCCGTGACATTTTGGGAGTATTTTGTACCACTTTTCAAACCTTAACTTAAAGGGAAAAAGGAGAAATTTGGAGGTGATTAGGGTGTTTCCAGCCGTCATTCCTATGGTGGATCAGCGCCAAAGAGGTAAATACACTTAAAACCTTCAGTTTCCTGCGTTTTCTGGGTGTTTTGGTGTGATTTGGTGTATAAGAACTTAATTTTCAAACCTGCTGTTTCTGGAACTCAAGAACAGCCGTACGACCGTTCTTGTTTTGAAGAACAGTCGTACGACTGTAATTGCAGTCGTACAAGTGTTCTTGAATTCCCCCGTTATTTTCCTTTCGTTTGAATAAAATTTTGGTGATTTTCTGCGTCTGGACTATTTACAGTCGCACGACTGTAATCCCCGTCCAGAGGCAGAATTTCCATTTTAATCCACAAAAGTTCCTAAAAATCCCAAAAAATCGGAAAACTCAGAAAATCATCAAAATGAATTTTGTTGTGTGCATTCACGACCTTAGATTTAATTTTCAATGTTATTACATTTAGAACAATGCAAAGACGGAGACCCAAATCTCCCAAAAACCGACCCACCTTGCATACTAAATTAAAGTAAACCGGAAAATAAAAATGTTTTCAAAATGATTTTCTCACAAAACCAAAATACAGGGACGTTTCAAAATGTTTTCCAGGTCTAATCGGGCCGGCTAGCCGAGTTGACCCGATTATCCCCCTAAATGCATGTTCCCAATTTCCAATTTCCCATTCTTTCCTATTTGAGTTCTATTTGTGGTGTGCCGTCAACTGGGCTAACCCTTTGTTTTGCAGCTTTTAGTTTCTTTTATTTTTATTTTTGATGTATTTAATAGATTAATTCATGTATTTAGGCGATTGTAAATTTTTAGATTATCATGTATTTTAGGCGATTGTAAAGTGAGGTTGAGAGTTTTTATTTTTTATTCAATCGGGTTGTAATAATTTAATTAATTATTCACTGCTTTATTTTATTTTTATCTGTATGTGCTTCGCATGTTTTATTCAATAAAATTGATTTTAGAATTATAAAATACCATCAAAGAACATTGGTCATATTTATTTTGATTAGACACGAAATAGGGGACTTGTCCAGACCTAGATCTCTGGATAGTGTGGTGGCCATTTGTCCGGTTCAGCTACACTGAAATTTCCCGGTTGAGCTGAGCCAGGTGGCGACTCCTACAATATCTATTGAGACTTAGGTCTCGGTTCTTTTATGAAATAATCTAATTTTCTAAAAATGAATTTCCATTCTAAAAACCCCACGTGAGGGAGAGTTGCCCGATCTCGAGGATCCCTTCCGAGAGAGTCCATGTTCCGTAAAAAACGTGGTCCGCTAACAGTTGCGACTCCGCTGGGGATTTTCTTAAAAAAGGTTTTCTTAAAAACTTAAAAGAATTTGACGAGCCCTGAAAAGTGTCTAATTAAAATAAGGTGGATGATTCTTGTATGGTATTTTATTGTGCATTCTTTAGTTAAACATTTTTGCATTAGGTTAAGTATCCCTTTTTAGCCCGGTGAATTGTTGAAGTGTCGCCTTTGTTCCTCATGGTCTTAGGGTCATGGATACGAAACACCATCCATAGCCTCATACAAACCCCTTCGTTCAGACCCTTGAGTGGGGAGAAGTGAGGAGTATATTTTGCTATGGGAACCTTGAATTTAACCCGACTTGGACCAAACTCATATAGGCAACCTTAGTTGGATTCCACTAGGATACAAAAATAAAGTGTGTGAATGCTATAAATTACGCCTTCATCATCCCCGGCTGATGATCAAAGAGAACCCCACCTAGGACTCGGTTAGAATTTTCGAGACTGACCACGTTTGGAGGAATAAGGTTGGAAGAATACGTTTCGTGTGCTGTGTGTTTCTCGCCATCTCGTGACATACCATAATTAACATTTTCCCATGCACATGACATACCATTCACAAATCATTTGTGTGATACTAACACACATTTTTATGCAGCTATTTACATTTCATTTTCGTGTGAACACATTAATCATCTGTGTGACATTCACACTAACCATTTCTTTTGCAGCCATAACATTACATTCGTGTGTTAACATTTTCACAAGCATACACGACATCATTATATGTGTCATGCATTCTAACCACATTTTTGTGTAGCCATTTGCATTTTGTGTGACATAAGCATTCATATCATTTCATTTAAACTAAGGACATTCCAAGAGTGTCCATCACGATTATTTCATTCCATAACATATCGGGTATCCCAAATTACCTGTGTTCTGCCGGTGCACCGGATTGCATTTGGCCATTCCACCAGATTATCTCATTCAATAGAGGCCACAATGGTCCTAGGTATATTTCCGTGTGACGATTTACACGAGGCATTTCATGACACCATGCTCACTTATCAAAAATATCATATAATATCGTAGTCCACATCGGATTACTTCATGACATTACTACATCATTCAAGGTGCTCCCCGAGTGCCGGATTAGTACGCATGAAGGGGCATTTCATAACATCCCAAATGATGAAAGGTGTTCCCCAAACGCCGAACCTCTGTCCATGTCCCCACCACATGTGACTTCATATCATATGCCTCAAAAGCATCAGAATTCTGTCCGTGGGTCGGGCCTTATGAGACCATTTCATATCATCACATAGACCTACAAAGCATTGAAACTCTGTCCGTGTGTCGGCACACACGCGACCATATCACAAAAATCATTAGGTGTCCCAAAGGCGCTGAACCTTTGTCCGTGTGGCGGTCCACGCGTGACCTTTTTGCACAGCATTGGGTGTTCTTGGAATGTCCGGAAAAAAATAGAATAATAAGTGGAAATCATTTTCATCATCATTTCACGCACGACATCACTCCATTCATTTATCATAAGTATTTTCAATGTCTCACTCTTCATGGCATCATTTCATTCACTCATGTCCCTAAACGTCTCCCGTATGATGTCGAGCAAAATAAACTGGAGTGACCTTGGATGAGATCTCAAGCTTCCAGGGCTGTTAGGGAACCAAGAACAGTAGAGCCAGAAAGTGAATTCGACTCAAGGGAAGAAGTTGAGATGGCTAATCCTGCACCAAACCACGCTGATGCTTTAAAGGATTTACTGGGATCACAGGATTTCTATGATATGTTCAAGGAGGAAATGAGGGCTGTAGTGAGAGAAGCTAGGGAAACTATTGGAAGTAGGACCAGAAAGGAGAAAGAGGCCGAATCGTCCCAGCAAGGTGGTGATATCTCGGCGAGTTTAGAAAAGCTGCAGGAGATGGAAGCAACCATGGCAGAGAAAATGAAGGCCAAGTACTCTGAACTTGATGAAGTAGTCGCAGAACTGAAGAAAAGGGTCAACATCAGTCTGGGCTCCAAGAGAGGGGTGAATATCGATGCAATGATCAGTAAGGGCATTGAAACCTTTCCTATAGGGTTTCAAGTGCCTAAAGTCCCTTCCTATAAGGGGATTGGCTCACCGGAGGCCCATGTGAACCTTTATGTCAAAAGCATGCTGACTACGGGCGCTACTAAACAGTAGCTGGTTAACTTCTTCTCAACCACACTGGAATGGGGAGCCCTAAATTGGTACAACTCTTTGTCTGAAGATGTGTAGTCAGACTGGGAGGCCTTGTCAGCGTCCTTCATCAAATACTACAGCTTCAACACCAAGATCTAGGTGAGGCTTATGATTTGGAAAGGGTCAAGCAACAACAGAATGAATCCTTTGATGCCTATTACCAGAGATGGATGAACAAAATGATTCTGCTGAAGAACCGCCCATACGAAGATGAACTGATTCAGAAGTTGATTGATGGGAGTGTGAACATCTTCCGAAACAACATGAAATTCCATTCCTTTAGTGAGCTCAGTGAAGTGTATAGCATGGCCATAAAAATTGAGAGGGATGAGGAAGAAAAGGCAGTGAACCAAAAGCATGGAAGGAGCTCTGGGTATGGTGTTGGGTATTGATCAGTGACTACCATTGGATCAGGTAGCGGATCTAGTTCCGGCCCTATAGATAAAAGCGGGCAACTCTTAGAAAACAAGCCAGCTGAAGTTGCCGTTGTGTCCCAGCAGCGGGGCGTCCAAGACGAAAATTTTCAAACTCGAGGCCTATCACCTTGGACTCTTTCTTTGGCCAAGATTTTTACGAAATGCAAGAACGGCGGTCTATTGCATTCTCTGAAGCGGTTTGAAAAGCCAGTTGAGACCGACAAGGGAAATTTCTGTTCCTATCACGTGACAGTGGGGCACCACACGAATGACTGCATGCAGATACTAAGGGCTGTTCAATGGTTGATCACCAAAGGAAAGATTGTAGAACCACCTTTGAAGCCCAGTGTTCAGAACAACCCCTTACTAGGGGTGGCAACGGTGCAGGTGTGGGTGCGGGGGTGCATTCCCCACTCCGCCCTCCAATAATTGTGGGGGCGGTTTCGGTGATTCCCCATTTAATATTTTGGGGATTTTTTCACCCCCATCCCCACCCAACGCAGGTGCCTACGGGTATCGGTGAATCCCCGCCCATATCCAATAAATAAAATAAATTAATATTTCATTATTTTAATAACCATTTTAACATTCAATATCCAAAATACAAATTCTATCACATTACAAATGTGGTTTAACATTAAATATCCAAATTACAAAATATATCCAATATTACAAATATTTAAGTTCCAAGTGAACTTTCTTTGAAGAACTTGAAATTGAAGTCCAATCATTTAAGAAAAACAAAGATGGGCTTGGAACTAAATAGGAATTAATTAATCTATATATATATATATATATATATATATATTTATTTATTTATTTACATACGGGGATTTATTCGGGAGCGGGGCGGGGATCCCTACGGGGCAGGGATAGTACTCCCTGCCCCCACTCCCGCTTAAGTACTGGGGCTAAAATAATCCCCACCCCCATCTCCGTGGGGGATAATATCGGTTATTTCCCGCATCCGCCAGTTCGGATCCCCACGGTTTTCGGGTAATCCCCGCCCCATTGCCACCCCTACCCCTTACCCAGCTTTAACTGATACGCGTGTTCAAGCTATTAAGGAGATGACGCGGCAGCAAAAGAAGACCCTCCGCATGTGGTGGATGACAACTATTTTGATGTATCTATTTTGTTTTCTTTCCTATTTTGTGAACAATCCAGCCCACGAGGCATTTAATGTAATGCAATTTGATTCCAGTTACTCGTGCGATATTTTTCTGGATGGAACACTGTGCATGCATACAAACATTCATTTAATGTCTTTAGCATACATGACATATCATTGCATGAAATGAATTTAAAGACAGATGATGACCCAAAAATGGTATCTGTCTCGAAAGACTTCACGCCTGAAAAGAAAAAAAAACGAAATTACAAAATATCTAAAAGCGCATAACAACCTTTGCCCGATCCTACCACGGCATGACTGGAGATCGACAGAGAAGTCACTAAATGTTAGACTCCAAAGGATGTAAGGGCGAAATCAGCTGAGCAGAAACTCCACGGACCCAGATCAGATGAAGAGGGGAAACCACGATGGGAGAAGTTGATGTCGCCAGAAAAATAAGACTATTCAGAGCAAACAGACATCAGTTCATAGCCATGACTGTCAACCACCCTAAGTGGATGAAAATGGAGTCGACCATGATGTCACAGCCCTAAAAAAAAATCTCACTGAGGTGAAAACCGAAGAGGCAACTCAGGCAAGAATTAGAGCGGCTGGCTAAGCTAAAAACCTACATTAGGCAGTTTAGGCAAAAGTTAGAGCACCTTAAAAAAAAAAAAGGCTCGCTGAGGTGAAAACCGAAAAGGCACCTCAGGCAAAAGTTAGAGCATTTCACTGAGCTAAAAACCCACATCGGGCAGTTCAGGCAAAATTTAGAGCACTTCCAGATTCACCATTCCTAGGGGCAGAAAAGTGGAACCCTTCCACCATTCCCCAGCAGAAGCTCTTCTACTATTCTCCAGCAGGATCCTCTATACTATTCCCCAGCGGAACCATCACAAAGAACGTCACCCCTTTTATCCAACAGTCATCGGACTTTCCGAATAGCCATTGCATATCCCCGCATATCCCCAGCAGGAGTGCGAGAATCACACCAAATAAAGAATATGCTCTCCAGCTAATCAGCTATAAGCGTGATAAATCTTCCTTAGCCAGAGATGTGACCCAATCTCCCCAGCAAGGGCATAGCATTTCAAGACTTGACGAATAGCGAGAAATACAGCTCCGTGTCATTTGGACATGCACACATTGACACATACACGTACATGCATTCAAAACATGCACATACATACATGCATCATGACCAATCCAGGTATAGGTACCCGCCACCATCGTCGGGCCATCCCGGATTAAGACCACTCTTAAAGCAGAAATAGTCCAACATTGGAGCACCTATTGGACCTCAAGAGACAAGAAAGAGTCGAGTGGACCCAAGCCTCAACATCTCAAATACCCAAGGGCAAAGTAATCGAGTTGTATTTATTCTTGATCGAAGGGGAAAAAATTTTTATTTCCAAAATTATCGATCAAAGAATAAATACTCATCGTCAACCAAATTCCAAAATTACCACTTCTAAAGTCACACCATTCAAGCAAGATTTTGGATCCTTGAAAACTCCTTCAAGCAAGATTCTTTATCCTTGAAAAACTGTTCAATCCAGATTTCGAATCCTTGAAACTCCTTCAAGCAAGATTCCTAATCCTTGAAAAAACCGTCCAAGCCAGATTTCGAGTCCTTGAAACTCCTTCAAGCAAGATTCTTAATCCTTGAAAAACCTATCCAAGCTAGATTTTGAATCCTTAAAACTCCTTCAAGCACGATTCTTAACCCTTGAAAACCGTCCATATTTTAAATCCTTGAAACTCCTTCAAGCAAGATTCCTAATCCTTGAAAAAACTATCCAAGCCAGATTTCAAATCCCTGAAACTCCTTCAAGCAAGATTCTTAATCCTTGAAAAACCTATCCAAGCTAGATTTTGAATCTTTGAAACTCCTTCAAGTAAGATCCTTAATCCTTGAAAACCGTTCAATCTAGATTTTGAATCCTTGAAACTCCTTCAAGCAAGATTTCTAATCCTTGAAAAACCTTTCCAAGCTAGATTTTGAATCTTTGAAACTCCTTCAAGCAAGATTCTTAATCATTGAAAAACCTCTCCAAGCTAGATTTCGAATCCTTGAAACTTCTTCAAGCAAGATCTTAATCCTTGAAGAACCATTCAAGCCAGATTTCAGGTCCTTGAAAACCAATTCAAGCAAGATCCTAGATCCTTCAGGACCATCAAAATCCAGCAGATCCCCAGCAAACCTCGCCTCGGGTAACCTAGTCCCTAAACCCGACATCGGCTTATTTCGTCCAATCAGCTCAGTGTATTAACACGACAGTGAGACTTCAATAAGTTAGTGCGTGCTTCTTTCTTGTGTCTGCGGTGCTTCTATCCGCCCTCTCAAATTCATCACCTCAGGTATCTTAGACCTGGAGTCGAGTGTTGAATTTGATCATGTGAGGGGCAGCTGTACGCACCGGAATTTTTCGGACTTAAAAAAAAAAAAAGAAGTTGTTGTACCACGACTGTAATACCGGAGTAGGTACAGCAGCCCATACCCTGAAGGAAGAAAAATGCTCCTCCGACCAAAAAAAAGGGGGGAAATAAGAAGGAAAAAGAGAAGGGAGATAGGGACTTTTTGGGCTGGAATTGAACATAATTTGAGAGAGAAATTGAGGGAGAAAAGAGAGAAAAAGGAGAGGAAAAGAAAAACCCAACACAAGCTCAATTTTTTCCTCCTTTTTTTCTTTTAATTCTTAAGTGTTAGAGTTAAAACTTGTTAGAAATCATAGAGTAATAACTTGACACTTAAAGCTCAATCAATTTCGAACCTTAAATCTAACTAAATCCGTGACATTTTGGGAGTATTTTGGACCACTTTTCAAACCTTAACTCAAAGGAAAAAAGGAGCAATTTGGAGGTGATTGGGGCGTTTCCAGTGGTCATTCCTACGGTGCATTAGCGCCAAAGAGATAAATACACTTAAAACCTTTATTTTCCTGCATTTTCTGGGTGTTTTAGTGTGATTTGGTGCGTAAGAACTTAATTTTAAAACCTGTTGTTTCTGGAACTCAAGAACAGCCGTACGACCGTTCTTGTTTTGAAGAACAGTCTATAGTCGTGCGAGTGTTCTTGAATTCCCCTGCTATTTTCCTTTTGTTTGAACAAAATTTTGGTGATTTCCTGCTTCTGGACGATTTACAGTCGCACGACTGTAATCCCCGTCCAGAGGCAGAATTTTCATTTTAATCCATAAAAATTCCTAAAAATCCCAAAAAATCAGAAAACTCAGAAATTTATCAAAATGAATTTTGTTGTGTGCATTCACGACCTTAGATTTAATTTTCAATGTTATTGCATTTAGAACAATGCAAGGACGGAGACCCGAATCTCTCGAAAACCGACCCACCTCGCATGCTAAATTAAAGTAAACAGGAAAATAAAAATGTTTTCAAAATGATTTTCTCACAAAACCAAAATACAGGGATATTTCAAAATGTTTTCCAAGTCTAATTGGGCTGGCTCGCCGAGCCAACCTGATTATCCCCCTAAATGCATGTTCCCAATTTCCAATTTCCCATTTTGTCCTACTTGAGTCCTATTTGTGGTGTACCGTAAACTGGGCTAACCCTCTGTTTTACAGCTTTTAGTTTCTTTTATTTTTATTTTTGATGTATTTAATAGATTAATTCATGTATTTAGGCGATTGTAAATTTTTAGATTATCGTGTATTTTGGGCGATTGTAAAGTGAGGTTGAGAGTTTTTATTTTTTATTCGATCGGGTTGTAATAATTTAATTAATTATTTACTGCTTTATTTTATTTTATCTGACTGAGGATCGACAGAGAAGTTACCAAATATCAGACTCCAAAGGATTTAAGGGCAAAATCAGCTGAGCAGAAACTCCACGGACCCAGATCAGACGAAAAGGGGAAACCACGATGGGAGAAGATGACGTCGCCAGAAGAACAAGACTATTCATAGCAAACAAACATCAGTTCACAGCCATGACTGTTAACCACCCAAAGTGGATAAAAACGGAGTCGACCATGATGTCACAGCCTAAAAAAAAATGTACGCCTAAATTTATGAAGAAGAATACATATGCAATTACAGAATTTCGTGTTCCGTCACGACCAAGAAGAGACTATGGTTTCAAGGGGCAACGGTGCATATGTCCCAGAATAAAGGGCTGGGGCATCGATCGTCAACTCCAAATCATCCACGAGCCGATGGGGTGACGGGAGCTGCCAACAGATCTGTGAAAGGAATTCTATCAAAAGGGATTGGCATGTCATTATTCGCCTTACAAAGACACTGGACTGGCATCAAAGCACTCACCAGGGAGGTGCCGTAGTCATCGACCTTCAAGGTGGAAACGGTTCTTCCAAGGAGAAGAGAGACCAAGCTGTCGCCCCCATTGATAAGGTCGGTTTCGACCTTGTCTTCTAGCCAAATTCGTGGTTGGAGTGGTAGTTTTTAGAATCATTTATGTGAATGTTTGATTGTTTTTTTTTCGTATTTTGTGATTTTTATGTTTTGGTTTGATTTCTTATATTTTTTAGTATTCCTCGTGTTTTTCGTGTTTTATGGTCCGTGGTTGTGGTGCGGTTATGTCTCTTTGTGTTTGTTTTGGACAGGCATTAGGACCCGGATCGGAAGTTGGAGCAACGGTGGCAAGGAAGGGCTTGAAGTGCTGAAAATCAGAATGGCACGGCGTGCCACAATGGCAGCACGGCGTGCCAAGCCAACCAGCGTGCCAAGAGTTCCAGAGAAGCAGCACGACGGCGTGCCATTCCAATCAGCGTGGCGTGCCGATCCCAACAATGGCAGCACGGCGTGCCACAATGGCAGCACGGCGTGCCGAGGCCCGAAAATCTGCTGTTGCCCTAATTTCAGCTTTTCTTTTCTGTGGTTTTAGCCTAGCCGTATAAATAGGTTATTTTCTTTGTTTTAGGGGATCTTTTTTCCCAACTGGTAGAGGCAGAGCAAAAACTTGTAGCTAGGGTTTAGCTTGACCTTTTTGTTTTCTTTGAATTTTGGAACCATCGATTGGTAGATTGCTTTGCATTGAACCTTCCCCTTTTGCAACGTTCTTAGTTTCGGCTCGGGTTCGTTAATAGAGGTACACCTCCAAGCATCTTCACACCGTCGGCATCCGGTTAATTGGATCAAGAAGGGAATAAGTTTTTCTTTTTGTCTTTTGTAATTCAATTTAGCTAGCTTTTGATTCCGCAATCGATTTTGTTTGGTTGAAAATATTGAATCTGTTACATCTTTCTTGATTAATACAGTTGAATGCAAGTTAATTTCAATCTTTATCCCTTTTCTTTATGCAATCCCTTTAGTGATAATCTAGTCTCATAAGATCTTAATCTATTAAGTTCATATTCGTGGCATTACCTAGATTGACACCTAGGCAACCATTAGTATTGACGACACTGTGGAACATACGTGCCCCTATTTTCTGAGCTTTAAGAATTAGACCGCCTCTAAACAAGGAAAACCGGCTAAGGACCTAAAAGATCTAGATACGCTAGGTTGATTTAATTGGAGGAATATAATTGAGGGTTAATTGTTGAGTTAACTTCGTCTTTTGTAGTTGATTAAGTAAGCCATCCCCATCAGTCTTCATAGGTCGGTAAAACCGCCAATTGATATTCCAAATTCAAGAGCAAAGAAAGCTGGGATAGATCAACTAGGAGTAGACTAATATAGTTGTTAATATAATCAAACTTAAATTTAGTTCCGCTTAGACACGTAAAGACTCTTAGTAATTTAGTGATTATCGAGGTTTAAATTCCTTGTGGGATCGATACCTGGACTTTAGGCCAGATTTTATTACTTGAACGACGAGGTACACTGCCTTTGTTTGTGAGTCCGTTCGGGCTCCATCAAGTTTTTGGCGCCGTTGCCGGGGAATTTTAACTTGTTTCGATAACATTAGATAAAAGGATTATTTTCTGATCTAAGCATTGTTAATACTGTTCATATTCTGTTTTTGGTTTTATTATTTGTGTATTAAATTTATTTTCTTTTTGTGTGAGTGTTTCCTAGCTTATGCAAACTCGTTCTCAAGGTTCTGAATTATTACCTTTGGATACTGAAATTGACCGTACGTGTAGGAATATTCGAAGATCCCAAAGAGTGGTAACCGCAGCCATGGACGAGGAACAAAGGCGACAAATGAGGAATGAAATCGAAGCCGAGATGAGGGCAAGGATTGAGGCTGAAGTTCGGGAGCAGGAACGTCTCCGCCAAGAACGTCAATTGGAAGGCGCGGGAGATGATAGAATTATGGCGGATATGATGGCACCCCATCGTCCTAGAAACCGGGCTGGTGTTATTCTACCACCAATCACTGCTAACAACTTCGAGCTCAAGACGAACATGATCCAAATGGTGCAAAGTAACGGCCAATTTAGTGGAGCTAGCAATGAAAACCCGAACGATCATCTTGATCGATTCCTAATGGTGGCTGATACTGTAAGGCTCAATGGAGTTCCTCAAGACGTGATCCGATTGAAGTTATTTCCATTTTCTTTAATCGGAGGAGCTGTAGAATGGTACAAGTCCCTTCGAGCGGGATCCGTAACGTCATGGGACCAGCTTGAGGAAGAATTTTTGGCTTATTACTTTCCTCCGTCTAAAACAGTCCAATTGAAGAATGAGATCACAGCCTTCCGGCAATTTGGTTCAGAATCCATGATGGAAGCATGGAGGCGTTTTCAAAGGCTACTCAGAAACTGCCCACACCATGACCTTCCTAAGTGCACTCAAGTAAGTATTTTCTATCATGGGATTTCGCCTTCTCACCGTGCTATCATTGACTCATCTGCAGGTGGGGATATTTTTAATAAAACCGCAACGCAAGCGGAAGAACTTATTGAGGAACTAGCTAGGAAAAGCCCCTTGTGGCAACAAGAAGTGCCCACGCGAAGAGATGTCCATGCTGTAGAAATGGGACGCCGTGATACAGCAGTGGAAGAATTGAATAAGAAGGTTGATCTTATGATGGCACATCTGAGTTTGAACCCAACACACCAACCTGTGCTGTGTGTGTCTTGTGGAGGGGACCATCCCGGTCAAGAATGTGGAATGGGCAATCCATCAGCCCAAGAGGTAAGCTATGTTGGAGGTAACCAAAGGTATAATCAACCACCCCTTCAAAATGCTTTCCAAAATAATAACAACTTTCAAAGAAGATTTCAACAGCCGAATCTATCCTATGGTAACAATCAAAATGTGTTGAAACCTTCTAATGATTTTTTGCAAGACTTTCGTAATCAAGAGCTTGGTAGGGCTCCTCAATCTCAATTTGGTCAAAATAGTAATGCTCATAATGTTAAACAAGATGAGTCGGTATTAAGCCTTCTTAAGGACATATCAACTCGTCTGGCTACTAACGAAGCTCGTTTGGCCAATAGTGAAGCTTTGAACAGGGACCTCACCAACCAGTTGGCTCAAATAGCTAGAAGCTTGCAAGAACGACCTCAAGGAAGCCTTCCTAGTACAACGGAACCGAACCGAAGACAAAACCCAAGGGAGACAGCCCAAGCAATTACTCTAAGGAGTGGGAGGCAAACGGAAGAACCAAGGGTTGATCAACCCATGAGAGTAAGTAATCAATCGGAAGAAGTAAGTCATTCTAAACCCGAAAACATCTCTACTCCTTCTAATGCTCAAAAGGAAGATATTTCTGTTCCTATTAGTCCTTACATTCCTAAACTTCCTTATCCAAGGAAGGAGAGAAAGGACAAATTGGACCAGAAATACTCTAAGTTCCTTGACATCTTTAAAAAGCTTGAACTTAATATCCCTTTGGTGGAAGCTCTTCAAGAGATGCCCACCTATGCTAAATTTTTCAAGGAGCTAATTGCAGGAAAAAGGAGATTAGGGAATGACGAAGTAGTGGCCCTAACAGAAGAGTGTTCCGCGATTGTAAGCAACAGACTTCCACCTAAACTAAAGGATCGAGGCAGCTTCACGATTCCATGTCAAATTGGGAATCTTAAAATTGCAAATGCCTTATGTGATCTGGGAGCAAGCATCAACTTGATGCCACTTTCAATGTTTAGGAAGCTTGGTTTGGGGGATCCAAAACCTACAAACATGACACTCCAATTAGCGGATCGATCTATAGCAAGGCCACAAGGTGTAATAGAGGACGTGTTAGTCAAGGTAGACAAGTTCATTTTTCCAGCGGATTTTGTGGTACTAGACATGGAGGAGGACACGGTAGTCCCAATCTTGCTCGGGAGACCATTCCTTGCAACCGGTAGGACCTTGATCGATGTGCAAGAAGGTAAACTTATTCTACGGTTGCAAGATGAGGAGGTAACCTTTAATGTTTATAATTCAATGAAATATCCGCTGAATAATGAAAATTGTTATGCTATTTCCTCTTTCTCTCCGGTTGATGAATGTGTGAGTGAGACTTTCTACAGTGAATTAGAGACCCCTTTAGATGAAGGTCTGAACTTGGAGGCGGAGCAAGATGAGGCGTCTGCCTCAGAAGAAGAAGAACATTGTGCATGGGTACAAAGGTTTGAGAGGCTAGAAAGAGAGATCAAACCAGCACCACAGTCATCACTAGAAAAGCCTCCTACTTTGGAACTCAAAACTCTACCCATGAATTTAAAATATGCTTTCTTACATCCTCCCAATGACTTACCGGTTGTTATTTCTTCTTTATTGACAGTTGAGCAAGAAGAAAAACTTATCGAGGTGTTACGGAAGCATAAGGGAGCTTTTGGATGGACGATCCATGACATTAAAGGAATTAACCCAGCTTTTTGCACCCACCGGATATTCCTTGAAGAGGCGGTAAAACCCTGCGTACAACCTCAAAGACGCTTGAACCCAAACATGAAAGAGGTTGTTAAAGCAGAAGTGATCAAACTCCTCGATGCGGGCATAATTTTCCCAATCTCGGACAGTCAATGGGTAAGTCCAGTCCAATGTGTGCCTAAGAAGGGCGGTATGACGGTAATTGAGAATGAAAAAGGTAATTTAATTCCATCTAGAACAGTCACCGGTTGGCGTATGTGCATCGATTATAGGAAACTAAACAACGCCACCCGGAAAGACCATTTTCCTTTACCGTTTTTGGACCAAATTTTGGAACGTATGGCGGGTCACGATTTCTTTTGTACGTTAGATGGCTTGTCCGGGTATATGCAAATCCCTGTGGATCCTCTTGACCAAGAGAAAACCACATTTACATGCCCATTCGGGACATTTGCATATAGACGGATGCCATTTGGCTTATGTAATGCACCAGCCACGTTCCAAAGGTGTATGCTTGCCATATTTACCGACATGGTTGAGGATTTCATGGAGGTATTTATGGATGATTTCTCTGTGTATGGATCTAATTTCTCTACTTGTCTTGGAAATTTGGATAAGGTTTTGCAGCGGTGCGAGGACACGAACTTGGCCCTTAGTTGGGAAAAGTGCCAATTTATGGTAAGGGAATGTATTGTGCTTGGACACAAGATCTCGGGGGAAGGGATTAAGGTCGACCCGGCCAAAATTGAGGTTATTGCAAAGTTACCTCCCCCTAGTTCAATTAAGCTTGTGAGGAGTTTTCTCGGCCATGCCGGATTTTATAGGAGATTTATAAAAGATTTTTCTAAAATCTCCAAACCACTAACCGAGTTACTCCAAAAAGATGTTTCTTTTGAATTCTCTGATAAATGTTTGCATGCTTTTGAATTGTTAAAACAGAAATTGATTGAAGCACCTATAATGATCGGCCCTAATTGGACTCTTCCCTTCGAACTAATGTGTGATGCATCCGATGGTGCAGTAGGTGCATGCTTAGGTCAGCGGGTGGATAAAATCCTCCGCCCAATTTATTATGCTAGTAGAACGTTGAATGATGCTCAAATAAACTATTCTGTAACGGAGAAGGAATTACTAGCTATCGTGTTTGCCTTTGATAAATTCCGGTCCTATTTGGTTTTGTCAAAAGTAATCGTGTTTACTGACCATGCTGCACTCAAGTATTTGATGTCTAAACAGGATGCAAAACCTCGTCTTATAAGATGGATCTTACTGCTGCAAGAGTTCGATATCGAAATCCGAGATAAGAAGGGAGTAGAAAATGTGGTAGCAGATCACTTGTCAAGGCTGCCGCAAGGAGGTGAAAGTAAGCAAGAACCGGAGATCCAAGATGCATTCCCGGATGAACAACTCCTTGCGGTTACTTCCGTACCATGGTTTGCCGATATTGCAAACTATAAAGTTGGTAACATCATTCCGCCTGATCTCACACGAAACCAAAAGGTAAATTTTTTTCATGATGCTAAAAATTACTTTTGGGATGATCCTTTCTTGTTTAAGTCGTGTGCAGATGGTATTATTCGAAGATGTGTACCTTTTGAGGAAGTTACCTCAATCATCCGAATGTGCCATGATAGAGAGGCGGGAGGACATTTTGGGCCGGATAGAACCATGGGGAAAATTCTGTCTTGTGGATTCTTTTGGCCAACAATGAGAAGTGATGTGGAGGCTTATGTTCGAGCTTGTGATGCGTGCCAAAGGACCGGAAATATTTCACAAAAAAATGAGATGCTCCAACAAGGAATTCTAGTGTGTGAGCTCTTCGACGTATGGGGGATCGATTTCATGGGACCATTCCCAAACTCTAATGGGAATCAGTTCATTTTGGTGGCGGTCGAATACGTGTCAAAATGGGTAGAAGCAGTAGCATTGCCTACGAACGATGCAAAAGTGGTAATCAAGTTCTTAAAAAGCAATATATTGACTCGTTTCGGGACCCCTAGAGCTATCATTAGTGATGGGGGCTCCCATTTTTGTAACAAGCAGTTTGATTCCCTTTTGCAGAAATATGGCGTTACCCACAAAGTAGCCACACCTTACCACCCTCAAACGAGCGGACAAGTGGAAGTGTCGAATAGGGAACTGAAAAGAATCCTTGAAAAGACGGTCAGCAAGGAAAGATTGGAGTTTAAAGCTTAACGATGCACTTTGGGCTTACCGGACGGCATTCAAAACACCAATAGGAATGTCACCATACCGTCTTGTGTTTGGAAAAGCATGCCATCTTCCCGTTGAGCTAGAGCACAAGGCGTTTTGGGCCTTAAAATTCTTGAACTTTGATATGAAAGCAGCGGGAGAGCTCCGGCTTCGTCAACTCTTCGAACTTGAAGAATTACGCCTCTCGGCCTACGAGAACGCCAAAATTTATAAAGAAAAGACCAAGAGGTGGCACGATCAAAGGATCCAGGAAAAGAGCTTCGAGGAGGGAGAAGCGGTACTCTTGTACAACTCAAGGTTGAGGTTTTTTCCCGGAAAATTGAAGAGTCGTTGGACAGGACCGTTTACCATTCACAAAGTTTACCCTTCGGGCATGATTGAGATACTTACCCCGGAGGGCATCCAAAAGGTAAATGGTCATCGCCTCAAGAAATATTTCACGGGGGCACAAGAGCAAAGGCAAGTGATGCTCTTGAGAGACCCATGAACACAAGAGAAGCGAGAGAGTCGAGCTATTCCGACTATAAACATAGCAATGAGGTACGTGTGCCTCACTTGTACATTAATTGTGTTTGTATTATTATGTTTTTGTGTGTTTTTATGGTAGGAATAGGGTATTGAGCAAGTTAGCCAAGAGTCATGATCAAAGTGTGGAACAAGGCAAGGATTGGCAATATTCAGTGCAGCACGCCGTGCCGCAATTCAGCACGCCGTGCCAATGTGCAATCTGGTCAGCACGTGGCGTGCTCAAGCGGCACGCCATCGTGCCGCGCTTCTGTCTCAGCATCGCGTGCAAGCGACATCGGCACGCCGTGCCAAATCGGCACGCCGGCGTGCCGTCATTCTGCTTCAAAGAGGCATTGAGGAGTTGGAATCGGCACGCCGTGCCAAATCGGCACGCCGGCGTGCGGGTGTTCTGTTTCCAGGTATGTTTTCGTTGCTCTGCTCAACACGCCGTGCTGAATCATTGGCACGGCGTGCCGAGCGTTTAAAATTTGAAATCCTAGGTCGAAAATTGCGCCTCTCTATTTAAACCTCCTTTTCCCCCTTCTCTTCTTCACGCCCCTATTCATCTTCTTCTTCTTCTTCTTCTTCGATTTTTCTCTCTGATTTCTCTCTCTCTCTCTCTCTCTCATCACTTCTCTCTCTAAACCTCTCCCCTTACTTTCTCTCTCTCCCTCTTATTCCTCCTCTCTTCTCCATTTTTCTCTCCTTTCCCCTTCTCCTCCACTCCCCTTTTGACCTAGATTTCTGCTTGTGCTTCATTTTCCCTACACCAAGGTATGAATCTAAACTTTATTCTTCTTTTTCTAGTTTTGATTTTTGCTTGGTTACTTGTTTAATAGGGTCTTTCTTTTGTTATGTTTTCTTTTAGTAAATTGAATTTCTGCACTTAGGTTGTTTATGGTTTTGCTTTCTTTTGTTGTTGAGTTTTGTTTTGTTTTGTTTTGTTTTTTTATGGATGTGCAATTGTAGGATGAAGAGAAAGTCTGTACCCGCTAAGAGACATGGTTCTTCCCGTCCACCTGTGGATCCGTCACCGGAATCGGAGCCACGCGCCACCCTTCCTTCCGAGCCGCAAATGGCTCCTTTGACGAGCCTTTCAACTAAGTATAAGTGTCCTTTTCCTCTGCTCTCGGACGAGGAAGGTAAGCGCTATAAAACTTTGTTCCCTCTTGAAAGCACTCCCTACCGAATCTTCGATTGGGGATTTTTGAGTGTGCTAGATCGGTCTGATGATTTATGTGCTAAATTGCATAGTATGGGTTGGTATTCGTTTGTCAAATCTAGCGTACCTGTTTTTAGGGAGTTGAACCTCGAGTTCTACTCCACATTGAGTTTCAAGACTGACCCTAATTCAGGCCTTAGGAGCATCACCTTCCGACTCTTTGGGGTTGCACACTCCCTAGACATCGATGGTCTTCGGGATTGCATAGGCATAGAAGGAACTAGTTATACATGGCCCGAAGATATGGATGCCAAGCAATTTTGGCGTTTGATAGGCACTGGGGTATACAAACCCCGGTTTGCCAAGACTTCCCAAATCCAGGACCCCATTTTGCAACTGTTGCATAAGTTTGTATGCTTTAATTTTTCTGGGAAAACTGAAAGTAATCGGGTCAATGCCTTTGAGCTGTTACTCTTGTGGCATGTGCACAATAATGTTAAGGTGCACTTAGGATTTTTTGTCATGGAGGCCCTTTACCTTCACCACAATAGGTCCAAGTCTGAACTCGGGTTAGGGCACATCGTCACTTTAATTGCCTGTTTCTTTCATTCTAATACTTGTTATAGGCACCTCGATAGCATTCTTCCCAAGAAGCTTTCGAAGGGCATTTTGTCTTGTGCCCCGAATGTGACGGCTGCAGGTACCTCGAGCGCGGGAGGTTCGCGTAAAGGAAAGGCTCCCATGGAGGTCGATGAGGAGGAAGCTTATGAGGAAGCGGAGGCCGCCGAGGAGGATGCGGAAAATGTCTCGGTCGGCGTGGATTTTATGGCGCGGGTTGAAGGACGGTTAGATGGCATCGTTGAACAACTGGAAA
Organism: Euphorbia tirucalli; assembly: GCA_039660915.1. NCBI lineage: Eukaryota > Viridiplantae > Streptophyta > Magnoliopsida > Malpighiales > Euphorbiaceae > Euphorbia > Euphorbia tirucalli. The sequence goes on from CM077638.1 coordinate 10,190,435, forward strand.
ACTTAACCGTCCATCAGGTTATGCTTGGGCAGCGGATGGCCAATATCGAGGCGTTTGCCACTCGTTTTTGTGCTGATCAAGGTTGGCCGTATCCGCCGCCGCCTCCTCCCGGCCCCGATATGTGAGGTAACCCTTTTCCTTTCCCGCTTTATTTTGCTCTTTCTTCCTTTGCACTTTTGGAAGTAAGTGCAATTTAAGTGTGGGGTGGGTCAAGGGATTTTCCCTCTCTCTTTTATTTCTTTTTACATTGCACTATTTGTTGTTTGTTTTGTATGCTTATCTTAGTTTTTGCATGTTTTGTGTGGAGTTATTTCTGGTTGTTTTTGGTTTGATAATATTTGTTTTTTGTTTGTCACTTGCAACTTAATGATCCAACTCCTCATAAGCAATGTTTTACAATCTTAAAAAAAAAAAAAAAAAAAAAAAAAAAAAAAAAAAAAACCATAACCGCATAACCTCTTATTTTGCATCTTTCTAGGTTAAGTATGCTTGTTAATAGGGATGTTTACATTGAATGCAACATGAGGCCCCATTTGATTGTCACCTTTGGAATAATATAGACTTTGGGGTTGAGATGCATCGCTTTTAGACATATACTCTCTAAGAAGCTTCTTTTTGATTGAGCATGAGTAAAGAGATAACATAGGCAAATTGTGTGTTTTATTTTGATTAACCTTGGGGTAAGGGAAACTAATTATCTGTACTTAATGAACATTGACAAAAAGTCAAGAATGAAAAATGGAAATTTATTCCGCTGGCTTCACTTACAAGGTGAAGTTATGAATAGTGCTAGTAGCCGCTTGATTGAATGTGCTTAGTTGAGTAAGTCGGGTGCATTGTGTTTGCTCCATCTTTGTTATCTGTTCGGAAAAGCTAAGTGACATCTCAAGTAAGGTCGAAAGTTATAAAGTAAATCAAATGGAATCGATCAATGCATCGTGATAATTTTGTTTTCCTCCCCAAGAAAATTGTGTGAATTCTAAAGTCCTATTGATCTTTATCTATGTGATTGATTGGGAAGTGACTTAGAAGTGTACTATTTTAGTGATGCAAATCATATTCTGATAGTTAATTGAGTTGCTTTGTGTGCATGAGATTGGGGTTAAATGTTAAATTCTTTGTGACAGCCTTATTGATTGAGTATGCTTGACTTGTGGATAAAATTGAGGTTGTGGTTTGTGATTTTGTAAAAATCGATTATTTGATCTTTAATTTTGCTTCATTGTTTTCGGGAGTTGGAGATGTTTTGTTTGCTTGAGGACAAGCAAGACTTTAAGTGTGGGGTGGTTAATAAGGTCGGTTTCGACCTTGTCTTCTAGCCAAATTCGTGGTTGGAGTGGTAGTTTTTAGAATCATTTATGTGAATGTTTGATTGTTTTTTTTTCGTATTTTGTGATTTTTATGTTTTGGTTTGATTTCTTATATTTTTTAGTATTCCTCGTGTTTTTCGTGTTTTATGGTCCGTGGTTGTGGTGCGGTTATGTCTCTTTGTGTTTGTTTTGGACAGGCATTAGGACCCGGATCGGAAGTTGGAGCAACGGTGGCAAGGAAGGGCTTGAAGTGCTGAAAATCAGAATGGCACGGCGTGCCACAATGGCAGCACGGCGTGCCAAGCCAACCAGCGTGCCAAGAGTTCCAGAGAAGCAGCACGACGGCGTGCCATTCCAATCAGCGTGGCGTGCCGATCCCAACAATGGCAGCACGGCGTGCCACAATGGCAGCACGGCGTGCCGAGGCCCGAAAATCTGCTGTTGCCCTAATTTCAGCTTTTCTTTTCTGTGGTTTTAGCCTAGCCGTATAAATAGGTTATTTTCTTTGTTTTAGGGGATCTTTTTTCCCAACTGGTAGAGGCAGAGCAAAAACTTGTAGCTAGGGTTTAGCTTGACCTTTTTGTTTTCTTTGAATTTTGGAACCATCGATTGGTAGATTGCTTTGCATTGAACCTTCCCCTTTTGCAACGTTCTTAGTTTCGGCTCGGGTTCGTTAATAGAGGTACACCTCCAAGCATCTTCACACCGTCGGCATCCGGTTAATTGGATCAAGAAGGGAATAAGTTTTTCTTTTTGTCTTTTGTAATTCAATTTAGCTAGCTTTTGATTCCGCAATCGATTTTGTTTGGTTGAAAATATTGAATCTGTTACATCTTTCTTGATTAATACAGTTGAATGCAAGTTAATTTCAATCTTTATCCCTTTTCTTTATGCAATCCCTTTAGTGATAATCTAGTCTCATAAGATCTTAATCTATTAAGTTCATATTCGTGGCATTACCTAGATTGACACCTAGGCAACCATTAGTATTGACGACACTGTGGAACATACGTGCCCCTATTTTCTGAGCTTTAAGAATTAGACCGCCTCTAAACAAGGAAAACCGGCTAAGGACCTAAAAGATCTAGATACGCTAGGTTGATTTAATTGGAGGAATATAATTGAGGGTTAATTGTTGAGTTAACTTCGTCTTTTGTAGTTGATTAAGTAAGCCATCCCCATCAGTCTTCATAGGTCGGTAAAACCGCCAATTGATATTCCAAATTCAAGAGCAAAGAAAGCTGGGATAGATCAACTAGGAGTAGACTAATATAGTTGTTAATATAATCAAACTTAAATTTAGTTCCGCTTAGACACGTAAAGACTCTTAGTAATTTAGTGATTATCGAGGTTTAAATTCCTTGTGGGATCGATACCTGGACTTTAGGCCAGATTTTATTACTTGAACGACGAGGTACACTGCCTTTGTTTGTGAGTCCGTTCGGGCTCCATCACCCATCAACCCGGACGGGTTAAAAAAAAAGGATAAAGAAGTCCGGTGGATCAAAAACAGAAAAGGCGGTCCACTCAAAAATTAGGACAGTCCGATGGATCGAAAGTCGAAAAGGTAGTCCATGCAAAAGTTAGGAAGATGAGGTGAGCACCACCAGGTGGAAAATCTGCAAGGACCAGTTGGTGGCAGTCGTGAATTCGGTGAAGAGGGATACATTATCAATGAATGAATAAATGCCTTGCTCTGTTCATTTAAATGTCCCAATTCTACTTGGAATTGAATTCGTATCATGCATCATATGTGGGTCTACACGTCTTTCGCTCACATGTGTCGCACTAAAAAAAAAAAAGAGCTCGCTGAGGTGAAAATCGAAAAGGTGCCTCAGGTAAAAATTAGAGCGGCTCGCTAAGCTGAAAACCTGTATTAGGCAGTTTAGGCAAAAGTTAGAGCACTTTCAAAAAAGGCTCACTGAGGTGAAAACCGCAAAGGCCCCTCAGGCAATAGTTAGAACAGCTCACTGACCTGAAAACCCACATCGGGCAGTTCAGGCAAAGTTTAGAGCACTTCCAGATTTACCATTCCTAGGGGCAGAAAAGTGGAACCCTTCGACCATTCCCCAGCAGAAGCTCTTCTACTATTCTCCAGCAGGATCCTCTGTACTATTCCTGAATGGAACCATCACAAAGAATGCCACCATTTTCTCTCCAACAGTCATGGGACTTCCCCAACAGCCATTTCATATCCCCGAGCATCCCTAGCAAGGGTGCGAGAATCACATCACATAAAGACTATACTCTCCAGCTAGATCAGTCGTAGGCATGATGTGCTTTCCCTAGCTAGAGGCGCGACTCGATCTCCCCTGCAAGAGTGTAGCATTTCAAGGCCAGACGAATAGTGGAAGATGCGCCTCCCAGAGTCCATTCGCATATGCATACATTACAACAAGTACACACAAGCATTCAAAACACGTATATACACATGCATAAGTGCATCACAACCAATCCAGGCACGGGTACCCGTCACCATCGTCGGGCCGCTCTGAGCCAGGACCACTCTCAAAGCAAGAAATAGTCCAACACTGAAGCATTCATCAAGTCTCAAGAGACAAGCCAAAGCCGCACAGGCCCAAGCCTCGACATCTCAAATACCTAGGGGCAAAGTAATCAAGCCGTATTTATTCTTGATCGAAGGGGTAAAAATTTTTGTTTCCATAATTATCGATCAAGGAATAAATACTTATTCTTAACCTGATTCCAAAATTATCATTCCTAAAGTCCCACCACTCAAGCTAGATTTCGAATCCTTGAAACTCCTTCAAGTAAGATTCTTAATCCTTGAAAACCACTCAAGCTAGATTTTGAATCCTCCTTCAAGCAAGATTCTTCATCCTTGAAAACTCTCCAAGCCAGATTTCGAATCCTTGAAACTCCTTCAAGCAAGATTCTTAATCCTTAAAAACCTATCCAAGCTAGATTTCGAATCCTTGAAACTCCTTCAAGCAAGATTCTTAATTCTTGAAACTCATTCAAGCAAGATTCTTAATCCTTGAAAACTCCCTAAGTCAGATTTTGAATCCTTGAAACTCTTTCAAGCAAGATTCTTAATCCTTGAAAACAGTTCAAGCTAGATTTTGGGTCCTTGAAAACCAATTCAAGCAAGACCCTAAGTTCTTGAAACCAATCCAAATCCCTAGCAGATCTACCTCGGGTAACATAGACCCGGTATTGGCCTAGATCGGCTTCATTCCAAATCTTCTTCATCCTTGCCTCGGGTAACCTAAACCCGGTATCGACCTATTTCATCTTCATCCTCACCTCGGGTAATCTAAACCCGGTATCGGTTTATTTCATCCAATCGACTCAGTGCATCACCACAACAGTGGAGCTTCAACAAGTCAATGCATATTTCTTGTGTCTGCTGTGCTTCAATCTGCGCTCTCAAATTCATCACCTCAGGTATTCTAGACCTGGAGTCGGGTGTCAAATTTGATCACGCGAGGGGCAGCTGTAAGCCCCAGAATTTTTCGGACTTTGAAAAAAAATGTGTTATCATGCCACGACTGTAATTACAGTCGTGGTGTTGTATTACAGTCGTACGACTGTAATACCAGAGCATGTATAGCAGCCCATACCTTGTGACATAAAAAATTTGGATTGATGGGAGAGGCAATTAATGCCCGGTCGAGAAGCAAGAAACCAAGGAGATAAAAGGGAAGAAGAGAGGAAAGAGAAGGGGCTTTTGATCTTGGGAATTTTGAGTGAAATTGAGAAAGAATTGGAGAAAAAGGAGAGAAAAAGGAAGACCAAACAAAAACCATCTTTTTCTCCTCTTTTTCTTTTCATTCTTAGGTGTTAAAGTTTAAAACTTGTTAGAAATCAATAAGTTAATAACTGGACACCTCAAATTCAATCAAATTTGAACTTTAAACTCTTAGAATCCTTGACATTTTGGAGATTTTTGGACTTGGTTTTGGAAACCTTAATACAAGGAAAAAGAAGTAATTTGGAGGTGATTGGGGCATTTCCAGCAGTCATTCCTACGGTGGATCAGCGCCACAAAGGTAAATACACCGCAAACCTTTATTTTTGTTGCTTTTCTGGGTGATTTGGTGTGTTTTGGTGCATAAAAATCCAATTTTTGGGCTTGCTATTTCTGGAATTCAAAAACAGCCGTACGACTCTTTTTGTGTTGAAGAACAGACGTACGACTGTAATTACAGTCGTACGAGTGTTCTTGAATTCCTGCGGCCTTTAGTTTTATTTGAATAAAATTTTGGTGATTTTCTGCACTTAGGGGAGTTACAGTCGCACAACTGTAACTTTCGTCCAAAGGCAGACTTTCCAGAATAATCCCTAAAAATTCCTAAAAATCCTTAAAAAAATCAGAAAAATCAGAAAATCATCAAAATAAATTTTGTTGTGTGTATTCACGACCCTGTATTTAATTTTCAGTATAATTGCAATTAGAACAATACAACAACAGAGACCCGATTCTCCCGAAAACCGACCTACCTCACATGCTAAATTAAAGTAAACCGGAAAATAAAACTTTTTCAAAATGATTTTCTCACAAAACCAAAAATACAGGGACATTTCAAAATGTTTTCCAAGTCTAATCGGGCTGGCTAGCCGAGCCGACCCGGTTATTCCCACTAAATGCATGTTACCACTTTTCAATTTTCCCATTCTGTCCTGTTTGAGTTCTATTTATGGTGTGCCATAAATTGTGCCAACTATCTATTTTGCAGCTTTTAATTTAATTTATTTTTGATGTAATTAATAGACTAATCCATGTATTTTAGGCGGTTGTAAATTTTTAGATTATCGTGTATTTTAGGCGGTTGTAAAGTGAGGACGAAAATTTTTATTTTCATTCGATCGGGTTGTAATAACTTAATTATTTTACTGCTTTTTATTTTACTTTGATCTATGTGTACGCTGCATGCTTTTATCTAATAAAATTGAATTCAGAATTATGAAATACCATCTATGAACATTGGCTGTATTTATTTTGATTAGACACGAAATAGGGGACTTGTCCGTACCTAGATCTCTGGATAGTATAGCGGCCTTCCGTCCGGTTCAGCTACACTGAAAATTCCCGGTTGAGCTGAGCCGGGTGGTAACTCCTACACTATTCATCGAGACTTAGGTCTCGATTCTTTTATGAAATAATTTAATTTTCCAAAAATGAGTTTTCATCATAAAAACCCCACGCGAGGGAGGGTTGCCTGATATCGAGGCTCCCTTTCGAGAGAGTCCGCGTTTCGTCGAAAACGTCACCCGCTCACAGGCGCATAAGTCACACGCGGTGAGCACGTGGGCGCCGGCTTCGGAGGGGGTATTTTTGCCCCTTTTTTAACAGACCATGTTTTTACAATTTTTCTGATTTTTTGGTATTTTTTATGAAATTTTTCGAAGAACAAAAAATAAAATATCATATTATATATTATATTAAAAGTTTTTTATATAAATATATGTATATGAATTATATTTTATTTTGATTTTATGGTTTTATATTAAACCTAATTTTTAGAATTTTTCTTTTTTAAATCAGAAATTACTTAATTGAATAATTAAAGGCTTTCTAATATTTCTTATTGGAAATTCTTGTATGTGTACATTGATTTTTCCAAATTTTTGTTGTAATGTGTTACAGAAAATGGTTCGAATACTTAGAACCCCTGTTATTATTCGTTCTCCTGCTCAACGCGCAAAGATGTGCAGATTAAGAAAGGAGATTAAGAATTGTAAAATGGATCTATTTGCTAGATATGTGATGTTTGGGCCTCTATGCATGTTGATCCAAACAAATTTTTTGGTGAGAAAAAGAATGGTGAAATGCATTTGTTTCGGGGACGTGTGCTGGTATATCAAACCCTGATTTGGTTTAATCAGTGTATGCAATGCTTCTGAAATGTGCTCTTATTTTCTAATGTTAGTAGATGCATATCTATTTATGCAACTTTGAACTCTAGGATGCCAATGAGTATGATGAAATACTGACTATTTGAGGGTGATGTCTGGTTAGAAAATGCAAATGCTGCTATTATTTTGCCTGTTTACTGTCTGAATCATATGAATGGGATTGACCTTTGATTATGCAACTGCTTATGTCCTCTAAGTGTTGTGTGGGTTTGATTGATACTTCATTATGGATGGGTAATGAGGAAAAGGCCAAATGTGAGGCCTATGGGGGTGAATTTTTCAACGGCTTTCTTCTAAAAAAGAACTTTATGTTGGGTTTTTCTCCCTAAGCAACCAGTTATTTAGAAGATCTTCTTTTCTTTTTTTTGAAAAGGGATTAGGGCTCAAAACCTATTTTTGATGGTTCTAAACCCTTTTGAAAACAGAAAAACATATCCTTTTCAAAGTAAAGCTTGGATGGCTTATAAGGGGACTCTTCCTTTTAACTCTTTTTTTTTTTTTTGTTAAGAATGAAAACCATACTCCCATAGCCAATGACCTATGCACCTATCCTAAACCCATTTTGGCATACATTTTTAGCTCTTGTTGTACATATTCAATAAAGAAATGCTAAACCTAGACCCTTGATCATTAATAGGAAATAGGAACATTCCATGACCTATTTCTTATTAATGCTCCTGAACACTACTCAAAGAGGTATTCTTTCTCCACATACATGGAGCAAGGATCTCCCTTTGGGTCATAATGCCTTACATACAGACCACACCAAGAATCAGCATAAAAATTTACATGGAGAGAAACCTACTCAATTGTGTATTTTTTTTCAAACAAAAGATGGTAATGATGTGGTCCTTTTTTGCTGGTTTCAAGTTTTGTTCTTCAAAAGGCCTCCACAAAAGGACAGTTGTGCTTGGAAATGATGAATGGGGAAAGTAGAATGAGGAAGAGAAACAAGGGAATTGATGACCAGAAGGATCAGAAGAACTTATGAAGAAGGGGACAAGATGAGTTTATGAAGAAAGGGACAAAAGGTTTCTGCTCTTAAAAATGGGAGCTTACTGCTGCCCACTCCCTTTTGATACACACTCTCTTTTTCTTGCACTCTTTCTTACTGTCTTGCTATATTTTCACGCCACCCCTCTTTTTCTTACTGTTTGGAGCCCTTTTATATTCTTTTTTTTGTGATTGGGCAGTTTGTCTGTAACTGGAAATTTTTGTTCCTGGTTCTGCTTGTCTCCTTTTAGTTCTGATAAAACTAAAATTTTAGAATCCCTGGAAAAATTTCTAATCATGCAAAGCTCTTTTTTTTTTTTGGTTTCGAACTTAGCTTAATTATGATTTAATTGAGCCTGTAATTGATTGGGCTCGGGCTCTTTTTTGTATTATCTTTTGTAATTTTGTTATTTTTGTATTCAAGATTTATAAAAGAAATTTTTGTTATTTTCCATGTCTTCTTTTATTTCTCTTTTACTCCTCTCATTCTATAAAAAATGAAAAAAAAAAGAAAAGTTAAAAGAAGAAATAAAAATAAAATAAAAACTAATTTTTTTGGATTTTCCATAAATAATAATAATAATAATAAAAACACCTGGATAAAATGGATATCTACAACTGTAAAGATCGAAGAAAGTACAGTGAATGTGAAAAGAAAATCTAGGATAAGGCATACAATGACGGTATTTACTCGAGGAGACTAAATATCCCTAACAGGTGTATAAGTTCCGTTCTCAATAAGAGGCTATATATCCGTAACAAGTGTATGGCAAGTAGCTTTTGACTGTATGCTGGTCGCATGAACTATTTACAACAAGAGGAGCAAAGATAACAGAATGTGTTCTGTTATGTGCGAGTGAGAGATGTAAGAATTATTTCGGGTTTAAAGTTGTAGTCCGTCCGTAACTGTGATGGGTGGATAAATACAATCTAAATAGAGATATAATTTCTAAGGCGGTAAAGATTTGTTCTACTACTAGAGTTTGATTCTGATTGGGATTGTTCCATTCAATTACTATAAAAGATAGCAATGAATCAAAATAAACAATGGACTAAGAGACAAATCAGTGCTTAGGGGTGGCAATGGGGCGGGGATTACCTGAAAACCGTGGGGATCTGAACCGACGGGCGCGGGGAATAATCGATATTATCCCCCACGGGGATGGGGGTGGAGGTTATTTTATCCTCGGTACTTAAACGGGCGTAGGGGCGGGGATCGCCCCCGTATAAATCCCCGTATATATATATATATATATATATATATATATATATATATATATATATATATATATATATATATATATATATATATATATATATATATATATATGAATTTCTTTATCTGTAAAAACTTATCTTTGTAAAATCTTACCACAACACAAGCCTATCTATTTTTTCTTTCTCTGTAAAATCTTATCTTCCTTTCCTCATCCTTATTTAAAGATTTAATTTGGATATTTAATATTAAACCACATTTGTGATGCGGTAGAATTTGTATTTTGGATATTGAATGTTAAAATAGTTATTAAAATAACGAAATATTAATTTTTTTTTTTTTTTTGGTTGGATATGGGTGGGGATTCACCGATACCCGTAGGCATCCGCGAGGCTGGGATGTGGGTGAAAAAATCCCCAGAATATTAAATGGAGAATTCCCAAAACTGCCCCCGTAGTCATTGGGGGGCGGAGTGGGGAATGCACCCCCGCACCTGCATCGTTGCCACCCTTATCAGTGCCTGTAAGTTTTCTCTCTAACCCTCTCTGACTGAAATTTCTTTGTGAGATTTCTCCTTATTCTTCGCGTATGTAGTTCGTGGATATTAGCTTACTCTTTCACAAACAACTGACTTGAAGTAATTGTGACCGGTAATACAAGTTCGTGGTTCAAGATCTTTCAGCTGCAAATCAATATTGGGTAACTTGCGCTGCAAGAGGTAACTCGATTACTCTATTCAGATATTTAGGTATATATATCCACCAACTTTGTTAACTATAAGGATATCAGAATTTTATGACTTCTGTTGTTAGGATTGAATTCACATCGATCATAGAATTAAGCAAAAAAAAGCATCGTTGGCAAAATGTGAGAAAAATAATTAAAAGAAAAAAGGATGAAATTTCGTTGAAATGAATATCCATAAGAGGTGGTGACATATACAAAAAAAATTAATGCATGAATTTATAATTTTTGAAAGAGAAATGTTTGAGAAATTTCGAATGAGAAAAGGAAGAAGAAAGGAAGAGGTTAAGAAGCCACTCTGGTGTAATCCAATTCATATTACGAATATACTTCCACCGCCACATACTATTTCTCATTATAAATTAATATCTCAGCAAAACTTTATGCCCACGCCTATTGTAGTTCTTGGTCTCACTTTTACCTCAATACAATTTTTCTTTTTTAATTTTATATTAACTTTTCACAATCATATAGAATCAAAGACTTTAATCTCTTTTTTTTTTCATTAAATATGGAGAGATTAAATATTGTTTAACAATGTGTAATTGTCAATTGCGAATTTAGAGAATTGAAAATGATATGAGTAGACAACATTTGAAACAACTTAAATTTTAATATTTTTAAATTTAATTAAGTTATAAATTTAATTTGTTGCACCCTCCAACTAGCTCTAGAACCGCCGGTGATAATTCTTGTCATTATAAAGTTGAACTACACTTGGAAATTGTTAAGCTATTTTCAAGTACAAATTAATTTAAAATAAATAATTTCGTCTGGTCCACCATAGTCTAAAAACGATGATCAGCGGACTAATTAATAATTTAATTGTATAAACTGAAATAAAATCGTAAGATATACAACCATCACATCAAGTCATCAACCACAACTTGAAAGTTTAAAATAATAAAAAAAAAAGACGTTTAGCCGACAATTAGATCACCAAATACATCATAAGTATTATAAAGTTCAAAGAATACAACTAAAGAACATTAATTTATTACAGAAAGAAAAGCAAAAAGGACACATATCCATGTCGACTATATAAATTAAAATATCACGTGGACAAATTGGAGGGCAAAAGCAAGCTGGAAATATTGAAGATGAACCAAACGGAATTGGATCAATTAAAATAATAAATAATCATTTCCCACGTGATTATTAAATTAATAATTACTTAACGTTAATCTGTCAGCTGTCAATTAATCAGTTAACTTCTTTCTTATATATATATGTTCATTCTTTCATCTTCTAAATTCCAATCCAATTCTCTTGTTTACTTTCATCAAATCCAATCAAATCAAAATCCAAAATCAGAATGACGAGGAACAAATCCAACATTCTTGAGCTCAATCTTTTCCCCTTCTCCGATCCGGACCTCCACAAGCAGCCGCCGCCGCCACAGCAGCTAACGATATTCTACAATGGAAACGTTTCCGTTACCGATGTTACAGAGCAACAGGCGAAAGCGATTCTGTTGCTGGCGAGAAGAGAACAAGAGGAAAAATTGATTGAAAGTCCAAGTGGATCGCGTTCATCTTCAGAAAGAGCAAAACCGGCATTAGAACAGAGGGGCAGCTTGTCATCTCCGATTTGCAATCCAAATGGTCTTTCGATGAAGAAATCTCTACAAAGGTTTTTGCAGAAGAGAAATAATAGGATCCAATCTACTTTTCCCTACAACATTAGCCGCCCTCTTAAATCCTGCTCGTTCCGCCGGCATTAATGCTTCATCGTTTTGTATTTTACTGATTCTTGATTAATCATTCTTTTTTGTTAAATTCCTTTGAGTTTGATGAGACTTTGCAAAATTTCCACACATCAATTTTCTGTAGTGCCACGTCACCAAATATCTTGCTTCCATGAAAACAAGTAATGTATGTGTAAAATTATGCTTGGCGCAGCTATTCCATGAAATAGATCTAGTGTCTCTAGTTTCCATATATATTCCCTTGGATAAACTAGAATTCAATGATTAAGGATTGGAAAATGTTTTTGTTTTTGAAACCAGTCCTAAGAATAATAGCAAAGGACGAGCAAGAGATCCAGTCCAATACTGACACCATGTTCTTATCAAATGGGCCCATTCGGCCCAACCCAATAAACAAATCATTCTCCACCAAACGTCCCTCCTATTAGTTCATTCCACAACCTTTTTTTTTTTGGTAAAAAGTTTATGGTTTAACTACATTTAACTAATTTTAACATGTTAATATCTATATCTTCATATTTCTAATGGTTTAAAAATTAAAAAAATTTAAAATTATTAGATGCTTCGTTTACAAATTTCCTTTATATGTTGAAAAATTCAGTAATAAAGTGTATATTTAGAAAATAATAATATATACTTGGTTAATATATGTAAGTAACTTTCACTTATATTCATGGGACAAATGCACAATTAAAATTACTCAAACTGGAAACGATTAAGTCTATATTAAAAGTTCCTGTGTGTGTTATTTGTTTTTGTGATATTTTCAAATACTTAAAATGAATAAGTTTCCCATTATTAAATTCGTATGAGAAAATTCTAGAATGGATTTTAGATTTTTTTTTAAATTTTTGTGACAAGTAGATTTTGGAGGAAATGTTGTCCATTCTAAACACTATACTAACAAATTTTATTACAGTTTGGCATCAGTTGGTTCCAAATCATAGTAGAATCCTTCTACATTTTAATCTAGGGAAAATGTTCTTTAATTTCTTGTAGTATTGTAATATCAAATGGGTTAAAAAATAAAGACTTTATTTAAGTCTTGTATCAATTAAAAATGAATGGCGTATAAATAGTTTTTCTTAGAATTAATAATCCGATACAGGAAAACACATTTGTTCGATAACTTGATGATTTTGGTCATTGACGTATCTATAATGTTGTTCGATGGTTTCTAATTTATCGATTTTAATATTTACAGTGAACTATATATTAAAATCGAGAATACTATAATCAATTCTAATATAGTCAATATTATTATATTTTGAACACATAAGAAGATAACTTGGTAAAATATAAAGAATAAATAAAAATAAAAACTTTTTCTCATAACTCTCCTTAATTGTGTGTTTTCAGTTGGACATTGAAATGTTCAAAAAATAATAATTTTTAGTTGAATTTATATGTTAATATACTAATAGTAGAAACTATCTAAACTGGATGTTATGTTCTGGATTTTGTGCATACCTTTAATAGCTGAATTCATGAATAAGTTTGTTGGGTGATGCACATGAACATGTTTACACATTGAGCACATGCTATACATATAAATGAAAAAATACAATTCCTTTCTAATCGAGAAGACAAAAGGTTGGCCACTCTCATTGGGATTGATATTTCATATTCCACTACCCAATTTCATCATTACTTTCCTCCAACCACGTAAATTTAGAATTAAAAAAAAATAAAAAAAATAAAAAGCAAATAATAAGATTGACGTAAATCCACTTCCATAAATTTGGCCAGTCATAATTAAATTTCATCGAGGATAATTATAGTGTAATATTTTTGAAACCAGACTATTGGTTCTGGGATTTGATTTATTATTGGAATGAAAAATGAATCCAACTTAACATTATACTGTATTTACATCAGTATTTATATGACTAAGTGATAGTATAAAATAGAAGAGAGTATCTAAGAGAGAGTGAGCTAATCTCTAACAAATCAAAACCATTTTTCCCGCCAATGTATTAATCCAGCTGTCAATAGATCACAGCCACATATCACATCCATATGATGATCAACTTAATTTCCAGCTTAACTGCCACAGCCCCCCCTAAAGATAGAGATTGGGAAAGACAAATAACTAATCCCATGTTGAGTAAAGCTGGTATCATATGATCCAGTGTTAATGGTTTTGTAAATAAATCAGCCAATCGCAGTTTGGTAGAGACATAAGGCACTTGAAAAAAACCTTCTGCAATATAATCTCTGATGAAATGCACATCAATACCAACATGCTTGAAATGATCATAAGACACCGGATTATGAGCTATAGCAATAGCAGATTTGCTATCACAATAGACTGTGAGAGGCAACTGAACATCAAGTTTAAAATCCTTTAATATGTAACCATCCAACGAAGTTCACAGCTAGTCGTTGCCAGACTTCGATACTCAGCTACAACACTAGAACGACTTATAGTAGCCTGCTTCTTTGTTTTCCAAGACACAACACACAACTGTAACATACAGTCGTGTGACTGTAATTAAATTATAGTCGTACGACTGTACGATCGGAGCAGGTGCAGAACACCATACCCATGACATAAGAAAAGAGAGGGAAAAATATGGGTAATTAATGCCCGGTTTTTGGTGAAGCAAAGGCAGAAAATAAGAGGAGGAGGAGGAGATAAAAGGACTTGAACATTGGATTTCTGGTTTTGGAGATAGAGAGAACTTAGAGAGAAAAGAGAGAAAAAGGCAAGGAAAAGAAAACACAAACTTCAAGCTCTTTTCCTCTTCTTTTTCTTTTGATTCTCAAGCGTTAGGATTAAAATCTATTAGAAAACAATAGGTTAATAATCTGACACTATAAATTCAATTAAATTTCGGACTAAAATCATCAGAATCCGTGACATTTGGGGATTTTCGGACCAAACTTCTTAACCTTGACTCAAGAGGAGAAAAGAGCAAATTCAAATGGATTGGTGCGACGCCAGAGGTCATTCCTATGGTGGATTAATGCCTAAAAGGTAAACACACTTCATCCCCCTTTTTTCTCTTGCTTTCTGGGTGATTGGATGTGATTTGGTGCATTTTATTTCAATTTTTGCGGTTTCTGCTTCTAGAAATCAAGAACAGTCATGCGACTGTTCTTGAATTAATGAACAGTCGTACGACTTTAAATACAGTCGTACGAGTGTTCTTGGTTTCCAGATTGTTTTCTTTCAGTTTTGTTTTGAATGATTTTGGAAAAATTCTGAGTTTAGATTATTTACAGTCGCACGACTGTAATTACAGTTGTACGACCGTATTACAGTTGAACGACTGTAATGCTCGTCCAGAATCAGAATTTGCAGAATAATCCCTAAAAATTTCTAAAAATCCATAAAAATTCAGAAAATCAGAAAATTATCAAAAATGAATTTTGTTGTGTGTATTCACGACCACAGATTTAATTTTCAGTAAAATTACATTTAGAACAATACAACGACGGAGACCCGATTCTCCTGAAAACCGACCCACCTCACATGTAAAAATGCATGTAAACCGGCAAAATTATTTTCAAAACGATTTTCTCACAAAACCAGAATACAGGGACATTTCAAAATGTTTTCCAGGTCTAGTCAGGCCGGCTAGCCGAGCCGACTCGGTTATCCCCTAAATGCATGCCCCCAAATTCTAATTTTCCCAATTCTGTCCTATTTGAGTCCTATTTATGGCGTGCCGTAAATTATGCTAACTCTTTGTTTTGCAGCTTTTTATTTTTATTTTTGATGTATTTAATAGATTTATCCGTGTATCTTAGGTGATTGTAATTTTTAGATAAATCGTGTATTTTAGGCAGTTGTAAAAATGAGGTCGAGAGTTTTTATTTTTGATTCGATTGGGTTGTAAGCCACTTAAACATTTACTACTTTACTTTTATTCTTATTTTCTGTGTATGCGCGCTGTATGAATTATTTTAATAAAATTGACTTTTAGAATTTGAAATACCATCTATGAACATTGGCCATATTTATTTTAATTAGACATGAAATAAGGGACTTGTCCGGACCTAGATCTCTGGATAGTGGAGCAGCCGTTCTTCCGGTTCAGCTACAATATAAATTTCCCGGTTGAGCTGAGCCGGGTGGCGACTCCTATAATATTCATCGAGACTTAGGTCTCGGTTCTTTTAAGAATTAATTCCATTTTTTTAAAAACCGATTTTTCCATAATAAAAACCCCACGCGAGGAAGGGGTCCATCTGAAATCGAGGCGCCCCTTCCGAAAGGGAGTCCGCGTTCCATCGAAAATGTCGTCTGCTCACACCCTGTAATAGATTTTCTTGTAGCTTTACATGGCCCCCAATCAGCATCACAGTATGCAGTGATAATTTCCACATTAGATTTTCTGGGATAAAACAATCCACAAGACTGTGTACCCTTCAAATACTTAAGAACATGTAGGGCAGCAGTTAAATGATGTTGACACGGTTGTTGCATATACTGACTCAGTTACTGAGTAATATTGCATATTTCAGGACGAGTAAATCCTAAACATAGAAATCTACCCACTAACCCGCGATACTGAGCTGGACAATCAATAATTCTCCCAGATCAGTGAGCACCACTCCACTTAGAACCGGATTAGCAACATTTTTAGCGTCAGATAATCTTGCATCTGTTATAATGTCTGCAATATATTTTTGCTGAGACAAGAAGATTCCTTCTGAAGCCCGTGTAAATGCAATTCCTAAGAAAAACTTGGCTGGACCCAAACCTTTGATAGTGAATTGATCATGTAAAAACTGCTTCACCATTGCAATCTCTGTTTCTTTGGAACCCATAATGAGGATGTCATCCACGTAAATGAGCAATGCTAGAAAAATATCTTCTGAGTTGATGAGAAACAAACAATGATCAAAAGAAGACCTATGAAACCCATAACTCAGAAGTTTTGATGAAACTTCCCTATTGCTATTGTCATCTAGCTTATTTAAGTCCATACAACGACTTAACAAGCTTGCATACTTGACCTGGACCAGCTTTAGTGTATCCCTGTGGTGGTTGAAGATAAGTTTCTTCCTCTAAATGCCTATGCAAATAGGTGTTATTTACATCTACCTGATGTATAGGCCATTCTCAAGTTGCCCCAATAGCTATAAACAATTTTACTGTAACTAATCATGCTACTGGGCTAAAACTTTCTAAATAATCAATACTAAAGACCTGATTGTATCCCTTGGCTACCAATCGAGCCTTGTATTGATCAATCTCTCTGTTTTGTTTGTACTTAATCCGATACACCCATTTTGCAACCAAAGGATTTTTATTGGGGGGCAAAGGAATAATATCCCACGTATGGTTAAGTTCCAGGGCATGGAGCTCTACATTCATGGCGTTAACCCAATAATCTTATGTTTGAGCTTCCTGATAACTTCTGGGTTCTTTGGTCTATAAAATTTGAGCCATAAAAGCTATGTGTTGCTGCTGATCTGCAACTGACATAAAGAGATGTGGAAAAGTTGTAACTTGGTGGATATAATCTTTCATCCATATTAGTGGTGTATGATGTCTAACTGGTCTTTGTGACCTTCCGGAAACAACCGATTGAGACATACCTTACTGTGGCTCAAAATCAATAGATTGGACAAGCTGTAACTGTGAATTCGTCTGGTGCTGCTGTGACGGAAAGACCTACTGGTGTTGTGCATAAGGAAAACACCGTTTTTGAAACACTACATCCCATGCAACAACAATCTTCTGTAATGCCATATCCCATATTTTACAGCCCTTATGACCAACTGGAAACCCTAAAAATATTCCAACATATGTTCTTGGTGCAAACTTATCCTTCTACGGATAAATGTATGTGTAATGACATTGACATCCAAAAACAGCAAAATAAGTATAATCCAGTTTCCTTCCATGTAATTTGTGATATGGTGTATCCCAATTCAAAACTCTAAAAGGTAACACATTTATTACAGAAACTGCCATTTAAATGGCTTCTCCCTAAAACTGTATTGGCAAAGAGGACTGAAACATCAATGCTCGTGCCACATCTAACAAGTGCCTATGTTTACGTTTAACTACACTATTCTGTTGAGGTGTATAAGGACATGTCCTTTGATGCACAATACCCCTCTGCTGAAATAACTTTCTACAATCGGCATTTTCAAACTCTAGTCCACTATCAGTTCGAATTTGCTTCACTTTTGTTTGAAATTGTGTGTCAACCATAGCAAGGAAAGTTTGCAAAGCTGAAAACACCTGAACTTTAGACTAAAATAAAACAACCCATGTAGCCCTTGAATAATCATCAACAATGGTTAAGCAAAACCTGGGACCAGTAAGTGTTGGAACTCTATATGGTCCCTATAAATCCAAATGTAACAAATCAAATACACTTGAAGTTGAAATTGAACTTTTATGAAATTGAAATCGGTGTTGTTTAGCTACAGGGCACACATTGCAATCCTCATAACTACAAAAATATGATATTCCTTCAATATGGCTCAATACATCCAATGATGCATGGCCCAGTCTACAATACCACATATTCGGCCGATCATGAACAGTTAAATGTTATGTACTACAAAACACTTCTCAATTCAATTAATAACAGCTATATCAAAAGAATATTTGTCCAACAAATACAATCTTGCAACTTTCCAAGCAACTGCTATCACCTTACGAGTAGTGAGGTCCTGCATAAAACAATATTTTCTGTGAAAAACCACTTCAATCTACTCTTGCTGCAATAATTGACCCACTGATAACAAGTTGTATTCAAAACTTGGTATGTGCAAAATGTCTTTCAATGTGAAATATGAAGAAATACCGACATCACCTATAAACTGAACTGGTTGAGAAATACCAGTTGGTTATTGAACTGTTTGAAACCCTTTAATCCTTTTATAATGATTAAACCATTCCTTTTTATGTGTCATATGCGTTGTAGCTCATGTATCAACTATCCAATACTCACTATCAGAGGAAAAATTAGATTGCTCACCTGAGTAACCAACAAATGCTGAAAAATCTATGTTGATAGGTGAGTTAGCCTTGTTTTTCCCTTTCAACATCCTGTAAAACTCTTTGACCATATGTTTCATATATTCCTCATCTGTCTCGATTTCTGTTACTTCTTCATCTGCAACTTCAGATCGTTCTTCTACTTGCACAACATTGGCTCGAGAATGTTGATATCTCCCTTTTCCTCTTCCTTTATATCCTCTGGAACCACTATTGCAGCCAACATTATTCTTTTGGCTAGGTTCTCGCTTAGATTTCTGCCACCAATCAGGGTACCCTATAACTTTGAAACAGGTAGCCTTTGTATGACCATTTTTGTCACATAATGGACAATACTGATGCTCTTTATTTTCTTCATTTCTCACAAAACCTTTTCCTCCACCATTCATTGTCTCAATTCTGGAATAATTGGCTATTTCAAGATGATGATCTATTGTTATTTCATTTTGTTTTTCAACTTGCATAAGCATAGAGTATGCTTTATTCAAGTTAGGTAATGGATCCATCAAAGAAATTTTGGTTCTTAACATGATCATAATGATCATTTAAGCCCATTAAAAATTGGATTAATCGATTTTCTTCACTAATATCTACAATTCTTTGGTATGTATTACAAACACAGTTCCTCATAGCTCCACATTGACAGCTAGGCATTGGCCTAAAAACATCCCACAACTTCTTTAAGTTATTAAAGTATAACAATATAGGCAATGTACCTTGTGTTGTGTTGCTAATCTCTTTTTTGATTTTGAAGACCTGAGGTCCGTTACTTTCCCCAAATCTATAAGCCAAATCTTTCCAAAGCTCCAAGCCAAATCTTTCCAAAGCTCTCTTGCTGTTGACACATATTGAAAACCTTCTGCTATCTCCTTCTCCATCAAATTTAATACACATGTTGTAACAAGACAATCGTTCCTACTCCATTTGTGATAAGCCTGAGTATATTTCTCCGGAATCTCCATATCATTCAGCACATAATCGACCTTTTCCTTTATTGTTAGGGCTCAAATCATAGCTCTGCTCAAAGACATATAATTGCAACCATTCAATTGTATCGTTGTAATTACTTACCCTGGGTTTTTAGTATTGTGACTTTGATGCTCTTTAGTAATCGATTCATGAAATGGATTCTCCATTTCTTCTCTTGGAAATAATCCTCCTTGAGGAATTTCTCTTCTGCGATTTTGCACCATCTTGCTTGGATCGTGATTACGCTAATGCTCTAATACCATATGAAACCAGACGATTGGTTCTGGGATTTGATTTATTGTTGGAATGAAAAATGAATCCAACTTAACACTACACTGTATTTATCTCAGTATTTATATGACTAAGTGAGAGTACAAAATAGAAGAGAGAATCTAAGAGAGAATGAGTTAATCTCTGACAAATCAAAACCACTTTTCCCGCCAATGTATTAATCCGGCTGTCAATAGATCACAGCCATATGGTGATCAACTTAACTTCGAGCTTAACTTCCACAATATTCACTATAAACTCTCTTTAAATATGTGATTATATTGTGACTTGAAAATGGATAAATTTAATTGTAAATTTTCTTGTAACAATAAAAAACAATATCACTGATACAAATAAAGTTGTTAATAGAATTTGTTGATTTTATCGTACGTACACATGTAAAAAGGAATTTCATTAATATGTCAATTGAAATTTTTGATTAATTGATGACATGTGTTTAAAAATTTAATATCTCAATTACTTAATTAAAACGGTACACTTATATTTAATTATGTAAAAAATATATATATATATATATATATATATATTCACATTGAGATTGTAGCTAGTTAGAACCGGTCTAAAGTCGACTTCTAGCCGAAGTAGAAAAAACAAGTAAGAGAAGAAAGAAGTACACAAATAATGGAAACTAAAAATGGGGGAATGTTTTTAATGAACGAAATAAGAAAAGAATAATAAAAAGGGGTATTTTACTCGTGCTAAACAATATTAACGTTTTCTTTAGCGTCAAGCGTATAGTTTTGATGTGTAATTGATTTAACGGAACTGGAAAACTTGAAATGACCCTTTTAGCCCCAAGAAGTATCCCGTAACTATATATGAATATGACCCATATAATTTATTTATATACCTCTAAGCTTAAAAAAAATCCAGAATCCCCATTTTTGTTTAATGGTTTTATTTCAAACTTGTGTGTTTTTCAGCTGGTTTCCTTATGCTTCTAAACTCACCCATTTATGCTTACTTTATAACTTCTTCATTGCTTAAAATTAGGTTAATTAATCCCACATTTATTAATTATTTATAACAGATTGAAGTGAAAGAAGAAGAAGAAGAAAAAGAATTGAGAGATGAGAAGGAACTGCAATCTTGAACTCAGCCTTGTTTCCTTCTCCGATCAAGGCCAGGCGATGTAAGTTTGAATTTCTGTTTTTCTATAAATTAATTTATGGATTTAATTAATTATGCTATTAGTTTTGAAATATTTGTATTAATTATTGAAGGATTAATACGGATAAGGAGATTGTTGAAGAAACCCCAAAACAAAGGCAACAGATGTCCATTTTCTATAATGGGAGAGTTTGCGTTAATGATGTTACAGAGCTTCAAGTATGTCAATTTCTCTTCTTCTTCTTCTTCTTCCTTAATTTACACTTTAATATTTTAAATTCTTTTAGCATAAGATCCAATTGCAAGAATTCCATATTCTTCGACATGGCATGGAGTTTGATTTTGTTATCCTTTTGCTGGATCTGTGATTGACTTAGATTTAATTTGTCGAATAATCAATGTTATGAAAACCGGACAGGCCGGTTCGACCGGTTTACCCCGAACCGACCATAGGTACGGTCGGTTTAATTAAAATCAATGATTTAATAAAAAACTAGAGATGACCGGTTCGACCAATAAAAACCGGCAAACCGGTCACAAACCGGTTTCTTGTCCTTCATATTATACTCTGTGTTTTTTTTAGGGGTGAGCAAAATATGGTTCTGCTCAAAAATCAAACCGAACCAAACTGAACCAAAAATCAAACATAGAAAATTATAAAAACCAAAATCAAACTAATATATATTCAGTTGGAATTGAACCAAACCGAATTAGTTCGGTTTGATTCTGGTTCACTTCGGTTCCAAACCAAAATTTCCAAATTTTAAAATTTAAATCAATTATCATTATTATTATCAATAAATTATTATTAATTATATATAAATTATTGCAAAAATATTCTATATTATATATATATATATATATATTATTAAAATCTCATAAATATAAATTTTATAATAATATAAATATATATTATATCAAATAAAATATATTTTATATAAATAATTTTTAAATATTTATGGATATTTCATGAAATTATTTTGAATATTAAACATTTAAAACTTGTGTTTGATGAATTTATAAACTTATTTATTATTTAAATAATATTTTTTCCAAAAAAATCAATAATCCGATATAATCACTGGTTAAACCAGTTGAACCACGTACCAGTAGCTTCAACGGTTTGATGTCGAGTACGGTTATAATAACATTGCGAATAATCAATGTTGCCAATTCAAAAAAGATTGTTTGAGCACAAAAAAACACAAACAAATTATTAAATACACTCGTCACACCACGTAATCCATGCATCAAGCCAATAAAATTATATCACGTAATATATTTTAGAGTTTAACATTTATAAAGTAGCTACTAGGATTTAGAAATTTAGTTAAACAATGAAATATTAAATACTTTTCCAAAGGACATAGTTTTGTTGGTACATATCACATTTGTGAGGTGGGAGGTCGTGGGTTCAATCTCCACCCTCTTAAAAAAAAAAACTCATATTTATCAAAAGATAAAAAATTAAATATTTTATTAATTAATTATAAGATGTCATTATTCTATTAGTTGAAAAGTGAATTGTCATAATGTTATTAGATTGACACACGGATAACGTAATTTGCCAAGCATAGCTTATAGCTTCTCCAAAAAATACGATAAACTATATCTGAGAAAATGAAAAAATTCAGTATTGTTTCAGTACCCAACCCATTATTCTTGTTGAGGATAACCCCTTTGTGTGTTCTTACTTATATTGACTCTGATTTAGCTGCTTTGACGGTTTAATACAAGCATTATTAATGGTAAAAGGAAAATTTTTTAAATATTAAATTTATATAAATTATTTAGGATATATTTTAGAAACATATATATCTTAATTAAATTGAGCATTTCTGTATTAAAATCGTATATTATTATTATTATTATTATTATTACTACTTCCATATTAAAGGTACTATTCATCGCTGAAATAATCTTATGATAGGAGGGTGAGTTAAATCACTATGTTCTAACTAAGTAAAACTGCAGATTTTGTTGGATTTATAAGAAGACGGTATATTACGTAATTCATTGATTTATCTTAAAAAAATATATATTGGTAGGAAACATGGTGAGATTAGGTAAAATGAGATATTAGAGGGGTGAAATGTTCAATTTGGATAGTGAGGGTGAAATAATAGTGCAAGAATTAATTTACAAAGTGAAAAAAAAGCGAGAAATAATAAATAATTTATTAATGAATGAAAATTGCAGGCAAAAGCAATAATAATGGTAGCAAGGAGAGAAATGGAAGAAAAGATGAAGGGGGAGTCAGAGTTGAAGAAGTCTTCTTCTTCTTCTTCTTCTTCTTCTTCTTCTTCGGCTGCTCCACTTTCCATGAAGAAATCTATTCAGCGTTTCCTTCAGAAGCGCAACAATCGCATTCAATCCTCATCTCCTTACTAGCATTAATCTATCTTTTTAATTAATTTGCTATGTTTGTATGGACAGTACATGGTGCCTTTGTTCTTTAATATTTGTAAACTTTTGGATGATATGATTCACTTTTATTTGAAAACTGGCAGGATTCGGGTTGGTATATAAATTTTCATAGGGAAAACCGGGCTAGGATTTGATGGGCAGGTGCCTTTCTAAAGTAAAGTAAACAAGGTTCAAAATTTAAAGTCGATTTTATGTGATTATTAATTTCTCATTTGATGGCACTATAATTATTAATATTAATTATATGATTTAATTATCTCCAGAAATTCGCATGTCTTATCTACTCATTATTGATGTGGTTGGGATAATTCCCAATGTGAAACTTGCTGCTGCTCCTAATTATATATGTATAGTTTGGGGAATACAGTAAAAAAATTTTTTGGACAATTCTACCAACACTACCGTTTTATTCTACTTTTATTTTTTTTCATATAAATTTTTTGCTGATTAATATTTTTTAATATAGATTCTAAACAATAACCCATTATTATTTTACTTTTATTTGTTAATTGATTATATTTTATTTTATTTCAAATATTGTGAAAAATAAGAAAAAATATAAAAAAATTAAATTTTTCTTTTAAATTATACATAAAAACTAATTAAGATTACTTGAATGGTAACGATCTCTAGTCGCTCATGTTGAGTTTCAAATTTGATTCGTAGAGTATCTAAAATTAATTTGGAGAAAAGTCATGTAAGAAGTATTTGAATAACCTTAAACCGATTATTTAGCCAATAACAGAAAATATAATATGATAACAAAGAAATATTTATAGATAAATCTAGTTATAAATTGTTAAAATAAAAAAATTCTTGTTAATTAATTTTATATTTTATACATAATTAATTATTAGGTTACTTATTATAAAAATTTATTGCTAAGGACAATTCAGGAAATAAGTACAAATGAAGCATTTTTGTTCATTCATTCCAAGTATAAATTTACAGAATTCATTTCAATTCTATCATTTAAGTTATTTCAAGTAGGAAAATTCATTTACAATCGAATTCCAAATGAAATTCGTTTTCGTTTACAAATGAATTCTATATACGTAGTTGATTATATATAGTAACTCATTTAAATAGCTTAATTAAATTAATGGTACTATTAAATAATAATAAAAAAATACTAGCATCTGATCTTTAGGATTTTTACACATTGAAACTCATAATATTTGAATTCGACAAATTAAGAAATAAGAATCCGCAAATAGATAATTCATGCAGTTTTTTTCATCAGAACCATGCTTAAACATCAAGATTCCCCAGAGCCATACATGAAGAAAGAAGGTTGAATTTGTGGTAAAAAATATACAAGAAAAGCAGTGGCCTTCATAAAAATAACTATTGATTGTTATTACAATAGTTCAAGTTCTTCCAAATATTTGATCAACCCTTAACAATCTCATTTAATATGTGATGATTCTAATGATTTTGCTTTTTAATCCATTTCAATGTAGTTGCTTCAGATTCAGACTGAAACCAACTTATAACTTGGCAACCACGCGGGGAACGTCCCAGTCAGTCACGATGTGGTTGCGGGTTATCTCCCTGAGTGAGCGGCAACCACTCAACGCCATTGTTATCTCAAACTCATCGCGAAGCATCTGCAGTGCTTTCCTCACACCAGCTTCACCATCAGCAGCCAAGGAGTACACCACTGGCCTTCCAATCTGAAATTCACAAATTCATCAAACACTTTATCACTGCATCCGTTTCTTCTTCATTTGTCGACTCTATTAGTTATGTACTTACAAATATTCCGGATGCTCCTAATGCTAATGCCTTGAAAACATCTGTTCCACGGCGAACTCCACCATCCAGGAAAACAGGAACTCGGCCTTGTGCAGCTTTCACGACCTGAAAGTAGCATCAATAGAATCATGGATTCGATTATCATATCATCTGATTCGTAGAACCAAGCTGAAGGAACATAATCAGTTTTACCTCTTCCAAAGCCATAATAGTAGCGGGAACATAATCAAGCTGGCGAGCTCCATGATTGGAGACGATGATTCCAGCAGCTCCATTTTGTATGGATAGCCTTGCTGCATTGACAGGCAAAAAGAAGGCAAATCAGAGAAATGTCAAGAAGCCGGTAAACAGGATCAGAAGGAAGACAAATCTGTAGTTGACTTCATCCAATATCCCGTCTCCCTGAAGGAAGGCAAGAAAAGTTTAGTATCCTTACCATCCTCAGCAGTGAGCACACCCTTCACCAGAATTGGCAATGATGTAATTGTCTGAAGCCACTTCACATCCTGTCAAATAGGTATGACAAGTTACTGGATAATTCTTAGGTTATATCTCAAGAAAAGAACTCGAAAAAGCAGCTAAAAGCATCTTACCTTCCAGCTGAGTGTACGGTCAATTTGTCCAGCAACATATGAAGCTAGTCCAGAGTCATCACTCTGCGAGATCAGACAACCCAGAATGAAGAAATCTGAAAACAATACACATGGAATGGAAAAACAGTACCACGAAAATTAGCAAGCTATACCTTGTCCATTTTACCAAGATCAAGACCCTCAAAGTTCTTCAAGGTCAAGAATGGTGGCAGAGTAAATCTGTAATGAAATATACCGAAAATTACAAGTTAAAACTAAAATTCTACCTCTTCAACCAACAAATGTTTTCGAAATTTTTGTGAAAAGTTCGCTTCCATCTTTTTAAATATTGATGATCACCTGTTCTTGATATCAGCCTCTCTTCGGCCAAGTCTAGGAGTATCCACAGTGAGGGCAATTGCCTTGAATCCAGCCCTTTCAGCTCTTCTTACAAGCTGAGCAACCACATTCCTGTCCTTGTACACCTGAATGTTCAGAAAAAAGGACAATGATTCAGGAAATATAACTAGGATCCAATCAGAAAGCATTTGCACGAGTAAGAATCATGCACACAGACATCCTAGAGGTCAATACTCAAATCCATTCCATATCCCAAAACATGTTTAAGTCAAACAATTCAACCATCAAAAAACAGCAGATTTTTTTATCAATATAGTTGGGCATTGTAGGAAGCAGGAAAGCAAAAGTGATATTCTGAAACTTGCTAGTTTTGTGACCGATCTTTGCAAATCCATGGATCATGAGTAATTATAAGCTATGAAATAGCTGTTTATATAACAACAGCAACCAATAATAAACTCACGTAAAGCTGGAAAAAGCGAATGCCAGGTCCTGTTGAAGCAACCTCCTCAACACTGGATGTCGCCCAAGAGGAAAGCGTCTGAAACAACAAATCAAGGCAGAGTAAAATACCATTGCAATCACATCGACCACCCCAATCCAAGCAGACACATTTTTCTATTTTATTGGTTTTATACTATAATTCTTAATTTACAAAGGATAAAATCAAAGAACCAAACCATAATTGTTCCAGCTGCTGAAGCTGCTCTTGCTGTTGCATACTCTCCTGCATTGGCATATACAGTCAGAAACCGTTATAGTTTCCTTCTTCATGTTCAGAAGCAAATAGTACAAAGGATCTCAATATCAGTTATTCAAATCAGTTCCATGAAAATAAAAACGAGCTCTTGAAGATAGTATACCTTCAGGGTGAGCCATTTTCTGCATAGCTGTTGGTGCAATCATGATCGGCATTGAAATCTTGAAGCCCAAGACAGATGTGGTCATGTCAATCTTGCTCACATCAATAAGAATCCGGGGTCGGAACCTGTTCATATTAAGGAATAAAAGAAAAGAGAATATCAATACTAAATCTGAAAGCAGAGAACTTGACACAAGTTAAATAACAAAATGGGAACTGAAGAATTTTTAAAGAGCAGATAGACTAGTTCAAGCAAAACACATGACAAGATCAAAGCAACAGCCTCAATGATTCAACAAATGAAACAAAAGAGCTTACAGAATTCTAGAAAATGCATTCCGATTCTCCTTGAGAGTCCATTGGTCCTCTGCACCTGAAGCATAGTAGTCAAAAACCATCTTTGGCAATTTCTTTCTTGCAATTTCCTCGAATTCGGTGACATTGGTTACCTCCTCCATCTTCCCAAATTGATTATTTGTGCCTTAACACTATATTCTGAGAAGAAATCCACATGAGATCTTAGAATAACTTTGATTTCACACATAATAGTTTTCTTAAAAATATGAACATCCAAATCATCTCAATAAGCCCCTTTAAAGAGTCTTTTTGAACTACGAAACCTCAAATACATACCAATATAAAGGGGAAACGAAGTATTCCCATTAAAGAAAAGAAAAAATAGAAAAATCATTTATGAAGAAAGTCAGCTTGGAAACTTAAAAAGTAGAAAAACTGCCAAATGAACAAAAAGGCATCTATAGGACCAAAATCTTGCAGATGTCACTCCAAATCATAAAAAGACTACAGAAACTACTATATCACTAAAACATGTTTGCTTTAATTACATAACGATGTTAAATAGTTAAATGGCTTGCTACAAGAATACAAGGCCAAAGAGCAGGATGCTGCAACATATTTGAAACCAGATTGATCTAATCGAAATTCACTAAAAAAGAAGATTCAAAACACAATTAAATGATACAAATGCCGAAACACATGAAACAGAGCAAGAAACTGAAATTACACTCCTTCAAGAAAACATCAGCAGATAATTTGTGTTCGAGTATATCAAACCCATTTGCAAGAAAGGAATGAAGGTAAGAAATTCAAAACAATCAATCATACCCAGATGACAATAGAATCACAAGAATGAAACTAAACAGTCAAAGGTGAAAAAGGCAGAAGCTTTAGAAGTGAAAGGAGAAAAGAAGAGAGAAGAGCGAAAGAACACACCTTTGGCGTAAGCCTACCAATAGAAGAGGAAAGAAATGGAAAGAGGTGATGAAAAAGAGTGCATATAATACTGGAGAGAGAAGGGGGGGAAGTTGCTAGCAAGCTACTGATGCAATACAAACAAACAAAGATGGTATGTGGAGAAATATTATAAAAAAATTAAGAAAAATAAAGGAAGAAGACAAAAACGATGCGGATGAAAGGGGAAGGATGAGTCGCAGAGGCAGCTAAAAGGATTAGCTTTTCAAGGTGAGAAATTGTAGCCAAATCTGTTTCGTGGAGAATTGAGACTTGTGTTGGAGATTATTTTTATTTTGATAAGATTACTAATTCTTTTCTTGCTTTTTGTTCGTATTTTTTGTGGAAAATTTCTTATTTGGTTTTGGATGTGAGCGTTTAGACCTCACAAAAATATTTGGATATTGTTTCCTTTTCCCTTTTTAATTTAAAAGAGAAGGTTTTTCCTTGATTTTGTTGCTTAATATATATATATATATATATATATATATATATATATTAATTACTTGATATACATGTGTCATATATGTCAAATTATATTGAGTTGGGATCTTAGATTTCATTAATAGAAAACAGATTACTATAGTATTATATAATAATATATAAATAAATCTTATATATGGAATTAGATAGCTAATTAACTACAATAGATTAGTTTAATTTAATATTTAATATTAACTTATTTGAGCATAAATTTACATAAAATATCAGATTTTAAAAGGCAAAACCCTTTTTGAGGCCCCTGAACTTTTACGGAATTTGTAATTGGTCCCTGATCAATTTTTTCAACATATTGGGTATATGATATTTCTGTTTTGATAGTATTAATCCCAAATTCGATATTTTTTTCTTCAGTGGGCTACAATATCCATTCACTGACACGT
Organism: Euphorbia tirucalli; assembly: GCA_039660915.1. Lineage (NCBI taxonomy): Eukaryota > Viridiplantae > Streptophyta > Magnoliopsida > Malpighiales > Euphorbiaceae > Euphorbia > Euphorbia tirucalli. The sequence continues at coordinate 10,219,740 of CM077638.1, forward strand.
GACACAATTTTAACAGACACGTGATATTAAATTAGATGTATGGTTTACGTTTGTGGTTATCATAAAACTACAGAAGATGTATGATTCTGATCCCTCCAATCAACTTTAAAGTCTTCTATTCTCCTAAAAAATTGTGCAGGTGCTAGTGAACGGATACTATAGCCCACAAGAGAGAAAAAAAATGTCGAGTTTGGGACTAATATTATTATAACAGAAAAATCATATACTCAATGTGTTGAAAAAATTGATCAGGAAGCCAATTACAAATTCTGTAAAAGTGTCAGTGCCTCAGAATGTGATTTGCCATTTTAAAATTAACAAACATTTTTTCTTTATTTTTCTCATCAATCCTTATATTTTGATTTTAGCTTTACCATCTTAAAGAATCTTTCTTCATGTCACTTAATAGTGTTTGTTAAATAGACATAAAATAAAATCAAGTTTTTGACTAATAATATTAAAATGAAAAATTCATGTATTCAATGTGTTCAAAAAATTGATCAAAAAGCTAATTACAATTTTAATAAAAGATCATAAACTCTGAATGTATTGCGTTTTCTCACTGCATTCATTACTCTGTACATGAAGTTTGTAATGAATTATTTTATTTTATTTTATTTTCTTATGCATTGAATAATGAAAATTCATGAATTCAATGTAATAAATAATTGAGACGAGCTTTAGGCTCCGTTGAAAATAAGGAAAATAACTTTTCATATTAGAATAGGGAAGTTATTTTCCGGAATGGAAAGAAAATATATTATATGTATTTACTTATTATAATTATTTTACTACCATATCCTTATTTTACAAATTTTCATATTACATACAAAATAAAAGAAAATATTTAATTTTCTATTATGGAAAATATTATAACAAGTGAAATTTATTTTTGACGAAAATAACAGTGAGTTATATATATATATATATATATATATATATATATATATATATATATATAAAATAAGCAACTTTCAATAACCTAAGAAAAAACTTCCAATTCTGAGTAGCATGCATAGCATTACAAGTAGGGAATAAAGATATTTTTGAGTTTTGGTCTATCTACCATATGGCAAGTTGGCACCTAAGCTATTGATTTTGTCATTTTAGCACCTGACCTATAGAAATCGAGAAAGTTTAGTACCTGAACAATAAAATTTAATGAAATTGATGATATTGGTAGTTTAAAAAGTGATAGTGAAAAGTAAGAATAATCTATTAATTACAATAGCAATGATTATGTAAGTTATTATAGTGATATTAATAATTGACCAAGGACCACAATATTCTAGATTTTAATAAATCAAATACTAAATATTTTTTGTTTCAAAACATCATGTACCAAAAGGACCATATCGATAGATCAGGTACTAAATAGGCAGATTATGGATATGTTAGGCCGTAAAAAAGTTTTTCTTCCTTATAAGTAGGTATACAAATAATGTAATTTGCAAATTAATAATGTCACTTTAGTTTTAAAAAAATCAGCTTTCTCCAATTGGAGTTATTTGGGTCCAATAAATATGCAAACTGTAAAGCAAAAAGAAGTTCAAAGGTGAGAAAATTTCATATAAGCAAATTATTATGAAATAGATTTAATAAGCTAATTAAATTATTTAAAACCAACTAATATCAGATTTTAAAATTAAACAAACATTTTTTAGTGAATTTGTGTGTATTATAAAAAAATATTGTATAATAATAATTATCATATGCAATTTGTATGTTAATAAATAATAATGGGTTTTTCCAATTCTGTGTGCTGTAATTATATTAAATTTCACACTAGCTGATAAATTTTGCTTTCAGGGGTCAGTTTTCAAGTGGATTATATAATTATATTACGCTATTAACCCACGTCAAATTTCAGCAAAAGTAAATACTGTTTTAAAAGAATTTTCAGTATATTCTAATATTCTAAAACTAAAAGAAAATAATGTAAAAATATAAAATGAAAATAATTATTTTTTAAAATAATTTTTTCTTGTGTTTAAATAAAAAATGAATACTGAATTTTATTTATTATAGAAACTTTAAATTTAGAATAAGATTTAGGGAAGAGTAAAAAAAAAAAAAAAAAAAAAAACCTTTTGTAGATAAAGGGTTGTGTTTCAAAACGGTACAAAAGTATGATATTATGGTTTGGCGATTTTTCAGAACAAAGGTTTATTATCCAATATATTCCCCTAAAACTCTCTTATCCTTCAAAATTTCATCTGAAATTTTGAAAGTTTGTTGATTAAAGTACAATGGACTCTGGTGTGGAAGTTTGAAATTTTTCGGGTAATGGGTATATTTTTATTAATTAATAATGTACAAAAATTTAAAAAATCATAGAAAATATAAAAATTACCTAAAAATATCCAAAATTTGAACGTTTGTTAATTAAAGTACAATGGACTTTGACGTGAAAGTTTGGAATTTTTTTGAAATTAAACAAATATTTTTTCTATAGTTTTCTATTCAATCCTTATATTTTGTTTTTTAAAGTAAAAAAAAAATAATTTCTCAAAAAGATCAAACCAAAAAATAGTTTCTTTTTTTTTTTTTTTTTTAAGTACCATCTTGAAGAATTTATTGTTTTTTAAAAGCCAAAGATAAATTTTTCTCAAAATATCAAAACGGTTAATAATTTAATTTGGGAAGAAGGTTATTAGAAGGGTAAGGGTTATAGGGATATGGAATCCATCAATTTCTTTCAACTTTTAACACCCCAAATTAAAGTGTTTAGAAAATTGAAGAGTATGCAACTATGCATCCCTTCAAAGATAATTTGTTTTCTTTAGGCAACACAACATCCTGAGTTTTGTAATCTTTTACCAAAACTGCAATTGGTTCATTGATCAAATTTTTGAATACATTGAGTATATGATCTTTTCATTTCGATATTATAGGTCGGGCTTGGGCTAATAATATTAAAATGAAAAGATCAGGCATTTAATACATTCAAAATATTAATCAAAGAACTAATTGCAGTTTTGATAAAAGATCAGGACCTCTGGATGTATGTGTTTTTTTTTTTTTTTATTGTAATGAGCATTTTCTCATTGCATTCATTATTCTATACATAATTTTTCTAATGAATTATTTTATTTTACTTTCTTATGCATAGAATAATGAAAATTCATGAATTAAATGTAATAAAATAATCGAGATGAGCTTTAGGCTCAGTTTGTTTTCCAGAAAATATTTTTTTTCTTATTTTCTTGTGTTTTTGTAAAGAAAAATCTCTAAGAAAATAGGGTAAAGAACTTTTGGTATCACGAACAGTAAGTTATTTTCTGAAATAGAGAGATTATACATAATATACATTCACTTACTATAATTGTTGTACTACCATATCCTTATTTTACAAATTTCCATATTGAATATGGAAAAAGGAAAATATTTACTTTCTAATTATGGAAAATATGTTTAACAAAGTGCGTTATATATATATAATGTCACTGTAGTTTTGAAAATCAGCTTTTTACAATTGGAGTTATTTGGGTTCAATAATTATGCAAACTGTAAAGAAAAAAGAAGTTCAAAGATGAGAAAATTTCATATATGCGAATTATTGAAGAAACTACTTAAATTAATTAAAACCAACTAACTAACGATAGTCCTCTGAACATGAATGCACACTTTATATCAACAAAAATTGTGGATGAGATCATATGAGTTATGTTTTTCTTTGGATAAAATTTGCTTACCATATCATTTCACTCTATAATTGAGATGTTTATATTCTTGTTGACACATACCTCTTTTTTTTTCTTTTTTCTTTTTTTTAATGTTTCGTACACGTATTATTTTTTATTAGTTGGATAAAAAAAAATGTCAAATTGATAGGGTTAATAGATGCGTGTAAACTCCACTTTAACCCTTTAATTAGTTCAGGGATTAATAAAGTATGATAAGGTATTAATATGAAATATCATATTGTATTTAAATTCATAATAAGATAAATTCTTGATTTAATAATGTAAAGGTATATAAAGATTACAATTATAACCTTCACATATATAATTAAAGGCAAAACTATGTAAAATAAAATACACGTAGAAATAATAAAAAAAATAAAGAGTAATTTATTAATAACAACATATTTTATCATAAAAACAATTCAATTTAAAGTTTTTAAAAAAATCACCCCGTAAATGAAATAGTTAATTAAATTCACCTATTTCTTATTATCCGTAGGATAAATTGAATGCAAGGAATAATAAAAAAATAAATTAAATTAAATTAGGATAGGTTGAAGAGAAGATTGATTGGTTATAGTTGATCACGTGCATGCTTTTTGTAGTATGCGGTGATATTAAACATATATATAATTTTGTAATTATTTGAATGTGACAAGTGTTTTGGTTGATAAAGATATGGGTTGTGTTTCCTACCTTACAATTTCATTCATCCAACTACAAGATAGACCCATGACAAATTATATTTAGGAATTCATTTATATTAATACCTTCAAGATTAATAATGTGATTCTTGTATTGTATCTACTTTATGTATATAGGAAAAAAAAATCCGTATATGAAACCTGTGACCTTTAATTTAATTATATATTTGTGTAATTGAGTTTTCTGACATGATTAACATTTTTTGTCACTTTCTTCAATATATTGGTAGGCTAAATAGGTAAGTTATATATATTATTATTTGTGCATGCAATCTGTTGAGAAATACATAACCAATTCCAATTTGAAGAGCAAACTGGTATCTGCATTACGTCAGAGAATATATGCTTTTGACAAGTTTTTAACAAATTAAATTTGAAAGAATTTTTTCCTGTATATGCAAAAAAGTCAAATAAAAATTTAACTCAACTAATGAAAGTTTCTTAATCACTAACATCTTACGTTAGAATTGCTTTTTAATAAAAGATCATAATTATTATGTGCAATTTGTGTGTTAATAACAATGGGTTTTTCCAATTCTGTATGCTGTAATTATATCAAATTTCACACTACCTGATAAATTTTGCTCTCAGAGGTCAGTTTTCAAGTGGATTACTGTATTAGGCTATTAACCCACATCAAATTTCAGCATTTTTTTTAGTGAATTTCAGCAAAAGTAAATACTTTTTTAAAAGAATTTTCAATGTATTCTAATTTTTTTTTTTTTTTTTGAAAAAGTATATTCTGATATTCTAAATCTAAAAGAAAATAATGTAAAAATTATAAAATGAAAATAATTCTTTTTTAAAATAATTTTCTTTTTCGTGTATAAATAAAGAATGAATACTGAATTTTATTTATTATATAAACTTTAAATTTAGAATCATATTAAAGATTAGAAAATATATTTTTGGTGACATGGAAGAAGTTTTTAAATAAACTTTTCACTTATTTTTTTCTTATATTGAAATTTTGAATTAACTTGTTTTCCATCATTTTAAATTAAATTCCGACAAAGTGATAATTTGAATTTGAAATATAAATTATAATGGAAATTTTCATTTGAAATGGCTGAGCATAAAAAATGAGTTGAATTAAAATTTTAATTTGGATAAATTGGACATTTAAGATGCTGGAACCAATTAAATTAGGCTTATACTGAGGTTACTAGATTTGGGTTGGATGAGGTTGAGCTATAACTCAACGTTGATTTCAATGAAAAAAACCCAACTTTAAACCATTTCCTCTCATCAATCAAATCAAATCTCAAATATCAAATCTTGGTTTCCGTATTTTTATTTCTTTTTTTTTTTTAATTATACAAGATTCCGTCATTCATTCTCTTTACATAAATGGAAATCTCATTCATCAATTCAATTTTCATATCTTACGGTGAAAGTTATAAATATATGGTTCACTATATATATATATATATATATATATATTAAAGGGTGGGTATTCAACTCTCAAACTCCCACCTTTCAAAGTCAAAATGTAGCAATTAGCAACTGACTTATAATCGTTGGATATGTGGTTGTTTTTTTATAGGGATAATTATGTAAAAAAATCTATATGGTTATACTTGTTTGTAAAAGAACTTTAATGATTTCATTTTTTTTTTTGCAAAAAAATTCTGTAATTTATGACAGTTAACAAAAAATAGATTTTGTCTATCATCGTAAAAAATTAATGATGTACCATGATAATTTTGATGATGTAATAGAGATAAAATTGCCATATCATTAATTTTTGATAGTATTAAATCAAAATTCATTTTTCGTTAAAGGTTAAAAATTACATAGATCTTTTTAAAAAAAAAGAAACTGCAAAATTTTTTTACAAATAATTGTAACTAACAGGTGGTGTTTTTTTTTCGCCTAATTGTCCTTTTTTATAAAGATGTCGCATCTTAGCTGCTGATTACCTGACTTTTGAGTTTTGACTTAAGGTAACATTTAATTTAGATATCTAAACTAAAACAAAAACTATTAGGAGACAACTTTCCTATTTCTTTTGTTTTCCTTTCTGTAGATTAGCAATGTGTCAGCACTATTTATCTATTTTTCTTGTTTGTTTGATTTTCCTTTTCAACTATATCCGAGTATTTAATTAATAGAAATGGAAGAATCCCATTTTTTTTTTTTAAGGAATATCTTGATTCTATATTATTCTTTGTCAAATCAAACAATATCGACATGTCAGGAAAAAAAAAAAAAAAAAAAAACCAAACTTGTACAAAAATTCTCAACCAAACCCTTCACAAATATAAAAATTACTGTTTTTTTTTTCCCTCTATATTCGAGTTGATGATACATCAAAATCAAGACTTCAACTCTTAAGCACATAATAAAACAAATTTAACTTCAAGTACATATACATAGGATCCCCATTTTGATGACATTGCATGAACTTAGTATGAAGTAAAACAGTCATAATTTCCCCTGCAAAGTAATCCACCCAAAAAAAAATATTTCAAGACACAATAACAGAACTACTTTTTCAACTTTCTGATTTCCTACTACTAAAACAAGTAAAAACAAATTAAAAATTATTACAAAATAATCACAAAAAAGCAAACAATAAGAAGTACAAACAGAAGAAGATTTTGAACTGGGCGTTCTTCATTTAGAGAATTTGAACTGATCTTGCCATGGTACAATGAAGATTGCATACCTTCGTTCTCATCTGGGTTTTCTTCATCAGGACAAATTTTATCATCACCATTTCCAATTTTACCCAAGCAAATTGGTGTCTCCAAATTTACTGAATTATTCTTCTCCTTCTTCTTCTTCTTGCTTCTACACAATCCACTATTTCCTCTTACATCTAATCTCTTCCCTAGCCTTTCAATGAATTTTTCTGGTAGCACTAATTCACCACTTAGCTTATTGTTGCTCAAATTTAGCAGGTTAAGATTTGGAATTGACCCCAAAACTTCAGGAATTGTGCCAGTCAGGCTATTGTTGTCTAAAGATAGAGCAATCAGATTTTTGAGAGAAGATAATGAATTCGGTATTGTCCCTGTTAATCCACATCCGGACAAACTTATTGTTGTGAGACATTTTAGGGATTTTATAAACAAGGGTATCCCTGAATTTATAGGGTTGTGATTTAGTATAAAGTACTGTAATTTCTCCAATCCTGAGAGAGTTTCAGGAATTGGTCCATTGATGAAATTATGGCTCAAATCAAGCAAAACTAACCTCTTTAGCTTCCCTAGTTCTGATGGAATCCTTCCTGTTAATTTGTTATAGCTCGAATCGAATTTTTGAAGAATCTGAAGCTGACCCAAAGAAGAAGGGATTTCACCTTGAAGAATATTCCAACTCAAATCCAAAATTCCCAATTTTTCCAACCTGCCAAGCTCTTGAGGAATTTCACCAGTTAGATTATTGTAGCTGAGATCAAGTTGCTCTAGATTCACCAAGCCTCCAAGATTCGGAATATTCCCTTGGAGATTGTTTTGGGACAGACTCAAAACTCTAAGACTAGGTATTTGTCCAAAACTTGGAGGTATAGAACCTGATAACTTGGGATTGGAATCAAGAGCAAGATGCTGTAAAGAAGATGAAGCATTAAAAAGGGTAGGAGGAATCTTGGCTGGAGATTGCACAAAACAGTTGAAAATAGAAAGAACTTTGAGGTAAGGAAGTTTGAGGAAAGAAGTAGATAAATGAGCAGAATCTTTACAGGGAGTATTAACAATGTCAGGACCAATATGAATCTTTGTGACATGAAATAAAGAAGATTCATCATCAATTTCACATTCAACACCTGGCCATGGTGTTTCTGTGCAAGGATTTGGATGCATTTGTGACCAGCCAGGATCATCAAGAAGAGAACCCATAACATCAAAAAGGCCCAATATTTCTTGTTCTTCCATGCCCACTTCAGATTGCTGTATATTCACTTCACCTGCAGCCATAACAATTAGTAAACAAAGGAAGTAACAAGGAATTGGAGAAGAAGCCATTAGAAAGAGAGAGAGAGAGAAGAAAATGTTTAATTCAAAGAAAGCAAAAGGAAAGGAACATGTAGGAGTTGCAATTGTTGAAACACTGTGTCAGAATGTTGTGTAAAAAGCTGAAGCTTGGAGATTTGAAGTGAGTTTTATAATTGAAAAACATATTATGATTGGCCATATTGACATGTTGTTAAAAGTGTGGTAATTAATGATAAACAGGAGATATGAGAGGCATTAATAAGAGCATATCTCTTGTTATCGATTACTATTTTCATCTGTATTATAAATTGGTTTTTTAACTCTTGGAATAAAAGTTTAACTCATCCCAAAATTTAAGAGGCACACTGCCATATATATATATATATATATATAAGGACCTAATAACACACATCTCGTCATATCCATCGGAATTGTGAAACAAATATTTGTTGTTTTTCCAATATTGCATACAAGTCTCTAATACCATGTAAAAAGACTTAACTCACCCCAAAAAAGTATAGCGATTTTATTGTCTCACACATATCTTATCTTTATTTCTCAATTTTTAAGCAATGTGAAATATTTAATGTTATCCCTATGGTGCAGTTGTAGAGAAATTGTAAGAACCTCATCAAAAGCATATAAAAGGGTAACACGCTTATAACCGAGTTTGTTTAATACTCTATATGTATAAATATAATTGATCCAACTGTGGCAGTTAATGAACAAAACTAAAAGAAGAACAAGGATGTGAAGAAAGATGCTTGATGGCTGATAATAGTAAAGGTTTGGGCATTAAAATGAGCAATAAAAAAGGGAAGAGAAAAGGATAGTGTAGAAAAGAGAATGCATGGAAAAAGGAAGTGAAAGGAGGAGGACAGAAACAGAGACTAAAAGTGGAAAAAATGACAGAATGGTCAAAGTGGTAAAAAAAAAAAAAAAAGGAAAAAGGGGAAAGAAGATGGGACAGAGCTGTGGCAAATGATCAGCATTCGGACATAACATAACATAACAATGGTAATGTTTTTTTATTCAGACCAACTGTTTGCTTTCTTCATCTTCGCTGCTGCTTTCTACTCTACTGTCTGTAACCTTTCTTGCTGCCTTTTTTATTTGTATAATGTCTGCCTCATAATATTGGTTTCAGAATTTTATTTTTTCGCCCCTCAGTTCTCCTTCTTAACCCCTATCTTAATTGCAGTAGAGATGTCAAATCCTCCAATATTTTATATCAACATCATATTCGGCTGAAAACTCACATTTCTGACGGGACCACAATGGTCCGCACTTGTGGATGTTTGATATGTTATCATAGTTACTGACGTATCACATATTTAACAGTACGGACTACCATATTCCCGGTGCATAATAGAAATTTAGCAATTCTTATCACATTTTATCTGGATTTGAATCCTATAAGTGATATCCGCTTGGCTCTTTAACTGGTGATATGATACTCCTTATAATTTTAAAGTTTTGTAAATAATAGAGAGAAAATTAAAGAATTAAAGAATAAATTTAGGGTCTATCCAGCTATAGATTGTTGGTCAACGTATTTATTTCCAATTGCAAAATAGTGTCTCTTAGAGAGCAAATAGTACTGTAACATTAAAAAGAATGTGAATTTTACGGAAAAAAAAAAATTAAATAAAAAATTTTGGGATTTGTTATTAAAAATTAGAAAATTGAATTGAGAATGCTTTAGCCGATTGCTTGCTATGCTGAGTCATTCTTGGGCCATTATAAGCCCAACTGTAGCGGTCCAATCCATCATCTATTCTTCTGCTGAGTTGATTAATGTGAAAATTATGTAGAAGTTCAAGAAATTTTTATAGTTAATCTTTCCATTTTTAATCCAAAACACAATTAGCACTTTTTTATTGGATGAAATTTGCTTTATTTATTGACATATCAATCATTTGTATTTTTCTTTATGCAATTAGTATCATATTTCAACCTTATTTATTTTCTTAGATTTTCCCTTCTATCTATTTTATTTATGTAAATATCATATTTCAATTTTATCTCTTTATTTAGATTTATCCATGTTTTTGAAATGGGTAAATAATTATAACCTTCCTAAGGTTTGGTCAAATATACTAGTACCTCGATGTGTTTTACATATCTAATTTATATCTCCCAAAAGTTTGTTTTTATCACATTATTACTTCCCTCAATTCTTATTATGCATTTTTCTTTCAAAATTATTGATATTGTTAAGATTTGTGACTAAGATTCGCCTTGTCTCCTATCTAATGTTGATTTTGTAAGATCCTTTGTCACAAAATTATTTTTTTCCACTTATTATGATACTTTTTCCATGCCTTAGAAAAAAGGGGTGGTTACATTAGAAAAAAAGACATTAAAGGGTCTAATTAAGAAAAACTTGAATGTAGAACATTTTAAGAGATGATATTAGTTCGTAAATATATATCAAGTTAATAATTTTGATAGAAAAGCAAAAAATAATAAATAGAGGGAGGTCATAGAGTGATGGATGCAAAATACAAGGAGGTGTGTATTAGATATGTAAAACACATGGAGATACTAGTGTATTTGGCCAAACCTCAAGGAGGTTAGAATCATTTATCTTTCTGAAATTTATCATGTTTGTTGTATTAGTAATTTTATGATGGATTCCTTCTTCTTCTTCTTTTTTTTTTAATTTCATTTATTGTTTGGTGTATATTACTTCTATTCATATTATGTATGTAGTGCACTGGTGGTAATAGTATATTTATAAGATTTTAGTATTTTGATAATTTATAAGTGTTTTTCATGGTATAGTTTATTTTAGACTGGTATATTCATATTATATTTATATAACTTTTGGTGTACATTGCTTATATTTATATTCTATCTGCAATATATTAGCAGCAATAGTATATTCATATGAATTTTACATTTGGATAATTTATTTGTATTTGCATGATATAGTTTATTTTAGGATGGCATATTTATATTATATTTCTATAACGTTTGGATGATATAGTTTATTTTAAGTTTGTATATCCATATTATATTTGCATAACTTTTGGTGTATATGCTTATATTCATATTATATTTACAGTGTATTGGTAATAATAGCATATTCATAGAATTTCAACATTTTGATAATTTGGTGGTGTTTTTCATAGTATAGATTATTTTAGATTGGAATATTCGTATTATATTTGTATAATAATTGATATATATTACTTATATATACACGTGATTCTATATGTGTTTAAAATGTACAAAGATTGTATTTGTTATAAATTATAAATATAATATTTTTTGTTTTTTTTCTTAATTATCTTTATAAATATGTAGTCTAAAAAATAAATAGGCATGTAATGTTTTTTTAGTTAGATATACACCACACCATTTCAAATATATATTTCATAATTGGGTTATTTTGCTATATATAATAATATTTGGGCTACTTTAGATATGTATTCTATTTTATAATACTTTTTGTGAAAAGTTCCACATGAAATCCATTATAGTTCTGCCATTCACAACAAGAAAAAAGGCGTAATAAATAAATTCAGAAAAATGTGTGATTGATATTTTGAATTTCAACTTTATTGTACATTTTATTTAATTCAGTTAACGTATAATGAATTAATGATAAAACGAACAAATATTATTGAAACCCTTAAAACGTTACTATAATACTATTAGTATTAAGCCTTCAGCCACAAATATATTTCACCTTCTTTGGATACATCTTCTAAAACAACAAAATGTAATGTGCATCCCTTCTTTACAGGGGCGGAGGCAGGGGGAGCACGGGTAGGCCATTGCCCCCCCAAGCGCCGGAAAACACCCCTAGTAGGGGTGTTTTCCGGCGCCCCTGCCTTGGGATCTCTGGCAGCCCCCCCAAAACCAGAGGGAAGACGAAAGCCAAAGGCTTTCGTCTTATTTTTTTTCTTTGATTCCCAGGCAAAACGACGGCGTTTCGCCTGGCGTATTAAAAAAAAAACACCCCAGGCAAAACGACGTCGTTTTGCATTTTTTAATATCCCAGGCAAAGGGAAACCAAAAAAATAAAAGAAATGTGCATATCCTCCTCCCCTCCTTTACAATTCCTTTATCTTTTGCCACTTATTCTCACCACCACCCAAAACCATTGCCTCCTCCGCCGCTGCCTCCTCCGCCCAAGCCGCCGTCGCCCGGCCACTCTCCGCCCCGTTAGCTGCTCTCCGTCCTTCTGCCAGCTCTTCAATTAGGTAATTTTTATATTTCAATTCCTAAATATTTTATATTTTACCCTAAATTGAATTGGAAATTTCATAATTAAAATTAGATTGATTGAGATTGTTATGGTGTTGAATTAGGATTAGGAATTGCAAATAATATGTTAGCATTTTATTGTATTACTATTGTTTGAATCAAATTTTTTTTTTCATTAATATGACAAATAGATTAACTAGGAGTTTAGCCATTTAGGGATTCTAATTTAGGAATCGTAATAAATTGCCATTATATAGAATTAATTGTGTTATAATTTGAATTGTGATTGATATATTGAGAATTTGTGTTTTATAAAATTAATTGTGTTGTTCTTGAATTAAATTGAATTAATTCCAGGTTTATTGGCCGGTCGGAAATTTTTGATCGCCGGCCAGAAAATTTTTAAGGAAATTTTCGCCCCCCAAAACCTAACCTCCTGGATTCGCCACTGCTTCTTTAGTTTTGAATCAACTTCCCCAATAGTTTCGCTCCCCTACTCAAAACCAAATCCGCTTTATACGCTGATTATTCTAAAATGAGCTTCATTGTGTCAATGGGATTTACACAACTTGTGTAGTACACCATTTTTCTTATGAAATTTGTGTACTTATAATTTCTTAATATAGCACTTATATTAATTTATATTTTGAATTAATTAAACCATCTTTCTCGAGTACAGGTAAAATTTTTATATTAATTAAATACTATTCAAAAGTTATTAAAATGTTGAATAAAACGTATTGTTAAACCTCCCAAAATGTAACTCTTTGTGATAAGATATGTTGGCTAATTAATCTATATATTTTATCATGCTTAACACACAGATGAAATGTTGTTTTATATAATAACTTTAATAAAACATCATTATTGTTAATTAATATTAAAAAAAAAAATTATAGCAACATACGATGAATTTTTTTTTTTTAATTTAAATGGAACATAAATGGATGTGTCTGAATCCTAAATTTGGGAATTGGGCGCTTAGATTGCGGCTACAATCTAAAAAGAAAATAAGAGGAGAACTCCTTTTCCTAATGCAATCAAATCATCTTTATTTCCTAGAGGTCATAATCAATGGACCTAAATTAATTAAATATGATGATTACATTAATCAATTGATTTGTAGCCACTTTGCAATCAACACATTTCGACAATCATTCGTAAACTTGCATGTGTCCCCTTCTATATATCAAATCCCCCATGCATTCACCCAAAAAAAAAAAAAAAATCCCCCATACATTTTTTTTATAGAGATCTTCACCTACAAAATTAATCACTGTATTTCAGAAAAAAAAAAAAATTTACTATTTATAATTAAAACCATTATTATATTCTTGTGGTATTTTTTTTTTTTTTTAATGTTTTCAATTAGTTATATATATCTCACCTATTGAATAGATAATATAGTGTTGTCTTTGTAATATGTTTTCTATTGTTCTTCTTTCAAATTAAAACCGAACTCTGGTACATATGTTGTTTCGTAATTAAAAATTCTATATTAAGTAAATTAATGTTCGAGTCATTCGACCAAGCCACCAAGGGACTGAACTAAATTAATAAGTAATTAGATACGATTGGCTGAATGAAAATTACTAAAATTAGAATTAGGAGTATCCTTCACTCGATCAGTCCCCATGAGAAGGATATGAGCATAGATTAAGGCTGGTCTTACGGTGATTAATTATAAATTAATTAAATGTTAAAAGAAAATCACAAGAAACACATCTTTGTCTGGCTGTCTTTGGAGTGTTCCTTTCGTCTGTACACGAGGCTTCCATTATAGCAATTGATTTAATTAATTTCTACAATATAATATTTATATTAGATTATTCATAATTAAGTTCATCCACGCAAGAAAATATGCGGCCAATGAAAGATTGACACTAGACCTTCTTCCGTAATTAAGCTCGTAATTGTATAATAAAACAATAAACCCGCAGGATCAGTTAAATCAAATTTAAATAAGAGTCTAAATTCAAGAACAAGCAAACATTACCAAATCATGGATGAATATTGCATGGGTGATGATTCTCTATAATATAAGTATTAATTACTGTAATCATTATTATGATTAATCAGTGGCGAATCCAGGAGACCAGCTTCGGTGGGACGAAAATTTCCGTAAAAATTTTCCGGCCAGCGATCAAAAATTTCCGGCCGATAAAAAATTTCTTACCGGTCAACAAACCTGGAATTAATTCAATAACAACACAATTAATTTTATAAAACACAAATTCTCAATATATCAATCACAATTCAAATTATAACACAATTAATTATATTCAATGACAATTTATTACGATCACTAAATTAGAATCCCTAAATGGCTAAACCCCTAATTAATCTATTTATCATATTAATAAAAAAAAAAAAAATTGATTCAAATAATAGTAATACAATAAAATGCTAACATATTATTTGCAATTACTAATCCTAAACATCATAACAATTTCAATCAATCTAATTTTAATTGAGAAATTTCAAATTCAATTTAGGGTAAAATATAAAATATTTAGGAATTGAAAAATGAAAATTACCTAATTTAAGAGCCGGCAGACGGACGGAGAGCAGCTAACGGAGCGGAGAGTGGCCGGGCGACGGCGGCTTGGGTGGGGGAGGCAGTGGAGGAGGAGTTTGTGTTGGGTGGTGGTGAGAATGAGTGGGAACTGAGAAAGAAATTGTAAAAAGGGAGGACCATAATGACATTTCTTTTATTTTTTATTTTTTGGTACCCTCCCAGGCAAAACGACGTCGTTTTGCCTGAGGTATATTAAAAAAAAAACCCCTAGGCAAAACGACTTCGTTTTGTCTGGGGTTTTTTTTTTTTAATACCCAGGAATCTAACAAAAAAAAGACGAAAGCCTCGTCTTCCTCTGGTTTTGGGGGGGCTAAACCAGAGATATAAAGGCAGGGGGCGCCGGAAAACACCCCTACTAGGAGTGTTTTCCGGCGCTTGGGGGGGGGGGGGGGGGCGTTGCCCCCCTGCCTCCGCCCCTGTGATTAATTGATTATGGCCATACACGTGGCAAATAGCCAGATGATCTTGGGATCATATTGTTGGTTTTAGTTCCGCCCATGATATTTTGGAATGGCAGGGACTAAACTGTAATTTGTGCTAAATTACAGGGACCAAATGTATAATTTAGATTAACCCTATAAATAGATGGAAATTGGTTATTTCTTCTATATATAGAGAAATTTTCACTGATTCGTTTACTCGTGAGAAAAGAAAACGCTCAAAAAGAAAAACACAAAAACATATTACTTTCGTTCGTCGGAAGAATTCGCGGAAACAACCTGTACTTTGTGTATTCGTACATACGTAGGAAGGGCAACCAGAACGATCAGGCTTGTGGTGTTAGGCAATTCGATCCGCAAACGATCTTCCGCTGCATATAAACTGTAAATCCGTTTATTTACGTTGTTTACGAAATCTGTATATTAGTTGTATAGTTTATGTGTTTTCACCTGTGCTTGGATCAAAGACCTAATGAATAGTAGTGTATATATTATTCGTTGAACAAAAAATATAGGTTCATAAAATATATATAAATATATGGATATATGTATTGGTGTTACAAATGGGTACGCACCTTTCGACATAATTATTATTTTTGCACCTTTATGTATAATTGATCTTTTGAAAAAAAATTTATGTATTTTTTAAAAAAACGTCATGTATAATTTATAATAAATAATTCCTGAAGTATACTTTAATCATTCATCAATCAAGCTTACAGGAAATTTTTTGACTATATATCACTTGCAGTTGTTACCAGATTAATTTACGTAAAAATTAATTAATTAATATATTAATAGAAATTAATAATGGCGGCAATCGTATCTTGTATAGATTTTGGTTGTTCGAATATATAATAATAGTCGTAGTTGAAATCAATTTGTATTTTTTTGGCATGCAAGTAGAAGGAATTTGGAATTAGCGGCCCAAAATTATTGAAAATGACACATTTTATTATACATGGAATCGAGCTTTGATGCCATGTGTTCTCAATCTGCTGTCGTCTTATTTGATATGTGGCATTTCTGTTTTTATTTCCGTTTTTTCCTACTTGCCAACGCATTATTATGTTTACAGATTTTTTTTTTCTTTTTTTGACCGGATTATTGTTAATAATTTGATACCTCTGTACTCGTAGGATTTTATGATTTATATAGGGTTGTAAATGGGGCGGGACGGGGCGGGGATTTTAATCGGGGATTCCCCGTCCCCGTCTGGGCAGGCCCCCAACGGGGACGGGCCCCGTCACCCGTTTGACAACCCTAGATTTATATAATTAACTAGTCTTAAATTCAAGCAATGCTTGGATCAGTTCAATATTATTCAAAAATAAGTAGAAAATTATATTTAAACTGATTTAAATATGAATTATTCATTCATTTGTAAATGTTAATTATTTTGCATGTATTCTCTCTCTATGTTATTCACGGGTTTCAAAATTTATATATTTTAATTATAGTTATTCATGTTCAAACGTATAAAAAGTAGGTTATATAGTAGAAGGTAATTAACTAAAAATAAATAAGAGAAAATTGTAAATATAATTCATGAAGTGCAAACAGTAAAAAAAGAGTATTTTAGATTTTTATAAAAATCGTCAATAAGAATATATAAATAGTTAAAATGGCTATTGCCGTATTAATTATAACTTATATGTATATATAACACTTAGGAGTAAGGACGTTTTTGTAATTACAAAGGCTCAATTATTTGCTCTGTCATCATTTGTAAGATGCTGCCTATAAAAGTCCAAAAATATACATATTGAAACACTTTCACCAACCTCACCAAATTAGAAAATAGAAATAACCAAAACTTTCTTTCAACTTCCTCCAAATTTGTAATTTTCCATCCATATATATGAATGGAAAAACCACCACCAAATTATGTGCAAATTATGAATATTAATCCCCACAAAAACAAACATACCTATCCACAAAAAACAAATATTGCATTTGTTTGTTCTCTATTTATCTACATCTCATTTTTCTATGTGTTCAACCTTTCTCCTTCAAAACTCTTCTCCAATTCAAGATTGATCTTGTTTCTCTTATCAAATACTCTAATCATCATAATTCTAGTAGATTATGGTGCATTCTCTTCATCCTCCAAACTAGAAAAACTACAAAACGATATTTATCTCGAATATATGATGAGGAGATATCATCATAAAAATTTTCCACATCTGCAACGAAATCATTCCCACAGTATCCCTACATCATCAATTCCTGAAGAGAAAGTTCTAGAATTTCATGATCATAAGAAGAAAATTAGCCATCTAAATGAAAATCATGAAAAGCACAGGAAGAGGTTTGAAAGTGTCCCGAAAAATGATAATAATAATAATAATAATAATAATGTTAAGGTTTCGGCAATAACTTACCGACGAAGCAAATCGGCTGTTGTTAAAAGGGTAGTGTTTGATGAGAGTAAGAACATTGTTAGAAGGGTGGAGACTATTGCCGACGAATCGCCGTCGGATGATGATCGTGATGAAGAAAGTAATAAGTATGCAAATTTGTCAAATGAAGAATTAAACAGAAGAGTTGAGGATTTCATTCAAAGATTCAATAAGCAGATTCGGCTTCAAAAAGATGTTTGATTATTGATTAAATAATTTATGAGGAGGTTACGTTCTTATTACGACAATAGTTTGTTTAATTAGCTATTTTTAGTTTGTCAATGTAAACGCTTTAGACTTTTTATGCCTATTTGCCTTTGTCCATTTGTAATATGTCTTCCATTTCTTAAAGCAATTCTCTCCTCTATCTATTTATGAAGTTAAGATGATTAATGAGGTTAAGCAGCTAAAAAAACATGATCAAGATTATGGAAATGCACGTCTTATGGGTAATTAATTAAGCTTTATGTTAATTTGCCATTAAACTTATTATTTCATCCCATTTTAGTAAGAAGTTTTGCAATGGGTACTCGTTAATGTGAACTATGATCAACGAAATCAGGATGCATATCAATTCGTGAAAAACTAATGTTATCAAAATTGGTCTAGATTGACTAGTTCGATCGGGTCAATCTCAAACTGGTCATGGATCTAATCAGTTTTACTGAAAATTACAGTTTTTGCAGGGATGTAAACGGGACGGGAATTGGCAATCTCATCCCCATTTAGTAAATGAGGACAATGTTAATCTTTGCCTCCGGTCCCGTCGGAGAATGGGTTCTCCGCGGAGATTCCAGTCCCCATTAAGACAACTCAAAAAAAAAAAAAAAGTAAAATTCAATTTTGTATTAAAAAAAAAAGACTGCACAAAACAAAACATAAAACCTTCAAATTATTACATCTCAATTCTCAAATAAAAATAGTTTTAGTTTTATTTTATTATTAGAAAATTCAATTATTTACATATATATAAATAAAAAAAATAACTAATTGAAAAGGAATTTTAACGTGGATACCCGCGGGGACTAAACGGGGTCGGGGACGGACCCGTGGGACGGCGAGAGATAATCCTATTCCCGTCCCTGTTTGTCATTCGGGGATAAATTTATCCCAATACCAGTTCAGATTGGCCCCATAGGAAATGGACCCCGCGTCCCCGTTGACAACCCTAGTTTTTGTAAAATCCGACCAAAAAAGATTTTAACTATTGGTTGAACTGGAAAATCGACGATTTGATCCACAATTTAATAACATTTGTAAAGAGATAGTAATTAAAAAAAAAATATTAAGTTGAACCACCGGTTTGAATGGTCAAACCACGAATCGATAGCTTCACCAGTTTGTTGTTCGGTCATGTTTTGATAATATTATGAAAAACAATTGGTGCTAAGAATAAAATGTATACATACAAATGATACCTTGTTAGTAGTAGGATCTAACACAACTATACCTATTTGTGTGATATGTTTTACAGTCTGAAAGAATTGTTTCTAATTGTATGTGCAGTGCAACTATATAAAAAGTATAAAAACTTCATTCGAATTCCAAAAATTGCAATTTTATATGCAAATAATATATGATATGCAATTCTAATTGACGACTTTGATGTTCACAAATAGCAGTCTAAGCAGCTAGGGGATCATTGTATGTAATTATATTTATAAAATAATCAAGATTAAGGTCAATGTGAAAAGTTGAAATATCTTGGGGCTAAATATATAATAAAATTTGGAAAGATGAAGGGCCGCATGATGTTTTTTTTCCAATTATCATGAGCAAGTAAGTAGCATTCAATGATTGATCTCTCTCCATGATTGGTTGAACCTGAAAACTACCTCTTCTTTATCCAAAGTTCAAAACTCATGATGTGTTGAATTAATTAATTAGTTAATGGACATAAATCATTTTCATCTTCCCAATAGTTTACTGTCAATTCAATTGAACCAATTGAGTGTATATATATACAAAATAGCCGCGTCATCTACCATGCATGTATATATAAAAAACAAATTTGAGTTATCAGCAAATTAATTAATATCCAACATAAGCCTTTGCAATGGAGGAAATTTATTGTTTCATATGTTTAAAATTATTTCATCTATGTGGAATATAATTCTTTATATATATTTATATAATTAGGATGTTAAGAGATAAGATGACACTTGACAAACATTAATATTATATATATGTATCTGAAATTTTCATTTTAAATAATTCGGTAATCTGCATTTGAAGTTTTTAAGTATCTTATTATTATTATTGGTTTTTTTATAATTTTTATTTTTTTAAGAGTATAGTATTTGGTTTCAAGGAAACTCAAACTTTTTACTACCACGTTATAGATGGATATTATTATTATTATTATTTCGGGGGAATTGATTGAGATATATATAAGGAAATGGAGAAAAAAGAATGGTTTTGTTTTAAAAAGATGAGAAGATAAAGAAGAAAATGGAAGGACAAGACATCACGTAATCAAGATGGTATGTATATATGCATGTTATTTGTTAATTAAGAGATTTCGTTATCCCCTTGATAGGTCGACATGGTTAAATCAGAGACTGACTTCACTTCCTCTGCAAAATTTAACTTTTTTTAATTTAGACTTTATTTTATTTTAATTAATTAACAGTTGCGCTTATGTGTTAATTTTTAAGAAAAAAAAAATATCAATAAAAATCAAGAAAAAACTAAGTACTAAGTGAAAATGGGGAGATTAAAAATCCACAACCTTAATCCAGACAAAGAATTTGAAGCTCGAGCCAGTATATGAAAGTATTTGTATTATATATATGCACATTATAAGATAACCTTTTGTAAACATTAACTTAAATTTTTTAAAATATATATATATTAAGAATATCATGTTTTTGTTATATAAACGAAAATATTGGCATGGATGTAGGTAACTAATTTAACGTTTAGTAGATTAACCAATATCAAACTCTAATTAATAAATGTATATTTTTGTCACATATATTATTTCATCAAATTTATTTATTTATTTTTTTTTTTTTTTTGTCCATGTTCCTGTATACCTGCTGGGAAGGAAATGAGACTGCAGAGTGCTGAGTAGAAAAGTAAGTGTATTGAGTCTATGAAAAGCATCCATAGCAATTTATTTGAAGATATGTGTGGTAAAGAGTAATTGGGGTTATAATTTCTTTTAGGGGCATTAATACTTGGACACCTTTATATGCAGTCCATTTGGTGCTTCAACTCTTGGGAATTTCACAATCTTCTCACCTCCAACTTCTTCCCACCTACAACAACAAATTTAAAAAAAAAAAAAAAAAGTGACGTAACGAAGATACCCACCAGTAACTAAGAAAACATAAAAATAAAATTAAAAAAATAAAAATGAACCTGTATTGTGTAAGAAAATAATGAAGGAATATAGAAATTATAGCGATGCCTAATTCTTTCCCGGGGCATAATCGACTTCCTCCTCCAAATAGGAAGCAATAGTTTCGATTTTCCATGTTATTGTCCTGTGTCATCATTGATGTAATTTCATCTAATTCAATTCCAATTCCAAAAACAATATGTATTTCTTCTCATAAATGCTCAAACTTGCCCTTATTAAATAAAATTAAATTAGTTTCATCTAAACTATTTAGATATCAATCTAGTTCATAATTTATTATGTTTTATCAAATTAGTATAAAAGTGACTCATTTTAACATATGATTCATTTAACTTAAATTGTTTGGATATCAATTTATTTTATAAGTTATTATATTTTGTAAAACGATCCGTGTTAACATATATAACTGATAGTTTTTTTTTTTTTTTTAATATATTTGAATTTCTAATATATGAAATTCGTCTTATATGTCTTCCTTTAATATATATATATATATATATATATATATATATATATATATATGAAGAAAAAGAAGATGTATGTTTAATTTATTATTATATAATTGAAAATACCAGCCATCTCCATGGATTGAACACTGAGGGCTCTGGATACAACAAGGGATCATTGTTGATATCCCTCAAGTACACATATATTTTCCATCCTTTTGGAATGATATACCCTGAACAATTCAAATAAATATATTAATTTTAAAAATCATATATACTGCTGCAAGATTTAGAACGTTACATATGATTTTACCATTCAGTTCAATGTCTTGTGTTGTTTTTCTCAAAAGTCCATTTACAACTGTGGCCAATCTTGATGTTTCAAGAATTACCTACATATTTATATAAAATTCACCAAAAACTCAAATTAATTAACCGTAATTTATCAATTCCCAATTAATTTAACAAAACCACATTATTAAACGCTTAATTACAGCACGAGTAAAACTCATTGACTTGAAATCATCCCAGTCAATTGCCTCTCCTGGATTTTTCCTCTCTCGAATTGCGAAATGCTCATCCTGATTTTGTTCCAAAAAAAAAAAAAAAATAGTAATTAATTTAATGATGTTGAAATTAATAATTAGTTGTTGTTATAGTAATGAATAATATGACTTACTCTAATTTGTTGAAGAGCTTTAGGATGGTGATGGAGATACTTGATAGCCATCATTGTAGTAGTTGAGACAGTTTCAAGACCAGAATGAAGAATAGTAATAATTTGATCTATTATTTCATCGTCATTCAGTTGGTATTTTGTTTCTTCACTTGCTAGAAGTTCACTAAAAAAATCACTATGCCTTGTTGAGGAATTACATCTTCTCTCCTTCATCATTTGTCTTACCATTTTTATCACTTTCTTTCTTCCCTGTAATCATTCTTTCTCATGCTCAGTTCCAAAAATAACTGATTATGATATTTTTTTATTCATACATGTTGAATCTTTTAATCTGACACATTGAGTTGTCAATTAATTACGTTGAACTCCTTATAACAAAATAATTAATTGCCAACATAGACCCAATTAACTTGGTTCCAGAACAAGTAACCCATTTCATTGGCATATGACATCATCACTACAAGAAAATAATAATAAAAAAATGAATCACCAAGGAATCATCTCTAAATATGAATTGGATAGAGCATAAGTTCCTTAATTAGTAGTCTTTTCCTTGCTGATACATACGATTTGTCTCTAAAGTCAATTCGGGAAAAAAAAAAGAAGGAAAAAAAAAATTGTATTTACCAACTAAATGTTTTTTTTCTTATAATTTTTACTTTGGTGTAATTAAGTGGGTCCAATTTCTATGTTTTCATTTATAATTCATTAGTATATTTCTATTTTTGTGTCGAATATATTTCTTTTACAGTTCAAAACAACTTCAATATGTTGATGATGTATTCGAGAGCGATGATAAAGTTCCTTTTTCTTTCTAATTCTCTAATTAACGACGAAATGTTGAAAAACCAATGTTTATATACACAACATATTACGTACTATACACTTTTAAACAAGTTGATATTTATTTTATTAATTAGGCGCTCAATATGTATTGTTACATAAAAAGTTTAATATATTCAATTATAAATTAGACTCAAATGCATAAAAATTCGAAAAACTCAGGGATTAATAAATTAATTAAAAGCACCTGTAATCCAGAATGATATTTTGTGCCTGGAATGTTGATAGAGAGTGAAATTGCCGCTGCAAACATCTTTTCAAACTCCGATTTCAAATCCTCATACACTGACCTGCTTTCCCCTTCAAATACCAAATTAAATGCTACATAGAAGAACATCTGAACAATTCAACAAACCACAAACATTAAACACACACAACCCTGCTATTAAGCAATAATTAATTCTTTAATTCACTTGTTGATGAAATTACCTCTGCAGTTTTCTTTTGAATATCAACGGTTTTGAAGTCATCCCAGTTGGCAAGAAAAGATCGGAGGGAGCAATTGAGTTTAGGCAAAAGGTTTTGCCTAATGGTAGAAGGACCAATAAGAGATAACATTGAAGCTCTGATGTATTTGTGGGTAGAACCATGTACAGAAGCAATATTACATTTGCCGAGTATATCAGTTATGGATTGTGGGTAGCCTGGAATTAATCCTTTTCCTTCGTTCAACAGAATGCATCTGTTCATCTCTGGATCCATTGATATTACTGCAGGAGATCCAAGAATGTGGGACTTGAATATACTTCCATACCTGTCATTGTCGTTAGCCCGCAAAATTATATATCATTTCCAAGATAAATTCTATTCTAGTTTGGGAACCATGTAATCCTCAACGTTGAATGATTGACACATTAGTATAGTTGGTGATGTGTTAATTATCCAACGGAGGAACACGGTGGAACTTTTCCTTTTTTAAACAAAAATTGCACCATTTTTGAAATATTAGGCCTTACACATTTTCACGTTAGGTCATATTTAATCTCGTTCTTACCTCATAATTATAGGGTCATTTTTTACCTCACCACTGAAGTGCATCTTTTTTTATTTTTTATTTATTATTTTTTTTTATTGAAGTTGATATTTACTATCGAGTGTTAGCACAATGTGTGTTATCATCATAAACCGAGAATTTAATGAAACGAATCGAAGATAATACAGAAATATAAGAAAAATAAGAAGCTTAAAGGATTTTCTATCTAAAAAATAAAATAAAATGTTGGAAATGTCATTGTTTTAGGATGCGTTTGGGATTGCAGCTTTCAGCCAAAGCAAGGAGAACCTTATTTTGGCTGAAAACTGCTTTTGGGGCTGCATAAAACAGTCTCAAATGTATAATTGGTAAAAGTCAGATTGTATTTAAGAAAGCATTGGAAAAACACTTAAAAGTACTTTCAAAGAAAGTAATAAAACATAACTTTTCCTGACAGTATTTACACTAATTGCAATCCCAAACTGGCCCTTAATCTGATTACCATGCAGCGGATAAAGAAATGTATGAGAAAAATTATAAATTGTAAAATAATGGAAAGAACATTTTCCTAGCTAAGTTTTGAGAGTTGAAAAAAAAAAACTAGAGAAATCCATATAGATGGTGTGAAATTGATATAATAAAAAAGAGAGTAGAGTACCTGGCTTTGTGTAATTTCATGAAATCAGGTCCATATCTAAGAAATTGAGTGGTCTCTCCAAAAAAAGGCCAACCCATAGTCCCTGCTGGCAATCCTTTTCTTCTTCCATATCTTATCTCATTCCATTTCATTACCAACATAAATAATCCTATTAATATCCCAACATACATCAAAATTACTGCCATTTCTCTTCTTTTGCTTTTGTCTATTTGGCATGAATTTCACTAATATATATACATGCAAAGGAATAAAATAAAAGTGTAAGATTTCGCTGTAAAAAGAATTTATATAGAGATAGCAATAATATCTAAAAATTATTGTCATTTTTATATTTATAATAACAAAATTTATATCAAATTTTGCTATACTGTCATAATTTTCCAAAAGCAATATGCAATATATTTTTTTTTATTGTTATTTAAGTAAAATTATATGCAACAACTTTTGTATTTCTTGTATTGATAATATATATATATATATATATATATATATATATATATTATGTCAGAACCTAACATGGCAATACTACATCAGGTATTCTTAAAACATGGCTATGAAATCGGTTGAGATACTGTGGGATTCTAGTACTACAAAAACTTGAAAATAAATAGAAATAATATCTACTTCTAATTAGCAAGGAAATGACTTGGAAATTTCTTTCCTTTTTCTAATTACATAGAAATTGGAAAGGTTATTGATTTCCTTCCTAACTACAACATATTACAGAGGAAATTACCTGTATTTTTAAATATATTAATAAATAAAATATTAGAGAGGGATGGATTTATGATATTTTTAGTTTTTTATAATTCTTATTTTTTTAAAAATGCAATATTTGATTTTAGCAGTTAAACACTGGGTATTTATTTATTTTTTAAAACACAGCTCTATTAGCTTTTTGACATAGCCCTTATCATTTCGTCCTAGAGCTAATAAAAAAAATATATATATATTCTAAAACACAAGTGGAAAGTTAAAACTATACTTATATGACTTTTCAGGATGAATAGTCAATTTAGCTTTTGGATTTGGTTTGCTAGATCAATTTGTTTTAAAATAAAATTTTCGTATTATTTTGGTTTATTAAGTTGACATTTCTCATTAAATCAATCTAAAATAATACATCTCAACATTAGATTTTGTTATGCCTTAAAAATTGACTAATTGTATGTGATATGTAACTTTTTGTTAATTAATTAATTTAACATGACCGAAAATAGCAAATTAGAAACCACATCAATTTTTTAACATTTAATTTAAAGCAAATGGATCTTCCATGCTGACTCACCCTTTCCGTAATTTTTCTCACTCAATTTCTGGAGAATCTTCAAAAAAAAAAAAAAAAAAAAAAACTTGATGGATCAATGGGTCTGCCAGCTTTTTGAATTGGAATTCATGATTACCGAATCCATGAAAATTGAAGATTGGGTTCGTGATTGAGCCCAAACAAAGATAGGATTTCTCTCGATTTAACATTTTTTATCAAGTCCAATATCCAATGGCGAGATTCAATTCAAATGATAAAGTCCAGTTCTATGATTTGAAATTGGGCCCTCTATGATTTGAAGCTGAAAGGCAAATGCTTTTATCCTCACTCTTCTCTGAAGCATAAGGACGATCACAAAACGGTTTTTCTGTTGGACGAACACACGGGTAACATGGTGGTGGTGTTGCATGCCATTTCCTCTCCTCCTCGACTTCAGGCTGCTTCTACTTCGTCTTCTTCTTCTTCTTCTTCTTCTTCTTCTTCTTCAAATTCTCAAGATTTTTCAATTAAGCCTCTCCTTCTTGCTAGAAGGAGAGCAGTAGTCTTTGGGTCCAGTTTGGTACTGTCTTCTCTGCTCAATTTTCACAATCTCGACTCAAAACCATTTTCATTTTTCTCTGCTGTTGCTCAAGAAGATGATCTTCAAACAGAAGAAGATAGGGTTGTTTACCTCTTTCAGGTTTTCTTTCCTCTCTCTCTATTACATTTTGGTAATATCTATTTGCCTGAATTTCGTCTACAGCTCCTTGCTAACTTAATTCCCAAATATTGAACTATTCGTTGATAGGTAATGGTTTCCTCTAAAAATTAAAACGAACAATTGATAGTGATTGGACCATATTTACTCTTACCCGATTTCGGCTGAAAAAGCTGAAGATAAGCAGGCAGAAGCTGCTTCTTGAATGAGTTCCAAACTTCCAATTTCAAATGCCGTTATTTTTCTATTGAAATTATAATGTTGATCATATTTGAGTTGTTTAGATAAGTACAGTTGGTCATTTGTTTCCTAATTGTTTGCCTTCTAATCAATAGTGATCAAGAGGGATCATTCCTTCCTTTTTGTTTGTATACAGTTATATCTACTCTAGTTTTGCCATCCTTTTATTTTCTGTTTTTGCAAACTTCTGCAGTTAACTTCACCATCAGTTGTTTTCATCAAGGACCTTGAATTAGCTAAAAGCCCCAAGAGCTCTTCCAATAACACTACACTTAATGGGGACGAAAATGCTAGAGTTGAAGGGACAGGTTCGGGATTCATCTGGGATAAATTTGGTCACATTGTAGGCTCTCCTTTCATTTGTTCATTAATTCCAAATTCTCCTGAAAGTATGTATATGTTCTAAAGACTGGACTTCTCAGAACTTGCCATAATCAAAGTTTGTAATTTATTGATCATTAATACTGCATTAAGATAGGCATTTGAAGTATGAATACTGACACATGTTTCATAAACATGTAATTTGTTTGTTAAATCTTTATGAAGGCAAAGCTTTTGCTTGCATACAGATATTTTTTCTTCCCTGGTGATTATATTCAATATCATTAAAAGTCGGATTTCAATGTATGATAGGTCACGAACTACCATGTTGTTGCTAAATTGGCTACTGATAGAAGTGGATTGCAGCGTTGCGAGGTCTTGCCTTTTTTTCATTATTATATATGTTTACTTATTGCACTTCTGATTCCTAGTGATTAAACTGCTTGTCATTGGTATTGATCATCTGTTGGAGTAACATCACTGATTTGGTCTCCTTGTCTATTATTTTTTGTATTGAATTATTTTGTGTCTCTCCTTTTATAGGTGCTTCTAGTTGATTCTGAAGGCAATAGCTTGAACAGGGAAGGCAAGATCATTGGCTTTGATCCAGCTTATGACTTGGCTGTCCTTAAGGTATTCAATTGGGCCTATGAATTTCAGTTTTTGATTTATTATTATAGGCTGGTTGACACTTCAAATATCTTTAGTTTGGTCATTCACCAAACTATGAAATTGGCCCTGCAATTTCGAGACAGGTTCTATGAGACTGCATATAGGGTCTGCTTCATAGATTTCAACTTGAAAATACACTTCATTCATGTAAAAATATTAGAAACTACCACAGAAGTCCTACCAATATTTTAACAACTTTTGGGATAGATAGGAACTTCCTTAAAGGGGAAAGTATCTGAGAATAACATCTGTGAGAAAGCATGCTGTTTTATCCAAAAAGAAGAGATGGGAAATGACCTTGAATGGAGAAAATATGCATGTATTTTAATAGACTCAACTAGGCACTCTTACTATTAAATGAACCATGCTTTACAAGGAGATGATTTGGGAAAGATTCTCTAGACATTGTTTGCCTGTTAGAATTACTATAATGAGTTACCAACTTTCATGGTAAGCTTTGACTTAGTAAAGCAATGTGGATTATAACAAAGTATCAATCAGACAAGGCTTAAGACAGGGTAGAATATTACATTCAAACATAATCAGTCTGTCTATCTTTTCCTTGGAAAATGATGAAACCTGGTATGAAAGCACCAAGGTACTGGAATGCCCTCCGTATCTTAGATATTACTGTTAATATAAGATGCAAAGTCCTCTGCTCATACTGTTGCACCACAGCTAAGTGGTTTCAGTTGAAGCATTTTCAGTAATCATTCTGTTGGAATTGATATTCTATACTAATTTGATCATTGTGATTTTGCATTAGAGCAAGTATTACTTGGTCCACTTTCATCCACAGGTTGATGTTGAGGGACATGAAATTAAACCTGCTGTTGTTGGTACTTCTGGAAACTTACGTGTTGGTCAAAGCTGTTTCGCCATTGGGAATCCTTATGGATATGAAAACACACTTACAACAGGGGTAACTCTTCAATAATTCATTCAGGTTTATCTTAATTTCAGGGCTTTTTCCTTTTTCTATGATTAGCAAAAACACGACAATATAGAGTTCATGAGCTAGAACTTTTTTGGGTCATTTTGCTCTAAAATATTAAAAAGATATGCTATCTAGTTTGGCAGCCTTGACGAGATCATCGTTAGGTTTCTAAACTTAATTTGTCTATCAGAAGAGCTCCCATCCCTAATACCCATCCTTGGAGATACCAAATCAGTGAGAGAAGTACATGTTGATTGTATAATGGTTTCAATCATGCAGGTGATTAGTGGTTTAGGCAGGGAAATTCCTTCTCCAAATGGAAGGGCTATTAAAGGGGCTATACAAACAGATGCAGCTATAAATGCAGGTGAAGTGTTACTTTGCTGCTTAAAATAAGCTAAAAAGTTATAAGAATGTCGTGCTTGTTTAGAATTTATTTGGTTTTGTTCTACGTTTTCTCCTGAATGCAGTCTGAGTGAAAATGACAATCAGCTCAAGCCATGTTTGAACTTTTTGATTTCCAGGGAATGTTTGAGACTTTTTTCTTTTACTGTGGTCAAAACCTCCTCCTGTTTGGCTTATCAAACAAAGAAATAGTAGCATTTTTCATTGAACATCTAACACTATTATCTGGAAATCTGTATGAACAGTCAACAATTATACTTTAACATATATGTCATCTTATGTGCAGGCAATTCAGGAGGGCCGTTAGTTGATTCATATGGTCACGTTATAGGAGTTAATACAGCAACTTTCACTCGAAAAGGTGAAGAGCGATTCTTTTCAGTTTCATATTTTTCTCTGAGTTACATTTATTGAGCAAACAGTTAGGGGTTTTCCTTACATTTGAATGGCAGATGAATGTGTGATACTAAGATTTACTGATTAACGGTCAGCTTATCTCACAGAAAGTTTGCTTTTTTGTGTTTGATAGCTATCTATAGAATATTTAATGATATATAGAAATCGTACTTAGTCGACTATGTGGTATAATTATCTTCTAAATCAGAAGCTATTGCACCTTAGTTTGACTACTGATGAAAAATGGAGTTGCATAGTTCCTTCCACAACTAAAAAAGCTTCACCTTCTATATAGTTTCAGCACATAACTCGTACAATTAGACTTTAGTTTTTTTCAATCAGTTTAGGTGAGATGTTATAATTGTAAAGCTTGAAACAGTGATATGCATTTATATTGATTTTTGAGTGAGTAGAAAACTTTTGAAATCAATGGTAAAACTAAACCCATTGAGCAGCAAAAAGTTCTAAAAATAAATTTGTGAATGATTGCAGGAACAGGAGTATCCTCTGGGGTGAATTTTGCAATACCAATTGATTCTGTTCTTCGGACTGTACCTTACCTTATTGTTTATGGAACCCCTTATAGTGATAGATTTTTTTGATCCTTATTGACCAAACAAGTTCTTTTTTTTTTTTTTTTTAAGAGAACGCCAGATATTCTTATTATGAGCTGGAGATATTCCAATTTACATTTTAGTTTTTTTTTTTTTTTTATTTAATAATACAAACTATTGTTGCTAATTGATGGTGTGAAATTAATATACTCAAAAGAAACAAGTAGCTAAATGATATCACATTTACCAAATTGTCTGTGAATTGAAATCATCTTCCATTTTAAAAAAGAATCTAGCCTATCAAACCAATCATGATTTTAATTAATTCCATTCCTCTTCGCAGAACATAATGACCGTTTTCTTAGGTGAAAACAAAAATATTAAAAGGCAAATGTTGTGATTAATCATGAAAGGAAATATAAGTAGGCGAAATCCAAACAAGCCCAATAACGATCATGGAATGGGTCTTCTTTTCATATTCACGAAGGAAAAAATTCATCCTAAGGCCCTTAAACTTTTAAGTTTTTATGCTTCGAACCCTAGACCATTTATTTCACTACATTAAGCCCTTGATCTATAAAATTTTGAGTCATGTATTGGCAACGCAACGCCGTGAAAATCGCGTGAGCTCTGGTTTCTCTCTCTGCTCACTCTCTCACCGTCGAGTCACCCACTCATTCTCATCCATCGCCGTCGCCGCGAGTCTTCGCCATGCTCCCGTCGGTCTGAATTTGCACGTATTACTGAATTCGAGGATCGGATTGTTCATGGGATCATTTTTTGTAAGTTTACTGGACCCAAAAAAGAAATTCATTAAAAGCATACTAAATCTGCTGTTAAAGCTGGTGAAAGCTAAGAATTTCAAATACCTGCTAAGCATTTGTTGTATCATTTGTTTAATTGATTTTTCTCTTAAACTATTTTATTGGAGAAATTTATAGCTTAGGTGGGTTAAGAAATTAATTGAAACAGAACTCTTAGAAAGGGGCTTTTTAACAAATGATTACATTGATCAAGGGCTCAATGTTGGTAAGGGGCCTGTTTTTTCCCTGTTAATAATTAATGTTTGACTATGTTTCTTTCTTTCTGCAATGTCAGAATTCCTAAGCTAGATCGCCATTAGAAATTTTCAAGTTTTGAAGAATTATAATAATCAGTTATGGGTTTGGCGTCTGCTAACACTGCCACTGAAGGCATGCAACTATGCGTATTTGATTTGAGAAGAGGGCAACTTGAAGGACAGGAGCTCGATAAGATACTCTACTTCTTCCCTGCTGATTTGCCCTTCTCCACACAACTTTCCGTCATCGGCCTCAGCGAAGGGCTCATTACATTTACGAGGTAATTTTCCCATTTTCTTTGCTATGCGGAGCCCATCTAATTGAACTTCATATGTACCTCTCTTTGTTTAATTTCTCGTTGGTTTGCAGAATTTTCTCTCCGGAAGCAGCTTGTGAGGTTATAGAAGCAGAGAGGCATTCTCATGTTTTTTATGAAGCAGAACCTGATATCTGGATGGTGATGGTATGGTAATTCTACCACCCTTTGTTGATTAAAATTGCTTTTTGTTTTGTGGGGTTTATTCAAACGACAATCTTTATGATGCTTTAATCAATCTGAATTTGATGAAAGTATTGAGATTTAATTGGTGCTTAACCTTATCATAGGTGGTGGAGAAAAGTAAGAGTCTTGAAGTTATATGGCGGATTGATGCATTACGGAAAGTTCTCAAGGAAGTGCACTCTCTTTTTGTGATGTTTAATGGTTCTATTAGAGCAATGCTTGAGAAAGAACCTAGTGGAGGACTAATTCGATCTCATTTATATCCTTTCATAATGGATTATCTAAGCGGTAAGAGATCTTTCAATTGTTCACCAACTGTAATTTCTGTAAGTCGAAATTTTATGTCTTTGGTTCAAAATATTTCATTGTAAGTCACCAATTGTCAGCATATCAAATATGGCCTCCATTGGACAACTGCTGCTGGGGTAATGCTGAAGTTGCGGTATCAGATGGCGTCCATTGGATTTATGCCCCCTAAAATTTGCTGAAGTTGCTCTTGTTTCCTTATGTACTGTAATTTTTGTATTTGGGACAGATTTTCTGGTTGGGAAGAAAGTCCAATTACCATCATTTCGGGACTGTTTAACGGAGCGTGGAACTGTGCAGATGTTGACTGTTGGTAGAGAAGCTGCAATTGAAGTTCAGGTTTGCCTCTAGAAAATGCCATATGAGGGATAATTTCATGCAGCATGGCAAAACCATTAACATGCTGCCAGAATTAGCCATTTAGGAGCAGTAGCATTTAGGTAAAAGGGCAGTGGATTACAATTTAAAAAATTTGTTAAGTCGGATATAAACTGTCTTACCCTCTCAATTTTTGGGGAAGGGACACTGCCATGTGTCTCCAAGGCAACAATCCACAGAATTCCTCTTAAAACTGTTGAAAATTTATGTTTTTATATTTTTCTGATTGGCTTTTCGTACATTATGATATGTGGCAAGTCCTATTAAGAATTTCTAAGAATCCTTTTCTGCATAATGCCAAAATATCATATTTTGCATGCGAGTAAAATGACAAATTGAGATTAATGTTTGCGATTCTTTGGCAGTCACTTGTAAGGACTGTTGAATCTTGCGCTGGGACCACGCCTTGCTGTTCATTGATTCTCTTTCAAGATCTTCTTGTTTCCTCAACAGTTTCTCCTGTATGTTCCGGTCTCCCAATAACTTTTGATTCAATCCATTATCATTTTACGATTTCCAGTTGCTTATGAGTTTAATTTCTGTTTAAATCTCAGTACTTGCATATGATTTATTTGATTGTGAACTGAATTCTTCTGATAATGTTTTCTGGTATATTTGCGGGTCCAAATTCTAACTCTGGAATATGGTGTGTCAGGATGACACCATAAATTTATTTACGTACGCAGTTCTAAGGCTTACCCCACGTGCTTTATCCTCTGGAGTAAGTTCCTGGTCATATTTGCGCAAGGGAAACCCTGTATCTCAGGTTGCTGCTGGTTCTGCCCCCGTCCACTCTAGTTCTCTTTCAGAACATTTTTATCAGGCACATGACAATTCTCCGAGCCAAGTTGATAATTATCGTATTAAAAGACCCTTACAGCATGGCAGATGGGCTAAAGGAAAGGATGGTTTTCTTGTCACTGATATTTGGGTTCCTGAAGTCAGTAGCACAGTCTCAGCAACCCCAACAATTTGGCTTCAGCAGACTGAGGAGAGAATGTATCTTTGTGCTTATCAGTATAAAGGCCTGACCTTAATCCTCCTGATTCCTGTTTCATCCATTCTTAACGGAGAGCAAGGTCTTTCCCTGGTAAAACAGCAAGTTGTTGAAAATGTAAGTGGCAATCTGTGACAATTACTTATATGGTCCTGCTACTCAGCTTCTTCTTTATATATTTCCTTATGACATTAAGTTTAGCATTTGTCAGTGATGTCGTCATTATCTTATTCCCCCTCCCCTCTTCCAATTTTTCTGATTATTTTTCCCCTTGAAAAGTAAAAACATGTTTTAGTTGGGAACTACTCTCGTAAAGTTTTGTACTCAGCTTCATGGACTACATTTTTCATTTTTAGTAAAAGATGAACTAGTGTACAATGTTGGATTAGAAACTTTTCCTGTAACCTTGTCTTGTACTTGAGAAAATAATTATAATTAGTGGTACAGACAAACTCAAATGTTATCTGCTTGGACTTTGTTTATTCTCATAGATCAGGGACCAAGCATCCCTTGGAGGTTTTCTTTTTCTTAATAACATGATACTCTTTTCAGATCGCTTATTTGTGTGAAACTTATTCTGTACTCAGTATTTGCTTTTGTTCCAGCCAGCCAATGATAGCTATGTTCAACTCACTGTGTTCATTCTGTTTCATGGTGAAAGATTTGCAGCATAGGTAACTTTCTGGCTTTGTCATTCTGATTTCTTTTGTGCTAATGTGGCAGGCATCACTTAAGGTGTTGAAAGTTGAAGAGAAATTATCAAAAGGATGGGGTGGTGAGAATGCTTATCATGTGAAGGGGTACCGTTATTTACTAGTTGATGATGATCGAAACATTTCTAGGGCTTCTCCACCCGTAAAGGTTACAACCCTTACGAAGGTAAACAACCTTTTGCATTACGTGTCATTTTAATCTAGGCTTGACATGCACTATTTCTTCTGAATTGGACAATACATCTCTTCTTTTGCAACGAAGTAAATGTTTTGGAGAATATGTGAATGTTAGATTATGAATAATACAAGGATGACTCAAGTAAGATATCTGTTACTCATTGTGTGGTCTGTTATTCAGATATAATCCTCACAATGTGCCGATGAAAATCATGGCATTTGTCAGTTTCAATTAGATTGCTAATGCCGGTTGGTCCATTTGTCCGCTTGATGGTCTATTGAACGGTTTTGTTGTTTCTTCTTGCAGGAATCTTTGCTTGCTATGAATAAGCTTAGAGAAGAGGTAGATGTGGAAAAGAGCAGAGCAAAATGGGACAATGCAAGTCAAGAGAAAGATATGGAAATATGCATTAGAGCAAAAAACAATGCTTGGGTTATTGCTCGAACAACGAGAGGAAAGGAGCTTTATATGGTTCTAGAAAAGGCAAATGAAACACTTCTTTATGCCTCTGATGCTGTTGAAAAGTTCAGCAACAGGTATAGGCACAGCATTTCTTTTGGTTTAATTTTAACCTAAGCTAATTGTATTAGTTTCTGAATGATGAGTTCCCTTTGTTATGATTGCTGATTTATACAGGTATTGCGGTGGCACTTTCTCGTTGGATTAGTGGGAATTATGATGCTGTGACAGAAATGTAAACAATTAATCCAGGATTAGAGAAACTGCAGTTGTCTAGTACATTTGGGTTAGAGAAACTGCTAAGTAGCAATTCAATATCTTGTTTTAACCCAGTCCACATGTATTTGGTTTTCATATGTTTATCTATGGCATTGTTGTTAATCGGTTGCTTCAGTTTTAGCCAGCTGAAATCAAAATCAGTTGAATGGATAAAGAACATACCATTGTATGGAGGAATCATTCTTTATGGTTTGAAAGAAAACATCGTTTTAGTATCATTCTCTAAAGAGCAATCTGCTATTGATTCAAGGGAACTCGGTATTTGTTTGGCAACTAAGAAAGAACAGGAAATTGAAAAAGAAAGCAGGGAACAGAAGAGTGGGAGAACAAAACTAGAGGCATAAATCTTCTTGTTATAATAGATCCTCCTCCATTAGCATAAGCATAATGTCGAGGGGTCAGATTTTTGCGTAGCAGTACACATACCGAGGCTGGGTTGCTGCATGGGTGTACCACTGCGCGATAATCTGACCCCGTGACAATAAGCTTTTGTTGAATTGGTGATAAACAAATCAACATATCACAACAGATGCAATGGCTGAATGCCAATAGACGGTTCTGAATTTCACAATGTTAACCCACCATTTTCACACACATCTGCATCAACGCATTTAGGGTTTGTAAATACCCCCACAAGCATGTAATTCCATTCAGATATCTCCGATTACCAAAAATATATCAAAAGATAAAGAATCCAAGGATGGACAGGCATATCAAATGCCAATTCAGTTCATTTCGGAAACTCTTCCAACAAGCCAACAGTCACCAACATGTGAATGGTACATTAAAGAGCAGTATTGGGTGTGATTCATATTTTAAATTCTACTAGTAGTTACACTAGTTCTACAAATAATGAATAGCTAACTGGAAGATAAATCAAATGGATCATGTTGGCTCATGAGAAAAATTTGGAACTCACAACTGCGTCCTATTCCTGAAAGTTCAACAGGGAAAGCTGTTCTTCGATGGAGCAATCCACATGGCATGAGGTTCTGCAAGATGAAGGAATGAGAATGAGGCCAAGGCACCGCTGTTCCATTGGAGAAGGAGCGGATCGTCGAGTGCTTCGATACTCTACTGTATCTTGGAGAATTATGTTCCCTTGTTTATCTATGCAATGAAAGGTACCCAAGAAAAAGCGTCCATCTTTAATTCCTATCAGCATTTTGCGAAACAGCAGCTTCCTTACTCGAGATACTAAACTTGAGCTGTTTTGGTTAGAACTATCTGAGCTTCCTTGCTGTACTGGAGATATCTCCATTACTTGCTCTATATTATTGGCATCCATGTGCTTGGTTGATCACTGCCAACAGTAAACAAAGATATTTAGAAAATTGGTTTTTAAAATGAACCACATCACTTCATGTTCTTCCTTAATTTTTGGGTCACATAAGTTATGTTGTCAGATCATGCACATAACAGTCAGCCATAACTGGAAACTAACCCACCACAAAAGCAAAACATCTGGCTACAGAAAATCAGGCAATCACATTATTTATATTTTACCACTTGGACAGAAAAATTGGAAATCTCAAATCTTCAATCCACAAAGGTAAAAGCTTCTTTTCTTTTCTTTTTTTCTTAATCATTCGAATGTGAGTGTGGACATGACTCTTTAATACCCATGAAAGCACTTAAATTGACATGCATACACCGGAGAAACAAGCAAGACATAAGTGACCCTGAAGAGGTTTAATATCTTTCTTTTCTTTCAGAACTTATATGGATTAAAACTTATATGAATTCTAGAAAAATATCAGTCAAAGAACACTATTCATTCACCCCAAAACTGCAATGCTGTCTCAAAACACCGATAGGCTTAAAATCTAGCAATTTGAGAGGTCAGACTACAGTGTGACTCGAGTCATTCCCCTATAATCTTCTTTTTTTTCCTTTCTTTCTAATATTGACTATTCTTCAATTGTAAATACGTTTTAAATCCTTACGAGAAGTTAATTCCAATATCTCTTCTAAGTACCATCCAGGGGCAGTTTTATTTTAGACTAGCAGGTGTAGCTAGAAATTCTGAAACCAGGTTTCTTTTACTGCTGTCGCATGATCTCATGGTGTCGTCCCATAATACATTGTACCAGCCTAGGCTATACTATATTGTATCCTTCAGTAGTAAGATTTGTCATATAATGAGTTGAAACAGATCAATTTCAAGTGTTACCGTTTCTTTTCTTACCATCCATCTAACTCAAAAATATGATGAAAAAGCCATTATGGTTATATGAAATACTACCCAGGAAAGGGAAGTATCCGTGGTCATCCAAAACGACCAGTAGTAAATTCTGCAATCAGGCGGCAAAGAACTAATTATCATTTGAGGTGCAATATGATTCCTATAATCCAAGCTCTCCCGAGTGAGATATCAAAAAACCAAAACTATTTTAGGATCTGAAAGTTGTAAATTTAGAAATGACTTAAGAGGTTCTTTCGATAGCCAAAGAACTCGAATAAAGCCCCAATTTCTAATTACTGAAAATGCTAGAAGTTCAACCCATAAAGAAAAAAAATAAAACAAAATAAAAATAAATAAAATAAAATAAAATAAATAAAATAAAAAAGTGACCTTCCCCCTCCTCCCTAGTATTGCCTTTATCGCTTAACTTCCTAAAAGGACAGACCTTTGATATCAGATTCTGCAGGGCTATAATGTATTATCATCTCTCCTACTCAGCTACTCGGTCAGAATGTTGGTTCACCAAAAAATCTATACACTATCAACCTACCATTACAGAGTAAAGTACTATGCTTCAGCCAGCTGTTTCTTACCACTTGAACAAATAATCTAAGGCACTTCAACAAGAAACAAGTAGTTCAGCAGTGAAGAAGGAAACAAGTGGAAGCAAAATTGAAACCATGTAAAATTGAACGAAAATCAATATGACAAGAGTAAGTAATGAGATTTTCGACCGAGAAAAAAAAAAAAAAGGAATTGATAATGGGATAAAATCGTACCGTACCGGGAGGATGACGACGATTGAACAGAAAAACCCTAAACACAAGAAAGAGAGACAGAGAGATGCTTTGTTTGCTCCTAACGGTAGTCCAATTTCCGTAAGGGGGCGTTTGTTAGGGGGATAAGGGGTGGGATTTTATCCCAATCCCACCCCTATCCACCGTTTGGCAGCCTATATTTGGAATAGGGATAAATTCCCTTATCCCCTCCTATCCCCAATCTCTTATCCCACCTTCCTCTATGTATAAGCTCGTGGGATAAGAATTTTTAATATTTTGACCCATTTCTCCTTTCTCTTCGCTCCTCCTTCTCTGCTCAATTAATAAACTTAGGAGTAATATGTCAATTACATTGATTTATCCCTATCTCTATCCACCATACCAAACATATCTTGTATTATTTTTATCCCACTTTTAACTTTTATCCTCATCTCTATCCCAATCTTTTATCCCTATCCCTATCCCAATCTTTATCCCTATCCCTATTCCCATCAAATACGAAACGTCTCGTAATTATATATGTTTTTTACTAGTACAAGGGTTTTTTTTTGTTTTTTGGCATGCCTTCTTCACGTGATTGCTTCAACCTGTTATTTATTTAGCGTGAATAATTATCTTTATGTTTTGCTAATTCAATGATTATTTTTTGTCTAATATTACTAAAATCTGAAAAAAAGAGGATTACTTTTTCTATCTATCAAACAATAAGATATCGGCATTCATTCTCAAAATAAACATACCATATATATTATGGATAAAGAAATCTTAAATTATGAAGTTATGTATAATAAAACTTAAATAAAATTAGACTAAAAAAAAGAAAAGTTAACTAAGCAGTTCATTTTTTTATACATAATGGCTACATTTAATTAATTAATTGGAATAATGTAAAAAATGATATAAATTTTATCTTAATATATCATAATTCATTGTAAAAACTTAGAAAAATTGGCAAAATCTTTAAAAGCCAATTAATGTAAATTTAGCCGAGGATTGAAATATCCTAATTAATTGGCGAAATCCAAAATGAAATTTATATAATTCTACACCTGACATTGAGTGTCTATCTTAACATATTTGCTTGTAGGGAATGAAATTTTTTTCATTAATCTAATTAATTAATATAGTCCTTATATGCACAAAAATGGATTGCTAATTTAAGATCCTTTTGTCCATAGTTCGTGTTTGTGTTTTTGAGTATGGATGCTGATATCTTATTGTTTTGATGAAAAAAAAAAAAAATTCATACAATCAGCTTTTAGTAATATTACTTTTATCTAATAAAATTTTGATTTATATTAAAAATTGAGATATTAAGGTAACAAAAAGTATTTTAGTAAATTAATAATATGTTACATTATTAGTTTCGATAAATAAAATTTCAAACTAGACGGAATGGGATATTAATATACCGGAATTAAAACACAACGAGATAATCCATAAATTAGCAAAATAAAAGGAGTTAGTGTGTTTTAGTAAACCTTATAAGCTAATAATTGTTTACCTTTTAATTTTTCTATACTTGTATTCTAATACATATTTTAATAAAAATATATCTAAAACTTATAACAATTTTTTTTTTTTTTTGGATAAAAACTTATAACAATGTAAAATGAATCTTATATAACCAATTTGACATTATTGCTACGCGAAAAGAAAAATATTAGCTGAAACTATAATTAAAACTTATGTTGGTTATGCCCAACATATATTAACTGTCTTAAAACGAATTTTTTAATCAAGATAATTTTCATTACAACTAATTATTCGATTATCATTTATATTTTTTTATTTGATCGTAATTATGAATCTTAGATTTGTAACTACTTATTAAAATATGAAAACCGTTCACCAATAACATTTAACTACAGAAATATATATCTATGGTGATCCACTAATAGAATTTCATTTTTTTTTTTTTTGTTGAAAATATATTTTTAGTTGGTAAAATTCTTTAACAAATCCCTACAAATCATTATTTTCCATTGGAAACTGTATTTATCCAGTACTTTTGTAGGGTTAAACTAAAAAAAAATTATAAAATTAAGAAAAGAAATAGAACTAAACTGAGCTAAAAAAATAAATCAATATATTGTTGATAATTTCAAGCTTTCAATTTCATAATTAGTTTGGTGGAAAATAACAAATTTACATGTAAAAATACAGATTATATATTTTTTAATCTTTTTTCTACACGTTTGTGGGTCTGTCACTTTTTATAATGGAAAATTGAGAATAATAATAATAATAACTTCTTTTCCATGCAATAGATTTTTTTATACATATGATTTGATAACCTTTAAATGGTACTTTACAAACTTTAAATTTCCAAACTAAGGACTTCCAATTCCACAATTCACGATATAATAATTTACAAAATGTTGTTTACGTGTTTATTTCTGCCAACGAAGAGAATTTAATTTATGAGAAAATTTGTAATATTTATTTTGTATGTTGAACTAAACACAATTGGTTTGTTACAAAGAAAAATAAATTTCATGGTTAACAAATTTTAATTAATTAAATTAATCGAACTCATGTTGTTTGGGTTTCACGACCTGCGCCACTTCGACAGCAACTTGGGTTTAGTCCTTAACAGATTCGACTGCTAAGCATCCGCGTCTCCTTTTGCATCTTCAATCAACTCATCTTCATCTTTCTCAATCGGGATTCTGATTCTTTTCTGGATGCCCTAATTTATTTTAGGGTTTGGGCGCTGAAAGTTTACATTTTTTAGTAGTTGATCGAGTTTTTCTCGCCTCCGAATCGGCAGTTCCATCTATTCATCTCAATCGACCACTCTTGCCTGCTCTTCCAAATTCCAATTACGAAACAGGTGCCTTTTTCACTTTCCAGCTTTATACAACGGTAACTTTTTCTTTTCTTTTTAATTTTTTAATTCTCCAAATTGTTTTTGTTGGATATTTTTTGAATACAAAGACAGTTCAGTTCTTTAGAAGTTCAGCAACAGGTATAGGCACATCATTTCTTTTGGTTTAATTTTAACCTAAGCTAATTGTATTAGTTTCTGAATGATGAGTTCCCTTTGCTATGATTGCTGATTTATACAGGTATTGCGGTGGCACTTTGTTATAAAAGAATGAATTGCTTAGTTAACTTTTCTTTTTTTTAGTTTAATTTTATTTAAGTTTTATTATACATAACTTTATAATTTAAGATTTCTTTATCCATAATATATATGGTATGTTTATTTTGAGAATAAATGCCGATATCTTATTGTTTGATAGATAGAGAAAGTAATCCTCTTTTTTTCAGATTTTAGTAATATTAGACAAAAATAATCATTGAATTAGCAAAACAATAAAGGTAATTATTCAAGCTAAATAAATAACATGTTGAAGCAATCACGTGAAGAAGGCATGCCATAAAAAAAAAAACTTGTACTAGTAAAAAACATAAATAATTAGGGAAATTGGACTTCCTTTAGGAGTAAACAAAGCATCTCTCTGTCTCTCTTTCTTGTGTTTAGGGTTTTTGTGTTCAATCGTCGTCATCCTCCCGGTACGGTACGATTTTATCCCATTATCAATTCCCTTTTTTTTTTTTTTTCTCGGTCGAAAATCTCATTACTTACTCTTGTCATATTGATTTTCGTTCAATTTTACATGGTTTCAATTTTGCTTCCACTTGTTTCCTTCACTGCTGAACTACTTGTTTCTTTCGTCACTTTTTTCCCCTAAATTCCATCCTTGAAGGTAACACATAATATAGCTGTTAAACTTTTTTTAAAAAAATTAAAAGAGATAAACTTCCACGATTTCTTTTACAAATTGATTGCAATGACGGTTCTTTGTTGTTAGAATGCCTGTTGATTCTATTTCAGATGAATTTCTTAGTACATTCATCATAAAATTCATGTAAATTTGTTCCCAATGTATAAGATTTTTAATCACCTGGGCCGATGTTACTGTCCGAACAAATTTTGTTGCTCTTATATTGATTCGGTACTGTATTGCTTTCTAAAACCAGGCATACATAATGTATGTTTGTTCTTTAACGTTCTATGTTTTTGAGTTATTTTGGAATTCTTTTGCCTTTTTCAGAAGGCAATTGGTGTTCCATAAATGGGTGAGAGTGGGAAACGATATCG
Source organism: Euphorbia tirucalli (assembly GCA_039660915.1). Classification (NCBI taxonomy): domain Eukaryota; kingdom Viridiplantae; phylum Streptophyta; class Magnoliopsida; order Malpighiales; family Euphorbiaceae; genus Euphorbia; species Euphorbia tirucalli. The sequence continues at coordinate 10,262,112 of CM077638.1, forward strand.
TTCGCACAGAGATAATCATGACGGGGACAGTAGAAATCAGAAAAGACGATTCAATGAGAAGGATGAAAAGGGAAATGATGAACTTGTTGTTTATAGAATACTATGCCCAGACGAGGTAATAGGAAGTGTCATTGGCAAAAATGGGAAAGTCATAAATTCAATCAGGCAAGATACAAGAGCAAAGGTTAAGGTTGTTGATCCATTCCCTGGTGCCAAGAATAGGGTCATTACTATTTATTGCTATGTAAAGAAGAAGGAAGATATTGAGGTCGATGATGAGTTCAATGACCGCAAGCCCCTATGTAGTGCTCAGGATGCTCTCCTCAGGGTTCATACTGCAATTTCAAATGCAGTTTCCTCTACTATGGATTCTGACAAGAAACGGAGGGATAGAGAGGAATGCCAGATTCTTGTCCCGTCTAGCCAGTCTGCGAATATCATTGGTAAGGCTGGGTCGACTATAAAGAAATTGAGAACCAAGACGAGGGCAAACATTAAAGTTACTGCTAAGGATGCATCTGACCCAACACAATCATGTGCTATGGACTTCGACAATTTTGTTCTGGTTAGTCTGTTGTATTTAAGGTGTTTTCTGCCAGGATATTTATCTGTTAATAGTTAACTGTGACGTTTGATAGTGTGGGTTCCTAATAGATAGTTTGGCTGTTTTGTTGTTAATTATTAAATGCTAATGCGAAATGTGCAACTTCTGCACTTGTTTTTAGTTTTTACTTTAATAAGGTAAAATAGAAAGCGGGTTCCTATAACCTGACTTAGCATTGTGGCATCTGAATACTACTTTGATGAAATCCAGCAGCTGAACTATTTTTTAAATTAGATAGCATGCTGAAAGTCACCCTCTCTTTCTCCTTTGGACAATGCAATTCTCCCTCTTTTTCTCCTTTGGACAATGCATGGATGTAGGATAATTTAGTCCCTTTGCTTTATCAAAAATTTGAAGCTTTAGGATTATAGCTTAATTGCCAGCTTACTTGTTTCATCTACTTGCTCTATGAAATGCTTACATGATTTTTCAATAAATATGTGAGAATGTTGAGGCCCTTGGCCCTTTCAATAGTTGTGACTTTAGAATGGTTGGTTTTGATTCTGCGCTGTCAGGTTACTTCCTTTCTTGTAAAATATTTCTAGCCGGAAAATAGGTTTTGGTATTTTTTAGTGCCTTTTTCGTTGCTTCTCAGAAAAATAAAGCCCATTACTTTATACGTGGAACTGGATGGTGGGTGCGAAATTGAAATTACATCAATTATTGGACAAGACTTATCAGTATATGGGTTTTCTGACCCTAGTTTCCTCAAACATCTGATACATTTATGTGCAAGTCATTATGATAGTTCCTGGCATCATGATAGTTCTCGCTTGAAGCTTAACATCTTTCTTTTTTTCCAAAAACAGATTGCTGGTGAATCAGAAGCTGTGAAAAAGGCACTGTTTGCAGTTTCTGCAATTATTTATAAGTTCAACGCTAAGGAAGAAATTCCACTTGACACAACTGTTCCAGAAGCTCCTCCAAGCATTATAATACCATCTGATGTCCCTATTTATCCATCGGGCGGATTATATCCAAATGCAGATCCAATTGTCTCTTCCAGATCAGTTCCTCAAATTATAGGCTCCGCACATGTGCCAGAAATTCAGGGTTATGGAGATGCAGGAAGTACGTGGCCTATGTATTCCTCTACTCTCCCTGTAGTTCCGACCTTTGGTGGTGCCTCGCGATCGGAGGAGTTAATTCTTCGAGTATTGTGTCCCTCTAACAAGATTGGGCGTGTCATTGGTAAGGGAGGCGGTACAATTAAAAGCATAAGGCAGGCTAGTGGAGCTCGCATTGAGGTTGATGATACAAAGGCTGACCGTGATGATTGTATCATAACAGTGACTGCAACAGAAGTATGCTTTTCATCTTTCTTTGTGTTATACTTCTTCCCTTTTCAAACCTTGTTTGGTTCTGTTCAGCTCTTAATCGGTGTGGAGATTGAACTTCTTATATTGATGTCTTGTTTCTTGATTTGCATGATTCTAAAAAAAGATCCCTACTCAGAAGTAATTCTGTTTTATAGCATGATTCAGGCAACTGAGTTTTAAAACCTATTTATATGTTTGGTTAAATGCATCTTACTTTGCCAGCATGTACGAAATGAAATGTTTTGATGAGAAAATGGATTCTTATAAAAAGAATTTCAATGCCAGAATTGTCTGTTTTTATGATTGCTTCTTTCTCATAGAATTTTTTTAACTGTCCGTCCACTACTTTTTTTTTTTTTGCCATCATGGCAGTCACCTGATGATTTGAAATCCATGGGAGTTGAAGCTATTTTATTGCTTCAAGGAAAGATAAATGATGAAGATGATGATGCTGGTAGATTTCGACTCCTTGTTCCATCTAAGGTTATTGGATGCATTATTGGGAAAAGTGGTTCAATTGTAAATGAAATTAGGAAGAGAACCAAAGCTGATGTACGCATATCAAAAGGTGAGAAGCCCAAGTGTGCTGGCTCCAGTGATGAACTTGTTGAGGTCTGACTTCTGAACTTCATGGTGTTTCTTTTTCGTCATATTTTGTTTGTAGATTTGTCTTAGAATGGCCTTGTACCTCCATAGGTATTGGGAGAAGTAGGAAGTGTCAGAGATGCACTTGTACAGATTGTTTTGAGGCTCAGAGATGATGTCTTGAGAGAAATTGATGGTGGCCATAATCCCTCAGTTGGTGCTGATCCTTTTTATTCAGGTAGCTCTGGTATTTCTGTGCCATCTCTCTTGCCTTCTATTCCACCAGTTGCTCCACTGGCTTATGATCAGAGGGCTGAAACTGGAAGTGGTTTCGGCCTGCTTTCCTCAAGTGGCCTCTATGGATATGGATCTTTATCGGTATGTCACTATCTGGAAATGTTGCCCATGCTACTTTTCATCATTAACATCAATTATGTATTTCATTGTCTTCTTATAGTCATTGAGGAGCTTATGGTCATTGAATTGATGACTGATGTATTTTGCCACTAACCATTGTCTTTGACTTATTGGATCTATTTAATTGTGGCTATTTTTCTACTGGTTGATGCTTTAAGGTTGATTCAAAGCATCTTTTGCGATGAGTTTGCTTAAGTTTTGCTTCAATCGTGGCACTAAAAATGTTTTCTAGGCTACTTGCCTAATTATATTTTCAAGGTTAAGTGTTGCTATTTTTGTTATTTTAAGATGTCTTGCTGGGTTTAAGAATCTAGTGTACTTTATCATGTCTAGTCTGCTACTTTTATCAGATCAGAACAAATTTTCAATGTTTTTTTGTTTGGTTCTTCATAACAAGGTCTCTCATCCTATTGGAAAAGGGTATTTAATTTTAGATGCATGGTCGAGACGATTAATATATGACATAACACTCTAGATTTTCTTCGTTTGATCAATTAGGTTAACCATGTTTGGCATTGATTAGTGGGTTCATAAATCTAAATTTATATTGCTTCGTGTATCCCAAGTCTTATCTTGAACAATTAGGTTAAGCCCCTGAGATAGTCGGAACAGTTGAGCCTTATTGCCATAATAATATTGTTCCATAATGACTTGGATGCCATTGGTTCAATCTCTGCTGACATACTTGAGGTTTTGAGTGATGCTATGTGAATTCAACCTTTCTTGTGGACTGAGATGCGGTGATTTTTTTTTTTTTTTTTTGCAGTAGAACATCTTATTAGTCAAGTTCCCTGATAAATAGGTTTTTGACCCTTACCTGTTAACAACAAACCAGGATATATTGTCTTGAGGTGTGAAATCATTTTTCCTTGAGCAGCATGGTAGTGCACCAATATGAAATTTTTGCTTCATTCTCTTCTTTTGTTGTTTCAATTTTCGAAAAGTTCTATGATATTTTGCAGCTGTCTTCATTTTTCCTCCCTAAAAGTTTCTAATTTTGATTTTTTTCCTACCCCTGCTATTACTGACACCACCCCTTTTTTTGTAGATGGGAGAAAATGGCTATGGCTCGATGTCCTCTTATTCATCATCTAAGCTGTATGGAGAGTTAGTGCTTTTTTCCCATAAACTCTTGAGGTTAACCTTCTTTCCTTAAATTTTGATACCTATCATCCAAGCTAATTTTGTGCACTTGCTCAGGTTACCTTCACCTTCAACCTTAGAAATGTTGGTGCCTGCTCATGCAGTGGGTAAAGTGATGGGCAAAGGAGGGATTAATCTTTCCAACATTCGAAAGGTTTGCTCATCTTTTTTCTCATTACCCTGGACACACACCATATTCAGTAAATACTTTGTTCTGATTTTATTGAAGATTGCCTGCATTTTCAGCAAAATTTTTCTCATTACCCTGGACACACACCACATTGAGTGGATACTTTTTTCTGATTTTATTGAAGATTGCCTGCATTTTGAGCAAAAGGTTGCAAAATATAATTCACTCTTGGTCTTTCATATTTATTTTGAAATAAATTGTTATTAGTTAAATGTTAATATTTCTCCAATTACGTATACATGCAGTGCTAATTGTTTCATATGTTTTTGCAAAATGCTATATAAGGTAATAAGTCTTGATTTTAGACATTTCAGAGGATAGCATATATATTGATGGGCAGGATCTGGTGCTTTTATATGAAAGAGAAATACTAATCTGTTGCAATGTTTTTGCAGGTTCTCCTCTTGATTTAATTTGGTATGGACTAGAATTTGATTACACTATGCTTTATTGTTTGTCTTTCAGATATCTGGAGCAATTGTAGAGATATCTGATGCCAAGTCTGCTAGGGGTGATCGTATTGCTCATATCTCTGGCACACCAGAGCAGAAACGTGCAGCTGAAAACTTGATCCAGGCATTTATAATGGCCACCTAAGATGTTGAGGATGCCTCTTGGTGTTTGAAGGTGAATAGTTAAAATTGGAATTTTCATCATCAGTCAATCCTTAGTTTCTCTAGGTTCCATCTGCACAAGAGCTTCACTTTAGGCTTCTACAGCTGGGCTCCTGTTTCTTATCTATACTGCCTGTCAAGATCATATGGGAGATTTGCCGCTGGTTTATATTCGTGGGCTTAGGTTTCTATCTTTGTTGGTTAATCATTCCCTCAATCTGCGGATCTTAGAATTTGATAGGTTCTTTCCCTCGTTTTGTTTTATTAGGCCTTGTCTTTAATTAGTGTGGATCCACCTTATTTTCAATGTTGTTTAATCACTAATTTTACAATCACACCGGAAAGTTTTTTGGATCCATATTGCGAAACTCATTGTGAATGTTTTGTTCTCTGGCCATACAATCCCTTGCTCTTTCTACTTGTTAGTCAATCGCCTCTCTCGATAATTCAAATTGCTTTGCAGTTTGCATGTTGAATTTCTGCTTGATATTTTCCTGGATTTTGGTTTCCGAATGCAGCTTAAGAACATTATCCACTTCCTCGTAATAAAGTAGGAATGGATCTCTGGAGCTTTTGTTTTCTTCATTAATCATTCCCCTTGTATCTCAGAATCATGTGATCTTTCTGATTTATGAAGTGAAAGTCTTGGGGCCCGAATATGATTCTGAACATTTAGTTTGAGTGTTTCTCAGTATTCCATTTTGCGCATACTTCCCCGGTTACGTATGATATTTTCTATAATTTTCAGCATTCTTTCTGTCAGGATCTATTAGGCAGCTTTTATGTTTTTGACATCCATGTATATTGTTCAAATAAGAAAAGACTTTTTCCAAAGCGTTTACCTTCTTGCCTAAATCAAGTTACACAATCATACTTTCTTGGTGTACAGTCTGAACTGTTATGGGTGTTAAGTACAGTGCTTCACCCATCTTCCTTGGAACAGCCTGAACTGTTGTGGGTGTCAAGTACAATAGCTTCACCCATCTCTTTTGGAACAATCAAGTTGCTGCTTCATTGGCAGTTGAATACGCTACTTTATGGTAATTGACCTCCTTTTTTGGTGATGACTTGAGTTAAAGGATCTTGTTTTCTAACTTTTTACGGCTTCGTTATTCATAGTTGCCCCAAAACTTCTCAACATTTAACAATTAATCTGAACTTTTTGAGTAACTTCCCTTCCTCCCTCCACTCTCTATGCTTTTATTTTTCCTATGAGTCTACTGTTATTATTATTATTAATTTTTCACTTTATGTTGGATCCTTCCTTTGACTTAAAATCTATGTCCGTCCTTGATAAATTTGATTCAAATCCTATAACTTCTGAATTTTCCTCAGTGATATTTTAATTTTGTTGGTGAAAGGCCCCTCCATTGTAATTTGTTCATCTTTTATTGAATTCTACTTCTGGTGAATGAGAGATCTTGAATACCTTAATTGTATAACATTGTCCAAAAGTTATCAAGTTAGCAGTGCTTAAAATTAATTCAGCAAAGCCTGTGTTTTCCTGTACGTCATCTGGCGGCGTTGGCTTGTTATTTGATGTCGGTAGAAGTTCAGCTTATAATTTTCATTGAGAACCTGCCTTATGACTTCTTCCAAGGTCCATTTGACTATCATAGGTCCTAGATTTTACAATGAGCCATAGCTTTCTCCCCAATCTGTTATATCATGAAATCTCATTATGTGTTTCTTAGGGGATCATTGACCTCGGATCCAATCCGAGGATTTCGACCAGGTATTAAGTTCTTATAACTTGGGAGTTAAGAGAATGAACCATTAGGCCAATGGCCAATGTTCAACTCGTCTATATTACTAGCTATCATGTTTTGCAGCTCATTAGCATATGGTGTGCAGTTTTGTCCTAATAATTTAAGCTTCTTCTATGTTTGACAACTGATCCTCTGTAAATCTTTTTCATTTTTTCGTTGAGTTTTCAACAAAGCACAAATGTCTATGCCCTGCCCTTCCGATCAGGGTTTTTTTTTTTTTTTATGTAGTATTTCACATAGCAGTGCCAAAAATTTGAACTAATTAAAATGCAATCTAAAAAGTACCATTTCTTGAACTTAGATTTACTGGCTGTTTGGCAGAGTGTCTTTCTTCGCGAAAGGATCCGGTTGATATGAAGCACACAAAGCTATGGTGTTTTATACCAATGTTAGTGTGGCATGTGTAGTTATTACTATGTGTCTAGTGTTTTTTTTTTCAACTAAAAGTTTAATAGGGTAAGTTCCTTGGTTTAGAGGGTTATTCTGGTTGGCCTGCTTTGATGAGCAAGCTTCCCCTCCTTTCCCTCCTTCATGCTAAAGTTTCTTTAATCTTGTGTCCTGCCCCATACATTTTTTCTTGCATTTAGGGGGGATGCATCATGAACAATGAATCATACATCGAGGTTGTTAGTACTGCTTTTACAGTAGCAATGGATGTCTATTGACAAGGGTGGGAATGACTTTTTCTAGAAGGCTGTTGCATTTTCGATATACATATATTTTTTATTCTTCAATTGCTATATATATACAAATATGTAAAATATTGTAATACACTGCTTGTGATATTCTGTATAATTTTGTCCAATACTTGAATATCTGCAAAGATTTCGTCTTGTTCGAGCTTGCTGTCTTATTTGCAGTTTAATATGTCAAATGCCATGGTTGCTCCTTTGATTCTTTTCGTGTGTGTTTTGTATATGCATATTTGACTTTATTTGTGTCTGCATTGAAATAATTTTAATTGATTGATTTGGGGATTATGTGAGAAGCTGACTATCACTAATGGTTGTAGCATGGTTAGATTCTGTAGTTCTGAGACAGTATTGAGAAGTCTGGAAGAATTAGTGTCATTATATGCGAGTCCCTTTAGGTTTCGCAATGAGGTTTATTATTCGGGCCGCCTGGGAAATAAAATATTGTGTTCCATTTGCTTCTAGTTTTTTTTTTAATTTATTTTTATTAAAGAAAGAAATGTTTTCTAAATGTATGCTTTGCTGAAAGATTTGGTTTGGTTTTTGAGTGCTGGAATGTCCTTTTTTGGAAAGATTCTAGGGTGGTTCCAAATCGGGCTGGTATGGTGCCACTATAATGATGCCATGTTAGTACAACTATTGATATGGCACCGTCATAGTGTTCACGCACCTGGTTTGGAACCAGGTTTGTGGTTTCTAATACCAGGACGGGTGAATGGAGAAAATTTTCCTCTCAACATTGGCTTTCCAATGACTCAGGTGTTCTAAATTTTGAGAAAATGATTTGATATTTGCAACATTTCGGTATTGCTTGGTTAATGTGCTCGTGTTCTTTGAATGATATAATCTGTCTTTTTTTCTTTTTATTTTAAATTTTGACGAAGTTGGCTATTGTAACCCATGGTTTGTCACCTTCATTATGGGAGATGTACCAATTGAACTATATCTAATTAGTATATAATCTTTCGCTTTAATTGTTATGATATTTACAGTAATTGACTGGATGTCTGCAAGTGTAATAAACTTTCTTTGTATCAATTTTCATGGACAAAAATGTGATGAAAGGAATGATGATATGTTATAATGCTCTCCTACATTTGATAATTTCTTATTATTGTCATAATAATGAATTGTTTAAGGCTTTCTTGGTATTTATGTTTTTTTTTTTTTTTTTTTTTTTTTTTTTCTAATGTAGTTTTTGAAACAAACGAAAGAAATGATGTAACGTGTGCAACTGGGCTTTTAATTCTCATCATCATCGCAATCGGATGCTAACAAAATGGTTTAACATGTACAACCATCAATTGGAAACTTAAAAGATCGGGATAATGTCAATTTGGAAAACAAATTGTTGCTTGTAAATAATATATTTTTGTATATTAGAAAGCGTTTTTGTAGCAAACATCGTGTGTTATTTAATTACAATCTCTCCTAACATAAATAAAAAAATAACTATGAAAGCATGGAGGCCAATTAAGGAGGAACTACTGGGACGACTACTTGTTCTGGTACTTCCTCTCCTACTTGAAGGCCTGTAAACTAGTCTTTTATCGAAGCACTTAGAATAAGTTGTCTTTAATTTACATTTGCATTTATTACAATTAAATAAAGAAAGAATTTCAATTTTGAAGGCATTTGTATAGCGTAGAAACATTTAAATACGATGCGTATGTAGTTAAAATCTTTTAATTAATGTTCTTTTAGTAAATCTGAAAAAACGTCGTAAAGGGAATGGTAAACTAATTGGTTTGAAACTTAAAACTTAGAATTTTTGGATGTTTAGTTAAACATACTAAAAAACGTTGGAATTATTAAGGGGATATATCCTAATATTAGGATTTAGGATATGCATTGTGGCATGTGTCACCGCACAATATGGACAATTGATCATTGGAAAACGTAAACTGCATAAAGTTCCCATTTTCCCATTAAGATAATGTAATTTAACACATGGAATTCCCTTTGCTTTTCTCTTGAATAGAAGATCATTTCTTCCTGGTTTTGAGTGCCATAATTAAACTATACTACTGCTGTATTCGAATTTGATCGAATAGTTTTTATTTTTGGCTTCTCTTTCCTACAAATGGCTTCAGCTAAGAGACCTCTGCAGTGTTTGTTGAAGAGAGCAGTTTGCAGGCAGACAACGAGGAGTTATGGTGCTCTTCCTCAAGGATCATCTGCTTCCTCTTCTCAGGAACTCATCAACTTGGAGTATGAATTCAGCGCCCACAAGTAAAGCCTTCTCCTTTATCCCTAATATTCCTTCTAAATTACTAGTTTTTATCTGTTTATCGTAAAATTTTGATTTGTATTCTTGTTTTGGCTTATGGGTTTTATTTTTTTATGTCTCAAGCCGCAATTTTTAGGAAGTTCAAATTGGTATTCATAATAAAAGTTTCTGTTTTTAGTTTAGTTAATTCTTTTCCCCATGAATTGCTTTGCTCTCTTCTGCAATTTTTATTGTTTGATTATAAATCCAATTTTCTGGTAAATTTAGTTACCATCCAGTTCCCGTCGTGTTCTCACAAGGAAAGGGGTCTTCTATATGGGATCCAGAAGGCAACAAATACCTAGATTTTCTTTCGGCTTACTCGGCAGTTAATCAGGTAATAACTACGAGTAAATAAATATCTCTCTGTGGCCAAGTGATAATTTTTTGTTTCAAATTCTATAGTTATGGGATATCAAAATCAAAACAATATAATAGGGAACATAATTAATTTATCTTAGGGCGGTAGTTTTGTGTGCTCTGTTTGGAATTTCCAATTTGTTTGATTTTTTAAGAATGTTCTTTATAGACTAATTGTAGTGAGATTTGTTTTGGGGTAATGAACTTGACATGAGTTGGAATAAACATGGCAGGGACATTGTCATCCAAAGATCATGAAAGCATTACATGACCAGGCAGAAAAGCTGACTCTGAGCTCCAGAGCCTTTTATAATGATAGATTTCCAGTATTTGCAGAGCGCCTGACAAACATGTTTGGTTATGATATGGTACTACCGATGAACACTGGTGCTGAAGGGGTAGAAACAGCCCTGAAGTTGGCTAGAAAATGGGGATATGAGAAGAAAAAAATCCCTAAAGATGAGGTAATTCTCCAAACTTTTGATTTTAAAATTCCTTTCAAAATTTTGTGAAAGTTTTGCTTGCATTTCTTAATAATATCCAATATTAATGCATAGACAGTTAGCAGTATGTTTTCTCCTCAATTTGGAATATTTTAATGAGATGGAGGTCAGCATTAGAGATGATGCGATAATTTTATTTTGTTTACCAATTACTGCTAGTCTAAATAGATTTCTATACGTGACTCAAGAAATGGAGAATAGTTTTAGTGCACAAAAAGATGTTATTAGTATTTTCTCTTTAGAAAAACAATTATATGACCAATTACATTTCGTGTTTTACTCAATTCAGAAATAGGGTTTTGTTTGACCAAATAGGTATTCCTTTTGTATCATTGTAAGGATCAGTGCTCAACCAAACAGATTTTGATGATGGATGCTGAAGTTGCTAGGTTCCTCATCATTTGATACAAGTAAATTAAGTCTGTGCTAGCAATTGAAAGGTAGTGGTTTTAGAGGGCTATTGTTTGATTCATTGATGGTGTCTTGGGTTTGTACCTGCAAGATATTATGACCGAGAGTACCAAATAAATGCATAAATTATACAGATCAAAGCCAGTCGTAAGTTCTCTCATTCAAGAATAGCAAATGGAAAAAAAAAAAAAAAAAAAAAAAGCTTCGGAGTTGTTATGTGAAGAGTGTAGGGATTTTAATTCATTGCTTAAGGGAATGATCTCTGGCACCTTATGCAGTTTATTTCTGTTTGCATAACTAAAAATGAATGGTGCCCATTTTTCAACGTGGTTGCAACAGTAGGCACTGCTCAAATATTTATAACGTTTGTCTAACTAGTGTAAATTGTGAAGGACAACCTATATTCAAATATTTTCCGACTTAAGTGTTTGTTGTCATAATATGCTCTTTGATTTTGCCTCCAGACATTGCCTGGAGCTTAAGCAATAGCTTTTAGTTCTACAAGTACACAGTTTTTGGTCATATAATTCTAACTACCTCATTATTTTTTTCTTTTAAATGATTTTGGTGGACCCTTGTTATTGGACTGGTATGTGTTTTGTTCTCTATTTTGGTATTTATTTATCTTAGCATCTAAAGTATCTTGGTCTAGCTAAAAGGAGTTTGATTTTCCGCCCTGAATCCCTGTAAGGTAAGAGTGATTGTGATATAAGAATTTCTTTCATTATATGAGCTATTCAAATAGTTTTTCTGCAAATTGTCAATTTTTCTCCTTTTAATATAATAATTACAACATGAATCATATATGTAAGAATGTGAATTTTATATTTATTGCGCTTATCTGACCATTAAGATTTGATACATGTTCTGCTTAAGATGTTGTTTTGCTATATGCAGGCCATTATCGTTTCTTGTTGTGGTTGCTTCCATGGCCGTACATTGGGTGTCATCTCGATGAGCTGTGACAATGAGGCAACTCGTGGATTTGGACCATTGTTGCCTGGCCACCTTAAGGTTGATTTTGGTGATGTAGCTGCTCTTGAGAAGCTCTTTAAAGGTTTGAATGACAACAAAACTTTAAACAGTCTTATTTTGGCAGCTTTCTTAGTTATCTCTTTTGCTTGAATGTAGTGCAGAAGAGTAATACAAAAATTTGTTAAAGAATGCTGATGACTTGATTTTGTTATGGCTTGCAGAAAGAGGAGATCAAATAGCTGGATTTCTTTTTGAACCCATCCAAGGAGAAGCAGGGGTAAGCAGGCTTTGGAATTGAATTAGAAACTACGTGTGTATATGCTACTCTAAGTTTCTCATTATTCTTGATTCGTAATAGATTTGACATGTGTTTGAATATCGGTCTGAACTCAAAGTGAGAGATGTTGTTTTCTTATTTGTCCAATTACTTCAGTTTCATTTGTAAATATGATTTGGAATGTTCTCATATAACATGTGATCGCCATCTTGTTATCTGTATTTTCTTAAATCAATTTTCAGAGATTGCAAGGATAATAGTAAATGAGGAATTCATTTGTCTGCTTTTTGTTGAACCCAATCGACAGATATGCTAATAAGATAACTTGGAGAACTCTGGCCTGTGTCATCCTGTACCAGTATCCTGTTGAATGTTGTCGAATGTTGATATCTTTCATTAAAACTTATCATTGATAGTAGAGAAGGAGTTCATTCTTAAAATATTCAAGTCTGTTTTCCTACCTAGTCTATGTTTTATTACTAATGCCCAAGCTTTTTGTGATAATCACTTAATTTACTCTATGCTTTTTTTTACTTAAAATTCTCCTTGAACACTTTTTTTTTTACTGTAGCTTTTCTGGCTGTGCTTTTTTGTTCATTAGATGATTTTCCCACTTCTTAAACTTCTTAAATTATTCTTCTCTAACTATTATTGTGTAGGTTGTTATTCCTCCTGATGGATACCTAAAATCCATAAGAGATCTTTGTTCAAAATACAATGTCTTAATGATTGCTGATGAGATTCAAACTGGCTTAGCACGGACTGGAAAGATGTTGGCTTGTGATTGGGAAGATGTTCGTCCTGATTTAGTAGTAAGGCTTCTTTGCTCTCTTGAAATTCTGATGGATTTCACAAATATTGGATATACGTACATTGGAACTTTGGTAACTCAGATGAGAATGTTGATTGTTTCATCTGATATGGACATGTTTTTTGCACATTAATTGAACATGAATAGTTCTATGAAATTGGTCCATGAACTTGTTTCTGTTTAATTTTTATTAAATGCTAATTTCGGTCTTATAGCAGTTACTCTCAGCACGTGACATAAGTTCAGAAAACTTGGTATTTTCAGCACAAAAAGTGTGGGTGGTTCAGTTATAACAGATTGCCATAATCTGGATAGTTGAAAAAAATATTGTAATATATGCATGTGCCTTGGTTACAACAGATTATCGTAATCATGATTAAGCGTTGATCTGCCAACTTTTTGAGTTTGAGAGTGACTAATGTTTATCAACATTACAGTTTAAGTGATTGTAGTAACTTGCGACGTTACAGATTTTGCTTATGTGACTTTGATAATTTTTATTCTTAGATACTGGGGAAAGCATTGGGAGGTGGAATGATACCTGTAAGTGCGGTTCTTGCAGATGAAGACATAATGCTGTGTATTCAACCTGGAGAGCACGGAAGGTCTGTCATTCTAAGTATCATTTTCTATTATTATTCATTTAATAAGAGTGGAACAGTTCAAGTCATGGAAAGAGTTTTATCAAATAATGGGGGAAGATCTAAGTGATTTTTCCAAATCCCTGCGAAACAAGGAGCTTCATGCTTTTTGGATACCCTTGTTGAATTCTATCGCTTACTTACACAGATATCTTTAACTTTGTTGTTAATATTTCTTATTACTCTCTCAGCACGTTTGGAGGAAATCCTTTGGCCAGTGCAGTTGCTGTCGCCTCGCTTGATGTCCTCAGAGATGAGGGGCTTGCAGAGAGGTGGTATATCTTTTCTTAAGATTTCATAAAGAATTTTCTGATAATTACTAAATAATTCTTTGATAAAATGCCACTCATTATGAAGTAGAGTATATATAGACTTTGACAAAGTCCATTTACTAAAATACTAAGCTACGGTTTTAATAAAATAAGAAGCTTATCAAGCTTTTCATTGAAATGCAATATGTGAGATATTTTGGGAAACAAAATATGGACATTCTTGGTATGGCAACACCTTTCGGTTTTGTATGTTTATATTAACATTTTCAGTATCAATATCAGTTGTTTAAATGAATTGCCAAATCACAATTCGTAGAAACGGCATTGAAAGTTGATACTCAGATTCCTTTCATTTTTTTTTTTTTGTTTTTTCTCTTTTGAAATACTCATTGCTTGAATTTCGTTTGATTCTATAGATCTGCCCATTTAGGAGAGGAATTTAGGAATCAATTATTGAAGGTTCAGCAGCAGTTCCCAGACTACATTAAGGAAGTTAGAGGACGAGGTTTGTTCAATGCTGTGGAGTTCAACAGCAAGACTTTGTCCCCTGTTTCTGCATATGATATTTGCCTCAAGTTGAAGGATAGAAGAGTTCTTGCTAAGCCCACGCATGATACCATTGTCCGGTTAACTCCACCACTATCGATTAGGTACGTTAGCATTAATGAGGAATTAACTTGCATACTGCGTAAGAAAGTGCAAATTTTCTATCAACTTTTTTCTCATACAATACTTCCTTTCTGCATACGAAGTGGAACACTAATAAAAATGATAGACATTACTTTAAGAACTTGAATAATAATGTTTGGTATTTTTCAGTTTGGATGAGCTTCAAGAAGGCTCAAAGGCATTGAGTGAAGTTCTGCGACATGATGTACCAAACATGAAGAAAACCAAACCAGAAAGGACTTCGCCAGTTGCTTCTTCAACATGTGACCGTTGCGGAAGAAACTTGTACGGTTCTTCAGATAAGATTTATGTGTTTCTACATGATTAAACTCAATTTTATCTCTTGGTTCTTTGAACATGGATTCTCTAAACTAAGTATTAGTCATCTTCTAATTCCCTACAAAATCATGAACTAAGCAATTGATGCCCTTTTGCCTGTCCTTACTTTATAGTATGCTAATAGGAAAAGTAGTGTGGTTGAATTTTCTTGTCTTGGTATTTTTAGGGATGTAAGATAGAAGACTCACTTCCATACAATTGTGCATATCTGCAAGAAACTAAATCTAATTGGAGGATTGCATTAATCTATAAAATTACTAGAGGATCATAAAGATAAAGGACAAGTTACAGTACTTTGTAACTAATTTCAGTCAAATACTTGCTCTGGTACACAATAGTTTTCTTTCAAGGGTTTGATACATAAATTAAAAAAATAATTAAAATATCTTAATTAGAGTGTAATTTTATTTAAATATTCTTATAAATAATTTTTGAAATATGAATTTTTTTTTAAAAAAATTTATTGTAATAAACATTAAAGTGAAGTTAAGAGAGAGAGAGAGTAAATTTATTGTTCTAGTGACAAGTTAATAGAATTAAAGAGATGGGATAAGATTAGATGAAATGAATATAAGAATAATTATTTGTACATATTTGGTTTATTGGTTGAGTGTGATGGCAGCATGGGATGGGAATCAAGCATGAGTCCAGTTTCACGTGGAAGGTGGGAATGGGCAAAACACATGAGAATAAAATTACATTAAATTTTCATTGGAATTGGGATATAATCCTATCTCATGAACATACTATTTAGCATATATGCATGCCTGATTATATTAGTGTCTCCCCTCTCTCTCTAGTTCTCACTCGTCCCCTGTTTTAGTTTTGCATTAAGCTTGTTAATTTACATATGCTTTTCTACCATATCATATGCCATTGGTTTTATCTTGACTAAGATTAAGAGCTATGCTTGAATTGAAATTACATTTATACCACTTTTGTTTATACAATTGTGTACTCAAGATCAAAACATGGCGGGTAAAACTTTAGAATAGCTTTTTTTCTTTTTTCTTTTTATCATTTCCAACACAAACGTATTCTGCATGCAAACATTGATTGGGGTTGAACTTGAAGCGTACACAATTCCTTTTAACTGTGTTGACATTTCAATTATAATGGCATTTATAGGATTTAAACCCTCTATCACATAGTTCAATAATTTTTGGACTACTACGTCAACTCTGCCCAGTTAATAGGTGAAGTTTAATATTTTTTTTTTTTTTTATCTTTTTGTTATCTTTGACAACAAAGATGTAACAGTTGAGTTACATTGAATTAATAGCTATGTTTATCTTTTATGTTCATAAAGATTGAAAAATTTCGGATAATTCATAATAGGAGATTGATGAATATTTGAGTTTGAGAGAAGTGTGATAAATTATGTATAATATATAGAAATTAGAAAAGTTGATATCCCTAAAGTGGAATAGTTTTGTTGTTTTATTCTCTCCTTTGTTTTGTTGAAATAGTTAATATATTCTATATAATATTTGTGTAGTGATAGGAGGATAAAAATAATGTGAGAGGCGTGTGATCGTAGATGAGAAGGAGCAATATAAAATGGGTAGAGGGAGACATGGAGGAGACACAATAATTCTATTAACATTTGGTGGTTATGTAATTATACATATAACCTCTCAAAGAAAAATAGCTTATTCTTCTTCTTCCCCTTTAATTATTTCATATACTATAACAGATGGGTCATGTTAACCTCGTCACACACCCTTGAGAGCTCATCCTATTTTTTTTTTTTTTTTATTTTCTATGTTAATTTTGTTTGTTTGAAAACTTAGTTGGATACAATTATTGTTTTGTGATAAAAGCTTAGCTGGAATTTGAACTACAATATCAACTAACTTAGCATTTAATACAAGTTAATGTCTCTTTCAAATGCTTAGCTAAGTTAGCTTAGCTTAGTTGATTCAATCTGATATATGGTTTAGCCAGTGCTTTGTTTGGTAGAGACTCTTCTTCCCACTTTTGATTTATGTATTTATCCTTATTAGGCGTTTTTATTATTAAATATTAAATATTGGTTAAAGGGTCTTAATTAAGCATCTTCTTGTTTGTTTTATTTTTTAAGAGAAAGAGTATAGTGAGGCTTTCATTCCTTTTCATTCTTTAGACTTTATGATTTTTCAATTTGATATATTGAGCCTCCGATTAATTACGACCGTTCATATTAATTGAATCTTTTAATTAGCTATGAACATTAAACTATGGGTAAAAACATGTGATCCATTTCAACTGCTTCTGATATTACAATTATGATAGTTTATTCTATATTTATAGAGAAAGAGCCATATCACTCGTTGCCTACAACTATATTAAATATTTAAAAATTGTTTTTTTTTAAAAAAAAAATTTTAGAAAATATCATGTTTCTGCATATGACATGAGTCGCTCCTTTTTGACGGAGTTCAATATTTACAGTTAATCAAAAAGTTCAATATATGTAACTATAACGGCTCAATTGAGTAAAACAAAAGATTAAGGACTCAATGTGCAAGAAATTAAACGATGAAGCACCACCATTTTGTTTGTTTATGAATTTCTTGTAATGGTGGTTGAAGTTGATGAGATGTGATAATGCAAGAGTATCAAGAGAATGTAAAAGAAACTAGTTGGGAAGCAATGGAAAAAGGGTAGGTGTAATGGTGAAATCACAAGCAGTGGGTTTGAGATAGAAAAGTGGTTAATCGTTGAAAAGGGAATTTAGAATGGAGAACACTAGGTACCTAATTTTATTCTAATCTGATTATATAATAATTAATTAAGATGTCCATATTTTTTTATAGATGTTGAACATGCTTCCCTTGTTATGCTAAAGTGTAAGTATTCAACCATCAACCTAATTAAGCTTCGTAGGTTAGTTAAACCAACTAACTACTTAATTAGTTTGGTATTAATAATCTTCTTCACTTTCCAATTTCTTACTAATTGGTTTGTTTGTTTTTCTTTTTTCTTTTTTCTTTTTCACTTCACTATATTTCTCTCTACTATCACCTTTTCTTTTTTTTCCCCAATTCTCTTACTTTCTTTTTCATTATTTGCGTCTTTTAATTTGACCAAAAATAGTGGCTTAACTTTACAATAGCTATAACAATAGTTCATACATTAACATAGAGATACTTGATTTTCTTTTACATTTATGCATTCAACTATCAATTAATTATAATAACATTTTCTAAATTCTAAAATAATGAAACAATATGTTCATACTTTTGGTGCTTTTAATATGCATTTTTCATACGTACTTCTCTCCGAACATGTGAAAAATGTAATTTCAAAAATAGATAAATTAATCTACATATTCATAATTGAATTTACTATTAATTGTCTTATGAGCTAGAAGTTCAAAATGGGGAGTTAAAAGCTTAGAAAATGATACGTAAAAGCTAAAAAGATTAGTGAATTTATAATATTTTTATTCTACTCGAGTTAAGTTCGAGATAACTTAGTGGTTATAGATTGTAGTTACCACACGCAAAAATTGTAAATATTTTGTTGGTCAGCTTTTAGAACCACTGATACAACTTTGATTTTTTTATAAGTTATAGATGTAATTATATTTATCCACTACATTCAAATATTATTAAATTATTATTAATAAAAAAATTAATTTATTACATAATTATTAATAAAAAATTATTAAATTCAAATTTTTGGTAGGTTGTTATATCAAGTACTCAATTTTTCTTGTCTGTTTTGTTTTTTCACTTTAGTTTGATTGTATATTTGTGAATTGTAAACTTTAAATTTATGGATGATTTTTTTAATTTTATTATTGATTTGTATATTTATGTTATTATTTTTTTAAACGAGTAATTTTACGAGATGGGTAATTGATAGGTATCCGCTACCTATAGTGGGATGTGAAAGAAATTTACTTAGTCAATAGCTAAAAGATAATGGAATGAGATGGATAGTTATATGTATAAACGAGAACGAGAGAGGTAGTTCCATTACCTATGGATACCTTACGACATTGTCATCCCTAACCCCAATCTCTCACAGGTGATCATCATCGGACGTCCCAAACAAAGCCATCAATTTTTATTATAATTGCTAGGAAAATACATGAATTGTCTAATCGTGAACCTAATTGGAAGCAAAGACTTCCATAGAATTTGGGTCTTTCAGTTCATAAATTATAATCTACAAAAAAAATACTTTCATTAATCTATTGGTGCTAATAGGGGAGAGGGGTGAGACCCTAGCTAGCTAGGATTCGACCCCAATTACACCCCACCTTGCTTTGAGTAGTGCTGACCATTTGGCTTGTGGCTACTGTTTGAGTGGTTTAATTTTATTTTATTTTATTTCTATTTATATCTAAATTAATCATTAAAGGTATATCTTTTTCTGTAACTCTGTCATATATTTATTTTTAAAGATTACTATTTGAAATTTATTCATTTATCTTTTTTTTTTTTCTGAAATTCCCAAAATTCATTGCCTAAAAATGTCACATGGATGCCCCATCAGTCGATCATCATTTTTTTACCATATAGACAATAATAACTAAAAAGATCAAGTTTTTAACTCCCTAAGAAAAAGTCTTACCCTCCTACTCTGAGGAGTAACTAGTACCATAACCGATACATTTAATAACTAATTAACTAACATTGAATTTTTGTATTTTATATATGTATATACAAATAGAAAATCAATCACTCTCAATTCAACGTAACGAAACATGTTGGTTTTTGGTCCGTCCATGACATTTTGGAATGGCAGGGACTAAACTGTAATTATATGTAAATT
Source organism: Euphorbia tirucalli (assembly GCA_039660915.1). NCBI lineage: Eukaryota > Viridiplantae > Streptophyta > Magnoliopsida > Malpighiales > Euphorbiaceae > Euphorbia > Euphorbia tirucalli. Next base: position 10,281,739 of record CM077638.1, read on the forward strand.
ACAGGGACCAAATATGTAATTTGATCCGACCCTATATATAGATAGAAGTTGGGATTTCCACTATAAATAGAGAAGAAGTTTCTCTATTTCCGATTGAGAGGGAATCGTAGAGATTCCCATTCTACTCCCGGGGAAAACGTCCCTACCGATAAAACACGGATTACTTCTTCGTTCGTCGGAAGAATTCACGGATATAGCCCGTACTCAGTGTATTCATACACTCGTAGGAAAGGCAACCAGAACGATCCGGTTTCTCGCGTAGATCAGATCCATTCCATAAACGAGTTTCCGCTGCACATAAACCGTAAGTCTGTTCATTTATTCTGTTTATGGTTATCTATGGAATTCTGACTTCATTGGTATCAGAGCCGAAAGGTTTATAGATTGATGTGTTCGAATCTAGTTTTCTGGTATTCCATGAATATTGATGTGTTCATATCTTGGTTTATGGAAATCCGTGAATAAGAATACGTTTCTTTATTCGTTTGAATACGTATTTATTCGTTTAAATACATATTTGTTCGTTTTGATACGGATTTATAGTGAAATCCGAGTCAAAATAATTCCGTAGACATTGAAATCTGATATTCCATGACAAAAGAATATGTTTCTGTCTATTTTGTATTCGTTTTTGTTCGTTTTGATACGGATTTACATTGTTATCCGAGTCAAAACGATACCGTATTAGATCCAACAGTACAAAGTGTCAAACTTTTTTGTCGGAATTTCGTAAATCTGACCATACCACTGAAATCAGCACGAAAAATCGAGTCGGAATGTCAAATTTCAGGACCAACGGAGGCCCAGAAGGCGGCGCGTGGCCCTCACTCTCCACCACCGCGAGTGGATTTCGTTTCCAAAGCGGTTGGGGAAGTTTTGCTGCTGGACACGTGGCGCGACTCAATTCGTTGATTTTCTGACGGTTGAAAAGTCTAACCAATCACGTTAGAACACGTGTCCAAGTCAACTTCTCTTGAAACGGTCAACTGTCACGTTTCGATGACGTGTACCAATAGCATGTCGCCATGTGTCAAAACATTTGTGTTTCTGCCACGTCATCATGCCACATCATCGTGACACGTCATCACTATGGACAAATAGGGCGATGACACGTGTCAAGACTGTGCCACATCATCACGACACGTCATCATCCACGTCATCCGTTGACCCAATCAGGTAATGACACGTGTCATATGTGCCACGTCATCACGAATCACAAGCTGCCACGTGTCACATGCGTCAGCAACCCTATGTAGCGCGTGGAGGCGCGTTTCCGCGCGTGGAACAGAATCTGGAGGCGCGTGTGGGCGCGTGAGGAGTCTTCCGGCGGCCAAATTTCGTCAAATTTTTTCCAGAATGAATTTTTCCATTTTTCTTGAATTTTTGGTATATTTTGATTAATTTTTGGAATTCATTTGGTATTTCAAACTAAATTTACATGTATTTATTGTGTATAAATGCTTAATTTATATTTCATAAATTCAAGAAAATTCAGTATATTTATTATGTATTTATATACTAATTTTTGGTTGATCATTAACAAGTTTTGGTTATTTCTATATATGTTATAGAGATGAAAACGTTCGTGAAAACGGTGAAAATAATCCAGTCTCATGAGGAGGCAAGGACTGTCCAAAAACTTGAAGATGAGCTTTTCTCTAAATGGTATTCCCCGTTGGAGGAAGGGAATATTGTTAGAGTTTTGGAGCGGTTTAATGCGTTAAAACCGGGAAATCATAGAGCTTGTCTGGAAAGGAGGATTTTCCTTTGGAATTGATCAATTAAAAATGTTAAATTTGCGAAAAATGCTTTTCGTGAAAAACACTTTAAGAAATTCTATTTTGGAGAAAATTCTGATTTTGACGAAAGTGGACTCCATTGATGGATTAGTTCCTGAATAGGATTATGGATCCCAATGCAAAGTGTTTGTGTTAACCTTAGCTAAAACGGGAGCTAAGTTATCCTATAATCCTAAAACCATGTTACTTAGAAGTAACAAGTTGGTTCGTCGCCCTGTCTGGATACTGTTATTAAGACTGTTGTGAACATGCTTTTGGATCTCTACTATAAGTTCGTAGAGCTGATCCCAGTCGCCTTAAAAGAAATCGAGATAGTTCCACTTGATGTAAATGAAGATTGCGCTCTTCATTTTTCACTCTTTCTCTTGCTAATTTCGTTTTTCAATTTTGTATTGAATGGCTTTGTGCTAAAAGTTTTTATTGTGGTGGTAATTTTGACTAAATATTGGATATTTTTTATGGTATTATAAAATGTTTATTTGTTAAACATTGCTATTTTAGTTATTTGTTTTAGTAATTTTTTAATTTATTTAGTTTGAGATTATAACTAAGTGTTATATTACTCATTAGTTTTATACTTAAGAGAAGTATAAATGTTAAATAAATTAAAACATAATCTAAAACAAAACTAAATATATATTTATTATTGGAAATTTAAACCTAATATGGTGTTTGTATTAGCCTATGTAAATGGTGACTCGATGCATTGCGCATGGATGTTCGATTTTACGTGAACCAAACACTATTTTTAGTTTTAAATGATCTTATGATAAATATGGTGTATCGCTTACTTATTAGTGCTACTTTTGTCTTTAACGGTTTTTCAATAACTGCTTCAAAAGCAATAGTTGCTTACCTAAATAAGGGACCTTCGTTTGAACGGTGACAATTATAAAATTTGGGCTATGAAAGTCCAATACATAATTGAAGAACAAGAGGTTCTTAACACTCTGGAGAGAATAATGTTTCCTCATGCAGAGGGTAACACCGCCCAAACAAAGAGGGACCTTTAGGCTTATCAAGCCTGGAATAGGAAGAAATCATCTGCCCACATCACCATGCTTAGTGCGATGAATGATGATATTGTGAAAAAGTTTCACGTATAAAACACATGCTTAGTACGAATTATGCTCTTGAGGAGCAGAAAGTTCAAGCTGTGATACGTTCTCTGCCGATTGGGTGGGAGCATGTGAAGTTGCACCTAACCCATACCAACGACATTAAGACCTTTGACGATGCAGTTCGTCATCTTGAACTGGAAGAGGACCGTCCAGCCTCTCTTAGTGTGAAATCTGAGGTTCACATGGCTAATTCAAGTCATGGTCTGAAGTCCAAGGAGAGGAACAAGAGGTTCTTCAAGAAGAAGGCAAAGAGATCGGTGGGCAGTATTCCAGTTCAAAAGAAGGGCATGAAAGATTTTAACATTTCTAGGGTGAAATGTTACAATCGCAGATAGAAGGGGCTTTTTGCAAAAGATTGCACAGCTCCTAAGGTAAATGTTACCGAAGTGTATAAGTGTTATACATTTGTTTCAAGTTCTGTTTTCCAAACCGAATCTCGTCCTTTGTGGATCGTAGACTCAGGAACAACAGACCACGTAACAAAGGATCGAAATTCTTTTGTTGAGTTCCGTAGTGTTCCACCAGGAACTAAGTGGATATACGTGGAAAACAACTCTAAAGAGGAAGTCTTAGGGATTGGTTGTTGTCAGCTGGTCTTGAATGGTGGTCGACCACTATTTCTTAAAGATGTCCTCTATGCTCCTAGGAATTCAAAGGAACTTGATATCTGTTTCTGCCCTCATGAATTTGGGATTCATGTTATCTTTTGAATTGAACAATTTTAGTCTCTTTCTAAATAATATATGCTTTGGTGGTGGACAGTTGTTGGATGGTTTTATTGTTTTGGATTTGGATCCAAATTATGTGTGTCATAATAGTTTTTCCTTTAATGTTAACTCGTCTGTGGATATTGTTAGCATTTTGAAAATGTGACATGTCACATTGATCAACATCGTTTAGTACGATTGGCTAAAGCAGGTTTGTTGGCTGATTTATCAAAAGTAGATCTTCCAACTTGTGAAAGCTGCTTAAAAGGAAAAATGACAAGAAAACCATTTGGTAAAGCTACGCGAGCTGACCAACCATTGCAATTAATCCATTCTGACATCTGTGGCCCAATGAATGTTAGGGCAAGGCATGGTGCGTACTATTTCATTACATTCATAGACGACTATACAAAGTATGGTCATGTCTATTTGATTGCACATAAATCTAAAGCATTAGCATGTTTCAAAAGATTTATGGCTCTAGTTGCAAATCAATTAGAGTAGAGAATCAAAGTTTTAAGGACCGAACGGGGAAGAGAGTACCTCTCCGAGGAATTTAAAGTTTTATGTGATGAAACAGGTATTGAACATCAGTTGACAATACCTAGGACTCCACAACAAAATGGAGTAACGGAAAGAAGAAACCGAACCCTCTTAGAGATGGTGAGGTCTATGATGGCTGAAGCCAATTTGCCTATCTCTTTTTTTGGGGAGACACACTATTGGCTACCACATATGTACTCAATAGAGTACCTTCTAAATCCGTTGAAACCACGCCTTGTGAATTGTGGACGAGCCGCAAGCCCAATTTTGAACCATTTGCGACCATAGGGATGTGCTAGCTATGTTCGTGATACATCTAGCAAGCATGGCAAGCTAGGTCCTAGAGGCAAGAAAGGTATCTTTATACGATATCCTGATTTCTCCAAAGGATATGTTCTGGTGGGGGAAAATGAGAATGGTCAAATAACAGAATTTGAGCACGAGATGTCACATTCTTAGAGAATGAATTTCCTACGTTGGGAGAAGTGGATAAGGAATTCACTTTCTTTAAAACTCAAGAGTCTGAAACTTCAGGATCGCTCAATCCGAGTGGGAGGAATGAAGTTGAAGACGTAAGGGAAAGGGAAGAGAATGATCTTTTTTCAACCTTCACAAGCGGATTTGAGTAATCCTAACCCTGACTTGAGTGGTCTTGGTTTGAGTGGGAGTCTTGCTCCAAATTCAAGTGTGAATATGGATATAGATCCCAGTGGGAGTGGTCCCAGTGGGAGTTCTGCCCAACACCTTGATGAATATATGAGATTTGTTTATCAAGAAGCAAAAACTCTAAGACGATCACAGAGGGGAAATATCCCGCAACGCCGTCATTTAATTGATAGCGAAGCTCTCTCGATCGTAACTCAAATTAAAGATATTCCAAATAACATGAGAGAGTTATTGGAATCCCCAGCGAAAGAAGAATGGATTAAAGCAATGGAAAGTGAAATGGAGTCAATAAGGGTCAACAAAGTTTGGGAACTAGTTGATCTGTCCAAAGGGCGTAGAACCATTGGGAATAAATGGGTACATACGATAAAGCGATCAGCGGATAGGAAACGTATCCAGACTAAGAGTTGGCTGATTGCGAAGGGGTTTGCACAACAGGAAGGAATTGACTGTCAGGAGTCTTTTTCACCCGTTGTTCGTTTCACGTCTATAAGAATTGTACTTGCTTTTGTAGCATGTATGGACCTTGAATTACATCAAATGGATGTAAAAACTGTGTTCTTAAATGGCAAACTGAACAAAGAAATCTATATGGTTTCATTGTCCAGGGACCAGAACATAAGGTTTGTAAGTTGAAAAGATCAATTTATAGCCTTAAGCAGTCTTCAAGACAATGGTATTTTCGTTTCCATGAAATGATTATATCAATGAAATTTAAGGTGATTAATGCAGACTCGTGTGTCTACATTAAGCGTGAAAACGGAAGGAAGTTTGTTATTCTAACGTTATACGTTAACGATATTTGTTAGCAGGAAATGACACTTCCTTACTCAAGAAAGTAAAGACTTGGTTGTCTTCTAACTTTGAGATGAAGGATCTAGGAGAAGCTAATTACATTCTTGAGGTTGAGATCTCAAGAGATCGATCTAAGAGATTATTGGCTCTTTCACAAGAGACGTATATCAATAAGATCTTAGAACGGTTTGGTATGGCTCACTGTGATCCCGATCCAACCCCTATTGCATAAGGTACGGAACTAAATTCAAGTATGTGTCCCACGACTCCAGAAGAGACTAAAAGGATGAAGAGAATTCCTTTTAGGTGTGCAATTGGTAGCTTGATGTATGCTATGATTTGTACACTACCTGATATAGGTTTTGCGGTGGGTCTCGCAAGCCGTTATCAGGCTAATCCAGGTTTGAAGCATTAGGCAGCAGTGAAAAGGATATTGAGATATTTGAAGGGGACTTCAAATTATTCCCTTTATTACCAAGGAAAGGATCTGCAGTTAAAGGGATACACAGATGCTGATCACGGAACTGATAAAGACGGGAGGTAGTCCACGTCTGGGTATATTTTCATTCTAGGAAATGGTGCAATTTCCTGGTGTAGCAAGAAACAAACTTGCGTGACATTATCAACTACGGAGTCTGTATATGTAACTATAGTAGCTGCAGTACTAGAAGCGTTTTGATTCGCTTCATAGATCTTTTGGATCTATTGCCTAAAAGGAAATATACGACTATCTATTCTGACAGCACTGCATCGATAGCTTATTTCAAGAATATTTGTTATCATGGAAAAAGCAAGATATCGATATAAAAATATCATTTTGTTAAAGACAAAATAGCACAGAGAGAAATAAGTTTAGTGCATGTTCCAACTGGTAATATGATTACAGATTCGTTACCAAAGCCAATAGTTCCAAATGTTTTTGGTAAACACATTTTGGAATTTGGTCTTCGTAGGTTATAGGAACATGTTGTTGTTTTTGAACTGTTATAATAACTTTGGCAAATTCTATTGCAATAGAATGTGAGTTATTTGTTGTGTTCAAATTCATTCACTAATTAAAGCGATACACATAGAGCTATTGAGTATAGTTCAGTATGTTGGCGAAATGTCATCTACTCACATAGATGAATCTTTTACTATGATTGTGTATTCATAGGTAAAAGTGGGAGTGTGAGTTACTCCATATATGATATTTTGTGTAATATCATCATTTCGTTTATACCGAAAGCTGTCCTGTGAAAGGCTTAAATGTGGACTAGAGGTACTGATGCATGAGTTGCATTTAGAGACTGAATGCTTTCGCATAGTGTTTATAAAACATACGTCCTAAGTGCATTAACACTATGGCATATGTTAGTAATATGTGTAAAAGCCGACCAAGGGATGGAAAGAAGAAAATTGATCACAACTTTCCTAATGTGAGACCCAAATGAAACTATGAGTTTCAAGTTCACCCTTAAGGACTCTTGTAAATAACAAGAAGGGTATGTCTGATGATTAACTTGATTGGAACCCTAAACTAGGCTTCGTTAGCTATGAACGGGCATATAAGGACCAGTCAGATAAGCATTAGACATGTGGTGGAAGGTTATTTATAGAGAGGAAGTACATTTTCAGTAACATGTCACTTAGTAAACATATAACACTCAAGCTCAATACTTTTTCGTGGAAAAGGTATGTAGTGTATATGAATGTTTTCGTGAGATCAAAAGTGAGTCGAAAACTAGTGATCATGGAAAATGGACTAGGGGGAAGTCACGTTAAGCTAAAGGTGGAACGATGAAGGAGAGCTTCAAGGTTTAACCGTTACGTTGACTGGTCGCGTGAATTCGCCGAATAAGAACTGAAAGAAGTATGTGTGTTCAATCGCAATGAAAGTGTGTCTTGTCATGTGCGAGTGGGAGATGTTGGTTTTTGGTCCGCCCATGACATTTTGGAATGGCAGGGACTAAACTGTAATTATGTGTAAATTACAGGGACCAAATATGTAATTTGGTCCGACCCTATATATAGATGGAAGTTGGGATTTCCACTATAAATAGAGAAGAAGTTTCTCTATTTCCGATTGAGAGGGAATCGTAGAGATTCCCATTCTACTCCCGGGGAAAACGTCCCTACCGATAAAACACGGATTACTTCTTCGTTCGTCGGAAGAATTCACGGATATAGCCCGTACTCAGTGTATTCATACACTCGTAGGAAAGGCAACCAGAATGATCCGGTTTCTCGCGTATATCAGATCCATTCCATAAACGAGTTTCCGCTGCACATAAACCGTAAGTCTGTTCATTTATTCTGTTTATGGTTATCTATGGAATTCTGACTTCAAAACAGTTACAAATATAAGATAGATAAAAGTTATATTAAATTCTTTTACTTAATGAGCAGTCTGATTCGCCTAATAACCTTTGACAATCCACGATGATATTACCAATAGACGCCTTAATACTACTTGTAGAATTTACTCACATTCAGCGTATATCATTCGACTATTATATTTGACAGATTCAACGACTCTACCTTCTTAGAGCTTCTTTATAACTCATAGCCTCTACTAAATCAGGATCACCTCCACTAAAAAGCAAAGCACTTAGAGCCGCAACAACCCCTCCAACCAATGTCGGGTATTTGTGTGTAATAGATTTATGCACAAATAGTGTGTAGAAGCATAAGAAGATATACATAAAAAAAAAAAAAAACTAACATGTAAGTTTAAGGTAAATTTGAGTAGTAGATTCGATTTTTGATGTACTTTAAAAAATAAATAAAAAAAAAAAGTTTGATTAGGAAAAAGATGTGTAAGTTCGTAGCTGAACAATGAAAGCATCAGGCATATGATAGGGCAAAATAAACGGTATTGTCGATGTACTTTTCGTATTGTACGGAGTTGTAATATAAATTACTTGAAGATTCGTGAAACTGAAACCAAAAAAGAAGGAAATCAGTAACACATGCAACAACGTGTGTGTGGTATGGGTGCTTTTTTTTTTTTTTTTTTTTTTTAATTTTGTTTTTGATACCTTAATTAAATCACAGCTGCACATGTTATTTGATACCTAAATGAGATACAATTTTTTCCTTTGGTTTTATTTTTCAAATTTTACCCTTTTAAGTACAAACGTGTATGAGATCTGCCCATCATAATATATTCCAATTTTGTTATATGTGTGCATCCTATTATTTGTATTATTGGTTAATTAGGGTGTGTGCATGTTTCATTTTTTAAATCGTCTTCCACGTTTTATTCATATTTACTCTTTATTTTTGCCACCTATACTTTTGTTTAATTCATTGCTACTCAATTTATATATTTCCTTTTTGCATATAAGGGCTTTATAATTAGTCCAATCAAATTGAGATTATTATTCATTATTATTATTTAGCCCCTAAACTTTTAAAATCATCGATTTACTCCATCCATATTATTTTTCTTAATAAGGGTATTTGGAAATAAAAACAAATGAATTTAATTGTCATACATTCATTTCAAAATTTACAGTAAAAAAATCAGTTCAATTTTATATTTTTAACTATTCTAATTTCAAACATAAACTTCCATATAAAATTCATTTATGAATAAATTTTATATTTTCAATCTTTCGTTCTAAATAATGCTTTTAGATAATTATTCTTTTAGTACATGCTAAGTAATAACATTTTTTGGAGACGTTTTCACTGTAGTTGTGGATTTCAGTCATAATATTAAATATCTTATATGGGACCACCTAACTCATATCAATATATGATTATGCTGTGTTACTATTATCTTATATTTATAATTAACCCCTAATAAAATCTAAGTTCTGATAATTAAGAAAATTAGTGCTTATTTAATTATTAAGTGGACCAACTAATTTTATTTTGATATTATAATTAAATTTGGATGCAAAGTCAATATTACAATTTAGGTTCTATTATTTCTTTGATGAATTAGGAGCCAAATTTCAAATGTGGTCCTTGGAAAGAGGAAATATAGAAATGGATGAACACAGAACGGGCCAGCCATGCCAAGCCCAGCCCAGACCAGCTCAATTCAACTGATTTGATTGCGGCTGTACGATGTTACCCTAATGTCTCTATTCTCAATTATTGTCTACATTTCTTCTTTTGTTTCATTATTTTTTCAAAATACATTATATGTAGTATATGCAATTAATCAATTTGACATCATACACTTTTTTTTAATTTTTTTAATATATTCGACCTCAAAACCTAAATTAAGCAGTTACAAATATTTACGTCTCAAGTTAACTTTAATTAATAGTTCAAGAAAATGCATTAAGGAAAAAAAAATTTAAGTACTATTAAAATTAAACATAGAATATTTTATTGATCAAATTAATTGAAACTTACATTTTTAAATTTACTTAACTTAGCATCTTAAGTTTGGTGACGGTTTTCTTACAAAAAAAAAAAAAAAAAAAAAAAAAAAAAACTTAAGCTTTACTTAACATGATTTAAAAAACATATATATATATATATATCTCGTATTAGGTAATTTAAATTATTTAACATACAATTTTTTTTATTGTAATTGAACATTTGAAATGTAAAATTTGAACGAAACAATATTTACAACAATTTCAATATTAAATAAAGAAATATAAAACTACATAGTTTATAGTAATGATATTATGTTGAATATTTGGACCCAACGCAACCAAGAAAAAAAAAAAATCATACTTATAAATGATATTTTATCTAGCTCAACTAATACACTTAATAGATATCTTGCTTTATTAATATCATTAATTTTAACATTTCGATTAAACTGTAATTTTTTTGAACTTGTTATTTTCTTTTTTTTTTAAAAGAAAAATATAATTCTAAACGGAATAAATAATTTTGTCACAGTATGTAATTTTAGTAAATGAAATATATACGTGATGAAGCCAAATTATAATACAATTTTATAAAATTTTTATAATGACCATGAAAATTTAATGTAAGAGAAATATAATTTTGCGATGGACGGCAATATCACATGAAGAATCTTTAAAAGAGATAAAAACAAAATTTAATTTCGTTTTTGCATATAGTAATGAAAATGTATTAGCATTAATAAATAAATAAATAAATAATAATTTTCTCTCTCTAAAAGACACGCATCCTTTTTTCCTTTACGCGCACACTGATCTGATATCGTCTTCCTCTCTCTCTCTCATCTCTGTAAAGACAAAACCGTGGATCTATCTCATCCCACCATTTCCTTCTCTCCCTCTGCTCTTCACTCTCAATTCAGATCTGCCCTTCCTCTTCTTTTGTACATCCTAGATCTTATTTTGCTTCCGATTTTGTTCAATATGACATCTTTTCGCCCAGATCCGACTTCAAGAATCTACCCTGAGCCGGAGACGCTTTCAATCGACCACTTCGACCGCCTTCCGGACTCCCTTCTTCTCTTGGTTTTCAATAAAATCGGCGATGTCAAGGCGCTTGGCCGTTGCTGTGTTGTCTCCCGCCGATTTCACTCCCTAGTTCCTCAAGTAGATAACGTGATCGTTCGTGTCGATTGCGTCATTTCTGATGATGATACCTCTCCTTCCTCTTCCTCTGAGAAATCTCGCTCTTCTGGTTCTTCTTCTGGGTTTTCTTCGATTTTCCGTTTGGTTTTTGGTGGTATTGCTAAGCCCTTTCAGGCTCTCGGTCAGCTGCTTGGACCTAGGAGAGAGATGATTAATTCTTACTCATCAAGGAATGGGCCTTTTTCTTCTTCTTCTTCTTCTTTGACTTCTGCCTCCGCCTCTTCTTCACTGTCGGTCGGCAACGAGGATGATGGGGAAATGGATCAGGGCGGTGTTACGCACCATTCTCCTACTCAGGTTCTCAAGAATTTTAACGAAATTCGGTTTTTACGGATCGAATTGCCGAGTGGAGAATTAGGGATTGATGATGGGGTGCTTTTGAAATGGAGGGCTGATTTCGGATCTACCCTTGATAATTGTGTTATTCTCGGCGCTGCTTCCGTTATCAACAACGGCCTCGGCAAAGGTTGCTCCAATTTCGCAGAAAATGGCCCCGATGGGGCTTGTGGCAACGGTAATAACGGCAACAATGGGGGTAATGTTAATAGTGGCATAGAGGATAATGGGAGTATACCCGAGTCATTTTACACCAACGGAGGCTTGAAATTGAGGGTTGTGTGGACGATTAGCTCCTTGATTGCTGCCTCAGCGAGGCATTATCTCCTTCAGCCAATAATTGCGGAGCACAAGACTCTTGATAGCTTGGTACTGACTGATGCGGATGGGCAAGGAGTGCTGTGTATGAATAGGGATCAGCTGGAAGAGTTGAGGGTGAAACCCTTGTCGGCCTCTTCTGCATCCAAGAGGACGCTTGTGCCTGCTCTGAATATGAGGCTTTGGTATGCTCCCCAACTGGAATTGCCTGATGGGATTGTGCTGAAAGGGGCAACTTTGGTTGCTATTAGACCCAGTGAACAGTCTACTGCCAAGAAGGAGGTTTGTGATGCGAATTGGGTTTCCACAGCCTTTGAGGAGCCATTTGGTACCGCGGCTAAGATGCTTGTCAAGAGGAGAACTTACTGTTTGGAGATGAACTCATTCTAATGATATCGCTGAAGCTGAGGTAAATTTCATATCTTTGATTCTACATTGCATTGAATTTGAAGTGAAGTTGATTTGGTTTTAATCTCTGTTTTATGATTTGTTTGTGAGAAGAAGTTGCCTGTGATAATATAGATAGCAGTTATGATTTCTTATTGATGTGTTAACCTTCTGTACCAATTCTTTGAAGCATTTCATTTTCTCTGCTATCTTTATTATTCCAGTTGCAATCTTTATTAGGAACTAGGCTTAAAGGTAGCTCAATCAAATGTTGAATTGTCATATTATGTCCAATGTATGTCAGTGTCAAAATACATGTACAATTTTATTGGGTGGTATGAACCTACATTAATATCTTCCTTTTAACGAAAGTATTTTATTACTTGTCCATGACATAATTAAATCAAGCTGCTAATTTTCGTTTTTAACAAATTCTAGTGGGGTTTTCAGGGAAAGCACAAATGGTTTGGGAGAAGGCAAGTATGCAAGATCTTTCGGAGTGGCAAATGAGAAACCAATTTTGCTTTTACACTTGGCCTGAAATGGGTTCACTGTCTCATGAAGCTGAATCCTACGCAGGATTGCCGCAATGACACCCCATCCAGAGTGGATTATGCACAGCAATCATTCAGTGTCTATGGCCTTAACTTGAAATGCATCTGCTGCTTGTTTTTATTGAGGCATATGCTTGTAAGGGTGCAACACATTAACAAAGATGAAAGGGGTTTGAGTTTGTAGTCGTTTACTTTAATCTATAATCTCTGTATGTGAAAATTATAGGTATGAATATGTTGTGCTTATAATATTACAACTTTTGAACTACATTAAGCAATGTAGTTTTGAATTAACCCTAAACATCTCTCTATCTGTGGATTAAATAAGTGCCCACTAGGCTTCTATGGTTATTTTGTTCATAAATCAGTTGATTAGTTGACATGTATCTGAATACTAGAAGTAGAAAAGTTGAATTTTATCCCTGGATGGATGATGATTATGGATGTTGTGTTGAGCTGTAACACTCATTCGTGGTGGAGTTGGATAAGATGATAGGCATTTAAGGCCCTACAGACTATTGTGGTGAACTGAATGATGCCATGAGTTAGCCAATGGTGGAAAATATCCCCAAATGGATTGGTTGTTGATTGATTTTTATGTGATGGAACTTCCTAGTGCTTTTTGAAGATATGTATGATGTATGGCTCGTCCTTTTTCAGCCTGCCTGGGTAGTGGCTTTTTGGAGAGTTAGTAGAGAAATTGACAAGAGTAATCCTCCTTTGGAAGGGAGTTTATTTAGGATGTAAGGTTTTATAAGGGTTTGTAACCTGCTATTTCTTCAAAATTTCAACATTCCAAATCGGAGGATTGGGAAGGGTCTAAATTATTCCTTAAAAAACAATTCCTTCCTACACTCCATCCAAGCAATACTTCTCTTAAGTTACCTAAATGAAAGGGACCTGTCAAAAAATACGTTGTGCAAACATGGGAATTGATGCATCAGGTTCAATAGAACTCAAAAGTTAACAATGCTTGAGCAAGAGTAGTGTTAATCTCTTGAAAAGTTCAAGTTTTATGATCTAAGTTGTTTATGTTTATACATGTCAGCATCAATGACATCCTGCAGACCTTTCCTCTTTCCTCTGCGTAGAGTTAAGAAATTATAGAAGAATTGCAGTTGATTTGCAGTGAAATGAGGATGGTGAAGCAAGCATTATTCTTCCTACTCTGAAAATAATGGGGAAGCATAACATGATTTGCGAAAATGAATGGACTTTAATTAAGTTTTCTTTCTTAGAAGCAAAGTTGGGTGGTGCCTACAAGCCAAGTACTTTTTGTTTTCTTCCTCTTATATGAAAGAAAAGCAAATACATTTGATAATAGAAATGCTATATAATTATGTAGAACAAGTTGCATTTAAATATACAAATTTGCTAGGCCATAAATACAGGGGGCCAACAATACATTATGCGGAAATTCTCCTCTACATTCTCTTTGATTTAGACAATCACAGGAACAGGATGATGACTATCCGTTTCGTATAATTATTAACTTTGCATTCTCAACACTGTCCGCTATGCTTCTACACTTGCAATGATAATGCCTAAGTACATTACAACTAATTCACTTGAAATGAAATAATTCAAATGATAGAATTAAAATGAATTTTATAAACTTATAATTGGAATGAATGAGCAAAAATCTTTTATTTGAGTTTAAGTTATGAATTGCCCCTTATTAATTAATTTTTATTAAATATAAAATTAATCAACAAGAGTGTTTTTTTTTTTTCACAGCTAGATTAAGGATTTTTTTTTTTTTTACTGGCTAAGTAATTTGTTCGAAGTTGTCCAAGTATTCCTTATATAACCATTTTTCAAATTAATTTTGTGTACATTAGATTTCAAATTTGATCTAACTTAAAAGACTAGTTGCCCTTACTATTAAATCAACCTTAATAGATTATCATGTATAATTCAAAAAGAAAATTTATTTTTCTTTATATTTTTTTTATCCTTAACAATATTCAAAATAAAATAAAATATTATCAAATAAAAATATAATAATAATTAAAAAACAAAAAATTATATTAAAAAAGTAAAAGCATAATAAAAGTATAGCGAAGTTATAATTGTCCCAAAATATTAATTTATATAAAATGCAGAATTCATTTACAAATTTCACATATCTTGATGGAATTTGCTCAAACCATATTGAATTTCATTTAAACGGTAAAAGAAGCTACTCTTGTGACACTTCGACTTACGTTCCAATCTCACTGCAGTTGTTGGAGTCTCCATTGGTGGAGCGATATATAAAACCTCTCTTAAGTCTCTCTGTTGCCTTGAGGTTTTCCCCGGCCCTGGACTGGGATATCCCTCATACTAAATTTTTAGTTAAAAAAACTGAATTCCTTAAATTTTTTTTTTTTTCATAATCAGATCACAAAAATTTAGAATCCTTGAAAGGAATAGCTTTCTTCTTTTTGACATTGAACAGCTTTGTTCTTAAAATGAACCTTATGTGCCGTTGACTGACCTGGGACTTACCTTCACCCTAGAATATTGGGTTAGAAATCATGATTCATCAACTAAATCATTTTTCATGACAAAATTGAAAAGTTTTCCTTTTAAATTACATGGTTATTGCTTATGTTATGAACACAGTTTGACTTTTGACTCTGTTATTCTTGCTGTGGCAAGTTATTTCAGTTTAACCACCGCCTCAGATTTCATCATATCGAACTGAACTCTAAGTTCCTCTTGAAACAACTAGAATTTTCTCATATGACCATAAATGGTATAAAAATGATATCCAATTAATTATTATTATTATTATTATTATTCCAGAATATACTATTCGCTATGTAATGCAATAGTCCTTTCGAATAATGGGATGGAATTAAAATTGTTAATAAGGATATATAAACTTATTTAATTTGAAAGAAATAGCTGGTTCTTTCTGTGGCTTTATCTGGAGATCACATGATAGATCTTAGATTGATACAATCCACGTGAAGGAACCTGGACTTAGTTTACAGCCTCTATTCTCTTTGGACTTTGTATGCAGGTTTCAATTGCTTTCTCTTCTATAATCTCATTGAATTGAAAAGTAATCGCTTTCATAATTGGGTATGCCACAGTTGGCTTAGCAAATAATTCTCTCTTTTTATTAATTAAATAATTAATTAGAGATAAGCAGAGGCCTCGAGTGAGTGGAGAATTATGAAAGGAAACAGATATGCTAAAACAAAGGCCCACATGTTTATTAATTAGCAGGCAATGGTTGTGATTATGAGGAAGAAATTAAAGAAGATGAATCAATAACTGCAAATTATAGCTCCAAATAAATACCATTTATGGTACTGTTTACAAAAAGTTCATGTTATTTTCTGATTTTTGTTATCATCACATGTTCTCTTCTTCTTTTTTTTTTTTTTTTTTTTTTAGGTGTACATTAAATAATTGTGTGAGTGTTGATTTCTCTCTCAATTCTGATTTTCTTTATAGAAAATTATTTGGATAAAATGAGATGACACGAATAAAAACTACTCACTTCTATCGGATAAGAATGTGTATTTTGTTCATTTTAGTGCCTTTGCTATTTATTCTTGTATTTTTGTCCATTTTCGTCCCATCAGTTTTGATAATTTTTATTCCCTATATACATGTCAAATGCTCATATTATTTCTACTTATATATATATATATATATATATATATATATATATATATATATATATATATATAATCTTCTTTTTCCGAACCCATTTAACTCTTTTTTTTAAAGACTAATAGAACTCAAATGTCAAATTACAATTAACGAAAATTGCAAAGTTTTACTTCGCCATTTTTATTTTCAATATAATACTAATAATTAAAATTTGAAAATTTGATTTGGCAACTAAATTTCGTCAATCTCAAAATTACGAAATTAATCGAAAGACAGCTATTAAAAGAAAATGAGTTAGAAAGAGTTTGAAGAGTAAGACCATTTAAAATATTTATTAAGAATAAAATAAAAATTTAACATGTATTTGATGGATAAAATTTCTTAAAACTGAAGAAATGAAATAATGAAATATAGAAAAATAAAACTTAATCGCTAAGAATACAAAGAGAAACTAGCATATTTAATTTGACCAATGCTATAGAAGTTGAAACTATAAAACAACCAAATTTAACTGAAATATAAGTTGAATTTTGTGCAAAAGCTAAACTATTGAAAAATTTTCTTATTTTGTGGTAATTACATCTATCCACTCTCTGAGCCTACCTATTTTAGTTAGCATACAAATAGGTTTACCACTGTATACAAATTTTACTAAATTTACCTTCAAAAATTTGTCTCAACGATACCTATTTCAAGCATTACTTAGTTCTTATTCTATAAACAGAAAGAAAATTTCCTTTCAGAAAGTAGAAAACACAAACTTAATTTTATTTCGATAATTTTTTATTTTTTTCCTCTAAAAAGCTGCTGAAATAAGGTAGCACCAATTCTCACTTTTGTATGAAGACTCTCTTTCAAGTAAGCTTTTGCTTATAGAATGAGGTGGAAGGTTGCTCTAACTAGTCAGTCGGTCAGTCACTTTATTAGGTTTAATGGAATTAATTCTTCCTTCAAATTACAGAATATTAATAATTTCATGCTTGCAAGTTTCATTGGGCCAGAACAGAGATTCTAGCCTACATTGTCAATTATGGGCTTCGAAATTATCTCATACCCACTTGGCCCAATTAGGCAATGTGTAGTAATCTATGCCTTAGCAACAGTGACTACTACTGCAATACTGCCAATTTGGGGAGCTAACGGTAAAGAAGAATGCCACCTCCTGCTTTCACTTATATGCGTCGTTGTGTCTAGTTTAACTTAAGACTTTGAGGAAAGAAAAAATAAACAAATTTCAATTCATTAGCCCAAAAAGTGAAAACTCATTAAATCACTGATGCATACTCACTAAGACATGTATAATCTATTATGCTCAACCAATTCATAAGATAGATATATAGTTTGTTTATTTGGTAAAACTAATTTAATACTACAATGAGATATTTGTGGATATTTATGTGGAGAAATCCACATCAGTAATTAATATCCACGTATTCTTTGAAAGATTTTTTTTTTTTTTTTTTCTTTTTGCCTTTTGGCGACCAGTTGTAGCTGATGGAAAAAGTAGGTCATGGCCAATGAGTTCATTACATCTTTATAATAAATAATTTAATATTAATTTTAAGGGCATTAAGATTGTTAATGTACGTATACATGATTGGTGGATTAGTATAATTAATAATAAATGGAAATGTCTGTGTTGTAAATCTTTAGGCGAGTGGTCTTGTTTAAGGCTTTTTCCTTTTAGTTCGTTTTGCTGTATACGAAACTTCATTTTCAGCCATAGTAATTTTTTTTGCTTTTCACATAAATACTTACTTTTTGTTACCATATAACTTTTTTACGTATAAAGCAAAAGTTTGCATAAATACATAAAAACCTTTCCAAAATTTCAAAAATACCTAAAAAAGCTTATTTCTGTTTTACGTGATTCATTCCCAAAAACAACAAAGACAAAAAATCATAATCTCCAAAATATTTCTTCTTCTTTGTCCACGTTTCTCTCTCCTTTTTTTTTATAATTTTTAATCTAATTTTGCATTTATCTCTCAATCCGTTTATTTTTTTGTCATGTGACTTTAGAAAGTTTTTTTTTTTTTTTTATCTTCGAAACAAACTCCATATGTATATACTTTTTTCAACATATTTTTTTCACTAAGGTATAACTAATTATACCTTTGTATCTTAAGGTATAACTAAGGTATAACTAAAGTATAACTAAGGTATAATCAATATAATAGTGTATCTTCATGTATAACTAAATTATAATTAAGGTATAACTAAGGTATAAACACTGTAATAGTGTATCTTAAGGTATAATTAGGGTATAACTAATGTATAATCAATGTAATAGTATATCTTAAGGTATAATTAATGTATAACTAAGGTATAATCAATGTAATAGTATATCTTAAGGTGTAATTAAGGTATAACAAAGGTATAATCACTGTAATAGTGTATCTTAAGATATAAGTAAGGTATAATTAATATAATAATGTATCTTAGGGTATAAATAAGGAATAACTAAGTTATAATCACTATAATAGTGTATCTTAAGATATAATTAAGGTATAATCAATGTTATAGCGTATCCTAATGTATAAATAGTGTATAATAATGTATAAGCAGTATATAAAGAGTGTATAACAATGTATAATCAATGTAATTGTGTATCTTAAGGTATAACTAATGTATAATTAATGTATAAATAAGGTTTAAATAAGGTATAATCACTGTAATAGTATATCTTAAGGTATAATTAAGGTATAAGTAAAATATAATCAATATAATAATGTATCTTAGGGTATAAATAAGGAATAACTAAGGTATAATCACTTTAATAGTGTATCTTAAGGTATAATTAAGGTATAATCAATGTAATATTGTATCTTAAGGTATAATTAAGGTATAAATAATGTATAATCACTGTAGTTATACATTAATTACATTAATTATACATCGTGATACATTAATTATGTCTTATTTATACATTGTTTAAGCATTATAGTTTACAAACAGTGTAAAACAGTGTATTTATAACTTTTATAAATATTATATGTTAGTTATACCTTGTGATACAATAATCATACTTTAGTTATACATTGTTTATACTTTTGTGAACCTGTTAGACATTGTTTATATACTGTTTGTACCTTATTTTATACATTATTTAAGCATTATAGTGTATAACCAATGTATAACAGTGTATAATAATGTATAAGAAGTGTATAACAATGTATAATAAATGTATAAATAATGTATAAGAAGTGTATAATAATGTATAAACAGTATATAATAATATATAAGCAGTGTATAACAATGTATAAGAGTGTATAAGAAGTTTATAAACAATGTATAATTAGTGTATAAACAATGTATAACAATATATAAGAAGTGTATAATAGTGTATAACAATATATAAGAAGTATATAAACAGTGTATAACAATGTATAACAATGTATAAGAATTGAACAAATGGTGTATAAGCAGTGTATAATAAGTGTATAACAATGCATAAGCAGTGTATAACAAGGTATAATCAATGTAATTGTGTATCTTAAGGTATAACTAATGTATAATTAATGTATAACTATGGTATAATCAATGTATAATAAGTGTATAAATAGTGTATAACAATGTATAAGAAGTGTATAACAATGTATAAGCAGTGTATAATAATGTATAAGCAGTGTATAAACAGTGTATAAGTAGTGTATAACGGTGTATAAGAGGTATATAAACAATGTATAATAAGTATATAAACAGTGTATAAACAATGTATAACAATTTATAAGAAGTGTATAACAGTGTACAACTATGTATAAGAAGTGTATAAACAGTGTATAGCAATGTATAATAAGTGTATAAACAGTGTATAACAATGTTTTAGTACTTAAGCAAAATGGGTCAACACACTGCCAATTAATTCTTCGAACAAATTACAATCCATAAGAACAGCGTAATACAACTATAGGACTATAAAAGGCTAACTAACATAATTATCTTACCTCCTTCGTTTTATCTCCAGCAACAACAGTGCCTTTTGCATCATAGGCTTCAAACTTCTGCAAGGAATAAGCAAAAGCACAGGTCAACTAAGCTGAAAGACTGCAATAGATTCACAAACAACAGAAAATACATTGGCAGATAGTTGCTTCAAACTAAAGCATCAACCTTCAATTCGACAAATGATTAAACTCTTGAACATGTAATTATTGCTAATCAATTATGTGAGGCATACAAAGCATGAACTCTCAAGATTTGAAAATGCATTGTTTTGTTATAATATAAAGTACTGCAAATGAACTAAGTGAATAAATAAACTACTTAAGGCAGTGGAAGGTGAATTTGTAAATTAGTAATCCAGGACCCTTTTTCTCGGTCTTCAGAAATTGCAGTCAGTCACTCCAATTCTATAAGGATGGATGTTAACCACAAAGTATCCAAGAAGGACAGTATTGCAGGAAAGGGACTAAAAAGTTTGACTCCTAATTAATATTCGGGGTTAGATAAGACTTGCAAAATTTGGGTTGCACTGCGCCAAGGAGCAAAAGTTTCTGAGGTAACAAAATTGGCACGTAAGATGACCATAGGACATATACCGCAGCAAGGTTATCATTACCTGCTTTGTAAGTAGCTCAATTGTTAGCTGTATGAAATCCTTTTTAAGGTCTTTTGGATCGACACCAATCTGAAATTATACACAAAAAGGAAAATGTGTGATTTAGAGCAGATAAAAGAGCTACTGTTTGAAATTCAGGGATATCCACAACTACATCTTTCCACCTTTCCTTTAAGATATAAAATTACGTAGTATTTATTTGTTTCAACACTAGACTATGCAGAATCTGTAAGGGATAAATCAAACTCTCAAGGGACCAGAATCTGAATACTTGCTAGTCGAGCTCGCAAAGTTCATATCTTAACCACAGGTTCAATCATTTCCTAGTAAACTTCACTCCACTTAGACTCTCATTGTTTAATTTCGTTCTTGAGTTCCAGTCAGTAACATAAAATTACTAGAGATATAATACCTATATTAAACCAGACAAGATCGTCGAATAAAGAAAGCCAAGAGAAGATAATGGATGGTTGACTTCAGGAAAAGAAGAAACAAGCTAGAAGGTAACAGAACAAGAACATACGGAGTACATTTTCTTTGTAACTGCTTTCCTCGATGACTTTTTGTCACCATTTGCCATCTGAGTACTTATCTGGAAAAAGAAGCAGGAAAGAGGGCAGAATAAATAGGCATTCAAGCACACCATTTTCCTCAGATGACATAAACAATGTCAACATAACACTAATTGAATTATTAGAAATTTGAGCATGGTACCTTCTTGTACAACTCAATGGCCTCTATAAATTTAAAAAAAAATGGAAAATGGAAAATCGAGAGCCATTGTTAGAATCACAGAAAAGGGAAAATGGAAAATCTAGAGCAAGACAGCAAGAGTAGTAAAAGCTCCAATTGTGTAAAAGCCCCAAATATATTCGATTGATCTGTACAGAGCGAGAAAGAGAGGAGATGGGGAGGTTTGTAATTGAGGATACATATTTTCAAGAAAGAGAGGTAGAATGCGTATGAGAAAGACAAAAAAAACCTAATTAGCGTATTTAAAAAATGTATTTTGAAAGAAAAGGTATTTAAGAAAATATGACATATTTAAAAAATGTATTTTGAAAGAAAGGGTATTTAAGAAAATGGGGAAAGGTAATGGGTCAAAACCAAACTTAAAATAGTTGTAAAATCGACAATTTCCCTAATTTTTTCCCCCTCTATTTAATTTCTTCCTAAAATTATTATTTGAAGGTTTTTGTTATTTGTGTGTATGGGCCCACCAAAATTATGAGTTGGTATTTGGCAACTTAAGAGTATCGGCCCATGACATCTCCAAAGGGATACATGCAATGAAAAAGAATAGAGGGATTACACTGACAGTTCACTGGGAGTGAAATCAAGGGATGTGCGGGACTTTTTATCTACGGACGCACGTTTTTAATAATAAGAAATTATAGAATAAGTAGGATACACACCATGATTCATGCGTCAACGTAATGTATTTTAAAATTAGAGTTTATAGTTTACAGGGTTTAGATTCTAAAATTTTATTTAAATAATTTATATGTAATTAATTAATTACATATTGTTATTTTCATTAGTTGAGGTGTGAATTGTCATAATTTTGCTGGCTTTAGTATAAGGATGATTTGGTGCACCAAATATACCATATAATTCAGGAATAGTTGTACACTTTTCATGTGTTTAATATATATCTTCTGTACTACATATACTTGTAACATTACCGCCACAAGATATGTGGCCTAAAATATTTGTCTGATATTATCTACAGCATTAATACATAAAATAAAGTTGAAGGCTTTGTTTCCAATACTTGCTTTAATATAAACTATGAATTTGCGCTTTAAAAAGCATCTGTTAATGGAAACTACAGTTCTTGATGAAAAGGTCTTAGAACAAGTTAATCGATATATGTTGCTTCACTACGATCATATATCTCTTTATCAAAGGTTGGTTACTCAAATTATCAGTACATAAGTTTTTTTCCTTTATTTTATTGGAAAATTCAGAATTTTCGACTTATTTAAACTTTAAACAGTGAATTTTTGGCTACTCAAAGAAGATTGTATCGTACAAATCGATCTAACCCACAAGGTGACTTCATTAAATATACAAAACAAGGAAAGGTGAGTGATATTTCTCTTAATGACAGTGATGCAAGATAATCCAGTGAAATTCCTATGTTTTTAGTATCATGTATAAACCTACAAAATTATTTACTTATCCATATGAAATTTTTAGCTTTAAAGTAAACTCAATCTCTTTCATTAAGTGTTGCTCTAATTTCAGAGTTAAAAATGTTCCCGTACTCCCAGCGTAATCCTCAAAATTCGCTATTTCCATTTTTTCAAATGTACCCATTGAAGCTTTAATGCTGGTTCTGAAACCTCTTCATTTTCACCTTTATTCATCTACTTGTTAGGTCTTTAATTTCGATGGACCTTAATTAGCTTACTAGAAAGACATATATGGGTATGAGAGAATCCACCATGCTTCCAGGTTTTCAACTCCAACTTCAATTTACTCATTTTTGGTGCTTAAATTATTTGACATATCTGCATTTTATTGAGTTGCATTCTAGATATGTCTCATTTTGGATAGTTGTTAATTACTTTCTTATTTCAATTTGGATAACTTCATTGATTGGAATTTCAGTCTTTACAATGTTTTAAATTGGGTTTTTCACTGTTGTTGTCCGTTGTGCATTGCTGTTGCTTTGGGTTCTGCAGTTTTTTGATGCTTCTGCTGGGATTTGCAGTTTTTTTGCTGCTATCTAGTTTGTTAAGGTTGTTGGCTTTACAGTCTTGTTGTTGTTGTCTGTTCATGCAGTTTTTTTACTGCGGTTGTTGGTTTCCGTAAATTTTTACTGCTACTGTTGATTGTGCATTGTTGTTGTTTATGTAGGTTTTTATGCAGTTCTTTTTACTGTTGTTGGTTTGTGCAATTTTTTACTACTGCTGTTCGCACTTAGAAGCAGCCAATTATCAATGCAGTTATTGGTGGAGGTCAAATTAGAGGTTTAAAGATTACATAGATATTTGTATCGTTGTTGGCACTCTAAAGGTGTTTCTTTTCTCTGATATTGTTTAATTAATTTTGTTTAGGTGTTCAAGTTTGTAGCATTTGGTACTTGCATATTGAGACAGTCAATAGTTATTTATATTTTTGTAATGATTTATAATAGATAATTGGATATGTTAATTGTATAATGTTATTGTACTTAATAAAGAGTTTTATTTGTCTTGTCTTTTATCATTCTAAGAGTTAGCATTTATTTAATTTAAAATTAGTGAATTTAATTTATTGTGAAAATTAAAAAATAATATGGTGTAGCTAAATAAGGACACCAATATAAATTGTCATAATTTACAGACACTATTTGTGAAAAAGCACAGTACGTGGAATGTTTCAAATACTTAGTGTATCTGAATAGCAACACAATAGCATATATGCACCAATTACGATACATTTTAAATTTTGAGACGCTTTTTAGTGAAAAATGTTACTAAAATGGGGACATTGTAATAATTTAGCATCACTTTTTTAGCAATGCTTATTTATACGTCATGAATCTCGGGACATTTTTTACTTAAAAAGTGTCGTCTTACTAGTAACGCTGTAAAATTATTTTGCAGCTACATGAAGACGCATCCTTAAGTACGCGTTGTCAACTTGAAATGCTTTTCTCAAAAGTGTCGTAAAATTGAACACACAATGAATAAATAGCATAGGCAAATGACAACTATAACTTTTGGTAGTTAAGTTCGGAACACATTAATTGAGCATTGTTAATTCTAAAAAATAATATGTATAAATTAATATCAACGTTACAACTTTTTTAGAATAGTAGCGTTGCTAATTTTGAGGAACACTTGTACAAAAACGTTGTTAAATTTTGTTTGCCGACATAAATACTTTACGTTGTTAAAAAAAGGGCGACGACACTTTTAGCAACACTAAACACGACATTTTTAAAAGTGTTGGTAAATACTTAGGGACACGAAAAAGCGTCGTTAAGACATATTTTTCAGCATCGTGATAACCCCCTTTTCCTGTAGTGCCTATACCCTATTTCAAAAAAACTTCAACCTGCTGCATTGACATGTAAAGTATAAATTAATTAAGCTGGGCATGAGTTAAAAAAAAAAACATCTATTAGTTAATTAAGTCTTAAGTTTGAATTTTAGCATAAAAATAAAACCGAGAGAGAGAAGTGACCTCAATAGTGTATGAACAACTTCAAAATGGGATTTACTTAAAGAAAATCGAAACCATATATTTCTTGAAGTGTGTATATTGGAAATGGAAACTTTTTCTCAAGCAGTTTCTTAGTAAAGCTAAAGTGCCTCAAGAAACTATACTTAATGCCCTAACAATCATCATAGGATCAAATTCCATTTCTCTATTAAGGGGCACTACGAGATTTGATTTAAATTAGTTTTCCTTCACAAAATTCATATATAAGTAGCAGAGAAAATAATTAGAGAGAAAAGTTTTCTACTTTTTAAGAAACAAAAAACAATACATTACAAGAAACAAGGATGCTAACAATTATATTTTCGAAGCACAAAAATAAATCCAAATTTGAAAGTTGTAGGAATTATTTGCGGTTTTGGGCCGAACGAACTTAAGAGTTGGGCTTTTTGCGTAATAATTTAGTGAGAGCATGGGCCTACAAGAGCCCAGGCCTACCACACAAGCAAGGTCGCCCGGGGATATGACTGACATTTCACTAGGAGTGAAATCAAGGGATTTGGGGACTTGGAATCCTAGTAGAGTAGAACTATGTTTTTGTTTTTGTTAGTAAAGCTATAAATAATATTATAACTTTCTTTATCTTTTATTAATTTCCAATTTTCTCCTTCAGATGGAATTTGCTATGCAATATAGAATGATTTGTATTATTGGTGTCATTGGTGATTCACAATTAAACAACCGACTCTGCAAAACTTGGGTGACTCTTAGTTCAGTATGGAGAGCAGCTAATTAATATTGCAGTCTCATATTGAAAATTACTAAAACTATTGAGTAGTGCATACTGCATTTAGTTCGTGGCAAGCCTTCTCGTTGAATTCAATTTTAGTTGCAGATTCATCTGTCCACCAAATCAGCTGTGTTTAAGAAGGAAAACCTGTATTTACATAATTGGAGACATGAATAAAAATATTGTATTCTGCCCTCCATGGACTTAAGGTGAGTAATGAAATTACTTACCACTGTAAGCTTCACATTGAGGCCATACACTTTTTGCCACCATAATCTTAACATTATTTAGGTGTATTATCAACCTGAAATTAATTTATACAGAGACGAATTTCATTCAAATTATGAAGACACTCTTCTTGAAAAATTTAAAATCTGAAAAAAAAAAATGAAAAGAAAAGGCTGATCTCTAATTAATTGATGTGGTTGAAATGGCATATGTCAAAAAGTAATATTTTTAATGCAAAACTGTAGGTATTAGAGATAAAGAAACTATAGTTAGTTTCTTTACTGCAGTGCTAGGTTAGTTAGTTTGTTATTATTAGCTCTATAAATAGCCAGCTCATTACATTTACTGAGTTAGGTTTTCAATTAATCAATTCTTCAATTTCTCTTCATCTCTTTCTATTCTTAATAGTAGGTGGTGAAATCAAAATTGTAGGAAATAATTCTTTCACAATTGAAAGGAAATGGCAACATGCAATAATAGATGCTTTCCATTCTAATTACATTTCATAAATAGTGTAGCTGAAAAAACGTAATTAGCATTAGTTTTCAATTTAATTAATTAATTTGTGTAATAGTAATCAAGTCATGAAAGGTATAATATTATGTTAGATTTTTTTAACAAAATATAGTCATTATATTACTAAAGGATACAGATTTAACAAAATTGGACCCGACGAAACAAATAAAAACCACAACAGAGAATCGGAATTATGAGAGAAAAGAAATAGTACAACATGAAAAAAAAGAAAAGAAAACACAACATGGCAGTTGAAGGAAGCGTTTATCTGGAAGTGCAATCCAAAAACTAGTATAGCCAAGCCAGAAAATCTCTAGTGCAATTCACACCACTATTAGCAATTTTATCAACCGGTCAATTCAACTGTGAACCAACTTCTACTATGGTTTGTTTGGTATAAAGTGTCGGTTTTATAAAAGCTAATGAATAGTTTGATCGGTAGTTAAATCAGCAAACCAGATCGATTGAACTACTGGTTAAATCGTCAGTTGAATGAACTTTTAATAAAATTCATTACATAATATTTTTAAAAAAATAAAAATTTAGTTGAACTTCTATTGAATCCGGTTGAACCTATTAAACCGCAAACCAATAGTCTCACCGGTTCATTATCTGATCTGGTTTCAATAACATTGCTCTTGGCTAAATCATCTGGGAAAAAATTGATTTCCCTTGATTTGTGCTGAATAGAGTAAGATTGAATATTTGACAGCCTCTTTTTAAAATGGTGCAAGGATAGATTATCATTGATGATACAACAAGTATTTATATGAGTACATTAGGGTTAGGAGTAGCTATTTAGGAATATACAAAACTACCCTTTACACCCTCTCGCAAGTTCAATAGGAGGAACAACCGTCAACTTGTGCCTTAGGCATTGAAAACGCTATTTCATCAAACCCTTGGTGAGCACATCAGCAATTTGATCCATTATATTCAAATAAAGCACACGAAGAACTCCTTTAGCAACTTTATCACGGACAAAGTGAAAACCAACTTCAATGTGTTTACTTCTATTGTGAAAAATGGGGTTAAAAGTAAGATATGTTGCTCCTAAATTATCACAATAAAGTATAGGAGTAGACACGAAAGCAAAGCCAATTGCTTTTAACAGAATTTGTAACCAATGAACCTCAAAGGCAGTAGAAGCTAAGGCTCAATATTCAGCTTCAGTGAAGACCGGGATACTGTCCTTTGTTTCCTAGAAGACCATGACACAATATTAGAGCCAAGAAAAACTGAGAAGCCAGAGGTGGACTTTCAGTCATCAACATCACCTACCCAATCTACATCCGCATAAGCAAATAATGGAGTAGATTTCCAGAGAAAATACCATAAGATGCCATCTGTAAGCGCCGAGTTTTCCCGACCTCTATGATGAGACTCCTGTATCACCTGTTGAGCAAACGAACGTGAATTAGACTTGAGATTGAGCTGAATGTCGCTTGGATTGCCTCGAATGCTCCAAAAACGGAGTAATTCTCAATCCGAAACCCCGAGGTAGGACCTTCGAGTCATTAGGGGGCTTAGAGGTGAGCGTGAGATGTCAGAAAACCTGCCCCAGTTCTGGTTACAGCCGTACGGATGTAATGCCAGAGTCACGCGACTGTAATGTTACAACCGTGCGGCTCTAGCGAGCAGTCGAGTTTTCCACCCAAAATCAGAGAGTTGGTGGCAGGGGATGGTCTCTACCGCAATTCGGTGGATTTTGGTGAGATTGAGAGAGAATTCTTAAAGTGGAGGGATAAAAAAAAGAAAAAGGAGAGTGAAAGGGGTTGGCAATCAGAATCAGAAAAATCAAAGAGAAAGAGAGAGAGAAGAAAAAAAAACAGAGAGAAGAGAGAAGAAACAAAGGTAGAAAGAAAGAGAAGAAGTAAAAACCAGAAACACAACGTAAATGGACTCTAGGAACTGAGAGTACCAAGTTCCTGATTCTACCACATCCATCGGGTTCGCTTCGGGTTGATTCGGATTGATTCAAAGTTTGGTTCGGGAATTTCGGGGCATTTGTAGAATTCAAGGCATATTTTAGCATCCAAATCTATTTTTGGACATCAAATACAATTAAACATCAACAATGTAAGCTTTGAGAGGCCTTAAACCTGTGTTTGTTGCTTTGTTTTGCATTTTCCTCTGTTTTTACAAATTTCCAGAAAGCAGACTGTCCAGTTACAGCCGTACGACTGTGTTTTTTTTAACACAGCCATGGGCTGTATTCCATAAGAACAGAGCCATGCGGCTATAGTATTATAGCCGCACGGCTGTGTTCCTCAAGGACAGAAACCCGAAAATGCCCCAATCGGCCGAAAGCAGTCAGTTTTCCATTTCATCATTCTGATTATGATCCATTTTGATCCAAACGCATCCGTGTATTGTAAAATTTTGGTTTTCGGATTTTTGATCACGCGGATACGAGGTTTTCAGTTCCATGGGTTTCGTTTTTCTGGCATTCGGGGTTGTTCGATCTAAATCGGATTTGTAGTTCAGCATTTGTGGACCCTCGGCTTCCACGAAAATCCTTAGAAAACACTGAAAATGAGCAAAACAGTATTTCCAAAATGAGAAAACCATTTTTCAGTTTCTGGGTATTACAGCTGCACGGTTGTAGTTGTTAGAGCCGCGCAGCTCTAACTAGGGCCGCACGGCTGTAGTCTCCAAAAGAAGACAGAATCACTAAACGACCCGCACGGACATCGCCGCACAGTGCTGCCTTCAGATTCGAATAGTTTTTGGCGTGTTTGCCCTTTTTAAACCTTAGATGAATATTGGAATTAGGAAACCCGTAAGAACAGAATCCCAATTTTCGGGATAACAGACCCGCTAAAAGGGAAAGATTTGCATGTATCGAGCCAATCATTTTTCAAAACCATTTTCCAGCACAAAGAAAACTTACAGGGTATTTCAAAACCGTTTTCCAGGTCTAATCGGGATGACTAGCCGAGTAGACCGGGTTATCCGCTAAATGCATGCCCCCGTTCCTAAAATCCCAATTTTGTCTTATGTGAGTTCTATTTTTGTGTCTGCTATAATTTTACTAACCACCTGTTTTGCAGCTTTCAGTCTCCATTTTATTATTTTAAATGTAATTAATAGATTAATTTGTGTATTTTAGGTGATTGTAATTTTTAAATTCTCGTGTATTTTAGGCGCCTGTAATGTAAGGACGAGAGTTTTCCTTTTTATTCGATCTGGTTATATAAGCGGCCTTTATTTTTTATTCTTTTGAACTACTCGGATGTATGATTTATTTATTCTGCAATTCATTCCTATCATTCGCTTGAGCATGGGAAATAAATACAAAACAAAATTGGGTAAAAAAAGATAATAAAGCGGATAAAATATGGTAATATAAACCAGAAAATGAATGCAAGCTTGAGGTTGAATAGGTCAATTGCCTAAACCCCAAATCTCTGTATTAGGTACAGTAGTCTATCCTCGGTAGGGAGCTGTACCGGAATTTTCGGGATGAGCTTATCCGGGTGACGACTCTATCACTGATCTTGGAATTAAGTTTCAAGGTCTTTAAGCTAATAAAATGGGAAAATGTTTTCTACAAAATAAATTTCCAAAATAAAATCAATGCTTTTTCCTAAATATGATTACCAAACCTTGATTTTCAAAAACATATTTTCATAATTCTCTTTTCCCCGGTTCACTTTGCCGCTGTGAGCACGAGTTTTTTCGACCTCTATGATGAGAGTTTATGTGTTACATACGGAGCAGACGGACTTGAATCAGGCTTGAAAGCAACCAGAATATTGCCCGAAGTATCTCAAAAGTCTTGAAAACTGAGCTATCCATGATCTGAAACCCTCGAAAAGGTCTCCCAAGTGATTTCTAGGGTTTTTAAACGCGAGTCCGATCTTCAAAATTTTACCCCGACTTTTACTGGCGGCTCTAGTGGGCAAACTAAGTTGCTCTGCAAAGCAAAGCAACTTGGCTTGACAAAAAGAGACTTTGGCACAAAATCAGAAAGTCAGATGGCCATTTAATGGAGTGAAATGATATGTGAGAGGGGATATAAAAAGAAGAAAAAAATCGTATCAGAGGGGGCAGGCAGAGAAAATATTTTTTCCAAAAAAAAGAGAGAGAGAAATAAAAAGCAGAGAGAAAGAGAAGGAGAAACCGAATACCATAAGCAAAGCATGTGAATCAAAGACACTAAAGTTAAGGCCCTAAATCAATCCTAAGACATTAGAAACAAGTTCAACAACCTTTCCTCATTGATTTGGGACCATTTCGGGTTGATTTCAGGTTGTTTTGGATTGTTGTGGTTTTCAGCCGGTTGAGCTTCCAGCACCAATTCTAAGCTTTCAATCTCTTCTTGTGTATCCAATACACTGGAACAATATCAAGGTAAACTCTGAGAGGCCTTAAACCTATTTGCATTGCCTTTTCTATGTGTTTTCTTCGTTTTTACAATTTTCGGAAACTGGATTGCCCGAATAGAGTCGGGCGACTGTGTTCATGATGAGCAGAGCCGGGCGGCTCTAATCCCAAAGCTTCTCGGCTCTGTTCTCCTGGGACAGATTCTCGATTTGTCCCGATCGACCGAAAACAGTTCGTTTTCCATTTTAAGCATTCTGTTGTGATCATTTTTTGCCCAAATCCATCTGTATGCCATAAAATTTTGGTTTCTAAATTTCTGTACGTATGGATATTAGGGCTTTTGGTGTTTCCTGGGTTTATTTTCTGAGTTTCGGGGTTGTTTTATCCGAATCGGATCCATAATCCAACATTAGCGGACCCCTGAACCTTATAAAATCCCCAGAAGATATTAAAAATGAGCAAAATAGTATTTTTTGTAAATGTTTTTGGTGTTTTTATTGCATTTTGGACCCTAGATGGATGTTGAATTTAGAAACCCGCACAAACGAAACCCTGGATTCCGGGATAACAGACCCATAAAAATGAAAATTTGCATGTGACCGAGCCAAATGCTTTCCAAAAATTGATTCCAGCATAAAAATTACAGGGTCTTTCAAAACCATTTTCCAGGTCTAACCGGTCAGACTGGTCGGATCGATCCGGTTACCCCCTAAATGCATGCCTCTGTTTCCTAAATCCCTGATTCTGTCCTATTTGAGTCTTATCTGTGTGTTCATAATATAAACTGTGCTAACCATCTGTTTTGCAGTATTTATTTTTATTATTTTGGCTGTATTTAATAGATTTCCGTGTAAATTAGGCGGTTGTAATTTTTAGATCCTAGTGTACTTAGGCGCTTGTAAAGTGATGACGAGGGCTTTTATCTTTTATTCGATTGGGTTGTATAATCAGTCTCTATTATTCTTTTGTATCATTTGTGTGTATGATTTATTTTTCTACATTTTGCTTTAGCATCGGGCTAATAAAATAAACTTACTTGGGTAGAGAAAAGAAAATAAATTGAATAAATATGGTAATATAAATCATAAATCGAATACAAGCTTGAGGTTAAGTAGGTAAGTTGCCCGAACCCTAAATCTCTGGATTAGGTACGGCAGTCTACGCTCGATAGGGAGCTGTATCGGAATTTCCCGGATGAGATGATCCGGGTGGCAACTCTGTCACTGATCTCAAAATTTAGGTTTCGAGGTCTTTAAGTAACAACACAGGAAAACGTTTTCTATAAAAAGAATTTCTAAAACGAATAAATGATTTTCCCTAAAGCAAGATAAACGAAAATCTGTTTTTCCCCAAAAACATTACGAGAACCCCGTTTTCAAAAAACCCCTGGTTCACTTCGCTGCATCCCGCCTCTTTTTTCCAAGTCATCTGCTCACAGCCATGTCTCGCTTTTCTTATTAAAAAAGGTCATCCGCTCACACCATCCCTTGTAGATATCGTAAGATTCATTTGACTGCCTCCCAATGTGTAACATCTGGAAGGTGCATAAACTGAGACACACGATTAATAGCGTAGGAGATGTCCGATCTAGTAAATGTCAAATACTGAAGGCCACCTACAATAGAGCGATATAGAGATGGATCTTTAAAGGGTTTACCACCACTAAGTCGCAACTTTGTAAAAGACAACACAGGGGTGGATACAGGAATGGAATTATGCATTTGAGCCCGAAGCAACAAATCCTCAACATATTTGTTTTAATGCAACAAGAGACTATTATGTTCCCACAACGCTTCAATTCCCAGAAAGTAGTGCAATTTGCCAAGACCTTTAATGGCAAAATCATATTGTAAGGCTTGAATGGTAGAATGAATAGATGCATTATTATCTCCAAGAAGAAGAAGATCATCCATATACACTAGGCAAAAAAGTTTCACAGAGTCAGTATGCTTATAAAACAAAGAGGTATCAGCTTGAGATCCACGAAACCCTAGGCGAGCCAAAGAATGAGCTAAACA
Organism: Euphorbia tirucalli; assembly: GCA_039660915.1. NCBI lineage: Eukaryota > Viridiplantae > Streptophyta > Magnoliopsida > Malpighiales > Euphorbiaceae > Euphorbia > Euphorbia tirucalli. The sequence continues at coordinate 10,314,699 of CM077638.1, forward strand.
TTTATTCCATGTTCGTGGGGCCTATTTCAAGCTGTATAAGGACTTCTAAAGTTAACAAAAAAAACCAAGGTGATAAGGATCTACAAATCCTGGCGGTTGCTCCATAAACACCAATTCATCCAAAGTACCATGTAAGAACACATTTGAGATATCCAATTAGTGAACAAACCAATTATATGCTAATGCAAGTGATAAAAGAGTTCGAATAGTAGCTGGTTTGACTACCGGACTGAAAGTGTTATGAAAATCAACTCCAGGTCTTTGATGGAAGCCTTTAGCAACTAAGCAAGCCTTGTATTGATCAATTGTGCCATCCACCTTCTTTTTAAGATGAATCCAGTGACATCCAACAACATTCTGACTAGGAGAAGGCGGTACCAGCTCCCAAGTACCATTAGCAATTAACACTTTATACTCGGCAACTATGGCTTCACACCATTTTGGATGTTTAATAGCCTGAGTAGGCATGTAGGTTCAGCTGTAGAATGCAGTTGATCAACAAAAGCAAGAAATTTTTTTTGTTTCAATTTCCTTATTTGGAGCCATATCACCATGGGATGGAGTTTTGTAGGAACAGCAGTAGAATTACTTGAAGATGAGGGAGTGACAAGTGGATTTAATTCAGCAATCAATGGAATAGATGGTGATGGAGGAGAACTAGAAGTGCATATAAAATGAGAGGGTACCGTATTATTACATAATGAAGAGATGGGACATGTGGCGGCAGTAGTGAGTGGAGGAGTGGTTGGAAGCGGTGACGTGGTTGTTGGAAATGCCCTAGTCCCGAGGCATTGGTCCTTGTATTTGTACTATACATTTATTGGATTTATGTGTTGTACTCATTTGTGTTATTAATAAAGGCATCAATTCATTTATTATATCTATCTTGTGCAATATATTAAATGAAGTATCCAATGGACATATCTATATCCATGACGACAAGTGTCATGCACTTAGCAGTAAGACCATGGATAGGGTAAACGATATGACCATAAATGGATCCGAGTCTGTTCCAGTCATGGGAATGAATGGAACAACAGACTATCATTAACCTGGTTGTATGGCGGTGTCTTACCGGTCATTGGACATGGAATGTCAACCAAGTTAATGGGTACATGCCTGGAAGCATGGTACTGGATAGATCCACTAAACGAGTAATCCACATGGTATGGTATCACAATGGATTCTCGTGTAGTACTTGTATGGATCCTTTGACCTGACCATATGATGGTGTTACATGTGAAGTCGCATACTTAGGGGTACGCCTAAAGGGCCTGTAATAGGGTGCCAAGTATGGGTGCTTTCGGGTATGTCACTGAACATGGTAATACTATGGATATGCAGAAGGGAATTGTCACTCAGTAACCCACTGAGAAGATATCACCGGCCACTTGATGAATGTGACTGATAAGAGTGTGGCCACACCCAAACAAGTTGGAACTTGTTTGTGAAATTCAGTGCATTCGGGGTCAAGTTAATGTCCGGACACAAAAGAGGGTGATCAATCCATGCCTCTGTGTTGGACACCGATATCAATAACATGGGATGTACAAGTTTAAACTACAGGGTTATGATAACAGTTAGACTGCCATCTCCATCTTAATTGGGGGCTGCAGTGGCTTGCTAGAGCCCAACTGCAGTCTGCGGGCCAACGGCCCGCTGCCAACATAAAGATGGGCTCACGGGATCGTACACATAGAACGATAGAATGCAGACTCAAGGAATCACATGTATACTTGGAGTATACACAATGGAGGGAGAAGCGTGTATATATTAATTATATTATAAAGATCAATTGGATTGATCATAATAATAAAATTAATATATATTCAATTGGCTCTTCATAGTTAATTGGATTAATTATGAAATTATTTCCTAGGTGGAAATATTCATATGTATGGGTTTACATATGATTTTATTTTGTGTAGATTTAATTTTAATTTGATGGATTAAATTAATAGTCAAACTAATTTTAATTTAGATGTAAATAATATATTACTTGGAGTAATATATTAAATACATGGGTATATTAAAATTGGGCTTGAAATTAATTTAAACCAGAATAATTAAAATTAGACTGGGCCTAAATTAAAACATGGAAGCCCGCACAGAATAAAAAGGAGCCAAGATGGGCCTGAATTCCCCTAAGGGAATTCGGCCAACCCTAGGTATAAACACCTAGGGTTAGAAATTTCGGCGAACACATGTGTTGAGCCTCCTAGCCGAAATTCACTAGCATCCTTCTCTCTATTGTTTCGTTTTTCCGACGCTAGCACGGGTTGCATTCGTGTACGTGAGAGTGGAGGGATTCTACATTGAATTCTGCAGTCATCATCCATCTCTAGAAAGAGATTTTTCTGGTAAGAAATTTAATCCCTTTCTATTTAATTTTAAGTTTTTCAATTTCCACTTCAATTGCTCCTAGGACTGGATTTGAGGAAATCACCGCGTTCTTCCGCTTTTATCGGGTGATTTCCGGTGACAAATCCCAACAGTGGTAGTAGTGGAATTAGGTGTGGGATTTATAATTGTGGGAGATGCTTATGTTGGATTTGGTGAGGTGGCAATATTATTGGACAAGGGATATGGTAGAGGTAAATTAGGAATGGAAGAGGTGACTGGTGAAGAAAAGGTGACAGCCCGTGATGGCGTGATATTTTAGGTCATTGATAATGGCATCGCACTAGATTGAGAGCTAGAGACAGCAAATGGGAAAACCTGCTCGTTAAACAAAACATGACGTGAGATATAAATATGACCAGAAGAACGACAAAGATATTTGTAGCCTTTATGCAATTTACTATAACCCCAAAAGACACATGGTAATGATCGTGGTTCAAGTTTATTTTTAGCATATGGACGAAGCTAGGGATAACAGAGACAACCGAAAACTTTCATAAAATTATAATCAGGTTTAATACCGAAAAGCTTATGATATGGTGTGTCATTTTTAATTAAAGGAGTAGGAAGCTGATTAATATTGTAAATAGCACATTCAAAAGAATAAGTCCAATAGGACTTTGGGACAGAGTATGTAGTAAAGCAAGGCCAGTGTTAAAGGAGTAGGAAGCTGATTAATATTGTAAATAGCACATTCAAAAGAATAAGTCCAATAGGACTTTGGGACAGAGTATGTAGTAAAGCAAGGCCAGTGTCAACAATATGTCAATGTTTCCATTCCACAAAACCGTTTTGTTCTGGTGTGTACGGACAAGAAATTCGTTATGTTATACCATTATCCTGAAGAAATGAAGTTAAAGCTTGAAATTCCCCTCCCCAGTCAGCTTGGAACTGTTTAATTTTGTGACCAAAGTAATTCTCAACACAGTTTTTAAATTGCATAAAGGTACAAAGAACATCAGATTTACGATGCAAAAAGAATATCCAAGAGTATTTTGTGTGGTGATCAAAAAATAACACATAATACGAGGGACCATCGTATGACTTAACCGGGAAGGACCCCACACATCATAGCAAATTAGATCAAGAAGAAAGGAAGTATGAGAATCAGAAGAAGTGAAAGGCAATTTATGCATCTTAACAGAATAAGCATCACAGATTTTATTCAACGAATTATTTGAAAACAAAATAAAATTGTCTAAGAACGACTTTCTAACAAATGGTAATGCAGCATGTCCAAGCCTAGTATGCCACAATTGTAAACTAGCTATAGAAGCACTAAGAGCAATTTTTTGTGATGGAAGACAAACTGGGTAGAGACCCCGATTACTTTGGCCTTTGAAGATGACCTTCTTCGTATCCAAATCCTTAACAAGAAAATAATCAGAGAAAAATTTAATAGAATTTGGTTTAGAGTTCATTAGAGCAAAACCGACAAAAGATTATGATTACAAGAGGGAACTTTAAGAATATCACAAAGAACCAACTCCTTAGATCTAAATTGAAACAAATTAGAACTAGAATGAGTGATAGGAAGATGCATACCATTCCTAATTTGAAATTCTTCAGGACCAGAGTATTCTGAGGGAAGAGCTAAGTTTTCCATATTCGCTGTCATATGGTGTGTGGCCCTAGTATGAAGAACCTAAGGCTGATTAGAAGTAGAAGCTGCATAATTGGAGGTGGGATACATATGCTGATGTTGGTTTAGTTTTGGAGAGGGGCATTGATGAGAGTAATGTTCGATTCCTCTACAATTGTAGCATTAAGATTGACTAATATCACCTGAATTATGCCTTGATTGAGCACCATAACGCTATCCCAAATTTGGTTGCATACTGCTTGGATGTTGGCCTAATATGGACTGCTGTTGTCCATGAAAAGATGCACCATGAGGCTATTGGTGATGAGCTATGTAGTGGCCTCCTCGGCCACTACTGTACCAGCCACTACGACCACCACGGTGGCTTGGATTTTGGCGGACAGCAGCCTGAGCCATTGGGGGGACTGGATTCTACTTTTCTTTAGCTTTAATACGAGCAATATGAGGTTCTTCATTGAGAAGAAGACCATAGAAACCATCAAGAGACATGTCATCATGTCACACCTCAATGTTCCGAGCAAACTACCTATAATCTTCATCAAGTCCAGCAAGTATATGGTCAATAAGATCATCATCCGACACGGGACTATTAAGGGCAGTTAATTCATCGGCAAGGCCTTTAGCCTTCTGAAAATATATAGCAATTGAATCACCATTATGATCTAGTCCTTGAATTTGTGCACGAATGTTATGAACTCGAGACCTGGAACCCGATGAATATGCTGCCTTGAGTCTGTCCCAGGCTTGCTTAGCCATGTTGGTGCCAACCAATTAAGGAAGAATGTTTGCAGAAATAGCGGCCAATATCCAGCTTAATACCTATTGATCCTACCTTTCCCAAGGTTTATAGAGAGGATTAGAAGACCCATTAACAAGCAACTCATTTGGTATAGGTTCAAACCCAGTGATGAAATGTTTAAGGCTACAACCTTTGAGAAGAGGTACGAGTTGTGCCTTCCACAATGGAAAATTGGATGAATTGAGGGTGGGATTAATAGGATGGGAAAGATTCAAAGGGAATGAGTTGTAAACAGGAATTGGAGGATGAGGTAATGGAGGACTTGATGTAGAGGTTGTTGAAATAATAGTGGAAATAGTTTCAGTAGGAAGGGGCATTGTAACTGCAGAAATAGAATAGAATAAAGGAAGATAGAAACCTTGCATAACGGTTTAGAGGAGACAAGTTCAGGAATGGAAATCGGCATTGTGATAGATGAGATCAAAGAAGTAGGAACTGATAAGGAGATTGATTCATTCATCGATACATTAGCAGAGAATGAGATAGTAGGGAAGGAGATTGGTGGGTTGGCCATCGTTGATATTAGGTTTTTGCCCTAGGAATTTGCTCTGATACTATAAAATGGTGCAAGGATATATTATCATTAATGATACAACAAGTATTTATATGAGTACATTAGGGTTAGGAGTAGCTATTTAGGAATATACAATACTACCCTTTACACTTTTGAATTTCACTAAAGAGGGAAGTTAACTTCCAAGGGTTTGATGAAGAAGATTCAGTAAGCCAATTTCCAGCATTATGAGATTCCAACTCAAAGCAAACTTCTATGCCATGATTTTGAAGATAAGGCATTGATATTTCTAACACCTTAGTTATGTTTGTCCAAAAAAAGTAGGAAACCGGGCAAAATAATAATAGTTGATCCATATTATTCTCCTCATTATTACACATTGAACATGTTGGAAATTGGCATAATAAATGTGAATATTTGTCAACTTTAGGCTTGATTATTGATATAGTAGAGGAACAAGCCTTGTTATTTATGGAGAAGCGGTCTTAGGCAAAATTTCGAGCTCATTCAGGGTTGCCGTCTTGGGCATTTTTGAACCCTAATTTTATTGGAAATGGGCCAATGGTTCAAACAAACCAACTTTGCTTGTGATGTCCGTCGCTTTTCAGATAAATTCCATTGTTTAGACCCTCAAAATTACAATTCTATGTTTTTCGGGACTTCTTAATAATTTCTGTTTTAGTTTTCCTTTTCCATTTTGGATTTTGTTTAGAGTTTTACTATTTAAGTGGTAATGTTTTCCTTTAGAAGACAGTTTTGAAGTTTAATGAAATTATTCAATTCCCTATTCCTGTGTTTTTTGAAATTTAAGCTATAGAAGACTAATTTTCGTTATCGTTCGCGATCAATGGATCTTACTGTTTATTTGTTCGTTTATCCCGTTGGATCAATTATTTTACAAATAGATTGTGATTTGAATAACATGAATTATGTCATCTACGCAACGAAATCTTTCCAAATGTATATAATAGGCTCAAAGCGAATAAATAATGAATGAAAAATTAATATTCAGAATGACCTAGTTGCAAAAAAATTGTAGATGAAAAATAGGATTAAAAATCTCATACGTATCCATTTTTGTGAGAAGATCAACGAACATATAAGGCAAAACCTTTTTTAAGGTGGTCAAGTAATAACAAGCTAGAATAATCTCTCACACGTAGGGAGTGTAAGTTCAAGCCCAAGAGGTTAAGGCGCATTTGCACAATGTGGATGACGCGAACTCAAAACTGAAATGGGCCACTACAGATTTCTTCAATTAATTCCAAAAAAATATTTTAGATGCGCAGAATTCCATTATAATATTTTTCTCTCCAATTTCGAAAATCAGGTTGCTAGTTTTAAGTTTTGGTGATATCATTTTGCACACTTGAGTTTGAATTTGTCATTATTGTATCCTGAGAGACGGTTGTTCATAGAACACAAAGCGCTACAAAAAAAAAAGCTATGACCAAAATCATCCCTCAAAGTATAAAAAATTGCCCCCTATACTTTTGGATACAATTTTTTGTCCCTGTGTTTTCTTCCTTGATTCCTTCTTCCCCAAACTCATAGGATTCGACAAATATGATGTTGTCCCCATTTTTAGGAGCGACATTCGTCCCCTTTATAATTAGTAACCGAGGAATCAACAACAAAAATAGAATATACCACCAAGCAAAAACAATGATCGAAGTAGGAGATACCGACAGCCACAACAGAAAACCAGAACAACGAAATCCATTATAGACGAAGCCCTATAATGTTAGAAGACACCATCAATAAATCAACAAAAGAAAGTATAAACAAAAATGTATAAAACTGAAAATCCATCACAAACTCAAGCCTTTGAAATCCTGAGAAGAGCTACGTGCCTCAGAGTAGTGGCGGAGCCAGACAATAATTTTTGAGAGGGCCAATAGTATAAGAAAGTAATTAAAATAATTCATATATATATATATATATATATAAGTGAAGAGACTCCGTGGGCTTTAAGAGTGCTGGGCTTGACTAAATGAGTGAGCACTGATAAGGTCGGTTTCGACCTTGTCTTCTAGCCAAATTCGTGGTTTGAGTGGTAGTTTTTAGAATCATTTATGTGAATGTTTGATTGTTTTTTTTTCGTATTTTGTGATTTTTTATGTTTTGGTTTGATTTCTTATTTTTTTTAGTATTCCTCGTGTTTTTCGTGTTTTATGGTCCGTGGTTGTGGTGCGGTTATGTCTCTTTGTGTTTGTTTTGGACAGGCATTAGGACCCGGATCGGAAGTTGGAGCAACGGTGGCAAGGAAGGGCTTGAAGTGCTGAAAATCAGAATGGCACGGCGTGCCACAATGGCAGCACGGCGTGCCAAGCCAACCAGCGTGCCAAGAGTTCCAGAGAAGCAGCACGACGGCGTGCCATGCCAATCAGCGTGGCGTGCCGATTCACAATGGCAGCACGGCGTGCCACAATGGCAGCACGGCGTGCCGAGGCCCGAAAATCTGCTGTTGCCCTAATTTCAGCTTTTCTTTTCTGTGGTTTTAGCCTAGCCGTATAAATAGGTTATTTTCTTTGTTTGAGGGATCTTTTTCCCAACTTGTAGAGGCAGAGCAAAAACTTGTAGCTAGGGTTTAGCTTGGCCTTTTTGTTTTCTTTGAATTTTGGAACCATCGATTGGTAGATTGCTTTGCATTGAACCTTCCCCTTTTGCAACGTTCTTAGTTTCGGCTCGGGTTCGTTAATAGAGGTACACCTCCAAGCATCTTCACACCGTCGGCATCCGGTTAATTGGATCAAGAAGGGCATAAGTTTTTCTTTTTGTCTTTTGTAATTCAATTTAGCTAGCTTTTGATTCCGCAATCGATTTTGTTTGGTTGAAAACATTGAATCTGTTACATCTTTCTTGATTAATACAGTTGAATGCAAGTTAATTTCAATCTTTATCCCTTTTCTTTATGCAATCCCTTTAGTGATAATCTAGTCTCATAAGATCTTAATCTATTAAGTTCATATTCGTGGCATTACCTAGATTGACACCTAGGCAACCATTAGTATTGACGACACTGTGGAACATACGTGCCCCTATTTTCTGAGCTTTAAGAATTAGACCGCCCCTAAACAAGGAAAACCGGCTAAGGACCTAAAAGATCTAGATACGCTAGGTTGATTTAATTGGAGGAATATAATTGAGGGTTTATTGTTGAGTTAACTTCGTCTTTTGTAGTTGATTAAGTAAGCCATCCCCATCAGTCTTCATAGGTCGGTAAAACCGCCAATTGATATTCCAAATTTAAGAGCAAGGAAAGCTGGGATAGATCAACTAGGAGTAGACTAATATAGTTGTTAATATAATCAAACTTAAATTTAGTTCCGCTTAGACACGTAAAGACTCTTAGTAATTTAGTGATTATCGAGGTTTAAATTCCTTGTGGGATCGATACCTGGACTTTAGGCCAGATTTTATTACTTGAACGACGAGGTACACTGCCTTTGTTTGTGAGTCCGTTCAGGCTCCATCAAGTTTTTGGCGCCGTTGCCGGGGAATTTTAACTTGTTTCGATAACATTAGATAAAAGGATTATTTTCTGATCTAAGCATTGTTAATACTGTTCATATTCTGTTTTTGGTTTTATTATTTGTGTATTAAATTTATTTTCTTTTTGTGTGAGTGTTTCCTAGCTTATGCAAACTCGTTCTCAAAGTTCTGAATTATTACCTTTGGATACTGAAATTGACCGTACGTGTAGGAATATTCGAAGATCCCAAAGAGTGGTAACCGCAGCCATGGACGAGGAACAAAGGCGACAAATGAGGAATGAAATCGAAGCCGAAATGAGGGCAAGGATTGAGGCTGAAGTTCGGGAGCAGGAACGTCTCCGCCAAGAACGTCAATTGGAAGGCGCGGGAGATGATAGAATTATGGCGGATATGATGGCACCCCATCGTCCTAGAAACCGGGCTGGTGTTATTCTACCACCAATCACTGCTAACAACTTCGAGCTCAAGACGAACATGATCCAAATGGTGCAAAGTAACGGCCAATTTAGTGGAGCTAGCAATGAAAACCCGAACGATCATCTTGATCGATTCCTAATGGTGGCTGATACTGTAAGACTCAATGGAGTTCCTCAAGACGTGATCCGATTGAAGTTATTTCCATTTTCTTTAATCGGAGGAGCTGTTGAATGGTACAAGTCCCTTCGAGCGGGATCCGTAACGTCATGGGACCAGCTTGAGGAAGAATTTTTGGCTTATTACTTTCCTCCGTCTAAAACAGTCCAATTGAAGAATGAGATCACAGCCTTCCGGCAATTTGGTTCAGAATCCATGATGGAGGCATGGAGGCGTTTTCAAAGGCTACTCAGAAACTGCCCACACCATGACCTTCCTAAGTGCACTCAAGTAAGTATTTTCTATCATGGGATTTCGCCTTCTCACCGTGCTATCATTGACTCATCTGCAGGTGGGGATATTTTTAATAAAACCGCAACGCAAGCGGAAGAACTTATTGAGGAACTAGCTAGGAAAAGCCCCTTGTGGCAACAAGAAGTGCCAACGCGAAGAGATGTCCATGCTGTAGAAATGGGACGCCGTGATACAGCAGTGGAAGAATTGAATAAGAAGGTTGATCTTATGATGGCACATCTGAGTTTGAACCCAACACACCAACCTGTGCTGTGTGTGTCTTGTGGAGGGGACCATCCCAGTCAAGAATGTGGAATGGGCAATCCATCAGCCCAAGAGGTAAGCTATGTTGGAGGTAACCAAAGGTATAATCAACCACCCCTTCAAAATGCTTTCCAAAATAATAACAACTTTCAAAGAAGATTTCAACATCCGAATTTATCCTATGGTAACAATCAAAATGTGTTGAAACCTTCTAATGATTTTCTGCAAGACTTTCGTAATCAAGAGCTTGGTAGGGCTCCTCAATCTCAATTTGGTCAAAATAGTAATGCTCATAATGCTAAACAAGATGAGTCGGTATTAAGCCTTCTTAAGGACATATCAACTCGTCTGGCTACTAACGAAGCTCGTTTGGCCAATAGTGAAGCTTTGAACAGGGACCTCACCAACCAGTTGGCTCAAATAGCTAGAAGCTTGCAAGAACGACCTCAAGGAAGCCTTCCTAGTACAACGGAACCGAACCCAAGACAAAACCCAAGGGAGTCAGCCCAAGCAATTACTCTAAGGAGTGGGAGGCAAACGGAAGAACCAAGGGTTGATCAACCCATGAGAGTAAGTAAACAATCGGAAGAAGTAAGTCATTCTAAACCCGAAAACATCTCTACTTCTTCTAATGCTCAAAAGGAAGATATTTCTGTTCCTATTAGTCCTTACATTCCTAAACTTCCTTATCCAAGGAAGGAGAGAAAGGACAAATTGGACCAGAAATACTCTAAGTTCCTTGACATCTTTAAAAAGCTTGAACTTAATATCCCTTTGGTGGAAGCTCTTCAAGAGATGCCCACCTATGCTAAATTTTTCAAGGAGCTAATTGCAGGAAAAAGGAGATTAGGGAATGACGAAGTAGTGGCCCTAACAGAAGAGTGTTCCGCGATTGTAAGCAACAGACTTCCACCTAAACTAAAGGATCGAGGCAGCTTCACGATTCCATGCCAAATTGGGAATCTTAAAATTGCAAATGCCCTATGTGATCTGGGAGCAAGCATCAACTTGATGCCACTTTCAATGTTTAGGAAGCTTGGTTTGGGGGATCCAAAACCTACAAACATGACACTCCAATTAGCGGATCGATCTATAGCAAGGCCACAAGGTGTAATAGAGGACGTGTTAGTCAAGGTAGACAAGTTCATTTTTCCAGCGGATTTTGTGGTACTAGACATGGAGGAGGACACGGTAGTCCCAATCTTGCTCGGGAGACCATTCCTTGCAACCGGTAGGACCTTGATCGATGTGCAAGAAGGTAAACTTATTCTACGGTTGCAAGATGAGGAGGTAACCTTTAATGTTTATAATTCAATGAAATATCCACTGAATAATGAAAATTGTTATGCTATTTCCTCTTTCTCTCCGGTTGATGAATGTGTGAGTGAGACTTTCTACAGTGAATTAGAGACCCCTTTAGATGAAGGTCTGAACCTGGAGGCGGAGCAAGATGAGGCGTTTGCCTCAGAAGAAGAACATTGTGCATGGGTACAAAGGTTTGAGAGGCTAGAAAGAGAGATCAAACCAGCACCAAAGTCATCACTAGAAAAGCCTCCTACTTTGGAACTCAAAACTCTACCCATGAATTTAAAATATGCTTTCTTACATCCTCCCAATGACTTACCGGTTGTTATTTCTTCTTTATTGACAGTGGAGCAAGAAGAAAAACTTATCGAGGTGTTACGGAAGCATAAGGGAGCTTTTGGATGGACGATCCATGACATTAAAGGAATTAACCCAGCATTTTGCACCCACCGGATATTCCTTGAAGAGGCGGTGAAACCCTGCGTACAACCTCAAAGACGCTTGAACCCAAACATGAAAGAGGTTGTTAAAGCAGAAGTGATCAAACTCCTCGATGCGGGCATAATTTTCCCAATCTCTGACAGTCAATGGGTAAGCCCAGTCCAATGTGTGCCTAAGAAGGGCGGTATGACGGTAATTGAGAATGAAAAAGGTAATTTAATTCCATCTAGAACGGTCACCGGTTGGCGTATGTGCATTGATTATAGGAAACTAAACAACGCCACCCGGAAAGACCATTTTCCTTTACCGTTTTTGGACCAAATTTTGGAACGTATGGCGGGTCACGATTTCTTTTGCACATTAGATGGCTTGTCCGGGTATATGCAAATCCCTGTGGATCCTCTTGACCAAGAGAAAACCACATTTACATGCCCATTCGGGACATTTGCATATAGACGGATGCCATTTGGCTTATGTAATGCACCAGCCACGTTCCAAAGGTGTATGCTTGCCATATTTACCGACATGGTTGAGGATTTCATGGAGGTATTTATGGATGATTTCTCTGTGTATGGATCTAATTTCTCTACTTGTCTTGGAAATTTGGATAAGGTTTTGCAGCGGTGCGAGGACACGAACTTGGCCCTTAGTTGGGAAAAGTGCCAGTTTATGGTAAGGGAATGTATTGTGCTTGGACACAAGATCTCGGGGGAAGGGATTAAGGTCGACCCGGCCAAAATTGAGGTTATTGCAAAGTTACCTCCCCCTAGTTCAATTAAGCTTGTGAGGAGTTTTCTCGGCCATGCCGGATTTTATAGGAGATTTATAAAAGATTTTTCTAAAATCTCCAAACCACTAACCGAGTTACTCCAAAAAGATGTTTCTTTTGAATTCTCTGATAAATGTTTGCATGCTTTTGAATTGCTAAAACAGAAATTGATTGAAGCACCTATAATGATCGGCCCTAATTGGACTCTTCCCTTCGAACTTATGTGTGATGCATCCGATGGTGCAGTAGGTGCATGTTTAGGTCAGCGGGTGGATAAAATCCTCCGCCCAATTTATTATGCTAGTAGAACGTTGAATGATGCTCAAATAAACTATTCTGTAACGGAGAAGGAATTACTAGCTATTGTGTTTGCCTTTGATAAATTTCGGTCCTATTTGGTTTTGTCAAAAGTAATCGTGTTTACTGACCATGCTGCACTCAAGTATTTGATGTCTAAACAGGATGCAAAACCTCGTCTTATAAGATGGATCTTACTGCTGCAAGAGTTCGATATCGAAATCCGAGATAAGAAGGGAGTAGAAAATGTGGTAGCAGATCACTTGTCAAGGCTGCCGCAAGAAGGTGAAAGTAAGCAAGAACCGGAGATCCAAGATGCATTCCCGGATGAACAACTCCTTGCGGTTACTTCCGTACCATGGTTTGCCGATATTGCAAACTATAAAGTTGGTAACATCATTCCGCCTGATCTCACACGAAACCAAAAGGTAAAATTTTTTCATGATGCTAAAAACTACTTTTGGGATGATCCTTTCTTGTTTAAGTCGTGTGCAGATGGTATTATTCGAAGATGTGTACCTTTTGAGGAAGTTACCTCAATCATCCGAATGTGCCATGATAGAGAGGCGGGAGGACATTTTGGGCCGGATAGAACCATGGGGAAAATTCTGTCTTGTGGATTCTTTTGGCCAACAATGAGAAGTGATGTGGAGGCTTATGTTCGAGCTTGTGATGCGTGCCAAAGGACCGGAAATATTTCACAAAAAAATGAGATGCTCCAACAAGGAATTCTAGTGTGTGAGCTCTTCGACGTATGGGGGATCGATTTCATGGGACCATTCCCAAACTCTAATGGGAATCAGTTCATTTTGGTGGCGGTCGAATACGTGTCAAAATGGGTAGAAGCAGTAGCATTGCCTACGAACGATGCAAAAGTGGTAATCAAGTTCTTAAAAAGCAATATATTGACTCGTTTCGGGACCCCTAGAGCTATCATTAGTGATGGGGGCTCCCATTTTTGTAACAAGCAGTTTGATTCCCTTTTGCAGAAATATGGCGTTACCCACAAAGTAGCCACACCTTACCACCCTCAAACGAGCGGACAAGTGGAAGTGTCGAATAGGGAACTGAAAAGAATCCTTGAAAAGACGGTCAGCATGTCGAGGAAAGATTGGAGTTTAAAGCTTAACGATGCACTTTGGGCTTACCGGACGGCATTCAAAACACCAATAGGAATGTCACCATACCGTCTTGTGTTTGGAAAAGCATGCCATCTTCCCGTTGAGCTAGAGCACAAGGCGTTTTGGGCCTTAAAATTCTTGAACTTTGATATGAAAGCAGCGGGAGAGCTCCGGCTTCGTCAACTTTTCGAACTTGAAGAATTACGCCTCTCGGCCTACGAGAACGCCAAAATTTATAAAGAAAAGACCAAGAGGTGGCACGATCAAAGGATCCAGGAAAAGAGCTTCGAGGAGGGAGAAGCGGTACTCTTGTACAACTCAAGGTTGAGGTTTTTTCCCGGAAAATTGAAAAGTCGTTGGACAGGACCGTTTACCATTCACAAAGTTTACCCTTCGGGAATGATTGAGATACTTACTCCGGAGGGCATCCAAAAGGTAAATGGTCATCGCCTCAAGAAATATTTCACGGGGGCACAAGAGCAAAGGCAAGTGATGCTCTTGAGAGACCCATGAACACAAGAGAAGCGAGAGAGTCGAGCTATTCCGACTATAAACATAGCAATGAGGTACGTGTGCCTCACTTGTACATTAATTGTGTTTGTATTATTATGTTTTTGTGTGTTTTTATGTGTAGGAATAGGGTATTGAGCAAGTTAGCCAAGAGTCATGATCAAAGTGTGGAACAAGGCAAGGATTGGCAATATTCAGTGCAGCACGCCGTGCCGCAATTCCGCACGCCGTGCCAATGTGCAATCTGGTGAGCACGTGGCGTGCTCAAGCGGCACGCCCTCGTGCCGCGCTTCTGGCTCAACATCGCGTGCAAGCGACATCGGCACGCCGTGCCAAAACGGCACGCCGGCGTGCCGTCATTCTGCTTCAAAGAGGCATTGAGGAGTTGGAATCGGCACGCCGTGCCAAATCGGCACGCCGGCGTGCCGATGTTCTGTTTCCAGGTATGTTTGCGTTGCTCTGCTCAGCACGCCGTGCTGAATTCTTGGCACGGCGTGCCGAGCGTTTAAAATTTGAAACGCCAGGTCGAAAACTGCGCCTCTCTATTTAAACCTCTTTTTCCCCCTTCTCTTCTTCACGCCCCTATTCATCTTCTTCTTCTTCTTCTTCGTTTTTTCTCTCTGATTTCTCTCTCTCTCTCTCTCTCTCATCACTTCTCTCTCTAAACCTCTCCCCTTACTTTCTCTCTCTCCCTCTCCTTCCTCTTCTCTTTTCCATTTTTCTCTCCTTTCCCCTTCTCCTCCACTCCCCTTTTGACCTAGATTTCTGCTTGTGCTTCATTTTCTCTACACCAAGGTATGAATCTAAACCTTATTCTTCTTTTTCTAGTTTTGATTTTTGCTTGGTTACTTGCTTAATAGGGTCTTTCTTTTGTTATGTTTTCTTTTAGTAAATTGAATTTCTGCACTTAGGTTGTTTATGGTTTTGCTTTCTTTTGTTGTTGAGTTTTGTTTTGTTTTGTTTTTTTTTATGGATGTGCAATTGTAGGATGAAGAGAAAGTCTGTACCCGCTAAGAGACATGGTTCTTCCCGTCCGCCTGTGGATCCGTCACCGGAATCGGAGCCACGCGCCAACCTTCCTTCCGAGCCGCAAATGGCTCCTTTGACGAGCCTTTCCACTAAGTATAAGTGTCCTTTTCCTCTGCTCTCGGACGAGGAAGGTAAGCGCTATAAAACTTTGTTCCCTCTTGAAAGCACTCCCTACCGAATCTTCGATTGGGGATTTTTGAGTGTGCTAGATCGGTCTGATGATTTATGTGCTAAATTGCATAGTATGGGTTGGTATTCGTTTGTCAAATCTAGCGTACCTGTTTTTAGGGAGTTGAACCTCGAGTTCTACTCCACATTGAGTTTCAAGACTGACCCTAATTCAGGCCTTAGGAGCATCACCTTCCGACTCTTCGGGGCTGCACACTCCCTAGACATCGATGGTCTTCGGGATTGCATAGGCATAGAAGGAACTAGTTATACATGGCCCGAAGATATGGATGCCAAGCAATTTTGGCGTTTGATAGGCACTGGGGTATACAAACCCCGGTTTGCCAAGACTTCCCAAATCCAGGACCCCATTTTGCAACTGTTGCATAAGTTTGTATGCTTTAATTTTTCTGGGAAAACTGAAAGTAATCGGGTCAATGCCTTTGAGCTGTTACTCTTGTGGCATGTGCACAATAATGTTAAGGTGCACTTAGGATTTTTTGTCATGGAGGCCCTTTACCTTCACCACAATAGGTCCAAGTCTGAACTCGGGTTAGGGCACATCGTCACTTTAATTGCCTATTTCTTTCATTCTAATACTTGTTCTAGGCACCTCGATAGCATTCTTCCCAAGAAGCTTTCGAAGGGCATTTTGTCTTGTGCCCCGAATGTGACGGCTGCAGGTACCTCGAGCGCGGGCGGTTCGCGTAAAGGAAAGGCTCCCATGGAGGTCGATGAGGAGGAAGCTTATGAGGAAGCGGAGGCCGCCGAGGAGGATGCGGAAACTGTCTCGGTCGGCGTGGATTTTATGGCGCGGGTTGAAGGACGGTTAGATGGCATCGTTGAACAACTGGAAAACTTAACCGTCCATCAGGTTATGCTTGGGCAGCGGATGGCCAATATCGAGGCGTTTGCCACTCGTTTTTGTGCTGATCACGGTTGGCCGTATCCGCCGCCGCCTCCTCCCGGCCCCGATATGTGAGGTAACCCTTTTTCTTTTCCCGCTTTATTTTGCTCTTTCTTCCTTTGCACTTTTGGAAGTAAGTGCAATTTAAGTGTGGGGTGGGTCAAGGGATTTTCCCTCTCTCTTTTATTTCTTTTTACATTGCACTATTTGTTGTTTGTTTTGTATGCTTATCTTAGTTTTTGCATGTTTTGTGTGGAGTTATTTCTGGTTGTTTTTGGTTTGATAATATTTGTTTTTTTTTTGTTTGTCACTTGCAACTTAATGATCCAACTCCTCATAAGCAATGTTTTACAATCTTTAAAAAAAAAAAAAAAAAAAAAAAAAAAACAAAAACCATAACCGCATAACCTCTTATTTTGCATCTTTCTAGGTTAAGTATGCTTGTTAATAGGGATGTTTACATTGAATGCAACATGAGGCCCCATTTGATTGTCACCTTTGGAACAATATAGACTTTGGGGTTGAGATGCATCGCTTTTAGACATATACTCTCTAAGAAGCTTCTTTTTGATTGAGCATGAGTAAAGAGATGAAATAGGCAAATTGTGTGTTTTATTTTGATTAACCTTGGGGTAAGGGAAACTAATTATCTGTACTTAATGAACATTGACAAAAAGTCAAGAATGAAAAATGGAAATTTATTCCGCTGGCTTCACTTACAAGGTGAAGTTATGAATAGTGCTAGTAGCCGCTTGATTGAATGTGCTTAGTTGAGTAAGTCGGGTGCATTGTGTTTGCTCCATCTTTGTTATCTGTTCGGAAAAGCTAAGTGACATCTCAAGTAAGGTCGAAAGTTATAAAGTAAATCAAATGGAATCGATCAATGCATCGTGATAATTTTGTTTTCCTCCCCAAGAAAATTGTGTGAATTCTAAAGTCCTATTGATCTTTATCTATGTGATTGATTGGGAAGTGACTTAGAAGTGTACTATTTTAGTGATGCAAATCATATTCTGATAGTTAATTGAGTTGCTTTGTGTGCATGAGATTGGGGTTAAATGTTAAATTCTTTGTGACAGCCTTATTGATTGAGTATGCTTGACTTGTGGATAAAATTGAGGTTGTGGTTTGTGATTTTGTAAAAATCGATTATTTGATCTTTAATTTTGCTTCATTGTTTTCGGGAGTTGGAGATGTTTTGTTTGCTTGAGGACAAGCAAGACTTTAAGTGTGGGGTGGTTGATAAGGTCGGTTTCGACCTTGTCTTCTAGCCAAATTCGTGGTTTGAGTGGTAGTTTTTAGAATCATTTATGTGAATGTTTGATTGTTTTTTTTTCGTATTTTGTGATTTTTTATGTTTTGGTTTGATTTCTTATTTTTTTTAGTATTCCTCGTGTTTTTCGTGTTTTATGGTCCGTGGTTGTGGTGCGGTTATGTCTCTTTGTGTTTGTTTTGGACAGGCATTAGGACCCGGATCGGAAGTTGGAGCAACGGTGGCAAGGAAGGGCTTGAAGTGCTGAAAATCAGAATGGCACGGCGTGCCACAATGGCAGCACGGCGTGCCAAGCCAACCAGCGTGCCAAGAGTTCCAGAGAAGCAGCACGACGGCGTGCCATGCCAATCAGCGTGGCGTGCCGATTCACAATGGCAGCACGGCGTGCCACAATGGCAGCACGGCGTGCCGAGGCCCGAAAATCTGCTGTTGCCCTAATTTCAGCTTTTCTTTTCTGTGGTTTTAGCCTAGCCGTATAAATAGGTTATTTTCTTTGTTTGAGGGATCTTTTTCCCAACTTGTAGAGGCAGAGCAAAAACTTGTAGCTAGGGTTTAGCTTGGCCTTTTTGTTTTCTTTGAATTTTGGAACCATCGATTGGTAGATTGCTTTGCATTGAACCTTCCCCTTTTGCAACGTTCTTAGTTTCGGCTCGGGTTCGTTAATAGAGGTACACCTCCAAGCATCTTCACACCGTCGGCATCCGGTTAATTGGATCAAGAAGGGCATAAGTTTTTCTTTTTGTCTTTTGTAATTCAATTTAGCTAGCTTTTGATTCCGCAATCGATTTTGTTTGGTTGAAAACATTGAATCTGTTACATCTTTCTTGATTAATACAGTTGAATGCAAG
Organism: Euphorbia tirucalli; assembly: GCA_039660915.1. Lineage (NCBI taxonomy): Eukaryota > Viridiplantae > Streptophyta > Magnoliopsida > Malpighiales > Euphorbiaceae > Euphorbia > Euphorbia tirucalli. Next base: position 10,333,311 of record CM077638.1, read on the forward strand.
TTAATTTCAATCTTTATCCCTTTTCTTTATGCAATCCCTTTAGTGATAATCTAGTCTCATAAGATCTTAATCTATTAAGTTCATATTCGTGGCATTACCTAGATTGACACCTAGGCAACCATTAGTATTGACGACACTGTGGAACATACGTGCCCCTATTTTCTGAGCTTTAAGAATTAGACCGCCCCTAAACAAGGAAAACCGGCTAAGGACCTAAAAGATCTAGATACGCTAGGTTGATTTAATTGGAGGAATATAATTGAGGGTTTATTGTTGAGTTAACTTCGTCTTTTGTAGTTGATTAAGTAAGCCATCCCCATCAGTCTTCATAGGTCGGTAAAACCGCCAATTGATATTCCAAATTTAAGAGCAAGGAAAGCTGGGATAGATCAACTAGGAGTAGACTAATATAGTTGTTAATATAATCAAACTTAAATTTAGTTCCGCTTAGACACGTAAAGACTCTTAGTAATTTAGTGATTATCGAGGTTTAAATTCCTTGTGGGATCGATACCTGGACTTTAGGCCAGATTTTATTACTTGAACGACGAGGTACACTGCCTTTGTTTGTGAGTCCGTTCAGGCTCCATCAAGCACATGAGTGGGGTTGGGCCCATGTAACACAAAACCAATTGGCTTGTGTTAAGGTCCAATCTGCACCACTTATATGCTACTCCCTGATCTCATTTATTTCCTATGTGGGATTCATTCCCCAAGATCTCTAATACTCTCCCTCAAGTGCAACTGGGCCTAGACCAGTTGTCACTTGTCAAATTTTCCTTGGCCTATCTCCTCTGAGATCCAAGGTCATCAACGGGTCTAGTTTTCACTATTAGCCCAAACTCCACCAGGACATTTAAACATGGCCCAGGATATTTTCGACTGTAAAGCCTTTTCTGCTCTGATACCATGAAGAGACTCCGTGGGCCTTAAAAGTGCTGAGCTTGACTAGATGAGTGAGCATATGAGTGGGGTTGGGCCCATGTAACACAAAACCAATTGGCTTGTGTTAAGGTCCAATCTGTACCACTTATATGCTACTCCCTGATCTCATTTATTTCCTATGTGGGATTCATTCCCCAACATCTCTAATAATAAGATCATTTTATGAGTTGGGAGAGCGGATTGAGAAAATATTTAGAATCTGTTGAATAATCAAACTTAATAAAAGAATAAATAAAAAGGAGGAAGAAAAGAGTACACATTGCAATGGTTGAATAATTGGAAGATGGATCAAAAGTTTGACCAATTGCAGATGAAGACAAGATGAATTTTGTGGTGTGAGTCACTACCAAACAAAATAAATTAAGTCTTTGTTGTTTGGTTGGAAGACGTGGTGGGAAATATACCTAGAATTTGTGCTATTAATTTGTATAAATTGTTGGCATAACATTGGTCACAATTGCTTTAGTTTTCAGCTGAGCTACATTCAATCCTATTGTTGTATCAAGTCAATAGAGAAAAATAATTAGTTAGGTTTGAGTGCTATTCAATATTTTTTTGGGTCCAATCTTGCAGAAAAATTGTCCCTATTCTGGATTGAAATAGAATTGGAGACCATATCTACAGTCGTCCCACTTCTAAAAATTATAAATGAGGACCACATATATCTAAGTTGTCCCCAAGTTATTGTACCCAAACGTTCTTCTGTTTCATTATAAACCATTGCAGTGAAGATTCTATTAATTTATGAGTATAGCAGAAAAGAAACATGGAGAATGAAGTGAAGAGTAAGATTCTGATATTTGGAGCAACTGGTTATATAGGGAAATATATAGTGAAAGCAAGCATTCTACTAGGGCATAAAACTTACGCCTATACTCGTCCAATTTCCTCTCTTTCTTCTCATCATCCTTCCAAAATTCATATCCTCAATCATTTTCAATCCATGGGTGTCATCATTGTTCATGTAATTTTTACATGAATTGATTTATTAAGATTAACAGTTATAATTACAGTAATCAATTAAATGAAAATGTATTATACGCAGGGAGAACTGAACGAGAAAGAGAAGATTGTTGATATAGTTGGGCAAGTAGATATGGTGATATCTGCACTAGCTTTCCCTCAGGTTATTGACCAACTCACTATCATTGATGCAATTAAGGCTGCTGGAAATATTAAGGTATTAGTTACATTATCTGTTAATTAATTGAATATTGTATTATTTTTGTGTATATAATTATGGTGATTATTGTTAATATAGAGGTTTTTTCCATCGGATTTTGGAATTGAAGAGGACAAGGTGAGACCATTGGCACCATTTGAGGAGTTTCTTGAAAAGAAAAGAAGGATTCGAAGGGCAGTAGAAGAAGCTGAGATTCCCTACACTTACGTTTCTGCAAATGCTTTTGGTAGTTACTTTGTTAATTACTTGCTTCATCCACGTGATCATCACCACAATCATTCTGATCTTACTGTTTATGGTACTGGACTTGCTAAGGGTACGTTCTTCCTTAATTTCTTACTTTATGTTCTGCACTTTTTAAATTTCAATAAATTAATATTTAAAAGTTAATTTTAGACCAAATTGATAAAGTGTAAAGCAATTTCATGATGCCAAATTTATCCTTCAACCGAAAATCTGAAATGATTTGAACAGAACGACGTAATTGTCTGCACACGGTCGACCGGTCTATGTGGACTTTTACAAACGGTTAACCGTTTGAATGGTTTTTTAAATTTAGTAACCATAAACTATCCATTTAATTCGGTTAACCATTAATTTCGGTCGATTAACCATTTCTTTACGGTCAACCATTTATGAAATAGACATTATGATTTACTAAATTTATAATATTTGAAACCTCAAATAAATAGACATAAATCTCAAATGTCAAATAAAAATAAAAATATAAAATTACAAACCATAGTCTTAATTATTAATTAAAATAACATTTTAACCATAAACTCCAATAATTAAAACATTAATAAAAAAAGTTTCTAAACATAGAAATTGTTGTACAAGATCAAACATTAATTAATAAAATTATTCTTCGCTTCGTTTTTCAGTGAGTGTGAAATGAAGAATCGAGAGGAGTTAGGATTGGAATGGAGTAACCGAGATTACTTGATGTATGGTAAAGAAGTAAAATAAAATCAAAAGTTCAAATGCTTCACTTATTATTTATATTACCTATATATATATATAATTACATAATTTTTTAAGAAAAATATTTGTAAAAAGTCGGTTAACCGCGAGTCCATATGGATTTTCGGTGTAAAAACCTAAACTACCGTAACCGTTAATTTCTAAAAATAAAAACCGTACACTAGTCCATCAGTTCGGTTAACCATATTTTTAGTTCGGTTTCACGGTTTTTCGGTTTTTTGTTGCACCCCTTGAAAACAAAATCTAACCACATCATTGTAACAACTTACTACATGTTAACATGTAGATATTGTCTAACTTTAACCCATTCTTGTTCATTGGGACTTCTAGCTTTAAACGCGTCTACATACATATATTGGAAACACTCCATACGAATATAGCCCAGTTACTCTTTTTTCATTCCAATGTGGATTCAGTTCATTCATGCTCCTATTGTCATCCTTCAAAGCAACTTCTTGCTCAACCTTCAACCTCGGTGCCACCCCTCTCGAATCGGGGTTTTGTGTATTTCATTTCAGCAATTAATAACTTAGTATTTAAATAAGAGTAAGTTAAAATGAAATTATCATATGATTTTATGCATTAAGTAACTCATTTTTCAATTTTTGGACTAATGTATCAGCTGTGATGAACTACGAAGAAGATGTAGCAATGTATACTATAAAAGCAGCGGATGATCCAAGAACACTTAACCGACTGGTAATAATTAGACCAGAGAAGAACATTATATCTCAGCTTGAGCTCATTAATCTTTGGGAGAAGAAGACTGGTCTCTCCTTCAATAGGCTTCACATTCCTCACAACCATCTTGTGGAGCTTTCTCAGAGTAAGTGAGATACGATTTTATTTAAATTTAGACTATTAATTTTTAATTAGTGTGGAAATTATCAAATTAAATAAAAATAGAAGAAGAAATTATAACTAAAATGAAGGGTTGAAATTGCAGGTCTACCATATCCAGAAAATATAAAAATGGCAATTATAGAAAGCTTGTTCGCAAAGGGAGATATGGTGAATTACGAACTGGAAAAGAATGAAATGGAAGCATCAGAGCTGTATCCAGACTACAATTATACATCCATTGATCAGCTTCTTGATCTTTTCCTTGTTAACCCTCCCCTTCCTGCTTCTGCTGCTTTTTGATTCACCTGTTGTTTTCTAATTATTGATATAGTTAATATAATTATCCATGTTATTAATTATTAGAAACGGTTAAGTATGTTGGAGAATAAATTAATTTCATATTCTAATAGATGAGGCTATAGAACCCGCATATAAGTAGATTGGTTTTGACAAAATTTCTTTGGTTTTTGTATTATATGAGTTGAACCACACGTATTTGCTTATTTATACTGTCAAAATCAACACTCTCAAAGTGCACTGAATCTCCAAAGTATGCCGCATAAAATAGTCATAGTTATAAAGGCGATGTGTGTTATTTATTAGTACGAGGCAATTATGCCTTCTCAATATACATTTTGGAGAGTGAGTTATGCCTAAATATATCTTGGTATTAAGGCTCCTTATACTAAGCTAGAAACATTCTACTACACACCGGGAATAGACTACTTCCTTCCAATGATATTGTGGTGTTGATTTGAGTAGTGTGCTTCCAATATCTCCTAAAATTTTAGAACTAAATGGTCGAGGAACAAATTAAAAAACTATTCAACATGAAAAAAAAAGAAAAAAAAAGAGTTGATATGGTGTATGAACTATTTAGATCAGCTCCAATTATGAATATCTATTCAATATGAAAACGCATGAAATGCCTATGATAATTGATTAGTGATAAGTAAGTGATGTGTCGTAAATATCTACGTTAATAATAGGCTTTCTAAACTTTTTCAGTATAATTGTTATTTAGGTATATTTTTGTAGTAAAGAATACGTATTAATTAATAAAGTTTGAAGAAATTTTTAAATAATTATTTTTATGAATAATCAATTTAAGTAAATTTATTTTGTATCTTTTTTTAAGAACGGAACCCATTTAGCCCATAAATGCTACAAGGACCAACCTCATGTATGCTCTTCTTGAAGTCACGGGCCTGCCACACCTATGTCCATCTTCAACTTTTATTGGGCTGGTCGACTAGGCCCAAAATTTATTCATATTTGGGAAAATTGCTATATTTGCCAAAATTAATAAATGCGTATTTTCAATTTTTTTTTTTTTTTTTCAGGAGAAATTTATCTTCCCATTTTATAATTATGCACAATAATAATTTATCATTGAACCTAATCTTGTATCCTCCTACGAATTATCATCACAATAATCTGTAGTTTTCTAGAGCTACTCAAAGGAATAGGCAAAACATGGAAAATTTTACAATATTACCCCTATTGCGCCAAGTCAATTTGAAGATCACTCGTCAACTTTTATGTTGTTACACTAGTTATTAAATTTAACTGATAAAACCATAAAACAAAAATGCATATTGTAGAAAGTAGATGAAGGCAGGCAACCACTCTGCGGATTTGCTAAGCTCGCTAAGACACGATACGAATTATTATCCCTCATAATTTGTAGTTTTTTTTTTTTTTTTTTTTTTTTTTTTTTTTTGAGCTTTCCTTGTTTAAAAGATTAAAAAAAACCCACTTCTGTGTTCTCAGAAGCTTCAACTTGTAAGTAAAAAATATGCATAAGCTATCTATCAAAACTCGAACAGTGAATAGTATATGCGGAAATCAGTTGGAGAATTAATGCGTGATGATCTTCTAAACTAATGTTATATTGACAATTATCAGAATAATCATAGACAAAGGAAAGAAAAAGAACAAAAATTTTCAAAATCGAATTAATTAATTCTTGGAAAAACACACAACGCATTGACATGAGAGAGAATGCAATGCTCAACTACTTGAAAAATGCTTAAATCTTCACACCCACACCTTAACATTATATCTCATCATTCTCCATTTGCATTTGCATTTGCTCCCATTGGTCTCCCCATCTTCACATTTCCTGCAACCAGTTTTTATACTTCGAATTAGAAACAATATTAATGAAACCTTTTTGCACTTAATTACCTAAGCTCTACAACATCAAACACGCCTTAAAAATATTAACACGGCCTCTCTTTAAGCCTATGCCTTCAAATCCGCATTTTAGGTATTTTAACTTTGACTTAGTTTTGTGCAGAAAAATGTAAATGATGAAACAGACCAAAAATCTTTTTAGGTTCATGCTTAATGTCTTGTCATTTGACTTTTCTTTCCAATGAACATAACTACAGAAATGACAAATTTCAACTTCTCTCTAGTTTTAAGCTGCCTGCAACATCTTTAGCTGATAATAATGATGTCCAAACTATTAGGCAACTGCTTTGCTTTTTGTTTCTTCAAGCAGAATGAATTGTGTCACAAAACAAAAACCATTGTACTCTAAAATCACATCACCAATTATCAAGTAAATTTATTGCTTCCAATTAGTATAGTATATTGCATTAACTAAATCCAGCCAAATCCACGAGATACTACTGTTTTCATTATGTGGATTAACTCTAATCATCATAGCCGGAGAAATAAAGAAAAGAACCCAATTACTACAAAGGGAAGGCCAAACTCAAAAGTGAAAGATTAAAAATTTACCAGTAGAGCTTCAATTGTGGGTCAAGAAAGATTTAGAAACATAAAGTGCATGTTGTCACTTAAACCGCTAATCGCTGAAGCCATAATCTAAATTTAACAACTCTTCTAGCAACATTATACAGATAAATTTTTCCCCTTGAGCAAAGTGAAGAATCACTTATAAAGAAACTCCCTTTCTGTTCATAGGCAAAATTTAAGAAAAACCAGCAACTCCATTTTAAAAATGAAACTTTAAAGTTCCATTTAGATTTTTGGTTAAACACGCTTTTCAAATAACCATGTCATTTCCTACAATTTTAGTTTCTTTAAAGTCGTTATTGAAAACTCACTAGCCCTCAAATTCTCATATGATTAATCCAGATAACCTTAAAACTAACATCTTTACCTTTATTAGGTACTAATTTTAACAAGGAAGAAAATTAATCAGCCATAAGAATCACCAATCAAATGAATCCAAAGTTTGTTATGTCATCTTTTATGGCAAAAGCCATGTTTTTCCTATGTACTTACCTAAATTTCTTAAGTTAAGTGTACTTCTGTTTGCCGTAGTTAGTGCATAGACTTGTACTTTTAAAATAATCTAGCCCTGACTACTAATTCTGTTAGGCATATATCTCATTCTCCAATAATTTACTTGCTAGAAAGAAAGAAAGACTATTACATCTGAGAGTTTTAAGCCATTTCTAGCACCAATATCATCCATTATTGGAACTTAACAATATTATTTCCATACCATCTCAGCTCTCTAGTTAATCACCTTTGAAAACCTAAAGAGCATGATCCAACCAACCTCCTCACACCAACTACTATGTATTTAATTAACTATAATTTCCTTTTGATCTACTTAGTCCCTATTTCGGGAAAGCTTCAACTTGCTCCAGTGATATATAGAGCATAAACCAATTAAGATTGGCTCGAGTAGGAAAAGACATCTATTAGTTAGATCTCAAGTTCGATTTTTAACATACGAATAAAATTGGAGAGAGAAGTCACCTCAAAGCGTATGGCCAACTACTTGAGAAAATTAAACCATATACTTCTTGAAGTGTATATTTTGGAAATGGAAACTTTTTCTGGAGCAGTTTCTTAGTAAAGCTAAGGGGTCTCGCGAAAGGAAAGTATACCTAATACCCTAACAATCTTCTTAGATCACATTGGCATGAGATTTAATATAGTTTTCCCTTAAAAAATTCAAATATAAGTAGCAGAAAAGATAATAAGTAGAGAGAAAAATTTCTCATTTTTTCTTATTTTTAAGAAATCAATACATTACAAGAAACAAGGACATTAACAATAATATTTTCGACGCACCCAAAGAAGCAAACATAATCATTTCTTAAACAATTCTAATCAATATAAAATAAATCAAGATTTGAAAGTTGAAGGAATTTTTTCTAGAGATTCCATTCTCAAGATATAGCTGAAAGCATGATGAGGACACTGAATTTTTTTACTTTATTCTAATTTACCATTTTCTTCTATTATGCCATTATCTTTTGATCTTATTTCAACTGATAATCATTTGATATCAAATTGGAAGATATTTAAGAAAAATACTCAAGGAAGAATCAAAATCAACTGTTTATTAATATTTTGACTGAATTCCAGCTAGAGATACTTTATAATATATTTGTATAAGTAGAAATACATTTACAGACATGTAAAACCATGCTAGAGCTACTAATGGATCAAAACAAAACCATGTTTTTAATAGCTCCTCAAGCTTTATTTCGATACAAAGTAAAACTGCATACTTTAAGGTCCAATCATAGATTTTATTATTATTTTTTATACTCCTTTACACGCTTGAAGCGTGTCCAATACAAGACTACTATGTCATATGTTAAAATTCTACAAATTAATGAGGATGCAAGAATTCGAACCTTCGATCTCCAGGTCTAAAAGATTCTGATACCATGTCATAGAACCAGTTGACCTAAAAGTTTAAACTAATAGGTAAGGCCCAATCATAGCTTTTATTATTATCTCTGTCATGTTGAAAAATGAATCCCACATCATAAATAAATGAGATAAAACAGTAGCATACAAGTGGTGTAGATTGAGCCTTAATACAAGCCAGTTGCTTTTGTGTTACATGAACTCAACTCTCGGATGTAAATATCCCTTAAACTTAAAGCATGTAGACTACAAATTTATTCTACCATTGTATTGAAATTCTATTAATAAATTTAAACCCTCAATCATTTTGTTTTACTACCCAAACTAACTCGTGTTTGATTAATGAAGTTCAAGAAAAGTATTTTTTTTTTTTTTATAAACCACATGTTTCTACGTTGGAATAATCCTGTTAACGGCTTAATTACAGTTAAACACCTTTCTTCCAATTAAAATGTCTTGCACATAATAGAAATTCACAATAAATCAGAACAACCATTTCTTTAAAAGAGTTGATTGAATAAAAGCAAGAAAAAAAAAGTAATATTTAACCTCTTTGCTAGGTCAATTTTGTCAAATAGATGCCTATAATCATTACAACTTATGATGTAAACCCCTCCACTTTTTTTTTTTTTTGGTATATTTGGCTCCTATACCTTAGTTTTTCATAAATCTAACCCTTAATTGAGGATTCTAAAATATACACACTGAAAAATAATGGGATAATTTAGTTCGACAACAAGCCTTTTAAGAGCGCACAAGATATAGGATTACAGATGTAAGCAACCTCACTTTTCATTCTGTGCTTCAAATGTAACTATGAATCCATCAATGTTCTTCTTGTAATTTTCCTATGTTTTCTTGACCTATTCTTTATTCTCTATGTCTTCTTAATACAAATCACATTTATTGGAAAAAAAAAAAACAATTGTCAAATTTTAGGAGAAATAAATGCAATTATCAATCAACTGTAAGAAATGTAGTGCCCAAATTATGTTTTGCCTAAAACAAAAGATTTTTAGGCGTAAGAGTAATACAAATGTGAGGGCATCTTAGTTCACTTCTACATTTTTATCCAAAAGTTTGACCTGAACTAATAAGACGAAATTTAATTAAAACGAATCCCGTAATGTGCTCTTTAAATTTGAAAATATGGTACAAAAAATTTTTATATATACACCGGCTCCATTACTTTTGAGTATTGTCTCCATGAATAGCACAATCAGATTCCTGTAGTTTTTAATTGTTTAACATTGTCTGAATTGTCTTATCTCTTCTATAGTATTTGACTGGAGGCAACACCAATCCCAACCGTTGTCCAATTATTAAGGCTAAGGCGTGGGGCTTTCTGTATTTCTTCCAGAGTAAGTCCAGGTTTTCTTCCATAAAAAATGAAGTAAATTTCTATTGATTATCATTGTCCCCTCTATGGTTTTTCTATCTATATTTGTTTTAGAAACATTTCATTGTCATCAACTGATATATTTAAATTTATTAAAACTGCAACTATATTCTAAAGTTTTCATTATATAAAGGAACCAATGATCAAATGCAAAAAATGATTATAGTTAATTTTATCTTTTTCTCCTCAAAAAAACATGGAGAACTCCTTCTATTGTATATCGGAAGTACACTACTCCTAATGTGGCACACAAGTATTGTGAGAAATTTTATAGTGGACCGAATCCATGTGAACCGTTCCAATGAAAAACTCACACGTAAGCAATATGAGCATTGGGAAAATAAAAAACACTTATGTATCAGTTTTTCATTGAAAAGATCCACATAGACCGGATCCATTGTATAATTTCACCTGTTATTGATCTTGAATTGTCTATCTTCATATATATCATAGAAATTTTTTAAGAAAACATGACCAAATCCAAATTTTTCTTATTAGGCTATTTAACCTACACTAGTAGTCTAGTTCTAACAAAAATCAACTGATTATATAAAGCTCAGTCTCAATTAGTACTAAATTCAACCCACAGTAATTGCAATATAGATGGAAGATGCAGATTAATATTTGGAAGGAAGCACGTGCAAGGAAAAGACTTGACTCAAATAATAATAATAATAATAAGCATTTGAGTTTGTTCTTTTCTATACACTCAATTTAATAAATGAAACCCTAAAAAAGCTTTTCCAGAACCGACATTACGCCGATCTGTTGTCAAATTGTCATGTGGCCCAGTTCTACAGGCTAAAAAAAGAAATGGGATTCTAAAGCTATTAAGGTTGCACCTTGTAAAGGTTTGATCTTTATTCCAGTCAATGCCCAAATAACATGGTTGCACGATTCAAAGACTAACACCTGTCTACTATTACTAATGTTAGGGAGAAGGGAACCAATAAGAAAGCAAACAAACAAAAAGGAGACAATTTGCCGATTCCCTATTCACTGCAATCCATGCAAGAATCATACAAAAACACATTTATAATACATAACACCCAATGGCTAACTTATTTTACGATTACCAAGAAATGATATTTTTTCTTTTCTTTAAAGAAATATTAGCATTACTATGCACTTCACAGAGACCCATAAAGCTAGGAAAAGCAAAAAAAAAAAAAAAAACCACCAGAAAAACAAGGCAAAAAAAATAAACAATTCTTAAGAATGGAGGAATTTTGTGTATCTTGAACTTAAATTAATGGTAAGAATAAAGAACCAGAGATTGAATAGTTTAAGTCTTACCAGGGAGAAGATGGTCAAACAAGAATGAGGGCTTCCAGGCAGTGATCAGTTCTTCCCTTTGCCTTTATGGTCAGAATGCCTGCTTCCGTCGCCGTAGAGCTGCAACCCAGGTGGGAATTGATGGTGGTGATGATGATTCTCCATAGGATGCGGCTGTGGTGCAGCAGTAGCACCAATGACGAAAGGTGCATTTGATGAGCCGTCAATGGGAGTAGAAGATGAGAACCTCTGTAGGTGAGGCAAAAGAGACGGTGATGATGAATTGGACTGAAGGGTCCCCCTATTGAAACCAGCAAGGCCTGAAGAAATTGTGAAGTTCAAATTGTAGTCCCCGCTGGGACCCTGTTGAGTTGTGGTGGCCACTGGGATCAAATGTTCGGAAAGGAAAGGGAAATGCTGTAATTGCTCCTGGTGATTCTCTCCTGAGAAACTGAATGGTGGAATTGACATTGTCATTGCCTGCGGAATCGAATTCCCCAGCTGGATTTGACTTGGAAATCCCGACGAATGGTGGGTTGTTCTCGACGAGGATGGTCCTAAAAGCCCTGTGCTGAAGTAATCCATTGGGGTTAAAGGCCACTGCCTCGCCGAGGCTGCCTTGTTGTGAAACAGATTGGCTTCAGAACCGGGCGAACTCGTAGCAACAGCATTGTTGTTGTTGTTGTTGTTATTGCTTACACTACTAATCCCACCGGTTAAAAGCTCAGTAAAGGTTGAATTTTGAGAAATTGGGTGCACGTTCTGGTGATGGACGCTCTCTTTCTCCTTCTCTTTAGCTGTCCTCTCTCTTGCTCTTTCACGAGCCTTAACACGGTTAACACGAACATCCGACCTTGAGAGGGACAATCCAGACCCTTTACTTGTGTCTGAAGTGCTACTGCAAGCAGATTTAGACAAAGAAAAATGCTGGTTCTGATTCTGGTTAAAGTTGGGATCTTCAAGCTCAACATCAGCTGAATCAAACCCTTGTTCAATACCATCACTAATCCGTTTTTCATCGCTGAATTGTTTAGGAGTATCAGGGAGAGAACCATTGAGAGAAGGGAGCTCGTTTATTGAATCTGCAGCAGCTTTAATTAACCATTCAACTGCTTTACTAGGCTGATCATACCCCAATCGATCTTGCAGATCGTAGAATTGAATGGCGGTTGTTACAGATAACCTGACCCGCCGGTCTCTTAGGCCTTTCGAAGTCAATACCTTGCTATGCCGATCTTTCCCGCCCGAAGCTCTTGAAACCCTAATTATACGGGATGAATGGTGCCACCCACGGAGACGATTGGCAGTGCCGGAATCGCCTCCGCCAACAACAATAGCACCAGTTCCGGTACCAAGATTAGACCTTTTCAACTCACCATCTTCATCATCATCTGGGTATTGGTTTTCAAGGCTTCCTCTTTGACCTATCTTGCTTGTGTCAGTTCTGCCATTACCAACTCTAGAGAACTTACAAGGTTGTGTCTGAATCTCCTCCTCCCCCATAACACTTTCATGCCTTTGTCAGAAAAAAAAAAAGTCAAACTTGCTGCTTCTCTTACTCCTTCCGATCAGTCTTTTCTTGGAGACAATAATGAAGAAGAAGAAGAAGAAGAAGAAGAAGAAGAGCTGCAAGTGGGTTTTTTTGGGGATTAGCTAGAGAGAGAAATGAAGAGGGTGGAAGAAGAACAAGTGAAGCAGGTGGGGTTGCTGTGTCCTATACATTGATGACGATTACACAGAAGAGAGAGTACTTTGGGTGTGTAGTGATAAAAAGCCCTTTTTTTACGATTCGAAATATCACGGTCCAAGTCAGGAGAGAGAGAAGAGAGAGAAAATAAGAACCCTTGTTACTTCTCTCTCTCTCGTTTAAGCTTTTTGCAGTTTATTTGCAGTCATGGCTTTCAAAAGCAAAGCCTGCAATGGCAGCCTCAACCCTGCAACAAAATACCCATTAAAGCCATGACAATAACTTTAAATAGAGAGAGAAAAACAAACAAAAACCAAAAAAATCAGATGGCTTAAATAGCCACACAGACATATATAGATATGTAGTGTTGCTCATTATCATAGCCTGAGATCTGACTTTAATTGTACAATATCTTTATATCCATCCTTTTAACAGTTTAAAACCTAACCTAAAGATGATTAGCTTTAACAAAAGTTAAAACAAGCAAAAGAGTAACTGCATTGTTTATATTTAAACACAGATTAAGGAGAAAAACAAAAGAAACCATCTTTGATCTAATCTTTTGCTTTTTCTGCATAAAAAATTAAAGCTCAAGAAGAAACACAGTAATTGCGTACGGTTTTGCTGATCTGAGCTAAACCCTTTTTACCTCTGTATCTCGCATTTTAATGCAACGCTTTAGTATTAAAGCTTCAGTAACTATAAAAATGGCAAATACCAACTCCGCCTCCATTAACACCACCTCCAGCAATGAATAATAAGAATAAATGACAAAAACCCATTAATTAAAAACAGTGTTTCAATTTTACCAACAAGAAGGAGGAATATAGCTTCAAAAGAAGTGAAAATAAAAAAATACTAAATAAACAATTAAAAAAAAAAAAAAATAAGCTTACACTGAAACAATGTTGGGTACAGTTTACAGGTGTCAAACACTTACAAGATTTTATTTTTTGCCTTGTCGCTCTTCTTTCCTTTTCTTGCTTCTTCTACTCCTTTTTTTTTTCCCTATCAAATTGGTTGTTTACAGTCTACAGATCTTTGCTTATAAACATCCAAAAGTGACAGATCTGTGAACCTTTGCTGAAGAAAATAATTAATTACCTTCTCGGATCAGTACCTCAGCTGCAAAATCACAAAATCAAATAGGAAAATTAGTTAAATTTAGAAACATATATAGCTTTACTTGTATATAAAAATAACTACTAGGGCTATCATTATTCTTGTAATTATAATCTCTTTTTAGAATCAATTAGTTATAAGAAACTAATGAATGTACGCTTCAAATTACTATTTGGAAAAACTTCACAGATCAGCTTCTTTTAAGAGGAATTAATGAGCTAGAGATGCATTGAGAAACAAAACAAATTACAGTCACTGTAAATTAAGTTTTGTTTGCTCAAAAAATGCAGAAAAATTCATGTTGAAGAAGAAAAAAAAGAATGCAAAATATTTACACATGAATTTAATGTTGTTGTTTCTTCGATTTAACACTCACCGTTTGGCTACAAAAGGTGAAATTTAAACAGTCCGCCATTAAAAGAGCTGAAACAAATTTGTTAAGTACGAAACGAATTGGTACAAAACAAAAACCAAACTCAAACAGATTCAAATTAGGGTTCAAAATGAAGAAAAACGTATAGTAAAAATTTGTTCATGGAGAAGAAGAAGAAGAAGAAGAAGCGAAGTTCCTACCAGGCCATTAGAGCATACCACCGGGCGTATCGGGAAAGGACAGGATACAGCGCCGTTGCTCACCCATTAATATATCTCAATTTTAATTCCCTTTTTGCCCTTTCCTTTTCCATTTATTCTCTATTATTGCCATTCCGTTCTTATGAAATCCAGCTGATATTACTCGTACAATAATTCTCTTGCTTTTGTTTTTATTCAATTAAATTTCGTTTCTTTTTTGTTTAAATATTCTTTGATTGGTTTGATTTTATTTTATTTTCATTATTTTTCCAAAGTTTTTGTTTTTCTTTCTTTTTGTTTATGCACAATAATTAATAATAATTTAATTATTGTAATGAAACAAAATTTGTAACCAACTTGTTTTTGTTTATTCAATCAAAATCCTCCGCAGTACTTTCCTTCATAAAAATTTAATAAGCTATGTTCAAAGAAATTTTAACCATTTATTTTCTGAAAATAATTGAAATCTTATAATAATTTGTTGTTTTAATTTTTTAAAACTCAGTTAGCATTTATTGAATAATTCAATGATTGAAGTTATTCTTTTTTTCTACCCAAAGAAATTCATAATAGGAAGGTTTCTGTCAAATCATTCGTGTCTATCTCAAAATAATAAAAAAGTTATTATTCGACTTTATCAATCGGTTTAACTTTTTGAATTGATTGGTTACATAATACGGTATTAGAGTTTTTAGAGGGTTTGAATCCCAACGGTCCAAAAAACATTTGCATGTGGAAAAAATGATAAACACAATAATCAAAACTATTATTAAATCATACCTATCGGTTTAAGTTTTTTTATCAATTAGTTTTGTGGAAGGTGTACTCATAAATAAGTAATCGAATTTATTAAAGTTAATTTGAACAAAGCCTCACATTTCAAACAATTAAAACTTTATTTCGTTATTATTTGATACACAATTTATTAGGGATCATATATATCGGATATAATGCTACGTATTTGATAAAAGTTATGAACAATTGCTTTAGTTGGAAAGCTAAAGTACATTACAAAAAAATATAAATGTACTGTATGTGTAATAGTTGGAAAGTTAATACAACATAGAGATTATATACAAGATAATATATTTTCCTTGTTGTAAATGCATAACACATAGCAGTTCACAACTTCAAGAGTAGAATAAAATAAAATTTCTTTCTCATTAGCTCTTCTAATTGTTCTTTCTAAGATCTTTTCTAGCTGAAATAATACAACAAAATGGCAAATTAGTTTTTACAAATACCAAAACTGGAGATTAAGATAAAATAGCAACTTCAACACATAAATACTACAAAAACAACGTGCATCGGAAATAGAATTTTCAAACAATATTAATATATTTTCTTTAAATAGACTTCATTAACATACCAAGAGAAAATATAATAAACTCCTCCTATCAAATTTACAATCAACAAAAGTCATACCCATCATGAGTTGCTTGAATCCTCTCACTGCTAAACAGTAAATGTCAAATTTTTCCTAAACCGGTTAGTTTTCAGTAAGCTAAAAGGGGCACATAGGACTCATGTTCCTAATTCTCCAGCATGCAACACATTTTCACAGTCTTCCTACACACCTAAAAATAAGAAAATTACAATCAAACTCCAAGAACAACAAAACTAAGAACCATAAATTGGAACAGATCATGGTACAAATGAGAAAACAAAAGGGAAAAAAAAATAAAGACAAACATATCTTCAATTTCTTGAAAAAAATAGAAGATTAATGCCTAGAGAGGAATCGATCGCACCATCTAGATAGACGGGAGTGGTTCCCTTTCCTACACAAATACAGGGGGAAAGAAGACTACTGGAAAGAAATAACAAAACGTAACACTTCAAGCAAAGGGATCACTAAATCTAAGGCTTGGAATACCGAATCGTAACCCATGACAACCTTGAAATGACAAAGAATGGAGGTGAAAATGTCATACACTCCACTAGAGGAGGCAAAAATGTTGAGATCAAACCACCTATTGCTAGGACAAAGGCAATGGCAAAGTAGAAAAAGAAGAAGCCATAGACAGTTGAGAGCAGAAAGAGATTGTTGATAGTGTTGCATGATGAGAATAAGCCATGAATACGAGTGAGAGAGAGAGCAAAGAAGCGAAGAAGGAAGGAGCGAATGGTTGAGAGCAAAAGACGTGGGCGTTTCTTGGCTGCATGTATGAAAAACAAAGCCGTTTTGGCACGAATAAAAGAGCGAGTTATCGTTCATTTTGTTGCAGATGGGGGAAATTTTTCAATGGACCCGGTCCATGTGGACCTTTCCAATGAAAAATTGACACATAAGCGTTTTTTATTTTTAAAAGGGTTATATTGCTTACGTGTCAGTTTTTCAGTGGAACGGTCCATATGGACCCGGTCCACTGTAAAATTTCTCGGCAGATAGAAGAGAAAAATTAAAGACATGTGAGTGTTTTACTATTTTTAATTGACTTGAAAATTTAATGCGGATCGAGGGATTCTCCACTATAGCCTATATTATAGTATCGATTAGCATACATAAAAAGCAATTATTTATTTGCATTCTGATTTTGCCCAAAAATATGAATTTTAGGAGCAATTTCGACCTCTTTTCTACAGTACTATTTTATTTTTTTCTTTTAGAAACCATAAAATATAAATAAACCAGTGTGGAATTGACTCGTTGTGGTGTGGCCTGTAGATCAAGTTGCCTTCTTGTTTTATGCAATTATCTTTTCAAAATAAATAAATGATATATAATTAAATATAGTATTCTTCGATATCTGACACTGAGGAGCCGCTTTCATCATGAGGATAGTTTGTGAAAGTTGTGAACTATTAATAGTTGATCATAATACTAGTATATTTACACTATTGAATCTCTTTTTTATTTTTTTTTAGTGAAGAGGCATTCTTTAATCTCTTGTCATAAGATTTTATAAATCTATAAGCTTAATAATGTAATTAATAATTAATTAAATAGCCTAAATTCGTCACAAATCTTGAAATTATTCTCATGATATGATGATGC
Source organism: Euphorbia tirucalli (assembly GCA_039660915.1). Classification (NCBI taxonomy): domain Eukaryota; kingdom Viridiplantae; phylum Streptophyta; class Magnoliopsida; order Malpighiales; family Euphorbiaceae; genus Euphorbia; species Euphorbia tirucalli. The sequence continues at coordinate 10,350,970 of CM077638.1, forward strand.
TGTACTTCTTAGAATTAGAAAGCCGAACTAATGTTTTTGATTTTTTTTTTTTTTTTTTTGAAAACTAACAAGTACATAATTACTAAATCAGAAGGACATAGTTTATTAATCTCTATTTATTTAGAAATATACGGCTTCATGTGAATAGTTAAGTCATGTTTCCACTTTAGTTATTCTTAGATGGAAATTAGTTTTAGTTTGTGTCTAAAAATATCATAGGGTTGCTCTTTATGGACGTATATTGTCACAAGAAATGAATGTATGTAGGCAACACACCATTAACAAGGGGTGTGATAGCATTACATTCACAGTCATCATTTTAGTAATTTTTTTTTTTTTTTGTTTTTTTTTACGTATGTCATGTATGAAGCGTTATCAAGGTGGGCTTCCTAAGAATTGTGAAACAAACATGGCTATGGCTAGGGGTACTAAACAATATCTTTCGGGAGAACAATTTTGACCAATATGAGCTAGCAGATAAATTATCCTTTGACATATTTGGTTCAAGCCGCACATGATTATACACATTGCTTAGTTCTAGTAGTATTGGATCATTAACCTTTATATGGGATAAGGGTCAAAAATATATTAATAGGGTGAGATTTAACAGCTTGTATTGCCTGAGGTTGATTGAGGAGATAACTGCATATACTGATACAAATACACTAACAAAGGGAAGTCACTGGTAGTTTAATTGTTAGCAGAGGTTAATAAAATATTTTATAAATGTACACTAAAGATAATTTTTTAATGGTCATATATATAGGTCTATAAAAATGTCGCATTGTCAACGTGTAACAAGATGTGATTAATGCTGGTAACCTGTAATTTACATGGCACAGGACTAACATATTTGATTGATTTAGAGGTTTTGTTAATGGGATAAAAGGTCATACTTGATAACATTGGACCCTCAATATATCCATTTGTACGTTAAAGGTAAAATTAAACTTTTACATCAGAAACTAAGGGTATTTTAACCATTTATCTTAGTGTCTAATGTATTCTTCCTCCTTTTTAAAATATTTTTGGTTAAATAGTTAGGGTTTTTGGACAAAGTATTAGATTTTCGTGGTTTGATGTTAGGTTTGCTTGATATTGCAGATGGAGAGGGAGGAGGAGACGTCGTAGGTGAGGAGACCTTAATTAGTCCAAAATTGAAATAAATTAGGGGACCCCATTCATCCAAAATTATTCTTATTTCATTGCACGTTTATGGGCCATAACCCTCTCTGCCATTCCCAAATTATTTGGGTATCTTGCAATTACTCACTGTCCTTCCCTCTACTGTTTTCTCTATTTACTTTAATAATGTTCTTCAAATAATAAACTATAAACGTAGCCAACCAGTCCTGGAAGGGGTAATGTCGAGGTAGAAGATATGAACAAAGAAGGGTCTGGAAAAAAGGTGATGGATTCAGGAATAACTTGAATCTCACGTCGAAAATAGGGAAATAGTGAATCAGTTATATTAGTATTAAGTAAATATATGTAGACGTATTTTAAAACCATAACGTTCAAGGAATAAGATTTGGACCAAAATGGACAATATCTACATGGTATTAGAAACAAACTGTTACAATTGGTCCTCCAGCAATCGCCAAGTTCATCCTCAAACATGCACGTGGAGAATCGGCTCTAATACCGATTGTAACAACATATTTCTAACACCATGCAAATATTGTTAACTTTGCTCAAATCTCATTTTTTGGGCCTTATCTCCACAGAGAAAAAGTATTACTATATTGCTAAAAAGTGTTTCATATTTAAGGTTTTTTATTTGATTTAATGAGACTGATTAGCGATAAATCCTGAAACTGAAGGGGCGTATAATGGTAGCATTGTAATTGGAAGTAATTAAGGGGTTAATTAACAGAAAGATTAAAGGGGTGTACTATATTTGTAAAAGTACTGATGCACAAAAAGAAAATAATGTATATACCCGTACCCAACTGTCGAGTTGAGTTGAGAACTAACCACAAACTTTTAAAAAAGTTGTTTTCAGATTATGCTTTTAAAAAAATAAAAATTCTGTTTTAGTTTAAAGCAATGGATATTTGATGGGGCAATTAGGATTGTAATTAAATAGGATTAATTTTATTGGTCCGTACCAGTAATGATGTGTCTCTTTTGTTTATCATCTTCAATTAAGGCTAATTAATAATGGAAGGTACCATTTGATGGGCTATCGGAGCAACAATTTAGCAACTGGGGAGACAAGTTTTTTGGCATTCAAAACTTCTTTTTTATGTAACGATCTTTTCTCAAAAAAAGAAAACCAAAACTCTTAAAACCCACACTATATTCTTCTTGTGTTACTTCCTATACTATTTAATTTTGATTTTATTTTATTTTATCTTAAATCTTTAAGATTGAAGAGGGTTTTGAGTTGAAATGAAATAAGAGTTGATTCTTAGTACATATCAAAAATGTCAATCAGAAAATAGATCACGTAAATATTATATAATTAAGCAACTTCCATCAATTAAAACTAACAACAATATTATTATTATTTATAACAGTTGGAAAGCTAAAAACCTAAGGATAGTAGGTGAACGGGATAATTTAAAAATAGAAAAGAAAATGTGAAAGTGAAATAAATGTGGGTTATGGAGAAGTGGGTTGTAGCATGTTAATTTGTTACCCAAATCATAGTAATGTCTCCCTTATGAAACCCCCATTATCAAAGACAATTAATTAAATCTAATATGAAAATCTTCCCATCATTAAGTTTTTTAAGAAAAGCAAATCAAACTCTCAACCCAAAGGCATGTTCTCGCAATTCCATGCTTAACCACTTGCCGGATAAAAAGAAGCCATTTCTAATTTATTCTTAATCTTCTACTTTTAACTCCAAATTTCATTTCTTTAATTCAAAAGACAACCCTCCTTTTCAATATTTATTTCTCTCTACCAGTGTTTTATTCAGTCCTATTACTTTTTCATGGAAATTAAAAAATATTTTAATTATATGACATTGTGACTATAACCTCTACCAAATATGTCAAATCATAAAAACTTCTCAATATCATTCTAATGTTCAATCCTCTCATTCGACAGTTTTATTAAATTTTTGATATTGACTGGTCGAGAGGAGAGACGGAATAAGCAAAAATATTTTAGATATAATATTATAGTGACATTGTATAATATAATGCTAGTCTGGAATTGATTGTAAAAACATTAATTTTCAATAGTCATACAAGTCATGTATCAATGTAAATTTTTATATTAATTGATTTCTTGGTATGGTAATCGAATGTATTAGTAATTTTGCATATGGAGTTATAATTATTGCCAATTTGAGACTTAATTATATTATAAATAGATTGAGTATTGAATAATAAAAACTATGTCCTTCTATTTTACTTCACCAAATTTTCCCAACAATATATGTATAATAAGTTCAAAATTAATGAATTATGAATAAAAAATTGATTCTCAAAATGAAAAACTTTAAATTTTGTTGAAGAAAAATGAATGAAAACCCTTAACCCATGTTGATAGAATATGAAAAGCCATAAAAAGTCTATATACTAAAACTTTTTATAATATCATTAAATATTAATAAAACCGAAATGCTCTTCACCATCACAAAGCTGCTTCATTTAATATCTTTCCACTTTATTCTTCCATTTACAATTACGCTGCAATTTTATTTATTTATTTATTTTTTTTAAATGTATTACAAAGATATGTATTTAGATTGTTAATTACAATAGATTAAATGTTTTTGGTCGTTGTGTTGGTTGTGTGCAGGTTAATCAAATGATTTTTTTTTTCTCTGTGGTTGTTTCAACAATTAAAGTTTATTATTAATACATAATGAGGGAAATGAAATGGAAAAAAGGAAAAAAAGAAAAAGGGGTAATGTAATGTTGAGTAGTTCAAGGCATACAGAGAATGTGACACGCTCGAGAGAACTGCACGTGTCACGGTATTAATGGAAAACAGTGGCTGACTTCTCGATCTCCAGACCTCAGCACGTGTCATACATCATTTCTTTTTTCTTTTTCCATTTACACTCACGCCCCCCCTTCCATTCTTCTTATCTATTACTATTAGTATTTTTTTGGGATTATGGTTTTTTAATTGCGTTTTTTTTTTTTTTTTTTGAATTTGGAGATATCTGAAAATAATTTAGAATACCCCCATAATACAGCAGTCTTTCAAAATACGTATGACAAGAGATTCTACTATCAACCAGGTTTACCATGATCCGTACCGTTAAATGTTTGACACATCATTATAATTATATGATACATCTAACAGCGATAAATCTAGTTAAATTTCGATTCTTTTAATTTTGACATCAAAATGTAAAAGGCAGTCCTGTTACCATTTATGACCTTTCGTTATCTTGCTGGTTGAATAATAGAATCCAACCAATATTTCAGATATCATTTTCTCAATTATTTGTCATGATATTTTGAATTAGAGATTTGTGGCAACAACACCCCCATAGCATCAATTTCAATTTCATGATTTTAGTTATGCGAATTGATCACATAATTGGATCTCCTGACCCATTACCTGCGTAACAAATTAAAAGAAAAACAAACATTTTGTTTCACGTGATTCTTACGTGTAATTAAACCAAACATCTATATAACTCAGAAGGGTGTTATTGAGCAATAGGAGTTTATCCATCCTTAACTAAGTGTCATGGATTCAATCCTCGACTAGGCATAAAGCAACCTTAAATCTTTAGTTCACCTGTCTCATTTTTCGAGGTGATTATAAGCCAACACGGTAAATTAATAGATATGACTAATAATGAATACCTACCAATACTGAGAAAAAAAAATCAAAAATCTATGTATAATATATGAAAACAAAAATAAAATCTGAAAAATCGTAAAAAAAAAAAAAATATTCATACGTGAGACACTGTTCTATTTTAAATCGAATTTATTTTTTTCTTTTTCTTTTTATTTTTTTTATACTAGTCAATCATAATTAATTAAAATCTATCCAAAGATTTTTAATATAAACTATATCAATTACTAACTATTCTTTGATCCTTTTTATTATTAATATAATTATTCTATTCAAATTCTGTATTTTAATTTGTATTTGTATTTTATTGAAGGTTTTTTGTTGTTTAATTGAAACCCTGTATTATTCTGAGTTCTTTGTAGATTGTTCGCTAACTTTTCCTTTTATAAGGAAAAAAAAAAAAAGTATTTTATTCTGTTTGAAAATGACTAATGTAAGTACGAATTGATACAACCAAAGTTTGTCTGTAAAACTTATTTTACTTGTATTTTATTTAGACTAAGGTAGTTTTTTATAAAACTGAAAATTAAGTATTGAAAAATTAAACGTTAAATTTTAAGTGTTGAATATTATAAATGCTGTAACTATTAAATAAAAAAATTGTTTGATAAATACGAAAAATAAAAAACTGAATTTGAAAAAAACTAACAACAACGTTGAATTTAAAATTTAAAATTAAGTAGTTTAGCTTATTAAATTAAGTAATTTTTTTATTAGCTTATTAAATTAAATGATTTTTTTACTTAACGAAATTAATTATATTAATTAATTTGCAGTCTTTTTTTTAATAATAAAAGCAAGAAAAAAAAAAAGCGAAATGAAAAATACAATTACCTTAAATAGGCAAGTAATGTAATTGTATTTTTAACAGAATAAAACATTACATAATCTCTTATACATACATAGGAATCTCGAATGAATATCATTGTCAAGGAACTTTACAAATTGATAATTTTTGTTTTTTGGTTTCGTACAAATTAATAATTTGAATTTGAAATAGACACGTAATTCACAACGATATACCATTGAATATTTAACTAATAAAGAAGGACAAATATCTCTTAATTTCAAAGTTTTTTTAATCAACTTTTAATTTCCAAGTTATAAATATATTTAGAACATAGATTTTTTTTATTGAGAAGGCAACCTTTTTATTAAGAAGTATTAGCAACAATTACAGAACGAACCAAAGATAGAAATTGGTATAACTAAGTTCCTCTGCTTATCGAAGAATCAGCAGCTCTAACCAACAAATATGCTGCTTGATTCACAGACCGCCGAACAAAAACAAAATGAACATAACAAAAACTTTGAGCCAACATCTGATAATCATGTAAGACTATTCCTAGTGGAGAAAACATACTTGAACAATTACTTAACTAGTGGATAAGATTCAAGGCATCTAATTGGACAATAATATTATCAAAGTACAATTCCTTTAGCCAGCTCAACACCTCCCTACAACTAGAGCCTCTCCTAATTCGGGATCTCCCCCACCAGCTAAAAGAATACTACGCACAGCCAACACTACACCTAAATGATTGCAGATGACACAACCATGACTTAACTACTCACCGCCTGCAAAAACAACTACATCAACGTTGCATTTTAATATGTCATGTGGAGGGCTCTCCAACGATCTCCTTCCACTCTCGAACCACAACCGGTCAACGTGAAGCCTGTGCGGCGTTTCACTTGTGTAAGAAACCGGAAGCATGTAAAATCCCATGAGATGATGATCTCAATTTCTGCTCCCAAACCAAATGATTCTGCCAAGCCCATAAAGCCCATAGCAAGACACAAGCCTTTTCTGTTACCTATTCCTCGTGCCTAAGCAACCACTCCCACTAGCTATTCCAATTCGATGTTGAAACTGGCCACCCGTCTGGGAATACTTCCTCCCACGTATCACACGCAGTCGAACATGCAAGCAAGAAGTGATAATTTATTTTTGAAACACTTCTACAAAAAGGGTAGATATCATTAAATATAAACAGATTTCGTCTGTAACCTTATTGTAGCAGGAATTATGTTCGTACATAATTTTCAAAGGAGAAAATAAACACGAGACGACAATATATACCGCCAAAAGGAACATAGATTATTACTATGCATACATTAAATAAAATTTGATTTTTCCGTCATATTTGAGCTTCTAAAATTTTTCTAGAATTTTATTAAGATCCCATTTAAATTACGTACAACATATTATTATATATATGTTCTCGCTATTCTTAACGTTAATTGTTTGGTAACGAAGTTCTTGAAATGATTGAGGCCGCCTAATATGTGGTTGATATTTAGTCAAACTAGCTCTGGATAAAGATCAATTGACAATAAGTTTTAATAAAGAAAAACATGATTAACGTACATTATTAAAATAATTACTAAAATAAGGACTCATCATCTTACGTAAAACAAAATAATTGTACAAATGCAATGACACCAAATCGATTGATAACTTTTACTTTTCACATCTCTATCAACACAAAAGAAAAACAACTCTTTAATTGTCCATCGAAAATGATGTCATAATAAAAAATTCAAGATTTTCGGATAAATATAAAGTAAAAACTAAGTTTTAATAAGCTGGTAAATCCGGTTTTTGACAGATTATAATCCTTTCATAGTAAGGAGACCATATCCTAATCAATGATGATTTTTTCTTATTTACCTTTTAAAGAGTCTAAATCATATTTACCCTAATTGAGAATCTTTTCTATTAGTCAAACAAGAATATCAATCATAATTTAATTATGACATTTTGGAGTCTCTTTACCTCAAAAGGTACATATAGATTCTTTTATTTTACTCTACTGCTTCTTGATCTCTTACTGAGTTGAGTGTCAAAATATATTTGTTTTGTTTTGCAGGTCTTAACATAGTTTTTCTCAATACGAAAAACCTCTTAGCGGATATGAATTTTTCACATAATTTTTCAGAAAATTATCAATATTTAAGGATTTTCCATTTAGAGAAAGTTGGACTGATTGGATAATTACAACTTGATTGAAAGAAATATAAAAAATTGATTTGTATTTCTTCTAAAATATATATGGGAAAGAAAGAAGAAAATAACTAGTACAACTTGTGCCCAAAATTTTTCACCTTCATCAGGAAAAGCTTTTATTGTAAAGAATAGTAAAATGATGAATGTCCAAATCATGAATTTCAAGAGTCAAAATTGTAGTAATTTGAAACAGCAGGCTGATTTTGGCAAATCAACAAAAAAAAAAAAAAAAAAAACAACAGTTAGTTTAATACATTTTAACAAACACTTATCTATCAGTTGTTTGGCTGCAAACAACAATCAGCAATCCTTAGCATCAAAATCAAACACTTTCGGCATCTAAAATTAGGTACCCCTCTACTGCAATAGGGTGAAGTGCATATATATATATATATATATATATAAAAGGGTCTTTTTCAAGCAAGTCAAAGAGGTCTTTTTGGGTTTGACCACCACTTTTTTAGAATATTATATTTACAATAATATATAAATAATTGAATATATTATTCAACAAAATTGAAGAAAAATTGTTGGTAGGATTCGTAGATTCTAGTTGACGGGTAGGATTTTTCGTTCACGTAACATTTGAATTTTGTTTATATAAAAATCTTTAATTGAGGTTAGTTTAGAATTAATTGAGGCATCTTTGTCTTCCCGCTTCAATCCAAATGAACTCAAACCCAATTTCAATATATAAATAAATATCAAGATTTGATATGCAGATTAAATAATCTATAATTTAATAATGATAATTTATTTCTCTACGAGTTTTATTCATTAATTAATTGTTTGTGTGATTAAGTTTTAGGATGAAGGTGATTGAAGAAGAGAAGAGGTTCATCTTAATTTTATTGAACATACTTGATTTATAAAATAGAATGAGTTCCTGCCGTAAATTTCCATAATTTCACTGGCTCGCAGGTTGTGATGATCCATATATACTAAACTTTTTTTTTTTTTTTTTGAAAAATATATAATAAACATTAACTCTATATTCATTCTTTCAAAAAAATAAGGCCAAATACATACGCGGCCTATTCAACTTTAATTTTTGAGCCATTTGGCCCCCTCAACTATTTTAGCGATCTATCTAACCTCTCATTTAAAAGTAAAATACATACGTAGCCCCTTCAATTTTTATTTTTGAGCCGTTTGGCCCCCTCAACTATTTTAGCAACTTATCTAACCCCTCATCTATTTTAAAGTAGTATTTTTAAACCTTTGAGTGAACATAACCAGACACAACAGAGTACCATGCATTACACGCGTTCGACACTAAAGACATGTAGGACACACGCTGGAAAATATCTTCTATCTAATTAATATTACAAACTATTATAAAGTGAAAATTTCCTAGCAATTAATTAAACTCAAAAGGAGGAAGAAATACGACACATCAGCATTTAAATGTCTAAAAATACCACTTTAAAATAGATGAGGGGTTAGATAGGTCACTAAAATAGTTGAGGGGGCTAAGCGGCTCAAAAATTAAAGGGTTAGATAGGTCGTTAAAGTAGTTGAGGAGGGTTACGTATGTATTTGGCTTTTAGATAAAGTGTTAGATAGGTCGTTAAAATAGTTGAGGGGGCCAAGCGGCTCAAAAATTAAAGTTGAAGAGGCCGCGAATGTATTTGGCCAAAAAAACAAATCCTACATTTAAAATTATCATATTTTGAGATTACTAATATTTATGAACTACAAGATGGATAGAATCGATATTAAAATATGTTGTGTTTTTGAAAATAGAAATATTGAATAATGTGATGCACAAAAAGTCGTCCAAGATTAAATATAATTATTTAGCCAACCATATATCACACACTAATGAAAGCAATTAATGTGTAACAAGTTAGGTCTTAAACTTAAGATATCTTCTTATTGCAAAAGTAAATGATAAATGGAAAAATTTAGGTTTTGATAAGTTAGGTAGATAATATTATGCTCTTAGAATTACTTTGACTTTACATTATAAACCCAAAAATAAATAAGCAATCCCAATAGGTGGAGGAACCATATGAACCCAGTTAATAATTTATAATATTACTTTTAGGGATGCAATATAGTTACTTTATTTGTGAAATATTAATTTGATGATATAAAATTAATTAATTTCTTTATATACTTTTTTTCTTATTGTGTAAGCTCATTATTTCTTTTATTCTACATTTCCCTTTCTATAAGAAAATGGGAATTAGTGGCCACATTAATTAGATAAACGGGCCGAAATTCCTTTCGTTGTAAAAAAAGGCCGATTCTCATTAGTCTTTTTTTTCTTCATTTTCCTTGTGATGCTCGTTTATGATATGATGGAGAAATTTTACTATCTGAATTTTTATGGATTTTCCAATTAATTCCTTGATAAAATTTTTTAACATATTAAATGCATGATCTTTCTACTTTGTTAGTATTAGCACCAAACTTGATGCTGCGTGATACAATTTTTGTGAACACGTGAGATTGAATCGGAGATATGATGTATATTTGTAGCTATGGTTTACCTGCATTGAGAGTATGATTCAAATCAATCTAGCGAACTATAGAGTATTATATTTTTCACGATAATTGTGTTACATACTAATTAATAGATATTGTAGTCCATAAGATAAAGGTATCAAGTTTGGGGTTAATGCTATCAAAACAAAAAGTCTTGTACTCAATGTCAATGTGTTAAAAAAAATTGATCGATGTGGCAGTTGTGAAATCCATAAAAGTTAAGGGGCTCAAGAGAAAATTTTACAATTTGCAGTCTTTTGTAAAGGTGCTGCCTTTATGCTTTTGCCTTAGCACTGGTCTTTCTTGGAAGCTATAAAATTTCGAAATTGATCCAATGTATTTTTGGTACATTTTCATATACCATCTGATTCTGTTTCAGATGTCAGAGAATATGAACCCTAAAAGGTATATGGATGAATTTTGGCTTTGGTTTTCACATCCATCGTTAAGCCTCTTTGTAAGCACAAATAATTCAACAATGTTAAAGACACGGTTTTATAAATCAAAATCCCATATTTAAAAAAAGGGAGATTATTCATTTGACATATATAATTTTTCCTTACATCTTAGTACCTTGTTTTTAATAATAATTTAGGTACCAGATAGCAGCCTAAATTCAACCAATAAGTTCAAATAAGCCTCTTTCAAACTATGAAAATATCTGCAAAATAAAATTACTTACATTTTCACCATACTTGATTCTTTCTACCAAATCAAACTTTCCCATCAGGATTACTATTATCATTTCCCCAACACTTCCAGTGTAAAGATTTCATCTCCAACATCTTCTCAACCTCCTCGATCGGTAGCCCCTTCGTCTCAGGCACACAGATTAAAACAAAGACCAAAGCAATCACTGACAAAACACCAAACAAAAAGAATGTCCATGAAGTCCCAATTGTCTGTGTCAATGACAAAAACGACTGAGCAACTATAAGATTTGAAATCCAGTTGGCTGTTGCAGCTATTCCTCCACATACTCCTCTGAATCTTAAAGGGTATATTTCAGAATTCACAATCCATGGTACGGTTCCCATTCCAGGAGAGAAAAAGATGATGTAAATAGCTAGGCCAACTAGTGCAAGCCATCCGAATTTGCTTGGACATCCCCTTGTGTACCATTCACTGCTGCCTTTCCGGCAAAGATCCTTCACGTCATCATTTGAGACCAGACATAGACCTGGCTGAAGCTGGAAGAATTCGATAAGAACATATGGTTAGTGTTGAAACAAGCTAGTTAACATTACAACAGTATTTGTGACATGGAATTCATATACCTTATCCGAAGCTGAAGCACAAAAGCCGCAGTCTGGATGTGTAGCCTTCAAGCACTTCATACAGTCCCATGAAGAAGCATCTGCAGCATTAGTATAATCAGGGCAAGTCTGGTTTCTGAAGGCTGATTCTGTTGTAGGTTTAACAATCGGTGAGTGAGTTGTAGTCTGATGGAAAACTCCTGTAAGAATAGCAAGTGAAAATATGACACCAACTAAACTGATAATCAGTAGTTTCTTTCTCCCAGTCCTGTCAATGAAGTATATGCTGACAATAGAGCCAAGCGCGTTGAGTCCAGAAGTGACAAGTGACAGCAGAAGCGCAGTTTGGTTTGAAGCAAAACCGGCCAATTGAACTATGGTTGGACTGTAATACATAACAGTGTTAATGCCAACAAACTGCTGGAAAACCTGAAGACCAACACCAGCTAATAATCCTCTTCTCACTGTTCTGGTTTGCCACAGCTTGATAAAGTTCTTCTCGGTATTTCCTACTTCCTTAAGTTCTTGGTCAATAGAATCTTTCAGATCTCGGATTTCTGTTTCAACATCTTCGGCAGAGTATATTTTAGCCAATATGGCTTTGGCTTCTTCTTCCCTGCCCTGTCATGTGGAAATGTTAAAACTTATAAGTATTATATATGATTTCCAAATCAAAGCACAAGTTTTGAAAGAAAGAGGCAGACCTTTCGGTATAGCCATCTGGGAGATTCTGGGAGAAACAACATAAGGCAAAATTGAAGCAAAGCAGGAATGCCTGCAACTCCAAGCATCCATCGCCATGTTCCAGGTACCTAAACCAAAATAAAATAAAAAAAGGGAAATTTCTATGTGAAGTTTAAATCGGGAGGTCTAATATTTAGAAGCTTCACTACAATAGCTTACCTGAGTAAAGGCCAAGTTAATGAGGTATGAAAGAAACTGGCCACCAGTTATGAGAAATCCATTGGTACTAACAAGTGCACCGCGAATTTTCGCTGGAGAAGCTTCTGAAATGTACAAAGGCGCAGTCATGGAAGCCATTCCTACACCGAATCCAACAAAAACTCGTCCAACAATGAGCATAGCTGGGTTTACAGCTCCAGCCATGATCCCAGCTCCAACAAAGAACAGAAAATCTGCTACAAGAAGTGCTATTCTCCTTCCTAACCGATCATTCAGCCATCCACCAACTGCTGCTCCTATGATTGCTCCTGCAACTGCCATGCTCACAATGCTCTCCTATATGTTTGTCAATTTAAAATATTAGTTATTCAAAAGTGTTTTCACGTAGCGTTCATAAATATCAGCTATAGTAGCACAAAGACTGATATAAACCTCTAAAATGTTAGATTTTGCTGCAGCTTTTTCATCATTGTTTTCTAATCTGAGGGTGTAATATAAAACTTCTCCACAATTTTATTTCTAATGTTCAGTTGTAGATATGACTCTATGTAAGAAAATTCTTTTTTTGTCAATAACAATGGTTTTTGGAGGGTAAAGGAGCCATATTACAAATTAAGCACATAAATTTACATATGTCCAGCTTCTTTTATGCAACAATAAGTTCTGATGATAGTTTGTTATAGATTATTAATGGTGTTTCAAACTTTTAGTTTGTGGATCTGAAGAATTCTTGTCTCTTAAAAACCAAGCTCAAATAGATGCTTGAAAGAAATGCTTCAATGTTGTATCAAAAATCCTGAAAATTTAACGAGCAGAAGAATTTTAGGCATCTTAAACAACTAATATAGAAATATAAAATATTTACAAACATATACCATTCAAAATAAAATATGAAAATTTAACTTTCACTATTTCAAAATTGAAAAAAATACACCAATTGATTTGACATCAACTGATCTAAAAGAAAAAATTAAAACAGAAAGAGAAGAAAATATTCTGTAATGGCCTTGAAACTGGCCCATTAAGAAAACATAATTTCCTTAATGGGCTAGTTTAAGTCCAGCCCTAGAAGCTTCATTTACAATCATAAAGGTACAGTTGTCTATAGCTCTTGGATCAGTCAAAAGTTCCCAAAAGCAAAATTGGATTCTGTTCATTCTTCTATACTGATTGAAGTATGCAAAAGCGAAATACAGACTAAATGATTGTATTAGAAAAAGATTAAGTACAACAAATGAAACCCCACTTCAAACATAAAAAAATCAACATGATGCTGAACTATCCAACAAAATCCAGCTTTTTTTTCTATTTAACATTGTATCATTAATCGCCCCCAAATCTGACATAGAAAAGGACGACAAATAAATAATATTTCAACAAGAAAACGGAACTAATTGATTAAATAAAATGGATTTTGTTTTTTATGTATGAAATTGGGGGAAAAAAAGAAATATCACCTGTAGCACTGTTTGCCTATCCACAGACTTGAAGTCATCTCTAATGTAGAGAAGGGCACCAGAAATGACTCCTGCACCCAAAACAAAAACACAGAAGAATGAATCTTCAAAAAGACTGACCAAAAGGAATTACAATTACAGTAAAAAGTGTCTTTATGTATAAAACAAACCTGTGTCATAACCGAAAAGCAGACCGCCAATGCCAGCAGAGAAAGCAAGACGAAGTATATAAGGATTTTTCCAAGCCAAAGAGAAACAATCTCTAAAAGCAGAAGTATCTGCTATTGGCACCCCTCCCTCCATATCCAATTTCAATTCAAATTACAATTAATTTCCTCAATTACAAATACACCATTAACAGCACAAACACAAACAGATTGAAAAGAGTAGGGACTGATTTGAAGGACAGAAACGGTGTTAGAATGAATGAGAGAAAGGTGCTTGATGAAATGTTTGAAAGAAAAACGAAAAACGGCAGAAATTTTGGGATATGGGTTGTGAAGAAGACGGTGAAGAGAGTGAGAGAATTAATATAATGGGGGCGTATCCACACAAACTCTAGGCCCCACCAACTCTAATCCTTCATTTAGTCATCATTTTTACCATTAATATTAATTATTTATTGTAATTTAGGAAACTTAAAAAGAGAGAATCTTTTAAAGTTTTTAAGATTAAAGTAATAGTAGATTATAATTAGAATGGTGTACCAGAGAAGAGAAGAAAACACAAAAACATTATAATTTCTGACACTGTTTTACTCATTTACGTCTTTTGGACAATATATATAATTACGGAAATGATGTCTTAATAACTTTTAAATTTTATTTACTATAAAGTTTTATATAAAATAATATAAGAAATTAGCATCCAATGTATAAAATATTTTTATTTACTAAAAACAAATTTGACGAGGGATGAGGTCCAACTAATTAGAGAAATTTCATCTCCTTTTTGTATCTATATATATATATATATACTTCTAGAAAATTAAATTTAATCTTTTATTCTTTAAATTCATATTAACTATTTTACACTAATTACCATATTAAAGATATTAATATTCCATGCCCTTTGAGGATCTTCAGTATTTCTTGCCCAAATGGAGCAATTTTGATTGAGGGAAAATCTCACATCACCAATATTTCTCTGCTAAGATCTTCACTAATTTTAACCGTTTTAAGTACTCTTTTTGGAGGCTTTTTTTCCCCCTTTTTTTTTAAAAAAAAATATATATACATATCTTCCTCAATTCTTTAGTAACTCTTTTGTTTAATAAAAATTTCATTTAAAATATAATTTAATATATGACAGCGGTACCATCTCTAGAAGTCGTTGGTTGTTCTAGTTTACTTCAGATCTGTAATAGCAATAAAGTAATCAACTAAATTCAATATAAGAGTTTCGATATTTAAATCAGTGAAATTGCTTATGGTACGAGTAATAACGAAGAAGATAAAAACCAAGGCATTACAAATGTCATCATTGAGATTGACCGCTTGGAAGCTCACCAGCTTGTCCAGGGCAAGAAGCCTTTGGATTTTCATCACCCATTGTCATAGAGATTAAAGATTTTCTCTTAAACCATTCGAGTATGGATCTTTCCCACATTTTGCGCGAGGCAAACGCCTGAGCTGATGCCCTTGCTAAGATTGCTAGTCATTACTCCACTGGCTTCTTGGCTGTTAGCAGGCCGCCTGGTGAGATTTTTCCTTAGCTAGCTGTTGATGTTGGTACTGTAGTAGTTAGGCAGAGAGTGGTCATGGGGGTTGGGTGATTGTCTCTTACCCTTCCTTTTTTTTTTTTTTTGTTTCTATGTCTAAAAAAAAAAAAGATGAAAAAGAAGATAAAAAGCAGCAAACATATATCCGAGTTAAAGTTAAGTGAAAAAACTTGAGCTTTTATTGTCTAAATATAATTTGGTTCTTATTTTAGAAAGTTATATAATGTAATTTGGAATTATAGTCTTTAATATTTTATTTTATACCGTTACTTTTTGTCTCGATTGCCCTTATTATGTAAAAAATATAATGAACTAAAATAAATTTTAAAATGAAAAGTTATATTTGATAGATATAAGCTATTATGGTATTGATCATTTAAATTATGAATTTTCAAGCCATCCATTTTAACTTTCATTGGATTAATGAACAACCAATTTTAGCATACATGGAAATATTTTGGAATATATCAAAATAAATCTGGTCTAGATATCGTAAAGATTTAAAATTTTCCAATAATGTTATTATATATGTATGTGATACACTAATAGGGGATAAGAACAAAGATACATTTAAATATAAAATAATAATCTTAAATTTGTAGAAGGATACATATACGGTAAAATAGAAAGCTTTGTGCCCTTAAATTCAACTCTAATATAATTGCAATTACTTTTTCATTCATTATATATACCCTATTGCTTTAGTGGTTAGCGAGCGAATATCTCCTCTTTTGGGAGGAATTTTTTTTTTTTTTAGGTGTTTTAGATTCAATAAGATTGGATTTGGATTAAATATACTTTTTCGTCCTTCTTTTAAATAATGGAGAGATTGATTTTACATATATTAGGTTGGACAAATCTTATTTTATAGAACCAAACAATAAATTTTTGAATTATCCATTCTCGTTCTCATTTTTAGACATATTTTTCACGAACTAAACATCTCCTTAGTTTATGTTACGGATATTAAGCGAAGGTTTCACCAAAACTAGTCTAGTACACTAAAATTAGCATCCAATATTCAATTTTAATTGCTTAAGATTCTCATTTTTATTATTGAAATCTATTAAACTTTCTATAATTTAATGATCAAACTTAATTTTCTACCTTTTTTTTTTTCATTAATGTTATGTCACACCCCTTTCATATATAATTCATGTATATGATCTGGCGAAATAACTTTTTTGGTTTCTAATATGTTCTAAAATAACTAAATTGGGTCAAATGTTTACTAATAAAATAAATAGGCTAAATGTGTCCAATTAAAATAGGGCAACGGGTGAAAGTGTTTAATGTTGTAATAAATCAAGAGTCAAATATCTCAAATTAATTAATAGGCCACGTAACAAATAAACACATTTTGAACAGTTGAATGTTTTGTATTACATCATTTTTTCCTGTAAGCTCTCTCATGTTGCTTTAGTTTAATTGGCAATTAGGGGAAGATGACAACCTTTGCTTTGCTTGCCATATAAATATTAATAGGAATATATACGTACTCATCCAATTATACCTTATTTTATAATGATAATGATTTCTTTGAAAGATATATTCGTGATTATATGCTATCATTTTTTAATTTATATGTAGACCGGAAGTTATGGAGGAATAACTAAGAACAATCTTATTAGGAATTTTTATAGATTTTTATTTTTATATATTTAGTTTTCGAGTTTTTTATTTATTAATTTCAGTTTTTCATCTCTATGCCTGCCTTCACCCACGTTTAATTGTAAAATTATCACCCACATTTCTTAAATAGCCTTTTAAGTTTTAATCATATAATTTTTTTACACACACACTAGATTTTCAATTTGAAAACAAAGAAAAGTAGAAAACTAAGAAAAATAATTTACATTGAAAAATGAAAATCAAAACTGTTTTTGAAATTTTTGTTTTATAGATACCTGAACTCATTTCAAAATTCGTGTAAAAAAATGTAAAATATAATTTATTTAGTTGGCGTAGTTTATCAATATTTATTTGTGAACTTTTAATTGTGGCATAATTAAGCGATTTTATCTGCTACAAATTGTCAATTTGATTCTTTATAACGCATTCAGTCCGTGTAATTAACTCAAATTTTCAATTTAATTAAGACTAAATTAATTGACAAAGTATACTGATCTGATCAAATGGGTGTGTTAGCGTTGGGCATGTTTGAGACACCAATTTTTGCCTTTTCCAAGTGTTCACATGAATTTATTATAATCACCTTTTTTTTTTTTTTTTTTTTTTTTCTCTTTCAGATAGATTTTTTGTCGACATAATTACCCTTTAATTAGTGCTTGAGGCTACTGGCCTACAACACCCACCAAGTTCAAATTTAATCATTGTGGTTTTATATATTTAAATATATATATATACATAACTCCCACGATTTTAATATGGAATGACAACTTTAATTAATTAAAGTTTTCAATTTATGTTGCATATTGCACTTGTTAAGCTAATGTATAATTGGACACATGGATTGAGTTTGTTGATTATATTTTCAATTAAGACATCTCTTAGTCATGAAATATTATTTTCTTTTTTTGGTGCATTAATTAAACAAGTTTGAAAGCATAAAATTTGATTCATCATGTAGTTGAAGGTAGCATATGTAGTGTTTCTTAGATAGATAGAATTAGGTAGAAATTATTCTTATATTTCTTCTTATACTAAGAAACCCAAACTTAATTTTGTTCTCCTCATTTTGCCTTTGAAAACAATTTGTAATAACTTTTTTTTTTCTTATATATAACAATGTGTAATAATATTTTCCTTTTACCTGTTTGTTAAATGAAAAATTTCTTTTCTAAACTTCAATAGTTTAAAAGAAATTAAAATAACAGTTATTATGAATAAAATAAAAAAAAATTATACATTTTTCAATATTATATTTATATGCCAATAATAAAAAGAAATTCATACTAGAATACCTACTTGATTTTCAAATTTTTATTTCAATGAGCAGAAGAAAATTAATAGAGAAAAACTTTGTGAAGTAGTTATTATTATTATTATTATTATTATTATTATTATTATTATTATTATTATTATTATTATTATTATTGCGTGTGTGGGTTTTCCTCTTTCTCATCCAAAGGAAAATATGTACTTGTTATATAAAAAATATTTTTAGTTTCTTTTAAGACTTAAAATAAATTCAATAAAATTAAAAAAGTAAATTATCGTTTAAGAATAAAAAGTTACTTCTCTCAAGAATAAAAAGATACATTTTAAATAGTGATAAAATTTTAGAAATAATTAATTAAAATTATTTTTACTCGTTAATTAATAACAAAACTATTTTATAAATATATTCTATTCAAACCACGAAAAATACATTTTCCTTTTCAAAATTTAAAATTCTTAATTTTTTTTTCTTCTCTTTTTGTAAAATGAAAGGAGGCCAAAACTTTATAATTTTTATTAGCATAAACCTAAACTAATAAATAGAGCATTTTTAATGTTTTTGGAAAAAGTAAAAAGAAAAATATTCAATAGAAAGGTGAAAAAAGGATAAGGAAAAATGGAAAGTTTGGAAGCAAATGGACCCCTCCACTCCACATGCTTTTGGAACAGGAGCAAAGTGTGACTACATTATATTGCTGACTCTTCGTTAATCTATTTTATTTTTTATTTTTGATAGATTTTATAATCCTGTAAAAATCATTTAATTAACTTTCACATATATGTAATAGTTGGGAAAATTCCCATGTAATAAATACTTATTATTTTTGTTTGTATTACGAAAAAAATTCTTCAGAAAAAAGGTTTTCTTTTTGAATGATTGTGACTTAAAGAGAAATTAATGTAAAATAAAATATTTCCCTTAAAATTTTTTAGAAATAAGAAGAAGATTACGCCTGAATCATTTAAATATTAATAACTCTCTAATAAAATTTTAATTTCATCTCTTTAAAATCTATCAATTTATACAATTTTCTAACAAAATAAAGACATTCTTCTTAATTATGCCTATATAAAAGCTACAATATAATTTTTTTTTTTTTTTAAAAAAACACTGATTAGGAAGTCTAATTTGAATTGGAATAAAAAAAATGGACTAAAGAGGAATTAAACTTGAATTTGGCTTAATGGTATACGGTAAATGCTTGAAACCTTGAAGTGCTCCTGCCGACAATTCTCTCCAATTGATTCTACTTCAATTGTAACCTACCCTTGAAGCCTTGTACTCTTCAGTTTCAAAAACACAATCTAAATTTTAAATTCATACCCTTAATTGTATTTTTATAAGTAAAGAATACATATTTTGGAAGTAATGTAAAATTTCATAATTTAACAATAAAATTATTTTTGACATCTTTAAAAGTTTAATTAAGGTTTTGTTTATTTTATGGAAAATACTTTCTTTATACTCTAATTTTTGTAATGTAAAAGAAAAAAAAACTAAAAAAAATATTTTCCAAAATTTTGGCTAAATAAGATAAAATAATTTCTCATTTTGCAGTTGAGAAGTTATTTTTTAGAAGAGAAAAAAATATAAATCATTATTAATTATACTATGCTCATCATAATTCTTTTATAGCTACATATTTATTTTATTGATTGTCATATTACATACCAAACAAAACAATATTTTCAGAAGGAAAATTATTATTTTCTAGGAAACAAATGAAATTTTAAATATACATTTTAGGTTAAAAATAATTTATCCGGAAACACCAATAAGGTAACAACACACAAACCGAAAAAATTCAAGGTTGTCAGCTCTGAAAAGCAAAAGGGCAAATTGAACAAGTGATTAGGAAGTGAAAGTTCAAAGCATGTGTGTCTTTCTAATCACATTTGCTGCACGTTTTGGGCCCAAAGAAAAAGAAAAAGAGAGAAAAAAAACAAAATCATTTATGACTACCCAATTCTTATATGGATATACATTTTTTTTTTTTTTCGTTTGTCTTATTTATTTATTTATTTATTTTTTTTGGGAAATATAGATAGGTATGTATATATAAGTTATGGAGGAAATAATTCAAAATAACCAAAAGTTGTTGGTTTTAGCTAAAGGGACTATGACCTTTTAAGTAACAGGTATCGGTTTTAAATCCTTATGCATGCTCAAAAATCAATAAAAGAGATATCCATAAAAATGAATCCGGTATATCTCGAGCAGAAATTAATCTAACTGTAAATTTAGACATAAAAATACTAACCATAATGATGCGGAGCAAACCAAAATCAGCCTGTGGAAAAAGAAATTCAAAATACTTTCTCTATTTTTTAATACCGACTCATTCAGTGATTCTCTCCTGTTACTTTCTTTTCGGGTCAACTAAAATAAAAAAAAGAAAAAAAAAATAACGGAATAAAGAGTCAAGCTTCAACAGTAAGTCAATGATATACGTTTAAAAAAGAACCACGATTTTTGTTTGGTTTTGAGAAATAAAAAATGTTATCTTAATAGTGATTGTGGACTATAATCCTGAAATTGTTCACGTTATTCAACTCTATTAAGGCAAATGCATCCTAATACTTCCACGTTTCAATTTTTTATTAATCAAACTGCTGACCTTTTCTGTCCTGATTAAAGGGAAAAAAAAAATTGATTGCAAACATCAAATTCCAGCTGGAATTAGGCTGTTCATTTCATCTGGATTAGAATTTGTAATTATAACAGTTTTTTATACCAATATCATTGTGGGATATCTATACTAAAAATCTCATATTTGACTCTAAAAACACCATTTCGAACATATATTAAATAAGCTTCAGACTTTTAATCGAGTCTAATGTTTACGGTTAACTATCTTGTTAACTAGAAGTTCAAAATATATAATTATAATTAATCAATGACTGTATTTATCAAATTAAAAGATTCAAACTTTAATCAGTAAATTAAATGAAAAAGATAGTTTTTTTCAGTTAATTAATGAAAGTAACATATGGGTAGCAACGGGGGAAGTTGTTAGGGGTGAGCAAAACCAAACCACAACCGAACTAAGTAGAATAAACCGAACCAAGTAGAATAAACCAAATCGAACCGAATTAAAATTAGTTTGGTTTGGTTTTGGCTTTTAAAAATGTGATAGTTTGGTTTTCAGTTTGGTTTTGGTTTTTGATAAAAAACCGAACAAAAATCAAACTGAACCGAACCAAAATTAGTTTGATTTGATTTTGATTTTAAAAAATGTGATAGTTTAGTTTTCGTTTTGGTTTTGGTTTTTGATAAAAAAAGGGAACAAAAATGAAATTGAACCGAACTAATTATAAACATTTAAAAAACATTTTATTCGATATAATATATGTTTATATTATTATATGATTTATATTTATGAGATTTTAATAATATATATGTAACATGGATATTTTTTTGACAATAATTTATATATAATTAATAATAATTTATTTAAATTTAAAAATTTAGAAAATTTTGGCTTTGAACCGAACTGAACCGAACCAAAACCAAATCAAATAGATTCTGTTTGGTTCAACTTTAACCAAATCAAATAGATTCTGTTTGGTTCAACCTAAACCAAACATATATTAGTTTGGTTTTAGTTTTTATAGTTCTTATTGTTTGGTTTTCGATTCGGTTTGATTCAATTCAATTTTTAAACTGAACCGTATAGAAGTTGCCGGCAGGGATAAAATTACCGGTCGACCCCACAAGATCGCAATAATTATAGGCAGAGCCCAGTGGAGGAGATGTATCATATATCAGGTTTGTAGAAGAAATACCAAAAATTTAGGACAGCCAAGAAATGATAAAGTCGAACCTTTTTGGGGTTTTGTTTAAAAAAAAAAAAAAAAAATTCTGAATCTTACGTTTGGTAAACTGATTATCATCCTGAGAGTTTGGTATTTATGGCAGACAACATATGTTGGGATTTTATTTTCTCATGTTTTCACTTCATGTCATGTTAATCCGTCTCATCTCATTTCATCTTTCTTTTCTCTTTCTTATCAAATACGGATTCTTAAACTCCCGAATTTTCATATATTTCGTAATTGGTCTTCTGGTTAACATTACATTAAATAAATGTTGTTTCCGTTTTAATAATATTCAACCAAACTTAATATTTTATTTCTCATCGGAATTTCAAGTTTCGATTAATGACTTGTGAGACGTGATTGCTGAATAACCAAATTTTTAAGTTCATATACAAACATATCTTAACTACGAATTTAAATTATAATTTCGATTCAGTATCACATGCACTCAAAAATCATATCACACGCCAGGTAATAAAAATTACAATCCACACAAATATTATCAAAATAGAGATCTCATATGCCTAATGGGTTAAAAATATTAATAAGGGAATCAATTGTAAAATTCACAAAAGTTTAGAAAATTCAATTTCGTAAAAGAAAAAAAAAAGTTTTGATAACATTACTCGTGGAGAAATTACCAAACATATATTCCTTGCCAAAATGCCTTGCAATTTCAATTCTAAAGGACTGAATAAGCTAAAAAAAACTTTTTGCATTTACAAAGAGGTCATCTTTGTCTCTTATTTCTCCAATTTCCATTCATATAACATATTATGATTATTATGAAAGCTAACAGGCCAAAAGCCATCTCTTACTCAACTTATTCTTCTAAATTTCTTTAGTAAGTACATTAATTTACTTTGATTTGGCTTTTAGTTAATTCATATATTTGTATTCCTTTAGAAATTATATATATTTACTTTGATTAAAAATGATTTCTTTTGCCACGTTGACAGCAATTATATATACACACACACTTATTCACTAATTAAAGTAAAGGATATAATTATTGGCTACTGTAAACATAATTGAGATGGGGAAAGGCAAAAATAAGACGAAGATAATCAAATCACGAAGATTCAGAAATTAATGGCCAATGCAGTGTCAGATTGTGGGTTTCTCATTATTATTTAATGAATGAGAAACTTGCATAAAATCACTCAACTCAGATGTGCATAAAATCTTAATTAACAAACTTGCACTAATTAATCGGATATAATTTAAAAAAAAAAAAAAACTATTTAATTTTAACAATAAATTGATGTAAACTTATCAATTAGACCGCTTAATTGATAAAATTAAATAATAACTTTTACATATTATTTTTGCACCATATATCCAAAATTTAAAGTTTCGATTATGTAATAAGCTCATACGTAAATTTCAACATTAATAATAATAGATATATTATTTTCTAATTCTCTGGTTCATATAATTAAGTGTTTATTCGATGTGAAGCATGTATATAACAATGCAGCCCCTCCCCACATTAATAATAAATGATGTTGTCATTGTTTGATTTTCAATTCATGCCTTAATCAGTTTCTTTTTCTTTTTCTTTTTCTTTTTCTTGACACATTAATAATCTGTCAAGCCAATCTCTCTGTCTTTTTTCTTCTTTAAATATTTATGAGAAATTATGACTGACTTTGTGGCAACTATAAACTTAAATTGCGACAAATAACGTTCATAATTAAGTATATGACTAGCGACATAATGATTCCAATGCAATATATATATATATATATATTTTTTTCTCCCACTTAATTTAGTGAAAAAAAAAAAAGTATAAAATAAGATTCGGGATAGTTCGTAGCCTAAAAAGGGTCAATTTCAAGCTTTTTCTTCCCCTTCTTTTCAATATTGTTTTCAGTTTGATGATTACTTCTCCCACTTTAAAAATAAAGGAGAAAGAATCTTTTCATATTTTAAGATGCCAATCAAATTGGTTTTCTTTTGGTCTTCATTATGACCTTCATTATCGGTTTTTTTTTTTTTTATCAAATAAAAAAGGGAATAGAAACGGGGGAAATTACCCAAATTGTCTATGGATTGGATTATTATTTACTTTAGCATCTCATCATTTTTTCATTTGAATCTTCGGTAAATTTATCTTTCATTTAGTCCAATATTACACATATCACCATTTTAATAAGTTATTATTATTATTATTATTATTATTATTGTGCTGCTGTTGTTTTCGTTTTAAATGACATATGATAGATTGGTTTGTTGAAGAAACGATATATGTCATTTATCTTTATTTGTTATCCCTTTTTCCATTCGTTATTCTCTTTTCATATCTTATTAACCAAATCATCTATCTTCCCTTTCTTCGTTTATCCTTTTTATTCTATAAATATTATGTATTATGGTATATTTGATATTGCAAAGTTTATTCAATGCAAGGTTATACGTATAGATAGCATATATCTACTACATTACAGTTATTTGTATAAATTTTAAATATATAGTGTATATATATATATATTTTTCCAGAATCAGAAAATCATGGTGTAGGAGGGAAGCAATTATAGTACGCTAATAAAGTCAATACATTGATTTCTTTTTTAAGATTCTCCAAATATCAGAATTTACATTTGATTTGATTTCTACATTTATGTTATACGACTATTCGATTTTTTTTTTTTAATGTATTTAAATTTGTTATATATCTGATTTCTTTTCATAATCTTTAAATTCATAATATTTTGCTTAGAAAATAGGAAATTAACTGTTTTTTTATATCCATACGAATTGGAATATAATTTATATATGTTGGTTATTGAAGATTTTTAAATTAAGTTTGGTTCATTTGAAATATTTTTTCCTTCAAACATGCTATTAAGCTAAATTCCCCCAATAAAAATGGCAAAAAAGAATTCTTTAAATTTAGGCCCTCTTAGTGTGGAAAGTATAAAGAAATCCATTTAGTGCATTTACTTGGACTAGTTTCAGGTTGGCTCCTATGTATCCAATTCCTTGTTAGGCCCATTCTCTAAAATTATGCCATTATTTTCTTTTTCCCTACTGAAACTCTGAATTATTTCTTTCAATGTGTTTAATGTTTATCAAACTATTTTTTTTATTATTTATATTTATTTGGATATTTTATTTTTTAAATTTGTCTTTTTATTTTTTTTTATTCTCATATTTAATTAGGAGCATAATATCTAGTTTTAATAAAAGTCGAACTCTGAACCTTCTGATTGATGAAAGATAGGCTTTTTGTTTAGAAATCCCATTGGGTAAATAGGTATTAATTTTAGAAAAGTTGAAATTCGATCTTTTTTTTTTTTTTTTAAAATCCCATTAATTTTATTTTGGAACAAAAGAATTACATACATCAATTAAAAACAACAAACCCCTTAATTCGTTGGATTAACAGTCGGATTCCTATATTTATGTATGGCCAATGATAATAATAGAGCCTAACATAAAATCAGCAAAATCATCTTATTTTTCACAAATTACTACCCTCTGTCTCTGTCTATAATGTAATAAAAATATTAATCAAATTAACAAAAACAAAACCCGTACTTAGTGAAACTAATCATCCATGGGAAACTCTTCAAATTCCCATAATCCCCATCCTTCGGATCGAAAACCAAGAACTAAATACTCACATCATTTAAATTTAACCCACCAAAATAAATTTCTTCTCACAAACTGCATACGCAATTATCAATTAGATTAAGTTAATTAAGTTGTAATTAAGATGGACACAGAGCTTGGAAGCCTGACAAAACAATTAGCAATAATAAATGTGACAGGAAGCAGTAGTTCAATATCATCCCTTGATGTGCAGGATAGCCAGATTAGGTACACAAGCTTGAAGGACATAATGGTAAATTCAAGTCCAAGCATAGCAGCATCAGGTTCAGAAGGTGCAGCATATGATTTTGTAGACCCATCAAATATAATGATAAGAAATCAATTGGTGAAGCATGCAGCCTCAGTTTATCTTCAATCTGCTGCAATTCTTGTCAGTAGAAATCAAAATTGGTTTATGAGATTTTGGGATAAGCTCAAGATTAGAATTTCATATGTTTGTGTTCCTTTAACTGCTTGTTTTTGCCCCATTTATCTTTCCATTCAGTATCTGCTTGGGGGTGCTTTTCATGGCATGATTAGGTTGAATTAATTCTTTTTACTACCTTAATTTCTTACCTCCTTGTATACTATCTCAATTTTTCTTTTTTTCTTTTCTTGTAAATATACCAAAAAAATATGTTATTTCAATTGTTCTATGTACTTTTTCTTTTCTTTTTATTGTAAATATGCATATATGTTATCTCAATTATTCAATTTAAATTCGTGTCAAAGAGAAGTATAGTTCCTTTTTATGTTCAATATAATAAATTCGTAATAACAATTGTTACTTATCAGTTGGGATTTCATCATTATGTTATAGAATTTCATGCATCTTATATCATTGATTGAGATTAAAAATACTAATAATAAAAGTTATTCTTTAAATTATATATATCAGCTATACCTGTTAAGTAAATTGATTTTTTTTTAATTAACACAGCATTACAGTCTTTTTTTTACCTTGTTATAAATAATTCAAAATTTGAAAATATTTTTTATTTTTGAAATTTCAAATATTAAAATTGTATTGTATACACTTAAAAGCCCAATAGTTACATCTTGAAGGATATCATAGATAATAATAATTTAAACATTTAGATTAACTAATTCCAAAATGCAACGAGTTCTCTCAAAAAGAAATTCAAAACGCTTTTCAAATCCGTTATATTAAAGCTCTTATAAGGACCCTTATAAAGGATTTAACATGGAAAAAGTAAAATTTACTTGGGTAAGATATTTTAATATGATGATGTGGCATTATAAAAATAATGAGAAGACTATCTAAAGCCATAATTATACAAAGACCATTGTCCAAATTGATTAAATTCTCAAAGATTAAGATTAAGAAAAATGAATACATATTAATGGACCGTATCTATCAGACTTTACATACGAAAATGTTGAACTTCTATACTTGTTTGCTTTTAAGGTTGATAATTCCTAATGAAGTGGTATATATTCTGTTTTTTCATTTGGTATGAAGAAAGAATGAAAATTGTGCGTTTGGAGCCCGAACAGAGGTTAGACTAAATGGCAGGGAAGTTTGGACTGGGACCAAACTGAACCCAATAAATAGAAGAGAGGATCATTTTAAACTTTTCAAACAACATCTGACGGTGTCACTTTCCCATATTGTAGCTGAAGCTGAGAAGGACAAAGGCTACATGACAAAACAACAACACAATAGCAGCAGGCAGCAGGAGGAACAAAAGTTGTGTACTACTTACTACTTACTAACTCTGACTCCCTTCCAAACGACGGCGTATCAATCCTTCATTGTCGGCTTATTGGTTCCTCGCTTTTTTGTCCCTTAATTCCCCATTAACCTCTTAATTTAACCCTTTCAAAAGTGAAAACAGTAAAATTAAACAGTTAATCACCATCTTATTCAAATCTAACTCACCGTTGACTAATCCTGTACATAAAAGACTCACACGTTTTTTATTATATATATAAAAAAGACTGTATTATCTTCCCTTCCATATTAGGTTTTTTCCATTGGCATGACTTGTTCCAATCCTTTTTCAGTTGTGATTTTATTTTTCTTAATTATTTTTTATTTTTCAAAAAAAAAAACTACATATGTCCTGGTTTTAAAAATGGCATATAACCAAAACTAAACAAGGCATGCATATTGTGCATTTATAGCCATAATTTTCTCTATTTCTTATCCAGAAATTTCTTCTTTTTTATTTACTAGTTACACAGAACCGCTCTTTATCCATTTTAAATAATATTAAAAACATATCACATTAGAGTTTGATCAAAAGCCTGATCCAATGTTTGCCGAGTATACCAGAGTCGTCTCTTTCTTTCTCTGACCACCAGGTTCCATGCTTTTTATTTGTATTTCTTTTTCATCTTTTATGTAATTACTAATAATGCATGTTTCTTCCTTCCTTCTTTGTCTTGTTTTACATATCAACTCTTTTGCTAATTACATATTTATTGTACATTGGATACATGATCAATTTTGGGGCTATATTTGTCATTTGTGAATCAATTTAGTTCATAGCTTGATTAAATTACTTCAAATATAATACTTTACAGTTTGGTTGGCAACTTTTGAGATAAATGAATAACTTTAATTATAACTAAACTCACAAAATCATCTCAATGGAAATACATGTAGCTAGAAAAGAACTAAACCAATTCTAAAGTTTCACTTTAAATCAAATTGATTTTGTGAACAAAGTTGTTAACTTCTATTGTTATATATTTTAACTAACAAATAACAAGCGAAAAATTTTATAATGATCTGGTTCATATTGAACCAACTTATAATAAAATACAAAGATAGTCTTTTTCTAATATGTATTTTACTTTTGTATTTTTTACTTATATATTAATTACCATTAAAAAAAAAGTATATGGTATAAAATTAGTGAAAGGAAACCGAGAAATTCTATTATATCATGAGATAGTTTTCTTTTGCATATACCATTTTTACCTTTTTTACGTTTAAGAAAACACACATATGAAAAAAAAAATTTATAGTTACAAAATATGATTTTGTAATATCCTAAAATACCCTTCTTCAACACTTTGTAGACCTCAAGTAGGGGTGAGCACTATTCGGTAAAACCGAATACCAATCCCGAACTAAACCGAAAAAAAAGTTTGGTTCGGTTACCGAATATTTTCTGGTTTGGTTAGGTAGCAATTTTATAAATATTTTGGTATTTGGTTTGGTTCGGTTTTGTCCATAAAAACTTTTGGTTTAACTGAAACGGAACCGAATTTTTATTTTTTATGGGGTTATATGATCATACTAGCATAATATGACATTGTCCTTAAGTTTTTGTAGCTAGTATTTTGTAATAATGTTAATTAAAACTCTCTAATAGGTTTGTTCTTCAATTATGAATTAATGGTTCAATTAATTGCCCTAAAAATCATTTACAAATATTTTCAGTTCGGTTTGGTCCTTGTTTAGTTTGGTTTGGTTCTAATTATTATATGTATTCTGGTTTGGTTAACCGACAATTCGGTTCGGTTCGGTTACCGAACCGACCGATGCTCAGCACTAACCTCAAGGACTACATGCTTCCAAAATTTTCTAGAACTTTTTCCATAGCCGGGACCTATAATAGAATTTTATAAAAGCAAAAAATATAGCCTTGATCTGTTGCATGCATATATAGTGTGTGGTAAGGACCACAGTATGTGCATATAATTTGGTCTCACTTCAACGCTACAAGTGCCCATAAAATCCTTGCCTTTCTCTCTGTCTCCATCTACTTAATTTTGACCACTATTTTTACTATCATCTCGTTTCCCCTTTCAGTAAAACCAGGATCAGATCCATCGATAGAGAATAAAAACCAAGAAATGGCGAGCAGTGTAGCAATGAACAGCGAGCATCAGGCGGCAGTGAACAACAACAGCAGCAGCAACAACAACAGGCAGGATTTTGAGAACCCATATGAAATGGTGAGGCATTTGGCTTCAACCAATGCTGTTGTTTTGTTCAGCATGAGCGGTTGCTGTATGTGCACCGTTGCTAAGCGCTTACTCTTCGGACTTGGTGTCGGACCCACTATTGTCGAGCTGGATCATCTCTCGGCCGGCCCCGACATTCAGGCCGTCCTCTTCCGCCATGGTCAGCAGCATGTCCCTGCCATATTTATCGGCGGCAAGTTTCTCGGCGGCATTGAGACTCTTATGGCTTGCCATATTAATGGCACTTTGGTCCCTCTTCTCAAGGATGCTGGTGCTCTTTGGCTCTAATTGTTAATCTTTCTTAATTAGTTTCATTAATTAATCAAAGGCTTAATATTCCACAGTTTCTGCATGAACCACTTCACTTCACTTGTATAGAGAATTTCTAATTAATTAGTTAATGCCTCCTTTACTTTATCATCTTTAGTTTGCTTTTTTTTTTTTTTTTTTTTTTTCCATACAAACTGAAACTTTATTCAACTTGTTCTTATCTAACTTAATTACCAAGTAATTAAATCTTCCATTTTTAATAGGGTATTAACTGCATTAATATGTATTTTATTTGTGTCGGTTATGCATTAATAAAGTGTTTTGAGTTATTTTTATATATGTGTTATATATATATTTTTTTTCACCAAAAAAAGAAAAGAAAAGAAAAGAAAAGAAAATGGAAATTGTAAAATTAGAAGAAAGAGTAAAAGGGTGAAGGTGGGAGTTAGGAATATGATTGTGAAACGTCATGAACCGTACTAGTCATTTGAAGGGATGACCAGAAGAAGAAGAAATCTCATTTGACTAACGGTTTTTTTAAACGAAATGATTTGTTTTTGTAGCTAAACACCTAATTATCATTACTATTGTTGTTGATTTATTATTATTCATATATACTAATTGGTCGAGTAGCTAAGTCCATTTACTCAAAGATTAATATATTCTGATATAATTAATTTTGTTTTACATATATATATATATATATTCTGTTATGATGAGAGATGAAATTCCTCACAGTGTGTGTCATACACAATCACGCTCTGCATCAAATACTTTAACTGTATATGATTTCCCTCACATCACCATTATCATACCAATATTAATCAGTAAAGATTAATATAATATGGTAAAATGACATCACAAAATGCTTTTCCTTTTTTTAAAAACTGATTCAAGTGGAATATTGAAAAATCTTAATTAATTTTATATTTTGAACCTAACTACCCACTGCACAATAACTAATCTTATGTTCACATAAATATTTGGATTATAAAGAAGAGTTTCCTTAACCTACTGAAACTTGAAAGATATAAACAAAAATTTAATTTCATAAATTGACATTTTCATTTTTAATGCTTTACATTTTTCCTTTTTTTTTTTTTTTTTTTTGGTTAATATCTGCGAAGGACAGATTGATTCCAATAGGAGAAAGGGGGGAAAAAATGGTTAATACAGACTTATCAGATGGAATGATTTGTATTCGTTTTTTTATCAGGATTTGTTATTTATGAACCGTTTTGGTGAAATGATGAGCATTGACATGCATATGTCATTCTAATATCATATACTTTCATTTTTGACCAAATTGATTTTATTGCTCATTCTTTCCTCTTCCACACAGTTCCCTTTACTGACATTTTCCTTCTTTTCCCAAACACCTCCTTCTTTGACCATCATTTTGTTTCACCCTTATGTGAATTATTAACAAAAAAATTTACCAAATCTTTTTATTAAATCATTTTGAATTTGATATTGCTTAATAATACCAGCAGAACAGTTTAAATAATATTGGTATTTTAAAAACAAAAAAAAAAAAAAAAACAATTCAGTAAGGTTTGAAATTATATTCATATTGGGATAACTTCTTCTGGGACCACACAATACCATACATATGTCCTGAATATCCTGTAGGAAAACCGTTAGCCGTAGCATGAAACTTTCTATAGAAATGAGATGACACTGCAATTCAGTCCCAAAACTGCATTTTTAATATTTTTGAATTTATTTCTTTATATGTAGAGTTTAGAATTTCAAGTTATTGGTAATTTGGGTTATTCTTCTAGTTAATACGTTGCTGGATCTAATTTTTAATCTTATTATTATTTTTTTCATTAAAATATTATTTGAGGGAACATACGGTAATTGGAAATAATAATCGTAAAATTTACAATGTTATAATAAGATTCCCTTTTGTTTTATGGAAAATAATTAAAAATATATATATATTTTTAATAAATTTCTTTCATGAAGAGAGATAAAACACATAAGTATAAATTGTAACAACCCTATCATAAAAGGGGTAAATCTTACAAAAGAAACGAAGGAGTGACTAGGCTATATTAATAAAGAATATTTCCAGTACATGGAAACGCGTTTTAAAGTCATGAGGTACAATAAACAAATAAGTTGATAAAATTAATGTCAGGTTCCTGGAACCTTTGCTCGAGGACATGACATAAAATTATATTCATGACTTGACACCATATCCAACCCAAAATCACAAGGCGATAGGTTGATCGGTCTTTTCCAATTATATATCATTCACCAATCTTATATCTTTTCAATGTGGGGTTTCTAACTCCACACTTGCCTAACAATTAATATCAGAGCCAACTCTCCACAGATGTTGTGTTGGTTCAAGGACAAACCAGATAGAAATTGATGGGCTTGTAATGACCCGGTCTTGAGAGAAGTGATGTTGAGGTAGATCGCTTGAGCAAAGAGCGGCCTCAAAAAATGAAGATGAGACATGAATAAACTGACTTTCGCATTAGAAATGAAAAGGAAGTGATGAGCAATATCAGTAAGGGTTTATTTCGAATATTAAAGCAATGAGTCCACGTAGCTATGTCGACATGGTACTATTGTAATTTACATTTTAGTATAATGCTACTTTCATTGCATATTATTTTATAGTGCCAGTTATATAATTTTCTAAAAAGACCTGTACTTTTTCTAGCGCAGTAACAGAGTTATTGTAGAGAACATTGGCCCAACTACCAGGCCCAACTCTCTGGCCCAACTTTCCTTCTCAAATTACAGTTCCCTCTTTCCCTTAATTCTTCACTCCCATGGAACATCCTCAGCCGCCTCTATAATCTTTCTCTCCCCCTCTGTCCATTTCCATCGGCGAATCAGGTAAATTTTTATTCTTCTTCGTAAATTATGAAATTGTTCTCCTCTTTTGGATTTTTCAGCAATTCAATTGTGGTTTTTTTTTGTGTTCCTATTACCAACTGATTTTCCGATAACAAAGTACTATATTCCTATATTTCGATTCATCTTCGTTGCCAAAATGGGGGTGCAAGGCAGCACCCTCAGCTTGTAATCTCTAGGTGGGGGGCCGCCAGGAACAACCCCTCTAAGTCTGAATTCCGGCTGCTGGGGGGTGCAACGGCACACCCGTGCACCCCCTCCTTCCGCCTCTTTAATAAGCTTGAGTTGTAGGCTGAAAAGCAATTGGTATTTGAGTAAGCAGTTCCGCGCCTGTAAATATGATGTATTGTGGTGTTTTCACCGGGCTAGTTGTGAACTAGATCTTTAAATAGAATATCCAGTGTTATGAATAATGCCACAGGTAATATTATATTTTTGAAGTTTATCTATAATTGATTTTTCAGGAACCAAGTTCTGTTTGTGAAAAGATGAGTTTGATTTCTCAAAGTATTGGCTCTAAAAACAGAGTTAAGACTAGAAAGGACAATGACGAACCTGCATTTATGGAGGGGAATAAAGACAGTGACGATGTAAGGGAATCTGAATTGGCTATATCTAGGGCAAAAAAGAGAAGAAAAGACAAGGAAGAGCAGCTGGAAATTGATGAAGGAAAGGAAATGAAGAGGTTGGAAAACTTTTTGTTTGGCTCCCTATACTCCCCTATTGAATTTGGGAAGAAAGAAGAGGAAAACACCATTGATGAGGCTGAGAATCCTTCTTTGTTCTTTGTAGACCGTTCAGCAAACAGTGTACTGTCTGTTTACAAAGAGGATTCAGAAAGTGATGTGGAAGAGGAAATCAAGCAGCGAAAAGCAGTGTGGGTTGACGAGGAAGAGGAAAAGACCACTATTAATATTGCTAAAACGAATAGATTAAGGAAACTAAGGAAGGAAGAGGATGAGAGCTTGATTACAGGCCGTGAATATGTTGCAAGGTTAAGGGCTCAGCACGCTAAGCTGAATCGCGGCACTGAGTGGGCTCAATTGGGTTTACAGTCAAAGAGTGAGGGTTATGATGAGTCATCAGACGAAGAAAATGGCATTGTGGCAGCACATGGTTATGAGGATGTGGAAGCTTTTGATGATGTTTTTCGATCTAATGGAGATCTTGTAGTGAAGAGCAAATCAAAACTCTTGCCTGGGCTTCTTGAGTACTCAAGGCTTGTGGATGCAAATGCGCAGGATGTGTCCAATGGTCCAATAAATTCAGTTCAGTTCCATCGGAATGCTCAGTTGCTACTTACAGCTGGATTGGACCGGAGACTGAGATTCTTCCAAATTGATGGCAAGCGGAATACCAAAATACAAAGCATCTTCATTGATGATTGCCCCATTCGCAAGGCAGCTTTCTTGCCTGATGGCTCACAGGTGATAATAGCAGGAAGAAGAAAATTCTTTTACAGTTTTGATTTAGTGAAAGCTAAAGTAGATAATATAGGCCCACTTGTTGGCAGGGAAGAGAAGAGCTTGGAAGTTTTTGAGGTATCTCCGGATTCTAGTACAATTGCCTTTGTGGGGAATGAGGGTTATATCCTGTTGGTATCAACCAAAACGAAGGAACTCATTGGAACTCTAAAGATGAATGGAACCGCTCGTTCTTTAGCTTTTGCTGATGATGGGCAGAAACTATTGAGTCATGGGGGTGATGGGCAGGTATATCACTGGGATTTGAGAACAAGGACATGCATCCATAAGGCAGTTGATGAAGGTTGTATAAATGGCACAGCTATTTGCACTTCTCCAAATGGAAACTTGTTTGCTGCTGGTTCGGATAGCGGTATAGTGAACATATACAACAGAGAGGAGTTTTTAGGCGGGAAGAGAAAACCGATCAAGGCAATTGATAATCTGACTACTAAAGTGGATTTCATGAAATTTAGTAATGATTCCCAAATACTAGCCATTTGTTCACACATGAAGAAGAACAGCTTGAAGTTGATACATGTCCCATCATATTCTGTATTCTCTAACTGGCCTCCTGCAAACCGGACCCTTCATTATCCCCGCTGTTTGGATTTCAGTCCTGGTGGGGGTTTCATGGCTTTTGGAAACGCTGCAGGGAAAGTTCTGTTGTACAAGTTGCATCACTATGATCATGCATAGAGCATATGTGCAATGCTGTAATGTTCATCCCCAAAATGTTGGCTACTTGTTGGAAGCTGGCTCGTAGAAGGTAATTCTGATAATATTATTCCCTTTTTTTTTTTAATGTCTTCGATGTGCTGATATATTGGTATAGCATTAGAGTTAGCAAATGGCTAAATGCCTCCAATTTTTTTTTTGCTTAGTGCGGTGTTGTACGATTTATCAACTTTCTAGTCATACTGTAATGAACTGATTTTTGTTCCCATACCACTTGATGAGCACATCTCTGGCATCAGTTTTGCCCGATGAATGGTTTTCTATGTTAATTTTGGATTAGATGCAGTAATTTTAATAGTACTCTTACGATGTTGCCCTGTTTTTTTCTGGCATAGTACTCTCGTCGCTTTTATGAACGTATAAACTTTTATTGTTATCTGAACCTGATTTTCCAGGGTTTTCGAATCCTGCTTGACAATTAATTTAATCATTCTCTGAACATAATAAGCTGATTAAAATTTAATCATGGGATGTTACTGAAATTTGAAGCAGGCAGCAAATTGCTAAGCGTAGTTTGCTTATGATGAGAATAAGTGCATCAGAAAACACTACAGAATTAATGAAAGCCGCTGCAATTTTTGCACTTACAAGAAAAGAATGAATCTTGACGGTTCAACTAGGGACATAAAAATGGGGCTAAGGAAATCAGCCTGCACAATATCTGGTGTGCAAGCCCAGAACTTTGTCCATTTCGGTACAGAGAACAAGTTTCATGCCTCGAGAGGTATGAAGTTGTCTGTGAAGATATCAGCATCACCAAACTCTTGCAATGATGTTCATAAAGTTAGGGATAAGAAGCTTTATATTAGCCCGAGTTGCTGTTGTAGACATGACATTGTGAGAAAACTTCAACTGTTCTCGTCATATGATTTTGCACATTTTGTCATCTCTTCATCAAAGCCCCTCAATACTTTTTTCTGCCTTACAAAATTAAATACATGGACATCACTTGTCAAACCATTAATTAAACATACCACCAAACTACAAGGCAATGCAATTTATTTATAGTAATATATATATTAGTAAATCAAAAAATTAACTTTTATATGCCTGAAAGAATGAGGCCTAACTTAATTAGTACAAAGATATTTGCAGACTTATCGTTGTAGAAAGAGAAGAATAATTAGAAACACTAAAAAATTCTCATAAATAAATAAATAAATAAGAAACACTAAAATGAGAAGAATAATATGTAATAAATAAATTAGTAATAATAGTAATAACAAATTGACCACCAGCATAATAATGATAATTCTAAGATTGTCAACGGTAATGTGCAGGTCTGTCCCTGCTGGGGGCTCGTTTGACGGGAATGCCAGAAAACTAGGATGTGATTGACAATCCGCATCTCACCCCGTTTACATCGCTAGATAATTCATACCCAGATTAGCCAAACTTCCACGTCCAGCCATGAGCCGGTGTATACCACCTATTATGCGGCTGCACGACAATCGTTGGGGTGGACTTTGATTTTCTTAATGCTCAAGTCTTTTCCTTTGACCCCACAAACTTATCAAAAAATATTATGTCCTAATATTAATTATAAAGTTTTTTTTCCCTTTTTTTTTTAATAAATTCTTATATTTTTAAGCTTTCTTGTTTTCTCTTTGTAATTTTGCAGTGAAATTTTGGCGTTTTACAGATATATTTTTCTGTCCTATAATTAATTATAAAGTTTTTTTTGCCCTTTTTAACGATATAACTTGTAATTGGGCCCGAGGGTCCACACGTAGAGGCCATTTTTCAGAATTGGAGTAGTTTTGTTTCCGTTACAAGCGCCGAGTTTCCCAATGAATTTCCCGGAATTTGTTTATGCACATCGTTTTAGAAAAATCTCAATCTCCCGGAGACTAAAATTGCAAGATTAAGAAAGTTTTTAATACCATCAACTAACCTCTCGTTGACTCGCAAATTGTTTCTGGAAAACCCACGTTCGATTATCTACTATAATTTTCGTCATAAATTTCAGAGATCGTAACACAAACCACAATCTCCTTACTCTTCAGTCTTTCCTTTGCCTTCTGGTTGCTTCTGGCGCGGTTACAGCCGACTCCAGTGAGATCTCCGCGGCAAGTTCTTGATATTTCTGCCTGTGAATTTCTATCTGCTTAGATTCCATTTTCATCAATCTTTTTTTGAAACGAAGCGAGATAGTGAAGGGCGAAGTTCGAAAATGGTGGAATCCGAGAGCAAGAAGGAGAGAGACAGTGAAGGGAAGCGGTGGACATTGGTTGTAATTGGTTCTGTCATTGTTCTAATTTGTGCTTTGACTACCGCTTCTATTACTACTCCTAGGATCTCTCTCTTTGGAACGTCCAAAGATTCTTGTAGCTGCCCTCAGGTTTGCATTCTTATTCTTTTACATATGTAATCGTTTCTGATATTTCTTGAATGCAATCATCCTTTTCAGTCAAAAAAAAAAAAAAACACTTAATTGAGAATCGTTATTTTGGTTATGGTGTGATTTCATATTTTTTTAATTAGTAGAATGTCGTCTTTGCTTCTGTTTCTGTTGATTTGGTTATGTTTTGAAATGATTGGAATTGGATTAGGGCATTCTATTCTCTTATTAAGTAGCAGTTTCTTTTATTGGTGCAGAAGTTTAGCGGGATGGTGGAGGATTGTTGCTGCGACTATGAGACAGTTGATCGTCTCAACCAAGAAGTGTTGCATCCATCGCTCCAAGAGCTTGTGAAAACCTCATTTTTTCGATATTTTAAGGTTTGGATCCGAAATATTTGTACAATTACGGTTTGTGGATGTACATTGCAATGTGAAAGCTATGGATCTCATACAATGTAGCCATGTTAGTTTATGCATTATAGGAAAGAATGTGTCTGTTATTTTGGTTTTCGTTATAGATTTATATCATAGAAGGAATCGTTCAATTTTGTTTTGATTTCTAAATTGTAAATGAGTTTATGTTTCTTATTTGCCTTTGGATTTGTTACTGGCAATGATTAATCTGATTTGTGAAGTTTCGTATTTTTAGTGGGATGCAGATGCTGGGGTATTTTTTCCATGTTGTTGTTTCCCTTTCATTGCCAGATGTGCATATGTAGTGAAGTACTTAAGTTTAGATCTCCAAGTGCGCTTCTTATTGTCTTGTAGATCAGTTGATTGATGTGCTGTGCTTTAATGTCAAGATAAATTTGGTAACCTTTTCTCTACACTGGATTCTTGATGCTCATGTTCTTGAATGGAAATTAAATTCGGATATCTCCACTGGCCCTTTACTTTGGTCAGAAGCAGCTAATTTATGAAATTTGATCACTTGAAGTTGGTCCTCTAATCCAGATATAATATCCTCCTATCCTCTTCATATTTATTATTACTGGACTATTTAATTATATGGAACTTGCATACTGTGACTTTATGCAATCTGTGTTAGTTTATTAAAGCCTTTTAATCGGAATCTTTGGTAGGTGAAATTATGGTGTGACTGCCCATTCTGGCCTGATGACGGCATGTGCCGTTTGAGGGATTGCAGTGTGTGTGAGTGCCCAGAAAGTGAGTTTCCTGAATCATTTAAGATACCCCGCCATCGAGGCCTTTCATCAGATGATCTTCTATGTCAAGAAGGGAAGCCTCAAGCTGCTGTTGATCGAACCCTTGATAGTAAGGCATTCAGGGGATGGACAGAAATAGATAATCCCTGGACAAACGATGATGAGACGGACAATGGTATGTTATTTCTCTGCTTGCATGATGGAACACGTGATTATTGATATTTAATAAACCCTTAATGAGAAGTTAATAATTTTCGATCTTGCTAAACATATAGGATATTTATTGATCATATTCTGCTGCTGGAAAACAAATATGATTGGATAACATGCTTATGTGATAGTATGGTGATCATTTTTTTGCTGTCTTAATATATAGTTTGGTTCTTGTTGTAAATAGTAGTACTTTTACTAGTATTCTAAATGTTTAAGTTCTTTGAGCAAATAATAAAGCTTTTCTTTTTATTTGTTTGTTTATTATGTTTTTCAGCTGAATTGACATATGTGAATCTTCAATTGAACCCTGAACGCTATACTGGTTATACTGGTCCATCGGCTAGAAGGATATGGGATGCAGTGTACTCTGAGAACTGCCCCAAACGTAAGTTTTATAATCTCTTCATATTCATGTGCATATCCTTCCATATCTTACCTCAAAAAAAAAGTATGATTTGTGTTTTTCTACCTCTTGTGAAGATCAAGTAAAGACATAGTTAAACACGTGAACAATCATCATACCAAGAAATAGATAATAGAATATATATATATATATTTTTTATGATACGTCTGAATGCACTTGCTTCTATGAATTGCTTTGTTTCTACATGTAACTTCCACTTCTGCTAGGCATAAATAGAAGATACGAACATGAGAATTTTGTGCTTTCAATGCTATGGCTAATGCTATGATTTGTGCTCGAACAACTATTGATATCTCACTTTATTTTGATGAGTACATCAACATGCTTTAGTTATTGTAATCCTGATATTACTATTAGATAAAGCTGTGGTTTCTATATTTGCATGGTTTGAGCAACCTAGTTATTTTAACATTACTACAATCTGATGTGGACTTTCACTGTCATGTGCAGACCCTTCTGGAGAGTTGTGTGAAGAGGAAAGGATATTGTACAAACTGATATCTGGTCTTCACTCTTCAATTTCGATCCATATAGCTGCTGATTATCTACTGGACGAATCTACAAACTTGGTATCGATTTAGGTTCATGTTTTACCCATATGGCATATACGAACTGGAACCTGTAGCCATTTTCAATTTTAGATTTTCAAATTACAAAATTCTGATAGTTCAATGGCTGAGAGACACGAAGTGTGCTATCCAAAACCTATAAGTCTTGGGTTTTAATTTCATTTCTTTGTGGGCTTTGCATGGGTTTTCAATTTCAAATATATTTGATTTTACGGTGGTGGGCTGTCGAAAAAGGAACAGTTTTTTCAATTAAGTACATCAATGTTGTCTATTAAAAGGAGTGTGTATTTGTATATATATATGCTTATCGGTGCTTTACCTGAAGGTTCTATTCACTAATTCTTGCTTCCTTTTTTCTCTATTTGCAGTGGGGC
Source organism: Euphorbia tirucalli (assembly GCA_039660915.1). NCBI lineage: Eukaryota > Viridiplantae > Streptophyta > Magnoliopsida > Malpighiales > Euphorbiaceae > Euphorbia > Euphorbia tirucalli. Next base: position 10,391,284 of record CM077638.1, read on the forward strand.
CAAAATCTTTCGTTGATGTATGATAGAGTTTTAAGATACCCTGATCGTGTTAGAAACTTGTACTTCACATTCCTATTTGTTCTACGAGCTGTAATGAAGGTAAGGGTTATTGGATAAAAAAGTTTGTTATATTATAATATATGCAATTAAATGACGCGAATGTGTTTCTTCATTTTCGTGTAGATGGTATAATTTACTAGCATTTTATTTTGTATGTATCGTCAAACATCTAAATGATAGAAATGATATTACCTTTTCTCTAAGGCTGTTTCAAGTAATAAATTATCTTGTGATGCATTTAGGCTACAGATTATTTGGAACAAGCTGAATATGATACTGGTAACGCTAATGAGGACCTGAAGACGCATTCCTTGATGAGACAGATGCTTTATAATCCAAAACTACAAGCAGCATGTCCACTCCCATTTGATGAAGCTAAGTTGTGGAAAGGTCAACGTGGACCTGAACTGAAACACAAAATTCAAGGGCAATTCAGAAACATTAGGTTTTTCTCAATTTATTTTGGTTCTTTTATGACATTTTTCCGAGTGAAAGCTGAATAATATGCTTAGTTTCAAATGTAAAAGCCAAGAGACTGTTTGCCTCTATATATAAGTATGATTTTTATCTCGCTCAATTGTATAAATTGTTTAAAGCACAATGTTGTGTCCCAGATTACTATATTCCTTCAATTAGTCTGTGGCCTGACTTTGTGGCAATGATATGACTTGATCTCTTGCAAATTGCAGTGCATTGATGGACTGCGTAGGATGTGAGAAGTGTAGACTTTGGGGGAAGCTTCAGGTTCTTGGTCTTGGTACCGCACTGAAAATCCTCTTTTCTGACAATGGCTCAGAGCCCTTGGTTCAGACTGTAAGTATCAAACTCTAAATATGGTGATGGCAAACACCTGCTTACCTTGTTTCTATTTGAGGATAAACTCCAGTATGTTTCTTGTTGATGCAAGAAAGTGGATCCATCATACTTATTTCCCTTGGCTTTCTTTTTCATCACATTTTTTGCATTATTCAAGGCCATTGAAACTCTGACAGACAACTTGATATATTGGTCAAGTTTCACCAGAATATATGATTGTTAAGGGCTGAAGGTTAAAACTACATATATTTTTACGTCATGCAATTTGTTTTGGCACTGAAGCATATTATTCTGGTTTTCAGTTGCAGTTACAAAGGAATGAGGTTATTGCTCTTGTAAATCTACTTAATCGGCTATCAGAGTCGGTTAACCTTGTCCGTGAAATGGGACCTGCTGCTGAAATGATCATGAATTCTTCACCCATTGCTCCGAGCAACCTGTGGCAAAGAGTTGGGGCATCATTATTCAAATCATAGGTAACTGATTGACTTTCAAGTATTTTATCATAATCTGCTGGCTGTTTAATTTTTTTTGTTTTTTGTACAAGTGTAGTTACCCACTAGTTGGTTTGTTTATTGCAGCAGCAGCTGGTAACTTGTAGGAGCTCAGCTTTGAAGTTGCACATATTTCCAAAAACAGACTAGAAAACTTAATCATAGTTTTGTGGACAGCATACAACAGAGATGTAGAAGAGTAATCTCAAGAAATATAATGATCGGAAGTGGTCTATTTTTGCTTTTGTACTCAATATTTTGAGCTATTTATGAACAGTGTCAATGTTTTGAACATTTTGTAACATTCGGAATGAAAAGGGAAGGTGACTGACCATTTACATCGATAAATTTAGTTAACTTTTGTTTGGCAATACAATGTTATGTATATATGGTTTTAGGATAGAAACCATTTCAGATCGCACATCACTTCTTTCATTTTAGCCAAATGCATCAGTTTAAATAAATTACAACAATTTACCGAACTAGTAACCCAAAATTGATAAGTTTGGTAAAAGTACAAAGACGTTAACAGAGAAATATGCTGGAATGACAAGCTTGGAACTAGGATTAGAACAAATAAAATGAATTACTCAAAAACTTATTATCTATTAATATAATACACTTTCTACACTATCATTCGTGTCCACCCCTGCTACTCTATGGGAAGTGTTTTTTCGTACGGGGAAAATGCTATATATCATATGCCGACTCTCAGTTCGATATGCCTCCACTTCATAACAAAATAGTAACAATGGTGCTTCGTCCATAAACAACACATAAGCTCCAGTTCAAGATGGAGAAATAACAGGCAATGACCACAACACTTCTAACGGTATGTAAAACTCAATATCACAATACAATGTACTTGCGGTTCCACGAGAAGTAGATGTTGAATGTGCAACCACAACAGAGCCATAATATTCTACGCCATTTTGCTTTATATCAGATGCACGAATTAGAATAAGAATCAAGATCTCACTATAAGCTTATCGGGTCTTCTTCATACGCTTAGGGGGCCTCATTGGCTCTTTCCTTGTATCATCAGGAGTTTTGACATCCACAAATGGCTGCAAATATCATCAGCACATAGTAGAAGTAAGAATTAACAAACAGTAAATTGACCATTACATACAAGATAACCTTCATAATCAAGATATAATAACCATCAAAACAACCTAAAACTAACTACTAGTTAAGGATAGAAACTTGTATTGATCATCAACAATGGCATCTACCTTACAATGTTCTACCAAAACCAAATGGCACAACCTTTTGCTTCCTATTATACAGGCAACAAAGGTTATATGACAGCAAATTGACTAGAGCTCATAGGGACTTTAATCATGTTTGGATATATGATTTGCCTAATAAGAGCATTTGAACTATACGAAGTCATCCTCTTTTGCACCCACAAACAAAATAGAAACTGTTCCATGAAACAACTCTTTCTAGTTTTAAGTTCGGGTTCTTCCTTTTTGTTAGCAGGGGAAATCACGATATTGTCTAGCATTGATAAGTTATGTTATGCAAGACGAAATCTCTGGAAAGTCCCAAAACCCATTTGTCCGGCTCTAGATAGTTCTAACAATCGACGCAAAATTCCCAACCTATGATTAATTTTACAAAAGGAAACAAAACTATCGAGTAAATGAATAACTCCTTACAGGAGAAAAAGTCACAAATAGTCATTTTATAAACCTCTTCGACATTCTTTTGTAGCTGCAAGAGTTCCTGACAGTATGCAAGGCACTCAGCGTGGTAAACTGCAGCCAAATTCTTTATCAAAGCCTTCCTCTTGATGATACCGATCACTTTTTCAACATAACAAAGACAATGCCAACAGTCAGATACAAAGAATACGCAAAACTGAGTTTGGAATTCACAAACAGCAAAAATTCCACCAACCAAATCATTAAGCTAAAACTTCTTATCCGCTGAAACAATCAAATACAGAAATCTAAAATCTCAACATGATAAGTAGTAATATTGGGAATCCCGAATTTCGAATTCAGTTATTTGTTCATAATTAGAAAGGAACGTAATCTCCGGAACGAAAATGAACATAGTAACGAAAACCCTAAAAGCGTTAAACAAGAGAGCGATAACCAGTAGGAGGAGAAAGAGAGACAGTAGTTACTTCTACTGGGATCGAAGGGAGCAGACGGAGGAGGATCGGATGAAATTGGTACAGCGTCGTCCGAGGCAGCCGCAGGTTGAGGAGAAGGGAGTTTTTGGTCTTGACCCATTGAAGGTTAATCTGAAGAGCTATGATGATGAATTATTGCGATGAGCGAGTAAATGAGTATGATCCATAAAGAATGAAATTGTACGGCCAACTCTGCTGGTCCATTTTCCCCTTCCTTCCTGCACATTCATTTCCACCCTCTCGCTCACCTGTTATTTAATGCTCTCTCAATTTCTGGCTCCAATTTTGAAGTTTTTTTTTTAAATTTTGTCCATTATTTCTATTAAAGTAAATAACTATTTGTTTCATGGTTTTCAGACCCAGATCAGTCATCGAACCGGTGAAGGGATGGATTAATGGATTTTAGATTAAACCAGAATAAATCAGAATCAAACCGGATTTAATCAATATATTAAAATATTAAAATATTTTTATTTTTATATTTATAATTTATGAAAATTTGAATATTTTTATTATAATTTTTTAAGTTTAAACATTTCAAACACAATATACTAATTAAAAAAACTCAATCTATGAAATATAGTTTTTATAGTTACAATTAAATATCAATTTAATTTAAAATAATTTAAAAATACAAACTATATTTTATTTTAATTAAAAACACCTCAAAATAATAACTTAAATTTTATATTTAAATAATTTTTTAAAATAAAAAAACAGTATGGTCGAACCGAAAAACGGGTTTGGTTCATGATTTTCCGGTTCGACCGGTCAATCCGATCGAAAATTGACCAAAGTGAAAACCGGATAGAAACCGATCGGTCTGACTTCTGGTTTCAGACGAATCTAGTCCGACCAGCCGGTACGGTCCGGTTTTCACAACTATGATTTGTTTAGTCCATCATCTTCCTTTTTTTGAGTCCATTCTTAGTCATGAAATCTAATGTGGTAAATAGCAGTAATTTTACAAGTATTAGGGTAAATTTTAGAAAAAAAAATGTAAATCATCAATTAATTTAGTAAATTTAATAATAGTAAAGTAAATTTAGTTTAGAAAAAAAATAGTTTCTAATATTTAAGGATACACTTCAAAGAAATAATGTAGAAATAATATCTCAAATTTATAAGAAAAAAACAAAGAAGTTGCGTTTTAGTGAAAATTGAAAGTTGAGATGTTCATAACTAAACTAAATTTAATAATAGTGAAATTCCACTTCGATGGATGTGGATGAGGGAAGTACCTCGTCAGATTCCACAGTAGTTCGATCGATTCCAATACAATCCAGGGGATCTAATGGTAATTATGTTTTCAAACTTCTTTACCATAATTTTGTTTGTATCAATTTGATTGATGGGCCGCACTTGGTATTTATGTTCCTTGTTTCTTTTGTTCCATTTTGTTTTCCTAGTGAATCAACATATTCTGGCATTATAGATTATTTCTAAGATTTAAACTCAAAAGTTATAGTATTTAATGAAACAAATTAATTGTATATTTAACTCAACTAAATTTTAATATAGAACTAATCAGTTTTAATTATATGGATTAGTTTCTTCTGTTCCACTTAGTTCAGGGTTAATATTTGGGGCTGTCAAGCCTTTTTAGCACTTGTAACCTTTACATTATTTTGACTCAACTATGCACTGGTGTAGCTTTTATGTTCCGTCCTCCTCCAACACATTATTAACAAGTAGATAAAAAAATTTATGTGGCTATACTTCTGCATACTGATTTCTAAAATATTTTTTATGTGGCTGTATGTGTTCTTCCTTTCAGTTCAAAACTTTTTACATCAGTTTCCCATTTCAATTAATCTACCAATTAATAGTGATCTATAGAATATAAAGATTTGAATTGGATTCGATCCAACTGTATCCATTCTTCCTTTCAGTTCAAAACTCCACTATTTTCGATTTTCAAACTTCATGTAATATTGGATGTGTGCTCCTACTGCTTGTGCTTATAGTTACTAATCGTAGCCTATTGATTTTTAGTCATGAAAACCCAAAGGATAATTTCTGTTGATGCAAAATTTGCTAGATACTATCGCAAGCAGTATATTAACCGACGTCGTGGCAACTATCAGAATGGATATAAACTTGACAATCTCTTTCTTGCTCTTGCACATGGTTTGGCGTATGATAAAAACACAATGGCAAGTCTTTCTAATAAACAAGCTAGATTATATAGAAAAGCTGTTTTAGATGCAAAGAGGCACAAATACAGTAAGTAAAAAATTTATTTTGATAAAATCTATTTTGAAAAATGCTATTAAAAATTTATCTAAAACAATTCCAATATATTTACCATAGGAGCTTCTCATGCCAATGGAAGAGACGAAGCGCAACATATTGCATTTCAATATGATATTTCAAATCTCGGAAGAAACGGTGAGTTCCATTTCATTCGGCATCAACCTTCTAAACTTTTATTCATAATTGTATTTTCCTAATGCCTAATTCAACTTTCAATATAACCATACTATTAAATCTAGGTATTAAGTGTTACAGAGTCATAAGATTTTCATTTTATTATCAGTGCAAGCTGTTGTTTTCTCTTTCTATTTTCTTTCCTTTTCTAGGCATAGTATAGCTGTAGTTTTAATCTTTTTATAGGTTAAATTCAAATAATACAAATAAAATAATTTAATTCAATAATGTAATTGTGTTAAACATGATTTATTTTATTTTTTGTACAATTAATAAATGTCTTCTTATAGGAAATTGCCAAATAAATGGAATTGTAGAAAAACTTTAATCCCATGGACCATTTGATGACCTTCTCCTCTTTCTTTTGCCTATTCCACCTCTGCTATATTGTTTTTGGTTTTGCCGGTGAATCGTTAGGGATTTGGTACTGATAGTGTTCATTCTGAGAAAAAAGCGAGGAACACAGAGGCTTTAGCAGGCTTTAAGGAAATTTTGCCACATTTTTATATTTTATTTCTTTAAAAAACGTGGAAATTTTAAGTTAATATATTCTCGCATTAACCCCGCAGGTTAGCATAGAATGTAAATAAATATCTAAATATCTAAAATCAATAAATTTTATATTTTTCAAATGACTGAAAATGCATTGTAAATTATGGTTTTACAAAATTTTTTGGACGGATGGTTTTTAAAAGCAGAGAACGTAAAGCAGTAACTTGAGATAACTAATTAATAAAGAAACGATGAGGAGAAGAAAAACTGATAATTAATTTGAAGAGGATTAACGTAATACAACAATTAATGGAAACGTTAGGAAGAATTGAAAGAGAATAAAAGGGATAGAATGACTAAAAGGTACAAATAATTTCTTGACAATCTCTTTCTTGCCCTTGCACATGGTTTGACATATGATAGAAACACAATAGCAAGTCTTCCTTAGAAACAAGCTAGATTATATAGAAAAGCTGCTTTAGATGCAAAGAGGCACAAATATAGTAAGTAAAAAAATTATTTTTATAAAATCTATTTTGAAACATGATATTAAAAATTTATCTAAAAAAATTCCAATATCTTAATCATAGGAGCTTCTCATACCAATGGAAGAGACGAAGTGCAACATACTGCATTTCAAAATGACATTTCAAATCTTGGAAGAAACGGTGAGTTCCATTTCATTCAGCTTCAACCTTCTAAACTTTTATTCATAATTGTATTTTCCTAATGCCTAATTCAACTTTGAATATAAAACTATACTATTAAATCCATGTATTAAGTGTTACAGAGTCATAAGATTTTAGTCTTATAATCAGTGCAAGCTATTCTATTTTGTTTGCTTCTCTAACTGAGAATTATATAACTGAAACATGAATAATTTTTTTTTTTTAATTCAGAAGTTGTATATTAAAAGGAAAAAAAACTGATAGTAGTAGGCATAATTTTATCTTACGTTCACTGTACATTTTTGTACCTAAAATAATAATAGGTACTAAACAAATTAAAATATCACACCTGACATTAGTTTACACTTCTCATTAAGAACAATATATAATGCTTTTTTTGTTAATCTGGTTTATAAAGCTTTGTGTGTTTTCTTAAATATATATATCATGTAGTGCATATATAGTTCTTCTCTGTTGTTGGAGATTGGACCATAAGAAGTTTAAGCAGACCTAGGAGCTACTACTACAGCAGCATCTGCTATAATTAACAAAATAACAACTCTATTAGAGAGTAGATTACGGACTATTGCACAAATTTGAAGTATTCACAATTTCATTTGTTTGAATTTATCAATTTTGCAGAGTAGTTGAATTTGGAATGCAATATATATATAAACTTCGGTTGGATATTGATTTATAGAAGCATGATACGTGCCTAAAGTTATCTGTATTTTTTTTATACAGAAAAAACACTTTCATTGAAACTCATTTAATTCAATAATGTAATTGTGTTAAATATGATTTATTTTATTCTTTGTGTAATTAATTAATGTCTTCTTATAGGAAATTGCCAAATAAATGAATCGTAGAAATCCATCGTCCCACATTTTTAGGAAATGAATCAAATCTACAAGGAAATGGTAAGTGGTTTTTTGCCTTAATTTTGATTTTTATTATAATAGATAAAGTGGAAATTGATATTAATATATTTAAACAATCATGACAGGCGATTCAAGTAAAATTTGGTAAGCCAAATTGCATATGTCAATTTTGCAATGCATTATTGTGGTATGAAGAAAGGAATAGAACATCTAGACAAGTAGTAAATCCGAAGTTCTCCTTGTGTTGTATGGAAGGTAAAGTTGAATTGCCAATATTGAAACAATCACCTGCTATATTAAAAGACCTATTGGATTACCATGGTGGAAGAGAAGGAAAGCATTTCCGAGCAAATATTCGAGCATACAATTCTATCTTCTTATTCACTTCTATGGGTGGTAAAATTGATAATGATATCAATAAGAAACTAGGTGTGAGCGGACGACGTTTTTGACGGAACGCGAAACTCCCTTTCGGAAGGAGCGCCTCCATCTCGGGCGAGCCCCTCCCTCGCGAGGGGTTTTTGTAAATGAAAAATCGGTTTGGAAAACATGGAATTAATTCTTAAAAGAACCGAGACCTAAGTCTCGATGAATATTATAAGAGTCACCACCCGGCTCAGCTCAACCGGGAAATTTATAATGCAGCTGAACCGGATGAACAGTAGCTACACTATCCAGAGATTTGGGTCCGGACAAGTCCCTTATTTCGTGTCTAATCAAAATAATATTGGCCAATGTTCTCAAATGGTATTTCAAACTCTAAAGTCAATTTTATTGTATTAAATAGATATACAGCGCGCATACAGGTAAAGTAAAATGGTAAATGATTAAATTATTACTACCCGATCGAATAAAAGATAAAAGGCTCTCAGCCTCACTTTTACAAGCACCTACAATACACGATTTATCTAGAAAAATACAATTGCCTAGTATACACGTATTAATCTATTAAATACATATAAAATAGAAATAAAAATAAAAGCTGCAAAACAAAGGTTAGCACAATATATAGCACGCCACAAATAGGACTCAAATGGACAGAATTGGGAAAATCAAGAACTAGGGGAGGGGCATGTATTTAGGGGATAACTGGGTTGGCTCGGCTAGTCGGCCCGGTTAGACCTGGAAAACATTTTGAAACGTCCCTGTATTTTGGTTTTTATGGGAAAATCATTTTGAAAACAATTTTTCCGGTTTACATGCATTTTTTACATGTGAGGTGATTCGGTTTTCGGGAGAATTGGGTCTCCGTCGTGGCATTGTTCTAAATGCAATTTTACTGAAAATTGAATCTATGGTCGTGGATGTACACAACAAAATTCATTTTGATGATTTTCTGATTTTCTGAATTTTTATGAATTTTTGGAAATTTTTTGGGGATTATTCTGGAAATTCTGATTCTGGAAATATGTTACAGTCGTGCGACTGTAAGCAGGCCAAGATCAGGATTTCACCAAAATTTTATTTGAAGTAAACTGGTAAGAAAACGCCTGGAAATCAAGAACAATCGTACGACTGTAAATGCAGTCGTATGACTGTTCATCAAATTCAATAACAGTCGCACGATTGTTCTTGATTTCCAGAAACAGAAACGCGGAAAAAAGAACAAAAATGGCACAAAACCACACCAATCACCCAGAAAGCTGGAAAAAGAGAAGGGTAAAGGAGGGTCTACCTTTTTGGCGCGTGTCCACCGTAGGATTGACCCCTGGCGTCGCTCCAATCTACTAAAATCCGCACTTTTCTCCTTGAGTTAGGGTTAGGAAATTTGGGTCCAAAGATCTCCAAATGTTAGGGATTCTGATGATGAGTTTTTTTCCCTTCTTTTGCTTGCTTCTTCTCTTCTTTCTCTCCCTAATTTTCTGAGATCTCAGAAGCCCCTCTCCTCTCTTTTTTTCTTCTTTTCCCTTTTTCTACCGGCCTTTTTCTTTTTTTCCCCTTTTTTTCAGCTTTTAGGGTATAGACTGGCTCACCTGCCACGAATCTACAGTCGTACGACTGTAGTTTGACTACAGTCGCACGACTATAGTAAAGTCGTACGACTGTTCCTCTTTTTTTTTGAAGGAGTAAAATTCCGGCGCTTACACCAAGTCCTTATGTTTTTAGACTTAATGGACAGAATTTCCACCATATTGGTTCATTGTTATCTCCTCCTGATTGTACACCAAAGTTTGCACAACTTTATATACGACACAGATAATGAAGTACAAAATAGGATTGGAGCTCTTAATGATGGAAGGAAGACTGTGGATGCTGTAATAGTGGAGTTGTTGATGTCAATGCTAAATGAAAATAATGTATTGGTTCAAACATTTCGTTTCGCAAGAGATAGATTGAAGGACTCTGATGTACCGGAGTTTAAATTGAAATTGATACATACAAGAAACTATAATGGAAGACAATATAATTTGCCAACATGCTCGGAAGTTGCTGCATTGGTAGTAGTAGATTTCGACATTGAAAATGAGCAGCGAGATATCATTGTGGACAACAAAAGTATAGGCTTGCAAAGGATCAGTGAATTGCACCCTAGTTTCATGGCAATGCAATATCCCTTATTATTTCCTTATGGCGAGGATGGGTATAGTTGTACAACTTTACATAGAGACTATGCAAGTACATCAATAATTAGCAAGAGGAAGAAATTGACTATGAGAGAATATTATGCCTTCAGAATACAACAACGATTAAATGAAGGAGAGACATTATTACGGGGAGGTAGACTTTTCCACCAATTTATTGTTGATGCTTACACTTGCATTGAGGAAGAAAGGTTAAGGTGGATTCGAAATAACCAGCCAAAACTAAGAGCTGAAATATATAATGGCGTGGTGGATGCTGTTCTTCGTGGAGATACCGATGTTGAAAAAATTAGGAAGCGTGCTATATTACCTTCTTTTTACACAGGGAGTCCATGATATAAAGTACAAAATTATCAAGATGCCATGGCAATATGTTGATGGGCAGGTTATCCAGATTTGTTCATTACAATGACATGCAAACCCAAATGGCCAGAAGTACAACTTTTATTGGAAGACGTACCTGGGTAAAATGTTGAAGATAGACCAGATAGTATTGTGAGAGTTTTTCACATTCGATTCCAGGAATTGATGAGGGATTTGAAACAAAAGCAATATTTTGGCCGCATGAATGCAAGTAAGTTCCAATTTTTTACATATCATGTTTAAATTCCAAAGCTTTATGCCATGTTATATATCTATTTTTCCTTTTTAGTGCATCACAAGCAAAATAAATAATTGCATATATCACCTTTTTAAGTTAAAATAAATATTGACTGTTCAAATGGTATTTAGTTTAGGAACTTAGGAGAGAATGACTAATGAGTCATAAAAACTATATTAATTTGATTTTAATATTTAGGTTACAGCCAATTAAAACTTTATTATTAATTATAATAAAATAATAGCTATGATATTTACCCATGTAATTCAAAAACTTAACAGGTTATTATTTACATGTAAATTAAATTTGTCACTCCCATCATCATGTTTCAAAGATTTTATATCTGTCAAAATGATTATATGTTCTTTCCGTTAGTATGAAGGCATTATTTTAAAAAAACTTTTTAGTAAGAGCTAAACCCTAAAACTTAATTTGTCATTTTGTACACATGCATATAAATTTGACTTATTCTATACAACTAAAATGTTTATAGCATCACATTAAACAAATGCAAATTAAACTTCTTTTCCAAAGAAAACAAATAAATAGTTAATCAAATTAAGATAGCAGCTTAAATTAATATCAACTACATTATGGTATACTGCTGTTTCCGTAGGTAAATTAAACTACAAATGACATGTATCTTCTATATATTACAGTTGTGTACACAATTGAATTCTAGAAAAGAGGACTTCCTCATGCCCATATATTGGTATTCCTTCACCTAGAAGATAAGCATCCCAGTCCAGATCATATTGACAAAATAATATCAGCTGAAATTCCAGGCAAAAGTAAAGATCTTGAAGCATATATGGCAGTGAGTAACTTTATGATCCATGATCCTTGCGGAACTTTGAAACTTTGAATCCCAATTCACCATGTATGATTAAAGGAAAACGCTCAAAGCACTATCCTAAGAGGTTCAATAACAAAACATCGGTTGACGAAGATGGATTCCCGGTTTATAAAAGGCGAGATGACAACAACGTAGTTAAGAAAAAAGGGGTCCAGTTAGATAATCGTTCGGTTATGCCTCATAATTTGAAACTGGTAGTAAAACACCAAGCGCACATCAATGTAGAATGGTGCAACCAATCGAGATCCATCAAATATCTTTTCAAATATATAAACAAGGGTCAAGATCGAGCTACTATTGTTCTCCATGAAATTTATTCTAAAGATGATCCAAATTCATATAAAAAGGTGATCGAAGTTGATGAAATAAAAGCATACCTTGATTGTCAATATGTCTCAGCAATGGAAGCTACATGGAGAATATTTCAGTTTGATATTCACTATCGAGAACTTGCTGTCGAGAGGTTATCTTTCCACTTACCGAATAAACAGTTGATCTATTTCCATGATTGGGCTAATTTGGAGAATGTTTTGATGCAACCAGAGATTGATAAGACGATGCTCACCGAATGGATGCAGGCAAATGAACTAAATGAAGATGCTAAAGAGTTAACATTTGTGGATTTCCCTACAAAATGGGTATGGCATTCTGATAAAAAGATTTGGATTAGAAGAAAAGCAAGAGAGTGCATTGCTCTATTATACTATGCACATCCATCTAGCGAAGAAAAATACTTTTTGAGAATGCTTTTAAACGTTGTTAAAGGGGCAAGATCTTTTACAGATATCCGTACTGTTGATGGCATTGTGCATCCAAACTATAAAAGTGCCTGTTATGCACGTGGATTCTTAGATGATGATAAGGAATGGGTAGACTGTTTAAGAGAAGCATCAATGTGGGCCACTGGAACACAACTGAGACGCTTATTTGCCACTATTTTACTATTTTATGAAGTCACTGATCCTTTTGAACTATGGAAATCGGTTCAAGAAATAATATATGGAGATATCCTGTATGCACGTCGAATACATCTTGGAGATCCACTGTTAAACTTGTAACCATCTCAAATCCATGATTACGCTTTGTTGGAAATTGAAAAAACATTACGGCATAATGGAAGTTCATTGAAAAATTTCATATGCATGCCAACTCCAAATCCTGCTTTGCTTAAGGAGATGAATAATAGGCTGCTGAATGAAGAATTAAGCTATGATAGGGAAAATATGGTGCAAGAATCATCCGCATTAGTTACTCTTATGAATGCAGAGCAACGTAAAATATTGGACCAGGTCATGGATTCTGTTCTACATAAAAAAGGTCGATTATTATTTGTTTATGAGCATGGTGGCACAGGAAAGACTTTTTTGTGGAAAGCTGTGATTTACAAATTGAGATCTGAAGGGAAAATTGTATTGTCAGTAGCAAGTTCAGGAATCACACACTTCTTCTACCCGGAGGAAAAACAGCCCATTCTATGTTCCGTATTCTGTTAAATATTATGGCAGAATCAACATGTGATATCAAACAGGGAACGCAACTTGTGCAGATGATATCAAAAACATCATTGATAATATGGGATGAAGCACCAATGACAAATAAACATTGTTTTGAAGTAGTAGATAAAAGTCTTAGAGACATTCTAAGATTCACAAATGAAAATACTGATGAAAAACCATTTGGTGGTATGACAATGTTATTAGGTGGAGATTTTCACCAAATACCGCCTTTGGTGCCAAAAGGTAGAAGAGAGGAAGTTGTAGAAGCATGCATTAAAAGCTCATATCTGTGGAAACATTTTGAAATTCATACACTATCAGAAAATATGAGAATAAAAAATGCAATTAGAGACACAACAGACAAACATGATGCAGCAGAATTTGCCAAATGGGTCCTTGAAATTGGTGATGGATGTCAAAAAACAATTGATGGAGAAGAGTGGATCAAAGTTCCAACAGATTTGTTACTGGAGAACAGCTTAGATCCAATGGAAGGAATTGTTGATGCTTTTTATCCTAATTTACAGCAAAATATTTCAAGCAAAGCATATTTGACTGAAAGAGCGCTACTTGGTCTAGCAAATGAAATTGTGCAAGAAGTAAATAACTTCATTTGAAGAAAATTAATGACACTGAATGTACATACTTAAGTTCAGATTCCCTTTCAAAAGACACCAACAATGGTGAAGATCGGGATGTTTTGTATCCAATGGAGTTCTTAAACTCTTTAAGATTTCCTGGAATTCCTGATCACACCTTGCATTTAAAAGTTGGAGTGCCAATAATGCTTCTACGCAACATAGACCAAAAGGGAGGACTTTGTAATGGTACAAGACTTGTGGTGACACAGTTAGGAAAGTGGTTCATTCAAGCAGAAATAATCACGGGGAGTAACATTGGGGAGAGAGTCTTCATTCCAAGAATAATCATGACTCCATCAGAATCAAAATAGCCATTCACTTTGAGAAGAAAACAATACCCGGTAGCAGTGTGCTTTGCTATGATGATAAATAAGAGCCAAGGTCAGTCATTAAAGCATGTTCGTTTGTATCTACCCAAACAAGTGTTCAGCCATGGTCAGTTATATGTAGCTGCATCTAGAGTCACTAATAGAAAAGGAATGAAAATACTGATACAAGATGATGAAATACCCAAACAAGGCATGTGTAAAAACATTGTTTATCAAGAATTACTATGATTTCAAATCCAAATAATTGTACTTTTCAATTTCCTTTTAATGTTACAAAGTTACATTTTCGTAATAATGCCTCACATTATATATTTTTTAATTTCATTCATGAGTCCTTTATTGATTCAGTTGTATTTTGTATTTAACTTTATTTTCTTAGCTGAAAAAAATTCAAGCATTCTTCCTTGATTGATAAATTAACATAGAGAAACTTATGTTTATTTGACAGCTTTTGCAACATACTACATTTCGAAATGATATTTCAAATATTGGAAGAAACGGTGAGTTCAATTTCATTCAGCTTTAACCTTCTAAACTTTTATTCATAATTTTATTTTCCTAATGCCTAATTCTTGAATATAACCATACTATTAAATCCAAGTATTAAGTGTTACAGAGTCATAAGATTTTAGTCTTATAATCAGTTCAAGTTGTTGTTTTCTCTTTCTATTTTGTTTTCTTCTCTAGGCATAGTATAGCTGTAGTTTTAATCTTTTTTAGGTTAAATTCAAATAATACGAATAAAATAATTTAATTCAATAATGTAACATGTCATAACTTGTAGAGGTGATATTTTTTTATTTATTTGAATTATTATTTTTGTTTATAAAATTCATCACAGTTATAGTTATTTATTTATTTGCAATCCTTCATTTTAATGGTTCCTATTTGTTTAAAAAAATTTTTTTGTTAAAAGCAAAGATCAATATTTAGTTAAGAAGAAATTATCCTATGTTTAGCATTTAGACTTTTTAAGTTTCAAATGTGTGTGCTTTATAGTGTTAGTTAATATAAATAAGAAAATCAAATTTTATTATCTTTTTTTGACTTTGTTTTTGGTATTCATCCTGAGATATATTATGTACTTTAAAATATATTATGTGTTTATTAGTAATATTCCAATAATAATTTTATTACAGCCGTAAGACCATTTTTCTATTTCCTTTAGATTAAAATAATATATCAGTACTAATTTAATTTAAATATTGTTCAGAGTAAATTCAAAACTACTATGAAAGTGAGAATCATAAACAGTATTATTTATTATTATGATTACATGAATTTCAATATTTTTTAAAGGAATTTTTCGTCTTTCGGTCAAACTATATATATTTTTATAGATACTTAAAAAGTTGTAGTTAAAAACAAATATATGCAATAAGTTCTAGAATTAAGACTAAGAAAATGGTCACTACCCATTCACAATTTCTATATAACAAAACATCGTATTAGAAAACGCCCTCTAAAGAATACATATATATCATATATACTTAATTCCTTTTTAGCTAATTTGATTTTCAAATTGTTAAATGTAAGTTTAAATTATTTATGAAATACGTATAAAAGGTATTACTTACGGTTGTGATTATCGTACACCCGCGCGATGTAAGGTTACGGTTGTGATTATCATACACCTACGCGATGTGCGGATGCACATTTTTAATAGTGTTACGAAAGATGTATAAAATTAATTAATATTATAATTTAAATGAAGAATATTCAACAAATTCAACTTTAAGTGTATATATATATATATTTTACAGAAAATGTCAATAAAATTTGTAAACACAAATTAAGCTTATACCATTTTATATTACTTCATGTCAAAATTAGAAAACACAAATACAAATTAATAATTAAATTATTTATATTGTATTTTATTTGGCAATATAGAGTAATTTCAATTTTCCACAACTTATCACTGTGCAAGGTTTTACTCCTTTATTTTTTTAGAACCATCAGGGAAGAGCATTAGATTTTAAATTAAAAATGTTAACAAAAAATATGTTCATAAAATAAGTTTTAAAATTGTAATTTATAAAATGAAATAAAAGCTGCGATGGAAATATATTATGGTAATATTATGCATATAATAATATACAAAGAATGTATAAGTACAATTAACTAACTTTATTCAAAATAAAAAGTATAATTAGCTAACTAATTTTTTTATTTAATTAAAAAAAAAAAGAGAAAAAACTAAGTCTTTATCTCTTCTTTTACAAATTTTTACTAACAAAATTATGCAACAAAGCAGTAAAAATTGAACCTCAAGCTATTTCCCTTCCTTAGTTGCTTTTTCTTTTCTCTAATCAACAATTGATGTTTCTCTCATCTGCTTCTATTTCTCTCTTCCCATATGGTATCATTGCAATGGAGGAACAACAATCAATTTCTCCTGCCATGCAAAGCTTGACTTTTTGGTGACTAATAAGAGAAGATGAACAATTATGACTATGAATGAGAGGAAGCAATTTCTCATTATAAATAGAAATATAAATATGGAGAAACTTTTGTACGGAGATGGAAAATGAATGAAAGGCAATTTATGAACAATGTATTTGGAAAAATGACTCATCGGAATTAGAAGCTGTTAAGCTATTTATATTTTTTTAGTAGTTGGCTAGGTGGAGAGTTTTTATATTTTAAAACTGATCATGATTTGTAACATAAGAAGTGGAAGAGTTGTAATTGATTTATAAAGTGGAAGAAAACGTTTTATGAAGCCATAAGTACAACAAAATTAAGAAAAAGAAACTAAATTATTATTAAAAAAATGTTGAAATAAATTGGAAAATCACATTATATTAATTTATAATATTCCAATGTCTTCTGTCCAGTAGCTTTAACAATGCTCGACTCATCATCATCTCCCTCCATCTGTTTGCTTCATCCCAATCACCACAAGATGCATATAAATTCGAAAACATTATTAATTCACCATCACCGAGACATTTAGCTCTTGAAGATATCGGTTGTTTCTTTTTTTCATTATGATGAAATTTTGACAAGAAAGCGTCTTCACTTAACTACTACTTGCGAAGCGGAATTCTTTTAACAGCTGATTACCGATCACTAAATAATGACATGACAGGAAGTAAGCATTCGGATAGTTGGTGGGGCTAATAATCTTCTGTTTCTAATGTTTAGATACCTTTACCACTGTCCTAAATGCTCGGGCAAGGTTTGTATAAAATTTAATTTATTTCTTTTTCTAATTGAAGTTGATTATATAAACGTTATTGTAATCCAGCCCTGATAAGATCTTCAAAGGATAGCCATATATAACAAATATTAATTAATAATAACTTATTCATTTTAATGAGTAAAGAACCATTAAGTGCTTTAACAAAATCATAACATATAAGTATTTCATCTGTTAAGAATATCAAAGGACATACCTATATGCAATAAATATTAATTAATAATAATTACCTAAATGATACAATAGATTATATATATTGATATCATAATAGTATTTACAATTTGGATTCAGTATATCTATCCTGCAGAATACTACTCAATATGGTATGCAACATTTCAATAACTAAATTCTTACTCATTGTCAGAGTTATATTATATAGCTTTACACATAAAAAAAATTACAAACTCCTTGATATTGACAGGAAATGAGTTATAAAAAACTATCATTGTTGGATGCTTATGATCTCAACCAAGAAATCAAAGTCAGAGTGACAAGAATGTGGGATGCTGTTAACACCAAAGCAAATAATGATCTTATAAGTGTTGACATGATACTAATCGATGAAAAGGTATGATATATGCTACTTATATCTAAAATTCCTTTCATAATTGCTACATAACCAAAAATAACGAATTTTTTTAAAGGGTAATGCAATGCATGCTTTCATAAGAAAAGCCCTTGCAAGCAAGTTTAGGCCATTACTACATGAAGGTGATATACACTACATCAAAAATTTCAAAATCGTCGATGCGGCTTCCTTTTACAATCCAATTGCAAATGACAAAAAAATAATGTTCCTGCAAACGACAAAGGTTAAATGTACTGAAGAAAATGCACCAAATTTTCTTCTACACAAATTTGACTTTATCACTGAAACAGAAATTAAAAGAAGATGCGACCGTAACATTGTTTTGACAGGTTAGCACTTTATGTTTAATTAATAATAATTACTTACATATACAAAGAAAAAATTACACAATCCATATAACATTTTAAAATTTAATGACAGATGTAATTGGAAACCTTAATGCAAAAGGGAAAAAAGAGCATCTGCAAATCAATGACTCACAAGTGGCCAAGCTCGATCTTCGTGTCCAACTCTCAAGGTATACTTAGATATCTCTAAATTGGTTAAATATAAATTAATTAAAATTAACAAATAATATTGTTGTTATTTGATTAATTATAGTGACTATGTAATCAAAGTCGCACTTTGGAATGATACTGCCACACTAGTTCAAGAAGCACTTGCCAAACAAGAAGATGGCCCATTTGTAGTAATCATTACATCAACATTAGTTAAGAAATATCAAGGTATATTATCTAACTTTTTAATAAGCTAAAATAAAATTTGATCTAACTATTATTATTTTAAATATAGGTGAATGTTATTTATCTTCAAGTGGTGCTAAAAAAGTATTCATCAATTTGAAAATCTAAGTGACCTCATCTTTTATTGAGAGGTACAAAATCTAATATTATGAACCAAAAAAGCTCAAATAACAATAATAAAAATAATATTATTATTTATTATCATTATTATTAACTAATAGTTGAAATGATGCAGGACACTTATTGAAGCAAATACACTACAAACAATTAAGCCAAACAAAGATCCACTTATGAAACAACAAGAAATTATTTTTAAAAAAAGAAGAACAATAAAAGAGGTTCTAGAAATGCAACATGAAGATCAAATGCAGGTATTCTCTAGTAATTTTATTTGAAACAAAAAAATTTAATAAAAGTCAATATGATAGTTTAGAATTTTAACACATCTTGTAGGAAAATAAATTTAGCATTAGTGTGAAATCGAAGAAATTGAGAACAAATTTGGATGGTGTTATATTGGTTATGACACATGTCTAAAGAAGCTCATACTAAAAGAAGACTACTTATGGTGCGATGGATGGAAAAGCAAACCAAATTATCCAACAGCAAGGTAAATAACATTGATTGAAAAGACAACCAATACAATAATAATAATAATAATAATAATTTTAAAGCAAAAATTTTATATCTAACATACCAATACAAATTGTTAAATTGTTGATATAGGTATAAAGTAAGTCTAATAGTCTCTGATCATACCGAGAGAACTACATTTGTTATTTTCGACAATGATATCAAGAGGATACTTGGAATTTCAGCTTAAGAATTGCTAACGATGCAAAAAGATGATCCCAAAACAATCCCAGAAAGGCTTACAAAGATTTGTGGCAAGAAATTTTTATTCATGATCAAGGTCACTAATTATAATCTTTTAGAAGGATCTCAGAATTATACTGTGACAAAAACTTTTGAGCTTGATGAAATAGCTAAACTACAACATGATGATGAAGGAAAAGTAGTCAAAGATGAAGTAGATAAAATCATCGAAGATTCACCTACTGATGAAGATGAAGAAAAGGCACCTACATCAATGAAAAAAAGAAAATTAGTGGTACATGAAGACAGTGAAGACGAACAACAATAAACCATTTATTTTATTTCATATTCGTTATTATTTTTTTTACACTTTTATGATTGTACTCTTTCATTCAATAAAAAAAGTATTCCAGTTCTAATTGTTAATTTGAATATTTATATAGACGACAAAAGAAAAAGAGATTATAAGCTTATCAAGTTTGAAAATATTTGCTTATTTCTAACAAATTTTTTTGTTTAAAAAAAAAAGCTATAAAGTTCAATAAATAATTTCTATTCGTTTACAAGAAAAAAAAAATCCAAGCTTCAAGATTCAACTTAGAAATAAAAAAAAATCTACAGAATAGAAAATATACTCAAATAAAATCAAAAATACCTAATAAATATTCCAATCTATGAAATAATTACAATGTCCTATTTTTCTCTCCATTACATGTATAATTATTAAAAAGTCAAGTGTTCTAAATAATAATAATATAAAAATCTGCCCTATCATGGCAAAACAACTGTTAACATATATTGCCAGACTAAAAGTGTCAATGCAAAAAAAAAAAGACAACTAATATCACAATTAGGCGACCTTTATTACTTCTATATCAAATACAGTTTGATCAATTAATGACCAATTAATTGCACAAACACATAAAAGGAAACGGGTATAACTAAACTGCAAGTTGATGATAAAATACATGGACGTTCCAGTGGACATTATGCACTTGTTACACAACAACCCCTTAGAGGAAGGGCCAAGCAAGGGGGACAGCAGGTCGGAGAAATGGAGGTTTGGGCTCTCGAGGGATTTGGTGTTTCTCATATTTTACAAGAAATGCTTACTTATAAATCTGATCATATTAGAGCTCGCCAAGAAGTGCTTGGTACTATGATCATTGGAGGAACAATACCTAAACCTGAAGATGCTCCAGAATCTTTTCAATTGCTCGTTCAAGAACTACGATCTTTGGCTCTAGATTTGAATCATTTCCTTGTATCTGAGAAGAACTTCCAGATTAATAGGAAGGAAGCTTAATCGGAATGAATCAGAATTTTTCTTCTATGATTGGAGGAAATTGAATTTTTAATTTAATTAACAGTAATGCTTGGCAACAGATTAAACACAATTAATAACAATTGTATACAATAAAAGATCATAATTAAAATTGAAATAATACTTCTAACAGTTAATAACAAGGATATATTTACATATACAAATATAATTCGGTTACAATCTTTTCATCTTCTTCTACCAATAAAATGAACAATAATAAACCATGATTAATTGCAATAAAATGCAATAATAAAAAAATAAATTCAAAATTATTAATAATAATAGTAAACCATCAGTTATAAAACCACAAAATCAATATAAAAAAAACCTATATATAATAACAACAACAAAGACAAACAAATGCACACTTTGTACAGAAACAAATTCAGAATATCAAATTCAACGCAACATGAAACACACATTATCAAAAATGCCAAGTGAAATTTTACTTATTATAATTACAAATCTTGCACGTATAGATTTGTTGTCGTATTTTCAACTATCAAGAAGGTATATTAAAACTTCCCTATTTACTTATCAACCTAATTCAAAAAAATTTTATAATACTCTATTGAAAAATTAATCACTAATTAGTAAATCATTATTAGATCACAAAAACTAACAATTGTTTAATGCAGTTGCAAAATCCTGTACAAACTGGCAAATGAAGAGGAAATACTTCAAAAGATCAATTTATGGCTACTACTTGACAAAATAACAAACTTAGAAGTTTTCCCAGAAGCATATATCAACAAATTAGTCCAATCGAAAAATACATCAGCCGTGTTTTTTTTTTTTGGACAATATATTATTCAACAAAGGTGAAAGAAAAGTAGGACTTCAATACCTTAAGAATGTAGCTGAAACATTGAGGCCTCAAGCATTATACAATTATGCCATAGTTTTACTCATGTGCAACTCGAACATATCCGTCAATGTATACAAACAATCCCTTAATCTCAAAGAAGAATCACTAACTATTACCTGCAGAGACAATTTAAAATCAATATTATGGGATGAAAAAATTCACAGAAATAGAACAATCTACAGATGCGACAAAAATAGTGATGGCCATTGGGATAAAAATTGGATGACAATATATGGCCGAAATGAAAAAAACATTACATGTACTCTTTGCAAATTAGATTTACAACTCAACAAAATTAAAATAGGTATTCCATGATAGCAATTAAGTACAATTTTAGACAAATATATTACGCACTTATGTAACACATTATCTACCTATCTTATTAATAAATTTCGAGGATAATAATAGTTATAAAAAAAATCATTATATAATATTAATTCTATTACAAAAAAAATGGTGGAAATAAAAAAATGTTTGTATGTAATTATATAATACCAAACACAACCCACGCAACGCGGTGGCCTTCGACTAGTTTATTAATAAATCTTTGGCTTATGATTCAATTTTAGGGCATCTAATTTGCAGCTAGTTACTAATTGGATATCTTTTTGAAAATATATCCTTTCTGTGCTTTCAAACTTACTGATAACTTATTGTGTTTTCTGATGCTGGTAGCTCTCTATCAGTTTAATCAGCAAAGGCTTCCAGCCTATAAACCTGTCCTGACGCCATCATGGGTGAGTGTATGAAATTTTTGTCAATATATGAATATCGCTATTATTGGTGATGAGAAAAGAATGCGGAATAAACTTTCCCCCGCTTAAATGAATCTGTGGGGAGCGTAATCAGCAGAACATCCACAATCACATAAAAAGGAATACCGAAATTTTTATGTGGAAAACTCCTCCAACATGAAGTATAAAAACCACGAGGCCTCTCCTGGCCAAAGATAAAGTATCCACTATAATATGAGAGTTTTACAGTAGATACAAAACCGAGCTAATGAACAATAACAAGTTTCATGGCTCCAACACAAATAACAACAACAAATGGATACACCAATGTTACACAGTAAGACTAAAAATTTCTACACCTCCAAACAAGATCTCCACCATAAAAAATAACGATTAATAAGTCTTGAACAAGCACACCAAATTTTACCCCAATCTGAGAGGAACATCATATTCAACGGACTGAAAAGGATGAAGCAGCTCAATGCTGAAAACCAGTATAAGAGACACCACAAACAGTAAAACGGGGACAGACAAACGAGGACCTTCCTTAACTTGAGTGACTAATCCCACCCTCCCATACATAAAAATGTGTCTTCAAACTTATGTTAAAGTTTCAACCAAATCCAAAGGCTAGAAATGATACTTCAAGCAGAAAACAAAAGCTGGTCGCAGAAAAAGGTCCAAAAAATAGCAGCTGTTGCAAACCTAAAAATCCAAATTTATGAACCTCTAAATTATGATCCGACTGTTTAGAACCAATAAACAAGAGTCTCTAATATTCTCTCAAAAAATTAGCACAATCGGACTCTGTATGAGCTAGGGTTTGCTGAAAGAAGAAGAAGAGTATACTTGAAGAGCAAGCTCATAAACTCACTACACTCTCAAATGTTGTTATTTCCTCTCATACATGTCTGCTCACTTTCACTTAAGACTTAAAAGCCTTTCTCACCTCACATGCATCACATGTAAAGACTTTCTCACTTCACATTCTCATCCACACCTCATTTTCTCACCTCATATATGACCAAAGTCTTAAAGCCATATATCACACCTAATAAGACATCCTCTTATTGGTTTTAGGGTCATAAGATGTAGCTCACAAAGAACTTTAAGGACTTAAAGGATTCACATGAGGTTTTTTCCAGGAAGGGAATAAAGCCTAACAATTGGATATTATCTTATGTTGATGTTTTTCTTGGAACTAATTCTCTGTTGTAGGTTATTACAACATTTTTGTTGATCGGCTTTCCTTTCCTTCCTATTAGGCTTGTCACTCTCCGTCCTTCTCGTAGTGTAAATGCCTTATCAAATTGCAGTAAATTATCATTTAGCTTTTCATTATCTATTTTTTTAAATGGAGTTATTAATTTTAATTGATACTTGTTTTGTAGGTTATTGAAATCATAGACCGATACAATGCAGATTGTGTACCTGAGGAATTAAAAGCAACAAGGTGTCATATGTCAAGGATAGTTCGGTTCCCAAAAATTGCACTCGTTATTTGAAGGTTATATATTTCTTCTTACTTTTTCTAGTCTTGCCTTTATTGAGAGTAGTTTCCACAATTTTATCATACAAGATTATGAAACTATCAAGAATGTGTTTTTACTTAATATTTGGCTGACAATTCTCTTCCATTTTTACTTTTGTATGAATGAATGGATAATGCATTGAGATTTTCCTCAAGCTTTAAAGGATGCCATTTTTAGATACTTAGCTAGCACTTATGCTTTCCTGCTTTCCTTTAGGTAGCACTTGGCAAATTATATTGCAATGCCATATGTCTTATGATAATCCCATTCAAAAGTAAATGCAAACAGAAATAGTCCTGTGGATATAATGTATTTTAACCTGTAATTTACATGGAAACTTACTAAATTATTATAAGAGTACAAGTCTTGAACTTTAAAGGTTATCGTTTTAAGATGTTACCTGATACATACAATCACTCCCTTTTATGATGCTGCCATTTTGGATCCTGAATTTTACCTCCAACATGAAGTAATTTGACCAGTTGCATCCTAGTGCAGACACACCTTCAATGACTGCATTTAATTCTTTTAAATTGTTTTTTTAAACTGAAGTGAATTCTAGCATTGGCACTGATATAGAAGTTAAACTATTTATGACCCTCGAATATACCGATTGTGGAGGAGCAAATCTAATCCTTTACAAACTTCAACCTGTAGCCATTACTTTAGCCTCTCAAAATAAGGGAAACCCAAGGCTGAAAAAGACCTCTGAACATGTCATGTGCGCAGTGGATAGTTATGGTCTGGTTGGTGCTCAAATGGATCATCTTGTTGGTTGCTTCCCTTCTGAACAGTTATACAAACTTTGATTTTGTAATCATTGATTTCTTATTGTTATGATCAGAGAAATTAAGGAAAATATTGTATGTATTCCATTGAGTATGTACAGGTATTTATACAGTATAAGAATGCTAAACAAGGAGATTAATTAATTCCTAATCCCTATGATTAAGCCTTTGATTAAGCCTATACAATATTTACAGCTATATAATAACACTCCTCCTCAAGTTGGAGCATAGATATTTATCATGCCCAACTTGTTACAAAGAAGTTCACTCGGGCTTCATTTAGAGCTTTTGTGAAGATATCTCTTAGCTATTCTTCTGTACAAATATGATTCATAGAGATTAAATTCTGTTGGAGCTTTTCACGAACAAAGTAACAATCAATTTCAATATGCTTGGTTTATTCATGCAATACAAGATCAGATGCAATATGAATTGCTGCCTGGTTGTCGCACCATAACTCAGCCGGAGTTGAAACTTTAAAACCATGCTCAGATAAGAGATGACGAATCCACATAATCTCACAAATAGATTGTGCCATGGCTCTATATTCGGATTCAGCGCTGGATCTAGACACAACATGTTGTTTCTTACTTTTCCATGAAACCAGATTTCCCCCAACAAAGACACAATATCCGGTAGTGGATCTCCTATCAACCTTTGATCCTGCCTAATCTACATCTGAGAAGCATTCAATCTTATTATGACCATTATTCTTGTACACGTTGTTGGAGATTGTGCCCTAAGGCCAATAATGGATTATGTAATTTGACTTCTAAGATTAATCTAGTATAGATTAATATTATCATTTATGTTTGTATGTTAGCATTTATGATAAGTATCCATGAATCAACCGTGTAATTCTAAACATCCCTAGTCGATTGTTATTATGGGAATAATAACAAACTAAGACTAGTGTGAGTGATAATAGATATTCATAAGATGAATATAGTGTCTAGAGATACATATTATACTCACGGGTAATATGTTAGAGAACATGTTACTGGAGACCCACTATGAGATCAAGTTCATGGTTATGTGTCACAACTGATCTTGATTATAGTAGTGTCATTAGCTGATTCCTTTGACCTGAGGTCACCATGGATTCCGGGATGAATTCATGTTGTGCTTTGACGCAGTCAAACGCTGCTTGTAACAGAGTAGTTATAAAGGCTGTGATTGGGTACGATATGACTCATGCCTTGGGATGTGAGTGACAGATATGGGATTTTGTCCCTCTCTATCAAGAGAGCGATATCACTGGGCCCCTCGATAAGTGAGACTGTTATATGCATGGCCGTGCTCAAATAATTGATAAGAGTATCAATTGATTTGTTTAAACAGTCCGCTTTGAGATCGAGAAAGCATATGATTAATTTATATAAGATTGACAAGTGTACCATGTCTTATAATTAATCATGATATCAAGAGACAAAAGGGAATATGACACATTCTATAAGTAGGTTTATTGGATTATACCAATCATATGAATTGGGTAGTCATAATGGCTTGCTAGAGTCCGCTTATGACTTATGAGGGCATTATGGTAATTTCCTCATTGCCAATTTATATGATCCTACGGGGTCACACACAAAGAGCAAAATGAGATTCACTTAATTCGGGGATAAATCATTATGAGATAATGATTTATTATTGATGAGAAATTAAATATATATAAAGATATATATTTACATGGATATGTATATACACATGAACATATTAATAAGATTAATATATTTATGGCATAAAGTATGTACATTATAATTATATTATATGGTGATATAATTAATTATAATATACATTTACGTATATGTGTATATATATATATGTATGTATGTATGTAAATATTAATAAGATTAATATAGCATAAAGTATGCTAATTATATTATATGGAGATATAATTAATTTTACATACATATGTGTATATGATGGAGAATTGACTAAGTTTAATATTAATTGAGAATTAATAAAACTTATGGGGGCTAATTTATAATTATAATTAAATATAGTATTTAATTACAATTATAAGTTAATAATAAAAGAAAAAAAACCCTAGAAACAAAAAGTTGTTGGACGTGATACAGAGCCCCATCTCCATCAAATAGCCGAAATTTGCTTTGGCCAAGAATGAAAAATATCAATTTTTCACCTTCTCATTCGAAGAACTGTTCTACGATCCTGGCGCTAGCACGCGGTGAGTCAATTGCTCGGTGTGGATCAACTGTAGAGGGAATCTGCTTTGGTTCCTGTATCCAATCCTGCAAAATTAAGAGGTAATTCTTTAACCCTCCTTCCAATTCAATGCAATGTACATGGGTCCTTGGTGGGGATTAATCCTTTTATTTCCGCTGCGTTTTGTTTTGTGCGATTAAATCCCCAACAGTGGTATCAGAGCCACTTGTATTTTGATTGAATTGGATTTATGTTTTGATTGGATCAAAATTGCATGTTAGGGTTTGTATGATTTTGATTGGATCAAAATTGTTGTTAGGAGTTTGTATGTTTTATTTAGGGTTCTATGTTATTGTGAATAACAAAATAAAATTTGATTTTATTGATTAATCATTGTGAATGATTTTATGTTAATGATTTGGAATGTTTAAGGGGTTTTTGGAATCATGAATTTGATTCATGGGTTTTTATTGAAATTGTTTCAATTCAATTTAATTAAAAAAAAAAAAAAAAAAAAAGGAAGATGTTACTGTTCGTATTCTGGGCATAATGCCCAGAATACTTTTTGGGCCAACAAATTGCAATTGCAATTTGCAATTGAAGTTTGCAATTGCAATTTGCAATTGCACTTGCTGCGTAAGCAGCATGCTGCTTACGCAGCATGGGCTGCGCGCAGTATTGGATACTGTAGTGCGCGGCCCGACGAGCCTGCTGTCCGACAGTTTTAACCCCTTTTTTCGTTTTAAGTGTGGAAAATTGTTTCTGCATATTTACGAATTTTTCCAAATTAATTAATTCTAAATACAATGTGATTGTATTTTACCACTTTGAATCCTAAATATTTTTAGATATAAAATTATTGTTGATAATTTTATGCATGGTGTTATGGTATGGTTTTGGACCCCGTGGATGCTTTATTTTATTTATTATGGTTTTATATAAATACGACCTGCGAGTCGTTTGTATTTATGTAAATTTTAATTTTAATTTTACTAGATAAATTGTATAGGATGCAATTTATGATATGTAAAATTTATTTTACTAGAAAAATTGTATAGGTTGCAATTTTTTTGTAAAATATAAATCCATGAGATGGTGCTTAGAAGCAAAGACGTGGAGGCGGATCCAAGAGGCGGTGCAATGACCATGTGATGGATGCTACCACCTAGGATATGACCTTGTTGATTTTCATATTGGCCTATGAAAATCAATGTAGATTTAAACCATACCATAACACGGTTCGAGTCATATGCATGCTTTATTTTATTTAGATGCCATGTGATGCCATGCTAGATATTCTATATGCATGCTAGACAATTGTATGCCATAAGATGCCATGCTAATTAATATTAACAAAAGTATGATTAATATTAATGCCATGAAATTGTATATGATACAATTAACTCACAGGATTTAATAAACCCTAAATAAACTTATGAAGTTTATATTTGCCACCCAATTACGTATAACACTAGTCAAGTACTATGTTCGCATCATGGTAGCCACGCCAAAGCGGGTACGCATGTTGTGACCTTAGCGAAGCGATAATATGAGAAATGGTGATTCTCATTGTGTTGTAATTGGTTTAACAAAGGGTTAATCAAAATGGTGTTTGAGCCCGAGGCAAAGATGAGATGAGTAACATACAATTAAATATGATATATGATATCATACATCTCATAAATTATAAGAGTTGCATAATGATGCAATTGGCAAAGAAGTGCACATCCAAAATATGTTTAAATGGTTTAAAGCATGATTTTGAGTCTTTGCCTACCGAAATTATATTTAATCATAGGGACATGCCAAAGCAGTGCTATGGTTAAGTATGGATTTTGGATCTTCACCCACTTAAATATTTTAAAGGGTTTTATAATTTAAGTGGGAGCATTTAAATAAAAATCTTTACACGCTTTATTATAGTTATGATTGCTATTACCATGATCTCGATTGTTATTGAACTTTGAGAATTGTTCTCAAATCAAAAGGAATCATATGT
This sequence comes from Euphorbia tirucalli, assembly GCA_039660915.1. Lineage (NCBI taxonomy): Eukaryota > Viridiplantae > Streptophyta > Magnoliopsida > Malpighiales > Euphorbiaceae > Euphorbia > Euphorbia tirucalli. The sequence continues at coordinate 10,420,543 of CM077638.1, forward strand.
TCTCAATAATCCTTTTGCCCAATGAACCACTAGCAATTGTAACATGAGTATAAAAGATGCTTACTTGAAGCATCGAAGGGACTCTGTTTAAAATTTATTATCTTACACTTGCCACCAATTCTTCCGCACGTGGAAGTTTTACTTGAGGTATATGATACATCACAAATGGAAATGTTCCATCAGTTAGTGAGCAAGAAAAGATAAGTGTTTGAGGCAACAATTTCTCATTGGCCTCCAAAAGGCATTGAGATGTGATCTTGAATTCATTATTTGATAGTCATTGGTGATGAACTATCATTTGAATGACATGGGGAAAATTGTGAATTAGTTGCATAGGATGCAAAAGAATGTTAAGTTATCCATAAAGGATAAGCCCGCCTCGAATTGTGTGCTTATGGTTCAAAAGGAAAGGATAAAAGGAAGGTCGAAAAGCATAAAGACCGAAAGGTTCGGGTGAAACATGTTTTAAAGACCAAAGCTGTTGGCATAGAGAGATCTCCAAAAGAAGGATGTTGCCATTTCTAGAATGAATCGTTCATTAGAATGAAAATAGCAAACTTTGTTTGGAGAACTATGAGAAGATGAAAGGCAGTAAGACTGCTACCTTAAGTATTTATTAATTATTCTACTTTTGTTTCTATATCAAAGGTATTAGATACCGTGGTGGATTTCATATTAGTAGAATATGAAGAATCTCAACTTAAGTAGAAACCTTATGAAGGTGAAAGGTAGAATACGAATAGGCAAGAGTAGCAAAGGTTGTTACTTGGAAGTTATGAACTTCTGGTTAAAAGTTATGAACTTTTACATGAAAGTTATGAACTTCTAGGTAAAAGTTGTGAACTTTTACATAAAAGTTATGAACTTTGGTTAAAAGTTATGAACTTTTACATGTAAGTTATGAACTCTTGTTGCCTATTGGGCTCGTTGTTTTGAGTGAACAAATGTTGTTTATTTTATAATTGTGAATTATAAACTTTATAAAGACATGATTATGAAATACAGATTTACATAATTGTCTTTATATGTGGAGCCCATCCGTAACATAAATACTGTAAGGATCGAATCAAATAGTTTGATTCAACCTATTTTGGCAGTATCATCTTGGAGGCATAAGCAAGGTCGCATTACGAAACTCCATGAGAATGGACTTTTGGATTCATGAGATTATGAATCATCTTGAATCATGCGAATGTTGTTTATTGTAAAAGATGACAAAGGGTTTTCTTTGCTGAAAGTAGTCAAAGAATAATCGATTTATTAAGCATTATACATGTGGATGTATATGAATTATAAATCAACTGCTAACGGAAGTTTTAATACTTCATTACTTTTATGGAACTTTTCATTAGATAAGAGTATCTAATGAAACACGAGTTTGGAACTTTTGAAGTGTTCAAAAGCTTGTAAAAGGAGTATGAAGTATCTTGACAAGATAGTAAAGTCACTTAGATATGATCCGAGTGGTGAATATTTGAGTCAAGATTTTGACAATCATCTTAGAGATTGTGGGACTGTCTCACAATTGACTTCTCCAAGTACGCCACAAAGTATGTTGTGTCGAAAAGGGAGTAGTCGAACTCTATACAGATATAGTTCAATCTATGATGAAGTCAAGTTGATCATCGTTTTCTCAAAAATATGCCATTAAAGCAGCTGTGTATATTGTTCCGTCTAAAACAATTCATGAATCAACATATGAGATATGGTTGGGTAAGAGACCCAAATTGTTTCATTGAATAAGTTTAGGGCTGTAAAGCTTATTTCGAATAAGTTGGCACCTAAATTTAAATATCGTATTGTGGATTACTCAAAAGGAAAGTAGGAGTTGTTACTCCTGTGTTTCTTTGGGATACAAAGTAGTTGTAGCTAGAAATGGTTTCCCCTTGAAGAGGGAGTTAATTTCTAGTAGAGTTAGTGGGAGTAAGGTACACCTACAAAACTCGTAATTCACAAAAGTGACATTTAACGTTGAAGAGGAACGTGGAAATGGTTTCATGATCATTGTTGAAATTACACAAGTCCAATGAAAGTCTAGTGGAATACGACATGATTAGGAGAGATATGGATTTCTCAAAATCATGATGTAATTTTACTAGATGAAGTAAGTCTTCTTTTATGAAGAAGCAATGTTAGATTTTGAATCTAATATGTGACTTGATGCTACAAAGGTTGAAGATAAATCCATGTCTGACAATCAAAGTATAGACTTTGATAAGTCTTTTAGAAGATGCATATGCAATGGTTGCAAGTGAGTTTTCAAATTGAAAACCGATATGGATGGTGATCTTCAAACTTATAAAGCACGACTAGTGACTATAAGGATACGAACAAATTCATAGTAGGACTATGATGAAATCCTCTTTAGTCATTAATCATGATCAAGTCATATTGAGTTCTTGTTGCCATATCCCCATAATATGATTATAAAATATGGCAAATGGATATCAAAATCTATTTTTTACGTGAAAACATGATTGAGGATGTGTACGTGACACAACCCAAAGTTTTGAGCATCCAAAGAATTCAAATAGCGTATGCAAGTTTTCAAAGATTCTCATAAGGATGGAAACATGCATCAAATAGTTGGAATCATAGTTTTGATAAAGAAATCAAATGGTTTGATTTTATCAAAAGGATGATGAATCTTGTGTTTCAAAAGGATCAGTGGGAGCATATCGGTATTCCTAATGCTATATGTGGATGACATATGGCTTGTTGGAAATAACATTCTTACCTTGCAAGAAGTAAAATCTTGGCTAAGAAAGTAATTTCAGTTAATGTTATAAGCATGACTGCCTGTATTCTTGAAATTGGAATCTATACAGATAGATCTAAAAGAATGTTTTGGCTTAAGTCAAAGCATTGAAAGCGTTCAATATAAAAGACTTAATAGAAGCTTGCTTATGTTAACTGTGTAAATATTTGCACATATACAACTGATTGCAATTAGTTGCAATATATCAGTCGAGATCTAGTATTCTCTTAAAAAGAGAAGTTATGATTTTGAAAGGTTCAAAATAAAACGTTATAGCTAAATATCTATAATAGCAGCCAAAGTATACAGTTACATGTGATGTAAAGAAATTTTGGATGAAGAAGTTCATCAAAATTTTATGTTTTTGTTCTAAGCATTGCTTATCCTGTGAGACTATTGTAGGGACAATAGTTCAATGCGTAAGAACCTTGTATGACACAAGCATATACTTAGGCGTTTTTCACTAATTTAGAGAGGCTGTCTCTAAAGAGAGAGTGAATATGTGTAAAGTAGCAACGGAAGCGAAAATTAATAATTTATTGACAAAGACTCCTGCACGAGTGAATACATGAAAGTCATGTAGGTCAATGGGTATAAGATACATGTATGATTGGCCATAGTACAAGTGGGAGATTGTTGGAGATTGTGCCCTAAGGCCAATAATGGATTATGTAATTTGACTTCTAAGATTAATCTAGTATAGATTAATATTATCATTTATGTTTGTATGTTAGCATTTATGATAAGTATCCATGAATCAACCGTGTAATTCTAAACATCCCTAGTCGATTGTTATTATGGGAATAATAACAAACTAAGACTAGTGTGAGTGATAATAGATATTCATAAGATGAATATAGTGTATAGAGATACATATTATACTCACGGGTAATATGTTAGAGAACATGTTACTGGAGACCCACTATGAGATCAAGTTCATGGTTATGTGTCACAACTGATCTTGATTATAGTAGTGTCATTAGCTGATTCCTTTGACCTGAGGTCACCATGGATTCCGGGATGAATTCATGTTGTGCTTTGACGCAGTCAAACGCTGCTTGTAACAGAGTAGTTATAAAGGCTGTGATTGGGTACGATATGACTCATGCCTTGGGATGTGAGTGACAGATATGGGATTTTGTCCCTCTCTATCAAGAGAGCGATATCACTGGGCCCCTCGATAAGTGAGACTGTTATATGCATGGCCGTGCTCAAATAATTGATAAGAGTATCAATTGATTTGTTTAAACAGTCCGCTTTGAGATCGAGAAAGCATATGATTAATTTATATAAGATTGACAAGTGTACCATGTCTTATAATTAATCATGATATCAAGAGACAAAAGGGAATATGACACATTCTATAAGTAGGTTTATTGGATTATACCAATCATATGAATTGGGTAGTCATAATGGCTTGCTAGAGTCCGATTATGACTTATGAGGGCATTATGGTAATTTCCTCATTGCCAATTTATATGATCCTACGGGGTCACACACAAAGAGCAAAATGAGATTCACTTAATTCGGGGATAAATCATTATGAGATAATGATTTATTATTGATGAGAAATTAAATATATATAAAGATATATATTTACATGTATATGTATATACACATGAACATATTAATAAGATTAATATATTTATGGCATAAAGTATGTACATTATAATTATATTATATGGTGATATAATTAATTATAATATACATTTACGTATATGTGTATATATATATATGTATGTATGTATGTAAATATTAATAAGATTAATATAGCATAAAGTATGCTAATTATATTATATGGAGATATAATTAATTTTACATACATATGTGTATATGATGGAGAATTGACTAAGTTTAATATTAATTGAGAATTAATAAAACTTATGGGGGCTAATTTATAATTATAATTAAATATAGTATTTAATTACAATTATAAGTTAATAATAAAAGAAAAAAAACCCTAGAAACAAAAAGTTGTTGGACGTGATACAGAGCCCCATCTCCATCAAATAGCCGAAATTTGCTTTGGCCAAGAATGAAAAATATCAATTTTTCACCTTCTCATTCGAAGAACTGTTCTACGATCCCGGCGCTAGCACGCGGTGAGTCAATTGCTCGGTGTGGATCAACTGTAGAGGGAATCTGCTTTGGTTCCTGTATCCAATCCTGCAAAATTAAGAGGTAATTCTTTAACCCTCCTTCCAATTCAATGCAATGTACATGGGTCCTTGGTGGGGATTAATCCTTTTATTTCCGCTGCGTTTTGTTTTGTGCGATTAAATCCCCAACACACGTAGCATAAGATTTGTTCAAGCGCTGCCCAATGATGAATAGTGGGTGATGACATAAATTGAATGAAAACACTGATGGAATATGCCAGATCAGGCCGAGTAACAGTGAGATAGTTCAATTTACCAACTAACCGTCTGTATTTCTCAAGGTCTTCAAATAATTCTCCATCTATTGTAAGTTTCAAATTAGGAGTCATTGGGGCATTAAATGGTTTAGCTCTTAACTTCCCTATTTTTGATAATAAATCAAGCACATACTTTCTTTGGGACAGAAACATGCCTTTCTTGCTTCTTGTTACTTCAATTCCCAAGTACTATTTCAGAGTCCCCAAATCTTTTACATGAAACTGACTATAAAGGAAGGATTTCAGAGACAAGATTCCAGATGTATCATTGCCAGTAATGACAATATCATCTACATAAACTATAAATAGTATAATGCCCGATGTGGAGTTCTTAAAGAAGACTGAATGGTCACATTTGCTTTTCGTCATCCCAAACTTCTCAATGGCATGACTAAATTTACCGAACCAAGCTCGAGGGCTCTGTTTCAGTCCATATAAGGATTTTCGAAGACGACAGACTTTCCCATTCTCCCCCTGAGCAACAAAGCCTGGCAGTTGCTCCATATAGACTTCTTCCATAAGATCCCCATGTAAGAATGCATTTTTAATATCTAACTGGTGTAACAGCCAATTGTGGGTTGCAGCCATAGACATAAACAGTTGAATGGAAGTCATCTTAGCCACTACTTGTTCAAGCGTCTCAAGTCCGTTTGAAGCTCATTGTAGGTTAGGGCATCCTTCTCTTCCTTTGTTGAAGAAATTGTGTCCTTAGTTTCATTCTGTAACTACTTTAGATTGTGAGTCATGTCAGTATGCTAAACACCATCATGTGCCATCTATCCCTAGAGTCAATAAAAGGTCTAATTTTCCTTTTGAGTTAGTTCATTCTGATGTTTAGGGTCCTTGTCCAGTTACATCTTAAACTGGGTTTCGATATTTTGTCACATTTGTCAATGATTTCTCTTGAGTAACTTGGCTTTATTTAATGAAAAATCGATCTGAATTGTTCTCACATTTTACTTCATTTTGTGCTGAAATTAAAAATCAATTTAATGTTTCCATCCACACCCTTCAAAGTGACAATGCTAAAGAATATCTTTCTGCATAATTTCAAACTTAGATGCTTCAAAATGGCATTCTACACCAAACATCATGTGTTGACACACCATCCCAAAATGGTGTAACCGAAAAAAAAATAGACATCTCTTTGAAACAGCCCGAGTCGTAGAGTCCTCTAGATTCCCGTCCTTTACCAATAATCTTCTTCCTCACGAGATCCTGAAATAGACAATGATCAGGAAAGAATGAGATGGAGCAATTCAAGGATCGAGTGAGTTTGTTGACAGACATAAGATTAAAAGCAAAACCAGGAAGATTTAAGATAGAAGATAAGGATAATGATGTTGGATATGCCCTATTCCCGAGGAATTGGTCCTTGTATTTGTATCATACATTTATTGGATTTATGTATTAAACTTATTTGTGTTATTAATAAAGGCATTAATTCATTTATTATATTTAGCTTGTGCAATATATATCAAATGAAGTATCTAATGGACATATCCATATCCATGATGACAAGTGTCATGCATTTGGTAGTAAGACCATGGATAGGGTAAACGATATGACCATAAATAGATCCGTAGTCTGTTCTAGTCATGGGAATGGTTGGAACAAGAGACTATCATTAACCTGGTTGTATGGCGGTGTCTTACCGGTCATTGGACATGGGATGTCAACCAAGTTAATGGGTACATATAAAAAGGGCATGGTACTGGATAGATCCACTAAACGAGAAATCCACATGGTATAGTATCACAAATGATTCTCGTGTAGTACTTGTATGGTTCCTTTGACCTGACCATATGATGGTGTTGCATGTGAGGTTGCATACTTAGGGGTACGCCTAAAGGGCCTATAATAGGATGCCAAGTATGGGTACTTTCGGGAATGTCATTTAGCATGGTAATGCTATGGATATGCAGAAGGGATTTGTCACTCAGTAGTCCACTAGGAAGATATCACCGGCCTCTTGATGAATGTAACTGATAAGAGTGTGGCCACACCCAAACGAGTTGGAACTTGTTTGTGAGCTTCAGTGCATTCGGGATCAAGTTAATGTCCGGACACAAAAGAGGGTGATCAATCCATGCCTCTGTGTCGGACACCGATATCAATGATATGGGATATACAAGTTCAAACTACAGGGTTATGATTACAGTTAGAATACCATCTCCATCTTAATTAGGGGCTGCAGTGGCTTGCTAGAGCCCAACTGCAGTCTGTGGGCCATGACCGGGCTAAATACGCAAGTGCACGTAGTCGATCAGAGTAATAAATCTGGAGTATTCCAGAGTCGAACCCAAAGGAGGAAATAGACTGCTATTCTAATTAATTCTAGTTTGAAAGCAATAATCTGGGGTTTTGTGTTAACTAATATCTAATAAAGCAATAATTAAGAAGATTGGATCAATGAGAAAAACACTAGGGATTCGGGGTTCACCTAATTGGGGAAATTAACCGTATTATCATCATGTTATCAACAAAAGTTACAATGGCAATTGTTCCTAAGATACCTTAACACTCCGTCGAGCTATTAAGTTGTGCCTAATTAACTGTGATTATCCGTCGATTTCTCACTAATTAATCAAACCCTTTAATCTACACTTTAAGCCATCACAATTAAATCTAACTATGTCTAGTCTAGGTTTAATCGTGTCTATCTTCTTAGTTCCGAATTCATATTTCACCTGTCAGTTCATCATATAAATTCTATAATTAAATCATGCACTCGCGAAATACACAATTCATCAATTAAATTAAAGAAGATAGATGTAAACAAGAAAAATAATTCCTTAGAATTAAAATCAAATATCCAACATGATGAATCAACAATTAATTACCCCAAACTAGGTTACATCCCTAACCCTAGTTTGGGGATTTAGCTACTCATAACCATGTTCGAAACCATAGAAATAAATAAACTAAGTTCCATAAAAATAAGTAAGAAGGAAGGAAAAACTCTTAGAAAGATCGTAAAGAATTCCGTCGAATCCGGTAGAAGACTCCGTCAAGTTGTAACCTTGCTCCTCCAAAATAATACGTTCAAGTCTTTCTCAGAGAATACGGCTAAAACTCAAGAACAATAATAAAATATCTCCCCCCTATACTAAAAATTACTCTCCTTATATATTCAGTCTTGGAGAGGAAACCTAAAAAGAAATAATAAACCTACTCTAATTAGGATACTAAAAGATAAATTCTAATTGAGAAATAATAAAATTTAAAAGACAAGTCATAGCTCCAATCTCCTTGCAAAACCCGTAGGTCTCCTTTGGCCCATTTGTAAAGCAGGCCCAAGTGTCAATTTCAACTCCCTTTCTTCAATTTCAGCTCCCCATAAGGCATGGTCATGCCTTAAGATAACTTCTGCACTGTTTTTGCCCCAATTTGCTCCATTTTTCATCAGTTTTGGACTCCAAAGTCCTAACCTGAAATATCATGAAAAGAGATGTAAAATCCACCCAAATAAACAAGAATTAAACATTTAAAGCTCAAAATATAAGGTGGGATAAGTGCATAAAACACACTTATCAAACTTCCCCACACTTAGACTTTGCTTGTCCTCAAGCAAACTAGGACTAAAGGAAAATTTCTCCCGAAATTGACTATGGTTGAACCCTAGTAAATCCTTAACCGTTCATTCAAGGAAGTTAAACCACCAAGATTTCATAGGAAGTTTCAAAACTCTACAAGCCAATAAGCTTAATCATAAGAACTAGAAAATCAAACAAGTCGACATAAACAAAACATTTAACCCAACTTCACAAGACTTAGTCAATTGAAAAACCACCACAAATTATTGAATTAACTTTAGGCAGGTGAATTGTCCAACCTAGAAGGACATCTAGAGATTTTAAGCTTTTATTCACATTTAAAGCACTTCAAACCGAGATAGTTACCAAATTAAGCATAGGGTCAACATCCCAATTTTGCGAGTATAGAAAAGGCCTCTAATGAGGGGTAACTCTCCCCATAGGTCATGCTCCATACACAAAGTCATTGTTTTTAACTTTGCTTAAGGTGAGGTGGGCCTATCCCCCAACTCAAAACCCATGGGTGTTGGAATGCGAAAGGTCTCGCTTTTTCGAGCAATGAAAAGGGTCTCTTATGAGAAGTTTGCTCTCCCTCTTAAGCCACTCTCCATACACAAGGAATGATTTTTGTCATACCTTGCTTAAGGTGAATTGGTCCCATCTCCCAATTCAAGGCTCAAGGGTAATCGAGACGATTAAATTATAAAATTTACATTCTCAGTATAATTCAACCAACATCATCAATTATAAGCTAGACTCTAGTTATCTCATCCTCCATAAGTTGGTAATAACTCACTTGCTTCACATTAGCCAACAAACTTTTTGAAAGCAATTGATCAATTAAACCTCATCACATTCTGTCAAAATTAAACGTAGAGTCACATGCAAACCAAGCTCAACCCCCAATCCTTACGACAAACCCACTAACATGCTTTGTTTCTAATTCTTCCTACTTCCAATTGGTTTATTATATTCAATGATGACAAAAATCAGGATTTTCCAAGGGCTAAACCAAGAAAATACCAAAAAATTTTCAAATTGGAGCTTAATTTACTCTTGGACAAACAACTGAGAATCCGATTTATGGAGGGAATTATGCAAAAACTTCATGCAATCCTAAATAGCACAAGCATTAAACTATCCTAAAAATTGAAAAATTGTTTCCCGATTTTCCTAACCCCTTCCCCCACACTTAACATGCATTTACCCCTGAAAATGCATCTAAATTAAGCACAAAAAGAGAAGGAAAGAATTTATAATTTAATTATAGAATTTTATTATTTCTCAATTAGAATTTATCTTTTAGTATCCTAATTAGAGTAGGTTTATTATTTCTTTTTAGGTTTCCTCTCCAAGACTGAATATATAAGGAGAGTAATTTTTAGTATAGGGGGGAGATATTTTATTATTGTTCTTGAGTTTTAGCCGTATTCTCTGAGAAAGACTTGAACGTATTATTTTGGAGGAGCAAGGTTACAACTTGACGGAGTCTTCTACCGGATTCGACGGAATTCTTTACGATCTTTCTAAGAGTTTTTCCTTCCTTCTTACTTATTTTTATGGAACTTAGTTTATTTATTTCTATGGTTTCGAACATGGTTATGAGTAGCTAAATCCCCAAACTAGGGTTAGGGATGTAACCTAGTTTGGGGTAATTAATTGTTGATTCATCATGTTGGATATTTGATTTTAATTCTAAGGAATTATTTTTCTTGTTTACATCTATCTTCTTTAATTTAATTGATGAATTGTGTATTTCGCGAGTGCATGATTTAATTATAGAATTTATATGATGAACTGACAGGTGAAATATGAATTCGGAACTAAGAAGATAGACACGATTAAACCTAGACTAGACATAGTTAGATTTAATTGTGATGGCTTAAAGTGTAGATTAAAGGGTTTGATTAATTGGTGAGAAATCGACGGATAATCACAGTTAATTAGGCACAACTTAATAGCTCGACGGAGTGTTAAGGTATCTTAGGAACAATTGCCATTGTAACTTTTGTTGATAACATGATGATAATACGGTTAATTTCCCCAATTAGGTGAACCCCGAATCCCTAGTGTTTTTCTCATTGATCCAATCTTCTTAATTATTGCTTTATTAGATATTAGTTAACACAAAACCCCAGATTATTGCTTTCAAACTAGAATTAATTAGAATAGCAGTCTATTTCCTCCTTTGGGTTCGACTCTGGAATACTCCAGATTTATTACTCTGATCGACTACGTGCACTTGCGTATTTAGCCCGGTCAAGTTTTTGGCGCCGTTGCCGGGGAGGCTAATTTAATTGCTATTTTGATTAATTTCAGTTTTGTAATATATTTTATTTTTATTTTTATTAGACTCCTCTTCCAACTTGATTTTTCGGGTCTTTATGCAATTAAGACGGTCTAAAAGTTTAAGTAGTACTTTTGACTTAATTCCTATTGATCCTGAAATTGAACGTACTTGCAGGAAAAACAGAGCTAGAAGGCGACAAGAAGAACAACCAAATCAAGAGGAGAAACCACGACAAGAGGCAATGGCTCAACCATCTCGCCTGAAGGATATTCAGAAACCGGTGATAGCCGCGAATCCATCTTGTATAAGGTTAACTGAAGCAGCTAGAAATTATGAGCTCAAAAACATCCACTTGCACATGCTTCCTGCCTATCATGGGTTGGGAAGTGAGGATGCTTTGGGGTTCATGAAGGAATTCTACAGTACGGTACAAACTCTTCCTTTGAATAACTTATCTGAAATGGAACTTAGGATGAGGTGTTTTTCGTATTGTATGAAGGGGGAAGCTAGGCAATGGTTAATAAATTTGCCGAATGGATCTTTTACTACATGGGATGACATTTATGATGCTTTTATGTATAAATTTTATTCATCTCAAAGGACCATGGAGTATAGGGACAAGATTCACAATTTTGTCCAAAGGGATGGGGAATTGTTCCATGAGGCTTGGGAACGCTTTCAAGGTCTCTTAAACCAGTGCCCACACCATCAGTTTCCTGTGCTTTTATTAACGCAATTTTTCTATGATGGTTTAACCCCCAATTGTCAGTCTTTGGTAGATCATGCTGCAGATGGGTATACAGGTGATAAGACAGGTGAAGAGATGCAGGCAATATTTGAAAAAGTAGCTTTCAACACCCGCCAAAAATCTTACCGGGGAAAGAGAGTTACTGTGCATGAAGTGACTGCACAACCTGCACAACCCGATGTGGCACAGCAAGTGGCAGCATTGTCCAAGAAAATGGACATGATTCTAACCCGTGATACCGTTTCAAATGAAATTTGTGCTTATTGTGGTTCATTTGGACATAACGAAAATTTTTGTTCAAATGCAGCTTTAGTAAACCAATCAGCTGAAGAGGTAAACTACATGGGAGCCAACATGGGGAGGCAAATGCCACTAAAGAGAAATGACCCATTCTCGAATACTTATAATCCGGGGTGGAAAAATCACCCAAATTTTTCATGGAGAGAATCGGGTAATGCTCGACCTGGAGGACCACCTGGATTTCAGCAATCCCAGTATCCTGTGATGTCGCAACAACGTCCAGCTTTTGTTCCAGAAAAGAAACCTCAATTGGAGGATTTACTCTCAAATTTTATTACGGGACAAGAAGCTTTGATGAAGAAGATGGATGCCAAGATTGACCAAGTTGCACAGTCAAATCAAGCTTCAATTCACAATTTGGAGATGCAAATGGGTCAATTGGCAAAATCACTTGCGGATAGAGGCCAAGGTAAGTTTCCTAGTAACACTGAAGTAAACCCTAAAGATGGAGTTATGTCTATAACTTTAAGAAATGGTAGGGTGATAGATGAGGTTGTGAAAGAAAAAACTGTCAGACAGGAAGACGAGAGTGAGGATGAAAAACGGGTAGAAATAGGCAAGGGTGATAATGATAAAGCTTCTGACAACAATGAGCCTAAAAACGATGAACCTGATTTTTCTTCTGTGAAACCTTATGTGCCTCCGATTCCATATCCACAAAGGTTACAGAAAAAGAATCAGGATCATAATTTCCAAAGATTTTTAGAAATTTTTAAGAAATTGCAGATTAACATACCCTTTGCTGAAGCGCTTGCTAAGATGCCATCTTATGCCAAATACATCAAGGAGATAGTATCTAACAAGAAGAAACTTGAGGAATATGCTACTGTTCCCTTGAATGAGGAGTGTAGTGCTATTCTTCAAAGGAAGCTACCCCCGAAGTTGAATGATCCAGGGAGTTTTTCTATCTTATGTTCTATTGGTGATATTAGCATTGAAAAATGCTTATGTGATCTTGGTGCTAGTATAAACCTAATGCCTTTAACTCTTTTCAGGAAATTGGGCATAGCGGAGTTGAAACCGACTACAGTATCCCTACAACTTGCAGACCGTTCAGTAAAATATCCACTTGGATTAGTAGAGGATCTTCTTGTTAAAGTCGGTAAATTTTACTTTCCTGCTGACTTCCTTGTATTGGATATGGAGGATGAGATGGATGTTTCTCTCATTCTTGGTAGACCTTTCTTGTTAACTGGTGGAGTGTTGATTGACATGCCATTAGGAAAATTGATTTTTAGAGTTGGTAAAGAGAGAGAGGAATTTACTTTTTCTAAGTCAGTCAAATTTCCGTCTTTTGATGACTCATGCTTTAGAATAGACACACTTGATTCCCTTTATCAACATGACTTTCTTAGGCAATCATTCAAGGAACCCTTAGAAGCGTGCATTGCATTGAATTTGAATGAGAGTGATTTTGATGAGAAAATTGTTGATTGTGCTATCAGGTTAGAAGGTCAGGGTCGTATGCCTAGACATATCAAAGAATATGAGGAACTAGGGCCAGGCAAACCACGACCAACACCTTCTACTGAAAAGCCGCCGCAAGTGGAACTTAAACCATTGCCATCTCATTTAAAATATGTTTATCTGGGTAATGATAACGCTTATCCTGTAATTGTGTCGTCTAGTTTGAGCTCTGTGCAGGAAGAGAAGCTGTTGAGGGTGTTGAGAGCAAGGAAATCCGCTATTGGATGGTCAATAGCCGATCTAAAGGGAATCAATCCATCGGTGTGTATGCACAAGATCTTGTTGGAGGAGAATCATACTCCAAAGGTTGAAAATCAAAGGCGGCTCAACCCCAATATGAAAGAAGTTGTGCGCACTGAGGTACTTAAGCTCATTGATGCAGGTATTATCTATCCTATTTCTGATAGTTCTTGGGTAAGCCCTGTGCAAGTTGTACCCAAAAAGGGTGGCATGACTGTAGTTCATAATGAGAAAAATGAACTAATCCCAACTAGGACCGTCACTGGTTGGAGGGTATGCATAGATTATAGGAAGTTAAATGAGGCTACACGTAAGGATCATTTTCCTTTACCTTTTGTTGACCAAATGTTAGAGCGTTTAGCCGGCTATGCATACTATTGTTTCTTAGATGGCTATTCTGGGTATTTTCAAATCCCAATTGCTCCTGAAGACCAGGAAAAGACCACATTTACTTGCCCCTATGGCACTTTTGCCTATAGGAGAATGCCTTTTGGTCTTTGTAATGCACCTGCTACGTTTCAGAGGTGTATGATGGCCATTTTCTCTGATATGGTCGAAGAGATTATTGAGATTTTTATGGATGATTTTTCTGTGTTTGGTTCTTCATTTGATTCTTGCTTAGCTAACCTTGAAAAAGTTTTACAGAGATGTGAGGAAACAAACTTAGTACTTAACTGGGAAAAATGCCACTTTATGGTTTCAGAGGGCATTGTTTTAGGCCATAAAATCTCAACTCAAGGAATAGAGGTTGATAAGGCAAAAGTTGAGGTAATTGAAAAATTGCCTCCACCTTCTTCGGTGAAAGCGGTAAGGAGTTTCTTAGGGCATGCAGGTTTCTACAGGAGGTTTATTAAAGATTTTGCGAAAATTGCTAAACCATTATGCAATCTTTTAGTTAAAGATGTTCCTTTTACTTTTGATGATGCATGTCTAGCTGCATTTAACACTCTTAAGCAAGCTTTGATTTCTGCTCCTATTATTGTTTCTCCGGATTGGAGTTTACCTTTTGAACTTATGTGTGATGCAAGTGATTTTGCATTAGGTGCTGTGTTAGGACAAAGGAAAGGTAAAAACTTGCATGTTGTATATTATGCGAGCAAAGTGTTGAATGATGCTCAATTGAATTATGCCATCACTGAAAAGGAATTTTTAGCTGTGGTTTATGCACTTGATAAATTTCGTCCTTACCTTGTAGGTTCGAAAGTTATTGTTTACACAGATCACGCAGCCATCAAGTATCTATTCCTTAAAAAGGATGCCAAGCCTAGATTGATAAGGTGGATTTTGTTATTACAGGAGTTTGACTTGGACATCCGAGATAAGAAAGGCAATGAGAACTTAGTTGCCGACCACTTATCTAGACTGGAACATGTAAAGGAGAACCATGATGAATCCATCAATGAAGAGTTCCCTGATGAAAAGTTGTGGGCGATTAGTTCTGACACAATACCTTGGTTTGCTGACATTGTTAATTTTTTGGTGTCTAATATTGTCCCACAGGATTACAATTTTCACTAGAAAAAGCGATTCATGTCCGAGGTCAAGCATTATTTTTGGGATGAACCCCTTCTATTCAGAAGGTGTGCGGATGGCATAGTGAGGCGATGCATACCTGAGGAAGAAATGGTTAAAATCCTCTTTGACTGTCACTCGTCGCCTTATGGAGGTCATCATGGAGCCGACAAAACAGCTGCGAAGGTGCTTCAATGCGGATTTTATTAGCCGACCTTGTTCAAGGATGCTAGAAGCTTTGTTCTCACCTGTGATAGATGCCAGCGAGTGGGGAACATTGGTAAGAGACATGAGATGCCACAGAACAGTATCCTCGAAGTGGAGCTTTTCGATGTATGGGGATTGGACTTCATGGGACCTTTCCCTCCATCTTACGGTAACATGTACATTTTAGTGGCTGTAGATTATGTGTCTAAATGGGTTGAGGCAATTGCATTACCTAATAACACGGCTAATAGTGTCGTTAAGTTTGTGAAAAATTTATTTTCTAGATTTGGCGTCCCTAGGGTCATAATTTCTGATAATGGAGTTCACTTCCAAAATCATCAATTTAAGGCCTTGTTAGGTAAATATGGTTGTCACTTCAAAACCGGAACCACTTACCACCCTCAAACTAGTGGACAAGTAGAGGTTTCCAACCGTGAACTTAAATCTATTCTTGAGAAAACTGTTAGTACCTCTAGGAAAGATTGGTCTCAGAAGTTAGATGATGCATTGTGGGCCTATAGAACGGCATTTAAGACCCCTTTGGGCATGTCACCGTATAGATTAGTCTATGGTAAATCATGTCATCTTCCTGTTGAATTGGAACATCGTGCTTATTGGGCTATAAGGAAATTAAATTATGATTTGAAAGTTGCAGGTGAAAAACGATTGATCCAATTGCAGGAGTTGGAAGAAATACGACGCGACTCGTATGAGAACGCCCGTATTTACAAAGAACGGACTAAGGCGTGGCATGACAAAAGAATTTTGAGGCGCGAATTTAAGGAGGGACAAAAGGTTTTATTGTTTAGCTCTCGTTTTAAATTGTTTCCAGGAAAGTTGAAATCTAAATGGTCGGGACCGTTCGTAGTAACTAAAGTTCATCCGTACGGGGCAATTGAAATTGAAGGAGATGAGAAGAGGCCATTTGTGGTCAATGGGCAAAGATTGAAACATTATTTTGAAGGAGAAAATGTTTCCGGTGTTGACACGATCTCCTTTGACCATGACAATTAAACATCGGACAATGTCTAGCCAAAGACGTTAAACAAAAGCGCTTTTTGGGAGGCAACCCAAGTCAAAAAAAAAAAAAAAAAAAAAAAAAAAAAAAAAAAAAAAACTGCTAATTTTATATGTTTTTATGAGTTTTTGTGCAGGATCCGGTAAAGGAGCAAGAAAGTGCAATCGAAAATTCGAAAAACAAAGGATTGGCAAAAATTCATAGCGGCACGGCGTGCCAAAATGGCACGCGGGCGTGCTGCCTTTCTGCTTCTCGGGCGCGTTCCTGCCAAAGGCGCGGCACGGCGTGCCAAAATGACACGCGGGCGTGCTGCCCTTCTGCTTCTCCAACGCCACACGCGGCATGCCGCACCAACCGCAGCGCCCAGATCTGACCATGTTTCGTAATTCAGCCATAACTTTTGCGTCCGACCTCCGATTGCAGTGATTCAAAATGCGTTGGAAAGCTAAGAGAAAGATCTACAACATTGTAGTTTTTCATCTCTCCGAATTCAGAATCTATCCGTGTCAAAATTGGCTTTGAACTTGCTGCCTCTGCATACATTGTTCTTCCGATTCTCCACCGTTCTTTCCTACACTCTAAGGGAGTACTTCTTTCCTTCTCTTTTTGTGCTTAATTTAGATGCATTTTCAGGGGTAAATGCATGTTAAGTGTGGGGGAAGGGGTTAGGAAAATCGGGAAACAATTTTTCAATTTTTAGGATAGTTTAATGCTTGTGCTATTTAGGATTGCATGAAGTTTTTGCATAATTCCCTCCATAAATCGGATTCTCAGTTGTTTGTCCAAGAGTTAATTAAGCTCCAATTTGAAAATTTTTTGGTATTTTCTTGGTTTAGCCCTTGGAAAATCCTGATTTTTGTCATCATTGAATATAATAAACCAATTGGAAGTAGGAAGAATTAGAAACAAAGCATGTTAGTGGGTTTGTCGTAAGGATTGGGGGTTGAGCTTGGTTTGCATGTGACTCTACGTTTAATTTTGACAGAATGTGATGAGGTTTAATTGATAAATTGCTTTCAAAAAGTTTGTTGGCTAATGTGAAGCAAGTGAGTTATTACCAACTTATGGAGGATGAGATAACTAGAGTCTAGCTTATAATTGATGATGTTGGTTGAATTATACTGAGAATGTAAATTTTATAATTTAATCGTCTCGATTACCCTTGAGCCTTGAATTGGGAGATGGGACCAATTCACCTTAAGCAAGGTATGACAAAAATCATTCCTTGTGTATGGAGAGTGGCTTAAGAGGGAGAGCAAACTTCTCATAAGAGACCCTTTTCATTGCTCGAAAAAGCGAGACCTTTCGCATTCCAACACCCATGGGTTTTGAGTTGGGGGATAGGCCCACCTCACCTTAAGCAAAGTTAAAAACAATGACTTTGTGTATGGAGCATGACCTATGGGGAGAGTTACCCCTCATTAGAGGCCTTTTCTATACTCGCAAAATTGGGATGTTGACCCTATGCTTAATTTGGTAACTATCTCGGTTTGAAGTGCTTTAAATGTGAATAAAAGCTTAAAATCTCTAGATGTCCTTCTAGGTTGGACAATTCACCTGCCTAAAGTTAATTCAATAATTTGTGGTGGTTTTTCAATTGACTAAGTCTTGTGAAGTTGGGTTAAATGTTTTGTTTATGTCGACTTGTTTGATTTTCTAGTTCTTATGATTAAGCTTATTGGCTTGTAGAGTTTTGAAACTTCCTATGAAATCTTGGTGGTTTAACTTCCTTGAATGAACGGTTAAGGATTTACTAGGGTTCAACCATAGTCAATTTCGGGAGAAATTTTCCTTTAGTCCTAGTTTGCTTGAGGACAAGCAAAGTCTAAGTGTGGGGAAGTTTGATAAGTGTGTTTTATGCACTTATCCCACCTTATATTTTGAGCTTTAAATGTTTAATTCTTGTTTATTTGGGTGGATTTTACATCTCTTTTCATGATATTTCAGGTTAGGACTTTGGAGTCCAAAACTGATGAAAAATGGAGCAAATTGGGGCAAAAACAGTGCAGAAGTTATCTTAAGGCATGACCATGCCTTATGGGGAGCTGAAATTGAAGAAAGGGAGTTGAAATTGACACTTGGGCCTGCTTTACAAATGGGCCAAAGGAGACCTACGGGTTTTGCAAGGAGATTGGAGCTATGACTTGTCTTTTAAATTTTATTATTTCTCAATTAGAATTTATCTTTTAGTATCCTAATTAGAGTAGGTTTATTATTTCTTTTTAGGTTTCCTCTCCAAGACTGAATATATAAGGAGAGTAATTTTTAGTATAGGGGGGAGATATTTTATTATTGTTCTTGAGTTTTAGCCGTATTCTCTGAGAAAGACTTGAACGTATTATTTTGGAGGAGCAAGGTTACAACTTGACGGAGTCTTCTACCGGATTCGACGGAATTCTTTACGATCTTTCTAAGAGTTTTTCCTTCCTTCTTACTTATTTTTATGGAACTTAGTTTATTTATTTCTATGGTTTCGAACATGGTTATGAGTAGCTAAATCCCCAAACTAGGGTTAGGGATGTAACCTAGTTTGGGGTAATTAATTGTTGATTCATCATGTTGGATATTTGATTTTAATTCTAAGGAATTATTTTTCTTGTTTACATCTATCTTCTTTAATTTAATTGATGAATTGTGTATTTCGCGAGTGCATGATTTAATTATAGAATTTATATGATGAACTGACAGGTGAAATATGAATTCGGAACTAAGAAGATAGACACGATTAAACCTAGACTAGACATAGTTAGATTTAATTGTGATGGCTTAAAGTGTAGATTAAAGGGTTTGATTAATTAGTGAGAAATCGACGGATAATCACAGTTAATTAGGCACAACTTAATAGCTCGACGGAGTGTTAAGGTATCTTAGGAACAATTGCCATTGTAACTTTTGTTGATAACATGATGATAATACGGTTAATTTCCCCAATTAGGTGAACCCCGAATCCCTAGTGTTTTTCTCATTGATCCAATCTTCTTAATTATTGCTTTATTAGATATTAGTTAACACAAAACCCCAGATTATTGCTTTCAAACTAGAATTAATTAGAATAGCAGTCTATTTCCTCCTTTGGGTTCGACTCTGGAATACTCCAGATTTATTACTCTGATCGACTACGTGCACTTGCGTATTTAGCCCGGTCAAGTTTTTGGCGCCGTTGCCGGGGAGGCTAATTTAATTGCTATTTTGATTAATTTCAGTTTTGTAATATATTTTATTTTTATTTTTATTAGACTCCTCTTCCAACTTGATTTTTCGGGTCTTTATGCAATTAAGACGGTCTAAAAGTTTAAGTAGTACTTTTGACTTAATTCCTATTGATCCTGAAATTGAACGTACTTGCAGGAAAAACAGAGCTAGAAGGCGACAAGAAGAACAACCAAATCAAGAGGAGAAACCACGACAAGAGGCAATGGCTCAACCATCTCGCCTGAAGGATATTCAGAAACCGGTGATAGCCGCGAATCCATCTTGTATAAGGTTAACTGAAGCAGCTAGAAATTATGAGCTCAAAAACATCCACTTGCACATGCTTCCTGCCTATCATGGGTTGGGAAGTGAGGATGCTTTGGGGTTCATGAAGGAATTCTACAGTACGGTACAAACTCTTCCTTTGAATAACTTATCTGAAATGGAACTTAGGATGAGGTGTTTTTCGTATTGTATGAAGGGGGAAGCTAGGCAATGGTTAATAAATTTGCCGAATGGATCTTTTACTACATGGGATGACATTTATGATGCTTTTATGTATAAATTTTATTCATCTCAAAGGACCATGGAGTATAGGGACAAGATTCACAATTTTGTCCAAAGGGATGGGGAATTGTTCCATGAGGCTTGGGAACGCTTTCAAGGTCTCTTAAACCAGTGCCCACACCATCAGTTTCCTGTGCTTTTATTAACGCAATTTTTCTATGATGGTTTAACCCCCAATTGTCAGTCTTTGGTAGATCATGCTGCAGATGGGTATACAGGTGATAAGACAGGTGAAGAGATGCAGGCAATATTTGAAAAAGTAGCTTTCAACACCCGCCAAAAATCTTACCGGGGAAAGAGAGTTACTGTGCATGAAGTGACTGCACAACCTGCACAACCCGATGTGGCACAGCAAGTGGCAGCATTGTCCAAGAAAATGGACATGATTCTAACCCGTGATACCGTTTCAAATGAAATTTGTGCTTATTGTGGTTCATTTGGACATAACGAAAATTTTTGTTCAAATGCAGCTTTAGTAAACCAATCAGCTGAAGAGGTAAACTACATGGGAGCCAACATGGGGAGGCAAATGCCACTAAAGAGAAATGACCCATTCTCGAATACTTATAATCCGGGGTGGAAAAATCACCCAAATTTTTCATGGAGAGAATCGGGTAATGCTCGACCTGGAGGACCACCTGGATTTCAGCAATCCCAGTATCCTGTGATGTCGCAACAACGTCCAGCTTTTGTTCCAGAAAAGAAACCTCAATTGGAGGATTTACTCTCAAATTTTATTACGGGACAAGAAGCTTTGATGAAGAAGATGGATGCCAAGATTGACCAAGTTGCACAGTCAAATCAAGCTTCAATTCACAATTTGGAGATGCAAATGGGTCAATTGGCAAAATCACTTGCGGATAGAGGCCAAGGTAAGTTTCCTAGTAACACTGAAGTAAACCCTAAAGATGGAGTTATGTCTATAACTTTAAGAAATGGTAGGGTGATAGATGAGGTTGTGAAAGAAAAAACTGTCAGACAGGAAGACGAGAGTGAGGATGAAAAACGGGTAGAAATAGGCAAGGGTGATAATGATAAAGCTTCTGACAACAATGAGCCTAAAAACGATGAACCTGATTTTTCTTCTGTGAAACCTTATGTGCCTCCGATTCCATATCCACAAAGGTTACAGAAAAAGAATCAGGATCATAATTTCCAAAGATTTTTAGAAATTTTTAAGAAATTGCAGATTAACATACCCTTTGCTGAAGCGCTTGCTAAGATGCCATCTTATGCCAAATACATCAAGGAGATAGTATCTAACAAGAAGAAACTTGAGGAATATGCTACTGTTCCCTTGAATGAGGAGTGTAGTGCTATTCTTCAAAGGAAGCTACCCCCGAAGTTGAATGATCCAGGGAGTTTTTCTATCTTATGTTCTATTGGTGATATTAGCATTGAAAAATGCTTATGTGATCTTGGTGCTAGTATAAACCTAATGCCTTTAACTCTTTTCAGGAAATTGGGCATAGCGGAGTTGAAACCGACTACAGTATCCCTACAACTTGCAGACCGTTCAGTAAAATATCCACTTGGATTAGTAGAGGATCTTCTTGTTAAAGTCGGTAAATTTTACTTTCCTGCTGACTTCCTTGTATTGGATATGGAGGATGAGATGGATGTTTCTCTCATTCTTGGTAGACCTTTCTTGTTAACTGGTGGAGTGTTGATTGACATGCCATTAGGAAAATTGATTTTTAGAGTTGGTAAAGAGAGAGAGGAATTTACTTTTTCTAAGTCAGTCAAATTTCCGTCTTTTGATGACTCATGCTTTAGAATAGACACACTTGATTCCCTTTATCAACATGACTTTCTTAGGCAATCATTCAAGGAACCCTTAGAAGCGTGCATTGCATTGAATTTGAATGAGAGTGATTTTGATGAGAAAATTGTTGATTGTGCTATCAGGTTAGAAGGTCAGGGTCGTATGCCTAGACATATCAAAGAATATGAGGAACTAGGGCCAGGCAAACCACGACCAACACCTTCTACTGAAAAGCCGCCGCAAGTGGAACTTAAACCATTGCCATCTCATTTAAAATATGTTTATCTGGGTAATGATAACGCTTATCCTGTAATTGTGTCGTCTAGTTTGAGCTCTGTGCAGGAAGAGAAGCTGTTGAGGGTGTTGAGAGCAAGGAAATCCGCTATTGGATGGTCAATAGCCGATCTAAAGGGAATCAATCCATCGGTGTGTATGCACAAGATCTTGTTGGAGGAGAATCATACTCCAAAGGTTGAAAATCAAAGGCGGCTCAACCCCAATATGAAAGAAGTTGTGCGCACTGAGGTACTTAAGCTCATTGATGCAGGTATTATCTATCCTATTTCTGATAGTTCTTGGGTAAGCCCTGTGCAAGTTGTACCCAAAAAGGGTGGCATGACTGTAGTTCATAATGAGAAAAATGAACTAATCCCAACTAGGACCGTCACTGGTTGGAGGGTATGCATAGATTATAGGAAGTTAAATGAGGCTACACGTAAGGATCATTTTCCTTTACCTTTTGTTGACCAAATGTTAGAGCGTTTAGCCGGCTATGCATACTATTGTTTCTTAGATGGCTATTCTGGGTATTTTCAAATCCCAATTGCTCCTGAAGACCAGGAAAAGACCACATTTACTTGCCCCTATGGCACTTTTGCCTATAGGAGAATGCCTTTTGGTCTTTGTAATGCACCTGCTACGTTTCAGAGGTGTATGATGGCCATTTTCTCTGATATGGTCGAAGAGATTATTGAGATTTTTATGGATGATTTTTCTGTGTTTGGTTCTTCATTTGATTCTTGCTTAGCTAACCTTGAAAAAGTTTTACAGAGATGTGAGGAAACAAACTTAGTACTTAACTGGGAAAAATGCCACTTTATGGTTTCAGAGGGCATTGTTTTAGGCCATAAAATCTCAACTCAAGGAATAGAGGTTGATAAGGCAAAAGTTGAGGTAATTGAAAAATTGCCTCCACCTTCTTCGGTGAAAGCGGTAAGGAGTTTCTTAGGGCATGCAGGTTTCTACAGGAGGTTTATTAAAGATTTTGCGAAAATTGCTAAACCATTATGCAATCTTTTAGTTAAAGATGTTCCTTTTACTTTTGATGATGCATGTCTAGCTGCATTTAACACTCTTAAGCAAGCTTTGATTTCTGCTCCTATTATTGTTTCTCCGGATTGGAGTTTACCTTTTGAACTTATGTGTGATGCAAGTGATTTTGCATTAGGTGCTGTGTTAGGACAAAGGAAAGGTAAAAACTTGCATGTTGTATATTATGCGAGCAAAGTGTTGAATGATGCTCAATTGAATTATGCCATCACTGAAAAGGAATTTTTAGCTGTGGTTTATGCACTTGATAAATTTCGTCCTTACCTTGTAGGTTCGAAAGTTATTGTTTACACAGATCACGCAGCCATCAAGTATCTATTCCTTAAAAAGGATGCCAAGCCTAGATTGATAAGGTGGATTTTGTTATTACAGGAGTTTGACTTGGACATCCGAGATAAGAAAGGCAATGAGAACTTAGTTGCCGACCACTTATCTAGACTGGAACATGTAAAGGAGAACCATGATGAATCCATCAATGAAGAGTTCCCTGATGAAAAGTTGTGGGCGATTAGTTCTGACACAATACCTTGGTTTGCTGACATTGTTAATTTTTTGGTGTCTAATATTGTCCCACAGGATTACAATTTTCACTAGAAAAAGCGATTCATGTCCGAGGTCAAGCATTATTTTTGGGATGAACCCCTTCTATTCAGAAGGTGTGCGGATGGCATAGTGAGGCGATGCATACCTGAGGAAGAAATGGTTAAAATCCTCTTTGACTGTCACTCGTCGCCTTATGGAGGTCATCATGGAGCCGACAAAACAGCTGCGAAGGTGCTTCAATGCGGATTTTATTAGCCGACCTTGTTCAAGGATGCTAGAAGCTTTGTTCTCACCTGTGATAGATGCCAGCGAGTGGGGAACATTGGTAAGAGACATGAGATGCCACAGAACAGTATCCTCGAAGTGGAGCTTTTCGATGTATGGGGATTGGACTTCATGGGACCTTTCCCTCCATCTTACGGTAACATGTACATTTTAGTGGCTGTAGATTATGTGTCTAAATGGGTTGAGGCAATTGCATTACCTAATAACACGGCTAATAGTGTCGTTAAGTTTGTGAAAAATTTATTTTCTAGATTTGGCGTCCCTAGGGTCATAATTTCTGATAATGGAGTTCACTTCCAAAATCATCAATTTAAGGCCTTGTTAGGTAAATATGGTTGTCACTTCAAAACCGGAACCACTTACCACCCTCAAACTAGTGGACAAGTAGAGGTTTCCAACCGTGAACTTAAATCTATTCTTGAGAAAACTGTTAGTACCTCTAGGAAAGATTGGTCTCAGAAGTTAGATGATGCATTGTGGGCCTATAGAACGGCATTTAAGACCCCTTTGGGCATGTCACCGTATAGATTAGTCTATGGTAAATCATGTCATCTTCCTGTTGAATTGGAACATCGTGCTTATTGGGCTATAAGGAAATTAAATTATGATTTGAAAGTTGCAGGTGAAAAACGATTGATCCAATTGCAGGAGTTGGAAGAAATACGACGCGACTCGTATGAGAACGCCCGTATTTACAAAGAACGGACTAAGGCGTGGCATGACAAAAGAATTTTGAGGCGCGAATTTAAGGAGGGACAAAAGGTTTTATTGTTTAGCTCTCGTTTTAAATTGTTTCCAGGAAAGTTGAAATCTAAATGGTCGGGACCGTTCGTAGTAACTAAAGTTCATCCGTACGGGGCAATTGAAATTGAAGGAGATGAGAAGAGGCCATTTGTGGTCAATGGGCAAAGATTGAAACATTATTTTGAAGGAGAAAATGTTTCCGGTGTTGACACGATCTCCTTTGACCATGACAATTAAACATCGGACAATGTCTAGCCAAAGACGTTAAACAAAAGCGCTTTTTGGGAGGCAACCCAAGTCAAAAAAAAAAAAAAAAAAAAAAAAAAAAAAAAAAAAAAAACTGCTAATTTTATATGTTTTTATGAGTTTTTGTGCAGGATCCGGTAAAGGAGCAAGAAAGTGCAATCGAAAATTCGAAAAACAAAGGATTGGCAAAAATTCATAGCGGCACGGCGTGCCAAAATGGCACGCGGGCGTGCTGCCTTTCTGCTTCTCGGGCGCGTTCCTGCCAAAGGCGCGGCACGGCGTGCCAAAATGACACGCGGGCGTGCTGCCCTTCTGCTTCTCCAACGCCACACGCGGCATGCCGCACCAACCGCAGCGCCCAGATCTGACCATGTTTCGTAATTCAGCCATAACTTTTGCGTCCGACCTCCGATTGCAGTGATTCAAAATGCGTTGGAAAGCTAAGAGAAAGATCTACAACATTGTAGTTTTTCATCTCTCCGAATTCAGAATCTATCCGTGTCAAAATTGGCTTTGAACTTGCTGCCTCTGCATACATTGTTCTTCCGATTCTCCACCGTTCTTTCCTACACTCTAAGGGAGTACTTCTTTCCTTCTCTTTTTGTGCTTAATTTAGATGCATTTTCAGGGGTAAATGCATGTTAAGTGTGGGGGAAGGGGTTAGGAAAATCGGGAAACAATTTTTCAATTTTTAGGATAGTTTAATGCTTGTGCTATTTAGGATTGCATGAAGTTTTTGCATAATTCCCTCCATAAATCGGATTCTCAGTTGTTTGTCCAAGAGTTAATTAAGCTCCAATTTGAAAATTTTTTGGTATTTTCTTGGTTTAGCCCTTGGAAAATCCTGATTTTTGTCATCATTGAATATAATAAACCAATTGGAAGTAGGAAGAATTAGAAACAAAGCATGTTAGTGGGTTTGTCGTAAGGATTGGGGGTTGAGCTTGGTTTGCATGTGACTCTACGTTTAATTTTGACAGAATGTGATGAGGTTTAATTGATAAATTGCTTTCAAAAAGTTTGTTGGCTAATGTGAAGCAAGTGAGTTATTACCAACTTATGGAGGATGAGATAACTAGAGTCTAGCTTATAATTGATGATGTTGGTTGAATTATACTGAGAATGTAAATTTTATAATTTAATCGTCTCGATTACCCTTGAGCCTTGAATTGGGAGATGGGACCAATTCACCTTAAGCAAGGTATGACAAAAATCATTCCTTGTGTATGGAGAGTGGCTTAAGAGGGAGAGCAAACTTCTCATAAGAGACCCTTTTCATTGCTCGAAAAAGCGAGACCTTTCGCATTCCAACACCCATGGGTTTTGAGTTGGGGGATAGGCCCACCTCACCTTAAGCAAAGTTAAAAACAATGACTTTGTGTATGGAGCATGACCTATGGGGAGAGTTACCCCTCATTAGAGGCCTTTTCTATACTCGCAAAATTGGGATGTTGACCCTATGCTTAATTTGGTAACTATCTCGGTTTGAAGTGCTTTAAATGTGAATAAAAGCTTAAAATCTCTAGATGTCCTTCTAGGTTGGACAATTCACCTGCCTAAAGTTAATTCAATAATTTGTGGTGGTTTTTCAATTGACTAAGTCTTGTGAAGTTGGGTTAAATGTTTTGTTTATGTCGACTTGTTTGATTTTCTAGTTCTTATGATTAAGCTTATTGGCTTGTAGAGTTTTGAAACTTCCTATGAAATCTTGGTGGTTTAACTTCCTTGAATGAACGGTTAAGGATTTACTAGGGTTCAACCATAGTCAATTTCGGGAGAAATTTTCCTTTAGTCCTAGTTTGCTTGAGGACAAGCAAAGTCTAAGTGTGGGGAAGTTTGATAAGTGTGTTTTATGCACTTATCCCACCTTATATTTTGAGCTTTAAATGTTTAATTCTTGTTTATTTGGGTGGATTTTACATCTCTTTTCATGATATTTCAGGTTAGGACTTTGGAGTCCAAAACTGATGAAAAATGGAGCAAATTGGGGCAAAAACAGTGCAGAAGTTATCTTAAGGCATGACCATGCCTTATGGGGAGCTGAAATTGAAGAAAGGGAGTTGAAATTGACACTTGGGCCTGCTTTACAAATGGGCCAAAGGAGACCTACGGGTTTTGCAAGGAGATTGGAGCTATGACTTGTCTTTTAAATTTTATTATTTCTCAATTAGAATTTATCTTTTAGTATCCTAATTAGAGTAGGTTTATTATTTCTTTTTAGGTTTCCTCTCCAAGACTGAATATATAAGGAGAGTAATTTTTAGTATAGGGGGGAGATATTTTATTATTGTTCTTGAGTTTTAGCCGTATTCTCTGAGAAAGACTTGAACGTATTATTTTGGAGGAGCAAGGTTACAACTTGACGGAGTCTTCTACCGGATTCGACGGAATTCTTTACGATCTTTCTAAGAGTTTTTCCTTCCTTCTTACTTATTTTTATGGAACTTAGTTTATTTATTTCTATGGTTTCGAACATGGTTATGAGTAGCTAAATCCCCAAACTAGGGTTAGGGATGTAACCTAGTTTGGGGTAATTAATTGTTGATTCATCATGTTGGATATTTGATTTTAATTCTAAGGAATTATTTTTCTTGTTTACATCTATCTTCTTTAATTTAATTGATGAATTGTGTATTTCGCGAGTGCATGATTTAATTATAGAATTTATATGATGAACTGACAGGTGAAATATGAATTCGGAACTAAGAAGATAGACACGATTAAACCTAGACTAGACATAGTTAGATTTAATTGTGATGGCTTAAAGTGTAGATTAAAGGGTTTGATTAATTAGTGAGAAATCGACGGATAATCACAGTTAATTAGGCACAACTTAATAGCTCGACGGAGTGTTAAGGTATCTTAGGAACAATTGCCATTGTAACTTTTGTTGATAACATGATGATAATACGGTTAATTTCCCCAATTAGGTGAACCCCGAATCCCTAGTGTTTTTCTCATTGATCCAATCTTCTTAATTATTGCTTTATTAGATATTAGTTAACACAAAACCCCAGATTATTGCTTTCAAACTAGAATTAATTAGAATAGCAGTCTATTTCCTCCTTTGGGTTCGACTCTGGAATACTCCAGATTTATTACTCTGATCGACTACGTGCACTTGCGTATTTAGCCCGGTGGAGAATCGGAAGAACAATGTATGCAGAGGCAGCAAGTTCAAAGCCAATTTTGACACGGATAGATTCTGAATTCGGAGAGATGAAAAACTACAATGTTGTAGATCTTTCTCTTAGCTTTCCAACGCATTTTGAATCACTGCAATCGGAGGTCGGACGCAAAAGTTATGGCTGAATTACGAAACATGGTCAGATCTGGGCGCTGCGGTTGGTGCGGCATGCCGCGTGTGGCGTTGGAGAAGCAGAAGGGCAGCACGCCCGCGTGTCATTTTGGCACGCCGTGCCGCGCCTTTGGCAGGAACGCGCCCGAGAAGCAGAAAGGCAGCACGCCCGCGTGCCATTTTGGCACGCCGTGCCGCTATGAATTTTTGCCAATCCTTTGTTTTTCGAATTTTCGATTGCACTTTCTTGCTCCTTTACCGGATCCTGCACAAAAACTCATAAAAACATATAAAATTAGCAGTTTTTTTTTTTTTTTTTTTTTTTTTTTTTTTTTTTTTTTTTTTGACTTGGGTTGCCTCCCAAAAAGCGCTTTTGTTTAACGTCTTTGGCTAGACATTGTCCGATGTTTAATTGTCATGGTCAAAGGAGATCGTGTCAACACCGGAAACATTTTCTCCTTCAAAATAATGTTTCAATCTTTGCCCATTGACCACAAATGGCCTCTTCTCATCTCCTTCAATTTCAATTGCCCCGTACGGATGAACTTTAGTTACTACGAACGGTCCCGACCATTTAGATTTCAACTTTCCTGGAAACAATTTAAAACGAGAGTTAAACAATAAAACCTTTTGTCCCTCCTTAAATTCGCGCCTCAAAATTCTTTTGTCATGCCACGCCTTAGTCCGTTCTTTGTAAATACGGGCGTTCTCATACGAGTCGCGTCGTATTTCTTCCAACTCCTGCAATTGGATCAATCGTTTTTCACCTGCAACTTTCAAATCATAATTTAATTTCCTTATAGCCCAATAAGCACGATGTTCCAATTCAACAGGAAGATGACATGATTTACCATAGACTAATCTATACGGTGACATGCCCAAAGGGGTCTTAAATGCCGTTCTATAGGCCCACAATGCATCATCTAACTTCTGAGACCAATCTTTCCTAGAGGTACTAACAGTTTTCTCAAGAATAGATTTAAGTTCACGGTTGGAAACCTCTACTTGTCCACTAGTTTGAGGGTGGTAAGTGGTTCCGGTTTTGAAGTGACAACCATATTTACCTAACAAGGCCTTAAATTGATGATTTTGGAAGTGAACTCCATTATCAGAAATTATGACCCTAGGGACGCCAAATCTAGAAAATAAATTTTTCACAAACTTAACGACACTATTAGCCGTGTTATTAGGTAATGCAATTGCCTCAACCCATTTAGACACATAATCTACAGCCACTAAAATGTACATGTTACCGTAAGATGGAGGGAAAGGTCCCATGAAGTCCAATCCCCATACATCGAAAAGCTCCACTTCGAGGATACTGTTCTGTGGCATCTCATGTCTCTTACCAATGTTCCCCACTCGCTGGCATCTATCACAGGTGAGAACAAAGCTTCTAGCATCCTTGAACAAGGTCGGCCAATAAAATCCGCATTGAAGCACCTTCGCAGCTGTTTTGTCGGCTCCATGATGACCTCCATAAGGCGACGAGTGACAGTCAAAGAGGATTTTAACCATTTCTTCCTCAGGTATGCATCGCCTCACTATGCCATCCGCACACCTTCTGAATAGAAGGGGTTCATCCCAAAAATAATGCTTGACCTCGGACATGAATCGCTTTTTCTGGTGAAAATTGTAATCCTGTGGGACAATATTAGACACCAAAAAATTAACAATGTCAGCAAACCAAGGTATTGTGTCAGAACTAATCGCCCACAACTTTTCATCAGGGAACTCTTCATTGATGGATTCATCATGGTTCTCCTTTACATGTTCCAGTCTAGATAAGTGGTCGGCAACTAAGTTCTCATTGCCTTTCTTATCTCGGATGTCCAAGTCAAACTCCTGTAATAACAAAATCCACCTTATCAATCTAGGCTTGGCATCCTTTTTAAGGAATAGATACTTGATGGCTGCGTGATCTGTGTAAACAATAACTTTCGAACCTACAAGGTAAGGACGAAATTTATCAAGTGCATAAACCACAGCTAAAAATTCCTTTTCAGTGATGGCATAATTCAATTGAGCATCATTCAACACTTTGCTCGCATAATATACAACATGCAAGTTTTTACCTTTCCTTTGTCCTAACACAGCACCTAATGCAAAATCACTTGCATCACACATAAGTTCAAAAGGTAAACTCCAATCCGGAGAAACAATAATAGGAGCAGAAATCAAAGCTTGCTTAAGAGTGTTAAATGCAGCTAGACATGCATCATCAAAAGTAAAAGGAACATCTTTAACTAAAAGATTGCATAATGGTTTAGCAATTTTCGCAAAATCTTTAATAAACCTCCTGTAGAAACCTGCATGCCCTAAGAAACTCCTTACCGCTTTCACCGAAGAAGGTGGAGGCAATTTTTCAATTACCTCAACTTTTGCCTTATCAACCTCTATTCCTTGAGTTGAGATTTTATGGCCTAAAACAATGCCCTCTGAAACCATAAAGTGGCATTTTTCCCAGTTAAGTACTAAGTTTGTTTCCTCACATCTCTGTAAAACTTTTTCAAGGTTAGCTAAGCAAGAATCAAATGAAGAACCAAACACAGAAAAATCATCCATAAAAATCTCAATAATCTCTTCGACCATATCAGAGAAAATGGCCATCATACACCTCTGAAACGTAGCAGGTGCATTACAAAGACCAAAAGGCATTCTCCTATAGGCAAAAGTGCCATAGGGGCAAGTAAATGTGGTCTTTTCCTGGTCTTCAGGAGCAATTGGGATTTGAAAATACCCAGAATAGCCATCTAAGAAACAATAGTATGCATAGCCGGCTAAACGCTCTAACATTTGGTCAACAAAAGGTAAAGGAAAATGATCCTTACGTGTAGCCTCATTTAACTTCCTATAATCTATGCATACCCTCCAACCAGTGACGGTCCTAGTTGGGATTAGTTCATTTTTCTCATTATGAACTACAGTCATGCCACCCTTTTTGGGTACAACTTGCACAGGGCTTACCCAAGAACTATCAGAAATAGGATAGATAATACCTGCATCAATGAGCTTAAGTACCTCAGTGCGCACAACTTCTTTCATATTGGGGTTGAGCCGCCTTTGATTTTCAACCTTTGGAGTATGATTCTCCTCCAACAAGATCTTGTGCATACACACCGATGGATTGATTCCCTTTAGATCGGCTATTGACCATCCAATAGCGGATTTCCTTGCTCTCAACACCCTCAACAGCTTCTCTTCCTGCACAGAGCTCAAACTAGACGACACAATTACAGGATAAGCGTTATCATTACCCAGATAAACATATTTTAAATGAGATGGCAATGGTTTAAGTTCCACTTGCGGCGGCTTTTCAGTAGAAGGTGTTGGTCGTGGTTTGCCTGGCCCTAGTTCCTCATATTCTTTGATATGTCTAGGCATACGACCCTGACCTTCTAACCTGATAGCACAATCAACAATTTTCTCATCAAAATCACTCTCATTCAAATTCAATGCAATGCACGCTTCTAAGGGTTCCTTGAATGATTGCCTAAGAAAGTCATGTTGATAAAGGGAATCAAGTGTGTCTATTCTAAAGCATGAGTCATCAAAAGACGGAAATTTGACTGACTTAGAAAAAGTAAATTCCTCTCTCTCTTTACCAACTCTAAAAATCAATTTTCCTAATGGCATGTCAATCAACACTCCACCAGTTAACAAGAAAGGTCTACCAAGAATGAGAGAAACATCCATCTCATCCTCCATATCCAATACAAGGAAGTCAGCAGGAAAGTAAAATTTACCGACTTTAACAAGAAGATCCTCTACTAATCCAAGTGGATATTTTACTGAACGGTCTGCAAGTTGTAGGGATACTGTAGTCGGTTTCAACTCCGCTATGCCCAATTTCCTGAAAAGAGTTAAAGGCATTAGGTTTATACTAGCACCAAGATCACATAAGCATTTTTCAATGCTAATATCACCAATAGAACATAAGATAGAAAAACTCCCTGGATCATTCAACTTCGGGGGTAGCTTCCTTTGAAGAATAGCACTACACTCCTCATTCAAGGGAACAGTAGCATATTCCTCAAGTTTCTTCTTGTTAGATACTATCTCCTTGATGTATTTGGCATAAGATGGCATCTTAGCAAGCGCTTCAGCAAAGGGTATGTTAATCTGCAATTTCTTAAAAATTTCTAAAAATCTTTGGAAATTATGATCCTGATTCTTTTTCTGTAACCTTTGTGGATATGGAATCAGAGGCACATAAGGTTTCACAGAAGAAAAATCAGGTTCATCGTTTTTAGGCTCATTGTTGTCAGAAGCTTTATCATTATCACCCTTGCCTATTTCTACCCGTTTTTCATCCTCACTCTCGTCTTCCTGTCTGACAGTTTTTTCTTTCACAACCTCATCTATCACCCTACCATTTCTTAAAGTTATAGACATAACTCCATCTTTAGGGTTTACTTCAGTGTTACTAGGAAACTTACCTTGGCCTCTATCCGCAAGTGATTTTGCCAATTGACCCATTTGCATCTCCAAATTGTGAATTGAAGCTTGATTTGACTGTGCAACTTGGTCAATCTTGGCATCCATCTTCTTCATCAAAGCTTCTTGTCCCGTAATAAAATTTGAGAGTAAATCCTCCAATTGAGGTTTCTTTTCTGGAACAAAAGCTGGACGTTGTTGCGACATCACAGGATACTGGGATTGCTGAAATCCAGGTGGTCCTCCAGGTCGAGCATTACCCGATTCTCTCCATGAAAAATTTGGGTGATTTTTCCACCCCGGATTATAAGTATTCGAGAATGGGTCATTTCTCTTTAGTGGCATTTGCCTCCCCATGTTGGCTCCCATGTAGTTTACCTCTTCAGCTGATTGGTTTACTAAAGCTGCATTTGAACAAAAATTTTCGTTATGTCCAAATGAACCACAATAAGCACAAATTTCATTTGAAACGGTATCACGGGTTAGAATCATGTCCATTTTCTTGGACAATGCTGCCACTTGCTGTGCCACATCGGGTTGTGCAGGTTGTGCAGTCACTTCATGCACAGTAACTCTCTTTCCCCGGTAAGATTTTTGGCGGGTGTTGAAAGCTACTTTTTCAAATATTGCCTGCATCTCTTCACCTGTCTTATCACCTGTATACCCATCTGCAGCATGATCTACCAAAGACTGACAATTGGGGGTTAAACCATCATAGAAAAATTGCGTTAATAAAAGCACAGGAAACTGATGGTGTGGGCACTGGTTTAAGAGACCTTGAAAGCGTTCCCAAGCCTCATGGAACAATTCCCCATCCCTTTGGACAAAATTGTGAATCTTGTCCCTATACTCCATGGTCCTTTGAGATGAATAAAATTTATACATAAAAGCATCATAAATGTCATCCCATGTAGTAAAAGATCCATTCGGCAAATTTATTAACCATTGCCTAGCTTCCCCCTTCATACAATACGAAAAACACCTCATCCTAAGTTCCATTTCAGATAAGTTATTCAAAGGAAGAGTTTGTACCGTACTGTAGAATTCCTTCATGAACCCCAAAGCATCCTCACTTCCCAACCCATGATAGGCAGGAAGCATGTGCAAGTGGATGTTTTTGAGCTCATAATTTCTAGCTGCTTCAGTTAACCTTATACAAGATGGATTCGCGGCTATCACCGGTTTCTGAATATCCTTCAGGCGAGATGGTTGAGCCATTGCCTCTTGTCGTGGTTTCTCCTCTTGATTTGGTTGTTCTTCTTGTCGCCTTCTAGCTCTGTTTTTCCTGCAAGTACGTTCAATTTCAGGATCAATAGGAATTAAGTCAAAAGTACTACTTAAACTTTTAGACCGTCTTAATTGCATAAAGACCCGAAAAATCAAGTTGGAAGAGGAGTCTAATAAAAATAAAAATAAAATATATTACAAAACTGAAATTAATCAAAATAGCAATTAAATTAGTCTCCCCGGCAACGGCGCCAAAAACTTGACCGGGCTAAATACGCAAGTGCACGTAGTCGATCAGAGTAATAAATCTGGAGTATTCCAGAGTCGAACCCAAAGGAGGAAATAGACTGCTATTCTAATTAATTCTAGTTTGAAAGCAATAATCTGGGGTTTTGTGTTAACTAATATCTAATAAAGCAATAATTAAGAAGATTGGATCAATGAGAAAAACACTAGGGATTCGGGGTTCACCTAATTGGGGAAATTAACCGTATTATCATCATGTTATCAACAAAAGTTACAATGGCAATTGTTCCTAAGATACCTTAACACTCCGTCGAGCTATTAAGTTGTGCCTAATTAACTGTGATTATCCGTCGATTTCTCACCAATTAATCAAACCCTTTAATCTACACTTTAAGCCATCACAATTAAATCTAACTATGTCTAGTCTAGGTTTAATCGTGTCTATCTTCTTAGTTCCGAATTCATATTTCACCTGTCAGTTCATCATATAAATTCTATAATTAAATCATGCACTCGCGAAATACACAATTCATCAATTAAATTAAAGAAGATAGATGTAAACAAGAAAAATAATTCCTTAGAATTAAAATCAAATATCCAACATGATGAATCAACAATTAATTACCCCAAACTAGGTTACATCCCTAACCCTAGTTTGGGGATTTAGCTACTCATAACCATGTTCGAAACCATAGAAATAAATAAACTAAGTTCCATAAAAATAAGTAAGAAGGAAGGAAAAACTCTTAGAAAGATCGTAAAGAATTCCGTCGAATCCGGTAGAAGACTCCGTCAAGTTGTAACCTTGCTCCTCCAAAATAATACGTTCAAGTCTTTCTCAGAGAATACGGCTAAAACTCAAGAACAATAATAAAATATCTCCCCCCTATACTAAAAATTACTCTCCTTATATATTCAGTCTTGGAGAGGAAACCTAAAAAGAAATAATAAACCTACTCTAATTAGGATACTAAAAGATAAATTCTAATTGAGAAATAATAAAATTTAAAAGACAAGTCATAGCTCCAATCTCCTTGCAAAACCCGTAGGTCTCCTTTGGCCCATTTGTAAAGCAGGCCCAAGTGTCAATTTCAACTCCCTTTCTTCAATTTCAGCTCCCCATAAGGCATGGTCATGCCTTAAGATAACTTCTGCACTGTTTTTGCCCCAATTTGCTCCATTTTTCATCAGTTTTGGACTCCAAAGTCCTAACCTGAAATATCATGAAAAGAGATGTAAAATCCACCCAAATAAACAAGAATTAAACATTTAAAGCTCAAAATATAAGGTGGGATAAGTGCATAAAACACACTTATCAGGCCACAGGCCCACTGCCGACATAAAGATGGGCCCACGGGATCGTACACATTGAGCGACTAAACACTGACTTAAGGAATCACATGTATGCTTGGAATATACACTCTGGAGAGAGAGTCATATATATTAATTATATTATAAAGATCAATTGGACTGATCATAGTAATAAAATTAATATATTTAATTGGCTCTTCGTAATTAATTGGATTAATTATGAGAGTATTTCCTGGGTGGAAATATTCATATGTATAGGTTTACATATGAATTTTATTTTGTGAAGATCTAATTTAATTTGATGGATTAAATTAATTGGTCAAACCGATTTTAATTTAAATGAATAATATGTTACTTGGTGTAATATATTAAATACATGGGTAAATTATCTTGTGGCTTGAAATTAGTTTAAGCCAGACTAATTGAAATAGGTTTGGGTTTGAATTAAAAGAAGTAAGCCTACACAGATGAAGGAGCCAACTTGGGCCAAAATTCCCGATTGGAATTTCGGCCACCTACGGTAAAAAGAACCTTAGGATTTTCGGCCAACATACTTGAAAAAAAAAAACAAGTTAGCCGAAATTTGTCTTTCCTCCTCTCCAAAGTTTGTGTTTTCCAACGCTAGCATGGGTAGTGTTCATTTGGCGTTTGTGTACGTGAACGAGGAGGGTTTTTAGTTTGATTCCTGCAGTCTGCATCCATCTCTTGAAAGAGATATTCCTGGTAAGAGATTTATCTCTTTTAATTAAATTTTTGTTTTTCCAATTTCCATCTCAATTGCTCCTGGGCATGGATTTGAGGAAATTATCGCGTTCTTCCGCTTTAATCGGATGATTTCCGGTGACAAATCCCAACAAATGATGGTGTAGGATTAATAGTGCCAAGACCAGTAACAGTAGAGGAAGAGCCATCTGCTAGAGTAACATGGGTATGAACTTTTTGTGATTTAAAAGTAGAGAAAAGACTCGAGTTACCTGTCATATGATTTGAAGCACCAGAGTTAATGATCCATTTGGAAGAGGAGGAAAGAAGACACTTATTAGTGGTACCTGATTCTGTAATAGCAGTGGTAAGATGAGATGAATGCTTTAGTGCTTCCTGATACTGAGTCAACATTGTAAACTCTTCTGCAGAAACAATGTAAGTTGTAGGAGTGTAAGATGAGTTCGGAGTTTCATTGGTGGCAACATGAGCGAATCGAGACCGCTGATTTTTATTTTGCAGTTTCTTGCAAGTACTCTTAGTATGTCCTGGCTCGTGACAATAGTAGCAAATGACACCTTCAGTATTGGAGGGTTTATTGTCACGATTACCACCATGATTTTAACCCTTTTATGATCTCCTTGTAGTACGACCAATGAGAGTATTAGAGGTTGGATCAAAAGACGCAGTAAAGTGATTGTTGGCACTACAAAGCAGGTGAGTGTAAATCGCATCAAGGCTGGAAATTTCAGTGCCAGAGAGGATTTGAGATTTACCTATCTCAAATTAAGGATCAAGCCCAGCCATAAAGCTCATCACTGCAGTCTTCTCCCGTTGAGTTGGCTGCACTTTTACATCAGGACCAAAAGGCAAGACATTATTGAGTTCTGCATATGTTCGCTTAAAACTCATAAAATAAGTTTGAAGTGATTCTCCATTCTGTTGAGGATAATGAAAGTCCTTATAGATATCATAAATACGAGAAATATTATCTTTTCCAGCAAACAAAAATTCCAGATAAGTCATCAGTTCTTTGACAAACTCACAGTGATTAGTAAGACTGACAATTGAATCATCAATAGAGTTGCGAATTTGGACGAAAATTCTGGCATAAGCTCTCAGCCATGTATTGTCACCATGAGGTGGCTCATTAGTTAAATGATCATCAAGAGAAATAGAACGCATATAGACTCTGATTGTTTTAGACCAATCCAAAAAATTAGGGCCGATTAACTTTTGTCCCGTAATTTTAGCAAGTGTGGGAATAAACTTAGTCACTATAGTAGTGTTGTTTTCGTCACCCATATCTTAGAAGCAGAAACAGTGCCTAATAAGAAGAGAAAAGAATACCGGCGAGTAGAAGAATAACCAGATCAGAGATGAGACCAGATGGGCTTGCTGGGGGTACAAAGGCAATGCCAGAGCAGAAAGGAGATCGCCGGAAAATGGGAGACAGGACAGAGATAGAGGTGGCACGTGTATCTTATGCACAGACAAGACAAAGATGGAGGTGGCACGTGTATCTCACGCGCAGTTGCGGCGGTGACCGGAGTTACAGAGAATCGCCGATCGGCACACAAACCTTCTTCTAGAACTAGAGGTGAGGCAAAAAACGAGGTCTGGAACCTTAACCCCAAATGTCTATTCACTGGACAGACGGGAAAAAAAATGGGTACAAGTCTGTTCACTGGGACAGACAAATTTCAACGAAAGAGAGAAAAGAGAACTGCTCACAATGGCGGCTCTGATACCATGTTATGATCAGAAAAATTAAGGAAAATATTGTGCGTATTCCATTGAGTATGTACAGGTATTTATACAGTCTAAGAATGCTAAGTAAGGAAATTAATTAATTCCTAATCCCTATGATTAAGCCTATACAATATTTACAGCTATACAATAATAACACTTATCAAATTGTTTAAATTGGTTTAATTCCTTTTTTCTTTTGGGCTTCTCCAAACTAGTCATTCTGTGTACATAACTTATATTTGGGGAAATTATATAATAGACCCGGTCCATGTGGACCTTCCCAATAAGAAATTAACACATAAGAGTTTTTTACTTTTCCAATGCTAATATTGCTTACGTGTCAGTTTTTCAGTAGAACGGTCCACATGGACCCGGTCCACTATAAAATTTCTCCTTATATTTGATTTTTTTTTTTTTTTTCATAGTGTAAGTTCTTTTTGAATCATCTTGCTGCACAGGTAATTTATTTATACTAATATAAATATTAGTAAATCAAAAAACTAACTTTTATGTGCCTGAAAGAATGAGGCCTAACTTAATTAGTCAAAGATATTTGCAGACTTATCGTTGTAGACAGAGAAGAACAATTAGAAACACTAAAAAATTCTCAAAAATAAATAAATAAATAAGAAACACTAAAAAGAGAAGAATAATATGTAATAAATAAATTAGTAATAATAGTAATAACAAATTGATCACCAGCATAATTATTATGATAATTCTAGGATTGTCAGGAGCAATACGAAGGGCCGTCCTGACTGGGAGCTCGACCGAACAGGGACAGGGATAAATATATCCCTGACTGCTAAATGGATAGGGATGAGATACTTCTTCCCGTTTCGTGCGCTCTTGTTCCCATTTTCGTTCCCATTTTAGTTTCCACGAGGATCCGAGACAATATCTGTGTTAAAATTCTCATTTCTAATTATTTCTAATATTATATATATAATTATATATTTATCTTATATAAATAATTACATTCTGTAATATTAAAATAAAATTAAAAATAGAGTTTTATATTGATTGTTTAATGCATTTATAGAATTAATTAGATATTTATTTAGATTATGGATGTTTATCAATATTATCTTAAAATTAAAAAAACTATGGCTTCAAAATTTAATTTTACTTTCTTTGTTTAAAAAAAAAACGTCTTAATGGAAACTGAAAACCCGCGGAATACCATTCCTTGACGGGACCGAGAATGGAAATTAAAATTGTTTCAGTTCACTAAATAGATATGAAAATAGGAATACCAACGAAATAGGACAAGATAACCAATTCCCGTCCCATTCCGTCTCGTTTGCATTGCTAGATAATTCATGACGGGATTAGCTCAACTTCCACATCCAGGCATGAGCCGGTGTATGCCACCTATCATGCAGCTGCAAGACAGTCGTTGGGGTGGTCGTTAATTTTCTTAATGCTCAAGTCTTTTCCTTTGACCCCACAAACTTATCAAAAAATATTATGTCCTAATATTAATTATATTCCCTTTTTTTTTTAATTCTTATATTTTTAAGCTTTCTTGTCTTCTCTTTGTAATTTTGCAGTGAAATTTTGGCTTTTTAAAGATATATTTTTCTCTCCTATAATTAATTGTAAAGATTTTTTTTGTCCCTTTTAACGATTTAACTTGTAATTGGGCCCGAGGGTCCACACGTGGAGGCCATTTTTCAGAATTGGAGTAGTTTTGTTTCGGTTGAAGTGCTGAGTTTCCCAATGAATTTCGGAATTTGTTTGTGCACATCGTTTTAGAAAATTCTCAATCTCCCAGAGACGAAAATTGCAAGATTAAGAAAGTTCTTAATACCATCAACTAACCTCTCGTTGACTCGCAAATTGTTTCTGGAAACCCCACGTTCGATTATCTACTTTAATTTTCGTCATAAATTTCAGTCTCCTTACTCTTCAGTCTTTCACTTTGCCTTCTGGTTGCCTCTGGCGCGGTTACAGCCGACTTCAGTGAGATCTCCGCGGCAAGTTCTTGATATTTCTGCCTGTGAATTTCTATCTGCTTAGATTCCATTTTCATCAATCTTTTTTTGAAACGAAGCGAGATAGTGAAGGGGCGAAGTTCGAAAATGGTGGAATCCGAGAGCAAGAAGGAGAGAGACAGTGAAGGGAAGCGGTGGACATTGGTTGTAATTGGTTCTGTCATTGTTCTAATTTGTGCTTTGGCTACCGCTTCTATTACTACTCCTAGGATCTCTCTCTTTGGACCGTCCAAAAAGTCTTGTAGCTGCCCTCAGGTTTGCATTCTTCTGCTTTTACATATGTAATCGTTTCTGATATTTCTTGAATGCAATCATCCTTTTCAGTCAAAAAAAAAAAAAACCTTAATTGAGAATCGTTATTTTGGTTATGGTGTGATTTCATATTTTTTTAATTGGTAGAATGTCGTCTTTGGTTCTGTTTCTGTTGATTTGGTTATGTTTTGAAATGATTGGAATTGGATTAGGGCATTCTATTCTCTTATTAAGTGGCAGTTTCTTTTATTGGTGCAGAAGTTTAGCGGGATGGCGGAGGATTGTTGCTGCGACTATGAGACAGTTGATCGTCTCAACCAAGAAGTGTTGCATCCATCGCTCCAAGAGCTTGTGAAAACCTCATTTTTTCGATATTTTAAGGTTTGGATCCGAAATATTTGTACAATTACTGTTTGTGGATGTACATTGCAATGTGAAAGCAATGGATCTCATACAATGTAGCCATGGAAGTTTATGCATTATAGAAAAGAATGTGTCTATGTTGTTTTGGTTTTCGTTATAGATTTATATCATAGAAGGAATCGTTCAATTTTCGTTTGATTTTTAAGTTGTAAATGAGTTTATGTTTCTTATTTGCCTTTGAATTTGTTGCTGGCAATGATTAATCTGATTTGTGAAGTTTCATATTTTTAGTGGGATGCAGATGTTGGGGTATTTTTTCCATGTTGTTGTTTCCCTTTCATTGCCAGATGTGCATATTTAGTGAAGTACTTAAGTTTAGATCTCCAAGTGCGCTTCTTATTGTGTTGTAGATCAGTTGATTGATATGCTGTGCTTTAATGTCAAGATAAATTTGGTAACCTTTCTCTACACTGGATTCTTGATGCTCATGTTCTTGAATGGAAATTAAATTCAGATTTCTCCACTGGCCCTTTACTTTGGTCAGAAGCAGCTAATGTATGAAATTTGATCACTTGAAGTTGGTCCTCTAATCCGGATATAATATCCTCCTCTATCCTCTTCATATTTATTACTGGACTATTTAATTATGTGCAACTTGCATACTGTGACTTTATGCGATCTATGTTAGTTTATTAAAGCCTTTTGTTCGGAATATTTGGTAGGTGAAATTACGGTGTCGCTGCCGATTCTGGCGTGCTGACGGCATGTGCGTTTTGAGGGATTGCAGAGTGTGTGATTGCCCAGAAAGTGAGTTTCCTGAATCATTTAGGATACCCCGCCATCGAGGCCTTTCATCAGATGATCTTCTATGTCAAGAAGGGAAGCCTCAAGCTGCTGTTGATCGAACCCTTGATAGTAAGGCATTCAGGGGATGGACAGAAATAGATAATCCCTGGACAAATGATGATGAGACGGACAATGGTATGTTATTTCTCTTCTTGCATGATGGAACACGTTATTATTGATATTTAATAAACTCTTAATGAGAAGTTAATAATTTTCGATCTTGCTAAACATATAGGATATTTATTGATCATATTCTGCTACTGGAAAACAAATATGATTGGATAACATGCTTATGTGATAGTATGGTGATCATTTTTTTTCTGTCTTAATATATAGTTAGGTTCTTGTTGTAAATAGTAGTACTTGTATTCTAAATGTTTAAGTTCGTTGAGCAAATAATAAAGCTTTTCTTTTTATTTGTTTGTTTATTATGTTTTTCAGCTGAATTGACATATGTGAATCTTCAATTGAACCCTGAACGCTATACTGGTTATACTGGTCCATCGGCTAGAAGGATATGGGATGCAGTGTACTCTGAGAACTGCCCCAAATGTAAGTTTTATAATCTCTTCATATTCATGCGCATGTCCTTCCATACTTTACCTCAAAAAAAAGTATGATTTGTGTTTTTCTACCTCTTGTGAAGATCAAGTAAAGGCATAGTTAAACACGT
The DNA here is from genome assembly GCA_039660915.1 of Euphorbia tirucalli. Classification (NCBI taxonomy): domain Eukaryota; kingdom Viridiplantae; phylum Streptophyta; class Magnoliopsida; order Malpighiales; family Euphorbiaceae; genus Euphorbia; species Euphorbia tirucalli. Next base: position 10,462,810 of record CM077638.1, read on the forward strand.
GAACAATCATCATATCAAGAAATAGAAAATAGAATTTTTTTTTTTTTATGATAAGTCTGAATGCACTTGCTTCTATGAATTGCTTTGTTTCTACATGTAACTTCCACTTCTGCTAGGCATAAATAGAAGATACGAACTGGAGAATTTTGTGCTTTCATTGCTATGGCTAATGCTATGATTTGTGCTCGAACAACTATTGATATCTCACTTTATTTTGATGAGTACATCAACATGCTTTAGCTGTTGTAGTCCTGATATTACTATTAGATATAGCTGTGGTTTCTATATTTGCATGGTTTGAGCAACCTAGTTATTTTCACATTACTACAATCTGATGTGGACTTTCAATGTCATGTGCAGACCCTTCTGGAGAGTTGTGTGAAGAGGAAAGGATATTGTACAAACTGATATCTGGTCTTCACTCTTCAATTTCGATCCATATAGCTGCTGATTATCTACTGGACAAATCTACAAACTTGGTATCGATTTAGGTTCATGTTTTACCCATATGGCATATATGAACTGTGAACCTGTAGCCATTTTCAATTTCAGATTTTCATTACAAAATTCTGATAGTTCAATGGCTGAGAGACACGAAGTGGGCTATCCAAAACGTATAAGTCTTGGGTTTTAATTTCATTTCTTTGTGGGCTTTGCATGGGTTTTCAATTTCAAATATAATTGATTTTATGGTGGTGGGCTGTCGAAAAAGGAGCAGTTTTTTCAATTAAGTAGGTCAATGTTGTCTATTAAAAGGAGTGTGTATATGTATATATATATGCTTATCGGTGCTTTACCTGAAGGTTCTATTCACTAATTCTTGCTTCCTTTTTTCTCTATTTGCAGTGGGGCCAAAATATTTTGTTGATGTATGATAGAGTTTTAAGATACCCTGATCGTGTTAGAAACTTGTACTTCACATTCCTATTTGTTCTACGAGCTGTAATGAAGGTAAGGGTTATTGGATAAAAAAGTTTGTTATATTATAATATATGCAATTAAATGACAGGAATGTGTTTCTTCATTTTCTTGTAGGCGGTATAATTTGCTAGCATTTTATTTTGTATGTATCATCAAACATCTAAATGATAGAAATAATATTACCTTTTCTCTAAGGTTGTTTCAAGTAATAAATTATCCTGTAATGCATTTAGGCTACAGATTACTTGGAACAAGCTGAATATGATACTGGTAACACTAATGAGGACCTGAAGACGCATTCCTTGATGAGACAGATGCTTTATAATCCAAAACTACAAGCAGCATGTCCACTTCCATTTGATGAAGCTAAGTTGTGGAAAGGTCAACGTGGACCTGAACTGAAACAGAAAATTCAAGGGCAATTCAGAAACATTAGGTTTTTCTCCATTTATTTTGGTTCTTTTATGAAATATTTCCCAGTGAAAGCCGAATAATATGTTTAGTTTCAAATGTAAAAGCCAAGAGACTGTTTGCCTCTATATATAAGTATGATTTTTATCTCTCTCAATTTTATAAATTGTTTAAAGCACAATGTTGTGTCCCGCATTACTGACTTTGTGGCAGTGATATGACTTGATCTCTTGGCAATTGCAGTGCATTGATGGACTGCGTAGGATGTGAGAAGTGTAGACTTTGGGGGAAGCTTCAGGTTCTTGGTCTTGGTACCGCACTGAAAATCCTCTTTTCTGACAATGGCTCAGAGCCCTTGGTTCAGACTGTAAGTATCAAACTCTAAATATGGTGATGGTAAACACCTGCCTTGCCTTGTTTCTATCTGAGGATAAAATCCAGTATGTTTCTTGTTAATGCAAGAAAGTGGATCCATCATATTTATTTCCCTTAGCTTTCTTTTTCATCACATTTTTTACATTATTCAAGGCCATTGAAACTCTGACAGACGACTTGATATATTGGTCAAGTTTCACCAGAATATATGATTGTTAAGGACTGAAGGTCAAAACATGTATTTTTACGTCTTGCAATTTGTTTTGGCACTGAAGCATGTTATTCTGGTTGTCAGTTGCAGTTACAAAGGAATGAGGTTATTGCTCTTGTAAATCTACTTAATCGGCTATCTGAGTCAGTTAACCTTGTCCGTGAAATGGGACCTGCTTCTGAAATGATCATGAATTCTTCACCCATTGCTCCGAGCAACCTGTCGCAAAGAGTTGGGGCATCATTATTCAAATCATAGGTAACTGATTGACTTTCAAGTATTTTATCATCGTCTGATGGTTGTTTAATTTTTTCTGTTTTTTGAGTGTAGTTACTCACTAGTTGGTTTGTTTATTGCAGCAGCAGCTGGTAACTTGTAGGAGCTCAGCTTTGAAGTTGCACATATTTCCAAAAAGACTAGAAAACTTAATCATAGTTTCGTGGACAGCATACAACAGAGATGTAGAAGAGTAATCTCAAGAAATATAATGAACGGAAGTGGTCTATTTTGCTTTTGTACTCAATATTTTAAGTTATGAACAAGGTCAATGTTTTGAACATTTTGTAACATTCGGAATGAAAAGGGAAGGTGACTGACCATTTACATCGATAAATTTGGTTAACTTTTGTTTGGCAATACAATGATAAGTTTATATGGTTTTAGGATAGAAACCATTTCAGAACGCACATCACTTCTTTCATTTTAGCCAAATGCATCAGTTTCAATAAATTACAACAATTTACAGAATTTGTAACCCATAATTGATAAGTTTGGTAAAAGTACAAAGACGTTAACAGAGAAATATGCTGGAATGACAAGTTTGGAACTAGGATTGGAAAAAATAAAATGAATTACTCAAAAGCATATTATCTATTAATATGATACACTTTCTACACTATCATTCGTGTCCACCCCTGCTAACTCCATGGAAGTGTTTTTTCGTACAGGGAAAATTAGTTATATATCATATGCGACTCTCAGTTCGATATTTAGCTGCCTCCACTTCCTAACAAAACAGTAAAAATGGTGCTTCGTCCGTAGATGCAGGAAATGAGTGATCACAACATCTGTAAACAGTGACAATAAACAACACATAAGCTCCAGTTCAAGATGGAGAAATAACAGGCAATGACCACAACAATTTTAACGTTATGTAAAACTCAATATCACAATATAATGTACTTGCGGTTCCAAGAGTTGTAGATGTTGAATGTGCAATCACAACAGAGCCATAATATTCTATGCCATTTTGCTTTATATCATATGCACGAATGAGAATAAGAATCAAGATCTCACTATAAGCTTATCGGGTCTTCTTCATACGCTTAGGGGGCCTCATTGGCTCTTTCCTTGTATCATCAGGAGTCTTGCCATCCACAAATGGCTGCAAATATCATCAGCACATGGTAGAAGTAAGAATTAGCAAACAGTAAATTGACCATTACATACAAGATAACCCTCATAATCAAGATATAATAACCCTCAAAACAACCTAAAACTAACTACTAGTTAAGGATAGAAACTTGTATTGATCATCAACAATGGCATCTACGTGACAATGTTCTACCAAAACCAAATGGCACAACCTTTTGCTTCCTATTATACAGGCAACAAAGGTTATATGCAGTAAATTGACTAGAGCTCATAGGGACTTTAATCATGTTTGGATATATGATTTGCCTAATAAGAGCATCTGAACTATACAGAAGTCACCTCTTTTTCACCCACAAACAAAATAGAAACTGTTCCATGAAACAACTCTTTCTAGTTTTAAGTTCAGGTTCTTCCTTTTTGTTAGCTGGGGAAATCACGATATTGTCTAGCATTGATAAGTTATGTTATCCAAGACGAAATCTCTGGAAAGTCCCAAAACCCAATTTGTCTGGCTTTAGATAGTTCTAACAATCTAAGCAAAATTCCCAACCCATGATTAATTTTACACAAGGAAACGAAACTATCGAGTAAATGAATGACTCCTGACAGGAGAAAAAGTCACAAATAGGCATTTTATAAACCTCTTCGACATTCTTTTGTAGCTGCAAGAGTTCCTGACAGTATGCAAGGCACTCAGCGTGGTAAACTGCAGCCAAATTCTTTATCAAAGCCTTCCTCTTGATGATACCGATCACTTTTTCAACGTAACAAAGACAATGCCAACAGTCAGATACAAAGAATACGCATAACTGAGTTTGGAATTCACAAACAGCAAAAATTCCACCAACCAAATCATTAAGCTAAAACTTCTTATCCGCTGAAACAATCAAATACAGAAATCTAAAAATCTCAATATGATAAGTAGTAATATTGGGAATCCCGAATTTCGAATTCAGTTATTTGTTCATAATTAGATAGGAACATAATCTCCGGAACGAAAAAGAACATAGTAACGAAAACCCTAAAAGCGTTGAACAAGAGAGCGATGAACAGTAGGAGGAGAAAGAGAGACAGCAGTTACTTCTACTGGGATCGAAGGGAGCAGACGGAGGAGGATCGGATGAAATTGGTACAGCGTCGTCGGGGGCAGCCGCAGGTTGAGGAGAAGGGAGTTTTTGGTCTTGACCCATTGAAGGTTAATCTGAAGGGCTATGATGATGAAGAATTATTGCGATGAGCGAGTGAATGAGTATGATCCATAAAGAATGAAATTGTACGGCCAACTCTGCTGGTCCATTTTCCCCTTTCTTCCTGCATATTCATTTCCACACACTCACTCACCTGTTAATCAATGCTCTCCTATTTTCTGGCTGTAATTTTGAGTTTTTTTTCTTTTTCTTTTTTAATTTTGTCCATTATTTCTATAGAAGTAAATAACTATTTGTTTCTAGAATAAGTAAATACATATTATCCTCTTCATTTCTTGAAGCCTAATTAACTTATTATTAATAACAACTTATTATTAATAATGACATTTTTTCATCAATTTCATTTTTATTAGACAAATGACTGAATGTTATCTTTTTGTAAAAAGTTTAACTCGGATTTAACACTATCAAGTTCATCATTTTTAAGTCAATAAATACCGATAAAAGTGGCCTACAAAATTTTAGAAAACGGATAAAATTAAACTAGAATTCTAACTAAAAAAGGATAAAGTTAGATTGTTTTGTATAATAAAAATAAAATTGATCTTCTCTAGTAATCTTAGAAATAAAATTGACTGTGTTTACACACATTACACTAGTCATTTATCCTCAAAAGTTTATTATAGAGTTCATAAGTTTTATTTTCATCTAGTCTTTAATTTTTGTTTTCAATATGTAAATCAATTTTTTTTATGGTCAAAAGCTAATAAATGTTAGAAATATAACGAATTTTCTCTTATAGCATAGAAACACCCCTCGCTAGCATTGTAATATATTAAAATATAAATATCAACATATTGTCTGTAAGATAAATGAAAACGGCATAAAGAAAAAAGTTTGGCGCAACAATGTACAATTACTTGGAACTGGTAAAAACATGTACTCACTCACAAGTTAAGAATGGAATCAAGATTTTCTTCTACATACCAGCATTTTCATAACAAGTCAAACTTGAAAAAGGATCATTCTATTTATCACTTAGCAATAACACCATATACCTAAATAATTTAACATAAAATTTTCTTTCCAGTGTCAAAATTGATTTGTTGGATCAAATGGACCCAACAAAAACAAGCAGTAAGCTTTCTTTATCTTGATGACACCATGTGAAATGGTTCTGATGTTTTCCCTTTGGTAACTTCATCTGAATTAATCAATCTCACAATTCCTCCACAGCTGTGACATCCTTTCCATTTGAAATATGCTTTAGCATTTTACCAGCTGCATGAAATTAAACAAATAATAAGAACCAATGCCGACTTTCTGATACGCATATCAAATTAGCATTCCTTCATTTTCCTGCATATGCTCCAGACAAGGGCATTTCTAACCAATTTTCCCTTGCAAAACATACGAAGATAAAGGTAATCACAGATTCATCTAAATCAGTATATCATGATGAAATATCTAGACGAGATCATATTCCTTTGAAAATGCATACTACAAATAACACTTGCAATCGAATTGTTTACGAGAAGTTAAAATAACAGATCGCACAATGCCTAACATGAAATTACTGTCCATGGCACTTCCACTAGAGCACCACACACAGAGAAATGGCCTTCTGGCCAATAGTATCAGCTATCATCCTAATCTGGTAATAATTCCTTGTTTTCTGATTACTAGATTACCACAGATGACAGGATGGCTCCAATGTCAAAGTGGGCGCATTAATTTTACATTTACCAAGAAAAATTCAATTACAATCCCGAGAACATATCATCAAGGGTTAGTAGAAAGACACATGCAAAGAAAATCACTTCATTTTATGAAGTAATACTTGCATAAACCTGAATAAGTGATTTGATAAACCAATGGAAATCAAATTGAAGTTGAAGTCATCAGCATTTAATCAAAAGTAGCAGTATCAGGAGAACCAGATAACTAGAAATTAAGCAATCATTGAGAAAGATAACAGCACAAAAGGTTTGAGGAAGAAGAAGAAAGGAAAATGATGAGATTCGCAAATTCAAACACTAAATTGAAGAAATAGAACTGGAATTGTTGATAACAAGAGGAAATTGACAAGAGCACAAAGAAACAGATAATCTAATGCAGAAGAACACTCTATCCTGCACTAGCCTAAGGAGAGAAACTCTCCTCCCAAGCCACAAGGGCGATTCCCAAAATGAATTTCTGAAAGCTACCTTTCTCTTACATACCAACTATATATACTCTCCAAACCACTCATTCCCTTAATTCCCTAAACTACCCTTCTTGCCCATTCTCCCCTTAAGTCCTCAAAGTTGCTCTCTATCACATTCTCTATCAGAAAACAGAACACAAGCAAACGCACACACACATATAACCTTGGAAGTTGAAAATTTCTCTGCTCATTTCTGAACCTGGTGCTATGGGAGAATTACTGAACAAAATATTTTCTAATCAAACAAAGAATTAAGCCATTTTCTAATCAGACAAAAGTGAAGTAATGAAGTATGAACCTAGATGAACTGTTTGGTACTTACAATTAATAGATGATCCAGCAAGACAAGTCAGTCTAGATTTTGTGTTAGCCTCAGCCAAGGGATTTGGCTTATCCTTCACAGCGATGCGAGCATCCCATACTCGTATAATTCCATCCGAAGATGCAGACGCCAATAAATATGGGTCATCAGCAGCAGCAACTTCATCCTTAGTAAGCACAACAATACCTTTAACACGAGAAGCATGTGCACCCTCAATGCTATATGCAACTTTGCCACTGTTAGTGTCCCATGCTGTTATATTCCGGTCCTCGCCACCAGTAAACAGGAGGCCATTCTGTTGGAATTCAAGAATATAAAGATAAACAAATGACACAAGACACTTACAGTCTTAGAACAGAAAATATGCATTTTCAATAAACAACCTAAGCTAGTAACAACAGAAGCGATAAAGTAGTCAAAAGCTATATAAAAGACAGTCTAAAGTTACACAAAAAAACCAGGAATCTCAATTACAGCACCTGAAACTAGATTATCAGGGTTCACTGATTCATCGTGTCAAGCCAAGTGACAGCCAGTTAAAATAAGACTAAATGAGCTAAAACAATTGCATTCCAGGAGAAAATTTCAACTTCTCATTTCATTATCAAGACTTGTAGCAGAGAAATGTAAAAAAAAAAAAATCAATTTAAAAAAAAAAAAAAAAACTAAGACTGCAAAATCAAAGCTAACCTCTCCAGGCGCAGCACAAAGAACCCGTTTGGGACAATTAAGCTCGGTCACCAATTTGGCATCTTCAGCCTCATGAATCCCAACTTTGTCTTCTGTTACCATAAAAAACTTGTCTCCACTCAAATCAAACTTTATTACACTCGCTTCCTTCCCAAGTCTACAATAAAAACTCCGCCTTCCCCTGACCAAATTCAACATCGCCAAACACTCGTCTCTTCCCACAGTAAGAGCCAATTTACCAAACGGATGTACGGACAAGTCGTTCACTCCTTTCCTGTGAGCCTTTATAGTCTTTAGGTGGACGAAAGGATCGGCATCGAAGATGCAGACGGAGCCGTCGGCGGAGGCAGAGAGTAGGTTGCGGGGGAATGACAGGGAGGGCGGCGTGAAAAAGGAAAGGGAGGTGATGGACGAATTATGTTGGTGGAGGGTGCCGAGAGAGGAAGCTGAGGAGATGTCGTAGACATGAATGGTATCATCGGAAGAGCCGGATGCAGCGACGCGGCCAGCAGTAGCGGCGGTGGTGATGGGGGCGAGATGGGAAGAGTAGGAGAAGAGTTGAGTTAGGGTTAGATTTTGTTGGGAATCAGAGTGTTTCAAAGGTTTAAGCTTGAAGCCCCATATAAATTTCTCGTAAGAGCCTGCTATTAGACTCATAGCGGCAGCGGTGGAGGCAGAGGCAGAGGCAGAGGCAGCGGCAGCGGTGAAGGCGGCGACGATGGTGGCTGTAAGGGATGATTTCGGGAGAGAATTTGGTAGGGTTTAATTTAAGGGCTTCACATACCAAAACGCGGCGTCAAGCCTTCTGTTTTTTTCTTTTACATTTTTTAAGATGAGAAAGCCCTCCGGCTAATGAAAAACAATGCCGGGTAAAGAAAGGACTTTTTAGCAAAATACGTTAATCATGCACCCAGACCTAATATAGAGATTCTCTCAAAAACATTACAAAAAATTTTTAAAATTCTCAAAATACCTAATTTCTCATGTGGACGCCAAATGTTTCAATCGTTCCTCGAATCTCCTTCCTTTATTCCACCATAAGTATCGTGAACAAAAAATTACTATCTATGGTCTGAATCGGTGTAGCTTGTTCACTCTTTTGGCCATCAGAACTGATTTTACTGGCTGCTTTAGTGGCCAGCTGCATGCGGAAAACCTTTTTTTCTGTGGATTTTTTTATTGTTTGCTATGTATGAACCATTGTTGAATGAATAAATAAAAAAATATTTATTTACTATAAAAATTAATATTGATGAAAGAATGACACGATTTGAGTGGCTAATTTATATCGATAAAAGGAGAAAATGATTTTTGTGTGTTTAGTTATTTATATTGATTTTTTTCAATTTTTAATTTGGTTATGCAAGTAAAAAGAAGCGATAAGTAAAAAGTTTAGTTACAGTGAAATTAATTAACTAATAGCACAGTATATACAAGTATCCCTATTTTTTTTTTTTTTTTTTTGCTTGTATAACTTATGCTTAGTATATAAAAGTCCTCCAAATGTTTATTTGCTTATGTTAGTTTATGCATGATATACAAGTGTCCTTCAAATATGTTATTTTGATATATCTATTTACATATTTTGATACATTTTGAATACATTTGTTTTTTTTACCTTGTCTTTTAACTATTTAAATCAGTATATGAAAAAAAAAAAAAAAAGCAAATGTAAATATATTAACACACCAAAACATATATCAACACAGTATTATAAATATATAAAAAATGTATCAACAAATATATATGAATTCATAAATGTATCAACACATTATACAGTAAAAATGCATATATAACAACATTCAAACAACAAAACATGTATCAACACAATATCACAAATATATATAAAAAATGTATCAGATATGTATTAACACATTATATGGTAAAAAACACGTATATAACAACAACCAAGCACTAAAACATGTATCAACACAGTAACACAGATATATAAAAAATGTATTAACACACTATATAACAAAAAATGCATTTATAACAACAACCAAACACCAAAACATGTATCAATAGTCTATTTAAATAAATTTTTTTGCCTCGTTTTTTAATTTATTTAAAATTGTTTTTATTAATTTTAATTACATTTTATGTTGTTTCCACGCAATTTTCTTTATTTTATCTTATTTTTACATGCATATCGTTATTTTATATTGTCTATATTTATTTTTTGCATTGTATCGAATGTGTATTAATTATTTATAAATAACTAAAAATATATTGCTATTAAAATACATAAAGATTATAAAATGTACCAATAAACTAGTTAACATATGAAGAGATGAAAATGAATCAATAATTTTGATTTCACTTTATTTTTTTAGTTTTCTTATGAATGAGCAATAAGGAGCAAAGTCAACGGGAGCGAAATCGATTCTTTAATACCATATGCAATTTTGGGACACATTTAAAAAATAATTCTCAGAAGAGTCATTCCATTAATGAAATTCTATGCTAAATTTTGTATAGAAGTACAAGAACAATCAGAATAATTAGAAGTGATAGAAGAAGAAACAAAAAACATATTAAGGGAAGTGATATTGGCAGTTTAGAAGAAAAAAACATGTATAAAAGAAAACGACAGACGAAAAAAGTATAAAGAGAACGTAATTAAGAAAAAAAAAAGTGTTTTAAAAATTAAGTAAAAGTATAAGCGGAAAAAGTAATGAAACCATAATAAATTTTTAAGGGGTCCAATTTATAACAATTTTTATTAATTAAAAGTATTTTCGATATAATTGAACATACATACAAAAAAAATTAAGATAACATAAAATACTAGTATTAAGATAATAACTACATATATTTTTCAATTTGTTGTACATATTCGTCAAACAACTTGAAAATATTAAATTACTGAATGCAACAATTAAACAGAATATAGTAATAAATTGATATTTCATTACTATTAAGCTAACACGTCATTGATCTTATTCAACTATTAAAAATTAGTGTGAATTCATTTTTTTTAATAATAATCTAGGAATGAGTTTATTGAAAACATTATATGATTAGGACAAGGACAAAGACATATATAAATTAGGAATGTAGCATATTTATAATTTAATAATCTTAATCATAAAGTAAGCAAAGGGAAGTGAGTTAATTCTTAGTCATGAAATCTAATGTGGTAAATAGTGGTAATTTTACAAATATAGGGTAAATTTTAGAAAAAAAATGTAAATCATCAATTATTTTAGTAAATTTAATAATAGTAAAGTAAATTTAGTTTAGAAAAAAAATAATTTCTAATTTTTAAGGACACACTACAAAGAAAAGTTGCATTTATAAAAAACAAAGAAGTTGGTTGTAAAAAAACAAAGAAGTTGCATTTTAGTGAAAATTGAAAGTTTGGATGTTAAATGAAAAAAATTAAACGGTAGAAAGTTAAAAGTTTAGTTATGTACAGGTCTCCAAAATGTTATTTTGGCAGGAAATTTAGTTGGCTACCAACTGAAAAGTGTTCCTTTGAGCTAATGGTCAGTGGCCACATAAGCACATATTAACTCATAATTACTCATAAAATATATAAATAAATATTAAAATAATACACAGATACCAAATTTCTGGTTCGAAGCAATTCCTGGCTTTGCTACTGCTTCTTCTTCTTCCTCAGCAACTTCCTCTTTTCCAGGACTTCAGCTTTACCTTCTCTCCTCATCTGCTTCATTCGATCTCTTCTCACTCCAGCATTTCTTTCCATTTAATTCGGACACTGTCAATTTTAATGACGGATTAGGTAATTTTTTCCTATTATGTTTCTCGCTTTCTCTGCTTGGTTCTCAAGAAAATGTAGTAGTGTTGATGGAACCTAGGATTTATCTGTTCAGTTTTGCGATCGCTTATTATTTGATGCAAGTGTCGATTTTATTCACTCGGAGTTCTCCTATTGTGATTTTCAGATAGTTGAAGCTCTATTAAATAAACGTGATTCTGTAATCGAGGTTTTTTCTATTGAAAATTGTTTGTTCCATTGTAATTTGTAAGAAGTTCGAAGTAGTAGAGTTTAAAACTTGGAATTTTTATATTTAGGAATTCAGAGAACAATGACTATTTTTGGCCTGTAAAATCTCGCCGAGACTTCAACTCAAATTTTGAGGCTCACATTGAGAAATTGTAACCTGTATCCACTTAGATTGTTCTTCAAAGTATGCCTTATAAGGCGTATCGCTGACAACTCAAGAAACAAACTTATTATGGATTTGTAATATTGAATTATTTGAGTTTTGGATGAAGTACACTAGATTTTATTCTAACTACATTTGTTTCAAACTTCTGCATATTTGTTCTTATACCGTGATGTTTAGGATTAAGGAATAATTGAAAATTTTCACTTGTTAAGGAAACCATTCAACTAAGTAAGCTATGTGGCTGTTGAGTGTTCTATCTGATTTTCGACTCCTGACACAAAAAGTAAGTAAAAGGAATGAGAATTACTACTGTATAACTTTGTTTAGATGGTAACTTTTTTAAAAAAAAAATTGTTTTGGGGCAAGAAGAGAGAAAGGCAGAGGAACTGGAACTTCTCGGATACAGTGTCTTCTGTGTAGTTCCTAAGATTTTAGCATTTAATAAAAGTGGATGTGAATTTAAATTACAGAAACGTTTGGGACTCTAATTTTCACTTCTCTAGATTTCATGGCAATGGGAAGTAGGATTTTGGGAGCAACTTTGTAACTTAAATTCTTAGATTTCTATTAGTTTGGAAGGAGTGCATATACATATTTTCTTGAAACATCTCTTGCAGCTTGTGTGCTCTTCTTCTGATTATTGTTGGATGCCAGGCTTTGCTCTCAAAGTATTTGGATATTATTGCAGTGGTAATAGTGAAATTCCGTGCCGATGGATGTGGATGAGGGAAGTACCTCATCAGATTCCACAGTAGTTCGATCGATTCCTATACAATCCAGGGGATCTAAGGGTAATTATGTTTTCATACTTCTTTACCATAATTTTGTTTGTATCAATTTGTTTGATGGGCCGTACTTGGTTATATATGTGCCTGTGCTAGTATTTATTTTCCTTGTTTCTTTTGTTCCATTTTGTTTTCCTACTGAATCAATGTATTCCGGCAGTATAGATTATTTCCAAGATTTAAACTCAAAAGTTATAGTATTTAAAGAAACAAAATAATTGTATATTTAACTCAACTAAATTTTAATATAGAACTAATCAGTTTTAATTATATGGATTAGTTTCTTCTGTTCCGCTTGGTTCAGGGTTAATATTTGGGGATGTCAAGCCTTTTTTGCACTTGTAACTTTTATATTATTTTAGATCTGCCCTTCGTTTTCTTTTTAGTTGCAACTTCAATTTGCTTAACCTATTGTGCTGATACATTTACTAGTTTTCGTCTTAAAATTCTTCCCCATCTTAACTTAAAGCGGAAGATAATTCAGATTTGCAATTGCTGGTTTCATTAGGGTTTTCTTTTTTCTTGCTTCTTAAAAGAAGAAATACTTATCACTACTCTGACTCAACTATGCACTAGTGTAGCTTTTAAGTTCCGTCCTCCTCCAACACATTATTAACAAGTAGATAAAAAAAATTTATGTGGCTATTCTTCTGCATACTGATTTCTAAAATATTTTTGCATGGTCCATGCTTTAGTAAATGTTGTTTCTCTCTCTTGCTTAGTCTTACTTAACCTGTCAGTGGTTTTTCTTTTTCTCATTTTCCAATATAAGTTCAAGTTTTGCTAGACACGGTAGGCATATGAAATTGAGAGGTAGGCGTGGAGCATCAAATGTTAACCTCTCAAAAATAGTGGAGCAATTGCTCCGTTTTTAGTCACAGCTCTTATCAGTCTTCGTTTTGAAATATGCAAACCACTTTTATTAATAAATTTTTGGCTTATGATTCAATTTTGGGGCATCTAATTTGCAGCTAGTTACTAATTGGATATCTTTTTGAAAATATATCCTTTCTGTGCTTTCAAACTTACTCATTTTTCTTGATAACTTATTGTGTTTTCTGATGCTGGTAGCTCTCTATCAGTTTAAACAGCAAAGTCTTCCAGCCTGTAAACCTGTCCTGACGCCATCATGGGTGAGTGTATGAAATTTGTGCCAATATGTGAATATCGCTGTTATTGGATATTATCTTATGTTGATGTTTTTCTTGGAATTAATTCTCTGTTGCAGGTTATTACAACATTTTTGTTGATCGGTTTTCTTTTCCTTCCTATTGGGCTTGTCACTCTCCGTACTTCTCGTAGTGTAAATGCCTTGTCAAATTGCAGTAAATTGTCATTTAGCTTTTCATTTTCTACTTTTTTTGAAGTGGATTTATTCATTTTAAATCGATGCTTGTTTTGTAGGTTATTGAAATCATGGACCGATACGATGCAGATTGTGTACCTGAGGCATTTAAAGGCAACAAGGTGTCATATATCAAGGATAGTTCGGTTCCCAAAAATTGCACTCGTTATTTGAAGGTTATATATTTCTTCTTTCTTTTTCTAGTCTTGCCTTTATTGAGAGTAGTTTCCAGAATTTTATCATGCAAGATTATGAAACTATCAAGAATGTGTTTTTGCTTAATATTTAGCTGACAATTGCCTTCCATTTTTACTTTTGTATGAATGAATGGATAGTGCATTGTGATCTTCCTCAAGCTTTAAAGGATGCCATTTTTAGATACTTAGCTAGCACTTATGCTTTACTGCTTTCCTTTAGCTAGCACTCGGCAAATTATATTGCAATGCGATATGTCTAATAATAAGTGCAAACAGCAATACTCCTGTGGATATAGTGTATTTTTACCTGTCATTTACATGGAAACTTACTAAATTATTTTAGGAGTACATGTCTTAAACTTTAAAGGTTATTGTTTTAAGATGTTACCTGATACATACAATCCCTCCTTTTTATGATGCTACCATTTTGGATCCTGAATTTTACCTCCGACATGAAGTAATTTGACCAGTTGCACCCCAGTGCAGACACACCTTCAATGACTGCATTTAATTCTTTTAAATTGTTTTTTTAAACTGAAGTGAATTCTCGCATTGGCACTGATGTAGAAGTTAAACTACTTATGACCCTCGAATATACTGATTGTGGAGGAGCAAATCTAATCCTTTACAGACTTCTTCCTCTAGCCATTACTTTAGCCTCTCATAATATGGGAAATCCAGGGCTGACAAAGACCTCTGAACATGTCATGTGGGGAGTAGATAGTAGTAGTCTGGTTGGTGCTCAAATGAATCATCTTGTTGGTTGCTTGCCTTCTGAACAGTTATACAAGCTTTGATTTTGTAATCATTGATTTCTTATCAAATTGTTTAAATTGGTTTAATTCCTTTTTTCTTTTGTGCTTCTCCAAACTAGTCATTCTGCGTACATAACTTATATTTGATTTTTTTTTTTCATAGTGTAAGTTCTTTTTGAATCTTGCTTAACAGGTGAACAAGCATATGAAAGCTCCAATCTACATATATTACCAGCTCGACAACTACTATCAAAATCACCGAAGGTGTAACTTTTTTCTTAGCTATCTTTCATGCTGTGAGTCAATGGCTTCATTGAAAACAAATTGTTATGTGCTTTGCTGGGTACCAATTGGACTTTCATATCACTGATGCACTAATTTGTTTGCACCGCATATCCTGTTAGTGGTGCTTTACCATCAGGTTTGCTATAAGCTGGTAGCCTTCAAGTTCATTAACCATTTTAAGAAAAATTTACAAAGATTCCCCTCCATTTTTTATTAGAAAATGTCCTTAATTTTCCTTTATTAATAGTAGTCCTTCTAAAACATTGGTTATATTTCTAGTTTGGTATCTGCAGCTTTCAATGTTTTAAATAATCTTATTCCTTAATTGACCTTTATTAATAGTGGTGCTTCTAAAACATTGGTTATATTTCTAGTTTGGTTTCTGCAGTTTCCTATGTTTTAAATAGTCTTATTCATTGTCCAGCATCCAAATTCCACATCACTAGCTTCTGACGATTTGCAGGTATGTCAAAAGTAGAAGTGATCAGCAGCTCTTATATGGACTGCAGTATAATGACACCAGCTCCTGTAAACCCGAACAGTCCAACCATGGTCTTCCCATCGTCCCCTGTGGGTTGATTGCCTGGAGTTTGTTCAATGACACATACACATTTATTCGTGGGACAGCAGAATTGACGGTCAACAGGAAGAACATTGCTTGGGAGAGTGATCGTAACCACAAGTTTGGGAAAGATGTATATCCTTTCAATTTCCAGAATGGGACCTTGATTGGTGGTGGAAATCTAGATCCAAATGTCCCTGTAAGTATTGACAGACTTTTGATTGTTTCCTGTCCCAGTATCTATCATGAACCCAGCACCACTCAAGATCTAAAGACAATACCTCCATGCATCAGCATCACGCATGGAATTTTTTTTTTCTCTGTAGGAGAAGATGATTGTTATTTTACTGTCATCACGATTCTGCTGTATTTGGCTCACTACTTGTCTATAGATAATGATGGCAACTTTCAAATGAAATTCATAGTTTGCATCACTAGAGCAATATAGCATTTGGATGCATCCTCTTCCTTTAGTTGTGCTAAAATTAGCTCTAAAGTTGTATGGATTGTTTTGCAAAACGCGTATATTACTCTATAACTATTTTGATTCTAACCCATTGATTGATGAATGGCTTTTTCTCATGGGATTAAACTCCTACTCCAACTGCAGAGTATAAATAGTATGCCCTGTAGCCATGTGTTTCTAATCAACCCATTCTTGCAACATTAGGTTAATCTAAAACATGAGCTGAGCTCTTTTCTTCTTCATAGTTTTCCTCTTTTTTGTTTCTTTGACTTTAACCTTGTCATCTTTGGTTTTTTTCGGTGTGGCTGCACATATTGATAGCTAAGCAATCAAGAGGATCTTATTGTATGGATGCGAACTGCTGCTCTTCCTAGCTTCCGGAAGCTGTATGGGAAAATTGAGGAGGATTTGGATGCTGATGATGTCATTGTTGTTCACCTGATGAACAACTACAATACATACAGTTTTGGAGGGAAAAAGAAGTTGGTTATCTCAACATCAAGCTGGTTGGGAGGAAGGAATGACTTTCTTGGCATTGCATACCTCTTTGTGGGAACTTCTGCCATAGTCCTCTCACTTGTTTTCTTATTGCTTCATGTTAAAAACCCCAGGTAAATTGTTAATTGATTACACAATAATCAAATCAAGTTTCTGCAAGTTCATTTGCCTCCAGATCTTATAACTACTTATACTACTTACATATCTATTACCACCCCTGTTTTAATTTTTATTTAACATTGTTGTCAATTTGGGAATGTGATTTCATTGAAAGACACCATGTTTAGGAAATGCATTTTCCTTCTATGTGAGAATGTTCTAACCGATACTATTTTATTTCATTTCTATTAGCCTCCGTGACTGTATACAGTAAACTCGGTTTTTTCTCTGGTCTTTACTTATCTTTGAATCACCAGCAAAGGAAAAAGAATTATATCTAGCCTTTTTTGTCATATCCTCTTTTTTTTTTTTTTTTTTGTGAAGTCCAGTTCCTCATTTTATGTGTGTTTTTTGTGCGTGGATATTTTACAAATTGTGTTGAGCATTATAATTTGGGCGGGCGCTTGTGTCATACCCACTAACCTCTAGCCATAAGCATAGTGTATGCTTGCGCTTTCTTATTGCTCATATTTGCAAATTTTATTTTGGCTTTAAATGAATTTGGCTTTCCATCTTTATGCCATACCATTCAGATTTTGAAATCTATATTTATGATGTTCTATGTTTTCAATGCCTTTGGAATTTTGTTTTACAATATTGCTTTGTTTCTCCCTACAAACAGTTAATACTTTCTCTACCAAATCTATCCATAACTGAATGTGTTTGAACTGGACATTCCATACATGCAGAACTTCCAATTATATTACTGAAATTTAATGATCAATTAGCAGATATGATCTTATTCTCCTCTTTTGAAGTTGTGCCTTTTTTCCTTCGTGGTTGTACTTTTGCCTTGTTTCTTCGTATCAACTGCTCTTTTTTTTTTTTGCAGGCCATATGGAGACACAGCCTACTTATCCTGGAACAAAGAAAGGAATTTCTAGTTGAAAAGGTTATACTAAAAATTCAAGGTATTTAATGATGGGTCTAGTTGATCTGGTCAATTTAGAAATTTCCTGTTGGACACGCAATAACTAGGGCCAGAAATAGGGAGGCTGCATTTTGTTAATCACCTCCGAGCACCCTAAAATCTCAGTTTGGCAACGTAGTATCTTTTTCTTTTCTTTTATCATATATAGTTAGCGAAGAATTAGAAGATACACTTTACAGGCAAATGGTCTTTAGATATAACTGCACAGGAATGCTTGAATATTATTAGTTGTACGAAACTATAATACATTATTTAATCAATTGATGAACAGTTTCCTAATATAAGTAATTGACAAGGGTGTGTGCTTTGTTTTCTTTGTTTAACTTGGTTGGTTCCGGTGATGATCATTATTCATTCAATAACAGAATACATGTATGTTTCGATAGTTAAATATAGGAAGTAAAGTGACCAAGGTTTTTTTCTTTTTCTTTTTTTCTTTTTTTTTTTTTTAAAAAAAAAACTTTGTACAAGGTTGAAGTTGAAATAGGCAACTATGAAATATTGGTGCACCTTTTTTTTTTTTTTTTTTTTTTCTAGGCAAAATTAAGAAAAGTGGACAAGGATGAGGTTGACTAGTGACCTAACATTGAGGGCAGCGTCGTTGTAGTAGTGGGCAACATGTGCCACACACGAATGGGTGTGGGACTATGGGAGTGGGGAGGGTCCGGAGGGCCAAATCCGAGTGTGTGCCATCTACTATAATTGATGTGTGATTAGACATCGATAGTTAATTTTTCACTTGTTTACTGCCTCCTTTTTTTCTTGGAAGATGTCATCTCAGAAAAATTTTTCTATTTTATAATAATTTTTTTTTACAACTTTGAGAAATTAATTAATATTTTTTATTTCTAAATATACCCTTAATATTTAATGTTAATTATAAGTGGTTTGTATTCCAAAAAAATTGTTATAGAAATATTTTAGTAAAATAACAACATATTTAAGACATTTTAATAATTTTCTTCCTTTTTAAATTGTAAGCTGTAGTCTGTAGTATATAACAGTAGTTCTTTATTTATTAGTAGATCTTTTTTCATTATGTAACTTTTAAAATTTGTCATTAAAATTAAGAATGTATTAACGAGACTAATATAGTGACTAATTTAGTTTAAAATTTAAGTAGTTTCTTTCGAAATCTTCTTTTTAAATTATAATTCTTTTTTCTTTTTTAGTATTATTTTATGCCAAATTTAGTATTTGTCGTGGTGCTTGAAGTTAAAATTGCAAATCAAAGGACTCGAGTTAAATCATTTGATGGATGGACTTTTCAATCTGTCAATCCGTTTATATATATATATATATGCAGTTAATTAATAGAACCCCTAAATATCCAACAACTTGTGTAACAAAAAACGACAAAAAAGTTAAAGAAAACCACTCCAAAGTTGACCAAATTTAGCAAACACTGACTCCTACTTGAAAAAGGAAAACAAGACTCAGTCAAAGCTCTGTTTAGGCTGTTGGACTTCTAAAAGCAAATATCAATAAATAAAGATAGAGAGATAGACCCATAAAAAGCAAACCACCAACCACTCAATTTCAATTTCCTCTCCTTATTGCCTTAATTTAGCAAATTAAACAGCTTTTACCTCATCCTCGATATAAATTCACTTCTTCTCCCTCATTTTTTTTTTTCATAACCACATCAACCATTATTGACTCCAATTTCCAGCTGAAGAGAAGAAAAAAAACCCATCTCAAAATTGAAAGCCAAATTTTTTTTTTTTTTTAAAAAAAAAAAAAATTGGCTTCAAAAAATGGTGAAGGGAGTGAGATATGTGCAAAATTATGGTGAAGTAGCACCTACTCTTTTCACATCTCATAGAAAATCTTCAAGCTGTAATCCAAGACTTGAGACTATTTTTGAAGAATTTGAAGCTAATTCTCATCATCTTCATCAAAAAAATATTGAAGTTGTTGATCATCCTAAAAGAGTTATCTTTCTTCTCCCTCTTCTCCTTTCTATGGCTGTTAGCTTCTTGCTCTTTAAGGATTTTGTTACCTTTTATGAAAATTAATTATATCTTTTTTTTTTTTTTTTTTTTTTTCTATAGTTAACTTATTATGAAAGGAAGGAGACTGGAGATGGAGATATGAATGCAAATTTAAATCATTTCTTATTAGAGATTTAATTAGATTCTCTCTCCCTAATTAATGGTGGAGTGGTTTGGTTATTGTAATGTGGGCAGAAAGGTTTTTGGGATGTATTTTTTTTTTTTTATTTGTTCATGATCTTGGATTTGTACATCTCATTTTTCTTTGTTTCTATGTCACTTGTATATTTCAACTTTTTTACTTCTTTTCTAATATTTATTTTTTTCTTCTTTTTGCTATTTAGTTTCATCATAATTTTACGTGTATGAATTGGAATTCATTAATTTATGGCACTTAAAATTCTTTAGGAGAGTCTTTAGAGAATTCATTGATTTTTTTTTTCCTGATTTTTATGTTTTAAAAAAATTAGAATAATTGATTCATTCACACATTGAAGGAAACTATATTGTGAAAATTGTAAATTATATCAAAGATTTAGTGGCAAATGAATATGGATATGATTACTAAATATTATATTGATCTAATTCAGTTCTCTTTGTAATTCTTTTATATAATAAGAATATTGATGAAAATTACTTAAATAAATTTATTAATTATTAAATTAAGTTTAGATTGTAAAGTGAAAAAGAAAAGTCGCTCGGTTGGTGATGCAGCACTGCAGCATAATAACGCAATGACTGGACATTAGCTGGACTTGACATGAATGATCCTTATCCAATTTGCCTTTTTTCTTTTTCTTTTTCTTTTCTTTTTATTTATTTATTGTTACATGTTACTCTCTCCTATTTCAAATATTAATCACTTAAAATTATTCATCAAAACCAAGAAATTATTAATTATATTATTAAAATAACTAATCTACCCTTAATAATTTTATTCTAAAACTCTACTTTTTATGTTAAAATTCTCTTTCTTCTTAATTATTAAGACTTATTTGCATTAAATATTAAACTTCTCCCATACTTTTAATGAGGGTAAATATGAGAAAATATTACAAAAAATACATTGGTAATTTAAAATGATATATAAAAAAAACAAAAGTAAGAATCTTAAAGTGACTAATATGAAAAAAAGAACAAATGGAAATTATTAATTATCCGTTTCGGATGTTTAAATGCTACATGACAATCTATCTACAAGAATACGATGCACATTTCATATTAGATTAGACTAAATTAATTTTAGATTATCTATCTAAAACCTCATTTCCCCTCTAAAATCCTTTGAAAAAAAAGCTCCATCTTCCTCCTCCTTCCATCCGTTCTCTCATTTTCATTTTCA
Source organism: Euphorbia tirucalli (assembly GCA_039660915.1). Classification (NCBI taxonomy): domain Eukaryota; kingdom Viridiplantae; phylum Streptophyta; class Magnoliopsida; order Malpighiales; family Euphorbiaceae; genus Euphorbia; species Euphorbia tirucalli. The sequence continues at coordinate 10,483,926 of CM077638.1, forward strand.
TTTTCATTTTAGTGTATTTTCCATCCATTTTATACGAAATAAACTATATTCGGTTATTTTTTTAAGTTCTTCTCTTGCATCGGTTTTCTAAGTAATAGATCTATCCCGGCAAATCACAAATCTCACAGTTTCCTTTCAATTGGTTGGTCTTCGTCCATTCTTAGTTAAAGATCCTTTGAAATCCTTACACTCTAGGTATCAAAAACTATCTCTTATACGCAACATCTGAAAGTTTTATCTATATCAGATTGTAGAAATCCATATAGTGGTGGATCTACGATAAAATAAAATCTGGTGAAACTTGATAAAATATAGAATACAATATTTGTATGTTTATTGTATTTATTTTATGTATTTTGTGTAGTCCACGCGGCTTGTTATCTTACCATTATGGTGTTGTTATATTTGCCTGATATTTATTTCAATATTTGTATAAGATTTATTTGATTTTTGCAAATAGATATCTTTGTGTGTTATTCATATTGAAATATATGAATTTTACCTTTTTTGTAAAAAAAAAAAAAAAAAAAAAAAAAAAGAAAAGATTGAATTGACCCTACCACCGAAAATAAAAGGCCAAATTAATATTGGACTAAATAATCTTATAAATCAACTAAAGCTAATTAATTGACTCTTTATCTGTTTTTTACCTTAACATTTGGGTACTATTAATGATATTCAACTATATATATTTTTTTAATAGTCTTTTTTTTTTTTTTGAAGAATAATAGTTTTTTGTTGTGGTATTATATTTGTCTGTGTTTGATTAATTATTCAATAAATTTTCATTAAAAATTGTCAATTTCTCAAAAAAAAAAACAAAGTCCTTCTTCGATTATTTTATACTTAGAAGATTCCACATAATATCCTACACTTTAATACCTTAAATGGAGAAATTTTACATTGCTTCTACACTTTAATACTTTAATATTCATAGAGTATACTCTTTTAGTTATAAAAATAAGTTTATATTTTTTTATTATACTCTAAAAAGCCAAGCAACAACCTTTTTCACTAATGGATTTTTAAGGAGCATTATATTCTAAGAGTATTTTAAAATTTCTCAACCTTCCAATAGAACAAAACATTGATAATTTCTATTGAATAATATTTAATTGGAGTACACTAACTTAAACCCGAACAATTTAATTAGATTCACTTAACAAAACGAGGAATCACTTCTATTAATTGATTTTTCTTTCTTGTCTAGTTAGAAATTGACATGTCTAAACAAAAATTGAATTTAAAATACAACTTAAGCAGCTAAAGAATATTACCAATCAAACTAACCTTTAAAAAGTCAATTAACGTTTTCTTTCTTTGACATAGATAAAGAATTCAATCATGTGTATACGTTAATTAATTATAATCAATTATAAGGTTATTCATTGGAGTAATTAGGAGTTTCTTCTTCTTATTACATAAGGTTGCACAAATCCGAATTACGTATAATTGTAGGAGTTGTTATTCTGTGTTAGAATTATTCAGAATTTAAATTGAGAATTCAGCGAAAGGGTGAAAACTAAGGTAATAATTAATTAAAATTGATGCATGTATGAGAATTACAGTAAAGAAAATCCAGAGAAAATATATCTATGTAACAATAAATAAGAAATGAAAGAAATAAGAATGTGAAGAAAAAATAAAATCCTTTTGGGTAGAATCTCAAAGCTGTCGGATCCTGCAGATTCTTCCACGATTGTCTCTAATTTAGGGCAACTTGAACATCTCTTTTGCCTTGTTATAACCACCTCTGGTGCTACTTCTCTTATCAATCGATATCTCTCTTCCTTCACCATTTTTCTTTTTATTTTTTTTTTCAACAATTAATTAATGATCAAGACACTATCTTAATAACTTTTTTAATTGATTCCAAATTTGAGTTTAAATGATGAACGATTTATATATATATATATATATATATATATATATATATATATATTGCATGTTAATTAGTGAGAGGGAGGGGCATAAGGAATTATTGTTAGGGATGGATGGTTCATGCAAATTCTTGAATAGGTCATAATCTAAATTTAGAATAATCTACAAATATTTGAGATATTTTCTTGAAATTGAAACAAACACTTTATTAGAACCCAAAATTAGATTAATTACCTAAATTAAGAAAATTATAAAGCCTTACAAATAAGATGCTGTTGTAGAATAAACAGCTCTACATACAAGCTTTATTATTCTTAGATCAATTCATAAAATTAAACCTAACATTAAAAAGATTTAGATTAAAACCTATGGATGCCCAATTATTTAAATAATTGGTGAGAATATTCATAAAATGTTTGCAATAAACTCTAATAAAATTATATTTAATTAATCTTTAAAAATTTAATTTAACTTAATGCTTCATGAAAACTAAAACCTTCACAGTTATGCCGTCATATCCATGAGTCTACAAATGAACCTATGGTCAGGAGGAAATACCTAGAATCATTTTTTTATGCAAAACAAATTCACCATGTGTAATTCAATATGCTTCGATTTTGCTGTCACTTCAACCGCTGCAGAACTCTAATTTCGCGATTTAGAAGCACCATCACAACACACTTCCATAACTGTGTCTCATCGGAAACTGGTGTTGTCAAAATAACAAACTTCAAATCATCATTGTCCACCATTGTTAATCGCTACAAATTGTGCAAAGTTTCCAAGCACCAACAACATAAACAAATAAGGAGAATTTGATAAAGAAACAACGAATTAACTGATAAAGAAAATCAGTAATTTTGACAAAACCTCGGATACAAAAGACAAAAAAAAAAAAAGTAAAAAAACACCAATAAATCATAGCAAATTCTAAAAAAATTTAAAAGAACACCAACTACGTAAGCTAAATGCATAATAAACTCAACCAAAATCTAGAGACAAACTCTAGCAAAACCTTGAGATTGATCAATTGAATATTAGTTTCAATCGGCTAATAATGATAATAAGGCCCCAAAGAAAAAGAAATGACGGCCCATATAAGACCCAATTAAGGCCCAATAAGCCCATAATGAAAAAGGCCCATATGGCAAGTGGTGAAACCAGAGAAGAAATGAGATATTTGGATTCTTGTTCCAACTCCTGCAATCTCACTCTGCTATTCATGACGATACTTCTGCAAATTGAGAAGCAAGTTCTACTGCCCTATCGTCAACATCAACAAGCTATGTGATACTTTCACAAATTGAGGAACAAGTTCTACTTCTTATTGAGGGGGCCCCTGCAGTGCAGTGCATTGGATGCAATTGCCATTGCTTTTGTTGAACTATTTGAGTTTCTAGAGCCGAATATCATCCTTCACAGATACACCAATGCATTCTACTTTGAAATTTCTCCTTGGAGTACCCCCTCGTATCGTCCCGCTACCTGTAATTTCGGTTGCAATCCAGCCGAGACGGTACGTCATTGCTCCTAACAATCATGGTGGACTGCTAAACCCTAATTCTAAACCTTATTCCAGCAGGTGATTCCCTTTCTTCACTACTAAACTCCAATCATGTATGTTAATTGACTATAATCCATAAATTCTCCATTTTCATTTTCCAGGAAAACCAAGTTAGGAAAGAGAGAGCATCACTTGTGGAAGAGTAGGGATTCAGCTAAATCCGGGCAAAAGGCGATGAATCTTGTTAGAATTGTGAGTTTTGTCTAATCGTTATCATTTGTATGTGCGTAACCAGTTGCTGATCAAGTTCTTTAGTCTTTCATTTATTTCAGTGGAATTTACTCAAAGTGTGCTTTTTTTTTTTTTTATGTTTTAGAACTTTTTGTTGAATGTGTGGATCGAAATTATAGGTTTCTGAGCTTCCTGATGAGAAGGATGCAGTTTATGGGTCATTAGATAAGTTTATAGCTTGGGAGACCGAGTTTCCATTGATTGCAGTAGCTAAAGCTTTAAGAATATTGAGGAAGAGGAGTATGTGGCGGCGCGTAATTCAGGTCTATAATTTTAAGCTTGAAAATTTGGATTTGATATTTTATTAAATGTCAATTTTTGGTGGAATTTTGCCCAACATTTTTCTCTCTTTTGATCTGCTTTTGAGGTTCTGTTTTTCATGTTCTGTCTGATGAACTTTGTGGCATATGTACGAATGGTTGGATTATGCTTGTGAAAACAACCATTAACGTTGAGTAGACATGGACTTAACAACATTGATGCTGTGTTTTGGTTGTTAAGGAACATATCCTTGAGCATTTGTTCTTGAAAACACTATTGTGAGACACATCATTAACACGGACTTAGATTTGGATGCATATGGAGTTACAAAGTCCGTTGGCTTTTAACACATAGCAGTACTCAGGTATCAAAGTGGATGTTGAGCAAAGGTCAAGGTGCTACAATGGGAACATATGACACTCTTCTCTTGGCATTCGATATTGACAACAGGGTAGATGAGGCCAAGTCGTTGTGGAACATGATTCTGCACACCCATACACGCTCTATTTCGAAGCGCTTGTTTTCAAGAATGATCTCTCTGTATGATCATCACAACATGCCAAATGAAATAGTAGAGGTAGTATTTAACCTTTCTCCTTAGTTTCATCTATTTTACACAAATGGGAGAACTAGGTGATGTACAATTTAGAATCTGTGCAAAATTTTTTTGACGTAGTATTGAAATTCATTTTCAACTTTTGAGACTCACAGGTCTTTGCGGACATGGAAGAATTGGGTGTGAGGCCAGATGAAGATACTGTCAGAAGAGTGACCAGAGCTTTGAAGGAACTAGGCGAGGAAGAAAAGCAATATCTGGTTCTTAAGAAGTACATGTCTAGATGGAAGTATATACATTTCAAGGGTGAAAGAGTTAGAGTGAGAAGAAATATAAGAAATGAACGAAGGATCAACCATAATTCAACTCTAAATTCAGCTTTGAACCCCTACCTTCCGCTTAGGGCTGAGGATTTGCTAAAGGGGCATGGAATTTGAATGAAATGGCACCCTTTGGAGCAACCCAGGTTCACGGGTAGTTGTGAGATTATGCAAACTTGAAGTTAGTTGCATAAAAGAACTGATGGACGGGAAACAAAGCATCCTGTCAGTTAAATGTTGAAGTGGTGAAATGACAAAAATGCTTGAAAGATCGCGATAGTTATGGTGATGAATCACACAAGTATTTAATGTTTAACCACGAAAGTGATTATTAGCTGACCTTTCTTGGAAACAATTATTATAAGAGATTTTGGAAACATTCAATCGTATTTTTCATGGGTTTCATAGTTTGCAAGAAATCAAATAATAGAATTCAATAAGGTCATTTGAAGGAAGTAAATTTTAGCACGACCTGTGATTAGATAATTATTCCTCCCCTAGCATTGCCTAAAATGATAGCCGATTTGATATACACCATGTGTAGAGTTAAAAGACAGGGTGCATCAAATAATTCATGAAAACTGGTTTTTTTTTTTTTTTTTTTTTTTTTTTTTTTTTTTCAAAATGTATATTACTGATTACAAAATTTTTAATAGTTCTGTATATGGTTCAAATAAACAGCCACCATTTCTTTGTAATATTTCTTTATTATTACTTTTTTATATGATTCAAGGTTGGAAATTAACTTAAAAAAATTTTGAATTTTATAAATTGAAAATTTTGTAAAAATACTTTCAAAAAGTCATTTTATGATTTGACGAAGAGGCATTGATAAATTCCGTTTCGTAAAATGATAATAAAAGGATGTTAGAATTTAGGCTTTTCTCATGTAAATCAGCGTATTCTCCGACACATAATGAAGTTTAGTTTGATAATCCACCCTCATTCATATCTGCTGCAACATATGCTGTCTAATTCTTTGAATATAAAATGTTTCAATTCAAAAAAAAAAAAAAACAATGGTAACTGATTAATTGATGGCATTCTACTGCTTGAAATTGGGTCAAAGATGCAGCTGAAAATACTTTGAATAAACTTAATAAGAGAGCAACTTCTGTAAATCATCTTTAGTAACCCGTACAATTGAGTGTATATAAATCATCTGGTGCTGGTCCTAGGGTTCAATCACTAGTTTCCCCTCTGCCCTTCAAATATTTCAATATACCAAAAATGTATCAGGGTATGAAATCAAATAGAATTGCCTGCTGATGCTTCTAGCCATTATTGATGCATCTCAAACGCAAGCAACTACAAAATCTCATGGCAGACAGGTTACTTTCTAGGTTGCCAACCTTTTCCGGGTCATAGACCAGTTTGGGCTCCTGCATTGCACATAATTTCCGTCTGTGACATGAGAATCACATCTACAGAATTGATCCTTTCACTTTATTTAACCTGTGTCTGTATCTCAGCCTCGAGCCGGGAGCTCTCTTTCTTGAAGAAATCCATCTCTTGAAGAAGTTTTGCAAGCTTCGCAGCGTCAGCGTCTTTAACATGAGGTGGAACTTTTTCTATATATGTAGGTGCATTAACTGTGTCCTCCAATTTTTCCAATAGCCTGTGCAAACAGAATGTAAGTAGTAATAATAATTGGGGTTCCAATCAAACCATGTCGATGCATAGGAAACAGTAGTACATGAAAAATACCATTAACTTGTGATACTGATTTACTTTAACTCGTCAGTTGACACAGAATTTAGTAAGGGGAATGAATGGTGAAGAGGATTATTTGGCAAAAAAAGTTAGTTTAGACTTATTTGTCCTGACCTATCAAGTTGAGTGTTCTTCTGCACTTTTATCCGTGTGTGTATATTTAATTATTTTCAATTGATTTCTTCCCAAAACAAAGATGTAAAAAAAATATGGGTTAAAACTGAATGATACTCAAGACTCGAGAGTATAACAAAGAGAAAAATTGAAGAGACATAAATTAACACTATCAAACTTGACTGACAAACACCGGCAATTAAGAAAAACAAACAAAGACCGACTGTAATATGTGTAAGCAGTGCCCATGGCACCACAAGTGCCTCTTATTATGCAGCTACTCTTAAAAGTTACTGATAGAAGCCACGACAAAAGTTCCATATGCTCTCTCTCTCCATAAGTACATATACTTGTAATAGAAAAATATTTAATTGAGAAACTTACTTATGAGTTTCATCCATCTTATTTCTGATCTTCTCCAGCTCTCCTTCTAGATCAACTTTACCATGGACTTCCAGATAGATTTTAAGATTCTCATTGACATTCTCAAATGCACATCCAATGGGTGGAGCATCTTTACCAATCAATAATACCTAAAGAAATTATTTTGAAATTGGTGATTCTATTTCTAGTACAACAAGATTACATTTGAAAATTTAGCAGAGTTCATATACATGTAAGAATTCATTTTTACCAATAACAATATGACAACAATATGTAATTGCTAAGCTAGTAGATACCTGCAATTCTCCAAGGACAGTATGAATTATCCTACTTAAAATGCAGAAAAGAAACAGTGATCATTTTCTCAGCAAGAAGCTCAGCATATCATCAATTAAATCGTTCAAGAAGCAGTGGGAGCAAGTAGAAGTGCAATTTAACAAATAAAATCATTGAAATTTCATGTTTGATAAGTATCCATGTTTGATAAGGATACAATAGCCAAATTCTTGAAAAGAGATAGACCAATTGAATATTTGCTAATAAAGAAAATTGTATTGTCCATGTTCAGATATAGAATTACATAATGAAAACTCTCCATCCCTATAATAATATCAACGTCCAGAATTTGTGACTTCACTATATTTAATGATAAAAATCACATGATTTTATTGGAGTGCACCAGCATAATAGTTCAGACATACCCTTTATAAAGTACTTTTGGTTTTAAAAAATAATTACTGTTTTTGATGTTAACATGAGTGATAGTCGATGCTGTAATGACACACAGTTTGATCAGAACAGCCAATTTTTTTTCTTAACAAGGGTTTCAGAGCTAAAACAGCCCATTTTGTTTAAAATTTCCATGCAAATAACTCCACTGTGTGATTAATAATTAGGTCTCTGCTTATTCAAATAAATCACACTTTATTCCATGCACTATGATTGAAATAAAAGGAAACAAGGAGGAAGTAAAGTGCTTTATAATGCTACAGAACACAAAAGTTGTACTAATTTTAAATTCTGACAGCTAAAAAGCAATGACATTTCATGAGTTATCTGCCAGCGTGCAGTCAACCTTTATACTATTGGATCTCAAGGACTAAAGTGTCATAATAGCAGATGGCAAAGATTGGCATGCATAATTTTTAAACAGCAGGATCAAAACTCCTGAATGTAAGACGGGTAATCTAATTACTTTTCCATGTGATTTCCATATAGATTCAATGACTCTGAAACAGCTTCACACCAGACCAGAAACACAATATAATCTTATGAACCTCGTCAAAATTCACTTCTCACATATCATTGAGAGACTGAATACTGGTCGCGATTACTATACTATCCCAACCTGTTGAGAACTCATAATATACTCATTGCCACGTCATGCACTTGCAGGCTTGCAGCCAAAAGCTAAACTCCAAAATTCAAGCAAGTACATTATAATTCTACTATTCAAAATGGAAATGGAGAACATAAATCCCAAAAGAACAAGAAGCAAAGTTACTGGCCTACCTTAAAAGATGATAAAGTTGCAAGGGTTGAAATCTCTAATTCATGGCTACAAATAACCTTTGCTACTTCTTCACTTTGGCAAAATGCAAAAGCTGGAAGCCTGAGAAGAACACCATCACAAAATAGATCATTCTTTCAAGCATGCATTAAAATGAACCAGAAAAAGTCTTTAGTACTGATTACAAAAATAACCCCAAGGGCCAATAGCAAGCTCCCCAAGGAATTATGTCATGTAATTACTTTTTGTATGAAATGTTTGCACCAAACATTCGGTCAATTGTAGTAAAGCTAAAAGACAAGTGATGTAAATGAATGTATCACACGTATATGCATGCATAAATGAGGAGGGGGGGTATGCAAGCACTAATAGTTAAGTAGGGAAAAATTAGAATCATTCATTCAAACAAGCAGTTTGATTACTTTGTAAGCAAACTAACTAAAATTTTGCCTTAATAATTACCTTTCATTCTTTTGCTTGCCGAGTACCTCACCCCTCAGAGACCGTATACACTTCACAGTAGACTCAACAAGGTCCATTTCAGATTCCACCCCTTCATTTGTCCAGGCCTACAGAGATTAGAGGGTGTGCCATAAGTCACATAATTATGGTGCGGGACAAGCCTTAAGTTATCAAAAATGAGAAGAGAAAATATCCACAATAAGAGGATGACTCAACCAAATCGAGCCATATGTGCCCAAAGTGAAAAAGCTGTGGGGATCCGCAGCCGCAATCCACAAATATTTTTAAATTATTATAACTCAAAATATTATACTTCATTATGGAACTGGTAATTACTTTTATTGCTGTTGGATATTCAGAGATCATAATTGACTGCTTTCTTGCATGGTCATTAGCTTGAGGAAGGCGTTGCCACAATTCCTCAGTGACAAAAGGCATAAATGGATGAAGCAATCTCAGGCCATTGTCCAAGCACACCCATAGAGTGTCCTGTGCAGATTTCTTTGCAGAGGCAAATGCCGGATCATTACCAGTGAAGTAAGGCTTGATTGCCTCAATGAAAACATCACAAAACTGATACTGCCACCATGAATACACCGCGCTTGCTGCATCCGAAAATTCATAGGAGTCCATTGCTGATACAGTTCTTGATATGGCTTTGTTTAGTACTGCAAGGATCCACTTGCAGCTAAAAGGCAGAGAATCTATTTCCAAACTCAGTTGTGGAACATAATCAATATCAAGTTTACTCATTGCGAAGCGAACAGCATTCCACAATTTGTTACACCATTGACGATAACCAACTACCCTTTGAATGTCCAAATTTATTCTATCAGACTGAAAAGAGAGCGGAAAATAACATCATCACGAAGAAAGAGGGAAGTAATCAATAATAAGCATTAGAATAACATGCACTATGCACCTGAGCTGTATAGGTAACAAGAGCAAAACGGAGAGCATCTGCACCACATTCAGCAATACCATTAGGGAAGTCCTTCTTTTGTCCAGCTTTCGCAACATTTAGCTCATTTTGATCCAAGTTACCCTCCTCTAGTCTCTTGTGAAGGCCTTCAAGGGTTATCCCATTTATTACTTCAAGAGGATCAATAACATTTCCCAAAGACTTTGACATTTTACGGCCATGTGCATCACGAATCATAGGATGCAGATAAACCTAAATTGCAAGAACAGATCACTAACTACAAACATGCAAGGAAAACAAGGTGCAAATGGCGTTTCAAGACAATATTTACTCACCTTCCTAAATGGCACATCACCCCCTAGTTTCATTCCTAACATCACCATTCGTGCAACCCAGAAAAATAGGATGTCATGCCCAGTTTCAAGCACTGAAGTTGGATAAAATGTTTTCAAATCGTCAGTGTTGTCTGGCCAACCAAGCACAGACAACGGAAACAAACCAGAAGAAAACCAGGTGTCAAGAACATCAGGATCTTGACTCATCTTAAATTGCTTTCCAGCAAATTTCAGGCTAGCCTCTGCCAGAGCCTCCTTCTCATCTCTACCAACTACCCAATGGTCAATGTAGGCACCAAGTTCCTTTGATTGATCATCCTCAAGTGTGACATACCATGCAGGAATGCGGTGACCCCACCAGAGCTGCCGTGAAATGCACCAATCGCGTATATTCTCAAGCCACCTGAGGTTTGTACAGCCATATGAATACACTGAAACAGTTCAAAAATAAAGGAAACCAAGATATCATAAAAAGATACCATAAAACAAAAAGGAAGTGTCACCATAAATTTTCTACAGGGCGTACACTGTTTGATACTAGAGTGCTAAAAATAATAAAACCAGTCAAAAGAACTGACAGGGAAACAAGTTGAACCATCAAAAGCATGTAAAAAGAAAACATAAAAGTAGGTGTCTTCTCTGTGAAAACATGCTTCAGTTCTGGTGGTCATATAATCAATCACACAACCTCAATAAGAGCTTCTTTTTTTTTTTTTTTTTTTTTGCATTTAAGCCAGGAGCACTAAGATTTAGGCCCTCATGCTACCAGTTTCATCAACTCGAGAAGGCTAAGGCTTTTAGGCTTCGCTGCAGCAGGTCAGTTCTCTCACTCCGAAATACCAATGCCAAGAAAGAGATTGTACAAACACACATGATGAATAATCCACAGCACAGAAAATAGTCCAAAAGGCAAGTAGAAGGCGTTTCACTTGGGAGACCATGGTCTACTAGGAGTAGTACAAGCATAAACTCCCATAACACATGCATTACATTGATCATGATGTGCAGATGTGCATGAATTGCATTGCTCCTACAAAAGATTCCATAAATATACTATGCATAGCAATATGATTCATGCACAAGATTCTTTAATATTTTGATGCGAATGTTCAAATTGTTATTTAACAAACAATTTTGGCAGTGTCCAAATTGTAATTCATATTTAGTAATAGCATCTTCAGTGTGGTGTGCAAGCAGGCTATTTTCTGATAAACTTTCTACAGTTGCATTTACATTGTTTTAAAGCTTAAGTCTTCTGCTCCACCATGCAATACAGCATGAACATATCCTTCTTTTCATTTTGATTAGCATGCAGCAAGAAGAAAAACAATAACCTTTTCCACTCAGCCAAATATTGTTTTGGGAAGAATTCAAGCCTTAAATTTTCATCATCAGTTGCTGCATCAAGCGCCTGCTTTGCCATACTGCTGCAGTTAACAAACCACTGGGGCTTAATCATTGGCTCCACAACCTCGTTACTTCTTGAACAACAGCCGAGTCGCATCTCATTGTTTTTAGCGTCCTTATACAAGCCCTACAATAATATGTGATTACTTTATTATACCTTAATTTGAACATTGATGAAACAAGGAATTGCATAATACCAAGGGGACACATGTATCTAAGAAACATACATGAACATGGGAAGGGATGTTATGGTGTTTGAGAGGCTATTTTCTACTGACTGAATGCCAATCAAAAGACGGTTCCTGAAGAACCCTGCCTCAGTAAACATTGTGTACGTGAGAGGTCATGATAGAAACAGAGATATTCTATATAAGACTTATCTTTAGTAAGAAAGCAGAGCACATGTATGCATGTCTCCTGTCCTGTGTATGTATGGATAAATGGATAGAAGAAGAGCAGTGGGATGCCGGGGAACAAATGGTTAAAAGACACACTTTTCAAGAATTCATATATCTATTAATTCTAGAAAAAGAAGGTCCTAGTTGGACTTATGCAATTATCCAATGCTGTATTACCTTTTTCTTCAATGATTCTGTCACTGCCTCACGGGCCTTGAAACGCAGCATTCCAGCGAACTCTGGGCCTCCATTGCTATTAATCTTACCGTCATCAGTAAAAATATTAATAAATTCCAGATTATGACGCTTCCCAACCTCAAAGTCATTTGGGTCATGTGCAGGGGTGATCTACCAAAAGACAAAAAACAATATAAAATGCCAACCAGCCAAAAGGAGAACTGAAACAATATTAGCACTCCAAGTATAGAAGCATTATTACCTTCACTGCACCAGTGCCGAAATTAGGATCAACAAGAACAGCATCACAAATTATTGGAAGTTTTCTTCCATTAAATGGATGAACTACAAATTTGCCATGCAAATGACTGTACCTTTGGTCATCAGGATGAACGGCAATAGCAGTATCGCCAAGCATTGTTTCCACTCTAGTGGTGGCAACAATGATTTCACCCGAATCATCCTCCAAGCGGTAAGCAAAGGAAGTTAACAGACCAAATTCCACTGGCTTGTCGTAACCAGGAACCTTCAACAGTGTCTTCTCCTTGATATCAATATAATCTACCTGCAAAAGAAATTGAACTTTAAGTAACTAGAAAAAAAGCCAAGAATATACCATTCTAACTCAAATATTACCTCTATATCAGATATAGCAGTTCGTAAGGTGCAATCCCAATTCACCAACCGGAGATCCCTGGATAAGATAATAATATATGTTCATTCCCGTGAAAAGTGAAAAGATAGTATATTACAATCAGTGCCACGAAGGAACACTTCTTAAGCAGCTAAACCATAAAACGCTCTCAGGCACTAAAGACATAAGCATCCATCTAAAATTTCCAGCCCCAACTGAAGGGTCAAAAGTCAGAAAGATTAAATTGGATGACAAAATTCTATTATCAACCCTTCCTTGCTATTTTAATTCATATCTAATGTTGCCAAAACAAACGGGACAACTATGCAACTTCATTACAGTTATTTCAACAAGGCAACCAAAGGCATGAAGGAATGCTGAGCCTATGCAAGAGATGCAAGGTACCAGGCACACACTTAACAGAGGTCAAAATTTTCAAATTATGAATAAAAATTCACAATAAAGCCAATATTCTAGCACCATTTAACCAACTGACCAAACCAATCTTCAAAGCCACAATATAGTTATGATCTAACCATTCAATTAAAAAAATACAAAATGAAAGACATGGACACATCTTGAGAAACCTCAAACAAAGTGCTTCTACAAATAACTAACAATTGTGACTAAATTTCCACACTAATTTTGATAATGTTGACTAAAATAAGGAGCCAGGTGATGCAGGAAAAGAAATTCATAGAATGCTGAAACAAGGTAGGAGGATAGGAATTTTAGGCAAGCAGAAATTGAAAATATGAAGTTATAAACATAGACAGTTGGTCATAAAGTAGAAGTTGATATTCATGAAAGCAAAAGCATTCACGCCACATGGGCACTGGATTCCAATAGGTTGAGATGTTTTAAAGTTGAAAGTGGACTAGCAATGTGCTCATGGAGGTGGAGGTTAACCAGATTCTTGAGGCCTTGTGCTTGCCCAGATCCCAAAACCTAAACCAAAAAAAGGATGGGCCTGCTAAATATCTGCCTTTCCTATTAGAGTACTCCTGCACCTTTATGCTAGTACTGTCCCTTTTGCAACCATGAATATCATAAATCACAAGAAATTGGATAAGAACCAAGCTGCTGTTATATGTAAACAGTATAGATATTTTGCAAATGCCAACGGGAAAAATGGTTTGAAATCATCAAATAGGAATTCTATACTCATACACATCGTTTGGGTATGTGATGAGTCATTAATATAAAACCAATCCCATACAAAGAATTCATTCTCAATCAGGCACTTGTCGGGAATATCATGTGTCAACATATTAACTTAATTTTTTTATGAAAACAGACAGCTATGCTAAAAGGAAATAAGGTACTTTTGGAAAAGACCATTTCTCATAGCATGTATGATATGATACACAATCCCATTAAATATACCTATAGATGAGACCTTCTTTGTATAGCTGAACAAATTCCTCTGTCACAGCCTTCGATCTTTTCTCATCCATTGTAAAGCACTGGAAGGGGCAAGGAAATGCAGAAAACAAGTATACATCATGAAGAAATCAACTGAACTGATAAACTTACCCAAATTATTAAAGGTTATATTATTACCTCACGTGACCAATCAAGAGAGGCACCCAACCTACGCAATTGTCTCAGTATGGTACCCCCATATTCCTCCTTCCACTTCCACACCTTTTCAATTGCAGACATCAAAAAAGATGCAAAATAAGTACAATGGCTTGAAAACTTGATAGATAAAAGGAAATCATTGATAAGTTGATAATCGGTTGTAAAAACTCACTTCAGAAACAAATTGCTCACGACCAAGATCATGTCTGGTCAAGTGACGTTCGCGCATCAGCTTCTTCTCTACAACAACCTGCACATTATGTATGAAAATTCCAGCAACCTCACATATATGAAATTTCAGTAATCCCATTCTAAGAAGTTAGATATATAACAGGACATATGACCGCAGTCATCTCATTTTATAAAAAGGAAAGCAAAATCAACAGATGATATTTGTGAACATCTGCAAATGATCTTAATTAATGTAAAGAATTCATGAATCCTATGAATATATGACATCCCAATCACTATTAGCAGATAGACAAACTGGTAATCAACTAATCATATTGTGTTGAAGATGATCTAGTTTAAAAAATTGATGTAACTAGTTAAATCCCAATCACTATTAGCAGATAGACAAACTGGTAATTAACTAATCATATTGTGTTGAAGGTGATCTAGTTTAAAAAATAGATGTAACTAGTTAAATGGTCATGGCTATTTCTTGGGCCGCTGCAGGAGAGATGGAGGTGAGCAATGGGCTTGGAAAGGTATATGATTTTGCGGATTAAGATAATGATTTTTTTGTGTCCCTCATCTTTTTAGGAGTATGGAGAAAAGGTTGCTACTGCCACATTCCCATCCAGGTGTTTGATAACCCATATCTACCCATGTAACATATAGTGAAGATATGTAGTACTCTGACTTGTTAACTGGCTTGAATAACATTTTACATGTGTGATAACATTTTAGTTTTTAGACACTTCCGAAAAAGTGCACTTAATATCACGAGTTAGAAAATACATCAGGCTAATCAGAAGAAAACCCTTAAAATGGCGCTCTATCACTCTACCACCATCACAACCATTAATCCAACCACACAATTACTATCACATTCAACATCAAGACGGTAGCCTCATTATGCCTAACAGGACAACCTTACACTAAAAGCTACCATGAACCATAATTTAGAGTGGATGACTGAAGAATAAATCATATTTCACCAATTAAAAAATAGAGTAAAGTTCACCTGTGTTGCTATCCCGGCATGGTCAACACCAGGCACCCACAAGGTATTATATCCCGACATTCTCCGCCAACGAATAATTGTATCCTGCTTACAATAAGAGCTGTAAAAAATAAAAATAAAAAAAGTTGCAAAAGGTAAAAAATAGAAACAATATGTTGCCAAACCTCTATAGCAGCGGTTAGTGCATGACCTATATGCAGAGCACCAGTCACATTTGGAGGTGGAAGAACCTGCATGATGTTATTAAAGAAGAGAGAAATCAAATCTAAATCAATAAGAACTTTCAGGGGAAAAAAAGGAAAAGCATGGAATATCTTATCACGAATCCAAACCATAAAAAGACAGCAATAAAATTTAAAAAAAAAAAAAAAAAAAACGAATACAAAAGTTTTTACATAAAAAATATATTCTTAACAAGACACAAATGATTAATTCCTCTAACTGAATATGAAGGAAAGTAAAGGACCAAAAAAAAAAAAAAAAATTTAACAGAAATCAAAGCCATAAAATACAGTAAGTTGAATACAAAAGCGGAAATTCAAGTGTTCACGTACACACTAATCAGTAATCCTTGTGATCAATATGAAGGTAAATATGATTAGTTTTACCTATAAACAATTTAGAGAGTTTTCTTAGAAGGTGAAGTTGAAAGTTCCACTAATAGTCATAAAGCCATTCATATAAGTTAAGCTTTACCTTATCAATCAAAGACTGGACTTTTCAACTCAAGCAACAATCAACACAGGGAAAATACAACATTTGCATCAAACCTATTAGCATCTTCTGTTCATTAAAATAAAGTTCGCGAGCAATATATGTTCTATATATAATGTAAGGCATCCTAAAGCATGTGTATCCAACAATGTGGCCAGAATGTCATGGCATACCATGAATTCAGAATTGAAATTCATCGCAAACTATAGGAGAACACTCAATAGTGCACTAACACACTTACAATGGTAAACGGAGGTTTGGAGCTTTTCGCATCAGCAATAAAATAACCTGATTTTTCCCACCACGTATACCATCTACATATTAGCAAAAACAGAGGATAAACAACTTCGATATTGGACAAACAATACTATAAAAATAACTGAAGAGTTGAAGTTCATAGAACTAACGATTTTTCTACAGCAGTAGGACTATATTGTTTTGCCATTTGAGCTGAAAGCCTTTTCTTCTCCCCAGGAGGTGTCTCAGGATCAACAAAGTCCTCCGGATTCTCTTCACCTCCAACATCCCGCCTAGCATTCTTTTTAGCAGCACTCTTCTTTGATGAGTTACCAGATTCTTGTTGTGCCTGAGTGGAAAAAAGAAAACAAGAAAAAAATTAACAAAGTTATTCGCTTAATTTAAAATTTACAACTAAAACAATGGCTGCCCAGAAAAAAAAAAAATAATAAAAAAAAGCCCAAAAGTACCTTGAATTTAGCTGCTTTCTCAGCAGCTTTAAGTTTCTTGAGTTCTTTCTCTCTCGCCTAGAGCACCAACAGAAAAAAAAATTAAAAGAAGCGATAAATTGAAGAAATTAGGTAGCAGTTCTTAATGGAAATGAAGGGTAGTGGGGGACAGAAATGGACCTTTTCTTCCTTTTTCTTCTTGCGCTCAAGCTCTTCAGGGGTCTCAGCCTTCTTCTCTAGTTCTGACTGCAAAATTAACAAACCAAATCATATCAATAATAAGTAATCGCTAAGTAGTTTCAAAATTTCGAAATTTCTTTTTGCTGAATAACTAGCATACCATGATTATTTCTATGTAGATTGAACACTTGAAGTACCCTTCCCTTTGAGTTGCTCACTGAACTGCTTTGTTGCTGAACAACCTTCTGAACAAGTGTTACAGCTATCAAACTCACTTAGAATGAACAGTGAAGCTCCTCTTTATCTGCTGTCCAATTATTTGCAATCAATTCAGGTGGAATTGTTCCACGCAAGGAATATTCAGAAAAAAAAAAAAAATTCTCAACCTCAGCAAATTCCCCCCCAAAAAAATGGAATAAGAGCAATCAGAGTGTGCAAAATGAAAACCAACCATGGGAGGTCAAGAAGTGGGAAAAAGAAATAAGAAGAAGGAAGAATGGGAATTAGTTAGTTCAATGAATTCTATTCTACCAATTTACACTATGTACCTTAACAGTTAATGGCATTACTATCAACCCTCTAGCAGTGGCGAAGTAAGGACTACGATACGAGGGACGAAGAGATGAAGACTAGCAGGAAAAACAACGGATGCGACGGAGTTTGGGATAATTCGGGGATCAGTTGGGCATGAAGTCGGCGTTTGAAGGAAGAAGGTAGAGCAGAAGCTAGGTTTTTGAACCATAACGCACTCACTAAGTGGCAAAGTACATCCGAGCCCCTTAAGTTTTATATATTTCGGAATTGGCCTTAACTTTTGAATTTTAGCCCCTTAAGTAGCAACATTTCTATTAGCTAAGTATGTGGTATCAAAATGCTCTCGATGTAGTTAGAAATTTTGAAATTTTCCCTTAAACTCTAAAAAGTTACAATTGAACCCCTAAGGTAGAGGTGGCCACGGTTCATGAACCATCGATTCAGGTTTATAAACCACCGGTTCAGGTTCAATAAATCCTTAAACCTGAATCTTAACTTTCAAAATGAATGAACGGCTGGTCCGATCCGGTCCGATTCAGGTTCATGTTTGGTCCGGTTCAGGTTTAACCCTTTTGAATAAATATTTAAAATTCAATTTGCTTGTGGTTTTGATGTGACGTTTCTCGATAAATTATTAATATACGTAACCAAATAATATAATTTTTCAAATATGAAAAATAACTTACATTTTTTATTTTACAATTAATAATTTACATAATATTAATTTACATTACAACTTACTATTGATTGAACCTAAGAGTTGAGCCGCTGGTTTAGAACCGCTGATTCGAAGGTTCAGGAATTGATTAATCCTAAATCTTAATCTTTTTTTCTTATGAATTACCGGTTCAATTTCGGTCAAGTCCGATTTAGAGTTAACCAGTTTGATCCTGTCTAATCCGATTCGGTTCGATCAGTTCAGATCCAATTTGGCCACCACTACCCTAAGGTACGATAAGACGTCCAATAATAACCCTGTAAAATGAGAATTCAACAGTTTTTTCACATGTACTGTAATCGATGAATTAAAACACAACATGTGCCAGTGGGCTCACAATCAAACTAAAGAAATTTAAATATAACTAGTTTTAAACTTTGGCTTCCCTGCAGAAGGAAAGAAAAATTGTGGATTTTGGAAAGTTAAACGGTATGTTACTTTAATTGAATTTATTTTTAATATTTTATTATTATTATTGTTAAAGATTTTTAATATTATTAAGAGAGAAATTAAAAATAAAAGTAGTAGTAGTTGGAATTGAGACTCCAATTGAAACTTGTATTTATAAAATGTTCAAAGAGGAAAAATAAATTAGAGAAATTGTCATTTAGGAAAGAAAATATTACAGAAAAAAAATTTGAGAGACGGAACGTAAATGAGCAGAACCGTGACTAACGAAGAAGATTGTCTTGAAAAAGAGATGACTGGAAGGGAAAAAAATAAACTTGCTTTCATCAAATCCAATGACAGATGTCCCAGTCGAACGAAAAGAAGACTGACTAGGAAAAGAAAATACGGCAAGAAAAAATTTGTCTTTACTTTGACCAAATTTAATGGCTGAAATTTTTTTAAAAAATGTCCAACGACTGACAACTAAATGGATAAAAAAAAAATCTAACCTTCATGATTTTTGCAAAAAGCCCGTTACATCCAGTTCGAGTCTAACCCATGAACAGATGATTCATATAATAAATTTTAAATGTCAAAATTTTATAAATATAAATAATAAATTTTGAAAAAAAATTTAGCGAAATTCGTATAAAATAAATAATTTATTTAAATGTATATATGACGAAAAAAAACATTAAATGTAAATATGAAATCATTGTTTTAAATCATGATTAAACTTATATTAGTATATCTATGAATTATTATTATTATTATTATTATTATTATTATTATTTGTAAAATTAATTTTTAACTATAATAAAAAGAAAAAAAAGCCATTTAAAAGAAATAATACTATAAAAAGAAAAAAAAAAAAAAGGAAAATAAAAGAAAATAAAATGGAAGAAAAAATAAAGAAAATTGGAAAAAGAAAAACCAAAATAAAAAATGGATGAAAGAAAATAAAAGAAATAAAAATAAGAAAAAGAAATCGGAGAAAATAAAATATAAGAAAAAAAAAAAACTGAAAAGAAAATCGAAAGAAAAAAATTTTTTTGAATCCTAACAAAAAACTATTCAGTGTCTACAACAACAGCAAACACTTCCATCTTCCTGTACTTGAATCCACTGAAGACTCTACTGGTTCTCTTTTGAAGGATATCTTTTGTAAATTGCTCATAAAATCCACTAAGCGCTTCAGATCCGTTTCAAAACTCTAGTACACTCGTCAACTCCGATAACTATACATCTTTGCCGCCCCACTCACTTTTCTGGTTCACCGTTTTTCATAACCCCTTGCAGTTCTAATTTAATTCAAAATAACCTCAAAATCATATTATGGTCTCTATCCTTCATAAGATTAAAACCATATTGCAACTGTACAATTTTGCAAAAGCTATGTAACAAAAAAATGGACAAAAAAAATCTTTTATTACAATCATAATTGATTCTCTGTTTTTTTTTTTTTTTTAACTTAATGGGTATCTGATATTTTCATTTTAATATTATTAGCTCTAAACTCAATCTATTAATTCATATAAGCTATCTAATTCAATCCATCCAATCCATTTAAAAATTAATTTAGCTCACCATAACCTATTATAACCCATCTAAATCATCAATATAATTTTCTTACATGGCTGGGTTGAAACTCAATAATAATCTATGTAACCCATATTTTAAATACCTCTAGTAGAAGTGAATTGAAATTGTAGTCTAAATCCATGGATAAGAGGGCAAAACAATTCATATAAGATTTGTCTAAAGCAACATAAAGATTTCAAATCATACATATATATATATATATATATATACACATTGAGGCATCAAATTCATACTCATAAAAGTCTTTTGATGGACTCTACAAATGCATGTGGTGATGTATATACCTACTCAAAAGATTTGGTGTGCTTCTTAGAGGGTTAGTATTAACGGCATAAGTGAGCATTGTCACATTTATTTTCAATATAAGACTATTATTTATTCTGCAACACATGCTTACTATGAAATCATCGACAAAAGAATACATTCTAATCACGTACAACCAATTATATTGTGAAATGACATTTAATTAGACTGTAAACTACAGAGGACTATGTATGGTTAATAGCTGATAAAAAAATAAAAAATAAAAATAAAACAAAACTAATTTACTGCCATCTTTGTTCATCTAAATGATTTTGGAGTACCGGGTTATTTTTAGAATGAGGGAAATGGATTTTAGTTTCTCACCAACTAATTTCTCTAAAAATTTTGGAGGTACTGGATTAAGTGGATGCTGAAATATGGTGTAAAGGACGGCATAGATGGGAATTGAATTTTGATTTGTGTGAAACAATAACTTATTAGAGTTGGTCAAATTAATATTTGTATTGTTTTTAATAAATTGGGAAAATACCGAGCTTTAAAAGATCAAGATTTGTTAAAATTCTCCAGAATCCTTTTGAGTCCAGTCCAGTCCAACCCATTTAGGATCTACGCACTTTTTTTTTTTTCCCCACTTTATCCAAGTTCTCCAAATTCTACACATTATTTGAGCATTAACAAATCTTAGTTACGCAATCTACGATTAATATTGCTCGTAGTGGGAGAACAAATTCCAGCCAACCAATTCTTCCCTCAAGAGACGGGAAAGTTAAATAAGAAAGTATCAAATTGGAGTAACGATGACCCATTTCTCCTAAGCAAATAATTAGATAGTTAGAAGGGGAAACGAGTAATCAATAGACACATGGCAGGCAACCTGCTGCTTCTTCGAAAGCAAGAAGAGTTTAAAATTGGAAGTTGAGGATCCAAACAAAACCATATCTACAAAGATTATCCATTTCTCCACAAAGGATATGCCACATACCTTGTATTTGGACCACTGTGCATTTACTACGAAACGAGGGTGGCGGCACTTACAGGCAACAACTCTTATTTTCACTTTGATTACGACTACTCGCTCAATCATATGCGCCCTTTCAAACTCTTATAAATCTCCCCTTATTCCAAACCTTCAGTTTATACTTATCCTAAAAAACATTTCTGTTTCATGCTTCTGAACTTTCTGCTTAATCTTCTCTTCTTTTTCCGAACAAACAAACTCATGGCGAATTCGCGCATTGCTAAGTTCATCACCGAGGTTGCACCCCCACAGTATATCAATGTTATAAGAAATAGAGCATCAAAAATGCTGGATACCATTAATGAAGAGGATAGAGATGTTAGCCCAAACACTTCTCCTAAATCATCTGCTAATCCTACCATTACTGCTGCTGCTTCTGCTTCTACTGCTGCTGCTGCTGCGGCCTCTGCGGCTGCAAAATCAAACTATTTTCCCAATGGGGTTCCAAGATCTTTTTCCATCTTTCAGAACTGAGTTCTTGAAGAATGCATTTTTATGTCTCTATTTAATATATCCTCTCCCTTTTGGTGGTTTTTTTTTTTTTTTTTTTTTTTTTCAGTTAGGGAATAGAGGGTTTGTATGGTTTTGATTGCACTTTTTAAGCAACAGAGCTGTAATTCCAACGCTGTATATAGTAGGAAAGTTCTAATAATCAAGAAGGATAACTAAGGCTTATGTCTTAATGAAACATTTTGAATATCTATCCGTATTCCAGTGAAATAATGACAAGTAAAATTTTCAGCAATAAAGAAAACATATTCTCAATTCTTAACATGCAATAATGAATGTATGATGCAATCGTACAAAGCATTCGACATTCAGTTTCTTACTTTGCCATTCTTTCCTGCAGTAGCGAGGTTTACAGATTATATTGTTAGTTGTAGATTATAGAAAACACAATTGAAAAAAAAAAAACGGAAAAACAAACGAAAGATTTAAAATACTTTTCTACCTTAACAGAAGGAAGGGAACAGTAGAGCCGAGGCCTGTATAAACAGTTTCCTTAAGACAATTATCTACCCCGTAGTGGCGATTTGTCTTCCAGGATACAACGACTCTCGAAGGCGAACCGAACTGTGCGTAGTGGGCTATCACCGGAAAAGGAAGAATTTCTTGAAGGAAAAAACAGAATGCAGAGAAGGAGAGGATTTTCGAATTTCAACAGATACAAGTCAAAGAAAAAATTGGCAGAAGGAGGATTTTAAAAGAATGGAAATAAATGACATTAAATTGGATTAATTATCTCATTAAGGGAATTAATTTTGCAGTTATATTTTTATTCAAAAAATAAAACTGACACAGAATTCGAATAAACTCAAAAATATCTGGAGAAAATTTAGTTGGGCCGGAGCAAAAACTAGGCAGGCCCGTAGTGGCCCATTTCGGTCCGGCATTCACGAAACCCACGTCGTGCGGGTGCGCATTAAATTGGATTAATTATCTCATTAAGGGAATTAATTTTGCAGTTATATTTTTATTCAAAAAATAAAACTGACACAGAATTCGAATAAGCTCAAAAATATCTGGAGAAAATTTAGTTGGGCCGGAGCAAAAACTAGGCAGGCCCGTAGTGGCCCATTTCGGACCGGCATTCGCGACGCTCACGTCGTGCGGGTGCGCATTGGGCCTTTGAAGGCTCGGGGCTAAGATTTGTACCCCCCTGCGGGCGCAAGAGAAAACCTTTTGGCTTATACAAGTTAACACCTTACAAAAATGTGTTTCAATATAAACATCTTTTCCACTTTATATTTTTCCCATGTGGGATAAGTTAACATAAGCCAAAATTTTCTCCAAATATTTCATTCCATTAGGCTAACTTTGAGCAATAATTTCTCATTCACTACTTGTCCATTTTGGGTAAATTATATACCGTTGGAAAGCTCACGTTACGTACTATACAATGACACTAATCATTTAATTAAATACGCTTCCTTTCCATAATATAATTTGGCCCAAAGTTGACAAATAATCACTAATATATAATCCAATATATTTGTCAAATTTCCAGCAATCCCCCACATGAATGAAATTGATTGACGAAAAGAAAGATCAAAATCGAAGTGGTGATAGTAAACTATAGTCGATATTTGCATAGGATAGGTAGGCATCAACCTTTGAACCTTCCCTTGTGCTAGTATATTTACTTTACTGGCTGACTAGTAGACACGATGTCCTTGAACTATTCTGCCATTTGTGTAAACGACGATATACCTCACACAAATACCAACATAACACAATTTTTGGTTCTCATGGTTATGTCCGTTATGGTCATGAATATCTCCTGGTTCTGCAAGAGTTTCAGATAACTAGGCCCCATTAGTTTCTTTTGAAGCGACCCCACTTCACTCTCACATAGGTGATCTCTTTTGCTCAAACTTTTGAAGCACAAAGAATCATTAAAAGCATAGCTTAACCTTTCCACACTTTATCACTGTTTACATCATAGGAATGGACAAGGGTTTGACCCCCACAGTGACCTCACAAGGTCTATGCAATTAGGTTTTCCCATTGAACCTAGATCTTGGGATCTCCAGTCAACAAGGTTGGGTTTTCCTTCACATAGCGCCTTAAATATTCATGGGCTTTAGTCCCATTCCTCTTGATGTCTTTTCAACTTGATCTCGGTTTAAACCTTTGGTTAGCGGATCCGCAGTGTTATCCTTTGACCCTACAAAGTCAATAGAGATAACTCCCGTTGAGATCAGTTGTCTAACGGTATTATGACGACGACGCATGTGTCTCAACTTACCGTTGTACATAATGTTTTGTGCTCTTTTAATCGCTGCTTGATTATCACAATGTATACAAATTGCGGGCACAGGCTTTGGCCATTCTGGAATATCTTCTAAGAAATTCCGTAACCATTCAGCTTCCTCTCCAGTTTTATCCAAGGCTACAAACTCAGCTTCCATAGTGGATCTAGTTATAATCGTTTGCCTTAAGGATTTCCAGGACACTGCTCCTCCTCCTAGAGTGAACACGTACCCACTTGTACCTTTAGAACTCTTGATGTCAGCTATCCAACTGGCATCAGAATACGCTTCTAGTACCGCAGGTTCTCTCGTATAGTGTAAACCATAATTATGAGTATATCGTAAATACCTTAGTATTCTCACGATAGCTACCCAATGAATCTTTCCTGGATTACTCGTATATCTGCTTAAACTACTTACAGTGTAAGCAATATGTGACATCCCTAACTTTCTTAGCATGCAATGGCGGAAAACATTACATAAAGTCTAGGACATCATTATAAAAGAAACTTCCAATTATGCCTCTGATTAATACTACACGTGTTCATAAAATACGTACTCCCAAATTTAATTCTAAGTGATAAATAATAATTCAATACGAGTAATACTTCAATGACAAAAACCTAAAAGTTTAGAAAATCTGAAAATCTCAATTCTAAAATGTTCATAACAACTATTTAATGTCTACTCAAAGCAATCCCTCCACACAATCCCAAGGACGGGCGTCAGGCATCATTCAATCATCACCGGCATAATCTGAAAATATCAACAGCGCCACTTAGTGACGAGTAACTAACAAATCCCAAACATCAATTTAAAGTTTGCATAAAATGACGATAGTTCACAAATATATGTTATATTAATTAATCAAGCACCGTAAGGGTAATAACAACAATCATCATTCATACAAGTGTACATACTTACGATCACAATCCTTGTAATAGGGAACGTACCTCGTTTAACAAGCCGCTCCAACACATATCACATAGATCATATCATTTAAGTAGCGAAACATCAATCAAAGAATAAAATTCCCAGTCAAGTCATACAAACTAGATGCATACAACCGTTTAGAACAAGGAATTGTATCATGAACATGACATTATTTCATTTACACAATAACCATTATTAGTTTCCTAATACACAAATTCCAAAGTCGCAAGATAGCTCACAAACCTCACTATCACAGCCAAGCATCAAAATCACATTGTAATCAACATTAACATGCAATTACATTCTTAACCGTTGATTAACATCAACTTATGTATATGCGTACAACTCATTGCATTAACCTATACACTTGTGCTTATAGGGAGTTTGGCAGCAGACGCTGCAGAGTGCCATGAACCTAGGGCTTACCTCTGCGGAGAGCCATGAACCTAGGGCTTACCTCCTTAACACATTGAGTACCATGAACCTAGGATTTACCTCAGAATGCCATGAACATAGGTCTTACATCATAATGCCATTAACATAGGTCTTACATCACCGAGTGCCATGAACCTAGGGCTTACCTCGGAATTTGGGTTGCTGTCCTAGTGCCTACCAATCAAACATGGTAAACACTTTGCCAAACTAACCAAAGCACAGCTGTATAAATCACCACAACTCAAATTAATTACTATAATCATACCAATATCAAAAGGGTGCCATTAAAATAGGTCTTATTCCCAAAACATAGCACAATACCTCAATAAACACAAGGTACCAATAAAATGGGACTTACCCCAAACTCAATTTCATAATTCTAACATGTATTAATCTACTAAATCATATTTGCAATTATTATATTTCATGTCATGAGTTCTAGCATAAAATTTCTAGAATCAAATTATGCTTTACACACATTAAAAATAAATTCAGGCCTAAGGTGACAATTTCAGAATTCATAGTTCATGCCTCAACTTGCACATAATATTCCAGTAGGTTAGACTCAGAATTCAGCATGGCAATACAAAGGTAAATTTAGCCTTACATCTTAGGAACACACGCCAACTTAAATCATGCAATTCGGATTCCTATAGCAAAAGATATTAAGGAAACACTAAAAACATGCAATCTGTAAATTCACTTCAGATCACTGCACATAGTCTGACTTCAACAGACAAAACAGATGTGTTACTCACTGATTTAGCAAAAATAATATACAGCAACATTGAACATCAGAATTTCAGGAATACATAGAATTTTATTTCATGGCAAACGGAGCTACAGAGAGAAAATAAAGCCATAATCAACACAAACTGTACAAACTGAAATTCAGCAGTTCCAGGAAATCGGCACAGTGCACATAAGGCAGTTTCAACAGGGAATACGAGCACTTTACTCACAGAATTTGCCAAAATAGTATAAAACAACCTTGTACATTTATGTCTCAGGAAAACACAGAAAGTTGAATCATGCCAATCGGAGTTATATAACGAAAATAAAGCTAAAATTATCACAACCTGTACAATCTGAAATTCAGCAGTTCAAGAAAATCGGCACAATGCACATAAGGCAGTTTCAATAGGGAATATGAGCACTTTACTCACGGAATTTGCCAAAATAGTATAAAACAACCTTGTACATTTATGTCTCAGGAAAACACAGAAAGTTGAATCATGCCAATCGGAGTTATATAACGAAAATAAAGCTAAAATTACCACAACCTGTACAATCTGAAATTTAGCAGTTCCAGCATAAAACCATTCCTAACATGCATATACATATTTCTTTCAACCCTTAACCTAATTATCACCATTTTATACCAGTAACATACATGCTTAAATTTCAATATACAAGATTATTATCTCACCATGCAATCAATAGGAACCTATCATGCAATCTATGAAAGCTTTAAATCGATATTAGAGTTTGTTTGTTACCTCGATTGCAGTGAGGTCGGTCACTAGAGTAAAAACAGAAATTAGGAGAGGGTGCTCCTCGATTTAGGTCACGAACTTAATCCGATGATTCCCAAAGAGAAGAAACTTCAGAAAAATTACAGAAAAGAACAAAGTTCTTAGCAAGTTTCTAAGGAGTTAAAAGATGGAATAAAACCGATTGGGATTCCTTACCTTCAGAAAGATGAATGATTTCCTCAACTGAGACAATGGAATTTCGGAATTCACAAGAATGATGCAAGGCTGGTTTGAGTGAAAGAGAGAGGAAGAGAAAGAATAAATTTCAGCTAGGGTTAGAGGAAATTTCAAAATTTGTAGTGTTAAATAGGAAATAGAAGTTGATTTGATGAAGGAAAGGTAAGTGGGAGAGATTTGCTCCACTAAGTTGGTAGTTTCTGATTTGAATTGGTCAAACTAAATAAAAGGGATATATAAAATAGTAAATTTCGGATTTTATGGGATTTTATGTCTCCCAAACCAAAAATATAAATCCTAAAGAAAATAACTAAATTAAGCTAAGTTGGGTTCGAACTCTAGACCTCTAGTTATTAAACACATCTCTCTACCATTAGGCCAAAGCCTACGAATTGTTATAAGCATACAAAACATCGGTTAAATGCAAAAATGCTCACTCATATGCACACATCACAACATAACTAAGTCAACTTATATCTGGGGCGTTACAATCCTCCCCACTAACAAAAAGTTTCGCCCTCGAAACTCAAGGACAAAAGAGTAAGCTAGGTTCTAACCTTGATTAGTTGCAAACAATTCCGGATATTTGGATCTCATGGTCTCTTCTAGCTCCCAAGTAGCCTCTTCAAACTTCTGGCTACGCCAAAGCACCTTTACCAAAGGTATCTCTTTTCTCCTGAGTTTGCGAACCTGACGGTCGAGGATCTGAATAGGCTTCTCCTCATATGTCAAATTGGGTTCCACCTCCACCGAATCCACAGCAATAACGTGAGAAGGGTCGCTCACATATCTTCGTAGCTGTGAAACATGGAATACATTATGAACTTTTGCCAATTCCGGTGGTAGAGCCAACCGATATGCAACTTCCCCAATCCTTTCAAGCACTTCATATGGACCAATATACTTGGGACTGAGCTTGCCTCTCTTGCCGAACCTCATCACTCCCTTCATAGGAGATACTTTCAGCAATACCTTGCTACCGACTTCGAAGGTAAGAGGTCTTCTCTTGAGATCTGCATAAGACTTCTGACGATCCTGGGCAGCCTTCATATTCGCTTGAATCACCTTCACCTTCTCAACTGTATCCCGAATCAATTCCGGACCCAACACCAATGTGTCACTAATGTCGTCCCAGCATGTCGGACTACGACATTTCCTCCCATAGAGGGCTTCATACGGGGCCATACGGATACTAGCGTGATAGCTATTGTTATAGGAGAACTCTACCAAACTCAGACATTTCACCCAAGATTTCTGGAAGTCAAGAGCACATGACCGCAACATATCCTCCAAGGTTTGGATTGTCCTCTCCGTCTGTCCATCTGTAGCAGCATGAAAAGCTGTACTCAACTTCAACCTAGTGCCCAAAGCTTCTTGCAATGATGTCCAAAAATGTGACAAGAACCGTGGGTCACGATCTGACACAATCTCCCTGGGCACACCATGTAGCCTTATAACTTCACTCGCATATGCCTCAGCTAACTGCTCCATAGACCAGGTCTTCTTCATAGGAATAAACCGAGCCACCTTGGTCAAACGGTCTATAACAACCCACACTGTGTCTAAACCATTAGCAACCTTTGGTAAACCCGACACAAAGTCCATAGAAACCGAGTCAACTTCCATGCTGGAATAGCCAAGGGCTGCAATAATCCCCCAGGCCTCTGATGCTCAATTTTCACCTTTTGACAAGTCAAGCACCGGGCCACAAACTCAGCTACCTCTTTCTTCATTCTAGGCCACCAAAACTGCATCTTCAAATCTTTGTACAATTTCGCACCTCCCGGATGCACAGAGTAGGGAGTGCAATGAGCTTCACTTAAGATCTGCTCTTTCAACATTGAATCATTAGGCACACACCATCGGCCTTTAAATTTCATACCCCCATCTGCAAGAATCTCGAAATCTACAGCATTACCCTGCTCCTTCGCTGCACGAATCTTCTGAAGTACAGGATCACTCAACTGCTTCTCTTTCAATTCTACAAACAATACTGGTTCCACACTGATTGCATTTAAACTCGCCCGAACCACTCCTCTCGGGACCACTTCAATTTCCAACTTGCTAAACTCCTTGCAAAGATCAATAGGAAGTCTTTTCATGAAGTTCACCGAATGGATGCTCTTTCTGCTTAATGCATCTGCGACTCTGTTTGCCTTTCCTTCTTTATACTCCAAGGTTAAGTCATAATCCTTGATAAGCTCTAACCAACGTCTCTGTCGCATGTTTAGTTCTTTCTGGGTGAAAATATATTTGAGGCTCTTATGATCGGTGTATATCTTGCACGGCACACCATACAAGTAATGGCGCCAAATTTTAAGAGCAAACACCACAGCAGCTAACTCCAAATCGTGAGTCGAGTAGTTCCTTTCATGAACCCTCAATTGCCTTGAAGCATAGGCAATCACTTTTCCCAACTGCATAAGTACACACCCAAGTCCGTACTTGGAAGCATCACTGAACACTTCATACTCTACTCCGTCAGTCGGCAATGCAAGAACTGGGGCTGAAGTAAGTCTCTCTTTTAATATCTGGAACGCTCCTTCACATTCTGCAGTCCATTGAAACCTACAGTCCTTCTTCATCAACTGAGTCAAAGGTCGTGCAATAATTGAAAAGTTGTGCACAAACCTTCTGTAGTATCCAGCAAGACCAAGAAAACTTCTTACTTCGGTCACATTAGTAGGACTGGACCATTCAAGAACGGCTTTAATCTTCGCCGGGTCCACCTTCACACCTTCTTTGGTAATCACATGGCCTAGAAAAGCCACCTCTCCAAGCCAAAACTCACACTTAGAGAACTTGGCGTACCACTTCTGCTCTCTTAATACTTTCAACACCATTTTGAGATGCTTAGCATGCTCCTCTTCATTCTTCGAATATACTAAGATATCATCAATGAATACCACAACACACACATCAAGGAGCTCGTGGAAGGTTCGGTTCATCTGATCCATAAACACTGCTGGTGCGTTAGTGAGACCGAAGGGCATTACTTCGAATTCATAGTGCCCATACCTTGTCCGGAAGGCAGTCTTCTGAATGTCGTCTTCTTTTACCGGAATCTGATGATAGCCGGATCTCAGATCGATCTTAGAGAACACACCTGCACCCTTCAATTGATCAAACAAATCTTCAATTCTTGGCAGGGGATGTTTATTCTTGATGGTCACCTTATTCAACTCACGGTAGTCAATACATAATCGCATGCTTCCATCCTTCTTCTTGACAAAGAGTACCGGAGCACCCCAAGGTGACACGCTGGGTCTAATAAAACCCTTATCAACAAGTTCTTGCAACTGGGTCTTCAATTCTCGCATCTCCGAGGGAGCCATCCGATAAGGAGCTTTAGAGATTGGAGCTGACCCCGGAATTAGGTCGATGGCAAATTCTACATCCCTTCCTGGTGGAATCCCTGGCAGTTCATCAGGAAACACATCCGCATATTCTCGAACAATAGGAATATCCTCGATCTTCAGTTCTTCCGAGGTATCCTTTATTCGACACAGGAATACTTCCTCACCCTTCATCGCCATTTTCTTCAACTTCATGGCTGAGACCATCTTCACTCCCGGTTTCAATTTAATACTTGAATAGGAAACCATTCTCCCTTCCTGGTTCCTTAGCACCACCGGGTCGGAAGATCCTTCATAAGTTGGGGGTCGATGACGAGCAATGCGATCGAAGACAGTTTGGTTATTTGGATTTCTTTAAGCCATAGCGAGCACGGCATCTTCCAACAGCCGCATACGTCGCTGAGGAGAGTCATCGCGAACGGAATCTCTACGCGGAGGCATTCTAAAATTTTGGTTCTAGGTTGGATCTAATCATGTTATACATATAGCAAGTAATAGAAAACAAACAATTCAAAGCAGATAAACCCATTCTACCTACCCATGCATCTCACTTCTACGTTCAAAAATCTCTATCCTAGGATTCTGAGTTTTGGTTCCAAGTGACTTATGCTACCAAAGCCTTGGAACCAACCTGGCTCTGATACCAACTGTGACATCCCTAACTTTCTTAGCATGCAATGGCGGAAAACATTACATAAAGTCTAGGACATCATTATAAAAGAAACTTCCAATTATGCCTCTGATTAATACTACACGTGTTCATAAAATACGTACTCCCAAATTTAATTCTAAGTGATAAATAATAATTCAATACGAGTAATACTTCAATGACAAAAACCTAAAAGTTTAGAAAATCTGAAAATCTCAATTCTAAAATGTTCATAACAACTATTTAATGTCTACTCAAAGCAATCCCTCCACACAATCCCAAGGACGGGCGTCAGGCATCATTCAATCATCACCGGCATAATCTGAAAATATCAACAGCGCCACTTAGTGACGAGTAACTAACAAATCCCAAACATCAATTTAAAGTTTGCATAAAATGACGATAGTTCACAAATATATGTTATATTAATTAATCAAGCACCGTAAGGGTAATAACAACAATCATCATTCATACAAGTGTACATACTTACGATCACAATCCTTGTAATAGGGAACGTACCTCGTTTAACAAGCCGCTCCAACACATATCACATAGATCATATCATTTAAGTAGCGAAACATCAATCAAAGAATAAAATTCCCAGTCAAGTCATACAAACTAGATGCATACAACCGTTTAGAACAAGGAATTGTATCATGAACATGACATTATTTCATTTACACAATAACCATTATTAGTTTCCTAATACACAAATTCCAAAGTCGCAAGATAGCTCACAAACCTCACTATCACAGCCAAGCATCAAAATCACATTGTAATCAACATTAACATGCAATTACATTCTTAACCGTTGATTAACATCAACTTATGTATATGCGTACAACTCATTGCATTAACCTATACACTTGTGCTTATAGGGAGTTTGGCAGCAGACGCTGCAGAGTGCCATGAACCTAGGGCTTACCTCTGCGGAGAGCCATGAACCTAGGGCTTACCTCCTTAACACATTGAGTACCATGAACCTAGGATTTACCTCAGAATGCCATGAACATAGGTCTTACATCATAATGCCATTAACATAGGTCTTACATCACCGAGTGCCATGAACCTAGGGCTTACCTCGGAATTTGGGTTGCTGTCCTAGTGCCTACCAATCAAACATGGTAAACACTTTGCCAAACTAACCAAAGCACAGCTGTATAAATCACCACAACTCAAATTAATTACTATAATCATACCAATATCAAAAGGGTGCCATTAAAATAGGTCTTATTCCCAAAACATAGCACAATACCTCAATAAACACAAGGTACCAATAAAATGGGACTTACCCCAAACTCAATTTCATAATTCTAACATGTATTAATCTACTAAATCATATTTGCAATTATTATATTTCATGTCATGAGTTCTAGCATAAAATTTCTAGAATCAAATTATGCTTTACACACATTAAAAATAAATTCAGGCCTAAGGTGACAATTTCAGAATTCATAGTTCATGCCTCAACTTGCACATAATATTCCAGTAGGTTAGACTCAGAATTCAGCATGGCAATACAAAGGTAAATTTAGCCTTACATCTTAGGAACACACGCCAACTTAAATCATGCAATTCGGATTCCTATAGCAAAAGATATTAAGGAAACACTAAAAACATGCAATCTGTAAATTCACTTCAGATCACTGCACATAGTCTGACTTCAACAGACAAAACAGATGTGTTACTCACTGATTTAGCAAAAATAATATACAGCAACATTGAACATCAGAATTTCAGGAATACATAGAATTTTATTTCATGGCAAACGGAGCTACAGAGAGAAAATAAAGCCATAATCAACACAAACTGTACAAACTGAAATTCAGCAGTTCCAGGAAATCGGCACAGTGCACATAAGGCAGTTTCAACAGGGAATACGAGCACTTTACTCACAGAATTTGCCAAAATAGTATAAAACAACCTTGTACATTTATGTCTCAGGAAAACACAGAAAGTTGAATCATGCCAATCGGAGTTATATAACGAAAATAAAGCTAAAATTATCACAACCTGTACAATCTGAAATTCAGCAGTTCAAGAAAATCGGCACAATGCACATAAGGCAGTTTCAATAGGGAATATGAGCACTTTACTCACGGAATTTGCCAAAATAGTATAAAACAACCTTGTACATTTATGTCTCAGGAAAACACAGAAAGTTGAATCATGCCAATCGGAGTTATATAACGAAAATAAAGCTAAAATTACCACAACCTGTACAATCTGAAATTTAGCAGTTCCAGCATAAAACCATTCCTAACATGCATATACATATTTCTTTCAACCCTTAACCTAATTATCACCATTTTATACCAGTAACATACATGCTTAAATTTCAATATACAAGATTATTATCTCACCATGCAATCAATAGGAACCTATCATGCAATCTATGAAAGCTTTAAATCGATATTAGAGTTTGTTTGTTACCTCGATTGCAGTGAGGTCGGTCACTAGAGTAAAAACAGAAATTAGGAGAGGGTGCTCCTCGATTTAGGTCACGAACTTAATCCGATGATTCCCAAAGAGAAGAAACTTCAGAAAAATTACAGAAAAGAACAAAGTTCTTAGCAAGTTTCTAAGGAGTTAAAAGATGGAATAAAGCCGATTGGGATTCCTTACCTTCAGAAAGATGAATGATTTCCTCAACTGAGACAATGGAATTTCGGAATTCACAAGAATGATGCAAGGCTGGTTTGAGTGAAAGAGAGAGGAAGAGAAAGAATAAATTTCAGCTAGGGTTAGAGGAAATTTCGAAATTTGTAGTGTTAAATAGGAAATAGAAGTTGATTTGATGAAGGAAAGGTAAGTGGGAGAGATTTGCTCCACTAAGTTGGTAGTTTCTGATTTGAATTGGTCAAACTAAATAAAAGGGATATATAAAATAGTAAATTTCGGATTTTATGGGATTTTATGTCTCCCAAACCAAAAATATAAATCCTAAAGAAAATAACTAAATTAAGCTAAGTTGGGTTCGAACTCTAGACCTCTAGTTATTAAACACATCTCTCTACCATTAGGCCAAAGCCTACGAATTGTTATAAGCATACAAAACATCGGTTAAATGCAAAAATGCTCACTCATATGCACACATCACAACATAACTAAGTCAACTTATATCTGGGGCGTTACACAATATCTGGACTTGTACAACTCGAAAGGTACATCAAACTAC
This sequence comes from Euphorbia tirucalli, assembly GCA_039660915.1. Classification (NCBI taxonomy): domain Eukaryota; kingdom Viridiplantae; phylum Streptophyta; class Magnoliopsida; order Malpighiales; family Euphorbiaceae; genus Euphorbia; species Euphorbia tirucalli. Next base: position 10,518,690 of record CM077638.1, read on the forward strand.
CTAAAATCCTAGCATACTCCACTTGGTCTATGCCTTCACCTTTGTTCTTGGACAAATGTTGACTAATGTCCAACGGAGTTTTGGCTATACCAGAATCATCCTTGTTAAACTTATCAAGTATCTTGTCCATGTAGTGTGACTGAGTTAAAATGAGACCGTTAGGTGAACGTTTAACTTGGATGCCTAAAATCACATCCGCCAGTCCCATATCTTTCATGTCAAATCTGGAATTTAACATGTTCTTGGTACTCTTTACCATCTTCTCATTGCTTCCCACAATGAGTATGTCATCAACATACAAGCATAGGATAACATATCCTTCAATTGTAGTTTTGACATAAATACATTTGTCACACTCGTTGATACGATAGCCACTAGCCATCATGGCATCATCAAACTTTTTGTCCCATTGTTTTGGTGCTTGCTTTAAACCGTATAAAGACTTCACCAATTTACAGACTTTCTTTTCTTGACCTGGAACTACACAACCTTCAGGTTGTTCCATATAGATTTCTTCTTCCAGATCTCCATTCAGGAAAGCTGTCTTCATATCCATTTGATGTAGGTCAAGATTCCGTAGAGCGGTAATAGCAAGTACCATCCTAATGGATGTTATTCTCGACACTGGAGAATAAGTATCAAAGTAGTCAAGGCCTTCCTTTTGTCTATAACCTTTTATAACCAAACGGGCCTTGTACTTATCAATTGTTCCATCTGCTTTCAATTTCCGTTTGAAAATCCATTTAGAACTTAGTGGTTAGTTCCGAGAGGAAGATCCACTAATTCCCAAGTATGATTTTGCAGAATGGAATCAATCTCACTCCTTATGGCTTCTTTCCATAAAGGACTTTCAGTTGAACTTACAGCTTCTTTGTAAGTTTGTGGTTCAGCCTCTAACATGTAAGTCAGAAAATCTGGACCAAAAGATTTTTCCACCCTTGCCCTTTTACTTCTTCGAAGTTCAACCTCTATGTCCATCTCATCCTCTTCTTGAAGATCTTGAACATTCTCTTCCACCTCTTGTTGAAGCTCTTCATTATTCTCAACTTCGTCATGTTGACCATCTTGACTGTCAACTTCAATAGTCTCACGAGACCGTTTAGATCCTGACCCCACATCATTTTGTTTGCATGGAAACACATTTTCAAAGAACGAGACATCCTTTGACTCCATTAATGTATTCTCGTGTATTTCCGGGTTTTTAGATTCATGCACAAGAAACCGATACGCGTTACTGTGTTCCGCATATCCAATGAAAATACAATCCACTGTCTTTGAGCCTATTTTCATTCTCTTAGGTAATGGGGCCATTACCTTTGCAAGACACCCCCACACTTTCAAGTAATTATAAGAAGGTTTTCTACCTTTCCATAATTCATAAGGGGTTTTGTCTTGTTTCTTACGGGGTACCTTGTTTAAAAGGTAATTTGCTAACAACACAGCATCCCCCCACATGTTTTGTAGTAACCCAGAACTGGTTAGCATCACATTCATCATTTCTTTTAAGGTACGATTCTTTCGTTCAGCTACACTGTTAGATTGAGGAGAGTACGGTGGTGTTACTTCATGAGTAATACCATGTTGGGAGCAAAACGCGCCAAATGGTGCAACATATTCACCACCATGATCACTTCTTACCACCTTAATCTTTTTATTAAGTTGGTTTTCTACTTCTTGCCTATAGAGAACAAATTTCTCTAAAGCTTCATCTTTGCTTTTAAGCAAATACACATAACAATATTTTGTGCTATCATCTATGAAGGTAATAAAATATTTATTTCCTCCCCTTGATTGAACAAACTTCAAGTCACAAATATCTGTATGTATAAGATCAAGTGGTTCTGAATTTCTTTCAACAGAATGAAATGAGGATCTTGTCAATTTTGTCTCTACCCAAATTTCACATTTATGGTTTTTATCAATTTGAAAGATGGGGATATGATTCAAGTTAATTAAACGTCGCAACATATCAAAATTAACATGTCCAAGTCTACTATGCCATAAATTAGAAGACTCAATAATATAAGCAGAAGAAACGTTATTCTTATTCATTTCAATTGAATTTGATTTACAAGAGATACAATTAAATTTGAACATCCTATTACATTCATATCCCTTGCCCACATACATATCCCCTTTAGACAAAATAAATTTCTGAGACTCAAAAACCATCTTGAAGCCATGTGAGCTCAAGAGGCTCCCAGAAACCAGATTCTTCCTCATTTCAGGAACATACAAGACATTTTGCAGCTTCACTTCTTTCCCAGAAGTCATTTTCAGAATGACAGTTCCATGTCCCTTGATCTTTAAAGTAGCAGAATTGCCCATGTAGAGATTCTCTCCTTTCTTTGTAAGAGTCAATCTAGCAAAAGACCCTTTATCACAGCAAATGTGGCGTGTAGCACCAGTATCAAGCCAACATTCTCGTCGATTTGAGTCAACCACGTTGACTTCAGAAATCACTGCACACAAATCGATGTTAGACACATCTCTAGCAATTTCTTCCACAGCATTTGCCTCCATTTTGTTGACCCTTTTTGGCAGCCTACAATCAGAGGACTAGTGTCCCATTTTGTTGCAATTGAAGCATTTCCCATTAAACTTTGGTTTCTTGGAAATGCCCCCTTTAGGTCCCAATTTGGACTTAAATCCAGCAGGCTGTTTGCCTTTCTTGGGGTCTTTCTTGACCTCCACTACATTCGCTCTAGCCACAGCTTGATTAGCAGCAACAGAAGATTTCCTCTCTGATCTTCTATTGTCTTCTTCAATGCGAAGTCGAACAATTAGATCCTCAACAGACATCTCTTTCCTTTTATGCTTGGGATAGTTTTTGAAATCAATCCAACTAGGTGGCAATTTCTCAATGATTGCAGCCACTTGGAAGGTTTCACTAGTCTCCATCCTTTCAGCTTGCATCCTATGGATCAAAAGCTGGATTTCTTGCACTTGACTCACAACAGATTTGGAATCAACCATTTTGTAACTAAGGAATTGGACTACTAAGTATTTCTTAGCACCTGCATCCTCAGTTCTGTACTTCCTATCCAAGGAGTCCCATAATTCCTTTGCAGTTCGTTTAACAGTGTAAACCTCATACAAATCAGGAACCAATCCATTCAGAATGTGGTTTCTACAAAGGAAATCCAAGTGATTCCAAGCATCAACAGCTAATTGAATAGAAGGATCCACCAAACCCTTGGGAACAACAGGAGGATCTTCTTTCAGCAGCCTATGATATTGCATGCTAGTCAAGTAGAAAAGCATTTTCTACTGCCACATCTTAAAATTCATTCCGTTGAATTTTTCCGGCCTTTCAGGCACTGTTACTGGGTATGAACCCGAACCAGCTACATGACCATTAGGCATAATAAGCCTAGAACCACTAGGATCATTTTGTCCATGTTGGTTATTCTGGCCTTGGCCAATTTCAGAACCATTGCCTCCAATAGGTGGGACAATATCAGCCATTTTTCAATCTGAAATTTCAAACAAACAAAGTTAGTGAAATTCCAAAATCAACAAACTAAACACAGAAAATGAATAGCAAAAAGAACCATTCATCTAGAACAACAAATGTCCAAACAGTCCAAAATAATCCAGTAAAAGGTCTAAAAAATTCTCCAAATGTCAAGGTATAAATATCTAGAATGTCAAGGTTTTAATATCCAAAATGTCAAAGTATTAAAAATCCAAAATGTCAAGGTAATCCTGCAAAACTTAACCAAGCACTACATAGATAATTGTCTTAAGATTGTTAGTTGCAGATTATAGAAAACACAATTGAAAAAAGAAAACGGAAGAACAAACGAAAGATTTAAAATACTTTTCAACCTTAACAGAAGGAAGGAATCAGTAGAGCCGAGGCCTGTATAAACAGTTTCCTTAAGACAATTATCTACCCCGTAGTGGTGATTTGTCTCCCAGGATACAACGACTCTCGAAGGCGAACCGAACTGTGCGTAGTGGGCTATCACCGGAAAAGGAAGGATTTCTTGAAGGAAAAAACAGAATGCAGAGAAGGAGAGGATTTTCTAATTTCAACAGATACAAGTCAAAGAAAAAATTGGCAGAAGGAGGATTTTAAAAGAATGGAAATAAATGACATTAAATTGGATTAATTATCTCATTAAGAGAATTAATTTTGCAGTTATATTTTTATTCAAAAAATAAAACTGACACAGAATTCGAATAAGCTCAAAAGTATCTGGAGAAAATTTAGTTGGGCGGGAGCAAAAACTAGGCAGGCCCGTAGTGGCCCATTTCGGTCCGGCATTCCTGATGCCCACGTCGTGCGGGTGCACATTAAATTGGATTAATTATCTCATTAAGGGAATTAATTTTGCAGTTATATCTTTATTCAAAAAATAAAACTGACACAGAATTCGAATAAGCTCAAAAATATCTGTAGAAAATTTAGTTGAGCCACGTCGTGCGGATGCGCATTGGGCCTTTGAAGGCTCGGGGCTAGAATTTGCACCCCCCTGCGTGCGCAAGAGAGAGCCTTTTGGCTTATACAAGTTAACATTTTACAAAAGTGTGTTTCAATATAAACACCTTTTCCACTTTATATTTTTCCCATGTGGGATAAATTAACATAACCAAAAATTTTTTCCAAATATTTCATTCCATTAGGCTAATTTTGAGCAACAATTTCTCATTTACTACTTGTCCGTTTTGGGTAAATTATATACCGTTGGAAAGCTCACGTTACCTACTATACAATGACACTAATCATTTAATTAAATACGCTTCCTTTCCATAATATAATTTGGCCCAAAGTTGACAAATAATCACTAATATATAATCCAATATATTTGTCAAATTTCCAACATATATCACTGTTGCTGTTGCTCTATATGAAAATAACTAGAAAAAAAGATCTAACCCAGTAGAACTAGTATTCCAAAACCCTATTATATGTTCTATACGTCACCTTTTCAACTCCAATCCACCAACTCAGAACTCAGTGCCTGTGCTACTCTTAATCTTTATGAACAGATACAGGTAGCTTGAGTTTCCTGACGAGGAGTCTGTTGTACATAATAATTAAGATCTTGATTATCTCTAAGCAATTACTAATAAAACCAAACATTATCTCAGGAACCATCACAGACTACTGTTATTTGCTTCAGATATGAGAAGAAAAAAACACTGTGCAACTTACGATTGTTGAAACCTTCTTTCAAAAAAACGAAAAACAAAACAAAGGATTATTGATACCTTAATCCATTTCAACAACTCTATCTTTCAAGTCTGCTAACAGTTTCAATCGATTAAGATACAAAATTACCCAATGATTTTGGGAATGTCAAATTAACCCCAAACATTTTATTTCTTTTCTCAATGTTGCCCTTCAAGTTTTTGTCGTCCTTGCTTAATTTTGCCCTTTACCAAATGATTCCCTGGCAGATATAACTACCACGAATTTTGGTTCATCGGTATTTACTTAAAAAGGAACAACATTAAATTATAGCAAAAATAAAACATTGAAAAGAAAAACATTAGGAGTTCATTTGACTTTCCCAGTAATTTTGTACCCTATTTCATTATTCTATTGATAATTCGTCCTCGTTTTGTCAGTATTTTTGCTGATTTTTTTGACAATTTCTAAAGTACACACTCAACACAGTAGTAGGCTCAATCACCCAAAAAAAAAAAAAATCCCAAATTCTTGAACTCTTTTTCGAATTCAGCAAATTAATATTATGGTAAACAGCACTATACTTCCATATTCAATCAAATTAACAAACAAAAGAAAGTTAACATAAATTAAAATAGCATTGTAGTTTCACATTCACTTCAATAAAAAAAATTTTAAAAAAATATCTGAATTATAACATTAGTTCCCTTCAAAAATATCAATATATAAAAATTTATTTCTATCAGTTTATTTTAAATTTTCTCCAACTAAATTAAATGTTTTTTATTCTCAATCATATTTTTCTTTCTCGAATGTCATAATCGAAGTGAATTCTTTCTGTGTTAAAATTGAGGAAAAAAAAATGAAAGGACAGGTGATGGGTTGTTAAGAAATATATCTTGCTTCTACAGAATTGAATTTGAAAGTGCAGTGCAAGAATGGAAAAGTTCGAAAATTCTTTAGCAATTAGTCCTTACAGAAAATCACTGTAATGTCCGCAACACAGCACACAGATTCCTTACGTTTATGCACAAAATAAAAAACTAGATACACCTGATCATAATTTTTTTCGATAATGAAGAGAAAATGAACTCAAATATGAATAGTTATGGTTAAAAAGGAGATCCTACATTTGTTGATCATTAAAAAAATTGAAACTTGCAAACGTTTTAAATTTCAGCAGACTTGAACAAACCTTTATATTAAACAACGTATAAATATTGATTCATAAAATATTCTTTAGTTGATTTCTTTCGACTTCTTTTCTTTAAGGCCTTGGATATTTGACACTCTTTTCCGCTTCCTGGATTTTTCTAATTCAACTTTCTCTTTTAATTTCTCAAGAGCTGACACATCAAAGACACGAAAAGCTCAGCGTTCTCAGTGCATCATATCGTTCAATTTATAACTAAACCACTCTTCTACATGTTTTTTTTTGTTTTTTCAATTCACAGAAGGTGAAACCAACTCTTTTAACAGGATGCACTATAAAGAGATCTTTCAACACATTATAGTATTTTATTTGCCCCTAAAAGTGCCAAGGAAATATTGAAGATACAAAATAACCATTATTGAAGAATAAAAGAAGTAAGCATGCCCAATGAGAGAAAAAAGAAGACAGAAGAACATGGAGCATAAAAAATCCCCACATCAGCAGACAGGATGAAGCGTTATATAAGTGGGAAAGTGTTAAATCTGAAACGGCCACAGTGGGATCTTAGGTTATACACCTATGACCTAAGCTATTCCTTTAATAGAGGTGTAGAAGAAATCAAGGTACAAACAGTGAATGACTATAGAAGAGGTTAAAATTATGAAATATAAGTTTGCCAGAAAAAAATATTCTGGATAAATAATCTTGAGTGAATATTTATCAATGTAATTGTAATTGTACCCAACCCAGAACAGCTACTTACCAATGAAATGATGGTATCACGCTAAGCAAGGAAAACCAAGAAATTACGTGCTACATAAGTAATACGAAGAGACTCAATTGAACTGGAAGGAACAGAGTAAAGTGGACAAGAATCATTTTCAGCCTTCAGCCGCAGTTTCCTGAAACGCCTTACCTGTAAAAAGTGAAATTAGTAGATAAGTTTCATAAATGAAATCTGATGAATGTCTTTAATGTTGAATAATGTTTTTTTATTTTTCAATGTCCTTCCTGTTGGCAAAAAGCAGAAAAAATTTAAGTCAACTATGCAGGCATACCTAGTGTTAGAAACAGAGAATTACAATGACTTCAAAGCGTGTATCAATACCACTTTCCTAAAGGAATTATTTGCCCTCTATACTGCACGAGTTCAGCAAATACCTTCAGGATACGATGAAGAACCTGCTTGCACTTGCAGAAGTGAAAGCAGAAAACGAAACAGTTTTTGGTGGTTTTTCAATTTCGAGTTGTCTGTTTTATTTTCCTCTGCTACTTTTATCATCCAGAGAAACCACCAGAGTAAGTGGTCAAAGTGGGTTAGTGGCTGGAGAGAATAAACTGCCCACTACTCCACTTTCTCCAGAAAATGGCAAAATAAAATATCTGCGTTGATGACGTGGCATGTGTGCCACGTGTACATCCTAGTTGGCCACTGCCACGTGCGCCTATAAAAGGGCCTAAAATGGGCCATATGCGCCGCGCGCGCGCGGGGTGCACTTGGGCATAGCTTTTCTAAGCTATTTTGACTTATTGAAAAGTCATATAGTATATAAATACTTTTTACTTGGCTCAACTAAGCAATGTGGGATAAGACATTTATTTTGAAAATGTCCAACACCTAGCTAGGTAGGGGAGAACATCTACAATTCGGTATTGCCATTCAAGTACTAGATCCAGATTAAAAGTATTCCAAATTGTTCAGCCATATCCTAAATCCTAAAGAGTGCATGACCATAACTTTAAGCTGATTTACAATCTATAATTGGATACAGCAAAAGCCCAAGACCAAAAAGCCTTTTCTTTAGCTTAGTTATGGCTAGCCTGTTGCAGCCTACCCAGCATTTGCTTATTGCAAGTATTAGATCATTAAACCAGCTCTGATGATAGATACTTCTTGCGATGATAATTTTGAGCTTGGGTTTCAGCATGAAGACAAGTAATTGAAAAGCATTTGGCCCTTCAACCTTGCAGTTGCACTTATATTATAGCCTTCGTAATAAAGACATTTTATGACAATGAAAAATTATTTAATTTTTATACACATTAATAAAACAAAAAAGTTATAAACATGTTGAAATTATTTTTTCAAATAAATAAAATTTTCCATTATCATAACAAGTGTACAAAGAAATTAATAAAATCTTGCAACTATACAAATTAAATATATAGATCACATTCTGTATAATTTCATTTCTTAACTATATAAGTATTAAAACACATATCAGTATTAAGTGTTTTTTAATTTTAAAAAAAAAAAAAAAACACTACTCTGCCTCAGAATTATCGAAAAGCAGGCTTCATGATAAGGCAACTGGCAAGCAAAGATTTTTCAGCTTTTGATGAGAAGCCGACTCCCTCTGTATTTGCTAAAAGCTGGCAGCAGAGGATTTAGAATCATAGCTACAATTTAGTGATAAGCAAACACCTAAATCTAGCAGTCAAGTTCTATTTCACTGACCACTAGAAAGCAAAAGCTAAACCAAATGAGCACTAAATTGAAAACAATAAATTCATTAATGTGAATAAAATAGTCATACCTCATATTTATGCAACAATGTGAAACAACGCCCAGTTTGCGCTGCTCTTGCTGTCCGACCAGCCTGATGAACATGTGTCTTTATGTATGGAGGCTTATCATAGTTAATAACAATTCTCACCCCTTCTACATCCATTCCACGAGTCATTGCATCTGAGCAAACAAGTACTTGTATTTTTCCTTCACGAAATGTCTTTAACGTCTTGCTGAAGTATGTTCACTTGCATTATGTCTTTATTTGTTTAAAATAATATAGATAGATACAAAGGAACGAACCTGATTCTTATTTATCATAGTTTTTCTAAATACCCAGTGATATTAATCCACATTAATTGTCTATAGAAGATGCTCTGTATAAAATGCTTACGTCCTATTAACTCAAGCTGCTACAGAGGCTCTCATAGATTAAGAACATGAATGAAACACTAAATAAACAATGCTGCATAGGAGCTAAAGCAAACTATTAGATTTCTGATCAAATGTTTTTAAGGTTCACATTCTGGTGATGCACTGTACTTTGAAGAAGCAAAGCCTTCTAAGAGAGCAACAATTTACGCTCTTCTAAAGCACTGGAATATCAAGAATTCAGGGAGAATTTATTTACTTGTGTAGATTCTCGTAATATTATGGCATAAGCTTCTTCAAAACTAAAATCATAAATCAATGAGTAGATAAATAACCTTCTTACAGATTGCCGTTGAAGACCTGAATATTCCTTAATCTTCACATTCAAATCACCAAAAAAGTTCAGTAAGGTGCAAAGATGGTGAGTCGACTCCACCGACGATGTGAAAACAATGCATTTCTCCCTTTCTAAATTTTGTAGAAGAGCAACCAGGTATAGAGGTTTCATATTGGACTCACAAATCTGTATGAAGATGTGGAAAAGTAACTCAGAACAGAAAATTCCAATGGAAAAGTATAACTCATAGATAAAATTACAGAGACATTGTGAGTGAAATAAAAGGAGTCTATCCTAAAGACAAGGTAACAAATGGTGCATCGAAGAAATGTAACTGATAGATAAAATAAATAAAATTACTCCTGACATCATAGAGATTTTGGATAAATGACTCCATAACAAATCAAAACTACAATCTTCTTCTAATTACTCAAAATTCATATTAAATCTCAAATTTTCAAACTTACTCCAAATTGTAAAAAGTAAAATTAAATAAATAAATAAAGCAACACGATAATGAAACTAATAGATCAGATTTTGAGACTCCCTAGCTCTCTCAATGACCACAGCTGAAGATACAAAAGAATATTGAATCCAATTCCTCCTTTTATATATCACCTTCTGATCATATATTATAACTATATTCCTAGTCTCATATAAAGTTTCCATTATCATAAACTGGAGTTTCTTTTTGTACAATACAAGTTACGAAATCTTTACAAACATATATAAATGGGAAAAAAATTATATATATACAACTTCCAGATTTTGTTAACCCAGTCCAGCAATTGTAACACTTTATACAAGGAAATAGCATTAGACTAAGAAAAAAATGGATACAGTAAACTGTCTTGAATTTCTTTTTATGTGTTATCTCATACTTCAGACAGAAAACTAGTAAATTGCTTATTGCAATGATGTCCTACAACTAATAACCACAAGAGTTCAAAGTGAAGCGAGAAGCACAACAAAACAAGATTATAAGTACAGTTGTAGACCATACCACTATATGTGATTCCAACTGTATAGGGAGCTGATAACGACTTTGCCCAGTTGACAAGAACAAAGGGTGATGAAGATCAAGTTGAGCAAGCTTGCTTGGATCTTGGGTTAATGTAGCAGACAAAACCATCTTTGCAAGTCTGGGGTAAGATATACCCTTAAAACCCCTTTCAACACCTCTGCAAAAAATTTGAAACAATAATTACATGTCAAGTATAATATGATATAAATTTACTAATTTTTTTGTGCTATAATAACAATAAATAAATAAATGATGCCAGCATAAAATCAACTCCGGCACCATAGTAGCATTTATGCATTTAAAAAAGCCTGTCGTGAAAGCAGGACAAAGTTGAAAGTGCATCTGATAAAAGAATGCGAGTAGATAGAGAATTCACCATCTCCTTAGGGTCCTTAAAGGGCCAAAGGCAAAAAAGGAGGAAAACTATCAGTAAGAGGCTGAATACTTCCATTATGAGATTGAGTCATTTTGAGGACGATAGGAAGCCAAGATTGGTATGCCTCCCTCAGTAAGCAATCTGTTTCATCAACAACCTAAAATTGTTTAATTATCAGAAAAAAGCTTACCACGCTATTTAACAACTAGAAATGGAAGTTTGTAAGATAAGCCTTCGACTCCTGCATGCAATACAGCCAATACTTTCACTTGAATATTTTATTTATTATTGTCTAGAAAGGATTTGTCCAGAAAAAAAAAAATCAATAAACAAAGCCAAAAAATATGGCATCAACAGTCAAATAAAAACTAACAAAGTAAGAAAACTGAAATTAGTCCAACAATGCTTCCATTGATGGGATATTGATAGAGGACTGCTAATAGAGAAGAAATTAAGTATGAGAAAATGAGATCAGAGGATCAACTTTTATTGAATCTGCAAAGAAAAGGAATTACAAATCAAAGAACTCCCAGGGAGAGACTCCTCCCTCTTTCCTAGTTACATTAAGGGCCAGAATGATAAACTCTCAAATCTCAGAATGAATCCCTCTGCTGTCACCAAGCAGCCATAAAAAACGCCTCACACCCCAACCCACGCATAACTAACTTGCCACCTCATCCGCTGCTCATATTCCTCCTTCTAGAATACACATTGTAAATTCTTGGGCCATGAGATAAATGGGCAAGTGTAGGCCTGGATTGCTGATTAATAATCTGATCTCCATCAATACTCCGTCCATTAGAATTAGTCTTGTCCTCAAGACTAGCATTAGGAAACTGGCTTTGGATAGAGAGAACATCCGCCCACGTAGCTTCATCTTCAGGTTTTCCTTGCCACGAAATAAGCCACTGCTGAACCAATTCACCATCCTTGGAGATTGTTCGATGTCCATGAATTGCAGAGGGAGAAAAGAAATCTTCTACAGACATTTCCAGTTCAGTGGGTAATACTGCTTCAATCGGATGGGACTGAACTGCCTTTTTAAGCTAGGAAATATGGAACTACTGGATGAATTTTAGAAGTGGCAGGAAGTTGTAAACGATACGCTACAGGTCCAACTCGTTCCACAATCTTAAATGGCCTGTAAAACTTCGCGACTAGCTTTTTATTAGGGCGATGAGATACTGAATCTGACGGTAAGAACGAAGTTTGAGATAAACCCATTCCCCGACTGAAAACTGAATGTCTCTGCGGTGTTTATCCGCCTCCGCTTTCATCTGAGCTTGAGCTCGCTGTAAATGGCATTTCAACTGAGAGAAAGCAGCATCTCGGTTCAGTAGCTCTTGCCGAACAGCCTCAACACGGATTTCCTCAGGAAGGAACTGCATTACAGTTGGTGGTGATCGGCCATAAACGATCTCAAAGGGCGAGATACCGGTGGAGCCATGATAAGTAGTGTTGTACCAAAATTCTGCCCAAGGTACCCAAAGAGACCACTATTTAGGTTGTTCTACTGTAAAACACCGAAGATAGGACTCTATACAGCGGTTAACGACCTCTGTCTGTCCATCAGTCTCAGGATGGTAGGAAGAACTCATGAGGAGCTGTGTACCTTGCAGTTTAAATAGTTCCTACCAGAAGTTGCTCACAAAAATCGGATCCCGATCACTAAGGATCGACTTGGGTATTCTGTGATGACGGACCACTTCACGAACAAAAAGGTCAGAAACAGTTCTCCCGGAATAAGGATGCTTCAGCAGAATAAAATAACCATATTTTGACAAGCGGTCGACAACAAGAAGCAATCCTGGAGCCAGAGAACTAACCTTACAGCGTTGACAAACGTCGCAAGCTTGCACGAACTTACGACCATCAGTAGCCGTTCCTACCCAGTAAATGATAGAAGCAAGGCGTCGGTAAGTTCTGTAATACCCTGAGTGACCTCTTGACTTGGTGCTATGGAATTCCTAAATCAACTTAGGAACCCAAGGAGATTGGCGAGGTAGAACCAGACAATTCTTGTAATACAAAACCCCATTCTTGGTTGAATAGCCTGGGTGTGAGGCCGAATGCTGCTCCAGGTCAGATACTAGCTTCTGTAAACCAATATCCTGCTTGGCCTCCAGTAACAATTCAGCTCCTTGTACCCAAAGAGGAATTGACAAAAGAGTAGACAATTCCCCATACTATTCGCGACGAGAAAGTGCATTAGCAGCCCGATTTTCCCGTCCCGGCTTGTAACAAATGGAGAAGTTATACCCAAGCAACTTAGCAACCCAATTTTGTTGGTGGGGGGTGGTAATTCATTGTAAAAGGAGATGTTTGAGACTCTTTTGGTCTGTGTGCACTGTAAATTCTGCTCCCAGTTAGTAAGGTCACCAATGTTGGATAGCCAGGGCCAATGCCATAATCTCCCTTTCATAAGCGGATTTAGCTAAACTTCGGTTCGAAAGAGCCTTGCTAAAGTAAGCGATGGGCCTCTGATGTTGCATTAGTACGACTCCAATACCCCGTCCAGAAGCATCACATTCTACTACAAAAGGAATTGAAAAATCTGGCAGTGCCAAGATAGGAGCTGAAACCACAGCTGACTTCAATTTCTCAAAGGCAGATTGAGCAGAATCAGTCCATAAAAATGCATTTTTCTTGGTTAGCTCAGTCAAAAGACGAGCTAAACTCCCATAATGACAAATAAACTTTCAATAAGCCAGTAAGCCCCAAGAATCCTCTTACTCCTTTGACATTCTTCGGAATAGGCCAATCTAGAACAGCTTGCACCTTCTTCGGATCCATGGATACACCCAAACCAGAAATTATATGGCCCAAATACTCGACCGATTTCTGCCTGAATTCACACTTCTTCTTGTTAATGAAAAATTGATTGTTCAACAGTAGCTGAAAAGCAATCTATAAGTGTCTAAGATGATCCTCCCAATGAGCACTGAAGATAAGAATATTGTCAAAGAATACCAGAATAAACTTGCGCAAAGAAGGCTGAAACAAATCATTCATGATAGCTTGAAAGGTTGCTGGAGCATTGGTGAGTCCGAAAGGCATCACCAAGTATTCATAGTGTCTGTCGTGTGTACGAAAAGTTGTCTTATCAATGCTATCATCCTTCATTCAAATCTGATTAAATCCAGACTTTAAATCCAATTTGGAAAAACAGGTGGCTCCTTGTAACTCATCTATAAACTCATCAACAACCGGAATAGCAAACTTGTCCGGAATTGTTACATTATTTAGAGCACGATAATCCACACACATCCTCCAAGAATTATCTTTCTTCTTCACTAAAATTACAGGACTAGAGAAAGCGCTTTGGCTTGGCCTAATGACTCCCATTTTGAGCAGCTTCTGGACTTGCCGCGTAATCTCTGATTTCTGATGATAAGGATATCGATAAGGGCAAAAACACACACGACCCTGACCTGGTACCAAGTTAATGGCATGATCGTGTAGCAAGACCGGAGGCAAACCCTTAGGTTCAAGAAACAGAGATCCAAACTGTTGAAGCAGATCATCCTATGCCTATTGCTGCTCTTGGGTCCATGAGTGCTCAATTTCCTGGACTAGGTGTTGTTCCCCACTTAGTAATTGCAAAGTAACATTGCTGAACTTGGTCAACCATTTTTTGCAAAGAACCATTGCCATGGTGATGTTGGTTATTAATTCCCTGTAGAACATAGTCCTGTCCTTGTGAACAAAAACGCATATAGTGAAGATTCCAGTGATGAGTAACTTCTCCTAGGGTCTTCAGCCATTCTATTCCCAGAACCATATCAAGATTACCCAAGTTGAAACCGAGAGCATTAATTAGACAAGAATATTCACCTAAACGGATAGGAAGAGACTCACATTTTTCTGAAATTGAGACTCGATTTCCATCCCCAAATTTGATTCTCAACCCTTGGAAGGAAATAATTGGGACCCCTAAAGCCAGAGCCAAGCGCTGAGAGATGAAGTTGTGGGTCGCTCCACTATCAACCAAAATTTCCACAGGAATACCTAACAATTCTCCCTGTAATTTCAGCATTTTGGAATAAGTACCTTGCTCTCCTGCAATTCCGTTGTACTCCAACACTTGGCACGCACCCTCAGCCATGAGCTCCTGCTGAATCGCCTCCACCACTTCCTCAATGCGGAGGATCTCCCCATCATCAGTAAGCAACTCATCATCAACAAGAAGGATTACCCATGATTTTCCCTCTGGACATTTGTGAGCTGGTCCGTAAGCCTGACCACAGCCGTAGCAGAGCCCCTTCTTGCGCCGGTCTTCCCATTCCGTTCTGGTGAGGGATCGAGAACCACGGTTGCAAAAAGGAGAGATTGCTATTTTATCTGGTTTGGCCACATCGTTTGGTCTGGAAATAAGAGATGGGTGGAGAATAGGACGCTGGGCTTGAGGTGTTGGGCCTGAAGTGATGGGCCGATGGTCTCCCATTAAAGAAGCAGGACACGGTGGAGCTTGACCTGGTGGGAAATCAGAATGTGGAGAAGGATGCGCCAAAAAACCTTGGCGTAACCACCGGGAAGAGAAACTCTGGTCAGAAGGAGAAATCTGATCTTCAACATCCTTGGCCAAATACATCGTCGAAAAAAGGGTGGTCGGCCAATGAGGATAAAGGCCGCGTTTGATATCACTGCGCAAGCCTCCCAAAAAATACCCCAAGGAAAAATGGCCTCCTGTAAACGAGGAACAAGAGAGAGCAAATACTCAAAATCCTCGATGTATTCTTGAACAGTACCAGTCTGCTGGAGGGTAGAAAGTTGTTCGTATGGATTTTGAATCTCCAAACCACTGAAACGAAGGAGAACCTCTATAGTGAATTGAGCCCAGGCGAGAGGTTCATAAACCTCCTGAACAATGGTAAACCAATGTTGAGCAACGCCGCACATACTGAGTTTGGCCAAACGGATTTGAAACTCTGGTGGTGTACCATGAATCTCAAAATAAGTTTCTGCTTTAGAAATCCAACCACGGGGTCATATCCAAAATATTCGGGCAACGTCACCTTTTTTGCAGCAACCTGATAGCCACCGCTGCCAGAAGAATCGTCAGACGGAGGAAAAGAGGGCCGCTCCGATCGAAGAGGAGGAGGAGGAGGATGACCTGCGGAAGAAGAGTTGGTGAATAACGCAGAGCCTTCGCCATCCTCAAGTACTGGTCGCTTCCCCTGTTCCTTCGCCTAATTTTGCATAAATGTATGAAATTACTCTTGTTTTGTGGCATCAGATTCTAAGGTGAGTATGGCTTTCTTAATGTCTTGCACATCATGCTGTAAATCATGAATCTGAGTTTCGTGGGCGTCCAGACGAGACTGAGCTCCGGTTTCCATGGCAGGTCGGACCAATGATAGAGGACTGCTAATAGAGAAGAAATTAAGTATGAGAAAATGAGAACAGAGGATCAACTTTTATTGAATCTGCAAAGAAAAGGAATTACAAATCAAAGAACTACCAGGGAGAGACTCCTCCCTCTCTCTTAGTTACACTAAGAGCCAGAATGATAAACTCTCAAATCTCAGAATGAATCCCTCTGCTGTCACTAGGCAGCCATAAAAACGCCTCACACCCCAACCCATGCATAACTAACTTGCCACCTCATCCGCTGCTCATATTCCTCCTTCTAGAATACACATTGTAAATTCTTGGGCCATGAGATAAATGGGCCAGTATAGGCCTGGATTGCTGATTAATAATCTGATCTCCATCAGATATGTACACCATTGAACTCAAAGCACAAACCAAGAAGATGAAAATATTAACTTGTCACAGCTCACGTTCGTTAATTCATATAACTATTTATGCATGCACTGGCATAAAATTACACAATAGAAACTCAAACTTAGTACAGAAACCTCACTCCTGCATATTAAACTAGATTCAAAGTCCAGACAAAAGCATAAGCAACTTACCTCAAAAATAGGTTTACGATGTTAGAGACAACCAGAGTTTGAAACACATAAAAACCCATATTCACACAAATCATGACTTCAATAAGATATGATCAAAGGCTAGTACACAGTATTTTAGCATATTCATTACTTTTATAGGCTTTTGACTAGATAAGACACACTTTGCACAAAGAAAGCCTTGGATATTAAAGATATCAGTAATGTTCAGCATGTATAATTTCAACATGGGCATCAAATATGTCAGAGTTCAGCTTTCAAAGGCAACTTGGATGGATTGCTTACGAGATAACAGAGGTGCTCAAGTGTTAATTCCTTAGTGTTGTTGATATGATCCATAAGCCGTCCAGGGGTTGCCACCGATACATCCACTGAAGTCTCTAACTCTTGCATAGGATTTTCTAAGTCATAACAAATGCCCGCCTCAAGTTTTGGTCTGTTAAAAAGCTCTGAAATTTCAGCAGCTATTGAAGATTGACCAACAGCCAACCCAACAGATAAGCCAACTGCGGGTGCAATAGCAGCAAAAACTTCTTTAACTTGAATGAAATAAAGGAAACAGGAAATTCCAAAGACACTCGGATATTTAAGCAATTGAATTTTGTATGAAAATGAAAGAGGGCTCGAGAAGAAGCCGCAGTGATAGAGGAAGAAAGTAAAATCATTTACCGACCAAGGAAGTGTACATTCAAATCCATTATATTTTTAACCCTAGGATGACTAAAAAGGATGCAGAGAGGAGTTTCTGAATGCAGTGACAACCATAAAACATAGGATACTAGATCAAAATCATCAATCTGATGATGATTCAATTATTCATAAAAGAATACAAGATCATTCTCTAATTATAGATTGATATTTAAAAAAATAATGAAATATATTTACCATAAGTAAGCACAAAAACTTGAGTTGGAAAAGAAATAACAGAAGATCTCTCAACCTGGAAAGCCAAATCACGTGAGGGCAACAAAACTAAAGCACGTAAACATTTCACACCTCGAGTTGAAAGCATCTGAACAATTGGCAAAGCATAAGCTAATGTTTTGCCACTTACTGTCAGTGAATTTATGCAAAGATCCCGCTCAAATCCACCAGGTCCAATTGTCCCTTGCCAAACAGCAACTTGGACGGGGAAGAGCGATGAAATATCCTTGTTATTTTGCAAAGCAACCTTCAACCTACGGAAAGAGAACTAACAACAAACTCATCACCATCTTATTAGCATGTATATACCCATATGTAATGATTGATAAAATGCCAATAGTAGCTATAAAATATGAAGTCATTAAAATTTCTATCCACTATACAACATTAGAAAAATTTACTCACCGTTGCTTACCGTCACTCTAAAATAATCTCTTCGTACAGTGTCCAAAACTGAAACCCCAAAAAAGCTAAGTTTGAATATCCTGTTCTTCACTTTTTAGGAACACATTATTCATTGTTATTCAGTTTTTTTCGTCATTAGAACATAACCTTAAAAATTCTAGAAAAGAGCTCTTTCAGCCTTGCTCTTTTCTTTTGTCCTACTCTGTACACATTATATCTACCGACCATAATCCAGAACAGAAACGGTTTGAGAAAATTTAAAAAAAAAATATTTAATAAGAAGTCCAGAATTTTAAATAGAACAATAATATATAATAGCACAATAGTGAAGTGGGAACCTGAGATCAAGGCCAGGGACAAGATCAAGAGGACATGCTTCAAATTGTCTAAGATCAACGGGGCTTCTCATCCATTATAGAACAGGTAAATTCTTCTTCTTTTCCTTCATCTTGTCTCTCTTCACCTTAAACCCTAGTCATGATATCAGAGGATTAGGGAGGAACAGAAGAAAGGGATAACCTTCCCAAATCATGGGTCTGATTCAGGGCCAAATTTAACTCCATTCAAATTATCTAGCAGATGTGTTAAAAGTTAAACGCCATTGTCTTTCTTTTTTTTTTTTTTCCCTTAACTGAATTGAACCAATTCTGCTAATTGTGGCAAAACAAGGCCCGCTATTGACACATTCAGAGACTGCCAAGGACACGGTTTAACTTTTGGCACCGCACATACGACAGATCTTGAACTGCCAATAACACATTTGACACAATAACGCATTAGAACTGACACCACCTGTTTACTAAACCAGTTACAATTTCAAAGTAAAACAATTAATTTCTGGAAACAAATAATTAAACATAGACAAACTAATTAATTAAAAAAATTAACAATAAATCTTTTTTGTTCTTTTTTCCAGCATAATGAAATCCAGATCCAAAGTTTACAAATGCATAACTGCATAATGTCACTGCTAAGCTTAATACGGACATGGATTTCTCACATGAAATGTCAATATATGCTAAAGCTTTTTCTTTTAGCAATTACAGAGTGCAAAATGAATCAACCCTCAAGCAGACAAGAGAAATAACAAGTAACTCCATTTAGATAAAGAAAAGGCCACCTAAATAATTCCTCAGTATTCTTCCTTCAAACAACCAAATGGAACCTAAATATTTAACTGAATAGGAAAGAAGCAGAATCTGAAACTTGGAATCGTTAGAAACTTCCATCATTTTACAAATAAGCAGACAATTTACAAAGATGAAGGAAAAGAAATGTTGCAAAAACAAGAATTTCAAAGATGACAGAACAAAATCAGCAGAAACTTCCATAAATTTACAAATATGCAGGAACATTTAATTCTTTCATTTCAATATAAAAAAAAGTAGCGACCAGACTCTGCAACGCACAAGAGGGTGATCGGAGTAGCTTAAAAACAACGGCGGCGACCAAGTTGGACCTCTGGAACGAAGGTTGTTGTGGGTGGACTCCACTTTCGACGGAAAAACTGATGAAGAGACGAAAGAAGGCAGCAGAGAAGAAAGGAGGCGATGGACCTCCGGAAAGACGGTGATCGGAGTGGATGCAAATTCAGCCTTGAACTTAAACGGAAGGATTGAGGTTTGAGGAAGAGGAGCAATTAGGCGACAAAATAGGGTTTCAGTTTGTTTGAGATTTGAGAAACTACGTAGTCTAAAGATTGGGTAAAACTAATCAATAGCACATAAACTTTCATCTTACTAACATAATGGTATATGAACTTTAAAACTAGATATAAAAGTACATCAACTTGGTAACCCGCTAGCATAAAAGTCAAAATTACCGTTGACCGTCAAAAATAGCGTGGACCACGCCAGGAACCGGTAAAAAATGATGACGTGGCAGTTTTCAAAATGATGACGTGTCGATTTTCACCGGGTTTTAGCGTGGTCAACGGTTATTTTTCATGGTCAACGATAATTTTGACTTTTATGTTAGTGGATTGCTAAGTTGATGTACTTTTATCTCTGGTTTTGAAATTCGTATACCATTATGTTAGTAAGGTAAAAGTTCATGTACCATCGATAATTTTTAAACCTTTAAAGATTCTCTTAAAAATTAGTACAAAACTACGTCGTTAAAGTAAAGAAAGTAAAAATCCTCGAAATAAAAGTAAAACATACCAAAGAAAGCATTAGATATTGGATTCTGCAGCGACAACTCGTTAAACATTATGGAATAATAAAGCTTAAAAATGCAATACACATTGTTGAAGTTGGTAAATATCCAAATCCATGGTTAATATCCAAAAACTAGCAGCATCCTTTTACGAGGAGGAAGAAATATGTGATATAATGTATTCTTCCCTCTGTTGTTCCAAGGGTGGTATTTTGGAAGATTTGGTCCATTTGTTCTTCCATTGTGGGTTGGTTTTCACAATTTGGTTCATATCCCCCTTAATGTGACGATCGGACTGAATTCAAGGAGAAATTATTGCAGACAAGTGGTTCAATATCACCTCTTTCTGCAACCAAAATCATTCTCATTATAACAATTTGTCTAGGGCAACCTTTTTGTTGTGGGAAATTTAGAGAGCCAAAAAATGACATCCTCTTTAACCATAAAACATGGAACACGATAGAATTTATTGCCAAAGCATGATCTCAGCAGATAAGTGGTTTGTTGCTGCTAAAGTTAGTAAATCCACTAATACTTGTTCGTATTCTGATCAACGCAACAGTCATCAAATTCTCTTGTGGTCAAAGCCGAATTTTGGTTGGATCAAAGTCAATGTAGATGGTGGGACTTTGGCAGTTGAAAATAGAGGAAGTGCTAGTATCATTACTCAATCACGATGGTTCTATCTTAGCATGTAGAGCTACGCGTTATCCTGGTTCATGTTGTCCTCTCATTGTCAAAGTTCTTGCTAGATGAGATGCTTTGCTTTTCGACATTGATTGTGGTTTTACTTTGAGTATTTTTAACAAGATGCCTCTCAAACTATTAATTGCTCGAATTCTTTTGAGGGTCCTTCTCCTGTAGCTATTAAGACCATTATTTATGATATCATTCATATTGCTTAACTTTTCCACAATTATGTTTTTAAACATGTTAAGAGAATTTGCAACAGGGTAGCACATGTTATTGCTAAGGAAACCCTTGTTTCTAAGCTTATTTGTACTAATGACGATTGTACTCTTAATTGACTTCGTAGAAGACATTCCTTATACTTTGGGGTCTTCCCTTCTTTTTAATCAATCCAGTTTATGTTTAAAAAAAATATCATTTCCGTCGAGGAGTGTTTTTTTCATTTTGTTTGATGAATCTTGTATCGAAATTCTATTTTGTTTGATTTGCATTTGTCATTCACAGTTTTTTTAATTCATTTTCAAATTAAGAATAAGCAGAAGCAATCAGGATTGTAAATGGGATAGGGAATTATTGTTCCCGATGGAGATGAGGAATCTCCAACAAAAATCCCAACGAGGTGCAAATGAGATTTTTTTTTTATCCTCGACGCCTTAAAGGGGATGGGGAAGGGGATAACAACTCTCGCCCCAATAAATCCTCGCCCTCAACCCGATAGTCCCTCGTCAGGGGACCTTGAGAAATTCCTAAAAATCGCCAATATATTATTATTTTATTTTTAATCTTTTATTAGTTTTTACCTAATGAATTTTAGGTAATAAGCTATTTATATTTGCTAAAACACCAATAACCCAAAGTATATAAAAAAAAGGAAAAAAAAATCGCGCCTCACACCTTACTAATAATCCAGATATTTTTTTTTATTATCGAAAATCTAATTTCTTAATTATTTTTGAAGTACTAAAATTTTGATTGCTGGACGCTTTTGTTTTAGCTGATTGTGAAATTCCTTTACTAAAGTGCTATATGATTTTAATTTTATTTTGAACTATGTATTTTAGATTATATTATCTGTTTAGGTGTAATTTAGTTATACGTTTTTAGGTGTAATTCATAATTTTATGTGTTAATTTTTAAAAAAATTGTAGAATCTTTACTCTAACAGGGAATAAGGATCCTGTGGAAATGGGGATGAAAAAAATCTTTTCTCCAGTTACTTAATAAGGAGGGGGGATTGTATTCCACGCTCCATTAAACCTTGTTTACAATCTTAGATGTGACTAATCTAAATAAACCATAACCTATATACCATATAGATTGTTAGACACGATTATAGTATAATTTATTCAAATTTGCTTATTTTGAAGAGCATTAATGGTGAAATTTTGATTGCGGTTATCTTTATGTTGTCTTTTTATGATTTTTCTTTCCCTAAACTTTATACTCCCTCCATCCAGTTTTGATAGGTAAAATTTATATTTCGGGTGTACAACAATATAGGTATTTATCAATGTCTAATTATTAATTAAGTGATAAATTATCAAAAATACCCTTGTTACATATACCTAAGCAATTAAAAGTGACAGCATTTATTTCACTTCATCATTTGGTATATTGAAGATCTTTTAGTAAAAATATAGTTCGTTAACTGATTTTCTTAATCACCGTGCAATTAAAAAATTCCCTATCAAAGTTGGACGGAACGAGTATAAGAGATTTGTCTCGTTATTTTTGCGCAAAATGGGACATATACATTCAAGGTAAATAAATTATTAGTCCCTATATTATTTCCATATTATACTTGTCAGTCCATGTGATAATGATATAATCTATAATTTTTGTCATTCTCAACTGTTAAGTCCTTATAATGCAGTTAACAGTCAAATTAGACTAATAACATTAAATTACCCTCTATTCTATTTTATAATGATAAAACATACTATCTTTTCTATTTTATATTTTTTTCTCTCATAATCTATGTTATAATGATAAAACATACTATCTTTTCTATTTTATATTTTTTTTTCTTACATAATCTTAATATTAAATTTTATAGAATTATAAAACTAAATTTTATTGTTATAAAGCTTGTTTTATTGAAACAACTAAACAAAAAATATTTCAAAAAATATAAAATTAGGAGTATTACTATATAAAATTATAAATTTCAACTTTTCATTTTTAATATCTTTCGTGGATAACATTAATAAACAAAAAGATATAATTTTAAAAAATCTCTCAAAATTCATAATAATATTTATTGTTAGTTTGTTAGTTTATAGATATTATATTGAACTAATAAAAAAACGATAATATATATTAAAGAGAATAAATAATAATAATATTGTTTATTTTTTACATCTAATATATATAAATACAACAATATTGGTGCATGTGTATATACTACAAAAACTTTTATTATAAATACTTTAATTAAATTTGAAAACTAAAAAATATATTTTTACTTTAACGAAGAATAATTTTGTATTTTTATATGCAAAAACAAAGGAATTGACTAAAGAGTCACTAAGATAAAACTTAAAAATCTTAAAATATATTTATAGACTAACTAATATAATACATAAAAACAACAGGACTAATAAATTGTTTAGTCATACTTTAATTATATGAAAAAGTAATTTATTATTTTATCTAATTTAAACGGTGCATGTCAAATGTTATGTTTTTTTTTTTTTAATTACAATTATAAACGAAGAGTTTATTGTACATTGAATCATATTTGTAAATGGATGACATCCGATTTTTTAACTTATCCTTTTAATTTTTATACAAATTAAACAATGTAGAATACTGTTCAAAGATAATTTAATTTAATTTAATTTAATCCTCGTTAATTGGGTAGGATGATTAGTATATAATTTATATTTTAGAAATAAAATTTAATGGTTAGCTTTCATTGAAAATATAATAATATAAATTAAAAGTCGCTAACTCAGCGAGATTATTTTAAATTCGAATTACAACATCCACAAAGAAACTTTAGTTAAAAGTAGGGGTGTCAATTCGTGTAAGTGGGTCATGTTCGTGTCGTGTCAAATTCGGATTCGTGTTTCAGTAAGCAAAACCCAAACCCGACCCAAAAATTTTCGTGTAATAATCGAGTTAACCCAATCGTGTTCGTGTTGTTTTCGTGTCCTGTTTTCGGGTTACATGCAAAAATATTATAAAAGAAATATTAAAAATTTTAAATATTTATGTTGTATCTAAATTAACAATTTAACCCTTGTCGGCCTAAAATATTGATACAAAACTTATTTTACAAATCTTAACGCTTTATTTTTTATTTTAGATTGTGTCTTGTTCGTATTTATGTGTCATTTTACCACATTTATTAAGAATGACGTGTAAAATTATTGAAAAGTTGTTTTGTATTTGTGAGTTATATATATTATATTACATTTTTTAATGGTGACATGTAAAAATATAGGAAAATATAATAATAAATTTTAAATATTCATGTCATTTTCGAGTTAGCAGGTCAATCCTAACCCGACACAAAAATTATCGTGTCACTTTCGTGTCAACCCAAAAATGACCCATTACCTATTTGATCAAACCCAAACCCACTAAATTCGTGTCGGATTCGTATCGTGTCAGCAGGTCGTATACATAATTGCCACCTCTAGTTAAAAGGTACAGTATCAAATCGAATAATCATATCAACTAAAAAAATGTGAATGCATTAATTGGTAAAAAAAAATACAATAAAAAAAGTAGGTCAACTGTAACAGTGGAGAAATAAAATAAAAATGCGAATGAATAAAGTAGTATTCTTCCCATAAGAAATCTAAAATCTGCAATTAGCTAATTACACTTGTCAGAATCCACAACACTTTCCATTTTAAAAATCAATTATTCTTCTTGTTATTATTTTAATCATAAATATTATCAGTTGTTGTCAAATTAAACCCACACGAAAATTATAATTTATAACTACTAACGACGGCGTATGACATTTACAATGTTGAATTTTCTTAAAATTCCCACCTTACCCTTGTTTTCAGGACCATGCACTCCCGTTTTATATTTTCCAAGTAATACCTTCCTCGCATAACTCCGAACTACCAATTTTGGCGTATGTTCCACCTTACAACCCAAACTTTCGATTTCATTCCGATCCAAATTGTTCAATCAGACCGATTCTATCTCTGGTTTCGCTTCCCTTTTATCTCTCTGCAAAAATAATTTGGCTTCACTGGAATTTAACCACCGAGATCAACCGATAGTTAGAATTGTCTGCATAAAAAGAAAGAAAGAAAAAAAAAAAACTCAGTTTGCTTTTCTGTTTTCCAATTGATTTGTTTGCTTTTTCTGAAATTTTTATGGTTCATTGATTTGCCGACTTTATGGGAATCTTCTCTGATTCAACCGTCAATTTTTTTTTTCCCCTTACTTTCTGTTTGGAGACGGTCCCTCTATTTGTCGAGATTTGAATTTTAGCTTCTTCTTTTTGAAGCTTGATTCCGTATAGCACTGTAGAGCATCCCGTAATTTCTTTTATTTATATATATATTTATCACTTTTTCTCTTCGGTTTAATTGGAAGAAAGAAAAAAAGCAGGATGAGGGTGGGAAAGTCTCAAGTATGGCAACCGTGTAAAAAGAAGAGGTCTTAGGATCACAACTTAGTGATATAGAGGAGTGAAATTTGGGATATTCAAAAGGGAGGCAAATCGATTTGGAAAAAAGAGTGACGGAAGGTATTTGGAATTCAAAAGAGAGAGAGAACAATGGCTTCTCGAGGGAGCGGTGGATCTGGCAGTAGGACTCGCGTGGGGAGGTACGAGCTGGGAAGGACGTTGGGGGAAGGAACATTCGCCAAAGTGAAATTTGCTGCGCATATTCAGACTGGAGAGCATGTTGCAATTAAGATTCTCGACAAGGAGAAGGTTCTGAAGCATAAAATGATTGGTCAGGTATACAGTAGTTTTAATTCGTATTCTCTTTCTGATTGCTGATGGTTTTGTTGATTATTTGCTTGTGTTTAATTTCATATGATTCTGTGATTATTTTATGTCTACGATAATAAATTTGAAGTTAAATGTATTATTCGTTGCTGTTTGTTTGCCGAGAAAATGAATTAGGGAAATAAGAAAAAATTCCCTAAAATCGGAGAAGTCAACTCGACAAGGGGACTCGTCGTTTTGCAATCATGAAACATATTTTATTTATTTTCGTACTAGGCTGTTCTTTTCTTACTGTTTGAATTTTTTCATTACTTTATTTAGTTTTACTTTTCATTCTGAGACTGACATGAAAGAAAGTTGTAATGTGCAAAACTTTCTTGAATTCTAAATATTGTTTATTGACTTCTGATTTGGCCCATACTGCCCTTCCTTTGTACTAAGGGCATCTCTCTTCACAATCATCCGAGTTTGAGGGTTCACGTCTCCTTGCAAGTACAGATACTTGAACTTTCTTGAACTTTGTATGAATTATAATTTATGGTCACAAGAGAGAAAAAAAAAAGCACTTCTGAGACGAAAACTTTAATGTTTTTTAAAAGTTATGCTGGTAATTTGTCATTGGTTGAGGTTTTGTTAACTTGTGACAGTTATTAATAACATGATCTATATATTTTTTGATTTATATATTTATAATTGTATATTATTGATATATTTAAGTTTATTACATGGAAATAAATATGGGATCTCACGTACCTGTTTGGCTATCAAAAAATTCTTGTCTTAGCTTAACAATGTTCTTGTTTGCTCTTTTTTTCAGATTAAACGTGAAATTTCAACCATGAAACTAATAAAGCACCCGAATGTAATCCGTATGTATGAGGTTTGAAAGCCATTTCACATTTCCAGTTCATATCTTTTCTCTATGTCATCCATCTTATGGCATAGATTTTACACTTGCTATCCCAATGGAAGCATTTTCTATTGTTGGGTTATGTATTCTTGTGGTATTCATGTCGCAGGTTATGGCAAGCAAGACAAAAATATATATTGTAATGGAATTTGTAACTGGTGGTGAACTTTTTGATAAAATTGTAAGGCAACTATGGTCAAATGGTCACCTTTAAATTATTGTCATGAAATGTTTAACAGCTTCATGTATTTATTTCATTTTGTGCTTCTCGGGCAGGCAAGTAAAGGAAGGTTGAAAGAGGATGAGGCAAGAAAGTATTTCCAGCAGCTTATCAATGCCGTAGATTACTGTCACAGCAGAGGTGTATGCCATAGAGACTTAAAGGTTTGACATGTATTACTTTTTCATTTTTTGTATCAACCCTCAGTATTTCTCTGTTCGAGGGTGAATTCTTGTCTCTCGTTGCCACAATAAGTTCTTTTGTTGTACAGAATGCTAATATGTTTTTGAATTACAGCCTGAGAATCTCTTACTTGATGCTAGTGGAATTCTTAAAGTTTCAGACTTTGGATTAAGTGCACTACCTCAACAAGTTCGAGTGAGATATCTGCCATAGCTGAGTACATACTTGTGTTAAATATATGACACAAAACACGAGCCAGGATTGCAAAAAATCATTCCTTTTAATATTTTTCTTGCAAATATTGATAACTGATTTTATTCCAATCATAATATAGGAAGATGGGTTACTTCACACAACATGTGGAACGCCAAATTATGTTGCTCCAGAGGTGTGGTAGTTCTGCAAACAATTCTTTCTGCACTTACCAACACTGTATGTACTCTTACCATTATTTGGTGCTTCACTTTTCTAGGTCATCAACAATAAAGGCTATGATGGAGCTAAGGCGGATTTATGGTCATGTGGTGTGATTCTTTTTGTTTTAATGGCTGGTTACTTGCCTTTTGAAGAATCTAACCTTATGTCTCTGTATAAGAAGGTGACTAGTATCATACTTGCTTGCAACTTTGTCTCTATGTGCACCTTTACTTGTCCACAAGATTTCATTTTATCTGAAACAATTGTATAGAAAAACAATGGTCATATGTGATATTCATTGAACACAGCTAGAATTGTGCATGTTTTTTTCACGTTTTATGATTGGTAATTTGAGATAGAACAATTTTAACAGTACTTTAAATTTGAAGAATCTTGTTGTTTACTGGTGAAATATCATTGTTGACACTAATTAAGAAGAAGGAAAAGCACATTCAGATAATATTTTCCAAATATTTTAGTAAGATCGATAATCATTATGAAAGTGCCTTTGAGTTGACCTATGCCACTTTAATTTCGTTGTAAAGGAAACAAATACCCTGTTATTCCAAAATGCATATATCTCTTAATAATTGTCATGACCAGCTGGTTATACCATCGATATCAATGCATACAAGACAGGAAAATTTAGACATTCATCTAACGGAATTGTGTTCATGAGAGTCCTGAGATCCCCGCCAATTCTCATCGGTGTACTAAAAGTCTCTCTGTAGTCCTCTTTTGTTTTCTTATTTATTTGCTTAACTTTTGTAAGAAAACAATGCATGTCAATTTTCATTCTTTGATCATTGGGACTTATGTGGATTTTCCTTTAGAAGTGATTTTAAATGGATAATGCATCATGTATATTAAGGGCGAAATTTTCTCAAATCATAAGACATTGATGCAACACTCTTCACCTGATTGATGTCTTCCCCTAGGTAAAGCTCTAATCTTAGAGAAATTCGGTGTGCACAATAAATAGATAAAGTTTTAGTCTCTAATTCCTACATGATTTAGTTGTGCTGATCTCTTGTGCAACACGCTTTATAAATTATAAGCAATTTTTTTTTATCAATTGCTTGCTGACTGCTGCATCACAAGTTAAAGTAGCTGTAGAAGATTAGAATAGCACATTTATGCCTAATGATCTGGTCTTGAATCTTGAAAATTGACAATTTTAGGTTGAAAATGGCGCACTTTTGTGTATGTATTATTGCTGTAAAACTCTGTTATCAGTGTGTTTTAAATTTATATATTATATAATGCGGCTTCAATGTGGTGCAGATATTTAAGGCGGATTTCACATGTCCTCCATGGTTCTCCTCAAGTGCAAAGAAACTAATTAAAAGAATTCTGGATCCTAATCCAGTGACGGTATGTAATTTTCCTCCACCTCCTCATTCTTATATGTAAAATTCTTCCAATAATTGTGGAAAGAATGCATCACAGCAATGTGTACCTGTGAATTTGTTATGTGTATTAATGGTTTCAAACAGCGTATTACCATTGCTGAGGTTATTGAAAATGAGTGGTTTAAGAAAGGATACAAGCCACCTACTTTTGAACAAGCTGATGTCAGTCTTGATGATGTGAACTCTATCTTCAATGAATCAGTGGTAAAATCCATGTGTTTTGAATCTTTTGATCTTGTATTATGCTGTCCTGCACTTTGCTACGTGATTGAATTTGTTTTTTGGTGCACAGGAATGTCAAGACTTAGTTGTGGAGAGACGAGAAGCTCCAATAGGGCCAGTAGCGCCTATAACTATGAATGCGTTTGAACTTATATCTACATCTCAGGGTCTCAACCTCAGTAGTCTTTTTGAGAAACAAATGGTATGCTTAGGCTGATCATGGGTCTTGTTTTACCTCCTTTAGTTTTATGTAGTTTGAAATTCATAACACTAGGAAACGTAAAAATACTGATGATGTGCAATATTTTATAGATTACTCTACTATCAATGTCCAATAGTTTTTGTTATTTTAAAGCATGATATAATTTATATGCTTATTATCCTGTTATGTTTATCTAGTCAACTCAAAGAGTAATTGTTGTCAGTAATTCTGTTTATCATTCATTTGATTTCATAGTTTGACGAACCATATCTTCCTCTACTTAGTAATTTTTGAGTTATTCATGTCATGAACACATATTTAATCAGCATTATGCTTCCTTTGTATACCAGGGACTTGTGAAACGAGAAACCAGATTTACGTCGAAACACTCCGCTAATGAGATAATTTCAAAAATTGAAGCTGCTGCAATGCCTCTAGGTTTTGACGTGAAGAAAAATAACTTTAAGGTTTGATCATTGTCTTTTTTCACTTTTGCATTTGACGATCTTGTGTGGTTAGCTATTTTTTATTTTTCTCCTTTAAAAAAATAGAGACACAGGCCATTCTTTCTGCTTTACATTTGTGTTGCTCTCTTTTTGCTACTTCCTAACCAGAGTGTCGAAAGGCGAGTTGGATTTAAATATCTGTAAAGGTTTTTTTTTTATCTTTCACAATGTATAAACTGAAAGAATGATTAAACTTTTGCTTGACAAAGTATACTTTTTTCATTAAATGCTTGAATTCTATCGTTGCATAATACTTACTGATGAACAATATCAAGTTGAGAGGGGAAAACAAATATTTTTAGAAGTTCATTTTATTATTTCTATTTTTATGCAATTGTTGGATTGTTAACTGATGTAATCTTCACTTTCCACTAGCGGTTGAAGCTTCAAGGATACTTATAATACTATGGGGTTGAAAATCCTTGGTTGCATAATACTTGATGATTTATAATGAAAATATATTTGTCAAAATGTGTTATATTATTTTGTTTTAAATGGTGATGGTACCTTTTCTTTTAAAATACAGCTGAAGCTTCAAGGAGAGAAAACTGGACGCAAGGGTCATTTATCTGTTGCAACAGAGGTATGTACTGAAGATTATCTATGATGGAAAATTGGTTTTCTATGCTAAAAGACTACTTCTTAACGAGATACTATCTCTCTTTTTTCCAGATATTTGAGGTGGCCCCTTCTCTTTACATGGTCGAGCTTCGGAAATCTGGTGGAGATACCCTAGAATTTCATAAGGTATAAGAATCGTAGTTTTGACATCATGTAGGTCATAGGTGCATAAGCATACTGGCTTACCTAGTCCATGGTTGATTATTAGCCGTTGACTAGTATAGCTGGTCAATAGCTGGTCATAGATGCTGAAAGCTTTTGTTAGAAAAATTAACGGTAGGAAGGATGTGGCATATTGCTTTAGCTATATTTTGCTGCCACTGTGGTGAGTGCAGTAGTGTAAAAAAAGTGTTCTAGGTGAGAATCTACTCTCGTATTTATGTTGGTTTACCGGATGGACTGAATGGGCCCAGGAAAAATAGGTTCTAGTTCTAGTCTAGCATTATACAGGTAATATTGGTACAAAATATGTTATTGTATATAATTAATACTAATTCTTACGCTAAAATCCACTCTTATTTAGTTGACTGGACTGACTTAATGAACCAGGAAAAGGAATTGTTTTCTAGTCTAGTTGAATTAATCTTGTTATGTGTAGGTGCTTATCAATATATGGTTTTTCATTATGTGTTTGGCGCACACATTCTCTTTATCTAAAAACCAATTGGCTTTAAACCACAGTTCTATAAGAACCTGTCTGCTGGGCTTAAAGATGTTGTTTGGACTACTGCTAATGAAGATAACGAAGAAGAGACTGTGGATAGAAGAGGTCAGTTTCCAATCAGTTCCTTTTATGTGTATTCAATGACATTGATTATAGATTTTATCTGTTTGACGCATACAAATAGGCAAAAAAATTAGAGTCTAAATGCATCAGTTCATAATGTAATTGAGACATTGTTTTGCTTTACTTTTCATGATTAAGCACTACACGTAGATCCCATTGAGTTGGAAGTTTTTGGGAAAACATTTCTAGTGCAATCTAATCTTTTTGGTTAAGTTGCAAGAATCTAATTGACATCTTTCATTAATAGATGCTTGTACATATACAAGCTGACATTATTTGACGCAATTACATGGTACTTTAGGATTTAGGACAATGTACAAAAACAATCGAGGTGGATGAACTTGTTGACTGGTCAAAAAGATACTAATAGTGTGGTTTCTTTAACGGGTATTTAATTTTTGCTGATGCATTTGCTTCTTTTTGAGCATGTTTAGGCATTTCATGATGTTTCATTTTGTTTTTTCCAGTGGCACAATAACTGGCTTCTTTCAACGGTTGGAGTTGTCTATGTGAGACGTGTTATCTAAAGCTTGCAGTGTGCAAAATTAATTGTTATTATAAGGTATGGTCATATGGTGTGATTTTAAGAACACTGACTTTATGATGAATAAATTAATCAATCATGTATATACATCGACTCTATTTGGTTTGTTTAAACAATAAATGATGTATCTTCGTCTCTTCTTGCCTCTTCTTTAGTGAAGAAAAAATGATAAAATGAAGGATAAAAATTGTTCTGGGCTGAAATTTGTATTTTAGGAATAAAAGTTGTAACATGTGGTATAAATCTTAAAATTGGATATTTTTGCTAATTTTCCTTTTCCGTTTGACTGATCAGTGATCACGGTAACCAAAGGTATATTTTTCTTGCGGGCATTTTCCACATTATATTCTAGAAAACATAAATATAATATTGAACTGAGGAAATATTGATCTATTTATATCTGAATGCCGGAAATAATCAGAATTAATAGATATATTTTTGTTTTTTTTGAAATAATTCAAGTTTGTTTAAAAATCAATAGCGGTCATAGCTCTCGCAGGGTCTATTTCACTTATATAATATTCGAACATGATATATTTTATATTGTTTTATTAAAAGAAATAAATTAAGCTCATATTCATTGCAACTAACAATTTGTCGGTTAAGTTTCAAGCATTTTGCGGCTAATGTTACTCATGTTATTGTACGAGTTGCATATTCATTATAAGTTTTGGAGAAATAGTTCTTTGAATCGTTCTCTTTTACTCGATCTGTAATTAACTCGGATTTATTTCATTAAATACATAATTTCTATTCAATAAAAATAATTTTTTGGCTATAATTTTTTTTGGCTAATTACAATTTTCTGTCTGTAATATGGCAGTATAAAAATTTAATTTGGTGTACTATATTTCTTTTATGAGCTATCCTCAAAGAATAAAAATAAACATTTGCTTTCGTATTATTAATGTAAAACTCATATTTCATTATTTCCCGTAATTGGGATTTTCATTTCTAAAATTTTCAAAAAGGTATCTACACTTTGCTACTTTGGGCAACATGACTAGCTCTCTTTGTGAGACCCTCCTAAAGTCCCACTAAAGACGAACTTGGTTCAATTTTCTCGTAATAATTTATTTTCTAACTTATTATATATGATTTTTTTTTTTTAAATTCATAATTCTTATTTTTTTTATTTTAAAGTGTAGTATTTGGTATTCAACGAGTTTTAAACTCTAAACATTCAAATTAAGAAGAGATGTTTTTACCATAATGATATAGTTTGATAGATATTCTTTTATCAAGTATAGTGTTACAATTTCATAATTAATATAAATATGATTTAATAGGGGTAAAGCATACCATAAACGAAGTACCTAAAAAGGTGATAAAAATGTTCTAATTGTTTTGGTCTCACTTGGAAAATTTTAAAATTATATTTGACGAAAAAATGAAATTGAAAATATATGAAAAAAAAAAATCAAAATTCTTAAAAAATAAATTAAGGACTAATTTGACTCCAATTTTTGATTTGAAAGATGGCGGAAATAAGTATTCTTGTAAGACAACTATTAATCATTTTTTGACGAATTGAAAGTCCTAATTCTAAAGTCACTCAAGATTTCAAGTTTGAGTTTTATTGTATGTTGCAAACTTTCATTGATAATTAATCCACCTGAAACGAGTAATTATTAATTTGACTACAATTTAAGATAAAACAATCTAGGGCTATAAATCATCATTTCTATATTTTCCAAAAGTATTTATTTTTAATTATATTAAACTTAAAAAAAAAATATGAATAATCAATCTATAGAATTATCACATATTTATTAGCTAGAAAATTACTGCTTGACCGCCCCCTAAACTATTACTTGGTATTCCATTTAGCCCCTCATCTTTTAAAACCACTAAATTACCTTCTAATCTATCAATTAATATGCGATTCACCCCTCCGTCTAATCAAGTAGTGGAATTGCATATGACGAACCGTCTAAAACATGTTAGAAGTAGAATGAGAGGTAAAATAAGGCTCACTCAAAAATTTATAGAGGAAAAAAATAACCTTGTAAAACTCCTTTTGTTGAATCCTAATTTTCCGGAAAAAGGTTTTCAACATCTTTTTGATGTCGGAATACTTACAATAGAAGATTTTAATAGTTTAATAAAAGTTTCTCACTCTAAAATCACAAATCCAATTGATCAGAGACGGTAAGGGGAAAGCTTATAAGAATATCGATACCAATAGCAAATTTTTTGGATTTTATTGTAGAAATGGATCAAAAAGCAATGTCATTGATCGAACTAGAGCCACAAGATCATGCCATGAGATGGAGGGGTGAATTGTGAATTAATTAATAGGTTAGGTAGTGATTTGGTGATTTTAGGAGATGAGAAGCTAAATTGAATACTAAGGCTAGTTTGGGATTGCTATTAGTGAAAGTGCTGTAAGTGAAAGCTAAGTTTCATTGTTTTCTTTAAAAGCAGTTTTAAGTGTTTGTCCAGTGTGTTTCTAAATAAAATTTAACTTTTACCAATTATACATTTGAGACTGCTTTTTGCAAGTCCAAAAGCAGCTTTCAAGTAAAGTAAGGTTGCCCTTACTTTAATTAAAATCTGTTTTGGGAACTGCGGAAAGCAGCCCCAAACGCAGCCTAAGTAATAGTTTAGGGGCTGATTGGGCGTGATGCTAAAATTAATCATACAAGTGCAAAATTTGCCTTGGTCCTTTTGGTGAATAAAAACGTGAATTAGCTTTGAGTGTGTTTGGCAGGAGGGTCACGCGCCACCAGAAGGCAAAATGTGATGGAATATTTTGCACTTACCCTCTACTCGCCGCAATAAAAATAACAATATATTTCTCTCTCTTATTTTTATATTTATTCAATACTTTTTTCAATTTTCATTCGTTCAACAGCTCGAAACGGGCTCAGGAGGGAAAAGAAGGGAAAAATTAATAAAGAGCATTTTCTTTCCTCCTTGAAGAAGCCTAATGAGAGAAGAAGTTATCAGCTCCGGCGGGACCATGGATCCCACTCCTGCTGCCAGGTACTAGATCACTCCTTTCCTCTTCCTTTCCCTAGCTCAATTTCTCACTTCGGCATTCTTGATCTTCAATTCTAGTTTTTGAATTCACTTCGCTCCTCTTAATTTAGGGTTTCTGAATTTGCGTTCCGCGTTTGTATTTTTGGGGGTTAATTGGGTGTTTTGTCTCTGGAAACACCGAAGGAGAAGGATAGGAGTGTTTTTTTTTTTTATTTTTTATTTTTTTATTTTGTAGTTTTTGCACTTCTGGTCTTATAGCAGTATTGCGGAGCTCAAAACATTGGCATTTTTTTTTTTAATTTTTATCTGCCGGGCTCTTTCTTTCACTGCTAACCCTATTCTCATTGCTTGTATCTTACTCCTTTTTATGGGAGCTGGAAAGTGTGGTCAGTTTCAATAAACTTTAGGAATTAAGGGATTGTGAGCGTGAGAGGAAGATGAAGAGTAAGAAACGAAAATGGAATGGTGTGGTGAATTCGTGCAAATTCATTTATCTCTGTCGTTACGAAGTGTAATTGCTGATGCATGTCGCCTTTCTCCAGTTCTGCTGGGGCGTCCTCACCTGCTGGTCCAGCAAATGTTGGGAGCATAGCGAGGTCCAGTCATGCGCATAATTCCAAAGCAGCCTCTGTATCTTGTGTTGGGTCGCAGGTGCCATGGACCTCCTTGAGCACCAGTGCTGGTGGATCTGTTCTTGGAATGTCAAAGCCTTCATGCAGGCCGTGGGAAAGAGGGGATTTGCTGAGACGTTTGGCTACTTTCAAGCCTTCTAATTGGTTTGGAAAGCCCAAGGTGCTCCCAACTTTGATGTATCGTAGCTGTAATGTTTAGTCTTGATTATATTTACATGACATTCTTTTTATATATATTTTCTCTTGCAAAAAGAGAAACTTTGGTTGGTAATTATTAATTTCCTTATGTCATCCACTTATATAATTTACAAGGATGCTGACCACTGACTGCTTTAAAAGGACATTAATGAACTAATGCTGAGTGCTAGCATAAAGGGTAACAATAATTTAGAACTTGTAGAGTTTCCAGGGTCAAAAATTTCATCTTGCATTCTAATTTAATTAACTGAGACTTTAAGATCATTGTTATCTAAAATATGTGATACAGAGATTCCAAGAATATGGTTTCTAAGTTAAGCCAGATGCCTCCTGAATGTATACTGTTGCATATTGGCATAAGTTTTGCTGAACATTTTTTGGATATGTAGTAAAAAATCATATTCAACACTGACCTGAGTTGGTGGATTTACAGTAGTTGTGTCAAATGTACAGCAGAAATAACTCTTTCTTCAAATGCATTTTATAAAGGGCTTAAAAAACATATAAATGTGAGCTGACAAAAGCTATTTGTTCAAGTGTTCCTGATATTCCTTAAAATTTAGAAATACAGGAATGATATTCCTCTTGCCTTGCTTGCGAACACTTATGTAGCTGTTCGATAAGAATGCTTATCAAGTTGATTAGTATAATTTCAATTAAAATAGCTGCTGTCTTTTTGCTGTTTCCTTGCCTTGTAGGTTCTGAACTTCTCGCTTGAGTTTTAGACATGGGGGAATTTAGTTCATTGATGTTCTTGTTGTAATTCTTGCAGATTTCTAGTTCATTGGCTTGTGCTCAGAGAGGTTGGATGAACATTGATATTGACAAGATTGTGTGTGAATCATGTGGTGCATGCCTGAGTTTTGTTTTGTCGCCTTCCTGGACTCCTGCTGAAGGTTAGCTATTGTACTTCTAGCACATCCAATCTCACTCGTATGTGATCTCACACACTGAATTAAACCAGCTTTATCTTATATGTTCAATGACCTTACAAAATTGATGTTGAGGGTTGTTCTATGAAGAGAGAAGGTAGTTTGTAATACTGGTTTTCCTGCATTGCTAATGCAGAAGGAAGCTAGATGACTTGGGAAATGATAGATTAAAAGCAACATAAGGTGAAGGGTTGCCATTTCTAATTTAGTTTGCTACTGTGAATGTGAACCAATCATTCCACTTCTTTAGATAGGTGAATCTAAAGCTCTGAGAAATTTGCTAGTTTTTAATTTTGTTGCTTTTGATAATAAAATCGGGAATTGTTTTAAAGTTCATATCATTGCAACTATGTTAGAAAA
Source organism: Euphorbia tirucalli (assembly GCA_039660915.1). NCBI lineage: Eukaryota > Viridiplantae > Streptophyta > Magnoliopsida > Malpighiales > Euphorbiaceae > Euphorbia > Euphorbia tirucalli. The sequence goes on from CM077638.1 coordinate 10,555,750, forward strand.
GATAAGATAGGATTACTTCAATGGTAATGATAAAATTTTGGTGTGTGATGGTTCTTTCTGATATGCCCCTTTGTTAGGCTTAAGTGCGTGATGTTGGTTTACAAGTTGATCTGCTCTGTTGTCACTTGGTTAGGCGGACTCCATTTGATTTTTTAATCAATGTGCAAATCATAACGGTAGAGTTCATTGTGCTGCACTTATGGTTGTCTCCTTTCTTTTTCATTGAAGTTGAAAGTGCTGGTGAAGCCTTTTCCAAACAGCTTGATGATGGCCACAAAACTAGCTGCCCTTGGAGAGGGAACAGCTGCCCAGAAAGCTTGGTGCAGTTCCCTCCAACTCCTCAATCTGCCCTAATTGGGGGATATAAAGACAGATGTGATGGACTACTGCAGTTTCAGTTTCTTCCTATAGTTTCTGCATCTGCAGTTGAGCAAATGCGGGTTTCTCGAGCTCTAGTGGTTGATCGCTTTTTATCCCAGTCACAGAATTTTATTTCTGGAGAAGGAGACTTCAAGCTGGAAATCATACCAGATCTTGAGAGCTCTAGAGATGGGAGCTTCTATGTGTATTCTCGTGTAAGATGCATTATTGCATTTTGTCTATTTGCTCCGGCTCAGTTATTTTATTTACTTTTTACTGTCTGCTGCGTGGTCATACTTTTTTTTTGTTTGCTCTCTCTCTCTCTCTAGTTCATTCATTGACTCGTGCTTTCTGAAATATTTTCTTTGGCAGGCCCAAAAGCTTATAAGTCTGTGTGGATGGGAGCCAAGATGGCTTCCAAATGTTCAAGATTGTGAAGAACATTCTGCACAATCAGCTCGAAATGGGTGTTCTTTTGGCCCTGCTCAGGCCCAAGTCCATTTTTCACGTGATCCTAGTCCAAGCATGAAAGCACATTCTGCTTCAGCCAAAAAGGACTATGGGAAGAACAAGATGTTAGCTGTAGAGTCAAGATATGATTCCAGGTCACCTTTACTAGATTGTAGCTTGTGCGGTGCTACAGTAAGGATATTGGATTTCTTGACTGTTCCACGCCCTGCCCGTTTTGCATCCAACAACATTGATATGCCTGATGTGAGCAAAAAAATGGCATTGACACGTGGTGTAAGTGCTGCCAGTGGAATCAGTGGTTGGGTTCCTGCAGATGAGACGGAGAAAGAACATATAGAAGACCGCGAGGAAGTGGCAACGACTGACAAAGGTAAATTGCTGCAGAGTGCGGATGTTGATTTGAATCTTACCATGGCTGGGGCCTTACCGTTTACTCAGGCAGACAGGGCAGCAATACCTGATAATGTTCATGATGCAGACATGGGGAGAGACTTAATGATTGGTCAACCTGCAGGCAGTGAGGTTGGTGATCGTGCTGCTTCCTATGAATCAAGAGGTCCCAGTTCTCGCAAACGGAGCTTAGAAATAGGTGGCAGCTCAGATGATAGGCCTCATATGATCATGCAGCCAGCTGATAGTGTGGAGGGAACTGTCATAGATCGCGACGGTGATGAAGTCACAGATGGGAGACAGTTTTCTGCCGGACCTTCAAAACGTGCTCGTGAGTCAGATTTTTTTGATACGAACTGTTCGGCATATCAGAGAGATTCATGTGGTGCTGGTCCTAGCCACTCAGTGGGTCTTGAAATTTATCCTGATGGAAGCAGAATTAATCTATTTCGTCAAGGAAGTGACCAGGTCGCAGGAATACCATCAACTAGGGATTCAACACGTGCATCATCTGTGATTGCGATGGACACAATCTGTCACACTGCAGATGATGACTCTATGGAAAGTGTTGAAAACTACCCTGGAGATGTTGATGATGTTCATTTTCCCTCATCCAGTACGTATGGCAATCTGGATATGAATGAGACATCTGAACTGAATTACAGCAATCAAGCCCAGCAAAGCATTTGTTTTAGACCTGCTGCTGAAGTAGCTGCAGGCGAAATGGGTGTGAGCAGCACAAATGATGGTGAAGAAATCTTCAATGCAGAAACAGTAACAGCTCAGGCTCGAGACGGTCTTAGTTTTGGTATTAGTGGAGGCAGTGTTGGTATGTGTGCTAGTCATGAAGCTGAAATTCACGGGAATGATGTCTCTGTCCATAGAGCAGATAGTGTTGTTGGTGATGTGGAACCCAGAATAGAAGATGCTGAAAATCAAGGTCAAACAGGTGAATCTGCTCCGGATCCTGGGTTAATGGATGAGATTGTCCCTGACGAAATAAATAGGGAAGATCCTCATGGTGATAGTCAGGAGATGTTGTCTCGATCTGCCGAAAGGGCTGATAGTGGCTCAAAGATTGATGGTTCTACAAAGGCTGAATCTGTTGAAAGTGGTGAAAAGGCAAGCAACAGCCGCAAGTTTTCCCAGGATAACAATGCCCACCCTTCTCTTTCCTGCAATGCAAACATGTACTCTGGTTATCAAACAGGCAAGAAAGGGTTCAACAAAGCTGGAAAGTCATCTTCTACAACTAATTTTCCATATGTAGAGTCAGATTATGCTGTTGCCAATGGGATAGGTTGGTTGTGTACTTATTTTTGGAATTTTTTTCCGGGTTATCTTGTGCTATCGTGCAGTTTCTCTTGTTCTTGAATTGTGAGTTTGCATTAGATGATTTGTGATGAAGCGGAAGTATAGCATGATCTTTTTTTCTTTTCCTGAGGGTTTTGAGCTTTGAAATGCGTAATTGATAAATTCTTCATTCTACTTGATTTTCAGGGCCTCCGAAGGATGAAAGCAATTATGAAGAGGCCATTGAGTTTGATCCAATTATTCATCACAATCAGTTTTGCCCATGGGTGAATGGGAATGTTGCTGCCGCTGGATGTGGTGGCCTTAGTTCTGGCAATAACATTGATGCTGCTGCACTCTGTGGGTGGCAGCTGACATTGGATGCATTAGATGCACTGCGATCGCTGGGGCATATTCCTATTCAAACAGTACAGTCTGAGTCAGCTGCATCATTATACAAGGTCAGTTGTTTCTTTGTTCTCAATTTGTATTTTTCTCTTCTATGGTAAATGAAGGTTACAACATGTAGTTCCTCCTTGCATTTCAGTGTCTTTTTCTTTCTGCATCAAGGAAAACTTGATTGGTGATTACGGAAAAATTTTAGACATGACGCTATAAGTATGATAAAACTTGATGGAGTGGCAGTTTTGTTTCTTATGATAGACTAGACAATGTCTTCTTTGGTATATAAGTAGGCTGGTCCAGGATAGTACAGATTGATCATAGATACATATGTGTGTGCATAATTTATCCCAGTTCATTGTCCAAGCAAAGCTTTTTGAGAGTGAGGACAAAAAAATATTAGCCACGCATGTTTGCACACTTTCCATTGGCTGTGTACTAAGGCAGTTACTACGTGTGTGAGAAGAGTAACTTTATCTTGAGACTTGATTCTACATATCTAGTCATATGTTTGAAGGGATTTGTTTACATTCTCATCCTATTTGGCTTGGCTTGAATTTCTTTTATAGGATGATCATCAAACTCCAGGCCAAAAGCTTATTCGACGGCCTTCTATGAGCAGAAGCCATGGGCAGCATTGACTCGATAAGAAAAGCACAGGTATTTGAAATTATAGTAAGATTATCTGAACTCAGTTAAATTATGCTGTGTCCAGTACTGGTACATTTCCTTGCATCTGATCTATAGCTGGAACGGATCCATTTGTAATTATGAGAGAGAGAGAGAGAGAGGGAGGGAAAGAGGGAGGGATGTTGTTAAGAATACTATTCCTCAAAAGTTGATGAAATGATGAACTGAATTTATTTGGGCTTCTTTGTTGACGTTTAGGAATATAACAATAGTATCATCTTTAGATAGAGTTTGAATTATTTTACTCTTTGAGTGTTTGTGCTTTCCTATTGGCTCCGACTCCCTTTTACCCTTTTCATGGTTTTTGACTTTGTCAAATGCTACGAAAATACAGTGAAACAAGAAGCTAACAGTAATTGTTTTAATGGCATTTTTTCGTTTTTTCATGTTGGAAGTAATTGGTTTTCACAGAACCATAGCCTTCAGTTGTGTGGCCTTCAGAATCTATATGTGATTCCATGTGCTTGCCTCTTCTCTGACAGACAAAGAAAACTGGTTGGGCTCAAGTTATGGCGAGATACATCAGATATGGAGCTGCAGCTGAAAAGTTTGCTCTGATTTGTTTTTTTTTTTTTAAATCTTTTTCTCTTTCTCGTTTTGAACTGGGAGATCAGAAGATGGTCGAAATAAAGTATAGAAATTAGAAGTGGGTAACTGGTTGCAGCTATAGAAATATGCTGCCACTTCGCCAGCCGAGGATATTCTTAATTAATTGTTCAAAATCCTAAATGTTGAGGGAATTATGTGTTGTAAATTATGGGCTCAGATTCGAATAAAATGTATGAGATTAATGCAAATTCGGGGATAAGCTATTTTCTTTCCCAATAGCTCAAATCCTTAAAGTGCGACTCCAATTGGCTTGAACCTGCTAAATGCTTTTTGTATAAATTGGAAACTATTCCAGTTTGGTTAAACTTTTAATATTTTGAACATCCAATTCCAATTGCTGGATATTGGCTTTTGATAAGGTGCTTAATAATAATTTTTTTTTTTTCACTTCTATTTGTAAATGTCATGTTAAATAAAATGAGCTATTGTATATTAACTGCGTATAATGCCCGCCCTTAACTAGTGGGGGTCCGATAGGCGAATGTTAGGAGTTCAATGTTTGCTGTTATACGTTTTGGTAATAGTTATAGTTATAAAAATAGTCAAGATTTACTAAGGTAATGCAGACGAATCCGGGCCTTGTATGCTATGACGGTATATGCGGTATCCCAATTTTTCCAGCCTCAAAAATCTTTGTAATCCAGCTTCAGCCAATCCAATTTATGCAATATGCCATCGTGTCATCTTCATATGTTGATAAAATCCGAGAGATAATATTTTTGGACAAGACACCTCTCCCTCTCTCTCTCTCTCTCTCTCTCTCTCTTTCTACGCAGACTCAGAAACCATGTCAGCTACAGCATCAACAGCTTTAAACTCTGCTTTCTGTTTCTCTTCTATTACCCCTTCATCATCAAATTCCAAGCAACCAAATGCCCACCTCTCTGCTAAGCCTACTAAAAGTCTCCTTCAACACCATCCTCTCTATACACCTCTCCATTCTAACATCTCCTCCCAAATCAAAGAAAAGATCCTTTGTCTTGAATTAATGGGTGTTGATTCTGGCAAAGCATTATCTCAAAACCCTTCTCTCCATTCTGCCTCTCTCAATTCCATTCACTCCATTATCTCCTTCCTTCAATCCAAAGGCATTCGCCAAAAGGACTTGGCTAGGATCTTTGGCATGTGCCCTCAAATCCTAACTTCTAATGTCAAATCTAACCTTAACCCAGTTTTTGATTTCCTCTCTAATGACCTTAAAGTCCCAGAAAATACCTTTAGAAAGGTCATTAATAAGTGTCCAAGATTGCTTATTTCTAGTGTTGCTGACCAACTTAAGCCATGCCTGATTTATCTGCAGGGGCTTGGTTTCAGAGATTTGGATGCTTTGGCTTATCAAGATTCAATCTTGTTGGTTTCTAATGTTGACAACACATTGATTCCTAAGTTAAAGTACTTGGAAAGTATTGGGTTTTCAGAAGATGAGGCTGTAGGTATGGTTTTGAGGTGCCCAGCATTGTTCACTTTCAGCATAGAAAACAATTTTAAGCCAAAGTTTGAATTTTTCACCCAGGAGATGATGGGTAAATTGGAGGAATTGAGGGAATTTCCTCACTATTTTGGTTTTAGTTTGGAAAACAGGATTAGGCCAAGATATATGGAGGTTGTTGAAAATGGGGTTGAAATGCCTTTGCCAATCATGCTTAAAAGTACTGATGAAGAGTTCAAGGAATTGCTAAGGCAAGGAGCTGCTGGATAAGGACGGTCAGTTTTGGGTTCTTTTCTTACCCAATTATTTCCCCCAGTTGTGAATATGGAAATGTCTAATGTATATATAACTATATGCTTTTATAGCTCCTAAGGTTGTTTTTGTCACTTGGAGAGTTGAGTTCAATCCAAATTGTCTTTGTCTAGTTTCCATTCAATTGATTACTAAATGTACTTGTATTTGACATTATCAGCTTGAGTTTCATTACAAGTGCTCAATAAAATAGAAGCAAATTCCTTTCTCTCATTATGAAGATCAATTAATCAAATTCCGGGTTAATTCGATTGGCTTTCAGTTTAAGGATTGTGTTCTCATGGTGTTTAAGTGAAAAATGACCTTCTCATGAAATGATCTATAGGTTCATTCAAATAGACTTGAGGGATGGTCTAAAATCAAGTTGCCTTAATTGTATCATGACGAAGCACTTGTATCTGAGTTCTACTACAACAAATTGCATTAACTTACTCTAACTGGTTATGTTTCAGATTACATTTGCAGTATATGTATAGTTGGTGAAACATGAATAGCACGAATTTGATGGAAAATATATATGTGATTCTGGGGAATATGAATGATAAATTAAGGAAAGGAAATTGTATGAGGAGGAAGTGTTGAACTGTTGATAAAAAAAAAAGCATCATATAGTACAAAGCACAAAACCAACTGATGTCAACAAGACTATCATTTTCTAATCTGCACATTAAAATGAAAAATGGAAGCAAGCTAGCATGAACATACAAAATTCTCGAATACATGATCTATCACAATTTACAACAGTTTGTGTTCTGATAGATAGATAGAAGATTATGCTTCACGAACATTCCTGATATGTTTATCTTGTCAACCCTAGTAATATCCAGGGTTAGCTTAGCGTTGATTTCCAACTTCATTCTCAAAACTGAATTATACGCTAGTTGAAGAAGACGTCTTGGGAAATGAATGCAGCCCAAGCATCCTGTGATCACATAGAGCAATATCAAGAATTCTTAGTTGCCCCCTACTCAGGTAAATGAAATGTTATATATGTCGATTTATTCTTTTATTGTACCTGGAGAATTGAAAAGGCCTTTACTGCAACATACTTCTGTGGAAGAGTAGCTCCTCTCTGCTGCAACTTATCAGGGTGGAGACATAACCTTGCTTTCTGATATGCCTTCTTTACTTGTGAGCTTTCAATAAGACATGTTAAAGGGATCGCAAACCAACTGCTGTTTGGCCATAGAATCTGAATTCAATGCCAACAACAACCAAAAAAAAAGAAAAAAATTTGTGTCCATTCAGCAATTTTCATCCCTGAAATTCGGTTTAGTAATTTCTAAGAGCTACATTAGATTCCTCACATGATGTAGTGTTGAAAGGAGCATACGTATATTGGTCTCCTTGCCAGCTGACCACAACCGGATTTCTTCATCCAAAAGCTCGAACTCCATCTGTGATTTTTGCAAATATTAATTTTATATGCTTTATATAATCAATCCTGCATTGGTTTTAATGGTATTAAGAGCAGAGCTTACATCTTTCTCTGATCGTTCTGTTTCTTCTTCGCTTCTACATTTCTTTAGCTCTTCTTCCTGCAGCAAGAGAAGGAACTTAAGCATATCACCCTTAATTGCCTTTCTACAGAGTGTTTTCGTTTTTTTTATTTTCTTCTTAATTTAGAGTAATTTACCGTTGAAGATAGTGTTCTTTGAGTTCCATCATTTTGTTGCTCTATATGTTCAACCATGTTAGGCCTTTCTGCACAATTTAGAGGACAAAGGAAACAACTTGTCAATAATTTTTCACAACTTGGTACATGAGAAAAATTAGAATTGATCTCAAAGGGAACATGTACTTCGAATTTATACTAGAATTTAAGCAAGCACACAGGCTAAAAATATTGTTTTCATGATATAAGTTGGCGCAAGTACCTTGTAGTTGAGCAGAATGATCTTTTTTTTGGTGTCTGCTATCAAAACTTTGCGAGTGAAACTTTTCCTTAGCCCATGCAATGGCATCATCAATAGAAATTGCTTCACTACTGCCCACTTCTCTATGATCTGAATTGATCTCAATAACATATGAGCTCATAACTTCATCATAATCTTCTTCTTCTTCTTCCATTTCCATTTGGTGTTCTTGCATTGGATTACACTGCTGCATACCTATGTTTAGCTCTGGTTCTTGACAGAGTGAAGAAACAGGAGATGCTGGTGAGTTGACTTCTAAGTCGTCAACCTGAATTTTAATGCTCCGGTGAGATGTAGGCTCAAAACTAAGGGTTTCCGGTGATGAGACCTGCCGGGAAACTTTGATGTGGGAGTTTCTGAAATAATCATTGTAATCATTCTCAATGTGATAATTGCCACCATTCTCAATATCTTCTTTCCTTGATACTTGTTCAGGTCTCATTGTGGTTGAGTTCCATCTACATGGCACATTGATAGGCCTGTAAGGATATCAAAATCTAAGCTTTCTACATTCTGTGCTACCATTTACTTGTTATTTCATCAAAACAAGGACAATTAGAAAGAAACAAGAAAAGAAAAGTTCAAATTTTGTGTTGTACCCACAATTTGTATATTTCTTCACGATTATACGATTGGAGCATACAATTTTATCACAAGATTTTTAATAGCAAGTGTGATTCAATGCTAATGGAACCATTTGTCAATGGCTAAATTTTGTGAAAAAATTAAATTGGAGGAGTTAAGTGGGTGTTTAGTTTTGTTTTAACCGCTGCTTAATGTTTTTTATGCTTTAAATAGCTGTTGTTAGTTGTTCTAGAGATAAAAAACAGATGTTTGCTACAAACTCTTTTTTGTTGCTTTTCACGAAATAACAAACAACTACCAATAACGTAAACAACAACAACAAACCACATACAGCTAAACCTAATAGGCCCATTCATCTACCAAAGTTGAAGTGAAATTCTAGGGCTTTATAAGGGTAGTTGGAGGTGAAAAATAATCAAATGAGCACAAAGGAATCTTGTTTGAAATGGGTTGTGGAGCCATGGCTACCCCACTAACCATGTGAAGATTTATCTCTAAGAAAATTTAGCAATAAGCATATTCTTCATGATGATGGCCTAAAAAAAGTTAGTCAATTGGTGGACCTTTTGCTTAATTGTGTTTTGTTCACCATTGATTGCCTAAAACTTCAAGCATTATTATTTTCTTATTTCATTTAATCCCACTTCCGACAAAAAAAAAGACTGGGTGTTGAATTTAGAGACTGTCACCAAATTAATCAAGTTTAAGGAGTTTGATTTTTCGAATAATTTAATTTATATGGTATTTCTTTCATGTTTCCCAATTTTAGTGCAATAAATAAACCCGGCTTCATGTTGTTTCATATTGTATTTGGTTTCACTTGAAGAATGTAAATAGATTAACAAACTAATTCTGGTGGATTAATTATTTACTATAGATTAACAAACTAAATTATATTTCCCCATTCCAAAAAATAGTTCATCCCTTTATTTTAGCTACTGCGTCGTAATTTTTTTTTTTTTACCAAAAAAACTAAACTATTTTTTTGGATTAATTAGGACGCAAAAGAATTAGAAATTTGAGAATATTACGGCACAGGGGCATATATGTAAAAAAGAATTGAAAATTGGAATACAGTTGAATTTTGAGCACTGTTCATACCGGAGCTTGGAAGTGAAAGAAGACAATGCAACGTCGTCGCCGGTGACAGGCCGCCGGTGAGGGCTAAGCTCTTCCGAACTCAGCACAGAAGAAGAATTCGACTTCGATTTAGCCTTTGAATTAGGCCTCGATCTATCTCTCGACCTACGTCCATCCTCCTCCGGCCACCCAAAAACATCACTGTAAAATCCGTCACCATTCTCAGGAATCCTGAAAGCCGGCAAGCTCCGTCCAACGCCTTTCTTTTCCAGCGAAGAAGAAACAAAATCCGTCTTCCGGAAAATCTCCTCGTAGAAAGAAGTGGATGATCTAGTGAAGTCGGCAGAGAATTTGCGTGAAAGAATGCTGCGCGGTGGACCACCGAAAACGTCGGCGAAATCGTCAGGGTCAAGCGCTTCCATTGAACGCCTTGTAGGTCCGGTGACCGTATCTTCCATGGAACGGCGGCGTGTACGGCCCGGCATTCCCATCCGCATTCTCCAAGACTCGTCCATATAGTTTGCTTAAGCTTAAGTTAAAGAGTAGAAAAGCTATATATCTAATAGCAGCAGTTGCTCATATAATATATATATAAGTAAGCAAAAGGGCACAAAGTTAACTTTTGGAATCTTATTGCTTATTTACTTTCTTTTATTAATTTAAACTTGTACAATTTTATATATATATTTATGCGCATTTATAAGGTTATTTGTTGAATTCTCATTAATCAAACTTTGTTAACTTAATATTATTGTAAGATTATCAATCATTTTCACTTGGAGAACTCACTAACCACTTACTAATCTTTCTAAATCCATCTTGCCTACAACATGAGTTTGCTTACTATTATTTATCCTATTTTGTTTAAATCTAATATAAGAGAAATTATTTTACAATTACACTAATATCTAACCCAATTCACCTTTAAACTTAATTTCTTCACATGAAGATTCATATATGCCATCAAATTAATGTGCTACGTAAACAAAGATTAATATATCACGTTAGTATAAGTTAACATGTCAATTAGAAAATTATTACTTTTAATCAAATTTATTCATTTTTTTAAGTTATTGATCTAAAGTACATTATCTCTTTTACTATAAAAAAAAAATTACATTTTTCTATTTGTAAATGCGTACTAATTTTTTTTTATATATACTTTCCCTATTATTTACATAGAAATGCTAACTAAATTATTTATTAATTAATTTTCAATAAAGTTTTCAATGTGTTCTAAACATATAGCCTAAGAAAAATCTTAAATCAAAGTTTGGGAATTGAAAAATAGTTTTTAAAAGGGGAAAAAAAGAGGAAAATGATGATGACGGTGGTAGATATGCATAAAATGGAATAGAGGAATAATCATGGAAGTTGGCATTCTGTGCTTAACTGGAAAGTTATTTTCGGATGGATGGAGGGATTTTTGTCCCCACATCCAATATTTGTGTCATTTCTTCTGCCTTTCTTAATGATGGGTAATTTCTTTTCTTTTTTTTTTTTTTAAAAAAAAAAGATATATATGCATATTTACTATAGAATAGTTTTTGCTATGGGTCTACTTAGTAATTAGTTATTGATTTTGGTAATAAATATGAATAGGAGGAAAAGAAAGAAAGAAAAAAGAATAATGAAACAAAAGCTGTAAAATAGGGGAAAGACATTAAACAATTTTATTATATACAAAGACAAAACACATTCTGAACCCTTTAATCTTTTATCAAAACTGCAATTGGCCGCTTGATCAATTTTTGGGCTAATAATATTGAAATGAGAAGATCATGTACTCAATGTATTCAAAGAATTAATAAGGGTGAAATTACAGTTTTGGTAAAAGATCAGAAGTTCGTGATGTGTTTTGCCATATATAGAAACATAAATGCATAGACATATATATACCTGCTACATTTACTAGCTAGCCTATCTAGCAAGGCTAAACTATTATTTCTTCAATAATTGAGCACAATTTTTTTTTTCGACAAAGGAGAAAAAAAAAAAAGGAAATTGAAAATGATATATCAAATTTTCAGGTAATTGACTAACACTAACCATAAAAAAGTTTGTACTATTGTATAACATGTTTTTTTTTTTTTTTTTGACTGCAACATGTTTTTGTAGGTTAATAATGTTGTACATGTTTAATTTTTTTAGATTTAATGAAAAGAATACAGCTAATTAACAAAAACAAAAAACAAAATCATTTTGACCGTTTAGCCAACAAATCATAAATTAAATTTCACTAGAAATTTGTTTTATGATTGATTATCCTATTCACAATGGACTGCTTTTGTTATATCTGAATATATGAAGGGATTTTTTTTCCTACTTTTTGTGTGTGGTCATGATTGAACACATAATTTTTTGGACCGTTAATTAAAATTTAAAAAGAGACAGTTGTCATTCATTAAGAACTACAGAACTAATTTTTTTCAATTAAAGATAAAATAAATAGTGTATCTAATCAATTAAGGAGAGATCAGATCACCAACTAAAATGGATTGAAATTAAAAATATGACATAAATTTATACAATTAAGAAATTGTACATATACAAAAATGAAAACAAATAAAGCAGTTAATAACCCGAAAGAAAGAACATAATAAAAAGGAAATTCTTTATTCTTTATTTAAAAAAGAATTAAATCAGAGCAAGGTACTAAAATCTTGTTACTCGCAGCCAGAGAGAGCTTCATGATTGGCCCATCACTCTTATCATAATGTCATGTGCTAATGTTTTCATGCGTCTTACGAAGAGAAAAATTTAATTAATATATATGATTATATCTTATATAAATAGTATGGCCGAAATGTCTATGATTTGTTTTCACTTATCATGAAATTTAGACTTAATTAACTTCGTCTCCTTATATATAAATTTTTATATCTCGTATTCATTACTAAATTATTCGAGTAGAATTGACTGAACATTTGTAAATTATAATCTAATTCAATTCTCAAGTGGTCCTATACATGAATTAGGTAATTATAATATCATATTAAAAAATGTAGCTCTTTATTTTTTTATAACTAACCAACATCAACATAGAATAGTTAATGTTTCTAAATTTTGTTAATTAATGGTTCCACGCAATTTAGTTTAGATATTAATGATCAGCAATATTTAAATTAACATCTCCTCGTAATAATTCAATGCATAGAATAGAAATAAGAATAAAATCAGGCTTTTGGGATTTTTTTTTTTTTTTTTTTCTTCCTCTTCTATTAATTCTCAATTGTCAGATACTGTGTGATGAGTTAATTTGAATAGGGGACATTGTTGCTGTAATATATATGATTATTGGAATAAGGGGGAATTAATAATAATAAAATTAGCTGTAACTGAGAAAGGTGTTAAAAAAGGAAATGAAGAGAAGGATATGAATGATAGGTCAGGAGGGAACAATGCATGCCCTTAATCAAAAGCTTTTACGCCTCAACCTCTCCTTTACTTTCCAACAAAGCTAATCATCAAACTTTCAAACAAATTAAAGATAGTAAGCGATGCCAATAAGGGTGGACTCATAGACAAGAAAGCGAATCTTATAGGGTTTGAATTCTGCTGTTGTTGTTGGAGTTTTCACTGATGAAGTGATATGTAAGTTCTTTCGTAAGTTTCATTTTGTGAACTTGGAGTTTTCTATGGTCCTAGGCTGAAGTCTAAAGATACTCTTAAACTTTTTGTTAAAAAAGAAAAAAAAAATTATGATGAAAACATGTCTCCGTACTCATAAAAAAGGAGAGGGGGGACGAAGGTGGTGGTGGCAATTAATTATATAAAGTGAGCCAACAAACCATGTTGATGATTACTAAGTAAGAGATAACCCAACATCAAAATCTCTTAGGCTGTAAGTGTAATGTGGTCCATCAAACAAACCCAAGCCAATTTCTGCTACTACTCCGCTCATTGTGCTTGGAGAGGGAGACATTGTTTGATAAAATATATACTTTACTTAATGGACGATTTCCTATTTTTATTTATTTTTATCAACTTTTGCTTTCTCTTTGGCCCCCCAAGTCATGAGAGCTGATATGTGTATATATATATATACAAGGAATGGTCACCATTTAAGTAGGTAAAAGGAGTTTCTTTGTATTTTTGACCTAATAATTAATTATGAAGTATATGGCAGTACCATATAATAATAATAATTGGAGTAGTAGTAGGAGTGGCAGTGGTAGCACCAACAGCTTAGCAATGATTTAGCTAGGAATTTTATTATCAAGGGCCAAATTAAAATTTTTATATATGCAATATTGTTATGACACCTCCATTAGGATCAGTTCTCCAAGTTAATAAAATTTAATGATTGTTGAGGTAGATCAATTTTACTTATAGTATAGACGGGCTAAAATCTTACCCCTCTTGTTCAATATTTCCATATAATATAAATTATAACTCAATTTTTACTATAATCTAAGGAAAAACTAACTAAAATTACCAATAAAACTTCTTAAAAATTAGTAAAATTAAACTAAAATCTCTATTATAATGATGATATCTTCTCTAACTTTGGGAGTAAAACTATTTTATCATTCTATTTCTTTTAAATGGGAGCCTTATTTATTTACATACTAAACTTTAGTCTTATAATTTTTTTTTAAAAAGATGAAAACATATATTTGTAAAGTGAAGGTGGATATAGCCACCCATTGTACTCTCCTATCTCCAAAATTGGGTAGTAGTAGTGAAATTAATGGGATGGACCTTCTGTACTGCATATCCATATTGCAGAGATTCATGTATGCGTGAAAAAGCAACCATGAATATGGACATACATATATATTCAATTATATATGTATGAACTCATGTACATGCTGAACTGCTTTTGTTTTATAATAGATTATCAAAAAACAATATATATATATATATATATATTTTTTTTGTTTTATAATAGATTATCAAAAAACAATATATATATATATATATATATATATATATATATATATATATATATATATATATATATATACATGCTGAACTAATGTACGAGAAATTATTCCTTTTTTTCTTTTTCCTTCTCCGTTTGAAAATGATTTGTTACGAATTTAATTAAGATACATTAAAAGGAAGACATTGATAATCTGCCAAAACTGTACAACTTCAGGTATGCTTCCTTTTATCAATATATAAAAAAAATGTAGAAATAGGGGTTTAATAATACAGACAACTACGTACTTATACAATATTGCATCCATATATAAATTTTATGTTTTTTTTTTTTATGATTTTTTTCCATTTTATTCTTTTTACGATTCTCATTTCTTACAACTTAGACTACGTGTGAAATGTCAACAACCAAAATTGTGTTTGACATGCATGAAAGAAATATAACTCATCAACCTACGGTTTGTAGTTAAGTTGGCAATGCAGGTTGAGTATGTGAGAAAAGATTTAGGTTCGAATTCCAATAAATACCTTCGCAGAACGGGTGAGGAGCCTTAACTGTGACTAAACTCCGAACAAAATTATCTCAATAAAGATATTTGTGGTTAATAAAAACAATATATATATATATAACTCATCAAATGCAATTTCTTAAAAAGATCAGAAAAAATTAGAAAGTTAAAGAGTTAAACCAGTTGTGATCTACTTGTACGGAGAAAATGATAAATAAACAACTAGAATATTTAAAATATCATAAAGTATATATATAAAAAAATATCAACATACCCAAATGAAAATTGTAAATACCACAACAAATATTAGTTTTGCCAATAAAAAAAAAATTATAGTAAAAAGAAAAAGAAACAATACTTAAAAACTCATTTAACAACAATATCCAAAAATTGTTACCAAAAAGCACATTTAACAATAAATTTAAGCATAAGAACCTTCTTTTGGCATTTGTGCTATCATTGGTTTACCCTTTTGATACATATCCTATTGGTATTTTCCTTTTACTTCTGTAGTATTCAAAAACATTCCAAAATAGTCTCTAAAAAGCATTTTCAATCAGATTCCGTTAACATTCATAGAATTTTACCAATTTTATTAATAGAATCTTTCCGAGAAAAAAAAAAAGAAAAAGTAGTCAGTTAAATTTATGTTATAGCATTTTAGTAAACATATGGCTGTTGGTAAACATGTTTACTTATTATACCAACTTCTTGGTTTTTGATTATTTAGTAATTGTAAACAAAACCCATGAGATAATACAAAGAAGTACAGTAGAATACATAGGACATAGGCCCATAGTTGGGTCGGCCATAAACCGGACAGAATTGAAGATTCCCAAATAGTACTTGGGTGGGTTTCCTTTTCAACGTCAGATGTCATCGTCTGCTTTTTTTCTTAAAATCAAAACATATGGTATCATTCTTTATTGCCATTTTCATCATCAAAATCCCAAACTTTTCTTTAATTTTCACATAATAATAATAATATTGGTTTGTAACACAAGTGTTGGATACCGTCTCCTCTAAAATAGCAATCACAAAGTCATCACGTGGCATCTTCTCCTCTTTAAACAAAAGAAGTAAAACCCATTGTCAAACGTACGCCAAGTAATTTTTTTGATCAAAATAGGAAATTTTCTTTTTCCCATATCAATTTGTCTGCCAGTACTTTCTTCGTTACCTCAACTCAACCACTGTTTTTCCATCATCCACAATTGTCGTCTTCTATACTTATTCTACCTCTAATTTCATCTTAAAAAAGAAAAAATCACATCAACACCAAGACTCTCAAAGTCTCTTCGTTCATACCTTCTTTGGTTTGCTAGGTTTTTTTGTCATTTTGATTTGAAATTCTAACCAATTGATTAATTTATTATATATTTAACAAATCAAACCAATATATATCCAAGGTATATCATTTTCATATATATTCAATTAAATTTTTTTAATATGTCCCCCTTATTGCATTCACTGTTAATCGTGACGGAAGAATTGGGTTCTCTGTAATGACTTTGATGCCAAAGTTAGTCCATAAGAAAAAAAATAAAAGTAAAAGTATGAATTGAGAATAGTTTGATTACCTTGTGAAGCTGGTCAAGACCCTTTTAAAGAGGGTGCTTTATGGACACTGAGGTCCATTGAAAATAGGGAAGCCCACAGCCCTGTGATGAACTTGGGCGAAGTAGGGGTGAACAAAATACGGTTTGGTCAAAAAACTGAACCGAATTGAAAATCAAACAAGAAAAATTGTAAAAACCAAAATCAAACCAATATACATTTGGTTTGTATTGAACCATAACACATATATAGATTTAGTAATTTTAATTTTCAAACTCTTTAAATCAAAATTACTAATTTCGCTTTGAAAAAGGATGTATATTTTCTTATTCTATCTTAATTGCAATCAACACCAGTAGTTTTTTCCATATATTTTTAAGAAACACAATATACATTGTACTCTAAAATTTTCTTTTTAATAAAATCTAGCTAGACATCCATTCCATTAAAACTACCAACAATACAACAATGTAACCCAAAAAAAAAAAAAAGATATTGATAAAGGGAGCAAACGTCTGCAAACCTCACGCACACTCCAGGCTACAGCCCGCATAAAAGATATAGAACAAATGATTTCATAAAAGTAAAACTAAAATAAAAAGCTTATACACTATACTTTAGAAGAAATTCAGAGCTGTAGAAATACACAATAATACAATCTTCAGCCATTCTTCTGGATAAATATATCTGAAACAATTTTTCTAAAATCTCGTAGTTCTGGTAATGATAAAATGTCTTCCGTGCAAAACACACCAAAAGAGGGGAGGAAGAAGGAGATGACAAAAATTAACAAAGATAGATGAGAGGGCAAAAAAATAAAAAAGGAAAGGGGGATTTCTTTCCTTTTCCTAAAAATGAAGAACTAATTTAAATTTTTAGTGAGAACATGGAAAAAAATAATTGTACAGATATGACATTCACACTTGATTTAATTTGTATACAATTTTTAAAATTTTCCTTTATTGTATTAACCTTTCTTACGAGAAATCTCAATTTCTTGTTGCAAATTACATGTCAATATGTCCCTACTTCACTTTTAACTTAACTGTAGCCTGAGCGTTCCTATTTCATATTCCTTAACCGCTTGAATGCTATCTTCTTTTCGAGAGATTTTACTGTGGATCGGGTCTATTGTGGTCTGTAATGTTAGATGCTTGAAACCAACCATTGTACATCAACAGTACGCAATAGTTTAGAATTTGCCTCTGGAAAAGAAATATTATTCTCCCTATCTAATTTCAAGTATTGTACGTGACTAGTACCGGAAGTAATTGACATACGATTTAATTCATCTTGTAAAAGAAAGAAAAAAAGTTAATAATACTTGTGTGTGAACCAGAATTCATAGTGTCAAATTTGCATCGACAAAAATGGAACACCCCCAACGATAATAAGGTAAAAAGATGGAAGCAGAATTAGCCATGTTGACAAGTTTTAAAATATTAATGGCAGAGGAAACTAGTGATCAGTGATGTTTCATTAACTCTCACTCTCAACCACTGATCTCAATTGCAAAAAGGCCCCATTATTTTGTCCTTGCTCTTTACTCTTCTATTTTTGGTGGGTGTCCAAATCACTTAAATTAACATGATTTTTAGTCATAGATAACAAAGAGCAGGATCAAACTCACAAAAATTGTTTTCGCATTTCTTTTAAAATAAACAATTAAAATAAAAAGAGATTTATTAGCATGTTGGGTAGGGGTCACTAAATCATTAATCTAACTTGAAAGCTAATTAACAAACTACCAAACATTTTTTGTTGCAATCGATAAAAGTTTCAAGATATTCTTGAGATTCAATACGCCAAACTGCTATTTGATTGAGATTGAGAAGGCTATTTCTACTTTTCAAGTGACAGTAGTTAAATGTGCATGTTTTAAAATTGCAGCAAAATTTTGATACTGAAGCCAAAAATAAAATCAATCAAATATTGTAATAATTAAGATTCACTTGACAAGAGGGTAACCCTACATAAAATGCTTATCATATCATATTCAATATCTGCCATATTATTGAGACACACACAATGTTTTCGATGTTGGCCGCACTAAATTGATGTTCGGACATTCAGTATAATACGCATGTACTGAATCCCTTCATTAAATCAGTTGATACAAACCATGATTGATTAAGTTTTTGTCTGTCATATAATGTAATATGAATATATTCATTTACTTTTTTATAATTATTTTACTCATTAATGTTGGAAATTTGACAAATATATTGGATTATATATTAGTGATTATTTGTCAACTTTGGGCCAAATTATATTATGGAAATGAAGCGTATTTAATTAAATGATTAGTGTCATTGTATAGTACGTAACGTGAGCTTTCCAACGGTATATAATTTACCTAAAGCGGACAAGTAGTAAATGAGAAATTGTTGCTCAAAGTTAGACTAATGGAATATTTGGAGAAAAATTTGGCTTATGTTAACCTATCCCACATGGGAAAAATATGAAGTGGAAAAGGTGTTTATATTAAAACACACTTTTGTAAGGTGTTAACTTGTATAAGCCAAAAGGCTCTCTCTTGCGTGCGCAGGGGGGGGCGGTGCAAATCCTAGCCCCGAGCCTTTAAAGGCCCAATGCCAACCCGCACGATGTGGGCGTCGCGAATGCCGGACCGAAATGGGCCACTACGGGCCTGCCTTCTCCAGATTTTTTTTTTTTTGAGCCTGTTCAAATTCTGTGACAGTTTTACTTTTGAATAAAAGTGTGACTGCAAAATTAATTCCCTTAAGGAGAGAATTAATCCAATTTAATGTCAATTATTTCCATTCTTTTAAAACCCTCATTCTGCCAATTTTTTTTTTGACTTCCATTCTATTGATTTCGTATTTCCTTTGCATTCTGCTTCCTCCAAAAAAAATCTTTCATTTTTCCCGGTGATAGTACACTTCGCATAGTTCGGTTCGCCTTCGAGAGTCGTTGTATCCTGGGAGACAAATCGCCACTACGGGGCAGATAATTGTCTTAAGGAAACTGTTTTTACAGGCCTCGTCTCTACTGTTTTCTTCCTTCCGTTAGGGTTGAAAAGTATTTTAAATCTTTCGTTTGTTCTTCGTTTTATTTTCAATTCTGTTTTTTATAATCTGCAATACGTAGTGCTTGGTTAAGTTTTGCAGGATTACCTTGACATTTTGGATTTTTAATATCTTGACATTTTGGATATTAAAACCTTGACATTCTGGATATTTATACCTTGACATTTGGAGAATTTTTGGACTTTTTACTGGATTATTGTGGACTGTTTGGACATTTGTTGTTCTAAATTAACAGTTCTTTTTGTGATTCATTTTTTGTGTTTAGTTTGTTGATTTTGGAATTTCACTAACTTTCTTTGTTTGAAATTTCAGATTGAAAAATGGCTGATATTGTCCCACCTTTTGGAGGCAATGGTTCTGAAACTGGCCAAGGCCAGAATAACCAACATGGACAAAATGGTCCTAGTGGTTCTAGGCTTGTTATGCCTAACGGTCCTGTAGCTGGTTCGGGTTCATACCCAGTAACAGTGCCTGAAAGGCCGGAAAAATTCAACTGAATGAATTTTAAGATGTGGCAGCAGAAAATGCTTTTCTACTTGACTAGCATGCAATATCATAGGCTGCTGAAAGAAGATCCTCCTGTTGTTCCCGAGGGTGTGGTGGATCCTTCTGTTCAATTAGCTGTTGATGCTTGGAATCACTTGGATTTCCTTTGTAGAAACCACATTCTGAATGGATTGGTTCCTGATTTGTATGAGGTTTACACTGTTAAACGAACTGCAAAGGAATTATGGGACTTCTTGGATAGGAAGTATAGAACTGACGATGCGGGTGCTAAGAAATACTTAGTAGGCCAATTCCTTAGTTACAAAATGGTTGATTCCAAATCTGTTGTGAGTCAAGTGCAAGAAATCCAGCTTTTGATCCATGGGATGCAAGCTGAAAGGATGGAGACTAGTGAAACCTTCCAAGTGGCTGCAATCATTGAGAAATTGCCACCTAGTTGGATTGATTTCAAAAACTATCTCAAGCATAAAAGGAAAGAGATGTCTGTTGAGGATCTAATTGTCTGACTTCGTATTGAAGAAGACAATAGAAGATCAGAGAGGAAATCTTCTGTTGCTGCTAATCAAGCTAGGGCTAGAGCCAATGTTGTGGAGGTCAAGAAAGACCCCAAGAAGGGCAAACAACCTGCTGGATCTAAGTCCAAATTGGGACCTAAAGGGGGCATTTCCAAGAAACCAAAGTTTAATGAAAAATGCTTCAATTGCAACAAAATGGGACACAAGTCCTCTGATTGTAGGCTGCCAAAAAGGGTCAACAAAAATGAGGCAAATGCTGTGGAAGAAATTGCTAGAGATGTGTCTGATATCGATCTGTGTGCAGTGATTTCTGAAGTCAACCTGGTTGACTCAAATCCACGAGAATGGTGGCTTGATACTGGTGCTACACGCCACATTTGTTGTGACAAAGGGTCTTTTACTGGATTGACTCTTACAAAGAAAGGAGAGAATCTCTACATGGGCAATTCTGCTACTTCAAAGATCAAGGGACATGGAACTGTCATTCTGAAAATGACTTCTGGGAAAGAAGTGAAGCTGCAAAATGTCTTGTATGTTCCTGAAATGAGGAAGAATCTGGTTTCTGGGAGCCTCTTGAGCTCACATGGTTTCAAGAAGGTTTTTGAGTCTCAGAAATTTATTTTGTCTAAAGGGGGTATGTATGTGGGCAAGGGATATGAATGTAATGGGATGTTCAAATTTAATTGTATCTCTTGTAAATCTAATTCAATTGAAATGAATAAGAATAACGTTTCTTCTGCTTATATTATTGAGTCTTCTAATTTATGGCATAGTAGACTTGGACATGTTAATTTTGATACGTTGCGACGTTTAATTAACTTGAATCATATCCCCATCTTTCAAATTGATAAAAACCATAAATGTGAAATTTGTGTAGAGACAAAATTGACAAGATCCTCATTTCATTAATCTTATACACACAGATATTTGTGACTTGAAGTTTGTTCAATCAAGGGGAGGAAATAAATATTTTATTACCTTCATAGATGATAGCACAAAATATTGTTATGTGTATTTGCTTAAAAGCAAAGATGAGGCTTTAGAGAAATTTGTTCTCTATAAGCAAGAAGTGGAAAACCAACTTAATAAAAAGATTAAGGTGGTAAGAAGTGATCGTGGTGGTGAATATGTTGCACCATTTGGTGAGTTTTGCTCCCAACATGGTATTATTCACTAAGTAACACCACCGTACTCTCCTCAATCTAACGGTGTAGCTGAACGAAAGAATCGTACCTTAAAAGAAATGATGAATGCTATGCTAACCAGTTCTGGGTTACCACAAAACATGTGGGGGGATGCTGTGTTGTCAGCAAATTACCTTTTAAACAAGGTACCCCGTAAGAAACAAGACAAAACCCCTTATGAATTATGGAAAGGTAGAAAACCTTCTTCTAATTACTTGAAAGTGTGGGGGTGTCTTGCAAAGGTAATGGCCCCATTACCTAAGAGAATGAAAATAGGCCCAAAGACAGTGGATTGTATTTTCATTGGATATGCGGAACACAGTAATGCATATCGGTTTCTTGTGCATGAATCTAAAAACCCGGAAATACACAAGAATACATTAATGGAGTCAAAGGATGCCTCGTTCTTTGAAAATGTGTTTCCATGTAAACAAAACGATGTGGGGACGGAATCTAAACGGTCTTGTGAGATTGTTGAAGTTGACAGTCAAGATGGTCAACATGACGAAGTTGAGAATAATAAAGAGCTTCAACAAGAGGTGGAGAGAATGTTCAAGATCTTCAAGAAGAGGATAAGATGGACATAGAGGTTGAACCTCGAAGAAGTAAAAGGGCAAGGGTGGAAAAATCTTTTGGTCCAGATTTTCTAACTTACATGTTAGAGGCTGAACCACAAACTTACAAAGAAGCTGTAAGTTCAACTGAAAGTCCTTTATGGAAAGAAGCCATAAGGAGTGAGATTGATTCCATTCTGCAAAATCATACTTGGGAATTAGTGGATCTTCCTCCTGGAACTAAACCATTAAGCTCTAAATGGATTTAAAAACGAAATTGAAAGCAGATGGAACAATTGATAAGTACAAGGCCCGGTTGGTTATAAAAGGTTATAGATAAAAGGAAGGCCTTGACTACTTTGATATTTATTCTCCAATGTCGAGAATAACATCCATTAGGATGGTACTTGCTATTGCCGCTCTACGGAATCTTGTGGTACATCAAATGGATGTGAAGACAGCTTTCCTGAATGGAGATCTGGAAGAAGAAATCTACATAGAACAACCTGAAGGTTGTGTAGTTCCAGGTCAAGAAAAGAAAGTCTGTAAATTGGTGAAGTCTTTATACGGTTTAAAGCAAGCACCAAAACAATGGCACAAAAAGTTTGATGATGCCATGATGGCTAGTGGCTATCGTATCAACGAGTGTGACAAATGTATTTATGTCAAAACTACAACTGAAGGATATGTTATCCTATGCTTGTATGTTGATGACATACTCATTGTGGGAAGCAATGAGAAGATGGTAAAGAGTACCAAGAACATGTTAAATTCAGATTTGACATGAAAGATATGGGACTGGTGGATGTGATTTTAGGCATCCAAGTTAAACGTTCACCTAACGGTCTCATTTTAACTCAGTCACACTACGTGGACAAGATACTTGATAAGTTTAACAAGGATGATTCTGGTATAGCCAAAACTCCATTGGACATTAGTCAACATTTGTCCAAAAACAAAGGTGAAGGCATAGACCAAGTGGAGTATGCCAGGGTTAAAGGTAGTCTGATGTACCTTTCGAGTTGTACAAGACCAGATATTGCTTACACTGTAAGTAGTTTAAGCAGATATACAAGTAATCCAGGAAAGATTCATTG
Organism: Euphorbia tirucalli; assembly: GCA_039660915.1. NCBI lineage: Eukaryota > Viridiplantae > Streptophyta > Magnoliopsida > Malpighiales > Euphorbiaceae > Euphorbia > Euphorbia tirucalli. The sequence continues at coordinate 10,579,147 of CM077638.1, forward strand.
GGTAGCTATCATGAGAATACTAAGGTATTTGCGATATACTCGTAATTATGGTTTACACTATACGAGAGAACCTGCGGTACTAGAAGCATATTCTGATGCCAGTTGGATAGCTGACATCAAGAATTCTAAAGGTACAAATGGGTACGTGTTCACTCTAGGAGGAGGAGCAGTGTCGTGGGAATCCTCAAGGCAAACGATTATAACTAGATCCACTATGGAAGCTGAGTTTGTAGCCTTGGATAAAACTGGAGAGGAAGCTGAATGGTTACGGAATTTCTTAGAAGATATTCCAGAATGGCCAAAGCCTGTGCCCGCAATTTGTATATATTGTGATAATCAAGCAGCAATTAAAAGAGCACAGAACATTATGTACAACGGTAAGCTGCGACACATGCGTCGTCGTCATAATACTGTTAGACAACTGATCTCAATGGGAGTTATCTCTATTGACTTTGTAGGGTCAAAGGATAACACTGCGGATCCGCTAACCAAAGGTTTAAACCGAGATCAAGTTGAAAAGACATCAAGAGGAATAGGATTAAAGCCCATGAATATTTAAGGCGCTATGTGAAGGAAAACCCAACCTTGTTGACTGGAGATCCCAAGATCTAGGTTCAATGGGACAACCTAATTGCATAGACCTTGTGAGGTCATTGTGGGGGTCAAACCCTTGTCCATTCCTACGATGTAAACAGTGATAAAATGTGGAAAGGTTAAGCTATGCTTTTAATGATTCTTTGTGCTTCAAAAGTTTGAGCAAAAGAGATCACCTATGTGAGAGTGAAGTGGGGTCGCTTCAAAAGAAACTAATGGGGCCTAGTTATCTGAAACTCTTGCAGAACCAGGAGATGTTCATGACCATAACGAACATAACCATGAGAACCAAAAACTGTATTATGTTGGTATTTGTGTGAGGTATATCGTCGTTTACACAAACGGCAGAATAGTTTAAGGACATCGTGTCTACTAGTCAACCAGTAAAGTGAATATACTAGCACAAGGGAAGGTTCAAGGGTTGATGCCTACCTATCCTATGCAAATATCGACTGTAGTTTACTATCACCACTTCGATTTTGATCTTTCTTTTCGTTAATCAATTTCATTTATGTGGGGGATTGTTGGAAATTTGACAAATATATTGGATTATATATTAGTGATTATTTGTCAACTTTGGGCCAAATTATATTATGGAAAGAAAGCGTATTTAATTAAATGATTAGTGTCATTGTATAGTACGTAACGTGAGCTATCCAACGGTATATAATTTACCCAAAACGGACAAGTAGTGAATGAGAAATTGTTGCTCAAAGTTAGCCTAATAGAATGAAATATTTGGAGAAAAATTTGGCTTATGTTAACCTATCCCACATGGGAAAAATATGAAGTGGAAAAGGTGTTTATATTGAAACACACTTTTGTAAGGTGTTAACTTGTACAAGCCAAAAGGCTCTCTCTTGCGCGCGCAGGGGGGGTGCAAATCCTAGCCCCGAGCCTTCAAAGGCCCAATGCGCACCCACATGACGTGGGCGTCGCGAATGCCGGACCGAAATGGGCCACTACGGGCCTGCCTAGTTTTTGCTCCGGTCCAACAAAATTTTCTCCAGATATTTTTTTTTTAGCCTGTTCAAATTCTGTGACAGTTTTACTTTTGAATAAAAGTGTAACTGCAAAATTAATTCCCTTAATGAGAGAATTAATCCAATTTAATGTCAATTATTTCCATTCTTTTAAAACCCTCCTTCTGCCAATTTTTTCTTTGACTTCCATTCTATTGATTTCGTATTTCCTTTGCATTCTGCTTCCTCCAAAAAAAATCTTTCATTTTTCCCGGTGATAGTACACTTCACATAGTTCGGTTCGCCTTCGAGAGTCGTTGTATCCTGGGAAACAAATCGTCACTACGGGGCAGATAATTGTCTTAAGGAAACTGTTTTTACAGGCCTCGTCTCTACTATTTCCTTCCTTCCGTTAAGGTTGAAAAGTATTTTAAATCTTTCGTTTGTTCTTCGTTTTATTTTCAATTCTGTTTTCTATAATCTGCAACTAACAATTAATATATATATTATTGACATGTTTCTTTTGTGTATAATATATTTTTAAAGAATAATGTTTTTGGTGTTGGTGTTGCTGTCCATGTTTGTATCTGAGTCTATATCTATTTCGTATAGTGCAACTTTTTTTCATGATTGTCTTTCTTAGGTAGCAAATTAACTTTGATGGTATTCCTTCAGTTTACTAATCGTAGTTGTTAAATGGCTATCCATTATTAGCATACAATCTTCAAAACTTGTGATTCAATTATTTAGTTAGTAATTTGGATCCGATGAGGATATTGATGTTCCAAGATGTTTAATTTGGTGATAAAATCGGACTATTTGTGCAAGAAAGCGGTGACAAAATTGGACTATCTATGCAAGAAAGCGAGCAAAACAGATATTCCAGACAAGCATAATGATATATTTATTAATAGAGAAGGGATTAAAAATTCGTAAAACAAGACATGTATCACTTCACACTGTAAATATAACTGTCCATCAAGAATTTCTAAAGTGGCTTGTTTTAGAAGTATTAATTCGAGTTGTTAAGTTATAATCGTATTACATAATCTATATATTTTATACAATTATATAGATGAAATAAATAATTGCATGACGTTTGAGACAAACATATATATATATATATATATATATATATATATATATATATATATATAATTTTTACAACTAATTGCTTATAGTTAGAAGCTCAATCTATATGGTTCTAATAAAAAAATTACAACAATAATAGTTCTTATTTAAAAGTTCAATCTTTTCATCACTGACTGATACTTTAAGAAAAATTAAAGATTAAGTGCATGCAATAAAAAAGAATTGGGAGTATAATACTTTACATTTTAGTGGTAAAAGTATATCTTACCTACTTAGAAGTCACGGAGACACAGGGGAAGACTTAAGGGGGTCAATGGCCCTCCAACCGCTAAAAAACACCTGAAATCAAGGTGTTTGGCCAACAACCTCCGCCCATACAATTAAGGATTTAGGAGAGCATTTTATCAAGTAATCCCACTGAATTTTTTTTTTTTTTTTTAATTTTGCTTAGAGAGTAAAATTATAGCAAAACGATATATCATTTTTTCCTAATGAATAAAAATAAATAAATAAATAAAAGAATCATCATCTCCCCTTCCAACTAGGGATGTAAACGGGGCGGGGCAGGACGGGGATTGACAATCCCATCCCCGTTCCCTGGCTAGGCGAGGATCCCCGTCCCCGTCCCCGTTTAGTAAATGGGGACGATATTCATCTCCATCCCCGGCCCCATCGGGTTCCCTGCGGGGATCCCCGTCCACGTTAAGATTCTTTCTTTTTTTTTTTTTTTTGAAATTTTAAATAAAATTCAATTTGGTAAAAAAAAAATTAAAAAGCATATTACAGTTTGGAGACCATTAAATAAATCACTTAATTTTTCTTATAAGAAAGTGATATTTAATTAAAATATTACAACTACTAATATTATTATTTCAAAATAGAGTACATGAGTCTAATATACAGAAATTAAATTAGAGGTTTCTAGATTGATAAATTCTATCAAGTGCAAATGCTAAATTTTAAGTTTTACACCTAGGCAGAAGTTCTGCAAATAAGCACACAATTGCATGTATTTAGTAGCAGCAACAACAATTAAGCACACATGATTGATTGTTAGAAACTTTAAAAGTGAAAGAGGGATATAAAGCAATTCCTAGTTTTAGTTTTATTATTATAAAATTTAATTATTTATGTATATATATATATATATATATATATATATATAAATAAATAAACGGGGATTTAACGGAAATCCCCGTCGGGGACTAAACGGGGATGGGGACGGGTCCGCGGGGCAGGGGAGGTAAATCCCATCCCCATCCCCGTTTAGTAAACGGGGACAAAATTATCCCCGTCCCCGTCCTGCGGGGATTCTAAACGGGGAATCCCCGTCCCCGTTCGGGCGGGCTCCCAGTGGGGACGGATCTCTGGGTCCCCGTTGACAACCCTACTTCCAACTGTATTTTTCAATAGATCTTTTATTTTGCCCAACTGAGCGGTTACTTTTGCTTTCCACGGCCGATTCTTGTGACGTCTTACCGGTCATCGTCCATTTATACCTCTAGTATTAGGGTTCTAGTTCTGCTACCGGGGAGATCCAAAAATTGAGTATTCTTAAAATATACAACATTTTTCTAAAAAAATTAGAATAAAAAAAAATTGGAGCAGGATACTTTTGTTTTATTATGCCTAAAATTTATTAAATAGGAAAATAAGTTAAAGAAAAGGTGGAGAGTCGGAGTTATTGGTAGGGGTGAGAAAAACCAAACCTCAAATAAAAACCGAATCGACCAAGGTTGAAAAACTGAACCGAACCAAATTCTATTTGGTTTGGTTTTGGTTTTATAAAATAATAATAATTTGGTTTTTAGTTCGGTTTTTTTTGAACAAACCAAACCGAACCGAACCGTAATAGAAAAAAATATTTTTTAAAAATATGTGTATGTATATAAATAAATTTTATTTGACATATTATATATTTATATTATTATATAGTTTGTATTTATAAGACTTTAGTAATATATATGTAATATAAATATTTTTTAAGCAATACTTTACATGTAATTTATAAAAAAATAATGATAATAAAAATTAAAAGAATTGAAATTTTTGTTGATTCGGTTTCAACTGAATCAAACTATAATCAAACTGAACTGATTCGTTTTGATTTGACTCAAACCATATGAACTTTGGTTTGATTTTAATTTTAATTTTTCTTCTATTTTAGTTTCGGTTCGATTTGGTTTGGTTTTTGCTCACCTAGCTATTGGCACGTAAATCCAACAACTGCAAAAACCGTTAACTTGCGCGGGGGAGGTACGCCATATGAAGAAAAAAGGGATCCACAGAATATTCGAGCTCCACGGTTTCTCTACGCGACTCCAGTCACAGTTGTTTCATTCAGAGACTTTGCAATGGACTCTCCTAATCTCCCCCAAAACGGCGTCGCCGGAAACGGCATTCTTGGCAATGCTTCATCGGCCGCTAATCACGACTCCGGTCTGAGATCTGCTCTGGTTTTTCTCGGTACCGGATGCTCCAGCGCTGTCCCCAATGCAATGTGCTTGATCCAGCCCTCCGATCCGCCCTGCCATGTTTGCTCCCAATCCCTCTCTGTCCCTCCCGAGAAAAACCCTAATTACAGGTTCGATTTCCTATTCTGATTTCAAATTAGATCTTTATTTAATTGTTTCAAAGATTTCTATTGTTGTTTCTGTTTGCTAAAAATTTACGATAGCTGTATGCGTACAGGTGCAATACATCTCTGCTCATAGATTACTGCCAGAGTGATGGCAAACATAACTATATATTGATTGATGTTGGGAAGACGTTCAGGGAACAAGTGCTTAGGTGGTTTACTTTTCATAAGATTCCCCGAGTTGATTCTGTGAGTCATATCGTTCTCTCATTAATTCTACGGACCTCTACTAAGTTTCCTCCCGTTAATTTTTTCCGATCAAAAGTTCCTGCTTTACTTTTGAAAGCATTCTCTTCTCTGATAGCATTAATCGTAAAACTTTCTTAGGAATTGGATTGATTTTGTAAAGATCTGTCATTGTGAAGTGTGTTAGGTCTGATTATATGAATTGACTGATTTTAAGTAAGGAGATCATGAAACTGGTGAGAATGTCAAAGAATACCGTTGGGAAGGAACATGCAAGGCACTAAAGGCCAATTTTAGAACACATTGTCTCAATCTGAATGCAGTTAAAATATCAAACATTATGTGCCGCTTCTGCTAGATAGTTAATAATTTCCGCAGAACTGATTAACAATAAGTCCTAATGTTTCAAATAGTGTGTTTTGGTGTAGCCTAACAACCTTTACAAGTATTAAGTTTCGCAATGTTATCTAATCAATAATAGAAGTATTTAGTTGAATACTTTTTTAATTACGAAAGGTTTTCAGGTGTAGCTTTTCATAGTACAATACGTACAAATCCATCTGTCAAGTGGCCAAGATTGATGGATTGTATGAGACTATCCTCATTTTATTGAAATTCTTTGATGATACTTCTCTTATGTTGGAAGGAAGAATTATTAGGGAATATTTAGGTAAGGAAAATCGCTGGAAGTCCTCATTATCTGCAAGGGGTCCTGCAAGTTGCTTGAGTAGCTGCATCTGGTGATTTGTTTGACCACACTGCTTGTTTCCATCATCATTAGTCAAAATAAGTTCTTTTTTGTAAGAATATAATGTTATGATGTCGAGTGTTACCTTGTCACATGAAATCTTGAAGGGCCAAACTTGATTCAATTTTTTTGACTTGCCTTGCATATATAGCATGCCTTGTGCTGTTGAACTTATTATTAATTCTCATGCCTTGCACCTAATTTTTGAATGACTGCAGATTATTTTGACTCACGAACATGCTGATGCAGTTCTCGGTCTTGATGATATACGTGCTGTGCAACCTTTTAGTCCTACAAATGATATTGACCCAACAGTCATTTACCTAAGTCAGTCGGCCATGGATAGGTACTTTTCATGCTTTTCTATTATGCCGTGCACATGCGGCCTTTTATCAGATTTATCGATGCTTTTTGATGTCAGACTCCCAGTCGTCCAGTCCAATAACCATGCATTTCTATTTTTATGACCATCTACTGCTTTGTTGTGCTTAGACTTCATGGCGATCGAATAGGTCATTACGTACTGTGAGTAAAAGAATTTAGTACATGAAAACATATTTCAAGTTTATCAGCAAATTAAACCAAAATCTTATAAAAGCTTTGCAATCACTTGGATACCTTGTTTTGCTTTCTCCATTTGATTGTTTTTGTAGCCACCATAAATGAGTTACTTTGTCATTTGAGTATGGGCTTTATGCCTGAATTATAAATACTGCTAGATTTAGTTGATTTATCTATAATCATTAGATTTATCAAGATTCAAGAGTTTCAAAGTGATGTGTCATGTGAACTTCCCATGTGCATCTGTTTTTTTTTTTTTTTTTTTTTTTTTTACCCTTTTGTGTGCTTACTCCGATGTAAGTAGTAACGTTACTTCTATTCATCACCAGCATTGCTGTGAAATTTCCTTATCTCGTAAAGAAAAAATTAAGGGAGGGTCAAGAAGTAAGACGGGTAGCGCAGCTGGAGTGGCAGATAATTGAGGAAGATTGTCAGAAGCCATTTGTTGCATCAGGCGTAAAATTTGTGCCTTTGCCAGTTACTTTTCCTGAACCATTCTTAAAACATATACCATATATTTACATAATCCTGTTTCTCAAACACTACTATATAAATTTTTTCTTATTGTAGGTGATGCATGGAGAAGATTATGTTTGTTTGGGTTATCTCTTTGGTGAAAAAAGTAGAGTAGCTTATATATCTGATGTTTCACGTTTCCCTGCAATTACGGAATATGGTGAGTTTTACTTGTTATGAGGCTTTTAATTATGTGATGCAAATAAATTGGCTTACGTTATTGGTAGGATAAAGATTGCCAGTTTTTTGGGATGTGTTACAAAGGATTTTTTTTTTCTTTATGTTTATCACAATTTAAATAAATTTTTAGTTTACTGAATTTCTATTTTACAGTAATATCAAAATCTGGGGCTGGCCAGTTGGACCTTCTTATCTTGGACACTTTGTACAAGGTAAGTCACCTATGTGCTCTTTTGTTATTGATAAGAACCAGTGTTTAAAGTAGAAAAAAGAAAAACAAATAACTTTTCATAAGATTATTAGGATTGAAATGTGGGAAGAAAAGAAAGTAGTTTTCTTGTTAGGAAGAGGACCAAAGGACCCAATGTTTAGAACTTTTGTGAGTATTTGATTTGTATAAGAAAAAAAAAGGGTAAAAACTCTATATGATTTAGGAGTTTCTTAGAAATTTCACCATTAATTTACAAGCCTATCTCCGAACATCATGAATACCTTGTAGGATCTTAAAAGTAATTACGTCAACCAATTACAAGCCGCCTGTCTTCTGAATATTGTGCAAAATTTAATTAATATATGTGCTTCTTTTGCAATAAAGTAAATTGAATTTGTAATGCTTATTACAAGAAGATTCTTTCTGAACCTAGCCTCAGTTACATGGACAATAAACTGGTCTTTTTCATGCACCTTCATTCTAGTGATGCTAGTCAGTCTGGTAATATGGTTTTAAGATTCATTACTTACTAACACATTAGTTTGTCTGATCATTTAATTATGTGGGTTTTGACCAAAATAAAAAATATAGAGGCATGTTATGTCCTCCTTATGTCATGGATAAGGCATGTTTTGCAATGTTCTGCCTCTATTCTGCTTTATTTCTCACCAATGATGTTCTTTTTCTTGTCTCCCTGCAGAATGGTTCCCATAATACTCACTTCTGCTTTCCTCAGGTTTACTCTTTGTGCTCTGTTCTCTTCTCTTTTTGGATTTACTGTCATTCATACTGACATGTATACAGACCCTTCAAGCTGTGAAGAGATTATGCCCCAAACAAGCCCTTTTAATTGGGATGACTCATGAATTTGATCATAACAAGGACAATGATTTCCTGAGGGAATGGTCTGAAAGGTATGTAACTTGCTTATGCTGGCAAGTCCCATTCATCTTGTGCATTTTGAATCATAGTCGACACAGTTTAGTTGCTAACTTTATCATTAGATCTTAGCACTGCCATAACTTGTAAACGTTAGATATATGCTCTAGCTTATCTTTACTCTTTTCAACATGAATCAAAGAGTAATAAGATGAAATTTGTTGTTGTTATTGCATGTAGGGAAGGAATACCGGTGCAACTTGCTCATGATGGTTTGAGAGTTCCTATAGACTTGTGATAAGGTAAAGTACTATCCTAAGACTTTGAGCAAGCTGATAGTGAAAACTTAAGGTACTTCATATAATGTATATATGAACATCCTCATCCCCACTTTGCTCCTTTAATCTTTGTGTATGCCAGTGTCTGCATGTGTAAGTGGCACTCATTTTATCCTTAAATGTATTATCAGGTTTCCTTTCATGTTAAAACTCATAGACTTTGTAAATGAAATATAGTTGTCTAATTCATGCGGCCATGAATTGTTCAGAAACTTCTTCATGATAAAACTATTACATCCAGTTTGTGAAAAATGATCCTCTGTGAGTAATGCCTTAAAAAATATGGATCACTTTGAAGATGCCCATTTTATGTGCAAAGGTAATTGGTATTTTGTCATGATGAAAAGATTGAACTGAAAAATCCCTCCCTATCTTTGGTGTCTGAAGCTTTTTGTAATAGTAATTGTAGCAGCAATATGAGAGGCAGATTTGAATTTGAACTCTATAGAAAGTTGAAATATGAGACTGGAGGGTTATGGCAACTCAATAAGACCTACCCATATTTCCCATTGTTGAGAAGGCTATATTGTCTTCTATTGTCAATGAAGGAGCTTTACCTGTCGGATGGAGAGTTAATTGCCATGCTATGAATGGTTTGATGATGAGAAATTATTTTTTACTAGTTAAAACGAAAACTTTGGCAGTTTATCATGCCTATGATGAGCTAATATGGTAGTTTAAAGTGGCTGAGAAATTGGCTTAGAGATGAATAAGAAAGCGCTGTTGTGAGAGGCACGAGTTTGTTAGATTGTGTGTGATAATGATAGGTTAGAGACTGCAAATGCATCTATGGGGGGTGACAAACTGACAATGATCTTTTTTTTATTTTTTTGTTTATATTGATCAAGAGAGGGAGAAATCAAAATTGGCTCATATATTTTAAATTGTTTTCTTGATGTTATAGCCCTTTGACAATCACAAAAGGTGGTCTTGGTGGATTGATGAAGAGAGGGCAAGCATAAATTTTGAAGTTGAATTTGAATTTTTCTTTAACCTTTTATCTACTTGTATATGCAGGTTGAGACATGAGGGATCAAGCATAACAAGATACAAAATACATGGTTTCCATCCAATTTTGATGGAAAGGATAAACTAATTGAATTATTTATAGATTTAGAAGCTCATTTTTAGGCTGTTGATTTTTTGTATTCCTCTTTGCAATAAACTGGAAGTAGAATTAGATATTCAACTTGTAACGCCATCTTTTATTTCTTTGAATAATCGGATTTAGCAGTTAGAATTAGCAAATTCTTTGTAGAAATATTTAATCAATCTTGTTTGGAATTTTACAAAATGAAAGATTTGTGCCTTTTACATGATATTGTTATTATTATGTTCGTTGCATTCAAGCTTAAAATTGGCATATAATCCATCCTTTCCCTGGTGGCTATTACAGTACATTAGTATATATGTTCTCCAATTTTTAATTTAATTGACTCGAAAAAAAAGGCAATCGTACATATATTTTAAATTGTAAAATGTGAAATCATGATAAGCATATAAGATGCAAGCAGATCAACTCAAAATTGATTTAATGGGATTTAACATGTGAATTTTTTTTTCTTTTTTTTAAATCCACTGTACTCCGCGCTTTCTTGTATGCACCTCAGAGGTAGGATAAGTGGCTTGAATTTTTATTTTTTAATATATATGAAAATGCTTCGTGGCAGAGGGAAATTCAAAACTGACTTTGTAATATGTAAATACACAGTAGAGGGGAGACAGGTACTTAAAGCTTGTGAAATGGTTTGATGGTCAATATTGTGATTCTTTGATTTGATTAATTAACCTATTTCATATCGTGGACGTATGGATTGGACAAAGACTCTGTGTGCCCGACGCAAGACTTTGTTAAACCAAACCACCTGCATTACGTCTTTAATTAATTGGACATCTATAGTCTATACCATACTTTGTCCACTTTAACTCCAACACACTTTTCACAAATCATAATGCTACACCCTATTTTCTTGCTATTATCAGATACTTTATATTCTTACTTTTTCTGAAAGTTTAATTCAATGGTTAATATCTTTTTACCATTCACAAAGGAAAAGAAAAAAGAAAAAAAATAAAAATAAAACAAACCAACACTCACGCTTGCGCTACTTAACGAGACATAATATATATTGAGGCCATTATCTCCATTTAAGGGTAATATCAAACAAACCAACACTCACACATCCGCGGTAATATTGATCAACTATGTGTATGAGAGTAAAATTCAATTGCTTAACCCTATAATAAAAGAAAGTAAAATAATACTTTCATTTAAATTGTGAAAGGGCTATTCAAAAAGTTTAATATTAGAAAGTTAATTTTATTCTGGAGTTGCTCATATAAAATAGTCGAATTTAATCCTGAAAAATGTAAAATGTTAGAAAAAATAAAAAGGGAAAAGCAATTAGCCAGAAAATTTTATATTAGTCATGAAATATATTTTCCTTTAATTATATATATATATATATATATATATATATATATATATATATATTTAAGGAACTCCGTACGTAGAAATGTTTTAAAATTTTTTTCCTGGTAATCGGCACGAGATACCTTCGCGAGTATTTGGTCAAACTTAATTTACACTTTTTTCCCCCTTTTTTAACTGAATAAAAAATAAAGGGTAGCATTTACAATTCCACTTAAGAGACCATGATGATAAAGTAGAAATAATCAAAGTTTGAATTTTCTTCTGGTGTTTCAATTGATGCATAAAACGTCTAGAAAGAGTCAAAAAACAAGACTAATAATGACTTAGCTGTCTAATTGCAATATCTTAGTTTTCTTCATCTACATCTTATAAATTAATAAAAACACAAAATACTAACCTCAATTCTTGTGCTCAAAATCATCGATTTCTCAATCACCCTTTTTATATAAATTCTCTTCTTCTTCTTCTTCTTGATTGATTCATTTCAACAGAACAATTAGAAAAATAAAAGCAAAAGCATAAGAGATGGCATGCTTTGTTCCTTTTAACAACAGAAATTTAGATATAAGCTTTTTTGTGTTCAAGCCAACAATTGTGTTAATTGATGAACTTATTGATACCCTTAAGCACTTTTCTGCAAGCACTGAAAGTCTGGGTTGTGTCCAGAGCTCCATTTTTCGAAGCATCCATGGCAATATGGTAACATCAATTAATTCCTAATTACTAACCTTTGATTATGCTCTTGACAGCTTTGAATTTCTGATCCTTGTTATAATTAGTATGTAATTTAATTTTCTTTCTGTGTTTTTTATTAGAAAGTTAACTAGTTAATTATAATACATTAATTTTGATTAATTTCCCCTTCATTCAGATAATCTGGTATGGAGCATGGATGAAGAAATCTACTGAAAACAAAGACTTGTTAACAGCAGCCCTAGTAAGTTGAAATTTCTATGCATTTTCCTTTAACACTTGCCTACAATCTTTCCCTCTTAATTTTCTTCTATGATTTTGAATTCTCAAGTTATTAATTAGCTTTGCCTACCTCTAACATTTTTCTTTATAAATCATAATTTTGTTTCTTAGAAAACACAGAGTTATCAAGAATTTAATAGTATAATAATATTGAGAGAAATATAAGAAAATGAACCTTATTTTATTTATTTGTTACAACATGTAATTTAGTTTAACATATTATCATAGAACTATAATTCGCAAGTCGAGACCCAAAAAATCTCTAAACGAAATACTAACCTTAAACGCATCATTTGTCTATGTGGCCTGCGTTAGCTTGAGTCTAGTCAAGCCCGATTATCCATGGATTGAACTTGAAAAAATTTTACATAAAAAGTTTGATAGATTGATTGTGCATATATACATAGATAGATTGTGCATAAAGATTGATTTTAATGCTCGTATCTAGTCGGATACAATTTTATTTAAATATTAAGTGAGTTAGGTTAAACATGACTTCAAACAAATTTAGAAGTCTAAGCCTCATCAAATCCGTCCAACAAACACATCCAATTTAAATGTAACTTTTTAATAGTAAAGTAATGATATTGATCAAAATTGTTTGTGCAGCTATCACTATTAACAAGCGTATCAAGCATGGCAATCTTGACAGAACATGGTTTCTTTGATGCATACGCCGGAGAGTCAAGAGATGGTGTCTCAGCCGCGAAATTTTCGACGGGAGATACAATATCAATGAACATAATAGTACCACAATCGGGTGACATTGTAAACGACCTTTCGTATGCAAATTTAGCATTGTTCAAATCAGGGTTCCTAAAAATGGAAGGAGCAAGTGCTGGAGTATGCTTGAATTGTCAAAATACGCCGAGAGTAGCATGCCTATTTGTTTGGAAATCACTCCAATTCTGTTACTCATGGATTATAAATTCTGACTACAGAAAAACAATGCTTCCCTATCTTGAACGTTTCTCTCTTGATATTAGATATGACATTTTTAGAGTGGTTTTTGTTAGTAGTGATATTGTAGGTAATTACAATAATCGCTCCTCTAATAATCCCATTTTACAAAATGGACGGAAGTCCAGTGAAAAAGAGCAGGTAGTTATGCAGGATTGAGTTGGATCCATCAATTCTTGCATTGATATAATATTATCAATCAAGCTTAGTTACACTCTTTTCTTTTGATCCAATGATTATCATATGTACATTTTCTTTCAAAGATTTAATGATATTCCTTTTGGATATGCATTTTGGTTAAACAAAAGTAGCGAAAACTTTCTAGTTATAACAATAATAGTCTAGCTGTATATATATATGAAGTATTAATTCGATTTTTAAGATATGTATTGAGGAGTATGTGAGTATGGGTGTCGTCCAGTAGGCGGACTTGTGTCGGGGCTGCTCCAAATAGAAACTGGAGATGATTAAGTTAGCGTGTGTATATATATAGAGAGAGAGAAAGAATTAGTTGTACCTCTTTAATCGTGGGGTTGGACTTACTTTTAGAAAATAGTGGACCTAAATTTATTGAGCCAAACGAGGAGAAATTATAGATATGCTCGGCACACCACGTCATTTGTGTGCCAAACCAATAAAATCACGTCATGTCATATATTTTAGCATTCAGGGTTGATAAATTAGCTTCTAGGGTTTATATTTTAGGGTTTAAGTTTTAGAATTTTATTTCAATAATCAACTATTAAATAATTAATTACAACATGTTATTTTTCTATTGGTTGAAGGGCAATTTGTCATAATTTTATTGGCTTGTCATACGGATAACGTGGTATGCCAGGCGTACTGTACAACTTCTTCCAAAGTAAACCACCTACAACATATATAACTAATTGATACCACGAAGATTCCAATGTACTATTAATTATTATAGATTGCTAAACTATTTTTGTTCATATTTCTAAAAAGTTAGTAGTTTTGTATAAAAAGCTTGTCTCTCTTTTATATTCTTCGTAATTATGTATAAATCATTCATTTTGTTGTCATAAATTTGATTAAGTTAGTGTTGGTTTTAACTGAAATCCGCTATTATATGCATGTTAGAGCCCAATAGATTGTCAAATTCAAATGTTAGACATACACACAAACACATAATTAACCCATTGATTCAACAATTACAAAAAAAAAAAAAAAAAAAAAAAAAAAAAAAAAAAAAATCAATGAAAAAGAAAAAAGACTACGTGCCAAACATTCAATGATAGAGGGCAAGCAATTAATAATGCGATGGGGTATACATAGATGTGAGAAAGCTAGACTACATGTAGAGTACCACATGGATCTTGAAGGGAAAACGACATAGCTAAAATTCATTTGATGGGTGTTCAAAGTTTCAAACCTTATCAATACACGACATCACATGTGTGTTTCAAGCAAGAAAAAGTTGGATTTTGACTATAAAAGAATTATATATTAAAAGTCAAATACAGGGACTAATTAAAATATTATATAAGTTAGTTTTGGTGGATTTCTTAAACCAATATTAAATGAATTTAGCATATAAATTATGTAATTCTTTTAACAGAACATCCATGTGTTAAAGCCACCTAATTAGAAAATGTCATACTCCATTTGTCCCATTTGATATAAAAAAAGCTCCAAAATTACCTCTAATATGCATATTCTGTCATATTCCCTTAACAAAATTACTAACGGAATATATGCTTATTAGACACCGTTTTGGAGCTTATTTTGATAGAAAAGTTCTAATAGGGATCCGGTCCATGTGATTCACACCCTTAGATGTGTGACATGTCAGCAACTATAATGATGTGTCAAACATCCAATGGTGCGGACCACAATAGACTTGGTTAACAGTAAAATCTCTCTTTTTAATAATATAGATGGACAAAAAGGAAATATTAATACGACAGAGAACAAAAGCATAGACTGTAGATAACACAAGGGGTAAAAAAGTCTTCGGTCCGAATACATTTCAGTGGAATGTCAAATCTTGTGTACAAGGAATTGATCTTGAAGCTTGGCGGCTCCGGGATGTTCAAAATGCAGCCCATTTATTTACGGATCATTTGCAATGTCACTGAATCCATTCCAACTTCCAACTCTACGAATATATATTAGATCTTATTATAATTTTTGAATTATCTAATTTTTAACAACCTATCCAGGTATAATCTAGTCGTAAAGAGAGTTCTTCTTAATTGAAAGGTCCAGGAGTCGGATCTCACTAAGATCGGATACTAACCTTAATCGAGAATAAGAAAACAAATCTAATTTTTGACAGAGATCAATAATAGCTAATGCGAGATGGCTACGATAAATATTCTCTCTCTTTTTTTAATCAAAAATAGAAAAACGTAAAGGGCTTTGTAAATGTGTTGAGATGGAATCTGGTCCATACTTCACTTGTTGCAAATACATGTTATCTTTCTACTGCATGCAAGAATCGAAAAGAGAGTGGATCGTTTGTGGGCTCACCAGATTTTTCCTTTAAAAAAAAAAAAAATTTATATTACCATATATGCAATCTACATATCAATTTTTCTTTTCCTTAGTTTTTTTCTTTTTCTTTTGACGATGGAATTTTCGTATATAAGCTTTAGGTTGGATTAACTAAATGGTAAAGGATTCCAGTTGTTTAAGCAAAGTTCCCGGATTTTATTTTTAGTGTGCAAAAAAAAAAAAAAAAAAAAAATGCTAATTGGAAGAGGAGTTACGCACAATACCTTAGCAACAATGAAACCATCAATAAGATTTAATTATTAAAAAAATACCAACTTTATTAAATGCTTTAATTAATCATATTTAATTCAAGTAATGAACATTATAAACACCAATTTTTTTTTTACATAAAATTTAGGTAAAGATATGTATCAATTCCCAAGGTCAAGTCAAACCACATACCTCAATGAGAGCTTATAATAGAATTTATAGATCATCTACAATAAAGATTAAATTTTGACGGAACCAAATTTTTTAAATAAACGAAGAAAATAAAGCATTGAAATAAATATTAGATAAAATCTTTTAAAAGAAAATATTATTTGAATGAAAAATTTGATGATAATGGATAAACCAATCATTTTCTTATACTCAATTCAAATAATATTATTGGAATATTACTGATAATGTTGAATTTAAAATTTTAGATTGAATATTTTAACAAGTTTTATGTAGCTCAATTCAAGTTTTTAATTAAACAACTTATTGGATTTGGGATATTAAAATTAGCTCAAGTAACGTGCAGTAAAGTGGTATGAACCTAATCCTGAATCAAACATATATTTTTTGGATAAAAAGCAAATACACTTTTTGGTCCACAAAAATATTCTCCTACTGATGAGATCTTCAATTGTACTCAAAAACTATTAATGATTCCCTTTAATTAGCAAAAGCATTATCATTAGCTATAGTTAATTATTAATTAAGACTATTTAGCCAAGCAAATAACTAAAGAACTGCCCAAAATTCATACAAGCAGAGTTTGAATCTTAAAACAAACTAGAGAAAACATGATCAGAATTCAACTACTTTAATTATTTAGGAAGATCTTATTTAAGACAGAACTATTATCTATATATAAACTTAATTGAGACAAGTTTAACCTGAAATATGTATATATTTTAGCTTAATTAAAAAAAAAAGTAGTGGAGAAATGACAAATAGGTGGAGTATCTTCCCCACGTTATGACTTTAAAGCTGAGCAGTTCATGTCTGAGCAAAGCAAACCAATTCAAGTTGACGACGGACGAAATAACCTAATAACCACTGCAAAAAAAAAAAAAAAAAAAAGTCTGTAACAACACAAAAAATTATCATTTGGCGACGCTTTTTGGTGTCGCTAGGCTTTTACCAACGCTTTTTAAAGCGTCATAACAAGTGTCGTTAAATCGCGTGTCGTTAATTTTAACGACGCAAAAACTTTGTGTAGGTAAACCCAATTGCGACGCTATTTCATATAAAAAGCGTCGTCATGCCGCGACACTTAAATTTTAGTGTCCTAAATTTTATCATATTATTTAATAATAAATTGAAAGATTTTCACAATGTTTTATTAAAACGTCCTCGAAATTGTCAATGCATGCTTTTCTTATGTTTTCAAAAAGATTTTCTCACAAAACCAAAAATACAGGGACGTTTCAAAACTGTTTTTCAGGTCTAATCGGGCCGGCGAGCCGGGCCGACCCAGTTACCCCCAAATGCATGCCCCTGAACTCTAAAATTTCCGATTCTGTCCAACTTAAGTCCTATGTGTGGTGTGCTATATATCTGTGCTAATTAACCATCTGTTTTGCAGCTTTAATTTCTTTATTTTTATTTTTAATGTATTTAATAAATTAATCCGTGTATTTTAGGCGATTGTAATTTTTTCTTAGATTCTCGTGTATCTAGGCGTTTGTATTGTGAGGCCGAGAGTTTTTATTTTTCATTCGATCGGGTTGTAATCCTTTTAAATATTTATTTCCTTACTTTTATTTTATATTATTATGTATGAGCGCCGCATGTATTTATTCAATAAAATCAATTTTAGCAATTTAAAGTGTCATTACAGAACATTGGCCATTTTATTTTGATTAGACATCGAATAAGGGACTTGTCCAAACCTAGATCTCTGGAAGGTGTGGCAGTTTCCGCTTTGGTTCAGCTACACTGTAATTTCCCGGTTGAGCTGAGCCGGGTGGTTACTCCTACACTTTTTATCGAGATTTAGGTCTCGATTCTTTTATGAAATAATTAATCTTCCAAAAATAAATTTCCAAACCAAAAACCCCACGCGAGGGAGGGTCCCGCATGAAATCGAGGCGCCCCTTCCGAAAGGGAGTCTCGCGTTTCGCCGAAAACATCGCCCGCTCACAGTGGCGACTCTGCTGGGGATTTCTTACAAAAGTTTTTCAAAAACTTAAAAGAATTTGACAAGCCCTGAAAAATGTCTAATCAAAATAAGGCGGATGATTCTTGTGTGGCATTTTATGCATTTTTGTAGTTAGACATTCTTGTATTAGGTTAAGTATCCATTATTTAGCCCGGTGAATTGTTGAAGTGTCGCCTAAGTTCCTCTTGGTCTTGGGGGCACGGATACGAAACACCACTCATAGCCTCGTACGAACCCCTTCGTTCGGACCCTTGAGTGGGGAGGAGTGAGGAGTATATTTTGCTATGGGAATCTTAATTTTAACCCGACTTGGACCGAACTCATTTAAGCAACCCTAATTGGATTCCCTTAGGATACCGAAATAAATTGTATGAATATTTCTAAATTGCGCCTTCATCATCCCCGATTGGTGATCGAAGAGAACCCCTCCTAGGACTCGGTCAGAATTTTCTCAAATTGATCATGTTTGGAGGAATAAGGTTGGAGGAATACGTTTCGTGTGCTATATGCTACGTGTTTCGCGTCCTTTCATAACATACCATCATCCACATTCTTCACGAACATAACATATCACATATAAAGCATTTGTGTGATACTAACTCACATCTTTTGAACAGCCATCTCCATTTTTTTCGTGTGTATATACATTAATCACCCGCGTGACGTTTACACTAACCACATTTTTTGCAGCTATGCATCTTTTCATTGTGTGAAAACATTAATTCATATGCATCATTTGAATGTCATAAGCATTAACCAATTTATTTTGTAGCCATATGGAATGCATGTCACGCATTAAACATTCATGTGGGTCTTGAGCAATTCTATAAAGGTCACACACATCACACCGCCTACCAAGTAGGAAATCATTTAGGTGCTCCACGAGCGCCGAGAAATTCATTTCATTCATTAAATCATTTAGGTGCTCTACGAGCGCCGAAAAATTCATTTCATTCCATCAAATCATTTAAGTGCTCCATGAGCACCGAAAAATTCATTTCATTAAATCATTTAGGTGCTCCACGAGCGCCGAAAAATTCATTTCATTCCATCAAATCATTTAGGCGCTCTATGAGTGCCGAAAAAACTCCATCACATACATTAACTCATTTAGGCGCTCCACGAGCGCCGAAAAATTTCATTTCATACATTAAGTCACATAGGTGCTCCACGAGCGCCGAAAAATTACATTTTATGCATTACACCATTTAGGTGCTCCACGAGCACCGAAAAATTACATTTCATGCATTAAATCATTTAGGTGCTCCACGAGCACCGAAAAAATTCCATGCATCAAATGGAGCGCCGAAAAATTTCATCACATACATTAAATCATTTAGGTGCTCCGCGAGCGTCGAAAAAAATTACATTTCATTCCATCAAATCATTTAGGTGTTCCATGAGCGCCGAAAAATTCCATTGCATACATTAAATCATTTAAGTACTCCACGAGAGCCAAAAAATTATATTTCATGTATCAAATCATTTAGGTGCTCCACGGGCGCCAAAAAATTACATTTCATGCATCAAATCATTTAGGTGCTCTACGAGTGCCGAAAAATTTCATCACATACACTAAATCATTCAGGTGCTCCACGAACGCCGAAAAATTACATTTCATGCATTACGCCATTTAGGTGCTCCACGAGCACCGGGAAAAAAAAATTATTACATTTCATGTGTTAAATCACTTAGGTGCTCCGTGAGCGCCGGAAAATTTCATCGCATCCATTAAATCATTTAAGTGCTCCACGAGTATTGAAAATTTTCATTTCATTTCACATTAAATCATTTAGGTGCTCCCCGAGCACTGAAAATCCTGATCATGTACCACACGCATGTTCGTCTCATTTCACATCACAAAAACCCAAAATGCTCCCTTGAGCACCAAAACCCTGCCCGTTCACTAAGAACGTATTCGTTTCATATCACGATTTGGAAGTTAAGTTGCTCCCCGAGCATCAAAATTCCATTCATTCATCAAGCACGAGTTCATTTCATATCACGGCATTAAAACCCAAGGTGCTCCCCGAGCACCGAAGTTCGGACCGTGTGCCAAGTGTGCGTTCATCTCATATCATAACATGAAATCCCAAGGTGTTCCCCGAGCGCCGAAACTTTGCCTATGTGCCATTCTAACCATATTTTCGTGCAGCCATTTTCAAGACATCAACATAAGCATGACATTTATTCTAACTACATTTTCATGCAGCCACGACATTTTATTTGTGTGCCATGCACATTTACGTCCTGTATATTGTCATCTTCGCAAAGCATACACGACATCATCATGTATGTCATGCATCCTAACCACGTTTTCGTGTAGCTACTTGCATTTTCGTGTGACACAAGCATTCACGTCATTTCATATCATTTAAATTAAGGACATTCTGAGGATACCCTTCATGGTCATTTCATTTCATAACATATTAGGCATCCTAAAACTACCCGTGTTCTGCCCGTGTACCGGAATACACTCGGCCATTTCACTAGACCATTTCATTCAATAGGAGACCATAATGGTCTTAGGTCTTTTTTTTGTGTAGTAGGTCACACGACATCATTGCATGGCTCCACGTCATTTATCATTGGCGTTGTGGGGATGCCGAAGTTCTGTTGGTGTGTCGCGATCCATTTCGGATTGTTACATGACATTGACATTATTGTATCATTTGAGGTGCTCCACGAATACCGAATTATTACGCATATAGGGGCATTTCATAGCATTACCGAATCATGAAAGGCGTTCCATGAACGCCGAACTTCCGTCTGTGTCCTTACTTACACGGGACTTGTCTGTAAGCATCATCTCATATCGTATGCCTCAAAAGCATCAGAACCCTGTCCATGGGCCGGCCCCTATGTGACCATTTTACTTCATCTCATAGACCTACAAGGTATCGAAACTCCGTCCGTGTGTTGGCACACACATGATCATTTCATGATATTCACTAGGTGCCCCAAAAGCGCCGAACCCCTGTTTGTGTGGCAGTCCACACGTGGTCTTTTCGCATAATCTCTTGCATGGCATCGGGTGCTCTTGGAATGTCCGGAAAAAAAAATTTCATCCTCATCATCATCCCCCTCGTGACATCATATATGTAACTCATTAGTCATGCAAATACATATCCCATCATGCATTCATGCCTATATTATCTGTGATTTGGTATTCTTCATGCGTATGCGCCCGTCAATGCTAATAAATGTTCTTATCAGAGGGAAAAGGGAAAAGATTTTGAGAATGGCCAATCCAATGAACTTCAACTCCATAACGGATATCGTGGAGGATCATATCACCTCATCACGGCTCCGAAAAGCAGTCAAGAAGGAAGCGGCAACAATGCTGAGAGAAGTGTTGGGATGCGATCTTGACAGAGTAGAAAGGCTGACAGCAAGGTGCACCAAATTGGAAGCACGAGTGGCAGAACTCGAAGAGAAAATGAAAAATACGATATTCTCAGACTCCAACATTGATGCTAGTGAGAAACAGGATGCCCAGGTTGCTAACACTAGCCCTCGACACCTTGGAAGGCCCTAGCTCCAAGATTCGGGTTTGCTAAGGCCGACTGATGGAATAGAACAAAAGAGGCCCCTTAAGACGAATGTTGGTACTGACTCCATTCCATGGCATACCAAAAACTCACTCACCGGGAGTAGCGGAAAAGGCATTTCTCCATGGGCTGACTCATTAGGCAAGCTATTCCTCAGATGTAAAGAGAAGGGTCTCCTGCCGAGTATCATGCCATTTGTAGAGCCGGCAAAAGCACAAAAGAACAATTTCTGTAGCTATCATGTGATACTGGGCCATCGGACCAGTAATTGTTTTGCTTTAAGAAAAGAGATCCAGAAGCTAGTCGATGATGGGAAATTGGAAACCTCGACCTTCTCTGATAAACAACCAGGGGCAATCAGGGAGACCACCAAGGAAATTTCTCAAGTCTCCCGAGGAGAGGAATATGATGAAGAACTTCAGAGTTTGGTTTGATAAGAGTGGGTTGAGGATGCTAAGGCTGAAATGGTGACCAATCGGAAAATAATCAGATTCTATGAGATCAATGCCTCTTGGAGATCCCCTTTTTACAAGGGACTCATTTTGTTTGTGGGATGTATTGAATTCATCATGACTGCAATAAGATTTATTTTCGCCTTACTTATGTGATGATTACTTGTCCATGACATTATGCATGCATTTGACCATCTGAAACGACATATCCAACACACATATATCAAAATGCATGACTTCATTCTGAGTATTGTGGGGAACCTAAAAGTGAACCTGGTCCCGAATGAACTCTCTCTCGAAAGGCGAGCTTGTGCGATAAATAAAATGATACGATGGTACCACTTCCACCAAGGCATCTGTTGATTCAACTCAACAATCCTTGCAAGACACTACCAATCCTGCCCCAGAGCTTTAACTTAAAAGGCACACACAATACCCAAACCATTCTAAACCAAAAGCCATCTTTGAAACTTCAAATCCTACTAAAAAAAAACCCTCCTTGAGGCAAAACCAAATCAAAAGCCCTCCTTGAGGCACCCGAACCAAGAAAGCCCTCCTTGAGGCAAAATCAAATTGAAAAGCCCTCCTTGAGGCACCCAAACCGAAGAAAGCAGGAAAAATCAAATCGAAAAGCCCTCCTTCAGGCACCTGAACCAAGAAAGCCCTCCTAGAGGCAAAACTGAATCAAAAGCCCTCCTTGAGGCAATCACATCCAAAAAAAAAACTTGGTCTCATACCCCAGAGAGTACCCTATACCAAAACCCCGAAAATAAAAAAACCCATTTATCCAAAGCACCAACCATCAAGAAATTCAAATGACCTTCACCATCCATCTTATTGTAAAACTCTGAATCATTCCTTGGTTGTAGTGCATGTATAATTTCGTTTGCATGACATTCCTGTGCACATGACATTACACATGCATTGTTCATCAAAAGGCATATTAAGCACACATGACATGCACGAATTTGAATGCAGCAAGAAAACCAAAAGATGGCGGTGGCTTGGATTTAGTTCCTTAAAAAAAATCAATGCAAACGGAAGAGTTCTCTCTCATATGGCAGCTCCAGTTAACACGAGAATGACTCACCATCTCAATTTTCATCGCCACCGGATCTTTCACCCCTTTTTTGTGAAAAATTTGGACTTACTCATTTTCAAAAAACCTGTAAAAGATTTGGGCTCTTATATTTTCAAACCCAAAACACTCCCCATCTCGATCTTCATCCATACCTTCAACACCCTTTACCCTTCGTTTAAGTCCAAAGAACAGTCTGCTTACGATTCCCTCTATTTGCCTATGGACTCCAGGA
The DNA here is from genome assembly GCA_039660915.1 of Euphorbia tirucalli. NCBI lineage: Eukaryota > Viridiplantae > Streptophyta > Magnoliopsida > Malpighiales > Euphorbiaceae > Euphorbia > Euphorbia tirucalli. The sequence continues at coordinate 10,602,625 of CM077638.1, forward strand.
TTGGAGGAAATCTTGGTTATGCACTCATGAACTTCACCAACAGTGTTGGGGCAACCAGGTTTTACAAACCCTTCAACAATCGTGAATGGGAGGACTTGCAAAGCCTGTTGCGCCGATATCCAAAAGAAAATTTCATTTACCAACCATTTCAAGAACTCAGTCTTCGGACTACTTACCGGTGGTTTTTCATCTTTTGGGGCCGTACTTTGAAGGATTAAAAGCTGTGTCCATCTTTGAGAACTATGCTCCAGTTGGAATCTGAGATGAATTAGAAACATGCATATGGGGTTAAACTCTTAGAGGATCCAGTGGGTAATCAATTGATGCAATTCAGTGCTCAGCTGTACACTCTGACACATGTTAGCACACACAAAAAAAAAGAAAAAAAAATCCTCTAATGTGGAAAACCGAAAGGACATATTGGTAATTTGAAAGGGCATCAATCAAAACTAGAGCCACACTTTGGATTTTTCTAATGCATCCACATTCATTATGTCGTAGATCTTTTATATTCAATTTTGATGTTCAATATGCATTCGTCATCTCATTACATGTCAATGTCCACATACGGGTGACAGCACACAGCAAACCATGTCTGATTCGGTGTTTTATACCCCAAATACAAACCTCTAATACTAGGGGCAGGTAAAGGGAAAACCACTGGATGTCATCAGCAGCAATGTTCTCACGGCTTCTGATGACCATTGTCAAGGTGTGCTTTCCAATCTCAAAAGGGATCCATACAGAGAGATCAATTCGGCTGGAACGCTCGTGTAGAACTCTTGTACCATTCAAAAAAAAACCATAAAGAGAAAATTTTTGACACGGAAAACCAAGAGGATGTGTTGGTAACAAGAAAAGGGTGATGTCTAAAGTCTGATTCACTGTTAATTTCTCTATCGTACTCATTATGATGTCGTCGTAATGATATTATGCATGTTTGATATTCTGCTTAGACGTTCATATCGCATACATTGTGCCATTACACATAAACATCCATCAGTAGGTTGTTACATCCAAGTCCCATAATAATAAAAATGAAGTTCATGTTGTGTACAACAATCCAATACAAGAAAAAAAAGTGTGGGAAACAGAGCACTCAATCTAGCTCTCATCCTCTCCCTCATCCCCCTCCTCCTCAAACTCACTCTGATGTGTAGCCCTATAGGAGTTAAAATCCTCCTGCACTCGGGTCAGGTTAGCCTGCAGCCTGGCTAGCCCGCATCCGGTCCACCTCCTGGGTCACAGCCAAGGCCCGAGCCTCAGAAGTAGCTGCATGTCTGGCCTGATCCTGGAATATCTGCACTCGAGACTGCAAAATAACAAAACAAATTAACATGTATACATACATACATACTCATTCATGCATTGCATAAATCATAAGACGACGCAGAAACTGTAGAATGCTTACAGCCCACATGGCGTTCTCCTGGACCAAATAAGCCTCCAAGCCTAAATGCTGATAGGCTATGTCCTCCACCTAAGCCCAAGGGACCTGGAGCATACAGGAGTGTCAAAAAAAAAAAAAAAACTTACATGAGTGGTGTCCGCCGGGGCAAGCACAAGCTGCCGCTCACGGTGAATCGGCAGCTCCCTAAAAGCATGATTGCCGTCCAGCCCTATCAGACTGAAGCCAGTCCTAAGGTCTGTCATCAACTGGCCCTCCACCGCACCAGCAGTCTGAGAAGCAGATGCTGCAGTGCTACCAGCATACACAAGGTGACTCCTATCCTGCACGGGGATATGGCCACCAACAGTGGCAGTCTCAGCACCCTCATATGCTGGACCAGTCCATTGAGTAGAACTGGAACCCCTACGTCTCTTAACCTACGAATGAAAGAATATTAAAAAAAACCAAATAAATGAATACCTGACGACTAGGAGGGGTCGCCGGTGTATCACCCTCCACTGGCAGTAGACACTGGCGGATAAATGTCGGATAATCACTGTCGACAGTATCAACACTGTATCCCTCTCTAAAAATGTCACGGTCTACAGCAAGATTGGCAAGATGGGGCCAGAATAATGCAAGCGGGAGCGACGGAGGAAAGAGCCGACCAGCAGGGCCGTCCACGTGGTCAGATAGACGAAGGCGCTCACCCAGGTACCACTCCTGGGACATGGGACACTCTAAGACAAACCGACGGTTATCAAACCGTGCAGATGTCTGCACAAGAAGAGAAATGGTACCCTGACCATGCCACGGGTGGTGTTGGATCTGCAAAAATACAATAAAAGAAATTCAACACAGGTAAGTAAAAGTTAAATTAAATTTTTCTTACTAACGAGGTTTGTTTGCTTACCCTCTGCCAGGAAGCGTCTAATAAACTCAGCCGGACCTCCCGCAAGTCACAGCTAATGCCCTGCCACCCCTGCGTCTAGGAGCGCAGAATGGTCGGCTGGTCGTCATCCTGAACGTCCCTCAGCTCTGGCAGCTCCAGGATGCGGTGCTCGAATGCCCAAATCTGTAATTAATAAAAGAGAGTCAAAGAAAAAAAGAAAAAAAAGGAAAAGATAATACCAGAAGGCCGAACCAGAAGCTGAGGATCTCCTGCTGCCTCCCCTTGGCACACAAGTCCAGTCCATAGTATAGCTGCCCCAGCACAGTTCGAGCCCAATCCAAGGTAAGAAAGGCAGCTAGGTCCGCTAGAGTGGGGAACAGAGTCATATTACAAGTACTCTGCCCGGTAGGAAACAAGGTACAAGACAGCAAGACAAGCACGTAGGCCTGAGTTCACCTGTCCACGTTCTCCTCTGATAGGTCTGGACGAGCAGCCCAGTAAGCCTCCACCCGTGAGCACAGAATCTTCCTCTTCTCAGGGGTGCAGCCAATCAATCTACCAATATAGTTGTCCGCAAGCTGCTGATGAGTCAGATAACAGTTAAACATGATCGGGGTCCTGCCGAACCCGAATCCCGTGATCGCAACAAAATCTGAGGGACTGACGGTGAACTCCCCGATGGGCAGATGAAACGTGTGGGTGGTGCAGACCCACCTCTCGCATAAGGCCATCAACACGGCATGTGTAGTGTGCGGCGTGCTCGTAGGCAATGACATGATGAAGGTCTCAAGACCCAGAATCCTAACCCGAGCCCTCACGGACTCGGAGAGGCAGTCCCACGAGACCCGGGGCAAAGAGAGATTTCTGCTACCGGAAATCGCCCGATCCTACACATTCAGGAAGTATAACGCATACATGTTTAATTTTTGCATAATTAATTATCGCCATAATCAAAATTAATTAAAAAGGAGCATGCATAAATTATTCCAAAAAAAAAATTCCTGGTTTTTTAGCTACAGTCAAATGACTGTAGCACGCGTCGCACGACTGTACACCTTACAGTCGTACGACTGTCCATAAATAAGATGAACAGTCGCACGACTGTTCATGTTCCTGCAGATAGAATTCCAATTTCATGCGTTTTTCACAATTTCTAACTCGTTTTTCCTAGTTTCTTGTTCCTATTAACTACAGAGGGCTCCTAGCATGCATTCTACTCAATCAATTCACACATAAAGCAGTAAACAATGCCAAATCAGATTCAAATATTCAAAGGGAAAAATATTCGAAAATTCAAAATTAGAGATTGAATTCGGGTACCAACCTGAATGGAAGACAGATGGGAACCCATCTCCAGCAAAATCGGGATCTCCATCCCGAATCTGATCCCAAAGTGCTCCATTTACCGTGGGTGACCGTACCTATTGGAAACACTAACAAAAGGGATATCCTCTGTGTTATTGGGTCTCTGAATCAGGTTATTGAAAAGTTTCCTCACCTTTTTTCCTAGCTTTTTCAACATTTTCGCAAATTTTGAGTTTGGGATCGGTTTTTTCTCTGAGGGAAAACAGAAGAAATGAGAAGTGGGAGAGAAAGGGGCAGAAACCGCCCATTTTACTTTTCTGTCTCACGAAGTACCGTCTTACGACTGTACTTCGTATACAGTCGTATGACTTTAGTTGAAATTCAAATACAGTCGCACGACTGTAATGGAAAAAAGGTGAAAATTCTCTTATTTCCTTATTTATTTTCTAAACCCCATCTTAGCATCGAATCTTTAATGTTCCCCACGGGAAGATATTTCAGTAATTTTGCAGGACCAACACGTCAGCGATTAATTTTTCTAGCAATGGTCCGCCTCATCCAAGGGGCACGAAACCCGAGAAAAATCGTAAAAAATTCATTGTAAGTACAATTCCACCAAATTGCATTTTTGACACATCCTGTATGCCAAGTCATACCAGTCCACCACGACTTTAAAACGGAACCCGAAATTCCGTGTTACTCCGTTGAGTGCGTCAAGTCGCACATGGCTATCACACCTTTCACCAAATCTCAGTCCACCATGACTTTAATATGGAACCCGAAATTCCGTGTCAGTCCGTTGAGTGCGCCAAGTCACACACATCTGTCACACCCTTCACCAAATCTCAGTCCACCACGACTTTAAAATGGAACCCGAAATTCCGTGTCAGTCCGTTGAGTGCGCCAAATCGCACATGGCTGTCACACCCTTTACCAAATCTCAGTCCACCACGACTTTAAAACGGAACCTGAAATTCTGTGTCAGTCCGTTGAGTGCGCTAAGTCACACACAGCTGTCACACCCTTCACCAAATCTCAGCCCACCATGACTTTAAAACGGAACCCGAAATTCCGTGTCAGTTCGTTGAGTGCGCCAAGTCGCACACGGCTGTCACACACTTCACAAATTCAGTCCTACATGACTATAAAAGGTAACTAAAAACGCATATACCCGCATTCATTCTTGATCAAAGGGGCAAAAATTTTTGTTTCAAAATTATCGATCAAGGAATAAATACGTTCACCAATTGCACACTACAAACACCATGGCTCTGTATGGTAGGTCATACGCGGCTATCTGGTCTCAAAAGTCATGTTTTTGCTGGTGTCCTCCTTATGTGAAAAGGACCATAAGGAACCGCTTGGCACTAAGAGCCGTATCTCCCCGGCGTCATTCTTATGTGAAAAGGGATCATAAGAAACCACCTACCTACCAAAAGTCTCACGAAATTAGCCCACAAGCCACACATGTGCACACTACCTTCGATCCCGTGTTCTTTATCGTGTACCTAAATCCGTGCAAAGAATCAAACTTTAGCTACACGAGGGGGAGCCAGTGAACACGGAATTTTCCGGGTCTAAAAAAAAGCCTTGATTACCACGACTGTAATTACAGTCGTCGGTTTTTTGTTACAGTTGTACAACTATAACCAAATTACAGTCGTACGACTGTCAAATCAGGGCAGGTTGCAGGACCTATACCCCTAAAATAAAAAATTGGAGAAAATCTTGAGCATTTAATGCTTAAGATTTCCCGAGAGAAAAAAAGAGATAAGAACCAGAAATCAGAGGTAAGAGGACCTTTTGGCAGATTTTGAGTCTTAAAAAAGATTAGAGAGAGAGAGAAAAGAGAAAAGAGGGAAAAAGAGAAAAACAAAACCCATCTTTCTTGAATCATTTTCTTAAAAATCTCAGAGTGTTAATGTGTAAAATGGATTAGAAATCATAGGGTAATCTGAACACACAAAATCTAAATCATTTCTAGACCCAAACTTGCTCAAATCCGTGACTTTTTGGAGGATTTTTGGACCCATTTGCAACCTTAAAACACCAAGAAAAAGAAGCAATTTCTAGTGAATTGGTACGTTGCCAGGGGTCAATCCTACAGTGGATCAACGCTAAAGAGATAAACACACTTCAATCCCTCTTATTTTCATACTTTCTGGGTATTTTGGTTGATTTTTGTGCATTTTTATCCAACTTTGTTCATTTCTGTTTCTGGAAAATTAAGAACAGTCGTACGACTGTTCTTGTCATAAAGAACAGGGGCACGACTGTAATTACAGTCGTGCAATTTGATATATAGTCGTACCACTGTTTTTGAATTTCTCAGTTTTAGTCCTTCATTTTAAATATTTTGGTGATTTCTGCTTCAGGCAGGGCTACAGTCGCACGACTGTAATTATAGTCATACGACTGTAATCACAGTCACACGACTGTAATTCTCGGCCAGAAGCAGAAATTTCCTAAAAATCCAAAAAAATTCATAAAAACCCCAAAAATTTCATAAAAATTAGAAAATTCAGAAAAATCAAAAAATCTTGAAAAATAAAAAATCATCAAAAATAAATTTTGGATTGTGCATTCAAGACCCTAGATTTATTTTTCGGTGTTTTTTAATTTAAAACAAAATCACGACAGAGACCCGGTTCTCCCGAAAACCGACCCACCTCGTATGCTAAATTAAAATAAACCGAAAAAATGTTTTCAAAAAGATTTTCTCACAAAACCAAAAATACAGGGAAGTTTCAAAACTGTTTTCCAGGTCTAATCGGGCCGGCCAGCAGGGCCAACCCAGTTACCCCCAAATGCATGCCCCCGAACTCTAAAATTCCTGATTCTGTCCAACTTAAGTCCTATGTGTGGTGTGCTATATATCTGTGCTAACCATCTGTTTTGCAGCTTTAATTTCTTTATTTTTATTTTTAATGTATTTAATAGATTAATCTGTGTATTTTAGGGGATTGTAATTTTTTCTTAGATTCCCGTGTATCTAGGCGTTTGTATTGTGAGGCCGAGAGTTTTTATTTTTCATTCGATCGGGTTGTAATCCTTTTAAATATTTATTTCCTTACTTTTATTTTGTATTATTATGTATCCGCACCGTATGTATTTATTCAATAAAATCAATTTTAGCAATTTGGTAACATTAATTAATTCGTAATTACTACTTTTCAGTCTTAGATTTTATTTATTTAATTACCTTTGATTATGCTCTTGACAGCTTTGAATTTCTGATCCTTGTTATAATTAGTATGTAATTTAATTTTCTTTCTGTGTTTTTTATTAGAAAGTTAACTAGTTAATTATAATACATTAATTTTGATTCATTTCCCCTTCATTCAGATAATCTGGTATGGAGCATGGATGAAGAAATCTACTGAAAACAAAGACTTGTTAACAGCAGCCCTAGTTAGTTGAAATTTCTATGCATTTTCCTTTAACGCTTGCCTACAATCTTTCCCTCTTAATTTTCTTCTATGATTTTGAACTCTCATGTTATTAATTAAATCATAATTTTGTTTCTTAGAAAACACAGAGTTGTCAAGAATTTAATTTTATAATAATATTGAGAGAAATATAAGAAAATGATCCTTATTTTATTTATTTGTTACAACATGTAATTTAGTTTAATATATTATCATAGAGCTATAATTCGCAAATCGAGACCTAAAAAATCTCTAAACGAAATACTAACCTTAAACGCATCATTTGTCTATGTGGCCTGCGTTAGCTTGAGTCTAGTCAAGCCCGATTATCCATGGATTGAACTTGAAAAAATTTTACATAAAAAGTTTGATAGATTGATTGTGCATATATACATAGATAGATTGTGCATAAAGATTGATTTTAATGCTCGTATCTAGTCGGATACAATTTTATTTAAGTATTAAGTGAGTTAGGTTAAACATGACTTCAAACAAATTTAGAAGTCTAAGCCTCATCAAATCCGTCCAACAAACACATCCAATTTAAATGTAACTTTTTAATAGTAAAGTAATGATATTGATCAAAATTGTTTGTGCAGCTATCACTATTAACAAGCGTATCAAGCATGGCATTCTTGACAGAACATGGTTTCTTTGATGCATACGCCGGAGAGTCAAGAGATGGTGTCTCAGCCGCGAAATTTTCGACGGGAGATACAATATCAATGAACATAATAGTACCACAATCGGGTGACATTGTAAACGACCTTTCGTATGCAAATTTAGCATTGTTCAAATCTGGGTTCCTAAAAATGGAAGGAGCAAGTGCTGGAGTATGCTTGAATTGTCAAAATATGCCGAGAGTAGCATGCCTATTTGTTTGGAAATCACTCCAATTCTGTTACTCATGGATTATAAATTCTGACTATAGAAAAACAATGCTTCCCTATCTTGAACGTTTCTCTCTTGATATTAGATATGACATTTTTAGAGTGGTTTTTGTTAGTAGTGATATTGTAGGTAATTACAATAGTCTTTCCTCTAATAATCCCATTTTACAAAATGGACGGAAGTCCAATGAAAAAGAGCAGGTAGTTATGCAGGATTGAGTTGGATCCATCAATTCTTGCATTGATTTAATATTATCAATCAAGCTTAGTTACACTCTTTTCTTTTGATCTAATGATTATCATATGTACATTTTCTTTCAAAGATTTAATGATATTCCTTTTGGATATGCATTTTGGTTAAACAAAAGTAGCGAAAACTTTCTAGTTATAACAATAATAGTCTAGCTGTATATATATGAAGTATTAATTCGATTTTTAAGATATGTATTGATGAGTATGTGAGTATGGGTGTCGTCCAGTAGGCGGACTTGTGTCGGGGCTGCTCCAAATAGAAACTGGAGATGATTAAGTTAGTGTGTGTGTATATATATATATATATATATATATATATATATATATAGAGAGAGAGAGAGAGAGAGAGAGAGAGAGAGAGAGAGAGAGAGAGAGAGAGAGAGAGAGAGAGAGAATTAGTTGTACCTCTTTAATCGTGGGATTGGATTTACTTCTAGAAAATAGTGGACCTAAATTTATTGAGCCCAAAGGAGGAGAAATTATAGAATATGCCCGGCACACCACGTTATCTGTGTGTCAAACCAATAAAATCATGCCATGTTATATATTTTAGCATTCAGGATTGATAAATTAGCTTCTAAGGTTTATATTTTAGGGTTTAGGGTTTTTATTTTAGGATTTAGAATTTTATTTCAATAATCAACTATTAAATAATTAATTACAACATGTTATTTTTCTATTGGTTGAAGGGCAATTTATCATAATTTTATTGGTTTGGTATACAGATGACGTGGTATGTCAGGCGTATTGTATAACTTCTTCCAAAGGAGACCATCTACAACATATATAACTAATTGATACCAAGAAGATTCCATTGTACTATTAATTATTATAAATTGCTAAACTATTTTTGTTCATATTTCTAAAAAGTTAGTAGTTTTGTATAAAAGCTTGTCTCTCTTTTATATTCTTTCGTAATTATGTATAAATCATTCATTTTGTTGTCATGAATTTGATTAAGTTAGCGTTGGTTTTAACTGAAATCCGCTATTATATGCATGTTAGAGCCCGATAGATTGTCAAATTCAAATGTTAGACATACACACAAACACATAATTAACCCATTGATTCAACAATTAAAAAAAAAAAAAATCAATGAAAAAGAAAAAAGACTACGTGCCAAACATTCAATGATAGAGGGCAAGCAATTAATAATGCGATGGGGTATATATGGATGTGAGATGGCTAGACTATATGTAGGGTACCACATGGTTCTTGAAGGGAAAACGACATAGCTAAAATTCATTTGATGGGTGTTCAAAGTTTGAAACCTTATCAATACACGACATCGCATGTGTGTTTCAAGCAAGAAAAAGTTGGATTTTGACTATAAAAGAATTATATATTAAGAGTCAAATACACGGACTAATTAAAATATTATATAAGTTAGTTTTGGTGGATTTCTTAAACCAATATTAAATGAATTTAGCATATAAATTATGTAATTCTTTTAAGAGAGCATCCATGTGTTAAGCCACCTAATTAGAAAATGTCATACTCCATTTGTCCCATTTGATATAAAAAAAAACTCCAAAATTACTTCTAATAAGTATATTCCGTCATATTCCATTAACAAAATTGCTAACGGAAAATATGCTTATTAGACGCCGTTTTGGAGCTTATTTTGATAAAAAAAAACTTCTCATATGGATCTGGTCCATGTGATTCGCACCCTTAGATGTGTGACGTGTTAGCAACTATAATGATGTGTCAAACATCCAATGGTGCGGACCACAATGGACTTGGTTAACAGTAAAATCTCTCTTTTTAATAACATAGAGGGGCAAAAAGGAAATATTAATACGACAGAGAGCCAAAGCATAAACTGTAGATAACACAAGGGGTAAAAAAGTCTTCGGTCCGAATACATTTCAGTGGAATGTCAAATCTTGTGTACAAGGAATTGACCTTGAAGCTTGGAGGCTCTGGGATGTTCAAAATGCAGCCCATTTATTTACGGATCATTTGCAATGTCACTGAATCCATTCCAACTTCCAACTCTACAAATATATATTAGATCTTATTATAATTTTTGAATTATCTAATTTTTAACAACCTATCCAGGTATAATCTAGTCGTAAAGAGAGTTCTTCTTAATTGAAAGGTCCAGGAGTCGGACCTCACTAAGATCGGATACTAACCTTAATTGAGAATGAGAAAACAAATCTAATTTTTGACAGAGATCAATGATAGCTAATGTGAGATGTCCACGATAAATATTCTCTCTCTTTTTTGAATCAAAAATAGAAAAACGTAAAGGGCTTTGTAAATTTGTTGAGATGGAATCTGGTCCATACTTCACTTTTTGCAAATATATGTTATCTTTCTACTGCATGCAAGAATCGAAAAGAGAGTGGATCGTTTGTGGGCTCACCAGATTTTTCCTTTTTTTAAAAAAAAAAATTATTTTATATTACCATATATGCAAATCTACATATCAATTTTTCTTTTCCTTAGTTTTTTTTCCTTTTACGATGGAATTTTCGTATATAATTTTTAGGTTGGATTAACTAAATGGTAAAGGATTCCAGTTGTTTAAGCAAAGTTCCCGGATTTTATTTTTAGTGTGCACAAAAAAAAAAAAAAAAAAAAAAAAAAAAAAAAAAAAAAGATAATTGGAAGAGGAGTTACGCACAATACCTTAGCAACAATGAAATCATCAATAAGATTTAATTATTAAAAAAATACCAACTTAATTAAATGCTTTAATTAATCATATTTAATTCAAGAAATGAACATTATAAGCAATTTTTTTTTTTTTACATAAAATTTAGGTAAAGATAGGTCTATCAATTTCCAAGGCCAAGTCAAACCACATACCTCAATGAGAGTTTATAGTATAATTTATAGATCACCTACAACAAAGGTTAAATTTTGACGGAACCAAATTTTTTAAATAAAGGAATTGTTGATGGAGAATGAAAATAAAGCATTGAAATAAATATTTTATAAAATCTTTTAAAAGAAAATATTATTTGAATGAAAAATTTGATGATAAAGGATAAACAAATCATTTTCTTATACTCAATTCAAATAATATTATTGGAATATTACTGATAATGTTGAGTTTAAAATTTTAGATTGAATATTTTAACAAGTTTTATGTAGCTCAATTCAAGTTTTTAATTAGACAACTTATTGGATTTGGGATATTAAAATTAGCTCAAGTAACGTGCAGTAAAGTGGTATGAACCTAATCCTGAATCAAACATATATTTTTTGGATAAAAAGCAAATACACTTTTTGGTCCACAAAAATATTCTCCTACTGATGAGATCTTCAATTGTACTCAAAAACTATTAATGATTCCCTTTAATTAGCAAAAGCATTATCATTAGCTATAGTTAATTATTAATTAAGACTATTTAGCCAAGCAAACAACTAAAAAACTACCTAAAATTCATACAAACGAGTTTTTATCTTAAAACAAACTAGAGAAAACATGATCAGGTACTATGGAATTCAACTACTTTAATTATTTAGGAAGATCTTATTTAAGACAGAACTATTATCTATATATAAACTTAATTGAGACAAGTTTAACCTGAAATATGTATATATTTTAGCTTAATTAAAAAAAAAAGTAGTGGAGAAATGACAAATAGGTGGAGTATCTTCCCCACGTTATGACTTTAAAGCTGAGCAGTTCATGTCTGAGCAAAGCAAACCAATTCAAGTTGACGACGGACGAAATAACCTAATAACCGTAGCTTCATCATCTATCATACCAACAGTATAAAGCAATTTTATTATATGTATGTATATATAGTGTTGTACACGTCGGCTAGTTTATACTATCATGCCCTCTTTTATGTATGCTTTTCATCATTCACTTAATTATTCTTTGGTTCCTATTTTGACAATAAATTCAGATAAGTTCGTTGGTCAAAAGATTGTGGCAAGTTGATGATGTTGTGGATAATGTACGTATGACTTGTCTAAAGCAATGTTATCATAACCGTACCGGACATCAAACCGGTGAAGCTACTGGTACGTGGTACAACCGGTTCAACTGGATTTTACCGGTGGTTATACCGAATTATTATTATTTCGGAAAAAATATTATTTAAAAAATAAATAAGCTTATAAATTCATCAAATACAAGTTTCAAATGTTTAATACTCAAGATAACTTCATGAAATATCCTAAAACTTCATCAATTTTAAATTTTAATAATAATTGATTTAAATTTTAAAATTTGGAAAATTTTGGTTTGAAACCGAACCGAACCAGAACAAAACTAAACTAGTTCAGTTTGGTTCAATTCAAACCAAATGTATATTGGTTTGATTTTGGTTTTTATAATTTTCTATGTTTATTTTTTGAAATCAAACCGAATTAAAAACCAAATATAGAAAATTATAAAAACCGGTTTTGACCGGTTCGCCGGTTCACTGGTTTTTGACCGGTCGAACCAGTCATCTCGGGTTTTTGTCAAACCGGTGATTTTAATCAAACCGACCAGATCCATAGTCGGTTCGCGGTAAAACCGGTCGAACCGGCCGGTCCGGTCCGGTTTTCACAACATTGGTCTAAAGCATAAAACACTAGCTACTTGCTTGTTTGCATGCATGTATACCCCAATGTCTTAACTATTTTTCTTCCATTTCATCGATAATTAAATTATCATTGCATATGTACGTTCCTTAATTAAGCCAAAAATAAAAGGAGAGAGAAAAAAATGTATTCGTGAAAGTCCCAAAACAAAACAGAAATTAAGATCTTCATTTTTAAATTCAAATTGAAAAGTGAAATCATCTCAACAAATTAATACAATGCTAAGAAATACCTGTATATAATATGTAATGTCATGACTAATCCCAAGCTTAACTCGTGAGCTATATGGGCTAGTGAAGGACTGGGTCAGAATAGACCTATATTAAAAATTTATGTTCAAGCCCGCCCATGGCGGGCGGGGTGAATGAGCCGTGGGTTTTTGAACAGGTTTTCTTTGATTAATTATATATAAAAAGTTCTATGACCATTGCTAAAAATCATTTATATGTGTCAGACAATTTTAAAATATTTTCTAATTCATATGAAAATTTTTTAGGTTTTGATAAAGATAAAGAAAGTTAAAATGTACCGGTTCACTGAAGTGGTAGTTATTAAAGTTAATTTTGTGTCAACAATGGCACTAAAGTATAGATATGCTGTTTCTTTTAAAAAAAAAGAAGTGCAGATATGTTGTCAATAAAATCGTTATATATAGTCGGATTTGAGAAAAAAATAACAAATAAAAAAACCTATGATACGAGTCATACTGTTAAACTGAAAAGTCTTATTTTGTTAACTCATCGCAACATGTTTGCTACCAAATAACATTAAATATCGAAAATTAAAATTTTGTTCTTTAAACTTTAGAAGAATAGTCACCACAGAAGAGTCTCTATGCTGAAGAGAATTATCGATAGCAATAATCCATAATAATAGAAGAAAAGTGTGAAAGTTCCAACCATATAAGCGCTGCTGTACACCCAGCCTGCAGGATTTTAAGGAGTATCAATTTATTGATTTATTCAAGTGATTAAGTTTTAATAATTCAATTTTCATTTGGCAATGAATACTCTTTGAAATCAACATTTAGAAGTATATATAGTATCCACGTACAGTTCAATTATGCCTTATTGCCTAGGCTAACTAACTGATTAATAAGGGCACTTTTGTTTCATTTTCGTATTTTTCTTTAGTATATGCCATACTGCCCTACACATTACAATTATATGGGCACTTTTTTTCTCAAGGAGACAAATTCCCTTGACAAAATGTTTGTTTTAATTCATTATCATATATAATATAAAGTGCTATATGCAACATGAACCAATTATATTTGCTTCCTTAACGAATAAAAATCTTCATACCAATAAACTCTGAAAGCATATTCAAACACTGTTAATAAAAAAAGAAATATCTATCTAAACAGTTTAATTAACAATAACTGGAACTAAAGAAGATTATGCTTTTCAGATATTTTTAGATTACAGGGACCGCAAGCAGTACACTTTCATGTCTATCTGTAATCCCACAAAAAAAGCTTATGGCCGGATTATTATATATACTTCCCATTCTTCAATTGAAACAATCACACAACACAAAAAACTTGCAGCAAATTAGATTCAGATTTTGAATTGAATGGATTCGAACAGGAAACGCAGAGCAGGAGGATTCATGAAGGGCAAATTGATGCCGTTTGATCGATCCCCAAAATCAACGACAACAAATAATATGCAGTATAGCAGCAGCAAAGTAATCAATAATCATCACAAGGATTACATGGTTAACGTTGCTCCACCGAAGCAGCAGAAGGTGACGTCATTCATTAATATTGCTGCAACTCATGATGAAAATTACAATCGTGATCAAAACTTTGCTCTGTTAATTGATAAGAATTATGGTGTAGCTGATGATGAAGCTGTTGATTTGAAAATTACTTCTTATATCTCTTCGGTTCAAGAACGTTTTAAGCTTGAACCGAACCACCTCTGAACGTACCACTCAAATTTGAAGTTTCATTTTTAGGATTATTACTAATTAATCCAAGTTTGATTAATTAGGTTAATTATATATATATGTATATATAAAATTAATTATGTTAGGGTCCTGGTCCTGGGATTAATTAATTAAGTTGGGTTTTGTTTACCTTAATTCATTTAATCCTTGTTACGATCTACATGAAATATATGGACCTTTCATGTATAGTCTTTGTTTGGAATTTTATTTTGAAGGTATAATATATACTTTCCTTAAGTAATTTGGTATGTATTTTGTAATTAAGAATATATATCAAATTAATTTATTGCCTTGTAGAATTAATGTACGTTAGATGGAAATTATATACATTAGGAGCTTCCTTTTTTTTTTTTTTTTTGTAAAGAATATGATGTTTATTCGATGAATTAAATCGGTGGCATTAAACTATACTCCTATTAAATATATAAAAAAAAAAAAATACGCAGCAGGTGATATGGTATGAGTAGTAACATTTGGGTATAGACTATAGGATTAAAGATCCCTTGCTTGAATAGTTGAATTAGATATTTCTTCAGAACCTCATCCCCCGGCATATACTGTTGCTTTCCTAAAAGGAATCATTTAAACTCTTTTTTTTTTTTAATGGTGATAGAGAAAATTATATCTTATTTGCACTTAATTTTTTTATTTACTTTTATTACAATGATCATATATTATACTTATTTATTACAAATATGTTAGTTTTACTATATAAATGCTTAGGGGTAAGCATGGACCGGTTCGGTTCAAAAACCGAAGCGAATCGAAAAAAACGATCCAAAAAACATTATTTTTTATAAATCAATCCGATCCAAACTAAATTTTGGTTCGGTTCTGTCCAAACCGAACTAGTTCGGTTCAGTTCGGTTTGGACTAGGTCGAACCAAAAACATCAACTTCTTAAAAAAAAATCAAAATAAAAATTTTATATAAGTAGTTTGGTTAAAAAAAAAATACAAAAAAATTAAATGAAGATTCTAGTAACAGTTTCTATCGGATGAATTAAATGAAGGTCATAAATTCAAAATAAATTAAGTAGAAGTGAATAATTTATATATGAATTATATATTTATTAATTAACAAGATGTGTGATCATAAAAGGAAACTAATAAAAACAATTGAAAAGGAAACAATAATCAATTATATATCTAGTAATATGGAAACTGTAATTTATTTTGAAAAGTAAATTAATTACATTTACTTGCCACTCATTAAATACACAATCTAACAAATTCTCTTAACATAAACAGTTTACATCTATAAACAAAATCCTTGCATTTCTTTTTCTTTCTCCTTCTCTAAGTATGTTGAAAAATTTTTCTTTAACTATATTTGTAATGACAAAATAAAATTATAATTAAAATATCATCAATATCAAAATTTAATCAATAAAAAAAACACCTCTAAATAAATATTCAATAACCAATTGATAAACATATTATTTTCTACAATAATTCAACAGAATTTGATCTCAAATTAGGTTAAATAAAACAAAAATTAATTCTTACAATATCAAACTGGTAATCTACTAATATTCCAATAATAATCCAATGATATTCTAATAATAATCCGATAATATTGTGATAGTAATTCAATAATTTTCATTTAAAAACTGTTTAACAAAAAAATCTAACTTTTACAACAACAAATAGAAAGAAAGCTATTAGTTACGGGGCAAAATCATCCCTTTTTGCTAATTTCTATATTAGTTTTCATTTTTCTTTTTTTTTTCCTTTTTTTTTAATATCTTCTCAAATGATTCCTCAATACTAAAAAAAAAAATCAGAAAGAGGATTTTATGGATTGAAAGACACCATGAACAATAGGAAAATGAAATTGAAAAGTTTTACCAGGCAAAAAAAGAATCAAAATTACCTTATCTTCTCCTTTATTCTATTCATGAATCAATTGATCTTCATATATATCTAGAAACTATAATGAACCAAATTTTAAAATATGATAAGTTCTAGAGAGAAAAAGATAGATGAGAACGATTCCATTGAAAATTATGGTGGTACAAGAATAGGTAAGAAAAACAATGGAAGAAGAGAAATAGAGATAGATGACTATAGGATGAGATGGGTGGAAACATCAATGATGAGTGAAAACCCAAAACTCCTTTAATATTATAATTATTTATTGTATTAATAGCTGTAATGAATTGGCGTATTAAATTTACCGTAAAAATACCTTTAACCAATATGGAAAGTTTGAAACAATCAAATTTTTATGAAGAATTAAGATTGAATTCTAAATAAATACTTTATAAAATGGTTGACATGCAACTAATTTTAGATTAACATTTATTATTAATTAATATAGGGTTATTTGTATGATTTTTTCTATCATAAAGGCCAACTTGGGCTCAAATATGTCCCAAGATCCAAGGCTTCCAAAGAACCAAAACCCAATTTAGAAATTAGAGATTTGCATGTATTATGTCCATAATCAAAATTTTCCAAAGAAATATATCACCTAATCGGTCCTGCACGAATTTGTTATAAGATTCCTCGTTATCAATCTGAAATTTTATTATGTCCCGGTTCGTATGGACTGTTGCAATATTTTTCTTTTATGAGAAGGAGGGCAATAGCCCTGACCGTTATTTAAACATTTTTTTTTTTAATTTTCTAACATAATTTTTACTTTCGCAAATATATATGTGTTAATTTTTGGTACATATGCACTAGGCCATAATAAAATTTCTGAAAAGGATTAACGCTGAAACTGAATCATACCAAGCAAGAGCATAATCTGAAAATAGGATGAACAGGTTGAAAAAACAAAAAGATGAAAGAAAGTCCTTAGATTAAGATTTATACAACAAAATTAAATTTGAAGAATATCAGAAAATTAAGACTAAAGTTGAAGACTTAGGAATAAATACTGATGAATTAATTGACCACAAATGTATATCATCCAGTGGTGATGTGTACGCCGATGGCTATGAGGAAAATGGTGATGAGACCGAAGAAGATGATGGTGTGAACAAATACAGAGGCCCCACTTGTTTGCATATTTGCGAATTCCACCACTCTGCTTTTTCCCGGTAGCTGGAAAAGTACCCCCGGCGACAGCACCACGAACAGAACCACTGCTATCACCACCGGCCCCCAATCTGCCATTTTGCTTTCCTCTCTTAATTTGTAATTACGGAATTAAATTGGGAAGCAGAGATGAATAGGGACTCTAAAAATAGAGGAACACAAGTAAGGACAAAAAATATAATCATAAGATTTAGATTAAGAACAAAGGAAAGGTTAAAGGGTGGGACTTGGGATTTGCCGCTTCTTTGATGGCCACCTCAATCGGCCGGCACAAACCTACTAGTTTCTTTACTTAATGCCTTAATCCAAGAATAAACACAAAACTAAGCACTAACCAGAATATACACTCCTGATGACTCAAGAAAAGAGTTAACCCGATGTGAAATTCGCCATCTAATCAGCAGTTCAATTATTTCCTCTACAAGGTCCCCTTTTTTTGTGTTTCATTTTCCAGCATATGCTAATGAACCAGGAAAACGGGTGATTGTCATGTTCTCCATCCGACATAAGACAAAGGACGGCCTGAAAATCTAATTCGCAAGCACATTGTTGAAAATGCCTAAAATGTTGCAAATTAATTTTTTTAGAAGTGCTCCTAATTTTAAGGTTCACTAATTGCAAATGGTTAGTGGTTATTTAGTGGTGTTAGTGGTAATTAGTAAGTAGTGTTAGTGGCTTTGTTAGTGTGTTAATGGTGCGTGTTAGTGGCAACATGTGTGCTACTTTTATTGTTATTTAGGTACTTCCTAGCATATTTAAGTTTTAGCATAATTCTATTTTATTTGAGTGAAATTAATGTAAACTTTGCAGTATTTCTATTTATGTTCACTCCATTTGTTCTTGCTCCTTTGTTCATTATTAGAGAATTCTTAAGTCATCTTTAGAGCATTTTTTCTAAAATAACCAACAAATTGGTATCAGAGCCTTAAGGGTCTTAAGGGCATATGAGGATGGGCTACCAAAATACACACTCGAGAGATTAAATATATGTTTTTTTATGAGAAAGAATGATGCTTGCACAATGAGAAGTATAAATGGTTCAAACGCAAAAGATTTGGTCACATAGAAAAGTATTGCAGAATGCAAATCAAGAAGAAGCTACAAAACCAACAGAAATTGTTGAAGAAGACGAAACACTTTTTTTATTAGATGGTGAGAAGTGAACCATGAAAAGTTTTATGGAGAGAACTGCTCTGATAGTTGAAGGTTGGTGAGATGTGCATCAACAAGTTGATTCGGTGAGAAGTGCATCATCGAAATTGGAAAGAGTGCTCCTTTAATTCTCAGTTAATTTTTTGTTTGCAACATCTTAGGCAAGGAGGAGTGTTGAAAATACCTAAAATGTTGCAAATTAATTTTTTAGAAGTGCTCCTAATTTTAAGGTTCACTAATTGCAAATAGTTAGTGGTTATTTAGTGGTGTTAATGGCAATTAGTAAGTAGTGTTAGTAGATTTGTTAGTGTGTTAATGATGTGTGTTAGTGGCAACATGTGTGCTACTTTTATGGTTATTTAATTATTTCCTAGTCTATTTAAGTTTTAGCATAGTTCTGTTTTATTAGAGTGAAATTAATATGAGATTTGCAGTATTTCTATTTATATTCACTCCATTTGTTCTTACTCCTTTATTAATTATTAGAGAATTTTTAAACCATGCTTCGAGCATTTTTTCTAAAATAACCAACACACGTTACAATATCCCCATCAACTTCCAAGCATCACAATAAAGACCCCATAGCTCAGCCACGAAAGCAGAGCCAATTCCTATTCCTCCCTCCCAAGCAAGTACTTGAAGTGTCTCTATGTCATTGGGCAAGCAAAATGCTGCAGGCATAGCATAAAATATTTTTCCAGAATAAGGAACCTGAAAAATGAAAGAAATCAGCAGCCTTGTTACCCTCCCACTACACTACACTCCCCTTGATTCAAGAATGTTGTAAACTGATCTTAGGAGGTTAAATTGATGATATCAGGAAAATTTACAATATCGCAATGGGCCCCATGATTCTAATGTAAATTTGTGCTACGTTATACAGCATTTCGTCCTACCAATTCAGCACTAACAACAAAGTTAATTGACAGAAAAACAAAAAGAAAAAGTTTATACCGACAAATTAATGACATTCCTTTTGAAACCTTTGTCATATCTCATAGACCAAAAAAGCACATTATTCAATTCAAATGGTAATTAAAAGGGCATGCACACCTCCCAAGTCAGACCACAAGTTCTTTCAAATTGAGCTTATTGTATTTCATCAGCAAAAAACAAAAATAAGCTTATTTGAGAAAACAATTGAAACTAGAAATTGTCTTTTATTACTTATATTTCCATGAAAATACAAGCTGAATTATATCTCTATTGATAGAGGAAGAAGATACAGATTTGAAGAAAAAAGAGGGGTAAAAATTAGGCGGGAAGGTTGTTAGGGTGGTTGCCAAAAATAACAAATTTGGCCACCTCAGCTTTAGTCTTCATGCCTCTTCACGCCTGCTTCCTGCCTCCTGCTTATTGGGCTTGGTGTGTGGGCTTCTTTGCTGGACCTCATTTCTCAGCCCCCCCTCACGAGGAGCAGCATCGTGGCAAATGGAAACCAGCCCTAGCTGAGCCAAAGCTGAGAGCATGGTGTGGTGAGGTTTTGCTTTGGTAAAGAGATCGGCCAATTGATTGGAAGAAGAAATGTAGGGTGTAGAAATGAAACCAGAGTCAACACAATCGCGAACCAGGTGACAATCAATCTCAATGTGTTTGGTGCGCTCATGAAAAACAGGGTCTTTGGCAATGGCGATTGCAGCAACATTGTCACAGTGAAGAGGGATGGGTAAAGTAACAGGAATGTTCAAGTCGCGAAGAAGATAGCTTAGCCATTTTAATTCGCAAGTGGCAGACCCCATACTGCGGTATTCTGCCTCAGCGGAGGAACGACTAACAGTGGTCTGCTTCTTAGTCTTCCAGGAAATAAGGGAGGAGCCTAACAAGATACAAAAACCAGTAACAGATCTCCGACTGATTTTACAGGTGGCCCAATCAGAATCACAGTACCCTTGGAGTTGAAAATTGGAAGAAGAAGAATAGAAAAGGCCATAATGTAAAGTCCCTTTGAGGTATCGAAGAACATGAAGAGCAGCTTGTAAATGATGGAGACAGGGACTCTGCATAAATTGGCTTAATTGCTGGGTGATGAAAGAGATATCTGGACGAGTGAAGCCAAGATAGAGTAAGCGTCCCACAAGTCTTCTATAAATTTCAGGATCATCAATTGGTGTACCAGGATCAGAAAGAAGAATGCCTGAAGAAAAAGGACTGGAGGCAGGGGTAACATCTTGGTAGCCAACATCTCGCAGCATATCCAGAATATATTTGGTTTGAGAAAGCAAAATACCCTTCTGTGTGCGGGAAAGTTCAACGCCAAGGAAAAAATTTGCAAGACCAAGGTCTTTGATGGTGTACAAATTGTGTAAAAAATTTTTAAACTGCTGAATATGGGAAGGATTGGAACCGCAAATAAGGATGTCATCAACATAGATTGCTACCATGAGGGAATGACCATTCTGAGCCATAGTATAAAGGCAAGGGTCATGGTAGGACCTGTGTAAACCAAATTGAAGAAGTTTACCAGTGAGTTCCTTATGCCATTGGCGACCAGCTTGCTTAAGCCCATATAAGGACTTGGTGAGTTTGCACACTTGATGAGGAGTAGCAGGTGAATAACCCTCTGGTATTTGAAGATAGATTTCTTCATCAAGGGAGCCATGTAGATAAGCATTATTAACATCAACTTGGTGAATTTCCCACTGTTTTGCGGCAGCAATAGCAATGAGAAGCCTAACAGTGACAATGCGGGCAACAGGGCTGAAGCAATCATTGTAATCAATGCCAAAAGTTTGATTGTAGCCTTTAGCAACCAATCTGGCTTTGAACTTGTCAATGTCCCCTGTTGGTGTATATTTAATACGATAGACCCATTTTGAGGCAAGGGCACGCTTGCCAGGAGGTAAAGTGGTAAGCTGCCAAGTCTGATTTGCTTCAAGAGCAGAAAGTTCTTGCTGCATTGCTGAAACCCATCTGTCATCCTGACTAGCTTCTTTGTAAGTGCGGGGTATTTTTTCCTGCATCACATTGCTGAGAAAAGCCAGTTGATGCTCAGAAAGAGAAACTGCTGGTAAGGAATGAGAATCAGTTGTAACATTAGCAGTAAAATAATCAGAAAGCCATTGAGGAGGATGAGGGACTCTGGGGGACCTGCGAAGAACTGCAGAAGGTTGTGATACAGCAGGATTAGTAAGAGAAGGAAGTGAAGCAGAAGAAGGTAAAATGACTGAGGAAGCAGCAAAAGGAAAAATGGTTTCAGAGAATTGCACATCTCTGGATATGACAAATTTATTTGCTGCAATATCCCACAATTTGTACCCTTTTTGACCTGGGGAGAAACCCATGAATATACCAGAAAAGGCTCTGGGGGCAAATTTGTTTTTGTGAGGGAGAATGTTGGTATAATAACATTGACATCCAAACACTTTGAATTTTGTATAATCCGGAGAATTGTTATATAACAGAGCATGAGGAGTTTGCCATTGTAACACTTTACTAGGCACAACATTAATCACAGCAGTAGCATATAAGATAGCCTCTCCCCAGAAATCATTTGGTAAAGAAGCTTGAAAGAGAACTGATCTTGCCACATTCAACAAATGTCTATGTTTTCTTTCAACTACACCATTCTGCTGGGGTGTGTAAACACAACTTCTGTGATGCAAAATGCCTCTGTCATGAAACAACTTAGTGATCTTTTGATTCAAGAACTCACTGCCATTATCTGATCTAACTACCTTCACATGTTTATCAAACTGAGTCTGAATCATAGTAAGGAAAACACTTAAGGCAGAAGCAGTTTGTGTTTTGTGTTGAAGCATAATAACCCAAGTGTATCTAGAAAAATCATCAACAATTGTAAGGAAGTATCTACCTCCACTTTTTGAAGGAATGGAATATGGACCCCAAAGATCAATGTGAATTAACTGAAAAGAATTTGTAGAGGAAATACAACTGCGATGAAATGGAAGTCTACTTTGAGTAGCCATAGGACAGATTGAACATACATGGTGATTACATTTGAATTGTATTTCAGGAATATGAAATAAAGTGTTTGGGGAAACATGTCCTAATCGCAAATGCCAGATATTTGGCTTATGCAAATCTGTGTCAAAAGCATTTATACTATTGAAACAAATGGCTGATTGTAACATATTAGTATCAAAAGATCTTGGATCCAGCTTGTATAATCCACCAATCTTCCATCCTACTGCCAACAACTCATTTGTATTTCGATCCTGTAAATAACAACTGTTAGCACTGAAAATAATTTGGACATTATCTTCTTCCAGTAATTTCCCAACAGATAACAGATTATATCGAAAGGTAGGAATGTGTAGGACATTCTTAAGAGTCAATTTTGGTGTTAAAACCACATCTCCTAAATGCTGAACAGATTGTTTAGATCCATCAGGAAGCAAAACCACTTGATTTCCAGTTGGATAAGTTTTCCTTGTAAACAGATTAACTTGAGAAGTCATATGAGAACTTGCTCCACTATCCACAATCCATTCATTTAACCTTGTATCAAAAGAGTTAGATGAAAAAGAGAGAGAAAAATGCTCACCAGAGCTAGAGCCAGATTTTTCTGAAAGCCTTGATTCAAAAAATCCTGCTGATCCTGCAAAAGCTGAAAGGTCAGTTGTATCAATAGGTGTATCAAACTGTTGCTTAAGTTTATGCTTTTCTCCTGATGCTTTCTCTTTCCCTCTGTATTGCTTGTACATTTCCTCGATCATATTTGCCATATGCTTTTTACTTATGAATTCTTCTTCACTAGTTGTGGAATCTGAATCTGCCTCTGCCAGATGTGCTTGAGTCTGCTTCTTTTTCAAATCCATATACCAATCCGGATATCCAATTAACTGAAAACATGAATCTCTGGTATGACCAGGAGCATCACAATGTGTGCAAGTGACATTTCTTTTTCCTCTATCATCTTTCTTCTTCTTTTTGTAACCAGATCCTGAACTCTGAGGAAGTTTTGAATTAGATCGAAAAAATTGATTCTGAGAAAGATTTGCGATTTCAATGACATTATCAGCAGATACTTCTTGTTGTTTTTCAACTCTTGTAAGCATTGAATAAGCCTTATTTAAAGAAGGCAGTGGATCCATAAGAAGAATCTGGTTCTTTACATGATCGTAATTATCATTCAGCCCCATCAGGAACTGAATAAGCTTGTCTTCTTCCTGCAAGTCTGAAATTCTTTTAAAAGCATTACATACACAATTCTGCGAGACTCCACAGTGACACATAGGATTTGGTCTCAACAAATTTAGCTCATTCCACAACCTTTTGAGCTTTGTATAATACTGCATAACAGACAAATTTCCTTGAGTAAAGAGACTGATACTTCTCTTAATTTGATAAAGCAGAGGACCATTGCTATCACCGAAGCGCTGTTCTAATTCCTGCCATAAGTCTCTTGCTGTCTCTGCATAAAGAAAATCCTCGCATAACTCCTTGGACATGGAATTGAGAATCCATGATGAGACTAAACAGTCTATTTTCTCCCATCTTTCATATTCTGGTGTGCCTGCCTCTGGTTTGAGATTATCTTCGAGGATGTATTTAAGCTTTTCTTTAGCTGTTAAAGCTCTTCTAATGGCTCTGCTCCACGGTAGGTAATTTGTTCCTGTAAGCACTGCATTAACTAGAGAAATACCAGGATTTTCCGGCTGACTTATCTGCACAGTCCGGTTACTCTGTTCTTCGGTATTACTGTTAGCAGCAGCTTCTTCTTCTTCATGAAACACATCATAGCGATTGGCGTTTCTTCTCACCATGGCTCTGATACCATGAGAAAACAATTGAAACTAGAAATTGTCTTTTATTACTTATATTTCCATGAAAATACAAGCTGAATTATATCTCTATTTATAGAGGAAGAAGATACAGATTTGAAGAAAAAAGAGGGGTAAAAATTAGGCGGGAAGGTTGTTAGGGTGGTTGCCAAAAATAACAAATTTGGCCACCTCAGCTTTAGTCTTCATGCCTCTTCACGCCTGCTTCCTGCCTCCTGCTTATTGGGCTTGGTGTGTGGGCTTCTTTGCTGGACCTCATTTCTCATTATTGTAATAAATTTGCTTTCAAATTTAGTTGTTTTGGTCAATAACATGCTGGACAGATCTAAAGGAAATCAGAATGTCTACATATATATTCATCTATTAGCATGGCCGGTTATTATTTGAGGCTTTTTTTTTTTTTTTTTTTTTTGTGAGTATTTGAGTTGAATCTATCTAATGTAAATGGTGATATCTTGTTATATATTTTTGTATGACAAAGGTGCTATCTTACTAAATAAAATCAGGGAAATTTACAAAAATATTGTATTTTATATTAAAAAAATTATAATAAAACAGACTTTTTCCGTTTATTTTTATGACTTCAGTTTTGTTTTTAAAGATTTGAAACGTATTCCACCACTGATATAGCCACTCTCAAAAAAAAAAGAATTAGTGCAAATTAGTCTATTGATCAGTTTGGACATTAATTCAACTTATTCAATAGTTAGGGTCTTAACAAAAGATCTTATCTACAAAACCACCTAATTAAAGCAAAAATTATCATGCTTCATCCATGCCTGTAGAGGGTTATAATCATTAGTTGTTTGCTAAGATATCGATCAAAGAATTATCCATATATATCATTAACCAAGGGAAGAACAAGTTTCTAATAATGGGATTCTTCCAATCTGTTTGCTTTAAAGAATAACAATACTAAATTAACATAATGAACCCATTCAACAACAAAAGAGTAAGCATTTTGCAATACACCTAAGAAATAATAGGACCTTTACACATAACACATGCATTTGCCAGTCCAATTCCCTTTGTTCCCTTTTCTAAATTTCTTTAATAAAGTTGCCATCTTCAATTCATAAATCTCTAAAGCAAATCAAAAAAGAAGAATTCCAAGAGCGAACAATTATTATAAGTAAGTGATACAAAAGTTGATTTATTTATTTCCTTCCATAAAGAAAACCCACTTCAAAGCCATACCTTTCCTCCATTCTTAACCTATTCCACTAGAAGTTTCGCATCCTCATCTCTTAATCACCAAGAAATTAATTACTCTCTTTCGTTCCTTCCCTACATATTTATGCACACATCTCTCTGTCTTTTTCTTGTGCACTTAATCTCACATCGGAATTCAATTAAATAGATTAGTTGCTGTTTTAAATTAGAGAGGGGGGAAGCAAGATGAGTGCCGATTGGGGGCCAGTGGTTGTAGCAGTGGTATTGTTCATATTGTTGTCACCAGGGCTGTTGTTTCAGCTACCATCAAGAATAAGAGTTGTTGAATTTGGGAATATGAATACAAGTGGGATTGCGATTCTGGTTCATGCTGTAATATATTTTTGCATTTACACCATCTTGATCATTGCTATTGGTATTCATATACATTTCAATTGATTTCCCAATCTAACCCTTTTTTTTTCTTTCTTTTTTTCGTTAAAGTCATCATCTTTCTTGTCTGTCTTCTTTTCTACTGTATTTTACTCTTTCTATATATTTGCTTTGTTTCCAATTAACACGTTAATCCATTATTAAATTTCAGAGCTATGAGTCTGTAAAGCAAGGTAGACTAATTCTCGTAAAAAGTTTGAAGTTGTTAAATTTAGCTATTGTCTTCTTCTTTCTTATGTAATCGTGGTTAATTACCTCAAATTGAAGATATGTTCTTTTCATTTTTATTTTTTTTTAATAATTTCTCCATTGTCTGACGGAATTTGATCATCGCAACGGGTTTTAGGCCAAAAAGATTGAGGTTTCTGAGCAAGCAAAGTAGCTGGAGCACAGAGTAAAAGGTGCTATCGGTAACTATAGGCCCACAGATAATAAATTAATAACCTAGAGATAATCTATATTAGCAACTTTGTATTCAGTGTCATGAAATTATTTTATCTAAAAGATTAAACTAATAGGAAAGATCTAGTTATAACTTTTATCATTTTCTCTGATATTCCGCCGCACACGAAATATTTCTCAGGTTTGAAAAGCATACAACAAAAGTCCACATGACTATGTGCTAACTTTAATTAATAAATAGAATTGTTAGGATTCGAATCCTCGATCCCTAGATCAGAGCAACTCTGATATCATATCATGAAATCATTTGATCCGAAAGTCTAAAATGATAAATTAAACATAATCATAGTTTTTTTTATTATTATTGACACAAAATTAAGAGGCGCAAATCCAAGATGTGAAACAAAGCAAATTAGTACTTTTAGTAAATAAATTATCAAACTAAATTTACATGTGTGCGTCTCGATTACCTCATTAACTCCAAAAAGAAAATAGACGAATATATAAAAATTTTCTTAAACCTCTCATACTTTCATGTGTCACCCATCATAGAAGTGATACAACTTACGGGAACAACATTTCTCGAAGAAAACAAAATATGAAATTAGCGAATCGGTTGACACGAAATTGGTGAGAAAAATTTTAGAGATAGGGAAGTTACATCTAGCCCATGGCTTAGAAAATCCTCAAGGCCATTTAATGATTTACTAGAGATTCGCATATCGCTCCACTTTTTTTTTAGTGAATATTTGGCAATTTGGTCATGCGAATTTCTCTTGTTCAAATATACTTAATTTAATTTTGCAATAAGTTTGGCAACAATTATTCCAAATCAATAAGTTCAAAACCAATGTACACGTTCTGGAATTTGGATAGGTAAGAG
This sequence comes from Euphorbia tirucalli, assembly GCA_039660915.1. Taxonomy (NCBI): domain Eukaryota; kingdom Viridiplantae; phylum Streptophyta; class Magnoliopsida; order Malpighiales; family Euphorbiaceae; genus Euphorbia; species Euphorbia tirucalli. The sequence continues at coordinate 10,630,125 of CM077638.1, forward strand.
GACAAAAATGTCAATTTTACCAACATAATTTCATCATTAGCACGATTTTTCAAGATCTAGTTAATCAAAGACAAAATGCTAGAATACCCAAAAGCTAGCCAAGATCAAAATGCATCCATTTCCAAATAGACACTTACACTGCTAAGTTGTAAGGCATAATTGTGAATTATATACAAAGGGTTTGGAGAACAAAGAGAGCAACATTTTTCCTTTGACCCCGCATAAGTGAATCGGTGGATCACACGTTAGCAAAGCAACACAAACCACACATTCAAACCCAAAAGAAATCTGTCAAATCCAAGAGCCACTAGCACACCCAACTGGTTAATTCAAGATAACGAAACATCTGTATATTTCAGCTAGCAAAAATGAAAATAATTACAACAAAATTCCATCTCCAGTAATCGAAAAACCTAAAACAAACACACAGATCTCGATGATCTTGATAGTAGTACAGAAGCAGATCGAATCGCATAAATTAAGCTTACCAATTGCAAAAATCATCCAGTATAGATGTGGACATGAACAGCCAAGATGAGAATAGCGTAGAGAGTGAAGAAAATGAGAGTATGAACAGCAATAGCCTTGCCATTAGTCTTCATACTGCCAAACTCAAGACTCCGGCTGTTTCCCGGTATCTGAAACAGAAGCCCCGGCGTCAGAAGTATAAACAGAACCACACCGATTAAGACTGGGCCCCAGTCTGCCATTTTAGGTTAATCTCTGGAGAAAAGGAAATAGTTATTGGATGAGGAATTAAGCTCAAAAAGAGGAAGGGGAAAATGGTGATAAAAAGAAATTGAATTTGAAAGCGTGAAGATGACGCTTGGGAATGCGGATTAAGCAGAATATAGACAGGGGCCCTGATCTGATTTTTGCACTTCCACTGTCTACAGTCGGTGCACGGGTATCCAGGATTTTCTCCTAAAACGACGTTCACTTCTTGCGTTTCAATAACGCCAACTTTTTTTTTTTCTTTTTTTGTTTTTATACCACAAAGTTAGATGCAGGCTAATCTTGGGATTACAAATCAATTTACTCTACTTTTCCTTAACTACTGTAGTGCTCAATTGTTTTTTCTTTTTCCTGTAAAATTGGTAATTAAATTAACTTAATCAATCTTGTTGACTTAAAAAAGAAATTTTATCCCTTAATATCGTTAATTAATTTTTGCAGAATAAAATATTTAAGAAACTCATTTTAAGAGTGCAAGGCTGTATCTTATTAGTGTTTGAAATATTTTCCTTTTTACGGTAAAAGAGAGAAGATTATGATATTAAATGTATAAAAAACTATTTTCGAACTACTGAAAATACAAATAAAAAAAAAAATATAGTATGTGTTTGTTGAAAAAGAAATTTACATACATTTTTTATGTTTATTATGTTGATTAATTTATATTTTCTTTCTGATTACGTATTATCGGCTTTTAAGTATACTGTCTATGACGACATTTTGAATTAAATCCTTCACTATTGGTCTTACAAATATAATTAAATTTTCTTACTTAGAGAGTACACTAAAATTTAATTAAATGTACATGATGAATAAAGGAAAGGATAGTGATCTTAGCCATGTCATATTAAGGCCAAAATTGTGTCCCACGATATATAGCATATTTTCCCAATTCATAAAAAAAGCCATGATAAACGGCACCTACTTGTATTTTTTTGGGGAAGTGACGTAACTATTCCCACTACACTACCTATTATTTTATTTTTCTTAAATAATTAAATGGGATATATGTACCCTTTCACGTAAATAGAAGGATTTCATTTTGGAAAATGGGTCGAATTTGCATGTAACTAAAGTTATTTAGAAAAATATTAATTTTAGTTATTCTGTAAAATAACACGGTATTGATTCTTGTATAATTCTAATTCCATATCACCTTCAAATTATAAACTAAAACTTATCATCTTTTTCTAAATAAAGCAGAGAAATATTATGTATGAAATTCCTTTGTTTTGAATGAATTAAACTCTTCATTGAAATAAATACGCTTGCAATGTATCACGGATGAAAGAATGAAGCTCAGAATGTCGTTCCCTTACAGGTGTCTGAGAAATAATTGCTTAAGCTAAACAATGGGTAACCATATTTGCAAACCGTTTAATAAAAATAAAATTAATATCCTATATCATATGAGCTAACGCCTTACAATCATCAATCAAATAACCTAAAGATGTTCGATTCAATAAGGTTGGAATTCCTTAAAATATATGTTGATAAAAAAAAAATCCCTTCAAATATATTAAAATTGAACTAAAATTATATCATAAACAACAACATTTGACTTTTATATAATAAATCTTTTTATGAAAAAATGGTATTCATTAAAAGAACGGAGAGATACAACTAAGAAAAGAAGTATAAGTAGCTTCAACCAAATTACAATGTAACGGTGGTGTAGCTAGTAAATGGGTAATAATATTGAGATTGTATCGAAAAACTTAAAAGGAAATTAGACAAGTTTGAACTTTGAGTTCCTTAAATTATTAGGATCCCAGAGAATCAAACTATGATGAAAACAAAATTGACATTAAAATGCTACATAGCATAATTGTATAAAAATTAAAAGCTTAAAATAACATTTGCCTTTGATAGTTTACCAAATTACAGTTATCCCATCCTGAATTAATTTATGAAGTAATCATGTTTAAATTTTAGTCATGCTTAAAGTTTATCAATTCTAACTAATACTTAAACTCAAGAGTTCTCTCACAAATGCAACATGCACAATCAAGCAACCGTTTAGTTTGAATATGATAAGCAATCGAAATTATCTTCACAGATTCGTGGTTTATACTAATTAGCATACCATAAATCTTCAATTAAACCAATACAAAAAACCCTTAATTAAAGAAAAAATAAAACCCAATTCCACGACACAGCTAAGCAGAATGTAAGTGTGCAATAACAACAGATGGACCCACCAATTTCAGTCCATCTGTTGACTAGTCTTTTGCAGTGGGACCTACTTGAGATTATATCAGAAAACGAAAATTTTAATATTAGAATGAACGGTGATGCTGCATTCTACTAACTAAATTGATGTGTGTTTTACATAATTTAATATCATTGGCCATCTAAAACAATTAGTTTAAAACCATCAGCCGTATATGAACTTTGTTTTTACTAATGATACATAAATTTCAAAACTCGACATAAAAACATATAAACTTAACACTTTACTAATATAATGGTTAAAATTGCCGTTGACCGTGAAAAATACCTTTGACCTCTTGTGGAACAGGTAAAACTTGATGATGTCATTTATTTTAATCTTTTCTCTTCCACTTTTGCCTTCATCTTCAATTTCTCTCATTCATTATCTCAACTTTATTTCACTGCAATTTCAGTTTTTTCAACAATTCCTTTATATACTACTCCAAACCCATTCAGTATAAAATCAAATCTGAAATTTTGGTACAAAATCAAATCCCAAAAGAAATTAAAGCCCATTTCATGCAATCTTTGTTGTCAGAATTACACCCATTTTTTATGGTTTGTATCTAAATAAATAGATCCAAAGATTGAACAAGAAATATTTGATTAGATTCACTCACTCATTTTTATAGGATTTTCTGTATATAATCAAATAGTAGGATTTTCTAAATTCGTACCCACATACCCATAGTTTATCAAAATTTAAATTCAACCTGCAGATCTGCAGTACTTTCTCTTTTGATTTTTATAGAGATCTAATTCGTTATTAGCCAAAACAAGAAAAAGGGGTCTTTGAAATTGAATTGAATGAAGAAAAGAAAGAAAATAGGAAGCGAATCCAGGAGCTTGTTCTTGTGTTCTTCTTCTTCTTCTTCATGTATAGCTTAAATGGTGTTTTATGGATGGAAAATAGCTTTGTAAACAGATCGACGATTTCCTTTTCCAATCCACAGATGGGTCTTCAATGTCACCTATAATTAGTCTCAAAATCCCAAATCCAAATCTGGAATCATAAATCCAAAATAAAATCAAATTCCAAATACAAACTTTAATTTTCCCTGCTCCAAGCATTAAAAACTTTAATTTTTCCAACCCCAAATCAAGCAACAGGTGAAGAAAACACGAAACCCCAAATTGAACTAGGTCTCGATGATGGCTACGGAAAGGGCGACAGAGATGGATCATCAAACTGGAAATCTCGGAGATGGTGGTGCTGCTCGTCCGCCTTGAAATGAGATGATTTCTGTCATGGCGGTGGTGGGACTAGAATAGATAGATCTTGGTGGCGGTGGACAACTTAAAATTTGATGAAACCACATAAGGAAGAAGGAGAAGAGATGTGTTAGAAAAAGAAAAGGGGAATGTATTAATGTAAAAAGAGAAAGAAATAAAAAAAAAAACTTAAATAAACAACATCAAAGAATAATAATGTTGGAGATTATGAAAAAAATAAAGTTGGAGGTGAAGATTGAGAGAGGTTGAAGATGAGGGCAAAAGTGGGAGTAAAAATATTGAAATAGTGATATCATCAAGTTTTACTAGTTCTCCACGAAGTCAAAGATATTTTTTTTGGTCAAAGGTAATTTTGATCATTATGTTAGTAAATTGTTAAATTGCTGTATTTTTATGTCGAATTTTGAAATCCATATATCATTATATTAGTAAAGATAAAACTCATGTAATATTGATGATTTTAAGCCAAAACAAAGTGATGCTCTTCCTTATCCTCTTAACCCCCAACACCTAAAGTAGGGAAAAAGTGCCTATTGATCCCCCTAATTTTTCTATATTTTTAATTGATGACTCTACTTATCAAACTGAAATATTAAAAGGTCAATAAATAAAAACCCAAAAAATTCATGTTTTGGTTTTATCTATAATTATAGTTCATTGATGAAATTACGTGTCAAATTGAAATATTAGAAGGTCAATGGCTTAATTACTTATAGCATACCATGTCATGTTTCACAAAAATTTTAAGTGAGAAAGTAGTAATAAATTAGTAAATTCGCAAAGCATGAGATCTACGGACTTGTTTGACTTTAGTTAAAATGCTGATGTAAAATAGCAGGTCATATGTATCACTATATTAGCAGATAAGTTTGTGTATGTTTTTGGATATTAATAAAATTCATGTATCAAAATGTAAAATAAGGTATAATTAGTGTACAATTGGTGTAATTAATCCGGATTCCAATAAATGAAAAAGAAAAATGATGTTTTGGCTTTATAGGAATCTTATTCTCTTCTTTATTTGTAATCTTGATTGGGGTATATATTCAATAGAGACCATGCATACACCAATTATTGACAAACATATTATTATTATTATTATGACTATGAGTTCATGGCCACCGAAATATCATTCTTTTCTTTATTTTATTATTATTTTTATTATGTATTCCAAAATGTTACAATATCTTAAAAAGACTTTATAGTATTTATAAATATACTCTTTGGCTTTTGATCATTCACTTTTCACCTCCTTCTCCACTAAAACAAAAAAGGAGTAGGGCTATGAAGGATTGGGCGGCCCCGCTGATAGCCGCGGCGCTGTTTGCATTTCTGTCGCCGGGGTTGGTGTTTCAAATGCCAGGAAAGGAAGGGCCTCTTGGTTTTATGAACATGAAGACAAGTATTGCCTCCATATTTGTTCACATGGTTATCTATGGTTTGCTTCTTATTTTGTTTTTTGTTGTTCTTCATGTACATCTTTATATTTAATTAGACTATTACTTCTTAATTTCTAATTAATCTTCTTCTCTTTCTGTTCTGCTGAGCATAATTAATTAATATGGGCTAGTAGTTTTAGAATTTTTAGATAGCTTAATTCAAGCTTCTTATGAATCTATACTGGGAACTTGGAACATCTTCCTTCCCAATAATTGAACTTATACTGTTCATTTTTTTTTTTTCAAAACCCATCTTTGAGCTTTTCTCGATTTCGTAATCGGCTCCTTATCAATTTTTCAAAACATATTAAATATATGATATTTTTGTTTTGATAGTATTAGTCTCAAATTTTGACATATTTTTTTCACATAAGCTGTAGTATCTATTAATTGGCACATGACATAATTTTTATGGTATATGAAACTAAATTGGAGGTATGTTTCATATTCATAGCTATCGCATAACTACATAAGAAGTATCATTACTGTAAAATATTCTATATTTTTTTCAAAAATTATGTTATGTGCTAGTTAACACATATTGTAGCCCACATAAGACAAACATATCAAGTTAGGGACTAATATAGAAAGATTATGTTCCTGATCTGTTGAAAAAGTTGATCAGCAAGTCAATAACAAAAACTTTAAAAGTTCAAGGAACTCAAGATGTGTTTTGATTTTTCTTTTAGGAAAGTAAAAGAAAAATCACAAGGAACAAGTCATATTAATTATGATCTTGTAGCTCTTAAATTTTTGTATTAACCCTCCGTTATTTGATTCCGCAACTAGCACTTAATTATTCATATTAGATATAATAATAATATGAATTTCTATTGATTCAATTAATAGACAGGAACATGTCTGATTTATTAGTCATAAACTAAATTATCAAAAACTTACATTACAATACAAGGGGTAAATAAGCTCAAATCGAAATACATTGACTTATTAGTACAAAATTTAGATTAGTACGTGGAGTAAATGTGAAATTTGATGGGTTTAAACCATTGAGAAAGAAGAATATATTTTGTTTATTCTATGACAAACTCACACCCTATAATTCTAGCCGTTAATAAAACGAAAAATTTACTCACTCTCGTATTTTACAAAAGGTTGAACTCAGAATAATCTTTTTTTTTTTTTTGGAATTCAAGTATAATTTTATAGAGGAGCAAAAGGCAGCCAGGAAATGGTATAAAATTGTTGATTATTGAAATTTTCAGACTCCCAGACTGAAGTCAAGTGTGGCTTTTACCAGAAAACTTACATACATAGGTCCTACAGAGATAATTTAAGGTTAACCTGCTGAAATAAATGTAAAAACTCGGTAAAAATGTTCCATTTATGAGTAACATTATGGTAGGTGCGTTTGGTAAGGGGTATAAAGTCACAATCAGAAATATGGTTCATTGTGGTGAGATTGGCTGCAAATCGCAATTCCATTTGATTTGTGAATTGTGAGATAAATTGCGATTTCCTCTTTTTTTTCTTTTTTTCTTTTTCTTTTTTTTTATGAATGATATTAATATGATAGTTTCAATTCAAGCTCTGACTTTACCCAGGTACCAACCTCAAATTGCAATCAATTTAATGGTAAACGATCCAATTTCCCAATCCGTACCCGTAATGGTAAAGGATCCAATTTGCAGTTTCCAAAAAAAAAAAAAAAGAAGAGGATCTAATTAAATTAATTAAACAGATGAAACAACAAATGAAACCAAATCAAAGAATTCCACACTCCAAACATTTCAATAAGAAGGAATTAAAATTCCCTAGAATTGCAAAACATAAATCAAGAGCCGATGTACATATGGACACCAATAGCTAACAAGAAGATGCAAATGAGAGCAAAATAAAGAATAGCGTGAACCAGAATTGAAACTCCACTGGTCTGAAAGTTACCAAACTCGATGTATCGGTTGCGACCCGGTATCTGAATGAGCAGACCCGGTGTTAATAGTATGAATAGCACCACTGCTATGAACACTGGCCCCCAATCTGACATCTTCTTTTCCTCTGTAAGATGTGCTGAATTTGTGAATGTGAATTCTGATAGTTATGAGGGGAAACTGGTTGGATTATAAAGATGGGTTTTTTTGGTGAAAGAGACAAAGATTGATGACTCGGAGATTAAAGTGGAAGGTGACAGAATCAAGCTATTCTTATTCATTTTTATTCTTTTGACATCTCATCACATGCTCTTCTTCAACGCAAAGGAAACTTCCTTCTGAATTCTCATTGGTCAGTTACGGATATAATATGAACACAAATTTTGAGAATTGGGTACAAGATTATGGAGAATTTTTTTCCCTTTCTTATAAAATGGAATTTATAGTTTTTTTATTATACCATAAAAAAACATGTATTAATCTTTTTGTTAATGTATTTTTAAAGGAGTAGCATACTCCACGAGAATTTTGAAATTTTTTTATGATTGGGACTCTCAATTTGGATTGGTGGGTCATAATTGTATTTTTTTGTTTATAATTTCATAAGATTATACAAAATATAAATGCAATAAAAATAATTAATGTGTAAAATGTATTATGTCATTCAGATTGCCTCAGATTTACGGTGTTGGGATGTGTTGTTTTCGCTTAGACTTTTATCAAGTATGTCAAAAATTCTATTAATTAAGCTGATATTTCTAATTAGAATAGGAATTAAAAACATCCTCATTACAAAACCTATTAGGAGAAGAATTACCTTTGGACCTATTTTTGTGCTTTGAAAAATGAAAATATACATATATACAAGTTGTGAGTATAATCAAGTCCGATGGAATTTGAGTGTTAGGTAATTATTTGAATGATGAGATTTTCTATTTACTAGTGAATTATGGGCTCATTTTTGTCCATAATATTAGTATAACCACGTAAATCTGTTGTTATGGTGATTGTATGTCTAATAGTATATTTTACATATTAAACTTACTATAATCAGAAACAGAACTCTTTTTTTTTTTTTTTGAAGTTAATAAGCTAAATCCAATCCAAGTGATGTATGGGTGCTGAAAAGCTGCTGCTTTTAGTGAATAGAAAAGCAGCTTGTAATTGCTTATGAGAAGGACATTCTGGTTTATGTTATCTAGGGATTTCCTTTCCTCCATCATCACTCCACCTCCGTGTTTAAAGGGCTATGATGCACTAATTATATAATGATATTAATGAGAGATCAACCAATTCCAGGGCAACACTCACCCCTAATCCAATTCAAGGTTTGTAAATTTTTTAGACCTACAACTATTATTCAAGCAACGTGTATACATTTTTTTTTTGTCCCTATTGTGGATTCCTCTTGGGAATATCACTAATTAAAATCGCTAAATCAATGGTAATAGTCTCACTAAACAATTACATTTACACTCGAAAAGATAAAGAAATTTCCTGTTTCAATAGGATTTCACTGTTTGTCATATGGGATCAGGCAATTTTCCTCAAACAAGAAAATCAATTTCACAAAACTCATCAATTTTGTTCTCACCTAGAAATTGTACCCTTTTCCATATTGGAAAATTTTAGAATACATTTGTCACATCACTTTATCCGTACGTCGAGTCAATAAAATTATACCACGTAATACATTTTAGGATTATGAGTTTATAAATTAACATCTACGATTTTATATTTTATGGTCTCAATTTTTATTTAAATAATTAATTATTAAATAAATAATCAATTAATCAGGCCGTGTGACTTTTCTATTGAATTAGGTGTGATTGTCCTAAACAAAAAGAAAAGGGAAATTATCAAAATTACCCTCATTTTAGGTTTTATTTTGGTGGCTTACCTTTTCTTATTTACACTATTACGTTTTTTTCAACACCTAATTCTTTTTTACGTTTCTTCTTCAATTCTTCCTTTCCTACGTTTTTTTGATTTCTTCCTTGGTACCTTCCACTCAACGCTCCTACCACTGTCCGTTTTCTCAAACCTAAAGAACAAGCTCGCGAAGCTCAACGCCAGAAATTGAGTGGAAGAATCAAGATCATGGCAAGGTAAGGCGTGCTCTGTATTTCACTGATGTTGTGCATATCTCTGCGATTATCAGTCATCCTCTGGAAGAATTCATTCTAGGGCATAGATTTTTAGATGGTTGCGTTTTCTTTCCAATATTGTCTTTTCCTTACAGACTGGTGGAGTTGTATTTTGTGTCAATTGTCATTCTTTCGTAAACAAGATTATGCTTTATACTTCTATTATGTTTCTGGTTTTATCTTTTGCTCTTGAATTTGCAAATTGGTAGGATGGGCTTTCACCATTTTCCTTGAAGGATTTCCTCAAAGGCTAGATCTTGAAGTAGTTGCAAAATGCTAATGGCGAGGGTTAACCATGGTTGCTTCACATCTGGTTTTTGTGTAAGGTTTGTCATGGGTATATGGATAGATAATGTTTGTCAATGCCTTCACATTTGTAAAATTTGCAAAAATAGGCTGTCTCTGAGGAAAATTCCCTGGATGAATTGCATCAAATGATATTGTGTAATTGTGTTGTGCATAACGAGATAAATACTGTATATACACTGCATTTTGACATGTTTGGAATTTGCATGCCACCTTTGTTTTTCTAAATTTTGTAATTTGTAGAAAGTACGTGTCGAATCTGGGATGCTATACATTCCCATTGCAGTCCACGAATTTATGTGCCAAGACCTTCAATTGATGTTGCTGGTTAGATGATTCCCATAAGCTTGTTATTTGAGGCTTGTGCTGGCCGATTATCTTAATTGACTAATCCTTTGCAGGCAAGGATAATGTTCCATCTAGAACTGGTCCCTCCTCTAGCAATGGTTTGCAGAGCAATCAGATCTTATGTTGTGCTTACAACGCTAATGGGACTGTCTTTGTCACTGGTAGCTCAGACACTTTTGCAAGGGTGTGTTGAACTCCTGAAAGCATATCTTTTTTGATTCATTTGTTAACATACTGTACAGAACTTCTATCTGTTGCTATTGCTGTAGTTGTGGTTTATAACTTTGCTAATATTCAAACATATTCAGGTTTGGAGTGCCTGCAAATCTAGCACAGATGAGTCAGAGCAATTAATTCATGAGATTGATGTATTGTCTGGTCATGAGAATGATGTCAATTATGTCCAATTCAGGTCAGTCAGTTTTTATTGTAAATGGTTATTCCGCTTGATTCTCACATTAACTGTACTACTGCAGTGGCTGTGCTGCGGCATCAAGATCTTCATTGGTTGACACCTTAAAGGAGGAGCATTTTCCTAAATTTAAAAATACATGGTTTGTTAATAGCTGCTTAGTTCCTTTGATTTCGATAGTTAATCTTTTTTTGGCTGTCCAGGCACAAGAACCATTGTTTTAATTTTTGACAAATCTACTTAAATTCCATTGCTTTCTGTCATGACAACATTGCTTAAGGTCTTTTATTCATCGAATTTGTTGGAAGTTCTGGTCCATGAGCAGGAATAAATCACTTCAATTCTTGCAAACAGTGAGTTGCTTGTGGAATTGTGAATGACAAGTGACTATCGCTTTCAATATTTAATAGGGAGGGCTTCAATGGTGATAGAGGTAAAAATTTCTCCAAGTTGGGTACTATTCCAAGGCGTCCTGATAAGGAAGAAACAACAAAAGGGGATTCCATTTTGCTAGGAGGTGGCATGATTAATAAAGATCATAACAATTTTGGGTGAGGGATATTTGTTTATGCCTGATAATTAGATAACTCTTTGATCTTGTGTGTAGTTGACTCTGGAAAAATTAGCATACAGATAAAGTTAGAACCAGTGAGATGGCAACATTTTCACGCAAGCTGTCATTATACCAGAAGTGCTTATTGTTTTTGGTTCTATTTGATCTGGGATCTTCTGAAGTATAGACACACTTATGATCATTTAGATAAGAAGATTGAAGATGCAACCAAATGCTGGATGGAGACACTTTTTTTTTTTTGACTGAAATACTGGATTGATAATGTAGCGTTGTTACTGGGAATTGCTTGATTGATATGTATGGGAAATGTGCTTCTGTTGAGGAGGCAATATGCGTTTTTGATGAAATTAACAATAAAGACATAATTTCTTGGAATTCAGTTATAGCAGCAAGTGCTAGAAGTGGAAGAATTGAATTGTCATTAGGCAAGGAGGGATTACCGTTGGTGCAATGGCTCACATTCCTCCACACAAGCGGCATTCACTTGACAAGGGGAAGCCATCACCACGTGGAATTGTGGAATTAATTAGTTGAGTTGCAGTAGATATTGTGTTTTTCTATGTACTTACAGATGCATGTCAATTGTTGTATGTTTGTTGTTCAAGTGGTATTAGTTTCATTTTCTTTTCTCTTGTAGTCATCAAAGTCTGATGATTTTGGCTTGAGTTGTAATTTTGCAACATTAGTATTATCTTGTAATTTAGATTAGGTCCTTTTGTTCCTAATGTATTTATACACTTCTTATATACTATTATACATTGTTATACACTTCTTATACAATGTTATATGTTTATACACTTATTATACATTGTTATATACTGCTTGTACATTATTATACACTGTTTATACACTTCTTATACACTACTTATACACTTCTTATACATTGTTATACACTGTTATACACTTCTTATACACTCCTTATACATTGTTATACACTGTATACACTTCTTATACACTGCTTATACACCATTTATATAGTTATTATACACTGCTTATACATTTTTTATACACTGCTTATACATTGTTTATACACTACTTTTACACTGTTATATGTTTATACACTTATTATACATTGCTATACATTACTTATACATTATTATACACTGTTTATACACTTCTTATACACTACTTATACACTTTTTATACATTGTTATACACTGTTTATACACTGCTTATACATTGTTTATACACTACTTATATATTGTTATACATTATACACTTCTTATACAATGTTATATGTTTATACACTTATTATACATTATTTATAAACCCTTTATACACTGTTTATACATTGTTTATATATTATTTATACACTGTTATACATTGTTTATACATTATTTATACACTACTTATACATTGTTATACACTCTTTATACACTGTTTATACATTGTTTATACATTATTTATACATTGTTTATACACTGTTTATACACTGTTATAGATTTTTTATACATTATTTATACATTGTTTATACATTATACACTGTTTATACATTTATTATACATTGTTTATACATTGTTTATACACTGTTTATACACTGTTATAGATTTTTTATACATTATTTATACATTGTTTATACATTATACACTGTTTATACATTGTTTATACATTATTTATAATCTGTTATACATTGTTATACACTGTTTATACACTTCTTATACATTGTTATACATTATTATACACTTCTTATTTATTATTATACATAATTTATACATTGTTTATACACTTTATACATTGTTTATACACTCTTTATAAACTCTTTATATATTGTTATACACTATTTATACACTTGTTATACATTGTTATACCTTCTTATATATTATTATACATTAGTTATACATTGTTATACAATGTTTATACACTTAGTATACATTGTTATACTTTCTTTATACACTGCTTATACATTATTATACTCTATTTATATATTAAGATACACTATTACATTGATTATACCTTAATTATACCTTAAGATACACTATTCTAGTGATTATACCTTAGTTATTCCTTATTTATACCCTATTTATACCCTAAGATACATTATTATATTGATTATACATTACTTATACATTAATTATACCTTAAGATACGCTATTACAGTGATTATACCTTTTTTATACCTTAATTATACCTTAAGATACACTATTACAGTAATTATACCTTAGTTATACCGTAATTATACCTTAAGATATACTATTACAGTAATTATACATTAGTTATACCTTAATTATACCTTAGTTATACCTTAAGATACACTATTACATCGATTATACATTAGTTATACCTTAATTATACATTATGATACACTATTACAGTGTTTATACCTTAGTTATACTTTAATTATACCTTAGTTATAGATTAAGATACACAATTACAGTGATTATACTTTAATTATACCTTAGTTATACCTTAATATACAAAGGCATAATTAGTTATACTTTAGTGAAAAAAATATGTCGGAAAAAGTATATACATATGGACTTTGTTTCGAAGATAAAAAAAAAATAAAAAAAACTTTCTAAAGTCGGATGACAAAAAAATAAACGGATTGAGAGATAAATATAAAATTAGATTTAAAATTATAAAAAAGGAGAGGGAAACGTGGACAAATTAGAGGATGTATTTTAGAGATTATGATTTTTTACTTTTGTTGTTTTTTGGGCAAAATTCACGTAAAACAGGAATAAGTTTTTAAGGTATTTTTGAAATTTTGGAAGGTTTTTTATGTATTTATGTAAACTTTTTGATTTGTATGTAAAAAAGTTATATAGTGTCAAAAGGTAAGTATTTATGTAAAAACCCTAAAAGAAAAGCAGACATAACAATGGGCCAATCAGCCCATCAGGGCACAATGCTAAGGTCCATCTTAAAATGAAAACTATGGGTATGTACATAAGCCCTATAAAGCAGGCCCATTGGCCCAGCTTCACTTGAGTTGTGTCACAGTATAACATAAAAATATATTTCTGAAAAACGTCGACAGCAGGGTTCGAACCTGCGCGGGCGAAGCCCAACAGATTTCAAGTCTGTCTCCTTGACCACTCGGACATATCGACTTTCGCGTCGAAAAAGTTTGAATTGTCTTAGTTAATGAAATCCGTATTTACTCCGGTCGAGCTTCATGGAGAATATATTTAAGTAGATAAAACTACATAGACAAATTGCTTGAACAACATCACCATCCAAAAAATAAATAAATAAATAAATAAATAAAAGAATGTGGGTAATGTCTTTGTCACTCACTTTAAGTAATTATAAATAATTATGCAAGTGATTTGACATGCTAAAGAAAACAATTCATATGATCTCAAATAGTATTTCTATATTTCGAATTGATGTGGATAAGTACTGGCACAATGTGTATAAAATTAGTATATAGCTAAAAGAAATTGTTGGGATGCTAGGAATCTACTCTTATATGATAAAATTAAACTACTTTCTGCCTTAAATATATATACAACAACAAAGGCCTCTCATATAGAAAAATATGTACTTGTGGGGTATTTTGGATGTAAAAGTGCCAAAAAGGCAGATCGGCAACTTGCCAACTTTTGCTGATTTTTTTTTTTTTTTAATATTGATTTAGGAAATTAATAATTCTCCATCAGTTCTGAAAAGATATTTTTGTTTGAAAATGTTTATTAATTAAAAGAAAAAAGAAACATTGACTCTAATTTAGTTGGTTAACACTATTGGATCTTGTCTTGAATAATGATAGCTTCTCAAATTTTGTTACTTTTTATCTCTGAATTATATATTGTAATATTGTAAATAATTTATTAATTTGGTAGTTAATTATATCAATTTTTAAAGGGGTTTCCTCTGCACACAAACATAAATAAACGAACCATGTAAAAAATATTAAAATAAAACAATGAGAATCATGCGGGATACAGCCATCACCATCAAGCTTTGGGTTTTTTTCTTTTTCATTATTATATTAATAGAGGCAGCATTGATTAAGTTTGAAGTTTGGTTATTGATTAGGTAGCAATACGAACATTTATTGAGCCACTATTTATAAACGTGGGGACCAATGATTCTTAAAGCATTAATTAGATTGGATCCAAATTAGTTCACACTTCACCCTGATAAAAAATCATTTAAATGCATCGACACAATTTGGTATGTATGTAGATAAATTATGGAGCAACTATAAAACTATCATAGCTTGATTGGTTGTAAATTTAAAATCGTTTACACTAGAAATTTCGAGTTTTATTTAATATTTTCTACCAGCTTCCGTTAAAAAACAATAACAAAAGGATTAATTTTATTAATTAAAAGAATGGAGCACAATAAAAATTGAAGATATCATCCAATACAGTAACCACAAGTAAAATACATGCTCCAGTATTCCAAAAATTGTGGACCATTTTCAATTTTCATGCGATTTAAAAAAAGATATAACAAGAATATTTGAAAAATAATTTTACACGTCTTTTATTATTATTATTTTTATTTATATAACTTACTAATATGAGTGGCTTTTACTCATTCAGCAACTTCTTCAAGTTACTAATTTAGGATGACAAGTCCTTGACCTTGCCATTAGCCTTTCCTTGGAGTTCTTGAACTTTCGGCGTTGGTCTTGGTAGTTTTGTGGGAGGACCGAACCACTCTAAGCTCTTGGATAACCTCAACATGCGTCATAAGCAGTGAAACTAACACCTTTTATTTCCTAAGATAAAATATCATGTATACTTGCAAGAGGTACCTCACACTCATGAAAAAAAAATGATGAAACTAGATCCATTTCTAAAGATATACTGGATGAAAAGTCTAGTATTTTGGTCATTTATCCCCAGATACACTGGATAACATGTTTCTTATGTAAATAGGAAGATAAGACGCATTTCTAATTAAGAATTATTGTTTAATAATAAGATTAATTTCCACGCGTGCCTGTACATAAAACACATTATAAATGACAATCAAACTTATAAACAGACAAATGATGTTGCAATTGAACTATAAGTCTCTCATACATATATAAAAGGCTTAGGCTCTAAGTTTGATTAATGTAACCTCTCAATTTTTCATTACTCTCTTTTTTATGAGAACCGTTATTGACTAAAATACCAGAGTATCTGTCCTCCGTTATAATAGTGGACACCTTTCTTTGTTTTGGAATTTAAAGAGGAAAATCTGACCAAATCAACAATAAATATCCCAACAAACTTAGAGGACTTTCTCTTCAATCAGATTAATGTTAGAAATTAGATTATTAGCGATTAAAAGATTAGGAGAGAGTTGATATAATGGCGGTTGAAGTTTGGCATTTTTTGTGCGTAGACCGCATAAGGACATGAGAATATTGAGAGAGGCAATGATAGCAGTGAAGAAGCTTGTTGGATATATCTGAAAAAGCAAACTACCAATATAATATTAAATTGGAAATAAAATATATTATTTTATAACGAATAACATTACATTATATTGCATTTTGGATAGGATAAGAATAAGATAGAGGGAATTGATGTTGATATTGATATATGAGTTTGGATAATATACGGCCTTACACTTCCCGGAAAAGCCACTTCAGTTCAGTGTTCCCAATATGCTACATTTTCATTTCTACCCTGTAATTTGCTACTTCATATGTTTTTGTCTTCCAAATTGAATTCTTTTTTTTCTTTTTCTTTTTTTTTAAATGTATGTGTACAATTAACCGTCGCTAGGAGTCAGTTGTTGTCCCATATAAAATTACATATGGATAGTTTAATAGGGATAACAGTTCCTTAACCTAATTTGGAGAAATTTTCTATATTTTTAACGTTTTCATGTGGTGTGATTTCGTTATCATTATTTCTGTATTAGTTCAATTTCACCTTTTTTGAAATTTTAGTCGATGAATTCATTAATTAATTATTAGAAATTCAAATATTCACCGATAATTCTTTCTTCATCTAGTATTACTTAAAAAAATAAAAAATAAATAAAAAAAAGAAAGTAAAACCATGGTACAACAATGAATTTAAATTGCATCCTTGAAAAATATTAAAAATAGAATACCACATTTTTTCAAATATATATGTTAATTAGGGTTATTATCATTAGTATTATTATATTTACTCCATATGGACCACAAAATTTTATAATTATGCAGTTAACCAGTACGTAATAATAACAGATAAGGTTGGTGGTTCAGGAGTTGCAATAACAGAGAAACAGATTATGCTAAAAAAAAAAAAAAAAAGATTTAGTTAATATATATTATTAAGGTAGAGACCGTGAGCAACCTTTTTTTAATCTTTGTTCTTTAAGATTTATTTATCCAAAATTTTTGTCATGTGATATTTATTATATTCGTTTTTATGGACAAGAATATGACAATAAACTAACGTGACAATACAACCAAATTTCAATACTAATCCTACCACTTGTAAGAAATAGATATTAAATAAATAATTTATGGAGAAAAGGGACGCCAACTAAATTGACAAAACTTACACCCTTTTATAATTTGATTAAGAAAATAAAGCTCCTCATTCGATGCATTTCTATTATCTTTTTTTTTTTTTAATTTGACATTTATTATTAATTAAGAGGAAAACATCGGAGGATTTATGGATTGGATAATCACAGAAATAAATTCCTTGGTTTGTCGTTTGTAAAATATTACTTGTAGTTTAAAATTTTTCGAAATAAGATATGTGGTCTTACAATGTTAATAAAAATAATATAACATCCAATATATTTTCTAAAAACTCACTTATCCTTCTAATTTTCACCTGAAATCTTGCATAATAAACCTTAATGACAAAGTTCATAAATTTTTAGAAAGTACATATATTTCTTTTAATTAATAATGAGAAAAAAAGAAAAAAAAATTCCAAAAATTTTTAAAACTTTATACATATTGTTAAATAATATGTATAAAATATTGAGTAAAACTAAGTTTCGCACAGAAATCATGTTACTGGTGTAAACGTTAGGTTTTTAATCTAATCTCTACGCAAAACTCAATGTTTTCTAGTATCTAGCATCTCAATAATTTATATACATTATTAAATAAATTTCCATCAAGTTTTGAAGTTTTGAACATTTTTTAGCTATTTTTCAATTTTTTATAAATTATTTATTTATTTATTAATTATTAAAAATATAAGCACTTCACAAAAATTTTCAAGTTCGACACTATGGTCCATTGTATTTTAATTAACCAATATATAAAATTTCAGATAAAAATTCGAATGATAAGTGAGTTTTTAGGGAGTATATTAGATAATAGATTATTTTTATTAATATTATGAAACCACGTGTCCTATTTTATAAAAATTCTAACCACTGATACCATTTTATAAATGACCAAAATCAAAGAGTTTATTTTTGTAACTATCTTTATTTTTAATTTTAATTTTAATTTTTTTTATTGGCGAGGTAGGTGTGAGTGTTGAACTACTTTGAGTAATCAATAATGTGAAATTGCTTTTGAGTTTTCACTTTTTAAATTTTTAACCGTTTGTCCGTTCCCTTGGACTTTCTACGGGAAAAATGTAAAATTGCATCAAATATGAAATATTATCCATATGAAAATTTTGGTTTAAATATAATGAAAAATATTTTTTTATTAACTTTAATTAATTTTTTATAGAATGCAAAAATATTAAAAAAAATATATTTTTTTATAATATTTTTCGTGAAACAAATTTAACTTTGAAAAGCATTCACAAGATGAATTTCATTAAAACTGAATAAATATTTCAGAAATTAAATTGAAATGCTATTGTAATCATATGGAAATATAAAAGGTGGTAACTGAGATTTTTTTTTTTTTTTAATTTTTTGGGTAGTTGTGATTATTAGAAGAATATGAAATGGTATAGCAAGGACAAGAGTGGAAGGAGGTTGGTTCATAAATCTACTGTGACAGAGATGATACCGGTACCGGATAAACTCCGGGAATATTCTAGATCTAAATCAAATTTCTTTTTTAGATAAATGTTTTTTTTTTAAAAAAAAAAAAACCAGGAACTTAATTAGCATATTGCAAGATTATAATGGGGATAAGCAAAACAAAAATGAAGGCAGACGTACAGCAAAGTAAATATAAATTTGCAGTTGTCATTACATATATTACACCTGTTCATAATCTGGTCGGCCCGTTCTGAGTCCTTCATATGATTAATATGCTTCCTTAATGGATGTCAGAAGGGGAAACAAAAAAACACATTTGACCTGCACTTGTTGATGGGATTGGTTACTGGCCCGCCAAAGTTATTTCTCAAAAACTTTGGCTCAGACATGTATTTTAGATATTAGCTAGATTTATCTTAGTCCAAATTCAATTTGATATCATATTGAGTAGACTAGCTTGGAAGTTGTAATTGTCATGCTTCGAGTCTAATTAGATCTCAACTTGCAAAAAATTTACAGACTAAGTTAGATTTGGATTAACATGTTTAGTAAATCCGATTACACCGTACACTCATCCGAAATATATCGGATGAATAGATATAGTATAGAGATGACAACTTTTGTAATTACTTCTTATAATTTTATCCATCTAGTACTAAAATTATAATTTTGATAAATTTATTTATATTAAATTTCAAGTAACTACTTCTAAATAAATGTCGTTTTAGTTTTTTTAGTTTGTTCCTTTTTAAATGACGTTTTATATTATTTATGTACTTTTGATATTATTTTTTCTAATTTGCCCTTATTTTTTTCAAGAGATATGTTTAATATTAATCGAGAATATCACATGGTAATTAAAAATAAAGAGAATTTTATTAATGGTAGATTAGTTATTTTAATAGCTCAATAAATTCTTCATTGGTCTTGGTGAACAAAATAATATATATTAGGAACAGATGGAGTATTAGATTTGTTTTGTTTAATTTAAGTACTAATTATATAATTTTAAAAATATTATCTTAAAGTGTATAGAGGCTTTAAATTAATTATAGTTTTTATAAGTATACATGAGTAGTGTTGATTAAGTGAATAATCTCTGTTTGTTGACTGGATGAAAGTAGTTCCAATTTTGTCTAGTCAGTTCAGTACAAGGATTATAAATTTATGATGCTTAAGTGTGTGTGTTTTCTCTTTTTCTTTTTTACTATATGCTCAAAGCAATAAAAGAATTTAGAGAAGTTAGTCTAGAGTTGATTATGATATCCTTAAAATATTTTAAATTTTCTACGAAAAAAAAAATTATTTGATTTCACGCATTTGTAGGTAGAAAAATATAATATAGTATTATTTATTGATTTTGTTGATTTGATATCTAAGTGGTTCATTTTTATTGACATGATATGTTGAGTTGATGATATGATATATTGACTTAGGAGGTGTTTGTTTCTAATTTTTAGAGCAATTTTTAGCTCTTCACTCTAAAAAATAAAAAATCTAGTGTTTGGTTATATTTATTAAACAGTAGCTTTTAACTGTTTTGTAAGAAAAAACAATTTTTCACAAAAAACTTTTTATAATTATTTGACTTTTATAAATTTAACATTTCCAAAATAAATAAATTATATTTTTATATAAATATGTAGATCTGTTTTATGGATTTTTTTTATGTCTATGAATATTAAAAAATTAAGCGAGATCAATTTTTCAAATTAATTTATTTAGATTAGTTTCATTTTTTTTTTGAATTTATATATATTAATTAAATCAAAGATTGAAAATATATTACTTTGAAGCATTTTATTTAGATGAATCACTATTTAATGAAAATAATAACTTTTGAATTGTATAATATGTTAAAATTATTTTCAAATTATTAAATTATGTAATTGTTTTTATCAATATTTCTATAATATTTTTATTTTTATATGATTATTGTATTCTGGCATAAAATATATGTTTATATTAGTCTTTTTACATCTTAATAGCAACAACCGATTATAAATTTATTAAACACTATCAATCAATTAGCTAATAACTAACAACTTACTGCAACAACAACAGATATTAGTTAACAGCTGAACCAAACAAGTTATTAATAAGATAAGAAATATGTTAAATAAAAAGCTTTTTGTTCATAGTGTAATGTAATTTTTTTTTTAACCGAAAATATCATATTCCTTCACTGGGAGATGCCCAAAACACAAACCCCTCCCAATACGAGATAATTAATTACATACGAATTGTTTTATGTTTTTCAAAATTTTCTTGTCCGAAAAAAAGAAGTTAATAATTATACATGTAGGAGAAGACGAAATTTCAAAGAATAAATAAATCAATAAATAATTGCGTCCGTTATTTGCCGAGTGAAACAATGAAGAAAATTCATATATTAGAAAATCTTCAGCCAAAATAGGAAGTAGTAAACACATGCACGACTAAGAATTTTGACTTATCTTTTGTTTCTTGTGTATTTAGTGTTTTATTTATACACAATTTCTGTATTTAGACTTAATACGTGACTCAGCAGCAACATACTAACCCCAACCATTTTCCAATAAAAGACAATTATTGTTCTAATTTCTAATTTCTCAATTTCTATCCCAAATCCTAAACAAAAAAACCATATTTGTCGCAACCAAAAAACAAATCCAACACTGAATCCTGTTTGTATCTTTTTTACGAACAAAACCCCGAGTGGCATTGCTGCAAATAAAACGAATACTGATGCCATCTTTCTGAATAAAAACAATAGAAGCAATGAATCCACCACATCTTCTTCACCCCGTCGGTGTCTAAAACCAGCGTTTTCCGTATCATTATCGTCATCCTCAGTGGCCCTCTTTGTTTTTTCCCTTATTAAACTGTAAAGTTCCTTTCTTTTTCTTTCTATAAAAGCTAATCACGCCTCTTTTTTCTGTTCAAAAAAGAAAAGAAGAAGAATCGCAAAATCCCCAGGCATTGATTGAAGAAATTTTTGTTTAGTATTGTTCTTGTTTTTGAAGATGATTGGTAGATTGAAGGAGAATTTTATCGGGTTTGTGAATAATAGATGGCTGGTATTTGTGGCCGCAATGTGGATACAATCGTGTGCTGGAGTTGGGTATTTATTTGGGAGTATATCTCCTGTTATAAAGAGCTCTTTGAATTATAATCAGAGGCAATTAGCAAGTTTAGGTGTGGCTAAGGATCTCGGAGATAGTGTTGGATTCTTAGCTGGGAGTTTATCTGAAATTTTGCCTTTGTGGGGTGCTTTGCTTGTTGGTGCCTTGCAGAATCTTGTTGGCTATGGATGGGTTTGGCTTGTTGTTACTGGTAGACTTCCAGCTTTGCCTTTGTGGGCTGTGAGTTATCAAACTTTTTGAGTTAATTGCTCCTTTTCTTCCTTTTTCTGTTATTGCTTCATAAATTATGAGATACGGAAAATTGATTGATTGTCTTCATTGCAGATTTTGTCAATTTGATCTAAGTTTTTGTTTGGAGCTTAGCTTCATGCTTTGACTTTACTCTGCTTTTGTTTGGAGATGAAACTTCCATTATATTTATGATTGTGTGTAAATTTTGTGGAAAGATTCCTTGATTGACCTTTTCTTGATCCAGTTTTATCAAAGAAATAAACTCCAAAATCATTTCTTTTTCCTTTCTCATTGTTCTTTGTAAGATTTTTGTTAAAATTCTTCTTATACGATAATTGGGGTTACTTTATGAAATTTCTTAATGTGTTTTGTAGACATATAATTAACATTGTGTTGTTTCATTTTTTTCATTCAGCTTTTATGGGGAAATTCCCACCAAACTTACTTTCTATAGGACTTGTGCACAGATCAAAAAACAAATGTTCTACATCTTACTTCATTAGGGATTCAATTGACAGTGCACGCAAATTGAATTATGACTTCCAGACAGATCAAAATTCAAATATGTGCTTCTGCCTTGCATAAATTTTTGAGTTATTCAGAAGCAGATTTATGACATTAAGGAGTGAAAAATGTTTTAATTCACAGTGCATACAAGTTGAACTTTTTGAAACAGAAATCAATTTTGCCAGGCAATTATGTTTTATGGTTTACTGAATTGTTATCATATGTTTCTATGCAGATGTGTATCCTTATATTTGTGGGGAACAATGGCGAAACATACTTCAATACAGCTGCTTTAGTTTCTTGTGTACAAAACTTCCCCAAAAGCCGGGGTCCTGTTGTGGGAATACTGAAAGGCTTCGCTGGCTTAAGTGGTGCAATTTTGACGCAAATATACACGATGATCCATTCCCCTGATCATGCATCTCTTATTTTCATGGTTGCAGTAGGGCCGACAATGGTAGTTATTGCTATGATGTTCATTGTAAGACCTGTCGGAGGTCATAGACAAGTTAGACCAACTGATGGGATGAGTTTTCAATTCGTTTATAGTGTGTGCATTCTTTTGGCTGCTTATTTGATGGGTGTCATGCTCCTTGAAGATCTAGTGGATGTGAGCCACAGTGTAATCATAATTTTTACAGTGATTTTGTTCATTCTCATTTTGCTTCCAGTTGTGATTCCTATTTCATTGAGCTTTTTCCAAGAGCCTAGAGATCCAGCAGAAGAAACTCTTTTATCTGAGGCACGGAAACAAGAAGCTGGAAAATCCGAAAATGATGCAAATGAGGTAATATTCAGTGAAGTGGAAGATGAGAAGCCTAAGGATGTAGACTTGCTTCCAGCATTAGAGAGGCAAAAACGAATTCAACAGTTGCAGGCAAAACTGTTCCAAGCAGCTGCAGAAGGAGCAGTCAGGGTCAAAAGAAGAAGAGGTCCTCATAGAGGCGAGGATTTCACCTTGATGCAGGCATTGATCAAGGCAGACTTTTGGCTTATTTTCATCTCACTTTTATTGGGCTCTGGATCCGGGTTGACTGTGATTGATAACCTGGGTCAAATGAGCCAGTCTCTAGGATATGATAATACGCATATATTCGTGTCCATGATCAGCATATGGAACTTTCTTGGCCGTGTTGGCGGGGGCTACTTTTCCGAGATTATTGTGAGGTAAACAGCTGAACAGTTATTCCATTGTCGCCTGGATCCTAAAATCATATTTTGATGTTGTGTCGTCCGCCTCATTTACGTGTTTGATGTAATTCAGGGACTATGCATATCCAAGACCAATAGCAATGGCTATTGCCCAATTTATTATGGCAGTTGGGCACGTCTTCTATGCTTTTGGGTGGCCTGGTGCAATGTACATTGGCACATTATTGATCGGGCTTGGCTATGGAGCTCATTGGGCAATTGTACCAGCTGCTGCATCTGAGTTGTTCGGCTTGAAGAAGTTTGGTGCTCTCTACAATTTCCTCACTCTTGCAAATCCAGCGGGTTCACTCGTCTTCTCTGGACTAATTGCAAGCAGAATATATGACCAAGAAGCTGAAAAGCAAGCTCATAATCATAATCACCATATCCGGCCAAATGCAGAATCATTCTTTCCAGGATTTTTTGGTGTGGATGAACCTCTCAAATGTGAAGGTTCTGTATGCTTCTTCCTTACCTCCATGATTATGTCAGGATTTTGTGTGATTGCAGTTATCTTGAGCTTGATTCTTGTGCATCGGACTAAGGTCGTCTATGCCAACCTCTACGGGAGATCTCGTTCTTGATTGATTTTTTTTTTAATATAGTTAAATTTATTTGTTCTTGCTATAATGTTGTTTGTATGATGAAGCAAAGTTTTGTAAAAGTCTTCATGCTTTTGGGAACAAGTATTGCAGGAAAAGTCAGTGAGCAAAGTCAAGCATACTCTAGAGAAATCTTCATTAAAAAGTTCTTGAATATTTTGTTTTGGCATATTTGATTTGTTTATTTTTTTTTTTTTGTCCTATGCATAACTGATTTGTTTGAAAGAGATGATGTTTTTGAGTGTTGAAATATTGTAAAAGTTAAATTTCTATTTTGTGTCTCATCATTTATGTAATATCAGTATAAGTTCTTTGGACATTCTATTAGAAGCGAGTGAAATTTACTCATTCTTTAAATTTGTTTCCCCCTCCTTTGAAGTCGATTTATGTAAAATCAATTTTTGTTTTAGACAGTCTTAACATGTTAGATTCATGGCCATATGTCTTCCAACCAATTTGGTTGGTTTGACTAGAACTGGCTGTCGCGAATAAGAAACATCTGTTGAAAATCAGATAATATGTGATTTCATATCATTGGGCTGACATGTTGGAGATAATTTTTTTTTTATTACTTTTTTGGTACACCGTCGAAATAGATTTTGATTAATGTTTTTTGATATTATATTATAACAAAAATATGGAATTAAAATTATTATTATGACATGTAAGAAAAAATCAATTGCGAATGCAACTGCCTGTAGGGATTATAGAATCATTATTCATATTTATATTTTCTTAAAAGATGTATACCCTTCTTCTAAGTGGAAGTAAACAAGGAAAAACTGTTTGGTTGGAGTTTTATTAAGATATAGTATAGTACATGGAGTTTTTTTTTTTTTAAAATGAGTTTGTTTTGGAGATTATCAAATGAACCATGGTAATTTTATAGTCTTAAAATAAAAAAATTATCCGCATTTTTAATATTCCAAACCGGGTGTTAAAATGAAACATTATGTCAAAAATAAAAGGAAACATGTAAAATATGCTATGGATTTTAGGCATATATATTATTATATTATTTTGTGTACACTTTATTTTCAACTTTTTAATCTCACCGTCCAATAAGCACGACAAAACTGCATTCAACATCAAAGATAATTATTGGCAAATGAAAGTTTAATTTCCTAGAAAACAAAAGAATCAATCAATCATAAAATATCTTACCAACAATTTTTCTTGCTTGTCCATATAATTACCTATTAGATGGCCCATTATAGCTGTTGAGCAGAAATGTGATTAAATAACACATTTTTCTTGTAAAGAGCAATTTGCTTCACATGAAATTATTGCATGTGAATTGCGATCGACCACACAATATATACAATTAATTAATTAATTAAACAGTAATGCTATAAAAAGTAACTAAATTAGTATGCTTTTTCGTTATCACATTTTCAATTTTTGTCATATCCATGTCGTTTATTCCATCATTTTTGAAGAAAAATTGAACAATGATAATTAAAAGTCATCAAGTAATTGATTAATTAAGAACAGTGCAATCAGTCCTTATGGTTCCCTGATTACCAGTCTTAACTCCAACTCTACCAAGCTGTCTCATGGCAGCGACAAAAGCAGCATTAAAATCTGATGAACTATTAGCGAATTTATTAACAGTAAATCTGGATTCAGAATCAGTAAAAAGAACTTGATCGGAAGCAAGCAAGCCCTTGCCGGAAACTAGGTTTTGATAATACGCATTGTCAAAGATTCGAGGGGTAGTCGGGTCCAACTCGATGGCGATATCAGGAGAAACATCCTGAGGGCAAGCAGCCATCATCTGCTCTGCAAAATCTGGATTTAAAGAAGGATCCACCGGAGAAGATGATGAAAATGAATATAATCGATTGGCAAAACGATTGCAATGAGAGAATCCGATCGTATGAGCTCCGGAGAGTGCGATCATGTCGGTTTGGGTAAGGTTGTTTTTAGCAAAAATGGCCTCGAGTTGAGGTAGATTGAAGCTTGGTTCCGGTAGGTTTCCGGCTACGAGTGACGCTTTCGAAATTAAGCCATCTCGACGACCCAATTCCACGCTGAATGACGGACCTCCCGCCTGAGAAAATCAAAAACCATGGCTTCATTACATCCGTTCAAAGTTCTTGGGCCGGCCTTGGGTTATAGATTTAACTGCAAGCCCAACCCAAGTCCACTCATTAAGAATGTACAAGTAACAAATTAAAAGTTTATTATATACAATACATTTATGTATAGGATTCTATATCAAATTAAAAATATATAACTATTCGGGTCCAATCCGAGCCAGAATTAGGTTTTGAACCTATTCCCTGTAACAACTCGCATTCACTCGGGTGTTAATGGGTTCGTATTGAGTATTCAAGCTATAGCTATAACTTCTATGTATAAGCACAATCCATATAAAGTTCATGAATAAGTCTAATTTTTATTTTCCATCTTAATTAATATGAAATTTAATTGACTCAAAATGAAAATTTGCATGTTAATTACATTTACAATCTAATGTTTTTAATTAGAATACCCATTTAGTCTAAACATGTGATTTGTCAGAATAATTTTATAATTATTTTTACAAGATTATGGACCAATTCAAAATTGATTATTCTAGATACATGCATACCTACATGTAATAGTATCATTTTACTAAATTTTTATGATAAAAAAAAAAATAAATAAATAAACTAAAAAAGCCAAATTAATTTTTCAAAGTTTACTTCCGGACAATTTGACAAGTAGTAGAATTTGAAAGGCTAAAATAACCATTTGTCCGTATTGAGAGGATAGAAGGAAATAAACTTACAAAGACTACAACATCTCTAGCAGCAATGGCCATAATATCAGCACAAGAAACAATTCTGGGACATAGTGCCTCTACTGCTTCCTTTGCTTTTATAATTGTGTCGAATCCATCTCCTCCTAGTGATTTATTATCCTCTGCATCTTTCTCAGCGTCTCCATTTTCTGATGCCACCATTACTGATGCATCACAACCCTAGAAAAATATGAGCATTGAAAAATTAAAAAATATACATGTATATTCCATTGAAAGGGATTCATATGGGCTGTTATCTTTTCATTTTAATATCTTCAAATGAAATCCTAAAAATTAATTAGAATTTTCTTAGTTAATTATTTAACTATTGGACAGATATATTAATGGAAAACTGAATCAAGTTATGTTGTTATGTTCAAAATACTAATGATGGAGAAATTAATCCAATTCCAAATTTGACTTGCGAAATTAACAGACTAAAGTAGCAGTTGAAGAGATACTAAGACACGCAATTAAAGTGCGACCAATTGGCCAATTCCAACTTCCAAACTTGATATACTTAGAATCAAAGCCGGCTATGTTTAACAGGGAGACCTTTGGTCATCATAAATATTCAAATCAAAAACTCAAATGGGAAAAGGAAATTGGGAAACAATCCAGGTTGGAAATATTGGAAACGATATTTCAAGAAAATATGTAAATAATAAAAATATAAGTAAATAACTTGAAGTAAATAATCTTGAAAAAATAGAATTTATTGTGAGATGATCCATACATGATCAACTAATTAAGAGATTTGAGTATATGTCGTCTCTCGCCAAGGAACAAGTTTTCACTTTTCTTAAATCGTATACATGAATAGAAACTTAGAAGATTCATTTTCTCAAAGAGTTTCATCAATCAAAATGTTTCGAAAATGTGAAAATTCTTTAAAATCAAGGTTCCGGTATTATACATAATCATTATAGGTAATTGAGAGGATTTAAAGCATTATAAATAGCTAGTTTGTATCAATTAATTAAGTTCACTGCTTCAAGAATATGCAAGGATTTAAGAGGATGATCGAAAGAAAATTTCTATTATGGACTGAGACCATGGTAGTCCACATCGTTGGATGTGTAACAGGTTTAGCAACTATGATAATGTATCAAGTATCAAATAATGCGGACCATCATGGTTCCGGACCACAGTAGAATTTCTCGATAGATTAAAGTGAGAATAGCAAGAGATGAGATATAGTACCGTAACAAAACAATCATGGAAAAATAAACGCAGAGTAGTTGGAATTGTAATGGGAGCCTGGCTCAACTTTGTGAAGACAACTTGCTTCACTATGGCTTCTACAGTTGGACAAGAAGAAGTGTAAAAATTCTCTCTCAATTCTCCTTCTCCCTCGCTCATTATCACCATCATTAATATTAACAAACCTCGCCATTTCTCCATTTCCTTCACAACCTATTTTATATAAATAATTATTACAACTTCTTCTGTGTTTCTCTATCCCTGCACGTTTATCCTTCGACTATATATACAATCTTTCATCCGTAAATTAAGAACACGTAAACCTCTTTAAATGATAAAAAGAAGTTTCATCATATATACTTGGTCCATTGCCCAAAAATGATTTATAATTTTCTAATATTCTAATTGTCTGTCCAATTAAATTTAGCCAAGTCATCTTCAATATCTCACTTCTTGTGCTGAAAAGTGCTAATTATTTATATTAATTATTAATTTTATCCCAAAAATATATGTAATTGATCAAATGTCTGAGTGTGTAGTTGCGTACGCACATCATCATCAGCTAATCTGGTATGACTCGATTATGTTGTTAATTAGTTGACACAGGTAGATTAATCAATTAATTAGTCTTTGATGTAATAAGAATATAACAGGTAATAATAAATACCTTTTGTCTAAGGTATTTCTCCAGAAGGGATAAGTTTTAGGCCTTTGAACCAATAACTATTGGTTACAGTGATACGGGGTTACTTCTCCTTAAACAATGTCTTAGGTCCGAACTTTATGGATAGAAAAAACAGTTGTTGAGAGTCTAAGAGAGTTTCACCTCTATAAAAAAGTCGTCCCGGTTGGAATCTAGATTTAACTAGTTGATTTAGAAAATAAAAAATAAACGTTTGATATTGAATTTCCTTTGCTTGTGAATTTGAAATGACAGTGACATATTAACAAATCTGTTGATGACTCCATGCTTATTTTCTTCCCTAGCATTTATAAATAAGTTTAGGCCAACAGTTTAAAAATTCTTGTTGGACTTATATGTGGAATTGCTTGTTAAGGATGATTTATATTTTCGTTTCATTTCCCCCATTAATACATTACTTTCATAAATTCAACAGTAGTATTGTGATTTTGAGAAGATTTGGTTAAAACGTGCCCAAAGTCTTTACAAAAATATTTGATTGATGCACTACATACAAATATATCATTAAATTCTTTTAAGGGAAAAAAAAAATTAGCCCCTGCCCTATACATTAATTACCTTTTTGACCTTGAACTTATAATTTGGCCCTTTCACTCCATGATGTATTATAATTTAGCATCTTTGAATGCCAAATCAAAAGGTTAGGAGATTGGTGTATAGGCCAACGGCCAAAAGGGTTATATATATATATATATATATATATATAGATCTCTTCTTAGCCAAAAGAATTTAACTTAGCAACTAATAACTGTTAATCATATATAAACAATTTCATAAGTTAAAAGAATACAAATTTTACAGGCTTATAGTTCCAATGTACGTGCTTAGTGTCAACAAAAGCAAAGGCATCTCACCCAATTTGACCATGAAAGAGAACTTATTCATTCCTCTTGACGTAATCATGTACCTGTAATTAAATAATTAATTGTAAGAAGAAAATCAATATCAAACAGAAATAAGTGATTTGTCCGGACCAAAATCTCCGTCTTAAAGGTATAGGAATCTCTACTGGGCTTGGCTATACCATAATTTCCCTGTAAGAGCTGAGCCGGGTAGTGACTCTTGTCAACCTTTAAGGCACGAGGAATTGGTTCCGTACGTTCCTTTGTTTTGCCTTATTATTTTCCAAACCAGAAAACTCACGGTTTGCTATTCAAAATATCCAAAACCTTCGGCCCGGTCTTAGGGCCAGTGTTACCTAATCGAGAAAGGATCGACCGCTCACACTTCTCAAGGTTGAGACAGTATGAAAATGGAGTCCCATGTTCTTTTTGTAAAGGAAAAAAGAATACGCTATATATGTGAACGTGTCAACTGATTAGATAGTGAGGAATTGGCTTGATTGACTTAGAATAGGCTCTCTTGCTTTTCTTTTACGATATTGGTTTTAGCTTCCAGTGCTTTCTTTTAATCGAAAAAGATGACTTCTAAATTCAACAAAACAAAAAGTTTATCAGGACATTAAGATGCAATTAGTAAGTCCTCTATGCTAATTGATTTTCTTCTTAAAATTAATTATTTAATTACATGTACATGATTACGTCAAGAGGAATGAATCAGTTCTCTTTCATGGTCAAATTGGGTGAGATGCCTTTGCTTTTGTTAAGACTAAGCACGTACATTGGAACTATAAGCCTGTAAAATTTGTACTCTTTTAACTTATCAAATTGTTTATATATAATTAACAGTTATTAGTTGCTAAGTTAAATTCTTTTGGCTGAGAAGAGATCTATATCAACAGTTGAATTGTTTAGGAGATAAATAAAATGAAATAATGTGTTCAGGGCTGGATCGAATGATCCTTTAGATGGTAGTCTGTTGGATGTGTGACACCATTTTGGGAAGTATGCATTCTCATTTTATCATTTAAGAAATCAAAGATTTTCACCCCGGATTCATAAAATTAAAACTCATAGAAAACAGGAAAATATTGGGATGCACGACTCATGGGCCAAGATGAGCCATGCGGCTCAATTTTCCTCAAAGATAGGTCGTGCAGCCCAAAAGATGGGCCATGCGGCCCTATTTTTAAAATTACAGCAAAATACTTTTTCGGTTTTGCACAACACAAAGAAATCAAATAATGTAGGAATAGAGAGAGAGCATTTATGGCCTCTCAGTGATTACCCTTAGTTTATTTATCCAGATTTTCAGGAAATCATCCGAATTTGTTCCTTGGAGCTTTAAACCGGTGTAACTCGTGAATACGAATCGAAACTTATTGGGAAACCAAAATGCAGCTGTATAAAGCTTCGAACCGGGGATATCTAATTATGTAAATGTGGTTTAGTGTTTGATTTGGTTAAGTTTGGCTTGGATTTGGTGCTTGAAGGTTGAAGAAAATGGTGTTAATGCTTTGTGTATAGTTGTAGGAGAAAAAAAAGGAAAGAAAATGTTGAAGCAAGAGAAGGAGGAGGTTGAGCCGTGGGAATTATCAGTAATTGGTAAGTGTGATCTCCTCTTCTTATCTTTTAATTTCCTGTAATATATTTCTCCTTCCCGTAATTGTTGGTGTGCCCTAGTTCTTAGGGCATTGGATTTTTGTATTTTGTATTATACATTAAGACTCATTGCATGAATACATTATTTGTGTCACATTGATAAAGGCAATTAATCTATTTCATTTATATCTTGTGCTATAATATGAGTAGAGTATCCATTAATTGATAATTATAAAACCTATCCCAGGTCTGTTCTAATCGTGGGAACGAATAGAACCACAGACTTGTATATTCGATGACTGTATGGCAGTTCTTAACTAGCCATAGTACTTGTATAGTCAGTCATAAATATAGGTACATGTCATTGACATGGGATTGGATCGATCCGCACAAGAAAGCCACATGCTTGTCGCGTCATAGGTCTTTCTTGAGTAGGTCTCTTTTTTTCTCAGACCAGATTTCATTATAATCTCAATATGGAATCCGGTTCACTTTGACATACGCCTAACAGGTCTGTAAAAGGATGCTAAATATGGGTATGATTGGGTGGACTGGTGAACATGTTGATATTGATGATGAATTGATGGAATTACCACTCGGGTAACACCAAGATGATATCATTGGCCACTTGATGAGTGGGACTGATAAGTGTATGGCCATACCTAAGTAAGTCGGTGCTTATTTGATTAATCAGTCAACTCAAGATCAAGAAATATAATAAACAATAGAAGAGGATGACGGACACCATGCCTCTTGTTTATTCATATCGATATTGTTAGGCAAAGGACACTATGAGATTACTACCAGGTGAGTTTCTTCTAAAGACTGCTGCATCTCTGTCTTAATTAGGGACTGTAATGGTTTGCTAGAACCTGCTTATAGTCTGTGGGCCTTGGGCCTACTGCCAACATAAAGACAGACCCATAGGATCGTGCACATAGATCAACTGAGCCGAAACTCATAGAAATTGTACATGTAATATACATTGGAAGGAATGCGTTAATTAATTAGTTGACATTCGGTGTCAAGGTAATTAATTAACATTGGGTTGAATTTAATTTAATTAATAAGTTTACATAATGTAATTAATTAATTTATCAATTAATTGAATTACATAAAGCAAACAATTAATTAAATAATTTTCCTAAGTAGGAAAATTAAATACGTGTATTGTATTTAAGTGTGATTTAATTTTATTTAGGGGTAATTGAATTAAGCCAAATGGAATTAAATTACATAGTATGTATTTTTTTAATTAAAGTTTATTTATGTAATTATAATCCTAGTGGGCTTGGGTTTAATTAACCTAATTAAAACCTAATTAGACAAGGTGTCTATATAAGGGCACATTTAAGGAAGAAAAACCTAATTCAACCCTAATTAATTACTGGAAATTTCAGCCACCAAGAGCAGCCCCAAAACAGTCGAAAATCCCAGTATTAATCCTCCATTCCTTCGCGTCTTCGGCTAGCACCTATCATGTACCGGACTTTGGAGATCGCAGTTTCAAGAAATGATTCTGCAGCGGTCTCTAGAAGAGACGAATCTGGTGAGTTAATATCTCTTGATTCAAATTGTTTTTATTCTAATCAATGGTAATTGGACACGATAGGTGGATTCTAGGAAATTTTAAATGGTGTATTTTCTGCTGCTCCGCGTTATTTTCCAATGACGAATCCCAACAGTAATGACATCATCAGCCAAGAACATCCTTTCTTTATTCCACAAATGGGTCAATTTGGCCAACTAAATTCTTAAGAGATGGGCTGTACGACCCATCTTCCTTCCAAATTGGGCCGTGCAGCTTAAGTTTGAGGCTGTACGGTCCATCTTCAGATCATAGTTGTACCCATTTTAAGTAGCTCTCTTCCACGGTTTAACCCTAAAAAGTTGGGCCGTACCTCCTATCCAATTGGGCTGTATGACTCTTCTTGTAATGATGACAAACCGTACTTCAATTTTCGGTTCATTTCAACACTAGTTACAGTCCGTTCTTGGCTCTTGAGGCCGTGGTTGGAACAATTTTAGATAAAGGATAATCGAAAATCATCATCATGGAAGTCGGACAAAAATCCATGCTCACAAGAGGGCTAATAAGAAACCCAAGTTCATTACGAATGTGGACTCCCCAAAGGAAAATATGCTCACTGACAATACAGAGAATTATCAATGAATACATCTACTTCACCAAACTATGCTTAAAATTAAGGGATTAAGGATGTATATTGCTTGTAATATTTTCATTATTCTTTTTTATTCTCTTATCTATAGACTACAGTAGCTTTGTACATGTGATCATTTAGAAAAAGTAAAAAATAGTACTGCAGAGTTCTTATAATGTCTCTATAACCATGGGAGAAATAAAATAATCATAACTCACACTTGCACTATCACACATTGACACATTAGTGAGGACATTTTAAATCTTTAGCCATTAAGCGAGTGACTGCTCAAACAAAGACCAAAAATGGTGTTGTAACTTGTAAAGAAAAAAAGAGCAGTTGAAAAACGATGTATTTAGTTTCTAAAATTACCTTTATGTCATTAGATAATTCGAGAAAAGTTAAGGAACCTTATATTTGGGATCTTTATTTTTTCCAGCCATCTAAAAGTATATATAAATATAAATATATATATATATATAAAGAAAATACTAAACCTCTAATCAATACGAAGAGTATGAAAACAATTAACATTATACGTATTTGGCTAAAATATGATAAAATTCCCAAAATCCACATCCAAACTCCAAATCACCATCAAAAGAGTTAGACATAGTGGAAAATCAAGAAATGTGAAGAAAAGAGAAAGAGAGAGTTCTCACATGAAAAAGAAGAATCCTAAAATTAAGTTGATATGCTAAGGGTCTTCACTGTCCATCTTTAACTACGACACTGCTCAAGTAAAACATGAACTATTAGAATCCTCACTTAATTGAAAGTTGAATTGGTCATCTTGAATGAAGCATCATAATACCATCACAAAAGTCATGAAAGAATGGAAAATGACCTGACTTTGAAAATCTTTAAGCTAGAGTAGATTCATGCTTTTTTTTTTCTTACAAAACCTCTTTTTTATTGGTGTGCCCTAGTTCTTAGGGCATTGGATTCTTGTATTTTGTATTATACATTAAGACTCATTGTATGAATACATTATTTGTGTCACATTAATAAAGGCAATTAATCTATTTCATTTATATCTTGTGCTATAATATGAGTAGAGTATCCATTGATTGATAATCATAAAACCTATCCCATGTCTGTTCTAATCGTAGGAACGAATAGAACCACAGACTTGTATATTCGATGACTGTATGACAGTTTTTAACTAGCCATAGTACTTGTATAGTCAATCATAAATATAGGTACATGTCGTTGACGTGGGACTGGATCGATTCGCACAAGAAAGCCACATAGTTATCGTGTCATAGGTCTTTCTTGAGTATGTCTCTTTTGTCCTCAGACCAGATTTCATTATAGTATTAATATGGAATCTAGGGGTGAGCAAAACGCGGTTCGGTTCAAAAACCAAACCGAACCAAACCAAACCAAAAACCAAAGTAGAAAAAAAATAAAAACCAAAGCCAAACCAAAGTTCATATGGTTCGGTTACGGTTTGGTTTGGTTCAAACCGAATCAACAAAAATTTTAATTTTTTAATTTTTATTATCTTTTTTTTTTATAAATTACATGTAAAATATTGCTTAAAAATAATTTATATTACATGTATATTACTAAAGTCTCATAAATACAAACTATATAATAATATAAATATATAATATGCCAAATAAAATTTATTTATATACACATGTATATTTAAAAAATATATTTTTTCCTATTACAGTTCGGTTCGGTTCAGTTTCGATTTTTTTAATAAAAACCGAAAACCGAACCAAAAACCAAACTATTATATTTTATAAAACCAAAACCAAACCAAATAGAGTCTGGTTCGGTTCAGTTTGGTTTTTCAATCTCGGTTCGGTTTGGTTTTTGGTTCTCGGTTCGGTTTTGCTCACCCCTAATGGAATCCGATTCACTTTGACATAAGCCTAACAGGTCTGTAAAAGGATGCTAAATTCGGGTATGATTGGGTGGACCGGTAAACATATTGATATTGATGATGAAGTGATGGAATTGCCACTCGGGTAACACCGAGATGATATCATTGGCCACTTGTGAGCGGACGAGGTTTTCGACGG
The DNA here is from genome assembly GCA_039660915.1 of Euphorbia tirucalli. Classification (NCBI taxonomy): domain Eukaryota; kingdom Viridiplantae; phylum Streptophyta; class Magnoliopsida; order Malpighiales; family Euphorbiaceae; genus Euphorbia; species Euphorbia tirucalli. The sequence goes on from CM077638.1 coordinate 10,666,268, forward strand.
AACACGGACTCTTTCGAAAGGGAGCCTCGAGATCGGGCAACCCTCTCTCGTGTGGGGTTTTTGGATTGGAAATTCATTTTTGGAAAATTAATTATTATGTAAAAGAATCGAGACCTAAATCTCGATAAAAAGTGTAAGAGTCACCACCCAGCTCAGCTCGACCAGGAAATTACAGTGTAGCTGAACCAAAGCGAGAACTGTTACACTTTCCAGAGATCTAGGTTCGGACAAGTCCCTTATTTCATGTCTAATCAAAATAAAAATGGCCAATGTTCATTGATGACACTTTAAATTTCTAAAGATTGATTTTATTGTATTAAAAGCACACAGCGTACACACAAATAAAAAATAAAGTAGTAAATATATAAATCATTACAACCCGATCGAATGAAAATAAAAACTTTCGTCCTCACATTACAAGCGCCTAGAATACACGAGAATCTAAAAATTACAATCGCCTAAAATACACGAATTAAGCTATTAATTACATTAAAAATAAAAATAAAGAAATTAAAGCTGCTGTGAGCGGACGACGTTTTCGATGGAATACGGACTCTCTCGGAAGGGAGCTTCGAGATCGGGCAACTCTCCCTCGCGTGGGGTCTTTGGAATGGAAATCTTTTTTTAGAAAATTAGATTATTTCATAAAAGAATCGAGATCTAAGTCTCGATGAATAGTGTAGGAGTCGCCACCCGGCTCAGCTCAACTGGGAATTTTCAGTGTAACTGAACCGGACGAAAGGCCGCTTCACTATCCAGAGATCTAGGTCTAGACAAGTCCCCTATTTCGTGTCTAATCAAAATAAAAATTGGCCAATGTTCACAGATGGTATTTTATAATTCTAAGTCAATTTTATTAAATTAAATCATACGGCGCACATACACAGAAAATAAAAGTAAAGCAGTAAATAATTAAACTATTACAACCTGATCGAATAAAAATAAAAACTCTCAACCTCACTTTACAAACGCTTAAATACACGATAATCTAAAGATTTACAATCGCCTAAATACACGAATTAATCTATTAAATACATCAAAAATAAAAATAAAAGAAACTAAAAGCTGCAAAACAGAGGGTTAGCACAGTTTACTGCACACTACAAATAGGACTCAAGCATGACAGAATTGGGAAATTAGAATTCGGGGGCATGCATTTAGGGGATAACCGGGTCGGCTCGGCTAGCCGGCCCGATTAGACCTGGAAAACATTTTGAAACATCCCTGTATTTTGGTTTTGTTAGAAAATCATTTTGAAAACATTTTATTTTCCGTTTTACCTTAATTTAGCATGTGAGGTGGGTCGGTTTTTGGGAGAATCAGATCTTCGTCGTTGTATTGTTCTAAATGCAATAACATTGGAAATTAAATCTAAGGTCGCACACAACAAAATTCATTTTGATGATTTTCTAATTTTTCTGATTTTTTAATGGATTTTTAGAAATTTTTATGGACCAAACTGGAAATTCTGCTATAAGACTAGCGTTACAGTCATACGACTATAATCCTTCCAATTTCAGAATTTCGCCAAAATTTTATTTGAATAAAACTAAATTTGGAGGGAAATCAAGAACACTCGTACGATTGTAATTACAGTCGTACGACTGTTCTTCACCACAACTGTTCTTGATTTCCAGAGACAGTAAGCATGAAAATTGAACTTAAATGCACAAAAACACACCAGATCACCTAGAAAGCACAAGAAAATGAATGATTGAAGTATGTTTACCTCTCTAGCGCTGATCCACCGTAGGAATGACCGCTGGAAATGCCTTAATCCACTCCAAATCGCTTATTGTTCTTTGAGTTGAGGTTTGAAAAGTTGAGCCCAAAAATCTCCAAAATGCCAAGGTTTCTGAGAGTTTTAAGTCCGAAATCAATTGAGCTTAGAGTGTCAGATTATTAACCTAGGATTTCTAATAGATTTTTAATTTAAACATTTAAGAATTAAAAAGAAAAAGATGAGAAAAAGATGCTTGAGTTTGAGCTTTTCTTTTTCTTCCCTTTTTCTTCAATTCTCCTCAAATTTTCTCTTTCTTATCCCTTTAAGATCAGAAGCCAAAAGTCCTCCTATTTTGCTGCGTTTTCCCTCTTATCTGCCTTGGTTTCTTACTGCAAATGGGCGAGCATTAATTGCCCTCTAATCAAACTCAGCTTTTCATGTCACAAGGTATGGGCTGCTGCACCTGCTTCGCAATTACAGTTGTACGACTGTAATTTTTAATTATAGTCGCACGACTGTAATTTTTAATTACAGTCGCACGACTATAATTACAGTCATGTGACACGTGCATTTTTTTTAGGACGGAAAATTCCGGTGCTTACAACTGCAAAGCAAATGGTTAGCACAGTTTATAGCACACCACAAATAGGACTCAAATAGGACAGAATTGGGGATTTTAGAGACCGGAACATGCATTTAGGGGGTAACCAGGTCGACCCGGCCGGCTGGCTCGATTAGACCTAGAAAACAGTTTTGGAAACATCCCTGTATTTTTGGTTTTGTGAGAAAATCATTTCAAAAACATTTTATTTTCCGGTTTATTTTAATTTAGCATACAAGGTGGGTCGGTTTTCGGGAGAATCGGATCTCCATCGTGGCATTGTTCTAAATGCAATAACACTGAAAATTAAATCTAAGGTTATGAATGCACACAAAAAAAATTCATTTTTGTGATTTTCTGGTTTTTCTGAATTTTTAGGATTTTTAGGAATTTTTGTGGATTATTCTGGAAATTCTGCCCTTAGATGGAAGTTACAGTCGTGCGACTGTAACTACAGTCGTATGGTTGTAATTACAGTCGTGCGACTGTAGTTCCTCCAATTGCAGAAATTCGTCAAAATTATTTAAATGAAAAGAAAAAGCGGGGAAACTAAGAACAGTCGTACGACTGTTGTTTGGATGGCACGACTGTAATTATAGTCGTGCCTCTGTTCTTTTTTACAAGAATAGTCGTACGACTGTTCTTAATTTTCAGAAGCAGTGAACCAAAGAAAATGAGTTTTATGCACGAAAATAAACCAAAACACCCAGAAAATGAAGCAAAATGAAGGTTTCAAGTTACCCTTGTTGCGATGATCCACCGTTGGTTTGACCGCTACAAACACCTTAATCGATTCCGGATTGCTTCTTTTCCTTTGTGAGTCAAGGTTGCAAAATGGGTCCGAAAATCTCCAAAAAGTCACGGATTTATGTAAATCTAAGGTTTGAAATTGATTTAATTTTTGTGTGACAAGCTTAACCTATGATTTCTAATAAATTTTAGGCCTTAACACTTTAGAATTCAAAAGAAAAGAGTAGAAGAAAGATGGGAGTTTTTTTAGCTTCCTTCTCTTCTTTTCCTTCAATTTCTCTCTCAAATTTTCTCTCAATATTGTCTGTTGCCAAAAGTCCTCTCTCTTTCTTGTTTTCTGCCTTTTATTTCCCTTTGCTTCTGAAACCAAACGAGTATTAATTGCTCTGAAAAATCAAGCAATTTTTTGATTGAAAGGTATGGGCTCTGCAACCTGTTCAGATCGTACAGTCGTACGATTGTAACAATTTCCCTACGACTGTAATTACAGTCGTGGGAAACACAGCTTTTTTTTTAAGGATCCGGAAAATTCCGTGTTCACACTACTTGATGAGTGGGACTGTTAAGTGTACGGCCATACCCAAGTAAGTCGGTTGCTTATTTGATTAATCAGTCAAATCAATATCAATAAATATAATAAACAGCAGAAGAGGATGACAGACACCATGTCTCTTGTTTATTCATATCGATATCGTTTGGCAAAGGACACTGTAAGATTACTACTAGGTCAGTGTCTTCGACAGACTACTGTATCTCTGTCTTAATTAGGGGCTGTAATGGTTTACTAGAACCCACTTACAGTCTGTGGGCTTTGGGCCCACTACCAACATAAAGACAGATCCATAGGATTGTGCATGTAATGTACATTGGAATGAATGCGTTAATTAATTAGTTGACATTCGTTGTCAAGGTAATTAATTAACATTGGGTTGATTTAATTTAATTAATAAGTTTACATAATGTAATTAATTAATTTATCAATTAATTGAATTACATAAAGTAAACAATTAATTAAATAATTTTACTAAGTAGGAAAATTAAATCCATGTATTGTATTTAATTAAGTGTGATTTAATTTTATTTAGGGGTAATTGAATTTAGCCAAATGGAATGAAATTACATAGTATATACTTTTAATTAAAGTTTATTTATGTAATTATAATCCTAGTGGGCTTGGGTTTAATTAACCTAATTAAAACCCAATTAGACAATGTGTCTATAAAAGGGCACACTTAAGGAAGAAAACAAAACCCTAACCCTAAGATTATTGCTGGAAATTTCAAACCCATTGCAGCCCCAAAACAGCCAAAAATTACAACAATTAATTCTCCATTCCTTCCACTTCTTCACCTAGCACCGGTTCCAGCTCGATAGTTGGTCGTGCACCAAACTTTGGAGATCACAGTTTCAAGAAACGATTCTGGAGCAGTTTCTAGAAGAGACGAATCCGATGAGTTAATTTCTCTTGATTCAAATTGGTTTTTATTCCAATCAATGGTAATCGGACATGATAGGTGGATTATAGGAAAATTTTAACGGTGTAATTTCCGCTGCGCCACGTTATTTTTCCGATAACGAATCCCAACACTTTTCAGCAGCACTACAAATTGTTGCCACTAGTTGGTTCTCCATTGATCCTTACCAGCTGCAATAGTACACTAACAGATCGCCTATCCTGATCATGTACTTGTGAACACTCTAATCACTATAGTTGTGCCCCAATAAAGTTTGACCCAATTATCATTAAAACACTCCAAGAATTGAATCTCATACCTTTCTTGATGTTTGGTTTATAGGCTTTCCTAGTGGAGCAACTAAACCATCTTAAAGAACTTGAGCTTTAGACGAATGTGGTACAATTATACCGATTGCTTTTGAACTATTAAACAACTTAAAAATTGAATTTGAGCAAATGGTAATCTATTTAGTTGCGAAATTCTCATAGCTTTCCTTTGGTTCTCTAAAGCGTAGCTAAAGAGAATGGCACAAAATTTTAAAGACATGTTTCCATTAAAAAGAAGTTTTTAATAATAAATAAGAGGGACTTCCCTTGTGACATTTTATGGCTAACTTGTTCTATACTTGTAGAAACTTGAATATAGACATTGAAGTGTGCAAAACCTTAGATTTCCCTTAGGCATGAGTTGATAATTTTAACAATTAAAAGTTAGAATCTCGTTTGTGCAACCTAGAAATACAACATTCTTAATTGCTAGAAGCAAAAAACACGCTTATGAAAAATGCAGCAACTTGCTGCTAAATCAACATTGTATATTTAAGAACAAAACTGATAAAGAAACACAACATTACCATTTAGATTATGGATCTTTTTAGCTTACCAAGTCGCACCTTTTCTACAATTCAATAATGAAAATATGTATACCTATTATGAGCGGATGACGTTTTTGACACAAGAAACACTGCGATGCCAACCAAGAAATTTTTGGTACTTGTAGTTTTATTATCACACGAAATTCATTTCTGGAAAAATCATATTTTCATAAAAGATACGAGACCAAAATCCTGAAAAAAATATAGGAGTCGCCACCTGGCTCAGCTCAACCAGAACATTTAGGCATAGCCGAAACCAACTTAGGGCCACTATACTTTCCAGATATCTAGGTCCGGACGAGTCAATTACTTGTTATCTAATTAAAATACATACTTTAACAATCAAATTATAGCATTTTACAAACTAAGTTGATTTTATTAAGAGCATACGATGTTCATGCAAGGTGCAGAAAATAGTAAATAAATTAATTATTACAACCATATCAAATCACATAAACTACGCTAGGGGATACATATAGATCAAATTGGAGATAGGGATACAACCACCTAAAATATACAGATTTATCTTACATAATAATAAAATCCTAACATACATCTAATCCTGTAAGATAGAGGTTAGTATACGAATAATCGCACTTTGGACTCATACAGGGTAGAATAGCATAGTAAACGAATCGGGGTCATACATTTAGAGGGGATAGCCGGGGAGACTCGACAAATCTCACTGACTAGACCTGGAAAACGTTTTGAAAAGTCCATGTGTTGATTTTTGGGAAAACAGTTTTTCCGATTAATTGTTTAGCATGGCAAGTGAGACGGGTATTAGGAAACAAGGTTTCCATCATTGTTCTGTTATAATATATGCTTCTAGAATGTAAATCTAAGATTCAATGGTTGTGAGATGCACAAAAATCGGTTTCGGTGATTCTGTCCCCACGTCCGCAAGGGTGTGGAGTTATCAACTGTACGGTTATAGTTTATACCTGTGCGGATGTCACTTCAAGACCCGTTAGGATTTTTGAATCATAAGCTTTCGCGGTTCGTCCGGGAAATGCCCCGACGCTTAAAGTTCGGCCGGTCGGAGCATTAGTCTTGAACTGAATTTGACTCCTACAACTGTGGAAAGCTATAGAAGCAAATAAAAAACTCATCATCATCGAAATCGGGGATGAAAAAAAATCTGTGCTCACACCTATTACTTAACATGAACCAATCAAAAAAAGAAAAAAAAAAAGCCAACCACATCATAAACTTATAAAAGTATGTCATTTGCTTAATTATAATGGAAAAAAATTATGTTAATCACATTCACATTCTCATTAATTAAGCATAATCATTAACCTAAATAAAACGTAAATTATGAGCATAATATATAATAACATTGAACTAAAGCTCTTTTCTTCTTCAATTCAAGAAAAAGAATCAGAATCTAATATATGTTTTTAAATTTGATATATGTTTTTGAATTACCTTTCACACTTAACCCATTTTGAAGTTTGTCTTACTCTGTTATAGCACTACTAAACAAATCCCACTTGAACTTAACAGCCACTTCCTCAATCATCTCCTCACAAACTACAATGATAGAAGCCTCAATATATTCCTGATTAAAATCATAAACTTCTTCTTATCAACTTGGTGATAAAGAAAAATAAGGAGCAATTTCAAATTAGTAAAAGCTTAATGTTTGAAACTTCAACAACTACAATGGATAGATACTACAACATTCGAAAGCAAATTAACTTGGAAGAATGAAGGGAATGATATGCCAAAAGGAAAAAGCTTTTATGTTTGTATTTCATTAAGGCATACATACATAAATCAAGAAATAAGAAATTATCTCAAACCTGTCACCAACAATTTGCAAATAGAACCTCTTAAATTAGAGGAAAACATAACAAAATGCGATTACATAATGATAAATCAAAGCAGTGAAATAGAGAAACAAAGACAGATGGAAAGAGTAGAGGAACCTGACGTCCTTAAACTAATCTCATTAATATAACGCTTGAAAGAAGACCCGAAGAACATACTGCATACATGATCAAGGAAAGAAAGAAGAGACACCAATTAAGGCACAAAAAATTGAATATCTAAATCTGCTTAATATTGAAAAATGAATCAATTGATAAAAACACTATCATGAAGAACCAACCATGACAACAATCTCCCAAGAGCACAACCTTAGAAATTAGTACAGGAGAAGAAAAGAATCTAAATTTCTTGTTCTGTATTGAAGATAATAGGAAAATAAACTATAAAATAAATAATGGAAGATAAAAGAGAAGCTCACCAAACTGAAATTATGGTCGAAAGAAGTGATTCAAACTCTAAAAACAACTCACATGGTAAAAGATGAAGAGAGAAACTTCAAGAGAGAATGACAAACCATAAAACAAACCTTATGAGAGAGCATGAGATAGAAAGGCTATAGATGGGGTGGAGTGATATGAATCAAAGAAAAAGAAAAAGAAAATCAATATAATCAAAATACGATGAAAAGAAAAAGGGAGAGCGAGGCAAGATCGGAATGAAGAAACCATAGTGAAAAGGAGTCGGCAAGTGCCAACCAATCTTTGAAACAAAACATTACATGAGCAAAAGATGTAAAGTGAACGGAGAAGATAATGGGAGAAGATTTTCAATAGAAGAAGTTTAGAGAAGAATGCGGGACGGGGGTTTATTTGTTTTGAATTAATTCAAAAAAGATATACTAACCGAATAATTAACACTTTTTTTGAATGAAATAACTAAAATTAGAATCAATAATTAATTCATAATTAGGAAAAAATGTCAATAATTAAAAATAACTCCAAAAAAAGAGAAAATTCCACCTCAACGAAGAGTATTCAGATTTAGTGTATGTATATATATATATATAATGATAATATTGTAACTTTCTTTCCTTTATTAAATGTGGGCTAGGCCCACGAAGAAGCCCAAATGCTTACCCACGAAAGGTCCTGCACGTATCCAGTATCCACAAAGGATCTAGAATAGAAGAAAGGGGAAGAAAAAAACTCTGAAATTGGCTTAAGCTCAACGTTCGGTTTTAATTCATTTTCAAATTCTTCACTCCAAAATTGCTCCCTCCGACTTCGACTGACGAAAGGATAATCAATCATGGCGACGGTTGTCGATTTAGATACCAAGGCTGATTTAGGGTTTCCGTACTGGAAGCCAGTTCGTCGAAGTTTTCGTCCAGAATCTCCCTTCTTTGATAATGGAAACATCGAGAGAGAGCTTCTCGCCAAACAGGTTATTTTCTTTTCTGGATCTTCTGATTCTTGTCCATCAATCCTTCTTCCTTTTCGTTCAAAGATTGGATTAGATTTTCGAAATCAGCCTCCCTTATGATTAAATTTGCCAAGACATTGCCAATGTTTGAGTGTAATTATGTTGATTTTCGTTTACTATTTCTTTGGCTTGGTTGTTAATTTTATCTGATTCGTTAATTTTATCAAGGCCTAAATTTTGTACAGTTTGGTTAAGAAGCACTAATTTTTGCCATTTTACTACCAGGTTGCTTTGGATTTATCAGAAGATGAAAGGCACAGTTTGCAGAATATGGTGGTCGAGGATGGAAGGTATCAATAGTTTGAACTAATTTATTCATTATGACTTCAATTTCTAATCATGTTGTATACTTGATAGTGTCTGTTTCTTGTTAATGTACTTGTCCAATCATAAGGACTAGTTTAAGCATTCTTTTAAATCATTTGAAATGCCATTTATATTTAAGATATAAATTCCTAGATTTATTTATCTGGTCCAGTTTATCAGTATGCATACGGTACCGAAGGTATAAAAGGTTATTGCTTAAGGTCCTAATTCTGTCCAGTAAGGAGTTTGCTCTGATGCTGTACTTTTGTGGTTTTGCATGTTCATGAAAAGATCTTCGTGGTTCTGTTTGCTCTTCAGTCAATCTTTATTGTTTGCAGGAAGTAGCCATCTTTTTTTCTTTTTTGTTCTTCTGTAATATTATGGTTTCGAAAAGTTGACAGTACTTAAATGCATATGAGAAAGTACAATGACTTTTCAAGTCTTGCATTTTTGGAAATGACAAGAACAAATTCAGGGTGTATGTTTTTGGAATTTTTAGTGGACCTTAAGATACATGTATTTCCGATTTTCGTGACTTCGAAATCAATGTTTAAGCAGGGAGGTCTTTTGCCCCATTGTTGGATGTGGTGCACGTTTGACAAGTTTGGAAGACTTTGAAGACCATTACAATGCACGGCACAGTGCATCCTGTTCTGTGTGCTCTAGAGTTTACCCAACCTCACGTCTGCTGAGCATTCATGTATCTGAAGCTCATGATTCTTTTTTCCAGGCAAAAGTTGCTCGTGGCTATCCCATGGTATCTTCTTTTCTTTAATTAAGATTGAAATTTCTCTGTGACATAATTTTTTGTTTGTTTTTGGTTGAGTTTCAGTAATGATAACCATTTCTTCAACTTTAGTTTTATTATGATTTCAAATTCAAATACTCAGTTGGGTTTTAGTCAAGCATGAGTTTGGTTAAAGTTTTGGTTGATCAGTCATGAGTTTGGTTGAAGTTTTGGTTGATCAGTTTTTGTGCATGGTTCATGTATTTTGTTGTTCGAGTACAGCCTTGATCTGTGGTTCTGATTCTTTTTTGCTTGGTGCTTAGCTGTTATTGGATGGGAAATGAACATGTAACAACTTCGTTATAAAAATTCAATATCACCTGCTTCTTTTACTAGCTACGAGAATCAGTTATGGGAGAGAATGGAGAAATGAAGGTGGAATTAAGAATTGAGGGGAATTATGATATAGTGAAATGCAGCACGTTGTTATTTTCTTGATAATGTCTTTACATGCATCTTCTGTTCTAAGAACCGGTGTTTGTTGTTTCAACACTGATGAGAATGTGGTTATGTGAGCTCTTCATTTTGTTTAATTGCCGATTTTATGCACATCCTTTAAACTATTCCACTCAAATGTATCTTGTCCTTGTGTGACAGTACGAGTGCCTTGTGGAAGGTTGTGTTTTGAAATTTAAGAACTACAAAAATAGGCAACAACATCTGGTGGACAAGCATAAATTTCCCAATGCATTTGAATTCTTCAAGAAGGCTCAACCATCCAAGAAAACAAGACAGAAGCAACAGCGTAAACAGCGTATACTTCAAAAGAAGGATGAGGCCTCATGCAAAATGGAAGTAGAAGGCGAAAACATTGATAGCCTTGTTTCAGCAGTCTCTAGATTAAGCACTGCAGATTCATCTCCTTCTTCTATCAGCTTCGGACGCCGCAACACTCGTGGCCTTACATTTGTCCCTCGAGCTGTTCAGAGAGAAAATAGTACACAAACTGGAACAAAGTGATTGCTTGTAAATAGCATACCTGATATTAACTGCCATCTGTATAGCAGCACAAAACCTTTTGGTGGATCTTCATAAGTTATCAGAAGCTGAACTGGTGGGTAAAAGTAGACTGCCTTTTTTTAATCCAAAATGTTTCTGCTTGTTAATATTTTGCTTGTGGGAAAGTAATAAACGTGAAAATTTTGTGGAAAAACATCGTTGACGGTTGATCTTGATGGGTTTTTATCACAACTTTCAAAGTTATGTCTTGTTAGGAAGTGAAAGTCGATCCAAATTCTCCAAGGTAGAAGTGCAATATGAGCAGGCTTGTTGTTCCTAGCACTGAAAGGAGACAAAAGAGAACATTAAGGTCTGGACCAACTTGATTTGCCGAACCAATTGTTTGCTTGTCAATCTTGTTTTGGTTTCTACATTGTGAAAGATCATGATGAACCAACTCTCTCTGGTACTTTTTGTCAAATAATTTTAAATATTTGGGATTATTTTGAGACTTTTCTTTTGGCTTTACTACTTAAACGCGTATAACATCCACTTCCATTAAATTTTCATAATATATTAATTTCAAGTTTTTGACCCCTCTTTCCTCTTATTTAGAAAAAAAAAAAAAATGTTTCATCCATCACAATTTGATAACCCAATTTGATAGATTGTTTTATTATTTAGGTCCATTTCAAAGACACAATAGATAACTTCCTTTTTATACGAATTACTCATTTTTTCCAAACTGATAGTACACTTTACAATTTTAATTTATTCCAAATTATGGAAAACCTTTTTTATTTATAAACATGAGTTGCTTTCTAATCTTTCTAATACTTCCTTCATTTATTATATATAATAATCAGCTAATTATATCAAATTCCCTTAAAATTATAAAATTTTATCAATCGAATTCATATGTTATTAAAAGTTGTAATAATAGTAATTAATCACTTATATTAGTATGCTAGATAAGTGTGGGTTAAAAAATTGTCCCAACTATCAATTTGATATAGGTGGAATTCTAGTTTTCTAATATTTCTAATATATATATGAAATTAAATTAATATTATCAATAATTTATTAGTTCCAACACAAATGTTACTTGTAACAATTTTTATGGGTGGGAGGAGAAATTTTATAATATTCATGATGGTGTATATGAATTCTTCCATTGAAACCTAATAAAAAAAGCTAAACAATTTATTAGGTATTATGTTTTCACATATTATACTAGTTAGTCTACGTGATACTTATATAGCCGCCGAGTTTGATCATTCTCAATTGTTTAGTTCTTTTAAATCAAATTAGATTAATAACGACAAAATTACCCATTTTTCTATTTTATAATAATAAAACATATCATCTTTTCTATTTTCTATTTTTTCCTTTCATAATCCTAATATTAATAATATTACTAAATATTAATTAATTAATTTCTTAAATTTCATATAATTGCATAACTAAACTCTTGGCTTCGAGATTGTTTTATTAAAATAACTTAATAAAAAAATATTTTAAAAAATATAAAATTAGGAGTAGAACTATATAAATTATAAATTTGAACTTTTCATCTCTAATATATCTTATAGATAATATTAATAAAAAAAAATCATTTTAAAATAAACAAGATTCATAATAACATTTATTATTAGTTTATAGATATTATATTAAACAAATAAAAAATGATAATATATATAAAAGAGAACAAATAATATAAGTAATTTTATTTTTATAATAAGTATATAAAAGTATAGAAATATTGGTATATGTGCATATGTTATAAAAAAATTTATTAGAAATATTTTAATTAAATTTAGAAACTAAAAATTAAATTTTTAATTATAATCAGGAATAATTTTACCCTTTTATTTTATTAGCAAAAATAAAAGAAACGAATAAAAAGTTCATTAAAACAAAACCAAAAGACTTTAGAATTTATCTATAATAAGACCTAAAAATAAAAATATAGATTAATTGTTTGGGCTAAAAAAACAAACATATGTACTGCTTCATAATTTTTTTTTTTATTATTATATTGGCCTAATAAAAAAAATCTCTGTGTGGAAAGACCAATTTGTCCAACTACCACTTCTGCAAGAGGGGCATTAAAGTCAAATGGAATTGAAAATGTCGGCTTTCATCTCCTCCGGCCTGTTAAAATATCGTCGCCTCATTCCCATTCTCAGATTCAGATCAGATCCCAATCAAAACTCTCTCATTAAGTAAACAGAAGGAGAAGAAAGAAAGAAGAAGAAAAAACAAAAAAGATCGAAATGGACGCCATCGATTCTGTGTTCGATCCTTTGAGAGAGTTCTCAAAAGACAGCGTCCGCCTCGTCAAGCGTTGCCACAAGCCCGATCGCAAAGGTTAACTTCCTCGCTTTTCTATTTGCTCTCTATAAACACTTCTGATTGCGAATTGTTGTCGATATTGATGATGTCCTCTTGTTTTCTCTGATGGTTTTTAGAATTCACCAAGGTGGCGTTCCGAACGGCGATCGGATTCGTGGTGATGGGATTCGTTGGTTTCTTCGTCAAATTGATCTTCATTCCTATCAACAATATCATTGTTGGATCTGGTTAGGTAAGGGTAAATTTTATGAAAATGTACTTCTACTCGTTGTTTACAGGTTGGCTCTATTGCTTTATGATTTGTGGTAGGTAAGAGATGAATAGGTAAATTGAGTAATTGATTTCTCTTCAAATCTCATTTCATTACCACGATTAGAATCTTTGAAACTAGGAGATTTGGATTAGTTGAGGACTGAAAATTGTAAGTTTCAAATTTTTTATCTTACTTTTTCCTTAATTGTTTTGGAAATAGTCCGTCCACCTAAATAAAGGAAGATCAGATGATGGCATTTTTAGATTCCAGTGGTTAAAGATTTTGGGAAGTGATATTTCCTGGTCTCTCTATATGGCCTGCACGGGCATATACGTTGAAGTAATTTAGCTCTTCCATTTTTAGATTCACACGAATTGTTTTCCTGTTCCATTTCATTCATTTATTAACTCCTATCAGAATATAGGGGCAAATGTCAGAATCTAGTTCATGCTGATTGGTTTAAGTCAATGCATTTTATCATGCAATGCAGTATTCAAAATGCAAACATTTTTTTGCTTTGATTTGTTAATTGTAGGACATACATAAGTGTCTTATATTTGATTTATTAGGGTGCCGAGATTTTTCCAATTTTAAAGTTAAACTACTTTGTTATAAGAGGAAAGTGATGTATGTACTTAAGCTAGGTTCAAGTTCCCACTTTTTCTCTCCCCGTACCAAACTTGAGTTTTATTGTTTATAATATTGTTCTACTGCCAAATGCATAAAATCCGATTTATATGCATGAACCAATCTGGGAAAATTTGGAGAAATGAGTTTTGTACTCTGATAGGTTTGAGGTGTAGTCATGGAGAGATGTTTACTCCATCCACACCCTAAATCTTGGTTATGTGAAGTTCCTTATAATCAAGAGTAGGATGATGATAATGGAAAAAAACCGAAATTGTTATTAACAAAATCCACAAACTGCATCATATGCATAAACATCAATCATTCTTTTGAGGCTATGATGTTTGGACCATAGAAAAGTTGGTTGTTCAGCACCTGAACTAAAGTGGTTGTTGGAAGCTCCTTGATGTGATTTGTGCGTTGCACTTCATAACTCTCTTGTTTTTATATATTTGCAGGTCACATTGGAATATGAACAGCGGGGATTTGCTCGACTGAATAGGTCAGAGAGAATTTACAATGTAGTGGAAACTAATGTTGTTAGGGTTGAAGTTTTCATCGTAGTTGTTTGTTCCAAACTCAATATCGAAAGATATCATTTCAAAATTTTTAGTAGTCTGGTGCTCTATTTATTTCCATTTTTACCTGGTTATTTGATTGAATTGACCCCTCATATATTATAACAATTTTTTATATTTAAGATTACTCAATGAAAGTTTGATGAGGCGATCAAAATATTATGAGCTTAGAATATTCAACTGAATTTCTGGACGAATTGCGGGAACATGGAAGCGCATGTTAGATCATCTTCAATGAGAATATTTGAAAGGGGTTTTTGTGAAAATATTCCATGTTGTGCCCGTTGGAGAAGTGTCTAAGTAGTTTTTTAACGTGTTAGGCCAACATAAAGTTTGGTGTCACATTTAATTTTTTAATTAAATAAAAATATAAATAAAATAAGGAATCTTTCCATTGGTTGTAAAGTAGATAAAATTCGGAGAAGTTTTATATTTTGATTTTAAGGAGTGAGAAATGAAATACTCCACCTGAATGTTATTATGGGCATGCAGTGCGCTGCATATTTGGTGAACTAAATTAAATGATTTCATATCTCATTAAATTAAAAAAAAAAAAAGATTTCATATTTTTGGCTCAAAAATACGCTTTAATCCATTTTGACAATGTTTTAAGCAAACAATTAATGTTGTATCCAGATAACTTTAAAGAAATTAGATTCAAATTGAAAGTTACCCCAAAAATTGTAGTTCAATTAGTAATTTTCCTAAAACAAAATTTTATGTTTTTACGAAATTAAAAATAAATACAATAGAAATATTATTTTTTGGTTTTTTTGGACTGAATAGAATAGATATACTTAATTTAGAAGTGGACCGAGGTTATATGGAGTTGTACAAGCAGGATTTCGTTCTAAAGCTGGCCAGCCTGGCCTAGATCGTGGAAAATGGTAACGCAACTTGAAGTGTTGTTCAATTCAAATCACAAAGAGTGAGATTATTGTCCAAGCAAATAAATTTGATTAGAGTGGACAACATAAGAGGAATTTAGATATCCGATACAACAACTATGAACACAGATTAAAAAAATGCTGATCGAAAGCCAGCCAAGAAAAATATCTGCCTGCTTTGCCAGTTCAATATAAAAGCAATAAAAAATAAGCCTGGTTTTCAGAACTAACATACAGGGTTATCATCAGTGGCATCAACGTTGGAAGCAAGTACTAGTTGTGGCTGAGCAACAAAGCCTTCTTTTCTCGCCTTCTTCAGCTCGCGCTGCAACCTAAAGTTCTCTCTCTTCCTTACTCTATAGCTATTGGGATTCTCGGGTTGAATTACTCGTGGATAAACACTGATCTGCCAACCACAAATACTTATAATGTGTCAATTCTTTTGAACATCCTTAATCATACTTGACAAGTTAAAAACTCATCGGCCAACCTTCTTCTTATGGTCAGGTCCAAACTTCTCAAACTTCACAAGTCCATCAATCAACGAAAATATGGTGTGATCCTTGCCAATCCCCACATTCTTCCCTGGATGGAACTAAAACATGGCAACACAAATAAGCAGAGTTTAATAGAAGAAATATGTAGGAGTAAGGCAGCAAGTACCACAAGTTGAAAATGCCCTGTTCTGAAGTTTAAAGTGAGGACTTTAAAGTGCATCAAAGAATATTGAGGATAATGCATCAAGTTCAGTTTTTTTGTGGTCTTCAACTTCAATAGCATAAGTGAACCTATTCTCCTAGCCAACTGCAACCTAAGTCCCTAACCAGCGTGTCTTTCTCAAAACTTCCCCTTCTCCACATTCTAGATCATGTTAATCAAGACATAAGACACAGATTTTCCCTATTCAGAGCATGGTAAACATAACGAAATCCTATAACATGCATAGAAAGTAGCATCAAACTTTTCTGCTACTCAGAACAAAATTCTCAAGCATGAGAATTTCAATTGTAAATTTCATTTTCAGATTTGTCTACTTTAAATCTGAATTTGCAACAGATTCAATTCAAATTTCCTTCCGCTGTTGCTAGCTGTGCATGGAAGAAAAAGTAGTTCCGGACTGTTAAATCAAATATGCTATTGTGTAATCATAATCAGATTAGAGTCAAATCTGAACTAATGAGTATTTGTTCAAACGGAATTAATGAGCATTGCAAGACAGTCAAATCTCATAAGGGTTTGTACATATTTGGAGCATTTAGTTCTAGAAAAGCAGTTGAAAAATGAAAAGTTAAACTTAATAAAATCTTGGCTAAAGTCTGTTGAAGAATGGCAATATCGATTTCCAAAGGGATTAGTCTGTATAGACACGCAATTTTTTTAATTATCATTAAGGTTAAAGCTAAATCAAACATTCCAAAAATGATAATTAAAGAAGAATTCAAAATAATCAATGGAATTGGTAACGAAGTTAGAAATTTATAGGTCGCACCTTGGTGCCGCGCTGCCGTACAATAATTGCGCCGGGTTTAGCGACTTGGTCGCCGTAAATTTTGACGCCGAGACGTTGGCCTTTAGAGTCACGGCCGTTCTTAGTACTACCGGCCCCCTTTTTGTGAGCCATTTGAATCGTCAATGGAGAAGGAGACTTTAACGGCAAAGAGACGGAGTTTCTGGAAAAAATCACCTGAGTATCACCCTTGAAAAAGGAAGATGAGGAAGTTGAAGATAGAGATAGACCTTTGAAAGAGCCCATAAGATTGAAGCTAATTGCAGTAGCCATTGTTCTTCTTTAGCTGAAAATTGGATGAAAATTAAATTAAATAGCTTTGAATTTCATAGGGAATTAAGAAATAAAAAATTTGAGGTGTTAGGGCTTACTGTGAAGAAGAGTAGGAGGATACCCGAGGAAGAAGAAGAGGTGGGAAATTATCAGAGCTTAGCTTATCTTTGATCAGAGTTATCCTTTTACGGTTTTACCCCTAAATTTTTTTGTAATATTAATCTTAGGGCATTTTACATAAATACATAACTTTTGGCACCATATAACATTTTTACCTCAAAAGGAAAATTTTGCATAAATACCTTAAAAACTTTTCAAAATTTCAAAAATAGCTAAAACAAAAATTATCATTTTTACGTGATTATTCACAAAATAAACAACAAAATACAAATCAAAATCTTCAAAATACCTTCTCTACTTTGCTTACGTTTCTCTCTCCTCTTTTTTGTAATTTTTAATCTAATTTTGCATTTATCTCTCAATCCGTTTATTTTTTTATCATGCGACTTTAGAAAGTTTTTTTTTATTTTTTTTTACCTTCGAAACAAAGTCCATATGTTCATACTTTTTCCGACATATTTTTTTCACTAAAGTATAACTAATTATGCCTTTGTATAATTAAGGTATAACTAAGGTATAATTAAGGTATAACTAAAGTATAATCACTGTAATAGTATATCTTAATATATAACTAAGGTATAATTAAGGTATAAACATTGTAATAGTGTATCTTAATGTATAATTAAGGCATAACTAATGTATAATCAATGTAATAGTGTATCTTAAGGTATAACTAAGGTATAATTAAGGTATAACTAATGTATAATCACTATCTTAAGAATAACTAAGGTATAATTAAGGTATAATCAATATAATAATGTATCTTAGAGTATAAATAGGGTATAAATAAGGAATAACTAATGTATAATCACTATAATAATGTATCTTAAGGTATAATTAACGTATAACTAAGGTATAAAGATTGTATAAATAATGTATAAGCAATGTATAATAGTGTATAAGAATTGTATAAACAGTGTATAAACAATGTGTAAACAGTGTATAATGTATAAACAATGTATACAAAATGTATAAACAATGTATAACAGTATATAAATAATGTATAAACAATGTATAAACAGTGTATAAAGAGTGTATAACAATGTATAATAAATGCATAAACATATAACATTGTATAAAAAGTGTATAATGTATAACAATGTATAAGTAGTGTATAAACAATGCATAAGCAATGTATAACAGTGTATAAGAAGTATATAAACAGTGTATAACAATGTATAAATAATATATAAACAATGTATAGACAGTGTATAATGTATAAACAATATATAAATAATGTATAAACAATGTATAACAGTGTATAAATAATGTATAAACAGTGTATAAAGAGTGTATAACAATGTAAGCATTGTATAATAATATATAAGAAGTGTATAATAATGTATAACAATGTATAAAAAGTGTATAAACAATGTATAACAGTGTATAAATCATGTATAAACAATGTATAATGTATAAATAATGTATAAACAATGTATAAATAATGTATAAACAATACATAACAGTGTATAAATAATGTATAAACAATGTATAAATAATGTATAAACAGTGTATAAAGAGTGTATGACAATGTATAATAAGTGTATAAACATATAACATTGTATAAGAAATGTATAATGTATAACAATGTATAAGTAGTGTATAAACAATGTATAAGCAATGTATAACATTGTATAAGAAGTGTATAAACAGTGTATAACAATGTATAACACTGTATAAAAAATGCATAAACAATGTATAATGTATAAACAATGTATAAATAATGTATATAAACAATGTATAAGCAATGTATAACAGTGTATAAGAAGTGTATAAACAGTATATAACAATGTATAACACTGTATAAAAAATGCATAAACAATGTATAATGTATAAACAATGTATAAATAATGTATATAAACAATGTATAAGCAATGTATAACAGTGTATAAGAAGTGTATAAACAGTATATAACAATGTATAACAGTGTGTAAATAATGTATAAACAGTGTATAACAATGTATAATGTATAAACAATGTATAAAGAGTGTATAACAATGTATAAGTAGTGTATAAACAATGTATAAATAATGTATAAACAATGTATAAATAATGTATAAACAATGTATAGCAGTGTATAAATAATATATAAACAATGTATAAACAATGTATAAAGAGTGTATAAACAATGTCTAATAAGTGTATAAACATATAACATTGTATAAGAAGTGCATAATGTATAACAATGTATAAGTAGTGTATAAACAATGTATAAGCAGTGTATAAAAAGTGTATAAAAAGTGTATAAACAGTGTATAAACGATGTATAAATAATGTATAATAATACATAAGAAGTGTATAATAGACATTGGGAGTAGAACATAGACATTATAAACCAAAAAAAGCTAAACAATCTGATATGGCTCCAAAATCAAAAAGCTAAAAAAAAAGCTAAAAAAATAAAATAAAAAAGACCTTATAAACCAAAATAGACATTAGGAGTAGAACATAGACATTGGGAGACCATAACATCACAATACCACTAAGACAATAAAGTACAGAAGAGAATATCAACAAAGGACGGCGACCTAAACAATCTGATATGGCTCCAGAACAAGTAGTTATGTGGTTTGAGATGTTGTCTCTAGATCTTCATTCATGGCATCCTCATATTTGCAGCATATGATATTACACAGGCAGTAGTTTCTATAACTCCATCATACATCCCATTGGCGATAGGCGCAAGCCATTTGAATTATATGGCAGTCATTCCTTGATGGAAATCATATCAAACACCCTTCTAGCTTGGTTTACATTTCCACATTTGACATACATGTCGCTCAAAGCATTTGCAAATTGGAATTTGGAGCCAGAGGTCATGTCTTACTATGTATCCATGTATGGCTCTTACTTGCTGCAATGATAGCTGATCCGTGCAAGCTGAAATTGCGCTTACGATGCTTGCTGTTTCTGCTCTTATCTCAAATTCTTGCATTTTCCAGAATATCAGGAATGCCTCATTTTCCAGACCACTGTTAACGAGAGTAGAGATCAGAGTTGTCACAGTAAGAAGGTTAGGAGGGATTCCAGCAGCCTGCATCTCTGAGAACATTTCTTTGGCCCTGGTGAAATGGCCATTTCAGATAAATCCTAAAATTACAGCATTCCATGATGTTGTATTTGGCGGCACACCCTCTAACTACATCTGGTAGAAAAGCCTCAAGGTCTCACCAGCTAGACCTCTTTCAGCATAAGCAGTCAACATCATATTCCACAGCATAAGGTCTTTCTTTATTACGGAATCAAAATCTTTTCTTGCTTTACCAATTTTCTCACAGTTTGCATACATAATCGAAATACCACACGCAACATCTGCATCAGATTGAAGATTGTTTCTAATGCAATAACTGTGACACTCTTTGCCAAGTTCAATGTTTTTCATCTTAGTGCAGGCAGAAAATATAGAGGCAAGTGTGACAGAGTCGAATTTCATATTTTGTAATCTCATCATTCGGCAAATGTCAAGTGCCTTTTGAGCTTGGTCTCCCTGGACATAACTAGAAATAAGCAAATTCCACGCCACAACATCTTTTTCAAGCATTCTATTGAAAACCAATTCAGCATCCTCAATCAATCCAACTTTACAATAGAGGTTCAGAATTGAGCTTCCCAACATATTATCTAACTCAAATCCACGTATGACAGCAATAGCATGCCCTTGTTTACCCTCTTCAATTGCACCTATATTAGCAAAAGCAGAAAGAAAGCCAGATAGACTAACTTGAGTATGCTCGATATCTTCCAATCTCATATCATGAAAAGTCTGAATTGCTTCCTGATGAAAACCATTTTGAACAAAACCAACAATCATTGAATTCCAAGTAACTACATTTCTCTGTGGCATTCTATCAAACACTTTCTTTGCATCGTCTAAAATTCCACTTTTTCCATACATGTCCACTAAACTACTAGAAACAAAAATACATCCATCCAAATCCATCTTCAAGGCATAACCATGAACACCACTTCCGAACCTAATCCTCTGCAATGCAGCGCATGCTTTCA
This sequence comes from Euphorbia tirucalli, assembly GCA_039660915.1. NCBI lineage: Eukaryota > Viridiplantae > Streptophyta > Magnoliopsida > Malpighiales > Euphorbiaceae > Euphorbia > Euphorbia tirucalli. Next base: position 10,687,568 of record CM077638.1, read on the forward strand.
ATGCATTAGGCACCACAAAATTATCAGTCGAAATTCCACCAGTTATCATGTCACACAGACCCATCAAAGCATCTTCATTAAAACCCATTCTGCAACGTAATCCAATGATAGCAGCCCAACAACTGTGACACTCTTTACCAGAAACAATCCAAGTCAACTCTGTCTCTTGCAAATACGCAACACTCGTTTCATCATCTCCTTTTCATTTCTTCAATTAAATTCAGGTATTAATCAATTAAACGTATTACATCTGCTTTAAACAGACTGAGCAGATGTAAACACCACAAAACATGAGAGGGGTTAGGATTGTAGCAGAGATAGGTCTAGAGAAAAAGAGAGAGGTGACCCAACTGATGGAGAGAAAGGTAGAAGAGAGAAATAAAAAAAAATGTAAGAAAGGAAAAACTGAAACACTAGCGTAAAGGGGAATCAGATGTAAAAAAAACGTAATAATGTAAATAAGAAAAGGTAAACTATCAAAATAAACCCTAAAATGAGGGTAATTTTGATGATTTCCCTTAATCTTAGGGTGCGTGTGGTTCAAGTTTTGGAATCGGAATCGAAAACGGAAACGGAATGATAGGAAATCGGAATCAGAATCACCAATTAATAGTTTTGTTTGGTTTAGTCCGGAATCGGAATTTAATTATTTTTTAGAAATTAATAATAGTTTTTATAAAATACAATTTGATAGAAAAATATATAAGATATAAAATAGCATTAAAGTTTAACAATTATTTCTTTTATATTTGTTATCGTTATTTTATTATTTTAGCATTTTATTTATGTTAGTAACTAAATAATATTAATAATAACCATATCCGTATATAAAAATATTAATATATTAGAGAAATTGAGAAATTAAGATAATGGTTAGTTATTTGGTAAAATAAGGATAAGAAATGGTGAATTATTTTTTTTTTCTTTTTTGTTTTTATCAAATTTAATTTAGGAATGGGAATCAATATTGATTAATGTGGAGAGGAGGGAATGAGTGATTACTACAAATGGGGGAATGGGATTCCCATTACCTAAATAATTTTGTTAAACCAAACAATAACAAAGGGAATTGGTGATTTTCATTCCCATTCCCTACTACTTTTCTAGCTAACCAAACACCCCCTAAAATTAATAATGCATTTTGTGTTCATCCAATTTGTTTTTAAAGAATACCTATTAAATATAATTTTGAGTTTGATATTTACACTCCTCCGACTTGATTAAAATTATATTCATGCATATTATATTCTACGTGGAATGGTAAAAAGGTCAAACTCAAATTTTAATGTGCTAACTAGTTATTTGATACAAATTAAAAAGGCCTAAAGTGCAAGAAACTAATCTAAAAATAGGGTTTTCAATATAAAGCACTAATAATTTCAAAAACTATTTAATTAGTATTTGAAAAATAAATATTAAAAATAAGATTACAACAAAATATTAATTACAATAATGGTTTTTCTCTTTCTATTATCCCTACTTTTATCCTCTTACCTTATCCCTACTTTTTTTTCTCTCTCTTATCCACTACTTCTCTCTCTCCTCTTATATAATTAAAAACTATTTATTCATTTATTTCTATGTGTGTTCATTTTTTCATTATTCTATTTTAGAATGTTTTTCTTATTTTTTTTCTCTTCGAAATTAGATCTATTTTCATAATTTTTTTTCTTTTTTTTTCATTTTTGGCATTAATATTGCACATAATTTATAAAAACTGATTGTATACTGCATGATTGTAGTTATACTAATATTGTATTTGTAACTTATACAAAGATTATATTAGTTTTATACTGCAATATACTGCAATTATACTGGTTTTATACTGTAAATACTACGATTATACTAGTTTTATACTGCAGTCATACTGATTTTATACTGTGTGCAATATTAGTATAAAAAATGAAGATGAATATATATATATATATATATATATACATACATACATATATATATCTCATTTCGAAGAGAAAAAGAAATAAGAAAAACATTCTAAAATAGAATAATGAAAAAATTGAACAGATATAGAGATAAATGAAGAAATTGGTTTTTAATTATATAAGAGGAGAGAGAAAAGTAGTGGATAAGGGAGAGAGGAATTCGTTGGAGAGGGAAGTTAAAATACATATAAGAGAATATGACTTATTTACCAAAGATGTCATAAATGTAATTTGATAAAAGTATCTAAACTAAAAAGTACAAAATCATAATTAGGTAAAAATTTAAATGCTCTATTATGTAAAAAGAAAAAACACTGTTATATTTATTTACCAACCTAAAAACATATGGAGTAATTTTCTCCTAAAAATATCCTATGGTTATTGGAGAATTTGAGATTCACCTTTAACATCACAAAAGGTCCAATTAAGCTCCTATAATTTTAAATTGGTGTAAGTTTAGGTTCCGTTTATGGACTTCTTATTGATACTAAAATAAACATTAATCAACGTGTGATTGCAAAAAAAAAGATATAACAGATGAATTACCACCGCAGACTCGTCTTTATACACTTATTTTTAATTAAAACAAAATTATGGGTTATCATTTCATCCACCGTATTCTTTTTTGCACAACTACGTATGGATTTATGCTTATTCTATTATATGTACATTTTCCATCTATTTTTGTGTAGAAGCTTGTAATTTGTGTAGGAAAATAAATGTATAGAGAAAAACAAAAAATTTTATAAAACAAGGGTAAACGAAGCTTAAAACCAAGTTTAAACACTTTGGAAATAACTCATAAATATATAATTCAATTATACATATAAGGGGTTGGAATAGAGGGTAATTGAGGGGTGTAATCACAAAATCAAACCGTTGTGATTCCTACGAAATAACAATGACGGCATCATTATAATCTAATTGACCCGTGATTGGAGGTAAGGAGGTTAATGTGGATGTTTGGACGAATCCCCCAATCAATTTTGTCAATTTTATGTATCATTTATGCCCTGCTTATTGCATACTAATATATAAATCTTCAAGGCAAGACGACTGTACACCCGTTTCGTTTGGGGAATAATCTTTGTCACCTATTTAAGGTGCAACGTTAACATTAATTACAAAATCATTGGTATACTTTCAATTTTATTTATTTTCCGATGGGAGAATACATGACAACCTAATTAAATGTGACTGTACACTTACTTATGGTTTTGGACACAATTCAAATTGACACTGTAGATTGTTAAATTTATATATTTTTAGCAAGAACGATTTTAATATGTTCATTCAAAAGGGTTTATGGGTTGGAGATTATATAACAATTATATTTTTTTTTTCACTTTACTTGAAATCTATGATACTTACGAATTTTTAGTAATTGATTTAAATGTGTTCATCCGAAATGATATAGAGAATGTAGATTGTATAGCAACTATATATCACATCTATAAATGTCTAATTGTTATTTCATTTAAAGTGTATGGTTTTTTTTTTTGTTACTTGGCTTTAGCTTTTACATGTTTGAGGATTTACTCTACTTTTCCTGCTGTATTTTCATAAAAGAATGAGCATATACCTTTAGTGAAAAAAAAGAAGAAATTGGAGGATGGTAAGTGAAATTTATCCTCGTTCAATATCTATGCATATGATTTAATTTAATTTTATAGCTTCTTTTCATCATTGTCTTATAAGCTTGGCTTTCATTTGGTTCTGCGTAAACTCTCAAGATACCAACAATCCATCTATACCCAATTCAACTTAACATTCAAGAATCTATATATATATTTTCTTGCTTTTTTCTTCTTTTTATAATCTCTACATGTGTTTTATTCATCCTATATATATCTTTAAATAAAGAGAAACATTTCCAATATTCAATTAGCAAATCAAAAACGAAGTAAAAACTCATCCAATGAGAAAGAATCACCGCCAATCCTTGCCGGAAGAACCATGTAAGGTCCTCGCCCTTCTCATTACCGCTTCTTTAACTTCTGCTCTACTACTCACAGCCACCTTTACAATATCTCCGTCCAACTCTTTCTTAGCCTCCTTCACAACCCAATCCACCGCCGTGGACTACTCCGCCACACCCGTCCAGCTCCAAGCCATCCTCCACTACGCCACCACGCGCGTAGTCCCACAGCAATCACGCGCCGAAATCAAGCTTTCCTTGGACGTTCTAAATTCAATATCACCCTGCAATTTTCTTGTCTTTGGCCTGGGTCATGATTCCTTAATGTGGACCTCACTAAACCCACGTGGCAACACTATATTCCTCGAAGAAGATCCTCGGTGGGTCCACCAAATTCTCCAACGCGTTCCCACCCTACGCGCTCATGTTGTTAAATACAAGACGCGCCTCCGCGATGCGGACGAGCTTTTGTCCACTTACAAGCATGAGATATATTGTAAGCTACTGGACCTTCGCCTGAAGGGTAACATACTGTGCAAGTTAGCATTAAGTACGTTACCGGATGAGGTGTATAATAATGAATGGGATGTGATAATGATAGACGCGCCGCGGGGATACTACGGTGAAGCTCCGGGGAGGATGGGAGCCATCTTCTCTGCAGCTGTGATGGCGCGTGTTAGGACACGCCCGGGTCCGACTCATGTTTTCTTGCATGATGTGAATAGAAAGGTAGAGAGGATTTACGCAAAGGAATTTCTGTGTATGAAGTATATGGTGAAAAGCGAGGGAAGACTTTGGCATTTTGAGATACCATCTTTGGCTAATAGGAATCTCAGCAATCCTTATTCTTATTTTTGTTAAGAGTGAATTTAGGTTCATTTTTAATTTTTTAAATTGTAGCTTAAATTATATTTGACTACGACATGTTATGCTGGAGAATCTCCATTCTGAAGATTTAATCTTTAAATTTCCGAAAGTAATTACTTCTTTATTAAATGATAAATATTTTAATGGAAAATTCAATTAAAATTTATAAGTAGCACGTGCTATAGTAGGCAGTACGTCGACATCCTTACACCAATAACTATCATCAACCAAAAACAATGACATTTAAGAAGAAAATAAAATTAATAAGAATTATAGGAGGTTGATCAGATGAGACACGAAAGGTTTATGATCTAATTAAAATTTAAAGACAAGTAATATATAAGAAAAGCTCATGTAACTTTACACACTTGTAAGTAAAAAAGAAAGACATTTTTTCTTGTAACATAAACCATAAGTTTTATGCCATTAAAAAATAAATTAACGTGACAATTGAAATATCATCGAGCCAATGTGCCACTTTATATATATATATATTGCTAACAATGTAAAACATATAATTTCTTTTGTGACGTATTTCCATATTTATAGCCGTGAAACTGTATTTTTTTTTTTTTTTCTTTTGAACAGATAAATTAGATTCCATGGACCTTAATACAATTATGGAATTATTGACACAATATTGTTTATATTATCGTTTGATCTATAAAATATAGGGAAAAAAAAGAAATCAAATAAATTTCAGAATGATAAAATTAGTAGTGTAAAGTGGACCACACAATACCAACAGAAGAATACCTTGTAGTGACTGTGAATGTGAAGGCGCAAAATGTAAATAAATGTTGAGAGTGGGATTTGAACCCACGCCCTTTCGGACCAGAACCTTAATCTGGCGCCTTAGACCAACTCGGCCATCTCAACCTTGTTGAGACACTTTGTACTTTGTTTCCTATTATATATCAGCTAAGCAATTGAAGCGGGACCAAATACAAACAAAGCAATTGAAATACATGATTATCTTTCTTAAACACAAACCAAAACCTAGGGTTGTCAACGGGGACACAGGGACCCGTCTCCGTCAGGAGCCCGTCCGAACGGGGACAGGGATTCCCGGTTTAGAATTTCCGTGGGGTGGGGACGGGAATAATTTTGTCCCCGTTTACTAAACGGGGACGGGGATGGGATTTACCTCTCCCGCCCTGCGGACCCGTCCCCATCCCCGTTTAGTCCCCGGCGGAGATTTTCGTTAAATCCTCGTTTATTTATTTATTTTATTATTTATTTATATATATACATAAATAACTAAATTTCATAATGATAAAACTAAAACTAGATATTGATTTACATCCCTCTTTCACTTTAAAGTTTCTAACAATCAATCATATGCTATCAATTTAGAAATCTCGAATTTAATTTCTGTATATTGAACTCCTGTAGTTTGAAATAATAATATTAGTAGTTGTAATATTTTAATTAAATATCACTTTCTTATAATAAATATTAAGCGAATTATTTAATGGTCTCCAAACTGTAATATGTTTTTTAACTTATTTTTGTACCAAATTGAATTTTATTTAAAATTTCAAAAAAAAAAAAATTCTTAACGAGGACGGGAATCCCCGCGGAGACGGGGCCGGAGATGGGGATGAAGATTACCCCCGTTTACTAAACGGGGATGGGGACAGGGACGGACGGGGATCCCCGCCTAGCCGGGGAACGGGGATGGGATTGCCAATCCCCGCTCCTTCCCGCCCCGTTTACATCCCTACCAAAACCCCAGTTTTTTCAAAAAAATAAAAAATAATAGATACCGTTGCTACAGAGTCTCAGCAGACAGAATAATACAACCTTTAAATATGTTGTTTTTGCGAGATTATCAAAATGTTCTTATAGCTCCATATATATATGCCTAAAGGACATATGATAAACACAGAAACAAGACAGGAAAATGATCAATTTAGATCAAAGAAACCCCATTGTGTATGACTAGTGTTTCCTACAACAACATGCGGATTACACAAAGAACAGACAGAATGTAGGCGGCCAAACTCTTCTGGTTCACCTAACCCGTAAACAAAGGTGACACCCTCCTCCGAACTATTTCTTGAATATCTTCTGGTGGCAAAACCGATGCCTCAGCTATAAAATTCGCTCTTTCCATCTGCTGATGCAACTGAACAGCAAAAGAACCAGTTGCCAGATCAAATAAGCATTATCCGGAAGAAATTTAGTTGCATTTTCTTACATATATCCCACTTGTACAAATAACATAACATCAGGCATGCACCTTTTCAACAATTGCAGATTGGTCATCCAGGTGAAATTTACGCATGTGCTTTAGCATCTCCAATTGCTGTAATTAAACAAAATTAAGAAAAAAACAGTTGGAAACTGTTTAACAGCTCCTTCAACTAAAATCACACCATAATGCATCTACATAGTATGTACCTGTTCCTGTAAATTTTGTTGATTTTGCACCTTTTTCACAAATTCATCTGGTCCAAGTTCAGCTTCATCGCAGACCATTTCCTCGCTGTCATTTGATAGAATATCATCCATTTGAAAGTACAAAATTAGAAACATTATTCTGAAAACCAAAACCTACAAAGTGACAACAATATTCTCAATTATAAATTCAATTGCAGTATATTATTTGAAAAAAAAAAAAAAGGATACAACATTGTGATTGCATCAGTAACTAAACCCCATTGACCATCAAACATAAAAGTAATCATTGGTACAAATGTAAGCTCGTAACAACATGTTGGACTAGTCTCAGGGCAGACAACTAAGATGATCGAAACAAAAATGCTGGTGACGAAGCACTTCTGCCCCAAGAGCAGGGATCAAACAACTACCAGGTTGTTGAGGACATGATAGAGAACAAGAGTTTGTGCGTCAGGTTGTGAATCAACCAGTTCAGGTTTATTCTAGAATGGTCATGTGTGAGAAAAATGTTAGTAGATTATATATTAGCTATGAGTTTGTTATACAGGTATGCAGAGTTTGTTCAAGCAATTTCAGTTTTATCCTAGTGATAGAGAGTATAATCCTTAGGACTATTGGGGGATTGAAGAAGATGTTCAGCAATTCTTTTTGCCTTTCCTGTTTGGCTAGTACCTATGTTCTTCCTTTCTCTTTGATTCTTACTACTACAAAGTTAATAGTTAAAACTACAGTTTATTCTACTTTGCTTCTGTCTGTGACTGTTGTTTGTGAATATATTGTTAGCAGGACACATCTAAAAGAGGAGTTGTCCTCCAAGTTCACCACCCCTACCCATCAGTGGAATATGAAGGGGACAGGTGAACAGGAACCGACTGAGAACTTAAAGTTTGACAGTTTTGCTCACATGTTTCAATTTCAGAGTTAGAAAAGGAGACAGCATTAGGTATGTAAGAGAAAAAAAACAAGTCTTACCTAAACCCAGCACAAGCAGGGAAAGACCAGATAAAGTAGCGGGAAAAGCAAAGATGGGTATTAAGTCAGAACTTCCATAAGCCTGTTACATCCACACTGGAATAACACGAGAAAAGATAGTGATTGCACCTTGAACATATCAACTCCAGTTATTCGATGTTTAATATAATCTCATTAGTTTGGAAGAGGCGATAGAGAAGATAGAGGATGAAGGTGCTCTGCAGATATTAGAATAACCTTCAAAGCCTATGAGAATCAATAAGGTGTCACTACTCTTGACAGCACCTGAATTCATTAACAGGTTGTTAAACATAGGCTGATCATAGGTTCGATTCTACCTTTGGCCATGCTAAGAAAAGACCAAGAGAAGAATAAAATACAATTAACTTGGTATGAAATACCACCCTGCATTCTAATTTAGTTGTCTTTGATAATCTAATTTCTTTTTCTATCTACTGTGGGCTACTTTGTGAACTTTAAGCTATGCTAAAGGCTTCAAGAATAAAACATTCAGCTCTGCATGCTACAGAGAGAAGACAATAAGATCAAAACTTCGTAAAAATTCTCAATAAAAAAGTATACAAGCTTAGCAGGCAGCACCTAAAACCGAAAAACAAGAGTAACCAAAATGTTCATTGAACAGCTGGTCAAAGGCCTATGATCCAAAACAATGTTGTTACTCCAGCAGAGATTAGGGATGTGATCATCTATATTTCATGAGGAAAGAAAAAGGATTTGCTGCTTGGGAGACAACACAGAAATATGAGTTGTCCTCCAAAAAGGGATATTATGCATGTCATGTGAAGATAACTAACATCAGAAAACTATACAAGGAGACATAGATATCTTACTTTGCAATAAATTTATAGAAGCGAATCATCAAATCTTGATCATTCTCATAAACAGTATTCACTTTCCCCAGGCATGATATACCAAAACTGGGATCTGCAATAGTGAGAAAGTAGCTCTAATGATGATGCTATATAAGAATCTCAAAAAAGTAGTAGGCTGACCAGTGTGTCAAACAAGAAAAAGATGACTATCATTTTGCAAGAGCACAACTGCATGGCTTAAAACTGAAAATTTGAGACATAATGAATTCCTTTTATTTCTATTACTTAGGATGGTGGATAACAGGCAAAGAAGGACAAAGCAAAATGATGAGAAAGGCAGTGTGAGATAAGGTCTGCAATATCCAACAACCTTTACAATCTTGAGCATTATCTTAAATTTCTCCATCCCATGCAAGAGCAATGCTTTCCAATTCTTTCAGCACATTGAATGAAATTATAATTGTTAGAAGATATTGTTCCAGGACAGATTTGCAAACTGTAAGATATACTTGGACATTGATAAAGAATAACTCAACCACTCAGAGAAGTAAGAAAATATTTTTAATTTTTATATTGACTACGATTAGAAATTAGAAAACAAGAAACAGACAAATAGAACGAAGATCACATAATCAGCAAATGAACGAGAAAATAAAAGATAAAATGAACAGGACAGGACAGCTTCTGGTCCACAAGCAAAAGCTCGTTCGCAAGCCTAAGCCAAGACCCAAAAGATTAATTTCCAAAAAGTATCTCCTATGTACTAACTGCGTCTATATATCCCCACTCACACCAATCTCTTGATACAATAAACTCCAGCTAGCCCTAATCCATGTATTCCCTTAATTCCCTTTCTCTCCTTAATCTCTCTACTTTGTTCTCTAACAGACACATTATTGTTACTGATTCAGCATCTGGACATCAAATAACTTTCACCTTCAAGAAGTGTTTCCCTAGGTCACTCTATGTAATAGCCAAACGTCAAGCTTAGCAGCCATTAGAGAAAGGAAGGACACAAGATTATAAGAATTAACTTCAACAACTTGAAAGATCAGCCCAGGTTAATGTATTTTCAGAAAAGAAACGTATAGTAACCTAGAAATTCTTACAGAATTCATTAGCTGGTAGTATTTCACCTAGCCAGAATACCACAAATGCGAGATATCATCTTTTTTCCGATACTTGTTCAAACAATTTTAATGCTAGATGACAAAAAAAATAGTGACTCACCAACCCCCATCTCCAAAAATATGCCTTCCTGAATTGCGGTGGTAACGGCAACAGCCTCCTGTACAACATTAAAACGATCTTCAAAACCAAAGGCAAAATTTAGATACAAAGCTGAAAGCTTAATACCCACCGATTAAGAGCTTTCCACTATCATAATATGCCCGTATCTAATCCTCAAGAAAATTTTCAAGGGCGTAGATTGTAAATGACAAGGGTCTAGACAGTGAAATAGCAGAAAGAAACCAAATTACAGCATTTAACATTCACGAGAAGGGATTATTACCTGTTTATCTTCATTCACGGCATCCGCAATCCTTTTCTTTACATCTGATGAGGAACAGAACATAACATTACAACAGCGAAGAAGAATGTGAAGGTAAAAGAGAATGGGAGTTTAAAATAAGGAAATGCGAATAGGATTATACCAGATTGAGAAGTGAGCTGAGAGAAGCGATCGAAGAGATAAAGCAACTGTTCAACAGATAACATTCCCGAGCTTTGATGCTCCGTCGTAGAAGCAGCCATTGTTTGAGCTTGGAAATAAGAGAGTAAACCGCTATGTTTGAACTGGAATTGCACCTCCTTTCATCACTCCTTGTAAGAAAAATTGAACCTTTAACTCAAAAAAAAGGGGCTAAAGGGATGACACGAGGCTACAGCCATAGCCCCAACAGAAGTAAAATACCGCAATGCCCAAACACTTCACTTCATTTACAATTCAACCACAAAAATCGAAACTCCAATTTCATTTTGCATAACCGATTTTAACCCATCAATTACCAAAAAATTTCTAACTGGCCCCAATAACAAATGGAAATTAGTAATTACTTATTTCAAGGGATTGACCAATTATTTATTACCCAAATTGGCAGAAGAGTCTTACAGCATTACAAAACTGGCAAACTAAATTGACAAAAAATATCATTTTTTATGTCGTTTCACAGAGTTTAACAAATTAAACTGAACAAACAAATGAAAGCCTTGGAAAAAAAAAAAAAAGAAAAAAAGGAAAAAGATTAGCATCTTATGCCAAAGCAGCAGACAACCTTGTAATCCTACTAGAATACAGTAACTATAGCCCTAAAAGCATCTAAAAATCTTCATCCATCTTGAATACATGGGTTTCACCATTTCCATTGATGCTGGACATAACAGAAGCCTTTTGATATTCCCCTACTCTCTTCTCAAAAAAATTTGTCTTCCCTTGCAGCGATATCAGCTCCATCCAATCGAATGGGTTAGCCACATTATAAATCTTTCCCACCCCAAGCGCACCCAGCAACCTATCCGCCACGAATTCAATGTACTGGCTCATAAGTTCCCCATTCATCCCAACCAACGCGCAGGGTAGTGCGTCGCATACAAACTCCCTTTCGATGTCGACTGCGTCACGCACTATGCCCTTCACGCGCTCATCGCTCAGCTTTGTCCTCAGCAGGCTGTAGAGCAAGCATGCGAAATCGCAATGTAATCCTTCATCTCGAGAGATCAATTCGTTGGAGAAAGTTAATCCCGGCATCAATCCCCGCTTTTTCAGCCAGAAAATCGCACAGAAGCTACCGGAGAAGAATATCCCCTCTACACAGGCGAAAGCAATTAACCTCTCAGCGAACGATTCTCCGCCGTCGATCCATCTCAGAGCCCATTGAGCCTTTTTAGCCACACAAGGAACAGTATCCATGGCGTGAAACAAGCGATTCTTCTCATTCGAATCTTTGATATAAGTCTCCAATAGAAGACTATACATCTCAGAATGAATATTCTCAATTGCGATCTGGAATCCATAAAAAGCCCTTGCCTCTGCAACCTGGACTTCCTTCATGAAACGGCCCGCGAGATTTTCAAGAACAATTCCATCAGAGGCAGCGAAGAAGGCGAGGACATGTTCAATGAAATGTTTCTCATCGGCAGTGAGGGTTTCCCAATGGCGGACATCTTCAGAGAGATCGACCTCCTCTGCAGTCCAAAAGGAAGCCTCGGCCTTCTTGTACATTTCCCATATTTGTGGGTATTCAATTGGAAACATACAGAATCGATCGGGGTTTGGGGCTAGGAGCGGCTCCTCTGGCAAGGCAGGCATATTTCAAAAACTTAAAAATTTGGGAAATTTTGGGTTTCTAGAGATTGATAGGTAGCAGAAGGAAGAATTGGGGATTAGAGAAGTAGGTTTGCACTGAAATGAAATTTGGGTGTGGTTTTATAGGAGAGGGAAAGAGGAATTTTTGAATATTGAATTTTGAAGAAGGGGATGATGAAGACGTTGCAGAGCGGGGGATTTGAAATTTTTTTGTGAGAAACTTGCGCGAGGTTGACTTCATGAAGAGCAAATTAGAGATTTCAATAGTATGAGGATATATTGGTCATTGACAAAGGAGTGAATTGACGGAAATATGATTGGGGGTAAGGGGTGGAATGTTATTGTATAAGTCAATTAGACGAGGGTAAAACGGGAAATGCAGAAGAAATAAGAGAAGCTTGAGAGGGAAGCCATGGTGGTGTTGTAATTGGGACCATTAGTTTTTACTAGGTTTGGCGGGACATTAATTAGCGCGATTTTTTGGAATTTTGAGTCTGGAAAACGGCACACAGTTTTATCACTTGACAGCTTTCAATTTTAAACATTTCAAAGTTCACACGCTTACAGCGTAAGAGCGCGCCGCTCCACGTGCCATCTTCTTGCCTTCCACTCGTAGCCACGCTGTCTTTTATAAAATTTTACTGTTAGTTTAAATTTTACAATTAACATAAATTCGAAAGTTTAACGTAGTAGTTCTCTCTAACAAAAATGACACTAATGGTAATATTTAAACTAAATTTTATTACAATTGTGGAAATTTATACTTAGAAACTGTCACTTAATTAAATAAAGAAAAGAAAAATTATTAATAGAGAGAGGGGACACATTGGAGAAGGTTGATAGCCTATTCCAATTTTGTTAAATCAAGTATATGAAAATAGAATTGTCAGTTCTCATTTTTATACTCTAGTGCATTTTTCTTCAAACTAAATGCTCTCTAATTTATTGTTGTGTCTAATAATTAGTTTTATGGAAAAGATCCACGAAATCTCTAATTGACTCTTCCTATTTTTGGATGATAGGATGCAGGGTCCGATTTACTAGTGCCACGAGGATTGAACCCAATAATTTGGTGCAAAATTGTTTTTTTTTTAAGTTATAGATGGATCCTAGGTGCAGCGATTGAAAATGAGTTTTTGAAATTTAGGGTGGATTATACAAAAAAATCCATATTTCTGCCTATAAAAAGACCTTTTGCTTCTGAAATAGAGGTTGGCAACTTAAATTCAGAAAGAGAAGAGAAAAAAAAGGAAGAAAAAGAAAAGGAAGAAATTCAAACTTTTTCTTCACTTTTCATCTTTAATCTCTGTTTTTAGGTTTAAAATTGGTTAGAATTGGTACGAAAACACCCCCACTAAGATTTCTAATAGGCTTAGAGACTAATCTGAACACTAAAATCATAACTTTAGGAGCTTGAAACTATTTCCAAAGCTTGAAGTTCGAGTTGGAAATCAAAGCCTTTCCTGAAGGATTTACATCTCCTAAAGCTATGGATCCGCACTATAAGGGTAAATATCTGAGAAACCAAAGCATTTTGACTTGTTTGTGCTGTATTTTGGCATCATTTGCTTCATTTTAAAAACTGCTATGTTTTTGGGTTTTGGTTTGAGAACCAGACTTGTGCAGCTGTCAAAGCAACCGCACGGCTGTGGTTCCTATATCAGAACTACGAAACTGGATAATTTGAAATCTACTACTGGTCTTGAAGTGACACCCGCACGGCTGTTGTTCCAACATCCGCGCAGGTATCAACTCGGGAGAGAATCACCGAAAACCGATTTTCGCACATTTCATGATATTTGAACCTTAGATTTATATTCTAGAAGCATGTATTAGAATAGAACAACGTTAGAAACTTAGTTTCTTGTAAACCGACTCACTTGCCATGCTAAATAATTAACCGGTAAAACCATTTTCTCACAAATCAATGCAGGGACATTTCAAAACGTTTTCCAGGTCTAGTCAGTAAGATTTGTAGAGTTTCTCCGGTTATCTTCCCTAAATGCATGACCCTGACTCATTTATTATTCTATTCTGTTGTGATTGAGTCCTAAATGCTATTATTCGTATACTAGTGTCTGTTTTGCAGGATTAAATGTATGTTTAAATTTTATTATTGCATTAGATGAACTCATGTATTTTAAGCGATTGTACCCCGATTCCCTATTTGATTCATATGTATCCCCTAGAGTAGTTTATTTGATTCGGTCTATATAATTAATGTAAGTGGACGACGGTTTTGACCGAACGTGGATTCCATTTCGGAAGGGACGCCTCGATTTCGGGCGGACCCCTCCCTCGCGTGGGGTTTTTTATAATCGAAATTCATTTTGGAAAAAAATAGAATTAATTATCTTAAAAGAACCGAGACCTAAGTCTCGATGAATATTGTAGGAGTCGCCACCCGGCTCAGCTCAACTGGGAAATTTATAATTCAGCTGAACTGGATGAACGGTCGCTACACTATCCAGAGATTTGGGTCCGGACAAGTCCCTTATTTCGTGTCTAATTAAAATAAATATTGGCCAATGTTCATAGATGGTATTTCAAACTCTAAAAGTCAATTTTATTGCATTAAATTAAACTTACAGCGCGCATACAGGTGAAGTAAAATAGTAAATGATTAAATTATTACAACCCGATCGAATAGAAGATAAAAAGTCTCGCCTCACTTTTACAAACGCCCAATATACACGATTTATCTAAAAATTACAATCGCCTAAAATATACGAGTAATTCTATTAAATACATCAACAATAAAAATAAAAATAAAAAGCTGCAGAACAAGAGGTCAGCACAATATACGGCACGCCACAAATAGGACTCAAACATGACAGAATTGGGAATTTAGAATCGGGGGCATACATTTCGGGGGATAACCAGATGGGCTCGGCTAGCCGGCCCGGTTAGACCTAGAAAATATTTTGAAACGTCCCTGTATTTTTGGTTTTGTGAGAAAATCATTTTGAAAACAATTTTGCCGGTTTACATGCATTTGTTACATGTGAGGTGGGTCGGTTTTTGGGAGAATCGGGTCTCCATCGTTGTATTGTTCTAAATGCAATTTTACTGAAAATTGAATCTAAAGTCATGAATGCACACAACAAAATTCATTTTTGGTGATTTTTTGAATTTTTAGGGATTTTTAGAAATTTTTATAGCTCAAAAGGGAAATTCTGATTCTGGAAACATGTTACAGTCGTGCGACTGTAAGCAGCCCAAATTCAGGATTTCGCCAAAATTTTATTTGAAATAAACTGAAAGAAAATCATCTATAAACCAAGAACACTCGTACGACTGTTCATGAAACTCAAGAACAGTCGCACGACTGTTCTTAATTTCAAACCCGATCACAAGAGCTTATGCAATAGAAATAAAAAACAATAAAATTGAACAAGATAAGAAATAGATTCTTACCTTGTAAGTCTCTTCTAGAGACGGCTGCAGAAAACCAAAGTAGATTTCTGTTGAGTTCGGTTTTGATGATCACAATTGACATTTTTAAAATAACGAGTTTTTATATTTGGCTTATAAGTTAAAAGAACAACTCACATTCCATTTATCTATCTTGAAGAAGAAAATAATATATATATATATATATATATATATATATATATATATATATATATATATATATATATATATATATATATAAAGCATATGAGATAAAAAACTTAAGAATCAGTACTTGCTCATCTTATAAATGCTTATGACTTGAAAGTTTCTTATACATGTGTGTATATATATATATATATATATATATATATATATATATATATATATCCCTAAGGTTGATTTATTAGTTGAGAACATTAATGTTGACCTAAGATTTGATTATGACTTGAGTTATTTGAGAACTTCAGATAAAGTGGAATGTTGACCATACAATAGCATATCTTCGGCTATACAAAAATATCCTCTTTAATCTCTCTTTTGATTACATGGACATATCAACTTTGAGCTCATATTTGATCATGAGGTAAGTTATTTTTTTTAAGATCATACTTTGACCTTACCTTGACTTATAAGTGGTAATGCTTAAAGAATTATTTCGGCCACTTTATGTACTTGCATCATGTGATATCTTTTACCTTAGTTTGCAACCTTAGCTAAGGAATTCTTAAATTTATGATCACTTGAAATCTTAAGGTCAAACCTTACCTTAAGAATAAAGTCCCTTTTTACTCCATATTTTATGGCAAACGGCCATATTCTCACATTGCTATAAAAAAAGAAGAAGAAGAAAGTGTGAAGGTGTGGAAGACAATTCAACAAATACTCTTATTCAAGCTTTCAAGTGATAAAAGTCTTCCATATTCCTAAAGAGCTCAAAGAGAAGAGAGAAAATATTATTCATTCATATATTCATCTATTTTGGGAATTATATTTTCACACAAGGTTGTGTAAAAGGGGTATTACTTTGTTGGTGGTTGATCAACAAAGGTTGTAAAAGTTTGGTGCTTGACCTTTGAAAAAGCATCGGTAGAGTTTGTTACTTAAGCTCCAAAAAGTAATGGGATAGGTTTGATACTGAGCCTGTAAAAGTATTGAGTTTGTTACTTGAACTAGGAAAAAGTAACATAGGATTTTTTCCTGCCCGTAAAGGAAACGTTAGTAGAAATCTCAAGCGGCTGGCTTGGGGACTGGACGTAGACCGGTTAGTTCGAACCAGAATAAAATTCTTTGTTTGCATTTTCTTTATCCCTACTCTCTTTATTTTATGTAATTTAATTTCCTGCACTTTAATTTAAATGCTTTAGTACTTAAAGTTATTTTTTTACAAAAGCATTTTATATTTACAAGTTTTATTATAATTCATAATTTTGCAATTTTTAATAAAACTTGTTTTTAAAAAAGAGGTCTGCGAAAATGTTTATTCGTCCTACAGTATTATTCACTCCCTCTAGTACTGTAACTAGCCATTTGGACCGTCAATTTCCTCCAAAGTCCCGTACACGAACGCCTAACGAGCAGGAACCCGTTCTAGTGGAGGATCGAATCTAGAGAGAGAGCTAGGAGGCCGAAAATTTCCTCTAAGGAATTTTTCTTCCTTGGCCGAATTCTCCTGTGTAGGTTAGGGTTAGGGTTTTGTTTTACTTAAGTGGGTTTTTATACCTATAAAACCCTGGGTCTAAATTAATTACTATGATTTAAAATTTAATTTCAATTTCATATATATGGTATTATATTAAACCATATATTATAAAACATAGCATTTGAATTAAAATTAATTTGCTCAATTAAAATTTACCCGATAAACTAATTTTAGACTTTACTTAAATGAAATACATATAAACCTGTATATGTATATTATTTCCACCAAGAAATAAATTCATGAATTAATCTATTTAAATCAATTCAATGAACCCAATAAATTGATTATATTATCTTGATCAATCCAATTGATCTATAATTTAATTAATAAATAATTCCTTTCTAGTTAATACACTCTAAGTATACAGTTGATCCGATACGTTCAAGCTCAGCCGTTCAAAGTATATAATCCTATGGGCCCGTCTTTATGTTGGCAGTAGGCCCATGGCCCATAGACTGTAGTTGGGCTCTAGCAAGCCATTACAACCCACAAGTAAGACAGAGACACCAGTCTAACCGAAGTCATAACCCTGTAGTTTAACTTATTTATCCCATGTCACTGATATCGGTGTCCAACACAGAGGCATGATGTCATCACCCTCTTTTGTGTCCAGACATTAACTTGATCTCGAATGAACTAATGCTCACAAATAAGTTCAAACTTGTTTGGGTATGGCCACACTCTTATCAGTTGCACTCATCAAGTGGCCGGTGATATCTTCTTAGTGAATCACTGAGTGACATTCCCTTCTGTATATTCATGACCTTGCCATGTTCACTAGCACACCCGAATATATCCATTCTTGGCACCCTGTTACAGGCCCTTTAGGCATACACCAAAGTGTGTGAGGTCACATGTAAGACCATAATATGGTCAGGTCTAAGGATATGATATAAGTACTACAAGAGAATCACTTGTAATGCCATACCATATGGATTTCTCGTTTAGTGGATCTATCTAGTACCATACCCTATTACATGTACCCATATGCTTGATTGACAATCCATGTTCTATAGTCGGTAAGACACCATCATACAATCAAGGTTATTGTAAGACATCACTATACAATCAAGGTTGTGATAGTCTTTGGTTCTATTCATTCTCATAACTAGAACAGACTATGAATAGCTCCATAGTTATATCGTTTCCCTATCCATGGTCTCACTGCCAAGTGTATGACACTTGTCAACATGGATATAGATATGACCATCGAATACTCAATTTATAATATTTTACAAGATATATAATAAATAGATTAATGCCTTTATTTAATAACACAAATGTATAATACATTAATCTGTTAAAAGATACAAAATGTACAATACAATACAAGGACTAATGCCTTGGGACTAGGGCATTCTCAACATCATAAAATGCTATAATTTGGTTGTTGAAGTGTTTATTTTAATTAGATAACAAGTAAATGACTCATCCGGACCTAGATCTCTAGAAGACATAGCGACCCTCACTTGATTTCAGCTGTACCTAAATTTTTCAGATGAGCTGAGCTTGTTGGCAACTCTTATATTTTCTTTGAGATTTTGGTCTTGAATCTTTTATGAATATTGTATTCCAAAATGAACTTCATACTATTATTACAAAACAAAACACCTAATAAAAATCTATCGGTTCCTTTCATTGAGTCTCGTGTATTATTAAAAACGTCATCCACTCACAATCGACCCGCCCTATATTTATGATACCCAAGTCCAACCCTAAAATAGACAGGCTTTTGTAGGCTTGGACTCGAGCCAGACTTTTTCCATTTTTATTTTCCCAAGTCCAGCCCAAGGCGGGTGGGCTTTGGTAGGCCTGACGGGCTTGGGCATGGACATGTCTATTTTAGACCATAAGGTTGTGATGAATGAAGAGGGACCCGTCCTTCTATAGAATTAACTGTTGTATTGGGACCTCGAATTTGGTGAGATAAACTTGAAAATCTTCCCAATCTTCAAATCTTCTATAGTAGAGGACTCGGTTATTGGTGCGCTCTACGAGGAAAGGGGACTCATCACATTGTCCATAAAGGGGCTTGCCATCTAAAATGACAGGTTAGGAGTGTGATATTGAAGAATTTGAAACATGCCATAAGAATTGTTCAATCTGATAGGGGTCATGGAATGACTGAATTAAGGTGTAAACCCAAAAAGTGACAGCTGGTTAGTTCATAACTCTAAACTGCAATTGCTTCGTTCCAAACGAACTCCCTATTCTAGCAACAAGAGTCATGTCCAACGAGGGGGCGAATGTGGTGCCCATGATAATCCTCTCCATTCCAAGTGCTCTCAACTACTCAGCTGCAAAGCTTACATGGGGAAACAAAACTCGTGTCATCTAAAGAGATGTGGTCATGCTTATGGATGCCAACATCCATCCGCTAATGGTTAACCCCACCATTCTTATTAACTGTATTTGCAAAAAGGCTTACGTGAGTGGACGACGCGCTTTCGACGGAACGCGGGACTCCCTTTCGGAAGGGGCGCCACAATTTCGGGCTAGGCCCTCCCTCGCGTGGGGTTTTTAGATTGGAAATTTATTTTTTGAAAATCGAATAGTTTCGTAAAAGAATCGAGACCTAAATCTCGATAAAAAGTACAGGAGTCGCCACCCGGCTTAGCTCAACCGGGAAATTACAGTGTAGCTGAACCAAAGTGAGAACTGCTACACTTTTCAGAGATCTAGGTTCGGACAAGTTCCTTATTTCATGTCTAATCAAAATAAATTGGCCAATGTTCTAATTACGACACTTTAAATTGCTAAAAATTGATTTTTATTGAATAATACATGCGGCGCACATACATAAAAATAAAGCGAGGAAATAAATATTTAAAAGGTTTACAACCCAATTGAATAGAAAATAAGAACTCTCGGCCTCACAATACAAGCGCCTAAAAATACACGAGAATCTAAGAAAAATTTACAATCGCCTAATATATACGGTTTGATCTATTAAATACATTGAAAATGGAAAATAAAGAAATTAAAGCTGCAAAACAAATGGTTAGCACAAATATATAGCACACCACACTTAGGACTCAAGTTTAACAGAATTGGGAATTTTAGAGTTCGGGGTCATGTATTTGGGGGTAACCGGGTCGGCCCGGTCGGCAGGCCCGATTAGACCTGAAAAACTATTTTGAAACGTCCCTGTATTTTTGGTTTTGTGAGAAAATCATTTTTGAAAACATTTTTCCGGTTTATTTTAATTTAGCATACGAGATGGGTCGGTTTTCGGGAGAACCGGGTCTCCGTCGTGGTTTTGTTCTAAATGCAAAAACATCGAAAAATAAATCTAGGATCTTGAATGTACACTCCAAAATTCATTTTTGATGATTTTTTATTTTTCAAGATTTTTCTGAATTTTTCTGAATTTTCTAATTTTTATGAAATTTTTGGGGTTTTATGAATTTTTTTGGATTTTAGGGATTTTTGCTTCTGGCCGAGAACTACAGTTGTGCGACTGTAGTTACAGTCGTACGACTGTATACTACAATCGTGCGACTGTAGCCCTTACCTGAGGTAGAAATCGCTAAAAAAACTTAAAATGAAGGACTAAAACTAGGAAAAACGAAAACTGTAGTACGACTATAGATTAAATGGCACGACTGTAATTACAATCGTGCTCCTATTCTTTGTGACAAGAACAGTCGTACGACTGTTCTTAATTTTCTAGTAGCAAAAGTGCAAAAACTTTGATAAAAATGCATAAAAATAAACTAAATCACCCAGAAAGCTGGAAAAGGAGAAGGAAAAGGAGTGTCTACCTATTTGGCGCTGATCCACGTTGGTATGACCCCTAGCAATGCACCAATCTACGTGAATTGGCTCCTTTTTCTTGTGTGTTGAGATTGCAAGAGAGATTCAAAAATACTCCAAAAAGTCACGGATTCTGATGGTTTAAATCCCAGATTTGGATGTGTTTGTTAAGTCAAGTTATTAATCTAGGATTTCTAACTCGTTTTAAGTATTAACTCTCTGAATCTTAGAAGAAAAGAGTTGAAGAATGTGGGTTTTTGGGTTTTTGGTTTCTTGTCTTCTCTCTTCTTTCTTTCTCTCTTTTCTTTCTTTCTCTCTATCCTCTCCCTTCAATTTTCTTCCAAAAGTCCAAAAGTCCCTTTCTCTTTCTTTCTGGCTTCCTTTTATTTCCTCTTTTCTGAAAAATCTTGAGCATTAAATGCTCAATATTTTTTCCAATTTTTAATTCAAAGGGGTATGGGTTCTGCAACCTGCCCTCGATTTGACAGTCGTACGACTGTAATAGATTTACAGTCGTACGACTGTAAATGGAAACCCACGATTGTAATTACAGTCGTGGTAATCAAGGCTGCATTTTTTTTTTTGAGACCCCGAAAATTCCGTGTTCACAGCCTACTTGAGCTCACTAACATCAATAGGGGTTCAGGGGTGGCAACGATTTTGTTGATAACGATTGCCTGAGAACTAACCTCGTATGGATTGTGTTGATCGACATCATCATTTGAGTCAACCTCTAGATGATTGCAGGCGGAATAACAAAAAGACATCGATGAAGAGATAGTAGTGCTTGAACTCGATGAAGTCATTGTTTAAATGAGTCCACACTCATTGCACTGATGATGGATTATGTGAATAGTCGGGATTTCGTCTTCTCATATCGGAGTGTGAACTAGTGCTACAACACGGTTATCTGTGAAACAAGAGTAAGGTGAAATACTAGATATTCAGGGTGTAATCAGATATTTAAGTCAATAAGTGCTTGTAAAGAGTAACAAGAGCTTTGTATAGAGAATTATATGTCTCAAATTGGTGGGAGAGGTAGTCGGAGTCTGTTTTCAACTCCAATACTTTCAAGTTTAGAGTTATGTTCAGATTAAGAATATAGAATCCCAATCAAGATACATGTAGGAGCTAGACTTCCAACGAAAACCAAATTTCCTTTTTATGCATGTAGCTTGTCCCTAAGGATGTCGAGTCTAATCCTTGTCCTTTCAGAGATCCGGTAAGGTACATTAACCCAGTGTTATGCTATGTTCGGTTTTAGCCAATGGAAGTCGTACTAACCAAATAACTCGATACCATCGTTTACTAATTTTAAATGGTAACAAATTTAGTTATATATATATATATTTCTCTTAGGAAAAATTTAGTTTTATTGAAACCAAAACATGAGGGCTGAGAGGGGAGTAATAATTAAATTAGTAGAAACTTTTATTATGATCTCCTTGTTTTATAAGGAGAATCTTTACGATTTTGTTGCTTTAATTAACAATGAGTAGAAAAATAATCTTCCATCTTCAAATCTCGTCAATTAATTATTACCGACTCTACGAATTGGCAAATCCAAGCTTCCTTCCTTCCTTATCGTGCATTATGGCAATTTACTGATTTTTTTTTTTTTTCTCGAATATGTTAATAAAAAAAAAAAAAATCAAACGATCGAGTTCTTTCCATAATAAGAAGAGAAAATTAATTCAGTTGCAATCATGAAAATTGCATCTGATTTCCTATATAATAATGGCCATAAACCTTCGCTTCAGACCTTAAGAAGAAAACTCCATTGTTGAGGCTTGCAATTATACAGCTCAGGTATTTTTCTACTTTCCTCTTTGTTTAATTTTCATATATACCAATTCAATAATACGACCTTCTAATTTTGAAACTGTTCTTTTCATTATGATTTGGCAGTTAATTAATTAATTAATTGAATTTTGGTTCTTTAATTTTGTAGATCGAAGATGGGTCGTAACAGTATCAAAATGGAATTGATAGAAAAAGAGAGCACTCGAGTCTTTACTTACCAGAAGAGAAAGAAAAGCTTGTTAAAGAAAATTTCAGAATTTTCAATTCTTTGCGGTGTTGATGCTTTAATGATAATTTTCGGACCGAAACTCAAAGATCAACAACTCAAGTTAGATACTGTGTGGCCATCAAATTCTGATGAAGCTAGAAAAATTATAGACAAGTACAAGAAAAGTGATGGGGCAAAACGAACATATACTGTTTGTGATTATTTCTCGGAGAAAAACAAAAAGCTTCAATTGGATATTTCGAAATTGCGGAAGAAAATTTGTGAAGCGAAGTATCCTTCGTGGGATATTCGTTTGGACAATTTTTCAGCAGATGAATTAAGGTTACTTGTTTCTCGATTGGATACTAAAATTGCTGCTGCAGACAAAAAGCTTAATCTGTTGAAACAAAACCAGAATAAAGATCTGATGTTATCACATATGCCTGAAAATACGCTGCCTGTCGACTGTTTTCAGCCTGGAGAGAGCTTGTTTATGAATTGGGGGAATTTGAATTGCTGTTCAAGTGACTTGCAGCTTTTCTCTGTTTCAACTTGGATGAATCCGGGTCGGAGTGTGATTGAAAGGAAGCCAAATGAGCAACACTTTGAGGAGGGAAACATGAACAGTTGGGCAATTTGGCAGAATCAAAGTAATTATTTGAATAATTTGTCGTTGAATTGGGAGAATTTAAGGATGAATAACGGTGATAATTCAGTTGGTTCCAACTTGGAAATTATGTTGCCCCAGATGGTGTTTCCTGTGCCAAGTTTGCCTTATCAGGTCAGACCTCCTCAATGATATATTTGAGTTTACAAATTTGACTCGAGTTGGACTCCAGAGAAAGAGCGGCAAGTCGTGTCATAATCATCTTGTATTGTTATTATGTTATCTCTATATTTTATATAATATCTAGCAAGAAAGATGACAATAGTGTGAAATGTGTCGTATTAGTTGAATTATTTCTGGAAATCGTACTATAATATCAGAAACTGCCACTTAGTTCAGGTTTTTTGTGTTGTCGTTGATGTGACATCGTGGAAAAAGTTTTGAGTTGGGAACTTAATGAAGTAATTAACTTTTGTCGTATTGTTCGATTATGTTGGGATACAATATTTAAAAAAATAAATAAATTTTGGGATACAGTAGTTACTTAACAAAAGATTAAATCGGTCGTTTCATTTAAAAATAATGTACTGTTGAAAAATAAAAACTATTTCAGTTGTGATCCAGCGTTGAGTTTATGTATCATTCCATCTTTAAATGTGTTTATTTGTTTTCCAATCAAGAAGATTATAGTAATTAGTATTTCAAGGTTCATTGATCTCATTTATGAAAAAATAAAATAAAAAATAGACATTTTTAACGGAGGAAATATGCTATAAATTAGATTCAAGTTATAGTGAGACCAAAATTAAAATATAAGAATGCCAAAATTATTTTTAAAAATACAATTAAGAACCCAATATGTAGACAGGTTTAAATAATATTTTTTAACGTCAGTAGGAGCCATGATCTCATTGTTGATTTCAACTATCCAAGCAAGCAAACTATACAGGGTTTGAGAGTGTTAAGACTAAAAACCTTTTTGGTTTATTTTCTAATTATGTCAATAATTTCTATTTACCGAATTAAAAAAAAAAAAATGAACTTGCACTAAATTTGGTAATTTAGAAATGGAATTCATGCATATACAAGTGAAATGTTTCAAGGATAGAGTTTTCAAGTTAATGTCAATTTTCCCAGAGTTGTTAACAGAGAAAAGGATTGTTTACAGTAAAATGAAGAAACACAATCTGAAATTAGTGTCTGGTTTCAGAAGTAGAGGCTTCAGTATCATATGACAAAACTCCTTGCTCATATCTAGAGCTTCTACTCCTGCCTGAAAAACTAGCCTTGGCCAGCTCCCTTAGCTTCTTCATCTCACTCTTCTGCTCCAATTTCAGCTCTTTCATCCGTTTCCCCTCGCCTCCTTTTTGCGCAGTAAGGCTTGCTTCTGCAGCTGAAGAACTTGTTCCTTGAACAGCATCTAGGCCTGGTGAACCAGGAAAGAGAACAGGAACTACAGTTGCGGTCATTGCGCTATACGTTTCAACACTTGGAACATCTGTTGAGCCTCTAATTTGAAATTCGGTTTCGGGGCTCAGAGGAGGAATGGCAGAAAGGCCTGTTTTTGGCTCACTTGACCAATGCTTCCTTGGAAGGAAAGGCAATACAAGTCCTTTAGCTGCAAACTTCAACCCGAGCCTGAACGAATTTGTTTTTGGCCTGGATAGTCTTAAGATGCATTTTATTAGAGCATACCATTCATTTGTGATTTGTGCAATAAAGGTTAGAAAGAGGAGAGCCAACATTGCATTTCCCTGAGTTGTTGCTTTTATAGGATTTGAACTGCTCGTGGTGATTGATAAACCAAAAAGGCCTACTTCACACAGCAATGAAATACTTTCTACCACATGAACTCCTCTTCTGATATATGGTTTGACAGCAAAAAGGACAGTGAGCTGCAGTAATGTGATTATTAATGCAAGAAGGCTTTCTGTTGATGACTGAGAAGAGTAAATCCCGGATAATATTCCTAGGCTGACTCTTCTTACGATATCGATAACAATGTAGGAAGATCTAGCACACCCTAAGATTCTCCTGGAGAACGGTATTCTGATTTCCTCATTGCTGTCATTTGAGCTGAGAGCTCTCATTCTTCCAATCCCACTTTGGCCACTTTCGGCCCATTTCGAGATTGTGTTGGGGCCACTCTGATCAACATAGACAAACAAAGTAGGACCTTTTCGATCCTCGAAAAGGATTCCAAAGCCTGGAAGAAAAGATGAAGGCAACCCTTCCCTGAAAAACCATTTCCCATTTGCTGGCCTTCCAACAAAGAAGAACCATAGCTTTTTATACCATGTTTCTGTTATATCCACATGTCTGATTTCCTTGTACTGAGCAAAACTTCCGCGGAAGATAGCAACTGCGAGAAAAAGGCTAACTGCAACAATAAATGCTGCTGGAATTACCAGCAAGAAAGCCCCGGTTATGATTCCCCACGTCGTGCTGCCTGCAAATTTTCAGGTTCTTCAATTTGTTAAAAACGGCCAGTCAATCCGCAGAGTAGATATTCGTTTTTCTTACCTTTGATTACAAATGCTGATGACTGAGAGATACAGGGTAATGTGAGAATTAGTAGAAGAACCTCAAACCGAGGAACTGAAAGGATACCATGAGTTATTGCTCCCATTCTCCATCTGAGGAAAAGCAATATTAGACCATGAATCATAAGTAAACTGCCTCCTCCTACACCTATCCAGAACAAGTTCATCTTCAAGTCTTCCCACCTGTTGCAGAAATAACCTGAGCAAGATTACTAATTCAATTACTTGTTTCAAAAATCAACCTGCTATTGGTTTACTAAAATATGTTCAGTGTAATTCGGATACTACCCCTTGTAATTCACCAT
Source organism: Euphorbia tirucalli (assembly GCA_039660915.1). Classification (NCBI taxonomy): domain Eukaryota; kingdom Viridiplantae; phylum Streptophyta; class Magnoliopsida; order Malpighiales; family Euphorbiaceae; genus Euphorbia; species Euphorbia tirucalli. Next base: position 10,714,128 of record CM077638.1, read on the forward strand.
TCTCTTCACGACATTGTTAGCAGACAATGGCTCTCCCCTCTGCAGGACAGTTAAATAAAGCTGTAACGGGGCAAAAGAAAAATTGCATATAGATATACATCAAGTTAACAGAAGGTGGAAGATAGTGGATACCAAGAAATATGTGAAATATTCTCTAGAATTAAGAGGTAGCCCATATGGACCACTTTTCATACTTAGATTGTGTTGATGAAGCCAGCCAAAGTTTGAACCTATTTCGATAACAAATGGTGGTCGATCTAGTAAACTCGACGAGTCAGTTAAATTCATGTGAAACCGACGGTTAGGTATTTTGTGATAAACAAATCCAAGAGATATTGAATAAGATTGTTCTTCAGAGAAATGAATGCGATTGTGCCAAGTTGAAGTGTAATGCTTTTTCCACGGAAGCTTTTGACGGGGTATGAGCCATCTCAGGCCTTCTGTTGTCTCTGAAAATTCAATTGGATGGTTAACTGAGAGCCAATCTGAAAGGACAAACACTTGAAGGTGCCCATACAGTCCCTATTACAAAAATTGTACAGATTATCAAAATTCTTCATCAACTATATATGTATGTTTGAATAGATTTTGCTCGTACTAGAAATTAAATACTTACATGTAGGTTCATTGAAGGATTGGAAGCTGCATTATTGGTGTTTCCAGAGGCAAGAGTGCCCATAGCTCCAAGATTTGCTGAGGCAATAGAAAGTGCAGCAGCTGCCAGTGATGTGGCCAATACTCCCGCAGTCACGAAGGAATGTAATGCCATTGAAATTTCAGGGGTTGAATCTTTTGTCCAGTCATGAGTCAGACGTGTAGATTACAGATTATAAGTCTATTAATGAATTGATTTCTGATTACAAGCAATAAAAGAAGAAAGGGATATAGGAGAAAATTCTTACAGTGCTTTACTGCAAGTTGGTTCGATTCCAAGTTCATGTTTCCTGAAATGTCATTTACTTTCCCTGCAGGAATACTGATGAATACCATGTTCGGAGCTACAGCAAGGACTGTAAATGAGTACAGCGCTCTTGACAGTCTGCGAAACCTAGATGAAGTAGAAGTTGATGTAGTTTAAGCCTCGAAGGATTTTTTCTAATCTTTTTATGTTCATGCAATAAGAAATTGTATGTTTACTTGTGAACAATGGTAAGAAAAGCTTCGAGAGCCGCCTATGCACCTGCCTTGTAAGTTTCCCTCCTTCCACATTGATCATGGAAGCCTCAAATCCGAAAACTGGCTTTGTGAATTCTACTACCACATTTATGTCAGAAGCCTTTGTCACTTTTGCTGAGCTTGTACTTAGGCCTACCTCAGGCTTTACTGAATCTAAGTAAAGAAATATGTATAAACCACAAAACTATTATACAGGAAAATTATGAAGAATTTGAACATCATAAACTGAGAACATAGCATACCGAAGAGTACTGTAAGCGGTGCTGGAGACGAGACAGGGGTGCCGGTCCTGCCGATTACTAATCCAGGTTCTAGTTCAACACTGATAATTTCGGTATTCGATACATTCTTAAGCTACAAATATGAAAATTATAATAATTAAAATATCAATTCGAGTTTCAAGTAGTAATTGAATACCAGTACGCTACTTACTTGAAAGACAAATCTCCGATTCCCATGGTTTCCACTAAGAATAGGTAATATATTCCCTGAATTGACATGTAAGGCACTGAGGAGTTCTTCTGTTGAATTGAGAATGGGAATGCTGAAGTCCAAGTAAATTTTCAAGTCCTCCATTTTGTTAGTCGCCAGAACGGTTCTTAGAGATCCACTGATCTCCATCACATATGCTGAAACTGGCATCCACAAATCTACGAATACTGGCCTTCTATCTAAGAACAGAATTGAAGTAAAAGTTAACAGAATTAATTGACAATATAACTCAGAAGAAGTAGAACCACAAATGGTAACTTACCAAAGTGAATAACTATAATGGAATCATTTGTCCTCTTGAAACTGTTTCCAGCCTTGTCAGTACAAAAGTTTTCTGCCATTCTAACAACAACTCGCCCGTATAAGCTCTTCAATGAAAAGATTATGTCAAGTCTGTAGTGTAAGTTACGCTTGATGATGTGCATAGAAGAAGCCTGAACGTACGATGGACCGTCTAATAGTACCTACAGAAATTAAATTTTCTCAAGTTCACCTAATTTGATTACGTTGTAATTAGTATGAGTAGGCCAAGAATCATTCTTACATCGCAATTTGATGAGTTCAGACATTTGAAACTACCCATTCCAGTGCAAGCTTCACTGAACATAACATCAACGGTTACTTTTCCAGCATTTGTGTAGTTCTGTGTACTTCGTATTTTTGCAGTTGGAGGAACTGTGTCTGAAAGATAATTACAAAAAGTTCGGTCCTAGTTCTTCGAAAGATTACCATTGGCAAAACTTGAACAGAATAAGAAGGGAAGACAATGCTAACCGATGAACCATGAATAGAACGATGTGTTTCTCTCTCCATTATTGGCAGTGACATTGAGACGAAAACTGTGTTTATGATTCACAGTTAAGTTCTTGATTTCTATGGTTTGATCAGCTGGACATGATCTCAAAGTATGCCCATCAAGCTGTTCAGGAATTCCAAGTGAAATTTCATAAAATTCAGCACTAGTAAGTCATATTTTGAAATTTAATTTAACTGTCTTTTTATTTTGTTTTCAACAACTAATAACACTCTTCCATCAATATAGGAGATTAAAAGAATAATACCTCACAAGATACTGCACACCTTGTTGTCTTACAAGCATTGAGACTGTCCGGCCAAAGTACCGAGTACCGGAAAACAGCATCGGTGAACCTTGAATATTTTGGAGGAGCTTCAAGAAAATGAATGATAAGTGTCGACTCAGTAGAGTCAAATGCAGCTATTGCTATCAGTGTAAAATGAAAAGCTAGTTTGAAAATTAGTAATGAACCCATCTGCTAAATATGAAGATGCAGTATTTTTAAGCTAAAAAAGCTAGGAGAATTGAGGTTTTTGAAAAGGAAAATAAGAGCAGTAGTTGAAATAAAAGGCTGCTGTTCAAGTTTTAATAAACATAATAGATTTATGTTGGACAAACCAAGAAAAGGTTGAGGACAACTACCACAACTATTAATGTCAGTGTAATAACTGCTTAATTAAAGATGTTCACATAACTTATCAACCACCATAGCCAGCCAAGCACATGCTTGTATTTCATCTTTTTTACACTTTTTTTTTTGTCTGAATCCCATTTGGCTAATAGTAAGAAAACTTAAAAGTTCGCCAGCCATTGTTTACCCTATCTGCACTCCAATGAATATCAGGATAGGCAGCAAACTCACTGCATATTTATGACTTGATTCAGAAATTTGAAAATTTTCTAGTAGCAAAATTAGAGAAACTCAATAACATTTTAAAATTTTCCTAAATTAATTAGAAAAATGAGTTGCTAAAAGAAGTGGAAAGTTGCCTGAAACACAATATACCAAAATAGGTATTCACTCGGTACTTTAAAAAAAGATACCCTGTATTTTTATTGTAGTTGCCACATTTACCAATATTTAGTGAGGATCGAACTCAAGTCTTCCCCTACAAACTCAGCTTGTATTTCCACGTAAATGTTGTACATGCAACATGTTACAGCTATAAGACAAGTCTAGTAGAAATGGATCAGTACAGTTGTTCACTTTGGGATATGAATGTGGAGGCAGAAACAGGAAAAGAGTAATTTAAACATTCTCTCTTCAATAGTAACCATTACACTTCCTGTATCAAATGTTGGTTAATGTGAAGATAAGTATTAGAAAGTGACAAATGCTTGCATTGATATCAGTCTTCTTTAGCATTAATTAACTGATGAAGGATGAGATTAATGCATTGAGTTGCACGAGGAAAAGGTTTATTACGTTAATCGGTAATGGTTTTCAAGCAATAAGCTTCGACTCTCAAGTACAATTACTCAAAATTTGTGCTATGATGTGGTCCTCTGCGCATTTATGCTTCCTTATTTAGTGTCAGCTATCCAAGTGACCAGAATTAAATTACTGAAAGCTACAACATCCATACAAATTTCAAACGGAAATTTGGACAGAGTATTAAAGCACCCATCCTTAAAACATAATTTAATTATCGTACAGCTTGTAACAATGAATTGTTGAAGCATGAAGTGAATTAATTGGACAGAAAGCAATATATATACAAACACTTTTCGTCCAAATCATCTGGATTAAGCTCCTAAAAAATTGAGACATGGCATTCAAAGTTGCATGACAAACAGTTTTGAGCAGCAGCTTTCTCTCAAGTTACCCATTTCTTCAGCAGAAATTTACAGAAAATAGGGATAGTTTACTGAGTTTCAGTCTTTCAGAGGAAGGGCTAAATCTCCTATTAAAAATAGGCATATTAAGTGCCTGTCCCTGAAAATATTTGAAATATGGCACTGTACAAGATTTACTTCTCTGATATGGTTCAGTACAAGATTTGGCTCTAACTCTAAGCGCCAGAAGTCATGAGGTCTTCACCACGCAGTGCAGATTCATCATCATCTTCTGCTACCATCCAGTTTAACCTGGGTCCCTGAAGATAATTACCCATCTTGAGAATCAAATATAAAATTAAACTCTAATCCCCATGGTAAGTAAGTGAATTACCATGCCCGATACATCCTAGATAATTACAATGGATGAGTATTGCACTCAAGTTACACTGACACCCATCTTAAGACTACATAATAAGACTTTTGAGCAAACTGTGAGAAGTAAATGCATGGCTTTTGTGATTTGATGTCAGCAAATTCATCTCTATTCAGGATGAGTGGAGAGATGTGGAAATTCTGCTTCTTCAATTCCCAACACCACATGTTAAGCGATAATTATCTCCACTTCTAAGAACTAACTCGAGCACAAGATGCAAATGCTAAGTTCATAGTAGACAGTACACAGCAACAATGATAAAAAGAACTGAGGAAAAGAAATGCATGATCAAAATCTGATTACCTTTCCCTGCCTAATAACTTTTGGCGGCACTCTAGTCATGTCAACCACAGTAGATGGATCAGCCACTCTTATGCCACCATCAACAATAAAATCAATACCCTGTGATTATTAAAAACATGGCTCAACTGTTGCTACTAAACAAAATTGACCCAAAACTATACTATAAGTATCATAGACCCAGCTCTTCACCCACAGAAAAGAGAGAAAATTAAAAAAGGTTAAGATTGAAAGCTAATTAGTAATCAAATTTTTCATGGCCTAAACAACAAAAAGTAACACGATAAGCAAGGCAAAAGAAAATACACTACACAACATCATAAACATACCTATTTGAGAATAGAAAATGATATAGTAGTTTGACGGTTACACATCCTCAATATTTATTGTCAATGAAAGAAAAATAATACCATTGTACAAACGAGTTCTATAAATCAAGAAATTGTCTATCTCTCTCTCTCTCTCTCTCTTCTTCAGGTTTGTTACTGTTTTTTTTAATATATAAAACCATGCCTAAACAATACCAAGGAAACACAGAAAAAAGGCATGCGGCAACTAGGTACTATCCAGGGAGCATCTGATCGATAAAAAGACAGTCACCAAAAAGCATATCCAATAACAACCTCATTTGGTACAATTGAGCAAATATTGATCAAAGTCTATTCATCACAGGAACTATAGTTAATAATTACAAATTAACATTCGATGGTAAAGTGAATACATTAAGCAAAATATAGAAAATATACCTCTGGTTCATAGATATCAGCTATTTCGACAGGATCTATCATCCACTGATTATCCTTGGGCCTCCTAACACTGCCACAAATAAACAAACAAACATTTTGTTTAAGTATAGTATCTACTTCATACTGATGAAAACAAACAAACAAATGCTAAGTAATGACAACAATGGAGATCATCTCTTTAGTGGTGGTGTTGAAATCAACAATGGTAATTTTGCAAAAAAACGTGCATGATTGCACACAAATCTCCAAATTTCAAGTAGGCTGTGACTTTGCCAGTTGCCACCCCATCCCCAAAATGACAATACCAACAACAACAACAAAAAAGTACATGAAATCAAACAAACCTTGTGGATATAAGCGGTGTATCCATCTTTTCTAATATTGCTTGACATATGACATCATCAGGGATACGAACACCCACGTCTTTCCTTGAGGCAAATTTGGGCGTTGTTGTACCATACCTCACACACTGTTTAGGTAAGTGTTTACTTGCTGTTAAGATGAAAGTATACTGTCATAGAGAGCAAAAATCATGGCTCAGAATATGGAAATTAGTAAAATACTCCAAGTATGAACGTCCAGTACAATGATTAAGTTATAAATGTCACATATAATGTGCATACGAATGCACAACCAAAATATAAGTGGGTCAAACTCACACATAGCATTACTCAAAGAATTCTCAAGATGGCCATTAATTCATCAAGATGAAAAAGACCATCAGATACAAAATCCTGGCTGCCAATATGATCCACTCTTCTGTAGCATGCCAGGCAATCTAATATATTCCTTAGATATCTTCATATTGTCAGCAAATGAATAAAATAACAATCTTACAGGTCCAGGTAAGCAATGCTTGACAGCTCGAAATATATTTGCATGTCCTTGGCCATCTCCACGAGGAAATCCAGTTGTATACAAGTCTATGTCTCTAAAAGAGTGGCATAAGATGCTAAGAGGCTGCATAAATAACACCATACTATAAAAGCATGAATAATAAATGCTAACTAAATGGTCAGAGAAGAGCGGGTAATCCAAATAGGGTGCATAACAAGCTCCAGCCAGTTCAGTGACTAACCATAGATTCCCCAATGAAAACTCAAATTATGGTAGTACCCAAAGAGGAAAAAAAAAAAGATTTTTTTTACCTTGGAAGGTTCTAGATTCTTTATCCTGCAAGAATACTTACACAAGGTAGTTATCCAAAATATTATTAAATTGTAAACAAACTTTTGAGGTTAAAGTTCTAGATTTACTAAATAAAAGAACACAGTCTACCTTCGAAGACGTTCAATGGCTTCGTGGCTTTTCAAATTACAAACAATTGCATACCTAACAACATAGAGTAGAAACATGAGTAAAACAAGAAAAAATGAGAGAAAAAAATGAAGTTTAAACTCAATTGTCTCTGAAACAATGATGGAAAAGACAATTTTTTTCAAACTTCCCATCATTTCAAAATACATATTCATATCGCTCTGACTTCTTAATTGCATTTCCATGAAGAAAAAAGAAAGAAAGAAAGGAAGGTAGGCCTGCATTTCAAATGAAAGAAGGGGGAAAATGGACATAAAAAGTTGGTTATAGGAACTATTATCAAAGGATTTTATGATACACGATTCCAAAAACGTATAATCAAATTTAAATTAACAAATGTACTGCTCTGAAAACATCAGTTGCTCAGATAATACAATTATTATCTGCAATCTTCAAGTATTATGTATAAAGACAGATAAAGACAGAAAAAAGATAAAGTAACATACACAGTATCAGTGGGAATGATCCCTACAGCTCCCGCCTTCAAAAGTTCAACAACTTGATCTAATTTCCAACTGTCTGTTCCCGATGGATCAGCTTCCACATAAAGCATTTTATCCTCCTGATATTATCATTCAAAATGTAATTCATCTTTTTTCTTTTTTTTTTTTTTTTTAAGAAATGTAATTCATCTTTAATTTTGTATACTGTACTAATCAGTACTGAAGTTCATCATTAAGACCGACAATATAATTAATTCCATCTGTTAGAATGTTACAACACTTCGACGGAAACCAGACAACTTAATTATCAAAATAAATAGCCAACCCGATCCTCAAAATTATCAGGGAAGAGGAGTTACTTTAATCGGTGAAAACATATAGCAATTTTGAATTCGAAGCCTAAATTAAACTTTCATTTGCTCCTTGTGCAAAATCTATGAACTATCCGTCTATCTGAAAGGCGAACGCGGAACAATGAGCACAATAAAAGAAGGAGAAAAAGAAAACAACCTTTGTAAAACGGGGAGCAGAATACTTGAGACGCTTGGGGCTTCTTTTGACGGCCAAGGCCAAGACAAGGAGGCGAGAAGGATTAGACATACCAAACGAAACACGGTTTGGAAACGGAGAGACAACGCTCGGCGCCGGCAGCATCCGTGAGGAGGATGGGAAGGGGAGTGACAAAGTGGAACCGTGACCGTGCAGTTTAGTTCCTTCCATTTTTCTCGTTGGAGAGCAGTCACTGCACTGTAGCTCTTAGGAACTTTGATCACCTTCTATGGCTTTCACCGACAATCGGGTCGAAACGACACGGGCTCCAGCGTTATCCATTATTCTCTAGAAATTCCATATCCGTTTGCTTTTAACAGAATTGTTTCAACAATAAATTAGAGGATAATCTTTTAGAGTCAAACATGATTACGCGAATGAATTCATGTTTCTTCGTAGTTATTTTTACTGTCCGTGAAGGAGGATGGCTTTAATCTTTTGATGTTTGGAAAAACACAAATTCATAAATCAAATACTTTTCAGATTAAAAAGAACTTGAATATATAAATAACAAATTACAAATCGAACTACTATGTACAAATTACCCTCAATTTAAACCCTTCCTAAATTATTATTATATTTCACATGATTTTTGAATTTTCACATCACAATATACTTTACACTATTGAAAAATTTAAAGTCATTAAGGGAAAAAAAAATTGTAGATAGGTTATTAAATTAGACATGCAAAATGCACAAGTACTGATGTATTTATCCAAATCTCTCTATAACTAGTAACCTTTTGTTGCACAATTTGTTCCATACAAGGGGTTAATCATCGTAATTCAGATGATGGAGATAACCATAGCAATATCCACTTCACATGGCATATTTAATAACAATACACCTGCATCTTCCCTGCTAATCAAACACGGCAAGAAAATCCAGTATCTCCACTGTCAATCTCCAAAGCGAGTTAAATGCTTCCTTCTCCGTAATGATACACTAGTATCAAATAACAACAATAATTCCAACCCAACTCAGCTTATATAATCATTATAAGAAAACCAGCTCGTCCAACTGCGCAAGGTTACAATTAACATTCCATCTCAATAATAACCCCTACAAACTTATTCATCGACATTTCCTAGGTCACAAATCAGCTAATGATGAAAAAAAAAAACACCATGTGTTTCTCTCAATGTTCTCTGCATCCGCCATCTAATGAACCGCTCCAACGAAAACTTCTCACCAACAAACCATAGCCTTCACTCATCTTGGAGTTGGAGGAGGTGGAGGCATTTGGGATTTCGCAAATCCAACCCAAGCAACAACTCCAACAACTAGCATGACCCAACCAAATATGTCGTACTTGAGATCATTGCTCTTCTTCTTTTTTGAACTCTGGAAATGGACATATAATTAGAAAAATGAAACTCATTTTTCAATCTTATCATAGATGAATCAACATGCAATAACAACATATTACAAGAATTAGCATGATTCTCATCAGAGTCATTCATAATTTCACTACTTTTCACTTATAGTCATTCATAATTTAATATGACCTATAAATGGCTGAATTTTTTTACTTTAATTAAGAAGTGCCTAGGGCCTGATACAGGTAAATTGTTTGCCAGAAAGTACGAAGAAAATGAAATCAGAACTAATATTCAAGATTATTGTCGCTACCAAACAATAAAAAAATTTCCAAACTTACATAAACTAAATCTCAATTAGCTTATGAGTGACAACTAAAGTTCATGGAAAATAATAGGCATCAATTACAAGTTTGGAAACTAAGTGGAAGCTATCCCACCAAGACAACATATATACAATCCATATGCATCTGCTATTTTGTGCAAATTCAGATGAAAAAAAAAAAGAGAAAACACATGGTACTTCTGACTTAACTGAAGATGTCATGGTATGGACCGACAACTGAAGCACAACATTCAAAATCAATCACTTTTAAACAATATTTTCAGCCACAATGTACACTAATTCGAAACCCAACAAATGAAATGCCTCTCCACCTTTTCTGAAAATGGATCAGTCGCCACCTGTAACCTAAATTCAGTAAATAACACAAGCAAATGTCAAATGGTTACCTTAGAACTTGCAGAGGTAGAAGATCCAGAAGCAGGTGCACCACCCATCCCCTGCTGAGATGCTCTATGAATCTCCATGTGCAATTCTGGGGCCTAACGATATGAATAGATTGATGTCCAGGTCAAGTTCATGAAAACGTGATCAACAAAACAAGACACGCAACTGAGAGAAAACCTGATAACTCTTACTCCTTACTTACACCACTAAACAAGGAGACCAGAGATATCACCAAGAGACCTCATTCCTAAATGTAATAGACTGGATATTTTTCTCAAGACACCTAAATCCCTAACCATAGTAGACCTTCAAAGTCGAACACAAGCAGGGCTTAATGGACTACACCCCCCATCTTAAATACACATATTTACTGATTACTAAGGTACCTCAAATCCTAATATCTATTTCTCAAGATGCTTTGCGACAATCAGTCATAAACATGGACCAGTGAGTTTTACAGATTCCATCGTAAGACATAAAAGAGACAATGGAAGCAGAAATTCCATTCAAATCACAAATCAGAGGAAAAAAAAAGCAATATAATCAGTCATGGTTACATATCAGGATGTTCATCGTCCAAGAGCAGTAGTTTCCAATGCCACCATCTATTTCCTTTTCTAACTTTTGTAGCAATAAAATGACTCAAATTCACAGTTTATCAACACAAATAATTGCTGCTTCACACAAAATATAGCTTTTCTTGTCATTATGGACATGCTAAATTATTGAAAACAATTCCTGACATACTAGAAAACTAAGAAACTAATGTTTAGAATTTCTTCTAATCAAATCATGTCAAGAAAACAAACACACAGACACACACACAAATAGTTTTTACTATATTGAAAGAAGCCACTGATTGTAATAGCAAAAAAGAAAAAGGGAGAAAAAAACATTATAACATGAGCTTTTGCAAGAAGACATAGCCCATTTACTCATTTACTTTGGGAGTAAAAGAGAATCAATAGAAGGAAACAAACTATAAAGAATATAAACACAGCTCCCACTCTATTTCTTCTCCGCCAGCCCTCCCACGCCCAATTTCTCCTCCTCTGCCTCAAACACCAACAATGACTGTATTAGCCTGTAAAAAGGTGAAATAGTTGTACCAGCTGATACAACTGAGCTTTGAACTTATGAAGACTACACCATATTCGCAGTCTTGATTTCCATTCTGAGTTTGAGTTTTTTTTAATGACATGGGTACCAACTTTCTTTTAAAAAAACCCACATACACATTTATTATGTAGAGAGTTTGATAAATACAAAAATGTAAAAGCTGTAAAAGATATTCATTAAAATGAAAGCAAAGTGGTAAAACAAAGTGCATGCAACAGTTCAACTCAAGTGCTATGGAGATATGTAGCCCTGTATCAAAACATAGCACATTGCCACTAATGCATAAACTGTTTCTGACCAAATAAACAATGATTCTTTCTTATTATACAACTCAATGCTTTCAGAGAAGGTCAGGTACTTATCTTGCTCGTGTAATTTAATTAATTAACCATAGCAACTCCTGTCAGCGACATAAACATATTAAGGCCTCTCATGGCGACAGAAACCACAAAACAATCTAACAAAGCTGCATACTTTAAATTCTTTACTTGAGATTTCTTGCGGCATTTATAGTCAATAAATAAAAATTACAGGACTCAAGAACAAAACCAATAACATCTCTGGTTGTAGTTTTCTTTTTTTTTTTTTTTTTCCATTAATATAACAGTACCTTAGCAGAAACTTCTAGAGACTTGCGGAAAAGTTCATTCTCGGGTTCCTACAGGAAAGTAAAATTTAGTCCATCACTCACTCAATCGTACAAAATTAAAAATATGAATAAACACTATACATTTACATCAAGATTCAGCAGAAAAATACCTGATCAACAGCCTGCTGAAAACAGGCAGTTGCTTTAACAAAAGAATCCTTGGCTTCATCCTGATCAGGGGTTAAGAATGCAAACGAAGTATGAGCATTTCCCAGGCACCAAAGAGTATCACACCTCGTTGGTTCAACTAACAGTGCTTCCTCCAGCTTTGATATTCCATCTGTAAAATCAACCACTCAGCCCCAAAATGAAACATTACAGAATCACTAACCAAAGCAAGAGAAATATGCATTACCCATCCCCCTTTCTTAAACAAATCCAATAAATTCACAAACAATCTGAGCTCATTTCGAACTTCAATAAGTGCAAATTATTTTAATTTGGTACGACTTCAGCAAATTCAGAAAGCGAAAGTGCGATTGATCAGAAACCGCACCTAAAACCATCTTTTTCGAATCCGGAACATTCTGAAATTGAGCCAATTCCAACAAAGCTCCTCCCCACTTCGTCAAATTCTGTAAAAAATTACATGATAATGTTGAGAAAATTGCAATAGAATAAAATCAACAACGCGTTTAATGTAATCACCAAAAATAAAATCCGCTAAACCCACTCAATAGTCCCAACTCTATCGCTCGATATCTCAGCAACTAAACAAACAAAAAATAAAAGAAAATCCGAAAAAAGAGTTGGTGAATCCAAGCAAACAACTAATAAAATAAAGCAATAGAACAAACATCGGCATCGAGAGGATTCTTATTGTAGTTAGCCTCAGCGGTTTTGCGAGCGTCCTCGAAGAAGAGTATCCTATCAAATTCATTCCCCAAATCCATGATCCCTGGTATCTAGGGTTTATTGGCTAAGAGAGGAGAAAGAGTGATTTTTGCCCCCACAGGAGCAAGGGGAAATGGATGATGAAAACACACTAGAAGCTCCTCCGCTCAACGGCCCGATACTAAGCTTGGCGGGTTTACTTTCTTCTTCACTCTTCACCCTTTTATTTCTTCACCGTTGGGGTAATTGGTAGTGGGTCTGTTACGCGCCGCTATTTCGCGTGCCAGAAACTGCCTTGCACCGCTTTCTTCTAGGATACGTCCGCGCTCCCACTGGGGGAAGAAAAAAGATAAAAAAAAAATATAAAAAAACAGTTCCGGGACTATTCTATAAATATTGGATCAAAGAACTTTGTTTTTTTTTCTTTTTAATCCCTTCACAGAATATCTCTCATCACCTAACCGATTAATATTTGACATTTGGACTCTGTTACAATGTCCCAGTTTGGACGGGGTAGGTTCTAGTAAAAATACTAAACATTACGATAAATTATACTTCAACTAATAAAAAAAAATAATAATATAATATAATTATTTATTTATTTATAGTTGATTATTTAGATAAATTCTAGACCCTAGAATTAAAATACTAAACCTTAAAATTATAAATGTTAATTTATAAATTCTGTCAAAAAAATAAAACATGACATGTCATAACATGATTTTAGCACAAATGACGTATGTTGATGTGTTATAGGTATTCGATAATTTCCGCACATAATTTCAAATATTAAAGACTTTTTTTGACACCTTACTTGTCCGCATTTTGATATAATGTGCTAAATTGACTGATCCATTATATATCAATTTAGCACATTTAATTCATGAACTATTCAACTATGATCTATTATCACCCAAATATGACTAGAACCATTGACAACTTCAAGGATTGGAGACAAAAATTGCAATTTTTTTGGTAAAATTTATGCACTATCATTTTAACATTTCATAGGAAAAAGTCTAGCCTACTCGATCTCAAGTTTAATTTTAATTTCACTCCACGTTAAGTGTATGGATTGTCTCTATCAAATTCGTCATCATACAAGGGTAAAAATTCTATTCAAATAAAATACTAACATATATACAAGATAACTATAAAAAATTAAAAAGATATATTGAAACAATAAAAAATATACATATATTAGTTTTTATTGAAAAAATCTATATGAACTGAGTCCATAGGAAAATTTTTCAAATCATACAGAATTCATTAACGTTTCGCTCACATTACATGATGCGAGCCACAAGTAGTAAAAGGGATCAACAATTCAATTTGGGAACAATTACCTATCATATAAATAAATTAAAGATATATTTTAAATTGTATCTTTATTTTAATTGTAATTATTTTATAATTAGGATTAGGAATATATTTTATTCAAAGGATCCTAAATTGATAAGGATTCCTATTTTGTTTGTATTTTAATTTATTTAGTAGTTTTTCTTATTTAGTCCAATTAGGAAGTTTAAACTATTTAGAAGTTTTGATTATTTAGGAGTTTTATTATATTTAGGATACTTTACCTATAAATAGGCTATAATGTAGTTTGTAATAGCCAGTTATCAATTGAATAAGATTTTCGGAATTAATTCCTTTTTACCCTGCTTCTGTGAATTTTGCGAAATTCAATTAGTAGAAGACTATTATTCGGCATCGTGCGCGATCAACGGATTCTAGTGTCTTTTGTTCGAGTTTCCGCTACATCAGTTGGTATCAGAGCCAAATTCCTAGTCTCGAACCGTCATCATGCCGCTAAGGAGAGAGCGAAGGGTTGACGAGGTCGTGGGTCAGAACGATCTGAATCGGTTGAAGCAGAGGGTCGAGCAACGCCTTACGAAAATTATGGACCAAAGGATGGAAACCATAATGTATCGATTGGCGGAACGAATGGAGGAGCTGTCTGCGGCTCGTCTTGGGGCGAATTCTCGACAAAGAAGGAACCCTAATTATGGAGAATTCAGAAATCCTTTTGTTGGATTGGAAGAGTTCTATGACAGAGAGAATGAAGTAATTTTCTCTCAAGAATCAAAGCTTGGAGAAGGTAAATCCTTTGATTTCACTTTACCTCCAACATATAATGAAGATTATGCTTGTGTTGAAGTAGTAGATTATGATTCTTGTGATAAGATTATTGGTACTGAAGAAAAATTACAGTCAATTTATGATGATGTAGATGAAGACGAATATAAGAATTCTTATTGGAAAGGTGATATCGATTTTATTGGGGTCAATTATATTTTGAATAAGGATCCATCTATCAAACTTAAAGCTTGGTTTCCTAATGGAAAAACTCGAGGACGCGTTTTTTCTAAGAGAAGAAGTATGATACGGGTCACAAGTAGTAAAAGGGATTAACAATTCAACTTGGGAACAATTACCTGTCATAGAAATAAATTAAAGATATATTTTAAATTGTATCTTTATTTAAATTGTAATTATTTTATAATTAGGATTAGGAATATATTTTATTCGAAGGATCCTATATTGATAAGGATTCCTATTTTGTTTGTATTTTAATTTATTTAGTAGTTTTTCTTATTTAGTCTAATTAGGAAGTTTAAACTATTTGGAAATTTTGATTATTTAGGAGTTTTATTATATTTAGGATACTTTGCCTATAAATAGGCTATAATATAGTTTGTAATAGCCAGTTTTCAATTGAATAAGATTTTCGGAATTAATTCCTTTTTACCCTGCTTCTGTGAATTTTGCGAAATTCAATTAGTAGAAAACCATTATCCGGTATCGTGCGCGATCAACGGATTCTAGTGTCTTTTGTTCGAATTTCCGCTGCATCATTACATTACAACAATGTCACTAAGGTGGTGTTTGGTATAACTGGAAATTAAGTGCTGAATTTTAAGCGCTGAATATTATAGTTGTCGAAACTATTAAATGTAGGGGTGCACACGGTCCATGTGGACTTTTGGTAACGGTTAACCGCTTGAATAGTTTTTCTATTTTACTAACCGTACATTGTCCACTAAATTCGGTTAACCATTAATTTCGGTCGGTTAACCATTTTTTTACGGTTAACCATTTCCGAAATAAACATTATATTTTAAACTTCAAAATTTTAAACTATAAATCTTAAATATAAAAAACAAACATGAAATTACAAACCATAATCTTTATAATTGATTAAAAATGGCTTTACAACCATAAACTAAAGTAATTAAAATATTAACAAAAACAAAAAAAAATCCCAAACACGGAATTTGTTTCTCAAAATCAAACATTAATGAAAGAAAAACTCCATGTCCATTTTACAAAACCTTCATATTTCCTGCATATATAATTAAAACAATAATCAAAATTAAAGTTGATACAATGCTTTATAAAATAACAACCATATATATTCAACTACACATACATACCTAACATAAATCATGGTAAGCTCTCATTCATCAATGAGGATGAGATGATGATCATCCGTCACACAAGAAGATTCTGAAAATTAAGAAATAAATGTCAATAATTATAAACTATCACAAAGTTACATACGCAAATGATAAAAAAAAATTAAATTAGGAAAAAAAATTAACGATACCTATTTGAGCCATCTCGTGTTCCAGTAAAATTTGATCGACATAATCATATGACTTGCTCGGATGTTTCACCCAATCTTACCCACATATTAGAGCTTCCACAAACCGAGGAGTAAGAGAACTTCTGAATGAGTCAAGAACTCGGCCTCCAGCACTAAAAGCACTCTCAGAAGCAACAGTGGAAACTGGGATGGCTAAAACATCCTTAGCCATCATACCAAGAACTTGGTATTTAGTTGAATTCACTTTCCACCAATTCAATATGTCAAATTTTGGATTTTCAGCCTCTAAATCTTCACTCAAGTACTTCTTCAGTTCTGTTTTTGTATCGCCAAGCCCATGATACACCTTTTGTCTCTTAAACATCTTATCAATAAAGCTAGATGCATCATCAATTTTATCAATCGCTAGGCTATCATCTTGACTCATTCTAGTAGCTACTTCTTCTGGAACACTTTGTTCAATTTTTGATGTTGAATAAAATTCAAACAATGCATTTAGAACTGACTTCACATTATCTTTCAATAGCATAGCATCAAGAACATCATATGACTAATCAATAGTCCATTCAACATATTCCATCTTGTGCCTAGGATCAAGAACTACTGCAATGAACATCATTATATTCAAAGACTTCACATCACCCCAGTATTTGTCATATTTCTTCTGCATCTTAGAAGCCATCAACTTCAAACTCACATCTCTATTCTCACACATTGATTTAATCATCATGCCAAGACCATAAATTTGTTTCATGTATTCATTACTAGTCACATAAAGAGAGCCAAACAACTTCAATGTAGTCTTGTAAACATTTCAAGAAAAGGCAACAAACATCTAACATAGTCCCAATCACTTAACATAGGTTTATCTTGAACATCTTTAGCATATTTGGAATCTTCAAATGCTAACAACTCAAATGCTTTTTCAAATTTCAATGCACATTCTAATATCATATAAGTAGAATTCCACCTAGTCTCTACATCCAAGCACAAAAGTTTACTAATATCTAGTTTCTCTTGAATTGCACAGTTCTTAAATTTTGTAAACCTTGCAGGAGAAGATCTAACATATTTAATAGCAGAACGAATCCTTACAATAGAATCATTTGCTTCAGACAAACCATCTTTCACAATCAAATTCAAGATATGTGCAGAACATCTCATATGCAAGTATTCACCATTCAAAACACTACCCTTCCAACTATTTAATCTTCTCAATAGATTTACCAATCACTTCATCTCTATGACCAGAAATGGGACAAAAGTTTATGATTCTTTTATTTAAAACCCAATCATCATGAATGAAATGAAGGGTGAGGCACATATAACTTAGATTTTGATTAGAAGTCCATGAATCAGTAGTAAGACAAACTCTTGAAGATAATTTCTTTAAAAATTTCTGCAATTTCAGCTTCTCACTCTTATAGCAATTATACACATCTCTAGCTACTGTTGTACGTGAAGGAACTACAAACAATGGTTGCAAAATACGATAAAATTCATGAAACCCTTGGTGTTCAACAAACTTAAAGGGTAACTCATCAAGCATTATCATCATAGCAAGATATTTTCTACATTCATCTTGATCAAATTTCCATGATGAAAGTGACTCAGAGCCAGAGTTGGAACTTGAACCTGGTTTAAAAGCTAAGGTTTGTTGACCTTTACTCACATTAAGTGGATACTTCTTACAATTACTTAAATGATTACTCAAACAGCTAGTACCACTTGCACTTGGACAAGAAAGAGATTTCTTACAGTAGTTACATGTGGCTCTTCGTTTTTAAGGAACATCATAAGTAAGTTCTGTAAAATGTTCCCACACCCATGAAATTTTTCTCTTCCGTGTACTTGTTGCTTCTGGTCCTTCTGGAGGTGGAGGTTTAGCTGCATTTTCATTCCCAAATTCAGCAGCAGCAGCAGATGGAGACTCGGATGGTTCCCCACTTATATGTTCAGCATTATCAGAAGTTGAATTATCACCAATACTTGACACCTGTATTAGCAATAAGAAAGAAAGAAATAATGGAATAAGAATAATGAAAGAAAAATATAAGGAAAAGAATTATATTTTCCTTTAATGGTTTAATGCACACCCGCCAAGCTAATAAAAACAATTACTAAAAAGATAGGTAGTATAATTACTCCCACAATTCAGAAAGTAATACCCACTTAGCAAAAAAATAATAAATTAGCAAACTTTTATGGTGGTATAATAATGCATGGTAGGTACATGCAACTTCTGCCAAAAAAAAAAAAACACTAATAAGGCCACTAAACTGATAATTTAAAAGCTGCTCACCGAAACTTATCCATTGTTAAACCATTATTTACAGGAAAATCAAATTACATTGACATAATTGGTCAACAAACATATATCCTCAAAGTACAGAGGAAACAATTCTATATATTAATTCAAGAGACCAACCGAAACGGATTTCTCTCGATGAGAAAGGGGAAGTGAGAGAGACAATTGTAAAATAGAAGAGAAAATGCTTTTTGGGTCTACAGGGTTGTGCACAATAGTAGCCATCTGTTTCTGTACTTCACTTGCTTAAGTACCCATTTCAAGAAAGATGGAAAAAAAATGGTAAACTTGATAAAAAAAAAACCTTAATAAATCGCAGAGACATTTGAGAAATTAAGTCTTCACTGTAACTTAACCAATAAACCCAAATCCTTGAAGAAGAATTTCTGTTTAGAAATCCCAAAAACAAAAATTCAACTAATTGGTGAAGAACGTATTTCTGATCAAAATTTTAAACATTACGCATCTCTAGCTAGTTCTTAAATATGCAACAGTTGTTTAAGAAAACAATTCCGCATAATGGTTAAACCAATTAGAGTTATAGTTCAATCCAATTTGATAAGGAAATTTAGTTAATTATGTTAATATAATAAAATGAAGAATTAACTTAATATTCATACTTGCAGGGGCCAAACTACAAGAACTTGATGCAATTTATAGTGGATGGAAAGATCGAAGTAGAAACAGAATATGTAATAAAATAAGGCATAAGAGGATGCATTTTGTTTTAACTAATTCAGATATTGTTAAAACAAAGGCAGACAAGTAGTAGGGATCAAATACGCTCTCGGGCATAATTACAAGCTCTGATATTTTCTTTTTAATCCTATCCAGCCTTCTATTGTGGCTGGCTACTATATTACTATATCATTACTTTCTAATCAAAATTTTTCAGATCCGTAGAAAGGAGAGACAAATTAGTGGATATGTGAGCAACTAAAATGGCATGAAAAATATGTGATCTGTTTGCTCCAAGATAACGACATCAACAAAATTAGCAAACCCACATCTGGATATTTGGAAACACACATAACAAAAAAACCCTTAAGATCGACAGTACTTATAGTTGGTGGCGGCGGCAGTGGCCGGATTTCCCCTGGTTTACCTCTAATCAACCGACCGCCTGTGTTTTGTACCTTTCCTCTCCTTGTCATGGATGGTTGTCTACGTTGAATTAGGATTGAGACAGGGGCTGTAAACTTGAGATTTGAGAGAGAGGAAGAAGGATTAGGCTAGGGATTCAACGATTTGGGTTGGGATGGGAGGGAGTGACAAAGTGGAATTAGGGATTGAGAATTTGAGAGCACTGAGAGAGGAGAGGAGACAGATAAGATATTGAGTGAAGTGAGGGAGGAATATTGGGAAATAATGTAAAATTACAATAAACACCCAAATATTTTATCTTTAATTCATTTAACCTATATATATATATATATATAAATTTTCCAACGTCGGTTAACCGAGTCCACATAGACTTTTGGTATAAAAACCGAAACCGAAACTGTGAAAATTTAAAAATAAAAACCGTACACTAGTCCATCGATTTCGGTTAACCACGTTGTCTGTCCGGTTTCGGTTCGGTTTTACGGTTTTTTGGTTTTTTTTGTGCACCCCTAATTAAATGATGGAGTTGTTTGATAAACATGAGAAATAAAACACCGAATTAAAAAAAAAAAACTATTGATAGTGTTTAACTTAAAATTTTAAATCAAATATTTTTGGCTTATTAGATTAAGTGAGTTTTGACTTAATTGAAACTTTCAAGTACTGTTATCAAATAAACTTAAAAAGAAAAAAATGCTTAATACAGTAATTTAAGTCCTTTTTTAGAATATGGCATAAGTAGAAGAAATAAATGTAACAAGCAAAAGCCTTTCAAATACGGTTAGTAGTATGAATTTATTTATTTATTTTTTTTTTATGAAAGTTCATATTTTCATTTTTTTTTTAAGAGTCTTTGATGTGTAAGTCAAAATATATACATATTATTAATATGAAAAAATGATGGGCGTATATCTATTTTGGGCTCTTTCTTTCAAAGGATATAATGCATAATACGCAAGAGATGCTAATGTCTAGGTTACAAATAAATATGTATAAATCTCTATTGATATCACATTTATCTTTTTTTTTTTATTATTATTATTTTTTACTTATGATACCATGTAACTTTTCTCTTTTAACCTTTATGTAGTGTTTAGATTATCTTTTTTTTTTTTTTTTTTTAAAAAGAAAGAAGAAAAGTAATTCATTAAGGCTAGAAGAGATTATCAATACAATAAGGGAGGATACATCCTAATCTCAATTGCTTCATCAGAACTACAAGCATTTAACAAGACAATGAACAATAATGTTTGCTTGTCTACAGATACAAAAAAACTACAAAGAGTAAAACATAAAAAGCTAACAATTTACATTCATTAATAATCATTCCAAAATAAAAATTAGAGGGATAATCTCTAATCAAAACATTGAAAACAATGGTCCAATCAAGCTCTGAGATCACTTTCTAAGAAGAGAACAATTTCTCATCCAGAAAAGCACTTCTTTTGCAAAAAGAGCTATCCCTATAGAGCTTTGCTGGAGGAAGCAAACCACTAAGAGCAGCAAAAAAACAAACCAACTAAATCTCAAATGAAGCAACCAAAATCTACCGGAGAACCGTTGAAGAAAACTGCAACATCAGAATTGCATTTGAAAACCATAGGAGGAGGAGACAAAAAGGGATACTGTAATAGATTTGGGCACTTTTGTTTGAAGGGGTCTGAATTATGGGCTAATTAATAAACTATTACGAAAATTATAAAAGAAAAAAAAAAAAAAAACTTTAGTCACATTTCAATACGCTAAAAAAATATTGAGTCATATTCTAGCATTTTACACTCAACCTAAAAAGTCCTCTTGGGGACATTTAAAAAAAAAAAAATTAGGTTAACAAGGTATAGAAACTGTCAATAATAAAATTTATCAAAAAAAAAAAAAAAAAAAAATCAATAATAAATTTGTTTATGTCATGCCGTGTTTAATTATTAAAATCTATCTAGCTAGTTTAAAATTCCAAGTCATTAATTTAACATTAGTATAAAAAGGTTTCTATCTAAAAATTAAAATAATACAAAAGTGTCCACAGTTTACGAGACATAATAGGTAGCTTATAATTTGTATTGTTAAGGGAGCAGTTTTAAATATAGTATAATTTTTATGGGATTATTTTCTCTTTTAAAACATTAATTTTAAGAAATTATATTTTAGGTAATGGAACAGTGGATATAGACAGTACATCTTATAAGAAGATGATTTGCTAACTAATTAATTTCTATATTTTGTTTTATTATAATGTTTGCATTATTGCCCATATGATGTTTATGAAATAACTGAATTAGGTAGCCACATGGTTTTGTGTGTATAATAATGTATTGTGATACTATTATTTATTATATTTTCAGATTCTCTCTACCTAAACTTGGTATATTCATCGTTTCAGTTTTTGCTTTTCATGGTAAGTTGGTAATCAGTGATGTTGCATCCAAACCATTTTTTTTAACATAACAAGTTTTAGTCTAACTAAATTCATTTACTCACAAAACAAAATGATTGACTTTATAAACTATATATATTTTTATTACGGATGAAAAAATTATAGCTATAACCATGGACATAAAAAGAATTAAGACTATATATGGAATATATATTTTTGTTTTATAAACATATATGGATTATTTATAATTGCTCACTATTCAACAACTATAGATATTACAAAACTTATTTAACTATAGGAAATCAATAGAAACACTTAAACCAAAAACTTTTTTGTTGTCATATGAACTCTATTATTGAATAAAAATAAATATTTGAAAAATTTAATTATATAAATAAATATTGAAAACCTAAACGAATCAAATTTATTTAGCATATCCGTTGCAATTGCAATATATCATTGCATGCTGACAAAATAAAAAAAAAAGATCAGAAAAGAAAATAAAGGTTAAAAGAAATGATAAAAGTTAGACTAAAATCCTTAATCACCGTTCATTAATGAATTCAGAACTAAATGTGTGATATATATACAGGTCGACTTTATTCTAATGTTGAATGTCGATAATTTTGGATTATTATTTCATGATCTTTTTTTCTAAATATTTATATACGTTTATCCTTATTAAATTGAATTTCAAAACTAATTATTGGTATTTTTTCTCGCTTATACTATCGTTAGTATATCATTTTCTTTCACTTTAATTTCAATCTTATTCTACACTAATCTTAGTTTTTATTTTGTATCTATTTTCGTATTTTCTCACATTTCTTAATTTTAGTTTATTATATATCTTGTTAATTAGATTTAAAAAAATTTCAATACTTCAACCTTTTTAAACTCAAAGTATTTTATATATATATATATATAATGTTTAGACAAAATTGGTCACATTTGGTCAAATAGTATATAATATAAAAACACTATAATTTTATTATGTTATAATTTTTAAAATGGTACACTGAAGTAAAAATTTATTTAATAATAAAAATCATATTTTAATAACAAAAAATACTAGTAATTATGACAATTAAGACCAAACATTGAATTTGAAAATGATTGATTATTTGGATTAAAGATTGAACACCCATAAATAAAACAACATTAAAAATCTGATAATGCTAATTTATTAATACAAATAACATGTTAATTTATAAGTCATAAAAGATATTTATGGCAGATATGTTATTAGCAGTTTACCTTTTTAACTCATGTTCTACAGATATTCCTTTTACTTATTATGATATGTATAAACGTTCTAAAATGACCCTTAAAAGTTATATTTTATGAGATTCTGTCAATAATTTTATTAACGAAATATGATAGAATATTTTATTAAATACCAGTTTGATTTTTTTTAATAGTATAAAAGGTAAAAAAAAAATGTTAATAAGATGGACACTAAAAAAGGTGGACCGATAATAACACTAAGATGAAAAATGTATTTAGTATATTATTTGATAGATAGTTACGAAAACACCATTTCATCGTCTTAAAATTCGCAAGTGTAACACACTGCCAGTGGAGGCGCGTGGAAATTGAAGACACAGATAGACAAGTACAAATTCACCTTTTCGATTTTCGGAAATCACTGACCACAGAATTAGGGATGGTAACGGGTATGGGTACCCGTGAAACCCGGGACTACCCAACCCTAATGGGACTATCCGAACCAGATATAAAAGGGTATGGGACGGGTACGAGTTTAAAAAAATTACCCGTCACGGGTATGGGACTAGTACGGGTTTACTCCTCAGGGTACCCGCTACCCGTACCCGTTTATATATATAGTTTATAAAAAAAATTAAAATTTTTTAGGTGTAGTAGCTGGTAGGAGTCGAACCCAGCTCCTCTCATTTTTATTGGAGGGAATGTTATGGAAGTTCGAAACACTGCTTCTTATGTAATTTTTTTAATTAAGGATTTATGATTTTTTTAATTTTTTTAGAACTTTCAAATTTGGATATGAATTATTGGTTAAAATTATGTTTGTTATTTTTGAATTGCAATGTATTAAAGTGTGTTTATGAATATTTTTTTTTTATAATTTTGTGATTGATTAGTATAGAATTCTAGATATATTTTTATGATTTTTTAATTTTAAACGGGTAATTTTTACGGGTACGGGTAATTAACGGGTAACCGGAAATTTCGTGAGATGGGAATAGGATTTAAAATTTAATACTAGCAGGTAATGGGATGGATACCGGTAATTACTTTTCTAAACGGGAATGGGACGGGTATCGCCATTACCTGCGAGTACCCTACCCGTTGCCATCCCTACACAGAATGCACAAAAAAAAAAAAAAAAAAAAATCGAAATGAAGTGGCAAAATTGCAAATAATTGCAACAAGGAAGTGGCATTTTCGGTACACCAATCTATAAATACAAATAAAGGATCCAATTTTGGTTCTCTCTCTCTCACACTCTGTCGTGTCCTACGGGTTTCACAGTTCAGCTGATAAAAGAAGGTACCCTTTCTCTCTCTTCCTCACTTGGATCCCCAAATCTAGGGTTCTTTTATTTCAGGTAATTTTTTTTTTCTGAAAAATCCTCCAATTGTAGCTTTTATTTTCGCTTTTTCGGCTCTAATGAATCTTCTCTTTTTCATTTAGCGGCAGTGCAATGCTTATCATTTTTTTTTTTTTTAATTTGTTTTTGTTTTTATTTGAAAATTAAAATGATGGTTTCTTCTGTAATGTTGATTTTTGGAAAATCGGTCTAGTTTTAAGTGTATATTGGTAGAGTTGAGTGGGTTTGGAGCAATGTCGTTCACTTTTCTCCAGCTTGGATGCTTTTTTAATCGCTGGATTATGCTTTTGACCTTGAATTTCTACATTTTTCTTTTGGTTTAACGGCGTGTTGGACTTGCGAGAGTGGGTTGATTAGCGGACAAATGTTAGTTGTCAATTAATGCATGTTGGAACTAATAATTTTGGAATATGCGGAAGTAATCATGTAGATGGTTTGTATGTGCTTGTGATATTCCTGCTTTATGTACTTTATAGAATAGCTAAGTTGAGTGGATTTTTGTTGTTGGATATATAGTTTTTTCTGCTTTGCAAAGCCATCAGGTTCTGCTTGTCAGTCGTAATTTGAATGCTTACTTTATTCATGCTAGGCCAATAATATCTTCAATAAGATTTGGTGGGTGAAATTGGAAGCTAGAATTGCTGTTTGATCTGATCATACTAGCATTTTTCTTCTGCTTCCTGAGATCATGGCAGACTTTGCTAAGCACAGGGAAATTGTCTGGAATATCTTTTTTGAAAATTGATTTTTTTGTTCATTACTTACAAATTTGAGAAACATTTCAGGCTTATCGAGAACATACTTTTTTTTTTTTATTTGTTATTAAATTCTGGTCCACCATCAGTGCAACACTGGCGTCCACATACTTGAAATTTTCATCCTTAAAAGACTCAACTTTTCAGTATCTTTAATTGTGTGATTCATAGAAAGATAATGATTTCTTCCTTTGGTTTGAAGGTGTGCTTTTGATATTAGATGTTCTCTTACGTTCTTCCTATTTCAGCTAATATAGACAGCTACCCCCAACCTCACTTTGTTGTCTATTGCTCCATTCATAATAATTTTTTAGTACTGAATGTCAAATTATAGAATATATCATTTAATAATGCCCATTTTGGAAGACAGAATCAGTATACCAGGTAGGTTTGATTAAGACCATCCAACATACTGCGCTTGATGTACAAATATTTTTTGATTCGATGTAATTGATTAAGACCATTCAACATATTAGACTTATATTTCTACAAAATGGATTTTGTGTGCAGGATTTATAAGATGGAGAGCTTGCACAGCTTTTGGCAACTGGGTGATGAGCTCCGAGGACAATCAAAAGTCTCAGAGGATCATAAGTGGACAATGGCTGCCTCCAAATTGGCTGAGCAGACAAGGACTAAAGGTGAACGGATGAATAACCTTGACCTTTCAAAGGGTCTGGCAGACATAAGGCCAAGGGAGAAGCTTGGGTTTCAGGAAGATAACAAATTTGAAAGCCTCAACTTTAATATGTTGAATTTGGAACCCAAGATGATAGAAAATGTCAGCAAAAGTTCTTTCAGGAACAGTGTGTTCAATATGAATGCAGTGTACCAGAAAAACAACATGAATAACGGAAATCTTACTGGTATCAAGTACGGTGGCAACAATCAGAGCAGCAAAGACCCCAATAGTAACAACAGTAGCAACAGTAACAACAATGAGAACAACAATGCAAACAATGCAGTCGACAAAAGGTTCAAGACACTACCTGCAACTGAAACACTTCCACGGAATGAGGTCCTTGGAGGATACATCTTTGTCTGTAACAATGACACTATGCAGGAAGATTTGAAGAGACAGCTATTTGGTAATTTCTTTCTTGCTTCAACTTTCTTTTTTCCCTAATGTTGGACCTAACTCATATTTCGACATGTCTCATGGTTTTTAATTTGAAACTGTTTCATGTTATTGTCTTGCATTGATTATCTATCAGTAAATGAGTTGTGATGAAATTGCCCAGAGTTTAATCTCTATGATATTTTTGGTTGACATTGAAGAAATGGATGGATTATGGGGTTTTGTTCATGTTATTGACAATATTGGATCATTGGGACTTGGGTTTTGATTCTATAATCATTTTGTAGGTCTGCCGCCAAGATATAGGGATTCTGTTCGCGCAATAACTCCAGGCTTGCCACTATTTCTCTACAATTACACTACACACCAGTTGCATGGTATATTTGAGGTTGGTTTCGATCTATATTCTATAATGGCTTGTTAGTTTTCCTCCATGATGCTTGAGTGCTATCAGTCTGCCAACTTTCTCAGATAAATTTTATTTATTAATCTAAATTCAGGTGCATCTTGCTTTCTTGTTTGAAACTATATCTAGAAATGACATTACATGAGGATGTTTTGGGGAAGATTTTCGATTTTCCCTTGAAGTTTAATGTGATAACAACATGATCTTCAACCTTGTTTTTATTATTTTGTTCAGACTTGTGTTTCTTCTGCAGGCATCCAGTTTTGGGGGTTCTAACATTGACCCAACTGCTTGGGAAGACAAAAAGTGTAAAGGCGAGTCAAGGTTCCCTGCTCAGGTAAAAATTTGAATGATGATGTGGACAATCCGGTTATCTAAACTGAAATGATTTACTTATTCTACAATTATCTTAATGCTTAACAAATAGGTGCGAATCCGTATTAGAAAAGTCTGCAAGGCATTGGAAGAAGATGCTTTTAGGCCAGTCTTGCATCACTATGATGGTCCCAAGTTTCGCCTTGAACTCTCAGTTCCTGAGGTATAATCTTCCTTTCGTGTTACTTTTTCTTTTTCTTTCCTCTTCTTCTAGTTGAGTATATGATTTTTTGTATGAATCATTTGGAGTTTCGCTGTTCTTATTAAAGTTATTGTTGTTGTTGTTGTTCTGCAGACCCTGGATCTGTTAGATCTTTGTGATCAAGCAGGCTCTTCAGCTTAAGCAGGAAGTTGCTGAATATACAAATGTAGTAAGCTTACGGTGCATGTTGGTTACCTGCTTTCACAGATTTTCCATAGAGCGTAAGCTTGGGATAAAAGTCTGATGGGTGAAAATCATCTCGGCAGAAGTAGGATTTTAGCATGTGAGCCAGCTGAATAAATACATTTGTGTCCTGTACTTGTTGTGCACTCGTGAGATTATGCTATACAGTACTATTTATCCTGTTAGATGTAAAAGAAAATCATAGCCTGTGTAATGATCAAGTCCTCTTTGGAGGAAAGGCCTTTAATGTGTTTATTTCTATGCATGTAAACCGAGTGTGCAATACTTGTGCGTTATATTGAGCATCCATGTCACTGTGTTTAGCAAAATCTAATGTTATAAGTTGGTGGAGTTGTCTTCAGTTGCATTTGTTGCTTCACAGAAAGCAGAAAACTGGATAGGCGTGCTTGCAACTGGGAGTTTTCACTTTCCATAAGATAAGGGAAAGTAGTACTTATAAAATTTTGTATTCGAGTTGAATTAAGTTCCTAACAGTAGCTTTGTTAATATAGTTGCTTCGGCCTTCGAGAATTATAAAGTGGTTGTCCCTACTAATGCAAAAGAACGCTAATGTCGTGGCATTGAACATTGACATTGGAGGGTATGTGTAACCGAATCCATTGGAAAGTGAAATCCAGGTCTCTAGATACCATTCATTGCCAGATTTTCAGCAGTAGCTAGTTCTTGGTGACATTACCTTGGGCTAATCGTATTTATTATGATTTATTATCTTCCCTTGTACCTCAAATCCTTAAATTTTGGAAGAGGCATTCCAACTGCACATGGAAAGGTAAATTCTGGCAACAAGGCTTTGAAAACATATAATTAAGCGAATCATATCAGCAACTTAATATTTAAAACATACAAACTTGTCTAATTATCAAGTGCCAGCTGAGGGGGTACAGGACAAGAAAAGAACAGTTGGCAAATCATAAAAACCATGTCTTAAACAAAACAGACCGAATTCCACATATTACAGTTGACAGGAGCAAACTCATAGAAATTGCTTTCTAGCACGATTTTTCATCCTTTTGCAGTGGCTACATGCGATAGGTACAAAGTTACTTCCACTCTTCAATAGCGGCTTGTGGTAATGATGCCATCCCATGCTTCCCTCCCATTAGAGGGTCTGCAGTACTGTACAACAATCAGGGGCTGTGGATCAAACAGCAGCTTGAACAAGAAAAGCACGTATTCTTTGCAATAGCTCAGCCTTTATAGAATCAGGGATAGAGGCTACACAAAGAAAAGACAACTCTTAAATCTCAAATAATAGGAAAAAAAAAATTGATAGAAGTAGAAATTACGGCATCCATATGAGTTGAAAAAGAAAAACAAGTAAATTTTGGTACAAATCAAAATCATAGACCCTTTTACTATATGCGTGATCCATGAATTTCAGATTCCAATCTAACAAATTTAATACCTGATCCAATAGATAGACTAATGAAGTTATACTATCTAAACAATTAGATAAGAAGAACAATGAATGCCTACCTCTGCCCTTTGGTGTAATTACATGAACAAGGTCATCCACAGTAACATTGTTCCTCCCTTTCTTCTTTATAAATGCCCTACATAAGAGAATGTCAAGAGAGGGTATGATTGTCAAAAAACACATGAAACAGTTGATAAGGAGAGTCAAATATATTTTGCAAAAACAAAAAAATGGAAAGAAGATCTGTCTATATAATATTGGAAAACTTTCCAAAACAGAAGTTGCTGACAATAATGTAAAAGCAACCGTGCAAGTATCTATTAAGAAAGGTCCAATAGAACTTCTAACCCAACTTCCCACCTACAAAAAGTATCTAACTCCATGATCTTTCTTTATAACTGTGCCTCCCAATAAATGAAAGAACTCGTAAAGAACACAGATTTCTACACCTAGCATGTGCATTAAAGACTCATCCTCCATGCCATCTCATTCCAAACCAGCATGAAGAAAACAATAATATACAAAAGACCATAGAACTCGATGTGGGGAGATAACAAAACCAACTTTTTCTGTTGCTTGTAGCACAAATTCCACAGTGCATGAAAATTCATTTTGTACACTAGCAATTTCGAACCATCAAGGCTTTGTCTATATGCTTACTCGTCTCCTCATTATCACCTAATTCTTATGGTATTGCTGTATTTCCAACATTTTATTTTGAACAAATTCAAATCACTCATCAAGCCTTAAAATGCTGATTTCAAATCAAGCAATGAAGTCAGTTACGGTGTCTGTAACAGACGTTACAACGAGAATGAAAATACTGATATTTAAGGTTCCTACAGAAAATTTTTCTCCCTGGGCACGGAAAGCACCATAATTTGCAAGGGGAATCGAAAAAAAAAAAAAAGTAATCAAGTACATTCATACGCTCAGTAACTTCATGACTCTAATTCCGGCTAAACTCAATATCAGTAGAAGACAGTTTATAATACATTATTGTCCCACTCATACTAGATCGTATGTGGTTTATGTACCAGGGGTTTGGAGCACTCTACAAGACCACAATGTACTCAAGTCTAAAAACGCCAATAGTGCATCCATACGCCGAGTATTTGCTTTAAAGGATGTTGGTTCTCTTTACTTAATCTGCTCCTCTACAATCCTTGTCGAAAATGCTTATTTAAAATTGGATGCATGTGATTAATCTAAAATATAGTTAAAAATATTCTTAGCATAGAACATGCATCTACTTAAATCAACCTAGTTAGTAGTTACCCTAAGTCTGTATGAACCCGGAGAAATATATCAAGTACATTAAATATGGTTGAAAGATGAATATGACATGGCGCAGACTTTCGAATTTTACCAATTAAAGAAAAGAACTAGTTTCAAACTCATGCCTTTTGCTAACAACTCCTCTAGCTCTTTAAACCAAAAGAAAATAAGCAACTCATGATCCTCAAGTTTGGACCTTCCACATGTTATCTCTCAAGGCTACCTCGAGCTTCATAATTTCCCTGTCACTGAATATTCTGAATCTGTAATCGCAGACTAATTCACATGCTTATGCCAACAACTAATAAATTTCATGCTTCAAACCGAGGTATCTAAAAGGATGATAATCAAACAAATTAATACATAATTAATAAACAACAAAACATAGCTGCAAAAGAACCTGCAAAGAGCTTTCATCTCGTCCTTCCATCCACATTCTATAAGCCTTTCCCTCAAAAGATCCATCAATCGCTCCTTCTCTCCACTTTCAATTAACTGAAACAGCCATATTTAAAGCGTTTTCCAGAACAATAAATTAAACCCTCAACTTTAAACGATGAAAAAAACTCATAAAACCCCTAAAAAATAAATTAGAACTTGAATTTGCAAAGAGAAAAGAACCTTAATGTTGATAATTTCCTGAAGCGTAGGCTCTTTCCCTGGATCCTCCGTTACCTCCGGTGTTGGAGGTCGGTTCACTGAATTTCTCCTTTTAACCAAAAAAAAAAAAAAAAAAGAAAAATTAAATCTCAACTCTAGTTGAAGAACTTTGAATTTAAAGTTAATTTATAGTAAGAAAATAAATGGAGACAAATTATGAAATTGCTACTAACATTTGACAATAGATGTGCGAAAATCGAACAATCCGAAAGCATGAACAACCTCTGCAATCTAATGTGGATGTATTTTTATAATGGCAGTTCCCCATTGTACGACGTCGTGTCAAGTTGGGGGCAGACACAGAAGAAACGACGCTGTTTTCGTGAACAAGAACCAGCAACTTCACGGAATTAGACCAGTTTAGTGCAGTTTTCGGCCGTTCTAAATAGTTTTCAGTTAAAGTATAAAGAATTTTATTTTAATTGAAAATTATTTTTGAGATCGGAGGAAGTAGTTTTAAATATATAATTAATAAAAATCAAATTGTATCTAGAAATCACTTAACATTTAAAACTATTTTTGAAACAAAACAATGACACTAAGAGGCCGTTTGGTAGGGCCTTTGGGATAGGGAAAGGAGCTTTTGAGAGAAAAAAAAGCCAGAAAAGCTGAATGTGAGTGTTTGGTAAAATGAGAAATGGGAAAGTTAAAAAAACGGAAAGCCCGTTTTGTAGCTTTCCTCAAAAGCTAGAAATTCTAACTTTCCTTGAAAGCCAGAAGTCCGGCTGCTCTCATTTGCCTTCTCTTCACAATCGCCTCCAGTGGATCTACTCTCTCCTTTCGTGGATCTGCTCCCCTTTCACGATCGGCTCCGAAGCACAATCAGAAATTCGGAATCGCACATCTACTCTTTGTTCTTCACTACTTCAGATAATGAATCTTGAATCGGTTTAGTTTTTCTGATCATCACCGATCGAATTCGCAGCCTCTCCTCCTCTTCTCTGTTCCGGATTCCGATTGCCGCAGATCGGAATCCGATTGCTGCAGCCTCTCCTCTTCTTCTCTGTTCCGGTTCAGCAGCTTCTTCGTCTCAAGTCAGTATTCTATTTTGGATTTTTGAGCTTAATCGGTTCAATTAATTACTGCAACCACTTCAAGCTGATTTGCTCCCCTTTTGCCTCCAGTGTGCTCTCTCCTGCAAAGCATAATTTGTAACTTTTCCTTCTCTTCACAATCGCCTTCTAGGTCAGCATTCTCTTTTTCTAACTAACAGAGGTAGCTCTTACTTTGCAAATGCTTTAATTTTGTTATCTTCCTAAATGAATTAGTATTCTATTTATCAATTTGTTTCACTTAAATTTGTTAGTATTTTTTGAGGCTGATTATTCTATTTTTAATTGATTCGGTGCTGCTAATGTCTTTTGGGCAATTTATTTATGGTTGAGAATGTTTGTTTTGTGAAGAATGAATGTGAAGGACTAGAATACAAGATTTTGTGTTGGTCAACTAAAATATATGGAACTTGATCATCTGCCTTAAATATTTCATTGCATTTTTCATTTTCCTTTGTAATTAAAATCACAATCACTATCTTTATTTGCTACTTACTACCAAATTACTTAAGTTTTATTTGCCATTGTATAGTTCAATATCACAGATTAACCTATATGTTTCTTCATGGGTAAATTAGGTACAAGCAAGCAGCATTCTGCTATGAGGAGTTGATCTTATCTCAGCCTACAGTCCCACTATATCATTTAGCCTATGCTGATCACTTCTCTATACAGTTATTATCTTGTTATTTTAGTGAATGAATGGCCAAATTTTCTCTTGCTTTATGGGTCAAGAAGTTGATGCAATGTATAGAAGAGTGAGCCATAACTGTTAGAATCTTCTGCAACTTTATTTGCCCAACTCCCGACTTGTGAAAATACAAAATATCTGTTCCTTTCATATTGAGAATAAAAATAAAATAAATCCTACATTCTAATTAGGATTTGAGATCCAAGGCCTACTGATCATTAACTTGTAGAGGCTTTAACTTGTTTTAACAGGTAAAGAAAATGCTATGTAGGAGATTAGGGGTTCAAAGTCGTATTTTTGATAGTTTTGGGGCTTCTATGGTGGACCCTTGGTTGGCTGCTCATGGAGATCCTTCTAGGTAAATTTTTCAATTTGTTAGATTGAGTTTGCATCAATTTAGTATATGTGTAATTATTCCTCGTTATTGGTATAAGAATTGGGAATTTGGGATCCTTGAACAATTATATTCCGTTAATGCATACATCAAGATTTTTAGTTTGGCAATTATAAGGAGTACAGTAATTTCACATACAATGTTTTGATAAAAGTTGGGAATGTACTAATGGATGAAGTGCCAATTTAGTCCTCCAAAAGTGAATTTAGTATTAATTTAGCCTTTTAGTTTTATGAAATTTAGTCTAGAATAATATGTGTTAGCATTGGAGATTGCCACATGAAAAAAAAATGCCTTGTATAAGCAGTTTGTTCCAAAATAAGTTTGGTATCAATTTGGCAATTTAATCTGGTGGAGTCATGTAAATCGAAAAATGACACGTGTCCGCACTCCATTTCATACCAAGACAGGTCATGTACTCAAATATTCACTCCATTTCATGGTCATTAGCATCACCAAATTAGTACTGAGATAATGGCCATATAATTAGATACTGAAGGCACTAGATGATGACAGTATTTAAAATGATTTTGATAGCTAATTAGCTCTAGTTTATCAACTTCAATTGATTTTTTACACCTAATGTTGGTCCAGTCACTTAGCTGTAATCATTCTTTGATGTTTTCTCATAATTGTTTTTGTGCGAAATTCATGGAGTTGACTTGACCCTTTTTTATCAGAACAGGTGTGTATTACTTGGGGCAAGTTCTGGTGCAAATATAGCCGATTTTGTGGCTCGAAAAGCTGTGGAGGCAGGGAAACTACTAGATCCTGTTAAGGTTGTGGCACAAGTCCTGATGTATCCATTCTTCATTGGAACCATTCCTCCAATGCATTCCGAAACTAAGCTGGCTAACTCGTACATTTATGATAAAGCTATGTGCAAGCTAGCTTGGAAACTCTTCTTACCTGAAGATGAATTCGACCTTGACCACCCAGCCGCTAACCCTCTCCTCCGAGAGACACTCCCGCCTTCTAAACACATGATCCCAACACTAATAGTAGTTGCAGAAAACGATTTGATGAGAGACAGTGCAATTGCTTACTCGGAGGAACTGCGAAAAGTCAATGTGGATGCGCCCCTTCTTGAATATAAGGATACAATTCATGAATTTGCTACGCTTGATGTGCTTCTCCACACACAGCAAGCCAAAGTTTGTGCAGAGGATATATCTATATGGGTCAAAAAATACATTTCTCTCAGAGGCCATGAGTTTTCTATAGTAGAAAGTATTGAGCTCTCGTCTTCCTTCATTCTTTAGTGTTGGAATGTAAGTTATTGATGTAGTTTTCGGTCAGTTTACCCGCGTGTTATAAATAGGTGCAGAGTTTCTCTTTTGTTGTAAATTTTATACATTGTTTGACAAAGCTTAGGATTTCTTTTTCCTTGGATTTTGAGACGAATTAACTTTCTTGCTTGAATATAAATATACATTCTTTATTCTGCAATTCCTAGCATTTTCATTAACTGATTTTGTGCCACAAGACATTTTTGAAGATGTTAGCGGTGATGCTTTATCTTAGGAGAATCCTAGTAATAGTAGAGTTATAGAAATGAATTTTATTCGTGATGAGATTGCTTTTTCTTTGACGGTACAGACAAATTTGCAACAATCATGTGTTGATCAATTTTTTGATTAACTTATTATATATGTATGGATGATTAGTATAAAAATTATTAATTTATATTAGTATATTTTAATTAAAATTGTTGTAGCCACGATACAGCAGTAAATTTGTTAAGGGAAGATCGATCGTCAAGGGGTGTTACTGGAAGATTGAGGGTTGACCGGACGAGGGTGCCTCCGAGAGTGAATGCCGGTAGTGGTTAAATTATGACTCTCCTTCAGCAAGGTACCTGTTACAGTGTGGGAAGGGTGTTCTTCCCACAAACACTCCGATGCCAAAGTTATCTGGTGATACTGATTATATTGCTGTAAAAATAGTATAAGCTCTGATTATCAAAGAACCAACCCCCGTATCATTGAAGGAGAAGCTATTTATAGCTTCAGGGGTGGAAGTTACCTGATGTGAAACAACACGTTCCACGTTCATTCTAACTGCTTGTGAAGTGGGTTGCCAGGTGGTAGGAACTCTTAATTGATACACGTAATAAATGTTGAGAGATATAAATAATAAACCTTAGCTTATATTAGGTTTAACCTTAAGCTTATTCTCAGGTTATAAATATATTAACCTTTAGCTTATATTTAGGTTAACCCTTGATTTATATCATAGGTTATATCAGTTGCTCCCCACTTCTATTTTTTGGGTCTATCCAGAAAATATAAGTAAGCAAAACCGACTATTAGTTTTTAATAACTTAAAATGTGAAAATTACTCATTAAAAAATGCTATATACTTTAAAAAACATAATATTAATCTAAGATTAATATCACTTTTTGAATCTTAATAATAGTTGTAATAGTTGATAATGATAATAATAATAATAATAATAATAATAGTGATAGAATTGTTGTAGGATTTGAAAACTTGGTTTTTTAGGCTTCTTTTTCGCCAACTGCTAGTAGAAGTAGCCTAGGTTTTGACTTCATAGAATTGTTGTAGGATTTGAAAACTTGGTTTTTTAGGCTTCTTTTTCGCCAACTGCTAGTAGAAGTAGCCTAGGTTTTGACTTCTTTTAATTTTGGGGTTTTAACCTTTGGCCTAGAATTGCCCTTCCCCACCTCTTTTTCTTTATTCTGCTCTTCTTTTCTTGCCTTCAGCCTCTCTTTTTCTCATTGTTCTGCCGTCCATACCTGCTGATCTTCGCCGGCCACCGTTGCCTTGCTCTGCTTCATCTCTACCACCACCTCACGTCTCATCAGCGCCTCAGCGCCTCAACGTCGTCCACCGTTGCCTCGCTCTGCTTCATCTCCACCGCCACCTTACTTCGCAGGCGTCAACCAGAGCCATCTTCACGTCGTTCAGATCGCGGTGCCCAGCTCTGTACAGCGATCATCCGGCGTACTTTGGCATTACCTAACGCCCCTGCGTAACCCGATTTCTACCGTGCCGACGCCATCCCGCGACTGCCGATCAGACGCCGGTCTCTTCTATTCACTTCGCCACTCCGATCAGATCTCATCACCTGCTGCTTCCGTCGGTCATTCCGCTCAGTCCATTGAACTCAGTTTTTCGGCAGCCTCTAAGCTTAGGTATTTTCTAGCCTTTCATTAATTTTTGAGTTTGAAATTGTCCATTATATTTTTATTGTAAACTTAATGGATTGGATGTAAACTTAGTTGCTGAGATTAATTGATGTAACTCTCCTGAATACTAGTTTGAATTTGTCAATTAGATTTTAAGCACTGGTGGTTATTGATTTTTGTAATTGTGATTAAGCTGCTGCCTTTGTTAATGCTGCTGTTTTCCCTTCTGTTGCTATTGTGCTTGATACCCTCATTTTCTTTCTTCCGAATTTCACAGGCCAAATTTCTTAAGTAATTGGAATAGCCTCTATTATGATCTAATTCATGGGTTTGTAGATAAAAAACATCTCTGTTCAAAGTTTTAACATGCCTAATGAGTCTCTTTTCCCTTTGGTGTTTTCATCTGAAATATGGATTTTGGGATTATATCCCCATTTATTGAACTTAATTAACTGGAAGGAAACCATAAAAGAAAAGCTAAAAATTGGAATGGTAATCCTTAGATCGTGTAGTCCCTAGAATGCAGCTCCTAAGATCTCACGGTTCATCTCTCACCTTGGAATGGGCGGGCCAAGTATCAGATAACAACAAGCCCAGTTTTTTGGGCTACAGCCGTGTTCCAAGCTGAGAGTTGGGCTGTGGGGCAGGCCCGTAAAGTCTGATGGTGGGCCTAGCAAATTGAACCATCATTTTATAGCCTTATTCAAACAACATATTTGGCTCGGCCACAAGGAGCTAAAAAAGCCCATCACTTCAATGCCCCCACTTGAATTTGCAATAAAGAAATCACAGGCCCCTGTTACCAGGCCCGGCATATAATTTGTTGAACATCTGACTTGACAACCCAAACTCGGGGAATTTTACTCCTTAGTCGCCCTAGGGTAAGGCGCTCACCCTTAGTTCCGCTGACAGCATTAGGCGGTCCACCCTTGTGATGTTTATGGGTAAGAGGCAGACAAAAAAGCTCAGATTAATTTTTGGATTTAATTAAAAAACCATAAAGTTCACTAGTTGTAATGCAAAAATCGGCTGTGACCTTGTCTTCACAAACTCATCAATTTTTTTTTTTTTTTTTTTTTTTTTTTTTTGTTTTTTTTTCATTCCTTTAATGTTCATTTTTCGCACCGAAGATGGTTCGAACCAAACAGACAGTGAGACTCAGGTCTGAGGTTCTTGGTCCTCGCTCAAATGAAGTAATTGCCAGATGTGTTCCCACTCGACTCAAGGAAAATGATGTCAAATCTTTTGAAGCTAAATTATCCCTTTCACCCGGCTGGAGGGTTGCACTTCCTTCAAGTTCAGATGTTTCTTTTGCCCTGGCTCCTTATGAATCTTTCGCTTTTCATGAGGTTCTTCTAGACATGGGTATCACTTTTCCATTGCCTCCTTTCATTATGGCCTTTTTAAAGGCTAACAAATTATCTCCACCACAACTGCACCCCATGGGATGGAGATTTCTCATCGGTTTTTATCTTCTCTGTCATAAAGTGAAGGTCATTCCGACTGTCAACCTCTTTCATCTTTTATACCTCACAAAGGCATGCAAAGATAAATCAGGTCGTTTTCTCCTCCAAAAGACCGACTTTGGTGAGGAAACACTCACCTTAATCGATGATCTTCCTCCCATTGGTAATTATGAAGATAAATGGTTGCTTATTTACCCTCCTGCTGACATATGGAAAGTTGCTCATCCTTGGAGCTGGGTGTGGGTTAGAAAGGGTATTACTTGGCCGGTTCGTGCTTCTCTCTTAGTGAAGTATTCAGTCGAGA
Organism: Euphorbia tirucalli; assembly: GCA_039660915.1. NCBI lineage: Eukaryota > Viridiplantae > Streptophyta > Magnoliopsida > Malpighiales > Euphorbiaceae > Euphorbia > Euphorbia tirucalli. The sequence continues at coordinate 10,752,230 of CM077638.1, forward strand.
TTGATATGTTGCGTAAAACGAAATGTTATTTAAGTAAAATTTTGACACCATCCAATCTATCTGCCATGGGTTGGGGAGTCTCTTCATGTCTTCCTTTCATTAACGAAGCTAACTCTTCTTTCTCTACACATTCAGATCGTGAAACTCATAATAATCAAAGTTCTTCCGATTCTTCGTCGGATTCTTCATCCGATTCATCCAGGGGTTCCTCATCTAAGGGCAACATCGAAGATTCTTCGTCTGAACGTGAGATCCTTCCTTTAGAAAATATTTTACCACATAATGTTGATATCCCTTCTAGTCATACGACTTCTTTATCCGACAACGGTGACTAATTAAAATAATTTTTATATGTGATATTATATATGATTCTCGCCTTTTCAGAATATAGATGTTTACTGACAATTTTCTTTTGTAGGCATGACTCCATCAGAAAACTCTACTTTCGCTAATTTTGCGGCTGGGAACTCCGCTTTCGCCGCTTTTGCAGCCGGACAGAAGCGTACTAGGGCAGAAATTTCTCCTACTTGTCAAATTACTTTAGAAGGTGATGCTTCGGCTCTGAAGAAGGCTCATCCTTCAGCTCCATCAAATGCTTCGTCAGAAACCGCTATTCCAAAGATCACTGCTGGTGTGAATTCAATCCCTCCTGTGCAGCCAAAGTCTAAGTCTTCTGAGGTCGATCCTTCCAATAAGGCTAAGAAAGGTGTGTTAAATTCATCCCCGAATCGCTCTTCCTCTGCTCGGGATGAGAGAAGTGGTTCCCAGTCAATGCGAAACACCAGAGATGAGAGGATCCATCCTAATATTCCACTTCGTCGTGAGAGGAAGAAACTTCGCTCAGAATCTTTACCTGGAATGGATCTTGTCTTTCCAAGGATGGGCATGCCTGTTGCATCTTACAACATCTACAAAAATACTCCTTTGAAAAGCACTCTTCAAGGGGAGGATTTCAGATTTTACCCTGGTTTGCTAAATACTGATTCTATTGACATGCCGGGGGTAGCTTCTAGGTTGATGATTTCCTCTATTCTCCCCCGTGATGAAGAGAGTTACTGCAAGGATTTATGTGACAACCTTGATATGGCTGAGCGCAAGATCGTTGAAGTATGTATCTATATAAATATGTACTTTATCATATGCGTTTTATTTGAATATAACTCATTTTCTTTATTTTGATGGTAGGGTTCTCAACGTGCTTCAGTGGCTTTCGGGTTTGCCCGAAAGCTAAAACAGACGGTTGAAAACCTTGAAGGGAAACTTCAAGAGGTTGAAGGGAAGCTTCAAGAAAGTCGGAGTTTAAATGTGAAGCTTCAAGACCGTATTAAATCATTGGAAGCTGATCACGTGAATCTGAAAGCTGTGGAATCCAAATATGCAATTCTGAGCAATGATTATGAGAAGCTAGATAAGCAGAATTCCCTCCTTAAGAATGATATCAAGAAGCTTGAACTGAAGTTAGCTGATGAGACTAGCATGGTGCAGAAACTGAAGAGTGACCATGCTTCCATTCGTTCTACCGCAGTTCGTGAGTATAGGGAATCCAAAGATTGTTATGAGAGAAAATGTGTAGCCGGGGTCAGCTTCTCCAAGATAGGTTTTTATCTCGCCCGGCAGATTCTTGAGCAGGAGGATGGTCATTCTCATCCCGAATTAGTTTTTTCAAAAACGGAATCTCTTTCCCACCATACCAATTGGAAGAATTTTGATCCGAATGAGGAGGATAGTGCTACCTGTGTAAATAAAGGCTTGTTTGATGATCTGAAGAACCTTGGTGGACCTTGGGAATTCTATGGGAGGAATGGAGTCATGGGACCTTCAGATATAGTCCCAGATGATGAGATATCGGCTTTGCAAGATTTAGATGAGGATCATGGTGCTGATGATGAACCTTCTGCCGATGTCGATCCTGCATCTTAGATTTTTATTCGCTATTTTTTTGTTCTTTATATATTTTGAGAATTTATTGACTTGGAATTTTTTATTTATTTTATTATTTACCTTCCTTCCTGTTTAATGTTAACCTTCTTTCATAGTTAACGCTAATCGCTCCCCAATCACAAACAATTTTTATTGAATTGAGTGTGATTTTTCATAAACTTATACCTGGAAAATTTTTTCACACTGTACGTTTGATCTTTTATAAACTGCTCGCATTATGGTAGCAAGCTTTCTTCCCTCTTAGAAGATAAGCTTGTTAGCCTACCATATGTCGTAACAGCCTTGAAGAATTTTTACTGCGTGCATCATGGCAGCAAACTTTCTTCCCTCATAGAAGATAAGTTTTTTGGCCTACCATATGTCTTAACAGCCTTCGAAAAGAAAATAAGTATATGTGTCTTCCCTCATAGAAGAAATGTTGCAAAGTTTACGTCTTCCCTCATAGAAGAACGTTATATCTTTTCTCATGGAAGAGATATTACGAGAATCGTATCCTCCCTCATAGAAGAGCGTATTTTAGCTTGATTACAAACGGTTTATCTTTAGCAAATGCATAAGATTATCGTCAAAGATAATTAAATATAACAACATTGTCGAAAAATTAAAGGTATGGCACGCGATATTTTTACGTGGAAAACCCCAATAAGGGGAAAAACCACGGGCCCGCAATCACGGCACCATCAAATTTATTGATTCATAATAACAGTTACAGAATACAAGTGCTCTGAAAATAGAGCTTCAGATGATTTGCATTCCAAGTTTTTCCAATCTTCTTTCCTTCTAAGGTTTCAAGTTTGCAAGTGCCTGGCCCAACCATTCTTCTTATTCGATATGGCCCCTCCCAATTTGGACGGAGCTTCCCATCTTCAAGGTGAGCATTGGTTATGGCTGTCTTTCTCAAGACAAGATCTCCTTCTGCGAATGGTCTTTCTTTCACCTTAGAGTTGTAATAGCGAGATACCCTTTGTTGATAAGCTGCCAGGCGTATGCATGCTTGTTCTCTGTGTTCCTCTAAAAGGTCTAAGTTGGTACAAAGTCCCTCAGAATTGGCCTCTTCATCAAACTCGACCATCCTTGGTGAAGATGCACCTATCTCGACTGGGATCAAAGCTTCCGTTCCATACACAAGGCTGAATGGGGTTTCTTTCGTAGAGACTCTACTTGTAGTCCTGTATGCCCAAAGTATGGACGGAAGTTCGTCTACCCATGCTCCTTTTGCTTTGTCCAGACGCATTTGCAAGCCTTCCTTGATGGTTCGATTAGCTCTTTCTACTTGACCGTTGGCTTGCGGGTAGGCTACTGAGGCATAGCTTAGTTGGATGTGAAGGTTTGCACAGAGTTGTTTTAATGCATCACAATCGAACTGTTTTCCTCTGTCTACTACCAAAGCTCTTGGAATCCCGAATCGGCATATGATGTCTTTCCAAACAATTCCCTCTATCTTTTTTGCAGTGACACTGGCTAAAGGCTCAGCTTCCACCCATTTGGTGAAGTAATCAGTTGCTACCATTAAAAATTTTCTTCCTCCTGTTGCTTGTGGGAAAGGTCCTAGTAGGTCCAATCCCCATTTGGCGAAAGGTGTTGGTTCAATAGAGCTTCTGAAAACTGAAGCAGGAGCATGCTGGATGGGAGCAAATCTCTGACATTTATCGCATTCTCTAACCTTTTTCAGCGCGTCATCTCTTAGTGAAGGCCAGAAGAATCCAGTTCGCAAAACCTTAGAGGCTAGTGCTCTAGCTCCCAAGTGCTGTCCACATATTCCTTCGTGTATTTCCGCTAGCACCTCCTTTGCTTTGTCTAAACCAAGACACCTGAGAAGTGGCAGGGAGAAACCTTTCTTATATAGAATATCTCCAATCAAGGTGAATCGAGCTGCTCTCATTTTTATCTTTTTAGCTTCGGTGGAATCAGTGGGAAGCTCTCCTGTTTTCAAGAATTTTATAAATGGGGTTCTCCAGTCTTGTTGCTCCATAATACATGCAACCACTTTCTCTTCTATACTTGGTCTTTTGAGTTCTTCGAGGTGCACGATTCTTCCCTTGGTGTCTAAAGACGAGGCAAGTTTGGATAATGCATCTGCGTGGGCATTAGAACTTCTATTAATCTGCGTCAACTGGAATTCTTCAAATTCTTGGGACAAGGATTTGACCTTGCGAAGGTATTGGATGATAACAGGTTCTTTTGCTTCATATTCTCCATGGAACTGTTGAACCACCAATTGTGAATCACTATGAGCTGTTATCCTCTTCACCTGTAGCTGTTGGGCTAGCTTCATTCCAGCAATAAGAGCTTCATACTCGGCAATATTGTTCGAGCTTGGAAAGTTGAAACGCAAGGCATACTCCAAAGGATCTCCTTCGGGGGATATGATCACTATCCCTGCTCCACTACCAGATGAACTAGATGCTCCATCGACAAACAATTTCCACATGCTTGCAACTCCTTCAACTGACTTTTTCTCCCCTGTACATTCTACAATGAAGTCAGCTAAAGCCTGCCCTTTGATTGCTTGCCTTGGTTCGAAGGTGATGTCATATTCGCTTAACTCTATTGCCCATTTAGTGAGGCGCCCTGAACATTCTGGCTTTTGTAGGACTTGACGTAGGGGTTGATCTGTCAATATTATCATACGGTGAGCTTGGAAGTAAGGCCTTAGCTTTCGAGACGCCATCACTAATGCAAGTGCAACTTTCTCAGCAAATGGGTATCGAGGTTCAGCGCCCTGGAGGACTTTACTGACGTAGTAAATAGGCTTGTCAATCTTTCCTTCTTTCTTCAATAATACTGCGCTCAATGCCACATTGCTGACCCCTAAGTACACAAACAATGATTCTCCTGGCTCAGGTCTAGTTAGAAGGGGTATCTCTTTCAAATATTCCTTCAATTCTTCAAATGCTTTCTCACATTCTGGGGTCCACTGAAAGTTTTTTGCAGCTCTCAACGTTTTGAAGAATGGAAGACTTTTCTCTGCTGACTTGGATAGAAATCTATTTAAAGATGCTATCCTCCCTGTTAGGCTTTGCACTTCCTTGATTGAAGCTGGAGGCTTCATGTCCAGTATAGCTTGAACTTTCTCGGGGTTTGCTTCAATGCCTCTCTCTGTGATCATGTAGCCTAGGAATTTTCCTGACTCCACTCCGAACGTACATTTATTTGGGTTGAGTTTAATGTTGAAGCTTCTCAGAATGTTAAATACTTTAGTGAGCTTCTCAATATGTGATTCTTCCTTCTTGCTTTTAACGATCATGTCGTCCACGTACGCTTCCATGGTGTTACCCAATAAAGGTTTAAACACCCTATTCACCATTCTTTGATAGGTTGCCCCAGCATTTTTAAGTCCGAAGGGCATCACTCTGTAACAGTACGTCCCCTTATCGGTGATGAATGTAGTCTTCTCCTCATCCGAAGGGTTCATCTTTATTTGATGGTACCCCATGAAAGCATCTAAAAAACTCAACAATTCATATCCTGAAGTCTGGTCCACCATCTTGTCGATTTGAGGGAGCGGGTATGAATCCTTTGGGCAAGCTTTGTTCAGATCAGTGAAGTCTATGCAAATCCTCCACTTCCCATTTGGCTTTTTTACCATCACAATGTTAGCGATCCATTCAGGATATTGAACTTCCCTGATGAAGTTAGCTTGGAGTAGCTTGTCTATTTCTTCTTCTATGATTCGTTGCCTCTCCGGTGCTACATTCCTCTTTTTTTGCTTGACTGGTTTTAGTTCTGGATCAACATTCAGATGGTGAGAAGCTACCTCTAAATCAATTCCTGGCATGTCAGCGGGTGTCCAAGCAAAGACATCAACATTCTTTCTTAGGCAATCTATCACTTCATCCCTCACTTCTTTTTGCATTCGTGTCCCAATGTAAGTGATTTTGTCTGGATCGTCTTCTTTCAGCCTTATGGGCTCAACTTCTTCAACTGGCTTAGGCTTATTCTCTGATTCTCCCTTTCCCGAGATTGCCAGTGTTTCCCCTCTTGCAGTCTGCTTTCCCTTGATGGAGGATATGTGACAAATGCGAGCTTTTTTCTGATCGCCTCGGACTTGACCTATTCCATTGGGTGTAGGGAATTTCACAAGTAGATAATTTGAGCTGATTATGGCTCCCATGTCATTTAGTAACGGTCTTCCAAGGATTACATTATAGGCCGGAGATGTCGACCTAACCACCATAAAGTTTGCCATCCTTGTGGTACTACAAGGATCTTCTCCTAGTGTGATTGGTAGCTGGATCGACCCTGCTATTGGGACAGCTTCATTCGAAAAACTAAACAGAGGGGCTTGCACTTTTTTCAGCCTATCGAGGGATATGTTCATCTTCTCAAAACAATTCCAGTAAAGGAGATTGACGGAACTTCCAATATCAACAAGGATTCTCTCCACTGGGAACTTCATTATGATGGCCGAAATGACCACTGCATCATCATGGGGAGTTACCACATTTCCTTGATCTGCAGAGGTAAAGGTTATAACTTCCTCATCGCGGATCTTCATGACATTGTTCACTTCATAAGCTTGTCTCGCATAGGCTTTTCTTGAAGCTGAAGATTCTCCTGCCAAGGTCTCCCCACCTGAGATGACATTTATTGTTGGATGAGCTGGCTTATTATCTAACGCAGACGCTTTCTCCTTCCTATCTTCCTTTGGCTTAGCATAACTGCGGTCATCCTTCCCTCTATTGTTTTGATATCTTTCCCTTTCTGAGTATGAGGGTCTCTCTTCCCTCCATCTTTCGGCATACACAAATCTTCCAAGCTTCCCTTGACGTACCAAGGTTTCAATTTCGTTCATTAATTCTCTACACCTGTTTGTAGAGTGACCATGGGTTTTATGAAATCGACAGTAAGCATCAGCAAACTTTCCCATTGTCCTGTCAGTTTTTGGAGGAAATGTGAGTAGCCCTGACCCTTCTATTGCTGCAAGGATATTAGAGCGAGGTTCAAGTAAGGGTGTGAAGCTCTCAAATTTTAACTTGGGGGCACGACTCCCCTCTTTCCCTTTTCCATTTTTCTTTGCTTCCTCATGATGCTCATCCCTTTCCTTTCTTTTCCTATCCTGGTAGCCTCCAGTTACGTTCTTCATGACATCTTCAGAAAGGATGAATTTGCTAGCTCGACTGAACAACTCCCCAAGAGTAGAAGGCTGATCATAAGAAAGGGATTTTTGGAAATCTCTCGACCTTGTTCCTTGAAGTACTCCAGCCACCGCCATTCCTACTTGAAGATCATGAATCTCCAAAGTTGCAGCACGGAATCTCTCAATATAATCCCTTAAACTTTCTCGTTCTTCCTGCTTGATGGTAAGAAGGTATGTAGCATCCTTCTTTTTCCTTGTATTGATGATGAAAGCATTTATGAACTCCTCCCTGAGTTGATCAAAGCTAGAGACGGATCCTTCTTTCATGCTGTTGAACCATGTTCGAGCATGTTCCGTTAAGGTGAGGGAGAAGGCCCGACACATGATTGCATCTTCCCATCCATGGAGTAGCATAACAGCTTCATAACTTTGCATATGGTCATGGGGATCGCCTTTGCCAGAGTATGTAGCTAGTTGAGGCATTTTGAATTTCTTTGGGAGGGGTTTCTTCATTATCTCATCAGTGAAGGGGACTTTTCTTCCTGGCTGCTCTTCACCTGCAGGAACTAGCTTTTTCTGTTCTAATACTTCCTCAATCATCTTTTTCAAGTCTCTGGTTTCTACTACGCTGAATGTGGATTCCTCATTATTCCTTCTTCCTGTAGTATGGAGGCCTCCTTCTCTGAAAGTACTCTCCACCACTTCATAGTACGCATCATTTTTCTTGCGATTGTTGTGCTGTTCTACCCTGTCGTGTGAAGGGTGTGACACTTCATCGTCTTCAGGATGATGAGGCTCTATATGATCTTTTCCCCTAGGCTGTAAATGTGGGGGAAGCTTATCCTGAGGATGAGTTTGCTGAATAAACGTGAGTAAACTTTCAAGCCGGCGGTTATTATCCTCAAATTTCCTCTTGAGAAATTCATATTCTTCCAAGGGTACAGTTGGTGGGACAACTCCCAACCCTCCGGGACGAATAGTGCCTTCTGGATGGCGTCGAGCAGGGTGAATTGTGCCTTCTAGATGGCGTCCATGTTCACTATCATCTTCTCGATCAGGTACCTCTTGTGGTTCACTGTGAGTATGTTCTGGATGATTGGCCTGAGAAGGTGCAACTTGAGATCTCTTTGGAGGCATCTTACTCCCGCAAAAGAAACTGAAGATGCAAAGAAACTAGAGATGGCTTTTTGATCGTTCCCACAGACGGCGCCAACTGTTGTAGCCACGATACAGCAGTAAATTTGTTAAGGGAAGATCGATCGTCAAGGGGTGTTACTGGAAGATTGAGGGTTGACCGGACGAGGGTGCCTCCGAGAGTGAATGCCGGTAGTGGTTAAATTATGACTCTCCTTCAGCAAGGTACCTGTTACAGTGTGGGAAGGGTGTTCTTCCCACAAACACTCCGATGCCAAAGTTATCTGGTGATACTGATTATATTGCTGTAAAAATAGTATAAGCTCTGATTATCAAAGAACCAACCCCCGTATCATTGAAGGAGAAGCTATTTATAGCTTCAGGGGTGGAAGTTACCTGATGTGAAACAACACGTTCCACGTTCATTCTAACTGCTTGTGAAGTGGGTTGCCAGGTGGTAGGAACTCTTAATTGATACACGTAATAAATGTTGAGAGATATAAATAATAAACCTTAGCTTATATTAGGTTTAACCTTAAGCTTATTCTCAGGTTATAAATATATTAACCTTTAGCTTATATTTAGGTTAACCCTTGATTTATATCATAGGTTATATCAAAAATAAATGTCTTTTTTTTTGTTGTAATATGCATGTGATATGGAGATTAATAAAAAAAATTATTAATAACTAATAATATACAAATAAATAAATAAAATAATTTTTTTATTTAATGTGTGTAATACAAATTATTAATTTCTAATATTATTTAATTAATTAAATTAAGTAAAAATTAATTTATATCATATATGTCCTTTTATATCATTTTATATATCAACAACACTTTTATAAACAGTTTTACCAAACACCACACAAACTGCTTTTAAGAATAAAACTATTTCTATAAAAATATTACCAAACACTTATCAGCTTTCCCAAACAGCACTTTCCCTAACAGCTCTTTCCCTGACAGTCCTTTCCCCAACAACACTTTCACTGACAGCCCTACCAAACTGGCCCTAACTTTAACCTCGTAGCAATCCCAAACTGGTTATTAGAGTCCACGTCAACACCGGCATAGTCAACGGAAAACGAAATGGCGCCAATGGGTAACCATGAGTACGGCTGTGGACACGAAATTACATACGCTTCCGAAAAAAAAAAAAAATCTTGTGTAATTGGCCACTGATAAATGCTCAATCAAACCATTTTCGTTTACGTTTTCAATTTCAATTCCAAGGAATATCACAAACTTGCACGCTTCCCTGCTTCCATGGCCTCTGTGCCTCTCTCCTCTCTCTGCTTCCATCAAAGAGATATTTCTTCTCACAGTTTCAGCTATGGTGTTTCGGATGCTCTCAGATTTGCTTCCGGTTCCTTTGGATTTACCTCGTTAAAGAAGAACCGAGGAGTAAGGGTTTCTATGTGCAGAGCAGCTTCTGCTGTGTTTCGTGATCTTGATGCTGATGATTTCAGACATCCTCTTGATAAACAGGTGATATTTGATTAACTTAGCTTTTCTGCGATTATGATGAATCTTTGTTTTATTCAAGAAATTATGAGCAGATGTGGTATGTAGTAAACAATACTGAAAGCAGTTCATTCTAGTTACTACTTTTTTTTTTTTTTCAAATTTCTGATCAGCTGGGAAGCGCTGGTGTCAGCTATTCTTTGTTTTTCTTTCCTCCTTTTCTCGCAAATTACCATTTGTCTCTGTGTTTCTGGATTACCCATTTTTGAACTAAAAGCAGTTCATTCTAGTTACGACTTTTTTTTTTTTTTTAAATTTCTGAGCAGCTGGGAAGCGCTGGTGTCAGCTATTCTTTGTTTTTCTTTCCTTCTTTTCTCGCAAATTACCATTTGTTTCTGCGTTTCTGGATTACCCATTTTTGAATTTTATTAGGATTTACTTTCCGTTTTGCCAGAACACGCTGCTGCTCAGGGCAATTCCAGGTTTAAATGAGATTGGGAAGGCTCTTCTAGGTTTGTCGTTTTATTATAAACTTGTGTGTTTCTTTTTTTCCTGCAATGCTCGTAAAACGGGCCTTGTGGAGTTCCTATTCAGGCAGAAGGAAGGTTTCTTTTTGAGTATCTTTTGACTGTCATTGGTGGTGAATTTCCTGTATATAACAATTCCTTCAATAAATTGCAGGAACTATGACGGAGCAAATCATGCTCCTTGAAAATATTGGGACTTCAGTTCTTGTTTCTGACAATCAGGTTTGCTAATCTCTCAAAAACGTGGTACATGTCTCTTGTAATCTATTAACAAATCCTTATTGGACTTCACCAAAGTATCACTTGCTGCATATGTACATCAAATTTCTCCACCCTTTACTATGTGATCATCTTGCACACATGACAGATGGGCTTAGCTTTAGTCTCGGATGTTTGGGGAAAATGTAGCAATTTAATGTTCCTCAAAGCAGTCCAGATGTCAATTTATCATCGCTTGATAATATAAATAGGATTATAACTTAAATGCCTTTAAGTAGAATTTCATTATGGAGTAATCCTTTTTGCTACAATGGTGAAGGATGAGGAGGTATCTTGGCCATATTGTGTAAATATTTTTTTCACAATTGGGTACTTTACCTATTCTACCACATCAAATCATGTTGTTTCTTTCAAAAATTAATTGCATGTTCAAGTTTTTTTGTGTGATTTTTTTGGTATAATGATTAATTAGGCTTTGCATGCTCTTTTCTGATTATGCAAATCTAACTTGTAGGAAACTTTATCCTCAACATTTTTAGTTGATACAGTGATATTGTATTCTTCTATCAGCTTCCTGAACTTCATCAGTTGATGACCGAGGCTGCAGCTATATTAAACCTTGATGCTCCTGATCTATATGTGCGCCAAAGTCCTGTACCCAATGCATATACCTTAGCAATAGGTGGGAAAAAACCCTTTGTTGTTGTGCATACTAGTCTAGTGGAGCTTCTGACACGAAAAGAATTACAGGTATGGACTTGTTTAGAACACTAGCTTGTTTTCCAGTTCAAGGACCATTGTCTTTTATTTTTTTTTACTCATCTGCAAATAGCAATAACATGTTAATAAATTCCAACACTCTGTTATTGTGCATAGATAAAAGAAGGGTGTTGATCTTCTTTAAAACTGCTTCTGTCATGTTTTCTAGTTACCTATTATTGTTGTTGTTATTATTATTTATTTTAATTTTACAGTCATTTTTACCATATGCATTAGTCAATGAACTTATCTACATTTTATAGTTATGGTGTCTCTATCTTCTTAATTGAGAAAGTATTTACTGTAGTCTTTTGACTTATAACAGGCTGTTTTGGCTCATGAGCTGGGCCATCTGAAATGTGACCATGGTGTATGGCTCACATTTGCTAATATTCTTACCCTTGGAGCTTATACTGTACCAGGTAGGTATTTGATGTTTTTATTTGGTCGTGGTTACTTTTCCATGTTGTAAGTTTACTTCTTATTTAATTAGAATATATATGATGCATATAGAAAATAGTGTGCATGGAGCTTCAAATTCAAGACTTTGACAGTGCCACTCCTACATATAGAGAAGTGGTAAAAATCTGTCTTTTATCCAGAGGTTTTCAAAGCTGCACTTGTTTTATAACTTAAGTGGCAATAAAATAGAGTTTGTTCTGACTGAAGAATGTCGGCAGTGTCAGCTGATGAATGCACTTTAATTCACAACAATGGTGTTAAAGTAGGGCTTTGATTAACAGATTTGGATACTTTGTGTTTGGCTTATTGATGCAATGATCTGTAAAATAATCCAGACATGTCTTGATCTTAACTTAATCTGTAATTGGAACCACTATAAAAGGCAGTAATTTTTCATGCTTATCTTCTATTTTCCTTATACCTTTTTGGATGGTCTTAAAGTAGCTCTTCTCCAAGGGAATCTTAAATGGTTGTATGTTAATAGGATGTGGCTATATAGTTGGTACGTCGTAGGAAATAGTACTACTGTTGTGTCTGCTCATGCTTTATGGTATTTTTAACAGCATCTATCGCTTGCAGGACTAGGAAGTTTGATAGCTCAGAGCCTTGAAGAACAACTATTCCGTTGGCTCCGAGCAGCAGAGCTGACTTGTGATCGCGCAGCCCTCCTTGTCGCCCAAGATTCTAAGGTCTGCCAAACTAAAACCTCGTAATGGCAATGTATTTTTTTCCTAAAAATCTTGTTTCATTTGCTTGATTGTCTGATAATTTTAATGCTCCCACAAGAGGTGGTCATCTCCGTTTTGATGAAATTAGCTGGGGGAAGCCCATCAATTGCTGATCAGCTAAATGTGGATGCATTTTTGGAACAAGCTCGCTCTTATGACAGAGCTTCTTCCAGTCCAGTTGGCTGGTACATAAGGTGAGGAACATCATGAACAATATATATGATGAACTTGTTATTTTTCTTGTGGTTATCTAATTGCTGGTACTGTTCAGAGATGCTCAAACAAGGCAACTTTCACACCCTTTGCCGGTTCTACGTGCTCGTGAAATTGATGAATGGTCAAGAAGTAAAGAATACACAACTCTTCTAAAACATGCCATAGATATCAACGTCGTACAAACATAGCTCCTGTAGATGGTAAAAAACTAGGCAAATTGAGTATGTGCCATTACATATTGATCTCACATTGTAAATCCTGGACCTTATTTCTTGCTCATAAATGCATCCACATAACCTTATTGATAGCTGGTTTACTTCAGTTTCAAACTGAAATTCTGACATTGTGAATGCAATTAAGCCTCTTAGCCATGTAATTGGTGTTTTCATATTTAAACCGGCATTTCCTGTGTGCCATAATATACACTGCTGCAACATTAAGACTTTCTCATACAATTCTTGTTCAGGTTTCCTCTTTAGTATGCATCGTGTATATGTAGCATAGAAGAACAGTGAGGCACAAGGAAGCATGAGATGGAGGGGGGTCCGTATAGGACTTGCATCTGCTATAAAGATCTTGATTAATCTTGGGGCTAGAAATACGCAATTACAGAATCAGAAGTCAGATTGTTTATAAGTCAACCTTATACATGTATAAAGAAAAGTTTCGAACTATTACATTATATGTTCTTTTTTATAAGCATTTATCTGAATGATTCTTGCTTAAACACTTTTGACAAGAATGTATTATAATTATGTTAATGTGCAAGAAATGACTCATTCCACAGTTGCCTGGTTAGGAAAGTAGTACACTGACCTATCCTTGGTAATAGGCTTTTATTTTTCTTCAAGAACATGGAACTTCAAAATTTCCAGTGCAGAATGCCATAAATTCTCAATAAAAAACAGTCATCTTGCTTACTTGATATAACCTCAAATGAAATCTCAGACAAAATGAAAGAAATGATGCCACCAAAAAATGGCCAACTTTCAAACAAAACAACTGCTAAAATTGATACTCAACAATCATATTATGGCTACTAGGAAAAGGAGAGGAATCAAAACTTTCCACTTGATTTCTGTTTTCCCATAAGAAGCACGTAGGATAACGTTGTCGACCACAGGACCGCAAAACACACCATCCTTTGTTTGAGTGGTGGTATAGCTAATAAAACTGATGGAAACTGTCATTGACTCGGCCTTGAATGGCAGTGAGAAGTTTGCTGCCGAACCAGTCCCGTTACTCTGCAATGAAAAATTCTGAGCTGTGGATCCTGCCTGAGCTCCTACCGAAAAATGCCCTTCACATGAGTCATTAGCATCTCCTAGAGTGAACTCCAATCTATATGTTGAACCCACTGTAAGCGTAATTGCTGCTTGTATTCCAGCTGAAACTCCTGAGACAATCTCAATTGCAGCCTTGCCTTCTGGGATGAAGTAATGTTGGGAGTCTATGTATTTGACAGTTCCCATAATAGCCCACTGTCTTAATGCAGACAGAACTGGGCTAGGGGCTTCATCAAGTAAAACTCCCTCGGTAGAGTTGACCACGAATTCTGGCCCGAATTCAAATCCTCCATTCAGCAAAAGGTTATCTGTGCATATCATAATGCGAAAAGAGAGACTTATGTTGATGATTTATGAGTCAAAAACATTAGAAGTTAAGTATTCAGGAGAAACAGAAGCAGCTTACTATTGACAGGAGCAACTGCTTCAAGTGACTTGAGCAAAAGCGTGTCGATCAGTGGCCAACAAGTAGAATTAGTATCAGATGCTGTTGCTTGGCTTTCAATGACTAGATTAATCGGCTCTTGCTGTTCCCAAGTACCTAAGTAGACCCCGTAGCTCTCCCATCTTTCTTTCCCGTAATTCTGCTTGAAAGAGAAGACGGCATGACTATCTGGTGCAGAGATAGCAATAGTTGCATTGTCTGAACAACTCTGTCCTCCTGGGGAAATTGTGAATGTAAGCAGATAATGCAAAAAATCAGCAGAAGGAAAGAAAGTTTGGTTTATCTTTCCATCTTGTGCTAGTTGTATGGCATGTCCATTGCCTGGCAATGACGCAGTCTTGTTGGTAGCGACGTAAAAAACCGTCCCTTGAAACGACCATCCTGGGAAAACTGAGCTGGTTTCATTCAACTGGCTAAACGGAGAAGTCGAATTTGCTACCAAGTTTGATGGTGGAGTTTCAAAATCTGAGTTCTGAAGATCTGTAAATGAAAGAAACTATGCTCAACATGAGATCCCAATACAAAATCAAAATAATTACTAGTTGCTAATTGTACCTGCAAATGCTGATCCAATTAACAGATGAAACAGAAGAAACATATGGCTTATCATGTTCTTGCTTGAGGAAGATGAAGAAGCAGTGAATGAGATTATACAATGTATGTAGTGGGAGTTGACTTGGAATACCGGAGTTTTTATCAATATATTTCAAACTGCATCCACCAAGTTTCTTTGCAAGCTTTGGCTTTGATTACGGGCTAACAAAATCAACCCAACCCAATGAATTTAGCCAACCCAATCCAACCCAACCCATATATTCTTTATCTTAATGGTTATTCATTGGGTTGGGTTAGGTGTACTTGAATAAAATGGGAAAAGTAATTGGATTGGGTTGGATTCAAATTAACCGTCACATGTAAAATTCAATTTTCTCCCTTTGAAAATCTTTACTTGTACTATTTTTCATCAATATTCAATTTTATCCCTTTGAAAATTTTCACTTTTCAATTTCATGTTCATAAATTGAATCCATAATCTATGAGTAAATTACAATTCGTAAGCTCTAACACTTAACTCATTTTAATTATTAGTTAAATTCTTTTTTACATTATTTCTTTTACACTTATAATCTATTATTTTTCTTAATTAGAAATGCCGAAAAATCTTCACTTCTTGTTTACATTATTGTGTCAAATACTATTCTACTCAATTGCTATTCTGATTTATGGTATGATGTGATATATATATATATATATATATATATATATATATATATATATATATATATATATATATATATATATATATATATATATATATATATATATATAAGCAATGCAGAAAAAACTGATTAGTTTTATTTTTGGAACTTTAAATTTTATGCTTAATTTTTTGAAACTTTAAAACCAAACCAATATGCATTCGGTTTCGGTTGAACCGAACCGAACCAGTTCGGTTTGGTTTTGATTCGGTTCGGTTCCAAACCAAAATTTCCAAATTTTAAAATTTAAATAAATTATCATTATTATTATCATTAAATTATTATTAATTTTTAAATATTTATAATTAGTTCGGTTCAGTTTGTTTTTTATTCTGTTTTTCTATCAAAAATAAAAACCAAACCAAACAAACTTTGGTTCAGTTCGGTTAGGTTTTTCTACTTGGTTTGGTTCTGTTTTCGGGTTGAGGTTTGGATTTGTTCACCCCTATTTCCATCCATTAAACTATGTAATTGTATGAATAATATTTAACCCAACCCAATCTTGTGTGAGTATTCATGGGTTGGATAGATTTTTAACAACCAACCAATGGATTGCTTTTATTATTGGGTTGGGTTGGGTTGGGTTATCACCCAAATGCTATTGGGTCATTTATTGATCAGCCCTAGCTTTGATGAATGGAGTATATATATGTAAAAAAAAACAATTTTCAAAGTTAATGGAAGAAAAATTAACTAGTAAACATGATTTATTTAATTGTGTTTTAGGAAAATGAACATATTAAATTGATGGTCTCAGAACCAGGCACATGGGTCTTCAGAAGAGAATAAATAAGATATAGATGTTTGTGTCTTGGTAGGCCTCTCCAGCTCAGCCGGGCTTTACTTATTCAACGCCACTTTATTTATGAAGTTCCTCCACTAGTACTCCAAATTATTAGGGGTAAGCAAAACACGGTTTGGTTTTAAAATCGAACTAAACCGAAAACTAAAGTAGAAGAAAAATAAAAATCAAAGCTAAACCAAAGTTCATATGATCCAGATCAAACCGAACCAAAACCGATTCGGTTACTGTTTGGTTCGGTTAAAACCAAATCAACAAAAATTTTAATTTTTTAATTTTTATTATCATTATTTTTTATAAATTACATGTAAAGTATTGCCTAAAAAGGATTTATATTACATATATATTACTAAAGTCTCATAAATACAAACTATATAATAATATAAATATATAATATACCAAATTTATTTATATACATATACATATTTTTAGAAAATATTTTTTCGTATTACGGTTCGGTTCGGTTCTATTTCGGTTTTTTCAACAAAAACCAAAAACCGAACCAAAAACCAAACTATTATATTTTATGAAACCAAAACCAAAACCAAACCAAATAGAATTTGGTTCGGTTCGATTCGGTTTTTCAACCTAGGTTCGGTTCGGTTTTTAGTTCCCGGTTTGGTTTTGCTCACCCCTACAAATTATCGGCAGAGCCAATTATATCTTTCACGAATGGATTTTTACGAAAACAAAATCACAACCACCAAAATTTATTACAAATCAGGAGATAATTAAGGATTAGGAATACTTGTGGCTTTATAATTGTCAATATTATTATTCATCAATGACGAGTACAATTGGCCTTGTTTTGTAACGTTGGGGCCCTTAATTCACCCATTTTCTATGTTCGTGAACCTTAATCCTTCCAATTTGGCTCCAGTCTGCCCAGTTCCACAGCCAAACCAGTTCCACAGCCAAAGCTCAATGTATCAGATTGCCTCTTATAGTTTAATGTCATCAATAATGGACAGCACCACACAGTTCATCTCAGCTCCCCCTTGCTTAGAGTTTCTGCAGCTCTTGACAGCCGAATTACAGCAGAATTTCCTGCTCTTCACCCACAAAGCTAACCTTGTGGAGTTCAGCTGATCTCTGAAGCCTCTTTCACCTTTTATTAGTACATATGGTCAAATATTGATGATGAAGCTGAATCTGAAGCTCATTGTCTTAAGCGCGACATCTGAAAATACAGAATGACACTCGTGTTGCTGAAATCTGAGTGCAATTGGCAATATGACAGAAATGATATGTTCATCTAAACTAAGATATAGATGTATGCTTTCTCGTGGAGTAAAGCCACATTTCTGAACTGTTCAGGACGATGTTCCCACATATTCAGTTGATCATATCTCCAACATGGCTTTTGGAATAGGAAGGTCAAAGAGGCTTCTGCATATGCACATTGTGTTTGACTATGCCCCTTTGTCCATTTTGATATATGTAATCAGCCTTTCTTCGTCTGTTCAATTATGATTCCGTTTTAACGGCAAAACATTCACGCCAGAAAGAGGACTTATCTGTCGTCATTAACCAGGCTCCACGCTGGCTTTTTCTTCAACTTTCCTACTTTAATTTTTTTCCTAAGCTTTGATACATCCTCCCACCGTCCAGCCTCGGCATACAAATTAGACAACACAACATAAACCATATGATTATCAGGTTCCAGGGCTAGAATCGCCTTCACCACTCTTTCAGCAATCTCAATGCTTCCATGATTTTTACAAGCAGATAAGAGAGCTCCCAAGATCACAACATCTGCCTTCCATGGCATCCCCTTAATCAATTCCTCAGCCTCCATTAGCTTTCCTCCTCGCCCGAGAAGATCAACCATGCACCCATAATGCTCAATCATGGGCTCAATACCATACACCTTTTCCATTGAATTAAACATGTGCCGACCGAGATCAATCAAGCCAGCATGGTAGCAGGCAGACAGAACCCCTACGAAAGTTACATCATTTGGCACTATATGCTCTTTCTCTAGCTTCCTAAATAGCGCAAGCGCTTCTTCAGCATTCCCATTATTAGCCAATCCACATAGCATCGCATTCCAAGTTGCAATATTTCTTTCAGGCATTGAATCAAACAGTTCTGTAGCCATCAAAATGGCTCCATTCTTTGCGTACATATGCACTAAAGCAGTGCCTAGAATCACTCCCATTGCCATCCCTCTCTCTATCATGAAAGCATGAATTTTTCCTCCCAAATCCAAACAGCCTGAACGAGCACATGCTGATAACACAGAAGCAATGGTTGCTCCATTAGGTTCAAAACCCTCTGCAAGCATTCGATCAAACAACGCTAAAGCTTCGTTAGAGCAAAAACTTTGAGCATATCCAGTAATCATGGTGGTCCAAATACTCAAGTTTCTGTTGGGAAATTCATCAAACAATAAGCGAGCATCATTCAAATAATTGCAAACAGAGTAACACCTAACTAATCCATTAACAACATGCAAATCTAGCCCATATCCAAATTTCAAAACATGGGCATGCACCTGCTTGCAAGGTTCATGTGAACAAAACCTGGAACAAGCCTTGAGAATAAAAGAAAAGGTGTGGCCATTGGGACAGACATCACCTCTCCTCATTTCCATATAAAAAAACAGAGCTCTATAAGGACTTGGGCTGATCGCTAAAGCTCTAATGAGAGTATTCCACATAAAAATATTTGGTTGCTGAATGTTTTTGAATAGTTTGATGGCATAATTGATGTCCCCGGCATCCGAGAGAGCAGAAAAGGGGAGTAAGCGACTGGCAGCAAAGTGGTCAGAAATGCGAGAGGTGGCAATCATTTGGGCGTGGATTTGCTTGAGTTGAGTCATTGAGCAGCATATATCTGCAAGAAAAGACAGAGGCTGCCATGGTGGTTTTGGGGAGCCGGAGAAAGTGGAAAGGTAGCATTTTGGAGAGAGGAGCAATTTGGTGGGCAAGGACATTTCATTGTTAAAATTTTGACAAGTTCATAGATTATTTCCCCGACGAAAAACTATTGAACTATTTATAATTAATTTATACTTTTGAAGATTTCAGCCAATATATATATATATATATATATATATACTTTGAATATATATAGACTAGTGTATATTTTTCCAAACCAAAATGAACAAAGTATATCTTTTTCATGCTTACAGAAATTTTATATCTTTGTCGCTTTATTTATTAAACAATTTTAAATTTTAATTATTCAATAGTTTTAACATTTAGATATCCATTAATTAATTTAAAATTAAATATTTTCTTCTCAATACTTAACTTTTAATTTATTAAACAATAACTCAAATATATACAATTGTTCATGGAATTTATATTTTTTGAAATTAATTGTTCTAACTAATCTATTTCATGTGAATAATTCAGTTTTTTTTTTTTTTTTTTTTCTTATTGTGAAGTTTGTATTAATTAATTTATATCGTGAAGATTTTATTGTTAGTATTGATTAAGTTTAGTCCCATTCGTATTTTATTTCTAGTTTAGTTTTTAATTTACCCTAATATTTACTCTATTAAATATATAAGTAAACATATACTAAGAAAAGAAAAAAATCTTGAAGATTAGAGAGAGGATATGAAGATACGACGAATTGAAAATAATAGAAATAAGAAGAATTGAGTTAATATATTCCTATTTTAATTTAATAAATAATATATTAAAAAAATAAAAATAAGGAATCCACAAAAAATTTTGAGCCATCCGCCCATAGTGACCTGCCCGCCGGTGTTCCATTGCATAAGCCACATCACAACAAAACAACTATCGCGTCACTACCAAAGCTTTTCAGTTCCAACTCCATTTTTCTGTTTCCTTTCATCTTTCATTTATGTAACTTCTCAATTTCTCTGTAACTCTTTCACTCTTTCCCCCTTTTTTTCCTCTAATCTCTGCATACTCTACAGCTGCCTCCTTCCAGAATGCCCGGTATTCATGGGCCATCCGATTATGCCCTTGAACCACCCCGTCATCCTTCCCTCAAAATCAATGCCAAGGTCTGCTTCTATTCCTCAATTAATTACCTATATTTCTATTACTGCTGATTATGTCGTATATACCGACGCTGCAATAGCTTGAAGTTGTTTGTTATCGTTTTTTGATTTGGATGGTGAAGATAACTTTCAGCGGGGAATTGAAGTGTTTATCTTTTTTATTTTACCTTCTTTGCAGTTTGCATTGTTTGGATTATTTGTGAAAACTGCAATTTTTCAGCTGTTGAGCTTCCTGTATTATCGATTCCTATACTCATTTGTCTCTGAGTCTTGTGCAGGAACCTTTTAATGCTGAACCACTTCGTTTAGACTTGGTTAGCTCTTATGTCACACCGGTTGATTTTTTTTACAAGAGAAACCATGGTCCCATCCCTGTTGTTGAGGACATAGAAAGGTTTTATCTTCACTCTACATCAGTTTCTGCTTTCTATTTCGTGTAGAAAATTTTCGTTCTAATCGATTCTACTGCCTGTCTGTCTAAGCAGATATTCTGTTACTGTTACTGGCCTTATACAGCACTCTGGAGAGCTGTTTATGAGAGATATCTTGTAAGTTTTTTGTCCATTATGTTGCATTCTTTAATTGTTTGTCGGACAGATAGTTACGTTACATTATTAACTTTGATTTACAGGAAGCTTCCAAAATATAATGTTACTGCCACCTTACAGGTATGATTGTGTATAAAAATTAAGTTTGAACATGTTTCATTTGATCAGATAGAAATTTTTGCTGCTATTTTTGCAATACATTTATGGTTGGTTTGCTTCTAAGATTGGCTATGTAGCACTAACTCATTCCCTCTCGCCCTATGAACCACACAGTGTGCTGGTAACAGAAGGACTGCCATGAGCAATGTTAGAAAAGTAAGAGGAGTTGGCTGGGATGCTTGTGCCATAGGGAATGGTTTGTCTTTCTCCATCTTCAGTTTGTAATCAATTTTAGAAATATCATGGTAGTCCAAGTGCATGAAATGCATTAATTAGTTAGATTGCTTAATATTCACTTTGGAAAAGGATAAAGGAAAGCAAGTGACAGGGCAAAAATATTTGAGAGAAAAGCGAATAGATTAAAACTATTTTATTGGCTCTTGTTTGGATGGAAAAAGAAATGAAAGGAAGTAAGAGGGAAAAGTTCCATCTTTGTATGGCTAAGTAAATCATGCATCATGATTTTACTATTCCACATTCATCTGTTACCTCTTACGAGAGGAACCTTTGCGTCTTTCGACTCAAATGGATTTTTCCACACTTCCTGCCCTAACTGGAGAGATTTAGGTGGTACTAAGAGGAAAAAGCACCTTTTTTTTTATTATTATTATAGTTTTTTTTTTTTTTTATTTCACTTGTCCTTTCATTTCCAGGATGAAGAAAGTTTCCCTTTTCCTTAACTCTCTTTCCTCCCTCTTCGCACCTTTAAACTTTCCGTAAATAGTGTGGGATTCCTCATTGAATTAACTTGCATGATTTCTGTGGATGTCTAAATTGTATTCTGGAAAAAGATGTTCTGGCATGCTGATAAAACTGATTGCCATGTGGGATGCTATGAATTTAATCTGAATGGTTTGAGATCCTATAGTAACTTTTCACTATGATTTTTGCAAAAAGCATGTGACTGGTCATCAAGGGATCGAGAAAAAAGGGTCATTTTTGTCTCGCAATGGAGTTCGAGTACCAATCAGAATGACCATGCTTGACTATGTATTGCAATTTGGGTTTTTTACTTCGAAATGTGGGTTATAAGTGATGTGGAAATAATTTTTGAGGTGTCTTACCAAGTGATTGGCTCGGATGTGGCTATGTGCTATTTACAGATATCTGGTGTATATTATTAAATTGTGGACTAAATAATAAAACAACTAATTATGGAAGAAGTGAAGTCGAGAAGATCTGGCAGTTAATGCTACAACAGAATCATGAAACAGTGGTTCCAATTTGTTTACATTGGTAATTATATTGTAAAATTTGAATATGTTAACTGAAATGAGCTTACACCCCCCCCCCCCCCCCCCCCTCCAAAAAAAAAAAAAAAAAACCCCAAATACTGTTTCACATTATAATGCTCACATTTCAGGTTCGAGGAACCATAATTAATTCATTGAACTTTTTCCTGACTCAGACTGTGTTTTGTGTTTCTAACTCTTCAAGTTGTTTTCAGCTGTTTGGGGTGGTGCCAAATTATCAGATGTTCTTGAACTTTTTGGGATATCCAAATTCACAAATGCCACAAAATCTGGTGGAAAGCATGTTGAATTTGTGAGCATTGATAAGTGTAAGGTAGTAGACCTGGACATTTGACCAGCTTAGTCAAAGCTCCTCTCTTTATCGTTTGATAGGGGGTTTTACCTGATCTGTTTGTTTTTGTATTGTGATTATGCTAAAATATAGGAGGAGAACGGAGGCCCATATAAGGCATCTGTTCCACTAAGTCAGGCTACAAACCCTGAAGCTGATGTTTTACTTGCTTATGAGATGAATGGAAAGGTTAGTAGATTAGCCTTAAGTGAATTACGCATTCTTCTAGTTTAACTTATTCTGAGACCTGTAGAAATGTTTTGATGTCTTTATGTTATTTAATTTGTTTGAAAAATTTAATCGGATATTACTTAATTGGGGGATGACAGTGTCAACTACCTTCAATTCAGTAACAATTTTAGAGATCATGCTTAGTTTGCAGTGCCGTTGGGCTTCCACTTTGTGAACAC
This sequence comes from Euphorbia tirucalli, assembly GCA_039660915.1. Lineage (NCBI taxonomy): Eukaryota > Viridiplantae > Streptophyta > Magnoliopsida > Malpighiales > Euphorbiaceae > Euphorbia > Euphorbia tirucalli. The sequence goes on from CM077638.1 coordinate 10,775,243, forward strand.
TACTTTTTAGAGCAATTATGATTTAATTCATTTTGTTTGCTTACTATCTAACGTTTACAGGTCACTAGCTATTTAACTTATTTCACAAAGATTAGATTTGGCAATTAGTTTTCTTCTTTATGTTCGTATGTTGGCTGTTGAAGAATTTCGCTATCAATTATTCTGATAATAATAAATTATCTTGTTACAATGTCAAAGCCTCTAAACAGGGATCATGGTTATCCATTGCGAGTGGTTGTTCCAGGTGTTATAGGTGCAAGATCTGTCAAGTGGTTGGATTCCATTAATATAATTGCAGAAGAATGTCAGGTAGAAGAATTTTTATCTTAAGTTATGCCTTATTCTTCACTGTTGATCTCTGCATCAAGCCCTGGATGATCTATCTTTTTAATTATACCAGGGCATGGATAAAGCAATCGTGTTGTCTGTGTCCATATGTAAACAGTGTTCTGATTAACTGCATTTCTATTGTCTCTCTGTCTTCTCACTTATATTTTAACTGCCATATGATTGCATTGCCATTGCTATTTTCAGGGCTTCTTTATGCAAAAGGACTACAAAATGTTTCCCCCTTCAGTGGATTGGGATAATATCAATTGGTCCACAAGGCGGCCACAAATGGATTTCCCTGTCCAGGTATGTACTTGACAATACATTGCTGAAAAAAGATTGATCTCATGATAAGAAGATTTTATTAAGAATTAAAAGGGAGAAAAAAAAAGTGAAATGGTAGCAAATCCTACCACCAATGAATCAATTATATTTGTTAATATTGAATCAACGAGGTACACTGTCTAAATACATCTAGTTTCAGCTAAAGGTTCCTCTGGTGAGGTCCATATAGATGCCTAAGGCTCCTGTTTAACAAAAATTGCAAAGGAAAACTATGACTCTAGAAGATCAGAGTATTATATTTAAAAAAATATTGTTTAGTTTTTATATCTACAGGTTATCAAAATGTATTCTCTGGATGGCCACACAGAGTATTTGATACTTGAACATCTAAAGTGTATTTTTAACATAGAAGATTATTTGCAGCCATAAATGTTATTTTATTGATCATTTTGGTGTATTTTGCTTTGGCAAATAGCAATTGAATTTTGACTTACAAAGAGAAATGAGAAAGGTTTCTAAGTGATTTCGGTGTTTTTTGCTTTGGCAAATAGCAATTGGATTTATTGCTTAGTCACTTATTCGCTCACAAGTAATCAAGTCATAACCTGCTTTTTATGGTTTTGACAATAATGAATTGATTAACACCGTACTTACTGATTTACAGAGTGCAATTTGTTCTTTGGATGATGTGACGGCAATAAAGCCTGGAAAGGTTAGTCTATTTGCTTATAAAATGCTTACTGAATTCCTATATTATTCTTTTCAACATTTGTATTATTATTGCTACAACTAGAAATAATTCTTGAATAGTCATCTAACTTTTTAAATGACAAGAACATCAAAGTTCACTCAGGTTGGAGGATTGATTATGGCTTATTAGCTTTCGATCATTAATTCAAAAAATTTTAATGAATGCATCTTGTAAATTTCAAATAGGTGTAATTTGAAGTGCCAAGTGTTAGGTACATTATATGGTTATGGCGCTTTATTTTTTTTTTACGGAGGAAATAATATAAAAAAGAGCACCATAGCCATATAATGTGATGGGTGAAAATCCTACGGTAGTTACTCATAAGTAAGGTTTACTTTGTTAAAAAAAAAGTGTCACTAAAATGGCATGAAGGTTTATTTTTATTCTAAGCATCCTAACTGATATGGGCACTCTAATGCAAAGTAAGGAAGATAATTATGAATATTCATTATTCCACTAAATTTGTGGAGATGGATTAAGAAACTTGTGCCTCATCTTTTATTTTGTTATTTGTTAGCCTCATAAATCTGGTGTGGATCTCCAAGAGTTTTAATTGATGATAAGTTTCACTCCCTTCTGAGATCCTGTCAACTGATACTTCTACCTTTTTGTATGGATTTCCTTCTTTAAACAAAGAGGCAAACTGAGTTAAGATTTACCTCAGATAACCTTGGTCTTTTTTTACCAACACGATTTTCAGGTTAAAGTTAGAGGATATGCGTCATCAGGAGGTGGGCGTGGAATTGAGAGAGTGGATATATCTATTGATGGTGGCAAAACCTGGGTGGAAGCATCCAGACAACAGAAGCCTGGTACCCCTTATATTGCAGATGGTGAAAACAGTGACAAATGGTCATGGGTGCTTTTTGAGGTTATCGTTGACGTGTCTCACAGCACAGAAATTGTCGCAAAAGCAGTATGTGTTCCTCTATTACATGAATTATTCGTTGCACTTAACTTTTTTCTTGTCACGGTGACTCGAAAATGCACCTGTGCATGGTTGGAAAATTGCACATCTATCTGTAAACTGTGTAAATTTCCGAGTGATAACACAAAAATAAGCTTCTATGAATAAATTAGCATCAAGATCATTTTTTTTTTTTTTGGGTGAAACAGGTGGATACAGCAGCAAATGTGCAACCTCAATCTGTTGAAGAAATTTGGAATTTGAGAGGCATACTGAACACTTCATGGCACCGAGTTCAAGTCCGAGTTGGTCACTCCAGTATGTAAACAATATCATTTATATGTTTTGTGTTTGCTTTGCTTTGCTTGAGCTTCTGGATTCGCATCTGTGTTTCCTTTCAGCATCAGTGGTGATTAGTAGTTTCAGTTGTGCTAGAAACAATTTGCTCTCTCAACTATGAAGAAGTTGTATTATCAAATAAAACTTGTAACCTATGTACTCCTTAAATAATTTAACCGAATCATAGTACCAGACTAGATTTTATGTAGAACTGGGTTCTATTTTTTAATTTTTAATTTTCAGCATGAATAAAATATTTATTACAAAATAAAGTAATTTACTCTGATATTACTCTTCAAGAATATTATATGACGAAATTATTTTTAATTATTAGAGTCAAATTTCTTAATACTAAATGAAATCGTTTTTCGTTTTCATATTTTTGGTTGTAGTTTACATCCTTCAATACCAACTAATTCTCCCTATCAAACAAATAAAATCATACACCGTCACTGTATTTTGTGGGGGTGGAGTTTTTGATATGATAGTACAACTTATATCAACTGTTATGTTTGATATAATTATTCTTTTTCTTGACTTATATTACATGTTATTATACGAAATATATAGATAAAAAAAAAAAAAATTGATTTTGGAATTTTATGTTTCAATTTGATTTGAAGAAGCAAACCTCGAAACTCAGAATATAAAAAAAAAAAAAAGAAAAAAGTAAAAGACAATTAGTACAACGATGAAAAATAATAATTGGAGGAAAATGGGGTCGTTTAGATAGGAGTCACATCAGAAATTGATTGGAATCATCTATAATTTTCCAGCCCATAGGATGAATTTTTGTACTTGTGCTGCTTCTGATTTGGGGGATTCCATCTTACATACAACCACCCATCAAAATTTAATATATATTATTAAATATTTTTGTACGTATGGCCAATAATAATCACAGTTTATTGCCAAAAAGGTGAGACATGTACACGCACTTAAAAAAAAAAGCAAATCCTTACTGAAACCACAGCTTAATGAATGACCATGGGATAATGTTCCGTGAGCTGTTGAATTGACATGATAATCATTTAACAGTCTTGATTTAATCCAATACAGAGCTATTATAAAATTTCTGCTAATCACGAATTGTATATCAAATAATATTGTTGTTATGATCAAAATTTTTATTTAATATACCGACAATCATCTATAGATCAGATGCCACAATATTATTGGTAAGGACCATTGGTTGATGTGGTGGTCTAGCTGACTCATTGTAGAATTTTTTAAATTCCACCGTAAATTTGCAGCTTTTGGAATTCGATTTGGATTTACGGTAAATGTTGCAAATTGATAGAATTATTATTATTTGAATGACCGAGATAACGATTTAAACAACTTTTATCTTTATTGTTGTGAATTGTGTTTTGTTTTTCTAGAATGTTTCTTTTTTGTTAATTACCAATATTTAGCAGTTAATTTATAATTTGCAGATTAATAATATAGCACGACTCTGTCGTTTTCCATGGAGGAATTTGAATGCGTCTGATGAGTTTGTGTTCTAAAGATTAACATTTACCATTAGAACTCTCCTCTTCAACGACAATGTCTGTTTTTCATATATTATATGAAAAAGCAAATTAATTAATATTACTTTATTGGTAAACGTCTAAGTTTTTGTCTTTGTCTGCATCTGCCAAAAGCAATAAATAAATAGCATTACCACAAAAATCTACACATAACAACAACAAATAACATTAATAATTAATTATGGGAAACATAAAATTTGATTAATCGTCTTATTTTAAGAGAGAAATAAATATTTATTAAAGGGAAAGAGAGGTGTAAAATTTGGTCACGTTTGTATATGAAGATCTGGAAACCGATTTCAGTTGGCTGTCCAGAAACAAATATGTCTGCTTAAGTATAGAAGGACAAAGATCGAAAATCTTTTTCTATTAATTATTATTATTTGTGGAGGAGTTTAACTGGAAATTTTGCATTCATGTGATTCACGACCCCACTTCAGTTTCCTAAGACTATTGGGAAAATATGGAAACCACTTAGAATTTTAAAAAACGAGAAATGTAATTTTTTAGATTAAGATACGTATAAACATATGCACTTTTATGCAAAGAAAAAAAAAACAAAACTATATTATTAGTTAAAAAAAATCAAAGAATAGTTAAAAATTGTCAATCTTTATTGACCTCACCGAATTTGTTACACTACAAAATAGTTGGATTTACTAAGTTTGTTACATATATATCACTTTTTATTTTTATTTTGCAAAAATGCAACTTGTTATAATTTTAATCAAAAGTTTATAAATGGAAAAAAGAAAGTGTATGCTCTGGAATTTATGGTTTGTTTGGTTATTATAAAGTTTATATCTTTCCTTTTGTTTGATTATTAAAAAAAAAAAGTGGAGTTGTATTGATAATTGAATTGGTGGAGAAAAGCACAGAGAAGTATGGGCTTTGTTCATAAATAAATAAAAATAAATAAGATTGGGATAATATTTTGCTTCCTTTATTTTATGTCACGTGGAAATAAAATAAGTATAAATATATATATATATATGTGTTAAATTTGAATTTGGCATCTCTCTAGGTCTGGTAGGTATAAGCTGGTAAATAAAGTTGGGATTCCATAATTTGGAATCAATTTTGTAGATATTTAAAAATATTTATATTTTACATTACTTTAATATCAATTGAATTTATTAATTTGTATGGATTAATGATGGTGATATATATTATATTCATAACAACAATTATGTTCCTCATATCAATAGATATCTTTCATGAGTTTTATGGTCAACAAAGTACGGTTTTTAAACTTTTACTTAATTAAGTTTTCACTATCAAACCCTAACTACATATTTAATTTTATTTTTGTTGCATATATATAGTTTTTCTCTCAAAGGAAAAACAATAAACAATTTCGAATCTAGAATGATATTTTCATATATTAGATTATATGTATTCAATATATTACTTTACAAAAATAAAATTACCTATATACTAACTTGTCTCAAATTTGTTAGATATATTGCTAAAAGGAATTAGGGTGTTTAGATTAATAATAATTGTCGTGTATTGTTAAAAAGTGTTGTAACATAAAAAAAAAAAAATGATGTGATGATCAAAAATTGTTCCATCGAAAAATACACATTCGACTCACACTTTTATTTTTACCATATTTGTCGTAGATGAAAACAATTTTAATATGATGAAAAATAAATTAAAAAAATATTAGTTTCTGGAGAGAAATATGCTCCATATTTTATATGGAGCATGTATAAAAAAAAAAAAAAAAAAAAGTTACTTACCTAATATACTAATTGATATATCTTATGGTCTAGCATTATCAAATAGTATATTACTATAAATTATGATATATTGTGCATAGTATAGTATATATAACCTATCTCACATAAGTCGTGATTAGTGATCACATTGTTTACTATTATTTCCATATAAAATTTTCTGATATGGAGGACCCAAAAAAATTGGATCCCAATGTATTTAAATAATATAATATATGGTTTTTAAATGGTCAAGTCAAGAGACCTAATTTTTAACACTTGTTTAATGCTAATAAAAATTATCAAAGTTTATCATAATCACAACAATACTCTGTGCGTCACTAAAAAAATTTCGTTACTCAAAAAAAGTGATATTTTGTGCTTCATTCAAAATAATACTATTTTTTAATTGATGTAATAAAAAGAAACCATAACATTTATACAGTATTAATTACTTTTGTTTTCTTATCTAAGGATCAATATAAAGGGTAACATTAAAACAAATACATATAAAAAAAATTGAAAAGAAAAAAACATTGTTACAATCTAATATATATATATTGATGGATTCTGTACAAATCCCTCTTGTGATCCGAGCTTGAGATGTGCCGGGCCGTTTACGTTCCTGCAAGACAGTAAAAGTGAGACACCGATAATCTTTGGGTTATGCACCAATGTTCAAGTCAGCTTTGATGATGTTAATATCTGGCTATATTAGCTTGGTTTGAGTTAGTTCAATTAGAATGAATCGATTTTACCTCTACGCTCCTTCCTTTTATAAGGCCAGTGGTAGAGTTTGCCTTGAATTAGGAATACTCTAAAGCTCTTATCCTGGTTAAACTAAAAGACTTCTACCCTAAACTCCACACGGAATATTGAGTCATTCTTCAATCACAACACAGTGAGTAGACTCCTATAGGAACTCTATCACCTATCTTCTAGGACTTCCCTTCAAAGGGGGTAGCATAGCCCTGATCCAACCTCCATAATTACCACGTGTCCACCAAAAGAACATAACAAAAGACCCAGTACTACTGTGACCGGATGGAAGACCCGACATCATGATGACTGGATGTCATCAGAAGTCCTCCGCCAATCCGTGGAACTCTTTAGGGTTCATCTCTCAAAAACCCCTGCCTTGAGCCGCGTGCCTGCCAACTTCCTGCCACATGCTTGGTAGCTGAAAGGACGTGACCTTTGGCCATCCTGTCAGTTTTCAAAAGGTTACAACCTTTCATCTCCCCCTGGAACATTATTTAATTGGCTCATTTGGCTCTTACAGGCGTCTCCTTCCAACTGCCTTCTACTCAACTCCTCTCGAGCGAAAATCAGTAAGTTCCTCCTCTCTTCCTTTGCAATTGCATTTCTGGTTTGCTTTACATTTTTGCTTCTGGAAAGAAACTACTTTGCGCCTAAACAAAAACCCATTGAAAACCATGGAATCCCCCAACTATACCTGGTCCTTAAGCACTGATCACCGCCCCCATCTCCCCCAATGGAAGTAGACTCCGACATCGCGAGGCTATCTTCATCCGAATCCTCAGAGAGGATGTCGTTTGCCGGAGAGACCAGTGCACCAGCATGTTGCATTTGCACTCATCAAACTGCCAGAGTCCTGAAAGAAAAAACCCTTACCCCTTGAATTACAAATATGCCATCCTTCATCATAGAAGGGGAGATACACCGGTTTCAGACCTCTCACTCTTGATGGGAAACCTGTGAGTGGCTTCAGCCTTCGCCCAACCAGAGAGTCCATCAACCCCCCGAAGGCTTCTTCTCCATATACCTCTACCACATTGAGGGCAGATTCACATACCCTTTGTAGGAAGAAATTTGCAACATACTGAACCGGTATACTGTGTGTCCGGTGCAACTACATCCGAACTTCATCGAGGACATCTGCGTGCTATACTGGATGTGTTGCAATCTAAGCATCCGCTTGATCGGAGCTATCTTGCCGCATATTGCCACCCCAGTCCTTCGGGACACCAACAACGATCACCTTACTCTAGCAAAGGGTCTTGACTTCCCTTTTTTTTTACCAGCCCTACCTCATCAGTTAAAGGCTTCAAAAAACTTTTCTTTTTCATTCGACGTAAAGATGACGCCCTCATGTTCCCTACTGCCTGGTCTTTCCAATGTATAGCCGAGATGAAGGGGGCGAAAGACCAACTTTCCTCCCAGGAGAGAACGGACCTGGAGCTGCTGAGCTCCGTCCCCACCAAGTACTAGAAGCTCCTATACGTGGCTAAGGCTCTTTGCCTGAAGCTGCCTGTAAGCGCCGGAATTTCATTCTAAAAAAAAGAGCAGATTTCACACGACTGTAATATACAGTCGTGTGAATGTGTTACAGTCGTGCGACTGTAATTAAAAATATTACAGTCGTACGACTGTAATGGCCCCACTTGCAGCTGCCAGGAGGCAGAGATTGCGGGCTGCAAAGGGGCAGCAATTAATGCCCGCCCCTTTGCAGCAAGAAGAGGCGGCTGAGCATGAAAAGGAGAAAAGGGGGAGATTGATGTTTTTTTAGTCTGAAAAATCTGGTGAGAGAAGGAGTTTTTAGAGAGAGATTTTGAGAGAAAAAAAAAAAGAAAAGAGAAAAAAAAAACACAACAACAAAAGGTCACTCTTCTTCTTCTTTTTCTTCTTAAAATCTTAAAACCAATGTTAAAAACTTGTTATAAATCAATAGAGTAGTAATCTGATCTTACAAACACATCAAAGTTTCGGACTAGAATCAACAGGAACCTTGACATTTGGAGATTCTTTGGACCCAAGTTTTCAACCCTAAACTTAAGGAAAAAGTGCAAATTATTGTGGATTGGAGCGACGCCAGGGGTCTAATCGACTTGGATAAGCTTCTAAAAAGGTAGGCACTCCTTTTTCTTTCACTTTTTCTTGCTTTCTGGGTGATTGAAGTGTATTTTTATGCATTTTTGGTGTGTTTTCACACTTTTGGTTCTGGAAATCAAGAACAATTGCACGACTGTTCTTGGATTTGATGAACAGTCGTACGACTGTAGTTACAGTTACACGAGTGTTCTTGATTTCCAAGCATTTTCTTTCCAGTTTTGTTTCAAATAAGTTTTGGTGAGATTCTGACTTTGGAACGTTTACAGTCGTACGACTGTAGTTACAGTCGCACGACTGTAACTTATTTTCTAGAATCAGAATTTTCGTTTTTATCCCCAAAAATTTCCAAAAATCCATAAAAATTCAGAAAACCCCAAAAATCACCAAAACGAATCTTGTTGTGTGTATTCACGACCATAGATTCAATTTTCAGTAAAACTGCATTTAGAACAATTCAACGATGGAGACCCGATTCTCCCGAAAACCGACCCACCTTAAATATAAAAATGCATGTAAACCGGTAAAACTGTTTTCAAAAATGAATTTCTCACAAAACCAAAACACAGGAACGTTTCAAAATGTTTTCCAGGTCTAACCGGACCGGTTAGCCGAGCCAGCCCGGTTATCTCCTATGTGCATGCCCCCAATTCTTATTTTCCCAATTCTATCTATTTGAGTCCTAATTGTAGCGTGTCGTATAAATTGTGCTAACCTTTGTTTTGTAGCTTTTATTTATTTTTATTTTTATTTGTATTTTAATAGAATTAATCGTGTATTTTAGGCTGTTGTAATTATTTTTTAGATTCTCGTGTATTATAGGCGATTGTATAAGTGAGGTGAAAGTTTTTATTTTTCCATTCGATTTGGTTGTAAGCCAATTAATATTTATTACTTTTCTTTATTTTTGTATCACATATTTGTATGCGCGCTGTGTGTCTTTTATACGCAATAAGATCGACTTTAGATTTTGAAATATCATCTATGAACATTGACCAATATTTATTTTAATTAGACACGAAATAAGGGACTTGTCCAGACCCGAATCTCTGGATAGTGTAGCGGCCGTTCGTCCGGTGCAGCTACATTATAAATTTCCCAGTTGAGCTGAGCCGGGTAGCGACTCTACAATATTCATCGAGACTTAGGTCTCGGTTCTTTTAAGAATTAATTCCATTTATTTTTCAAAACCGATTTTCCATTTATAAAAACCCCACGCGAGGGAGGGGTCCGCCAGAGATCGAGGCGCCTCTTCCGAAAGGGAGTCTCGCGTTCCGTCGAAAACGTCGTCTGCTCACACTGCCCTTAGCAGCACTGGACGACCAAACAGGACTTTCGGTTTTCTTTAGTGAACCCCCTTAGAGGAGCCTCGAGGTACTATTTTCTGTTACTCATTTTGTACTTTGCATTTTTAGCAGGGACGCCTATGAGCAGATGACGTTTTCGATAGAACAAAAAACTCCCTTTCGGGACAGGGTGCCTCGATTTCGGGCGGATCCCTCCCTCGCGTGGGGTTTTTATAATGGAAAGTCATGTTTTGGAAAACATGGAATTATTTCATAAAAGAACCGAGACCTAAGTCTCGATGAATATTGTAGGAGTCGCCACTCGGCTAAACTCAACCGGGAAATTTATGATGTAGCTGAACCGGACGAACGGCCGCTACACTATCCAGAGATCTAGGTCCGGACAAGCCCTTTATTTCGTGTCTAATTAAAAAAAATATTGGCCAATGTTCTTTGAAGATATTTCAAATTCTAAAGTCAATTTTATTGCATTAAGTTTAAACATACAGTGCGCATACACAGGAAATAAAAAGTAAAGCAGTAAATATTTAAGTGGCTTATAACCCAATGGAATAAAAAATAATAACTCTCGACCTCACTTTTACAACCGCCTAAAATACACTATTTATCTAAAAATTACAATCGCCTAAAATACACGAGTAATTCTATTAAATACATCAAAAATAAAAATAAAAAACTGTAAAACAGAGGGTTAGCACAAAATACGGCACACCACAAATAGGACTTAAACATGACAGAATTGGGAAATTAAGAATCGGGGGCATACATTTAGGGGGATAACCAGGTCGACTCGGCTAACCGGCCCGATTAAACTTGGAAAACGTTTTGAAACGTCCCTGTATCTTTGGTTTTGTGAGAAAATAATTTTGAAAACAATTTTGCCGGTTTACATGCATTTTTTACATGTGAGATGGGTCGGTTTTCAGGAGAATTGGGTCTCTGTTATTGTATTATTCTAAATGCAATTTTACTGAAATGAATCTATGGTCGTGGATGCACACAACAAAATTCATTTTTGGTGATTTTCTGAATTTTTATGGATTTTTAGAAATTTTTATGGATTAAAATGGAAATTCTGATTCTGAACGGCCATTACAATCGTGCGACTGTAAACCATTGAAACTCAGCATTTCGCCAAAATTATTTGAAATAAAATTGAAAGAAAATAGATGGAAATCAAAAACACTCATATGACTGTATTTACAGTCGTACGACTATTCATCAAACTCAAGAACAGTCGCACGACTGTTCTTGATTTCCAGAAACAAAAACACAAAAAGTTGGATAAAAATGCACAAAATCACATCCAATCACCCAGAAAGTATGAAAAATAGAGAGGATAAAAAGTGTTTACCTTTTAGGCGTTTTTCCACCGTAGGTTTGACCCCTGGCATCGCTCCAATCCGCTCAAATTTTCTCTTTCCTCCTCTTGAGTCAAGGTTTGAAATTTGGTCTGGAAATTCCCAAATGTCACGGTTTCTTAGAGTTTCTAGTCCGGATTTAATTGAATTTGAAGTGTTAGATTGTTAACCTATTGATTTCTAACAAGTTTTCAATCCTAACTTTGAGAATTAAAAGAAATACAAGAGGAAAAGAAGTTTTGTTATAGTTTTTTCTTTCTTTCTTTTCCTTGTCTCTTTCTAATTTTCTTCCAGAATCCAAAACTGACCCTTCTCTCTTTTTTCTATTTTTATCTCTCTGATTACTCTTTTTCCTCACCACATCTGGGCATTAATTGCCCAATCTTTCCCCTCTTCTTTCTTATGTCATGGGCATGGTGTTCTGCGACTGTATATTACAGTCGTATGGCTCCATTGATTTTTTTTCTTTTTTTTTACGGAGTAAAATTCCAACGCTTACAATGCCACTTGCTAATACTATTGCAGCATTAAAAACCCAGAAGAGGGGATCGTGGGCTATGACCGCCACTACCACCGTACCTCTGGTTTATCCAACACCAGCACTGCTCCCTTTAAATCCGATCATAGTGCTTGAAGGGAGCACTGAGCATGTTCCCGGAAGTAAGAAGAGAGCCATCGCCACAGCCCTGTCCACTGACAAAGGCAAAAAGACTTGCATGGTAAAATCCTTCTCCTTCCACTTTGTCGCTTTCATATGACATAGGGTTAATAACCAGACTTTGCTATAGGATGTGGTTCTGGACTTCAATCAGCCCTCTTCCAACGATGGTCCCACTATAAAGGAGATCATGCTGTCAAAATTCAGGGAAGGAGCAAGTCTGGCAGACCCCTTGGTGCAACTGGAATTGAGCATCGGGATGTACTTATCAGCTGACGCGGCTCTGGATGGTCTCAGCAATCGTACCATTGGAACTTGGGTCCTGAGTAAACTCTATACCATAAGTCTTCTCGGACCTATCTTACTGCCCCCTTTTGTTTAAAATAATCAAGTGACGCCTTCCATTTTTATAGGCCATCCCATTCCTCTACTAGGAGCTGAAGAGGGTGGAAGAGGCGGACCGTGTCTATAGCCAACATCAGGCTGGGTCGTTGGAGAGGAAGAAGATGGAGAAAGCACTTGCCAACGCTATCGAGAAAAATGAGGAACAATATAAGGCTTAGACGGGGCGAAAGCTGAAATTGCTGCTTTGAAGCGATCATGGGCCATCTCTGAGGCAACTTTGGCGAAAGAGAGGGAGAGCCATCTTAATGATCTGGCTATAGGGGAGAAACGGTTAAAAGAGAGGATGTTGACATACGGGCACGTAGCCTTACTGTACGGCAACTGCATCCTCCAGAAGTGTTCCAAGGCATATCCCAAACTCTCTTTTGAAGAGATCGATGATGACTTTCCTTAGGAGGCAAATCTTTCCCCTCTTTAGTAGTTACAACAGTCACAATCTTTTTGTAATGTCTGGTTATATGTAATAACATTCCCCTTCTGTGGGGTATTAATACAAATATCAGTTTTTGTATACATGGCTACCTGTTTCGGGTCTTTTTAACCTTTATAAGAACCGATTAAACCATAGAGACAATAATGCCTTAAAACTTATTCGGAAGTGAATAATATAAAACTAGACAATTTGAATAATACATTCAAAGGCAAATTGTTATTAATATAAAGCCGAAACAATGCAATACTATAAACGTTAAAAGTTGCCTCATTAAAAACCTCAATAAGGAAAACCCTATAGGAAAAAACCATTGATGAGGGAAAAAAAGAGTAACATGTACAATATAAAAGTTCAGTTCTGATAATATTTCTGCAGTGCTCTTGAGTTCCATGTGCATGGAATCTATTTTCCATCCAAACGGCTCAGCTTATAGGTGGCCGGGCCTAGGACCTTCTCGACTCGGTAAGGCCACTCCCATCTTACTACTAACTTTCCTTTGCCTTCCCGTGCCTGTGAAGCCTCCGCATCTCGAAGCACAAGGTCTCATGGCTAAAAAGCTACTGCTTTAACCCAATCTTATTCTTGTGAGCATCCATAAGAATAAAGGCCCAATCCCGTCTCTCTTCTAATGAGTCCAAGTGGAAATGGATATTGATGTCGTTTTATCCGTTATTATAATATATCACCCTGTCACTAGGGAAACCTATCTCTATTGAGATTATGGCCTCAGTACCATATGTCAGGGCAAAGGGTGTTTCTCCGGTTGCTCGCCTTGGAGTGGTCCGATATGTCCAGAGAACGTTGTTGAGTTTTTCAGCCCATACCCCTTTATGCTCCTTCAACCTCTTTTGGATACCATCATGCAACGTCTTGTTTGTGACCTAGGTCATGTCATTTCTTTTAGGGTAAGCCACCAAGCTGCACCTGTGATTAATGTGGAAGCCTTTGCAGAATCCAGTGAACTTCCTGGAGGTGAATTGAGTCCCGTTGTCTATGATGATGACACTCGGTATGCCGAACCTACTAAGAACGTGCTCATGTATGAAGCCTATTGTTTTCTCTGGAGTGATGGTGGAGATGGCTTTAGCTTCTACCCACTTAGTGAAATGATCTACCGCTATAATCAACCATTGCCGTTGCCTGCTTGCTTTCGGCATCCGGCCGACCAAATCTATTCCCTATGTGGAAAAGAGCCTTGCAGTAAGAATTTGTCTGTGTTCTGCTGGGGGCTGACTCGTCTTCTTAGCGTGCACTTGACAATAATGGTATGCTACGATATAAGAATCTACGTCTTCCTTCATTGTTTTCCAAAAGTATCCTATTAGCATCGCTTTCTAGACTATAGCTAGGGCCGCCTGATGAGATCCACATATTCCTTCATGGAGTTCCCTTAGCATATAATTTCCCTCTTCTGTTGAGATACATTTTAACCATGGGTGACTGAATGACTTTCAGTAGAGCTGCCCTGCAATGATTATATATCTAACAGATTTCCTTGATATTTGCCTTGCTTCTGCTTCTTCTTTCGGTAGCTTACCCTCTTTAAGAAAGTCCATGATGGGTTTCATCCAGCATGGCCTATCTTCGTCCACCATCAAAGCCTCCACCTGCTCGATACTCGGATGGGATTGTATTTCATACGGGTAGTACAAGTGCTGCCATTCTATTTGGCTGGAAGCGGCTTTGGCAAGCTCATCCGCTATGTTGTTCACGTCTCGGGGTATATTCTCTATCTTCTATATTGTTTCTTGGAGCTTGATTTCTTTCAACAACACCCAGACTTTCTATAAATATCTGCTTATGAATGGGTCTCTGACTTCAAAATGCTTGTTTACTTAATTAGCACTAGCCTGGAGTCATGAGTATCTAGACCTTCTCTAGTCCTAGTCCTTAACCAATTCAAGTCCCTTTATCACGGCTTCATATTCTGTCATGTTATTGGTGGTGGGGAAATCTAATTTTACTACATGATATAATTGAATCCGGTTCGGTCCTCTGATGTATATTCCGGCTCCTGCTCTTTCTTGTGAGGGTGCCCCATGCTGAGTCTGGCTCTAAACCGACGAATTCTGCCACAGAATATGCTAGGACTTGGGCTTTTGAGGCCTGTCTTGGCTCGAACCAGATGTCAAACTTCCCCAGATGTATTACCCATTCGCCCAGTCTTTCGGATGTTTCTGGTCTTTGTAGCACCTTTTTTAGCAGGAATCCCGTTCTGACTATGATTGTGTGTGCTTGGAAATATGGTCGTAGCTTGTTGGCCGCTGACAGTAAGGCCAAAGCTAACTTCTCAATACCCGGATATTCGATACCTGCTCCTTTGAGCACTTTGCTTGTGTAATACAGTGGGAACTGTTGTCCTTCTTCTTCCCTCATAAGAACTGATCCCACAGCCTCGTCGATGGCTGCCACAGTTTCTCTCTCTAGCTGGCCTACTAAGGAACGGGGGAGAGACTAGGAACTTTTTGATTCTGTCGAGCGCTTCGTGGCACTTTTTATCCCATATGAAGGCTCCACCTTTCTTCAGCGCTTTGTAGAAAGGCATGCATCTCTTGGCAGAAAAGGAAATGAATCTTCCTAAGGTTGTGTTCCTACCATTCAGCTTCTGGATCTTGTTCAATGTCTTGGGAGGGGTCATTTCTAACACAGCCTTTATCTTCTCTAGGTTTGCTTCGATTCCTTTTTGTGAGATCATAAATCCTAAGAATTTTCCTCCTCTCACTCTAAACAAGCATTTCTCTGTGTTGAGTTTGAGTTTGTACTTCTAAAGTGTGGAGAAAGTCCCCTTGAGGTCTCTGTGGTGTTCGGCTGTGGTACGGATCTTGAGGATCATGTCGTCTACATATACTTTAATTGTTTTTCCAATCTGTTCCTTGAACATGTTATTCACCAGCCTTTGGTAGGTTGCCCTGCATTCTTCAACCCAAAGGGCATAACCTGATAACAATAAGTCCCTTTGTGGGTGATGAAGGATTTTTTTCTCTTGATTAGCTGGGTCTATAGGGATCTGATGATATCCGGAGGCCGCATCAAGGTATGAATACACTGTGTATCCTGCTGTGGAGTCCACTAATTGGTCTATATTCGACAATGGGTAACTATCCTTGGGACATGCTTTTATTGAGGTCCGTGAAATTGACACACATGTGCCGCTTCCTATTTCCTTTTTTTACCATCACCATGTTTGTCAGCCATTTCGGGTAGTGAACTTCCTTAATGTGTCCTACATCCATCAATCTCTGGATTTCCTCCTCTATTGCTCTCTACCTCTTAGGTACGTACTTCCGTCTCTTCTGAATTACCAGTGGTTCTTCCGGGTCTATATTGAGAGGCTGTTTCATAATTTATGGTAGTACCCTTCGATGTCGTTGATTTTCCAGGAAAAAGTACTTTGCTTTTCTTTTATTACTTGCACTATCTATTTTTGGAGGTTGCTATCGAGCTCCTTGGAGATTCTGATATGCCTACCTGATGCTATTTTCAATGTTTCCAACTTATCCACTGGCTCTGGCTTTCTTTCTTCACTTTTCGAATCAGTTCTCTCTGGTTACAGGGATGCCAAATATGTTCTTTAGGCTACCTGCTGGGTTTCTCTTGCCACTACCCATCCCATAGAGGTCGGTATCGGTTGCATTAGGTACCGGATGGATAACACTGCTTTTGACTCTAAGAGGAATGGTCGTCCCAATACGGCATTATATGCCAATGGAGATTCTATGATTGTGAAGTTCTCCTTGGCTCTCCAAATGTGTTTCTCATCTCTAATTTCGAGGTCTAGCACTACCTACCCCACAACTAGAACTGCATGGCTACTAAGGCCGACTAGCAGTGCATGCACTGGATGGATCCTGCTAGGGTTAACTTTTAGTTTTTCTACCGCATGCCTAGTGATGATATTGGAGCTTTCTGTATCCATCAGGATACGTTTGACTGTGTATCCCTCTATCGCCGCTTCCATGACTAGGGCGTCCAAATGCCCTAGTTGCACCTGTCTTCTGGTCAAGAATGATGGGTTGAGTTTATTGTCTTCTCCTATTTCCCTAGTTTTCTTGGACTTTTTGCTTTGTGCTTTCTTCTGAGTCTGGCCCTTTTGGTTCTTCCTTGCTCATTTTCTTACCTATGAATTTTTGGAGTTTGCCCCTCTTGATCAGTTCCTCGATATCTTCAGCTAAATGCCTACATTCATCCGTATCATGGCCGTTCACCTGATTGTATTTGCAATATGCACTTTTATCTTCACCCATTGTTTGTCCTCTCCTTGTTTTGGGGTAGGATTGTTTGAGCTTTTTTTTATCACCACCAATACTTGGCTAAGTGGCCGGTTCAGAAGGGTGAACCCTCTGGAATGTCTGAAGTCCCTTCTATCCCTCTTGGATTGTCTATCCTCGGTTTTTCTTTCCAGCTCCTTGCGGTTCTTAACCGGCGCTCCTACCTCACCCAGTTCAATGAAAGTTTTGGCCATGGAGATCATTTGGGTTATGTTCTAGGGTCTCCTCAGGACTAGGTTAGCTCGTAGCCGTTTGTTGGATATTAGTGCCTCCAGTGTTATATGGAAGTCTAACTTCCGGATCTCTACTGTGGCCAAGTTAAACCGATCCACAAAATCTCTGAAGGATTCCCCTTGCCTCTGCTTTACATCGTGTAGGGTTCTGCTGGTAGTTCCTGTGGGCACATATCCATAGAACTTCTTACAGAATTGCTCTCTCAGCAGGTCCCAGCTATTTATTAAAGCTGGCTCCAAAGTCTCAACTAGTAAAAAGCCGAGCCAACTAATATTGATAAGAAGAGCCTGCACATCAGCCCTTCATTCGACCCTGCTATCTCTATCCGATTTTGATAGTTTCTCGTGTGGACTGCTCTCTCAACTATTCCTAGCTATTAATTAAAGTTGGCTCCAAAGTCTCAAACCAGTAAGAAGCTGGGCCTACTAGTGTTGATGAGAAGAGCCTGCACATCACCCTTCATTTGCCCTTGCTATCTCCATCCAATTTTTGAAGTTTCTTGAGTGGACATAAGGATCTGTTTTTCCATTGTAATTCTCAAAGTTGAGTTGTTTGAACTTGGGGTCGCATGGCATTTCTATGAGCGGACGACATTTTTCAGCACTCTCTAGGAAAGGAGCCTCGATATCGGGCAACCCTCCCCCGCGACTGTTTTTATGATGAAAATTCGAGTTTTGGAAAATTAAATTATGTCGTAAAAGAACCGAGACCTAAGTCTCGATAGAGAGTGTAAGAGTCGCCACCTGGCTCACCTCGACTGGAAAATTACAGTGTAACTGAACCAAAGCGAGGACTGCTACACTTTCCAGAGATCTAGGTTCGGACAAGTCCCTAATCAAAATAAAATTAGCCAATGTTTATTGATGACATTCTAAATTTCTAAAGTTGATTTTTATAATATCAAAACACACAGCGTGCACACAAATCAAAATAGAGCAGTGGATAAATAAGTTATTACAACCCAATCGAATAAAAATAAAAACTCTCGTCCTCACATTACAAGCGCCTAAAATACACGATAATCTAGAAAATTACAATCGCCTAAAATACACGAATAAAACTATTAATTACATTAAAAATGAAAATAAAAAGAAACTAAAAGCTGCAAAACAAACGGTTAGCATAATTTATAGCACACCACAAATAGGACTCAAGCAGGACAGAATTGGGATTTTAGAGATCGAGGACATGCATTTAGGGGGATAATCGGATGAACTCGGCTAGTTTGCCGGACTAGACCTGGAAAACAGTTTTGAAACGTCCCTGTATTTTTATTTTGTGAGAAAGCACATTTTGAAAACATTTTTTTCTGGTTTACGTTAATTTAGCATGTGAGATGGGTCGGTTTTCAGGAGATTCGGGTCTCTGTCGTTGCATTGTTCTAAATGCAATAACTTCAAAAATTAAATCTAAGGTCGCGAATGCACACAACAAAATTCATTTTTGATGATTTTT
Source organism: Euphorbia tirucalli (assembly GCA_039660915.1). Classification (NCBI taxonomy): domain Eukaryota; kingdom Viridiplantae; phylum Streptophyta; class Magnoliopsida; order Malpighiales; family Euphorbiaceae; genus Euphorbia; species Euphorbia tirucalli. The sequence continues at coordinate 10,794,079 of CM077638.1, forward strand.
CTGAGTTTTCTGAATTTTTATGATTTTTGGAAATGTTTATGGATTAATCTGGATATTCTGCTCCTGGACGAAAATTATAGTCGCTCGGCTGTAATTACAGCCGTGCGATTGTAATTACAGTCGTGTGACTGTAATTCTCCCAATTACAAAAAATCACCAAAATTATTTAAATAAAAGGAGAAAGCAGGGAAATATAAGAACAGTCGTACGACTATGGCTTGAATGGCACGACTGTAATTACAGTCGTGCCACTGTTCTTTGTAACAAGAACAAAAATACGGCTGTCCTTAGATTTCCCTGCTTTCTCCTTTTATTTATATAATTTTGATGATTTTCTGCAATTAGGAGAATTACAATCGAACGGCTATAATTACAGCCGGACGACTGTAATTTTCGTCCAGGAGCAGAATATCCAGATTAATCCATAAAAATTTCCAAAAAAATAAAAATTTAGAAAACTCAGAAAATCATCAAAAATGAATTTTGTTGTGTGCATTTACGACATTAGATTTAATTTTTGAAGTTACTACATTTAGAACAATGCAACGACGAAGACCCGAATCTCCCGAAAACCGACCCAACTCACATGCTAAATTAAAGTAAACTGGAAAAGAAAATGTTTTCAAAATGTGCTTTCTCACAAAATAAACATACAGGGACGTTTCAAAACCGTTTTCCAGGTCAAGTCGGACGAACTAGCCGAGTTCACCCGATTATTTCCCTAAATGTATGCCCCCGATCTCTAAAATCCCAATTCTGTCCTGCTTGAGTCCTATTTGTGGTGTGCTGTAAATTGTGCTAACCGTCTGTTTTGCAGCTTTTAGTTTCTTTTTATTTTCATTTTTAATATAATTAATAGTTTGATTCGTGTATTTTAGGCGATTGTAAGGCGCTTGTATTGTGAGGACGAGAGTTTTTATTTTTATTCGATTGGGTTGTAATAACTTATTTATCCACGGCTTTATTTTGATATGTGTGCACGTTCTGTGTTTCAATTTAATAAAAATCAACTTTAGAAATTTAAAATGTCATTAATGAACATTGGCCAATTTTATTTTGATTAGACATGAAAACATTGGCCAATTTTGTTTCGATTAGACATGAAATAAGGGACTTGTCCGAACCTAGATCTCTGGAAAGTGTAGCAGTCCTTACTTTGGTTCAGCTACACTATAATTTCCCGGTCGAGCTGAGCCGAGTGGCGACTCCTACACTCTCTATCGAGACTTAGGTCTCGGTTCTTTTACGACATAATTTAATTTCTCAAAACTTGAATTTTCATCATAAAAACCCCATGAGAGAGGGTTGTCCGATATCGAGGCTTCCTTCCGAGAGAGTGCCGAAAAATGTTATCCGCTCACAGTGACGACTCCGCTGGGGATTTCTTACAAAAGTCTTCTAAGAATTTAAAAGAATTTGACAAGCCCTGAAAAATGTCTAATCAAAATAAGGTGGATGATTCTTGTATGGTATTTTATTTTGCATTCTTTGGTTAGACATTTTTGCATTAGGTTAAGTATCCAATTTTTAGCTCGGTGAATAATTGAAGTGTCGCCTATGTTTCCCTTGGTCATAGGGGCGCGGATACGAAACACCACCCATAGCCTCGTATGAACCCCTTCGTTCGGACCCTTGAGTGGGAGGAATTAGGAGTATATTCTGCTATGGGAGCCTTGATTTTAACCCGACTTGGACCGTACTCATATAGGCAACCTTAGTTGAATTCCCTCAGGTTACCAAAATAAATTGTATGAATGCTATAAATTGTGCCTTCATCATCCCCGGTTGATGAACGAAGAGAACCTCTCCTAGGACTCGGTTAGAATTTTCTCAAAAATTGGCCACGTTTGGAGGAATAAGGTTGGAGGAATACGCTTCGTGTGTTATATGTTTCTCGCCCTCTCATGAAATACCATCATCGACATTTTCCATGAGCATAACATGCCACACGCAAAGCACTTATGTGATACAAACTCACGTCTTTTGTGCAGTGACTTACATATTATTTTTCGTGTGTGAAAACATTAAACCATCTGTGTGACATTCATATTAACCATTTCTTTTGTAGCCATAACATTATATTTGTGTGTCGACATTTTCACGAAGTATACACAACACCATCACGTATGTCATGCATCCTAACCACACTTTTGTGCAACCATTTGCATTTTGTGTGACATAAGCATTCATGTCATCTCATCTCATTTAAATTAAGGACGTTCCAAGGATGCCTATCAAGGTCGTTTCATTTCATAACATATCGGGAGTCTCAAAACTTCTCGTGTTTTGCCTGTGCACCGGATTGCACTTGGCCATTTCACTATACCATGTCATTCAATATAAGACCACAATGGTCCTAGATTTATTCCATGTGAAGGTTTATGCGATGTCTTTACATGGCATCTTACTCATTCATCATAGGCGTCATGGTAATGCCGAAATCTTGCTTGCGCATTATGGTTCACATTGGACCATTTCATAACATTGTGAAACCATTCAAGGTACTCCTCGAGAGCCGGATTAGTACACATATAGGGGCATTTCATAGCATTATCAAGTCATACGAGGTGTTCCACGAACGCCGAACCTCTGTCCGTGTTTCGAGTTACACGTGACTTTTCTATAACATCATCTTATATCACATGCCTCAAAAGCATCAGAACTATGTTTGTGCATCGGCCCCCATATGACCATTTCACTTCATCTCATAGACCTATGAAGCGTCAAACTTTATCCGTGTATTGGCACACATAAGACCATTTCATGACATCCAATGGATGCCCTAAAAGCACCAAACCCCTGTCCATTGATGGTTCACATGTGACATTCTTGCATTATCATTCGCATGGCATTGGGTATTCTTGGAACGTCTAAGATGAAAAGAATAAAAACAAAGGAAGCCATCCTCATTATCTCACGATGTACATCTCATTCACCAGTAAAATGTTTAAGTGCTTCACGAGCACCGAAAACCCTATTTCATACCTGAAGTCATTAGATGCTCTACGAGCAGTAATGATCCCACTTTATACATCAAACCATTTAGGTGCTCCACGGGCGCCAAGAACCTCATTTCATACACCAAACCATTTAGGTGCTCCACGAGCACCGACAACGTCATTTAATACATTAGACCGTTTAAGTGCTTCACGAGCACCGAAGACATCATCCCATACGTCAAGCCGTTTCGGTGCTTTACGAGCGTTGAAAACAGCATTTCATATATCAAGTCCACTTAGGTGCTCCACGAGTGTCGAAAAATATCATCTCACACATCAAGACATTTAGGCACTCCACGAGAGTCGAAAATCTCACACGTCAAAATCTAAGGTGCTCCCTGAGCGCCAAAACTTTGCCCGTGTGCCAAGCACACTTTCATATCACATCATAGCATGTGTTCATTTCATGAACCGAAACTCTATCCATATACCATGCACATATACATTCCTTTGCAAGTCCGTCCTGCTTCGACCCGTGGACACCCCGTGTGTCATTTTACCCCCGGTGTATAATTATACACCTCATACCAATGACTTTCGCAAGTTCTTCTTGCTTTGATCTGTGGACACCCTGCATGTCTTTTTATCCATGTGATCTATATTTATACACCATGCCTTACTTTAACATATAGCATCATCAACAACATTCATTGCATTTGCACGTTTCCATTCTTGGCCTTGTATACACTTGGTTGGCTTGGAATTGTACAACACGACACGACATCATATGACATCATCATTCATACATGCATGCATCACATCACGCATTTATGCCTACATCATCCTTGATTTGGTATTCTTCGTGCGCATGCGGCTGTAAATGCTAACAAGAATTCTTATCAGGGGGTGGGAAAGAGTCTCGAGAATGGCCGGCCTAATGAACTTTAACACTATTATTGATGTCATGGATGATTATGTTGCTTCATCACGGTTTCGAAAGGTGGTCAGAGAGGAAGCGACAGTAATGCTGATGGAAATGCTAAGGGGTGATCTTGACAGGGTAGAAAGACTGATGGCAAGGTGCACCGAGTTGGAAGCACGGGTGGCGGAGCTCGAAGGAAAAATAAGTGGTATGGTACATACAAACTCCAATGCTGATGTTAACGAGAAGCAAAATGTCCAGATTTCTGACGCTCACCCTCGACATGTCGGGAGGCGCTCTTACCGGGACTCGAGTTTACCAGGGTTGACCGATGAAGTGGAACTGAATGCATCTCTCAAGGCCAATATTGACCCTGTTCTACGACACACCTGGAATCCACTTTCCAAGGGTAACGAAAAAGGTATATCCCCTTGGCCTAGCTCATTAAGCAGACTATTTGCTAGATGTAGAAAGGAGGGACTGCTACAAAGCGTCAAGCCATACATGGAACCAATGCCAGAGCAAAAGAGCAATTTTTACAGCTACCATGTGATGATGGGCCACCGGACCAACCAATGCTTTGCCTTAGGAAATGAGATCCAAAAGCCAGTCGACGAAGGAAAGTTAAAAGTCCCATCTACCACTGATAAGTGACTAGGGGCAATCAGGGAGACCAGTGAGGAAATTCCTTAAACTTCTCAAGGAGAGGACTATGATGAAGAACTACAAGGTCTGGTCTGATAAGAATGAGGCACTGAAACCGAGACGACAACTGGTCGGGCATAGTCAACTATGAAATCAATACCCCTTAGGGGCTCCCTTCTTGTAGGGGACTCATTTTGTTGTAAGGTGTATTGAACTCATTCTGAATGCAATGCATCTTGTTATTTTCTTACTTATGTGGTGATTGCTTGTACATGGCATTATGCATGCATTTGATCATCTGAAACGACATATCCAATACGCATAATATTGAAATGCATGATATCAGTCTGAATACCATAGGAAACCTGAAAGTGAACCTGGTCCTGACCGAACTCTCTCTTGAAAAGTGAGCTTGTGAGATAAATAAATAACATAATGGTATAAACTCCGCCGAGCCATTCACCAACCCAAATCAGCGGTCCTTGTAAATCACAACCCAAATCGCTATTGGCCTTGCCCTAGAGCATAATACCTAAACCATTCTGAGCCAAAGGCTATTGCTAAATCTCGGAGACAAATCCCAAAATGAGGTTCCAAGCCTAATTCCTTATCCAAGAAAGTACCCCGTACCAAAACCTCGAAGCTAAAATTCCAAACCCATTGAAAACACCAACCCATAAGAAATTCAAGTGACCTTCATCATATACCATGTAGTAAAACACTGAAGCAGTTCTTGGGTGTTGTGCATACATAATCTTGTTTGTATGACATTCATGTGCACATGACATTATGCATGTATTGTTCATCCAAATGACATATTAAACACACATGACATGCACGAATTTGAATGCGGCGTGGAAACCAAAAGGCGGCTGTGGCTCGAATTTAGTTCTTTCAAAAAAAAAAATCAGTGCAGACAAAAAAGTCCTTTTCTCTCATACATGGCTGCTACAGCTAACATTGGAATGTCTCACTATCCTAATTTCCATCACTATCAGGTTTTTTCCACCCTTCCTATGAAAGACTTAAACTTTCCTATTTTCAAACAACCTGGGAAGAATTTGGGCCTTCCTGTTCCAAACCTAAAGCACTTCCTTACTCGACCTTCATCCACACCTTCAACACCCTTTCTCTTCCCTTTACATATGAGACCCGAACACTTGTTCGATGAACTACCCCTTCTATCTTCCCTCTTGAACTGATCCTGTGGAATCTTATTTCCTACCACTAATGGCTTCTAACAAGAAATTGGACCCTAATGCTGCCCCATATCATATTTTTTCCGTGTCATCTCATCACCAGAAAGGTGATGGAGCGAATGATCATGGTATTGTTCTAATTAGTCTTCGCTTATCATTTACCCCTACCAGATTGGGAATACCTATTTATCCCATGACACTCCTATTCAATCCGAACTCCCAGACTAATTGTTTTGTGCCTTTGGACTACGAGAAGGGTTTTCATTCCATGGTAAAGAGAGAAGATTTGAATATAAGTCTGCTTCAAGTGAGCTGGATAAGGAGTAGCAGAAGTTGCCCGAGAAATTGACTGTTGAAGGGGCAAAGCTGAATAAGGAAAAAGATTGAAGTCAACTTCGATTGGAAGACAAGCCTGACGATTAGAAATATACCCAATTTCTTATGCCTTCCTATTGTTTTCGAAAACAAAGTGAACAAAGGGTATGCATTTGTAAATTTCACAAATCCAAGGGCCATATGCATGTTCCAGCGAACAGTTCACAATGAGAGATGACCACTTTCCTTGCCCAGCAAGATCTGCATTATAGCCCATGTTAGACTTCAGAGCAAAGAGGAGCTGGTGAGGCACTTTAAGAGGTCAATATTTGAGTATGGATAATTGTTTACCAACAACGTTCAATCCATCAAAGGACGGTACAAGGTGTTCAGTTGAGCAGAAGATGATAAGGAGAAGGCAGAGATTGACACTTAGTCCCTTTCAGACTGGGAGAAACCCTGGCGGTGCACTCAAAAACTTCATCAACAGTGTTGGCACAACTAGGTTTTACCAAGCTTTCAACAATCATGAATGGGAGGACTTACAAAGCCTGCTGTGCCAATATTCAGGGAAAAGTTGCATTTACCAACCATTTCAAGCACTCAGTCTTTAGCTACAACAAAAGTGACTACTTACCAGTGATTCTTTGACCTTCAGAAGATGGTGTGATTTGCTATAGGGTCATTATGAGTGGCAGGCATAAGGAAACCAAAATTAACTAAAGTCATTCTGGATCAGGCCATACTTTGAAGGACTAAAAGCTGTGTCCATCTTTGGGAATTATGCGCGAATTGGGATTTGGGGTGAATTGGAAACATGTATATGGGTTCAAGCTCTTGGAGAATCCAGTGGTTAATCAGTTTACTTTATTCAGTGTTCAGTTGTACACTTTGATAACTTGCTTTTAACATGTATTCTTTGTAAAAAAAAATCTCTCTAATGTGGAAAACTGAAAGGACATATTGGTAATTTGAAGGGGCATCAATCAAAACTAGAGCCACAATTTGGATTTTCCTCATGTATCCACATTCATTATGTTATAAATGTTTCATATTCTGTTTTGATGTTCAATATGCATTCATCACGTTATTGCATGTCAATGACCACATACAGATTGCAGCACGCAGTGAACCAGATCTGAAGAAGTGTTTTACATCTTAAATACAAATCTCTAATACTAGGGGCGAGTAAAGGCCAAACCACTGGATTTCATTGACAATAATATTCTCATAATTTTCGATGAATGTATCAAGGTACACTTTCCAATCCTAAGACAAGCCGGTACAAGGAGACCAACTCGGACGAAACGCTTGCGTAAAGTTTTTGGGCAAAAAAAAAAGAGGGAAAATTCCCGACACGGAAAACCGAGAGGACGCGTTGGTAACAAGAGGAGGGTGAAGTTCATAGCCAGAGTCACCTTTAATCTTCCTATTGTATTCATTCTGATGTCATCATGGTAATATTATACATGCTTGGATTTCTATTTAGATATTCATCTTGCATGCATCTTGCCATTACATATAAACACTTATCAGTAGGACATTACATCCAAGACCATACCGAAGAAAATGGAATTCATTCCATAAACAACAACATCTGACCAGAGTGCCACGAATGAGAATGAATACAGAGAACAAGATCCAGCTCTCATCCTCCCTCCCAGACAAATAGCCCATTCCTTGGCGAAATGGGTAGCAAAATCTATGGTATCAATATGCCAAGCCCGCTAGCACTTTGGGGGTATGTGGCGGATAAAAATAGAAGGATATCCAAGGGGCACAACTTCTTTAGCAACCAGTCTTATGTAATAGCCAGTTGATCAGGAAGGTCTAGAGAGTACTAGATCGAGCAAGCACTACATGGAAGCATGCCCCAAGCCAGGAAGAAAAATCCATCGGTCTCAAAGGGACAAATAGGACAAATAGAACTCAGGGAAGTCAGGGTCTCAGCCGAGGTAAACCCCCATGGGCGGAATGCTGTAAGTCATCTAGACCATCACAGAGGATCATTGCAAGCTGCGAATCCCATCCCCAGCCTCGCACGAATACCAAGGACATTAGCATAAACATCATTTTGCATACATACATACATTCAAAACATACACATATTCATGCATACATGCATCACAACCAATCCAGGTACAGGTATCCATCACCACCATTGCACTGTCCTGGATCGAGATCACTTTCAAAGTAGAAATAGTCCAACATTAGGGCATCCATCGGGCCCTAAGATACAAATTAAAGCTGTGCAGGCCCAAACCTCAGCATCTCCAGTATCCAGGGGCAAAGCAATTAAGCCTTATTTATTCTTGATCGAAGGGGTAAAAATTTTTGTTCCCAATATTATCGATCAAGGAATAAATACTCATTCTCGACCTGGCTTCAAAATTATCACTGTTAGAGTCAACCTCATTTAATTCAAGCAAGATCTCAAATCCTTGAATCCAACTCAATTCAGGCAAGGCCGCCATTTCGTACAGACATCGAATCAGGTCCCTGAACCAAAAACTCAACTCAGTTCACCGCCTCGAATACAGATAAATCCGGCACAGGCTCATCTCATCTACTTAGCCTCAGATACAGATAAATCCAGTACAGGTTCATTCCGTCATCACTTCAAATCAGCAGATCTACCTCGGGTAACATAAACCCGGTGTCAGGTCCAGATCAGCTTCACCTCCAAATCAGCATATCCACCTTGGGTAACATAAACCCGGTGTCAGGTCCATATCAGCTTTACCTCCAAATCAGCAGATCCACCTCGGGCAACGTAAACCCGGTCTCGGGTCCAGATCAGCTTCACCTCCAAATCAGCAGATCCACCTCGGGTAACATAAACCCGGTGTCAGGTCCAGATTGGCTTCACCTCCAAATCAGCAGATCCACATTGGGTAACATAACCCCGGTCTCAGGTCTAGATCGGCTTCACCTCCAAATCAGCAGATCCACCTCGGATAACGTAAACCTGGTATCGGCTTATTTCATCATCAACTTCGCCTCGGGTAATATAAACCCGGTATCGGCTTATTTCATCATCAACTTCACCTCGGGTAACATAAACCCGGTATCGGCTTATTTCATCATCAACTTCGCCTCAGGTAACATAAACTCGGTATCGGCTTATTTCATCATCAACTTCGCCCCGGGTAACATAAACCCGGTATCGGCTTATTTCATCATCAACTTCGTCTCGGGTAACATAAACCCGGTATCGGCTTATTTCATCATCAACTTCGCCTCGGGTAACATAAACCCGCTATCGGCTTATTTCATCATCAACTTCGCCTCGGGTAACATAAACCTGGTAACGGCTTATTTCATCATCAACCTTGCCTCATGTAACACAAACCCGGTACTGGCTTATTTCAAATTGGTCATTTCAGAACTCAGTAGATCCGCCTCAGATATGTGTAAATCCAGTACCGGTCCAGATCGGTTTCATTTCAGAACTCAACAGATCCGCCTCAAATAAGTGTAAATCTGGTATCGGCCCAGATCGACTTCATTTCAGAACTGAGAAGATCTGCCTCGGATATGTGTAAATCCGGTATCGACTCAGATCAACTTCATTTCAGAACTCAACAGATCCACCTCGGATATATGTAATTCCGGTATTGACCTAGATCAGCTTTGCCTTGGATAATGTAAACCCGATATCGGCTTATGTCACCCAATCAGCTCAAATCATCGTCTCAACAAGACTTCGACAAGCTAGGTATGTCTTTCTTCCCTTGCATTTATGGAGCTTCAATTCGCATTCTTAAATTCATCACCGCAGGTATTTTAAACCTGACGTCAGGTGTCGAATTTGGTCACGCGAGGGGCAGCTGTAAGTGCCAGAGTTAAAAAAAAAGTGTCACATGACTGTAATTACAGTGGTGCGACTGTATTTACAGTCGTACGACTGTAATAAAAAATTAGAGTCATAGGACTGTAGATTCGTAGCAGGTGCAGCAGCCCATAGCGCGAGACAGAAAAAGAGAGAGTGATTTGAGGGGCCTTAAATGCCCGTTTCAGAAAAAAAAAAAAAAAAAAAAAAAAAAAGAAAGGGGGGGGGGGGGGGGAAATCAGAAAGAGGCATAAAAGCAGAGGAGGAGAAAAACAGAGAAAAATTAAGATTGAAGAGAGCTTTGGAGATTGAGAGAAAAAGAAACACAAACTCAACTTTCTTCTTCTTCTTTCTTCCTTTAATTCTTGGTCTCACGAAGTAAAAATTGTCAGAAATCATAGGTTAGGACTGCGAGCGGATGACGCGTTTTCGACGGGACGTGGGACTCCCTTTCGAAAGGGGCGCCACGATCTCGGGCGGGCCCCTCCCTCGCGTGGGGTTTTTATAAATGGAAATCCGCGTTTTGGAAAATAAATAGAATTAATACATAAAAGGACCGAGACCTAAGCCTCGATGAATATTGTAGAGTCGCCACCCGGCTCAGCTCAACTGGGAAATTCTTAAGGTAGCTGAACCGGACGAACGGTCGCTACACTATCCAGAGATTCGGATCCGGACAAGTCCCCTATTTTGTGTCTAATTAAAGTAAATATTGCCAATGTTCTCAAATGGTATTTCAAAATCTAAAGTCAATTTTATTGAATATATATAAGGCATACAACGCGCATACAAATGTTTAATACAAAAGTAAAGAGAAAAAAATAAATGTTAATTGGCTTACAACCAAATCGAATAGAAAAATAAAAACACTCGCCTCACTGATACAATCGCCTAGAATACACGGGAATCTAAAAATAATTACAGTCTCCTAAATACACGATTAATCCATCAAAATACAAATAAAATGAAAATTAAGATAAAATAAAAGCTGCAAAACAAAGGTTAGTACAATTTATATAGCACGTTACAAGTTGGACTCAAGCACGACAGAACGGGAAAACAGGAATCGGGGGCATGCATTGAGGGGATAACAGGGTTGGCTCGGCTAGCCGGCCCGGTTAGACCTGGAAAACATTTTGAAATGTCCATGTATTTTGGTTTTTTATGGGAAAATCATTTTGAAAACAATTTTTCCGGTTTACATGCATTTTTACATATTAAGTGGGTCGGTTTTCGGGAGAACCGGGTCTCCGTCGTTGAATTGTTCTAAATGCAATTTTACGGAAAATTACACCTAAGGTAGTGAATGCACATATCAAAATTCATTTTTGATGATTTTCGGATTTTTCTTATTTTTATGGATTTTTATGAAATTTTTGGGGCTCCAAGGCTGAAATTCTGATTCTGGAACAAGAGTTACAGTCGTGCGACTGTAAACAGTTCAGGATCAAGATTTCGCCAAAATTTATTCTGAATCAAAATGGAAGAAAAACAATCTGGAAATTAAGAAAACTCGTAGGTTGTTCAATAAAACTAAGAAGTCGTGCGACTGTTCTTAATTTTCAGAAACAGAAGCACGAAAATGCAGCAGAAAATGCACGAAACTCACTTCAAACACCCAAAAAGCGAGAAAAAGTGTAGGGAGAAGGAGTGTCTACCTTTTTAGAAGCTAATCCAAGTCGTTTTGACCCCTGGCGTCGCTCCAATCCTAACAAATTCGCACTTTTTCCTTTGAAATTGAAGTTGAGAGCTTTATGTCCAAAAATCCAAATTGCAAGAGATTCTGATGATTTAATTCTGGATTTTTGATTTGGTTGTGAAGTTAATTGATTAACCTAGGGATTTCTAACAAGTTTTAATCCTAATTCTGAGAATTAAAAGAAAATAGAAGAGGAAAAGATGAGTTTTTGTAGGTTTTTTCACTTCTTTCTTTTCCTTCCCTCTTTTCTCCTTCTCTCTCTAAGTTTTTCACCAGAAATCCAACCTACCTTTTTTCTCCCTTTTCTTCTCCTTTTCTACTCTGATTTTTTTCGCTTACTTGCTGCAACACCGGAGCAATTAATGCTCATGCTCTCTCCTTCATTTTCTGCTGCAGAGGTATGGGCTCCTGTAATTTTTCTGACATTACAGTCGTACGACTGTAATTTTTAAATTACAGTCGCACGACTGTAAGGATAGTCGTACGAGCATAAACTTTTTTTTTTAAGTATAGAAAATTTCGGCGCTTACAAGGACTTAACAAACACTCATAGACCCCTAAACACACTCAAATCTGTAACTCTTGGAGACTTTGGACTCATTTTGGAACCTTAACACACAAAAGGAGGAGAAGCAATTTGAAGGCGATTCAAGGTGTTTCCCAAGCCAAATCAACATTGGATCTGCGCCACAAGGGTAACTATACCTAGAACCTTTGATTTGCTTCATTTTCTGGGTGTTTAGGTTGATTTTCGTGCATAAAACTCATATTTTTTGGCTTGCTGTTCCTAGAAAATAAGAACAGCCGTACGACTGTTCTTGTTACAAAGAACAGTGGCACGACTGTAATTACAGTCGTGCCATTCAAGCCATAGTCGTATGACTGTTATTAGATTTCTACGCTTTCTCCTTTTATTTAAATAATTTTGGTGATTTTCTGCAATTGGGAGAATTACAGTCGCACGACTGTAATTACAGTCGCATGGTTGTAATTACAGCCGGGCGACTGTAATTTTCATCCAGGAGCAGAATATCATGATTAATCCTTGAAAATTCCCAAAAATCATAAAAATTCAGAAAACTCAGAAAATCATCAAAAATGAATTTTATTGTGTGCATTCACAACCTTAGATTTAATTTTTGAAGTTATTGCATTTAGAACAATGCAACGACAGAGACCCGAATCTCCCGAAAACCGACCCACCTCACATGCTAACTTAGAGTAAACCGGAAAAGAAAATGTTTTCAAAATGTGCTTTCTCACGAAATAAAAATACATAGATGTTTCAAAACTGTTTTCCAGGTCTAGTCGGACGAACTAGCCGAGTTCACCCAATTATCCCCCTAAATGCATGCTCCTGATCTCTAAAATCCCAATTCTGTCCTACCTGAGTCCTATTTGTGGTGTGCTATAAATTGTGCTAATTATCTGTTTTGCAGCTTTTAGTTTCTTTTTATTTTCATTTTTAATGTAATTAATAGTTTGATTCGTGTATTTTAGGCGATTGTAATTTTCTAGATCATAGTGTATTTTAGGAGCTTGTAATGTGAGGACGAGAGTTTTTATTTTTATTCGATTGGGTTGTAATAACTTATTTATCCACTGCTTTATTTTGATTTGTGTGCACGCTGTGTGTTTTAACTTAATAAAAATCAACTTTAGAAATTTAAAATGTCATCAATGAATATTGGCCAATTTTATTTTGATTAGACATGAAATAAGAGAATTGTCCGAACCTAGATCTCTGGAAAGTGTAGCAGTCCTCACTTTGGTTCAGCTACACTGTAATTTTCCGGTCGAGCTGAGCAGGGTGGTGACTCCTACACTCTCTATCGAGACTTAGGTCTCAGTTCTTTTACGACATAATTTGATTTTCCAAAACTCGAATTTTCATCATAAGAACCCCCGCGGGGGAGGGTTGCCGGATATCGAGGCTCCCTTCCGAGACAGTGCCGACAAATATCGTCCGCTCAGAATTTCCAGGACTCCGCTTTCTACTAACGGCTCCTGGATCGGGATTGAGAACTGGGAGAAGTAGTGCTTGAAACAACTTTGGATTGTCTGCTCCTTCTGGTACCGGTACTGCTGTTGGTGTTGGCAGTGGCGGTGGCCCCAGCATATGTCCATGGGTAGGGTGGTAACTGGGATGAGGTGTCTAAATAAGGGTCTGATAACTGGGAAGCCTTGCCTGTGATATTATTGGCAGAGCTGACAGATTGTGTGGCGTTTCCATTTTCAGAGGTTGTTGGTAAGCATCCTGGGATTCTCCGTACCTTGAGAAGATGAGATTTGACTAATTTATCTACCTTGTATCTCCTGGGAAAGTATGAGCGGGTGGAGTTGCTACCTACTGCACTGCCCGGTCTCTCCCATATTGCAGTAATGGGAAGATATTCCTAGCTATTCCTGTTCCTAGGTTGCCCGTCATGCCTGTGATCAAGAGGGATGTGCTACTACTAATAGATAAACCTACCATGCTGAAATTCTGAATTTAAAGGACTACCTGCCTAAGGTCCCTGGCGTCGGTAGGGCTGAGGCTGCTTGCAATGAAATTGATCACCGCTGCCTGGGGGGACACCGATGAGTTCAATGTCGTCAAGGATGGGGTTGTCATGGCTGTGAGAGAGCTGTCTCTGGTGGCCTCTGAAGTTGTCATACTGGCGGAACCTGATGAAGACATAGTTCAATCGTTCCACGTTCATCACACCAAATGATGGATTCAGTACAAATCTCTCTTGTGATCTGGGCTTGAGATGTGCCGGGCCGAATCAGTTTATGTTCCTGCAAGACAGTAAAAGTGAGACACCGATAACCTTTGGATTAGGCTCCGATGCTCAAGTCACCCTTGATTATGTTAATCTCTGGCTATATTAGCTTGGTTTGGGTTAGTTCAATTAGAATGAATCGACTTTACCTCTACGCTCCCTCCTTTTATAAACCAAGTGATAGAGTTTGCCTTGAATTAGGAATACTCTAAAACCCTTATCCTGGTCAAACTAAAAGACTTCCACTCTAGACTCTACATGAAACATTGAGTCCTTCTTCAATTACAACATAGTGAGTAGACTCCTATAGGAACTCTATCACATGTCTTCTAGGACCTTCATTCAGAAGGGGGCAGCATAGCCTGATCCAACCTCCATAATCTGCCACGTATCCTCCAAAAGAATAGAACAGAAGACTCGGCACTACAGTGACTGGATGAAAGACCCCGCATCATGATGACCGGATGTCATCATATATATATATATATATATCAAAATTTTTTTAAAAAATATACTGTTTTTGGGTTTAACCATACACATTTTTCAGCATTCATGATTTAAAATCTTAATTTAAAATATCCAATAATTAATTAAAACGTAAAGAATCGTACTTAAGAGCTTAAAAATGAATTTTAAATGCTTTAATTAATTTATTGATAAAGCCATGTGGCTGCATGCCATATGCCAGCACTTTCTTCAATTAATTCATCTACAAAAATAGAAATTCTTTATCAAAGAAAACACGAGACAGAATGAAATAAAATTTAATTTTTCCGTACTTTTTCTCCAAGAAACGAAGGTACACCATCACTTTAAAATAATTCATTATTGTTTTTGTTTTTGTTGAGCACTGAACTTTTTTTTTTTTTTAAAAAAAATGTTTCATGTGCCCTTATGTAACAATAAAAAAATAAAATTTGAACGTGAAAATATTTTTTTATCAGAAATATAAAAATACTACAATAAATAATTATTGCATATTATTTCTATAAAATTGTCAATATATATTTAACAGTAAAATTGATACAATTTGATGTTATATATATAAACAATTTTTAAATACTACTGCTTAATTAGTTGTTTTAAAAGTAAAACTTTTATTACTATAAAATATCTTTTGCTGTCAAAATTAATATTGCTTGCATATGATAAATAATACTGAAAAATAATAATTATGAAATAAGGAAGTTATGAAAAATATGGACCACATTAATAAAATGAGAAAATAATATACACAACTTGTGACATTTCAATGATATTTACATCTCCTATAAAATGAGAGGTTTAGAGTTGTACTTTTTCGGAAACTAAATATTACAATCTTAAAAAAATTATAAAAGAAAATATAAGAATTAATATAAAATCTTTAAAAATTCTCTCTTAATTACCCCAAATAAGTAAGCACACACAACAACCACTAATGATTCCTCGAATACATCAAAGCATATATCTTTTTTTATTGAAAAAAAAATTACATCTAATACATTTTTCATTATTTTTTCAAATTTACACGTTAAATTATTAATCAATTATAGCAATCTACATTAAATTCCTGATTACCAAAAAAATTAGTTGTGAATATCAAATTTAATTAAAAGAATACTATTCATTTCAACAATATTTAAAAACCGTACTTTTTTCGGTTTTCCTGTAATCACATCAAATATATAAAAAAAAAACTTATTTGTAACTGGTAAAGTACAATTTTAAACGCAGATGGAATGAAAAATATTCTTTTCACATATAATTAAGTTGATAACCAAAGTGTTAATGGGTATGTGATTGTAATTGAACAATGTGTCATTGTGGAACAAAAAAAAATAAAAATATCACAATTTTTTTTTTTATGTCAACCACATATATTCTGACTGAGGTAATCTCACCCTCTTCTACTCATGTGTTTGGTGATGCTTCCTAAATACAATAAAAGGAAAAATAAAAGGAGATTTTTTTTATTGATCATATTTCAACAAGCACATTGATGGAGCAAAATAAAGATCCTTCTGAAGCTAGACATCTGTATATAAATGCCTAATGCTCACTCGCCACTTGAGACTTGGTGGATTTGTTTTTTCCCCTGTTATCAGAAAAGAAGTTTGGTAATGCAATACACGTTTATAGAATCATCTTTCCACCATTTTTTTAATCTGCATGTAAAGATGCTAACTTTGGGGTCTCTGTTTCTATGGCATTTCTTATTTTTCGTTTTGACATATATGTTTCTTTTCTGCTTTCTCAATATAATCATAAGCAAATTCCGGCAAGTGATTTCCGCCAACAATGGGCCGCCAAGCTATCCGATAATTGGATGCTTAATTTCATTCTACAAAAACCAAACCCGGCTTTTAGATTGGTATACTGAACTGCTCACTGAATCAGCAACCAACACCATTGTTGTTCAAAGGCTTGGGGCAAGAAGAACTATTGTCACAGCTAACCCTGCAAATGTTGAATATATGCTTAAAACAAACTTTAGCAACTTCCCAAAAGGTAAACCTTTTACTGAGATTCTTGGTGATTTTCTTGGCTGTGGCATATTCAATGTTGATGGGGAGCTTTGGCATACTCAAAGGAAGTTCGCCAGCCATGAATTCAAAGCCAAATCGCTCCGTGAGTTCTTCCTTTGGACATTAGAGGAGGAAATAGAGAAAGGGTTGTTGCCGGTTTTGGAGTCATTGGCAGAGAAACAAGAGGAAGTTGACTTGCAAGAGCTGCTAAGACGGCTAGCATTCAACATCATCTGTAAGGTCTCATTGGGTATTGATGGGTGTAGCTTAGATCCTTCTCTGCCTGTTCCGCCCCTTGCGACAACTTTTGATCTGGCGTCGATGATATGTGCTAGGCGGGCTGCTGCCCCATTGTTTGTGGTGTGGAAGATCAAGAGATGGCTTGGAATTGGAACTGAGAGACAGCTTAAAGATGCTGTTGAAAGAGTTCATAATTATGTTGCTGACATTATTGGTAACAGGAGAAAGATGTTGGAAGAAAGAGCAGATAATGAGAGTGAAGATCTCCTGTCTCGGCTCATATTGGCTGGACACGAAGAGAAAGTAATAAGAGATATGGTGATTAGTTTCATGATGGCAGGAAGAGATACAACTTCAGCTGCAATGACATGGCTCTTTTGGTTGCTATCCTGTTATCCAGACATAGAGAAAGAGGTTGTGAGAGAGATAACATTTACGACAGAAACAAAGATGGATTACGGGTCGTTGAGGACATTGAAATTGCTGAAGGCATGCCTCTGCGAGTCAATGAGGCTCTACCCACCTGTAGCCTGGGACTCAAAGCATGCCCTTGTCGATGATGTGTTGCCCGATAATACTCCGGTCCGGGCAGGAGACAGGGTGACTTACTTTCCCTATGGGATGGGGAGAATGGAAGCACTTTGGGGCAAGGATTGGCTAGAGTTCAATCCGGACCGGTGGTTTATTGAATCCAAGAGAAGAAGCTCGTTGAGGAAGGTATGTCCTTACAAATTTCCCATCTTTCAGGCTGGGCCGAGAGAGTGCCTTGGTAAGCAGATGGCATTTATTCAGATGAAATACGTGGTTGCTTCGATTCTCAGGCAGTTCGAAGTCAAACCAGTTAGTTCCGACAAGCCAATCTTCGTGCCACACTTGACGGCTCACATGGCCGGCGGGTTGAAGGTTTTGGTCAGAAAGAGGACTGGATAAGCACGATTGACCAACTAAATTAGCGAGTCAATGATTCATGTTTAAGGTTTAATGTCATTGTTTCCCATTATTAAAATTGTAAAAATAAATACTTAAATAGCAAATTATATTACTGTACAAAATTTTATAAACTAGATAATTATAATCAGCAAACGAAGCAGATCATGCTATAGATTTAAAAATTTGATCCGAGTCACATGCGTGAGGAAAACGATTTTTTCACATGTAGTGGGTATCTTAAGGGGAGACATCGAAGCTAATTAATCTATTGTTTTCAATCCAACGCGTCGCCAACCAATTGTGGCAGTGGTTGTACTTGTTTATCAACACCTACTTGGGCCATAAAATAAAACAAAATCCAGCAAACCCGGCTTTCTATTCCCTTTAATTAAGCCTAATTTATCTTCTTTCGCAAAAAGACAATTAGTATTTCAGAAGCAATCTTAAGTGTAGTACTCAAATATTTTAGACGTAATTAGCACAAAAATTAATGCAAATGGGGGCTCTCTCTTCCTTTTCCCCTAAAACCGATTTACGCTACTCTAGATTGACAGGCTTCCAAATTGTTTGTTCCATTCGTCATATGAACCCAGTTCATTCAAAGATACAGAGGGCCTCACTTCTTGCAGAGCCATTTCGAAGTCCTAAAAAATGGAAGCAATTTTACTATAAATAATGTGCTAAATGGTACTTTAATTGTTTGATGTTTGTGTGCAAGCGAAATCATTGCATGTTATACTATTGTTACCTGAAGGGTAACTGGCCTCATATCCTCCTTTCTTAGCTTTGTAATCTCTATACCTTGCTTAAGAGCTTCTCTCAATGGACCCATAGATGCGTCTTTGACTAAGTTTTTCATGTCAGATCCCGAATATCCTACAAAGGAAATATGATGTCAAAATTACAAGAAGAAACTTCAGACAAATAGTTTCAAATAAACTTTTAAGACCAGTTGAGAAGATTTAGTCCAAAATATTATGGAAAAACTTCTGGATTTAATTTAGCTATCAAATGTAGGAACTAGATACCTTCAGTCAGATTGCATATGGTATCAATGTCCTCCTTCGACAGCTTGAATAGACCATCCTTCTCTAGAAGATTTCGAATGATCCAAGCTCTTGCTTCTTCATTCCCAATAAGAGATTAGCCTCTTTATTTTATATTCAATAAAATAATTAGCAAAGTAGAAAAGAATGTAGATTACACCTGAAGAAGGCAAGGGGATATAAAGTCTTTTGGTAAGTCGTCTCCGTGCTGCTTCATCAAGTTCTTGGGGCCGGTTTGTTGCTCCTGGATCATACATCCAATCAAATGACAATGCGATTTCTTAAGCATAGACATCGAAGTCTGCAAAGCAACTCCATGCAACGAAAGCCCAAAATGACACAGGAATAAAAGAACAAAAACAGAATCAATCGGTTCAAAGAGCAAGGATGATTCAATAGAATCCAATTGTTTATCTTATTGTGAAGGCAGGTAACGCTTGCTCAAAAACTTATACATGATAAAAACTTGGATGCAAAGTAGAACGTATTCTATAATGCAACTTTTAGTTCTATATTGATTAGATCCAAAGATAACCTTAGATGTTCTCACCAGTCAAGATACCCCTAGTGCACAAAATGGTGATGTAAGCTCTATTGCACATGAGATATTAATAGTGTATGTAATAAAGCATTACCATATGAAGATATACTATATGTGAGAAAAGGCGAATCTGGGGCAACCTAATTTACCATTTCAGAAGTACTAGAAATTTGATAGGCAACCAACATTATTTAAACCGTCAGACCGAATACCAAGTTCCAACGATTCTTTTGATGACATCTATTATTAATCTATCTTTGACATTTTATATCAATTTCAGCATTAATTTGATAAAAGCATAAAATAACAAATGAAAACTGATATTTCTATTTGAATGAGCCATAAAAAGGATTTTTTCTATTCACTTCCAAACTTGATAAATGAATAATAAGTTACAAATTTAGATAACATTCAACTTGAATCACTACAGTCGAAAGGTTTGTATTTTTAGTTAATAAACATATTTGATACTAACAAAAAGAATACTCAGGTAAAATTAAATAAAATGTGTCTTCAATTTGATGCTCTAACTATTACCTACAAGTAGAATTTGCTCGCTACCACTATCAAAGCCTTCCATTTCAATCAGGAACTGAGTTTTGAGTCGTCTACTTGATTCATGCTCACCCTCTGACTTGCGCTGCAAACACACAGAATTGAGCAATACACTTCAAGTGTAAAGAGTGACTATCATTCCAATCTCAAAATAGCCTCCATAAAAGTCCGACCAACCAGCACAACAGACATAGGTCAGAACATGCTTTACCTGAGATAGGAGTGAATCTATTTCATCAACAAAGATTACAGCAGGCTGACGACAGCTGGCAACACCAAATAGGGCTCTTACTAACTTTTCACCTTCACCAATCTACGTACACAATTTCATGGCAAAATTTTAACACTTTCAGGCATTATGATATCTCCTAGGAAAAAAGTGTGCAAAAGTAAACTACTCAATGTCACCATCTCACCTTTCCCTATTGAAGTTTTTTTCTAACACATGCAGTCACTTAAAGCTAATCAACTGAGTAAATCAAAGGGAAATTGGAATCTAGTGAAATTGGAGGTGTATAAAAACATGAGTGAATGTCTTTACTAGAAAGGTAAAACAGGATCGCTACTGACCTTTCATCATTATCAAAGTGTGAATCACCAGCATGAATTTTATATTTCATTGCTCGCGCTGGTCTTTACTCAAAAACCGAGTCTCTTAACCAGCAATGTCAAGTAGTGTAGCTGGGGTGAGATGGAGTAAAGTTGAAGAAACATAAAACTAATGATGTTGTTAATGCAGTGCCTATGGCATTCAAGAAAAGGAATCTTAATCATCTAACGGGAGAAACAGACTTAATCTAAAAAGAAATGAAGAGAATAGGATAAATAGTCTCCTAAATTTTGTTACAACCACTCTCACTGCCCAGTTTTACTTTAGTTTGGTGACTTGCAAAATCGAGGGCTTAACTTTCTAAAATAATCACCTTTTGCAATGTTAAAATGAAAGGCAAATCAATTCTCATGAACTGTAAAGAAAAAATTTGCAGGAGTCTAGAATCAAAATTTCTGCACTCCATCTCATCTATTCCTCTTTGACCAATTACTTAACAAATTTTTCAGAAAATAATAACTCAACCAGTGAACACCAAACAAGATTGCGAAAATTATCACAAATGGACGTACCCACTTGCTTGTTAATGAACTGGCAGATATGTAGAAAAAAGTTGCTTTGGCCTCTCCAGCGATAGCTTTGCCTATCATTGTTTTCCCTGTTCCCTAAAATATGGGAGCAACTGAAATGACATAATATATATTAGGATTCAGTTCCATAACTTTTTTGGACTATGCACGTACCGGTGGACCAAAAAGAAGAAGACCTCTTCCTGGAGAACGACAACCTTTGAATATGTCAGGACGTAATAAAGGCCATATGACCATCTCAGTCACACATTTTTTAGCATGCTCCAAACCAGCTGCAACATCATTGGGCAAGTACTTTAATTAGAACGCCAACTACAAGAAATTGCAATAGTAAATGGAAAGCATTAAGAAGTTTTTGAGTATTTTATGGTACCAATATCATCCCATCGGACATTAGGATCCCGATCCATAATTTCATTACTAACATGCTCAATAAGACGAGGTTCCAAATTCCTCAGTTTTTCAGGAAGCTCGCCATCAGGACCACAAACCATCTCCAAACTAAGAGACAAGAAAATGACAGTTAATAATACTATGTAATATCTGTATTCATCAGTGTTGTACCAATCAGAACTTCAACAAGAGTGGTGCTCCAGGTAATGACAGCAGGATCTCAACAATGTCAATCATTTAGTTCAGCCACTATGGCAAATAGAAGTTTTTGTTTTTTTTTTTAAGGTTTGCATTCCAGGATCATTGACGCATAAAAGAGCTAACTTTGTGGATACTGCATACTTTGTGTAGTAAACTTTACGAAAGAAATTATACAGCTCAAATTATGAGGCCCAATAGGAATATTGTATGAAGGAAAAGCCTTAATTGTTGTAACCAAGTCCAGGTTCCAGAGACATTGAGATAGTCTAATCTTTCTCTTCTTCTACAAACTAATTCTTTATTAGATCTTGTGGCATGAAGTGCTAAAAATAACTGTCAACTTTATTTCTCATACCATGAAATCAAAACTTAACTTACCATCTCCTTGTTGAGTCATCTGATGCAGCATCATTGTTTCCTACAACTTTAGTGGTCATGTTCCCATTTTTGCCTCCATTGGATTTTATAGGAGGAACAAAATTGCCACGAATGCCACTTCGTGAATACCCATATGGTCTCACCCCATAACCCCTGTTTATGTTATCACTTTGTGGGGAGACAGATGTACTTGGTGACCTCACCAATCCTCGCTTTTGCCTTGCATCCATTTCCTGTGCCAAAACATAGAGAGATGCTTTCTTTGGATGAAGGCAATATGAAGAGTAGAAAAAGAGGAGAGAGAGAGAGAGAGAGAGAGAGAGAGGATGGAGTAGTGCAATGTGTTAAAATTCTAGATAAATGACCTTAAGGTATTTCACTATTTGACCTACTCAAATTGACACTTTGATATGCTTCTAGTTTAGCTAGTAAACTACATGCCATCTGATTATCAAACTCATAACCATACGTAAAAATAAAAGTCCACTCATTTCCCTTTAGCTTTTGTAAGACAATCGCCAATCTCCTATTTCCTAGAAAAAATTGGAGATTTTATCCTCTTTTACCAAGCAACACTATAATGCCAAAAATAAGACACAGAAAACCAAAAGGTTATGTATAGGGTTACAGTTAGACCATTATCCTTACTCAGATGAGACAAGTGTTCATTGCATAATGCAAGTGAATCTTATTGGATTTTTTCTAGATAGGTGGCTATAAAGATGTAGACCATACATATCTTATATGGGCATAAATTACAAAGTAGATAAATGACTGCCTAATTGCATCTTCAAGAACTGAAAAAGTACCAATTTTGCTCTTGCAGTTACGAATCCATTGCCAGAACCATTGGTATTAGCATCCTCATTGCTTGATGGTGACCTCAAACAGCCATTTCTAGGGCTACTGATTTCCTCGTGTGTACGTTTTGATACCAAAGTATTTCCATAACCTCTTTCATTCTCTTCATTTTTCATATGATTTGAGAGATTATGACCTTTAGGATGATTGTGATGTGAATCAGCCATTTCTACAATCATGCAGTCATTTGAAATGTTACTTTTTTTGGACTTCAACGAACTATTATGTGAACCAGCATATGCCATCATCATGCTGTTCCCATACAAGGATGTCAACTTTGCTTGAGTAAAAACCTTTGGTGGCTTTCTCCTCAAGTCCTCCTTCCTTATTACTTCATTTCCCTGAGAATAAGAAGTTATGTTACTGTTGATTCACCAAACCATACAGAATATTGTACATATATCTTTTGTTTGCATGTAATTGGAGCAGAAAACAAACAACTTGGTTAGAATCCAAATTCACAAACTTCTTTTGTACCAGTTATATATTGAGAAAACACCAAAAAGATTTAAAATGAAGCCTGCTGTCTTAACTGCCTAACAGAATAATTATAACTAGGAAGCACGAAAGAAAATTTGGTTCACTCCATACCATTCCATTAGAAGTCTTTATATCATATTTCTGAACGAGAACACGAAAATACTTGGACTGCTTAATCTTATCAATGTCAATGTCTCCTTTCTTCCTAAAAACATGACCAGGAGCTCTGCCTGCTTGTTCAAATACTCGGCTGTACAAATATGGAAGCACATGTCCACACCAAAGTCAGGAGTCTATATAATGAAGAAATATCATCATCATAAATTGAATCATTGTCCTGCAAGAATGCTCCAGTTTACCTATACAAGTTCAAATTTACTGGATAAACAACAGATATCTCATATACTGTCACTCAGTGAACTTGCATTTCATCATCATTGTATTTTTTTAAATACACTGAAAAAAGAAATATTCTGCTTAAGATCTTCTAAAAGCATCTGATGCACATTTGGGCCCCAAAATTTAGCACTACCCAATCTGATATATATATCTTCTTAATCATCTATATGGGACGTACTCCCTTGAATTACGCCAAATAATATTTAATATTTTCTATCCATATCATCACGTCTAGGTTCTAATGCAATGCCACATTAGTACTCAAAACTTTTCAAATAAAAAAACTACAATAAACAGGAGTTAATTGAAAATGTCTAAGAAAATTCACATGCCATAACCTCAGCAGTTCATAAAACCACAAAACCCTAACAATAAACTTGAAGCAAAAAATTATGAGAAATAAAAAGCCATATCTAGCGTTGACATAACATATACCGATCAGATTCAGGAACTAAAGATTGACGAGCCTTGTCGAGCTTGGAAACGGCGTCGCGGCGGATAGTTCGAGTGAGCGCCTCGTCAAGGTCGGTGAGAGAATGCGAGTCAAGAAAGCCGATGAGACGAAGCCCAAGGACGTGAGCAGTGGTGAAATCGCGCCTCTCGAGAGCCAGATCGACCCCGAACTGGAGCGAGTGAAGCCGCTTTAGATTTTCGTCGACCTGCTTTCTCCAGATAATTGAAGAGTCCTTGGAATCCTCCATTTTTGGTCCCGCAAAAGCAGATGAAGATACAGGCTCTTCTTTTCCCTGCTAGAAAAACAGAGGTAAAGCTCAAACACACACAGAATCAAATTCAAACACACACACTCAAACAAATAGAGTTAAGCCAGCAAATTTTGCTACTACTAATCCTACTGCTAAGAGCTAAAAAAAATAGCAGAAACGAAAAAACTTGGAGACATGGAATGATTACTAAGATTCCCGCCATTTCTTTTGGCTTCAAGAAAGAAATGGACCTTTGCATTATTTTGTTAAGCAAAGCATTTCGTTGAAGAAACTTGGAGGCCCATCCCGTCTTTGAAGTAGCCCAGGGCGGCCTTGGAACTTGAAACGTGATAAGTGAAATTACCGAATTGCCCATGGAGAAACTTTACTTATTTAGAGAGTACTTCGGGAGTACGTGTATTTTATCTCCATGGTTTGTCCATTGGACCTAATACATAGTAAAACCTCTCTTGTAATTGTCCTCCTGATTATATTCCATTCACCATAAAAATAACTCCCAATTGAGGGAATTTAAAGTGGATCAGGTCCAATAAAGCCAACGATACACATGGATAAAAGGAGTATGAAGTCAAAAATTATTGTATGTGTTTATATTTCCTTTTCCAATTCTCCCATGTAAAACATGTAATATTACTATTTAAGTCATTATTAATTAGCAACACAAATCATGTTATATCATTTTTAGCTACCTAATTAAATGTACGAATCTATATTCATTTATTTCCTTAATTTCCACCACAACTGATTGAGTTTGCACTCATTGGTTCTCTAACACAGAAACAACGAGCTATCTTGTTCAAGTACAATTAGAACTTCCAAACATATATAAATTTCAAAATAAGATATTAATTAAATGAGTAAAACAGCCTTCTCAAATTAGTTTTAACTTTAGCTAGAGGAAATCCCAGTGAAAAAATAGCTGGAAGCCTGTCTCATTTGCAGGCTGAAATTTATTGATTCTATTTCAAACAAAACCTTTACTGGAATTTCCAACCAAATGCTTCAAATACATACACAATATAGAAAGTTCAACAGGACAATGATTTTCAAAACCATTGCAAATTCACAGGACCCAGCAAACAGATAATCAGCAGGGTTCCCATTGCACATTTTGGAGGTTTATTTCACCAAGTACCTCATACACATATCATATTAAGTACTTAAAATGCCAAACACTAGTTGATTTGGCAGCTTGCTGGATCAAATTTCAAGCTACCATAACAGAACAGTTCAAAATGAAGTTACTCAGCCGATTTCCGCAGCAGTTGAGAGGAATCCATTGTAATTCATCAGCATTTGCATCTGGGCAACAAGTGTATATAGCCATTCCGTCTCCTGAATACGAGACCATAGATGTTGATGCACCTATGACAAGTAACTCATTGCCAAGAGACTTGAAGGCTACACCCCATCCTCTTGAAGAATCAGCCCGCACTGGCACTGCTCCTAGCTGCCTCCATGTCTTGTTCCTCTTTGAATACACTTTGAGTTGATTCGATGACGTTTCTAGCGAGTATAGCTCATTGTTCACAACAGCAACTAGCGGTGGAGATTGGAAAGTGGCAACTGGTGTATCCTCTAACATATCCGGGATAAGTTCCCATGTCTTCTTATCATCATCATAGGCTTCTCCACATGTGAGGCATCTACCATCCTCGTTTCGCCCTCCGATGACATAAAACTTGTTATCCATGTAACAACCGGAGGAAAGTCGCCTCTTTTCCTGCATCCGGGGAAGGGTTTCCCATGTTTTAGTATCAGGATTGTATTTCTCAGCAGAATTTAGAACAGCACCAGCTTCAGTTACTCCACCAGCTACAAGGGCGAATGGACCGCAAGAAGCAGAAGCAAACAGACACCTTGGTGTAATCATCGAAGGACCCTTTCTCCAGCTATTTGTTTCAAGTTCATATCTCCAAACAACAACTCCATTTATCTCCCTGCCTGAAATAATCAAATGACTAGCAGCACAAACTGATTCTTTATCCCCTGAAGAGAAACAAGAATCTGCAGGCAAATCAGGTAGCTTCCTGTGTGAACTGAATTGTCGATCAAATGCCCACCAGCCACTGTCTCCAGTTGTAAATATAAACACAGATGATTCTTTAACCCCAAGTTCCCTTCTGATCTTGAAGAGTTCACCACTCTTAATAAGACCGAAAATCCGCTTGTTCACCAATGGAAATTTCCAGTATTCTGATCTTGTAACCCTTGCCAAAATCTGATTCTCCACCTCATCACTCAGCTGTGGAATTCCCGAGTAATCTGCATCCTGAGGTTCTTCACTTGAGGAGCCACCAATCCTGCCCTCACTCTCAAAAAATGCATACCTATTAGGGCTTTCTAATCTATCATTTTCACAATCACTACTGCTTTCTTCCCAGGTATTACAATTCCCCCATGATTCATTGGCACAATCCACCCCAATCATCATCCTTTTCTTACTGGTATTGTTATAGCTATATCTCAACCCCTTCATCTTTCACCCCCCTTTGTACATGGATCAGAACCTTTCAGGATTCAAAATATATCCTCTGCCATTTAAAAAAACAAAAAAAAAATCAAAAATCAGAAAGCTCATTATCACCTATAAGAGAGACCCACAAAAAATTTTTCCATATACCAAA
Source organism: Euphorbia tirucalli (assembly GCA_039660915.1). Classification (NCBI taxonomy): domain Eukaryota; kingdom Viridiplantae; phylum Streptophyta; class Magnoliopsida; order Malpighiales; family Euphorbiaceae; genus Euphorbia; species Euphorbia tirucalli. The sequence continues at coordinate 10,821,418 of CM077638.1, forward strand.
AAATCAGTGAACATGTGCATCCATAGATGAAAATACCAATTTAACATAACTTATTTAGGGGAATTGATTGTAAGGTTAGAAGCCATAGATAAACACAAAGCAGAAATCAAAAGCACAACCAGAAATAGATAGGCATATCAAAATAGACAATGATCAGGAAGAATTCAGTATTCACCCAAATGAGAAGTTTAATCCAATAAGCTGCTAAAGGCATGCCAAAGCACCAGAAATTGAAATGGAATTAACTAATTAAGGGATTGATATGCATTAAAAACGCAACAGAAAAAGGAATAAATAAATAAATAGAGACAGATAGGAGAAAAACCCACCGAATAAGTTCAAGTCCAAGTCAAGTCAAAGAAGTAAAAGAAGGGACGGTTATAGGGAGAGAAATGAAATCATGAAAACACAAGTCTCAAGGGGGAGGGAAGAAGAAGATGAGAAAAAAACCAAGAATTTGGAGTAAAGGAAGAAAGAGAAAGAAGAAATAAAATACTACTAAATACATAAGCAGACAATTGATAGTGAAGAGGAGAAGCCATAAAGAGGCAGAGAAAGAGGGTTTTATATGTTCAATTTCAGGAAAAAAAAAAAAAAAAACCTATTGATTTGGTGGAGGTTGATGCTTTAATCAAGTGTGCCGTGCTGATTCATTGTTTTATTAATTTATTTGTAAAAATTAAAATATTGGTTTTTGCTATTATCATCACCTCCATCAATCTTCAACATCGCAACACAAACCCAAATAAATAATGTTTAGTTTTCAAGAAAAGGCAATTCCTTTGAAAGCAGAGAAATATTCATATATATATATTTTCTCCTTCCTTTTTGTGTTTCTTTATGAAAGAGACTATTTTTTAAATTTGTCCATGAGAGGCAAAGTCTGTTGCTTTCCTCTCTTTCTTTCTTTCTTTCTTTTTTTTTTTTTTTTTTCTGTTTTAATAATTAAATAAAAAATTAACATTTCGAATTTCATGATGATATGTTAATTTTCTATGTATCTTATTTTTCTACTGTCTATAGTTGGCTCTCCAAAATACTAAAATAAATATATCGCTTTATAACTTAATATCATAGATTCATGGCACAAGAAATAAAAACTTTGTGAAGTTGAATTCGAGATATCCTACACAAGGTAATAAACGGTGAGTAGAGTTCTACGAACTTGCGACTACACCCTGATATTTAAAGTTAGCCATAACGTTAAGAGGATAAGAATAATAACTCAAGGTTTAAGGTTCTAACATTACTTCTATATAGTATACCATGTATGTAGAAGGATTCTGTGGCATAAGTCACGGTTATGTTGGACAATCAGTACCATGACACATTGGATAACTATTTTGTCAATCTTGGATACAAGTCATGGTGCCCAAAAAGGTTATCCAACTCCTATGTATCATTTAGTGTTATGACGCGTTTTTGTATCTTGATTCAATATAGTCTATTTGAGATGATCTCGTTCGTCTGTGTATTTAGTAAAATAAAATAGATACTTGCTGAATAAGATATGACACCATCCTTTCACGTGTATGTTAGTGTTAACAATACTCATTATAAGTATAATTAAATAAATATCGTAAATTAACGACAAATCTAATTTAGGATATGAGTATCTTGGTTAAAGATTAATCTTTCGGTAAATAAAAAAATCATCTTAAATTGACCCATTAATTAAATCAAATTACTCTGCAATCATCAATTATCATCCCATATTCCCAATATTAGATTTTGGTGATTAAAATTGTTTACTATTACAGTTCGTGTTATATTAATATAAATAATATTAATTTTTTTAGTTTTTTTAATTTTACTCTACGGATAAATATAAATTTGAAATAAAGTTTTTTCATACACATACATCTGATCTCTAATGCTTTAAAAGTTATTCTAACTTCCACCAAGAAGAAAACCAAAGAAAATAAAATTAGTTTAACAAAAAATATACATTTGATAAATCACAGCATATATGTAAGCGTCAACTTACCTCTGTACATATTAAAGTGCTGTCGTATTGGACCTGGAATGGGATCTGGAAGATCTGTAAAATACATAATTTTGATATTTTATAGTAAAAAATCCAAGATCTCATATTTCTTCATAAATATGATTGAAAATGTGAATACTGGTCTTCAATCTTTCATTAAACCTTATATTATATTTTAACAACTTGGAATTTTTCAGAGTACGGTCACTGCCCAAAGCGCAGTCCAATATCTATTCTTAATTTACAATTCCACCAATCAATGACAATAACCCATACATATTATAGGCATGTCGCCAATTTCACCAATAGCAAAACATAATTAAAATACTAAATGCATGCCATCACCATAATTAATTAGTGCTCAAATGGATGTTTATAAATTGGATGAGAGGACAACTGGTTTATTCTTTATAATGTAAATCATATTATTCAACATTTAATTCACATAACTTCTTCTTTTTTTTCTTTTTGAGAAATTAAAATTCACATAAAGTTTAAGTTGAACACAGTGTGCAATATCAATTAAAACGGGTAAATTATTCGTGAAAGACTTACAAAATGAGGTAATTTAAAAATAAAAATATTGACATATTTGTAAATTTTTTTTTTTTTTTTTTTATAGAAAAAGTATTTTGTGTAATTTTTCCGTAACAAAAAGTATATAAAAGCTAGCAAGCTGTACATTGATATATTACATGTAGCAATGTATTCATTTTAAGAAAAAAATATTTTATATATACACATTGATATTGATTTTGTGCTGATACTATATTCAATTTATACGACTTTTTTGGGATTATGCTCAACTCATACTAAATTAACAAATCCAGAGAGAATATAAATGCAAAATAGATGAATAAAATTCTAATTAATGTTTTGGTAAATAAAAAGAATATTGATTGATTTGTTACATTATTATCAAACTTTGATCATACATGTTGAAAAAGTAGAGCTTTAAGTGAATTTATAATGACTTTTTAATAGTTATTAGTTTAAAAATTAAGACAATTCAGGTAACTCCTTATCTTGTAATATTGTATTTATTAATCCATTGACTTGATTGAACCAAATTTAAGGGAAAATCAGTTGAAATGTTGAATATTAAATTTGCATGATGCGGGTTTCCGAAAGGTTCATTGTACATCAGGATTGTTAAATTAGCATTGAAATCCAAATATTAGATAAATGGACTAATCACACATCAGAGATGAATAGAATTATTATTATTATTATTATTAAATGTACTCAAAAGGAAATTATAGCATTCGCCTAGTGATACTCAGTGCCAACGGATTTGGAACATATGGCAACAACAATAAAAAAAAGAAAAGATAAAGATATCACCTGTCCAGTCCATAATCAAAACTTAATGTCGTTAATTATTTTTTTAATTTTGCAGTTATATATATGATCTTTATAGGCTTGCTTTTGGATAAAGCAGGCAAATGGAACGACAAGTGGTAGTTGGTCTAGAACCGAGAGCTAGCCTAAAACAAAAAAAAAAATTGGTGATTATAATAATAAATAGTTACAAACCCATTACAGATGTCCTATTCAGATTGTGGCAATCCAGAGTAGAATAGGGCCCTAATTAAAATTAAGGATAAATTAGTTTAATATAGAAATTAGTAAAACCAATTGGAAAGAAGATGCCAAGCCCTAAACCTAGACGGTGGAAAGTCTATTGGATAAGTCATTTGTTTTGAAGTTGTTAATCTTAATTAAGCAAAGTTAATTTGATGGGTTGGCTGTCCACTGAATCTGATTAGTGTGGTGGATTTACCTTTTTTTTTTTTTACTCTTTATGGGATTTTTATAATCTAAGTTTCATTATCGTACTCTTGTTATTTGCATTTGTTTTGCGACAGATGTTTCATTCTTTTAAACATTTTTAATTCTTAATGTCTCCTAATCTAAACATGTGATTGGCTACCTACATCACAAATCTTATATAATCTGCCTATGGATTTCCATTGAGATGCATGCTGTGTAATTAACATTTTCGTAAATTCTGTACGGTTTTTAGTATTTGATTTATTAATCGTACCAGCTGCACTACAATTTTAATTAAGTTCTTGATTTTTACTAGCTATGCTTCTTTATTAATTAACTGATCGATATTAGTCCGTTCAAGGAGAAATTTTAGAGTAGACCGTTCCACTGAAAAACTGACATATAAGCAATATGAATATTGGAAAAATAAAAAGTACATTAATAACTTTATTTTTGACTCTTAATAACTTTTATTTGAATTATTCTTATTTTATTTAATTGCTAATAACCGTAAATTTTTTGTTATGTCTTTTGATATTTCTTATTTGTTCAGTAAATCATGTTGCACAAGTTTTAACCGTGTATCTGATTCTATATTTAATAGAAAATTGGGGTTTTATTCGTTCCTCTTTTGAATCAAAATTTGTCGTTCTAACACAATTTCTTTTTATATTATGATGATAGTTTAATTTTGTTGACTTTTCAATTAATATTTTTTTATCAAATTAATTGTTTTTTTTTTAATTACATAATTGAAAGGTGTTGAATTTTGAACCAAAATTTGGATATTTTATCTAGACTTTTATGTTAAAATTTATTTTGATAGATTTCGGAATAGTTAACCAATACAATACTTAATTTGCAAATGGTCATAAAAAGAAGAGTACAATTTAAAAAATGGAGACTCAGCCAATTACATATAAGCTTAATTTGTGTAAATATATTGAATTAGCTTTCTCGAACTTAAATTAGTAAGTGACTTTTTTGGGATACTCAAAATGCCTATACATGATGCTTCAAAAATGGGGTAATATAGGATACCAATAGTATGAAAAGAAAGATTAGTGCCTTATCTTTAATAATTTTAAAATTCAGAAAAAGAAATATACATTTTTTTTGTTGAAATGGCGTAAAAAGAATTAGGCAAGTGCAGACCTTGATTATGTCTTCGAAATGCGACCAACTGATAACTTTCACTATTAGTAGATTGTGTTGTGGCCACCCAATATTATCTTTGACAAAGAATTTTTAACCGTCAACATCACTATAAAAAGATCAATTAGTAGATTTGCTGAGGATATGTCATTTCATACGTTGACACGTTTTATTTTTAATTCTTACCCTCCTCATAATCAAGATTAATTTAATTTAAGTAAATCGGAGGTTTGTAATAAAATCATTGGTTAATTAAGTTTGGTATAATCCCTTTTTGTTAGGGGTTATGAAGCACTCCTCTTGAACAAGACACTTGATTAAGGAGTCTGGTTCATTTACAGAAAGAGTTAATTTGCTGCAATTTCCAATCACATGCTACAAATCTCGACTTTGATTCGATATTTAAAGCTTGTTTGTTAAGAGATAATGGACTCAGTAAAAGTATAAATTTTCATTATATTGGAGGCCTATTAAAATGTTTGATAACCCATTTTAATTTTGTTGTATTAGAATGCCAAACCGATTATTGAAATTGTGCTCCTTACCTTTGTAATTAACAATACAAGTAAAAAGTACATGAATTTTCATTACACCCAATATATGTAAATCCCAATTTCTCCATTCAATTCATCTCATCTCTCATGCTCAATCTCACATACCCTCATTTGATCCGTCTCACCATTAGTCTTTGAATTTGCTAAACAAATATGATAATGGAATCAATATTTCATTATCCTATTACTTTCCAACTTTGATTACATTACCTAGTTCATTAAATTGCGTTTCACTGCAATGTACCAAACATCACCTTAAGTATTCTATTTTGCCACAATTGTCCTTTTGGGCTATTCAGTTATTGCAAAGATCAATCAACTCCAGACAATGGTTGAACTTACTGGTTAGAAGATGCATGGTCATTATATCATATCGTATGCAGTACTAATTTTAGTAAACCAGTGTTTCATTCAAAAATAATATGTCAAATAAAATAATAACTTCAATTCATATTAATGTGTTTCTTTCTTTCATGAAATATCTCATTCTTTGTTATATAGATATATACCATTTTGACTATCCCAATGAAAGACAATATTCAGTGAAACTGAATTGAACTCTAGCCAAGCATCGTTTCCAACTAGCTTTTTTTACTATTTTAACTATAATTATGTACTCTGCTTTGGCAGCGGATAATGTAATTGTATGCCGCAAAGTAACTTTTTCAACTAATATCGCTACTATTAAGGATAAACATATAACTCATATGGATCTTTTTCTGTTAATATCAGTATAGTCTAAATTAACATAACCAACCAACAAATTTCCAAATAAGTGTTAGTAGTACTTCATAATTATTCCAAGAACCATTTCACAGCTTGTCAATGTTGTTTTCTATGATTAAACGGATATCTGCTCCCGTGAAATTGTTTTCTCTTCATCCCTTTACAAGTCATAGTACTTCCTTTTTTTTAAGGGAGATTTGAAACGCAAAGTCACTATTCATTATTACCAGTTTGATAAATAAAAATTTGCAATTTGAGGGGCTCAACAAATTGCGAATTGAAATTATAGGATCTCTTTTAACTTATTCTCTTATTACATTGTGAGCTTTTACATCATTGAATATATCCATTCGAAATTACTTAGATGATGACAAAATGAACAAAGATTGAAATTCCTTATTTCTATGCAACAATGTACTAATAGTTCCGTGATTTTGTTTCAATCACGAGCTACTATATTTAGTTATGTTATAGCAAAAGAAAATCTAACACAATGAAAAACAAAAAATAATAAGACAATCTTTAAGTACAATGTCTGGAATAGCACTGTAATTGACTTATCTAGGATGGAGTTAGACTTCTTTTCTCGGGGGGCCAAAAAATAAGATATAATAATTTTGAAAAAGATATTCGTGTAAAACATATAAGTAACAATAATAATTTGGAAACACTAGTTTGTAACAAAAAATTACAGTAGGTTTTCATAATAAAAAAAAAAAAAAAAATTGCAGCATCTAGTAAACCAAAAATTGCAGCAACTAACTAAATATAAGCAACTCAATTATCAATTCTACAAACACAGGCATAAAAATTCAATCAACTGAGAGCAAAACGGCAAAACCAGTCCAAAAAAATTAGCATTGAAGCTGAGATTTGATAGCAACTTAAGAATTAATCCCACTTCAGAATGAAGATAATAGATAGGAATGATAATTCAATGCATAAATTCAATAATAACATATTTCTTCTTCTTATCTTACGATAAATCAACTTAATGTTAACCTAAATTAAAAAAAAAAAATTAATTACTTGGCTAATTGATTGCTACTGTTATTTTTATAATTATATTCAATACCTTGTTTGGTTGCTTTGTCGATGCGTTGCCGGCTTGTCAAGGTTACTGCCAGTCCCAAAATCGTTGAAAATTGAGTAAAGTATCGATTATCGAACTCCAAAAACGAGTCAAAGAAAGGGGAGAAACAATTGTGATTTGTTTGTGTAATAGAGAAGCCGGATAATTATCAAGAGGAGTGATATATGGAGCCCAAAGTAAAATATTCACGTAACTCCACTTAAATCCAAATATTACAAAAATAAAATAAAATAAAAAATTATAAGAATTATAAAATATCGGGGGACCAAGGCCCCCACCTGTCAAGGGGTGCCTCCGCCCTTGCGCTTATCTCTCTTGAAGTTGCTTAATTAAGACATGTGAATTATCTTCCACAATTACCTGATGAATGTTAAATTGTTTAAGCTAGGATAGAGCTTCTTTATAGCTAAGTGATTTTGCTAGGAGAGTATTCTGGGAGCTAGAAATTCCACCAAAATGACAAACAACAAAACAACCTTGACGATAACATAGTGAAAATACTTTCCATAAATTACAAGTTAATTTGAATTTATTTTTATTTTTATTTTGCATCTGATGTTGCCAGTATATATGCTTATTTAAAAATTTCAATATATGATTATATGCTGCCAGTATACACGCTTTATTTCAAAATTTCACAATTAAATAAGAAAATAATTTGGGAGATTTTATGTTTTACAACGGTATAATACATCATGTTTATGGAGATTATGGTAATATACTATTATATCTTCTATGGAAAAAATTCTAAAATTTGTGTAGTGAGTAGTGAGTGGTAGACTTGTTCACGGGATTGGGTATCTGACCAGGCTTATAGCATTTGGATCGGATCTGATTAAATATATTTTAAAGATAAATTGTAAAAAATATCTTTGTTTTAGGTTTTGTTTTTGAACTCTGCCTTTTCAGAATTACTTTTCTACCTATTGGTTTTCCTTTATAATTGTTTGAATTATCTTTTTTTCTTAATTCATATCTTTTGTACATTTTCTTTTTTCAAAAATCTCTTTCAAACTTTTCAAATTTATTCAAATACGTGATTCTACTTTGTCTATAATTCACTATCCTTTTTTTATAATTTTAATCTAATTTTGCATTTATCTTTCAATCTTTTTTTTTTCTCTTCAAAACAAGATATATATATATATATATATATATATATATATATATATATATATCGATATTTTTCTTCATTAAGATATAACTAATTATACCTTTGAATCTTAGGGTATAATAACTGTAATAGTGTATCTTAAGGTATAACTAAGATACAATCATTGTAATAGTGTATAACTAAGGTATAATCAATGTAATAATGTATCTTAAGGTATAGCTAAGGTATAGTTAAGATATAACTAAGGTATAACTAAGGTATAATCATTGTAATAGTGTATCTTAAGATTTAACTAAGTGTATAATTAAAGTATAATCACTATAATAGTGTTATTATACCTTAGTTATACCTTTGATACTTTTATTATACTTTAGTTATAATTACTGATATACTAATACACTGATTATACATTAGTTATATCTTCTGATACACTAATTATACCATTCTGACAAACTGATTATACTTTGTTTATATATTATTTGCACCTTATTTATTTATTGTTTAAGCATTGTAGTGTATAACAATATATAAGTAATGTATAATAATGTATAAGCAGTGTATAATAGGATATCAGAAGGTATAAATAAGGTATAATTAGCGTATCAAAATGTATAAATAAGGTATAATCAGCGTATCAGAAGATATAGCTAAGGTATAATTAGTGTATTAGTGTATCAGTAAGTATAACTTAGGTATAATCAGTGTATCGGAATGTATAAATAAGGTATAATCAGTGTATTAGAATATATAACTAAGGTACAATCAGTGTATCAGTAAGTATAACTAAGCAGCGTATTAGAATGTATAACTAAGGTATAATCTATATATCAGTGTATCAGTAAGTACAACTAAGATATAATAAGAGTATCAAAGGTATAATTAAGGTATTACTAAGGTATAATAACAATATTACAGTGATTATGTCTTAGTTATACCTTAAGATACACTATTACAGTGATTATATCTTAGTTACACCTTAAGATACAAAGGTATAATTAGTTATACCTCAGTAAAAAAAAAGTCGGAAAAAATATATACACATGCATCTTGTTTCGAAGAGAAAAAAAATAAAAAAAACTTTCTATAGTCGTATGACGAAAAGTAAACGGTTTAAGAGATAAATACGAAATTAGATTAAAATTATGAAAAGATGAGAGAAAAATATTGACAATGTATAATCAAGTATTTTAGTAATTTTGAAAAGTTTGAAAAAAATTTTGACAAAAATTTCCTGTTCATATAAAAAGAAAGAGGCTGCCAAAATATAAGTATTTTTGTAAAATTCCCTATTTTCTATGTAGCATGACCCAAACCCTATCAAACCCGATTATTTTTTTTTTTTTTGGTGGATAGTACTTGAAATTACAAATAAAGTCACAGCCCGGTCCGATTGCCCGAATATATATAAAATATAATATTTAATATATTATTATTATTATTATGAAAAAAATATAAATTTTATAAATATCATTTTTTTGAATTTTAGACAAAAATTTATATAATTCAGGAGGACTAAGCCGGCTAGGCCATGGAATTCAGTTTTTGTGGCTCAGGCCGGGCTCAAAGTCTGGTGTGGGTTAGGTTAGGCTTTGGTTAAGGGCATTTTTATGTGCAGCCCACAAAGAGGTATACTTGCACAAACACCATTCTGAATTAAGGATTTACAATTAGGAAGAAAGCATTAAATCAAAAATAATTATTTAGAATATATATATTTAAATGCTTAGTTTTCTGTTTTGTCAGTATTTATTTAACAAAACCTCATTAGTTTCTTTTGTTCAAAGGAATATTTAAGTATAATGATAAAGTTTTTAAAACTTTAACACAAATATTTATACAATGTACATCTAATAACAGAATTCTATATATATTATTGATTCTTCACATATTTGTAATCTTTAATTTTTTACTGTTTTATTGTTTATGAAATGTTTTATGTAAAAATATTAATAAAAGTTGTTTAAAATTTGTAATCAACAAAAACAAAGTATCTCCATAGTATCAGCTAGTTATACTTATCATATACTCAATGCATACCTCATATATACTAATATTTTCATAAATAATTTTTTCCATTATTTTTTATTACTTTCCGAAAATTTGTGCCATTTTTGTTAAAAGAAAAAAAGAACCATATGGTAACGGTTAATTGGGCCTGCGTTTGGAAAGCAATTATTTGGACTTAACCAACAAAGCCCAATCCAGTGGGTAACCGGGTCAAACCATGGCAGCTAAACAAACCCGAGAAACCAACACAACTAATGAACTAACTCATATCCACAGCAGAGCATAGCCAGGACTCATCCACCTATCCATCCATGGCTACTTCTCTTTCTCTCTCTAACTTCCTCTCCTTTCTTCTTCCCTCTAAACCACCGCCCAAGCCCGCTCCTCCTCAGCTCTCTTTCTCTTCCGTACCAACTCAATCTCTATCTCAAAAGACCAAGGATAAGCTGATTCCACCTGTGGCCCAGGAGAACCACTCTGCTTCTTTATCTCCTGAATTATCCGCAGTTATCAATCCAGCTCTCGCCAATGCGAATACTCTTTTCTTTAGATCGGCCTACAATGTGCAGGTGATTGTGGACGATAATGAGCCTGAAGAGAGGCTGTTGGGTAGGTTCAGGAGAGAAGTGATGAGGGCTGGCGTCATTCAAGAGTGTAAAAGAAGACGATTCTTTGAGAACAAACAGGATGAGAAGAAACGCAAGTCCCGTGAAGCTGCTAAGCGGAATCGGAGAAGGTTTGTGTTTTTTTTTTTTTCTTTTTTGCTCTTTTAATTTGATTTTCCTCTTCTTGTTTCATGGAATGCTGAGAGAATTCCAAGGACAATTATGAAAATTGAAGGAAACATAATTTAGTGTTACGGTTATGAGGTAATTCGTTCGTGGTGAAGTTGAAGTACAATTCGCTTAATACCAGGAATTGTGAATTACGAATTTTCTTAGTCTTTTAGGGGATGAGGTAATTGTTGGAAAAAGAGAGCATATTGCAGAGTGATGATGAGATATTGGGATGCAGGAAATAAAAACTTAGTTTCAATCATGGCAGCTTGTTAATTTTGGGGATATCTTTTGTTCTGGATTTCTAGCTGCAAACATTTTGAAGATAAGATGAACTTTTGTAGGTCAAGACAATTCCTTTGGTTCTAACTTGTAAGCTGTAGAAATCGTAATAGTTAACTTTAATCACTCTTCTCTGCTGTTTTGAGCAACCCTGCATTTTGGATTGGGGGTTTGTGTGTTTTCTGTCATATTCTTGTATCTAAGCTGGTTTTTGAACTGTTCTGGTCTATAGACTATATGAATTTCTTTTCATAAAATGAACTGCAATATATAGTCTCACAATAGTCTGTGTTTGAGGATGCCAATTGCATCTTAACCCCAATAATGAAGTTGAGTTTAGTTTGTGTTGATTTTCTGGTGTACTTCTCTGATATTTCTGGAAGGGTGTTAATGGATTCTTCATGCTATGATTATGGTTGTTTTGCAAAACTTCCTATGTTATGAACTAGAGATGTGCTCTGCTCTTGAGGTTTTAATATGTTTTCCTTCTTAATCTGCTATATTAGATTGTAATTTCTCAAGGCCTGTCTAGTCTCTTTGCAGTGAAATTTAGTAATGCTAACAAATGTGTCAAAGAGAATGGAAGCCATATATAACCTTCTTCTTTCTCTGTCAAGAATTTCTTTTTATTAGAGATGTGATTCATTTTGGTTATAATTGCGGATTGTATCTCTTCAAACCAGGCGTCCCATGTCAAGAAATGCTCCTCCAAACAGACAGGAAACAACTACAAGCAAGAAGGACGATGATGACGAGGATAACTGGGAAATGCCTGAAGGACTGTAAAATTTTCGAATGTGATTCTGAGAAACTTGTTTAAAAGTAGTTACTTTCTGATTATTTGCATTCCCATTTTGTTACATTTTGTATCTAAGGTAAGCATAGCTCATTTCTTGAATGGATTTGAGGACACTTTTTGGTTATAGGTTCTGAGCCATTCCTGGACAACATTCTATTTCTGATTCTGATTCTGAAGCAGGTAAATACTAATAGTATTTTTTTCTCATGAAATTCATTCTGTCAGGAGATGATTGAATCTTGTTGGATTGTTAAAGACAATGTATTCACTTCTCACCATACTTTTATGATACTCATCTAAACAAAAAAATCACAATTATATCTCCATATTTAAAAAAAAAATTTCCTCGTCATGGTTGAACTTAGATGCTCAGTTTGTCCATCATGCGTTTTTGATCGAATGATTGTTCTTGTTTAGGCTCGGATATTCTCGCGACTTTGGCCAATTTTGTTGGTTCCATTTTTTTTTTGTTTGTTTTAGGTGTTTAGCGATTCATGTTGCTCGTAAGTTAGTTTAAACATCTGGTTCAGCGGCTGAAATGATTGAATAGTGTTCTCAGCGTTTCCATTCTGTTTTAAGCTTCTATTTTGCTTCATCAATATTGATGAAGAATTGCACAAATAAAAAAAATTTCCAAATGGTTGAAGTTGGATGCTCAATTTGTCCATCATGCTTTGGTTTCCGATTCAATGATTGTTCTTATTTAGGCTCGGTTCGTCTTCATTGCAAGGGTTTAGCCATTTATGTTGGTTCTCGTTGTTTTATTTTCATTACGCGACCAATGAATCATGATGTTAATGAGTTAGCTCAAAGTAACATTTGGTTATGTGGGTGACAACGGTTGAATAGTGTTCAATTCTGTTAAAGCAGTTACTTTGTTTGATCCGATAAAAATATAATCATCTCATAAAATTGCACAAATAAAAACAAACAACTGTTTGAAAGGGAAGAAAATGTAATTTAAATTTAAGATGAGAAGCATTTCATTGGAGATTTTCCAGCAGCAACAGATAATAACTCTAAAGTAATACCCTTACCCATAAGTTGTTTGTACTTGGAATCATCAAGAAAAATCCCAAGATCATTGATCTTTTTGTCCAAATCATCACAGCAATTAGCATGCATGGTGTAGATGTTGCTTATATCCTTGTTGCTCTCACAAAACCCACCATAATATTGTCTGTCTATAAAACGAATATCTATACCAGTCCTTTTAAAATCTTCATAGTGAGCCATCTGACAAACAGATTTGTGCTTTGTGTGAGGATAAAGAACATTAATCAAGTTCCAAAGGACTAGGAACTCAATTGATATTACATTTGCCTTCATGTAAAAGAACCCCCCACTTGTCACCTTTCCATTGTAGTTTTCAATTCCATTTCTTAATCTTGAATATGAGTCGCACCCTATTGTTATTTCAGCTTGAGCATTAAAGAGTGGGAATGGATTTCTCAGCCACATCACATCTGCATCCTTCATCACAAATATTTATATGTCGGTCATTCATTATATTCTCCATAATTTAAATATTGATGCATGTACTTGGCACAATTTGTTAATTTACTCACGTTTAGTTCTTGTATTTTGTGAAATTTATCAATTTGGTCTGTGAATTTCAATTATTATATTGCATTCAATCATTATACCAGACGGGCAATCTGAAATACTTAATTGGTGACCAAATTGACAAAATGCACCCAAATATATTGGATTAAATATGCCACCACTGAAATTCAGATATTAAGTTGAGAATTTGCTTAAAATATATGAATTTAGATGCCACAAGTGAAGTTTAGAGATCATATTCGCAAAGGCAAAACAAAGTTTTAAGCTCCAAAATTTTGCATATTTGATCTATTGCATTTGACTAGGGCTGTCAAAATGGATGATAACACGTTAACACAATTAGTGTAACATACAATTTGGTGGATTAGGGTTGATGTTATATGTATTAATGTCGAAAATAGATTGACACGTGTAACCCATGCAATAAATGGGTCATATTAATGTTAACTCGCTATCTATTTATGACACGATGAATGTGAAGGTGACACGATACCACGAATTAAAATAGGCTATGACATGATAACATGACTTGTGGAACACGCACATTTAGCGAATTGGAGTTGAAGTGATACGAATTAGTATCAGAAATGGATTGACACGTTTAACCTGTCTAATGATTGGGTAGTGTTAATGTTGACCTTATATGTCTTATTGTCAAACCTTACACGAGACTATAACCCATTTTGACATCCGTACTCTTAATCTTAGCTAAAGTTGTTGAGCCCTTAAATTGTATATATATTTATTTTTATTCTAATAAACACTTGATTGAAATCAAATTTTTTCTATCTTCGTTTTTTGTAGCTGTATCAAACGTCTTTTATGGTGTAAAAGTGTTGTTTGTATCTAGAAGGTAAAGTGAAATTACGTGAATTAAATGAAGCACATTTTGCTATTCCTCCCAAAAAAGCCAATGAAGAAAGGATTAGAGACTAACCGTATAAACAGCATTGTAACCAAAATGAAGAACTTGAAGGAGAAGTTGAATCCTCAAGTGGTCAATTGTAGGGTAATTAATGGAGCTGAAAGATCCCTTTGCATCATATACAATTGAATTGGTTTGAAGGTAGAAGCAATGAGGATGATGAATGGTTTCACAGTATTCGACAGATTCAACATCCAAACAAACAATTACCACGTGATTCAATAGATGTTTCGTATTTTCCCCAATTTCTAAACTTTGAAGAAATAGATCAAGAATTGAACCACTTCTCGCCCATGATTTCTCCACTATTGTCAATATTACTGTTCTTGTTGACATTGATGCTGCTCTTAATACTTCTCTTAGTTTCTTTTCACTCCCTGAAGTCTTCAACAACAAATGTTAGATTTTTCAACAACAAAATTTTATCAAATTTAGTTGTCAAATACACATCGTTACAACTTTATAAAGCAACATACCACAATTTTTGTATTACTACCTATATCTATGCAACAAAAACATTTTAGTGCGAAGGTTTTTTTTTTTTTTTTTTCATGTTATAGCATGTGATTTAACCTCTTTTCTTTTTCATTCGGTTGAAAAGGTTATATGACTTATTTAGTTTATGAGAAAATATTTTCTAATTTGATTTTCCATTCTCTAGTTTTCCTCATTTTTCTCTTTCTCTAGATGAAAAAAAAAAAATTTGCAAAATTGAAAAGCTTGTTTTTGTGTCCCCATTTTTCAATTATTTTCTTTTGACTTCTCCTTTATTAAAGCTAAAAATATAAAAATTATTGGCAAATAATTAATCATATATACTCATTAAAGAGAAATTAAATAAGAATAAGAACATTAAAATAAGGAATTGAATGTAAAAAAAAAAAGAAAAAAGAAAAATATAGAAATAAAGATAGCAAAACATAGAAAAAGGTATTAAACAAAAAACAATGGAAAAGTGATATTATTAAGGTGGGGGAGGATTACCAATATAACACGATTTAATTGTGAATAAAAGTATTCATACAAAGAAATTAAAAAAAGATGAATTAATAAAGTAAAAAGCATCTTACTGAAGATTGATGAGTCAACATCCTGTTCTTGCGTTTTACTGGAGTTGTTGGATCAGAAGATTTAAGGGAAATTAAAAATAAAAAAATCATGATCAACAAAATTAATGTAAAAATGAGTAATTTTGTGGGTCTAAATCTATCCATTGAGTTATTTTCAAAATGGGTCTTGTTTGTTGCTTAGGTGTCATAGGAAAACAAATATATTAGGTTTAACATTTTTATTTTAGAATAATTTCATAAGTAGTAAAACATTTAATTTTATTATCCGATTGGATTGTCCTTCAATTTATACTACTATAATTAATAATTTATTTATTATGAATTACCAAAAAGTCGGTTTTCCCGTGGATTGTTTAATTAAATGTATTCCACCATTTAGTTAAATGACAGTGACTTTAATGGTAGGTTATTTCTTTATTATAGTTATTTGCAATTTTGAATACTATTTTTCCAGATCCACAGTAGAATAAAAAAATATAAATAGTAAAGAATTAGCAAGAAAAACATAAAAAAATAACTGAAGGATAAAAAAATCGGTTGGTAATTATTTTTGCTTTGGCGAAATTATTTTAGAGACAAACTAAACTAGATATTAGTAAAAAGTTTTATATGTTAATTGCTTCTAACCAAGTAACAAAGGACATAATGTTAAAAAAACATTTTCTATATTTTAAAGTAAATTATGTACTAATTGGTTTGATATTTATTAATATTTCATTTATCTCTCTTAATCAATTATTTTTATAATTTAATTTTTTTAGATTTTTTTAAAAAAATTTTCTTCCATAGATTTAGGTTGTATAAATAAATGGGCAATGAGACACAACAATTATAAGTTAAAATAGGCATCTAACAGATAAATAATTTTCTTTTTTTTTTTAAAAAAAGAAGTGTTTGAATATATATGGAAAAATGGTTGGATGCATCAAAAATGTGTGATATACGTGTTTGTGATAAGAAGACTTTTCCAGTCATTAGGAAGATGATGAGATGGTGACAGATTTTCATAATTTATTAGATAATAAATTCTATTCTATGTTGAATGATTTATTGCCTAGTTGGACAAGCAATTCGATTATCCACATCCATTCCAATCTTAAATTATTTTTCTTTTATAAGCTTTTATCCTTTTCTCACCAACAAATGAAACTGTCCATATTTTTTTTTTCTTTTTTACCATAATCTCATGATTCTATGTACATTACTTTGATAAGTTTTGATCATGATGTCACAAATACATTAAAGTATAAATTTTCGAAGATGATAAAAATTTACACAATTAAAAATTAGACTTTAGAATTTAAATCAAGAATATCTGTTTATTTTATGTTCATTAGTAAGACAAAAAAACTAATTATCACGTAGTCTCTAAGAGAAGTTTTCACTTACCATACGTTAACAAGAGATAAATCTTTTCGTTTCCATGAAACTTGAAGCATCTTATCCAACAAAGAAGATCAATGCGTGCTTTTATCTTGAAATCCAATCAACAGAGAAGTTGCTATTGAAGTTATCCTTCAATATTGAAACAATCATATTGTATCAGGACTTTCCAAATTCATTCAAATAGCTAGCTATTACCTGATTTGGTTAATCTATTTTCATCTCTCTAACGGCTAGAGACTTGTGCCAAATAGTCATCAAATGGCTAGTTAAATAAACAGCCTATAAATTGAAGTTTATGCCCATTTGAAAATATTGCTGAAACTCTAAAGAAGAAATAAACTTTAAGAAAAAAAAATTCATAAGTAGAATAATTTAAATATATTAGGTTTAATATTTTTATTGTAGAATAATTTCATAAGTAGTAAAACATTTAATTTAGAATCCACTTTGTCCTTAAATTTATACTACCGTAATTAATAATTTATTTATGATGAATTACCAAAAAGTCGGTTTTTCTGTGGATTGTTTAATTAAATGTATTCCACCATTTAGTTAAATGACAGTGACTTTAATGGTAGGTTATTTCTTTATTACAGTTATTTGCAATTTTGAATACTATTTTTCCGGATCCATTCTTAATTTTTAAAATAACAGAAACTACAGTAGAATAAAAAAATATAAATAGTAAAGAATTAGCAAGAAAAACATACAAAATAAATGAAGGATAAAAAAATGGGTTTAAGAGACAAACTAGATATTAGTAAAAAGTTTTATATGTTAATTGCTTCGAACCGATTAACAAAGGACATAATATTAAAAAAACTTTTTCTATATTTTAAAGTAAATTATGTACTAATTGGTTTGATATTTATTAATATTCCATTTATCTCTATTAATCAATTATTTTTATAATTTAATTTTTTTAGATTTTTTTTTTTTTTAAAATTTTTCTTCTATAGATTTAGGTTGTATAAATAAATGGGAAACAATAAAAACAGGTATCTAACAGATAGGGCTGACTTTAAAGCGTGCAAAGTGAACGGAAATTTTTTTTTAAGAAAAAGAAAAGAAAAAAAGAAGTGTTTGAATATATATGGAAAAATGTAGGGGTGAACAAACCCTAACCGAAACTGAAAAACCGAACCAAACCGAAGTTACAAAATCGAACCGAATTAAAATAAGTTTGGTTTGGTTTTGATTTTTATAAGTCAGTTAATTTAATTTTTGGTTTGGTTTTTATTGAAAAACCAAAAGAAAAACCGAACCGAACCGATAATTAATCATTAATATAATATTAATACATATAATTTGCAGCTCTGTTGCGTTTTTCTTCTTCCTTTTTTTCAATTGTAATTAAACTACCTTAGCCCCCAATTACCAAATCAATTTCTCCCTTTTTTTCCCAAATCAAAACTCTTTCAATTGTAATCATACCTAGTAGTTCCCAATTCCCAAATCAATTTTTTCTTTTTTGATTTCCTAAATCATATTCATCAATGTGCGTCTCTGTCTTCACCTTCTGCTTTCTCCCTCTTATGTAAGTTTCTCTCTCCTGGAGTTTTTCTTATTATTGTTTCTGTTTTTGTTGTCTCAATGAAATGAATTGGTTATGGTCTCTGCAAATTCGTTTGTTATAGAAAACGACGCCGTTGTTTCTGATTCTGATTTAAATTCTCCCTTGTGTTTTACAGTCTCTAATGGTATCTATTCGCCGGCAAAGATTTATTTTTTTTATTTAATTTAATTCTTTTACAAAACAATAGCTAATAAAATATTCAATTATATTTAATTATCATTATTATAGATTTTGCAATACTAATTTCAAGAAAGGTGGCAAATCTAATTTATAATAAGATACAGATTTTATCTTTTAAGAATTGGTAGTTTGGTTTTAAACCAAACCGAATCAAAACTGATCCGAACCAAATTTAAATTGGTTTAGTTTTGGTTTTTATAATTTTTATAGTTTAGTTTTTGATTCGATTTAGTTTTCAAACCAAACCGTAATTTGCTCACTTCTATGAAAATGTGTTATATATGTGTTTGTGATAAGAAGACTTTTCCTGTCATTAGGAAGATGATGAGATGGTGTCAGATTTTAATAATTTATTAGATGATACATTCTATTCTATGTTGAATGATTTATTGCCTAGTTGGACAAGCAATTCAATTATCCACATCCATTCCAATCTTAAATTATTTTTCTTTTATAAGCTTTTATCCTTTTCTCACCAACAAATGAAACTGTCCATATTTTTTTTTTCTTTTTTTCGGTAATCTCATGATTTTATGTATATTACTTTGATAAGTTTTGATCATGAAGTCACAAACACATTAAAGTATAAATTTTCGAAGATGATAAAAATTTACACTTAAAAAATTAGATTTTAGAATTTAAATAAGAAAATTTGTTTATCTTATGTTCATTAGTAGGATAAAAAACCAATTTTCATATAGTCTTTAAGAGAAGTCTCCACTTACCATACGTTAACAAGAGACAAATCTTTCCGTTTCCATGAAACATGAAACGTCTCGTCCAACATAGAAGATCAATGCACGCTCTTATCTGGAAATCCGATCAACAGCGAAGTTGCTATTGAAGCTATCCTTCGATATTAAAACAATTACATTATATCAGGACTTTCCAGATTAATTCAAATAGCTAGCTATTACCTGATTTGGTTAATCTATTTTCATCTCTCTAACGGGTAGAGACTTGCCAAACAGTCATCAAATGGCTAGTTAAATGAAGAGCCTATAAATTGAAGTTTGTGCTCATTTGAAAATATTGCTGAAACTTTAAAGAAGAAATAAACTTTAAGAAAAAAAAATTGAGTGCTTAAAATACATCTCTTAATCAAAATCTAGTTTAGTTGTACTACTTGTAAGAAGTAGCGACTTAATGTTTCTAATTTTGCAATGAGAGTTTTTACCGAGGGAGATAACATTAAGTTGTAAAGATATTTGAATTCTATCTTGGAAAAAGAATTCAAAATGGATTGTAAACTTTTAAGGGAAGACAACTTGGGGAGAGGAGTAGGCAACAAAAATTGAACCTCTATAAATTTACTGTGTTTAACATCCTTAACTCTTTACTTTACTACTACCTATTTATGATTGCTTGCTTTTGTGCCTTGTTGCTATTGATTATGAGTTCTAATTCATTTCTGTGAAAAAAGATATTGATGTTGGTAGTTTGACTGACAAAAGTATTGAATCAATACAGTTAGTGAGAAGCACAACAACAATCATCACTATCGAACATTACTATTGAAGTTACTTGATGATTGCGTTAAATTTCAATATTATTATTGTACTGTTAACTTAATAAATTTCTCAATACTAAAGAAGTTAATTGGTAACTACGTGACGGTTGATAATGAATATCCTTACTATTGATTGTATTTTTCAGCTATATTGATTCATATTGAATTGATTTTGAAAAAAGTTTTCAAAATAATCAACGTTTTGAAGAATTTATTTCACCTCCTTTTAGGTTACAAAACCTAAAGGAACAATATATGTAAATAAGATTACAATAAATAAGAGTTGAACTTGTACGATGAATCAGTTGAAACTCATATTTTTCAAATTTATTTGAAATTAAAGTATCCATTATGTGTAAATTTAACCTAATATATTACTGTGGAATGTAAACTCCTTTATAACTCTCACTAAGATCTTTGGTTTAACTTTTGTACCAATTAGAATGAGTGGATTAAGTTTTTTAAACCTTACTCTAGCAAACAAAATATGAATGAACTTAGAGATCTAATGAACATTAGTTCAATTCGACGTTTCCTCTCTTGCATAGAAATTAGGAAAATGTTAAAAAAAAAAAAATTTCCATGGTTTTGTCGGTTTGTAGATCGAGGGTTATGTTCTAAAACGATACAAAAGTAGGACACATATTTTTGACGATTTTGCAAATCAAGGGTTTATCACCTAATATGCTCTCTTAAAACTTTCATTTTTTTTAGCATTTTTTGCATTTTTTATGATATTTTTTTCATTTTTTGCATCATTAATTAATAAAAATATACTCACTTTTCGAAAAATTCAAAACTTCCATACCAAAATCCATTGTATTTTAATAAACAAATTTGAAAATTTTTAAGTGAAAATTTGCAAGAGAAATTTAGGAGAGTGTATTCGATGATAAATTATTGGTCTGTAAAATTGCCAAATCACTTATCATGGTTTTGTACCGTTTTAAAACACAACCCTCAATCTGCAAACCAGCAAAACCAAATGATTTTTTTTTTTAGCTAGAAATTATATTTATGGTTTTCATTTGAAATTGGCTGTATTTTAAATTTATTGAAAGCTAATTATTTATCCCTTACTTAGTGAATAAATAGATTTCACAAATTGGTTTCATTCCTAAAAAAAAAGAAGAAGAAAATTTAGAGAACATTAGGTTATTATTTATTGTATCTGAATGCTGAGGGTAGGGTTTTGATGCATCCATCTAATTCTTGACGTAATTTAGTTTTTGTTGCATAAAATAGAGCCGACCTTTTTACATACATATTAATTTTATGCTTTAAGAAAAAAAACTAATAAGACTAAAAAAAATGAATATTGGTGTATTTTATTGATAAATATACATAATAAATGAGAATATAATAAAAAAATTAAAATTAACTAATATTTATAAATTTGAAAATTTTCAATAATTTGAAATGGTCTAAAATGAAAAACACTTGGTTAATTAACTTGGGAAGAAAATAATATAATATTAAAAAGAAAAAATATTGGAAATTATTTGACAACATAGAATTAAGAAATGAATAAAAAAAATTTGGTTGTCCAATTATTTAGCATTGATGAAACTCAATGTGGCGTCTCGAGAATGTAGTATTGCATCCCCTTTATCCATTTTTATTATTTATTTTGTGGAAAGAAAAATGAATCGAATGGTGTGGAAATAGTCCATGTGATAAAGGAACGGATGGCGTGGGACATGGGCAGTTGGCTCTTGCTATATAATTTTCGTTAAAAAAATTCAAAACTTTAGTTATAGTTATCAGCCTATCACAATTTCAATTTTACTTTATAATGTATTTAATTATATTTAAAGAGTCCAATTTTATTCTACAAGTTTTCCTCGGCTCGATTTTACCAATTATGTTTGGAGAATTATAGATCTTTATTTCTTTTCTTACTTTTAATACATTTTCGTATTTCATATATAATTCTATCATTCTAGTACGTTTAATTTAATTTTAGCACAATCATGTTTATATATTTTATTTTTTTTATACTAATTAGTTTGGGTCTTATCTAAACGGATCCGTTTTTCACTATCAATAGTTTATTAATAATTCTAAAAATATTCCAATATATACACATTATAAAAAAATATATTTTGACAAACATGTCTTGACAACTCTTGTTACATACTACTAATACAAAGGTAATAGTCAATTACATAGTGTTTAGATGGTCAAAATAATATTACATTAGTCAAGATAATGAATTAATGTGGTAAATACATCACAAAAAAATATTTTATGTTATATCCGAATTTGACATGTTTTGTAACATGCGTCAGTGGTCCTTTTCATGGATTTGGAATATATATAAATATATAAATAAAAGTGTAAATGTGTTGATCTAATCCCATCCCATGCTGTGGTTGCCAATGCCACCTCTTGTCTTCTTCCATTATTAAATTCTCATCACAGTAGCCTTTCAATCACCCCAAGGGCCAATTTTATGTTCACCGTTTGATTTCAAGATCTGCTCATAGGCTCGCTACACGTGGCATGTTCCTAGTGGTTGCCGTGAGACCGGTGCTTATCTGTCAACCAAGCGGAGAGAAGAGGAACCGGTCCCAGATTAAAAGGATATGAACAAAAAGCAGCCAACTCGACCTTTTTTTTTTTTTTTCGTAATTATTGGAAAATTAATAATAAAATATTATACAATTAGTCATTTGTTTCTGATTCAGTGGACCCAATTTTTTTAAAATTAGATTAATGGGGATTTTTTTTTTTATTTGTTTAATGTTTGCCATGTGAAAATTGCCTTGACGCCAATGTTGTATTTATTTACTTCCAGAAGAAAAAGAGCAATTAATTATTCCATATATTTTTTTTTCTCATTTTATTAAAGACGAAAAAAAAGAAAATTGAAGCTTCTTTTTAATAATAAACTATGAATTTATAGTTGCGAAATAAATAAATAAAGAAAGAAAATCATAGAAAACGGGCGATATGATAATGATGATTAATAAGATATATTATCTGACATATACATTATTATACGTTTTATTTTCTTTCAATAAAAAGTTTATTTAATATTATCTTTTGAAGTCATGCAGTGTATAAAATAACTTCCAATGATACGGGAAAATTTTTATGAAGACTACCAAAAATAGATAAGAAATGTATATCTGACTATTCATAATGTTTTCAATTTGATTAAGAAATATATTCTTCATTTCACACTAAAACAAATGGTTGTTTAGTATATAAATTATTGAAAACGCCGACCATAATCTTTCCATTTGATTTCTGTAATAATTGTAGCCAAAAAATATAATATCATATAATATTCACAATCATATAAAATTTAATATAATGATATAATTTAAAAAAATACATGTGTTTATTCACGGATCCATCTGTGTATAATTTGAAATTATATATTGAATTATCTAGCCCTCTTATTTTGTCAAAATTCACTAGTTAAATTCCAACATCTCTAAAAAAAACAAAACCAAAACAGCATAGTTGAGTCGATACCTCTCTAATTTGTGACGTGGGGAGTTCTTGATTCAATATCAATCATCTTCAAAAATTCCATATATATATATATATATATATATAGAGTAAGTACATATATTTCGATTTGACCTTAAATAGCCCATATGTTCTCCCCCTAGATAACAATATGATATATCCATTGATTTGACTCAATATATAAAGCTTGAAAAATTATATTAGATATGCTTAATAAATTTGTAAATTATGGACTACATTATTTGAAAATTAAAAGTTAAGGGCTAATTAAGGCCATAAGCTTATAAAAAAAAAAAAAAAATTAGACAAATACATAAGTCAAAATATAGCTTTTGTAAAAAAGAAAGCAACAATATACACCTAAATTTTATTTTTTGAACATTTTTTTAGTGCAAATATCAAAATATAAAATTATTATAATAGCATAGTTTTTTCTATTATATTTGATGGATGAGGAGGAACCAAGCTCCTCTCAATCCATCTCTATTAATTAGAGCTGAATTGGTATTATCACAAAATCACTTGGTTGTTTATTATAAATAAAAAAAGGGTCCCAAAATCTACTTTTGTAACCATACAAAAATATTTTCATTTTTTTAAATTACAACCATATATTTGATAATGAAAGTGTTGTCACAAATTAACAACAGAATCTTGTAGTGAAAGTAGTTTTGTCATTTTTAAAAATTTTAGCTTTAATTAATTAACATAATATTTGAAACAATTTAAACACTGATAGAGACAAAAGTAAAAAAAGTTACAGTGGATTGAAAGCAGTGCAAGAACGATGGTGACTCAAAACTTGAATAATTACTTACACTTATGTTTAATTAATGGAATCTAGAATAGCTATTTTAATGTTTGATTCAATATTTTACTATGAAATAGCTATTATATGTTATATTTTCTTTTTATTTTTTGAATTTTTCCCGCTTAAAAAAGAATCTATTAATTTTTTATTTTATTTCGTGGAATACCGCGGTATTCCCACCCAAATATAACCTTAATATATTCATATGAAGTAAAATGTGATCACTAATTAATTACTAAACGCCAAGAAAAGAAAAAGGGAGGGGTTAGACCCCATTTGAAAGTAAAGCCATGATTATTGGATGTATATATAAAAAAAACTAACAACACTTCCATACATTCTTATTAACCTCTCTCTCCTTTCTTCCATGAAAATGCCATTGACAATTACTAATGCCCAAAGACGATTTATTAAATCGTATTCAAATGATTATGTTTGTAGTCTAGTAAGCAAATTGATAAGATCTAGAGTAACAATATTCTTTTAAATTCATTGAACACAAAACAACAAAATTTTCCTCTATTAATCCAACGAATCCACTTGTGCAACTTGTTCAGTTTCAATGGAGGAAGAAAGTTCAGCCCAGTTGCCAGATTCAGCTCTACAATCCAATCCTGCAATGGAAGCTGCAGATGAAGAAGAAAGAGACCCAGAGAGCAATTCTCTTCAGCAACCACTTCTCAAGAGAAATCGAACTCTATCTTCAAGTCCATTAGCCATTGTTGGAGCTAAGGTTTCTCATATAGAGAGCTTGGATTATGAGTAATTAATCAACTTAATTATTACTACTATCCTTCCGTGATTGCATTAATTTAAATTTCTTTGGGGGGGAAGTGGATTATGATGTTGCAATTGATCCATGCAGGATTAATGAAAATGATCTTTTCAAGCATGATTGGAGAACTAGATCCAGTGTCCAAATTTTGCAGTATATATTCTTGAAATGGTTCTTGGCATTTCTTGTTGGACTTTTGACTGGCTTGATTGCTACTCTTATAAATCTTGCAATTGAGAATATTGCTGGCTACAAGCTTCTTGCTGTTGTTAAATTCATAGAGAATAAAAGGTATTTTGCCATATTTAAAATTTCTGTTGACTTCTTGTTCTTTAATTTTGACAGTGGATTGGTGATTGAATTTCTTTCTTTTCCTTTTTTTTTTTTTTTCTTTTTCATCAATGTGGTGCAGGTATTTAACAGGGTTGGCCTACTTCACGTGGGCAAATCTTATATTAACAGCTTTTGCTTCTATTTTATGTGTATGTTTCGCCCCCACAGCTGCCGGACCTGGTATACCTGAGATCAAAGCTTATCTCAATGGAATTGATACTCCTAACATGTTTGGTGCTTCAACTTTGCTTGTTAAGGTATTTTTATTTTTGAATAAAGTTCTATAATCTAACTTTGTTTTGAAGATTAGATCTGGAGTAATCAACTCATGATACTATTATCAATAATAAATCCAATTCATTAGTTTGTCGGATCCAGATAGATTATTGTACTCATTATTGACTTTATGAATTACCCTGCTGCTAAAAAAGAAGATTCCAATTTATTGCTTCTAAAATGAGAAATATATATATATATATATATATATATATTAGATTAGATCATCAAGTTCCTGTTATCTTAAAAGTTTGTCTATGTCAGTAATATTATCCAATATATATTACATATCCCTCATTGTTAATATTAATTTATACAATTGTATCTTTCCAATAATTTGTTACTGTTCAAATGTTCAAGAATTATCCAACGAATGTTCAGATATAGAGTCAATATTATCCAAGTCCATAATCCAATTTAGTTATGGGTTAATTTAAGCAAACCTCATCTCTTTTTGGTGCCATTTTAGATATTTGGAAGCATTGGAGCAGTCTCTGCTGGACTGGATTTGGGAAAGGAAGGACCTTTGGTTCATATTGGGTCCTGCATTGCTTCATTGCTTGCCCAAGGGGGACCTGATAATTATCGAATCAAATGGCGGTGGCTTCGCTACTTCAACAACGACAGGGATCGTCGAGACATCATCACTTGCGGGTCTTCTTCAGGTGTTTGTGCAGCCTTCCGTGCCCCGGTGGGCGGAGTCCTCTTTGCTCTTGAAGAGGTAGCAACATGGTGGAGAAGTGCTCTCCTTTGGAGAACTTTCTTCAGCACAGCAGTAGTTGTGGTGGTCCTCAGGGCTTTCATAGAAATCTGCAAATCAGGGAAATGTGGACTGTTCGGGAAAGGAGGATTGATTATGTTTGATGTCAGCAATGTTAGTGTCAGATACCATCCTCTAGATCTTGTTGTGGTGATAATAATTGGCATAGTTGGTGGAGTTCTTGGAAGCCTCTACAATCACCTTCTTCATAAGGTCCTCAGACTCTACAATCTCATCAACCAGTAAGCCATCTGATCCAAATTTTATGTCTTGTTATATCAGTGAACTGAAAAATGTGGATAGCCATTGGATTAGTAACCTAATTATTGAGTTATATATATACTAAAAATCAAGCTTCAAAGATCAGAATCCCATCCTCAAGTGTTTCATTGAGGAGAGATAGATCAAACAGGATTCCTGCAATCCTTACTCAACGACTATCACTGTTAAAAGCAATGCAACACTCGCCTCGGCTAAATTCAGATGACTTTCAGCATCTATGGCATAATTAGACAGATAGAAGAGTATTAATTCTGTGCTAGATTATGCTACTGACAGCAATTCTTCTTTCATTGCAGGAAGGGAAAAATGCATAAGCTAATTCTCAGTCTAACGGTTTCACTCTTTACCTCGGTGTGCCTATATGGTCTTCCATTTCTTGCAAAATGCCAACCTTGTGATCCCTCAGCAACTGAGCCATGCCCCACGAATGATCGATCTGGCAACTTTAAACAATTCAACTGTCCAAGTGGCTACTATAACGACCTTGCTACTCTCCTTCTCACCACAAATGATGATGCTGTTCGGAACATCTTCTCCACCTACACTCATAGAGAATTCCAGACGACATCTCTCCTCATTTTCTTTGCACTCTATTGTGTCCTAGGGCTATTTACCTTTGGCATTGCTGTGCCTTCAGGTCTCTTCCTCCCTATCATTCTTATGGGCTCGGCTTATGGACGCTTGCTCGGTCTTCTCATGAGTTCTTATACCAGCATTGACGAGGGGCTTTATGCTGTGCTGGGTGCAGCCTCACTTATGGCTGGCTCGATGAGAATGACTGTGTCACTTTGTGTAATATTTCTTGAACTCACCAACAACCTATTACTACTACCAATAACAATGATAGTTCTCCTGATAGCCAAAACAGTTGGAGACAGCTTCAATCCAAGTATTTATGAAATTATATTGGAACTTAAAGGCCTTCCTTTCCTGGATGCAAATCCTGAGCCATGGATGAGGAATCTCACTGTAGGTGAGCTTGCAGATGCCAAGCCCCCAGTTGTTACTCTCAGTGGAGTGGAAAAGGTGTCTCGGATTGTAGATGTCCTCAAAAACACCACACATAATGGGTTCCCTGTTGTAGACGAGGAATTTGTATGCCCTGTAGGACTGGCCAACGGGGCAAGACAAATCCATGGAATTGTCCTAAGAGCTCATCTCATTCAGGCAATCAAGAAAAAGTGGTTCCTGCAAGAGAAAAGGAGAAGAGAAGAATGGGAAGTAAGAGAGAAGTTTACCTGGGTTGAACTGGCAGAGAGGGCGGGGAATATTGAGGAGGTGCCAGTGACAAGAGCTGAAATGGAAATGTATGTTGATCTGCATCCTCTGACCAATACCACACCTTATACAGTCATGGAGAGTATGTCAGTAGCTAAAGCCATGGTGCTCTTCAGGCAAGTAGGGCTCCGCCACTTGCTCGTCGTTCCCAGTTATCAAGCTGCTGGTGTAAGTTTTTAAAGAGCATGTCACTTTAATTTATTTCTTTTAAAAAACTACTGCTATTTCTTTCTAACTGGAAAGACAGTCTGTTGCTTAAATAAGACACCAAATCTATTCAATTAGAACTAAAGAACTTTTCATAAAGCAAAGATATATACTGTGTATCTTATAATATGCGTTCATTTCGCAGGTACCTCCAGTGATTGGCATCCTGACTAGGCAAGACTTGCGGGCATACAACATCTTGGCTGCCTTTCCTCATTTGGCTAGAACCAAGAGCAGAGATAAGGTACACTAAAATATCAATTGAATAAATGATGAAGCCAGCTTTCTTGGAGTAGCAATTTTCCTATATTCCATTCATTTTTGCCCAGAGTTCCCCATTCTTTCATCAAACGTAAAGGAGATTACTGAGGTATAAAGATTGATATATAATACTGTTCATTTGTAAGCCTTTCCCCTCCTGTGTATCTCATTTTCTTCACACAAATAATAGAAAATACAACAGAATAGTGCATGAAAAATTCTGTTACAGCAAGTCTCAGAAGCTCTTTAATGCACTTCACTTTCAGTTTTTTCATCCTCTTTTGTGCAATTTAACCAATGTCGTTCAGTAATCCATGGATCACGCTGATAGTCCATGTTAAATTCATGAATCAACAATTCTCATGGCGATTTTTTTCTTCTAGCCTAATTTCTTCTTCTTGAGCTTAAGGCTAGCGCCTTTATCCCTCTTGAATAGAACCAGAATCTCAATGCTGCAACCCTAATTCAGAATAACTTTTCATAGTAATCACACATCATGCCTGTAATAAATACATAAAGACATTTCATGACAATTAAGGCTTTCAATTTATCCATTTAAGACATTTTCTTTATTAAAGCAGATGCATAAAATATTTCCTTCATGATGCAATTGTGCAACTGCATTAGAAATATGCAGATAATTTTGCTGTAGTTTGGGAGAAAAGATACTCTAATAATACGATCATTCATGCTTCATAAACAGTTATAGATGTCAACATCTGCAATTTAATTCATAGTTTCTCTAATGCCAATCCTGGTCAGGGGCCTAAAACTCTCTGTGCCAAAAATAAAATAAGACATTACTCGTGACAATTACAAAGGAAGTTAAGAGGTGATTAAATGAAGCACAATAAAGTGGACTGCAACTCATATAAGATGGAATTATTATCACAAAACCGAAAGAAGCGACCACCTCTTAGATCTAGGAAAGAAATTCAATGCGATGCCCTTTTGGACAGCAATCTGTAAGCATAATAGCAGCATAATTAGCTCAAGAACATATCTTCTGATCAAATCCACAGCCTAAATAAATGAGTGTTTGAGGCCCATATTGACAATCCTCCAAAGCGGCTTGCTTCAGATTTCACCTGAGGATTCTCTAGCATGTAAAATTATGGTCTTTTTTCATATTTGATCCTGGAGAGAACATTGATGTTGTAATCTGAGGATTCTCTAGCATGTAAAATTATGGTCTTTTTTCATATTTGATCCTGGAGAGAACATTGATATTTTACAACACAATCAATTATTTCCCAGTATGCGAACATAAACACCTTAATATGGGCACATACAGAAACTAGAAACTTACATGGAGAGACACACCTTCTATAATCCACATGGTGACTCAGCTTTGAGTTCTAATGATGATATATTCCTAACGCATGAACAAGAGAAGAATCCAGTCCTTATCTAGGAGGATCAACAACTCCTGCTTCTGAGCCAATGACCCAAGAAAAGGGTTCTGAACTTTCTAGTCAAGATGTGAGTTAGGTTGTAGAATTGACTTCAATTCCTAGACAACAATTGGAGGTTCATCTGCCTCATTCTAAAGCAGAATAGGAAACTAGTTGAAACACTACCCAAAAGCACTTGTTCAGACAAATAATATAATAGATATAATAGTGAGAAGTTAAATGCTAAAAACTGAAGTATCTGTATCTGCATCATGCCAAATGAAGCTACCACCTGTCGATTTTAGAAGGCATTCAAACCATCTTCTCAAATGACCAGTTTTGACTTTGTTTATCTCAATGCATTTACTATATCTAAAAAGGAACAAATCCAACACTTCAAGTAACTGTTTGTTTCAACATGTCCATAACTATAAAGAAAAGAAACAACAAAAATCAATACTGAAAACATAAGAGACAGACCTTGTCTCAGTAACTCAACATCAACATTAAATGGTTAAAAAAAAAAAGAATTAAAACTTACTGGCATTCAAACAATTAAAGACGAATACTAATTTATTTGCATAGAAAGTGAAAAATACTGCAGTATCAATAATTTTATTTTGATTCTGCAAGCCACAGATTCTCCATTTTCTCTCCTGACACAAAAGCATAAACTTGGTCGTCAACTAGGACCCAACTACAACCAGGATTCTTCCTTGCACCCTTTGATTTCATCAGTTCCCTTACCCTCTTTGCTTCATCCCATTTCCCAGCTTCTGCATACATGTTTGAAAGAATGGCATAGTACCCACAATGCTGTGGCTTTAACTTAAATAAATGTTCCGTTGCCCAAAGTGCCAACTCTATATTCCCATGTATTCTGCATGCTCCAAGCAAAGAACCCCACACGTTGGCGTCTGGTTCAACAGGCAAGCTTTTAATGAGTTTTACTGATTCTTCCAGGAGTCCAGCCCGGCTTAGCAGGTCAACCATGCAAGCATAGTGCATTTGTGTCGGTTTAATGTCCTTAGCCACCATTTCTTCAAAGTATTTCTTCCCCTTTTCAACTAGCCCGCCGTGACTACAAGCTGATAGAACTGCAATATAAGATACCGAATCATATTCAATGCCTTCTACTGCCATTGCTTCAAATAAGTTGATGGCAATATCCTGCTTGCCTAGCATTCCATAACCAGTAATCATAGTGTTCCAAGAGGCTGCATCTTTGTTTGGGATTTGGTTAAAGATCTGATGAGCAAGATCAATTCTACCACATTTGGTGTACAAGTCCAAAAGTGAGTTAGCAATGAAGAGATGCAGGTGCAGATGCTTTCTCACAACTAATCCATGGATCTCTTTCCCTTGCTTCATTGCGGCTAGGTTTGCACAAGCTGCTATAGCCCCCATGTCGGAAACTATGTTGTGCTTCATGCCCATATGTGCCATCTCTATGTATAATTTAAGAGATTCTGAGCTATCAGGTGTTTGAGAATATCCAACAATTAAAATGTTATACGAAACTTCATCCCTAAGGGAGATGCTAAAGAGATTTCGGGCAAGATTTAGGCAACCACATTTTGCATACATATCTGTCAGAGCATTGGAGACAAAGATATCAGAATGGAATCCCATATGAAGTGCCTTTGCGTGGATTTCTTTTCCAAATTGAACAAGGCTTGTTCGTGCACAAGCAGGTAGAACATTGACAAAGGTGACCATATTTGGAATTTCCCCATCAGCTTGCATTTGTCTCACAAGCTCTATGGCTGCTAATTCATGCCTGTTTTGAGCAAAATTAGCAACCATGGCATTCCAAGAAACGACATTCTTTTGAGCCATTTGATGAAAAACATGGGAAGCTTTGAATGAATTGCCTGATTTTGCATACATATCAATCAATGAGTTGGGGATGAAAACATCATATTCAATCCCAAGTCTTAAACTGAACCCATGAATTTCCTTACCCAAGTCGAAAAGTTCTAATTCAACTAATACTGGTAATATGCAAGAGATGGTGACTGAATTTGGTTTCACTTTTTGATATATCATCTGTCTAAACATATCTAGTGCATCTTTGTTATGCCCGAGATAAGCAAGACTAGTAATAATTGCATTCCAAGATACTTCATTTCTAACACTCATTTCATCAAAAACTTGCCTTGAAGACTCCACACTTCCACATTTCCCATAAGCATCAACTAAAGCATTGCTAATCCTCACCTGCAAATCCAACCCAGCCTTCACAGAATAACAATGAACTTCCCTAGTCATTACCCCATCTTCAAGCCCAGCACAAACTGGAAGCACGCTTACAACACTAACCATATTTGGGCGAAATCCTGATCTCAAATTCATTTCAGAAAACAAACCAAGTGCCTCCATGTAAAAGCCATTAACCGAAAATACTCCAATGACAGTATTCCACGATACAACATCCCTTTCAAGCATTTCATCAAACACCCTCTTTGCATCCCTCAATCTCCCGCAATTCCCATAGAAGAGCAAAAGGGTATTATCAACAAAGATATCCAAATCAAAACCAAGCTTAAAGACGAAACCGTGAAGCTCCATACCCTTGTGAGCATTCAAATAATCTGCACATGCCTTAAGAACAAAAGGAAAGGTGTAATCATCAGGCGTAACGCCATCACGAACCATTCGATTATAAATACGAAAATTATCATTAACTCGAGCGATGGACAAGGCGCGTAGGAGAGTGTTCCACAAGAATGGAGAGCGAATAAAAGGGAGAGTATCTTCAAAGAGACGGTAACAGGGTGCAGGATAATGGAAAAAGGCGTAGCGGAGAATGAGAGAGGCGCAGAGGGAGACGCTGTGAGGAAGGAAGCCATTGAGAAGAGCAAAGGCGTGGGATTGTTGGGTTTGACGAAGAGATTTGAGAGCAGAGGTAAGTGTGAGGAGATAGAAGTGAGTGGTGGAAAAAGAGCAGCGTTGAAAGGGAAATTGAGGTAGATTGGATTTGCAAATAAGATGATGATGATGGAGAGCTTTAATTGCTTGATGAGAAAATCGTAACATAGAAGAAGGATGGCATCGGTTGTTTGTTCAATGGAATAATTGGGGGCTGGAGAGTGGAGACTATAGCTTTTGTTGCAAAAGGGGCTGGGGGATACCGGCGGAAGGAGTGTGATCGGCGTAGAGTGAAACGAATGAAGTGGCGGGAATGAAAGAGTTACCTGTATACAAAATGGATATTACCCATACCCATAACCATACCCCGGCCCAGTCACTCAGATGCTACAATACAAATAGGGAGATTTAGCTTATTAACGTGTTTGGTAGAAAAAATCTCTCTAATGACCCATTCATAGTTATAATATTTAAAATAACCAAATATATGAAAATTAAGTTTCCTAATGTTGTGCCACAATAATAGGGTTTTCAATTTCAAAATATAAAACAAATATAATCATTAGATAATTACAATATAATAAGATAGAATTCTAATAAAACACGACTGCTGAAAGAAAAAATACAATAATAATTAAGTGATAATAGCCAATTTATGTTCTCCAGCATACTAAATAAAAAGCAATTAAAATGATGTATTAAAACATCATGTGGTGACATTTTATAAATCTATTTAACATATTATATATACATTTTTGCAGTATATTCATGATATACTTGTAATATGTTCTGAATCTATAATAATAATAATAGTATTATAAAATCATCGAACATATATGTTTTCAATATATATCGGTAATATATCTACAATATACTCGAAATACACTTCTAATATATTTTGAATTGTGATAAATATATGACAAATATATAATTACTCATAGCATGTATACAATAAATATACAACTAATATACATACCATAGAGGTTGTAAGTAAAAAAAAAAAAAAAGATGAATTGAGGTTCTGTCTCCATATCTATACTGAAAACAAGTGATCAATGAAATCATAAAGTGTTGAATATGAAAAGCGGAATTATTAACCTTCAAATTAAATGATAGTTTAATGAAATCGGAAACCTAATTAAGAGAATAAACAGATGGATGAAATAGAATTTGATAGAAAAAGCAATAATTAACCTCTTTTTTTCACCAGTGTAGAACTCTTGAACAAAACTAAATTTCTTGAAATAGAATTTGATTAAAAAAAAAAAAAAGAAGTAAGAATGAACCCCGTGACGCCATTGGATTGCTTGAAATGAAATAAAAGCTTCAACGCCAAAAACGGTGGAAGACAGAATAAAATAATTGAACTCAATAGCTTCTTTTTATAAATTCAATGGTTATTTTATAATAGCAAATTATACCTACTAAAACAAGATAGGATCAAAATCATAACGATTAGGTAAATCCTCTTAAAGATAATAAAGTTTTTAATTACATAAAAAATGAATAAATATAAAAAATAATAATAATATTTAAAAAATTGTGATAGGTCTACTATTGGGCTAAATAAAAAATAAATTTACTTATAATCTAAAAGCAAAAATCATAGGATGCTAGAATAAAAAATAATACAAAACTATAGACAAATGGGGTAATTTCCCCATACAAATATCCGCCATCCCTTCGAGAATGGTTTGTACATCAGCCCAATCCATGACATGATAAAAACACAAATATTAAAAAAATAAAAAATAAAAAAATCTTAATTACAACTCCCAACAACTAAATAAAAATAACAATCGCTCAAATATATGAAAACAAAAAATGACTACATACAAATTTATCACAAAAACAATAAAAGTAAATTTATCCTTAAGGCAGGACTCTTCCTTCCAAGAGATTGCTTCAGCCAACAAAAAACAGAAGAAATAGAATAAGATTTACAATGAGCATGTATAAACAAATCTCAGAAATCTTATATAATCTATTCAAAATCAATTGTATTACTCTTCATAAGGATAATTATATCATCGTTGTATTCGAAAACACTAGTTGAAGAATATTGCCAAAAATGAATAGACGTTTCATTAATGCCGGCAGCAATCAAAAAGCTTAAAACCATAATCAAAGATAATAATATAAAGAACAGATAACAAAACCTAAAATTCGGATACAAAATACTGTGTAACAAAAAAAATGAGGTATAAATAAAATCTTATAAGAGGGTATAAAAGCTAAAGAAGGAGAAAAAGGAGGTTGGCTTTTTAATTGATTTGTTCTAAAATGAATCTTCAAAATTTGAGTTTTACGTTTCAATTCAAAATATATACAAAAAATTTTATGTATTAAATATTTAATATCAACAATTAATGTTAAAGAATAAATAAAGCAATTAAATTCATATTTGAAATATATATTGAAAATTTCTTTACATGTGTACCTAAGACATCATTTTTTTAAATCGGTTAACTAGGATTTTTGGTGCTTATTATTTAGTTTTCTTTTCTATATATATATATATATATATATAAATTTTCATATATAGGTATATATATTAGAGTATTTTATTTCAATATATATAAACTTTTGAGTAATTTTGAAACAAATCAAATTTATGCTAATTAGAATGATTTGAAAAAAAAAAACTAATTTATTCATGTATAAAATTAAGAAATTTGATTCACTTTCATATTTTATATTATGTTATACCAAACATGTCAATTCATTTAGAAGGAGGCTCTTAGTGATATTGCTTTTCTTTAATTTTAGGGAAATTGTTAAAATTACCCTCATTTCAGGGTTTAATTTATTGGCTTACATTTTCTTATTTACACTATTACGTTCTTTTTAGATCTAACTCTTCTTTACGCTATTTTCCCCTTTTTCTTCCCAACTAAAGATCAAAGAGTGAACTTGAGTTCTGGCGCTCTAAATTTGGACGCAATGCTTCGACTCAGTAGAACAAATCAAGTAAATCTGCAGTCCTTAAGCCACCAATTCCTCCAGCGATGTTGGGTGAGCGGTACAGCCAAAGGGAAGGCCAAAATCAGAGATGGCCAGGCCAAAAAAGCTCCAAAATCACCACTAAGAAATCTGATTCTTTCGCTCAATCCCATCAAGATTCCGCCAACAACGCCTTATACGAACTATGCCTCAACGCTCCTACCCCTATTAATTCTGGATTTCATGCCATTTCAGATCGTGATCACAACTACCTAATTGTGTACAAATTATAATTTCTTGTTTTCTGGGATATGTTGGTATTGTTTAATTTTTCATAATTTAGTCCGTTGTAATTTGGTTCTTTAGTTTTTGTGGCTCTTCAATGGAGTTTTGCTGATTTATTACCTGTTTCTTACCTTTCGCTATTCTGCATTCCTTTAAAGAGCCAAAAACACCTTTACTTTTGTGACTATGTTTCAAAGAATCCATTGATACACCTTTACTTTTCAGGCACAAGCAATGAAAGAGAAAGCGCCACTCAAAGAAGAGATGGCTTACCAATACAAGCTTGGCAACTTCGAGGTGAGGTTTACAGAATATGGACTTCATCAATGTTTTTCATTTGATGGATCTTAAATTCTTAATCCATGGCTGATTATATAAAACCAATTCATAATTGTAGGCTGCAGCTGCTATACAAAGAAGGTTGGATCTAGACCTTGCTATGTGAGACTAATTGATTGTTGTTGCCAATAATGTTTTTGCTGGTAATGAGTTTTCTTTGATAGTTAACTCTGTAGAAAAGAAATCAATCCATGTGGGTTTTCATCATTTTGTTACCCTCATCACACACATGATTGTTGCAGATCAATAGGAATTACATGTTAGATGCGTTTGTACTTTAGGAAAAGAAAATGGCCGTTGATCCTATATATGATTTATTATCTTTACTGAAATATGCAATTTTTGTGCATTTAGTTTGTTTTCCTGTAGAAGGATATCATGTAGATTTTCATGAAAAGCTATCATTTTGAATTAGTTATCCTTACACTACCTTGAAACTTTTTACTGCTATTTCAAGTATTGTAATACTTGTAGTTCATATCTCACACTGAATAATAGCATCAAAGCAATCTATATATTATTTTATTTATGTTTCACTAATATGCCTATAAATAAGTAAAAACTTGTCATACACAACTACTTATGAAAAAAATGTGGATAAATTTTCTGCAGAAATCTTTTTAATTCATTTGACACAGCTAAGCAAGGCAAAGTTACTCTTGATCTGAACCAGTTTGTGCATTGCTGTAAGCAGATTAATTTTAATTTTTTACTTTTTTTTTCTAGTTTACAAAAATGCGTGGTATAATTAGTTGATGCTCCTTCTGTGTCTGTTATGCAGCTGCCAATTGTAGAATATGAAACCAAAATTGAGATTCTTCCTTGTGATGATGTGTAAAATAAAAACCAGCGTTTGTTGGCTTTGAAAATGTGTAAATCTTAAAAAGCTCCTCTTTTATGGCATTTTTTGATGTATGGTGGGCGGAACTTTTCTTAACCTAACATTTTGGCTTTCTTTGTAAAATTTTGGGATTGCATCTGAACTTTAGGACTGCATTGCATTTTGGGACTGCATTTTAGTACTGCAATTTTGGGACTGCATTTTAGGACTGCAATTTTGGGACTGTAATTTTGGGATTTCATTTTGGGACTGCAATTTTGGGACTGCATTTTTGGGACTGCAATTTTGGGACTGCATTTTAGGACTGCAATTTTGGGACTGCAATTTTGGGATTTCATTTTGGGACTGCAAGTTTGGGACCGCATTTTAGGACTGCAATTTTGGGACTGCACTTATATTGTTATACACTGTTATACATTGGTTATACACTGTTTATACACTTCTTATACACTGTTTATACACTTCTTATATATTATTGTGCACTGTTATACACTTTTTATATATTGTTATATATTATTTATACGCTTCTTATATATTGTTATACATTTTTTATACATTTTTTATACACTGTTTGTACACTTCTTATATCTTGTTATACATTGTTATGCACTTCTTATATATTGTTATACGCTGTTTATACACTTCTTATATATTGTTATACATTTCTTATACATTGTTATACATTGTTTATACGCTTCTTATATATTGTTATACACTGTTTATACATTTTTTATACACTGTTTATACACTTCTTCTACATTGTTATACACTTCTTATATATTGTTATACGTTGATTATGCATTGTTTATACACTGTTATACACTTCTTACACACTGTTATACATTGTTATACACTGTTTATACACTTCTTATACATTGTTATATACATTGTTATATATTGTTATACACTGTTTATACATTCTACTTCCTATACATTGTTATATATTGTTATACACTGTTTATGCATTGTTATATACTTCTTTTATATTGTTATACATGTTTATATTCTTATACATTGTTTTATACTTCTTATACATTTCAACTGATTCAAGTAGTATTGCTATGCACGCAAAGCTCTCCAATGGAACGACCTAAGATGTCAGAGGTTGTAAGAATGCTTGAAGGTGATGGACTAGTAGAAAGATGGGAGGAGTGGCAAAACGTAGCGGTGGTACGACAAGAGATAGATTTGGCTCCATCTGAGAATCTACATGCTGTAGAATTGTCTGGTCCAAGATGACATCTTCTTGTACACTGTTATACATTGTTTATACACTTCTTATATATTGTTATACACTGTTTATATATTGTTTGTACATTGTTTATACACTTCTTATACACTGTTATACACTGTTTATAGATTGTATATATATTTATTATACACTGTTATACATTGTTATACACTTCTTATATATTGTTATATATTGTTTATACACTGTTTATACATTGTTTATATATTATTTATACACTTCTTATATAGTGTTATAAATTGTTATACACTGTTTATACACTTCTTATACATTGTTATATAATGTTTATACGCTTCTTATATATTGTTATACACTGTTTATACATTTTTTATACACTGTTTATGCACTTCTTATACCTTGTTATACATTGTTATACACTTCTTATATATTGTTATTCGCTGTTTTTACACTTCTTATATATTGTTATACATTGTTATACATTTCTTATACATTGTTATACATTGTTTATACGCTTTTTATATATTGTTATACACTGTTTATACATTTTTTATACACTGTTTATACACTTCTTCTTCATTGTTATACACTTCTTATATATTGTTATATGCTGTTTATGCATTGTTTATACACTTTTTATACACTGTTATACACTTCTTACACACTGTTATACATTGTTATACACTGTTTATACACTTCTTATACACTTCTTATACATTGTTATATACATTGTTATATATTGTTATACACTGTTTATACATTCTACTTCCTATACATTGTTATATATTGTTATATATTGTTATACACTGTTTATACATTGTTATATACTTCTTATACATTGTTATACCTGTTTATATTCTTATACATTGTTTTATACTTCTTATACATTTCAACTGATTCAAGTAGCATTGCTATGCACGCAAAGCTCTCCAATGGAACGACCTAAGATGTCAGAGGTTGTGAGAATGCTTGAAGGTGATGGACTGGCAGAAAGATGGGAGGAGTGGCAGAAGGTAGAGGTGGTACGACAAGAGATAGATTTGGCTCCATCTGAGAATCTACATGCTGTAGAATTGTCTGGTCCAAGATGACATCTTCTTGTACACTGTTATACATTGTTTATACACTTCTTATATATTGTTATACACTATTTATACATTGTTTGTATATTGTTTATACACTTCTTATACAATGTTATACACTGTTTATAAATTGTATATATATTTATTATACACTGTTATACATTGTTATACACTTCTTATATATTGTTTATACACTTCTTATACACTGTTATACACTATTTATACATTGTTTATATATTATTTATACACTTCTTATATAGTGTTATAAATTGTTATA
Organism: Euphorbia tirucalli; assembly: GCA_039660915.1. Classification (NCBI taxonomy): domain Eukaryota; kingdom Viridiplantae; phylum Streptophyta; class Magnoliopsida; order Malpighiales; family Euphorbiaceae; genus Euphorbia; species Euphorbia tirucalli. The sequence continues at coordinate 10,861,602 of CM077638.1, forward strand.
CACTATTTATACACTTCTTATACATTGTTATACACTTCTTATATATTATTATATATTGTTTATACACTGTTTATATATTGTTTATATACTTCTTATACACTATTGTATACTATTATACATTGTTTATACACTTCTTATATACTGTTTATACACTTGTTATACTTTGTTATACATTGTCATACACTTCTTATATATTGTTGTACACTATTTATACATTGTTTATACACTGTTTATACATTATTTATACACTTCTTATACACTGTTATACACTTTTTATACATTGTTTAGACATTACTTATACATTGTTATACATTATACAGTTCTTATACAATGTTATATGTTTATACACTTATTATACATTGTTATACACTGCTTTTACATTATTATACACTGTTTATACATTGTTATACACTTCTTATACATTTCTATATTGTTATGCATTGTTTATATACTGTTTATACATTGTTTATACACTATTATATACTGTTATACACTGTTTATGCATTGTTTATACATTGTTTATACACTGTTATACATTGTTATAAACTGTTTATACTCTTCTTATACATTGTTTATACATTGTTTATACACTGTTTATACTTTTCTTATACATTGTTATACATTATTATACACTTCTTATATATTATTATACATTGTTTATACATCGTTTATACACTTTAGACATTGTTTATACACTTTTTATACATTGTTTATACACTCTTTATACATTGTTATACACTGTTTATACACTTCTTGTACATTGTTATACATTGTTATACCTTCTTATATATTATTATATATTGTTATACACTGTTTATACACTTAGTATACATTGTTATACTCTCTTTATACACTGCTTATACATTATTATACACTATTTATACATTAAGATACACTATTACATTGATTATACCTTAATTATACCTTAAGATACATTATTCTAGTGATTATACCTTAGTTATTCCTTATTTATACCCTAAGATACATTATTATATTGATTATACCTTACTTATACATTAATTATACCTTAAGATACACTGTTACAGTGATTATACCTTTGTTATACCTTAAGATACACTATTACAGTGATTATATCTTAGTTATACCTTAATTATACCTTAGTTATACCTTAAGATACACTATTACATTGATTATATATTAGTTATACCTTAATTATATATTAAGATACACTATTATAGTGTTTATACCTTAGTTATACCTTAGTTATACATTAAAATACACTATTACAGTGATTATACTTTAGTTATACCTTAATTATACCTTAGTTATACCTTAATATACAAAGGCATAATTAGTTATACTTTAGTGAAAAAAATATGTCGGAAAAATTATATACATATGGACTTTGTTTCGAAGATAAAATAAAAAATAAAAAAAACTTTCTAAAATCGCATGACAAAAAAATGAACGGATTGAGAGATAAATACGAAATTAGATTAAAAATTATAAAAAGATGAGAGAAAAATGTGGACAAAGTGGAAAAAGTATTTTGGAGATTTTGATTTGTGTTTTGTTGTTTATTTTGTGAATGAATCACGTAAAACTGATAGTTTTTGTTTTAGGTATTTTTGAACTTTTGAAAAGTCTTTAATGTAAACTTTTCCTTTTAAGGTAAAAATGTTATATGGTGCCCAAAAGTATGTATTTATATAAAATGCCCTTAATTTTATCTATATACAGATTCGTAGTGCAATGGACCTGAAATGTCCGTTTGGTCTCAATTTGTAATTATTGTTTAATGTTAATTGTAAAGCTAAAGTTAACACAAAAAAAAAAATATATATATATATATATATATATATATATATATATATATATTGACGAAGAAGTTTTTATCGCTTTAAAATTATGTTTCAGTTAGTGAAATGATGACTAATTACTGTTGGTATCAAAGGCTGTATCCCAAGAAAAGGGTAAACTGAGTCTTTTAAAAATTCTTGTTTATTAAGACTTTTCAAGTATTGTCAATAAACGAATTATAATTCAATAACACACAACAATCAAGATACAATAATACCATAATAATATCTATTGAATAACTGACTAGTTAATTTCTCTTTAGGAGATAATTCAATAACTCAAAATTACCAATAGATAGATTACAGAGCTAGATATTGAAATATCATATTCACAATGTTGTCAACAAAAACATAAGTGATATTGTCAATGGTAAAACTTTCAAAATTCAACGTTATCAACAAATTAATATTCGATAAGTAATTCAATGTTGGATTTATGACTAAAAATGATAAAATAATACTCTTTCCAGTCAACTTTCCAACAGTGATTTTACCTGCACAAGCACAATATTATATAGATAATTTTCAGAAGCAGCATTCAAATATTGAAAGTAAAAATTAAAAAGTAGGGATTAGAACATCAAATATAATAGATTTATAGAGGTTCGTCCTTCTTGCCTACTCCTCTCCCCTAAAGTAGTCTTCATTGAGAATTTTCAGTCCACTATGAATTCCTTTCAACAAGTAGAATTCAACAGTCTTTACAATCTAATTTTATCTCTCATTTGCTAAGTATTCTTCTTACAAGTTTTGATACATACTAAGCTTCACTACTTTTCCTTAAGTAGCTCACAGTACACTGAGTTTTGAATGAGAGATATTTTTACACTTGAAGAAAGATTATAACAATATTAAGCTCTATTTTCTCTTAAGACACTTTCTTCTTAATTGCTTCGGTGAATCTTCAATGAGCATCAAGCTTCAACGCTGGAGATAATATATAGCCGTTTGAGATGAGATCTGGTTATTAGAGATGAAATTTGATCGTTTGATTCATACTTCAAGAATTTCATTTTAAGTGATAGTCTTTTGAGACAATTATGGCTACTGATGGAAGTCTATTGATTTACTTTGTGTTAATAACACAAGATGTCCAGAGAGATGTTAATCAGTTTTCTTTTTTGAATAAGAATTTTTTCAACCTTGAACAAGATAATGATAACATACTAAAAATAGAAAAGATCTTTCTTTTTATCGCTGACAGTTTTCTTGAATAATGTGTGTAAGATTTTTCTTGTTTTCCCAAAACTTGGTGACTTGTAAGTTGTAAATCCTTGATACTGATGACCTTTTTTCCAATAATAGCAAAAACTCTTTTTACACTTTTTGAAATTAAATAATATTTATAGCACAAATCATGATGTTAATAAATATCCTTCTTTAATATGTAGACATCACATATATTTATTTTAATTTTCTTATCTTAAATTATAAATTTCAATTTGTTTTATTTTATTTATATAAGTATATTATCATTCTCAAAACAATCATCGTTAGGCTTCAACAATTACAAAGTCTATTAGCGCAGAATGACATAAAAGATGTAAAAAGAAGAATTATGGCGTAGAGCCTTCCTAGCCAATGTGTGTATGTGCTGCCATGATGTCCTAGGCTTAATTTCACCAATGGTATACCAACTATCTCCCTAATCACAGTTTGGTATGCCAACTACCATTTTGCACACTCTAGTACTCTAATTTCTAAGTGACCTCCCATTATGGTACATGTGACCTGTTATTACAGGTTAACTGTGCCACGTCAGCACTTTGTTGAACGTCAAACAAAAAAGTGGTATCCATTGCTAACCTCAAACACCAAATCTGAAACTAATCATCTCCTCCATCGCCGCCGGCAAAGATTGAAACAAATCGCTAACTAAATTATTCAATCTGAATCTAATCAATCCATGTCTCAATTATTCAATCATCAGATTTTGAATAGCAAGAGAAATAGATTCAAAATTCACAAAGTAATTGGGTATTTGATTTTGATTTTATGGATTATCCTGGGTATCCCTTTCTAAAGGATTGGAATTTTACAGAATTTATGAATTAGGAAAGAGCAACAGAGAGAAGAATAATCAAACAAAGCAATCCTTTGTGATTACTGCGATGCACGAGCTCTCCGCTGGACCACCTCTCGCCGCGTGCAGTTCTCCGCCTTTGTTCGTACGCCTCTCTTTGAGAAAAAGCCATTGAAATGAACTAATGAAGAAGAAGAAGAAGAAGAAGAGGAAATAGGCAAAATCATCTTGTTCATCTGTGATTATTGCGATTCACGACCTCTCTGCAGGACCACCTCTCGCAGTGGTTGCAGTTCTCCGCCTCTATTCGCCTCTCTCTTAGAAAAAGCCATTGAAATGAACTAATGAAGAAGAAGAAGAAGAAGAAGAAGGGGAAATAGGCAAAATCATCTTGTTCATCAGTGTTGACTAATTTTTTGGGATTGAAGGAAAAAAAATTGGGTGATGTGGATTTTCCAAATTAGATTTAGAATGAGCCAAGGAGGAGGAGAGGTGATGGCCGAAAGGGATGGTAGGTGTAGAGGAGAGAGAAGGTCTGTGATTAGAGGGGAAAGAAAGTAAAAGGGGTGAGAGGGTAAAGTAGTAAATATGTATAGAGTAGATCCCATTTTTTTGTTTGATGTTCAACAAAGTGCTGCGTAGTACAGTTTACCTGCAATAACATGTCACATAGAAGTTGGGGTACTACAGTGTGCAAAATGATAGTTGGTATACCAAACTGTAATTAGGGAGATAGTTGGTATACCATAAGTGAAATTAAGTCTGATATCCTCTTCCCAAAATCAATACGAATTTGGTCCATTTAATGACTTGGCAAAATAACAATTAAAATATCCTAATTCATCTTGAATTTCGTATGAATTATATTGTTGCATTTATAATGGATCTAAAATAAACATTTTAAATCTAAAATTGAAAAAAAATTTCCCATAATATATTTTTACAAGTTTTATTTATCTATTTACAATAAGAAAGAGAAAAAGAGAGAAGAAAAAAAAAACTATTTCAATAATTTTATTTAAATGTTAAAAAAAGAAAGATGATGTATTAACTTTTATACACCAGCTTCCAAAACTGAGATTATTAAACATTTGGACTTATTAATTTCAAAAGAGTTTTATTTTAGTCAAATTTGATATTATCTAATAATGTGTTGATTTTAGTTTATACTTTTCCAATTTAATTTCTTTAATGCATAAAGTAATATAACAATATTATGAAATCCAGCACATTTCAGGGGTTAATGTGTACCAGTAAAAATTTGCTACCAATTAAATGGTAGTTCAATTTAAACATCTCTACAAAGTGGTCATAGAAATATATGAGTCTACACCAAACCTCTTCATCTATATTATTTATATATAAAAAATTACGTTTGAATGTTTTTTGAAACAAATACTTATGAGTTCTAATGATCATAAGTGTCAATTATTTATAAAAAAAGACCACAAAATACAAACAATCAAATTTCCAGATTTTGTTTTATTTTAACATGTTCACAAATTTCACTTATTTAAAATTATTGACAATTATTTAGGTGTAAACTGCATTAATATGCATATGAAAGGAGCAATTATATTTGCTTTTAACATATTAAAACAAAAATATTTTTATCACGCCTTCTTTAATTATTTTGAGTCTTCACATTTACAAGAGAAAATTAAATAATTTAACCACTTGTTGGGAATAATTTGGAGCAAGAGAAATAGTTTTGTTTTGTTAAAATCTAATTCAGTTTACTTACTGAATTATAAATCATTTTTTATATTTAAAAAATATTTTTAATATAAAAGAATGTAATATCTCTTTAGATTACACAGCATAACTAAGAATTTCTTGTTGGACTTCTTAGCATTTCTTGTTGGACTTCTCACTGGTTTGACTGCTACTTTCATCAATCTTGCAGCTGAGAATATTGCTGGCTACAAGCTTCGCGCTGTCACTAAGTTTGTAGAGAATGAAAGGTTATCTAATTTTAGCATACTTAAAAATATTTCTGATAATTTGATAGTTTGTATTGATCTTGATGATGATGTGTTGGTGATGGATTTGGTTTATTTGGTGCAGTTATTTAACAGGGTTGGCCTATTTCACAGGTGCTAATCTCATATTAACAACCTCTGCTTCTGTTTTATGTGTATTTTTCGCCCCCACAGCTTCTGGCCCGGGTGTTCCTGAGATTAAAGCTTATCTCAATGGGATTGATACTCCTAACATGTTTGGTGCTTCAACTTTGCTTGTTAAGGTATGTTCGTTTCTGAACAAATTTCGGTAATCTTGAAACATATCAGTAATAAGTCAAAAAACCGAGTTCAAGTATCATTCAATTGAAGAAAAGCTTGTACCTTTTTTTGTCATTGAAGATATTTGGAAGCATCGGAGCAGTCTCTACTGGGTTGGATTTAGGGAAGGAGGGGCCTTTGGTGCACATTGGCACTTGCATTGCTGGTTTGCTTGGCCAAGGGGGGCCTGATAGCTACCGTCTCAAGTGGCAATGGCTTCGCTACTTCAACAACAACAGGGATCACAGAGACATCATCACCTCTGGTGCTTCCTCGGGGGTATGTGCGGCCTTCCGTGCTCCAGTGGGCGGGGTGTTGTTTGCTCTTTAAGAGGTCGCAACATGGTGGAGGAGTGCTCTCCTTTGGAGAACTTTCTTCAGCACAGCAGCAGTAGTGGTAGTCCTCAGGGCTTCTATACAACTCTGCCAATCAGGGAAATGTGGGCTATTCGGACAAGGAGGGTTGATCATGTTTGATGCCAGCAATGTTACTGTGAGCTACCGCGTAATGGATCTTGTTCTGGTAATCATAATTGGCATAATTGGTGGAGTTCTGGGAAGTCTGTATAACTACCTTCTTCACAAGGTCCTCAGACTCTACACTCTCATCAGCCAGTAAGTAGCTTCCATATTACATTCCCAACTTTCAATATAAATTTGAGCCGATAGAACTTGTTTCGATGCAGGAAGGGAAGAATACAAAAGCTGCTTCTGAGTCTAACGGTTTCACTCTTTACCTCAGTGTGCTTATATGGTCTGCCATTTCTCGCCAGATGCCATCCTTGTGATGCCTCCAAAACCGAGAAGTGTCATAATAATGATGGAACAGGGAACTTCAAACAGTTCAACTGTCCGAGTGGCTACTACAATGACCTTGCTACTCTCCTTCTCACCACAACTGATGATGCTGTCCGAAACATGTTCTCCACATACACTCCTAAAGAATTCCAGCCAACATCTCTCCTCATTTTCTTTGGGCTCTATTGTGTCCTAGGAGTATTTACCTTTGGTATTGCTGTGCCATCAGGTCTTTTCCTCCCCATCATGCTTATGGGTTCAGCTTATGGACGCTTGCTCGGTCTTGTCATGAGTTCCTATACCACCATTGATGAGGGGCTTTATGCAGTGCTTGGCACGGCCTCTCTCATGGCTGGCTCAATGAGAATGACCATATCAGTTTGTGTAATATTCCTTGAACTCACCAACAACGTCTTACTAGTCCCAATAACAATGATTGTTCTACTGATATCCAAAACAGTTGGAGACACCTTCAATCCAAGTATTTATGAAATCATACTGCACCTAAAAGGCCTTCCTTTCCTGAATGAAAATCCTGAGCCATGGATGAGGAGTCTCACAGTGCGCGAGCTTGCAGATGCCAAACCCCCGCTTGTTACTCTTTCTGGAGTGGAAACGGTGTCTCAGATTGTGGATGTTCTTAAAAACACAACACATAATGGGTTCCCTGTCATAGACGATGAATTTGTACCGTTTGAGGGAATGGCCACTGTGGCAACACAACTTCATGGAATTATTCTGAGAGCTCATCTTGTTCAGGTGATCAAGAAAAAGTGGTTCCTGCAAGAGAAAAGGAAAACAGAAGATTGGAAAGTAAGAGAGAAGTTTACCTGGGTTGAATTGGGCGAGAGGGAGGGCAAATTGGAGGAGGTAGCAGTTACAAGTGCCGAAATGGAAATGTATGTTGATCTGCATCCTCTCACTAATACCACACCATATACGGTTGTGCAAAGCATCTCTGTAGCTAAAGCCATGGTGCTTTTCAGGCAAGTAGGGCTCCGCCACTTGCCCATCATTCCCAAATATCAAGCTGCTGGTGTAAGTTTGTAGAGAGTATTGCATAATAATTTCAAACACCATTAAAATTTACCGGTCAAATATTTAGGACAAAATTATCATATGATCTTATCTTATGGTATATTTTCATTTTGCAGGTAGCCCCGGTGATTGGTATCCTGACTAGGCAGGATTTAATGGCACACAAAATCTTGACTGCCTTCCCTCATTTGGCTACATCCAAGAGTAGAGAAAAGCCAGACTAAAGTATTCAGTCAAATAGATAATGAAAACAGCTTGCTTAGAGCAACAATTTCTCCTTCATTTACTTTTCATTTTGCCCAGAGGTTTTCGTTCTTTCAACAAATTGTACAAGAGATCAGAAGATACAAGATTGATATATAATTAGCACTCTTCATTTGTAAGCCTCTCTCCTGTGTATCTTATTTTCCTCCCACAATGACCGAGAACACAACTGAATGGTGTATGGAAAATTCTCTGTTCCAGAAAACTCGTAGATGCTCTTTGGTATTCACCATTCGCTCTTTCAGGTTTTTCTTCTTGTGTGCTATCCGAAGTCCTTGGGGCAATCAAATGACAGTCTGTTAAGTTCATGATCAGTAATTCTCATGAGGGTTTTTTCTTCTTGGTGGATTTCTTCTTCTTTTTCTTGATCTTGAGGCCTGCGCCTTGGCCCCTCTTGAATACAGCCAGAATCTCAATACTGCAACCGGAACACAGAATACTCTTGATTAGTAATCACATAATGTGAATGACATAAATACAGAAAAACATATTTGAAGACAATTATGGCACCAAGCTATCCATCTATAAGACATTTGCTTTGCTGAAATAGATGGATGAGATTTTTTTTCATGATGCTGCTGCAAACATGTTAAAAATGACAAGCAGACTTCGTTGTAGCCTGGGGTAAAAAGAGACTCCAATAATATGATAATTCTTGTTTTTCAAACAGTTGTATTTCAATAGCTACTGATTTATTCAGAGTTTTTTAAATTCCTCTGTTGCCAGTTAAGGGGCCTAAAACTCGCTAGTGTCAAACTCAAATGAGATGTTCCGAGGCACTCATCACAATAACTAAGGAAGTCAATCACCTCTGGGTTCCGGGAAAGAAATTGAATCCATGAGCCTTCTCCAAACGCCATTGCTTGCTGGAGAGCAATAACTTGCAATCCTGTAAGATAATAGCTGCATAATTAGGTCGAGAAAATAGTGTTTCAACATAGAAGGCACCGTCGATTTCATGACATGGTACAGCAACTCCTAGAATGATACCTCTTTGAAGCTTTCCCATCCACAGCTTATATAAATAAGTGTTTGAGGAAGTGATTGAGAATCTTCTGTAGTTGTTTTCTTTCTGATTTCAACTGAGGCTTCTCTTGCACGTAAAATCCATGGTCTTTTTTCATCTTTCAATTTTGAGAGATTACTGATTTGACAATGCAATCAACTTAATTACCACAACAGCAAAAAAATTAGATGCAAATTAAAATGCCATGAAGTGGGCACAGATTTTGGGTCTTGAAAACCAAAATGATAGATGAGAGACCCACCTTCCAAATGATGATTCAGCTTTCCGTTCCAATGATGATATATTCCGAAACACATCAACAAGAGAAGATTCAAGTCCTTTTCTGGGAGGATCGACAACTACCACTTCTGAGCCCATTAGCCAGGACAGGGGTTCCTACTCAACGTGTGAGGAAAATCATGTTATTTGAGTTGATTTCATAGAAAGTAATATTTGAGGATGTATCTTCCTCATCTTCTAAAGCAAAACCATGAAATAGTTCCAGGAGTACATAAATATAACTGAAAGTACAGCTTGAGACAAATACTACCGTAAATTTAAGAGTACGAAGTTAATTACTAACAACTGAAGTATCTGCATGATGCCAGCTGATGCTACAATCTATAGATTTTGGAAGGCGTTCAACTGTCTTCTCAAAAGATAGTTTTGACTCTTTGTTTACCTCAACACATTTAACAGATCTACAAAGCAACAATTCAATCACTACAATTAAATTTTCGTCATTTCAACTTAAAAATGATGCTCTGCAGCATTTAGAATAAGCATAAATCTTGCCTGCATTTTCTGGTAGCAGCCAATGATAACCCAATCACACCAGCTCCTGCATACAAATCTGCCACAGATGCTCCATGAGGGACGTACTTTTGTAACTTTCGCAGCAAGGTATCAAAGGCCTGAAAACAACAGTATTAATTAGTTGTCATTAAGCCTGCGATATTATTCATTTATTGTATATAAAAAGAAGAAAAATTACATTAAAAAAAAAATCAATTCAAGGTTATTTTACATCTTCTGCTCTTCACAATAGATTAACTTAAGTAAGATAAATTAAAAAGACAGAGAATTCAAATACAATTGTTTGACCATTTAGAATTAACTCCTACAATATAAATTTTGATGTAGGTCTGGCATGTAACAATAACACGTGATGGACAATTGCTGCTGTGTGAGGTAGATAACAAATATGAAAATGCTCCCATTCATATTTCTATTGCTGTTGGAAAGAGAACTTTCATCTGTAGGAATTTGCAATCCCAACCAAATAAAAGAAACAAAAGACTTAGTGCAGTAAGAAGACCTATATACCCGTGTATTTGCCTGCCCAAAACTGGAAGGAGCCAAGGATATGTCAATGCCTCCTACATGTTCCCAAAAGTCTCTGTCTCCCAAAAGATGTCTCCACCTATTCCCAAAAATAATCTGCATCATTATACGATATTCTAAGTTTCACATTACAAAGCTTTAAAAAGTGTGAGAGACTATTATTTTAAGCTCTTCATAAGGGTCATATAAATAATCACTAATGTCCCTAGTGTAATTTCAATTGCAATGTTACAGCTTGCTGCATAACAAAAACATTTTAACAGCAAATCTTAGGAAATTACAATCTTTTTACATGAAGAGTATGGTTGCTTAAGCTATATTGTTATTACATTCAAATCTATCTTAAGTGCCTTGTACTTTCGGAGAATACAATAATAGAGAATGTGCTTCCATTTAACAGCTACTGATGTTGTTATAATCTTAACTCACATTGTTAGTTGATGTCTGAAAGTTTGCCCATACAGAGTGAATAATACAGACATCACTCCTCGGTCCACCATGTCTCCACAAGTACTACACAACAAATAAGTACCATGAATAGAAATAATAGAAATTGGTGAACAATAACCAAGGCAATAATAGAGAGGTTTTGTGCTCACGTTAGCCAATCCATTTAATTTGTCAAAACTCGGAGAACTCTCACTTCTTGAATTCCAAACTAAAGCAACTTGTACTTTACCTGGAATAGAATATGCAAGAAAGTTGAGAATATATTTAAGATACAGCTATTCTCTCTTTTTTTCCTATTGTGTGTATGTGTGTCAAAAAAGAGTGCTGAATAGTCATACAGAAATAATTTCACAAGCTAAGGAGCAACCATTTTTGTATCTTTCAGTGGCAGGAAGAGAAGTGTTGTGGGTTGTCACGGCCATCTACATAACATACAGCATTATGAAAACACGAACAATAAGAAAAACAAAAGAACAGACGACAAACATAATTGATCACTCTAACTAACTAATCCTTAATCTTGTTTCCATAGCAAATTCATCACCTGAACATATCGTAAATCACCTGTCCCTTCATCTTCATTATATGGTTCGATATTCAATTCAGTAATACCTTAAGTATGTCCAAAGAAGAACAGCATAGTATCAATAATTGTACACCAACGAAAAGAATTACACACATTCTCAACAAAAATTCACACTAAAAACTAAGAAAGAGACCTTGTCTCAGTAATTCAACAGCAAAATTGATACTTGGATGGTGAGCTGCAAAACAATAATAAAAAGAAAAAAATAAGCGGACTAGCGGAGGCATTCAAAAAATTAAAGACGAATACAATTTATTTTCATGCTAGACGGAAAAGAACTGCAATATGGACCTTTGCAATTGGGAATATCAACAACATTATGAGTTCCTTCCTCGTACAGCCCAATCAGAGGTTCCATTGAGGAGCCACGAACGGCAAGTTTTGCACGACACCTCCATCCCCACTGTACATCGAAGGATAGAATCAAACCGTCTCAAAATCAAATAGTAAAAATTAAAGAAAAAAAAAAAAAAAAACAATAGACAGATTCAAAAAGAAAGAAAATTAAAGAATAATACCAATCTTGAGCTATCAAAAGTGAAGTCAGAAATTCCAAGTCTCTTGAAAAACTCAGCAACCTCGTCGATGACAACCGGACGATGGAGATTAAATTCTTGCGTGCACCCGGAGCATCTACAAAAACGCGACAATTAAGGAAAGAAAAGGTGAGGAAACGAAATGGATAATTGAGGAGATAGCTACTTACGACTGGAAGTGAGGGCACTGAAGAGCGCACGTTAGCGACGACACGGCGGTTGAGTTGAGGCTGACGAGCGGTGTCGGTGACCGAGTGGAAAGAGTGGGAGGAGCAGGTGCGGTGGAGGAGGTGCGGCAGGTGATAAGAGGAATGGGGGGTGGCCGGAAAGAAAGCAGGCACGGCGGCATTAGAGCGATCGGTCATGAATGAAGTGGTGCTCTCTCAGTGGCGGGAACGGATAACGTTCACATATCTACCTAAAAAATCTAAAGCGTATTTACCCTGGCCCGAACCCGATTCTCATAAATACCCACCCACACCAGATATTCTTCGATATTCATTTTCATAGTTCAAATGAAAATAATTAAAAAAAAAAAAAATCCTTAACGATAAATAAACTTAATACATTTTGGCAACTTCAACTTATGCCAAAAAAATACTTAAGCCCTCCAATTTAAAATTTTACCTTTCCACCTCTTCAACTTGTACCAAAAAATCAATTAGTTCTTCCAACTTGTCTAACATGTGTATATCGCCACAAATTAGACAAGCTGCAAGGACTAGATGAATTTTTGGTACAAGTTACAAATGTTGGATAGTTTTTTAGTATAAATTGGAGGGGTAGAATAGCAAAAACTTAAGATAAAGAGATTAGGTAGATTTTTGGTACAAGTCATAGGGTTTATATAATTTAAAAAAAAAAAAAAAAGTCTCTTAAGCTATAGATCTACTAAAAGAAATAATAAATTCCATAAAACAACAATAACAATTAAAAATTCTTCAAATTTATCTTATTTTTAAACAATAAATTTAGTGAAAAAAAAAACTTAAAAGATTATATTTTTTTCAAAATTCATCAATGTCATCGGATTGTAAGGGAAAAAAAATATTTTCCTAGGATGTGTATTTCCATTATGCCAAAACGAGAATTTCTTAAATAACAATAAAAGATATGGTTATATATATTTGTATTACTTTTTTTGCTAATAACAATTCTATAATACAATCCAACTAACAAGAGAATGTCTGAATGGTAAGGTGAAGTAAATAGATAAGAATCTAACCAATGAAGCAAACAAAATGTTTTGTTATTACAAATGTTCTTCTATTTATATAACTACTTTTGCAGATTTCTTATTTACTCTTCATTTTTCTGGTTTATTGTGCCCTTCAGTGATTGCAAGAGAAACGAGAGGCAATTTGTGATACCAATTTAACAAGTTTATCCTTACTTTCATCAATGAAATTGAAATAAGCTCGTCTCCAAGATTGCTTGATAGCCAAACTGCCACAAACTCCCCAAAATCCTGCAACAAAACCAAGTCCAACTGTAAGGAAGAACCATATCTTCTCCAAATCATCATCTTCATCATTGTTCCCATCATCCAATCCAGGAACTGGAGGGGTTTCTGTTTCGCCATCACCATCACCAGGGCATTTCGTTGGCAATGGAAGACCGCAAAGCCCACTATTCCCCTCGTAGATTGATGCATTAGGTAGAGTTTGGAGCTGGTTCGATGTCGGAATTTTTCCTGACAGGTTATTGTATGATAAATCTAAATGGTTCAGAAATGTTAAAAGAGTCATAGTTTGTGGGATCGGACCGAAAAGTTTGTTTCTTGACAGGTCAAGAGTTTCCAATTTTGCCAACTGCCCAATCTGCAGAGGTATTCTTCCTGTCAAATGATTGGATGAAAAATTCAAGGACCATAATCTGACAAGCTTTGTGAGCTCTGATGGAATCTGTCCTGTTAAGTAATTGCCTGACAAATCGAGGTTGTTAACAAGGTAAAGCGTTGAAAAATATTCAAGTATTCTCCCTTTCGCCACTATTCGCAGGCGACCCTGGTATCTCACTGTGTCAAGATCTGTAAGCTCAGTTTTCAGGCCAGTCAAGTTCCCGATGCACGGAGGAATTCTTCCTGACAGATTATTATGTGAAAAGTCCAATATGTGCAGATTAGAAAGTGTACATATTGTTGTGGGAAAATTGCCACTGAAGAAGTTGGACCGAAGGCGTAAAATCAACAATGATCTCATGCTTTCACCAATCCATGATGGAATGTTTCCAGAGAACTTGTTGTCACCTAAATCAAGACTATCTAGGAGAGAGCAGTTACTCATCGAAGGAGGGAGTTCACCCGAAAGATTATTGTTGCAGAGGATCAAGAACTTTAGTTCCGTAAGAGAACCAATCGACTCGGGGATTGTTCCTGAGAATGTATTGTTTGACATATCAAGGATGTACAAGAAAGGCATATTTCTCCAGAATCGAGGGATTTCACCAGACAAGTTATTGTTTGAGATCACCAAGGTTGTCAAGGTGTTAAGATCACCTATAGACAAAGGAATGCTACCATTTAAAGAGTTAAATGATATGTCCAAATCTGTCAGAAACGGCATTACTTCACCGATTCCCTCAGGAATTGGCCCGGAAAACTTGTTATCTCTCAGGTACAACTTCTCCATAGCAGATGACCAGAGCGGAAGAGGACCTTCAAAGTTGTTTGAACTCAAATCAACTACAGATGCAGACTGGAAACCGGACGAGTTGGGTATCTTGCCCTTTAGTTCATTGTAGGCAATGTCAAGTTCGTCCACAAGCAATCCCAGCTGCCAAAACCAGTCCGGCATGGTGTCAGAAATTCTCGCGTTGTTAAGTATCAAAGTGGTCAGCTCATTTTGGTTTTGAAGCCAAGCAGGAAATTTTGGGCCTAGTTGGCATGATCTGATTCTGATGTATGTGAGTTTAAAAGGAGGAATCCAAGCATAGCTGAAATTGAAAGCCAAGGAAATATTTGGGGACTCTTTGTATAATTCTAACTCCTGCAGGCTTGAGAGGTTGGCAAAGCTAGCTTCAGACACAACACCTTCCCACAAGTTCTCTGATAGATCCAACGAAACCAGAAGCGAGAGTTGCCCAAGACTTTCAGGAAAACTTCCTGTCATTTTATTGTATGACAGGGAAAGTTCCTCCAAATTCGATAAGTTTCCGATTGATGGAGGAATTAGGCCTTCGAAAGAGTTATGCCAAAGGTAGAGAAGTCTTAAGTTCTTAAGATATCCCAGTGAAACAGGCAAGTTTCCTTCCAGATCATTGTATCCGAGATATAAGCTCTCCAGGCTGCTGCTGTTTTTGCATCCTGACAAGCTATCAATGAAATCTGTTATCTCGCTGTTGATCTGGTTCACCGAAAGCTTGAGTGTCTGCAGATTGCATAACTTTCCGAGATCTTTAGTCAATTTGCCCCTGATGAATGAATTTTCAGACAAATCAAGATGCTTGAGGGAGTGCAAATTCACAAATGAACTTGGAATTTCACCTTGGAGATCGTTGGACTTGAGATTAAGATATTCAAGGCTACTCATATTGGAAAACCAAAGAGGTATTTTCCAGCTGAAGCCGTTTTGAGAGAGATCAAGCACCGAAAGGGATGTCAGGTTTTCGAATGGAAAACTGAGAGGAAGATTGGAAAGTCCACATTCCCCCAAGTTCAAAACAAGGAGAGAAGGAAGCATGTTAATGACTTGATGCCAATACGAAGCAGCCTTAGTCAGACTAACACCTGCCAAATTCAGGTGTTTCAAGGAAGAAAGATTGGAGAGCCAGATCAAGTCGGTCTCGATTGGTTCCTTATACTTGTTACTGAGATCAAGAAACTGCAATCTTGACAGGTTTCCTAAACTTGGAGGAATAAGTCCACCAAATGCAGCACCAGAGAGATTGAGATATGTCAATTTACTCAATGAACCAAAAAATTCAGGAATTCTGATTCCCGCAAAATTGTTCATGCTCAAATCTAGGTAAGACAAATCTTTCAAATCACTTAAAGCAGGATCAATCTTTCCTCCCAATTCAGGCACTTTTCCAGCTCCATCCGAAAATAAGTTGCCAAGTTCGAGCTTGAACACATTCCCAGTTCTGTTGTTGCAGGTCACTCCTCTCCATCCGCAGCAATCTTCTCCAACCCAAGACGAAAGTCGGTTCGAAGGATCAATTAGGCCTTGTTTGAACTTGAGAAGTGCATTTCTCTGAGTTTTGTGGCAGACAACTTCAAGCTCAAAACTTTGGCAATAGCAAATTCCTAACAGTATTATGAGAGAAAGAAGCTGAATTGAAGCAAGGTTATCAGGCCCCATTTCTGTGCTATAAAAGGTTGTTTTGAGCTTAAAAATGTTCAATGAATTACATCTATAAAGAAGGATTTTTCATCTTGGACAAAAAGACTTCAACTTTAATTAACACCATTGGAGTGTCGTATCAAAGTGGGCAAAGACTTGTGGATGAACCTATTCATTTTTTAATTTCTAAACTACGAATAGGAAAAGATTTGATTATGGGTTGAATTGCAATAAAAAAAAAAAAAGATAATAATAATAAACAAATTTAACGAAAGGTACATGTATGTGGAAAAATGAAACATTGCATTGACTGACGTCCAAGAAAAAGCTATAGGAAAAAAAAGGAAAAAAAAAAAAAAAAAAAGGTTTCTTAGTCCCTCATGTTATCAATTCTTTTGTTTTAAAACCACTGAATATTCAATATGATTTTAGAGATGAGGATAAATTATAACCGCATATATCGAGTTGAATACAGTTAAATGTGAATGTTAAACTCGATTAAAAATGCATAACATATTCCATTTGCATCTGAAATTACATGTCCTTTTTCAATTCAAAATAAGATTTTTACAATTTTCTAATTTCCACATAAAACATATAAAAAGTCTTCCAAACAATTAAAAATGTAATTCCAAAAGCCGAAGAAGAACTTTCCTGATAGCTAAGGACTTAATTATAGTAATCATGATTAATCGATAGCTCGTTAAGTTAAAAATCCAAGGCTAAATAATAAAAATTGAAAAAGTGGAGGGTTTCATAATGTTTTTTTTTTTTTTTTTCCTACAAAGCTAGAATATGAACTGGTCTTATTGTGGCTAATGGGAAAGGAGGACCTTTCACTTTCATTAACTCCTAGTCAAATGAGGGTAGTCAAATTTAAAATTATTTGCAGGCCTTCCTCGTATGAAAATCCAGAAGAAAAAAATAAAAACGTCATTGTTATGGTATTTTTCATGGGAACTATGGGTTGATTTTGGAAATTAATGAGTTCATGACTTAAAGTCAATCGTCCACTTCTATTAAATTACTTTCACACTGACTTTCTTCTGTAAACAACACTAAATCAGAGAAGAAGAGGTCTTAATTCTCTGGCAATTATGTAATTCAAATCTTAATACGTATGCTACAAATTACCCCTATTCCATAAATTAAATATTCGAACATCTCATTTTCTGCCGGCTGCACGTGGACTCTATAAGCCAATCCTCGGATTGATTAACCATAAATTGGTTAATTTATTACTTCGGTGGATTAATCGTTAAAGACTTTTTTTTTTTTATAAAGAATGAAATTTTTAAATATTAAAATTATATCATAAGCTGTAAATTATGAGTTTAAGTTTCAAATTCAACAAACAAAAAAAAAAAAAAAAAAAAGATTTCAATAAAAAAAAAAATTGAAGTTTATAAATATTTTTGTTCCAAAAATTAAATATAAATATACGTATTTATATATGTACAATGAAAATTTTACTTATAATTTTAATCATACATGGATATATGCGTAGCTAGTCGGTTAATTTTTTTAATTTCGGTTAACCATTGTTTTCAAAATGTGAAACCATTTTTTAGTCCATCAATTTCAGCTCATATTTCTTATTTTTCGATTTATTTTCCACAGCTCTAGTTTTTTATATGTAGGATATACTTCCTGTTTGTGTTTTAGATCAAGTTTGAGCTTAATCATGTGCCCATATTACATTTTTGTTTCTCTGATTATGGTGGACTAATTTCACCATAGAATATTTTCATGTCTACTGTTAAATTTTAGTATCAATGGATTAGGAGACAAATGATACAGTTATGACTTTAATATATTAATTAATAGAAATAAAAATGATGCCCATTGGACAAGCATTTGTTGCAAATCACATCAAATTTAACATTCACCTAAAAAAATTGAATGTTCTTCTCACCAAATGAAAAAGAAAAATCGTATGCCTTGCTACTGGTCAATTCCCAAATCATCTGACAAGTTACGAATGCAAAATTAAAATCATAATTGTTGCAAGTCTCCGAGTCCGAATCACTAAGCCAATGGCTTTAGCATTTTAAATCATGTAATTTATATATAAATCGCACATCCACCACAGGAAGCAGCACTAATCATTCATATTTTCGAGATTTCTTGTGAGGGTGAGGATTTTATTTTGTTCATCTCACCCATGACTACTTGAAAACCCAGATCAACACGAGCAGCATCGAAGAAGAAGAACCAGAAAAAAGAAATAGTGGTAATAATTTGAAATAATTCACCATGAATACTCGGAGAAAAACAAATTCATTCACACATTAGACAAACTGGAGAATAGCTGATCTCATATTTGTCCTTTTAGGCGTATGCCTAGTTCAATCTTCCACCCGTATTTACTGATCATTATCTCTTCTTGCCCCCTGCTGATTAATCATCAGTGCCAAAGTACCGATCACCAAACTCGCCCATACCTGGTATTACACGGAATTCTTCGTTTAATGCAACATCAATCTCTGAGGTAACAATCTTCAAGGACGGGAACCTTTTGCATACGCAATGGATACCTTCAGGAGCCTAAAGATCCAGGAAATGCATCAATCAAGCAACCAAAATGAAACAATACAACAAAAACAGAATGAGTATGAACTGTGAAGGATGTAACTTACAGAAATTAAGTTTAAGAATATGATGTGGGATTCAGGAACTCCTTTCTGTATAAGCAGTTCTATTGCCTGATTGGCAGAGTTGCCTACAAGTACACCGATCACAGAATCAAACTCCAGTAAACCACGTATAAGCATCACTAACAATGAAAGGTCCTCTCCTTTGAGAGATTTGGTTAGAATGCTGACAAGTGACTATTACAATGAAGTAATAGAATCATTCAATTGCAAGCACCTCCCAACTGAATAATTACATGTACTTGTTTACACGTGAATGGAAAATCATCTACCCACCTACATGCTTTGTGATAGAGATGTTATGTTTGCATCAAAATAGTCAAAGAATATTAGGAAAAATCCTTGGATAAGTTGAGGCATACAGAAGAATACTCTTGGTGGCAACAAAAAATACTAAGTGTCCACATCTAATAAGACAAAATAAAGAAAACAAAAGGATGGAACTCAGAAGTTGAGCGATTGACTACAAAGGGACTGGCCAAAATTGTGCACTAATTCAAATTAGAACAGGAATCCCCAGGAGTGAATGAAAAAAAAAAAAAAAATCAAGCCCACAGGACGGCATTGACAAGTGGAACGTATTAGCGTTCAAGGAAGAAACACAGAACTTCAATGATTTATATCCTAGAATGACAAATTCCTGGCACATTGGAACAAGAGAAAAGCCACTCATCTGTGAATCTAAAGTATGTTTGGCAAAGTGCAAAGCCATTGAATATCATTTAGTATTTAACCACAACTAATCGAATCCTTCTACACACAGATCAACGAAAATAACAAAATTACTCTTGCTTATTAGAACTGAGACATAGAAGAGAACAAGGATGTTACAAAACTTACTCAGATAAACATAAATGATTACCTGTAGCAAGAACAGGATCCAGAAGTAAGACATGCCTTTCTGAAATATCCTTGGGGAGCTTTTCATATATAAGCTACAGCAAAAACAAAATTTAAAAAAAAAAAAAAAAAGAGAATATTAACTGCTTAAATATGCATGAATCTTTCCTAGTAAAATATATGCATGGATCTGTGAAATTATGATGATAAAGCTATTAGAATATTTTCTTAAACAAAACTAGATCAAAATATTTCACCTGTTTCCCATTGTCTCCATCACGATGGATGAGAATTTTTCCAATTTTTATTCCTTTGCAACATGCACGTAATGCATTTTCCATGCTTTCACCACTGCAAAATGTATGTGGAAAACTTAGTAGCCCCAAGAAATTCAACACCAAGACAAAAGGATGACCCAGGGTAGTAAAATGAAATGCAAGATGGAGAACCAGAACAGGAAGTTATTGTAGCTTTGTTGTGTAAGATGAACATGGACTATAAATTGTATTCCATATGGCATAGCAACATGACAAGGACTGCAGAAGTAAATACCTGATAAAAGCTCACCTTCGAACAATGGAAACCCCACATAGCTTCTTGCAAAAATCAACCCCAGTGTACACAGATCCTAGCAAAAGTAAAGAAAACTCCAACTGAGAAATGACATGTGATCCATTGCATACTATAAGATGAGCAGTTAAATTCGTATTACACAGCGTTCTGGCAGCTTAAACTACAGACAGGGGTTTAGTTCTTCTAGCCTTGAATATGCAAAAAGTTATCCTTTTATTGTCATCTCTAGAAGCAAATGTTCAATTAAATCATATGACAGATGGTGGTACGAAAGTTACGCATTCCTATCATAAACAGAAATGGAGAGATAGAGACAAAGAAAGGATTAAAAACAAGCAGCAGATGAAACCCAGGACTCACTATCTATAACATACCTGTTGGAGTAATTACTTGCTTCTCTGTGAATGGCAAATGACCAAGACCATGCTCCACAACCTGAACTTGAAACATTTCAAGAACAGTAACTTCCATGTATCATATTAACAAAAATGCACTCTATTATACAGGCTCAAAATTGAATTTATAAAGAACTGAACAGAGAGAGCACATACCAGACGAATAAGACGATCTGAATAAAATACAAAATCATGTTTTGATATTTCCTTGTCTCGAATCAATGTATGCATACCTCTAATCTGCAATAAAGGTTATGCACATGAGCAATTCAAACAATGGATATTTCAGAATTATAGGACACATCAAGCAGCTAAGGAAAAGGAAGAACTTTGAACAGCACAAGCCCAGTCTACTGATATACTTATCAGTGTACTTGGACTGCCAAAAACAATGTTAGTATCATCTTCTCTTTCCTTTCTACCCAATAATACAATTATCAGCATTCTATCAGATTTCTGCATTTGACTATTTTACTGGTTTGCACTATGAAGCAAGAAGATATGGGCAGTAATAGAGCACCCAACACATACTTGGCCACTCTAGAAAGCACGAAAACCATTGCCAAAATAATTAGCTTCACATGACGAAATCTAACAATAAATCAAAGAAAAACCAATAAGCAAAATAAATACCTGAAATGTTGACTGAATAACATAAACATTTGGATATATTTTGCAAAGGTCGTGTTGACCAAGTTTTGTATGGATGTGCTGCACTATTAAATCAATGGCAACATGATTATCACCTCCCCGGGGAATGATCACATCAGCATACTTTTTTGATGGCAGCACAAAATCATCAAAAGCAGGTTTCACAAATTTAGCATACTGCACCAAAGCATGAACATCATTAGATTATAAAAAAGAATTGGAGCTCCAGAGATCCACTTATCAAATGTGCTTCAAGTTCACAATATAAGCATCATCAGATACCAAAACCACAGCAGAATAAGACTTTACTCTAACCAACATTTGGATCAACCAATGGCCAAACCTTTTTTAGGTGGTGAACCACGAGCCAAATCATATAATTTTTTCTTTTTACTTCTAATTGAACAGAAAGACATGTTTTAGGTTGCAGTAAAAACTGAGAATCCACATATATGGTTGATACCTCCTTCTACTACCCATTTGGTGATGTCAAGAAGACAGAGTGCAACAAATTGTTGATTCTTCAGCACTACTAACACTTGAGGTAGAGTTTTATTCAACCAGTGAACAGAGGTGCAGTCAAGCAAAACAAGATTTAAGGGAAAAATTTATTGTACTCCATTTTGTTTTCTTGTGAAATATCCATTAGGAAGTTTAAGTTTATTGGAATTTTTATGAAAACTTCCTATCCTAATGCAATATTGATTTACAATCTCTCAGTTTTAGAATTCTAAGCCTAGTAAGAAAAGTATTAGTTGTGAGTCCATGAATATCTGCACAACTTGGTTCTTTTAAAGGTTCATATTTGTATAATTACAATTCTAAAACAAAGTCTAAGAGTTGTGGGCTTCCGTTACATTTAGTTTCATTCTTCATGTTTTTATATCACAATTACAGTCCTCTTTCACTTGATAGAATGATGGAAAAAATTTAACTCAACATATCCCAAACAATTGGTAAGAATAAGATATTGAAATAATTAAGACAATATGTCAAACGGAATCTCTTTGCCATCTATTAAAGCTCCAGGTATAATTTACAAGATTTAAAAGGATAAGGAATTTTTTTCATTCACAGAATGATTCATAGTCATAGACAGATGTTAACTAAGAAGCAACTTACCTGCTCAAGAACTGAGTTTATGTCTCTACCCCTTTCAACTGTGTCACGCCTTATTCTACGAGCAAGCCTCACATCCGCATCTAGTAAACAAAAAACAAGTTATTGCCAGAAAAAAAAAATGGGTCACAACAAAGAAGTGAGCTATATAACTCATCTAGTAAACAAAAAACAAGTTATTGCCAGAAAAAAAAATGGGTCACAACAAAGAAGTGAGCTATATAACTCAGTTGCCTAGACGTTTATGTTTAACAGATAAATAACACTCTGGTACAAGACAAGAAACACAACTGAAGGCTTACGAATATGATGGTCTAAACCAAAATGGTAATAGTCGTTTTAGAGTTCTCTAAAGGGCACAAGAAAAAGCTTGTACATTTATACATCTAGTGAAGAAGAATTTGATGTCATACATCTTAAGGATTTCAAGTAGTATTGCCACTATAGGTATAAAGGATGAAATAAGTCAACAGAAGAATCAAGAGGAGAGAATTCCTAATATTTTGAAACCAAACCAAGGGGTATGTCTACAAGTAGGTCCAACAAGGAAGTCCAATACTTTGCAATCAGGTTTTTAAGTTGATTGAAAATCATCAAACTGTGTAATAAACAATAAATTTACATCCCTTACGTTCATGGTTGCCACAAAGTGATGAAAACCAGGAAAAGAAAGGGTTCAAACCTGTGTCAACAAAAATTTTCATATTCATCAGATTGCGTACACGTTGATCATGGAAAACCAGAATCCCCTCCAAGATAATCACATCAGAAGCATTTACCTGATGAGAATTCAGTACAGCTCAGATTTTTTTGCCAGTGAAACCAAAAAAGTTCAATAAAGCAAGAAATGTTGTTGCAATTGTATTTTAACTTTGAGTATATCCTATCAAACATAGAAAACAAAAACAATAAAAGGATGAGCTTATTTTTGAAGTCATTACCTGCCTAAAGCTGTCCGAACTGCGGCGATGAGTTTTAAAATCATAAATTGGAACTTGATAAGGTAGCCCTTTCCTAAGCTTTATAACACAGTCTAGAAGCTGTTCAGTGTCAAAAGCATCTGCAGGAGAGACCAATAGCACATTTGTGAGCTTGTACGAAAAATTGCAAGAACACAAACTTCAACAAGAATGAATTAAATATAAGGCCAGTAAACAGTTCGCAAATACCAGGATGGTCAAAATTATACTCATGAACTCGTTCCTGTTCTTCAGGAGTCAAACCACGGTAAAATGAATCCTGCATGACCACAGCATTTGATGCGGATTCTTTTGTTTTTTATAAAAAAAATAAATGAATGAAGACAGCTTCTTCTCTTTAGAGAAAAAAAAAAGGGGGGGGGGGGGGGGGGGGGGGGGGGGGAGGGGGGGGAACGGCAAAAGATTAACCCAAATAAGAAAACCTGATTGACAAGCACAACCCGGTGATCGTGAAGTTGTTGAATGATCATGTCACATACAGTAGTCTTACCGGAAGCAGTACCCCCAGATACTCCTATTATAATTACATAAAAACCAATCAGAGAACAAAACCGATAGTACAATAAGCAAACCCCAATCAGAGGCAATATAATTGAAGGAAGGCTTCAGAGAAAAGAAATAAAACCGCAATAACAAGCAACAGAATTACAATTGGGGAAATCGTAAAACCCCATAGGGGGAGAGGAAAGGAAAGAGTTGGATTAGTAGAGCAGATAATTGCAACATTTTGTATGAAAATGGTAATAAGAAGCAAGAGTATAAAAATTAGGGATAATCACCAATGACGAAGGGCTGTTTGGGAGCTAAGGGGGAAGCAGAGTCAGAAGAGTTGGGGTGAGCAGGAGAAGAAGGCGGAGAAGAGAGAAGACCGTCGAGACGGAGGCCGGAAAAGTGGGGACCGGAAGCTTTCTCCATGAAATAGTCGATAGAATTGGTTTCGTCCGGCATGGCTATAAATAAGCTGGAAATCAGAAAGAAAAGAGAAGTCACAGATGGAGCTCAACTTTGATTTTCTCTGTTTCCTACTACGCATCTTCCGCTTGATGTCTACACATACATCAATACCTTTTTTTCTCCCAAAAAAAAAAAAACCTTTCATTTTGATATTTCTTTATTTATGGTATTGTTAGTTATTTTTCTTGGTATTGGATTTATGCAAAAAGAATATTCCTTTTCGTGGGGGTGACCTAACCATCTCCACTCCATCCCTTTCGTATTTTCATATATGTTTAGTGGGAGGTTAAAGGTTTTTTCCAATTTTTTCTTTTACCACCCCATCAAAATCAATTATAATTATGATTTCCATTCTTCTTCTAATACAAAAAAAAAAAAAAAAAAAAAAAAAAAAAAACATTTTCAAAATTCTTTCAAGGGTTCCACGTAAAAAAAAGACAGAACTTCTTTATTATTTTAATATTAAAAAATTTATAAAAAAAAATAGGCAATAGAACTTTTTCCTCCAAAAAAGAGAACTCCTCCAAAGATAAAGAAGGAGTTTTCTTTTAAGTATCCAATACTGCACTATCGTCATCTCATGATATCATGTCACGTTAACATAATTGCTGATATGGTACCATATCATTAGCAAAGAGCATATATGCTAGAATTTTTGTTAATTGATAAGTAAGATTCGTTACTCATTTATATTCAACCGTATTTTGAGTTGTTAATTTAGATTGTTTTCAACATTAAGTGGAGCACAGTTACAAGAAAATTGTTCGTGAGAGATTAATTAATATTGAAAATTAGTCTATAAGATAATCCGGTCAATTGTTTTTGCTTTCCAATACGTCAAAAATAATCATAACTCACAGAATGTGGAACACAACTGTGAATTAGTGATAGAACTGCTAGTGATGAATAAGTTAACGTAACAAATAATTGATGATGTATAATTTATGAATAAAATTCGGAGAGTTTAAAAATTAATTGTGGTAAAATAATTAATAAAAAAATTTAAGTACAAAATAGTAATATTTAATGGAGTTCAAGATGTTGGTAAAAATGGGAAATTATTATTTAATTCCATATTTAATTAGATTGAAAAATGTTAAATTTATGAGTTGATATGAATGTCAAAAGTATGTGCATTAATTGTATACCGAAGAGGAATAAAGTAGAACGGCTTAGACTTGGTTTTGATTTAGAAAAAATGGAAGTGTGTTTCCAAATTGAGAATGAAAATAATGCAAATTCTGAGAATTTATTCTGTTTATCAGAGTCTAGTCTTTAATCTTTTGGTGCCAATAATATGCCAACTACTGTTGTTAGTGAAATATGTTTACACTTTACACCACAATTTCAATTCTTCCTATGGGATTCCATCGCAATGCCATAGTCATCTATACATTCACCTTTTATTTATTCTTTGAGCGAAAGTTTGGAGAATTAGGGGCGGAAGAGTAAGATATTAAACACGCAAAATGATAAAATTGCTAATTCATGCCCAATCTTATCTACTAAATATTTATGCCGGCTTGAGCTGACCCGTACTAGTAAAGACTCCAACAACAATAGTAACACAAATCGAATCCATATGCTCTACATATATATATATATATATATATATATATGTATGTAATCATTATTATGATATACATTAATAAGAAGAAAAAAAAAAAAAGAATACTTGTCTCGATTACTTCACCCCACATAGAAAAGCATACAAAATTAGACCTGTACATGGCCTGCCAAATAATGATGTTTAGAGCATGTAAACCAAATTGCATAATAGAGCAAGTAGCAATGCAGAAACCAAAACAAAAGAATGAGAGTGAGTAGAGGAAGGTGCAGCAGTATTATTAGAGGACGACGAAGATGAAGAAGAAGAGTCGGGAGTGGAGGGTGCAGTTCCTGTTCCTGTTGTAATTTTCACCTTCATGCCTTGTTGGCAGTGACCTAAGGTACCGCATCCAAAATAGCGAGTGCCTGCCTTGTTCAGTCTTACGACGTCGTTTCCTGTGCTCATCGAGTCTACTGCACTCCCTATATCACATTTTTTGTATGCTTCTTCATCGCTAAGTTCCACCACACTGTGTAGTCCCGAACTGTACTTGAATACTGTTCGATCATAATTCACCATTATTATTCAACATTTAAAATTCACTTAAGAAAAATGGAACTGAAACATACCTAGTTGATCACCAACTTTAAAATTTTGAGAAGAGGCCCAAGAATCAAAATCAGTAGATTCATCCCAACCTTGGCTTCCTCCAACTATATGTTGAACTGCCATTGTTTCTTTACCTATTAAACCAACAAACATCAACACCCATAATATCCTCTGCTCCATTCTCAACATCGATCGATTATGTATTAATTTCTTCAATTATTATCATTCCTATAAAATTATGCCTCTTAATATATATATCCATAATGCCATATGTTGTTGTAATGTCATGATAACGTCCTTCAACTGATTGATGATAAAGTGAACCATGCGAAACCCTCCCTTGATAATGAAGCTGAAAAGTGTACGTTGGCTTAAAGCAAAATCTAGTAAACAAATTAACAAGCTTTACGTTCAAATTAAGTTATGTTCCATGTGTCATGTGTGATCATACATATATATATATATATATATATATGGTGTCTAGCCAGAAGCCAAAATACCTATATGTATTATGTATAGAATATTTTGGAAACTCCTACTACAACCAACAAGTTTGTAGGTAACAATTGATCACACCACATGATCATATTCATATCCATATAATTCTTTGTGAAAATTTGTTACTTAAACTTCACTTCTAAGCTCCCAGATTGGATGTTGATATACTGCCCAAATTTTCATTCTTTACTTTCTTTACTACTGTTAATAAATCAAATGGAATCAATTATAGAACCACCGTTACTTAAAAATAAAAGGATAATTCTTGAAATTGAAATACAATTGAAATAGAAGAGCTCATTTTAAAAATAAACAAATTCAAAATAATTTCGTATTTTTGTTCAAAATTAATTAAAAAAAAAAACACAAGTCAGCATAAGATTGGTGGATCGTTCACATATGATTGAGTATGAGTTTTCTCTTCATACATATTACTATATTCCTCCATTACTCATCTATGTCATTTGCTTTACTATCGGAGGGACTTCGTCAGAATTCTGACCCCATCTTATCTTTGTTTTCCTTTTCAGGTCATTCTCTTCCATAAATAGCGAGTGACTTCCTATCTCACAACAGCTATCAATTTTACAACATAATCAATTATTTAGTATATGCTTACTTTCCCCTAGCTATCCCCAAAACCATACAATCAAATAAAAAATAATGATAACAATAAATAGAGAAGATGATAGAAATTTTATTGAATCATGTAAAAATGAGGTTAATTTATTGTTACATATATATATATATATATATATATATATATATAGAAAAAGAGTGACACACAAGAAAATTAAATTAATGATGGTTGAAAAAGGAATAGACTTGATTATAAACAATATCTTTAGCATTGGTACCCATGATGAAATCAGCATGAGCATAATCCTTAACATACTGAATACTGATTTTGTCAACATCATGGAACTTAAAATGGTCAAGTAATTGCTGAACATCTCTAACATCTGAAAGTGCATCTCTTCCTCCATAGCTTATGAACACCGGCATGTCTTTTGGTATTGCTGATAAATTATAAATTGGTGGCCTTATTTCTCCATAATGCATCATGTTATAATCTGCTCTTCCATAGTTGTACTTCTCTATTATTCCATCTCTTACAGCTGCATTTTTTTCATTTTGTTTTTCAGTTTTAGTTTCCCATTAATTAATTGGGTGATAAATTAATTAATTAATTTAACTTACTTTGACCCAAGTGCACCATGTTCTTTGTTGCAGTGGACTGGGGCTCATTCTTCAGGAACGTAGCAACCGTGGACGAATTAAGGCAGCAATTGGGGCCTTTCAATCGCCAACAATATGTTAATTAGTTAATTACATAATTAATTATAACAAATTAATTAGACATATACATGTATAATTAAATACCAGTAATAGCAGTTAACAAATCGTAACAATCGACTCCCGGATAAGCACACAGAGCTTTCAGAAAATTTCCAGCAGCCTCCCTGTCGAATTATAATTTATTGATTGAAAAGTTAAGAATATAAATGTATAAAAGTTAAAAATATGCGTGATTTCTTTTTCCTTGAAAAAGTTAAATTGAAAAGGAAATTACCCTCTAGGATTAAACTCAGCAAGACCAAACAGAGTAGTGATCTGTAGAAATTGGAGAATTATTATTAATTGATGTTTATTTTGAACCATATATATATATATATATATATATATATATATATATATATATATATATATAATAAATGAAATTTGGGTAAATATAAGCATATACCTCACCAACGAAGGATTTAGCAGCAACAACACCAAGAGGAGTGTTCATGTGGCTCAAGTAAGCAACAGGGCTTAAAAATGCAGCTGATCTCACCTTGTCAGCTAGTAACCCTTCTGAGAATGATGCCAATGCTATCAAAGTTCCCTGTCATAATTTTAATTAATTAAATTGATTTTAAGAGTAATTTTACTTAATTAATTTTGAGATTTGTGTATACTTACTAAAGAATGACCGATGTAATGAATCTTCTGGCCAGTATGGGAGTACACATAATCAAAAAATGCTGGCATATCGTAGCTAACTAGTTCATCCCATGACCAATTCCAGAATTCCTGTCATCATTAATTTAATTCAATTTTTACTCTTAATTTTGCATATTTGAGCTCAACTAATATCACCTAATTGCACCAATTATCTATTATGAGGGAAATCAAGTGCAATTTGTGGTGGACTAATATTACCTTTATCACTTTGCTTTATTTTGCCCTTTTTAAAGTTTTTACCCGAAAAAGAAAAAGTCAATGAAGAATTTTGATTATTATCAATCTTAGTTAAAAGTATCTTATATGGTTTCGATAACACTTGAACTTTAGATCTCTATCAATTGAGAGAAATGCTTTTAACACCAAGCTATGATTAGATAGACAATTTACTAACAAATAAAAATCCATCAGTAACATCCAACTAATTTATCGATATATATCCTTAAATTAGGACAAAAACGATACCATTCCATATTATATTATGGTACTTTTCCAAATATACGAGTGACATAGTTTTGTAAAATGTATACTACAATCCCGAGTCGGACAAGTCTAGGACCGCTATATATGATTGTGCGACATCATCATAATTAGTGAGGTGGTGCAATCATCAAGTATAACACCATTGCCATGGGCGTGTCATTATCCCCCAACCACTAGAACAAACCCCTAATAACTAGGGGTAAGCAAAAGCAAACCGCAAACCAAACCGAACCGAACGGAACCAAACTCTATTTGGTTTGGTTTTGATTTTATAAAATATAATAGTTTGGTTTTTGGTTCGGTTTTTGGTTTTTATAAAAAAAAACCGAAACTGAACTGAACCAAACCGTAATAGAAAAAATTATTTTTTAAAAATATATATATGTATATAAATAAATTTTATTTGGCATATTATATATTTTTATTATTATATAGTTTGTATTTATGAGACTTTAATAATATACATGTAATATAAATCCGTTTTAAGCAATATTATACATGTAATTTATAAAAAATAATGATAATAAAAATTAAAAAATTAAAACTTTTGTTGATTCGGTTTGAACCGTTCGGTTTGGTTTGAACCATATAAATTTTGGTTTGACTTTGGTTTTTATTTTTCTTCTATTTTGGTTTTGGTTCGGTTCGGTTTTTGAACCGAGCCGTGTTTTGTTCACCCCTACTGATAACGGTGTTTGCCAGCAGTAAGGGGAGCACGGGTTTTATCCCTTTAAGATTAGCTTCTGAATTCGCCAGTAATAATCATAGTGGTCTAAGATCAATTCGCTAGAACCTTTCACATTTTTAACCCTTTTATCTCTAAATAATTATATATGTTGATGAATATTGTTATTAAGTGTGAAAATGAGAGAGAAATGTTAGACCTTTTGAGAGGGTTGAAGAACGGTATGTCGTCTGCTAAATCTTGTCCCTCTTGTGTTGGCAATCCAAACATCGAACCCTTTATCTGCTAATATCAGAGGCAAATTTTGCTCTGGTGGATTCAATAGCCAAGTCATTCCATCCTGCATCATCATAATTGATCAATTATTTTTATTTTTTTATTTTTTTAAAAGAAGAATAATTACATAAGAAAGAATTGTATCGGTGTGAATATATGATTTGGATTTTGAAAAGAAAACAATTGCATCAATCTGTTACAAGGATTGGTATGAGGACGAAATTAGCTGCCAAAATGTGAATATGATTAAGTAAAGTAGTAGGATTAAAACAATAATAGGAATGGAGGCAGTGCCCACGTTTATAATGAAGACAAAAGTCAAGTGAGTTGCATGAATTGCATTTGTCCTTCTTTTACAAAACGGTGCATATAAATCGCAGCTCATCCCCCAACACTAATTTTGCAAATCCTCATTCTATTCACAATATTCCTCCTACTTATGTCATCTAAATTGAGACATTTATATCTCATTTTTTAAAGAAAAAAAAAAATTCCAGATTTTATCATTTTATACTTTTTGAAACCAGAAGACTCAGTTAGGTAAACTAAAGCTGAAAAAAAAAAAATTACTTTTGGGCCCATAAATCAAGCCGCTACCAACGCATGAACTTTTGGAATTCAACCTTTTTCTATTATATGGCTTGATTTCTGTTGCGATTTCTTTTTTGTTTAACTAAATCTAACCAATTGATTCAACATTGGTCAGTCTAGTTTATATATTAAATCTCAAATTCAATATTTACCACTTAAGTCACTTCAAATCATTAATTACTTAGTTTTAATCTTGATTCGCTGTATTGGATTTGAAAGCAAATGAAAACTACATCAGAATTCTTCAAAAAGAGTTAAGATAACAGCAAAATATCCAAAGTTTATATATATATATGATAATAAAGTTATATTAAATTTTGTAATAAATATACATAGGGACAATATTATAACAAAATCATACAACAATTCTTTTATTACTACTAAAAGCTACATTACCAACTTTTATATTTATTGTAGTAAAATTTTATATCTGATTTATTATGTTTATGCTTTGAGAATTTCATTTTCACATTAACAATAATTTTCATAAACTCTAGTGTACTCTTTTTACTGATAAAGTTAATTAACATACCCTACAAAAAATGTTAGATTTAGTAGCAAAATAAATTTTACTGTCAAAAAGTTCATTTAGTAGCAATATCCAAAAGTTGTTACCAAAAAAGCATATTTAGCAGCAACATTGTATCAAATTCTTGTTTAAATACCTACGATCAACTTTATAGTAATAACATGCAACAATTTGCTGCTAATATTTGTTTTTAGTGATAACGAGGAATTTTCATCAAGTAGTCATGTTGTAGGCAGATAGCGCCTAACAACATATATTTATGAGCTTGTGAAATGGTAATTAAAAAAAAGAGGAGGAACTTTAATTAGCCATAATGTTGTCAGCTCTAATTAAGCTTGCTCAATTGAAACATCTAAAGTTATGGTTACAATCACTCTATTCCCACTATTTGAATTCTTTAATCTTCAAACGTATCCTTTTAATTTTCACTCACTACTTTGAAATTAATAACAAAAACACATCTAAATTCTAATTGATTAATCAACTAAAACTTAATTTGCCATAATGAAAGCAAGTGTTAATTGTAATAAAAACAGAGAAAGTGAAAATATACCACAAGAACACCATGCTGAATTAGAACAGGAGGCCTATTAGTAAATCCTCCGTCACCATTACGACCTTGTGGTATTCTTTGCATGTTTAGTATATATCC
The DNA here is from genome assembly GCA_039660915.1 of Euphorbia tirucalli. Lineage (NCBI taxonomy): Eukaryota > Viridiplantae > Streptophyta > Magnoliopsida > Malpighiales > Euphorbiaceae > Euphorbia > Euphorbia tirucalli. The sequence goes on from CM077638.1 coordinate 10,894,076, forward strand.
ATCTTGGGTTTGTACCTGATTAATCAACATTAAGCATACATAACTAAGACCTTAATTAAATGAAAGGGGAGAGCTACGGATATGAATAATTAAAATTAACTTACATGAATCTCCTGGCATTTGTAACCATGGACGGAGACAGAAGTAGCACAAATAGCAGGCGGTGGGGAGGTTGATAGGCCTGAGCCATACGCCGCTTGGTTCACAAACAGAAAAAGAGAAGAGAGAAATAGCAAAGGATAGCAATTCAAAGCCATGCCTAGACTAGTAATGAAATGAGTGTAGGAGAAGTGTCCTTTTTATATTGGATCCGAGAGATGGAAAGGAACGAAATTGCTTTCTAATTAGTTCTATCTTTTGCTTTGGTTCAACTATAATTTTGGTCCCTCAACTTACTAAAATATTGAGTTTTGATCCTTTACTATTTATTTGGTAAGATTTAGCCTTTCATTTTTCAATTTTACTACATGTATATACACTCACAAATTGAATTGTCACATTTAGAGTCCACACGTGGTTAACTAATACGTGTGCTATAAATAATGTCTCGCCATCCGACTTTTTGTTTAAGATTTTAGCATAGAAGTTTAGTTGAATAGAATTTTGACATATTTATATGTTAACAACACATAGGTCTGACCCGGACAATTTTATTTGTCAATGTGCATATTTTAACAAAACAGAAATGTAAAAGGCTAAATATTAGAAGTAATAAAATAGGGGTAAAAACAATAATTTAACAAATTGAAGGACCAAACTATTAAATTTTGCCCTTTTGTTTGAGTGTTAAAGTGAGTATTGAGATTTCATGACTTCAACTTGACGAATTTCGACGTTATAATCCAATTTTATGGAATGGCGTGTGGGACCCTAATTCCTTTGTTCTTTTCTTATTTGATTTGTGGATTTCTATTAGTATTTATTTACACTTTTGTTAATTTGATTGTACAATGAATTTTATGGATTAATTTACATCTTACATTAAATAGTTTAGCATTAGAAGTTAAATGTCAATTACATGTTGACATATCATAATAGAATGAAGAAAACAAGCAACGTGTTCATGTTATTTTATTTATGGCATTTGAGAAAAAGAATAAGCAAAGATAACAAAATTAACTTAACTAACTAACTTATCTAACAAACATAAGTATCTATATGTATGTAGGAGTTTTCTAGCTAATTGGAAACGTGACCTTTGTTTTTAACAAACAAACACATGTTATTATTATTTGGACTAATTTTAACCAAAAATAAATAAATTCTAAATAAGGTTGATGTTTAAAATTCAATACAAACCTTTTCGGCTTACAGTTTAATTTTAAAAAGGCAAAATTTATATTTCCTTTTATAAACTCTCATAAATCATAACTAAAATTATTCACCAACCATTAATTAATACATTTTTTTTATTCATTTAATCATTCTCCACTAATTAGGAAAACTTTTCACAAATTTCTTTCCCACCAAAACAAGTCTATGGGAGATTTTAAATAATGTTTTAAAATGTCATACAAAAATATTTGTCAGGAATTTTTGCATCAAAATTAATTTGACGTGTCAACATTTTTTTTTTTTTTTTTTTTTGCAATTAATGTACGAGAAATATGTTAACAAGAAATATTTGGAATCCAGGAAAAAAAAGAATTAATTAATTTATCTGAATTCGATAATCAATTGATTTTGTAGATAATATAGTTATGAATAATTTATTTTGATTAGGTTGAAGTAAACTATGGTTGAATGTTGTGATAAATTTAATCATTGTTGTTCATTTTGGTGTTTTTTTGGAAAGAAAAATAGATGAGAGAAGTGGGATATAGGAAATTGTGATTTTGGAGATGAGATATCATATGGGCAATTCAACTTTAAGTTCAACTTTCAGCATATATAACAGACTTAGGCCCCACATTGTTATGATAACTCTTAAATCTGGCCGAATATATGGCCAGCAGAATTAAGTCAAAATCCAAAATCTGCTTTCATATGGAGTCCGCAGTGTTCATAAATTGATAATGTATAAAAGTAACATATACTTTTAACCATTCTTATTAAAATCGAACTGGACCGACGAATTAGACCTATTTGATTATATTAAACCGTTTTTGTTATAAACGAATAGATTGAATCCCGTCATTTATGAATATTCATAAATTATATTAAATAATATATTTTTAATAAAACAAAAAATCTGATTGAACTGCTTGACATAAATAAACTCTCAGTTTCTCTAGTTCTTTGTCTAATATGGTTTTAATTATATTGTTGTTAACTAGTAATATTTGAAAACTTAAATTTTATCTAAGAGAAAATTCAGGTAATTCTAAAGATTTAAGTTGAATGTTGTTACTCACATATTTTTTAAATTAGGTGTTGGAATTTGGTTGTGAAGCTGTGTAGTCCTTCAGAACTTTAAACTCACCAGATAATATTGGCTATCTCAAAATTTATATATTAGCAAGCTAATCATATTAATATTCAAAATATATATATATGTGGCTCTAAGTATAATTTAATTATTTCCTATGGTATAGTACATTGGGAATTGTTTTGTTTTGTTGTTTTTTTAAGACAAAGAACATTAAATCGAATGAGTTAGGCAAATGTAAACTGAAAAGAAGAAGGATGTAGCAGAGGCAATCGACAGTGTGATAAATCATTATAGTTTGTGAAAAATTTGGGCTTTGAGTGTGGTCTGACAAACACATTGATTGTTTCCACTTTGAGAAATTTTCTACAGTAGAATGTGGTCCAATGTATTCTCATTATTTCTAATTATAATTTATACTCCACATCCCAATGATTCCATCACTTCTACACTACATTAACTTATTAACACTCAACAAAAATAACATATCTCAATTTTTACCCTCTACTAATATGAATAATCTTACCTGGAGAATTGTGATATGTTTAATTTTAATTCCAACCCTAAATCTTCAAATTTTAAAAAAGATATATTTTTATTGCCATGAACAAAACTTGATAATCGTCGTTAGCTTGATAAACTTTTTCTGTCCCATAGGTATTAACAAAATAAAATTACCTTTTTGACCTACCATGAAATACATGTAACTTTTCTTTTATTTAAACCCTATTTATATCGGTTTAAAATTTCTAAGTACACAATCAATCAGATTTTCTATATTAAATTATCTCATTAATTGAGAATATAATATGAACATATCAATAATGTTTACTAATATTTTCTTGGCAGTGTTATATCGATTTCTCTCATTCTTCTCAAAATGAGTTGATCAACAGCTCTTCTATAATTTCTTGAATTGACTAAAAGTTATTATCTCTAAAATTTTTGTTAATAATAGGAAAAACTTTATAACGGATCCGATCCAAACAGATGCTTCCAATGAATAATGAATATATATACAAAATAAGTATTGAAAAACTAAAAAGCACATCGGAAAAATAAAAAGTACATATATTGATCATTCACTGAAAGGATCCATGTGAACCAGGTTCATTATAAAATTTCTCTAATAATAGTTATAGAATAGAATAAAAAGAGAGAGACTAGGAAACACGGCTCAAACTTTAAAATAGATAATGAAAAAGAGATATTCATCATTTAAAGAAAATGAATAGACTTGAATAGGATTGGATTAGAGCCTAAAGGTATATTTTGCTTGTACTTAATTGCATATTTTTCAATGGTATGGAGGGGCTTATCTTAAGTTGTTGGTAAGCATCTCTGTTTCACAGTAAAGTAACTCTTCATCCGAATTCCGATATCATTGTCATTGAAATCACTACAGAATATCGATATGTAAGTCTTAACATTTTTTCTATCCAATTTTGCATTTGTAACAACTTTTCCATCAACCTTAAAAAACTCCCAGAATATGCATTTCTTAGTACATACTCTTTTTAAGCATTCACAAATACCAGCTGGTCCCTCAATCCATAATAATCTATCAACATTCATCAACATTTTTCCAACTAAAGCACAAGCATATTCACCCATCTTTCTTTGATTTTGTTATGGTCCATGTTCACTAAAAAACTAGTTTCAGTTTTATAAGAATGCAAATAGATATTTGGAATCTTTTGTGGCCATGCTTATTTGGATAATAATATTTATCATTTTCCTTGAACCTTTTAGTTGGTCTGGAATTTTCTTCAAAAATCAGCTAATGAAATTTGTCCTCATTTGATTTTTTTTTCCCCCATGTGAAGCTTTACATATCTATATCTACATCATAATTTCCAAGACTATATAGTGCAACAGTAATGAATCCATGATGCAAAATTCAAAATAGAGCAGGCACACTAGGTATATTTTTCTATGTAAACATAGATATCTTCATTACAAGGGCAAGTCATGGTCTTCTCTTATTGTAGGAAAGTTCTTTATGGTATCAATGTACTTCTAGAACTAAAGTCTATGAATTTCAGGATAACTTCACCTTTAGATTATACATATTCATTCTCTGCTACTTTTGCTTTTATACATGCCCTTGATATGTAAAAAAGAAAAAACCAAAAGTTTTGTCGGTACTTACAGAATCCGATCATCTTGCAGTCTGTGCGTGTAACTTGTATGGTCTCAAGGGAGTTTGAGATCTTAGGATTTTCCATTCACATCTCATTAGAGGTAACAGAAACTAGACTTCATCATTTACAGCTATAGCCGGACTCTTCTTCTTCTTCCTGTCAGTAAAACTACGGCAAGACATCAAGCTTGGGAGGCAACATTGCTTAGATTTAATTGATCTCTCCCTTTCAAACAAGGCATCACCATTAGCAGTCCTTTCACTGCCACAGACACTGTTAGTTCCGGACATACAAGGGGTACTGGAGGCAGATTTTGGAAGAACATCCAGAATAGTTGGTTTAGCTACACTGTTCTCATTGGCAATAATCTTCTTCTCGGGTGTGTCTAAGTGATCAGCATCTTGCTCATCTCTCAAGCTCTCTCGGAAGAGTTCAGATAGTCTCTTCTTCCCTGTCGGGGATGGTTCAAGTATTGATCCAGGTGATGGAGGTTTGTTCTCAAAAGTGGTCTTATTACGCTTAGGGGGCCCCATGGAAAATCTTTGATGCACTGGAGTATTGCCACGAGATGGGGTATTGCCGCGAGACGGGGTAAAATCTGCACAAAAATCACCCAATTAAACAGAACATAAACATAAAAAGGTATCAACACCATCCCCGGTAGTGTATGTATTATGGCAAACTGTGTATAAGACTGAAATGTAACTTAAATAAAAGCCACTGATAGATCAAGGCCAGATAATTGCACTAATACAGGACACATACAGAATGAACAAAATGAATTTGAAAGGAAAAACATATAGCAAGCTAGAAAAATTAGCTCAAGCAATTTGAAAAGTTCCTCACCACCATTGACACTGAAGAAATCATCTTCGCAATCCGACTCTAACCAAGGCCGGGAATCAAAGAAGGTTTCTTCTTTGCTGCCTGCAAAGTAAACAAAACTATGAACTTCAACCCACAAATAAGTTCAGCAACCAGCATAAGCAAGACTTAAAATGACAACATGTTTTACCATTTTCAGTATTCAACTTACTATGTAAGAGATCCCATTTCTTTTGTTCATTCAACTTGTATATGACAGAACAGACATTAATTCAATCCTTTTGTGCCACAGCATCACAGATGACAAAAGAATTAACTTATACACTTCTGACAGGCTGGAAGAACCCATTACAAACAGCTCCAGAAAAATAAGAACAAATGGAATTGGAGAACATTTTGAAGCATTTGAATAGATTTGACAAGTAAAACACCAGAACACAAATTACATATCTATTTTCCTGGCATTCCTGTTTAATTTCCCTCTCCTCAATCAAATACCAATTCTGCAGTTTGAAGATCTCAAAAGTGGCATCAAGAACAAGTAACAAACTGAAAAATTTCCATTCCCACAGATAAAAGACCATCCCTCCCTAATCTTCTGGAAGAATGGTTAACCTTTACTACAGGAAAAAGTCATCAATGTAGCAATTACTAATGGACCCGCATGGAATACTTTCACAAGGTCAGGACAAATAGTTTTATATAACAAGTGTTCATATTAATTGTAGGAAGATATATAGTTGTCGATAGTAATTGTCTTCATGACAAACATGAGTCACTAATATGGGCTAGTGTAAAAATCCGAAGTTAATATAATGCCAGATTCAATGAACAACACAACATTCTACGCAACCTCTTAAGTTGACCAGTTTGGGCAAAGAAAACTTCATAATCCTACTGGCCTAAGCTCTAGTTTTGTGGTTATCTTCCTCTTTTCTCAAGTAGTTTTCTTGTTCTCAAGATCAAAAAGAAAAGAAAATTCTCTATAATAAATTTCAATCAGTTTTTTTTTTTTTTTTTTCCTTCTATGCTGTACTGTTCCGATGATATCACTAAGAACATGATCTCAACACAAGTCAGATTAGTATTCTAGCTCAGTATCAGAGTAGCCACTCCATTCAGAAAACTAATCAAATATAAGTAAAAATATAATAATAATTTCTCCAGAAATTTTTGACCATGAGAAAGTGATATCTCAAAAATTTAGCAATCTTATTTCCCAGTTTTATATCTGGAAACAAATTACAAGTAGAATTTATAAGGTCTACAGTTGAATCCTTCAACTCAGGGACTAGCTAGTTTCTCATATAGCTAGGAAACTAAGATCAGTCAACATGATAGAAAATGAAAATCAAACGTTGACAGTTCCCTAAATCGGAGATGGTAAATTACAGAAGGCAAAAAAAAAAAAAATAATAATAATAATAATAATTATAATAATAATAATAAAATAAAAGTAATCTAGCAAAAATAGGAGAAGAAAATCAAATCAAATAACCATAATCAATACAGTAAGAAGATGGTCAATGCATCTTCAGTCATACAAACTGCAAATTGTAATCTGTTAGATAGGCTCGGAACAACTCCAAATAATCCCCCAAAATATCTACTGAAAATAAGTAAACAAAAATATGAAATAATATTTTGTTGACTCGTTGGATTGTGAAGCGATACTTCTAAAGCAAGTTGAATCCGTTTTTAGATCGAACACCATAGAGAAAATTCACTAAATCATCAGATTGAAGCATCTAAGCAACGGGAAAAAAAAAAAAAAAAAAAGAAGAAGAGCACACCATAGCTGTGAAAAGTCTTGATTGGAGGATCACCATTGACAAGCTTAGCTTTAATAGGAGATTGTGGAATCTGAAGATGATCGGTTTTAGAGGGAAAAGCGACTTCAAGTTTCATGGCAGACTCTGGTGCATCCTTGTGAACAGAAACGCAGGAACCCATATCTACTAATTATTTTTTTCCCCGAATCTAAAACAGCAACAGCGCAAACATGATCAAAACGAACAAACAGCAAAAAAACGCTTTTACTTCACAGAGGGAAAAAGTAAAGCGGAAGAAGAGGAAGCGTTATTGCTGTTTTGGCGTTATTGTAAAGGAGTGGAAACTAGAAGAAGAAGAAGGCTTCACCATTAAAACAAAAAAAAATTGAAAGAGAGAAATTGGGGGTTACAGTACATAGAAGCTGAAATTGCAAAATAGAAAGGGACCCAATTCCGCGGGGAAGTGGGAACAGAGAAAGATGTCGGCTTTTAATGGAGTCACTGATTTTTATTGGGTGCTCTGTTTTTCTTCCATGTGCACTGTGTTATTATTGGCTTTTTTTTTTTTTATTTAAATTACATAATTTGGGATAATTTTAGCGTATGATTGATCGATCCTACCACGCTGTATGTGTAAGTTTTATTTATTTATTATATTTTCGTTATTATTGATCAATTATTTCTACTACTAATGTTTAATTAACTTTTACAATCCAATTTGTAATTGGAATTTGAAAGGTCAAACTATGGAGTTTATTGATTTTTCATAATTGTATTCTAAATTTCTAATTCACCCCCTCACATGCCTTTTTCAACATGTCGTTAGTTTTTATTGTTGGCAAAATTAAAAATATGCTTTAGCCCAAATTTTTTTTTTATTATTATATATATTATCTTTTAGCTATTTAAAACTGTCATGGAGAATTTTAATATATGTAAAAATTAAAAATCGTGAATTTTTGTCCAAGCGAAAAAAATAAAATAAAATAAAATTGGAAAACCCATAAGCTTGATAAGTTCTTTTAGGCATAAATATCTTTTTTGCCCCTGTGTTATCATTGGTTTGCCCTTTTGACCTCTGTCCTATTGAAATTTTCCTTTTATCTCCTATGGTATGCAAAAAGATTCCAAATTGACTCTTAAAAAGCATATTCCGTCAGATTCTGTTAACAATTTTATCACGGGAATCTGACGGAATATGTTTTTTAGGGATCAATTTAGAACGTTTTTGCATACCAAAGGCCAAAAGAGAAATTTCAATAGAACAGGAGCCAAAAAGACAAACCGATGATAGCTCAGGGCCATGAAAATCTTTAATCCGTTCTTTTTACTATATTCTTGATTTGATTTTATTTAATATCACGATAATTGATTTAATACGAATAAAAATTCTTTATGTGACTAATCTTTTTATAAAATTTTCTTGCATAATATTTAAAATTGAATATCGACGTTTTTATTGACAACCGTATTTGATAAGTTAATATGTTTTTATTTTTAAAATGAATTAGAGGACAAATGAGAGCATGAATTTAGCCTTAAACGACGAAAAAAAAAAAAAAAAAGAGGGCATGAATTTCAACCCAGTAACTATAATAATTTTGATTAGCCCATAGCATGTGACAACGTGTCTAACTGACTATTAATTAAAAGTTGTAGCTATCCATTGATTAGAAAAATACAAGAGAGACGTAGTTTTCTACTTCCATAAAACGAAAATAATCTTTAACAACATCATTGTGTCTCCCATCATTTATCATTCTCTAATTTTTTGTGTTCGAATCAACCTAATTAAATATTTGATAGTATTTTCTTCATTAACAATTACACAATATTCTTGTTTAAGAGAATTATATGATTTTAATTAAAAATTTATATTGACCAAGGACAAGACATAACAGTATCTAAATTATTTAATGATAATGTAGGTATTTGGTTATGAATTTTGGATTTCAGAAAACACATCAGGTCAGTTCAGCACAACAGGTTTGACCAATCAATTTGCATAGTTAGTTGTAAATTAGTAAAATGCAATCCACGTGGAAATTAAATTGTTAGCACAAAATTTTCCACCCACACCACACCTGTGTATAAATGAATTCGTTCCAAAATTTAATCACTCAACTGTAACATAATTTCCTATCGCTACAATAAGTGTTAAATTTGACATCAAAAGATTTTACAATATTACTATCAAAAAAACTCATTTAATAACACATATTCAAAAGTTATTATTATTATAAAACCTCTTATTTTTTCTGTAGTGAATGTCGTATGACTTTTCTTAGGAAATCTATACGTTCTATTTTTAAATAAATTTAATTTTTTAATTTATTTATCGTTAAATTATAGCTCTAATTAGCTTTTTGCATTATGGTACGATAGTGAATATATATGTGACAAGTTAGTTGTCAATTCCATATAATGTCCCGCTAATCTCTATTTCATTTAAGAAGAAACAATTTAATAAAATTGATCATCATTCTAATTGTGTTAATGAAAATGCAATTTAGAAAATCTGTAAATGATGTCCATAAAAATCTTTCCTTTATAGTCATGTACATATTCTCTAATAAAATTATAAATACTTAAATTAATTAGCATTAAATTCATAAGCCCCTCTATTTACTGAAACATTAAAATTTTCTGTTTAATGTATATATAATATGCAATATTTAATTAGCATGATTTAATGTACCTAACGATACGTAAAGGGGCAGGTATTTCCATTTATATACTCCTCCTGATTCATAATATTTAGATGTTAAGCTTTTCGCATCTGAATAAAGAAAATATTTAACTTAATACTAATTTATTATAATATTTATGTAATATAATTCATTAAGATACGTAATACGTCTTAATTTATATATGTAATCAAAAGTAAATAGAGTCATAAATTTTTTAGAAAAATACATGTAAAAGAGTCTGTTTGATTTTGTAAAACGACACATAATTTGGAGATAAAAATAAAGCCACAAATATTACAAAACAGAAGAATTACTAAACATATAATTAAAAAGTAATTAAGAGACAGGCTTATACAAAAGTTGTTGTCAACTGTTAACTGTCTAAGGTATAGGATTAATTGTAATCCACCACATGCAATTTCGCTGAAAACAATGTAAAAAAGATTTTTTTTTTTTTTTTTTTAATGAAAAAAGGTGGTTAAATAATTAAGTCGTGTGATAAATGTATACGAAGACAGGGCCGCTAAATTGGGTCATATATTTAACAAATCTACTGCTACTTCCTTTTTCTTTCTTCACATCATGTGAATTTTTCTTTAATTACTCCCACATTTGTTTATTTATTTTACGCCAAATATATACGCGATCCTTTCAGCTTTTATTTTTGAGCCGTTTGACTCCTTCAACTATTTTAGCGATCTATTTAACCTCTCATCTAAAAGTCAAATACATACGTAGCCCTTTTAACTTTTATTTTTGAGCCGTTTGGCCCCGTCAACTATTTTAGCGACCTATCTAACTCCTCTTCTATTTTAAAGTGGTATTTTTAAACTTTTGAGTGAACATAACCAGATACAACAAAGTATCATGCATTACATGCGTCTAACACTAAAGACATGTATGACACACGCTGGAAACCATTTTCAAACCATCTTCTATTTAATTAATATTACAAACTATTACAAAGTGAAGATTTTCCAACAATTAATAAAACTCAAGAAGATGAAGAAATATGATTACAGAAGAGACAACAAGGAAGAACGAAGAGAGTTTAACCAAAGTGATGAGAGAGGGAGAAAAAAATACAGATAATTTTTTTATATAATATTTACAAAATCTTACCATTGTAAAATCGTAAACTTCGTCCCAAACGTGCTAAGAATTTTTTTTTTTTTTAAATAAGTGTATAACTCATTTTATGTAAATTTAAAAATTGCAAATTTTACCGTTTGATTTGATATTCTTACAATTTTCTATAATTATATTAGAATTATGTATCTAAAAAAAAAAAAACTTTCCAACTATTTACTAGATGAAAGTAGAAAAATACAAATTGATTAACAAAGAAAAATATATGAATTGAGCCCACTTTAAAAAAAAATTAGGACAAAAATTCTTGGGAGACTTGCAAAATTTCTTTGCGATGTTCCAGTGGACAATTGGCATTTATCGAAGAGTTTTAAAATTTTGGCTGATTAACAATTAAATATAACAATTAGTTACCCTAAAATATGAGTATACAATTGATCAAAGTGAAAATGGTGGCTGGTAGGCGAATGAAAGGTCAGTGCATTAGTTATATCATAGCATGTGGTTACACTTGTTATAAAATTGGGGGTTATATTTTTTATTTTTTTAATAAAAAAAAGTGGTTTCAAAATTAGAAAAATAAAAAATAATTGATATATTATTCCATTAAAAATGATGATATGGGAAATGAAATTTTTTTATATTTATCATTTCAATAGTTTACTGATATCATTTAATAATTTTAAATCTAGATTTGAATATTTTTCATAAATTTTCCTTTTTATCATTTTTTTTTAATTTATAGCCGTTATTTAATTAAAAAAATATTTTCACTCATCAAAAATTTTAATTAGATTTGCTTACTTAAAAAAAATGAGTTATAATTTTGTTTAATCGTTAACTTTATTAGTATTCGATTTGTCAAATTCAATAGAGAATTAGAGTTATGGAAAAGAGATGAATCTTCGAATACGGTTTATATGTTCTACGAATCTATTGTAATAAAAAAATAATAATAAAGTAAACAATCTAACGAAACTGTCAAAATACCAACTTACATAAATTTTTTAAAGGTTTCAAAACCTCTGGTCATCATCTCCTCTCCTAAAATTTAAAACTTCTAAAATTTCAAATTTTGAGGAAGAAGGAAGTCGTTCTTCCTTATTCCTCATCCATATATCTCTTATTCCGTATCTTTATTTGTTCGTGTTTTTTGTTTTGTTTTGAGTGATTTGATTAAAATTTTTTATTGAAGATTGATTTATAATTGCTGAATCAACATATTTGTTTCATAATCTACTTGATTTTCATCCATTAAAGTCTAGCACAATAAGCGGAAGCATTTATTTCTGTCAAATACCTTCTGTCATGGTTAGTGTGTTTTATTAAAACGATCTTTTCAAATCTATTTACTCGTAAGGATTTTAATATTAGAGATTTTATTGTAATTATTATCCTGCAATTGTAGATTGATCGACAATGGTTGGATCTTCTTCAAATTATATTCTATGGTTTAAGTTTTTAATTTTTGTTTCTATCCTACATAGATTTATTTTTACCTTTTATTGTCTTTTTTTCCGTTTATGGAATTTGTTATTAAACTTTATTTTAGTTTATGATGAGGATCTTTTCCTTTATTTATTGATGTATTATTTTTCTTATTGAAATAATATATATTTTATTATAAAAAAAACCAAATTATTGATGTAAATTAGCGTACAAATAAAATAATACATTAATATTGTTCTGTTTGTTTATAATAACTGTACTTGTATTCAATTAATTAAATTAGTATTTCTCTAAAAATAAGAGAAACTAAAGAGATAATTAGAACCATTAACTTACCGACATGAACAGTTTATTGTTACAGTAAAGATTTAGAATCGAATATTCAAAATTGAGACAATGACTATAATAATGACATGTCTAATAATAATTAATTTAATTAATTAAGAATAAGAAGAATGAAGTTGAAAGATAAGTTGATCTGACCTAATAAAGACAGAAGAAGATATGGGGAGGTGTGGCCGTATTACCATCATATGGGCCTCTGAGTCGTGGGGGCTTTCAATCATCTTGACAGAAAGTTTTAATCATTATTTTTTTTTTAATTAATTAATTTAAGTTTGCTTTTAATCATCTAATCAAACATATAAATATTTTGTCTTGTTTGTTTTTTGTATTCAAAACATTATCTTTTTTATGTAATAGTTTATTATATGGCACTAATCAGTCAATTACTAACATTAATCTTAATTATCTGCTCTCACTAAGATGAACCACCCAGTCAAAAAGAGGTGCTTTTATTGCAAGAATATATATGGACAGAAAATTAAATAATAATTTAAAATAAGAAGAATCTTTTTAAACTTTCCAAATGGTTAAAAATAAATCTCTAGACATATATGTATTCTATAACTCGACAAAACCGATTAATATTTCGTTTTTTAGTTATTTTTTAATTGTTCAATATATGCCAATGCCTAGGGCATAGCATTAATCGGTGATTACCAATTAGCACGTTGAAACCACACGAATAAAAAAAATTAGTTTACTGCGGTTAGTGAACTGAACCAAACTATACTCTACCCTACCAATACAATACTCACTTACAAAATGATTAAATAACCTCAAACTTATTAATTCGGTTTACTTTTAAAAAAATAAGCTTAAGTGTCAAGCAAAAATTTAAGATTATAGTGTGAGCGGATGACGCGCTTTCGACGGGACACGGGACTTCCTTTCGGAAGGGGCGCCTCGATTTCGGGCAGGGTCCTCCCTCGCATAGGGTTTTTTGGATTAGAAATTCTTTTTTAGAAAATCGGATTGTTTCGTAAAAGAATCGAGACCTAAATCTCGATAAAAAGTATAGGAGTCGCCACCCGGCTCAGCTCGACCGGAAAATTATAGTGTAGCTGAACCAAAGTAAGAACTGCCACACTTTTCAGAGATATAAGTGCGGACAAGTCCCTTATTTCATGTCTAATCATAATAAAATGGCCAATGTTCTATAATGACAATTTAAATTGCTAAAATTGATTTTATTGAATAAATACATGCGGCGGGCATACATAATAATACAAAATAAAAGTAAATAAATAAATATTTAAAAGAGTTACAACCCGATCGAATGAAAAATAAAACTCTCGGCCTCAATACAAGCGCCTAAAATACATGAAAATCTAGGAAAAAATACAATCGCCTAAAATACACGAGTTGATCTATTAATTACATAAAAAATAAAAATAAAGAAATTAAAGCTGTAAAACAAATGGTTAGCACAAATATATAGCACACCACACATAGGACTCGAGTTGGACAGAATTGATAATTATAGAGTCCCGGGTCATGCATTTGGGGGTAATCGGGTCGGTCCGGTCGGCCGGTCCGGTTAGACCTGGAAAATCATTTTGAAACGTCCTTGTATTTTTTGGTTTTGTGAGAAATTTTTTTTTTTTTTTGAAAACATTTTTCCAGTTTATTTTTAATTTCGCATACGAGGTGGGTCGGTTTTCAGGAGAACGTGTTCTCGATCGTGGTTTTGTTCTAAATGCAAAAACACCGAAAAATAAATCTAGGGTCGTGGATGCACACTACAAAGATTTTTTTTATTTTTCTGAATTTTCTGATTTTTATGAAATTTTTGGGGTTTTTATGATTTTTTTTTATTTTTAGGGATTTCTGCTTCTGGCCGAGAACTACAGCCGTGCGACTGTAATTACAGTCGTGCGACTGTAGTCCTTCCTTAAGCAGAAATCGCCAAAACTATTTAAATGGAAAAAAAGCTAAAAACCGAAGAAATTCAACAACAGTCGTACGCCTGTAGGTCAAAATGGCACAACTGTAATTACAGTCATGCCCCTGTTCTTAGTGACAAGAACAGTCATACGATTGTTCTTAATTTTCCAGAAACAGAAATGAACAAAGTTGAATAAAAATGCACAAAATCAACCAAAACACCCAGAAAGCACGAAAATGAGATGGGATGAAGTGTATTTACCTCTTTGGCGCTGATCCACCGTTTGTATGATCCCCTGGCAACGCACCAATCCACATGAAATTGCTCCTTTTCCTTGTGTGTTAAGATTGTAAATGAAGTCCAAAAATCCTCCAAAAAGTTGCGGATTATAGCTCGTTTTATGTCTGGGATTGATTTAGATTTTGTGTGTTGATATTAATCTATGATTTCTAATTCATTTTACACCTTAAAGCACTGGATTTGTGAAGAAAAAGATTGAAAAAAAGGATGGGTTTTTGGTTTTTGTTTGCTCTCCCTTCTCTCTTCTTTCTCTCTCCAAATTTTCTTAGATCAGAAAATCTGCCCAAAGTCCCCTCACTCTATCATTCTGGCTCTTTATCTCTGTTTTTACCTGGAAATCTTGAGCATTAAATGCTCAAGATTTTCCCTTATTTTTTTATTCAAGGGGTATGGGTTCTGTAATCTGCCCCGAAATGACAGTAATTAATTTACAGTTATACGACTGTAATAAAAAACCCACGACTGTAATTACAGTCGTAATAATCAATGCTACTTTTTTTTTTGAGACCCGGAAAATTCCGTGTTCACATATAGTTTTTCTTTAAAACAAACATATTTTCTTGTTACTTTTGTTAAACAAAAAATTTCCTTCTCAATTAACTAGCGTGGAAGCTTTCCAATTATTCATAATGTCCCTAAATTTGATATACGAATCAAAAAGGTAGTTAGATTTTCCTTTAACATGCGTATTTCCAAAAACTTAACTCAACAATAAAGATTAGAATTCTAAGTGTGATTCCTCTATGTAAACCCACACAAGCACGCAGCTCACGTACATTAGCTAGACAGAAGAGCAAGATCAAATCTCTCTCTCATCTTTTAAGGCACTTGACTAGCTTAAGAGATTTTTAGGGTTTTTTTTTTTGTCAATTATACATCTATATTCAACGTGTTTTTATTGATTCAGTCAAATATTTTATTATGTGTAATCTTTATAAAATCCGGTTAAAATTAGTAGCAGACCCAAAATCATAGTTGGTTTTTAGATAAACACTACAACCATCTAAATTAACGGAATTAATAATCTTCATTATTTATCTTATCAAACTATATATTTATTATTCATGCAACTAGATTGTAGGACATATACTTGTTACTTATAGTTGCGTATTTATATTCATCGAATTGAAAAACAATGAATATATTGTAATCATAGTATGGACTCAAGGAAAAACAACAATAATAACTTCAAAGAAATTAAAATTGTAGAGATTACATCATTATGTTTTTTAGCTGATAAAGTTGTTTAGCTAATTAATACATTTGACTTCTGAGCTTTTAACTTGAGGCGGGCGAATTAGGTGAGAAATACGGCAGAGTTAGGCAGAAGAAGATAAATCAAAACCCAAAGAACTGACTTGTTACGACGCCGTTTCACTGCCACCCGTTCAAGTTTCCACCTTCGCCTAGTCGGGTCCCAAATTCCAAATCCACTCTCTGGTTTAGTCCACGTCTTCCATCTAATTTCTTCGGATCCTCAATTTCCGTTGACTCGGTCAATATGGGACCGCCGGCTAGAATCGCACCGTCGATGCTGTCATCGGATTTTTCCAATCTGGCATCTGAGGCCGACCGCATGCTCAATTGCGGCGCTGATTGGCTACACATGGATATCATGGTATATCCACCTCTCTTCCTCTATTCCGGTTATTTGATTAGGGTTTGAAACTTATCGTTATTGTTCAATCAATTTCACCGGAATGTAATTGTGGTTTCTCCAATTTTGTGCAGGATGGGTATGTTTGATGCTTTTGCACGTAAAAAAATTATGCTGGCCTAAATGGATTATTGCAAGTTGGTTTTATGAAATTCTGGTTCTATTTAACTACCCAGGCTTTATCTTATGCTTATAAATGGAGATATTATTATTTCCAATTCTGTTAAATATTAGTAGTAAGATTAAGTCTTTCCTATAGCAGAACGTTAATTCGTGTCAGATGTAAGGGGCATGCTTTTGCATTTCTATTTGCTTTGGAAAAGCATGAATGTTCAATAGCCGAACCAATCTGGCAGAGTGGAAACAGGAATTTTAAGATGTCGTTATTCGAGTATTATATGTGGAATATTAAGTTTGGAGAAAAACCATCATCTCTTGATTATTAGGAATTATAGAATTTTAAATAATTCACTTCAGGGTTGAAGATGTATAAAGTATATGTAATTATGTATAGTTCCTTGAAGATGCTTTGGTTAAAGAATTTACGAGTTCTGTGGACTGGAGTGGGATAAATCTTTTAGCAGTTGATGAGTGCCATGATATCATGGCAGATTGCCTCACTTTTTTCCTCTGAGTAACTCTTGTACTAGATATATGAAGTGATAGAGAATCATATCTTCTTTCTGCAGAGTTTTTTTGTTGTTAAAAAAACAGGCCTATTTGTTTGTTCTTGCTTTAAATTTTCAGTGGCTATATTCTAGTTAAGGTGCAACAAAACCTTTCTTGTTCTGTCGATTCTTTTGTTTTTCCTCCCTTAATCAATGGTTTTTATGTTCATTTTCGTGTCCTTATAGGCATTTCGTCCCCAACCTAACCATTGGCGCTCCTGTGATTGAGAGTTTGAGAAAACACACAAAGTAACATCTTGTTTCTTTTACCATTTTTGCTTGGGTTGATCCTTTTAACATTCTTATTGTTAATTATGCTTTGTGGTAATTTAAACACAGAGCATATTTGGATTGCCACCTGATGGTCACAAATCCTCAAGATTATGTTGATTCTTTTGCCAAAGCTGGTGCTTCCGGATTTACATTTCATATCGAGGCATCCAGAGGTCTGTTATGTCCTTCTGTCTGCATTCTTTGTGTTTCTTTGATAGCCTATATAGTGGCCTTCATTTTTTTTTTTTAGTCCAGAATCTGTATGGTGCATTTTGCAGAAAATTGGGGAGAACTAATACAGAGAATCAAGTCAAAGGGCATGAGGCCTGGTGTATCATTAAAGCCTGGAACTCCTGTTGAAGACATTTATCCTTTGGTATGAACTTTTTGCCTTTCTCTGTGTCATAAAACAATAGATTAGCTTGTCTAGTCAATTTTTCAAGGTAGAATTTGATGATGCAAACAAGGATAATGGGAGTCCCCGAAATACATGATAAATGTTGCTTAAACATGCAGGTTGAATGTGAAACTCCTGTGGAGATGGTCCTTGTGATGACCGTGGAACCTGGATTTGGTGGACAAAAGTTCATGCCAAGTATGATGGATAAGGTGCAATGATTCTTCCTTGCTACTATCCCATTTCGTTTAGTAATTTCCAAGTTGGGGTTCACTTACCTTGTTTTATTACTTATTATTAGGTAAAGACATTGAGGAAGAAGTATCCGTTACTTGATATAGAGGTGAGATAATCTCTTTTGCTGTTTATAAGCTGTCTTCATGACGCTTCTTCTTGTAACTTGCTGATTATTTGGCTTCTTTTGGATAACCATGCCTAAATTTGGTTAAAAGTTACATCTCATGATTTATGTTTGCTTTTGCTTAGTTTATGTTTGGAAGAGAAGCTTGTGGTAACGGGATATCATGAACTTAAATTACTTGAAAACCCACAGATAGCTTTATAGAACTTTTGAATTCACTTTGTAATTTTTCCTAGGCGTTGTTGTCATGCCAGTACTTCTATTTCCTGGTGTAAGCCCCTTTAAGGGGGTCTGAATTTTGAATAACTTTTGCTTGGTTTGTATGTATTGTAAACCTTTGTAGGTTTGGTTGATTTCTTTATTTTGGCATTTTAATCCGTCACCTACTACATTTGAATATATATATATACAAGCACACATATATCTTAAAGCTCATTTCTGGTTCTCTGCTTTGCCTCCTGGTTCTGATTATATTGTTTGTTGGGTATTGAATCTTACAAAGTAGGAAGAATACGTTGCTCAATTCTCAAAGTATGTGCACAAAATTTTGCAGGTTGATGGTGGTTTAGGGCCATCGACAATTGACATAGCTGCTTCAGCTGGCGCAAACTGCATTGTGGCTGGAAGTTCAGTGTTTGGAGCCCCTGAGCCAGCAGATGTTATATCACTAATGAGGAAAAGTGTTGAGGACGCTCAAAAGGACAATTGATGAATAAACAGGCAAGATACAGTGTGTTTCAATATCACATGCAAGTTTGTACAACAATAGGAACCGAAGAAAACCCTTTTTGAGGTCTGAAATAAAATGTATACGCGTCTGAAATCTACCCTTTAATCTCAATAATACATTTCTTTTATTCTTTGTCAATGGTACAACTCAAGAATCCTACATTTTGATAATGTCCTAGATTGGTTTACTACCTCGTATTTTGTCTTAATTTCCTCTGCAAACCACTTCAGCCGAAAGTCATGCTTTTTGGCTTTGCATCGTTTGAAATGGTAGGATGGTCTAGCTGCTGGCTATACTCCGTTTTTTTCTAATTATTATTTGGCAACCATTCAAATGTAATGGAATTTCTTACTTGTGCATGTATGTGAGAATGAGCTCTTTTGCCTTCAACTTTTGTTGTTATTTAGGGAAAAAATACATCTTGATGTAAAATTCTTTTTTTCTTTGGTTGTTCATCAAGTCTCTAATATTTTAATTTGATACATTGAGACCTCAATCAATTATGATTGCACACATTTAACCGTTGGTTACTAGGAAGGTTAACAGTGAATACCAAACTCAATTGATAAGTGCATTATTTATATCTTCTGTGTATGAAACTACATTTTTAATAGTTAAAATAGCAACTTTTAGGTATGTAGAGTGTAAAAATCTCATTTCGAATTGTAATGAATCCAATTTTAAAAGCTAACAAAATGAATCATGTACTTTTAGTTGAGTTTGATGTCCATAACTAATTATTTTGTTAATTAGATCAAGGGTTAAATTGAATATCAAGTCTCATTTAAAAAAAATAAGAAGACAAGGGGCTTCAAGAGAATGAGATTTTCCTATTATTTATCTCTTTATCATTTCTCTTCAACTAAATGAAATGAGATCTTTGGACTTTGTTCTTCTCCTTGGCAAACTACAGCCATATTATACCATAGTATTACTAATTTGCTCTGGATTGGTCTATGTTTTTTGGGTGGGGTGGGGGGATGCAAGTGAGAGACATTGTTGGAGCCTCGGCTTAATAAAACTGTTTGCCTTCATCTCTCAGGTTAAGGCATCCTCCATATCAATTCTACCAAAACTGTTGGCCAGCACGTGTTATCACGTGCATTCTCAATACCATCTACTCTACTTTCGGTTCATTGGTAACAGTACCAGCTTTTCAATTGTTTAAAGCTTTTTTTTTTTGGAGCAAAGAGTGAATTATCAAAGACTGTGCTATCGTCCTAGGTGTCAATTGGTCAAATCTTTATTTTTCTTATAATATTAGAAGATGACACACAGTTGAAGTCAGAGAATGTAAAAGAGTTGTTTATACTTTATAAGCACAAAAATTAAGAAGCAGAAAGAGGAGGAATTTTTGGTACTTGGACTAAAAGTGAAAATTGTTACTGTAGCTTAAGGCTAAAAAGTCTCTTTAACCTATTTCTTTACAAAATTTGCAGGAGGGGAACCTCACCTACTCTTTTGGTCCAACCTTGTTGACCGTACATAAAAAATTAAGTCCATGCATTGAAGTATTAAATATTAATTAACCCTTTAAAGTTATTAATGAAATCCATGTAAATCAAATTTTGATTTTCTTGTGAGACAGATTAATATTCGATCAATCAGTCATGATAATTTGTAATGATATTTAATTTGATCATAAATTTCCTTTACAATTTCCTATTTTCAGCAGATCTCTACTCGTGACATCAGATGAGATTTTAGGAAGGTCTTTTCTATGCATTATTCCTCCATTTATTTACAAACTAGATTTAGGTGCATGATTACGTGCTTAACACCTTATTATTAATATAAATCATGTTGATAATCAGTTCTTATAAGCCATGATTGAAGTGGATACTCCTTTTCAAAGAAATGATGCAAAATCATATATGCCAAGAAAATTCACTATAGCCAGTACTTTTTACGACATTATTGTAGGTGCTTGTCAATTTAGCATATATATTCAATTCACGTCTCTTACTTTTTCTGCCTATGCTTTACCATGCATACTGTCTTTTCCTTGTACATTCATATTATCTACTTTCTTCTTGTTCAAATTTTAATTATCAAAATCCTATCTTATTGGTTCCAGAAAGAACAAAAAGTCGAGATTGATTTCATTCTTTTGTACGTATATTTGAAAGATATGTACGAATGGTTAATTTAGATGTGCTTGCAGGTTCATGAACAAAATCAATTTTGAATTTCTTGAATATGGTCTAGTGTAGCGTTTCCACATCGGCATACGAGACAGAAATAGAAAAATAATATTCACATGGCCTGTTGATAAATTTTATGGATGATTATTGATAGCATCATAATTTTACATGAAGACAGCAGGCAGAGTGCATATGCTCCTTCTGTTTGTTCTTTGATTTGAATTGATGTGATGTGATGTGATGTGAGAAGCAAATTGCCATTAATTTCAAGCATATTGGTGCATGGATAAATGTCTGCCATGCATTTCTCTGTTTCTTATTCTGATTAATACATGCACCGTTATTTTTTTTTTTTTAATTTACTGTTAATAAACAATTTTAGCCCTAGTTTTAATAGGAATCAAACCTAAAATTTCTTCCCACAAATTTAACTTACAGTTAATAAACAAATTTTTTTTTTTTTTTTTAAATCTCAAATATGCAATTGCCTTGAGATTGTGAATGGTTATAATCCTCTTTAATGCCAGGTGCTTTGATCTTTCTGACAGTGTTTTAGTCATTGATGAGTGCAAATTTTTCACTTTTTTATTTCAGTAATTGCTCTTTTGTTATTGTGCATCGCTCCACGAATCATGTTGCTCATATTACATCTCGAGAAAGGGTGTTGGCGAGATGTTCCGCCTTATTGATTTAGCATTTGTTAATCCTTATTTTTCCCATATTAAGAAAACAACAAAACTCATGATTAACCAGCATTTGGTTATCTTGTACGAGGTTGGTTAATTGCATATTGCGTACACTTGACTCTTTTTGGTGTATCATGCATTGAAAACATTCTTAACAGAATAATCTTTATACGAGTATTTCTGTGTTCAATTTTGTACGAACAAGATTTTGTTGTAGCAGCACGTGATTGGCCAGATTCATGTGTCATTCATTCCTACCTGCATATAAAACCGGATTTGTAGCCCAAGAATTTGTATTCGCTAGTGATAAGTGGTGGCTATGATCACCGACCGGCAATCGGAAACTGAAAATCTGGGGATAGATAGCCAGCCACCCCCTTAATTAGCTTAAAATAATCAAGTCCAAACCAAGACTTAAAAAAGATTAAACCTTTGCATACCCCAAGAATCCTGTCCCTTTTTAACTTTAACAAAACCTCCAATAGATCCAAGATTAAAATCTTATTTTAATAACCTTTTAGAGTTGTGATTAGTCTAGGCATGGCAATTCACACCAGTAGATTCTTCTGCACAGCTTTGGCCTTATTCCTCTGTTTGATTCTCCCTGCTCTTGGCCACAACTTGTTGAGCTGTGAAAATACATCTGTTGATGCTTCTGGCTACCATTGTAATACTGCAAATGGGTCGCTGGATCAGTGCAGAACGTTTGCTGTACTTTACACTACTGATTCCTACTTGTCATCTCTGTCTAATTTGAGTTTGTACCTGGGTCTGAATCGGTTTTCGATTGCTGAAGCCAATGGTTTCTCTGTTGAGACTGAGTTTCTTCCTAAAGATGAGCCTTTGTTGATACCAATTGATTGCAAATGCAGTGGAAGTTTCTTCCAGGCTGAGATTACCAAAACTACAATCAAAGGGGAGAGTTTTTACAGCATTGCCGAGTCTCTTCAAGGCTTGACTACTTGTAAAGCCATTGAAGAGAAGAATTTGGGGGTTTCGCCTCTGAATCTTGCTAATAATGTTAAGCTGTTAGTACCCTTGAGATGTGCCTGTCCATCTCTAACAACAGAAAGCTTCTTGCTTTCTTATCCTGTACAAAAAGGCGATACAACCTCGAATTTAGCCATTAAGTTCAATACTACTCCACAGGCTATTGTTTCTGCTAATAACAGATTGTTAGCAGACTTTCAACCTGAAAAGCTTCAGCCTTTTTCGTCCCTTCTCATACCACTCAACAGTAAGCCTCATCTTGAGAGACCTCAAGAGCCTGATTCGCGTTTTCATGAAGGAACAAAACCAGTGATCAATCCCCATAAGAAGAAGCCGAAAATGAGGATGGTAGGGATTTACATTGCAGTTACAGGTGTTGTAGTTGGAGCAAGCATTGCTATTGTAGCAGCCTTCTTGATTATCCAATTGAAGAAGAAGAAACAGATGGATTCGAGAAAAGACGGGGATCCAGAGCTTCAACAGCTCAGCTTGAGTGTTCGAACAACGAGCGACAAGAAAGTCTCATTCGATGGATCACAGGATACACTTGAAAGCCAGATTGTTGACACCACACCGCGAAAAGCTCCCGTAGAGAAATTCACAATAGAGGAGCTCAGAAAAGCAACAGAAGACTTCAGCTCAAGCAATCTTATAGATGGAAATGTCTACCATGGCCGCCTGAACGGGAAAAGCTTGGCAATAAAGCGTACAAAACCTGAAATCATATCAAAGATCGAGTTCTGGCTTTTCCAGAATTCAACACACAATCATCCCAACATAATCAGGCCATTAGCAGCAACCACAAGTGATGATTCTGATTCGTTTCTTGTGTTTGAATTCGCAAAAAATGGATCGTTAAAGGACTGGTTACACAGTGGATTGGCTATGAAGAACCAGTTCATCCACTCCTGCTACTGTTTCTTAACATGGGATCAACGGCTGCAGATTTGCCTTGATGTCGCAGTGGCCTTACAGTATATGCATCAAGTAATGAATCCAAGCTATGTACACAGAAACGTGAAGAGCCGAAACATATTTCTAGATGAAGAATTCAATGCAAAAATTGGGAATTTCGGGATGGCGAAATGTGTTGAAGATGAAGCTGAGGATCCAGAACTGAATTCAACTAATCCTGCCTCATGGAACCTTGGATACTTGGCACCTGAATACATTCATCAAAGTTCAGTTTCAACCAGTATTGACATATTTGCATACGGCGTCGTATTGCTGGAGGTTTTGTCAGGGAAAACAGCCATAACAAGACCCGATGAGAAAAGGGAAGGAAGCATTTGGCTGACTGAGCAAATTAAGACCATACTTTTATCAGAAAATGCTGAGGAGCTGAGAGATTGGATGGATAATGCATTAGGGGAAATGTATTCGTTTGATTCAGCTGTGACATTGGCCAATCTTGCCAAGGCCTGTGTCGATGAAGATCCTTGTTTAAGACCCAATGCTGGAGAAATTGTGGAGAGGTTATCCAGACTCATTGTGGATTCATCCCAAGGAGAGCACATGTTGATCACTGAAAGCTCTTCCAAACCTCTGGTGAAGGCAGCTTATGAGTAATTTCAGGTAGGAATTAAGCATCCTGAGCCTTTTGATCTTTTCGATGTTTTATGTATCGAGTCTCTAATGATACATTGAGTCATCCGTCTATTATAATCAATCGTTTGAATTGAGCTCCTAAGTGACGCGATAGCTAAGTGTGAACTTTGAAACTTGGTTAAAGGTGTACACCCATAATCTGCAACGCGGATAAAATGTGTGATGTGCTTTTAACTAAAAATGTTCCCGGCTAACTATTATGTTCTTTATGAACTCAATGTGTGCTATTATGATTGATTCATGGGTCAATGTGCCAAATGAAAAAACAATTACGAGTTTAATTTGTGAAAGTAAAAAAGATCAGGAGTGTAAGGATGTTTTCTCCTTTGAAATGTGCTGGTAGCTAGTAGAGCTGATTAGCTTAATTAATGATGGATGGTATGTAAATATGTAATAGAAAGAAATGAATGAACATAGAAAGCTGGTGTCCCTGCTTGTGAAATAATAAAATCCTATATATGATAGATTGCATATTTTAGGTCTTTTTTTATAAAAATTACAAGGAATCTACTTGAATAAATTGAATTTGTTTATTTAGCTGTGGTTCATCTAAATGTTATGCTTCGACTATATCAGTCGATAATTAATCATCAAAGATAAAGCCAAAGCTTAATTACAAAAAATTCTAAACCATAAGGTTACATGATATTATTTGATGTAACTACATAAATAAAACTCATATATATTCTCAATCATAATTTAACATCTTTTTATTCCACTTTCAACTTTTAGTCATTACAACACCCTTCAATATATAGGGATATAAATGGGGCATACAATAGACGTACAATAATTTTTTCGTCTCTAGTCTTTGTGAATTTTAGAAAATCTCCGTTTTAATGCATAATTCGATGAAAAGATTTCTCCATTTCTATCGTGCTAGTATCCCCACAAGGAGAGATCCCCATGGATACTTCTTTCTTTTTTTTTTTTTATTTTCTTAAAATATTAATTAAAAATTATATTTGTAAAATAAATATATCAAATTAATTAAGTAGTAGAAAATTAATATTAATATTTACAATATGAATAAATAAAATAAGATGAGAATTTCAGATATATGGATTTAGTGGGACAAGAAAGGGTATTTCATCCCCTGTCATAGTCTTTGGAGGTAAATTATCCTTATTCGCATTAATTTACTGCAAATTGGAATTGGATTCTAAAAAAATATTGCTTATCTAGAAACACTGCATTTTCTTATTGCTTTCCTGATAATGCTTTTCTCAAAAAATAAGGAAAAAACAAAAAGAAACAAAATTACTTTCAACACGATATTTGTTGAAGAAAATTGAAGTCTTAAAATACCTTTTTTTCCCCTTTTCTTCCTTCTATTGACCGTTTAATTAACTTTTGATTCCATAGTTTGACCCCTAATTTTTTAGTAGCCAATCATGTAAATATAAGAATTTATATTAGTGATATATACACGCCCTCACGTGCACGTCTGTATATACTGTTGTATAATAATAATAATAATAATAATAATAATAATAATAATATTATTATTATTATTATTATTATTATTATTATTATTATTATTTATGGAGAATACAAAATCAGAATATTAACATCATCACACTTTTGCATGAGGTGGGATCCGGAGTAGCAATCTTTTTTAATTCTTCTATCCCTAAACCTTTATATATATATATATATATATATATATATATATATATATATATATATATATATTCATGACATGTGATATAAAAATATATTTAATTTATCTCCCATTTAGCATTTAAGTTTAATTAAGGATTATAAGTTAATATTTTATTTAAATTCTTAATTGAAAAATAATAGTAAATTTAATTGTAAGATGGATTTTTTTTATTAATTTCTTAGTTAAATAATTTATTGTTATCGGTATAATGCATGTCATGTATGATGTGGTATATGACACGTAAAATAAAAATTAGTCATCCCTAGATGATTAATTGTTTGGGAGCATTGATCAGTTTTGAAGCCATGAGCTTGTTCAAGTCTCTTTCTTGTTTGGCTTAACTTGTTGTAATGTAACAATTTTAAGTTTTTATTGTGTAATTTTAGGATACATATATTATTTGACATTAGCTGAATAAATTAATGCTATTTTGTGCCTTAACCAAGATATTATAATACTGTATAATTAATTAATTAATTAATTAAATGATGACATCCGGTTATCCGGACACTGGACTCCTCAATGGGGTAGGAAGAACCGGATCCTTTATCCTATTCTTCTAAAGCACATGTTCCACAATAGATCTGGTATAAATCCCTTGGTCTGTGGAAGGATTCTAGAAGGAAAGTGGAAATGTCCTATTAGGAGTCTACTCCCCGTGTTTCACTAGGAAAAGGACTCTGTTCCACGTGGACCCTAGAAGACTAGTCTTTCAGATTGATTGGAAGAAAGATTGGGGAGCTCTTTCAATACCATCCAATTCTATCACTAGCCCTATAAAAGGAGGGTATTCTTGAGGTAAAGGCATTCATTCTATTCAAGCAAATATACTCACAGCTAAGAACAAACATGCTGACTTAGGCATCGGAGCTTACCCCAGAGGTTACCGGTGTCTTAGCTTTTTTATCTTGCAGAAACGATACCAGATCCGTCCCGAAGAACAATCCGAACCCGGATAGCTTGAAGGATTATAGACAATCCATCATTTGGTGCAGTGAGCGTGGAATACTAATCATGAATTCAAGTTCCGCTAACATGACTTCAGATACCACGGGAGATGATTCTCTCACTACCATTGCAGCCCCATCCTTGGCAACATTGAGCTCATCAATATTCCCCCAAGCAGCGGTGATTAATCGCATTGCCAACAACCTAAGCCCTGCCGATGCCAGAGACCTAAGACAGACGATTCTTCAAATTCAAAACCATGGTATGGTAGGACCCACTATCAGCAGCAGCACGTCTCCCCTGATCACAGGAGTAGACGGCCTGGGGTCGGGAGTGGCCAGGAACCTTTTTCCGTTACAACTACCAGAGATCAATTCAATGGCCCCGCCAACAGCAAACCCATCGCGCTCCTTCTTAGGAGACATCAGACAGATGAATCAGCCAAACCCAGTCTTTGCGGGATATGGAGAACTCCAAGGTGCAGTCCAGCGTCCGCTGATGGTGGGAACCCCACTGGCCCCTCTGACTTCACAAGTAAGGCTACCCAGTTACCAGACTCTGGTCCAGACACCCCCTCCTAGCTATCACCCTACTCATGGCTACATTTTGGGTCCACCACCAACACCCACAACAATACCCACGCCGGAGGGAGCAGACGACCCAAAGATGATTGCACTGTTCAAACACTACTTCTCCCGATTCTCAGTACCGATGCAGGAGCCGTTACTAGAGAGCGGAGGATCCTGTTTCACCAATCAGATCCTGGAGATGCCATGCGACCCCAAATTCAAACAGTTGGCTTTTTTTAGAACTATAATGAGAAAACAGATCCCTATGTCCACTCAAGAAACTATAAGAATCGAATGGAAATAACGGGAGCCAATGAAGGGTTAATGTGCAGGTTATTTTCATCAACACTGGTGGGCCCAACATCTTATTGGTTCGAAACACCTGAACCGGCCTCAATCAATAGTTGGGAACAGCTCAGAGAACAGTTTTGCATTAAATTCTATGGTTCGATCCCCACCGGAACGGCTAGTAGAACTCTGCACGATGTAAAACAGAGAAAGAAGAGTCCCTCAGAGAATTTGTGGACCAATTCAATTTGGCAACGGTGGAGATAGGGAAATTGGATTTCCACACAACGTTAGAATCATTAATCGCCAACAAAACCAACGAAACGTTAAAGGTAGACCTGGTCCTCAGGAAACCCCAAAACATAACCCAGATGATCTCTATGGCCAAAACCTTCATAGAGCTAGACGAAGTGGGCGCACCGGCTAGGACCAATAAGGAGGGAGAGAGGAGATCAGAGGACAGGCGATTAAAGAAGGATAGAAAAGACCACAGGCAACCAAGAGGTTTCACGCCGCTAAACCGACCATTAAATGAGGTATTGATAGTGGTAGAAAAAAGTAGAGACAAGAAACGCCTATCCTACTTGGAAGCCAGAAGAGGACAAACAATGGGGGAAGACAAAAATGCATTATACAAATACCACAGGGTGAACGGCCATGATACGGACGATTCCAGACAACTGGCCGAAGATATCGAAGAGCTGATAAAGAGAGACAGGCTCCAAAAATTTGTGAATAAGAAAAGTAAAGAAGAGACAAAGCAACCGGCCACTGAATAAGGCAAACCGGCCAACAGAACTAAGGGAGTGGTCATGGTGATTGCAGGAGGAGATCCGCCGGCTAAGAAGGTCAAAAGAACCGGGGAGACCGGAAAGGACCATAAACCTAACCCTTCTCTATTAGGGGAAAGCCAGGTGTAACCGGGTCATGCGGATGTTTCGTCATGGAGGCCGAAATTGAAGGTTACCTAGTCAAGAGAATCCTGGTGGATACGAAGCTCCACCAACATCATCACCAAGCATGCGATAGAAAAACTGAAGGTAGCATCCAACCGGATCCATCTGGTGCATGCCCAATTGGTTGGCGTCAGCGGACACACGGTACCTATAGCAGGACAGGTGACGCCAGACATGGAGATCGGGGACGAAAAACACGTCTGGAGAATAAAGGCAGATTTCACTATCATAGACTCCCTGCTGGCATACAATGCCATACTAGGAAGACCACTTCTCTCAGAATCAGAAGCGGTACTATCCATCAGGTACTTAACATTGCAAATACCCACCTCTACCGGATGGGCAGTAGCTAGAGGGAGCCAATAGATAGCCCAAAGGACGTATTTAGCATCCTTGTAACCAGAGAGAAGTGCGAAGGAAGAGGAAAGAAAGAAAGAACCGGTGGACAAACTAGAGACACTGACAATCGCATCAGAAAGAAAAATCTAGATATCCCAGGAGCTTGACAGTAGCATCAAAGAGCAGATTGTGCAGGTAATAAAGCAGAGCACATTCGCTTGGAAAATCAGTGACATCGAAGGGGTACCTCAGGAAATCATGAAGCACTCCCTCAATGTAGACCCGAAGGCAACGCCAGTAGTCCAGAAGAAGCGAAAGTATGCACCAGATAGACAGAAGGTAATTGAAGAAGAGATCTAGAGACTAACGGAGGCAGGGCACATCCGGGAAGTCCATTACCCTAAATGGCTGGCAAACGTAGTAATGGTGAAGAAGGCGAATGGAAAATGGCGCATGTGTGTCGATTTCACTGACCTCAACAAAGCATGTCCCAAAGATAGTTATACACTATCGAACATTGACCAGCTGGTAGATTCGACAGTAGGGTATGCTATCTACTCATGCCTAGACGCAGCTTCCGGATATCATTAGATACCAATGGACCCGGTCGATAAAAAAAAACATCATTCATTACCTACAAAGGGACATACTGCTACCAAGTTATGCCTTTTGGGCTGAAGAACGCGGGAGCCACCTACCAGAGACTGGTGAACAGTATGTTTAAAGAATTAATTGGGAAGACAGTCGAAGTATATGTGGATGATATGATCGTCAAAAGCCAAACCCTGGAAGACCACCATAGAGATCTGAGGGAAGCATTCTGCATCCTCCACAGGCACATACTTAAGCTCAACCCAGAGAAATGCATATTCGGAGTACGGGGAGGAAAATTCCTAGGTTTCATGATCTCGCAAAGAGGGATCGAGGCAAACCCAGAAAAAATAAAAGCGGTGTTAGAGATGACTCCACCAAAAACCCTTAACGATATCCAAAAGTTGAACTGAAGGGTCACTGCCCTGGGAAGATTCATCTCTTTTTCCGCAAAAAGATGTATGCCCTTCTACAAGGCACTAAAGAAAGGCCAGGCTTTCAAGTGGGATAAGAAGTGCCATAAGGCGTTTGATCAACTGAAACCATGGTTGTGAAAACCAGACCAGACCGAGGTCAGACCGGTCGGTTTCTATCCGGTTTTCACTTTGGTCAACAACCGATCACTGGCCAGTCGAACCGAAAACCAGTGAACCGGACCGGTTTTTCGGTTCAACCAGACTGTTTTTTTTAAAAAAATTATTTAAATATAAAATTTAAGTTATTATTTTGAGGTGTTTTTAATTAAAATAAAATATAGTTTGTATTTTTAAATTATTTTAAAATAAATTGACATTTAATTGTAACTATAAAAACTATATTTCATAAATTGAGTTTTTTTAATTAGTATATTGTGTTTGAAATGCTTAAACTTAAAGAATTATAATAAAAATATTTAAATTTTCATAAATTATAAATATAAAAATAAAAATATTTTAATATTTTAATATATTTATTAAATCCGGTTCGATTCCGGTTTATTCCGGTTTAATCCAAAATCCATGAATCCATCCCTTCACCTGTTCGATGACCGGTCCGGGTCTGAAAACCATGACTGAAACAATACCTCACTTCACCCACGCTACTGAGCAGGCCAATACAAGGAGAAAAGCTATATGTATATCTGGCAGCCGTGGACGAGGCAGTCGGATCGGTTCTGGTAAGAGAAGAAGGAGGACAACAATTTCCAGTATATTATACTAGCAAAGTGCTGAAAGGGGCAAAAACAAGATACCCAAATATTGAAAAGCTAGCGCCAGCCTTGCTATCCATGGCCAACAGACTAAGGCCCTACTTCCAGGCATATACCATCATCGTTAGAACCGGATTCCCTCTAAAAAAGGTGCTGCAAAGACTGGAAGCATCCGGGAGACTGGCGGAGTGGGTGATACGGTTAGGAGAATTGGTAGACTTCGTAACAGAGTTCAAAGGCCTCGAACAAAACTCAACGCCTCTGTCTGAAGAAGGAGACGTTTTTGTGGATGTAGCATCATTAAAGGAAGGAGCAGGGGCCGACATATACATCAGGGGACCAAACCGGATCCAACTCCACTGCGCAGTAAAGCTGGATTTTCCAACCATAAATAATGCAGCGGAATACAAGGCAGTGATCAAGGGGCTAGAATTGATCAGGGAGCTGGGACCAGACAGGGTCCGGATACTCAATGATTCCCGGCTGGTATCAAATCAAATAAACAGACACTTTGAAGTGAGAGACTCGGCTATGAGAGGATACTTGAACACAGTCCAGACATTATTGAAACAAATTGAGGCACAAGGAACCATATGGAAAATAGAGAACATACCCTAGGAATCAAACAACATGGCAGACGAGTTCACTAAAGCAGCTGCCAGCAAAGAAGAGTGGCAGCACTTATATTGCCCATACGAAGTACAATCACACCCGAGTACGGGACCGAACGAGGCCCTGACAATAAGCCACGATGACCATTGCTGGACAACACCCATCATCGATTTTCTAAAAGAAGGGAAACTGCCAGAGGAAGAATCAAAAGCCCGCCGAATCTCAAGGAAATCGGCTAGAAATGCGGTTATAGGCGGACAACTTTACCAGAAATCCTTCAGCCGCCCGTGGATGAAGTGCATTCCATTAGAGGAAGGAAACTACATGCTAAGAGAACTCCACGAGGGTATCTACGGAACTCATCAAGCGGCCCAAGCCACTATCCGTAGAGCAATGCTCATGGGGTATTTCTGGGAAACAATGAAAGAAGACGCGGATGCCTACATTGCGGCCTGCCACCAATGCCAGGTGTATGCCAAGAAGACCAACCAGCCCCCGGCAAAGCAAAAGCCCATCCTGAAGGAATTGCCTTTTTCCACATGGGGAATCGACCTTGTGGGCTCGATGCCGCAAGCAAGCAGACAACGGAAGTGGATAATCATAGCCGTTGATCACTTCACCAAGTGGGTCGAAGCAGAAGCCCTCTCCACAATCACTCCGAAAAAGACAATAAGCTTCATAAAGGAATACATCCTGGGAAGGTTCGGCATACCAAATACAATCATCATGGATAACGGGACTCAATTCATCGCCAGAAAATTCTGAGAATTTTGTGAAAGCTTTCACATTACCCACAGATGCAGCTCGATTGCACATCCTCAGAGCAACGGCATGGCGGAAGTCACAAATCGCACACTATGCAACGACATCAAGAAAAGGTTAGAAGGACATAAAGGAGTATGGGCTGACGAACTCAACAGCGTCCTCTGAGCATACCAAAACACCCTGAGATGAGCAATAAGAAAAACTCCCTTCGCACTAACATACGGCACTGAAGCTGTGATCCCAGTAGAGATAGGCTCCCCCAGTGACCAGGTGACTTACTACAATGAAGCCCAGAATGACATTAACCTACGTTTCCATCTAGACTCGCTGGAAGAAAGAAGAGATAGGGCCTTCGTCCTCATGGCGACCTATAAAAATAAAGTCGCTCGGTATCACGACAAGAAAGTTAAAGCGGTAGCGTTCCAGCCGGGGGATCTTGTGCTCCGAGATGTGGAAGCTTCTCAAGTAAGAGAAGGTAAACAAAAGTTAGCAGTAAAATGGGAAGGGCCATACCGGATTGAAAGGGCACTAGGACCAGCCACATACAAATTGTGCCATATAGACAGAAAGGAGATCCCACGCACCTGGAACTCAAGAGCACTTCGAAAGTATCACCAGTAATGACATGTTGCACTCTTTTTCCCTCAGCAATGGTTTTTTCCCACAAGGTTTTCCTTGCTGAGGTTTTTAACAAGGCAACTCTAGCTTTCTAGTGCTGTATCCTTATAACTAATAAATTTGCTTTCGAATACATGATTGTATCTTCATGCTTAAGACCATTTTATTCACTTCCGATAAATTACGGTCCTTACCATAATAAACATTTGCTTCCGAATAAAATTCAAGTCTGGCTTATTAAATCACTTCTGACTCCGGACCTTATCAAGATAAACATTCGCTTTCGGACTTGTTATCATTCAAATGAGAGTTTGCCTCCAAACGCCAAAACAAAACTGTGACAAGGGGAAATAAAATAAAAGCCATATAACATGGAGAAAAATTAAAATTTTCTTACCAAAAACCCCTTGGAAAGGGAAATAATTACATCACATTCCCTAAAACAATACTAACGATCCGGTGTTCCAGTAAAATTCCCATCCGGCTTAGCTAAACCTTCCCTGGATACGGGGATGTCAGGCGGAACACTACCTTCCTCTTTAGGAAAGGGGAGAGGAGGGAGATCCACTTCCTCAGGAAACTCCACCTTGAAGTCATCAAAGGAGATGCCTGGATGGGCCTCAGCGCACCTCTCCAGGATGCGGTCACCATACAAAAGGGCCAGCTACCCATACGTCAAGGTCCTCTCTTTGAGCTTCTCCTCCGCTGCCACCCGGTCACTTTTGTGACCTTTTCTCTCCTGCTCAAGAGCAGCTTCAGCCGATGACAAGGAGCACTTAAGGGCGGCATTCTCAACCGCAGCCGCATCAAGGGCTCTTTTCTGATGCTCGGCCTCCTCGGCTGCCTTGGCAAAAGCTTCTTCCATCTTTTTCCTCTCCAAAGCAGCAGCTAGAAATGTTACAGATCCCCTTTGTGTTGGGATTTGTCACCGAAAATCACCCGATTAAAGCGGAAGAACGTGATGATTTCCTCAAATCCGTGTCCAGGAGCAATTGAGATGGAAATTGGAAAAATAAAATTTAATTAAAAAGAGATAAATCTTTTACCCGGAATATCTCTTTAAGAGATGGATGCAGACCGTAGAAACTAATCTAGAATCCCTCCTCGTTCACGTACACGAACGCCTAACGAACACCACCCGTGCTAGCGTCGGAAAAAAACAAAACTTTGGAGAGGAAGAGGGAGGGATTTCGGCCACCAAGTGTTCCACACACTTAGGTCGAAAATCCTAGGGTCATTAAACCCTAGGTGGCCGAAATTCTCAATGAGAATTTCAGCCTAAGCTGGCTCCTTCATCTGTGTGGGCTTCCATCTTTTATTTCAGGCCCAAACCTATTTTAATTAGTCTGGTTTAAATTAATTTCAAGCCCAATTTTAATTTACCCATGTATTTAATATATTACACCAAGTAACATATTATTTACATTTACATTAAAATTGGTTTGACTAATTAATTTAATCCATCAAATTAAAATTAGATCTTCACAAAATAAATTCATATGTAAACCTATACATATGAATATTTTCACCCGGGAAATAATCTCATAATTAATCCAATTAATTATGAGAGAGCCAATCAAATATTAATTTTATTATTATAATCAATTCAATTGATCTTTATAATATAATTAATATATTCCTCTCTCTCCAGAGTGTATACTCCAAGTATACATATGATTCTTTAAGTCAGTGTTCAGTCGCTCAATGTGTATGATCCTGTGGGCCCATCTTTATGTTGGCAGTGGGCCTATGGCCCACAGACTGCTGTTGGGCTCTAGCAAGCCACTGCAGCCCCCAATTAAGATAGAGATGGCAGTCTAACTGTTATCATAACCCTGTAGTTTGAA
The DNA here is from genome assembly GCA_039660915.1 of Euphorbia tirucalli. Taxonomy (NCBI): domain Eukaryota; kingdom Viridiplantae; phylum Streptophyta; class Magnoliopsida; order Malpighiales; family Euphorbiaceae; genus Euphorbia; species Euphorbia tirucalli. The sequence continues at coordinate 10,928,845 of CM077638.1, forward strand.
CTTGTATATCCCATGTCATTGATATCGGTGTCCAACACAGAGGCATGGATTGATCACCCTCTTTTCTGTCCAGACGTCAACTTGATCCCGAATGCACTGAAGCTCACAAACAAGTTCCAACTCGTTTGGGTGTGGCCACACTCTTATCAGTCACATTCATCAAGAGGCCGGTGATATCTTCTCAGTGGACTACTGAGTGACAAATCCCTTCTGTATATCCATAGCACTGCCATGCTAAGTGACATAACCGAAAGCACCCATACTTGGCACCCTGTTACAGGCCCTTTAGGCGTACCCCTAAGTATGCGACCTCACATGCAACACCATCATATGGTCAGGTCAAAGGATCCATATAAGTACTACACGAGAATCACTTGTGATATTATACCATGTGGATTTCTCGTTTAGTGGATCTATCCAGTACCATGCCCTTTTTACATGTACCCATTAACTTGTTTGACATTCCATGTCCAATGACCGGTAAGACACCGCCATAAAACCAGGTTAATGATAGTCTCTAGTTCCACTCATTCCCATGATTGGAACAGACTACGGATCTATTTATGGTGATATCGTTTACCCTATCCATGGTCTTATTACCAAGTGCATGACACTTGTCATCATGGATATGGATATGTCTATTGGATACTTCATTTAATATAATACACAAGATATATATAATAAATGAATTAATGCCTTTATTAATAACACAAATGAGTATAATACATAAATCTAATTAATGTACAATACAAATACAAGGACTAATGCCTCGAGACTAGGGCATATCCAACACTTTGGCAGCGGGTAAGTGAACCCGCCTATAATATAGTGGAGATAGATGGAAAAGTAGCCGGTAGGAGGTTGATGGACTCTTTGGCTAGGAGTTGGAATAAGACAATCACAGGCCTCCAACCAGGGGTTGTTAGACCGCAGCTGGTTTATCTCCTTGGTGGTGATAGAAGAAGACATTTCGGATATCCTGGGCGTTAGGGTTTTTTCTACAACGTTTCTAGTGATCTGGTGAGAGGAGGGGCGGCACGTTGGTGCGTTGGTTTCCCCGGCGGAATGTGTCCTCTCAGAGGACTCTGATGACGAAAGTCTGGCAACATCGGAATCCACCTCTACAGAGGGAGATGGAGGACGAGGAACAGTGCTCGAAGACCAAGAATAATTTGGAGACCCCATTCAGAAGAACAGAGGCAATACCTCTAGAACTAAGGCAGGGAAAAAAAAGAAAAGCACAAACAAAAAACAAAACAGCAGAAGGAGACAAGGAAACTTACTGGCTTTGCTTGGAAATGCTAGAAAAACAGAGTGAGGCTCGTTGGGGAAAAACATTGTCTAAATACCCTTCTGGGGGGAAAATGGACAGTCACAACGTTAAAAATCGAAAGTCAGATCAAAGGTCACATCCTTGCAGCTACTCAGTACGTGGCAGACAGTGGGTAGGCACGCGCTTCTAGGCAGGGTTTAGGCATTAAAACCCTAAAGGGTTTCCCAAAGACCGGGGGGACTTCTGATGACGTCCGGTTATCCAAACACCGGACCCCTCAATCGGGTAGAAAGAACCAGATCCTTCATCCGGTTCTTCTAAAGCACAAGTTCCACAATAGATCCGGTATAAACCCCTTGGTCTGCGGAAGGATTCTAGAGGGAAAGTGGGAATATCCTACTAGATGTCTACTCCCCGTGTTTCACTAGGAAAAGGACTCTGTCCCACGTGGACCCTAGAAGACTAGTCTTTCAGATTGATTGGAAGAAGGACTGGGGAGCTCTTCCAATACCAATCCAATTCTATCACTAGCCCTATAAAAGGAGGGTATTCTTAAGGTAAAGGCATTCATTCTATTCAAGCAAATATACTTACAGCTAAGAACAAACACGCTGACTTAGGCATCGGAGCTTACCCCAGAGGTTACCGGTGTCTTAGCTTTTTTATCTTGCAGGAACGATACCAAATCCGGTCCGAAGAACAATCCGAACCCGGATCGCTCAAAGGATTATAGACAATCCATCATTAAATATTTAAATACAAAATTTATATGGTAAAATATAAACTCTAAATTAATAATTGTAGATTTGAAAAAGTAGAAGTTGGATGCAGGCTAAAAATGACATGAGCGGGTATATTTGAAAATTTTTAATTATAATTTATGTCATTTTCAGTTTCCTATTTTGGCATATCGAGATGTATTTCAATAGGGATTAGTTTTCCAATTTCTGTTCAAATAATAAACTAAATTTCCATACGGCAATAATCATCATCATAATTAGACTAAATAAGCGAAGAATAATACAAATATTATATACAAGAAATGAATCAAATCAATAAAATTATAGAGAGGAGAAGGGTATAAATAAATAAATAAGCTGCAGGTAATCATGACAACATCATGACCTTAAACTCATCGAAATTAAGAACACCATCACCATTAAGATCGAACTTAGAAATCATAATCCTACATTCATCTATACTACAACTCTGTCCTAATCTACTAAGCATCCTCTTCAAACTCTTTGGTGTAATAATTCCACCACTTCCTTCCATTTCATACATCCTAAATGCTTCTTTCAAATCATTCACCTTCTCTTCTTCTTCTCCTCCATCAACCAACCTTACAAATTCCTCAAAAGACAACATCCCATCTCCATCCATATCTGAATACTTCACTGCTGCCTCCGCCTCTCCTGCGGTAAGAGCCCCTCCTATTGCACCCACACATTGCTGCAACTCCAGCGCGGATATCTTCCCATCTTTGTTCTCGTCAAAGTGCTCAAACACGCGCTCATATTGCTCGTTTTTGTTCATAATCATCTTGCTCGACGGGTCTTGAGCTCAAATTCAGATGCCTAAAAACTTACCAGTTGTTTACTAAATCGGATGAGATTACTTTTGCAGTAAATATACTGTGAGCGAGGAGTAAGGAGCCTTTAGGGAAACGGATGAGAATAGCTGTGGGTTAGAACAAAAAATCTGAAAAAGAATTGGAAAGTAAAAGGGTGAGGAGGAATTGAAGGAGTTAGAGATGAAAGGAGAAGAAATGGATTTTGAGTGAAGTTTGATGAACAATGTATATATATATATATATGAAAATTGAGATGGAAAATCCGCGTATCGTGACTTGACCATCAACTTATAATTAATATTAAACGTTAAAATGAAAAAGAGGAACGTTGTGAAGTTTTGGCTTTTGCAATTGGAGGTTGAAAATACGAGGCAGCTTCGAAAGTTTAATAATGTCCAATACGTTGTCGTTATGGATGGAATGTTGACAGAAGGAATCAACTTATTCAGACCATATTTATAGAAGAAAAAAAATTGTTTAATTTATGTGATTAATTCCAATTCCCAAAAGTTAGGGCGCCGTCGAACTTTCCTTATCCACAGATGAATCAGAAACGTGGATCATTCTGATGTTGACTTTCCCGTTTCATTGAAATTGTTGGTTGACTTTTCTCTGATAATATATTACAGGTAGTTGTGATATTTTAGACCCGAGGGAAACAAGTGGCTCACAATAAGTTTAAGGGAAATATTGTTTATATGTAATTGTAAGAGATAAAAAATGTATATATGAAGGTTCAAAAATCAGCAGCTACGAGTTATTCTTTCTTTCTTTCTTTTTTTTTTTTTATTTTAAAATATATATATATATATATATATATATATAATTATTAAATCGATCCATGATTTAAATGTGTTGAACGTACATTTAAAACATAAAATCCCAGGGATTATGTAGAAGAATGTGATTCACGATGATTTTTTTTTTTTTTTGTTAAGAATCACATTATATGTATACATATATCATGACGTTAGCAATAAGATATACTTACGACTGAAAAAAAAAAAAAAAAAAGAAGTGAGAAAAGAATATGTGTCATGGTTTTGATTTCATACTCTAACAAGTAATTAAAGATGTACGTACGACTGATATTAAAAAAAAAAGTAAGAAAAGAATATGTGACATGGTTTTGATTTTATACTCTAACAAGTAATTAAAGACATACGTGCGACTGAAATTAAAACAAAAAAAAGGTGAGAAAAGAATATATGGCATGGTTTTGATTTCATACTCTAACAAGTAATTAAAAACGTATGTACGACTGAAATTAAAAAAAAAAAAAAAAGAAGTGAGAAAAGAATATGTGGTATGATTTTGATTTCATACTCTCACAAGTAATTAAATATACGTGATCAAAGGATCACGTTAGGTTAATTAGGTAATTAAAAAAAAATGAAGATATAATAGAGGCTTGTTGGTTGGAGCATAACAATCTCCTTCATCTTAAGTAAAATTTTAGGGTTCGAATTTTGTGAATTAATAAAAAAGTTGTTTTAAAAATAATTTATTTTTAAATGGTTCATTTAGGGTCAAATCTAAATTTGACTGGATAATTCAGACAAAAAAAAAAAAAAAGAATAAATTATAAATCTCTTCGGGTGAAGAAAAATGTTTGGATTTGGTTCTTTAGCACGCACATGTGTATTTACCACTTAAGGTAGTTTAAAAAAAACAAAAAGAAATAAAATTATTAGAAAATAAGTAAAATAGAAATGTTTTCTCAATGCATGAAAAATATTTAGTCCAATATTGTCAAATAATTTTGCGTATTTGTTTTACTGTAATTCTACATTACTCCATTCCGGAATCAAGGTAGAAGTTCTACTTATATAAATAAATTTTTCAGTTTCAAGGTTAAATTAGCCTCATATTTTTCACTTCGGGATCAAATTGACATCAATTAATTTCTCTATGTGTGGATGAAATTGATGGAAATTATAAATGAATTAATTAGTAAATTAACCAAATTAAAGTTTGAAAACTTTATATGTTATTCGAATTACGTGTTTCCATTTGAGGGTCACTAAAAAACATTAACATTACCATTTATAATCAAAATAAATATGGAACTTACATTCCATATCCTCCTAAAAATTCAAAGAATCTCTAAGGGGATGTTTGGTTAGCTAGAAAAGTAGTAGGGAATGGGAATGAAAATCACTCATTTCCTTTGCTATTGTTTGGTTTAACAAAATTATTTAGGTAATGGGAATCTCATTTCCCCATTTGTAGGAATCACCCATTCCTCCTTCTCTCCCCATTAATCAATATTGATTCCCATTCCTACATTAAATTTGATAAAAACAAAAAAGAAAAAAAAATTCACCATTTCTTATCTTTATTTTACCAAATAAGTAACCATTATCTCAATTTCTCAACTTCTCTAATATATTAATATTTTTATATACGGATATGATTATTATTAATATTATTTAGTTACTAACATAAATAAAATGCTAAAATAATAAAATAATGATAACAAATATAAAAGAAATAATTGTTAAACATTAATGATATTTTGTATCTTATATATTTTTCTATCAAATTGTATTTTATAAAAACTATTATTAATTTCTAAACAATAATTAAATTCCGATTCCGGACTAAACCAAACAAAACTATTAATTGGTGATTCTGATTCCGATTTCCTATCATTCTGTTTCCGTTTCCGATTCCGATTCCAAAACTTGAACCAAACGCACCCTAATTTAAGTAAAAACTAGTGAGAGAATTGGTAAATAACTTTTCCTAAGTAATGAGCTAGTTAGTCCCTCACACCTTATTTTGAACAAAGTAATTAATGAGGTAGTTAGCTAGTTGTTAAATTGTAACCCCTTGAGATGTTGTTGAAATCGTTCATCCTATAACACGAGAAATTTTACTATTTATCACGGCTGTATGTGCCCCTCCAATCAAACATTAACATATATACAACATTAAAAAAATATGTTAAAAAAATTAATAAATATATATATTGAGTTTTCATTGGAGTCCACCGGATTTATAATAAAATTTATTCCTCTAATTGAGTTATTTGTAATATCTTGTCACCTCGAATTTTAACAAATAAATGGTCAATTTAGCTTTTCAACTTGATTAGATTGAATTAATTTAGTGCAGAATTAAGTTCGATTTTCAATTTTGACCATTGAATGTTACGTTGGGGATCAAACAAACCTTCCAAATAACACATGTAAACATATGATTGACTAGCAATTTTAACACGTTTCACTTTCTTGTCTTGATATGTATTATTTTAGACAACACAAATATTAGTTTTGTTAGCAAAAAAAAAAAAAAAAGCTTACAAAAAGCTTATTTAACAGTAATATATAAAAGGTATTACCATATCATATGTATATAAATGTTAGTAAAATTACATCAAATTTTGTTACCAAATACATACAATCACAATTTTATAACAACAATATTCAACATTTTTTTCATGCGTTGTGCCAAGCTATGACTAACATGTATAGACTTTTAATAATAAAGAACTTTTATGCGAAATCTTTTATTTATTTATTTGTAGTGAATATTACATTGGAGACCAAATTAAAGAAATAATAACTAAAATTAGTTTTGAAATAAATTGATACTATACCCAACTCCACAAATATAGCAAAACAAAATGAAATGTGAACAACCAAATGCCGACAAAACGTTTGGGATGAAAGGATGAGGGACACACTGATTATAAATTACAAAACGTGTCTCAGTGAGTGTACTTAGTAATCATGAATTCACTCCTACGATCTCTATTGATAAGTATGATCCAATTTTTTTAAAATCACTTTCAAATCTTTCATAATTCATAAAATAAAATTTGACTTGATTAATAAACTTTTCGCTTAAGAAATTAACTGTAAATTCTGAAATATTGAGCCCACAAAATGTCCAATTTCATTAGCTCGGTCCATGATGTCCAATTCAATTGGTAAGACTCAAATAGTCTTTAATAACCCAACATTAATCAAGCTTTTGGTTTTGTACACTGCTAATTTAACTCAACCAATAAAAACACAACATTGAAAAAAAAAAAAAAACCTTATTTTTATTACAAAATGTGAATTAAGATGGTAAGCTTATATAGTTAAAAAAAAAAAAAAGGGAAAAACAAATCTTAATCCTCTTGAACTTTTATTGATATTACAATTTGCCCTTTGATTAACTTTTTCAACTTATTGAATACATGATTTTTTTGTTTTAATAATATTAGTTCTAAATTTTACATTTTTATCTCACATGTGTTATAATATCTATTAACTAGCGCGCGGCACAATTTTTGTAAAAAAAAAAAAGAAAATTCTACAGTTCACTTGAGAAATGTGATTTATGTAATAACTATGGATGTGAACCATACTTTCGATTTAGTCTTACGTGTCTATAAAAATTATGTCAGTAAAATGATACTATAGTCCATGAAAGAAAAAAATATCGACTTTAGAATTAATACTATTAAAACAAAAAGATTATATATTTAATATATTAAAAAAATTAATTAGAAAGCTAATTATAAAATTTATAAAAATACCAGGGTGCTCCAATGCGTTTTACCTAAATAAAATGGTAAGCTTATATATATATATATATATATATATATATATATATATATATATAAGAAATGGTAAGTCTGACACGTTGTCGTGAACTTATTATGCCTATCAGCCTAAATGATAACTGAAAAATTAAACACATTCGTAGTTAAGGTTCCATGTGGCATTTCCTCATTGGGTAGCGCTACTGTCACATGATACAAACCTCAACCACAGGGCATATCAAGATGAAATAGTGTTTCTCCGTTAACAGTACATATTTTTTTTTTCTTCTTTAAAGCATCATTGACTGTGCATTATTCCCACACGTGTCATGTTTTAAAGCGATGAGCCACCCACGTCTTGTGGACACCTCGAGTCCAACGTTTTAACGAGTGGCTTTCCTTCTTTCTATTCGTCACAGAGAAATAATCTCACGCAACAACGTCTACTCTACACCCTCACAAAGACGCATACTATTATGTCTTCCACCCAATCCGGACAAAGCTCTACTATTTATTAAAACACATTTTTATTGGACCATTCACAATCAGACGCGTATCATACAGCGATAGTGGCATTTACGTGATTTGTAGCTTAACCAGTGTCATTTACAGATCACCAAATTGTCTCCACTTTAAAACCTTCATTCTCTTCTCCATAGAACCCCTCTTTCGCTCGCTACCACGCGATTTCCTTCTCTCTGCCGCCGCCACCATGGCCGGGCTGAGCCGACTAGGACTTGCTTCCGTGCCTCCATCACTTCGCAGCCTCGGGCGCATACTCAACCACCGCGCCTACGGATCGGCGGCAGCAATCCAATACGATTACGACTATGACGAAGAATACTGCTCTGAAGCTGAAGAAGCGTACGGTAAGTCGCATCACGATTCACGGCTGCCGGAGCCGAGACTGGACTCCGCAGCAGCGTCGGACTGGGGGAGAGGAGTGCAGTGGGTGTTGATAGGTGATCCAAGCGCTGAAAAGCACGTCTATGCAGAGAAACTTTCGAAGCTTGTTGGAGTTCCTCATATTTCCATGGGTGCCCTCCTTCGCCAAGAGATCTACCCTCGCTCTGCGCTCTACAAACAGGTAAAATTTTTTTATTTACTTCATAGTTTTATGAATTTTAATTTTTTTTACCGGTAAAGTTCGAATATGTTTCACTGTAATTAAGAATTCAATCAAATTAGTATCAATTGTTTTTTGGCTGTTAACTGAATTTTTAGCTAATTTTCATTTTGCTTTTTTCAAGTTTAGATTGCGAATGCTGTGAATGAAGGAAAGCTAGTACCAGAGGAAGTAATTTTCGGATTGTTGTCAAAGAGGCTTGATGAATGCTATTGCAGGGGCGAAACTGGCTTCATTTTGGATGGTATTCCTCGGACAAGAATTCAAGCTGTATGTATCAATCTTTGCTGATCATTGCTTGTACTAAAACGCAGTGAGCGCTTACAAGTTAAGTCTGTGTGGTTTGTCTAGGTTGTTAAAACAATGTATTCTTTTGCAGGAAATTCTTGATCAAATTGCTGATATTGATCTAGTTGTGAATTTTAAACGTACTGAAGAGAACCTGGTGAAGAGGGATGTTCTAACTGTAGGAAACCCTACTCCTTCTGTTGCTGGAGCTGGAGCTGGAGCTGCCTGCAAGGAAAAGTTCAGGATATATGCAGAACAGGTAATGTACATTTTCTCCCACTAGAAATCTTGAATAACACTGGCATGTTGATAATTGTTCTTCGTTTTTTATTGATATTGATGATGGAACCTATCCCATGTTGGGCGCTTTTTTGATTTGGCTCATGGTTTCATAGTTTCCTTTTAGAAAAAGACTAGTTTTATTATGAAGTATAAGCTCTTTTTACTCTCAATCTATACAGATATGGTTTAGATATTTGCATCCATGATATCAGCTTCTTTCATGCTTCTGTTGTTGTAATTTTTCCTTTACAGGATAACTTTGTAACAACTTGGTAGTTGATTTCATGATCTCGTGCTTTATATTGGTTTAATAGGTTTCTTAATTGTACTTAAATGTGCTGATAGAAAACAAAATTCGCTAGTGATCATTCTACCATTCCTTTTTAGCTAGAAGTGAATGCTAATTGAAATGACAGAAAGTTGAAACTTTTTTCCTTCTCCTCTTTTGGTTGTGGTTAAACAAGTATGAGATATCTTCTATCGTATTTTTTGTTGTGAAAGCTGAGGATCGCAAGTTAAACAATGACTGGAGGAGTTTTATTGGATTTTTTCTTCTTTTTGCTCTCCCTTAGGGTAAGGCATTGGAAGATTACTATAGGAGACAAAAGAAACTCGTCGACTTTCAAATGCCAGGTGCACCTGGAGAAACCTGGCAAGGCTTGTTGGCTGCTCTACACCTCAAACATTTGGGCGTCGTTTCGTCTTCGCAGAAACTTGCAGCTTAACGGCCTTCCTCATATTGAAGGTTATTGGCCTTGCTTCTTTTCACATTCATTGTGATAGTAAATATCTACAACATACGCAGAGCGAATTATGGCAAAATAGCCGAAACTGATATCAAATATTTTGTTCTTAAGGAGTTTTAGGATATCACATAGTGCAATTTTGAGGCTGAGTGTTTGTTTGTATTGTAGTTTTGTTGAGGCTTGTCCCCTAAAGAAAAAGAAGGCAGAAATAACTGGCTTGCCTAAAACTACTATATATATTTGTAAACGTATTATGTTTTCGTTGCTCATATTCTTGTAATGTGAGTTCAAATTTTTGCATTCCGATTTGTTTATTCTTGGTAATTTCTCTATCACCTTGTTTTCACCCACTCTCCTAATTCTATGTATGCAAAGCTTACAAGTGTTATTGGAATTTGCAAATTCATGCATTTTATCTTAGCTTGTATGGGAATAAGATTGCCATTTCACTCTATTTAGCACACCAAATTATCATGGGAACTCCCCATTTTCCCTCCGAAAAAGATTGAGATTTGAGCATAGAAGGCAGATTATTAACGATTGTATTGTTGCCGACTCATCAAACTGGAGTAACTACTTTTCTCTTTTTCTTGATTAAAAATTTAGGTAAAGGAAGATCTATCTACCCTCTCTTTCAATAAAGATTTTTGGTGGAATTTATAAATTGCCTACTAAAAATAAGGCTAAATTATAATTTGTATAGAACTCTAAACTTGTACACCCAAATTTCTTCTCTCGGTCAAGTTTGCATGGTTATGTTATGGCAGAAGTTTATACCTCAAAAGTAGATTTTTTTTTTTTTAAAACATATTAGAGGTTTATATATGCCCAGAGACTTCGGAAACATCTTCATTTGTTGGCAAATAGAGAAATAAATAACAAAGGAAAAAAATGAAAATGAAAGAAATTTGTATGCAAATTTTACAATAATATATTATTTTGGAAACCGATTTTGTTTCTTCTCTTCGTTACGCTACCAATTTTAATAATTTTCTTATCTTCAACATGACACATCTGAGATTTGCTAAACTAATGAATTAATTGCACATAGCATAAAATTGTGTACTAACTTTTTTTTAAAAAAAATGTATAAGAGGACCAAGGTTTACTTATCTTGCTGTTAGGATTTGAGGGTTAGATAAGGTTCATCCCTTTCAAGGGTGAGGGGGAATCCCATCTTTACCGGATTCTTTCTTTCCTATCTCTTCTATATTTTGCTTTATATTTTTTTTATTGGATTAAGAATCCAATATCAACACATCTTCGATAAAAGGAGGTGGTACACACACCTTCACTCAGACAAAGAAACGGCGCTTTACCTAACAAATGAGCAATACGATTCGTTGAACAATGTACACAAGAAAAAATATAAGACTGAAAAGTGAAATACAATCCTCAATAATCAACCCTATAGCAACATAAATACAAGCTTTATGCTTTTAAGGCTTGAAAGATCACTTGAAAACCGACTTCAACCATAACATCTAAAAACCCCGCACCTTTCAACCATGATAACACCTCCTTACATGACAAAGCTTCGAACAAGGATGGAGAATTAAGAGCATGTAAGACTCCATTACAAGGTGGAATAAAAAGACCATTGGAATTTCTAATGACAAAACCACATTCTGCTTGATGGGTGGAGGAGAAGAACGCACCATCAACATTGTAGTTAATATAATCCTCCGACGGAACCACCCAACGATCAGATTGTTAGTTAACGACATGACATACAATCTGGACAACCGTGCCACCTCCAGGCATGCAAGCTACTTGACAAACATGGAGAAAGCCTAATGCGCTCCCCACAACTTGCTGGGGTGAAGATGCACTATCATTCCACACTTTGTCATTTCTATGGAGCCACAAACCCCATAAAATAGTTGCAACCCTTTTAATTGAAGCTTCTTCATTTCCAGCAATAATTGAATTCCACCAAATTGCAATTGAAGCAGCCAAAGAACACGCAAATAACCTAGCAAAACCACATCCCAAACTGATTTTGCAAAAGTTGCAGTCCAGCAAAACATGTTCAACTAATTCTTCCTCTAAATTGTAGCATGGATACTCTGTAGATATATCAATATTTTTTAAATAAAGATTTAGAAGCGTGGGAAGAGAGTGCGGGTTAATCTACTATAAAAAATTTTGAATCTTGGCTGGAATATATAACTCCCAAATCTTTTCAAAATTAAAAGAACTCGGTCGTTGAAAAAATGAGTTGTGAAATGATATTAAGTTGATTTAACTGAATACTCACTACGTTGCTCGAAACCTTAATACCAGTTTTCCCCCGACTTTTTTAAATATATATATACATGTTGTAACTCAGCTGTCACACATTCTGAATATGTGCAAGGTATTTTTGTTCTTAAATAAAATGATACATCATTATTCCTTTTAACATGTTACCATTTTTGTAACATAGAAACTTTAAAGGTAATCTTAGCACAAATTAATTTCAAAATTTGAAGCCAGCTAGGGCTCGTTTCTCAAATCTCTGATAAACAAGCCGAGATTTGGCACCTTTATGTCATTCCCCAACTAGGGTTTTCTTCTTCAAATTGCGAAGCTCGCCATTATCGATACCTGCGAAGCTTCCATTAATGAAAATCCTTTCTTTCTTTTGAAGATGTCGCTGCATTCCCTCATATCTGAATTTCTCACAACATACAGAACCATTTGCTCTAGAACTTCTTATGTTCGTTATATTCAAAATTCAGCCTCAGCCCCCCAAAACCAACAATCTTTAACCGTCTCCTACCTCACAAATTCGTGTGGGTTCTCTTTACAAAGAGCCATTGAAGCTTCTAAGTATGTTAATATTGAGAAGATAGAGAAACCAGAGAAGGTTCTTCAACTGTTTACAGATTATGGGTTTACCAAATCTCAAATTACAAAAGCAATTTCAGCTCAGCCAGCTCTTATTTTAGCCGATCCTGTGAAAACCCTTAAACCTAAGATCGAATTTTTAGAGTCGTTGGGTATTCTAAGATCTGACCTGCCCAGGGTTTTATGTGCGGATGGACGGATTCTATTTAGTAGTTTGAAGAACAAGATTTTCCCCACCGTTGATTTCCTTCGGAAGTTTCTTGAGACTGATGAAAATGTTATTTGTGCACTGATGCGATGGCCCGGTGTTCTTGCTCATGGTGTTAAGAGGATGATGCTCAATATAGACACTCTGCGTGTTTATGGTGTGCCTCAACAGAATATGAAGAACCTATTTTTAGCGGAGCCCCGAGTTCTGCTTAGTAGTCTTGATTCTTTCAAAGAAGCTGTCGAAGAAAGCAAAGTAATGGGGTTTGATCCAATGAGAATGTCCTTTTTGTATGCTATTCAATCGATGTCAATTATGAGCAAATCAACTTGGTTGAGGAAAAAAGAGCTCTTTCTGAGCTTTGGGTGGTCAGAAGAAGAATTTCACAAGGCATTTAGATTACAACCATTCCTCATGTTGACCTCTGAGAAAAAGATCAAGGAATTAATGGACTTCTTTTTAACTAAACTGAATTTGGAGCCTTCAGATCTTGTCAAATGTCCAAATCTTTTTCTGACCAGTTTGCAGAGAAGATTAATACCAAGATGCTCTATTTTGGAAGTATTGATGTCAAAGGGCCTAGTAGAAAAGGATGCAGAAGTCATCTGGATACTAAATGCAAGCAAAAAGAAGTTTGAGGATAGGTTTTTCAATCCCTACAAGGGGGATTTTCCTGAACTGATCAAGGCATACCAGCATGAGATTGGATTTACGGGATCTAGAAATGAAATGTGACCGGTAATTTGAATGTGGATTGTAGACTGCTATAATTTGTAACAAGTCTACTTGGCTATGTTTAAAACAGCATATGTATCTCCTGAGTTCTCATGTCACGAACTTGCTGGTCGTTGATTTGCCACCATACCATTGTTATTCTTTTAAAACCTTTTTGTATTGCCAAATGCCAATGCCAATTCATTTAATAAAAAAATATGTTGCAGCTGGTGTCTCTGGCCATTGCAGGATATTTAATGTTTCTAAATGAAATCTAGTTCATTGTTGATCGAGGCTTACTCTACTTTGGAATGTTTATGTTTCCAAAACTCTTTGCCTCTGGCGAATCAGTGCTTGTCTCATTTCTGCATCTTTTATGCAAATTTTTCCTTTCTAAACAATGGGCTGTGATGTACTTAAATTCCAGAGAATTTGTGAATTTAGATTACATATTGGGGAAAGAAAATTCATATTTGTTTGAAAAATGTTTCTTAATGTATTTTGTTTGATTTTAACTTTGAAGAGGTCATAGTTTCTTTGATTTTCTTCATAGAGCTCAGTTTATTCGTCGAATAAATCTCTGGTCTAATTATCGACTTTATTTCTTTGACATTCATAGTGATATTGGGATTCAGAATTCTTGAAAGATTAATAATGACTTTCATAAGTAATTTATTAGTAGCTATATCTGACCTTCGATGAGTTGTGTCCTCTGTATCGTTTTTGTTATGAGATTTGAAATGGTTAGAGGCACTCCAGTTATATTAAAGATTTTTGTTCTGTTCCTTACAGCTGGATTTATTCCCCATCCGTTAGATTGACAACTGAGAAAAAGTCGAAACAGAGCACCACCTACATCTATGTGCCATTTTGTAAATTTACATGGTTAATCACTGTTCATCCATATATCCCTGAGAAGTTCATATCTGGTGGAATTCTGATTGCTCATTTCCTTCGATTTCCAGCTGAGCCTGGTTGGTGCAGGTGATGACCGAGAACCATCAATGAATATTGAAGTGAAGGGTGAATATAATTCGTCTAGTTCGTCATCACTGGTGTAAGACTTTCTGAGCAATGAGCTGCTTCTTCTCAGCTGAGATTGAGTTCCAGAATGTCCTATAGTGGCAGCAACTGATGCAGCTAAAGGTGGTAAATAAAGTGGAGGAGCTGCAGTGCACGGTGTCGTTGTGATAGACTCCTCCTCCCCTGTCTCAAGAGTATCCTAATTCAAGATAAAACGAAATTGGATTACTTACAATCTTCAACAGCTAAAAAAGGTACTCTTCAACAGAAAAATTCAAAACGTGACATAGGTAGGAAGTGCAAAATATTGTGTAAGGATTTAGATCACTCACCTCCGAAGCAAGGGCTTCAAGCACCACGTCTGGAATAGGATCAGGGAAAAACTCATCGGAGACAAAATTGTCAAGAACCCTTTTGATCAATGGAGTACCAAATGTAGGGCATACCTGAAAACATAAGAACTTGATGTGAATTCATTCTATCTCCTCAAAAACAGGTAACCATAAGACAACAAATGAGCCCGTCATACTTCTTTCCTAATCGATCTACTAAGGAGCATGTCCTTGGGAAGCATCATAAGATCACTCAAAGCATTTAGGAGATGGAATGACTTGAAGGAAGCATCTTCTTTCTCATTGTTCTCATCTTCTACAAGTGAGTCGTCATCAATACCGAATAGGTCTGTCAGCCATCTTGACCAGTTGCCGATCTGATTTTTGGAAAACATAAAAGAAACTAGTTTTAGATTACCCAAATGCAATTCATGTCTTTTAACTCAAGAGAATTAACATTGTACACCTCAAACTCTCCCTATTCAATAGCTTTATGGATTGCTGCTGTAAGTTCTTAAAAGTGAAATATGATATAACTAGTAACAGAAATTAGCCAGTAAGTCTGAAAATTTGGCCTCTTAGATGAATTTAACAGCAAAAAACTAGAAAAAAATAGCTTTCAGAAGATGCTAGTGACATGACTTAGAAAAATGAGAATGTCAAATTATCTCAAACCACAGAGATTTTTCAGATAACTTCTGCTTTGCATGTTTTTCAAATAGAATAACTCACCAGCACATGGTTTTTCAAACAGGCCAAGTTTTCAACACCGTTCAATTTATGATCTCCTATTTCGTTTTCTCAGAGGAATGAGGAATATCAAATCGAAGGAGGATTTCTGGAAACCAAAATCCTACGGGAGAGAAACTCCCAAGGGCACAAGTCACAGGACATCAACATTCTACCATTACATATACTAATATACATTGCATATCTCACCGCATTTTTCAGTTGCGCCCCAGCCCCAAAGCTTGATTTTCCAGCTGGAATTGGAAGAACCCTTGAATCGCTGATAGGGTCAGATATTGGATCAGTAGGGATATCATCATCAGATTCACGAAGAATTGCATTGAACATTGCCACATCTAGTCTAGCTACACATTGCTCCATTATCTGTATGTATGAAACTGGATTTTAATAGTGTATTTTAAGAATTCTATAGAAAAAAGTTAAAGAAAATAATAAAAGCGCGTCATGCTGGAAACCTCAAATACAGAGGGAAAGAACAAAGGAATAAGTGTATAAAGATGAGCAACTCATAATTTACCAGCCTGGTCAGCTCAGGCAAACAGCCACAGTCGTGTCCACCTGCTCTAACAGGACAAAGTCTCTCACAGGCATCCTTAAATGCATTTTTCCATAGTTCTAAAGAAAAGTTAACTTGATCTTGGCCAACAGAGCTTGAGCTCCTTCCAAGGCTTTTCGTTGAGCCAGAACTAATTAATCTATCAATTGCTTTTGTAGCATCAGATTGCATATGCGGAGTGAGAGTCTGTAAGAGAAACAGGAAAAAGCAAATTAGAACAGATAATATTTCTTACTTATCTTATGGCTATGAATAAAGTCATACTAAGAAATGAAGAAAAAGATCAAACCTGCCACCAAATGGATTCAACAGTTCGACAAAAGATCCAAGCTTCAACTTTTTCAAGTGCAGATAAAAATGTATATGGATCTTCCAAGTTACTTAAATCTCCACAAATAACATTTTTATTTTCATTTCTGCTGGGAGATGGCTCTTTCCAATTCAAGGAAAATGATATTATCTTGTTCCCCTGCGTAACACCTTTCCTCTCTATATTATGTCCAACAGGAAGTGGTATCTCTTTGTCTATAACTGCTTGGTGTATGATTGTTCTCAACATAACAGAATTTGATAGCCAAAACGTCAACCTGCACTTAATTATGAAGGAAGAATGCATTATCTCATCATTTTCAGCTGCACTAACACGAAAAGACTTATCACTGCTCAAAAATACTCTTCTTTCAATGAGAAAAGACATATCACTATTGGATGAGTGCAAATTCAATTTACAGATAATACGGTTGTCAGATTGCATGTTTCAAGTTTTGAACAAAAGAAGATAACGAGAACAGGAATTAATTTACCTAGGGACATCATTTCCACATGCCTTTGCTACCAGAACTAGTCCTGAAACAGCACTTCTAGCAGTACCGGCTCTTCTTAGTCCTGAATTTTCTCTACAGGCATGAAGATATAGCCTAGAGAGGCGCCGAGCTGGAGCATGTACCTTACTTATGGAACTTCCATGCTCAGCAACAATAGAGTAAAGAGCAGCCTCAACACCAGCAGCTTCTCTCAACTCTCCCTCAAGCATCTTTATTCTGTTTTGCAGATGCTGGATTTTTCCATTTAATATGGTTGATCTGGTATCTTGAGGGTAGATCTTTGCAGTTTTCCTTTCATTGAGTTTGAAGATTCCAGCAGTACTTTGAGCTTCTAGTAAGGTACCAGATTCCTTCACATCATCGTGTTGATTTCTGCTCACTAACCCATTACTTCTAGCTGAGTCTGGTGATGACCTAACAGATTTTATATGCTTTGGCCTTTCACTTTTTAGTACATTTCCTTTCATATCACTGCCCTCACTCAAATAAATGCTAGAAGTACCATACGAGCCTTCATTTCTCGTACCATCTTCAGGAACGGCATCTATTGGTTCATCTTCTAAGAAAAGCCTGTCATGTTCCAGATCCTGACTATGTCTGTGATTTTCTTGGCCCGGTTTCACATCTATATCTTCAATATAACCATTATAGACATCATTGTTCGTATCGCCTCTAAGTTTTATTGAACTATTATTGCTGACCTTTTCATCAAAATCCTGCACAAAATCATAGCAACCATAATTTACATGTTAGTACTAGCCTCTTCCTGTTTACTTACATAGTAGGAGTTCAACAAAGAAGTATCAACTTAATCAGATACCTCGTTTTTGGCCATTCGCCTTGAAGTGGAGTCAGGAGAATTCAACACAGAGGCATGATCATTTATAGGGCTCCCAAGATCTGAAGATAAATCTATAGATGATGAACAAGATGAACTTTCTTTTATATTTTCTTGTGAGGCAATGTGTTTGTCAATCCCTAGTTTCGAAGCCTTAGCATCCACCCTGTTGTGACCTGCTTTGTTTCGTGCTAGTCCGTCTGCTCCATTCTGAGATTGAAGTAAAAGGTTAGATAATTTCTAACTGATCTCCTTCTAAAGAACAATATTATAAACCATATCATTACTTTGGAAAGAGAATTCAAAAGAAAACAAGAAATAATAACCTCTTCAGCTTGAGGGGGCAAATTCCCATTGGTCAAAGATGAGTGCGAGGAGACATCATCATCGGTGAAGGAGGCAACCTCAGCTTCCTCAGCATATTCTTCATTCATTAATGCTGAAACTGACTCACCGCCATTTTTCTTCTGCATCATGCCTTTAGATACGCTATCCCTTGATGAAGAACTAGTTCGACTCTTGTCAACTGGCTGAATTTTTATATACAACATTGGCTGAGTTGTGTTCCTGAAGCTCCTGTGGCTGCTCATTGGAGTAGATACACTTATGGTCTCCTTGATAATTCCATAATCCGCCAAGTCTATCACAGCTGTTGCCAGAGTTTGTATCTTTTCCCTTCGAGGTTCACACAAGTTGAATTCTAAAGTGTTCTTTTGAAATGAATCCGCTACCTTGCCTTTGCCAGATACTTCCCTAATCAAACTCACAGGCAATCTAAAGGAGTCATTGAACTCAATTTTCCCTTCACCAACAATTGAGCCAATTGAAGGAACAACAGTGTTAGTAGACCCACACTTACGATCACCATTTTCCCACTGAATCAGAACTGATCGAAGCGATCTTAGTGACTGAGATGGAGGCCAAGGCTTAATATCTTGGATATGAATTAAATAGTCCAGCTGAACTGTGGCACCTTTGCTCTTCTTTGCATTTACCATTGTGGCATCAAAACCGATATAGATAGGCTTATTGAGTCATAAGCAATCAAGGGTCCTGTAATTCACAATAAAACCAACAAGCACAAATAAATAGCAAAATCAGAATGCAGTATCTTGAAATATCTAGTGAAAGAAAAGAAACCAAATATTCAAACACAAGATCTTGCAATATCTAGAAGAGAGGAAATGAGAAAATCCCAAATTAAAATTTGGTCAGCATAACCACTTGCCTTAGTAAAGTTAAAATCCAAAAAAAGAAAAATACTCAAGTTCCTTTGACCAGCATTTTCCCAGCAACCAGACAACACTTGTAGACCCTATTCACAATTCATTATGAACTCTTTGTTAGAGAAAAAAATGCACATTTCAAATGTTGTCTTAACAAAGCAATTGACCAGATATTAATGGCGACTCTCTCTCTCTCTCACACACACACACAAGAGGGAAAAGAAGCAAGCTGGGTATTTAATGACTTGAGATTCTAGAAAGCAGCTTATTTAAAGAAAGAAACAAAGAAAGAGTAGTAGAAGCTTTAGCCCATCAAATGCAAGTGTAAAGCAAACTAAAACAGCAAATCTGCTGAAAAGTGAGTTTAAATAGCAAAAAGAACCAATCTTTACACAATCTAGGAAAAATTTATAAAAAAGAAATCGAAGTGCAGCTAGTTTCTCAGCTACTAGGAATTTCACTAGATCCTGCTCAAACAAACCAACGTATACCACATGTTTTCAGCTGAAAGTAACAACGGAGAAAGAAACGATGTTATAATGCAGAGCATTAAGAATAACCCAAAAGCCAAACATTTTGATAAAGAACGTTCCTTTTGATAAAGCAAACATTAGTAATTATTCTCTTTTCTTCTTCTTCTTCTTCTTTACCTGGGAAAACAAGTGGAGAAGAAAATCAGAGAAACGGTAGAAATGAAGAAATGGGTTGTTCTGGATTTTGAGTTCTCATTGTTGAAGATGAAGAAAGAGAAGATTTTTAATGTATCTGACTGACAAACAGAGAGAGAAGCCTGTGGGATTTTTAGAAAGAGTTGAGCGAGTGACTGTGAGAGGAGGGAATGTCCCGTAACTACAAAATTAGAAAAATTAGATAATTGATAACCATATTTTTTGCCAAGGGAAAAATGGCAAAATGCAGCCTCATACGGCACCGTTTGGGGTTAAGAGGTTTTTAAGTAATGCCTTCAGTAGCATTGGTTGCCCCACATTATTACAAAATTAATATATAAGGGTGGTAACAACTTCACGCGCTCTGATTTAGAGTAAAATGCACGTGCCAATCATAAAATGTTTTGGGGAACTTAACTCCGAAGCGTGGGGGTGCTGGTTAGGGCTGAGTTGAGTAGAGTACCTAACTCGAAAGTGTCAATCAGGTGCGCGTGGGCCTCACAACTAGAGGCGTCCTTTTCGAAGTGGGTTGGACATATTCGCCGACACTCTTCAGCGCGTCAGCATTTACAATATTATAGGTTGTTAACACGCGACCCGGGCACGTGGACCCCACCACCACCACTTCAGTGATCAGTAGCAGGGAGCTCTTGTTTTCTCCTACAAAATAGAATTTTGTCAATGGGCTGCGAGAACTTGGTTCAATTCTTTTGATAATTTTTGCATTTAACATTAAATTAATCTATTATGCAAAATTGTGTATTGTAAAGTTTAGGGATTTAATACAACACAAATAAAGTTTTTCACAATGCAAAAAAATTAACAGTTAGAAAGAACGAATTTGCAGTTGAAACAAAAATACACGTATTATTATAGTTATAAAAAAGTGAAAGAAATTATTAAAAAAAAATTGAGTTTAATAGGTCTTAACTTAAATATAAACTTTAGTTAAATAGAATAAAAATAAGTGTAGGGACTAAATAGCACATACACTTCAAAGTTGAAGAGTTTAATAAAACAGAATTGAAGTAGAATTGATCAATAAAATAAACATGTAAAGCTTAATAGTTTAATTGCTAATTATTTGCTGGCTGGGGGTTCCACCATATACCCACATAATATATCGAATTTTCATCATTTTGTTTTATTTTATTTTTATATCGTAATCCAGTTGTAGAGATAAAAATATAATAATCCAAATTGTAATCAATTGTTTTAAAATTGACAAAGTGAATGACTAATTATTTTGCATCACCTAATTGATCAGATGCATCATATCTACCTTCTAAAAAAATACATGACCTAACATAGCTGTTTGCACACGTGTTATTGTAATATAAATAAAAGATAAATATTACCTTAAAAAACCATTTTCTTCCAAACATGGAATTAAGGAATACTGATGAAAGAGTTGAAATGTCTCAATCTAATGTGTATAATAATTGCAAAATGTTTAGAGCAGCAGCAGGGGACAAAATTGTGCAAAGTATGATTTAGTTACAGGTAGGATTTGACTGCTCTCCTTCCTTGCCTTATTTCTTAAGAATTTAGAGGTCTCAAACTTTCGCAAAATTTATAATATGTCCATATCAAAACACAAATTCCCTTAAAAAAAAAAACTTGTACAAGGCCAACCTTAAATTTGAGTTTCAAGTTTCAACCACTAGCCTATGTATAGTTGGGTTGTAGGGATAGCAAATTTGTTTTCAAAGTTATAGCCCATTTCAGGATTTAGAATTCTTCTTATCCCAGGAATTTGTTTAGATTCACCCGTTTTGGGGTTTTTTTTTTTTTTTTTCTTCAGTTTTTTAGCACAAAGTTATGCCAATTTAAGCCTGAATTTGTGGAATGATGGGCCTTTGTTTCCTACAGCCTACACCAACTTGTTATGGAAATATGAAGTTTGTGATTTACTTGCACTCATAATGCCAATCCATGATTTTGGAGGCTAATCTGAACGTAATGGTTGAGATGCTCCATAAGCAATTTCTCGTCGCAAAAATACTTGTAAAGTTTTATCTCTTTTAGAGAGTAGTCGTTTTCGGCTCAGATCTATTATATGGATTTGGATATAGAGCCAAATGTGCCAAAGATGAATTACATAGGTTCAAATGATAAATTCTGCTAACAAATTTTTTCCCAGGACACTCTACATTTGTTTACAAACATTCACTAGCCGCCATAATTCCCCTTCTGAAAAGGAAAATGTAACTAACAAACCGTACTGTACCAAAAAAATTATAGCTATGCTTAAGGTAAAAAGCAATCAAATATGACATTTACAACTTTACAATTTGTATTTCGATTAGATACCCTCATCTGCTTCTAATGCTTCTTTGGACATGGACTTGTTACCTAATCAAGATTGTAGCTACTCGCTTGGACTGCATCTACACGTATGATTGTGAAGCAGAGTCTGATTTCTGATCTGAATCCACGGTGGCTTGGACTTGAGCTGCATACTGTAAGTTCCACAGGACGTCTTCAAACGAAGGACGGCCTGAGGGCTCAGGAGATATGCATTTGCTTGTGATGGAAACCACAATGGATAATGATTCCTGTGAGCATGTGGTTAAAACAACTGGGTCTACGATTCGTCTTCGACCATCCTGGCTGCCAAAGGATGCCTGCAACACCAAATGTCAGGCTCATACTATACCAACCGAAACAGATATTTAATTGTGGTGATTGTACATTTCATTAAAAAAAATAAAAATAAAAGGTTTGTAGCATTTCAACAAATTACTGCGAATGTGGATGGAAAAGATTCCATTTTTTGTTGAAATTGGTACATCAGTACATGAACTCTCATTACACATTTTTAAGGAGAAGATGAACTCATTTGATCAAGGAAATTGAAGTTCATTCAAAGTTTGGCTACGAAAGCAAACTTCAGAGAAATATAAACCAAATAAACCCCAATACAGGACTCAACTGAATGGTAAAAGTTACAGGAGTAGCAGCTAAGGAACCAAACAATGCATTCAGGGACTGGAAACTGAACAATATAAAAGCATTCTAACGTACCATCTCATTTAGCAGAAATGCTTCCCCTTTTCCGGTCACTATTGGACCAACTAGTGATTCAAGAAGAATAAATCCAAAGTTGTAAACATCATCCTCCATATTTGTTCTATGACTGCATAAAAGCACAATAAACTATTAATTTTAGAGGTGATGAAAGCAAGTGCATAAATTAAGCAGCTCAAACACCATAGTTTATTTCTTATGTGAACCAAAACATATCATTTAAAAAATGCAACTGATTGACTACGTTCAAATGATCATCCGAGAGCATGCAGTTAGCATTGTCAAGAATGCCTAACAAAAATAAAACTTTAGAGAGAAAATACAAAGTGGAGGAAGAACTTCTCACAGACATAGAAAACTGTTAGCAAGAACAATACATACCGTGATTTTGGGGTCTCAGCCTTCACCTATAGCACAGATCAGATACATCAGAATGACCAACTGGAGCCAAGATACAATTAAAAAAAAGTTAGTGCTATCAGGTTCTAAAAGTACCTCAAGTTTTTCAATTTCTTGTGTGATTACAGCCATGCCATAGTCGCTTAGTTTCGGAATTTTATGCTCATCAAGCAATATATTATTTGTTTTCAGTCCATTGTTGAAAGTGCCAGGAATAACCCCAGTATGTAGAAAATGCACGGCCTTGGCAACACCAATAAGAATAGCCAATCTATCTGACCAGTCTAGAACTTTCTCAGGGCAAGTTTCTGTACACAGATGAGTAATAATAGAGATTATGATTCCTTAAACCTCCATCATCTCTCCCACACATCAAACACATTCATATATATTCAAATAAAAGGCTATAGCTCTCTGAAAACTTACCTGACAGATGTGCATGATAATTTCCGTTGGGCACAAACTCATAAATTAGGAAGATTTTGATGATACTTAAATCATCTTGAAAGCTGTTGTCGATGCAATAACCCAAGAAACCAACCAAATGTGGATGATGAAGCTTTGACAGTACATCCAGTCGAACTTTAAGATTTTGAATTGAATTTTTCTTCAACAAAATCATAGACCGTATGGCAACAAGGGTTCCGTTTTCCAATCTTCCTCTATAAATCTGGAAAAGAAAAAACAAAAATAAGATTGTGCTTTTTGTAAACCTCGGGAGATGGACAAACAGTAATAACTCAATCAAGACATCACATTAACTACAAGGTTGAATTCTTGAGAAGTACCTTTCCGTTGGAGCCTTCACCCATAAAAGTTGAAGAATGAAAGTTGTTTGTGGCTTCTGTCAACTGTTCAAATGAGAACACATGACATGCAGGGGAACCTTGTGTGCCAAACTTGGCTGTTTGAGAAATGAATCCTAAATGGAAAAAAAAAGGAAACAATTACTATTAGATGTTTGCATGTTCTTGCTGAGGAGCTAAACATTTAACAAGTTACTGTTAAGTCTTTCAGTTGGGACACGAGGATTGATAAATTAACATGAAACTTACTAGCATTTGCAAGGACTTCAGCCGAAACCGCAGTAGATGTTGCAGTATTATCTTGCACATCCTTGGAAACTATATTCTGCTCAAATGTCCTCCTAGAACGGTGTCTTCTGCACAAAAACAGAATCCCTAATGCCAAAAGCATCAGAAATACTACTGTTCCACAAATAACAGCAATCAGTACTCCTGTTGTTCCACCTCTTGATTGCTCCACCTCCATATTGGCTGCTTCACAGTATGGTTTTTTATGCTGGCTTTGTCCAGCAATGGATAAACAATTCCCTCCAATTTTAACTGCTCTCCTACTATCCAAGCAAGAAGGAAGTTTACCAATTAACTTGTTTTCAGAGATATCAATAAACCCAAGATTGCTACCACAAGTGAGGTCATTCGGAAGGGATCCAGTAAGTACATTGGAAGCTAAGTTTAAATATCTTATGTTTGGCAGAGAGAACAAGGAAGATGGAGGTGTTCCACTCAGGTGATTTAAGGACAAATCAAGATGCTGTAGCCTACTCAAATAACCAAATTGTGCTGGAATATCTCCGGAGAAGGTATTATTGCCTAGGAGAAGTGTAATCAACCCTGTAGGCATTGCAGGTAATTGGGAACCTAATTTGTTCTCTCTTAAATCCAACAAGTGCAGGCTGCTTAAGGTGCTCAAATCAGGCAATTCACCAGTAAGTTCGTTGTGACACAAGGCAAGATCAGTTAGTGTTGCTATTCTGCATATTGAAGAAGGAAATGTACCCTCAAACCGGTTATACTTTAAGCTCAATACAGTAAGATTGGAAAACGAATCAAACCAATCAGGTACAGATCCATTGAAAAAATTTCCATCTAGTACCAAAGAATTAAGTTTAAACATTCTTGTTAACTGAGGAGGAACTGAACCAAAAATAAAATTTGAGCTCAAATCCAGAAATTCAATTGAAGATAGCCTGTGAATCTTACCAGGAAGTGGGCCCCATATCCCCAAAGAAACCAAACTAACAGCCCTTAAGCTGGTCAATCTTGTAAGTGTAGTAACAAAAGAATCAATTGAGAAACTCTCAGATAAAGTCTGATTAGGAATTGCAAATCCAATGAACTCACTAACCTTTCCAAGTTTATCCCCTCTAATCTTAAGATCAGTAATAACATTGTCCTGGCAAATGACGCTCACATGCAAAGTTGAAGGCAAGTAGCAGAAGTCACCACTGTAATTTCCCCAAATATCCAATTGTGAAGGGTACTCCAAATGCTTTCTCAGCTGTAGTAGAAGTTGAGCCTGATTAGTCTGCAATTGATGGGTGCCAGAGATGAACAGAGCCCATGAAAGATACAGTATGAATAAACAGCTGAACCACCTCATTTAGGACTAATTTCAAGCACCAAGCAGACTAAGTTTCACCAAATGTATGGAAGAGACACAGAAGCAGAAACCATTAAAAATGGAATTCTTCTAATAAGCACAGCTGCAACAAACAACATAATTCAGGAAACTGAGACTTGAAATCAGGTTACAGTTAAGAGCCCTTCTTCAATGGACCAAATCGAGGAAACCCAAAAATCTCTGAAATCCAAACAAAATGACAAGAAAAACAAACGAATATCAAAATTAAAGAAGCTAATTTTGTGGATAACCGCCTAATAGTAGAGGAAGATAGTTAAAACCCACGAACAAAAACAATAGAATGTGAAGAAACAAGTGGAAATTAATGAAGCAAAGACTGTAGTTACTGGTTCAGTACAACTCGGGAAGTAAAAAAATAAAAATAAACATAAAAAATGAAAAATGAAAATGAAAGGTGGAGGAAGCTGAAGCCTTGAAAAGAGGAAGAGAGATAGAAAGAGCTAGGAAAGACAGTAATGTTACTGTTCTAAGAATGTCTAACAATAAATGTGAGTGAAATTAATAAGGAAAGAAGGAGATGGAGCGGTGGTAGTTGTTAAATGACCCGACAGTACGAACAAATATTGATAAGAAGCAATTACTGCAGCAGAAGAAGCAAGAGAGTAAATGTAAATCAATGGAGAAGGAAAAGCCAAGTGGAAGGGATTATAGCTATACATACACACACAAAAATGAAGAATAAATTCAAAGTGGAAGGTAAGGTTTTCCTTTTTGTATGTTTCTTCCGTGACTGTTTTGCAGGTAATTAATTACAGGGTTTGTTTGGTTTTGGGCCTCTGCTTCTGTATTGTCGTATTTGTCCTCTGATTCTTTTCATTTTTACACTACTGCCATCACATGGGGTAGTTGCATAATGCAATTTTTCCCCTAATTTCCTAAAATGTCCTTGCAACAGCTATATTCTGCATGTTATATTATGCTATTAATAATATACGATAAATGAGACATGGCCTGCAGCAGTGAATACAATTTCTTTCTTTTTTTTTTGGGAAGAAAATGGTGAAGCTGCAGTGAATACATTAGTTATAAACAAAGGGACATAATGGGGAAATAGCATGAAAAAATAACTGAAAAATACAGGCTGTTGAAAGTGCAGAAGCACGTTCCAAAAGAGAAAGCGTTGGGTTCAAAATAATGCTGAATCCCAACCTCAAAATTACTAATTAATTTGATTACAGAAAGATTAGCTAAGAATTGTGTGCCCTTTTTTTGCTCTTGCCCAGACAAAGAGGCATGTTTGTTGGAGGGTCCAAATGCAACTGGATATTATTAATCTTTTTTTATTATTATTATTTGGATTTGGCATCTGACTTGGTCAAAATCCTATCTTCATAACAACAACATAAGACCGTCCTTCCTGCATATGTTTCATATAAAGGTGAAAGCTGCTTTGGATTCTATATATATGATTAATTTGGACCCACTCCTTGTTTTTTTTAAGTTTGTCTCTTGTCAGTATTTTGAATTTTGGTATAGATAAAAATGAAATGGAGCTAATTAAACTTTTTTTTTTTTTTAATTTTATTTTGGGAGTGGAGTTACCAAATTATGGGTTAAAATGTCAATTTTATGATTGTCATAGTCATTCCCAAGAGGGAATGTTCTGTAAACAAATATTCAGAAATCTGATTTAGGGGCCAGATTGCATTTTCTGAATTTTTCTTCTATTTAAGTACAAAATTTCAGTATGGGCAAATTATGTGCTAATTTCTCTGTGTCTTTGGATTCTTCCTAAGAAACTTTGTTGCTCTTTTGTTGTGTTACATATTTCCTCTTTTCACTGAAAAACCTATTCAAAAGGTCATTCAGGCCAGTCAACAACGCAAAGGAAATTAAAGAAAAAGGCAAAACATAAAGAGCTTCACCACAAACAGTTCACCCACACATTTTCCAAATCCAAATCCAAACCCAAACAGTCATAACTCATTAAGGCAATGGCCAATGGCTGCTCAAAACCAAAACTCAGCAACAATTCATAAAAGCTTCAAAGTGATGCTCATTTTTCTTTCCAGGTTTGCTGAAGAATGTAAGACAGTCAACAGCCAGGATATAGGACAAACTTCTTGGATTAATTGAACCCCATTATGTTATTTACTTCAATTGATCACTTCTTTAAACAGATCGAATCCAGAAAGTAGACAGTAGTGATTTTGGCTGCCACACTAATACACTCATGCACGCGCCATGAGCATGCAAAATACACACATTAGCCATAAACTGCTTCCTGGTATGGCACATGACTCCAGCAGAACATTGCCTCAAAGCACCACAAACGTTTTCAATTCTTTACAATCATTCTCACCACTTTCCATTACTTAACTTCCAAACAAATGTGATGCCAAAATACTTCTGCATCTATTGTAAATTTTAATTTAATCAAACTAATTAAAAAAAAAACTTATCAAATTGGTTTGGATTTTAGAATATTATAAAAACCATGTGAAGTTTTAGAAAATTCAACTAATTCTGCCTATGCATAATTTCATACCCCACTCAAAAGAGAAAGGTTATCTTTGAATTCGCAAGAAGGGATAAAGGCCTTTCATTGATGTTGATTTCCACATGAAATAGCAACAATAGAAAAGACTGCCTTTGAAATTTATCTTTAGATTGATCAAGAAAAAATTGTGACGTATGGAATTCAACATTTTTTTAACAGAGTATCTCCAGTTTATTGGGTAATTTATGTGATTGTTTCTCTATGATTTCACCTTGACATGTAATCAGTTGAAACTGTACTTGAATATTATAGTCTACTGAAAAAATGTTCTAAAAAACAACTGCGAAGCAAATAAACAGTTTCTTTCATACCAAAATACAGTATAAGTTTTGCCTACCTCAGATTAGTTAGAGGATACAAGAAATTAAGCTAAATGCTAAATAGATCTGTTCTCAGCTAGTACTAAATGTAAATCAGATAAACGTGCTTACTTTTTCCATTCAGTCAGTGCATATACAAATTCGTCGCTAGCTAATAGCTATTGCTACTATATAATTTTATCCAATACTTCTTTCATCAAATTATGCATCTTCTTAAGTTACTGAATCTATGAAATTCTATTTCGCCTTGATAAGCCTCGACCACTTCAGGGCAATCCACCTTACCCACAAACTGCTTCTCGAAGCTCTTTTTGTTCACAGTTAATGCTGCAGTAACATTTTCATAGTTCTTAATGAAACCCTTTGAGATAAGTAATTCTAGAACTGAGCATCTTGGGACGATTCTCTTCTTCAAACTAACAAGAAAAATATTTGGGCATGCAATAACAGCAGATGGCTTCAAACCCGCTTTTTCCACATAAAAATCCATCAAATTTATCATCTTCTTCTTTGAGGTAACCATGAACATCTGTTGAACTGTAAATGCCGTCTCCAATTCAGTTTCGGTCAAACCACAATCCAACAAAACCTCTCTTTTCCTTTGCCAGTTAGATTTGCTTATACATGTCAGACATTGAACAGCATACATATATTTCGAACTACTTAGACCAAACCCCTTTTCATTACTTCATCAATCACTTCTTTGAATGAATTAACTCTCCAAAGCAGTGGTCTTACGTGCCATAAAAGTAATCTAGAAATACTTGCCTCAGACACACCAGAAGCGCGCAAAATGGATTTATTAGGCATCATCTCCTTCTTAAGATCCCGCAACAATATAGAAAAGCATTGCTTCAGAACACTACAGACGTTTCCTTTGGTCCCAATAACCCTCTAAGGATATCAACATTTGGCATGATCCGATTCTGTAAGCTTCTCGTCAGGATTTGAGAATGTGAACAGATCTTACAGATATCAGGTTCTACAAGACCTAATGACTTCAAAAAATCAAACTTTGGTTTAAGGCTTTTCTCAGGATCAGCAAAAATTATACGTGGTCTCCCTGCAAATAATCGGCCAACTTGAGAATTAGTAGATCCGTGGGCTCTTAAAAACTTCAGAACCGAGTTAGGTTTCTCGGTGTTCTTAACATTTGAGATACTTAGAGACTGAAATAGCCGTTTGTAAAGGCAACCCCCGTGAATTTGTAATGTAAGAGAGTGTTAAACACTGCTGACCTTTTGTACTGGAGGTAGAATACGGAAACCATTGACGAAGAAGAAAATCAGATTTCGAATCCACATTTATGCGTCTTAGAAATGATCTAGGAATCATGCGAAACATTTCTGTGTAAAAGAGAAGCAAAGCGCCTACGTGCCCTTTCTTTTATTATATGATAAGGCCGTTTTTTATTATATGATGTTTATAATTGTTCACTAAGACCAGTGAAGTATTAATTAGGTTATTAAAATGACTAATTTATCCACAATTCTTCTTTCCTAAAACTTTATTTTCCATGCAAAACTTCCATTTCTACTTAATTATCAAAGTTTAATGTAGTACTTTTTGAATTAAATAATGAACGTCTCTCATACTTTAAATAAGGGCAAATATGAGAAAATGTGGTAAAAAATACATTAGAAATATAAAGTGTCAAATAAAAAAGAACAAAGTAAAAAACTTAAAACATCATATAACAAAAAACTGAGGGAGTAATTGTTGGGAGGTTTTTACCTCCAAACAAGTCAAAGTCGACTGCCGCATGCAGTCAGGTTTGATAATTTTTTTTAATTAACTTTAAATGTGAAATTACTTTTAAATCTCTCCAAATTTTTCTATATAAAGGTTTATTCTCTCATTTGAAAATTAATTTTTAAATGAGAGGAGAAGAAGAAGAATAAGAAAGTTTTAATTCTTGTTCTTTCAATTAGCCTGTGTAGTTTATGTTGTTTTAGTCTTTTAGTATTTTTGGTGAAAGCTTCTGCACTCGGTTGAGTTCGACAAATATCTGCTGTTGTATCCTGAAATACAGTTCTCCATAAACGGAGCAAATTCTGTCTTAAGAAAACCGATTTGGGGCTCAGCAAAATCCATTTCTCCATAGATTCATACTACGGTTAGGATTAAAAGTTTGTTATTTATTCTATAATTTTATTTCGGTAATCTCAAGTTATTAGAAATTTTATTTGTATTTTGTTTACTCTCTTATTGGAATATAATTATTTAATACTAATATTATATATTTTTTAACAATCTTAAGACAAAATTCTTATTATATTTCTTAAGAGTTGGATATGAAACCATTGCTTGAATTACCTTAACTTTGGACTACAGTAGTAAAAGGTTTATTGAAGGACTTTTATGGAATTTTAGACAAATTAAAAAAAATGGACATATATATATATACACACACACACGAAGTTATTAATTAATTTTGGCTAATTAATTTTATTATATTATATTTTTCCTTGTTTATTTTCTAAAATTGTTTACTAACTTATTTTGTTGCAATTTCAAAAAAAAAAAAACTGAATTAACCCTATTTAAAAAAGAGATTGGTTCCCAGAATGATCAACAGGTTTCCACTGATAGATAAAATGGCCAAGAGTAAAATGGACAAAATGGTCCAATTATTTTTAGTTCTATTGGTCATATTGCTACTGGACCTATTAACTCTATTCCGATTGCTCATGTTGTTTCAAGCATTATTGGTTCTGCACCTATTATTTCTAAGGAAGGCTCAGGGTATGGTTCGGGTTCATACCCAATGTTACTAGTATTTATTTTAGGTCATATTGAAAGGCCTGAGAAGTTCACTGGTGTGAATTTCAAAACATGGCAGTATAAATGTTTTTCTACTTGACTACGTTGATTTTTCAGCGATTTGTGCAAGAGGATCCTCCGAATGCTGGAGAGGGTATAACAGATCCTGCCATCCTGACTACTTGGACTCATTTAGATATCCTATGTAAAGGTTTAATTTTAAACTGCTTGACTGATACATTATACAATGTGTACTATGAAAAGAAAACGTCAAAAGAACTGTGGAGTCTTTAGACCGTAAATATAATAGAAGATGCAGGCACTAAAAAATTTTTAGTCGACCAATTTCTGAATTATAATATGAATGATTCTAAAACTGTCATGCGTCAAGTGCAAGAACTGCAACTTATTATCCACGGGATCCTAGCTGAAAGGATGGTAATAAGTGAGTCATTTCAAGTAGCTGCAATAATTAAAAAATTACCACATGGATAGAATGACTTCAAAAATTACCTTAAGCATAAACGAAAGGAAATGACTATTGAGGAACTTATTGTCCGACTGCGAATAGAGGAAGACGAAGACAATATAGGTTCGGAGAAAAAGTTCTCCAATGCCGCCAATCAATATGTGGCAAGGGCTAATGTGGTGAAGGTCAAGAAAGACTCCAAGAAAGGTAAACAACCAGTTGGGTCCAACTTGGGACCAAAAGGAGGTGTTTCCAAAAAACCCAAGTTTAATGGAAAATGTTTCAATTGCAATAAGATGGGGCACAAGTCGTGTGATTGCAGATTGCCAAAGAAAGTTAAATCCAACAAGGCTAATGCTGTAGAAGCTAGTGCACAAGACGTCTCTGAAATTGACTTGTGCGTTGTGATCTCGGAAGTCAATATAGTTGACTTAAATCCAAGAGAATGGTGGCTAGACATCAGAGCCACTTGACACATCTGTTGTGACAAGGAGTCTTTTGTTGAACTAACTCTTACCAAGAACGGGAAGAAGTTATATATGGGCAATACCGCTACTTCCAAGATCAAGGGGAAGGGTATTGTAATATTGAAGATGACTTCTAGAAAAGAAGTAAAATTGCAAAATGTTTTATATGTGCCTAACATCCGGAAGAATCTTGTGTCCGGGAGCCTCTTGAGTGCACATGGCTTTAGGATGGTAATTGAGTCCCAAAAGTTTATTTTGTCAAAAGGGGAAATGTATGTGGGAAAGGGCTTTGAGTCCAATGGAATGTGGAAATTTAATGCAATTTCTTGTAAGTCTAATTCAATGAATAAGAATGACGTTTCTTCTGTTTATATCATTGAGTCATTTAATTTATGACATGGTAGACTTGGATATGTTAATTATGATACTTTGCGAAGATTAATTAACTTAAACAATATTCCTTCAGTCCAAATAGGCAATAAACATAAATGTGAAATTTGTGTCGAGAAAAAATTAACAAGATCTTCATTCCATATAGTTGAAAGGAATACAGAAACACTTTATCTTATACATAGTGATATTTGTGAGTTGAAGTTTGTACAAACTAGAGAAGACAATACATATTTTATTACCTTTATTGATGATAGTACAGAATATTGCTATGTATATTTGCTTAAAAGCAAAAATAAAATTTTAGAGAAATTTGTTCTTTATAAGCAGGAAGTAGAAAACTAACTTAATAAAAAAAAATTAAGGTGGTAAGAAGTGATCATGGTGGTGAATATGTTGGACCATTTGGTGAATTTTTCTCCCAACATGAAATTATTCATGAAGTAACATCACCTTATTCTCTTCAATCTAACGGAGTAGCAAAACGCAAAAATCATACATCTGGGTTGCCAGAGAACATGTGAGGGAAAGCTGTTTTGTCAGCTATTTACCTTTAAAATAAGGCACCCTGTAAGAAACAAGACAAGACTCCGTATTAGTTATGGAAAGTAAGAAAACCTTCCTATAACTACTTGAAAGTGTAGGGCTGTCTTACTAAGATAATGGCTCTATTGCCAAAGAAAATGAAAATAGGTCCAAAGACGGTGGATTGTGTTTTCATTGGGTATGCGCATAACAGCAACGCATATAAGTTTCTTGTGCATGAATCCAAAAACCCTGAGATTCATAAGAATACTATTATAGAATCAAAGAATGCTTCATTCTTGGAAAATGTTTTCCCATGTAACACTAGTAAGGATGAATCAAGATCCAAACGACCTCGAGAAACAACTGAGGAAAACATTAAAGATCTTCAATAAGAGATTGAAGAAAATGGTCAAGACCTTCAATAAGAGGTTGAGACAGAAGTGGAGAAAGAGGTAGAGCCTAGAAGAAGTAAAAAGGTAAGGGTGGAAAAATCTTTTGAACCAGGTTTTCTAACATATATGCTAGAGGCTGAACCTCAGAACTACAAAGAAGCTGTAAGTTCCACCGAAAGTCCTTTATGGAAAGAAGCCATAAGAAGTGAAATGATTCCATTATGCATAACCATACTTGGGAATTAGTGGATCTTCCTCAAGGAACAAAACCATTAAGTTCCAAATGGATTTTCAAACGAAAAATGAAAGCAAATGGATCAATTGATAAGTATAAGGCTAGACTGGTTATAAAAGGTTATAGGCAAAAGGAAGGCCTTGATTACTTTGATACATATTCTCTTGTGCCGAGAATAACTTCCATTAGGATGTTACTAGCAATTGTTGCTTTGTGAAATCTTAAAGTACATTAAATAGATGTAAAAACAGCCTTTCTAAATGGATATCTTGAAGAGGAAATCTATATGGAGCAACCCAAGGGTTGTACAGCTCCAAGTCAAGAAAGGAAAGTCTGTAAATTGGTGAAGTCTTTATATGGATTAAAGTAAGCACCAAAATAATGGCACAAAAAGTTTGATGATGTTATGATGGCAAACAGTTATCAAATAAATGAATGTGACAAGTGTGTGTATGTCAAAACCACAAACCAACGATATGTTATTTTGTGTTTATATGTTGATGGCATACTCGTTATAGGAAGCAATTATAAAATGATAAAGAGTACCAAGGATATGTTGAACTCAAGGTTTGACATGAAAGATATGGGACTAGCGGATATGATTTTGGGCATCTAAGTTAAACGTTCACCTAACGGTCTTATTTTAACTTAGTCACACTATGTGGACTTGATACTTGGAAAGTTTAGTAAGGTTGATTCTGGTATAGCCAGAACTCCGATAGACATTAGCCAACATTTGTCCAAAAATAAAGGTGAAAGTGTTAATCAAGTGGAATACACAAGGGTAATAGGCAATTTGATGTACCTCTTGAATTGTACAAGACCTGATATTGCTTTCACAGTTAGTAGTTTAAGCAGATTCACAAGTAATCCAGGGGAAATCCATTGGAAAGCTATCGTAAGGGTACTAAGGTGTTTGCGGTATACTCGTGATTACAGATTGTACTATACGAGAGACCCTGTTGTATTAGAAGGATACTTTGATGCTAGTTGGATAGCTGACATAAAGAATTCCAAAAGTACTAGTGGATACGTGTTCACTCTAGGAGGAGGAGTAATATCTTGGAAATCCTCGAGACAAACAATCATAACTAGATCCACCATGAAATTTGAGTTTGTAGCTCTTGATAAAACTGGAGAAGAAGCCGAATGGGTTTGACACTTCTTAAAGGATATTCCTGAATGGCCAAGGCATGTGCCTGCAATATGTATACATTGCGATAATCAAACAGCGATTAAAAGAGCACATAATATAATGTATATCGGTAAGTCGAGACACATACATCATTGACATAACACTGTTCGATAACTAATCTTAACAGGAGTTATCTCTGTTGACTTTGTAAGTTCAAAGGATAACATTGCGGATCCACTAATCAAAGGGTTAAACTGAGATCAAGTTGAAAAGGCATAAAGAGGAATGAGACTTATGCCTATGAATATTTCAGATTCTATGTAAAGGAAAACCCAACCTTGTTGACTGGAGATCCCAAGATCTAGGTTCAATGGGAGAACCTAATTGCATAGACCTCGTGAGGTCATTGTGGGGTTATCCCTGTGTCCATTCCTATGGTGTAAACAGTGACATAAAAACGTGAAAGGTTAAGTTATGCTTTTAATGATTCTTTATGCTTCAGAAGTATGAGCAAAAGAGATCACCTATGTGAGAGTGAAGTGGGATCGCTTTAAAGGAGACTAATGGGGCTTAGTTCTTTGAAACTCTTGCAGAACCAGGAGATGTTCACGGCCATAATGAACATAACCATGAGAACCAAAACCGAGTTAGGTTGGTATTTATGTGAGGTATATCATCATTTACACAAACGATAGAATAGTTCAAGGACATCATATCTACTAGTCAACCACTAAAGCAAATATACTTTCACAAAGGAAGGTTCAAAGGTTGTAGACCACCTATTCTATGCAAAAATTAACTGTAAAATGCTATCACCACATCATATATTTTTTAAAACATGTGAGGGATTGTTGAAATTTTGTTTTAAAAAAAATATATTATTATTGTTAATTGGGAGGGCCAACATGCCCTCCCTTATTAATTGTTTAGAGGCTCTTTACCCCCAAACAAGTCAAAGTTGACTGCCGCATGCTGTCGACTTTAATAATTTTTTTAATTAATTTTAAATATGAAATTACTTTTAAACTCCTTCAAGTTTTTTTATATAAAGACTTATTCTCTCATTTGAAAATTAGTTTTTGAATGAGAGGAGAAGAAGAATAAGAAAGTTTCAATCCTTGTTTTTTCAATTAACCTGTGTAGTTTATGTTGTTTTAGTCTTTTAGTATTTTTGATGAAAGTTTTTGCACTCGGTTGAGTTCGATAAACGTCTACTGTTGTATCATGGAAGACAAACCTCCATACGCAGGATAAATTCTATCTTAAGAAAACCAATTCGAACCTCAGCAAAATCCCTTTCTCGATAGATTCATACTACGGTTAAGGTTAAAAATTTGTTATTTATTTTATAATTTTATTTCGGTAATAGAAATTTTATTTATATTCTATTTATTTTTTTATTGGAATATAATTATTTAATACTAAAATTTAATATATTTTCTAACACAATCCAGCTGCAGATAAAGAACAGAGCGAGCGGGTACTGCTTATGATAGAAAAAGCTGTTAATGGAAAATGCTGGGAGAATCTTGATTCTGAAGGATGGTTATGTCGTTTGCATAAACGACAGCCGATGTTTGAATTTGAAAAAAGCAAAAAACGTGAACGACGACGTATCCATATGACAGCCGTTT
The DNA here is from genome assembly GCA_039660915.1 of Euphorbia tirucalli. Taxonomy (NCBI): domain Eukaryota; kingdom Viridiplantae; phylum Streptophyta; class Magnoliopsida; order Malpighiales; family Euphorbiaceae; genus Euphorbia; species Euphorbia tirucalli. The sequence goes on from CM077638.1 coordinate 10,965,354, forward strand.
AACAAAATTGACCTTGCTTGAATTTAGGACGAAGTCGAGAACCAGTGAATGTATCAATCACACGAAAATGGCCTCATCTTTTACTGAAGATAGAAATTCAAGTAAGCTTCTCCTTCCCTTTCCCATTCAGTTGAAATTCAAAGTAGTTAACTAATGGCGATGTTAAAAATTGACACTAGATGCAGCAATGATGGCCTGTATTTCTTCTTTTTCCAGGTTCTTGTAAAAATGTTGCTGTTTTAGGTGCTGGTGTTAGGTAAGATCAATTGATAATCTTAATTTCTCTTTTTTTTGGGGTTTTATGGATATTTTCTACAATTGCCAATCTTTGAAATAATTTTTGTTTAGATTTATAATTTTTCGGTTTGACATTTGGTCAATTACGCACTCGTTTCAAGTGGGCTTGCTGCAGCATACAAGCTGAAATCGCATGGCTTTAAAGTCACTGTTTTTGAGGCTGAAGGAAGACCTGGTGGGAAGCTGAGAAGTGTTTGCCATGATGGTATGATTTGGGATGAGGGTGCAAATACGATGGTATACCCTCTTCATTTGAATTCTGGTCTTCTTCTAGCTTTGTTTGATGCATGAATCATGATGAAGAAAAATTTTAAACCAGGCCGCCAATTTTCTATCCAGCATTTGGACATTGGAACTGATTGTCTGTTTTTGATTTTATACCTTGTGTAGACTGAGAGTGAAATTGAGGTCAGGAATTTGATTCATGATCTTGGGCTTCAGGAGAAGCAACAATTTGTAAGGCTTTCTGTAACCATTGACTTCAATCACATATTATGGCCTGTTAATCTTCTGTTCTTAAGTTTGGAATTTAATTTAACTTGGATTAATTGTATGTTTTCTGCTGTTACAGCCAATTTCACAGAACAAACGATATATTGTAAGAAATGGGAAGCCAGTTCTGGTAATTGTGTTTTCTGTTTATTTGTTTACAACTAAGTCCTTTCTTGGTTGGGCTTTTGTTATCCAGCAGAGCAGTCAGCAGTTGATAGTATTAACTTTGCTTAAATGTTCATGACAGATACCCACAAATCCCATTGCGCTGATCACAAGTAACATTCTGTCTGCAAAGTCAAAGGTTTGGTTATTCAGGCATTCTTTTAAGAACATCCAGTGGCAATTCTCTAACGTTTATTTCCTTGTGATGGATGGTCTTTGGGGTCCTTAATAGTAACATTTACAATTTACTTTGTGGCTTTTTGCTAATAGAATGACCACTACATTCCGACCTTAAAATCCAAAGAATATTGGAAAGTTCAACTCTTTACTCCAATTGTTTAATGTTTGATTTGGCTCTTAGAATTTGTTAAATTCATTTTCTGGTAGCAAGGATTTGGAAATAGATTGGTTGACTGGTTACTTGATTTTGTTAGCACACGAGTTTTTAGATGGCATGTTTTGATGTTAAAGCTTCTTGTGTGCATGGTTTGGTGAACTTTAAAAAATTAGCTATAATTAGGCATGGAAGCAAATACATTTGGTGAACCTGAAACTGTATGTGCTTAAAAGTGTTCTATATTAATAATGACTCAGTGACCTTTCAACAAGAAAAATAGTAACTGTCATAAGCATGAAAGTCGAGTTGACTCATGTTTGATGAGGTGCCTGTATAAAGATCTATTATGTTTGTTAAAGTCATATGGTTTTTCATACACTTATGTCACAACTCTTATGTCCTTTTTTAGTTTAAAATCATTCTAGAGCCCTTTTTTTGGAAGAGACGTGAGCCTTCAAAAGTGCACAGTATTCATACTGAGGAGAGGTGACTAACTAAAACATCAATTCAGTTCTTATTCTTTTCTATTTTTTCTTTTTTTTATTATCATATACTAAGTGTTTTGTTTTATTCTTGTCTGTTATGCAGTGTTGGTGAGTTTTTTCAGCGTCATTTTGGGAAAGAGGTATTTTATTCATTTGATTATAATACCAAATTCTTGACATTTTAATTTTCTTCTCATGGTCCAATTAAACTCGTTTACTTCAGCAATTACTAAACTGTGTACTCAGTATTCTCCAAATTTATAAATTTTTCAGGTGTAGTGAATTTTTTTTTTTTCCTTGAAAGGTTGTTGATTATCTCGTTGACCCTTTTGTTGCGGGCACCAGTGCTGGAGATCCTGAGTCTCTTTCTGTGAGTAATAGCTTGGAGGTTCTTTTTTATTTTGGTTTTGAGCATTTATTACTGTTAAGACAAAGAGTATGAGAGAATGAATAGTGTATCTGATTGATAAATACCCAAGGGTATATATACAGGAATACGATTACAGAATAAAGAAATAAGATTAAATGCAATTCCTAGGTTAGCTCCACTAATTTCTCCCTTACAGCTAATACCTAATTACAGTAGTTGATTGCTTTCCTATTTACACTCTATACAATTCTGTAACACTCCCCCTCAAGCTGGAGCATAGATATTGATCATGCCTAGCTTGTTACAAATGTAGTTAACCCGAACCTCGTTTAGAGCTTTATTGAAGATATCTCCTAGTTGTTCTCCCGTACGAACGAACTTTATAGAGATCAGATTCTGTTGAAGCTTCTTACGAACAAAATGACAATCAATCTCGATATGCTTGGTTCTTCGTGGAATACGGGGATTGGATGCAATATGAAGGGCAACTTGATTGTCACGCCATAATCTGACTGGAGTTGAAACTTTGAATCCAAGTTCAGACAAGAGGTGATGAATCCACATAATCTCACAAACAGATTGTGCCATGGCTCTACATTCGGATTCAACGCTAGACCTAGACACAACATGTTGCTTCTTACTCTTCCATGATACCAAATTTCCTCCAACAAAGATACAATACCTGGTAGTGGATATTCTATCAATTTTGGATCCTGCCCAATCTGCATCGGAAAAACATTCAATTTGATTATGACCTTTATTTTTGTACACTATTCCTCATCCTGGAGCTCCTTTTAAGTAGCAAAGAATTTGTTCAAGAGCACCCCAATGATGAATGGTGGGCGATGTCATGAACTGACTAACAACACTGATCGAATATGTTAGATCAGGCCGAGTAACAGTGAGATAATCCAGCTTTTCAACAAGTCGCCTGTATTTCGTAGGGTCTTCAAATAATTCTCCGTCTGCTGTAAGCTGTAAGTTAGGCATCACTGGAGTACTTCATGGTTTTGCTCCTAACTTCCATGTTTCTGATAATAAGTCAAGATCATATTTCCTTTGAGACAGGAAAATGCCTTTCTTGCTTCTTGTTACTTCAACCCCCAAGAAGTATTTTAGGTTCCCTAAATCTTTTGTATGAAACTGACTATGAAGGAAACACTTCAAGGATGAGATTTCAGTTGAATCACTACCAGTATTGACAATATCATCCACAAAAACGACAAGTAGTATAATGCCAGATGGGGAGCGTTTAAAGAAGACAGAATGATCACACTTACTTTTCTTCATGCCAAACTTTTCAACTGCTTGATTGAATTTACCAAACCAAGCCCGAGGACTCTGCTTCAATCCATAGAGAGATTTGCGTAGATGACAGACTTTCCCATTCTTCCCTTGAACCCTGGTGGTTGCTCCATATAGACCTCTTCTGAGAGATCCCAATGCAAAAAGGCACTTTTAATGTCTAATTGATGCAATGGCCAATCATGGGATTTAGCCAAGGAAATGAAAATCCGGATAGAAGTCATTTTAGCCACATGAGAGAATCTGTCTGAATAGTCAATACCATAAGTTTGGGCATACCCTTTAGCCACAAGGCGAGCTTTAAGACGTGCCACTGATCCATCAGGATTAACTTTTACTGTGAACACCCATCTACATCCAATAGTCTTCTTTCCAACAGGCAAATTTACAAGGTCCCAAGTACCATTAGCATCTACAGCATTCATCTCCTCTCCCATAGCATTGCGCCAACCACTATGAGATAAGGCCTCCGAAACCGATTTAGGAGTAGATATAGAATCAAGTGATGCAATAAAGGAAGACGAAGAAGATGATAATTGATTATAAAAAACAAAGGAGGAAATGGGATAAGTACGACATCTTTTACCTTTTTGAAGTGCAACTGGGAGGTCTAGATCATTAGGTGGCGGGTCTGATGACAAAGTAGATATTGGTAAAGGACTAGAGTCAGGAGAATTCTGCCATCGTGAATAAACATGCTGAATGGGAGGTCTGGTTGGTGTTTGAATAGTTGAAGCGATACTTGGAGAGACCACGGGTTGATGTATCTCATAAACTAAGACATTGTCATCTGTTGCTGTGGATGGTGGAATCGAAGGTGTAGAAAAGAATGGTGTATGTTCAAGAAAGGTGACATCAGAAGATGCAAGGTACTTGTTAAGAGAGGGACAATAACAACGATACCCTTTTTGTAGACGAGAATATCCTAGAAAGATACATTTTACTAATTTCGGATCCAATTTGGTGAGATGTGGACGAACATTGGGAATAAAACAAGTGCTTCCAAAGATTCTTGGTGAGATGGGAAACAATGGTTTATTAAGGAAAGGAGTATTGTAGGGATCTCACCATGAAGGACAGATGAAGGCATTCGATTAATAAGGAAACATGCAATGGAAACTGCATCAGCCCAAAAATGCTTAGGAATATGTGTTTCGAATAAAAGGGCTCAAGCAGTTTCAAGAAGATGTCGATTTTTCCGTTCAGCCACACCGTTTTGAGAAGGTGTGTCGACACATGATGTTTGATGAAGGATGTCATTCTGAAGCATATAAGTGTTAAATTGGTCAGAAAGAAATTCTTTAGCATTGTCACTTTGAAGAGTGTGTATGGAAACATGAAACTGAGGTTTTAATTTCAGCACAGAAAGCAGTAAAATGTGAAAACAATTTAGAATGATTTTTCATTAAATAAAGCTAGGTACTCATGAAAAGTCATCCATAAAGGTAACAAAACAACGAAACTCATTTTTAAACATTATTGGACAAGGACCCCAAACATCAGAATGAACCAACTCAAAAGGAAATGAAGATCTTTTATTGACTCTTGGGATAGACGACACACGATGGTGTTTAGCATCCTAACACGACTCACAATCTAAAGTGGATACATAATGAAATTGAGGGCACAACTTCTTCAAAAGGGGAAGACAAGGATGCCCTAATCTATAGTGCGCTTCAAAAGGACTAAAGAAGCTGAAGCAAGCAGTCAGGCTGTTCTCCAAGATGTAAAGTCCTTTGGATTCCCGTCCTTTACCAATAATCTTCTTCGTCATGAGATCCTGAAATAGACAATAATCAGGAAAGAATCAGACTGAACGGTTTAAGGAAGGAGTGAGTTTGCTTACAAACATAAGATTGAAAGTAAAACCAGGAAGGTTTAAGATCGAAGACAAAGATAGTAACGGGGTGGGATTAATAGTGCCAGAACCAGTAACAGTAGAAGAAGAACCATCAGCTAAAGTAACATGGGGAGGAACTTTTTGTGATTTAAAGGTAGAGAAAAGACTAGAGTTACTTGTCATATGATCTGTGGCACCAGAATCAATGACCCATTTGGAAGAAGAGGAAAGGAGACACTTATTAGTGTTACCTGACTCTGCAATGGCAGCAGTAGGATGAGATGAAGTCTTTAATGCTTCCTGATATTGGGTCAACATTGCAAATTCTTCTGTTGAAACTGTACAAGTAGTGGGATTACTAGATGAGTCTGCAGCATTACTGGTGGCAATATGAGCTGATCGAGAACGCTAACTTTTATTCTGCAATTTTCGACAGGTTCGCTTCGTATGGCTTGGTTCATGACATTAAAAGCAAATAGGACCTTTAGTATTAGAGGGTTTTGTGTCCCGATTACCACTATGATTCTGACCCTTATAGGGTCTGGCATTCGTATGCCAAGGAGAGCATTAGAAGGTTGATCAAAAGCAGCAGCAGAGTGATTGGTGGCACTACGAAGCAGTCAGGTATACATTTTATCAAGGCTGGAAATTTCAGTTCCGGAAAGGATTTGAGACTTAGCAAATCTTAAATTGAGGGTCAAGCCCGGCCATAAAACTCATTACTACAGTCTTCTCCCACTGAGTTCGCTGTACTCCAACATCAGAACTAAAAGGCATCACATTATTCAATTATTCATACGTTTTCTTAAAACTCATAAAATAAGCCTGAAGTGGTAGCCTATTTTGTTGAGGACGAAGAAAGTCCTTACAGATGTCATAGACACGGGAGATATTATCTTTTTCAGAAAAAGGAAATTCCAAATAGCTCATCAATTGTTTGACAAACTCACAGTGATTGGTAAGACTGATAATTGAATCATCAAGAGAATTGCGGTTTTGAACAAAGATTCTGGAGTCAGCTCTCAACCATGCTTTATCATCCTCTAGTGGATCATCAGTGAGATGGTTGTCGAGTGAAATAGAACGCAGATAGACACGAATTGTTTTGGACCAGTCTAAAAAATTGAGTCCAGTTAACTTCTGTTCTGTAATTTGGCAAGGGTTGGAATAATCGCAGTAACAACAGCAGCATCCTTCTTCTCGTCAGCCATGTCAAAAAGGGCAGAAAAGTGGTCGAAATAAGGAGGAAGGGCAGAAAAAATTAAACGGACATTGATATTCCGGTGGACGCGCCGGCGCGTGGAATTCCGGCGAAAACAGAGGTGGCACGTGAGACACACGCGCTGCTGGGATGGTGACTGGAACTGCACGAAATGGTGGATCGGCAGGGGGGCTTTCTTCCTGGGCAGGAGGTGAGATAAGGCTAGATCTGGAACCCGGAGTAACGAAATGTCTGTTCTCAAGGACAGACTCAGAATCTGACGGAAGAAGGGTCTGTTCTCAATGACAGACCTGAATTCTGACCGAAAAACAAAAAGGGATTGCTCAAAGGGCAGCTCTGATACCATGTTAAGACAGAGAGTATGAGAGAATGAATTGTATATCTGATTGATAAATACCCAAGGGTATATATACAAGAATAGGATTATAGAATAAGGAAATAGCGGGGCGTTCAGGAATAGCATTACAGAATAAGGAAATAACGGAGCGTTTGGCATTTGATGGGGATAAGGATAGGGATAAGGATTGGGATAGGGATAGGAATAGGAATAGGGATAAAAGTTAAAAGTGGGATATGGATAATTTAAGATATGCTTGGTATGTTGGATAGGGATAGGGATGAATCAATATAATTGACGATATTACCCCTAAACATGTTAAAAATAATAAATTATATATTACTTATGTCAAAAATAATAAAAATTGGTCTATTAAGAAAATCTTGACACAACAAATTTTGTTAAAATAACTTAGCATAAAAATAATTAACCACTCTTCACAAAACGAAGTTGTATACATAAAAGAGTACAAGAAAGATAAAAAAGTAGAGTAAGAATTTTTCAATCTTTAAATTACGCTCTATGGCTGCTTTGTTGCCCCTTTAAATAGTTGATAAATCGCTAAGAACGGACTTACAAGGAACCGCTCAGAGAGTCGGGTGGAGAATGAGTGAATTGTATGTTGCTTTTGCGGAAAAAGGACAACAACTTCCATCCCAAACTTTTCGTGCTCTTCTTGATTACTTTCAAATACTATCAACTTTTGTACTTAATTCTTGATGATTTGCCTCCATGGTGTCTAAACGGGTAAGAACTTGGCTCCAACCCGCAACATTTCCTTCCTCACCAACATTGGCAACTACAGACTTAGTTTCGTCATCCGGGGGGCTGGATGGAGAAGATTGGCTGTCGGATTCGTCATCCTCATCCACTCCCTTCCCTTTCAATATCTTAGCCACGCGTTCCTTATAAGAAACCCATGCAGTAGGACCTCGTCGCTCAATGAGAAGAGTATTTTTGAGATAATTAAGATTTAACATTTGAACGTTCTCGTCTTCATCAAGTTCGAAGTCACCCAAGGATCCCAAACAACCCAAGATGATGCCGGTCACTATATGACCCATTCCAACCGTGAACGTTCTTGGTTTTATAAATATTTTCCAACCCATCAAAAATAAAAGAAGTAGAGCATGGGGTCCTTGGTTCCTGTAACAAAGAAAGAACAAACAAATCTTTTGTTTGGACTTTGTTGTTTTCAACTCGTCCAAAAAAGCTTGGCAAAGAAATTTGTGAAAAAGCAACAATCAATTATCCCTTCTAAGCCTATTGCTAGAATTCTTTGGATGAAATTTATCAAGACCAGAAATTCGCCTCCAAAATGTATTCCTTTTATATTTGGTAGCATCATAATGTATACCATCTAAAGAAAAGCCAAACCAATCATGCATCTCTTCATATCCAAATTGAAATTCTATGCCTTCATACCTAAATTTAATCTAGTCTTCCTAGAATCGACATATTCTAAAGTCACAAAAAATTCCCTGGCCCAAATCTTCCTAACTGGTAATGACATATGTACAAAATTATCTCATTTCAATAAATGAAAATAATCATTAAATGTTTCAAGAAAACCAAAGTCTTCCAACATTTCAAAATCAATGTGTAACATACCAACAAAATCCGCATTTTGAAAATTTTTCCATCGATGAACTTCTTCATTAGTATAAATTGGAAAAGGGCAATCATATTCATTAGCAAGATTAGCAAGATTAGTATTACCTTTTTCAGTTGATGAAGTTGCTTTTTTTTTTACCTTTGCTTGAAACCCTCTTTGTTTTAAACATGGTGGATTTTGAAGGATTCCAAGAAGTAAAAAGAAAGAAAATAATAGTTATGTAGACAATGGAGAAAAGAAGAGTTATTGTAAGTGCAATGAAAATGGAAACAAAATGAGGAAGAAGAATAAGAAGAACAGAAAAAGAAGATGAATTATGAAAAACAAGAGTGAAGATTATGAGTACAAATTGTTGCAATATATATAGATAAAAATAAATAGGCAAAAAGAGGGAGGAAAATGGTAAAAAAGGCCAAAAAATGTGTTTTTGACAGTTGGATCAGCCAACCCAACGGTCATATTTTTTCCAAGAAAATGCCAGGTCGCGAGCACGACCATATGTCGCGCTCGCGACTGAAGGAATGTGGCCAAAATTGGGCTGCCAACGGCCCAGTTTTGGCCACGTCACTAGCGTGTCGCGCTGGCGACGGCCCAGTTTTGGCCGCATCACGCGATCACGACCGAAGTAATTTGGCCGAAAATGGCCTTGTGTCGCGCTGGCGACACCTAAGTTTTTGCCGCATAGTGAGCGCGAAAATTTGTCGCGCTCGCTACCGAAGGAATGTGGCCACAAATGGCCTTGTGTCGGCCCAGTTTTGGCCTTGTCGCGAGCGCGACAATTTGTCACGCTCACGACTGATAGCTCATGGCTAAAAATGGCCTTTGTCGCCAGCGCGATAATTTGTCGCACTCGCAATTGAAAGGTTTTGGACTAAAATAAAGCCATTTGTCGCATAACCAAGATAATTCTATAATACAAAGGATAGTTAAAATAATTTTTATTAATGTTCATATTAAGGATAGGAAAAGACTAGTTAGTTTCATTCATTTTTACCTACCTTAAACCATTTCCACCTTTCTTCTGTACAATCATCAGAGATTGGTTGAGGGGTTTTTAGTAATACTCTCCAAAGTTTTAAAATTGCTCTCAAAACATTATGAAATTGTCTACTAATTGTCTCTTGGGATCGTTGAAAGTCAAACTTAATTTCTCTATTTTTCTCATCATAAGCAATTATATGCAAAAAAATTGCAATCATTTATTCTACGCTCATGTTTTTCGTATCTTGTAAGTCACCAATATCTCGGACCAAAGAGGATAAAACTCTAAAACAACGTCTATCCATTCGAAGTTGCTCAATACATAAGCTGTCACTTCTATCTATCATATTACTCAAATGTTGTGATTGAATAATTGGATCATACCAACAAGTTTCCCTAAATATCCTACGTCTACGTCTCCTAATCAAAATAATCAGCATAAGCATAAGAAAATATGTTATAATTAATATTTTAACTCTACGTTATCTCATTGAATGCCATAACATTAGAAATTGTCGATTGGCCGGTGGACGAGCCATTGCTGCCAATAAAACCCAAGCTAATATCAATATGTAAGACATAAAATAGAGAAATTAACGTTTCACATACATTCATACAAACACGTCAAACAACTCATACAAAAAACAAAATTAAATAAATTACAATAAAACACAAAGTCACATATTACACATAACACATATTAGCACTATAGCATATTTGGAACCCCATAAAAATACTTTATCCATATTGACATCCTCCATTGCTTCAGGATGAAAATGTTGAACATAAATTTCAAGAAACACATTCGGCTTTGCCAACCTTAACATTTGCAAAACAGACTCGTCATGTTGAATTTCGTCTAAATCACCCTCATCAAGACTAAAGCCCGGAATGGTGTAATATAACTTATCACCATCTGTTAAGCCTACGTCTTTTAGCATATGGAGCAAGTCATTATAGTGTGATATTTGATCCACATGTAAATTCCGAAAAAAAGAAACTTGACCTCCAACATAAGCTAAAACACCTTCCTTTGAAAAGGAACCCCCATGATGTGTTTTGATATTCACTACACGATCAGCCATTCTGTATAAAAACAAATTACAAAACATATAACTCCGTAAGGGTCAAAAATATAACTTAAAGCAAATACAATTTAAAGCTAATACAACTTAAAGCCAATCAATACAATTTTCTTACAAAAACACCAAAAAATTGATGACTTGGAGTAAATTCTTCCTCTTACAGAATGACATAGTTGATTAGATCACTTTTTAACCAAAATTAAAATCAATAAGCACATTCGAACTGGACCTCATATATCTAAAATGAAAAACAAACTATCCATAACCTATGATGACAAAATAAGTAATGGCATATCACAAGATTCTTTGAATGAGCATTTGCAATGTAATGCAAAAACACAATTTCTAAATAAGTGTAATGCAGACAATAGGCCATGATATATCCAATAACAAAACATTATCTATTTGCCATTGAATTATTTGTACCAAAATAATCTATTCATGAAGCCAATAAAAAATGGATGGAAACAAAATCACCTATCTGCAAAGCAGCCAAAATGATTGATGAAACGATCTGCATTTTGAAAACAAAATTTGCAATTAAAGCTAGAATTCAATTTCTTTGAACAATTTTCAAACTCACCAATCACAAAACAAAGGTTCAACCAAACAACCAACAAAGAGAAGCACCAAAAATCACAAAAACAAAGGTTCAACCAAAAAGATAACCACCAATTTCACAAAGATGAAAGACCCACAAATCACAAAAACAAAGGTTCAACCAAAAAGAGAAGCACCAATTTGACATATAGAGGAAAGAACCCAAAATCAATTAAACAATACCATAACAAAGAACCCAACAACAAAGAAAAGCACAAATTTGAAGTTGAAAACAGAGATAACAAAGCACAACAACATAAAAGATAGAAACATAAATGAAGATGAAATCGGAGAGATAACTCACAAATTGGAGCCTAGACGCACTTCAATATGGCGAGTAGCAAGCACGGAATGCGGTTGACTGTTGGCCGGTAACCTAACGGGAGGCGGCAGATTGAAGAAAGAGATGGAGGTGGGTTTGTGCGCTGGTTCGTAGGAACGATGATGGAGAGCAGATGAGAAAAGATGAAGAAAAGGAGGGACAAATGGGTCACAAGAGCAAAAAATTTTATCCCAGATAAGTAATACATTGGGGGTGAGGAGGCCTGAGATTGGTATTTGGGATAAGAGGGGGATAAATTCCCTTATCCCTATCCCAGCTAAAAGAAAACAAATGGTGGATAGAGGTGGGATAGGGATAATCCCACCTCCTATCCAACTAAACAAACATGCTGTAAGGTTAAATGCAATTCCTAGGTTAGCTCCACTAATTTCTCCCTTACAGCTAATACCTAATTACAGTAGTTGATTACTTTCCTATTTACACTCTATACAATTCTGTAACAATTACTAACACCCAGCTAAATTGATATTTTAATCTGGGAATGCTGATATATCATCCTGTATAATCTGACTGCCAATGAAATGACCAAAAAATCAATGATAGTTAGGATTTTGAAACGTGTTGATTTAGAACTGCTAGTAAGAGCTACAGCATCCATTAAGATTGGATGACATTTGCTGGTGTTTAGTGTTTTCCATTCTGTACTATAGCCTCATTACTCTCCTATTCTTTTCTAATTTTGTGACAGGTGCGCCATTCTTTTCCAGAGTTATGGAATCTGGAAACACGGTATTTTATGCCAGTATTTCAATTGTTTTTGTTTTCGTTTACATCTTACTGATGAGCTACATATGTTTGTTGTCGATATACTTGCTAAGTTTGCTTATTCTTTACCCATGTCAACCTCAAATTGTACAATAACTATTGTGCAAAGATCAGATGAACAATATAATAACTGACTGGAAGGATAAGGAACTGTCCCGGTGGCTTAAAATGAAAATTTTCCTTGTATTTGTAGCTTCCCTTTTTTTTATTCTGCTTGTGCAAGCAAACATGCATATAATGTGTATGCCACTATGCCTGCATTATATTGAAATTGGTAGCACATTTGGTAGAAGATTTGTGCTTAATCATTTTCTTTTTACAAGCTGATAACCATTTGTTGATTTGTGTGAACCTAAGATCACTGATTTTTATGCTTATAATTTCAATGTACCTCTTGATGTGAGTAAATGATTGGAGGTTAAAAAGCGACAAAATTTGTCAACTTGCTCCTCCATTTCGAGTGGGTTTGCTCGTCTGAATTCTGTTTTAATTTGTTCATGCAAAAAACTGGGAGATGAGCTTAATAGTTGGAGGGGTTTCTCTATTTAGAATGACAAAGAACAAAATTGCCTTTCCTATGCGAGTTACTTGGATGACGCTGCAAGGAATCATTAAGTTGAAAATTTTTTCTCTGCATAAAATTTGAGATAAGGGGAATGAGTTTTACTTTTGGTTGGTCAAATAGTTTGAATCTGAAAATAATTTTCCTTTAAATTCTGCGAAAAGGATTAAAGTTCGAGCGTGCAAGGATTTGACCCCTAATGGTACCTCTTATATATTTTGTACATGTTTCAAAATGTTAAAGTGGGGTAGAGATTAAGCAAAGATGTTATCATGAATATATAAGTGAAATATTAGTGAAAGATCACAATTAATACCAGTTGATTAGTGCAAACTTTTCTCTTTGCAAGATTTGGTTCTATTATAGCTGGGGCAGTTCTGTCAAAGGTGTCCTCGAAGAAGGATAAGAGCAGAGAAACAAATGATTCATCAGGACAAAAGAAACGTCAGCGTGGGTCATTTTCATTTCTGGGTGGAATGCAGGTATTTTTATAGGTGCTGTTTCTTCCTCAGGTGATATATTGTATGCCTTGCCCTTGCATTAATATCATGTTAACATGTAGGATACTACTTGCTAATTCTGAATTTTGGATGTAATATTACTTGCTTTCTTCTTTCATTTCTCTTTGATTTAATTTTCTTGGCAAATACTGGGGCCTCTTTAACATACTTGGGGTTTTGTGTTAGACAGAGCCTATTGATTTTCTAGCTCACCAGCTAAGGCAGTGTATGGTAAAACAAAAAATGAAAAGATTAAGAATTAATTCTAAGTATTGAATATTGCTGATGCTGAAACCGTTAAATTACGAAATTATTTATAAGTACCAAAGCACTTAAATCTAAAAACTACAAAGTTAAAGGGTATGAAAGCCCCTTTTTATAAAATAAAAAATCTTAATCTATTTTTTCCAAAAGCAAAAAAAAAAAAAAAAAAAAAAAAAAAAAAAAAAAAAATCTTAATGATTTTAAGTGCTGAATCACATTATCAAACACCTCTAGGCTCTAGACTCTTTTCTATTTTATCAACATTAGAGATTCTGAATCACTTTTCTCGAAGTCCCTAGATGGCATCCTTTTACCGAATCAAAGAAGCTACACCTAATATAAATTTTTTTTCTATATCCAAGTTTTTTAATTATAGATTTCACAAATTGAATTTATGTGTATTTGATGAGAAGCCTTCTAGAGGCTATACAGATTTCCCTAGCTCATGTGAGTGGTTATCCTATAAACTATTTTCATTGTCCTTTCTTTGAATCTACGTTTCTTTGCAGACTCTTCCTGACAGGTTGTGCAAAGAGCTTGCAAAAGATGAGCTTAGACTTGAATCAAAGGTTTTGGCATTGTCTTACAATCATGATTCTAGATTGGCATTAGACAATTGGTCAGTTTCTTTTGCTTCAAAGGGCACCAAACTTATGCAAGACTCATTTTATGATGCTGTTGTTATGACGGTCAGCAACTTCTTTACTGAGAAAATATTTTTAGCAATGTATTCATTTTGTTATCACACTGCATAATATATAGGACCTCAATAAAAGCCTTGTCTGCTAAAATATGAATTAAATTGCTGGAGCATTGGTCACAACGGCTGCCAAGAAATTGTTCAAGCAATATGGATGTGAGGTGACTCGGAGAAATAAAATAATTAAGAAAGAAACAATAGCGTATGTCTTGTGTACATCAGGATATCCCCATTTAACGCTTTGGAACTACATAATTGCGTTGAATCAGATTCTGACCTTCTGCTCGGGACATTTGGATGTTATTTCATTTTACTTTCTAGAGATGTGCACCAAATTTTGATTTTCACTATACTCCCGTCTTTTCTGCATAATCTGCATCATCTACTTTTTTTTTTCTTTCTTCAATAATTGACCAGCTTTTTGTTCTCTCTCAACACACACTTGCACAATCACCACACAATTGCGTGTTCATGAATATCTGCCATATTTACCTCTAATTACGAAAGATTTTCATTGTTTACTTACAATCACTTCTAATCTCAGGCTCCACTTTGCAACGTTAAAGAAATGAGGATCACAAAAGGCAGAAATCACTTCCCACTGGACTTTCTTCCTGAGGTGCTCTTCCTGCAAATCTGTTGGCAACTGGGATGAAGCATATGCATATATATGTAATCTTGCAGAAATAATAGCCAAGCAATATTGCTCAGAATGATTATGGTTATATGCCTGCATATATTAGGTCAATTTGACATTAGCCTTTTTTGTTAAAACTTTGTTTAGGGTCAGAGTGATCTTCCTAAGAAATAAGGATCTAGATAATTTTATTTCAAATCAAGGAACAGAAGTAAAATGCTGATCAATGTCTACTGGTTAGTTTGTACTCCATTCCTGGAAGTGATCTTTAGATTAAGCCATTTTTACCCCAACACATTTTGCTTGTTAATGGAAAGGCCGCCATACACAGTATCAGGTTGGTCATTGTCAAGAAAGATTCATGAGCCAGTCCTCCATTAGTCCATCACCTTTTATGCACTTCAGCAGTTTAAATGTCAATAACTCAAACGAACAGTATGCACTCATGCAGGTAATTTATATGCCACTCTCAGTCATTATTACCACTTTCAAGAAGGAGAATGTCAAGAGGCCCCTTGAAGGCTTTGGAGTTCTTGTACCTTCTAAGGAGCAACAGAATGGTCTAAAAACTCTTGGTAAAGTCTGGCCTAGCACAATAGAATGGAGTGGTTTGCATCATTTTTAAGTGTTCTCATGATATACACATGCTGTTGGCAGGCACTCTCTTTTCCTCTATGATGTTTCCTGACCGTGTACCCAGTGATCAATATCTCTATACAACTTTTGTTGGTGGGAGCCGAAATCAGGAACTGGCAAAAGCTTCAACGTAAAAGCAGCTTAGCTACTTTTGCTTCCAAATATATTTCTTCTTTCAAAAAGCAGGTGTGCTTTGTACAGCTGATATTTTATGCTGCATGAACTTTTGTTGCAGGGATGAATTGAAGAACGTTGTGACTTCTGACCTTAGGAAACTGTTAGGAGCAGAGGGAGAGCCCACATTTGTGAAGTATGCAGATAATTTTTAATCCATAATATACATAAATTCTTACTCGTTTTCTTCCTGGAGACAACATCACTAATTAATTTATTAAAAGCTATGGCTTGTTCCCATTTAAATATTTTCATTTTTGTTTCAACTTAATTTTGCCAGTCATTTCTTCTGGAGTAAAGCATTTCCCTTGTACGGGAGGAACTATAATTCAGTGATTGAAGCAATTGACAATATGGAGAAAAATCTACCCGGATTCTTCTATGCAGGTAAGTACTCATTGACATGGACTCTGCATATGATAATTTCTCATCATGTTTTTGTGATGTCAGTATTGCAGTATAAACAAGAAAAGTCATTTGGAATTTAAATGTTTAAAATCTCCTTCAAAAGGATATATTAGGATTGTGTCATGTGCAAATTGTTGTTAGAATCCAGACACTTCCATGGCTTGTCTAGTTAATTGGTATTACAGTTTAAAGAATTAACTAATCTGGGGTTAAATGATAAACATTGGTAGGTAACCATAAAGGAGGACTATCAGTGGGGAAAGCAATAGCCTCTGGATGCAAAGCAGCTGATCTTGTAATATCCTATTTGGAATCTTCTTCAGATGACAAGATGCAGAAGCAAGGGACCTCTTGCTAGGACACTACGAATTGTCATTTTAAATAAAAAATAAATAAAAAATCTGCTGAATATGTGAGAAAATAGGAACTTGCAGTTGACTATAAAAAAATTATGAGTTTTCAGTTGTAAGCAAGCCCACCAGGATATTATGGTGAATGATGCTGCACCTGTTTCATAGTGCAAGTTATGATTTGTATATATGTTCCTGTAAATGAAGGTGCAAGAAGAATTTTCACTGGCTTAATTAATTCTGAAAATATGTATTACGGGCTTATATATTTGAGACTTAACTAAATGAGTAGAGGGTCGATTGAGCGGTAAAGAAGCAATTTTTATGACATTTCTACCAGGGTTTAAATTTTGTTGTCGATTTTGGATTTCCAACAGCTGGAATGATATGTAAGTCCGTTCTTGTGATCGGGTTTTCCCTTAAATTGGTAGTTATCATTATCAAATAGACAATGTATTTACAGTATTAGCAAATAAAAATTGGACGATATCGTTGTCAGCATTGCAATTGATATGTCATTAAGGCTGGTACGTGATAGGTGAAATTACTCTTAAAGTCAATACATTAACAAAAATTAACACTCAAATTCCTTATTTTTGCTAACAATATAGAACAGGCGGTTTGATTTGCAATAAAAGAGAACATTTTACTTTACTTGCAAAGGTGTGAAATCACATAAGTCTGTTGTATAATATTTGCTAAAATAAAAGTGAGATTCAAGGCTTTAATGGCACAAACAACTAAATTATATCTTACAATTTTTCTGAAATCCAAAAAGTACCTTCTCACTTCAAAATATATAGTTCGTCCGCTAGATAACTTAATCAAGGATATTAAACAATAATTAAATTATGAGAGGTAGGAGTAATTGGCTTTAACAGGAAATAACGTGCAGCAGCACCTGGTAGATCAACAGTTTTATTCACAAATTAAAGAAAACTATTTTCATCTACAAAGAGCATTCCACTTATTTTCATATTTCAAAACAACTAATAGGAAAATATTTTTTTGGTGAACCAAAAATCACTCATCAACTCAAGCTGTATGAATATCTTAAATTTAAACTCAATTCACTTCAGTAGACACCTTAAACTAAAATTATAAACGGAGTAGGATACACGTACGGAATAATTTCTCATTTCCATCCCCATATAGGAATCGCGAACAAATATCAATTCATTCTCCATTCTACAAGAATCCCAATAAACAAATCAGTAATTAAAATGTAATATTAACATTTAAAATATATTCCTTTTTGTTGAAAATTTTTGAGATCTCACAATGGGCAGGGACGAGGATTCCCTACAGAGCGAAAAGGCATTTTCCATCCCCACGTTATATGGAAATTTTTTTGAAATTTT
This sequence comes from Euphorbia tirucalli, assembly GCA_039660915.1. Taxonomy (NCBI): domain Eukaryota; kingdom Viridiplantae; phylum Streptophyta; class Magnoliopsida; order Malpighiales; family Euphorbiaceae; genus Euphorbia; species Euphorbia tirucalli. Next base: position 10,983,185 of record CM077638.1, read on the forward strand.
TTCATTTCTATTCGCTGGATCCCTGATAAGAAAAGGGGATTTCCACTTCGTTTACAATCTCACTTAGAATGGGAAGGATTCAATATTTAAATGACACATTATTTTATAATCAATTGATGAAAGATACTTAACACACCTCCTCGCGTCTACGGCTGAACATCTACCGGAAGTCTACCGCATTAAATTATAGCTCTCGTAACATCTTAAATTTAGACCTAACTTTGTCAAAAAAAAAAAAAAGAAAAATTGAAAGGGATATCTTCTCACATTTATAACTGAAATTAGCTACTGTGACATTCTCAATAGTTAAATTGACCTCTATAATCAGAATGCCACTAGTACTAATTAATACTCCTTCCGTTTTTTATTATATGATGTTTTAGGTTTTTCACTTTGTTCTTTTTTATTTGACACTTTCCATTACCAATGTATTTTTTATCATGTTTTTTCATATTTGCCCTTATTTAAAGTACGAGAGAGATTCATTATTTAATGCAAAAAGTACTATATTAAGTTTTGATAATTACGAAGAAAGAGAATTTTTACATTGAAAATAGAGTTTTAGGAGAGAAGTATTGAGAGTAAACTAGTCATTTTAGTAACCTAATTAATACTTTATTAGTCTAAGTAAACAACCTTAAACATCACGGAATGAGTAATAAATAACATAATAATGATTAGTTTTTACAGCAATGTTTGTTGCTTCATAGTTAATCCAAAGGCTCACTTATCCCAAAAAAATATAAAAAATAAAAAAATTACAAAGCATATACATATAATGAATAAAATAATCATAAATTTCATTCCCCATTACTCTTAATTATTGAATGATTAATTGCAAGTGTTAATTTTATGATTGGGATGGGGTGATGAAGATTGATAATGATGGCGATGTTGGTTAGACCAAATCCGCAATTGAGAAAGACTCATTTGCAGAATCAATGGTAAAACAGCCCCACCTATTGTCTGCAATTTCTTTTTTTGGAATAAATCTAAAATTAAACAAAAGGAAAATGACATTAATAAGAAATGGGACATTTGAAGTTGCTTTATGGGAACAAGATTTTACTCATTAGTTTGTTTAAATGATTAGTTAGTAATAAAATTAAACTAAAAAAGCTGCTGATTTTGATTGATAAATTAATAAATGCCTTTAATTTTGCATGAAGGCAGGTAGCGTGTCTGTTAATACAAGTAATTATATCTTAATTATGTTAACAAAATTTAATTAGTTAGTTGGAATTTGCAAACCAAAAATCAACTAGTATTTATTGTACCTAATTGAAGTTTGAAATGAGAGAATTAGGTGAGGAAAAAAGTGATTCGATATGGCGCAAAAGTGATTCAAAATCAAATAAAACTGGAATCATTGATTCTTAAGGTTAAGGATTCAAAATTGAGGTGAAATAGTGATTGATTAAATAATTGAAAGAAATGGAAGTGGGAAATGATATTGTCTAATCTAATCATAAACATCAAAGGCCAGTGGTCCAACCTCAAGAGAATGCCTTTACACATATGGCCCGGGCCACCATTACCACACCGTCAACATTTTTAAACATGTCTTCAAGCAATTTAAATTTTGATTTTATGTACTGTTTGATTGCTTAAACAATTTAAATATGTTCCAAGTTTTTTTTTTTTTTTTTTAAATACCTCATTGTTTTTCTCTAGTAATGATTTCCAGTATATCTAGGTGTCTCAATCAGAGTTTTTTTTTTTTTTTTTACTGAGATTTAAATTAATATCTAGGTGAATTATTAAAATGTGTTTATATGTATGGAAAACATTTATTTGTAATTAATATAGCTCAAACATATCCAATCCTTTTCCATGTGGGATGTGGGATTTAGTTTATTCATGCGTCCATTGCTATCCTTCAGGATCGTTCTTTACTCAGATTTTTCACCCTTGTACCACATTTTGAGGATTGGATCGTTGTAGGCCCGAGCTAATACATCGTAGTAGAGAGTTCGCACACGAAACCAATTGTAATAGTTTGTTTCCAATACCAATGTATTTTATGATTTTTATGCTTTTTGGTCAAATACAGCTCCTTGTATTTTAATTTAAAAATTAATTTTAACTTTGTTATATTTTGAATTCATCCCATTGTAAACTCATTCCACCAATTTTGAGAGTGTTTATTTTCAGGGTTGGTACTAGCTTTTTTTTTTTTTTTTAGGAATCAAATACCGATAGATAAAAACAATTTTGAAAAATAAAATACATTATCAATTTGGCCAAATAAACTATGATCAGTTGAGCTCTTATACTATACATTACTCTTATTATGATTATAAGTATTATGTAACATCCTTAAATACTTACATTAATTCCTCTTATTAAGTTACTTTGAATTTTTTTCTTCTTCCAAATCATTGGTAACTTAAATTTTGACTTTTTGCTCAAAATCAATTTTATACTTTTAAGACTAACACAGTTCAATTGCGAAATAAAATTTCAATTTCAATGACGTTCTTATTTTCATACCTACTTGTTATTTATTTATCCGATTTCTAATAATATTCATTAAAAATTAAAATATAATTTAACAGCTAAGTTCTTTAATTTTAAAACAAAAAAAAAAACTAATTTGAAGAAAAAGATTAAGAAAATTTTAAGTTATAAATGATTAGAATGGATAATTAGTGACGTCATTTAAAGTAATGAGAGTAAGAGTAATATATATGTGTATTTGATATGTATTTAATGTGTAATTACCCTCAAAACTAATATAATGGGTTTGCAGTGGGATGAAGTCAAAATATGCGGAGGTCAAAATTAGTCTTTTTTTGTTTTTGTTTTTAAATATCAAAAAGCAACTGATGTATTTAACCAAATTTTATACAGATCTAAATTTTTTTAATCTAGATGGGAGAAAAACGCTGAGCTCTTATACCAGTCACAGTCACGTTGTCATTTTAAGTAGTAATAACATTAATATTAACAACATGATATAAGTAAAATTGGAAAAATTGGTGGAATGAAAATGAGATATTAATATATTCGATAATCTCGAAACGTCTAAATTATGAGTTTAATGAGATGTTGGTCCAGGACCATGTGGTCCGGATCAATGCTAGTTTAACCTGTGATCAATTCTACCTAGATATATAAATCAACGATGGCTAAATACCAGAAATTGCAATATTAAATTACAAGGGCCCAAACATTGATTAGCGACTAATAATACTCATGAAAATTGACATGAAATTCCATGGAATGGTGTAGTGTAAGTAGGTATGAAAATTCGCAGAAAGAGGCATAAAAATTGTAAATGGAGTTTCCCAAAGATATCATTAAATACCCTCACATGACTTTGCTTCTCTCTCTCTCCATTTCTTTAACTGAAACAAAAACCTTTCACGTTTTAAATGCATTACTGTGTCAATTCTTTTATACTGTAGTATTAATTTTGGTCCCACAACCCCTACATTATTGTTTCTATGAGTTGCTGTTTGGTGTTTTTTACTTACAAATTCAACGCCTTCCTGTTACTATCATTTTTCTTTTACATTATTTGACATCAACTGAGAAACTTAGTCTAATTCATCATTCCCACATAAGTATTTTCACATGTGAGAATTAATGTATATATGTGTATCATCGTTTCATCTAGCATCAAAATTCTTGAATTCTTCCGTTAGACAAATAACAATGTAAATTGTAACACTCTCAGTCAGAGTCAACGACAAAATTTAGGAGAATGTTCGACGTATGGGATTTGCCACGCTCTCAAGCCACTTCGTAGATTCGTTCTTGCATACAAAGAAATTATAGTGTTTTATTTCTATTTATCTCTATTATGTACTATTCAATGTAAGATGATCATACATAGTTAACGTTTAATTTCATGACAATTAGCATATTAATATGGTTCTACTCAATTTATTGTACTATTCAAATAGAGAATGCACACGATTAATTAATCCACAAAATTTTCTTAGATTTTGTTTGAAGAAGTGTAAGATAAATTATTAAATGTTACTATGAATCCCTCAAAATTATAAAAATTGCAATTGTGATACAAAAAAAAAAAAAAAAGTGTAATTAAGTAACCTTCCGTACTTACATTCCTGGAAGCATGCATATATATAAGGCCCTAAAATATACCATTTAGTAGCTTCACATGAATTGCCACTCTCATAATAATATAAAATTAAAATTAAATTAATAGTCGATCCCCACTTCACTATCACGTGCAGGATCTCATCCTTTGCCCTTTTCACGTTGACTATATGTCTAATTTATAATCATAAACAAAATTAAACTCAAATCCCATTTATTATCATCCTACTATACTTTGACCTTAATTTGATAGTAAGATTCTATTAATTAATGTTTTTCCCCAACAAAACCCATGCCTGAGATATCGGATCCAATCTAATTTGTTTTCTAGATCCAATTGGATTTTGACTCAGGTCTTCTTCATTTACGTAGGTACACACAAAATTCCATCATACCTTTTTCGTTTGGTAATTAATCAAAATGTTAAAATCTTTCTGACGTTGATTTTTATTTTTATTTTTTTTTTAAAGGAAATGTTATGTTTTATATATTTTGAAACATGCAGTAGATATATCGGTAATAAACACCAAATAATCAAATAATTTTTTTTTATTGGGAGATAAGAAAAACTTATTACAAGAGCAAGAGAAAATACACAGAATAAAAAACAAAAAAAAACACTGCAACCAACAATTTGCTAAGCTGCACCAAACATAATCGGAGATTTACAGCCATAGAAACTCTAATGTATTGCATAATACCAAACAGTTTTGTATATCTAAAGACATCTTATTTAAAAGAGATAGATCTTGATGCTTGCGATATAAAGATGGACATGTGTTTTTGACTAGCTAGGAGCATATGATAATCATCCCAATAGAAAAAAAAAATATCAAAATTGTGTTGTGTAGTAGCAAATATACAACTGAGGGACGATGTTATAATTGAAAATGAAAAAATGTTGGATGTGGATTATTTCACACAAAAGAAAAACAAAAATGCACCAATAAGACAGAGAAAATAGATCAAGGGGTGTCTTCCTCCTCCCACCTTGAAAACTCACGAAAAAGAAAGAACAGCAACGGTGGCCTACGGTTTTTTTCTTTAAAAAAACCTTTTATCAATAATGTAATTAGTTTTTGATAATGAATCAAAATCACCGGACTAACCGGTTTAATCTCTGTTATGGATCCAGTCGATTTGATTAAAAATTTCAATTTTAAGAACCAACCAAAAAGATTTGACTAACCGGTTGAACCATAATTTAAAAATATTCGTAACTAAATGATTTTTTTAAGAAAAATAAATGTTTAGTTGAACCACCGATTTGAACCGATTAAATCGTGCACTGCTAGACTAACCGGTTCGTTTCGTTTTACAGTACATTGGTTTTTGATACAAAATATCATATTTCTAAAGTCATTTTTTTAGTTTTTCCTTCAATTAGTTGGAATAATAAATAAAAGTGATGGGTCCATGCAACGGCGTTGGATATTCATCGGTTTGCAGTAAGATTTTGCTTCATATCCTTAGATATTTAGGTACAGTCCTTCATAACTTGTGCCGGCCGGTGATATATATATTATGTTTATTGCCTTTTTTTATTATTATTATTTTTTTTTGTCTTTCTTCCAAAATTCAATGAATTAGGCATTACTCTGTGCCTTTTTTTCTTTTCATTTTATGGATGCTAAGTCGTTGCCTTTCTTTATTAATCAAATGAAATTTATGAGTTGTATATGCTAATGATGGACCAAGATTTTCTTTTGTGGATTCAATCCAATATCTTTTGGATGAATGCATGTATATTGTTGATTTATTCCATATACAAGTCTTAATAATATAGTTCCATGATCCTAATTTAGTCAAATTTAGATTTATTAGTAATGCCACAACTTCATTTACAACATTAATGCATTATATATATATATATATATATATATATATATATATATTTTATTTGTCAATATAAATTATTGAATACTGATATAATTCTAAATAAATATAAGGTCAACCCCTAATAATGTTCCACACCCCCATATTTTTGACAATTAATTAGAAAGTAAACATGGAACGTAATTTTTCTTGAGTTTACTTCTCTCATTAATTATAAATAGCTTCTTATTCAATGATAGATAGATTGATAGTAGAACACCGTTCCCACACTATAACATGTATTAATCAAGGAACATCAACTGTCATTTCAAGTCTTTAACCTCAGGGTTAAATCTTTCACCGTAACATCATCTCAAGGCTTTAACCTCCTGATTAAATTTACCATCATAACATTGTCCTAAGATTTTAATCTCATAATTAAATCCTTCATCAAGCATCACATCAAGGCTTAAATCTAACGATTAAATCTTTCACCGTTTCAAGACTCAAATTTATATGTTCAACAATCAATCTACCCTTCATAAATATATTATTGCATTCAGAATACAACAAATAACAAGAATACTTTATAGTAATAACTATTTTCCCTATTGAATTATAGAGTTCGATTTTTTTTTAATGAAATGGTAGATATTATATATTTCGAAATATATAGACCATCAAGAAAGATACATTGATAATAAACACTAAATAATCAAACAGTCCATCTTACAATAATCGAAATAAATCAATCTCACCATATTGGGCTATAAAAAAAAACTTGCTACAAGAGTTAGAAGAACACATAGAATGAAAAACAAAAAAACAACACTACAACCGACATTTTGCTAAGCTCCATCTATAGGTGGCCAAGGTTCATGAACCGCTGGTTCAGGTTCAAGAAATCCTTGAACCTGAACCTTAACCTTCAAAAGCCAATTCGGGCAGGTCCGGTTCAGGTTTAGGGTTTAACCAGATGTAGATTCGGTCCGGTTCAGATTCAACCCTTTTGAAAAAACATTTAGAATTCAATTTGCGCGTGGTTTCGATGTAGACATTTCTCGATAAATTATTAATATACGTAACAAAATAATATAATTTCTCAAATATGAAAAATAACTTACATTTTTTATTGAATCTAAGGGTTTAACCAAGAGACGAACCGGTGGTTTAACTATTTGTTGAACCTAAGGGTTGAATCGCTGGTTGAACCATCGGTTCAAAGGTTCAGAGATTGATCAACCCTGACCCTTAACCTTCTTTTCTTCTGAACCACATGTCCGATTTTGGTTCGGTCTGGTTCAGGATTTGACCGGTTTTGACTTGGTCTGGTTCAGGTTCAATTTGGCCACCTGTAGCTTCACCAAACGTAATCGGAAATCCACAGTCATAGAAATTATGGCATACTACATAACCCTAAGCAGTTTTACAGATCTGAAAAAATTTTACTTAAAAGAAATAGATTTGGGTACCTACGGTATAAAGACCAACATGTATCTTTGACTAGGAGTAAATGACGATCAATCCAATAGAAAAAAACTATCGAAATTGTGTTCTGTAGCCACAGTTATATTACTAGAGTTGGATTAGTTAAATTAAAAGTATAAAAAGAACAAATTATCATATAATGGGCATATGAATTGATTTCACTTTTATAATTATAGAATGATGTTGGGTATGGCATACAAGATCTTGATTTTGCTGCAGTTATGAGAACTGTGCCCAACCTTCTTCACTTCTGCATGCCTCCTGGCTGTTCTTTTCTTTTTTCTTTTTTTTTTCCCCCCTTTTCCTATTGATAAAAATATTTAGTAGAATTAAGACAAACTTGGCTTTTCAATTTAACCGGAGCTAAGTTTTATGAAATATTTAATTAATTTCAAATTGTAACATGCATGCTCTCAAACTGTAGAGACAAATGCCCGTTATCTGTCAAACAGTACACATATATAATGAGCTAAAACTAATAAACTGATGTAGGGGGAAATCAATGTACAATAAAAAAAATATATCAGTAATTTGAATTAACGTAATCATATCATTTTGTTACAACAAAATGATATAAATCAGAATGATATAAGCGTATAATAATACAATTTTAATAGTAAACAGATTTCAAAACATTACAATAGGATATGAAAAAAAGTACAGATATAATTTTGAATACAATTCAGAATACATGTTATATAAATTGAGATTTATTCATAAAATAATTAGGTTAAAAATCGACAAACAATCACGTTTTAAATTTTCAATGCTCCAACTCATTTATTAGTTAACTTAGAGCTGGTATAATTTGTTATAAATATTTTCATTTACCTAGTTTATTGAGGTTAAGGCTCATTATTTTTTTTTTTTTGGGAAAATTAAAAAAAAAAACTTTGTATTTTTAATTATTTGCAAATAAAGGACTGTGGTTTTTTTTTTTTGTTAAAAAAGAAGGATTGTGTTTTAAAATATTAACAAAAAAAAAAGAACAACTAATATTTTTCCTTAAAAAATGATGAAATAGCAGATGATATTTTTGGTTATTTAACATTCCAATAATTTATGCATATTATTTAAAAATTTTATATTAATGTTTGAATATTTTTCAATTTATTATGATTTTTTTAAATTTATTATCATTATTTAATTTAGATAAATATTTGTGCTTTTTAAAAATTTTCAAAATTTTTCATTAATTTCTATTTTATTTTTATTAACAAACTAGAAAATTTTGAGTTCAAAATGAATAAAAATATCATATGTAATGTCATGATTTAATTTTAATTGTCTTTTTTTTGTTAACATTTTAAAATAATTCTCCTTTTTTAACAAAAAAAAAAAAAACTATAATCGTTTGTTTGTAAAAAAGTAAAACCACAAGTTGTTTTTTTTTTTTTTTAATATTTTGCCTTCTTTTTCTACAAATATAATTAATAAAAAGTAAATCTAAACTTTTTTTAAACTTATACTTATAACGAAATTTTGTAGGTAATTGAACTTAATTTTAAGGCCAAACACATATGCGGCCCCTTGAACTTTAATTTTTGAGCCGCTTGATCCCCTCAACTATTTTAGCGACCCATCTAACCCCTCATCTAAAAGTCAAATACATACGTGGTCCTTTTAACTTTTATTTTTGAGCCGTTTGGCCCCCTCAACTATTTTAGCGACCTATCTAACCCCTCATCTATTTTAAAGTGGTATTTTTAGACACTTGAATGCTGATGTGTCGTATGACCTAGAAGTAAGAGGTAATATTAATTAAATAGAAGATGGTTTTCAGCATGTGTCCTACATGTCTTTAGTGTCAGATGCGTGTAATGCATGATACCCTGTCGTATCTGGTTATGTTCACTCAAAAGTTTTAAAATACCACTTTAAAAATACCACTTTAGATGAGGGGTTAGAGAGGTTGCTAAAATAGTTGAGGGGGCCAAACGGTTCAAAAATAAAAATTGAAGGGGCTACGTATGTGTTTGACCTTTAGATGAGGGGTTAGATAGATCGTTAAAATAATTTAGGGAGCCAAGGGTTCAAAAATTAAAATTGAAGGGACCGTATATGTATTTAACCTAATTTTAATCCCAAAACATAACACTATCATCGTGAAATGTATTTAAAAACTGATTGCTTGGACTAAAATGCAAAAACTAACAGTTGAATAAATTCGAATATAAATTGATTAAGAGAAAAATTGTATATGTTTAAAAGGTCAAAGCAGTAGTATTTAATTAAGCCGAAAAATAGAGCAAACAGTTGAAATGGTAAGGACCAAAACCGAAGTAATTATAAAATTAAACCCCATAATCTACTCCACACAAGTCCAAATAGACAGCCACGTAAGCAATTTCTGTCTCCAGCGCCTGCAGCACTACAGCTTTACAAACCATTCCATTCTTCACCAAGTGCCAAAACCACGACAGCTATCCCAAAATTAAATGATAAAATCACAATGGCACGTGCGTTGTCTCACGTGATCTATCTATCCTACGTGGAACCAGCTCATTTATCGGCTTGGCTTTAATCAGTTCCTCCTAAGAGTTCGGGTACGGCAGTTGTACCGTGTACTAACTACATTAGCCAAACAGAGGGCCAGGATGATGATTCTTTTTTTATATTCGAATCCGATGGTAGGAATGATTTGATTCTCTCGAATGGGCAAATTGTCACCTCTGATTGTGTGACACGTGTTGGAGTTGAAGATATTAGATCAGGTGTGATGTACGGGTCTGTTTGGGCGGTGTGGAATATGTGGTCAAAAAGAGAGCAACTGAAAAAAGAATAGGTAGCTCCTGCAGTACTAGTACGTAACAAAGTAAAGTAAAAACTAAAACATACCAAGCAATGGAATTCCTATTAACAAATGACGGATATTTTTTAATTTTCTTACTATATTTTATATTTAAGATTATGAAAAAAAAATGTGTGATTTATAAATGTGGAGTAATTATATTCATCCCTCTTTAACATGTCTCTGAAGTTGGAGTTAGTCCAAATTAAAAAATTGATATCAGAGCCTCTTAGTCCGATATTAAGTCATCCGTAGTTAGATTATATATATTAGCTAACTATATATAGAACCTATGAGGTTCATAAGTCGAGTTAATATTCTCTCGTCAAAGTTATTTTTTAGATAGATTTAAATTCAAAATTTAAGAAAAAAATAAAATAATTGAAAATTTTATTGAGAAGTATAATAATATGTACATGAAAACCGGATTTATAAGAAAAACACAAGCTTAATGATATTTATCTTCTCAAAATGAAAGAATTCAATGTGTTAATGGAAGTCAAAATCGAAAAACAAAAAATAAACTATAAAATTTTGGAGCTTTGTATATATAATTTTAGAAAAACAAAATTTTTAGATAGACCATGGTCCTATTAGCCTCTCTGTAATACCACCTATGAACTCTCTAAATTAAATATAAGAGCATCGCTCTTAATTTTATTTATTTTTTATTACTTCATTCATCAAAATTAATTTTAATTCACTCCTTAATAAAAATTTAGCGATATATTTTTGTTTTTATTATTTTCCTATAGTACATATGTGTTTGTTGTGTGTGTATATATAAATGGTTTATAAAAAAAAAAAATACTGGGATATTTACAGTTTAATTTATAAAAACTAAAGAGAAGTTGAACAATACTAGTTCAAATTTATGGAAAATCTTCACGTGGGTGGAATCTTTGTAAAATGGGTTAACAACCTTAACTAAATTATTGACTGAATTTATGCTTTTTAGGCAACGATACCACTATGACAACTATTTTCTTGTAGTCTAACTCATAAATTTGTGGTCTCCATGTCAAGTTATATTTTTTTCATACTTCCTTTGATTTAGCTGTAATGTACTATTTATTTTTCTTTCATAGTTAGAATTTGGCAACATTTTACTTTAAAAAACTACATTTATATTGATGTTTTGATTATGAATTAAGATTGATTTTAGTATATAAGGGTTTTAAGTCGCTTAAACTAGATATTTCGAGTTTAAATTTTAGTGCACATAAAAAAAATTTTTAACGCATTAATTTTATACTATTTTTAGCAACTCTTGAAGAAAATATTAATTTTACTTAGCGTCATGTACTATTTAATTTTGTATTAATTTGGATAAAAATAAAATGTTATTAGTATTAATTATTTGGAAGAAGTATTCATCATTGGAGAGGAGAAAATCATTGTACGGGGTTATTTATTTTGATGCCGTCACTCTCTAGAAATTACTAGCAAATGAATCCAAGAGAGAGATCATTCAATTGGAGATGTCTTCAACTACTTCATTAACTATTTTTAATCTTTAGACATCAAATTTAATGTTTATGTTTTTTGTGGTCTGGTATTTTACTATCCAATCCATTCGTTTTCTAAAAGGTAATTTTTCTTTTAAGATATCTTCGACTAAAAAATTCTGAAAAAAATTAAAGATTTTTCATTATCTGTTTTACACTATGAAAATTTATAAATTAATGATCCACAAAATGATAAGTTTTTTTTTTCTCTCAAATTTTCCTTTAACCGATTTTTTAAGTAAAAAATTCAAGAAAATAAAGAAATGTTGTTTCAAAGACTATTAAATTTAATTGTTAAAATTATATAAAAGTAATTAGTATAAAAACTGATAAGTTATAGAATATGTTTTGCACGTCATATTATCCGTGTGTCAGGATAATAGCATTATGACAAGTCAATCGCCAACTATTAGAAAAATAATACTGTATAATTAATTAATTACTTATTTAATAGTTTATTATTTATATAAAATTTTAGGCCCTAAAATAAAAATTTTAAACTCTAAAATATAAACTCTACATGTTAATTATTAACCTTAAACTATGAAATATATTACATGATATGATTTTATTAATTTGACACATAAATAATATACTATACCACGCTTATTCTATAATTTATCATGAAATCCTTGATTTATTCTAATCCTTGTTATATTTTCCTCAAGTTACGCCCAAACTACCCTATCATGTTTGATAATGTACTGTAGTTACGCTGACGTTGTTGACACTTTAAAACCATCAAAACGGTTGAACAATCTACGCGGTTTACAATTTCATGAAATCACACGGTTCATATTTGACAGTAGAAGAAAGTCCCGAAATAGGGAAATACACTCGATAACGTTCTCTTCTCTTCTCCAAATCAAGCCGAGCCAGCAGTAATCTGATCTATTACAAGCCGAGCCCAACAATCGCCGTTCATGTAGCCACAATGGTCCCCACATACGTAATTAATGATTTAACAAACTTCCAATCCTATATCTTAACCGCTGTAAATATCGTAGGTTGAAACTTGAAAGTAAAAAAAGTCATTTTCTGAATTCAATAAATAAAACGCATTCCTCTCCTTCCTTTCCGTCCCTGGCGCTCACTTGTTTCAAAGTTTCTCTCTTCTCTTCTCTTCTCTCTCGAGCCTCGCGTTAATTAAACTAAATTACAAAAACAAGGAATCGAATTCGAATCTTAACCTGAAGCTTGCAGAAGAAAGTTTTTGGTACCACCGAGGCTTCTTCCGCCCGCAAACCACCATGACGGTTTTCTCCGGTAAGCAGGTTGTTCCGGTGGATTACGAGGCTGAAGTCTCCCAGCGCCTTCTCGAAGCTTCCCTTGCCGGTGATCTTAGATCGGCTCTAGAATGCATCGCCGATGAGTTTGTCGATGTCAACTTCGTCGGAGCGGTTTCCTTCAAATGTAGGAAGAGTGAGCTCGTCTTGCGGGATGAATCTCCTTGTGATGTTCGTGTTTATTATGAGGAGTTTAAAACTGACGTTACGGCCTTGTTTCTCGCTGTTCATGCTGGAAATGTGGCTCTTGTAAAGAAATTGCTGGTAATGTGATCGTTCCCTTTTTTTTTTTTTTTTGAGATTTTAACTGTTTTATTGACGGTATTTTTTTTTCGCCATTACTGGTAGCTAGTCTTGGTGCTTGTTTTCATAGTGCTCGTGTTTTGAACTTTTAAAGCTGTTTTTTGTGATTCAAGTTGAGATATGAGGTTATTGTGTTCTCAGCTGTTTAATTTTCAGTAACATTTTATCTCTTTCGTATAAATCATCATTTCTAGCTCTGTTTTTTGGTTTCGCATCGCAAATTTGTATCCTCTTATTCCTTTTTGGGGTTAATTTGTCACTGAGATAGACAGAGAAGAAATTAAACTTTTTTGAATTTTGAATTCTAGTCAATTCCACGCAAAAGATCGAGAATGTTTCACTCCGAGTTTTGTCTCTCTCAGTAATTTTATTAGAAAACAAAATGATGTGAAATAGAATTTTCATATTTATTTATTTATTTATTTATGTGTTTATATAAAAGTTTCTTACCAACCAACCAAACAAACACAGTCCGAGACGGCTAATATTTTTGAAAATAGGTATTTTTTAAAGTTTTACTTTAGTAGTGTGCAAGTTTTTATTTTGGATTAATTTATTTGTATAATTTTGATATTTTTTCCGGACTGACTCAACAACATACCTTTTCTTACATGTAACAAAACTGGAATTAATCTTTACATGCTTTCTACCTTTTTCTTTTGAAGAAATTAAAGGATTTAAAGTTCCGCAGGCGTTGTCTTCGAATTAAAGTTGCAGAAAACATTCATATCTTCGAAAGATTTATCGTCTCAATGTCGGTCCCACTCCCACTCTAGTGGAGAGATATCAGATAGAATTCAAATACGAATAACTTTTACGGTGTTGCGCTTTCTGTTCACAAGGACTGGAGCAATTAGCATTCATTTGTCGGAATTATTCGGAAATCCAACCTAAATTCCAATCCAAGTTCCCTATTGACAGGGAAAACGGTTTACATCTTTATGAACTAAATTAATCTCCATTTTCATGCATAGACTTAAGGCTATATGCTATATACAGAAAATTAATTCTCAGACGCCTCTGCCCCATAAGCCCCAGAAAGAAAAGTGAAAACAAGCCCTGCAGTTTAGTATGTGATGTATCAGCATCTGTTTAAAAGATGCGTGTCAATAGTGGTTCATAACTTCATATGTGGATTGCCTAGATTTGATTATTGTTTTACTGTGGCAGCAGGAAAGCTCTATTTAGCTCGTGTTTTTGAATCGTTTTAACATTTTGTTAATGCTGTTTATCTGTTGTATGCTTCACTTCAAATTGCAGTGATTGTTAGTTCCAATCATCCAATGGAACGCAGGGTTATTTCTACCCAAGTCCTAGCTTTCCCTGTCTCACATATCTGTTCATGTTGTGTCTATAACTGGTAGTGAATTTCTTTGTTTTCTTTTCAAACTCGAGTTAAGTAGAAGTGAGAAACAATTAAAAGTAAAACCAACCACATGCAATACATCAAGAATGCATACATTTTCTTTTTGGCGGTCATCTTTGACACATGGCCTCAGATTGCTTTTCTCCAATTCTGGGGCCAAATCCAAATTTTTGCGAATTTTGGGAAATTAGTCATTATTTCTAGCATGATTAGAGTGCCACAAAAACCTGCATGCATGCTGTTGTTTCATGCATAATTTCTTATTTGTTCTCTGCCGCATATAATTCGTTATTTGTATTGTTGTGTGCTCATTGCTCTGAATAATATTATACTGGTATGTTGCTAAATAGAAAAGGCCATAAATTTATAATAATCTTGTCTCTAGATACCCTATTTACCTAAAAGAAAATTTTCGTGCAAGGCCCATATAAAGCTGTCTCTGACCCCATTGGTTGGAGTCGGAAATAATAAAGCACATGCATCCCCCATTCATTTTCTGTTGATAAATATTATTTGTTGAATGCTGGAAATTCCATGCTTCTTTGTCGATCACATCAGTACTTTTGTCTATATTTGTCTTTTTGTGGCCATTACTTCATGTCCTCGTTGAGGAATCCTAACTGCGTAATATGTCATTCGTTTTTGTCTTTTTCCTATTAATCTTCATTAAGCTTTTAAGCGCAAAAAGAAACAAAAAATGTTTGAGCACGATGTCACCTTATAGTCTTTACATAAAGCAACAAAAAACATCGAATCAGGACAGTATAAAAAATTGCGAGAAGCTAAAAGTTGGTTTTTCTACTGACAGAGCATAGGTGCGGACGTGAACCAGAAACTCTTCAGAGGCTTCGCGACAACAGCAGCAGTGAGGGCGGGCCGCCTTGAGATTTTGGAGATTTTACTTAAAGCTGGCGCTTCTCAACCCGCTTGTGAGGAGGCCATGCTGGAAGCTAGCTGTCACGGGCAGGCAAGGCTGGTTGAACTGCTCATGAGCTCTGATTTGATCAGGCCCCATGTTGCTGTTCATGGCCTTGTCTCTGCATGCTGCAGAGGATTTGCTGATGTGGTAGACACTCTCGTGAAGGTAAAGAGTCATGCTGCTAACTTATCTTCCTAGATTCGATTGAGGATGATCCTTGTATTAAGATGAGAATGGGCATTATTTATTGAAATCAATAAGCTGTTCAACAAATCCAGCACTCGCTCTTGGCTTTTAGGTGAGCAGTGGCCTTGAGCTACTCGCTATCTGTATTCCCGCTGGACAATATAAGCTTTTGTAGCAAATATGTCATTTTGATTGATATAGTCTCGTTATTTGGTCATCAATGTTGTATACCAAACATGCCGAACAGTGGTTGTTAATTTCATAAAAATATAAGAACGTTGATTTAACATTCTTCAGATAATGATGTCTGTGCCTTGAAAGTTGAAACTTTAGAGACTTTGGCTCTGTCAAAATGAATTTCCTAGACTTTAATTTAGCAAGTCTTTTTTGGCAGCTTGATAATTACCTGACCAGTTTTGCATTTGGTAGATGATCTGACATGCGTATTTTAAATGGCAGTGTGGTGTAGATGTTGGTAGGAGCGATAGAATGCTGCTCCTGTCATCGAAGCCTTCTCTGCACACAAATGTTGACTGTACACCTCTTGTTGCCGCTGTTATTAGTAGGCAGGTTGCTGTTGTCCGTACACTGCTAAAGGTAGCTTTTTCATCTTTTACTTGATGATTTCAAATATTAGGATCCCTTAGTAAAGTGTTGATTCATATAACGGCAGAGTTTTGTGGATCATTTTCTTTCTTGTCATATTCTTTTTTCAAGAAATCATTCTAGAACTTGAAATATACAATTTTCAGCAAATTTGGATACGGATCTGCAACTGATTCTTACTAGCATTCATTTTTCCATGCTTTTTTGTTTCTTTCTGTTTCTCCAACCTTTTCTCCGTCCCCTTCTGATCCTTATGTACATATTATATTATTTTAATAGTATTTCTGATTATTGTCTAAATGATTAAACAGGATGGTGCCCGAACTGATGTCAAAGTAAGACTAGGAGCATGGTCATGGGATGTAAATACTGGAGAAGAGTTCCGAGTTGGTGCTGGACTAGCAGAGCCGTATGGCATCACTTGGTGTGCAGTTGAGTATTTTGAAATCACTGGTAGCATATTGCGCATGCTACTCCAACATACTTCTGTGGACGCTCCTCACCATGGAAGAACTCTCCTCCACCATGCCATTCTCTGTGGTAATCCTGGAGCTGTCAATGTGCTCTTAAGTTGTGGTGCCAATGTGGAGTCCCCTGTCATAACTCAAAAAATTCAGTTCAGGCCCATACATATGGCTGCTCGTTTAGGCTTACCAACTGTCCTTCAATGCCTAATAGACTTTGGCTGTGATATAAACTCAAGGACTGATGCTGGTGACACCGCGCTGATGATAAGTGCAACACACAAGCATGATGAATGTGTGAGAGTACTGGCAAGGGCTGGAGCTGATTTTGGCTTAGTTAATGTTGCCAGTCAGTCTGCGTCTTCAATAGCGAGGATAAACAAATGGTCATTTGGTTTTCAGCAAGCCGTGCTTGATGTTGTTAGGTCAGGAAAGGTTCCTACATCGAGCAATTTTTCTGTGTTTTCCCCTCTATTGTTTACAGCTGAAGCCGGCGATGTAGAGGCCTTAAGAGTGATGATTAGCTTGGCAGAGATTGATCTTGATTATCAGGATGATAACGGTTTCTCAGCAGTTATGTTTACTGCTATAAAGGGTCATGTCGAAGCTTTCCGTTTGCTGGTCTATGCAGGGGCTGATGTAAAGTTATCAAATAAAGCTGGAGAAACTGCAATCACCTTATCTGAACTGAACCAAAACCATGATCTATTTGAGAAAGTCATGTTGGAGTTTGCACTTGAGAGGGGTAACCGCAATGCAGGAGGGTTCTATGCATTACACTGTGCAGCTCGTCGTGGAGATTTGGATGCAGTGAAATTATTAACGAGAAGAGGTTATGATGTGAATCTCTCCGATGGAGACGGATACACTCCTCTAATGTTAGCAGCAAGAGAAGGCCATGGATCAATGTGTGAGCTCTTGATTTCATGTGGAGCGAAATGTGAGTTTAAGAACAATAGAGGCGAAACAGCGCTCTTACTTGCAAGGAAATACGCCAAGAAGAAAAATGGCGCAGAGCATGTGATTCTAGACGAGCTTGCTCGCAAACTGGTTCTAGGAGGGTCCAATGTACAGAAGTACACAAAGAGGGGCA
The DNA here is from genome assembly GCA_039660915.1 of Euphorbia tirucalli. Classification (NCBI taxonomy): domain Eukaryota; kingdom Viridiplantae; phylum Streptophyta; class Magnoliopsida; order Malpighiales; family Euphorbiaceae; genus Euphorbia; species Euphorbia tirucalli. Next base: position 11,001,081 of record CM077638.1, read on the forward strand.
AAGGAGAACCACATGGGAAGAAGATAGTAATGCTTAAAGACACCGGAGTATTTCGATGGGGAAAGTCAAGTCGGCGCAATGTCATATGCAAGGAGGCAGAGGTAGGGCCGAGTCCAGCCTTCCAAAGAAATAGGAGGAAGAAGAATGATGCAGATGCCCCTGGGATTTTCCGGGTATTAACTAGCAAGAATAAGGAGTTCCACTTCGTGTGCAATGGTGGGTTTGAAATGGCTGAGCTATGGGTTAGAGGAATAAAACTATTAACAAGATCACCTATCTGCGGTTGAACACAGGCTGCACATATGAATGGTAATGTCCTCTAGATAGTATGTAGAGATAGATGTTTAGACTTTAGAGGAGTAGTACTTCATCTCGAAGTAGCTTGAAACTGTTGAATTGTAAAGTTTTTGATCCTGGGTTGCTGTAAATTTTTTTTATTGCTGAGTTAAAATTTTAGCTTTTGATTAGCGTAAAATCATTTTTCCTCCTGCCTTAATCTTCTTTACATCTTGTTTAAGGTTCTGTTAAGTTTAGACTTTAGTTAGTAATTGTTGATAGACCAACAGCCCAACCTGGAAGCATAAAAATATTACAGTTAGTATAGATGCCTAATTTAGTTGAAAACTTGAAATGTGTAGAAGTGGAGTTGTAACAATTAAAATGACATTAACATTACATTTCAAAATATTCAACTCGTTTTGAACGGATTCATGGCAAAATCATGGCTTGTCTTCGACAATGCAGTTTCAAAAGTAATCCCCCATTTGTACTTTTCAAATGTTTTAAAGCCACCAGAAGTGGTGAAATCACAAAACCAAAATCATCCAAAAAAAGCTAATGGTTATGCGTAGCACTGAATTGCACATAAATGTAAAAATTTGAGACTTGAGAATTGTAGGGCTTTACCCCAAAGGGAGCCCTTCCAGAAATTCTCTGAGGCCTAGGGAGAACCTAGGCCAAAGAGGGGGTTTGGAAATAGTTTTCAACCAGCAATTGACGCGCCTCGGTTAGAACCTCACTAGCTGCGTCATTGCCCCAAGCGCAAAGATGCTTTTCCTTCTCTAATCAGCGTCCTTTTATATTAGCCTGGTCCTCAGTTACTTCTCCCTTGCTCCGATGTGGGATTTCAGTACCCGTTTTCTCATCTCACTCTTTCCTTGCGTTTCTTGTTTCTTATGGCCTACTATGCTGTTATGATGGAGGAGAAAGTTTCACATAGATTTTCTGAGTTATGACCACTACGTTCTCAATTAATTTTGCTTGTGAAAGAGCATCAATCTCATTTTAATGTAATAATCATTCGAAATTTTATCTTTTTTAGTTGATATATTCAGATCTTCTACCTCCATTAGAAAGCAAAAGAAGAGCATTTTCCCTCTTTAGATCTCTCTTCATCCTTGAAAACATGGCTGGGTTTAAAATGTCAAGGTTTTCCATGAATTTCTACTCATGTTATTACATATTTTGATATTTATATTTTGCACTTTATATATAGATTACCGTACGACTTTTATCTTTAAATTTGAGTACTTTATGATAATTTTCGATTTTGATTTATTTTATGTTTCACATAAGTATGTCTATAAAGTATTAACTATCTTAAGGGTTCCAAGCATTTCCATTCTCTAAAACCATTTAAGATTCCTGGGACGGATACTGACAAAATTATGTATCAGAACTAAATATCATAGTCAAATTTGCTCTAAGATTAATTTTACCTTTATAATACAAAACAGTCCACTGTCATCTTATTATTAGAAAACTTATGTGAATGGACCAATTATAGTAGAAATCCGAACTTCAATATATCCTTGTCCAAGTAAATACAAACTATAAATTACCGTAAAATTCGTCAAAAATGTAAGAAATGATCTAGAGTTTCTACTCTAGAAGCAACATTGGACCGTTTTGGGATCTTTCTCATTACAATAATCTTAGTGGGAAAATCGACCGTTATCCCTAATCCCCTAAAACATAATTTGACTTCGACAAGAGCTCGCAAGTGCATAAATAGATTAGCAAAGTCATGTTATACTCTTGCGTATAGTCTACTAAAATACAATGATACACTCCTCAAAAGAAGTGTGTTCATTTCATAATGTTCCAACTTGCATTCGCTGGGATTAACACTCTAAGCTCTCCACAAAAACATTTATACAGCGTCGCTTTATCCTCAAATTAACAACGTATGTTTATGTTCTCCACACATTCTACTGGGAAGCATCACTAATGAATATTTCTAATAAAAAATTGAAGTTTTGATTGTCATAAACTAAGTGGGTAATAATGTTACTATACTCGACAAGTCACCCTTGACTGATTTCCTTTTCCTTCGCTTTACACATATCTTCTGCTGATTTGACATACTTCTTCGTCAATTCTTCAATCTGAGAGGAGAATCAAACATCTTAAATCACCACGTAATTAAAACCTTTTTGAACAGACAAAAAGACTTGAATTCACCTCTTTCTCTAATTTCTTTAAATCATCCTTGGAAAAACTTGAAGTGGCTTTTTTTATCGTGTCCAGTGCCTGTAAACCAACCAATAGCTGAACATAAATATCGAATATTCCATGATAACTGGCCTGTATAAAAATACCCGAAATCACAATACATTTTGCTGTGCAATCACTGCAGATATAATCAAAGCCAGAGGGTTTCGGATAAGCCTATTAGCGAAGGGCCAGCCTGTGCCATATGTGGATCTCAGCTACTAAATACCAGAGGAGGCTGTTGATTTTAGCTACTAATTACAGGAGCTGCTCTTGCAGTTTGGTGATGAAGAAACTTGAAAACATCTAGAAATTTCAACCTCTCATGACTAGAGCAATATGTAGCAGAATTATATCTACACATTTGAATTCAAGATGGTAATAACATAACAATAAAATAAAATTGCTCTTGTACCTTCTGGCGAGCCCTTCTTACACTTTGTTTAACATCTTCACAAGACTTGGCTACCACCTTACCCATGGCCTAGCACAAATATTCAGGTGGGAAGGAAGGTTATCATATAAACTCAAATGGAAGGCAGTGAGAAAGAAACAAATGAAAAAGTTGAAAATCAAAGAGACAATCAATCACATGCTTACCTGTATATGCTCTTTGGTTAATCTGGAAAAGCACATAATGGAGAAAAGGAATATCAGTCAAGAGATCAAGAAATCTCAAATTTTGTAGAGTCAAATAAATTAAGCAATTTTCAAAATCTCTCAAGAAAAGAATGCAAGCATCTCAAATCACCAGAAATTTATTATTCTGCTAGAGCTTCAGCATAAAAACCTTGAGGCAGTTCATATGAACAACTGATAAAATAATTCAGCAAGTGCTTACGGTGGTATTGGTGCAATCAATCGTTCACCATCAACTCTAGGATTTAAACCCAATGGGGAAGAAACTATGGCTCTTTCTAGTGCCTTAAGAGTCTGCAGCAAATGAACAAATGTATAAACATAAAGGAGAAAGAAGAGCCAAAAGGGAGAAGACAAAAAAGTTCAACTTTCAGGTGTATTCTGCGCATGTTTAGCACCAGGAAATCAAAGTTAAGTTTTTTTGTGTCTTTTACAGATGAAAGCACGTGGTTTCAAAATTTACAATTAATTAGTTATTTTAAGAAGCATTTGTTTTTCCATCAATGGAAGCCTTTTCATAAACATCATATTTTCATCCCCAAAACAACAATTTTCTCAATTTGAATACTAATTCTATCAATAAATTGCAAAATTGTGCAGGTAGAACATGATAGAGAACAATCAATAAATCATCCAGGAAAAAAAAAAGAAAAACCAATGACAATGAAAAGAATCCTGAACTTTTCCAGACAAGATTTTAGGACATTACATTTGGATCATAAGGATTCACCGATAGAGTTTTCGAATCAATTACGGAAACAACAGCTAGCCGATTCAAAGGAAGTTTTACACCTTCAGTTTCAACAATGATGTGGTCAAGCATTCCTGTAAAAGAATACATTAGGCAGAGCCACCAGCTTTGAATACTGGAATCTACAGCAAAAAAAAGCAGAAAATTCCTGTACCTGGAGATGCCCGTCCAGTTCGCAATTTGGTTAATTCACCAGACAATGCAACTATCGCTGCATCCATCTGCGAAGCAGCAGTAGCTTTGACAGTTGGACCAATATCAGGCATAACTTGAACTGTATCTCCCCCGGAATAATCCTCTAAAATACGCATAAAAGCAAAGAATTTGTTTCAGATTCATTTGAAAGCCCCACTGGAATATCTAATTCCCACAATGAATTCTTTATTTAATTGTTTTACAATGGATCAAGAAAAGAAAAAAAAAATCAACAGAAAGAGAAGCGAAGTACTTGATCTTTTTCCCTTGGCGTAACCTCGACGAGAGTCATTGATGAAATGAAAAGGAGGTAAAACTGGGGATTTGCGGAACTCGGAGTTGCAGAGAAGATTGTCGGAGATATTTCGAGCTCCGATGGTGCTACTCCGATGAAGAACATTTGAAATTGAGTTCCTAAAAGAGACCGCCCGTCTCAGATACATCGCCATTGCTTTTCTTCTGTCTCAAACTTCAAATCAAGCTTTCCTGTTGTCCCTGTTATAGGGTTTTTGATTCCAGTGACATGGGGTTTATAGGGTTTTTGATTAACAAATTGTAGGGGAGGTAAACGCCATCGTATTGGAAGGTGTGAATTAAAACGACGTCGTATTGCTGATAGTTAGAATTAGCACGTGCGAGATATAGCATCAAGCGGGAGGCAGACAGATAAAATATCCAATGTATCCAAGGCCAGACATTTTACTGTTGTTTTGAGGATACTAGATAAAATCTGGTGCCTTTGAGCTATGTTGGCCCGGAATCATCTGTCAATCAAATTCTGCATTCTAAGCTCGAAGAAGATGAGTGAATTTCTTGTATTACGCTCCTCAGAGCTCTATTATCTTCATGGAGGACTTCTTTCGTTTCCAAGGTACTATCTTTCAATCACTTATTTTTCAAGTTTAGTGATTAGAGTTTATATAAACTGCATTTGTGAACTTGGGTTAATGTGAATGCTTTTTTTTTTTTTTCTTTATGGAATTTATGCTGGCAGTCACTGATTAGTTTTGCTGTTATTTGGGTGAAAAAAAAGGTTATATCTAGATAAGATTATCTACAGTTATTACATGTCTCAAAAAGAGAAGGCAGTTCGGTGTTGTTATATCTTAGATAAGATTATCCAGGCATTCTAATGTTTGGTATTTAAGCAATAAAGAATCTGTTGATGGAGGAGGGTATTTCCCACCAAGTATTTTTAAGCGATCAAAGGGTTCTATTGGACGAGCCGTACGTTTAGTCACCATAGGTAATAATCCCAGGCCTATAATACCAGCTGGATTTCTTTCCTTGTATAGAAGCACTGTGACATTCGAAGAAATGTGGATTAACATGTATAGAATGCTACTAATATGTAATTTGGAGCACCTGTTTTGTGTTCTTTGTGGAGTAATATGTTATTCAACAAATAACTTCCAGTTCATGCAGAAGTTAAAAGAGCATAGGAAAGTGTATGTAGAGATGTGGAATCTACTAGCTCATACAGATGCAAAAGGAGGAGAGAAACGATGTTCTTCCAAACAAAATAAGAGATAATTGACAGGAATATTTTTCATTCTTGCATGTGGATATATGTACTTAGGGAAGCTGGAAGCAGGCCTGGTTCAGTAGTAGAACTTTGAGCTTTGATGACGAACGTTTGAGCCTTAAGTGCAATTGCTTTGTGCAAAGTAGATGGAAGAGGACATTTTAGGTTACATGTGCACAATGGATAAGAATACATTTGGATTCTTTTAGGCATGCAGAATGCTCTTCATTCAGAACAGACTAACTCTAATGGTATGAATTACCCAAAATTTTTACTCCTTGGAATGATTGGACTGTAATGGGATATAGCGTGAGGGATTTGTATACAATTTGTCATATTTGGTTTGGTTAGTATTTAGTAGCCTATGCCCCTCCTTTTAACTTGTTAAATTTCAATTGCGTTCCTTAGATACCCAATGATAATTTGTTGTATGCTTACTTAAACAGGCTTCTTTTTGTTCTTTTAAAAAAGTAAAGAGTATTGAAACTCATCATGCAACGTAACATATTACCACATCTCAGAGCATGACTTGATTTTTCCTCAAAGTCCAACTATATTTGCTAAAACAAATTGATTTGTGATTGGATTATTTCGAGGAATATCTTAAAGACTATTGATCCATGGAGTTCTTGTCATACCTCTGTAGACATTAAGTTTAACATGTAAAAAGATGTGGTCGAATATTTCACGTACATATCATCTCTCTTCCTCCTCCTCCTCCTCCCCCCCCTGTCCTTGTCTTGGAGTAAAATCTATTTAGCTTTCTGTGTAAATCCTGGTTACCACATCATATTTACTTTGGTCTACTTTTTCCTCAGGACTCGGCTCTCTGTCACTAGGAGACTCTTCTGTTGCCAAGCAAAGTCTGGTAAATTTACTCTATATTTTAATGGAAATTTTTAGTCATTTAACTTCCATATCAAAGCCGAGGCTATGTTTATTTGCATGTATCTCTTTCTCTTCATAGTGTTGGACAATTTTTTGTAATATAATAAAAACTGATGCAGGAGTAGATGGGTCGTTCAGCTCAAGATTGATGCCTGCATCCCTGTTGGCAGCAGAAAAAGAAGAAGCCAAGGCTGTCTTAACATTGTTCCTGAAGAAACGAGGTTTAAGCAATGCAGTTGCTGCAAGAACTATCAACAAGTCAGATGAGTTTATTGACCACCTTGTCTCAAGGCTTCATTCAATTCATAAATCTCGGTATCTAGTAGGTTCGATTACTTCTATTTGGCAAAGACAAGTTTCACTTTTTAACAATAATTGTTTCATTTGTTAATCAAATCTCAACATTGCAGGGCGAGAGCTCTCAACTCTAGAAATCAGGGATGCTCTTATTCCATACCTTGAATCTCTGCTTGAAGACCAAGGAAGCATTCTGCTAGATTTAGTGGAGAATTTTCCGAACCAGCCTGATAAAGGAAAATCAATTGCACCTGTTTCTCCACCTGATTTAACCGTCAATGCCAAGAAACTGAAAGCTTTGTCTAGAGTAAGTGAGACAGGCCCTGCTGGGCAGCTTCCCCCACATATTCTCTATCTCATAGATCTCGGCATGAATCTTGAACAGATTAAGGGAATAACAAGCAGGTTCCCTGCATTTGCTTATTACAGCTTGGAGGGAAAAATTAAGCCGATTGTTGAATTCCTTCTTGATCTTGGCATAGCTAAAACAGACCTTCCAACCATACTTGTCAAAAGGCCACAACTGTGTGGAATTAGTCTCTCTGAAAATCTCATACCTACAATGGCATTCTTGGAAGATTTGGGGGTGGACAAGAGACGATGGGCAAAAATAATATACCGCTTTCCAGCGCTTCTTACTTACAGCAGGCAAAAGGTTGAGTCAACTGTTGATTTCCTTCATGAGATGGGCCTCTCAGCAGAAAGCATAGGTAAAATTATAACTCGCTGTCCGAACATTATAAGTTACAGCGTGGAGGATAAACTACGACCCACAGCTGAGTACTTTCAGTCGTTGGGGGTTGATGTTGCTCTTCTTTTGCACCGGTGTCCTCAGACTTTTGGTCTTAGCATTGAGGCCAATCTGAAGCCTGTGACAGAATTTTTCATGGAAAGGGGATACAGTGTAGCAGAAGTCGGTACCATGATTACAAGATATGGAGCTTTATATACTTTCAGCTTGGCAGAAAATCTGTTACCCAAGTGGGAATTCTTTTTGACCATGGATTATTCGAACGACGAGCTTGTAAAATTCCCTCAATATTTCGGCTACAGTTTGGAAGATAGGATAAAACCGAGGTATGCACTAGTGAAGGAGTCTGGAGTCAGACTGCTGCTGAACCAGATCTTATCTCTATCATATGATAACTTTGATAAGACTTTGAGAAAAAAGATCGAGAAAATTTATTCTGATAAGGCCACAAACGGTCCAAGTAACAGTGAAATTGAACAATGAGACTTGTTCATGGTGGCATCACAATTCAGATAAATATGGAGAACATGTTTAGTTGTGTTCGTGATTCTTTTGATGGACGTTAGATGCAGAAATCTTGTGCTTTAAATGGTCATTTACACCATCCAGAATCGGTGAAAGTCAGAGAACCCGAGTATATCTGCTCGAAGAATCGACTTTAATCAGTTGCATTTGAAGAAAACGAGTATGCCCTTCCCAGGATTCAGTAACGGGTATTAACTTAATCGAGTGAAAGGGTAGCCACATCAATCCAGATGCCTAATGACAGCAATGTAGGGAATTGGGAAACAGAATGATCCATTTTGTTGTCGTCTGCAGTTGGAACTAGCTTGTATTCAACTGCAAGTGATGAGAGCATTCTGTGCATGCTTGAATTTGATGCTTGGAAAATGTTTTATAATTAATAAATATCCAGTCCTGCTTTGTATTTAGAAATTATTGTATTGATAACATTAACACCAATACATGGACATGGGACTGGATGTTACTGCTTTCTGCTATTGGTGCTGTTTATGGATTTTGCATCTTTAATCATTAAATAGTTCACAGTCCATTTTTCTGATATTATTATGTACAATCAAATTATATTAACTTTCTTTTGATAGGCTTATGTAAAAATATTTGTATAAAAAGATATATGATTTTTATGTTGAATCATTTGATCAAAATTAAATTTTGAAATCTCGACTTCGATAAAATAAGACCAATTATAATTGATATCTATGTGTGTGGATTGCTGGTGAAAAAATTATAATGAAAATTAAATCACACTCTCTTGAATTTTATAAATTTTACAATTAGCCATTTGTTCAAATTTTATTAACACATTAAGCATATGATCTTTTTGTTTTGATAGTATTAGTCTTAAAATTTTTTTTTTTTTTTGGCTATAATATTTATTAACTGATACATGATACAGTTTTTGAGAATATGTTAAACTAAATTGGAAGTTTATAGTTGTGACATACCTGCATAGGAAGCATAGTATAAAACCAAACCCTCCAATGAATTTCATGATTTTTTACTTTTCTCAAAAACTGTGTCATGCTTCAGTTAATGGAAACAACTTCTCATACAAGAAAAAAGCATCATATATGAAGCTAATACTATCAAAACAGAAATATCGGTATTCAATGTAGGGCTGGGCACAGTCCGGTCCAATCCGGGGATTTAGAAATCTCCAGAATTGGATTGGAGGAATAAATCTCCAGAATTGGATTGTTTCAAAAATTTCGGTCCAGTCTAGTTCGGTTATTCGGGGATTCGGTTCCGGTCCTATCTGGTTATGGAGTCCGGGGATTCATTCCGGTCCAATCCTAATATAAAAAATAAATCCTAAAAATAAAAAAGCACAGATATTTTCTTATATAATTTCAACTAAAAAATATAAATTCTAATAATATCTTTCTAAATATTATATATTAAGTTGACTCAGTGGTTAGAAAGATTATAAATTATTATTTTTACATATATTATAAAATTTTTAAAATTAAATAATCTCTTTATATATATTTAATACTAATAAATTCTCGGTTCTATCAGTCCGGTCCTCGGTCCAATCCAATTCAATCCGGTCCCCGGTCCGGTCCTGGATAAATTACGGTCCAGTCCAGTCCAGTTCTTTTTTTAAAAAAAGTTAACAGTTCGGTCCAATTCTGGATCTTTTTCCTCGGATTCGGTCCAATCCAGTATATCCGGTTTTTATATCCAGTCCTAATTCAATGTGTTAAAAAAATTAATCAGATGAATAATTATAAAATCCATAAAAATATCAGGGGTTGAGGATGTATTTTGTCAAGATAAATTAATTTTTAATGGGAGAATGTGTGGTATAGTCATATAACAGAAGAAATAGTATAAAAATGTAATTAATTCGTCGGTTAATTTAATTAGGAGGAGTTTAGGATTAGAGTGCATAAAAGTTGAAGCAACTTTTTGACACGTTGCTTAACACGAGGCAGCCACACCATCCATCAACATTACAATCATAGTAGTACTAGGTTTCTTTAAAAAAAAGCAACTTTTTTACCGTTGGTTACTGTACCCTCACTTACTAGGCTTCCATTTTCACCTTGTTAAAATTTATTAGGAATTCCATTTAATGTCGGTAATTTCTTTTCCTTTTTGTTTTTTTTTTTTTGGATGAAGATTATCTCTCTCTTTTGACAACTATAATGAATTAATTAATTATTATCTCTTAGGATAGAAGAATGTAGACGATATTTTATATTTCGAAGATTAATTGCTATAATTTTCTTGATATATAATTAATTTATGGAGAAACTACTCTCTCCGGTTTTGAATATTTGTCGTTTAAGGTTATACATCAAAACCAATAAATTATTAATTTTGTTATTAAAATGACTAATCTACCCTTAATAATTTTGTACTAAAACTCTATTTTTTATGTTAAAATTCTCTTCTTTCTTAATTATTAAGACTTATTTGTATTAAATATTGAAATTTTCTCATACTTTTAATAAGGGTAAATATGAGAAAATATTGTAAAAAATACATTGATAATCTAAGATGATATATATAAAAAAACCAAAATATAAATCATAAAGTGACTAATATTTAAAAGCGGAGGGAGTAGTTATTAATAATAATTTCACTCCTTTGTTAATAATAATTTCACTCCTTCTTGCTAATTAATTCATATAAAAAGTTTGTTCTTTCAATAAAGAAATCATATAAAATTAAGTTGCAATAATAAATATATTATATCATATTTTTTAAATTTCATCGGTCTATGAAAGAAATGAAGAAATTGTGAATACAATTGGACAGAATATATTTTTTTTTTTTATCGAAAAGTTTTAAATTGTAAGATCATTCAATAATTATCAACATAATGACATTATTGTCATTGATTTCTCAAAAAAAGATTCTCATAAATTTATGCTGGAGAGGCGGTGTACCAAATTGGTAAAAAAAGTAAATAAGCCACCACAAAATGAAATTAGTGCAATTTACCATTTATTTCTTTACATTTTTATTTAATTTTTAAATGTGTTTTGAATGGACCGTATTTTGTTTTAGACGCTAATCACAAACTGATTGAATTTTTCGTTAATTTTATATGTTACGAAATCCTTTCAACGAATCACGAATCATTATCACATTGCGAAAAACAATAATTAATATCCCATGTTGTTCTTCATTTTATTTTTTTTTTAAGAAAACTTTCCTTTTTTATATTTATAAAGAATTTGAAAAAAAAAAAACTTTCGTTACTAATTTGGAAATAAAATAAAAATTTCCATATATTTGGAGTCTTCCTTAATAAGCTTAACGGCCGTTTCTTCTTAAGCAAATCACCCACGACTTCCCCCTCTCTTCTCTTCCCTTCCCGTGTGTGTCGCTTCAATGCTTCAACTGCAAATTTACAGAGAAACCCACAACGAAGAAGCAAAATAGGTAACCAAAAGGAAAATATGTTTTACTCTCACTGTCTTCTCTCACGGAATGGCCCATTAGGTGCTATTTGGGTGGCCGCTTACTTCTTCAAGAAACTCAAGAGGTCACAGGTCATTCAAATTGATATCTCCTCTTCCGTTGGTTCGTTTTTCCCTCTTCTTCTTTTCTTATATTTTTTTTATCACTCCCATTTTGAGAAATTTGAGGGCTTAGAGGAAAACAAGAAAAAACTGCAATTTCCCTTTTTTTTTTCTTTTTCTTTTTCAATTATGGTCTTTTAACAGTGAAATGTTTTCTTTTGTTGTTCTGTGTCATTTTCTTCACTGAGAGTGAAACAGAGTGTTTTGTGTAGGAGACTTTCATTGGGGGTTGTGCAAGTTTTTGTTTTCTGTATTATTAAAAATGACGTTTTTATGACTGCGTATTTTGGTTGTTCATGAGTTGTTTGATCATACGTTAGTAAGGTGTTCCTTTTGTGTGTGTGTGTGAATTACTTTTAATGGTTTCGACTGTGGCTTTTTCTTTCACTGGGTTTTGAGAATTTTATGTTTCTGTGCAATAATTTCATTGTTTGTTTTAATTTCAAGTATTGCTGATATTTAACCTAAAATCTGAATGTTATTTTTATGTTAGTTCGTTGCCTTGAGTTTCTGGCTTTCTATGCAGTCTCATTTTGCTAAATGAAAACTTAGTTGGCAAGGTAAAATGGATCAGTACGGATGATTGGTTGCTTTTGTAAATTAGGTCATTGTGCATTGCTCTGGTACTTCTTGTACATTTACACAAATTCCAAAGAAGGAAAAAAAAAATCTGCTTATTAGAATTGCTGCTGCAAAATTCACAAATATATACTAGCCAGTTTAACTAATCACTGTCAACATTTAGACCCAAAATAATTGCTTCAATCCTAAATCCAGTTGCATTTCAAAAAAATGTGCTAGTTCTTATATAATCAAAATATTTTATTTTCCTTTTTCTTTGAGCCAGATAAGGTACTCTCCGTTACTGCTGATGAGTCTATGTTGTTCTTTGATGTTTGGAAAAACTTATTTGTTTTGGAACAGTATTAGAACTGTGATTGTCAGATGACCATTGCTGTGCTTTTGAAATTTTTTATCACTGTCATTATTCTGCCTGTAACCTAGAATCTATTATCATCTTTCACCATATTTTTCTCGTTTTTGCCCAATACAGATAAAATTTTGCAAGATGAATTTGATGTTGTCACATATAGGGTTCTTGCCTACCTTCTTCTTGGTGTTGTCAGGGTATTCTCCAAGAAGGTTGAATATCTTTTCAATGACTGCAATAAGGTTTTATTTAAAATCAGGGATTTCATGGTTACGAATAAAGATAGTACACAGCTGGACACCCTATGTGCACCTTATTTCTCTATTACTGTGCCGGAAAGATTTGAACTTGATGCTTTTGATCTAGAGATTCTTGAAGATGCTATTGGGTAAGTTAATATAGTTTGTAAAGTTGAGTGATTACGTGTTGTTTTAGTCATCCTTAATATGCTAGTCTCTATCCTCTGCAGAGGCCATGTCTTGCCCCATGAAGACATCACCCTTAAAGGTATTGGATTTTTCATTAGATTAACTAAGATACATTATTTTGGGTGATCTTTTTTCATAATTTTGTGTCAATGAAACAGAGAGCATGCTGAAAACTGGGGCCACAGTTCTGCACGGTTTAGACGAGGTATCTTTTATATAGTTGTGAATTTTGAATATTATAATTGTTTCTAAGTTTGAAACATGCATGGCCTTTTTTTCTCATTTTCTGCGATTCTTCTTTTCTTCTTTTTTTGGAAAAGTTGTGAAAGGTTCTATTTTAATGATTTTGAAAATGTATATGCCTGAAAATGGAGGTTTAACATCCAAAACAATTTTATGCTGCTGTTTCACAAGCATATAACCATACAAGCAGCCTATCTATGCATCATTGTACTTCTATAATCAATCCACTATCAACTTGACTGACATCCGGCTATGGTGCCTAAAACTTAGGACGTAGGACATATATGCACTTTTGCCTGAACAAGTATTATCGGATATATACTGAGGATATGCTTAATTAGTTGATATGTCTGATCAGAATGCCAATGTTTATAACTTGCAGCATCTCTGTGAGGAACTTGCTACCTGTGATGTTTGCTCTGCACATCACAATCTGAATAAAAAGTAAGACTCTGAGCTCGAATGGATCTTCTGGTATCGGATATTCCTTCTCTTCCTCTCTCTCTCTTTTTTTTCTTTGTTGCAAGTTTTTGTGTCTGCATTCACTCTGGTGGCTGTTTCAGTGTATTGAACGTTTCTCACTTTGTGTTCTTGTGGCAGTGCTCCTCCTTCTCGCAAGAGCAGATTTAATGCTGGGGTGGACACATCCCGTAATGTAAGCAACTTAGAAGCACAGGATGACTGGTCATCTCTACATGAATCTGTGGACCATGAAATGTCTTCTATGGTTGAGGAACAGCTTTTAAACCCTGTCAAGCCATATACTGAACAACACCACAGCAAAAAAAAGCATACACAGGTTTTGGAAGCTGTACGTTTGGACAAAATGCATGAAGAATCAAGTATGCAGGAGCTATGGGGTAAAAGTATATGTGAAGAAGCACTTTTGAACCTTCAAATATTCAGCGAGGTTGGGCAAAAAGATAAGAACCTTGCTAAGCTCTCGAGTGAACTTCATCAAACTAATGCAGAAGTGACAGAAGTTGCAGATGAGGTACAAATACAAGTTGAGAATCATCAAATTATGGAAGAATACTGTGACAACATAAATGATCAGATTATAGAAGAACACTGCAACCTTACTATTCCTGAAGCAAGCATGGAGAAACTTCGAGACAATATAGTCTCTCAAGATGAATGCAGGGATGTCGAAATGTTTGATATAGCTGAGGCGCCTCCAGAATACAGTAGAGCATTTGATGAAGAGCATCAGAAGAATACAGAGCATGAAAAATTACTAGAGGTTGAGGAACCTGCCGAAAACACTAGATCATTTGGCAAGAAGCATCAGACTGAGGTAGAGTGCAAATCATCTTCGGAAATGACTCCTTCAGGAAATAGGATGTCTAAAATTTTCGCGGAAGATAATCCATTGTTTGTTGCTCTAGATTCAACTCCTACGTCCAAGTTCCCAGATGCTTCAGGTAAGGGTCTCATCTAATGTCACCTCCTTGAGCTTATTTCAGCAAGTGTTTTGGTATGTATTCTAGAAATAAATTGCATTTTCCTGAGATTAATTATTTATAGAACATAGATGGATTTCTTATGCTCTTCTTTGTTTCCTGCGTCCATGAAAGAAAGGCAGGAGGCTGACGTTAGAAAAATAACAAAAATCAATTTATAACAATTTTAGAAGAAAGAAGAAAATTATTTCAAAATTTATCAAAAGAAAAAAACCACGGGTTCATCAAAATTTGATAAGTATGTCAACAATTTGTAATTAATTTAGCAACAGATTGTTTTCTTCCATTTGAATTCATTTCAATAATTCTTTTAGTTGCTTTGATAGGTGCGATTGCTTTTGCTCGTCAGTGAGAAATTTTCCGTTGCTGCAAAAATTTGCTGATAATGTTTGTGTATCTCTAATATTTTTAGAAGGGACTACTGATTTGTAGAACGAATTTTTCTCTTCATGCAGGTGTTGGTACACCAGAGTTCTTGGGTATTCCTACCCCAGTTGCTAAGGAGGGTCCTCGGGTTTCAAGAAAAAGAAAGTGTCTTTGTGATGATGTAATAGTATTTCCTAACAAGTATGTTGTCATTCTCTTATCTTATTTCCTTTTCAGTAACGTACGTGCAAGTATGCACAAGATATTGTTGTTTGAATTATTGCTTTGATGACAAGGCAATAACCATAGCAAAGGTTTCCTGTCCCTTTATGAATAGATGATACTAAAGATTAAACCTTAAAATGCTAGCTTTAGTATAAGAAATGTAACTGATAATTTATGTTCAAATTTACAGTGTGGTTAAACGATGTATAGAAGACTCGACTGATTTGGTGTGTAGACGAAAAAAAGTTCCTCGTACTGCTCTAGCTGCCTGGAGAGCCTATCGAGTTTCTAATCTTCATTGTTGTTTCTTGGAACCTCTGATTCCCTGTAAGTTTGCAAGAATCTTACTTTAATGGTTAAATTATTTTACCCTGTTTGCTGACGATGTTTTGAACAGATGCTTCATCAGAGCTCACATCACTTTTTTGCGAAAACAAATTAAAGATTCCAGCATCACTTCATACTGAAAAACTTCGGGGGAAGTCTGTGTCTGGGTATCCAACTGCTAGTAGATTGGTAGAAAATGTTGAATCTCTGCAGAAGTTAGATGAGTCAAAAGCTTGTAATGATGGTAGATTGGGTGAAACTATGAACTCCGTAGATCGGTTAAATGTATCATCATTTCAAGCTGTCGAACCTCCAGAAAATGTAGACATACCAGAATCTCCTACTGCTGGTAGATCTCTCGAGCAAACAACAATTGCTCCCGAGACACCCATACAACGCACCAAATCACTGAGATCTTTTGAAAGCCCTGAAAGCCCTGAAATTTCCGACTTGGATAGAGTGCAACTTGAGTCTAAAAGAGCAGGGAAAGAGCTGTCTCCTAAGAAGGAGCAAGGTTTTGATCTCAGTTGCGCAGATGAGGTAAGTATTCACCTTGTGCTTGGCATGTTTTACATCTAAATACCTGCAGAAATGAAAACATTTCCCTTTTTTTTGTGGCCTTTTCCCCTTCCCTAACCAGGATATAGATCCAAGTGAAGGAGATAACCAGGATCAGAGTAAGCATTACCTCAATTTAATTTGTACTTCACTTCAAATTAATAAGCTCATTTTGATTGCACATAAAATGGATTTCTTATCGCATAAATATTTGATTGCAGATGGTTTGTCTTCAAGAACCAGGTAAGTTAATAAGGGTTGGGAATCTTTCATTCAATTCTAGCTACCGAAGTCCTATGAATCCCTTTTAAGTTTGTTCAATTTGTCTTGTAGAGTGGTAATGAGGTACTTGAACAGATGTTTTCTGAATCGAAGGAAACAGAGAGAGGAGGAAGTAGTAAATTTGATGCCACTCTTGGAAGGAAGAACCAAGAAAAGAAGTGCAATGCTCTTCTATGAGATACTGGTATATAGTATTAAGCATTAATTACGTCTCTTTGTTTTAATGGTGGAAAAAAGTGATCTTGTTTGCAATCAAGTTCTGATGATTCAATGGGTTTAAATATTCAGAAGGGAAGTCACAGTTTTCTTTTTTAGTTATTGGAAGATTCTTAATGCAAGTGACTATTGCTAATCTACTGAATTTTTTACTAGTTGCAGTTGTTTGTAACAATGTTGGAAAACCTGATGCAAAAGACTAAGTGGTACTTTTCCAATATGCAGGTGTTGAAAAGTAAAGGATATGTGCATGTGAAACAAGAAACTGCCTATGAAGAGATAATTGTTTGGAAATCTTCTTGTTGGGAGCAAAGTTCGATCGGGTGAACCTGCTGGATGGTTCTTGTGTGTCATTGGAGTTAAGGATCTAATACATTTTGTATATAGTAGGTTTTGTTTGTTTATGTAGGTTTGTAGTCTTAGGGTTCAGGAGTAGCTTCTTCTTCTTTTTTGTATTTATGGTACACAGGAAGCGTAGAAGGTAAACAGAGAAAACAGAGAGAGCCAGTTGTGATAAGTTTTTAGAAAAATTAATGAAAGAAAAATGCTTTCTAATACTGTCCTCAAAGGACTAATTTTTGCTATTTGAGTGGAATTCACGGGTTTTACTTGGTTAAATTTTGACGGTGTGAGTAATTGAAGTCCAAATCTTACGAGTATTGCCAACAGGATGAATCCTTGTTGGCTTTAATCTACTAAACAAAAGACTAGTGTGCCAACCACTTTATCAGCCTGTCCTGATCTAGTCCATATCAGCAAACAAAAAAGTAGATACAAAGGACTGACTTGGTCGTATTGCATTTTGAGTAAGAAGAACCCCACATGATAAGGTCAAACATCATTTTCTCCTTTCAGAAGAATAATTAATGCAAACATCAAGTTGCGTCTAGTCTCTTGCACTCATCTCATTGGTCAAATTAATTAAAGCTCCAATAACATGTCAGCTCAAATTATAAGCTACCTAACCTTTCTTTTATATAAAGTTTCATGATTTGAACCCTTCTTAACCGAATCTCTTGGAGCTCATATAAGATTCTGAATCTTTAAGAGCTCATGTTCCTTGATTTGACTTCATTGGATTCGTTGATTCATGTTCTAATCTAACAGTTATCAGTTACAGCTTTTTCATTTTCAATTGTTGGTTTGTTGTCTCAGATTTGCTGAAAAGAATCGTCTTGTGAATGGGATTCCTGAGATCATTTTGGAATAGTCAAATCGGTCCGAAAACTACTCATTTTTGGGGTCCTGTTTTCAACTGGAGCCTTCCTATAGCAGTATGCATCTATCTCTTCTTCTCATATATACTCAGATTTTAGCAGAATAGTAACAGATATACTGAATTTTTTGACAGGCATTTATGGACCGAAATAAGCCTCCGGAAACGATATCTGGCAACATGACTACAGGTTTGTATTTTGATATTGATATGCAGCAATTTCCATGATTAATGAATTGAACAAAATAGGCTAATAGTTTGTGTGGAATTGACTTTGAGGGCAGTAATGTGCATATATTCAGCAATGTTCATGAGATTTGCATGGGTGGTAAATCCGCGAAATATACATCTTCTTGTTTGCCATTTCTCCAATGAAACAGTTCAGCTCTATCAGCTATCACGTTGGATTCAGTCTCAAAGGTACCAAACTAACTGTGTCTACTTGCTGCTTACAGATTAATTAAATTATTAACTTCGTAACTAGTCTTTATGATTGTAAAATGTGTTTACAGATCCTTACCACAGGAGGAGAAACAGGAAGCTAAAGAAAAAGTGATTCCTTAATTTTGTGCTTTAATTATCATTGTCATTAATAATGTAATCATTTTACAAGACTATTTTTATTCTTGACAACAAGTAAAGTACCATGTTAATTTATAACTAAACTTCGTTTACATACTAATTGAATATTTTATTCAGTAACATGATGGGATTCCAATCGAATTAAGCAACACTCTAGAAAACAAAAAATCAACTAGAATAAAAATTAAATAAAAGTTCAATTCCAAAAAATATATTCTGCACAAAATTATAACTTTTTTTTTTTGACCGAAAATTTCCGACTTTTTGGATGAGTGTTGTAATTTGTGCCAAAATGTTTATTATTTCCCCAATATTATAAACATTAAATTTTAAGCAAAAACTAAAAGATTTGAAATATATATGAAATCTTCAGCGTCATAAACTTTATCAATAATTTGTATAAATGAATTTATATTTATATCACGAGCATAATTTTAATACTTCATATGAAAGGAATATATACTTTTACATATATTGTTAATTATAATATAATTTAATGTGGTGATTTTATCATTTTCTATTTTTTCATGTACTCAACTCTTGCCCTTCTCCACCATTATTACATATGAAAAATCCTATGTATTTCAATCATATGATAATTCAGAATCAATTATCACTTCAACTTTAATAATTTTTTTTTTTTTATGTATTCTCTCTGTCTCAGCAATAATAATAAAAAAAAAGAGTCTAATTTTAGAGTCAAAGTATAAAAAGCTCAAATAATCAAATGCATGCGGATTGCACTATGATGAAAAAGGAGTTTTAATTATTCAAAAAAAATAAAATAAGAATAAAGACGAACAAATTTTCACGCACACCTGAACTAAATTTGGTATAAAAATATAAAAATTAAACAATATTATACAAGATAGATGATAAACTAAACTAAAACACCTACAAATTTTGAATGAGATTATAATATTATTTGATTATATGATTAAAAACTTATGAAATATTATATCAAAGTACTTACTAGTTTTAGATTATTCGATAGAATTAATAAAAAAATTTAAATTAAGTCAAACCAATTAATATAAAAAATTATTAATTTTAAATTTTAAATTTTAAATATAATATTACCAATAATGATGTTTTAAAATTGCATACAAGAAAATTTTTATAAAGATAAAATTTAATAATATTTCATTTTAATACATAATCAATAACTACATTTTTTTTTTGGGTAGAAGAATTATTACATTATCATATGATTTTAAAATTTACGATATTTATCATTAAAAAATTTAGGTTACGTAATTTTTTAATTATTTACCCAAAAATTTATTAATATATAATTTTTCACACTTAAATTAGCATTAATATCCCCTAGTAAAATTGAGGAATTGAAAAAAGAAATTACTCAGCTGCGGTTTTCACTCCGCCAGCTAAGCCTAAACCCCAACTCCAGAGGTGTTTCTCTGTTTTTGCTTCCGTCTTCAGACAAAACCCTACTGAAATTGTAGGTATGATAAAACCCTTTTATTGATTTATTCTTTTTTTTTTTTTTTTTTTTTTGGTTTCTATAAAATTTGCTTAATCGGGTTGATGTTTCTTTCGCAGTTCAATAATTTGTGGGTGAGAAACGAGATAATTTTTATACTGAGACATGGCAAGCCAAGCAGCTAGCTCTTTTAATGGCAACATGAAGGTGATTGTTTTCGCAGTTCATCAATAGCTTATTTTTCTGCATATTAATTTTCCTCACTGTCTCGTGTATACCAGATCATATACTTTCAATAGTTTGAATTGTTATTGGGTCTTCATTTCTAGCACGTTAGGTGTTTGTGAAAATTACTGAATGACACGCACATATTCATACAGTAAGACAGATAATGACTGTATAGAGAACAATGTTTTGTTTGATTTTTCTTTGTCATGGCTATTGTACAAAGATGGCTCAGGTACGCAGAATGATCATGCACTGGAAACAAAAATAATAATTTTGATTTTGTTTTTGGAAGTTGTTACACTCAAGTCCTTTTTATTTTCCATAGAAATCTACATTGCTCTTATGTTTTATTGCTTCATTCTTTCAAAAGTTCAGTCAAGTTTTGTTAAGTATGAAAATATGAACATGTTCTTTTTACATTGAAAATCTGAGACACTTAAGGGCCACAGGTGAATCTCATTTACTGTAGGATGATGTGAATGTGCAAAGAGGCCAAATAGTTGTGTGTCAATTTGTGCTCAATAAATTCTGTATGGTATTCGTTGAATTCGAATTCTTAATGAGGACCACTTATTTTTAACTGGTACATCATGATTTGATAATTGTAATCAAACGTTAACATAGGTTCCAACCAATGACAAACTTTCTGCTTGTATGCGTGCAGAGAGCTCTTGCTGGGATCAAACGTATCAATCTGGAAGGTTTGAGATGGAGAGTATTTGATGCCAAAGGCCAGGTGGGATGCCTTCCTTTATTCAATTGCTTTTGTGAGATTTTATAGATTAGTAGCACGAAGGATTTCTTTACACTAACCAATTATAGTAAGAAAAATAGTATGACGTAATCTTCTACTTTCGATTGTTAATGATTATTGGCTTTCTCCTCTCATTTGGTAAAATGAAAATCCAACTTAAGTTGCTTTTCTGTGGAACAAAGGTGGATAGTTTGTTGAGCTGAGGAGTTCTCTTTATTGTCCTTTTGTTTATTTTCTTTTCTTGATAGAACAAATCAGCAGTAACTCATGTTCTTTGCAGTTGCTCATGAAGTTTGGTATTGTACTACAATTGTCCACTTTTTTGCAGGTACTTGGAAGATTAGCATCACAAATATCAACAGTAATTCAAGGCAAGGATAAGCCCACTTATGCTCCATATCGTGATGATGGGGATATGTGCATTGTGCTGAATGCAAAGGATATATGTGTTACAGGGAGAAAGATGACTGATAAGTTCTATCGCTGGCATACTGGGCAAGTATCACCTTTTCTTTTTCACTTCCTGACTAAGAAACTTTATTGTTGTGTATTACAGATATAAAGAAATATATAATTAAATTTTCTTTTACTAATTCTGATATCAAAACTAAATACGCATAGTTTTCACCGGGATCAAGCAAACTTGTTATATTTCAAAGGAAATAGACAGTTTCTTTCATCTTCTTCTTCCTCTTCTTCTATTTAAAAAGATAAGCTGATATGATATTTACAACTGTGCAAGTCAATGCCTTTACCATAAAGGCATAAATGCTTGAGGAGGAAGTCTTTTCTTGATATGGAATTATTTGTTTTCTGTAGGTATGTAGGGCATCTCAAGGAAAGGAGTTTAAAAGATCAGATGGCTAAGGACCCTACAGAAGTCATTCGCAAAGCTGTTCTACGCATGCTTCCTAGAAACAAATTACGTGATGTGAGTGTGATTTATGTTACTTGAGATATGCTCGTTTTTGGATTCTACCGAAAATGCATTTTTTCTGCCAGAGTACATTGATTTTGATATGCATAACCAAAATGCAGCCAAATTGGTACCCATTTTGGCAAGGTACACCAAACTTGATGAGAATTTTGTTTAGATTTGATGTATGGCAGACTACTCTGGAACACACTTCAGATAGGAAACAGTATTTATAAGTTTGTATATCCTAGTTTAGAAGAACTACCAAGAGCAACTTGGCATGGAAGTCATAAAAGATTAATTCGATTCACTTTTCTACAGTTGTAGCTTGCATCAAATTAGATTGTGAAGGTTAAACCTTTGTTGCTTTAGGGGTGGAAAAAAAACAAAAAGAAACAACAATAAAGATAGAGAAACAATGTTTACATCTTTACATGCTTCAACAGTAGCCTACTACTACAACTGGAGGGATGCAGAAATTTATGGGTATTAATGTCTGCAGGGCTCAAAAAGAGAACTTACTAGACCCTTAAACCTTGTCCTTCATACACTTAAAATCACTGTAAAATTAAAATGTAAAATACAACAGAACCCTTTTAAGAACTTTTGACAAAAGAATTATGCTAGTAGAGTCAGATTTCCTAGATTTTTATTGAAGTGAGTCAAATGGTGTATTGTAATTTCTTTCGTCCACACAGCTCCAAAAAACTGTTTGGGCATTCCAAATTCGTTGGACAAAATAGTTGGCATGATGTGTTCAAAATTTTTAGTTGTGAGGCTGTGAACTGCCTTTTTGTCAAGCTATAGAGTTGTAAATCTTGGAAGTAAGTTTGACTTACTTAAATATTACTACCTTGTGAATTTCAAGTAGACACTTTGAAGTTGAAAATTTATATTTTCTCGTAGTATTTAATTGATTTTTTATTGGATGTAGGATCGAGATCGGAAACTGAGGATTTTTCCTGGGGGTGAGCACCCTTTTGGTGATAGGCCCCTTGAGCCATATGTAATGCCTCCTAGAAAAGTAAGAGAAATGCGGCCACGTGCAAGACGGGCCTTAATTCGAGCTCAGAAAAAGGCTGAGCAGCAACAACAGGGTGGTGATGATAAACGAAAAGGCAAAAAGAGAGAAGTTGAAGCAGAAGTTACTGCATGAACATTGATCTTATGATGCACCAAGAAAAAAGTGGAAGTGGAATTGAGTTACCACAAAATGGGAAGACCTGTTAGGGTAGGCATCTCGAGCATATAGAAAGCATTCTATTTTCTATCTGTAACCATCATGATAATGGTCCTGAATCCACAAAACTTAAGAATTATATTCCTCACTGGGTTCTTGTAACTGCTTATGGGTTTTTTAGGATTTTAGTGATTTCACTCTAAGGAAGTCTAATTGATTTTTATGCATGTTGCAAGCTTTTGTAGTTGACCTGGTTAGTTTTTCTGGAGATAAACCTTTTTTTTTTTTTGCGAGTATACAACTTTTAATTCGGGAGACAGATTGGTTGTCGTATAAACTATGTGCATACAGAAAATTGTCCTTACGAGTGCTGTATGCATAGTGAAGATAGGCAAACAAATGTGCAGTATTGCTTCTGCTTTCTGGGAGTAATGGTGGTTTGCTTGGATGGCTTCTATTTCTTATTTATCTACTTGTATAATATTGGCAAAATGCTACTCATGGTAAAATTTTATTACCTCTAAGCAAAGGAGTAATTAGATGTCACGTTGAATTTTCCTTGTCTACACAATAAACAGTTTTCAATTTGTTTCATTAAACCTTCAACTTTTTATTTCGAGTCACAAATACCAGCTCAATAGAAGTCCTTACTATCATATAAAGACAAAGTTTAAAATGCTTAATATTGTATTTTACTCCTGTTTAAAAATAAATCCAAGCAACCATCAAAGCTGATATTGATGACTGGATAACTGCGAGATTATCAAAGTTTTCTGCAAAACAACTAATACAATGGCAGAACTAACATAAATAAAACGCTTGCGCAAAGGGCAACACAGTTTCACCAAGCCAAAAGAACAATTGCTTTTATGGTATGAAATACAAATTTTCATTTCATGAGGGCTCAAAAACAAGCCATCAAAATTCTAGTCACTTGAATATCCATCATCATCATTCTCATGCTCCTTCACAACCTTCTCAAGGAACCTCCGCCGAACTCCTTCGACAACACTTTCTCTTGATGGGTTACTTCCACTCTGACCATCATTTAGAACTGGATCTGATTGACAAAGAACTAATGCAACGCCTAAAATTTAAGGCAATAAATATGCAACTATTAGAATAACAGTTTTTACAATTCAAACTGTACTAACAAAAGACATGATTCATGATGCCAGAAAAAGAACCTCTTTGGTTGAAACAGAAGTCCACAATCAATGACCAACGAAATACAACTAACTGAACTAAATCAATCTAGTTCAACAGTTTTAGTACATATTTATGTTTACATAGCATAGTGGACATCTAGGTATGCCAATGACTTCTGATTTTGAGCATTTGATAAACTAGCTCACAAACTCAATAAGACAATATGAGACACCAGTAATACCTTCAGGAGTACATCTCCTGCCGAAGTTATGTAGACCGACATAATTTGCTTTCACTGCACCATTGTTGTATACCAGTAAAGTGGGAAGATTGCAATCTGGGTAGTTTGGTATGCAATCTGTGGATATAATCTTAACAAACTTAGTAGCAGGGTATCTGGTTGCCAATTCTTCCAAACATTTGAGCAGTACTCCACATTGTTGGTATCTATCGACCCCAAAAAAGAAATTCCCAAAAAGAAAAAAGAAAAGTTAGAGTCAAGCAGCAAGGTGGACTAATAACCAATGATAGATCAGAGATCAATAATATGTGAGACATACCCATCCTTGTAGAGAATCACAACCACCCACACATCAGAGGGGGCTTGAGACACCTCTCTCACAAAATCTGACCCTGAAATTGGAATCACTGATCCAAACCTCGGAGTTTTGGCTGCTACACTCATCTCAGCCAACCTCTTCTTCCTATTTTCACCATTCAAATAATAAGAAGAGAATCTATATATTCACCATTCCAAATAAAAAAGATAATCCATCAAAATCCCACGGGCAGTTATTTTTTTAGCAGCACTGGAAGCAGAAAAAATATAGAAGAAAAGAGCAGTACACAATTCCTTAAAGAGAAACACAGAATCTCACTTCTGCGAGCTCAACTCTGTAAATGATTCATCTATTTATTTTGGTTTCCACACAAACAAAAGAAAGTAAAAAAAACACCAAAATTCAATCCACAGGTCAACTAATTGATGAAAAAGAAAGAGTTAGACCTGTATTCTTCAAGGAACCGATCGTCGTCGAGATCATCCTCGAGTTCCTCGAGCTCTTCTTCCGTCTTGTTATCGATCCAGGACTTATCTTTTGGAATTGAATCTTCGTCTTGAGCTGGAGTGAAGGAAGGTGGCTTAAAAGCAGGAGGCTTTTCAGGTAAATTACCAAGCTTTCTCTGTATATCATCCCATTGCGTCGATGCTCCCTCCACATCCTTGTACACAAAGTGATAATCCCCCATCGTTTTTCTGCTGCTCTTCTTCTTCTTCTTTCTTCTCCTTCCTCCTACTGCTTTCGGTTTATGCTTTAGTATATGCTTTTACAATTTTATCCTTGTCTAAATATGGACCTAAGTTAGGATTTTGGGCCTCCAGCCCACCAAATTCGGCGCCCGTGGCCCCATATAAAGCCGAGTTGATTCCGAGTCTCTTTGTGAAAGATTCAAAACACAGTGTAAAGAGTGAAAATTTTTGGGTTGAGGAGTGAGTTTGGTTTTGTGTGATCGATTGATCCAAGGAAGGTGAAGATGAACAGCGTAGAATCAGTTGTGACGCAAATCCAAGGGCTATCGGGTAGCGTGTCGGATATTGCTGCTCTTCACACCTACTTGAAACAAGCAGACGAGTCGCTTCATTCTGAGTCCACTCGGTTGTTGCCTTTCCTCGACCAGCTTGAACCTTCCATACATTCTCTCGGTTACCTCTACATCTTGTAACTCCTATTTCTCTTCTTCTCCATTGCGGTCTTTTTTTTCTTTTATCTTTTTAACTATCTATTCTTTGTTTGATAATACTAGGGTTTAATTTCTTTAGGATTGGTTCATAATTTGTTGGTCCGATGTCTTTCAAAGTCTATGTTAACATTTAAGCGTAGCTCATTGGTCAATTTTCCTGGAAGATATTTATTTTTGTGTAGACTTAGAGTAGGCACTTTGTATGGTTTATATTGTTAAAGCTTCATTTTCTAATTTACACCACTGGATGATGGAAGTTAGTGGTAACTGGTAAGATGGAAAAATTCAAAATCAAAGTAAGGATGTGATTGTCACTGGTTCTGGTTGATAATTGTTATTTGTTAGCTTCATGTATTTGTTGCATTTAAGTGAACTGGATATGCAGAAATTATAAATGTGAAATATCTTCGAATACTGAACAATTTGCTCCTGTGGGGGGCCTTTTTCTGTTGGGAGTGAAAGACTTGTGATTATATACTTATATCTGCTTGCAGAGAGGCCTGTACAGCATCTCCAGTTTCTAAAGAGCAAGCGAAAACGTTGGTCATACTTTTTGCCAGGTTTATCACTTCTTGTGTTGCAGAACAAATTCGCTTGGCGCCTGATAAGTGTATTCATCTCTACTTTGAACCAAATTAAAATGTATTTGATGTGCGTTAATTTCTCAAACAGTGCATTATGTGTACCATTCATGTTAACTACTCTGAGCTTGCAGTCGTATCTGTTTGTAAGAGGTTCAAGGACCAAGTTATGATGCTTGAAGAACCTGTGCGTGGGGTCGCTCCAATGCTCGCAGCTTTACGAAAGCTTCAGTCTTCCAATGTACATTTGACCACTTTGCATCCAGACTTCCTTCAACTCTGTCTATTGTCAAAGTGCTATAAATCCGGTCTTTCCATTCTGGATGATGATATACTTGAGGTTGATCAGCCTAGGGACCTCTTTCTCTATTGCTATTATGGGTAAGCTGTTATTGCTGCACTACAGTTATTTGTGTTTCTTCTAGTTCACTATACTAAGATGCTTCTTTGTGGAATAACTTGTTTATCAAAATTTCAATTTCCTATAATGGATTATATGTTTTAGCTTGCTAATGTTCTGTTTTGCTTGAATATTTCCAATCAAATTTTCCGATAGTAAACTAGTTATAGTTTTCTCTGCTCCTTTTCAAGCAAACTAACTATGCATTTATAAGTTGAAAGAATTGAATTGCTAAACATCCAAACTGTTCTTTTACTTTTTATGTATTTATACTTTATTTTTATTTTATATGCATGAGTGTGTGCTATTTATAATTTCAATCAAACAAAACTTTTTTCTCACATCAAGTCTAAGAAGACCATCTCTTGAAGGAAGAATAGAAAGCATAAATAGATCCACAAATAAGATCCAATTACATCAAATCAAATTACTTTTATTTGACACACTTCTTTCAATAGCAATGTATTTGTATTGAAAAATGGTAAACAATTAAAAAAGAATTCATTGACTTCAAGCTAATGGATTCAATTTTAATAAATTATGTGTGTGCCTATATAGGTATTTTAGATGATAAATTTGTTGTAACATCCAGTAATTGTTTCGTACTCTTGATGGAGTTTGCATACTGATTGCTTTAGAGCAGTTTCAATTTTATGGATGTACTGTATCTGAAGCCTTGACTCAAGAAGCCTTCAGATATAGAGCTTTGGAAGATAACATTAATTGGGAGGGAAAATGATTTGCAATTTAAGTTGCAAGTATCTCAAACATCAAAAAGCTGATTCATGACCTTCAGAGTTAAATTGTTCTGATTGTCTTGATAGTAAAAGAGCTTATACGATTGATTATGCTTTGCCATAAGTATATGAATAAATCTAATGGAAGGAAAAGAAGACGAAACAGGGATGGTGATTTGTTTGAACTTAATAGTTACATTCTTCTCTAGGCTTTATGTGTTCAACAGATTTTTGTATTCAAGAGGAGTTTTTTTGAGGATGCCTCACAGTTGATCTTTTGGCAGTGGCATGATATGTATTGGACAAAAGCGTTTTCAGAAGGCCTTGGAGCTTTTGCACAATGTATGTCTTCTTTTTGTAAATGAGTTCCTTTATTTTGATAATCAGATTACATAAAGATTGCTTGGTCTGTTGATAATTGATATTCCTCCTCTCAGGTCGTGACTGCTCCTATGTCTTCTATAAATGCTATCGCTGTTGAAGCATACAAAAAGTACATATTGGTTTCTCTCATTCGCCAGGGACAGGTATGGTTTCTTATTTTAAGCTCACTCTTATGTCATATAAAGTGTAAAGATAACAATATACAGTCAAAGCAACTCCCATTTAAGTAGTACTTGAAAAATTAAATTGGTACGTACTGAATAGTTAAGAACTTTGATTTGTGTATCAATTTTCTTTGAAAGGGAAAATTCATCATTACTTGTTGGGATGTGTATGAGTGGCTAATTTTTTGGTGACAGTTCTCTACAAGTCTTCCTAAATATGCTTCTTCAGCAGCTCAAAGAAATTTGAAGAACTTCTGTCAGGTAATATTATGCTAAGAATATCTAGTGATTTATGGTTTATTTTCCAGTAGGACTTTCCATGATCAAGTGTTGATAATGATCCATGTTACTGCTGGTGCTCTTGATAAATATCTGGTCTCCAAATTGTTGATAAAGCTTACAAGAATACTACCACCAAGAGTTGCTTTTAGTGTCGAATAAGGAAAGCATCCTCATCCTCCTATATCCATAAAGAAATTTTATGCTAGACTGGTATTCCTTTTTTGTTTGGATGCTACTTTCTTTTTAATGTACATCTAAATTTAAAAATGAGAAAATTGCTATTTGGGTTTTCTTTATAGCATATGCAGAACATGATCTATCCAGCTTCCATGTGTAGGTTTCGATAAAAGTTTTATACAATGTTCAAGTTGAAAATATGCTTGGTCGAATCTAATATTAGATCTTCTGTTACCACACCATTCTTATTCCATGGCATTTGCATTCTATCTTCAACATGTATCTATGCTTAAGAAATCTAGCAGGTTATTTGTTGTCCATATTAAATGCTTCTCATCTGTATTTGCTTGCAGAATTTCCAATTTGGTTCTTGGTTGACCCATGAAAACTTTTGGCTGAATTCACATTTATTTTGTCCTTTAAGCAGCCTTACATTGAACTGGCAAGTACTTATAGCACTGGAAAAATTTCAGAATTGGAGACATATGTTCAGACGAACAAGGAGAAGTTTGAAAGTGTGAGCAGTCTGACTGGCATTCCTTTCAGTAACATTAATAACTCCAGTCTGAGGTTTCATTAAATTAGACACTTGGTTTCTTGATATTCTAATTGAGTCTCTCATTCGTATTGCAGGATAATAATCTTGGATTAGTGAAGCAGGTTGTATCATCCATGTATAAGAGAAATATCCAGAGATTAACCCAGACATATTTGACACTTTCCCTCCAAGATATAGCCAACACTGTGAAACTAAATAGTCCCAAGGAAGCCGAAATGCATGTTCTTCAAATGGTAGTTTCAATTTCTAAAAGCAAAACTGCTCTCTGGTGTACTTGACTATAAAGATTTGTGTTATTTTTCTTTCAGTTGCTGTATGGCTAACATATTTGTTATGCCAATTTTAGATCCAAGATGGTGAAATATATGCAACAATCAACCAAAAAGATGGTATGGTCAGATTCCTTGAGGACCCTGAGCAATATAAAACCTGTGGAATGATTAACCATATTGACTCCTCAATTCAGAGGTATGGCTACTAAACTTTCATTTGCCTGCAGTTCCCAGTTAACAATTTCAGGGGATAACATTCAACATATTTTACCTCAATTATTTCAGAAGTAGAAAAAATTTGATCTATTGAATTGTGGAACCAAATAAATCATCTGAAGCCATGAACTTGTCCAGATGTCAATTAACTTAGCTGAACAGGACTGGCAAAATGAAGCATGAAATTTTGAAACGTTATACCTCTAGCGATAAATAATTGAACAATTATCGGCCTTGTCTATTTGCAAAGTTGAAAAGTAGACTCTTTTTATTTAACTATTACAAACCCCTTCGATATTCTAGGATAATGGAACTGTCAAAGAAGTTGACTGCAATGGATGAACATATGTCATGTGATCCCTTGTACCTAGCAAAGGTAATTCTTACATTTTTGTATTATTATCATTTTTCTAGTAGGCATTTGCCAACCTTTGAAATTGGCAATTATTAATCATGTGATTGTTGTGTTAAATGTTCAGGCTGGGCGAGAGCGCCAGAGGTTTGACTTTGATGACTTTGACCCTGTTCCCCAGAAGTTCAATATATGAAGGCCAGTAGGTCAATATGTGATGAATCAAATACCTAGCAGAGTAGTAAATAGTGCTATAGGTCACAAATTTTGTTTTACGGATTCAATAGTTGGCAAATGTTCAGAGAGGGAATTGCGTTTTCTTCCTTTGTTTCACTAAAAAAAAAATAGCAGATCACTGAACCTGTGCTAATCTTAAGGATCAGAAAGCCAATTTCAGTATCAACTCCTTGTGGTCATATTTTGTATTAAAGCTTCTCTCGCCATTTTCAGGTTCCCTTTTTTTATTGATAAATAGTTTATGTTACTGCTCAGTGGATTGCTGGAACTAACAAAGTAAACATCAGAACTCAGTACAAGAGTCAGTTCAAATAATTGGAAACTCATTTAAGTTGATGTTTATTGCAATGAAGAAGTTCTACACCAGATGGCTTTTTCTTGGAGGTTTTATGTTATTGGGAATGAGCTTGATTAAGGGTCAATTTAGCTTGCCAGTCAATTCAGTTACAGTGAAGTTGAAGCATGAATACGATTATTAATTTGGTATTTTGAACAATCAATACAAATCGTCGGAAGTTGACACAGTAGTCACCAATTATAATGGCAGTATTGGAAGTCTGCAATTATATTACACTAAATCAAACCATGGATGTTGTTCGTTATCTTGCTTGTGAAATCAGATAAAGAAACTTCAATTTGATCAACATTTTTGCGATCCTCGTGACTTTCAGGCTTGAATATGGCGAGTAGTAGGCTCCAAAGGGGTTTTGTTAGGCGAACCGTGCAAATCTATCTTCCAAAAAAGAGAGGGTGGGGGTAATAGGTTCAACCCGGACAATCTCCAAATGGTTAGCAACATAATCCCCCCCAAAATAAAAGGCTCTAAGATTCCATGTATTAAAGAACCACAGATAACTTGCAAGAAAGCCGTCAATACTCAATACTATAATATGAAATATACAAAGCGAGAGTTGATGGGAGAATCAGAGAACCAATAGACAAGCTATTAACACAACTCCAAATTTTAAGCGCACAGAAAAAATGCTGGTTCCAAAGTGGGAAATGAGCCGATTGCTACAGAAAAACATTCAACTCTTCCTTTTTTTTTTTTTTTTAATTCCTTACAAAAGCAATAAAACAATGCCTAGCCGGTACAAGATGTACAAGAGTATCCCAAAAAGAAAGGGGAAAAAAATCATTTTGTTCTACCTATTTCAATGTATAGAACTAGAATACATCAGTACAAGAAATTACATCTAATCAAACCACACAAGAAAAGACGGGATTTAATTTACTTGGGTGCTTCTCTCTTTGCAAATCATGTGCCACTCCTGGAGCACAGCTGCTTGAAGAGCCATGTGCTCAACCTCCTCTGCTGTCAACTTTGACAAGGTTGCTGGTGCTTTAGGTTTACCATTTTCTTGCCCATCCTTCTTTTCCTTCTTATCTTCATCTTCATCTTCTTCATCTTCCTCTTCATCGTCTGATTTTGGAGTTTTCGGTGGTGGTTGCGCAGCTTTTAGCAATGCTATTCGTTCCATTGATATCCTAAGCCTCTCAGCAGCAGCTTCCTTCACTTCATCTTCAGGCATGTACTCCACCCCCCCGTCGGTAAGGTCATCCAACCATCCTTGTAAGTCTGATTCAATCTCCTTGGTGATTGACGCATCAGATGCTCGAACCACAAATTTGCATATCATAGTTGTTGTCTCATCACCAAGGTCCACGTTTCTGCTAACTTCACTGGCTCCAAATATCATCAATCCCACAAAGCCCCCAAACCAAGTTTTTGCAGCATAACAAAGCTGTTCAATCATAAAAAGTTAACCATATAAAGAATGATGCATCCATGTCTGGCTTCAACAAATTTTAACAAATAATCATTCTCAACCTTCTTAAATAAATAGATTACTTTTAAGGTTTTAGATACCATCTGTCGCCAGACAAAGCTCAGCAAATCTCAAAGTGGGTAAAAGAAAAGAATTCATTGAAACTAAAAACAAGACAAGTCTGATCAACGTAGGAGGACAAACTTTACCAGCAACAAAGTCCATCACACACACACACACACAAAAAAAATAAGGGGGGGAAATATTTGCAAGGCATTAATGATCTCAACACCAAAATAGAGAAGTATTTTCCTCACCTGAAATCCTGCCACTGTCCGGATAATGTGGGAACAAACTCTGTGGAATGGCTTGGAGGACAAAGATTTCAATCCACTAAGGAATGGAGAAGACCCATATTGTTGCGCAGCAGTAGCCTTGAAGCCACTTCCTTCATAGAGATATGCACCAGTATACTCCACTATAGCTGGTAAACTAGGCCACAGCCGAAAGAACTCAACAGGTGATAGATTATGGGGCAACAGAAGCTCAGTCAACGGAATTTTATAAGGCTGACACCTCAAAATCACAGGTTCTCCTAGTTCTGGTCTCAAGCTTCTCTTCTGCCTCACGATTTGTGGATCCTCCTCAGCATAGTCACCGTCATAATCTCCAATTGCACCACTTCCATAGAATGGGTAGTATAAGACTTGTACCCAAAGGGCACATCTCTCAAAGTGTGACACACCCACTGTCACGCTACAGGGTACCGGATCCTGGAAACAGAACAGAAGTTATAAGAAGGAAATAAATTAAAAATTTAGCAAAAGTGGGAAGCTATTTTATCTACTTTGTATGACTTGCATAACAGCTAAAGAAACATGCAATCTTTGGAAATCCAGAACTCGATAACCACATCAAGAAATACTGAAATATCTTGTTAAGAAGTCCATGCTACTAAAGAAACAGCTTGAAACCTCTCATAAACCTTTAAGATACTTGTAAAAGCATATACAATAAACAGACTTGATATGAATACGTAGAAAGTCATTTCAGTGGGTTCTCTGTGACCTCAATAGTATGAATCATGAAAAGCAGGTGACTCTGAATAACTTCCTGAACACAGACACCATTCAGTGACGAAAATGGTTTCTAGCATCTTGAGGAACTGGTTCCATCTTTATGAAAACAAAACAGAACAAAACAAAGAAAAAGCACATTATAATATTCCCCATAATCATATCTACACCAAGAAGAGATATCATGAAACCACAGATTAGAAACTACCTGGAATCCTTACACTTCAACATAAAGGATGGCATGCAATAAATTATAGTCCCTAAATGATATGTACCCCTAGATAAGAGATACTACTGAAACCACAGAATGGTAACCGTGTTCATCAAGCATAACAAACAACATACAGACATGAACACCAAACCTCATTTTACGAATAGAACCATGAAAAAGAACACCATACAAGGGAAAGGGGAAAAAGAAAACTAAGATGGCATTGCATGTGATGTTCAGAATGTGACAAATTTTAGGCAAAAAATGGGTTTGAAACATGTCAACAAGATACCTGTGAGACAAGATTTCTTAGCTGCCGCACAGCCTGGGGAGATCCATCCATAAAGTACAATGCACCAGATAATCCTACCCGAATATCCACTCGATTGAGTTCAAGTTCGGTCATGTTCAAAACCTGGAACCAGTTCACTAGATTAACAAATAGAAAATCCAGAAAATCCACTTCAGATCACAGACAGTAGAGAGTTCAAAAATAAATATGAGCAATGACTCTTAATCATTTAATTTCTTGGATTTACTGAAACATAACCTCAAAGGCTAGAGTATCACCTTCTTCGCACACTCCATGTTTCATTGAATCAATGTATTCATTGATCTTATGATACGTAAAACTTAATAGATTTATAGAAATCCTTCCAGTGAAAATCACTGACTATATGTATTATATCATATTGTGGATGAAGTTTGTACATCCCAAATCAAGCATCCACCACCATATGGTCCTATAACTTCTACTATAGTGTCATCCTTATGCTATGCAAATATATTCTTCTAACCAATAATTCATTAACTCGTTCCTCAACAACTTATGGTGCCATGTTGTGGAAGTGCATCACCTAGAAAACCTTTTATACTGATTTGTCTTATCATATAACATGAAAACACAAAAATATTGGTCACAACAATCGTGTGTATAGAAAAAACTCTTAACCTTCAGATGCAGAGAGATCCTTCCGTCACCCGAGTCTGCCAAATGATAAGCTTCAATATAGCATGGGTCACTGCTACCAGTCAAAGTAGTTGCAGCTGGCATAACCTTGAGTAATTTAGAATCAATTCCTTTTGTCAGAAAAATAGTTAATTCACTAGGGTTTGGCCTCCAAAGCTCTAGAATGGCCTTGTGAACCAACCCTTCTAATTTTCTGTCCTGCGCCGCAGCTGCTTCATAAAATTGAACAGTTAGTTTGTGGTGGCTAAATGGATAGTCTCCTCTGGCTTCACTTACCCCAGCCCACCTAAAAAGATAAACATGCGTCTTAATTCCCATCACAGCAAAGTACATAACATAGTTTAAAGAGAGAAGGCACTGTACTGAGAGAAACCAAATTTGAGAAGCACCTTATTGATGTCAATGTGACTTATTATGTAGCTTATTAATTAAATGTCACAAGCTGTTGCATTAGTATTTAGACATGCAACAACCAGAACAAATGCAACTAGTAAAAACAATACTTGAACCATTTCATATCAAATTTGAAGTTATGGCACTAAGATAAATGCACACCTATTATCTGGATGGCTCTGAACATATTTTATTCTCTGCAATATCAAACGACACTGATGCTTGTTGACAGAATCAGACAACCCATTGTTCCTGAACTCTTCCAGCTCTTTAGTCAGTAACAGGCCCGCCCTAGGATCACGTGATCCTAATCTCTGGGCACTCAGAAGCACTGCCTGGACATCTTGAGGTCTATTTGATGTATTTGCAGATGAATCAATGTTGAACAGGACCTTATGGATATTTGAAACAATAATATTCAATGGATCCTCAGGGTCATCAGCTAGAAGTGGATCCAGACCATCTAGATTTATGTGTTCTGCAATTGCCCAAATAAGGCGACCCAGAACTCTTGGTGTGCTCACCTGTTAAATTTAAAAAATTAAGTTAGCAACTCTTCCTCCATGTCTATTTTAGCTAAAGCAAATAGGAACAATATTAAAGTTTATGCATCTAAAATCAGAAAATCTTAAATTGATACCCCTTGGTTTAATGCTTTTTTATCCTAGAACTATCAGTTATTTTCCGTTCCCACTGCAGTATCAATTCGAACCACTCATTAGAGTTTTGTTTGCATAACAAATGCCTGGAGTGAAGTAACTGAGTAGATTAAACCAAATCTGTACTAAAACATTGTCAGCCTAGAAGCACAAAAACAAAGAAGTTTTAAGTTGTTTAAAAGAATAGAGAATTATTAGATTCGAACAAACATTTTGCAACTTCACTATGCTGCATGGATAATATCTAAGTTCAATTTCATCTTCTGCGCAACAGATGCAGAATACAAGAATCATTTTAGTGATAATGGTTATGAACCCTTTCATAAAAATGTCTAAACAAACCAGAGGTTTATATAACATTCAACCAAGGCCATTATCAAACAAGGATGAACATTATTCTACTCCCTGGCAATCACTTAACAGTCGCAAGAAGCATGCAATGATTAATCCTCATCAGGAACTATGTCCAACACTCCAAAAATGAAAATAGAACACAAATTACACAATACAGAGTGGTGAAAAACTCTACTAACCTTTCAGTTACAAAAACCAAATATGAACATAATAACATGAATCAACATCAACACATGCCATAAAGCTGAACAATGAACACTTTGAATAATGGTGCATGATCATTGGCTATTAGTCACTTAAAATGTTGCTGCAAGTACATGTAATATCCGGTTTTCCAGTGTGATAATGCATACCTCGCGTAGATCCTTCACAAGCTCACGTTGCAAGTTCTGCAGTCTTGTCTCGTTTAAAATCTGATCCTGAGAAGCACCATCTTTAACAGTTTTTACACCTCCTCGTGTGTCATAGATATGGCACAGCCTTACAAGCAACTTCAAATAGCAATCGATGGCATAGGTCCTGCCATCACAATCCCATTTGACACAAGGCCTACAAACTTCCACTACTTCTAGAGCTGGCTCAGTCCAGTTCAGTGCACCATACCCAGTTCCATAAGCCAAAGCTCCAATCACTCTGCTCTCCATTCCAGAGTTCTTTTGTTCAGGCAAAGGTAGAGACAACTGAAAGCAACTTTCCACCAGTGATGCCACCAACTCCTCCCTAAATAAACTTTTACTTGTTACAAAATTGAGATCGTCCCTAATCCTCGGGTCTTCAAAAAGTGAAGCAATGTCAGTGCCTGCAACAGGTTTCTGCCCTCTTCGAACACTTTCCTTTGCGAAAAGGTCAACACAAAGAGCTGTCCTACAAATACATGCTAAAGCATGCATACGGTCTGATTCTGCTCTCAAATTTCGCACCATCAGAAGCAACCTTTTAAACAATGAAACCTTCAAGGAAAAACTTTACAGAATCAAATAACAACTAAAACCAATATGAAGATATACTTATTATCAAACATTGGAATTCCCTGCAAGATTTCTTAACTGCACATCTTCATAGGAATTCAATTAGTGATATGAATAGAAAATGTAAGCTCAAAGATTCATTTTTGCATCAAGACCCATGAACATATATCCTGATCAAATTCTAGCCATAGCATACAAACAAACCAAACTAGTTTCCAACATTCTCTCTAAGGTACCAACAACTAGGAAGAGGAGCTTAAAGAACTACTATGTGTTAATGTTATTCTAACTTTCTTGCTGCTTTAAATGATAAACGCAAAAACTTTGTTCCCGTACATAAAAGAAGTGAAATTATACCTGCATATGAAGATCAAGGAGGTGCAAATTTGTAACAACTGCTCGAACTATACTTTCCCTTGCCGAAGAAAACTCCTGCCTATCCCAAAGAGTCAAAATGGCAATAATAGATTGGGAAGCCCACTCCGGCTTGCCTCCAGGCACATCAGCTAAGTACAGCATGTTTATGCCAACCTCAAAAATCAAGGCGGGATCCAATGAAGACGCTAAGAAGGGTACTAAATGCGTCACAACATCAGAAACCCCAACTAATTTCTCTGCAGTAGAATCCACCACGGTACCATTGGCCACAGTGTTTGTCGACTTAAGAAGCTTTCTGATTACCTCCAAGTTTCCGGATGCCACTGCTTTTACTGAATACACGAGTGGAAACACAGTAGCCCTAAAGTTCTCCACGGGTAAGATCAGTGATCTTGACATTAACGCATTTCTTCTCTTCCAAACAAAATCAACCATCGACGAAACCCAATTGGACCTAATCGCTAATGAATTTTCGCTATCAACTAGCTTATCGCCCGCTAATCGGCTCATTCTCTTGGAATCAAACTCCTGAAACAACCTGCCAACCGATTCAAACGCAACTTTGGCAACATTGTCAGATTTATCCAACATGTTCTGCCCAATGCGCGCCCACCATTTGGAAACCTTCTCAAGTAAGTTCACATTGTTCTCACACAAAGTCACCATATCATCACGAGCCAATATACAACCAAGGGTTTCAGTAATTGAAAACCGCAAATTATCGCTAGAAGAATCAAAACAGGCGGAAATTTCAGCATTAGAATCCATGATGAGCTTAGAAAGCGAATAGGAGGGCATAGCAGCGAGAATAGAAACAGCAGCAGCAGTGACATCAGGGTCAGGAAAGTGGAGATCAGACCGAACACCAGTACAAACAGACTCCCAGAGATCGGCGGTGAGGCGAGTGGAGCGAATTAAGTCAAAGGAAAGCTTCTTACAAACAGCAGAAGCAGGGGCAGCGACGATCTCTTCGACGGCGGTCTTAGCAATGACAGAAATGTCACGGCCGGCGGCGGAATGCTGGAGAGCTTGGAGGAGAGCACCAGATTGGCGTAAAGCGTCACTGGAGCGGAGGTCCGCTTGGATCTGAGCAAAGATTATATCCATCTTGGTCTACAGAGAGACCAAGAAATTGGGTGAAAATGGAGAAAGTGGAGGTTTGTGTTAGGAATATTTGGACATAAATGAAAAAACTTTTCTTCAATTTTTTTGATCGGAGAGTATGAGAAAGAGATACAGATGGCGGTGGCCTGAGTTTATTTTTCAGTTGAAATCTAACGGTTGGGTCCCACCCCAGTGCCAATGACTTTTTTACCATCTTAGCTACTCATTGTGATTTATTTTACCGAAAAAATTCACTCCGTCCTCTTCTACAATTTCAGTAATTTTCACATAATATTCCATAAAAAAGAAATTACAGAACTATCAAATTATTTAGTATGTAAAAAATTGTTAAATCATAACCAAAAAAATGGATTGTATTAAAATAATGTGAAAAATATTTGAAACATAAACATAATACATAAAAATAATTCATAGAAACTTAATAAAAAAATAACTATGTTAATTTTTTAAAAAAATATATAAAAATAAAATTTTCAAGCTATAAAATACTGCATGTACGGTGGTATTTATAGATTTTAACGGCATTTCAACCGTAAGAATTTCATATTCAACTCACATAGTGAATAAATCGAACATGTGTTTATAAACCAGTTGCCTGTTAAGAGCCGAATTACGCATTTTGCTAATATTTATATATGTTTTTAGAGAAAAATAGTATATCTAAATATGTCAATGTCCCACATATAATATCAATTTTCTAAACAAGCAGATGCACCAACACGTCCAGAATGATTATTTAAAAAAGATATTTTTTTTTTATGTTATATTAATGTACAACTCATTTTATACTACGAAGCATTTGTAATATGTTGTGAGAAAAATAAACAATGTTATTTTGAATTATAGTTTTGAGAACATTATATTGTGGTATAGTTAGACAAAAGAAAACATTATTTGCTTCAATCATCATGTCATTGTTAAAAATGTATAATGTATATTAGTTTTGTAAAAGATTACATTTTAAAGTAATTAATAGTATACAAAAAAAAAAAAAACGATGCATTTGTTTTATTTTCTTTCAAATGCAAATCGAAAAAATTGAAAATTAGGCTTAAATTTATTTGAAATTAAAAATTTTACATTTAATAATTTTAGTCTTATGCTTTGATCTGTCATAATATATATTATTAATTAGGATGGATGAAATCAACTATATTTGGTACATCCAATTATAAGCAAAAACTGAAAATTAATCCAATTAATCAATTTACCAAGAACATTCATCCATCATATATCATCTCCATTACTTTGTATAACTATTTATATTTTAAAATATCTCTCACATTTTGCACAATTTTTTTTATTCGTGTTTCCAATTATTCGTGGAAATTATTTGGATAGAAGATATTTCTACAATTACTATTTTTTTGTACTCTTGTTGATGTTGCAGCTCTGCTTTAATAAAAGTTTGCTGATTTTTTTTTTTTATTTAAAAAAAAAAAAAGCTAGATGTATTCAAGGTTACCATTTTTACCTTAATGGTTTTTTTTTTTTTTTTTATAATAGTACACTTAGTATCCATTAATACAAATTTGTAAAATAAATAATTATATTTTAGTATTTTTAATACTCCAACTATATAATATTAATAATTTTTTTTTTTTTTTAAATTGGGCAATGAGTGTTTTTTTATTTATGTTTAAAAAAAAGGAGTAATTGTGAAAGAGTAAGGTAGATATTTTTGTTTCCCTCCAATCCAATCTGATCCGACTGCAGAGGAAGTCACAACAAGAATTCTCTGGTTTCATCCTTGATAG
This sequence comes from Euphorbia tirucalli, assembly GCA_039660915.1. NCBI lineage: Eukaryota > Viridiplantae > Streptophyta > Magnoliopsida > Malpighiales > Euphorbiaceae > Euphorbia > Euphorbia tirucalli. The sequence goes on from CM077638.1 coordinate 11,040,947, forward strand.
CAAATTCTTATCCCCAAATCAAAAATGTATTGACCCTACTTCACCTTCACCTTCAAAAATATCTCCATTTCTCTTCCACAGTCTCTCAATCCCAAATGGAGGTCGCTTCTCTGCACGACAAATGCTTCTCTCCTCTTGCAGTTTTCTCTAGGGTTTCAATCTCTCCATGCAACATCCCTGCCCGCTCCCTTTCTTTCCGTTCTATTCGCCGGAGGAACTTTTGCTCCGCTTCCAGCTCCGACACTTTGGTGGCTAATTCGAGGAAGGATGATGAGAAGAATTGTACCACTCCTAGTAGAGTTGTCAGCAAGAAACAACACGATGACCAGGATTTGAAAGCTTGGATGCATAACAATGGATTGCCTTCTTGTAAAGTGGTTCTTAAAGATAGACCTTCTCATGATGCTAAGCTTAGTTCCATTCATTACATTGCTGCCAGTGAGGATCTTCAGGTGGTTCTCAAAACCTTGCTTTTTTTTTTTTTTCTTATTCTTCTTTTTGAGCGTAGGCGGAGCTTTTTAATTGTATAATTGCAGGCGGGCGATGTTGCATTTTCAGTTCCGAGCTCCCTTGTTGTGACACTAGAGAGAGTGCTAGGAAACGAGACCATTGGTAAGGTGCAATCTCACTTTTTATCGTGGTTCGTTCATGTAAGATTCTGTTTCTTGCTAGACAGTGATATGGGAATTTAGTTGGCTTGTATTGCTTTTTAAGTGGAGGCTTATGGATTTGAAATTACCATGAAGTCGAATTGCACATAGTTTCTGGAAATGGATTAGGTATTTTCAAGCCTATTATATTCAGCTTCTTAATGACGTTGTACAACGACTTAGGTTTTATGTCTAGCATTATGGCTATTACGTGGTACACATATGGGAATTCCTTGAGTCTTCTTCGTCCACATGGGAATTGCTGATGGGGAACATCTTGCGTCTTAAACTAATTCGTTTTATGGTTTATAGGGCCATGATTGTGCATTTCCTGTGAAGTTTTGTACTTTATTGGACTATGTATGTGCATAATCATGTCTCTCCTTAAAAGAATGATAAGGCCCCAAAATTTTTAAATTGGCCCCTGGGATGAATTTCGTTGTTAAGATGTCCGGCTTCCATGATTGAATGAGCTTGATATCTTTTTCTTTTGCTTGTTCTTTCATGCAGCGGAACTATTGACCACAAATAAACTATCAGAATTGGCATGCTTGGCATTGTATCTTATGTACGAGAAAAAGCAAGGAAAGAAATCATTCTGGTATCCGTATATAAGGGAGCTTGATCGTCAGCGTGGTAGGGGACAGCTAGCTGTAGAATCTCCACTTCTGTGGTCAGAAGCTGAATTGGCATACCTGACTGGTAGCCCCACTAAGGTGCTGGATTCCTGTACTCACTTATCTTTGATGATAGATTCTGTATCATACTTTTACTTGCCTTCCTTGCATATCCAAGTTGATGAAAAGCTCTTTGGTTAACTTAATCATGTTCAAAGACATAATTCTATTGTTGTTGACGCAGGATGAAGTTCTTGAAAGGGCCAATGGAATCCGAAGAGAATATGAGGAGCTGGATACTGTCTGGTTCATGGCTGGCTCTCTGTTTCAGGTTATATACACAACTGTGCTTGTTAATCAGAAGTATTTTGTTATTTTTTATTTTACCTAATTGCTACTGTGAAGAAAATTGAACATTGGTTGATTGTTCATTTGTAATTTGCAGCAATACCCATATGATATACCTACTGACGCCTTTCCCTTTGAGATTTTCAAACAAGCTTTTGTTGCAATTCAGTCCTGTGTGGTGCACTTGCAGGTAAATTTGTTCTTTTAACAATGATTCTGATTAATTTCATAATCATGGCTGTATCAGTCTTTGTATCTCATGTAATTATTACATTGGAAGGCTCTACTTGGGTTATTTTTGTGGATAAGATTGCAATTTTTACTTGTTAATTCCTATTACTTTACATTTTATCTTTAAACAACTCACTCCTAAAGAATGTAGCGTGATGAGGTGATCTACATTGTAACTGGTGCTAATATACTGATGGTAACTTTTTCAATGAGAAATAATTGCATCAAATAATCTCTGTCCAGATATTCTTAACATACTTAGCCAAGTAGTTCAGACTGAGAGCGTTGATAAGTGATATGATCACTAACATTAAGTGGTTATGACTACTGAACTTTCTGTGCAACGTGTAATTGCTGTTGTACCCTACACTCTCTCAAAAGTTAAAAAAATTATTTTTGGCATGTGTGAACTGATGCTTCATTTCTACAGTGTTTAACTAGCATCAAGTGCCCATATCACAAGCATGATATCAATTATATGGTCTTCCTATGATCCCTGTTGACATTTTCTTATCTTAATATGTGCTAACAGTTTCTCATAAGATGTTCTCTTTTCGTATAGCAAGCTTAGTATGTCTATGCCCTCTTGTGATATGTCTTTGAATAACACATTGATAGGCTGTTGAATGTTGACCTTTGTCTTCAGAAAGTCAGTTTGGCTCGGAGATTTGCTTTGGTTCCTCTTGGACCCCCTTTGCTAGCTTACTGCAGCAACTGCAAGGCGATGTTAAGTGCTGTTGATGATGCTGTAGAACTAGTGGTTGATCGCCCGTACAGGGCTGGGGATCCAATTGTTGTCTGGTATATGACAATGCTCTAGCAGCCCAAGGCCCAGTTTCAAGTTTCTCCGTTTGGCCTTCGTATTGTCATTATTAAATTGAGGTTTGTATTCTTTTTAGGTGTGGGCCACAACCTAATTCAAAATTGCTTATAAACTATGGTTTTGTTGATGAAGATAATCGTTATGACCGCATTGTGGTGGAGGTATTTTATTTCTTACTCTATTTTGTATTCTTATTTGAAATTTTTTCTTTTCCAAATCAATTATGTTACTTTGCACTATGTACGTTATGTTATAGGCGGCACTCAACACTGAGGATCCTCAATATCAAGACAAGAGAATGGTTGCACAAAGAAATGGCAAACTATCAAAACAGAAATTTCATGTATGACTACAAATTTTATTGCTATGAAGTTTGTGTATGATTCTTTGGGTCTGTAATGAGTCATTGCTACAGATAAATGTGGGGAAGGAAAAAGAAGCTATCAAAGATATTCTTCCTTATTTGCGATTGGGCTATGTATCAGATACTTCTGAGATGCAATCTGTCATTTCTTCTCAAGGTCCAATTTGTCCAGTAAGTTCATTTGGATATTATCTGCTGTATCATCTATATTTTTATTATCATTAGGAAATTGAGATTCAGTTTTCTTTTAATAAATCTTAGATTCTGGTTGGTTGAAGTTTCACTCAACTTCATGTCTATATTAAAACATGCTTTTTCTGGAAACTAGGGGTTTTGGAGATGTATTGTTACTCTTATATTTCCTTGGCGGAAATACTGGTAGAACAGTAGCACTGCAGGGAAATCCTGTGCATTGGTGGAGTGCGATGTTTAATTGCTTATGGTTACACTAGTACACTTCTACAGAATTGCGTTTGACGTTTCCTACACCAATCTACCATATCTAGAAGAGAAATTTTCACTTCTAACTTTTTCTTCAATTTAACTCTATGCAGAATATGAAGTAACATAATGATTTGTTGGAAACTTTTTATTTTTTTCCTCTGGGTTCATAAATTGGATCTTCCTTTTAATTGTAAAATGTTGGTTGCTATAGGCTAGCCCATGTATGGAACGAGCTGTGTTGGATCAACTTGCTGATTATTTCAAGAGACGCTTGGCTGGTTATCCTACTAGTTTGAGTGAAGATGAATTGATGGTACTTTTTTCTACATCAAATCTTTTGTTTTTCGTATCATTATCTACTCATAATAATTGAATAAATGTTTTGTTATCTTGTCTACTTTAGTTGGCAGATCATAACTTGGACCCTAAGAAACGAGTTGCTACTCAGCTGGTTAGATTAGAAAAGAAAATTCTTAATGCATCTCTTCAGGCGACAGTTGATTTCATAAACCAGTTACCTGATGATACTGTCTCCCCATGCCCTGCTCCTTATGCTCCTATATTGAAATGAAAAAGGCATTTCTCTATCACTCTCTGTCTCTCATAAACATATACATGCACACACATGCAGATGCATTTGTACTGATTCATTTCAACAATGTTTGTTTGTGATAATTTTCTTTCCAGAAATCATCATTTGCCTTGTGGATCTTGCCAATTTGTAGAAATAGTTGACTCATGGTTCCACCTCAATTTGCCAGGTTTGTTGAATGAAGCCTGAAAATGCTACCATAGATTATTGCTTTCGTGTACTTCAGGAGTTGTGACAAATCTAACTAATGTATTTATGTGGATGATTATATTTTGAATACCTGAAATATTATCGAAGTTTAACCTGAAGTATTAGCATAATCAATTTTGTAACTTTTCTCAAATGAAACTAGCATTTTAATCAAAGAAATTTAAGTTGCAAATGGATGCAAGATGAAATTATTATATTTGAAGAGGGCTGGCCTTTGAAAATATTGAGTGCAGGTAAAAACAATTGTTCTGTTAAAATTATGGTAATTGGATACAGAAAATAATTATTACACTTCATTATCATGCTATTGTACCATTGAATACTTTTATGCTTACGATATGATAATATCATTTTTGGAGGGATCTTCTAGTCAATCACGGTACAGAACTGAAGTCATCCACTTTTTTTCATCATATGTTTAATTACTCTGCTATTTGTGACTTCAGCCTGATAGAGATCTATTTATGGGTTAGTAAGAAACTTAAATTTGTTGCGAAGAAAATATAATGAGAGTTTGTTGGACTTGGTCTTTAAGCAACTTTCCATGTCTTTTTTCCCCTTCCTATTCATGATTTGATTTTCCAAAAGTTAGTTGAAATTGTGAGCTCCCACATATAATTGTAGAACTGTAAAATGCGTAGTTTTTATTCTCATTACTGCTATTTATTGCCTGTAATCTAATTTTAAGTTCACAGCCACTCTCTTCAAAGTATCATTTTAGGTAGATAAATGTAATTGAAAAACTCTTTTTGTTTTGCAGGTACATGTATTTGACTGGATACAACTTAACCCAGTTGATGTAATATTTGAGGCCTTTTAAGAACGTTACATGTCTGATTTTCCACTTAATTGACGAGATGATGTGGCTCGGTTGATTGGTCCTTCATCAGCATAGGCTAACTGGCAGCTTCTTTATGTTCTTTGTCCTTTATTCAATCGTTTTGTTCTGTCATCGTCTGGGGGGATTTATATGGGTTTTTGACAAGTACAAAGGGAACACGCAACCGACAAACATAGCCGTGGGATTCAATTTGGCATTTCTGCCCATTTGTAAATGTGGAAATAGATTTCCTCGGTTGAGTCGTTCACTTCTCTTTCTTCTCTTCTGTAACTTGTATATTTGAGTAGAAATAATTTTTTAGCTCTGAGATTTTTTGATGAAATTGAGTACTGGGTCATGTTATGTAAATGTTATAAAGTCAAATGAAGCATTAAGATCTTTTGAATTTTTTTCTTGTTGAGAATACATTGGTCTGAAGCTCATTGGTGAAATAACTTCCTGAGCCTGATCATCTCTGTAAGTTTGCCAGTGCAAGCAGTTGACAACTATTAGGTCTGAGAATAGCAAATGATTCACCAGTAAGATTACATACCAAAATCTCGAAATGGCCAACGATAAATATGGATATCTAATATTTTATTTTTCTTTTGTTGGAATACAATATCTAATTTAGAATATGCATGTGCTGGGATACATTGAAGCTTTGGATAACTTTATTTTGAGAGAAAAAAATCAGTAATTTGAATAAATTTGAATAAATTTGAATAGTTCAATTTTTTCTACCTCCCAACTGAGGTTCTATGATAACCACCTTAGCCCCCAAATACATGAAGTTGAACAAATTAGCAATATTGATCCACTTTTTTCTTTCCCAAAATTTCAGACAAAAAAACCTATTTGACTTGATTACAGGTATTTAATTCATGGAAACAAAAAGAGAAGCGAGTCATCATGGAAGTTGAAGTTGAATCATAAATGCAATTTGGTTCTCCACATTTCTCCAATAACTTTCTGAGGTTGTGGATTGTCCGGTCCTCTGTCCCGTTGTCCAGATGTGAAATACAGCCATCCATCCCAAAAACCAGCAAGGGTAGTTTTTACCCGAAAGGGAAGCTTTCCGATTACCGACCATGTCTGCAGTTTTACATATATCAAAATTTCTTGCAGAGTTTTAACCAAATGAATGATCACAAAATGGCACTAGTAGATATACAATTCCCAAAATTTTCATTTCCAAAACTACATAGGTGTAGGAGAAGACTAATACCAGTGTATCAACATGAAATTGGAAGACCTCCCCAACTAGGATCATTCTTTTGGTAACTGGGTGCTTTTCTGTTGTACCACCAGTAATTATAATTGAATTGTTCACAAGTACCCAAGCACACTCAATGTGGGAGTCTGGTTTAGGCATTGAAGGTAAAGCTTTCCACTTCATTTCACTGTCTAGCATATAGACATCACCATAAACAACCTGAAACAACAAAGACCTTATATATTACATGTGATCATGATCATAGTAGAGATCAATCCATTGTAGGAGCTCATATACCTCGTTTCTCCTAGAGCACTTGAAAATAGGTGATCCGGGTTTTGCCATGAAATCACCCTCCTGACCACCAATTACAAGAAGCTTATCATTGACCACAATACAAGCCCTGTTTAAAAGAAGCAAAATTAGTGATTAGATAACAGAAGACAATTCACACTGTTTTGATTTTTTTTTTTTTTTCTTTCATACAAGTGTCATAAATTGATCTCCAAAATTTTTCCCATGATAGAACATAGAAAATGTTGAAAGTCAAGAAACCTATGTGGTCCTCCACGAGGAATGGGTACTTCAGTTCGCCAATCGTTTTCCAATGCTTTACCATTTTTAACTGCAATACTCCAATGTTCTACTCCAGGCGTGTGACGATTTTCCTTGCTGCCACCCATCACGTGTAGCCTGCCTCTCCATAATTGAGTTGCTGGAGCATACCTGGAAAATCTCTTTGTTAGGTCATCTAACACCAACTAAATAGCTTCAGCCCACAATCCCTATTAGCACTTTAACACATCTCTGATAGAACAGCATTGTTCTTTTAGCATAAACAGTAATTCTCTCTTCCTTTTGATGAGGTGCAGCAACATAAAATATAGAAATGAGCTTAATAGCGAGCTATAATCTAATAAGCAATTGAAAATTCTCTTTGCCAGATGGAATGCATTCAATATAACATACCCTAATTTTGAATCAAGTTACGTACCTTGGTACAGGTAGTGGAGGCATGCTACGCCATTTCTTTGTCTCAGTGTCAAGTGAAAAAGTAAGAGTTATAGCTGTTCTACATTGAGGACCATACTGTCCTGAAATAATATATATGTATCTTCCATCAGTTGCTATCCCTAAATGTGAATGTGCCATCTCTTTCGGGGTGCTAAACCTTTCTCCCCATGTATCATCAGTAAAATTGTAAACATCAACATGAGAGTGCACCTATAAGGCACAAACAATGGCTCAAAGTGAGACGACAAAAATAGCATTTTCTAAAATCACATGTACTAAAACATTTTTTATATGTAAGAAACAATTTATATAAAATGGTAGCAATGAAAGCAATTATGCAAGAGTTGAAAATGATAAAAGATCCTCACATGGTTAATGTTGCCATATCCTACAAATACATATAAAAGGTTCTTGATCTGTATTGCATAGCCGTCAAGGCGCGGCACTGGTGCAGATGGCATTTGCTCCCATTCTAATTCGGGTGCTGGTAAATCAGCAAAAGTTGCTGGTAAGAATCTCTCTGCAGCAGCTTGACGGTCTTTTTTCCCTTTAAGAGCTTCATTCTGCAAATAAATCTTAAAAGCATAAGAATAATGTAACAATTGGCAAATGAGTTGTGGCTAGTTTGCATAAAACATGAAATAGATTCCTTCCTTAGATGAAATCCATGAGAAAAAGGAACAAACTACCAATAACCAAATTCCCCCAGTGAAATAGAGGCTTGCAGGTATTAACATGATGCTACATCATTATAAAGCACTAGTGAAAATAATCAATTTAAATCCACACTAGAATCTTTCTGTTATTCGTTTTCCTTAGTTTTCTCGGTAACCAAACGAGCATGACCAACGAAAAGAAACACAAGACTCATACAATCATATCCATCACATTGAAGAAACACAAAAATAATACTAAAAAAAGAATATTTTGATAAATGAAGAGCAAGAGGCAAATTAGAGATAAGGTTAAAAAGAAAACCTTATGATCATTGTGGGAAGTGGAATTGGGGAATAAAATAGTCCCAGATTTCTGAAGAGCCCAATTGGAGGAAAAGGATCGATAAGCAGAGGAAATGGAGAAAGATGATGACCAAAAGATATCTGCAATGAGAACAGCACCAAGAAGACCAGCACAAGAATAGAGAAAGACTAGATTTTTGGAGACATATTTGCTTGATCCAGTTCTTGCCATTTTCAACCAAATTCAACGAACAAGAGAAAACCCATTGGGGAAGAGAAATAGGGCGTTTCATGGAGAAGAATTTGATGGAAAAAACACAGGCGCCAATGGTTTATTGTTGCGCCATGTGCTCCTGTTTTCATTTTCAAAGCTTAAAAAAAAAAAAAAAAAAGCATCCTTAGTCCCCGAACTTTATAATTTTATAATTCGTCCTCTGAATTTTTTTAAACACATGGAATATAGTTTCTTGCTTTCAAAAGTACTAGTCCAAACTTGACACTTTTTTTTTTTTTTGGTCTCGAATAGGCTATAGTATTTGTTAACTAGCACGTGACATAAATTTTTAAAAAAATTAAAGATTCTAGAATACATTGAAAAGATCTGAATCATACTTTTTATACAAGTCTGCGATAGTTACAAATGTAAACCATACCTTTGATTTAGTCTTATATGTCTATAAAAATTATATCATGTGAAAATCAATAATACTATAACCCATACGAGAAAAACGTATCTAAATTTGACTAATATTTTCATAACATACAAATTATGTATTCAATGTATTAAAAGTTAATTAATGTGAAAATCACAAAATCCATAAAAATTGCGAGGAATTTAGGATCCTTTTTGCTTTTTTTATCCGCATGGCAAAAGAAAAAATTGAAAAACTATATATTTGAATAAATTTTATTTTTATTACTGCAATTAATTAATAGTATATAAAATATGATATAAAGTAAAGATGTAACAAATAATTCAGAAATCATAATATTACAAAACTATATTTTATAATATGGAAAATTTACACAGAGCACTAACTTTTGAAAACAATTTACAATAAATTAATGCACCGTTTTGAATTTTGTCAAACCACTGAAAACTGAAATTAATATGACAAATACATATAATTCAATTCTGATTTTTCAACCATGATATATTTAATTTGAAAATTAATTCTGCATTAATTATTCATGGAAATTTTTGTTTTATAACTTCACTACTCCTAATTTATCTCTATCCATTGTTTTTTTTTTTTTTTCATTACTTATATTTGAATTTATTTTTTGTGAAACTATACATAGAAATTATAATATATGTCTGGTACACCACGTTATTCTTGCACCAAACCAATAAAATATATCATATAATATATTTTAAAATTTAGGGTTTATATTTTTTTATCTAAAATTTTTATTTTGAGGCCCAACAATTATTTAAATAATTAATTAATTTCTATATATAGACTATAAGAAATACACCTAATATATTTCAGCATCTAGGGTTTATAAATTTATACAAATAATTAACTAATTTTTATAAATAAAAGTTAGGCATTAAACATCGCATTATCTGTGAGAAAACGAATAAAATCATGTCCCACAATATATTTTAGTATCTAAGATTTATAAATTAGCACTTAGGTTTTATATTTTATGCTCTATGATTTTATTTTAGGGTTTTGAATTTTATTTAATTAATTAATTACACATCACAATTTTTCTATTCGTTAAAATTTGGATTGTCATGATTTTATTAACTTAACACATGAATAATGTGTTGTGTCAAACATACCATAAAAACTCTCACTAATTAGTAGTTTTCGTGCAACACCAATACATTGAAATAAACGATGTGATGTTTGTGTGATTCATGAACGAAAAATTGGTGAAACTTTTGATGGGGGAAGAAAATATTGAATCAATACTGAAATTGAAACCACAAAAAAGTACCAAAAAAAATAAACTTCAAAGAAATGCAAAGAAGAATTTAATGAAAGAGAAATGGAGTTTCAATGTTACTGTATTTTTTTTTTCTTCCGAAAATATTGTAGTTGTGGAGAATAAATTGATCGATCCTTTTGCAATTTACCAAATAATAAATTGAGAGATAATAAATTCCTATAAATAAGAAATTCTTAAATTTATGACATATTCAAAATGAATTTAAAAGACACGATGAATTATCAATATGAATTTATTGTGTGATTAGTTTATAATTGTTACCACTAAGTGTGACTATTGTGTAAAAATCCCCCAATGTAAAATATAGGAATAATATTGACATGGCATGGGCCTACTCTTACTAAGCCCACAGCCTTGCATGATATCCCCTGGTCAAAGAGACTCCATAAAAGCATATAAGAATTTATATGGTATAAATATTAGCGCGTTTATATAAATACTTATCTTTTGGTACCATCTAACTTTTTTACTTATAAAGAAAAAGTTTGCATGAATATATTAAAAATTTTCCAAACTTTCAAAAATACCTAAAACAGTGAATCTGTAGCAATAAATCACAAAACCAAAAACCAAAATCTCTGAAATATGTGAATCGCACCTTGTCAAAAACCTCCCAAACGCCAGAAACTCAGAATCACAGAACATCAGTTTCCCCAAGAATAGCAACACATCAACATTGATCAGAGACGTAAAAATCAGGATCGCACAACTGGATCGATCTCTCCAAACACACACAGCAAATCAATCGATCACTGCAAACAAACATAGCAATTCAATCGATCACAAAGATATGCAAGAAATCGCAATTCTACTCTATCATAATGGAACTTGCACTGAAGATTACAGATTCATCAATTACAAAGTAAGTGGAGTCCTAATACCAACAACATCACCGTTCAATGACTTCAACCAAACTATCAAAGGAAACATCAAGATCGATCAACAAAAAGAAGATTTAAAGATCCAATTCCAATTAACAGAAAGATATCCGCCAATGGATATAATGAAAGACATGTCCATTAGATTCTATTTACAGCTAAAGAGTGCGAGTAATATCCTAATGGAGTATCCACTATGCATAACAACAATTCAGAAAGAAATAGAAGATGAACAAGGTAAAATCATCACAATATCTCAGTATAACTAAGGTATAATTCAGTATAACTCACTATAACTAAGGTATAATTCAAGTATAACTAAGGTATAATCAGTGAAAATAATGTATAATCAATGTATAATAAAGCTATACTTAATGTATCAGAAAGTATAACTAAGGTATAATCACAATAACAGTGTATCTTAAGGTAAAACTAATGTACAACTCAGTAAAACTAAGGTATAATTTAGGTATAACTAAGGTATAATCAGTGAAAATAATGTATAATCAATGTATAACAAAAGTATACTTAATGTATCAGAAAATGTAACTAAGGTATAATCACAATAACAGTGTATCTTAAAGTATAACTAATGTATAACTCAGTGTATAACTAAGGTATAATTATGGTATAATCAGTGTAGAATAAGGTATAACAAAGGTATAATCAAAGTAATAGTGTATCAAAAAGGTATAATTAAGGTATCACGAAGGTATAATAAGTGTATAACTAAGGTATAATTACTGAAAAAGTGCATATTAAGGTATAATTGAGGTATAACTAAGGTATAATTACTGAAAAACTGTAACTTAAAGTATAAATAAGCTATAACAAAGGTATAATCAAAGTAATAGTATATCTAAAAGGTATAATTAAGATATAACTAAGGTATAATTACTGAAAAAGTGCAACTAAAAGTATAATTAAGGTATATCTAAGGTATAAACAATGTAATAGTGTCTGTTAAAGTATAACAAAAACATAACAAAGTTAAAATCAAAATATAATCATTGTAATAGTGATGCAGCGGAAACTCGAATAAGGATACTAAATTCCGTTGATCGCGTACGATGCCGAAAACTAGCCTTCTACTAATTGAATTTCGCAAAATTCATAAAAGCAGGGTAAAGGATTTAATTCCGAATTTTTATTGAAAATCAAAACTGATTACAATTGAGAAATAAAAGCCTATTTATTGGCAAACTACCCTAAATGTAATAAAACTCCTAAACAATAAAAAACTTCTAAATAGTCTAAACTTCCTAATTAAAAAAAATACTAAATAAATTAAAATACAAACAAAATAGAAATCCTTATCAATTTAGGATCCTTACAATAAAATCTATTCCTAATCCGAATTATAAAATAATTGCAATTAAAATAAATATACAATTTAAAATATATATTTAATTTATTTACATGACAAGTAATTGTTTCCAAGTTGAATTGCTGATCATTTTTACAACTTGTGGCCCGTATCATACTCCTCCTCTTAGAAAAAATGTGTCCCTGAGTTTTCCCGTTAGGAAACCAAGCTTTAAGTTTGATAGATGGATCCTTATTCAAAATATAATTGACCCCAATAAAATCGATATCACCTTTCCAATAAGAATTCTCATATTCGTCTTCATATACATCATTATAAATTGGCTGTAATTTTTCTTCTGTACCAATAATCTTATCACAGGAATCATAATCTACTACTTCAACACAAGCATAATTTTCATTATATGTTGGAGGTAAAGTGAAATCAAAGGATTTACCTTCTCCAAGCTTTTATTCTTGAGAGAAAATTACTTCATTCTCTCTGTCATAGAACTCTTTGTTGGTGTGCCCTAGTTCTTAGGGCATTGGATTCTTGTATTTTGTATTATACATTAAGAGTCATGTATGAATACATTATTTGTGTCACATTAATAAAGGTAATTAATCTATTTCATTTATATCTTGTGCTATAATATGAGTAGAGTATCCATTGATTGATAATCATAAAACCTATCCCAAGTATGTTCTAATCGTGGGAACGAATAAAACCACAGACTTGTATATTCGATGACTGTATGGTAGTTCTTAACTAGCCATAGTACTTGTATAGTCAGTCATGAATATAGGTACATGTCATTGACATGGGACTGGATCGATCGGCACAAGAAAGCCACATGGTTGTCATGTCATAGGTCTTTCTTGAGTAGGTCTCTTTTGTCCTCAGACCAGATTTCATTATAATATCGATATGGAATCTGGTTCACTTTGACATACGCCTAACAGGTCTGTAAAAGGATGCTAAATACGGGTATGATTGGGTGGACCGGTGAACATGTTGATATTGATGATGAAGTGATGGAATTGCCACTCGGGTAACACTGAGATGATATCATTGGCCACTTGATGAGTGGGACTGATAAGTGTATGGCCATACCCAAATAAGTTGGTTGCTTATTTGATTAATCAGTCAACTCAAGATCAAGAAATATAATAAACAACAGAAGAGGATGACAGACATCATGCCTCTTGTTTATTCATATCGATATCGTTAGGCAAAGGACACTATGAGATTACTACCGGGTGAGTGTCTTCTAAAGACTGCTGCATCTCTGTCTTAATTGGGGGCTGTAATGGTTTGCTAGAACCCACTTATAGTCTGTGGGCCTTGGGCCTACTGCCAACATAAAGACAGACCCATAGGATCGTGCACATAGATCAACTGAGCTGGAACTTATAGAAATTGTACATGTAATGTACATTGGAAGGAATGCGTTAATTAATTAGTTGACATTCGGTGTCAAGGTAATTAATTGACATTGGGTTGAATTTAATTTAATTAATAAGTTTACATAATGTAATTAATTAATTTATCAATTAATTGAATTACATAAAGTAAACAATTAATTAAATAATTTTCCTAAGTAGGAAAATTAAATACATGTATTGTATTAACTAAAGTGTGATTTAATTTTATTTAGGGGTAATTAAATTTAGCCAAATGGAATTAAATTACATAGTATATACTTTTTAATTAAAGTTTATTTATGTAATTATAATCCTAGTGGGCTTGGGTTTAATTAACCTAATTAGAACCCAATTAGACAAGGTGTCTATAAAAGGGCACACTTAAGGAATAAAAACCTAATTCAACTCTAATTAATTGCTGGAAATTTCAGCCACCAACAGCAGCCCCAAAACAGCCGAAAATCCCAGCATTAAACCTCCATTCCTTCGCGTCTTCGGCTAGCACCGGTTCCCGCTCAATAGTTGGTCGTGCACCGGACTTTGGAGATCGCAGTTTCAAGAAACGATTCTACAGCAGTCTCTAGAGGAGACGAATCCGGTGAGTTAATCTCTCTTGATTCTTATTTGATTTTATTCTAATCAATGGTAATTGGACACGATAGGTGGATTCTAGGAAATTTTAAACGGTGTATTTTCCGCTGCGCCACGTTATTTTTCCAATGACGAATCCCAACAGTGGTATCAGAGCCTAAGTTTTGTCCATTAGATTGATTGGAATTGGTTCTTGAAAGCATTCTTGAAGAAAGAATGGGTTTCAAGTTTGTGATTTTAGAGTTTTTATTCAATTGGTTTTGGTTTTGATAAACCCTAGAATTTTGTTTGGCGTTTTATTTTTTTTCCCCAATTGGTTTCCATCTTAAAAATTATTGTTTTATTGATTATTTAATTTTGATGGTTTTTTTTTATGATAAAAAAAAAAAGAGGTATAAACTTGTTTTGCTGCAATTTGGAATCGCAAGATTCCAAATTGCAGCTGCTGCTGCTGCCGCGCGGCAGCGCTGCTGTCTCCGGACAGCAGCGCCGCGCGCGGGTTTCGGGTCCGGTTTTGGATTTTGCATGTATTTTTTTATCCCGGACCCTAATGCAAATTAAATTAAATTTTTAAATTAATTTGTGTTTAAATTATTTATTTTGTTGGCATGCATATTTAATTTAATTGTTTGCATATTAAATTGAATATGGACTTTGTGAAATTGGCCCAACAAACCGTGGCACCGGTTAAAATTGGGAGAGCTAAATTTTAAATTTGTGACTACCCAAATTCAAGTGGGAGCAAAATAATGTATAAAAAAGGTATAATCAGTGCAAAAACAGTTTAATAAGTCTATAATAAGTGTATAATCATTATAGTAGTGTATCTTAAAGAATAAAAATTTATCTTAAGGTATAATTAACGTATAATCAAGATATAACTAACGTTTAAACACTATATAACTAAGGTATAACTTAATGTATAACTAAGGTATAAATAAAGTATAACCAAGGTATAACTAATGTATAATAGGTTCAAAAGGTATAATTAATGTATAATCAGTGTATGATAACAAACATAAACTATGTTTAATCAATCGATATACTATTACAGAAACAGAAAAATAAACACACCCAGAAAAACACAGAAAAAATAACAAAAACTATAAAATACAGGATAAATGACACAAAAAAACTTACCACAAGCTTTTCAGCAACAACATCCTCCCTGGATTTGCCCTTGAAAACAGCAAGAGGGTTCTTAACATTTTTTCCCTTCTGAGACCCAGTGTTCTTTGTACCCTTCACCATTTTAGAAAAATATAACACTGCAAAAACAAAACTAAAAAAATCACAAAACAAACACACACACAAACAAACAAATGCATGCAAAAAAAAAAAAAAAAACCCTAAACAAACGCAAAAAAAAAAAAAGATGAACCGCAGACAAATGATGAACAAACCCACGAACCAAGAAGAAAATGATGAACGCCGAAAGTAGAAAAATCGAAGAAAAATCACGCAGTAGAAGAATCGAAGAAAAAGCAGGAAGAAGAACGCCGAAAAAACGAAGCAGAAACGATGGAATACAGAAAGTGAAACAAACCAAATGAAAAACGTATAAAAGAAAAGCATGACCCCGAAAAAGTAAAAAAAATAAATAAATAATAAATAAACGTATATTAGTAAATAAGAAAAGGTAGGCCCAAAAACAAAAGCCCAAACCCAACTGTGAGCGGACGACGCGTTTTCGACGGGACGCGGGACTCCCTTTCGGAAGGGGAGCCTCGATTTCGGGCGGGGCCCTCCCTCGCGTGGGGTTTTTGATTTGGAAATTCATTTTTTGGAAAAGCGGATCGTTTCGAAAAAGAATCGAGACCTAAATCTTGATAAAAAGTATAGGAGTCGCCACCCGGCTCAGCTCAACCGGGAAATTACAATGTAGCTGAACCGAGGCGGGAACTGCCACACTTTTCAGAGATTCGGGTCCGGACAAGTCCTTTATTTCGTGTCTAATTTAAATATTATTGCCAATGTTCTATTTACGACACTTTGAATTGTTAAAGGTTGATTTTTATTAAATAATACACACGGCGTACATGCAAGATAATAATACAAAATATAAAGTAAAGAAATTAAATATTTAAGAGCTTACAACCCGATCGAAAGAAAAATAAAACTCTCGCCTCACTGATACAACCGCCTATATACACGAGAATCTAAAAAATACAACCGCCTAAATACACGATTTAATTCTATTAAATACAAATAAAAAAGAAAATTAAAATAAAGATAAAAGCTGTAAAACAGAGTTAGCACAATTTATGCGGCACACCATAAGTAGGACTCAAGTAGACAGAATTAAGGAATTAGGATTTGGGGTCATGCAATCGGAGGTAACCGGGTCGGTCCGGCCGGCCGGCCCGGTTAGACCTGGAAAACTATTTTGAAACGTCCCTGTATTTTTGGTTTTGTGAGAAAATCGTTTTTGAAAACATTTTTTTTTCGGTTTATTACAATTAAGCATGCAAGGTGGGTCGGTTTTCGGGAGAACCGGGTCTCCGTCGTGGAATTGTTCTAAATGCAATTTTACCGAAAAAATAAATCTAAGGTCGTAATGCGCACAACAAAATTCATTTTGATGATTTTTTGGGGTTTTCTAATTTTTTGGGATTTTTTGAAATTTTCTGATTTTTATGAAATTTTTTTTGGATTTTTATGATTTTCTTGGATTCTAGGGATTTTTAGGGATTTCTGTTCCTGGCTAAGGACTACAGTCGTGCGATTGTAGTCTTTGCTAGGCAGAAATCGCTAAAAAACCCTAAAAACAAAACCCTGAAACTGGGAAAGCAAGCACAGTCGTACGACTGTAGAGGATCTGGCACGACTGTAATTACAATCGTGCCCCTGTTCTTATTTCAAGAATAGTCGTACGACTGTTCTTACATTTCCAGAAATAAAAATGCTAAAACTTGAAGAAAAAGGCACCAAATACAAACAAATCACCCAAAAAGCTGGAAAATGAGTTGAGTTAAAGGTTGTTTACCTCCTTGGTGACGATCCACAGCTGGAATGACCCCCGGCTACGCACCAATCCACGTGAATTTGCTCTTTTTTCTTAAGGAGTCAAGGTTGCAAAAGTGTCCAAATAACTCCCAAAAAGTCACGGATTTGCGTTTGTTTTTGGTCCGAAATGATTTAGTTTGTTTGTGTGATTGTTAACCTAGGATTTCTAATTCGTTTTAGTGATTAAAAACAAGAAATCAAGGAGAAAATGTGAGAAGAAAGTAAGGTGTTTTACTTCTCTCTCTTCTTTCTTTTTCTCCCTCTTTCTCTCTCTAAAATTCTAATTGCTTGCCAAAAAGTCCCCAAAATCTGATTTTATGCCCTTTTATACCTCATTAACCCGGAAATCTTGAGCATTAAATGCTCAAGATTTCCCTTCCTTTTTAAGTCAAAGAGGTATGGGCATGAACCTGCTCCCCGAAAGTACAGTCGTACGACTGTACTTACACTACAGTCGTACGACTGTAGCAAATTCCCACGACTGTATTTTACAGTCGTGGGTCAACGGTCAACGGCACACTTTTTTTTTTTTAATTTTTTTTTTAAATTTCGTGTTCACACCAACGTAATTTTGATAATTTTCCTAAATATTAATAATATCGTAAACTGAGTAAAAATGCAAAAACTTCGTGGGTACGAGTAACCTGCAATTACATGTCATATATACTATAATGGGGTCAATTATCAGTTGGTGTATATACGTATGTTTATGTGCAAAACTGAAATTGGTATATCATAGTGTAAAATAAGATAATTGGAGTACCAAAGGTGAAATTAAACGTCTGGTATGAAGCTGTGATTGACATTTGAGAAAACGCATAACACAATCTGTTTGGATTAAATGATAATCCATGTTAACTTTAATGACTTCATAACAGTGAAGCAGTTAATTAGAACTTATTAGTTATTACACACAGTATTCTCCTATAACAATGATTAACTCCAGTGTGAGGGAATAATTTGAATCAGTTAGACACATTAATGTCCGATTTGAAATCAAACTTTGACAAGAAATACACTCTTAGCTAATTGATATAGTAATGACTACTTTATAAATTTTGTAATTGTTCTCTTGATCAATTTTTTCAACACGTTAGATAAATAATATATATTTTTTTTGATAGTATTACCCCAAAACATGACATTTTTTTCTCTCATGAGTTGTAGTATCTATTAACTAACACGTAACATAATTTTTGAGAATACGTTATGCTAAATCGGCAATATGATTCACATCTGCAGTTATTACATACATGTATAAGAAGTATAGTTTAGGTCCTCCTAGTCAACTCCATAATCTTTTATTTTTTCCAAAAATTGTATCACATGTAATCTTGTTAACGAATACCATAATCCATATTAAAAAAAAGTGTCAAGTATGTGACTAATACTATCAAAACAGAAGATCATGTATTCAATGTACTTAAAAAATTGATCAGAGGATCAATTACAAAATCCATAAAAACTTAGGTAACTCAATATGTGTTATTGCCTTTGTTTTATAAAATAATGGACTTCAAGCTTCATTTAAAGAGTTGGAGACTTGATCTCGTTTGTACACATTATTAATAGCTAAGACTAAAATTCTCTTATCAAGCTTCATTGAATATTTTTCACCCTTCAAAATTCAAATCCATATTCAATAAAGCTTACGCTTTTTGTTACTGATTAAAGTTTCACACTTGATCTTTTGAAGAATATGAGTTTGAAAGTTTTTAATAATTTTATACAAATCCATGGGAAAATTTTTTAATCACCAATAAAACTTGAAATATATGTGTGCACGCTACCAAAAAAAAAAAAAATACTAGATTTGACAATATACTTTTTTTATTTTAAAAAGTATAAAAATTGTTATCATATTTCTTGATAATAATTAAAAAAAAAATTATTGTATTTTGTTACTACAAAGTTGATTTGTATGTGTTTTTTTATAAAAGTATTTCATGCCAAATGTAAGATTTATTGTAGTGATACATAAACTATGCATTGCACTAATAAAAATGAGATATGTCATATAGGACCAAATTTGGTTAAAAATTTTTTTTTTCTCCAATAACCAAAAGTCGTGAAATATTTAGTATTTGGAGATTCTTATTAAATGATACAAGCAACCTGTGAATATTGAAGGGAAAGTAATTTAGTGAAATGTATTAGAAAATTGAAAATGAGAAAAAAAGAGAAAAAAGTGAAATATGGGAAAAATGATATTTTGTGTGATTGACACAACTGGCTGATATTTATGACATTTCTAGAATTGTTTATTTGGATATTTATATATATTGGATAACATTTTTACAGTGAACATTGAATTGTGTATACTCCATGTACAAGTAATATAAACAATTAATGCATAAAACTACACAGGAGGCAAGGAATCTGTTAGCTGAAATTGACAATTCATATAATATATTATATATGAAATCAAAGTTTTTTTACTTTATGCTATTCAAACGACGAGTTTTATGGTGTAAGAAGGTATCACTGTTTCACCTCGTATTTTATAGTATCATTAATGTTATTAAAACTTGGACTAGTTCAACCGTAAACTAATAATAGATCTAGTCCGTTTAATAACTTTATTAAAAAAAATAACAACTTGATTAAAAATATGGTTGAATGTAATTGAAACGGTTGAATAATGAATTAATAACCTTTTAGTTTGTTATTCGGTCTGGTTTTAATAATATTACGATCAATCATGTATTTCCTTCAATTTTTTTTATATACAGTTTAAGGTTGTTCATTGTAACCAATAAAATATTAATTAAATTATTAAAATGACTACTCTACCCTTAATAACTTTCTTATAAAACTTTACTATTCATGTCAAATTTCTCTTTTTTCTTAATAATTTACTTTGCTTAATTATTAACGCATTACGTACTTATTTTTTTAAGCTCGTTGATAAGAGTACTTAAAAGTTTCGGTTAAGTCAAATAATCACTTAAGTTAATAAACCAAAATATTTGACTTAAAATTTTAAGTTGAACACATTATTAACAGTTTTTTCTTTTTTTTTTCTTTTACAAAAATTCAGTATTTTATTTTTCGTATTTATCAAACAACTTTATCATTTAATAGTTACAACATTTATAATATTCGGCACCCAAACTTTAACGTTTAATTTTTCATGACTTAATTTTTAGTTTTACCAAGCGCCACCTTAGTATAAGATTGTTTGCATTAAATAATGAGATTTTCTCTTACTTTAAATAAGGGTAAATATAAGAATATATTATAAAAATTATATTGATAATCTAGATCATCATATAAAAAATTTCATAGATTAAAAAATGTATAGAGTATGATATAATATTGGCACACTAAAAAAAACTAAACAAATAAAAGTCGAAAGGTAAATATGTCAACAAAAATTTCAACTATTTAAATTGCAAGTTTATTAGGATTATAATATATAAGCAAATCTAGTGGAAAACAATACTTGTGGTCCTAATTGGATAAATTTCGACTTCGGTCTATACATTTGCTTCTGGTAAAATTTAGCTTTTAATAGACAAAATCTCGACACTCGAATGCTACAAACTGTGAATTTTTATTTATTAAAAAATAGTATATTTGGCATTAAAAAATACGAAAAAAAAAAAATTGTTACCATATATTTTGGCAGATATTAATGTTATAAAAGTGCCATTGTATAAGAAATTTTGCCATGCCACGTATGCCAAGCCAATAAAAATCATGACAAATTATATTTTAAGTAATAAAAAAATGATAATTTGTATTTATTTAAATACTTAATTAATATTTGATTATTTAAATAAAATTCTACACTTTAAATTAAAAATTCTAGACCTGAGATATAAATTCTATGAGCTAATTTATAAATTATAAACCCTACAATATATTACGTGGCATGATATTATTAGCTTGGAGTACATATGATATGATGTACTTGGCGTATTCAAAATTTTCTCATTTTTGTATATATTTACAGCAAATTCAATATAATTTTGATGTCACTGATGTATATATAACAACTTTAAGATATTTGATGTTATAATACTCACTCCGGTCCATAATAGATCTCATTTTAACCAATTTTGTTTTTTCCAAAATAGTTTGGAAAAGCAAAACAAGTTTAAACAAGTCTTTCCCATTGAAATAAATAGCCAAAAAATAGGAAGTGAATTAATTATAATAGGTAATAGAGTGGAATTGATTCCTGTGTAAACCCATTTTATGGTTACTAAACGCTCTCTAAGTTCCATATAAATATGATACACGTTGAGTTGAGCAATTGCCAAATGAATTAAAATTTAAATCACAATACAATTACAGAGTGAACATATTTTAAAAATTGATTTGTTTGAAACTATACATATTTAAAAAATAATTTTGTCTTTTTTTTTTTTTTTTTTTGAGTTATTATAACAATATTAAATAGAAGTGATATACTTATGTTAATGAGCAGATAAAAACAGCAGAACGGCATTCTCAAAAACAAAAACAAAAAAAAAAAAAAGAAAGAAGGAAGAAAAAAACACTATAATAGCACTGCCAGTCTGACAGCGACATTGGCCTTCTACTAAATCTTTTTGAAGATCCTATTCGTCATCTGACCATCCACGCGTCGCTCTCTTGCTCTCCTTCATTTTTGGGATTATCCGTTCAAACCTTTTCCTACCCTCATTCTATAGCGGGTGTCATCCACACTCTCCTTCATTTACGCCACTAAGGTTTTATTTTTCACCTTTTTTTTTACCAAAATCTCCCATGGGCTTTTTTTTTTTTAATCATAAATCAACCATGAATATTCACCCATGTTCAAACACATACATGGTTCTTTCAACTTTAATTTTTGAACCGTTTAGTCCCTTTAACTATTTTAACGATTTATCTAATCCTTTATCTAAAAGTTAAATACATACATGGCCCCTTCAACTTTTATTTTTGAGTTGCTTGGCTCCCTCAACTATTTTGACAATCTATCTAACCCCTTATGCATTTTAAAGTGGTATTTTTAGACACTTGAATACTGATGTATCGTATGACCTGAAGGTAAGAGAAATCTCAGCACGTCTGGGATGAAGTTTACGATTTTATAAGAGTAATATTTTGTAAATATTTTATATAAAAAAAATTATCTGCATTTATTTCTTCCTCTTTCCTCACTTTGGTTGAACTCTCTTCGTTCTTTTTTGTTGTCTCTTTTACAATCATATTTCTTCCTCCTTTTGAGTTTTATTAATTGTTGGGAAATCTTCACTTTATAATAGTTTGTAATATTAATTAAATAGAATATGGTTTCCAGCGTGTGTCCTACATGTTTTTAGTGTCAGACGCGCGTAATGTATAGTACTCTGTTGTGTCTGGTAATGTTCATTCAAATGTTTAAAAATACCACTTAAATATATTAGGGATTTGATAGGTTGCTAAAATAGTTGAGGGGGGCAAAGGGTTCAAATATAAAAATTGAAGGGGCTATATATGTATTTGATATTTAAATGAGAGGCTAGATAGATCACTAAAATAGTTGAAGGGGTCAAGCGGCTTAATAATTAAAGTTGAAAAGGCCATATATGTATTTAGCCTTCACCCATACGCTAAATAATTCACAAAATATTACATAATGTCCCAAATATCATATGCAATATCAAATCTCAAACAAATCTAATCACAAAAAAGATTGATGATTTTCTTTTTATGATAAAAAGAAGATTGATGATTTCAAAAGTATACAAAAATATTGATGATTTAAGATTGATGAATAAGCTAATTAAACTAGATTATATGGAGAAGCATTAATTGTTCGAGAGATACCATATGATTTCAATTGGAGAAAGTATATAATGGATCGATTCACGTGGATATTCCAAATGAAAAACTGACACATAAGTGTTTTTTATTTTTTTAGTGCTCAAATTGTTTACGTGTCAGTTTTTCATTGTAACGGTTCATATGGATTCGGTTCACTATAAAATTTCTCCAATTGTTATTACGCTTAATTTCGTCATTTTTATTGTTATCTTAAGTTCACATCAATAACCCAAAGATCGATACGTATCATTATTAAAACTAACCAACTGTAAACAATTAACATTTGATATCAATGCTAACGATCCCGTGATGAATAGGGATAAGTCACAGCAAAAGATGGATAATTAATTAGAATGTTATTTTAAGTGTAGCGATGACTACAAATTAAAGCACAAGCAATGGCCGGTCTATGGGTTAAAAAAATATATATTCCTTTTCATCTCATTGGTAAATAAAAAATTAGATCACTAAAAAAACATAAGAATCACGATCACATTTGTTTTTTAGAAGCAATACAACCATAATCATAATGTCTGAAGAGGGTGGAGTACTTGACAATAAGAAAATTATATTATTCTTGTATCACTTTCGGCTAGATTATTAATATCGGAGTATTGGTGAAATAATATGTAAAATTTATTTTATATATTTATATGTATTTTTCTAATTTTTACTTACTAGATTGCTAGACATACTCGTTTTAACTCCAAAAAAATCTATTATAGTCGCGGACCAGATTATGTTGACTCGCCGTTATCGTAACAATCCATAACCTAGAACCATAGTATCGAAATTCTCATTATAACCTTGAGCTTAAAAACAATCATAGTGATGCGAACAATAATAACACTAATTATTATTATTTAGTTTTTGTTATGGGTAATATTCAATTATAGCTTTTATTGTTATTATTTATGACACTCCCCACATGGAAATGCCCCCTGAGTTTGAAACGTATACAATACATGTTTGAATCCTTAATTGTTAACTCTAAGAGGCCTTGATACCATATCAAGAAACTAAGTGATCTAAAATATTAACTAGAAAAGTAAAGTTCAATTGTAGCTTTTATTATTATCACTGACTCTCCGTCGCACGCGAATGCATTAAATAAACAAATAGAGCTGTCAGAACTCGAACCCTTGATCATTGGGTCTAAAAGACTCTGATAATATGTTGTGTAACGAATTAACCTTAACAACTCGTAATAACTTCTTGTTAAATTTACCATCATTAATGCTGTCTGTTTATATGAAAAATTTATGTATTATAAATTCCTTTAATTTAATAAATATGTTGATGGATGAGTTTGTTTGTTTATTTTTGTTTTTCATTTATTTATTTATTTATTTGTTTGAAATGTTCCTAATCAATAATAAATTAGTTATCCCTTTTAAAATGTAATGTTATTTTTGTTAACAAATTTTAAAATAACATCCGTTCCTCCTTTACGTGAGAGCAAAGGATGAATTACCAATTTTGAACTATTCAAACAAATTTATTAAAAAATAACATTACATTCTCTTCCTGCCTTCAATCCCCGTAAGGTCCTTTATGCTACACTCTCTTTCAAAATCATTTTAAAAATAGAAGAATGGATCTCCTTATGGTAAATGATATAATTACACAGAAAAGGATAATGATTAATTTTAACAAATAGGTACTTAACTAGACATAAAATTGGTAACAAAGTAATCCTTGGTAGCTATTGTTAATATATATGTTTTGTGAAAAATGTGAGTGATGACATATTGTTATTTGTTCAAGTAAGTTTTGTTATAGAATTTGATCAATTTCACCGTGTTTAGGGTGAGATTTGTCCAGAAATATCTTTATAGGGTGGAACTAATGTGTATTTCCATTTACGAAAAATTTTAGAATACGTATACAAAATCACAATATTTGATTACAGCAAATTTATGTGTAAGGTTTTTTTTTTTTTTTTTTTTTAATTAGACAAGTTAATCATGATTAATATAAAAGAAAAATTCTTCAAGTCAATAATATGCGCTTGACTTTAGCAATTAAAAATAGACCAATAGCGAATTAGAGTTTCAAAATGATTTAATAATTAAAAGCAGAATAAATTATTTGGGAATAGGTGAACATAAAAAAAAAATGAAGAAGAATAGAAAGAAAGCAAAAGGAATAGCAATGATATTGTGTAGAGATGGTGAGAAGTCCAATCAAGGAGAAGCCTCGTATATCATCTAACCGAAACTCCTATTGGTGCACGCATTTTATATTTTATCCAATCGCATTGTTTTGGTTGTAATATTCAACAATAACATGATAGTGATATATATAAAATTGTCAATCAGTTCATTTGTCCAGCCACCGATTCTTAGCCTATTACAACTTTTCATTTCACACGTGTACATTTCTCAATATGTCTAATTATAATACAATTAAACTCAACTTTCTACTACCCAATTTATTAGACAATGTATTTGGCATATAAGTTGGTAACATCAAAAAAAAAACCTTTAAAAACCATTTTTTTAGTTATATTCGTTAACAAATTGAGAATTATGTATTTTTATTTTTTAAAATAACATTTTGTTTTAAAAATTAATAAAAAAATAACTAATTTTACATAATAATGTAACAGGGGTGTTTTTATCTATTTTGAAGTGATATTTTTCAAACTGATTAATAAAATTATAATAAATTTCAAAAAATGTAAATAATGATTATAAATTCTTTTAAAAATACAACAAAAAGAAAAATTTATAGAAAATATTGAAATTTTGATGTAAAATTTTTTAAATAATATATAAATTATTAGAATATTAAATGAATAAAAAAATTTTATGTCATATCATAATTTTCAACCGGAAAAAACCTTTTTTTTTTAACTTTTGAAACACATGTGTTTCTTTTTGACAAAAAAAAAAAAAAAAAATCCCCAATTTGTTAGTGAGTAAAATCATATGTGTGATTTTTGAAGTTTCTTCTTACAAATATACATAAAATGCAAAGTAATAAAAAAAAAAAGGTATAAAATGAGATTTTATATTTTATTTAACTCACCATGTTATCCGTGTAAGAAACTAATAAATTTATGATATCTTTTTTAAATCCACACTTCAACCAATACAAATATAATAATATATAAGTAAAACAAAATTTTAAAGTCTAAAATATAATTTTAAACCTTAAAATATTCCACGTGTATAATTTTATTCATTTAACACGCAAATAATATATTTGTGGTCTAAAAGTTCTCTTCAAGTATAAGTTACAAATCGACAAATGAATGAAATCGGGTTCAACAACAGAGGACACAAAGGGAAATGTCGCCATCTGATATATCAACGTGGGAGAAACTCATAGGCTGATTAACGCTGAACGTGGCAATAAAGGACTACCAAAAAAAAAAAAAAAAAAACAAAAAAAGGACTTTAAAGAGTCTACTACACCTATTATATTGGTCGTACCGTCCACGCGTCCCAATCAAAGACTCTCTTCTTTTTTATTCCACTCTCATCCTCCATTTCGTGATTTTTCTTTGCTATTTCAAGAAGTACTTTCTTTCTTTTCTATTTTTTTCTTTTTTATTATTCTTTCTTTTATATTTTTAAATGATTTAAACATCCTTAACTTTATTCAAATATACTAATTTAGGTTTAGCATCCCAAAGTTTGCTTCCCTTCAAATTTTATTGATACTATACTACCCTCTTTTTTAAATTTTTTAACATTAAAATAAGATGAAAATATACATGGAGTATTGAATGTATGATCTTGCTAACTTTAAATCCCATAATTTACAATTTTTCTTATGGTAATCATTTAATTGAGTGAAAAGACTAACAATATGTATAGAAACATTTAAAATTTAGTATGTGATATTATTATATATTTTACATATATGATGATCGATAAACAAAATGACTTAAAACATTAAAGTGATAGTCAAATCTAAAATTTAGTAACTCTCTTTCTCTATGTATAAATTTAATATCTCCAAAGCACTATATTGGGTTAAAAGCTTTTGAGTTTAAAACATATATAATATAAATTCATTCTACTATATATTAAAATTTTATTAATAGATGAATTGTCGGAATCTAAATTTTTGACCACTTAATTTGAGAAGCTCTATTACCATATAAAATAACTAATTAACTCAAAATTTAAACTGATAAATTAAAATGAAATTTTTTATATTATTTTTTCTTACTTCATAAGATACTAAACAAACCAGATTTTTAAAGTTAAAATTGTTGAATGAGTTGAATGACCCATAATACATAAATAAATTAAACTCTCAAGACAACCTACTTGTTTGTTTAATCAAATTAAAAAAAAAAAGAAAAAACCCTTAAATTTTGCTATTCATGTTGTTAGTTACAGTTCACAAACGTCCAACGTACATTACATGTGAGATTACGCTAATCTTTATAAAAGTAAGATAAAATTAGATTAATTTATTAATGAATTAGTTAAATAAGAAACAAAAAATGTTGTTACCGTACAGTTAAAAAAAAAAAAAAAAAAGAGTGAGCGTGGTGGATACCGTTAAGGAGAGGGAGTGAGGAAGGAATTTTGAAAACGAAACTGCTAATAGAGAAGAAACACGTGTGCCTTTTCTCGAACCTAACCAAAACCCTTTTTGCCACAATTTCCACTTCAGTGAATAGTGTACAGTGACGCACCAATCAACGCAAATAATCCACGTGTCCCTCTCTTTCGGCAGTGCTGCACACATTCCTCTCTCCCATTGGTTACTTCTGTGGGACCATCTTTAACTCTTAATTACGCCTGGATTCGCTAAAGCTTTTTTACCTGGCCCCACTCTCCCTTCGCCCAATCACATCTCTCATCTCTCCCTTCTCTGCCCTAGACACGTGTTGCTTTTTCGCCTCTTCCTCTCTCCCTCACTGCAGTCCTCTCTCTGATTTGATTATTGCCTGAGCTTCCCCCCTCCCCCCCCCCACCTTTTTACCTCAGAAAGAGAGAGAAAGTAGGTCAACACTCGGCGATACTCTACTGATGGAAGCCACTGACAACCGGCGCGTGATTAGATACGCCGGTGACGCTCCTGATAAGACGATAATCAACCAGATAATGCTCAGATTTAGGCCGATTGCTCCCAAACCGGCTGTCGGCGCTTCAGATTCCGATCTCGCTTCTTTGAATAACAAGGATTTATTGATTTCCAAACGAAGAACGAAGAGAAAGTACGTTAGGGTTCGTAGGAATAATCGATTCAGAAAAAACAATAGAGTTTCATCATCTTCAGATCAACAAATCGGAAAAGAGAGAGAGAGCGGTGGTTTGATTGCAGAAACGGCGGTAACTCTGCAATTGCTGCCTGACAACAGCGATCAGGTGAGAAAATCGCCAGAAAGAGATAGATCGTGGTGCAATCAGGAATTCTCTCATCAAGGAGGGAATCTCAAGCTGAAGCAGCCGGCAGTTATTGACGGCGTAGATCAGACAGCAGCTGTGACGGTGAGTAAGAATAAAGTAGAATCGTTGGTTACGGTTGAGTGTGTGACGGACACATACGCTTGCATGGATATTGGTAACGGTAGGGGGTTAGGGTTGACGGATGTGGAAAGAGTGAAGAATCTAGAAGAAGAAGCGCGTCCGGGATTCATATCAGACGTTTCAGATAACGTGAGGTGGATGAACGGTGCGTTTAAGCGGATGATGATGATGATGATGAAGAAGAAGACGATGATGATGATGAAAGAGGAAAATGAAAAAGCGGAATCAATTGAAATAATTGTGTGTTTGGTTACCAAACAGAAACTGGTACCATTTGTTCATTGCTCTGCGTTTACATGCTGGGTAAGGTTACAACACAGGTTGGGGGAGAAGGAAAAATCTACTTCAAAAATGGTGCCGTGTGATGTTTGGAGAATGGACTGTGGAGTTTTTGCATGGAGAATGGATATTGAAGCTGCACTGAGTTTAAGCTTGGGGCATTGATTGGTTAGATTAAAAAGCTTCAAGATTGGAATCTGCAACCAAATAAATAAGTAATCAGGTAATGTGAACTAACCTATACATAAATAATTTCTTCAAATCTCTATAAAATTT
This sequence comes from Euphorbia tirucalli, assembly GCA_039660915.1. NCBI lineage: Eukaryota > Viridiplantae > Streptophyta > Magnoliopsida > Malpighiales > Euphorbiaceae > Euphorbia > Euphorbia tirucalli. The sequence continues at coordinate 11,070,236 of CM077638.1, forward strand.
TATGTGTAAAACAAATTCAAGTTTGGAATATTTGATTTGAACAGAAAGTAAAAGGAACAATTCTAGAAAACAAAAATGAATCGTTTAAATTAAAAATTTCATCAAAATCAAGGCTCAAAAGAATTTATATTATTCTGATTCCAATACTCTATGGAAGCCCTGTAAAACAAATTTCTCAGTTTTGACGAGTTTTTGAAACCCTTGAACTCTATATGGCATTTAACCATTTTTTTTTTAATAGCTCTATGTTAGCAAAAAAAAGAAGTTAATTTAAGGATTGGGTGAAACTAATTGATGAAGAAAAATGCAAATAAGTAACTGTTTCAAAAGAGCGCAATGTGTTTGATCAAATTACTGACTGAATTTGAAAATGTGGAAAGTTTCACAAAATGTTCTAAAAGAAAAGATAGGCTTTATTTTGTTCGGAGTAAGGAGCTGTGATTGGCTCAAGGAGAGTGGATGCAGATTTGAAATCACACACAAAAAACTCTAATAAAGGGGACAAAAGAGGACAGGTGGACAAAGGTACTTATGCTGCTGTACAACTGAAAGAGATTTATCATCCAACTGAAAACAGACACAAGGCTAAATTACAACAACGGAGTCATTCTAACACGATAACTTTGAACTTGCCAAAATCAACTCATTCTTCTTCCAATAATAAAATATAATAAAATCAATGTAAAACCAATTATGGACATTTAAGAATATACCAACATTTTTTTTTTATATATATTATATAAAACATAAGTTTCAAGTTTCAACCATTTCAATGGTTCACATTGTTCAAATGATTGAAAATGAGATTATCAGAGTAAAAACAATAAAAAAAAAAAATCCCACACATGACGCCTAACTCTTATATTAATACATGAGGAGCACAAAATGTAAAGTTCAATTATTTTACATTATTGAGGATTCAAATCGGGCTAAACATTATTTGGTTTTTTCGAAAATTAAAACAAAAGACCTTGTTTATATATATTATATGATTTCTAAAATATCTCAACTCATTTTTTCTTTCTTTTCTTTCTACCATGTCATCTTTTTTTTTTTTTTTGTCAACTCCACATTATCTTTCTTTGATTATAATTTCTATTCTAAATAACGATATTAATGAGAATATGTGAAATAGATACTCTAATAACTAACTGATACTGCTTTTTCTATTATGTGTATTTTCCAAAAAATAAAATCAATAATTGAATTCAAGGAAATCAATTATTTCTTTTATATCTCATGTGACTTTCCTATATTTCCTTAACGAGAAACACTTGCATTTTAATTTGAAAAAGAATTTTGCACACTCCTATTTTATATTTAGTATTTTACCCTAAACATAAACTAATAAAACAACTAGAAGAGTTTTTTCTCTTCTGGAAACCATTGGAAGAGATTAAAATAGAAGTAAATGCAATAAATATATGTAGGGAGCTGGTGAATCATTAACAATATAAGATTTTAAATGTAATAAGCATCAACCACTCATGAGTCAGATAATTTATTGAAACCATTGTGAATTCATATACATAATAGGACATGATTATACAATTTTTGAGAATGACAATCGCAAAACAAATGTGAAACTGTTTCACTTGATTTTAGCGTCAACGTCAATTTACAATTTATAATTCACAAAAGTTAAAGTTTGGCTCTTGTGTTTTATACAATATTGTCACCTGGGTCCATATACTTTTAACATATTTAGTTAACATGTAGTAGTTCACAAATTTTTCAGCCGTTGACAAACATTTTTTTTAGCTGTATATTTCATGTGTAGCCACGTGATCATGCTATTTTCTGCAATTATTTGACAAATCACCACATATGTAAATATACCAATACAAAAATACTAATATAGTTCTGAACCATACTGGTACAGAATCGTTAGATAATTATCATGTTATATCAATTATTGCACTAACGTAACGCTCGTCCAGTCAAGATCATGATAGAAGTTCTCTGCATTGATAATATGATTGTTTGTCAATAGGCAATTTTTCTGTCAATAGCCAAATTTTATATGAAAAGTTAATATTCAATGGTAAAAATGTTTGAAATATAAAGCATCCAAAACAAAAGGAAAAACTGTATCTTTTCCTAACTAGTTGCTTCAAAACATAGGTGTTAATTAGCTAGTCAGTTTTACACTTTCCATGTCAGGTTGTCTTTTTCATCGCTATGTATATAACTTGACATTGCTGTTAAGTTTCCCCCTAGATTTTGTCTCCCTGGTTTGAGGCATGAACTCACTATAACTAACCATATACACCGCAAAAGCAATATTTGTTCGGTTTATATATCCTAGTTAATAATTTCTCAATTTAGGGATTGTCACAACACTTGTCAAAAAGTGATAATTCTGTAATATTTAAGCTGATAGGTAAATATTTATGGGACTTGAAGTGTGTATAACACATGCATACTCTACCATGTGATAAAATTTAATCATTAAAGGAAGCTATCAGTCTCTATGGGTTTTGAAAGTGTTGGGTCTAGCTTTATAAGTGAGTACATATGTGGGGTTAAATCCATGTAACACAAAACCAATTAATTTATTTGAAGATCCAAATCTACACCACTTGTATGCCGCTTTTTAGTCCAATTTATTTCTAATGTGGAATCTCCAACAATGTGTTCTTATTAATTACAGTATTTCATAATAACAATAATTGGTCATCTATCTCCATTTTATTGTATTCCTTGTTTTTTTGAGTATATATGATTGTTAGTAATTACCAGTATTAAGTGTTTTTTAGGATATTATCTATTAGTTTAAACTTTTAGATTACATAGCTTTTTGACATAGTATTTGAATATTTTATATTAAAAGTTCGAGTATTCAAATCATGACAAAATTATTTATTGTTAAAATATCAACACTCAGTAGAGTGTCTAATGTACACACTGCAATTCCAAACAGTATTTAGTGTTGATATTAACTTATTCTTTGTTAACTGTCACTTACACTTCTGAATCACTTGATTTTTTTGAGAATGTCTTCATGACAACTTTAAAGAGTTACATTATTTTTACTAAAACATGCTATGGTATTATTTATTAGTAAGATCTTTTTTATCCTTACAGAAATCCTGGCCCTAAGGGGGCAGAAATTCTTTTTTTTTTTTTTTAATTTAATTTAATTTATTTTAATGATAGAGGTTTTATATAATTTTTTTTTTTGTTTAATTTTGGTTGCAATAGTTTTGATTTGTTTTATTTTTCAGCGGGTTTGTTCTACAAACGACAGGGCTAACAATGTCATATTAGCTTAGATGTTAACATTAAATTATAGATGACAGGATATGGATGTTTGAATTCCTTGTGGTGGATAAGCATGACGTCCCTAATCATGCATGGTGACAAGGAAAACCACATTAAATTAACTAAAACTAAATTAGTCTACGATTAAACAACGTAGGGATACGCATAACTAACAAATCTTGCCATCTTAAATATTTTGCCTTCTTGTCGCATTATATACAAATAAATGCACTTTGTATTTATATAACTTGAGAAATCTTACAGTACTCGAGGGGTATCTACTCAGTTAGTTATAAAATGTGATTTGTGTTTTTTAATTATATTATAAAAGAAAAAGCATTAATTTTTTTTGCTAATGTATTTTAGAGGAGTATTCTAAAATTTTCCATATAACTTATTTATGACGATAAAAAAATTGCCTTATTTTCTCCATTTCGTTTTTGCTTTAGCTGAATATTTAATCCTTATCATTTTTTTTCTTTTCTCTATCCAAAGTAACTATAAATTTGTGTTGGAGATTTCACATTGAAAAATAAATAAAATAAAAGAGTGGTCCAGATTAGTTCTTAACAAAAACCAATTGATTTTATATTGTATGGGTCTCATCCCACGTATGTGCTTACCTATATAGTCAACGCTAATACTCTCAAAGCATTTAGGGTCTTCTTATAGTATCAGAGCAAAAAAAAAAGCTTAACAATTGAAACATTCTGAGTCTGTATTTAAAATCTGACCGAGTTTGAGCTAGTAAAGAAGATTATACTCGTTTATGAACTTGGGAATCAAAGGCAATAGGTCAAGAAATGTTTGACAACCGATCAAGACTCGGCCGTACTTGAGGGAGTGTTTGAAATCCCGCATTGAAAATAAAAAGTGGTAGTGTAGATTGATTCTTAGTACGAGTCCATTAGTCATGTTTTATATGGAACAAATCCAGTATATGTGTCCACATATGTAGCTAGGTCTGATATTTTTAAAGCCCGCACCGCTTTTTTAGTGCAAGTCACCACCTAAAGGTGGGAATCACCATGTATAATCATTCTTGATATTATTAAGCAGTTAAATCTTACTTTAGCTATTTTGTTACAGTAAGATATTATGAGATTATTGGAGAAAATTTTGGGCATAGTAGATGGTAATAATTAACAAATCAAATATTCTTTTGGCAGAAGGAAGAAAGAGCTTGACTTACAGGAGAAGATGAATGCGCAACTAGCCAAAGAAAACAGATAATTAAAAGTGTGTGATTGTATATGAAATGCTTTCTTTGATGTGGATCTATTAATTAATGTTATATGTGCAAGTGTAAATAGAGAGAAACCAAGAGTTTGTTTCCACATTAATTTATGACAAATAACTATTGGTGGCTAAGGTTCATGAACTGTTGGTTTAGATTCAACTTGAACCTGAATCTTAATCTTTAAAAGGGATGAACCGTTGGTTTGAATCGGATTGGTTCAGATTTAGGGTTTGATCAAGTTCAGGTTCGATTCGGTTTAGATTAATCTTTTTGAATAAATATTTAGAATTCAATTTAAGTGTGGTTTAGATATAGACATTTCTCGATAAATTATTAATATACGTAACAAAATAATATAATTTCTCAACTATGAAAAACAACCGTTAGTTTAACTATTTGTTCAACCGTCGGTTCAAAGGTTCGGGTATTGATCGATCTTGATCTTTAATTTTTTTTCTTTTGAATTACAGATCCGGTTTCGGTCTGATCTGGTTCAAGTTTGATCGGTTGTGATTTGGTCCGGTATGGTTCGGTCGGTTGAGGTTCAATTTGGCCACCTATACAAACAACATATGCAAAAATGCATTGTAGTAATTTAATGCAGGTTTTCTTCTCCTTTCATATAATCTTCGTAGTATGTAGAAATTTTATTATATGCCGCCATAATATACGTGTGTTAAATTAATAAAACAATGATAAATTATATCTCAACCAATATGAAAATAATTATATGTAATTAATTAATTAATTATGTAATAGTTGATTATTTAAATAAAATTATAGATCCTATAATAAAAGCCTTAGACCATAAAATATATCATGTTACATGTTTTTTTTAGCTTGGCACATGTACAGATGATATTGTTTCGGGTGCAACTTTAATTTTTCTTTAATTTAAAATAATAGAAAAACTCAATAGAAAGAAGAATAAAAAAAAGTAATCTAATAAAACTCGGATATAAATCAAGAAAATTTCGAAGAAATATTCCAAATAATCTAATCAAATAATTTAGAGTTAATATTGTTGAAAAAAGGGTTCAACTTATTATAAGAGTGCTAATATCTAATTTGAACTTATTTCGTTCTGAAAAGTTCTTTAAATGGTGATATCTCACAATTTAGTACAATTATTCTAATTAATTTAGTATCTTCTACCAGTTGATAGAGATTGTAAATACATTCACTATAAAAAAAAAGGTGACGCTAAAAATCATTGTTTTGGGGACACTTTTTGTGTCTTACCTATATTTTTGGAAGCGTCACCATTAGCTTTGCTAAAAGTGGTGTCGCGATTTATTTAACGACCCATAAACATTACGCTGGTAAATATAATTGGTCGACGTTTATTATATAAGCATCTCTAAATCAAGGACACTTCACTTTTTTTTAGTGTTGTAATCTTTATTATTATTTATTTTTAAATTTATTAAATTTAACTACATTTTTTTAAAGGGTCCGAGATTTGACGATGCATAATTCCAATTGTGTAGTTATTTAGCTATAGTAAATATTCAAAGTGTCTCGAATGCCATGATACTTCAGTTAGAAGCATGATTTTCAGACCCGGACCCGTCATCGAACCGGTGAAGGGATGGATTCATAGATTTTGGATTAAACCAGAATAAACCGAAATCAAACCGGATTTAATAAATATATTAAGGTATTAATATATTTTTATTTTTATATTTATAATATATGAAAATTTGAACATTTTTATTATAATTCTTTAAGTTTAAGCATTTCAAACACAATATAGTAATTAAAAAAGCTCAATTTATGAAATATAGTTTTTATAGTTACAATTAAATGTCGATTTAATTTAAAATAATTTAAAAATGCAGATTATAGTCTATTTTAATTAAAAACACCTCAAAATAATAACTTAAATTTTATATTCAAATAATATTTTTTAAAAAAAAATCTGGTCGAACTGGAAAACCGTTCCGGTTCACGGTTTTTATGTTCGACCGGACGATCCGATCAAAAGTTGACCGGAATGAAAACCGAACACAAACCGACCGGATGGACCTCCGGTTCTGGTCGAATCCGGTCCAACCGACCAGTCCGGTCCGGTTTTCACAACTATGGTTAGAAGCGTCATTAATCTACAACATATAATTACATAAAGTGGCCATACTACTTTTAGCGACAAAATGTCAAAAAAAGGTTCCAAAAATTATAACATTTGATTCTCAATACGTCCCTCTCTCAATAGCACGATAATATTAATGTTAAATATAACAACACAATTATAATTGCATCGTTCTGTTATCATGAATAATGAATAAATATAACACAAATAGTTACAAGACCGTATACAAATACTATTATAATTTGAAATTAATATAGTAGCAACATCCATATGAACTTTAAGAGATACAATTTGAAAGTTCTAATGTTTCAATAATTCTTCATAAAAAAAAATCTAAACTTCATCTTAGTGTTTCCAACCTTCTTCCCTTTCAATGTTCATTTGCTTAAATAGTTCATGAACTTGTTGAAATATAATAAACATGTTATAAATGTAATAATTTAGATGTGGAAGTCATTTAACATTGTTTTGAAGGATTAATTCCGTCTATATTGATGTTCGTCCAATAAAACCATATTGGGTGGAGCCAAATGTGTTTAATTAGGTTTGTTTTGCGTCATTTTGAATATAAAGAGGCCAAATTCACATAGTTTCCAAGTCCATCACCATCATGGACAAAATCTGCAATACAAAGTTTTATACCTTTCTTTACCATGAGTATAGTTGAAAAAAGAAATCAATCAAAGAATAGTTTACATAAAGCGAAATTGCAATCATAGATTCTCGATGGATTAGTTAACTTTATCCAAGTGATCCATTTGATTTTCTCTCTAACCATGCAAAAGAATACGCATGAGTTGCAAAGCACTTGAAGGATATAGCATTGGTGTAGCTAGTAAATTTAGCTTTTAAAAGCACGAGTTCAGATAGGTCGGTAGCATGAAATGGTCAATGCCAACAATTAATAAGAAAGAACTTTCAAAAGAAAAAAAAGCCAATTCTAAGATTAACGAACACACTTACAATGTTTTCCATGAAAGTTACATAGTGATATCCTCTCTAACCTAATCGATGAGCTCATTAACATTGACTCGTTCAAACAAGAGAAACATCAAAATAAAAAATGTAATTGTTGAAGAACAAAGTTAGGAATTACCATGAACATGCCATGTTTGCAAGTTAACAAGTTTGGGCTATAAGTTACCTATAGTAGTCAAAGCTTTAAAGAACGAATAACGATATTAAACCAAAGTTCACATATGTATTTGTTCCACACAATGTGAGGACAAAGTTACAAAAGAATAACTAAACAAAATTAACAATTTGAACAAGAAAAATGTAGCAATAAGGTAGTTCGGTCAATAGAAATAAAAACTCAATTAGACCTCGAGATTCAATGTTCTGATTTAAGTGAAAAACACTTTTTCTTTGTTTTAAATAAATAAATTCAAAGTGTCCTTGTGTTTGTGTCACTAAACCTGTATAAATTCTGACAAAAGTAAAAATGTCTTCAAATGGAAATGTATAATAACACTTTTTTTATAGAAAATTTGAAATTGTCTTTGTTGAACCTTGTTTTGATGAAAACAACTTTTATATTTAAAGAAGATAGAATTAAATAAATACTTTAATAATTAATTACAGATAAATGGTATTTTTAATTAATTAAATAAAGTATGAAGATGAAGACTTTCAATAAGGACATTGGAAGAATTATACAAAAAGAGAATAACAAGTTTGGAGAAATAAGATACATCTTGCTTCAGGAACCCAAAGATTTAAGAAATTTATTTACATACCTTCAGAAACCTAAACAACATATAATGGCCACAGACCTGAAGAAGTCAAAATCAAATGTTTAGAATCTTGAACACTGTATAACGGTCATATTCAGAGACCTGAAGAAGTCTTGATCAAATGTTCAGAGAGCTGAAGAAGTCAAGATCAAATGTTCAGAGTCCTAACACTGTATAACGGTCATATCAAATCTTTAGAGACCTGCACACTGCATAACGGCTACATTTAGAGACCTGAAGAAATCAAATTCAAATTTTCAGAGACCTGAACACTGTACAACAGATACATTCAGAGACCTGAAGAAAGTTCATTACTAACCTTCAGAGGGATAAACACCGTGCAACGGCTAGTTTCAGAGACCTGAAGAAAATCAGAACTAAAGCTTTAGAGGACTGAATGCACTATAACAGCTAGTTTCAGAGACCTGAATAGAATTTGAATTTCCTCTCCAAACCACTCCTCTAATGCCCATAAATAGAAGACAATTGCAAGTATTTCAAGATGGGAAGACAAATTACAAAGTTTACATTACATTCAAGGCAATCAAAGTATACAAAGCATTCTTAAGTAGTCTTTCTAACAATCTTCAAAGAGAAAAATTGAAAGAAATCTAGTCTTCATCTAAAGCAATTAACCTTCTTTCAAATACAACATTTTGAGTGAATTGTAAATTCACACTAAGAGATATTAGTGTGAGGGGGAGCTTTGTTATTAAAGTTTTTGGCACAAAGTTTGTATAAAAGTTTTGTTGTTAATCTTTGAAAAACAAGTTGTAAAAGTTTGGTGTTTTAGCTTGCAAAAAGCACCAGGTGTCTCGATCCAGACAGAAGAAGGGTCACCATCTTAATCCTAGATAATTGATTGTCTGGATCTTGGACAGAAGAAAGATCAAAGTGGTTTAATTCCTATCATTAAATGAATTATAGTGGAAAATCTCAAGTGGCTCACTTGGGGACAGGAGTAGGACAGTTGGGTCCAAACCTGTATAAATCTCTGTGTCGACAATCTTTTATCCCTACTCTATTTAATTACTGCGATTTATGTTTCTGCATTTATTTTTAGCAGTTATAGCTTTTTGGATACTTTACTTTATTTATTGAAAAGCAATTAAATTTGCAAGTTTTTTAAACCTTTTTGTTCCGCATTTTTAGGTAAAACTTGTTTTTTAAGCAAAATTGTTTTTGGATAAAAGGTTTCCATAAAAGAATTTTTATTTGAAAATTATACTATTCACCCCCCTCTAGTGTACCTTATAGCCTATTTGGGACTGACAATTGGTATCAGAACTTGACTCTTGCCCAAAAGGATTAACATCCTTAGAGTGATATAAGTATGGCTGGTACATCTGGGAACCAAAATGTTTTTATGGCTAAAAGGCATTTTATTCATAAGCCACCTCTATTTTATGGAAATAATTATAATTTCTGGAAAAATAGAATGAAAATATCTCTACAGTCAACTGATATTCAAATTTGGAAAATCATTAAGGATGGACCAATTATTCCCTCTAAAATAGTTGACGGCATAAATATTCCAAATGAAGAAAATGAATATGATGTTGCTGATTGGAATAAATTAACTTTAAATTCCAAAGCTATTAATTTGTTACAGTGCTCCTTAGATATTAATGAATATAATCATGTTTCAGGATACACAACGATTAAGAAAATATGGGATAAGCTTGAAGTAACACATGCAGGAACCAAGCAAGTAAAGGATGGAAAAATCAATCTTTACGTTACTGAATATGAGTTATTCAAGGTGGATCCCAAGGAATCAATTTCAAAGATCAACACAAGATTCACATTAATTGTAAATAAATTAAAGAATCTTGGCAAGCATTATACTGATGAAGAGCTAATCAGAAAGCTCATCAGAACAATACCAACCTCATGGGATTCTAAGCTCAATGCAATAGAGGAATCAAAAAATTTATCTTCATATTCCTACGATGAATTTATAGGTTCACTACTAACTTATGAAATGAAGATCAAATCGACCATAGATCGTTAGCAATCGGAAAAGAAGAAATCCATTGCACTTAAAGTCGTAAGTCCATCGGTTGATGTATCTGAAAATGAATCAGAAGATGATGATAATGATAAAGAAGTAGATGAAAAAGAAGCACTTCTTGTTAGAAAATTTCAAAAATTCTTGAAGAAAAAGAACAAAGACAAGAAAATGCCAAAGAAAAATTTCAACAGCTACACAAAGACAAAGCAAGAATCATCAAAAGTTACTTGCTTCAATTGCAAGAGACTGGGGCACTACAAAATTGACTGCCCAAAGTCCAAACCAGAATTCAATAAAAGGGACAAGAAAGCCATGTTAGCTATATTGAGTGACAGTGATGATTCTGATGATGAAGACACTGAAAATAATGCTCAAATTTGCTTCATGGCAGACAATCAAGAAGGGTCTTCATCAAAAGACAAAGAAATAGAAGATGAGGTAATACTAACATCCTTATCCAATAAAGAAATCATTTAAGCATATCTTGAATTACATAATACTTTGCAAGAAACTATCAAAAATTATTAATGCAAAAATTCTGAAGTTGAAAAAGAAAAACTTGATCTTCAGAACAAAGTAGAGTTTCTTGAAAATACTAATCTTACATTGGTAAGCAAAGTATCATGTCTTCAATAAATGCACACTTGGAGAAAATATGCTTAATATGATGTTAGATGCCCAAACAAATCTAAATGATAAAACAAGGATTGGCTTCAATCAAAATAATAGTGAGATACCTATCCAAAAACCTCAAAAGCCAATTTCTTTTTACAAATCCATATCTTCTACCAAATTATAAGATCCCCCATCTACAAAATTTGTTCAGCCATCTGAACTAAAAAGAAAATAGAAGGTTAGTCATATACAGTCTTCTGAGCAAACAAAAGATATTCAGAGACATGTTCCAAAAGCTTGTCAAAAGCTTCAGCTCTCTGAACACGAAAAGAGGAAATTTCAGCCTTCTGTACCATAACATTTATAGTACAAAAAGGCTTCCAAACCTATAGATCATCAGTTTCCCCATTCAAACTAAAGACATGGTTGCAAGCCAAAATTCTTTCATAAAAAACCAACCATAATCACAAGAACCCTCTCAAATCATAATATCCATCTTATGAAAAGAAAAGGAACATTTCATGCTTTTTCTGTAATCACAAGGGATATACAATTCGAGAATGTCATTTTCGAAGAGGGTTATACAAAGGAAAAGTTATGTGGATTCCAAAGAAACTTAATGCTAACAAAGAAGGACCCAATGAAATTTGGGTACCTAAAAGTATTTAATTTGTATTATAGGTATGCCTGAAGAACACCCTTGGAAAACAAAGCTGGTATATTGATAGCGGATATTCGAGGCATATGACCGGTGATAGTACCTATTTCACCACTGTAAGACAAGTTAAAGGAGGTATTGTTAAATTTGGTGACAAAAAGGAAGAACAGATTATTGGCAGAGGAAAGATTGGAAATAATCCTTATATAGATGAAGTATCTCTAGTCGATGGATTAAAGTTCAATCTTTTAAGTGTTAGTCAGCTGTGTGACAAGGATAAAAAAAGTAATCTTTTACTCAAAGAAGTGTGAAATTATCGAAGAAAAGAGCGGTAAGACATTACTTACTGTTCCAAGAATTGGAAACATTTATCTATTAAATTAAGATAGTCTTACACATGATCAATACTTAATTTCACAAGAAAAAGACAGTTGGTTATGGCATCATAGTTTAGGACATGCTAGTATGCATTTAATTTCAAAAACTTCAAAAAGAGATATAGTAAAAGGTTTACCAAAAATCGATTTTAACAAAACCCATGTCTGTGATGCATGCCAAAGAGGTAAACAAATCAAAAGTTCTTTTAAGAACAAAAATGATATTTCTACCTTTCGAGCTCTAGAATTATTGCATTTAGACTTGGTCCAATATAGCCAACCAGTCTAGGAGGCATGAAATATTTTTTTTAATAGTAGATGATTTCATTAGATATACATGGACATTGTTTTTAAGTCAAAAAGAGGAAGCCTTTGAAAATTTTCCAAACCTTTGTAAAAGGCTTCAAAATTTGAAAAGCACTTATATTATTTCCATTACAAGTGATCACGGAAAAGAATTTGGAAATCATCTTTTTTAAAACTTTTGTAATAAGCATGGTATTTCTCATAATTTCTCAGCACCAAGGATGCCTTAACAAAATGGTGTTGTAGAAAGGAAAAATAGAACTCTCGAAGAAATGACTAGAACCATGCTAAATGAAAACAATTTACCAAAATATTTTTGGGCAGAAGCTATGAATACAGCTTGCTATATTCTAAACAGAGCTTTAATAAGACCCGTTTTGAAGAAAACTCCATATGAGTTATGGAATAATAAGAAACCTAATATCAGCTACTTCCACTCATTTGATTGTAAATGTTTTATTTTTAACAACAAAGAATATCTTGGTAAATTTGATTCAAAATCCGATGAAGGAATTTTCCTAGGATATGCATTAAATAGCAAAGCTTATAGAGTTTTCAATAAAAGAACTCTTATCACAGATGAGTCAATGCATGTTATATTTGATGAAACTAACTCTCTCCCAGGTAATAATAAGTCTAAGGAAAATCTTGAGTCGCTTGATCCACATGATCAAAACAACATTGATAATAATCTGTAGAAGAATGATAATATTAATAGTCAAGAAGAGCATGATTTGCAGCAATTACAAACACAAGAAAATCAACATCAAGATCTTCCTAAAGAATTTCGATATCATAAGTATCATCCAAAAGATGATATTATTGATAATCCTTTTGAAAGGGTAATGACAAGGAATCAGTTAAGAGAATATTTCAATCACAATGCATTCATTTCATAAATAGAACCAAAGAATTTCAAAGAAGTTGAGATTGAAGAAAGCTGGATGAATGCAATGCAAGAATAATTGGATCAGTTTAAAAGAAATAATGTATGGGAGTTAGTTCCTAAATCCAAAGATCAAACTGTGATAGGAACAAAATGGGTATTTTGGAATAAGCTTGATGAAGCTGGTAAAGTTGTCAGAAATAAAGCCATATTAGTTGCACTAGGGGTGCACACAGTCTGTTAACCGGTCCATGTGGACTTTTACAAACGGTTTTTTTAATTTACTAACCATACATTGTCCGTTAAATTCGGTTAACCATTAGTCGGATAACCATTAATTTTGGTCGGTTAATCATTTCGTTACGGTTAACCATTTAGGAAATAGACATTATGATTTTGCTAAATTTATAATATTTTAAACCTCAAATAAATAGACCATAAATCTCAAATGTCAAATAAAAATATAAAATTACAAACCATAGTCTTAATTATTAATTAAAATAACATTTTAACCATAAACTCTAATAATTAAAACATTAATAAAAAAAAGTTCCCAAATATAGAAATTGTTGTACAAGATCAAACATTAATTAATGAAATTATTCTTTGCTTCGTTTTTCAGTGAGTATGAAATTAAGAATTGAGAGGAGTTAGGATTGGAAGGGAATGACCGAGACTACTTGATGTTGTATAGTAAGGAAACAAAATAACACCAAAGGCCCAAATGTTTCACCTATTATTCATATTACCTACATATATAATTACATAATTTTTTAAGAAAAGGGCAAATTACAAAAAAAAACCATGTGGTTTCTTTTTTTTGCAAATAAGGAACTGTGGTTTTTTTTGTTTAAAAAAGAAGATTGTGTTTTAAAATGTTAACAAAAAAAGGACAACTAAAATTAAATCATAACATTACGTAGGGTATTCTTGTTCATTTTGAACTCAAAATTTTCAGGTTGGTTAATAAAAATACAATACACATGAATGATAAATTTTGAAAATTTTTGAAACGCGCAAATATTTTTATAAATTAAATAATGATAATAGATTTAAAAAAATCATAACAAATTGAAAAATCTTTGAAAAATATTCAAATTTTGATGTAAAATTCTTAAATAATATACATAAATTATTGGTATGTTAAATAACTAAAAATACCATCCGCTATAGCATCATTTTTAACTGAAAAATGTTAGTTATCCTTTTTTTTTAACATTTTAAAGCACAATCCTCTTTTTAAAACAAAAAAAAAAGTCCTTTATTTGCAAAAAAGTGAAACCACAGGGTTTTTTTTTGTAATTTGCCCTTAAGAAAAATATTTGTAAAAGTCGGTTAACCGAGAGTCACATGGACTTTCAATGTAAAAACCTAAATCTAAACCGTACCCGTTAATTTCTAAAAATAAAAATCGTACACTAGTCCATCGGTTTTGGTTAACCATATTTTTAGCTCGGTTTCAGTTCGGTTTCATGGTTTTTCGGTTTTTTTTGCATCCCTAAGTTGCGCAAGGATATAATCAGCAAGAAGACATTGATTATGATGAGACATGTGCCCCAGTAGCAAAACTAGAAACCATAAGGATACTATAAGCATTTGCATGTTACAAGGATTTCAAGCTTTATCAAATGGATGCAAAAAGTACATTCTTAAATGGCTATATTAATGAAGAGGTATACATAAAGCAAGCTCTAGGGTTTGAAGACTGTCATCATCTTGAATATGTCTACAAGCTAACCAAAGCTCTTTATGGTCTAAAACAAGCTCTAAAAGCCTGGTATGAAAGGTTAAGCTCCTTTTTACTCATAAAAGATTTTACTCGAGGTAAAGTTGACACAACACTGTTTATAAAGCATATAAAGGACCATATATTAATTGTGCAAATTTATGTTGATGATATTATATTCGGATCTACTAACGAATTGTTGTGTAAGGAATTTTCTCAAGAAATGAGTAGGGAATTTGAAATGTCTATGATGGGTGAATTAAATTTCTTCCTTGGACTAGAAATTAACCAAGAAAAGAAAGGAACTTTTATTTGTCAATCCAAGTATATAAAGGAACTCATCAAGAAATATGAAATGGAAATTTCCAAACCAATGAAAACACCAATGAGCACAACAATCTCACTAAACAAGGATGAAAAAGGTAAAAGTGTAGACACCAAGAAGTACAGAGGTATGATTGGTTCTTTACTTTACTTAACAGGTAGTAACTCATATACAATTCAATGTATGTTTATGTGCAAGATTTCAAGCTAGCCCCAAAGAGTCACATTTAAGTGCTGTGAAAAGAATATTCAAATACTTAAATGGAACTCTATATGTTTGTATTTGGTATCCAAAATGTAGGGATTTTGATTTAACAGGATATAGTGATGCAGACTATGCTGGATGCAAATTAGAAAAAAAAGTACATCTGGTACTTGCTAATTTTTAGGTCAAGAACTAATCTCTTGGTCAAGGAAAAAGCAAACTTCAGTATCCACTTCAACAACTGAAGCTGAATATGTATCTGTAAGTCAATGTGTGGCACAGATACTTTGGATGAAACAGCAATTAGAAGACTACGGGTTAAAGTATGATCACATTTCTATACGATGTGATAATACTAGTGCAATTAACCTAACTAAAAATCCTATTCAGTATTCAGAGACTAAACACATTGGTATCAAAAATCATTTTGTGAGGGACCATATGTAAAAAGGGGATGCAATAGTAGAATTTGTTCCCACTGAAGAACAAATCGTTGATATTTTCATAAAACCCCTAAATGATCAAAGATTCAATCAACTTCAAAAAGAAAATGGCATGTCTAATTTCTGTGAAAACTAACTCTGGCCTTTTCAAAATATTCTCATCTTGGTTTAAACATTTTAATTAGTTTTTCACTAATTAAAATTCCCTAAGGACAATTAGTCATATACTAATTATTCTTCAAATTTAACTTTTGTCCAAATTAATTAGTCTTCTATTAATTAAACTGAGGATAAAAATAATTCTTCAGTTAAGCCCATTCTTTATCTGAAAGGCCATTTTTTTGGGCCAATAAATGAAACCACTCCTACATCCTTAATTCTGTAAATTTTAAAATCCAATATAATCATAAAACCATTTTGGGGTCATGTTCTCTCTTCTTTGACAAAGCCCAATTTCATGAGCTAATGTTGGAACAGCTCAAATCTATTTTCGGACCAAAGAGATTCAAGGAAACCACATGTTAATCATCAGCAAAAATAAGAAGAATAGCAAAAATGGCACCGGTTTATTATTCAAAATAAAACTGTTAGATTTGAACAGTTGAAGAAGGAGAACGAAAAGACAAGCAATTGTACTTCAAAAATTTTTTTCTCACCATATCAAATCCTAAAATTTTTTTCTCACCATATCAAATCCTCTATGCCAATTTTATACTCCTTAAGATCATCCTCTTAAAGTCGTTTATAGTTAACTGAATACAATGAAGAAGCAAGGAGTTAAAAAGGTCCAAGCTTCTCAAATTAAAAACCAAGCAAAAACTTAAAACGAAAGAAATAGAGATTCTATGGAGGAAGAATGAAATGCTAACGCGGAAACATAAAAAAGAATAGGCACAGAGAATGAAGAGCAAAGACCAGTCCTTAAGCGAACGAATAGAGTAGGAGAAATGACGGACAATCAAATGTCTCTCGGCCTTCTATGGTATTCATACCTGAAAGAGGTATTTTAGTTTATTCTGATGGCTTCTCTAGGTCTAGAGTAGCTTGTAGGATAATAGACTAGAATTACCTTGGAAGTGAAGAACTATCAGAAATGGGAACAATTCATGCAGACCAATGAGCCCATATTTCCTTCCCTAGTAACAGAATTTTATGGAACTTTGATTGACTTAGGAAATAGTCAGTATGAGGTCACTCTCAGGGGGCAGACTTACAAAGTCAATGAAGAAGTCTTTTCCAAAGTATTCAATTTGCTGCGAACAGGGGCAAAAATAACCAAACATCCTTCTTTTGACTATTATAATTATGAGGAATTTGTGAGAAACCTGTTTAATATTCGTGCCAACCATCAAATTCCTGCCTCCAAACTTGACTCAGGGTATCTAGGAGGAACTTTCAGAACCCTACAGTTTCTAAACTCAACCTTCTTTGCTCCCCAATCCTCAAGTTTAGCCATTATGGACACCTTTGATATGTGCTTCACTTAGAATCTCATCAATAAGAAGCAAATAAATTTGCCTTGGATCATGATTCATCACTGACAAGTTTAAGAGGATTAAGCCCTGTCCCTTATGGAATGATGTTAACCAAATTCTTTAAATACCACAACATTCCTACTGATGATCTCACTTCCATCACCATAGGACCAAAGTCTGTTCTAAATAAGTTTTCCATTGAAAGTGCTATCAAGATGAATGAACACAAAAGACAGATTCCTACCATCCCCATGGATTGCAGTAGTTATAGCCCTCACTCAGAACATGTAAGGGAAAATGACAATGAAGAGTCTCAGTTTGCAGGCACATATCAGAATGATGAGAGTGCATGGGAAAGTTGTGCAAAAAGGGAACCAAGTCAGATGGAGAAAAGTAGATACATAGAACAACACTTCCATCAAGGACCTGTCTCTGAAAGTATAAATGGAAAGGAGCATAGTTTATGGAGATAGATAGCTCAAAAAAAGAAAACTCTAAAGCTAGCAGTCTACTTGAAATTTTTGGCAGGAACATGCATCCTCAAGAGAGAGTAGATGTTTTCTTTACGACCATACTAGATGATTTTCATCCTACTAATGATTTTAGTAGGATAAACTCAATGGCTCATGAAGCAAGGACAAATAACGAGGATAGCCACTCATGAAGCTAGGACAAATAACGAGGATAGCCACTTTTTTAACACCAACTCTCCTCTTATAGATCATACTCTTTATGACTCACTTGAAGAACTTTGTAACTCCTTTCAACCTAACTTTATAAATCCAGAAGATGAGGCACCCCTTCCTATTATACCTTTATCTCATTCAACTATGGCCTCCTCAAGTTCAAATCCTTCCACCCAACCACCATTGAGCCCTCTAAAGACCCCTGCTGGTAACTTTTATATAGACAAGCTCATAAAAGGAATCCTAAACTCACCTTTCTCTAAGACATTTAACTGCTACTCCTTCCAGCATATCCATCCAGACTTCATTCAAATGGTATAATAATACACCTCTCTCATCTTTACTTCAAAGTTGTTGACCATTGAACCTCCAACTCCCTCATCACCTGTTATCAACATTCCCTCAGAACCCCTTCATTACTCCATTCTAGCAGATTTTCCCCATATTCATTTTACCACTCCTCAAGACCATGTCAGATCCACAACCTCTACCTTGGAGTCCTCCCTCAAGGTCATAGCTGATGTGCTCAAAATAGCCCAGAACATGATGAATAATGAAACTTTTCAATAGGTACCTAGTATCTTATAGAATGTTCAGATTCAGATAATAGAGCTTCAGTCTAGGCTAGTTCAAATTGTTCAATATCAAGAGGAGACACTCGCTAGAGTCACTGGAGAAGTTAGAGAACTTTCTGGCAAAGTGGACTCCATGCATCACATGATTTCTCACCTTTACAGTGATTCCACCAAAGCTTCAGCTCCATCCACCTCTGGTCAGCCCTAAAAAGCTCAGGTTTGGTTCAAGTGTAGAGAGAATCCTTCTAAAGAAGATAAGTTGTGCAGCTTCTCTTAAGTTATTTAGTTCTCTGTATTTTATGTTTTGTTTGACATATTTCTTTATCTTAGTATTTTTCTACTTTTGCTTAAGTACTTTTATCCTGCTGCAGGTATTTTACTATATTTTGGTCTTTATAACCAAGATATAGGAATGAATGCTTGTTAGACTCTACTTATGTCATTCTCATCTTTATATGCTATTTCTTTTTGCTGATGACAAAAGGGGAGAATTTGGAATTATATCTTGCTATAAGGTTATAGGATATCTCTTGTTTTGTTTGTTTTACTCTGATCTGATAGGCTTGCTAAAGTAACTTGCTGATCTATTGTATGCTAGCTTATTGCTAAAAGTGTTCTTAAAATCTGTGTTATGTTAATATGGTATATGTATTAAAATGTTGTTTGATATTCTTATCTAGGCTCTATAGCACTAATAACTATCCACAGTGTGATTGTCAATTACTAGTTCTAATTTGTGTTTTGTTGATCTACTATATGTGTTGTTAACATAAAGCTATACTAAGTCATAATAACTATTGGAATGCTGGTAAATAAAAAAAATGACATCATGATTAGTTTAACTCCTATAGCTTAGGACAAATGTTTATTAGCCTGATACCTACTGGTGAATTGTTGGTCCGATTTGCTAGTGAAATACTTTTGCTTAAACTATGTGTTAATATATTAATAAAAGCAATAGTATCATCTTATCCACCAATAAGGTAATATTTATTATCTTGATCAAGTTGCTCTGATAATATTGGCTTTTATTGGTTTTTGCGGACAATACAATTTGAAGAAGTCTCTTTCTTTGAGTTTGGATATGCAAGTGCAAAACAATGGTATATGCTCAATGACTATGCCTAACTAATTTGTGATTATAAGCTGGTATATATCTGGTATGCTTTATGTATTGATTCTTTACTGGTATAAAGTAAAAGGGTCATATAAGCAGAAGTCATAAGTTAATACTAATTGGATGAATAGACTAGTATAAGTTTTTGATATGACTGTTTTGACCTATATGCATCTGAGTATTATGTTGTGCTGATGTGTCATGATTTTTGGTTGAAATAGCTAGTTAAGACATTTATGTTACTTTGTGATAGGAAGCACTGATATACTGATAATATGTGTGTTAAATAGCATTACTTGACAGTCAATGAATCTGTGGCATTTTATGATGAACTCACTAGATGACTATGCAGCTACGATATTGGCGGATAAATCTATGGTCATATTGGCATTACTAAAATGCACTGAGTATTGGCAATAAAACAACTTATAGCTGTAAAAATCTTTATGCTGAAGAAACTGTCTGCTCATCAAAGGCAAAATTTGATGAGTAATATGGCATATCATATGATTTACTTCCAAATACACACATGAGTCATGAGAAAGAAATTTTAAGTTATTCTTCACCAAATAAATTCAAGGCTTCATTAGATACACGTAGTCCAAGCCAAGAAAAATACTTATTTAAAAGCTTTGGGCTTTTCTTTGATTAATTAAGCCAGGGCTAATATTTCTATCAAAGCTTTATTTATAATTAGTTATTAAAAGAATTTTTTAAACTTGGGAAGGTTTTGAAAATATTCAAAATAACTAATTTCAAATTAAAAACACTTGTCTAATGCTCTCAAAATATTATTTGTGCAGATAAAATTTTCTTAAAAAGGAATATCTCAATATCTTTTTTTAAGAAAATATGTTAGGAGATCACGATTTCAAGGGGAGCTTATTTTATGCTAAATAAAAGCATCCGAAAGTTTAATTTTTTATCTCTTCAAATATACACAAGATATAATAAGGTTGTCATCATAAAAAAAGAGGAGATTATTGAACCTTGTTTTGATGAATATAACTTTTATATATGAAGAAGATAGAATTAAATAAATACTTTAATAATTAATTAAAGATAAATGGTATTTTTAATTAATTAAATAAAGTATGAAGATGAAGACTTTCAATAATGACATTGGAAGAATTATACAAAAAGAGAATAACAAGTTTGGAGAAATAAGATACATCTTGCTTCAGGAGGCTGAAGATTTAAGAAATTCATTTACATATATTCAGAGACCTAAACAACCTATAATGGCCACAAACCTGAAGAAGTCAATATCAAATATTTAGAGTCCTGAATACTGAATAACGGTCATATTCAGAGACCTGAAAAGTCATGATCAAATGTTCAGAGTCCTGAACACTGTATAACAATCATATCAAATATTCAGAGACCTGAACACTGTATAACAGCTACATTCAGAGACCTGAAGAAATCAAATTCAAATTTTTAGAGACCTGAACACTGTATAACGGATACATTTAGAGACTTGAAGAAAGTTCATTACTAACCTTCAGAGGGCTAAACACTATGCAACGACTAATTTCAAAGACCTAAAGGAAATTAGAACTAAAGCTTCAGAAAACTGAATGCACTATAACGGCTAGTTTCAGAGACCTGAACAGAATTTGAATTTCCTCTCCAAATCACTCCTCCAATGCCTATAAATAGAAGACAATTGCAAGTATTTCAAGATGGAAAGACAAATTACAAAGTTTACATTACATTCAAGGCAATCAAAGCATACAAAGCATTATTGAGTAGTCTTTCCAACAATCTTCAAAGAGAAAAATTAAAAGAAATCTAGTCTTCATCTAAAGCAATTCACATTCTTTCAAATACAATATTTTGAGTGAATTGTAAATTCACATTAAGAGATATTAGTGTGAGGAGGAGCTTTGTTGTTAATGTTTTTGGCAACAAAGTTTGTATAAAAGTTTTGTTGTTGATCTTTAAAAAACAACGAGTTGTAAAAGTTTGGTGTTTTAGCTTGCAAAAAGCAACAGGTGTCTCGATCCAGATAAAAAAAGGATCACCGTCTTAATCCTAGATAGAAGTAGGATTGATTGTCCCGATCTTGGACAGAGGAAAGATCAAAGTGGTTTAATTCCTATCGTTAAAGGAATTATAGTGGAAAATCTCAAATGGCGTACTTGGGGACAAGTTTAGAACAGTTGGGTCCGAACCTGTATAAACCTCTGTGTCGATAATCTTTCTATCCCTACTCCATTGAATTATTGCTATTTATATTTCTACATTTATTTTTAGCAGTTATAGCTTTTTGGATACTTTACTTTATTTATTCAAAACCAATTAAATTTGCAAGTTTTACAAACCTTTTTTTTTTTTGCATTTTTAAGTAAAATTTGTTTTTTAAGCAAAATTGTTTTTGGATAAAAGGTTTCCATAAAAGAATTTTTATTTGAAAATTACACTATTCACCCTCCCTCTAGTGTACCTTATAGCTTATTTGGAACTAACAGTCTTTAATTTTTAAAATATCCTTTTTAAATTTATAGGTAAGTTTAAAAAAAAGCCAACAACACTAAGAAATGTCATTAACTAATAATAAAGTCCACATGAACAATACACTCCAGTTAAATTAAAATACTGGGACAATTATACTAATTTAAACCACTTTTAACCTAAAATATATAATGATGCTTTTCTTCAAAAGTGTAGTTTATCTTTTTCATAAATGCCAACAAAAATTTAAAGTGCCATTAAGTGATAATGAGAATATACACAAATAAAAAAGCATCCCTGAATTTATAAATATGGAGACAAAATTAAAGAGTGTCTTCAGGTGAAAAAATGTTGAGACACTTTTTATTGATGGAAAATATAAATTGTCTTTAACTTAAAAAAATTATCGATGCTTTTTTCAAAAGTGTCACCAAATTTTTAATATTCCAACAAAAAAAAAACCCGTCATTAAGTGGTAGTGAAATACGACACAACTAAACATGCGTTGGTAAATTTATAAATATGGTGACACATTTTATTTGCGTCACAAAAAATCTATCGTTACAGACTCGTTTTCTTGTAATGATTAGTAGCTCTTTAATATTAATGTATGTCACAGCAAGGGAAACAACCTCTACACCTTACTTCTATCCCCACTTTTCATGTCCCTAATCAAAGATATCAAGCGTACATTGCTTGTGTTTCATTGTGCTCTGTTTGTTGTTGCGATTTGCAATTATCTCATTATTTTTCTCTTGCGGTGCAATCATGTTTGCGATTGAAGGGATTTTTGTTATTTGTGAAGTTTTTTACAATGGGATAGTTTTCTACTATATGTTTGTTGCTTCGATTTAAAATTTTGTGATCGATTTTTGATTTGTGATGCAGTGATGTGTATGATTGTCACGATTGAGTAAATTTTTGCGATCGGAGAAAATTCTGCAATTGTGAGTTTTCTGCGATTGGAAAGTTTTCGCAGGGTTGGAGGCATTGATGCGCACGAGTTTGAAGGTATTTTGGATATTTTGAATCTCTTTGGGTTATTTTTTCTATTATAATGTACATAATATAGGAATGTGAAAATCAAGAATTTTGGAAACTTTGAAAAAGTTTTGTGGTATTTCTCGAGAGAATCTTAGTGTTACGTATAAAAAAGGTTTGAGTCTAAAATTTGGGTATTTTGCTAAAAAGCTCTAAAATATATGTAAGTGAATAGTGTATTGCATAAAACCATAGCAACTAATTTATCCAATATTTTTTCTACATAATTTATATTATACTCTAAAAGAATGTTTGGTTAAACTACGGAATCAGAATGATATGTAATCAGAATTGGAATCACCATTTTGTAATTTTGTTTGATTTGATTCGGAATCAGAATTGAAATCAAATATTTTTTTATAAAATAAGAATAAAATTCTACCAAAACATGCATTAAAAGTGTAAAATGCAAGTATAATGTATAACTTATTTTTCATAATTTAGATTATATTATAAAGTTATATAAATAATAATCCAATATTATATATATGTGTGTATAAAGTAATGAGTTAAATTATTGATCCATAATAAAAAAAAAATTCAAATTGGGAAAAGAATGTTAGAATGATATGCATATATGTATACAGAAGATAAAAGAAACGTTTTTTTTTTTAAAAAAAAAAAGAAGAAAGAAAAAGAAACGTGAGTTTTGGATGGTTGGAGAAAAAAAAAGGGAAATTGTCAAAATTACCCTCATTTCAGGGTTTATTTTGGTGGCTTACCTTTTCTTATTTCCACTATTACGTTTTTTTTAGATTTCTATTTTTTCTTTACGTTTCTCCTTCAGTTCTTCCTTTCTTACGTTTTTTTGATTTCTTCCTTTATACTCAGTCTTCAAAATCACCACTAAGAAATCCGATTCTTCCAATTGAATCTACTTGCTTCAATCGATTTCTTTGGTCCCATTGTCGTAAATCAAACACCCATTTCTCCGATTCTGGAAATGTACTCTTGTTTCTATTTATCTTCCCCAGTCTTTATTTGCTTTTCAGAGATCTGTTAAGTTCGTCAAAATACCTCAATCAACTCAAACACACAATATGACTTCGATTCGGGTTGATTCCAATAAGCAATTGGTCATTGGTAGTCTTGTGTTGGGTTACGCCCTCTATTCGAGCTTACTTGCTGTTTATATGGGGATGTCAACTTGAAGCCACTGGTTCAGGTCGCTGATATAAAGCAGATAGCAGCAACTGGACAGGAGAGATTTCGCTTCCTCATCTCCGATTCTGTCTCTTGTCAGCACGCCATGCTTGCTACTCAGCTGAATGCCTGAGTCAAGACCGGCCTCGTTAAGATAGGATCTGTTGTTCAATTGGTCGAATACATTTGCAGCGAAGTTCAAAAGCGCAAGTCAGATATCTGATTCTTTCTCTAATTGTATTTTGCTTTTTCCTTTGGTTTATAATTAAGAGTTAAATTCAAATGTGGATCGTATTTGGCTGGTTTCTACAATTTGTAGGAGTTGAATTATTTAGAAAGCGTCTGAAAGTCTAGTGCTTGCTTAATCTACCTTGAATTATTACGTTCTGGTTAAATATTCGATATGAACTTTGGGGAAAACCATTTGTTATCTAGCTAATTTTTGAACTTCGAGTTAAATTTGAAACGCAGCTCTTTGCGTCAACTATCTGCTTGAAGCTTTAATGGTAGATAAAATGATACTGCTATTGAATGACTTTCTGTTGTTTGAATTTTTTCATAAAATAGCTATTAGATATTGCTTAGTGTTTTTAGGTTCTTTTCTTGTGGAGAATATGAATCTACTTTTATTTCCTTGGCAGCCATTATCTAAAATAAGATCACGATTCAAAATCTAAGTAGGTTGAGTTTCTAACTTGAGGGCTTTTTTCCCCCTCTTTCTTTGTTTTTCTTAATGCATGAAATTTAAAGCTTCCTCTGCTATTTGATTATCTGTATCGTGATGCTAGGTAGATTTGTTTGGATTGACTAACTTTCTCCTTATAAAACAAACTAAATCCTCAGCTGGAGAGTCATATTGATATGTTTGTTTGTTTGGAACTTGATTACTGATTCCTAATTCAGCTAATGACATCCCAGCGGATGATAATTTCTATTATGATTGACATGGGTCTATTCTGTTTTCACCCTTACTTTTTCAGGATTATTGTTGTGCTGAACTTCGAAATTATAGTTCCCCAGTGTGAAATAATTGGAAATCCAATAATGCTGACAGATTCCACTGCCCATAATGCATTCTCTACAGGCAGCTCAGTACAGTCAGCAGGTGTTGGTTATAACAATCTAGGTACTAAAAATCATGGCAGTAGTATGCAGAGTTTCCAAGCCCCCTTGACCGTCCGTAATCAGTCATCTACCGTGCATAGTTTCCAGCCCACTTCAAATCCTCAAAATCAAGGCAATAATATGCAAAGTTTGAGATCCACTTTGAATGCCAAAAATCAAGGAAATAGTGCGCCAAGTTTCCAACCAACTGTTCAACCTCCATACCGTCCACCTCCAAATTATAGAAATCATGGTGCAATTATGAAGAATGAGGCACCTGCTCGCATCATACCCATTACTGCTTTGAATCCTTATCAGGGGCGGTGGGCTATCAAGGCCAGGGTGACTGCTAAAGGGGATCTCCGCCGATACAACAATCTAGAGGAGATGGGAAGGTTTTCTCCTTCGATCTTCTTGACTCTGATGGGGGTGAAATAAGAGTGACCTGCTTCAATGCTGTTGTGGATCAATTTTATGATGTTATTGAGGTTGGTAGAGTCTATTTAGTTTCAAAGGGAAGCTTAAAACCTGCGCAGAAGAATTTCAACCATTTGAAGAACGAGTGGGAGATTTTTTTTTTGAGGCAACTTCAACTGTGGACCTTTGTCTTGATGAAGATGGCTCTATACCACAGCAGCAATTCTCATTCAAACCCATCAGCGAAATGGTCATGTGACTTTAGAAAGGTTTTTTTTTCTCTTAGATTTGTCCTGATGAGGATGCTGAAAACAATTCCATTTTTGATGTTATTGGAATTGTGACATCTATAAACCCTTCAATTCCTATTTTGAGAAAGAATGGTATATTTATACACTTATTATACATTGTTATACACTCTTTATACACTATTTATACATTATTTATACACTGTTATACATTGTTTATACATTATACACTGTTTATACATTGTTTATACACTTCTTATACATTGTTATACACTCTTTATACACTGTTTATATATTGTTTATACATTATTTATGCACTGTTATACATTGTTTATACATTATTTATACATTGTTTATACATTATACACTGTTTATACATTATTTATACACCATTATACATTGTTATACACTATTTATACACTTCTTATACATTGTTATACATTATTATACACTTCTTATATATTTTTATACATTATTTATATATCGTTTATATACTTTATACATTGTTTATACACTTTTTATACACTGTTTATACCTTAGTTATACCTTAATTATACCTTAGTTATACTATAATTATACATTATTTATACACTGTTATACATTGTTTATACATTATTTATACATTGTTTATACATTATACACGTTTATACATTGTTTATACATTATTTATACACCGTTATACATTGTTATACACTATTTATACACTTCTTATATATTGTTATACATTATTATACACTTCTTATATATTTTTATACATTATTTATACATCGTTTATATACTTTATACATTGTTTATACACTATTTATACACTGTTTATACCTTAGTTATACTATAATTATACATTATTTATACATTATTTATACACTACTTATACATTGTTATACATTATACACTTCTTATACAATGTTATATGTTTATACACTTATTATACATTGTTATACACTCTTTATACACTGTTTATACACTTCTTATACATTGTTATACATTATTATACACTTCTTATATATTATTATACATTATTTATACATCGTTTATACACTTTATACATTGTTTATATACTGTTTATACCTTAGTTATACCTTAAGATACCTTAATTATACCTTAAGATACACTATTCTAGTGATTATACCTTAGTTATTCCTTATTTATACCATATTTATACCCTAAGATACATTATTGTATTGATTATACCTTAATTATACCTTAGTTATACCTTAAGATACACTATTACAGTGATTATACATTAGTTATACCTTAGTTATACCTTAAGATACACTATTACATTGATTATACATTAGTTATACCTTATTTATACATTAAGATATACTATTACAGTGTTTATACCTTAGTTATACCTTAATTATACATTAGTTATACATTAAGATACACTATTACAGTGATTATACTTTAATTATACATTAAGATACACTATTACAGTGTTTATACCTTATTGATACCTTAAGTATAATCACTATTACAGTGATTATACT
This sequence comes from Euphorbia tirucalli, assembly GCA_039660915.1. Taxonomy (NCBI): domain Eukaryota; kingdom Viridiplantae; phylum Streptophyta; class Magnoliopsida; order Malpighiales; family Euphorbiaceae; genus Euphorbia; species Euphorbia tirucalli. The sequence continues at coordinate 11,097,875 of CM077638.1, forward strand.
TTAGTTATACCTTAATTATACCTTAGTTATACCTTAACATACAAAGGTATAATTAGTTATACTTTAGTGAAAAAAATATGTCGGAAAAAGTATGTACATATGGACTTTGTTTCGAAGATAAAAAAAATAAAAAAAACTTTCTAAAGTCGGATGACAAAAAAATAAACGGATTGAGAGATAAATACAAAATTAGATTTAAAATTATAAAAAAGGAGAGAAAAACGTGGACAAATTAGAGGATGTATTTTGGAGATTATGAATTTTTACTTTTGTTGTTTTTTGGGCAAAATTCACGTAAAACAGGAATAAGTTTTTTAGGTATTTTTGAAATTTTGGAAAGTTTTTTATGTATTTATGTAAACTTTTGATTTGTATGTAAAAAAGTTATATATTGTCAAAAGGTAAGTATTTATGTAAAAACCCTAAAAAAAAAAAAAAAAAAAAAAAAAGGGAATTATGAAAATGAGGGTAGTGGAATTAAATTTGATTGAGGTTTCATCGGCTCATTTTTATTTTGAACTCCAAATATTAAAAGATAAAAATATATTTTAGGAAAGAATATTTTTTATAAAATAAACTCAGCTCTAAAGTGCTTATATATATATTTAAAAAAAAAAAAAAAAAAACACTAACATTTGTTTTTAATTTTAATTATTGGAGAGCGGTAAAAATATTTTTTATTTTTTAACGAGAAAGAAGAGGATTGCGTGTAATAAATTTATTTGACAAACATAGCAGATTACATTGTATATAATAGTAATTCCATCTACAATAGTTTGATATTTAGTTTTGTACCTGTACTGCTCTACCTTTGGATTTTATCCATTATGGATCGCAAAATTGGTATCCATCTATTGATTCATATCCAACTCCAACTCCAACTCCAACCATACCAAGCCCAATTTCAACATTTTCCAGTTCACTTTTTCACGCAATTTTTTCAAGAAAAAAAAAAAAAAAAAATCTAAATTCACCTACTCCATTTCTTTCAGGATTAAAGATCTAATTGTCCGCTGTATAATACAAAATATTTGTTTTACCCCTTATTATATGATTTTAAAATATGCATCTCGTATTATATACAACTTACAACTATATATACTGAAATATAAAGAAAAATAGGCATGGAGTTGAATAAAGGTTAATCCGTGGTTGTGCAAAAAATGACACCGGGGCCGAATTGCCACTACAACTTATCACTTTACATATAAATTGTGGAATGGAGAAACTTATAAATTTGGTAGTGTTATGGTTGCATGTTTAAATGAGACAAAATGCTTAATTGGATCAAATATCCTTTTAGAAAAGAAAAAAAAAAGGGCCAAATAGGCCCACTTTCGTAAATGTCAAGAGTGATTAGTTGCAAAGAACAAATGTTTATAATCAATAGGTGAAACAAACATGTTTTTCAATATGTCAGGGTTCAAATAATATATTTTCACTGGTTATCATTCACCGAAAAATCAAATTGCATTGGGCAAAAGGATTTTTTTAGCTAATGTACTATTCATTTTTTGGTTATCATGTCGTTTCAAAGTTATCTTTTTACCCTCTATCATATTCAAAATCATATCAAAATGAATCATAATTGATCATTTTGCCCTTCATTTTTAACTCAATTTGAAGACAAAATGGTTAACTATGGTTCAAATAGATATAATTTTATATATTACAATTGCTAAAAAAGCAGTTTGGAAACGCTAAGGCCTAAAAGTGCAATCTAGTGATATGACAATGACCAAAAAGATTATTATTCAAATTGCACGGCCAAACAAGCATGTTGGTTCATGAACGTGTGTAATTTGTGATTTGTTCACATTTGCTTCATATTTGGCCATTTCAATGTAAACTGCTACGTTATAGTGTTGGTTGCTGTTAATTTAGAGATATCTGATTCTTTTTATGCAAAGTTTTGGGTAAAACCTAAATTTTTTTATAACAAATTTATCCACCAAATGCCATTTTAGGAATTAATATTCAAAATTACACATTTGGAGTTAACTTATGGAAATCAAATATATTTGGACTTCTTTTAACTTGATTCATTATATTTAAGTTAAATCCAATGTACTAAATTTCTGATCGGTCAGCCCCAAATATACTATTTCGATATATCAACACCTAAATAAGCATTGTATGAAAAATTGAAACTCCAATAAGGTTATGTCACCCGAAGTTTTGGGTAAATTAAAAAGATTAATTGCACCGACGATCACTGAAGTTTAAAGCTTGTGCATTTTATGGTCATTAAGCTTAATTTTGTATTAATAAAGTCACTTAATTATCGTTTTGATATCAATAAAGTCACTTCTGTCTTAATCCGTTGAAATTTAACGCTAAGACAATAAAACAACAAGTCAATACCTAGCCTAACTTGCCAATAAAATATCACGTCAACTCCGTCACAATAAAAAAAAAAATGACAGTCATGAACATAACATTTATTTGTATAATGTACTATATTGAAAAAAAAAAAAAAATTCAAAATAAAAAATTGATTGGGCTAACGTGGTAACACACTACTGTATTGGACTTAGTACTGAATTGCCACATCATCATTTTTGCATAAGATTTCTTTTTGGCATAAGATTTTAATTGATTTGTGATAATGACTCTATCGAGGTAAATTAACCACAGCATGTGCAATTAACCCAATCTAAAAATAATTTTATGGGCTAGCGGTTGTCGCCGACTTGTAGTCGGCTCCCGTGGTGGTTCGGCTGCTCAGTTGGCCAACTCGCTTGCAATTTACTCTGGTAGCTTCCAAAGAAAAGTCAGCTTACGCAAGAGCCCACCCTAAGCTCCAATACCCATCCAATGAGATACTTCCTTTTAATCATATAATCAAATTCAACCAATCAACATTTCATCGTTGACTAATAGGTTATAAAACAACTGTACCCAGCTAAAAGGTAAGGCAGCTAATTACCTTCTGTATGATCCGACGGCTAATATCCAAACGACTTTTAAATCCGTCCCATGAGTACAACTGAGGAATCCAACGGATGAAGTTTCTCCACCATTGAAAATAGACAGAAATCAAAATCACACCCTTTTAGTTGCGCACACAGTAGCGATACATCATAGTACAACTCTCGCACTTTCTCTCTCTCGTATTTTTTTTTTTTTCGGTTTAAAAGGGTTTTTGTCTTCTCTCTCTACACTTCGACTCGGGCGGCTCTGCTTGTGATCCAGTTTACCAGGCAACCGTAGAGCTCTCTTCAAGTTGATTATCGAGCTTCAATTTCAGGCCAACATTACGATCTAGGGTTTTTTTGGTTCTGCTGCTGCTGTTCTTCTTGTAGTTGCGTATTTGTTCTTCCTGGGTTCTCTAATCTCGGCTATTTAATCATCGTATGGTTCTGCCGGAGTTCGTTTCTGTTGAAGTTTTTTCCTTTGATTGAGCAACCGACGGTTAAGTGACTGGTAAATCACTTTCAGTGTTTCGGTAGTTTTTATTATAAGTTAGCGGGTGTTTTGTATTTAGGGTTAGGGATTTCTTCAATTTTAGTTTTGTTCTGGGAACTGTATTTGGGGTGTAAAAGTTTTGAATTTTGAACTTCATTTCAAACCTCTATTAATCTTTAATTGAAATAGTGTTGTCTTCCCTTTCATTGCGGGCTTTTTCGTTTCCGATTTTTTGAAATTGAATTTTTGGGTTCAATCTGAAGTTTTTTGTTTTTTTTATAGATTTATTCTATCGCCCCGTTTATTTTTGCAAGGCTAATTGTCAGTACTTAGTAATCTAGTTAAACGGGGTTTGCATGATGAATTATTGGTGTTGGATTAGTAAAACCTTGGTGTGCGCAAACTCAATGATGTTTGTGATATATTGCTGAAGGCATACAAGTGTTGGAGGTAATTTCATTCCCCATGATTTCATTTATGCAGAATTGGGTATTAAACCCCCACCACCTGCTTCTTCCTAGCGGATAGAAGGAACTAAGGAAGGGCTGGCATAAAATTTAGTCTAAAGATGATGACAAAGAATGAAAAATTCCGTGGGGGATATTATCGGAATGCATTTGAGACAGCAGGTGAGTTGGAGGGTTCTGGTAGCTCAGGGAGGATTGATGCTGATATTACAGCTTCTGAGGATTCAAGTGTTCCTGCGAGAAAATTGATAGATATAAATTCCAATAAACAGGACAGATATGGTGCCCCTCTACAAGTCCTTTCTTTGTCACACATGTCCCCTTCTGAAAGAAGGGATTTAATTCGTCGATTAAAATCTGAACTTGAGCAGATAAGGATGCTCCAGAAGAGAGTTGAGATCCAGAGGATAAATGCTGTTACAGTGTCATCTTCCAGTGACATTCTTAGTTGTAGCAATGGGACAAATGTGCCGCAGGCAGTCATAACCTCTGGGTCAGGGAAAAAAACGAATCCTAATCCTATTGGCAGGGGCCGTGAATGGAATAGAAATAGTTCTGGAAGGTTCAAGTCTGCAAAGCAGCCATCTGTACGAACAGCTACAAATGTGATGCTGATGAAGCAGTGTGAGACATTGTTGACTAAAATGTGGACCCATCAATATGGATGGGTCTTTAGAGAGCCAGTTGATGTTGTAAAGTTGAATATTCCTGATTATCTTACTATAATTAAGCATCCCATGGATTTTGGGACAATAAAGAGCAAATTAAATTCAGGTTCCTACTCGAGCCCATTGGAATTTGTTGCTGATGTGAGGCTGACTTTTAAAAATGCAATGGAGTACAATCCAAAGGGGCATGATGTACATATAATGGCAGATAGTCTTAGTAGATTTTTTGAAGCTAGATGGAAACCTATTGAGAAGAAATTACCCAAGACTGAACCTCAGGTTCTGCCAGCAAAATCAGGGCCTTGTGAAGAATTGCACATTCCTGAAGTATCTCCTATTAAAAAGAGGAAAATAGATTCATATAAAGTTGAAACAGTAACAGAGCCTGTTAGGCGGACAATGACAGATGTGGAGAAGCAGAATCTAGGAAGAGAATTGGAGTCTTTGTTGGCAGAAATGCCTTTACATATCATTGATTTCTTGAGGGAGCATAGCTCAAATGGTAGGGATGCTGGAGAGGAGGAAATTGAGATAGACATCGATGACCTCAGCGATGACACTTTGTTAACATTGCGTAAGCTTTTAGATGACTATTTGCAAGAGAAACAAAAAAGCCAACCGAAAGTGGAACATTGTGAGATAGAGGTAGCATACCTCCCTAGACCGACTAGATTGTTTATTTCTCATATATTTTGGGTGCCTATTTGATTAGAAAGATCTTCTGTCTTTGTTACAGTTGTTGAATGAATCTGGACTAAGCAATTCCTCCATGCACCAGCAAAAAGGTTACCATCTACTTCATTTTTTTTATGCATGCATAGGCTGTGGCATTCAATTTTGCTATAAATTGGAAATTTTTCTCATATCATTTCTTTTAGGGAATGATCCAGCTGATGAGGATGTTGACATCGGTGGCAATGAGCCTCCCGTCTCAAGCTATTCTCCTGTGGAGATAGGGAAGGATGCCGGCTGCAAGGGCAGTAAATGCATCAGTTCAGGCAGCTCTAGTGGTAAATCACATTTATCTTCTATATCAATTTGTATTTTCAAATTGTACTTATTCAAATTAAATGTACTCCAGAGCCCTGCAGATATGTATTTGTTTGTGTTGTGTTTGGAAAAGGAGCAAGTTTGCATGTACTTATGATGACATAATTGTTATACTTGAGCAGTTATTAATTTATTAATTTGTGTTCAATGTTTTGTTACTGTTGATAGCTGTAGTTTTCATTTAGTGAATGTTTACAAAGATAAAAATGAAATCTGCCAAAAAAAAAAAAGAAGGAAATACCTTGGTTGATACCGCTTGATAGATTTTGCCTATTATGGTATTTTTTCATGGTGTGTGATTAATGACTATCAGAGGATGAAGAGTGTGCTTTTAGGTTATATATTTGAACTTACTAGAATTTTTTCTAGAACAGAATTCATATTGTTGTATGATGGTATTACCTGCTTTTCTGAGGTAAAGCTTATAACTGTGCTACATATGCTAATCATAAGCATAAATTTCTTCTCTGCCTCCAGGTACACTCATGAAACTTAGGACGTTAATATCTTAGCATGTAGTTTATAACTTATCATGTTAATAGTACTCCCCCCGTCCCATAAACATAGTCCACTTCAATTTCTCATGCAATTTAAGAAAATCTGGTTTTACTCTTTTAGTTTTTCTAATATATGCCCATATAAATTGGATGATTATTGGTTAATTTGTAATCCCACGTAGAATCTAATCCCCTTTATACTTTGATGATGACAATGTATATTAAGAAAGGGCATATTAAGAAACTGAAAATTATCTATAGTCTTAGAAAAGAAAGTGCACTTAATTTGGATAAATTGAAATAAAGATCTGAAATATCTCTGTGAGATGGAAGGTGTATTAGTGTGCTTTTCAGGTTATCTTTCATGTTCCCTAATGGAAGTAGATAACCTCGCTCTGCTTTGCTTGTCCTTTTCAGGCTCTGAATCTGATAGTTCTTCAGAAAGTGATTCCGACGATGCAAAAGCTGTAACCCAAAAGGCTGCAACTAAGGTGCATGTAATTTTTATTAATAGCATAATGTGGAATTTAATACTTGCTTTGGTGTTTGATTTAATACTATGTTTTCTATAGGTTCTTGAAAACTTCGATTCAGTAGCTCAATTAGATGATAAATCAAGTGGTGGTGATCCTCTAGAGAGAATCCGTGAGTATTACATTTATTTACTTTTTTTCACTGGCACAATAAAATGGCTGAATTTGATCTTCATATTATTGAGGAGTCACAGAGAAGAAACATGTTGGTGATAAATTTATATAACTGATCTACTTATTTGGTTTACGTAAGACTTCAAATATGAAAATCAATTGGCACAGGGTGATCTCGCTTCTTCTGAAGGAAGAATTACGAGATTGCCTCTGTAATCACACATTTTTCAAGTGGACTATTAACTAGTGTTTTGAGATCATATAAACTTTTTTTGTTCTTGTAAGAAGTCAAATATACAAATCAATAACGGTAATCTCTTCATTTCTGAAGGAAGAATTGTGAAATTGCCTTCCTGTTATCATATATTCTTTAAGAAATGTTTTGAGATTGGGCTGGCGTTGTAAGAAAGGTTTTGGTGAATTAATGGTGGAAATTATTGTTGGGGGGAGAGGTTATAACAAAATTTCGTATCGAATTTTTCTTTAAAATTCATCAGAGACTACATCATGATTTAAATTTTATATGCTTGTTTGCATAACCGATTACAACTTAAAAGACGGTCTATCCTCTGCCTTGCTCCCCTGTTATGTTTATCTTGCTTATGATCTTGGATTTATCTCTCTTTAAGTTTATTGATCAAGCTATGAATTTTGCTGATTCAGAGTCATGTGCAGAATCTATTAGTGGATTGGATCAACTTGAACAGACGTCTCAGCAAAAGCCAAGTTCTGTTGAGTCAGATTCCTGCCAAGATGGTAAGCTCGAGTTTGTTGAAGAAATTGCTTTTCTTCAAATTCTGGTTAAGCATCTCATAGATCTTCCTGCAATCATCTTTAGGTGAAAGTGCCCCTAGTGAGAGGCAGGTCTCTCCTGAGAAACTTATCAGGGCTGCACTGCTAAAAAACCGTTTTGCCGACACAATATTAAAAGCTCGAGAAAAGACCCTTACTCAGGTTTGATAGAAGTTTGGTCTACTTGTATAGCATAAATCTTGTACCTGCATATTTCTGTAAGGTTAATGTTGGCGAGTGTGGTCAGGTTGACAAGGGGGATCCTGAGAAACTGAGGCGGGAGATGGAAGAACTAGAAATGCAGAAAAAGAAAGGTACTGAACTACTGATTCACTTTTCAGGAAACAAGGGAACCGGGAATAAAAGGTTCCCGGATTTTACTTCAGTTTTTATTTTTATTTTTATTTTTATTTTTTTTGGTTAATTAAATACTTGTGGTTGTATATGATGGTATTCTGAATGATGATTTGTTTATGTCCATGCAGAAAAAGCAAGGCTGCAAGCAGAAGCTAAGGCTGCTGAAGATGCCCAAAGAAGAGCAGAGGCAGCAGCTGCTGCGGAGGTTAGACGGAAGAGGGAGCTTGAAAGAGAAGCAGCACGACAGGCATTGCTTCAGGTAAAAAAGGGTTTGCTTTATGTTATGGAAGTATGACTGATGATACTGTTATCCACACTCCTTGTACTAGAGATTTTATTGGTATTTATTGTCGCAGATGGAAAAAACTGTTGAAATAAATGAAAATTCTCGGTTTCTGGAAGACTTGGAAATGCTTAGGGTAGCACCAGCAGATCAATTACCAAGTTCTGTAGATGAGACAAGCCCAGATCACTCTCAGGATGGACTGGGTGGCTTTAGATTTGGTGGAAGTAATCCCTTGGAACAACTTGGTTTATTCATGAAACGGGATGAAGATGACGAAGAGGCTGAGCCATTAAATGTTTCAAATCAAGATGTAAATGACATGGAAGAGGGAGAAATTGATTGATTCGCGCTCTGCTCTTGTGTAATTTATAAAATGATCATGAATCAAGCTGCCTAAGCATAGCATCTTGTTATGAAAAAAAAAGGTAAAAATCGGGGTTTTACCCTTTTACAGATCACAGATGGGAAATGAACTCCCTGGATATGGCCAACGGCCAAATGATGCTTAAAATATAATTTGCCCACACTGTGGAAAAAAAAAAAAAAAAAAGAAAGGTTAAGTCCCCTTCAAACATGTATGGATATGGGTAAAAAGGTTGGTGGTGGAGCTGATACTTTTCATATGGTTAGTAGCCTCGGGGAAGTTGTATAAAATGAAAACGCATTAATTAACAAATTGTTGTAACTTTTTCCAATTGATTAGACACTTGATTTCAATTTCCAATTTCAATCATGATAACGGTGTTTGATGTGTTGGTGTGATTAGGCACGATTTGTGTTCTCATTGTGCCGCACACGTAAAAGTCCAATTTAGGTAGACCGAAATTTGTACAAAAATGTCTTGTTTCCATCGGATCCTTTCTTCAACTTGCAATTCGTTGATATCATCAAATAGTATATTATTATTTTAGTTTAATTTTATCTAGCTGAACAGGGTGTAATAATCCAATTCCAAATATTTCTGTTAAATTGAAGTTGGAGCCTTAGGCTTCCGCATCTGAAGATCCTACCGGTTGATTAGCATTCTCTTTTCCTGATATTTCTTTTCTGAATTTATTAGAAGAAACTATAGAAGTGTGATTTTGTTATATTTTTAAATTTTATCAGCACTCAACAAATGAATTATAAAAAATGATTAATATAATGTGCAATAAATCAGGAACTGGTAAAATTAATTAAACCATAGAATAAATACAGATAGGTGTCGTAGTTATTTTGGAGGTGTCACGAATCTTATCCATAATACATCGATCGAAAACCCACGAAATAAGATACTATTTGAAATTAAAAAATTAAAAGAAAAAAAAAAAAAATACTCAAAACAAAAAGAAAGAAAATACTCTATCCAAACGCCGTCGTTTTAGTCTGGCTGGTAGCTCTAAATAAAGTTTGTTTAATCTTGAAATTCACATTCATAGGGAACTACGAACTTTAAAACAAAATTATCAGACCAAATTTCACCTGTCAAATAATACAAATTCGTACCAGTTCAAAACCAACTATCGCTTTCTCTCTCTTTAAAAATCATAAACCCTTCTTCTTCTTCTTCCTCCTTCAATCCCTACAATCCCCTGATGGATTCGGGAATCCATCAATCCCTAATTTCATCCCTACCGTATCTCCCTCTTTTCTTCTCCTTCTTCCTTCTCATCTATTTCATTGCTTACTTCATCGTTTTCCGTAATTGGACCCCCAATCTTCGACCCGAAGCTTCTAGTTGCTTAATCTCCCTCTTCCATGGTACTCCCGCTGTTTTTCTAGCTACTTTCGCTATACTCTCTGACCCGAATCGCGGCTTCCACTCGCCCAACACGAATTCCCAAAACGCTGTTCTTGATTACAGTATTGCTTATTTCTTAATGGATCTAACTCATTACATTATTTTCTTCCCGAGTGATTTGCTCTTCATCGGCCACCACTTGGCCACTCTCTTCGTCTTCATTACTTGCCGCTACTTGGTTTTCCACGGCGCCTACGCTATTCTCTCTCTGTTAATCCTCGCCGAGGTTACTAGCGCTTGCCAGAACGCGTGGACACTCGCCGGTGCTCGGAGGTCTGATCTGAAATTCGCCGCTAAGGTCTACGATTTCCTTTCCCCTCCTTTTTATGCGTTTTATTCGTTGGTAAGGGGTTTTTTGGGTCCCTATTTTGTGTATCAAATGGGTGTTTTTTACATGAGTGGAGTTGCTGATAACGTTATACCCAGATGGGTTTGGGTTTCTTGGATTTTTGTTGTGATTGGGGCAATTTCTGTTAGTATTTTGTGGATTTGCAATTTGTGGGCTGATTTGTTGAGAGGAAGGAAGGGGAAATTGGAGAAGAAATCTAGTTGATCAGACTAAAAGATGCAATCTTTTATATTGCATTATTGTGTAACACTGATTTTAGCTTTTTGGGTGAGTATAACACTTATGATAGATACCCCTTTTTTTCAGATATCTCTTTTATGTGATTAACAGTAATTTATTATTTAATTCTGTTTCTATCGAACTCATAATTAGTTTTCAAAAAGTAAGAAATTTGTCAATCTAGTTGTTAATTTAGATTAAAAATGCTGGCAATCTGAAATATCAGTTGATATGGTAGAAAATATTGGTTGGAATTGCTAAACAGTGAAGTTAATTTTGATGAATAAGTGTTGTCTATGGTCCAAAATCTTTTGTCTGTTGATTTTCCACTCCTTTACCAACCTGTACATGGATTGATCATAGAAACTTGAAGATACGAGGAAAGGTTGTTTTGCGGCTACACTTGGAAACATCTGCATATGAAAGATGGTATATATATATATAGTAAGTGATAACAACTGAAACTGGAAATTTTTACCAGTTTCCTCGTCATTCTGGGCAAAAAGAGTGTGGTGTGTTCATAATTAACATGTGTTCCTGCTCTTGATTTTGTTTTCAATTTTCACGTGTGTGACATGGATGGCAAATGTGGAGCTTCTGAAATGGTCCAAGGTAGGCTTGAAACATATTTTCCACTCTTTAATAAGCACAATCTTTAACTTTCTCTTTCTTGGAGCGCATGATCTGAAACAAAGAAAGTTAATCTATTAAGATATTCAGCTAAATGTAGTTTTTTTCTATATTTTATTTGCTTTTCCCTGTATCAGAAAGATTCCTCTGATGTTGTTGTCCTGGATATTTGAGCAGTTTGTTCTTCAAGCATTACATGCATTGTTCTCTTCAACATTTCAATGAAAAGAACTAAACATTGTTAAACTGGCTACATTTGCTAACTTTCTTGATTCACCAATTTGAGGATTTCATTGTTAGGGGACTCTTTTTGACCAAACTAATAGGTGCTGGCTTATGTTGATTTCAGCTGGATTGAAAACTGTGTACTACGTATCTTTAGCTGCCTTAGATAAGTTAAAAGTAAAATATGATTGGTTTTGAATTTTGATCATAGTCTTTGTTTTTTATTTGGTTACTTGACAGCAAAATAAATGGAAACAGTTTGAAACTGATTTTTGAAACATTTGATAGATGATAATCTATACTTTACGCATCTGCTCAATTATTGTTATTGCTTTTGAAGGTAAAGCGCAGTGTATTGCACTTTTGTTTTTAGTCAAGTCAAAAGTTGCTAGAATATGCGAGAAACTTTTGGAGATTTAATTATGATTACTGGAAATTGATAACAATTTTAATAATAATAAGCAATAAAGCAGAAACGTAAATGGCAATCTAGTTCTTAATTAACTGATTGGCCTTGCACATGTTCAGTCTGTCGTATTGTATTCTATCACATAGAATCACACTAAAAGAATGAAAGAAACGGAACTGTGGTGCAGTTGACGTAAGCCTGCTTCCTAATCTTAAATCTTTCCCATAATCAAACGTCAACCCATCCTTTACTTGTTTATTTCGAGTCTTCATCTTCAACACTACAGCTTAATTGAAGAATTTGTAATCTTTGGCTTGAAGAATTATGTTCCTTAATCCTCCAATTGGGGATAAAATCATCAACATAAGCCCAAGAATAATGCATATCTGAAAAGGAAAGTTTAAGTTAATTAAGAAAGATCCAAATAATTGTTGGTTTTTTTTTTTTTTTTTTCCTAATACTAAAATTGGGCATATAATTGTCTTAGTGATAAAAACTGTACCCAGTTGGTAATCCAGGATAAGCTGAACTTCTTTGGCTTATAGATGGCAAGCCACATGATGCAAGGAAGCTGGAAATTGAAATGAAATTACTTAGATTATTTATTGTATACAACAATTTTACAAGAAACTGTAATGTATTATCCTTCTTTATTCTGTCACTAGAGAATAGATTGGAACTCACAAAGTAAGTAGTTGGGGCAAAAGCAAATCCTCCAAAGAATCCAAGTAGCCCACCAAAGAATGGAAAGCATATGGCCACAAACATTGTGAACGCTGAATTCAACATTCTAACAAGATTCAGACACATACTAACAACAATAAAACTATAAATATGTTCTTTCATAATTATGACTTTCTCGGTATGGGAAATTTACAGTATGAGTCTGCACTAATTTACTGTGAGAGAACAGTAACACAAAAAAAAAAAAAAGGACGCCAAGGAAAGCGTACTTACCAACGTATAGATTACGAGTGATAAATCGAAGACTATTACTAGGCTTGAAATGCAACTTCTTCACCAACAAAGTTTCCAACATATCGAATACGGGCATTGCATACAACTGCAAAATACGATTGGTAACAAAACAAGCAAAATATTGATCAATTTTTCTTTTAAGTAAAAGCAATATATTTGTATTTACTTATGTTTCTTTAATAAGCTCCAATATTTCAATTAACTCGTAATTTTCGGGTAATTTAGTCTCTAACTTATATATCTATTAGACATATTTTTCACTCTATGTTGATTGATAACGCGTTAGTTAATGGAGAGTGAAAGATATGTAAAACAGTTTTGTTAATGAGTAATTAGATTATTCGAAAATTATAACTACATACTAAATCGAAATACACGAGTTTTTTTTTTTAAAAAAAAAAAAAAGAAAAAGAAAAATTGAAGCAAGTAAACCGAACCTGATAACTGCCAATGACATGTACAACAACAAACATGTTAGCAATGACAATAAGCCAATTGGGTTTGTTGAGGGAGATAAGGATGTTGTCAGCAACTTGGTTACCAAACATGTAATAACCAACAAGAGCAACTGGGAAATAGCACAAAGCCACAACAATGTAGGCAATAATGACACCTCTCCACATAGGTCCTTTAGATGGTTTATCAGGAGTTGAAGGAATAGTAGCTTGAATTTCTAATACAACATTGTGTCCAGCATATGCAAAAGCTACATCACCTAATGCTGTAAAGAAGTCAAATACTGTCCCTGTTGTTGTTGTGGCTTTGTACCCATAATCTATGTCTGGTTGTCGACCCTTATGCACCGATGCTGCCCATGCTATTGTTGAGTAACTGCAATATATTTTCCAACACATCATCATTCTCCTATCTCAGTTACTTTCATACCTGAACTTTTAATTTACCCCTTCATTAATACCTGCTCTAATTTGTCCTTTTCACTCCCTATTTCAATTTTTGCCACATTTTATCTCTATACTTCAGTTTTGGTTCATTAGCAGTGTATTACATGTGCCGCTAAAAGGCATTTGGGACACTTCAACGAGGGCTTTTATAAACGCTAATGGAACCATCATTTGAAGGTCCAATTTTGAAAAAATAAATAAATAAAGGAAAACAAATGTGGTATTTTTTATTGGAAAGTCACTATGTACTTTAAAAAAAAAAAAATTAACACTCTTTGATTTTGTTAATGTGACTATTTAACATATCATAAAGTCAATATGTCACATCAGCAAAAGTCAATAATTCAATGTGTAACATAAAAAAAGGCCACATTAGCAAACATTAACACCGTTGGTCGAATTTCTCATTTTGACAGAACCTTTCATGCAATGAAAAAACATCATAGTTCTTCATAAAATAGTATAAAACCACATTTTTTTAGAACTTTTCCCCAAAATGAGCCATATGTGCGTAAATCAAACTACATGCACAAAAATGACAAAATGCACCAACTCCATTGCTAAATTTTGGCTTTTTGTTTTACTTTTTCCAACACATCATCCACAGAATTGACTTGAAATGATAAATATACGATGTAACTATGTATAATTGTAGATGAACATACCTTAGAGACATGACAGCAGCAGCCAAAGAAACCCCAGAAATAGAGTTGAAATTAGGGAGATGAGCAAGTACAAAATGAACAGAAGCAAAAATCATGATAAAATAAGTAGTCTTTATAGTTTTGCAATCTTTGCAGACAATCTCATGAACCTTCTGCAGGGACTTTCCACCAGTAACCATATACACAATGTCAACTCCTACTTCACATATAATCTGCTGAGGGACTACAATGTAAAGCCCAAGTTTTTCACCAAAAGCATATTGACCAAGTTCATGATACCTGTCGAAACGTTTTCCAGGAACCATCTCATGCATCTCTACCATTTGCCATAGTGTGTATAATGTTATGGTCCATGACAGTACCAGAATTACTGTTCCTGGTCCCCTGTAATATTATGTATATATTATTACTAGATTTTTGGGACCAATTTGGTTTCACAACTACAAGAAATGTAAGAATGAATTGCAAATTTTTTTACAATAGTTATTGCCATATGTATATTAGTGGTAGCAATGTTATGTTAAGTTTTGTTGTAAATATATACAGTTAGGATATTATAGCAGCAACAAGTAGCCAAAAGTTAAAGATTACCATCCAAGACTTGACATAGCATAAGGAAGACTGAGAACACCAGCTCCAACCATGGCAGTAACATTGTGAAAAGCTGCATACCACCATTTTGCATTCCTTGATGATGTGATTGGTAGCCACTCATCTATTTCCTTCTGCCTTGCATCTACCTGTCACACATTACAAATTCAATACATCTTATTGTCACTTTTTTTTTTTTTTTTCATATCTAGTCAAATTTAGATTCTAACATTGAAAGAAATAAAATACTGCTATCACAAAGAAATTATTAGTATTTTTTTTTTTTTTTCATCACATTACCGCTATGAATTCTTCACTTTTGGATTAATTTGACAAAAAATATCAAATTGAAAACTAATTTGATACCGGAAATTCATTATAAACCAAATTGAACAAGTTCAAATTAAGCTAAGTCTAACCCAAATTCAATTTTTCTTTTTGTTTTGATAAAATCCAAATTCACATTTAATCAAAACAAATTCTATAAAAAAAACAAATTCCAAGAAAAAGAAAAAGAAAAAACTGAAGCCATGTGAAACATGTATATTTTAATAAAAAAGACTCAAGAACCACTCTAGTTCTTCATCTTGAAGCCAATTTAACGAGTATATATACACCATTGATTCCAAGTTTCTGGAATATCAAGAAAAATAGGAGACAAAAGTGAAAGTGAAAGTGAAAGAGGGAACTTACTTCGCTGGGGACAACATCTTCAGGCTTTTCAACTTGATTAACCATTTTTTTTTAGCAAAATTGAAAATTTCTTGGCAGAGATGAAATGAGAATGGAACAATGAACAAAAAACAAGTATTGATTGTATATAATAACTATGTACTAAGGAAAATATCGCAACTGATTATGACCATTATGAGATATCCGCCTTCCAGCTTAATGACAATTAATAAAATTACAGATGGCATAATTAATTAGTATAATCAATCCATTTCCTATTTCATTAATTTGATTCTTATTATATTAATTCGAGATACAGAACATAGAAACAGAATCTCAATTGTAAGAATGTCTTCCTCCTTTTGTCTGTTTCCATTCTAGGCCTGCTTCCCTCCATTTCTTGTTTGCTTTCCTATTTAGTCATGGTGGTAGTTGGTGTATTTACAAGTTATGTATTTTTTTTCTTTATCAAATCGATCGATATCGTAATTAACTCTAATTAACAACCGTTCATTTCAACATTAATATTCAATTAAAAATAATTTTTATACTTTTATCAAATTTAGCGTTAAGTTTCGATTTTTCCCTTTACAAATTTGGACAGACTCGTCACTCTTAACATTCTTTAGGTACAATTTTAATCTCATAATTATTGTCACTGATAAATTTCGTTTTGTCATTCACTTTAAGTAGAAAAATATAAAATCCGACTAAAATAAAAACAATGATGATAAAATTGCATCCGCGAAAAATATTGAAAGTATAATTGAGCACGTTTAAATACATTAGTGGTATTTTTTATCCTTGATCAATTAACTATCTATTCATTAAAACTAGAAGATTAGAATCATTTCAATATGAATGAGGTCATAATGTATTTTTGAAAACAGAGAGGACTGATTAGTATATATTGCATTAGTTGATGGACTAAATAATAATTCAGTCCAATTGTCTTAAGATCTTTTGTTAATTAGTTGAATAACGTAATAAGATGTATGTGGTGTATAAAATGTCTCCTGGAGAAATTATCACGTCGTACTCGGAGACTATATAAAGAAAAATTCTTTTAAGTAATTAATTAATTAAGTAATTTTTTTTTTTCCTCTTTCCCTATCAAGAACCATGCGTCATTGTGATTTTGACATATTGAATTATTGATATTGCTAATGGAAATTAAGTGAAGTAATTAAGTTAAACACTGCTTATAATAAGTTAATAACATCGTATGTCAGCCCACCATTAAAAATTGTTTAAGATCGAAGGCTATCATATACCAATTGAAATCTTATAATCAAAGACAGCTGGAATTTCAATGACTCAACAGAATCAGCAAATTCTACTTTATTATTATTAATAATAATAATAATAATAATAATAATAATAATAATAATAGGCCTGGAAAAACCATTGAAGAAGGGAAGACTATATGCATCACAACTAGTTGAAGAAAAAGAAAGAAAATACATGTAGAAAATGGCTATAAGAAATCCCATTTTGTAGCTCAAGTGTCCTTTCCTTTTTTTCAAATAACAAGGTTATGTTATGTGTATTCTCCAAAGTAATTGCCAGTCGATTCAGTTTTTGATACTTTTTGGTAGAGATGTGGCCTGCTTTCAACTTTCTCCTCATCATTTGGTTTGATTTTAGGCCTTTGCATTCTTACTTGTTGATATTTTCACCGTTTAAGAGTAGAACTCGTAGTCCTTGGCTTGAAGAATGATTTGCCTCAGTCCTCCAATTGGTGATACAATCATCAACAAAACACCAAGTACAATGCATATCTGCAATTCAAACATTTTTGGTACTATGAATATCTCAATTCAGATTGAAAACAAGCAAATATGTGGATCAAGTTTACAATAAAATTTACCCAATTGGTCCACCAAGATAACCCGAATTTCTTCGGTTTGTAGATGGACAGCCACATTACACAGGGAAGCTGCACAACAACAACATACAATCAGACTCAGCTTTACTGGTTCATTTTTTGTTACACGAATTGCAGTTAAGGTAGAAGTTCGCTTACGAAATATGTCGTTGGTGCAAACGCAAATCCACCGAAAAATCCCAGGAGGCCGCCGAAGAATGGGAATGTAATGGCCACAAACATTGTCAAAGCTGCAATAAAAAAATGCATAAATCAAAACTTCAACTTGGTCTAACATGTAAGATTTGTAGGACTGTACATTTAAGGGTGGCCTAACATCGGACTAATGAAACTTTAAGAGTTTACTTACCAACATAAGTGTTGCGTACGAAGAAACGAAGCATGGTACTAGGCTTGAAGTTCAATTTCTTCACCAATACAGTCTCAATCATGTCAAAAACTGGCATTGCATAAATCTGCGTTTGCAAAAACAGATAGAAAACGTCAAAATCCTGCAATTTGTATCGAAAAGGAATGCAAAAAAAACAGAACAGTTTGATTCAGACCTGGTAGCTCCCAATAACATGAACAACAACAAACATGTTAGCCATTGCAATGAGCCAAGCAGGTTTCTCAAGTGAGATGAGAATGTTGTCTTTGACAGAATTGCCATACATCCAATAACCAATCAGCGCAACAGGGAAGTAGCACAAGGCAACAATTATATAGGCAACAACAACTCCTCTCCACATAGGCCCTTTCGACGGCTTCTCAGGAGTCGATGGGATTGTTGCCTGAATCTCCAACACCACATTGTGTCCTGCGTAGGCGAAAGCTACATCTCCCAATGCACTGAAGAAGTTGAAGACTGTTCCTGCAGTGCTCTTGGCAATGTAACCGTATTGCACATCTGGCTGAACCCCCTTGTGAAGAGAAGCTGACCAAGCAATGGTGGAGTAACTGCAATAGCACACAAAACATCAACTTTTATGTCATGGAAGAATGGTGAAATTTCTGATGTACTGAAAAAAAGGGGGCATTTCCACAAAAAAAAAAAAAAAAAAAGGACACTAAGAAACAATATTTGTAATATGAAATCTGAAACGTCGGAAATTGTGTAAATAAGAAAAATATAGACATATATATATATATACAATGGAGAATATGATGTAAATGAGAAAGATCGAGGTCTTAATGTGATGTGATCGACCATGATGTACTGATCGAGAGATCGGTTAATGCATCTGTATGCTTTAAGAAAGCATTTTATTTGCAAAATATGAAGAGACTGAATGTTTCCGAAATGTGAAAACTCTTCAAAATGAAAGTTTTGGTGCAACATAAGGCAGTAGCAAGCATACCTCAAGGACATTACAGCAGCAGCCAAGGAGACACCAGAGATAGAGTTGAAGTTGGGAAGATGGGAGAGAACAAAGTGAACAGAAGAAAAGATCATGATGAAATAGGTTTGCTTGATAGGCTTGCAGGTACTGCACACAACATCATGGAATTTTTTCAGGGATTTTCCTCCTGTAACCATATACACAATGCACACACCAATTTCAACAATAAGTTGTTGCGGCACCACAATATACAGTCCCAGCTTTTCACCAAAGGCATGTTGCCCCAGTTCATGATATCTATCAAATCTTTTCCCTGGTACCATTTCATGCATCTCCACCATTTGCCATAGCGTGTACAGAGTAATGATCCATGATAAGATTAACACAACAACTCCAGGACCCCTGAAATTCAAATTACACAAGTCATTTCCTATTGCGATATAGAGGACCAGCTTGGTCTTTCAACTCAGACTTGGGCGAATTTGCTTCAAAATAAACTTTAGTTAATCTCATAACTTGACATGTTTTGTTAAATCACAGCATCAGATACTGACAGATGTTAAAAACCACTAATTATGTGTAATACGTGTCACTTCTGAACTAATACTGAAAGTTCATTCTTAGCTAAATCGATCCTGCAAGTGAAATTTAGGAGCCAATCCGACTTGGTCTTGTAGGTTTTCATTTTGTTCCAGAATAAACTTTAGATATTCATTTAAGCTATTAACTTGACATTCGCAGTCAAATAAGTCCCAATGACTTCATGTCAGCATCAGAATTAACAAACGTTAAAAAGTCACTAACTATGTCTAACATGTATTATGTTTGAACTAATACTGAACGTTCGTTCTTAGCTGAATTGATCCCACGAGCCAAATTAAGGAGCCAACCCAATATGATGTAACGAGGTGAACATACCATCCGAGCTCTGACATGGCATAAGGAAGACTGAGGACACCAGCACCAACCATGGCAGTAACATTGTGGAAAGCTGAGTACCACCATTTTGCATTTCTTGAAGATGTAATTGGTAGCCACTCATCTATTTTCTTTTGCTTTTCATCTCTTTCATCCATCTATACGTAATTGAAATTTCACCAAAACTCAATACCGAAACATAAATCAAATCCTATTTTAATAATTATTTCCACAGAAGAAAAAATAATAAAATAAAACAAGAGTGTAGACAATCGTAGGAATCCTACTATATGAATCCTAGTAGTATGGCCTAAACATAGATTCTATTTGTCTATATGTCAAAAACAGAACAAGCACAAGGGTGGTCCAAATGTCATAAAAATACAACCTTAATTTAATCAGCATACTAGCAGGGCAAAATTGTAACATCCTTAACATAAGAATCTCGTATACTTTGACTATTCTGACACATTATTAAATATGAGCTGGAATCTATCAGCTGGCTGTCACAGCCAATGGGTTTTTATTTGTTCAAGCCAGCGAATGGATTATATATGCACTGTCTACAGTTAATTTCTTCTATAGGAAGAAAGAAAAAATCATTTTTTGACAAATTAAAAAAATTGAGTCTCAAATCCAACCGTTGCATAAAAGATAGATTATAAAATTTGCAAAGATATTTTGCTTGAACATAAATAAAGAAAATGGAGAATTTCTGGCCTAATCACATGCAAACTGAGATATGTGATGTAAAAGAAGAAACATGTACCCAAATCAACGCCATAAAGATAAGGTTTAAATTTTATTTCAAGAAACTTGCTTTCAAAAAAAAAAAATTATTTTTTAATTTTTAATTTCCTAAACTCAGCCTTACGCAATAAAATTATTTTATGAGAAGAAAAAAAGAGTATGAAACGCTGATAAAAATGAGAGTCACAACTAAATTAGTCAAATAAACATATAAGTTAAAGAAAATGATAATTTTAATACAATTATTTAAATTATCTTCGTTGGAAAAAGTAGTGCAATTAAATGCCGTAGAAACAAGGTTAAACCGAAAATATTAAAGATTTGCACATGAATTACTCTTCTTTTACCCTTTAGCATAACAAATTAAAATCCAGTACTGAACAGACTCTTCTCTCCTCGAGAATCAGAGAAATTACTTTTTCGTTTTTCATTTTTCATTTTTAGCCACTCGATTGAAACTCTCTAGGCAAAGAGCTCTTATCCAACAGTGTAAAATGTATCAAAAAAAAAAAAAAAGGTAATGAACTTCAGTTTCTGCATCCAGATGGATTTGCTAAGCAAAAGAACCGAAAGATTTCACAAAATGGGGACTGATTGTGTAATTCATCAATTTTTACAAAAAAAAGTTGAAAGCTTGAAGACAAATCTCCAACAAATTGGGAAAAGATATAAGCGAAAAAACACAGAATCTGCCTTTTGAGTTTTTTGTTTTTTTATATACAAAACCAAACAAAGAGAGCGCCCTATCTAACAGAGAGAGAGGGAAAAAAGAGCATACTTGTTGATTGGAATAATCTTGATCAGCTTGAGTCCCCATTTTTTTCTCTCTAAGATGGAGGTGGAGTTTGCAGAGAGAAAAAATAAAACTGAAGAGAAGGGAAAGAAATAACAATTAAGTTATGAAAAATTCTATTAACCATAAACCTTTGTATTTATAAACTAAGCCAACTCATCAATTTAGCCCAAAAACCAAACTTTCTGCCAGAACTAGAGAGGGGTTTTTTTTTTTTTTTTTTGTTTGACTTCATGAATGTCTTTTTAGGTAAAACAAGTATATGTATAGTAATTCAAATATTAAAACATTATTTTCATAAAAAAAAAGAATTATAGCTTTTGAACTGTCTTAGTTCGTCGAAAATTCAAAGAAGCTCGGTTTCTCTCTACTAGCCGACAATAAAAGTGAAATTTTATTTATATTTTTCTACTTATATTACTCAAATTTTTTGACTTTTTTAAAATTTATTCAAATTGAATGCTACAACAATCTTATCCAATTTATACTCAAATTTGTATGACTTTATAACATTCATTTATATGCAAAACCAGCAACGGTTCAAATAAAAATCGAATTGTGCATAGTTTTGTAATATAAACTAAAATTTAATGATAATTTTGTTTTATTTTTTTTATACTTAAAAAGCATTTGTTGGTTTTTAACAGTAGAAACTAAATTATTCAACAAAGTAAATTATAAAAGTTTTATAATGTATTTTGGTAATATATGAATTAACTAGTGTAGAAAATAATAAATGATTTATCACTTTATTATTATTATTATTATTATTATTATTATCATATTTTTGAGGCAAATGGACGAAAATAATTCCAATAAAAGCCTAAAAATCTGAAAACTGACATTATGAATGTAGATCAATGAAAAGATCCCAAATAACAGCTCACAAATGATGTACTAATTTTCTTTTTTATTCAAGGCATAATGTATAGATAATCTCTTAACTTGGTCAAAAATATCTACTGTCTCTTTGAATTTTAAAAATATCCTAATGTCCCCCTGAACTTCATATAAGTGTTCTAATACTTCCTGAATTTCTTAAAATTGGTCCAGTTTGCCCTTTAATTCACATAAAAACCAGAGTTTGTTTTGAAAAGTCAAACATGAGACAACCAATAATTGGATAACACGAGGCAATAAGGGGACAAACCGTGTCACTTTTTCAAAGTTCAGAGACGCATTATGACATTTTAAAAGTTCAGAGGGGCAATAGGCGTTTTGGACAAGTTTAAGGGAGTATCGATGTATTTGGCATTTATTTAATCCTTTGTTATCCCAACTTAAACCTACTTTATGTTTTCTTTTTTTTTTTTTTTAATGTGAGAAACTATAATTTTAATTTTTTTTTTTTTTTTTTTAAAAACACCACAGAATGAACACTGCTTGCTGTTACAAAAGCAGTTGAATTTGGCCTCTTTTTTCCCCAAAACTTATTGCATAAAATAAGTCTGTTTAACTATATTCAGCAAATTTTAATACAGTAAAACTATAAATTTATTTTTTCTTCATTTTTTTTTTTTTTTGGTCAAAATGAGATTCCTTTTCTATCCATGAATAAATAATTTACATGAATGCCTTCTAAGTTCTCTGTATTCGTGCAGAACATTTTCCTTGTATAGCTTCAAGGTTAATTAATTTTAATTTAAATATCAAGTGGGATTAGTCAACTTAACTCTACTCAATGATAATATTAAATGATTGCCGAAAAATTCAATGGATTGGCTACATTTGGCAAGTCTTTAGTAGCTGCTATGTATTCTGCCTGTAATTGCTATATATCAACAAAAAATCCCCAGTCACCATCGTTCAATTACATTTTCTTTGTTCCCACCCAAAAAAAACAAATTAAATAAATTTTCTTTGCATGCATCTTAATTAACTGTAAATTGTCATTCAGTCAAAGAAAATGTATATTATCAAACTAATAACTGGGCTACAAATGATTTAAAAAATATATATTTTAATAACTATAATTTTTATAATTAGGTCCAATACATTGATTGGTTCAAAATATTTTAATGAGAACTATTTTAAATATGTGAAATATTTGAGAAAAAAAAAAAGTATATATTACGAATCAGAATAATTATCTTGCTCTACTATTGTGAGCGGACGACGCGTTTTCGACGGGACGCGGGACTCCCTTTCGGAAGGGGCGCCTCGATTTCGGGCGGGACCCTCCCTCGCGTGGGGTTTTTGATTTGGAAATTCGTTTTTGGAAAAAAGTGGATTATTTCGAAAAAGAATCGAGACCTAAATCTCGATAAAAAGTATAGGAGTCGCCACCCGACTCAGCTCAACCGGGAATTTACAGTGTAGCTGAACCAAAGCGGGAACTGCCACACTTTTCAGAGATTCGGGTCCGGACAAGTCCTTTATTTCGTGTCTAATTTAAATATTATTGTCAATGTTCTAGTTACAACACTTTATATAGCTAAAGATTCATTTTTATTAAAAGAATACACGCAGCGCGCATACAGGATAATAATACAAAAATATAAAGTAAAGAGAATAAATATTTAAGGGCTTACAACCAAATTGAAAGAAAAATAAAACTCTCGTCTCACAGTTACAATCGCCTAGGATACACGAGAATCTATGGAGAATTTACAACCGCCTAAATACACGATTTAATTCTATTAAATACAAATAAAAAGAAAATTAGAATAAAATTAAGGCTGCAAAACAAAGGTTAGCACAGTTTATACGGCACGCCACAAATAGGACTCAAATAGACAGAAATAGGGAATTAGAATTCGGGGTCATGCAATTGGGGGTAACCGGGTCGACCCGGTCGGCCAGCCCGGTCAGACCTGGAAAACCATTTTTTGAAACGTCCCTGTATTTTTGGTTTTGTGAGAAAAAAACATTTTTGAAAACAATTTTTCCGGTTTATTATAATTAAACATGTAAAGTGGGTCGGTTTTCAGGAGAATCGGGTCTCCGTCGTGGAATTGTTCTAAATGCAACATTACCGAAAAATAAATCTAAGGTCGTGATGCACACCACAAAATTCATTTTGATGATTTTTGAGGATTTTCCAAATTTTTCTGATTTTCTGGGATATTCTGATTTTTATAAAATTTTTTGGATTTTTAGAACTTTATTTGGATTTTAGGGATTTTTTAGGGATTTCTGTCCCTGGCCGCAAGCTACAGTCGTACGACTGTAGTTACAGTCGTACGACTGTCTACTATAGTCGTGCGACTGTAGCCCTGGTTTGGGCAGAAATCGCTAAAAAACCCTAAAACAAAAACCCTAAAACTGGAGAAGGAAGGATAGTCGTACGACTGTAGTGTTTTTGGCACGACTGTATTTACAGTCGTGCCCCTGTTCTTATTCCAAGAACAGTCGTACGACTGTTCTTACTTTTCCAGAA
This sequence comes from Euphorbia tirucalli, assembly GCA_039660915.1. NCBI lineage: Eukaryota > Viridiplantae > Streptophyta > Magnoliopsida > Malpighiales > Euphorbiaceae > Euphorbia > Euphorbia tirucalli. Next base: position 11,122,517 of record CM077638.1, read on the forward strand.
ACAAAAATGCAAAAACTTGAAGAAAAATGCACCAAACACAATCAAATCACCCAGAAAGCTGGAAAAAGGGATAAGTTAAAGATTGTTTACCTCCTTGGTGACGATCCACAGCTGGAATGACCCCTGGCTACGCACCAATCCACGTGAATTTGCACTTTTTTCCCAAAAAGCCAAGGTTTCAAGTGTGTCCAAATAACTCCAGAAAAGTCACGGATTTGTGTTTGTTTTTGGTCCGAAATGATTTAATTTGTTAGTGTGATTGTTAACCTAAGATGTCTAATTCGTTTTAGAGATTAAAAGCAAGAAATCAAGGAGAAAATGTGAGAAGAAAGCAAGCTTTTTCACTTCTCTCTCTTCTTTCTTTTTCTCCCCTTTTTTCTCTAAAATTCTGGTTTTCCACTTCAAAAACCTCCAAAAGTCCCAAAATCTGCTTTTTCCTATCCTTATATACCCCACTTGCCCGGAAATCTTGAGCATTAAATGCTCAAGATTTCCCTTCTCTCTCAAGTCAAAGAAGTATGGGCTGAAACCTGCTCCCCGAAAGTACAGTCGTACGACTGTACTTACACTACAGTCGTACGACTGTAGTGAATTCCCACGACTGTATACCACAGTCGTGGGTCAACGGTCAACGGCCCCATTTTTTTTTTTTTTTTTAGGGTAAAATTTCGTGTTCACAGGCTGCCCCTCGTGTAGCTGGAATCCGATTTCCGAAACGGATTTAGGTACACGACAAAAAACACGAAAACGCGAATATGCAAGGGTAGTTTTTGCAGGTGACTTTGGTAGTCAGGTGGTCCATATGCCTTTTTGCATGAGGATGACACCGAGAATATGAATGACTTTTGGAGTCGAGCGGTTCCCTGCGATGGTTTTCGCGCAAGGATGACGCCGAGATGAAATGACTTTCGGAGTCGAAAGGCTGTGGACGGTTTGTCACACCGAGCCTAAAAATGCATGTGATGCATGTTTGATGAGCGTATTTATTCCTTGATCGATGATTTTGAAACAAAAATTTTTGCCCCTTCGATCAAGAATAAATACGGGAATGCATGCCATGGTTGCCTTTTATAGTCGTGCGGGACCGGATTTGTGAATGCAAGATGTGATAGTCGTGTGCGACTGGCGCACTCAACGGACTGACACAGGATTTTTGGTTCCCTTTTAAAGTCGTGGGGGACTATGATTTTTGTATGAATGCATGACGATCGTGTGCGGCTGGGCGCACTCGACAGACTGAAATCGGATTCGGGTTCCCTTTTAAAGTCGTGGGGGACTATGATTTTCGTGTGAATGTAATGGCCCGGAGTGGCTTGGCACGTGGGGCGCGTTGAAAATGCGATTGGTGTAATTATACTTACAGTGAATTTTTCATGGTTTTTCTTGGATTTCGTGCCCCTTGGGTGAGGCGGACCGTCATTGAAATAAATTAATCATCGCTGGATTAGTCCTGCAAAAATTACTGAAATGCCCCTGCAGGGATTTGTCGCACATTAGATAATGAAAATGGGTTTAAGGAATAAATAGGAATAAAATAAAATAAAATAAAAATTTTCCCCCCTTTTTTTCACTACAGTCGCACGACTGTATTCAAATTTTGAATACAGTCGTATGACTGTAGGCGAAGTACAGTCGTACGACTGTACTTCGCGTGCAGCCAAAATAAAAGGGGCGGTTTCCGCCCCTTTCTCTCCCACTTTTCATTTTCTCAAAACCTCTCATTTCCTCCTCTCTGAAACCGACGCAGAAACTCGAAAAAACCATCCAAGATGTTGAAGAAAATGGGAAAGAAGTTGAAGAAGATCCAAAATAGTGCGGTTCCGGAGCCCAACAATCCAGAGGAGATTGCTTTCGTGGGAATCGCCCAAGGATACGGGCATCCGCTTTACATGGACCACTTCGGGATCCGGTTCGGGATGATGATCCCCATTCTGCTGGCAATGGACTCCCATTTGTCCGTTACACAGGTTAGTTTTCGATTCCTATGCCTTGATTTTAAGTTTTCCAATATTTTTCCCTTTGAACTTTTGGAACTGATTTGCATGATTTACTGCTTTCTGGGTTGAATTGATTGAGTAGAATGCATGCTAGGAGTCCCCTGTAGTTAATAGAAACAAGAAACTAGGAAAAACAGGTTAGAAATCGCGAAAATTATACGAATTGCGAATTTTTTTCTGCAGGCATATGAACAGTCGTGCGACTGTTCATGCAAATGATGAACAGTCGTACGACTGTGGGCACTACAGTCGTGCGACTGTAGCTACGCTCGTGCAATGCGTACTACAGTCGTACGACTGTAGCAAGAAAACAGCTTAATATTACTATTTTTTCTCTTTTCTCTCTTTTTTTTTTTCTTTTCTTATTTTTTCTTTTTTTTTTTTTTTTTTTTTTTTTTTTTAATACTAAATCTGAATGCATGTGTGTTGTACTTCCCCGTAATGCAGAGGCACAGGATTGCGGGTAGTGGGAATCTTTCCCTACCCCGGGTCTGGTGGGACCGACTTCCAGAGCCCGTGCGGGCCCGAGTCAGGCTCCTAGGGCTGGAGTCTTTCGTCCTGTCTTTACCTATGAGCACACCGCACACCACTCATGCCGTGCTGACGGCGCTGTGTGAGAGATGGGTTTGCACTACCCACACCTTCCATTTGCCGATCGGGGAGTTCACCGTCACTCCCTCAGATTTCGTGGCGATCACTGGCTTTGGGTTCGGCGGGACCCCTATTATCTTTAACTGCAGCTTGACCCGGTACCAGCAGGTGGACACTTATATCCAGAGTTTGATCGGCTGCGCCCCTGAAAGGGGGAAGATCTTGTGTTCCCGGGTGGAGGCTTATTGGGCCACCCGCGCAGACCTGACTGAGGAGGACATGGAGCGATACACCAGGGCCTACGTGCTTGTCCTCCTGTCCTGTACATTATTTCCGACTGGGCAGAGTACCTGCAATTTGACTCTGCTCCCGACATTGGTGGACCTGGCTGCCTTCCCGTCTCTGGACTGGGCGCGAGCTGCGTTGGGGCAGCTGTATTACGGGCTGGACTTGTGCGCCCGGGGAGAGCAGCAGGAGATTCTGGGATTCTGGTTCGGCCTTCTGGTATTGCCTCTTTCTTCTCTCTTTTTTCTTTTTTTTTTTTTTTTTTTTTACATTATAATTATTTTTATAATTACAGATCTGGGCTTTTGAGCATCGGGTGCTGGAGCCGCCCGATTTGAGGGACGTCCAGGGTGAAATTCATTCGACTGTGCTGCGTCGCTGGACGCAGGGGTGGCAAGGTGCCGTCCGTGATATCGAGGAGATACGGCAGAGTCTGCTCGACCCGTCCTGGAGGAGGGTAAGTAAACAAAAATTGTTAGTATGAAAATTTGAATAACTTTTTGCTTACCTGTACTGAATTTCTTTTGTTGCGCTTTTACAGATCCGGCACCACCCTTGGGAGAATTTAGGTGCCATCACTCTCCTCTTCCAGTCTTCGACGCGCTTCGACTGCCGCCGCTTTGTCATGGAGAGCCCCATGTCCTAGGAGTGGTACTTGGGCGATCGTCTTTTCCTTTCCGACCATATCGACGGTCCGATTGGCCGGCTCGTGCCCCCGCCGCTCCCTCAGGCGCTCTTCTGGCCACACCTGGCGGACCCTGCGACAGACCCTGAGATATTTGGAGAGGGGTATAGCGTGGATCCCTTGGATGGAGATTACCCCGCTTATATCCAGCAGTGCTTATTGCCTGCTGCGGAGGTCGCACCAGCAGCTCCTCCTCCTCGTCCTCGTCAGGTATTCATTCGTATTTCATTCATTTTTTTTTTCTTTTTTTTTTTTTTTGATCTTATATTCTCCTTGCAGGTTAAGAGGCGCAGGGGATCTGGGTCTTCCCAGCCCAGTGGGCCGGCTGGTGGGAGCACGGATGTAGGCACAGGAGACGAGGATACTCCGGTTCAGGATAGGACTCACCCTGTCCATGCAGGCAGCGCCGCAGCTTCGGCTTCGCAGGCCGTCGGCGCTAGTGGTGTGGTGGAGGGTCGCCTGATTTCCGAGCTCAGAACCGGCTTCACGTTGATTGGGTTGGATGGCACCCAATCCTATACGACCTGGAACGTTTCTCGTGAGGAGCCTGCCATGTTCCTCCCGGAGGACACTACCCACGTAAGTCTCTCTTCTTCTTCTTTTTTTTTTTCTTTTCTTTTTTTTTTTTTTTTTTTTTTTTTTGATCTTTGATGTTCTTTCAGGTCCGGCGAGCTGACATGGAGGAGGTGGCCTACCGATACAGGAGTCTAGGAGACTTCCTGGTCCGGGAGAATGGCGTTTAGGCAGTAAGTATCTCGTGTTTCCTGCATCAAATTTTATGTAATGCATGAATGCATATGTGTGTATGTATGTATGGATGCTAACTTTATGTTGTCAACTGCAGTCCCGAGTCGAGATATTCCGAGAGCAGGCCAGGGAGGCTGCTTCTGCTGTGGCTCAGGCCCGGACTGCGAACGAAGAGGTGGAGAGAAGGGGAGCCGAGATAGCCAGGCTGCAGGCTGGGATGGCTCGTCTGCAGGCGGATTTTGACTCCTACCGGGCTACACATCAGAGTGAGTCTGAGGAGGAGGAGGAGGACGAGGGGCAGGATGAGAGCTAGTTGGAGCATCCTGCTTGTCTTATTTATTATTTTCACAGTTTTTTGCTCTTTTGTACTGGATTTTTTTTCTTAGATACATTGTGAATTGCACTTTTCATATTATTGGATTTGCTTTTGTTTCATCGATGTTTAGAAATTCACTCTTCTTCCTTTTCTTCTTCAATTTTGCTTCTTTTTATCCAGGCTTTTACAATTTTCTAGACAAGACTCTGATTGGCTCAAATTGAAGCCCTTCGGGTTGTGGAATCTCAAGGCCTATTACAGACACTCGTGGAACATCGAGCTGTTGAATGCCTGTTACCGTTTCTGGGATCCAGTGGACAACGTTTTCCGCTTCTCATGCCAAGAACTCTGCCCCTTATATGAAGAGTTCAGTGCTATCTTGAATATCCCCTGCCATAAGGGAGTGGACATCGCCGTCCCCGAGTTCACTTTCGGTAGCATTTCCTCCTTGGTGAGCTTGTTCGGGCTTCCCAATCCCGACGTGGAAGCTTTATTCGCTACTGATTCTCCTTTTCCTGGATTGAGCTCAGACTCCGTATTAAGATGGTGTATCAATGCCCCTAGGGATCACATGAGCTGGGCCTCCATGGTCACTCTGTTACTGGTGAACCGGTATTTCTGTGGTCCTACTGATGGGATTATCTCCTTCAGGGCTGTCTCCCTTATCTCTCAGATGGCCGTGGGAGCATCTCCAGCTCCTTTTGCACTTGCTGAGACACTGATTAGTTTGCATGCATCCAAGGCAAATGGTGTTCTCCACATTGGCCCTCACCTCACACTGCTCCAGGTGAAATTCCTTATTATCTGGTGTATTTCTGAGTCGAATGAGCCACTAACCCTTGCTTACCACCAACTGCAGATCTGGTTGCTGGAGAAGTTATCAATTCTTAAGATTCCGAGGGGAAACTTCAAGAAATACAACCCGGCCAATCTCAGAGAACGTGGCTTCTCCGTCGACTCCTATACTGATATGTCTGCTGATGAGTGGGGCGCTTGGCTATCTCAACGGACTGATGACCAGATTAGGTGGGTGTGCCCCTGGTGGAAGATTACCCACGTGATTGTACAGATGTGGGCACATGGTGTGCAGTTATTAGGACAGACCAGGGTAACATTCTATTCTCCGAGTCGCCTCTGCCGGCAGTACGGTCACCTACAAGGTATCCCTCAGCGCTCTTGTATCACCCGTTGTGAGGAGTACACTGCTGCTTGGCTAGATCATATCAGACTTCGTTGGGCTAGAGATACCCACCGTGTGGCATTGAATTATGCCTCACTTGCTCCCACAGAGACAGATAGTCGTTACAAGGAGTGGCTGGCTGAGATCCAGGATTTACCGACCCGTGAGGCGCGTGAGAGTGCGACTTTCCGATGGCTGGCCCCCTCTGAGGCTGCGAGACCACTTCCTGTCAAGAAAAGAAGAGCATAAAAAGAAAAACTGTGATTTTGACTATTATACATGTATTGGTTACAATTATTATTATTTATATACATCTTTTCCGTTATTGATGCGGTCCTTTTTTTTTTTTTTTTGCCTTGACTTTTGCTTAAGCCGCCCTTGCGGGTTTTCGACCTAACAGGCTCTTTTCTTCCTGCCTTAACTTTTGCTTAAGCCGCCCTTGCGGGTTTTCGACTTAACAGGCTCTTTTTTTTTTTCCTGCCTTAACTTTTGCTTAAGCCGCCCTTGCGGGTTTTCGACTTAACAGGCTCCTCTCTTTTTTTTTTTTTTTTTTTTTTTTTTTTTTTTTTAGGGGTTGGATGATATTTGCAATTGCACACTTAGGCGTTTAAATGTCTTTGCTTATCTGGATGTTTCGACAAATGTATCATGTAACATACTCCAAACATTCATGCAATATGTTGAGCATAACGCACTTCATTAATGAAATTTAATTATCGCATTAATTGAAAATTCTAAAATTGGTACATATCTCGAACGAACTCATTCCTGTTATCAACCATCCTATACAGGTTTTCTGGTCGATAAGCTAACCCTCGTTGCCTTAATTTTTGCTTAAGTCGCCCTTACGGGTTTTCGACTTAACAGACTTTTTTTTTTTTTTTTTTTTTTTTTACACGTGGTAGCGTTTGAGATGATCTTGGTTAATCGGATTGGTGAATTCGTTGCCATCCATGTCCATGATCTTCACCGCGCCTTTGGAGAGTACCTTCTTAACTACATACGGCCCTTCCCAGTTGGGTTTAAATTTGCCCCTTGCATCTGTGTTGGTCGGTCTCATTTGCTTCAACACCAGATCCCCTGCTTTTAGCGGCTGTTTCTGATGACGAACCCGCCGATTATAAGCCCTAGCCATCCTTTGGTGGTACATCTGCAGATGATCCAGAGCCTTAAGACGCCTTTCATCGACCATAGCCAGTTGCTCAAATCTCGCCTTCACCCATTCTGTTTCAGGCAATTGAGCCTCCAAGACCGTCCTTAGTGACTTCAATTCCATTTCGACAGGAAGGACTGCTTCCATCCCATAAACCAGCGAATAAGGCGTTTCCCCAGTCGGCGTTCTAACACTGGTTCTGTACCCCCACAGAGCATAAGGTAATCTGTCTGCCCAATCCCGGTAGGTTGAGGTGGTCTTGGATAAAATCTTCTTAATAGACTTATTTGCTGCCTCTACTGCACCATTGGCTTGTGGCCTATAAGGAGAAGACTTGCGATGTTCCACATCGTACTCCTCGAATAATTCAGCCGTGGCCCCCTGAAACTGCACTCCGTTATCAGTTACCACGTGATGCGGTACACCATATCTTGCAAAGATGTGCTTCTTCACGAACTTAGCCATGTTCTTAGCTGTGACCGTGACATAAGACTCGGCTTCAACCCACTTGGAGAAATAATCGACTGCCACTACAATGAATTTGTGACCATTCGATGCGGGAGGCCGAATTTCACCAATTATGTCTATACCCCATACTGCAAACGGCCAAGGTGTCATGAGGTTTTGCAACTCCATAGGTGGAAGATGGCTGATGTCCCCGTAAATCTGGCATTCGTGGCACTTTTTCACCTCCTCTGCACAATCAGTCTGCATAGTGAGCCAGAAGTACCCTTGTCTCATGATCTTCTTTGCTAGAGCTAATCCGTTCATATGCGGGCCACAGATCCCTGAATGCATTTCTTGCATGACCTTCTTAGCTTCTGCTTCCGTTAGGCACTTTAATAACAACCCATCCGCAGTCCTTCTGAAAAGTTGCCCATCAAACCATCTGAACTGAGCTGCCAACTTTCTCAAAGTTGTCTTATCCGACGCATCTGCTTCTTCAGGGTATTGGCCATTCTGTAGAAAGTCAGCTATATCTTGGTACCAGGGCTTATTGTCTGCAACTAAAGCCAGGACCGCGCTAGGACAACGAAACGGTGTTCTAGCAGTCTCCAGGATCAAAGGCCGCATCGGTGCTTTCTGAGGTCCTTCCCACATGGATGACAGGGTAGCCAATGAATCCGCCATCTGATTATCATCTCTAGCCACATGCTTGAATTCAATATGCCCGAATACCTTCACCATTTCCCACAAAGTCTCCAAGTACGGGCGAAGTGATTCTTCCTTGATTTCCCATTCTCCGGTGGCCTGGCGGATTACCAACAGCGAATCTCCCACAATGGACACATCATTTGCCCCTAATGTGATGAGAGCATCAATGCCAAACAAACAAGCTTCGTATTCTGCGCCGTTGTTGGTTACCGGGAATTCCAGCCGTTTTGACAAAGGAATTATCTCTCCTTCAGGAGTTACAATGATTACTCCGAGGCCCGCCCCTCTCTTATTTACAGCTCTATCAAAATGCATGATCCATTTCCTGATCTCCACTTCTACGAAAGCCAACTGTTCATCAGGAAATTCCAGGTTTTCTACATAATCAGATTCAAGCGGTTGATTGGCCAGGAACTCAGCCACTGCTCTTCCCTTGATCACCTTCTTCGTTACATACTCGATGTCAAATTCTGATAACAAAAGCAACCACCGGGACAATTTCCCCGTTAAGGAAGGAGCAGAGCAAAGATATTTCATCGGATCAACCTTTGCCACGGCTTGTATTTTGTAGGATTAGAAATAGTGCCTCAACTTCTTCGTAAGCCAGACCATAGCAGTGCAAGTCTTCTCCACGACAGTGTGTCGGGTTTCGTAATCAAGTAGCTTCTTACTGAGGTAATAAATAGCATGCTCCCTTTTGTCATCTTGTTCTTGAACCAACATTGCCCCTATGGAGGTTTCTTCAATGGCTAAGTACAGAGTCAAAGGTTTTCCCAGAGTCGGGGGCTTCAACACTGGAGGATTAACCAGGTACTCTTTGATCCTATCAAATGCAATCTGACACTGATCATTCCACACAACAGGTTGTTCCTTCCGAAGAAGCTTGAAGATGGGTTCACAGACTGTAGTCAATCTGGCGATGAATCTGCTGACGTACTGAAGAGACCCCAGAAAAGACCTGACTTCTTTCTCTGTTTTTGGTGCTGGCATGTCTCGAATTGCTTTGATCTTGTCTGGGTCCATCTCAATGCCCTTTTGACTGACAATGTGCCCCAACAGTTTACCCAATGCAACTCCAAAAACACACTTCTTTGGATTGAGTCGCAGGTTGTACTTTTCAATCCTAGTCATAAATCTATCCAGGATAGCAGGGTGCTCCTCCCGGGTCATTGATTTTACTAGCATATCATCAACATACACCTCTACTTCCTTGTGGATCATGTCGTGCAGCAACGTCGTAACCGCCCGTTGATATGTTGCCCCAGCATTCTTTAACCCAAACGGCATCACTCTGTAACAGTACACCCCCCACTCAGTAATGAAGGCTGTCTTGATCTTGTCAATGACATTCATTAAGATCTGGTTATACCCCGAGAAACCATCCATGAACGAATACATAACTGCCCTTGCTGCGCTGTCGACCAGGACATCAATGTGAGGAAGTGGGAAATCATCCTTTGGAGAGGCCTTATTCAAATCCCGGTAATCCACACAAACCCGGACCCTTCCGTCCTTCTTGGCAACTGGGACTATGTTGGCTAACCATTCAGGGTAATCTACCACCTCCAGGAAATTAGCCTTTATCTGCTTTGCCACTTCTTCTTTGACTTTCTCAGCCCATTCTGGACGTAAACGCCTGAGTTTCTGCTTTACTGCACTGAACTTGGGGTCAATCGGAATTCTGTGCTCCGCTATCTCTCTGTCAACCCCTGGCATATCATCGTAAGACCATGCAAACGCTCCCACATGCTTTTTAAGTATTTTCGTCAGTTCTCTCTCTTCTTCAGGGTTGAGTTCGTTAGAGATAGATACCATTTTAGGATTTTCAATTGTGCCCAAATTAATTTCATGTAATGCAGTGTCATGAATGCTGAACACATTGAATGAATGATTGCATGTATGCACAGAGCCATTAGGAAAAACATCACACAAATAAGCAAAGTCAGATTTCATTTCATTCATCGCCTTAAAAGCGGAATTGTTCATATCAAGTACATAGGATAAATTTACAAAGAAATCATTTTCTTCCTCCACATGCGGAGGGTCTTCTGCAGCAAGATCTTCCGGGTCAGCAGGCTCTTCTTCGAACAAGTCACCCAAATCAGCTTCAAGGGTCTCTTTCTGAGCTTCAGTTAAGGCATCTTCTTCCACTTTCGCCTTTCCCTTAGCCATCATTTTGGTGAGTTCAGCAACAGCTTTTTCTACTAACTCTGCCCGTCCTGAAATAGCTTCCTTCTTCACGGGGCTCTCTTTCAACCCTTTCTTCAGTAATTCAGCAAATGCTTTGGTAATGGTATCCACCAGGGGGTCTGTATCTTCTTTTGGTTGCACCTCCGGGATGATGGGAGCCACCACTTCAGCTTGGCTTATTGGAGGAGAAGTGGTCTCCTTCATATCTTCTAGCTTAAGCATTCCTTCCACTGAGCCAACCCCATATTTCGAAAAGTCAACAACATCAGCAAAAATCTAAAACCCGGGGACTGTTTCCCCACCAATAACCATCGGTTCCGGTTTACCACCATATGGCCCACCACTGGCTCGAACAAAAGTGTCCAAGAGATGGACTTTCTTCGTCTCCGGGATCCCCTTCTTTTCGGTATCTTTGTAACCAAGACCCCCTCGGTGTGACTGGCCCATAGTGATATCAAACTTTGTGACCCCTTGTTGATGAACTCCTAGCCCCCTTCCCGGAATGAAATTCTGCTTCTGAAAATACTTATGGATCCATGGAGAAAATGTCAAGTCTTTCTCCTTATGCTCTGAGACAACTGCCACTTGAAAGCCAGTCAAAGGTTGTTCAGATGAGTTCAGAGCAGCCACCATAGAAGATTCATCTGCCTCAAGAGTCACAATCTTTTCTCCCATCGGAATCTTCACCTTTTGGTGCAAAGTCGATGGCACACCTCCCAATGCATGAAACCAAGGTCTTCCCAAAAGCAAGGAGAAAGTCACAGGAATATCAATGACAGTAAACAGCACGGTTGACTTAACTTCTCCCACTGACACTTCTGCTTCAAAGGTTCCAATCACAGTACGCTTGGAGTCGTCATAGGCCCGGATCACGGTGTTAGACCTTGACAATGCTTCTTCAGACATATGAAGGCTAGGTAAAACTTTCAGAGGGCAGATATTCAATGCTGAGCCGTCATCAACCATCACACACGGCAAAATTCGATCCATCATCTCCACTTTCAGATACAAGGCACGATTGTGGTTAGTGCCTTCCGGAGGTAAGTCATCCTCGGTAAAAGTGATCCCCCCGGGATTATCAGATTGTTGACTCTTTGTACTCCCAATCACCATGCATACTTCCTCGGGAGACATTAATGGGTTTGCATCCATTTCCATAAGCTTTTTTACCACTGCAGCTCGATGTCTTTGGGATTCCATAAGCAAATGCCACACAGATGCACGTGCGGGCATCTTTTTGAGTTGCTCCACTACCAGATCTTCTTTTTCATTCACCTTAATAGGCAAATAATCTTGAACTGGTGCTTCTGCCCTTTTACTCGGCTCTCCCAATCGCTGTGGCTCGGGTTGATATACCCTTCCACTTCTCGTGACATTATTCACTGGAGCATCTTCCTTCCTTATATACATCCCATCCTTAGTGCAAACAGGATAGACAGGTGTTGTCCGGTTCAGAGGCTCGGGCCTACTCATCAACTCAAATTCATCCGCATCATCATCCAATTCTATATCATCCAGATTCACAGGTTTGCTCTCCTCCACTGAGGGCTTAACATCTTCACCTATCACCACTTGAATTGCGGGATTCGCCCTTGCAATCTGGGCTAAGACAAAGTTGGGAGACAACCCCGATTGCACCATGTTTACTCTTCTTTCAAACTGAGGTAGCGGATTACTCTGAACATTGGGCTTTGAACGGGGCGCTTCTATCTTCTTTTCATCAATCAACTGTTGAATTGCCTTTTTCAAAGCATGACACTCGTTGGTTCGATGCCCCTTAGTCACATGATAGGAGCAAAAGTTGTTCTTGTCCGCCTCAGCCGGAGGCGTGTACGGTTTCAGACTTTGAAGAAAGCCTAGATTCCTGCATTTCAGAAAGATCCGCCCCAAAGACTCTTCCCACGGAGAGATCCCTTTCCCGGCTGTCTGTTGACTAGACCCTTACGCAACTGTTGCCACCTCTATTTGTTTAACAGGGGCGGGTGACTGGTTCGGCTTAGCACTTGTCGATGAAGAAGCCGCAGGGTTGTTGTTGCTTTTATACCCCGAGGAGTATGTACGGCTCCGATACCCCCCTCCATAACTGTTCTGGGCTGGATCAATCTCGTACTTTTCAACTTTGCGGGCCAGCTCATGCACCTCTATCAGGGACTGGAATTTATGGTACTTCATTACATTCCTATAAACCTCCAAGCTCCCGTCAATTAGCTTCACGATCAATTCATCTTCCAATGGCTTCTGATGAAGGAGAATCATTTTATCCATCCATCTTTGGTAGTATTCAGAGAAGGACTCATTTGGTTTCTGCCTCACCGCCTCTAAGTCTTGCAGCTTGACTTCCAGTTGTGTATTGAAACTGAAATACTTGATGAATGCATCAGAAAGTGCATCCCAATCACCTTGTATCCCCTCAGGCTGCTTATTGTACCACGTGATAGCACCCCCTTCTAAAGTAGTGGGGAATAGTCCCACCAACTGATTCATTGTGAGGCCGGCCATGGTCATGATCCGCACGTATTGATTCAAATGAGCTGTAGGAGGGCTCTTCCCCACATACGGTGCGATCCGAGGCATTTGGAAGCCTACTGGAAGCATTTCAACCCCTCCGGCTATCAGTGTGGATGGGTCGATCCGTTTGGCAGATTGGATTTTAGAGTTGGCCCGCAGCTCTGCTATGGTTTCTTCCATCTCCTTCATCTTTCTTTCCAAGGCGGACTCCACAGGCCGCTCAGCATTATCTCTCCGGCCTTCTTCAGCGTCTGACTGCCTGTCGTTCAGTCTCCCTCCACTACTTTCTTCCCGAGCACCTCTTTCCGGCCTCTGACTGGATGATTCGGCCAAAGCACTCTGCACTTGGCTCTTGATAAGATTCTTGAACTCATCAGAACTCATGAAATCACGAAGAGCAGAGGTAGCCATTGCAGCGGCAGCAGCTTCGGGTGGGATTGCCATATCTTGAAATCTTTGTTGCAATTGTTCAAGTTCCAATAAAAACCCAGCACTCAATTCAGATGACGCTTCAACCTCCCCAAACTGAACAGATTCCTCAGACTCACTAGATGATGAATCACTGTGCTCTATCCTCACGAGTCGTCGTCCCGATCGGAGCCAAACTACAAAATATTCCAAACAAAAGTTAGTGAAATATGATCACCCAAAGAGTCATGAACTCTAGGGGATATGCGTGTATGCATGGTGTGTTGAATGGACGATGTATGGATGTTGTGTGAAATGAATTTGTAATACAAACCTTGAATAATTAACCCCTCGGGTGGTGGTGTATGCATGAACTCTTATTCATTTATGCATATATTGCAATCCAAGAATTGGATACATGGATGAGACCTTTGGTACTCGGGGAGTACCTCGGGTTTTTGATGAAATGACATGATTGTCCTTAGTGAGTGAACAGAGTTTCGGCCCTCGTGGAGTGCCTTGAATTTTGTGAAGTGAGATCGACACGCGCATGGCGCATGGTCGAGGTTTCGGTGTCCGTGGGACACTTCGAATTTTTGATGATATGAAATGAACTCGTGCTTGGCTTGCGGGTGGAATTTCAATACTCGGGGAGTATCTCGGTTTCCGCGCCATGATGTGAAGTGAATGCGTTCTTGGTGAACGGGCAGAGTTCCGGCGCTCGGGGAGCACCTAAACGTTTTGATGTGTGAAATGAAACTTTCCGGTCCTCGTGGAGTACCGAAAATGATTTAATGGAATGCAAAGAATTTTTGTCGGCACTCGTGGAGCGCCTAAAATGTTTTAATGAAGTGCGGTGAATTTTTGTCGGCACTCGTGGAGCGCCTAAAATGCTTTAATGAAATGCGATGAATTTTTGTCGGCACTCGTGGAGCGCCTAAAAAAATGATTTAATGAAATGCGATGAATTTTTATCGGCACTCGCGGAGCGCCTAAAAAAATGATTTAATGAAATGCGATGAATTTTTGTCGGCACTCGTGGAGCGCCTAAAAAAAATGATTTAATGAAATGCGATGAATTTTTGTCGGCACTCGTGGAGCGCCTAAAATGACTTCCTACTTGGTAGGTAACGTGATGTGTGTGACCCTTGTGGAATTATTCAAGATTCGCATAATGCTTTATGTATGACATGCGTTTCCCATGGCTGCAAAATAAAATGGTTAATGCTCATGACATTCAAATGATGTTCGTGAGTTAATTAATTTTTCACACGAAGAAAAATGCATGGCTACAAAAAATGTGGTTAGTGTAAATGTCACGCGAGTGATTAATGTATTTACAAGCGAAAGAATGGAGATGGCTGTACAAAAGATGTGAGTTAGGATCACACAAATGCTTTAGATGCGGTATGTCATGTTTGTGAAAAATGTGAATGATGACATGTTATGCTAGGACAAAAAGACACGTAGCAATTAGCACACGGATCGTATTCTTCCAACCTTATTCCTCCAAACGTGGTCAGGTCGATAAAATTCTAACCGAGTCCTAGGAGGGGTTCTCTTCGATCACCAACCGGGGGTGATGAAGGCGGATTTTATTTTATTTTATTCACACAATTCGTTTTGGTATCCTAAGGGAATCCAACTAAGGTTGCCTAAGTGAGTTCGGTCCAAAGTCGGGATAACATCAAGGCTCCCATAGCAAAAATATACTCCTCACTTCTCCCCACTCAAGGGTTCGAACGAAGGGGTTCGTACGAGGCTATGGGTGGTGTTTCGTATTCGTGCCCCTAAGACCAAGAGGAACTTAAGTGACACTTCAACGATTCACCGGGCTAATATTGGATACCTAACTTAATGCAATAAATGCCTAACTACAAAAATGCATAAAGTGCCATATAAGAATCATCCACTTAATTTAAATTAGACACTTTTCAAGACTTGTCAAATTCTTTTAAGTTTTTTGAAAAACATTTAAGAAATCCCCAGCGGAGTCGCCACTGTGAGCGGACGACGCGTTTTCAACGGGACGCGGGACTCCCTTTCGGAAGGGGCGCCTCGATTTCGGGCGGGGCCCTCCCTCGCGTGGGGTTTTTGATTTGGAAATTCGTTTTTGGAAAAAAGTGGATTATTTCGAAAAAGAATCGAGACCTAAATCTCGATAAAAAGTATAGGAGTCGCCACCCGGCTCAGCTCAACCGGGAATTTACAGTGTAGCTGAACCAAAGCGGGAACTGTCACACTTTTCAGAGATTCGGGTCCGGACAAGTCCTTTATTTCGTGTCTAATTTAAATATTATTGTCAATGTTCTAGTTACAACACTTTATATAGCTAAAGATTCATTTTTATTAAAAGAATACACGCAGCGCGCATACAGGATAATAATACAAAAATATAAAGTAAAGAGAATAAATATTTAAGGGCTTACAACCAAATTGAAAGAAAAATAAAACTCTCGTCTCACAGTTACAATCGCCTAGGATACACGAGAATCTATGGAGAATTTACAACCGCCTAAATACACGATTTAATTCTATTAAATACAAATAAAAAGAAAATTAGAATAAAATTAAGGCTGCAAAACAAAGGTTAGCACAGTTTATACGGCACGCCACAAATAGGACTCAAATAGACAGAAATAGGGAATTAGAATTCGGGGTCATGCAATTGGGGGTAACCGGGTCGACCCGGTCGGCCGGCCCGGTCAGACCTGGAAAACCATTTTTTGAAACGTCCCTGTATTTTTGGTTTTGTGAGAAAAAAACATTTTTGAAAGCAATTTTTCCGGTTTATTATAATTAAACATGTAAAGTGGGTCGGTTTTCAGGAGAATCGGGTCTCCGTCGTGGAATTGTTCTAAATGCAACATTACCGAAAAATAAATCTAAGGTCGTGATGCACACCACAAAATTCATTTTGATGATTTTTGAGGATTTTCCAAATTTTTCTGATTTTCTGGGATATTCTGATTTTTATGAAATTTTTTGGATTTTTAGAACTTTATTTGGATTTTAGGGATTTTTTAGGGATTTCTGTCCCTGGCCGCAAGCTACAGTCGTACGACTGTCTACTACAGTCGTGCGACTGTAGCCCTGGTTTGGGCAGAAATCGCTAAAAAACCCTAAAACAAAAACCCTAAAACTGGAGAAGGAAGGACAGTCGTACGACTGTAGTGTTTTTGGCACGACTGTATTTACAGTCGTGCCCCTGTTCTTATTCCAAGAACAGTCGTACGACAGTTCTTACTTTTCCAGAAACAAAAATGCAAAAACTTGAAGAAAAATGCACCAAACACAATCAAATCACCCAGAAAGCTGGAAAAAGGGATAAGTTAAAGATTGTTTACCTCCTTGGTGACGATCCACAGCTGGAATGACCCCTGGCTACGCACCAATCCACGTGAATTTGCACTTTTTTCCCAAAAAGCCAAGGTTTCAAGTGTGTCCAAATAACTCCAGAAAAGTCACGGATTTGTGTTTGTTTTTGGTCCGAAATGATTTAATTTGTTAGTGTGATTGTTAACCTAAGATGTCTAATTCGTTTTAGAGATTAAAAGCAAGAAATCAAGGAGAAAATGTGAGAAGAAAGCAAGCTTTTTCACTTCTCTCTCTTCTTTCTTTTTCTCCCCTTTTTTCTCTAAAATTCTGGTTTTCCACTTCAAAAACTCCAAAAGTCCCAAAATCTGCTTTTTCCTATCCTTATATACCCCACTTGCCCGGAAATCTTGAGCATTAAATGCTCAAGATTTCCCTTCTCTCTCAAGTCAAAGAAGTATGGGCTGAAACCTGCTCCCCGAAAGTACAGTCGTACGACTGTACTTACACTACAGTCGTACGACTGTAGTGAATTCCCACGACTGTATACCACAGTCGTGGGTCAACGGTCAACGGCCCCATTTTTTTTTTTTTTTAGGGTAAAATTTCGTGTTCACAACTATGTATTGACATGTATGATATAACCTATAGCTTAGTGAATTAGTGGATTGCCGGAACCAGTAACCATCAATAAGTGTCAAGTTAATGGAATGAAGCAATAATTAATATGAAAATGTGTAACCTTAATTTAAGGATTAAATTAATTCATATGCAGACAAAATAAGCTTTGATTACGGAAAATTAAGAAAAGAAAGAAAGATATAAAAATTGCAAAGGAAATTTTAATTTTCATTTATATACAAATGAATCTATTCAACTATATACTATATTTCCACCCGCGCGACGCACGGATTTGTTAAGTCTATATAAATTACATCTCAAAAGTAAAATTTGTCCTAGTCATCGATTAATTTATAAAGATAAAAATGATAACCATACAAAAAAAGAATTTTATTTAAAAGTAATTTGTGGAAAATAATTCAACTTTTAAATAAATATGTTTCCTTTCGAGAACAAAAAGCATAGCTTCCTAAATTTTTTATTTTATTAATTAAAAATTTGAAAGTTCGAATTCAATAATCTTACAAATTGGTGAAAAAAGTATTCAAAAAATTACATGAATAATATAACAAAAAGAAGAAAGAATATGATAAGGGATAATGGCTAGGAAATATCTCTGAGTGGATGAATAGGCGTAGAACATTTTGCAATCAATAGGAGCCCTTGGGGACTCCTCTTGAGATCAGAGCAAAAATTGTAAATCATGCAATTCTTCTAAACCTATTGAAGCCTTTCTTGACTTGTTGAATGCAACTCTTGTGATAGCCATGAATTTGAATTAGATTTAGTTCCATAAGAATTTGCTCCATTTGAGACAACACAAGCATTTTGAGCACCAAAATTCTTATAAGAAGAAGCGGTGAATGGAGCATGAGACCAGTCAATCTTGACCAATCCACCTCTAGTGGTCCAATCAACTACATTTCAAAGGCTAGAGTAAATCCTCATTAGTTGGTTCTTTGGAATTGTAACTCCCTTTGTTTCCATGTTCTTGAATTCTCTAATTGGCGTAACATCTACTGATAATCTGAAATTCGACAAACGAAATGAGCAAAAGAATTAAAGTTAAGTATAATAATAATAATAAAAAAAAAAAACAATTCCAAATGATGAAATAGGTGTGAAACCATCAATTAGATCAAACCAAATATAGAATTATACTCTGTACTCCCTACTTACCTTTGCATTGGCTAAACACATTAGTATGAAGAATGTAAGGATCACCACTCAAGAATTCTAAGTCTATCTCATCCCAGAATGGCAAGGATTGATGCCAACTTGAAAGCAATTGTCTAAATTTCTTTTTCAAGCTTTGTGAATATACAAATTATTTCTAGGAAAATGAGACTATAACAACCGGGTACTGATTAGTATTATAAATAACTTATAAAAAAAGATATACTATAGAAGTCTTATCGAGTAACTTCATTGCTTATGTGCTTAAAAAATAATATGTAAAGCATGAGTAGATTTCCTAGAAGCCTTCGGATAAAAAATCTCCATAAAATGACCCTGCAGAATTAAATCCAAAGATTCCATGATCTCAAGGGAGTATATTAACATAACCCTATAAATATCAGACTACATGGCAGCATTTCTCAACACATTTTAACAACAATGTTACTGTAAAGTGTAAAATAATTCGGCAAAAGATACAAACTTCTAATGCACCAAAAGCTCATAAATTTTTGAATCAAAAACCAGAACTTATGTTGAAATCTAAAAACTCTACCATTTAAGTCACAAAATAAGTAAGCATACCACCAAAAAGAAATGAATTTCACTTCAAAGTCTTAGTAGCTTTACCATAATTAAATAAGGATAATAGCAATAATCAATAAAGAGATTCATGATGCTTACCAGTAGACAACACTTCCTCTCTAATTGCAAAAAGTGCATCAGCACAGTAATTGCAAATAACAACTTCTTAAATTTGCCTTTGAATCATCTTTGGATCAATTGGGAGTAGCTTTGGTTCCTTCAGATAAACAAATGAATAAAAATCATTGAACTCAATAAATCCTTACAAATTGAAGAATAGAATGAAGAGGAGAACTTGCATAATTCACTTCAAAATTTCGAACTTGAAAGTAACAGATGAATTATTAGTATCACAAAAGTTTACAACCTACTTTCTCCCTATTACACATAACTTCACAACTGAACTAAACAAAGATTGAATTATCAAACCATTATCACCTTATTATGATAATAAAAAAAAGTGTTCAGCATATGTACAAAATTTACATGGACAATAGAAAGAAAGCTTATTATGACTACTGATTCACTATACAGAAAAATAAAAAATTTATTCAAAGAATCATATAAATATCAATTAATGATAACATTAAAATCCCAACATCTCACATTTCAATCAATGGTGACAATTGAAAGTTATGTCAGACTAGTAAAAATCGAGTTAACAAATGAAAGTATGACATGGAAGTGAACAATTAAAATCAAGAACTCTTAGAAAAAAATACGAAGTGATCTAATGAGTTACTGAATATTTTACCTTTGGAAGGAACAAATGAGGCTATTACAACAAAAGAGATGAATTGATGAAAGACCCCTATATTTTTCTTCCTTTAAAAGTTTTATGCCTATAACCCACAACTAAAAATAAATTAGACTAATTAGCACAATACAACACTTGATAAAATGGATTACCTGATTATTCCAGAACACTTGTTCCTTCCATGTAATAAGAAAATAGAACAAAAAATATAACAAGTAAAATAGTTAGGAAAAATAAAGTAGGAAAAGATACACCAAAAAATGGAATAATTACCAATAATGATATAAAAAGACCTGTAAGAGCATTAGCAACCCTGCAAAGAAACCATGCTCAGCAATAACACATTGGTAAAGTAATTTAAAAAAATAACACAAAGAAAGCAACAACAAACTTTCACCGAGAACAACCATGAGATCAATCTTGTCGAAGCACCAAAATAGTGAAAAACCCATTGCAAATAAGACTAATTAAGATATATAATTGCAACCAATGTTTGGTAGCTCAGATGGTAGATGGTGGGCTGAGCTAGGTCGATGACAGGTGTTCGAGTCCCGATATCAACATTGGGAGGGGTCTTGATATCATAAGAGAAGCATGCACAAATCGAACCGGAGCATAAATAAAGGGAGTTATATTTGATGTGCTAAGAAATACAATATTGGGAGCGGCGCAGAGAGAACCCCTAAAGATATAAAATTGCAAAAGCATAATACATCACTTGATAAAAATAAATTACATGATTTTTCTATTAATCTCCTAGAACACCTATTGCATAACTCTATAGTTAAAGAGGCAGTCATAAGCTGCTTTTGAAAAAGAGAAAGATCGGCCGATAGAGGAGTGAAGTGTACAGAAAGGGAATGGCACAGAAAGAACCCCTAAAAAAAAAAAAAAATTAGTGGCAATTAAAAGATAATCGCTAGTTCAAAATTTGAAAGCGGATTATCAGTGAATTATTTTTAATTAACAAATAATAATTATATAACAATATAAAAAGTAAATAAGAATTAATTGAAAATTATGACCGCAAGATACATGAATATTGAGTACTTACTTTTAGAATATATAATGATATAATGATTCATTCATGCATCAGACTTGCACAAATTAGAACCTAATTAGTTAATAAATTGAGGGGAACGAATATCTGAATATGTAGGAAAAGAAGAAAGTGATTAAATGATGGTGGGAATTTTTCTGCTAATTGCACCCTTAATAATTGATATTGAAGAATTAAAAGATTCTAATAAAATATTCCTTAAATATCAGGGTAAATTTACAATTACAATTCACCTAATTTGACTTTATGTTTTCAATCCGATTACTCCATTTAAAATTAGTCAGACACATGTATTCTTTTTCAACTAAAATATGTTCCGTATACAAGGATTTAAAATTTTTTATCTTACACGGTAGGGGTTTGGTTCAATGCACCGTCTTTGTTTATTTGGTCCGTATCGAATTCGGATTTAATTCAATCAATTGTATTATTCATTTAAAAAAATCCCTTTTTTTTTTAAATGGAATTCTGCAGCCGATAAAAATAAAAAAAATAAAAAAAAAAACCCACAAATCAAAACTAACCACTAGCTAAACGAGAAAAGAAAATGTTAGAAAAACTAGAAAACAAAATATCACAGATATCTGCAGAAATGAAATTACACCTGTGGACGAGAATGAAGAGCTTCTAAGTAATTTTTTAATTAATTAATTAATTAGTTATGTATGTGAATAGATTAATGGATAACTGTATAACTAATTTGTGAAGTTCCGGTTCTCACACGATCTAATAGATGCGACATCTTGAATATTCTTACTTTTTTTTTTTCTTTTTCTATGAAAAATCATCGTACACTTCCTTGCTCTATCGTCATCAACACTTAATAATCTAAATTAATCCATAACTAAGTTAATCAAATTAAAGATAAAGAAGAGTTAATTTTCTACAATGAATTCCACATAACTAATGAAGTTAGTTAGATCACACGATAATTAACCAACCACAAGCAGCAGAATATGCAAAAATCATAATTAATACACGATAATTAAGAACTGATTGAAAAATATTTTTTTTAGAAAATAAAAAGTTAAATGTTTTAGCCTTAATCTGTTAACTTACTTTGAGAAACTTTCGGCTTTGCAGACTGAAGACTGAGAGACCCAACGCCCAGGGAAAAGAAAAAAATTGTGATTTGATTTTCGATACAATTACATAAATAAATAAATAAGTATCCAAAAATTTTAATGGGGTCCTGTAGCAGTTTATGGGTCAGAGACTACTATAGATACTCTCTTTAGAATCGCAAATCAATTTACATGTTTAGTTTTACTGTTATTATTTGTTATTCGTTGTTGCTGGTTGTTAGTCGTTGTTTGATGTTTGCTGGTTGATCATTAGTGTTTGATAATAACATGATAAATTTTGGTTGGTAGAATATAAAAATAACTAATATGAAAAAAATTAAAATAAAGTGTTTTTCGTGAAAACTAATTTTTTCAGTTGATTGAAAACAACAATTTTTGTTTTCTAAAAACCTATATAACGGAACACCTTTATTTTTGTTGCTTGGTATGAAAAACACTTGAAAAATAGGTATCTAAACATACTCTAATTTAGAAATGGATGAAAATAATACTGTTTATTTTAAAGAGAAAAAAATATGAATGTATTTATCATCCCAACCTATGTTTTATATATATATATATTTGCTACACATGACTAACTATATAGTGTTATTTTACTAATGGGATGATGCGCATAAAAAATAAATAATGAGTAAAAGAAAATAGCTATATATCCACGTGATTATATTACACAATTTGCTTTAAAACTGACAAATTATTAAACAAACTAAAAACATATGTTATCGAAATTACTGTCCACATAACTGCTTATAATTAACTGAATTATTAACGAAAATATTAAAGTTCAAACTTTAATAATTAATGCAATATGATTTTATGATTCATGTGCGTTTCCTTATTGCTTTTTCAATTTTTTTAATAAATAATTGCGTTTTTGTAATAACTTTATTTTCTTTTTCGTGACAAAGTGTCATAGTAGGAAGCTTTTTTATATGGCTATAAAACTAAGAATCATTATGTATGATCTGCAAAATATTGCAAAAAAGAAAAAAAAAAAAGTTAACAAAATTCTCTAAAATGTCAATTTTGTGCTTAATCGGTAGGCAAACATAATTATCATTATTAATTTCCATTTAACAAGACTATTCTGTCCACGTGATTATATCCAATGTTATCATAACCGTACCGGACATCAAACCGGTGAAGCTACTGGTACGTGGTATAACCGGTTCAATCGGATTTTACAGGTGGTTATACCGGATTATTATTTTTTCAGAAAAAATATTATTTAAAAAATAAATAAGCTTATAAATTCATCAAACACAAGTTTTAAATGTTTAATACTCAAAATAACTTCATGAAATATCCTAAAACTTCATCAATTTTAAATTTTAATAATAATTGATTTAAATTTTAAAATTTGGAAAATTTTGGTTTGAAACCGAACCGAACCAGAAACAAACCAAACTAGTTCAGTTTGGTTCAATTCAAACCAAATGTATATTGGTTTGATTTTTATAATTTTCTATGTTTATGTTTTGATTCGGTTCGGTTCAAAAACCAAACATAGAAAATTATAAAACCGGTTTTGACCAGTTCACTGGTTTGTGACCGGTCGAACCGGTCATATCCGGTTTTTTATCAAACGGTGATTTTAATCAAACTGACCGGACCCATGGCCTGTTTGCGGTAAAACCGATCTAACCGGCTGGTCCGGTCATTATCACCTGATTATAGGTTATCATTTTGCCTATTATTTTCTTCGATCGACCAACCGTAATTAATCACATATTAAATAATTCATCAACTATATATACGGCTTAATTCCAATTTAGTCTTCATCTATTCAATTTTGAGCAAAATACTTCCTGTAAATAATAACATCCTCAAATTGCAAGCTATGTGTGTTGTCTAAGCATAAGCTCTATCCATAAGCTAAATAACATTTGATCTAGATTAGCAGGTTTCAAAATAATCAACACAGAGTTTCAATTTTAGAATTCTAGAATTTGATTTTCCTTTTATATTTATGCATCAGTCCACCTCTATTTTGCGTAGAAAAAAAATTGACAAAGACGATGTCCGATTTGGCCTTTTTTTTTTTTTTTTTTTTTTGCCGTACTTGTAGTATAATGTAACTACTTCCTAAGTAATGAGACATGATAATTATCCTTTTTCTATCAGAAGAGATGACTAAGTAGAGTAAAGCATCGGATTGCCAATCCGTTGTACGAATTATTCGTACTGAGGGTTCAAATCCCTCTCTTTCTGGTTCCAATGATGTCTTTTGTTGGATCTTTTTCATACCTCGACAGATAATTTGATAAGCCAATGATTTTTTTCCGTGTTTCAGAATACGGTTAACCAATATGTTAACTAATCGATTACCATAATTTTGCAGTAATTAAACGAGTCAATTATGTATATAAAATTATTTGGGTGCATAGAGCTATGTAACGCTTGATTTTTTTTTTCTTGATTTGAGGGATAAAGTTTTTCATTTTATTATACTTATCAATGCTGTTGGCACCTTTATGTGCATCATATTAATGCATCAATACTATTTATTACAGGCGTTTTGCTCAAACTTAAATGGATAAGAGATTAATTAAATTAATAAATTTAAAATTCTAAAACTAAACTGAATTTTGATAAATACTTTAGGCGCCTAGACTTAGGGCCTTGTTTCTTTGCCATTTGTAAGAGACAAAACATACATCACAGGATAAATAACATACGTGCCTAATTAATTCTCATACAGCACAGGTTTCAAATTATAATTTGTCTAATTAAATAAGCAAAAAGTCAGTTGCTGGTTTTGTGGTAAAGATGGCCACTACAAGTCAGGCTGTCATTTCTGAAAGAAAAAGAAAGGAAAGCACGCTGTTTCCTCCAATATTGCTCATAGTGCAGGAAATGATGCTGACAATCTCATTGCTGTAATTTCTGAAATCAACATGATGGAAGATGACATGGTTTGGTGGATTGATTTTGTTGCTCTTCGACATGTTTACAAGAACAAGAGGTTCTTTAAGACCATGGAGGTAGTTGATGAAAACAAGGTCTTGTACATGGGAAATGCTGCTACTGTTCCTGTCAAACATTTGATGATATACTCGGTGGTCATAGTCTAGTATTATTATCATCGTATGCTTTTTGGCTTGAATTCTTTTTTTTTTCTTGATTTGAGGGATAAAATTTTTCATTTTATTATACTTATCAACGATGTTAGCATCTTTATGTGCATCATATTAATGCATCAATACCATCTGTTATAGGCGTTCTGCTCAAACTTAAATAGATAAAAGAGTAATTAAATTAATAAATCTAAAACTAAATTGAATTTTGATAAATAATTTAGCCGCTTAGACTTAAGGCCTTGTTTCTTTGCTATTTTTCATAAATACTAGTTCCTATGAAAAATATAATTGTTGCATGAATATAAGTGAAGATTTTAGAGTATGTGAACATTAATGTAAAGGATGACATATCTGTCTTATCAAAAAAAAAAGGATGACATATCTGTATATATATACATATTTGTATTTTTGCTGAATTTATTTTATTTTGTTTATAAAACACATAATAAGGATATGACTAAAACTAGCAATAATAATATTCTAAAATAAAGAAAAAATATATTATATTTTAAAATGAATGGGAAAATCAATATTATTGTAGGAAAGAGGGAATAATTTGATTAATTAATGGAAATAATAGAGTCATTATTTGTGTGTTTTAATTGTAATTTTGAATTTGAAGCATGTTTATAAATATAAATATTACTACCAATTATGAAATTCAAAGACTAGAATTTCTTTAATAAAAGTTTAGAATATTCAGCATTTCCAAATATCAAGTGGATCATTGACCGCCGGGATCTTTCTCACATTCTTTATAGATATTCACATTACAAGAAAAGCAAAGTAGGCTTTTTCTCAATTAAATAATTAAATAATGATACTAATAAAATAATTAGAAAAAAGTGATAGTATCCTTTAAAGCCCATTGTTAAGAATAATGTGGTCAATTTTGCTTCAATATTAGCTACTATTTTCACTTTTAATTATTTAAGAGGAAGTATTTAATTTTAATATTAATTTTATTTTTACAGTAAAAAAAAATTAAGCATTTTAAAAATATCACACCTTTGAACAGCTTTAGAGCATTTTGTTATCATATACATAATTGGTTTCAACTTTTTCGAACAGTTGAGTTTGTGCAGAATTAACACAGCTGCAAATTGCAATTTGCTTCTGAAAGCTAGCTTTTAAAATTATGGAAATTAATTTCGTAATCATTCCATTTACTCTTTTCATTTTTATGACTATTATATTACGGACGTTAATAATTGACCTATGAAAATATCCAATTTGTCAACAATTGCAGTTCAATTATATATATATATATATATTCGTTAATGATCTTGATTATATATTAGTTAATTAGTTTCCTTTGTTCGTACGGACTTCAAATAGTTAGCCACGCCACTAATTTTTCTCAGTTGTACAAATTTGATTTCTGTGAACTAAAAAGATTAAACATTTGACTCCCAGTTCCTAAATTAAGAAGTCTTACATATTCCTTTACTATAGTACCTTTTTTTTTAAATAAATAAATAAATCTTTCAAGTAAAAGCATACATATACTCATCATATCAATCCATCTATTATATGAATATTTTTTTTTTAAAATTTAAATTCGATCAATTAATTATAAAAAGGATAAGATATATGGGTTTAAGTTGTGAATTGTGGTATAAGAAACCAAAGTCTTCATTCGCACTGAATCTTGAATCTTCCATGTAAGTATAAAGTAATGGCACCAAAACTTGGAGGAGTATGGGACTCAATTTCTTGATATTTGTAATGTGAACAAGCCATGCATCACTTTCATAATTTCTTTCCGCATTAAAAGGAATCATGATGTGTGGAATTTTCTACCAATTTAGAGCCCAAAGACTTGGAATAATTTTTACGAGTCAACACTATTTAAATATAATTAACGATGGCTTTCAATATTATTGTATAATTCGGTCACACAAATTTTAGAATACTCTTAAAGAACAATATTTCTTAAAAATACATTAGCCAAAACAATTATTATTTGTCATTTAATGTATAATTTAAAAATATAATTTTTTTTTATAGTTAAAGGAGTATCTACTACAAAAGTACTGTAAAAATTTCCAATTCCGCCATATATTTTTTATGTTAATTTAAGGAATATATATTCCTAGCCAAAAAAAAAAAAAAAAGGAATATATTCCTACCAAAATAAATAAATAAAAGGAATATATAAATATATATATATATATATACACACCATTTCGGTGACTAAGGCTATCAAACCACCATTTCGTTGACTTTCATCTCCCTTCATATGAGTCAACTAGCTTTACCTCACATCACTGTACAAATATATCACTATGAAATTCAACTTTGATGCTTAAAAGCAATTAACTTTCATGCTTAATGGTGATGTCAAATTATGGACTTTTAAAGAGATATGGCCAAAGGAAATTATCTTAGGTATACATTTAGATTAATTAATTAATTTGGCAGTAATCAAATAGTACGACTAATAAGCCACATGAACGGAGGGTTGTGGTTGGATTTATATATATGATGATATGGACATTGTTATATTATATACAGAATAACAAGAGTAAGGTATAGAGAATATTTCCGTACACATATATACAAAGTAGATCGAATATATGTCAATGTCATTGTGATGCTACAATTATGTAAGCACTACTCCCAAAATCTCATAATTTTGTAGATAAAATGCTGTTTCAAAACTTATATATATAAAATCTCATAATTTAATTTTATATATATATCTTCTTATTCAACTCATCATGTACCTTTTTATTTTAAGGGTTATTTCTGCTCATTGACATTTATTTCAATTGACATATTAGAGATTTTACTTTTGGAGCGGTTATGTATGAAGGGAAATTTCAATAATTATATAAAAAAAAAAAATACCAATTTTATCTCATATATATATTAATTTTGAAACATTAAAAACTCAATTTGCATGCTATTTGATTTTTTGTGGTTGAAAAGTCTTAATAATCTAATATCATTTTATAGGCTTGCATATTATGAAATCCAGCGGAGGCCCGCTCTCAGGCCCAATAAGCCCAAGCTCATAAGTCTCTTCTATAGAGCCTTCAAGAAAACAAAAGCACATCCATGGAACTGTACAAAGGTGTGTTTGGTAGAGAAGATTGAAGGAGGAAACTGAGTTCCTTGAAAATACATCATGAGGTACCTTTTTAAGGATAATTATGTCAAGTTTGTTTGAGATTCTTATTGATTTGATATTTTTCAAGGGTGACTCGTAGGCTAATACATACGAAATTAATTGATCATGTATTTAATGTGTATAAAAAAAAAAAAAACCTTTTTATGTGTAATTATGTCAAGTTTGTTTGAGATTCTTATTGATTTGATATTTTTTAAGGGTTTTTTTCTTTCTTTTTTTTTTTTGAAATTATATTATGCTTACCTTTTAGTCTTATTTCAAGGAATGTGGTGTATTGATATCAAATTGATACGTATTTAATATAATGCAAAATATTTTATCGTATTTTAAGGGTATGTAAATATGTTAGAGGGTAATGACATTTGTGTAACAGTAATTACAATTATTATTAAATTCAAATGTTTAAAATCAAACTCAAACCCAAACTCATCCCATAAAAAAACATTGGTTCTTCTTGTTTGAGACTGTTTTAATTATTATCAAATTAAGAATTAAGTATTGAGTTTATATCTTTGAAAGAGTTGTACTAATATCCAACTCGTATTAATATCTTTAAAAGCTTTGTCTATTATTCATGTTGTCTCGTAATCGATTTTTACGAG
Organism: Euphorbia tirucalli; assembly: GCA_039660915.1. Classification (NCBI taxonomy): domain Eukaryota; kingdom Viridiplantae; phylum Streptophyta; class Magnoliopsida; order Malpighiales; family Euphorbiaceae; genus Euphorbia; species Euphorbia tirucalli. Next base: position 11,151,149 of record CM077638.1, read on the forward strand.
AATTATGATTTGTGAACCACAAAAAGAAGCATGGATAGGTTGAAAAAATTTTACCAAAAGAAAAAAAATATCAAATGTTGTCATTTTGATAGATATGGTCACGAAGAGAAAGATTGTTAAGATATGGGAAAAATCATATGAACATGAAGAGAAGTGATTTATAAAGTTGAAAATTTGGAGATAAGTGCTCCACGAAACCTGTTTGTGTGATAGTTTTTTTTAGTTATTACCAAATTAAAAGTTTAAGGATTGAATAAAACTCTGAAAAAGTCGTACTAATATCCATATATTTTGTTGTTTAGATAGTTATCTTATTATCTTTAATTGCCCATAAAATCTAATAAAATTACAACGTGTTCTTTTTTACTTTATTTTCATGTTTACTCTCTGCCTTCTTTCATTAAAAACACCAGTTAGTGTTGTTGATCTACTGGTGAACCTTGTTGACATCATTATATTATACAAGCTACGCTGATATGGCTTCTTAAACTATTTTCTTCACTATCTCCTACTCAAAAGCTGAGGGAAACAGAACAGAAGAGCTTGGTTCTTCACTACTTCGCACAAGATAGAGCTAGATATGTTACTTGACAGACAGACAGACAGAATTTTAAGTACCATTACATGGCTTACTCACATTAAAACATGAAAACATCCTACAAAATTGAAAAAAAAAAAAAAAAAAAAAACAACAACATTCAGGAAACAGTTACAGAACTTGTTATCTACTTATAGTTAAAGAAGTCTTTTTGCTTAATTCAATCCGGGTTGCGGAGTGTGCATACCCCTAATTACTGCAAACTCATAGCTCTTCGCTTCGAGTTGATCAGGCCACTGAGATAACAGAAGGATTAGAACTATGGCTTTGCCGTGGCCTGCTGACTGGAGTTCTCACAGACAAGCTGGATCCACCAAAACAGAAGTACTGGCTCCTTAACCTCTTATTCATGGAGCTCATAGAGCTGTCTTTCTCAATCACATCTGAGGTTTCAAATGATTGATTGAATGACGACGGACCTGCAACATCATTGTCCACGAAGATCCCTTTTTGTTTCTCCAGTGAAGTCGGAGAAGATATGGATGATTTTGAAAATGAGCTCGAGCGTGATCGGCGTGGAACAGTTATTTGTGGAATTGCCTGCATTACACCATGCATTATGCCTGAAGCAAATTTCTTCTTTGCTGTTGGACTTGATTGATTGCTCCTAACAGCAAGAGTTCTCTTGTTGTTAGGAAGGGCTAAGGGCTTCATGAATCTCTGGCGAAGCGGGGTTGGAGTTTCCTCTGAACTATTGCATTTCGAGTATGATGATTCCACCGAACCTTGATCCACTGACTTCCTAAACATTTCAGGTTTTCTTCCCTTCATCCGCGGCCAGTGCAGGACTCTTTTCAATTGCTGCGCTGCATTAGTCATAGAACCTAATTTCTTATTAGTTCCTGAGTTTTGGTTCTCGTTGGTCAAGTCGAGATGTTCAGTTGAAGATGAAATTGTCCCTTCACCAGCTGGATCAGCATTTGCATCAGATGCAATCTCAACACCTGTATACAAGAATATTTCTGCATCCGAGATTCTGAATGATGTTCCAGGACTGGTTCCGTTACCTTGCATCTTCAAGCGGGAGGCAATGGCTCTTCTGGCAGTATAATCCTGGCAGCTGAACATTCCGCCTGCAGAGATCAACTGCCTAATTAGTATATCTGATGAGGGAGAATGTGGCCCTTGCTTGAGGAGATCTAGAGGAGTCATCCCATCTGCATCACGTACATTCACATTTATTGATGGAGCAGACATTAGGAGCTGCACAAGATCAGAATGAACATTCCCAATGATGGCAGCATGGAGTGCAGTTCTTCCATCATTATTTTTGGCATTGATGATTTCTTCTATATTGAAGTTTTTCCCACTTATCAACCGCTTCATAAGCTCAATCTGCCGGTCCAATCTTTTAAATGCAGGAGTCTGTAAGCCAGATACAGCCATATGAAGAAAAGTTTCTCCAGCATTGTTGGTCGATGAGACCAACGAAGGACATGAAACAAGCAAAGCTTCAACCACAGATGATTGGCCCCTGTAAGCAGCAATATGCAATGCTGTATTGCCTTGATGGTCTGTGGACGTGATAATGTCACAGTATGCTATGAGATCTTTAACTATCTGCATAAAGCACAAACAACTCATAAGCTACAAACAGGAGCATTGGCAAATTGAGATGAACGATGGTAATCAGGCAGAATGGATTGTTTGTATTTCACTTCAAGAGAACTGTTTTGCCTGTGTTCCAGAGAAAGCAAACGAGGGAACTAGAAATCCGGAATTTCCTTCATTACATAGCAGACAAGCACAATAAACAGACCCTATGTAGCTCAATTGGAAAAGAAACCAGTAAAATTGACTGTCCAAAATCCCAGAAGAGTGGACGGTTGGACACATTTTAGATCTTTACATTACTAGCCAATCATGGATAAAGAAGGCAACAGCTTGGACAACAACAATTAAAAGAAAGTCGTATGCTTCTAATAAGGCCATGATTTCAACTAGCTTCTTAAATCTACATCTTTTCAATCTCAGTTTAGGGATCTTAGAGAAACCTTTGAGAAAAGAAAACGAACTTCATGTACATATGAACTCAAAGAAAACTGAAAAAAGTTTCTGGGTCGTAACAGGCCTCTGAAACTACACAGCCAGGAAAAAGAAATGATATAATAGCTTGCAATTAACAATAAAAAGGATCGATTTCATGATCTCACCTCAACCTGCCCTTTGGCAGCAGCAGCATGCAAAATAGTTGAGCCTTCCTTATCTCTATAAGCCAAAACATCGGTGCAATTACGAAGCAGCTCCTGTAAGACGGTCAAATTCCCACCTCTAGCAGCAGCATGAACAGCCCTATTAATCATCTCCCACTTGTACAGAGAAGGAATATCCCCAATGTGCTCCTCAAACTCTCCACCTTTTGCTGTCAAAAACCTCGGAGAGACAGAAAAATCATAAACAATCCTGAACACCTCGGAATTCTTACTTCTGGCAGCAGCATAGAGTATATCAGTAACACCATATTCTCCTTCACCAAAAACAAGTAAAGGATTCCTTTCAAGTAGTTCCTGTATAAAACTCAAGTCTCCAGCCGAAGCAGCAGTGTACATAAGCCATCCACCATAACCAGCTTGGATGAGAGAGTTCTTTGCTTTCTTGGATTCGCACTCATGAAAAAGTCTCCTAGCAACTTCAGAGCGACATTTTGCCACATCATCAAACTGTTCCTCATCATCCCACACAGTCTCAAGGCGACGAATTCGCCTCAGAGAGGTGAGTTTGATAAGGTGATTGTTATCAATGCGAAGGAGCTCTCTAACCAAGTCAAAGTGGCCATTAGCAGCAGCCCAATCGATGGGAGAAGCATACCACCATTGATCTCCAGTACTCTCCCACCGAAGAGGGAAATAAGTTGGAGGCATTATAACACCTAGAAGAAAGAAAATTATGCAATGTGAAACAAATTTCAAGGAAATCTGAACCAAGTCTGCAGGACAAAATTCAAACCAACTCAGTCTGGTAATTTCTCAAGAACTTGCAGTGGTATATGCTTTAAAGTAAATTGTTCAAAGAAATTAGGAAGAAAAGATAACCACAACAATACTACCAGATAACCGGAAATTTCCTAATACTGGAAAGTATTCGAGCAGCAGTTTTATGGCCAAAAGAAGCAGAAGGATGAATTAAAGAGAAACAGTAGAAAGGCATACCAAAGAGACAGCAGAAGAGAACGATCTTTAATGAAATTAACTCAAGCAGCTGAACCACCTGCATAAAAGCCCATTAAGACACTGAAGAGAAAAATGAAGAAGAGTAATAAAAGAATTCACATGGGTGAAGAAAATTACAAAAGAAAGCTTCAGCAGCATAAACGGTAATAGATGATACAAGGAGGAAACAGTAATCAGTGCCTACACAGAGAGAATTCTACAAAAAGGTGAAAACTGGCATGCAGTTGATGGTAGAATTAGTATTGGAAAAATATATAGGGAGCCATTAAGGCCAAAATCAAACTCTCACAACACAACACAACACAACACAACAAGACAACGGATCATGATATTGGTTTTTTTTTTTAAGTAAGCAAATTTTTGGACTTTTCGGAAGGGGAAACAAATAGGAATTAGACCCACAAGTGGAATTAGATTAATTGAAAGAAAAGTGAGATTCTTTTGTAATTTGTTAAACAAAAACAATGATGGTGATATATGGGAGAGAGAAAAGGGAGTCTTTTACAGCTTTTTCTAGAGAGAGGGAGATGTAGGAAACAGAAACTGAATCAATGTTTTTATTTTACAGAGGACACATGATGTGGGTGTAATTATAGAAAAAGCAAGGCCAAAACTGATTGCTTTTAGATATGGAGGATTTCTTTCTAGTGGGTTTAAGGACATCTTCAACTGTTTAATAATAATATTTGTTCCATAAATTTTATATTTTGGTCTTTGAACTGTTAGTTGCACGCTACCAATTACAAGTTAAAAAAGATAGTTATCAGTTAATTACACATATTAGTCCTTATCAAATCAAGTGCTTAATTAAATTCATCTATTGTGCTCTCTTTTTCCAAAAGTACAGAATGGACATCGGAATTTTTATTGACTATTAATTTTTCTAATTGAAACTAATTTTATAAATTATATCAAACGACTAGTATCCTCTTATTTACAAATTAAAAACATAAATAAATTAGTAAAATTTAAAAATAAAAATCAAAGTTTATGTAATAAGAGGAAGTGCATTCATGGCTGTTTGAAATTTGACCTTTTTCCTAGGAGATGGCTGCCGACCCTTTTCTCTGCTCACCCAATCTTTAGATTTCTTCTTCTTTTGGTATTTGTTGACTCAAATCAAATTTATTTTTTCCACATATGTAAAACTGTGCATTTGAATCCTAAAATCCGTAAGAAGCGCAATTCTAATCGTCCTTGATGGTTGATTTTGTTGATTCATTAACGGTGGAAGGGCAAAATTATACTTCTTAATAGACCGTGAGATCAAAATTACATAATTTTCTATATTGGGATCAATTTCTACTCTTTAGTTGTAGAAAAAATCTAATGGAATCAATGTTCGAATATTTATTTGGTTGGTAATAAAATGAAAGGAAAACATTACAGATTACTGTTCATTCAAAAAAAAATCAGTAAATATTAATGGACAAACTGATTCTGTTTAAGGAATTATTTATTAGCAATACAAGTAAAATTTTCCCATTTAAGCATAGTATATATGCTTTAACAACACTATGTGCTTGGTAATAAAAGAATTGTTGATTAATTATTACCCATAGAAGTAAAATTTTCCCTTTTAAGCATAGTATGCTTTAAGATTAGATATTAACAATCATAGGAAGAAATTGTTGGTTGACCGAATAATTAAATTTCTACAACTTTTTTTTTTCTCTTTTTCTTAATAATAAATTAAATCTTGTCCTCTGATAATCAGATCCTTCTACTAGGACTGAAACTCTCTCTTTTGTTATGAGACAGTGCACGTTGCCTTGTAGATAAACATTCATATTATGAGGAAAAAAAGAATGGAAAAATCTATACATCCAAATGATGTCATCTGGTACATACGATGTATAATTTAATGTGGAAAAAAGATGAAGCCATGTGAAAATTTCAAGTACATATCATGAATCTGTTAATTGCTTTGTTACTGTAACCTGTATTACCCCTTTAAGTAGGTCCACATTTTCTACAGTATTATGATTTTGCATGATTCATCATATAACTCACTATCAACCATTTTCAACATCATATCAATGCCCATGTATTGTTAGCATGTACATTTCTTGCAGTATCATTTATTAGGAAAAAAAAAATCCTAACCCACTTGAACTTTCACGACCATTTGATCAATTTTTCAATATATTGAGTACAAAATTTTTCTGTTTTGAAAGTATCAGTTTCAAAATTGACATTTTTATCTCGCATGGATTACAATATATGTTAATTAGCACATGACATAATTTTTGAGAAAAGCAGAAAAATTTAGAGTTCACTGAAAAGATCTGAATCATACGTTCTATACAGTCGTGCAATAACTACATATACTAATCATACTAGTTAATGAATATAACCCACGCGAGACAAAAATGTGAAATTTGAGGTTAATATTATTAAAATAGAAAAGTCATTTATATATAAGTGTTTCTCATCTTTTCCTACATCATGTTTTATTAGTATGCATTTAATATCCACATATTGGGAGGGAGAAATAGGAAAATGTACCCACCAAATGTGTACTACAGATCAATTAAATAAAGAGATGGAAACAATCATTTATAGAAGATCAATTAGTGATCATGTAATATTCCCTTGGCATAATACATCTTACCAATTCCAATGTATTTTGGTTACACGTTTTATTGAATTATTTTCTCCTGTTAGTACATATATTCCCACTAATTATTAGTCTAATATGCCACTTTTTAGTACACATTCTCACTAAATTATTGTCATTTGATGCGCATTTTTATTTTTTTAGTACACACTTTCTCACTAATCGGCAGCTAATACAACGCAAAACACATTCTCGAATCATTTCCTTTTCACTCAAAATTCAAAACAAAATGCACATATGCAATATGTGGGCAGTAAAATGCATTGTTTTCTTATTGAATAGGCTGCCTGCAATTCTGATCAGAATTAAAATCTGTTGAGCTGTACTGGTTAATTTTCTGGTAAACCCTAAATCTAATCTAATCTAATCTAATCCACCTACTTGAGATATATTGAGGTCCTAAAAGCAAAGAATAGGCATGTGAAAGGCTTTAACTTTTTGAATGAAACATTTCAAAAAGGTAGCATATAGAGGGTGGGGTGGGTTTTGCCTGCTTGCTTTTAAAGACAATAATTCATCCTTTTTCTCTAATTGCCTTCCATTCAATGGTCTTTTTCTTCCTCCACCTTCTTCTTGACATGGGCGTACAATAAAAGCAAATGGAAGCCAATCTCCATTGTAGCCCCATTACTTTTTTGTTGTTTATATCCTCTTAACTTCACACAGTACTTCAATATAACATTAATTCTTAACTCCACCGAAACATATAAATTGACCACTTACCATTAGGTTCAAATTCAATTGAAGATAATTGTAGATCAAGTATAATGCCAACACACCCTTCAATTCATCTTCTGTTTTGAAAGCAAAAAGATAGCATTTAACAGACATTAACGGACCACCTAATTATAAATCAGCAATTATGATAATAATGTATAGTTTTATGTATTCACCTATAATTTTATCTTCTTGCTTCTTATTTATAGAAATTTTAGGGGTAGGAGGATATCTCTAACCCGTAGCCAAGGCAAGCTTCAAGATCAAAGAGAAATTTATGAGAGGACTAACACATTGATCTACCTACAAGGACTCCAACAATTGCGGCACGAATCGAACCCATAGGCACCTACAGCTACAATTTTATCTAATAGAACTAGGAAAGTTAGGTTAAAAACAATTGCAAATTCCATATACCTAATCAATAACATAGAAGGACCACATAATTAATGTCACTATGAATCTCTAGACCTGGAGTAATAGTTCCATTTTTAAGTTGGATAGAAGGGGCAAGGGGAGGTGCCTTCCACCTAATAAGTTCAGTGGTAATGTCTAAACTCTGGCCCCAACTCTGATGATTCAATGAACTTTCTAATTGCATGAAATGATACAATATCTGCTGCTATATTATAAGTCAATTTATGTGCAAAGAGATAGCAACCCATCAACTAAAAGATTCCCAAGAAGGGCCCTCTACTCTTCTCAAAAGCTGGCCAAAATATATTTAGTAAATACATTGACGTGATTAAAATCAAATTCATCAGGATAAAACTTTCAGAACATTATGCAATCTGAAAATTAGATTTCCACTTCATGTTGGCTATGATGTGGCGACGGCGACACCATAGCCATTGAGTAAATTGTGTAGCACAAGTGGAAAATTAGATTTCTACTTCATGTTCAGCATGATATGGGGTTGGCAACACCATCCAAACATATTTAGTAAATTGAGTAGCATAAAGAGCACAAAAATGATCATGTCAATAATTTTAAATCTGAAAGTGATTCTCCTTGTTATCAAACAAAACAGAATCCATGAGCAGCAACTTACTTTGCGAAAAAAACGTCAGCACATATAGGCCTCAATGAATGCAAAGACATGAACTCTCTTACTGATGAAACATAGGCTACAGTAAAGTAGCCTCATATGAGACTCATTATATATATATTTTTAATATAGTTTAAGAAAACTTATTACAGTCAATACATGCCTGCTGATACTGATACAAAGCACAATATTTCTAGATTCTCTTGAACTCCATTTCAAAATTTCGTAAATGCAACTTAATCACAAGGATTCCAGGAAAAAAAAAAATCTATTGCACTAAATGAAAAGTAAACACAAAGGTCCCTTACAGATTGCTTTAAGTCAATTCTTGGCCTTCATGGAATTATTTTCCTTGATTCTTGCACGGTTGTCCAGCTTCACAAAGCGTTTAAGATCTTCATAAGGGAGAGTTTCAACATTTTTCCTTCTTAGTTCACTCAATGCAGTACGTTTATCAAGGAGATGCCACAGCCAATCAGGATATTCAGAATCTGGCAAGACCTTGGGATCTGCTCCATCCTTGAGAATATTGGCACCAACTACAGTGGTAGACTTAACCTCTTTGCTAAGAGTTGATGTCTTTGGAGCATCAGCTGAACCCCCTTTGCCTTTTTTTGCCTTGCCAGCTGGAGCAGCAAACGTCCGTCGGCCCACTATTCTAACTGCATCCTTGGTGGTCGGGATGCCACTCAATGATTTAATATGATGCATTGCCATAATTCCTGCATCACGATTTCAACCAATTACAAATAGCCATATGAGCAAAATTTAAGCTGCTATACACCGGCAACATAAGTCTGACAATTAGGAGAAGCGATTTCCGGATAAGTAAATACTCATGCACATTTTTTTTCTTTTTGGCTGGGTGCATCGATATACCAAGGTCAGAAAGCAGCTTTGAAGATAATGAACTGCCAAAAGAAACGGGGATTCCGAGAAATGTTTTACCCTCGAAAATTTGAACTACCTTAATTCTTAACTTTCCTATGCAAATGATAAGCATAATCAAATAAAAGATCACTGTTCTTAAATGTGAAACACATAATTCAAATTAATTGATCAAACATAGCTGAAACAGATCAGCACCGTTCGTTTTTATATCTGGAAGTTGAGAATCGTATAGAAGCTCCAAAATTTATCCCACTTCTTTGCAATATCATTATTTATATCAAGCAAAAATGATCCACCAACGACCAACCAAATAATCTAATTAAGAACATAGAGCAGTATTAACAGGGGCGGAGGGAGGGGGGGCCCATGCCCCTCCAGCCGCCGGGAAAAGCCCCTACTAGAGGTGTTAAGCCGGCGGCCTTCGCCCCTTGAATTAGGGATTTGGGGGAGCATTTTGGCCCCCAGAATCAGAGAGATAAATCCCTTGAAGGAACGAACCTGCTGGATGCCGGAAAGTCATAGAAATCGGCCTTCCTTTGGCCCTTGGGCTCCTGCTATTGAACGGCGGAGTGGCAGTTCAGCTGTAGGTTTTGATGAAGAAGATGACACCCTTGTTTTTCTTTTCTTTTGGTTAAACAACTGTGTTTGGGGAAAAAGACCTAGCAAGGCCAACCAGCTACGCCTCTTTTTACTTTTGATTTTCATTTTTTATTTTTTTGCCATTTTCATTTTCATTTAATTAAATATCTATTCAATTATTATTCATCAATTTAATAAATTAGGGTTTGTGTTATTTATTTGTTTTATTCCAAATAAATTTATTAAATTACTTATATCTGATAAATTGATACTTAAATTAAGTTAATTTATAAAAAAATATCTATACTCTGGTAATTTATACATATTTTGTATTGAAATTCAATTAATTATTTAATTAGAAAGTTAATTATTGAATCAATTAATTTATTTTATAACTTGCATCGAAATTGATAAATTATGAATTTAAACTTATGTTTAATATTTTGTTTATGTTTTTTATAAAGATATAAATGAGTTTGTTATTAGAACAAAAATAAATATGATAGCAATTCTTGAAAATAATCCTAGTAAGTGTTTTTCCCAAAAAAACCTTATGGACGGGGCAAGCAGTTGACTTCCCTTCCTCCCCTTCCCCAGAGAGTCAAGTCTTGGTTCTAAAATTGATTAGATGTGTATAAGAGGACATACAAAAAAATGCATAAAGATAAGATTTTAGGGGTCGGATGAATTTTGTGCGAAGAAAATATAAAGTATGGGAAAGACAGAGAATGATGCTTAGTTGATGGAAAAGTGAGAAATTTTAAAAAATTCTTCAAATGCTTTATTATAATTTCAGTCTCTGGATTGGATTAAGTGTGGAGGAGAAGAGAGGTTTGCATGGTTTTGTATCTAATTTTTGTGGTGTTCTCTCCTCAGTGAAGAAACTAGAAGGGGGAGGAATGTCATGGACTATGAAGCATTTGCCTAATCATAATGATGTACTTGTCTTTTTTCCATCCATAGTTGAAAATATTCTCCTACAAAATCTAAGTCAATCTTGCTAAAATCCAATGGAAATCATCGACACTTTAAATTGAAACCATACTCGTTCACCAAAAACAGATACAATGCTATATAACAAGCATATTTCAAAATAAAGCCCATAATAAAAATTGTATTATTTTTCATCTGAATTACATATATTCGCAAATTCTATAATAATCTTACATCATAACCACGTATGCTTAATAAAAAAAAAAAAAATGAAAACACAAAACAAAAGTAGTTTATATAGCATAAATAAATATAATTCTTAAGTGTGTCACTTACTTATAACAAAAATATCTTCGTGTGTCATCGTCATCATTTTTCTCTTTATTGTTTTCGTCATCAACTTTATCCTAATTCTATAAATTATCATTTTTGTCAAAAATAATTAATTTTTGCAAAAAAAAATTTGAATGTAAGTAAAAAAATTTTAATGAGCAAGTCTATTTATATTTTGATATATATATTTTTTTTTACACATATTTATTTGAGTCAATATTATTTTTTTCATTGATCTCCAAGTATTTTGTTCTAGTTTCTCCGCTAAGTATATACAGGAAGATTACAATGCAATTAGAAGTTGCAAATCCTGGATTCATGATTTCTAAATTAAATTAACCATGTTCCAACAACTAGCTTGTTACTCCCGCAAATTAAACTCAATTTACCTCGCAAACAAGAATTAATTGAATATCAATCCTAAAAGTTGACCTATCAATAATAATAATAATAATAATTAAAAAAAAAAAAAAGCAATTTCAGAAAAATTCACACTCTATACCCTACATTTTTTTAAGTAATCCACAAAGAATAATTCATCCTACCAATAGCAAATGAAATAGAACGGAGAGAAAAATGGAACACAAATTTCAAAATCTCCCTGCCGAAAGAAATGAAGAGTAAGGAAACAAAGACTAATTGAGAGAATGAAATAGAACCAAGAATCTGGTGAAGCAACAAAGGCTGACTAACAGTGAATTTCGAACTAAAATAGACAGGTGAAAGTTGGTACCTGCGATTTTTTATGTAAATAAATTGTGGCGCTACTGTTGCGAACAGAGACAACTCGAAGAGAAATAAATGGTGGTGGTGGCCGTAGCGAAGAAGAGAGGCAGGACGTTAAATGGACGCTATGGTTTTTTATTTTTCCGAAATATGAACACAGAACTCATGGGGTTATTGTTTTTTACCTTTTTTTTTTCTTCTTCTAAAGAACAAAGTAATTTAATTAATTATAAATAAGCTCCATCAAATACCCAATACAAGGGGAGCCTCGCAGAATCAAAAACCCTACCACTATTGAAGAATACACAACACATGATAATGAGCTACATTATTGCACACCGTTTAACAAAACAAAAAGAAACACAGCTAATTACCCATGCTAAATGGCAATAATCTGTCGAAATAAATTCTAGTAAAGAACGAGTGACAATTAACTTTGCATCCACCTTGACCACCGTATTAGTCATGTTTAAAAACTATCCAACTAAAAGTCCCACGACATGTAATGACCTCGTATAAGATGCATTAGCCACCCATTGTAGAATGAAGCTCTTGGTAGCTACAACCAAACCTGTGGTATCTCTTACCACACAACTAAAACCAATTCAAAACCAATTTCAACAAAAGCCACATCCACATTGCACTTATAGATACAAAAAAGAGGAGGTTGCCACCAATCATCCATCGCCTCTCGAGACACACCACAAGGCAGAGCCACCGTTACTTGAGCATGCCTACAATCAAATACTGACAAATTGTAATTCATGAAGGTCCAATTGTTGCTCATTTCATAATAAATTATTTCACGCTTTGTGGGTTAATTAGTAGAGGCAAAGATTCTAGAGCAATCTCTATATGATGAAACATTTATTTATATAAATTAAGCTTTCTTATTGATTAATTATTTTAGGATTGGATTGCTGAAATTTGGATTTGGATTTGGATTTGACGAGTTGAAGACGGGTCAAGTTTTGGAGGCTTATTTAAATTTTATAGTCCAACGTGGACAATTATCATCTGAAGCCACGTGCGATTTAACGAAGTGTGATGTACAGACACATTTTTGGGGTGTGAAAAATGGGTATGTAATGTCCAAATGGAAAGGTCGAGTACTTAATGTGTTCGAAAAAAAGATTAGAGATTTTAGAAAAGATTAGGAGACTCGGGATGGATTTTACCATTTTATAAATATATTGATAAATAATTGATATTATAAAATTACGGGGGCTACGGTGAAACCAAGATGAATTTCAACTTTTAAGTTGAAAAATGCTTAAAACAAGAATAATTTTACAGATGGAGCGGAGTCAATGCTTGTGAAAAAAGTACAAAACTGAATTTAAAAAAAAAAATTTTTTTTTAATTGTCTTTAAATAAAAATTAGGTGGTGCACGAGTTCCAGTCAGTCCGGATCTGGATAGATTTTACCGGATTTGAATCCTAACCTGGCCCGATTTATTTTTACCTTACCCATCAAGTAATGTTTGTTACTGAAGAATTGAACATAAACCCCATTCGCCCCTCTAAACCCTAACACTTCCTCTTATTTCATTCTTTCTTCTTTCTTCACAGATCATCTCACACCATGGGCAGCAGTCAACAAGCTGTTTCTTTTCTTACCAATCTTGCACGCGCCGCTTTCGGATTGGGCGCTGCAGCCACCGCTTTGAATTCCTCTCTTTACACCGTCGACGGAGGCCAGCGTGCTGTTCTATTCGACAGATTTCGTGGAGTCATCGACACCACCATTGGTGAAGGAACACATTTCCTCATTCCATGGCTGCAGAAACCCTATATCTTTGATATCCGTACCCGCCCCCACACTTTCTCCTCCATCTCCGGTACCAAGGATCTCCAGATGGTCAATCTCACTCTCCGCGTTCTCTCACGTCCCGATGTAATTCTCACATCTCTGTATATCTTGTTTAGTTTATCTGCAATGTGATTTTGCGTTCCTCTGTTATTTGATTTCTGAAGACATATCTTGCGGTTCCTTTATTTGCTAGGAAAATTTACTGCGATTTTTGTATATTTAGGCTCGTCTTCGATTTATTGCCTTTTTTTTTGGATTCAATTTAGTTATCTGAGCAGAAGATAGAAAAACAGATAACTGTAAGCAAATACTTAAATTTTTAGTTTTGTTATTATCATGGAAATTGAATGGGGGATATTTGTTGTAGAAAATGGTGTTAATTGTTGTTTAGGATCGCAAATTTTCAAGCATTAGCCTGTTAAGCGTGTATCTTTTGGAAGTATTTGATTATAATTTGTTTCTTTGTTTTTTTCTTGAGCAAGGTCTCGAAATTACCCTATATCTTTCAACACCTTGGTCTTGAGTATGATGAGAAGGTGCTCCCCTCAATTGGCAACGAGGTTTTGAAGGCTGTGGTTGCTCAGTTTAATGCAGATCAACTCTTGACTGAGCGTCCCCATGTGTCTGCTCTTGTTCGGGAATCTCTTATCAGGCGTGCAAAGGACTTCAACATTGTTCTCGATGATGTTGCAATCACTCACTTGTCTTATGGTCTTGAATTCTCAAGGGCTGTGGAGCAGAAGCAGGTGGCACAGCAGGAAGCAGAGAGATCCAAGTTCATTGTCATGAAGGCTGACCAGGAGAGGAGGGCTGCCATTATTAGGGCAGAAGGTGAGAGTGAAGCTGCCCAGTTGATTTCTACTGCAACTTCAAAGGCGGGAATGGGACTCATTGAACTTAGGAGGATTGAGGCAGCAAGGGAAATCGCAAGTACCCTAGCTAAGACACCTAATGTATCATACCTTCCTGGTGGAAACAACATGCTCTTGGCACTGAATCCAAACCGTTAAATAGGTAATATAACTAAATGTTTCACTTATTTGTTGATATTGGGCTACTTGTAATTGCCTTTTTGTTTTATAATACTTGGATTTCGGGCTTAGAAATGGAATGGAAATCTTTGCCAGTTTATTATGTTTTACCATTATTTTGCATCTCTTTGCACATTTTCAGGTCCATTGATATTGGTTATTCATTGATACTTTGACTTGGTAGTTTTAATTTCTGCATCTGAACCTATTGAGTAGAAACAGCTACATTGGCCACCACAAATGGCAGTTATTAAGAAGGTAGTCCTGTGAATATAAAATATAGTTGATGCATTGAGGGAAGACTGCCGTCATGTATATTAGAAAAGCTTATTGTAGAAGGTGCTCTATGTTTTTTTTTTTTTTTTAAACTGTTGTGTTCATATTGTCTTCTGGCTAATTCTTAGTATTGTAGTATGTCTCTTAAGATCATATTTTATTTTCTTTGTTGCATCAACTGCAAACATCATCTGGAACCCATTAAATTCGGCGGAGTTTATTTTTGCATATCTTTCAGATCAGTATATTGATATAGCATTATTGAGGGGCAACCGTGGCCTAAGCTCTGAGAGATATATAGACACCCTGGTTGAGCACTTCAACAGGGTTGTTATGTGTGAAATTTGTGTTCATTTCAGATTAGTATTGATCTTTGGTTACAAAACATGTGACTATTCCGTGATAGAGATGCATCTCAGTTAACATAACAGCCATTAAGATGTGGGCAATTCAACACTTTTGAAGCTTCCCTGGGTATCTGGTTTTTGCAGTGATTGATCATTTCTTTAGCGCCATCTGAGCTTCTATACTTGCACATGTGACAACTTTCCATGTGTTTTTATATAATTGACTTAAGGGAAATCGTAGTTTTAAAGAATTTAAGGGCTGCCTAAGGAAGCTAGGGATTTTCTAATATGGTACTAATGTATGTCTTTTCATGAGTGGTAGTGTTGATTGCTAATTGTATTTTGCTGTCCCTTTTAATTGTTAAAGCTCTTGGTATGAACATTATCAGCCTGATTTGGAATGTCACGAGTATCGTGGATGTCGCTAAGAATAGAAGTGAATGCATTGATATCCCTCTCATGAATTGATTAAAGGAATTGTTAATTCACCATTCTACTTGCTACTGACCTCAATAGTTTCAGTTTCTTTGTGCATTTGTCTTAGATCCTGGTACTTTTTTCTTTTTAAGAAGGATGCACACTAAATTTCAACTACAATTGGTTTTGATGAGGGGCTCTGTTTGGTCTTTTGTACAAGTGGATTGTAACGCAAGTTTTCTTTCATTGCAGGGCATTATATGAGGCAGCATGGTGGTGTGACCAGACTGAATTGCTGAGTAGTAGTTCAATGTTAATTGATAAATTTTAGTGTCCAAATCCTAAAAATGTGGACCTGTTTGAGAATCAAAAATTTAGAATGGAGGCTGTTCGTTATAAATTTACGTTGATGAGTCAGCAGGGGTTTTTGCTTATCATAGAGCTATATGGTCTGCCATTTCATAACTCCGGGGATGGATTTCAGTACCTTTGGTGTACTTGCTTAATGAAATCTTATCGTTGTCTCATCTCCATCTTGTATGGTCGGTCATATGCCGTTAGCAAGGTCACATTCTTTCTCTTTTTTTTTTTTTCGCCGTATTCCATGAAATTGTTTCTGTTCGACTCGGTGAGATGAATAAAAATGGATGGTTTCTTGGTCTACAAGAATGATGCGGTCCAAAGATTTAAATTATTTTGCAAGAAATGCAAAATGGTACGCATACTATTTGCACTGCGTGCGGGTATAACGGGCTTATCTATAGGGGGAGTAGGTCATGTCAAATGACTGATAAAATAAATAAATTAATAAAATTGCATTGAAAAGAGGTCCAATTTAAAATGAACAAATCTACATAACATGTGAAATTAGGCACAAGGATGTTGCGATTCACGTAGAATGCGACCACAGTTGAAAGTGATGGATGCTGTGCTTAACCTAGAATGAAATAGGGAAGTGGGATTTGTGGTAATTCAGTTAGGGATGAGTGTTTTTGCATGCCAATTTGCATGTCGTAGTCAATACGGATTAGGTACTCTTACCTATTTCGATTGTACCCTTAGAATGAGAAAAATCAAAAGCTTATATCTTATAGTTAATTTATCTGAAACTAGCTTCTTATAATAGACTTGTTGAGTATGTTTATGTGCTAGACCCGCAGTTGTGCTATAATGTGTTATGATTATGAAAATATGGTTTCACATGATAGAAATTGATGTGTTGATAAGTAATTACTTTGTTTATTCCATTTTAGGATGGACGTGGTATATCAGTATCACTATTGTCTAATTATCATTGTAAATTTATCTTTAATGGTCATTGGCACATAAATTAAAATTGAGTTGACGACTTGCTTGGATCCTTCTTAGAACTAACCGGAAAAAACAAAATAAAAGAAAAGAACAAGAGCAGTTGAAAAGAGTTGAGTTAGATAGTATGATGGCAACCACAAACACAAGTATGCTAAAAATGTTAGAACCAAAAATATATATTATAGAGCCCACAAGGGTGTAGCAAGGCCTCAGCGATTTGAAGATTCTTCTGATTATTCATGTATTTGCAATGGCCCTAAGATCCACAGAATGAGGTGCCCCAGAAAAATATATTTGAATCAACAAAAAATAGAGATTAAAATCAACCAACTGAGCTTCTTAACAGCAACACATGAACAATAATTCCGCAGTTCACTCTTAACGGAAAACACAAAAAGGTTCTATAAAACCACATGACGTATACAACTAGTGTGGCACATCGCAAAGCTTTAATTATTCCCAAAACACAACTCTTCCATATTCTCACTAAGCTGCCATTCCTAAGCCGGAAAGAAGAAAATATACCATCATGTGATTTTTCCTGAAGATGCTCATTGCACGGAAGCTATGTGACAGATCAAGTCGATCACCCGTGAGCTGCAGGACAGCAAAAAACGAAAAGCACGGATGTTGCAAATTAGAGGTTAAGAACCTTTGCATGAATAAGACTGGAAGATAGCTCTCGATGAAAAGGCGTATTATATTACCTGTAACCCCATTCATTGTCATACCAAGAGACAAGTTTCACGAAGTTGTCATTCAATGCAATTCCAGCCTTAGCATCAAAGATGCTTGACCTGCCAAAATTAGCCTCCAAAACATTAGCAGAAGCCATATGAAACATCTCTGAAAACAAATACTACACAAATAAATTCTAACCTGTTATCACCCACAAAGTCGGTAGAGACAACATCATCTTCAGTGTAACCAAGGATTCCTTTCAAATTTCCCTCAGATTCTGCCCTGTATAACAAGAAGATGAAAGGCTATAAGTAGCAAGCCGCAGAAAGTAAATTCTAAGTTAAAAAAAAGCCTTCTGGCTTTTTCTGCATGTTAAAGTAAGATCAAACATAATGGGTTACTAGTCTGGATGGTTCAAACTAAGAGTGAAACTTTCTGGACCCCTACTTTATTGCTGCTTTGATCTCTTCATATGTGGCCTTCTTCTCAAGTCTCACAGTAAGATCAACCACTGAAACATCAACTGTGGGAACACGGAACGCCATTCCAGTCAATTTTCCATTCAGTGCAGGAAGCACTTTCCCCACAGCCTACACAAATATTATGCTTATAAGAACTTGATGCCTGTATTAATAATACTTAATCAACATAAAAGCATGTCAATGCTGCAGCATAAAGGTTCTTTTTTTTTTTTTTCTTTTTCTTTTGTAGACACCAGGACAATAGCACTGCAGTGAAACTTATTGATGGCAGTCATTTAGTACCTTAGCAGCCCCAGTACTGCTAGGAATGATATTGAAGGAAGCAGCTCTACCACCTCTCCAGTCTTTCATTGATGGGCCATCAACAGTCTTTTGTGTGGCTGTATATAAGACAAAATGCAAATTAATCAAAGACAAAATACCTACTACAGTTTGCAACTTGATTTTGTATAATCTGTAGAATACCCACCAGTAATGGAGTGGACAGTGGTCATAAGACCCTCAACAATACCAAATTTGTCATTGATAACCTGCAAAGGTAAAAGTGTTTGTCATTAAAGCTCACATTATCTTTTGAACTATGAGACAAACAAAATTTTATGAGAGAAAGGAAGCCATACCTTAGCCAAAGGTGCAAGACAATTGGTAGTGCAGCTAGCATTTGAGACAATATTAAGGTCAGACTTGTATTCTTTTTCATTGACACCCACAACAAACATGGGAGCATCCTTGCTGGGGGCAGAGATTACAACCTTCTTTGCACCACCCTAAGTCAAAAAGATAATACTATAAGAATCTATAATAGTGAAATTCGGTCCCAATTAGGAGCAAAAGTTAAAAGGACATAAAATGGCAAACCAAATTGAATCTGTAATTAATTCCCACAATGAGCACCCCAAAAGATTGTTGATCCCAGTGCACCATCCAGAAAAAAGCTAAAGAAACTCGCTCATAAAAATGACAAACAAGAAGGATTGGATGAATGAGTTCTTATCAAAAGTAAAATTTCTTGTATTTTGAGCATCATTCACAACTTTTTTCCATCTCAATCTATGAATTTGGAAGATAATATTTTCTAACTTAGAAGATGGTCCAGAATGAAGCTAGACATGCTAGAAACAAGATTAAAAAATGGTTGGATGAGATTAGGAAGCAAATAAATAAATAAAACCAGGAGAGAAGAACGGTATGACTGTATCAGCACAGTTAAGGAGCATTTAGTTACTTATTCGCCACAAGTGAAGGAGATTTTCCATCTTGGTGTTAGCAGATAGTTAGCTTGAAAGAGCAAACAATGAATCATACACTGCCTAAGAAAGCCAAATACATTTCTCATAGTGGAAAAAAGTGGAGGACAAAATTTACAAATAATACTAAAAAATATTTACCAGCAATGATGCAATAACCAGCTATATGAATACATATAATATGAAACGATACGCCAGAGTTGAAGAAAATTATGCAGACCTTCAAGTGTGCAGCAGCTTTGTCCTTGTCAGTAAAAACTCCAGTTGATTCTACCACATAATCAGCTCCAGTCTCACCCCATGGAATCTCCTCTGGATTTCTGATGGCAAAGTGAACCAACAAAATTCAATGAGCAAATGTAACGATATTCAGTCTATGATTAATTTAAGTGAAGAGTTCATTCATACCTGACGCCAAAAACAGCGACCGTTTTCTCGCCGAAGAGAAGAGTCTTATCATCTTTAACCTTGATATCGTGGTGCTTCCATTGACCATGAACGGTATCGTATTTGAACATGTAGGTCTACAAATGACAAAATAAATAAATAAACAAATCAAATCAATGCAACACTAGCCAACAACAATTAAAGCCATCGGTTAACAACTAGGAACCATGTATTCAGTGGAGATGAAAGGGTCATTGACAGCAACGAGCTCCACATCGTCTCTCTGCAATGCAACTCTGGCGACCAAACGCCCTATTCTTCCAAAACCTAGAATAACAGTCACATCCAATTATATCAACAACTGCATTAACATTTAACAACAGGATTAAAAATATAGAAATGAAAAGGAAATTGAGTCGCATACCGTTGATACCGATCTTAATCTTGGCCATTGTATTGTATGATGTTGATTGAAGTAAGAATCTGAAACAGAGAATGAGTTGGATGGTGAGTGGTGATATACATATATACAGGGAGAGGGAAGAGGCGATACGACCTAAGAGAGCGTGACAAACGGACGAGAGGTGGGTGAGCGGAGATGTCGACGTGGGGTGACCGTTGATCTCGAGAATTGTGCTGTAGAGTGGAGATTGACGGGGATCACGTGATCTCTTCGCGACTGTTAGAATCGGTAAAAAGTAGGGAATACTATTTTGGAAAATCACTGCATACTATTTTTACGACTTATTTGAGTGGAAGTAACCATATAAAAATGTACATATTTAGTCAAAATATTGTTAATTGAAATTATTTGAAAAAAAAAAAAAAAAAATCCTTTTTTAATCTTTTTAGATCATGAGATGTCTTAAGTGGATTTATACGGTTTTAGAAACCAGTTTAAAACCATATTATATTCACACTAACTTTCAATTTAATCCAAATAACATTTTCGATACGAGTGATAAAAAGACTTTTCCTCAAGCAAGATTGATGATCGAATCTAGTGAATGAAAAAAAAATTATTCGAAATTTTTTATTTCCTTTAAAGGATTCATTCCAACCAAATCCAGATTAAAATTGGATGATTCAGAAAAAAAAAACCCTTTAAATTTTGAAACGTATGTAATTCATCCTTTTAGACGGGTAAGCAACTCTACTATATATATTAAAAATCATGTAACCAAATTGTATTATTAGAATTCGAATAAAAACTTTTAGCTAAGTTAGGTAAACTCCTCACCATCTCATTTACATGCCGACTAAATGAAGTGGGCTCTAATATTTGTAACTCTCTTTGCTTCATGTAAGTGTTTGTCAATTCCAATTTAGTGTTACAATTCATTTTGCATATGGATCTGTCTTGTATGCTATTTACAAGTATTAGGTCCAAACGTCCAAGTTCAATTTAGGCCCATTTGGGATTGCTTTCCCAAATGGGGAAAGGAGCTTTTAAGTAGGAAAAGCCATAAAAGTAGTTACTGATGGTGTTTGGTAAAAAAAAATGGGAAAGCTGTTTACACGAAATAGAGGGTTTTTAACTTTTCTCAAAAGCTCCAAATTATAGTTTTCATTAAAAGTTAAAAACACGGAAAGCCCAGGTGTTTGGTGAAAAAGTTTAGGGTTTTTATTAAAAGTTAAAAACTCGGACAGCCCAGGTGTTTGGTGAAAAAAAAAAAAAAAAAAAGGGAAAGCTGTTTGCACGAAATGGAGGGTTTTTAACTTTTCTAAAAAGCTGCAAATTGTAGCTTCCATTAAAAGTTAAAAACAGGAAAAGCCCAGGGATTTCACAGTCGTTGCTCCCCTTTTCTCTGCTGCTGCCCAAATCAGTGCTCTTTCTGCCAAAATCACGATCGTTGCTCCCCTTCTCTCCCTCTTATCGTGCTGCCCACCTCCGCTACTTTCTTCGGTTCTCCGCCGCTCCATATCACCGGTGAGATTTTTTATCTCTTTTCCTTTTGAGTTCTTGTTGTGGTTGTAAATTTGAGATTCTACTACCCAAATCAGTGCTCTCTCTACCAAAATCATGATCGTTGCTCCCTTCTCTCCCTTTTGCCGGTTTTTGCTGCCCACCGCAGCTACTTTCTCTAATTCTCCGCCGCTCTATATCACTGGTGAGATTTTCTATCTCTTTTCCCTTTCTTGTTGTGGCTGTAAATTTGAGATTTCATTGTTGTTGTCAATTTGAGCTTAATAGTATGAATGGATGGAGATTTCAGTGTTGTATACTCTATCTGTTGAATGATGGGATATGAGTTCTGGTATTGGGCCATTTAACATATGCATAACAG
This sequence comes from Euphorbia tirucalli, assembly GCA_039660915.1. Taxonomy (NCBI): domain Eukaryota; kingdom Viridiplantae; phylum Streptophyta; class Magnoliopsida; order Malpighiales; family Euphorbiaceae; genus Euphorbia; species Euphorbia tirucalli. The sequence goes on from CM077638.1 coordinate 11,173,044, forward strand.
TAGTGTGATTGATTTGCCTCTGAAATTGAAGTTTGTATAAGTGCACAACGCTAGTGTGATTGATCTGCCTTTGAAATTGATGTTTGTATAAGTGCCTAGATATGTGGTATATATAGAGAGAGATAATTTTTCTACTGGTGTTCAAGGAACTACTTGTTATCCTAAATATGGGTGTTGTTTGCACTTGCTGACTTTTTTCACTTTATGTCATCCATGCTTATCTAGTTGGAATTTGGTTTTGATTTTTTGTGCTATGAATTTACTGTAGTAAATCTGTGATTTAGGTAGACGATAGAATGTTATATCTAAGATCAGTAGTGGGGTAAATGAAATGTGCACTAGTGAGGGTGATTCTAAGCAAACATGGCATAGTATCAGTAGAGGACACTCAATATGAGTCATTTTTAGCAAAACATGATTTATGACTTTCAGAGTATAGTTCAAACAAGAAAGGATTTCGAAATTTGGTTTTTAAACTAGTATCATAGAGCAAGGAAAAGAAAAATTACTGTTAGTTCTAAAGCTGCAAAGAGAATTGTGAAGCAACATTGTTTGAAGGAAGAAAGAACAAGAGTAAGAAGAATTAGTTAAGGATTGAAGCCTTTCAAATCAAGTTGAAATTCTCGTATTTTAGTTTTTATCAATGGGGGTTTCAGAAGGTTTGGTCATAGAACTACATCGCTGGAACACATTATGGAATAACTTTTACTTGGTGAGGATAACAATGCTAGTTTAGTTGTGAATTTTAAGTTCTTATTGAAACTGAAAATAATTTGTGGAAAATTTCTAAATATAAAACTTGCTAAACAATTTCCATATTTTTCAATATTTGTACTAAAATTTTATATATATCACATCGCATGGAATAATTTTCCACTTACCAGCATCATCACCCACCTTTTCTTTTGTTGGTTGTAATTTTTTTTTTGTTTGACTGCTTTTTCTTTTTCTACCATGTCTTTGTTAATTATAGTCTTACTTTTGCAACTAATATCAAGTAAACAATATATTAGTGCATGATTTAACTTCAAATTGAATATGTATGCATGATTACGTACATAAGTACCCCTTATGTGAAATTAATTACATGTTTTAGAGAACAATTTATAATTAATCAGGTTCATACTTACAAGGTGCTCAAGGTGCTCTGTTTACGATCGTGGCCCAATTTGATAATTGTTACATAGCAATTTATGTTTTGTCTTCTGTTTTGTGACTTAAATGTGTTGAATGCTCGCCTATGTTCAAATTGGGGTAGCTTCCATAAATAATTTTGACGGCTGCTGCTCTTGTTTTATTTTAATGTATATTAGTATATAGACAGTAGAAATATGGATGTCCAAATAAGCCAAACTGCAAGTAAAAGAACAGTGAAGCTACTTGGAATAAGAAGAATATATTGACTTTTTGTGACATTTGTATCCAAGTAATTGAGAAGGGCATGTGACATGGAACTCACTTCTCTGCAGAAGGTTGGATTTATGTTATTACAAATTTCAATGCACAAATTGGATGCACGTATGAAAAAAAGATGCTTAAAAACAAATGGGACCAACTTAAAAAAGAGTGGCAGATTTGAAAATAATTAATAGGAAAAGAGACAGGGTTAGGTTGGGATCCCAAAAGGCACACAATTGATGCACCACAAGAATGGTGGGATGAAAAAATAAAGGTTAGTCACTACTTTTGAGTTGACTTTTTAGATACTTCATTTATGTTAATGGAGGCTGTTTTGATTGGTTATCAATATAATTATTTACTTGAATTTATGATTTTAGGTTGTCCTAAATGCTGCAAAATTTCAGAAAGAAGGTCTTGAGCCAGACCTTGTTGAACGACTGGATTACATGTTTTCTGATACTGTGGCTATAGGGAAACATGCTTGGGCACATTCTAGTACTATACTAATTTCTAATGACAATATTCATGACAATGTCCATGTTGTAAGTAAGGAAGGTAACGTTGATGAAGTAGTGCGTGTTGTATCAAATGATAGTGACTTTGAGAATAGTTTAGATGAGTTGATGCAAAACACTACTGAAAAAATATACAATGTATCAACAGGAAGTGGAAACAAAAGAAAAATAGGAAAAGCAACAACTAGTGGAAAAGGAAAAGGTGGCAGGAAGAAATTGGGTGGTGCAGCAAAATTAAGAGAAGATATATCTAGGTTGGTTGCTAGTGTGGAAAGTAGGAGCAGTATAATTTAAAAGAGAAATGATACACCAGCATTGCTGAACTTATGGAAGATGCGAAATCTTTGCCAGGTGTGAAAAATGGAAGTGAATTGTATTTTTTTCCTGCAGTTTTATTGAAGCAAAAGATAAAAAAAAGAAGGTTATTTAACTATGTCAAGTCCTGAAGAAAAATTAGGATGGTTGAAGTTTCAATATGAATGGTTAAAGGGAAGACCATCTAATTGAACATTATTGGATTGTTTCTTTTCGGTATTTATTTTATGTAGGATATTTGTAATTTGAATATTTGATTTACATTGGATCTTTGTAATTTCAGTATTTTGTTTAATTTTATGTAGTTTGTGATGTTTAATCTTATTTTTTAGGACAATTATACTAGAATGGATGGAGACGACAATAAGATTCAGTAAACAATTTATCAAGTGATGATGAAGAAGAATTTTGGAAAATTTCAACTTCTGCAACTGCTGTCATTGGATTATATTATGATTTATACGTACATAAAAAACCTTGTATGGTTTCATTTCATATTGGAATGAAATGGTTAGGAGAACTTATGGACGGTCATGACTCGCGGTGTTTAAATATGTTCCGAATGAAGAAATATGCTCTTTGTTTACTTTGTATGACTCTAGAAGTAAATCATGGTTTGAAGACTTTAAGGAACATGTCAATTCTTGAGAAATTATGCATTAGCTTATATATATTAGCTCAAGATACGTCAAATAGAAAGACTCAAGAACGATTTCAACATTCTGGAGAAACTGTTAGTCAAATTTTCAGAGAAGTATTGCAAGCATTATGTTCACTTGCAAAGGATTTGATAAAACCGGTAGACCTTGAGTTTTCTAATATCCCAACAGAAATTCTCCATGATCAAAGATATATATCCTATTTCTAGGTAAAATACAATTCCATATGTTTTTCTTTTATAGAATTGTTTGTTATATGTCACATTCTTTTATTTATTTTATTAGTAATATATTTATATTTATTTCAGAACTGCATTGGAGTAATTGATGGTACTCACGTACATGCACATGTGAGTTTAGCGGAGCAGGTACCTTTTATTGGTAGAAAAGGAATATCAACACAAAATATCGTGGCCGCATGTAGTTTCGATATACAATTTACCTTTGTGCTAGCAGGTTGGGAGGGCACATCACATACTACGCGCATTTTCCTTCGAGCTATTAACGATGCAAATTTAAATTTTCCAAAACCATCACTAGGTGATTATTTAGTTAGAGTATATATCATTGTTTATTGGTATTTGTATTGTTCTAAATATTGACATTAAATTTTTAATTTTTTTTATTACATAAAAGAAAATATTACTTGGTTAATGCTAGATATCCACAAATGAATGGATTTCTTAAATCTTATAAAAGGGTAAGATATCATCTTCCAGATTTTAGACTTGCGAACCACTAAGTGGGTATCAAGAAACTTTTAATAACATTCATCACTTAGATGTTGTATCGAGAGGAATTTTGGCGTATGGAAACAAAGATGGAAGATATTAAGATACGTATCCATTTGTAATTCAAAAGGATATTGTTGTTGCATCAATGACATTGCATAATTTTATTCGAAGACATTCATTAAATGATACGGTTTTTACAAGATTTGATGAGGCTCCTGATTTTGTACCACAAGACATATTCAAAGATGTTAGCGGTGATGCTTTATCTCAGGAGGATTCTAGTAACAGTATGGTTATAGAAATAGATTCCATTCATAATGAGATTGCTTTTTCTTTGATGGCACATACAAATTAGTTACAATCATATGTTTATCAATTTTTTTATTAACTTATTATATATATATAGATGATTAGAATAAAAATTGTTACTTTATATTAGTATCTTTCAATTAAAATAAATGTCGTTTATTTATATGATATGTATGTGATATAGAAATTAATATAAAAATTATTAATATCTAATAATATACAAACAAATTAATAAAATAATATTTTATTTTATTCAATGTGTACGAAAGAAATTATTAATTTGTAAAATTATTTAATTAATTAAATTAAGTAAAAATTAATTTATATCATATGTCCTTTTATGTCATTTTATACATCAACAACACTTTTATAAACAGTTTTACCAAACACTTCACAAGCTGCTTCTAAGAATAAAGCTATTTTTACAAAAATATTACCAAACACTTATCAACTTTCCCAAACAGTCTTTTCCTCAACAGCTTTTTACCTGACAACACTTTCACTAACAACAATACCAAACTGCCCCTTAGTATCAAAGTTATTAAGACGCATATGATATTACATGTAATTCCCTTGGAGGGCACCTTTGTAAGATGAGTTAAACCAAATTTCTCAACAAATATTTTCTTCCTAGCGCGATACATTTTGCTTCAAAATTTAGAGTTAAACTTTCTCAACGACAAATTTTCTTTCCTACTTTCTCAAGCATCCCTAAGTTTAATTAGCTCTCATTTTTCAAACAAATTTGAATACTTTATATCAATTATATACATGTAACAAGCAGTCTATCATAGTCTTACTAACACATTTAATAATAATCAGTGAAAAGTTAGCATATGAATTGTTTTTCCCATTTTACTTCTAGAATCAATGAATTAATTCTTTTAACCAATCATTTAATGATAAAAATATGGATCCCCGAAAGAGCTCCAAGAAATGAACATAAATTTGAGGCTAGGTCAAGACCCAGCAACTAGAAAATAATTCAATTCTAAAAATAAAGATGAAACATACACTAGAATGAACACAGCTTGCAACTGAATCCCAGATGATCCGAATATCAAGTCAAAACATTGTTGAACTGATGCAACAGCATTTCATCTCATGTAATATCACTATAAACCTTATACTGTAAACAAAATCTCAACAAAACTAACCAATTAAGAAGATGTGAAACATTTAGCCCCATAAATGGTGCATCTAACTCCACTTATTAGCTGCTGTTAATTTTTCTACAATATTCTTCAGTGCAGGAGCACTTACTCCACACTTCTGATCGGTAAAGCAGGACCTCCCTTCTTCAGCTGCCTTGCATAGTTGTGGATCTAAGGGTACTTTCCCGAGAAAAGGCACGTCCATCTCTCTGCACATTTTTACTGCACCACCACCACTGCTATCAAATACTTCACTACAAGCAATCAAGTTTAGCATTTCCGGTGCTTTTGCCCTCATATACTCTGCAACCTTTTCTGTCACGTCTTCTTGTTCGCCAGTCTCAGTCATCTTCATAAACCTAAAATCCATCAATGGTTGACACAAGCCACTCATATTCTCAACAACCCCCAGGACCTCCACTCCAACTTTCTTGCAAAAACTTACTTCTTTACGCACATCTATCAGAGAGACTTGTTGTGGAGTAGTGACAATAATTGCACCGTCTATTCCAGTAGCCTGAAGGAATTGGACAATAGAGATATGCTCATCAGAGGTCCCTGGCGGGGCATCAACCACTAGAAAATCAAGCTCTCCCCAGTACACGTCCTTTAGAAATTGCTTGATGAGCCCGTTCTTGCGCGGCCCTCTCCATATCACAGCTTCATCAGGGTTGGGGAGCATGAAACCTATTGACATGACCCCAAGGTTTGACTCAACGTAGACCGGAGACCAACCAAGATTACTCTGGTGGATGTCTTGGCCTTCTAGGCCAAGCATCTTAGGAATGCTAGGTCCACAAATATCGATGTCCAGGAGACCAACCTGGAAATCCATAGCTGCTAATGCAAATGCAAGCTGGGCTGAGAATGTGCTCTTGCCAACTCCGCCTTTCCCTGATAAAACCAATATCTTATGCTTCACAGTAGCCATCCGTTCTGCAATTGCAACCAAATCTGCAAAACCCAATACATAGAGCATTCATTAAGTGAAAATCTCATCAAGCAGAGCAGCACAATTCTCATAGCAAATCAACTTCATATTAGATTCAATCCATCTCCCAATATTCAATATCAATATGTAACTACCCAATGATGCTTACAAAAGTGATATTATAGAAATTGAATAACCTCTTTACTTCTATGATTAGATGTTTCTCATTTCTAGAAAAAGTGAACCGTGCCTCGTAGGTTCTTTTGTATCATCTGCTAAATATCCTACCACCACCAAAATTGGTTTACATTTGTAAACTGTAACACAACTACCGATATTTTCTGAAACTTCATTTACTAGAAGAGAAAAATCAGAGATTGAAAGTTTGTTTATGTTGATGAATAATCTCTACCTATCAAAAGGCAAAAGACCAAAAGTATTTCGTAGAAGTTTTTTGTCACAAACAGCAATTCTTTGAAACCAAATCCTAAAAGTTTCATAACCGCTCTTTCTATGCATGACAATCAGCAATCTTATCTAATGCACCAGCCTGTCCTGCAATGCTTCATCACAGGAAGACAACTACTTCTAGTGACTGAAGTATTCCCAGAAAATGAAAAATACCGTTAGTGACAAGAAATGCTCACACTTGTTTCAAAATAAGGACAATGAGATGCATATTACTAGGAGAGGATCAAATCATGTTTATTTTCCTGCTGCTTTAATGCAAAATTGCAAACAGCAACAAGCACTGAATTTAATCCAAAAAAAAAAAAAACCACACCATTACATATCAAAACTGAGGCTTAAAAAAAACTAAAAGACAATCTGAGTTTTACGCGCTCGAGACACCGAAGAATGGTACTCAACTCAAATGTAAGCTTTTTAAAAAAGCAAAAGAATAGGTTCTCAGATATAAGCAACTATAACTGATATAACTAAATGACAAGAGGATTAACGCTATAAGGACATGTATCAACAACTATTAGGAGATAAAAACAGCATACATGCACAACCAATCAAAGTGTTTTAATGATATAGACAGCCCAGCTAAAAGAACGAAATTTTAACCCACTCTAACCAGAATCGTGGTAAGCAGTGAGCAGGACGAATTGGGAATAAAGACTTAAAAAAAAGTACGGAGAGAAAGGATAGGTGGAAACCAGGATCGGGGCCTTTAGGCGCAGTAGCACAAGCTTCTTGGTTAGGGCATCCTTGACACGCATCGGATTTTCCAGCTAAATCCGATTGAGTACCAGGACAATCTGTATCCACAAAAGATGAATGATATTAATAAAGGTAATTCATAAGATTTAGAAAATTAAAACAAATTTCACGAGGGTAAATTAAGAGAAGCAGGAACAAAGAAGAGGCCGTACTGTCGTTAGCGTTGTCGGGAACTTCACCGTTCTCCATGGCGGAAGCTTTTTGTCGATCGGTTCACGGCTTTCTTCCTCCTTATTGTTTGAAGTTGTTCGCTTCTGAACAACTACTACAACAATCGGAAACGACAGTGCCGCCTTCAGCACAAAAAGAGAACGGCAGCGTATTCAAATTATCATCATTTCCTTCATCAAGAAAGTCAAAAATGGACTAGAAGACAGCAGTCAAATTTCTAGAAATTTCCGGTTTATTTTCTTTTTTTGGTTAAAATTCGTTAATTGTATTTCTAAAATTCAATTTTAAATGAAATATATATTTGATATATTTGTAAAATTCATTTTATATTATATGAACTTTTTAGAATTTCTGCAAAGAAGAAAAAAAAGTCTAAGAGTTCTTGCTACAATTATTAACTACTTATGATATTATTCCACGTAGGGCTGGACATAAGAACCGGAGATACTGGATTGGACCGAATATCCGAGGAAAAAGATCCAGAATCGGACCGAACTGTTGAATTTTTTTAAAAAAAGAACTGTACTGGACTGGACTGGACCGTAATTTATCTAGGACCGGACCGAGGACCGGATTGAATTGGATTGGACCGAGGACCGGACTGATAGAACTGAGAATTTATTAGTATTAAATATATATAAAGAGATTATTTAATTTTAAAATTTTATAATATATGTAAAAATAATAATTTATAATCTTCTAACCACTGAGTCAACTTAATATATAATATTTAGAAAGGTATTATTAGAATTTATATTTTTTAGTTGAATTATATAAGAAAATATTTGTGCTTTTTTATTTTTAAGATTTATTTTTTATATTAGGATTGGACCGGACTGAATCCCCGGACTCCATAACCGGATAGGACCGGAACCGAATCTCCGAATAACCGAACTAGATTGGACTGAAATTTTTGGAACAATCCAATTCTGAAGATTTGTTCCTCCAATCTAATTCTTGAAATTTCTAAATCCCCGGATTGGACCGAACTGTGCCCAGCCCTAATTCCACGCTTGATGCTTCGCTCTAAAAAAGAAAAATGAGAATTGTCAAACAAAAAGAATTATGACATATAATTTACAATTTTTTTTTTAAGAATAAACATATATTTGATTTGAAATTTAAAAGGCATGCCAAAATAATCTGCTTGCTAAATTTTATTTTTAATATTGTAGTTGAAAGTAAGATTTCATTGGTTGATTTGAGGCTTCAATTACAGTACATAGGCAAATATCAAACTTCGTGAAAGGAAAAAAACACACCTAAAAAACTTATCATATATCACTTTTCCCTTCCCTCGTATTCCTCCTTGTGCTTCTTTTGAATATGGAATAGTTATACTATTAACAAAATTACAAAATTGTCTTTCGAGTAATATACATCTAATTTCGGGAAAAATAAATATGGAGAAACAAAATGCAAACACAATGATGGAGAAACAAAATAATGGTAGAACACATCTTTATCCAACAAGCATGTTGGTAACTTATTATTTTATAAACAATAATATGATGAGTTCGAAATTTGATGAACTTCTCTGGTAATCCAGTTGCTGCAAATAGGTTGAAAAAAAAAAAACTGAATCCCAAATCCCCCAGAACGACGACCTGGGGCAGCACATTGCATGATTATCAACTTACAGCATTTAAGTTGCTCAATAAAGCTGAAAATCTAGCAGAACCAACCACCAGTACTGCTACGCTTACCACAATAACTTGATAACAATGTATTAACCGTTGGATTTTCCCCTTCTTCCGTACTCTACTGTAAAATGAAGTTCCGGTACTGCTAAACTTAGCTCATCTGCACAATGGAACCCACAGAATGGTTTGCACACTGAAACAAGTCAGAATTCATCATCTTACACAGCTAAGACTCTCATTACCAATTTAAGGTCTGCCTTGGAGTTATATGCACCAGGTATGGACTGTAAAATGAGGTTCGGGTACTGCTAAACTTAGCTCATCAGCACAAAGGAACCCAGAGAATGGTCGCACACGCAGAATTCATCATCTACACAGTTAAGACGCTCATTACCAATTTAAGGTCTGCCTTGCCTGTCTCAACCAAGGAGTTATACGCACCACGTATGGACATGGAATTTTCCAATTACATGTGGTGTTTATGCTGCTGAAAGGAGGAAGAAAACTGAAGGCTAGTTGGTTGGAACCTGTATACTGATATGCAATTGCCATCTCCTTTTTGGTGTCCTGAAAAGCAAAACTTTTACCTCATCTCTGCATGAACCCTTGTGTTCTCGACATAGGAAGTGTTCATTGCTTCTGGCTTCTCTTCATAACTCAGAAGTCTCTTCAAACAAACTAAACAAAGAAAATCTAGACAGAAGGTCTCCTCATAATTAGGATCCTCAACGCAACGCCCACAATAGATGCAACGTGATATGCATAAAGTACAAGCCCTGCACAGCTCTCTTGCTGTATCTTTTCCTTGGCAACTTTTTGCAGGGCAATCATAAACCAATCTCACTTTTTGACATTTAGGACATATCTCCATGTCAATGGCTTGATTATCACCCAAAGAGACATACAGCTGCCCCGAATGATAGTAACGCGGTTGACTGACTTTCAGTTGCCTATCATCATCCGCATCAAGTATGGACTTCAACTCTTCAAACTGCTCCTTTGTTACACAAAATAGCCCACCAAATCTTAATTGCTTAATTTTGAGGCTTCCTGAAGACTTGAGAATCCTCAAAATAGACAAAATGCCGTCAACACTGAGCCTCACACAGCCCGGTACACCCAACTGCAACCATAAGTGTAAAATTGCAGTAAGCACCGTTGTTAAATATGAGCAAGCTACTTATGCAATTCCAAAATGTCTTCTTCTCCTAATCCCTTGTCTGTCAATACTCGATCTCACATCACATTATCATAATAAAGAATTAGTAGAAACCATGACCAACTACTTGAGTTGTTAACTTTTTATCATACTAGCTTACAACAGTTCTCCATTTTGTAGCAACTCATAAACATGGACACTTGAGATGAGAAAGGAATGAATAAAAAAGTTTAAGCTTCCAAAGCACTTCATTGTGTAATTTCATTTCAAATCCCGGTGCAGCTAGGTTATCCGTTTATATCCATTTTCAATGCTTAAAATGATAATACGTAGGGAAATCCATCTTACCTCAACTTTCAGTTTATAACAGAATATCATAAAAATTTCAATTTGTTGCACTAAATCTCCAAAACTTTTTGTAGAATTCGACCAATCCCATGATCATAATATCTGAAACTATAGCTAGAACATCCAAACTTTAATAAGGTGTCAATATTTGCCACTTCAAAAGAATCTTACATGACAGACATGTGGTATTGTCGTTGAAGAACCGTGCAGATTCTGGTTAACGTGACAGTCACGGGCATAAATTTGGAACTTTGAGAATTTGGTGTTAGCAATTGAAGTTTTATGACAATTGAGGACATCAATTGTAATTTGCCCCGAATTACAAATATAAAAGCACGATACACAAAGGTCTGATGTTTTCATAATATTGCTTGAAGAAAAATACAAGATAACTGCCATATAAACTGACAAGACTGCATTCTATATCTACATCTAACAAATCCTGATCAACATGTAAACATCATAAAAGAGAGAATAATGTCAATAGTAACTAATCTAAACTCTCAAGATCAATTAAACTGAACTAATTTCGTTATGGATACTGACCTTTGTTAAACTTGGATTGTCATCAAGCACTTGCTTCAATCCATTGTCAGTAACTTTAATGCACTCCACAAGACTCAAGCATTGCAAAGTGCCTTGAGCCCGACTTGTTAACTTGACAAGAGCTTCATCAGTAAGTTTCAAGCTTAATGGGTGATCTACATGAATACTCCTCCACAAAAGAGAATCACCTCTAACAGCATCACGCAATGACTTGCAGACCCTTTCAACAGCAAGAAGGTCATCAACTCCTAGATAACTCAAAACATAAAACAAACCATCATGAGGATCGCCTCCTTGTTCTTGCAATTCCTTCACCATGTCACCACCAACCAAATTGCCTATATTGTCTTTGCAATCAAAACTGCCATTAGTCAATCTACGATCACCCAAAAACCTGTCAACTCTATGGTTATGAATCAACATTGCATCAAGACTCAAATTACCCTTTTCTGCCTCAAGCTTCATGGCACTATTAAAAAAGGAATCCAGACCTGCCAATAACCCATCACGAACACTATCTTTTTCAGCTTCATCAATCCCATATATGCTAAAATTGGAGTCGAAGTCCTCATCAAACTCCTGAAGCCAATCCTTGATTGCTGTGACTCTAGAATTCATGTCCGTACAAAAAGGATCTACAGGCAAGCAATTGACTACCATCCCTGACGGCATTATTTCCATACCAAAAGGATCCTTGGGCAAGCAATCAATTGTGGTTTCTGAGGATGATATATCTATACCAAAGGGATCCACAGGCAAACAATCAGCAATATCAGAATCAATTCTGCTACAGCCTTCTTCAGGTGAAGCTTCACTTATCCCTTGACAACAAAAATTCTCCAAATTCATGTTAAAATTCCTAAGGCTCCAACGACAACTAATATTATCCAGAGAATTAGTTTATCCTAAAACAACCAAGAACACGAAGAAATCAGCTATTCTTGATCATAAACTAAGCATAAACAGAAGCAGATAAACTAATTACAACAATATATTCGAACATAAAATAGTGAAAAAACCCTAACCCAAATTACAACTATAAGCTACTGGAGAGAAAGAAAAAGAGGATTACTCACAATTCTAATCGTAGTCAAATAAGAAAAGGAGCAATTTATAGGTCAAACGCGTTGTTTAAAAGCTATTCATACATCATGTGGAAGAATAAGAAAGAAATCGCAGCAGTTTTGTAGAGCAGGGGAAAAGAATTACTAGTAAAAAAAAATGTATTCTTTCTGAAGGGAATCTTAGGCAGGCGATGAGAATCGGAGATATAATGCAGAAAAATAATAGAAGTAGAGAGGAGGAGAGAATTGGCTAAAATTAGAAGAGAGGAGGAGAGGGAGGAAAGGAGGATGTGATTCCTCAGCCCCTTCCATTAACGAGAATCCAGGTCTGCCTCGGAGATGTCACAATTAGGCTAAGAATCCCAGCGTAGCATTTTAAATCGTTGGATTGGATTTTCGTATGAAGAATGCTTAGCATCTAACGGTTTAATTATTATCATATCATTCAGCTGCAATTGTGGGCAGGATCTAGATTTTGGCATTTGTTACCCAAAAATATATACACAAATTTATAATAAAATAATAAATTGTTAAAACTTGCTCCTGACCTTAATTAACTGTTGTAACTTCTTAATGGTGATATTAAATTATCTATCAATCAATCTACCTATATTTGGTGCTAAAATTTCTTAAAAATTAAAGGTTTGAATCTGATTAAAAAAAAAAAAAAAAACAGATATTTAATATTATAAAGAACAAAAATAGTAAATTAAAAAATATTAAATATGATGTGACGTTATAGAATTCTTGGTTCATGAAATTTCATGTCCAAAGAATTGAACTTGAGGCATGAAGGATCAAGTCATCAAAAAAGACCAAAAAGTGTTAATGACCAATTAATTCTACAAGTGATTGTTAAAATACATTTTTAAATATTTTATAAAATTTTCTTTTAATTTTTACAAATTTATTTGAATGTTGTAGAATTTAATAGGTCATGATAATTTCGTGACAAATTTCAACTACAAGAAATTGAACATTTGAACTAAAAAAGAAAAAAAAAAGATTAGTAAATTTTCTTCATGCACATTTATAACAAAAATAAAAATTTACACAAGTTTGTTTTTTTTAAGTATATCCGATTACTTGGATCGAGATTGATTAGGCACACTAGTTTAAACAACTGAAGCCCTTACCACTCAAGCCAACCTTTATTTATAGAAGTTAATAAAATATTTGAGTGCTACTACTCTCATGCTTTATTGTGTGTATATATGATGAAAATAGAATAGGATCCATCCGATCATCTATACTTGTCCGGGAGGTTCAAGGTGCGAGTTCCTTATAAATTGTCAAAAAAAAAAAAAAAAACATAACTGCAACTGTGGAGTTGTTTAATGCCTTGAACTCCATTTTATTTGCAATAAACTTATCATACACACCCCAACATTGTATTAGTATTCTGGGTGGGAGTTGATCAAGCCCAGAAACCGAGTTCCATCAACAAACTATAAACACAAGGCTGTGGTACTAGAACACTATTAATAGGTAAGATCGCAAGATCGGGTATCCAAACATTATTACGGCTCGCCAAACTCGTATGGGGAAAGGATTAGATTATTGTTGCTACTTCCATTCTACAGTGTAGGGGGAATCCAGATATAACCGTGTGTCTGAACATAACCAGCTTTTTCCAGCAGTTCATCAGCTTCTGCAGGACCTCTGCTGCCTGGTTTGTATGGGATTGGCTTCATTTCACCATTGTCGATCCTATGCAGCAGCGGTGTAAATATCTCCCATGCCGCCTGATGTATGATTGAAATGTGCAAATGTCAAATTTTTAGATGACCGTTTTGGCTAAATATTATACTCGGTTAAAAGAAGTGAACAACTTTACCTTCAACTCATCTCTGCGAACAAAATGCTGCTGGTCACCTCTGATTCTGTAGAATCCAGTTCAATTCTATCAGTATAATAATAAAATAGCCGCTCTAAAATCATTGGATAGAAAATAAATGCAGCATTCATCTTTATTTGCAAGAGAAATATGGCATAAATATAAGGCAAGAATCATACGTATCAAGAATTAGGCGTTCATAAGCCTCCGGAATAGTAACCCCTTGATAACGTTGCCCGTATGACAAGTCTAGTTCACTCTGAACAGTTGACATCTCCAAGCCAGGTTGTTTGACCTGCACAAGAGACACGGATCAAATGGAAGGACAAACAGAAAGATTGCTGATATTCGTTTACATAGCATTCAAAAATCCCTTTAGCCTCAATTTCCCCAATTTGTGAAGGTAAACACCACAGTGGGAAAGGAATGCATGACATCTTTGTTTGTGCCTTGAGGACACAACAATTATTTTTACTTTATATATTTAGACATAACAAATGACAATAGTTAAATATGCTCAAAAGAAAATGGTGGAGAACAGTGCAAGACCATATTCTAACAACCTGGTACTCAATACTTGTTCTCAGATTGTAGTTCAAATTTGGGGAACATGTAATGTCTCCAGAAATATCCTAAGAATATTCCAGTAGAGAAAACATATATGCAGCTCTAGAGGCACAAAATACTTTGCATACAATTACCACTCTACCAGTTCTTACCGTGAGTTTCATGTAAATAGCTTCCTTTGGTTGTAGGCGTATTACGAACTCATTTCTTCCTTGCTTTTTACCTAAATCATGAGAAACAATTCAAGCAACGCTAAAAAAAAGGAAAAGAATGTGCCCTAATCAAAATATTTATATATAGATACCAGAATAGAAGTATCCCACTGCAGGCAGATCAGTAGTGTATAGATGAGACTTGTATGACATCCAAAAATGGAAATTTATTCTACTTGCAAGCCTTTGTATTTATCTTAATTAGATTATTTTGTCACTTTCTGCATTTGAGTTTAACATAAACCAGAAAAGAAGTGCAATGGAAACAAGAAAATCTGGAAGAAGAAAAAAATAATGTAGAATTCTGTAGTTCTAGTGCCATACATTTGAATATATCACCAGGAACGTCCTTAAACTGAAGACGTATCTCAGCCTTTCTCGAATTTAATGCTTTCCCTGCCTTTAGAATAAAAGGAACACCTGAGAAGCAAAACACCAAGTTGGAGTGAGAACAATTATAAAACATTATTCTTCATTTATCAATCTTTCTTGGAAACTGATAGGAATTTCCAGTAACTAGTTGCAATAACCACATCAATAATAGATGAAACAAGGAATACTTCCTATTCTATGAATGAATACCAATAGAACAGTAACAAGAAGGAAGAAGGATAACAAGGTTACACCCAAAAAGGCCAAACCTTCACAGGGACATTGCCCCACAATCCTCTGCTATAGGCAGGGACCCCAAAATAGCGCTTAACACCTGACTACCCTTTCACACACAGGACACCTTCTTTAATACCTAATGGCACTACTATTACTAACACGTCACTAACAACAAAACAGCTCAGCAACACTAGTCAGCCAAAAACAGACCCCCAAACAAACCTAATTTTTGTTTCTCCTTCTGTAAACCTTCCATACCCTTGGCCCATGGGTTGGTTGATCCATGACTGGGCCTTTATCTTGGCCTTGGGTCTCATTGCTAACTCTAACAGAAACTGAAATGTATATGCCAAGGTTCAAATAGTAAATTAAAAGAATCCAAAGATACTACCTTCCCATCGTTCATTATGAATGTGCATTACAACAGTTGCAAATGTTGGGGTGTTTGAATGGTTAGGAACAGTTGGATCATCCTTATAACCTTCATATTGTCCAAGAACTACCTCCTCATCTTTGATGGGAAGTACTGATTGAAGAACCTGTATGTAACCCAGTAATAAGTAGTCAGCAACTGTAGCACCAAACTCTGAAGCAACATAAAATGAATGCTGGCTGGGAAATTACTCTATTGAAGTCTGGGGGATAGTCCATATGGTTTTGTCCAACAATTTCAATCTAAACAATGCAGCTGTCCCTTCAGTTAGTCAGGCAAAAAGATACATACCTTCACTTTCTCATCTCGAATGTGCTCAGGTTTCAGAGAGACAGGTTTCTCCATTGCAACTAGACAAAGGACCTGCAGTTCATATAGGAAAGCAACAGATAGATTAGACACACAAAAAAAATTACTTTAGTCATTCTTTTCTTCTCCTTTAGCATGGTGCCGTTTGACAGATAGAACCATATAATAATTGGCATTATCCAACAGGAATCTTAAGATGGAATAAACAATAAAATAAATGATCTTCCAATATGCCATATCTCCAACTAAATGATTCCTTCCATATGCAAGAAAATGAACACTGGAAAGAAGATATTAAACTCAATGATATTCAATCCAGCTCAAGGTCAAGCTTGGGGTGTTGGGTTGGGTCCCCAGCACCTTCCCCCAGTTTATAGGTCACATACAGACAAGTTCAATTCGTCAAAAAAAAAAAATGATGATAATTGATAATTAAGCTAAAAATTCAAGATTTTACCTGCAATAGGTGATTTTGAATGATATCACGGATAATGCTGCAATAAAAAAAGAAAAGGATGATTAGGGTCTCAATAACCAATTACGTGGACAAGTGACCTATGGAAAGATCAGCAACATATCAAAGATATGGATTTAACGAGAACAGCACTTTCTTTTAGAAATAAAAGAGCCTTGACAGCAAAATTAGAAATTAAAAGGTAAATTCTGTTATAAATACTTAAATCATAAAAGCGTCAGATTAGTGATTCTTGGTTAAGAAATCATGCTTTATAGATAACATGGAAACTAATCATTCGCATACCCATATTCATCAAAATATCCACCACGACCTTCAGTTCCAAAATCCTCCCTGAAGACAATCTGCCAAATACACGACCAAAGGAGATACATATTAAATACGGAAAAAAAAAATCATAAGGAATATCCACCAATAAAGGACTCTTTATCATTGATAAAATCTGAATCCATAGCTAGAGAAAGTAACCCAAAACTCAGACCTTATAAACAAAAACATGACTATATATTATCTTGTAAAAGTCATCAGCTTGCACTGCTTTAAGCTTTTGGGCTGGTTTAAGATGGAACGGCTGGACGGAAGATTCTCACCTGTACATTGGCAATGTTGTCACGATTCCAAAGAGGTAAAAAGAAGCGATTTGCAAATCGAAGTACTAACTGCGAAATTCAAGCAACAAAAGGGTAAATTAAGCATAGTTACCAAACCACAATCAGCAATAATTAAGCACCTATCTAAAACATATTACCATGTTCTGCACCAATTCTTTTCCCAAATAGTGATCAATACGGTAAATTTGAGGTTCCTCGAACAACTCCCCAATCTGAGCACTAAGTTGTTCTGCAGACTCCAGATCCTTGCCAAAAGGCTTTTCTACAACAATCCGAGTCCATCCGCCAAGATCAGCTGGAAATGATCACATAAACAGTTCAGAAATATGAAGACCAAAAGTACTGTTCTGGAGTTTGAGAAACACTGATGCTATCATTCATGGTTTGGACAAATTATGCACTCAATTTATAATCATTTCCTTAAGCTTGAGAGAAGAATGAATTTGAATTTACTTTGTTAGTATACTATACATAACATTATGGAACATAAGCTTGTCAGAAAAATCAAACAGGGATTTGAACATTAAGACAAAAATTTGGCACACACCATAATATATTACTTCAAATATCATTGATATTTTAACACGATTTGAAAGGAGGCTCTTAGAATTGTTGCAACACATGATGTTTCACAAATAGTACAAAATTAGTGCTCACCAGGCAGCATATAAAGGGGATCAATTTTCTAATCAGAACCGCTAAAATAAATTACAATAGTGGCTTACATTAGATTCCCTAGGTCAATGGGATGGTTGAAGAAGGAACAAAAAGAATATGTGTCATTTAAAGAGAAAGCCAAAAGAAGGAAGATTCTCCATGAACAAGTGATTCCAACTCAGTCTGCCTGAATCATGCAGGTAGAGTTCAGAAACATTTATAAGCCAATGCAAAATGTACCTGAGTCTTATACCACCAATTTCATCCCAACAAACAAATTCATTGTTTTTCATATTTCTTCTCTCACGTGACAAAAACTACAAATGTCGAATGATATGAACACAACATACTACCTTTATAAAGTGAATAACAATCAAAATTCAGCTAGCTGCAAAAGCAATTCTGGATCAGGAAAACTTACATTTGTTCATACAACATTTCTTGATCATCTTGCAGACAATTGGATAAATTGATGGTGGAAGTGCGAGATAAAATAGTCTCCGAGATGATCCTTCTGCACTATTTTTGGCCAATTCATGCTCTGAAATTTCCTTGTCTAGAAGCTTAAAGCCCTCCTCCTTGTCATAAGAACCAGAAACATATTTGATCTGCAACATTACAAAAGCATTAACACATTACTGTAACAGGAGGAAGTAACAAAGCAACAGAAAAACAATGCAGGTAAGGGTTGAACGAACCAACTGTAAGAACTTAGACACATCTTCTGACTGCTCAGATGAAGCATTTTTTCCGAGATAGCTGCAATTGTGGATCACAGAAAAAATGAATCTAATCATTTTAACTATTCATTTTACTCTCAAAGTAATATTCACGTACACAGTTCAACAAGAGAGAAGATAATGACCCTTGTTACATGATTTTTCACTTGGAGAAGTGTAGCACCGTTATTAAGTGATACAAGAATAGATAACACATTACAAGGTAAATTAAGTAAGAAGTAGGAATGTTTCAGCTTTTTTCCCCTGCTATGTCAGCAGTGTGAAAGATAAAATCACATCATCACTTCTTAAGCTGAAACTAGATTTTTAACACCATGATGACTAACTTCTCTTAGCCAATATGTATCATTACCCAGAAAAGAATGTTATACCGCACCCATTTCAGTCTTGTAAACTGGAAAATACACATGCATTATGCATATTGAAAAGAAGACTCGTGATGAGATACAAAGGCAAGATATTTTACCCACGAATACGATTTCTTAGCTCTTCGTCAGAAATTTTAGTCCTTG
Organism: Euphorbia tirucalli; assembly: GCA_039660915.1. NCBI lineage: Eukaryota > Viridiplantae > Streptophyta > Magnoliopsida > Malpighiales > Euphorbiaceae > Euphorbia > Euphorbia tirucalli. Next base: position 11,192,182 of record CM077638.1, read on the forward strand.
CATACCCAAAAATGTGAACTTCATTTGATTGCAAAAAACCCTGCAAAATCCCCCAAATATCACCGGCAATAAGTAGAAATCAATTATCTCCTGATCAACCCAAGATTCCTATCCGTTACATAGAGGGTCAACTGGAATTTGAAGAGAGAGATCATTCCAATTGAAACGGAAAAGCCTCATCTCTATACCTGGCGGTAAAGATTGAAGAGAGCAGGGAAAGTCTTCTTTTTGGCAAGATCACCAGAGGCACCGAGCACAATAATGGAAAGGCACCCGGTTTCCGGCACATTCTCAAATTCTCTAGCAAATGAATCGCTTCTGAAACTAGATCTCTTCTCTATAGACCACTGACCCGAACCCATTTCTTTTAACTTCAAACAGAGATTCCGAATTGGCCTCTCTCAATATTTTACCTGTTCACAAAAACAGGAGCTAAATATAAGTTCAACAGGCAAAGACTACACGAATTTAAAACCATTTAAGAGAAATGCCATGATCCAAACAGATCCAAAAAGTCCCAAGAATAATTCAATAAATGAAAAGAAATCATCATGCAGAGAAAACTGACAACAAGAAATATTGAATAAATAAAAAAAATCAAGATCATACCTAATCAAAATCCGAGAGCAGGCTGAAGATTATGAAGATACTTTAATTGCAAAACACAGAAATTGTGAAAATTGGACAACAACTTCTCCACTCTTTTGTAGTAGTTATTCAGGAGTATTTTCTTCCTCCACCAAACTCATTGTTGTTTGGTCGTGAATATTATCACCATTATTATCAGCCGCCGTCTATAGCTGACTGAAACTGGCCTTTTTATTTTCTTTGTCCCTTATTTACGATTTATTTCATTTTCTGCCTCAATCTTTGCAAAAAGTTGCAATTTCATTCCCTTGCGATTCAATTATATCATCAGCTAAAATTAATAACTGTAAAATCGCATTTGTGGTAAGATATGTAGTGATAACATGGTTTATAATAAATATTGTTTTCTATAAAATGCTTAACAATGATATTTTTATAAAAAATTTATGATGATTTTAAATATATTATTTACTAATATATTGCTCCCCCTGTCTCGTCTCATGAATATAGGTAAAAAATTCATCTTTTTGGTGTCCCATAAAATATGCATAACTTTTTTTTTAACTACAAATAGCCACTATTTTTCTATTATACTCTTATTTATTATGGTTTAAAATTACTAAATTTATAATAAATCAAATTACTATGTATTAAATCACTTCGTTAATTGAGAGTACATTAGTAAAATACTAATTGTATTTAATATTTTTCTTGTTTAATATGCCAATACATTTTTATCTATTTTCATGGGACGAAAAAGAGTAATTATTTCGTGAATATTTTTCTGGCATAAGGTGGAGGAGACATTGTTGCCCACTATGGAAATCTTTTAGCATTATAATGCTTCAACAACAAATTATTAAATACAAAGGTAATTGTTTTTTAATTTTAAATTATAAAATAATAATACATGAACAACAAATTTTGTTTTCTAATTTTGTAAAACAGTTTTTCCAGAAAACTGCCTAATTTTTCTAAATTAAACACTGCCCTAATTATTTTGGCTAATAAGAGTGCTCGAATTATCTCTAAAAATTCAACATTCCCTAAATATTTATTTCAAATGATAAAATAAATAAATTTTATTAAGAAAATTTAATGTCTTATAACTTTTTATATGAATTTGTAATATTTTATTAATTTTTAAAAACCATAGGGATTGCACTCATATTTTATTGATTTGTCTATCATTTAAATTTTTCTTTGTTTGATAATTAAGATCTTATATTCAATGTATTATTTTATTTTTTTAATAAAACACAATAATAAGATAATTTTATCCACAGTTTAGTCACACATTTTTGCGAATGCGTCTAGTAAAAGTTGAACTTGAATCCTTTGCATAGACCTAGTATGCGTTTCCATCCACTTTTTCCACGCAAAGATTTAAAATTTAATGGTTCAGCAATTTAATAATTAATATTCAAGCCTAATTGACACGCCAGTCCTCGAATTTTGGGGACAAAATGCAAACTTTGGAAAATAAGAGGGGTACACGTGTAAATACAGCATTCTACGGTGGCGCCAAGAGGAATACAATGTACTAACAAACAAAATTACGAATCAGCCGTTAGCTTTCCCTCGCCCAATTCCCCACCTAACTGCAAGTTCAGGATTCGCTACATCAAGATTTACGGAGTGCATATGTTTTGGGCCAATCCTCTTTGACTTTAATATGACTAATCACAGATCAATCGTCAGATGTGGCGGTTTATTAAGTGACGGGCTACACCTCAACTCTCACCCAGATCAATCTATCATAATACACAAAAACAACAAAACAATTAAGTTTGATATAAAGATTAAACAGTAAACACATTAAAAAAATAAAAAGAATAATACAATTGAAATCGGAATCTGATCTCTCAAAATTCTAATAATAAATTTGAATAAACATTTTTAACATTATTCGGTTCTATATAAGATGCTCTATGATATGTCATACTTAATATTTTTAAATTTAAGATCAATGATTGAATTGAATGAAGTTTTATACTGCTGAGTATTTTAATCAAATCATACAATTAAAAAAAAATATAAATGCTTAGCTCATTGTTTCAATTTTAATACGTAGGAGTTGTAAAAAAAAAATGGTAGTTTAACAAATATTTCGGTAATAGATAGGAGGATTTGGATGGATTAGGAGGTAGATCAAGCTAACACGTTCAATTTGTCTGGGTTACTTAACAAAACTCTATCTAAACTTCTACCTTTTATAGGGAAAAAAAAAAAAAAATTGCCAGTCAAATGAAATATCAAATAAATACATTTTCATATCCAAAAGTTAAATAAATTGATGAAACTTTTTGAATCACATTGAAAACCAAATAAAATAATCTAAAATTGGATTGAACTATCAATTTTTTCACAAGGATCAAACCAAATTATAAATCTAACTTTCATTAGGTATAGTTCATAAAATTTATTAATATCAAGACAGATAACTGAACCAAATTGTTTTGAATGAAATCGATTACTTTTTTTTTATAATATAAATAGGTTTTTGGATAAATAAATTTTCATAATATATATTCTACTTTGTCAATATGTAGATTATATTTTATTATAAAATATAAATTTTTATTATTTATTAAATTCATTAGGTTATGTATTATAATCAGTATCACTATGTCGTATATTTTAACCTTTGAGTGATAAATATCAAAATAACCGAATAACGGTTTTTTTTATTGTATTGCAATTCAATACCCAATTATCTGGATTAGATTTTATAAAAATTTAACAGAATGCGATTAGGAATTTTTTTGAAATATAATTTTGGAAACTTAATTTATAAGATCCCTAAATTCTAATACAGTTACGGAGAACTTTAAATTGGTAGATTATATTACCCATAGTTTTTAAAATTGAAATAAAAATTAAACGGAAAAGAATGAGTTGGTAGTTGGTAAATGATAAATTAGTGAAATCCGTAAAAAACAACAAAGAAAGGTTGGTTGGTAAGCATACATTGAAGAAGAAGTTGGGGAGAGAAAACATAATTGTGTTTTTCTTCCATCATTTCATTTGAGTGGGAAAAGAGGGATTTTATTTTAGTCAAACATGCCCAAATCTTGGGACATTTTATTGTTAAAGTCAACCATACGTTGCCCCAAAATTTTGAGAAAATTAATAACTTTTTCAACATTCATAGACTAGATAGAAAAAATTTGCTTTCAAAGTAATGGAATCCTGACTTTGTCACAAGTGATTCTTCTTGAATTGCCTTGCCATTGCTTAATTTTTTGTCCAACTTAAGTAAAGACTACTCCACACCATTTCTTTCACAAATCAAACTTGTCGTTCACTCTCAAGTATGAAACCATCTTTGAAGAAAATAATTTGCCCTAGACACGAATACAGTACAAACCCAATACAAAATCAGCACATTAATATTTTCTTACACAGTCAAATTTTTTATTAACCCAACAACACACAAAATAAAAAGCATTAAATTAAAATTAACCCATCAGCCACGTAATCCGATAGCCTCAATGACGCGAACGGGCGAATTGGCCCTCAAATTTCCTAAAAATGAACTTGCGTCTTCTGAAAATTGAGGTAAACTGAGATTGATCAAGAAAATGGCATGCATTACCAGGAGCAAATACATCACATGACATTCTATACGCTAATAATAACATAATTAATTCATATTCACATCATTTAGCATTTAATAAACAAACAATTTATCAAATTAAAAAAAAAACTTCCCTACTTCTTTTACGTCACTTAACTTTCCACTTCGTTTACAACCTTCCACCATTTCAGTTTCCCTCTCTTCTACATCACTTAAGTTACTCCCAGCAACGAACTCCTATGGCGTTCTGGAAAATTTTCAAGTCCGACCTTGATTTGGTTGCTTGCAGATGGAACAATTAGAACCAAGACACATCATACCAAGTAAAAATGAGACGAAGGGCAAAGACCAACCATGGTTCATCTCAAAGCGTTGGTTGCATCACATTTTCAGCCATTTGGGCTTGATGACTTTTTTCTCAGCAGGTTTTGACCCTCGAGGAACAGGCGATGGAGAAGCTGGTACGGGTTCTGGTGCAGAGGGAACAGATTCTACCGGTTCAGAGATCATATCCAAACCTTTCAAAGACATTATTTCTTCTTGGAGGTATGGACCAGAATTGAGACTTACAGCATCATCTCCTGTGTACGGCATAAAACAAACATTAGCCTTCACTATAATCCTGAGCACATAATAGGTGACTGGATAATTCATTGAACAAAAGTGAACGACTCATCAAACCAGAAAATAACAATTAGTTAATACAAGCTCTTGAATGTTTACTTCTGACAATATGCTGAAAGGTGAAAAAGTTGAAAAGAGGTGGAGATTAAATAAATCAAATAGAAAGTAGCTCTCTACATCATCTTGTATTTAACATTCATGATAGCTAGTAGCTAATAGCTTAGCAGACCAAAGAAAAATGCCAACTACTTTATAGAATTAGCTAATTGTTCTCATTTATCACTCTGTTAGATACCAGATGAATTATAGACTTCCTCCACAAATAAATAATGATTCTTTACATAGAGCTAGTGAAAAAAACAATGGATTTCCAAAAACAGTCAATTATAGCCTTTTCACTCACACAGCAAATAGTTCCATCTATAAATGCATTAACTAATGCATGCCTTTTTCTGGTAACAAGTCAACAAAAACGGCACTAAACCTAAAAGTTGAAAACTAAATCATTAATAAGAACCAAAACCCTGGGTAATATCTGTTGAAATCCTAAATATATGCTAAAGCATGATACTGAAAATCCATACAAAAAAAAATTACTTCAAAGCAAAGTTCAACATAATCTGAAACCAAAACCAGGAATTCAGGACACATATATTAAATAATTACATCATGGAATCTAAGGAATGAACTAACCTTGTGGAATGTCATATGAGAAGTAAACAATTGCACCAGGAACAAAGCCAGCTGAGAAAAAGTCTTGTGATAAGTCTTTTAGATGCTTTTTTGGAGGAGTGGTATCTGTAACATGTTGACGACTTCAGTTTAAGCTAAAACACAAATCAGTACAAAAGAAATAATCAAATCGCATACTAACAAATACAATTCTAGGTTTTCCCCCTTACATAGATAGAATGGCACTTCTGGTCGTGCCACCACTTTCATGAGAAGATCAACTATGCTCTGAATCTTTTCTGATGGATTAAACGTTGCCTCTAATGTATGATTGTCCGGAAACCGAACCCTGATCACAGCCTGGATACATCCACAACTTGAAAGGTTAGACCCTAACCAAACCAACAGAGCATATGGCATGCATTTATATTGTATCTTCAAGTTGTTGATGTACCTTTGTTATTCTTGACTTGCGAGCTGCTTCTTCTGCTTCTCGAATTTTTCTTGTTTTTAAATATTTATCTGATAATAATCAATAAGAAAAAAAAAATGTATGGACCAGATTCCTTGATGATGCATATAGTAGTAGAATTGGACATGAATTTCACTTTAGTGCTATCCAAAAACAATAACTTAATCATAAACAAGATTGTTGTATATACACACATGTCACAAGAAAAAAAAAAAAATATATATATATATATATATATATATATATATATATATATATATCCATGAAACATCGATAAGCGTTTCCAAATTGTAAAGAAAGAGATAAAATGGAAGATAAGTTTTTTGCATTTTTATTTCAATCACTGATTGATACAGTAGTTTTGTGCTTTACCTTCCTTTTTCGTTGCCATTATTCGATAATAGTCCTCAGCAGTGAACTCATAGAAATCATCTGACTCCTCTAAAAAAAAAAAAAAAAGAAAGAAAGAAAGAAAAATCAATTTCAAGGACTCACAAATGTCCAACTTTAGTCTAGGTTCACGCTTTGGCCTTGATGATGGCCTAATGCTTGAAGTTCATACCAACGTCCGGCACTTGATTTGTCGATGTAGACAGCCCTGATGTTTCAAAAACGCGTAAATCACGCCCAAACTTCTCTTTGACAGCTCCAAGCTTGGCCTGAAACAAGGAAAAGGATAAATTATATACATAAAAATCAACAGCCGACATTCTTTAAGAGAATTGCAGTAAAGAACATTTAAAAATGACACTTGTGTGGAACAGCTATGAGAAAATAAGAAAAACTCTAAAAATAATTTATTTTGTTAGGAAGTGATGATCATGCCATCATCCGAACATTTATTCCATCACTGGGTAAAATGTGGTGAGCGTAATAATTATTAATGTACAATGAGAATTTGTAAATAAACAGCTCATAATGCCTTCTTCAAAGCTATAGCACATTCAGATAATGTTTTCCAATCCAAGGATTCATAAAATTAGATCAACTAATAGATTATAATAACCTATTAATTCAAACATGTAATCCCATAGAAAGAAGAACATCACATAGGCTACAGACATAAAACTAAAATGGCCACAATATAATGTAGAATCATACAAACAAGTTCCACCAGCCCTGATCGCCAATTACATCCAAATCATTTCTTCTGATAGGTGATAACTTGGAAAAGATTAAAGAACTTCTTCAGATAACCTCCAAAACAAGCACTATTTAACTTCAATTTATTTTAAAAATAATAAAAGAAAACCATAGAGAGCACATAAGACCAAGGATCGAAACTTTCATGGCTAGCTAGCTTAGGCATTACGATTTGATGGGCAACTAAAAACCATGTGCGGTACGAGATGCTTCACCTCAATTCAGTATATAGGTACTTGAAAGATGATTACGGAAATAAAAATCTGTAATTCATAATGCTCTATAAACATTAGAGCAATTTAGATATCGGAATCTGAAACCCCAGCCCTAAATTCAATTCAAATTCAAGTTCATACTAAACTATGATCCAAACCATGACAGACAACTTCCTAATTCTTTTAAACTTTAAGTGTTCAAAATTAAATCAAACAACATACTCAAGAATGCGAACCGACATAGACCAATAATCGCCAATTTAACCGATAATCAGACACTCAAACACAGAAAAACCATCCAAACCAAACCCCAGATCGACCAAGAAAGCCGAGCGAGATTCAAATATAAAGATTAAACAGAAGTTGAAACTTTGAAGAAGGAAAAAAGAACCAACCTTGGCTGCTTCAGCTTCCATGATACTGATAGTGGTGTGTCTCCTTCTCTTGAGAGGCAAAGGCGAAGAAAAATCAACAATCATCAGAGAAAAAAATTTACCGAAATCGAAGAGAAAGAGAGAGTATTGAGTGTAGATATGCGTATGTTGGATCCTGTACACATATCTTGGGATGATTCCCTTTTTTCCTTCCTGTATACGGCTTCCTCTTTCCGTTCTGGAGCTTGATTAAATATTCCCTTCCCCTTTTATGACCATACGCTTTCACTTGCACGTGATTCTCGCACGTGCAATTGTATTAGTCACCTATACGACGCCGCTTTATTCTTGGCCCATCATCCGGCATTTTGGGCCGAGCCTGCTTAAATTAAATCCAATGTTGACTTTATAATTAACTTCCCTCGTTTTATGTAGAGAGGTATGTGATAAATAAAACTAATACATCATTCCCCTTTTAGTTGGCACCAAAAGCCTTTCCACTTCTCGAATTTCAAGTTCGTCCATTTTATCTGCTCATATTGAAAAAATCGATTCAATTTAGTCTAAAAAATTCTATATAAAACTAAAATTATATTATATGTTGAGTGTTGAGTGAATTTCACTTACATTTCATGTAGGATTTTTAGATCAAATTGGACCGATTTTGTCAACATGAAAGAGTAAATTGGATAAATTTAGAATTCAAAGAATCAGGAGGTGTTTGGTGTCAACTTAACGGGACAAATAATGTATTAAGGGGATAAATAATCATCAAATCACATTTAATTCTCTATTGTTAATACTAATATGATATATATAAAAGAGATTTTCAATTGGGTGGACGGTTTTGGAACATCATTGCAAGGGGCAAAACCAATAGTAACAATTATAGCAATAAAAATAAAAATAAAAAAGTTAAAACTATTATCTAAAGCATATTAAGTCTACTGTCAACCGCAAAACATACCCTCACCAAACATCTCAATTTTCTGTGCCTTATGATTCTTAAATGGGATAATTTGGCACCTAAGCAAAGCAACACTCCCATTTCAGTCTTCACACTTACCCAAATTGCCAATTTTGAAGTTAATTGCTCTCATATGAAATTCCACTTATTTAATTAAAGTCTTTGAATACTGATAATTGATATAAACACAACACAAATCGCAATATGCTTTCAAGCTCCTGTAACGGTTAGTTAAAGTTTTGTTGAACTTCAAAAGCATCCAAACAAATTGTCTAGGTATTATGCATATTCTCTTATTGTTTATTTGTTTTTATTTTTTATTCGTGTTTTTTCTTTAGAAGTAACTAGCGTATTAAGAGTTAGGACTATTTAATTCAATTATTAGCTAAAAGCTATTGCAATTAGGCTATTTGAAAATTCATAATTGGTTTTAAGTAAATCAACGAGCGTTTAAAAGTACAATTTGCAATGGATTTTTAATAATTATAGGTTGGTGGGTTTATTTGTACGTAATGTAAATAGTTATTAGATAGGCTTTACACATGTATTATACACTTATAAAAGTGAGGTGTGAGGAGTCTAATTCATCATTTCATTTCCTCTCTTCTTAGTTTTTATTCTTCCTTTCTTCTCTCTTTTGATTACCGGTTATAATAATGTTTTCAATATTGCTTCTCTATATCACCCTTTATATTCAATTTTGACACCAAATATCACTGTGGACACTTGTGGTTCAGGTGACTATTTGACAATTAATGAAGTTGTTTTGGTTGCTCTAGTCAATGTTGCACACTGTTATATTGTTTATATTAAGAGAGGTACTTATAATGAAGTGGTACATATCCCATAACAAAAAATATAATATTAATATGGTTGGTGATGGCAAGGAGTACTTTGTAATCTCAAATAAATGAATTGAGTGGTCTAGATATAATATTGTAAACTCAGGTACTCTTATAATTGAAGGTAACGTTTTTTAGTAGTCAATCTCAAGGTAGAAAATACCGTTGGACCATAAAAGGGCCAAGCTGTAGCCATTTTTTCAAATTTAAGAAATTTTGCATTTTATCGCCTCAATATTAAAGGATATCAAGATTCACTATATATCGGATTTGGTCCACAGTTGCAAATTGTACTTTCGAAAAATGAAACAATCAACAACTTACTTAGCTGTAGGAATTGTTGTTGTTAGCATGTAATAGTATTACCTATAACGAGCATTTCACAAAAAGCTTCAAAATAAAGCTTTTGATAAAAGGGAACATTTATTCATAAACAATGATTCATTTCTAAAAAAAAGGTAGCTGGTTAAAAATTTTATGATAAACAATTTATTAGTCATTATGTTTTTCATATCATACTTGTTCGTCTCTAACATAATTATATAGTCTATAAGTTTTGTTATTGTCAATTGTTTAATCATTTTATTAAAACCAATGGTCAACTTAGACTAAAAATACCAAAATTATTCTTTTATCCTCTTTTATAATTATAAAACATATCATTATTCTTATTTTATTTTTTATCACATAATTCCAATATTATTTATATCAATTAATTTATTAAATTTAATATAATCATACAAACTAATCTATTGGCATAGAATTTATTTCATTAAAATAAATAAATAAATATTTTTAAAAATTTAAAACATGCGTAAAACTATATAAAATTTAAAACACAAATACTTCATCTCAACTTTATGACTAACATTAAAAAAAGTATTATTTTGAAAAATTATAAAAATTTATATTTATATTTATTGTTAATTAGTCCAAAGATGTTATATTAAACTAATAAAAAAGTGGATAAAAAAGACTTGAGACAATAAATAATAGCAAAATTTTTATTAACTAATTAGAAATATTGGTACACGTAGATATACTACAAAAAGTTATTACAAATATTCTAATTAAATTTAAAAATTAGAAGATATAATTATTTTTGTACTTTCGTATGTAAAAATATATGGAAAAATAAAAAAATTGATTGAGACAAAACTTAACGACGTTAAAGTATATAAATTGACTAACTATTATAATATGTAAAAATATAAAGACTAATAAATTGTTCAGCCAAAATTGTAATCAAACACTTGAGGACCAAAACACTAAATACTTTAACAAAAAGGCTGAGAGAAACTCTACAAATTGACAACATTGTAATAAACTTTAAGTTGGGATAGGAATCAACTAAACAATGAAAGTTCATGTCTCAATCATTTTGTAAAAAGATAAAATTTTATTTAACGAAACATATAGTAGTGTGATATATATGCAATTAATTGCTATAAATAGCAGTTTATAACAATTCAAATACACATCTACACTAAAATAAAAGAAAACCTCTAACTAATCAGACCCCCAAAAATATTTTATTTATAAAAAACGTATCAGTCATGGAAGAAGATGGCGACAACTAAAACGATTTGAAGTTGGCCGGCAACAAATTTAATCGGCGCACGTTAGCCTCTCCCCCATTCCCCTCTCTCCATTTCAAATTCTCGATAATGTGAGTCCCTTTATTTTCATCAATATGGGCCCATTTTCAAAATATTTAAATTAAGTCCTTCATATTTCCTAAAAATAACAATTTTGCTCCAGATCGTTTCCAATGACCAAGGACTAACCCTCCCTTTTTGGGTCCGTTTCGTAATTAAGTTATTCTTGAAGGATCTCCATTTTTTAAAAAATTTCAATCGTAATAATAAAGAAATAAGAAAAAAAAAAAAAAACCAACCAGAGTCAGAAGAAGCAAAGCAGAAAGCGGAGAGAGAAGGAAAGAGCAAAACGGGCAGAGCGAATTTTGGATGATGATGGACAGAGAGAAGGAGAGGGAGATAGAGCTAGAAAGCGCAATGTACACCAACTGTTTGCTTTTGGGAATGGATCCGAACATAATCGGGCTCGGAGCATCCAACGGTACTCCCCGGGTCGGGCACTTCCGCCACTCCAACCCTAAATTGGGCGAGCAGCTCCTCTACTTCATCCTTTCCTCCCTTCGTGGCCCCGTTCAATCCGCTAAAGTAAACATATTGTCCCTCTCGACATGTCCATGCGCACGAATGTTTGTGTTAGTTTTATGAGAGTTTCTTTACTTGAAGAATCTAATTCATCTGGTTTTCTGTTGTTGATGTTGCGATCTCTTAGGATTTCGATAAGGTATGGCCGATTTTCGATTCAGCACAGTCGCGTGATTTTCGTAAGGTATGGGTTCATGTTTTCCGGATTGATTGGATTCGATTGAATTATGTTTTTGTTGATTCTGAGACTCCTGCATTTCTTTGAAGTGGAAATTCATTTGAATTTTGAGTTGGATTCATTTTTGGTGGATAGGTTGTCCAGGGGATTATTAGTGAGCTCGAATCTCAAGGGGCGCTTCCGAGGAGTAATTCGAGGGTTTCGTCACTTGCTACTTGTTGTGGACCGAGGTAGAGCTTTTAATTTATTTATTCCTTTATTCTTACCATTTATGAGTCTGAAAGTTGATATTCTTCATGCCTGTTCATGTTTTAGTCCTGCCTACCATGGCTATTCACCTGTTGTAGATTTTTGTACTCATATTGCAATATAAGGAGTTCTGCATTGTGAAAATTTGTCTACTTAGGCGATATTTATCTGGCCCTCAGAGGTCGTTTGCCTTCTGGGGGAAGAAGCATTCATGTAAATTTATTGAAGTTATCAATTGATGAAGCTATAAACTATTGTTCATCAGTGAAATGTCCTGATGAAAGCTATGGTTTAGAATACAGTCCTACACACAAGCACTTGCTCAATAGCTGGGATATACTTCAAAAGGTCTGCTTCAATAAAATTAATTAGATTCGCATTTGGATGCTGATGGCTGTTAATAATTTATAATGACTTAAATGTTCATGTGTTGCTTGCGTTAAAATTTTGCATGCTAGTATCGGTAGTCTTTGACTTATCTATTGGAGTTTCTGATGTTACTGCAGATTTGTTGAACTTTTGTGGCAATTGTCCTTGCATGCCTTGCGAGAGGTTCATAGACGGACATTTGCTGCTGATGTAGCTTCTAATCCACTGCCTGCTTCACTAACTGATGTAGCCTTCCAACATGCAGCTACCCTGCTTCCTGTAACAAAGGTAAAAACTATTCTGTCGTGTGGTTTAGTTATATAAAATAGCAGAGTGACAGATATCAATCTAGTCAATTGTGCGGGATTCCAAAAAGTTGCTTGTTCTCTTTTGGTTAACTGATAAAATAATGTTCGATTAGATATCAGGCAATTAATATGATTTTGAACTATATGAATGCAAAAAGCACCAATGTTGGATAAGTTACTACTGAGATGTTATTGCCATTGACTGGATCACAATTAAAATCCCTATCACAGTGTTAAATGGGGTTACAAATTTGCTATTATGATGTTAAATGAGGTTACACAAAACTTTCCTGGGTCCATAGATATATCTCAAGAGTAAATGGATATTGGTTGAGGTGGGATCCTGATACAGGTAGCTGATGGCATACACCTCCTTATTATCTTTTAACCAATTAAGCCCCAAAAGAGGATAATTAAAAAGGAAAGTCATCTTGAATTAATAAGGTTTAGTTTGTCTCTTTTTGGGTGTATCAGTTTTATACTCTTATGTGCTACGTTGTAATATGCCATGCCTTCTGTGATACAAATGTTGAGATCATTTTCATGCAGCTTCATGTCTGTTTGGCAATGGAATTGCTAGTATGATAAGTAATTATGATACTCATTATATTGATGCAACTGCTTTAGATTTGCATAGTACAGTATACCATATGGATTGGGAAGTATTTGAGAAAAAGAATTCCTGTTTACTGTTGGTCTTTTGACTTTAGTTTCTCTTTTGTCAATTTGTTGAATTTCAGTAGTTGTGATTTGATTTTATTATGAACAGGCCAGAATAGCCCTTGAACGGAGGAGGTTTCTTAAAAATGCTGAAACAGCAGTACAAAGACAGGCAATGTGGTCCAATCTGGCTCATGAAATGACAGCTGAATTTCGTGGTCTTTGTGCTGAAGAGGTCAAGGGGAAACTGATTTGCATTTTTTTTGAGAGTTCTAGCTGATAGAAGTTGAGTGTTTACTCACATTTTTCTATTGAAAACCTGGATGTCAGGCTTACTTGCAGCAAGAGCTGGAAAAACTGCATGATTTGAGGAACAAAGTTAAGTTGGAAGGAGAACTGTGGGATGACCTTGTATCAAGCTCCAGCCAGAATTCCCATTTAGTTTCAAAGGCTACTCGGTTGTGGGAGTCTATATTAGCTCGTAAAAGTGAGTTAAAATCATTGCACTCTATATTTCTGGTTCCTCATCAAATTTATTTACATCAGAGTGCGTCTCGCATTGTGGTTGATTTTCTTAAGTGAAAAATCACTTTGCACAAAGAATTGCAGCTATATACACTTCTCTTTGGCCATTTCACTGTTGTTATGAATCTTATGACCAAAACATATCAGATCTACATTAAAGATTAACTTGAATTACCTTCAATTAACTTTTTCAAGATTTTATTATCTCAAGTTCTCAACAAACTTGACACTGTTTGAACCTTATCCCGTATGTCCTTGGTTTCTTGATTCAGTGAACAAGATTGCTTATGGAATGGGTAATGGTTGAGTAGGTTCTTTGCTTCTCTTTTAAGATGGTTTGCTTTGATGAAACTTTTTTCTTTCTCCAACAGTGATTAATATCTTAGTCATTTCTTGTTCTCCATGGATCTAAAACTTTGATCTTTGTTTATTGAGTCCTTCCTTTTACAAGTCTGTCCAATGACCTTTGTAATAGATGCTGCTACTATCTGTTTCATTAATATGCCTTTTGATAAACTTTGCTCTTTATTATCTTCGTTACAGGTCAACATGAAGTTCTTGCTTCGGGTCCGATTGAGGACTTAATAGCTCATCGGGAGCATAGGTAATACTACTAAAGATTGTTTTGGGTGCTTTATATGCTATCTAATCACACAATTTTGACTAGTGATATTCTTTTTTTTTTTTTTTTTTTTTTTCAGATATCGCATCTCTGGATCTTCATTGCTCGCAGCTATGGATCAGAGTGCTCAGGTTCCTTTTTCAGATGCACATTTGGATGACAGGGAACCAAATGATGGGTCATATGTAAATGTAAATAGAGAAAAGATGAAGAATAATATAGAGTCTTCCCATCTGCAAGTGAAGGATGAGATGCATGCCCGTGTTGATGATAGAAGTGGAAGAGTCCAACCCACTGTTGATGTTGCAGAAATTATTAGGCGATGGACGCATGCATTGCAACGTATTCACAAACAATCTCTTCATCTGGTGTGCTTTCTTCTTTTTATGTTGTGTAGCTGTAATTAATTAAGTTATAAAAGCTTAGTTCATTGCATGATGTTCATGAAATTTATGCTATGGCTTTGTTTCTATCTGTGTTTTGGAACCAAGTACCAAAGCTCCACAGTTATTTTTATTCACCAGGTACTGTGGTACAGATATGTATTGAAGTGGTTCCTAATTGCTTCAAATAAAGAATTGTGCACTTTAATACTTGCATTGAAGTATTTCAATTTCCAGGCCATGATTCTCTTAGTTTTGGATCCACAGTGTGCTTGACAATGCTTTGAAATTGAGGGTAAATATCTTTTCGAAAGTTATGCTTGCCTGTTTTACCTCTTTTGTGTTATGAACGAGGGTTTTAGTTTTATGTTCATATGCAATCATTTCTTGACTTCTCAAAACATACGATAGTCCTATATTTTTGGTTGGCTTGGATAGAGTTCATTTTATAGCTGTCTCTTCTTTACGTGTAAACTTGGTTGAATACCATGAAATATATGGATGCTAGATGATTATGTTTTGCATTATTTTCACACTGTGCTGTGAAATTAGAGCTGCAAACTGCTTTGATTTGTTAATTTAGCTAAGATATTGATACAAATAGTGATAAGGTTTTTTTCTCGGGTCAAATGTCACACGGATCTAAGATCTGGAAGGTCTATTCCAGAAAGAACTGGGGACAGATGTCATTTGATCTGCAAGGCAGCTAACTATGGGGAATAATGATTATTTGGTTTCATATATTTGTCCTGTAGCAGCTAGTGAGGGGGAGAGTTTACTGTTTTGGCTTTTTCGGTTTGTTAGCTTGGTGGAAAGGTTGCTCTTTACTGTTACTTCCTTTCTGTTGGGTCTGTTTGGCAAATTCATTCATCTTGCTTTCTCTTTTCATAGAATGCCATGTTTGTTGATTCTTGCTCTAAATATCAATGTAAAGATCACTTCCTTGTCTTTTATCTTGAAGGCTGAAGCATTGTTGTTGTGATTGTTAGCTATATTACCAACTGTTTGGTTTTTGTTCTTATCAGATTTCACATGTATACTTTAACTTTATATTCTTTTAATATAATTTTGGAGATATGACTATTATTTATCAATTTTTTCTTTAAGAAAATATATATAGTGTATAATTAAAAGGAAATAAATTAATTTTTATTTAATAAAAAAATGTGAAACCCCCCTTTTTTTTTTTTTTTGGTGTTTTCACAGTTAGATATCTTATATATTTAAGCAATGATTTTTCGTTCTGGGGTAGTCTTACGCTATGGAACTTTCTGTACTTTACTTTTTGATCTAAACTCTAGGAAGCTTCTTCAATCTGTAAATAGACGAAGCAATAATGAAATTCATTTACTTTTAACGTTTCATGCCATATTGTGTATGTATTTATCTGATAGTTGGCTGGATGTTTAAAATATTGCCTATTATTACCCTTCTTTTTCCACCCTTGTGTTTTGGGTTATTCCAGAATGTTTGTCAATTTTTCCACTAGGACTATATCAAATGATGGTTTGACTAAATTGTCATTAATAAGAATCAGTTAAGGGATAGGTGAGCACCATCTTTTTACTATATCTAACACTAGTCCCACTAAAATGTATAAATAGCAGAGAAGGGGAAAATTCAGGATAGACAGAGCTATGAAATAGAGAAGTCCTTGTGTATTTAACAGTTCTTGGTCTTTTGATTGGAATTTCTCATTTTTGCTCAGTTTCTTAAGATATATTGTGTAACAATTGTTTTACAGGCCAAAGCAAATGAGGGAAAAGGCCCAGACTTATTACGGAGTGCACATGATGGTGGTACAAGTGGCCATTCTGAGTCTTTAGCTGCGACTCTCGCAGAACATCAGCAACATCTTGCTAGTTTTCAGGTAATAAGCTTATTTCTAATGGATTAACCAGGAAACTGCAGGAAAGCTGAAGAATTGAAAACTTGAGCTTCAGTAAGATGATTTCAGATTTTCTGATTCCACTTGATGTTGTAGTAAAACATTTGTTTAGCAAATATCTATTTTGTTTTCTTGTGATTTATGCTGGTATCAAGATAATATAGTATTCATTCTTATAGCTTCTGCCTGCAGACAAATAAAGCTAGCATGTCTTGCAATGATTTCTGCTATTTAGACATGTTCGGAGACTTAATATTTTTCTTAGGGCTTTCTTGCTGGATGGTGCTCGGAATTGTAGGACGTTTTGTAAGAAGATAGATGCTTCTCTGGAGTTGTAGCTTAAGAATTTTTAGGTGCTGCCGTTATATTTTGGAAGGTTATACTTGTGCTTATACGTGTTCCTGTCAGAGTAGTAATTTGAAATTAGTTTATACATTTATTTTGTTTGTTAATTGTGTAAGTGTTTTTATCATAGAATTGGGAACATTTTTTCAATAAGCCATTTTGATCAATAAGTTTTAGGTTATGATTTAGATTGCTGCATTTTCTCTTTCACAAAAATTACTCTTGTTTCCTTTATACTATGTTTGAGTATTTATCCATTTCAAATACTTTTCTTTGTAGGTGCTTATTAACCAACTCAAGGATGTGGCTCCAACAATACAAAAGTCCATAGCTGAGTGTACGGAGAAAGTGAATAATATATCCTCAAATATTCCACCAATGCCCAAGCATCATGGTCGGGCAACCTCACCCATGCAGGCTCAGAGTAGTGGAAGGACCTTGGTTAGTGTGGACAAATGCTTGTTTTACGTGTAGCATTATGCAGAATTCCTTCGCCAGAACTTATTTTTTCACTTTTTTTGGGTCAAATAATAGGAAAGTAGTTCAGATGATGCTACAGAAGTAACTTCCAAAATGTCTAGTATGCAGCTTGACAAGGTGTCTGCCAGTCTTGCATTAAAATTGCCACAATTATTCAGTTTGACCCCAAATTCTTCAGGGAAAGGGGGAAATGTGCAAAAGAGACGAACCTTACCTCAAACCAACCAAATGGAAAATATACCAGGGAGAAATTCTTCGGATCAGCCTTTGTCAAGTAGTCGCATAGAAAACACATCGCAAGGTTTGATGCATTTCTTGCCCCCTTCTTCATGTCCTGCTGCATGCATAGAATCTTGATGGCCTGCTGAAGGCATCTCATTTATCAGTTACAGAAGAATTTGCCTTTGAATTGCTTCATGTGGAGAATTTGAGTCTTGGTTTTGTGTATTTGTAGATAGTGATAATTCTTATGTTCAAGACTTGAAAAGATCTGTAAGAGAAGCAGCTCTATCTACACACTCCTTGAATTCCGAATCATCTCGTGACAGCAACTCTGATGAAAGTTCTGAGCACTTCTTCTTACCTCTATCAGCCACTGGGTTTTCTCGTTCCGGTCTAGAAAATAAAATGGCTTCGAGAAAGAGTAAGAGGCTATTTACATCTCACAAGGACACTGCCTTGATTGAGAATCAAATTACTAATGGTGAAGCTGGGAGCAAGTTCAATGGTCTACCAGAAATACTGAATAATTTGGATTCTCTAACTGATTACGACCATATAAACGGCTTTCTCTCTACAGCTGTCTCAGACGGTGCAATATCTGATGCACAGGGGTCTTTTTATGACATTGAGGAACCTCATGATCAGGTCTTCTCACCCCCTTTGCTAATTGACACATCCCTATTAGCTGATTCATATGAGGATTTACTTGGTATGTCACATTCTTTTTCTATCACACACCTCTTTGCAATTTGCTTTTTGGTTTAACATGCAAGTACTCTGATTTTTTTTTATAGGATGGTGTTTAAAGTTTTAGCACATGGATTAAGAAAATCATTAAATTGCCTTAATTATAGTATTATTTTACTAAAATATCCATAAAATAATTTTTTGGAATATGAACCGCTTTGTTAATTTTATTGTACTTAACATTGAATGAGTGGACTTAGAAAAAATTATTAACTTTTTTCTTAAAATGACTACTATTTTGAAACAAAAGAACTTTCCTCAAAGGACATCCTTTCACAAACAGATGGAGTATAACGTTCGAGCTTCAAACACGAAATGCCTTGTAGAGTGCTAGGCTAGCATGCTCTGCATATCTCAGCTAAAGGATTTTTTCATACCTTAATGATATTTGTATCTTTTGTTATTGGATTTTTTTCACTGGTATAAGCATTTTTAAGCCTATAGACTTGTGAAGGTTGTTCTATCAAATCCTTGTGTTTTCATTTTGTTTGATTGAGCCCTCAAACAATTATTTACATACGCATTGCCGATCTATTTAACAGGAAATGCATCATTTCTAATTGTATTCCACCTGTTGTATGGGTCCTCAATATATATATACATTATATTTTGAGGGCTCAACCTAGTTAAAGAGTTGTTTGAGGGCTTTATTAAACAAAATAAGAATAGGAGGTGAATAGAAAAATATAACAGGTTCATGGGGTTTGAAATGCTTCTTGCCTAATTTCCCCCCATAATATTTACATTTTACAGATAAGTTTAATTAATGTTTTTTGCAGCTCCGTTGTCTGAAACTGAAACTGCACTGATGGAACATTGAGAGAGTATCGAGGAGACGATTCGGCATTGTTGCATTGAGGTTTTTGAGGAGATAGTTTAGTCATTTGTGTTGGGTTTCCTTTTCTTTTTGATTTATTAATTGGGATATTTCTCCACACCCACTAGTATGTTGTATGATGGGGGTGATTGTATGTTTCCTTCTAGACCTCCTTTTGGATATGCTATTCTTTAAGGGGAAAAGGTGGGCCAATTCAGTGCTTGACAACACTTTGAACCGAGATGGCATCTGTTTTTGCAACTCATTTCTGAACTTTGGAGGCGACGGTGTACAGCAAATCAAAGCTAATTCTCTTGCATGGCTTCTTTATGGGGAATTTATTGCATTTCTAATGCTCAATCTACAACTGTATTGTGTATGCCTCCAGGTAACTTTCAAGATTGATTGTTGGTGAACTGATAGATGTGTATAACCAGGGAAAATTTGATTGTGTATTTAGGTAATTGATCACAATCAAGAAATTAATGCATTCATTTTTTTGTTCATTTTTGCTTTATACTAGAGGATTTTATTTTTCAATGATGCATTCAGTCTAGGAGTTATTGCAAGCTGCTGATTTTGGCCTTGTTCCTTGATGTGATATTTTATACCTTTTTATCTCTTGACGGCAAATATTATCCTCTTTAAATTACGACCTATCATTAAGGATGACCATGAGTCTTTGTATTTGATATTCAGAAATTGCCATTGGTGCAGAGGTCATCTCAAGTTTAGCGAAGATCCATGCTGTCACAACCCTGTTCACGTGTCAGATATTTTAATTGTGAATTTGTGAAGTGTTGTTGTTTTACACTTAGTAGTACATTTAAACCAATCAACAAATGAAATTGGGGCTTTGCTCAATTGCTTTCAGGTCACTTTATATGCGAGATGTTTGTTGGCTTCCATTGAATTGGTTGATTATTACAGGTTCTTTCTTTTCAAGTGAAGTTACTTTCAGTTAACTGTTGACATCTCACGTCACCAATCTAGGTCTTTAGATCTAAATAGAACTTCTTTTGCGAATTACTTGCTTTAGTCTATACGATTAATTTTCAATTTTTGAATTATTGACTTTAATGTGATTTTGCAGTGGTCCTTCTAGTTTCGCCCGAAATAAAAATAATTTCATTTTGGTAATATTATGACAGTGGAACGCAAAAGGAAATATGTGAATAACATGGTTATGTAGTTTGTACTTTCTACTTCTGATTCTTAGATTTAGAATTTTAGATCAGACGCTATTTGTTCAACAAGCAGAAACGAGTCGTTTGGTGTTGGAACTGGACATTTCTGTTTTTAACTAGAATTTGGTTTTGAAACACTATGTTTGGTCACTCTAATTATTTAATAAAATATTCTCAACCGTTGGAATGATTTTAGATCTTATTCCAAATTTTGCTTTCTTGCCCTAACGACCAATGTTATCATAACCGTACCGGATATCAAACCGGTGAAGCTACTGGTACGTGGTATTACCGGTTCAACCGGTGGTTACACTGGATTATTATTTTTTTAGAAAAAATATTATTTAAATAATAAATAAGCTTTTAAATTCATCAAACACAAGTTTCAAATGTTTAATACTCAAAATAATTTCATGAAATATCCTAAAAATTCGTCAATTTTAAATTTTAATGATAATTGATTTAAAATTTTAAAAATTTGAAAAATTTTGGTTTGGAACCGAACCGAACCAAATTAAACTAGTTTAGTTTGGTTCAATTCAAACCGAATGTATATTGGTTTGATTTTGGTTTTTATAATTTTTTTATGTTTGGTTTTTGGCTCGGTTCAACCGAACCGAATCCAAAACCAAACATAGAAAATTATAAAAACCGGTTTTGGACCGGTTCGTTGGTTTACTGGTTTTTACCGATCGAACCGGTCATCTCTGGTTTTATATAAAACCACCAATTTTAATCAAACCGATCGGATCCATGGCTGGTTCGAGTTAAAACCGGTCGAACCGGTCCGGTTTGCATAACATTGCTAACGAGTTTGAGGAACTGTAGTCTTTACGCAAGCAAAATCTTTTTCCGCATTTATTGAGAGAAAAGAACTACATTCTTTAAAGGAGAACCATGCAGCGCCAAATAATTTAATTTGGCTGTTGTGAAAAAAAAAAAATAGTGAAAATCATATGATAGTTTTCTATTGGGTATCGAACAAGATTGGAAAAACCTTTTTTTTTTTTTTTTTTTTTTTACCTCTCAGTTTAACCTTTTTAGGTTTTTTTTTTGCTTGAAATGGTAACAAAATTTCCATAGGCCAAGTGCTCAACTGTTTAAAATATTCTCTTATTGGGTCTCATTGGTTAATTGGTTGTTTGATGGAGACTGTAATTCTAGCATTAAGAAAGACGGAATTAAGAAGTACACCACCGCCTTAACAAAAAGCAGCGTTTATCCAAAAAAAGAAATTGGCGAAACATCTTTGGTTTTGTTGATTTGTATCTTTTATTTGATGATACGTAACGCACTATTCTAAAAGTAACAAAACGAGAGAGAGAGAGTAAAAAGTTACAATAATTGATGATCAGAATTCAAAACTTCGACTGATTTTTTTTTTTTATTTATTTTACCACTCGAATAAAAGACTTGCAAATCAACTCACAAGTGATTGGAAGCGTGAAGTGACGCGCTTCTGGAGAGCGTGGGAGTTTTGTCAAATCTCGATGATAAATCCATGCCAAAAAGAGGTTTTGGAACTTCCAAAACCAGCAGGGACATGCTTTCCAAGGTTGAGCAATCACCCACTCGCAGATGGAATGGCGCGTGAAAATCACAGCTTATCTAGCTTTTGCCTATTTCCACTTTTGACCTTTTCTGTCTTTTGTCAGATACGACGCGGTGTGAAGGGTATATTGGTCAAATAGTGTACTTGTATCTTTTATCTGGAGAAAATTAGAACTGAAAGGAATCTGACAAACAAAAGCAAACCGTGGTTTTGAGGTTGAAAATCTTGAGAAACTCTTTAAAAAACGAAGGAAGAAACTTTAGGAAGGAGAATGAGAAAGGAAGCTTACCCAGAAGAGTAAATTAAGCTGACATCAGTACTAACGACTACAATCAGTGATTCTCTTGTTAAATCGTTCAATTTCGATCCCCTTCTTGCTCCCAGCGCACGGATATTGGCAATTCAACTTTCTTTTATCTGTAAGTATGAGAGAAAGCAATAGCCGTTTCGTGGTCTTATTTTCCTTTTTCTCTTTGAATTTCTTTTAGTTATTCTTTCATCGTCTTTATTCTTCCATTAGTTATCGAATCTATGCCTTCCTTTTGTTTTTATTCGTTTAATTTGTTGTTTTATGGATTTTGTTTAGGGGAACTTTTGAATTTATCGGTTTTCCAGATCATACCCAGATCTTGTTGCTTTATGATCCAGTTAATTTATTTCCTATTCGTGGATAAGCAAACAGATAGAAGGAAAGGTGAATATTCATTATCCTTTTCTCTTTTCAGCCAAATGGAAGAGTCAGGTTATCTGGAGCTTGATCACATTATCTTAATCCGCAGAATTATCGAGTACTTTCTGATTTTCCAATTTTAATGCATGAGTACCTTTTTCCCCTTACTTTCTTTACTTTCCTTTTTGTTTGTAGAAGTATGAAGAGGTAGCATTGATTTTGGCGATGAAACAATTTGTTTTGTTTGTGTAATAGAATTGAATCACGTTTTATGTGCCGGCATTTGTTTTTGAAAATGCATGTTCTTCTGTGGCAGCTACAACGATATGGGATGGAGTATCACCTTTGGCTTGAGATAATTCTGGTGGTCTCGCTTGGGTGGTCTGGATAATTCTGTTTGCTGTGATTATTGTAACCTTTTCTTGGTGGAGTGTTGGTTGGATAGGTTCTGGAGTGTTGGAAGTGTAGATTTAACTGTCAAAGTAATGATCAAACAGATTCTTAATAGGCTCCCTAGGAAGCCATCAAAGTCGTCTGAGAATCGCGAGGGAGGGGGAACCTCAACTTCGTCATACAATTCCACTACTTCAAGAAACAGTGATTTATCTGGTAACCGATATCCAAACTCAAGTGCTACATCTTCAAATGTAGGACCTAGTTATGGCAGTAAGCTTGCCCAAGTTGTCAATGCAAAGCTGAACGGGAATCAGACTGTTGCTTCTTATGAGGCCTTGCCTAGTTTCAGAGATGTGCCTAATTCTGAAAAGCCGAACTTGCTTATCAAAAAGGTGAACTTATGTAGCGTTGTATTTGACTTTAGCGACCCTACTAAGAACTTTAAGGAGAAGGATATCAAGCGACAAATGTTGGTAGAGCTTGTGGATTATGTTTCTGCTGCAAATGGGAAGTTCTCAGAAACTATGATGCAAGAAATTGTTAAGATGGTTTCCGTAAATTTATTCAGAACACTTTCTTCACCACCACGTGAGAACAAAGTTTTGGAGTCTTTTGATTTAGAAGAGGATGAACCGTCAATGGACCCTGCATGGCCTCATTTGCAAGTTGTCTATGAATTATTTCTGAGGTTTGTAGCATCACCCGAGACGGACGCAAAATTGGCTAAGCGGTATGTAGATCATTCTTTTGTTCTCAAGTTGTTAGATCTTTTTGATTCAGAGGACCCTAGGGAGAGGGAATATTTAAAAACTGTCCTGCATCGTATCTATGGGAAATTCATGGTGCATCGACCATTCATCAGGAAAGCAATTAACAACATCTTTTATCGTTTTATCTTTGAGACTGAGAAGCATAATGGGATTGCGGAGTTGTTAGAGATTCTGGGAAGTATAATTAATGGGTTTGCCCTTCCATTGAAAGAAGAGCACAAGCTCTTCCTTGTCCGAGCACTCATACCACTGCACAAACCAAAATGCTTACCCATGTACCATCAGCAGTTATCATATTGCATTACACAGTTTGTAGAGAAAGACTGCAAGCTTGCTGATACTGTTATCAGGGGGATGCTAAAATATTGGCCCATTACAAATAGTTCAAAAGAGGTAATGTTCTTAGGTGAACTGGAGGAAGTTTTAGAAGCAACACAACCTGGAGAGTTTCAACGCTGCATGGTACCACTATTCCGACAAATTAGCCGATGCTTGAGTAGTTCGCATTTTCAGGTAGTTTGTTGTTTTACTTTTACCCATTGTCTTTTTTCTTACAATCTTTGGATCAACAGCAGACTGCAGAGCTATAGTTATTAGAATTCAAATTATTTACTCTCTATAATTTCTTTGTTACTTTACTTTGGTATTTCAGAATAGCATGTCTAAAAGGTTCCAATATGGGTAGTAACTGCTGGAAAAGGCCCTAACTCAAAGCCTGAATTGGAAAATAATGTTAAAGAATTGAAAAAATATGTCAAGGAAACAAATCTGAGCAAGTTCTTGACCCATCTGGTCTATTGAGTTGGTCATGAAACAGAAAGTGTATCACTTGATTCCTTTACCATTACCAGTTCCAATCATTTAGAAATGATGTAGAATTTTGAAGCTCAGAGAGGTCAATGGCGCTCTCTCTTTGTCTACCTCTTGTATTGTCCTTATTTTGATCTGTTGAATCTTCTGAATAAGTTGTGGTAACTATTTTGGGCCCTTTGAGAAACTGATGGGAGAGACTCCAGTTGTCAGGTAAGTGGATTAACAAGTCAGGTATTATCGGATGGCAATGTATGAGACAGATATGAAAACATCAAAATATGGTTTATTGACTCCGCATGACTATCTCTAGTGGTGGTAACATACAATTTATCACAAAAGGAAAATCGGGTGTCAATGAAAGGTCTTTGGAGTGACAATTAATATCATGCTTATAAATAGCAACTTTCTTTGCTGTTAGAGTTAAGCCAGAAGATCCATGTCATGTGGGTGTGTTTGTAAAGCCCGGTATTTTGGATTTTGAAGCAGTACTTTTTGTTATCTCACTTTAGAGGTTGTAGGTGATTTTGAAAAGTTGGTTAATTGATGTTAGCTATTTGAATAAATGAATTCCTAATTGTACAACCTGTCTGTTTGATCATCCTAGTTTTGAAACTTAGGCGTTCCGTTATCAATATAGATCATTCCACCTGCTTGAAACAATACTTCCTTGGAATGTGGATAGGATTTGAAGTACACTGCATGTTGTGTTGCTTTTTATAATGATGGAGCTGGTCTTGTGATGATTATTCAGAATAATGCTTGGATTCTGATTCATGATTTCAATGGGGAGGATTTTTTACATAACTTCTAGGATTATAATGTAGCTAGAGACTCTAATATTCATTTTCAGTTGTGAATAATATTGCTAGAGACAAGACTTGATTTTCATGCCCTTCCTTCAATACATTTGCTTCCATTTAAATATTTAAGTTAGTTTGGAAGGCATGCATTGATACAAGGGAATTGGTGAAAGTGGCAGGAGGTGGTAGGTTTGGCAGTGTTTCTTTGAAACTGGGGGACACAATCACTTGGTTTCAATCAGAAAGATTTTCTTTGCAGTGTAGCTTGTTTGTTAACAAACTGTGTTATTAAGTGTATACATAAGCTTTTCTTTCATGTACTTTTTGTCTAACTTTGTCTATCTCACCTCAACATTGAAACTACTTCTATCATTGGAGGGCGGTTATCCAAAAAGTAAGCTTTATTTTGTTCAAAAGTGAGTAATCGTCGAAAGTGTGTATTTGTTACTTGATGTCAAGTTTTTTCAAATACTACAGTCACAAAAAGAGTTGTAATTAATGAAACTTTATTGGAAAGTAGAGAAATGCCATACTTGTTACAGTAACAATGCCAAGGCAGGTGAATGTTATTCGGGTGTCTGGAATAAAGGATAAAATCTAATACAGATGAATGTATCGAATGGAGGATGGCATGGAAGAAAATCCGCGAGCAGCTAAAAAAAAAAAAGATTAAGCTGACTAGAGCAAAGATCACTGTATACTGGTG
This sequence comes from Euphorbia tirucalli, assembly GCA_039660915.1. NCBI lineage: Eukaryota > Viridiplantae > Streptophyta > Magnoliopsida > Malpighiales > Euphorbiaceae > Euphorbia > Euphorbia tirucalli. The sequence goes on from CM077638.1 coordinate 11,218,526, forward strand.
GGAAAAGGAAATAGATTCCATACTGAATCTTACTTCTAATGGAGAGAAAGGACGCAAAGGAGTTTGATCATTTGATTGGATATCAAGGTTCAGTTAATTATCTATTATCTGTGCTCTTTCTGAAAAATTGTCATAAGAGCAATTTCTTGATTTCCTTGGCATGTCTAATTGTCTACTGTGATCTTTTTGAATTTGGCTGTATTTCACTTGACCAATTTTTTCCTTCTGCTGCTCTTTTTGTTCTTGAGGATGTGTAGCTGCTGCTTGATTTCTTTTCACATTATTTCTTCTCTACCTCATCTCTCTGATCAGAATCTGTTTTGTTTCAGGTGGCAGAGAGAGCTTTGTTCTTGTGGAACAATGATCACATTGAGAATTTGATTAAACAGAATCGCAAAGTTATACTGCCGATCATCTTCCCAGCCTTAGAGAGAAATTCAAGACAGCACTGGAATCAGGCAGTTCAAAGCTTGACCCTAAATGTCCGCAAGATATTCTTTGATGTTGATCCCGAGCTCTTTGATGAGTGCCTTCTCAAGTTTCAGGAAGATGAAACCCAGGAAAAAGAGATGAAGTCTAAACGTGAAGCCACATGGCGACGCTTAGAAGAAATTGCTGCAATGAAAGCAACAAGTAACCAGGCAGTTCTTATCTCCCCAAGAAACGCTGCACGTGCACCATCTGGGTAGAGAATCGAGTAAATTTCCACCTGCCATTGCTCGCTTTTTAATCCGATTGGAAGTTGGTGCAAAATGCAAACCATGGATGGAAGGTTCAACTGAGGTGAAAAATCAGAACGGAACAGTTGATTGATTCTTGCTGATTCACCTTCTTCAGGAGTAACAGTTTGCTGGATAATTAAAAGAACAGATGGTGAAAGGTGAGATTGTTACATACAGAATTCCATTTTGGTAAAACCTCAAGTCAAATGGGAGAAATAAATGGGAGCTGCAGAATGCAATTTTGGGAGTAATATTTAATATGGTTGATGTGTTTTTAGAAAGTTGAGAAAGCAAGAATGAAGTCAATGTACAATTGTTTATTGAATTTGGTTTAATGGAAAAATATTATTGGGGAATATCCTTGAACACAAAATGGAGTTTAGTTCTTGATTTGGAGACCTATGTTGAATGATGGCAAATCAAAATGGAACAGGTGGCCATTGTCAACTCCCAGTTATTTGGGCCATAATGTATGGGCAAGGAATTCAAATCTTGGTATAGCCCTAATTTAATCCTGTTAATGGTTATAATAAGGGAAAAATCCTAAACCTTGAAATTGTAATTTTTGTAGTTTGAAATTAAATTTTTTGCAGTTTACTATAATCACATGAGACATATAATAAAACCGCAATTTATCTACGATTACATAAAAATTGTTTTTAAACCTATTAAAAAGTAGTACTTCCTCTGTTGCTAGATATACGTCATTTTAGTTTTTTTGTTTGTTCCTTTTTATATATCTTTTTATATTACCTATGCACGTTTGATCTTATTTTTTCAAATTTATCCTTACTTATTTTAAAAAAGTTGTTTAACATTAATTGAGAATAACATATAGTAATTAAAAACAAAAAGAATTTTATTAAAGTAAATTAGTCATTTTAATAGCTTAATTAATTATTTATTGATTTTAGTGAACAACTTTAAACGACGTATATGTTAAGTAAGTGAGTTTCAAATTCAACAAACTTTTCTTTTGTAAGTAAGTGTGACTACAATTAATAGTTTAAAGCAATGTTATCATAACCGTACCGGACATCAAACCGGTGAAGCTACTGGTACGTGGTACAACCGGTTCAACCGGGTAATACCGGTGGTTATATCGGATTATTATTTTTTTAAAAAAAATATTATTTAAAAAATAAATAAGCTTATAAATTCATCAAACACAAGTTTCAAATATTTAATACTCAAAATAATTTCATAAAATATCCTAAAACTTCATCAATTTTAAATTTTAATGATAATTGATTTAAATTTTAAAATTTGAAAACTTTTGGTTTGAAACCAAACCGAACCAGAACCAAACAAAACTAATTTAGTTTGGTTCAAGTCAAACCGAATGTATATTGGTTTGATTTTGGTTTTTATAATTTTATATGTTTATTTTTTGGTTTGGTTTAAAACTTCATCAATTTTAAATTTTAATGATAATTGATTTAAATTTTAAAATTTGAAAAATTTTGGTTTGAAACCAAACCGAACCAGAACCAAACAAAACTAGTTCAGTTTGGTTCAAGTTAAACCGAATGTATATTGGTTTGATTTTGGTTTTTATAATTTTATATGTTTATTTTTTGATTCGGTTCGGTTCGGTTCGAACGAAACCAAACCGTCGAACCGAACCGAATCAAAACCAAAGATAGAAAATGGTCAAAACCAGTTTTTGACCGGTCGAACCGGTCATCTCCGGTTTTTTATCAAACCATCCATTTTAATCAAACCGACCGGACCCGTGGCCGGTTCGCGGTAAAACCGGTCGAACCGGCCCGTCTGGTCCGGTTTTCACAACCTTGGTTTAAAGTGTTAAACCAAAAAGTAAGAGCCTAATAAATAAAAATTGCAAACTTTAAAAGCCTATTAATGCTTTTTATTTCGACGAATTAATGTCAGTAAGTGAATGGGTTTTATAGTTATTAGTTACCGTCTTTCTTGGCCTACCAATAACATAGATTAGACTTTCATGGAATATTTTACAATGTTTTTATCATTTTTCAGGACAATAAATGACTTATCATTATGGGTGTCAAACCGGATTATGACACGGTAAGGTAACACGATTATGTGGATCAGTGGTAAAAATCGGTTAACATGTTTATTCCACCCAATAAGGAGATCGTATTAGTATTAACCTTATACGTGTTACCAAAACAAACCAATACAACACAAATATGATACGATAATTCATTTTAACAACCCTCTTCTTATTATATTCATGGTTAATGATTTTAATATTATCATTTTTGTGAATAATTTCTTTTCCCAGGTGAAGAAAGAGTGGATAAAAACTTATAAATATTAAGGGTTTCCTTAAATGACAGATTTTGAGGTGTTAGGAAACCAATGGTTAAAAGTAACCCTCATTTGGGATAAATGATATTGAAAGGTTAAAATTAAATAAAGACATTTCAAGAGTTAAAACATTCTATTTTTCTCCAAATTTCTAACACCCCGATTTGGAGTGTTAGGAATGGTCAAAATTTTGAAAAGACACAACTAACATACTCCCTCCGTTTTTAAATATTTGTCACTTTAGGATTTTTACTTTAGTTTTTTTTATATGTTATTTTAGATTACCAATGCATTTTTTGCAATATTTTCTCATATTTACCCTCATTAAAAGTATGAGAGAAGTTCAGTACTTAATGCAAATAAGTCTTAATAATTAAGAAGGAAGATAATTTTAACATAGAAAATAGAGCTTTAGTACAAAATTATTAAGGGTAAATTAGTCATTTTAATAACACAATTAATAATTTATTGGTTTTCATGATTAATCTTAAGTGACTAATATTTGAAACCGGACGGAGTAACATTTTAATACAAATAGCAATTTTTGTCCTCACCTTAATTATAATAAATGGGTAATTCTGTAATTTTCTCATAAATTCATAATTTATAAAACCTTCAAAACAAACAAGAATGGTAAAAATCTTTATAAACCTTTCCTTTGCTCCCAAACATGCAATGGTAAAATCTTTTAAAATTATTCCCTTCCTTTCTATTTCATTAATTACTCTTCATACGCTCTGTAAGCGCCGGAATTTTCCGTCTTAAAAAAAATCACGTGTGTCACACGACTGTAATCTCGGAGCAGGTGCAGCAGACCATACCCATTACATAAAAAAGCTGAGTTGATTTTGAGAGCATTAATTGCTCCTGTTCTTGGCTTAAGAAATCCAAAATAAGAGAAGAAAATGAGAGATGATTACGGACTCTGGGACTTTGGTTTAAGAAATCAGAGAGACAATTTAGAGAGACAATTGGGGAAAAAGGGAAGAAAAATAAAAAAAACTCAACTTCAATCATTCTTTTTCTCTTATTTTTCTTCTTAATTCTCAAGTGTTTAGATTAAAAATCTATTAGAAATCAATAGGTTAATAACTGGACACTTTAAATTTAATCAATTTCGGACTAAAAACTCTAAGAATCCCTAACATTTTGTAGATTTTGGACTCAACTTCTTAACCTCAACTCAAAAGGAGAAAAGAGCAATTTGAAGTGGATTGGTGCGTCGCCAGGAGGTCATTCCTACGGTGGATTAGCACCAAAGAGGTAAATACACTTCATTCCCTCATTTTCTAGTGCTTTCTGGGTGATTTGGTGTGTTTTTGTGCATTTAAGTTCATTTTTCTTTTATTCCGTTCCTGGAAATCAAGAACAGTCGTACGACTGTTCTTGAGTTGATGAACAGTCGTACGACTGTAAATACAGCCGTACAAGTGTTCTTGATTTCCCGCAATTTCTTTCAGTTTTATTTTGAATAATTTTGGCAAAATCCTGAAATTGGAGGATTTACAGTCGCACGACTGTAAGTACAGTCGTATGACCGTAATTACAGTCGCACGACTGTATTGCTCGTCCAAGATCAGAATTTCCAGAATAATCCAGAAAAATTCCAAAAAATCCCTAAAGATTCAGAAAATCAGAGAATCACCAAAAATGAATTTTGTTATGTCCATTCACTACCTTAGATTTAATTTTCAGTGAAATTGTATTTAGAACAATACCACGACGGAGACCTGATTCTACCGAAAACCGACCCACCTCACATGTTAAATTAAATTAAACCGGAAAATAAATCGTTTTCAAAATGATTTTCTTATAAAACCAAAATACAGGGACGTTTCAAAATGTTTTACAGGTCTAATCGGGCCGGCTAGCCTAGCCGATCCGATTATCCCCCTAAATGCATGTTCCCGAATCCTTAAAATCGCAATTCTGTCCTGTTTGAGTCCTACTTGTGGCGTATCGTATATTGTGCTAACCCTTTGTTTTGCAGCTTTTAATTCTTTTATTTTTATTTTTGATGTATTTAATAGATTAATACGTGTATTTTAGGGAATTGTAAATTTTTAGATTATCGTGTATTTTAGGCGGTTGTAAAAGTGAGGTTGAGAGTTTTTATTTTTGTTCGATTGGGTTATAAGCTATTTAATTATTCACTGCTTACTTTTATTTCTATTTTATCTGTATGCGCGCTGTATGTTTAACTTAATGCAATAAAATTGACTTCAGAATTTGAAATACCATACTTGAACATTGGCCAATTTTTATTTTGATTAGACACGAAATAGGGGACTTGTCCGGACCTAGATCTTTGGATAGTGTGACGGCCGCTCAGCTACACTAAAATTTCCCGGTTGAGTTGAGCCGGGTGGCGACTCCTACACCATGTATCGAGACTTAGGTCTCTATTCTTTTACGAAAACACTTAATTTTCTAAAAATGAATTTCCATTCTAAAAACCCCACGCTAGGGAGGGGTTCGCCCGAGATTGTGGAGCCCCTTCCGAAAGGGAGTCCGCGTTCCGTCGAAAACGTCGTCCGTTCACACCCTCCATCCAAATAGGGCGTAAGGGGGTGTTTGGCATACTAAAAACATGCTATAGAATGAGAATGATACCTTTATTATTTTTTGTTTAGATAAATTTCACTAAGGGGATGTTTGGTTTAGACTTGAAGATCGGAATTGGAATCAGAAACGGAATGATACAGAATTGGAATTGGAATCGGAATCGGAATCGCCATTTATCAATTTTATTTGGTTAGTCTGGAATCCGAATTAAATTTCCTGCTGTAATTTTTCTATTTTTGTTCTTTAGTATCAACCAAAAACAATAATAACCTTTTCAATATTTTTATTAAAAACTAAGCTTAAAACATAAAGTATTATTAAATTATATGATAATAATAATACTATATCATTTTCAGTCAAAGAATCATACTATATAATTGTTGTAGTATTATTTATAAATTATATTATACTATATTATATAATATTACGTATTGTTTATTATTACAGTAATTAATATAAAATTATATGTGTATGTATATTGGAAGTGGGAGGTCTTAAATTTCCCTTGGAGAATTTCGATTGAATGAGAAAATATTTGTGGGTGTTAATGAAATCTAAATTGTATATGTTGATGGTTGGAAAAAAAAAGAGTATAAAAAGCGAGAAAATTAACAAAGAAAAATAGATAGTGGTGGAATGAAAATAGTTGATGTGGGATAGTAGGGGAATGGTTGATTCCCATATATAGAAAAATAGCATTCCCATTACTTAGGAGGTGTTTGATTCAAACTTTGGAGTCGGAATCGAAATGATACAGAATTAGAATGGGAATGATACGGAATCAGAATCCGAATCATCATTTATTAATTCTGTTTGGTTTTTGTGTGGTATCGGAATCTAACTCCCATTTTTTCTTCCTTTTACGTTAAATGAAATATAATATATTTTTAATATGATTTTATTTGAACAATCTTTTAACAAATTTAAAAAATATGCTTAAGATGTAAAATACTATTAAAAAATTCTATATATAATAATAATAATAATACGATATAATGTTTGTTTATTTTTTATAATTTGTATTATATAATATTTTTATGAACGTAATATTTAATAATAATTAACATAAAATATCAAAGAATATATATATATATCCGCATAAAACAAATTTTATGGAGTTATACAAAAAATTTTCAGTTTGTATTGATAATACTAATAGATTGGTACAAAAATGAAAATTGTGGGCATTGAAATTTTTTTTTTTCAAAGAAAAACTAATAAAATGGAAGTTACAAAAGATAGTGGGAGTGGAATCAAGTTGATTGATGTGAGGGAGTGGGAGAATCATTGATTCCCATATAATGGGGAATCGTATTCCCATTATTAGGTTAAATTTAAGCTAACAAACATCATTAAAGAGAATTAAGCATTTTTATTCCCATTCTATGGTATAAACTTGCCATACCAAACATTTCTTAATTAATTTGTTATTTCATCATCCCAGTTTTAACCCATTAATTTAAGTAGCAAAAGTTTAAATCCGTGAATTTTCAGTTCTCATATAATTATGTCAGCGTTCATATAGTTTTTATTTCTCACAATAAGAGAGAATTTTTTTATTCCTAAAATCAAATAAACTTAAAATAAATTGTTAAATTAAATTAATTTTTTGTGTCAGCGCTATTAATGATCAATAAAGTTTAGAATCAGTGTATTCGTGCCCACTGAATATTACTTTGTATCAATAAATTCATCGAATTTTTATTTCTAAAATTACTCATCTAAATATATTAAATTTTGACATTAAAATAATGATATGATAAGTCAATAATAAGATTGGTCTGTTAGTGCGGTATAATATTTATCCTAATTAATTTGTTAACAAATTTTTTATATAGTATTGTGTACGTGGATGTTATATCAATAACACCTATTAAATTTTTTTTTTTTTTTGAATTGATCGGAGATTAAGTGTGATTTTACAATTGATCTTTCTAGTGTTAGATTAGATTTGGACAAATTGAAGTAAAAATGATTTTACCGATAAAATAACGAGTACCAACGGAGAAATTCCAAACTCAAAACTTCAGCCAGAGTGTGAATAATTTTTTGGGAAATTATCAAAATTACCCTCGTTTCAGTGTTTCTTTTGATATTTTACCCTTTTTTATTTACATTATTACGTTTTTTTCAGATCTGTATCTTCTTTACGTTCCTTTTTTAATTCTTCCCTTTTTACGTTTTTTTCAGTCTCTTCTTTGCCTCTGCTCCATCTCTCTTTCTAACCCTACAACTAAAGACCTCACACCCAATGAAGCATCGATCACTGCAATTGCAAGACTTGATGCGGCGAAAGGGGATGGAGATTACGCTAAGAAAAGGTAAGTAAGTCTCGCCATTGATGAAGAAAGTTACGATCTCTCCAGTGCAGGCTTGAAGTTGGATCAAAGAATCCCAGCAATTGCCTGATTCCTCGTCTAATTTCAATCGAGCCATCAGATTTGAGCTTGAGCTGGACATCTTGCCCAAGGGACGTGCCGTGGCATTGTAATTCAATCCAGCTGCTAAGAAAGCAAAGAGAAGGACGTAATTGAGATTTGGAGCCATTTTTTCAGAGGAATAATTGCAGAAGTAAGTAATTTACTCATAGACTGACGCACATTTTGCACGAATCAGCTATTTTACTCATAGACTGACGCACATTTCTGCATTCTTCTCAAAATTTCTGTGTCTTGCGAAGCCCCTATTGCGGGAAACTGAGATCGAAACCCTTTTTTGGATTTGAAATTGAAGGGTCGTGAGACAAAAACCGGTGAGTTTTCCCCCATTTCAATATTATTTTTATGTGAAGAAGTTGACAAGTTCAATGAAGCTGTCCAGAAAATTGTAGGGATGGGATTCGATCCAGCCAAAAGTAGTTTTACCCAAGCAGTGCCTCTGCCTTTACAAATGTCCAGAAAAACATGGGCTGCTAAAGCCGATAATCTTTTGAGTTGGGGCCTGTCTGAAGATCAAATTTGCTCAGCTTTAATAAAGAACCCCACGTTTTTTGGAATTGTCTGTGAAATTAATGAAGGAAAAGATGAATTTTTTAGTGCATGAATTTTATAACTGCAGCACTAGATCAACTGCGCTTGTTGAATTAGAGACATCTTGTAATCACTTCTGAATATGTTGATCAGCCCAATTTCTTATTGTCACTGCTATTATGCTGTTAAAATGTTGTCAATTACTAGTGTTGATGCAGCAGTAATTTGTCTCAGCTAAATAATCTACAGATGATTCGATGTCATAGACACTCTTAGTTAATGCAATGTCCAGAACAAACTAACACTGTTGGCCAATATTGCAGGCATTCAAAAAGTTATATGAACAAGTTGGTCTTGGATGGGTGTACGCCATTACTAAATATGAACCTGTAAGTCCAATACAACAGTTATGATGTGTCTATAGCTCCCCTTGAAGCCGTGTTTTTGTCTTCTTAGGAATGAGGCAGAATCATTTTGTTTTCAGATTGGAAGACTGGCCAATGCAATATATGGTGTTTGGGCTAAATATCGTCTACTAATTACAGGTATGAATTAGCTCCTGTAATGGACTTGTGCATTGCTGTTATCTATCTTCTATAAATAGGCTTGATAAATAGAATCTTTGTTTTTTTTTTTTTTTTGTCTTCTAACAATGATTTTCGCATGAATCTTTGTTAATATCTTTGAAATTCACTCATATCTCTAGCGTTTCATGTTGCACCGACGATTATGATAAGATCATATAGTTTTGAATATTGTCATAGCTAATATGCCAAATTATGTAGATAAATTCTCTGCAATTATGAAACACGCATAAATTTCTTGATATGAGGTGTTTGGTGTTTGATTGCAGGGTGAATTATGTAAAGATAGCAGTGATTGCAAGATGTGAAGTCTCCTCAAAGTTAGTGTGATTAGGATCTTGATGGTGAACAAGTAATGTAACATTTTACATTATTGTTAAGAGTATATCTTTACAAATCCAATTGGCCTGTGTTGCAATTTTGGCTGTTTCTTCCTTAATGTGTTTTCCTCTCTTGGTTACTAATGTGAAATTCTAGTAAGAGGAATTTTACCTGTGAGTTTTGCCAAAGAGATATTATCTCATGGTTAAAGTGATTTCATAATTCTCAGAAAGGTCTTTTTTTACTTAAATTGATTCTGAATTAGCTCCTTCATGGTTTTAAAATTGTGTCCCCTTGAGCTTACCACATAGATAATATATTCCACCATTTTCATGTCTTTGAGTATAAGCTTGCTGATTTTGGTGCATGTGGCACTATGATGGAGTTTTTTGTTATGACCTGTAGAATCAGTAGGTACTGAATATTGGTATCTTTTAGACTGTTGGTAGTTACCAACTTTTGTAGTGATAGTTACCAACTTTTGCAGTGATCTCCAAGAATTGAAGGTTGACAGCGAAGATAAATATTCCTGAGCTAACCCAACAGATGTGGGACGCCAAAAATATGATGTGTGCAGCTGATCCTCGTCATACTTTGTTGAGTTGATCCCCAACAATGTCAAGTCAACCGTTTGAAACATTCGCCCAACCGGACTGAAGATGGCACTTTAGGACTGCATTTCAATTTTGGGACTGCATCTGTACTTAGGATTGTATTTTTCGGATTGCAATTTTGGGACTGCAATTTTGGGATTGCACTTATATTGTTATATACTATTATACATTGGTTATACGCTGTTTATACATTGTTATACGCTGTTTATACATCGTTTATAAACTGTTTATACATTTGTTATACACTGTTTATACATTTCTTATACATAGTTATACATTGTTATACCTTCTAATATATTATTATACATTGTTTATATATCGTTTATACACTGTTTATACATTCTTTATACACTGTTATACATTGTTTATACATTGTTATACACTGTTTATACACTTCTTATACATAGTTATACATTGTTATACCTTCTTATATATTATTATACATTGTTTATACATTGTTTATACACTGTTTATACATTCTTTATACACTTCTTATACACTGTTCATACACTTCTTATACGCTGTTATACATCGTTTATACACTGTTTATACATCATTTATACACTGTTTATACATTATTTATACACTTCTTATACACTGTTGTATACTATTATACACTGTTTATACATTGTTTATACATTATTTATACATTGTTTATACATTATACAGTGTTTATACATTGTTTATACATTATTTATACACTGTTTATACAATTCTTATACACTGTTATACATTGCTTATACATTGTTTATACACTGTTTATACTTTGTTTATATACTGTTTATACATTGTTTGTATACTGTTATACACTGTTTATACATTGTTTATACACTGTTTATACTTTGTTTATACACTGTTTATACATTGTTTGTATACTGTTATACACTGTTTATACATTGTTTATACTCTTCTTATACACTGTTTATACACTTCTTATACACTGTTTATACACTTGTTATACATTATTTATACATTATACACTGTTTATACATTATTTATACACTGTTATACATTGTTTATACACTGTTTATACACTGTTTATACATTATTTATACACTGTTATACATTGTTTATACACTGTTTATACATTGTTTATACACTGTTATACATTATTTATACATTATACACTGTTTATACACTATTTATACACTGTTATACATTGTTTATACACTGTTTATACATTATTTATACACTGTTTATACATTATTTATACACTGTTATACATTGTTTATACATTGTTTATACATTGTTTATACACTGTTTATACATTGTTTATACACTGTTTATACATTATTTATACACTGTTTATACATTATTTATACACTGTTATACATTGTTTATACACTGTTTATACATTGTTTATACACTGTTATACATTATTTATACATTATACATTGTTTATACACTGTTTATACATTATTTATACACTGTTATACATTGTTTATACACTGTTTATATACTGTTTATACATTATTTATACACTGTTATACATTGTTTATACACTGTTTATACATTATTTATACACTGTTATACACTGTTTATACATTGTTTATACACTGTTATATATTATTTATACATTATACACTGTTTATACATTATTTATACACTGTTATACATTGTTTATACATTATTTATACACTGTTATACATTGTTATACACTGTTTATACACTTCTTATGCATTGTTATACATTATTATACACTTCTTATATATTATTATACATTATTTATGCATTGTTTATACACTTTATACTTTGTTTATACACTGTTTATATAATCTTTATACCTTAAGATACATTATTATAGTGATTATACCTTAGTTATTCCTTATTTATACCCTAAGATACATTACTATATTGATTATACCTTAATTATACCTTAGTTATACTTAAGATACACTATTACAGTGATTATACATTAGTTATACCTTAGTTATACACTATTACATTGATTATACATTAGTTATACCTTAATTATACATTAAGATACACTATTACAGTGTTTATACCTTAGTTATACCTTAATTATATATTAGTTATACATTAAGATACACTATTACAATGATTATACTTTATTTATACCTTAATTATACCTTAGTTATACCTTAATATACAAAGGTAAAATTAGTTATACTTTAGTGAAAAAAATATGTCGGAAAAAGTATATACATATGGACTTTGTTTCGAAGATAAAAAAAAAATAAAAAAAACTTTCTAAAGTCACGTGACAAAAAAATAAACGGATTGAGAGATAAATGCAAAAGTAGATTAAAAATTATAAAAAGAGGAGAGAGAAACGTTAACAAAATAGAGAAGGTATTTTGGAGATTTTGATTTGTGTTTTGTTGTTTAATTTGTTCATCAATCACGTAAACATGATAATTTTTGTTTTAGGTATTTTTGAAATTTTGAAAAGTTTTTAAGGTATTTATGCAAACTTTTCCTTTTGAGGTAAAAATGTTATTTGGTGCCAAAAAGTATGTATTTATGTAAAATGCCCTAATTTTTTTTGGGTAGAAAATGCTTCATAGTACATGAGATAGGGTCCAAGTAACGAATTCCAAGGCGCGCCCGTGGCTGTCCCACGCTTCAGTTTCCCGTGCAAATTATGAATTTTTTATTTTTTTTTTATCTCCAAGGCTCCTACTTTTTACTTTTTAATTACAAGACAATAAAAAGAATAATTCACAAATGTACTTCATATTTTTATTTATCTCAATTGATAATTTTAACATTATTTTCTTAAATATAATTCTTTTTTTTTTTTTTTTCTAATTTTCAAGATATCCTAGACCGTTATGGTCAATAGTTTATGAAAGATAATTTTCTTTTTCAAATCACAAATTTATTAAGTATCCAATTGAAGAAAAAAAATGTTTGGAGAAATTATGTGGGAATAAATAATTGTTATTAACTTCGTTTTAAATAATATTGGTATCTTCAATTTTTTGAATGTATGGAATTGGTATATTTAATTTGGATTTAATTTAGGAGTAATATTTTTTACAACATAGAATTGCATTTTGAGAGGTTTTAATATTTTTAAACAATAACTGAATCAGAGATTGAGATTGAAAATTAAATCCGACCATATTATTGATTGCAGAATTTAAGAAAGAGTAAAAAAGTTGGAGAACAGAACAGACATCAATTTGTTCTTAATTAAATATGAATACAACTCATTTGTGAAATTCAGGAAAAGTACAATCTATTGATATGTTTCTGAATCTCAGCAACCCAGAAAGTACTTCCACGTACATTTCATACTCCAAATCTTACAGCTGCCACGTCATCACCTGGAATTTTCACCCCCTGAATAAAAATATAACCCAATAACATAAACAATAGCGACGGCCCATCATCATCCACCTAAGCTCATCTTCATCCTCCCTCCCTCCCTCTTTCTGTCGCCATTGAAACTGGAATTGAAATCCAAATCCAAATCCAAATCAACCTCTCTGCTCCCCTAATCCTTCAAAAACCCTAATTCCCAATGTGAATTCCCCATTTCTACTCCGCCAATGCGTATCTAATCATACTCTGCATCCAACTCTTTTCCCTCATTATCAACTACCAAAAAGGGAGGGAGAAATGCCAAGCGTGGCTGTCAAGTTGTATAGTGTCTTCTTCAAGTTCCTCTTGAAGCACCGATTACAGAATCGGATCCAGACTCCGCTTGATGATTCTAATGCGTTTGGCGTTACTACCCGACCCGAAGAATCTGTCGCCTCAGCTAACCCTTCCTTCACTGATGGCGTCGCCACTAAGGATATTCATATCGACTCTTTCACCTCACTTTCTATACGGATCTTTCTCCCCGAGTCTGCTCTTAATCCGCCTGATCCCGATTCCAACCACCAATCTAAAGCTAAACCCAGGTCTACCCATGGACCACTTCATTCTGATCAAATTGATAGCTCCGCTTCCCCCTCTCCCAAATTGAACATCCATATCGTACGCCGGAATAGCCTCGACCCTTCTACTACTCGTTCCAGTTCGGGAGCGTTGCCCAAGGAAGAGTTTAGAAGGATCAGCTATGGCTGCAGCAATGACATCGAGAACTTGAATTTGAGATCGGACGGTGCCGGTGGCGTGTATAGGGGGTACTCACCGCCCGTTGATAAATCTCGGAGATTGCCTATAGTGTTGCAGTTTCACGGTGGTGGATGGGTGAGTGGGAGCAATGATTCCGCGGCCAATGATTTATTTTGTAGAAGGATCGCCAAACTCTGCGATGTGATGGTTGTGGCCGTCGGGTATAGATTGGCGCCAGAGAATAAGTACCCAGCAGCATTTGAGGATGGATTGAAGGTTTTGAATTGGTTGGGGAAGCAGGCAAATTTGGCGGAGTGCAGTAAATCTATGGGGAATGCCAAAGTTAGTGCGGAGTTCAAGAAGGCTGATCACCAGAGGCACATTGTGGACGCGTTTGGGGCGTCGATGGTGGAGCCATGGTTGGCAGCACATGGTGATCCATCCAGGTCGGTAGTTTGCCAAATTTTTTTTTATCAATTGGCATGTACATTCTTCTGATTGGATATGTTACCGTTCTGAATGTTCATTTACCAAAATATGTTCAATGAGTATACCTTTAATTTGCTTTAAAAATGCGAAACAATATCAGTTTGATTCTGGATTTGGGATATTGCTTCCATTTCATGAAAAGTGGGATTCAATTCCTGAGCTTCATTTCTTGATTGATTATATGGCACTTGATTTACCGATTTGGTGAACCGGAAGAAATTAGGTAATTAGAGAAGGTTGAATTACCTTTAACAAGGTCTGCTTCTTAATTTCTTGGTTTCTGGTATGGGAAATTCCGTATGAACATTAAGTGCATTGGTAATTAGCTTGCATTTTGTTTTAGAATTTTTTTTTTTTAAATTATCATTGTTTAACTTTATTCTTATCTTAAATTTGGCTACTGAAACACTCAAGGTTCTATTTAAGTACATCAGTCATCTCTTATGGTTCAATGGAACACTTCAAAAATTCCCAAGTATGCAGAATTTGCAAAAAATTTAAGGGATCTGTGCACCTTCATCATATTGAATCCAAATTTCATCCGTATAAATTTGAAACTCATACTACAGTACTTCACTTGCAAGCTGGATAAGTTATCTGTGTAACTCTCTGTTGTGCGATTAAAGAATTCTAGAAGTAAATCTTTCAAGATCAGCTGGTTCATAGATAAGCTGAAGTTACTTCGCCTGTGTGTTTGGAAGAAGGTGTGAAGTCTAGTTAAATATGGTGAATAATATGTTGCAATTTATAAGTTGTTGTGTCATCGGTTTTATACTTTTGTTTCCCTTGAAAATGGTGAATAATGCTCGGCAAAATTATGAACCAGTTATTTTGTATTCTCTTTTAACCTTGAGAGGTTATCAATTCAATTTAGTAGGCTCTTTGTAGATAATGTCGGATGCTTGTTGTGTTACATATCTTTCAATTTTGGGGAAGATAGTTTTTTGGTCGTTGTACATTAGCTTGAAAATGTGTCAACTAGGTCACCAGAATGCACACAATTTTATTTTTCCTTCATATTTTTTTGAACTGAAATTGGCATGTTCTATGTCATCAGTGCCTTGGTTCTGGATTTATTCTTTCAAGACTTCTCCATTGTCGTGTACTTGGCCCAGGGCCTTGTCAGATACTGCGATGTTGATATTTCAAATATCGTCATTGACTGGATTGCCTTTAGCTTCTTGGTTTGGATTGATGTATGGATAGGTACATTAACACAGTGGGATGTTAACTATTTTCCAGCATCTTTATTGACAGGATTATTTATGCTTCCTGGCCCTTGAATTGATCGATATGTGGGTCAAACTTATAACAGTCATTGAGCTGTGATCTCCTGTGCCCTATGAGTTCTATCTAGAAGGGCATTTGCAGATCTCAATGCAATGCCTTCTTTGTCCATATTTAAGCACTGTGTAAGGCCTACCTATGTGGATCACATACTGGTGTCTTTTATGCATATGATGGTTGAAGTAGAGTCCAAGAGCCCAGGTGAAAGACTAGAAAATCGACTGTGTTTTTAACATTAGGGCCTTGATCTGCATATCACTAATTAACATTCTTGTTAAGAGCAGAAATTCTATGGATTGTGGAAGTTGGAACAACCTGATGAGATGGTAAATCTAAAAAATGAATTGAAGGAAGAAACATTGTAAAATTATTGATACTGAAGTGGCTACTTTGTCTTTGGAACTTTTCATTTTGAAATTATGCATTCATTTTATTTCCAACTTAACTGTGATATTTTATTGCTTGGGGTTCAATGTCTAGTGTGCTTGGTACTCATGTTCTGAACAGGGGAAGTTCTCCTTATTTGGTCTTGGTTTTTTACTGATATATGTACACGTGTCAAAGTTAACTAGTCACATCTGTGTATTGGGTTAAATGGATGTTATGAACTCGAAGGCCCAAATCAGGACCTGGTTGTCAGTCCTAACGAAATATTAGGAAATTATGATGTCATGATACACATGTTGGATTAGGAAGTCACCATATATGTATTAACATAAATATTATTTCCACCAACGAGTAGAATTCTTTTTCTTATCTGAAAATTGTCCATAAGATTGAGACATTGTTAGTCCTTTGTTTTGACATTGCTAACTATTGTATTTAAAAACAGATGTGTTCTACTTGGAGTGAGTTGTGGTGCAAATATAGCAGACTATGTGGCTCGAAAAGCAGTGGAGGCAGGCAAGCGGTTGGACCCTGTTAAGGTTGTAGCACAGGTATTGATGTATCCGTTCTTCATCGGGAGTGTACCAACACATTCAGAGATAAAGTTGGCAAATTCCTACTTTTATGATAAGCCAATGTGTATTCTTGCCTGGAAGCTCTTCTTGCCGGAGGAAGAGTTCAGCCTTGATCACCCAGCTGCCAACCCATTGGTTCCTGGCAGGGGACCTCCTTTAAAGCTCATGCCCCCAACATTGACGGTGGTGGCTGAACATGACTGGATGAGAGACCGAGCCATTGCATACTCTGAGGAACTGAGGAAGGTGAATGTTGATGCACCCGTTCTCGAATACAAGGATGCTGTTCATGAATTTGCCACTCTTGACATGCTTCTAAAGACCCCTCAGGCCCAGGCATGTGCCGAGGACATTGCTATCTGGGTGAAGAAGTATATTTCACTGCGAGGCCATGAGTTTTCTTATTGAAGTGACAGCAGATGAAGAGATTAGGTTGGAGCAAGGACATCATATACTTGTGTTGTGTCGCACAGCAGGAGAGCACTGAGCTGCACAATTATTTCATTGGTTGTTTGTGGGTAGCATAGCTGCAGGGTTGTTCCTCGCATTTTGTTGTTTACAAGTTGTCCTATTGACTTTTTTTTTTTTTTTGTAAGATATAGAACTTTTCTGAGATCAGATGAGCATCTAATGAGATAAACTTGCCTCCTGTTCGAGTTTGTGCCATATTAGGCTCATTCCTGATGGAATTTTTCCTGTGTATTAAAAGAATGTCTAGCTCATGAAAGAGTTGATCAATGAAACATCTCTCTTTCTTTCTCTCTCTGTCTCTCTGAATACAGGTAGAGAATTTCACTTTGATAGAATCTTTTACCAGCTGATGTAAGTTTAAAAAATTTATTCGTTGCATTTCGCTGCAGGCCTCGGTATGTCCACCGTGGATAATAAGTGTACAGTTGGCAGACAATAAGTGATCTCCAAAGTTCAACTTGAAATAGTCATTTTCTTAGTCTATGTATGCCGCCGAGCACTAATTTATCTTTTCTCCTTGTAGGCATTCTGCTATAGTACAAGTTTGATTATCCTACATTGTGTATAAATATCATCAATTACATGGCATATTATTTGTGGGGCTTCAGTTCCTATTGCTGAGTCCTGCCTCACTTCCTCAGGCAACCGAAATGTATGAATGGGAACTGGAAACATGCCAAGAAGCCGACAGTGATTCTTGAACTGAGACAGCAGTTATTACAAGAGATGGAAGAGGCTCTGTTTCTTGATCTTTTCGGCTGGTAAAAGCCACAAATATTGGAAGCACTTTTGAGGGGTATGAGAGTTCATGCAGTTGAAGGCTTAGGATTGCTGATCAAGCAGTAGCATGTAACTTGCGGTTTGAACATATATATATATATATATATATATATATATATATATATTGAGGGCAGTCCTTAGCACTTAAATTCTTGATTTCAGGGTAGTAACTTTTTTTTTTTTTTAAAGTGGAAATAAAACATCAAGGCTCAGTGATGAGTCTTTTCATTGGTAAAGCTATTTGGCACTTGAATATGCATGGAGAGCTCAAAGGATTTGAATGACTTCTAGATGCTTTAAAAAACCTCTGATTTAATTGATTTCGGAAAATTTTAAATTTTTATATCAACATTTGGTGTCACTTTCTTTTTGTTACAATATAATAGTGTTTGAAAAGTACAATTTTTTTTTTTTAAGAAACTCAATTCAATTTATTTAGTTAATTCTCATGTTTGAAATAAAATAATTTTAAAAAATCAGGTTTCTTTTTTAATTCTAAACAAAGTTGAATTGTGAAATTGCAAATGATCCAAAATTGACATGATTTTGTGAGAAATAAATGTATGTTAGATATAATTATTAAATTATCTACCTAAAAATCATTTAGAGCATTAATGGAAATTAATGAAACGAATCCATTGATTGCAATTACTAATTTGAATTCTTTATATTAATCATTTGCTACAACGAAGAGAAATGTAATTAAGTTAAATTGATTCTATTAATGGAGCTCATTTTTTTTATTGACTGAAAATGAATTGCTTTAAAAAAAAAGTAAACTAATCTCTAAAGAAAATTTAATTATTAAAAATAATCTGCTAAAATAACACTACAAATAAAAATTTTAATGATTTTATTCTAATCTGTGCCAAAAATGTAGTAAAAGAATATTGATTTAGAAACAAAGGAGGTAAATTATAAGGCACATGTTAATTTTCCTTGTTAGATTTGGTGATTTAATACCAAGCATTGATGTATGTTTGTGTATGGATATGGTATTAAATGCTAGAAGAATTATTTTCCACAAATTTCTTGATTTGACAAGAGTTCATTACTAGGAATATGGTCCATATGGTCCTAGGTTTTTTCCTCAATAAAAATATGCCCATAATTCTCATCATGTATCACTTCCATCATATTTCCATACAATTTATTCACTTATATAAATATTCAAATTCCCATTTAAAACATTTACATTATTATTTATCCAACTATAGACTGGTGGTAAAAAGTATCTCTCCCAATTGAGAAATCCAGAGTTCGAGATTACACCTTTAATTAAGAATTAAAATACTTAAAAAAAAATGGTCAAACCTCCTCCCACCTATTTCTGAATTGTATGTAATTTTCTTGTTATTAACAATTGTTTTACATTTCTGAATTGTATGTAATTTTCTTGTTATTAACAATTGTTTTTTTAATGAAGTAAAAGAAGCATTTTTTTTGAAAAGTGATACACTTTCTTTTTAAAAACAGATTTATGTACACCCAACTGTCAACTTCTTCTGTGGAAAGTATAAAAATTATTAAAAAAAATAATCTTTATTAAAATGTATTATCTTCGTTTTTTATTATATGATATTTAAGATTATTCACTAATACCAATAAAGTATTAATTAGGTTACTAAAATGACTAATTTACCCTTCATACTTCTTTCCTAAAACTTTATTTTTCATACAAAAATTCTCCTTCTTCTTAATTATCAAAGCTTAATGTAATATTTATTGCATTAAATAATGAATCTCTATCATATTTTAAATAAGGGTAAATATATAAAAATATAGTAAAAAATATATTGGTAATGTAAAGTGTCCAATGAAAAAAATTAAAAAACTAGAACATCATATAATATAAAACGGAGGGAGTATAATTTTTAAATTCGTTGCACAAAATATTTGACAAGAATACCAACAAGTTGGGTATTTCATATTTGTTTTGAACACAATCATATTAGTGTTACTCAAATTTTATAAATAGAATTTCAATTCACAATCCAGCTTTTCTATATTGTAATTGCTTCAGATATTTTATAATGACAATTCTTCTTTTTTATACTTATTTAAAAAAAAAAAAAGTATACTTATTTTAGATACTGATAGATTTGGTTATGAATATACTCTATAATTTTATCTGTATCTTTTTATATAATTATGTATATTTATATTTCTATTTGTTGTTGAAATGATTTTAAATTTATTCATTAATGTGTGAAGTTTGTCTTAATTTTTTAAAATTTCTTTACATTTTTATTTGTATTAAAAAAATTTTTTAGTTGTTTATATATTAATTTGTAAATTCTATTAAATTTTACATAAAAGAGTAATTTATTCGGGTAATGGATTCATAAAATTATTTAGAAAAAGAATGAGTAATATAAATAAATTTTAAATGGTTTTAAAACGAACTAATATCATACATTAAGAATGGAAAATACAATATTCGCGGGTACCTGTCCACTGAACCTGATAGTTACCTTCGGGTCCAGCCCGTTATTGTAATCAAACCGATCTGACCCGGATATGGAATAACCTGCTCAGAATCCAATTGCTAACAAGTTTTTCCATTTCTCTTTGTGGACCAGAAATATTTTGGTAGACCTCACTGTAGCTGATTGGTATCTGAGAGCTCGATCTCACTGCCAATTTTAGGCAAGTTTCCGGTGTGCTGCGATCAGGATTCAGGTGGACTTTCACGTTCTCTCTTTCCTAATTCAGCTTGTTAGATTGCAATTGACTTTCTCCCATTTTTCTTGCTAAATGCGGATTTTCCTTTAATTGATTCACTCCACTTTTCATTCTCATTATTCCAATAAATCGACTTCATTAAAGTAAGGATCTATCTAATTATCTTTAATAATTATGCGCATTAAACTAAACTTAGCTTAATTTCGAATCTGGGGAGTTTTGAGCTTCATCTTTATTATACATTTAACTGTTTTGTTTCGTTTATTTAATTATTTCTTTTTTTGAAGTTGCTAGTTATTTCATTTTTTTTTTCTTCATTATGTACTTAGTTCGAACCCTAATTCATTGAATCTTGTAGATTTTGTGTAGCGAGGAAGATGTGCGAAGTGAAGCTGAGGCCGTGAAGTAGAAGATTGATCTCGAAAATGCAAGGTGTCGGAGCTAAGATTAGGGTGGTGGTACCTGTTTTAGTAACCATATTAATTGGTTTATTTGGTTTGTATGGATTGTTGAAGCCGGTTTCGAATGGTTGTGTAATGACGTATATGTATCCTACTTATATTCCGATTTCTCCAAAAAATGGTGGATCTTCTTCCAAGTATGGATTATACTTGTACCATGAAGGATGGAAAAAGATTGATTTTAATGAACATCTAAAGCAGCTCAGTGGCTTTCCAGTTCTTTTTATTCCCGGCAATGGGGGTAGCTACAAGCAGGCAGGGTCTTCCTTTCCTTTTCTTCTTTTAATTTCACTTCAAGGACGAATAATGTTAACAACTGAGAACTTTTGGCATTAGAGATTTGTTGTACTGAGAATGCAGGGAGCGCATGCCTGCACATTGAACTCATAGATTTTGCATACTGCATAGCCAGTAAAACTGATACTACTTCATAAGTAATGTCTACTCAGCAACTAGCATTAGATTCTTCCACTATATTACTTCCTTCTCATGTTAAAATGCAGAGCCCTGCGTTGAACTGCCTGGAAAAATAGAGGGTGTTAGATACAAAATATAGGTGAAGAAGATATTGAGTTGCTTGATATTTGATCGAGATATTTAATTGTGCAATCTTTTTCTTTTTGCCATTCCCTCCAGTGGTCACATATATTTGGAACAAAGGCTTGTTTTCAAATTCTAGCACACATCCTCATTTATCATTTTGACTCTGCTTTCCTGTAGGTAAGATCCTTAGCTGCGGAATGTGATAGGGCATATCAAGGAGGCCCACTTGAACAGAACTTTTATCAAGAAGTTCACCTGACTCCTGAGGAGGGAGGTCTAGATGTTAGTATGGATGGCTTTAAATTATCTAACCAATATGCTAGCAGACTGGACTGGTTTGCTGTGGATCTAGAAGGTGAACATTCAGCAATGGATGGCCGCATACTCGAAGAACATACAGAATATGTTGTTTATGCCATTCACAGGGTATTGCTTGCCAATCATATATCTTCAAAAGAGTAGACAAATCAACTGCTTAATATTAAACTGAAATGTCATAATTATTTACTATTTAATTCTTGATTTTAATATTTATTATTTTTAAGAAAGTATAGCTAAACATTTTTGTCATAGAGATGCAATGAAAAAACAAAGTGTCCATATTATCAAATTAGGTTTAATTCCAGTTCTTCTTCATTTTACTCATTGATCTTTCATGCAATTACACGTTAGATTTATGATCCTCATGATTTTTACATTCTCTTGAACTTATTCTTGAAGCATTATTTTTTTTTAATAGTCTAGGTATGTTTGTTTGTTTGCTTGCATGTTTTGTTTTTGGCAATTGGTTATTATATTGTCATTCCTGCAGATCTTGGATCAATACAAACAATCTCATGATGCCAGAGAAAGAGACGGTGCTGCATCCTCTGTTACCTTGCCAAAGAGTGTGATTTTGGTTGGTCATTCTATGGGTGGTTTTGTAGCTAGAGCTGCAATCATCCATCCTCAGTTAAGGAAGTCAGCTGTTGAAACTGTTCTCACGCTTTCAACCCCTCATCAGTGAGCTTTATAACTTCTTAATGCCCTTGGTTTTCGTTTCACATGTTAGTTGCTAGACTCACCAGTTCTTTTCCAGGTCGCCTCCTCTTGCATTGCAGCCGTCGCTTGGTCATTTTTTTGCCCATGTAAATCAGGAATGGAAGAAGGGATATGAGGTTCAAACCACTCGGACAGGACATATGCCAGATCCATTGCTCTCTAATGTTGTCGTTGTCTCTGTCTCTGGTGGTTATAATGATTATCAGGTCATTTTAAATATATATTTTGGTGCAACGATTTACAGCATCTTAGCAATTGGTTTGGTACATGGTCAAATGCTTTAAGAATGTTTGCTTGTACTGACAAATGAATGGCATTTATCCATAAAGAAGTTATATGCTTTAAGAATTGGAAGATACATTGTGGAAGTTTAATCTCTTGTTTTTCACATATGGTACAATTGCTTTGTATTTTTGCACTCCTTGAGTTAGGCTATAATCTGCTTAGAGTAGCACCTCAAAGTATTTGCTAACAGTTCCTTTTTCTACTGTTTTCTCCAATTCGGTCCAGTCAAGCTTGAGCTTGTGGGTACAGATTCTGTTAATTCATAATATGTTGTGCTATTTTTTATATGCTTTCTGATTTCTGATTATTATTGTTATTATCTCTTAGTTTATCTATGGATCAGAGCTTTATAATTTTGTTACATGGTTATTGGTAGTTGAAGTTTTCTTGTTGTTAGCCTGAAACTGAACTGGGCATTTATGCTGTTCACATTATCTTGCCTTATCATGCTAAAGATAGAGATATATTGAAACAATCTTATATATTCAATAAACTAAACCGTTAGTGTTTCCAGGTGCGATCCAAGTTAGAGTCCCTGGATGACATTGTGCCTTCTACTCATGGCTTTATGATAAGTAGCACAGGCATGAAAAATGTCTGGCTGTCAATGGAACATCAGGCTATCTTATGGTGTAATCAACTGGTTGTGCAAGTGAGTATATTGTCTTTTTTTGGACCAAACTTAAGACTACTTCAGTTGCTAATTGTTCATGTTATGTATAGGTATCACATACTCTGCTTAGTCTAATAGACTCCAAAACAGGTCAGCCATTTCCTGAAACCACAAAGAGACTTGCAGTGTTTTCAAGAATGCTTCGAAGTGGGATACCAGAGACTTTCAATTGGATGAGGCAGTCGCACTCATCTCACCAGTTAACTCATGATTCCATTAACGATGTCAAAAATTCCCTTGGTAATTTTCAGTCCTCATCATATGTTTATATCAGACGAAGACTTTTCGTGGTTTAAAAAGTCTAATGTCTAGTTTTGGTAATTTGGAAAGTGATATTCATGATGATGTCTTACAAATTCCTTTATAACCTTAAGGGACATGTATTGCATGTGGTAGAAAATTTGTAACAGGAGTTGGGGAGTTTTTTTGTCCTACATGATGTAGAAAGTAGGCGAGACAGTTAAGAAGAGGTGAAACTAGAGTTTAGGTTGATTACAGTGTAACCCCTCACTTTCAGGAAAGAGAGAACTGAAGATAACAAATTTGTCCAATTCATAATATTTTTAACAAAAGACAAGTGGCTTTTTTTTTTCCGAAAAAGAAGAGGGAAGGTAAGAGCCACTGTCGAGAGAGTGGGAGAGAGAGCTTGTAAAATCAGGACTTAGATCTATTTCTGATGTGAGCACTATAGTCAAGTGAGACCAACTATACTTTGTGCTGTGATCAATCGGAGTTGCCTTCAACTGCTCTTTTCTTTCTACTAATGTCTGTCCTGTTGATGTGCCAGTGAGGAGTTTTAGATTTTTACTATTGAAGTACAATAAGAGCTGCTAGCTGCAATCAGTAAAGCTGCTCTTTATATGAAAGCGAAAAGGCCAGAGAAATTATACTTTTTGACAGTTGCCTCAACTTTAATTTTTATATTTTTTCAAAACACGGAATTTTCTTGTGGATTTGAGTAATAAATCATACACCCCAAACTGTTTGTTTGATAATTGGTCAACTACTTGTTTTCTTGTGCTGTTTGGCTGTTAGAGGATGGGTTAATAATTTCACCATTTTCATGTGAAATACAGCTAGAAAAGCATAATCCCAGATTTTGTCATTAGTTTCAAAGGATTATACTGTGCCAGAATTTACTATCATGACTTGCAGAACTGTTAATCATATTGCAGAAGATGCACAGATAAAGAGCTATTTGGTAGAGTTTTATTTTCAATTTCATGTCCCACTCTTTTATCACCTTGGAAAAATTTCACAAATTGTGATTGTTTGATACTTGCAGGTTCTCAAGTGTATGCTTTATCTGGTTGCCCCAGTAATATTAACTGGAACAATGATGCCCTCGAGAGGGATCTATATATCCAGACTACCAGTATGACTGTCTTGGCCATGGATGGGAGGAGGAGATGGATGGACATACAAAAATTGGTTAGTGTTGCCATAGTTCATCATTAATATTGGGAAAAAGTTTTAGCTTGATCCTTGAGAATTTATTTCCAACTTTTATGAGCTTGTTCTCAGCATCTGGCTTCAAGACCAGGTTTAAAGGCTGCTGCTCAAATTGTATACTTTCTGTTTAATTTTTCATAAAAAAATGGGAATCCTTTTTCTTTTTTTTGGGTGAAAGTTTGATCATCTTCGACTTCCACTCAATTAATACTTTGCTAAAATTCATTGAGGTTCTAGACTTGCTGTTAGAACTTAATCAGTATGGATTGCCAATTTTCTACAAATATTTTTTTCCCTATAACTTGCTTTTCTTTTCTATATTTCCTATCCAGCATAAATCTGAAGTTGCTTACAGTTATAACATTTGTTTGTAGGGTTCAAATGGAAAAAGCCATTTCATCTTTGTGACAAATCTTGCTCCTTGTTTTGGGGTCAGACTTCATCTGTGGCCTGAAAAGGTAAAATCAACTTCAGAAGATGCAAGAAGCCCAATGATTGTGGAGGTAACATCAAAATTGGTGCAGATTCCTTCTCGACCAGCACCACGACAGGTTTTAAAAACCTACTTCTTTTTTTGAAAGTTGGATAGGGAAGATTGTTTTGCCATTTACAATGTCAGAAAAGTTGCTTATTCTTCTTTATGCTGCTTCTTGGGTCTTGTAAATTGAAAGTAGTAAGTAAATCATATTATATGATATCAAGTGGAGGTCAAACGTTTTATCCTGTCAGAATTTGATTTGACTAAACTTGCCTTAATATGGGCGATAGCTCACCGTATGTTTTGAATATCCTGCTTGTTTATCAGATTGAACCCGGTAGTCAGACTGAACAAGCACCTCCATCTGCTGTACTTCAGTTGAGTCCAGAAGATATGCGTGGATTTAGGTTCCTGACAATTTCAGTTGCTCCTCGTCCGGTATTATTTCATTCAATATATTTTTTGAAATTTCCTTTTCCTTAGTGTCGTCTGAGTTTGTGTAGGTTTAGTACCTTTGCCTAAACTGCTTTAGTGTTATGCTTATATTCTAGGTGACTCCATTTCCATTTAACCATATATATTCAGAATACATGCAAAATGATATACATTGATATTTTTCACATCTTGGTGCCTGTAAATATAGACATAGGAGTGTGAATATCTCTGCAGCTGCCAATGAACTACAAATGATTGGCATTGTTCTGTATTTTGTTCAACCTTTTGTAGTAAATAAATGGCGAAGCACTACTTGTTAGCTTGCCTACTAAACCTAAGCTTGCAGAACCTTGGCTTGAGTAGTCTCCTGAGTATTGACCAGTCTCATTGAGCATATGGCCTGGAGTACTGTTACATTTTAGTGGCCTTTACTGTGTTAATGCCCACAATGGCAAACTAGCACATGAATCATAGACATTCTATGTTTCCTATGTGATTTTACATATTAAAAAAAAAGACTTAATCAGTGGAAAAATTTAAACCAGCTAATCTTCATTTTTAATACATCGTAGACATTTATTGCACCCTTTTTCATCTTGAAAAAAATTCTCATGAATGTCATAGCTGCGTTTAAATGTGTGGGTGATTGACATGTGTGAATCTCTGATTCTCAGAGTCTTTCAGGCAGACCTCCACCGGCAGCTTCCATGGCAGTTGGGCAGTTCTTTAACCCGGAGGATGGAAAGAAAGACATACCTGCCCTGTTGATGCTTTTTAGTACCTATGCTCAAAAGGTTTAATGGAAGATCTAAAGTACTTTATATAATCATACCACTGTTTGGGAGCAGAAATATGAGAGAAGTAGAGGGAAGGAAAATGAGAGGAAAGAAAACGGAGATGAGAATTACCTTCTACCCTCCTCTGTGGATTGAACAGGAAAATGGGATGTTGGAAAGGGAAACGAATATGCTAATTAATGGTAAGTTACTGTTATGTCCTTCATGTTTCTTATGTAGATTTGTAATTTTTCAAGGGAACTGAATAATGTCGCTAATTTTTGCTGTAGTTTCCTCTCAGATATGGAAGAGTCTTCTTCCCTCGTTTTCCATTCCCCCCACTTTCATCTTCTCCCAAAGGAAAGTAGGAATATTTGGATCGTTTTAATCCCTGAAATTTTTTTATCTCCATGCCAAGTAGTGTAAATTTGTGAATCGCATTAACCAATTTTATTCACAACTGACTTTTGACCCGCTGCATGACTCTCATGATGAACAGGAAATATATTTGGAAGAGGATCATCCCCTTGCTTTCAATTTGTCATTCTCTATTAGCTTAGGGCTTTTGCCTGTTTCTTTATCCCTGAAAACTGTGGGATGTGGATTAAGAAGGCCTGAGCTTCCTGCTGAAGAGGCTGAAGAGATGGATAACAGCAGTAAGGGATACTTACATAATCTTTTGATTTCTATTGGATCTTTTGATAACCACTATGCCTCTGTGCAGTTCTGGGCATTGCTACCAGTGTGTCAATGTGGAATATGACATATTGCGATGCATGCACTTATGTGTACTAAATCAGTTTAAGAATCAGTAGATGCTGGGCAAAAATTGCTGGAAGAGCAAAAGACAAATAATAAAATCTAACTAATCTATGCCAAAATTTGCATGGAAAAGATGTTATGTTGAATGTTTACTTTTGAGCATATACACTTAGGTTGATATTCTTCTGACTCCCTAGTGTTGATAAACATCATGGTTTTCCATGCTCTTTATTTCTCTTGAGTTTGTTTCCCTGATGTCTTAAGTATTAAAATTTTTCAATTCAGTCCTGATGTAAGATTAGCCCTTTTTGCATTTTCATTGATTAATTTTACTGGACCAAAGACTTAATATGCTTATTTTGATCAGTGATTGGTCTCATTACTGTCGAAATTCTTACTCCTTTGAGTTTTCATTCCCAAAATCCCTTGTATGATTTATGTCCTTCTATGCTAAGTTAGCTTTCATGGTAATTCAGAGCTTTGCAAATTGCGTTGTTTCCCACCGGTGGCACTTGCATGGGATCGAACATCAGGTCTTCACATCTTTCCTAATTTGGATGGTGAAAAAATAATTGTTGATTCCTCACCTGCCTTGTGGAGTTCCGCTGAGGGATCTGAAAAAACCACTGTTCTTTTATTGGTATGCAGCTTAATAATAAATTTGTCAAATCTATGCTATTACTAATTATTTTTAGTGCTAATTATTGACAAAAGTATACTATTTTGTTTCACATCCATTTACAGGTGGATCCTCATTGTTCATATAAAATGAATATTGCTGTTTCTGAACCTGCAGCTGCTAGCAGGTTTTTGCTTTTGTATAATTCACAGGTGACAGGAGAACTCTGGAGTGGTTGCATTTTCCTATTGTGTAATAGTTGCTTTCTTTTCTTTTGTGCTTCATTCTCATTTTGGAATATATCTCATTTGCTTGAAGTTTACCATCACTTTTGCTATTATTTTCTCAGTTGAAGTTTCCTCATCATATTTGCTATTATTTTTAATTGAGTTTCCTCATCATATTTGCTGTTATTTTATACTTGAAGTTTCCTTGTCATATTTTCTATTATTTTTTATGCTTCATTTTTCCAATTGTTGCGAGGAATTCTGTGAATGCTTTCAACTACGATTTATTCATGTGATTCATCTCTTAACAGAATTCATGTAGAAAGGCATTGCGGTGTATCTTGGTCATGTCAATGTTGCAAGGACTTTTTTTTTTCCTTTTGAATAGCAATCCCTTGCTCAAGCATTTCATTCATGTAGAATACATATAGGAACCAGGAAAATTGACAAACTTCTAGTAACCACCTTGAGTTCTTTGGATAACTTGCTAAACAGTGATTCTGTCCAAAGCTTTTTCCTGAGGAATCATATGGTGTTTGGGTTAATAATTTCATGGAAAAGGTTATAAACAAGGAATATTGGTCTACAAAAAAGAGGGGAAGGTTCTCATAGTCAACATATGAAAGCATGTGAATTAACATGCAATGTGCATGCTCCGGAAACATATATGTATTTGATTTTAACATCCAGTAGAAGCATCCAATTTCAATTTGGATAGAGAAGTACTTGAATTTTTTCTTTTTTTCCGTCATTAGATGTTACAAAACCAGGCATTTAAGTTTTTTTTATGAACATTCTGTTCTGAAATTACTTCAGATTAATGAGGAAATAACAGTTTGAAAGCTTAAATGTTTTTTTCTTTGTTGCCATGTTTATTTATTGTTAATTTGTCCATCAAGATGTATTTTCTGAAATACACATTCCTTGCTGGGAGTGTGATTTCTTTTAGTTTTATTTTCGCCTTTTTTTTTTAACAAAGGTGAATTAGAAGTGTCAAAAGTTCCTTATTGTTCATTACCCCACCCGAAAAAAAAAAATCTTTTGGTGTTGTTGAATGAGAAGTGATGTGTAATATTACGTACCATGTAGGATGAGTGCTAATTTTTTTGTTTTTGCTAGTAGTGTCGTAAATCTTTGGTGTAAAGACTGAGCTAGTTCATGTTTTGGTACTTTGTTGCATGCAGATAGTTGGTTTCTCCATTGCAGTTATCTTTTTTGCTCTAACGCGGCAAGCACATTCATGGGATCTTGATCTGCCTATACCCTCATTGCTGACAGCTGTAGAATCCAATTTGAGAACGCCATTACCATTCTTGATTCTAGGCGTGATACCCATTTTTGTTTCATTGTCCATTTCCTTGCTAATGTCTCAACCCCTTCCTTCATTTGCTAGCTTCATCATTGTTGCATTGATCTGCTATTTATTTGCAAATGGTTCCACTATTCTACTGATATCTGTTTCCCTATTCGTCTTCTATGCGGCTGCAACCATACATGTTTTCATCAAGAAAAGGTTGGTGAGCTTACCTCTTTGTGTTTTATGCTGTGTAAATAAGGAGCTTAGGCGATGTATCTATTAATGTTGGGAGTTGTACATTGAGACAAAGAGAAAGGCATGAAAAACAAAAAGAAGTCAGTGAACTCATACATGCTAGACATCTACACAGTTTATCCTTAACTATTTCTGGTTAAGTATTTTTTTTTTTTTTTCTGTTAAAGTAAAACAACTCTAAGAAAATGTCAGGTGGCCTAAGTGCATGGCTTTTCTAGTAGACCTAGTACTTTGAGGGGAAAAAGTCATACATGGGCCTTCTCCTTGTTGACAATTATTCTTCTGCCTACATATGAAGGACCTTCTTTCTCTCAGTTTGGAATTTATCGGAAAAATCCTAATTGAGCTTTATACAGACGATGTGGTTTCCTTTTCATATGAATCTCATTAGGAATGGGGGAGAAATTGAGACAGCAGACAATAGGCAGGGAAAATGTTCTTTCCGTGGGTAATATATGATTGTAATAATTACAGTTGGTATTTGTAAACTACATTTCTGCAATAATGTGCTGTATGCATATAGACAATCACACATCGTCTTTTCCTTTCCTGCTTACTTTTCCCTACATCTTAGTTACTTGCATCCCTGTTTTGGTTCTTACTTAGCTAGTTTTTCCAGTATATTTGAAAATTGTAATAATGTATGCTTGGAGATTTCCGTGTTTTAATTTAACTGATCATTTGATTTCTTTATTCACTTATTTGGCTTTTCATTATGCATGGTGTAGGTGGCAAGGAAGGGAAGGGAATTTTCGCTTTGGATTTCTCCATTGGTTCATTAATCTTTCTTCCAGTTTCATTTCATTGAAGGTAAATTCTCACCTTTGGCACATGCTGTAATTAGAGTGGTGTTGTTGGATATATAAGAATATGTTAGCTATTCCCCTTGGAAAATTTTCCTTGAAACCTGGTTCCCGTGCTTGGCTTCTAGTTATAGAAGACATGGGAGTGGCTACTTGGGTACTAAGGCAAACAGAACTGTGACTCTTTGGATGTCTGTTTTCACTTCATTATCTTCCTTTTGGGACTTAGATTGTTTTCATACTCACTTTTCT
This sequence comes from Euphorbia tirucalli, assembly GCA_039660915.1. Lineage (NCBI taxonomy): Eukaryota > Viridiplantae > Streptophyta > Magnoliopsida > Malpighiales > Euphorbiaceae > Euphorbia > Euphorbia tirucalli. Next base: position 11,249,658 of record CM077638.1, read on the forward strand.
TTTCCTTAATTTTTTTGTTTGTTATTGATGCTTCTACTTGTTTCCTTTATCTGAATTCTTCGAAAAGCAGGTTGTAAGGGTTGTAAGACTCAATCCATTACTTGTAACAGCAATAACTGCAATTACCTTGGGATGCCTAGTTCATCCAGCGTTCGGCTTGTTTATACTTCTCTTGTCTCATGCTTTCTGCTGTCATAATGCCTTGTGCAGGTACTTCTGTATGTCAACTTTTATATTCAATCATCCTGTCTCTGTTTTGTTTAATGCTTTTATTAGATGCAGATCCTAAGAGCCGTTCTATGTTTCTGTAACAGTTTTTTGACGGCTTCCTTTCGCAGCCATGCAAGGAGAAATGAACTGTTTGATTATAAAGATGAAGGAAATGAAAGAACTCAGGAATATGTATTCAGACATAAAGGAGATATCAACCATAACTCTCCATTAGAAGAAAAGAGCTCTGATAGTCCAAACTCAAAAAGTTTTGGTGATACACAGTTGGAAGTTTTCAATCACTGTCATGGCTTGTTCATACTTCATCTTCTTGCAGCACTGATGTTTGTCCCCTCTCTAGTGGCTTGGTTGCAGGTATTGATGGTTCATTTATTTGCTCAGATTGACACTTCTGTGAATTTTGAAATAATCGTTGAGTTTGCATCATCATATTGCTACAAACCAAATTGATTCCTACACCCTTGATACTGACATGTTACATGATATGTTGCTCCTATAAGATGCATTTTGTTCTCCAAGTCCAACTATGAAGACAAATGTGATCTCTCTCTCTCTGAGCTGGGAACCAACAGTTTCCCATGCTAAAGTTTCCTCAATTCCTGCCAATATCCTTGACAAAAAATTAAAAACAGAAATCCAGTGGCCCAAACAAGATGTTCAAATAAAAAAATCCATGGCCAGACCGATAAGCTATTCATTCTAAAAGGGTTATATCCATTGATAATTTGCGAAGAGTTTAACCATAGATAATATCTTAACCATCCCATCAAATAAGTGGAAGATTCATTAAACTGTGAAACATAACCCTGCCATAATGTGATGTGCTTCCAATGCCAATAAAAAGTAACCCATCCATTATTATTTAACATCCAAAAAAACACCAAGTTTATTAACATGCTATAACTACAAATGCTTTGTTTAAATTCACAATATGCTTTCTCTGTGCATTCCATTTTGTTTTGTTTTCCAATGCAAAATGGTTACTGCAGAATGGAAATCTTGACATTGCTGATAGACCCATGGGCTATCTCCAACGGATCACTATAATTATTCATGCATGGTGTTGTAGTTATGGGATCACAATTTGTTACAGATCAATTATAGCATAATACTCGATCCCTTGAGCGTTTATAGACTTTATATATTTAAATTTGTGTGATTGCAGAGAATAGGATTGGGTCACAGCTTTCCATGGTTCCTGGATTCAGCTCTTTGCATTGGTGTCATTCTTCATGGTGTCTTCAATGCAAAACCAGAGTGCAATTCAATATTTTCCTTCCCAGAAATACTTGGGAGGGAATTGACATTGACCTTTCTATATCTGCTAGCTGGCTACTATTCCTATCTCTCCGGCTTGGGCTTGGAGCCATACAAAGTATTTTATGCCATGGCTGCTGTAGGGTTCATATCCTTTATTAGGAGGGTATTACAGAGGAACAGGGAGAAGGGAGAACCACGTTTTGGACGAAAAAAGCATTCTCATAAACATTGAGCTTTCTTCTTAAAGCCATCCAAACATACACTCCAAAGATTGTTACTCATTGAATATTATACAGCTGAGACACATCAACCCTGCTTTCGGCGCAGATTCGACTTCTTTATTTGCAGGCAAGGGATGCGACTTCTGCTACAGTACAAGCTGTGGAGTAGGATAAAAGAACACAGGAAATTTGTTGTTGTGAGGTTAATTAGTCAAGCAATGTATATTCTGCAAGTAATTTTTGTACATGTACATTTTGTTTTGAGGTTTTGGGGAGAGCTTGATCTTCAAATAGAATGAGTGATTGTTGTAACATAGCAGATGGCAGAAAACAACATTATTTGATACATATTTTCAGTCTGCAGACTTTTTGGACGTGCCAAACTATCCAGTAATAGAGGCGTTCTACATTTTTGTTTGAGGAAGATGTTGCTTTCAATTTTTCGATGGACATTTGTTTCCATTTCTTCATTTCGAAATGATTTAAATGTACGGACGATCCACAAGTTAAAAAAGATTCATGATCGTACATTTAAAAAAAAAGTGGCTGGAGCATGTTAACGGTTTGAGGATAGTTACTGTCATTGTTAATGTGTATTTGTTGTAGACAGGTTGAAGAAGAAAATTTGTATTATCATTTCAAGTAAGAAACTGAAGTCGAAGAATACTAAGGAAAATAATGAGCTTGAATTAAGATAGTTGTGATTCAATAATGTGGAACATATGACCTCTTCGATTAGAAGACGAAGTCTACAATTATGGGAAAATTAGTTCAATTGATTTTGTTTGAATATAACAAAATCCAGAGAGCCAAAGAAAAGAATATGTTTAAGAGGGAATCCTTAAACAATTCAAGACAAGCTAAAAAGGTTTGGTACAAGCACAAGAACATGAAACTAGAAAAATGAAGGCGGCCGGCTTCTGTTTCGTAGGTTGTTGGTAGCCCTCGAAGCCATTGCTCTCAAATTAGCTCTAGCTAAAGAAATAGAAGTGTCGTTACTTCCCCTAAAAGCACCCATGAACTCTTCTCTCTGCAGCCTTAGAGCTAATGCAGCATCTTCATCTTGGCTTGGTGTCCCTCTTCTCCTCCCTCTTTCATCCCCTCCTCTTTCTAATACCCATGACAGATTTTCTCTTTGCATGCTCCTCTGCGCTTCTTCTTGTCTTGATGTTGTTGTTCCTCTTCTGCTCCTTCCACTCTCATCTCTACCCCAAAACCGCCTAATTTCTTCTCCCCCTTGCACCCTTTGAGCCAATGCAGAAGAATCCTCCTCTTGCCCTCTCCTTGCATTATGCCGAGGCAGCAGCGGGGGCGATTCTTCATCTCCGAAATCTTCTATTCTTGCTACTCTCCAACTCCTTGGACCCTGTCTCCTTTGTTGCAGTAGGAGACTTCGAGCCCTTATATCTTCTTCTCCTGGTTTTCGGGTTGGTTTTTCTCGGCTGTTCGATGCCGCAGCTGCCTTCCTTGCTTCAACTTCTTCAGGAAACAGAAGTTGAATTGTGTTCCAAAGTACTGTGTTCACTGTGCAAGATCTTCCATTGCTGCAAATGTTCAACAATTTGAAATTAGTTTATGACATTTGATCAAAACTCCATAATTACAAATTAGAAGAAGCTTCAAACCTTATTAGCTGCCTGCACTTTGGGCATTTCTTCCCACACTTATCAGCAGCTGATTTCAAGCACTTCTTACAAAAACTACAAGCACAACAGATCCAGTTTCTTAATGTAATCAAACACAGATAAAACACACAAAGGCAGAAACTTTGGGTTGGTTTACCTGTGCCCACAAGAAGTGGTACTAGGTTCATAGCAAATCTCTAGACATATCTGCAATTCATTTCATCCAAAAAATAATGAGAACCCATTTCTCCTAAATCAATTAAAACAAAAATCTATATAACAGTAGAAGAAATCAGGCGACACTTACTGCACAAGAAAGCTCTTCTTTTAGTTTATCCATGCACGGGAGAGCTGCTTTTGAACAAGAAACACCAGAATCCTGTTTGCTTGATTCAACTTCATCTCTTTTACTTTCTTGTTCAACCTCAATTTTTGATTCGTTCTTCTCCTTCCAATTCTCTGCCCATCAAAGATTCATAAAAAAGAAATCAATTTTCTCACATTTCAATGCCCGATTTCTTAAAAATTTAGGAGGGAGAGGAAAAGAAAATGAATCAATTACCTTGATTTTCAGGTTTTTCTTCATCGAGGTTAATGACAGGAACAGAAATCGAAATTGGACTCCTCCTCTGGTTCCTGCGTTTCCTGATACACTTACAAAATCAACTTAAATGGCAATTGAAGTTCAGAAAACATTTTCTTCTTAACCAAATTCAACCATGGGTATGGGAAAATGTGGAATACCTTCTTGAACTGTTGGAAGGTGGAGTCTTGAGAGTCAAATCGGAGCGTTTCTTAAGCTTAAACTGTCGATCCGGCGTATCTTCAACTATTAGACTGGCGACAAGGATGGATTCTTCATCCCAGCCAGCCATGGCAGCTAGGGATTTCAATCTGGGACTGAATAAATTCTCCACATTGTGGCCGCTTTCAACTGGGTTTGATTGCCTTTGAGCCGTCGGACTCTGTTTGATTTCATTATCCACCATGGCCGCTAGGGTTTTCTTTTTTTTTTTACCTGTTTGGAAAGAGGAAAAGGAAGAGAAAACTCTTGCCTAGAAAGCTTGACGACAGAGGAAAATTGGGGTTTCTAACGGTCGAATTCTTTTTAAAATAGGATTTGAATCTTTTTCTATAGATAAAACATTTCTTCCTCTTTAACGGCTATAAATCAGGGATCCTTCAAAGTGGGAAGAAGATTTTTTTTTTTTTTTTTGGTTATTTACATTACCATATTTTTATATTGGTTAAATGTCATCAAATATGATTATGATTTTATTCCCTACTTATTTAGTTCAACAAAAAAAAAAAAAAAAAAAAAAAAGTTAACATTATTACTCTGCTCACTTTCATATGTTTTTGGTCAATTTTACCTGAAATGTGCAGTTTTTATTTTTTTAAAAACCAATAATTTATCCTTCTCTCTCAAAATTAAAAAATAAAAAAACAATAATGTATCTACGCTCACAAATTTTAGTGGATAACAGTAATATCATTACCTGCTGATAAAAAAAAGAACTACACTTGTCAATATTATTAATTAAAATATACAAACTAAAAACTTTATTGGATAGGATTATTTGATTTTGGCTTTCTACCCCCAAATATAATTAAATGAAAGACAATTAGAAAATTAAAATCGAGATTGTGAATTTTTTTTTTTTTTTTATTACAGAATGAGATTTAGATTTATGAGGAAAGGTGTTCTGGTATTAATTAACTTTACATGGGGATTTTGAGAAATAAATAAATATCAAAGTACACATAAAAATGTTACAGATGAAAAAACACTTGAGCATAAAATTTCAATTTACCGTATCAAAGAAAAATGAAGGTAAGTTTTCCAATCAATCTATGGATATGATTTTATTTTTGGAAAAAGTAATTTAAAAACATAATACATTATCATTTTGAGTGTATATGATCAATTAATAGCATTATTGTATGAATCATTCAAGTATATATAACCATTCATAGAATATTAGCAAAATAATTTTTTTTTTTTTTTCAAAAGAACTCAACAACTGGATGGTGATACTACCTAAATCCACTATCATATCTTGGCTTGTCAACTTGAAGCAATTATTAAATTACTTATTCATATGTATAATTTTGAAAGTTAGGCACAATATTTAAAAAAAAAAAAACAATTCTTTTGCTGCACAATATTATTTCGAGGTTTTTCTATAGGGTTATAATATATATATAAAAAGGTTTTCCTTTTGATTTCTTACACTTTGTATTCTTGTTTCCATTTCTAGGTATCAGTAAGGCACATTTTTTATATACACAACAAGAATATGCTAACCATCCCTACATGGTTATTTACAATATCATAACCCAAAAAAAAAATTATAGGACAAAGACAAAATTTTTTCCCAAAAATCATGTCAACCCTTTTTGTTCTTCATTTGGTGCTTGCTCAACCATAATTCCTTCAACTTCTTGCCAAGGTAAAAGATTGGTTACTGGGTCCAAAAAATTGTTAACCACTCTATCTCTAAGCCCAGTGTCATTGACCTCACAAAACCTACTAGGCCAATCTGGTGGCTCAACGGGTCTAGTCCCTAGCCCAGGGGTTCGATCCTTAGACCCAACATTTTTCTCATTCTGCCAATCAGCCACGTATGTTGCTACCCTCCTATAAAATTTCTGCTTAAACACTTCCCACACTTGATACTTATAGTGATTAATAACCATCAAACCCCTATCAATGTTTACATGCCTAAATTCATCCTTCAAATGAAAATGATGCACCACATTTATCAACGACGAATTCAGTGCCTCAGGCTTCACTATACTCTTGTGCCTCTCAGCTAGCACCAATCGACACGTGTAACCTACTGTTACTCCTTGTCGTGGTGCCTCCTTCAGCCCAGACGGCCCAAAACTATGGCACGGTGTACGTAGTTCAGCCACATCAGGAAACATCTCGGACTGATTTTTAATAAGCTCAGGCAACTTTAGCCCAGTTGGCAAATGGAGAAACTCATCCACGTCTATAAACCCAACCCATTCGCACCAGGCCCGAGCCCTCAACGCACAGTGTGCAAAGCCAGCCTCTTGGGTCTTAACCCAAGGCCATAAATGTCTAGAGATGTTGTACTTGGACTCAACCAAAGACTCAATCACACTATCAATTTCATCATCACTGTTGTTATCATAAATGAACCACTGTTCAACTCCAATATGGGCATGGTACATTATCCATTCCTTCAAGAACCTTGCCTGATTACGCAACATTGTGCATATGCACATTTCATTCGGTTTTTTGGACGCCAGGTCGGGTTCGGGTGTCATCTGGTGCCCCGGACGGGCTATGGAGTGAAATGTTCCTCTGCCTTTTACTCTAATGGAAACCTTGATTGAAGAACTGTTGACCTTTGCTTTGTTGCTCAATATGCTCAACGGTGTTTGACACCGTACGATCTCTTGAGCTATGGATATGACGTTTGATCTGAGTAAAAACTTGGGACTCTTAAAATCCCAGCCGTACAAACACTCAAATCTTGATGTGTTGTAGATCTTCTCCGGCCGTAGATTGAGCCCCTTCACGAATACGATTGTGGAATTGTCGTAGTCGATCACAGCTTCATACACGAGTGAGTCCCACCGGCGAGTGGTCCCCGGCAGGATGAGTTCACCTGATTTCAATTCTAGGGAAACAACGTCGGGGCCAGATGGACTGAAAGGACACCGTACGATCTGATCATTAGCGTCCCCACCGTCGATGGAAACCGGCGATTGCTTGAGCTGCGGTTTAGAAGATGATGAATTGGCCAGCAAGTACACGCAATCGAATTCCTCTTTGGTAAATAACCGAGCAGAGTGAGGGTATTCCAGGAATAAAAGAACGTGGTCCGGAAGTATAACGGCATCACGAACTAACACCGGGGGATTCGGCTGAGAATCGCTGAGCATGGCCTTCATAACCGGCGGCCGCCATGAGGAGAGAACTTCGGGATGAATCTTCTCTGTCGGGAATCATTATTGGCGTAAATTAATTACAAATCGAACGCCGAAAAATAAAAAAAAAATAATCAAACGAAACCTAAATTAACAAATAATTAATCAATCATTAGATAAGAAGGTTGCGATTCCATAAACGAAAAAGAAGAAAGAAAGAACGAAGTCAAAAGTAAAAATAAGAAGTCAACTACCTCCAAACAAGAGGCGAACAGTGGAAAAACTGGAACCGGTAAAAAGAACGCAAAAGAAAACGACGACGAGAGTACACCAGAAGAACCTACTCCATAAAGAAACGACTTGGCGTTTCCGACTACGATCCTTCATCGCTGCTGGTTGCGGAGGGCTGGTGTTGCGGTTATTAACACCAACAACAACCACAACCACGAAGAATTAAGTAGACGATAACCCAAACCGATTCCGCGATTCTACAATTCTTCTTCTTCCGAAATGACGAAGTGGTTTGTGCAGGCGATAGAATTATTTAAAAAAAAAAAGTAGAATAGAATAGAATTTGATTGATCAAGTGAAATTATTCAACTAAGCACTTGAAACGTCAATGGAAAGTAAGAAGAAAGAGAAAGAGAAAGAGAGAGAGGTGGAAATCGGTATCGGAGTGGAGAGAAAGAGACGGAAAACATCCGATAACGGAGTATGGGGCGTTGATGTCGGTTTTTGTGCGGTCATTACATTTTCAACATTCGCAATTCTACTCTTCCTTTCCATTTATTTCTTTCCCTTTTTTCTTTTCTTCCTATTTCATTCAATATTACTCCATTGTCATACTATTTTATTTATTATTTACTTTATTTTATTTTATGTTTTAATTTTGGAAAGTTCCATTTTTTGTTCATTTATTGATTCGTAGCTGTACAGGTATATTTGTTTTTATTATGTGATTAATTTAATTTAATTAATTAATTGACATGAAATTGAACAAATAAATTTTAATATAACAGTTAAATTAGTTCATACACATTTATGTTTACTGTGTTTTGAATTAGTATGAAAACTTGTTTTATTCTTGTTATTTTAAGTCACAATTTACGTGATATTTTTTCGGATAGTATATGAAAAAATTTTAAATGTGTTTAATTAAAATCATTTAGAAATTATTATAAAAAAGATTTGATTTTGATATAACCTATGGTATAAATCAAGGGTTAACCTAAATATAAGCTGAACGTTAATATATTTATAACCTGAGAATAAGCTTAAGGTTAACCTAAGAATAAGCTTAAGGGTAAACCTAATATAAGCTAAGGTTTATCATCTATCTCTCAACATTTATTACGTGTATTAGTCAAGAGCTCCTACCACCTGGCAACCCACTTCACAAGCAGTTATAATGAACGTGGAACGTGTTGTTTCACATCAGGTAACTTCCACCCTGAAGCTATAAATAGCTTCTCCTTCAATGATACAGGGGTTGGTTCTTTGATAATCAGAGCTTATACTATTTTTACAGCAATATAATCAGTATCACCAGATAACTTTGGCATCGGAGTGTTTGTGGGAAGAACACCCTTCCCACACTGTAACAGGTACCTTGCTGAAGGAGAGTCATAATTTAACCACTACCGGCATTCACTCTCGGAGGCACCCTCGTCCGGTCAACCCTCAATCTTCCAGTAACACCCCTTGACGATCGATCTTCCCTTAACAAATTTACTGCTGTATCGTGGCTACAACAGTTGGCGCCGTCTGTGGGAAATCGATCAAAAAGCCATCTCTAGTTTCTTTGCATCTTCAGTTTCTTTTGCGGGAGTAAGATGCCTCCAAAGAGATCTCAAGTTGCACCTTCTCAGGCCAATCATCCAGAACATACTCACAGTGAACCACGAGAGGTACCTGATCGAGAAGATGATAGTGAACATGGACGCCATCTAGAAGGCACAATTCACCCTGCTCGACGCCATCCAGAAGGCACCATTCGTCCCGGAGGGTCGGGAGTTGTCCCACCAACTGTACCCTTGGAAGAATATGAATTTCTCAAGAGGAAATTTGAGGATAATAACCGCCGGCTTGAAAGTTTACTCACGTTTATTCAGCAAACTCATCCTCAGGATAAGCTTCCCCCACATTTACAGCCTAGGGGAAAAGATCATATAGAGCCTCATCATCCTGAAGACGATGAAGTGTCACACCCTTCACACGACAGGGTAGAACAGCACAACAATCGCAAGAAAAATGATGCGTACTATGAAGTGGTGGAGAGTACTTTCAGAGAAGGAGGCCTCCATACTACAGGAAGAAGGAATAATGAGGAATCCACATTCAGCGTAGTAGAAACCAGAGACTTGAAAAAGATGATTGAGGAAGTATTAGAACAGAAAAAGCTAGTTCCTGCAGGTGAAGAGCAGCCAGGAAGAAAAGTCCCCTTCACTGATGAGATAATGAAGAAACCCCTCCCAAAGAAATTCAAAATGCCTCAACTAGCTACATACTCTGGCAAAGGCGATCCCCATGACCATATGCAAAGTTATGAAGCTGTTATGCTACTCCATGGATGGGAAGATGCAATCATGTGTCGGGCCTTCTCCCTCACCTTAACGGAACATGCTCGAACATGGTTCAACAGCATGAAAGAAGGATCCGTCTCTAGCTTTGATCAACTCAGGGAGGAGTTCATAAATGCTTTCATCATCAATACAAGGAAAAAGAAGGATGCTACATACCTTCTTACCATCAAGCAGGAAGAACGAGAAAGTTTAAGGGATTACATTGAGAGATTCCGTGCTGCAACTTTGGAGATTCATGATCTTCAAGTAGGAATGGCGGTGGCTGGAGTACTTCAAGGAACAAGGTCGAGAGATTTCCAAAAATCCCTTTCTTATGATCAGCCTTCTACTCTTGGGGAGTTGTTCAGTCGAGCTAGCAAATTCATCCTTTCTGAAGATGTCATGAAGAACGTAACTGGAGGCTACCAGGATAGGAAAAGAAAGGAAAGGGATGAGCATCATGAGGAAGCAAAGAAAAATGGAAAAGGGAAAGAGGGGAGTCGTGCCCCCAAGTTAAAATTTGAGAGCTTCACACCCTTACTTGAACCTCGCTCCAATATCCTTGCAGCAATAGAAGGGTCAGGGCTACTCACATTTCCTCCAAAAACTGACAGGACAATGGGAAAGTTTGCTGATGCTTACTGTCGATTTCATAAAACCCATGGTCACTCTACAAACAGGTGTAGAGAATTAATGAACGAAATTGAAACCTTGGTACGTCAAGGGAAGCTTGGAAGATTTGTGTATGCCGAAAGATGGAGGGAAGAGAGACCCTCATACTCAGAAAGGGAAAGATATCAAAACAACAGAGGGAAGGATGACCGCAGTTATGCTAAGCCAAAGGAAGATAGGAAGGAGAAAGCGTCTGCGTTAGATAATAAGCCAGCTCATCCAACAATAAATGTCATCTCAGGTGGGGAGACCTTGGCAGGAGGATCTTCAGCTTCAAGAAAAGCCTATGCGAGACAAGCTTATGAAGTGAAGAATGTCATGAAGATCCGCGATGAGGAAGTTATAACCTTTACCTCTGCAGATCAAGGAAATGTGGTAACTCCCCATGATGATGCAGTGGTCATTTCGGCCATCATAATGAAGTTCCCAGTGGAGAGAATCCTTGTTGATATTGGAAGTTCTGTCAATCTCCTTTACTGGAATTGTTTTGAGAAGATGAACATATCCCTCGATAGGCTGAAAAAAGTGCAAGCCCCTCTGTTTAGTTTTTCGAATGAAGCTGTCCCAATAGCAGGGTCGATCCAGCTACCAATCACACTAGGAGAAGATCCTTGTAGTACCACAAGGATGGCAAACTTTATGATGGTTAGGTCGACATCTCCGGCCTATAATGTAATCCTTGGAAGACCGTTACTAAATGACATGGGAGCCATAATCAGCTCAAATTATCTACTTGTGAAATTCCCTACACCCAATGGAATAGGTCAAGTCCGAGGCGATCAGAAAAAAGCTCGCATTTGTCACATATCCTCCATCAAGGGAAAGCAGACTGCAAGAGGGGAAACACTGGCAATCTCGGGAAAGGGAGAATCAGAGAATAAGCCTAAGCCAGTTGAAGAAGTTGAGCCCATAAGGCTGAAAGAAGACGATCCAGACAAAATCACTTACATTGGGACACGAATGCAAAAAGAAGTGAGGGATGAAGTGATAGATTGCCTAAGAAAGAATGTTGATGTCTTTGCTTGGACACCCGCTGACATGCCAGGAATTGATTTAGAGGTAGCTTCTCACCATCTGAATGTTGATCCAGAACTAAAACCAGTCAAGCAAAAAAAGAGGAATGTAGCACCGGAGAGGCAACGAATCATAGAAGAAGAAATAGACAAGCTACTCCAAGCTAACTTCATCAAGGAAGTTCAATATCCTGAATGGATCGCTAACATTGTGATGGTAAAAAAGCCAAATGGGAAGTGGAGGATTTGCATAGACTTCACTGATCTGAACAAAGCTTGCCCAAAGGATTCATACCCGCTCCCTCAAATCGACAAGATGGTGGACCAGACTTCAGGATATGAATTGTTGAGTTTTTTAGATGCTTTCATGGGGTACCATCAAATAAAGATGAACCCTTCGGATGAGGAGAAGACTACATTCATCACCGATAAGGGGACGTACTGTTACAGAGTGATGCCCTTCGGACTTAAAAATGCTGGGGCAACCTATCAAAGAATGGTGAATAGGGTGTTTAAACCTTTATTGGGTAACACCATGGAAGCGTACGTGGACGACATGATCGTTAAAAGCAAGAAGGAAGAATCACATATTGAGAAGCTCACTAAAGTATTTAACATCTGAGAAGCTTCAACATTAAACTCAACCCAAATAAATGTACGTTCGGAGTGGAGTCAGGAAAATTCCTAGGCTACATGATCACAGAGAGAGGCATTGAAGCAAACCCCGAGAAAGTTCAAGCTATACTGGACATGAAGCCTCCAGCTTCAATCAAGGAAGTGCAACGCCTAACAGGGAGGATAGCATCTTTAAATAGATTTCTATCCAAGTCAGCAGAGAAAAGTCTTCCATTCTTCAAAACGTTGAGAGCTGCAAAAAACTTTCAGTGGACCCCAGAATGTGAGAAAGCATTTGAAGAATTGAAGGAATATTTGAAAGAGATACCCCTTCTAACTAGACCTGAGCCAGGAGAATCATTGTTTGTGTACTTAGGGGTCAGCAATGTGGCATTGAGCGCAGTATTATTGAAGAAAGAAGGAAAGATTGACAAGCCTATTTACTACGTCAGTAAAGTCCTCCAGGGCGCTGAACCTCGATACCCATTTGCTGAGAAAGTTGCACTTGCATTAGTGATGGCGTCTCGAAAGCTAAGGCCTTACTTCCAAGCTCACCGTATGATAATATTGACAGATCAACCCCTACGTCAAGTCCTACAAAAGCCAGAATGTTCAGGGCGCCTCACTAAATGGGCAATAGAGTTAAGCGAATATGACATCACCTTCGAACCAAGGCAAGCAATCAAAGGGCAGGCTTTAGCTGACTTCATTGTAGAATGTACAGGGGAGAAAAAGTCAGTTGAAGGAGTTGCAAGCATGTGGAAATTGTTTGTCGATGGAGCATCTAGTTCATCTGGTAGTGGAGCAGGGATAGTGATCATATCCCCCGAAGGAGATCCTTTGGAGTATGCCTTGCGTTTCAACTTTCCAAGCTCGAACAATATTGCCGAGTATGAAGCTCTTATTGCTGGAATGAAGCTAGCCCAACAGCTACAGGTGAAGAGGATAACAGCTCATAGTGATTCACAATTGGTGGTTCAACAGTTCCATGGAGAATATGAAGCAAAAGAACCTGTTATCATCCAATACCTTCGCAAGGTCAAATCCTTGTCCCAAGAATTTGAAGAATTCCAGTTGACGCAGATTAATAGAAGTTCTAATGCCCACGCAGATGCATTATCCAAACTTGCCTCGTCTTTAGACACCAAGGGAAGAATCGTGCACCTCGAAGAACTCAAAAGACCAAGTATAGAAGAGAAAGTGGTTGCATGTATTATGGAGCAACAAGACTGGAGAACCCCATTTATAAAATTCTTGAAAACAGGAGAGCTTCCCACTGATTCCACCGAAGCTAAAAAGATAAAAATGAGAGCAGCTCGATTCACCTTGATTGGAGATATTCTATATAAGAAAGGTTTCTCCCTGCCACTTCTCAGGTGTCTTGGTTTAGACAAAGCAAAGGAGGTGCTAGCGGAAATACACGAAGGAATATGTGGACAGCACTTGGGAGCTAGAGCACTAGCCTCTAAGGTTTTGCGAACTGGATTCTTCTGGCCTTCACTAAGAGATGACGCGCTGAAAAAGGTTAGAGAATGCGATAAATGTCAGAGATTTGCTCCCATCCAGCATGCTCCTGCTTCAGTTTTCAGAAGCTCTATTGAACCAACACCTTTCGCCAAATGGGGATTGGACCTACTAGGACCTTTCCCACAAGCAACAGGAGGAAGAAAATTTTTAATGGTAGCAACTGATTACTTCACCAAATGGGTGGAAGCTGAGCCTTTAGCCAGTGTCACTGCAAAAAAGATAGAGGGAATTGTTTGGAAAGACATCATATGCCGATTCGGGATTCCAAGAGCTTTGGTAGTAGACAGAGGAAAACAGTTCGATTGTGATGCATTAAAACAACTCTGTGCAAACCTTCACATCCAACTAAGCTATGCCTCAGTAGCCTACCCGCAAGCCAACGGTCAAGTAGAAAGAGCTAATCGAACCATCAAGGAAGGCTTGCAAATGCGTCTGGACAAAGCAAAAGGAGCATGGGTAGACGAACTTCCATCCATACTTTGGGCATACAGGACTACAAGTAGAGTCTCTACGAAAGAAACCCCATTCAGCCTTGTGTATGGAACGGAAGCTTTGATCCCAGTCGAGATAGGTGCATCTTCACCAAGGATGGTCGAGTTTGATGAAGAGGCCAATTCTGAGGGACTTTGTACCAACTTAGACCTTTTAGAGGAATACAGAGAACAAGCATGCATACGCCTGGCAGCTTATCAACAAAGGGTATCTCGCTATTACAACTCTAAGGTGAAAGAAAGACCATTCGCAGAAGGAGATCTTGTCTTGAGAAAGACAGCCATAACCAATGCTCACCTTGAAGATGGGAAGCTCCGTCCAAATTGGGAGGGGCCATATCGAATAAGAAGAATGGTTGGGCCAGGCACTTGCAAACTTGAAACCTTAGAAGGAAAGAAGATTGGAAAAACTTGGAATGCAAATCATCTGAAGCTCTATTTTCAGAGCACTTGTATTCTGTAACTGTTATTATGAATCAATAAATTTGATGGTGCCGTGATTGCGGGCCCGTGGTTTTTCCCCTTATTGGGGTTTTCCACGTAAAAATATCGCGTGCCATACCTTTAATTTTTCGACAATGTTGCTATATTTAATTATCTTTGACGATAATCTTATGCATTTGCTAAAGATAAACCGTTTGTAATCAAGCTAAAATACGCTCTTCTATGAGGGAGGATACGATTCTCGTAATATCTCTTCATGAGAAAAGATATAACGTTCTTCTATGAGGGAAGACGTAAACTTTGCAACATTTCTTCTATGAGGGAAGACACATATACTTATATTCTTTTTGAAGGCTGTTAAGACATATGGTAGGCCAAAAAACTTATCTTCTATGAGGGAAGAAAGTTTGCTGCCATGATGCACGCAGTAAAAATTCTTCAAGGCTGTTACGACATATGGTAGGCTAACAAGCTTATCTTCTAAGAGGGAAGAAAGCTTGCTACCATAATGCAAGCAGTTTATAAAAGATCAAACGTACAGTGTGAAAAAATTTCCAGGTATAAGTTTATGAAAAATCACACTCAATTCAATAAAAATTGTTTGTGATTGGGGAGCGATTAGCGTTAACTATGAAAGAAGGTTAACATTAAACAGGAAGGAAGGTAAATAATAAAATAAATAAAAAATTCCAAGTCAATAAATTCTCAAAATATATAAAGAACAAAAAAATAGCGAATAGAAATCTAAGATGCAGGATCGACATCGGCAGAAGGTTCATCATCAGCACCATGATCCTCATCTAAATCTTGCAAAGCCGATATCTCATCATCTGGGACTATATCTGAAGGTCCCATGACTCCATTCCTCCCATAGAATTCCCAAGGTCCACCAAGGTTCTTCAGATCATCAAACAAGCCTTTATTTACACAGGTAGCACTATCCTCCTCATTCGGATCAAAATTCTTCCAATTGGTATGGTGGGAAAGAGATTCCGTTTTTGAAAAAACTAATTCGGGATGAGAATGACCATCCTCCTGCTCAAGAATCTGCCGGGCGAGATAAAAACCTATCTTGGAGAAGCTGACCCCGGCTACACATTTTCTCTCGTAACAATCTTTGGATTCCCTATACTCACGAACTGCGGTAGAACAAATGGAAGCATGGTCACTCTTCAGTTTCTGCACCATGCTAGTCTCATCAGCTAACTTCAGTTCAAGCTTCTTGATATCATTCTTAAGGAGGGAATTCTGCTTATCTAGCTTCTCATAATCATTGCTCAGAATTGCATATTTGGATTCCACGGCTTTCAGATTCACGTGATCAGCTTCCAATGATTTAATACGGTCTTGAAGCTTCACATTTAAACTCCGACTTTCTTGAAGCTTCCCTTCAACCTCTTGAAGTTTCCCTTCAAGGTTTTCAACCGTCTGTTTTAGCTTTCGGGCAAACCCGAAAGCCACTGAAGCACGTTAAGAACCCTACCATCAAAATAAAGAAAATGAGTTATATTCAAATAAAACGCATATGATAAAGTACATATTTATATAGATACATACTTCAACGATCTTGCGCTCAGCCATATCAAGGTTGTCACATAAATCCTTGCAGTAACTCTCTTCATCACGAGGGAGAATAGAGGAAATCATCAACCTAGAAGCTACCCCCGGCATGTCAACAGAATCAGTATTTAGCAAACCAGGGTAAAATCTGAAATCCTCCCCTTGAAGAGTGCTTTTCAAAGGAGTATTTTTGTAGATGTTGTAAGATGCAACAGGCATGCCCATCCTTGGAAAGACAAGATCCATTCCAGGTAAAGATTCTGAGCGAAGTTTCTTCCTCTCACGACGAAGTGGAATATTAGGATGGATCCTCTCATCTCTAGTGTTTCGCATTGACTGGGAACCACTTCTCTCATCCCGAGCAGAGGAAGAGCGATTCGGGGATGAATTTAACACACCTTTCTTAGCCTTATTGGAAGGATCGACCTCAGAAGACTTAGACTTTGGCTGCACAGGAGGGATTGAATTCACACCAGCAGTGATCTTTGGAATAGCGGTTTCTGACGAAGCATTTGATGGAGCTGAAGGATGAGCCTTCTTCAGAGCCGAAGCATCACCTTCTAAAGTAATTTGACAAGTAGGAGAAATTTCTGCCCTAGTACGCTTCTGTCCGGCTGCAAAAGCGGTGAAAGCGGAGTTCCCAGCCGCAAAATTAGCGAAAGTAGAGTTTTCTGATGGAGTCATGCCTACAAAAGAAAATTGTCAGTAAACATCTATATTCTGAAAAGGCGAGAATCATATATAATATCACATATAAAAATTATTTTAATTAGTCACCGTTGTCGGATAAAGAAGTCGTATGACTAGAAGGGATATCAATATTATGTGGTAAAATATTTTCTAAAGGAAGGATCTCACATTCAGACGAAGAATCTTCGATGTTGCCTTTAGATGAGGAACCCCTGGATGAATCGGATGAAGAATCCGACGAAGAATCGGAAGAACTTCGATTATTATGAGTTTCACGATTTGAATGTGTAGAGGAAGAAGAGTTAGCTTCGTTAATGAAAGGAAGACATGAAGAGACTCCCCAACCCGTGGCAGATAGATTGGATGGTGTCAAAATTTTACTTAAATAACATTTCGTTTTACGCAACATATCAATCTCGACTGAATACTTCACTAAGAGAGAAGCACGAACCGGCCAAGTAATACCCTTTCTAACCCACACCCAGCTCCAAGGATGAGCAACTTTCCATATGTCAGCAGGAGGGTAAATAAGCAACCATTTATCTTCATAATTACCAATGGGAGGAAGATCATCGATTAAGGTGAGTGTTTCCTCACCAAAGTCGGTCTTTTGGAGGAGAAAACGACCTGATTTATCTTTGCATGCCTTTGTGAGGTATAAAAGATGAAAGAGGTTGACAGTCGGAATGACCTTCACTTTATGACAGAGAAGATAAAAACCGATGAGAAATCTCCATCCCATGGGGTGCAGTTGTGGTGGAGATAATTTGTTAGCCTTTAAAAAGGCCATAATGAAAGGAGGCAATGGAAAAGTGATACCCATGTCTAGAAGAACCTCATGAAAAGCGAAAGATTCATAAGGAGCCAGGGCAAAAGAAACATCTGAACTTGAAGGAAGTGCAACCCTCCAGCCGGGTGAAAGGGATAATTTAGCTTCAAAAGATTTGACATCATTTTCCTTGAGTCGGGTGGGAACACATCTGGCAATTACTTCATTTGAGAGAGGACCAAGAACCTCAGACCTGAGTCTCACTGTTTGTTTAGTGCGAACCATCTTCGGGTGCGAAAAATGAATATTAATAAAAAAATAAATATAAAAAAAAAAGGGGGAAAAAATAAATTCTGACAAGCAGATAAAAAGAAAGCAACTAAAAAAAAAAAAAAAAGAGTTTGTCACAACCGATTAATCTAAGTTGTCCGTCTCCTATCCATAAGCATCACAAGGGTGGACCGCCTAATAATGTCAGCAGAGCTAAAAGTGAGCACCTCACCCTAGGCAGACTAAGATTAAAATTCCCCGAGCTTGGATTGTCAAGTCAGATGTTCAACAAATTATATCCTGAGCCTGGTAACAGGGACCTATGATTTCTTTATTGCAAATTCAAATAGAGGCATTAAAAGGATGAGCCTGTGATTTCTTTATGTTTGCAGGATGAGCCTGTAATAACGGGCCTAATATATTGTTTGCAGGACTGGATGAGAATGTAAAGAAATAAAACAATTTTGGGTTGCTTTTTCGGACCTCTTGGATTCGAAATCAAGTCTCCCCACTTACATTTGATGGATTATCCAATTAGACCATATCTAAATAATGGATCAATTCGCTAGGTCCATTTATTTGCTTTGCTGGGCCGCGTCTTTCTTAGCCCAAGTAATACATCTGCTAGCCCCAACATGCTTCACAATATATCCATGTTTAGCTTGTAAGGTATACATTCAAAATGTGTTTAAAGCATCAAACTTTATGGGCCTGACTTAGAGGGTAACGGCCCGTTTTCTGTCTGCTTTACATTATGTGCCCTCCGCTCTAAGAATTGGGAAATCTCGCCTTTACCATTTGAGTTTCAGAACAAAAGTTTTTCTGCTTATTGTTTATAAACCCATGGATTAGGAAGTAATACAATCGTCATAGAGGCTATTCCGATTACTTAAGCAGTTTGGCAGAAAACAAAGGAGGGTATCAAACACAATAACAACAGCAGCATCAACACAAACAGCAACTTAATCACAATTACAAGGATCAACAACCACCAGTGCTTATAATCTAATTAATAAATTCAGACTAATAATCGGAAAGTTTACATCACTTAATTGCAGCAACCAAATTTACATCCAATCTATTAGATTTACAATAAAAATCTAATAGGAATTTTCAAACTCAAAAATTGAGGAAAAGCTAGAAAATACCTAAGCTTAGAGGCTGCTGAAAAAGTGAGTTCAATGGACCGACCGGAATGACCGACGGAGGCAGCAGGTAATGAGCTCTGACCGGAGTGGTGACCGGAGTGGTGAAATAAATAGAAGACCGGCGCTTGATCGGCAGTCGCGAGACGACGTCGAGGCGGTAGAGATCAGGATACCCAGGGGCGTTAGAAGTAGGACGGCGTTGAGGCTTTGAGGCGTTGAGGCGCGGAGGCGTTGAAGGTGGAGAAAGAGCAGATCGAAGTGTTGGACGGCGGCGTTGAGGCGCTGAGGAGGAGCGGCGCTGATGAGACGTAAGGTGACGGTGGAGAGAAAGCAAGGTGGTGAACGGAGGCGTTGAGGCGCTGAAGCGGAGCAGCACTGATGAGACGTAGACGGTGGAGAGAAGGCAGATCAAGGTAGGAGACGGCGGCGTGGAGGCACAGAGGAGGAGCAGCAACAAATTTTTTCTTTTCCAACAAATCCTTGGGCAGAAGCCAAATAAAGGATTTTCATCTGGGTAAAATATTTTAAACCCACCAGCTAACAAACCTAAACCTATAAGACTTCTACTCCTATTATTATTATTATTATTATTATTATTATTATATCTTGCCGAAAGAGAAGCCTACAAAAACCAATTTTCAAATCCTACCACGATCCTATCACCATCATTGTTGTTGTTATTATTATTATTATTATTATTATTATTATTATAACTATTATTAAAGATTCAAAAAATGGATTAATATTGTGCTTTTTAAAAGCATATAGCATTTTTCAGTGAGTAATTTTCACATTTTAAAAAACTAATAGTCGGTTTTGCTTACTTATATTTTCTGGATAGACCCAAAAAATAGAAGTGGGGAGCAACTGATATAACCTATGGTATAAATCAAGGGTTAACCTCAATATAAGCTGAACGTTAATATATTTATAACCTGAGAATAAGCTTAAGGTTAACCTAAGAATAAGCTTAAGGGTAAACCTAATATAAGCTAAGGTTTATCATCTATCTCTCAACATTTATTACGTGTATTAGTCAAGAGCTCCTACCACCTGGCAACCCACTTCACAAGCAGTTATAATGAACGTGGAACGTGTTGTTTCACATCAGGTAACTTCCACCCTGAAGCTATAAATAGCTTCTCCTTCAATGATACAGGGGTTGGTTCTTTGATAATCAGAGCTTATACTATTTTTACAGCAATATAATCAGTATCACCAGATAACTTTGGCATCGGAGTGTTTGTGGGAAGAACACCCTTCCCACACTGTAACAGGTACCTTGCTGAAGGAGAGTCATAATTTAACCACTACCGGCATTCACTCTCGGAGGCACTCTCGTCCGGTCAACCCTCAATCTTCCAGTAACACCCCTTGACGATCGATCTTCCCTTAACAAATTTACTGCTGTATCGTGGCTACAACAGATTTGAAAAGTAATAAATCATGATATTCCTTAAATACGTAATTCCTGATTACTAAAATAGTTGAGTAGCAACGAAAATTGTTATTTTTTGAGAGAGAACAAAAATTGTTATTATCAAACTTACGATTGATGGCAGAAAGGTAAACTTAAAATTAATATCAATACACTGCAAAATGAACGCAATATTACTCCAATTATTCATGCAATAAACTGAAATTCTTTATAAATATTTGCAACAAGAAAAAAAGGTTTAATTAAGACGACATTACCTAAGGCTAATGAAAATGATTGATCACATTAATTTATATAATTCACCCTAAAAGTGAGAATATTAATGAAGCTGAAAATAACTTAAAAAAATTTTAATATAGAAAATGAGAAAAATAGTTTATTACTTCCTCCGTTTTTTATTATATGATGTTTTAGGTTTTTTATTTTTTTATTTTTTATTTTATTTGACACTTATATATTACCAATGTCTTTTTTATCCTTTTTTTTTTATATTTGCCCTTATTTAAAATACGAGAGAGGTTCATTATTTAATGTAAAAAGTACTACATTAAACTTTGATAATTAAGAATAAAGAGAATTTTTGTATGAAAATAAAGTTTTTGAAGAGAAGTATTAAGGATAAACTAGTCATTTTGGTAACCTAATTAACACTTCATTAGTTTAAATAAACAACTTTAAATATCATATATAATAAAAATTGGAGTGCGTATTATTTAGAGAATGAATAATATGATTTCTATTCTAAGTGAAAAAGAAACTAGAAAATAACTAGAAGAAGAAGGTTATTCTCTTCAAAAGAAAAAAAGAAGAAGGTTATTATGATCCGTTCCGCAGCTGATAATATGCCTTTCGTGTTAGAAAATTCTATCTTTGGAAAAGAAGATATGATTATAAAATGCCGCCAAGCACACCGATTGGACCTGCTTTTTTAACCCACGTGGGACCCACGAACTCCCACCATTTATCTGCTCGCCACGTCATCTTAACTTTTGCTCTTTCTCCAAGTCGCACTCTTCAACTCCCACGTCATCATAACAAAATTCAAATTAAAATTAGCATCTCATCCATCCGGCTGATTTAGGGACAATTTGAGACCATGGAAAGCAGCTGTGAGTTAAGATGCGTGGAATTTTATTTTGGTTGAAAGTTATTTTTAACGTTGTGGAAAGTTGTCTAAAATATATAATTGATAAAAGTCAGATTGTATTCGAAAAAGTACTGAAAAATTATTTAAAACTACTTTTAAAAAAAATAATGGAACATAACTTTTCTTGAGAGTACTTTTACTAACAGCAATTACAAACTGACCCTTAGAAATCTATAACCAATCTTATTAGAAGCACTGACCGGATAATCAACCCATAACACTATTAATTTATAATTAAATCAGTTTATGTAAGAAATAAAATGTAAGTATATTAAAAAAATTATAAATAAAAATGATATTTCAGCTATTTTGAATATATGAATGGTCAAAATATTTTATTAAATTTGAAAGAATGAAATACTAATGCAGGAAGTATATATTTTAAATTGGGTTGAAGATAAATATGTTCTTTTATATAATTGTAATTTGTAAGTCATGTTTTAATTGTGGTTTAATTTAGATTCTTTTTTTTTTTTTTTTTTTTTGACTAAATAGATGCTAATTTTAGTGGGGTAAAAGAAAAGAAAATTGTAACAAAAGGATAAGAGTGTATATTTGGGCAAGATGACGTACTGCTATTAATTACAATATAAATAATGTTCAAATTAATACACACAAAGACAAACAAGTAAACTATTCAACATAATAAAACCAAATTATCTATACAAACAGGATTAAATTAAATCAAATGTCTGTAATAATTTTTTTTTTATTTTTTTATTTGAAGAATATCTTTAGTCTATTTTTATTAAGAAAAAAAAATTAACAAATTCTTTCTCTTTCACATTTACTTCTCCCTCATTTTTACTGGTTTTAATGTCCCTTATTTTATGTGTTTCCAATGAAAGAATTCATATTTCAATTGATTTTCAATTGTTCAATTTTGATTTGGGTTTCAACATCTTTTTATAATTTTTACCTTTTTAAGTTCAACACACAGAATTAAAACGTTTTTTTGAAGACAATGCTCTTTGATTATGGTCAAAATATATTGAAAACATCATTTGAGATTTAATTATTTGCAAGAAAGAAATCAATAAAGTTGAAAATTTTGTTAAGAACAAGTTCAATAAATCTCTAAAGTTAGTAAAAACGCTCAAATTAATTAATTAATAAAAAAAAAAAACAATGAACTTATAGACAATGGTGAAATTATTTTCACAACATATTTTTTATTTTTTGTTTTTTTTACATGGATTTGTTTTTAATTTTTATGAATTGTTATTTTTATGTGGAGATTTAATTGGGACTTAGATAAGGATGATCTTTTATCGTTTTTTCATTTGTATTTATTGGGAACAAAATATAAACAAAAAAATAATAAAAAAAGGTAAACCCATCAAGTAATGGGTGAATATGTTTAAAAGCAGTTGCATAAGCATAATTAATAATTGAATTAAACATGTAAATAGTTGATCCATAGCCAGAGAGAGACGTCTTAGGATGAGTGGTTTTACCATTTATTATTTTCATAAGTTCTCTTGTCAAATCAATTAATTCTTGTTGGTTTTCTTCGAAGTTCAAATATTATAATCAAAACACCATCTCATAATTGGTATATAATGGAGATGGAATTTTTTTTTTTTTTTCCCCAAAAGCAACACGCCATTTTCTAATTGGAATTAAAATTTATAAATATTACAAAAATAATATGAAATTTTATGGAATATTTCCTCAATAATTTAATTGGAAATATAATTTAAAACACTAACTTCCAATAATTCTGTACATGCAAAAAAGATGTTCAATGTATGTGAATTCAAATTAGGAATTAAATATATTGTTTAACCTTCGATTTTGGTATGTTCAAAATAAGCAAATGATATTTTTTAAAAATATTTTTATCCAATTTGAAAATATATTATGACATTTATTTAGTTTTGTTCTCATTAACTGTTAGGTTCCTTTGCCTTTTTAGGTAACAAAAAAAAATTAATAAGTCATTTGGTCGTATTTTTCAAGTATCCAATACGACCATACGAGTAAATATCTCTCCATGACAAAATATTTTCAGGAATTATGATGATAAGGAATAAAAGATAAAAATATATATAAAAAAAATCGAAGCATTTTAAAATATATTATGTATTGTATTTCCTTATTTTTGTAATAACATAGAGATGTTTGGTTCATATTTTTAGTATATATAAAAATTAAAGTATATTTTTCGACATACTGATTTGGTCAATAGTTTTTTTAGGGTAAAGCTTCCTCTTAATTTTTCATCTCTTTGTTATTTACTCGTTTTGTAATCATATCAAAACATACTAATATTTTCACCTCTTCCTGTTATTTTGCTGCTCCAGTTGTTTACCAGTTGTTATACAATAGTTAATTGGGTAAATTAAAAAAAAAAAATTGTAACTTCACTCGTTTTCGATTTGAGTATGACATATAACTTCTTTTTCAAAATAAAAAATGTGATTTTAAAGGTTTGAAAAAAAAAAAGGATAACTAACATTTTTCTATTAAAAATGATGATGTGGTAGAGAGCATTTTTATCCATTTAATAATTTATTCATATTATCTAAAAAATTTACATCAAGATTTGAATATTTTCCAAAAATTTTTTATTTTGTTGTGCTTTTTTTTTTTTTAATATATTATTGTTATTTAATTTAGAAAATTATTTACTATTTTCAAAAATTTTCAAAATTTATCGCTAAATTTTATTGTATTTTCATTAATCAACTTGAAAAATTTCAGCTCAAAATGGACAAAAATATCCTCTACCACATTATCATTTTTAGCGAAAAAAGTTAATTATTCTTTTTTTTCACAATTTTTGAAATCATATTTCTCATTTTGAAAAAAAAAAAAAAACAATTTACCGTTTTGGAATTTTTTTTTTTTTTTTTTTTTAAGTTTAACCTAGTTAATTATACGTTGATTACGATCATAATCTCAAGATATAGACATTTGGAGATCGTTATCTCTTTGATAGCAAACAAATGGCACATAATATGTAGCAATTGCCAATGGGGATAAGACAGCCTTTAATGAAGTTTGTAGCTATTAATTGCTCATAATACCCAAATTCTTTTTTTTGCAAATAAGTCTTATGAAGCTATACGCAACTAATTATTGTTTTTAATTTAGTTGAGATCTTATCATTTGTTCAGTCAAGTTAATTAGAGGCCTTAAATCCGTTCACTGGAAAAATTTCCAACCGGGGACGCTCTCCCCGTCTCCTAGAGATCCGTCGCTGAAATGTTTAACAAAATAAAATATATCTTTTGATTATTGGTATCAGTTTTTATATACTTTATAGATCTAATCATATCTTTAATTATAAAAAAAACATTTGTATTTAATTTAAATATATTGAAAGATTATAATTATTTTTTATTACTTTAATATTCTATTTCATATTATTTAATTTAATGAATATATGATAAGAAAATAAATTTTCTATGGAGTTATCGCATGACAGAAAATGGAAATAGATTCTCTTCCCAATCTAAAGGGATATGAACGAAAATTTTTAAAATATTTGAAAATAGAGAGAAAACTTCACCCAAAATAAGCACAAAAATTTATGTTAAGAATTAAGCTTTTATAGTATATTGTTTTATTGTATTCGAAAAGGGTACATACAGAGTTTATACTGTAACATTTATTTTTAAGTTTTACATAAAAGTAAAAATATTTTAATGTTATTAAGAATATGAACATGTCATATAGGTGGCATGAGCTTGCAAATTACTCCTAACTTTGGATAGGGCCTGAAAAAGAAATATAAAAATTCATTGATGTGCATAAATAGGTTGGACCGAGTTCGACCAGCCGAACCAATCAAGCCTGACCAGCCCAATTTGTTAATAGATCTAAATTGAATGCAACTCAAGTTTATACTGTACTGTCCTTGAATAACCAAAAAGAATCCTCCAACATTCTATCCATGGTCTATCATTTTCTTCCTACAATTCAACTGCTGCTGTTTTGACGAATACTGCTTCCATTTCATTAAGAGGCACAGCATCTGAAAATCCATGGTAATACTTCAAATTTGAGGCAGCTTTGTGCTCATTATCTAAAAAAGGATCAAATTGATCTCCATCATTTTCTTTTGGATGGATCACGGCTGAGTCCATGCTTCTTCAGTGTTTTGATATAATTTCTCATCAAGGTGAACTTGTTGCTTCCAAGTTGATAGAAATAATCCCATGTATAGATCCCAGTTTTATGTAAATCATCAAAAATTATCCTGAAATGTTCAGTCACACACCGTACTTTAAATGAACATTATGTTGCTACAAGCCGCGCCCCCCCCCCCCCCCCCCCCCCCCCCCCTGTTTTTTTGGGCTAAATGTGTAACATAATAAGTTTGAGCCTGAAGTACCTTACCCCATAGTTTCCTACAGGTTCTGCAGACATGATACCCACATGGCGCCGCCCAAAAATCACCTAATTAAGGAACACAAGGCATTCAAGCATGTTACCGAATTTGTGCTTAACTATGGCAAAAATCCGTGGCATACACCCTCAAAATTAGAAATGCTTCACTAGTTCATGTCTTCACGATGATATGGAAGCACATATATATATGAACTTTACTACGCACATCAGAAGGAATGTACGGTGAAATGGGTTGAGAAACAACACTCAACATGTATTTATGTAAGTTTATTTTAACTGTTAACACAGCTTGATCGAGACTTTCTAAAAGACTAAGACTATAACATTACGAACTATTCAACCAAATTCAATCTAACTAAAAGCCAGGCAAGTGACTGAAGGACATCAAGCCAGGAATTGAAGGGGACATGCATAATAAGGCAAGGCGAAGAAGATGAAAAAGTTCTGGCAAATATACCTTCTCACCCCCGATGGACCTAACTTTCCCATCAACAGCTGGACTATGTATTCTCAAAAATTCAGCTGAAAGAATAAACTTGTTGCCATTGGCAAATTCCACCTCTACCTGTAGCAAAAGATTAAAAAAGGACATACATCAAATAGACACAGAATAAGCAACCTTATTATAAGATAATAGAAACATAGCATTGAGAAAAAGAACAAAGACCAAAGAGCACTTTGTCCGCAATTTAATTGCTTACATCAATTTAATAACATTCCTTCAATTATTTATAAAATAAAGAAAATGCCAGATTTACATAAACACTTCTAATACCTAGAACAATCTTAGCCATGGGTAATAAAAAATTTTCACAGGAAATAACACAATAGAGTCACGAGCCACTCAGCTATGCCAAATCAGACCATCTAATTTACATAATTTCATAGCTTCAGATGCGTGAATTCCCAAATGCCAACAAAGAAAAAGCAAACTCCAGAGTTCAGATGATGAATTACTGAATCAAACGGGAAATTCGCGTTTCTTTTAGGATTATGTATCAGTTTGCCCCCTGAATTTATTTGTCATTACAAACTAAATTAGCAGAATTTTAAACTTATGATAAAATTTAGGCCAATTGCTAGCAAATTAGAGCAAGAAGTGATAAGGAATGGACTATGGAACTGTAAGGAGAAGCCTTCAAAAAACAAAAAGCATGACTTGGTTTTCTTTTGACTAAATTGAGATTGTCATAGAAATATGGAAACAGAAAAGGAAAAAGCTTACATTTTTAGGAAGTTGAAGAGAGAATCTGGTTAATCGTGGAGCTTCGGCGCTTGTATGAATCCATCCGATCGCTCTTCGTGCTGCTAACATTTTCCCCCTTTCCTCCTTCCTCTCCTCCTCACAGTACGGCTATAACTTTTAGATGGGCGAAATTGACCTCAAACTTTTATCAATATACCAAGATTATAATTTTTTTTTTTTAATAAAAAAATAAGATTATTCGTAATTTCATTCACGGCTATCATCATGAAATGAAAGCAACTAATCAAGTTAAAACTTACACTTTGAAACCAATTTGTTTTTGAAAAAAAAAAATAATAATTCGACAAAAAAATATTTAATTCAAATTGTTATTCGTGTTTAGAATAGATTGTCAATGAGAAAAAAATGAGGAAAGTAAGAGAAAAAGCCAAAAAAAAAAAAAAAAAAAGAGTATTCAGATTACAACTTAATTAAACATTTCAACGTTGTTTATACTTAATTTAGTAATTTTAATTTGAACTTTCATAATCGACTTGAAATCTCATCTTGATAATACGAGCCATTCAATCCAAAATGAATTGTTCAAATCTAAGTATATAAAAGATAAACAACTATAATTAGTACAATTTGAGTTAGTTCTCATCTGTTGAATTTGAATTGAATGGTTTAATACTCCTTCAGTCCACACATATAGTTAAATATTCACTTTTTTTCTTAATGTCTCATCAAATGTTATTATAACCGAACCGGTCACGGAATTCGTGAGGTAACTAATTCAAGTCTAGACCGGTTTAACATTGGAACAAACAGATTTTTTTATTTTAAAAATAATTACTTTACATAAGGTAAATTCTATGGTTACTTTGTTGGAAAACAAAGTAACCACACTTTGTTTTTTTTAACCAATGGTATTTTGACACATCAATAGTTTAAAATTTAAAATAAATAAATTATAAAAAGTTGACTTGTTATTACAGATTACCAACAGGTTAAAGAAAATGTTAAAATTATCTAAAGAAGTATATAGTTTCAATGCATTCATCAATTTTACAAAAATTCATTCCTAACTACATAAAAATTTCAAAACCTTTACAAATTTCTGTAATATTATCAAATTTTTCGTAACTTAATTAATTTTCATCTAATTATTAGTAAAAAGAATTTTATCCAATTTAAAATATATGTTGTATTTATAAATAATTTAGTAGGCTTCAATTTTGTCATTAATATGAACTAAAACTATATATTATAATCTTTTTACCTAAATAAAATGAAAATAAATATATTTCAGTAGTTTTTATATCATTTTTCGCAAAATTAAAGAGTTTTTTGTAAATGGTAATATTATGAGAATTGAATATCACTTCACATAAAATATGCCTAGCATTGCTAGGTTTCCGTAGAATTTAAAGGTTTTACATGAAACCCAATTTTTCTACTTTTTTTGTAATATACGGAATTTTTTCATCTTTATACGGAAAACAACTACTCGATTATTATATTCTAGTACAATATAAATATTTCTCACGAATATATCTCAATAGTTTCCATATCATTTTTTGCAAAATTATTATTATTTTTTTTTTGTAAAGTAGTAATATTACGATAATTAGGTTTCATTTTACATAAAATATGCCTATTATTACAAGGTTTCCATAGAATTTAAAAGTTTTACGTGAAACTCAATTTTTCTACTTTTTTTATAATATGCGGAATTTTTTCATTTTTATACGGAAAACTACTACCCAATTATTATATTCTTGTACAAATTAAATATTTTCCGTAAATATATTTGTGTAGTTTCCATATCACATTTCGCAAAATTAAAGTTTTTTTTGTAAAGTAGTAATATTACGAGAATTAGGTTTCATTTCACATAAAATATGTCTAGCATTGCAAGGTTTCCGTAGAATTTAAAAATTTTACGTGAAAATAAATTTTTCTATTGTTTTTTGTAATATGTGGAATTTTTCATCTCTATACGAAAACAACTACTCAATTATAATATTATTGTACAAATTAAATATTTCTCGCGAATATATTTTAATAGTTTCTATATCATTTTTTGCGAAATTAAAGTTTTTTTTGTAAAGTAATTATATTACAAGAATTGGGTTTCATTTCACGTAAAATATCCCTAGCATTGCATGGTTTCGGTAGAATTTAAAGGTTTTACGTGAAACCCAATTTTTCCACTTTTTTTGTAATATGCGGAATTTTTCATCTTTATACAGAAAACAACTACTCAATTATTATATTCTCGTACAATATAAATATTTCTCGCGAATATATCTCAGTAGTTTCCAAATCATTTTTTGCGAAATTAAAGTTTTTTTTATAAAGTAGTAATATTACAAGAATTGAGTTTCATTTCACATAAAATATGCCTAGCATTGCAAGGTTTCTTTAGAATTTAAAGGTTTTACATAAAACCCAATTCTTCTACTGTTTTTTGTAATATGCGGAATTTTTTTGTCTTTATACAGAAAACTACTACCAAATTTTTATATTCTTGTACAAATTAAATATTTCCCGTATTCGCGAAATTTTTTTTTTTTTTTGTAAAGTAGTAATTTTACGAGAATTGGATTTCATTTCACATAAAATATGCATAGCATTACAAGAATTTAAAGATTTTACGTGAAAACCAATTTTTTTACTGGTTTTTTTAATATGCGGAATTTTTCATCTCTATACAAAAAACAACTGCTCAATTATTATATTCTTGTACAAATTATATATTTTTCACAAATATATTTTAGTAGTTTCCATATCATTTTTCACGAAATTAAAGAGTTATTTTCGTAAAATAGTAATATTACAAGAATTGGGTTTCATTTTACGTAAAATATGCCTAGCATTGCAAGTTTCCGTACAATTTAAAGGTTTTACGGGAAATCCAATTTTTCTACTGTTTTTTATAATATGCGGAATTTTTCATCTCTATATGGAAAACAACTACTCAATTATTATATTCTCGTACAATATAAATATTTCTCGCAAATATATCTCAGTAGTTTCCAAATCATTTTTCTCAAAAATTAAGTTTTTTTTTGTAAAGTAGTAATATTATAAGAATTGTGTTTCATTTCACATAAAATATACCCAGCATTGCAAGGTTTCCGTAGAATTTAAAGGTTTTACATGAAACCCAATTTTTCTAATGTTTTTTGTAATATACGAAATTTTTTCATCTTTATACGGAAAACTACTACCCAATTATTATATTCTTGTACAAATTAAATATTTCCCGTAAATATATTTGTATAGTTTCCATATCATTTTTTGCGAAATTAAAGTTTTTTTTTGTAAAGTAATTATATTACAAGAATTGGGTTTCATTTCACGTAAAATATGCCTAGCATTGCATGGTTTCTGTAGAATTTAAAGGTTTTAAGTGAAACCCAATTTTTCTACTGTTTTTTGTAAAATGTAGAAATTTTTCATTTTTATACGCAAAACTACTATCCATTTATTATATTCTCGTACAATAGAAATATTTATTGTGAAGTATTTATTTATTCATCAATCATTTTAACAACTGAATGGACACGTGTGGACATCTATCATTGATGACCTAATAGTTGAGCTAAGGACATAGTACCTTTCTTATTTTGGGCATATTTGCTTTTGTTGTCATACCTAAGGTATATATGACATAATCCTCCATTCTACTAAGGGTAAACCATATTGTTATAGTCTCTTACTAACTTTTTATCGTTAATCATTCTCTTAATACTGTCATTAACTAACTTGAGCTTCAGAAACTCGACAGGGGGCTAAACTTGACATGGCTACCGTACCATATCTTCATACCCAGAGTTTATATACCTCATCATTTTTTTTTTGCGAACTTGATATTTTTTATGCTAAGTAATAATATTTCAATAATTGAGTATCACTTTATATAAAACATGAACCCGTTACTAGCTAATTCCATGCTTGAAATTCAAAAAATTTTAGACCGTAGAACCTGACTATTAATAAAAAGAATTTTTGCTATTGTAAAAATCCTTATATCACTGCAAAGCAGGCAAATTGGGCTTAAAAAAAAAAAAAAAAAAAAAAAAGCAGATTAAAAGATGCAGCATCAGCTTCCTTCTCCCCTTCTCTCTCTCCTCTGCAATTCCTTCGACAATTGAAAGTTTAAATTCCTTCGACAATTCCGCTCCTGCTGTCTTCCATCCATCGCTCCCCGCCCGTCACTGAGTCCGCCGCTCTTTGTCCATCCGCCCTTCAATTAGAGGTAACTCTCAATTTTCTAACTTAATGAATTTGAAAATTGTTGAATTGGTGAATTTTGGATTGATGAATTAGGGAAACATTATTTTGAATTAGTGATTGATACATGAGGCATTCAATTACACTCCCACCTTAGGGTTCCTTTGCATTTTAATGAATTGATTATCCAGTTGGTTTGAATCTAATTAGTAGTTGCTGATGCTCTGGTTTTGATAGGTAGTGACTGCTGCTCTAGTTTCATTTAATTGATTCATATGCATAGTTGCTGATATGTCATATAGATAGTCTAGTTTCATTTAGTTTCATCAAGTGTTAGCATCACCATTCAGTCTATTTATTGTGATCTGTTTGCAATCTCTGTCGTCTCATTTTCTCTGGGTTCTTACAGATTTGTATCTATTTAACTCATGAACAGGTTCATTTGTTTCTCCCATAGCTTCATATAGGCTATGCAAATAGTTCATATGCATATAAAGCCTATATTCATACTATGATGCCTTTGTTGCTACTTTTCTTATCATGTGCTTTGATAAGCTCAGCTCTTTTAGTCTGATTACTTTAAACATATGATGATATTAGTTAATTGCTCTGCTGCTTCTACTTTGGTTCACGATTTTTGTATGATTTTCGTTTACTTTTACTTCTGCAGATTGTTGTGTTATTCAGGTGTCTCTAAGGTTTCCAACATATTGATCTCTGAGACCTCTCTTTTATAGATCTTTTTTTTTTTTTTTTTCCTTTTTGATGACGTCAAAGGGGGAGCAATTTTTTCACTTATTACTGCTGAAATGGAGCCAATTGATGTTGGACGCAGGGATGAACATCTTTATGATTGCTACACTCTTTCTCACATAAGAGTTGTGCCGGCATCATCAGGAGAACAGACTTCGCACATTTAGAGGAAGATAAATTGGGTGACTTTAAATCCCTATGGTGAGGTTGTGCAGAACATTAGAGGCAGCAGTAGAAGTAGAGAAGAGCAGAATGACGGAAATGCGTCATTAGCCACAAACAAACTGGGCAATGGTGATACAAGGCATACAATTCCCGACTTCGAGTCATTTGACCTTGAAAAAAGTGATTTGATGGAAGAAGATACCATGGGTCATGAGCCATGTCTTGTATTCTTTGAGGTATGATCATCCTTATTTAGCCTGGCAACTGAAAATAAAAATTGCTAAAATGGTGAAAGTATGACAGTATGACGGATGTGTTTGCGCATCTGTGTATATATAGAAACACAACATCCAATCCTACTTGATTTGCTAATTTCATTGTATATTCATATCAGTACAAATGACATTATTTTATTTCAGAGCTCCTGGAGGAGGAGTTGCTCTAAACAATCTCACCTTTCTAGTTTCAGTGACTTGTTTAACTGGTAGCTAGATTCAGATTCATTCCACTAGTTAATGCTATGCTGATTTGCTTAATTCATTGGCAGGATGGATCCTATTCTAGAGGTCCAGTTGATAGTTCCTCACCTTTTACCTAACACACGAGTCGTCATCGTATTATAAAAATACAATATGAAGTCCCTATCTTTTGTTTTGTTCAACAGTTAAGCCCCTCCTGATAAAAACCAACCAAAAATCTGTTAGTCAAAGCTTTCTAATAGTCAACTTGATATAAATTAAAATGAAAATCCCCAATATACCCTTGCTCTTATTTGATGAGCATTACTCTCTTAACCTTTTTCTATCCCTCTTATTCTTCCATGATCTAATCTCCATACAACCTAATTTTACAGTTCTTCCCTTTCTTCTTTGCCTTCATTATTCTGTACTCTCCGTGTCAAAATAATGTCTCTAGAGTATATTTTTGTTGTCTAGTATGCCTATTCCATAAGAATTCAAAAAGATGGCAAAGTTCTATAACATCATAATTATATTACCAATTTCTTTTCCAAAAAGAGAAAACAACCAAGTACCTGGATTTCTGATAACGAACAGAAATTCAAGCAGGACTACTTCCAATATGCACCCAAAACACTAAAATTCGTACAAGTCACGTAATTTTAACATCTCGAAGAAGGCGGGCAGCCATTGAGCCAAGCCTCCTTGTTTCCCAGTCTGTAACTTTTTCTTCTGGGAGCTTCATAACCACTTCACTATCCTCTTCAACTTTTTCACTTGCACATTCATCCATCTTATTCCTGTCCTCCTCTTCTATTGCTGCAGTTTCAACTTCATCGATTGGCTGATCAATCTTTAGAATCATCTTTTGAATGGTCCCAGCCGGAGGTTTTAATCCCATGATGTAAAGCTGAATGCTTGGATGCTGGTACTTGTTGTCCATCTGCAATCAATGAACTGTTTAGAGTGATTTCAGTGGACACAACTTTGGTCTGTGATTTTATTTGTGATTCTACTTTTGGAAAAGACTAAAGATTTCTAGTTTGGGCCTTCACTGAATTGGAGACTGGCAGAACATATAAAATGTTAGCAGAAAGTATGAGAATTATCGAGTTATGAGAATTAGCATCAAGGAAGTACCTTTGTTTTTGGAACAGTTTTGACTTCGAAGTTTCTTTTCCAGAGATCAAGCATCTGCTCATGTACACTGGTAGATCGGATCTCATATCCCATCTGCATGGAGATTTTTTAGCAGCAAACCAATGAATAATGAAACAAGATTTTGGAGCCAAAAAGGGACATATATAACAATGACTCACCAAAATTGTCGTTTTGGGTCCCGACAAGGCAAATATTGTCTTCAATAGTGGTTCCATGAGATGCTCTGCATAAACCTTGGAGCGAAGAAGTTATAAATCACTGATTCAAGTCGAGATAAAATGGTGCTTTAGATTTGTAAGATCAGAATCACATACAAATGGCACTGACTTTATGATTCATTAAACAGTTCTCTATGCTTTGAATTACAGTGGCCCTATATATGACACCTGAATATTCCATGTTCAATCATAACTTGGAATTGCTACAGAACAAAGATATTTGCAGAAAATTGTTATAAATGGTTTCAGGCAACTGATATGATATCTGTTTTCACCCCGGTCAATATTATATAAATTTAACACTTGACTTTCCCTTTTGTTTTATTCGGAGTCTCATCCGGACAACATAATTCATGGCAAAATGTACCATAAAACTAAAATTCAAAAAATAAAACTTAGATTTGTTCCTAGTCAACCAAAAATCATAACCTCATGTAATAAGCACAAAACGCATCAAGCAGAAATTGTAATATCAAGGTAATCAACTGTAGCATCCACAGAGAAAAGATACGAAATAATGTGTCATCCTCTGATTCCAATAAAATGTGATCATCAGACAAACTTACAACATCTGTGCCAATGATATAGTCAAATGGTGGATCAACAGCCCTTATATGATCCTCATTTCCCCAGTTCAATTCTGCAGCTTCGATTGAACCAAATGAATCTATAAGGAAGAAAAGTTCTATGAGATTTACTAGTTATGCTACAACCATTCATCTGGTAGCTCAAGCATCCCTACAGTGGTTAGAATAATTTTTAGAGATAGTGCACATGTTCCAAACAATTTTCACAATCTCTCAATAAATACCTGAATTAGTATCCATCTGCTTGATTCTTGAAGTATTACGATCTATATTGCGCATTAGCAGTGGCAAAACCTCAACTTGGTCTGTTGAAACAACATCGCATCCGAGCAATGCCATTCCTAAAGGAGATTGTTTACATTAGAATAAGAAGCACAGAACCTGATATGGTAAAATTAGACTTGCATCAAGGAGGATATGCCAATTAGATGTCATATGTCAATTCACAGAACAAATTAAGACGCACCAAATCCAGCTACACCACAACCAGCCCCGAGTTCAATAACACGTTTTCCTTTTAGTTTTGAAGAGCAAAACCGCCCCTTTCTGCAATTTTTTTCCTGAAACAACCAGGGAAGTGGAGCTTCATAAACTTCAAAAGACAAATTTCCCGTGGATGATCTGTCCATACATCTGTCCCAAGTACGAACAGTATCTCTATACTAAATTCCACAATCTTCTCTTTGTGGAGAAAAAAAAGAGCAAAAGTGAAAATGAATTAGGCCTTAATCAACGAGTAGGAGCGACCAACCACACAATCTGTTCCCAACATATCTCACTTGTTTCTAATTCATAAAACACAACTGCACAGAGACTTCACTAAGTTGTCCACAAAAGCTCCAAATAAACTCAATCAAGCCCTAATTCCTACTACTTTCACCATCAATCTGAAAAGATAATCAACAAAAAGAATAAAGCACTGCAGAAGCATAAAGAAGGAGAGAAAGAGAACTCACCAGAAATTTGACAAATACCAATGATGCATCCCATACTGTAGTCCCTAAATGATTAGAATTCGGATCCTATCATGCATGCAAGAACTTAAGCTGTTAGATAAATCATAAGTATCTATGCAATCAACCAAAACATGGCAAAGAAGGACTGCAAGAAGTTACTGAATGGAAGAAAAACACAAAAGCACATAAACATGTGGCATATTGTTCAATAAATGCTTTTAATTATTATTTTAACTAAGCAACTATAACTTGTTCTGGTTAACATTTATATAGGACTATCTCACAGTGAAATCAAATCCATGCTCTTTCATGCTTGAGATTTTTATGTATTGCACGTTAAGGGAAACAAAAGAAAAAAAAAAAAAAAACTCCTGAACAATGAAGCTGGGGATAATTGAGTTCTAAAACCATATCACAAATATTTTTTTCACTTGTTCTAAAACCATATAATTCAGTTCAAGCAATAACATCATAAAATAACAGAACAAAATAGCACCTGAGAGAATTGCAATGGATAGCCCAAAACTTCAAGAGTTACTGCAGAGGTGCTTGGCAAATTCAACCTGACCAAGGGAATCAATACATTGCTATTTTTTATGAGAAGATCTAACAAGAAGCATGGATATAAGATAGAGTACAAAGGGTAACAGGAAAGAAATGCTTTGAACAGCAATGCTATATAAATAACATTTTAGTTTTCAGGGTCCTAGTACCTAATTTAGATTATCAGATTATCTTATCCTTCTGCTCAGTTATGCAGGGAATCAGCTTACATAGCACAAATTTATAATGTAATATAACTTGAATAACCATATTCTACTACCAAAATGGAAAAGAAAACAAACATAAGCACCTGTCATGCTCCATTACTATCACAAGAAATGTTTTGTCAATCTACACCTGCATGGAACCAACCAATTAACCCCAGGATGAATGATTTATACTTCAAACTAGGAAGAAACAAGAACACAAAAGAAGAAAAAGCTAAGAGTAACCCCCACAGTCATATGATTAAATGCCATAACAAAAACACAACACTAATTTTGCTATCCGTAAGATTAACAAAAATTGAAGAGATCTTACGCATGAAATGCAAAATTAATAGTAGGATAAGTGAAGAAATAATGATAATAAAGGAAATGCTAAAAAACCTGAGATGAAGTGGCACTGCAACTGTAAAATCCGATAGCCCCATTCAAGGAGGAAAGGGAAAGCAGAAACGTAATTAATTACTTTGTGAATCATTCTTATGGAGCTTTTTGATGAATTACGCCCAACTCATACCGCATTAATTATTTAATTGTTTGTAAATTAAGGTGTAATTTGGTAAAACGGAAAATAAAATGTTAAAAAATTAAACATTAAAAATATTATGAATGCTGAAACTATTAAATACTCCTTCGGTTTTTTATTATATAATGTTTAAGGTTGTTCACTAAAACCAATGGAGCATTAATTAAGTTATTAAAATGACTAATTTATCTTTAATACTTCTTTACTAAAACTTTATTTTCCAATGTAAAAATTCTTGTTCTTCTTAATTATCAAAGCTTAACATAGTCTTTTTTGCATTAAATAATAAACCTCTCTCTACGTTAAATAGGACAAATATGAGAAAACATGCTAAAAAATGCATTTATAATGTAAAGTGTCAAATAAAAAAGAACAAAATAAAAAACCTAAAACATCATATAATAAAAAACGAAAAGAGTAATAGAGTTGTTTGATAAACACGAAAAATAAACAACTGAATTAAAAAACCCGTCGATAGTGTTGAACTTAAAATTTTAAGTCAAATATTTTAGCTTATTAGATTAAGTGATTTTTTAACTTAACTAAAACTTTTTAATACTATTATCAAATAAGCTAAAAAAAATAAATACTTAATATATTAATTTAATTTATTAATCTAATTATCAAACAGCTAAAAAAAGGAATTAAAATTTTGTTTCCTTTATTTTAAACCGAAGGGATTTCTTATTTTTAAATTATTATGTTAAATTTCATATCATTAAAAATTCCCTCTTCTATGATTGATTTAATTTAGTTTCCAACTATAATTCAACTGAATAAAACATTGAATTAAGTTTCTAATATCTTTTCATTTCAAGCAATATAATTAGGAATAATAATGATTTTCTAAAATTTAAAATAATTAAGTTTAATACTAATATTCCCATCAATTAAAGGCTACCAGTCATCATGCTATAACTCCTCTATGTTAACCAATTATAATAATAATCATAATAAAAACCAAAAGCCTAAAGTAAAAGGTCTTCTCAATGCCATGGACTTATTCCCAAATGAAGTTTAACCATCCTTGGAGGAAAGAACATGTCATCATGCAAAGAAGCGTCTATGTTCTATCCAAAATCAACAATGCTATTTTAAACTATGAATAGCTGAAAAGATCTAATTTAAACAATCGTCAAGCAGAACTAAGTTCTACAGGCCTTTGTTCTGAATATCTTTTAACATTAAATTATTTATCGTCATCCTATGGGCGATTAAACCTTTCCATTAAAGAATACTATATGTAAGCTCTTATAAAGGAAAAAAAAAAAAAAAGGCTTGGACCAAGCATGTAAAAGAGGATAAAAATTAACTTTGCCCATTGGGTAAACATGCGCCCAAAATCTTGTTTACTTGATAAGCCAGGCCAATAATAAAACTATATCTAATCCTTACATGGTGATTATTTCATCTTCCTTTTCACTTTAGAGGTTCTACTAGCAGTAATACACTATTATGCATTTTCCAGCATAGATCCATAATATAACAAGTATACACATATTCTGCATTATAAAAAAAAAAGCAAGAGCTCGTGAAATAATTTTTCACCCCTCACAATCACACACTTTTCATCTAAAAGCATGACAGTCAAGATACAACACTTGAAAGTCTTTTCAATTCGTCCTCACACCATATACAAACAACAGCTGACCAGACTATTTAGATTGCTTTGTTGACTATATTCTCAAGTTCCTAATTTCCAAGGCGCAATAGCACAAAATTTGTTAACCGTGCTTAAAACTAGGACACACTGAGGATGATCCAACACATATAGTGTGATAAATTAGTGATATTCTACTTAAAATCCACTACAGGTCTAAGGTAATGTCTACACAAAACTATAAAGTACAAGCACATTCTCTATAAACCACAATGAACAAGCAGACAGCATAAAGTACAAACACATTCTCTATAAACCACAATTGGCATACAAATGCAGAAGTAGTATACATGAACAAGGTAATAGAAGATACGAAGCCCTTCAGAATCCTTACTGCTCTGAACATCAACAAGCGAGCCAATTATCGTTTCCCATCACAATTTCAAGCTCTTGTCGGCCAACCCTGTCTGGTTCTGGCCAATTAGCATCATCTTCCTTCATAATTTGAGACACCAAATAAGAAAGGAAACCACTTAATCATGAAAAAACTAAATTCTAAAAAGACATAGATACTATCGACACATATAATATGCGAAGAATCCAACTCTTCTAGCTCCATTATTCAACTAAACTCATCATAGCAATTGGTATACTTGCAACGGAAAAACAGGACCATGAATTTAATACAAAGAGGGCACCAACTTGTATGATGCAGAGACGAACTATGAGGATGGATATAAAACTAAATTCTGACAAGAAACATACACTATCAGTTATGCTATGAATCCAATTCTCCCAGCTCCATTATTCAGCTGAAATCATCACAGTGATAGGAATACTTCACATTTTACAACGAAAAAAATAGGACTACGAATTTCATTGCAAAAAGCATCAATTTTGTAAGTGCAGACGCACGAACTATGGGGATAACTACGAAAACCAAAAACCCTAAGGATTAGGTTAAACTTCAAATTATGTTCCTGTTGTTAAATGTTTATACAAGTTAACAGAATTTGTATCATAAACGAGAGGAAAACTGTAAACGGAAGGACTACAAGCTCACCTGGCAAATGCAATACCTTAGAGAATCAAACCCTAAGCTGGCAAAAAGACAGCATTACAGGGAATAAAAGGAAAGAAAAGAAAATGAAAAGAAAACCTCCAAAGACCAGATGCATCAGTTTCCTCCTTGCACGGTAGCGATAGCATGAACTGCACCAGCGCCGATTTGCTCCTCTGTGTCCGTCAAAAAACCAAAAATTGCAGACACTGAAATCGAAATTCCTTTTGAGGACTATACCTTCTAAGAAATAGCCGGACTCAGACTTTCAGCGTCGACGGAAGAATTTCGTGGATGAGAAGAATTTTTCGGCGTTAGATACAAAAGAGCTCATCGAAAAGACTGCGACAAAGCAAACATGAACCATGGAGGAAAAAGGAAGCATGGTGGTTAATTAGGAATCAATAGTTAACTGGCAGAGAAGGTAACCCGTTAAAACGTGTTTAAGGACTTGAATGGATGGGATGGTATATATTTGAGATCCAACGGGGTAACATACAAAGTAACCTATGCTTTGTTTTACAACAAAGTAAGGGTAGCAGGCACCCTTTACATAATAATAATATATATATATATATATATATATATATATACATAATAATATATATATATATATATATATATATATATATATATATATAATCCCAAATTAAACATCACAGCAAGCACAAATTTAAGGAGGGCTTCACGGTTTATGCAATTAGAATTTAATTAATTTTTAAATAAATATAAAATAAAATAAATAGCCTCCATTTTTAATTTTCAATCACCTCTCCATCTTGTTCTTCTTCTTTAATCTATTTTTCAGAAAAAAAAAAAAAACAGTAGAACTCAATCGAACCTAATAGAACAATCAACCCCTTTCTTTAATGTACACAAACTGCAATGGGCCTCAGTATAACTCATAGAAGGCAAGGAACAAAAAATAGAGAAAGACGAACAGTAGAACTTGATGAAGACGAAGAAAA
This sequence comes from Euphorbia tirucalli, assembly GCA_039660915.1. Lineage (NCBI taxonomy): Eukaryota > Viridiplantae > Streptophyta > Magnoliopsida > Malpighiales > Euphorbiaceae > Euphorbia > Euphorbia tirucalli. The sequence goes on from CM077638.1 coordinate 11,290,252, forward strand.
AATGTTACCGGTCGGAAGCAGAGGTGACGGAGGCTTACAGGCGACGGCTTCAGCGGCGACGTAAATCTGGCGACATCATCGGCGAAGAAGGGAAGGATTTAGGGTTCACTTTCAAGTTTTGCCCAACAAATGGAAATTGGGGGTAGCTACTGGCTATCGTTTTCTATTAACGTGCCAGAACCGGGTTCTGACCGGTTTACTGGTTCACCCGGTTTTTCGGTCGAACCGGTCTAATACCAGTTCCCACCTCCAGTTTTGCGGGATTAACATGGACCAAATGGCTGACCGGCTCTCAGTTAAATTGATTCGAGTGATCAGTCTGGTCCGTTTAACTATAACTAACCACTACGTTTTTATACTGTACCCATGTTAATTATGATTTAAAATTTCTAAATTTTAGTACAAATTATTTAAACTTTTTATTTATTAAATTACTTGACTAATATATTGCGAGTATAATAGAAAAATATCAATAACTTTTTTTTTTTGGTTTAATTTGTAGACTTTATTTTGCCTATTTTTGTGAAACAAAGAGAGTACTCCATTTGTCCTAAAAAAATAGTCCATATTTTCATTTTGATGACATCTTGATTAAAGTCCATTTTTTTTGTTTTTAGGTTATAGTTGATTTTTTTTAATATGCCCCTATATTAAGGTAAATTTGTATCCCAATAATGTATGCGTCAGAAATATATTAATTTATACTTGGAGCTATATCAATTAGTCAATATATAAAAAAATTATCGTCTAAAATTTATTCTTAAATTATTTTAATTATACTTTCTTAAATATGTGAATGATTAAAATGAAATATTTTTACAGAAAAAAATATATATATTTATTACACCCATAATTAATTTGGGGGTAAACTATAATTTAAAATTATTTTCTAGCCTAATTTAGTCAAATTTACTTGTTTGATTGATGGATTAATTAATTAATTAAATTTTGATTAAGTTAGATAATTGATGGGTAGTTTGTGGAAGTTAGCATATAGGTAGTTGCAAGTTGCAAGTGGGTTCTTTTTTTACTTTTTTTTTTTTTTAATATCACCGATTTCTGAATATTATATTGTATGCCGACTAAGCTGGTTTCAGGTATTCGATAGATTATGATATCAAGACTCCTTCCAATATTAATACTGAAATTCGAATATTTGTTCTGTCCTTAGCTAGTGGGTGCTTTAGATCAGGGATAGAGGAAGTGAAGCACGCGTAGGTAGCTGTCCCCCGGCCATCTCCTAGTAGGAGTATTTCCTTACTGTGGTTTTGGGAGGAGGGAGCTGATTTGCCCCCCGCCCCCCGCCCACCAAAACCAGGGGTAGACGATGACTAATTTTCTTTTTATTTATTTATTAGCCAGGCAAAATGATGCCTTTGAAAAAAAAAAAAAACAAAAAACAAAAATCAGATTTAATATTACCTTCTCCTCTCTTCTCTATTCGCAGAAGTTCATCTCCTCACCCACCCTTATATTATATATTCTTCAATTTTTTCTCTCCAAAGCCGCCAGCCTGCCGCTCACCGGTTTCCGCCTTTCTCTTCCCCAATCGCTGATTTCTGTCTACTGTGTTGCGTGATTCTTCTTTCAATTAGGTTAGTTAATTTTTCATGTTTTAATTTCTAAGTAATGTATAGTTTTGCTCCCTAAATTGAATTTGAGAATATGGTTATTGTTAGTTATGAATTAAATTAAATTGATTGGAAATTGTTATGATGTGTGTTTTTAATGATATTGCTATCATTTGATTTAATTATTTTTTATGAATTTGATAAATTGATAAATTATGGTTTTAGGATTTATAATTTAAGTTTAATAGTTGGATTATTTATTTACTTGATACTAATTAAGTTGTCAAATTATTAAAATTATATGTATTTTGATTGAATCGAGTTAATTGTGTTAGTTTTAGAATTTAGGATTGTTTTATAATTTAGATTAAATTGAATTAATTATGAATTTGGGATTGTGTTAATAATTTGATTATGGTACTATTTTAGAAATAAACAAAATAGACAAGTTTGTTAGTAGAACTAAGAAAAATTTGAGTTCAACTCCCAAACCATCTTCAACTGGTCGTGTAATACCTCTTGATCAAAATAATGAGAAAAGACATTGCATTGAGGTAGAGGTTTCAGATGATGATATCATTGGTGATCCAGGATTAAGAAAGCCAATTGATAGTTACCCTTTTGAGATTAGAGATTCATTAAGGAGGAGATACTTAGCTAAAGGCCCTTGTCAGCTAATTGGGCATCAATTTTCATAAATTGATTATAAGGGAGTTAAAAGGAGGTTTCAAAGTTTATGGTTTAAGAAATTTGCTTGGTTAAAATATAGTGTCTCTAAGGATACAGTATTTTGTTTATATTGTTATTTGTTTGGTAATAGTAACAAAAATGGAGGAAATGCTTTTTATAGAAATTGGATATAATAATTGAAAAAATGCCATAACTAACTTTGTTGCACATGAAGAAGGTTTAGGTAGCTCACACTCTTTGTGTAGAACTAAGGTTGACCAATACCAAAACCAAAGAGATAATGTGGATTATGTTTCATCAGAAAAAAGTGTTGCTCTAGAAGGTGAGTATCGTACTTGGTTGATAGAGACTTTAGATGTTGCTTGGTTTCTTTTAGGGGAGGGTTGGGCTTTCCGAGGACATGATGAGTCTCTTGAATCACTACATCGAGGTCATTTTCTTGAACTCATTAGTTGGTATTGTGAGCGTAATGTAAAAGTGAAGAAGTTAATACAAAATGCTCCTAAAAATAATATACTGACTTCTCCATCAAGTCAAAGAGATATTATTGAATCATGTGCAATGGAAACGAGAAAAGCTATTTTGAGTGAAATATGAGACAAGTTCTTTTCTCTTTTGGTTGATGAAGCCCGAGATAGTTCACTGAAGGAGCAAATGGCTATAGTTTTGAGATTTGTGAGTGATAATGGAAAAGTTAATGAACAGTTTCTTGGAGTGGTTCATGTTAGCGACACTTCCACACAGAGTTTAAAAGATTCCATTGATGATTTCTTTGCAAAGGATAGATTATCACTTTCAAGACTTAGAGGTCAAGGTTATGATGGAGCTTCTAATATGCATGGTGAACTTAATGGCTTGAAAACACTTATTCTAAATGAAAACAAGCACGCATATTATATCCATTGTTTTGCTCACAAACTTCAGTTAGCTGTTGTGTCTGCTGCACAGGATAAAGATGTTGTGAGTCAATTTTTTTATTATGTTTCTACGTGGTTGGAGCTTCATATAAAAGGAAGGATGCTCTTCACCAATAACATCATGAAGAAGTTATCAACAGAATACAAAGTGGTGAGCTTTCAACAGGAAAGGATCAGAATCAAGAAATAAGCTTAGCTCGACCAGGTGATAGTAGGGGTGAGCATCGGTCGGTTCGGTTACCGAACCGAACCGAATTTTCGGTTAACCGAACCGAATTATCAGTAATAATTAGAACCGAACCAAACCAAACCAGGATGAAAACCGAACCGAACCGAACCGAAATTTTTTGGTTCGGTTCGGTTCGGTTATTACCGAAATTTGGTATTTTTATAAAAAAATAAATAAAAAAAATATTTAAAATGATTTTTAGGACAATTAATTGAACCATTATATATTATTTTTGTAATTAATTGTTATTTAGTCATTTTATATTTTTTTAATGAAATATAAAATTCAATTAAGTAAATTAGAATATTACAAACCTAATATATATATATATATATATATAATAATTCGGTTCGGTTTCGGTTAAACCGAATTTTTTTACGGAAAAACCGAACCGAACCGAATAACCAAATATATATATAATTGTTACCGAACCAAACCAAAAAAAATTCGGTAACCGAACCGAATTTTTTTTTCGGTTTGGTTCGGTATTGGTATTCGGTTAAACCAGATTATGCACACCCCTAGGTGATACAAGTTGGAGTTCTTACTATAAAATATTAATTCGGCTTTTTGATATGTGGGATTCAGTGGGAGAAGTGCTCAACTCAATAAACAGGGATAGTATTGATGCAAAAATGTGAGGCACTGCTAAGAGTCTGGATGAAAAAATGTTCACTTTTGAGTTTCCATTTGTTGGAAAGTTGATGTTGCATATTTTGGGAATGACAAATACTTTGTCACAAATTCTACAAGCAAAAGATCAAAACATAGGAAATGCCATCTGTATGGTTGAAGTGGTGAAAAAGAACTTACAAGCAAATAGATAAGATGGTTAGGATTGGAAAATGTTACTAAATTTTGTGAAGAATAAGAAATTCATACGCCTAATATGGAAGATATTATTCCATGTCGTAGTAAAAAACTTGTTGATGGACAACCAATAACTCATTTTCACAGGGGTGGAGCCAGGGGGACATAGGTAGGCCGTTGCCCCCCCGGCCGCCGAGAATCATCCCTACTAGGAGGTGTATCTCGGCGGCCGTGGCCCACCGGTCTCTGGTTTTCGGAGAGAGGGGCAGCCCCCCAAAACTAAAAGAAGAAGACGATGTCTTCTTCCCTTCTTTCTTTCTTTTTAATCCTAGGCAAAACGACGTCGTTTTGCCTAGGATTTTAAATTTTTAAGAGCCCATGCAAAACAACGTCGTTTTGCCTGGGATTAAAAAAAAAATTTTCCCATGCAAAACGACGTCGTCGTTTTACCTCGGATTTTAAATTTTTAAAATCGTTTTGCCTGGGATTAAAAAAAATTTCCCATGCAAAACGACGTCGTTTTGACTGGGCTTAAAAAAACACCTTCAATTCTTTAATTAAAACCTGGGCCTAAAAAAAAAATTCTCATCTTAGGATTAAAAAAAATAAATAAATAAATTACATTGAAATTAGATTGATTGGAATTATAAGTTTTATAATTTTAAGAATTTTTATTTAGGGATTTTAATTGGAAAAAATTAATTGTTAGTATGTTATGTATATAAATAATGAAGGATTGTGTTGTTATTGAATTAAATTGAATTAATTGTGGGTTTGTTGGCCAGTTAGAAATTTTTAATCGCTGGCCCGAAATTTTTGATCGTCGGCCGGAAAATTTTTAAGGAAATTTTTGCCCCCCCGAAGCTGCCGTCCTGGATTCACCACTGCATTTTCACCATTTTCATTCAGAAATCTTTATAAAGGTACTAGATTTCTCTTTATTTTACCCTAATTGATCTATATGGTATATCTCTCACTACAACAAAAGGGTTCTATAGCGACAGATTTTTTGCGACGCAAATAAAATGTTTCACTATATTTCGGAATTTACCAACACATTTTTATTTGTGTCGATTGTCATTATCGCTTAAAGACATTCTTATTATTTTGTTGTTAATTTTAAAAATTTAGCTACGTATTTAGAAAAATTGTTGGTATTTTTTTCAAGTTAAAAACATTTTGAATTTTACGTCAATAAAAATGTCCCAATATTTTTCAAATTAAAACACTTTTTGTTTTTGTCGTTATATATATAAATTTAGCGACACTTTTCTATTTGTGTCGATTCTTATTATCATTTAACGACGCTTTTAACTTTATATTGTATTTAGAAAAATAATTTGACGACATTCTTAAAAAAAATATCGGTATTTTCTAATGTTAATTACTGTTTAAATTTTGTGTTAAGTAGATTAATTAATAATATATTAAAAACTTAAATATATCTTAACTAATAATTATAACTTCTGAGAAGTAGATTAATTAAGCAGTTGCCAATTTTTTTTTTAAGTATGGTCCAACAATAAGTAAAAAGCAAATTATATAAAGCTTAATGATTAATTAAGAAGAGGAAAGCTACGACAAAAAAAAAGAAAAAAAAGAGGGGGGGGGGGGGGGGGGAGAGAGCAAAGCTAAATGGATTAATTGCAGGCTTATACATTGTCGTTTATGTATTTCCTAGTTTTAATTGCCCTCTTCATAACTGCTAATCTGAAAGCTAAGAACGATTCCCAATCGTTCTCCTCCATAGAGATACTATTATGTTTGCGAAGCTACCACAAACCCAGCCGACTACTCCTCCTTCGTTCTCGCAGCATCTGGTGAGATTCTCTTTTCCCCTTCAGTTCTAATTTCACTCTCATCTCTCCTTCAGTCCTCTAATCTCCTTAGCTCATTCTCGTTGCAGATTTGCTGATTTTCCTTTTGATCTGTCGTATCAATTGTCGTTAGGTAGTTGCTGGTTGTCTAGGGGTTTCAAGTGCATCGATCCATCGATATTTCCATTTGAATTTTGATGTAAGTGGCTCTTAATCCAGTTTCAAGTTCATGTGTCTATTCGATGCCTCTGTCCAAGTTTGCAACCTTTCTAGCATTAATGATTTGAAATTGGCTTTTCACCCATTCAATTTAGATTCTATTTTTTATTTCTTCAATTTAGACCCCTCTGTCCAATTTTGCAATTCCGTTGTTGCCAGCTTTTAGCATAGTGCTAATATGAATACACAATGAAGACCCCATATTTACAGCATTATACTCCGCATAACTTATACGAAAGCCTATTTAGAACAATCCAGTAATGGACTTGCAGCAGATATTTCAGGAAAAAAAGACAACTTACCCAACAGATTGAAAAAGTGAGAACTCAACAACATATGTAAAGCTTGAGGATTTCTCCCACAGGTATTACGAAAAAAAAAACCTATTATCACCCATTTATTGAAAATAAAAATAATGAACTGTCCTTCAGATCTTGTTGCATAATAGGCATTTTCAATACAGTGGTCTATCTTCTGTATAAGTTTTAGGTTTGGAACCCTTGTTTGCATATGGTTTTAGTACTAAGGTTACATTAGGATGTAGTTAAGAACAACAAATTGATAAAAAGAAAGAACAAAAATTGAAAGTACAATGACATCAAGAAAACTGTAAACTACCCAAAATGCCTAAACTCATTCACTGCTACAGCATCTGAATAATCTCCATAACAAATGAAAGAAAACCTCAATAGAATCTTCAACCCATCCCATAAAAAAAAACTACCTTGCACATTTACCGGTATCGTAATGGACCCAACTAACTTGGTTTGGCATTCTAAAGCTGACAGTGAAGACTGAATAGAGCAGTGTGGTAGTTATACTCTTACAATTTTAAGTTTGCTATGTCTTTAATTAGTTCTTTCTGTAATTCCATTGAGGATTCTTGTTTTTCTTTTTCTTGGTGCAGTGAATGCGAGTCGAATAGTGATAGGAACAAAATAACAGAAAACATAAAAGAAATAGAGAAATACTGAAACATATTGATAAACTTCCTCAAAGTAAAGAGAGATTAGGGAGTGAAAGATAATTACAGAGATTAAGAGCCAAGTATAGAAATGGACTGAGTATGAACCCCAATCCTCACAGGAAGAAACTTCCCTCTCCACACTAGGTGGAACCCTGCATTTTTGGCAGATAGAAATACTCAAAATTAGCCTAGCCTCCTCTCCCAACAAACATTACTTAAGTAGTAGTTCCTAGCCCCGCCAGCTGACCAAAAGGTTGTAACTAACTAATGTGACATTCCTTTCCTGCCCCTACTGATCTATATTTCTTTTATGGGTCTGAACCCGCAATCCCTTTTATTCCTTCTATTTTTTCAAGGTATGGTTGTTTCTATAATCATTTTAAGCATTTGTCAATACTTTTAAGCATACTACATTTTATTGAATTTAGTTTGAACCTTTATAGACAAGATGCTTCCCTGGACTAATTAATTCAATATTTTTAGAAATTGATGTTTAAATATCTATCATGCTCTTAATTTAGATATATATGTATAACCATAATAAATATGTAAAGAAGCAGCCCTCTCGGAGATTAGTCTTGTTTATTTTCCTTTTTGGTGTTGCAATCTCTTAGAAAAATCTCTTAACATAGTGATGGTGTAAATTATTCATATTAGAAACTCGGAATCCTTTGATTCACACTCTTCTTGCTGCTGCTTTCTTAGGTTTCATGCCTCTTAGCTTCCAAATTTCTGTATCATCTTTTTCCTTGTCTTGTAATTTAGACAAATTATAAGTCCATATAGATTCTCTGTTTTTTCTTTTCTTTTTAAAGATGTTTAGAGAAAATGTGTAAGGTGTTGTTGGGCTTCCTTTGAATGATGAAACTAGTTGTATTTGTGTATATTTTTTTGTCGCATGGATTTAATGTCTGTTTATGAGGCTGGAATTTTTGAGGTGAATGGATTAAATAATCAGTGGAATTTTGTCCATTTTTGATGTTCAGCTAGCTGGTTCTACTTAGGCTGATGGCCTAATTTGCTGATTTTATACCTGATGCTTTCATGGTCTGATTTCAAGTTCTGCATTGCTGCTGCAATTATTTTGTCACTGGTACGTTGGTTGAATTAATTGAGGTAATTATCTAGTCAACTTGTTCTGCATATTCCATCCAAGTTTTGGCCTTTTGGTTGCTATATTGATCGTTCTCCAATTTTGTTGTGCTGTCGTTTTTTTTGCTACTTCAGGTTGCTTTGGTTGTAATTTGTTTTGATTTCAGTTTGTACCACTTGGATTCTTTTTTTTAGGCTCCAGCTTTTGTAATGTTAGGTCCTTGCAGCTTTGTAATGTTGGTCCACTAATTAATAATATTTCTTTGGCCTATCAAAAAAAAAAAAAAAAATCTTTGTTGCATGCGAATAATATATATTTTTTGTTATACCTGTAGATATTCTCGTCTATAAATTGGTTCCTTACATAAATTTTTTTATATGCTTGTTTTACAAATTAAGTTGGAATGTTGGATTCTAGTTAATAAATTATACTCGTTTAGTTAAGTGGATTGGATTTTGATATTTGTTAAGTTTATGTGTATAAATGATATTAATATGACTTTCAATTGATGAATTGTTTCATATGTTTTGAGGAATAGATGGCCAAATAATTGAACCTAGTGGGATGCTCTTTCTTTTGTAAAACGAAGAGTGTTTAATGATTTGCTAACATTCATTGTCTACCTATTCAGGCACATGAACTCTTGAAGCAAATCGCATTGAGATGCAAGGTTGGAGGCACTGAGGAGAAGTTTAAACATGTTTTTGTAGTAAGAATTGTCGAAACATTATGATTTTAAAATTTCACTGTCAAAGGTCATATACATACTGCAATTGTACCGTTTTCAAGTTATAATAGCTTATAATCTATTGATACTATTTGTGCTTTATGCTCTAGAATTTTATATTTATTGTTTTATTCATGATAACGAAAGAATATAATGCACATTTAGTTTTAGAAAAAAAAAAAATTCAATTCTTTTACTGGTTATAATAATAATAGTAATAACAATAATGATAATAAAAAAGAAACTCAATGCAAATTTTTGTCGTTATAATTACGACATTTAATAAATAATGTTGTTGAATGACATATCAATAATTAAACGTCGTAATTTTTTTTAACCCTTTTCAACTATAATGTCGCCACAATAATTGTAGAATTATATTTATGCGTCACAAATTTAGAGATGTTTTTGAAAAAAAATGTTGCTACTTTTGTGGCAGTTAATTCTAAGTATAGCTAAATGAGGACGCTTTATAAAATATTATGTCATAAATTCGTGACACTTTTAAATGAAGTGTTGTGCTATTCGAGACGGAATGAGTAACTAATATAGCTAAATAACTATATAATTAAAATTATGCATCGCCAATTTTACGACGCTTTAAGAAAATGTAGTGAATATATATAAATTCATAAATAAATAATTAAAAAAATATTAAGACGAAAAAAATGGAAGCAACGTCAATTTTGAGATGCATAAATTAAAAGCGTCGCCCAATTATTCTTAGCAACATAACGTTAACGCGTTGTTAAATAAATCGCGACACGAGTTTTAGCAACGCTAATGGCGACGCTTTTAAAAGCGTCAGGAAGCATTTAAGGACACAAAAAGTGTCGTTAAACAAAGATTTTCAACATCGCTATAGGCCCCTTTTGTTGTAGTGTCTTTATTTCTTTATGATTTGTTTCTCTAAATTGCTTTTGTTCATCTAAGGTAGGTTGTTGAGCTTGTTGCTTTAGAATTGGAAAATCGTTTCAGAGAGTCAAACACTGATTTACTCAAGTGCATAATGTGTCTTGATCCTACAAACTCATTTGCTAATTTTGATATAGAGCGATAATTGCATCTGGTTGGGCTCTATTCCGAAGATTTCTCTAGCACTGAATTAGTAGAGCTTGACCATCAACTTCAGCTCTACATTTCTCTTATGATATTGCAAAAAGAATTCTCTCATCTTCGCGACATTAGAGCTCTTGTAAAAAAGATTGTGGAAAAGCAATATCACATTTATTTTCCATTACTGTATAGGCTTATTGAGCTGGCTTTGGTTTTACTTGTTGCAACATCTACTGTTCAAAGATCTTTTTCTGCAATGAATATTGTGAAAACTGATTTGCGCAACCAAATGGGAGATGAATTATTGTCGGATTGCTTATTGTGTTACGTTGGAAAAAAGGCTTTTATTACTATTGAAAATGAAGCCATTTTGCAACATTTTCAGAAATTGAAATCTCGAAGAAAGTATTTACCACATAGCAAGAGTTCTCATACTATGTCTATGAATAACTCATCCTTATTGGTTGGAAAAACATGATTTTTGGTATATGTATAAGAATATTTGTTTAATATATTTTGCATCATTTAATTTTCCGGAATATAATTTTTTTACCAAAAATTTTTATAGAAATTTTTATCCCTTGAAATTGGACTTCTGAATTTGTAGCTGTTTTAGATACTGAGGAGTTATTTTTCATAGAAAGTTGGTTTACAACAATATAGAAAGTGGAGCGTACTCCCGGAAATTAAAGCTTGAAAGCGTAGAGCTTTGTAGTGGAAGAATTCTTTGGAATTTGAAGCAGCTAACAAAAGTGCAGAGAGTGGAACAAGGAAGTTTTTGGTGGTTTTTTCAACGTGAAAAGTGGCCATAGAGCAATTAATTAATATCCTTTAAATATAAGCATGCAATAAGGACAAAAGCCAAACCCATTAATCAATCAAACCAAAAATCAAACTCTCATGCCAAATCATACTGCTATTTTTTCACTTCAATCTCCATCAATTTATTTTGTTTTCTGCAATTTTCTAATTGTAGTTTTAAGTTTAGCGCATTCTTAGCAATTTCAATTCCATAAGTCTGTGAATTTACATTCTTTTCAATTTCAATTCACGTTCTGGCTTTTAATTTAATGCGTTATCACTTTTACTTGATAAAGTCATTCTCAATTACGGTTAGTGGAGAGCAACAAACCTAAGAAGCCGAACCGAACCTAAAAAGGGATAAAACCGAACCAATATAATTCGGTTGGATTCTTAATTTTTATATGAGATAATTTCTGTTTTAGGTTCAGTTTTTTGGTTTTTATTATAAAGAACCTAAAAAACCAAAAACCGAACCTAATAAAAATAATAATAAAAAAATTATAATTTGGTTTTTTATTCTGGTTTGTTAAATATTGTAATTTGAAGTTTGAGTATAATTAGTGTTCTTTTATACTTTATATTAGATTGAATGATCATTGATACTTTATATTATAATTTCAAATATCTCAATTAGATTTTTTTCTTGGACCGACCCATATCAAACATTAATATTTCGAACCGAACCGAACTCTATTAGGTTCGGTGTTCGGTCCTAAAAATTTTCATTATAAAGTTCTAAGTTCAATTTGGTTCGGTTCTTGGGTCAAACCGACCTGTGTTCTTCCCTAATTACAGTATTAATTTTGAAATTTAGCAATTTTGTCACTTTTGCTTTTACAATCATTTAATACAGTCAGTTAATATATTTATTTTTGTAATCTTTCTACAAAAATTACTAGCACACTCTATTTCACAGAGAAAGAATATTATTCGCTGACATATATTAAAATTAAGAGTATCATGAATATATGGACGATATAATCAATGAGTATTTAATTTAATTTAATTGTTTTGTAGGTAAATTTGCAACATCCATGTATAATATAAAAGAATTGTTGATAATAAAATATTAGTAAACTTTAAAAATAAACTTTGTGGTTTAACTATTTTCAAAACGAGGACAGTAGTAGTGTTTTTTTTTTTTTTTGCAAAAAGAGGTTATTTGGTTTGGGGCGTTATTAAAAAAAAGAGTTAAGATTAATCATGACATATAAAGGGTATTTTTGTTCAATTTGAACTTAAATTTTTCAAGTTGGTTAAAAAAAATATAATAGACTTTAGTTAAAAATTTTGAAAATTTTCGAGAAACACAAATATTCTTAATTAAATATTGATAATAAATTTTAAAAAAAATGCAACAAATTAGAAAATCTGATGAAAATATTAAATTCTTGATGTAAAATTTTTAAATAATACGGGTAAGTTATTGGAATGCTAAATGAATGAAAATATACTTAACCACATCATTATTTTTAATGAAAAATTGTTAATTGTCATTTTCTTGATAACATCACAAATCACATGATATTTTTTTACAAAAATAAAAATAAAAATAAAAATAAAAATAAATCGTCCTCATTATAAAAATAAACTAAATCACAAGATTTGTTTATGAAGTTTACCTAAAATATTGGAGAAGCCAAAAAAAAAAAAAAAAAAAAAAAAAGCTGTTAGTGATAGTGACAGTTTTTGTTAGTACTTAATAATCAACATATATATATATATATATATATATATATTTATTTATTTATTTATTCGGTGAGTGTTTGTTAGTACTTAATAATCAATATATATATATATATATATATAACAAATTGGGTCAAGTTTTAGAAATAGTTTATATATATCGTGGACAATACATATCAACTTACACAATTTTTTGTAGGAGAAAATGTTGTTACATTTTATTAGAATATTTTGATCCTTTTATCCAAAATTCGATTGAAGTTATTATCCACACACATATATATAGAACAGTAAGTTCTCTCCTAATTTTAAATTTCATTGTATTCGATCCATACACAGTGATTGATTAACATATATAATACTTATAATTCAATATTACGTTGAAGAAACTTGGCATTCAAGTGATCATATACTTTGAATAAATTAATATGTCATTATCTTTTTTTTTTTTTAATGAATATCAGACTATCATTATCTTCTGTTTCTCTCTTTCAAAATTTATTGTTGAATCATAAAAAAAAAAAAGGAAATTAATGGCCAATTTGCTCCCTTTTTTTTTTTTTTAATTCCTATTATTTAATTTCTGAATAAAAAAATTATCAAACCAGGAAAGTTGAAGTGCACTATAATAAGTTGCATAATTAAATTTTACTTAATTATTTTAAATAGGATATAGTATAATTAATTAAGCAGCTTGCCATTTGAATTAATCAAACCAGGATAAAAATTCATTTCTATAAACTTTTATCATAAATCCATAATTTAGTAGAAGAAAGTTGAAGAACACTATACATGTGGTAATTATATATATAACAAAATTAATACAAAAAGATATAATCTATATAGCTTGTTTTTTTCTCTGTTAATAAAAGAACAATTTGCTAATAATATAAATATACTCATCATTGTCTTCCTAATTCATTACTACTACTAGCAATTTGTTAGTAATTATAATAAATCCCACCATTAGCGTCCTAATTTTTTATTTTTTATTTTAATAATATCTGCTGCTAAGCAAATAATTGAATATTGATGATAATGGTGACGATAATTGGGAAGCACAGTGATGACGTCGGCCCATATGTTTTGACTTCACCGATCAATTTTACATTAACTAAGTAATGATTAATTAAAAAATTAAGTGTTTTTTTTTTATAATTAGCAAGTTAATCATAGTCATCAACTTGACTACTTACTTGATGTTGCGTACGGTAGAAGTCATTCTGCAACAATATTGAGGATCTATCCGTCTAGTATGAAATAGACAAAAGTACAAAAAATATAAATATGCATCAACGGTAGAAATTACACTTTAGTAATTATCTCATAATCATCAGTTCATCACTAAACATTAGTTTTGATTATGATCATAAAATTTCATTGGCCGTGTGGTTATTAAATTTATTATTAGTGGCTCTGCTGTTTTTAAAAAGTCCGTTAAATAAATAATTCTCATTTTTAATTACGGTTATAATCGTGATCTTACTGAGTCTTAAATTCTAGGGGAAAGCAAAGATTTGTTCGGTCCAAAAACCTTACCGAACTTAGAACCTAATAGTGAAAATATTAAGGATTTAAAACCGAATTCAATAGAGTTCAGTTCGGTTCGAACTAAATTGAGATATTTGAAATTATAATATAAAATATAAAGTATCAATGATCATTCAATCTAGTATAAAGGATAAAAGAGCACCGCTAAAAAGTTTGAAATTACAATCTAATATTTTAGGTATAATCAAACTTGAAATTACAATATTTAATTAATCAAAGTGACAAGCTAAATTATAAATTTTTTATTAGGTTCAGTTTTCGTTTTTTAGGTTCTTTTTAGTAAAAACCAAAAACTGAACTTAAAACTGAAATTACCACCTAATTGAATTTATTTGGTCTAATTCGGTTCATTTTTGTAAGTTTTTAGGTTCGGTTTATTTTTTAGGTTTTTTGCTCTCCCCTGTCGAATTCTAAACCTTTTACTTGGTAAGAAATGCTTTTACCACAAGACTATAACTGAATAATCAAATAAAAATCCAAATAATTTTTTTTTAGGATATTTATTTGTTTGATTCATTCTCATTAACATGCGATATATATACGGGATAAGGTTTTAAAATATTCCAAATATATTAAATAGTTCAATTGAGAGAGTTCCATGTTACCATTGAAGAAGGAAGAAAGGTTTTGACTAACAAATCTTTTCATTTCTCTCAATTATTTTAACACTGAGTTACATCAATAATTTGTAATCACCAAATTAATTAAAAGTAACTCATCTATACCTACCTCTCTCTAAGTATCTTTGGCATCGAATTTGCAATAAAAAAAGCATACAAACTCAAATGTCCGGTGACGACAAGCGATTGATGTGAATAAATGTCAACAAACTTGGTAGAAAAATGAATATTTTTTGCCAATTATATGCTAAATTGACTTTAGGCGGTAATATTAAGCCTTCAATTGAACCAATTAAAATGTACTTTTCATATCAACTTTAGAAGTATTTTTGAATCTTATCCCCATATATATAAATGAAGCAAATATGAAGAAAAACATCTGTATATATAAACTATTGGGAAAATTAAATATTAAATCTCAGGAATTAATCTTCCTTGATAAATATACAATTATACAAAGGTGACAAACCATGACCATTTGGTCCACTTTGCAATTTGACAGTGGAAGTGAGAGTCGGAAAATTAATTACAAGTGGAAGAAATTAAAATTTGACACTAGACTGAATTAAATGAAACTTCAACTTCAAATGTTGAAAAGCTTAAAGCAAGTACTCTTTTTTTTTTTATTAGTTAATCTGTAATCAATAATTGAATAATTAAGATCTGTTGCTTAATGAAGTACTGATGACAAATTGAATGCACAATTAGGGACAGAATTCGGAATTATTAAATTGAGTATTTTGCAGGAAAAAGATATCAGTGTCCTGTAGATGATGATCGAAACAATCCCACGAAAGAATAGAATCAAAAGTAGTTTGATGATCGAGCCACTGATCTGGCAGGCAGTAGTCATTTTGCATCAACGAACAAGATTCACCAATTGCAGGAACTGTACTACTAGTACTGTTTGATTCTTCAACTGATGCTGTATTATATGAATTATTACTGTTGGTCTCTAATACTGGATCAGAATCCAAACTTGCACAAAACATTTCGTAACTCTTCAAAAGATCATCCGTTTCATCAAATTTTGCAGTTTTATCCTCTACCACTTGATGATCTAATTTTCCGGCAAAATCAGAATTAGGAGATTCACCTCGAATCATGACATCATTAGTATTAATCATGTCTAATTGGCGAATAGGTTTATGAGTAACAGGGTCTAAACCAAGTTGCTTGAGTTTCTTCTTGATTCTTGTATTCCAATGATTTTTTATTTCGTTGTCCGTCCGACCAGGAAAATGGGAAGCTATCTTAGACCATCTACAAAAATTCAAACAATATTAATTATTAAACAAACCTGTCATCATATGTTCAAGATTAAACTTAATTTACTCAATAATTACCTTCAAATAATTCATATTTGACATATGCAACTACCTAGTCTTATAGCTTACTAATTTACCTACTTAACACATTTATCATTTTTTTTTAATAAAATTTATCAGTTATTTTGAATATGAAGTAAATATCTACAATTATAATGACTTAGATATTAATATTAACAGCTCGGATTCCATTGTTAAAATAGACCTAAATTTGCCAATAGACATATTAATCTCAAAGAAGTAAAGAAAGTGTTGCATCACATATATAAATCCTTTAATATTTTACTAATTATGTAGCTAGTGAACATTAACATCAAAACGCTACATACAGCTATATGGTGTGTGAAATAAATATTTGAAAATAACTCAACTTGGAATACACTATTATAATATTATTGTATAATATTAAAATAGATGACTCTGTTGAGATCAATCTAACTTGAGCTCATCCTAAAAAAAAATTACATGCCTGTAATATGACTAAAGATGTGACACTTAATACCAAACTATTGACTACTCAAACAATTTGTTTTTAAAAACTTATTTGAACCAATGATTGTTATTTTTACCTGTTTCCAAGACGGGAATGAAGCTGAATAATTTGATTCTCTTCAATTTCTGTAAAACCACCTCTTTTCAGATCAGGCCTCAGATAATTAATCCACCGAAGTCTACAGCTCTTTCCACATCGTAGCAAACCTTTTTAATTAAGAAAAACCCAATTTGAATAACTAATCAAAGAAAAGAAATTAATGAATTAATAAAGAAATGAAGTAATTAAAAACCTGCAAGCTTAGGGACAGTACGCCAGCAATGGATACCATTGTTAAGGATGAAGTTGACAAGCTTGTGATCTTCTTCAATAGTCCAAGGACCTCGTTTAAGTCCGATCTTGTCGCAGCAAGGTTTTCTACCCATTCAATTTGAGCTTCTTAATTATATATTAAAACAAAATGATTGAGAAAATTCTGTGAAGAGAGGTAATTAAAAAGGTAGAAGAAAAGAGTGGAGCTTTATAGCAACTTAGAGTGGAAGCAAAAGATGCTTGACAGATCATAAAAGCTATAAAATAAGAGGGGGAAGGATGTTGTTTAATGATTGAATGGACAAAAATTAAAAAAGAGTACATAATATTGATAGAGTTGTTAATTAAATAACAATGGAGACAATGGAAATGGTCCAGTTTTTTAAGTATGAAATTTGTGTACAGGAAAGAAGAACCAAACGTGGGTCGTCTTCTTCAGTTGACAACAATTAAAATTTAGATGATCATTGCAAAGTCGTCTACTTTAATTAATTGATTAATGTATATAGGTTTCAAAAAATAATAAAATGACTGGTAGGATTCTTTTGGGTTTTTGGTCCCTTCAAAGCTGGCCAGTTTTGTCGTTGGAGGCAACTCTTATCATCTTTACAAGAGAGGGAGGGGGCACAATAAACACCTTTTTAACTCTCTCATATACACTAATTATCCTTCTTAATTCCACATTTTCATCTTCTCATCTATTACATTTCATGTCTCAATTAGATTGGAATTGATGAAGAGAACAACCTTATAATTTAGATGGTATTATATATATTTGTGTGCTTAAATTGCCAAATTTTAAAGAAACGAAAAATTGGACTTAATGTCTCAATTGAAATAGGTCCATTGGCTAAATATGCTCAATTGTAATAAATTAATAAAAGAGTCAAATCGATTCGATCAAAGGACAAAAGGTCATTTGTTATATAGAATAAGGACTAAAAAGATATTTTGCCGGAGAGAGACAGAGAGATGCTTCCTCTTTTTCTAATGTGAATGAGGAAATTTCATCCATCTAATACAGTTGAAAGCTTCACATTTTCTTTGAAACAAAAAAAAAAAAAAAATGGAAACATAACATTGTTTATAAGTTTCAATTGGCAGTGCCAATGTATAATTTATTTAACTACATTTTAAAAAACGTAACTCAAACATAAAGAATAATGTATCATATACATGATAAAATAGATTTTTTTTTTTTTTTTTTTGTCCTTGTTATGGATGTAAGTGGAGCGGGGATACTCCATCCTCTACAGGGACAGCCAATAAAATTTCTTGTGAGGCAGAGATGAGAATTATTTTATCCCCGAAAGACTAATGAGGATGGAGACAGGAATACCCTTCCCACCCCATTAAATCCCTATTCCTAAAATTCTTAATATATTTTATTTATTTATTTTTGTAAATATTAATAGTACTTTTATAGTTAAATAGTCACATTATAATTCTAACTAAAAAAAGAAAATATATCATTTGTATTTAGTTTAAATATTGAAAGTTTATAATTTTTAATCAATTAATTTAATATATTTATTGTGTAAAAAAAATTAACTAATATTTTTAAATAATTAAAAATTAAAAAAAATTCTCATAAAGATTCCCGCCATGGTTGAAACCCCATGGGATAGGGATGGAGAAAAACTTTTCCCCAGTTAAAATGGAGGAGGATCCTTTGTCCTCATTAGCTTAGGTGATATGTTTAATACATAAGTATCTATTACGTATAGGGTGACGTTCATTATTGTAAGTTTGATAATGTATAACAAAAAAGAAAAAGAAAATTAAATAAGCAATCATAAGAATAGAGAATTTACGTTATTCCGCTAAATGAAACTCATCAGGAATCAGAAGAATATTAATAGCATGCATGTAAAAATTTGAAATATATGATTATATACAAATGGACAAAATAATCTTTTAATTTTGAAATTTAACTCTATTGAATTATAGCTACATACTAGGAATTTCCTGTGCTTTGAAACTAATCGTTGTTAATTATTTAAGAAAAAAATTATATTTATTTCATGTTTCTTAACCCAAACTGGTAATTATTTCCAATTAGATATATAAATTATATATGTAATATATAATTTTTGTTTGAAAATTTGAATAAAATAAACCAATGATTTTCAGCGTTGCGAGACATTTGTGGCAGAGTGTTGTGTATATATAACAAGAATGTTAAATTTGCAAGAAAGATGTGTAAGTGTAAGTAATCCGAATAATTATAAAATAATTTGTGTATAATTGTGGCCACTTGTTTAAATATAAATGATAAAGAGAGCCCAATACGGCAAGATCTCCAATGTCTGACCTTGTACCTCATTATCCTCCACAAATTTGTATTTTTTTTTTTATTTTTATAAATTATATATAATATGTATTATGTCTTTGATTAATTCAATATTTTAAACAAATTCATAAATACTAGTCATTAATTACAACCATGGTTGTAAAATTTGGACTAGTCCGACTTGACCCGAAAGCTGATCCGATCGGTTTTTACACAGTTGTGGAATGATCAAAACTAGTCATTTGACCAATTGAATTGATCCATCAAACTAAAAATTAAAATCAGCAAACTGCACTATTTTTTGGTTCAAATGTATTTATTTTTTAAATATTTTTTTCAATTCAAAAAAGTTATGGTTGATTAGAATTACTTCTTAATTTTACTTATTAATATAGATCATAAAAGAAATTTATAATATTTTTAAAATTAAATTGATAATTAATTATAATTAATGAAACTTTGTTAAATATATATTTAGCTATTTTCATTCTATATTGTATTTGAAATCCTTTTTTCATCCTTGTTTTATTGGGAATTGAACAAAAGTATAGTCCCTTGGCTTCAAGTTTAGAGTTTTGTTGTACAATTATGGACTCATTTGTTAATTTTTGTATAGCATTTCATAAATCATAGAATTAAATGAAAGAAAGAAAATCTTCTAGTTTAATATAAGGTCATGTTTCGTTCTTTCTAGTGTTTTTGTGGCATTACTTTCGGATAAATCTTCAACAGTAAAACAAATACTAATTTAGAGTGTGAAATTGATTCACAATAAATGAATTTATTAATTTGTAAGTACTCTTTAAACAAGGAAAATGATAATTGATTTAAACTTTATAGAGAAAATTTAATTTTTTTGGAGCATGAAACTGGTTCCAAACATAAATGTAAAAAAATTAAGGTCCATGTACAATGTAAAGAATAATCGAACCGAATTACTTGGAATCTTGAGAGAAATAAATAATAAAATTGGAGCAATCTGAACACCAAAAAACCCCCTGTACATACAGTAATATTAATACATTAACAATACATACATGTACGATCCCCCTTTTCATTGGATGGATAATTAATTATCTATATATATAATAATTAATATATGATGCAATAATTAAATTGATTCTGATTAAAAAGGGGAACTTAAAGTGTTGGGGTTCATGAATATACATATCAAGAATATTCCCATTTTCTGAACTTTTCCAGCCGCTGTCGGTATACAAATGAAAAGCATTTACTATTATATATAAATCTTAAATTAAATTATTCAATTCAAAGCTGAATTATACCAGATTTTATACCTTAACTCTTAGATTTTGTTTCCCCAGCAATATTTTCAAAAACTATATACTCCTGTTATAACAAAATATAAATTACAAAGTTCATGCATCCCATTTTTTAATTAAAAACTAATTTTTTTATTTATATTTATATCCGTTCAACTGTTCATCATTCGAATTTAAATTATTTTTTTTTTGTTTTTTATTCTTTTCTAAACGATATATGCATATATTTTATTTTTTTAATTTTCGTTTTTGACTCTAATATTGCACGCAACATGCAAATACGACGTAGTACACTGCCAATTACAAGACTCCCTAGACTCTAATTACTAGCTTGATAGTATTGTTCAATGTTTGGATTTGGTAAGCTAGAACCATAGGATTTGTCCTTAATGAGTATTCAGGCTCAAAACCTGACCATTACTCTCAAAAAAAATTTAATTTTTCATTACTTCTTAATTAATGAACATAGCTAATAATAATTTTTGCTACCAAAAAATATATTTAATTGTAATATCTAAAAGTTGCTCCCATATTTAGATTAATAGCATCAAATGTATATCATTATTTGTTACCAACATTGCGATAAAATGAGTCTATAATGTCGACCCTGAAAATCATTATTTGTTAATGCTTTTCATTTATAAGATATTATGCCTAACCATGCAAAGAATATACGCATGTGTTCCAAAGCTCTTAAAAGATGTAACATTTCAATGTATTAATGTTATTTCTAATTAAGATTTAAATTTTATTTTATGTGTAATAATAATAATTTATTAAGGCATTGTTCTATATAATTTTAAACATGTAAAAACATAACTTTAATTTATGGTTTTTCTATATATTTTTCAAATATCTTTTGTGAGTGAACATGGTATAAAAATATTTCTGATATTGACAAGAAATCAAGAATGTGTAATTTTTATCCGTAATGAACTGAATAACGTAACGGAAGATCTTACGTTGCCTTACATGACCAATTAATTCTCTACCTGATGAAACTTTTTTTTTTTTCTAACTCTATTAACACTAAATTACATTTGTGATCACTGAACTAATTAAATATTAGTTATGTCTTAGAGGAACATATCTATTAGTGAGAATAATAAAAATTATTATTGAATTTTACGTATCAACTTAACCTTTTAGAAGTTTCATCTGTGACCTCAATAAATGTTATTATTAAATCTGATTCCACGAGAATATTAATATAACTTTCTAATTTTCGCCCTCATTATCTCCGACCATCAATTAGGCCAATAAACTATTTTTCTATGCTTCTTATAAGCCGCCACATAATTTTTGTAGAAAATTAGTTGGTTTAATAATGTCAAGGCATTATGCTAGAATTAAAATTGCATTTTCATGTCCAATTTAGGAGTATTTTTTTATCCTTTTTTGGGATTAACATTTTATTTTCATTTTTTTTTTATCATGTGCATATTTTAGCCTTAAGATATCGGTCAACTACATTATTATCCCCAGTTTAACTTTTTTTTTTGTTTTCTTTTTTTGAGTGCCATCTACATTCAAAATTCTAGCCGGATAAACTCTCCCAACAACTTATTTCTTTATATGAAAAATTTAAAATCTTACTTGAAGAGGAGAAACTACTTACTACTGATTTGCATTAGTGAATTTAAATCTGTTTCAATCAGTGAAATCAAACTCAAAATCTAAGTTCAAATTTGTGACAACTTTGAGACCGGAGGTGATGAAACAGCCTTTCCACATCATCAGGTTACTCTATAACTCTGCATATCAGGAAAAGGCATTATCAGTTTTGTAATGGCTACAAAGCCGAATCAAGATAACAAAACACTCATCAACATATATCAATGCCTATTCTTTCATTCTTTACTCCAAACACTAAATTTCAATATACGATCAACAGGTCCAGGTGCCAAACTCAAAATTTAAAAGAAAAATTCAGTCCTGGTTCAATTGGAAGCAGCAACTTTTGACTATTCAGCTAAAGGTTTTTTAGACGAACGAAATCATATAATTGATCCTTCCTTTTTTTCACATTCAACAAGGGATCACAATTGTACACTTGGACTAGTAAGGAGAAGCTAAGATCAAAGTTTTTAAAATGAAGTAAACAATGAGTCATATATAATGAATGATATTTTAAAATGTTCTATCTTAGCATATTTTGAAATATTCTTACACGTTGCATATATTAAATAACTGCAGTAACATGTCTAAAATAGAAATCCATAAAAAAAGAAGAAGCATATAATGCAACTAACTTTCCTTTTATTAAGTTCAATATTCTTATATAGGAGTCAAGCAAGCTTGTGAGCTTGCTCAAACTGTAATGGACTTGTTTCCTCGACCTGACTCAAGTCATCCCAAACCTAGTCAGTCTTATCTCCTTACGAGGGCATTACTTCAGTCCAAGTTCTCCTTAATCAACCAGATATATTTCCAAACTAGAAAACACTGAATTGCAATCTCAGCTCAATCAATCGGAAGTGGACAGAGTAACAAACCAGAGTAGCGCACATACCTTAACCCGTTTCAACAGATCCTTAGCATTAGCATCATTTTTAAAATGATCACGTACAGGCTGCAGAAATGATAAAGTATTCCATTAGAATGCAAGTAACAAGAAGCATTACACTTGCACCAAATCTAAGCCAAAAAAGAAAAGATGCAAGAACTGATACAAGAACTAACTTTTTTTTCTTTTTAGACAGGATGATCCCAAATATAAATTTTCATATGACTGCTATAAATACACTAGAGATACAAATTAACCAGCTTTTTCGTTGCAGCACCAGAGATATGAGTTAACCGGCTGATTCATTGAAATCATACCATATGAAATGGCTAAACGAAGACGGGGCAGCAATCCCAACATTGAGAATGTGTTTAATGAACAATGAGAAACATGAAAATTTTCTGTATCAATTTCATCTACATCTACTAAGAAAGGAGCATGAGGCTAGAATGGTTATTATACTTCCATGTCCCATAACTGGTCTTCTAGGGTATGATAAAAAAAAATATTAATCTCATGTTATAACTAAGAAGTACTGTAAAATTTCTCTCACACACCATAACTCGAGCAACACAAGCACAAACAGACCTATCAATCCTACTTCCCTCCCTTTCCCTTCGAAAGGTTGATCGTTTCCCTACTTCTATCAGTCGGATATAGACCGACAACAGAGAGAAATTATTGAGAACAACAGGCATACCTACCTATTCCACCTTCAAAAATTTTTCCCACCTATGTAACATAAAATGATCAACTGCAATCAGAATCTCCAAACATCAAACGGATTAGCTCTTATTGGCTATGAAACAAGGCCTTAATTTCCAAATAAAATAATTTTATGGGATGAAAATTTAATCCACATCAATCATCAACAGTCAAGGCAACAAGCCAACAACAGCATGAAACACCGAGAAAACGCATGACCACGCAATAAAATGGATTAACCTACAAGGCCGAAAAGTTAACTTTGCTTCAAAATTAAAAGCTGAAAAAATCTGAATTGGATGGCAGGATACAAAATGAAGATATATGCAGGTTACGGAGCCATCAAACAAATGCCTATACAGGCAAAGAAAAGCAATGAAAAATGCTTGTACAAACCTCACAATCAATGATTACCCCCCAAAAACACAAATATACCTTCCAGGGTTTGTTCAAATAAAAGAACCAGAAGCAATAGCACTTCAGAAAAACAAGAAAACTTTTCCCAATTTCAACTGCCACAATCAGATGATGCATTTTTTTCCATCTTTTCAAAATTAAATAAATCTTGGAATCAACTATGTTAAGTTCATGCTACAATCCAAGTTAACATATGATTGATAAAAATATTGTAGAATAAGAGATATAAAAGACTTCCCTGCACTATTTTGTTTAACGCTTTAGATAAAGAAGGTTTCAGATCAGCAGGATGCAATTTACCACTTTTATATTCGGCAACAAGTTCTTCAAAACTTGTAAAGATCTATTTAGTGCAAGAATGTAAATACATCAAGATAAAGGTTGTTCGAGCAGAATAACAGCGTACAGACAAAAAAGAACGAAAGGACTATGATACAGTGCAAGCAATGGTTGAAGACTCAGAGAAGGGAACAGGGGAAAAGACAAGGAAATGGGGCACCCTGTAAATACCTGTCTCCACCATTATCTTTGCTTCGCTCCACTTTCAATTCATTAAACCATGGGAAGATAATGAATTTGACATAGTCGAGACAAGGGTCTTCAACAACATTTGGAGGACGGTATGCCTTTTTTTATCTTCACATTTACTTCAGCCTAAAATACCAATGTTTAAAATAGTTGAAAAGAGAAATGAAATGCCAACATAGCTTGATATTTTTTGGACATTTAAGTTTTAGATTCCAAATTGTATGGAACTAAAACGTACCTCTTCATCCTCCATAAAGATAGAAGATGGATCACTTTTTGACATCTTCTCTTGTAGTTTGGGCTTCATCAAGAAACTCCCTAAACGCAGGTGCCCAAGCAAGCGGACCACTATCATAATCAATAGAGGAACCATCTACCATCTACCATCCCCTTCCGACCTCTCTTCCTTTTCTTACTAACATTAGCCGTCTTCTTCTTCCTCTTATTATTAGTTGAAAATTCAGAAGACAATCCATACTTCTCCTCATCCTTCTCATCTGCTTCATCCTCAGCAACTATTGGTTACTTTGGAACTTCATTAGTTACAATAGCATATTTTGTCAAACGTTTTCCTCTAATTCCCTGGCCCATTGTTGAGAACACTTGCGGGACAAACAACTAATGTACCAGCAGCAGGCCTCTTTCTACTAAATCACTGCGAAGAAGTACTAACTTCCAGAATTGATTTCATATCATCAGATTCTCCAGCCAGCTTGACCTCATTCGAACCAGGATGCCCATTCTCCTCATCCCCGTCTAGATTCAATGCTTCAGTTTTGTAATTAGATTGATCTTCTAGCTTTGATTTTGACTGCAAATACTTTTGTGTTTGTATGAGGGCAATCACGGAAATAGCTTCACCAAGGCCCTGAAACATAGAAGTGTAATTAGCCTAGAACAAGCCAACAAAACATCTAGTTAACTTTTGCAGAAGTTACCGGATCATCAGCAAGAATTAAGATGCAAACTTTTCATTTCTTTTTGAAGCACCCATGAGAATGCAATCTTATGGGGAAAAAAAGGTATTAGCAAAACGAAGTAATTAACAGAATCAAAGAATATACAAAAGATAAGTAATAATACCTGGCGTCTAAGTAGAGACACTGACAACAGGCCATCAGGTGGATTGGCTTCAACTTTTGGTTGGTTAAGATCCACAAGAATCAAAGGCTATCAGAGTTTAACTGTTTCACCTTTTCAGATATTAGATGCTCCACCAGTAACAGAAGATGCAAATATAAGACAGATTCTCATGGTGAGACTTAAAACCTGAATAACAGCTGACAAGGAAACATTGAGTAATAAAATACAACACCACCACAGCATCTCAAAAACAAGATCAACAAGTGCAGCCTCAAACATGTAAGACAGGTGCAGGTCAAAAGTGTGTATTTCAAATTTGTCAGCAACTTAAAAGTCCCGAGCACAATAACAACAGCGATGTTCATTTTCTCCAACTGCTCCTTTATAATTGAAGAGGGCAAATCCTCACACTCACAAAAATCATTCTTGTTGTCGTCCTCGAAAGTACAAACAAAAGATAAGTTCATAACGAAAACTCTCATCAAGTTATCTCGAGAGCTAACATTTGGAACGAAGCATGCTACCATTTAGGACTAACGATAAAGCAAAAAAAATCAACTCCGCTCAAATTAAACTCCTCAGAGGACAATAAAGTCTTATGCTCAGCTCAAAAAATAATTTGTACCTTTTTATAAAATAGTTTTATTGGAACATATGATTAGACAGATATACTCATTTGATTTCAAAATATACAAGACCACTAAATATGCACAATACAGTGACAAGTTTGCCCATAAATATTTATCAGTAACGCATAATTATTAATTCATGCTGGAAATATTCACTTTTTACTTTATTGGGTTTATTAAAGAAAAAGCACAAACTTACAAGAAAGTTCGAGTAAAGAAATAGAGACACAAGTTGCAAAGACAAAAGAAAAAAGCTTAAAAGCACAAGCTCACATTGAAAAAGAATTTTTTTTCAATTCAAGTTCAGAGACTTGGGTCGGAAATATTAGGAAATCCAAGTTATAAGAGGTAAATGTATTTAATTCTTGCTCAGAACAACTAACATGATGAAACATTCAATTAAGGCCACCTACAAGAAGCACGCAAGATTATAACTTTACTGCTACTTTTAGCCTGCGCAAATGATAAACAAGGGACAATACAGTGAGAGTCAGATTTTAGACACAATTTTCACATTTCATGAGATTATTTCTTTATCAGTGTCTCCGATTCTAAGAATGCAAACAAGGAACAGACCAACTTCGCTGAAAACTTCCGGTAATTGAATAGGAAAAGAAACAGAAAATATTAGACTTTACTCCTTTAGC
The DNA here is from genome assembly GCA_039660915.1 of Euphorbia tirucalli. NCBI lineage: Eukaryota > Viridiplantae > Streptophyta > Magnoliopsida > Malpighiales > Euphorbiaceae > Euphorbia > Euphorbia tirucalli. The sequence continues at coordinate 11,317,233 of CM077638.1, forward strand.
CTGTGAAAATGATAAACACGGACAATTCAGTTGATAACTCGAGGAAGAAGTTTTACTTCACGCGAACCAATATGACGGGAAGGCTCGTCTCGCCTTGAGTGAAGACCGGATGCCTGGAAGAAAGAAAATGTAAGGACCGGGTGACCTCTGTGTCCACTCCGGTGCTTAAGTCAGAAAATTAAAAGACAGAGAATAAGAATGAAATATTTTTGCTTGGAAAAAGATACCTGGGGGGTTTCTCGTTGCCCCTTTTTATACAGGTTTGTTCCGCATGGCCTTGTCAGGCCGTTATGTACGGTCCTCTCTCATTGGCTGGATGTGGCCTGCTTTTTGGTCCCCTTCTGGCATATCTAGGTGGCAGACTCACCCTGCTCTTGTCCCCGCGGCACCTATTGCTGGTACAACATCGCGTCCTTACACGTGTACAGTAGAGATCAGCCTTCCTATCTTTTGAAACAGAAAACCTAATTAGGGCACAAGTTGTTTGAACAGGCGTTCCCCGGGCTCCTCTCTTTGATTCAGCCGGCTTTATATTCTTTGGCAGCCGAGTAAAGGCGAGAAGGGCTATAAGGCAAGCTGTTGATGTGTTGACGCGATTACTGGCTGTGTGAAGTACGCAGTAAGCTCTAGGACTCCATGCCATCAGAAGTCCCCCTTGGTGATGAATTGAAACTCTTTTAAGGGTTTATTATTATTAATTTTTGATGGTAGGTTTGCTGGAACCGAGGAGTTTCTTAGGACTAATGCATCTAATGTTGGGGCGACATGTGTCCCCCATTTAAATGGTGTCAGAAGGCGTCCTTTCACCTGCCCCTTCTTTATCTTCTTTAAAAGGAGAACTGGGCCGCCCCTTTAGTTCTTTGCCTCAGCAACTTCTAGGGTTTCCTCCTTCTGCAATTTTCTGCGCCTCTATTCCTGCATCCTCAACTTGTTTCTTCTTTCCTTCGTTTCCAGTAAGTTCTTCTTCATATCTCCCCTTATTGGCATTGCGATTTTGATTTCTGCAAAGGATTTCCCTTTTTCTGTTGAATCTGTTGGTTTGTTTTTCTTTGTGCCTGTTCCTCTTCTTTTTAGCTGTTCATCTTCTTTACTATTCTGGGTTTATTGCTTGTATTTTCTTTCTCCTTCTTTGAAATGAGTTCGTCCATAACACTTAGTGATTTAGGCTCCTCTAATAGTGGTGGATCTGGGGAATTGATGAACTCTAGGAATCGCCCTAGGGTAGGTAAGGCTACGCAGGATTTTAGTTTCAAAACCATCGGTGCTAAGCCGGCTCGTCGCCTTCTAGATCCCTCAGATCCTGATGACTACCGAATAATTAGCACTCCTAATCTGCCGAGTCCTCCCTCCTACTCAGAGAATGAGTACCACCTAACTACATCCTCAGAGTCTAGCTCTCACCATTCAGCACCCCCTATTTTTAATGAAGAGGCGGGCACTTCTGCTCAGCCTCCTAGGTTTGTTGAACCGTCTGCTGAAAGTCCTGTTCAGGTGGATTCTTCTCCATCTGAAGTCTCTCCACCCGGTCCCAGTAGAACTAGGGCTAAAAAGATGACTCCTCGTATCGAGGATATGGTTGCTGAAACTCACGAGGAACACATAAGACTTTGTAGGGAGTTCTATCCCTGGCTGCGTGAGTGCCAGGTTATGCTACCTTCCAGGTCCCAACGAGTCCATAAGCCTCCACCAGGCTACTTTTCTATATACATGGACCAAATCAGCTCTGGCTTTTCCTATCCCCTTCCAGCTGGCATTTGCGACATCCTCCGTGGCTGGGGCTTTTGTCCTGCCCAAATCCATCCTAATTCTTAGGGAGACATCTGCACCACCTTCTGGTTGTGTGAAAACTTGGGGTTTAATTTAAATGCCGCCTTCTTTTGGAAGCTGGCTACCTCTAAGCTGAATTCTGGGGAAGACCATTATCAGCTGTCCAAAAAGGTGGATTTTATACCTTCCAAAAGCGGATCTCTTCCCTGAAGCATTTCAAACACTTCTTTTTCTTCATAAAAGCCAATGAGGGCCATGATACGTTCCCTGTAAAATGGTCTTTTAGTGGGGCAGGAAAGGCTCATTAGCGCTTAGTGCCGAGTGAACGGATCTTTCTTGAGGAGTTTAGGACTATGGCTCCTAACAAGTGGACCTGGCAGGTCGCTGTAGATGCCTACCTGGAGAGGATTAGTCTTGTAGAGCGAGAAGGATTCGGCTTTACTTATTATCCGGGTCCTGTACCTGCGATGAGAAGAGGTATCTTTTTCATCTTTGCTCAGCTATTTACTTGTTTTCTCAGGCATGAATGTAGTTGACGTTCTTAAATGCGTTATAGCTGTTAAGAAGAAGAATTTGCTGAAAGAGCCGTGCCCCAACCCGACTGAAATTCCATCTGACACGGGGGAACAAGCCAAAGGACCAGGCGCTTCCAAGGCGCCGAAAAGAAAGAGGAATGCTCCTGCCGGTCCTGAGCCGGTTCCTCATCCTGTAAGTTTTTGGTCTCCTCTTCTTCTTACTAATCCTTCTTCCTGGATCGTTACTTTTGTTTGGTCAGGATTCTGGAGCGGCTACTGCCTTTTCTGGGTCGTCTTCCCCTTCGCCTTGGTTGCGGAGAAGAGGAGAGCAAGGGGCCCGGGTGACGGACCCGTCAGCTCAAGCTAAATTCAAGGCCGGGTTCCTACTACCGGCTGATCGAGAAGAATATGGCAAACTCGGTGATCATGCGGCAGCTTCTATGTGCCTCATAGATTTAACCTTTATAAGCATCTCAGTGTTGCTGAATTCTTCTTTCTTCTTTCTTTTATTCATTTAGCTTGTCATTTTGCAGGGAATCTTTAGGGTAGTGGAACTGGTTGGTCGTCTGTCTAAGGCTAGCCATCTGGATAAAAAGCTAGGTGGCCTTGGAGGCAGAGAAGAGTAAGGCCTGGTCACAAGGGCAGGAGATTAACCGCCTGCAGAAGCAGCTGAAGGAGGAAACAGCAGCACAAGATGCCCTTAAGAAACAGCTTGAGGAAGAGAAGGCGGCGCGTAAACAGGATATTGACAAGTGCGAGGCCGTACTGTTTGATTCGACCAACAAGCTGGTTCTTCTAGGACAGTTGTATGGTCAACGTGTCCTAGCCGCCTGCCAGGCCCTCTAGCCTGACCTGGTCCTTGACTTGGAGTAGGTCGAGTTTCCTCGATATGATGAGCTGCCAGCTGATAGCCCTAATGGGGAGAATGCCGAGTCGCCAGTCGATGTCGAGGAACTGGTAGACGTAGAAGATAGCATTCCTGGAGCAGATGATCGCTCTTGATTTGTAATAATTAATTTTTTTTTTTGTAAGGCCTTGTTATGTCCTTGTTTGTATTACCTTTTTAATAAAAAGATTCTATTTGGCTTCTATCCGGCTTATGTTTTGGTTTTAATGCTTGTAGTCTTATGTCAAGCCTGCACAAGTGTATCCATTTGGTTATGACCGACTTCTTATGTGGAAGTTTTTAGAGTAATCGTATCCGATTGTGACCGTCTCCTCTTGTGGGAGTTTTTATAGTGATCACATCCGGTTATGACCGGCTCCTCTTATGGAAGTTTTATAATAATTGCATCCGGTTATGACCGGCTCCCCTTGCGGGAGTTTTTATAATAATCGTATCCGGTTATGACCGGCTCCCCTTACGAGAGTTTTGATAAGAAGCTCATTTTCTCATGATTTGAAAGATATTTTTATTTATCTTCTTGAAGTACATCTTAGAGGGCGTTCCCTGCTAAGCTTTACAAATGTAGGTGCTGCCTCGTTAAAAACCCAACTATGGAAAAAACCTAGTGGGAAAAAATCCATTAGTGGGAAAAAAGAGTGCAGCCCTTTTTCTTCTTAGCTACTTTCAAGCGAGAAGTATTGCCTTAAATTGGCAATATTCTATGTTCGTGGTATTTCTTTTCCATCTAAACTCTGGAGTTTGTATGTCGCTGGACCGACTGCCACTGCAACTCCGTACGGTCCTTCCCATTTTGCGCCAAGCTTTCCCTTTCCTTCCCTCGCCTGTGATGCTGTAGAGTCCTTTAGGACTAAGTCACCTTCTTTGAGTATTGTCTTCCTTACCCTTTTGTTGTGGTAACGGGCCACCTTACTCTTGTAGGCCGCCATCAGGATGTAAGCTCTTTCTCTCCTCTCTTCCAAGGAGTCCAGGTAGTATTTCATGTTGATATGGTTCTAAGCTTCTGTGTAGTAGAGTACTCGGTCGCTGGGGGCTCCAATCTCAACTGGGATTACCGCTTCAACTCCATATACTAGGGCAAATAGGGTTTCCCCAATCGGTCTTCTTGGGGTGGTTCTGTAGGCCCATAAGACATTGTTCAACTCATCGACCCAAGCTCCCTTGTGATTCTCCAGCCTCTTCTTGATTCCGTCTCCTATGGTCCTGTTGGTGACTTTCGTCTGTCAGTTACTCTGAGGGTGTGCTATTGACGAAGAGTTATGCGTGATCTTGAGTCCTTTGCAAAATTCTTCAAATTTGCTTGAGGTGAATTGGGTACCATTATCAGATATGATTCTGTGGGGTATCCCAAACCTGGTGATGATGTGATCCCATATGAAGGAGATGACTTTTTCTGGGGTGATCGTCGTGGTTGCCTCTGCTTCAACCCATTTGCTGAAGTGATCCACCGCGACTATAATGAATTTCCTCTGTCTGCTGGCTTCAGGCATGGGCCCTACGATGTCAATGCCCCATGTGGAAAAGGGCCATCTGGTCAATATTGGCTTCTGCTCTACTACGGGCAAGTGGGATTTTTTCAAATGGATTTGGCATTGATGGCATCTCTTGATATAGGCCGTTGCATCCGCCTCTATTGTTTCCCAATAGTAGCCTTGCAGTCTCTCCCGTCTAACTAGCACCTGTGCCGCTTGGTGGGCTCCGCAAACTCCCTCGTGTAGCTCTCGGAGGACATAATCTCCTTCTTCAACAGTGATGCATTTCAACCATGCGTCAGTAAAAGACTTTTTGTAAAGCTCTCCATCAATTATTGCATATCGTTGTGATTTCCTGGAGATATTCACTGCTTTTCCCCTGTTCTCGGGTAGATATCCTTCGATTAGGTATTTCATTATGGGTTCCATCCACCCCATCTCCCCTTTTTCCGCTGTCATCACCTCTTTTGCTTTGATGCTAGACTTGGTTTGGACTTCATATGGGCAATTTAAAGATTGCCAATCTTCGGTGCTTGCGCCTGCTTTAGCTAGCCTGTCTGCTTCAGCATTTTCATTTCTGGAGATGTTCTCTACTTTCCACGTGGTGCCTTTACTTTCAATTGCTTCGAGCAGGCATCGTACCTTCTCCAGGTATCTGGACATGCAAGGATCTTTAGTTTTAAAATTTTTATTGATTTGGTTGGAAACTAACCTCGAGTCACTTAGCAGCTTTACCCGGTCCGAAGCGATTTCTTTGATGAGCTCCAGCCCTTTAATCATGGCTTCGTATTCTACAGCGTTGTTGGTGGCAGGAAAGGCAAGCTTGGTAGCGTAGGACATTTTTATTTTCTCAGGCCCTTCAATGTGTACTCTAATTCCTGTTCCTTCCTGGGACGAAGCTCCATCTACATACACTCTCCACTCTTCCGCCTTTAGCACCTGGTTTGGCTCTAACCCCGCAAATTCTAATACAAAATCTGCCAGAACTTGAGCTTTTAACGCCGATCGAGGCTCGAAGCGGACATCAAATTCACTGAGCCTGATGGCCCACTTAGCTAACCGGCCAGAAGTATCCGGTCTTTGGAGCACCTTTTTCAAGGGGAAGTTTGTTCTTATAATCACTGTGTGGGCTTGAAAATAAAGCCGTAACTTAATGGATGCTGAAATTATTGCCAAGGCCAATTTTTCAATCCTTGGATATCTGAGCTCCGCCCCCCTTAACACCTTACTGGTGTAATACACGAGGTATTGTTGTCCCTCTTCTTTTCTAATCATCACTGAACCCACCGCTTCGTCTATTGCCGCTAAGTATAAGTATAACATCTCACCAGGAATTGGCCAACTCAACAACGGTGGGGTTCCTAAGAAGCTTTTTATTCTCCTAAAGGCCTCCTGGCATTCGTCATCCCAATCGAACTTCTGCCCTTTCTTGATTTCTTTGTAGAAAGATAGACATTTCTTGGCTGAGAAAGAAATAAATCTTCCCAGTGCGTTGATACGGCCATTGAGGCGTTGGACTTCATTCACCGTTTTAGGAGGCACCATGTCTAGAATTGCCTTTATCTTCTCAGGATTTGCCTCTACCCCCTCTGTGAGATTATGAAACCTAGGAACTTCCCTCCTTGTACTCCAAATACGCACTTCTCTGGGTTCAGCTTGAGATGGTACTTCTGCAGTATTTTGAAGGCTTCTTGAATGTCTTGGGCGTGATTCCCTTCATCCTTGCTTTTTATGATCATATCGTCCACGTACACTTCGATTGTTTTTCCAATTTGCTCCTTGAACATGTCATTAACCAGGCGCTGATATGTTGCTCCTGCGTTTTTTAGACCAAAGGGCATCACTCGGTAACAATATGTGCCTTCATGCGTGATAAATGCAGTTTTTTCCTCATCCTTTGGATCCATTGGAATATGGTGATATCCCAACTTTGCATCCAGGAATGAGTATATTGCATACCCGACAGTAGAGTCGACCAACTAGTCAATGCTAGGAAGAGGATAGCTATCTTTTGGACAAACTTTGTTCAAATCCGGGAAGTCCACGCACATCCTCCATGTTCCTCCTGGTTTCTTCACCAGGACCACATTTGCTAACCACTCGGGATATAACACCTTTCTGATGTGTCCGGCATCCAACAATTTGCTTATCTCCACCTCGATTGCCCTCTGTCTTTTTGGTGCATGTTTCCTCCGTTTTTGTACTACTGGCTTGGTGGCAGGGTCTATGTTCAGGCTGTGCTTTGTTATCTCAGGCAAAACTCTAATAATGTCACTGGTACACCAGGCAAAGGTTTCCTGCTCCTCTCTGAGAACTGTCGTGAACGCTTGCTTGAGCTCGGGTTTCAGATCCTTGGCCACCTGGACTGATCTTCCTGGCCCTATCATGAGAGTTTCAAGCTCATCCACCAGCTCAGCCCTATCTTGTTTTCTTGATTCCCGACTGACCTCTTCTGATTTCAAGGAGGCTAGATATGCCTTCTGAGCCGCCTATTGGCTTCCTCTAGCCACAGTTATCCCCGCCGTGGTTGGTATTTGGAGAGCCAAATACCGGATTGACAAAACCACTTCAGACTCCACTAGGAATGGTCTTCCTAGTATGATGTTGTAGGCAAGTGGGGTGTCAATAATCACGAATTCTTCCTCATATCTCCAACTGTGCTGTTCATCACCCACCTTTAAGTGAGTGTCACTTGTCCCACGACCATGACCGAGTGGCCACTTAAACCTACCAGGGGCGAATGCACCGGCTGTATTCTGCTTTGGTGGATATCCAGCTGGTGAGCAGCCTCCTTGGTGATGATGTTCACTGAGCTGCTGGTGTCTACAAGGATTCTCTTTACCGTATACCCTTCCACCAACGCTTCAATGACCAAGGCATCTACGTGGTGTGCTTGCACACTACTGTTGATTGAGAACGAGTGGTTCAGGCTACTGGACGTCCTTGTGTTTGCCGACTGTTCGGTTGAGGATCTAGCTCTCTTACTTGGTGGTTCAAACTCGGGTCCACCTGCAATAACTATGACAACCCCTTTGGATTTTTTAGCTAGGCGTTCATCATCATCTCGTCTGTCTTTCTGCTCCCGGTCCTTGTCGGTGCGTCGTGTTATACCATCAACAAATCTGCTGAACTTTTCTACCTTGATTAGCAGGTCTACCTTAGCAGCCAGGACTCGGTAATTATCCGTGTGGTGACCCTTGGCCCTGTGGAACTTGCAATATACTTCTTTGTCGCTTCCCATTGTCTGGTCCGGCTTGGTGTGAGGGTATCGAATACTCTTGGCATCCGAGCTTCTCTGAATCGCGACCAGTACTTCACTGAGTGGGGCGTTTAATGGGGCAAACCGTGATCGTTCGCCCGGGCGGTCTCTGCAAGGGCGGTCTCTTGGATCCCATCTTTGCTGCGTCTCATCGGGCCGGGTACCCTTATCTTTTACACCGTGTCTTTTGTGCTTTGCAGGCATATCAATTTCATCAATCTCCACCATGCTCTTCGCCAGGGCTATCGTTTGAGTCAGTTCTCTGGGCTTCCTTGTGATGATCTCCCCTCAAAGTCTCTCATTAGTGGTATTTTTTATCATAGCCTCCTTGGCGGTACTAAAATCCAAGTTTCTAACCTCCAAGCACGTGAGGTTGAACCTGTCAATGAACGACCTTAGAGATTCACCGGGTCTCTAGACCACCTCGTCAAGGGTTCGACGGGCTGCTCCAGTCGGTATTGAACCAATGAAGTTGTTGCAAAACTCCTGCCTTAGCCGATCCCAACTGTCAATCGTGCCCTGGTCTAACGATTCATACCAATAAGCAGCCGCCCCTATTAGTGTCATAGGGAACAGGCGGCAAATCAGCCCTTCAGTGGCCCCTGCTATATCCATCCGGTTCTTAAAGTTCCTCGCATGGACTCGAGGATCTGTGTCTCCTCTGTAGCTGTCGAAAGTGGGCTGCTTAAATTTGTGGTCGATCGGCTGGTTGAGGATCCTGGCTGAAAAGGGAGACTCTCCATTTTCCATTAGCGGCTCCTGGTAGGGTATGGAAAATGTGCTCAGCGCTTTTTTAAACATCGCCATGAATCTAGGATCGTCCGTAAGTTCTGCCCCAGATGAAGACAGTGTTGGGGGAGGGGGAGTGTTGCCGGGAACTGATGTGTTGTGTGGGACCGTTGTGCTGTTGCCAAGACCGTAAGGAGTAAGGAAGCTAGGTGTCTGAGGTAGGGTCGGCATTTGGTATGGCTGAGCAAAATGAGGCGGGTAAGATTGGGGTACTCCATACCAGGAATTAGGGATTAGTATCTGGGGGCCAATGTTTCCTTGGGCTGCCATGTTGGGGTTTAACTGTAGGATAGGCGGCTAATCTCCTGCTGTTGCGGGCATCCAGCCAAAGGTAGGTAGGCCGCCTCCTACTTGAGATCCACTAACTTCTCGTCCACCACCTATCCCAACGCCGGTGGGATTAGCCATATTGGGGCCTTCCGAACGTATGACAGAAATCCCAGATTCAAAAATAGGAAAAAGGGCTCGTATAGTGTTTAGGTTATAAACAGGTTCCGGCTATGTATTCACCATAGAGATGGGGGTATTGCTACTCAACAAGGACCCTACCATGCTTTGCTCCTACATTTGTAAAACAGCTCGTCGGAAATCATTCTGATTAGCTGGACTCATCCCATAATTCCGGGCAATCCGATCCAGAACAGCACTAGCAGAATTACTACTGCTACCCAAGGTTGTGGTGAAAGGGGTTGATGGACTAGGGGTAACAGTGGCTGCGGGTAAGGGCATCATAATCTCTGAAAGTGGTGGTAATCCTCCTCCCTGAGAAGGAAGGACTGCTGAAATAGGTTCTGAAGTCGTTGAGCCCGATGACATTGTTGTTCAGCGGGCCCACGCTTACCGCACCAAATTGATAACTCCAAGAAGAAGTTTTACTTCACGCGATCCAAGATGACGGGAAGGCCGTCTTGCCTAGAGTGAAGATCGGATGCCTGGAAGAAAGAAAATGTAAGGACCGGGTGACCTCTGGGTCCACTCCGATGCTTAAGTCAGAAAATTGAAAGATAGAGAATAAGAATGAAATATTTTTGTTTGGAAAAAGATACCTGGGGGGTTTCTTGTTGCCCCCTTTTATACAGGTTTGTTCCGCGTGGCCTTGTCAGGCCGTTATGTACGGTCCTCTCTCATTGGCTAGATGTGGCCGCTTTTTGGTCCACTTCTGGCATATCTGGGTGGTAGACTCACCCTGCTCTTGTCCCCACGGCACCTATTGCTGGTACAACAGCGCGTCCTTACACGTGTACAGTAGAGATCAGCCTTCCTGTCTTTTGAAACAAAAAACCTAATTAGGGCACAAGTTGTTTGAACAGGCGTTCCCCGGGCTCCTCTCTTTGATTCAGCCGGCTTTATATTCTTTGGCGGCCGAGTAAAGGCGAGAAGGGCTATAAGGCAAGCTGTTGATGTGTTGACGTGGTTACTGGCCGTGTGAAGCACGCGGTAAGCTCTAGGACTCCATGCTATCAACAATGAAGAAACAATTGAGGACCAAACTTTCAGACACTAATCTTCACATTGGGTGATGAGGCTGTTTCTCGATCAGTCTCTCCTATTCTAAGAATAGGAACAACAGACCAACTTCGTTGAAAACTTCGCGTACTTGAATAGGAAAAAAAGCACAAAAAGATTAGAGCTTTACTAGTTAAGCCTGTGAAAATGATAAAGAAGGGACAATAAATATAAATAACAATGGAGGATCAGACTTCAGACACTTAATTTTTACATTGCATGAGGCTTTTTCTTGATCAGTTTCCCCCGGTTCTAGCAATACAAACAAGGAACAGAAACTTCGTTGAAAAACCCCGTGATTGAATAATAAGAATGAAGGAAATAACAACACTCTAGGTTGCTCAAAACCTACTAAGGACTTCTATCAAACACCTAAAGGGACATATATACCAAGTTAGTCTTTTCCAATCTCAAATCCCAATTTTCTTAAATACCTAAATTCAACTGACAAACGAGATAAGGTTACAGTAAGCACCTCGTCACGATGGTCCCGGTCGAGCTTCTTAGCAATTCTCATAGAGGTAAAGACGGTGCCGATGAGAAGAGATATGCGTCGGCGAAGCGAATTGCCGGCATTTGGGGGAGGATTGAAGGAGGCATTTACGACTGTTGCCTGGATAGGGAGTGTAAGAGCAGTGGAGCTCGGAATTTGGAAGCTCGCCATTGTGTCGAACGAAGAAGTATAGAAATGATAGATGGATTATTTGTGCAAATTATTCACAAGAATTTCATCATTATATGTCAAATTACAATTTAGTTTTATTTTGATTTACTAAAATTTAATCGTTACAATTTTTTTAATTATAATTTAGCGCATCAAATAGAGAAGTATTAGAAATAAATCTTGCTAAAATTCATAGAAATAAAAACAAATACACGATATAATTTATTTTCACATTGAACTAAAAATATTAGGTAGAATAATTGTTTTATTTATTTATTTTTTATAGTTATCGCTATTACTTAAAAAAGAAATATATCAAAAACACGTGACATTAGTATTGTAATAGTAAAAGCTTCCAATATTAATTTATTTATTTTTTTTAAGAAAAAGCTTGCAATATATTTCGTAAGTCATTAGAATTATAGTATTAAGTCAATTAACAGTACACATTCATTGTGCTTTTAGAAGAAAAAAGAGAGAGAGTAGTATATTTTGAATAAATGCACGAAAATATGCCTTCTTATCAATATTAATGATGAAAAGGTAGCAACACTAAATTAATGTGCTCCTCTTCTCCATTTTCCAGCACACCACCGTTCTCAAAAGCATATCCCAGAGGCTCTGCTGCATCCGTAGGCTCGACTATAGGGAACATCGATATTGGCTTGTTTTCACGGATGACCATACACGTCAACAAGCTCAGTTGCTCTAGTTGTGGTTTCGCAGCAACGACTTCGTCGCCCAGATAAAATTCCATACCCTAATTCTCAAGCCACAGAATGGGCGGTCTTCTCACTTAGGCAGTCTGTTTCAACACACTCGAGAGCCCGATGTCAATCTGATGGTGCAACATCCACGCCCTGAAAATCGCTCCTCTCAAATCTGCCTCAACATCTACCCTCTCGAATCTACCAACAAAAAGGCAGTCACCGTCGTCATTGTCAAAAGCTTCGATTTCCAGTGGCAAATTATCCTCCTCAACACCAAAAGGGCGAAACTGAATACACCGAATACTCAAATACCACTGTGGCAGTAGAAACATACGACTCAGAACAGGCACGAACTCATTAAGGTTTTGGTACATGATCCCATAAGGTGGGCAACTCTGTCCATCGCTAGTATACACCACTTGCTCAGTGATTTCTACCTTCACAATTGACTGCTAATTTTGGGGTGCATCGATATGTTATTCTCTGTCATTAAAGAAATATAGTTCGGAACACCTTGGCCAATGAAGATTCGGAATCAGTTCCTTAAGGCGAGCTCGAATGAGGAACTCTTCGCAGAATTTTTTCGACAATCTATGCATGTTGCATCATGCATCATGCAGCATGAAGAGACTATAAAACTCAATTTTTGTACCCACTACAGGATGCCTCCCAGAATAAGTCAGACTCCACCTTGATCACGGGCTTCAATAACAAAGAATCGGTCCATAGGAGAAAATTGCTGAGAAGCTTCAAGAACAACAACTTCAGAAGAAGGATAGTTGTACCCCATCAAGGACCCACTGGTCACGTGAAAAGCTAATACTAACATAGCCACAGTAAATGTTTCAAGAAAATAGCCTGCAAATCAGCCACTAAATCTCTGTCACAACAAGCATACAAATTTGGATAAGTGAAGTGCTAGTGGAATAAATTACCGAGATAAAGCCTTCGATTGCATAAATGCTTAAGATAGCTATTTCACAAATCCATTCGTGAAATAAAGTTCCAAGAAATGTTACTCAAAACGCAAGAAAGCATCACAACTAGATGAAAGGCCTATTCGTGAAATAAAGTTAAGAAAATGTTACTAAAAAATAGATGTTTAAGACAACTGCACCACAAAGCCGTTTGAGGAATAATGTCCCAAAAAATGAAGTATTAGCCACAAATTCTATCATAACAAGCATACAAATTTGGATAAATGAAGCAATAGTGATATAAACTACTGAAATTAAGCCTTCGTGTTATATGTTATATTTTGTTATATTTTGGCTTAGTTTTAGGGGCTTAAATGGGTTTATTTTAGTATTTTCCTTGGGCTTTCTGCTGTGAGTTGTATTTTTGTTTTTGCAGAGGCTTAATTGAAGATTTTGGGCTATAAAGGCTGATTTGGACGAGATTTTGTCAAGGCTAGGCTGAAGTGTATTTTTCCGATTTTAACCTATCCCAAGGCTAAATTTCTTCCGTCAGGGGCTGTTCAGGAATTTTTCTAATTACGGGCCAGCAAGAATTGAAGTGGATTAAGGCCCTAAATTAGAAAGCTTGGATGTGGATTAAGAGGCTATTTTGGAAAACCTTTGATTTTTGTGGTCCTTAGGGTTATATAAATAAGGAAGAGATGTTAGTTTTGGGTAGATAGGTAGAGATAGAAAAAAATTCAGAATACACTTTTCTTCTTTTCTTAAGTTTTATCAACATGAGCAGCTAATTTTCTTCTTCATCTAGAGGATTCAAGGCTATTTTGGAAAACCTTTGATTTTTGTGGTCCTTAGGGTTATATAAATAAGGAAGAGATGTTAGTTTTGGGTAGATAGGTAGAGATAGAAAAAATTCAGAATACACTTTTCTTCTTTTCTTAAGTTTTATCAACATGAGCAGCTAATTTTCTTCTTCATCTAGAGGATTCAAGGCTTGGACGTACTTGATTGTGAGATTGTTCTAAACTTTAATCTTTCAATTTTAATTCTCCATATTCTTATTCTTGCTTCTTGAGAGATTTCTCTCTTTTGTTAATTTGTGATTTGAATCTCTTGGCCAGTTGTTTGGATTGCAAATTAATAATCTGTTATCAGTTGATGAGATTCGTAATCATCTGATTCATTGTGTTTAGAATAATAAAAGGAATAAGAATTTAAACTTAAATCAATATCTCTAAGAATTGGTTGGTTTAGATTAGACTTTTATAAAACTTAATGCTTTCGGAAAATTAAATCCTAGCCACTAAAGAAGGGTTGTTTGACGAATAGGGAAATGTTTGAGCCATGCTAGACAATTTCACATTAGGAAAAGCTGATCCTGATGCGCTAAGCTAAGGGTTATAACTAATCTGGAGGAATTAAATTATTTTTCTCAATCAATGATCAATCCCTGTAAATCCAAGCCAAAGAATTACCCTAGATGATGTTTAACATTAATTCTTTACTATGTTTTTGTATTAAATTCAGTTTTAAATTTGTTTTCAAACAATTGATACTTCTTTAGATTTTATTTCAGTATTAATTCAATCAAATCTAAAACCCCCTTTTTATTTTATTAATTGTTTGTGGTATTTAGCAACATTTAATCAAGTTTTAACTCCCTTGGGTTTGACCTCAACTTACCTACTGCAAACCCAATTGTTTAAGGATTAAGTGAGACTTATAAATTTATTTTTGGCGGATTCGACAACCCACCACTTCGCTTGCAGATACACTTAAGACAACTGTTTTACAAAGCCATCCGTGAAATAAATTTATTGTATCAACTACTTTTTAGATTTTTATTTTAACTACTTTTTAAAATGACAAAACATTAAATTTAACATAAAATGGAACAGTGTCACAAACATGCAATTACCAAGTTTATAAACTCACCTATTGTAGTTTTTTAAAACCAAAAAGAATTGAGAAATTATTATACAATAAGAATACAAAAGTGATAATATATTCTCACACATGTATTTTTATTTATTGTATAGGTCTTTAAACAAATCAAGTTGACATTATGCATTATTTGACCAAATATGACCAATCGTGGCTAAAAATGAAAAAACAATGACTTACTATATGTAATACTTAAATTTTGGAAGAGTTAAAGTATAAAAAATTTTTAAATTTAATTATTAAGATAAATAGGAAACTAAGAATTAAAAAATATGGAAAAAATTAAAAAATAGAGAACAAAAATAGAGAGGAGTCGAAAAAGATTGAAATTGAAGTGAGGAAAAAAGATATACCAACGATGGAATAAAAGATAAGAAATTCCAACGATTGGTTTATGAAATTTAATGGAATAAAGAGAAAAATGTACAGATATTTAGAAAAAAAAATTATGGAATGATTAATTTAAAATATTTATGACATATTAGAATTATCAATATTCAAAAATTTTTAAATGAAAAATTTTGAACCCTAACAGCTTTGCTTTATTGGCTTTATTATTAAATTGGTCTTAATATATATCATAATTTTCTATGCTTTTATAAGAAAAAGTCAAATACATTGCAATGCAGAAAGCTCCGATTGACAAAAAAGGTTGATTAACCATGAGAGTTATAAAAAACCGAGTTGCTCTACCTATAATCAAAAAAGATATTCTCTGATACATTGTTTAGGGTATAGGCTCATCACATTGCTTGTTCCTTCATTATACCTAGCTGAAAATATCTACTAATCAACAAATAACTAGACTGTATGATAATATTGAATGTTGGCCTAAATATTATGAATAAATTATACATCGTCGTCGCCAGTGATCATCATGTGAGAGGACAAATTGGGTGATACATGATACTTGTACAAAATCATCGTTACCCTTCCAATATCGTTTGATATCTGAGTAATAAACTTAGCAAATAATCGGTTTCTTCTTAACCTCTAAATGTTTGTGCCTAGCTGATGAGTTGGACATATCATAGTCAAACTCAGTCTCACTAATATGCACCTTCCCCTCAATGTATAACATATGATTCATTCTTTGATATTATTCTGTACCTACTATACCAATCTCAGATGAAAATTGAGCACATTATTTGTTGGGAAAT
Organism: Euphorbia tirucalli; assembly: GCA_039660915.1. Lineage (NCBI taxonomy): Eukaryota > Viridiplantae > Streptophyta > Magnoliopsida > Malpighiales > Euphorbiaceae > Euphorbia > Euphorbia tirucalli. The sequence goes on from CM077638.1 coordinate 11,332,840, forward strand.
TGTTAAATTATATTCTACTATTATTAACAAAGCTAAATTTCAATACGTGACAATCATTTATATTTTATTTTTAAAATTTTTTATGGCTATTATTTATGCACATTTATTAATATTTTAAATGATTCTAAAATGATATTAAATTCAATCTCTACAAATACATTTGTAATGTTATCTTAATTTATTTTTTGTGATTATGAATCTTTATGTAATTATTAATCTACTAAATCATGCATAATAATACAAAATTAGTATCTTTTCATATGCATTGTAGGTACCCATTTTGTCTGACGTAATTTTCTGTTTTTACAATTTTTATTATCAAGTAGTTTACTAATAATTTTTTTATTTATTTATTGTTTTTTCTTTATTTTTCTGGGTTTGTATATCCTGATTGTTATTAAAATTAATTGCACTTTTTATAATTAAGATATGTGAAATACAAAGGCACAATTATAAAAGATAAATTAAAAGCTAATATACTTTTTATTAATGAATTACTCATCTTTACAATTTGGAATTTCAGAAAATTTAAAAATGCGAAAAGAGAAATATAAGGAAATGGAGACATGTGGCCTTTTTTGACAGCTGGACAGTATGGCCAACCTAATAACAAAAACAGTCCCAACAGTCCTTGAAATTATACCTTGTACAAAACCTAAAATTGTTATAACTACAATTTTAAACTTGAGAATTCCCTAGTTTTACAAGTATGGGACTGCCCATCCCTTTGCCTATAAAAAGGCAGTCCCATAACACAAAAAAGGGGCGAAAAGGAGGGAGAATAAGAAACAAAGAAAACTCATAGAAGATTGGAAAAAAATACAAGACAGAAAAATAATAAGGGGGATACAACACAAAGAAAAAGGCCCTGCTCTCATCTGCATTAATCTTTTATCTTATTCCCAGAATAATAGACTGATCTTCAAAGTTTCCTTTGGAAGAGGTTCTGTTTTTTAGCTCTTCTCCTTCTCTACTAGAAATCTTTGATGACTTCTTTGAAGAAGAGACGAAGGAGGTTTGAAAGATAATTACCCTTCCATTTCCATTCCTCTACTCACCCTGCGCAAAGAGAATACCCAAAGAGAACCAGTTAGAGGAGCTCACAAGCAATCCAATAATGCTCGAAACAAGACCAGAAGCAACAAGATTAGGCAGCAATATGTATATATCTCTTCTTTTTATCTATATAAATTAATATAGAAGAAAAAGCATCTAATGTAATACAGTTTCACCAGTATCGTGTAGAGACATGTTATGTCTATACCAAATAATGATGCTCTTTTTAATTAGTTTATCCTTTTGCTGTTGCTTATTTCTCTTTCCCTCTCTTATTTTATATGTTTGCTTAAGGAGCTTAGTAATCATATCATAAGATGCCAACATTACATACCCACAACACAAACATACACAGTTTAAATCCCATATTTTTATCAAAATTTGCATTCAAAAATCTACTTCATTTCATTTCCAGCAACAAATGAAGGCCATTCATTAGCATTTGAGATTTAAACACTGCTTAATAACTCATAACCACCAGTTCTAGAGTGTTAATGTGCATATAACACAAATTGATATTGCACCATAAATAAAACCAGCATTTGGCCGAAGAAAACGTGCATATAATTGCAAATTAATCAGTGATAAATATTTGAACTTATATAACACATTTTGTATAGCACATTAACATGATCAATTAAGTCTCTACCTTCCTAGCAGTAAAATTGGTTTCTTCTCTCACTAGGATCCATTCATTCATAAGAGCAGAGTATCAAAATTGACGAGAACTAACACAAAAGGATAAAATTTACTTGATGCGAAGCAGATGGAGAGGCAACAAATTAGAGAAGCGATACTTGTCGAGTATGTAGACCCTTAGATATATTTATACCTTTTTATTATACCCCTAAAATGGCTTGCTATAACCCTACTTACTCCAAAAATATTCTAAAATTTTACAATGGATGGACCACTATTTGTATTTTCAAGTTAAAATCATACATTGAAAGAAAGCAAATAAATCAACTCCTTTATAATTTATAAATTATTAGATTATATATATATATATATATATATATATATATATATATATATATATATAAAATGTTTGTTTCTTTATGCAATGTTTCAACAAAATTATTTTGAATTATTTAATATTTCTTTTTTTTAATCATTTTTAACTTTTTGTTCTTTTATTTTTTGTATACCAGACAAATTTGTAATGAAAAATTTTTGAATACTCTTTTAGAATTCATTACTCACAAAAAAAAAAAAAAGCTTATATTTGACCTTTTAGAGTATAATAAAAAAACATAAATTTATTGTATCAATTGCTTTTTGGATTCTTATTTTAACTATTTTTTAAAATGACAAAACATTAAATTCAACATATAAAATAGAACAGTGTCACAAACATGCAAGTACCAAGTTTATTAAACTCACCTATCGTAATTTTTTAAAATAAAAAAGAATTGAGAAATTATTATACACAATTGACTAAGAAACAAAAGATTGAAGTCAAATGAACTTCGCTACAATTCGCACTTTTATACATAGACTAGTGGTTACCCTCGTTTCGTCACGGGGTTCTTTATTTATTTAGTTTTTTTATCAAGATTATATTTTATATTGTATATAAAAGTAATAAATAAATTAAGATAAATTACTAAAAAAGTCGATGTGCCTGTCTAATTCCTTGTGATAGACGTATCCCTTAATTAAGAATGGTACCAGACAAAATAAACAAAAATAAATTGAGAGAGTAATATCAATTGCATTTTACACGCCGTTTAAATTGTTAACAATTTTATCCCCTCTTACAACATTAGTTAACCAGGAATTGAGGGATTTGTTCCGTTGTATCTAACATGAATTTCCAAATTACATTATCAAATTTTTCCCCAATTTCTATTTCCAAATCGTAATCATAATTAGTTATTTCAACAGCATTTTCTTGAAGCTTTCTTAGATATTATTATTACATTTTTTTATAAATTATTTTCCATTCATTCAAATTTAGGCATCAACTCCACTTTGCACCCTTCAAATACAGAACAAACCAAGTAAAAAAAGTACACACTAAAGATAAACATGCGACACAAATTCAGAGCACACCAGTAAAGATGACAACATCAACGCCTATAGTACAGTCACCGTAAAAGTCTCAACAACAAAGCGTACTCAACATGAATTCATGAAACCTTTGGAGCAATTAACCAATCAGCATAAAGAAGGCAGTCAATCCGAAACCAAATTCAAATCCAACATAGTACATAATTGAGTATCTGGAATACCATCATATATCAGTGTTGTAAAAAGCCCAAAAGGCGCTAAGGTGAAGTGAGACACCAGTGCCTCAAATCTCCATGGGCAAGGCACCTTCAGTGAGATACTAACAGGAACAGTATCAAACAACGTGAAAAGCACTAACCAAGTATAAACATGCGAGCTGAAAGTTCTTTCAGAACAGGGCAAATAGGCAAAAACAAAGAAAATATTAAAACCAACTGTCCATTCATGCTACAGGTGGCAACAAGATCTAATTGACATGAATTCATGAATTTATTTCTCCCATTTTCAAGTTATTAATAGTTTAAAGTAACATGGGTTTAGTTTTAAATTTATTTTGTAATTTGTTCATTGTTTGTTAATTAATTAGGTTATTTGTCAGTATCATCCAATAAATTTGTATTTTAATATATAGTTGCTTCTTTATTCTGAAATATTTTTTCTCTTAATTTTACACTAGATTGATATACTAATTGAAACGCTGCGGTGTACTAGATAATAAGTTTTTATCGTTACCAGCAGGAATTAATTTAAAGCATATAAAAAGTAAAAAGTAACTTTTTTTGTTTTTTTATGCAAAGATTTGAGATTTGATTTGACAGTCAGCTTAATAAAAGAGGAAATTTCCAGAACCCAAGTCAACGAACTATACGAAGACAACAGTCTCATACGTGGCACGTATTCATTGGCTGGCACAGCGTAGAGTCACGGTGAAATCTTCTTTTTCCTCTCTGAGTCTCCTTCATAAGCAGGCACGGCTATTGATTTACTGGACTGTTGTGTACGTGTTTGGAGAATAATGCCCAACAACATCATATGGCGGGCTCTTTTAAACGCCTTCTCCATTTTCTACTACTCTGCACAATAGTTTCTGTTCAATTCTTGTTAGTTTCTTCTTTTACTCAACTTCAGGTACTTTTCAACATAATCAATGTTCATTTCTCCTATCTTTCTCATTATTCTTCTAGCTTCTTCAACGAGAAAACCCTAATCTTCTTACCGTCCATGTTTTCATCTTTTATAATTTAAATTGAGAGGTAATTGGTTTTCATTTTGTGATTTACTTCAGGATTCTAATGATTTTGCAGCTGAAAGGTAGCGTCTTGGATTTCTTTATATTCCTTAGTAGTTTACATTTGTCCGGAAATTTTGTTTTATATTTCACAGGTTTGAATGAAATCCGAACTGGGGTTTCTTTATTTTAATGGGGTTGAAGTAAATGTAGATGAAAATGCAATAATTGGTGTCTTTATTCTGTCTTTCTGCTGGGTTTATCGGCATTGAGACTTTTAATTGATTCCTTTTCAAGCCATGTTCGCTTTAATTGACTTGCAAATTATCTGACGCTCAGAACTCTAAAGCAAGGGGAACGGAATGCAATTGAAGTGCATTGTTCAAGAGAAAGAAGCAGGGCAGCATGGAAGATAATAGAAGAGGTATTCAGAAGATTGAATCTTCAATTTTGAATAATTTAGTTCCATTTATACTTTTCTGCGTATTTTAGTTTATGATCTTTGGTGCAGTATTTGATGCCCTTTGTTGAGAACGAGCATTATCAGATTTCCACCAAGTGTAGACTTCACCCTGATAATGACCTCTATAGAGATCAAGAACAACATAAACTCCATGACGATGTAAATGACTGGCGCTGCGGATACTGTAGAAAGGCATTCTATGATGAAATATACCTGGATAAGCATTTTGAAAACAGACACTCTGATTTGTTGAATACAGTAAGTGATGTGGTTTCTTTCTTTCATTACCTGATACCTTTTGGTGCATGGTTTCTGCATTTTTTGCAGTTTTGATGTATGATGTCTTAGCAAATTTATGTGAACATTATGATGGTAAGCCTTTCAAAGTTCACTTGCTGTTGTGCGCCCGTTGATATCGATGGTTGGTTTATAACACACATTGAGTTTAAGAATAAATTTGTCCTCTAACAGCGTGCTCAAAACTGCTATGTTACATTTTGTAAAATCGTTTTGGGAAGTGGCTACGGATTTGTTGCACTTTGTTTCATTGGATTATCGCTGATGTATGTTTAAAGCATGAGGTTTACTACCGTAACGAATTCATACCTATGCTTTTGCAACTCGATCATTGAATGGACCTCTTTCAGCACTAGTTTGTAGGATATGATTTTTCTTGAAAATAAGGGAATACCAATCATCTTCCCTCGTTTATCATTGTACTGGAATTGACTTTGTTGAATTTGGATGTAGATGTCCTGTAAGACATACATCATACAAAATCATTGAATTCTCTCATCTGTGTTTCCTCTTTCTCCTCGACAAAGAAACCTTAAGAACTTGCGGAATATGTTCTTGTCCTTGTTCCAGAGTCAGAGCAAGTGCTTGGCAGATTTATGTGGTGCATTACATTGTGACCTGGTGATGGATTCAGCAATCCACAAGACCAAGTGTAATGCTGCAGCTGTTGCCAGGAATAAACATCTTTGTGAGGTGACCTCTGGTTGATACGTGCATTTATATCAATCCCCCTAGTTAATATCTTATCAAGATGATGATTCAATTGCAGAGTCTAGCTGGTAGTTGTTTTCCTGTCAAACAGGGTTCTTCAGCTCATCGTCTTAATGGTACAATTTTGCGTATGAAATTGGAGAAGATGCTATTTTGTCGGTTGTTGTGCTTATCATGTTGTTAACTGATATGTTCTTTTTGTGGAATTAACAGAGCTTTTCTTGCGGCAATTTTGTGATGCCCACACTTGCACTGGACGTCAGAAACCATTTTCAAGAGGAGGCAAGGTAAATAAACAAGGAGCTCATTTGTATTGGTTCAATTGATGCAAAGTGAATTGAAAATAGGGATGAATTCCTGCGACGAAGGTTCTATGATGTAGCAAAACTGAAGCCAATGAACTGAGAGACTAGTTATTGTTTTGATTCCTGTTTTCAAGCTTTTACAGCAACTGGAAATCTCAATCAAATGATTCATGCTTTAGACTAAAGGGCTGAAACAAGTTAATTGTCTTTAATGTGAACCATGAACTATGCATTCAATTTGTAATTAGGATCATCCGTGCTTATTGAGATCATTATTTTATTTAGCATGTGTAAACTTGAAACTTATGCTTGATGGAAGTATTATTAATATTCTTCACTTTTAATTGATCTGCCGTTGTAATTGTGCAGAAGCAAACAAGTATAGTGTACATTATTCTTTCTGTCATGATTTTGATGTTGCTGTCGCTATTCTACGTCTTCTTGTATCTGTATAGGAGGTATGCTTATTCTACTTTCTTAAATTGTCTAATTTATTGCTGCTTTCAAATGGTTTCTAATGCTTAGTTATTATTATACTGAAGGGGATTTAGAAGGGGCTCTCAAGTGCTGAGGCGCATATCAAAAACTGGGCAGAAGAAGAAGCCCGCATAGATGTCATTTTAGTCTCAAGTGCTGCTTTCATAGATGCTATCGAATAGATAGACATCATTCGGTATAGAAAATGATGTTGAAATATCCATTTAGTCAGCAACTTGTATACTAAAAAAGTTTACTAGATATTGTATTCTTCATTACAGGCCAATCATAATAATAATAATAATAATAATACATATCATGCTTGACCGCTATTCATCAACCGGAGCGTGTCAAAGACCCGGTGAATATTTTGTCTCGAGCTTTCAACTTTTTTCCTTGTAAATTATGAATTTTTCTTTTTTTTTTTTTTTTTTTTTTTTTGGAAGTTTCATTTGGTTTTTGAATATAAAATTGTAAAATTTGTGTTCTCAAATTCTTTCATACATATGACTTTATGAGAATTATTTTAAAACTGTAATAATAATTAATTAAGATTGATTTGTTATTTTAAATGACAAGAAGATGAACATTATTAAATCAAAGACTGTAAGGTTTATATAATGGAAGGGAAAGAGATTTGTGATTATACTTATCAAATGGCTCAAAAGGGTGGGACCTTTTATTGGTATATTTTATCAATGCAGAGATTTTGTGGATAAAGTTTCGACTTCGTTTCGAATCTCTCTAAGATTTAAAGGATTCGAATCTCTCTAGGATTTAAATCTAGGACCAGTTAGTTAAAAAGCGGACCGTTTACTACTAAGCTATTAAGATTTTACTTGGATGAGATTTTGCAAGGGTTTTTTAAGGTAGGGTATCCAATTGCTGATGCTTGGGAGAAAGAATTATTTACAGGGGATGGAATTGGGGGTTTGGGAAGGTGAATCAAAATTCACAAAACCCTTATTTTTCCCATTTTTCAATTCCACCGATTTGGTGGGATTTGAAGGATTGAAATATTGAATGCACAATTATACCCTATAGTATTATTTATATTTTCCATCTTGTCCTGCCCTGACAAAAAAAACCCTTGTATTGTCTCCATCCGCAATTCGGCAGTTGCCCTTTTTCTATGCTGGATTAGTACCCCGCTTTTTCATCAAAGTCAATATCTCTGCGTTCTCCTTTGTATTTGTATGTTTATATTTGAATTGATGAAAATTTAAGCCTTCTTGTTTCCTAATTCAGTTTTTTTGTTTGCTATTGTCTTGGACTTCAACTGACTGGTTATTCTCTATAATACAATCTAGTGTAATTACACCCGTTTGGGCAAATTAGAAAATTCCCTGCTTGATCTAGGACGTTCTTCCTTTATTAGGTATAGTTGTGATTTTTTTTTATTTTTTTTATTTTTTTAAGAAAAGCAATGTTAACTCTTAATTCATGTCATCTTAATAGTTTTGTGATAAATGTGTTTAATTCGGAGTTATGTAACCGTGAATTTAACCATTGCGTCTCTTAACTATAAAATATTAGAATCTAATTCGACAAAAAGTGAACTATAAAAATAAATTTTTAATTTTTATTTTGTTGTATTTAAAAAAAAGTTTTTTAAACTTATTTTGAATATAAGGATATAAAAATAATTGATATAGTTAACCATACTCTATAAAATTCTCCTTCCAAACAAAACAAAGATTTGTCATGGTTACCTAACCTTATAAAACCGTTCATTCCTTCCAAACAGAATACTATCCAATCCATTCATTTTCCCCTCAATACTACACCACGCCCTGACATCTATTCCATTATGATTCTTGTCTAACCCCTTCCCAAGCAAAGCCTAAGGAACAACGGGAGATTAGATTTTATAAAAGTTCAATTTCCGTTCTCAACCTATGACCAATATGAGCTTGAAGTTTCCTTTGTAACTCTCAAAACTTCTTCTTACTGTATTCGTTCCATGCCTCTCATTTCATAGGGTTTGAATAAATATAATTGGTTTACAACAGATTCTGAGATTCTGAGTCTTAAGTGGTAAAAATGGTAAAATAATGGTTAATAAGCAAGGATATAAATCTCTCGCTCCCCCCTTTCCGCTTCGGGAATTTATCTTTATCTATAAAACAGTCTTATAGTGCCCTCAGATCCATGAATTAAACAATCCATGTTGTGTATTACAACAACATATGCTCTTTAAGTACATAATTTTAGCCATCCATTTTTTTTTTTTTTAATAATTAAGACTTATTCGGAAAAATCATTTAATTGACTAAATCTCTCATTAATTATACTCTTGGTAATATTTTTATACTAACATAATAATCAAGCTGATTTTATTTTATAGAAATATATTTTTGTTGAAGATAAAAAAAAAATTCTGCTAGTTGTATTGATAGGTCTGCGTACTTCTTTAATAAATTTTTAACTTTGTAAGCAAAATTTTTATTTGCTGTGTAAATCTGTAATTGCGCCTTATTTATTAGTTTAATCTAATAGTTCTATGACATGATATTAGAACTACTTAGACATAGAGATTAAGGGTTCGAATATTACCAGCTCTATTTATTGATTAAGTTTCAACATATGGAAAAATAGGCTTGTGTTGTACATGATTTAAGCCTAATGAGCATTCATGTGCGGAGGAGTTTTATCTATCTTTTCTCTTAAATGTATTTTTGTTACTTTGCATAAGAAAAAATTATTTATAAAAGATGTAAATTTGATTCAATTTTGTTGCATTTTTAATTTAGTTGCTGTAATTAATTGATTCGAATAGATCTAAACGAATAAAAAATTTAGGCATAAGTATTAACATGTTAGTTGTTGTGGCTTTTGCTAAAATGTTTTCGGCTTTAGAATTTGTCTCCTAATTTGCTTAATTGAGGTAATTTTAATTATTTGGTTACATATTTATCTTGCAGCTGTTTAATATTGCATGTTGAGGTCCATTAATTCATAGATTCCAGAGATTAAAGTCAGATCTTCCATATGTATGATATAATATTTAATCAATTATGGTCTGGTTTTGGCCTTTTTGGTCAACTGTTTGTTGTTCTATGTTTATGTTTAATAGACTAATGTTACTTGGATTTATAAAAATGTTATCTATTGGATATGCTTAATTTACAATTTCAAATTTTCTTTCGTCATTTAAGTTAGCATATAATTTTGATAAACATAAATCATTTATTAATCCTTAACCTTTTACCTAATACACTAATTAGTAGTCCCTATATTATCTAAAACACATTATAATGTCTTTATCTTTTGTTTCATTTATGGTGTGTTTGTTTCTACTTTTCGGAACAGTTTTTATTTATTCATCTCCAAAAGCAGAAAATTGAGTGTTTGGTTAGATTTTTCAACACCGCAGTTTTTAACTGTTTTGTAGAAAAAAAAAGATTTTCCCGAAAAGGATGTAATTCTCTCAAACCAATTCTTTATAACTTAGGCTAACAATTACAAAACTTATTATGCTAATTAATTATGGAACTTGAACCAAACTCAATAATGGATCAGCTAGGAATAATTAATTTCCTTATTAAATAATGAATCATAATTTTTATTAGGCTTAATGCATTTTAGATCCCTCTAATTTGTACAAAAAAACTACCTAACTTCTTCTCCAACATAAGATTTTACTTTTCCGCCCCTCCAACTTGTATTAAAAAAACACCACCCCTCCAAATTGTACCAAAAATCCACCTACTCTTCCAACTTGTCTAATTTGGATCAACTAGTCTCTTGTATCTTATATGGCACTCCTTAGCCATGTCAGTGTCACATAGGAAATTGGTATATATATGTTAGACAAATTAGAGGAGCTAAGTAGTTTTATGTAGAAGTTGGAAGTAAAAAAGATGAAATCTTAAATTGCGAAAACTGTAGTTTTTTGGTATAAGTTGAAGGGGTACAAAATGTGTTATGCTTTTTTATTATTGTAATCATGTCCCTCGTTATACATAGCTGTTTCCTTTAAATATCATTTCTTCGAGAAATTATACTTTGCGTCGGGAGTAATTACTCCCCATTCTGCCATGTCAGCGTACAAATTGACATGGTGAGCTTTGATTGACCGGGAGTAGTCTACTCCCAGTGCATTTCAGAATTTTTCCATTTCTTCAGCTTGAGCTTATTAAGAAGTTATATACAAATATTAAATAACAAATCAAATTTACTTTTTTTTTTTTAAAAAAAAAATTATGAGCTCTGACAAAAACTAATATGGTGCAAAACTTTTTTACAAATCCCGAAAATAAAAAACTAAAATAAATATTAAGAGAACGAGTACAAGACAAATTTTCTATTCAATTTTCCAACTACGTAATTTTATAAATGGGCTTAATGAAGCATAGGCAGCCCTTACAAAATAAAAGATAAGTCTAACCTAACTCAGTGAGTTTGCAGGTCATACCAATTGGCAGCCAAAAAACAGGCCACTCCTACTCGGACATTATTCATAAGTTTGCCAGCTGCCACATTTTCAAGTGAACTTGTTCTATTTCCAGCCTAGGGATGGCAAATCGGATCAATCCAAATCTGGCTCCACAATAGAATACGGGCGGACGACCAACACGATAGCCCTTGAAAGGATGTTTCTGAAGAGGCGGGAAGAGTACACAACCATGGGTGAGTCCTGCAGGAAGTGCAAAGGCAATGTTAAAACTCGAACATTCCAGCAATGAATAAATTGAACATGTAACCAAGAGGCAAAGAGTACAATTTATACATGGAATTTAAACTATGAATAACTTCAAAAAGAAAATAATTCAGAAAAGGATAACATGCGCCTTACTACGATCACTAGGCTTGAATATCTCACAATAAGTAACATTATATTTCCCTGTAGCAGTGTCACGGAAAAATTCACCAAAGAAGTGTTTTGGAGTAAATCATCATTTCTGGGTTTAGCAATGAAAGTGACATGACACCATTCTTCAATACAATTAGATCCAGGGGCAACTAATGGCTGTCTTTGCATATTTAAGTTTCATCGACTTCTCTGCCTTCAGAAATCTGTTCTCCTCCAATCATGCTAAAAGTTAGTATTGTAATCCTAGTAAAAGCTGAAAAGATGCTTGCATTATAATTTAAAATTGGAAGCTTTCTTTGTTAAAGATTGCAATTTAGGATATGATTGATGCTATACAAGCCATGCTGTCTCCTTCGCTAGAATACTGTGTGTAAAAGCACAAAAACAGATGAACTTTTCTATTGCACTTTAGGATATGATTGATGCTTTAAAAGCCATGCTGTCTCCTAGCTAAAAACACTGTATGTAAAAGCACAAAAACAGATGAACATTTCTAATGCACAAGTGATCATCTAATTTTGTTCAACATGTATACGAGGCAGAATGAAACTCAAAACCCTAACAATCAGTGAAGCATTTAATCGTAAACAGAAAACTTTACATCTCTATATCATCATGATTTATAAATACGCCAGACTATTCCCAGTGGCGCTTGAAGCATCCACCCATCTGCCCTTGGGAGGCATCTGTTCCTTTTTGCGTCCTTCAATTGCAGAATAACCCACATGAAAAGCAGGTATAATTTGATTAATTGATTTTAATAGGTATTATTGTTACCATTGTTATTTGCCATTAATGTTTTCATGCTAACAAAAAACAAGCAAAAGAGAATTTCCGGGAAACAAAACAAATATTAGTGAATTGACAAAATAAAATAAAAATACAGCAACTGGAATCAGTGTCCCAATTGATTGTTTGACTAAATTAAAAACACCGAAGTAAGATGAGAGCTGTCCGCCAAATAATGGTGGGTAGCCTGAAAAAATTAATCTTACAGAAAAAATATATATCTCATTGACTTGTCCACCAGTCTACCTGGTGAAGAGTTCTTCCCCAATACAACTGGTGGACAGAGGCTATTTGGTTGATACACTACCATGTAATGGGGGTTGAGTCATTGTTACCACAAAATGGTAAATAGTTTTGAAAGCTCACATAATTTGTCAATTTCCCAACCACCAGCAGGACACCCGTCAGCAGGATGAAGAAATACCTCACCTTGAGGACAAAATACACAACCCTTCATGTTTCCTGCAGAAGACCATTGGCAAAGTTTAAACTTGAACGTTCCAGAAATCCATCACTCAAAGTGAGAACTCACATCACATTATCAAACTACGAGCTACTGTGACAAAAACACAAGGTTGATTATGTTTTTACTTGATAGAGCAGTTTCAAAGAGTTCTAGGTGCCCTTGAGCCGATAAGATCTCAGATTACCTTAGGTACTAGTGCCTCTTTAGGGACTCAACAAGGTGCTACTTGAAAAAGGATGGGTAAAAACACAAATAACATGGAAGATTTAGGAAATAAATATTGAATCACATTAGTTATGATGTCCATTTTCTAATAATTCTCAAAGAAAAACAAAATATAAACAATACACATAAAAACAACAAAGCTAAAAAAAAGTTAAAGAAATAATAATTTGACATGTTGCTTTTAAATTTATTTGCTACAAAAAAATAATCAAATTAATTAGACTTTATTAGCTTCATTGTTATAATGTCTCTTGCTTATATGTTGTTCTTTGGGGTTTTTCAGACTTAATAAAGTGATCTATGATCGTAACTTATGTAATTCAGTATTTATTTAATGAAAACTTCAATGTTGCAATTATTTGCATTTTTACCCTTTATTTTTCAAGTAGCACCTCACGTCAGTAAGGCGAGCACCCAAGGTGATTTGAGATCTAACTGTTTGAGGGTGCCTAGCCCATTTGACAACACTGATTTAAGCACATCTATTAACTGCAGACTGATGAATTGTAACCAAGTGACATAATTAGTAATATGCCGAAGGAAAAGTGCAAGTTATATATGTAAATCCAGAAAATTAACAGTTAAACAATGAAAAAAGTAAAAAGTAAAATGCACATTACTAGGATCACTAGGATCGAATATAGAACAGTAGGTGACTTTATATTTCTCTGTAGCGTCGTCAAACTCCAATTCACCAAAGAAGCGTTTTTCGCAACAATCGGAATTTCTGGATTTAGCGATGACGCTGGCATGACAGCAATGGTGCAACACCCTCAAATCCAGGGACAGCTAGTAACGCACGATTCGCAAACAAGACTTCCAGAATTTCAAACTAAGTATCCTAACAAACAAGTGTAAAATTAAAAATGCTGCAGCAAAAGATGTTATAATACCGATGAAAGAAAACAAATGAGTATGAGTAAGATGCAAACCTGTCTCTTTACGAAAAATTCTAAAGCAAGTTCCGCATAGTCAAGTTCCAGAGAGACAAGGCTGTGTCCACAGTACCTGTTTTTTTCCAGTCATACTAAAAGTTATTACTAGCAATAACTAAAAATAATTTTCTCACATAAAATTGAAAGTTTATCTTGAGTAAGTGGGCAATTTAGGATCTGTTTGATGTTAAAGCCATAAATAATTCTTTTCTCAACCACTCATGCATGAATAAAATTGCAAGATCAGATGAATGTTGCTGATGCATTAGGTTAGGATCAACTGATTTGTTCAACAAACAAGACTGAAAATCCAAACCCTAAAAATCAGTGAAAACAATTCATTGCAAGTCAGACAACTTTACCACTTCAGCTCCTTCAATATACGCTTGACATTGGAGCATCCACTCATCTGTCCTTGGGAGGCCCCCGATCCTTTTTGCATCCTTAAGTTTCGGGACAACCCAAATGAAAAGTATAAACTAGTGATAAACATGTGATGCTAAAGCTTTTCAGAGCACGGCAGTAAAGAAGAAAACATCAAAGCCTACAATTAAGTCGTGCTAAAAGTCAAAAGAATAGGGTCAACTCAACATGAACTAATGAAACCATTTGCAATAATCTTTCAGGAAGTTCTTAATCAATAGATTCAAAAATACCCCTAATGTCGATAAGAAAGTGGAATTTCACCCTGACATGCTAAATGGTTCAGTTGAGGGTTCAAGGTTGCCATTGAAGACCAATTAAGTCCCACTCTCACAGAACTCTTCATTTCCTTGTCAATTCCGCTAACACTTGGACAAATTTTCACTTTGTGATCGCTCAATCAAGTACAGATTAGCCATGTGCAAGCAGGATCTATCAATTTCTCTCTAATTTTCACTCTCATTATCAACCACCACATAAATTTAATATAAATAAATACAGTTGATCTACTGATGACAATGCGTTGACATGGTTGAATGTCAACAGAAATCAACAGAAATGAAGAAATATGTTAGTCAGGGACTAAATTGGCCATAGGTGGTAATGTTAGGCCCTCAGTTGAACCATCTCGTACATTAGGGATAAAACTGCATTTTTCCATCAATGCTAGTGGTGTTTTTAAACCTTATCCCTAATCAACATTATCAGCTAATCGAGAAATTGTTTGTTATCAGACCATGGTTTCCACAAGAACTCGTGAAGCCTTTTGCAGGGATATTTCATCGAACGATATTAATAACTAAATACATGAAATCAACTACATCGTTCAATTACAAAAGTTGGTGCAGACCAAAAACCCAAACCCGAAGCAATTTATTTAGAGTAAAATAGAAACTTTACGGAGAGACACGCTTCTTCTTCTTGAGCCTTTGATGACGCTCCGAGGCTCCACCAATCTCTCATCGGGAGGCATCAATTTCAATTCGCATCCTTCAATTGCAGAAGAAATTAAACAGATGAAAAGCCACAAATTAGTGATGAACATGGGATAATCAAAGCTATAAGAACGACACAAAAAATATAATCCATACATTTTGGGTTCCTCAGATAATCTTGCTTCCATCTTTAATTTCGACTTTCTGGTACGTATGGTATGGGGTATTGAATTCTAAGAACATATAGTACTTTCAGGTATTAAAATATAGAATATTTTGTTTGTTAAACAATAATTATTATGAATATTTTACCTTCGCCGTCTTCGTTAATTTTATTAAAATTTATTATTCAAAATAACCAAATCAATAACACATCCCAAATCTTAGATCTTTTATTAATACTGCAATTGAAATTTGATCAATTTTTTAAACATATTAACTAGCTGATTTTTTTATTTCAATATTAGTAGTCTCAAACTTAATCTATTTTTTACGTATGTGTAATACGCTTCGTTCAGTGATAAAACTGTAAACAAACATTTCCAAATAATTTAAAATTACATTGTTTTATCATTTGAAATTGTAAAATAGACACTTCGAATAAATCTGTTTTCTTATCCAAACAAATTTCTGAAATTGTGTTACGTAGTATAATTGTTCATATCACTTGATAGTGTTTGATACATATACATAAAAAAAAAAAAAAAAAAAAAAATTAAATTTAGGGCTATAATATTAAGATGAAAAGATCAGGTATTTAACATATTCAAAAAATTAATCAGATGATCAATTATAATTTTAATAAAAGATTAGAGGCTCACGATGTGTTTTGTCTAGATACCACCGATGTATATGTTGATATATCAAACCTCAAAAATATCTTTATTCCTATATTATAGTGTTAAGGTTGTCCATACTAAAAACCAAATTATATAAAATAGCAGGTTGGTTGTATAATTTTTATTTGGACCAATGACATTTTCGCCCCGTGCTATCTAACACTTTTCCTTTGGTCTCTCTTCCTATCGAAGTATGTTATTCATAAAAACTCCAAAATAGCTCTTAGTAACTGTGAGCGGACGACGCGTTTTCGACGGGACGCGGGACTCCCTTTCGGAAGGGGCGCCTCGATTTCGGGCGGGGCCCTCCCTCGTGTGGGGTTTTTTTTTTGGATTTGGAAATTCGTTTTTGGAAAAGCGGATTATTTTGAAAAAGAATCGAGACCTAAATCTCGATAAAAAGTATAGGAGTCGCCACCCGCTCAGCTCTACCGGGAAATTACAGTGTAGCTGAACCAAAACGGGAACTGCCACACTTTTCAGAGATCTAGGTCCGGACAAGTCCTTTATTTCGTGTCTAATTTAAATATTATTGCCAATGTTCTAGTTACGACACTTTAAGTTACTAAAAAGCCAATTTCATTGAATAATACATACGGCGTACATGCGAGACAACAATACAAAATACAGAGTAAGGGAAATAAATATTTAGGAGTTTACAACCCAATCGAAAGAAAATAAAACTCTCGTCTCACTGATACAATCGCCTATATATACGAGAATTTAGAAAAATTACAACCGCCTAAATACAATATTGAATTCTATTAAATACAAATAAAAAGAAAATTAAAATAAAATAAAAGCTGCAAAACAAAGGTTAGCACAATTTATACGGCACGCCATAAATAGGACTCAAGTAGACAGAAATGGAAAATTAGGAGCGGGGTCATGCAATTGGGGTAACCGGGTCGGTCCGGTTGGCCCGCCCGGTTAGACCTGGAAAACCATTTTGAAACGTCCCTGTATTTTTGGTTTTGTAAGAAAATCGTTTTTTTTTTTTTTTTGAAAACATTTCCGGTTTATTTTAATTTATCATGCAAAAGTGGGTCGGTTTTGGGAAAACTGGGTCTCCGTCGTGGAATTGTCCTAAATGCAATTTCACTGAAAAATAAATCTAAGGTCGTGATGCACACCGCAAAATTTATTTTGATGATTTTTGAGGGTTTTCCAATTTTTCTGATTTTCTGAAATTTTCTGATTTTTATTAATTTTTTTTTTGAATTTTTGTGATTTTCTTTGGATTTTAGGGATTTTTAGGGATTTCTGCTTATGGCCGAGGACTACAGTCGTACGACTGTAGTTACAGTCGTATGACTGTATACTACAGTCGTGCGACTGTAGTCTTGGCTTAGGCAGAAATCGCTAAAAAACCCTAAAAATAAAACCCTGAAACTGAGAAAGTAAGCACAGTCGTACGACTGTAGAGGATCTGGCACGCCTGTTCTTGTTTCAAGAACAGTCGTACGACTGTTCTTACTTTTCCAGAAATAAAAACGCAAAAACTTGAAGAAAAATGCACCAAACACAAACAAATCACCCAGAAAGCTGGAAAATGAGTTGAGTTAAAGGTTGTTTACCTCCTTGGTGACGATCCACAGCTGGAATGACCCCTGGCTACGCACCAATCCACGTGAATTTGCTCTTTTTCCTTAAAGAGTCAAGGTTGCAAAAGTGTCCAAATAACTCCCAAAAAGTCACGGATTTGTGTTTGTTTTTGGTCCGAAATGATTTAGTTTGTTAGTGTGAGTGTTAACCTAGGATTTCTAATTCGTTTTAGTGATTAAAAACAAGAAAACAAAGAGAAAATGTGAGAAGAAAGTAAGATATTTAACTTCTCTCTCTTCTTCCTTTTTCTCCCTCTTTCTCTCTCTAAAATTCTGATTTCTTTTTGCCAAAAGTCCCCAAAATCTGCTTTTTCTCCCCTTTTATACCTCACTAACCCGGAAATCTTGAGCATTAAATGCTCAAGATTTCCCTTCTCTTTTAAGTCAAAGAGGTATGGGCAAGAACCTGCTCCCCGAAAGTACAGTCGTACGACTGTACTTACACTACAGTCGTACGACTGTAGCGAATTCCCACGATCAACAGGATTTTTTTTTTTTAAGAAAAGAAAATTTCGTGTTCACAGGCTGCCCCTCGTGTAGCTGAAATCCGATTTCCGAAACGGATTTAGGTACACGACAAAGAACACGAAATCACGTGGATATGCAAGGGTAGTTTTTGCAGGTGACTTTGGTAGTCAGGTGGTCCACATCCCTTTTGCATGAGGATGATACCGAAAGTACAAATGACTTTTTGAGTCGGGCGGTTCCCTATGATGGCTTTCACGCAAGGTTGACGCCGAGAGTAGAAATGACTTTTGGAGTCGGAAGGCTGTGTATGGTCCGTCACACCGAGCCTAACAATGCATGAGATGCGTATTTATTCCTTGATCAATAATTTTGAAACAAAAATTTTTGCCCCTTCGATCAAGAATAAATACGGGAATGCGTGTCATGGTTGCCTTTTATAGTCGTGCGGGACTAGATTTACAAATACAAGATGTGATAGTCGTGTGCGACCGGCGCACTCAACGGACTGACACGGGATTTTTGGTTCCCTTTTAAAGTCGTGGGGGACTATGATTTTTGTGTGAATGCATGACGATCGCGTGCGGCTAGGCGCACCCGACAGGCTGAAATTGGATTTGGGTTCCCTTTTAAAGTCGTGGGGGACTACGATTTTTTTTTTTTTTTTGTGAATGTAACGGCCCGGAGTGGCTTGGCACGTGGGGCGCGTTGAAAATGTAATTTGTGTGATTATACTTACAGTGAATGTTTTTCTCGGATTTCGTGCCCCTTGGGCGAGGTGGACCGTCACTGAAATAAATTAGTCGTTCGTTGGATTAGCCCTGCAAAATTACTGAAATACCCTTGTAGGGAATAATTACACATTAGATAATGAAAATAGGGTTTAAGGAATAAATAGGAAAGAAATAAAAAAAAAAACAAAGATTTCCCCCCTTTTTTCCACTACAGTCGTGCGACTGTATTCAAATTTTGAATACAGTCGTACGACTGTAGATGAAGTACAGTCGTACGACTGTACTTCGCGGGCAGAAGCAATTTAAGGGGCGGTTTCCGCCCCTTTCTCCTTCCACCTTCATTTTTTCGAAAACCTTTCTTCTCCTTCTCTATGAAACCGCCCCAAATCTTCGAAAAATCGTTCAAAATGTTGAAGAAAATGGGAAAGAAGTTGAAAAAGATCCAAAACAACGCGGTTCCAGAACCCAATAACCCCGATGAGATCGCTTTCGTGGGGATTGCACAAGGATACGGGCACGCGCTATATATGGATCATTTCGGGATCCGATTCGGGATGGAGATCCCTATTCTGCTGGCAATGGACTCCCATTTGTCCGTTACACAGGTTGGTACTCGATTCCTATGCCTTGATTTTGAGTTTTTCAATGTTTTTCCTTTTGAACTTTTTGGAACTGATTTGCATGATTTACTGCTTTCTGGGTTGAATTGATTGAGTAGAATGCATGCTAGGAGTCCCCTGTAGTTAATGGAAACAAGAAACTAGGAAAAACGAGTCAGAAATCGCGAAAATTAAACGAATTGCGAAACTTTTTTTGCAGGATATGAACAGTCGTGCGACTGTTCATGCCAATGATGAACAGTCGTACGACTATGGGCACTACAGTCGTGCGACTGTAGTTACGCTCGTGCAACGCGTACTACAGTCGTACGACTGTAGCAAGAAAAAGGGCCCCCTAAAATTTTGTTTCGTTCAATTAATTCTGCAAAATCTGAATGCATGTGTGTTGTACTTCCCCATAATACAGGTACACAGGATTGCCGGCAGCGGGAATCTCTCTCTGCCCCGGGTCTGGTGGGACCGCCTTCCCGAGCCCGTGCGGGCCCGAGTCAGGCTCCTAGGGCTTAAGTCCTTCGTTTTGTCCTTGCCCATGAGCACACCGCACACCACACACGCCGTGCTGACGGCTCTGTGCAAGAGATGGGTTTGCACCACCCACACCTTCCACCTGCCCATCGGGGAGTTCACCGTCACTCCCTCGGATTTTGTGGCGATCACGGGCTTCGGGTTCGGCGGGACCCCTATCATCTTTAACTGCAGCTTGACTCGACACCAGCAGGTGGATACCTAAATCCGGAGATTGATTGGCTGCACCCCTGAGAAGGGGAAGATCCTATGCTCCCGGGTGGAGGCTTACTGGACCGCCCGTGCAGTGTTGACTGAGGAGGAGGCAGAGCAGTATACCAGAGCCTACGTGCTCATCCTCCTATCCTGCACATTGTTCCCCACCGGGCAGAGTACTTGCAATCTGACTCTGCTTCCCACGCTGGTGGACTTGGCTGCTTTCCCGTCTTTGGACTGGGCGCGGGCTGCGCTAGGGCAGTTATATTACGGGCTGGACTTGTGTGCCCGGGGGGCGCAGCAGGAGATCCTGGGCTTCTGGTTCGGCCTTCTGGTATTGCCTCTTTTCCCTTTTTTTTTATTACATGTATTATAATTATTTTTTATAACTACAGATCTGGGCGTTTGAGCATCGAGTGCTGGAGCCGCCCGATTTGAGGGACGTCTAGGGTGGTGTTCGTCCGACCGTCCTGCATCGCTGGACGCAGGGGTGGCAGGGTACTGCCCGTGACATCGAGGAGGTACGGCAGAGTCTGCTCGACACGACCTGGAGGAGGGTAAGTAAACAAAATTCGTTAGTAAGAAAACTTGAATAATTTTTGTTTACCTGTACTGAATTTCTTTTATTGCACTTCTACAGATCCGGCACCACCCTTGGGAGAATCTGGGTGCCATCACTCTCCTTGTTCAGTCCTCCGCACGCTTTGATCGCCGCCGATTTGTCATGGAGAGCCCTATGTCCCAGGAGTGGTACTTAGGCGAGCGTCTCTTCCTCTCCGACCACGTCGACGGTCCAGTCGGCCGGCTTGTGCCCCCGCCACTTCCACAGGCGCTCTTCTGGCCGCAGCTGGCGGACCCAGCTACATACCCTGGTATTTTCGGAAAGGGGTATAGTGTGGACCCCGTGGATGGAGACTATCTCGCTTATATCCAGCAGTGTTTACTGCCTGCTGCGGGTGTCGCGCCAGAGGCTCCTCCTCCTCGTCCTCGCCAGGTATTCATTCATATTTCATTCATTCTTTTTTTTTTTTTTTGACTTTTTATTCTCTTTGCAGGTTAAGAGGCGCAGGGGAACCGGGTCCTCTCAGCCCAGTGGCCCGGGCGGCGAGAGTGCTGATGCAGGTACGGGTGGAGAGGATACTCCTGTTCAGGACAGGACCCACCCTGTCCACGCGGGCAGCGTCGCAACTTCTGCTTCGCAAGCCGTCGGCGCTAGTGGTGTAGTGGAGGGCCGCCTGGTGTCTGAGCTTAGGGCTGGCTTCACTCTGATAGGGTTGGATGGCACCCAGGCTTATACAACATGGAGCATTCCTCGTGAGAAGCCGGCTATGTTCTTTCCGGAGGACACCACCCACGTAAGCCTCTTTTTTTTTTTTTTTTTAATCGCTGATACTTTTCTAGGTCCGGCGAGCTGATGTGGAAGAGATAGCCTACCGGTACAAGGGCCTAGGAGACTTCTTAGTCCGGGAGAATGGCGTTTGGGCGGTAAGTATCCCGTGTTTCCTGCATCATAATTTATGTAATGCATGAATGCATATGTATGTATGTATGGATGCTAATTTATGCTGTCGACTGCAGTCCCGAGTTGAGATGTTCCGAGAGCAGGCCAGGGAGGCTGCTTCTTCCGTGGCTCAGGCCCAGGTTGCGAACCAAGAGGTGGAAAGAGCGAGAGCCGAGATAGCCAGGCTGCAGGCTGGGATGGCTCGTCTGCAGGCGGATTTTGACTCCTACAGGGCTACGTATCAAAGTGAGTTCGAGGAGGAGGAGGATGATGAGGGGCAAGATGAGAGCTAGTTGGAGTGCCCTGCTTTCTTATTTGCTGTTTTCATAGTTTTTGTCTTTTGTATTGAATTTTTAGACACATTGTGAACTGCATTCTTTACATTATGGAATTTGTTTTTATTTGCTTGAATCATTGGAAATTCACTTTTCTTCTTTTTCTTTTTCAAATTTTTCTTTTATCCAGGCTTTTACAATTTTATAGAATCTTTACAAGACTCTGATTGGCTCAAATTGAAGCCTTTCGGGTTGTGGAATCTCAAGGCCTATTACAGACACTCGTGGAACATCGAGTTGTTGAATGCCTGTCATCGCTTCTGGGATCCAGTGGACAACATTTTCCGCTTCTCGTGCCAAGAGCTCTGCCCCTTATATGAAGAGTTCAGTGCTATCTTGAACATCCCCTGCCATAAAGGAGTGGACATCGCCATTCCCGAGTTCACTTTTGGTAGCACTTCCTCCTTGGTGAGCTTGTTTGGGCTTCCTAATCCCGAGGTGGAAGCTTTATTTGCTACTGGATCCCCTTTTCCCGGGTTAAGCTCGGACTCTATACTAGAGTGGTGTATCAACGCCCCTAGGGACCACATGAGCTGGGCCTCCATGGTTAGTCTGTTGCTGGTGAGCCGGTATTTCTGCGGTCCTAGTGATGGGGTTGTCTCCTTCAGGGTTGTCTCCCTTATCTCTCAGATGGCTGTGGGAGCATCTCCAGCTCCTTTCGCACTTGCTGAGACACTAATTAGTTTGCATACATCTAAGACGAACGGCGTTCTCCACATTGGCCCTCACCTCACATTGCTTCAGGTGAAATTCCTTATTGCCTGATGTATTTCTGAGTCAAATGAACTTCTAACCCTTGCTTTCCATCAACTGTAGATCTGGTTGTTGGAGAAATTATCAATTCTTAAGATTCCGAGGGGGAACTTCAAGAAATACCACCCGGCCAATCTCAGGGAACGAGGTTTCTCCATTGATTCCTATACCGATATGTCCGCTGATGAGTGGGGCGTTTGGTTATCTCGCCTGACTGACGACCAAATTAGGTGGGTGTGCCCCTGGTGGAAGATTACCCATGTGATTGTAGAGATGTGGGCACATGGCGTGCAGTTGTTAGGACAGACCAGGGTTACATTCTATTCTCCGAGTCGTCTCTGCCGGCAGTACGGTCATCTACAGGGTATTCCTCAGCGCTCTTGTGTCACCCATTGTGAGGAGTACACTGCTGCTTGGCCAGATCACATCAGACTTCGCTAGGCTAGAGACACCCATCGTGCGGCGTTGAATTATGCCTGTCTTGCCCTTACAGAGACAGATGATCGTTACAAGCAGTGGCTGACTGAGATCCAGGATTTACCGACCCGTGAGGCGCGTGAGAGTGCGACTTTCCGCTGGCTGGCTCCTTCTGAGGCCGCGAGACCACTTCCTGTCAAGAAAAGAAGAGCATAAAAGGAAAAATGTGATTTTCATTATTATGCATGTATGGGCCACCATTATTATCATTTATATACATTTTTCTATTATTGATGCAATCCCCTTTTTTTTTTTTTTTTTTTTTACCTTAACTTTTGCTTAAGCCGCCCTTGCAGGTTTCCGACTTAACAGGCTTCTTTTTTCCTTTCGCCTTACCTTTTGCTCAAGCCGCCCTTGCGGGTTTTCGACTTAAGCTACTTTTTTTTTTTTTTGACAAATGGGTGATGTTCGCAATTGCACACTTAGGCGTTTAAATCTCTTTGGTTATCTGGATGTTTCGACAAATGTATCATGTAACATACTCCAAACATTCATGCAATATGTTGAGCATAACGCACTTCATTAATGAAATTTAATTATCGCATCAATTGAAAATTTTAAAATTGGTACATATCTCGAACGAACTCATTCCTGTTATCAACCATCCCATACAGGTTTTCTGGTCGATAAGCTAACCCTCGTTGCCTTAATTTTTGCTTAGGTCGCCCTTACTGGTTTTCGACCTAACAGGCTTTTTTTTTTTACACGTGGTAGCGTTTGAGATGATCTTGGTTAATCGGATTGGTGAACTCGTTGCCATCCATGTCCATAATCTTCACTGCACCCTTGGAGAGTATTTTCTTTACCACATACGGGCCTTCCCAATTAGGCTTGAATTTGCCCCTTGCATCTGAGTTAGTCGGTCTCATTTGCTTCAACACTAGATCCCCCGCTTTTAGCGGCTGTTTCTGATGACGAACCCGTCGATTATAGGCCCTAGCCATCCTTTGGTGATACATCTGTAGGTGATCCAGAGCTTTGAGATGCCTTTCATCGACCATAGCCAGCTATTCAAATCTCGCTTTTACCCATTCTGTTTCAGGCAATTGAGCTTCTAAGACCGTCCTTAGTGACTTCAATTCCATTTCAACAGGAAAGACTGCTTCCATCCCATAAACCAGCGAATAAGGTGTTTCTCCAGTCGGCGTTCTAACACTGGTCCTGTACCCCAATAGAGCATAAGGTAGTCTATCCGCCCAATCTCGGTAGGTTGAGGTGGTCTTGGACAAGATCTTTTTGATTGACTTGTTTGCTGCCTCCACTGCTCCATTGGCTTGTGGCCTATAAGGGGAAGACTTGCGGTGTTCCACATTGTACTCTTCGAATAGCTCAGCTGTGACTCCTTGAAATTGCACTCCATTATCAGTTACCACGTGATGTGGTACACCATATCTTGCAAAAATGTGCTTCTTCACGAACTTAGCCATGTTCTTAGCTGTGACCGTGACATAAGATTCAGCCTCGACCCATTTGGAGAAATAATCCACTGCCACTACAATGAATTTATGACCATTCAATGCCGGAGGACGAATTTCGCCAATTATGTCTATACCCCATACTGCAAACGGCCAAGGAGTCATGAGGTTTTGTAACTCCAAAGGTGGAAGATGGCTGATGTCCCCGTAAATCTGGCACTCGTGGCACTTTTTCACTTCTTCTGCACAATCAGTCTACATAGTAAGCCAGAAGTACCCTTGTCTCATGATCTTCTTTGCTAGAGCTAATCCATTCATATGTGGGCCACAGATCCCTGAATGCATTTCTTGCATAACCTTCTTGGCTTCTGCTTCCGTCAGACACTTTAACAACAATCCATCCGCAGTCCTTCTGAAAAGCTGTCCATCAAACCATCTGAACTGAGCTGCCAACTTTCTTAAAGTGGTCTTATCCGATGCATATGCTTCTTCAGGGTATTGGCCATTCTACAGAAAGTCAGCTATATCTTGGTACCAGGGCTTATCGTCTGCAACTAAAGCCAGGACCGCGCTAGGACGATGAAACGGTGTTCTAGCAGTCTCCAAGATCAAAGGCTGCATCGGTGCTTTCTGAGGTCCTTCCCACATGGATGACAAGGTAGCCAATGAATCCGCCATCTGATTATCATCTCTAGCCACATGCTTGAATTCAATATGCCCGAATACCTTCACCATTTCCCACAAAGTCTCCAAATACGGGCGAAGTGATTCTTCCTTGATTTCCCATTCCCCGGTGGCTTGGCGAATTACCAACAGTGAATCTCCCACAATGGTCACATCATTTGCCCCTAGTGTGATGAGAGCATTAATGCCAAACAAACAAGCTTCATATTCTGCGCCGTTGTTAGTTACTGGGAATTCTAACCGTTTTGACAAAGGGATTATCTCTCCCTCAGGAGTTACAATGATTACTCCGAGGCCCGCCCCTCTCTTGTTTACAGCTCCATCAAAATGCATGATCCATTTCCTGATCTCCACCTCTACGAAGGCCAACTGCTCATCTGGAAATTCCAGGTTCTCCACATAACCTGATTCAAGCAGCTGATTGGCCAGGAACTCAGCCACTGCTCTTCCTTTGATCACCTTTTTCGTCACATACTCAATGTCGAACTCCGATAACAAAAGTAACCACCGGGACAGTTTCCCGGTCAAGGATGGGGCAGAGCAGAGGTATTTCATTGGATCAACTTTTGCCACAGCTTGTATCTTGTAGGACTGGAAATAGTGTCTCAATTTCTTCGTAAGCCAGACCATGGCAGTGCAAGTCTTCTCCACCACAGTGTACCGAGTTTCATAGTCTAGCAGCTTCTTACTAAGGTAGTAGATGGCATGCTCCCTTTTGTCATCTTGTTCTTGAACCAACATCGCCCCTATAGAGGTTTCTTCAATGGCTAAGTACAGAGTCAAAGGTCTTCCCAGAGTTGGGGGCTTCAACACTGGAGGATTAATCAAGTATTCTTTGATCCTATCAAATGCAACCTGACACTGATCATTCCACACAACGGGTTGTTCTTTCCGAAGAAGCTTGAAAATGGGCTCACAAACCATAGTCAATCTAGCAATGAACCTGCTGACATACTGAAGTGACCCCAGAAAAGATCTGACTTCCTTCTCTGTTTTTGGTGCTGGCATATCTCGAATTGCTTTGATCTTATCTGGGTCCATCTCAATGCCTTTTTGACTGACAATGTGCCCCAAAAGCTTGCCCGACGCAACTCCGAAAACAAATTTCTTTGGGTTGAGCCGTAGGTTATACCTCTCAATCCTAGCCATAAATCTATCCAGGATGGCCGGGTGCTCTTCCCGGGTCATGGACTTCACCAGCATGTCATCAACATACACCTCGACCTCTTTGTGGATCATATCATGTAGCAATGTCGTGACCGCCCGTTGATAGGTTGCTCCAGCATTCTTCAACCCAAACGGTATCACTCTGTAGCAGTACACTCCCCACTCAGTGATGAAGGCTGTCTTGACTTTATCGATGACATTCATCAAGATCTGGTTATACCCCGAGAAACCATCCATGAACGAGTACATAACTGCCCTCGCTGCACTGTCGACTAGGACATCAATGTGAGGAAGTGGGAAATCATCCTTTGGGGAGGCTTTGTTCAAATCCCGATAATCCACACAAACTCTAACTCTTCCGTCCTTCTTGGCAACTGGGACTATATTGGCTAACCATTCAGGGTAATCTACCACCTCCAGGAAATTGGCCTTTATCTGCTTCGCTACCTCTTCCTTGACTTTCTCAGCCTATTCTGGACGTAGACGCCTGAGCTTCTGCTTTACTGCGCTGAACTTGGGATCAATCGGAATTCTGTGTTCTGCTATTTCTCTGTCAACCCCCGGCATATCGTCATAAGACCAAGCGAACGCTCCCACATGCTTTTTAAGTATTTTTGTCAATTCTCTCTCTTCTTCAGGATTGAGTTCGTTAGAGATAGATACCATTTTAGGATTTTCAATTGTGCCCAAATTAATTTCATGTAATGCAGTGTTATGAATGCTGAACACATTGAATGAATGATTGCATGTATGCACAGAGCCATTAGGAAAAACATCACAAAAATAAGCAAAGTTAGACTTCATTTCATTCATCGCCTTAAAAGCGGAATTGTTTACATCAAGTACATAGGATAAGTTTACAAAGAAATCATTTTCTTCCTCCACACGCGGAGGGTCTTTTGCAGCAGGGTCTTCTGGGTTGGCAGGCTCTTCTTCAAACAAGTCACCTAAATCAGCTTCAAGAGTCTCTTTCTGTGCTTCAGATAAGGCATCTTCTTCCACTTTTGCTTTCCCTTTGGCCATCATCTTGGTGAGCTCAGCGACAGCTTTTTCCACTAACTCTACCTGTCCTGAAATAGCTTCCTTCTTCACAGGGCTCTCTTTTAACCCTTTCTTTAGCAATTTAGCAAATGCTTTGGTAATGGCGTCCACCAGGGGATCTTTATCTTCTTTTGGTTGCTCCTCCGGGATGATGGGAGCCACCACTTCAGCTTGGCTTATTGGAGGAGGACTAGTCTCCTTCACACTGTCGGGCCTAAGCATTTCTTCCACTGAGCCAACCCCATATTTCGAGAAGTCAACGATATCAGCAAAGATCTCAAACCCGGGGACTGTTTCCCCATCAATAATCATCGGTTCTAGCTTACCACCATATGGTCCACCACTGGCTCGAACAAAAGTATCTAAGAGATGGACTTTCTTTGTTTCTGGGATCTCCTTCTTCTCAGCACCTTTGTAACCAAGACCCCCTCGGTGTGATTGGCCCCCAGTGATATCAAACTTTGTGACCCCTTGCTGATGGACTCCTAGCCCCGTTCCCGGAATGAAATTCTGCTTCTGAAAATATTTATGGATCCATGGAGAAAATGTCAAATCTTTCTCCTTATGCTCAGAGACAACTGCCACTTGAAAGCCAGTCAAAGGTTGTTCAGATGAGTTCAGAGCAGCCACCATAGAAGATTCATCTGCCTCAAGAGTTACAATCTTTTCCCCCATCGGAATCTTCACCTTTTGGTGTAAAGTTGATGGCACACCTCCCCATGCATGAAACCAAGGTCTTCCCAAAAGCAAGGAGAAAGTCACAGGAATATCAATGACAGTGAACAGTACGATTGACTTAACTTCTCCCACCGACACTTCTGCCTCAAAGGTTCCAATCACAGTACGCTTGGAATCATCATAGGCCCGGATCACCGTGTTAGAAACTTTCAGAGGGCAGATATTCAATGTCGATCCGTCATCAACCATCACACAAGGCAGAGTTCTATCCATCATCTCTACTTTCAGATACAAGGCACGATTGTGATTAGTGCCTTCCGGTGGTAAGTCCTCCTCGGTGAAAGTGATCGCTCTGGGATTATCAGATTGCTGACTCTTTGTACTCCCAATCACCATGCATACTTCCTCGGGAGACATTAATGGATTTGCATCCATTTCCATAAGCTTTTTTACCACTGCAGCTCGGTGCCTTTGGGACTCCATAAGCAAATGCCACACAGATGCACGTGCAGGCATCTTTTTGAGTTGCTCCACTACCAGGTCTTCTTTCTCATTCACTTGGATGGGCAAGTAATCCTGAACCGGTGCTTCTGCCCTCTTACTCGGTTCTCCCAACCGTTGCGACTCGGGTTGATATACCCTTCCACTTCTTGTGACATTATTCACCGGAGCGTCTTCCCTCCTTATATACATCCCATCCTTAGTGCAGACAGGATAGACAGGTGTTGTCCGGTTCACAAGCTTGGGCCTACTCATCAACTCAAATTCATCTGCATCATCATCCAATTCTATATCATCCAGATTCACAGGTTTGCTCCCCTCCGCAGATGGTTCAACATCTTCGCCCACTACTACTTGAATCGCGGGATTCGCCTTTGCAATCTGGGCTAAGACAAAGTTAGGAGGTAATCCCGATTGCACCATGTTCACTCTCCTTTCAAATTGGGGCAGTGGATTACTTTGCACATTGGGCTTAGGACGTGGTGCTTCTATTTTCCTTTCATCAACTAACTGCTGGATCACCTTTTTCAAAGCATGGCACTCGTTGGTTCGATGCCCCTTAGTCATATGATAGGAGCAAAAGTTGTTTTTGTCTGCCTCGGCCGGAGGCGTGTACGGTTTCAGACTTTGGAGGAAGCCCAAGTTTCTACACTTCAGAAAAATCCGCCCCAAGGAGTCTTCCCAAGGAGAGATCCCCTTTCCGGCTGCCTGTTGACTGGACCCTTGTACAACTGTTGCCACCTCTACTTGCTTAACGGGTGCAGATGGCTGACTTGGCTTAGCACTCGTTGATGAAGAAGCTGCAGGGTTGTTATTACTTTTATATCCCGAGGAATATGTGAGGCTCCGATACCCTCCTCCAGAACTGTTCTGAGCCGGGTCAATTTCGTACTTCTCAACCTTGTGAGCCAACTCATGTACTTCTATCAAGGACTGAAACTTGTGGTGTTTCATTACATTCCTATAAACCTCCAAGCTCCCATCAATTAGCTTGACAATCAGTTCATCCTCCAAGGGCTTCTGGTGAAGAAGGATCATCTTATCCATCCACCTTTGATAATATTCAGAACAGGTCTCATTCGGCCTCTGCCTTACCGCCTCTAAATCTTGCAACTTGACCTCCAGTTGCGTGTTGAAACTGAAGTACTTAATGAAGGCATCAGACAGTGCATCCCAGTCGCCTTGTACACCTTCGGGCTGTTTATTATACCATGTGATGGCTCCTCCCTCCAAGGTAGTGGGGAACAGTCCCACTAACTGATTCATAGTGAGCCCGGCCATAGTCATAATCCGCACATACTGATTCAGATGGGCCGTGGGAGGACTTTTTCCGACATATGGTGCAATCCTAGGCATTTGAAAGCCTACTGGCAACATTTCAACCCCTCCGGCTATCAGTGTGGATGGGTTAATACGCTTGGCAGATTGGATCTTAGAACTGGCACGCAGCTCCGCTATAGTTTCTTCCATCTCCTTCATCTTTCTTTCTAAGGTAGTCTCTCGCCGCTACTCTCCTCACGGACGGCCCTTTCCGGTCGCTGATTAGATGATTCAGTCAATGCACTCTGCACTTGACTTTTGATAAGATTCTTGAACTCATCAGAATTCATGAATTCATGAAGAGCAGTGGTGGCCACCATGGCAGCAGCAGCTTCGGGTGTGATTGCCATATCTTGGAGCCTTTGTTGCAATTGCTCAAATTCCGACGAAGACCCGGCACTTAACTCAGATGACACTTCAACCTCCCCAAACTGAACAGATTCCTCAGACTCACTAGATGATGAATCACTGTGCTCTATCCTCACGAGTCGTCGTCCCGATCGGAGCCAAACTACAAAATGTTTCAAACAAAAGTTAGTGAAATATAATCACCCAAAGAGTTATAAACTCTAGGGGACATGCATGTATGCATGGTGTGTTGGATGAATGATGTGTGGATGTTGTATGAAATGGATTTGCAACACGAACCTTGAATAACCAATCCTTCGGGGGTGAAGTATGCATGAACTCCTATTTATACATGCATATATTGCAATTTAAGTTGGCATGGGTGAGACCTTTGATGCTCGGGGAGCACCTCGGGTTTTTGTGAAATGAGATGAATGTCCTTAGTGAATGAACAGAGTTTCAGCACTCGTGGAGTGCCTCGAATTTCGTGATGTGAGATCGACACGCGCATGGCGCTTGGTCGGGATTTCGGTGTCCGGGGGACACTTCGAATTTTGATGATGTAAAATGAACTCGTGCTTGGCTTAACGGGTGGAATTTCAATACTCGGGGAGTATCTCGATTTTCGCACCGCGAAGTGAGGTGAATACGTTCTTGGTGAACGGGCAGAGTTCCGACGCTCGGGGAGCGCCTAAACGTTTTGATGCGTGAAATGAAATTTTTCCGGCACTCGTGGAGTACCCAAAATGATTTAATGAAGTGCGACGAATTTTGTCGGCACTCGTGGAGCGCCTAAAATGCTTTAATGAAATGCGATGAATTTTTGTCGGCACTCGTGGAGCGCCTAAAATGCTTTAATAAAATGCGATGAATTTTCGTCGGCACTCGTGGAGCCCCTAAAATGCTTTAATGAAATGCAATGAATTTTTGTCGGCACTCGTGGAGTGCCTAAAATGATTTGATGAAATGCGATAAATTTTTGTCGGCACTCGTGGAGCGCCTAAAATGCTTTCCTACTTGGTATGTAATGTGATGTGTGTGACCCTTGTGGGATTATTCAAGATTCGTATAATGCTTTATGCATGACATACGTTTCCCATGGCTGCAAAATAAAATGGTTAATGTTCATGACATTCGAATGATGTATGTGAATTAATTAATTTTTCACACGAAGAAAGGATGCATGGCTACAAAAAAAATGTGGTTAGTGTAAATGTCACGCGAGTGATTAATGTATTTACACGCGAAAGAATGGAAATGGCTGTACAAAAGATGTGAGTTAGGATCACACAAATGCTCTATGTGCGATATGTTATGTTCGTGAAGAATGTGAATGATGATATGTTGTGGAAGGACAAAAAGACACGTAGCAATTAGCACACGGATCGTATCCTTCCAACCTTATTCCTCCAAGCGTGGTCAGGTCGATAAAATTCTAACCGAGTCCTAGGAGGGGTTCTCTTCGATCATCAACCGGGGATGATGAAGGCGGATTTTATTTTATTCACACAATATGTTTTGGTATCCTAAGGGAATCCAACTAAGGTTGCTTAAGTGAGTTCGGTCCAAAGTCGGGATAACATCAAGGCTCCCATAGCAAAATATACTCCTCACTTCTCCCCACTCAAGGGTCCGAACGAAGGGGTTCGTACGAGGCTATGGGTGGTGTTTCGTATTCGTGCCCCTAAGACCAAGAGGAACTTAGGCGACACTTCAACGATTCACCGGGCTAAATATTGGATACCTAACCTAATGCTATAAATGTCTAACTACAAAAATGCATAAAGTGCCATATAAGAATCATCCACTTAATTTAAATTAGACACTTTTCAAGGCTTGTCAAATTCTTTTAAGTTTTTGAAAAACTTTTAAGAAATCCCCAGCAGAGTCGCCACTGTGAGCGGACGACGCGTTTTCGACGGGACGCGGGACTCCCTTTCGGAAGGGGCGCCTCGATTTCGGGCGGGGCCCTCCCTCGCGTGGGGTTTTTTTTTGGATTTGGAAATTCGTTTTTGGAAAAGCGGATTATTTTGAAAAAGAATCGAGACCTAAATCTCGATAAAAAGTATAGGAGTCGCCACCCGGCTCAGCTCTACCGGGAAATTACAGTGTAGCTGAACCAAAACGGGAACTGCCACACTTTTCAGAGATCTAGGTCCGGACAAGTCCTTTATTTCGTGTCTAATTTAAATATTATTGCCAATGTTCTAGTTACAACACTTTAAGTTACTAAAAAGCCAATTTCATTGAATAATACATACGGCGTACATGCGAGACAATAATACAAAATACAGAGTAAGGGAAATAAATATTTAGGAGTTTACAACCCAATCGAAAGAAAATAAAACTCTCGCCTCACTGATACAATCGCCTATATACACGAGAATCTAGAAAAATTACAACCGCCTAAATACACGATTTAATTCTATTAAATACAAATAAAAAGAAAATTAAAATAAAATAAAAGCTGCAAAACAAAGGTTAGCACAATTTATACGGCACGCCATAAATAGGACTCAAGTAGACAGAAATGGGAAATTAGGATCGGGGTCATGCAATTGGGGGTAACCGGGTTGGTTCGGTCGGCCGGCCCGGTTAGACCTGGAAAACCATTTTGAAACGTCCCTGTATTTTTAGTTTTGTGAGAAAATCGTTTTTTTTTTTGAAAACATTTCCGGTTTATTTTAATTTATCATGCAAAAGTGGGTCGGTTTTCGGGAGAACTGGGTCTCCGTCGTGGAATTGTCCTAAATGCAATTTCACTGAAAAATAAATCTAAGGTCGTGATGCACACCGCAAAATTTATTTTGATGATTTTTGAGGGTTTTCCAATTTTTCTGATTTTCTGAAATTTTCTGATTTTTATGAAATTTTTTTTTTGAATTTTTGTGATTTTCTTTGGATTTTAGGGATTTTTAAGGATTTCTGCTTCTGGCCGAGGACTACAGTCGTGCGACTGTAGTCTTGGCTTAGGCAGAAATCGCTAAAAAACCCTAAAAACAAAACCCTGAAACTGAGAAAGTAAGCACAGTCGTACGACTGTAGAGGATCTGGCACGACTGTAATTACAGTCGTGCCCCTGTTCTTGTTTCAAGAACAGTCGTACGACTGTTCTTACTTTTCCAGAAATAAAAACGCAAAAACTTGAAGAAAAATGCACCAAACACAAACAAATCACCCAGAAAGCTGGAAAATGAGTTGAGTTAAA
The DNA here is from genome assembly GCA_039660915.1 of Euphorbia tirucalli. Lineage (NCBI taxonomy): Eukaryota > Viridiplantae > Streptophyta > Magnoliopsida > Malpighiales > Euphorbiaceae > Euphorbia > Euphorbia tirucalli. The sequence goes on from CM077638.1 coordinate 11,366,389, forward strand.
GGTTGTTTACCTCCTTGGTGATGATCCACAGCTGGAATGACCCCTGGCTACGCACCAATCCACATGAATTTGCTCTTTTTCCTTAAAGAGTCAAGATTGCAAAAGTGTCCAAATAACTCCCAAAAAGTCACGGATTTGTGTTTGTTTTTGGTCCGAAATGATTTAGTTTGTTAGTGTGAGTGTTAACCTAGGATTTCTAATTCGTTTTAGTGATTAAAAACAAGAAAACAAAGAGAAAATGTGAGAAGAAAGTAAGATATTTAACTTCTCTCTCTTCTTCCTTTTTCTCCCTCTCTCTCTCTAAAATTCTGATTTCTTTTTGCCAAAAGTCCCTAAAATCGGCTTTTTCTCCCCTTTTATACCTCACTAACCCGGAAATCTTGAGCATTAAATGCTCAAGATTTCCCTTCTCTTTTAAGTCAAAGAGGTATGGGCAAGAACCTGCTCCCCGAAAGTACAGTCGTACGACTGTAGCGAATTCCCACGACTGTATTTTACAGTTGTGGGTCAACGGTCAACAGGATTTTTTTTTTTTAAGAAAAGAAAATTTCGTGTTCACAGTAACCATAATTTGTCATTGTTAACGAAATATGATAGAATATGCTTATTAAGATATTTTAGAGCGTCTTTACATACTACAGGGATAAATAGGTAACAGTTATACTACAAAGGCGAAAACAAAAATGTGTTAGCACATCTTTACTCCTGTTTATTTTACAATATAATTAAATTATTAAAATGTATATTAAAACTATCATTCACTTCATACATTACACTTTACATACACAACTAAAATTAATATTTACTCGTACTACATACAATTATATATTTTTTTATATTTTAATTGTATTATCATTTATTTAGAAAGGAGTTATTTGTGTATAAATCCAAGATAAAGGGAATCGGGTTATCTCTTGTGACAGATTCCACCTAAGTGATTATAAGGGGAAGATCACTAACCAATATCACATATCACCAATCGTGCGTAGATCATACTCTGACATATTTGGAAGGAAACGTGTTCGGAAGGAAGAACGGCTGAATCATGAACTAAAGCTTAGGCAAATGGATGGAGAGAAGTTTTTGAGGAAGAGTTTTTATTATTATTATTATTATTATTTAGAGAAGAGATCTACTTGTATTAGATAGATAATTATCCATTAAGATTATCTTTTAAATAAGACATCATCCATAATCTTACCACTACAATAATAAGATTACGTGGATAAAATTATTTTGTGTATAAAAACTGAATTTTATCCACAAATTAAGAATTAGTTAGGTGTTAATCCAATTTTATAAGATTAGCCTGTGCTAATATATGTGGACCAAATAATAAACTAACAATGTGTGTTGGTTTTCAGTCCGCCCATGACATTTGTTGGATTGGCAGGGATTGAACTGTAATATGTGATAAGTTACAGGGACCAAATGTGTAATTTGGTCGAAATGGATAAACATGAAGGAAGTTATAGGAGTTAGCAGTGGTTACTTCCTAACTCTATAAATACCACAATCTAGATCAGTTTTATGACTTTTTGGCATATGTAATTTCCATAACCAGAAAATCGAATCTGTCTCGATAATTTCCCGAACAAACACTTTTCGTCTTCGTTCTTTGGCAGAACTCACGGAGATAGTCCATACCCTGTGTAATACTGCATATGTGGGAAAGGCAACCAGGACGATCCAACCTGTGGCACTCGTAAGTCCCGTAAACGAGATTTCTGCAAGATATATTAGTTAGTCCTTATTTATGTTTACGGATTAGTTAATTAAGTTTTTCATTGGTATCAGAGTGAAAGATTTATAGTTTGATGTGTTTAAATCTATAATTCTTGGTTTTTCTGTGATGAGAATGAGTTCTGTCGGAATTCGTTTTGATTCATATGTTGTCTTCGGTCGAAATCATACCGTAAATGCGTTTAACAGTGTACTACGTAAAATTTTTGCTGGAATTTTGTAATTCTGGGTACACCACTGAAATCAACATGAAAAATCGAGTCGAGGTGTAAAATTTCACATTCATCTGAGCACCAGAAGGCCGACGGTGGACCCCACTTCCCACCGGTGAGACTGGGATTCCGGTGAGCGGTTATATATAAAGTTATATAACATTGAGACACATGGCATTCTATGATTGGTTGGCCAAAATGACTAACACGTGTCAAACGGTTATTGGACAGTTGCAAAACGGTTGAATTTTGACAGGCCAATTACTGAACGACATGTGTAAGAGTCAACCGTTTTCGTAACGGTCAAACCAATCAGAGGACGACACGTGGCGCCTAATAACCACCATACAACTGCTTTGTCTGATGTGGCGATTACGTGGCGATGATTGTGCCAACGTGGACCAATGATGTGAGGACACGTGTCGATGACTGTGTTTGACTGCCATGTCATCGTTTACATCAGGATTGGACCATTAACAGTTTGACAAGTGGCATATCTGACACATCAGCACCACTCAGACTTCGCCACATGTCAATGAAGTCAAGCTTTCTCTCCAACACACTGTGGGCAGCGTGTGGCCAGCCTTGTGGGCGGCGCGTGTTGGAGCGTGAGTGGTCCTCCAGTGTCCAAAAATTTTTCTGTTTTCCACAAAATTAAAATTAAATTTTTCTGAATTTTTGGTATATTTTGGAGAATTTTCATAATTCGTTCAATAATTTTAATTATTGAAGTAAGCCAAAATAAATAGTATTTATTATGTATAAATACCTAAAATGTGTTTTAAAAATTCCAGAAAATTCCAGTATGATTTATTGTGTATAAATATTTATTTTGTGCATCAAGAAATTTTTCAGTATATGTATTGTATATTATTATATTGATTATTCTTGATTAGTGACTAGTTTTTGTTATTCTTATATGTGTTATAGGAATGGCGTTCTTTGTGCAATGTCCGAGACAAATCCAGTCTCAAGAGGAGGTGAGGATGATATAAAAACTAGAACTACAGCTGTTCTCTAAGCGATATCCTCCGTTAGAGGAAAGAGATATCGTAGGAGTTATGGAACGGTTCAATATGTTGAACCAAAGGATCCAAGAACTCATTTGGAGAGGTGGTTTCTCAGCTGCCACAGATCAATTTCAAATGCTGGCTTTCGTGAAAAGAGCTTTTCACGAAAGATCTTTTGATAAATTTTGGTATGGTGGGAATATGGAATATGATAGAATCATAGATTCTATTGATGATTTGTATGCAGAGGAGGAGTATATGAATCAGTGCAAGGTGTTCGTGCTGAACATATTCTCATACGGAGCTAAGGTAGCCCGATTTCCTAGGTCTATGTTACTTAGGAATAATAAGGAGATCAGACGTCCCTGCCTACACTGTTATAGAGGGTGCCGAGGGTATGCCTTTGGACCTGTTGGATCATTATGTCAGGTTCACAGAGCTTATCCCCGTCACCTCGAAGAGGATTGAGGTGGTGGATTTGATTTCCGAATCCGTAGAGGAGATTGACTTTAGTGATGAGGAGGACCCACTGACTCCAGACCATTACCACTCAGTGGGGTCTTGGACTGAGTCGGTTGGTTCTTGTGATGGTCCAGACTTGATTTGTTAGATTAGTTCTGTGTTGGTTTGAGTTGTTCTTATGCTGAGTATTTTTAGAACATTTCTTTTAGTGGTTGAACGTATTTCTTTACTTATTCATGAGTTATTAATAGATGAAAGTTTATTTGTTAAACATTGTGTATGTTTATTTGTTAAACATAATGTTTGTGTTAAGTGTTAAACATTACTATTTTAGTTCGTTTATTTTAGAGTTTTAATTTATTTATTCTGAGATTGTAACTATGTGTTATAATGACTCATTAGTTTCATATTGTAGAAATATGAATGTTAAATAAATTAGAATGAACTCTAAAAGCAAAACTAAAATAGAATATTTATTTTTGGACATTTAAACCTGATATAGTGTTTGTATTAGCCCGAATAAAATTGTGACTCTATGCATTGCGCATGGATGTTCGATTTTATGTGAATCGAACACTATATTTAGTTTTAAACGTTCTTATAATAAATATGGTGTATCGTTTAACTTATTTGAGTTATTTTGTCTTTAATAGTTTCTATTGCTGCTACAAAGTCAATTATTGCTGAGCTTAATTAGAGGTGAGCTTGGACCGGTTCGGTTCAAAAATCGAACCGAACCGAAAAAACCGATCCAAAAAACACTGTATTTTATAAACCAATCTGATCCAAACTAAATTTTGATTCGGTTCAGTCCAAACCGAACTATTTCGGTTCGGTTCGGTTTGGACTAGCTCGAACCAAAAACATCAACTTTTTTTTAAAAAAAAAAATCAAAATAAAAATTTTATATAAGTAGTTTGTTTAAAAAAAAGAAATATAAAAAAATTAACTTAAAAAAAAATAATACTAAATAATACTATTACATCACAATAAAATACTAAAATTCTCTTCTTCTTTTTTCAACTCTCAAGTTTTAACAACTATAAATTAGCATAAAAAAATCACAATATAAAACTATAAAATAATATAATGTCTAAAATTCTCTACAATTAGTATATATTAATTTTAATATTTTACCAATTTTTCGGTTTTTTGATTTTGAACCGAACCGAACCGAAGTCCAAACTTCTTCCTAACTTAAAACCAAATCAAACCAAACTATGAAATGGATCGGTTTGGTTCGGTTTGGATTTTCGGTTTTTGGACATTGGTTCGGTTTTGCTCACCCCTAAGCTTAGTAAGGATCTCCGCTTGAACAGGGACAATTATGAGGTCTGGGCTATGAAAGTCCAGTACATAATTGAGGAGCAAGAGGCTCTACAAACTCTGGAAAGGATTATGGATCCTCCTCCAGAGAGAACTTCCGCTCAAGCAATGAGAGACCTCGAAGCTTACGAGGCCTGGAAAAAGAAAAATTACTCCGCTCGGATCATCATGCTAAGTGCCATGGATGATGATATAGCGAAAAGGTTTCGCGTACATCCCACAGCAAAAGAATTATGGGATGCCCTAAAAGAAAATTTTGGAGGTGTCTCCATGACAAAACTTCGTTCTTTGAGTATCAAATTTGATACTTACAAGAAGCGAGCTGACCATAATATGAAAAGACATCTACGTGAGATGTCCAACATGATAACTGAACTTAATGATGCGGGTCATAAGTTGGCCAAGGAGCAGAAGGTTCAGGCTGTGATACATTCCCTGCTGAATGGGTGGGAGCATATGAAACTGCATCTTACTCATTCGACGGACATCAAAACCTTTGACGATGCTGTTCGTCATCTTGAATTGGAAAAGGACCATTTGGCCTCTCTGAATGTGAAATCAGAAGTTCACATGGCCAGTTCAGTTTCAGGTTTGAAGTCCAAGAAGAAACAGACGTTCTTAAAGAAAAAGGCTAAGGGAACAACAGGCAAAGTTCCTATTCAAAAGAAGGGTAAGAAGAAAGTTAACCTTTCTAAAGTGAAGTGTTATAATTGCAGACAAAAAAGGCACTTTGCAAGAGATTGAAAAACTCCTAAGGTAAATGTTACCGACTTGTATAATAGTTATACATATGTTTCAAGTTCTGTTTTCCTAACTGAATCTCGTCCTTTGTGGAGTGTAGACTCGGGAACAACCGACCATGTAACAAAGGAGCGTGGTTCCTTTGTAGAGTTCCATAGTGTACCAAGGGGCACAAAATGGATATACGTGGGCAACAACTCTCGAGAGGAGGTCCTAGGGATTGGTTGTTGTAAACTAATCTTAAATGGTGGTCGAGCACTGTTTCTTAAAGATGTCCTTTGTGCTCCAGGGATTCGAAGGAACTTGTTGTCTTTCTCTGCCCTGATGAAGTGAGGCTTTATGTTATCTTTTGAAATTGATAAATTTAATCTCTTTATGAATAATATTTACTTTGGTAGTGGATATTTATCAAATGGTTTTATTGTATTGGATTTAGATCCTAATTATGATTATAATGAAAGTTTTTCCTTTGACGTTAATTCATCTGGTGATATTATAAATGTTTCAAAACTGTGGCATTTGAGACTTAGTCACATCGGTCAAGATCATTTAGCAAGATTGGCCAAAGTAGGTTTGTTCGCTGATTTATCAAAAGTAGATCTCCCAACATGTGAAAACTGTTTAAAAGGAAAAATGACAAGAAAACCATTTGGGAAGGCTACCCGAGCCAACCAACTGTTGCAGTTAATTCATTCTGATATCTGTGGTCCAATGAATGTGAGGGCAAAGCATGGTGCATATTATTTCATCATATTTATAGACGACTATACACGGTATGGTTATGTCTATTTGATTGCTCATAAATCCGAAGCATTAGAATGTTTCAAACGATTCATGAATCTAGTTGAAAATCAACAAGATAAGACAATCAAAGCTTTAAGGACAGATTGGGGAAGAGAGTACCTCTCCGAGGAATTTAAAGTTTTATGTGATGAAAAGGGTATTGAACATCAGTTGTCTATACCAAGAACTCCATAACAAAATAGAGTTGCGGAACGAAGAAACCGAACCCTCTTAGAGATGGTACAATCTATGATGGCTGAAGCCAATTTGCCAATCTCCTTTTGGGGTGATGCAATATTGACTGCCACATACGTACTCCATCGAGTACCTTCTAAGTCCGTAGCAACCACGCCTTATGAATTGTGGACGAGCCGCAAGCCAAATTTGAACCATTTACGACCATGGGGATGTGCTACCTATGTTCATACCACTTCTAGCAAGTATGGCAAGCTAGGCCCAAGAGGCAAGAAAGGAATCTTTATTAGATATCCTTATCTCTCCAAAGGGTATGTCCTAGTGGGAGAAAGTGAGAATAGTCAAATAACTGAATTTGAATCACGTGATGTCACATTCTTAGAGAATGAATTTCCTAAACTGGGAGAAGTGGATAAAGATTTCATTTTTTTTTAGACTCAAGAATCTGAAACTTCAGGATCACTCAATCCGAGTGGGAGGAATGAAGTTGAAGATGTCAGGGAAGTGGAAGAAAATGATGGTTTTCAACCTTCACGAACGGATTTGAATAATACTGACCCTAACTTGAGTGGTCTTGATTTGAGTGGGAGTCATGTTCCAAATTCAAGTGTGAATATGGATATAGATCCCAGTGGGAGTTCTGTTTCGAATCTTGATGAATATATGAGATATGTTTATCAAGAAGCAGAACCTCTAAAATGATCGCAGAGGGAAAATATCCCATGACGACATCATTTAATTGATAGCGAAGCACTCTCAGTCATAGCTCAAATTGAAGAAATTCCAAATAACATGAGAGAGTTATTGGAATCCCCAGCGAAGGAAGAATGGATTAAAGCAATGGAAAGTGAAATGGAGTCAATAAGTTTGGGAACTAGTTGATCTGCCCAAAGGACGAAAAGCCATTGGGAATAAGTGGGTACATACGATAAAGCGATCAGTGGATGGTAAGCCTATCCAAACTAAGAGTAGACTGGTCGCGAAGGGGTTTACACAATAGGAAGGAATTGACTATCAAGAGACTTTTTCTCCTGTTGTCCGTTTTGCATCGATTAGAATCGTACTTGCTTTTGTAGCATGTATGGACCTTGAATTACATCAAATGGATATGAAGACTGCATTCTTGAATGGTGAATTGAATGAGAAAATCTATATGGTTTAACCATAAGGTTTCATTGTTCAGGGTCAAGAACACAAGGTTTGTAAGTTGAAGAGATCAATTTATGGCCTTAAGCAGTCTTCAAGACAGTAGTATTTTCGTTTCCATAAGGCGGTTTTATCAATGCAATTCAAGACAATTAGTGCAAAAGCGTGTATCTACATTAAGCGCGAAAACGGAGGGAAGTTTGTCATTCTAACATTATATGTTGACGATATTTTGTAAGCTAGTAATGACACTTCCTTACTCAAGAAAGTAAAGACTTGGTTGTCTTCTAATTTTGAGATGAAGGATCTAGGAGATGCCAACTATATTCTTGGGGTGAAGATCACAAGAGATCATTCTAAGAGATTATTGGCTCTTTCACAAGAAACGTATATCAATAAGATCTTAGAACGTTTTGGTATGGCAAATTGTAATCTTGATCCAACCCCTATTGAAAAAGGTATGGAACTGAATGTAAGTATGTGTCCTATGACTCCTGAAAAGATTAAAAAGATGGAGAGAATTCCTTATAGGTGTGCAATTGGTAGCTTGATGTACGCTATGATTTGTACACGACCTGATATCAGTTTTACAGTTGATCTCACAAGTCGATATCAGTCAAAACCAGGTTTGAGGCATTGGGCAATGGTGAAATGGATATTTAGATATTTGAAGGGGACTTCAAATTATTCCCTTTGTAATCAAGGAAGAGACCTATAATTAAAGGGATACACAAATACTGATTACGGAACTGATAAAGACGGTAGAAAGTCTACGTCTGGATACATTTTCACTATAAGTAATGGTGCTATTTCCTAGTGTAGCAAGAAACAGACTTGTGTGGCATTATCGACTATGGAGTCTGAGTACGTGGTTGCAGCAGCCGCTGTACAAGAAGCGATTTGGTTGAGACGCTTTATAGATCTTTTGGATCTATTGCCTAAAGTGAAATGTACAACTATATTTTCCGATAGCACTGCATCGATAGCCTATTCCAAGAATCCCTGTTATCATGGAAATGGCAAGCATATAGATATAAAATATCATTTTGTTAAAGACAATGTAGCACAGGGAGAAATAAGTTTGGTATATGTTCCTACCCAAGATATGATTGCAGATTCATTAACGAAACCAATAGCACCAAATGTTTTTAGTAGACACATTTCAGAATTTGGTGTTCGTAAGATATAGGAACATATTATAATCTTTGAACTATATTAATAACTTTGTAAATTTTATATGGAATAAAATGTAAGTTATTTTTTTTTTTGTTCAAATTTATTCAAAGCGATACACATAGAACTATTATGTATAGTTCAGTATGTTGGCGAAATGTGATCTACTCACATGGATGAATCTTTTAGTATGAATTGTGTGTTCATAGGTAAAAGTGGGAGTGTGAGTTACTCCATATGTGATATTTTGTGTAATATCATCATTTCGTTTATACCGAAAGTTATTTTGTGAAAGGCTTAAAAGTGGACTAGAGGTGTTGATACATGAGTCGTATCCGGAGACTGAATGCTTTCGCATAGTGTTCATGAAACATATGTCCTGTATGGATCAACACTATGGAATATTTGTGTAATATGTGTAAGAGCCGACCAAGGGATGGAAAAATTGATCTCAACTTTCCTAATGTGAGACCAAAATGAAACTGTGAGTTTCAAGTTCACCCTTAAGGACTCTTGTAAATAACAAAAAGGGTATGTCTGATGATTAACTTGATTGGAACCCTAAACCAGGCTTCGTTAGCTATGAACGGGCATATAAGGACCAGTCAGATAAGCATTGGACATATGGCGGAAGGTTATTTATAAAGAGAAAGTACGTTTTAGTTATATGTCACTTGAATGTCATATAACACTCGAGCTCGGTACTCTTTTCTGTGGAAAAAGTATACGGTGTACATGAAAGTTTTCGAGAGATCAAAGTGAGTCAAAAACCAGTGATCAAGAAAATGTACTAGGGGGAAGTCACGTCAAGCCAATGCTGGAGCTATGAAGGAAACTTTAAAAGTTTAGCCTATACGTCGACTGGTCGCATGGGTTCACCGAGTAAGAATCGATAGTAGTATGTGATTGTGTTTCTCGTAATAAAAGTAAGTCTTGTCATGCGCGAGTGGAAGATGTTGGTTTTCGGTCCGCCCATGACATTTGTTGGATTGGCAGGGCCTGAACTGTAATATGTGATAAGTTATATGGACCAAATGTGTAATTTGGTCGAAACCGATAAACACGAAGGAAGTTATGAGAGTTAGCGGTAGTTACTTCCTAACTCTATAAATACCCCAATCTAGATCAGTTTTGGTGACTTTTTGGCATATGTAATATCCATAACCAGAAAATTGAATTAGTCTCGATAATTTTCCGAACAAACACTTTCCGTCTTCGTTCTTTGGCAGAACTCACGGAGATAGCCCGTACCCTGTGTAATACTGCATACGTGGGAAAGGCAACCAAGACGATCCAATCTGTGGCACTTGTAAGTCCTGTAAACGAGATTTCCGTAAGATATACTGGTTAGTCCTTATTTTTGTTTACGAATTAGTTAATTAAGTTTTTTGATGTGTTTATTGGATAGTGAAAAAAAAATTTAAAGAATAAATTATAAATTATGCTATACGAGGCAAAGAGAAAAAAAATAATTTATATGATGATTGAATAACAATATAAATTATCAACAAGAGAAAAAAATGGTTCCAAAACAAAATCATAGAACAAATTATTGGGACAAAAAAAAAGACAGAATAAAATAAACCTCAACCAAGGCTTATCGTTTAATCCTACATTGAAAATATATGGGTTATAATTTGGCTACACTTTTTGGTGTTGAAGTTTCTGTAGAATGAAGGTTATATATATTAGTTTTGACAGTATAATTCATTTGGAAATGAATTTCAGGTAGAATATAATTATAAAATGAATTATCAATAAAATAGCTTAAATAACAAAACAATAATCAATTTTATAAATTTATATTTAGAATGAATGAATAAAAATGTTTCATTAGCGCTAATTTTTTAAATTGTTTTTATTAATAAGTTTTATTATAAGTAACCAATTAGTTATGTAGCATAAATTTTGCTGTATGTTTCAAGAAAACATATTTTTGTTTTAGAGAAAAAAACATAAATTCCATAAGAAAAAAATGAAACGAAAAGTAAATAAAAAAAAAACTGTGGTATGGCCGATTTATAGATCAAAGGCTATGTTTCAAGATGATACAACAGCATGATACATGGTTTGGCGATTTTACAGATCAAGAGTTTATCATCCAATACACTCTCCTAAAACTCTCTTATCCTTCAAAATTTCACCTGAAATTTTTCAAGTTTGTTGATTAAAGTACAATGTACCTTAGTGTGAAAGTTTGAAATTTTTTGGAAAGTGGTATATTTTTATTAATTAATAATGTAAAAAATGAAAATAAAAAAAAGAAAAATTGTCGAACAATATGCAAAGTTTTAAAACTTATTGTAAAGTTACTATGTAACATGCATATATTTTTCGGATATTTGTCAACAATTTTCTATTTTTTATAATTTTTTATTATTAATTAAAATATATTCACATTCCGAAAAAATTTCAAGCTTGCACACCAAAATCTATTGTATTTTAATTAACAAACTTCCGAATTTTGGATATTTTTTTGTTTTTTTTTTTATTTTCTATAAGATTTTTTTTACACTATTAATTAATAAAAATATACCCACTATCTAAAAAATTTCAAAGCTTCCATATCATTATACTTTAATTAACAAACTTAAAAAATTTCAGATGAAATTTTGAAAGATAAGAGAGTTTTAGGGTAATATATTGAATAACAATTCTTGATCTGCAAAATTGTCAAACAACGTATTATGCTTTTATAACGTTTTAAAACATAGCCCTTTATTTACAAACTAGTCAAATCACAAGGTTTTTTTTTGTATTTTTCGCAAAAATGAATTATAATCATTTTGTTATTTCTGAAAAATTTTCTTTATTAATAAATATTCATTAGCATTTTATAATTTTCAAAGAAACTTTATTTATGCTTAAGCCTGTTTTTTTGGAAAGAAACTTTATTTATGCTCAAAGACTATAATTTTACTATTATGAATTAATTATTTTGGCAACAGAACCACAATTTCTTATTTTCACTTTTAAATAACTCAAATTCAGATAATTTTTATTTAGTGTAAAGGGTGATAAAGATAAGTTCTTTTTTTTTTAATAAAATAGAAGCTGTTGATAAATAGAAGCTGTTTTTCTTATACCGGTGGATTTTCTTTTGAGTTTGGTTTAATAAATTATATTGCACATATTTTAGCTCACATTTTCATGTCCATCGGAGAGAATAAAAGTTTTTCTTTTCCATCAATAAAAATTACAAACCTAAAATAAAAGAGATATATAGCTCCATATTAATAGTTGGACTATACTTGTAACTGTACCATATAAATCTAATTTAAAAAGGATAAAATAAAATAAACTTCCTATAAAAACATGATAAATACAACAAACAACATTAATAACACAACATCAAAAAAAAGAATCAAACTACATTTCATCAAGCTCGATATAACCATAAAAATACATACATAACATCATACAACTTAGATATAAATATATCTTCTAAATTTAGCGTAAAGAAAACAGATTTAAATACTTAAAATATAAAGTGTGTAAAGATCTAAGAGGATAAAAGTTGTTACCATTCCATTTGTGTTTCGATATTTATTTTTTGATTTTTGTTGGTGAAGGTTCGATATTTATTACTACTTCTTTGTTAATGTTATTGTAATAATTAAAAAGAAATTCAACACCAAAAGAAGTAATACAACATTAGCACACCAATTAAAGGGGCCCACATTTAATGTAGAAAAAACAAAAAAGACCAACATGAAACGAACATGCAACGCAATGTCGTTTAAAGTGTCCCTCTCTTTGCGGGGCGCCAGCGAGAACGGGAAAAAAAAGAGAACTCAGATTCATCTGTCACTATTCAAATGCAGAGAATCGATCTATAAGACATGTACGGGTTGACTATTTTTCTTAACTATCATATTATTATTACCACAAACAAACTATTAATTTTTGTTTAAAACATATTGCTGTCATTAATAAACAGTAACCATTTCACGGCCACCATCCTTTACCTACCCAATATAGTATTACGTATTCAGGGAGAAAGAGGATAATAAATTTCCAACCTTTGACTTTTTGGATTTGTTTTCTCAATGAGTATGAGATCTTTAGTGAGAACCCTTTTCGAATGAGGCCTTGAATTGGAGTTATGACGGTTAAATTCATGGTTTTGATCTTAGTTTTGTTGGGGTTATGGATTGATGGTGGATTGGGTATCGAAACGGGTCAGCAGGCACCGTACAGGATCCATACTTTGTTCTCAGTGGAATGCCAGGATTACTTCGATTGGCAAACGGTAGGACTGATGCATAGCTTCAAGAAATCTGGACAACCCGGCCCGATTACCCGACTCCTAAGCTGTACTGAGGAGGAGAAGAAGAAGTACAAAGGGATGCATTTGGCTCCAACTCTTCAAGTTCCCTCCATGAGCAGACACCCAAAAACTGGTGACTGGTGAGTCTCTTTCACACTTGAGCAATCCAAGTTAAAAGTTTGAGTTATCATTATGTCTGGACTAGACTTCCATACTTTTCTTTTTGTGGAGGAAGATTTGAATGTCCTCCACCATCTTGTTTGTTCTGTTATTCAATGCTTAATTGAGGTATCAAACTATGAGCTTTGTATTTGGGGATTTAGTTTAGGTAGCCAGTTTTACCCGCTGCAAAATGGTCACTGTTATTCTGTTTCGGTTTCCTTGTTTTGCCTGATCACCAATGTTTTTGTTGCAATAAACGGTTTGCAGCAGGTTCGGATGTGTTTCATTTTAGTTTTCCGGACTCCTAAACGAATAATGTGATGGAAATTCATGTCTTGAAGCATAAATTTGGACAGAAAAATGTGAAGGAGCTAGCTTTAACTCGAAATAACAGAGTACCAGTAGTTCTTAAGAGTAATTTTAAAATTCTTCCATCATTGTCGAGAGAAGTGCTCAATTAGTTCTCATCATGTCCCCGCCAAGTTCCTGTTTACATTCTTTCTTTTTTTTTCCTATCTATCTTTGTCTTTGCTTGTGTAAAGAGATAAGTCGGCTCCCAATAACTTAAAGGTACTTCGGAGCTCTTTTGGTTTCCTATACTGGAGAGACGAAAACTGAAGTGCTGTAATTTTTATGCTGCAGGTACCCCGCGATAAACAAACCTGCTGGAGTTGCACACTGGCTGGAGCACAGTAAAGATGCTCAAAATGTTGATTGGGTTGTCATTCTGGATGCTGACATGATCATTCGAGGTCCAATTATACCTTGGGAACTTGGTGCAGAGAAAGGCAAGCCTGTTGCAGCATATTATGGGTACTCGCATTTATTTCGCTGCTGAATTTGTTGTTGTTCTGAAAAAAGAGCTTTCATTATGGAGTTCTTAAAAAATAAGTATCAATAAATTTTTGCCAAAATGAATTAGAATGTTTTTTTGAATGGCTGACCTACCGTAGTTTTGAATCTTTTTTTTTTTTTCCAGATATTAATAAACTCAACTATTTTTCCATTGCCTATTTGGAGTGATGAATATGGCTTTCCTTCAATCTTCACTAATATTAGTTCATTATTGATGATCCTATTAATGATTGCAATAAATAATTAATTTGTAATCAGATACTTGGTTGGATGTGACAATGTTCTGGCTCAGTTACACACTAAGCACCCTGAACTCTGTGACAAGGTTGGAGGGCTTTTAGCCATGCATATAGATGATCTTCGAGCATTAGCACCCATGTGGCTTTCTAAGACCGAAGAAGTGCGTGAAGATAAAGCTCACTGGGCAACCAATATAACTGGTGACATCTATGGGCAAGGATGGATAAGTGAGATGTATGGCTACTCATTTGGTGCGGCAGAAGTGAGTTCGTTTCCTGTTCCTGAGCAATTCTTTTTTACTGGTCTCCTATGCATTGTTGTTTACTTTTGGTATTTCATTTTCAGGTTGGACTTCGGCACAAGATTAATGACGACTTAATGATCTACCCAGGCTATATTCCACGACCAGGTGTTCAGCCTATTCTCCTTCATTATGGCTTACCATTTAGGGTGGGAAATTGGTCTTTCTCTAAGTTGGAACACCATGAAGATGATATTGTCTATGATTGTGATCGGCTCTTTCCTGAGCCTCCTTACCCTAGAGAGGTATGCTGGTAAAGATGAAAACTTTTGATGACATCTTTCACATTAATATTTTCATTTGAAATAACCTTGCCCGGTATTTTCAAAAGCATTTGCTTTGTATTTCCTTTTGCTGTTTTCAAGTATCAACATCAATCCGTTAAAAGCCACTTGTCTGACAGCCAACAAAGCCTTAAGTCTATAGTGCGCCTTGAGTGCTGAGTTTTCTATTCGTTCTTTAAGTACAGTTTTTCCTTAAGCCAAAATGATTAAGCTTTTATGATGTGCAAGTTTCTTTTTTAGGAGTCATTTTTGTATGACTAATACGAGATCTGTATTGTTGTTGCCTATGATTTTCATTTTGTAGGTAAACGTGATGGAATCTGATCCAAACAAAAAGCGAGCCCTATTTTTAAGTATAGAGTGTATAAACACTTTGAATGAAGGTCTGTTATTACAGCATGCCGCAAATGGATGCTCAAAGCCAAAATGGTCAAAATACTTGAGCTTTTTAAAGAGCAAAACTTTTGCTGACTTAACTCGGCCAAAACTTCTCAAACCTGACAGTATAAAAACTCAGGCTTCAAAAGAGCAGCAGATAATTGATGAACCTCATACACAACATCCAAAAATTCACACGGTATTTTCCACGGAATGTACCCCTTATTTTGATTGGCAAACTGTAGGCCTTATGCATAGTTTCCGCCTAAGCGGCCAGCCTGGAAACATCACACGGCTTCTAAGTTGTACAGATGAAGATTTGAAGCAGTACAAAGGCCATGATTTGGCTCCTACCCATTATGTTCCTTCTATGAGTCGGCATCCACTGACAGGCGACTGGTAATTTTGTTACTTCTATGTATATTTCTTTCCCCTTCAGTGTTGCTGGCTAATTTTGGGTAAATTCCACTCTAAGTATGCTACCATTTTGGTGTATGTTCCTGCCCTTCTTTGATTGGTAATGTGAACTGCTGTTCTAAAGAAAATGTCGAGGACTTTCTGTTTATGAAGGAACCGTTTTAGAAAGTTGTTTTGGTTGACAGGCACTGGTAACAAATTTATTATCGTATAAAGCTTTATATGCAAATAACACTCAATTCAAGTCCCAAACCAAAAAGGATTGTTCTTTTCAAGCAAGGAATTATGAAAAAATCTAGAATTAATCACATTTTAACATTTCCTCTTAATATTGCAATCTTTAATGTTTAACCGATCCTTTTTGTACATGTCTGTTTGAGATTTTACTGTTGATAGACAAATGTAACCTACCTTGATAATTCTGGAGGATGAAAAGTGATTTCAGGAAAACACGGTTCTAAAATGTGGCTTCCTTCATTCCAGGTATCCTGCAATTAATAAACCAGCTGCTGTCCTTCACTGGCTTAATCATGCAAATATAGATGCTGAGTATATAGTTATTCTTGATGCTGATATGATCTTGAGAGGTCCAATAACACCATGGGAGTTCAAAGCAGCACGTGGCCGTCCAGTTTCAACTCCCTACGAGTAAGATGAAAACATCTTTCCCAATCACTCAACTTTTGAGTACGATTCCTAGTTGTTTATTGCCGCATCTTGTTCTTTTCCCATGTAGAAACATCTGTATGTTTCTCTAATTTTGCACTTGCAATTACATGAAAAGAATTATATTTCTGACCAAAGTTTATAATCTATGAAATGTCAGCTACCTTATTGGTTGTGACAATGAGCTCGCAGAACTGCACACGAGTCATCCTGATGCTTGTGACAAAGTTGGGGGTGTAATCATTATGCATATTGAAGATCTAAAAAAGTTTGCTATGCTATGGTTGCATAAAACCGAGGAGGTCCGGGCCGATAAAGCTCATTATGCCACAAATATTACAGGAGATATATACTCATCTGGATGGATTAGTGAGATGTATGGTTACTCTTTTGGTGCTGCAGAGGTAGATCATTCGCCAGAATCCTTTCTGAGCCTTAATTTTGCATTATAGCTTACCAAGTTATGCAAATGTTATGTATGCCTTGCGGAAGTTGCATGCTACTCTTATAGGCAACATTTTTCATGATTCTATTGCCTGTGCTTCATTTTTTTTTTTTTTTTTTTTTTGGTAATGCAGCTGCAACTTCGACATCGCATAAGCAAGGAGATATTGATATACCCAGGGTACATCCCGGAGCCTGGTGTGAGGTACAGGGTTTTCCATTATGGGTTAGAATTTAAAGTTGGGAACTGGAGCTTTGATAAGGCCGACTGGAGAGAGAAGGATGTTGTCAATGATTGCTGGGCTAAGTTTCCGGACCCACCTGATCCTTCAACTCTTGATCGCACTGATGAGGATATCTTACAAAGGGATCTGCTTAGTATAGAATGTGCGAAAACACTGAATGAAGCACTAATCCTGCATCATAAGGAGAGAAATTGTCCTGATCATAGATTGTCATCCAACTCAAATTTGGATGCATCAAATGACTCTATAAGATCAAGGAAATTTGGCAGGATTGACCTTGCTAATGAAGTAAGGAGTGACCCTGTGCCTGTAAAGCAGTCTCAGGGAACAACTCTGCCTGATAAAATCGAGACACCAGACAGGCACTTTGGTTCTTTGAGGTTCTGGATTATATTGTTATGGGTAGTATCTGGTTTTGGGTTCTTGGCATTTGTTTTCATGGTATTTTTGGGTCGTAAAAGTAAAGGAGTTAAGGGGAAGGGTTACAGAAACAAGAGACGGTCATCATATTCTGGATTCTTAGATATGAATGGCCGTGACAGGCTTCTCCGTGATGCGGAATCATCTTTGTAGTCATAAACCGTAAAAGAATGAACAGAAGTATTTGAGGATTGAACCATTACAGAGCATCATGGAATATGGCACGGCAAACTTAAGAAGGATAGATAGAAAAAACAAAGTACGATAGTTTGACAGAAGAAGAGATGACACAACAGAGAATTTTTTGGATGCTCATTCTATTGTTGTAATTTGTAATATTGACTTGTTTGTCCCTTCCTTTCTCTTCCATTCAATGTAACAGAAGAAACTATGAGCTAGACATTCTTTTCCCCTGATCTATGAAGTTTTGCAAAGGGATGCTGATGGTAATATTCCATTTGTTTTAATATTTTTCTGAAGACCTGTTCTGGAATCAGGAGTTATTGCATATTCATGAACTATTAATGCCAGATCCCAATTAATGAATTCACATATAATTTATCAAATTATTCAGTTCAAAAATAATCAATTGTTCTACATCGCTGGCCAAATTACAACAGAGAATGCAACCGAAAACCAGTAATCTACTCTCCTTGGTATACCAATCATGTACATCAGAGTCATCATCAAACAGCCCGCCAAATCCCAACATCATGTATCTGAATTTTACGGTCAGTTTTTGCCTGTGATCCTCCTCTTCTTTGATAGGCCCTTTTGCTTCTGATCGTTCTTTCTCTTCTTTAATTGTCTTTGGAATGATTTTCCAACCAAGGATGGCTGTTGCTTCAAGGCGAAGCTTTTGGCAACATGCCCCAAGTGAAGTTTCTGAACCAGAAAAATCCTTTTGAGCTCTCCACGATGTGCAGTGTATGCACGCACCCAAGAGACAAACGCATTTTGAGCCAGTTTATTCATCTTCGGCTGACAAGAGATGGCAAAAGCAACTGGTCAAAAGTTGAAGCACATAAGAAAACCAAATTTATTGTTAACAAAATCCAATTTAGTTACTGGCAGTTTAATGAGCTTGTTTGAAGTGTATCAAATTCATGTTCCACTGTTAATTAACAAGGAAAAGCATATTGATTGTTGTGAATAATACTAACAGGTGAAAACACTAACAAAAAGTTTAAAATGCAAGAAAAGATGGAGTAAAATGCATGTCAGAGTGCAGGAGTTAGCAGTGGTAAATGAGCGTCAAAACTCAATAGAATCAATATTCAAATTTCATACCTCTCCTGCAACAAAGGACTCAAGTGCCTTTTGCAAAGATAAAAGCCATGGATGCAGATCTAAAGAAACAAATTTCTTGCCACGATGTATTTGTCCATACAAAGGGAAACTATCCAAAACTTTGAGGATTGGATATTCAGTTAATGACACACCATGTTTCTCCAAGTCTTGTAGATAATCTGACTCAATTGGCTGTAGAAATAGCAAAGCATCCCCCTTCTCACCCAATCGAGCAGTCCTACCAACCCTGCATTAGCTTATAGTCAAATCAACCTGCAATTGATTCATATCCAAGCATGCACTTCTGAGTGCATGTACATATCCCAAACCATGCAAAGGAAAATCAAACCTGTGAACATATTCAGTAGCTTCTCCTGGAGAATCATACTGTATAATGCATCTAACATCTGGAAAATCCAAGCCTCTAGCAGCAACATCTGTGGACAAAAGAAGGGCCAATTTCTCAGTTTTGAAGGCTTGGAATGTGTTTCTCCTATCTTCCTGCTTCATATTCCCATGCAACTGAAAAGCTTTGCTTCTCAAGAACTTTGCTCTATCCTCTGGTTCTGATGGTGAATCAGATGACATGCGAAACTGACTTAATAAGGAATAATGAAAATCTACTGCATCACATGTTGAAAAGAACACCACAATCTGTAAATTGAGTACCCGAGTTAATCTGAAAAGCAAACTAACCAAAGAACAATGTGAAAGATTAACAATGTGAGCAGTTTGAGAAGAAAAAAAAAATGTTTAATACAAGCTTAGGCTAATCACATACAGAACCGCACAAGGTAGGCCATAACTCAAAGGCAAAAACAGTAAATAAATCAGTGAATGATTAAAAACTTGGCAAACGCATTTTGAAACCTCTGAACTTAATAGTTTATTCCATTGAGCCTTGCAATCATGAAAATCATTTCCACTAAGCCTTTCAACTTCTAACAGCATAAAGCTTTTAAATTATTATATCTGCCAGAAAGGACATAGTAGGTTTAAATTTGAAAAATTATGAGCTTAGTAACACAAACCTGTACGTTTTAGAGTGTTAAAAATTTGAAATGTAACCGTACCTTTTGGGATACATGCTTGTCAAAAAGATGTTTCAAAACAGAAAGAAGTACTGCAAGCCGTGAGCCACAGGGCACTGCACATAAAATCAAACAGGAATAAGTAGGATTCAATCAAACAATTGAAAAGGTTCAAAACGGCATATTTAATACCTTTCACATATTTCTGAACCAACTGAGCTGGAACTTTATAATCTCCAGTTGAAGAGTTTTTTACTTTGCTGAGATTTTCTAGTTCATCATCCAAATCAGATTCTACAGATTCACTATTTTCAGGCAACGGATATAGCAGCATCTTATTGTCATCAAGACCAATCATAACTGGGTTTTCTAAACTCATTTTAGCAAGATGATTTACTTTTTCATTTAAGGTTGCCGAAAGTAGCAGATTTTGCCTCTGATGGTTATAAAAGCTTGAAATTTGACTTTCCTTGGCAACAGGTCCAGTAAGTCTAGAGCCCAAAAGAACCAGTATGTCCTCTATTTCCTTGCCAAATCCTAATTCCAAAATTCTGTAATGACATTCAGCTAGAGTTAACAAAAGCATCATTACCAAATATCTTCCACAAAAGATCACAACTTGATTTTACATCATAAACCCTACCTATCTGCTTCATCAAAGATTATCCATCGTAGATTTGTATGCACGAATGATGATGTATTTTTTAAGTGATCCAAAAGGCGTCCAGGAGTTGCAACAAGAATAGATATACCTGAAATGAGAGGCATAAAAAATTTCTTACTTTAATCAACACAGAAAAGGTATTCATTGAGCTCATTTCAGAAAGCCTTTGCTAGCAGATTTATAATTCAAAGTAATGTACTAACTAATATTTTTGAACGTTGCATGAACAAAACTAGGTTGAACTGACAACTACTACACTCGAACTCAATCAAAAGAGAAACCAAGCACTAGAAGTGCAAAAATGAAATTGGGTCAATCAGTGTCAATTAATTATGCATTGTCATCTTTAAAGCACTGTAAAGGGAAACGAAATAAAAATATCCACGAAATATTGTGTCGTGCAATCATTATACACACTAATTTTTAGGAATAACTTAATTTTCTTTGGTGCATAAAATTGCAACAGCCTAAGTCTTATATTTCATCTTGTCACAAAAAAGAAAAACACCCTAAATTACACATTTCAAAGAAACAATGATCTTAAAAATTGTGCATTTTCTAGCCAAAGACAGGATAACAGAGATATAAAATTGTCCTACCCTTACGCAGACGAGCTTTCTCCTTTGACCGGCTCTCACCACCCATTACATAACCTGGAACTATCCAGTGGAAACGGTGCAATAACTTCTGCAGAATTTCATACACCTGTAAGCACAACTCACGCGTTGGCAGAAGGACCAACGCTATTACCAAGATATCAATTAACAACAAAGAAGAAAAAAAGCAATTAATTATATCAGAATCAGACTAGCAACAACAGAGAAATTATAAAAAAGTCAATCCATTTGAGATGAATTCAATTTGCACAAATGTTGATGACACCACAAAGAATTAGTAACTTGAATCAAATTCAAGTTTAAGCTCAATAGGATTCAAATCATCAGTGAAAACGCAGAAAAGGGACATACCAAAAGTTCCATGAGCACGTTCAACTTTAGGACTGTAGCTCTGCAAGTGATGAATAATTGGAGCTAAATAGGCCACAGTTTTTCCAGTACCAGTAGCCGCATTAACAAGTCTAGGATTGTTTCACTTTAAGAAGGAGCAAAAGGAAGAAATTTAATTTAAAACATTTAGCAACACGGATGAGCTGAGAACTCCGTTAATTACTACTACAATCCAACAAACGAAAAAGGATACACATGACGGCCAGAAAGAACAACAGGAATAGCTTGAGCCTGTACCAGTGTTGGAGCTTCAAATCCCATTCTCTCTGTTTACACATATAATCAGTTTCCCTAATTCAAACTATTCAAAAATTCTCATATGTAGAGCAAAAGATACAAAGAGAGAGAGAGACCTCGGAGCTCGTTACACAGGGTGGGATGGAGGCCGAGGCTGGAGAAAGAACAAGAAGCAAAAATTTCAGAATCCTTGTAACTTTCCTTCTCTTCTTCACGCTCTCTTTTCATCTTCTTCTTCGTCGCATCCATGAGCTTCCTTCTTTGTTTTCGTTCTCTGTAAATAAAAAGATGTATATCTTCAGGGTTTTGTTGTTCTAAAATTTCTGTAATTAGGGTTTATCAGTGAAAAACGTCGTCGTGTTGTGCCATTGTTAAGTTTAAGCTGCTGCTGTTTCAGTTTGTCCAAGCGACATGTCGTATGCAGTAATGTCTCGCGGAATTAACGGGGTCAAAGTCAAACATATTTAAACTTTTTTCGAGGATTTATCGTGGGCCTATATTGAGCTCAGTTAATTGACGTGTGGTGTGTAATAATAATAGAAGACGAGTAACGCGTGAATTTCTTGTTTAACTTTTTTTTTTTTTTTTTTTTTCAGTATATTATTGAATTCACGTGAATATTTAAAAAAATTTTATTATCTCATAAAAACAACCTATTACGATACAACATTCATAGACATCATTTCAAAAAACATTCATAGACATTTTAATGCAATTTTTTTTTTTTTTTATCAATAATTCTAGACATACTTAAAAATTAATAATATTAAAAAAAAAAATCCAAACATCAAAAGAATATTGGCATTTTCCTTTAAGAAAATCTCATATAACCATTCACCAAAACTTCGATTCAAACACAATTTTCAGAAAAAAAAAAAAAAACCTCTAGAGGTTAAAGGTCCAATTTAGGACTTAAAATCTAATATCATGATTTATAATAACATATGAATTGTAGTTTTAAATTTGAAGCTATTAATATTGTAGAAGCTACTGTAGGACTTATAATTTTAAAATTAGTTTAATTCAAAGTGTAAAAAAAAAATCATATCTGACTACCAATTAAAGTTGGTTTGAGTATTCGTGAACTTCAAACTCACTTAGATTAGAGATTTTGAGTTTTATAATTCCAATTTATAGAACAAACTTTAAATGGGAGAACATTCTGAAACTAGGGTTGTCAATCGGGGTGGCGGATGCCCGTCTCCGGTGGTGGCTTGTTCGAACGGGGACGGGGAATCCCCAATTAAGATCCCCGCGCGGCGGGGATGAGGATAAATTTGCCTCCGTTTCTTAATCGAAGACGGAGATGGTAATACCTCTATCCGTCCCGTGGGTTTCTGTCCCCATCACCGTTTAAAACTCGTGGGAATCCCCAGTAAATTTCCCAAATCCCCGACAATTCCCCGTTTATATTTATTTATTAGTAATATTATTACATTATATTATTATTATATATAATTTATAATTTTATAAACTAAAGTAAAGAAGAAAATTAATCTCTCTCGTGAATAATTATTAATTATATGTTAATGTATTTGAGAATTTTATGCCTATAGTTTAATGCATATTTGGATAAATTAGAAGATAAAAATTGAAATTTTACAAGTTCTTTTATAAAATTAAAAATTAGTTTAACGGGATGGGGATCCCCGCTGGAAACACGATTCCTTGTCGGAATCAGAGATGAGACAAAAATTTACCTACGATTAATAAACGGGACAAGGACGGAAATCCCTGAATAGTCTGAAAACAGGGATGGAAAGTACAATCCTCATCCCGCTTCATCCTACCCCGTTTACAACCGTATCTAAAACTAATGCCGAATCAAATAATGAGTTTAATTTGTGTAGTATAAATAACTTCCACTCTTACTCTTGGTAATTACTCGAAAAAGGATTGTATTGGATGACTTCTAGTGAGGTATTTGAGTTTGATTTGAATTTTTTATCGTCATTTTGTGAATCAGAATGTTCATTTGTTAACACAGGTTGCTGATAGGTAAAGGGATATAACTTCATGTTTGTTCACCTTTGCCTAGAAGAGTAATTTGCTTCTAATGTCAGTTAAAAGAAAAAAAAAAAACTAAATTTAAAATTATAAACTTTACTAAATTAGTTTAAAATTATTCCCAATCCAATTATCACCCACTAAATTAGCAAAATTGAAGCTTGGGCCAAATCCAAATATAGCAGGATTGAGTGATGGTGTGCATTGTCAAAATGGCCAAATCACTGGGCACAGTCGCCAACAAATGGAGGCTACTTACGAGGCTGTGCTTTCGTAAAGCTGAGTATTTTATCAGACCCAATTGTTTGCCTAGAGACTAGAGCTTCAAATTCAAACTCAAACCATCCAATTCCGATTAGATGTTCCAAATTAGAAGATAATTCACTTGAAGTAATGGGTCCCACACCCAGTCTTGAGTTAAAAAAAACTTTTTCTAATTAAATTTTTGCACTTACAGGAATAGAAAGACAAGAAGAGACCCCACACATCTTTCCGACAAAAGAAAGATTGCCCCAGCTTGCTTTTTGTTAACGGCATGGACCCTTTATTATTATTGTCCAACTCCCTTTCCGTTTGAAATTCAAATTCA
Organism: Euphorbia tirucalli; assembly: GCA_039660915.1. Classification (NCBI taxonomy): domain Eukaryota; kingdom Viridiplantae; phylum Streptophyta; class Magnoliopsida; order Malpighiales; family Euphorbiaceae; genus Euphorbia; species Euphorbia tirucalli. The sequence goes on from CM077638.1 coordinate 11,390,687, forward strand.
AAACACCCCTTGCCATACCATACCAGCAACAAGATAATGTTATCATCATTGGAAGTATAGAAGGAACACCACAGAGCTCAAAGTTTGGAAGATTATTATTCCATGGGGGAACCAACTTGTCTCATGCACCAGCAGCCCTTCTCTTATGTTGCAGGCTTGCCTAATGACTCCAATGAGGTCACTTAATCATTCTGCATTTTCCCACTTCTTTTGTCTCTCCAATAATTACTCCATTTCCATAATTGGGTTCCTCGATTTAGTCTCTTACATAATTGCTCATATTCCAGACATGTTTTTTTGGAACTGATCATGACTTCAACAAGTTTGTAACCGTGATTCCATATTGCAGGGCGATGCTCTTCATACTCTTGCACAGTCCATATCTTTTGGGAGGTTCGTGTCAGAGTCTTTAGCTTGGGACAAATGGTCGAGTTTTTCCCATAATCGGTATGTTGAAGAGGCTGAGAGGTTCTCTCGACCTGGCTCGGTTGCGCAGAAGAAAGCTTTCTTTGAAGCTCATTATAAGAATCTTGCTGCAAGAAAGGCAGCAGCTTTGCTTGAACAAGCAAATGCTGCTGCAGCAAAGAATGATCCTGAACCAGCAGAAGTTGGAATAGAAGCTAATGCAACCCAAGATGCAGGAATTTTACCCTCAAACTCTGAATTCACAGTCGATAAGCAAGTCGATGTCAAAGGGATTGATACTGAGGAAAGATTTGTTTGTCAAGACAATGGAGAAAAATGGCAAGTTGAACTTAAAAGCCCAAAGGAGGAAGCAGTTGATCTATCAAACAAAAACCAAATAGTAGCAGATAACTGCATAAAGGTTGAATCTCTAAGCCAAGCTGCTATTGCTGACACCAAAAACCTGAACGAAGTAGAACTTAGTGCAGCAAAACTAATGGAGAAACCTCTATTAAAGGTAGTAAAATCATCCCAGAGCCACATGATTTTTTTCTTATTATTATCATTTATATGAATTCAAGTGAGTTGTAATGATTTACCACGCCATTTTCCAGGACTTCGTATCTGATAGAGATGATTTGGCATCAGCGATTAAGAAAAAGACTGCATCCTCAAAGTTTAATTCTAGTCGAGCATCTAAGCTGCCATGTTCTCCAGCTAAGCCTGCAGCTTTACTTCGGGCCAAGAAAGAAAACAATGCTACACCAATAAGCAAGAAGCCTGCTACAGATTTCATCGATAGAAGGAGATTAACCCCAAAATCAAATCACAAGTCAATGAATTTCACTCCTGTTAGAGAAGTTAATCAGATAACTTCGACAATTATCAGGAAAATTGACAATTCTAGAGTGACGTTGAATTCTAAGGCATTAAAAGATTGCTCAACTCCTATAAGAACTCCGACCATGGTGTGTAATCCTTTTCCTGATGTTTCTAGTTACATGTTTTCAGCTGGAACGTGTCTCATCATATGCTAAAAAGGAGTTGATTTTTGAATTGCAGGTATCTGTGCTTAGAGAACCTAAGCATACGCTAGCCACACCTCAGTCAGAAAGCAGAAGGTACATGGTATTACAATCATTGATTAATAATATAGAAAATTCTAAAACTTGTAAATTCTAACAGATATATGTTATATCATTATACTTACAAATTGCAGGGCGAAAACACCTCTTCACCCTTCAGCATCTGGAAGCAAATCAGTTCGGTCAAAATGGCATTTTCTGCCAACAGAGTAATTTGCTGACCACTTCAAAATTATAGGAGATAGTACTCAATAACATTTATCTCTTTACATGCATCCTTGAAACACAAGCATCAAGGCTACAGTAATTGAATCTTTGCTAACTATCTGCAAAAATAGCTTAGCAGAAAAAGAAACTGTTAGATTCTTTATCATCAATAGAATCATTAATTCTTACTTCTTGGCTAAGAAAGATGTGGGGAGTTGTCACAGAAAATGACAGATCATATAGTTCCCTCCAAATGCATGTGTAGATTCTTAGGAGGAATTTTGAGTTCTGACTATTACTTTCGCACAGCAGTTGCTCCAAGTTTATGAGTGCCCACCGAAACAAATCTCCATCCCCAAACTTATCCTCACCTTTCCAATTAAGGACTGAAGATAGAGCTACAAGAAGAAAGGAGGCAAGCAGCATTTGTATCTTTCTTACACATGCACACTGACACCATTTCTGTATTTTGGAGGCCAAGATTGGAAGCACGTCATAATATGTTTTCTCTCAAACTCTTTCTGTTTTTCTCCCTCTAATTTCAGAGGCTTGAAGAGAAATTCAATTCAAATCAGGCACAGAAAGTGCAGTTACAAACAACACTCAAGGTAAACATAGGATTTGAAGCATTTTTTTTATCACATGTTGTCAGTTAACAGATAATAGTGTACACGATTTAGACAAATATCATCAGCTGATCTATAATAGAGAGCCCGAACTTACTCACGAATCCAATATATGGTTGATATCAATTATTCATTGATAACTCCGTTTCTCAAATGATGACTGTTTTTTGCGCAGGAGAAGGCAGAAGCAGAGCTTAAAAAACTGCGCCAAAGCCTTTGCTTCAAGGCCAGGCCACTACCTAAGTTTTACAAAGAAACAAGAAAAAATCAGATGGAGAAGGTAAGAATCTGGAAATATAAACATGCTTTCTACACTAATTTAAACTCATACTCGATGCATCTATCTAGTCAGCCACGCGGAATTTCTTTCACAAGTTTATCCTGTTTCTCTCAGGTTCCCTTGACACGCCAACAGTCACCCAACCTACTACGCACACCCTCTCCCAAGATGGTACATACCACTGCTCAACCAGCCCAGAGGTCTTCATTCAAGACTGGTGGCTATAAGCATGCCATGGGAAAAAAGAATGAAAATACACTCTCTCTAACGTCACGGCTCAGATCAATTACTCATGAGAATACTTCTCCAAATATTCCAAATGAGTGAACAACATAAGTTTGTAACGAGTCTTTTTACAAGAAAATGGATTGTAGCAGAAGCTTTTCGATGATCAAAAGCTTGGGACAGCTTCACAAGTGCATGATGATGACGAGGCATGATGTCCTTGCAGATAGTCATTTTGTAACACATCAAAGCAAATCACCTCCATATGCTTGTGGAAGTGATTTATTCTAATTAATTAGGAACGTATTAATGTTGTAAAGATAATTTGTAACTCTGATACTAATTGGACAAGTGTAGGCTATGGAGTTCCTCATTAAGCAAGCAATTGTTTGGATTTGTATGAAGATAAATGCCAACATTAAGATTTTGCATCTTATCATCCATTCTATCTAAAATAAATCCAAAAAAAAAATTGCATCACTGTAGGTGATGGAAAATTTCAAAACGCAAGCAACCATTTAGATTTGTAGGCCGATAAATGCCAACAATAAGCTTATGTATCTTACCATTAATTATATCTAAAAACTCATAAAGAAAACTTTGGGAGTTGAGTTTAAACTAAACTGGAAAGTTACGAAGTGTTTGTTGTTTTAACAACAGGAGGACGAACTAGGCCACCTACCAAGTAAATGATGTGGTATAGGTGGTAAGAAACAAGAATTATGCCTTGGCCACACAAATATTCCAAAATATACAATAAGAAGATGAAGATGATTTGACCTTTGGATTGTTGGAAAAGAGATGCTCCTTAAAAGAAGCCAGTACAATTGTTATTGCAAGGGAACAACTACCGTTCGACCACCACACCAAAAGCACACAGCTTCCAGGTCCAGGATCAGAGAAGCAGCAAGTTACATGGCACTTGGTATTGCATCAGGTTTAAAACTTTAAAGGTTTACAAAATCCAAAGGCAGCAATGAACACAGAGTATTGCACTTGGTAAAAATGAGATTATAATCTGTACAATTGCAAGATAGACTAGCGAAGTAAGAAAAACCAAACCAAGTACTAGAGAGCTTTCCCGCAGAGATTAAATTTCTGATCAGGTGTAAACTTTAGTTTTAGTAGCTGACCTGAATTCTGCAGTAAAGTCAAAAAAGGAGATGCATCAGACACAACCAACGAACTAGGTGATCTTGCCAATTGAACTCTAGCAGTTCAATGAGCCAAGGGATTAAATCAAAGCTGCCAAATGAAGTCAGAGTCTTGTGTCCTCAACAGCAAGACGAGGGAGTTGATATCCAATTACAACAAAGAGCTAACTTATATTGGGATTCATCACTTAATAACATTTATAAATCAAAATTGACAATAACTACTATTATTCTCTTCTTAGGAACATGGGGATGTGATTCTTTTTATCAATGTGATAGGGGCCATCCGCTTCTTCACAAACATGAGCATATTATCTTCGGGGCAAACAGGAGAAGAAAAAGTAGAAACAACAGGAAAATAAGAAGAAAATTGCTAATTTTCTCATGCTTCATGCTATGTATATTTGTAGTCATTTGGGATACACCGTAGACCAATGACATGATATTGTTTAAAGGTATGCTCTCTATTTACACGTTCATTCCTGATCAGTGGCCATTAGAAGTAGCTACAAGAATAGAGCTTAGATAAATTAGAAGTTGGCTAAAATAAAAAAGAAAAGAATTAAACCCTTGCCTCTCTAGTCCACCTCTTTAAGATGTATCGGCTCGGAAGCATCTTGATGTTCCTATAGTCGAGGACTTTCAGCGCATGACTGCATAAAACTCCCATAAACTCAAATTTCATACAACTACAAGTGACTATCTCTTCGGTTGAGTTGAAACTTAGTTGATATTCTTGTTGTTTCCCATATATGTTCACTTTGTACTCAAACAATGATCCATTTTGAGTGCACTGGTTAATAAGAATATTCAAAGAGGTTTCATATTCCAGCTGAAACAATTCGAATATCACTGGAGTGTATATATCTCTAACTTGCTTCAAGAGAATCACATCCCCCATCAGCCTCGGCGATCGCTGACTCATATCATAATTAGCTTCTAACTCTTTGTAGTGCCAATCTGTCAGCATCTTCCCTAGATGCTTAAAAAATGAAAGGACATCCAAATCAAACTTTAAATATTTCCTCAAGCTGGAAGTGAAACCTACAAAAAGTTGTACACTTCCAATATCTGCATGAAAAATGTGCCTTCCATATGCTGTGGCCCATGTCTCTTTTTCCTTAAAAATCTCATGCAACCAATCATTTTCCCATAATCCATATGTATGCAACATAAAATTCCATGCAGCAATGAAAGGTTCATTCTCCTCATGCTGAAGAAAGCAACTAGTCAAATCATTAGTAAATGAATCTGAGCCCACAAACATGTGATTCAGCTGTTTAAGTGCATGTTGGTACACATGCCATGCACATACCCGGTGGTGCGTCTCAGGTAACACTAAATTAATTGCTTCAGCAATTACAGCAACTCGATCAGTGAGGATTGTCTTGGGCTTTTTCCCAGACATTGCCTCCAGAAAAGTTCGAAAGAGCCACTTGTAAGACTCGATGGTTTCATCATATAGAAAGGCAGCACTGAAGACCACCATTTGCTTGTGATTGTTCACACCAGTGAATGCCACAAATGGTCTGCAATCTTTGTACAGTCTGCAGGTTGTATCAAAGCAAACAACATCTCCAAAATCACCATAGTCTGCCAACATTTTGGCATCAGTCCAGAATGCGTTAGTTATCTGATCTTCTGCATCAAGTTGCATAGAACAATAGAAAGAAGGATTTTTTACTAGCTTACTATGAAAATACTGCTGCAATCTTTCTGATTCTCCGTTTCCCATATCCCTCATTCTTTTGAAAGAGAGTTTATTATTGTAATCAATGGGTTGATATCCGCGAATATCCTGCTCTCGTGCTTTGTTGCATGCTGTATCGCAGACCAATGTTGGCTGTGTTGTACTTGTAGAACCATCTGCCTCAATGCTTTCAACTTGACATGCAGCTAATCTCTTTTGTGAACGTAATGTGTGGATCCTGCATGGAGATGGAGCAACAAGTTCATGATTGTGCCTTTCTTCAAAATGTGTGACACGATATTTACCATCTGATTGACGAGCAATGATTAGTTGAGCCATACATCCAATTCTTGTTTCCTTACGAGGCCTCTTCACACTCAAATCACGCTTATCTTTCTGCCGAAAACCTTCCCTGCAACAAGTAAACCTCCTAGATGCCACAGCACCATCAATCTTACTCCTATTTACATAGTCTTTTCGAACACTAAAACCTACATGCTCAGCATATGTATTGTAAAATTCATATGCATCATCTTGTGAGTCAAAACCCATCCCAAGTTTTGGTATCCCATCCATTTTAGAACCTTTAGACAAGTAAACTTCAACTGCTTGGGCAAAAGTCAACCTCCTTTGCGATGGTAACATGTGAGCTGTAGATGGGGCTGCAAACTCATGATTGTGTTCTGTTTCAAAACGGGTAACACGAAACTTTCCATTAGGTTGGCGTGCAATGGTCATCTGTGCCAAGCAACCTGTTCTCATCTCATGCCTGGGTTTCGTCACATCTGCTAAGCGCTTGGTGGGACGATGACCTTGCCTATAACAAGTGTATCTCCTGGAAACTACAACACCATTTTTCCTTTTATTCACAAAATCTTTTCTAATACTGAAACCTTCAAGAACAGCATATCTAGTGTAACACTTGAATGCCTGATCTTCTGTTTCAAACTCAATACCAACTTTAGGCACCATATATGGCCCTTCTGCATCTTTTACCACAGCAACATCCTTTGATGCCTCAATAGAAGGCATATCTGCCCCCTGAGATTCCTCACCATCTTTTGTCTCAAACCTGTCAACTGAGGTCGAATTTTGACAGTCAGTGTCCTTAGCATCATGCTTTGCGTCACTTCTATCATTATCAGACTGGCTCTGGAAGTCATCCTCACTCTCAGTAACCACTAGATTCTTTTCACCAGAGGAAGCTTCTGAGATTATGTGATCCTGCTCTGCTGTTTTTTCCTCTGCAGGTGAGGCTTGGAATTTATTCTCTGAAAGCTCTTTCTGTACATGACTTGATGTATCAGGATCGCAACTATCCATTGATCTTCATTACAAACATCAACATAGACAAAATAACAGAAAACAAAATCAGCAAAAATACATACAGCGAGCACCGAAAATCAAATCGCTAAATCATCAATAAAATAAAAAGTCAGTACAAAATTTGAATAATTGGAGTATCTCAAAGAACAATAACTGTTTTTATCAGAACATAGAACTTGACCAAACAGAATAGACTAGGATTGAATAGAAAGACACTGTTTAGCCTAACATCTTGATTAATTAGAATGCAAAACCCGCAAATGAAGCACTACGATGCTCACGGAAAACAAAATCCAATTCAATTTTAGAAAAAAAAAAAAAAAAGCAGGAAGAAGTGAAATCAGAAACTCACATGATAAAAAAAAGGCTAACTTTTTCTTTCCCAGAGAAAAAGCATCGGATGATAGAAGGGAAGGTAAAAGGGAAAGCTCAGTTGCAGCAGGTAGCAAAGACTGGAAACTTCAAAATTGGGATGGAAATGGAATGGCGGGTAAATTTTTGATTTGATGGTGTAGAGAAACTAATCGGAAGAATTGTAGGGTTTGGTTTGACCTGTTCGGTTCCAGAAAGGGGACTGAACGAAAAGTAAAGTTGCTTCTCTTGGACATAAAACCTATAGTTAGGATTCACGTGCATGGCACATGGTATTTTGTTGACGTGGTTCTCTCTTACTGGTTAGTTCTTTAAGATCTATGGTTTTTGGGTAGATTTATTTATTTATTTTTATATGGACTCAAAATTATGTCTAAACTATTAATTCTAAAAAATTTCATGTTAAATATTATTATTTTTTTTTTTTTATGAAAAGAAACAGTTTCAAAATAATACAATATGCAAAACCGTGACAAGAAAACACCCGTTAAATTTTTCAGCATTAAACCACCCAAGTTCAGAGATGCCGAATCAAAGAAATAGACTCCTAGCTCCAGCAAAGTACCAAAATTAGCAAAAAAATCAGCACATCGGTTTCCGGTACAGGAAAATATTATATACCAATTCCTCTTAACTATGTTTTTAATAGACATGATGAGACTGTAACAGGTATTAACCAATGGACTATTGCTCTCTAAAACTTGAATAACAAAAGAGTTGTCCACACTGACCTCAATGTTACGATATCCTTTGTCCTAAGTAAGGAGAAGGCTATCTAACGCACCCCATAACTCAGTCTTATCGATGGAAGAGGAGCTAATTTTACGCGCATACCCACCCAACCAGCAGCCGTTACAATCTCTAAACAATTCTACGCGCATACCCATGTTAAATTTTATTAACTATAAGCAGATATAAAAATTGAGTTAAGCCTTATAAATTTTTTTTTTTTTTTAGTCTAATAATTTTCACTATTGGTTACATACTTAAATAAATAAATTATAACGATATTTTCTAATAATAATTTTAAGACATTATTTTATGCGGATGTACATCTTGATAGGTTGACCATTTAGATTATTCTCAAAAAGAATCAAAACTAAAATTTTAAAATTTTAGTTTTTTTTTATATCTATTTTAATGCAATTTCATATGTTTTTAATTTCAAAATTATTTCAACCAATGAGAATAATTTTATTTTATTTTATTGGATGCTTTACCAATCAAAATTTATTACTGGATGCAATTTCATATGTCGCAATTTTTAGTGAAATGGAACTCCCGAAAGAGGGGGAAAAAAAGACATTGTGGGCAACAAATTCCAAATAAAAAACTAATGACATCGGATTGTCCACTTGTACGAATCAATCTTAGTAATTAGACCAAAGAAGCAATAGCTAAACCGCACGCTATTACAAACACCCCTATTCTAAACAAAAATTACTCAACTCACGCAATAATTTTTTTTTTTAATTATTGAAAAAAAGTTTAGGGGTAAAAGCGCTGTCTCCGATCCTACGGTTAAAAAACGTAAGACTATTGAAACACTTACGAGAGAATTAATATATCGCTCCATCACGGGTATTATTTATTTTGTTCAAATGTTAGATACATTAAATGCGATATACATGAAAAATTTCAAAGCTAAAATACATACATACAATTGTGAGGGTACATTACAAACGTTCCCTGCCAACCAAGCTTACATTTTAATAAGAAAATTTCTAACATAATCTCGTTCATAGACCGATTCTGAACCATCTCAGAATTTCCCCTTCCACAGAGGAATCATTTCTTTTTTAAAAAAAAAATACAAGTGAAATTTTGTAAAAGCACTTCACTATTGAGGCTCGAAAAGCAACAATGAGAATCATATTAATCAAACATGTAGTGGTGATTAAATATTAATTAGTAAATTTAATGACATTTAAGCCACTAAGCACCAACCTTCATCTTCCTCAACCTCATCCAACACCAAGCCCAAATCAAAAAAACTCATATCATCCTCAACCTCATAATCAACATTATCAACTAATCCATTATCACAATCATCCGCAAATTCTCGAATCTCCGATTCCGATTGATCATAATCACCCTCAAATATTTCTTCATCATCATCATCGTCTTCATCATCAAACACATCATGATCATCAACAAATTGATTATCCAAATGATCCAACATACCAGTAGCAGAAAACCCGGAAAAACTCAACCCAGGTCGACCATCAACAACCCGCCAAGTAATCAATCTACAATTAGAAATAACATCAAAAGATTTAACCTTGTGAGTACCTTTGGTCTTATCTTTAGACTTGCAACAGGGATGCATATGGCAGCCATTGCAGCGAGATTTGCCGCACTTGCCGGTGAATTTGGAGTGGTTGGTGGGGTGGCGGTCGACTTTGGTAAATAAACCGGCGGTGGGAGGAGAATCGGAGCGGTTGATGAAGCGGGAGTAAGGGCGGGGATTGAAAGGAGAAGGTAAGATGCAGTAAGTTCTAACCATACCGTGTTGGCGTCCTTCCCTCTTCATTTTAGGATTCAATTGAAGATGGAGATGGAAGGAAGATAGAAATGAATTCTATTTATGGAGAATTTGGTTGAGTTAGATGATAAGCTTGGGAAGCAAGTTGTTCTTTTAGTTTTAATTTTAAATTTAATTGGTCCAACTCCGTAACGCCCAAGCTAATAGGTACTGACAACTCACATTACTGGTATTTTATTACAAAATATTTGCTTTACTTTTATTCTTTTGACCTTTTTTTTTTTTTTTTTTTTTTTTTTGCTACAGGATATGGATTCTGGACTATCTTATATTTATTCAATTAGTCATTACAATCGTGTTGCTAAGTTCTTAATACGTGCCCAAACAATGGACTTTATGAATAAATTTTATTTGGGACTTAAAACAACTTCAGCAGTGCATCTGAATCCCACTTGTTTCGGAATTACTAGGTGAATGATGTTAGCAGTTGTATTGAAGTATTATTTATCCAACGTCCCAAATCGGTTTGGCTCAAGACTGTACTGGAAACCAATTACTAGATGAATGATATTAGTAGTTGTATTGAAGTATTATTTATCCAATGTTCCAAATCAGTTTGGTTTAAGATTGTACTAAAAATAGTTTCGCATCCCTCTTTACAAATGTATTTAATTAATTAGTAGAGTCTGAACTTCAAGGATTTTACCTTGTCAATTGAGCAACAACTAGTATCAATTTAGAATTAGCTTAATTGATACATGGGATCTAATTAACAAAAAAAAAATAATGGTTATACAACTAATTGACAATTTTAAATTTCACTTTGTTAACATGTTATATAATAAGTTTTTTCCAAGGTTCTTTTCGAAAATTTGAAAATTTTTACTGTGATTCGCTTAGTTAGATATCGCATCAATTATACTGACGTGTCAATCATCCAACAGTCTGAATCAATGTCAAATGTTTTTGGTGTAAAAGGCACTCTTTTTCAAAAGAAAGATGCTTGGTTGGTCCCTTTATATGCCTGATCGACCCCATGGACTTGTATGGTTGGATCTTGCTTTAGGAAAAGCAAATGTTAAACAACTGTTAACTACAAGTTATCGTGTTTGTGTTAATCCTATCTGAAACAAGAGAGTACATGTATTTAAATTATTTTTATCCAACCATTATTTATAATTATTACATTCATCGTAAAATTACTAGGTAGGTAAACCAAACTCTGCCTAATAATTCCTTCGGATAAACATAAAAGCCGACTGTAGCAAACGAGTACCTGTTGCACCACATCAAGATTGGACTACTTTTCTATTCTTCATCAACATTTTTGGTGCAGTGGTGGAGTAATGGAAGATAAATTCAAGAATACCGAATCAAAATCAATCATGCCTACCTGTTGAAGATATAGTTCCTACATCTGTACAACCATCACTCTTTTTTAGCTACTTACAATACAATTTGACAAGCTGCTGTTGTTCATTCAGCGATACGAAGCTGTATCTAGATGACTACGTCTATAACACAGAATTCTATATGTTTCTTTCTGGCATTGTGAGCCAAGCTATGCCTTACACATTCTCAGATGCTGAATCTTCTGACGATTTCACAAGTGGCTCTTCCCCCTCTTTACTCAGCTTAGTATAGATACGAGTTCTCTTGGTTGGATATAAGATAAAATGTTGGCACATGAAAAGAAGGTCAAAGAATATCGAGACCTGCAAAGTGCATCGTGGAAAGAACAACAAGAGTAACACAACTGTCACAAGTAAATCTTATTTTGAGAAATGGAATAGCAACAAAGGTAACTTATTGATCGAGATGTGAAAGCATTGTAATATCAGTATGTAATTGGCGAATATCAGTTCAGAATGGCATAAATTGCATATTTGTATCAAACAATATGGAATAATAACGTACCAAAGATAACAATGTCTTCCCTATGTTGCCATAAAAGTTTACCCAAGAATCTGAAAAAGACAACGAGATTAAGTTAACTACGAGGCATCACCCTTCAGATGGAAGATTACATAGTTTAGGAAGAGATAACATACTTTGGTCTATGCTCTGCACAGCCATCTGTGCATAATTTGACACCCCTCCCAGGAAATCGAGCAAAATGTTTCCAATGCTAAAGCCGTCTGTGCTCTTGCGAATGAAATTCATTATAGCCTGCATCTCAGAGCAATTACAAACAATCATGTCAGTAACCAAACACGTTAAAATATGACTTCATTAGACAGTACAAAATGTGAGTTCAAAAGATGCAAAGATTTACTGAAACAGGGCAGGACATTTGCTCATGGTTACCGATGATGATCACTTTAACAGGCCGACAAACAGAAAATCTAAGACTGTAAGATGGATTAGTTGCTCTATCAGCATAATATGTGCAAAACAAAGAAGTCCTTGCTATGCTAGGATGAAAGAACAAAGAGCCACTCGATCATCAAACATCAAAAACAGTAACAAACAAGGGCAATAAAGGGAGTGGTCAAATATAACTGAGAACTGCAGCAGGATTGATAGGCAATTCTAGCTAAATAGGCCCAGCATAAAAAATCAATTAAGATTTTGAGAAAATAAAATAGCAATCATATGATGACTAGATAAAATCGTGCAACAACTGCATACCAACATTTTGTGGGTCAAAAAGATAGTAAGGCCAAGCATCCTATGCTAAGTAGTAAACATGCAGGAACTTCACATGCCATGCCCAAACAAACAGGTCAATTAGGCTTTCCCACCATTTTCACCACCAATCAATGTAGCCAGTATTTACTCGAGAACCAAATAGACCTTTTAACCAAATCTAATAGGAAGAAATTCTGACCTGAGGAATATACTTGATGACTGTCATAAAAACTTGAATAGAACTGCAATAAAATAGCAAAGAAAAACGACACCATAAGTGAATTTCAATGACATGGTAAACAAAGAAATAATGAAAAGGCTCAATTGAAGAATGTTTTAGCTCCAAAAGTACAAAGAAAGAACTTTATTTCTTGCACCAGTATGTCCATAACAAAAACATATTAAAAAACCTAACTGTGTATAAAACTGTTTTACTTCATTTTCCGCTCTTTAGAGGACTAAGTTGATCCTAATTTTAATCAACGTTCTATGCTACTAAAAGTTACCATCCAGCTAAGGTAAAATTAAGCCTTCGCAAGGTTGCTTAAGTTCCTTTACAACATTTATTCATATGCAAGAATTCGACATACTCGCAAAAGCTATTGGCTTTATCATTACAGAAAGTATAACATCACTATTTTTGCTCCCATCCTGAGCTAAATGCAACAAGCCTGATCCCTATACTAGCACAGAGGGAAATCCCAATATATGTAAAATGAAGTCGATACTTCAAGATTCCAATAACATTAGCTTATAGGAGAAAAATACTAGATTAAGTACATTAGAAGTGCAGGTATGAAAATCAACGTACATTTAACCTCAATATCTCACTAACAGAAAAAGCAAAGTAGATGGAATACAAAAGGGTTCAACATATGCCATAAAATAAGAATTCTAGGCATCTTTATTAATTCCCAGACAGTTGCCTTACTGCATCATAGGAAAAAAAGGGTTCTACATAGGCCATAAAAATCTGGTTTCCATCATAAGTTAGATTAAAACATTCAGCCAGTTGCCTTACTCACATGAAGCTGCGAGTAAAAAAGAGAAACTTACTTGAAGATGGAGATCAGCCACAACCAAGAGTGGCTAGGCAAAGCTATGAAAAAACAAACAGCAGCAACTAGCCACACCACACAGACAATTGCTATGCTAATCCTAGAGACCTTCTGGTTTCCACGCTGTCAAAATGAAAGATTATTCCATTATGATTCCAAGTACAGGACAAAAGGAAAACATTAACTCAATATTGCAAAAAGGATAAACCACTCACATCGTAGATTACAATTTGGAATAATGTAATTGCTGTCAGCAAAACAGCATGTACAGAAAAAGCAACATCATTTGCAGCTACGGGTATCATCTGCCATTATAAGAAAATAATAAGTTAAAGAATACCCAAAATTTAACTTTTTTTTAACTCCACCAGAGTGCACTCATGAAAACCATAATTCTCATATACTAGATAGAAGTAGTTCATGCTGCCCTTGCAAGAATAAAGAAAGTCAATATTTTGACTCAGCGCTTCCATCGTCATGGGTCAAAACATAGATCATACACTTTAATTCCTCAAGAGGCATTCAAATAACTGTAATTACAGGGCATAAAATTTCAATATATTTTCACGGTATGAATAATAAGACAGTTCATAAATCGCGATCTGCGAAGTGAAGGTCAGTAAGAATTTATAAGTATAAATTACAGAATTACTGTAAAGAGAAAAATAAATCTTCGTCACAGTTGGAGGAAATTTCCCATCTATCGCAACTAGAGAAGGACTGATTACAAGATAACTTTTCAACAAAAAAGAGGAAAAATGAAAATATATGAAGTTTTCATAATTAGCAATCTCAAGTAAGAAGGGAAGCATCCAATAAATACAATGGCAGTAAATCTGTATCAGATATAAGGGAAAATAAACAAGTAGGATCAAAGAAGAAAGAAATAAGTAACACAGACTTCACTACAAATTATGGGATAAACAAAATGCAATAAAAATTTGTGAATGGTCCCAAAACATGGGAACTGAGAAGACATTTTCTACAACAATTAGAAGCATTTTCAAACTTAAAGATCGTGCTTCTGAAATATTAACATCAACATATATGCATATCCAAATTCTTAAAAAAACGCGAACAAGCAAAATAGAAACACTAATTAAAGTCTAAGGCCGAAGCCATGTGTCATATAAATATATAAAGCTAAATCCCACAAACCTCTCCATAGCCATACTTTTCCAAATACTGTTCCTGGATAGCAGAGCTGAAGTAAAGAGAAGCGTTGTAAATCAAATAAGAGGAGTGCTTCGTCAAATTCAGGACCACGAAGTCGAAGTTCAAACCCACCACGCTGTTATAAGAAAAACCACCAAATTAATCGAAAAAATAAGAGGGGGGGGTGTAAGAGTCAAATGAAATGAGGAAATTCGCATAGGAGGAAACAAATGCAAACCTTTTGCGACGGAAATTTAAAATAACTTGAGGGTAGAAACTGATAGACCAAGAGAAGAAGGCGATCCATCCGAAGGTTTGATATGTGATTTCAAGCGGAATAGAATTCCAAGACGCCATTTTTCCAACTTGGCTGGAGGAGGAGGAGCTTTTCTTCACCCACAAATCAAGTTTTTGTTTTTTCAGCAGTTATAACCGTACGATTTACTGTGGTCTTAGTTGCATCTCCACCGTTGGATCGTCGTGAGCCCCTCATCGCTTATGACATATTTCGCCTACGAGAACATTATTATTATTATTATTAATGTTTTCAATTTTAGTGTATTGGAAAAATGAAAGGGGCGGCAAAGGCAATGAACAAGGAACGGAAAAACGGCCATGTTCATGATGTCCTTTTCTTCTGCTAAATTTATTCTTGTCGTTTTACCAATTAATACTATACTATTACACCATATTCAAAATCAAATATCTAAATATCTTTTTAATATACACCTTTAATTAGGATTGTAAACATCAAATGGGTTTTCTTTTCTTTTCTTTCTGATTAAATTTATACAATTCACAATTTTTTTTAAAATATAGTTTAAAAAATAATATAATTCGTCTAAAAAAAAGCATATTGAGCTTTTGTTTTGTTTTAATAATGTACTGACATGTTATTAATATTCTCTAATATGATATTTTACTTTGTTGATTAACATGTTAAACTATTAATACGATATATTGAATTATTCACTTTTAATTAAGTTGATATTGTATCATTATCAATCTAATACTAATGGTTGAATATTTTTATCTTATTTTAGTAATAATGTAAAACAAATTATCCCTCTGACAACGGAAAAAAAAAATTCTCTACAGTACTTAAAAGTCCAAACCACATATATAATATTTTTTTTATACTTTTTTCCTTATAAATATATTAAAATTTTAATAATAAAAAAGATGAAAAGCGAAATGATAATTTTTTTATTTATAGTTTATATTATTCTACTAATTGTATACATATCTTATAATTTAACGAATTCGGAGATTTATAAACAAAAATCCATCAACTTAATAGACTAAAAGAATAATGTAAATTCACTATAATGTAAATTATCCGTGAATAAAATTCCTAACACATGTAAAAAAAAAACAGTTACAACAATGAGAACTAAAAAATTTAGATAATCTACTTATAAAATGAATTCTTTATAAATCTGATTGATTAAAATGTTATGCCTAAGAAGCTGAAGCTAGCTAGGTTTACACATTTTGTTCTTGTTGCTGAGTTTGAGAGGATGCATCTGCCTGCTGCTTCTTTCCAGGGTAAAGCACGTAGTGTTGAAACATGAACACCAAGTCAAATATCATTGACACCTGCATATAAAAATCACTAGTAAATATATACAATGATGTTCCCAATCCCAAATGCTTACGGTCAGTTCCAAAAATCATTTGACCTAATCAATGAATAATTGCAGAAATGGTGTTGCATACCAGAGACAACAATGTCTTCCCTATGTTGCCATAGAAGTTCACCCAAGAATCTGCACCCCAAAAAAACTAAATTAATTACTCGTGAAACTAACATTGATTAATCAGATTGTAAAATTAAGGATTCCTTAATTAAATGAAATAATTAGCGTACGTTGATCTATAGATTGTGTAGCCATTTGAGCATAGTTTGTCAATCCACCACCAAAATCAAGTAGAATATTCCCAATGCTGAATCCATCTGTGCTTTTTCGCACGAAGTTCATTATTGCCTATATATTTATGATTAAAAAAAAAAAAAAAAAAAAGAATTCCAATTTCAGTAAATAAAATTGCAGGAGCAATAATTTTACAGGGATTGATAAATGATTATTGACCTGAGGGATGTATTTAATGACTGTCATACAAACTTGAATTGTGCTGCAACAAATTAAATTCAATTAATTTTACCAAATTAAAGTATTATAGAATATCACCAATATAAATAGTTGGATTAAAAAAGATTATTGTCTTACTTAAAAACAGAGATAAGCCATAGCCAAGAATGACTATGCAAAGCTATGAAGAAACAAATTGCAGCAGATAGCCATACAGTACACACAATTGCTATTGAAATCTTTGAGACATTTTGATGACCTCGCTGATTTAAAAAAAAAAAGATTGTGATATTAATATTGAATCAGAAGTGTAATCACAGATTTTTTTTTTTTTTTTAAATAGTAAATTAAGTAAAGCATGCATAAACAAACTTACTTCATAGATTGCAATTTGAAACAATGTGATTGCAGTCAAAACAACAGCATGTATTGAAAAGGCAACATCATTGGCAGCTACTGGTATCATCTGCAATAAATCAATTTTCAAGAAGAAAAAACCATAATGAGGACTTGGTCTTTTCAGTATTTTGCTTATTAAACTCTTGATATTTCAATTTGTTACAATAAACCATGAATCAATTATAAATTTATATATGGGACCAACATCAAATTTGGTGAAAATTGCATGACCATTTTTACAAGGGAAGAGTAACGACATGAAAATGCTTTGAAGTCTTCAATTTTCTCAGCAAATTTGGATTTTGACCAAAACCCATTTGTCTAAACTCACTAAAATTAATGGGTTCGAAGCAAAAGTTAAAAATCAGTAATACAAAATTAGGATGATCAGAAACTAAACGACAGAAAAATGCAAAAAGATAACCTGTTTATGGCCATATTTATTCAAGTACTGGTTCTGGACAGCAGAGCTAAAGAAGAGAGAAGCATTGTAAATCAAATAAGAGGAGTGCTTTGTCAAATTCAGTACCACGAAATCGAAGTTCAATCCCACCACACTGTAATTTATTAACAATTAAGCACATATGCCAACAATTAAATTAATAAAAAAACGTAGTAATAACATACATTATACTAATCGATACAATTAAGTGAGTGAATAAGCATGAGAATAGAAGGAAATACCTTTTCCGTCGGAAATTCAAGATTACTTGTGGGTAAAAACTAATTGACCAGGAAACAAAAGCAACCCATCCGAATATTTCATATGTGCTTTTGAGAGGAATAGAATTCCAGGTAGCCATTTTTCTCTTTCTCAATTTATTTATCTCTAATCTAGTACTGCTCTCTCTCTCTCTCTCTCTCTCTCTCTATATATATATATATATATATAATGTAAGTGGGTTTTGAATTTTTTTTTTTATATCATTAATAAATCAAATTCTAATAGTATTAGGAAAAGAAATTTAAAAAAACAGATATCATTTATTGAAAAAAAAAAAAAACAGAGGAGAAAACAGACGTAAAGTAAAGAAATTGAAAAATATTTAGGAAAAATGTCGGGTTAGTGGAACTGTGGAAGACTTGCACGGCAGAAAGGGAGAGTTTTAGCCAACTCTCTCTGTGCAGTAAATGACGATGATAATCAATTCATCAAGAATCTGATTCATACCATCGTTTTATCATATACTACTATAGAAAAAAAAGAAAAGAAAAGAAATAGAAATAGTAAGTGTTGCTCTCTAAATCTTTTTATGTAGAGCATTAAAAGCAGTTTCTTGATTTTTTCAAATTCTTTTTTTTTTTTGCGATTTGTTGTTGTCAATGCTACTTAATTATAATATATATATGGTTGACAGGTCCTATTTTATTGGCCTGAATTTGAATTAAAATCTTGCTTGAAATTTCTTGTGATTTTGTGAATATGAATGTTGCGGTAATTATAGTCTAGATTCTTTTTTTATTGATAAAGTTTAATCTCCATGTGGAAAGGGATTCATGTTTTAACATTTAATGCAAAAGCTCATCGACTGATAATTGATGTTATTTCTGGATCAACTTAATTATGAGATTTTAATTTGTTACTGAGTCCTACTCAATGAGACACTTCATCCACCTTCAGCTTTTTTTTTTTCTTTTTCTACAATCGTGTAGCTCATAAATTGTTCAAGAAAACGCTTCTTGAATCAATTACAATAGATTTAGTAGTTGATAACCTCAAATTATTCAAATTGGAGACTATGAATTCAAATTTTAGTAGATGCGACGAATTTTAATTAAATTTTCTTTATGTGTAATTAAAAAAAAATTATGAGCATTAAGCACATTTAAAAAGAGTTGGAAGTACTCAAAACTAAATAATAACTCAAAACTAAATAATAACAAATGATTTAAACTACAAGTATATTTATACAAAATTTAATTGATTTCTTTGTATAAAATATCAGATTAAATGGTTATAAGTAAATATATTATACCATGTAATTTGGAACTCAAAATAATAAATTAAAGCCAAAAAGAAATATTTTATGTCTGAAAAATGTTTAAAAGGCTCAATTTTGCAGGTCCAATCATATTAGGAAACAATTCAACAAAATCTGGGTATTTAAGGATTCGAGAGACTACTGCAAAGCACAAAAACTACTTAAATAATGAGTTTAAGCCTGAAATAGCCATTTTGAACCCAAAATACCTTTTAAAGTCAACTATGAAACCTAAAGGTAAGCGAGAGTGTCAAAGTACAATGTCAATTGTTTAAAAGTTTATTTCTTTATTTAGTTAATCTTATAATCGTGTGATTATGGTTTATTTTTACTTTTAGCTAGTAAACAATTGTTATGTAATATTTTGCAAACCCTAGTAGCCAAGCTTTGGCTATACATTCATTTAAACCCATTGGTTGTTAGCATCATTAACTCCAATGTAATCACAACCTCTCTTCTCATTAAATTTTTGTAACTCTTAAATGTTAGATATTTTTCTAGTGTTCTTCATCAATAATGAGGAAGTGGTCATTTTAACAAACTTGTCCAACCTTGACTAGTGGTTGTAAGTACATCTCTTCTTTATTTATGTGAATGACATCTAAAATATGATTGTATAATAGTGTATTGAATGTCTTATGATAGTAACTAACTCATATTAAGTGAAGTAAATGCAAAAAGACTTGGTTTATAACAGGCACATGATTGTTAGGGTTGGAGACATGTTTGGCCATCATGTTAGGATTTTTGTTTTTATGATAAAATGTTTGCTTGTTTTTAATGTATTCAAATACATTTATGCAATGAGACTTGGTAGTAGATTCTTATAGAATCCTTAGTGTAAGGAGACTGAGCTTTGGTGAAGAAATACATGCAAGATGTCCTAAACATGCATGCTTAAATTCATTCATATAAAATTGAACAGAATATACTGAAATTGTTTGTTTATGCTGTGTCGGAGCTTGTTCCCTTTATCTTTGTTAGTAAAGTTAGTATATGTATCATTTAATTTTTAGATTTACTATTATTTTGGGTTGTTCATGCTTTATATTTATTTTATTGTAAAAAACCATTATGAAAGAACTAATTTTATGTTAGATCCGACTGTTTGCTAAAGAAATAGATTGTTTCATATTATTCAATCTCTGTGAAGACAATACCTTTACTCATTGTTATATTAGTTGTGGATCCAGTGTATTTCTTAGTGTCATTTTAGTGACAACATGAAAAAAATATTTATACACGTGAAATATATATACTTAATTAAATTAAAATTTTTATGAATAGGATAAAAAAATGATAACATCAAAATCTACGTAATAATTTTGAAAATATAAAAGTAAAAAAAAAAAAATTGATCTCACATTTTTATAAATTGATAAATGTGATCATTTTAATTGTAAATTAAATCATATGTTTTATATTGTTGAAAAAAAAAAAGTTTAACTAACATCTTTTGAACACGTTTTCAAGTTAATATGTCATGTAAACAAAAGCTAACAAGAATATTACATCGACAAAAAACTTCAACAACTGAGCGTTGCATTAGCAAAATAAATAAAAATTCAGGTGTTATATTAATGATAATCAATATTATTTATTAAATTTTTTATTTTATTGAGGCATAAATAGAGTATTTTTATTTCTGTAATAAAAATATAATACACTATTGAACTTGCAAATGTGTAAATCACCAATTTTATTATTATTGTTTTCAAAAATAATTTATTAGTTGTTGAATTTTTACTTAACACACTAGTCAATTATTGTATTATTGAAATGTATTACAAGGTTTCTATATTTTGTAACGTTAAACATTTTAGGTCCTACTTAAGAAACTAACAAATATAATTATATTCATGGTCTCTAACTATAAAAAAAAAGATTAAAATTGCAATAAAACTTTAATTAGTAATGTAAAATTTCTTATTATTTTACTTTTGTTGTCAACTTAGTCGGAATTCACCAAATTAATTCATCAAAAATATTACTTGAATATTAGATAATTAATTTTTTTATACTTAAAATATGAATGAATAAAAGTTTTATTATAATTTTAGTCCAATTCTAATGATTGGAGGATCATAGATATAATTTTCTTTATTATTATTATTATTGTTGTTATTATTTTTAACTATTACATTTTAATATTTAAGAGCTCAAGAATTCATTCAGCTTTATGTCTCTAATAGGGCTAAAGAAGTAACGGACAGGTAAATTCATGATTTAATTAATTACGAACCGACCCACTGGTTCTGTTTCAGTCCTGCACTGAACCCTAACCGTCTGAATTCTGAAGATCAAATCACAATTTCATTGCCCATTAATTCGTCAAAACCCTAACTAATGGCAAGTTCATTGATAACTAAAACCCTAAATTCAATTAAAAATCCCAAATTTCGTATTCAACTATCATCATCGTCCCTCATTCGTCCCTTCACCTCCATCGCCACCGCCCCGTCAGAGTCCGATGCTCCATCTTCTTCATCTTTCACCTTCACCGACAATAACAACACCGCTTCTACCCCCTTCAGTGATACTATACACATAAAGCCACTAAATTCCGATGTGAAGCGTGAAAAGGCATCGTCATCTTCAGTTACAATGCCAATGTCGTTCATGACTGGTTCAGTTGTGGGCAAGAGGTTTTACAAGCAAGTAACCACTAGAGAGGCTGATGATGGAAATGGATGGACGGTTATGCTTGATTATAGGACACTTAAGACTCCTTCTAAAAAGCCTCTCAAGCTTCCTAATTTAGCTCTTGCGAAAGCCATAGCTGCTGAATGGGAGTATCAGGTTTGTTTATGAGCTCATTACTTTTAGCTTTTCTCTCTCATTATTGCCGTTTCGTCGGTTATTTTTCTTTGCGGGATTTGGTATTATTTCTCTTTGATTTACTTGTGTGTTTTTCTGCTTTGCCTATTGAAGTAATTGAATATAAATTTCCATTTTCTAATTGAATTCTCTGTTTGGACTTAGTTATACTGAGCTCTTCTCCTTTGTGGGGTTTAATCTAAATTCACTTTTCTTGAAGAATTGCATTTCATTTCCTCTATTGATTCAATGTACTTGTGAATTGATGAACATAATGAGTTCTAATTTATTGTAGCAACAAGATGGAATCAGGCCTTTTACAATGCCTCTCATGAAACTTGCGTGTACTGCATTGGAGAGAGTTCCACTTACACGACCAAAGATTATTGAAAACTTGATTAGGAGATTTAATCAAGATTTGGTTTTCTGTCGTGCTCCAGCGGATGATGCTCTCACAAATGATGTCTATGGTATGTCATTAGACTCGTTACTTATGTGTGAAAAGAAAATTTTGGATAATCATGCATATGTTTATATCTATTGATTTGCTTTTTTAAAATTTAGCTAGTCTGTTTTGAGCAAGTGGAAAAAGAAAAGAAAATTTTGTAATATACATGGTTTGGAGAATTTATTGGATAGAGTAAAGAAGAGAAAAGCAGAGATTGAAAGGAAATTCATCTACTAAATGGTTCCTTTCAAAATCGAGATATATAAAGTAAATCCGAACTGTCAAGCTACAGTTTTTGTGAATTTCTATTATCTCCTTAACAAAGTTCATGTAGGATTAGGAAACCTTCTAGTAAAGGTAAACTGTTACTACGTTTTTCCTCTTTTCACTCTTCCATCAGTTCTGAAACGAACAAAGCTTACTTTTACCATCTGATAAATTCAATTGCAACTACTGCACTAATAGTTTCACTTCGATGATAAAAGCCATGCCTCTTAGGTTGGCATCATATGATGGTGTATAGAGTTTCTATTGAATCAATTTTGGATTATTTTTTAAAATTAATTTCAACAAATGGTTGGCTCTTTATACTTTAAATGTCATTCTCAAATGCTAGTTCTCTTGGTACATAGTCTTGTCAAATATTGGTGCATTCCAGGAACTTGCTAATTTATCAATGTATTATTTGATCATATTCATGAACTTGCACCTGTTATATCATGTTTCTCTGTAGCTGAGGAGAATTAGAACCAGCAGGAATTTTTAATTTTTTAGTTGTGTCCAATTATACATTGTCTTATGAGTCTATGACATGTGAAACTAATTCAAATGCTCTTCAAGGCATGCCTCATTTTCTTTTTATAGTAAGATGAAACATTCAATAATTATAAATCATCATAATCTCTTCTACGCTTGTCATAGCAAATTGCATCCTTGATAGCTAGAAACTTTGTTTCATACATGATAACTTGTTAGATATGGATCCTTGTTTCTTTTCAGTGATGATAGCTATTCTGATTAGATAAGTAATCTTTTCAGAACGGCAAGTGGAGAAAATCGACCCCTTGCTTAAGTGGGTCAAATCAGAATTTGGCTTTATGCCTATTGTGTACACGAGTTTTTTCGGTGGCAAGCAAGAGGAAGGTTTGGTGAATGCAATAGAAAATGTTCTAAAGAAATCTGATAACTGTGAATTAGCAGTAATTGATGCAATTGCTTCAGCAGCCCATTCTTTAACAATTGCAATTGGAATCAGTCGAGGGAAACTGGAAATAGAAGAAGCAATTGAATTGATTAGACTTGAAGAAGATTTGCAGGTTCTCCATCTCTCTCTCTATCTCTCTGGACTATCTTCTGTCCTGCTGCATGCTACATGCTATATTGCTCTGTGATTTAATACTGAATGTTTTGCAGGTGGATAGGTGGGGCTTAGTTGAAGGTGGACATGATGTAGATATTGCTGATCTGAGGGTACAAATATCCTCTGCTGCTGTGTTCCTTGGTCTTTGTAGGTTTTGAACTCTGTTTACAATTTGTAACTCAAAATCCAGCTTATTATTTTTTTTTCCCTTGTTGGTTGTAGATCATAAAATACATGCAACTCCAAAAGTTTTGTGAGAATTAGTTGCCAATAAGTGGCATAATAATTAAATTATTAATGGAAGTTAAACCCAATTTTCCTCTCTAATTAAGAATGATGCTAGTATTTGATAACATGGATGGGACTGCGATTCGCAACTGAGCAGAATGTCCTGAAAGTGTTAGATCAGTCTAACATTATGGAAAAACTGTGGCTTATCTCTTTAAAGAAAGTCAAGCAAGCAATACTGGTGTTAATTACATGTCTTCTTCTTCCTCTCAAATGGATGTTGGAATGGAAAATATCATCCTGTAATTTGTCCATATACCATATAGGTGATTGCTGATGCTCTGATAGTTGGACAATCGTAATTTACATTTTTTTTTTTTTTTTTTTTTGTGGTTTTAAAAAATAGTATCTTGAGATCAATTCTAGTTCAACGGTCCTCTTTGCAGCACAGCAAGCATAGCGGTGGCTGTCTATGAATGTCACAGTTGCAACAAGCTGTATCACAGTCATTATTGCATCCTACAACAACTATAGGTTCCTCGTCAGACATGATAAATATCATCATACAAATAATTTACAGGGTTTGAAGCTCTAAGAAGACTTGATAAATAAATTTCCCTGGTTTTTCTTCTCTCTTTTCGTCTTCGTCTTCTTTTGTTTTTTTGGGGACAAGGAGTTGGACATACAAATGTAGTTTGAGGATTGTCAATATGTAATTTGATAACATAATTCATAAGAGACTATGTGAGTGTTACTATTATTATTGTTTTTGTTGCATTATCTCTTTTATATTTTACATAACTATATGAAAGATACATATTACAGAATACAACTATGACATAACAATCTGAATTAATACTCAATAGGGTTAGCACCATAAAAGTCATAAATCAATTTAGTATATAGGAAGACTCAAATTTGGATTACCTGTTATAGTTACGACTTGAAACGGCAGTTGTTGTTTTTTCAGATGCTGAGAAGGATCCATGAAAAATGATTTCCTCATGTTTGCTTGAATGCTGTTTTTTCCTATAAACATAATGAAAATGAGAACAATTATCCAAGTAATTCCTGACAACTTCATTTCATCAACAAAACACAAGACTTGCTGCTTAAAATGATGAAATGTTTTGTCATTTGCAAAGGGTTTAAATAGGTGTTGTCTTAAGTTCCAGTTGAGACCTAACCTGTTATTGATAATGATCCAAAAACTATATTGAATGTTTCTTGCATAATGTCTTTCCAGATATAACAACAAATCATTCTAAAACTGTGTTGAGTTGTAACATTTATTCTATGGTCAGTTTATATTGTTATATCCCTTTCCAGGGGTAGAAAATTGAGTCATCACAATCTTATGCATCCATGATGTTACTATTTTTTAGTACTACTCTTTAAGTATTCTTATTCTTGTAACTCTAAACGAACCCACCATTTTATTATTGAATGCCACCTAACCACGGAAATCAATTATGCCAGTGTCCTCCAAATTTTTACAATTAGCTTTTGAATTTTTAACTTCGTCACATTTGACTGACTTGTATACTTGATGAAATTCAACCTCGTTAATCATACATGTTCTATTTAATCGCCTAACTCTATCAATGAGGGGCTGAATTTCAACAATTTTTCAAGTTAGAGGGTGAATGTCAAAAGGTGAAAAAGATAATCTTGCTGCTTTCGAAAAAACAAAGAGATGATCTTGCCCATGGAAATCATACTGATGCAGGGGAACCTGGATTTACATATAATCGAACCTGATTGATGGATTGATTTATTTCTTACTAAATTGCATAATCTGCTCCATAATGTGGATAAATTTCCTAACCCATAAACCTACCACTCTTAACCCAGCAGGATAAGCATCTGAAATTTCACGAAGCTAAACTTTTACACTGATGCATTCCCTATAGAAAACATAGGTAGCTGCAGCTTCATTATAAAATTCATCAGTTTAGCAATAGTATCATTCCAGCAAGAAATTTCTTAACCCATAGTAACTGCAATTTTTGCTGTACCCATCACTGTATATTCATTGCATTACTCTGACTAACTATCAACCAAATGCGTACCAATGAATATCTCATATTATGAAAACCATAACGAGATAAAAATTTCTATAAACATTTTTTTCTGCATAGATGCCACGCTCCAATTCAAAAAGGTTGTACAAAACAATTGATGCACATATTATTATAGAGTTGAAGGGTCCTCCAAAATAAATCCTAGAATACTTTGTCAGTTGCGCATCTTCATAGGTTTCTTCAATCAAACACTTATGCTAGCTGGAGCTGCTTGATGTGCATGATTTGCTTTCCAGGGTTCAACCCTTTAGGACAGGCACGAGCACAATTCAATATTGTATGGCACCTGTAAAGCTTAAACTCATCATTTATTGCCTCCAATCGCTCCTTGGTATATTCATCACGGCTATCACTGATCCACCTGCTTGCACCAGCAAAATAAGAGAAATCAACCCTCTGAATCAACTCAAGCAGTGCCCTTTTGAGAGCTTACAGTTTTGTTGCATGAACAATCCAGCAAAACATTAGCAATCCCTCAAGTTGTGAAATGCAGGAAAATATTATTACTTTTCCTAGACAATGTATTTCCTAGAAGCTATGCTCATGTCAACAAATTAGACTAATATCAGGTGTCCAAATTAAGTTTCAAAAAGTCATCTTGTGACAAAATGAACAAAAACTAGACTTATTTCACATAAACATTTCAAGATAACATTTGTAAAAGCAAAGTCTTTTTGAGGATAAGAAAGGAAAAAACAAATCCAGCAAATGAGAAAGACAATTAACCAAAAGTCCAAAACTAAGACATTTCCATTTACTAACATAACATATCATGACCTACCAAAGCAAATGGCCAATTTGTTGATAATGAAATCAACTGTACTATAATAGAATGGATTGCTAACCCAAAAACAGAACACCCACAAGAGCCGTTCTTTAAGAAATTATCAAAGAATTAAATACAACATGCTAAAATTGGCTCAAAAGAATTTCAAACTTTTTTTCCCCCCACATAGAATACCCACAAGCCTCAAGCTTTATAAAGCAGAAGACAATTATGCATCATCGAAGCAATGATTATCAACTTATCATCAATCAACCAACAAATATTCTAAGGTTAATTAAGTTTACGAACGCTGAAGTATAATCAAATCAACAACACGTTCGGTTCCAAGATCCAGAGTAACATCACTTCTCACTCCTTCATCCATTCTGTTTCTCTGTATTTGATTATTCATAACATTATTGCATCATCACAACTTGATTCTACCCACCAAATAAATTTCTTCGTTTCCCCATGGTCCCAATATAACACAACCCCTAAACTCCTACACATCCTAACTCCTCAAAAAAGCTGTCACAACTATTCACCACAAACAATGAGCTAAAACAAACAAAATGAAGAATACCTCATTAAGATAAATTCAAACACAAGGGCAAAAAGACTAATGAAAACCAATAAAATTACCTATTAGCATGGAGCAAAGCAGCCGGGCCCAAGTAAGACTCAGGATTCCACCAATAGCTTGGGCAAGATGTGCTACAACAAGCACACAATATACACTCATACATCCCATCAAGCTTAGCCCTATCTTTCTTACTCTGAGGAATCTCTTTCCCAGGAACCGGAGGGGGGTTCTTTCTTTTAAGCCAGGGCTCAATACTCTTATACTGATTATAGAAATTAGTCATATCCACAACCAAATCCTTAATCACAAACATATGAGGCAAAGGAGTGATAGTCGAATTAGAGCCAGACGGAATCTTCGTCAAGCAAGCAAGTCCATTACAACCATCGATGTTCATAGCGCAGGAGCCGCAGATTCCTTCTCGGCAAGATCGGCGAAAAGTGAGGGACGGGTCGATCTCATTCTTGATCTTGATAAGAGCATCCAAGACCATAGGTCCGCATTCTTTGAGATCGATCTTGTAGTCCTGGAGTTGGGGCTTGGCCGGATTGTCGGGGTTCCACCGGTAAATTTGGAAGGTCTTGATATTGGAACCGGACGCAGCCTTTGGTTCCACCTTCTGCGCTTCAACTTCGGAGGCGTGAAAGCGTGCCGGAATAAACCTAGAGGTAAACGCCGGCGACGAAGAAACCCTGGCGATTGAAACTCCCTTCCTGAGCAACCCAGTTGCCATTGTTGCTGCAAATTTTTTCTTTTTTCTGCTAGAGAGAGAAAATGAAGATTGCAAAAAAAATAAAAGCCTGGTTTTTTTTGGGGGAAGGAATTGAGTAGAACTTAGAAGGGAGGAATGAACTAATAATAGAAGGGTAGTTTAGGGATTTTGGCGGTGGAGAAATTAGAAGTAGGGGCTGAAACATGGTATACGTAAGTGGGTATTTATCGGAAGGCGTGGATGAATTTGGATGCGCAAGTTTTGTATGACGTGGCAGATTTTGGCTCGTTAAATGATGGAAAGCAGTCATCTTCGTATAGGTTTGTTGTTTGAGAGGGCGTGTGCTAACCATGGTCTGATCCATTTGCGACTAAATTTTTGTTTAACTATAATTAAGTTTAGTTTATTTTTAATTAACCAATGCTGTTTTGATTGGTATAAATTTGTAGTTACTCTTTGTTAAAAGAAAAATAAAATTACTGGGTTATTGAATTATTAATATGGGCTTCTTTTTTTTTCTTTAAATGAGGATGCATGATTGCTACTTTCACTAATGAAAAATAGTACCAGTAAACCAAAATCTAATGGATACCAGATAATATGTGATTCTTCTCACACAAAAATCATTAACCATTTTAATCTTTCTACTACGATCACAAAAAGCGCCTAGCCTAGCTTCATAAATTGGACCAACAAATTAAGGACTAAGTAAGTTATATTGTTGATTTATTATTTGGTTACATGCCGGATCCAATGGAATTGTGTTAATAAATTAGGTTTAAATCTAATTAAACCTAATAATCTTAGATGTTTATCACATTTAGATATTTTTATCGTACTTAACAAGTAGTTTCAAGGTATTTAGGACTATAAAAAAACTCTTTTGGATAAACATGTAATAAAATATTACTGTGATATTAATATTTATCGTCGTCAACTAGTATACCTATTCTTTTTTTTTTTTTTTTATAATTTCTTATAATTTGTGTAAAATATTGATTAAAAAATTCTATAAAATATTTTTTGAATTAATAAACATTAGTTTATCTATTAATTAATAAAATATTTATTTATCGATAATTTAATAATCTCTATAAGTTAATATTTTTTTCCATGATATGTGATCATGGTTCGTTATTTTTCCGCTGAAATCACCTTGGTGGAACATGTGCTACAACTTAAAATGTACAAGCTATGAATAAAATCTAGTTACAAACGCATTGATTGCTAGGGTATTTGAATTATGTAACTAAATAATCATAAAATATATAGCCTACGATAAATATAGTAAAATTAGTTGCAATTAATTATAATTTCCTACACAAACAAAAATGATTTAGTTTAGGTTTAATGTAGGTTGTGTAGTTAAAACATTGGTGTTCAACTATCAAATATGCAATGGATGGTGGAAATTAAGGTGATAATTAGAAAGTAACAAGAAGAATTGATAGATGATGTTATAAGTTGTAGCAAATTGATTAGTAGAAAGTAGAAAGAAACAGAAGAGAGGAAATTAAATTAAATTAAATTAGTTAATTAGGTACTTAAATGAAAACAAACATGGATTATTAATATCCGCAAGTGTCTTAACCTTAACACCCTTAATACTCGCTCTTATTGTTTTTTTGTATTCTCACAATTTTAGCTTCTGGCTTCTCTCTAATTCTTTCTTTGTTCCTCTTGAAAAAAAAAATTAAAAATTAAAAAAAAAAAATCTTTGTCTCACTCCTCCTGCTTTCTCTCTCTCTTTCATTCTTCTTCCTTCTCCTCACAATTTTCTTCTTTTTTTTTTTTTTAAATATATATATATATATATATATATATTTTCTTTTAATTTTTCCCAGAAGGAGTTCAGGGTAAATCTTTCATGGCCACGGTATGTTTTTTTTTTTTTTTTTTCTTTCTTTCTTTGGGTTCATATACGTAAATATCTGAATTTTGAAGGGAAGAAATTATGAATTCTCCTATTTTCTTCGATTTTGATGCATTGAGCATCTGGTATTTCAGTTTTTGACAATATATCATTGATCAATTAAAATTGTAAACATGTAAATAGTTGATTTACATTTGAAATAGTTTGGAAAGAAATTTTTGTTATTTGATCTGTGGCAATAAAGAACTGTAAAAAAAGCTGATAACTTGAAGGATCATAAAATGATAATATGAATAAATATAATTAATTCCATGCTTAATGTGATAAGTTGAAGGATCATAAACTCAAATGCATGGTCTCAATTTTTTTATATTTTTGTTTTCCCAATTTTGTTCTGGTAAAAAATTTATGTAATGGTAAGGTATAAAATGTATTAATAGGACCTTCAATTTACAAAAACAATTTGTGGGGCAAGAACATTTGATACAAATATGACATAGATAGCATAACATGATTATTAAATGAAAATCCGAAATGATAATGTAAGTTAAAAAAAATGCAGCAGGATAAGGGTCGGCCTTTGCCGAAATTCGGAGAATGGGATGTAAACAATCCTGCATCAGCAGAAGGATTTACTGTAATATTTAGTAAAGCCAGAGATGAGAAAAAATCAAATGCAGCAGGAGGGGCTGGGGCTGCCTCACAGAGGAACAATAATCTCCAAAAAAATGATGCTAACTATCAGGATCCTACTGCGGTATTCTTTTTTCCTTTTTCTTTTTTTTTTTTTTAATATTTATTCAAAACAGATACTATATGTATATTTTCTTTCTTTTTTTTTTTTTTGGACGCAGAAGAAGTGGTTTTGCTGTTTCTGATTTAACCAACTGTGTGGCTGGCAGCATTGGAAGTGAAAAATTAATAACCAAAAAAAAAAAAAAAAAAAAGTGAGAGACTAATTGGAGCATATTGTGGTATGAAAGTTTAAAGCTTTCAATTCAGATTGGGAAATTGGGACACAAATTAAAATGCCTCACTTCTTCCCCAAATGTTTATTCAATCTGTTTGTTTTAGGTGATTTCTTTCATGTTCCCCCACCTCTCTTTCTTTATATATTTAAAAATCTTTTAGGACAAAAAAATTATTGATTTGTCATAATTTCCATTGCTTTGATCCCCCAATGTTCATATAATTAAAGTCCATAGATGTTTGTATTCAGCTCAGCTATAACTTTGTTCTGATTGTAGATTTTTTTTTTTTTTTCTTTTCCTTAATTTGTCTATATGTTATATGACTCAACCAATTGTTTGAATGCAAATATGCTGCAAATTAACTATCAATTTCTCTTAGCTTAATTTCATTAATTTAGCACGACCTAATAACCAATCCATCAATTGATAGATTAATTAAGAGACATCTACCATGTAATTAACAAATAAAGGATTAGTTTTCCCTCTCAACTTGGCTTACAATGTCAATTTGTTTCAAATTGGACCTGTGGTGATAATTTTTACTATTGGTGTTTTTCTACATGTACCAATTTTCATCTACACATACCATTCTGAAGCATTTTAATGATAACTAAAAATTCATTATGGCCAAATTGAAAACGTGACATAAACTTACATATCATCAATGAATTAACCATCAATTGAAAGCATCTAATAAATTGAAATTGGTTTAAAATGATACATGTTAATATATGATTGGTAATGTTTTAATTTTAGTATATTAAAGCTTCATTTAGGAGTAGGATTAGTTTAACTCAAAATGACAATTCAAAGTTGTTTTTGGGGCATATTGTTCTCGTGTCGAGTGCCAAATTAACCACTTATCCGTTAACTAACCATGTTATTTAGCTTATGAAAATAGTAATTAATTACAAGCATCCATAAAATTAAAGATGAGTAAAAATCAATAACAAAAATATGATCTAACCCACATCAAACCCAACAGCAGTTGGACGAAAATCTAAACACACATTTAATTAAAAACAAACAGCATATATAGGTAACATCTATAACACAAATACATGAATTAATCAAGTAGAAGAAACAAGAAACAAAACATAAAACAAAAAGTTGAATTAATAAGAAATGCCAGTTTAATTATTGGAGAAGGAGAAGCAGCAGATTTTTTGTGTCCAACATCTCCAGGATTACGGGAAGAATAATCCTGTTCAGGTTCCAAAACCTTAACGATGAGTTTCTGTCCTTTATAGCAATGTCCTGAAACTCCACTCATGAAGTAGAAAAATCCAGAATGATTAAGATCGTAAATTGTATTTCCAGTGTTGGAGAAGAAGATTGGCCGACTCGATTTGCACTCTTTGTACTCATCTTCAGTTACCTCCATTACTGAATCCTTCTTGTATATAAATCCTGCGTTCATGCATTAATAAATTCAATGCATTTAATTAATTAAGTAAAAAAAAGTGAGGACTTACTGACAGAATCGCCGATTTGGAAGCGATTATGAGAAGCCCAGTGGTTGAAGAACGCGGTGTCGTTTTGAGGAGGAACAGCCCAGCCTTTGATACCTCCAACTTGGTATTCAAAGGAAGAGACATAAGAGAAAATGGTTAAGAAGAGGAGAAGGATTAGTTTAGTGTTCATAATCATGGCGTAAATGGAATCCATTCATTAATTGAGAAGAAGCTTTGCTAATTATGCTCTGTGCGTTTAGTAGGGCTTTAATTTATTAAGTAGAGTAGGTAGTTTTTTTTTTTTTTTGGGAGTTACAAGAGAGGAAATGGAGATAGTGGGACTTAGATATGGGTTTATTTTCTGTTTCTTTTTTTTTTTTTTTTTTTTTTTTTTTTTTTTTTTTAAGGGATAAATATAAAAAGAAATCTTCTAATTTTGAGTGTTTTAAAACTTTACAAATTTGGATATATAGTTTTCCAATTTACATAAAAATAGTTTATTTTACAATATATCTTCTTAAAAACTCTCTTATAGTTTGAATTTTTACTTAAAATTTTATATGTTGATTTATTAAAATACAATGAATCTTGGTGTCAAAGCATAACAAATTTGAGAAATAGATTATATTTTTATTAATTAATAATTGAAAAAAATGGAAAAAACACAATATATATATATATATATATATATATAAATGCCAAAAAAAAAAATCAAATATTCAAATATTGACAAAAAGTTAAATAGTAAAAAATATTGAACGTTGAACATAGATTAAATTAAAAACTTAAAATTCATAACCCGTGCAAAACATAATTTTTTTTAGTGTTTATTATTTCAAATAGTTTATTTATACAAATTTCCGATATTTTTTTTAAAACTTTTTTCTTTTCTTTTTCATTATTGATTAAAAAATGGATCTTCTCCCGCCCAAGGTCAAACGGGAGAGGCCTGTTGAGTAAATCATAGCCTTTGTTTTAATCTCAATGGCTAGGATTTAGCTTAGTTGATTATTTACTTATACCATCCTTTCTCTCTCTCCATGTCCTCTCTCTACTCTCTCTCTCTCTCTCTCTCTCTCATACGACATCTCTCTTCCTTCTGCTCATAAAATTATCTCTGTACTCTGACTATAGAGATGGATTTGGGTAAGGTCTAATGGTTTAATCCGATTGTTGTCGTTGTGGTTGTTATTGATGATCAAAAATTGAAAGGAGAAGTAAAAGATAGTTGATTGTTGGAAGTGAGGTTCTAATGGTTTAATCCAATTGTTGTTGTTGTGGTTGCCATTGATATCTCATAAGTTTCTATTTAAATCAAAAGAAATTTTTTTTTATAAAATTAAAAATCAGAAACACCAAGATATATTAGTTTTGTTTTTCGAAAGAAAGAGATACATCCATATGTTTACAGAGCAAAAGTTATCCTTCTGAACATACAAAAAATTGGATTTAATTAGGACAATTGAAAATATGTGGTGCATTGAAGAACATGGTTTCTTTTTTTTTTTATCTCTTTATCCCCGTAAAATAACAATTTAGTCTCCAAACTTTACTTGTATAATTTATTTAATAAAAAAAATTAACTATTCAATATTTTATTTTGATATTTAAAACTAAATTAATTTAAAATGACACATGTTAATATATTGTTGACGACTTTTCAATCCCGTCAACTTTTATTCTAAAACAAAAAAATGCGCATCAATTTATGAATGTAATGCATTTCTTTTTGAATTAATTTGATCTCAAATATCAAACTGCAAGAATCAAACTACTCTTATAGCTCATCCTTTTGCTCAAATATCATAATAAACTCATTTATACTTGCGAAGGTGTGCAATTTGAAGAACTTGGATAATTTTTTTTTTTTTCTTTTTTTCTTTTTTAATAATAGATATCTCCTACCGTGTCAACAAACTCGTTCTTAAGTTTACCTTAAAAAGAGCCATAAAAGAATAATAATGGTTTAATTAGTTTCTTCCTTTATTATTAAATATATATATATATATATATCTTCCTCTCTACAATTAGTCAATATGGAATATGTCAACTCGAATAAAGTAATTATAATTTTCGAATTCTTCTATATATACATAAAAAAAAGGGAGGTATAAAACTACATTTTTAAAATAGTTAAATTGACACCATCACAACTATAGAATTTCAACATCCCTTGGATGGAGTGTCTCAGGATCAGAATCAGTTTGCTTTGCTCTGCTTTTATTGAAAGAAAGATATCTAACAATCGCACTTGTTGATCTTCCAATTGGCCGACTGCTTCCATTCTTCTCCGCCAATTCTACTGATAATTTGTTCACTAGATTTTGGAAATGTCTTCTTGATGTTGGATATCTTGATATTGATTTTGTTATCCCTTGTAGCCTGATATTATTCCGATTAAACCATCAATGTAGACAATAATATCTGCAAACCCTTAATTGCCTCGTCAACTTGGTATTTTTGGATAATTTAGACCCTGACTAACTAATTGTACAACTACAGAGGCAAATTAAAGGCCAAACTGAAGTACTGAAGATATTTAAGCAAGTACAAGGACCAAGATATAAATTTTGCCAGATAAAAACATATGTAAGAGTTTTTTTTCTTTACCTTCTAGCTAGTGCATCAAGTTCAGCTCGTCTACGCTCAGACTCAGGTGCTGGACCAATATTGGCGCTTTTCAATTTCACAGGATCACCATTCAATAGCACTAATTTGCACAGATAATTCTCTTCTTCCTCCGACAAGTTTTGTGCTTTAATTTGGTCTCTCATTATAATAAAAGGGTTAAAAAACCAATCAAAGAATGCATCTTTTGGCCTGTTTTTGCTTGTTATTTCAGTATGATTGTCACCTGCATCAATGAAAGCACATATCACATGAGAAACTTTAAGCTGTTCAAGCAAAATAACAATAACTGAAACAAGAGAAAGAATTTACTCACTAAGCAGAATGCCCTCTGAACCCGCTTTCACAGAGCGCACAAGTGCCTGAAGAAGGCAATAAGCTGGTAAACCAATGCTAATCACCATCCCACCTTTATTGGAACTCGCCTCTTCAATGTCTTGTGGTGTTATTAATCCTTCCGAAACAAATTTTTCTCCGTGCTGTTGACATTCCTTAAATAAGATATCAAGCATCTGCAGAAATGGTGAACAAAGGATTCAAAACTCTATGTGTAATGTGCCATATCTCATTCATAAAATAGGCCAAAGGGGAATATTGTATTGTAATACCGCAAATGGTTTTAGATCCACCATAGGTGTAATTGACTCTGATCGCTTAAGCGAACCCCGCTTCGAAATTGAGGCTGCACGAGATGTGCTCCTTGACAAATCAGTTTTCCTCCGGTACTTTGGCCTATAGATATCAGAAATGTACAGAACTTTGTGAGAGTACATACATATAAGCACAATATCATAACTCTAAGGTGTTTGAGAAAAAAAAAAAGACACCTCGGGAAGCAAGATCCTTCAGGCATGTCTAAAATGTCGTTGCTGTATTCATCATAAATGGACCATGATGCAACAATGTAGCGAAGGCCGAACCAAAATGAGGATTCCTGGAAATCAAAGGCAACAAAATTAACAACTAGCTTATCATGCTCATTTACTAATTC
The DNA here is from genome assembly GCA_039660915.1 of Euphorbia tirucalli. Taxonomy (NCBI): domain Eukaryota; kingdom Viridiplantae; phylum Streptophyta; class Magnoliopsida; order Malpighiales; family Euphorbiaceae; genus Euphorbia; species Euphorbia tirucalli. Next base: position 11,426,775 of record CM077638.1, read on the forward strand.
ATGTGAAATGAAGTTAACACAGACAAGACCAGAATGGATGTAAGATTTTGACCTGATACACGATCACGCCAGCATAAGCACCAAGGAAGATGCTGGATACCATGGAGCCTAAAACTGCTCCAGCAACAGCTAATGGCCAAAGAATGATAGCAAGGCCTGCAAATGGTACACATATTGTTTCCAAGAAAGGGCCTTCCCTTCCTATGAGGTCATGAAACAAACGATGCCACCCCTTAAAAAGCATGTATGGGCTTTTGCAGAGGGCAATGATCGAGATGAGCGGGAAGTCGCACATGATACCAAGTAAGCTGGCTATAAGAGCACCTGGAAGATAAAGCAATCTGCAAGAGTAATGATGGAAAATTGCATGTAAACCAATGTCCATTGTTAAGAGTGCAAAAATCAAAGCTTAACTAATGTACCACAAAGGAAACAGTTTCAATCGAATAATTTCTGCTTATTAGGTGTTCTTGAGCTAGAGAACTTCTAAAGCTAATTCTATCATCTTATAAGTAGTTCATGAATGAAAGTAGAATTGTTTGGAAACTAATGGACTTTGAGAGGGATATACTAATGTCGAGAAAAGGAAAAACAAGTCAATATAATTAATTCCTGAAACCATTTTCAGATTTTATGAATAGAAAGGAGCAGAGATTTTGAAAGGGAGTGATAGAGAACGGGTTATCCTGTGAAAGAGGGTTGAGAGTTAGTTCTTGTAGCAGGATGAGGTGAGGGTTTTTTGGGTATCTTGAAAGGGTATAAGCAGAAGTTAGGGAGAAGGGCTTAGGTATTGAGTAATCTGTTATGATTTCTGTTTGGCTGCTTTTGCAGATGGCTCTGCTTCGGTAGAGAGGGGATTGAGCAGTAGCTCAATTCAGTTATCTTTCCACTGTTTTCCTTCTTACAGTTCATATTCTATCACCTATTATTCATCAATACATTCTCTATTCTATTATCCATTCTACTCTACTTATTTTGATTATGTTTGTCTATTTGATTTGCTTGTTGTGGTTAGTTGTTTATCTTGAGTCTCTATTAGGGACACAAAAGTCGTTTATCTCACAGAATTTTGAGTTTACTAGGCCGCAACTTCTGGACATGTTGTTCAAGTCTCATGTTGTAAGCCATTACACTTGCAAATGAGTTGTCGACCTTGACACAGAAAAAAACTGCTTTACAAAAGAAGAACACGAAGATGAGAGAAAGGCTACATATGATAGACAAGCTTTTGCTAATCCTTGCAAAATGGAGAGCGTTGTCAAGATGTCCCATCTCAGATAGCTAAGACAATCCTCTCCCTTCGAGGTATATTTTGAAGCACAGTAGGGCTCAACTTTGTTACAGACTGCAGCCGCTCCTCCTAGTGTGATGTATGCCCACCCACAAATACTTAGTCTAACAACCTTCATGCTAAATGTTCAGCTTTGGGGTTGAGAGTAAGGTGGGTGAATTATATATCTCTGACCAACTAGCTAATTAGTTAGCCAACGTTCTCTTTGCAAGTTTTACAGAATCCTCCTCTTATAAGGAACAAGTTGGAAGAAGAGTTATGCTCAAGTTTGCCAATATCTGTGAATCACCTTATCCGACCAAGTATCAACTATCCTCAAAAACACCCAGTCTATCAGCAGAGTTATGCTCAAGTTTGCTACTACTTGTGAATTACCTTATCCAACCAAGTACCTACTATCCTCAAAAACATCCAGTCTATCAACAAAATTGCATTATTGCTTTTTCGAATACTTCTGCGTTTGTAAGTTAGGTGTAATGCAGACTAATCTCTGGTCAGAGAACTAAAACCAACATAGCAGCAATACGTAGGATGATTTAGAGTGCTATTTGTACTCTTAGGTTCTCAAGCTACAAGGTATACATCCAGATGTGGTGGTCAATTGACTGACTACCTGAATGTAAGCAAATTTAACCCACTGTGAAGCAACCAAGCATGAACGCTCTTGTAGCTTTGTGATTGAACTTAGTTTTTTAAGTGAGCAATAGTTTGCACTTAAAACCGCAAACATCAGGTGCTCAAGAGTGCCCAAGTTTGGGAAGTTTGAAACTAAAACATACTGCTAACTGGAATATTATACTCCCATGTATAATTACTTTTTCTAGTCAAGAAATGGAAAAATACCTGACTAAGCAAAACTAGTTTCTTGTTGTAAATATTCTGAAGAAGAACATAACGAGAACCGAACAAAAAAATGAGGGAAGAGGAGAGGAGTCAGAACCTGATTTCATAATATTTCCTATCTGCAGGTTGTTGTCTTTGCAGATCATCCATATATGAGAAATAAGAATGATAACAAAAATCATGGAAATCGCGGACAATAGTGCAACTCCTTTTGACAGTATCCCAAGTTCCATCCTGTAAACACACAAACAGCGAATCAGTAACAACAGAAGGAAGAGAAACAGAATCAGTAAATAACAAAATCATTAGTTAAAGATATGAACGCATAAGTAAATAACAAAATCATTAGTTAAAGATATGAACGCATACATAAAAGCAGTGGAAAATCTCATTGCTCTTCCCTTCCCCAACGGCATCAAAAGTGGCAAATACAGGCGAAAGAAAGCCATACAAGGCTCCACCTACAATACTTCCAACAATGCCAACCACCAGCCAAAGTATCAAAAGAGCTGGCAGGCATATGCACAGAATCATCTTCAGAATTGGGCCCAATAGTTTGGCTCTGCCAGTTACAAAAATTAAAGAAATGAGAGAATTACTAGAAACAGCTATTTACATGAAAGTTTAGGGTCAACCAAAGCACCTCAAAATTGAATAATATGTCCAAATCATATGTAATGGCCAAAGACCCAACATGATAGCAGAGTTTCCAATTGCCATAATAAGGCATGCTACTGGGCAGAAAAGGATACCTGCACTTAGATTTTTGACAGAAAAAAGGTAGAAAACATGAACATTCATATTCAAAATTGGAACATATTACTCAGAAACTACTTTGTTTAATTAAGGAAAAGAAAGCAAAATCACCAGAAGAAGAAAGTAAAAGGAAAACTGACCTTTAATATTACCCAGAAGCAGAAGCCCGAAGAAGAAAGGAATAAAACAGATGAAGTTCCACAACGAAGCCAGACATCCTTTTGGTGGCTCCATATATCTTCTTTCTAGTAGAGTTTCTGAACTACAAATTCAACTAATCAGATCTCTACAATTTTACACACACCCATCTCAAAAATGCTACCCTAACTGTTCCCTCGAACCAAAAAGACTCCAATCGTAGTGGCTAAGCAAGTATTAAAGAACTCGACCCAAGAAAAAAAGATAAGGAAAACCCACTTGGCAAATACACCCAAAGATTAAAACTTGCTTATCTTCAGTAGGAAATGGCAATTAAAAAAAAAAACATATACAAGAGGTAATTCTCTCTTCCAGAAACCACAGTTAAAATCTTTATGGACTTTGGAATTTGAATGAGCAAAAAGTTTGAAAACCACAGCCTAAGAGGATTGTCGATTTAACTACAATTAACGGTTAAAAATAACCGTCGTTTAAGGATTCAAATTGAGATTGTCTGCCATAACAATTAGTGCAGAAATTACAATCAGAAGAAGAAGAATAAGAATAATAATCCTGTACCTAATGCTTAAACTAAAAGCAAAGCAAGCAAGGTGGGTTGTGCCACAATTTACAATACAGTGTTGATGCTCGTGCGAAGACACGTGTCTGTTTGGCTACGCACAAATTTAAAAACCAGACGAACGTTTAGTAGCACACAACACAGATTGCTGCTACTTTGTTTTGTTTGGTTGTGTTCTGCGTGCAACAAGTTTCTTTAGCAGGTAAAATATGTGTTTAAGGCCGCAAAATTCCTGGGATTAAGACATTCAAATTGTTTGTTAGATTCATAGGTGTGCTGTCTGTTTCTTTTTTTCTTTAATTATTTATAGAATGCATGTAGAGATTTTAATCTTTAGACAAGCAAGAAAAAACAAAGATTCTACGATTAACGACTGTCATTTTCATTTTTCGTCTTTATTAGTGAAGCAGTTTTGAATATTACTTCTTAATTTATGTACCATTTTCTATTGACAACACTGCTCTTTCATTATTAGTAATTTATTTTGCATCAAATTTCAACCAAAAATGAACTTAAAAAAAACAACGATTTCTGCATCAATTTGTGTACATCAAATGTCATGAAATTTGTTTTGCATCACTTGCCCTTGGAACAAAATTTTTATAAGATTCAATTTAATTCATTTAACAAACTAATTCAATTGCTAATTAGACTAATAAAATGTCTGTAATTAACTACTTTCAATTAATTTCTTACAAAATCATGTTAACTTTGGCCTGATTTTTAATTTTTACATCGCAGGCTACTTTTAATAATTAGATAATTCAATTTTTATTATTTCCAAACATGTAATTTGATAAAAATAAATTGAACTGAAATCGAAGTTTGAAGTACACTAAATGTATTATTATTATTATTATTATTTCTCACCAAAGCTGTTAATTTATTCATTTTTCCTACTTAAAGAAATAAATAACATAAATGACTAAATGTATACCCTTTTTTCTGTGTTATAAAATTTTGAAGTCTAATTATTAAACATTCCATAAGATACTTACAGTTTTTTACAACAAATTGCAGTTTGGTGATATATTATTATTCATAATTTCTTTCCATTTCTTTTAATAAGTTTGTCTGGTTTGTTTGATGTCGGCGGGAAAAGAAGGTAAATCAAATCTTTGTACTTTATAGTCAATAATATTGGTATTTTTTAAATTTTCATTTATGAACCCAATATATGATACGCAATGTTTTTACTTTCTATCTTTAATTTTTATTTTATTTTATTTTATTTTTGTTATCTCTAATTTTATTGATCAGTTGATGTACAATACAACTCGTATACAATTTATTACACTTTAATTTGTGGGCTCACATTGTTGACTTAATAACCGAGAGTTTGATAAAGTAGGCTAAGGGTTAAAATTACCCTTTACACATTTGGAGTGGTTCAATTTTACAATTAATCAATATGTTTTTTCAGGTATGTAATTTATCCTTATCCATTTTAGCATATTTTTTAAATTTTTCTATGTTACACGATTGTGAGCAGACGATGTTTTTGACAGAATACGGACTCTTTTTCGGAAGGTGCGCCTCGATTTCGGACGGGACTTTTCCTTGCGTGGGGCTTTTTAGATTGGAAATTCATTTTTGGAAGATTAATTATTTTATAAAAGAATCGAGACCTAAATCTCGATAAAAAGTGTAGGAGTCGCCACCCGATTCAGCTCGACCGGGAAATTACAGTGTAGCAGAACCAAAGTGAGAACTGACACACTTTTCAAATATCTAGGTTTGGACAAGTCCCTTATTTCATGTCTAATCAAAATAAAATGACCAATGTTCTATAATGACACTTTAAATTGTAAGAATTGATTTTATTGAATAATAACATGCGGCTCGCATACATACATAATACAAAATAAAAGTAAAGAAATAAATATTTAAAAGGCTTACAACCCGATCGAATGAAAAATAAAAACTCTCGGCCTCACAATACAAACGCCTAGATACACGAGAATCTAAGAAAATTTACAATCGCCTAAAATACACGAATTGATCTATTAAATGCATTAAAAATAAAAATAAAGAAATTAAAGTTGCAAAACAGATTGTTGGCACAAATACATAGCACACCACACATAGGACTCAAGTTGGACAGAATTGGGAATTTTAGAGTTCGGTGGCATGCATTTGGGGGTAACCGGGTCGGCCCGGCTGGCCGGCCCGATTAGACCCGGAAAACAGTTTTGAAACATCCCTGTATTTTTGGTTTTGTGAAAAAATTTTTTTGAAAAAATTTTCCGATTTATTTTAATTTAGCATATGAGGTGGGTTGGTTTTCGGGAGAACCGGGTCTCCGTCGTGGTTTTGTTCTAAATGCAAATACACCAAAAAATAAATCTAAGGTCGTGAATGCACACTCCAAAATTCATTTTTGATGAATTTTTTTATTTCTGGATTTTTCTGATTTTTATGAAATTTTTGAGATTTTTATGAATTTTTTTTTTTTTTGGATTTTATGGGTTTTTCCGGATTTTCTTCTTCTAGGTAAGCATTACAGTCGTGCGACCGTAGCTTACCCTTAAGCAGAAATCGCCAAATATTTAAATGAAAAGGTAAAAACTAAGGAAATTTAATAACAGTCGTACGACTATAGATGAGATGGCACGACTGTAATTATAGTCGTCCCCCTGTTCTTTGTGATTTCCAGAAATAGAAACACAAAAAGTTGGATAAAAATGCACAAAATCACACCAATCACCCAGAAAGCAGGGAAATAAGAAGGATTGAAGTGTGTTTACCTATTTGGCGCTGATCCACCGTTGGTATGACCCTTGGCAACGCAATAATCCAAGTGAAATTGCTTCTTTTCCTTGGTGTGTTAAGGTTGCAAAAAGGGTCCAAAAACCCTCCAAAAAGTCACGGATTTGAGCAAGTTTGTGTCTAGAAATGATTTAGATTTCATGTGTTGATTTTAACCTATAATTTCTAATTCATTTTACACATTAATACACTGAAATGAGGAAGAAAAGAATTCAAGAAAGCTTAGTTTTTGGTTTTTCTCTCCTTTCTCTCTTCTTTCCAATTTCTCTCTCTCTAATCTTTCTTGAGATGAAAATTTGCCAAAAGTCCAATCCTTCTCTTCTTTTCTGCCTTTTATCCCCTCTTTCTTCCGGAAAATCTAGAGCATTAAATGCTCAAGATTTTCTCCAATTTTTTTATTCTAGAGATATGGGTTCTGCAACTTGCCCCGATTTGATAGTCGTACGACTGTAATTTAGTTACCGTAGTACGACTATAACAAAATACCGACGACTGTAATTAATTTCGTGGTAATCAAAGCTCTTTTTTTTTTTAGACCTGGAAAATTCCGTGTTCATAGGCTGCCCCTCGTGTAGCTAAAGTCCGATTCTTTGCACGGATTCAGGTACACGATAAAGAACACGGGATCAAAGGTAGTATGCACATGTGTGGCTTGTGGGTTAATTTCATGAGACTTTTGGTAGATAAGCGGTTTCTTATGATCCTTTTTCACATAAGAAAGACGACGGGGAGATACGGCTCTTAGAGCCAAGCGGTTCCTTATGATCCTTTTCACATAAGGAGGACGCCAGCAAAAAACATGACTTTTGAGACTAGATAGCCGCGTATGACCTACCATACAGAGCCATGGTATTTGTAGTGTGCAATTGGTGAATATATTTATTCCTTGATCGATAATTTTGAAACAAAATTTTTGCCCCTTTGATTAAGAATAAATACGGGTAGATGCTTTTTTGTTACCTTTTATAGTCATGTATGACTGAATTTGTTGAAGTGTGTGATAGCCGTGTGCAACTTGGCGCACTCAACGGGCTGAGGCTGAATTTTGGGTTCCGTTTTAAAGTCGTGGTGGACTAAGATTTGTTAGTGTGTGACAGCCATGTGCAACTTGGCGCACTCAACGGACTGACACAGAATTTTGGGTTCTGTTTTAAAGTCATGGTGGACTAAGATTTGTTAGTGTGTGACAGCCGTGTGTAACTTAGCGCACTCAACGGACTGACACAGAATTGCGGGTTTCGTTTTAAAGTCGTGGTGGACTGAGAATTTGTTGAAGTGTGTGACAGCCGTGTGCGACTTGGCGCACTCAACGGACTGAGACTGAATTTTGGATTCCGTTTTAAAGTCGTGGTGGACTAAGATTTGTTAGTGTGTGACAGCCATGTGCAACTTGGCGCACTCAACGGACTGACACGGAATTTTGGGTTCCGTTTTAAAGTTATGGTGGACTACGATTTGTTAGTGTGTGACAGCCGTGTACAACTTGGCGCACTCAACGAACTGACACGGAATTTCAGGTTCTGTTTTAAAGTCGTGGTGGACTAAGATTTGTTAGTGTGTGACAGCAGTGTGCAACTTGGTGCACTCAATGGACTGACATGGAATTTCGGGTTCTGTTTTAAAGTCGTGGAGGACTGAGATTTTATTGAAGTGTGTGACAGCCGTGTGCGACTTGGCGCACTCAACGGACTGAGACTGAATTTCGGGTTCTGTTTTAAGGTCATGGTGGACTAAGATTTGTTAGTGTGTGACAGCCGTGTGCAACTTGGCGCATTCAACGGACTAACATGGAATTTCGGGTTCCGTTTTAAAGTCATGGTGGACTAAGATTTGTTGAAGTGTGTGACAGCCGTGTGTAACTTGACACACTCAACGGACTGACACCGAATTTCAGGTTCCGTTTTAAAGTCATGGTGGACTAAGATTTGTTGAAATGTGTGACGAACTGGTATGACTTGGTATACAGGATGTGTCGAAAATGCAATTTGGTGGAATTGTACTTACAGTGAATTTTTGGTGCTTTTTCTCCGGTTTCGTGCCCCTGGATGAGGCGGACCATTATTAGAAAAATTAGCCATTGACGTGTTGGCCCTGTAAAATCACTGAAATATTTTTCTGTGGGGAACATTAAAGATTGGGTGCTAAAATGGGGTTTAGAAAATAAATAAGGAAATAAGAGAATTTTTCCCCTTTTTACTATTACAGTCGTCCTACTGTATTTGAATTCAACTATAGTCGTATGACTGTAGATGAATTACAGTTGCACGACTGTACTTCGCAGGACAGAAAAAAATAAAAGGGCTCGCCGCCCCTTTCTCTCCCACTTTCTCCTCTTTTCCATTTTCTCACAAAAAAATAACCGATTCCAAACCTCAAATTTAACAAAGATGTTGAAGAAACTCAGGAAGAAAGTGAAGAAACTCTCCACCGACTTGGTTCAGAGACCCGAGAATGCACAGGAGATTCCATTTGTTAGCGTTTCCGATGGGTACGGCCACCCGCGATATGTGGAGCATTTCAGGATCAAATTCGGGTCGGCGATCCCTATTTTACTGGATATGGGTTCTCAATTGTCTTCCCTTCAGGTTGGTACCCGAATCCGAACCTTAATTTTGAGTTTTCCAATATTTTCCCTTTTGCATTTTTTTGATTCGATTTGGCATGATTTACTGCTTTCTGGGTGAATTGATTGAGTAGAATGCATGCTAGGAGTCCCCTGTAGTTCAAAGGAACAAAAAACTAGGAAAAACGAGTTAGAAATTGTGAAATTTGCATGAAATTGAAATTCTATCCGTAGGAGTATGACCAGTCGTGCGACTGTTCATCCATTTTATGAACAGTCGTACGACTGTGGGATGAACAGTCGTACGGCTGACGCCACGCTCGTGCGGCGTTTGCTACAGTCGTATAACTGTATCCTAATTTCCAGATTTTTTTTTAATATAAGGATTAATGATTTATGGAATTTTCTCTATAATATATGCATGGTCCCCCTTTTAATTAATGCTGATTATGTTAATAATTAATATGATAAATTGTGCAAAAATTAAACATGTATGCATTGTACTTCCTGAATATGTAGGATCGGGAGATTTCCAGCTCTGGAAATCTCTCTCTGTTTCGACTCTGGTGGGGCCACCTCCCCGAGTCTATGAGGGCTCGGGTTAGGCTGTTGGGCTTAGAGACTTTTATTTTGTCATTGCCGACGAGCACACCTCACACCACCCATGCCGTGTTGACGACATTGTGCGAGAGATGGGTCTGCACCACTCACACTTTTCACTTGCCTATTGGGGAGTTCACTGTCACTCCCTCAGATTTTGCTACGATTACAGGTTTTGGGTTTGGCGGGACCCCGATTAGATTCAACTGCTATTTGACCCGTTATCAGCTAGTGGATGACTACATCGGCAGACTGATTGGTTGCACCCTCGAGAAGGGGAAGATTCTGTGTTCGAGAGTGGAGGCTTATTGGGCTGCTCGCCCAAACCCGTCTGAGGAGGACGTGGAGAGGTGTACTCAGGCTTACGTGCTCGTTCTGCTGTCCTGCACACTGTTTCCCACCGAGCAGAGTACTTGTAATATGACGCTGCTGCCGACTCTGGTGGATTTGACTGGCTTTCCCTCTTTGGATTGGGCTCGAGCTACGTTTGGGGTAGCTGTACTACGGACTTGACCTGTGTGCCAGGAGGAGGCAGCAGGAGATTTTGGGTTTCTGGCTGGGCTTACTGGTACTATCCTTTTTCCCTTTCTCCTTTTTTTTAACTCTTTTATTAATTGCAGATTTGGGTGTTTGAGCACCGTATCCTGGAGCCGCCGGAGTTGAGGGACGTGTAGGATAACGATCAGCCGACTGTGCTGCGCTCCTGGACACAGGGGTGGCAGGGTATCGGCCGCGACTTGAGGGAGATCCGGCAAGGTCTACAGGACATTTCCTGGCAGAGGGTAAGCAAAACAATTCTCGTTAGTAAGAAAAAATTTAACTTGGCATTTTACTTACCTGTGTTGAAATCTTTATTTCTTTGATTGTATTTTTCCAGCTTCAGCACCACCCGTGGCGTGGTCAGGGCGCCATTTCCCTCATTATGCAGACTTCCATGCGGTATGATGACCCCCGGTTCGTCTTGGAGAGTCCCATATCCCAGGAGTGGTACCTAGGTGAGCGCCTCCGCTTATCAGATCACGTGGACGGCCCTGTTGGCCGGCTTCTACCTCCGCCGCTCCCGCTTACACTGTTTTGGCCCCATTTCACCAATCTACTGTGGATCCTGATATTTTCAGGGATGGATACCGTGCTCACACTGTTGACGGCAATTATCTGGTATTCATCCGCGTGTCTGCTGCCCGTTAAGGGTGATGCACCGGTGGCTCCTCCCAGTCGTCAAGTATTCATTTATTTGTTTTTTTTTTAATGTTCTTCGATTTGTAGATTCAGAGACGCAGGGGGTCCAGTTCTACTCAGCCGACTGGTCTAGCATGCGAGGGTACTGAGACCGCCACTACTGGTGGACATGCCCATGTTCAGGATAGGAGTCATCCTGTGTATACCGGCAACGCTGCGACATCTGCTTCTCAGACTGCTAGAGTGGTCGAGGATCAGCTGATGACAGATCTTAGGACCGGCTTTAGCCTAATAGGACTAGATGGCAACTATGCTTTTAGGGAGCTACCGATTCACCGTGAGCGGCAGCTTGTGTTTGCCCCGGCTGACACCACTCATGTAAGTCTTCTATCTCTTTTTTTTTACACTCTTGTATGTTCTAGATCCCTTAGGCTCAGGTGGAGGATATAGCCTATCAGCACTTGGGCTTGGAGACCTTTCTGGTTCAGGAGAATGCCATTTGGGCTGTAAGCATTCTACAATTCCTTCGTTATTGCATGATTTATGCAATGCATGAATGAATATGTATGTATGTATACATGTTAATTTGTATTGTTATTTTGCAGACTCGAATGCAGATGCTCCAGGATCATGCCAAACAGGCAGCGGCTTCTGAGGCTCGGACCTTGGCTGCGACCCACGAGTTGACCTGGGTGCGGGCTGACATGGCCTGGATATAGGCTGATTTGACTTGGGTGCAGGAGGACTTCGACTCTTATAGGGCTACGCATCCGAGTGAGTCTGAGGAGGATGAGGAGGGAGAGGATGAGAGCTAGATTGGATGTTTTGTATTACACACACACACACACACACACACACATATATATATATATATATATATATATATATATATATATATTTTTAACATTCTAACTGAGCTTCACTTATTTATAACATGAACTTCATTTTCATTATCGTGGGCTTGGATGCAATAACCTACTAATGGATGTTTATGTGTAATGGCACGATGTATGCGATATGAAAGTCTAAGCAGAATATCAAACATGCATAATATCATTACGACGACATCATAATAAGTACGATAGAGAAATTAACAGTGACTCCGGCTTTAGACATCACCCCCTTCTTGTTACCAACATGTCCTTTCATTTTTCCGTGTCAGAAATTTTTCTTTCTTTCTTTTTTTTTTAAATGGTCCAAGAGTCCTGCGTTAGCATTCCAGCCGAATTGATCTCTCCGTATTGATCCGTTTTGAGATTGGAAAGCACACCTTGACAATGTTCATCAAAAGTCGTGAGAACATTGCTGCTGATGACATCCAGTGGTTTGGCCTTTACCTGTCCCTAGTATTAGAGGTTTGTATTTGGGGTATAAAACACTGAATCAGACATGGTTCACTGCGTGCTGTCACCCCGTATGTAGACATTAACATGCAATGACATGACGAATGCATATTGAACATCAAAATTGAATATAAAACATCTACAACATAATGAATGTGGATGCATTAGGAAACTCCAAAGTGTGGCTCTAATTTTGATTGATGCTCCTTCAAATTACCAATATGTCCTTTCGGTTTTCCACATTGGAGGATTTTTTTTTTGCTAACATATGTCAGAGTGTACAGCTGAGCACTGAACTGCATTAATTGATTACCCACTGGATCCTCCAAGAGTTTAACCTCATATGCATGTTTCCAATTCACCTCAGATTCCAACTCAAGCACAGTTCTCAAAGATAAACATAGCATTTAATCCTTCAAAGTATGGCCCCAGAAGATGAAAGAACCACCAGTAATTAGTCACTTCCATTATGGCCGAAGACCGAGTTCTTGAAATGGTTAGTAAATGCAACTTTCTTTTGGATATTGTCGTAACAGGCTTTGCAAGTCCTCCTGTTTACGATTGTTGAAGGGTGTGTAAAACCTGGTTACCCCGACACTGTTGGTGAAGTCCACTAATGCACTACCAGGATTGAAGAAAAGTGGTATGGGATAAAAGAGTATTCTCAATCTTGTATGAGTTGATGATAAACGAAGACTGATTAAATCAGTGCTATAACCATTTGCTTCGTCGTCTTTCTTGTGATGAGATGATGTGAAAAAGTATGATATTGAACAGCATTGGAGCTCAATTTCTTGTTAGAAACCATTGATGGCAAAGAATAAGGTTTCAAAGAATCAGTTCTAGAGAGAAGAATAAATGGGCAATTCATCAAACAAGTGTTCGAGCCCTATATGTAAACGAAAGGAAAAGGGTGTCGAAGGTACGGATAAAGATCGAGATGGGGAGTGTTTTGGGTTTGAAAATGTAGGAGCCCAAATCTTGCATAGGTTGTTTAAAATGAGAAAGTCCAAATTTTTCACATAAGGGGTGCGAAAGATCCAGTGGCGATGGAAATTGAGATGGTGAATCATTCCCGTGTTAATTGTAGCTGCCATATGAGAGAGAAATTCTTCCGTCTGCACTGATCTTTTTTTTTAAAGGAACTAAATCCAAGCCACGGCCACCTCTTGGTTTTCTTGCTGCATTCAAATTCGTGCATGTCATGTGTGCTTAATATGCCTTTTTGGATGAACAATGCATGCGTAATGTCATGTGCACAGGAATGTCATGCAAACAAGATTATACATGCACTACAACTAAGGAATGATTCAGAGTTTTACAATAAGATGGATGGTGAAGGTCATTTGAATTTCTTGGTGGTTGGTGCTTTGGATAAGTTTGGGTTTTTATTTTCGGGGTTTTGGTATAGGGTACTTTCTGGGGTATGGAATTAGGCTTGCAGTTTCATTTTGGGGATCGACTTTGAATTTCAGCAGTAGCCTTGGGTTTGGAATAATTTAGGTATTATGTGGGTTGCTTAAGTTGACATTGTAGGGCAGGGTCAAAAGCATTTTGGATCGTGATTCGAAAGGACCGCTGATCTGGGTCTGTAAATGGCTCGGCAGGGGTAATGCCATCCCATTACTAATTTCTCGCTCAAGCTCACTTTTTAAGAGGGGGTTCAATCAGAGATAGATTCACTTTTAGGTTTCCAATAATACTCAGAATGATGTCATGCATTTTGATATTATGTATATGTTGGATATGTCGTTTCAAATGGTCAAATGCATGCATAATGCCATGTACAAGTAATCATCACATAAGTAAGACGAAAATAAATTTCATTGCATTCATGATGAGTTCAATACATTGCACAAACAAAATGAGTCCCTTGTAAAAAGGGAATCTCCAAGAGGCATTGATCTCATAGAATCCGATTATTTTCCGATTGGTCACCATTTCAGCTTCAGCATCCTCGACCCACTCTTATCAAACCAGACTCTGAAGTTCTTCATCATATTCCTCTCCTCGGGAGACTTGAGAAATTTCTTTGGTGGTCTCCCTAATTGCCCCTGGTTGTTTATCAGAGAAGGTCGAGGTTTCCAATTTTCCATCGTCGACTAGCTTCTGGATCTCCTTTCTTAAAGCAAAACAATCATTGGTCCGATGGCCCAGCATCACATGATAGCTGCAGAAATTATTCCTTTGTGCTTTTCCCGGCTCTACAAATGGCCTAATACTCTGTAGTAGACCCTCCTTTCTACATCTGAGGAATAGCTTGCTTAATGAGTCAGCCCATGGGGAAATGCCTTTTCCGCTACCCACGGTAAGTGAGTTTTTGGTATGCAGTGGAATGGAGTTGGTGCCAACATTCATCTTAAGGGTCCTTTTCAGTTCTATTTCACCAGTCGGCCTTGGCAAACCCGAATCTTAGAGAGAGGGCCTTCCAAGGTGTCGAAGGTGAGTGTTAGCAATCTGGGCATTCTGTTTCTCGTTAGCATCAGTGTGGGAGTCTGAGAATACCGTATTTTTCATTTTCCCTTCGAGTTCTGCCACTCGTGCTTCCAATTTGGTGCACCTTGCTATCAGTCTTTCTACTCTATCAAGATCACCTCCCATCACTTCTCTCAGCATTGCTGCCGCTTCCTTCCTGATCGCCTTTCGAAACTGTGATGAGGCGATATGATCCTTCACGATATCCGTTATGGAATTGAAGTTCATTGGGTCGGCCATTCCTAAAATCTTTTCCCTTTTCCCTCTGATAAGAACACTTATTAGCATTGACGGGTGCATACGCATAAAGAATACCAAATCACAGATGATATAGGCATGAATGCTTGATGGGATATGTATGTGCATGAATGATGAGTTGCATATATGATGTCACGAGGGAGATGATGATGAGGATGAATTTTTTTTTGGACATTCCAAGAACACCCGATGCCATGTAAGAGATAATGCAAAAAGACCACGTGTGGACCGCCACACCAACAGGGGTTCGACGCTTTTGGAGCACCTAGTGAATATCGTGAAATGATCGCGTGTGTGCCAACACACGGACAGAGTTTCGACACCTTGTAGGTCTATGAGATGAAGTGAAATGGTCACATAGGGGCCGGCCCATGGACAGAGTTCTGATGCTTTTGAGGCATATGATATGAGATGATGTTTACAGACAAGTCACATATAGGTAGGGACATGGATGGAAATTCAGCGTTCATAGAATGCCTTTCATGATTTAGTTATGTTATGAAATGCCCCTATATGCGTAATAATCTGATACTCGTGGAGCACCTCAAATGATACAATAATGTCATGTAACAATCCGAAATGGATCGCGACACACCAACAGAACTTCGACATCCCCACGACGCCAATGATAAATGACGTAAAGCCATGCAATGATGTCGTGTGACCTGCTACACGAAAATAGACCTAAGACCATCGTGGTCTCCTATTGAATGAAATGGTCTAGTGAAATGGCCGAGTGTATTCCGGTACACGGGCAGAACACAGGTAGTTTTAGGACTCTCGATATGTTATGAAATGAAATGACCGTGAAGGGTATCCTCAGAATGTCCTTACTTCAAATGATATGAAATGATGTGAATATTTGTATCACACAAAAATGCAAGTGGCTACACAAAAACGTGGTTAGGATGCATGACATATATGATGATGTCGTGTATGCTTTGCGAAGATAACAATATACAGGATGTAAATGTGTATGGCACATAAATAAAACGTCATGGTTGCATGAAAATGTGGTTAGAATAAATGCCATGCTTATGTTGATGTCTTGAAAATAGCTAAACATGGTTAGAATGGCACATAGGCAAAGTTTCGGCGCTCGGGGAGCACTTGGGTTTTCATGTTGTGACATGAGATAAACGCGCATTTAGCACACGGTCCGAATTTCGGTGCTCGGGGAGCACCTAAATGATTAAATGTATGTGATGAAATTTTTCGACGCTCGTGGAGCACCTAAATGGCTTAATGGATGCGATGAAATTTTTCGGCGCTCGTGGAGCACCTAAATGGTGTAATGCATGAAATGTAATTTTTTCGTCGCTCGTGGAGCACCTAAATGATGTAATGTATGAAATGTAATTTTTCGGCGCTATTGGAGCACCTAAATGATTTCCTACTTGGTAGGCGGAGTGATGTGCGTGACCTTTATGGAATCGTTCAAGGCCCACGTGCATGTTTTATGCATGACATGCGTTCCATATGGCTACAGAGCAAATGATGTATATGAATTAATGTTTTTCACACAATGAGGAAATGCATGGCTGCAAAAATATGGTTAGTGTAAATGTCACACGGATGATTAACGTATTTTCGAGAGAAAAATGCAAGTGGCTGTACAGAAGATGTGAGTTAGTATTACCCAAATGCTTTGCGTGTAATATGTTATGTTCGTGAAAAAAGTTGATGACGGTATGTTATGATGAAATAAGAGGCAAGTAGCATATTGCATACAAAGCGTATTCCTCCAACCTTATTCCTCCAAACGTGGTCGGTCTTAAAAATTCTAACCGAGTCCTAGGTGGGGTTCTCTTCGATCACCAACCGGGGATGATGAAGGTGCAATTTATAATATTCACAAAATTTATTTTGGTATCCTAAGGGAATCCAACTAAGGTTGCCTATATGAGTTCGGCCCAAGTCGGGTTAACATCAAGGCTCCCATAGCAAAATATACTCATCACTTCTCCCCACTCAAGGGTCCGAACGAAGGGGTTCGTACGAGGCTATGAGTGGTGTTTCGTATCGGTGCCCCCAATACCAAGAGGAACTTAGGCGACACTTCCACAATTCACCGGGTTAAATAATGGATACTTAACCTAATGCAAGAATGTCTAACTACAAAAATGCATAAAATGCCATACAAGAATCATCCGCCTTATTTTGATTAGACATTTTTCAGGACTTGTCAAATTCTTTTAAGTTTTTGAAAAACTTTTGTAAGAAATCCCCAGCGAAGTCGCCACTATGAGCGGACGATGTTTCCGACGAAACGCGGACTCTCTTTCGGAAGAGGCATCTCGATTTCGGGCGGGACCCTCCCTCGCGTGGGGTTTTTTAGATTGGAAATTCATTTTTGGAAGATTAATTATTTCATAAAATAATCAAGACCTAAATCTCGATAAAAAGTGTAGGAGTCCCACCCGGCTCAGCTCGACCGGGAAATTACAGTGTAGCTGAATGAAAGTGAGAACTGCCACACTTTTCAGAGATCTAGGTTCGGACAAGTCCCTTATTTCATGTATAATCAAAATAAAATGGCCAATGTTCTATAATGACACTTTAAATTCTAAGAATTGATTTTATTGAATAATAACATGCGACGCACATACATACATAATACAAAATAAAAGTAAAGAAATAAATATTGAAAAGGCTTACAACCCGATCGAATGAAAAATATAAACTCTCGGCCTCATAATACAGACGCCTAGATACACGAGAATATAAGAAAATTTACAATCGCCTAAAATACACGAATTGATCTATTAAATACATTAAAAATAAAAATAAAGAAATTAAAACTGCAAAACAGATTGTTAGCACAGATACATAACACACCATACATAGGACTCAAGTTGGACAGAATTGGAAATTTTAGAGTTCGGGGGCATGCATTTGGGGGTAACCGGGTCGGACCGATTAGACCTGGAAAACAGTTTTGCAACGTCCCTGTATTTTTGGTTTTGTGAGAAAATCTTTTTGAAAATATTTTCCGGTTTATTTTAATTTAGTATACGAGGTGGGTCGGTTTTCGGGAGAACCGAGTCTCCATCTTGGTTTTGTTCTAAATGCAAATATACCGAAAAATAAATCTAAGGTCGTGAATGCACACTCCAAAATTCATTTTTGATAATTTTTTTTATTTTTCTAGATTTTTCTGATTTTTATGAAATTTTTGAGATTTTTATGAATTTTTTTTTGGGATTTTATGGTTTTTTCGGATTTTCTTCTTCTGGGTAAGCATTACAGTCGTACGACTGTAACTATAGTCATGCGACCGTAGCTTATCCTTTAGCAGAAATCGCCAAATATTTAAATGAAAAGGTAAAAACCGAGAAAATTTAATAACAGTTGTACGACTATAGATGAGATGGCACGACTGTAATTACAGACGTGCCCCTGTTCTTTGTGACAAGAACAGTCGTACGACTGTTCTTAATTTTCCAGAAATAGAAACACAAAAAGTTAGGTAAAAATGCACAAAATCACACCAATCACCCAGAAAGCAGGGAAATAAGAAGGATTGAAGTGTGTTTACTATTTGGCGCTGATCCACCGTTGGTATGACCCCTGGCAACGCACCAATTCACGTGAAATTGCTTCTTTTCCTTGGTGCGTTAAGGGTGCAAAAAGGGTCCAAAAATCCTCCAAAAAGTCACGGATTTGGGCAAGTTTGTGTCTAGAAATGATTTAGATTTCGTGTGTTGATTTTAACCTACGATTTCTAATTCATTTTACACATTAATACACTGAAATTAGGGAGAAAAGAATTCAAGAAAGCTTAGTTTTTGGTTTTTCTCTCCTTTCTCTCTTCTTTCCAATTTCTCTCTCTAATCTTTCTTGAGATGAAAATCTGCCAAAAGTCCAATCCCTCTCTTCTTTTCTGCCTTTTATCCCCTCTTTCTTTCGGAAAATCTAAAGCATTAAATACTCAAGATTTTTCTTAATTTTTTTATTCTAGGAGTATGGGTTTTGCAACTTGTCCCCATTTGACAGTCGTACGACTGTAATTTAGTTATCATCGTACGACTGTAACAAAATACCCACGACTGTAATTACAGTCGTGGTAATCAAGGTTTTTTTTTTTTTTTTGAGATCCGGAAAATTCCGTGTTCACAACGAGATTCTATCGGTAAATTAATAGAAAGTTACTCATGGGATCGAAATTCGTGTTATCACCTAAAAATGATAAAGTGAAATAAGACAAAACAATAAAACTAAAATTACATCATAAGTATAACCGAATTCGTCCAAATCTTTCAATACTGTATTTAACTCCTAAAGGTGTAGATGTTCATAAGAAAAATAAATAAATAAACAAACTAAAGGTGAAGAGTCGGACTGAAATTAAAATACAAGAATGCTAAATTAATTTATAGAAATACAATATTCTACTTATGCATTTGACCAAGTTTTAATGAGGTACATCTAATGTTTATGGTATCCATATTCTCAGGCTGTTTATAAAGTCTATGTTATATTTTTCTCATTTGGATTTGGAGGTGCTAGAACATAAACATCTAGCTTTCTATTTTACGATCTTGTTCTTTCAATTTTGTTCATTGATCAGTGAATCAAGTTACTCATATTCTATATCTAATACGGATATATTGGTTGATGTGTCATTTCTCCTTGTTGATTTAGCATTTGATGTTTAATGAACGTTTTTTTTTTAAATTACTCTTTTGAAGGTGTAATATTAAGGGTGGCAATGGGGCGGGGATTATCCGAAAACCGTAGGGATCCGAACCGGCGGACGCGGGAAATAACTGATATTATCCCCCACGGGGATGGGGTGGGAATTTTTTTATCCCCAGTACTTAAACGGGCGTGGGGGCGGGGAGTACTATCCCCGCCCCATAGGGATCCCCGCCCCGCTTCCGAATAAATCCCCGTATATATATATATATATATATATATAAAGAAAGATTAATTAATACCTAATTAGGCCAAGCCCTCTGTTTTTGTTTCTCTGTATCGTCTTCTTCAATTCCCATGTCAACGGTGGCTTCAGAGTCAGCTTTTAGTACAGGTGGTAGAGTTATAAGTGAGTCTCGTAGCAGTCTTAATTCTGAGACGATAGAAGCATTGATGTGCACTCAAAGTTGTTTAGAAGTTGAAGCAAAATGTATTATACTTATAAATGGTTACTTATTAATTTACTTTACTTCAAAGTTATGTATTAAATGTTTTAATATAATGAATACTTGTGTTTTTAGATTCTAAATCAGTTATGGATTCATTGTTGTGGAACATGAACAAAGATATGGATGTTCTTCAGGTAGTTTTTAACTTTTGATATTTAGTTTTTTTATTTATTATTCTATGCATCTAATATTTGCTTTTATTCTTATAGGATGATGAAAATATGAATCACAACAAAACAACAAAACCAAGTCCTAGCTTTTAAATGATTGGATTTCAATTTCAAGTTATTCAAAGAAAGTTCACTTGGAACTTAAATATTTGTAATATTGGATATATTTTGTACTTTGAATATTTAATGTTAAACCACATTTGTAATTTGGTAGAATTTGTATTTTGGTTATTGAATATTAAAATGGTTATCCAAATAATATTAATTTATTTTATTTATTGGATATGGGCGGACGGGGATTCACCGGAACCCGTAGACACCCGCGCGGGGCGGGGATGGGGGTGAAAAAATCCCCGAAATATTAAATGGGGAATCACCAAAACCGCCCCCGCAATCATTGGGGGCGGAGTGGGGAATGCACTCCCGCACCCGCACCCACACCGTTGCCACCCCTATGTAATTTATATATAACGTATCTAATTGCACTTACCCTGAATTTTCATTCTTTTATATGTTATAAAAGTAACTTGCCTTATCCCTGAAAAGTTTCATTTATTCAAACTAAGGTAGTGTTTTGATAAAATTGAAAATCAAATGTTGGAAAATTAAGTATTGAATGTTATCTATATATATTATAAAGCAATAAAAAATAGGGACACATGACACTTCTCATTTTTTTTCAATTATTTATAAATTAAAAATAATATTATATCATAAATTTAAAGTTTTTCAATAATTAATTTTTTCTACAAGTTTTGTTTTTATTTACGGTAGTTACTCCTTCTATAATATATCATTTCTTTTTCTAATTTTTCCACTAAAATATGAAAAATTCTCTACAAGATACTCCCGAAAACTTCTCTAAAATGATTTCACATAATTAAGGTTAATAATCACTACTCTTTTCTCTATTTTCTTCCCTTCCCTCAATTCTTCTTATTGGAAATTTAACTCTAAATTCGTTGATTGCAACCCTCAAATTTCTGTTTCAAGAGGTAAATCAAACATCGAATTCAGTGCTTCAATATCCAATTGTTATATTTTTTTTTCTTCATTTATAATGATTTTGCTTAAACATTAGAGCTTATATTATTCAATTGTCAACATTTTTGCATATTCTACTACGTGAGAAATCTGATTTGTCACATTAGCAAATATATTACAATGAGCAAAACATAGTACGTTGTTGAATTTTATTAATCCGTTATCTTCAATTAGTTCATTATTAATGTACAAGATTTTAATTTAAATAACCAAAAGTTAGTTTTGTGTAAAACATCATTCCTATAATTAACCTAAGTTTTAAGTTGATTTTGAGAATAGAAAATCTGATTTGCTATAGGTATATGATTTAAATTTTTCACTTAATTATAGACCTTGCTTATTTAGAATGAGCAAATTGTGTACTGGCCAATTAACTTATTTGATCTGTATATTCATCCTTCAAATTTCACGATATAGATATGGATTTGTCTAATTAATTTACGGATGCACAATGAACTAAGTTTGAAAAAAGTATCAAACATATTGTTAAAATTGTATCTTATCTAGCAATATTGAGAATTAAAATTTCTCATTAATTTGATCACACTAAGGTGTAACATTATAAATAAAGTAAATAGGATATGATTAAACAATTGAAAAATCAGAAGAGCAAATGAGGAAAATTATAAAAAAACTAAATTTAAGTTTTTTTTTTTTTTTTTTTTTTTTGTGGAATCATCCAATTGTATCTGGATTCGACTCATGATAAACCCTTTTTAAAGGGGTAAAGCTCTCTCAGCAACTGTTTTTACCATTTATACTACTTCAACTTGATAATGAGTTTATCTTAAATTGACAAATTTAATTATATATTATATAGTAGACAATGGAGTCATGTGTCATTGCCATGATTAGCTATTAATTAATTTATATATTAATTCAGAAAAAATATTAATTAAATATTAATTTTACATAAGTTCTACATAATAAGAAAGGTAATTAAAAATTATTTCAGCTAAAATTTATTACCAATTTTAAAACATTACAGATAGATTAGTGCTTAAGATGTTAATAAATGGAAAACAATATAAAAGAGGAAAAGATATAATCTATCATTAATTAATCAAAATATTAAAAGATTTCTTATTCATGCAAGATTTCATCTCTTTAATTTTCATATTATCGCAATCAAACAATTATTATTGAAATTGCTAACTATTAAAATAATTAGCTAAATAAAAAATTAACTATTTAAATTACTAAGTGAAAAATTAACTCTATATCTATATCTATATATCTACCAAAATAGTAACAATCATGCTAAGGTGTTGAATTCTAAATTTTTTAAAATTATTTTAATTTATATATTATATAAAGCATAATTTTTTTACTTTTTTTTAATATTATAATATATATTAAATCAGTAAAAATATTAATTAAATAGTATTTTCAAACAAGTTCTACATACCGAAAAAGGTAATTAAATATCATTTTTGCTAAAATTTATTAGAAATTTTAAAGTATTACAAATTTATTACAAATTTATATATATATATATATATATATATATCTTTCATATTGACAGTAATTAGTAAAAAAATGATAATATTAACCAATAAAATTTGATATTAATTATCATACCCTTCTCATAATATGTTTATGCGTTAGTTAATTATTTATATAAATCAATAAAGTACATAAAAGTAATAATAATAAAAAAAAGCAATAAATTGAAATAAATCAAATTTACATTTATAAAGTACTAAACAAATCCATGCATCGCACGGGCAATAGGCTAGTAAATGGTGAAAGTAATAAATTATGAAATTGTTTGGTTTGAATAATTTTGTTGGTAAGTTAGACCACATTTCTCAACATAGAGTACTAGAGTCACGTACTTGATCTTGGGTCACAGCAACAGATATTCAATCCTGCAAATTTTATATTCTATATATTCAGCACTGAGCGTAGAGGAGCATATTTAGTATCTTACATTACATTGGCTAATTTTAAATACGTATGTATCATTTGCAAGTGTGAGCGAATCTTCTCTTTCAACTTTCAAAGCACCTTCTTGGTTGAAATAAGCCTGAGATTCTCAACAAAATATTAAAGTCATGATCCAGTAAGCCAAGAAAACACTTCAATGTCATTATATTAAAGCTACTTTCTCTCCTGGTGAAGTGATAGTTGACGTCTACACACCATTGAGCTAAGATGAGCTATATCATATATGTGATCAGAGTCCTAAATCAATAAAGATGTAAGATTTCCATCATAATTCAATCATATTCTTCATCAGCTTCCACTTCCACCTGTTCGGGTCCCATGGCTTTTCTCCTACCTTGCACTTCAACATTATCTACATCTACACAAAAGGCATTTCATACTTAAATTCACATTATGCTTTTCTTGCTACCACATCAACCAACGCCATCTGTAATAAAGTTTTCAAGTGACTTACAAAAGCAAAACTCACCAACCAACAATCCTGTGTGGCTGCTGCATATTATCTCAGCAAAACATTTGTAGCAAATGAGTTTGTATAAGCTTACATTTTCCAGAAAACTACATCTTTTGAGGGTTGTATGATCTAATCTGGCACTGAATAGCAATTGCTTACAAATCAAATTTACAAAGATACAAATGAGTAATGTATGATACATAGTTCAGACGCAAACTAACTATTCGTTTCCATCTACTTGTGATGGGAATACTTCTTTTCGCTTGAACGGTTTACTTCTCCTTGGAACATCAGCAAAACTGCAGAACTCAGACAAAGTTTCCCGGGTTTTCACTCTCTGCTTTTTGTCTGGCGGTCGTGGACCTAAAATACTTATGTCAATAGTAGCTTCATAAACCTGTGAGGAATTTACAACTGCATCGTACACCTTTGCAGAGAGGTTAAGGCCCTCATTTTGCGCCCTCAAATACAAATCGTACGCGAGCTTAGGTTTACCATCCTTTGCAAGAGCCTCAATCAGCATTTCATACGTAATCTTGTTCGGCAACATGTTCTGAACCTTCATTCGATGAAACCATTCATATGCTGCACTGCTCCTACTGTTCTGTGCACATCCGCTGATTATTGCATTGTATGTGATGATTGTTGGCTCAATGCCAGTTGAAATCATCTCATTGATTATGGCATCCACATGTTTGAACTTTCCTTGTCCAGCAAAAACAGACGCCATTATTGTGTAGGCATATACGTTGGGTTTGATGCCAACCTTAAGCATATGCTCCCACACACGGACAGCCTCATCATAAAGTTTACCTTTTTCGAGTGCGCTAAGCAATGCCCCATAGGAAACAATTGTTGGCTTCTCGCCTTGTTCAATCATTCTCCGAAATATCTGCACTGCAGCAGAAGTTTCAGAAGCCTTGGAACAGGCAACAAGAACTGCATTCCATTCTCTACTTCCCGGCTTAAGGCCTTTCTCTTCCATCTTGTTTAACAACCTAACACCCCATCTCCAAATTCCTCTTTTTCTGGCTGCAGTAAGTAAGATGTTAAAATGAGAAAGGATCAACTCGCACGACATGTTATTTGGACTCGGCCCCTTATCCAACAAATCCTCGTAAATCTCCAAAGCTGCCCACCACTTCTTAGCCTTGCCCATTAACCAAATCAGATGGTTGCAGACTGATAAGCTAATTTCCGAATGTTTATCTCTGATTCTATCATACAATTCTTTGCCAACAACATAGTGATCTTCACGAGTACAAGCCCAGACAAGACGCTCATACTCTTCACGACTAGGCTGCAGTCCAGCCTTGTCCATATTCATTAAAAGCTTCAACACATCAGTGCATAAATTACCACGCCTCACAAGCCATCTCCGCATCACTTGGTAGGAAATGCGAATTGTGAAGTTCCCGAGCTTCTTGAATTCCTTTTCCCAATCTTCATTTGAATCTTGTCCGATTTCACCTTTCAGATATTTTTCTTTTATATCTGTATAGAATGCCACAGCTCCATTTCCATCTTCCATTTGTCGATAAGCCAGTAAAGCAGTGGAATAGGATGCAGCAGATGGCGCAAAACCCTTGCTACGCATTTCCTCCAGAATATCAAGGGCCTTGCCAGCTTCTCCTTGTTGTACATAAATAGCCATCAATGTGTTGTAAGTTACCACATTAGGAGCAATTCCTTCCTGAGCCATATTGTTCAAGATTTCCTCAGTTTTCTCAAATTGTTCACACTGTTTTATCACACTTAGTAAACTGTTATATATGAAAAGATTTGGACCTATGGTACTTTCTCCTCTTTCCTTCCTTCTCTTGAGCCAGTCTACAAGAGCCAAGGCAGAGTCTATTTTCTTCTCCCAGCCAAGACCCTTAATCATGGATGAGTACACTCTAAGAGGCAATTCACTCCTGCTCAGAACCTCTTCGACATCATCTGCTGTTTTAGCAGAATGCAAGCTACAAGCTAGAGCGCGAACATCAACCCTCGTATCCTTCTCATCCCTAAATTTTTCATCACTTTCGAAATCAAAATCTTTATCTTTTTCTTGATCAATATTACCATCACTATCTATTCTATCTAATTTATGGAAATCGGAATCATCACTCTCCCCCTTCTCTAACAACCCATCATCTAAACTAGATTCTCCCACTTGAAACTGACTCCCAATTTCTTGTTGCTCCAATGCCCAAGCCAAAGCTACAGTTAGCCCTTTCTTTTGTTCAGAAAAGTTAATAAATTTCAGTTTACAAGAGTGAGAAAGGAACCCACTTTTCATATCAAATTTTGAGCTCATACAAGTTCCATGAAGAAAGGTATCAAAAAGGCCAAATCCTTTCCTTCCCTTTCTCCTCCTCAAGGTTGGAAAACAAGTTGAACCCAGTTCGGAATCCAACTGGGGCATTACAAATAAGCCACTTTTTGATGGCCACACACTTAATGCTTGCATTTTTATAGACAATTCAGCAGAAATTAAGAAAACCCAGAATTCAACATCCAACCAAAGAACAAAAGGCACATACTATACACTCTCATGGAAGATTTTAAACAGTAGCTTCCAATTTGCATACAAGAGAAATAAAAAGAAAACTGAACACAGAGACTTCGCCTGAGCTTTTAATCTATTTTCATGAGCGAAAAAAAATAATATATACCATTCGTACCTGAGTTGCTTAGGGAGATTTTGAGTGCAACATGAGATTGGTTTAAGCAAATATCGGCTTGTAGATTGATTACAATGGTGCTGTGGACATCTTTGCAACCATACAACAGTCAAGCAAACAGCGGAAAGATCAGCGACAAAACTACGTCGTTTGAGGGAACTCAAATGGCTATCGCAATTTTGACTTCTGGACTTGAGTCGTGGGCTTGGAAATTTCAGATGGGCTCGGTATGGGTCCAAAGAACCAACATCCAACCAAAGTTGTATTTCTTTACCAGGTCAAGAAATGACTCCTCCAACACTCCAACTATTTCCAGGATCCTCATCACAGCCAGTAAGTCATTCACCTCGCCATACCCTTACTGCATGTCAAGATTCTCAGGACCCAGATAGTCCAGGTGTCTTAGAGCCACAGTGGAATGAAGATTTTCTTTATGATTCTCCAACAAAGAAATCTGATGACTCACTAAGTCCAGAAGCAATGAATCTCTCTCTTTCATATGAGCCTATCTCCAAAACATGGTTCTAAGTTTGCCACGACATCAGCCTCTCTTTCTGCTGTCTCCACATGTCTGTTACTGTAGTGTCGGCAGCATCTTTGTAATAATTGTTTGTATTACTTTTGTAAAAGCATCCAGTCTGTAAGATGCTTTGTGTCTGTAATAAGTTTGCTTTTATTTTGTCTGCCATGTATAATTAAGTGGAGTGTCGGTAGCTTGTTTTCTTCTGATGCCTCCTCTCCTATATAAGGTGGTCATTCTGTGAAGTCACAACATTTCAAAATATATATATATATATATAGCAATTACTTTCATTTTGACGCTCTTAGTTTAATATCACTCTTTGTAATATTAAACCAATGTAAGTTATCATCTTAAAAGGAAAGATATGAGTCAGAAATATGTCTTAATTGGCATGTTGATATATTACAAAATAGTATATTTTATGCAATTGAGATATAACATAAAATGTAATACAATTTGTATTGTTTTAGTATTATCATTCTTAATTAAAGGCGTAATATATAGTCTCACGAAAACTAAAGCTCTTAAATGGGAGAGATGTGTTTACCACAGGGGACACATAGGATGATATCTGTTATAACATATTCCAAAATTTGATTGCCTAATTAAGTAATTTATTAATAGGAAGTTTTAGTTGTTATTAGACTTTTCACGGGCTTGGAGCCCACGAATTTTGATGAACATACATTTTGCATATCATGACCAATCATTATATATAAAATTTTTATAAAAGAATTTAAGTAAATTGGAGTGAGGTTGGAAATTAATTTTAAAGTTGTCTAGTTATTATCAAATATCCGCATATGTTAATGTTCTTTTCAGTTGCCTAATGCTAACTACATTTGTATAAATCGAATTCATTATTGGTAATTGCTTTTTTTTTTTAAAGAAAAGAATATTGAAATAAATAAAAAAATTCTGAATGGAACAAAATGATGAGAGACAGAGCATGCATATAGAAAATCAATCAAATAAATCTATCAATGTTAACATGCAGTATATACGAAGATCGAAAACAAACAAAAAACTCAGGGTTTAATTAATTGATATAATTACAAAGGAAGAAGATCAAAGGATCATAATAATGAGAGGAGGTAGCCAATGCATAGTATAATTGAGAAGTTAAAAATTATGAACCAAATCGTATGTGGAAGTATCCATGTTGTGTGGGCACATATTCTTTTTCTTTCTGCTATCATTATCATATTCATACCCTCCATGTGTTTGCTATCTTCACAAATTTTTCTTGCTTTACCCAAATCTTATATTCTATCATATCATATCATATCATATATGGAACATGTGTTTGTTCATTAATTTTTTTTTTTTAAATATATTATTTAGATGGGGTTGAATTCATGTAACACAAAATCAATTGACTTGTGTCAAAGTCTAATTTACACCGCTTATATAATACTTTTTGATCTCATTTACTTTCGATGTGTGATTTATTACCCAACATTTCCAATTAAATTATAAGAAAAGAAATTAAAAATTGGAATCTAATAATAATTTATGGTTATGGCTTACGAAGTGCATTTGATATGTGAGAATTAGAGATAGAGCAATGTTTGGTGTATGATGTATACGTAAAAAAATTGGATTTAGCCCCAGAATAATGCCCATGGGCAAAAAAAATCCAGTTTTAATGTTGGGTTGTAAAAAAAATACCTGTTTGGGGTCTCTTTAACCAGGGTCTTTTTGGAACCAGAGGTTCCGAAAATTGGTTGAACCATTTTCGGAACCACCGGTTCCGAAAATGGTTTTTTAATTTTTTTTTTTTAAAGCTTCCGAAAACAAGCAATTTTTTTAAAAAAAAAAAAAAAAAGTTTTATTGTTTGGCGTGGGAATCCCCACTGTTGGGGATTCCCACGCCGACGTCTGCGTCTGCATGCATGCAGACGCAGACGTGACTTATCAAACTTTATTTTAAAAATTGTTTTTTTTTTTTTCTCATCTGTGTATAAATAAATGTAGGAGTGAGTTTAAGTTGTTGAGGTAAAAAACGTATAGAGGAGTGAGATTTTGGGATTTAGAAGTGTGAAAAAAAAAATAGAGTGAGAGAGTGAATTGTGTGTTTAAGATTGTTTAAGTTTAAGTTTAAGTTTAAGAGAATTGTGTGTTTATTGAAAATAAAATCTCAAGTTTTGCATGAGCTATAACTCTTCAAGTGTATAAGGTAATCTTTAAAAGTTTTCCCAGTTTATATATTTTTGTATTTTCCCTTATTATGTTTTTGTTATAATGTTGGGTTTATTACATCTGTTGTTGTTATTGTTATAATGTTAATTTTTTTATAATGTGTCTCCTCCTTTTCGAAGTTAATATGTAATTATGATGGGTTTAAGATATAAAATTTGTTCATTAGCATATTATCAAATGGCAATAGTAAATTATACATCTGATAAATTTGTTAAATTTATTATTTTTTTCTTTTTTGAATCGTTGCAGTGATATTTGAGTCAGTGATTTAGCAATTTTTGATTAAAGGTACGTAATTTATGAGTAAAGTTATTAAAATTTGTAAAATTATTATTATTAATATTTTTTTCTATTTTCCTAATACCTGCATATTACCTAAAAATTGTATATAAGTTGTATATTCAATATGTAATTGGACTGCAATTATTTTAGCTGAAAGAGAAATAAGTAGAAAAAATATGTCGGCGATGGAATCTGGGGTTAGCTATATCAAACAAATTAAATTAATAGTGGCTATTTTTTATTCTGCCGGCGTGCAAATTTTACATATTGTCTGCTATTTTGTAAGTATATTAATCATTAAGTTGTTAAAATAATAGATCCTAATAATTATAAATTCAGTTTGTTGCATTCTCAATTATATGGATTCTGTCAATAATTTATGGAGCATTTGATACCTACCATGCATGGTGGAATTATATTTATGTATTTCGTTTTTTTTTTTATTGAATACTGTTTTGTAATTTTAAAAAAAAAATTTCAATGATTACCAAGAGATTGCCTTTAGATTTAGTCAAGTATGATATCCTATGCACAAGAACTCGTGAGTTCCTGTGATTAATTAAATAAATATTTTCAGAGAGCATATATATGTATAAACCATATATTGTTTTAATTAATTGATGAATTAAGTACTAAAATGAACTTACAACTTCACATAAGACAAATAAAAATATGTAAAAATTAAATTTTATGATTAGGTTATTATTTTTGTAATATTATTATTATTAATATTTTTTGCTATTGTCCTAATACCTGCCTATTACCTATGAGTTGTATACAAATTATACATTATTTAATTTTAGGGGAAGCTTATAAATTAAATTTTATTGCTGTTTTGCTATGTATTTTGAAGATTGTTTGTATGTTAACATTAGTGACAATTAATTTATTTAAATTGAATTTTCATGCAGCAATGAATAAAAGGCTATATGTTGGTTTTAACATTAACTTATTTTGCAAATTTTCCATACAAATATTTATACATCTACATTGATATTAGATTATTTATTAGAAATTATAGTCATCATAGAGAAACTAAATTAAACTAATATAAGGGGAAATTTAATTAAGAGTAAAAAAAATTTTTATTGAACAGTGCAATAATTAAAAATATTCTAAAAAAGTAAAATAAATTTTTTATATTTATATGTATATAAATATTACTTATTTAAGTCGTTTTGCATTATTTTTAGAGTAAAAAAAAAATCGAATATAAAAAATGTTACTTATTTGTGGTGGGTTTTTTTAAAATATTGTGCTGGATTTTTTTTATTTTTTGTACTAATTATTTTAACCATATTATATAAGGAGAAATGGCTTACCAACACAGAGCTGAACAAATCATTGAGGCAGGTCCAATCATGCCACACGTGCTAGTGCAACAAAATGTTCATCGATCTCAAGTTTTATGGACGGGGCAGGTAAAGTATTAGCTCGGCCCATTATTATTTTTATCAGCTGGAGGGTTAAAAAATGTGGATAATGGATATAAATAATGTCCATATTCAAAAAAAATCCCATTATAATGTTTAGTTAATAAAAAATCCCCAGAACAATATTAGTTTAACTTTAATAGGATTTTTTTTTTTTTTTTTTGAAAATGGACATTATTTATATCCATTATCCTAAAAAATGTTGTTAAGTTATAATATAAATGTTGAATAACGTCGTTATAATATAAAATTTGTATTATTCTCAGGAATGTCCATCGTTGAAATACACAAAAGCCGGGAATGATGATATGTACGGGAACATAGATCCGAGGATTTTTTCATACCTACAACGATGTGGATTTGAGGGCATGGTGAAACTTGGTTCTATGCCCGTAGATCACCATTTGATCACTGCACTGGTAGAAAGATGGAGACCGAAAACTTACACGTTCCATCTCAGTGTTGGAGAAGCAACAATAACGCTTCAAGACATAGAGATTTTAACCGGATTACGGGTAGATGGTAGAGCCGTGACCGGTAAATCCGAAGGTACTAATAGGGCACATCAGTTATGCCATCGTTTATTAGGTAGGATTCCCGGTGAAATTGATATGGAGAGAAATTGGTTGAAGTTAAGGTGGCTGGAGCAGCAATTTATGGACTTGCCTGATGATGCTGCTGATGTAGTCGTACAATATCATGCACGAGCTTTTATGTTGCGTATGTTTGGTGGATTGATGTTTGCTAATCCGAAATCCACGATAGTTCATGTCATGATGTTGAGTTTGCTGGAGGATTTGTCAGAGGATGGAGTTGGTGGTTTTGCGTGGGGAGCAGCAGTTTTGGCGTTTTTGTATCGGGAAATGTCAAAAGCTACTGCTCCAGACAAGAAGCAAATTGGGGGATGTGCCCAAATTATACAAGTATGGGCGTACGAGCGGTTCACAAATATTGCCCCTACAGTCACAACAGACTACATCCCTTATAATGAAAATCCGTATGCAATAAAGTAAATATCTATATTATTTTGTTACAAATTTAATTCTATTATATTAAATGTTGTTATTGTAATAAATATTATGATTTGTCATCTGATGACTTGATATACATAATTGAATGAATTTACAGGTGGAAAGTAGCTATTGGACAACAAGGTCATGGCGCTCATAATGTTAAGGAACTGAGGATGCGGTTGGATTGCTTAACTCCTGATCAGGTTTAATTTTGTTCTTAAACTTTATTTATCCCGAATTGCATTTCTCGAAATATAAATTTTTTTACTAATACTTGTTAATATCATTATTTATACAGTTCGTCTGGGAACCGTACACGGAAGTCATTCAATTATTGCCAGCCTATTGTCGTGGGGGGCAAAATATTTGGCGTTCCATTGTGCCAATTTTATATTTTCATATTGTTGAGTTTCATCATCCCGATCGATGTATGCGACAATTTGGCATGGAGCAACCTATCCCGCAAGGGATAGAACAATCAAACTATGCGCTAGCAACTGTGAAAATGACCGGGCATGGACCTCGTGATTGGGCAGTTAAATATGCCCCATACATAGAAATGTGGGATACACGTCATCACAGGGTTGCAATGACGCCTCAATTGCATCATCCGTTAGGTCCACAGTCTGAATATATGCAATGGTTCAAAAACATTACCCGACGATGGATGACCCCAGAAGGGGCACGAAACGATGCGCTAGTTTGAAAATTCCGTAGAATTTATGAAATATAAGTTATCATATGTATAATAATAATTCTAAAATAAATATTATCATATGTCAGTTCAATTTCATTGGTGTCGATTTTTTTTTATGCAGGGAGATGGCCTTGAACGTTTGTATCACATGGGTGCAGATCAATTCAACAGGGCAAACGTGATCAATCTATCAGGAAGCATGCTAGAAGGGATAAACCAAGAGTTTCGTATGTGTACTTCATATGAATCACAACCAGCTCCTCCTGCAATGATGTTTCCTAATGTCGAGTTGCCTATGTCGGAAAGAAACCGAAAGAATTTAACCTTCACTGACAGACGTACAAGAGTTCCTCCCCCTCCATATCCGGAAGGGATTCAGCGGATTCCTCATCCACTTCAGCATCTTTATTACCAACAACAGCAACCACAATTTCAAAATCCTTGTGATTTTGGTGGTCCATCCATGAGGAGTACAGTCCCATTACATGAACTTCGGCAACAAAGTCAGGATAATGCAGAAACACAATTTGATAATGTTCAACATATGGTGGGTGGTTCTCATTTGAATCTGAATGAAGTTCAGAATGTTCCCATTCATGTCCATGAACATACGCAAGCAGGTGGTTTTGGGTTTGAGTTCACTAGTGGTGTTTCAGTTGCTGGAACATCCGATGATAGACAAGGACAGGGGGATATTGGATGGGGTTCTTTTACAGACCTACTGAATACTAATTTTAATACAAGATGCAACATGGACGAGGAATCCAGGGATGCATTCAGCAATGTTGTCGGTGAAGGGTCTTCATTCTGCACTCCGACGCAACAAAATATTCCAGCCTTCGGCTCACACAATTATAGTGATATTGGTCAGACAATTATGCCACCTCTGAATATGGGTGGTAACTACGAGATGGGCTCTGGAAGTGGAGAGCCGAACACGTACTTTGCTAACATGAACATGAATTTTTCAGAAGGTGTTCCTGGAGGCACGGTGTTAGATTTCTCTGCAGCTTTAAATATGCCTAATGAACAATATATGGGGTTCCAACCCCATGTACCTCCCACAGTTGTCCAACAAAATGCGGTGGACCTAAATCTGCATCTAACACCGAGAACGGAGACGGCTGTAACCTATGAAGAGCAGGTTGATACACGGCCCAACCGAAATTGTCGTGAGTGTGTAGGGAGGGGTGTTCGTTGTGGAACATGCAGCGTTAAAATGTTACGACCCCGAAGACAAAATATGAATTTTTAATGTAGTCGAAACATTAAATGATCGAAATTAAATTTTTTGTGTTTAACTTATTGATGTATATGAATTATTAACGACGATCATAGTACATATCTTTCCTCTCCTTACGTTGATACAACCTATCGTGTTATGAATAAACATATCGTAGAACATCATATTTTAAAAAACTGTTATGAGATTACATAATAGAAGGTTATGGCATTAAAAAAGTGTAAACCATCATAAATTCATACAACCACCATTATTAAATAATCATATGTCAAACTTACCCACATCAGAGCAAACTCAGTTTCGAACAAATTAACATTACTACATAAAGCATTTTAAACTTAGCAATTGAATATGAGTTACCAATCATCTGACATTTCGTCATCGGATTGGTAACGTGGAATTGATAATATGCGACGTTCATGTACAATTGATAGGTCTCTACCGTTAGCCGCAGAATGGTCTTTAGCCATTTTCAACATATAATACCGTGACCGGCTCAATAACATCCTATTATTCTCCACTTGGATTTGTTTCACAGCAAGTCGATACTCATGCGTATTTCGTCTAGGCATACTCAATGAAATGCGGTTGACAGCAGGTGCTTCAAGTGACTGTAGGTCATCAACAAGGTTGTCTGATTCTCGCACTCGATATTCCCACTCACGCTTTAAACCAGCATAATATTTCGCACCGTCACTTTCGAGATATCTACGGTAGTTCTCGGTGAAAGCTGGCAACATCAAATTCCTCCGCCTGTTTGCCATGACTTATATCCCACAAAAGAAAAAAATGCAACGTCATTGTCAGATGTCTATATTTTGATGTAACGAAATATTAAAATGGTTCTAAATATTAAAATGGTATCACATAATTTGTCGTCATAATATAAAGCCATGTTTTCACCAATTGAGAAATAAATTCAACAAATAAACTATTTTGCAATATAATAAAAGTACACAGTAATACAAACAAGTAATTTGACACACATACAATTGGTTTGAACACATGATTAAACATCCCCGTCTAATAATAGTTGAAAACTATAATAGGAAACTAGTACGGGAATAACACAAGCTCCGTTTAATTATCTTCATCTGACATATCAATGTCAGATGCATGCTCGGGATGGCGTGAACATGCTGCATAAAACCGCGCCATCTGTATGTCACCATGCTCAGTATAATCTCTAGCACGTTTTTGAAATTCGAAACGATTAAGCCTAATCTTTATCCTATTATTTTCTTCCCTTATTCTATATAAAGCAGCATGGAGTTCATCATTGTTATTATGTGGCATGTTGATTGACTTGTAACGAGTTTTTCGGACTCCCCATGTAGTAGCATCTTCGCGTAAAATCTCAGCCTCGGTCACTCGATATTGCCATTCTTCTTGCATACGATGTATGACATAAGGTGAATTATGTTCTCTAGGATCAAGTGGGTAAACAAAGTCATTATCAAGTGCCCACCAACGCCCCATACCTCGAAATATATCTCCTGGAGTATATGTGATCGACATAATTTGCAAGCCTATGGCATAAAAATACATTATCACGAACTTATTATACAAGTCAATAACAATATTTGACAAAATAAGATATGGTTCACATGGCTTGAAGTCAGAAAGAAAAGCAATTAAGAAATTTGAACTAACAAAATCGAGGCAAATAAGTGGTTGTCTTTAGGCATTAATAACTACGAAATCAAAAGTCCATTTAAAATTCCATCATTAATTCACAACCTATTTCAATTCCGCCTGAAATGTCTTGTCGAAGCAGCCCTATTTGGTCCCCTAGAAGAAGACGGTATGTGTCGTTGGGAGAGATTCACTCCGGGATTTTGACATGTGGTTCTGTTATGCC
Organism: Euphorbia tirucalli; assembly: GCA_039660915.1. Taxonomy (NCBI): domain Eukaryota; kingdom Viridiplantae; phylum Streptophyta; class Magnoliopsida; order Malpighiales; family Euphorbiaceae; genus Euphorbia; species Euphorbia tirucalli. Next base: position 11,462,258 of record CM077638.1, read on the forward strand.
CACCTTTATCACAGTTACTGCAGTTGTAAGTATTTGTTCCTTTTTCCTTCTCGTCCATTTCATTGCGGATTCTTGTTGACTTTGGCCTTCCCTTCTTTCGTTTACATATTGGATTGACAATCAATGTTGCCGAGTTGATCTCAGGCCAGTGGTCCGAGTGTGCTAAAGGCTGGAACGGATAGCTATATGCTTGTAAATTCTCATCAAGTGTATGCGTTTTATCTACAAAGTCCCAGATTCGATGACGTAGGTGCTTACAAGCAGCTATTGCATGTGAACAAGGCATTCGATAATTTTGGAATTTTTTACAGGAGCACTCACGAGCTTCTAAATTCACAATCTGAATGTTGCTCCCTTTTTGTCTGATTGGATCATATCCTGTTCTCACTTCACAAAGTCCAGTTTGACTATTGTAGTTTGTCACTGTATGACAATTGGCCCTACTAGAATACCTAACCAACATTTTCTTACATTCAGGGGTGACCCTTTCACCGTTGTCGAGCAAATTGGTGTATTTAGTTCGACGGGAGTCAAAATAACTAACAATTTTACCAAGCGTGTGTTCGACGATGCTCTGAATTGGCAAATGACGAATGCCCTTTAACACACCATTTACACACTCAGCAATATTGGTAGTCATGTGACCGCATCTTGAGCCATTGTCGTGTGCCAAACTCCATTTCCCCACTGGTCTTTCCATGGCCCATCGATATGATCTTTCATCTAACCTCTTAATCGCGTCCATAATCTTCGTAAACTTACGAGGTTGTGCTTGAGCTCCTACGTGTGTCAAAAAGCAAAGAAGGAACGAAATTACAACTGTTGGTAATGAATAACAGGTACGACATGACGTAAGTAATTTAGGAATCATACCTGCGCGATACAAGAGTTTTTTTATTGTCGTATTATGGAAGCTGTGATTGAATTGCTCACAAAATGACGGAGGCAAAAACGATGATATTGTTAGAGATTGTGCCCTAAGCCAATGTTGGATTATGTAAACAATCTTCTTAAGTCATTAATAAAGACTTATTTTATCATATATATTTGTATATTAGTATTTATGATAATGTATCCATGAATTAATTGTGTAATTCTAAATTTCCCTAGTCGATTGTTATTATGGGAATAATAACAAACTAAGACTAGTGTGAGTGATAATGGATATTCATAAGATGAATATAGTGTATACAGATACAGATTATACTCACGGGCAATGTGTTAGAGAACATGTTGCTGGAGACCCACTATAAGATCAAGTTCATGGTCACGTGTCACAACTGATCTTGATTATAGTAGTGTCATCAGCTGATTCCTTTGACCTGAGGTCACCATGGATTCCGGGATGAATTTATGTTGTGCTTTGACGCAGTCAAACGCTGCTTGTAACAGAGTAGTTATAAAGGCTGTGGTTGGGTACGATATGACTCATGCTTTGGGATGTGAGTGACAGATATGGGATTTTGTCCCTCTCTAACAAGAGAGCGATATCACTGGGCCCCTCGATAAGTAAGACTGTTAAATGCATGGCCGTGCTCAAATAATTGATAAGAGTATCAATTGATTTGTCTGAACAGTTTACTTTGAGATCGAGAAAGCATATGATTAATTATGTAAGATTGACAAGTGTACCATGTCTTATAATTAATCTTGATATCAAAGAGACAAAAGGGAATATGACATTTTATAAATAGGTATTGGATCATTCCAATCATATTAATTGGGTAGTCGTAATGGCTTGCTAGAGTCCGCTTGTGACCTATAAGGACATTATGGTAATTTCCTTATTGCCAATTAATATGAACCTATGGGGTCACACACAAGAGCAAAATGAAGTTCATCTTATCGGGTATAAATTATTATTGGATAATAATTTATGAATGAGAAAGAGTATAAATATATATAGTGATATATATTTATGTATCTATATCATTATAGGATTGATTAGGTTTTAGGTTTTTATTTCCTTAAATATAAAACCTAATTAGTTAATTATAATTATAACCTAATACACCTATTAGTTATAATTATATATTAACCCACACAATTTAATATTAATTCTCAATTAACATTAAATCAAATCAATTCTCCATAATACACATATGTATATATAATATTATAATTAATTATATCTCTATATAATTAAATTATAATATGTAGCATACTTTATGCAATATTAATCACATTAATATTTATATATACATAAATATATATCACTATATATATTTATACTCTTTCTCATTCATAAATTATTATCCAATAATAATTTATACCCGATAAGATGAACTTCATTTTGCTCTTGTGTGTGACCCCATAGGTTCATATTAATTGGCAATAAGGAAATTACCATAATGTCCTTATAGGTCACAAGCGGACTCTAGCAAGCCATTACGACTACCCAATTAATATGATTGGAATGATCCAATACCTATTTATAAAATGTCATATTCCCTTTTGTCTCTTTGATATCAAGATTAATTATAAGACATGGTACACTTGTCAATCTTACATAATTAATCATATGCTTTCTCGATCTCAAAGTAAACTGTTCAGACAAATCAATTGATACTCTTATCAATTATTTGAGCACGGCCATGCATTTAACAGTCTTACTTATCGAGGGGCCCAGTGATATCGCTCTCTTGTTAGAGAGGGACAAAATCCCATATCTGTCACTCACATCCCAAAGCATGAGTCATATCGTACCCAACCACAGCCTTTATAACTACTCTGTTACAAGCAGCGTTTGACTGCGTCAAAGCACAACATAAATTCATCCCGGAATCCATGGTGACCTCAGGTCAAAGGAATCAGCTGATGACACTACTATAATCAAGATCAGTTGTGACACGTGACCATGAACTTGATCTTATAGTGGGTCTCCAGCAACATGTTCTCTAACACATTGCCCGTGAGTATAATCTGTATCTGTATACACTATATTCATCTTATGAATATCCATTATCACTCACACTAGTCTTAGTTTGTTATTATTCCCATAATAACAATCGACTAGGGAAATTTAGAATTACACAATTAATTCATGGATACATTATCATAAATACTAACATACAAATATATATGATAAAATAAGTCTTTATTAATGACTTAAGAAGATTGTTTACATAATCCAACATTGGCTTAGGGCACAATCTCTAACAATCTCCCACTTGCCCTAAGTCCAATCTTCAAATGTATCTAATACCCATGGACCTAGCATGACCATCATGTACAGCTTGTGAAAGAGCTTTTGTTAGTGGATCGGCAACATTGTCTTCAGACGCAACTTTGCATATCTTCACATCTCCTCTTGAGATGACTTCTCTTATGTAGTGAAAACGCCGAAGTATATGTTTGGATTTCTGTGACACACTAGGTTCCTTAGCAAGTGATATTGCCCCATTGTTGTCACACAAGAGGCTCACAGGATTCACTATGCTAGGAACGACACCAAGTTCTTCGATGAACTTCTTGATCCAAACAGCCTCTTGGGCTGCATCTGATGCAGCAATATACTCGGCTTCTGTTGTAGATGCAGCTATCGTGCTTTGCTTAGAACTCTTCCAACTTATCGCACCTCCATTCAGAATGAACACATACCCAGACTGTGACTGCATCTGATCTTGATCAGTTTGGAAACTTGCATCCGTGTAACCATTTACAACAAGATCTTCGTCCGAGCCTCCATATATCAAGAATGTATCTTTAGTTCTTCTCAAGTACTTAAGAATACTCTTGACAGCAGTCCAGTGACTATCACCTGGATCAGACTGATATCTACTTGTCATGCTCAAAGCAAAAGAGACATCTGGCCGAGTACATACCATGGCATACATGATAGATCCTATAGCTGACGCATAAGGAATCTTATCCATGCGTTGACGTTCTTCAACTGTCACAGGACATTGCTTACGACTAAGCTTTATCCCTTGCCCAATAGGAACATTTCCTTTCTTTGATTGATCCATACTGAACCTTTTCAGTATTTTGTCAATGTATGTACTCTGGCTCAAACCTATCAATCTCTTAGATCTATCTCTATAGATCTTTATTCCAAGAATGTAGGCTGCCTCACCCAAGTCTTTCATAGAAAAACACTTTCCTAGCCAAGATTTTACTTCTTGCAAGGTAGGAATGTGATTTCCTATTAACAATATGTCATCGACATATAGAACTAGGAAAACTATATTACTCCCACTGAACTTCTTGTACACACAAGGCTCATCTTCGTTTTTGATGAAGCCAAACTTTTTGACTGATTCATCAAAACGATGATTCCAACTTCTTGATGCTTGCTTCAAACCATAAATGGCCTTTTGAAGCTTGCATACTTTATCAGGATTCTTTGGATCGACAAAACCTTCAGGCTGTGTCATGTACACATCCTCAACAAGGTTTCCATTTAGGAAAGCTGTTTTGACATCCATTTGCCATATTTCATAGTCATAATATGCTGCTATGGCAACAAGAATTCTGATGGACTTGATCATAGCTACTGGCGAAAAGGTTTCGTCATAGTCTATACCATGAACTTGTCGGTAACCCTTTGCCACTAACCTTGCTTTATAAGTCTGAATATTCCCATCCATGTCCGTTTTCAACTTGAAAACCCATTTGTGCCCTATTGCTTTAGCACCCTTTGGGAGATCAACCAAAGTCCATACTTTGTTGTCGTCCATGGATTGAATTTCTGACTTCATAGCATCAAGCCATTTTTCAGATTCTGAATTAGAGACAGCTTCCATGTACGTGGAAGGTTCATTCTCTTCTAACAGAATCAGATCATTTTCGTTCGTGACGAGAAATCCATATCTCTCGGGCTCATGACGAACTCTACTTGATCTACGTTGGACTTGTGTTGCTGGTTCTGACTCAACAACTTCTTGTGAATCAGGTTGTTGTTCCATTTGAAAACCATTTTCATTTTGGTTATCCAAATTTTCTTGCAGGTGTACTTTACTCCCACTGATTCCTTTGGAAATAAACTCTTTTTCCAGGAATATACCATTCCTAGCAACAGACACTTTGTTTTCACTAGGACTGTAAAAGAAATAACCTTTAGTTTCTTTTGGATAACCTACAAAGTTGCACTTCACAGATTTTGGTGCTAACTTATCTGAAATCAAGTATTTCACATAAGCTTCGCATCCCCAAATCTTGAGAAAAGACAAATTTGGTCTCTTACCAACCCATATCTCATATGGTGTCTTTTCAACTGCCTTTGATGGAACTCGGTTCAGTGTGAATGCCGCTGTTTCAAGTGCATATCCCCAAAAGGATAGAGGAAGACTTGTTTGACTCATCATCGACCGAACCATATCCAATAAAGTACGGTTCCTCCTCTCAGACACACCATTCCACTGTGGTGTACCAGGAGGAGTTAGTTGTGAGACAATCCCACAATTTCTAAGATGATCGTCAAAGTCTTGGCTCAAATATTCACCACCTCGATCAGATCTAAGTGCTTTAATTGTCTTGCCAAGTTGGTTTTGTACTTCATTTTGGAAGGCTTTGAACATTTCAAAGGATTCCGACTTATGCTTCATTAGATATAGATAACCATATCTACTGAAATCATCAGTGAACGTAATGAAGTATTGAAAACCACCTCTAGCAGTTGTGCTCATAGGCCTACATACATCTGTATGTATGAGTTCTAATAAGTCACTAGCCCTTTCACTGTGACCAGTAAAGGGACTCTTGGTCATCTTACCCATTAAACAAGACTCGCAAGTGTCATATGTTTCAAAAACATCTAGACCCAAAATTCCATCTTCATGGAGTTTTGAAATGCGTTTCTCATTAATGTGTCCTAGACGACAGTGCCAGAGATAAGTAGGATTCACAACATTTGTTCTTATCCTTTTGGTATTTATGTTATATACATGCTCATTATAACCTTCACTAAGGTTCAACAAATAAAGACCATCATGTAAATCCGCATTTGCATAAAACAAGTCTTTATTGAAAAGCAATAAGTGATTATTCTCAATAACACATTTAAATCCTTCCTTGTCCAAACATGAAATAGAAATGATGTTCCTAGACAAATTAGGAACAAAATAACAATTATTCAAAGAAAGAACAAGTCCACTTGGCAACTTGAGCTCGTAGCGACCGACTTCATAAGCAGCAACTCTAGCTCCATTCGCCACATGGAATTCTACCTCGCCCTTCTTGAGCTTTCTACTTCCTTTAAGCCCCTGCACATTCATACAAATGTGAGAACCACAACCGGTATCTAATACCCACGAAGTAGAAACAGAAGTAGAATGAAATATTTCAATAACATAAATACCTTGATTAGCGGTCTCACCGCCTCTCTTCTTCCTCAAGTCCTCCAAATAAAGCTTGCAATTTCTGCGCCAATGACCAGGCTGATTGCAGAAATGGCATGTGCCTTCCTTTGGAGGCTTTGCCTTGGTAACAGCTTTGGGCTTCTTTGCATCCTTCCCAAACTCTTTGGGTTTGTTTGCTTTACCCTTCTTCTTCTGGATCCTACCCTTTTGCACCATATGGATCCCTTTGGAGCTTGGCTTCTCTTTTATTTTTACTTCAGCGTTTTTCAGCATCCCATGCAGTTCGCTGACCGTTTTGTCCATATCATTCATGTGATAATTCATGACAAAATGGGAGTAACTCTCGGGAAGAGAATTAAGGATCAAATCCGTTGCCAACTCAGGTCTGAGTGGCGAACCAAGCCTCTCCAACTGATCAATGTACCCTTTCATCTTCAGAACATGGGCACTAACCGAACTCCCTTCGGTCATCTTGCACCCAACCAAAGATCTCAAGGTCTCATACCTTTCCCTTCTCGCTTGCTTTTGGAACATTTCCTTAAGCTCTTGAGACATCTCATATGCCTCAAATGTTTCCAGATCCTTCTGAAGTTCCGGAATCATTGATGCGAGCATCAGGCATTGTACATCAATCTGATCATTTTGATGCTTGTGAAAAGCATCCCTTTCAGCTCTTGAAGCTGTGGTGGGTGGAGGGTTAGCGGGCAAAGGCCCATCCAGAACATACAGCTTTCGCTCTTGCTTGAGAACAATTCTCAAGTTGCGATACCAATCTAGGTAATTGGTTCTGTTCAGTTTATCCTTCTCAAGGATAGATCGAATAGAACCGGGATTGCTTGTGTTGGCCATTTATCTACAACAGAAAATATATGCAAAGTTAATTACATAAGAGAATTAAACTCCCACTAAAATTATAAAACCCTTTAAAATATTTAAGTGGGTAAAAGACCCAAAATCCATACTTAACCATAGCACTGCTTTGGCATGTCCCTATGATTAAATATAATTTCGGTAGACATCACCATGTCAATTACATCATTATGTAACTCTTTTAATTTATGAGATGCATGATATCATATATCATATTTAATTTGCATGTTACTCATCTCATCTTTGCCTCGGGTTCAAAACACCATTTTGATTAACCCTTTGTTAAACCAATTACAACACAATGAGAATCACCATTTCTCATATTATCGCTTCGCTAAGGTCACAACATGCGTACCCGCTTTGGCGTGGCTACCATGATGCGAACATAGTACTTGACTAGTGTTATACGTAATTGGGTGGCAAAAATATAAACTTCATAAGTTTATTTAGGGTTTATTAATTCCTGTGATTAAAATGTATCTCATACAATACATGGCATTAACATTAATCTTTCTAAGTTAATATTAATTCTAGCATGGCATCCAATGTCATACATTCATCTAGCATGCATATTTCATACTTAGCATGGCATCACATGGCATCAAAATATAAAACATGCAATAGACTCGAAAGACCGTGTTATGGTATGGTTTTATCTACATTGATTTTCACAGGCCAATATGAAAATCAACAGGTCATTTCCTAGGTGGTTGTAACCATCGCATGGTCACAGCACAGCCGCATCCCTTGGATCCGTCTTCACGTCTTTGTTCCTTGGCACCATCTCATGGATTTACATACTTTACAAAATTGTATCCTATACAATTTTCTAGTAAATAAAATTTACAAACAATAAATTGCATCCTATACAATTTATCTAGAAAAATAAGATTACATAAATACAAACGACTCGCAGGCCGTATTTATAAAACCTTACATTCACCAAAACCAAAAGAAAAACAAAAAACATCCAAGGGTCCAAAACCATACCACAACACCATGCATAAAATTATCACAATAATTTTATATCTACAAGATTTAGGGTTCATAAAGGGTAAAATACAATCCTATTGTATTTAGAGTAATTGATTTGAAAATCGTAAATGTGTAGAAACAATTTCCACACATAAACGAAAAACACCAAACCCAACTTCCAGCGATCCAACTCGCTGCTGAGTTGGACGGGGGTACGGGGGCGGTAGCCCCTGTTGCGAAGCAAGCGCCGCAGGCAAAAAAAATTTTCGCGCAAAAAACAGCCCCCTCTGAAAATTCCCAGGCGGCACGCCGTGCCAAGGGCGGCACGCCGTCGTGCCGCCATTCTGGTCGCAACACTGGAAACGGTTTCCAGTTGGCACGGCGTGCAAAGGCCCAGCACGTCGTGCCATATGCAAAATTTTCAGGTTGGCACGCCGTGCCAAATCGGCACGCCCGCGTGCCACCATTCTGAACTCAAGCATTCAGGAACGATTTCCTGTTGGCACGCCGTGCCAAAACCGGCACGCCGGCGTGCCAACATGCTGAATCCAAAATTTCACCCCTTTTTCTGATTCAAAACAATTACAACCAAATCATTCACAATGATTCACATTAAAATCAAATTTTAAACATGTTATTCACAATAACATTGAACCCTAAATCAAGAACATACAACCCTATCAAATTTTAAACATGTTATTCACAATAACATTGAACCCTAAATCAAGAACATACAACCCTAACATGCAATTTTGATCTAATCAAAATAACAAATCCAATTCAACCAATGCACAAGTGGCTCTGATACCACTGTTGGGAATTAATCGCATAAAACAAACATAAAACGCAGCGGAAAAAGATTAATCCCCACCAGATATGACATGGGTTCTTTCCAACCAGATCCTTCATTGTTCATGGCAAATAGGATACCAGCATGTCGATCAGAAATGACACCTAAACCAGTGCTTTGTGTCACGAATGTCCTGATACACTCCATGAACCATTCCCAACTTGATTGGTTTTCATTTTCAACAATTGCAAAACCTATTGGGAAGATATGATTGTTACCATCCAACGCGGTTGCCACCAAAAGTGTGTGAAGGTATTTGTCGTACAAGAATGTACCGTCAATCTGTATGATCGGTCGACAATGTTTGAATCCTTCTATACATGGCTTAAAGGACCAGAACACTCGTTTAAACATTGCAACTCGATTATCAGTTGTTTCATCCGTGAGTAAGAGTGTCACCGACCCAGGATTATAGTTAAGAGTGTCACCGACCCAGGATTATAGTGGGTCAACGCGTTCAAATACCGAGGCAAGATATTGTACGATTCTTCCCAATTGCCGTAAATCTTCTCCAATGCCTTCTTTTTAGCACCCCATGCTTTTTTCTTAGAAATGGTGAAGTGGAACACCGCTTTGACGTGCTCAATTATCAAATCCAAGTTCAGTCTTGAATCTTTTCGAACCATCCCCAAAATTGAACTCGCTATTATCTTACTATCAAGATTGTAATGGTCTTATGATGATCTTGCATTTACATATGTATGTGGACCCCGGTAAACAGTTATCATCCAATACCCTACAGATTTCTTGAATTGGGCACGAAGCCACCAACCACAGTTTTGGTCTTCGTTCCTACATTTGACGACCAATTTATGAGGATGTGATTCAACCACTTTGAATGAAACATGATTTTTCATCGAATATGTCTTCACCGCTGCTTGTACTTCCTCTTTACCACCAAAAACTAAACCCCGTTTTAGCTCAGATACTCCATCCCATACGTTTATTTCATCAGAATCACTTGCATACTGCTGTACATAATCCTGCTCTTCTATAGCAGTATATGTTGGACCTGGGAATACAAAAGATGATAACGGAGCAATAGGGGGAATATCTACGCCTTCCGCAATATGGGGGGGAGATAAATTCAAATCAATCATCCCCGTCGCTGCAACACTCATATTTTGCTCAACGTTAGCATCAACATTTGTCCCCTCATGACCTTCATCGTCATTGTCATCATCGTCATGACCTTCATCCTGATCGTCATCATCGTCATCATTGTCAACATCGAACTATATAAAATCTTCAACAATTTCTTCATCCACTGTATTGTCAATTTCATTAGGCTCCTCACTGCCATCGATATAATGATATATAGGATCTTCTTCTTCTTCTTCATCAATTTGGGTAGCAACTCTAGTAATGTCTTCGGAACTTCCTGATCGAAACGCTGTGGGATCTACAAGCTCCATCGGTGATATGTTACTTACATTATTGTTTTCGGTACCAACAACTTCGACATGATACCCATCATAAGCATCCGGAACTGGACTGTGAAATGTGCCAGCCTCGGTTCTTATGGATGGGAACGAGTTAAAGTGATCAAATGATGCGTTCGGTTCGCCGAATCCACCACCTGTCATAATTGGAAAGCGTGTTGAAGGAATAACCGATCCACCTTCTACTGCGCCAAAAGTAGGAAATGATTCAAATCCCTGGAAAGAAACAGATGGGGTAGGTTCGTGCCACCCATAAGAACCTATTGACTGAAAGGTAGATTGACTTTCAGAGTTGCCAAGGAAGGAATCACCTGCTCCGTACCCCAGAACAGTACAATCATACACATTGTTCAAGGAAGTAGGAATTGAAACCATCGCATCGCTTGATGCTTCATTATCTCCAGATGCAATAATCTCATAATCAACGAACAACTCGACTGTATGATAATTTGGAATGTTTGCCAAATTTTCATGGATAATTCCAACATCACTGTCGCAACTGATTATCATGTGAGAGAATGAATTGGGCGATACAGGATACTTATACACGATCTTTATCACCCTTCCGTTAGTGCCAAATCCAATCTCACTGGATATCCGATCAACAAGTTTAACGAATGATGGTTTTTTCTTAACCTTCAAACGTTTATGCCTAGCCGATGAGCTAAACATATCATACTCAAAAACGGAATCGCTTACATACATCCTACCCCCCCAGTGTATAACATAATAGTTGTTATTCTCTGACATGATTGCGCACCTACTGTAACGATAATATAATAAAAATAAGTGCATTGTTTTATAGGGTTTATTATTGAACAATTAAAAAAAATTATATAAAATTATATAAATTTCAACATCTACAACTAGATTTACTACATTTACTAAATTATATATAGTCATAATAGTGATCATAATATAACTGATGATACGTACAATGCTACCAAATATTGTATTATTTTCAAATTGCTTTGCCTAATTTCGTGTTCATATTCGATAGTACATTAAACAACAAAATCATCCAACGCATATTCATTAATAATAATACGTAATATATATAAATAAATACATAATTGAACTTTACTAACCTCAAATGAGCTATATCGATGAGATTTTATTTAATTTGTTGTGTGCTTGATCAAGAACTATCCAATATCAAGCTGCATCAAATGCCATAAAATAAATATTAATTCATTTATATATATAATAATAATATATATATATATTTATACATTAAACGAAATGATAAATATTAATTTTAAATAAATATAAAAACAAACTGTAAAGATAAATATAATTATAAATGTATGTATGTACGATTTAATGTTATTATGTTAATAAGAAATATTATGCACGATTTAATTAAATATAAAAAAATATCTCAAACGTTTATATATCTTTAACACATATTGTGTATGACAATTATTTTTTTAAAATACATTTATTTTTTTAATACTCATGGTATACATGCATTAAATTTTTTCCATATCTTTCGATTTTTTTTATCCCAATTGACTGTTATTATTAATACTTAAATATATAGAATTGTATATTTAATCAACGATAGTATTATAATTTTATAGTTCATTTATGTTCTATATAATTTAAGGACTTTACCCAAAACAGTGATACTGAATTAGATAATCATACTATGACATTACATAATAATATTAAATTACATGATAACAGTAAACTATAAAAAAAAAACCTACTTTATAAAATCATAAAATTAAACTACTACTATAGAGGTTTCTTAAACTTGAATTTGAAACCATTCCTAGCATTCACTATATTACAATAGTCTTCTTGACATTTTGGCATGGTTTCTAAAACTTTGCCAACCAATTCTTTTGGTAAATTCATACAATCACTTTCCTTCGTAATTAACATCTTAACCATATCATCATACTCTATAGGTGATTGTTCGTTAATCTCGTCAAAATAGCGTTTATAACGCCAGGATAATCCATTTCTTAACAGTGTCATTTGTTCCCTCCTGCGCTTATCAAATTTATAGCCAGACATTATTATGTCTTGCAATTTTTCATTCATTTTTAGCAGGTACTCTAACAAGTTTTTTCCCCTTCTCATTCTAATTGCTTTCAAATTTTCTAGTTTCTTCATTGCAAATTCGGGGAATCGGAGACTTTTCGGAGTAAGTATTGTTCTCACCATCTATAAATTGTATACAAAAAAAAAAAATTATATAACACCTTAATTTCAACAATTCAATAATAAATTAAAAAATTATTTGCCACCTTAACCAAAGGATTTCACCTCACTAATACATTTTTTTTATGGTTACTTCTAATAACAATAATAATAACAATAATATTATTAACAACAACAATAATAATCAAAATCAAAATTTATGCAATAATGGATTTAGCCCTAGAATAATGCTTAATAGGGAAAAAATTACCGTTATGATGTTTGGTTAGGAAAAAAATATCGGTCTGGGGTCTGATTAACTGGGCCATTTTTGGAACCAGCGGTTCCGAAAATTGGTTGAACCATTTTCGGAACCAAGATTTCCGAAAATGGTTCAAATTTTAATTTTTTTTTAAATAATTACCTGTTTTCGGAAAGATAATTTCCGAAAACAGAGTTTATAGTAAAAAAAAAAAAAAATTAAATTGAGCCCAATTTCGGAACTCATTGTTCTGAAATTGGGACACTATACGTATTAGCTCGGCTTTAAGCCATGGCATATGTATAATGTCCCAATTTCGGAACAATGAGTTCCGAAATTGGGCTCAATTTAATTTTTTTTTTTTACTATAAACTCTGTTTTCAGAAATTATCTTTCCGAAAACAGGTAATTATTTAAAAAAAAATTTTAAATTTGAACCATTTTCGGAAATCTTGGTTCCAAAAATGGTTCAACCAATTTTCGGAACTGCCGGTTCTGAAAATGGCCCAGTTAATCAGACCCCAGACTGGTATTTTTTTCCTAACCAAACATCATAACGGTAATTTTTTCCCCATTAAGCATTATTCTGGGGCTAAATCATAATAATAATAATAATAATAATACCATAAATAAAAAAATTAATAATAATAAAACTACTCAATACTTAATAACCTGTAATAATAATAATAATAATAATAATAATAACATGTAATAATAATAATAATAATAATAATAATATTAATAATACCATAAATAAAAAAATTAATAATAATAAAACTACTCAATACTTAATAACCTGTATTAATAATAATAATAATAATAATAATACCATAAATAAAAAAATTAATAATAATAAAACTACTCAATACTTAATAACCTTTAATAATAATAATAATAATAATAATAATAATACAAAAATAAAAAATAAATATAAAAATTACACCACATCTTAGTTTTTTTCTGTCACAACCCCAATTTTCTTTTTTTTACTAACTTCTAATAATAATAATAATAATAATAATAATAATAATAATAATAATAATAAAAATAAAAAAATAAAGCAAATTTTATACACGTCACAGCAAATATTTTAACAATGATAATAATAATAATACGGCAAACTATAAATTCACCGTATATATGTATATAACAAAACTCAAAACCTCAAACTTATACTTCAATTTTATTATAACAAACCCAACCCATCAAACAAAATGAAGGGGAAAAATTTTTCATAAGGTTAATATTTACAACTCCCATACAATCAAAACGCACTGATAAACTTAGTTCATTTTATTAAAGTTTACAATTAACAATAAGTTAAACCCTCTAAATTCAAAACTTCAAAATCAAGCTTCCATGAATAAAAATAAAACTGAAAAAGCATAAAAAAAATTACCTTGAGGAACTCTGAATTACAAGTATCTACTCTCTCCACCTCAATTCAAAACCAATTATATTTCTTTCTAAAATTCACTCTCCTTCTCTATCAACTCTCTACCTACTTCAAAAATTTTTTCATCTTTGCCTGTATATATAGGCAAACCAGGCTGCATCCTCCCGTGACAAAATTAAAATATTTTTTATTTTTTTTTTTAAATATTTTTGTTTTCGGAATCTAGGCTTCAAAAACAAATAAATTTTTTTAAAAAAAAAAAAAAAAAAATGCTTGTTTTCGGAAGCCAAGCTTCCGAAAACCATAAATGTGCATTTAGTATTTTCGGAAGCTTGGCTTCCGAAAATACAAATAGAAAAAAAAAAAATTTAAAAAACCATTTTCGGAACCACTGGTTCCGAAAATACCTTGGTTAAATAGACCCCAAACAGGTATTTTTTTTACAACCCAACATTAAAACCGGATTTTTTTTGCCCATGGGCATTATTCTGGGGCTAAATCCTAAAAAAATTAAAGAAAATGAATAATTGGATGACACAAAAACAGAACACCTTAATGGCCATAACTAAATGACACAGCAATGCATGATGAGGAATATGAATATATGTATTCCTTACGAGCCCATACATCAAAATTCATTCCATATATATATATATAACATAACATCGATCATTTCCTCTTGTCTATCTCTGTTATACCATCACCATGTCTTTCCTTCAACCATGTGCCTCATCACAACCTTTTAGCTCTTTTCCCACTTTCTTTTATTTAAAAACAATTCAGAATTTTATACCTGAATTATTATTATTATTATTATTAACTTTTTTTCTAGTGTATTAATTTAGATTTGTTCAAATAAATTAATTTTGAGTGTGTAATTTTATCTTTACCATTTTATCATAATTATATAATTTTTCCACTTTTGCCGATATTATGTTTATTGATCAACTTCAATTTTTTTCATACTTACTTAAAAATACTCACTAAGATTACAAGTGAACACTTGGAAGGGGTGAAATCAGTTTGGTTCAATCCAAAGATTTTGAAAATATCTGTAAATGTAATAACCAAAAGTCTTTAGCTGGATTGTATAGAATTGCTTCGCTACAATCCAATACGAAAGTTTAGATGTTTAATATTAATACAATCAATCTTCTATAGATCATTTTATCTAGGTATTCGATCTGGTTAAAAAAAACTCTAAAATCTGTACCAGATCAACTAACAAATTACAATACTAGTATTTTTGCTATTAACCCTTTTACTATATATATATATATATATATATATATATATATAATGGAATGAGCAAGTAATATTAATTTAATTAGTTACATGTTGTTTTTTCCTCAAACTATAGAAAACATAATAAAAAGTGGGATGAAGTTTGTGGCGAAGTTGGGCTACTTATCCCTTGTTTTAACAAAGGATATTACTTTTTGTTTTATAAAGTAGGGTTTGGTTGGAAATTAATTAAATTAATTAAACTAGGATGGGGATTAATATTTTCTAAGTCTTCCACATGGGTTGATACCTAACTAATTAATCTCAAAATTAAAAATGCAAAAAGAGGAGTCTCATTACGTACCTAACTGAACCTAAAATCCAAAATGTTTGCAAGTCAAGACAAATTAAAACCTTTTTAATTCAGACTCGTATATATAATTATTTAATTTAATTTAATCTAAGATCTAGAGCCTTTTATTTCGGCCAGAAGTAAGAGACGTTAATGCTAGCTTCTTCCAAGGAATCTTTTGGACCCATTAGGTAATTATATTCATCTTTATCGTAAACACTACTTACATATAATTTTCAAATTAAAATGCAGTAAGATAAGGAAAAAAAAAAAAAAACTTTAAAGAAACGAATTAATATAAGACAATATGATATAATTAAAGTTAATTAATTAAAAATATCAAACCGGAAAGTATTCACTTAAAAAATTGTATGGCCATTCTCAAAAACGTTATATGCATTCTTAGAGGGATAATTTAGGACACAAAGCTATAACTTCAATTAAAAAAAAAAAAAAAAAATTTAAAACAATATGATTTCAGTTACCTATCAAATAAGAAAGACATTACTGGTTTAACTTGTGGTGAAGAATTGAAGTTTGAAGTAATCCATAAACTTTGAAGACAAAAAGCAAAATGTGGTAGGATTTCCCAACGGCAGAGGAAAATAATGCAATTTATTAGTCATATGGGGCACAATTTTAGAGGTAACCGGTAGGAAATAAGTATCTAGAAGTCCAACAATTAACATCTATCTTAAAATTAGACAAAGGTCTATTATAAACTTTCAATCAACTGGTAGTGTCAAATTTATAGATCTAAATATACAATAGCCATGACTGAATGAGTAGAAAAAGCTCATCGATGACTAAACAAACCAAGATCAGGGGGAATATCATACAACTTCATATTTGAGAAAGTTCAGCTTCTTCCTTCTTTCACTATCATCTTGCATTACCTGTATCATGACATTGACATAAAGTTGTAAGTAATGTCAGACTACAAGGTTAATCTAGTAACAAACTGTAATGATGTAAGCACACCTTAGCAATGACTTTCTTATTCATCGGGGCAGAGTAGTCACTTGATATCCATATGAAGTCGAAAGGAGATGGGAAATCAACAAAATTGGTGAGTTAGGTTTGAAGATCGGTGAGTTTGGCCCTAATTAGAGCTAATTTAAAAGTCTGAATTTGAGGGATTTCTCAAAAAAAAAAAAAAAAAAAAAAAGAGACAAAGAGAAAGGAGGGAGCTGGTGGCGGTGGTGAGCGGTTGGGCAGAGACATAATAGTCAAATCGTTGCCTGAAGTCTGAACTTGAGGGATTTCAGCTAACAAAGACTGTTGAAGTTGAGTTGAGGCACTGAGTGGATCGATTTTAGGTACTTCCATGACTGCCTTTTTGGGTAAACTCATAAAGAACAAAAAAACAAGAGATATCAGAATCGAGAGAAGAGATAAAGAGAAAGGAGGGAGCTGGTGGCTGTGGTGAGCGGCTGAAGTAGGAGAGGATTTTTTGTTTTTGAAAACCTTCGCGATAGAGTTGTCCCCAAATTAATTACATATTTAATTTTTATTTAATTTTTGTTTTTAAATATTGTCCCCAATTCTATTTTAACAAAGAATTGGGAACTATAAAAACAATTGTCCTCAATATTAATTATAATTCTATAATAGGGACTATATATGTAAGTTGTCCCTAATTTTTTGTCCCATTAAATTTTTTTTCCAGTGAATATATGTATTTTGGTTAGAGGGTGGGAGAATATGAAGCAAAGCTATATATAATTTCACACAGCATATCCTTAGCAATTGGAAATTTTAAGGGCATATACATATACGCAGGCACTACTTGATAGGCTCATGCACCCCATAAAAACAAATTAAAAGCATAGTAGTAGAAAAAGCTTTGAATGGACAGTATATATGGAAAAAGTATCAAGAAGTAATAACAATAAAAAAGAAAAACAAAAAGATGGAGAGGATCATTGTCACTCTTTCAGCCTCTTTTCTTGATTTGGGGTATCCAAAATAACTACTCCTAAACATCCATTAACAAACTTTACTTAACACAATTATTAATTTTGTAATTATTTTCATCAAATTTCAAACTCCGTAAATAATTGAATCGCCGAATTTCAGGCAAAGATTTCGTGATTCCATTATTTAAGGATCCAAATTCTATTTAAATATATAGGAGAGAGAATCTGAATTCAGATGTAGGTATTAGAGTTTTTTTTTTTTTTTTTTTCATATTATTTTTAAAATTTCTTAAGGTATAAAGAACAATTAGACCCATATATAATTTTGAAATTTTCCTCCTTTGGATATCGATCAAAGATGTAACTATGTTTTTTAATAAAAAAAAAAAATATAATTGCTTCAGAGTTTAATACAATAATTATCTTTACAGTAGTTTAGGACGAAATCAATAGAAGATGATAATTCATAAAACCTCACCATCTTAGCCTATATTAATGACTTCAACATCACATAACTATCCACGTTATTTTTAGTAAAGAGTTTGTCATATATATATATATATATATATATAAAATAAAGGTAGATTTCATATATTTATATCTGTAGAATACATCAAGATGATTTATCGATAATAAAACCAGATAAATTTTACAATATTTCCTACAAATATTGAAATCATCATAATAACAATCACAAAATACATCCTACTAGTGAGGGAAAACATTCCACATGAGCAAAGAAAAATACATAACATAAACCAAATAAAAACATAATAACAAATCATCTCATATTTTTTCAAACTCAATTATCATTTATCAAAGTTCCACAGCATATGAAATTCCACGTTCCGCAAATCACCACATAGATTAACGAATCTGGATAAAATACTTCCACATCTTGCGTAAAAATTATAGATCTAGTCAATGACTGAAACTAAAAAGCTCTGTTACAGATAGATTTTAAAACGTTTACTCATTTTTGCATTTTTGAAATATTTTAAAAAATTCAAAATTCTCATAAATTTGTATAAAACATTTCAAGATCGAATTTTGAATTGTTAAAAACTCAATTTTTAGAATGTAAACAATCAAAACCTCATTTTTTGCTCATGTAACTTGTATATAATTTTTGTTATTCTATATAATATAAAGAATTAAAAAATGATATATCTTTAATGTTTTCTTAGTGTATATGTATGTTTCAGTTTCCGTTTTTTTTTTTTTTTTCAATCAACATAGCTAAAAAGCAATGTTTTAAAAACCAAATCGGTTTATTGGATCCAGAGGCTAGTCCTATCCAATTTAACCTTAGTTAATCCCTAGTTAGATAGTACTCTAATTCTATAAATCGGTAGTTTCATCGGTTTAATAACCAGTCCAATTCTAAAAATTATGCTAAAAAATATCGACCAATAAGAGAATTATTTTATTCAATGAGCTAGGATATTGGTTGATGATCAGCTCGAGTCACCTCTCATCTCTAAAAATTTTATCCTTGCTTAGCTAATTTCTAGCTCTATTCCTACATTTCAACATTTTGAATTGGTACAGTTATTTATCGTTAACAAGTATGGTCTTTATATAATATAATAGTTTTGATTTGAAGTAGAAAATAGAATTAGTTTTTGGGCTACTACAATACAAGGAAATTACAAAAGATGTGTAATAGAATAGGAGTTCCTAAAAAGACCAGCCGACCAGAGGAAATGATGGCGTTTGGCCCGGTAATCAAGCAAGCGTGTTAACATGCACCCACTCCCATGTGCCTTCACCTCTTCCTTAATTTTTTTAATATAATTCCATTTTCCACGTGTCATCATCTTATTTCTTCTTCCATAAATTTTGTCCATTTCTATTCTCCCTTCTACTATATAATATCACTAAGCTTCACCAGATTTTAATTGTGATTGAATTCAAGATGATGAAGTTGAAGTCTAAGAGGTTTTGCAGAGGAAGTTTCAAGCTAATTAGAGGTGGAAGTGATAATCATAATCAGAATCAGAATCAGAATCAGAATCAGCAGAAGCATGGTAATGGTGAAATCAAATGGGAGGTTAGGCCTGGTGGGATGCTTGTTCAAAAGAGAGAATCTGCAGATTCTCTTTCTGAATTCATTACCGTTAGAGTCTCCACTCTTTCTCTTTTCCATGATATTTCCATCCAACCCACTTCTACTTTTGGTATGTTCTTCATTTCTTCTTTTCCTCCTTTTTTTTTTTAAAAAAAAAAAAAATTAACTCTATTTTTTCATTCTGTGCTGCTACTTGTTGTATTAATCAACAAAATGCTTAATTAATTAAATTAAGAGGCTGTGGATGCTGTTCATGATTTGAAAGATGAAATTGGAATTAATTTGCAGGGGAATTAAAGGTGGTAATAGCAATGGTAACAGGATTGGAGCCAAGAGAGCAAAGGCTATTGTACAGAGGAAAAGAAAGAGAAGACAGTGAATATGTACACATGGTTGGTATTAAGGACAAAGACAAAGTGTTGTTGTTACAAGATCCTGCCATTAAGGAGACCAAGCTGCTTCATACTCCTTGTCGTACTATTAGTGTCTAATTTGACTTTAACTAATCTTTCTTTTATTGCTAACCCTAAAACAAAACCCCTATCATCTTATTAAATTACAAATAGTGGGGAGAATTGCATTATTGTTATGTTGAGCTTCACCAATTTAATATGTGAAAGCTGATGCCAATCCTAGTCACTAATTTTCTTTATTTAGTTTAATTAGTATGTTTATAAATTGTGGATTCCTGTACGTTCTTGTAATATTTTTTTAATTCTAATTAACCTTTTCTTTTAACATAATTTATTTGTGTATCAATCATCCATGCGTGCACACCGACATCATCAATTATATATTATTATCATTAATTATTATGAGATTAAGTGGAGGAGAATAAAAATGAAAACAATTGTAGCTGGCAGTTTTATGAGTTAATTTCTGTGAAATGCTTAAGACAGAAGGGATAAACACAGCAATTTCTTAATTTAATACATAAAGGAGCTAATTAAGCATAAGCTGGAGATTCTTGTGAAAATCTTTCCAATAGATATATTTTTTTTTATACAATTTGGTCCATCTTAAGCTATATTTCACTCTAGAAAGGAAATATAAATTATAAAATTTATTACATGATTATTTTATCTATATATTGGTATTCTTAAATCCACTTTAAGTATTATGTTTTCTTGCAGGAATCAGGATAAAAAATTAAATATGTTAGATTTTGATACCCTATCAAAGGATATATATATATATATATATATATGTTAGATTTTGATCTAAATTTCTTAAAGAAAAAACTTAAGAAATATTTGAACAAAATTTGTTTTTTGATATTGGGATTTGGAGATGTAGAAATGAAGAGATTATAAATTTTGAATTCAATATATCTTCTTCTTTCAGTTTGTAAAAATGATAATTAATTTACCCTCAATTCATAAATATTTTTTTTACATCATATATGAAAATTTATGTATTTTGAAATTTAATAATATAAGTATTGTGTTGTTTTTTTTAATGGATGTGATTAGTTAATTGTGTTGGGTTTTGTTCTCTTCCTACGTGGAGGAAGAGACTTTTACATGGTTCAGGAGGTAGAAACCATTGTTTTTTGTTCAGGGGGAGACTTTCAAGCCCTTGAAGCTCATGTGCATCATTCAAGGTCTTGAGTGTTGGGTTTCCAACACAAGGAAGCTCTTTGTGAGCTACACTTTAAGAGGCGTAAGATTTTAAGTCTTCATTAAGTAAGAAAAGGCTTTACCATGTGAGAGAAGAAAGACTTTATATATTGTGAGGTGAGAAGGAGCATGTGAGCAGCTGTGATAAGGTGAGAAAGTGAGCATAACAACGTTTGAGAGAGTTTTGGATACAAGGGAGTAGAGAGAATTAAGAGTGAAAATCCTTTGAGTTTATGAACTTTATTCTTCAACTCTACTTTTCTTTTTCTTTCAGCAATCTCTAGCTCATATGGAGTCCGATCGTGCTTATTTTTAGAGAACATATTTAAGACTGTTGTTTCTTGATTCTGAACGGTCGGATCAGAATTTAGAGGTTCATAAGTTTGGATTTTCAGGTTTGCAACATGTGCTGTTTTTTAGGTGCTTTTCTTACAACCAGCTTTGGTGTTTTTCTTGTAATTTTGTTTCTAGCCGTTGGATTCGGCTGAAACTTTAACTAGAGTTTGAAGACACATTTTTCTTGATTCTTGACGGTGGGATCAGTCACTAGAGTTGAGGAAGATTCTCGTTTGTCTGTCCCTGTTTTGCTGTTTGCGGTTTCTCTTCTATTAGTTTTTAGTTTGAGCTGCTTCATTCTTTTCGGTGTTTTGAAGAGGTTTTTCTCTTCGGATTGGGCTAAAATTTGGTGCGCTAATTCTAGACTTGTTTATCTTCATTTTGTACGGTGGAGATCTCGTTTGGAAATCTAGAATTTTTTACTCTTGCTGTGTAACTTTTGTGTATCCATTTGTTGTTGTTATTGTTTGTTGGAGCCATGAAACTTGTTATTGTTCACTAGTTCGGTTTTGTATTTGCTGTAAAACTCTCATATTATAGTGGATACTTTATTTTGGGTTATGAGAGGCCTCGTGGTTTTTATCCTTTACGTTAGAGGAGTTTTCTACGTAAAAATCTCGGTGTTCCTTTCTGTGTACTTGTGGTTGTTCTGCTGATTATATTCCTCACAGATTTATTTAAGCATAGAAAAATTTATTCCATATTCTTTTCCTATCAAATTGGAGGTAATTAGACATAAAGATGTCAATGAATCGGGTTTTACCCAGGAATTTAAGAGCGAAATTTCAAATATTAAGAAAATTATATATTAAATTTTATTTTATCATTATTATTAAAGCTTTTACGATAAGCTGGTAGCTCAAAAGCTGAAGGACTAGGCCTTGAGTAGTGAAAGTGAATTGGCACGGGTATAAAGTTTGAATTATTACATGCTTAGATTTGATTCGAATTGAAAGTGGGAGCCCACTATGATTTTATTTCAACCTTTGTATCTGCTACGTGGCACTTTTAATGATTATAATTTTGTAAGTTCAAGTGATTCTTACGTTACCAATTAGCAACTTACCATGTTAATTTGCAAGAAAGTTTCCGAACATAATATATATATATATATATATATATATATATATATATATATATATATATATATATATGATGGATTGTTCTGAAATCCTTCAAAGGATCCGGGTTCGGGCTGTTCTTCGAACCGGATCTGAAGTCGTTCTTATAAAACAGAAATACTAGGACACCGGTAACCTTTGGGTTAAGGTTCGATGTCTAAGTCAGTCTAGATTGTTTTAGCTGAGAATGTATTGAATTTCTTAAGAATGCTTGACCTGGTTTATCTCTAAATGCCTCCATTTATAGGGTGAGTGGCAGAGTCGGACTCGGTTTAGGAGGGCTCCTAAACCCTACTTTGAATCCAAGTAGGAGACTTGTTTCTAGGATGGTTCTTGTGGAGATAGGAGTCCTTTTCCTAGTACAATTCATTAAGTACGTAGTTTCTTAGTGGGGCTCCACCACTCTCTTTTTAGAATCTTTCGGGGAACGAGGAGGACCTGTACCGAATCCGTTACACAAGCATTCGTCTTTCCAGGGGAACCAGGTGATAGATCCGGTATATCAGACTCGGGTGAAGGATCCGGTGTCCTGATGACCGGATGTCATCATTTTATATATATATAATGGTTTTTAAGTTTTGTCACCATAAACTGTTTAATTTTTTTGGTAGAATTAATGGTCAAATTAGACTAATAATATCAAAATTGCCTTTTATCTTAATTCATAATTGTAAAATATATATTCATTCCTATTTTATTTTTTCTCACATAGTTCTAATATTACTAATCTTAATTAATTTTTTAAATTTTATATAATTATATAAAGTTATCTATTGTCATGGAATTTGTTTCATTAAAATTTAATTAAATAAATATTTTTAAAATATAAAATAGGAGTAGAATTATATAAAATTGGAAAAACGGACATTTGGTCTCAATCTTATGAACAACATTAACAAAGAGAAAATCATTTTGAAAAATTATCGAAATTACGGGAACATTATTGCTACTTTGAAGATATTATATTAAACTAGTAAAGAAAATGATGAAAAAAATTAAAAGGATAAGTAATAGTGAAATTTTTATTTTTATAACTAACGTATACAAGTATAAAAATATTGATGCTCGTATAAAATTTTATTAAAAGTATTCTAATTTGATTTAAAGTTTAAAAGATTTATTTTTTAGTTATAATCAAGAGTAGTTTTGTATTTTAATATGCAAAAATATATTGAAGGACTAAAGAGTTAATTAAAGCCAAAATTAAGGACCTTAGACTTTATGTATGGACTAACTAGTGTAATATATAAAAACATAAAGACTAATAAATTGTTTACCCAAAAATAATTTAGTTTAAAAAATAAAACTTTCATTACGTTTATTAACAATGCTCCTATTTTTTTCTATTACTTTCATTTTACATATTCAACTTTGAATTTTTTCCAATTTAACACATTAAACTCTTAATAAGCTATATTATAATTAATCATAATTTCACGTATTAAATGATTGTTCGACATAGAAACATCTCGTGAACATCAAATGAGGTCTAAATCATATCTTTCTTGTCTTTTGTGTTTGACATTACATTTTTTATAGTTTGAAACAATAATTTTATATGTCAAATATGTGTATACTTTTTTTTAAAGAGAACCATAGTTTATTTTAATGTAATATCAAACAAAATAAAATAGATGACAAGTTTTTAACCGAAATTTTCATGAGATCTATAATTTAATGTGTATAAAATGCTAAAAACTAGAAATGTTCTGGTTATTATTGAAAAGAAAATGAAAGAAGAAGAAGAAGAAATAGTATTTATTAATCGAGAGAATCAAAAATACAATCTCTGCTTTTTTTACATTTATATTGAATCCCTAACAAACTTTTAACTGTTTTCCTGCCAATTGCTTCTCAAGGAAACTTCCTGCTTTTCTCCTGTTTTTGTTCTTTGATTTCATATTGCCAACCTCACCCTTATTAATGTGCACCCTCCTTTTGTATCACAAGATGTGGCAGCTGAGTTTTAGCTTGATCAATCTCAACACTCCCCCCACAAGCTGAAACAACTCTACTAACTGAACTTGTAATTTGAACCAGACCCATTCTTGCCAATGCTGGTAGCATTTTGGCATGAGATAAAGACTTTGTGAACAAATCTGCAAGTTGGGATCCAGTTGGAACAAAAGGTGTACAAATGAAACCATCCTCAACAGAATTCTTTATAATGTGGCAGTCATTTTCCAGATGTTTCATTTTATTATGGCACACTGGATTTTTTGCAATTGCAATAGCAGATTCATTGTCACAATGCATTGGAATTAGGAGATGACTTTGAACTCCCAAATCAGAATGAATATATGAAAGCCATTTTAACTCACAAACAGTTTGTCCCATGCTCCTATATTCTGCCTCTGCAGAACTTCTGCTCACCACAGATTGCTTTTTGGTTTTCCAGGAAATAAGAGAAGATCCCAAGAAAACACAATATCCTGTTAAGGATTTTCGGGTGACTTTACAAGTACCCCAATCTGAGTCACAATATGCAATGAGTTGCAATGCTGACTCCTGTTGATGAGGATAAAACAAACCATATGTCTGTGTGCCTTTCAAATACTTAAGAACATGCAAGGCTGCCTGAAAATGGTGTTTACAAGGGGACTGCCTATATTGACTCAGTTGTTGACTGACATGTGCAATGTCTGGTCTAGTAAAACCCAGATACAACAGTTTACCAATAATATGTCTACAAAGCTCCACATTTTCAAAAGTTGTACCTGGTGCTGTAAGAGTGATACCATGTGCTACAGGACTTGAAGCTGCAACTGTATTTGTAACCCCTGCATCTGTAAGCAAGTCTGCTATGTATTTCTACTGGGACAGAACAGCTCCCCTTTTGGATCTAGCAAGCTCAACTCCTAAGAAATACTTTACATCCCTCATGTCTTTAATTATGAATAAGGCATGCAAATATTCTTTTACTGCAGAGATATCTGCCATGTGTTGACTTGTGAGAAGAATATCATCCACATAAAGAACAATGATTACCTTATTGCCACCTGCTATAGTGTGTTTAAACAGACAATAATCATGAGAAGAATGCTAAAAACCATACTCAAGCAATTTTGCTGAAATCTCCTTGTGCCATTGTCTGCCGGCTTGCTTTAGTCCATACAAGGACTTTTTGAGATGACAGACTTGATTGCCTTGACATTTTGTATACCCCTGTGGTGGCAGCAAATAAATGTCCTCATCCAGATAGCCATGGAGATAGGCATTATTGATGTCAATTTGCTGCACTGGCTAATCCCTTGCCACTGCTAAAGCCAGCACTGTGCGGACTGTGACTACCTTTGCTACAGGACTGAAGGATTCATGGTAGTCAATTTCAAAGGTCTGATTGTATCCTTTGGCCACAAGTCTTGCCTTGAAATGATCTACTTCACCAGATGGCTTGTATTTAATTTAATAGACCCATTTTGAGGTAAGAGCTTTCTTCCCTTTAGGTAGATCAGTGATGTCCCAGGTGCCATTGTTCTCCAGGGCATCAAGTTCTTGCTGTATAGCTAGGACCCATTCTTCTTATTGGCTTGCTTCAAGATAGTTTTTAGGCTCTTTAATCTGAGTAATGTTACACAAGAAGGCAGTATGATCAGGAGAAAAACTGGAAATGTGGGGCAGAGGATGCCTGTCAGAGTAAGAAAGAGATACAAAATCTCTTAGCCAAGTTGGTGGTTTGGTAACTCTGGTGGACCTGCGAAACACATTATCAGTTTGTGGTTGTAAGTCACAAGGAATCAGAGTGTCATTAGCAGTAGAAGGAGAAGAATTGATAAGAGGGAGATTCAACATCCTTGTGTCTTGTGAGGAAGGGACAGCATAAGGAAAAATTGTTTCCTGAAAGATAACATCCCTGGCGACAACTATCTTTTTGGTCTCTAGATTATACTCTTTAAAACCCTTCTGCCCAAAAGAAAAACCAAGAAACATAGCTCTATGTGCACGATGAGCTAAGTTATCCTTGTAAGGATGTACATCAGTGTAAAAGCATTGACAACCAAATACCTTGAATTGGTCATATGCTGGTAATTTCTGATATAAACTGTAATAAGGTGTTTGCCATTTAAGAACCTGTGAAGGAAGAACATTAATAATACTAGTTGCCATCATCAATGCCTCTTCCCAAAACGCAGAAGATAAAGAAGATTGGAAAAGTAATGATTTGGTAACATCCAAAAGATGGCAATGCTTTCTCTCTGCGACACCATTCTGCTGGGGTGTATAAGCACATGTTCTTTGATGAAGAATGCCCAAATGCTGACACAACACTTTACACTTATGATTGACAAACTCACCACCATTATCTGTTCGAATAACCCTGACTGTAGTTTGAAATTGAGTTTGAACATAGTTGAAAAAATTGACTAATGCATTATAAACTTGTGATTTGTGCTGCAACAAAATCACCCATGTGACCCTTGAATAATCATCAACAAGAGTTAGAAAGTACCTTGCACCAGTAAGTGAAGCCCTTTTATAAGGCCCCCAAACATCAAGATGCAATAACTGAAAAATGGTAGCTGTAGAAATTGAGCTTTTAGGAAAAACATGCCTATGCTACTTGGCAAGGGGACAAATATCACAAAAATCAAATTTTGTCTGTTTAAGAATTGAAATGTGCTTCAATACATCAGGAGAAGCATGCACCAATCTTTGGTGCCATGCATTTCCATTATTTACTACATGTGATGAAACTATATTACCGGATTGTAAAGCCAAACTTTGAACCTGCTTCAAACAATCATCAGTAAAAGAAGCTTTATTTAACTGGTAAAGTCCATCCTTGTACCATCCTACTGCCACAAGTTTATATGTGGAGTGGTCCTATAAACAACAATATTTAGCAGCAAAGAGCACCTCAAGATTAGAAGTCTGCAATAACTGTCCCACTGACGGTAAATTAAATCTGAATTGAGGCACATGTAACACTCCTTGTAACAATACTTCAGATGCCAATTTAACAGTTCCTACATGTTTGATGAATTTTGTGCATTTCCATCAGGTAATAAAACTGACTCCTTAATGACTGTAGGTTCAAAAGACTCAAACAAGGAGAAATTTGGAGTCATATGTGATGTAGCACCACTATCTATTATCCACACATCAGCTTGATTTTGAATGTTGAAACAATAAGAAACAACATTACCAGAAAAGCCTGCTAAGGCAGAGAAGTTTGTAGATGATTATGGCATTGGCATTTTCGCTTGCTGCTTTAACATCCTGTAAACCTCATGTAGCATCTGTTTAGTATTAATCTCTGATAAGGTCTCCTCTTCTGAATCTGTATACTCATCAAGTGGATTATCTTTGGCTTCTTGAACAGCATTTGCTCTTGGCTTGTGCTTATCTCGACCTCCTGTATAGCCCTGATTATGTGTATTTCCTGGAGTTATTTTTAGCCCTTGCCACCAGTCTGGGTAGCCAATGAGTTGAAAGCAGGATTGTTTGTCATGTCCTACTCCATCACAATGACTACACACCAAATCTTCCTTCTTAACATTCTTCCTGCCTTTATATCCACCTCCACGGCCAGAACCATTTGACTGCTTGAATCCTCCCTTACTGTTGTTTCTGGATGAAATAAAATTGGCCATCTCAACATTTTGTTCTACAAACACCTCTCTCTGCTTTTCAATTTTGGAAATCATGGAATATGCACGATCAATACTAGGCATAGGTTCCATAAGCAATATTTGATTAATCACATGCTCATATCCCTCAGTAAGCCCTGTTAAAAACTGTAATAACTTGTCTTCTTCTTGCAAATCTATGAACCTTCTGAAAGCGTTACACACACAATCATTTGCAGCCCCGCATTGACACTCAGGAATTGGCCTAAGTAAGAAAAACTCATCCCATAACTTCTCAAGCTGAATGAAATAAGTTGTAACAGAATTATTTCCTTGTGTCAAATGCTAATTTCTCTTTTAAGCTTGAACATAATTGGACCATTACTGTCCCCAAATCGATCTTCTAACTTTATCCATAAAGACCTAGCAGAACTTGTAAACTCAAAAGCATCTGCTAAATCTCGAGAAATGCAATTAAGTATCCAAGAAATTACAAGACAATCTGTTTCTTTCCATTCATCATATTCCAGTGAATTTCTTCGAGGAGGTATTTCATCTCCGTTGATGAACTTCAACTTTTTCTTTGCTGTTATTGCTCTCAGCATTGCATGTTTCCAGGTTAAAAAGTTTGAACTCCCTTTCAGCACTGAACTAATGAGAATGAGACCTGGATTATCAGATCCTGAGCCATTGTTCCTGTTTTCTCCACATCCTGCTCTTCGATCTGGCCGGTGTTCATCTCCAAAATCCATATTCCTCCGATCTGTTCTTCGATCATTTCGAATCTCACCTTCAGACTCCATATTTCTGTGATTATGGCTATTTTCTTCGTTTTGGTCTTCAAAAACTGGTAAATTCGCATTAATTACAATTTGAGGAGCTTTCCTTCTTCTCACCATGAAAATGTCTCCAAGATCTACAATCTCACTGCTCTGATACCATGCTAAAAACTAGAAATGTTCTGGTTATTATTGAAAAGAAAATGAAAGAAGAAGAAGAAGAAATAGTTTTTATTAATCGAGAGAATCAAAAATACAATCTCTGCTTTTTTTACATTTATATTGAATCCCTAACAAACTTTTAACTGTTTTCCCGCCAATTGCTTCTCAAGGAAACTTCCCGCTTTTCTCCAGTTTTTGTGCTTTGATTTCATGTTGCCAACCTCACACTTATTAATGTGCACCCTCCTTTTGTATCACAAGATGTGGCAGCTGAGTTTCAGCTTGATCAATCTCAACATAAAACATATTAATCAAAGACTTATTAAATTAAAATTCACAAATTTAATGTAAAACAATCTTAAATATCATGAGCGTATAATGTAGTATAAATACATAGTTAAATATTGAAAAATTTATGAGTTTTGGTTCGAATTAGAAAATTTTGCAGCATGAATAATAATGTAGGACTAAAGCTAATGTTATTAATGGTGAGATAGGGTTCAATTATTTACATGTTTCTCGTCCTTAATTCACGTTGATAAACAAAAACTAATGTCTACATACAAACTCATATTCAATGAATATTCTCTATCTCTAAGTCAGTAATTATTTATTTTTATTGACCATATCAATCATTAGAATAAATTTTATTTATATTAATGGAATTAGAATCCTTATATATATATATATATATTTATATGTATGAGGAAAAGAAGTTTAAAATTTTTAATAATGAATTATTTGCTCAATTGTCTCTAAAAACAACAGATCCCAACTGTTTGGGATTGACTTGAAAACACGCTTAGCTCTATCTTTTTTAAAAGAAAATATTTTTCAAACATATTTTTAATTTATAGTATTTGTAAATGAAAGGTAAACTTAAATTAAAAAAAAAAAAAAGTTTAGTAGAACATCTTCTAAAAATAAAATAAAATACTATTTTATTTAAAAAGCGAAGTTATTTTTCAAACGAGATAAATAAATATTAATATTTATGCACATAACACTATAAGAAATATTAAATTTAGTAATAAAATAAATTTTAATTCCAAAAAGTTTCGTTAAAATTGCTAAAAAAAAGTACATTTGGTAATAAAATTATATCAAATATTTATTATAAAGACCTATGGACGCAACTTTATAACAACAACAAGTAACAATAATTTTATTGATGCATAAGTTATAATTTGAAAAAAACTTATTATAATAGTTTGGCTAATAAAAATACAACAAAAATGTAATAATGAAAAATAAAAAAATTTGTGGAACCTAGAGTTTTTCCCTAAACTAATTGACGAAAGCTGATTTTAATGTAAAATTTGGAATTTGTAACATTTAAATTAGAAGTTTAGTTGGACAATTGGAGAGAGAGTTTGATGGGCCTAGTACGTAACTCATATTTTCATATCTAATCCATTAGAATTCTTTACCTATTCCAAGCAAACAACTGAAGGTATACCTCACAAAATCAGAATTTATCCAATTGACTCATCCACTCTTTTTTATTTGAAAAAAAAATAAAAAACCTGTTGTAACCTTGATCTAATAATGTAATTGTTGAGAGGAAGATTAATCGCCAAAATCCGGTTGAATTCGAATCATTAATTATAATCACTAATTTTGGCATCGAAGTATCTAAAGGAAGAAACCCTTCCTTCGCTGTAACAGGTACCATCTTGAATAATTCTACCATTTCAATTATCTTCGCACTCAACCAGATTTTGGCGATCAATCTCCCCCTCAATAAATACATTGTTTGATCAAGGTTACAACAAGCCGCAAATCAAATCAAATTAAATTGTATCATTGTGATTGATTAATGGAGGGAAGAAGATCCCTTAGTTCGTTAGTTATTTAGTGTCAAGTTGTATAATTATAAATATTTTAAACCATTTTTAAGTTAAGAAATAGAAAAAAATGGAATGCTTAGTTTTAAGTTACATTTTACACAATTGGATCAAGATAAAATTTTAGGAGTTATTTTTCATGAAATAAAAATTAGGATTATTTCCAACGACTAGAAATTTTTTTAAGACATTAAAAAGAAAATGAACTTAATTTATTAATAATTTGCAAGGACTTTACATTATTAACAACAGACTTGAGCAAACCAGAAACAAAATCACACTGGAATTAAACTCAAAAACAACCATAAACCACAGTCATTTTTCGCACCAAACTGACTGAATTGCATTTGAAAATTCTAATTCCCTTCAATCTGAATGAGCTTCTTTTCAGGTTTCTTAACCTCGTGTTTAGGGATAGTGACAACAAGAACACCATTCTCCATTGAAGCTTTGACTTGATCGGTCTTAGCATTTTCCGGCAGCCGGAATCTCCTCAAGAAGCTTCCTCTGCAACGCTCAACATGATGCCATTTGTCATTAGTATCATCACCTTTGTCGGCCTTTCTTTCACCGCTAATTTGAAGAACTTTGCCTCCATCAACAACTTCAACAGTGACTTCGTCTTTCTTGAGGCCGGGAAGATCGGTGATGAATATGTGGGAATCTGCAGTTTCTTTCCAGTCAGTTGGAGCACTTAGCACTGGACATTTGCTCACCATTGAAACTAGCATATCATTCAAAAGATTCGACATCTTCTTTAATTCTTGTTTTTCTTTTAATTGTTGATCGAAGATAGATAGATAGATATCTTGGTTTGATCCGCAGCGAAGAAAATGGACAAGGATGGACTGTATTTAAAGGGAGAAAAGGAAGAATGTGGGATTGTCTTGAAATTTCTTTGATTGTTCTACATTAGTCTAGTAATGTTTATGTAACTAATCTTGTTTAAGGTGACTGTAATGTTCTACAAGTTTCTTTAGCCAGCTTGGCAGACCAGCCCAACTCAGTTCTTAAGCCCACTTCCATCTGACCCATCAATCCATCTCCAATTTTCCAAATTAATCCATTAAATGTAAGCACACCTGTCTGCGGCCTGCGTAGAATGGACGGAGCTTGGACATGTTCAATTTTTAATTGGACTGGCTCCATGCAGCTCACCCGATGAACAGGTAACTCTTCATCCTTGGACAGGTTTAAAATCTTAGTTTGATAAACTACCTCCTTTTGCAAGGATTACCGTTGATTTTGATTTAAGGAATTGGATTATGTTTTACTAAAATATGCGCAATTTGTATTTCTATTTAATATTAAAAACATAAGTAAAATTAATTAGAATAGAAGAATTCTCTGAAAAAAAAAAAGGAGTTAAAACACCCTTGAACATTTTGTTCGACACTCCAAATTGCCGAGTGTAGACAATTTTAAATAATTTTTTCTAATATTAAATCTGTTTGTGATACAACCTATGAGTTTATGTTTGACAATCATACTTATGAACTCTCGGCATTTTATTAATTAATACCTGCGCAGCCTGTGTGATAATAATCACAGAAACCAAATAAAAGTGGAAAAAGGAAAAGTTTTTTGGAAAAATAATAATAATACAAACTCTCTACAAATCATACTCTCCTTATTGATACGTTGTCGTTTGTATGTTGACAGAAAGCTAGTCCTCTCCATTTCTCTTCACAAATCGACCCTGCCAAACAAGAAATAAAAGAAAATACAATACTAAACATTTCCAAACATTTAATAAATTCTTTTCGCTCACATGGTTCTCCCCTTCTAAAAGTAAAAAAAAAAATCAGATTTTTTTCTCTAAACCACCCAGTTGAATCTGAAAGCAGCCTTTTACCATGATTGAAAAAATAAAAGATTTTAGTTCTTATTTTTCACCCACTATAAAATTTCCCTTTCATATTTATCAAATCCGTTTAAGAAAAAAAAAGAAAAAAACTAAATTCACTCAAAATAAAGTAGTTGTTTTTATTTCGAGTATCTTTTTAATAAAATACGGTTACTTTGTTCGAGACTGACAAAATCTCTTTTGTGGGTTTGAAACTTTTAATCGCTTAAACCAATTTTAATTGCATGAATAGATATATAAATTATGACTAAAAACATCAGTACATAATAAGCATAAAAGAAAAAGGAAAAGGGAAAAGTACCTTTAAACGGGGTCGTTTCTCAGCATTAAGTTTACGAACTTCATATCGAATGCGCTTGGCGAAGAGGCGGCTTTGCCTCTTCTCCTTGTATCTTAAAACACTTGCCTCTCTTTTTCCCGCTTTCTCCAACTTTAGATTCCCTTTCTCTATTTCTGGCACTTTCCATAGATTCCCCCATTCACTTTCCATTATTCCCTGCATATATTATTATATAATCTTACCCTCTTATTAAAGAACTTTCAGTAAAAAAAACCATATAGAGCTCTAATTTCTCAATATTGATACCCTACCTAGACAGACAAGTAAATATAAATGTCAAACTTAGTTAAAAACATGTAATGTATTTCATTGCCATTTGAAATTGTTATTTTTACTCTACCAAACAAAATAATAATAAATAATTCTCAACAGAGATTAACACTTAGAGCTACATATTCCAATTTTTAGAAGCTTAGTATATACAATTATAATTGACGGAGTCTCAACAAATTCAATGTATGAAAACTGCCAAGACCATAGGGGTTAAGAATTAATTACACTTATGAGAATTAAACAAGATTACCAATTAACTTCAATTCTTTGACTAGAAATCATCATCATTTTACTTTAGATTCTTTTGTTATCACTCTAGGCCGGGTCCACCACATTCATTGATCGGAAATGTCAGAGTAGTGTTAAAATTAGCACTTTATTAAGGTTATTCATTTACAACTAAAAAAAACCTAAACAATGAAATAAATAAAGTAAAACCATAGTTTTTATCTATAAAAATTAAAGATTTATAGTAATTTTATTTTATTTGGAAGTGTGGTATGAGAACCATGTGATCTTCACTCTCACAAAAACTGAAAGATGTTTCATGCGTACCACCACAGTACTAGATGACGCTAAAAATTTTCCTGTAGCAGTAGAAGTTACCTTCCTAATTAATATTATAACCAACTAGTAAAATTGGACCACAATCCTATCTGGCAGAAACCACTCTTGTCTCTTGGTGCATAAAATAAAAAAAAAGTGGAAAAAAAGTGCATTTGGCACTTTCCATTATGATCTCATCTCATCATCTTTCCACAGATTCTCTACAAATAGAGCACATTAACTAATTATCTTAATATAATATTTAAATCAGATACACACATGTGAATATTACTTTTTTTAAAAGTCAATTTTAGTTTAATATCATTAATTATGAGTTAATCAACACGTTTAAGGTAATTACATCGGAAGAAGAAGAAGAAGAACAAGGAAGAATTACGTACAATGGAGTCACGAAGCAAGTCCGGTACAGTTTGCGGACACTCTCCAACTCCTTTGATGTAAAGTGGGCCCTTATCAGACCAAGCATTCAACACATGTTCATAATCCAGCTTTAACCCGACCAACCCCAATTTCTTCTCCGACGAATCACCGCCACCGCCGTAGCTACAACTGCTAACCTCTTCTTGTTCTTTCTTCTCCACCACTTCCCAGTAACTCACCCACCTGTCCTCACTCGCGTCCCTCTCTTTACGCTTCATCGCCGTCTTCACCAGTTTCTGATCATGATCCCCTCTGTACACGTAGGCCGGCGCATCCTCCGATGCGGTGGTGGCGGTACTAGTGGCGGAGTCAAGATCAAGAATTCCGCGGAGAGAGGTGGAGGTGTCAGTGGCTGTTTCGAACAGAAAAGCTACGTGATCGGAGACTTGGTCGTCGGTGATTGTGTCCAATTTGTTTTCCGGGTGGAGAGGGAAGAGATTCAACTGTTGTTTATGAGACATAATTTTAGTGGGTTTTTCTTGATCTTTAGTAGATAGTTGAAGCTTAAGAGAGAGATATTTAGGTTTTCTTGTTTTGGTTCTTGATTTTCTGGCAGGTTTTGGTGTAGTAGAATTGGCTGATTTTCTTGGGTTAAAAGAGGAATTCTTGCTGCGCATATTCATAAAATTTTTTGGTCTACTAAATTATATCTAATGGCTAATTTTGTTCCTGTGAGCAAGTTGAGGGAGGAAGAGGAGGAGAAGGCGAAAAAAAGGAGACCTTTTTGCAGGGCAACTTTATAATGCCACATAAACAAGAAAAATAGTAAAAGAGGATGTAGTTTTTAATTATTTAGATTATGGGAGAACAGGTGGGAGGGTGGGATTGGGTGGAGTAGTAGATTGTGTTGTTATCTGGATGGGGTTAGGGGAGGATTTGAAAATTGGGGTTTGGGATAAGGGTAGAAATGTAATTGGATGGTAAACGAGGGTGGGGACAGGGAGGGTAATCAGTGAAAATGGGAGCTTAGAAAATGTAAATTCACGTGATGGGATAGGTGTATCCTTATCCTGCTTCTGATTTTATTTTGGGGCAAAATTGTACTAGAGTTTTTAATATATTGTGGTGCGACTGTGATCAGGCTCAGGCATCCGTTTCCCGTGATTCAATCCTCCGGTGAAATTGTCTCCGGCACAACCAAGTATTTCAGAATTAAGTATGCAATTCCACCGACAACAAAAAAAAAATTGCACTCTTGGCAAATCATAAGCATATTACAAAATCTTCAACTGGTTAGCACTCGTATCAAAATTTATTGGGAGTCATCAATCTAAGACGTGTCTTTATGTATTGAAAATGTTATTTGTTAATATAATTCAGTTTTTCCAATGTTGGATTTAGTTTATTTATTCTCTTATTATCATCTATTGAAGCCGTTTCGCGTTCAAGTCGTTTACTTCTGTCGCCACCTTTCTTAGATATCTCGTGTTATTTAATAAGTGTACTAGATAACTATTTATGTACATGAAATGATATTCTTTTTTTGATATATCTTTTTGAAGTGAGTTGGATATTATTTACAGTTCTTTGAAGTTTGAGTTTTTTTGATATTCTATCTAATGGCAAAGCGTACTAATTTAATTGATTTTGAATGAAATCACTATTATTTTGATTTTTATGTAGATTTACTCTCTTTTTATAGATGTTTTCTCTTTTACTCAAATATCTTCATTTTTTTTTTTTTTTTTTTTTGTAACTTTTTTAATTTTCTTTTCAAAAAATGTTGGTTTTTACTTTACCCTATTCGTTTAAAAAATACAATTGCGTTTATTGTTGATATGAGGTATAGATTTACAATACTAAAAAGCTGAAAATTTAAATACGTTTCTTGAGTTAAGAATGTAATTTTTTTTTTTTTATAAAAAAAAGAAAAAGAAAAAAGTTGACCTCCTAATATAAGAACCCCTATTAATTTTTGTTTCAATGTGATAAGTGGATTGTTGAAGAATAAAAATTAAATTAGAAAGTACAAGTAAGTGAGAAATACGTAACAGGATGCATAGGTTCCATTAGACAAGCGAAGTATACAAAGCAAAAGATGGTGGTAGGTAGGCGAAGATAGTAAGTCAGGTACCTACCAAGATTTACGAATCCCACTATCCCCTACCCAAGTTGTGTTTTTCATTCAATAAAAAAATGTGCTTTATTCCTTATTATATTACTATTTTATTAGAATAAGAATTGTCAAAAACAACTTTAAAGTAAGCAATGGCCAATCATTAAAGAAAACCAAAATTGTATATTGTTTTCTATAATTAGTAAGTTTGATTGAACTAAGAGTCAATGTTTCTGACTCCCTTGTGCAGTAAATTGGCAAATCAAATTATATAATTCAATCTCTATGGTTTTTATAGAAGTTCTTTTAAATAAAAAATTTATCTAAATGGGCATATTCACTTACGCACTAGTAGTAAATACTAGCTCAAGACTTCGAATCTCTATGAAATTAGATATTACTTAAAAAAAAAATGTAAAAAATAAAATAAGATATGATTTGACAATATTTCAAATACAATTTTTAATTATTTAGAACATAGTAGCGGCTCAAATTCATAACTATTCAATTTAAAAATCTAAGTAATCTGTAGTTAAATATTTAAGCTTATGAATTTAATTTGATAGTAACACGATGTTCTTAATTACTCGTTTTAATAGACTCTCAAAGAATTAGATACATGTCAAGCATCAATTATTGAACTAGCATCAATTATTAAATTAGTCAATGTCCAAAAAAACATTATATGTAAGAAATAATAGATTTATTAACCCGTCAAAACTATATCAATTGTAAACAAATAAAAGAAAATATATCTCAATTTTAGCCTATGAATTATTACGTCGACAATATTCTGTTAAACAAAATTATACGATATGGATTATTTAAATGACAAATCAAGGAAAAGGTTGATGAATGGGGGAAGACATGAGAATGGATAATTATAGAATTATTGAAAGATAAGGCCAATCCAACGCCATGAGGGGAAGGCAAATGCAGGAACAACAAATGGTGTCTCTGAAAATAGTGTTAATGTTATCCCCATGTGGAATCGACAAACAGAGATGGACATGTGACCAATCAGCACTGAATTGTAGGACACCCAAAAAGTGAAAGGGGCACTATTAATAATAATAATAATTAATTAAGCAGGCCCCACCTGAGGAGCAATTGCTTTTCCATTCGCTTTTTCTCTGACGTGGTGCACCACTTGGACCCACTTCAGCACTCTTTTTGCATACGTGTCAATTGGATCCAAGTTCTTTGATATTTTTATGATATTTCTGGCTTTTGGCAGCTACTTTTCCATATCCCATCGGGGGGTATTTTTGGGATTTCAAAGAAATTTTTCAGGGGAAATTAAAAAGAATTTGTATCTGGGGGCATTCCGAGAATTGAACTCGGGACCTCTCGCACCCTAAGCGAGAATCATACCACTAGACCAAATGCCCGTGTTTGGTTAGGCGTACCACAAATTTCAAAATATTGTTAAATTAACTTATAATCACCCAATCCAGCTGCTAGTTGAGAAATGGGAAGTAATGGCAATATTGTCTTTCCTTTTTGTTTTAAAAAGTGGAAAATAATTTACGAGTGTAACTCACCTCACTTGCAAGTAAGCAACTTCCGTAGTATCTTTATGTGGATTTAAATTTTGTTATCGTTGGTGCAAGTAGTCTACATACTTTTTCTTTTGTCCATGTACTAAAAATGTTCTTTTTTTTTTTTTTCTAAATATATATAAAAAAGAAGTGTAAGAGAAAATGATGACGAGCATTAGAATAAGTAGATAAACGAGTTGGCTGATCTACTTCAATGCCCAAACCCAATTGGCAAGAGAAATTATATAATGTATCCGGTTTTATATAGATCTTTGTAATGAAAACATAAGTGTTTTTTTATTTTCCTAACAAGTTTTTTACTTTGTTAATGCTTATATTACTTATATGCTGGTGTTTCATTTCAAGGGTCCATAACAAAATTTCTGGCCAAGGCAATTTAAAAATCATAACCGCAGGGGCAATGATTTCACTCTTTTGTATTTGTTGTTAGTGGGTTTGGAGAGAAAACACAAGCAAATAAAAATCTATTTGAGTGTTTAGTATTTTATTACAATATTTATGATTTGTTACAAGATTTCAATATTTTCAATTTCATATATACATATGCTATTATTAAAAAAAAAAAAAATCAAAACTTTCCAATTTGGGAAATTTGTTTTCGACCTTAAGTCGACTGAAATTTGTTGATTAATTTGGTTTTAGAAGAAGAAGATGGGCTATCACAAATTTGAAGTCCCCTTTGTTGTTAGTTAATGGGTTTGCATGAAAGCAGATCATAGGGTTGGACATTTAAGTCCAATTTTAAATGGGCCTTAATGGCTTAACAAATCTATGAAAACACACAATTCTATGTCCCTACAGGTTCTATTCAATTGAGGAATTTTATGGCTGAAATCTTTAGTATCTTATTAGTTATTAATGGTGTCTACCCTTTAGGCATAACACCGTCACATATTTTTACTTAAAAAAAAAGGGAAAAATAAACCCTAAAAAATGGAATAATATGATAGGAAAATAGATGTAGAGACAACTTCTAAAACGAAATAGAGAGTTTTACAGACTTTCTCAACTCAATTAATTAATGCGTGTATTTTATATGTTGTTCGAAAGCGTAAATGTTTTAAGTGATAAAATATTCTTTTAAAGGTTACGGTTTAATTTTGCCCTCACCCTATCTTGGACCTGAAGCTCAGCAATAATCTTTAATGTTATTTTATCTCAAATGCTAAACCTGACTTACTAATTCTTAGATCAATTTTATGCTAATTTTTGCAAAATGTAACATGCGCTAAACATTCTTGTTTACAAAATTTTCGTTGGATAAATGAAAAATAAAATTGATTTAAAAATTTTTTATATTTGAAATGCTATGAAATAACCTTATATATGTATCTAAATTATGATTTGTGGAAAACCAAATTAATTAACCATTATTCTTCAACCAAAATTTTGTTTTCTTTGTTTTTTCCCGGTATTAAATTAGCTTTAGAATATTATGACCTGGATAATATACACAGTATACAGATAATATACACAATGCTTAATTAATTATATTATACAAACGAAGAAAAAAAAAACAAGTCAAAATATTCATCCGCTGTCAGGGGTAATTAATCATGGGAGGATATTACGGCGGTACTTTTTCCTTTTCTACCTCTACAAGGTCAACGAAAGCCAACTGAATTTCTGTTTCATGTCACAAATAAATTAACAAATGAATTGCAAAGATTCTGAACTCCAAAGTTGTTTGCCCATTTCGTTCACTTTGTCCAAAGCGGAACTCTTACTAACGTACTGTCTGGAGTACTACTTTGTAAAGGTACAGCAAAATTAGTATTTCTTAATCAAAGGGATTTGGATTAAGTAAAGTACAAACCACAATATTAGACATAATCATGTATATGATATTATGATCCTTTTTTTTTTTTACCTATAATATTATGGAATGCCGTAAATATCTTGTTATTCATGCACTAGGGTCTTAATTACCTCACAAAAAAATGTTTTCATAACAATTTATTTTTGAAGTTATCCAATTGAAAAATTCCCAAAATTTGCAGCTAGGTTAAAACTTGATATTCTTCATTTTTTTTTTTTGATTGAAAAAGTTAATGAGGAAAAAAAGAGAGAGGTATTTATAGTCTATGTAAATCTCAATTGCCATTGCTAACTTTTAACATGAGTAAAATGAGTTAAAGGTTAAAAGATTCTTTTATCGTTGTACTATCCAACAAATACCTTTTCACATTCTAAATTATTAGAAAGGAGTGTTCCTATATAATATTGCACTTCGGACCAATATCAGTATGTGACTTTATTTGATACCAATTTACCTTTAATTAAGAGAAATCAATGAACTATATAATATACTGTATTTTTTATATAAATTCAATAAAAACTGCATAATATTTAATTAAAATATAGTGATTTTTGTATAAAACGCACCGGATTCTATAAAATAGGGTGATATTAGTTTAGATTGTGATATTACAAGAAACAATGTTCTACGGTGGTTGAAATGTGATTTGGTGGATAGTAAAGAGTAAAAATAATGTTTGATCCGAGCAAGTTAGAATGGAACCATGAGAACGCAATTAAAGTGTAAGTCAGGAAAATAGACTTGGGGGGAGAGGTAAAGCATTGAGGAGGGCCATGATTAACGGTTTTAAACCACCAACAATCCATTAATACCAAACCCAAGACCCTGAAATTACGATCAGAATTAATCCAGTTCCGGCCCCACTTTCTTATGTTAATCACGCCATTATTCCCGGCTTTTCCCTCCTTTATATTCCCCTCTCCTCTCTCACTTTCACTCCAGAAAAAAAATGTCTAATCTTTCCATTTTCTTCCTTTTCTTCTCCTCCCTTCTAGCCCCTCAACTGGTCTTTACTTCTCCACTTCATGACCCTGAGCTAGTAGTACAAGAAGTACACAGGTAACTAACTAACTAACTAACTAACTAATAATGTGCTTTTAAAATGAACGGTTTTTAGAAATTAATTATTCATTCTGTTGTACAGGAAGATCAATGAAACAAGGAGGAAACTTTCCTATCTATCATGTGGAACGGGCAACCCGATCGACGACTGCTGGCGGTGCGACCCGAACTGGGAGCAGAACAGGCAGAGATTAGCAGATTGTGCAATTGGGTTCGGGAAGGACGCCATTGGTGGAAGAAACGGGAGAATATACATTGTGACGGACGCCGGCGATGATGATCCGGTGAACCCAAAGCCGGGAACTTTAAGATACGGTGTGATTCAAGATGAGCCATTGTGGATAATATTCAAGAGAGACATGGTAATTCAGTTGAAAAAAGAATTAGTGATGAATTCATACAAAACAATCGACGGGAGAGGAGCAAGTGTTCACATAGCCGGTGGACCATGCATCACCGTCCATTATGCGAGTAATATAATCATACATGGGTTGAATATACATGATTGTAAGCCAGGAGGGAGTGGTGATATTAGAGACTCACCACATCATTATGGGATGTGGACTCCATCGGACGGTGATGGGATAGCCATATTTGCTAGTAAGCATGTCTGGGTTGACCATTGTTCCTTGTCTAATTGTCATGATGGCTTAATTGATGCAATCCATGGATCTACGGCTATTACTATCTCTAATAATTTCTTCACACATCATGATAAAGTCATGCTTTTGGGACATAGTGACTCCTTTACTCCGGACAAGGATATGCAAGTTACTGTTGCTTTTAATCATTTTGGTGAAGGCCTCGTGCAACGGATGCCAAGGTTTTTTTTTTTGATTATTATATTCACTTCTTATCTAAACTCTAATTTAACTATTCTTTACTTATTTTGAGTTGTAAGCAACTGGCTCGTCAAGCTGAATTTGTGAGAGGAGTTTGTCTCACTAGATAAAACAGCTACCGTCAACCTTAATTGGCTAAACTCTAAACTTGATTTATTTTGAAAAATGCAGGTGTAGGCATGGATATTTTCATGTGGTGAACAATGACTATACACACTGGGAAATGTATGCCATTGGAGGGAGTGCATCACCTACTATCAACAGCCAAGGCAATAGATTTCTTGCACCAAATGACGGATCTAAGAAAGAGGTAATTAATTAAGCCTAGCAGTCTTTAAATCATGATTATTACGACCTGAAAATTAAGCACATTATCAATTTACACTAATATTTAAAAAATAAAAAACCTGACAGGTGACAAAATATGAAGATGCACCAGAGAGTGAATGGAGGCACTGGAACTGGAGATCACAGGGAGACTTAATGCTTAACGGAGCCTTCTTCAGGCAGACCGGGGCCGGTGCATCTTCAACATATGCAAGGGCATCAAGCCTTAGCGCTAGACCTTCTTCATTTGTGAGTTCAATGACGAAAACTGCTGGTTCACTTAGCTGCAGGAAGGGCTCTCGTTGCTAGCTAATTATGTTACATAAATTAATTAGGCCTTAATGAAGTTGGCCAATTTTTATTAATTAGTTCTAATATGCAGTTATTTTGCCTCTGTTATGATCAACCTCTGTGTTATTTTTGCTTTGGATTGTATCATAATGACAATCCTTTTATTTGCTTGCTTTAATGAAGATTAAGCAAGTGCAGAAGTGTTGCTTCTTCAATATATTTTCACGTGTTGTTTTTTTTTTTTTTTAGACTAGAAGTTTAAGTGTAATCTTGTGGTTATATATGTGCATGTTCTTCAATTCGTCTCCTTTTTCTTTTTATTAGTGCTAATTTAATCATAACCAATGCGCATATATAAATTCTTCGTAAGAATTTTTAGAGCTCATTTATTTAAGTAAGATCTTTGGTTTTCGAATTTTTTGAATAGAAAAAAGAATTATTAATTAGGAGAAAATTTATTAGCCTTTTCAAATTCAAATTCAAATAAATTCACAACACAGAATAAAATAAATTATATATATATATATATATATATATATATGTTAGGAATTATTGAAGGAACTTTTGACTTTAATACATGCATGCACATGCATATATATGTTGGTCACATAGAGAGAGAAATTTGAGTCAATGTAAATCATATTTAAGAAACTATAAAATATCAAGTAAATTGATGCAAAGTGAATTTATTAACTATAAATATAAAAAAAAAAAAAATGTGAATGACTTATGAAACAGAGAGTTATATTATTAATTAAAAGTGGGAGGAGATGTCATAATCAAAAGGGAAAGGCTGTATGTGAAAAGGAATAAAAATGACAGGCTCTAGAAGAAAAACTTGCCATAAAAGAGAAAAGTAAGATAAATTGAAAAAAGGGAGCGTGAATGGTGGAGGCATGTAATGGCGCATCGAGCTCCTTTTTTCCCTTAACCTTTTTTATATTGAACATCGAAGAAATATCAAATCCAATCCTTGAAACTTTCCACGGTCAATTCTTGAACTCACTATTGCAGTTTGCCACTAAATAGTTTCGTGGTAGAATTATAATATGTAAATTAATTTGAAATTAAATTACTCTTTAGTCATTTCTTTTATTTTTACTTATGAAAGAATAACATTACCTTTAGTTATAGGTAAAAATTGTACTTTTTCATTTTTAAATTTAATTAAAATATTTCTAACAATTTTTTTTTTCTGTATATACACATGTATCAATATTTCTATACTTTTATATATTGGTTATAAAAATAAAATTATTTCTATTATTTATTCTCTTTAATATATATTATCTTTATTGGTTTAATATAATATCTATGAACTAACAATAATTTTTATTAGGAATCTTATTAATTATTTTAAAATAATATCTTTTTGTTTATTAATGTTATTTATAAGATATATTAGAGATAGAAAAGTTTTAATTTATAATTTTATATAATTCGACTCCTAATTTTATATTTTTTAAAATATTTTTTTATTTATTTATTTTAATAAAATAAGCTCTATACCAAGAATTTAGTTAAATAATTATATAAAATTTAATAAATTAATTAATCAATGATGGGACATAGAAATATTAAATAACAAATCCAATTTATTTAAAAATAGTTTTTGAGCTCATCAAAAA
This sequence comes from Euphorbia tirucalli, assembly GCA_039660915.1. Taxonomy (NCBI): domain Eukaryota; kingdom Viridiplantae; phylum Streptophyta; class Magnoliopsida; order Malpighiales; family Euphorbiaceae; genus Euphorbia; species Euphorbia tirucalli. The sequence goes on from CM077638.1 coordinate 11,506,557, forward strand.
CTACTAATGTGGTGCAAATCTTGGTTTCTTTTTACAAATCATGGAAAAAAAAAAAAAACTAAAACGAATACTAAGAGATCAAGTACAAACAAAAATTTTATCTTCAATTTTCCAATTATATAATTGGTTTAAAGATCCATTTGTCCCTTGTTTTATACAAAATGTTTTGTCTTGCCTCATGATATATGATTTTGAAACATTTGACCCTTATCTCATATAAAATGTTTGTCTTTATCCATCATGTTTTATAATTCTGAAACATTTACCTTTGTCATATTATTGATCTCCTATAATTAAACACATATTCAAGAAAGAGTTGAAGTTTAAGATTCTACACATGATACTGGAGGACTCTATTTTAGGCAAGCTTTTGAAAGAGTTGTAGAGAAAGAATCATAAGGACTGCAAATTGCTTAGGCAATTGCTAATATCACCCATTTTAGGCAAGTCTCTCTCACTCTCTCAGAAGGATCAATTCTTCAAATTAAGTCACGAATCTCTCTCGTTAGTTGTCCACTCCACTCCGTTGCTCGTAGCTCTAACTCTTCCTCTTCCATGAAATTGTGGAGTAATTCTTCTTTCTTTCCAAATTTTCATTAATAAGCATCTTAATGTCAAGTTTCTTCATCTTTTTTTTTTTTTTTAATTTTTTTATAAAGCATAGAATATTATGATATATATCAGGGCCAACTCAACCATAAAGTCAATAAAGCATAATTTTTAAGCCCCATATTTTCAAGGCTTTAAATTTTTTCATTTAAAAATTTTTGAATGTTAATAATTCCAATATTCCATAAATATTTTAGATTAATCATTTAATAATTTTTTTTTTCCTAAATATTCATATATTTTTATCTTTATTCCTTTAAAATTTCTTAAACCAATTGTTGGAGTTTTTTTTATCTTTTATTCCATCATTAGGATATCTTTTTCTCTCACTTCAATTTTAATCTTTTTTTTACTCTTGTCTCCATTTTTGTTATCTATTTTTCATATTTTTTAATTTTTAGTTTCTTATTTATCTTAATAATTAAATTTAGAAATTTTTTGTGCTTCAACTCTTTCAAAATTCAAGTATTATATATAGTAAGTCATTGCGTTTTCATTTTTAGGCACAATTGGTCACATTTGATCAAATAGTGCATAATGTCAACTTGATTTTTTAAAGACCTACACTGTATATAAAAACGCATGTGTAAATAATTTATTATCACTTTTGTATTTATATTTTTTTTATTACTCGATTTTCTGATAATTCTATAAGGTTAAATTTCTTAAATTTTTTTAAAATAAATTAATAATCGGCATGCTATAAAAAAATAGAAAAGTAATTTTATATAGTAAACAATTGAAGTACTTTTTATTGTGTTGTACTTTTCAAAATGGTTAATTGAAAGAATTCGCTTTAGGCCCCTTTATACATTGAGCCAGCTCTAGTCATATGCTTTCTCAACTCCGTCACGTTCATGTCTTTTTGGATCTTCACAAATCAACAAGGTAAATAAAATATAGGAAAAAAACATTCAACATTAATATCAACTAACACCAATTAGACTCACCTGGAACTTCATCATCATTACTGCCCACAACAAGACAACAAGGTAACAACGAATCAATCAAATAACTGAAATGATATTTGTCACACCCAACCCAACCAGCTACGGCGTGACGGTGAGGCATTACTTTGGCAACCTCCTAAGCCTAGGTAGTGTCTCACAAAAATGATAATAATGAAAGAATTAATAAAATAAATAACTATTTAAAGTTCTCGAATTTATACAAAAAATATTGACAATAAAAATATACATATACTTTGACTCACACTTCAATCCAAAAATATCATTTTTGGGAATAACATTCATACGAATCAAAAGAAACAAGTTCATGCTTACACACACGAATTAATCTTTAATATGCAATGCAATACCCTAGTGACGAGTCGACAATCCGTGGCCGCTTCCGAACCTCCCTCTCTAGCATAGAATACCCTCCTCGGTACCTACTTCCTTCTCACCTAAAAATATTAAAAACTGTCAGAGATAATAATAAAACCTATAATTGGGCCTTACCTATCAGCTTAAGCTTTTAGGTCAAATGGTTCCATGACATGGTATCAGAGCCTCTTAGACCTAGAAGTCGAGGGTTCGAATCCTGGCAACTCCATTTATTGATAAAAATTCAACACATGGCATGATGGGCCTGTGTTGTACACGCTTCAAGCCCAAGGGACATTCGTGTGCGGGGGAGTGTCAGAGATAATAATAAAACCTATAATTGGGCCTTACCTATCAGCTTAAACTTTTAGGTCAAATGGTTCCATGACAAAAACATTTAGAGAAAAATGAGACAAAAATCTTGATAAGTTATTATCAACTACATAAGTTAATCAGACTCAAAGTGTCTATTTATATATGCCAAAATCAACTATTTTTAAATAAAAGCTTAAATAAACATTTTTATCCAACAACAATGATTAAATACTAAAAACCTTGCAAGACAAATAGAAATAAAATTAAGTTATACATATATATAAATATTTCCAAACCTTATTTATTCCAAAACAAGTTCTATCCATTCGATAGTTTATCCCCATTTGTATCACAATCAAAAGTCACCATATAATCGAGATATCTCTTACATTTACCTAATCCCATATGATCTTACCCAATACTTCTTTGTCATACTCGATAGGTCTTAAAGCTGTGTACACAGGCCGTATCTCTCACTAGATATGGTCTTTAAATAAATCCATCGATCCGAATCACTCTAGATGGATATCAAAACATTTCACTTCCAACACCAAAATAAAATTTATACAAAACCACTCTATATAAACCAAACTTCTCAAAATCACTTTTCAGGTTCAACAACCCTTTTTCAACATAATCAAAGACAATTTAAATTCTTCATTTTGCAAAACATAACTTTTATATATATATATATATATATATATATATATATATATATATATATATATCACAAGAATAAATTATGGAAATATAAGAAAAACACGTGTATATACTTAATCACTTCAAAAATAACTTCAATTCATAAAAGTTCCCAAATTTAACAATTTCACCCAAAGAACCCTAAGTATTAAATTCTGAAAAAAAAAATCACAAGTATTAATACCTTTATATATCTATATAAATGTACTCAAAATCATAAGGGTAGTTGATAATCACTTACTTGAACAAGAAAATGAAAAGAAATAACCAAGGATCAAGAAATATTTCCTAAATCTGTCCAGGTATGAAATGACTTTCTAGATCGCCAAGTCCAATCTCCACCAATCAGAATGAATAACTATGAGTCTAGAAGTTCCAGTTAAAATTTAGTGGCAATCCGACGGTTCGAACTCTGAAAAATTAAATTTTACTAAAACTGGGCAGTTTGGAAGATGAAGAAAGTGAAGTAGAAAATAAAGAAGAAAAAGAAGAAGAAGATGGTGAAATGGGTTGCACGAAATTTTCACCTGAAATTCTTATATTTATAGGGCAATAATATCACTTTCTCACTTACATGGTAAAGTCTTTCTCACACCTCACAAATCTTAAAAGCTAACCTTTTAAAACCATATATTTCACCTTATAAACTCATATATCTAACCCATATGTCTCACCTTATAAAGACATGTATCTCACCTTATAAAGACATGGCCTCTAAGTTTAAACTCCTAAAGGATAGCTCCTAAAGGGCTTCCTCATGTCGGAAAATATCCAACTGGGGTAATAATACTAGAAATATAGGACACGGACGTGACAATATTCAACAACATTCTTATACATAAGGTGTAAGATTTTGGGAAAAGTATAAAAAAACCATGTGGTTTGGCCAGTTTGCAGATTAAGGGCTGTGTTTTGAAACGGTGCAAAAACATGACACGTGGTTTGCCCATTTTGCAGATCAAGAGTTTATTATTCAATACACTCCTCTAAAACTCTCTTATCCTTCAAATTTCATCTGAAATTTTTCATGTTTGTTGACTAAAGTATAATAGACCTTGGTGTGAAAGTTTGGAATTTTTTTGGAAAGTGGATATATTTTTATTAATTAACAATGCAAAAAAAGGGAAAAAATCATAAAAAAAAGAAAAATTGCCGAACAATATCCAAATTTTTAAAACATGTTATAAAGTTGTTATGCAATATGATATATTTTTTGGATATTTGTCAACAATTTTTCTATTATTTATTTTTTTTAACATTATTAATTAATAAAAATATACTCACATTCTGATAAAATTTCAAGTTTCCACACCAAAGCCCATTGCATTTAATTAACAAACTTCCAAATTTTGGATATTTTCAGCAATTTTTATATTCTCTTTATTTTTTTATTTTTTTCATTATTAATTAATAAACATATACCCACTATCTGAAAAATTTCAAGCTTCCACACCATGATTTATTGTGCTTTAATTAACAAATTGAAAAATTTTAGGTAAAATTTTGAAGGATAAGAGAGTTTTAGAGGAATATATTAGATGATAAGCTCTTGATCTATAAAATCATCAAACCACGTGTTATGTTTTTTTAACAGTTTGAAACACAGCCCTTTATTAGCAAATCGGCCAAAACAACAAGGTTTTTTTTTTGTACTTTTCCCTAAGATTTTTTACTAGACAACAGGTAGCTAAAGTTCTAGACTTGTGAAATTAATAGAATGAAGTGAAAAAAGGATACATATAGGGCATTTCATCGTTTTGGAACCGGCTTTGATAACCAACAAAGGTGATATTACCATTATTCCAAGCATTTGTTACCTGAATCTCTTTGTTGAAGTCCAAATTGAAACTCAGTTGACATTTTAGTTTTGTAGACGACGTCCCTAATAGAGTTTTCTTCCCAACATCGGTATGTACAAAAAGGTACACATCAATTGATTCCTTTGATTTCTATTACTTGGCTTTCTTAGAATAGCCCAAATAAGAAACATTAATTAAAACCTGCGGCGATATAAAAATGCAAAGCATCAGTAGAGGGTGATCATAACCTGAGATAAATGGATAATACGTTGTTGATCAGGTTAACTATTCTCGCAATGTATTATATGTGATGATCACAAAAACAACCAAATCAAAAGCAATGACCAAGTAAAAAAAAAACAAAAGAAAAAGAGGTTGACATTAAATTTAAATACATGAAACTTGACATTGAGATGCTTAATTTTACATTTAATTAAAATTTTACTGAGGCAAATTTTGTAGGAGCAATCTCTAAGGCGTGGATGTTGCACCATCAAATTAACGTTGGCCTCTAGAGGGTTTTGAACAGGCTGCCTCAGTGAGTAGACCGCTCCTTTTTTGGCTTAGGCAGTTGTATATGGAGTTTCATCTAGGCAACCTTATCCTTGTGGTTGAACCGCAACCATAACAGCTCAAATCGTTGATGCATGTATTTATCCGTGAAAATAAAATAGAATATGAGCTCAACTATAGATTGAGAGTTGTAACTTTACATGATTATAGATAGCTTCTCATGGACCAGATAGGGTGAGTCTATCTTGAGTTTTTACTTAATTTTCTTTTTAATTGTTTTGATACAATTCTAAATGATAGATGTTTATGCTTAATTCATGCTATGATCTATGTGAACTCTTTTATTATGTTTTGATTGTTGTGAAAAAAACAAAAATAGTGATGGTTTTTGAATTTGGAAACTTTAGTGTACAGTTCATGAAAGTTCCTGGTGTAGTATTGCCCAAATTTTTGGAGGCTCCAGTTGTGGCGGAGCCAATACCGGTATTGATTACTGAGATACATGAACAATTCTTATGATAATGGAAATATCAGAAAATCAAATTATTAAAAACGAATACAAAAGTGATAATATATTATCACACATGCTTTTTTATATACTATGTAGGTCTTTAAACAAATCAAGTTGACATTATGCATTATTTGACCAAATGTGACCAATTATGTCTAAAAATGAAAAAGCAATGACTTTTTTTATATAATACTTGAAGTTTGGAAGAGTTGAAGTATAAAAAATTTCTAAATTTAATTATTAAGATAAATAAAAAACTAAGAATTAAAAAAATATGAAAAAAATAGAGAACAAAAATGGAGATAAGAGTAAAAAAAGATTAAAACTAAAGTGAAAGAAAAAGATATCCCAATGATGGAATATAAGATAAGAAATTCCAACAATTGGTTTATGATGTATATTGTAAACGATAAAAATAAAATACCTACTCTTGGAAACCAAATTTTGTAGTATTGTGGAGTAGGATCGAATCCACAGAGATTAGTTGATCTATTTATTTTAAACTTGACAAATAAAAGTAAAAGAGGGAGAGTTTGTAGAATGCATTTAATTGTAAAAATAATAAAAGTAAAAGTAAATTGATGAAAAATCTAGGAGAAAACATTCCAATTAGAGGGACGATCTGAGTGTTAAGTTGAACTAATTGATCACCGATCCTATTTCAAAGATAACATTAAATCATGCAAATAAATTAGCTATTGCTACCAACGAAGTACCAGATAAACTAGTTTCTTCTTACAAACTAGATAACTAAGAAAAGTTCTTTAATTATCCCTAATTGAAAAAGTAGCCCTATATAAGCTTTAGAATTTAATTCATTTGATTGCAATACACATGAAAGAACACATTAGCTTTATCCAACAATCTCACAAGCGGGATTATTTAGAGTCTACTAATTCAATTAATAACATAATTAAGAACTTGTCCATAATTAATCATGTTATGCGCTACGAATTCTAGATGGATTTAAACGATTACGTATTTAACCACCTAAATAGCAAATAGATCACAAGTAATTAATTAAATCAACGATCTAACTAAATCATGCAATACGAATAAGAACAGAATTGAATTTATTACCTGAATGAAATAAATAAAGTTAAGTACAAAAAGATCCCACAACCAATTGTTTAAGACTCAAATCCCCTCTAGCTAGAACTTACAGTTTAGTTCTTCATGACAAGAACAAAAATGCCCAAGAAAAAGAAAGCTTTCAAAATTCATGTTCAAAAAGTTGGAGAAGAAGAAGAAAGTTTTCTCTATCTAAACTGTTGAATCGTGTTTCGATGATGACAATAACATGAAAAGTTGACAAAATCATTTTTACTTGAATGTTATTAGAAATTGTTTTGTAATAATTATTAAGTAAAATATGATTAGAATATGAAGCTTATCATAAGGAGGATTTATCGAGCTTGAACATTAGGTGACAAATCCATCATCATTCAATCATTGCCTTACAAGCTAAAGAAAGCTTGAAGTGCTTGAGAGTTCCAACGGTAGAAGGTTTATCAAGCTTGAACATCAGGTGACAAATCCATCAATCATCCAATCATTGCCTTACAAGCTAAAGAAATTTTGAAGTTCTTGAGAGCTCCAATGGCAGAAGGTGAAGGAAATACTTCAAGAGCTTAAGTATAATTGTCATCATTCCTTCAGAGGCAGAAAGCGATGGATTGTGATTTTAAAGCAACAACTATGTCTTGCTTACAAGCTTCAACCAATGGCCATATTATCTTCAAGACCTGGAAGCAATGGCCATATTCTGATCAAGAGCTAAAAGCAACGGTCATGTTGTTTTCAGAAGCTATAATGGCCAATGTACCGTCAGGACCTAAAAGCAATGGTGATATTGCCTTCAAGAGCTACATGTAATGGCCATAAAACTTCAGGACCTGCAAAGTAATAGCCATATTTCCTTTGTAAGCTCAAGACAACAGCCATATCATCTAATGAGAAGGATTTCCATTACTTATAAATACAAAGCAGATTGAAATTGTTAAGGCGTGGAAGACTAAGTAAGATTTCACACTTTAAGAGCCAATTGATTAAGTCTTCCTACAAAATTCTTCAAGCATTCAAAGAGAGAAAAGCTTCATTGTTATTCATTCAAATATTCTACAATTCGGGTTTTGTGTTTCACACAAGGGATTTGTATGAGGGGGTATACATTGTTGATAGTATGATCAACAAAGTTTATATAACTTTGGTATTTGAGTTTTGAAAAATACCGGGATAAGTTTGGTATTTGAGCTTTAAAAATACCGGTATAAGTTTGGTATTTGAGCTTTGAAAAATACCGTGATAAGTTTGGTATTTGAGCTTTAAAAATACCGGGATAAGTTTGGTATTTGAGCTTTGAAAAATACCGGGATAAGTTTGGTGTTGAGCTTTGAAAAACACCGAAAGAGTTTGTTAATTGAGCTCGAAAAAGTAACGATAGAGGTTTGATACTTAGCCTGTAAAAAAATTGAGTTTGTTACTAGAATTCGTAAAAAGTAACATAGGCTTGTTTTCTGCCTGTAAAGAAAATGTTAGTGGAAAATCTTAAGCGGTTAGCTTGGGGACTGGATATAGACCGGTTAGGTCAAACCAGGATAAATTTCGGTGTCTTCATTTCTCTATCCCTATTCTCTTTATATTCACTGCTATTTAAATTCTTACAATTTAAATTAATAAGCTTTTTATTTGAAGACATTTTTATTTTCAGTCAAACAAATTCATATTCGCAAGTTTTATTAGTTTCTTAATTCCACATTTTTTTAAAACTTGTGTTTAGCAAAAGAAGATTGTTTTTCTCCAAAAAGAATTTTTTGAAAGAGTTTGTGAAATTTTTTATCTGATATACAGTACTATTCACCTCCCTCAGTACTATAGCTAGCCTATTTGGGACCGTCACAAACTCTTTTAGTCCCCATCAACTAAGAAAAGAGTCCTAAAGAGGAAATAACTCTAATTAAGATTTGTAGGAAAATCTAATTAGAGTTAATGTAGGAATAAAAATAAAAAAATCCTGCAATCCAATTACAATAAGTTTGAAACAATTAAAATAAAACTAATTAGAAAGTCTCCTAAACCCATAAAAACTCTACAATTTTCATAGCTCCCCTTAACCCGTGATCTTGGCTTATGCAAAAACAGCTTTTTAGGTCAATTTTCAGCATCAACGGCACACCACAAGACCTGCTTATGGGTTATGACTTCACATCTCCATCTTTTATGCATTCCAAGCTCCTAAAATTGACACTTTAAGCTCAACTTTAAGGCCCCTAGCATGAATAATAACACAAAGTGAAGTAAATCTGCCTAAGTTAACAAAAAATACAATAATTAAAGCTTGTAGACAAAGGTAAAACAAGCGCATTTTATGCACTTATCAGGTTATGAAATTTAATGGAATAAAGAAAAAAATGTACAGTTGTTGAGAAAAAAGTTATGGAATGATTAATTTAAAATATTTATGAAATATTAAAATTATCAACATTAAAAAATTTTTAAATCAAAAATTTTGGGTCCGAAAAGTTTTGCTTTATTAGTTTTATGATTAACCCGGCCTTGATATATATCATAATCTTCTATGCTTTTATAAGAAGAAATTCAAATACATTGCAATGCAGAAGGTCCCATTGACGGATAGGTTGATAGACCATAAGAGTTACAAAAAAACGAGCTGCTCTGCCCATTACCAAAAAAGGTATTCTACGATACATTGTTTAGGGTATATGGGTTTGGGCTCATCACATTGCTTGTTCTTTCATTATACACAGTTACAAATATCTCATAATCAACAAATAACTTGACTGTATGATTATATGGAATGTTGGCCTAATTATCATGAATAAATTATACATCATTGTCCCCAATGATTATCATGTGGGGGTAAAAAATGGGTGATATATAATAATTGTACAAAATCATTTTTACCCTTCCATTATTGCCAAATCCAATATCGTTTGGTATCCAAGTAACAAACTTAGCAAATGATGATTTTTTCTTAACCTCTAAATGTTTGCAACTAGCTGATGAGCTAGACATATCATAGTCAAACTCACTCTCATTAATATCCAACCCCCAATGTATAACATATGAATCATCTCTAATATTATTTTGTACCTACTGTACCGATCGCAGATAAAAAGTGAGCAAATTATTTGTTGAGGAATTGTTAAATTATATTCTACTATTGTTAACAAAGCTGAATTTCAATAAGGGACAATCATTTATAGTTTATTTTTAAAGTTTTTATGGCTATTATTTATGTACATTTATTAATATTTTAAATGATTCTAAAATGATATTAAATTCAATCTCTACAAATAATGTTATCTTAATTTATTTTTTGTGATTATGAATCTTTATGTAATTATTAATCTACTAAATCATGCATAATAACACAAAATTATTTTCTTTTCATATGAATCATTCGTTAATCAGTGATAAATACTGAACTTTTATAACACATTTGCACAATTATATCATGCAACTCATAGTTGTGAAAAATATATATAGAAAAAATAATTAAAATATACTTCACTAGCCTTAAATACGTGGGTTATACTTTTATTTTCAATGTTGTTGATTACGAGCATTCCACCTTGTGCGCGGACGACCTTTTTTTTGAAAAGAAGGAACGCGACAAAGCGAATCGGGGATTTTTTGAAAGAAACAGGGTTTTCCGTGTTGTTTTTGGAAAACACGGGGTTTTATTTAAAGTACGAATATTTTTGGGTCGAAAAATATCACAACAGAATGCATAAAAATGGAAAACGGGCTATTTTCAGCGGATCAGGCATTTTCGGGTTTTCGCCCGGGAAGAACAGAGCCGCGCGGCTCTAAGAACAGAGCCGCACGGCTATATTTGGTAGCCGGTTTTATGAAAATTGAGAAAACAGAGAAAAATCACACGAAAAATGTAATGAACACAAGTTTAAGGATTCTCAGAGTTTACCTTGATGCTGTTCCAGTGTATTGGATACGCAGAAATGGATTGAAAATCAAGAATGTGACTTGAATCCTCGAATATTCCCAAAATTCGAAAACGAATCCGAAACAAGACCGAAAATGTATACGGACCAATGAGTAAAAATCGAGATGTGTTATAGAACGATTAAGCAATGAGTTCCGGGTTTGAGAATCAAGTTTCCCCTTCTCTCTTTCTCTTCTTCTTCTTTCTTTCCCATTCCCCCTTGATCTCTCTGTGACTATTTTCTTTCTTTTTGTTTCTTACTTTCGGCCGAATAAAAAATCCTCTCCGTGAATTGATTTTACTTTTCTTTTTATATCTCACATCAATAAAATCATTTTACGAATTAAATACGCCATCTTCGATTTTTTCAATTTCGCCAAATTCGCTCTGCTTTAGGGCAAGTTGCTCTTCTTTGCAGAGCAACTTGTCCAACCCACTAGAGCCGCTCGACTCTGGTTTGCACTAGAGCCGAGCGGCTTTAGACCTACTGTGAACATGAAATATTTCGTTAAAAAAAAATGTGATCGTTGACCCACGACTGTATTTACAGTCATGGGGTTTTGGTTACGGTCGTACAACTGTAACATAAGTACAGTCGTACGACTGTATTATTGGGAGCAAGTTGCAAAACCCATACCCCCTGAATTAAAAAATTGGGGAAAATCTTGAGCATTTAATGCTCAAGATTTTCCGAAAAAGAAAGAGATAAAAGGGAGAAATCAAAAAGAGGAGGGACTTTTGGCCAGGATTTTCAGATTTAGACCAATTTAGAGAGAGAAAAGGAAGAAAAAGAGGGAAGAGAGAAAAGAAAAAATCTTGCTTTCTTCTACCTTTTTCTTCTTAATTTCTTGATGTTAACATTTAAAATGAATTAGAAACCCTAGGTTAACATTCACACAAGAAATCTAAATCATTTCTGGACAAAAACAAACTCAAATCCGTAGCTTTTGAGAATTTTTGGACTCTATTTGCAACCTTGACATTTCAAGGAGAAGGAGCGAATTCACGTGGATTGGTGCGTAGCCAGTGGGTCATTCCAGCTGTGGATCGGCGCCAAAGAGGTAAACACTCTTCAACTTAACTCATTTTCCAGCTTTTTGGGTGATTTGGTTGATTTTTGTGCGTTTTTGTTCAAGTTTTTGCACTTTTGTTTCTGGAAAAATAAGAACAGTCGTACGACTGTTCTTTTCACAAGAACAGGGGCACGACTATAATTACAGTCGTGCCATATCTCTTACAGTCGTATCACTGTTTTTATTTTCCCAGTGTTAAATTTCTCATTTTAGGTTTTTTTAGCGATTTCTGTCTCAGGTAAGGGCTACAGTCGCACGACTGTAGTTCTCGGCCAGAAACAGAAATCCCTAAAATTAAAAAAAAAATCATAAAACCCAAAAAATTTCATAAAAATCGGAGAATTTCAGAAAATCAGAAAAATCTTGAAAAATAAAAAATCATCAAAAATGAATTTTGGTGTGTGCATTCACGACCCTAGATTTATTTTTTGGTGAAATTGCATTTAAAACAAAACCACGACGGAGACCCGGTTCTCCCGAAAACCGACCCACCTCGTATGCTAAATTAAAATAAACCGGAAAAATGTTTTCAAAAACAATTTTCTCACAAAACCAAAATACAAGGACGTTTCAAAATGATTTTCCAGGTCTAACCGGGCCGGCCGACCGGGCCGACCCGGTTACCCCCAATTGCATGACCCCAAATCCTAATTTCCCAATTCTGTCTATTTGAGTCCAATTTGTGGCGTGCCGTAAAATTGTGCTAACCTTTATTTTGCAGCTTTTATTTATTTCCATTTTTATTTTTATTTGTATTTTAATAGAATTAATCGTATATTTAGGCGGTTGTAATTTTTTAGATCCTCGTGTATTCTAGGCGATTGTATAAGTGAGACGAGAGTTTTATTTTCCATTCGATTTGGTTGTAAGCTCCTAAATATTTACTCTTTTTACTCTTTATTTTGTTATATTATTATGTATGCGCACCGCGTGTATTAATTCAATAAAATTTATCTTAGCAATTTAAAGTGTCATAACTAGAACATTGGCAAATAATATTTAAATTAGACACAAAATAAGGGACTTGTCCGAACCTAGATCTCTGAAAGTGTAGCGGTTCTCACTTTGGTTCAGCTACACTGTAATTTCCCGGTTGAGCTGAGCCGGGTGGCGACTCCTATACTTTTTATCGAGATTTAGGTCTCGATTCTTTTTCGAAACAATTAATTTTCCAAAAAACAAATTTCTAATCCAAAAATCCCATGTGAGTGAGGGCCCCACCCGAAATCGAGGCGCCTCTTCCGAAAGGGAGTCCCGCGTCCCGTCGAAAACGCGTCGTCCGCTCACAGTGGCGACTCCGCTGGGGATTTCTTACAAAAGTTTTTCAAAAACTTAAAAGAATTTGACAAGCCCTGAAAAGTGTCTAATTTAAATTAAGAGGATGATTCTTATATGACACTTTATGCATTTTTGTAGTTAGACATTTGTTGCATTAGGATAGGTATCCATTATTTAGCCCGGTGAATCGTTGAAGTGTCGCCTAAGTTCCTCTTGGTCTTGGGGGCACGGATACGAAACACCACCCATAGCCTCGTACTAACCGCTTCGTTCGTACCCTTGAGTGGCGAGAAGTGAGGAGTATATTTTGCTATGGGAGCCTTGATGTTATCCCGACTTTGGACTGAACTCATTTAAGCAACCCTAGTTGGATCCCCTAGGATACCAAAATAAATCGTGTGAATAAAATAAAATACACCTTCATCATCCCCGGTTGGTGATCGAAGAGAACCCCTCTTAGGACTCGGTTAGAATTTTATCGACTTGACCACGTTTGGAGGAATAAGGTTGGAAGAATTCGATCCGTGTGCTAATTGCTACGTGTCTTCTTGTCCCTCCATAACATATCATCATCCGCATTTTTCAAGAACATAACATACCGCATATAAGGCATTTGTGTGATTCTAACTCACATCTTTTGTACAGCCATGTCCGATATTTTTCGTGTGTAAGTACATTGATCACCTATGTGACATTTACACTAACCACTTTTTTGTAGCCATGCATCTTTTCTTCGTGTGAAAAAAGACATTAATTCGCATACATCATTTAAATGTCATAAGCATTAACCAATTTGTCTTGTAGCCATGTGAAACGCGTGTCATGCATAAAACATTCATGTGGACCTTGAAAAACCTCATAAGGGTCACACACATTACACCGCTTACCAAGTAGGAAATCATTTAGGTGCTCCACGAGTGCCGAAAAAATTCATCACATTTCACTTAAAAATTTCTGTGCTCCACGAGTGCCGAAAAATTCATTTCACACATCAAATCATTTAAGTGCTCCACGAGTGCCGAAAAATTTATTTCACACATCAAATCATTTAGGTGCTCCACGAGTGCCGAAAAATTCATTTCACACATCAAATCATTTAGGTGCTCCACGAGTACCGACAAAATTCATTTCATCAAATCATTTAGGTGCTCTCCGAGCGCTGGAACTCTGCCCGTTCACCAAGAACACATTCACATCACGACGCAGAAATCGAGATACTCCCCGAGTATTGAAATTCCGCTCGTACACCAAGCACGAGTTCACTTCATACCATCAAAAATCCAAGGCGTCCCCTAGACACCGAAACCCCAACCATGTGCCATGTGCATGTTGATCTCACGTCACAAAAATCCGAGGCACTCCCCAAGTGCCGAAACTCTGTCTGTTCACTAAGGACATTCATCTCATGTCACAAAACCCGAGGTACTCCCTGAGCGCCAATGGTTTCATCCATGCATCAAATACTTAAATTGCAATTCACGACATACCTAAGAATTCATGCATACTTCACCACCTGAAGGATCAATTGTTCAAGGTTCGCGTTGCAAATCCATTTCATACAACATCCGCGTATCATTCATCTAACACGCTATGCATACATGCATATCCCCTAGAGTTCATAACTCTTTGGGTGATCATCTTTCACTAACTCTTGTTCAAAATGTTTTGTAGTTTGGCTCCGATTGGGATGGAGACTCTTGAGACTAGAGCACAGTGATTCGTCGCCCAGTGAGTCTGAGGAGTCTGTTCAGTTCAGAGAGGTCGAGACGGCATTTGAGTTGAGTGCTGAGTTTTCACCAGAGTTCGAACAGTTACAGCAAAGCTTTCAAGACATGGCACTTACACCAGAAGCTGCAGCCGCTATGATGGCCACTACTGCCATCTGGGAATTCATGAACTCTGATGAATTCAAAAACCTCATCAAGAACCAAGTTCAGAGTGCATTGAGTGAGTCGTCCAATCAGCGACCAGAGAGGGCTGCCCGAGAGGAGAGTAGTGGAGGAAGACTGAATGATGGGCAATCAGATGCAGAAGAAGGTCGAAAGGATAATATTGAACGACCTGTGGAGTTTGCTTTAGAAAGGAAAATGAAGGAAACGGAGGAAACTATAGCAGAACTGCCCGCCAACTCCAAGATCCAATCCTTTAAACGCATTGATCCATCCACACTAATAGCCGGAGGGGTTGAGATGTTACCTGTAGGCTTTCAGATGCCTAGAATTGCACCTTATGTCGGGAAAAGCCCTCCTATGGCTCACTTGAACCAATATGTGAGGATCATGACTATGGCGGGGCTTACAATGAATCAATTAGTGGGACTATTCCCTACTACTCTGGAAGGAGGAGCCATCACTTGGTACAACAAGTAGCCCGAGAGTGTGCAAGGTGATTGGGATGCATTGTCTGATGCTTTCATAAAGTATTTCAGTTTCAATACGCAGCTAGAGGTCAAGCTACAAGACTTTGAGGCAGTGAGACAGAAATCGAATGAGACCTTCTCGGAGTACTATCAAAGGTGGATGGACAAGATGATCCTCCTCCATCAGAAACCGTTGGAAGATGAGCTGATTGTGAAGTTGATTGATGGGAGCTTAGAGGTCTATCGGAACGTGATGAAATATCACAAGTTTCAATCCTTGGTGGCAGTGCACGAGTTGGCCCGTAAAGTGGAGAAGTACGAGATCGATCCGGCCCATAATAGTTCTGGAGGAGGATACCGAAGCCGGACGTATTCTGTAGGGTACAAGAGTAATAACAATCCTACAGCCTCCTCGTCGACAAGTGCCAAACCAAGTCAGCCACCTGCCCCTATCAAGCAAGTAGAAGTAGTAGCAGTAGCACAAGGGGCAAATCAACAAACAGCTGGAAAAGGGATTTCTCCTTGGGAGGATTCTCTTGGGCGGATCTTTCTGAAGTGCAGAAATTTGGGTTTTCTTTAAAGCCTGAAACCGTACACACCTCCGGCTGAGGCGGACAAGAACAATTTTTGCTCTTATCATGTAACCAAGGGGCATCGAACTAATGAGTGCCATGTATTGAAAAAGGCGATTCAGTAGTTGATTGAAGAAAAGAAGATAGAAGCGCCTCGCCCAAAGCCTGATGTTCAGAGCAATCCATTGCCTCAGTTTGAAAAGAGGGTGAACATGGTACAGTCGGGTTGTCTCTTAACTTTGTCCTGGCTCAGATTGCAAAGGCGAATCCTGTAATACAAGTGGTAGTGGGCGAGGATGCTGAACCACCTGTGGAGGAGCACTAGCCCGTGAATTTAAATGATGTGGAGTTGGATGACGATGCGGATGTGTTCGAACTAATGAGTAGACCCAAGCTTGTGAGCCAGATAGCACCTGTTTATCCCGTTTGCACCAAGGACGGGATGTACATAAGAAAGGAGGATGCCCCTGTGAACAATGTCACGAGGAGTGGAAGAGTGTATCAACCTGAACCACAACGATTAGGGGAGCCAAGTAAAAGAGCAGAAGCCCCGGTTCAGGATTACTTGCCTGTCAAGGTGGATGAAAAAGAAGATCTAGTGGTGGAACAGCTCAAAAAGATGCTTGCACGTGCATCTATATGGCATCTACTTATGGAGTCCCGAAGGCACCGGGCTGCGGTGGCGAAAAAGCTTATGGAAATGGATGCTAATCCGTTGATGTCTCCTGAGGAGGTGTGCATGGTAATTGGGAGTACAAAGAGTCTGCAACCTGATAGTCCCAAGGGGATCACTTTCACTGATGATGACCTACCACCGGAAGAAACTAATCACAGCCGTGCCTTGTACTTGAAAGTGGAAATGATGGACAGAACTTTACCTTGTGTAATGGTTGATGATGGGTCAGCAATGAATATCTATCCTTTGAAAGTATTACCTAGCCTCCACCTATCTAAAGAAGCACTCTCGCGATCTAACACAGTGATCCGGGCCTATGACGATTCGAAGCGTACCGTGATTGGTACTTTTGAGGCGGAGGTGTCAGTTGGGGAAGTTAGGTCGACTGTGCTGTTCACTGTCATTGACATTCCAGTGACATTTTCATTGCTTTTAGGAAGACCTTGGTTCCATGCATTGGGAGGAGTGCCCTCAACTCTACATCAGAAAGTAAAGATTCCAAAGGGAGAAGATCGTGACTCTTGAGGCGGATGAATCTTCTGTGGTAGATGCATTGAACTCATTTGAACAACCCCTGACTGGCTTTCAGGTAGCAGTTGTCTCAGAACACAAGGAGAAAGACCTGATGTTTTCTCCATGGATCCATAAGTACTTTCAAAGGTAGAATTTCATCCCAGGAAAGGGGCTTGGAGTCCACCAACAAGGGGTTAAAATTTGATATCACTATGGGCCAATCACACCGGGGAGGTCTTGGTTACAAGGGTGCTCAAAAGAAGGAGATCCCTGAGACAAAGAAAGTTCATCTCTTGGATACTTTTGTTCGAGCAAATGGTGGGTCATATGATGGTAAGCCGGAGCTGATGATGATTGATGGGGAAACAGTCCTCGGGTTTGAGATCTTTGCTGATGTCATCAACTTCTCGAAGTATGGGGTCGGTTTGGTGGAAGAAATGCTTGAGCTTGAAGATGTGAAAGAGATCAATACTCCTCTAATAGCTCGAGTTGAAGTAGTGGCCCCCATCATTCCGGAGGAGCAATCAAAAGAAGATGCAGATCCACTGGTAGATGCCATCACTAAGGCATTTTCTGCTTTACTGAAGAAAGGGTTAAAAGAGAATCTTATGAGAAAGGAAACTATTTCGGGACAGGCAGAGCTGGTAGAAAAGGCTGTTGCTGAGCTCACCAAGATGATGGCTAAAGGGAAAGCAAAGAAGCACAGAAAGAGACCCTCAAGGCTGACCTGAATGACTTGTTCGAGGAAGGACCTGCTGATCCAGAAGACCTTACTGCTGAAGACCCTCCGTATGTGGAGGAGGAAAATGATTTCTTTGTAAACTTATCTTATGTATTTGATGTGAACAATTCTGCCTATAAGGCGATGAATGAAATGAAGTCTAACTTTGCTTATTTATGTGATGTTTTTCCTAATGGCTCTGTGCATACATGCAGTCATTCATTCAATGTGTTTAGCATTCATTACACTGCATTACATGAAATTAATTTGGGTTCAATTGAAAATCCTAAAATGGTATCTATCTCTAACGAACTCACTCCTGAAGGAGAGAGAGAATTGACAAAAATACTTAAAAAACATGTGGGAGCGTTTGCCTGGTCTTACGACCATATGCCAGGGGTTGATAGAGGGATAGCAGAACACAGAATCCCAATTGATCCCAAGTTCAGTGCAGTAAAGCAGAAGCTCAGGCGTCTACATCCAGAATGGGCTGAGAAAGTCAAAGAAGAGGTAGCAAAGCAGATTAAGGCCAACTTCCTGGAGGTGGTAGACTATCCTAAATGGTTAGCCAATATAGTCTCGGTTGCCAAGAAAGATGGAAGAGTCAGAGTTTACGTGGATTACCGGGATTTGAATAAGGCCTCCCCAAAGGATGACTGCCCACTCCCTCACATCGATGTCCTGATCGACAGTGCAGCAAGGACAGTTATGTACTCTTTTATGGATGGCTTTTCTAGGTATAATCAGATCTTAATGAATGTCATTGATAAAGTCCAGACGGCCTTCATCACCGATTGGGGGGTATACTACTATCGAGTAATGCCTTTCGGGTTGAAGAATGCTGGGGCAACTTATCAGAGGGCGGTTACGACATTGCTACATGACATGATCCACAAGGAGGTCGAGGTGTATGTTGATGATATGCTGGTGAAGTCCATGAACCGGGAGGAGCACCCTGCTATCCTGGATATATTTATGACTAGGATTGAAAAGTATAACTTGCGGCTCAATCCGAAGAAATGTGTATTTGGAGTCGCATCGGGCAAATTATTGGGGCACATTGTTAGCCAGAAAGGCATCGAGATGGACCCGGACAAGATTAGAGCCATTCAAGATATTCCAGCACCGAAAACAGAACAGGAAGTTAGATCTTTTCTAGGGTCGCTTCAATATGTCAGCAGATTCATTGCCAGATTGACCACTGTCTGTGAGCCCATTTTCAAGCTTCTTCGGAAAGAACAACCCGTCGTGTGGAATGACCAATGTCACGTTGCATTTGATAGGATCAAAGAATACTTGATCAATCCACCAGTGCTGAAGCCTCCAACTTTAGGAAAGCCTTTGACTCTGTACTTAGCCATTGAAGAGACCTCCATAGGGGCGATGTTGGTTTAAGAACAAGATGATAAAAGGGAGCACGCTATTTACTACCTTAGTAAGAAGCTGCTAGATTATGAAACTCGGTACACCGTGGTGGAAAAGACTTGCACTGCTATGGTTTGGCTGACAAAGAAACTGAGACACTATTTCCAATCCTATAAGATACAAGCTGTGGTGAAAGTTGATCCGATGAAATACCTCTGCTCTGCCCTATCCTTAACAGGGAAACTGTCTAGGTGGTTGCTGTTGCCATCAGAATTCGACATCGAGTATGTGACGAACAAGGTGATCAAAGGAAGAGCAGTGGCTGAGTTCCTAGCCAATCAGCCTCTTGAATCTGATTATGTGGAGAACCTGGAGTTTTCGGATGAACAGTTGGCCATAGTGGAAGTAGAGGTCAGAAAATGGGTCATGCACTTTGACGGAGCCGTAAATAAGAGAGGAGCAGGTCTCGGAGTAATTATTGTAACTCCTGAGGGGGAGATAATTCCTTTGTCAAAGCGGCTAGAATTCTCGGTAACTAACAACGGCGCAGAATATGAAGCCTGTTTATTTGGCATTGATGCTCTCATCACACTAGGGGAAAATGATGTGACCATTGTTGGAGATTCACTGTTGGTGATCCGTCAAGCCACCGGGGAGTGGGAAATCATAGAAGAATCACTTCGCCCATACTTGGAGACTTTATGGGAAATGGTGAAAGTATTCAGGCATATTGAATTCAGGCATGTAGCTAGAGATGATAATCAGATGGCTGATTCGTTAGCAACCTTGTCATCCATGTGGGAAGGACCTCAGAAGGCACCAATGCAGCCCTTAATCCTGGAGACCGCCAGAACACCATTTCATCGTTCTAGCGATGTCTTGACATTAGTAGCAGATGATAAGCCCTGGTACCAAGATATAGCTGACTTTCTACAAAATGGCCAGTATCCTGAAGAAGCTGATGCATCAGATAAGGCCACATTAAGAAGATTGGCAGCTCAGTTCAGATGGTTTGTTGGATAACTTTTCAGAAGGACCGCTGATGGATTGTTTTTAAAGTGTCTGACGGAAGCAGAAGCCAAGAGGGTTATGTAAGAAATGCATTCAGGTATTTGTGGCCCGCATATGAACGGTTTAGCTCTAGCAAAGAAGATCATGAGGCAAGGGCACTTCTGGCTTACAATCCAAACAGATTATGCAGAAGAAGTAAAAAAGTGCCATGAGTGCCAGATTTACGGGGATATCATCCATCTTCCACCTATGGAGTTGCAGAATCTCATGACTCCTTAGCCATTTGCAGTGTAAGGTATAGACATAATTGGTGAAATTCGGCCTCCAGCATCGAATGGTCACAAATTCATTGTAGTGGCAGTGGATTACTTTTCTAAGAGGGTTGAAGCCGAGTCTTATGCCACGGTCACGGCTAAGAACATGGCTAAGTTTATAAAGAAGCACATCTTCGCAGGATATTGTATACCACATCACGTGGTGACCGATAACGAAGTGCAATTTCAAGGGGCCACAGCTGAACTATTCGAAGAATACAATGTAGAACATCGTAAGTCTTCACCTTATAGGCCACAAGCCAATGGAGCAGTGGAGGCGGCAAACAAGTCTATTAAGAAGATCTTATCCAAAACCACTTCAACCTATAGGGATTGGGCAGATAGATTACCTTATGCTCTATGGGGATACAGAACCAGTGTTAGAACACCAACCGGGGAGACACCATATTCACTGGTTTATGGGATGGAAGCAGTCCTTCCTATTGAAGTGGAATTGAAGTCACTAAGGATGGTCTTGGAAGCCCAATTACCTGAAACAGAATAGGTAAAGGTGAGATTTGAGCAACTGGCTATGGTCGATGAAAAGCGACTCAAAGCTCTAGATCACCTACAGATGTACCACCAAAGGATGGCTAGGGCCTATAATCGACGGGTTCGTCATCAAAAACAACCTCTGAAAGCGGGAGATCTAGTGTTGAAACAGATGAGGCCAACTAACATGGATGCGAGGGGCAAATTCAAACCCAACTGGGAAGGGCCGTATGTGGTTACTCTCTAAAGGTGCAGTGAAGATCATGGGCATGGACGGCAATGAGTTCACCAATCCGATTAATCAAGATCATCTCAAACGCTACCATGTGTTAAAAAAAAACCTGTTAAGTCAAAAACCAGCAAGGGAGGCTTAAGCAAAAATAAAGGCAACAAGAGTTAGCTTATCGATCAGAAAACCTGTATAGGATGGTTGATAACAGGAATGAGTTCATTCAAGATATATACTAATTTTGGCATTTTTAATTGATGCAATAATTAAATTTCATTAATGAAGTGTGTCTTGCTCAACATATTGCATGAATGTTTGGAGTATGTTACATGATTCATTTGTCGAAACATCCAGATAAACAAAGACATTTAGACACCTAAGTGTGCGAATTGCGAACATCATCCATTTCATTCAAAAAAAAAAGAGAGCCTGTTAAGTCGAAAACCCGCAAGGGCGATTTAAGCAAAAATTATGGCAAAAAAAAAGGGGTCACGCCAATAATGAAGGAGATATATATAAATAATAATAATGATAGTCAATACATGCATAATAATGAAAATCATTTTCCTTTCATGTTCTCCTTTTCTTGACAGGAAGTGATCTCGCGGCCTCAGAAGGAGCCAGATAGTGGAAAGTCGCGCGTTCACATGCCTCGTGGGTCGGTAGATCCTAGATCTCAGCCAACCACTGCTTGTAACGATCATCTGTCTCTGTGGGAGCAAGAGAAGCATAGCTCAATGCCACACGGTGTGTATCCCTAACCCAGCGAAGTCTGATGTGATCTGGCCAAGAAGCAGTGTACTCCTCACAAGTAGTGACACAAGAGCGCTGGGGGATATCCTGTAGATGGCAGTATTGTCGGCAGAGACGACTCGGAGAATAGAATGTCACCCTGGTCAATCCCAACAACTGCACACCATGTGCCCACATATCCACAATCACGTGGGTAATCTTCCACCAGGGGCACACCCACCTAATCCGGTCATCCGTTAAGCGAGATAACCAAGCACCCCACTCATCACCAGACATGTCAGTATAGGAGTCAATGGAGAAGCCTTTTTCCCTGAAATTGGCCGGATGGTATTTCTTAAAATTCCCCCTCAGGATCTTAAGAATCGATAGCTTCTCCAACAACCAGATCTGCAGTTGATAGGAAGCAAAGGTTAGAAGTTCATTTGGTCCAGGAATACACTGGCCGATAAAGAGATCTACCTGGAGTAGTATGAGATGAGGGCCGCTGTGGAGGACACCGCTTGTCTTAGATGTATGCAAACTGATCAGTGTCTTAGCAAGTGCAAAAGGAGCTGGAGATGCTCCTACAGCCATCTGAAGGATAAGGGAGACAGCTCTGAAGGAGACAACCCCATCACTAGGACCACAGAAATACCGGCTCACCAGTAACAGACTAACCATACAAGCTTAGCTCATGTGGTCCCTAGGGGCATTGATACACCACTCCAGTATAGAATCGGAGCTCAACCCGGGAGAAGGGGAACCAGTGGAAAGTAGAGCTTCTACCTCGGGGTTGGTAAGCCCAAACAAGCTCCCCAAGGAAGAAACGTTGCCAAAGGTGAACTCAGGAACGGTAATGTCTACCCCTTTGTGAAATGGGGTGTTCAGAATGGCACTGAATTCTTCATATAAGGGGCAGAGCTCTTGGCATGAGAAACGGAAAACGTTATCCACTGGATCCCAGAAACGATCACAGGCACACAACAGTTCGATGTTCCAGGGGTGTTTGTAATAGGCCTTGATATTCCACAACCTGAAAGGCTTCAATTTAAGCCAATCAGAGTCTTGTAATGATTCTAGAAAATTGTAAAAGCCTGGATAAAAGGAAGCAAAAAAATTGAAAAAAAAAGGAAAAGAAGAAGAGTGAATTCTCAAAGATCAATAAAATGAAATCCCATAATGTGAAATATGCAGTTCATGATATGCGTAAAAATCCAATTCAGAAAAAGAAAAAAAAACAAGGACAACATATATAAAAAACGGAGCACTCCATCTAGCTCTCATCTTCTCCCTCTCCGTCCTCCTCCTCATCCTCGGACTCACTCTGATGCGTGGCCCTGTAAGAATCAAAGTCCGCCCGCACCCGAGCCAGCTCAGCCTGTACCCCAGCTGTCTCAGCTCTTATCCGATCCACCTCTTGAGTCGCAGCCAAGACCCGAGCCTCATAGGCAGCACCCTGCCTGACCTGGTCCTGAAGCATCTGGACTCGAGACTGCAATCAATAACATAAATTAACATGCATACATACATACATACGCACATGCATTGCATAAATTATAAGATGGTGCAGGAAATGCAGAATGCTCACCTCCCAGATGGCGTGCTCCTGGACCATGAAGTCCCCCATACCTATATATTGATAGGCTATATCTTCCACCTCGGCCCGAGGAAACTAGAGCATGTCAGAAAGTCAAAAAAAAAAAAAAGAAAAAAAAGAAAGAAGCTTAGACTTACATGGGTGGTGTCCTCCGGAAAGAATCTAGCCGGCTGCTCACGGGAAACCGACCATGTCCTGTAAGAGTAGCTGCCATCCAGCCCCATCATGTTGAAGCCGGTCCGGAGCTCGGTCATTAGATGACCCTCCACTACACCAGCAGCCCGAGAAGCTAAGGCTGCGGCGTTACCCGCATGGACAGGGTGGCTCCTATCTTGAATTGGAGCATCCTCGCCAATCGTGGCCACCTCAGCACTCCCACCGGCAAGCCTACTCGGCTGAGTGGACCCGATTCCCCTGCGCCTCTTAACCTGCAAGCAGAATGAAGTCTAAAAAAAAAAAAAGAAGAAGGAGTAAATACCCGATGAGGAGGAGGAGCTGCTGGCGCACCACCCACAACCGACAGTAGACACTGCTGGATGTAGGTCGGATAATCCCCATCAACGAGTCCAACGCTGTAGCCCTCCCCAAATATATCATGATCTACATCGGGATCAGCTAGGTGAGGCTAGAACAACGCATGTGGGAGCGGTGGAGGCACAGGCCGACCAGCTGGACCATCGACATGGTCAGAAAGAGTGAGGCGTTCGCCTAAATACTACTCCTGTGACATGGGACACTCCAGAACAAATCGGCGATAGCCAAATCACGTGGATGTCTGCACAAGGAGGGAAACAGCACCCAGACCATGCCAAGGATAGTGCCGGATCTGTAGAAATGCAACAAAGGAAATTCAACATAAGTAAGTAAAAGTTAATTAAATTTTCCTACTAATGAGTTTCGTTTACTTACCCTCTGCCAGGTAGTGTTGAGCAAACTCTGCCTCACTTCCTCCAAATCCCGGCCAATACACTGCCATCCCTGCATCCAGCAATGCAGGACGGTTGGCTGAACATGGCCCTGGACGTCCCTCAGCTCTGGCGGCTCTAAAATGCGGTGCTTGAAGGCCCAGATCTGTAGTTAACAAAAGAATTAAAAAAAAAACACAAGAAGAGATAATACCAGAAGGCCGAACCAGAAGCCGAGGATCTCCTGTTGCTCCCCCCGGGCACATTAGTCCAACCCATAGTACAGCTGCCCCAACGCAGCTCGAGCCCAATCCAGAGAAGGGAAGGCAGCCAAGTCCGCCAGAGTGGGCAGCAGAGTCAAATTACAAGTACTCTGCCCAATAGGAAACAACGTGCAGGACAATAGGACAAGCATGTAAGCCTGAGCATACCGCTCCATATCCTCCTCTGATAGGTCTGGGAGACCAGACCAGAAAGCCTCCACCCTGAAGCACAGGATCTTCCCCTTTTTAGGGGTGCAGCCGACCAATCCTCCTATATAATCATCCACCAGCTGCTGACGGGTCAAGTAGCAGTTGAACACAATAGGGGTCCCGCCAAACCCGAAGCCGGTGATCGCTATGAAGTCCGAGGGAGTGACGGTGAACTCCCCAATGGGCAGGTGAAATGCATGGGTAGTACAGACCCATCTCTCGCATAGAGCCGTCAGCACGGCGTGAGTAATATGAGGGGTACTCTTGGGCAGCGATAGTATAAAGGCCTCAAGACCTAGGTCCTAACTCGGGCCCTCACAGGCTAGGGAAGCCGGTCCCACCAGACCCGTGGCAAGGAAAGATTCCAGCTGCTGGAAATCCTGTTTGCCTGTATTTTTGGGAAGTACAATATATATATATTCAATTTTTGTATAACAGTAACATAATCAAGATTAATCAAAAAATAAAATTTTAAGGTTTTTTTCTTGCTACAGTCGTATGAATGTAGTACACTTCGCACGAGCGTATTTACAGTCGCACGACTGTACAGCCTATAGTCGTACGACTGTTCTTCATTAGCATGAACATTCGTACGACTGTTCATATCCCTACAGACAGATTTCAAATTTCATGTGTTTTGTACAATTTCTAACTTGTTTTTCCTAGTTTCTTGTTCCTATTAACTACAGGGGACTCCTAGCATGCATTCTACTTAATCAATCAACCCAGAAAGCAATAAATCATGCCAAATCAGATCCATGCATTCAAAGGAAAAAATGTCTAAAAAACTCAAAATCAAGGGTTAAAATTGGGTACCAACCTGAGTAACAGATAGATGGGAGTCCATCTCCAGCAAAATTGGGATCTCCATCCCGAGCCTAACTCCGAAGTGCTCCATATATAGCGGATGACCGTATCCGTGTGAAATGCTCATGAAGGGGATGTCGTTTAGATTGTTAGGTCTCTGAATCAAGTTGCTTGAAAGCTTCTTCACTTTCTTTCCCATTTTCTTCAACATTTTTGCAAGATTTTGGGGTTAGGAATCGGTTTGAGAGAGAAAGGAGGTAAGGGTTTTCGAAAATATAGAAGAATGGGAGAGAAAGGGGCGGAAACCGCCCCTTTATTTCATTCTACCTGCGAAGTACATTCGTACGACTGTACTTCGTCTATAGTCGTACGACTGTATTCAAAATTTAAATACAGTCGCATGATTGTAGTGGAAAAAATGGGGGAATTTTCTAATTTTCCTATTTATTCTTTAAACCCTATTTTTATCACCAAATGCTTAATTATTCTCCACGGGAAGATATTTCAGTAATTCTGCAGGGCCAACCCAGCAGTGACTAATTTTTTCCAGCAACGGTCCGCCTCATCCAAGGGGTATGAAACCCGAGGAAACCGTAAAAAATTCACTGTAAGTACAATCTCACCAAATTGCATTTTCAACACGTCCCGTGTGCCAAGTCACACCCGATCATCACATTCTTACAAAATAACAGTCCACCATGACTTTAAAAGGGAACCTAAATCCAGCCTCAGTCTGTCAAGTGCGCCTAGTCGCACACGACTGTCACACATTTTCACAAAATCACAGTCCACCACGACTTTAAAAGGGAACCCAAAATTCAATTTCAGTCCTGTGCACCAAGTTGAGCGTGACTATCACCCTTCACCCAATCTCAGTCCACCGCGACTATAAAACTGAACCAGAATTTTTGTGCCAGTCCGTTAAGCATGCCAATCACACACGGCTATCACACAGTCCACATTTACAAGTTCAGTCCCGCACGACTATAAAAGGCAACCAGGACACGCATTCTTGTATTTATTCTTGATCGAAGGGGTAAAAATTTTTGTTTCAAAATTATCGATCAAGGAATAAATACGTTCACCAAGCACGCATTACATGCATTTTTGGCTCTATATGGCAAATCATACATGACCATTTGACTCTAAAAGTCATTTTATCTTGGCACTATCCTTAAGTGAAAATCATCGTAAGGAACTGCCTGACTCCAAAAGTCGTCTTTTTCTCGATGTCATCTTCATGCAAAAGGCATATGGACCACCTGACTACCAAAGTCACCCGAAGTCCACACACGAACCACACACTTTCATATCATCACGAATTTCGTGTTCTTTTTCATGTACCTAAATCCGTTTCGAAAATCGGACTTTAGCTACACGAGGGGTAGCCTGTGAACACGAAATTTTTCGTTAAAAAAAATAATAAAAAAAATCTGACGGTTGACCCGCGACTGTATTTATAGTTGTGGGGTTTTGGTTATAGTCGTACGACTGTATCATAAGTACAGTCGTACGACTGTATTATCGGGAGCAGGTTGCAGAACCCATACCCCCTGAATTAAAAAATTGGGATCCAATGGACTATGTCTTTTGATTTTCCAGGCAAGAGTTGTGCCCCATGGTTGAGGACTTCAGCGCCATCCTCTACGCTCCCTGTCCACATGGAGTCAGGTTAGCTGTCCCTGAACTGGATTCAGATTGTCTACAGACACTTCAGAGTTGTTGGATACGGCACATTTAGACCGTTTGCTTCCTGGCAAGGCTGCCCCTAGGAGATTCAACCTGTCTGCTGTTATAGACCTGTGTTTTACCCTGGACCCTTCTGCCCCTGGTTGGCCTTTTTTAATGAGTCTACTGTTGATGTCCCTTTATCTGTGTGAGTCAAGAGATGGGACCTGTGACTTCCAGTTAATCACGGTGGTGGCCCAGATGGCCGATGGTGCTTCACCTATAGGGCTCATTTTGGTTGAGACCCTGATTTATCTGGATTTTGTCCACTCTGGTCACCCGGTTGAGACCAACGGGTGTCCTCTTCTGCTTCAGGTTTGTTCCCAAGCCATGTTTAACATTCTGATTAATCCTGCATCCCACTATTTAGCTGTCTCTCTTGCAGATTTGGCTGCTAGAGAAACTGAGTCTCCTGAGTGCTCCTCCAGCCCAGCTGAGATACGTCCCGAAATGTTTTTGGTCTCGGCATGTCGAAATTACAGACTTTGCCACCCGGCCTACATAGAAGTGGCTCACTTGGTTGAGAGGAAGGACGGACGCATCCATCCGTTGGATTTGCCCATGGTGGGACATTTCGTATGTTAATACAGAGACTTGGGCAGGAGGTGTGCAGCTCCTCAGACTGTCCAAAGTGACATTTTATTCTCCTGCGTGATTATGCAGACATGACGGGCAAGTACAGGGGGTGCCTCGTTCCTTGTGCACAACCGAGTGCAGAGAATTCACACAATGGTGGCCTCGACATATGCAGCAGCAGTGGATGAACCCCATCCGTTTTGAATTTTTAAGATATGGGAATGTAGCTTCGTATAACTGTGATCTCGGAGCAGGTGCAGCAGCCCATACCTATGACATAAGAAATTTTGGATTGAGGGTGAACAATTAATGCTCTGATCTGAAGCAGGCAAAGTCAGCAGAATAAGAGAGAAAAGAGGAGAAGGGTTGAGGACTTTTGGTTCTTGAAAAATGAGAGAGAGTTTTATGGGAGAATTGAAGAAAAAGGATATCTCAACTTCAAGCATCTTTTTCTCTTTTTTTTTTCTTTTTAATTCTTGAGTGTTTAGATTAAAAATCTATTAGAAATCCTAGGTTAACAATCTGGCACTCTAAACTTAATCAAATTCGGACTAAAAACTCTCAGAATCCTTGACATTTTTGGGATTTTTAGACTCAACTTCTCAAACCTCAACTCAAAGGAAAAGAAGCAATTTGAAGTGGATTGGGGCATTTCCAGGGGTCATTCCTACGGTGGATCAGCGCCAAAGAGGTAAACACACTTCAATCCCTCATTTTCTCATGCTTTTTGGGTGATTTGGTGTGTTTTTTTGTGCATTTAAACCTTATTTTTGCTCTTTCTGTTTCTGGAAATCAAG
Source organism: Euphorbia tirucalli (assembly GCA_039660915.1). Classification (NCBI taxonomy): domain Eukaryota; kingdom Viridiplantae; phylum Streptophyta; class Magnoliopsida; order Malpighiales; family Euphorbiaceae; genus Euphorbia; species Euphorbia tirucalli. Next base: position 11,535,512 of record CM077638.1, read on the forward strand.
AACAGTCGTACGACCGTTCTTGATTTGATGAACAGTCGTACGACTGTAAATACAGTTGTACGAGTATTCTTGATTTCCCTCCAGTTTTAAATTTTGTTTGAATAATTTTTGGCGAAATCCTGAATTAGAAGGATTACAGTCGCACGACTGTACTTACAGTCGCACGATTGTAAGGCTCGTCCAATGGCAGAATTTCCAGAACAACCCATAAAATTTCTAAAAATCCATTGAAGTTCAGAAAATCATCAAAAATGAATTTTGTTGTGTGCATTCATGACCTTAGATTTAATTTTCAGTGTAATTGCATCTAGTACAATACCACGACGGAGACCCGATTCTCCCGAAAACCGACCCACCTTTCATGCTAAAAGTAATTAAACCAGAAAATAAATTGTTTCCAAAATGATTTTCTCACAAAACCAGAAATACAGGGATATTTCAAAATGTTTTCCAGGTCTAATTGGGCCGGCTAGCCAAGTCGACCCGGTTATCCCCCTAATTGCATGCCCCTGAATTCTAATTTCCCAATTCTGTCATATTTAAGTACTATATGTGGTGTGCCATAAATTGTGCTAACCAATTTGTTTTGCAGCATTTATTTTTATTACTTTTAATGTATTTAATAGATTCTCGTGTAAATTAGGCCATTCTAATTTTCAGATCCTCATGTACTTAGGCGATTGTAAAGTGAGGATGAGGGTTTTTATCTTTTATTCGATTGGGTTGTATAATCGGCCTCTACTATTTTCTTGTATATTTTGGATGTATACTTTATTTTTCCATAATTTATTTTCTGCATTCTGCTTTAGCATCGGCTGATTAAAATAAACAAATTAGGATTAGAAAAAGATAATAAAGCGAATTAAATATAGTAATATGAATGGTAAAGTGAAAGCAAGCTAGAGGTTAAGTTATTTGCCCTAACCCTAAATCTTTGGATTAAGCACAGCAGTCTGTCCTCGGTAGGGAGCTGTACCGGAATTCCCAGATGAGCTGATCCCGGTGGCGACTCTATCACTGATCTCGGGATTTAAGTTTCGAGGTCTTTAAGTTAAAACGGGAAAATGTTTTCTATAAAAAGGATTTCCAAATCAAATCCATGATTTTCTAACTCAAGATAAACTAAACCCGTTTTCCACAAACTTCACCAAATCGAAAACATTTTCCCTGACCCGCTTCGCCGTGTTTATTTCTTTCAAAAGGTTGTCCGCTCGTAAGCTTGAAGATGGGTTCACAGACTGTTGTCAACCTTGCAATGAATCGGCTAACAGATTGCAGCGACCCCAGAAATGATCTCACCTCTTTCTCTGTCTTTGGTGCAGGCATGTCATTGATAGCTTTGATTTTATCCGAGTCCATTTCAATTCCTCTCTGACTTACCACATGGCCGAGAAGCTTTCCTGAGGTTACCCCGAACACATATTTCTTTGGATTGAGATGGAGGTTGTACTTTTCGACCCTAGTCAAGAATCTATCCAATATAGCAGGATGCTCTTCTCGGGTCATTGATTTGACTAGCATGTCATCCATATAAACTTCAACCTCTTTGTGAATCATGTTGTGTAACAGTCCTTTGGTAAGTGGCTCCAGCATTTTTCAGTCCGAATGGCATAACCTTGTAGCAGTAGACCCCCCACTCTGTGATGTAGGCTATCTTCTCTTTGTCAACTATGTCCATGAGGATCTGATTATACCCTGAGAACCCGTCTATGAATGAATACGTTGTGGCCTTTGCAGCACTGTCGATCAAAACATCAATATGTGGCAGCGAGAAGTCATCCTTGAGAGACGTCTTGTTCAGATCTCTATAATCCACACAAACCTTGACTCTACCATCATTTTTAGCAACCGGCACTATGTTGGCCAACTGTGAACACGAAATTTTCATTTTCATTAAAAAAAAAGACAGTTGGAACCACGACTGTAGTTACAGTCGTGGGGATGTCGTTACAGTCGTACGACTGTCTGTTCGGGGACAGGTTGCAGAACCCATACCCCTTGAATATAAAATTGGGGCAAAATCTTGAGCATTTAGTGCTCAAGATTTTCCGGGTGAAAAGAGATAAAAAGCCATAAATCAGAAGAGTGAGGGGACCTTTTGCCAACTTTCTGATCTGAAGCAACATTTAGAGAGAGAAAAAAAAAGAAGGAGAAAGAAAAAGAGAGAAAAGAGGAGCAAAAAAAAACTTAAACCAAAACCTCACCTTCTTTAATCTGGCTCTTCTTAATTCCAGAATATTAATGATTAAAAAGAATTAGACATCATAGGATAAACATTTAACTTGAAATCTAAATCGTTTCTGGACATAAACAAGATCAAAACCGTAGCTTTTTGGAGGATTTTTGGATCTCTCTTGCAACCTCAACACACAAGGAAAAGGAGCGAATTCATGTGGATTGGTGCGTTGCCAGGTGATGGCATAATGGAAAATTCCCTAGCAAGCGAAGAATCCAGTATTGGGCAGACTACAATCTTTCCATATCAAGGAGTCTATATCCTAATCAGGATAGAACTCTGCAAAGGTACTATTTTAGTCTAATTAGGAATCTTTCCTATTGGTCAAATAAGAATATCAATCCTAATCTAATTAGGACAGTTTGGAGCCTATATAAAGGCTCTCTAGCTCAAAAGGTAGACACAGAAAACTCTCTTATTTCTACTATACTGCTTCTTGATCTCTTACTGACTTGAGCGTCAGAGTATCTTTATTTTGTTTTGCAGGTCCTGACCTAGTCTTCCTCAAAACCCTACAAACTTGGAAGGAAAAACCTATAGCAGGTTCCTAAAAGTGGTGGGTCTGTTCATGTGAATGACCTTGGCCTGGTCCCAAACAGAGCAGTGCAGGAAAGGTTAAGGCACAACAATACTGGAAACCGAATCAAATCCTTAACAAGGAAAATTGCTCTTCATCCAGTCAAACACATACCACATGTGGACCAAGCCGCATTCGGCTTGGAGTAACTTTCAACCTTAAAAGGCTTGAACTAGACTGGGGGGGGACTTCTGATGGCATAATGGAAAATTCCCTAGCAAGCGAAGAATCCAGTATTGGGCAGACTACAATCCTTCCATATCAAGGAGTCTATATCCTAATCAGGATAGAACTCTACAAAGGTACTATTTTACTCTAATTTGGAATCTTTCCTATTGGTCAAATAAGAATATCAATCCTAATCTAATTAGGACAGTTTGGAGCCTATATAAAGGCTCTCTAGCTCAAAAGGTATACACAAAAAAACTCTCTTATTTCTACTCTACTGCTTCTTGATCTCTTACTGACTTGAGCGTCGGAGTATCTTTATTTTGTTTTGCAGGTCCTGACCTAGTCTTCCTCAAAACGAGAAGCCTCCTAGAGGGTATGAGTTTTTCACATAATTCATCACCAGGGGTCATAACATCGGTGGATCGGCGCCAAAGAGGTAAACACCCTTCAACTCATCTCATTTTCGTGTTTTCTGGGTGTTTTGGTTGTTTTTGTGCATTTTTATTCAACTTTTCGTACTTCTGTTTCTGGAAAATTAAGAACAGTCGTACGACTGTTCTTGTAACAAAGAACAGGGGCACGACTGTAAGTACAGTCGTATGATTTGATCTATAATCGTACCACTGTTTTTGATTTTCTCAGTTTTAATCCTTCATTTTAAGCTTTTTGGTGATTTCTTCTTAAGGTAGGACTACTGTCACATAACTATAGTTCTCGGCCAGAAGTAGAAATCCCTAAAATCCAAAAAATGCATAAAAACCCCAAAAATTTCATAAAAATCAGAAAACTCAGAAAAATTAGAAAAATCTTGAAAAATAAAAAATCATCAAAAATGAAATTTGGAGTGTGCATTCACAACCTTAGATTTATTTTTCGGTGTATTCGCATTTAGAACAAAACCACGACGGAGACCCCGTTCTCCCGAAAACCGACCCACCTCATATGCTAAATTAAAGTAAACCGGAAAAATGTTTTTAAAAACGATTTTCTCATAAAACCAAAAATACAAGGACGTTTCAAAATGATTTTCCAGGTCTAACCGGGCTGGCCGACCTGGCCGACCCGGTTACCCCCAAATGTATGACCCCGAATTCTAAAATTCCCGATTCTATCCAACTTGAGTCCTATGTGTGGTGTGCTATATATTTGTGCTAACCATTTGTTTTGCAGCTTTGATTCCTTTTTTTTATTTTTTTTTATGTATTTAATCGATCAACTGGTGTATTTTAGGCGATTGTACATTTTCTTAGATTCTCGTGTATTTTAGGCATTTGTATTGTGAGGTTGAGAGTTTTATTTTTCCCTTCGATTGGGTTGTAAGCCTCTAAATATTTATTCTTTTACTTTTATTTCTTGTATTATTGTATATGTATGCGCGTCGCATGTATTAATTCAATAAAATCTATTTTAGCAATTTAAAGTGTCATAATTAGAACATTGTCCATTTTATTTTGATTAGACATGAAATAAGGGACTTGTCCGAACCTAGATCTCTGAAAAGTGTGGCAGTTCCCGCTTTGGTTCAGCTACACTGTAATTTCCTGGTTGAGCTGAGCCGGGTGGTGACTCCTATACTTTATATCGAGATTTAGGTCTCGATTCTTTTACGAAATGATCCGATTTTCAAAAAAAGAATTTTCAATCCAAAAACCCTATGCGAAGGAGGGCCCCATACGAAATCGTGGCGCTCCTTCCGAAAGGGAGTCTAGCGTCCCGTCGAAAACGCATCGTCTGCTCACACCAACCATTCTGGATATTCCATGACTTCCAGAAACTTTACTTTTATCTGCTTGGCCAATTCCTCCATGACCTTTTCTGCCCATTCTGGTCTGAGTCTTTTGAGTTTCTGTTTGATGGGCTTCATTTTTGGATCTATTGGTATTTTGTGTTCTGCAATTTCCCTGTCAACCCCGGGCATGTCATCGTAGGACCAGGTGAAGGCTTTTATGTGTTTTAGGAGCACATTCACAATTTCTTCTCTCTCTTTAGGTGTGAGGTCTTTCGAGACGGATACCATTTTTGGATCATTATCTATTGCTAGATTCATTTCATGTAATGATGCATCATGTATGCTAAAGGCATTAAATGAATGTTTATATGTATGCACAGTTTCATCTGGAAAAACATCACACAAGTAAGCAAAATTAGATTTCATTGCATACAAGCCTTGTAGGCTGAGTTGTTTCAGAAAAAGTAGAAAAAGCAGATACATTAAAATGATTATCATCCTCCACATGTATAGGGTCTTCTCCTGTTGCAGCTTCTTCAACTTCCTCAAACAGGTCCCCCAGGTCACTCTCAAGGGTCTATTCTTGGTCAGCAAACAGTTCTTCCTCTGCCATCTTTGCTTTCCCCATCATCATCAGCTTAGCCAATTCCTTCACAACTTGGTTCATCAACTCCTCCTGAGTTTTTGGTATAGCTACTTGCATTGGTTCAGAACCTGTGTTGACTTTCATCAACGCGGCCAGTGCTTTGGTGATGGCTGTGAGGGCCTTTTCAGCTTCCCCACTCTCGGGGCCCACTTTCACAGAAGATTCTCCCTTATTCCTGAACTCAACACTGACTCTGCCGACTACTGCCCCCTGCTTTTTCAGAGCTTTTCCCTTATCATCCTTAGTCTCAATACCGAGTATGTTGACAACCGGCTTGACTCCGTACTTGCTGAAATCCACAACCTCAGAAAAGATTTCAAATCCTGGGACTTGACCCCTCTCAACTTCTATCGGCTCCAGAGCCCCATCATACACTTTCTCAGTCGGACGCACAAATGTGTCGACCAAATTCAGAGATCTCTTACTCAGCCCATCTCCCTTCTTGCAGTAGCCTAAGGCATCTGAAACCCAACTGGGAGCGGCTCTCCCCGCTCTGCTAGTAAAGTAGACGGATTCGTGCACTTAACAAGCTAATAATGCACCATCTCCTTCAGCTTTGGCAATAATGCTTCAAAGTCAGAGAATTTCTCCTTAAGGCGCCTTTCAGTGGCTATCTCAATTGAAGCCTCCCTAGCCCTTTCAAAGGCCTCGTCCTCCTCAGAATGATGGTCAATTTCCCGGTGTGGGATGACCACCCTGCTGCTGCCAGGAACATTCCTTCCTGAATTAGGGTCCCTTTGAATGACATTCCGTTCGTTCTTAAATAGGGCTTGGGCCTGCTGACTAGTCTAGCCCGTGGCGGTAGTCACTGCAGTCTGCACCTGCTCCCTGATGGTAGCTTTGAACTGATCAGAATTTAGGAAAGCAGTCATGAATGCATTCATGTCAAAGGGAGGACTTCCACCATTCCCACCTTAAGCCATCTCTATTCTGCTTGCTTCTTCTAACACAAACTGACTATCAACTGGTAAAAAAGGCAAATATCCCCCAAACTCTTGCTCTAAATCTGAATCTGAACTGACCTTAACCTCTTCTATGGTGACTGATTCTATCTGAACTGACTAAACTAATTGACCAGACCCTGAACTGACCCGCTCTAGTCGTTTCGAAGTTCAACTCCAAACTGCACATTTAGCATAGGGTTAGCATCACAGATGAATGTTATGTCCCTAGACACAACATACTAAGTGGCATATATGGTATGATCGTGGGATGATCATGATCGAATGATGTTTCATGAATGAAAATGATAATGGACGTGGCTTCCTTTGTTTTTATTTGGACGTTCCAAGAATGCCCAAAAACATGCAAAAGACAATGCAAGAATCATCACGTACGAACTGTCACACGGGCAGAGGTTCGGCACCTTTGGGGTACCTAACGGATGTTATGAAATGGTCATGTATGTACCGACACATGGATAGAGGTTTGACGCTTTGTAGGTCAAAATGAAATGGAATGAAGTGGTCACGTGGAAACCGTTCCTCAGGCAGAGTTCTGATACTTTTGGGGCATCTATTATGAAGTGATGTTGCAAACGAGTCACGTGTATGCAGGGACACGGACAGAGGTTCGGCGTTCATGGAACACCTTGTATGAATTGGTAATGTTATGGAATATTCCTATGTGCATAAAAAATCGGCACTCGTGGAGTACCTCGAATGAGTTATCAATGTCATGAAACAAGTCCGATGTGGATTGCGATGCACAAGTAAGGCTTCGGCATCACCGTGATACCAACAACGAATGGAGATGATATAATGTTATGTTGTCGTGTGACTTGCCACACAGCCAGACCTAAAATCTTTGTGATTTTCTAGTGAATGATATGATGTTGTGAATTGGCCGAGTGCAAATAGGTGCACAGGCGGACTACGGATAGTTTTGGGTACCCGATCCGGTATGAAATAAAATGATCATGGAAGGCATTCTCAGAATGTCCTTTATTAGATGGAATGGAATGAAATGGTATGAATGTGTATGTCACACAAAATGCAAATGGCTGCAGAAAAATGTGGTTACGATGCGTGACACACGGGATGATGTCGTGTATGCTTTATGGAAATGTCGGCATTGTTAGGATTTTTCACTGGAAATCACCCGATAAAAGCGGAAGAACGCGATGATTTCCTCGAATCCAGTCCCAGGAGCAATTGAAATAGAAATTGTAAAACATAAAATTGAAATAGAAAGAGATTAAATTCTTACCCGGAATATCTTTTTTCTAGAGATGGATGAAGACTGCAGAAATCAAATTAGATTCCCTCCTCGTTTTCGTACACGAATGCCTAACGAACACAACCCGTGCTAGCGTTGGAAAAACACGAACAATAGAGAGAGGGGCTAGAGAATTTCGGCAATGGTGGCTAACTAGTGATAGGGGGGCCGAAATTTTACCCTAGGTTTTTATACCTAGGGTGGCCGAATTCCTCTAGGGGAATTTAGGCCCAGCTTGGCTCCTTTCATTCTGTGTGGGCTTCCTGCTTTTAATTCAGGCCCAATCCAATTTTAATTATTCTGGTTTAAATTAATTTCTAGCCCAATTTTAATATACCCATGTATTTAATATATTACACCAAGTAATATATTATTTACATTTAAATTAAAATTAGTTTGACCAATTAATTTAATCCATCAAATTAAAATTAAATCTTCACAAAACAAAATCATATGTAAACCTATACATATGAATATTTCCACCTAGGAAATAATCTCATAATTAATCCAATTAATTATGAAGAGCCAATTGAATATGTTAATTCTATTATTAGGATCAATGCAATTGATCTTTATAATATAATTAACATATATACACTTCTCTCTCCATAGTGTATACTCCAAGTATACATATGATTCCTTAAGTCTGTGTTCAGTCGTTCTATGTGTACGATCCCGTGGGCCCATCTTTATATTGGCAGCAGGCCTTTGGCCCACAGACTGCAGTTGGGCTCTAGCAAGCCACTGCAGCCCCCAATTAAGATGGAGATGGCAGTCTAACTGTTATCATAACCCTATAGTTTAAACTTGTACATCCCATGTCATTGATATCAGTGTCTAACATAGAGGCATGGATTGATCACCCTCTTTTGTGTCGGACATTAACTTGATCCCGAATGCACTGAAGCTCACAAACAAGTTCCTACTTGTTTGGGTGTGGCCACACTCTTATCAGTCACATTCATCAAGAGGCCGGTGATATCTTCCCAGTGGACTACTGAGTGACAAATCCCTTCTGCATATCCATAGCATTACCATGCGAAGTGACATACCCGAAAGTACTCATACTTGGCACCCTATTACAGGCCCTTTAGGCGTACCCCTAGGTATGCGACCTCACATGTAACACCATCATATGGTCAGGTCAAAGGATCCATTCAAGTACTACACGAGAATCACCTGTGATACTATACCATGTGGATTTCTCGTTTAGTAGATCTATTCAGTACCATGCCCCTTATGCATGTACCCATTAACTTGGTTGATATTTCATGTCCAATGACCGGTAAGACACCACCATACAACCAGGTTAATGATAGTCTCTTGTTCCATTCATTCCCATGACTGGAACAGACTACGGATCTATTTATGGTCATATCGTTTACCCTATCCATGGTCTTACTGCCAAGTGCATGACACTGGTCATCATGGATATGGATATGTCCATCGGATACTTCATTTAATATATTGCATAAGATAAATATAATAAATGAATTAATGCCTTTATTAATAACACAAATAAGTATAATACATGAATCCAATTAATGTATGATACAAATGCAAGGACCAATGCCTCGGGACTAGGGCATATCCAACAGGCACACGAGATGTACATATATGGCACGCGAATAAAAAGTCATGGCTGCACGAAGATGTGGTTAGCATAAATGCCATACATATGCATATGTGTAAAAGATGGCTGCATGAAAACATGGTTAAAAATGACACACGAATGATTATGCGTGTTGGATGCTTTATGAAAAGGTAAAAAGAAAATCACCACGGAACAAATGTTAGCACACACAAAAATATGCTCTCCCTTCCAACCTTATTTCTCCTTTTGATTGGTCTCGCATTCTTCCTAGGTGTTGGGTCTCATCAACGGGGGATACCAAAGGCCCACACTCAATTGTTCAATTTTAGATTTATATTTTGGTAATCCTAGGGGAAGTTACTACTGTTGGGATTCGTTACCGGAAATCGACCGATAAAAGTGGAAATACGTGTCGATTTCCTCGAATCCGTTCCCAGGAGCTTAAGTAGTGGAAATCAAAAACACAAAGCATAAGGAAGAAGGTTTTTAAAATCTCACCTTAAAGTCTCTCCAAGAGACAGATGAAGACTGCAGAAACCAAAATAGATTTCCTCCTTCGTCCCATACACGAACGGCTCTCAGACTGAAACCTGTGCTAGCGGTTCGGAAAATCAATAAGAGAGAGTGTGAGGGAGCAAGAGGGGAGGCCAAGAAGTGAAGAAAGATGGCTGTTTTTTTTTTCTTTTATTTCCAAAAGAAAAATATCTCAAGAAGCAAAGTCCAACTTGTGCTCCCAAAAGTCAAAACCATGACTCACCATTTTTCCATCATCACATTTTGTCTAATGTGTGAGTCACTCTTCTTATCACAAAATGACTCACTAAGACTTGGCAAAAAATCTCCCAAAATTCGGCCAACTCATCCTTATGTGGGCTTTCAAATTTCTAAGCCCAAGCCCATATTTAATCCTTTTGTTTTTATTTGATTTCAATTGAAATTTAATTCTACATGTTTGTTAATATCTTATACCATATAATATATAACATACATTTAAATTAAACTTTATTTGACACATCAAATTAACCAATGGATTAAATTTGACATACATAAGATGACATATATGTAAACCTATACATGTATACATATTTCCACCTAGGAAATAAACACACACAATTAATTCATTGAATTAAATATGTGGTGGCCAAAATAAATATTAATCATATTATATTTTGATCAATCCAATTGAGCTATATAATATAATTAATAGACCTCTCTCTCTTTGACGTGTATACACCAAATACACACTTAATCCGACTAGTTAAAGTCCAGACGTTCAATGTGTACGATCTGATGGGCCCGTCTTTTATAGGCCCGTTAGCCGTACACCAAAGTATGCCACTTCACATCCAGTACCATCGTATAGTCAGGCCAAAGTATCCATTCAAGTACTACATGAGAATCCGATGTGATGTGATACCAAGTGGATTCTCGTTAAGTGGATCGATCCAGTACCATGTCCTCTTTGCATGTACCCATTAACCCGGTTGAAATTCCATGTTCTATGACTGGTAAGACACTGCCATACAACCAAGGTTAATGGTAGTCTTTAGTTCCATTCATTCCCATGATTGGATTAGACTCTGGATGGCTTTATGGCCATATCGTTTTCCCTATCCACAGTCTTATTGCCAAGTGCCTCACACTTGACAACATGGATATGGATATGTCCATTGGATACTCTATTTAAAATATTGCACAAGACATATAGTAAATAGATTGATGCCTTTATTTATTAACATAAATTGCATAATACATATCTTACATAAAATGTACAAATGTATAATATAAACATAAGGACCAATGCATTGGGACTAGGGCATATCCAACAACTAAGCCATTACATGTGGGCCAAAGTAACACCAAGGGTCGTACAGTTTCCCATAGTGAATATACACTCCTCATCGTAGAACACGATGTAAGGTCATGCGGTGCTATTAGTGGTTTACCCCCTCGGGTGTCTCTAATCCTGGCGGTAGAGGTAGGCCACCTTCTTGGGTAAACTGGGCTGATCAGTGTATTTGAGGGGTTGAGAAAATGTCATGATATCCAAACGTATGAATAAATATGGTATTTATAAATCGATAAATGAATACAAGCGAGGTTATATTTCAATATTTGCCTAAGTTCCTTAAGTTTTTAAGAAAAACATTTTTAGGAAACTTTTTATTCCCCAGCAGAGTCGCCACTGTGAGCGGACAACCTTTTTTTGAAATGAAGAAACGCAGCAAAGCGAACCAGGGGTTTTTCGAAAGAAAACGGGGTTTTCCATGTTGTTTTTGGAAAACACGGGTTTTGTTTATCTTGCTTTAGGAAAAATCGTTTATTTGTTTTGAAGTTCCTTTTTGTAGAAAAATGTTTTCCCGTTTTATTACTTGAAGACCTCGAAACCTAAATTTCAAGATCAGTGACAGAGTCGCCACCCGGATCAGCTCATCCGGGAAATTTCGATACAGCTCCCTACCGACCGCAGACTACTATACCTAATCCAGAGATTCAGGATTCGGGCAACTTACATATTCAACCTCGAGCCTGTATTTGTTTATAATTTATATTACCATATTTATTCAAGTTATTATCCTTTCTCTACCCAATTTCGTTTTTTTATTAGCCCGTGCTCAAGCAAATGACAGAATTAAATTGCGAAAAAATAAACCATACACACAAATTACATAAAAGAATAATAGAGGCCGCTTATACAACCAAATTGAATAAAAATAAAAACTCTCGTCCTCACATTTACAATCGCCTAGAATACACGAGGATCTAAAAATTACAAATGCCTAAATACACGAATTAATCTATTAATTATAGTAAAAATAATAAAATGGAAAATAAATGTTGCAAAACAGACGGTTAGCATAGTTTACGGCACAACACAGATAGGACTCAAATCAGGATAGAATTGAGATTTTTAGGATCGGGGGCATGCATTTAGGGGGTAACCGGGTCGACCCAACCGGTCGTATTGGTTAGACCGAGAAAACGGTTTTGAAACGCCCTTTAGATTTTTGTGCTGAAAAAAACAATTTTAGAAAATTATTTGGCTCAATTTCATACAAATCTCCGTATTTCAGCGGCTCTATTATTCCGGAACTCGAGGTTCCGCTCGTGCAGGTTTCCTAATTTTTACAAACATCTAGGGTCTGAAAAGCAGCAAACACGCCAAAAACAGTCTGAATCCGAAAACAGTATCACGCAACGATGTTCGTACAAGTCGTTCCGCAATTCTGTCTTTCTTGGGAACTACAGCCGTTCTGCGATTCTGTCTTTCCCCGGAACTACAGCTACCCATCTGTAACTAGAGCCGAGCGGCTCTAACCCCAGCCGGGCGGCTGTAATACCTGGACCCGAAACCGATTTTCTTGTTTTTCGAAAAAATCATTATTTTGCTCGTTTTCGGTGTTTCCCAAAAATTTTATAGGGTTCGGAGGTCCGCTGATGCTAGACTACGGATCCAGTTCAAATCGAAAAATCCCGAAATCAAAAAATAAATTCTAGGAGAAACTGAAAAACTAATATCTGTACGCACAGAAATCCGAAAACCGAAGCTAAAATAACGTACGAATATTTTTGGGCCGAAAAATATAACAACAGAATCCATAAAAATGGAAAACGGGCTATTTTCGGTTGATCGGGCATTTTTGGGTTTTCGCCCGGGATGAACAGAGCCGTACGGCTATATTCGGGTAGCCAGTTTTTTGAAAATTGAGAAAACAGAGAAAAATCACATGAAAAATGCAATGAACACAAGTTTAAGGCCTTTCAGAGTTTACCTTGATGCTGTTCCAGTGTATTGGATAAGCAGATTCGGATTGAAAATCAAGAATGTGACTTGAATCTTGGAATGTTCCCAAAATCTGAAAACGAATCTGAACGAATATGAAACAAAACTGAAAATGTATACGGACCAATGAGTAACGATCGGGACGAGTTATAAAACGATTAAGCAATGAGTTCCGGGTTTGAGAATCAATTTCCCCTTCTCTCTTTCTCTTCTTCTTCTTTCTTTCCCACTCCCTCTCTATCTCTTTGTAACTATTTTTCTTTCTTTTTGTTTCTTGCTTTCGGCCGAATGAAAAATCCTCTCCGTCAATTGATTTTACTTTTCTTTTTATATCTCATATCAACGAAATCATTTCACGAATTAAATGCGCCGTCTTTGATTTTTTCAATTTCGCCGAATTTCCTCTGCTTTGCAGAGCAACTTGTCTAACCCACTAGATCCGGGGGGCAACAATGCAAAAAACCGACATGCACCCTAAAACTACTCGGGGACCTTTCTCAGGGTTTCGAATCGATGATTGTCCGGTTTTTGGAAAATTGGAGACGTTCCAGGCGACATTCTTCTCTTTTCTGGGTCCGACCGCTTAACAGAGGTAACAAAGAGTTCTCATACAGAGGTCGGGAAAACCCGTGCTCACAAAACTTCGACCCATGGTCTTGCATACTTATAATAATTTCAATTTATGAGTTTACATAGTTATTTGAAGAAGACCAAAATAATATACACACAACAAATGAGTAAATGACCGACAAAATTATAATCTATTCAACACATTATCAATATAGTCATAAACTATATTTTCTTAAATATTTCTGATAAATTTTTTCCATTTGATTAAAGAGGAATTGATTAGAAGTTAAATTTGAATGCATATAATGATTATACAATAACTCAATTTTTTTTTCATTCAACTAACATAAATATTTTGCGATACAATAAATATTATTGACACTACAATTTTTTTTTTCAATTTGTAAAATTTGTCTTTGATATTCATTTTTAGTTTTTCTTTTTAAATATATTTAATACCCTAATTTTCTATATAAATATTTCTATATAAAAGACACCCTAATTTTTTTGTTTTGTACATAAACTATGTTTGGCTTATTAATTAGTAACATGTTAGCTGTAATATATCTTTCAAATAACTCAAATATAATTATGAAATTCAAATAATAAATATATATTAAAATTACTTTTATTAGCATATCATTATCTCGTTATAAGTATGATAAGTAGCATAAATGTTTCAAATCTTAATAGGTTGCACAAAAAAAACCGAAAAACCGAAAAACCGGAAAACCGGAAAACCGAGCTAAAAATATGGTTAACCCAAACCGATGGACTAGTGTACGGTTTTTATTTTTTACAAATTAATGGTTGTGGTTTAGGTTTGGGTTTCTACACCGAAAGTCTATATGGACTCGCAGTTAACCAACTTTTTACAAATATTTTTCTTAAAAAATTATGTAATTATATATATATATATATATATATATAGGTAATATGAATGATAAGTGAAATATTTGGATCTTTGATGTTATTTTACTTCCTTACTATACAACACCAAGTAATATCAGTCACTCCCTTCCAATCCTATCTCCTCTTAATTCTTAATTTCACACTTACTGAATTGTACAACAATTTCTATGTTTGGGAACTGTTTTTATTAATGTTTTAATTATTGGATTTTATGGTTGAAATGTTATTTTAATAAATAATTAAGACTATGGCTTGTAATTTTATATTTTTATTTGACATTTGAGATTTATGGTCTATTTATTTGAGGTTTCAAATATTATAAATTTAGCAAAATCATAATGTCTATTTCGTAAATGGTTAACCGTAAAGAAATAGTTAACCGATCAAAATTAATAGTTAACCAACTAATGGTTAACCGAATTTAATGGACAGTGTATGGTTAGTAAATTAAAAAAACCGTTCAAACGGTTAACCGTTTATAAAAGTCTACATGGACCGGTTAACCGATCGTGTACACCCCTAAATCTTAACAACTATGTAACATAAAAAATAAAATTGAAAACTCATTTATTAAATCAACAACTATGCAACATAAAATATAAAATATTTATTACTCTGTAAATTATATATTAAACCTTCATAAAGACCCAAAAAATAAAACACTTAACTAAAGTACCTTCATAAATACCCGACAACGCCTAATTCGCGATTGCTTTTTGATTCTTGTTCAACCAATTTCCAATTCTAAGCGCGATTAGATCAACATTACAACAAATATATTTTTCTAACAGGACTTTATTATAGTTTTTTTTTTCCAATAAGCATTATTGAGAGCTAAAATTCCAAAACGTAACAAGTAATTTTATTTTTTTGTTCCGAAATATGCAAAGATTTGAGATATGACAGTACATGGCATGTATTCATTGGCTAGCATAGCGAAGAGTCTCGGTGAAATCTTCTTTTTCATCTCTAAGTCTCTTCATAAGAAGACATGGCTATTGATTTATTGGACTGTTGTGAGCACGGGTTTTTTCCCGACCTCTGTGATGAAAGTCATTGTTGCCTTTTTCACGGATAAGCGTGAAGCGGATTTGGACCGACCGGGATAATGTCGAAAATGTCCTGGATGACCCGAATGTGTGTGACAAGTCTTGGTATGGAGCCCCGAAGGAATTCGAGTGAGTATTTAAGAAAACCAAAGAAAAGAATGAAAAATAAGCAAAATAGGCCAATCTGGTCACTACAGCCGCTCGGCTGTAGTGCCTACAGCCGCACGGCTGTAATTATCAGATTTCCTTTTCTCCGTTCAAATCAATATTTAATTCGGTTTTTTTTAAAACAAAATAAGCTAATCTGGACACTACAGCCGCTCGACTGTAGTGCCTACAACCGCGCGGCTGTAATCACCAGACTTCTTTTTTTTTACCGAAAATCAGCATTTAATTTCACTTTTTAGCCAAAACGGGAGATATAAAAGTGTCATATTTGGAAATAGGGAAAACAAAAGAGGCAGAGAGGCAGAAAACTGGAGATTTTTGAGAGAAAAACACACAAAACACATAATAACACGGATTTAGGGACTTTTTCTAGGGTTCTTAAGAAAAATAAAAGAGTTTGATCTAAAAATAACTAAAAATATTTCAACGAAACATATAGAAACCATTGTAGGGTGTTGTTAAATTGTTACCACTCACTCAATCTCCCTCGGGGTTCCGTTTGGGCTTCGGTGATCGCGTATTATTCGGGTTGTTCATGACTGCAAGACGCTTTCCTGCCTCCGAATCCACCCTTAGTGATCCAAACGTTCATTCTGGGTGTTGTTTATTGATATTTTTTTCGAATTTTTCCGATTTCTGAAGCAGTTTTGATTACAGCTGCCTCGATTAAGATCACAGTCACTCGGCTGTAACATACAGCTTCGCGGCTGTGACCTATAGTCCCCTGGCTGTAATCTTCTAATTACAGCAGCTCGATTGTAATCTCTGGGGTAGAAGCTCCAAATGCCCCCAAAATCGGCCGATAAAGCTTCCGTTTTTCTATTAAATGTGTTCTTTATGTTTATTATCGTCCCAATTACATCCCTATGTGCTTAGATTCCTAGTTTTCTGATTTTTGATTGATGGATGTAATTTAAAGTTTGGTGATTTTGAGTGATTAAGGATTTTTGGATTTGATTCGATCCGTTTTGTTGATGTTAGTATATTTCCAGAAATCCCAGATTCCCTAAAATCACTAAATTTGCAAAGCGGTTTTCAAAAAAAATGAGAAAAGAATTTTGGAATTTGTTCTGGAGCACCATAGCCGCTCGGCTGTAGGTGTTACAGCCGCCCGACTATGTTACAGCCGCGCGGCTGTAATGCCCTATAGCCGCTCGACTATGGTTCAGGAGGCAGAATCACGGTTTTGCCTTTTTGGGCCATAAACTTGTAATTTTGCACCTTTTCCTATTCAAAACTGAATTTTGACGTGTTTACATTCTTTTTGGACCCTGGATAAATGTTTAACTTAGGCCCAAACACGAACGGGACCCTCGGGTCCCGGGATATCTGGCCTACTAAAGTTGAAAAAATACATGTAAATGAGCCAAACCATTTTCAAAATTGGTTTTTCACCCACAAAACCTACATGGCGTTTCAAAAAACCGTTTTCTAGGTCTAACCGATTTGACCGGTGGGGTCGACTCGATTACCCCTAAATGCATGTCCCCGCTCCTACAAATCCCTATCCTGTCCTATTTTAGTCTTTTGTATGCCTTGATTATTTGTGCTAACCGTATTTGGATGCAGCTTTTATTTTTGTTATTTTTTATTTTTAATGTACTTAATAGATTATCTCTGGTAATTAGGCGATTGTAATTTCTTAGATTATCGTGTATAGTAGGCGGTTGTAAATGGTGAGGATGAGAGTTTTCTTTTTCTTGGGTTGTATAATTTGGCCTCTGATTTACTTTTCCACCCTTTTATTTTTCCACACTTTATTTTAATATTTATATTTATGTCATCTGCATGAGCATCGATTAATAATTAAAAGAAGATAAAATGAGTAGAATTAAGTGAATGTAACATTACGCTATGAAATAATAATTGAAAATAAGTGAGGATTAGTATATATGTTGCCCGAACCTCGAATCTTTAGATTAGGTGCTGCGTCTACACTTGGTAGAGAGTTGTGCCGGAATTTCCCGGATGAGCTGATCTGGGTGGCGACTTTGTATCTAATCTCGAAATTTGTGTTTCGAGATCTTTAAGTTAAATTGGGATTTTCCAAAAAACCTGTTTTCCAAAATTCACACTTCACCATTAAAATTACATTTCTACGAAAACGGTTTTCTTCAATAAAATGAAAGGTTTTCTTAAAGAAGATTAAAGACCCGTTTTGAAAACCCCAACATCACACATCTCAAAAAGAAAATCCTCGGTTCTCGCTTCGCCGCGCATTCCGAAAAAGGTCATCCGCTCACAGTGGCGACTTTGCTGGGGACTAACGGTTTCTTTTAAATTTTTTTTTTCAAAAACTTAAGGAACTTAGGCATTAATCGAAGTACATCCTCACTTGTAATCAATTATTAAATCATAATTCGATGTTTCATTCACACTTGCATAAGCATGACATTTTCTCTTCTTTAACCCCTCCAACACTCATTTAAGCCCGCTTTATCTTCAAAGGTGACCTACCTCTTCTGCTAGGATTGGAGGCACCAGAGGGGGTAAACCACTCATAGCATCGTATGAACCCCTTCGTTTAGACCCTTGAGTGGAGGGAAGTGAGGAATATATTTTCGTTATGGAAACCTGTACGACCCTTGGCTTGACATATACCTTCATTTAATGGCTTAGCAACTTCCCCTTAGGGTTACCAAAACATTTAGTCGAAAAGGGACATTGAGAGTGCAACTTTGGTATCCCCGGTTGATGCCAAAGAGACCCCACACTTTGGAAGAATGCGAGACCAGTTGAATGGAGGAATAAGGTTGGAAGGGTGAGCATGTTTTTGTGTGTGTGCTAACATTTGCTTTGTGGTTGTTTTATTTTTGACCTTGTCATGCAACATAAACACGCATCATCCGTGTGTCATTTCCTAACCACGTTTTTATGCAGTCATTTTGGAGCATCATCCTACGTGTGTGTTATACTAACCACATTTTCATGCATCCATGACCTTTTTCATGTGCCATATTCATCTTATGTGCTTGTTGACTCATAAAACATACACGAAATCATCTTGTGTGTCATGCATTCTAACCACATTTATATACAGCCATTTGCATCCACATCATTTCATCCTATCTAAAACATAAGGATGTTCTAACTATGCCCTTCACGATCATTTTATCTCATGACATATCGGGAGTCCCTAAGGCTACCTGTATTCTACTCGTGCACCGGTTTGTACTTGGCCATTTCATTACATCGCTTCACTCATTAGAGGACCACGACGGTCTTAGGTTTATATTTATGTGGTAGATCGCACAATTACATTACACGACACCACAACCGTTCACGATTGGTGTCATGGCGACACCATAGTCTTGCTTGCGTGCCAGGATCCACATCGGATCATTCTATAACATCGATGACTCATTCAAGGTACTCCATAAGTGTCGAGTTAGTACTCATGTTAGGGCATTTCATGACCAAATCATGCAAGGTGTTCCCTGAACGCTGAAATGCTATCCGTGTTTCGATCTGCACGCGACTTGTTTGTGACATCACTTCACCTTAGATGCCATAAAAGGATCGAACATCTGTCTGTGGGACGGTTCCCATATGACCATTTCTTATCATCACATACAAGGTGTCAAACTTCTGTCCGTGTGTCAGTACATATGCGACCATTTGACAACATCCGTCAAGTGCCGCGAAGGTACCGAATCTCTATCCGTGTGGCGGCCCACACATCATGTTATTGCACTGTCTTTTGTGTAGCATAGGGTATGCTTGGAACATCCAAAGCAAAAGTAAGAAAAAAACATAAAAAACCAACTTCGGCATCATCTACATCCATGAGTCATCATTTGAACATGAGCATGAACATACCGTTTAGTGTGTCGAGTTTAGGACCACAGCATCCATTCAAAGTGCTAACCTATTTTAAATGTGCAGTTTGGAGTCGTATCTCTAGAAGATTAGTACAAGTTGAGTCAGAACCAAACACATCGATTCAGTCAGTTCAATCAGAACCCATCACCGTAGAGGGAATCAGTTCAGGGTCAGATTCAGACAGGGAGTTCGAAGTTCAGTTGCCTACTCTACTGGTTAACAGTCAGGTGTTGCTAAAAGAGGTTGACAAAAAGGAGATGGCAGACGGAAACAGTAGGAACAATGGAAACAATGGAAACATGCCCTTTAACATGGCTGCCTTTATGAGGAGCTTCTTAAGCTGGGATGAGTTCAGGGCTACTCTCAGGGAGCAGGTGCAGGCGGTGATAACCACCCTCCCTATTCAGGTTGTTCAACCGGCTCAGATCTCAGATGGAAATGGGGGACCACAGTTTGTCCAAGTCACTAACAGTGCTGGATGGAGTCTTCCCAGAGGGAATGGTGCAGTGATGAACCAGAGGGAACCTGATCGACAGTCCGAGGAAGATGAAGCCTCTGAGAAGGCAAGGGAGGCTTTGATTGAGACGATGCTAGAAAAGCATCTCAATCAAAAATTTTCTGACATCGATGCCATGATGCCCAAGTTGAAGGAGATCGTCCACTTCAATCCTATCAAGTGTGCCGATCCTGCTACTTTGGTAGCTCATGGAGAAGGGCCACTTCCGGCTGGTTTTCATATGCCATACCTTCCTCCCTACACCGGGGAAGGACCACTAGAAGCCCACCTAGACAGTTACATAAGGTTGATGACCAGCATGGGGATTAGAAAGGGTCATATTTTAAACTTATTTCCTACTACTCTGAGGGGCGCTGTGGCGAAGTGGTACATGAAGATGCCCATGCACACCCGCTCCACTTGGGAAGAATTATCTGATGCTTTTGTGAAGCAGTACGCCTACAGCACCCAAACTGAGACAACTCTTGAAGATCTGGAGAGAATATGCCAGAATCCGACCGAGTCTTTCCCGGCTTATTACAAATGATGGATGGATGTGCAGGTCTTGGTGGATGGGGCACCAAAGTTGGAATCTTTAATCATGGAACTTGTGGATGGTAGCTTGCCTCAGTACAAGGACAAGATGAAACACAAAAGGTTCCATTCATTCAATGAGGTGGTGGATTTTGCCAAGCGTATCAAGCGATATGAAGAGGAAGAGTAGAGGGGCAAAAGTGGCTACTGTGAATCAAGGAAGGCCAAGTGTTCTGAGAATTACCAGCCCATGGGTTGAATTAGTCAGTCGAATCTTTACCAGGTGTAGGATGGCTGGTTTGTTACAAAGTCTGAGGCCATTCTCGCCTCCAGCTGAGGTAGATAAAGAGAATTTTTATTCTTACCATGTGATGGTGGGTCACTATACAAATGAGTGCACCTAACTAATTAAAGCCATCGAACAGCTGGTCACAGATGGCAAGATAGTAGAGCCAGATTTGAAGCTGAATGTGTAGAAAAACCCACTCCCTACCTTTAGAAGTCAGGTGAACATGGTGTAGTCAGGTCTACCAGCCAATTATGTGTTTGCCCAAATCATTAAGGCAAATCCGAATATGCGAGCCATGTTGGTAGAAAAGGAGGAAGAGCCAGAGGTAGCTGAAGAGCAGAGCTTGGCAGTAAGGGATAAGGCAGGTCCCGTCAATTTAGATGAATTAAAAGTGGATGATGATTATGATGAATTTGTGGTTCAAGAGTCGAAGCCAATTTATCCGGTGGAGACAAAGAGGGGGACTGTGATAGAGAAAGATAGGCCGGTGATACACATCACAAGAAGCGGTAGGGTTTATCAACCCACCAACACACCACCTCGGGCACCCCCAAGGAGGAAAACTACACCGGTCCAGAATGATACTGTCTAATCACCTCCAGTAGCCAAGAAAGAAGACATGGTGGTGGACCAGCTTAAAAGGACACCGGCTCGTGCCAGTGTGTGGCACCTGCTTATGGAATCGAAGTGGCACCGAGAGGCGGTGGTTAAACAATTAATGGAGATGCATGCCAACCCCACTATGTCCCCCAATGAGGTGTGTGCAATGATCAGAGGAGTGGATTTGAAGGCCAATAGGGCCCCGGAGATCAGTTTTGGGGTAGAGGACCGCCCGCCCGAAGAGGTTAATCACAACAGGGCTTTATACTTAAGGGTGGAAGTCATGGATAAGGTGATGTCGAGTGTGATGATGGATGACGGCTCAGCCTTGAATATCTGTTCTTCTCAGATCCTGCCTTTTTTGGGCGTGAGTGCTGAAGCTCTTTGTCTGTCCAACACTGTTATTAGGGCTTGTGATGATAACAAGAGAGCTGTGTTGGGAACCTTCGAGACTGAAGTTAAAGTGGGGGAATTCAAATCAAAAGTGCTGTTTACCATGATCGACATTCCTGTCACCTTCTCTCTACTCTTAGGGAGACCATGGTTCTATGCTCTAAGAGGAGTTCCATCAACCTTACACCAGAAGGTGAAATTCTTGATTGAGGGGAAAGTAATAATAGTTGAAGCAGATGAACCTTTTGTAGTGGCTGCATTGAGTGCTATTGAGCAGCTAATGATGGGGTTTCAGGTTGCTATGATCTCTGACAAGCCTGAGTTTCCAAACTGGATTCACAGGTATTTCGCCTAGTAGAATTAGGAACCGGGAAAGGGATTAGGGGCCAAGCGACAAGGGATCCCTGAATTTAATATTAAGGCTTGCAAATACACACAGCTTGGGCTAGGGTATCAAGAAGGAAGGGCTAAGCAAGAGCAGAAGCGTGTGAACCTGGTGGACACTTTCGTCCGGGCCACAGATTCAGTGTATGACGGGACTCCTGAGTCGATAACTGTAGAGGGAGGTCAGCTCCCGGGATTTGAAATTTTTGTTGATGTGGTTGATTTCAGCAAATATGCAATGGAGCCTGTTGTGAGCATGCTATGAGCCGGAGCTAGCGATGAGAGCAAGGAGGTTCAGAATTAGAAAGTTATCGACTAAGTCAGGGTTGAAATCGGGGATAAAGGAGAAGCCTTTAAGAAGACTGTCCTGGTGAGGAACGAGATGGAAGTGGCTATAGGGGCCATTACAAGGGCACTATCCACTTTGATGAGGCCAAAAAGGGGTTCAGAAAAGAAAGCACCACCTGCTGAGAAGACACATGAAGAGCTAGTAGAGGAAGCAGTGAAGGAGCTCACTAAGTTGGTCATGAGGGGCAAGGCTGAGACGCCAGAGGAAGAGCTGACCAAGAAACAAAAGGAAGACCTGGAAGGAGACCTGGGGTACCTGTTTGAAGAGTTTGACTGTGCTACTGTTGACGAAGACCCTCTACATGTGGAGGATGGAAATGCTTCTACTTTTTCTATTTTTGATGTGAAAAATTCTGCCTACAAGGCACACAATGTAATAAAATCTAACTTTGCTTACTTGTATGATGTTTTTCCGGATGGAACTGTGCATACATATAAACATTTATTTAATGTCTTTAGCATACATGATGCATCATTACATGAAATGAACCTAGGGACAGATGATGAACCAAAGTTGGTGTCTGTCTTGAAAGACCTCACGCCTGATGAGAGAAAAGAACTTGTAAAAATCTTGTAAAAACACGTCAAAGCCTTCGCCTGGTCCTATGATGACATGCCTGGGGTTGACAGAGAAATTGCAGAACATAGAATCCCAACAGATCCGAAGACGAAACCAATTAAACAGAAAATTAAACGGCTTCGACCAGAATGGCTGAAAAGGTTAAGGAAGAAGTAGCCAAACAGATAAAGGCTAAGTTCTTAGAAGTAGTAGAGTACCCAGAATGGTTAGCCAACATCGTGCCGGTTGCAAAGAAAGACGGTCGGGTAAGGGTCTGCGTGGATTACCGAGATCTGAATAAGGCATCTCCCAAAGATGACTTTCTACTTCCATATATTGACGTTCTGATCGACAGTGCCGCCAGGGCAGCTATGTACTCCTTCATGGATAGGTTCTCTAGGTATAATCAGATTTTGATGAATGTAATCGACAAGGTGAAAACGGCCTTCATCACGGAATGGGGAGTTTACTACTACAGGGTTATGCCTTTCGGGTTGAAGAATGCCGGGGCAACTTATCAAAGGGCGGTCACAACACTTCTACATGATATGATCCACAAGGAAGTCGAGGTTTATATGGACGATATGTTGGTAAATTCTATGACCCGGGAGGAGCACCCAGCCGTCCTGCATAGATTTCTAACCAGAATTGAGAAGTACAGCCTTCGCCTCAACCCTAAGAAATGTATATTCGGGGTAACCTCAGGGAAACTGCTTGGTCATGTAGTCAGCCAGAAAGGAATAGAGATGGATCCAGATAAGATCAAGGCCATCAGGGATATGCCAGCACCATAGTCGGAAAAGGAAGTAAAGTCGTTTCTGGGTTCACTACAGTGTGTCAGTCGGTTCATTGCAAGGTTAACGACAGTTTGTGAGCCAATTTTCAGGCTACTAAAGAAGAACTTGCCCGTAGAGTGGAATGAACAGTGTCAAATAGCCTTCGACAGAGTGAAAACTTATTTGATGAACCCTCCAGTTCTAAAACCTTTGATACTAGACAAGCCTTTGATTCTGTACTTGGAAATCAAAGAGACTTCTGTAGGAGCTATGTTAGTGCAAGAGTAAGAGGATGGACGTGAATATGCGATCTATTACTTGAGCAAGAAGCTACTGGAGTGTAAGACTAGGTATACGATAGTAGAGAAGACCTGTGCGGCTATGGTATGGTTGACAAAGAAGTTAAGGCACTACTTCCCCTCGTATAAGGTTCAAGCAGTAGCCAAGGTGGATCCCATGAAGTAATTATGCCAAGCCCTAGTGCTAGCGGGGAAGTTATCAAGGTGGCTGCTTTTGTTGTCGGAATTCGACATAGAATATGTGACAAGAAAGACAATTAAAAGGAGAGCCGTAGCAGAATTTCTAGCCAATCAGCCAATAGATTTAGACTATGTGGAGAACTTAGAATTCCCTGACGAATAATTGGCAGTAATAGAAGAAGAGTCCAATAGATGGGTGATGTATTTTGATGGGGCAGTGAATAGACACGGTGCAGGCTTATGGGTAATCATTGCTACGCCGGAAAGAGAAATCATTCCCCTGGCATGGCGACTTGACTTTTAAGTGACCAATAATGGGGCAGAGTACGAAGCATGTCTCTTTAGTATTGATGCCCTGATGGCATTAGGGGCAAATGAGGCGTTAGTCATTGGGGACTCAGCTTTGGTGATTCGGTAGGTTACTGGAGACTAGGAAATAAAAGAAGAATCACTCCAGCCTTATCTCGAGATGGTTTGGGAGAGGGCGAAGGTATTTAGTCAGTGTGAATTTTGACATGTGCCGTGGGAGGAGAATCAGATGGCAGACTCTTTGGCTACACTATCATCAATATGGGAAGGTCCCCGGAAACAGCAAATACAACCGGTCATCCTGGAAATTGCTCAGAATCCATACTATTCGTTAGTCAACACGATCGCAACTATTAAGGCACACCCCTTGTATTATGATATTCTACAGTTCATTTAGAACGGTCAGTACATCGAAGATGCTAATGAGTCCGATACGGTTTCCCTCAGAAGGTTGGCAGCACAGTTCCGGATATTTAAGAATCAACTTTTCAAAAGGACAACTAACGGAGTTCTTCTGAAGTGTCTCATGGAGTAAGAGGCAGTCATGGTTATGAAACAGATACACTCTGGTGCGTGTGGTCTGCACATGAATGGGTTGGCCCTAGCAAAGAAAATACTAAGATAAGGATACTTTTGGCTCACTCTGCAAGCTGACTGTATTGAGGAAGTTAGGAAATGCCATAAATGTCAAGTGTATGGAGACCTCTATCATCTTCCCCCGCTTGAACTTCAAGTATCTTTGACTTCGTGGTCGTTTGCAGCTTGGGGTATAGATATAATTGGAGAAATAAGGCTGCTTGCCTCAAATGGGCACCAATTCATTATGGTAGCTGTGGATTATTTCTCTAAGTGGGTCGAAGCGGAATCATTTGCAAATATCACCGCTAAGAAAATGGCCAAATTTATAGAAAAGAACATCTTTGCAAGATATGGGATCCCTCATCATGTCGTGACTGACAATGGGGTACAATTCCAAAGGGTGATGGCACAGTTATTCCAAGAGAAGGGGGTCGAGCACCATAGGTCATCCCCGTATCGCCCACAAGCCAATGGGGCGGTGGAAGCGGCCAATAAATCCATTGAGAAGATTCTATCAAAGATGGTGGTGACCTACAGAGATTGGGTCGATATGTTACCATTGGCTTTGTAGGGATACCGAACAAGCATCAGAACCCCTACTAGAGAAACTCCGTATTCACTGGTTTACGAGATGGAAGCAGTATTTCCAGTAGAGATGGAAATCAGATCATTAAGGGTGGTTATGGAGGCACAGTTGCCAAAATCTGATTGGCTCCAGTCGGGACATGAACAGCTAGCAATGATTGATGAAAAGCTTCTTCAGGCTTTAAACCGGTTGCAAATGTATCAACAGCGGATGGCTAGGACATACAACAACAAGGTTCATCATCAGAAGCGTCCATTTAAGGCTGGGGATCTAGTACTCAAACAGATGAAACAGACCAACACGGATGTACGGGGGAACTTCAAGCCGAACTGGGAAGGTCTGTATGTAATCAAGAGGGTACTTTTGAAGGGTGCTGCAAAGATTATGGATATGGACGGAATAAATTTGTCAAACCCGTCAACCAAGACAAGCTGAAACACTACTACGTGTAAAAAAAAATAGGGAAGGTCTGCTGAATTGAAAACCCAAAAGGGCAGTTCAGGCAAAAATAAAGACAGTCCGATAGGCTGAAAACCTAAAAAAAAAGGATGACTTATGCAAAAGTTAGGACAAGAAAAACAGAATAAAAGTCATACAGCAATAATCAACTCTGATCCTAATCAGCTAAAGACCGAGGTTATGCAACGTCAGCACCTCATGCCTACGCCTAGTAGGGCAACCAATCAGATCTGTCAGCCAAGCCCTATAGCAAGCATCTGTCTCCACGGGTGCAAGATCATCATACCTCAAAATCTCAGTACGGGTAAGGTGCATCCACTGGTGCTGCATATGCCGAGGCCACTGTGATGTAAATACCCCACACTCAGTAGTACACAAGGATCGGGGGACTCTTTGCAGTTGTCCGTACTGTCTGTATAGCCGAGCAGGAGAATAGAAGGTCACGTGTGTCAATCCAAGTAGCTGAACACCCCCAGCCTAAGTTTTAGTAGTCACATCAGTGATATCCCACCAAGGGCAGACCCATCGGATAGAGGCGTCGGACCGCCTCCTCAGCCAGTCGAACCAGTGCTCCATGGACATGAAACCGAAGTCTAGGAGCTCGATGCGCCGAGACCAATAGCGCTTCAGAGCATATCTCAGATGAGGTGGAGGAGGGCTCAGGAGATGCAACTTCTCCAATAGCCAGATCTGCATGTGGTTTAGTCAGGATGAAGGGGTAATGAATGTGTGAATTCAGAAAGTGCAGTACCGAAGCATACCTGAAGCAGAAAGGGAGATCCACAGCTCTCGATGGGAGAATCGGAATGGATGGAATCTAAGTGGATTAGGGACTCGGCCATGACAACCCCCCATAGAAGATGCACCCTGAGCCATCTGAGTCACTACTGAAGCCAGCCTAAGGCTACAAGAACCATGTCGGGACTCGCACAGATAGCAAGCCATCAGTAAGAGACTCATCAGCAGAGCCCAGCCAGGGGCAGTGGGAGATAAAGTAAAACATAAGTCAGAATGACATAAAGACTAAGTCTGGGAGAATAGACCTACCAGTAAGCGCATGACCCATGCCTGCTACAGTTGGAGCGAATCAGCTCAGAGAAGTGAGAACATCACCGGAGTTTGGGTCGGGAACAGCTAACCAGACCACCTGGGGGTAGGGGACACAGAGGATGGCACTAAAGTCCTCTATCGAGGGGCATAACTCTTGACCGGAGAAGTGGAAGACATGATCCATTGGATCCCAAAAGCTGACAGCTGCATCCAAGAAAACCTGGTTCGGAGTCAAAGCGGTGTAAAACTTGAGATACTGCAAGCCAAAGGGTGTAAGTAAGGCCCAGTTAGAAGAGCGGGTTGAACCCCAGTAGTCCCGAAGTCATCCTCTGAGCTGATCCATGCCGAAAGAGGAGCGAAAGAAGGAGAAAGGTTGAAAAACAGATGGGGCGGTTATAGTGTATGTGGTGGCTGTAATGCACTACAAGGGTGCGACTATAGTATATGGGGAAGCTGTAATGTTTATAGGGGTGCGACTGTAGCACATGGGGTGGCTGTAGTATATATAGAGGCTCGGCTGTGCTGAAGGAAGCTTGAAAATCGGTGTGGGATAGATTTGTGGTTGGGGTGGCTGTAACCATACACAGTCGCACTACTGTAGCCTACAGGGGTGCGATTGTAATATGTGGGCTGGCTGTAATGTTATAAGGGTGCGGCTGTAGTGCAAACAGCACCTTATCTACATCCTTATATGATTTCTGATGATTATGGCTGCGCGGCTCTAGGTTCTGGGGGTTGTTTTTTAAGGGGAATAAAGTTTAAAGACACTGAAATACACCTTGGACCAGATCAAAGCCAATCGAAGAGTGATAAAAGTGTAGAAAAGCAAAGAAACATGCATTCAAAGATTCAATTCCAAGGCAAAAAGGGTACAAATGTCATATGAGAGTCATGTATAGAAAGTACATCAGATACATCACTGAGCCGGGCCTATGCAAAGCCCAAAATGTGCAAATAAATAACGTACGCATGGGTCAATACATCACAAATGAGGAATGGGGAAATAGATCTAAGAGGAGTCAAAGCCATCCTCATTATCATCATCCACGTTATCTCCTGCCTTGTCATCCGAAGTCCCACTTGCGTCCTCGCCTGCATCTCTTATCTGGGCATCCCAATAGCTCACCTGGTCTCTGAAGGTCTGATTCATGACCTCCAATTCGGTGACTCGACGCTGCAACTGGTCATTCTCCGCCCTCAAGTGAGCAGACTCGCAGCGCTCTTCCCCATCGTCATCTACATCGAACAAAACATGAAAAACATCACATTTGCTTGCATATGCATCTATACATACATGCATACATCCAGACATAAGTAATAGATCATGTACAGGTAATTACCATCATAGCGGAATTGTCTCAGAAAGAGAGCACCCTCAATGCATAAATGGCCTAACCCATGTACATGCCTTGCATCACTGGAATCTGCAAAGATGGCGATTCGAGGATTCAGCTAATGGCAGAAAATGGGCAAAAATAGATAAGCGAGGAAATACTCACATGTGTGGTGTCAGGAGAAATAGCCTGGGGAAAATTATGGTCCTGGAGATGGAGGTCGGCCCGATAAGAGTGCCGAGTATCGTCATATAGCTGAATGGAATCCTCAATCGGGAACTCAAGCTGACCATGCATGTACCCAATTTCAGGAGCTTGAGGTTGGGGAATGGGGACATCCACCACTCCAACAGAAGAATCTACTCTAGCGAACCCGGAAGCAGCGGTACCAGACCTCCTTCCCCTCCCCCTAGAAGACGAGGATGGACGTGCATGCCCACCTCGCTTAGATGGCTGGAACCAGTTAAAAACAATAATGTTAAAAAAAATATTGTCCCAATGTCAGCGTCAGCCTCAGTTGAGGGTGGAAGTAAATGGACAGCAATGAAACAACCATAATCACCTTCCACATTGCCAGCCTCACACCCAGCGCTGTAGAGGTCCGGGTGCAGCTCAAGAGACAGGAGATGAGGCCAGAAGAACCTCACTGGTAAAGCAGCTGGAATCCTACGTGCCCCAGGACCGGAACACCAGTTGTGAGTCCTCTCACCCAAGAACCACTCTTGACCATAAGGACACTCTATCATGAAGCATCTGCTCGTGAGCGCCTGTGCATCACGAAGCTACTAGGGCAAATTACCACCCCCCGGCTCCAAGGGGCCTTGGCAATCTGGGGTTAGGAAACTAGAAAATATATAAGTCAGTGAAAAAAGAAAAAACACCTTCAAATGTCATCTCCCTAAACGCCTGACGGTACTCATCCTGATTTTCATCGACCTCACTCCAGACGAACCCCATATATCATCAGAGGCGGGGAAATTCAGCCAAGTTGTAACTATCAGGAACCTGCACCACTGGGGGTGGAACAAAACTATACTCATAGGTCCAGATCTGCGAAGGGAGAGTAAAGCAAGTCAGCAAAAAAAAAGGGGTCCAAGATACATACGTGTAGCAAAATCCAAAAAGCCTTCAACTCCTTGTGGGAGCCTCGGGCACAGAGATCTAGTGCATAGTAGAGTTGGGCCAAGGCTGCTCGAGCCCAATTGAGAGTCCTCATAAATGGCCAGATTTAGATTGCTCCGGCCCGTGGGAAAAAGGGTAGTGGAGAGAGCATGCAACAGGAAGGCTCTAGCGTACTTCCTCTCATCAGTGGCATTAAAGGTGGTCCCTTCTGGGAGCGCACGCTGCCGCCCAAGCAAGTACTCAGAATACTCTTATACTGAACCCGGCTATCTGGGGAAGCAATCCCAATAAGCATGGATACTAACTCCTGACGATAGCCACCATACATGAAGACCTGATTGAAGTGGATCATCTGACCGGAGAAAGAAAGACCAGTGATGGCAACGATATCTTCCGGGGTTACCGTATACTCTCCGAAGGGGAAATGAAATGTGTGGGTAGAGTCCATCCACCTCTCTAAAAGTGCAGCCAAAAGCCCTTGGCTCGTACGATGAGAAGTGGTGGACATACTACAAACTAGCCGGTGCAAGCCAGTGTAGTTCATGATATCCTTCACTCCTTGGGGAAGATGCCTATACCACTGCAAGGCCTCTGGAATGGAACCGCTGCCGCAATGGTCGAATCTCGACTACAAAATCAACAATCAAGGAGTTTATGATCTTTTTTAGGATACATCTAGATCATAAAAATTGAAGAAACACAATCAAAATCGTAAAAAACGGGCCCGCCTTAAATCTATGGGCTACAGCCACGCGGCTGTGATCATCCATAGGGTGGCTGTAGCTGCAATTTTTCGGCCAACCATGATTTTTCTCATTTTTTCGGTTAAATCTTATCCTAACTCAAACCAAATCAACAACTAAACATCCTAGGGGCATATTCTACTCAAATCATGCATCAATTTCACATATTTTCTCTAATTTTGCAGAAATTTCAAACCTGGAAAAAGTGGAGAAATTTGAGAAAACTAACCGGATTCGTGAAAGCATGGGTCGAAATCTGGAGTTGGATAGGCACTGGGGCATTGATCTTCACTCGACAATATTCATCTTCCTCCTTTAATCCGTATATACACTCCGTGGGTTCAAATGCTAGAGTAAAGTTTCCCTCTGGAATGGAAAACCGTGTTTGAAAGGTGGGTTGAGCAGCGGGAACGGGTCGGAAGACTCTACGCATCTTTCGACTCATGATTTTGGGTTTGGGAGAAGAAAATCACTGAAGAAAGGAGGAGTTTTCGGCTAAAATGGGAGAGGACAAGGCTGCCTTCATTTTTTGGTGGTTTTAACACATTCTTTACCTATTACTATAGCCGAGCGGCTGTAGTTTCAAATCACTACAGCCGCACGACTGTAGTGCTACAGCCGCTCGGCTGTAGCTTATTTTTCTTGCAAAATTTTCTTCCTTTTCCTTTCCAAAACTTTTTTTATGTATATTTGACCCTGAGAAAGGTAGTTTCCATGTCTTGCAGGTATCAAAAGGCAACATACTCGGCCCGTATCCGTTCTTGATCGAAGGGGCAAAAATTTTTGTTTCCAAAATTATCGATCAAGGAATTAATACGCGCCTGAAAGGATTCCAAAACATCAAGTGTTGATCAAGCTGCTTAAACAATCAAAGCATCTTTCCCCCGGCTACACGAGCTTCACGGGAAACACAATTATCCTTTCCTTCAGTGACACGGGCGCCACCAGAAGTGAAATGACCAAAATGTCTTTCTGTCAGTAACCACATTATCGGATGGCCAAAACACCTTTCCTTTAGCGACACGAGCTATATGGAAGATCAAATCATAAAAACATTTCTTTCCCTAGTGACATAGGCTCCATTAGGGGTGAAATGACCAAAATACCCTTTTATTGACCACCAAGCTACCAAATAACCAAAATATCCTTTTTCCCATCAAAAGGAGATACCAAATCATTGAAACCCATTTCTTTTTATGACCGAAAGACCAAAGTACCCTTACTTCAAGGAATGCCAACTTCCCAAGTTGTAAAATTACCAAAATACCCTTTCCTTCTGTAAGTACCGGAATTTTCCGCCCTATAAAAAAAAAGTAGGTGTCATACGACTGTAATTTATAGTCGTGTGACTATTGCCACAGTCATGCAACTGTAACTAAAAAATTACAGTCGTATGACTACACGATCGAAGCAGGTGCAGAACACCATGCCCATGACATAAGAATGAAGAGGGAAATGATTGGGCATTAATTGCCCAGATTCTGGTGAGGAAATCAGACATAAAAAGAGGAAAAAGAGAAACAGGGGGAGAGGATTTTCTGATCTTAAGAAGAGAAAAAAAAAGAAAAGATTGAGAGAGAATAGAGAGAAAGGAGGAGAAAAATAAACCCAAAAACCAAAAACTTTTTCTTCCTCTTCTTCTTTTAATTCTTGAATGTTAATGTCTAAAACCGGTTAGAAATCATAGGTTAACGACTTAACATTGAAACTCAATCAATCTCAGACCTTAAAATCATCAGAATCCCTAACATTTGGAGATTTTTGGACCAAACTTCCCAACCTTAACTCAAGGAGCAAAAGAGCAAATCTAAATGGGTTGGTGCGACGCCAAGGGTCAATCCTACAGTGGAAAAGAGCCTAAGAGGTAAACACTCCTTTTCTCCTCTATTTTTCATGCTTTCTGGGTGATTGGTTGTGTTTTTGTGCTTTTTTATTCAAGTTTTACGTTTTCTGTCTCTGGAAATCAAGAACAGTCGTGCGACTGTTCTCGAGTTTGATGAACAGTCTTACGAGTGTTCTTGGTTTTTAGATATTTTCTTTCGGTTTTATTTCAAGTAATTTTGGCGAAATATTGAGTTTGAATGGTTTACAGTCGCCCTGCTGTAATTACAATCGTACGACCGTAGTTACAGTCGCACGACTGTAATGCCCGTTCAGAATTAGAATTTGATTTTAATCCATAAAAATTTCTAAAAATCCATAAAAATTCAGAAAATCAGAAAATCACCAAAAATGAATTTTATTGTGTGCATCCACGACCCTAGATTCAATTTTTAGTAAAATTGCACTTAGAACAATACTTCGACGGAGACCCGATTCTCATGAAAACCGACCCACCTCACATGCTAAGATTAAATCAAACCGGAAAATAAAATGTTTTCAAAATTATTTTCTCACAAAAACCAAAATACAGGGACGTTTCAAAAATGTTTTCTAGGTCTAACCGGGTCGGCTAGCCGAGCCAACCAGGTTATCCCCCTAAATGCATGCCCCCGATCTCTAAAATCCCTAATTTTATCCTATTTGAGTCCAATTTGTGGCATGCCGTATATTGTGCTAACCCTCTGTTTTGCAGCTTTTTATTTTTATTTTTGATGTATTTAATAGATTCCTCGTGTATTTTAGGCAATTGTAATTTTTAGATAAATCGTGTATTTTAGGCGGTTGTAAAAGTGAGGCTGAGAGTTTTTATCTTTTGTTCGATCGGGTTGTAATAATTTAATCATTTACTATTTTACTTTACCTGTATACGCGCTATATGTTTAACTTAATGCAATAAAATTGACTTTAGAGTTTAAAATACCGTCTATGAACATTGGCCAATATTTATTTTAATTAGACACGAAATAAGGGACCTGTCCGGACCTAGATCTCTGGATAGTGTAGCTGCCGTTTGTCTGGTTTAGCTACAATATAAATTTTCTGGTTGAGCTGAGCTGGGTGGCGACTCCTACAATATTCATTGAGACTTAGGTCTCGAATCTTTTAAGAAATAATTCTATGTTTTCCAAAACACGAATTTCCATAATAAAAATCCCACGCGAGGGAGGGGTCCGCCCGAAATCGAGGCGCCCCTTCCGAAAGGGAGTCCGCGTTCCGTCGAAAACGTCGTCCACTCACACCTTCCATAAGCATCAAATGACAAGGAGAATTCAATCCGGGCAAGTCCTCTGCTTCGCAATGGAGTCGAAGCATGTCCCTGGCAAATCAAACTGATCTAGGCAAAGTCCTTTGCTTCGTAATGTAGTCTAAGCACGACCCTGGAAAACCTCAAATCAATTCGGGCAAAGTCCTATGCTTCGTAACGGAGTCGAAGTAAGACCCTGAAGAATCAAACCAACCTAGGCAAGACCACTGCCTCGCAAAAGCAACTGAGACAAGTCCTTACAGACATCAAAACAAGTCAACGAGAGGAGAACCCTCAGGTACGTTCTCTCTTCCTTTTCACCTTGCTACCTATCGCGAGGCCAAACTCGAATCGAGCACAAGCACTTGTTCAAGTCGACTTTGGTCACGCGAGGGGCAGCCTGTGAGCACAGGTTTTTTCCTGACCTCTGTGATAAAAGTCATTATTGCGTTTTTCACGGATAAGGCTGAAGCGGATTTGGACCGACCGGGATAATGTCGAAAAAGTCCCGGATGACCCAAATGTGTGTGACAAGTCTTGGTATGGAGCCCCGAAAGAAATCGACTGAGTATTTAAGAAAACCAAAGAAAAGAATGAAAAATAAGCAAAATAGGCCAATCTGGTCACTACAGCCGCTCGGCTGTAGTGCCTAGATCCGCGCAGCTGTACTGCAGCCGCGCTACTGTAATTATCAGATTTCCTTTTCTCCATTCAAATCAGCATTTAATTCGTTTTTTTTTAAACAAAATAAGCCAATATGGTCACTACAGCCACTTGGCTGTAGTGCCTATAGCCCCGCGGCTGTACTACAGGGGCGCGGCTGTAATCACCAGACTTCCTTTTTTACCGAAAATCAGCATTTAATTCCGATATTCTGCCAAAAAGGGAGATATAAAAGTCTCATATCAGGAACTAGGGAAAACAGAAGAGGCAGAGAGGCAGAAAACTAGAGATTTTTTGAGGGAAAAACACACAAAACACATAATAACACGGATTTAGGGACTTTTTCTAGGGTTCCCAAGAAAAATAAAAGAGTTTGATCTAAAAATAACTAAAAAAATTTCAATGAAACACATAGAAACCGTTGTTGGGTGTTGTTAAATTATCACCACTCACTCAATCTTCCTCGGGGTTCCGTTCGGGGTTCGGAGATCGTGCATTTTTCGGGTTGTTCGTGACTGCAAGACGCTTTGCTGCATCCGAATCCACCCTTGGTGATCCAAACACTGGAACACAGACCAAGTAACATTCTGAAAGGCCTTAAAAATCCATTTTCGTTCATTCTAGGTGTTGTTTATTGATTTTTTTTGAATTTTTACGATTTCAGAAGTGGTTTCGATTACAGTCGCCTCGATTAATATCACAATCGCCCGGCCGTAACCTATAGCCACGCGGCTTTGACCTATAGCCGCCCGACTGTAATCTTCTGATTACAGCCGCTCGACTGTGATCTCTGGGGTAGAAGCTCTGAATGCCCCAAAATCGGCCAATAACGCTTCCGTTTTTCGAATAAATGTGTTCTTTATGTTTATTATCGGCCCAATTACATCCCTATGTGCTTAGATTCCTGGTTTTCTGCTTTTTGATTGATGGATGTAATTTAAAGTTTGGTGATTTTGAGTGATTTGGGATTTCCGGATTTGATTCGATCCGTTTCGGATCCGTTTTGTTTATTTTAGTATATTTCCAGAAATCCCAAATCCCCTAAAATCACTAAATTTGCAAAGCGGTTTTCAAAAAAACGAGAAAAGAATCTTGGAATCTGTTTTGGAGCACCACACCCGCCCGGTTATGTTACAGCCGCGCGGCTGTAATGCCCTACAACCGCTCGACTATGGTTCAGGAGGCAGAATTACGGTTATACCCTTTTAGGTACCAAACTTGTAATTTTGCACCATTTTCCTATTCAAAACTGAATTTTGACGTGTTTACATTCTTTTTAGACCCTAGATGAATGTTTAACTTAGGCCCAAACACGAATGGGCCCCCCG
The DNA here is from genome assembly GCA_039660915.1 of Euphorbia tirucalli. Lineage (NCBI taxonomy): Eukaryota > Viridiplantae > Streptophyta > Magnoliopsida > Malpighiales > Euphorbiaceae > Euphorbia > Euphorbia tirucalli. Next base: position 11,571,145 of record CM077638.1, read on the forward strand.
GGTTCCGGGATATCCGGTCCACTAAAGTTGGAAAAATGCATGTAAATGAGCCAAACCATTTTCAAAATTGGTTTTTTACCCATAAAACCTACAGGGAGTTTTAAAAAACCGTTTTCCATTCTAACCGGTCTGACTGGTCGGGTTGACCCGGTTAACCCCTTAAATGCATGTCCCCGCTCCTACAAATCCCTATCCTGTCCTATTTGAGTTTTTTGTATGCCTTGATTATTTGTGCTAACCGTATTTGGATGCAGCTTTTATTTTTGTTATTTTTCATTTTTAATGTACTTAATAAATTATCTTATGTAATTAGGCGATTGTAATTTCTTAGATTATCATGTATAGTAAGCGGTTGTAAATGGTGAGGAGGAGAATTTTCTTTTTCTTGGGTTGTATAATTTGACCTCTGATTTACTTTTCCGCGCTTTTATTTTTCCGCACTTTATTTTAATATCTATATTTATGTCATCTGCATGAGCATCGATTAATAATTAAAAGAAGATAGAATGAGTAGAATTAAGTGAATGCAACATTACGTTATGAAATAATAACTGAAAATAAGTGAGGATTAGTAGATATGTTGCGCGAACCTCGAATCTTTGGATTAGGTGCTGCGTCTACACTTGGTAGGGAGTTGTACCGGAATTTCCCGAATGAGTTGATCCAGTTGGTGACTCTGTATCTAATCTCGAAATTCATGTTTCGAGATCTTTAAGTTAAATTGGGATTTTCCAAAAAACCTGTTTTCCAAAATTCACACTTCACCATTAAAATTAAGTTTTTACGAAAAGGGTTTTCTTCAATAAAATGAAAGGTTTTCTTAAAGAAGATTAAAGAACCGTTTTCAAAACCCCAACATCACACATCACAAAAAGAAAATCCCTGGTTTCCGCTTCGCCGCATGTTCCGAAAAAGGTCGTTCGCTCACAACTGTTGTATTTGTGTTTGCCGATTGAAAGGAGAATAATACCCAGCATCATCATATGGCCGGCTGTTCTTAATGGCTTATCAATTTTCTACTACTTTGCACAATGACATCTATTCAATTCGTGTTAGTTTCTTCTTCTACTCGACTTCAGGTACTTTTTAACATAATCAATTTTCACTTCTCCTATCTTTCTCATTATTCTTCTTACTTCTTCAACAAGAAACCCTAATCTTCTTACAGTCCATGTTTTCTCTTTTATATTTGTGGACTAACTAGTGTAATATGCAAACACATAGGGACTAATAAATTGTTTAGCCTATATAAAAAAATGATTTATGCGAGAGTACTAGTTTTCGAAGGATAACTATAACTTGTAGTTTTTTTTAATGGGCTTGTTGCCTTACTTTGTCAACAGAAATAAAAGGTTAAATTATCCATTATATATAGCATCGCAACTACTTCGTCGCAAATGTAAGTGGTGAATTAATTAAACTAGTGAAAACAAATTTCAACATGTCGCTATAAATTTTGTTGCGTATTACTATTTACAAGTTACTAATAAGTTTTGAAATATACTCCCAATTTTTTGCTGCGTTTACTTTTTGAACACAATTGTTGTAACTAGTGTTGGACCATAGTAAATTCTTGCTTTTAATCATGTTAAACATTTATTGTTTGAGACATTAAATTAACTTCCAAAAGATTGTTAGTACTTTGATATTGAATCCAAAAAATGCAATCTTTTATTTCCAGTTAGAATATTTTATCATAACTGCAAACAATTTAAGACATAATAAAATCTTTCAGGAATTGCATGCAGAAAAAAAATTGAAATAATAAAGAAAAGAAAATAAATATTAAAATACTAGACTATTAAAATAAAAGTAATTAAAAAGGACTCCTTTTTAATCACAAATTAAATTTTTTTAAAAAATAATATTCCCTCCCCATAGGATCTTGATATTCCTTTTGCATCACAGAGATTTAAAACAACAACCCAACGGAAGCAATGACAACAACAGCCAAGGCGGATACCTTGATGGATGAGGCACTACTAGCATCGGCGGGAGCATCAGCAGGGGTATCAGCAACTGGTCCAGCAGTAGGACCATCTTTTGGTGCAGGAGGAGAAGGGGCATCAGCTGCAGACTCAGAAGGAGATGAAGCAGGGCTGGCATCAGCAGCTTCGCTAGAATCAGATGGAGCCCGAGCATCGATGGAAGAGCCTTTTGGGGAGGAGGCAGCAGGGGCATTTGATTCATCAGAAGAAGAATCTGTAGGAGCATCGGCTGAAGAATCTGCAGGAGCATCAGCTGAGGAATCATCTTCAGGAGCATCTGTGGAGGAATCATCTGCGGGAGCATCGGCAGCCTTAGGGTCATCGACCTTCTCAGGAGACTTGGCCGGAGCTTTAGAATCGGATTCGGAATCAGATTTCGCCGGTGGAGTAGCGGCTTGTGCCTCTGCTGCATATGCCCCAACAATGGCGACGAAAATGAGAGCAAGAACAACAATAACTTGGCGTGCCATTGGTGTAATTTATTTAGATTTTTAGTTTTCCTTTTAGTTTCTTTTTTTTTTTTAATTTGGATTTTTGTTTTATTAAAGAAAATAAAAAGAATGAATAATAAAAAATATGCAATATCTCCCTAGAAGATATAGAGAAACATTGCACAGAAAAAGAAAATAGAAAGGGTTGATAAATAGGTGAAGGAAAAGAGGGAAATTAGGAAATTCTTCGGATCTTAGAATTTCTTAATTATGGTAATTAGTTGCTTTTTTTACCTATTTTTACTTCATTTGAATCATAATTTCATGCATTTGACCAAATATGACCAAACATGCTTAAAAATGAAAAAGCAATGGCTTGCTATATGTAATACTTGAAGTTTGGAAGAGTTGAAATATAAAAAATTTCTAAATATAATTATTAAGATAATTATGAAACTAAGAATTAAAAAATGTGAAAAAAAATAGGGAACAAAAATAGAGATAAGAGTAACAAAAGATTAAAATTGAGGTCAAAGCAAATGATATCCCAATGATGGAATAAAAGATAAGAAATTCCAACAATTGGTTCATGATGCGTGTTTAAACACTAAAAATAAAATACCTATTTTTGGAAACCAAATTTTGTAATATTGTGGAGTAGGGTCGAATCCATAGAGATTAGTTGATATATTTCTTTTAAACTTGAAAAATAAAAGTAAAATAGGGAGTTTGTAAATGCACTTAATTGTAAAAATAACAAAAGTAAAAGCAAATTGATGAAAAATCTAGGAGAAAACATTCAAACTACAGGGACGGTCTGAGTCTTAAGTTGAACTAATTGATCATTGATCTTATTCCAAAGATAACATTAAATCATCCAAATAAATTAGCTATAGGTACCGACTAAGTACCAAATAACCTAGTTTCTTCTTACAAACTGGATAACTAAAAAAAGTTCATTAATTATCCCTAATTGAACAAATAGCCCTAAACAAGCTTTAGAATTAAATTCATTCAATTGCAATACACATGAAAGAAATACTAATTTCACCCAACAATCACACAAGCGGGATTATCTAGAGCACACCAATTTAATTCACAACATAATTAAGAACTTGTCCATAATTAATCATGTTAGAGGCTACGAAGTCTAGATGAAATTAAACGATTACGTATTTAACCGCCTAGATAGAAATTTGATCGTAGGTAATTTATTAAATCAACGATCTAAATACGAATGAGAAAAGAATTGAATTAATTATCTGAATGAAATAAATAAAGTTAAGTACAAAAAGATATCACAACTAATTGTTTAAGACTCAAATCCCCTCTAGCTAGAACTTAGAGTTTAGTTCTTCATGACAAGAACAAAATTGCCCAAATGAAAAAAGAAAGCTTTCAAAATTCACGTTGAAAAAGTTGGGGAAGAAGAAGAAAGTTTTCTCTATGTAAACTCTTTTAATCCCCATCAATTAAGGAAAGAGTCCTAAAGAGAAAATAACTCTAATTAAAATTTGTAGGAAAATCTAATTAGAGTTAATGCAGGAATAAAAATAAAAATATCCTAAAATCCAAGTACAATAAGTTTGAAACAATTAAAATAAAACTAATTAGGAAGTCTCCCAAACCCATAAAAACTCTACAATTTTCATAGCTCCCCTTAACCCGTGATCTTGGCTTATGCAAAAACAGCTTTTTAGGTCAATTTTCAGCGTCAGCGGCACACCACAAGACCTGCTCATGGGTTATGACTTCACATCTCCATAATCTATGCATTCCAAGCTCCCAAAATCAACAGTTTAAGCTTAATTTTAACTTCAAGGCCTCTAGCATGAATAATAACATAAAATGAAGTGAATCCGCCTAAGTTAACCAAAAATAAAATAATTAAAAATTATAAACAAAGGCAAAAAGCGCATTTTATGCACTTATCAGGTTATGAAGATTAATGGAATAAAGAAAAAAATGTAAAAATATTTAGAAAAAAAATTATGGAATGATTTTTAAAATATTTATGAAATATTAGAATTATCAACATTCAAAAATTTTTAAATGAAAAATTTTGGGTCCGAAAAGTTTTGCTTTATTGGCTTTATGATTAACCTGACCTTGATATATATCATAATCTTGTATGCTTTTATAAGAAAAAAGTCAAATATATCACAATGCAGAAGGTCCCATTAACAAAAAGGTTGATTGACCATGAGAGTTACAAAAAACCGAGTCGCTCTGTCCATAACCAAAAAAGGTATTCTCCGATACATTGTTTAAGGTATGTGGGTTTGGGCTCATCACATTGCTTGTTCCTTCATTATACACAGTTGCAAATATCTCATAATCAACAAATGACTCGATTGTATGATCATTTGGAATGTTGGCCTAATTATCATGAATAAATTATACATCATCGTCGCCAGTGATCATCATGTGGGAGTATAAAATGGGTGATGCATAATACTTGTACAAATTATTGTTAACCTTCCATTATTGCCAAATCCAATATCGTTTTATATCTAAGTAACAAACTTAGCAAATGATGGTTTTTTCTTAACCTCTAAACGTTTCTGCCCAGCTAATGAGCTAGACATATCATAGTCAAACTCAGTCTCACTAATATCCACCTCCAATGTATAACATATGAATCGTCTATGATATTATTTTGTACCTATTGTACCGATCGCATATAAAAAGTGAGTACATTATTTGTTGAGGAATTGTTAAATTATATTCAACTATAGTTAACAAAGCTAAATTTCAATACGTGACAATCATTTATAGTTTATTTTTAAATTTTTTATGGCTATTATTTATTTACATTTATTAATATTTTAAATGATTCTAAAATGATATTAAATTCAATCTCTACAAATAATGTTATCTTAATTTATTTTTTGTGATTATGAATATTTATTTAATTATTAATCTACTAAATCAAGCATAATAATACAAAATTAGTTTCTTTTCATATGAATCATTAATTAATCAGTGATAAATATTGAACTTTTATAACACATTGGCACAATTATATAATGTAACTCATAGTTGTGAAAAAAAATGTATACAAAAAGTAATTACAATATACTTCACTAACCTCAAATATGTGGATTATAATTTTATTTTCACTGTTGCTGATTAAGAGCATTCCACCTTTGATCCACGGTCTTGCATAATTATAATAATTTCAATTTATGAGTTTACATGGTTATTTGGAGACGACCAAAATAATATACACACAACAAAAGAGTAAATGACCGACAAAATTATAATATATTCAACACATTACCAATATAGTCATAAACTATGTTTTGTTAAATATTCGATTCTTATAATTTTTTTTCCATTTGATTAAAGAGGAATTGATAATAAGTTAAGTTTAAATGCATATAATGATTATACAATAACTCTATTTTTTTTTTCCATTCAACTAACATAAATATTTTGTGATACAATAAATATTATTGACATTATATTTTTTTTTTTCAATTTGTAAAATTTTTCTTAGATATTCATTTTTAGTTTTTCTTTTTAAATATAATTAATACCCTAATTTTCTATATAAATATTTTATACATAAACTATGTTTGGCTAATTAATTAGTAAAATGTTAGCTATAATATATCTTTCAAATAACTCAAATACAATTATGAAATTCAAATAACAAATATATATTAAAATTATTTTTATTAGCATATCATTATCTTGTTATAAGTATGATAAGCATCATAAGTGTGTCAAATCTTAACAACAATGCAACATAAAACATAAAATTGTAAATTCATTAATTAAATCGACAACTATGCAACATAAAAAATAAAACATTTATTACTCTGTAAATTATATATGAAACTTTCATAAATACCCAAAAAAATAAAGGCTTTATTTCACTCATGGTATACCAACTATCTCCCTAATCACAGTTTGGTATACCAACTACCGTTTTGCACACTGTAGTACCCAACTTCTAGGTTACCTCCCATTGTGGTACATGTGACTTGTTATTGCAGGTTAACTGTACCACGTCGTTACTTTGTTGAGCTTAATTTCACTTATGGTGTACCAACTGTCTCCCTAATCACAGTTTGGTATACCACTTTATACGTATTGTTTCATTTTATTTTATTTTTAAAAAAATAACAGAAATATATAAATCAAAGAAAATAAAAGAAAAAAAAACTGATTTATATATTTCTGTTGATTTAAAAAAAAAAATGAAACAATACGTATAAAGTGGTATACCAAACTGTGATTAGGGAGATAGTTGGTATACCATAAGTGAAATTAAGCCCAACAAAGTACTGACGTGGCACAGTTAACCTGCAATAACAGGTCACATGTACCATAATGGGAGGTCACCTAGAAGTTGGGGTACTACAGTATGCAAAACGGTAGTTGGTATACCAAACTGTGATTAGGGAGATAGTTGGTATACCATGAGTGAAATTAAACCAAAAAATAAACCACTTAATTAAAGTACCTTCATAAATACCCGACAATGCCCGATACATGACCGATTTCCGATTCTTGTTCAACCAATTTCCAATTCTGAGCGCGATTAGATCAAGATTACAGTGGATATATTTTTCTAATAGGACTTTATTATAGATTTTTTTTCCACTATGCATTATTGGGAGCTAAAATTCCAAAAAGTAACGAGTAATTTTATTTTTTTGTTCCGAGATATGCAGAGATTTGAGATATGACAGTACGTGGCACGTATTCATTGGTTGGCACATTGTAGGTCATTATGAATTCTTCTTTTTTGCTCTCTAAATCTCCTTCATAAGCAGACATGGCTATTGATTTATTGGACTGTTGTATTCGTGTTTGCCAATTGAGAGGAGAATAATGCCCAACAACATCATATGTCCGGCTGTTCTTAACGGCTTCTCAATTTTCTGCTACTCTACACAATAACAGTCCATGTTTTACCCTTTTATATTTGTAGATTAACTAATGTAATATGTAAATATATAAGGACTCATAAATTATTTAGCTTATATAAAAAAATGATTTATGCGGGAGTACTAGTTTTCGAAGGAAAACTATGGCTTGTAATTTTTTTTTTTTTTTTAATGGGCTTGTTGCCTTACCTTGTCAACAGAAATAAAAGGTTAAATTATCCTTTATATATAGCATCGCAACTATTTCGTCGCAAATGTAAGTGGCGAATTAATTAAACTAGTGAAAACAAATTTCAACATGTCACAATAAATTTTGTAGCGTATTACTATTTACAAGTTACTAGTAAGTTTTGAAATATGCTCCCAATTTTTTGCTGCATCTACTTTTTGAACACAATTGTTGTAACTAGTGTTGGACCATAGTAAATTCTTGCTTTTAATTATGTTAAGCATTTATTGTTTGAGACATTAAATTAACTTTCAAAAGATTGTTAGTACTTAGAAATTGAATCCAAAAAGTGCAATCTTTTATTTCTAGTTAGAATATTTTATCATAACTGCAAACAAATGAAGACATAATAAAATCTTCCAGGAATTGCATGCAGGAAAAAAAATTGAAATAATAAAGAAATGACAATAAATATTAAAATACTAGATTTTTCTTAAAATAAAAGTAATTAAAAAGGACTCCTTTTTAATTACAAACATAATTACAAATTAAATTTTTTGAAAAAATAATATTCCCTCCCCATAGGATCTTGATCTTCCTTTTGCACCACAGAGATTTAAAACAACAACCCAACGAAAGCGACGGCAACAACAACCAAGGCGGAGACCTTGACGGCGGAGGCACCACTAGCATCAGCGGGAGCGTCAGCAGGGGTATCAGCAACTGGTCCAGCAGCAGGACCATCTTTTGGTGCAGGAGGAGAAGGGGCATCAGCTGCAGACTCAGAAGGAGATGAAGCAGGGCTGGCATCAGCAGCTTCGCTGGAATCAGATGGAGCCGGAGCATCGGTGGAAGAGCCTTGCGGGGAGGAGGCAGCAGGGGCATTGGATTCATCAGAAGAAGAATCTGTAGGAGCATCGGCTGAAGAATCTGCAGGAGCATCGGCTGAGGAATCATCTTCAGGAGCATCGGCGGAGGAATCATCTGCGGGAGCATCAGCAGCCTTAGGGGCCTCGGCCTTCTCAGGAGACTTGGCTGGAGCTTTAGAATCGGATTCAGAATCAGATTTCGCCGGTGGAGTTGCGGTTGGTGCCTCTGCTGCATATGCCCCAACAATGGCAACGAAAATGAGAGAAAGAACGACAATAACTTGGCGTGCCATTGGTGTAATTTATTTAGTTTTTTGGTTTTCTTTTTAGTTTCTTGGTTTTCCCTTTAGTTTCGTTTTTTTATTTGGATTTTTGTTTTATTAAAGAAAATAAAAAGAATGAATAATAAAAAATATGCAGTATCTCCCTAGAAGATATAGAGAAACACTGCATAGAAAAAGAAAAGAGAAAGGGTTGATAAATAGGTGAAGGAAAAGAGGGAAATTAGGAAACTCTTCGGATCTTAGAATTCCTTAATTATGGTAATTAGTTGCTTTTTTTTACCTATTTTTACTTACATTTGAATTACAATTTCAAGCATTTGACCGAGTTTATTGGATATGGTTATTTTACTAACTTCTTTTTCTTTTTTTTTTTTTTTTTTTTTTTTTTTTTTTTTTTTTTTTTTTTATATGTCTTATCTCATATGATGATTATTTTTAGTTTTCATTACCATGTATATAAAATTTGCACATTAATTCTTTTATAAGATTGTTTTCTTTCTTGACAATAAAACTTGTCGTAACCTTGCCAACGGGCGGAAAAATTCATATTTAATTAAATTTCATTAATTGATTTTATAGTTCGTATGATAATTTATATAACGATTTATTGAGATGTTTGGGTTAATAACAGTATTTTTTATAGAGTCGCCACCAATCGAGTTTTGATTCGATTGGACACTTTAAATAACCAGAGACTTATATTTGTTCGTTTGTTAATTACGTACAGGGAAGATAATGATCACTCTACCCCACTTATATTTGGAACTAAAAGGTTGTAAACTATTTTTGGGATCTATTTCTTTCGGGTTTTTTTTCACACACGAATATAGAAAAATTACATATTAGCCAGATATACGTTCATAATGATATGTTTACTTTAATCAATTATTCATTTATATCCATAATATGGACGTAAGAATTTGCACAAATTTTGTATTTATACTTGAATGAAATATACATTTTATATCCACAACATGGATATAAAATATAAATATATAAGGTATAATACAATTCATATAAGAATGTCTACATATAATTATATAGGGTATTCAACTTTATGCCAAAGTAATAAAAGACTTTATAATAGTTGCTATTAAAACAAATTCAAAGCTCACTTGAAATAAATTTAATGGATATTCTAGTTTTAATCATAAAATAAAATAAATCTTATCAATATAAAATTAACTTAAATTATATTCGATAACCATAACATAGTCATGAAATAAAAAATTCTAAAATATGTGAATAAATTTTATTTGTTATTTTTCTACTTTGGAAATTTTAAATTTTATAAACCCAAATTTTTAATTAATTCCTAACAAATCTACATGCATGCATTAATATAAATTAGGAGACATTTTAAAACAAAAAGGCTTAATTTTGACTGGACTTTAGTTTATTCTTAATCCAATTTATAAGCCTGTTTCTTTTTAGGCCAAAAAAAAAAAAAAAAAGAGACCTAGATCCATTTACTCTTACGGGGCGTTTGGTATCTGATTGGGATAGGAATAAAAGATTGGGATAGGGATAAGGATAAAAGTTAAAAGTGGGATAAAGATAATAGAAGATATGTTTGGTATGTTGGATAGAGATAGAGATAAATTAATATAATTGACGATATTACTCCTAAACATGTTAAAAATAATAAAATATATTTCATTTATGTCAAAAATGATAAAAATTGATCTATTTATAAGAAAAACTTGGCAAAACAACTTTTGTTAAAATAACTTAGCATAGATAAGAATTAGTCATTGTTTAGATTTGTAATGCAAACATACTTTGGTGATTGAAATGAAAAATGAAAGCAATAGTGAAACTAATACAATTGGCATAATATTGGAACCTACGTCACCATGTTAAAAGTGATGGATATTGAATCATATAAAAAAAATTCATTTGTCTTGTAAATGGATCCAATTTGCTTATAAAGACCTAAAGAGTTGATTTACTATTGTATAGAAAGAAAAAAAATTCGAATTCCATTGATTGTGAGCTGAATTAAATTTCCATTTTGAAACATGTTGACACTAACAAGGTTGATAAAAAAACAATCTAAAGAGAGCATACACCTGTAAGATTTACAAGATATAATTACTAAACTAAAAAATAGGGGAATTGAGTTTATTACCGAACTTATATGCACTCATTTTCTCAACAAATTTCAAATCAACTCATAATTATCTTATTAATTAACCCTTTCTCGGATTATGCAAATATATTAAATAATAATCCTATAAAGCTGAGAAAAATATAAATATTTACATATATGCTTTTATTCAACTTCACCGTCCTAGTCACAAGAAGTCCCTCACCATGGTACATTCTATGATGATTACAGAAACCACAGGAATATAAGAATGGTAATAAAACAAAACAAAGAATCGTTACAGAGGATCATAAAATGATCAAATATTGAATAGTTTGTGAGGAAGCAGGATCCATATGCAACCCCCATCCTGATTTTCAATGTAAGAACATGCTTCATATGAATTTATACCATTTTTTACGTACAACAAGAGCATAAAATCCAAAGAACACGATCTCATGACCTGTACCAATTTGCCACAACATTCGGCCAACAGCTCCATCGAGATTCTTTGCCTGCCTGCCTGCCTGCTTCCCCTTTCAGTTTTCTGCATCACGGTATCAGAAGATGGAAAGAAGAGCAAATAAAGGTCAAGAATAAATATCTAGACATCATAATTGCTTACATAGCAATGATATGTGGCAGACAAATATTAAAGAGGGCAGAATAGATAGTCAATTAACAAAAATTTAGCCTACAATCTGCAAAATTTTTGAGGCACTTAATCCTTCTTAAATTAAATTTTCAACTTTTTATTTAATACAAATTGCAGATGGAGATGCCACTAGCTTTGCATACTCAACCAAAGACAATTCAGAGTGCTTGTCAGAATTCCACAACACAAGTTTTGCAGCAAAAACGAAAAGCAGATATTAGATACTGAACAGAAGACTATGAAAAATTACTCTGCACACACAATAGAAAGTTGACAGCTTTATAAAGGATCAAGACCCAATAGTTCGAAGATAACACATAACTAAAAAGTTCCATACAATTCCTACCACATAATTAATCAATTTAACCAAGAAATAGAAGATCTGAAATATTTCAACTTACTAAAGCTTGTTTGCCAAAATTTACTGCATTGGCAACATGTTTGAAAACACACAAAACAAAGTGTTTTGTCACACGTAAAAAAAATAAGCCATAGAACTTTTAACCATCATGAGGAAGTAAAATTTTTTTTGTAATGCACAGCCTACAAAGCCCATGAATTAATGAATAGAAACTAAACCATGCATAAATGTTTTACACAGACAAGAATTCAGGCATTTCTAAAAATTGCAGACATTTCTTCCAGAAATTATTTCAACCTTGTTGACTTGCCCTTTTGTCTCCCTCATCAGTTCATCAGGATATAAATGAAAGTAATTAATAACTTTAAAACCACCAATATGCTGAAGACAATTGCAAATGGCTGTCAGAGTTACTGCATTATTTCTGGAGATAACAGGAGACATAATTCCAGAACAAAAGAGAAAGACTGACAATGAAAACCATATATTCATTCATTTGTGGCATAATTCCTTCCCACTGTAGACACCATGGCCCAGAACCCAGAGCCTAACAGAAAGAAACTTGCAAATTACTTGTAAACTTTTTACCACCCAAATAATAAAATTCCAGATTTTAACTTTACAACATAATTGCACCCGCTGCAATCATGAAGGAAAGTGATGTACGCAACTAAACATATTCAAAATCTAGATCATGAAAGATTTCTTGAAGTGCAAGTTTATTATTGATCTTTCTCAAATAAATAATGTCGGTTATAGTGATTAGGAATGTTTATAAACTTGGCAGCAAGATGTGTTCACCAAGTTTCTCAGCCTATCTAACCATCACAGATAAACATTCACATAAGAAGTGATACCTGTAATCTTTGCTAGGAATTCCATAGGGAATGGAGTCCATATTGTAATGGGACTAGTTAGTTACAGAATCGGTTTGCTCTGGAGATTACTATAGGCATTTAACGGAAGATTATGGAAATTTCTAGTCGCACTGCTGCTTCCAGAAACAGTCATTGATGTCACAGAGGATGATGACTATGACATGGTTTGTGATTCCACAGGCTTCCTGGAATGGTTGCGGCCACGGTGCTTGTGGCACTCACAATACTTGGAGTCGGGATAAGCATCTTTGGAGCATCTCCATTTCTTTCCATCCATCCTCCTGCAACGTCCCGGTTATGGGTCAACCTTCCTTCCATAGAAGGAGCAATAACCCACTGCAAAATTATGTCAAACATGTGATACTCTAAATAAAGCAAATTTAAGCATTTAATGAGATATAAAAACTCGAAAGAGCTGGAAACCGATAGTTCGTTATTCTAAGAAAGGAATGACATATACAATCAGCAACAACATTTCATCACTAAGGCCATACAAATATCACATGTATGCCTAGAAAAAAGCAACATAAAAAGGAATCAAATCAGCTGAAAGCATCTCATATGATCAAGAATAAGAAGACACACAAGGATGAGGGAAACATGATTGTCAAATTCTTGGAATAAAGAATAAAATCTTGTCGTCTTTGGATATATTGAAACAGAATAAAAATCATGGGCAAGAAAAGCTTGAGTTGTCACTATATTATAAAACAACTAAAAGTGATCCTTTTCTTTTACAAATTTCCCAAAACCACAGCAAAATGTAGTGTTTATCCTTGAAAAGTAGATTTAATTGATAGACTAATGACTAAACCATGTCCTCTCATCTGTCGAAAATTTTCCAAGTGCAAAAGGGTGTTATCCATTTTTGTTATGATCTGTTCCAATTTTTTGTTGAAGAAAAAGAAAAGTCATACTTAAAACCACTAAAAAGAAAGCATTATTTCTCACAAATTTTTATTTCTATTTTTTTTTTTTCAGTTCATTATCTACCCAGCCTAAAAAGAATACAGATAAAAGCTAAACATTTTAGTAGTGCTTAAGTTGTTCCCTGCTGAATATCATAGAACTAGGTCTCCATAATATGACAAACTGATGTCTTCAACTACAAATAATAAAATAGAAGGACAAATGGTATTTAAGAGGGTATTGAGTCGAAGATCTTCAAAGCAACCAATTAAAGTATTTCAAAGAAGTGTAAATTGAAAATCAAATGGCGCGGAGGGGGAACATTTGTAGTAAATCTAATTGCATTTACTTCAGATCCCTCATGCATGGTGTATGAGCAACAAAACACAAATCACTAGGTTGCATAAGCAAGAAAACACGAATCAAAAGGTTTATCCACGAGGAGGCACCTTAAACTACAAAAGAATCTAAATTGGAATTAATCAACTGAACAAAAAATACAAGATTCATAACCTAATATAGTAATTCCAGCAATTCTTGGATTCACCCAAGTTAGGATGAGAGGTAAATGAGAAACTGAAAGCTATCTCTGCACATGAAAAAAATCAATTAGACAAGAACCCTATAATTTATGATCTACATGCATCATTCCTAAAAAATCTAGAAATAGTGGGTGTCTTGATGCCTAATGTTTTTGGCATCTATACAGCTCTCACAACTTCATGACATGCACTCGAACTTCAACCCCTCATGCACTAGGTCCCGAATCTTGTAAGAGTCAATTGCTTCAATTTTAATGATTTGAAAAAACCCAATCCAATAACCTATTGGAGTGGTTTGAATAGTTCACAATTAGTAATTTAAACTTTCGTATTACCTTATCATCCAAGCAATTACAAGGTACAATCAATCTTCGTCCTAAGAAGACAAAAACAATTCATATCGGTTGATACTTGAGCTAGAACTAGGTTCAAATATAAGGAGGAAAATGAATATCACAGTATTCGAAACTGGGAATCAACAGCTCATACCAGCTAAAGCTTCGAAGAACTGGTAATTATCAATTGCAGAAACAACTTATGCTAATTAGAAAAACTAAAACAATCAAACAAGAACTAGAGAATAACATACGCAAATTGGAAAAAAATCAGAAACCTATACAAGAAAGAAATAGGAAAGAAGCAGATTAAGATTGATAAGAACATATCTCGAATTTATCCGAAAAGAATGATCCACTGTCATCGTCTACTTCAGCTGGGAAAGAGATGCAGATCGTGATCCATGGGGAGGGGGTCTTCGTCACCTTTAGCTGGACAAATGGGTAAATTCCCCCAAGCAAGAGTTATCCCATATGCTTATACCAGGGGGAGGTGAGACAGGAAAAGGGGGAAAAGATGAGGATAAAAAATTTTATCCCTATCCCATAAAACCATACCAAAGAGGGGGATAGGGACAAGAAATCACTATCCCACCTCTTATCCCTAATAACAAACAACCTGTTAATCCAATTCTCTTAAACCCAAGAACTAAGCCCTGACTCGAACCGACCTGAGATATCTACCCACTGGTTATTACCCGGCCTATATAATCTTTCCTTCCAACTCTCAAACCCAAAACGGGGCGTTTGGCATTTGATGGGGATAGGGATAGGGATAAGGATTGGGATAGGGATAGGGATAAAAGATTGGGATAAGAATAGGGATAAAAGTTAAAAGTGGGATAGAGATAATATAAGATATGTTTGTTATGTTGGATAGGGATAGGGATAAATCAATATAATTGACGATATTACCTCTAAACATGGTAAAAATAATAAAATATATATTACTTACGTCAAAAATAATAAAAATTGGTCTATTAAGAAAATCTTGGCACAACAAATTTTGTTAAAATAAGTTAGCATAGAAACAATTAATTACTCTTCACAAAACGAAGTTGTATATATAAAAGAGTACAAGAGAGATAAAAATAGTAGAGCAAATGAGAAAAGGAGAAAAGGAGGGACAAATGGAGAAAAGATGAGCAAAGGAGGGACAAATGGGTCGCAAAAGCAAAAATTTTTATCCCACGTAAATAATACATGGAGGGGCTGAGATTGGGATTTGGCATAAGAGGGGGATAAATTCCCTTATCCCTATCCCAACTAAATGAAAACAAATGGTGGATAGAGGTATCCCTATCCCAACTAAATGAAAACAAATGGTGGATAGAGGTATCCCTATCCCACCTTCTATCCACCTAAACAAACATCCTCTAAGAAACACTCTTTCACCAGTAGTTACCTTTCCCCTTTTTCTCTCTTCAAACCCTAAGGCTTTGCTTGGGAGGGGGTTGGATAAGAATAATAAAGGAAGGGATAGTAGGGTGCGGTTTAGTATTAAGAGGAAAAGTAAGGAATTGGGTAATATCCTGCTTGGGAGGAAGGGATGGTTTTATAAAGTTAGGTAACCATGAAAAACCTTTGTTTTGCTTGGGAGAAGGATTTTATAAAGTATGGTTAACTATATAAATTACTTTTATATCCTTCTATTTAAAATAAGTTTAAAAAAAAGTTTTGTTTACTAAATACAACAAAATAAAAATTAAAAATCAATATTTAGACAATTACTAGAGATTAAGATTGAACTATCAAATAATTGTATTGACTAATTAATCTTGACAAATTATTTACAACATGTAATATTTAGTTAGGCTATCCTTTTGTGATCAATATATGATACTATTACAAATATCAACATTATAAACACTATGTATATACGATTCTACAATGGAAAATATAATCAAAATGTACAAGCAAATGAGAATTTTAATTCTGTAATGGTTACACCAATTACAATATTTTAAATGGGTTGAATTATGTTGACATTGCCAACACCATTAGTTATAGTATAATATCTCAAATTTAAAAACACAAGTTTAGTGGATCCAAATGTTTGAATAGAGAATAGTGTAAAAAGTACAATTGTAATTTGATTCATCGAAACTTGATTTATTTCAACGAGTAGCACAAAGTGTTGCATCAAGCCGTGTATGTTGAAGTTAAAATTCAATCTTAGGAGAAGTGAAAATCCAATTGAAAATGTTGAAGTGTTATACTTACATGAATTATTTTTTTTATACCTCATATAGAATGAGCAATACTTAAAAATTCAAAAATGATTAAAATTAACATAACGTTAATTTTCATAGAACAAACTAAACTTGAAAGTATAATAGATGGAACTATGCAAAGTTCCCAATTCATATATTATAGAGTTTCAAAATAGCACTCGAGTTCCGAAATAGTACTAGGAGCATATATTATCAATTCCATCATGTCCAAATACCCTACCTGTATACAATAAAAAAAAATAAGTAGCACAATTAACAAATTATGGTCAACTATAAGCTAAACTCTATTAACATGAACACTAAAAATAAACATAAGAATCAAACCTCGATACTAATTTTTTTGGGATCCTCGGTTCATGTACTTCATCAACACACTTTTTCAACGATCTATTTGACATTTCACCATAGACTCTAGAATCTTTGGATTCTCAGAAAGGAACACATAAGCATCATCTTCAATTTCTTCATCAACTCCTATTTCCTCAAGCAAAGCCCATATATCGCAGTCTATACTTGCATTTTTAGCTAACAATGCATTTGCCAACTCTTTTGATGAGTCATTGATAGCATTAGCAACTGAAGTAATAGCATCAGCTAAATTTTTCATATCATCTTCAATTATGTTCTTTTTAGCTTTCTTGGCTTTTAAGGCAATTGAACCTTGAGAGTTTTCTTGGGATCTTGCTATCATAGGTGAGATCACTTCTTCCTTGTTTTGTTCAACATTTACATTTGTTTGACCCACATTATCAAGTATAATGTGATTTTGAGAAACCAAATGATCTACTACATCAATTGTATCAACTTGAGAAGGTTCAGAAACTCTTAATCTTTTCCTCATGGTAGCCTCCATTGTATTTACACTAGTAGCCCCATTCGCCCTATCTAGTCCAAAAATTTCAGCTAACTTATCATAATTTCTAACAGACTTATGTCTCCATTCATTTGCTTCTGGGTTTTTCTACATAAATAGAAAAAAAAAATTACAACAGTAAAAGGTAAAAAAGGAAAAATATGCCATGCTAATTGACAATTGCCATGGATGCAATGTGTAAAATACAACAACCATTTATCTCAATGAATCTTTAAACATGATCAAAATAAGTTACATACCAAAATAAGTTGCTCCCAAACTTTAGGCTCAGCACCCCATCTTTTGGTCTGTGGATTCCAAGAGAATCCGCTCATCCCATCCTTGAACACATCATAGCAACGAGTGAAATTCCTTTTGATAGTTTTCATTCGATTTTGAATCCTTTTTTTATCTATTACCAATAGTGTGTTGATGTAAGTATGCATCAATAAGAGCATCATCCATAGTTGATGTCCAACTACATGTAACATTACATGTTTCATTTCCATCCCCATTGGTTGCATTGAATTTCCTTTTCACCATATTGAAAACTACAAAAAAACAAATGAAAAAAAATAACATGTTAACTTAACAAATGAAAGTACCATAAAATAATGTTAACTTAAAGTCAATAACATTCAAAGAAACACATAGGAAAATCATCAGTTAAGTTGATTACATAACAAAATGAATTACAATTAATAATCACATAACACAACACAAGTACATAACCAAATCATGAAATATAATCAAGCCACATTACAGCCGATATGGAATCTCGCAACGCCTCTCCTGCTCTAGTTTCTTTAACATTTTCTGCACTAGCAGGCTGCTCTTTGGGTGCATCACCGCATGTTTCAAGTTCCCTATCAACTTCACTGAGTATTGTTTCACTTGGAGCTACTCCCATTAAACAGTTGTGTAAAATACAACAAGTAATAATGATTTCATTTTGTGTTTCCACATCATAATGTGGCTCGGTTGTACTTCCTATTATAGGGAATCTCTTTTTAAGTATCCCAAATGCACGTTCGATTGCGTTTCACAATGATGCATGCCGATTATTAAATAATTCTCGAGGATTTCATGGACGATTTCTAGAATACTCTTTCAAGTGACAACGTTCCCCTCGATAAGGTGTAATCAGACCACCTCTTAACATGAATCTGGCATCGACAAGGTAATATTTTCCTAAATAGACATTGAACTTTGTCATTATATTATCCATGATATATATATTTATATATATAAGCCATAACAAATTCATTCCTAAAGTTAGTTACCTTATGGGATTGCCAAAGGACATTGTCGAGATAATGCATTTTTCATAATTTTAGAGTCAGGTGCTGTACCTTCCCAACCAATTAAGACATATGTGAATTTTAAGTCAAATATACATGCAGCCAATATATTTTGCGTGGGGTATTCCTTCCTCCCATGATATCTAGGAGCATCTGTGTTAGAAACCTTAACCCGAATATGTGTTCCGTGAATAGCACCAATGTAGTCCTGATATTAATATCTATGTTTATTAAAGAAAATAAAATGAATGTATAATAGAATTTCAAATCACTATACAGCTAATCACCTTGAAATAGGGATAAAATCTTTTGTTGATGAAAATTTGAGAAGAAATTTATGCTCCGTCAGGCTGTTTCATAAATAACCCTCCTAATAGTATTATTGCATCTAAAACATTATGGAAATGACGACTTACTATCTCACCAGAACGTCGAAAGAAGAAAGATATCTCACGATGGGAAACATTGTGTCCTAGTAACCAAAGTGTTTTTGCTACTTGTTCTTCAACAGTAACTCGTAAAGTTGGTCTAAGACCACCTTGTCTAACTAATATATCACACAGTCCTCTAAATGCTGCACGGCTCATTCTTATCACATTATGACAAAGATTACTAGAGTCTAAATATTTCATTAATTCATCTCGTGTTTTTTCTCCCTCAAGCCTCAATTCGTGAGACATTTAACTGGTATGATTTCTATGATTCGCATACCAATGGAGCACAGCACAAATAACTTGAATAGCTGCTAAATGGTGTTGTCGTTGCAATCTCACCACACTAAGTTCATCATCATCCATCTATAACAAATATCACAATTATTTAAACTATCATTTTGTGTTTATTTAACAGTAAAACCAGAGAAATAATCCAATATTCAGGTTAAATTCATAAAGGAACATTTTGCAGCAAACATCATCGAGCATTTCAACAAAAAATAAGATCGAGGAAGTAATATTGTTTAAGTGTCTATAAGTCAATCCATGTTTTAGTACGTTATTGTAGAAAAAAAACAAAGATATACTAAGCTAACCCAACTTGTAAAAACAATCAGCTAATTGCCAGAAAGGGACAAAAAGGTACAGACCAATAAACATGTCTAAATTCAAGTATCTTTGAGATTGATACTATAACCTTTGTCTAAAAAAATAAAATTAAAGAAAAAAGATTTCATATCATGTCAACTCTAATTTATCAAATCAAATAATGTTAAGTGTATCCACACACACACACACACACATATATATATATATATATATATATAAAAGGGGATAAAATTATATTTAACACACAAATGAAAACATGTACACAATAAAAAAAATGATTGGATTGACACAAAATTCAAAAATGATAAAATGTGAAAGTGAAATCAATAAGTTTTAGTGGACCCATCAGAATTAAAGAAAATGAAAACCCAAGATTTGCTTTTGGTCTTTTATGGCCCTTTTGATTACAATAATTATAATATCAGTGACCCATTATTACTTGGTGCAGTCAACCACACTTGTGTTTCTTCTCACACATAAATTAGAAATGGCAATTGGACAGATTCAAGTTGGTTTTGCCCAATTAAAATGGCAATTGAACGAACATGTTTACGGCACACAATTGGCTATTTCACTTGCATTTAAAGCCAAAGTGCAGAACAGTGAATTACCACAGCAAAACTATTTCATTCCACACCCAAAAGAAAAATCATAAAGAGCAAAGTGTGAACACGGAATTTTTCGGGTCTCCAAAAAAAAAAAAGAAAGCATCTTTGATTACCACGACTGTTATTACAGTAGTGGGGTTGCTACTGTGGTCATACGATTGTAACCGTATTACAGTCATACGACTGTCAATTCGGAGGCAGGTTGCAGAACCCATACCCCCAAAATAAAAAATTGGAGAAAAGGTGGGCATTTAATGCCTCAGGATTTTCCGGGATAGGGGAGAGATAAAAGGAAGCCAGAAAGAAAGAAAATGAGACTTTTTTGGCAGAAAGTTGAGGAAAATTTAGAGAGAGAGAAAGAAGAGAGAAGGGAGAGAAAATTAAAACCAAAAACCCATCCTTTTATTCAATCTTTTCTTTCACAAATCCAGTGCTTGAAAGTGTAAAATGAATTAGAAATCGTAGGTTAATATCAACATGCAAAATCTAAATCTCTGGACAAAAACGAGGTCAAATCCATGACTTTTTGGAGGATTTTTGGACCTCATTTGCAACCTTAACAAACCAAGGAAAAGGAGCAATTTCACATGGATTGGTGCGCTGCCAGGGGTCAATCCTACGGTGGACGCATGCCAAAAAGGTAGACACTTCTGTTTCTGGAAAATTAAGAACAGTCGTACGACTGTTCTTGTTGCAAAGAATAGGGGCACGATTGTAATTACAGTCGTGCCATTTGATATATAGTTGTATCACTGTTTTCAACTTTCTCAGTTTTAGTCCTTCGTTTTAAGTTTTTTTATGATTTCTGCCTCAGGTAAGGACTACAGTCGTACGACCGTGATTACAGTCGCACGACTGTAGTTCTCGGCCAGAAGTAGAAATCCCTAAAAATCCAAAAAAAAATTCATAAAATCCCAAAAATTTCATAAAAATCAGAAAGTTCAGAAAAATTAGAAAAATCTTGAAAAATATAAAATATCAAAAATGAATTTTGGAGTGTGCATTCATGACCTTAGATTTATTTTTCAGTGTTTTTGAATTTAGAACAAAACCACGACGGAGACCCGGTTCTCCCGAAAACCGACCCACCTCCTATGATAAATTAAAATAAACCAGAAAAATGTTTCCAAAAACGATTTTCTCACAAAACCAAAAATACAGGGACATTTCAAAATGATTTTCTAGGTCTAACCGGGCCGACCCGGTTACCCCCAAATGCATGACCCCGAATCCTAAAATTCCAATTCTATCCAATTTGAGTCCTATGTGTGGTGTGCTATATATTTGTGCTAACCGTTTGTTTTGCAACTTTAATTTCTTTATTTTTATTTTTAATGTATTTAATAGATTAAACAGTGTATATTAGGTGATTGTAATTCTTTTTTAGATTCTCGTGTATCTTGACGTTTGTATCGTGAGGCCGAGAGTTTTTAATTTGTTTCAATTGGGTTGTAAGCCTTTTAAATATTTATTTCTTACTTTTATTTTGTATTATTATGTATATGCACCGTATGTATTAATTCAATAAAGTTTATCTTAGCAATTTAAAGTGTCGTAACTAGAACATTGGCTAACAATATTTAAATTAGACATGAAATAAGGAACTTGTCCGAACCTAGATCTCTGAAAAGTGTGGCAGTTCTCGCTTTGGTTCAGCTACACTGTAATTTCCCGGTTGAGCTGAGCCGGGTGGTGACTCCTATACTTTTTATCGAGATTTAGGTCTCGATTGTTTTAAGAAACAATTAATTTTCCAAAAAACGAATTTCCAAATCAAAAATCCCATGCGAGGGAAGGTCCCACCCAAGATCGTGGCGCTCCTTCCGAAAGGGTGTCCCGTGTCCCGTCGAAAACGCGTCGTCTGCTCACAGTGGCGACTCCGCTGGGGATTTCTCAAAAGTTTTTCAAAAACTTAAAGGAATTTGACAAGCCCTAAAAAGTGTCTAATTTAAATTAAGCGGATGATTCTTATATGGCACTTTATGCATTTTATAGTTAGACATTTGTTACATTAGGTTAAGTATCCATTATTTAGCCCGGTGAATCGTTGAAATGTCACCTAAGTTCCTCTTGGTCTTGGGGACACAGATACGAAACACCACCTATAGCCTTGTACGAACCCTTTCGTTCAGACCCTTGAGTGGGAAGAAGTGAGGAGTATATTTTGCTATGGGAGCCTTGATGTCATCCTGACTTTGGACTGAACTCATTTAAGCAACCCTAGTTGGATTCCCTCAGGATACCAAAATAAATCGTGTGAATAAAATAAAATGCGCCTTCATCATCCCCGGTTGGTGATCGAAGAAAACCCCTCCTTGGACTCGGTTAGAATTTTATCGACTTGACCACGTTTGGAGGAATAAGGTTGGAGGAATTCGATTCGTGTGCTAATTGCTACATGTTTCCCCGTTCCTTCGAAACATACCATCATCCATATTTTTCACGAACATAGCATACCACATGTAAAGCATTTGTGTGACACTAACTCACATCTTTTGTATAGCCATATCCATTATTTTTCGCGTGTAAATACATTAATCGCTTGCGTGACATTTACACTAACCACATTTTTTGCAGCCATGCATCTTTTCATTGTGTGAAAACATTAATTCATATTCAGCACTCGAGTGTCATAAGCATTAACCAATTTATTTTGTAGCC
This sequence comes from Euphorbia tirucalli, assembly GCA_039660915.1. Classification (NCBI taxonomy): domain Eukaryota; kingdom Viridiplantae; phylum Streptophyta; class Magnoliopsida; order Malpighiales; family Euphorbiaceae; genus Euphorbia; species Euphorbia tirucalli. Next base: position 11,594,256 of record CM077638.1, read on the forward strand.
ATATGGAACGCGTGTCATGCATAAAACATTCACACGAGCCTTGAACAACCCCATAAGGGTCACACACATCACACCGCCTACAAGTAGGAAATCATTTAGGTGCTCCACGAGAGCCGAAAAACTACATTTCATGCGTTACATCATTTAGGTGCTCCATGAGCGCTGAAAAACTATATTTCATGCATTACATCATTTAGGTGCTTTACGAGCGCTGAAAAACTACATTTCATGCATTACATCATTTAGGTGCTCCACGAGTGCTGAAAAATTACATTTCATGAATTACATCATTTAGGTGCTCCACGAGCGCCGAAAAAATTCACTTCATTCTATTAAATCATTTAGGTGCTCCATGAGCGCAAAATTAGATTTCATCCATTAAATCATTTAGGTGCTCCGCGAGCGCCGAAAAATTTCATCACATACATTCAGTCATTTAGGTGCTCCACGAGTGCCAAAAAATTTCATCGCATCCATTAAATTATTTAGGTGCTCCACAAGCGCCGAAAAATTACACTTCACGCATCAAATCACTTAGGTGCTCCCCGAGTGCCGAAAATCCTGACCATGTGCCCCGTACATGTTCATCTCATTTCACATCACGAAACCCAAGGCGCTCCACGAGCACCGAAATTTTGCCTACGTGTCATTCTAACCACGTTTTCGTGCAGCCATTTTCAAGACATCAACATATGCATGGCATTTATCCAAACCACATTTTTATGCAGCCACGGCATTCTATTTGTGTGCCATGCACATTTACATCCTGTATGTTGTTATCTTCGCTAAGCACACACGACATCATCATGTATGTCATGCATCCTAACCACGTTTTTGTGCAGCCACTTGCATTTTTGTGTGACACAAGCATTCACGTCATTTCATATCATTTAGAGTAAGGACATTCTGAGAATACCCTTCAAGGTCATTTCATTTCATAACATATCTGGAGTCCAAAAACTACCTGTGTTCTGCCCGTGTACTGGAATACACTCGGCCATTTCACAAGACCATTTCATTCAATTGGAGACCACTGTTGGAGATTGTGCCCTAAGGCCAATAATGGATTATGTAATTTGACTTCTAAGATTAATCTAGTATAGATTAATATTATCATTTATGTTTGTATGTTAGCATTTATGATAAGTATCCATGAATCAACCGTGTAATTCTAAACATCCCTAGTCGATTGTTATTATGGGAATAATAACAAACTAAGACTAGTGTGAGTGATAATAGATATTCATAAGATGAATATAGTGTATAGAGATACATATTATACTCACGGGTAATATGTTAGAGAACATGTTACTGGAGACCCACTATGAGATCAAGTTCATGGTTATGTGTCACAACTGATCTTGATTATAGTAGTGTCATTAGCTGATTCCTTTGACCTGAGGTCACCATGGATTCCGGGATGAATTCATGTTGTGCTTTGACGCAGTCAAACGCTGCTTGTAACAGAGTAGTTATAAAGGCTGTGATTGGGTACGATATGACTCATGCCTTGGGATGTGAGTGACAGATATGGGATTTTGTCCCTCTCTATCAAGAGAGCGATATCACTGGGCCCCTCGATAAGTGAGACTGTTATATGCATGGCCGTGCTCAAATAATTGATAAGAGTATCAATTGATTTGTTTAAACAGTCCGCTTTGAGATCGAGAAAGCATATGATTAATTTATATAAGATTGACAAGTGTACCATGTCTTATAATTAATCATGATATCAAGAGACAAAAGGGAATATGACACATTCTATAAGTAGGTTTATTGGATTATACCAATCATATGAATTGGGTAGTCATAATGGCTTGCTAGAGTCCGCTTATGACTTATGAGGGCATTATGGTAATTTCCTCATTGCCAATTTATATGATCCTACGGGGTCACACACAAAGAGCAAAATGAGATTCACTTAATTCGGGGATAAATCATTATGAGATAATGATTTATTATTGATGAGAAATTAAATATATATAAAGATATATATTTACATGTATATGTATATACACATGAACATATTAATAAGATTAATATATTTATGGCATAAAGTATGTACATTATAATTATATTATATGGTGATATAATTAATTATAATATACATTTACGTATATGTGTATATATATATATATGTATGTATGTATGTAAATATTAATAAGATTAATATAGCATAAAGTATGCTAATTATATTATATGGAGATATAATTAATTTTACATACATATGTGTATATGATGGAGAATTGACTAAGTTTAATATTAATTGAGAATTAATAAAACTTATGGGGGCTAATTTATAATTATAATTAAATATAGTATTTAATTACAATTATAAGTTAATAATAAAAGAAAAAAAAACCCTAGAAACAAAAAGTTGTTGGACGTGATACAGAGCCCCATCTCCATCAAATAGCCGAAATTTTGCTTTGGCCAAGAATGAAAAATATCAATTTTTCACCTTGTCATTCGAAGAACTGTTCTACGATCCCGGCGCTAGCACGCGGTGAGTCAATTGCTCGGTGTGGATCAACTGTAGAGGGAATCTGCTTTGGTTCCTGTATCCAATCCTGCAAAATTAAGAGGTAATTCTTTAACCCTCCTTCCAATTCAATGCAATGTACATGGGTCCTTGGTGGGGATTAATCCTTTTATTTCCGCTGCGTTTTGTTTTGTGCGATTAAATCCCCTACAGTGGTATCAGAGCCACTTGTATTTTGATTGAATTGGATTTATGTTTTGATTGGATCAAAATTGCATGTTAGGGTTTGTATGATTTTGATTGGATCAAAATTGTTGTTAGGAGTTTGTATGTTTTATTTAGGGTTCTATGTTATTGTGAATAACAAAATAAAATTTGATTTTATTGATTAATCATTGTGAATGATTTTATGTTAATGATTTGGAATGTTTAAGGGGTTTTTGGAATCATGAATTTGATTCATGGGTTTTTATTGAAATTGTTTCAATTCAATTTAATTAAAAAAAAAAAAAAAAAAAAAAAAGGAAGATGTTACTGTTCGTATTCTGGGCATAATGCCCAGAATACTTTTTGGGCCAGCAAATTGCAATTGCAATTTGCAATTGAAGTTTGCAATTGCAATTTGCAATTGCACTTGCTGCGTAAGCAGCATGCTGCTTACGCAGCATGGGCTGCGCGCAGTATTGGATACTGTAGTGCGCGGCCCGACGAGCCTGCTGTCCGACAGTTTTAACCCCTTTTTCGTTTTAAGTGTGGAAAATTGTTTCTGCATATTTACGAATTTTTCCAAATTAATTAATTCTAAATACAATGTGATTGTATTTTACCACTTTGAACCCTAAATATTTTTAGATATAAAATTATTGTTGATAATTTTATGCATGGTGTTATGGTATGGTTTTGGACCCCGTGGATGCTTTATTTTATTTATTATGGTTTTATATAAATACGACCTGCGAGTCGTTTGTATTTATGTAAATTTTAATTTTAATTTTACTAGATAAATTGTATAGGATGCAATTTATGATATGTAAAATTTATTTTACTAGAAAAATTGTATAGGTTGCAATTTTTTGTAAAATATAAATCCATGAGATGGTGCTTAGAAGCAAAGACGTGGAGGCGGATCCAAGAGGCGGTGCAATGACCATGTGATGGATGCTACCACCTAGGATATGACCTTGTTGATTTTCATATTGGCCTATGAAAATCAATGTAGATTTAAACCATACCATAACACGGTTCGAGTCATATGCATGCTTTATTTTATTTAGATGCCATGTGATGCCGTGCTAGATATTCTATATGCATGCTAGACAATTGTATGCCATAAGATGCCATGCTAATTAATATTAACAAAAGTATGATTAATATTAATGCCATGAAATTGTATATGATACAATTAACTCACAGGATTTAATAAACCCTAAATAAACTTATGAAGTTTATATTTGCCACCCAATTACGTATAACACTAGTCAAGTACTATGTTCGCATCATGGTAGCCACGCCAAAGCGGGTACGCATGTTGTGACCTTAGCGAAGCGATAATATGAGAAATGGTGATTCTCATTGTGTTGTAATTGGTTTAACAAAGGGTTAATCAAAATGGTGTTTGAGCCCGAGGCAAAGATGAGATGAGTAACATACAATTAAATATGATATATGATATCATACATCTCATAAATTATAAGAGTTGCATAATGATGCAATTGGCAAAGAAGTGCACATCCAAAATATGTTTAAATGGTTTAAAGCATGATTTTGAGTCTTTGCCTACCGAAATTATATTTAATCATAGGGACATGCCAAAGCAGTGCTATGGTTAAGTATGGATTTTGGATCTTCACCCACTTAAATATTTTAAAGGGTTTTATAATTTAAGTGGGAGCATTTAAATAAAAATCTTTACACGCTTTATTATAGTTATGATTGCTATTACCATGATCTCGATTGTTATTGAACTTTGAGAATTGTTCTCAAATCAAAAGGAATCATATGTTCTCAATAATCCTTTTGCCCAATGAACCACTAGCAATTGTAACATGAGTATAAAAGATGCTTACTTGAAGCATCGAAGGGACTCTGTTTAAAATTTATTATCTTACACTTGCCACCAATTCTTCCGCACGTGGAAGTTTTACTTGAGGTATATGATACATCACAAATGGAAATGTTCCATCAGTTAGTGAGCAAGAAAAGATAAGTGTTTGAGGCAACAATTTCTCATTGGCCTCCAAAAGGCATTGAGATGTGATCTTGAATTCATTATTTGATAGTCATTGGTGATGAACTATCATTTGAATGACATGGGGAAAATTGTGAATTAGTTGCATAGGATGCAAAAGAATGTTAAGTTATCCATAAAGGATAAGCCCGCCTCGAATTGTGTGCTTATGGTTCAAAAGGAAAGGATAAAAGGAAGGTCGAAAAGCATAAAGACCGAAAGGTTCGGGTGAAACATGTTTTAAAGACCAAAGCTGTTGGCATAGAGAGATCTCCAAAAGAAGGATGTTGCCATTTCTAGAATGAATCGTTCATTAGAATGAAAATAGCAAACTTTGTTTGGAGAACTATGAGAAGATGAAAGGCAGTAAGACTGCTACCTTAAGTATTTATTAATTATTCTACTTTTGTTTCTATATCAAAGGTATTAGATACCGTGGTGGATTTCATATTAGTAGAATATGAAGAATCTCAACTTAAGTAGAAACCTTATGAAGGTGAAAGGTAGAATACGAATAGGCAAGAGTAGCAAAGGTTGTTACTTGGAAGTTATGAACTTCTGGTTAAAAGTTATGAACTTTTACATGAAAGTTATGAACTTCTAGGTAAAAGTTGTGAACTTTTACATAAAAGTTATGAACTTTGGTTAAAGGTTATGAACTTTTACATGTAAGTTATGAACTCTTGTTGCCTATTGGGCTCGTTGTTTTGAGTGAACAAATGTTGTTTATTTTATAATTGTGAATTATAAACTTTATAAAGACATGATTATGAAATACAGATTTACATAATTGTCTTTATATGTGGAGCCCATCCGTAACATAAATACTGTAAGGATCGAATCAAATAGTTTGATTCAACCTATTTTGGCAGTATCATCTTGGAGGCATAAGCAAGGTCGCATTACGAAACTCCATGAGAATGGACTTTTGGATTCATGAGATTATGAATCATCTTGAATCATGCGAATGTTGTTTATTGTAAAAGATGACAAAGGGTTTTCTTTGCTGAAAGTAGTCAAAGAATAATCGATTTATTAAGCATTATACATGTGGATGTATATGAATTATAAATCAACTGCTAAAGGAAGTTTTAATACTTCATTACTTTTATGGAACTTTTCATTAGATAAGAGTATCTAATGAAACACGAGTTTGGAACTTTTGAAGTGTTCAAAAGCTTGTAAAAGGAGTATGAAGTATCTTGACAAGATAGTAAAGTCACTTAGATATGATCCGAGTGGTGAATATTTGAGTCAAGATTTTGACAATCATCTTAGAGATTGTGGGACTGTCTCACAATTGACTTCTCCAAGTACGCCACAAAGTATGTTGTGTCGAAAAGGGAGTAGTCGAACTCTATACAGATATAGTTCAATCTATGATGAAGTCAAGTTGATCATCGTTTTCTCAAAAATATGCCATTAAAGCAGCTGTGTATATTGTTCCGTCTAAAACAATTCATGAATCAACATATGAGATATGGTTGGGTAAGAGACCCAAATTGTTTCATTGAATAAGTTTAGGGCTGTAAAGCTTATTTCGAATAAGTTGGCACCTAAATTTAAATATCGTATTGTGGATTACTCAAAAGGAAAGTAGGAGTTGTTACTCCTGTGTTTCTTTGGGATACAAAGTAGTTGTAGCTAGAAATGGTTTCCCCTTGAAGAGGGAGTTAATTTCTAGTAGAGTTAGTGGGAGTAAGGTACACCTACAAAACTCGTAATTCACAAAAGTGACATTTAACGTTGAAGAGGAACGTGGAAATGGTTTCATGATCATTGTTGAAATTACACAAGTCCAATGAAAGTCTAGTGGAATACGACATGATTAGGAGAGATATGGATTTCTCAAAATCATGATGTAATTTTACTAGATGAAGTAAGTCTTCTTTTATGAAGAAGCAATGTTAGATTTTGAATCTAATATGTGACTTGATGCTACAAAGGTTGAAGATAAATCCATGTCTGACAATCAAAGTATAGACTTTGATAAGTCTTTTAGAAGATGCATATGCAATGGTTGCAAGTGAGTTTTCAAATTGAAAACCGATATGGATGGTGATCTTCAAACTTATAAAGCACGACTAGTGACTATAAGGATACGAACAAATTCATAGTAGGACTATGATGAAATCCTCTTTAGTCATTAATCATGATCAAGTCATATTGAGTTCTTGTTGCCATATCCCCATAATATGATTATAAAATATGGCAAATGGATATCAAAATCTATTTTTTACGTGAAAACATGATTGAGGATGTGTACGTGACACAACCCAAAGTTTTGAGCATCCAAAGAATTCAAATAGCGTATGCAAGTTTTCAAAGATTCTCATAAGGATCGAAACATGCATCAAATAGTTGGAATCATAGTTTTGATAAAGAAATCAAATGGTTTGATTTTATCAAAAGGATGATGAATCTTGTGTTTCAAAAGGATCAGTGGGAGCATATCGGTATTCCTAATGCTATATGTGGATGACATATGGCTTGTTGGAAATAACATTCTTACCTTGCAAGAAGTAAAATCTTGGCTAAGAAAGTAATTTCAGTTAATGTTATAAGCATGACTGCCTGTATTCTTGAAATTGGAATCTATACAGATAGATCTAAAAGAATGTTTTGGCTTAAGTCAAAGCATTGAAAGCGTTCAATATAAAAGACTTAATAGAAGCTTGCTTATGTTAACTGTGTAAATATTTGCACATATACAACTGATTGCAATTAGTTGCAATATATCAGTCGAGATCTAGTATTCTCTTAAAAAGAGAAGTTATGATTTTGAAAGGTTCAAAATAAAACGTTATAGCTAAATATCTATAATAGCAGCCAAAGTATACAGTTACATGTGATGTAAAGAAATTTTGGATGAAGAAGTTCATCAAAATTTTATGTTTTTGTTCTAAGCATTGCTTATCCTGTGAGACTATTGTAGGGACAATAGTTCAATGCGTAAGAACCTTGTATGACACAAGCATATACTTAGGCGTTTTTCACTAATTTAGAGAGGCTGTCTCTAAAGAGAGAGTGAATATGTGTAAAGTAGCAACGGAAGCGAAAATTAATAATTCATTGACAAAGACTCCTGCACGAGTGAATACATGAAAGTCATGTAGGTCAATGGGTATAAGATACATGTATGATTGGCCATAGTACAAGTGGGAGATTGTTGGAGATTGTGCCCTAAGGCCAATAATGGATTATGTAATTTGACTTCTAAGATTAATCTAGTATAGATTAATATTATCATTTATGTTTGTATGTTAGCATTTATGATAAGTATCCATGAATCAACCGTGTAATTCTAAACATCCCTAGTCGATTGTTATTATGGGAATAATAATAAACTAAGACTAGTGTGAGTGATAATAGATATTCATAAGATGAATATAGTGTATAGAGATACATATTATACTCACGGGTAATATGTTAGAGAACATGTTACTGGAGACCCACTATGAGATCAAGTTCATGGTTATGTGTCACAACTGATCTTGATTATAGTAGTGTCATTAGCTGATTCCTTTGACCTGAGGTCACCATGGATTCCGGGATGAATTCATGTTGTGCTTTGACGCAGTCAAACGCTGCTTGTAACAGAGTAGTTATAAAGGCTGTGATTGGGTACGATATGACTCATGCCTTGGGATGTGAGTGACAGATATGGGATTTTGTCCCTCTCTATCAAGAGAGCGATATCACTGGGCCCCTCGATAAGTGAGACTGTTATATGCATGGCCGTGCTCAAATAATTGATAAGAGTATCAATTGATTTGTTTAAACAGTCCGCTTTGAGATCGAGAAAGCATATGATTAATTTATATAAGATTGACAAGTGTACCATGTCTTATAATTAATCATGATATCAAGAGACAAAAGGGAATATGACACATTCTATAAGTAGGTTTATTGGATTATACCAATCATATGAATTGGGTAGTCATAATGGCTTGCTAGAGTCCGCTTATGACTTATGAGGGCATTATGGTAATTTCCTCATTGCCAATTTATATGATCCTACGGGGTCACACACAAAGAGCAAAATGAGATTCACTTAATTCGGGGATAAATCATTATGAGATAATGATTTATTATTGATGAGAAATTAAATATATATAAAGATATATATTTACATGTATATGTATATACACATGAACATATTAATAAGATTAATATATTTATGGCATAAAGTATGTACATTATAATTATATTATATGGTGATATAATTAATTATAATATACATTTACGTATATGTGTATATATATATATGTATGTATGTATGTAAATATTAATAAGATTAATATAGCATAAAGTATGCTAATTATATTATATGGAGATATAATTAATTTTACATACATATGTGTATATGATGGAGAATTGACTAAGTTTAATATTAATTGAGAATTAATAAAACTTATGGGGGCTAATTTATAATTATAATTAAATATAGTATTTAATTACAATTATAAGTTAATAATAAAAGAAAAAAAAACCCTAGAAACAAAAAGTTGTTGGACGTGATACAGAGCCCCATCTCCATCAAATAGCCGAAATTTTGCTTTGGCCAAGAATGAAAAATATCAATTTTTCACCTTGTCATTCGAAGAACTGTTCTACGATCCCGGCGCTAGCACGCGGTGAGTCAATTGCTCGGTGTGGATCAACTGTAGAGGGAATCTGCTTTGGTTCCTGTATCCAATCCTGCAAAATTAAGAGGTAATTCTTTAACCCTCCTTCCAATTCAATGCAATGTACATGGGTCCTTGGTGGGGATTAATCCTTTTATTTCCGCTGCGTTTTGTTTTGTGCGATTAAATCCCCTACAACCACAATGGTCTTAGGTCTATTTTTGTGTGGCCAGTCACACGACATCATTGCATAACTTCATGTCATTTATCATTGGCGTTGTAGGGATGCCGAAGTTCGGTTGGGGTGTCACGATCCATTTCGGATTGTTACATGACATTAACATCATTGTATCATTTGAGGTGCTCCACGAGTACCGGATTATTACTCATCTAGGGGCATTTCATAACATTACTAAATCATGAAAGGCGTTCCATGAACGCCAAACTTCCGTCCGTGTCCTTACCTACACGAGACTTGTCTGTAAACATCATCTCATATCATATGCCTCAAAAGCATCAGAACTCTATCCGTGGGCTGGTCCCTGCGTGACCATTTCACTTCATCTCATAGACCTACAAGGTGTCGAAACTCTGTCCGTGTGTTGGCACACTCGTGATCATTTCATGATATACACTCGGTCCCCAAAAAGCACCGAATCCCTGTTTGTGTGGCGGTCCACACGTGGTCTTTTCGCATTATCTCTTGCATGGCACTGGGTGTTCTTCGAATGTCCGAAAAAAAAATCATCCTTATCATCATCTCCCTTGTGACATCATATATGCAACTCACCATTCATGCACACACATATCCCATCATGCATCCATGACTAAATCTTCTGTGATTTGGTGTTCTTCATGAGCATGGGCCCGTCAATGTTAATAAGTGTTCTTATCAGATCGAAAAGGAAAAGATTTCAGGAATGGCCAACCCAATGAACTTCAACTCCATAATGGATATCGTGGAGGATCATATCACCTCATCACGTTTCCGAAAGGTGGTCAGGAAGGAAGCGGCAGCAATGTTGAGAGAAGTGCTAGGAGATGATCTTAACAGAGTAGAGAGGCTGATAGTAAAGTGCACCGAATTGGAACGAGTGGCAGAACTCGAAGGGAAATGAAAAACAGGGTATTCTCAGACTCTAATTCTGATGCCAGCGAGAAACAGAATGCCCAGTTTGCTCACACTCGCCCTCGACACCTTGGAATGCCCTCTCTCCAAGATTCTGGTTTCCCAGGCCAACTGGTGAAATAGAACTGAAAAGGCCCTTTAAGACGAATGTTGGCACCGACCCCATCCCACGGTAGACCAAAAACTCACTTACCGTGGGTAGCGGAAAAGGCATTTCTCCATAGGCTGACTCATTGGGCAAGCTGTTCCTCAGATGTAGAGAGAAGGGTCTCCTGCAGATTGTTAGGCCATTTGTAGAGCCGGCAAAAGCACAAAAGAACAATTTCTGCAGCTATCATGTGTGCTGGGCCATCGGACCAATGATTGTTTTGCTTTAAGAAAGGAGATCCAGAAGCTGGTCGACGATTGGAAATTGGAAACCTCGACCTTCTCTGATAAACAACCAGGGACAATCAGGGAGCCTGCCAAGGAAATTTCTCAAATCTCCCGAGGAGAGGAATATGATGAAGAAGTTCAGAGTTTGCTTTGATAAGAGTGGGTCGAGGATGCTGAAGCTAAAATGGTGACCAATCGGAGAATAATCGGATTCTATGAGATCAATGCCTCTTGGAGTTTTCCTTTTTACAAGGGACTCATTTTGTTTATGGGATGTATTGAATTCATCGTGAATGCAATGAAAGTTATTTTCGTCTTACTTATGTGATGATTACTTGTCCATGGCATTATGCATGCGTTTGACCATCTGAAATCACATATCCAACACACATAATATCAAAATGCATGACATCATTCTGAGTATTGTGGGGAACCTAAAAGTGAACCTCGTCCTAAACGAACTCTCTCTTGAAAGGTGAGTTTGTGAGATAAATAAAATGATACGATACTACCACTTCCACTAAGGCGTCTGCTGATTTAACTCAACAATCTTTGAAAGACATTACCAATCCTGCCCCGTAGCTTCAACTTAAAAGGCACACACGATACCCAAACCATCCTAAACCGAAAAGCCCTCCTTGAGGCAAAATCAAACCAGAAAGCCCTTCTTAAGGCAAAATCAAACCAGAAAGCCCTTCTTAAGGCAAAATCAAACCAGAAAGCCCTTCTTAAGGCAAAATCAAACCAGAAAGCCCTCTTTGAGGCAAGATCAAACCAGAAAGCCCTTCTTAAGGCAAAATCAAACCAGAAAGCCCTCCTTGAGACACCCGAACCTAAAAAGCCCTCCTTGAGGCAAAACCAAATCAAAAGCCCTTCTTGAGGCACCCAAACCAAGAAAGCCCTCCTAGAGGCAAAACCGAATCAAAAGCCCTCCTTGAGGCAATCCCAAAAAAAAAAAAGTCCTCCCGGAGGCAAAAATTGATCTCATACCCCAGAAAGTACCCTATACCAAAACCCCAAAAATAAAAACTCAAACTTATCCAAAGCACCAACCATCAAGAAATTCGAGTGACCTTCACCATCCATCTTGTTGTAAAACTCTGAATCAGTCCTCGGTTGTAGTGCCTGTATAATCTTATTTGCATGAAATTCTTGGGCACATGACATTGCACATGCATTGTTCATTCAAAAAGGCATATTAAGCACAAATGACATGCATGAATTTGAATGCAGTAGGAAAACCAAAAGGTGGCTGTGGCTTTGATTTAGTTCCTTAAAAAAAAAAGGTGATCAGCGCAGACGAATAAATTTCTCTCTCATATGGCAGCTACAGTTAACACGAGAATGACTCACCATCTCAATCTCCATCGCCCCTGGATCTTTCACACCCTTTTTATGCAAAATTTGGACTTTTTCATTTTCAAACAACCTGTGAAAGATCTGGGCTCCTATATCTTCAAAGCCAAAACACTCCCCATCTTGATCTTTATCCATACGTTCAACACTCGTTACCATCCGTTCAAGCCTAAAGAATAGTCTGCTTATGATCCCCTCTATTTGCCCATGGATTCCCGGGTTTGAGGAAATGTTGGTTATGCATTCATGAATTTCACCACTAGCGTTGGGGCAACCTGGTTTTACAAACCCTTCAACAATCGTGAACGGGAAGACTTGCAAAGCCTGCTGCTACAACATCCGAAGAAAGTTGCATTTACCAACCATTTCAAGAACTCAGTCTTCGGCCACAACAGAAGTGACTGCTTACCGGTGGTTCTATCATCTTCTGGGGCTGTACTTTGAAGAATTAAAAGCCGTATTCATCTTTGAGAACTCTGCACGAGTTGGAATCTGAGGTGGATTGGAAACATGCATATGGGGTTAAACTCTTGGAAGTGGGTAATCAATTGATGCAGTTCAGTGCTCAGCTATACACTCTGACATATGTTAACAAAAAAAAATCCTCCAATGTGGAAAACCGAAAGGACATATTGGTAATTTGAAGGGGCATCAATCAAAACTAGAGCCACACTTCGGATTTTCCTAATGCATCCACATTCATTATGTCATAGATGTTTTATATTCAATTTTGATGTTCAATATGCATTCGTTAAGTCATCACATGTCAATGTCCACATACGGGTGACAGCACGCAGCGAACCATGTCTGACTCAGTGTTTTATACCCCAAATACAAACCTCTAATACTAGGGGTAGGTAAAGGCCAAACCACTTGATGTCATCAGCAACAATGTTCTCATAACTTCTGATGAACATTGTCAAGGTGTGCTTTTCAATCTCAAAACGGATCAATACAAAGAGATCAATTCGGTTGGAACGCTCGCGTAGAACTCTTGGGCCATTCCAAAAAAAATCACAAAGAGAAAATGTCTGACATGGAAAACCGAGAGGACGTGTTGGTAACAAGAAGTGGGTGATGTCTAAAGTCAGAGTCACTGTTAATTTCCCTATTATACTCATTATGATGTCGTCTTAATGATATTACGCCTGTTTGATATTCTGCTTAAACGTTCATATCGTATACATCGTGCCATTACACATAAACATTCATCAGTAAGTTGTTGCATCCAAATCCCATAATAATAAAAATGAAGTTCATGTTGTGTACAGCAATCCAATTAAAAAAAAAGTGCGCGAAACTGACCACTCTATCTAGCTCTCATCCTGTCCCTCTCCCTCCTCCTCCTCCTCAGACTCGCTCTGATGCGTAGCCCTATAGGAGTCGAAGTCCTCCAGCATCCGGGTCAGCTCAGCCTGTAGCCTGGCTGCTTCAGCTCTTATCCGATCCGCCTCCTAGGCCGAAGCCAAAGCCCTAGCCTCAAAAACAGCAGCTTGTCTGGCTTGGTCTTGGAACATCTGCACTCGGGTCTACAAAATAGCAATATAAATTAACATGCATAAATACATATATACATTCATGCATTGCATAAATCATCAGATAATGCATAAAATGCAGAATACTTACCGCCCAGATGGCATTCTCCTGAACGAGAAATGTCTCCAAGCCCAAGTGCCGATATGCCATGTCCTCCACCTGAGCCCGAGGAACCTAGAACGTACCAGATCATACCAGAAAGTCAAAAAAAAAAAAGAGAAAGAAAGAAACGTACATGGGTGGTGTCCACTGGAGCAAATGTAAGTGGCTGCTCACGGTGAACCGGCCACGACCTATAGGACTGGCTGCCGTCTAGACCTATCATGCTAAAGCCGATCCTAAGCTCGGTCATCAGATGACCCTCCACCACACCTGCAGCCGGAGAAGCCGAGGCTGCGGCGCTACCAGCATAGACAGGATGGCTTCTATCCTGAACCGGAGCATGCCCACCAATTGTGGTGATCTCAGCACCCTCGCCCGCCGGGCCGCTTGGCTGAGCAGAACTGGACCCCCTACATCTCTTGACCTACAAACAGAAAAATATTAAAAAAAAAGACGTAAATACCTGACAAGCAGGAGGAGCCATCGGTGCATCACCCGCAACGGGCAGCAGCCACTGGTGGATGAATACCAGATAATCGCCGTCCACAGTATCAGCATGGTATCCATCCCCAAAAATATCGGGATCCATAGCAGGATCAGCGAAATGGGGCCAAAAAAGTGCAAGTGGGAGAGGCGGGGGAACGAGCCGACCAGCAGGGCCATCCAAGTGGTCAGATAGACGGAGGCGCTTGCCCAAGTACCACTCCTGGGACATGGGACACTCTAAGACAAACTGCACAGATGTCTACACGAGGAGAGAAGTGGCGCCCTGACCACGTCATGGGTGCCGCTGAATCTGCAAAATACGATCAAAGAAATTCAACACAGGAAAGTAAAAGTTAAATTAAATTTTTATTACTAATGAGATTTGTTTGCTTACCCTCTGCCAGGAAGTATCTAGTAAACCCTGCTTGACCTCCCACAAGTCACGGCCGATACCCTGCCACCCCTGCATCTAGGAGCGCAGAACAATCGGCTGGTCGTCATCCTGGACATCCCTCAGCTCCGGCGGCTCTACGATGCGGTGCTCGAAGGCCCAAATCTGTAATTAACAAAAGAGTAAAAAAAAAAGAAAAGAAAAAAAAGAAAAAAAAAAGAGAGAGCGAAGGAAGAGATAATACCAGAAGGCCGAACCAGAAGCCGAGGATCTTCTACTGCCTCCCCCTAGCACATAAATCCAATCCATAGTACAGCTGCCCCAATGCAGCTCGAGCCCAATCCAAAGAAGGAAAGGCTGCCAAATCCACCAGAGTCGGCAGCAGTGTCATATTGCAAGTGCTCTGCCAGTTGGGAAATAAGGTGCAAGATAGCAAGACAAGCACATAAGCCCGAGCACACCGCTCCACGTCCTCCTCGGACAGGTTTGGGTGAACAGCCCAATAAGCCTCCACCCTGGACCATAGAATCTTCCCCTTCTCAGGGGTACAGCCGATCAATCTCCCGATATAGTCATCCACCAGCTGCTGACGGGTCAGATAGTAGTTGAACGCAATCGGGGTCCCGTCGAATCCAAACCCGGTGATAGCCACGAAGTCGGAGGGAGTGATGGTAAACTCCTGAATAGGCAGATGAAATGTGTGAGTAGTACAGAGCCACCTCTCACATAAAGCCGTCAGCAAGGCATGAGTAGTATGCCGCGTACTCGTCGGCAACGACATAATGAAGGTCTCCAGACCTAAGATCCTGACCCAGGCTCCAACAGACTCGAGAAGGTGGTCCCACCAAACCCGTGGCAATGAGAGATTCCCGCTACCGGAAGTCCTATGCTCCTACATATTTGGGAAGTATAATGCATACATATTCAATTTTTGCATAATATCAACATAATCAACATTAATTAAAAGGGGGCATGAAAAAAAAATTCTAGCTTTTAAGCTACAGTCGTACGACTGTAGCACATGTCGCACAAGCATGGCTACAGTCGCACGACTGTTCATCCCACAGTCGCACGATTGTTCATAAATTGGATGAATAGTCGCACGACTGTTCATACACCTGCGGACAGATTCCAAAATTCATGTGATTTTTGCAATTTCTAACTTGTTTTTCCTAGTTTCTTTTTCTTATTAACTACAGGGGACTCCTAACATGCATTCTACTTAATCAATCAACCCAAAAAGCAGTAAAACATGCCAAATCAGATTCAAATGCTCAAAGGGAAAAAATATTCAAAAACGCAAAATTAAAGTTCGAATTTGGGATACCAACCTATGTGGTAGACAGATTGGAGCCCATCTCCAGCAAAATCGGGATCTCCATCCTGAGTCTAATCCCTAAATGCTCCATATACCGAGGATGACCGTATCCATTCGAAACGCTCACGAAAGGGATATCATCCACGTTGTTGAGCCTCTGAATCAGGTTGCTTGAGAGTTTTCTCACTTTCTTGCCCAATTTCTTCAACATGTTTGCAAAATCTTGGGGTTAGGGATCGGTTTTGAGAGAGAGAGGGGCCTAGAATTTTTGGAAATTTTAGAAGTGGGAGAAGAAGGGGCGGAAACCGCCCCTTTAATGCTTTCTGCCAGTGAAGTACAGTCGTGCAACTGTACTTCGTCTACAGTCGTACGACTGTACTTAAATTTGAATACAATCGCACGACTGTAGCGGGAAAAAGTGAAATTTTTAATTAATTTTTCTTTATTTATTTCCTAAACCCTACTTTATCACCAAATGCTTAATTATTCCCCACGGGAAGATATTTTAGTAATTTTGCAGGGCTAACCCGTCAACGACTAATTTTTTCCAGCGACGGTCTGCCTCATCCAAGGGGCACGAAACCCGAGGAAACCGCGAAAAATTCACTGTAAGTATAATTCCACCAAATTTCATTTTCAACACATCATGTATGCCAAGTCATACCAGTCTGTCACATCCTTCATAAAATCTTAGTCCCCCCGTGACTATAAAACGGAACCAGAATTTCTGTGTCAGTCCGTTGAGTGCGCCAAGTCGCACACAGCTGTCACACCCTTCACCAAATCTCAGTCCCCCCGCGACTATAAAACGGAACCAGAATTTCCGTGTCAGTCCGTTGAGTGTGCCAAGTCGCACACGGTTGTCATACACTTCACCAAATCTCAGTCCCCCGTGACTATAAAATGGAACCAGAATTTCCGCGTCAGTCCGTTGAGTGCGCCAATTCGCACACGACTGTCACACCCTTCACCAAATCTCAGTCCCCTCGACGACTATAAAACGGAACCAGAATTTCCGTGTCAGTCAGTTGAGTGCGCCAAGTCGCACATGGCTGTCACACCCTTCACCCAATTTCATTCCACCACGACTGTAAAATGGAACCAGAATTTCCGTGTCAGTCCTTTGAGTGTGCCAAGTCGCACACGGCTGTCACTTGCTTCACAGTTTCAGTCTACATGACTATAAAAGGTAACCAGAAATGCATCTTCCCGTACTTATTCTTGATCGAAGGGGCAAAAATTTTTGTTTCAAAATTATCGGTCAAGGAATAAATACGTCCACCAATTGCACACTACAAACACCATGGCTCTGAATGGTGGGTCATACCCGGCCATCTATTCTCAAAAGTCATGTTTTTGCTAGAGTCCTCCTTATGTGAAAATGATCATAGGGAATCACTTGGCTCCAAGAATCGTATTTCCCTGGCGTCTTTCTTATGTGAAAAGGTATCATAAGAAATTGCCTATCTACCAAATGTCTCATAAAATCAACCCACAAGCCACACACGTGCACTCTACCTTCGATCCCGTGTTCTTTATCATGTACCTAAATCCGTGCAAAGAATCGGACTTTAGCCACACGAGGGGCAGCCTGTGAACACGGAATTTTCCGGGTCTCCAAAAAAAAAAGAAAAAAGAAAGCATCTTTGATTACCATGACTGTAATTACAGTCGTGGGGTTGCTACTACGGTCGTACGACTGTAACCGTATTACAGTCGTACGACTGTCAATTCAGGGGCAGGTTGCAGAACCCATACCCCCAAAATAAAAAATTGGAGAAAAGGTGGGCATTTAATGCCTCAGGATTTTCCGGGATAGGGGAGAGATAAAAGGAAGCCAGAAAGAAAGAAAAGGGGACTTTTTTGGTAGAAAGTTGAGGAAAATTTAAAGAGAGAGAAAGAAGAGAGAAGGGAGAGAAAACAAAAACCAAAAACCCATCCTTTTCTTTAATCTTTTCTTTCACAAATCCAGTGCTTTAAAGTGTAAAATGAATTAAAAATCGTAAGTTAATATCAACACGCGAAATCTAAATCATCTCTGGACAAAAACGAGCTCAAATCCGTGACTTTTCGGAGGATTTTTGGACCTCATTTGCAACGTTAACAAACCAAGGAAAAGGTGCAATTTCACGCGGATTGGTGCGTTGCCAGGGGTCAATCCTATGGTGGATGCACGCCAAAAAGTAGACACTCCTTTCCCCTTCTCTTTTTCCAGCTTTCTGGGTGATTTAGTTGATTTTTATGCATTTTTATCCAAGTTTTTGTACTTCTGTTTCTGGAAAATTAAGAACAGTCGTATGAATGTTCTTGTTGCAAAGAACAGGGCACGACTGTAATTACAGTTGTGCCATTTGATATATAGTCATACCACTGTTTTCAACTCTCTCAGTTTTAGTCATTCGTTTTAAGTTTTTTGGCGATTTCTGCCTCAGGTAAGGGCTACAGTCACACGACTGTAATTACAGTTGTACGACTGTGATTACAGTCGCACGACTGTAGTTCTTGGCCAGAAGTAGAAATCCCTAAAAATCCAAAAAAAATTCATAAAATCCCAAAAATTTCATAAAAAATCAGAAAATTCAGAAAAATTAGAAAAATCTTGAAAAATAAAAAATCATCAAAAATGAATTTTGGAGTGTGCATTCACGACCCTAGAATTATTTTTCAGTGTTTTTGCATTTAGAACAAAACCACGACGGAGACCCGGTTCTCCCAAAAACCGACCCACTTCGTATGATAAATTAAAATAAACCGGAAAAATGTTTTCAAAAACAATTTTCTCACAAAACAAAAAATACAGGGATGTTTTAAAATGATTTTCCAGGTCTAACCGGGCCGATCCGGTTACCCCCAAATGCATGACCCCGAATCCTAAAATTCCCAATTCTGTCCAATTTGAGTCCTACGTGTGGTATGCTATATATTTGTGCTAACCGTTTGTTTTGCAGCTTTAATTTCTTTATTTTTATTGTTAATGTATTTAATAGATTAAACCGTGTATATTAGGCGATTGTAATTCTTTTTTAGATTCTCGTGTATCTAGGCGTTTGTATTGTGAGGCCGAGAGTTTTTAATTTCTTTCAATTGGGTTGTAAGCCTTTTAAATATTTATTTCTTACTTTTATTCTGTATTATTATATATGCGCACTGTATGTATTAATTCAATAAAGTTTATCTTAGCAATTTAAAGTATCGTAACTAGAACATTGGCTAAAAATATTTAAATTAGACATGAAATAAGGGACTTGTCTGAACCTAGATCTCTGAAAAGTGTGGCAGTTCCCGCTTTGATTCAGCTACACTGTAATTTCCCAGTTGAGCTGAGCCGGGTGGCGACTCCTATACTTTTTATCGAGATTTAGGTCTCGATTCTTTTAAGAAACAATTAATTTTCCAAAAAATGAATTTCCAAATCAAAAACCCCACGCGAGGGAGGGTCCCACTTGAGGTCGTGGCGCCCCTTCCGAAAGGGAGTCCGGTGTCCTGTCAAAAACGCGTCGTCCGCTCACAAAAACCAAGTACTAACACAAGTTGAACCACACTGCAATGACGATGAAAATGTAAAGAAGGTGCCTGCAATGTGTCAAACATTGTTTCCTACAATAATCTCATGAGTACTAACATGATGTTGTTATGATTTATCCTTTACCTTGACCAAATTTTCAAGTCAAAATGGTGACTCTTTAACATGTGATTTGCTCTTTTTTTATGTTAACCACCTGCCAGGTAAAAAGGCCCTAATGATCAATGACACATGAGAGGTCATTAACCGGAGTTTTGGATATAACAGTTATATAGCCAGAAGTTAACTTGTACTTTGCTTACCCCTGGTCCTTCCATTCTGCTACTAATAACGTGAAGAAAATGGGACTTAATAGGGCTAAGATTAACGGAATCTTTGCTTTTATCGATTTTACTTTGACACGAACCCGAAAAAACAATTAAGTTCAGCTTTTTATGGTATTCCAAGTCGGCTAATCGCCAGGAATGGAAAGACCTTTGAGGGCAAAACATCCTACGCATTTTCCTTGATATTTGTATGTATCTACAATACTGCGGATGAACCTTCTGATCTAGCTTTCTTTTAGTAACCACTAGGATGGCCATACCTTCACATTAGGATGAGTTAAGCATGAGATGTTTGCTATGGTTCTGGGAAGAAGAAATTAAGAATTCAAGTATCCGATTAGGATGGGTTAAGCTATATACAACTTGAATATTGAGTCCCTCTTATTAGTTCAATTTCAACACAATGACAGATGAATTTTTGTTTCCTTATGCTAGCCTAGAGGATATCCATGACATCACTAACAGGGTGAATTAAAATGTGAAGACATATTCTTGAGTTTTGGCCTAGTTGTTCATTCTTTTACAAATTTTCATGTTTAAATATATGACTCAAGAGTATTGCAGACAGTGCTCGACATACTGAAGAATGCAAACACGGAAAATATGACTGAGTTCAAGGTCCGAGTCACTACCTCAGAGCGACTTGGTTTCGACCTCATAGATATTCAATCAAAGAAATTCATTAGAGTGGTTGAGTCTTTTTTGCTCTCTGCCGTGGAGATGGCTTTACAATTCAGCGTACAGCAATTCCAATTACAGTTCAGCATAGAAATTGAATCCAATCCACATCACAACAGAAAACAAAATCAAAACAATAAACCATAAAAAGGAGAAAAAAAACCTGGTGGAAAGCAATATTTGAGTGGAAGCACCTGCAATTCCAATTCCAGAAGACGAAAATCGAAGAGACCAGCAACCCCAATCAAGAAATTCACAGTGATGGAGGGGTAAATTAAATATCACGGCATTTTTTTTTATGGAGGACAAGATGGGAAATATAACTAAGACTAAAGGGTATAATTGCCCATTCAATATTTCAATCCTTCAAATCCCACCAAATCGGTGGGATTGAAAAATATGGAAAAACAGGGATTTTGGTGAATTTTGATTCACCCTCCTAAATCCCCAATTCCATCCCCTTGAAATAATTATTCCTCCCAGGCACCACTATTTGAATACCTTACCTTAGAAAAACCTTTCCAAAACCTCATCCGAGCAAAGCCTAAAATCCACCTTCAGACGCCGGCCACCTCTCTCTTTCTCTTTCGGTCTCGTTTTCGCTGGCGGTCAGTTCTGCTCTCCCCCATCTTACTCCGACCGTCAGTTTCTTTCTTCGTCGGCTTCTCCTTTCTCGGTCTCACTCTTCCTTTTTTGAGCGATTTTCGATCGTCTCCTCTCTCTTTCTCTCCTCCGATTCTGTCTGAAACCTAGGTGCGGATCCGGCGACGGCGGGAGGACTCCGTCGATTCGAATCAGAATCTTTCGATCCTCGACGCCACTGCAAACCGACTCTGTTGAATTTACCCATTAGCCATTGAGATTAAGACATCTCACTTGCCGCCGAAAATCAGTCTCTACTTCTTTCCCTTTTGTCTTCATTTTTTTGGTTGAGTATTTCCTTGTTTGATTTGTGTCTTATTTTTTACAGCTTTGGTGAGGCTAGATCGTACCCGCTCATCAGAGGCTCACCAGGAATTGTTGCAACGAAATACCATTGAAGGTACTCTCTGGCCAGTGACGCTCTTATTTTTGCGATTACATTTTTTTCTGATGTTTTCTAAACTATTGGATTATTTTGGTGATTTGTGGCCCTTTTTGATTCGGGTTTCTCTACTTACATATTTTCATTTTTTCTGGCATTGAAAACCCAGGCTTGTTCATTCTCTAACATCTCGCAACAGCCTTTCTAGCTAAGCTTGTAAACTCTCCTTTCAAATCCGTAAGATAAATGCGTGTGATTGACCATTGATTTCTATTTGGATACCAAAGATGGCTTTTACCGTTTTTCTTTTGCTTTTATCTTCTGTTTTTGTTTATGATATAGGTTTAGTCTCCTTTATGAAGACAATGCATGTTGATTCAAGCTATAGCATTAAAATGAGATATGATTATTGCATGAATTGTGTTTAGATTATTTTTTTGAGATTCTGGTTATATGTATGTGCATTTAAGAACTGGACTGGTATTGATTCTGACCTTGCATGGTTGATCAATGATACGCTATGAAATAGACTTGATTGTAGAAAAAAGAAATGCCATTATGCTCGTTGTTGTGAATTTTAGCTGTTATTGCTTGTTTAATTGGAAACTCTGATGTTGGGAATGGAATGACATCAGGTTCCGATGTGTGTGTTATTCTGTTATAATGGATTATTACATATTCCTTTTTTACTGGAGTTGATGGGAATCTCAAATAAGCTTATAAAAACAATCAAAGAAGAAAGAGCAGTAAGCAAAAAAAAGTGAAGAGATAAGTAACTAAATGCAATAAAACACAATGGATGAGTTAGCTAGATAAAACATCAATATCGTATGCATGAATCAACTCATGTATGACCACTTGATTGACCTCATAACTAATTCCTGTATACTTTTAGCTTGGTTGACCTCATTAACCCGGATAAAATCGGGTATTTACAAAACTAATTCCTGTATACTTTTAACTTATACATAGTTGAAATATATGAATGAAATTTTGAAAACTAATATTATTACTAATGCTCAAGTAAATAAATAATAATAATAATAAAATCTAGAATCAATAAATTACTAAAATTCACTTCATCTAGCATACAAAAAGAGGAAGAAAATGCAGTTACAGGAACTTTGTTCTTGATTAGTATGCATACAAAAAAAAAAAAAAAAAAAATTGTTCGAAAAATTATTTTTCCTATTTTCTTATTATTTGTGAATTAAATGGAAAATAAATAAAAAATATTTTTCTAGTGAAATATATTTCTTAGGAAAAATTAAAGAATAAAAAATGTAATAATTTTTATTATATGGATTTGAGATTAATGTTTTAAGTTCGGCCGGTCTTAATCCAAGTCTCAAATAATTTTTTTATGTGGGTTAGGTTGGGTTTAAATAATTTTTTAGGGCTTTCTACATAAAATGCATTAATATTTTCAAAAATTACATATTAGCACCACAAAAAATAAATAGTGATTGTGTTTTATGGTAAAATATAAATTACAATAATGATATGAAAATTATCTTTTTCAAGGTGTTGTCTCTTCCTCTATTTTCAAAAAATTTTTCATCTTATTCTATGATTGAACACTAATTTATTCAATTATTTTTATATCAATTTATTTTTTCATCATTTGACTTTATAATTTTCGTGTTTGTTTATCTTCGAAATAAGATCTAATATATATATATATATATATATATATATATATATATATATATATATATATCATCTTTGTTTTTAGTATTAATTTTACATACAATCTGTAAATACGGTGTATATGACGCTTTTGTACTTGTATTATATTGTTTTTCTCTTTCTTCTTCACATGTATCATTTTGATAAACCCAAATTAAATTGGTTTCTTATAAATTGAAAATATATTTCAGTAAACGACTTCTGGTCAGCATTATTTTCAAAAACTGGAGTATGGATGGTTAAACGCAGTGGATTGAACCTAAAACGGTGTACTGTAGCCCCGGAGAAGAAATAAACAGAAGCAGGGGAAGTGCAGGAGAAACTCCTCCCAAATCCCAATTACAGCCCGTAAAAGAATGGAAAACAAAACTTCCCAAAACCCTATCCGTGTCTACGGCGATGGCGTGACTGTGGAAGAATGCCAGAATATGATTCGACGAAGTCTGCGAAGTATAATTGTCTATCACCTCTGTGTTCATTCCTCCCTTTTCATAAATCTCAGTAGGGTTTAGGGTTTTCGCATTTTGGGGTAAAAAATGAATCAATAACTTGTAATGTTCATTTACTGAATTTTCCCGTGTCTTTTTGTTGGCTGTAGCTCCGATGATCAAATTCTTGAGGGAGCATTTGGAGAAAGCAGGGTGTGGAGTTGGTGAGAATTTCATTAAGGCTGTTAAGTGCGATGTACCGATTAGTGGTGGTTATAGTCCCGGTGAAGGGGTAAGAATTGTTTGTTTTATTCATAATGGAAACTTGGAGCTTTTTTTTTTTTTTTCCGTGCAATTGACAGTTAAGTTAGTGACTACATCATTTGTAGTGTTTGTTTGAAATTGAAATTGACTAATAATTAATTGAATTAATCGAACTGCCAGTGTAGAGTTTAGTTTCTCGTGATTTTCATGGTGAATTATGTAAAGGTTTTCCAGAAATTGGTGATATAGATCATAGTATTTTTCAAAGTTGGTGAGACGAAAGACACAATTGCTTGGTAATTTGGAAAACTTTTTCTATCATTGGCCATCCTGTAGTTTTTCATTTTGTTTTTTTTCCTTCCTTGAATTATATTTCTATCAATTTGTGTGCTTATGTCATCCCTTGATTTCTGGTTAAAGTTAATTTCTATTCTGATGTTTGTTTTCTGGTTTTGCCATGTAAGATAATAGTGTGCAGTAATTTCATGAACATGCAAGATGAGGTCAACCAAGTGGTTATACATGAGTTGATTCATGCATACGATGAATGCCGTGCTAAGAACTTGAACTGGTCTAATTGTGCTCATCAAGCCTGTAGTGAGGTGGGGATCATGGCTGTTACTTCCCTTTTCCAACTCTTATATGCAATTTGTGTTTGGTGTTTCTCCATTTTACTTTCATTTTGATATGTAGTTTCTGATTCTTGTATTATTTATGTGATATAGATTCGAGCCGGACATCTAAGTGGAGATTGCCATTTTAAAAGGGAATTGCTGCGCGGTTACTTGAATTTAAGAGGTCATGGACAAGTGAGCTTTTTAGACTCTATGAAAGCTTTTATTCAAGTTGAAAATCAAACTCTTGCTCAATATATTCCTGCTTTTGCTAGTTTAGTCTATAATATCCTTAATTGAAGTTTGAAAGGATTGTATCTCTTTGTAAATTGTGTGGATTAAGATTTGGTTGAGTCATGTTTGCCTCAGCATTTCTGGTCCTCAACTTTGAAATGAACCCTGCATAATGAAGTAGGGACTCTAATTAAAGGATGGGGTAATTGAATACCAGGGGACACGGTATATGAAGTTTGAACCTCCTAAGTTTCTTTTCAACTAACTCTGTTACTAGTAGAGAACTTAAGTCATTGTCTGTGTCCTTGATTTTGATCTGTCAAGGTGTGCCAAAAATAAATTGCTTGTAGTGGACAGTTTCTAGTAATATTTAGTTCATATCCTAGGTCCAATAATATTATTGAAGATCATTAACTTCAAACTAGTAATTATCATGCATTGTTATATCAGAAACTCATGTTCAAGAAGTTTTCTATTTAAAAATTTAAGACGCCTATTCTATTGAATGCATCTTAGTCCAGTGGTAAAAATATTTCTAGCTTGAAATCGGACAACCAAAGGCCATTTCACCAAGATCTTATAATTTCTAAAGTCAGTTTAATCCTTCTAGCTTATGTGTTTGTAGGATTCATTGTGGTCTTATGGTTTAATTTCTATATGCATTTCTACAAGTTATAAAGTCCCCGACTTCATTTTCAATGGGTTTTAAAGATGGAGTGATAGTTAGGTGTTGAGCCTAGAACACGGTTTCATCTCTGCAGCAGGAAGAAAAACGAATGGGCTTCATTATAATTTTAGAATAATTCTTGGTGTGGCTGTTTGTATGAGGTTGAGGTGGACAAGGAAGTATTTCTTTGCAAATTGATCTGTTTGGGAGGCCTTAACTCATGTTTCGTTTGATTTGAATGTTAAATTCTAGTCGCTCTGATATCATCCTTATTTCTGATGCATGATGCTTCATGGAAGTGGGAATAGGAAAATTTCAGTGAAAGATGACCATATATAAGCAAGATTGATGTTTTCAGGGGTGGGAATAAGATTGGATAATATAGAACTGAGTATCTTCTTGTATCCTAACTAACTAACTAAGAGGTCAGATGCTCTAAAGCACTATTTGCTGCTTGGGCTGTCAAATGTAGGGAGCTGGATTGGCCAAACAATGATTATGAACTTCGTCTTAACAGAGGGGTTCAAGAACAGAACATAGATAAAAGTGATGCATTAAATTTGATCCCTCCACGGAGACCTGGCTCTAACCTAATTTCTTTCATAATTGAGCATGAGCATAAGAACTACTGACAGCAGGTGTCCCCCTCGTTATGTATGGTTCATGTTCTTAGTACATAGTCATCGTTAGCCATTTAACATCTAGTGGCAGACAAACTTAACCTGAGGGAATTGTGCTACCAAATTTACCTTAACGGAAATTACATGTTGTACTTTTTTTAGTTCTTTACTCTTAAGTAACTTTGCTCTACTTTGACCACTTTCATGAGATCTCTAAACTTCATAAATCTTAAATTTGAAGGAATGTGTGAAAAGAAGATCAATGAAGTCGGTGATGGCCAACCCAAACTGTTCAGAAGCTGCTTCAAAGGATGCAATTGATGCCGTCTGGGATATCTGCTACAATGATACGGCGCCTTTTGATAGAGTTCCTTGAGATATGGGACTCAAAGAAAACATTGGCTTTCTTGGCTCAAGAATATACGGAACATGAACAATGCTCTCAAAAATTTTCCTTATTTTTGTTGTTGGCATGGAACAACACCACAAGGATCTTTCTATTTATGGGCATCTCTGATGTCTATTTATTCCATTGATTTATTTTCGGTTTTGAGACTGGCCAACCATAACCTGGATCTTGTAGTTCGCCTCCTCTGAGTTTAGTTTTGTATCCAGTTGGTTGGCATGAGCTGGTATATTGAATTTGAACCCAATGGGTGAGAACAATATCTGCCATCTCTCTCTCTCTCTCTCTCTCTCTCTCTCTCTCTCTCTCTCTCTCTATATATATATATATATATATATATATATATACACACTATGGATTTCCTAGGTAAAATAATGTACCTTAGCTGACCAATTGATGCGGAAGGCATACAGGTTCTTGAGGCCTTGAACGCTTGTCCAGCTTTCTCAAAACTCTACCTATTTGCTGTTGTTAGCATCAATGAGGTAATTAGTGGATATTAATCAACTATGTGAAATCGAAAGGCATGGTTAGATAACTTCGTTTCGATCTTGTTAGCTGTATAACCCAAATTTAATCAAGTAACTTAATGAGTTTGTTAAATGCAGAGGAACATCACATGATGTCGTATTTGAGTTATTATTAATATTATTGTTGTCATCATGAAGCTGCAAATTTGGGTTATATAGCTAATGTTTGAATGTTTAGTAGTTGAACCTTATTTATTGTTTTCTACAATGTAAATGGGAACAGCTTGATTAAAGTTCAGTGTGATGGACCTCGGCTCTATCCATATATATATGTTTAACCACTAGATAAATTATAATGTGGAAAGTCAAGTAAACGATAATAAAATTATTGATATGAAGGTAGCTCTGCCTGTGCTTTTGCTGCTTAAGATGGTAGTTTGGCTTTTGTTACTTTGTCATTCACGATCATTCGCTGCTACACCACCTGAGGAAGGTAGAATGCTTTTTCATAACTTCAGTTGTGGTGTGATTATATTAAGCATGGTCTTGTAAGCTCAGAAAGATTTAAGTTTTTGTGCAGGTGGAATTAGATCTCAAGACTGGAAAGTGGATGGAAGAGAAGAGAAGGCGCCGGTCCTGCTGCCTTTTTGGTGGTCTGAGGATTATTCATCACCGAAAAGGCTACAACCTGTGCACAATAACATGGACCCTTAGTGCTTCTTCTTCCTTTCATTAATAATAGATTGCTTCTTACTAGTTTGTATGGTTGGCCCCAAAATAAGAATTATCCTTTAGTATGATTGGAAGAAGATCGAGAGAGAGAGAGAGAGAGAGAGAGAGAGGCTTGTCAAATTTTAATGTTTTTAGAATTTGAGTTGTAGTTTGCTGGAAGTTTTATACAATTCAAAGCTGGCAGTAATCTGTTTTATGCTTCTACATCAAACCAAAGTAAATTCATTAGACAAACCCTGATCTCTTTCACTTGCAATCCATGAGTCGAGATTATAATTTTCAGTTGTTCTTTGTAGGCGTCATTATTGTTGTGCTTCACAAACCATGAATTCTAAGCAAAAATCCAGCCATATTTAAGACGCTCTTATGAATTTATTTCGGTGTTTTGTTGTTGTTGGCCTAATCAATTCTTATTATGCTAATCATTGATTAAGTATCGGGCCATTCGAGCCTGATCAATATTGTCATTTAGATGCGCTTTTATCTAGTGAACCGGAATCAAAATATTCATTAAAATTCAAGATACACCTATCTATCATTAATGATTATTATATTACACGCTGTAATTGAATCACATTATATTTACAGGGGTGTATTGGATTAAGACTTTTAATGATTTTTACATACTTTTAAAATCCGGAGGTATTCAATTTAGACTTTTTAGGAGTCTTTAAAAGTCATCAGGTATTCAATTATGACTTTTTAAGAGTTTTTAAAAGCCATCAGGTATTCAATTATAGATTTTTTTTACAAAATATAGCACAAAATCCTTAGAAAAAAGTCTTGCATCTATACGTAAGACTTTTATTTATCATTTATCATGAAATCCACAATAATCCGCCCTTTCTGTCTCTGGAAACGATCGACCTCCACTCTCTCCGACCTCCATAATCACCTGTCCTTTTTCATTACCCTCTCCGACTTCTATAATCACCAGCCCTTTTTCGTTCTGCAACAAGCGCGAGCTATTACCCTTTCTATCGCCAAGTTCAAGAGGTACGATTTCTTCTCCGTTTGTTTTTTCTCGTTGGTCTTAGGTTTTCCAGTGTGAAACTGGAATTGATTTTCCACTGAGATATTCATCTACTTCTTCAATTGTGGAACTTATTAATTAATTGAATCATCAATTATCGGTAATGAGAGTTATCCCTCCCTTCCCTCTGCCCCTGCGGATAGCTGCCTTTTATACTCGTCAGCTGCAGGCACAGTTTAGCTTCGTTGCTTCTTATTTCTCTTTTGGGATTGGGCAAACCATGATACTTAATTTTCTGATGTTTCAACTTACTTAATTGTGTTGATTGATGGATCTGTTTGGTCATAAGTTAAATTGTTCAACATGAATGTGTCCTACTGCTTTAGCTTTGTATTTTGAATGAGTACTACAATGCATCTTTGATCCTTGCATAAAGATTATTAGTATTTTTTAATAAGTCTATAAAAGTCTTTAAAAGGCTTTAAAAGTCTATTAAACTCTATGAAATAAACTTTTTAAAAATCATCAATACTTTAAAAAATTTTCTGCAAGATATTAAAAGTCACTGAAAGTCATTAAAGTCTATAAAAGTCATTCACTAAAAAAAAGTCTATAAAAGTCTTAATCGAATACCACCTCCTTAGTATTTTTAGAAACAGAAAACCTAACAATTTGTTTTATTAAATAATAAAATGTATTAATGTGTATTTAAGTGGATCCACTTCAGAATTAGCTTTTCTAGCCTATATGAACTCATGAAGAATTGGCATGAGCAAGGCTGAACCTGGACTGAGCTTTTTACAATTTGTCCGACCCAATAAAGTAATGATTTTTTTTATTAATGATATATTAGGTCATCTCCAAAACTTATATTTTGTTGATTGACACTTGAAGTATTTCACTCCATGTGATAATTTCCAGCTTAGCTCAGCCTGCGTTTGAAATGAAGGTTATTTTTATGTATTAAATATCCAATATCTGAATTCAACGCTTAACCCTTCCCATAAGCATAAAAATTGATATAAGAATTTTATTTTTAACTTTCTCCATTTAAAGAACAACTGGGGAATGAATTTCTTAAAATTTTGTTTAATTCATTTATAATTATAATTTGAGTAATGTAGACGGAAATTCTCACATACATGGCGGATTTCAATTCGAAATTAATGCTAAATAAACAATTTTAGTTATAGGTTTCCTGGAATGGCTTGCCCAGTGGAACAAAATTGAAATTGACATTTATATTAAAATAACCAAATGCACTATAACTTAAACATAAACATAAATACATTTCCATACGAAAAAACTAGTAATATAAATATAATATCAAATTTAACACAATTAATTTTTGAGTTAGTGAAGTGAAGATTCTAAAAGTGGAAATAAGAATACTTAAAAGAAAAATATATAAAAATAAAAAGAAAGAAAGAAAGATAGATACATCGTCAGAGGAAAATAAAAGAAAAGAAAAGAAAAGAAACATAGGAGACATCGCCGAGGACTTAACAATTAACCAAAGAAGACATAGTTTGTCACGAAACCTTGTCTCTCTTCTCCGTCGCTATGCGTTTTCTGTTTCCATTATATTTCCCCTTCCGCTCTTTCTCTTCTTCTCTGTCTTCTCCCTCCTCTCCTTCTCTTCTCTTCCATTTCTCTTCCTTCCTCATGGCTCCTATTGCTCCCACAACACACTTGTCTAGAGTCACCGTCGTCGGTAGCGGCAATTGGGGCAGTGTCGCTGCTAAGCTCATTGCCTCTAACACTCTCAACCTCACTTCTTTCCATGGTGCGTTTCTTCTTTCTGCTTGCTTATTCCAATTTCAAATTTTTAGTTTGAATTTTGAATTTTAGAAGATGACAATGGATTTGTTTTCTTTTCTCTGAAATGAACTTTTGATTAGACTTTTTTTTTCTTATTCGAGCAATTACTCGGCTAGACTATGATAAGCAAACATAGATGAATATGTGATTGTGCAAAGTTTTCATTTTTCTATTTTGTTTCTTGATTTGAATTTGTCAAATGAAACTGCAGATGAAGTGAGAATGTGGGTCTTCGAAGAGACATTACCTAGTGGTGAGAAGCTGACAGATGTCATTAATCGAACCAATGTAAGAATCTAATTAATCAGCTTCATCACACTTAGATAATGTGTTATACTTGTCTGTCTGCTATAATCTTCCTATTTTCTTTCGTAGGAAAACGTTAAGTATCTCCCTGGTATAAAGCTTGGAAAGAATGTTATTGCAGACCCTGATCTTGAAAATGCAGGTATTTGACTTCTTTCTGTGCTGAAGTTCATATTTTATACTTCACTTGCCGCTTCTTGCAAGTCTAACAAAGGAAATATGCAGTGCGGGAAGCGAATATGTTGGTATTTGTGACTCCACACCAGTTTATGGAGGGTATATGCAAGAGGCTTGTTGGTAAAGTAAAGGAAGGTGTTGAAGCTATTTCACTTATTAAAGGAATGGAGGTCAAGATGGAAGGTCCTTGCATGATCTCCAGTCTTATTTCCGAGAGTCTTGGGGTTAATTGTTGTGTGCTCATGGGGGCCAATATTGCCAATGAAGTAATTAGCCAATTTTGAGCATAATTCCACTGGAATTCATTGGATTTTATTAATGGTTTCCTTACTGTTAGATGCTGCTTTCTTCTGCAGATTGCAGTTGAGAAGTTCAGTGAGGCAACAGTTGGATACAGAGAGAACAAAGAGATTGCGGAGGAATGGGTTCGATTGTTCAGTACCCCTTACTTCATGGTCACACCGGTGAGTATAAGAAATATGATGTCTTCCTGATATCTGTGAAGCAGTTAATCATATAATCATAAGTCATTTTGTTTAATAAGTCAATGTCAGATCCTTTTCCTGCACGAATTATGATTTCGAATGTGATTTAGAAAATTGAAAAATATGATAGGTATCTTAGAAATAATAATTTTCAGTGTGCTGTATAGTGTATACATAGAGTTGATGACATTGTGCTTGACTTCATTTCACAAATGCATAGGTCCAAGACGTCGAGGGAGTTGAACTATGTGGAACCTTGAAAAATGTTGTAGCATTAGCAGCTGGTATGTAACAAGAATTTCTTCTCATTTTAGTTGCCTCATTTTGCCTTTTTCTTTTGGCAATGGAACAATTGACGTCTTTTTGGACAGGCTTTGTGGATGGTTTGGAAATGGGGAATAACACAAAGGTACATGTAGAAAGAATCATAATCAGGTTTACCAACTAATATTATTGTGTCTACTTTGCTCTGTAACTCTGTGTTACATATTAGGCTGCCATAATGAGAATCGGTCTGAGGGAGATGAGAGCCTTGTCCAAGTTGCTGTTTTCGTCTGTTAAAGATAGCACTTTCTTTGAAAGCTGTGGTGTAGCAGATCTCATCACAACATGCTGTAAGGAAGCATGTAGATTTCTTCATTGTCTGTAAAGTATACTGTTCCTTTGAAAGTAATTATATCGTCTGTCGCAGTGGGAGGAAGAAACAGAAAAGTCGCAGAGGCCTTCGCAAAGAATGGGGGAAAGAGGTGATCTTTTGACAGTTGAAGCTTTGGAAACAGAACATGTAGAATTTTATCTTAACTGTTCCATCTCTCATCTGCAGGTCTTTCGATGAGCTCGAGGCAGAAATGTTGCAGGGCCAAAAATTACAGGTACGTGCTGAATTTCCTCCAAGTCAATGTTTCAAAAGCTATGTTGATGGAGCTAATTCTGTATATGAATTGTGGTACCTACATTCTGAAGGGTGTCTCGACCGCAAGAGAGGTATACGAAGTTTTAAGTCACCGTGGATGGCTACAGTTGTTTCCACTTTTTGCAACAGTGCACGAGATTGCCATTGGTCGTCTTCCACCATCGGCCATAGTTGAATACAGCGAGCACAAGCCGAACTTTGCATTGGTAGAAGGCTCAGCACAATATTATTGACCTTTTTGGGAATGACACTGAAACTAATATATTTCACATATGAAAGGTAGTAGAGCTTTTCCTTCCCGATCACAGAAGAGAAAGGTAGGTGGAATTTTAGAGTTTTTGTTTCCTGTTGGCGATAAGTTTAGTGCCACGACAACAAGATGGGATTCACAAGGCTGAATCTGGAAGCTTCAATGTTGAAGTTGAAGGCAGTGAAAATGAAAAATTCTGCCATTGTCATACAGTCTGTTGTTTTGCTAGTAATGTATCAAAAAGTGAAGAAAAATCTTCTCATAGGGAATGGCTTGCAGGCAAAAGCATGTATCTTCCATTTAAACTAAATAACAATCTTCAGATTTTGAAGAATTTCAGTGGAAATTATGATACAACTGGTAACAAAATTTTACTCAAGTAAAATGTTGCAAAAGCGACGGAGCTTGCATTTAATAATTTAGATGCAATTCAATGACAGTTTTAAGTTGAATTAAAATTTGGTTATGTTTGTGGTCCAATGGGATGGTATTAGCTTTGACGTTTAAGCGCACTTCATTCAATTATCTGGTCCAACTATTCGATCGGAAAAGGATTCAGAAATAGAATGGTGGGCATATGCAAGGGTTGGTGATGTATGGGCTTCTGATACAGATTTGCTTCTAAACTTGGGAGAGCAATGTGATTCTTATGGGCTCAAAATGATCCAATGTCACCTCATTGTAGAAATTTTATCTCAGTGATCCAGCATCTTCCCAATAAAAAATAGTAACTATATGAGTTGATAGTATCATGTTGGTGACCTTAAAATAACGAAGGGACTTTCCGGCATGCACTTGAGCAACCTGAGAGGCTTAATGCTTCTTACTCCAGGTGAATTCACAGTTGCATAATGCAACCAATTCTTATTCTTCCATTTCCAGCTAAGAGGGAGGTCGACCAGGGTTGCTTTTCTCCTCTTCCAATCCATTAATGGATTCCTGATTCAAAATGAATGAGACTATAACAAAACAAACCATATTTTGCTTGGAAAGAGCCACTCACAGCAGACCAATGTAGGACCAAACCCTCTCATTCCATGCCCATTGTTGTTATAGAGAACACAAGCCAATAAAAAAACATATAAATTACAAAAGAAGAAAGAGAAACCTCAATTTCCACAACACAAAATACATGCATAAAATTTTATGGTTCGTTTTATGTGTCAACCAGTTCGTATTCTATCCAACCTGTCAACACTCTTCCTTGCTCTTTCGAGTTGATGATCGATGCTTTTCCGGGATTTCTCGTGGCAATCAACACTCCTTCGAGATCTTTCCATTTGATCGAATGAGAACCGTAACTTCTCTAGCTTATCAGCATGGTTGGACTGACTTTTGAGCTTTTCAAGCTTCTCTGCAATATTGGACTGATTTTTCAGTTTCTCCGGCCTGTCAGTACTGTGCCTCGGTTTCTCTCTGCGGTCTGTACTTTTCCTTGAGACCTCAAATAATACATCTGTGCTCTTCCGGGATGGCTCGAACTGATCTGTACTTCGTCTTGAACTGTATCTTTGAGATGGGGATTTTTCGACAGTCGATATGAACTTCTTTAGATGCCTGATATACTCTGGAAAGTGCTCTAAATCACAATGGTTCCCTCCTTTAAGCCATAGTGGTTCATATTTTTCTTTACATAGTTCCCAGAGCTGTTTCCCATGGGAACAATCAACAACTTCATCTGAAGTTCCCTACACATTATACACAATCAAAATATGAAACATAAGTTAAAAAAAAAAAAAAAAGAAAAGAAAAAAGACGCCAATCAAAAATTAATTTTTCAAGGATACATTCTAGCCATTAATTCCAAAATGCTGAATATTCAATCACATTTTTCAAACATTAAAGGCTCAAAATAATATATAGCCATTAATGCATACTTTGTTAGTTTGTTTTCCTAAAAAACTTTAAAAAAAAAAAAAAAAAAAAAAAAGAAAGAAGTCAACGCGCATCCCAGAAAATGGAAGTACAAGGCACGAAAGGAAAGTTTGAAAATTTGAAGTCATTCATTCTAATGTTTAATGAGTTTAATGTAAGACCAACCAAAAAACAAATAGTTAGAGCATTAAGATCTAGGACAGGACAAGATCTGCTTTATACTGTTTCTGTTTGCCAGTTCAGGGCAGTGAACACAAAACAAAAGGAGTGATGTCAGCAATGTCAGCATACAGCAATATCCCTATAAAGCCAACAAGAGGAATAGGCATGCGGACTAAACCGTTAGGTGGGTCCATATGGGATTGCTTTTCTTCAGTGTGTGAGATATGAAACTCACCCTTTCCATTTCTATTCTATAGAGCCTTTACTATTTTACTGCATAGCCTGTTGTAACAGCTGCCAATAACTCAAATTTTGGGTACAACCGTCAATCTGGATGAATGGCCGCTAAACCTAGATTGCATAATCAATTTGACCAAAAATGAACTGTAGTAATTAGTTTTGTCCATAAGTGCATTTTTGGTTAAATTAGTCCCAAAATAACACGTGACATATGATTGACGACTTTTTGAAACGTGTCAGTTTCTGACGCTGAATCGTGTCATTTGGACCAAATTAGTCCAAATGACAAGTTGAAGGACCAGCAATTATTTAAATCTGGCAGAATTTGTTACTTTCAGATCAGCAATTGTTTAGATCTGGCAGAATTTGTTATTTTCAGAACAGCAATTATTTAAATCAAGCAAAGCAAAATGACATAGTTGTATAATATGTGCATGGGTCATACCAATGCCATTGCCCTATATAAACACAGTACAAATGACCTACAAGGTCTAATTGTATAAGGTATTGAGTGCTCCAATAATTGGCAGTTGAGAATAGGAGGAGTTTGTAGACTAAATAAATTCAAACTTCCCTACAACCAGAATCAAGCCAAAATGTATCATCATGGATATCAAAAAGCTTTCTAATTTTCATCAACAGGCTTGATGAGATGAACTAAAAGTCTTTTACGTGTCAGAATTTTAACATGATATGCCTTCAATCCTTCGACATGTATTTTAATTCCATCAGCAAGAAAATTGGAAAACTAATTAAAAAAGAAAGTGGATAAGAATGTGAAGGAGGAAAATCAAGTAACTACTGTTCCACTTGTATCGTGACAGAGATTTAAATGTGTGTAGAAGTATATGAAATTATAGCACATAGGTCCATTCATTACAGGAGCATACTTACATGAATGATAAGAACAGGACAATTGACTAGTGGAATTTTGTCAATATTCTGCAAGAAGAAAAGGCAAACAACAAATTCATCAATTTCCTAGATAAAAATCTTATCCATCCATCACTTGAGCACAGAGATAAAACATTTCTATAAAAATGTTACCTTGTAAATGTCAAACCAGTAGGTGCGTTTGACAGGATACATGACTCTCAAACCTGAGAGTATGGGACTATGCAGAACAACAGCTCTTAAGTGTGGCAATCGAGCAGCTATATCTAACGTGGGGCCACTTCCAACAGATTGTCCATAAAGGATGATATCTTCCTGCTTGGTGCCATAACTTTCTTCTAGACACTTGTATGCAGCTTCAATATCTGCATATGTATTCTGCTCACTTGGCTGCAAAACAGGAACCAGGATTTAGATTAAACTTGGCTAATTTATAACCACTATAAAAAAAACTTTTTCTTTTTTTGATTATTGAGAAGTTAAGTATAGCAAACCTTTCCTGATGATTGCCCATATCCAGAATAGTCATACCTACAGAAAGTTGAAAATCATATGAGTACACACATGTGAAAATGTTTCTGACTAAAAAGATGCATTACTAAAAACTGTAGATGGGATTCTATATAAACGTGAGGGAAGGATAGAGCATCATTAGAGGCATTTAATAACAAAATATGGACCATTAACATTTGGTGTTAGCTTAAATTTAGGAACAATATGCAAATTTGGGTAACATATGGGTGAAAACAAGTAACTAACTGAACCTTTGTTGTTCCCCAGATATTTGGGTAATTAACTTCAGTTTACAGAATTCACTGGAGCTATGGTCTAATATCCAATGTTCTTGGAGTCATATAATCAAGCAATGCTATCAAAGGGACTAATAATCAACATAAACTACAATGTACCAATCATTCAAATAGTCAAGTAATCTACATGCTTTTCTCACATTGGGGGGTAGGGAGGAAAAATAAAACCAGACCTGGATAAAAAAATTAGGGCTCATCCCTAATTCAGCATGCTAATAGTTTTCATATGAACACAACTTTTTTCTAAATATATCACTTCTCCCCGGAAGAAGATTTAATAAATTTGATCTCCGATGCCAATTACCAGACTATGAAAACTAATCATAAAGGAAATATCCATTTGCAGCTAATTTAAAGGCATTTCTAACTGCCCATTTTCTTCTACTCTAGTTCAAAACCAATAACTAAAATCACCAGAAAGAACCAACGGAAAAGAAAAAAAGGGGACAGAAATGAGCAAAAAAAAAAAAGGACCAAAACCCCAGACCCCCAAAAATAGTAGCGAAGTTGCAGAAATCAGAAGCTAAAACACTTAAAATAGAGTAGCAGAATATAATTAAAATTACCCCATAAGATTAACCCTGAGGTGGATGCTCAATTCGATGAAGAGCTCATACATCTGGCCCAGATCGGCGGCGTTTCCGTGAGAGTAAAGGATAGTAGAAGTAGCCATAGGATGACGTATATACATTGCTACAATCTCGGTACCTTTCCTGGTGGACAATTTCAAGATTTCAACATTTTCACGGTGAGGGAAAGGGCTGAGAAGCAAAAGACCAGTGAGTTCATCAGTTATGAGCTTATAGGAAGGTGGGTTTGGTGGAAAGAAAGCAAATTTCGCCGCCATCGATGATGTTACCCCTCCCATCGCTTTCTAACTCGCTACTTTACTCTGTTTTCTGCTCTGTTTTTGGATGATGAAATTCTGTATTAGAAAACCTGCTGAAATCTGAAACGGAATTAGATTAAAGACATTCCAGCTTTTTGCTGTTTCCAGAAGAATAAAACTTTTTGGGGGGAGAGAGAGAGAGAGAGAGAGAGAGAGAGAGGAAGGAGGCTTTGATGGTGGTGTAATAGGTGCTTAAAGAGCATGTGTGATCTGGGGCTTGTGAATGCTTTTTCGTAAGTTTTGGGTCATAGTCGAACGATTGTCATTGTAAATTCAATATTATTATTTTGTTTTGTAGGGTCGATTGCATAACTGTACAACCAAATTTTGGTGGGTAATGAAAAATCAAAACTATTGATTTTTCCTTAAAAAAATATATATATAATGTAACATGTATCATCTTGTAAAAATAAATACCAGCAAGATGGTCATGAATGGATTAATAGAAATCAATAGGAGACTGGTGAAGAACAATTAATCCTATTTGAAGAGAATGAGGTTCATTAATAAAGAAATTTGCTGCACAATTATGCTCCTAGAAAATGAATAATTTGACGATAATACATACTAAGTGAAGTTATTAAATGAATACTTATTGTGTTTTAACTTATTGGTAATGTTACTTAAAAATTTTAATTAAATTAAAAATTCCTTTACTTTAATAACTGAAAAATAGTTTAATTTGAAATATCAAGTTAAACCCTAGAATTGATAATATTAGAAATTTTTATATAAAAATATTTTATTGTTCTGTAGTATACTGTAAAGTTTAATATCCGTAAATTCAATCTTTGAATTTTAGTATTTATCAAACCACTATTATTGTAATTTATTTGTTTGTAATTTTACTTTGGGCCGCTAACAATGAAGCACACCAATGTTCGTTCCCCCCATGTGGAAAAAGTTGATTTTGATTTTGGGATTGATGATTGATTTACAATTTTTTTTGTTTCTACATTCTTGTTTATATATATATATATATATTTATAAAAAGAGCTCTGTTTGACTAAGTAATTAAATCACCACCAATTGGTTTAAACTTTAAACTTCAAATTAACTCATCAATCAGTTGTTTGATATGCTTTAATTATTCTACTAACAGAATCTCTGCACTCCTTTTCCTGCTATTGTGGGTTCTCCTTATTTCATTCGGTCATATTACATCTTCAAGTTTGAATTTTCATTTAATATTTCCTTTTAAATAATTCCACAGTACTTTTCTTTATATATATATTTACCATTTTGGTTAGTACAACAACACCAATCTATTGTAATATTGTTGCATATATAGATAAAACTATTTATTTAATGATAACTACTGGAAAATAACAATCTACGTGTTGTGTAAGTATGAAGTTGGAATCTCACGTTAGAAAGAACTCATAGACCTATTATCTTAAAGTTATAGATTACATATAATGTCAAATGTATAAATATACTTCTTCACTTAGTTTTCATGTTTCAGGATGGAGAATCCTTTGCCACTGTTCCGGTCACGTGTCAACGGGGACAAAAGAAAAGTAGAGAACTTCCACCTTTGCAAGGAAAGGAAGATCAGCAAAATAGTAAGTATTGCGTACGCGTCGGTTTCTAGGTACACCGGTGCATATTGCCCCAGGAAAAGCAGGAAACATCATGTTAGTCAATTGCCTTAAAAAGGCTATTAGGCTTTTATTTTTTTATTATTTTTTTAGGAAGAAGAAAAATTGACGTACAATTAGGCATAAAAATGTTAAGACCACCATTAATGATGCAGTGCACGTGCATGATGCATCTCTTGGACAGAGGTAGACAGTTTAACCCAAGGTTAAAGTGAATTCTCAGCCTCTTAAATGGCTCTGCTTTATGGAACTATGCAACACCTAACTATGATTTTATTTGATTTCCAGCTCTTGTTTCCATAATAACCCACCATAATATTTTTATGCGAAATCTCCTCAAAAGTAGATTGCTACTGGCTTACATTACGCTCTCATTCAGTCAAATTTAATCATTTTCATTTAATTAGCATCTTCTCCTACAAAACTATAGCTGATTGACACTCATTTTACAACCAATTAGACCATTGTTGTGTTTAAAAATGAATAACAATATCCAATCAAAATACCTCAAGGATGAGGAGGGACTTTTAAGATCCTAGTCACCCCTCTTTAATTATTGGTGAAATTCTCGGTTCGATACGTGTCAGAAGGCGCGGAACAAAGAGTCATGACACATCCATTAAATACCAAATTAATACCATGGTACCAACTCTTTGGGACCATGTGACGCTTATTGATCCCACCCAAAGATTAAGACTTACAATATATATTTGGACGAATAATATAATTGTACTTGGTCATGGGTCTCTATATAATATAACAGGACACACTTATCAATTTATCATATAACACGTAGGTAAAATATAATATCCACATGTAACAATAAATAACATACAATATAAGATTGAATAATGTATGGAGGATGTTATTCATATACCAAAGATTAGTACGACACCAACAATATTCTTAATAATAGGTGTTATGTCGCTTGATGTTCTACCTCTAAAGAGATTGCTTCAACACGTCTAGAAAGTTTATCCTAATTCCGCTACTTATGAGGAAGAACTTAAAAAGGAATGCTATTACTAGACATGAAGCAAATTTGATGGAATATATTGAAGGGATATCTAGATTTGTGAAGAAAAATATGCTATGAGTCTCACTCATCTTCACCATATACCCTTATGGTTGAGGTGGGATGATGCGACATGTCTAAAGATGTTAACTTGATGTCTTCAATAATTCTTTCTATATTTATTGACTGTCGGTTCTTATTATCCTACCAATCAAAATCAATCTCATCTACAAAAATTTAAGCCTATGACCATCATGCTTACTGTTTTGTACACAAGAATAATAAGTCCACATTCACAAATGATTTTGATTACCATAATCCATAAGCATTTGAATAAACTCAAGTGTTTAAGAAACTCAAGAGGCTTAAACTATAAATTTCGATATCGAATCCTAATGTATACAATAAACTTTAATTGAAAGATTAACCACCTAAAGTACTAGCCCCAAGCCAATTTATTGGATCTGCTTCAAGAAAAATAAAAAATTCTTGCTTATTAGAAAATTGAAGACAGGGATACGTACACAAAGTTTTAAATAATGTATATGACGAGCATACCCAATAATTTTTGGGTGATAGAGTTTGTGCTATGTTGGTCAACAACAAGTTGTGTAATTTGACTTAATCAATTATTTAGTGGATTTGTAAGTAACACAAAAGGACAGTCACAGACAGACAGGCTCAGTGTACCCAGCTATGGTTGAATGTAACATTTGGATCATCTTTACTTCACCCTTGAGCTCAGATCCTTGCAGTTCACTTTTCAACTTTATTCGCACAATATTTATAAAATTAGTATCGAAGTATGAAAAATTCGCGAAAACACACTATAGTCATATCATGATACCAAAAAGCTACAATGAAAAGATTCCCAAACAAAACCACAATAGATAGGGTCCTGTTGATCTAACCAACTTTGGTTGCAATCATCAAGCCTCAATTATAATTTCTGGTGGCAACAATTATTCTTTCTAAATCAAAAGCATTTCAACAAAAAGAAGCTTCCATCTCCCAAAGTCAAGTGATGGGAACAAATGTCCTTACATTTTCCTTTCAATTCAATTGGATGCATGCAGCTCCCACTGATGTTATGAGAACACAAAAAATTGTTTTCATCAATGACCCACTTCCCATAATATATACGTTGAAAATAGCACAAACTAGTTGAAGTAAATATGGGGCAAAGAAATTAGGCTGCCAAGGAGCCAAAAAGCAGTCAATGTGCATCCAATACCTTTACACATAATAAACTCAAATTTTGTCGTCCTTATGTTTGAAATATCCAAGCAAAAGACAGACAGGTAGAGATTTTTCAATCTAGACTGTCTCAGTACAATTTCTGGCACAACTAGATAAACATACAGGCCATAAAGGCTCTAAATTTTAAAGAAAACTTTCTCCAACAATGGAAGACATGACCAAGATCACATGCCCAGGAACACAAAAATATATCATAGAAGGCAACCAACAGGTACAAAGTTCCATCATGCATATATCAAGTTAGGATGCAAGGAACTAATTCTATACCTTCTCAACTGATCAAGGTAGAATTATGAGGAAGTATCCTTCTAATTGCTTATTTGATGCTTCCGTACTACCCAATTCACTAACATAAACTCATTTCTGTTACCAGATTGACCAACGAATAGTGAACAAAGGGAAGCCAGAGAATTTCTGCCCGTTTTAATGATGTTACCGAGGGAAACTCAGGTTGCTGAAAATATCTCAAGCTTGACGTTGCCAGCGTACAACAAAAGAGAAAAAAGAGGCTTAGGTTAGGTTGAGAGACTGAGCTACAAAATTCACAAATTATTCTTGAATTAACTACATAAGATATTGAAGTGAAAGTAGGAAAGTTTCTTTGTCTGAAAACAGGGTGTAGCCAGCCACAGTACCAACATCTATGCCCCTGCCCCAACATAACGCAATCCATGAAGTAGCACCGTGAGAATAAACATGGAGAACCAAACATAGAAATTTTTCAGGAGTAGGAAAGAAAACTTGTACTAACATAACACTAAATGCCTTCATAAAGTTTAGAATAAGTTATGAATAGTAATAGAATTAGAAACACACCCTTTTTTGACATGCTTGTAACTGCTCTAACACTATTATCCTTTTGATCAAAAAATCAGTTTTTCTGATTCTTGAGAAACAAAGCATTAAAAGTTCAACCAAAATGATGAAGAATCTCATGACCTAATCATCTGCTAATTGGGTCAATTGACCTACTGAGCTGGCATACTGAACAAGCAAATAGAGACTCTTTGAATTCAAATTGAGCATGTTATAACATAAATTTGTACCACATTGTCTGCAATATCAATCTTTCTGTTTTTTTTTTTTTTTTTTTTTTTTCACTAATAATCCGAATGCATTGAACAAACACGCCTCGACTAATGAAAAGAAAAAAAAAAAAAAAAGCCAGGATTCCCCAAACATAAAGAAAATAAAATGTGAAACTCTTTGAGATTCATAATCATGCTGACAAGACTAAAACTTCCAAAGGAACTAAGTCAGCCCCAGAATAAGCAAAAGAACAAATAGAATAAAATGAATGCGATATTTATCTAGGTCAAACAATGTACTCTTTTGTTAGATTATCATATTTTCCAATAGCAAAATTGGTAAAACCTAATCGAATATGATAATTCAAATAGAAAAAATGGTTTCGTTTAGACTTGAGAACAAACAGAGATGTACTTCGTAAAGCTTTCAAGCTTAAATAGAACCATCAACTTTTTGTTTTTTTTTTTTTTTTTTTTTTTTTTTTTTTGGTCTTCACCGAAATCCCGAATGTGCATTGGACAAATGCACTTGGACTAATAACATGAAAAAGACAAAAAGCCAAGAATGAGATTACCTTGCGTCGAATGATTATTTATCATCAATAAGGATAAGCAAGCATAATGAGAAGAGTTGACATATTCGAGGTGCAGAATCATGTCAATAAACTAAAACTCCTAAAGCAGTAAAGTAAACCTCAGAATGAACATAACAAAACTTGGAATACAATGAATGCAAAACTAATCTAGGGCAACCAATGTACCGCTTTTGTTAGATTATCAAATTTTCCAGTAGCAAAATTGGGGTTATTGACTAAATAATGGTACAATTTTAAACTAATTACCGATTTGGGGTGAAAAGTGGGCAATTTACAAACTTGTGGTGATTTGTTTCTCATCCGCTAGTTAGACCGACGGATGAGCCCATTTTTGTCTTCCAGCACCAATCCGCTGGTCATAGTAGCGGACGAAATATTTCCGCGGTGGAGAAAAGCGGATCTGTCTGGTCCGCTAGTCACAATGGCGGACGAATATGTGCCTGCAAAGTTTCCTGCCATTCATCATACAAGCATTAAAGAACTCTGCAGAAGCCTACAAGATGGGACTTAGCATTGAAGACCGCTAATTATAATAGCGGATGAAAATGGACCGTTGATCTAACACAATCAACGGTCCATTTTTTTCTGAAACAAAATCTCCGCTATTATAAAAGGCAGACAACATGTCCGCTTTTCATAAAAGCGGACGTGGTGTCCGCTTTTCATGAAAGCGGACATGTTGCTCGTTTTCCAGCCGTTGATTTCTCTTTTGATTTTTTTTCCTTGGCATCAACGGCTGTTTGGCAGGAAGCTTTTCTGTTTATTTACTACACAACAAATGCATTCACTGACCCAAATTTAAATTACATCCTTCTATTCACCCATTTTTTTCTCCTTCTTCTTCTCTATTCATCA
Organism: Euphorbia tirucalli; assembly: GCA_039660915.1. Taxonomy (NCBI): domain Eukaryota; kingdom Viridiplantae; phylum Streptophyta; class Magnoliopsida; order Malpighiales; family Euphorbiaceae; genus Euphorbia; species Euphorbia tirucalli. Next base: position 11,638,110 of record CM077638.1, read on the forward strand.
TCTTCTTCCTCTTTTTTTCGCCCAAATTTCTGTCTTTGTTTTTTTTTTTTTAATATTTCACTTGATGGTATAAGAAGGATATTAAGGACACCAAGAATATATTTACTCAAACAATTTGTTAAAGGTTAGTATTTTAGATATAGTAAATTTATTTGTAATTTTTTATATTTTTACGATTTTTAAATAAATAGTTGTTATATTATATTGTTATTAGTAATTAATTTATTTATTGTATTGTCTAAGTAAATATATTTGTTATTTTTTGTTATGATAGGTACTAATTTGTATTTTTTAACTAAGTTGATTTTTGTTGCATTTTGTTATGGTAGCTATTAATTTAATTGTTTTTTTTTTTCAAGTTTAGAGATTTGCATTTTTATTACATATTAAGTAAATATATTTATTATAAATGTGTAATATATGATGAATATACTATATTTGTTGAAATGTGGTTGTAATTAGTAATTTGGGTACTTAAATTTGTATTATATAGTGAGGGAAAAATATTGATTAGGGGTTATGATTATATGAAAAAAAATGAAATAATCTTATGGTAGTTACTAATTTATTTGTTGCTTTATTTTTTTTATTTAAGGGATTTGTATTTTTTATCACATTTTAATATAAATTTGTAATACATGATGAATATATTATGTTTGTTGAGAGGTGGTTGTAAGTAGTAATTTGGACACTTTAATTTGTAATATATAGTTAGGGATATATTGTTTAGGACTTATCATTATATGAAAAAATTAAATAATATTATGGTAGTTAATAATTTATTTGTTAGTTATTTTTTTTACAAATTTAGGGATTTCCATTTTTATCACATGTTAAGTAAATATATATATTATAAATTTGTAATATATGATTAATTAGGGGTGAGCAAAATACGGTTAGATTAAAAAATCAAATCGAACCAAATTGAACTGAAAACTAAACAATTAAAAATATTTAAACCAAAACTAAAATGAATATACATTCGGTTTGGATTGAACCAAACCGAATCGATTCCAAACAAAATTTTCGAAATTTTAAATTAAAATAATATAATTTTATTATTATTATTATCAATAAATTATTATATATAAATTATTGTAAAAAATAGTCTATATTACATATATTATTAAAATCTTATAAATATAAATATAAATTATATAATAATATAAATATATATTAATTGTTATATCTCAACTTGATGATAATGATTAAATGGTAATTTAATCATAGAATTAATGTCTCTTTTATTTGTTTATAATTATTGACAGAATAATGTCGACTTCATTGACTATATTAATTCGTTGGGGTGGAAAAGTCATTAAGAATCAATTCGGTGTGGATTATGAAAATGGATATTCGAAAGCAATACTTTTTCCTCAACAATTCGATTTTGCATTTTTGATTGATAAACTTAGGGCTGCTATGAGATTAGGGAAAAATGAAAAAATCACGCAAGTAGAATTTCGAAACCCTGTGGCAACTTACGGTGAAACCTTAGTGTTTAGCAGTCAACAAATATGGGATGATGATGATTTAAATATAATGTTGGGCATTATCAGGAGTATTACTATAGTGTTTTGCTATGAATTATATGTAGAGTATATTCATGATCAATCCAGTATAGCACTTGATAGTGGAGCTGGGCCATCTACTTCTAAATGTCCTCAGTTAAGGGTCAGTAATTCTGCAAACACTGAGGAGGAGGCCGAGGAGGATGAGGATGAGGAGGAGGAGGAGGAGGTGGTGGAGGAGGAGGAGGAGGAGGATTCCGAGGATGAGGATGAGGATTCCGAGGATGAGGAAGAGGATTGTGAGGAGGCTGAGGAGTATGATGACGGGGGTGTAAGCATTAATGTACCCACTAATCATATTACACCTCCATCAAATACAGATGGTACTCTGGGATGCAATAATTTTGTCCCTATGTTTTTTCCAAATATGCCTCAGTATACAGAAGTTGATATTTCAAGGATGACAGTTGTCCCATATGATCAAAATGCAAATGCTATGATATGGAATTCCTCATTAGATCTTGCAGAAGGAATGCTTTTTAAATCAAGGGAAGAAGTTAAAATGGCAGCTAAGGAGTACTCAATGAGAAAGAATAGGGAGTTCAGAAGTAGAGAGACTCGGTCAAACACTATTACATTAGTTTGTCATCAATTCGATGAAGGTTGTCCGTGGAGGTTACGCGCTACTCTTAAAAAAAAGCCTCATTTTGGGAGATCACAAAATACATTGGTGAACATACTTGTCCACCTTTGACATCCCAAGATCACAGGAATCTTGACTCGGAATATATGTTGGGTATAGTTGAGGTTATAGTGCGTGAGGATCATACATTGAAGGTGAAGGCTATTGTTGCAATCATGTCTCAGAGATTCAAAATCACAATCTCTTACAGAAAGGCGTGGTATGCAAAAATGAAGGCAATTGCAAAGATATTCGGAGACTAGGAGGAGTCATATGAATATCTACGTCCGTGGATGCATGCAGCAATATATATGAACCCTGGATCAGGCTACCTGATTGAAGATTGTCCATATTATGATAATGGGCAACTGATACAAGGAGTAAGAGTGTTTGACCGTATGTTTTGGTTTTTCAAACCATGTGTTGAAGGTTTCAAACATTGTCCTCCTGTTTTGTACATTGATGGAACTTTTCTGACGGGAAAGTATAAGGGGGTATTACTCACAGCTTCAGCACTGGATGGTAACAACAATGTACTTCCTTTAGCATTTGCCCTTGTTAATGTGGAAAATAACGAAAATTGGGACTACTTCATGTGCTGTATACGAGGCATTGTTTGTCCAGACAAGCCTGATGTATGTGTAGTCACTGATAGGCATGCTGGAATCTTGTATGCAATGAGAAGTGAGTGTTGGGATGAAGCAGCTCATCGATTCTGCATACGCCATATTGCAAGCAATTACAATAAACAGTTCAAAAATACATCGATAAAGAATTTTATCATCAATGCAGGTAACCATTACTTGCTATTCTTAGTTGAGTTTTAATAACATTTCACATTGTAATAAAATCGATTCTCCTATTATTTTGTAGCATATCAAAGTCAAAAAACAAAATTCGATAAGATGATGAAGACACTGGAGGAGAAAGATCCTGAAAGTTATAAGTGGTTGGAGAAGATCCCAAAGGAGAAATGGGCTGTTTCATATGACGATGGATATCGTTGGGGCAGTATGACAACAAATATTGCTGAATCTGTTAATGCATTATTGAAAAAACCTCGAGGCATGCCTATCACAACAATGATGGAAATGATATATGTTAATATTGTTGATCTTTTTGACAAGCAAAGGAGTGCTTATCAGAGTCAAATGGATGAAGGCTTCAAATTTACTGGAAATGCAATTAAGATATTGAAGAAGAGATATGAAAATGCCAATGGTCATCATGTACGAAGGTATGATAGAAGAAGGGGTATATTCGAAATAACTACAACAAGGAGAAATTCTTCCGAGAAAGGGGGCAAGAAGCAGGTGGTTAACTTAAGTGAGAAGAGTTGCAGCTGTGGAAAGTTCCAACAGTTTAAAATTCCTTGTTCTCATGCAGTTGCAGGATGTTTAAAACACAACATTGATGCAACTCTCTTTATTGATCCTGTTTATAGAGTAGAAAATGCCATAAAATGTTGGTCCAAGTGTTTTGTCCCTTTAGGCAACCGTGACTATTGGCCAATTGCAGATGGATTACCACTTGTACCAAATCCAGAGTGGATGAGGAAAAGAGGTAGACCGAAGACATCCCGGATTCGAAATGAGATGGACTGGAAAGTTACCGAAGCTAATACATTGACTTTTTGTAGTAAATGTGGAAAATCCGGTCATAACACTAGGACATGCAAGCATGGTTGATTATTATGTATTATGTACTATTTAGTAATTTATGTTATGAATTTTGTGTACTTTGAACATTGATATGTATCGTATGATTTTTGTAATATTTTATGTCACCTGCATAATTTTCCATACTAGTTGTGTGATATGAAAACTAATTTGAATCCGTTGAAATTTGATACTTTAATAAGTCTATACATGTGAAATACTGATATAATTTTATTAATGTAGCTATGTCAGATCATATACCTCAGCGTGCTTACATAGATCCCGGGCTGATTGATCCGACTGTATTACGTCTACAGCGATCACATAGGTCGGAAGCCATTTGGTATAACCAGGTACTTCAATGAATTTGTCATACAGTAGTGTAATCAATAAAGCAGATGAGTACTCTATTTGTAATTTATTCTTCTGATCTAAGTTAGTATTCTTATTTAAAATCAGGTATGCATAGCACTGAAATACTCAAAAGTAATAGCTTTCTATAATTATAATTATTAGTTTATAATGAGTGATTGCAAAAGCTTTATATCAGCATACCCCTATTGATCGAATAGATTTAGTTTAGCTTAAATAGGTGGTTAAAAACCACAATGTATCGTAATTGTTCTTTTTGACATTACATTGGTTTGAGGTAAAAATATGTCTATATGTATATATGTATATAGTATTATTGAAATCAAACCCTTTTATTATTGAATAATAGATTGAGGGCAAATGCATTTATAATACTAGTAAATTCATACATATTGTTTTATTACATTAATTTTTTTTTTCGTATTTTAATTTGTTATATATTGATTTATTACATTGATATTTTTTTTTTAAACTTTGTATATTAGGATGACAATAATGTGCTCAATTGTAGAAGAGAAGCAGGCATTATTCGTCTTGATGTTAATGATGAGAGGCTTATTCACATATTAAGACAAACGAGATTTTATGGTTTGTCTCGATTAGGTTTTTTCCAGCTTGATCATCATCTCATCACAGCATTAGTGGAGAGATGGAGACCAGAGACACATACATTCCATCTTCCTGAGGGTGAGGCCACAATTACATTACAGGATGTGGCTATACAAACAGGATTACCAATTAATGGTAATGCATTGATTTGCCCTCTTCCCAGAAATTGGGAGGTTGAGTGTGAAAGGTTGTTAGGTATTCTTCCTCCCCGATCTGCCATTAAAAATATGTACTTGAAGCGTTCTTGGCTGGTAGAGCATTTTGATATCACCCAGATACCTGCTGATGCTGATGATATACACGTGCATATTTATTGCAATTAATTAATATGTTGTTTTGCACAAAAAGCACAGGTAGTGTCAATCTGGTGTATCTACCACTTTTAGAAAACATTAATGCAAATATAGTTGGGAAGCAGGTTGTCTAGCATTTTTGTATAGGGAGTTATGCAATGCCACAAACCCAGGCACGGCACAGATTAGTGGTGCATTATTTTTATTGCAGATTTGGGCATGGGATCAATTAAAATTTTTGTCACCTGGGTTAATGCATGGAGACATTGTGCCTGGCATACCACTTGGTCGTCGGTATATTCGAAGAACTATAATTTTATTGTATATTACAGTTACAACATTTATGATAGTATCTAATTAACTAAAATGTGACAGGTGGAGTACCCCTAGGACAACCACTGAAATAATGACACATAGTATCTCGCATATACGTTATGCGCTTGATCTTGCCGATAAGGATGCTGTAAGTCACATGGAATATTATTTTGACACATTTATAATTAATATTCTTATGTTAATTGCACTTTACTTGATTTTCAATATAAAGTAGTTGCAATTTTATTATGGTATTTGAAATATTTGCCTCATTTCAGTTTGGATCCATATGCTCCTGGAATTCATATGGCATATTATTTTGACAAATATTTATAATTGATATTCTGATCTTAATTGCACTTTATTTGATTTTCAAGATAAACTACTAGCAATTTTATTTGAATTTTATTATAAACAAGTATCGAATATATTTAATTATTAGTATTAATGGTGTATGAAATATTTGTCTTAGTTCATTTGGGATCCATACACTCCTGAGATCCGAGCAGCATTGCCAGCATATTGCTTTCAAGGTCAACAAATATGGAGAGCTGTTGTGCCACTGATATGCATGCATATTGTAGAATGGCACCAACCTGACAGGGTTCTTCGCTAATTTGGATTGAAGCAACATATTCCACGTGAACCTCGTCAGATGGATGCATTGCATTCCATTGACTTGAAAGAAGTCAAGAATGAAATTATGGCAAAACAAGCTCACTGGATTGCAATTTGGAATGATAGGGTACGCTATGTTTTCATGGCTGAACCTTCTGATGCCCCGCTCCATTATCATTCCCAATATATGGAGTGGTATAGGAACATAACAAGGAGATGGATTTCCATTCGAGGCGGTTCTCATGGTGCTTGTGTAAGAAACTGATATCTTTTGTATAATTCATTAACTTCACAATTATTTTTTTTATGCTAACAATAAATGATGTGTGCAGGTAGATGGACTCGAGAGAATGGCATTAGAGTCTGATGTGGATAACCTCCAAAATATCAGGAGGAGTATATATGGTGCACTTGGGGAAGAAAGACGTTATGTTGTTAGTGCACCACCTCAGCCAGCTACAACAGCCACGTATCCTAATGTAGAAGTGGATGAAGCTGAACCTACTAATACCACTCGTAGACGACGTCCACGTGATGCACCACGTAGGCGTGAGGTCCCACGACCACAAACCCCTTCGTGTGACATTGTTCCGCATCCAGTGACCTATCATTTACCGGGTTCATTTGAAGCAGGTACATCGCAGCCAACTCAGCCTCAAGCTTCATTCTTTGCTGGCCCGTCTGTACCAAATACTTATGAACATGGAGCATCTTCATCGGGATCATCTCAGTACGGATCGGGTGTTTCACAAAATCCTTTTTCACCTTGGACTACTCAATCACCTTGGGGTGCACACAGTATGGGTTTTCAACCACAACATTCAGTTCAATTCGGTACACCCCAAACACCTGCTAATATGATTTTTTCTACATTTACTCGGCCATCGTCGGTAGAACATTATCCAGGCTTGTCTAGTTTTCCATCTTACCAATATCAAGGTATGACACACCCTCATTTTGGAACAGCACCCACAGATCAAAACGATCCATCACTTGCACCACAGCCAGGCAGACGACAGCCTCCATGGAGAGGAAGACGTCAAAATTGATTTGTCTTCAAATTTGGTTTTATGTTTTCTTTATTTTTGTAATTACAAAACTCCAAAACTTATGGATTCGGACTTTTCATTGGTTAATCCTATTTTTTTAATTTATGAATCAATGCTCTAGTTCATATTATTACTACATAATTTTAGGTTATATATTATTACAATTAACTTTATATATACCTTCAGGTATTAAGAAAATAAAAATATTGCATAACATGATAAACAAAATTATTAAGTTCAATTAGTTTTTTTATTTATTGCTCTAAAATTTTACGATTTCATATTATTGAAAATCTGGTATTTATAAAATTTTCAATTTAATTAGTTTAGGGTTTTTACAAATTTAATAGAATGGATGAATAATAGTTATGAGTAACTATTAACTATTATTACTCTAATTATATAAAATTATATAATTCTGTATATATTTTTATTAAAAATAATTATATACATAATTCTATACAAAATTACATAATCCTACATAAAATAATTCTATTTATATAATGAGTAATATAAAAAAATTTAAACAATTGACAAACTATGAGGCCGGGTATGGGTATGGGGCGGGGTTGTGGGGAAAAATCCGCGGGCATCTTGTCCGCTGTTTACAACAGCGGACAATATGCCCGCTGTTATAACTAGCGGACATCTTGTCCGCTTTTTACAACAGCGGACAAGATGGGTGGACGCTATTATAATTAGCGGAGAATGGCTCCCCTGCCACTCCACAGCCACTTCTCAATTCATCCGCTAATATGAATAGCGGATGAACGGTGTCCGCTGTTTACACCTGCGAATGTATATGTCCGCCGGTCTAACTAGCGGATCAGACAAAAACCACCACAAATTTGTAAAATGCCCGCTTTTCACCTTAAGTGTGTATTTAGTTTGAAATAGTAGCATAATTTAGTCAATATCCCGCAAAATTGGTAAAAGCTAATCCACTTTGATATCTCGAACGGCAATATGGTTTCTTTCAGACCCAAGAACAAACAATAGGAGTACTTATTAAGCCTTCGAGCACATTTGCCATAGAGGGGTATATTATCAAGAGCTATATGCTGGTTACCACAGGAAAGAGCAAATCTAATATAACAAGCTGAAGATACATCGGACAAAATTCTAAGTTTTTCTTCTAAGCCGCTTCCTCAGCTTCTTGTACTTGTGCTTGTTCATCTTCTTCTTCCTTTTCTTTTTCACGCTATCAGCCCACATCCCGAATCCTCATTCGGCACATCTCCGATCTGCCCCATCGACATAATTGGGTGAGTAAATAACTCAAATGGATGGATCGCCGAAAACAGCAAGGAATCAAGATAGGACAAGTTCTCAGCTTTGGATGAACGCGAAATAGGAATGGCATTGACAGCATTGCTTTCAATTATTGGGCTATTATTAGGTTGGGGGATTAGTGCTGGATTTGGTGAGTATACATACGGATTTTGGAGGGAAGCTAGAATTCTAGACGGAGGCGGTGAATTTTTGAAGGGTTTTTGGAGAGTTGATAGAGCCATTGTACAGGAGAAATTGAAGGAGCAGCTCCAACTTGGGCTTCAATTAGGCTTTTTTCTGTTTAGGGAACTAGAAAGGGAACGTTTGTTTGCTGGTTCTGGATATCCTACACTACGGTTAGACGTGACTCAAGTCAATCTTGACTAAGTGCGTGCTTGAAAACTCTAATAAACATTTATGAATTTTAATTTCTATAATATAAAATTGCTATTAACTTAAAAGAAAATTTGATGGAAAATAATCAACATATGTTTCACATATGCTTTGCACTATAATAAATTTTTATCTAAATAGTTTGTATAATTTTTGATATTTTTAAATTTTGTGCTTTGTCTTATTACTCCTCAAACAATATCATTATTCAACAATTTGGTCATATTCATAATATTCAATTAAAACTTGAAATTTAATTATTTTTGTTTAAGTATTTAATGTTGAATTGAAAAAACGTCCTTACCCTGCGCCTGCGTCTAGGGTTTCTTCGTGATTACCCAGTTTCAGGGTTCCTATTCAACTTTGTGTTTCTTATCACTCGGCAATGGATTCTTCTCATGTTAACGACCTGGTTACGGATTGCCTTAATCTTTCTTTGGCTGAGGAGGACGAAACTCAGGTGGTGGTGCCAGAGGTTGAGAAATCACCAAACTACGACCTACGTTGGAGCTGTGTAGGCAGGTTTGTTACGGATAGGGAAATAAACATGGAAGGTATGAAAGTCACTCTATCGAAACTATGGAAGCCAGGGGGTGGGATGTCAATTGTGCCGTTGGAGGAAGGGAGAGTTTTATTCCAATTTAATTATATTTTTGACATCAATACTGTACTAAACGGCGGTCCGCGGTCCTTTGATAATAAACTATTAGTGCTTAGAAGGGTATCGACAATGGAGGAACTGCAAACTGTGGAAGTGAACACAGTGGCGTTCTGGGTGCAATTGCATGACTTACTTGTAGGCTTTCGAACTGAACGTGTGGTGCGATTGGAAGGCCAACGCATAGGTTTGTTTTTACGTACAGACCTAAGGGATTATATGGAAAGCTACCCAGGTTATCTTCGAGTTCAAGTCTCCTTGGATGTTCGAATTCCTCTAAAGAGGCATATGAAGATGGGCAAGTCGAACTCTGATTGGTTTTGGGTTAATTTTAAATATGAACGGTTACCACACTTCTGCTTCTACTGTGGCATGATTGGTCATAATGAGAGAGATTGTGTTGCTTTTAGAGCTTTGAATGATCCGAACCTCCCCAAGAGTTATGGTCCCTTTCTATGGGCTATTCCGCTATGATTTCAAGCAAACAGATCTCAGTGGCTTAATGACTCACCAAAATTATGCCCAAAGGATGGGGGTGAAACCAGTAATTCAGCAAGTTTTGTCAACCTACTGCAAGCTTAGGAACAGATAGCTAGACAATTGAACACAGAACAGGATGTTAGTGTGCTCATGGATCCTAAACGAAAGAGGGTGATGCAAGTGGAGCAGGAGATGGAATCGAAAAGGGAGACAGGACATGCTCCAATGGAAGTATTGATACCAAAAACTGAGATATAGGCGGGACCTATTGATCAGGCCTGCTGGAAGCCATGAATTGCTTAAGCTGGAACTGCCGAGGCCTGGGTAACCTCGCGACAGTTCGTGAGCTCAAGGAGCTTATCTATACCCATAAACCTTCCACCATATTTTTGATGGAATCAATGATTTGTAAGAATACGGTGGCAGGTGTGCAAGATCAGGTTGGTTTTCCAAATTGCTTTGTTATTGATAGTATCAATGGGGGAGGGGGTTTTGTTTTATTGTGGACGACTGATGTTCAAGTGGATATCCACAAGTTTGGGCGCAATTTTATTGATGCAGTGGTTTCTCCGGTGAATTCCGACCCTTGGCATCTGACGGGTTTTTACAGCTTTCCCCAGAGTGCTTGCAGACAATTGTCATGGCAATGTATGAAAGATTTATATAGAATTTCTTAACTTCCCTAGTGCATATTGGGTGATTTTAATGATGTGCTATATAACAATGAAAAGAGAGGAGGGGCAAGGCACTCTAGTAGATCTCTAAATGGTTTCCATGCTACCTTGGAATACTGTGGTCTAATGGAAGTTTTTATGTCGGGATACCCTTTCACATGGTTTAGAAGAAGGCAAGGTCAAGTTTTGACAGAAGAAAAGCTGGATAGGGCGTTAGCAACACAGGCTTGGCATGACCGGTTTCCTCAAGCTATTGTTCATAATATTTTTACCACTCAATCCGATCACTCAGCTCTTTTTTTTTGGAATTGAAGCCGCATAGTAGGGTGGGATCATCAGTTTTTCGTTATGAGAATGGGTGGGGATCTGAACAAGATTGCCGTGATCTAGTGGCTAGCAGGTGGTATCAGATGGGCCAAAGTTCATGCACAGCCAAACTACAGCAGTGTGCTGTAGAATTACAAGCTTGGGGACAGAATTACAAGCTGCAGTTCCATGGTAAAACCCGTCAACTGAAGAACCAGCTTGATTATTACCGTAGACAGGGGGGATATTGACTCAGCAATGAGGGTGAGCACAGAGCTGGACCAGGCTCGATTAAATCAGGAGTTATACTGGAAACAATGCTGGCTTCGCGAGGGGGACCAAAATTCACGTTTTTTTCACTCCTCTGCTTCCGAGCACCATCGTCGTAATGATTTCTCTAGACTTCGCAATGACCAAGGAGAGTGGTGTTTTTGGAACGATGGGCTTGATCAAATCATTCAGTCTCATTTTCAGAATTTGTTCACCTCGGAGGGTTGTGAAGGTTTGCATATAGTGAATTGGATTGAATCCAGAATTTCTGAGGAACAAGTCAGACTTTTGGAAGAGCCTTTCTTAAGGGAGGAAGTTAAATTAGCCTTATTCTCCATGCATCCTGATAAAGCTCCGAGTCCAGCAGCACTGGATAGTTATTGGCGATGATATTTCTCAGTTTTGTTTGCAATGCCTTCAGAGTGGTCAAATTCCAAAGCATTTGAACATGACTAACATTATCCTCCTTCTGAAGAAGAAAGTTCCTGAGTGGGTTTCAGATCTTCGGCCTATAGCCCTTTGCAACGTAATCTTCAAAGTGCTCACAAAGATGATCGCTAACAGACTAAAATTGGTGTTGGATTCGGTTGTGTCTGAGATGCAGAGTGCCTTTGTTCCAAAACGCTCCATAACAGACAATATTATGATAGCTTACAAGCTAGGCCATGCGCTAAAGTTAGGGAAAGGGGATCGGGTTAGATATGTAGCTCTTAAAGTAGACATGTCAAAAGCCTATGACAGAATTAAGTGGCCTTTTCTTTGAGAGGTGCTGTATCGGATGGGTTCCCCTGAACACTTTATTAATCTAATTATGCAGTGTGTGACGACAGTTGAGTACTAGATTCATAATAGAAATGCGTCCTTTCAACCTTTCAGTCCTCTAGAGGTCTTCAACAAGGCGATCTGTTATCACCTTATCTCTTTATTTTGTGTGTGGAAGGGTTAACAGCTCTGTTTCAGAAAGCAGAAGGGGATGGTACCATTCATGGCTGTGTAACGTGTAGGCGAGCCCCGGCCATATCACATCTCCTCTTTGCTGACGACAGTTTCTTCTTCTTTAAAGTAGAGTTACAGGAATGTGAGGAGGTTAAGAGAATATTTCTTTTGTATTAGAAAGCTTCGGGGCAAAAAATTAATTACCAAAGCTCCAAGATCATGTTCAGTAAATTTGTTGCAAGTGAGCGTCGTGAAACTATTCATAGTAGCCTTGGGGTAACTGTGGTGGATCAGCATTAGAAGTATCTTGGATTACCGTTGGTAGTGGGACGCAATAGGGGTGCTACCTTCCGATATGTGGTGGATAGACTTAAGCAAAAGCTTATAGGTTGTTGGGGTGCGAAAAAGCTATCGCAAAGTGGGAAAGAAATTTTGATTAAAGCTGTAGCGCAGTCTTTACCATCTTATATTATGCAAGTGTTTGCTTTGCCTAGATATATCTGTAGTGAGATGGAAAAAATGCTGAATCAATATTGGTGGGGTAAAGGAATCAAATGGAAAAATTCGGATAACCTTTGTGTTAGGCGTGAGGAGATTCCACGAATTCAATATGGCTTTTCTTGGTAAGCAAGCCTGGAGATTTATTACCCAACCATCAGCTCTGGTCTCTCGGCTTTATAAAGCCAAATACTTTCCAAATGTACATTTCTGCGAGGCTGCCATGGGTTGCAATCCGAGTTTTATTTGGTCTAGTATCCAGTCCACTCAAGCTTTTATCCGAGCAGGTTTGTTTCACAGGATTGGTAATGGGTGTGGTACCAAGGTTTGGGGGGATCGATGGATTCATTCTGAGACGGGCTATTTAAGTTCAATGTCGTTGATTCTGGGACTGGAGGACTGCACTGTGGACCGTCTCCGTTCAGCTTCGGGTAGTTGGGATATTGATATTTTACATGATCTATTCACTCAAAAGGATTGCCGTCATATTATGGCTATCCCTCTTTCTTTACGTGATCTTGAAGATCGTATTTGTTGGCGGTGGGACAAAAAAGGAATGTATAGTGTCAAATCGGCCTATTATAAATTGCTGAATCTCTTTCCATGACAGAGGAGGTAATTCGCTTGGCACCTTGGTTGAAATTATGGAAACTCAACTGTCCACCAAAGGTCAAAATATTCTTATGGCGTGCTGCCTGGAATCTATTACCAACAACTCAAAATCTCCATCTTCGGCATGTAAAAGTATCCAACAGATGCCCAGTCTGCAAGGAAGTGACGGAAACAGAGCTACATGCATTGGTCACCTGTCGGGTTGCTCGGCAGGTGTGGGAAGAATCCTCAATTGCAGCAGAGATTAGGCAAGTGCAAGCGGATGATTTTTGGCGGTGGTGGCAGGAGCTTGTAACCAGCTTCAGCAGTGAAGTGGCGGGCGTTGCTGCAGGTATTCTTTGGTACATGTGGTTTTGGCGGAATGAAGTTGTGTGGGAAGCGAAGTCTTTGCATCCACAGTAGATGGCACGGCATGCCCAAGCCTTAAAAAATGACTGGAGGACAGCTCAAGAGTAGCATGCTCCAGTCTGGCCGCTGGCGTCCTTTGCGACCCTTTGGCAGGCCCCCACCCTCGGCCTGAAGCTTAATTTCGATGCGGCGATTGATGGTGACACAGAGAAGGTTGGTCTGGGATGTATTCTGCGGGACAACCTGGGTAATTTTGTTGCTGCTCGGATTAGCTCATTGCCTGGTGTGCTGGATCCTACTCTTGCGGAGGCCATTTCCTATCGAGAAGCACTCAGTTGGATAAAAGAAGGAGGCTTAGAATGTGTCGAAGTGGAAGGGGATGCTCAAACTCTTATTCTTGCTCTGAATGCCAAAGATGTGGATGATTACTCTAGTTTGGGGTTGATTATTGACGATTGCTTGGATATGATCAGTTCTATACCATTTTGCTCTTTTCATTTTGTGAAGAGGGAAGCTAATAAAGTTGCTCATCACCTTGCTTAGTTTATCATTTACTGCTTGTGTAATTTCAGACGCTATCCCTTCCTCTCTTGTATACCTTTTGGCTGATGATATCAATTTTTAATGCAAAGTTTTCTTCATTAAAAAAAAGTATTTAATGTTGAAAGTTATTAAACAGTTTATAAGTAAATTTCTGTAATTTTTTTTAATTGACTGCAAAAAGTATAAAAATTGTTATTATAACTTTTGAAAGTAATAAAAAAAAATTATTGTATACGTTGCTGCTATAAAGTTGTCATTATATGTATATGCAACAAAATTTTATATAATACAAAAACGTTTCAGGATTTACAAAAGAAACGTCGAGCTTATATTGGTCATGAGTTGAAAACAGAAATTAAACTCTACGAGACATAACTTTCCATTGTTTTTTAGTGGTTTAGTGGTAAAATAGTCGGTTATTAACTGATTAGTTGTAAGTTTGAATTCTAATTCTTCGATTCAGAATAAAAGTGTTGTTTTTAAATATATATATATAACCAGTTCAAAAATATAAAAATCAAAGCAAATTAATCATGCTTTATCATCGAGAAGTATTCAACACCAAACACTATAAGAAAACAAATAGAAAGCAATTATTTCATAAATAACTTATTTACGGCATGGCTTGACATTGCCAACTCTCCGTAGCCATATATATATAACAACACGTGTAAAATATGAAAAGAAAATTAAACAATACAAACACAAAGACACAAGAACATTTAGCAATAATGCTGCAAGGAAAATGCAGCTATCAATAGCAGCAGAACCAATCAATCAATAACAATTAATATCTTATCTCCGGGATCTCCTCATGGCAGCAGCAGAAAGTGATAAATTTCTCCATGGCTCGGTGGCATTCGGGGCATTTGAGGCGTTCAGGAATTCGACCAGTGGTGCTAGAAAACTCGAACCGGCAACAAGGATGAGCAATACCATGAAGCTTATCATGATGTTCTTTGAAAGATAGATCAAAGCCTTTAACAGGAACATGTTCCTTCCACATTTCATATTCTATCAATGTTGGCAAAACTGTTGTGCTATGTCCATTCACAACTACATTTGACCCTCTGCTAAGCACTGCCCATCCGCCTTCTTTGTCGTAGCTCAGCAGTTTCTTGATTTCTTGCATCATTGGATCATGCTCGTCGATTGTCCCTAGCTGAATCTTGGAGAACAACATGCTTTCTAGCCTTGTCCAGAAAAACCATATCATTGTCATGTCTTGCCATGCATAACTAAGCTTCTCAACTGTGATTGTCCCCATCGCTCGTTGAACTTTGTCTCGTTTTGTGCTCTTCCCCACATACACCATCTCTAGTGGTATGCGTGCTGCCTGCGCGACTGATTTTGCTGTAGTTGTGAACTTCCTTATCCATTCGATATCGTCTCCTCCGTACAAGAATATGTACTTTCCTTCTTTAATCTAATTAAACACACAAAGTAACAATTAACAGTGAAATAATAAAAATACATGGCCCTAGTCTTTATAGTTAGCCGTTGTACTATATATGCTAAGTACACTCCTACTCCATGCCCAGAAGTGGACATCTAAAGCGTGCAGTTTGCATGACCAGACATGTGTGATGTGAGAGACTTAGCAGTAAAAGTAGTGTCAACTAGTTACCCAATTGAGGATAGTTGGATCAATGCCGTCGATGAGAAGCTCAAGCCTCCAAGATTCTTCTTTCCAAAGAGCTTCTTCTCTCAAGGTAGTGAAAGGGAAAGCATTGCTACCCCAAATCCACATCATGTGAAGAGCATTGGGGCATACTACTTTGCCTTGAGGATCAAGAACCACAAGAATAGGCTTGTTCCTGAAGTGCCAAACCTCTTTGATGAATCTAATCACTACTTTTTCAACCACGGTTGGATGGTGCACTGTGTACCATGGCATTGTAGCCTGCAGGGCCTCAAACTGCTTATGCATTGCATCACTATATGGCACTGTTCGATCGACAATTGGAATCCAAACCACCTCGTACTGACTCTCCAACCTTGTCGCATGGATTCTAGATTCATTATAAATCTGTTCAAGAATCGATAGCTCATCGTGGGATATGTCTAACCCCGAAATCAGCAATAGAACATTCTTCCTCCTCAACACATCAAGGCTAACCTGTTGGATTGCAATTACAATCAAACATAAAAAAAGCTTCCCTTAATTAGCTTCAAACATGTTGGTTTTAGTAACTTTTGATCACTGGGTAGAAGAACAGACCCTTCTCTTGGTGGAGCCATCAAAAAGTGGTTGAATATCATCCCTGGAATAAATCAAGGCCTTGAGGATCTTCATGTTGTCAATGTGGATCGTGTCAAAAAGATTCAAAAGCATTTGATAGGTTTCAACATTTCTCTTCTCCTCTGCACATATATACATGTATACAAATTAAGCATCACGTTATAGCTTAATTATATAATAATAAAAAAAATGTTAATTGGTAGCAAACCTATGTGTTGGTAGCAGATGGAGAGTTGCCTCTTGAGATGCTCATATATGTTTTGAAGTTTATGAGCCATGGTGGATAGCTCCCATGCCTCAGTGGTCCCAAACCTGAAAAAACATTTTTACCCGATTATGAATCTTATTCAAACTCGGAGGAACCCTTTCACAAGACTCGAACTCAAGAACTTTGTTAACGGGGAAAATGATCGCACTAATTACATTTTAGAAGGAATTGATTAAGAATGTGTAGATATGTAAACATACTCATGTCCCATAGTAGTGAGACTGTTAATCTGAGTTGCACAAGCCACAACACTCCTAATGGTCCAGTAAACAGCAGTAGGAACATGGGCAATCGCAGTAGTCAGTGCTGGAACATCCGAGGAAATGTAGAGAGATGGTAATTCCCTGAACTCAACAATGCAGTTAGTCACATCCATCATGACCTTAATCAAATTGTTAAGCGCATCAAATCTTGGCTTCAATGGGACAGTGTGTTCCAGGATGGAAGGTAACTGCTTAAGTAATGCCATTGATTTGGCAAGTGGGTTTGTGGAGTACATTTGGGCAAGCAGCCAAAACTCTCCATAATTCAAAGCAAAAGCTGCCATTGTTAACACCAACTTAGCATCCCAGGAATAGCTTGAAAGCATGTTGAATAATGAGAGAGTTGTTGCATGCGCATCTGCTCCACTCATTGCCTTGTAGGATATCTGTAACATAATTCAAATTTTTTTCTTTTAGCCCACTACCAAAAAAAAAATGTATTTAAAAAAAAAAAAAAACAAAAAAAAAAAACTCATTTATATCAATGACAACAAAATCATACCAAATTCATATAGCAGCAATATGTATCAATTATTTTATTGTTAACAAATTTATGGTAACAATTTTTTTTTTTCTTTCTGCAAATCTTGTATTTTTTTTTAAATATAGGGCAATTATCTTAATTTTTTGATTAATTGAATTGTTGTTGAGAGTTGATTAATTACCTCGCATGCAATTCTGTCAATGACAAAAGAGAGTGCTTCAAGCATTGCAATAAAATTGGCCTGACGGTTCTTGTCCTCTATTTCTTCTTGACCTTGGCCAGCCTACATTAAGTTAATTAATTAAAAGGGATCAAACAAACTTAATTAGCTTGGTTCATATTACAAATATAATTAAGTTGATAACAACAAAATTAATGTACCTTGACAATGGTGTCAGCAGGAAAGGAACTGGCACGAGTAAGAATATCTTGGACGATATTAAGAAGAGGGCGAACATCAAATTCGCGACCATCAGGAGCATGAGTTGCAAGAATTTGCTTCATCATTGAATTTTCATCGGACAATGCTAACATGTTCCGGTCACTCTTTATGAGTTGCTGTGAAGCAGAAGGAGTACTTGAGAATAACCTGGAGGCCATGGCTAATTAAATATTGAATTAAGATGAAAGATTAATGGGTTTTGGTGTGGGGGAAGAAATGGCAAATATGAGGCTAATTTATAGTGAGAAATGGAATAATTTTTAATATACACAAGTATTGAATCGACTTCTTTGCTTCCATTGAAATCAATTGAATTGAAACGTTAAAGACAATATTGTCTTTTTGTTCCATCTTTTTATAATTTTTAGAATCCAGATCTAGCTCACCACTCACGCCAGTTTAATTAGCAGTAGCACCTCCTGTAAGTATATGCCTACATATCCTAAAAATGCATATATAGTTGAATCCTGCTTCAATTCCACATATAGTTTATTATGTATCTTATTTAATTTTTTTATTAATTAAGGATTAGTTCTTAATTATTATACTTTACAATAGGAATCTATATATAGTACCCAGTATTAATGATGCATAATGATTATAAAAACAAGGCCTAATACATTCTGACCCCCTGAACCTGGCCCATAGGGTTTATTGTCCCCCTAAACTTACAAAGTATCCAGTTGTCTCTCTAAACTTTGAAAAACCAACCCAATTTGTCCCCTAAGTCTCACTAAATCAACGTTTATGACACACACGTTTTGAAAAGTCAAACATGAGACAACTAATAAATGATTGATTGACACGTGAAAGCAAGGCAGTAAACTATATCATTTTTTCAAAGTTTGGGAAGCTAACTGGACGAATTCAAAGTTCATGAGGCCACTTATGATACTAGGGACAAATTCAGATGTTTTCAGATGTATTAGGCCTAAAATGAAAGAAATTCATTTAGTAAATATGTGAAAAGTTTTAGAATTCTCTGAAGTTATATAGTCCTTAAAAATGAAAGACATAAAAGGTTAATGCAATGGGTAAAACAATATATATATATCAATGGGTTAAGAGTAAAAAAATATAATAATATTCAGGAATAAGACCTAATTCACCTGGAAAGGTATTTCCAAAAGGATAATTGTCTCACATGTATAAAGGATTGTATGACTTAAATAGGTGCCCAATTCAATCACTTTCAATTTCTTTTCGATCGGTGTAATTTTTTATGAAATTATAATCATGGGAGAAATTTCTTGGAAAATAATATAATTGAGCTAAAATAATAACGTTAAAAATAAAATTACACGATAAACATATCAAGTAATATACCAAATATGCTTATCCATTAAGGAGTCACAACGAACTTCTTGAAATACGTTAGAGGCATTTTGACCCATATCCGTTAAGGAGAGAATATACAGTAGCAGACAACATACTAAATATGCAGATATTGATGATGGCCGTCAAAGAGCGAGTGTGAGCCATGAGAAACTTGATGATTGACCAACCTCTCTCTACGTGATTTGCAAATCCTTACTTTGATTCCCCTTTTCCTACTTGTTTAAAGAATGAAGTATTTGCTTTCTCCTATTCTTTAACGTTTAAACAGGGAAAGAGTGAACATGAAAAAGATTAAAAAAAAAAAAAATGAGATTTGATTCTTTGCTTTTCTTGAAATATATATCCGCTGTAGATCAATAGAATATATGAAAAGAATTTTTCCCCAATCAGCATTATGAGATTTTCATTACGAAATCTATTAATCATCAATCATTGTTATTCCATATTAGAAATAAATATTAAAAGTTGACATATAAATGATAAAAAATTATATCTCAACATAAAAATCAATTTACAAAAATGACTGAATAAGCTTCTACATAATTATAAAAGATAAGAGAAAAAAATTAGAGATAAGATTAAGTGACAATAACGGTATGAGAGAACATGGAATGAAAAAAAAAAAAAAAAAGAGTAAATACGAAAAACTTATTTTTTTAATATTTATCAGAAACAAAAATTGAATTTGTGTTAGATGAGATTGCACAACATATATTCTAATTTATTTAATCAGATATAGGAGATCTCAATTAATACAAATAGGATTCAATTTATACCTAGACAAAAGCATGAAGGTAATTTTTGATTTGGTCCAAGTCTCTTACATGCTTTTAAGCGATAATCAATCAATAGAATCTAGTAAAACAATGCATGAGATATATACAAAATATATATGTGCCTATTATTTTATTGTTATAAAGTACAGATATACTCATATGTATATATTAGAATCTAAAACATGCAACTTAGCAATTATAAGAAGCAGCAAAAATTTTACTTTTAAACAATTAAACCAAAATAAGAACCGTCCTAATATAAGTTGTTGAGAGCTGACAACAAGAAGCTATGAATCCATCGTAAAATAATAATGGTAAAATTGATATCTTTGAAGCAATATAACACATTCTTCCGAATGATCGCTTTAGCCAACATCTGATTGGAAGGAGATGGATAAGATTTGCGACCAATAACTATAAATAAAGCAAAAAAATTTGAGAGAAGCCTTTTAAAACTAGTTGTACCACTACAACAAATCATAGTATATGTGACAATAATTTTATCATCACAAAAATTATTGTAACAAAAAGCTCATTATCCGTTACAATAAATTTTAAATTATCACAAAAATAAAATTTGTGAATTTTTTGAAAATTATCACAAGTAAATAATTGATTTTGTGACAATGATTTTCGAGTTGTAACTAAACTTTTAATGTAACGGTTATAATTGTAACAAAAAATGTAAATTATATTACAACACATTTATAATTGTCACAAAAATTAAATGTGTGACAAGTTAAAAAAAATTGTTGCAAAATAATTATTAATTTGTGACGATTGATTTTATTTGTAACTAAAATATTTTTGTTACAATTAATAATTGTAACAAAATATTTGATTTATGTGACAATATAATTACAATTGTCATAAATATTAATAGTGTGACAATTTAAAGAAATTGTCACATACTCTTTATTAATTTTGTGATGGTATTTTGATTTGAAACTAAAATTCTTTTATAACAATTAGCTATTGTAACTAAAAATAAGAGAATGTTACAATATTTTCTAAAGATGTCACACAATTAACTATTATAACCAACATTATTAGCATTTTTTAACATGTACAACAAAATAATCAAGCCAAAAAAAAAAAAGTTGGAAGAAGGTATAAATGATTCAAAGGAACTCTATCTTGGTGTTTTTAATTTTAATAAGACTATAAATTATACCAAACAAATAATTTAATGATATAATTTTTTTTTTCACGTTGGTTTACCCTCTTTCCTTTTTCACTTTGGTTTTCCCTCTTTTATTAGGTTCTTATTTAGTTTTCCCTCTTTTTTTTTCCCACCCCACAATCTCCATGGCTATAATCTTGTTGTTGTTCTACAATCAAATTAAAATTAACTTCTTATTATAATTTGCAGCAATTGTTTCTTCAACTTTTTGATTGCTAAAGATTGAAGCGGAAGCTTTTCTTTGAATTTATTCGGTAAGATTCAACTTCCAGAGCATGTATTTTTCCTCATCTCTTCCCTCTAAGGTTTCCTTAGGAGCCAGTTAGTGTTTCTATAAATTCCGGTTGACGGAATCTTAGAGCGTGAGTCACATGCTTTTCCGTCGGCGGTGGTTTGAGTCCTCTGGTTTTGCCGGATCTATTATTAATCGATCTATGGACTGCTTTTGCGATTAAAATTGAGGTTCTGTAATTTGGGAAGCTTTGTTCTTTGTTCCGAGAATGCAGTGTTATGGGGAAATCTTTGTTTGCTGCTATGGCTATTCCACCTCTGCAGCCATTTGGGTCATCGTGCTTTGGATCTCGTTTCCCCATAGAGTAGTGGTTTCTTCCTCCTTTGAAGTCTGCATTCTGAGAAGTGTTTTCTTTCTCATGTTTTGTCTTTCATGTTATGTGTTTTGGGTTTGTGTTAATTGTATTTGATTTCTTCTTTTATGTTTGTTTCAAGTTGGGCATAAAAGGTGTATTCCAGCTGTCTATACACAGCTGTATAGACACTATATAAATTGGATACAGCTTTGTATGTACTGCTGTATACTAGTCATAGGTATGGGCTTAGCTTTAGAATATTGTGTTCCTTATGTATATAAATAGATGTACCAATGAATGAATAAAATGGAATTCTATTTCCCACCATTTCTAACAGTCTTCAAATGAAAGTAACTGGTTTGTTGTGCTGTGTTAGATTAAAAGATCAAAATTTATGTTTTTAATGAATGTAACTGCTGGGGAGCTTAAATAGTTCTCATATCTTTCTCTCAATATGCTTGAGCTTTGATGTGAAATATATATTCAAGAACCCACCAAGTTGTAATAGCTAATGATCTTCTTCAATTAACAATTGGGCTTGGAAATGGCATTATTTTTCCTTCATTTCTGTTTTCCTTTGTCACTCACTTAAATTACTTTGTTTATTGAGCTGTTGCCGTCATTTTCCTTTTCTTTAGTTTTGAGTGGAATTATTGGAATTATTGGATTTAGTTTTGAGCTGTTTTCCTACTGATTTATTTTTGTTGGCTATTTCATCCCTTGTGAATCTATAAAGTTAACTGGTAAAAAACAACTGCAAGCAGCCAAATTATGTCACATTTAGCCTTTCTATTGAGAATATTACACAGATACATATACATAAATATTACAAGCTTAATTAACTGCATAATTTAGTGCTTTAGGTAATAACCATGTTTAACTTGTTGCACAAAGTCTATGTGCCACCATATAAATATTCCTATTTCTAAACAGTGTAAAGTTGATACCTCCTTTTGTCCCTTTCAACATTCTTAATTTTTATTAGCTCATCAATTACCCACTTCTGAATGTCTATATTTACTGTGGTCCTGCTTTTTTTAATTTGCAGGATAATTTTGTATTTGGCAATTAGGCAATAGTCTCACAAAAGAAGAACTAGATTCTACTACTCAAGGTACAAGTATGTTTTTATTTTAGATTAAATTCTGTTTAGTGTCTAAGTTTTTTTTTATCTAATCTATTTGATTTATATTCAGAGTTTTGGATATTTTTTTGATATTATTGCTAAAATATTTTAAATACGTTTATCAATAATTTATGTTACAAATTATGTTTAAAAATCATACTATAAATTATATTAATTTCCTTAAAAAAATTTATATTAGGAATGACTCTAGACAAAGAGTGGATGAAAATTAAGGATAGGGCTAACAAGGAATACATAGACGGCTTTGACAAATTCATAGAGTGGGCATTTAGTCATCTAGGAACAAGAAAAGAATCCGTTGTCCGTGTAATAGATGTAGAAACACTGAATTCTACAATAGAACCAACGTGCGATTTCATTTATTTGATAAGGGATTCTATGAAGGTTATAAACGTTGGACGTACCATGGTGAAGAGAGAGAGGAACCAACTAATAGTGCCCATGAAGAAACACAAAATGACTATCGTGATGAGTTCGATGAATTGATTCAAGATGCTTATGGTCACACAGATACAAATATAAGGGATACGTTAGGTTCAACTAGTGTAGATTCAATAGATTTGCATGAAGAACCGAATTTAGAAGCAAGTAAATTCTACAAACTCATTGATGATGCTAAACAAAAACTTTATGATGGATGCGATGATGAGCTTACAAATTTATCTTTTATTGTTAAATTGCTTCATAAAAAATGTCTTAATAAATGGACTGACAAATCTATGGATGCATTGCTGAAATTCCAAAAGGAAATTTTACCCAAAGATGCCTTAGTTCCTGATTCTTACTACGATGCAAAAAAAATCACAAAACAGTTGGGACTAGACTATATCAAAATATATGCTTGTCTAAATGATTGTGTCTTGTATTGGAAGGAGCATGCAAATGCTGAAGTGTGTCCTACTTGTAGTGAATCGAGATGGAAAGTAGTTGTTGATCGATATAATGAGCTCAACACAACCCATAATAGACATAAAAAAAACCCTCATAAAGTATTGTGTTACTTTCCCATTACTCCAAGACTTCAGAGACTATATATGTCTAGGAAGACTGCAAAAGATATGAGGTGGCATAAGGAGGAAAATGTTGATGATGGATTAATGAAACATCCTGCGGATTCATTGGCTTTGAAGTCTTTTGATGAAAATTATCCAACATTTGCTTCAGATCCTAGAAGTGTCAGGCTTGGATTAGCAAGTGATGGATTCAACCCGTTCGGTAATATGAGCACTTCTTATAGTGTTTGGCCTGTCGTTTTGGTTCCTTATAATTTGCCACCTTGGTTATGCATGAAACAACCTTACTTCATGATGGCATTGCTCATTCCTGGAAGAAATAGCCCGGGAAATGACATTGATGTGTATTTGCGACCATTAATCGACGAGCTTAAAAATTTATGGGAAGTTGGTGTAGATGCATATGATGCTTATTCACGTCAGAATTTCAATTTGCGTGCATCTGTTTTGTGGACTATCAATGATTTTCCTGCCTATGGAAATTTGTCAGGTTGGGTGACTAAAGGTAAGTTAGCTTGTCCTTGTTGCCATGCTGAGACTAGCTATCATTCACTACGAAGTAAGGGGGGTTATATGGGACATCGGAGATTTTTACCAGATGATCATAGATGGAGAAATGAAACGAAAGCTTTTGATGGGACTAAAGAATACAGACGTGCCCCAAAACCACTAAGTGGAGATGATGTGTTAAAGCAATTAGAAAAATTAGCACCTATTGAGTTTGGAAAAAAGACAAAAAGAAAGAAATATTGTTCTAATTGGAGTAAGAGGAGTATATTTTTTGAATTGCCATATTGGAGGACGTTGTTACTGAGACATAATCTAGATGTCATGCATATTGAAAGGAATGTCAGTGATTGTTTGTTAAGCACATTAATGGGCATGAATGGGAAAACTAAAGACACATTGAAGGCACGTTACGATCTTATGGACATGGGTATTAGGATGGAATTACATCCTTTCGAAGAAAGAGGACAACTCAGAATGCCAAACGCTATATACAATTTGTCTCCTATGGAAAAGACTAAACTTTGTGATTTTTTGAAAGAACTAAAAGTCCCTGATGGATTTGCATCAAATATCAGTCGGTGTGTGAATATTAAAGAAAGAAAGATCTCTGGTATGAAGTGTCATGATCACCATATATTTTTGCAGCGCATCCTCCCTTTTATAGCTAAGGGGTTGTTGAAAAAGGACATTTGTGAACCACTAATTGAATTAGCTATTTTCTTCAGTGAGTTGTGTTGCAAGGTCCTAGATCCATCTAAATTAGAAGAGTTAGATTCTAAAATAGCAGTTACTCTTTGCAAGTTGGAGAAGATTTTCCCACCAGCCTTTTTTGATGTTATGATCCATTTGCCTATACATTTAGCTAGAGAAGCAAAAATCGGAGGGCCAGTTCAGTATCGATGGATGTACCCAATTGAAAGGTGATGTTCGAACATCCAATTTAGATATTTTTGAATTAGTTTAACTTTTTGGTATAAATTTCATCGTTTCATGTAAATATTTATCAGATATTTACTCACGTTAAAGTCATATGTTCGTAATAATGCTCGTCCAGAAGGTTCGATAGCAGAAGGGTATATTATGGATGAATGTTTGACATTTTGCTCTCGCTACATTAATACTATGGATACCAAATTCAACAAGCTCCCCAGGAATGATGATTTTGTTGATGCTAAGCAAAGTAATTTATCAATTTTCAAGAGGAGAGGACAAGCAAAAGGATCCTCAAAGCGGTTGTATTTGAGTAAGACTGAATTCAATGAAGCAAGGATGTATATGCTCCAAAATTGTGATGAAGTTCTGCCATATATTGAGTACGTATACAATAACGATTTGCTTAAAAAATTTTGAAAACCAATAAAATTTGTAACAATTTTAAATCTGTTTTAAGCAGACAACATAAATCCCTAATAGTTGGTAGGAATGAAAAGGATATTACTGCAAAGCATAAAGCTCAATTTCCACAATGGTTTCATTCACAAGTAAGTTCAAATAAAGGTATTCTTAGTTTCTTTCTTTCACGATTATATAGGAAAGAGCCTTAAATAAGATTTATTTTTTTTTCTTTTCTTTGATAATAGGTGTCAAAATTATATAAAGATGCACTAGCTGATATTGATCTTCTCAATTTAGCTATTGGCCCACATCAACTAATCCATCGCTATGATTCTTATGTAGTCAATGGATTTAGATTTCATACAAATGCACGTGAACGCTCTTTAAAGTGCCAAAATAGTGGGATACTCGTCAAAGGAGATATTTCTACTCAATTACACGAGTATTATGGTGTATTGACAGATATTTACAAATTCTCTTTTGTTGGTGGCAATGAGGTATTTGTGTTCAAATGTCATTGGTGGGATGTTGGTCGCGATGGCGTAGGTTACAAAATTGACAAATGGGGATTTACTTATGTGAATGCTAGTCGGTCTTTGAAAACTAATGAGAATTTTATGCTAGCTGTTCAAGCTGAACAAGTATACTATGTGAAAGATATGATTAATCCTCTATGGTTAGCTGTTAATAAGCATTCTCCCAGAGATGCTTATTTCAATCCCTCATCCTTAGTTGATGATGATTTAACAGGGGATTTAGGCCCTAATGATGGAGAAGCATACCAAACCACTACAATTGCGAATGGTATCTCTTTGGATTTGGATGATGATGATTTGGATGAAGTGCTATGTAGAAATGATTTTGAAGCTCAAATTGTGAATGAAAGAACTGAAGATGTTCCCACCGAGGAAGTCTGTGAAGATGATGATACATTTTCTTTGAGTAGTGATGACAATGACGCTATAAATCTGGATCTTCATTTGGGAGAGGATGATGATGATTAGAACTTCTTTTGAGTTACATACTAAAGTTGATTTGCATGATTTTCATTT
This sequence comes from Euphorbia tirucalli, assembly GCA_039660915.1. Taxonomy (NCBI): domain Eukaryota; kingdom Viridiplantae; phylum Streptophyta; class Magnoliopsida; order Malpighiales; family Euphorbiaceae; genus Euphorbia; species Euphorbia tirucalli. The sequence goes on from CM077638.1 coordinate 11,664,847, forward strand.
TTGTTTGACATAAATTGTACACCTCTATGTTAATTATTATATATGTATGTTGGATTATTAGATTATCAAATGTGGCACTTTTTGTTCATGAATTGTGATTGCAGGTTACAAGGGTGATACTAGTTGAATAACAGATATAATCTTACTCTCAGTGAAAGAGGTCTACTTCTAGAAAGGTTATTTCCTACTTGTGAATGCTTTAAGTTCTTACAATTGTTATAATAAGTAATTTACATAATGGAATTTTTGAAATGCTTGACAGACTATGGCACAAAAAGGCTATCAAAGAAAAAGGGCAAGGGATTCAAGAATAAACAATAAGGAGGATGGAAAAAAACGAGCAGCTAATGTTAGGTTATCTGAAATTCCACTCAACCAACGTGAACTACGAATTGAAACACATCCAAGGAATGATTTTGTTGACTCTGATGAAACCGAGCCTCCCTCTCCCGAGTCTGAATTAATGTTGGATGGTTTAAACCATGCTACATCAAATGAAAATTCAGGTAATAAGTGATTGATTTGTCATATAATGACCTGTCATAGTTTGTTCACCTTGTTATATGAATTTATTATTAGAACTAAGTTCTTTTATAAAATAATAGGTATGCCAGAAAAGAAAAAGGGTCGAGGAAGATCAAAATGCATATATATTGATATGAACACAGAGGGTGGCAAGAAGATTAAGATACATATTCCAAAGCATATTGGTAGAGCAGTTGGAAAAAATGCGCGCAACATTATCAATTTCTGTGGAATGGTTGTTCGAAATGAGGCAAAGTTGAGCTATAAAAATTGGCCTACAGTGAGAAAAGAATTGGGAGATATAATGCTTGAGAAAGTTAAGGTAAATAATTTCTAAAACTATTAAAGATAAACTTAGCTGTAGATTTTTAAGTAATTTTGTTTTGGTTGATGAACACTTAGCTATATTTTTTAGGATAAGTTTGAAATGGATGAAGTTGATGATCACCTATTCAATTCATTCATATTTTGTACGATGCGGCGTCTATATCGTATATGGAAATGCAGGCTCCATAGAGAATGGTTAAATCTAGATGAGCATAAGAAAGCAAATTTTGTTCCCAAGGAAGTTGATGATGATGATTGGAGTGAAATTACCAAATATTGGGAATCTGAAGAATTGAAGGTAATTAGTTTCTATATGAATGAAAATTATGCTTACTTAGTTGCAAGAGTAAATCGTTTTTGACTTTATATTAATGTGCAGAGAGTGAGTATTAGAAATAAAGAGAATCGTGCCCATAATACCACAAAACACACATGTGGATCTGTTGCTTTTGTTGAAATAGCAGAAAAAATGGTAAGATTTTTATCTATCATTCGATGTATTTATGCATGCTAGAAAATGTGTTTGTAACATAAGTGACAATGTTAATTTTCAGAAGAATGCCACAACTGGTGAACAATTATCAGCTAATGAGTTGTGGCTTCTCCAGCATACTAAGAAGGATAGTAAAGGTGAACAAGTTTGGTCTGATCCTGCATCTGAAGAAAATTATGTAAGTTTGATGTTATTGTTTTTATTTATTTACAAACTAGCTAAGGTAGCCTTGCATAGACAATCATCATAACGAAAAGGTCTAATGTTGTATACCATGGCAAGGGTGACCTTGCCTGTGTATCAATGGAAAAGCATGTAGTTATTAAGCATAATAATCTCCATTAGTACAATTTATTTTGGAGCTTTTAACTTAATGGGAAAACAAATTAAAAAAGTAAAAGAATTCAATTACTTTACTAAGAAAATTAAATGATTCTGACATTAATAAGCATTCTTATTATATTTTTATTAATTTATGGCTCAGTATAAGCTTAAAGATCTGGTTAGACAACAAGCTGATGGTGAAATTGCTCCAATCAGTAATGACGAGATGCTAATTGAAGTACTAGGTAAGAAATCTGGATATTTTCGAGGTAAAGGTGCTGGAGTGAAGGCGCCAAGTTCAAAAGGGACATCTAGAGCGGTTAATGTTGATCAAATACGTGAAGAACTGCGTAATGAAATGCAATTGAATATTGAAAATATGGTTGAAGAAAAGCTAAATGAAGAACGAGCTAAGATGGATGAAGAACGAGCCAAGATGGCTGAAGAGCGAGCTAAGTCAGTTGAGGAAGAATGAGCTAAAATGGCTGAAGAACGAGCTCAGATGGAAAAGGAATTTCAGGAAAAGATGGATAAATATTTTCAAGAGAGGTTAAAGTCATTAAATCTGATGGTTATTCCATAATTTTCTCCGTCTATGTTGCCAGAGGACACTCCTGATTGCATCAAGGGCATAAGCCAATTATAGCGGAAAACAAATTTCACAGATTAGAAAACTATTTCTTTTTATTAAGTTGGCTTTATCTTTTCAGCACTAAATTTGTCTTGGATTTATGAGAATCTGCATGTTTAAGGATTTTCTTTGATTTATTTTTTAAGATTAGTTTTTGATATTATAGAAACATCTTTTTTAAGATTAGTTTTTTGATAATACATTACTGTTTTCCGATTACAACTCTGTTTTTGATATGTTAAGGTTATTTGATGGGTTATTTTATGAATTTCTTCAACCATATTTTTTAGGCCAATAAGTGTCATATTTTATGTTGAGGCTCATTTTTTATTAGCTCATTCATAATATGTTTAAAGTTATACGTATATTCTTTATTTTAAAAAAAAATTTTCTTATTTTGGAAGTAATATTTTTCAAATAATTATATAATTTAAGAAAACAATTACAAAAACATAGTCGGTTAATTAATATTAACTATATAATACTTTTAATGGTGATACTTTATTAGATTATTTTATATATATATATATATATATATATATATATATTATTATTATCTTATATATTTTAGAAGAAAAAGGTAAATATATTTAATAATTATTTTCAAGAGAGGTTAAAGTCATTAAATCTGATGGTTATTCCACAATTTTCTCTGTCTATATTGCTAGAGGACCCTCCTGATTGCATCAAGGGCATAAGCAAATTATAGCGAGAAACAAATTTCAAAGATATCTTTTAGAAGTACTATTTTTCAAATAATTATATAATTTAAGAAAACAATTACAAAAACATAGTTTGTTATTTAATAATAACCGTATGACACTTTTAATGGTGAGACTTTATTAGATTATTATATATATATATATATATATATATATATATATATATATATATATATATATATATATATATATATATATATATAGTGGATTATATTTTATATATTTTAGCAGAAAAAGGTTAATATATTTAATTTTAATTTTTTTTATATTGCGTATGTAAAATTGATAAAACAAATTGGTGGGAGTTAATTAGTAGTGGAGTCATTCCTCTTTTGCCCAAGCCAATCCAGCCGCTCCTTTCTCCCAGTTCCTTGCCCCTCTTCTTCTCCTCCTCTCTGCTTGTTCATTCTCGCCGTTGCCGCCCGTTTCTTTCCACACGCCGGTCGATCTTGTCGGATCGTTCACCACTCACGCCTCTCCTCTCCTGCCTCTCTTCTCCTCCCCTGCTTTTTCTTTCCCGTCTTGAGCTCCGCCGATCCAGATCTCCGTCGATCTCGAGCTCCGCCGATCCAGATCTCCGTCGATCTTGATCTCCGCCGATCTCCTGATCTTTCACGCCTCTCCTGCTTGTTCTTCTCGCCGATCTGCTGGTTGTTCTTCTCTCATTCGTCTTCGAAAGATTCTGCTTCAAGGGGTAAGTTCTTGCTCTTCCCCTTCCTTTTGTTCAAATATTCTGTTTGTTCAAACAGCAAGGTAATTTTCTGTTTACTGGATATATGGTTGGATTTTCGCCTTCAATTTGCCTCCAATTTGATCTAGCAAATTGTGAGCAAGGGTTTGTACTTCTTATTCTGGTGTTGGTATGTGTTGGATAGAGGAAATCTTATTTCCGATCGAATTTCTATTTTCTGGTGGCTGTTTTTCTATCTTTACTTGATGGCTTGATGCATTCACTAGTTATAAGGATTTTACAAGGTTGAGTTGCGATAATGCTATGAATTTTTGTCCCCCTTTTTCAATTCTGATACATATTGTCTTTGAGATTTCTAGTCGAAGAGGAGGACAAGAGAGCTTATGGAAGAGAATGTCACCCTTGGACCTTCTATAAGGGATGGAGAATATGATTTTGGGGTTGCCCACATTTTTGCTTCTTTTAATGACACATTCATTGTAAGTATTCTGGTTTACTTGTAGTTATTTGTACTTTTTGTTTCTGATCTTGGAAGTCTGTGAGCCAAGTGCTAGCTTTTCTGAATACTGGACTAGCTGGTTTGAGTTCATTTTCAACATATTTATAAAATTGCCCGATAATTTTGAATTTGGGTGTTGTAATTCTAGCATTTGAAGTTCATAGATTGTTCATTGAGATTTTGAAATTTCTTAAATATTTTAGAGTTGTAAAGGTTTCAAGGGGGTTTTAGGTGATCTATGAATGATGGAGGCAAAAGAGGAACATCATCTGTGTTTATATCCTTAATATATGCCGATTAGTTTTGTGATTCGGAGTATAATCTTTTTCTTTCTCTCTTTTTTTTTTTTAAATTTAAAAACAGGAAGAACAAAGAAAATAAGAAGAGGATAAATAATACCAGCATTGACGCACAAATGGTCATTCTCACCGGCTGAGTGGATGATACTTTTCAACGGGCCATGTATTTTTTGGCATATTATTATAAAAGATAATGGTGATGTATTATTAGAAAAGGGAATGGTAGAAGGCCTTTGTGGATGTATACGTTTTAGCACTATTGTTGAACAAGATCTATATTAATAAAATATATCTTTTTCTTATTATTTATTTTTATTTTATTTGTTTGTAAGATTTAATATATAAAAATCATTACTAATTGTTACAAATTATAAAAATTGTCGCGCCACTAATATATATTAGTTACGATAATGTTCTGTTACAAATTTGTATATGTGACAATAATATTGTTTCAAAAAAATTTTAGTATAAATTATAAGTTGTGATAGATATTTAATTGTGACAAGTTAGAATTGTAACTCCATAAATAGAGTGACAAGAAAAAAGTTGTGATTGATACTCATTAGTTACAATGGATACTTTGTCACAAATCAGCAAATGTGATAATAAATGTTGTCACACAAAGTTTTTGGTGATAATGAAAAGTTGTAATTAATATTTAACCGTAACAAGTTCAAATTATATTGTCACAAATGTACATATGTGACAATGAATATCATCACATAAACTTTTTGGATGAATATTTAACCGTAACAAGTTCGAATTATATTGTCACAAATGTACATATGTGACAATGAATATTGTCACATAAACTTTATGGTGACAATAAAAAGTTGTAATAAATATATAACCGTAACAAGTTTCAATTATAACTGTCACAAATCTGCATATGTGACAATGAACATTGTCACACATACTTTTTGGTGATAATCAAAAGTTGTAACAGATATTTAACCGTGACAATTTCAGTTATAACTATAAGTATATTGTGATAACAAAAAACTTGTAACTGATAAGAAATTGTTATAATAAAAATATTGTCATAAATATTATTATGTGACAACAGTCCGTTGTCACAGATAAATTTTTTTGTGACAACAAACTAAAGTTGTCATGTGTTTTTAGTTGAAATCTCGAGATATTACGTGACAACATGCTTTATCTGCGCCGAGTTTTTTTCTTTTTCATTACAAGAAAAGTTGTAACAAATGAAAATAACGTGACAATAAATTTCTTGTCATTAAAAATTATAATTTTTGTGACAACTTTTTATTGTCACATTTTTAAAAAACTTTTAGCAACGGAGTTTTAGGTGACAACCTCCGTGACAACTGTTTATTGTCACATATATATGTATGTGACAACTTTTTATGATAACGTGACATCTTTTGTTGTCACCAAATGCTTGATTTCTTGTAGTGTACCATCTTCCGTAAAGATGATTGGATTACTATTGCACTTGAAAACATTGATAGGAGGATGTTACCAAAAATGAAGGAATATGTGATTAACGCGTGTAACATTTGAAGAGCTTGAAACCATAATCAAAGATAGTATGATAAAAATAAATGAAAAATCTGAGATTCAAGAGAGAAAAAAAAAAAAAAACTATTACAGAGTGAAAAGACAAAACTCTCATATGGGATAAGGATGCCAGATAGAGATCCTAGGTTTTTTCTTTATTTCAAAGTTTGAGCAACAAACATGTTGAATTAAAAAATTGTTGTCAAAACCAAAAATTATTTTGATAGTTTGTAAGTTTGTACATTATTCAGAAATCATTCCAAGCTAACTGTATTCAAAAACTATTAATTAATTTTTCAATGACAAACTGCTTAAATACTTGAAAACAGCACAAAAAGTTTAAGCAAAACAATATATGACTTGTCTGCATAAAAGAAATTCAAAATATATAATATGACTTAATTGACAGCGGAAACAATAGTCCAAGTTGATTGAAAGTGATGACCTTAACAATGAGATCATCCATATTTGAAAAATAAATTAACTTATTTAATAATATAGTGAGACTGTGTTATTTTGATTATTGTAGGACGAGTTATTTGATTTGTCTGGTTTTTATTACTAATGTATCAATCTTGATGTACTCAATATTAGGAAATATATGAAATGTTTCATTATATTATAAAAAAAAGGTTGGAAATTTTTATATTTTATTATACTACTAATATATTACGATAAAATTAAATTATTTTATAAAAGAAGATAAGGTCTAACTCAATAATCGTATATAATCCGCTAGTAAAACATCACTCTCTGACTAACATGTTGAAAGTTCGAGTCACACTCTGGCTAAATAATGCATGTTTAATTAAAATTAAAAAAGTACAACACACTACAAAAAAAAAGATGGGCCACCTTCACATAATGTCTAGGCATTGGCCCTTTTAATCTCTTATTAATTGTTAAGATTAATTCAGTTTTTCGTTGATTAACAGCTAATCTACGTGGCGCCCACCTGTGATTTACCTAATACGCTCCCGTCTTTTCCCCCGAGAAATTTTATAGTAGATCAAATTTATATGAACCATTTCACTGAAAAATTAACACATAAACAATATTTATATTGGAAAAATAAAAAATACTTATGCCCTCGATCGTCATTAGCAAGATCTACAGTGAACGGTTACATGGTATAATTTCCCCTTTCCCCTCTTTCTTCCCTCCCATGGAAAAGCCGCCTCTCTCTATCTCTCACAGTCTCCATTTCCATCGCCAAACCAGGTAAATTTTCCCTCTGTAATTCTGCTCCTCTTTTGGATTTTTCAGCAATTCAATTGTGAATACTGATTCCAATAGTAAGATACTGAATATAGGTATCTTCTAAGGGAAGAGTCCGGCGACCGGGGGTGCAACGGCACACCCGTGGACCGCCTCCCTCCGCCTCTATTTCATATGAACCAGCAGTTTGATCCTTGAACTGCTGTTCGTTGCTGAAGATCAGTTTTCCTTATTACTAATAATTTATATTTTATTCCAGAGCTTTGGAACTTGTAGTTGGCTTTTACTAAGTTCGAATCATGTGGCGTTCATCAGGAATGTCTTTTCTTGTGAGTCTCTTCTCTTTTGCTAGCTTCAATTCCTGTTTCAGGTTGTTTCATTTTTCAGCTGGTTTATATTTTTTACAGGTTTCCCGATTATCTCGAGTAGGAGCTGCAAGGCTACTGACTTCTAGTTCTGGCTTTGGTGGAGTGATGCATTCTCAAACTTGTAGTGGAAATATTACAAGGTCTAAGTCACTCGTGGAGAATAAGTCGGTATTGCTTTTTCTTGTTCTCTTGTTTACTTATTCAACAAAATGGATTACATGGATGAAATATGGCTTTGTTTCAATCAGGACAAGTGAACAAGGACTGAAAGTGTTTGTATGAAAATGATGCAGGATAGAAGTGAACACGCTGCTCTTTGTCGAAAATCAGATAATGCTACATCTGCGCACGATTATAAGATCGGGCAGAATGTTTCCAGGAAGGATAAGATCAATTTCCTTCTGAACACGGTATGCATATGCAAAATTTCTAGTGTCCTTCTGGCTTTGCTACGAATTGAATTCTGGGCATAATGTTTTGTATAATTACAATGCTATAAAGTATAAACAGGTATAGTGGCTCAGTTATAATGGAAACTAATTCTTAAGCTTTTTATGCCAACTCGAGAGGTCGTACTTTAAAAACCTTTGTTAAGAAATTTCCAGCAATTTAAATTTGGCTGCATGTGGATCTGGATCATTTTTGTAAGAATTGAACGTTGAAGTTGAAAGCATGATTAAGTTGCCATTATTTTTTTGTATCTCCTTTCGAGAATGGTTTTTTTTTTTTTTGTCAGGTTCTAATTTCTGGTTTACCGTGCAAGATTATATGAGCGCATTTATAATAACTGAAAGTATCCAGTGGAAGCAAGGAATAAATTAGAGTGTGGAATACCGTAGAGTAATAGTTCTATTCCCGTCACCTGTTTGTTCCCATTAAGTTAAACAAAATAAACTATATAGAAGCAAGAGACTGAACTGATTTAGAAACTGGAACGTAATATTGGCAAGTACTTAAGTCTGATACTTGCAATAGACAAAGTTTCTGTTACATCTTTGGACATTTGTTAGTGCTCTATAGTCTATATCTTCACTGGATTGGTGTAACTGATCCAAAAATTTGCACCCAGCATGGAATGTGCATGTTGCACATGAACCATGGTGCTAAAAATTAAAATGATGCTTCTGTTTAAGATTTTATAACTTCAGGTTGGAATCTGGATAGCTTGTGAAGTTTGATTAGTATGTCTGTAGGAAACAGAGTAAGAGTTAGATCTTGGAGACAATGTAAGCTGTCATCAGCATTTTTAATACGATACGAATCCGGGGATGGCTGTTTAAAACCATTATTTGTGCCATGGTGCTAAAAATTAAAATGATGCTTCTGTTTAAGATTTTATAACTTCAGGTTGGAATCTGGATAGCTTGTGAAGTTTCATTAGTATGTCTGTAGGAAACAGAGTAAGAGTTAGATCTTGGAGAAAATGTAAGCAGTCATCAGCATTTTTAATATGATACGAATCTGGGGATGGCTGTTTAAAACCATTATTTGTGCCTTTGATTGAATATCACTTTTACTTTTTATTGCTTTGATGACTCTCATTTGTCTCTTTTTGTCGCTAAATTCTGTTTTTACTCTATATACATGCATGTTGTGAGCATGGATTAAAACTTTGATGTCAAGGAATGTAATGGTTGATCTTTGAATTAATTTGGGATGATGTAAGCCAGCTCTCTATCAAAGTATTATTTATGATGCATGTACCATAGTCCGTATCTAATTTGTTTATACCTTCTCTAAGTGATCTTTGGTTTTAGAAATTAGAGTTCTTTCAAAGGGCCTCTTTTTTCTATTTTCTCTTTCTTCATAATTACAAGTCTTCCTAGAGGTTGCTGCATAACACTTCAATGACCCCTATGAATTTGCGAATTCTATTCCATCATTTGCAAATATTTATAGATTATATTACGCATGGCAGTATGCATTTCTTTTTCATACTACCATTTCAGACTTTACTCTATATACTTATGATGTACAATTCTTTTAGCTGGTGTGTAGACTGCTGCTTGATTGCATAATTAACTTATAGAGAAAACTTTCGGGTGATGCATGAACTAGGTTTCTGTTTTTACGAGGTTTATCACACTTCTCTGATAAATTCATAGATTTTCTTAACTATTTACGTTCTGAGGTTTTCTTAATCATAAGCTGATAAATGAACATGTTGCTATATATATATATATATATATATATAATCTTTTTTGGATTACATTGTGCTCAGATGGTTTTAGATAACTGATGAAAACGTTTATCTATGCAGCTTCTTGATCTAAAGGACAGTAAAGAAGCTGTTTATGGTGCTCTTGATGCATGGGTTGCTTGGGAGCATAATTTCCCTATTGCATCACTCAAGAGTGTTTTAATCACTCTTGAAAAGGAACAGCAGTGGCACAAAGTTATTCAGGTCTCTCTCTCTCTCTACTTCAGTATGTGAGCAGAATATTCAGTGCAAATATTGTGTTTTTTAAATAATAATAGAACTTTTTGGAGAGAAAATATAGAGATAAAAGCATTGAAAATAAGGTAATTGAAAATAAGGTAATCTTCTAAACTATCCAATCAAAAGCAAAATGTAGTATGGGAAATAAAAAGAGAACCGATAAAAGAGAAAGGAATTGCTGTCCATTCATTCTGAACAATGCTTGAAGATACACGAGGGCTCAAAGAGCATGATCCATCAAACAAGAAGCTACAACCTTCTTGTTCTGTGCTAATTGAAAAGGTAAAAAAACTGAGTCTGCTGATGGCTGCTCTTCGATGTGTGGCGTTTGTTGCTTCGATCTATTGTCTTTGGATTGAATGGAATTGTTTGATTTTTCAACATATTCATCCGGATGTGAATATAGTTATCCAACGAATTAGGTTTAGTGGTTGAGATTCCAGTATAGCTCCTCAAGTTTGGATTGGTCCCTTTTAATGTAATTGGTTTTTGTGTTTTGCAGTGCTCCTTTTGGTAATAAAATTTGCTTGTTACCAAAAAAAAAAAAAAAATTATTGGGTCTGAAAATTAATGCAATTCCTCTGGATCCATCTACACCATAAAACGAAGAAAAACACTAGTTAAGATTTCGCTAACTCCCTATTTTGCAACCAAAGGTATTTTTCTAAATTTATGCGGCAAAAATATCGTGGGTAAGAAGTAGGAACCTGAATATTTCCAATCAATATTAGACAGCAGCAAGAATTATTGTGGCTGAACCATATATAATTAAATTGTCATGGGAAATCATGGTATAATTTTGAAGTCCTAATTGATGCACCTCACGGCTTGCTTATCAAAGAGAGTTTGAACATGGGAAATTTTGAAACAAAAAATGTATTGCTGGCAGAATTTTATGGTTTGGGGGGCCTTATACATGACATCCAACATTCTTTACAACAGAATTGTTGGCAATGAAAGGAGAATGAGCCAATGAGGGGAAAATGGGAGAAGGTAATACCTAAGCACACGTGGCTCTCACGTCTGAACTACAGAATAGTTTAAAAGCATAATGTATATACATGCATAATCCTATTCTTGTTAAATTTTAATCCTAATTAGGAAAATCCTTAACCAGCACCATATAGGAATGTGTGCATTTATATAATCCTAAGGAAATATATTCTTACATAAAGAAAGTCTTCTTTATTTTTAGATAGATTGTTAACCTTTTAAATACCGGTACAAGGGGTATATCTAAAAAGTTCCTCAATTATCTTATAGATAGTGTGATGATATAAGAAATTGGCTGGATCAATTACCTCATGGTCTAAGGATGTGAAAAATATATTCTAGAATAAAAATAGGAACAGATGGTGGGTTTTTTTAGCTGGTGTTAATTAGGAGTGTGGTAGGCTGGTGAGAAGAGTTTGTTATACATGTGACCTCACTGAACTGTTTGGCGAGGGGATAGTTTTTCTGGAAATATTCTTTGGGAATAGTTTCAGCATGTGAACATGGAGTGGAGAGTTTGTGAACTAAAGAAGGAAGAGCAAGTATAAAAAAAGAGAGCTGCAATGGTGATTGTTCCTTTCTCATGGAAGCTTTACCCTCTCCAAGCTATCCAAGCCAGAACAAATGGAACCTGAGTTGACAAAGGGTCCCATTTTCATCTCCCTTGCGATCACCTCCAGTTTAATTGGTCCGAGCATATGTTGGAACAATAAAGGTGGTTTTCTGCCATAACCCACTTCAAAAGGACTATTTCCCTGCTTTCGACATCTGCCTCTTTGTCGTTAAGGTAACGACTTCGGGCATGGTCATGGTAGAAATATGAAATAGTATTATACCAATGTGCTTCCCAAGGAAGCCATATGGACAAAAACTTGGGTTGTCCAACTGCAAAGAATCTGAGTAATGTTCAGTTTGTGATATTAGATCGAAATTTTGTAGACTGCTGGTAGATTTGTCACTTCATAAATTTCAGTTTTGTCCTAAATGATAGGCTCCTCAGAATGTTGCATAGGACACTTTGATCCTGTTACGAGAACATGCCATTAGGTTCTTATCTCGTTTTACTGAACAAATGTTACAGGAGTGTTATTTCTATTGGTAGTGGGGAAACTTTAAATAACAATGGGGTTTTTTTGTTAAAGAAACATGATTAGGATTTTGTCATTTTCCACGTTTCTCTTCCCTGATGCTAGTTAGCAATGACTGTGTTTTCAATACTCATTTGTCACATTCTAACTCTTTGTGTAGTATATATCAAGGCTTTACCATGCTGTTTGTATTCTGCTGCAAGAGAATAACTTGTAGAATTTAATGAACTTTGAAGTTTGAATTATAAAACTGCCAGATGGTCACATGGTGGCATAAGAATGATAACAATGGAAACAATTAGACAAGAACATTTTCTTTACTGTTGGAATTAAGCAGTTCACTAATTGAAGATAATTTATGTTTTATCTTTCATGATATTACTGGTTATATGCTTCTGTTGTGATTTGGTTTTAGCTGTTTTTGAATATTTTCCAGGTAATTAAATGGATGCTAAGCAAGGGACAAGGAAACACTATGGGAACATACGGTCAGTTGATTCGAGCTTTAGATATGGACCATAGAGCAGAAGAAGCACACACGTTCTGGTCGAAGAAAATTGGGACAGATCTTCACTCGGTGCCTTGGCAGTTATGCAACCAAATGTTATCAATATACTACAGAAACAATATGTTAGAGAGCCTAATAAAGGTATGCTCTTGTGATTGTTTTACAGAGTTTGGAGGTTCTTATCATGTCTGTGATTTAGTTGTACTAATTAGGTGCTGATCCATTGCATTTGTACCTGTTAAAGTATCACTAATGATTCTAGTGAGTTAAATTTCTCATGTTTTTAATGCATAGAACTTGGTTGTCAACTTTTTCTTTTGTTAGAAATTGTAGAATCTATATTGTCATGAGTAGGGGACTTTATCTGGATATCCTAATGGGTTAACTGCCACCACCTAAATGGGTAAAGGCCAAATAACAGCCTTTAACGCCAAATAAAATGTAAGTGAATCCTAATAAATGACAAATTTTATGTAATTTAACAGCTGTTAATTAAATTGATTGTTTCAATATTTTCACATAGCAAAATAAGGAGTCCTAGGTGGTGGAATTCTCAATAAATTCTAACATCGCAAAAGATTTTGTTAGAATATTAAAGTTTTGAATGGGGAGAGTTAGAAAAAAATTCTTGTAGTTATCCATCATAAATACTGTTGATTCAATAACTTCTGAGTTGCTATTACTTTATAATTGGGGGTATACATTTTCTTTTCTTATATATTTTCTAATTTGCACATATTTGATGAATTACCTATTGCAATATCTTTTCACACCCGAAAAACCTTATATTTCTCTGATTTTACTGGAGACAAATAATCTAATATATGCAATGAATTTTAGAAATATATTTTTACAGTTGTTATAATAATTGGAAGTTCCAGAACATAATGCTGCTGGGATGGAAAAGATGAGCAAGCTGGAATTAAGATGTTTTTGTTTAATTAAAATTTTAAACTTGGTCTTCTCTGTGCTGTATAATGGTTTTACTCAGCTGTTATCCCCTGGGAGTTCTAGCTATTATATATTTAAGAGTAATAGCTCCTCATCAAATCTGTAGTTTTCAGAGTAAAAACCTTTCTTGTATGTGGAAGACTGGAAATATTCATTTATTGGTCCTGTGGACTTGAGCCTTTGTTGTCTTTTGCAAATAAAGTGAATCTATTATTCACTAGACTTCTCACTTTCAACGGCAAGGAAGATCCACATTGTCATGACTATACAATAACAGAAACACCTATGCATCAACATGGATTTCATTGTCTGCAGAGTTATTGCATTTGATTGATGGAGAAAAATTCTACTCGTCTCTGGAGGGGTGGCAATTTCTTACCTGATGACTTGATTTAAAGAGACAACCCGACTGATACAGTTATAATTTTTGGTGCCTTTATGTCATATATAATCGTGTGGAACAAATAGATAAATAATACAATAATGACATGTCAACCCGAATTGCTACCTGTTACCTGCACCTAGGGTGGTCCATTACTTCAGAGTTAATTAGTTTGGACAGCTGCAGCCTGCATGCTCTTCGAAGTTCTTTTTATTTATTTCTTATACTTCTGGAATGATATTTTCTTGACATTCTAAGTATGATGATGTGGATTTTGTAGCTTTTCAAGGGTCTGGAAGCTTTTGATAGGAAGCCTCCACAAAAATCGATTGTTCAAAAAGTGGCTGATGCATATGAGATATTGGGCTTTTTTGAAGAGAAGGAACGAATTCTACAAAAGTATAATGATCTTTTCACCGAAGTAGAGGAAGGCTACCTTAAAAAATCTAGATATGCCGCATCGAAGAGAAAGTCAGGCAAGTAGTTTGCAAATACATCGTTGACATGCCAAGTTCACTAATAAAGTGAAATGTCATATGTTGCATCATTAGTTTAAGAAGTAGGGTTATTGGTAGCGCACTGAACATTAGAAAGTTGACTAATTCTGAATTTTGGTATTTATCCAAGTTAGAACAGATGGAAACAAATTGCATACCTGATAAAAGAAATCCTCAGTCAAGTAAGGCCAGTGGTCAAATGCAAAAATCAAATTCCTTTGACCTAGTCATTTCTTGATTATTTAGGACGGAGAAAAGTTGCACTAAAATCTGGAGCAGATGCAGAAGGCAAACAATAAGCTAGTTTAATGAAGAAGTTATCAAAGTGTATGATGCACCTATTAGCAGAGACGCCTTACATGCCTTCAATTAACAAGAAGAAAATTCTTTTCAAAGGGGCTTGCAACAGATTCACAGCGTATCTTGAGAAAATACAAAAGGAAGCAGATATGATCAGCTATTTCGCGAAAAATATGCTTGAATGTGGACGCGAAGATGCTGTGGTAACAATTTCTGATGAAAAAAGTATGCATGGGATGAAAATGAAGAAACAGATAATAGTATCAAGGTGGGAAGTTGTTTTGGAAACAAAAATATTGGCTGAACTTGTGCTTGATAGGACAGATAGGTGGGATCTGTTGAGTAGTATTTGGGTTGAAATGTTGTGTTATGCTGCATATAATTGCCCTTGGTTCACCACACTCAGCAGCTCTGCCGAGGCACAGGCTTGATCACTTATCTGTGGCTTCTCCTGACTCATGAAACTAACAGGTTCAATATTGGTATATATTGATCAACTCTTCAATCTATTGTGTATTAATTCCTAATCTTTCCCATTCATTTCGTAAATCCGAGCAATTTTTGTAGCAAGTTTAGATGGGTCCATACTCCAGAATTGGCAGCCATACAATCTCATATTAGTTTTCATGCCTTGATGAATGGATCTTTGACCCCTTATATATCTGTTCAAGAATGGCCATCTCTTCTTGAAATATGTCGAGGTCTGATATTAGCAGCAACACTTTTTTCCTCCAAAGGACATCAATGTTAACCTGTTTAATTTTGTCTAACAATTTAAACCTATTTAAACTCTTTCATTCTTTTTTTTGTTATGGTTCGTTCTTTCTTTTCAATTTCTTTTTATTTTCAAATAGTTATTACAATATGAATTTTGAATAAAAAGTGGTAGTCGTTGCTTCTATTTCAATTATTTTTACTTTCCTATATTCTTTGAATTAGCTTTTTTCAAAATTTTCTAATTTGTTTGTATGTTTTTACTCGTGTTTTATAAAATTGATTTTATTTCTTTATTTTTGGTTTACTGGGCCAATAAGTTTCTTTTTAATTCATTAACTTGATTTTGTATCTTTACAATTGAAGTTTTCTAATAATCAATCATAGATATTGGTGTTGCAGTGACTATATATTGCATTGGTGTTATGTTGATGAACCAACATTTTTATGATAAATCTCTCTGTGTCTAAGCATCAATTTGTCTATCTATTTGTAATAAAAAATTTATGTGTATAAACTTATTTGATTTATCTTTAATAGCTTTCATAATATATACTTTTACTTCTTTACCTTTTACCTTTTTTGTTGTCTTTCCTAATCATTTAACTTATTAGGTTTAAATCTTTAATTGTTTTTTTTTTACCCAAATGATTGGAGTTTATTATTATTATTTTTTTTAATAATATATATTATTAGTTATTACATTATATTAAATTAAGTGAAATATAAATAAAAAACTGTTTTAAATACCAATTAAAAAATCCGTACATCGCAGACCACGTCTAGAGAATAAATAATGTGAAGCATGTATCCAGTTATGTGCTGATGGTAATTGCATCTCTCCCTGAATAGCTAGAATTCGACCCTTGCAAACAACTTATCAATCCAACAACATACTACTAATAGTATTCAAATCATTTAGAAATTAAAATTAGAAAATTAAGTTTAAAAGAAAATACAACAGTCATCAATAAGGGAAAGATAAAGTACGGGATATAAGTTTGAATAAATAGTCAAAATATAATATAAAGGTAAAATTTTTAATTAATTAAAGCTTAATTAAAAAAGGTGATAATCCGTTATTATATTGCTCTAAATTAACACCTATTAATATGGTGATAGATTTACAAATAATTTACCATATTCCTTTATTATTGACGAGTACCGATGTACATTATTAACTTTTGAATAAACTAATAACCAAATAAATATTGCATAACATGGATGAATGATTAATATTTGATTGATATATAATTAATATGAATCCAAATTTTGACTAATTTTATAATTATTAGTTTATCAATTCAAGAAATTTATTGTTTAATATTTTTTTTAACGAAATGGTAGATTTAATATATTTTGAAACATGTGGTACATCAAGAATAATATATTGTTAACAAACACTAAATAATCAAATAATCTCTCCAACAGTAATCGAAATAATCTAATCTCACCATACTGGGAGATTAAAAAAACTTGCTACAAAAACAAGAGGAAATACACATTAAATAATAATAAAAAAAAAACACCGCAACCAAAATATTGCTAAGCTCTACCAAACGTAATCAGAGAAACTTTGGGGTATTGCATAACATTAAGTAATTTTGCAGATCTGGAGAAATCTTGCTTAAAAGAGATAAATCTTTGACTAGAAGCAGATGAAGACTAACCCAGTAGAAAAAACTATCAAAATCATATCGTGTAGCAGCAGATATACAACCGAGGATGACAATTTTGCAATTGAAGCTGAAAAAAATGTTGGATGTAGATTATTTCACACAAAAGAAAAATAAAAAAGCACCAAGAGAATAATAAAAAGAGATGAAGGGCTTGAAAACTCGGGGGAAAAAAAAAGAACAGCAAAGGCGGTGACTAGGTTTTTCTCTCTATGTAATACACTATATTATCTATTTTGAATGATAGAAAGATATTCAAAATATGTAACTCGTGCGCACTCGACTAGTATAAGTTATTGAGAGTTGACAACAAGATGATATGAAAGTCACAAAGGTAATGGTGGTAAAATTGATATCTTCAAGCCAAGATTATGTTACCAAAGGATCAAAAGGAGGATGATAAGATTTGCAACTAGCACAGACAAATAAAGTTGCGAAATTTAGCAAAACCCATCACAACCAGTCGAACCATCTTTAGTATTGCATTTGAAAACTCTCAAGATTGGAGTATCTAATTAAGGTCTAAAGCATCCAAAAAACTTGAAACCATAATAAGAGATAACATAACAAAGAATCAAATGAAGAACCTATTAATATAGGAGGTAAGGTTTTTCTTTATTTCAAAGTTTGAGTAACAGCCAAGTTGAATAATGGGAAACTTTGTTCTCCAATTTTGCACAACCAGAAACAATGTTGAAAGCTAGTTGTTTTAGAAACTATTAATTAAGTCGTACAACCATAATCCAATTTCTAACCAAACAGTTTAAAATACTTGAAGACAACACACAAATTTTAAGCAAAACAATATGTGGATTCTCTACATAACAGAAATTAAAAATACATAACATGGTTTAACGTTTTGAAATAGTAATGAACAAATCTATAAACAAAACACAAAAATAATTTGAAAATATACAAATTGTATGCCATACACACACACACACACACACACACACATATATATATATATATACACACACCCTTGAATCCCTTGAATATGAGAGATTTTATGATATAGGTTCGGCTTTAAGACGTATTCTAAAATTTTTTCTTCCATATATCCTCGTCGTTGCAGCAAGAGAAAGTGATGAATTTCTCCATGTTACGGGAGCAATGAGGCCATATGAAGCGCTGAGGAACCCTACCAAAGTCGGTAGGAAAATCAAATTGGCAGCAACAATGATTAGCTTTACGATAAAGCTTGTCGTGATATTCTTTGAAGCGTAGACCAAAGCTTTTATGAGGAATATGCTGCTTCCACATATCGTATTCTATCAATGTTTGCAAAATTGTTGTGCTATGTCCATTCACAACAACATTAGACCCTTCGCAAAGAGCTGCCCACCCTCCTTCTCTATCATAGCTCAACAGCTTTTTTATTTCTTGCATCATTGTTTCATGTTCATCAATCTTTCTTAGCTGAATCTTGGAGAACAACATGTTTTCTATCCTTATCCAGAAAAACCATATGAAGACTTCTTCCCATACATAACTAAGCTTCTCATCTGTGATTGTCTTTATCGCTCGCTGAACTCTCTCTCTTTTCGTGCTCTTCCCCACATACACCATCTCTAGTGGAACGCCTGCTGCGCGCGCTACTTCTTTTGCTCTAATTGTGAACTTCCTTATCCATTCTATATCATCTCCTCCATACAAGAATATGTACTTTCCCTCTATAATCTAATTAAACACAAATTAGCAGTTAATAATATGAATGTGTAAATTTGTTTAGTGTCTGTTGAATAAATTTACACTTAACCAATGTAGTATATATGCTTAACACGCTCCACATCCCGAGATGGACATTTGGAGCGTAAAGTTTGCAGGGGCTAGATATTTGAGATGAACTAATATGCGACAAGATGCCACTGATGCTTTTATAAATTTCTATAGTAAGCCAATTTGAGATGCTTAAAATAAATAAGCAGTGTTAACTAGTTACCCAATTGAGGATAGTTGGATCAATGCCGTCGATGAGAAGCTCAAGCCTCCAAGATTCTTCCTTCCAAAGAGATTCTTCTCTCAAGGTAGTGAAAGGGAAAGCATTGCTACCCCAAATCCACATCATGTGAAGAGCATTGGGGCATACTACTTTGCCTTGAGGATCAAGAACCACAAGAATAGGCTTGTTCCTGAAGTGCCAAACCTCTTTGATGAATCTAATCACTACTTTTTCAACCATGGTTGGATGGTGCACTGTGTACCATGGCATTGTAGCCTGCAGGGCCTCAAACTGCTTATGCATAGCATCTATATATGGCACTGTTCGATCCACAATTGGAATCCAAACCACCTGGTACTGACTCTCCAACCTTGTCGCATGGATTCTAGATTCATTATAAATCTGTTCAAGAATCGATAGCTCATCGTGGGATATGTCTAACCCCGAAATCAGCAATAGAACATTCTTCCTCCTCAAAACATCAAGGCTAACCTGTTGGATTGCAATTACAATTAAACATAAAAAAAAGCTTCCCTTAATTAGCTTCAAACATGTTGGTTAATTTCAGTAACTTTTAGTACTAACAATTGACTGGGTAGAAGAACAGACCCTTCTCTTGGTAGAGCCATCAACAAGTGGTTGAGTATCATCCTTGGAATAAATCAAGTCCTTGAGGATCTTCATGTTGTCAGTGTGGGTTTTATCATAAAGATTCAAAAGCACTATATAGGCTTCATCATTTCTCTTCTCCTCTGCAGAAACATGTATTAAGCACTACTAATTCTTTATTCAATAGAATATACCAGCAAACAAACATCTGAAAGCAATTGGCATATGTATATTAATCACAACAAAATTATATCAAATTTTGCTACAAAATATATACCGTGACACCTTTATAGCAAAAATATGCAACAATTATCAAATAGAAAACCTATGTGCATTTGGCATGAGGAGACTTGAGTCTTGAGAAGCTCGTGTGTGCCTTGAAGCTTGGCAAGATCCCATGGCACAGTGGTCGTAGACCTGAAAATATTTTAAATTTATCATTTTACTTCTTAGAATTTCACAAAATAATTGAGATTAAATTATATACATACTGATTTGACATTTTTGGTAGATTGTTAATCCAAGTTGCACAAGCCACGATACTTGTTATGACACGGTAGACAGCCATTGGAATAGAGGCAAGAGCTTGTGTGAATTCTGGAACTTCTGTACTGGAAATGTAAATAGATGGCAATTCTTTGAATTCAACTACACAATTTGTCACATCCATCAACACATTGATTAGTTCATCAAATTGTGCATCAAATTGTGCCTTTGATGGTTCTCTAAATTCCAGGATGAAGGGTTTGCCGAATTGCCGAAAGAATTCCATTGACATGGCAAATGGATTTGAAGAGTAAGCTTGGGCAAGGAGGTAAGATTCTGCATAATTTAAAGCGAAAGCTGCCATTGTCACCACCAATTTTTCTTCCCAAGTGTAGCCTGACAACATTTTGAACACTAACACAGTTTCATCGTCGTTTCCTCGACCCCATCCCTTGTACCATATCTGAAACATTTTTTTTTATATGATTTCAGTCTCCTTGTGTAAGACACTTTTTTGGAGGTGTCAATTGCACCGCTTTGGAGTTTGTGCATAATTACCAAAATTTAATTAGTGTAAATAAATTTTAAATTTGATGTTTACCGAAATTTGGCACCAAAATAATGATGCGGTATGTCAACACCAAGTGAGACTTACTAGCACAAGCCACACCAATAAAATTACAAACATTTGTTGCAGACGTGACACTCATTTGTACAAATTGGCACCACAAAATTGATATTAACTTATTATGTCATTAATTTGGCGTTAGATTTCAACAAATTAGAGCGAAACTGACTTTACTAATACCGAAAACTAAGCTCAGTAACTTTATTAACATAAATCAAAATTTAGTAACCATGGACATCCAACCTCAAATCTCAATAATCATCGACCTTTTTTGGAGAAATATATGTTGTATAAACATTTTATAATGGTCTCGGACCATATAGATCTGCCACTGTCAAGTGAGAAGTGTCCTATATACAAGAATTACATGCTCGTATAAGTATAATATTTTTTTATTATACTGTTTTTTACCTTTTTTTTTTTTTTTTTTAATCTAAGGAAGGACATATTCTAGGTGTATACTAGAATTTCATGCATTTTTACGGAGTCACTTTATCAACATAAATAATTTATTGGATAAATGATCAATTTAACCCTCAACTTTGCTAGTAAGATCAATTTGCCCTAAAACTAAATTTAGGAATCAATTTAGACTAAAACTAAATTAGATACTCCTTTCGTTTTTTATTATATGATGTTTAAGGTTGTTTACTAAGATCAATGAAGTATTCATTAGGTTACTAAAATAACTAATTTACTCTCAATACTTCTTTCTTAAAACTTTATTTTCCATGCAAAAATTCTCTTTCTTCTAAATTATCAAAACTTACTGTAGTATATTTTGCATTAAATAATGAATAACTGTAATGCAGTACATTTTCCATTAAACAATGAATCACTAGCATACTTTAAATAAGGGTAAATACGAGAAAACATAGTAAAAAAAGTATTGATAATATTTAGTGTTAAACAAAAAGGAACAAAGTGAAAAACTTAAAACATCATATAATAAAAAAACGGAGTGAGTATTAATTTGGATTTTCAACTTAGCATCTAAACTAAAAGTCAGCCAAATGATTACTGGTATTTTAACATGTATTGATTTGTGATGTTATCAAATGTCACTTGGAAATAATTTAACCTAAATACCACATTAATATATCAAATTGATACCCAAAAAAAAAAAAATCTTACAAATCATGTTAAGATTGCTCAAATTAACCCTCTTATCCATAACCCATAATCAATTTAATCATCATTTTGAATTTTCTAATTTCCTTAATTAGAGCCAAATCCTGAATTACCTGGCGTGTAATTTTGTCAACAACATTTCTCAGTGCTTGAAGATTCGGAATATAACCGAGTTCACGGCACTTTTCAAACAATTCTGGATGAGCTTTACCCGCCTCCTGTGCATTTAAAAAAACAAAAAAAAACTTGTATTTTTTTTTTTTTTGGTTGTTATTTACTGTTAAAAAAATACGAATAAGGTTAGTAATAAAATAAAATTAATGTAACCTTGATAGTAGTGGTCGAAGCAGCAAGTGAAAGAATGCCTTGGACAAAATTGAGAATAGTCCTAACATTAAAATGTGGGTCATATTCATCAGGAGCATGAGTTGCCTCAACTTGCTTCATCATTGCTTCTTCATCAATCAATGTTAACTTGCTCCGGTCTGTCTTTATCAGTTGCACCGTACCAGTGACACCCCCGGTGACGGCACTTGGTTCTGACATTATATTGATCAAGCTAGCTACCCAGTAAGGTATAGAAAGGTAAGAGTAAGCAAATAGCAATTAATGCAAATATTAGCCTACAGCTATTTAAAAGTAATCACAAATGGCATTTCAAGAAAAGTAACGACAAATGGAATAAAGATTAAGGAATCAACTTCCTTGCTTCCATTCTAATCAAATTATATTCTACTTTTATCAACTCATGAATCACACTCACTCTTTTTTTTTTTTTTTGTTGATTATGTACCTACCTCAGTACTCTCCTAGTTAAGTATAGCATGTATTAAGATATAAATCACCTGACACAACTCTTATTTTTGTAAGTAAGTGAATGGATGGGGTATTGCCTACTCTTCAACCATTTGTCCCTTGCATTGACTCATGAAGCAGGCATTTCCCCATCCATTCACTTACTAGCACATCTTTTCCAAGAGGTTCAATTTAGATGGACTAATCAAGCTCCTCAACCATCCCTTGAACCACATCCATTACCCCAGTGCTGTGGTTATTTCCTTCATTTTTGGTATTACTTTTACTTAGCAATTTATAGTTGGAAAATCCAAAGACAGGAGTCAAGGAACTACACGAATTAAATAAGTAAAATAGACAAATGAAAAGGATAAACTTACAGGAGTTGCAACTGCAGCCATCTTCACATTGGCTTCAACTGCAATCATTCTTGAAGCCCCTCCTTGGACTGCAATTACTCCTAAATTCTTGCAATTTTATAGAACTAATAACTTGTTTACCCTATATAGTGTATATTAGGTAAATTCCTCAAGTTCAAACATTGTCATTATTTTTGAAAACTATTATTTGTGATATTGAAAGACAGTTCTGGTTATACAGTGAGGAGTGAACTTAAGACAAATTTTTTAGGTTGGGTGTTGTATTGTTGAAGGAAGAGGAACTTTTAATAAACAAAAAAAAAATAAATACTAAAAAAATAAAACACTCCTTCTTATTAATTTGTGATACTACACTTGATGATTACAAACTCAAAACATTGCTCTATTTATAGAACTGTGAAACAAATTATAACCACATATTAAACCTAACTAAAATGCCACATCTTCCAATTAGTTTCTACAAATTCGAACAAATTAATAACATTCACAAACCTTACCAAACTTCCTTCAATGCATATGTGTCATATTATTCATCTTTTATTTTTTGATTGTTTTCATTAAATTAAGTTTAATTAATATTTTAACACTCCCCCTTAAACTTAATTTTTGGTAACTCTCAGCGATGCTCGCAGATGTTTAAAGACGTCATGTTTGAGTGGCTTCGTGAAAATATCTGTAACTTGATATTGAGATTTCACATACTTCAACATGATCTCCTTTTGCTCAATACATTCCCTGATGAAATGACACCTCGTAATAATATGCTTGCTTCTATCATGAAATACTGATTCTTTGCTAGCGCCAATGCCGATTTACTATCAATAAGAATTTCCGTTGGATCATGTTGAGCCATATGCAATTCCTTTAGCAGCCTTCTCAGCCATATTGCATGACACACACATGTTGTCGTAGCAACATATTCCAGTTCACAAGTCGACAAGGTCACAATAGATTGCTTCTTTGAACTCCAAGTAAATGTCGTATCACCTAGAAAAAATACAAAACCTGTGATGCGTTTCCGATCATCCTTGTCACTGGCCCAATTACTGTCATTGTATCCAACTAATTTGAAATTATTAGACTTTGAGTAATGAAAACCAAAATTGGCTATACCTCTCAAATAACGAAGAATTCTTTTTGCTGCATTCCAGTGTGACTCCATTGGTGCTTCCATCTGCTCACCAATCCAACTGAATAGAGAATGTCTGGCCTCGTACATGTCAGATACCTAAGACTTCCGATCAAACTTCAGAATATCGTGGGATCAACTTTCTCTCCATTTTCATCTTTTGTCAGTTTTAGGCTACATTCAATAGGAGTGCTGACAGAAATGCAATTCTCCATCTTGAATCTCTTCAAGATCTCCTTAGTAAAACCATTTTGAGAAATAAAAATGTCGTCTTGGTTTTGCTGCACTTCAATACCAAGATAGTATGACATTAGGCCAATATCAGTCATCTCAAATTCATGAGCCATTGTCTTCTTAAATTCTTCAAACATATCCCAACAAACAATTATATGTCCCCATTTTTTACTTTCACATATATGGAATACTCTTGGGAACATTTGACAAAACCATTTTCTCAAAAATATTTGTCAATTCGGTTATTCCAGGCTCTTGGTGGTTGCTTAAGCCCGTATAGCTCCTTCTTCAGTTTCAGCACCTTATCTTCATAGCCTTTGACAGTGTAACCAGGTGGTTGCTAGATGTAGATTTCCTCCTTTAGATATCTGTTCAAGAAAGCTAACTTGACATCCATTTGATGAATCTTCCACCCGTTTTGCATAGCAATCAAGATTACCATTCTGATAGTTTCCAATCTAGCAACCGAAGCACAAACCTCATTATAGTCAATTCCAGGTCTTTGACTGAACCCTTTTGCCACTAGCCTTGCCTTGTGCCTTACAACTTTGCCTGCTGCATCTTTCTTTGCCTTAAACACCCATTTGACACCAATGGGTTTCTAGCCAGCCGGAAGTGATGTCAACTCCTACGTCTTGTTTTTCTCAATTGCTTGAATCTCCTTTTCCATGGCTTTTCTCCTCTCTCATCTCTCATGTCTTCTTATGCATCAATTGGTTCACTGTCAACAAAATGACAATAAAGGGTTAATTCTTCATCGAGATTTCTTATCACATTATAGAGATCTTCAACACGTCTTAGCTTCTGTGGTCTCAGTCTGAGACTTTCATTCTCGTCTTCTTCTTCATTGGAATGCACTTGAAATTGGTGCATTCACCGGTGTTGTGGTTGGTGCCTCAGGATTAGAATCATTATTTTCATCCACGGTGAATGGATAAAAACTATAATTTTTCTGCTTCTCGTTATTGTTCCAGTCCCAAATTGCTCCTTCGTCGATAGTTACATATCTACTGATGATTGTCTTTCTTGTATTAGGATCAAACATCTTGTAACCTTTGGAAAATTCTGAGTATCTCACAAATAAATACTTCTTGCTTCTATCATCTAGCTTTCTCCGTTCTTCATCCGGTACGTGAACATGTGCAACACTTCCAAAAACACGAAAATGAGAGATATTGGGCTTTCTCCCACTCCATGCTTCTTGGGGTGTCATATCCCAAACACTTACAGTTGGGGACCGATTAAAGATGTACACAGCACAGTCAACAGCTTCAGCCTAAAACTCCTTCTGCAAATTCTTGCTTTTTAACATGCCTCTCACCGTATCAAGCACTGTTCTATTCTTCCTTTCTACAATACCATTTTGTTGGGGAGATTTCGGAACTGTCTAAGATGTCAAGATCTGATACCAGCAATAGCAATTCTTTTGGTCTCACAAAATCAATTTTAACCTGTTTTTTTAAACGGGAATTAGATTAGTATTGGATGAATAAGGGTAACAAAAATAACAATGAAAGGAATGTTGAACTCAAACCCTCTTTTTGGTGACTCCATCAAACAGCAGTGGCTCTGAATAATCAGTTGCCGAAATCAGTGACTTGAGAATCCTCGTGTAGTCAATGCGATGAAGCGTCTTAAATTTTTGCAGAAATTCCTCATAGGATTTCCTCTGTTTTATCCCATCTGCATTATGTTAAAAGTTGATTCGATTAGCCTCAGGGTATGTAATGCCTGAAAATGATCAACTGAAGCGATCAGCCTCACCATTGTAGCCGTCAAGCAGTTTGAGGTTTTGCTCAAGTGCAGGAATGAAATCTTCTCTTGCTGAAACATTGTGCCGCCATTCAGTAAAATGAATTAAGCTATTTAAGATCACCTTTCCTTCCGCCATTGTCATTAAGACCGATTCACGATCTCTATCCCAAGTGAAAAAAGCAGCCCATCCCCCTTCACTAGCATCCAAATTAAGCAGTGAATTGATTTCCTGAATAATGGGATCCTCATAAATAGTTTTGCCTAACAGCATCCTAGAATGTAGCAGGTTTGTAATTCTCGTCCAGAAATGCCGCTGTTGCCTTTCATCCATTACGCAACTGAGTCTTCCTTTTTGTATAGTATCAATGTTTGTTTTCACTTGACGGCTCAATTTACTCTTCCCCACATAAACCATCCTCGATGAAAGAGGCACTGCTTCAGCTACAGAAGGTGTTCTGGCTGCGAACATCTTGATCCATCCCATGTCCTCTCCTCCATAGAGGCATACACAATCATTTCCCTTCTCTATCTGATTCTATAAGAAAATGAATATTTATCTATAAGAAACTAATCACCAAGTTTACTTACCAGCATTACTTCTCATTGGATTATTACATATGTTTTATATTTTTATTAATCCATTACAACCACTTAATTTTCATTTAGTTTGGAGTCAAATATGCATACGGTTATCCAACTAATTTGAATGTTTTAATACAAACACATAATATCAATTTTCCACAGAAAATGTCATTAAAATAATAAATTACCCATTCCAACCCATAAGAGTCCAGAGAATTGGGCTCAACACAAACTTTGTCAAAATAACAAAACTGTCATGTCATCTATAGGTCAATCATGTCAAATAATATTTCTAGAGCAGAAAAACGTTTTCATCTAATTATATAGTATCTTTCAATAGTATCAAATTTAATGATGGTCTCTTTCCAGCCTATGATTAATTGGAATATGATGCTTATGAGTTTGATGGCACTACAGTAGAAGCATTTTGAGTTTTCCTGTACAAATTAATTTTCAACTACTCTACTGAATTATTTTCATAAGTTTGATGACCATTTATGCATTTAACCCGTCTAGATTAGGCATATATAGAGTTCTAAAATAAATATAAATGCTTTATTTCAAAATGCATAAAATAATATGCCTCACCAAATTTTGAAATTGTGGAAAGATGTCACCCCCTAGCAAGTCAAGGTCAAAAATCTTGTCTTTCCATAGAGCTTCCTCCTGAGCAGAGGTGAAGGGGTAAGCCAGATTCTTCCAAATATGAATCAGAGGAAATGCATTTGGAGAGGCAACCTGTCCTTGAGGATCAATCACCACAATGATAGGCTGATTTTCAAAATACCATTCCTCCCTGGCTAATTTGATCACTTCTTTAGCAATCAATGAAGGACTGTGCACTGTGTACCTTTGCATAGCTTCCCTTTTCAACTTGAACTTTTCTTCAATATCCTGCTGCGACCCCTGTTCAACAATGGATATCCATACTGTCTCAAACTCACGCTCAGCTGCCTGTGTTTTAAGGTCCCTGGATTTACTGTATATCTCTTTCACAGACTCAATAACTTCCTCAGGGATATCTACATCTGATATCCGCAAAAGAACCACTTTTTTTTTCTCAAGACATCCAGCGTTACATGTTCCTTAATTGGGAACATTATAAACAAAAACAACATTAGTTTCAGTCCGAATACTTTGCTATTAACATTTCAGGAAGGAAAAAAAAAAAACCGAGAAGCTACCTTTTTCTTGCAATCATAAAGAAGTGGCTGTTGATCATCCTTGTAATAAATAAGTGCCCTGAGAATAATCATATTTTCAACTTGGGGGGTATTAAGACGCTCCTTAATGCTATCAAGACGTTTTCTCATCGGGAAATTATACAATGGACCCTTAATGCTTACGTGTCAGTTTTTCAGTGGAACGATCCACATGGACCCGGTCCACTATAAAATTTCTCTGTATCATCCTTGCTTCCTCTGCATATAATAATATCATCGATCAGTCAACTGGTCAATCAACTCCACACTATGTATATACGTTCCTTCATTCATTTAGTCAAGTACCTAGAATGGCTAATTACCTAAATTTGGTTGGCATAAGTCAGCCTGTTTCTGGAGCTCCTCTTTCATACTGTCGAATTTCTCTGTCAAGAACCTCAGTTCTTCCTTCTCCGCTCTTGATATTACATAGCTGAATTTAACAAAAAAAAAAAAAAAAAATTCAAAACAACAAATCCTCATATATTAATTAAACATCTGGAAAGGGCAATTTAAAAATGACATCAAATATAATTTTACTTACTTGAAACCCAAGCTGGTAAGGCTGGTAATTTGAGAAGCAGAAGCCAAAACACTCCTGATAATCCAATAAATGGTGATTGGGATAATTTTCTTTAAGCCAGGAGAATATTCGACCACAATGGAAGCATTAGCAATTTGGTCCCCCAGTTCCTGGAATCAAAAGATACAGCGGGTTGCATCCATCATTGCCAAGACCAGATCATTAACTGCTTCCAAGGGAGGAGCAGGGCAGCCTGCCGGCTTGTAAGTGTAAGCAACTTGTTTCAGCATTGATATGGACTTGGCATGTTGGTTTGATGAGTAGATGAGGGCAAGGTGCCAGCATTCCCCATAGTTCAAAGCAAAAGCTGTTAATGTCAGTATCAATTTAGCTTCCCATGGATACTCCTTCAGTTTCCTCAATATCCACCTTATTGTATCGTCTGAATCTCATTTGCTCGAAGTGTTGTATGCTATCTGCAAATTCATAGATTCATATGATATTCTTCTAACTCGAAGTGTTGTATGCTATCTGCAAATTCGTCAAGATTTCTTGCAGAATGTTGCTGGCTACGCTTCTTTTCCCGTAATGCTTTTAATATATCTTCTTGTTTCATTCTTATACAATGGCAAAGCAAAAAAAGGGTAGCAATCTTCAAGCGATAGTATTTGAATGTGGAATAATAACTATAAATCCCGGCAATATGGGAAATATATTTTTGTTTGTTCATATATGAAGATGGGAATAACTCCTTTTCTTGAGCTGTAATCAAATGAACTTATTTAGAGCTGAAGTATAATATTGATTTAGTTTGGCTAGTAGTACTGGGCTAGCACCAATAATTCTAGAATAACATGAAAATAGGAAGTTAAGAATTACACATAAAAACATGCGGACAAAGAATATAAGAATAGTCCTGACTGCTTTACTGATTTATTTCCATTTAGTAAAAATAACAGTACTTATAAGCAGAAGAGGTCCAGGAAGAGCTTGCAATTGTGAACGAAATGCTGGCCCATCTCATAAACGTGCAGCTATGTCCAAGCACTTAAACACAGACGAATCATTGCTCATAAAGGTATTATCAATCAATTATCCAGGAAAAACACTGCTAAAATTAAATTCAAGAAGCACGAACTTCACAATGGACTTTTCGCGACTGAACATCGTCACGATTTGCCATGTCTAACACCATTTCACAATTATATACAAAATTATCATTAAAAAAAGCCCTAAACCCTTTGAGCTTCGGGAGAATCTGGAAAATTTTGTAGGCGGGACAATTCGCAGATCCAGTATGGTCGGAGTATCACTCGCCGGTTCGCCGGTGAGGGAATGGCTGTCGATGACCGAATTCCGGACGGGAAATGGAGGGGAAAGAAGAATGGAAGAAAGAGAGAGGGAGGGAGGAAGAACCAGCCAGTGAACGGAGCGCAGTCACCGGTTGGAGAAGGTCGCCAGAAAGAGAGGGGTCGCCTGAGGGTGGTGGACCAGATGGGTGATTTTATTTTATCTTTAATTTGTATACTATTGTGTGGTAATTGCCTCATTTTAACAGCGTGATTGATGAGCAACTTCTGTCAAAACTGAAAGAGTGAAAGACGGGGGTTCACGATGCGTTTTCTTTTTCAAATACAATTTATCATATCATTACCGTAAATGCCTCAATTTTATAAAAATATATAAAAGAAACGTTTCATACCCAGTGTTATTATAACCGGACCGATCACTGGACCAGAAAAACAACTGATTCACGGTTGAATCAGACCAACTAGATTTTTTAAAAATAATAATTTTATTCTATATATATATAATCAACAAATCTCCTTACAAATCAGTATATAAAATTACAAATATACTAAATATTAATCAACAATTCACAAAATATTCCAATTTAGGAAAATAACATTCATTAAAAAAAGTTTTAAATATAAATTTTAACATTTATATAAAATAGAATCATTCATCCTGACTGTTGTCGCCAAAAGTGACACTAGCAAGTGCACTAGTTCGGTTGTAGCATAGAAATGG
The DNA here is from genome assembly GCA_039660915.1 of Euphorbia tirucalli. Classification (NCBI taxonomy): domain Eukaryota; kingdom Viridiplantae; phylum Streptophyta; class Magnoliopsida; order Malpighiales; family Euphorbiaceae; genus Euphorbia; species Euphorbia tirucalli. The sequence goes on from CM077638.1 coordinate 11,695,444, forward strand.
CGAATCCAAGTGTCATATCCACAGGGACTAAAGTAACCAATATTAAATTAATCAAGCAGGTTGATAGATCTGATTTCTTTTGAATTGATTTGTAGAGTGATATAGTTGAATGAATATTTAATAAGAGAAAAGCACAAATAATAGAGATTGAGTTGTAGAAATTCGAGTCAAGCAAGTTGTGTGAATACAGAATTAGGAAGCACAGGCTTAAGCAATGCAAGATGTAGTGTTTTTAGTGAATCTTTTCTTTATTACTTATGAGCAATGTTGAGAACATGGATCTAAGGTATCTTACTTCTTTATTCACCATACTTGGAACCCCCTACATATGAATTCTATGATAATACATTTACTAGGAACATCCTACATAAACTAATTATCATGCATTAAATTTTAGTAAGTAATTCATCAAAGACAAATACCCTTAGCATGCAATCTACCCGGAACATCCGTTAGTGAATTACACGTGTTTTATGGTCTATCCGCACTTATGATCCGGAACTTCCTTTCTCATAAAATGCTAATTAAGAGATGATCAAACTCTATATAATTTAATTCCACCATAAAAACAATCACCTAGATAATTACTCATAAATAATAAGGAGCAGACTACTTACTCATACTGTCCAGCAAGCTTAAGCTTGCTGGAGAGAAGTTACTCACACTGCATGCTAGGTTGCGTGATAATAATTAATGAAGAAGACATAAAATAATCAAGGGAAAGAAATTAATTTGATTGAAAATGATAACAAAGAGATTGGAGCTATGCCCAATCCGAAAAGTTGAATGCAAACTTCCAAGCTGCTCAAGGCTTTAAATAGCCAATGAAGTCTTGCAACTTGGTGCACAAAAGTAATAAAGTATTCTTACAAATGCTGGGTAAATAAACATAAAATTGGTGGCAGAATAAAATAATACAAGGCACACATCTCAAATGCATTTAATCACATAGTTCCAAAGTTTGTGATTCATCTAATAAATTTTCTCCTTCTTCTCTCTCTTGTTTGTCATTCCCTAGGTATGAGCTGGTGGGTGGCTGTCACATGTGGATGTCGGCTGCTGCTCCTTCTGCCCATGCACGTCCATGCTGCTTGGTTTCTGCCATCTTTCTATATTTGTCTTTTGTTCCAGCAGTCTTCACCTTGCGCGCCCAGACTGCTTGCCTTCATCCAACAACCTAAAAATTGTTCTTTTTAGCTTATTTGCTTATCAAAATAATTCCATTTAATTTGATTTACACCCAATTATTTAGGTATAATTTTCACTTATCACTGACCATTGTTATCACCGTATATTCTACTCATTTTATATTATTATTTCATTTAAGTTTATAAAATCATTATATATGAATAATATAGTATAAAATTAACAAATTTTTATACAAATTAGTACATAAAGCCATAGATATCTTAATGAGTTAATAATTAATAACTAACAATTCACAAAATATTCAAAAAAATAATATCTTTCAAAAGAAAGCTTATAAATCAATTAGTTAGAGGTATAAATTAATAAATGTTTTTTTTATCCTAATATTTCATTGTTTTATAATATACATTGAATTAATAATCAATTGGTATATCAATTAGTTAAAGGTTTAAATTAATATTTATTTATCATTCTAATATTCTATAGTTCAATACGTTGAAATTTTAAATTTAAGTTATTATTCTAGCCATTATATATATATATATATAGTTGTATATAAGAAATAAGCAAAGACCTAACAGGGCTTGTTGGTAATGTGATTACTATGTGCATAAGGTGTCGGTTCAAAGTTAAATTAATTCGACCGACTGATCCAGTCTGATTTTTATAACATTAATTAAACTTTATCGCTAATATGTCATTTTCTTTTCTTGTTATTTCCAATTATTTATTAATTAATACTTTTAATTTAACGATTTTTTTTAAAATTTTTTTCCGTCATTTTCCATTTAATTTAGATTACTCATGATTCTAATTCATTTCTCACAATCTCCTCTTCTCCGCCCTTTATCAATTCTCTGTCTCTCGCATTTTCAGTTCTTTTATACGGTACATATCCCTGATTTTCTCTCACCTCTCTCACCCTTTTCTAAGACTTTCGATACCATTAACGCTCCCGGCATTATTGAAAGTAATAAATGAACATCAACGCCAATGGCAATTTCTTCTCTCTTCTGTCTCTTTTTTTCTTTCTATATATTTATATAAGTATTAACTGGTATTTTGTTACGAAATTTGGGGATTTTTTTTTGTTAGTTATCTCTTGAAGATCTGCTTTATTTATTTGTTTTCGTGGCATGTACTTTACTCATTCTTTTATGCGTCTTAATTTACTAAATTAATTGATTTTTAATTATTTTCTTTCTTTTGATTTCTCAGAGTATTGAGGACGGTCAGATTTAATATCGGTGCCTCTAAATTTTTAGAAGCTTTTTTCAAAGGTTGCGAGAAGGAAGTAGAGAATACAAAAACATACGACTTTCTAAAGGTTTTATTGTTTTAAGTTGACTGGTTTTGTTCCTATGAATCTCAAAATTTGAGTTGGTTTGTCTAGCTTTGTTCAGCTTATCCCAGAAAAATTAAAGTTAACTAGGTTAGAATAGTTTATGCTTTGTAAGAATTTTAATGGTTACGATGATCGGGATTGAAAATTATTGGGTGGCTAATTGGAGAACTTTGAGCTTAAAAGAATTTTACGATTTATGATGATGATTTGAAATAATGCTTGGGCTATGAAATTAACTGAAAGTTGCTTATTCATACTCTTCTCATAATAATTTTGTTTCTGTTTTTGCTTTGGGGTCAACTAGCCTTCATCTGCTAATTTTTTGGGCTATGACTTTAAGTTCTTAGTGTCATTTCTTTATCTGATATTGTTCTCCAACTTCCTTTTCACTTGTTGACATTTTGTTGATATATTGGTTATGTGTTCAAGGAATGTTGTTTTGGATTTTGATATTACAGAGAGATTGAGAGGAATTTCTTATTTTCATTGATGAATACTGAGGGGTATATATACAGTATTCAATTTACAAGAATGGGAATAAATCCTTACATTTACTCTCATAAATTACTCCTATAATCCTGCTAATTACAGCTAGTAATTCTGTGCTAATCACCTAATTACAGCTATTGATTGAAGGGATTTTCATAGAAAATCAACCGATAAAAGCGGAAGTTGGCATTAATTTTCTTAAATCTGTGCTCAGGAGCAATTAAAATGGAAATAAAAAACAATGAAATAAAGATGAAAAAAATTTGATTCTCACTCGGAATATCTCTTCAAGAGATGGCTGCAGAAATCGAATTCGATCCCTTCCACGATCTCGTACACGAACGGCTATGGAACTCGAACCCATGCTAGCGATTGGACCTTCGAAAGAGTGAGTTTTTCTTGTTGAAATTTTCTTCCTCTCTTCCCCTAGAGCTGGCCAAAATTTTCAATCTACCAAGTGTCAGTGTTTGGTCGAAATTCTACTTCAAAGTAGACCTGTTCATGGGTCGGGCTCGGGCCGGGCTACATCAGGTTTGACATAAAAATCTCTTGTCCAAACCCAGCCCTGTTGGAAATGCCCTAGTCCCGAGGTATTGGTCCTTGTGTTTGTATAATACATTTGTACATTAATGTAAACTTTATGTATTATACAATTTGTGTCAAGGAAATAAAGGCATTAATCTATTTATTATATGTCTTGTGCTATATTTTAAATAGAGTATCCAATGGACATATCCATATCCATGTTGTCAAGTGTGAGGCACTTGGCAGTAAGACCGTGGATAGGGAAAACGATATGGCCATAAAGTCATCCGTAGTCTGTTCCAATCATGGGAATGAATGGAACTAAAGACTATCATTAACTTTGGTTGTATGGCGGTGTCTTACCGGTCATAAAACATGGAATGTCAACCAGGTTAATGGGTACATGTAAAAAGGGCATGGTGCTGGACCGATCTACTTAACGGGAATCTACATGGTATGGTATCACAAGTGATTCTCGTGTAGTACTTGTATAAGTCCTTTGACCAGACCATATGATGGTGCTGCATATGAAGTGGCACACTTTGGTGTACGCCTAACGGGCCTGTAAAAGGGTGCCAAGTATGGGTACGTTCGAGTGTGTCAGTGAGCATGGCAGTACTATGGATATGCAGAAGGGAATGTCACTCAGTAATTTACTGAGACGATATCACCGGCCTCTTGATGAATGTTACTGATAAGAGTGTGGCCACACCCAAATAGGATTAGATCTTGTTTGTGAGCATCAGTTCATTCGGGATCAAGTAATTGTCCGGACACATATAGAGGGTGATCAACCATGCCTCTGTGTTGGACACCGATATCAGTGACATGGGACATACAAGTTCAACTACAGGGTTACGGTGACAGTTTGACTGCTATCTCCGTCTTAATTGGGGGCTGCAGTGGCTTGCTAGAGCCCGCCTGTAGTCTGTGGGCCTTGGCCCATTGCCAACATAAAGACGGGCCCATCAGATCGTACACATTGAACGTCTGGACTTTAACTAGTCGGATTAAGTGTGTACTTGGAGTATACACGTTTGAAGAGAGAGAGACTTATTAATTATATTATATAAGTCAATTGGATTCATCAATATATTATAATTAATATTTATTTTGGCCTTCTCTTAATTAATTCAATGAATTAATTTATGAGATTATTTCCTAGATGGAAATATTATTACATGTATAGGTTTACATGTATTTCATTTTATGTATGTCTAATTTAATCCATTGATTAAATTAATAGGTCAAATGAATTTTAATTTAAATGTATGTAATATATTATGGTCTAATATATAAGCATACATGGTTTATTAAAGTTGCATTTGAAATTAATTCAATCAAAGGATGTTAAATTGGGCTTAGGCTTAAAATGAAAAATGCCCACATGAAGTGGGATTTGTATGGCCGAAATTTATGGGATAAGTTGGCTGAAATTTTCATGCATTTGGTGAAATTATGATGTGTCAAAAGTGATGATGACTATGGTGTGTCATGTATGACCTTTTGGTGAGCAAACTTGGACTTTGCTACTTAAGATATTTTATTCATTCTTATGAATGAAAAGAAAATATCCCATCTTCTTTTCCTTTATGTTGGCCGAATCTTTGGGTTGAATGATGAGGCATCTCTTTTGATAAGAATGTGGGTCATTCTTAGGACAAAAGAGATGATGACTTATTCAAAGGACCAATTAAAAGATGGGTGACTCATTCTTTAAACCAATCAAGAATGAGTGAGTCATGAGTTTGACTTTGACATGGTAAAGTTGGACTTTGCATTATCCCATCTTTTGGCCGCCCACTTTATGGCAGGTTTGTGAAAAAATTATTTTTCACTTAAGAAGATTTTTGCCCACTTTGATGCAATGGATTCTTTTGGTAAGAATTGGTTTTACACTTGCAAAATATGGTTTTCTTTTTCTTTTGGAAAGGAAAATGGGACAGCCATATTTCTTCGTGTGGGCAACCCCTCTCCCCCTCTCTTCTTGTCATCCGGGTCGCTAGCACGGGTTGGGTCCGAGAGCCGTTCGTGTACGCATCGGTGGAGGAAATCTACACTTGATTTCTGCAGTCCGCATCTGTCTCTTAGAGAGACTTTGTGGTAAGTTTTTGAAACTCTCCTTTTATGCTTTAAGTTTTTGATTTCCACATCTTAAGCTCCTGGGCCGGATTCGAGGAAATCGACGCGTATTTCCGCTTTTATCGGTCGGTTTCCCGTGACGAATCCCAACAGTGGTATCAGAGCGGGCTTTTGATCCGTGGAAATCTTTAACTTGGCGGATCCCGTGTTTTAAAATTGGAGATTTTTGTGGACAGGATTCTTTTGGTTTCGGGTTTGTGATTTTGCCCGTGGAATTTTGCAAATGGAAAATCATGTTGCATATGGTGTATGCTAGGTTTTATTTTCTATTTGTGATTTTCTAGTTTATGGAATTTTATTTTGCATATTTGTTTTATGCTATATTTAATTTTCCATTGTTGAATTTTATTTCTTGGTGATTTAATTTCATGTTGCTAGTTTTCTCTCGGAAAAATCACGGACCGTTTCGGGTCGAAACGGGGGCAGCAGCCACTGCCTGCGGCGCTAGGCGCCAAGGGCAGCAGCTGCTGTACGCCAGCAGCAGCGCCGCGGCTGCCCCGTGCGGCGGGCCGGGCCCGGTTTTGGATTTGGTGGGATTTTTTGGGCCGGGCCGGATTTAAAATTTTAAAAATATGCGTGTTTAATTTTATGCGCGTGGGATTTTAACATTTTAATTGTTTTTAAAATGTGCGTGTTTAATTTTGGAAATTTTATGCGCGTGTTTTATGAATGGAATTTATTTTTCGTTCATGCGATATTTATTTTGGAAATAAATACGGTTAATTGAAATTGGTTCGGGTTTTCTTTGCACGATTACCCGGACGGCTAATTTTGGAATTCATGGTTTCCCAATTGGATTGGGAGCAATTTTGCCTGGGTTGGAGGCCCAAAGCCCGCACGGGTTTAGAACCATGATTGGCCAAAATAATGGCAATGGACATATTTGAAATGGGATTAATTCATGCATTTAACATGTTTATAAATTGTATGTATTGGATACGTGTATGTATGATTAAATGCTTGAATGAATGTTTTGGGCCTTATTTATTTGGGTTGTAATATTCTTTTGGTAAATACGGCCTACGCGCCGTTTTCCTTTTATGTAATTTTATTTTATGTGTTTATTATGGAATTATGTAAAGAAGAAGCCGATTGGATTGGCGTGCTAGAAGGATGAGGATGCGGCCCACCTGATGTCGTTCTAGTATAGGTTTACTAGAATTATATTAGGATGTAAATTTTGGCCCATAGCATTTCATTTTTATTTAATTATGCTTTATTTATTTACATGTGGGAATGTATGTACAAACCCTATTTCACCCGCCTATGCATCTAAGCCGTTATTAATTGAATCTAATAACCAAAAGGTAATTACTAAGTCTCTTAAAAGTGCTTCCCTCATTCATAACCTACTCGAAGTGGGGATAGGCCAGCTATAGACCAACCCTCGTTGGATGCACTGGAGTATCGTCATTTTGTATTGGGTTGGAGTATTGGTTACTCTAACACTTGGATGGAGGTTTTGACTTAGCGTGGGTAGTAGGATGTTCCTGGCCCTAAGCACAGATGGGTAAGTGCCAACAGACCCATCAAACCGAGAATCCCTAGGTTGGGATTGGACGGCGTTCCTACCTAAAAATTGGGATATAGTTGTTCCAGGCCCTCGTCTGGCTATATCTTGATATAATATGGATCTCGGCCCATGAGCCCAACAACTCGAGTTAATTAATAACACGATTCATTATTAATTATATTATGGGAAGAACAAGTTAAGTCCTTTATTAACACTCGTAATTTTTCTGTGTAGAAACCAATGGCTAAGAATGATACTTTATCACTGCGATCTTTCTTGGAATGGGACAAGCTTTCTGGCCCTAACTTTTGGGATTGGTCTATGAACTTAAGGAAAGTTCTAAGACAAGAGTCTAAAGAGTATGTGCTCGAAAAGCCTGTACCGGCTGTGCCAACTGGAAGTAATCCACCGGCTGCCCAGCTGGACGAATACTTGGCACATGTAAAAGATAACCGGGATGTGACATGCCTGATGTTGGCTAGTATGGTTCCTGAATTGCAAAAGCAGTTCCTGGATCATCAGGCCTTTGCTATAATGACAACTCTTAACGAGATGTTTTATGAGCAAGCTTATCAGGCAAGGTACCTGATCCACAAGGCATTCCGCAGCTGTAAGATGGGAGCTGGGACATCTGTGAGTGCACACGTGCTCAAGATGAAGGGCTATCTGGATAATTTAGCCCGTCTCGGAACTCCTATCTCACGGGGGCTGGCGGTTAGCATGATCCTGGAGTCTTTACCGGATTCTTATGATCAATTCATCCTAAACTTTTACAAGCAAGGGATGGACCGTACTGTTAGTGAGCTGCATTGGATGCTTGAGCTCGCTGAACTGTCGATCAAGAAGAATCCACCGGTACTTGAGGTTAATAAGGGGGAAACCTCCTTTTGCTAAAGGCAAGGAAAAGGCCAAGGCCAAGGCCAAGGCGAAGGAAGCCAAGGCTAAAAAGGCTAAAGCCCAGCCCAAGGCCCGTTCCAAGGATGTCTGCTTCGGTTGTAAGCAGGCTGGACATTGGAAAAGATCGTGTCCCAAGCTTTTGGGAGAGAAAAGGAAGACGCAGGGCGTGTCTTCACAAGGTATATATGTCATAAACATTAACCTCTGTTTCAACATCTTATGTATTGGATACTAGATGTGGTTCTCACATTTGTTGTAATGTGCAGGGACTTAAGAACAGGAGATCACTGGGATAGGGACAAGTGGACTTACGGGTCAGAAATGGAGCAAGGGTTGCTGCCATAGAGATCAGCGGGACCAGCTTATGATGCCTAGTAGATTAGTTTTGTTACTAAAACTATGTTATTTTGTACCTGTTTTGTACAGGAATATTATTTCTGTTTCAGTTTTTGGATATTTCTGGATGTACATTTACTATTGGTAATAGTAAAAAGGGAAAATAATTATTTTATGGAGTAGCTCTGTTCAATAATGTCTTTTATATCCTGGATCTATATGAAACTAATCATGTCTATAATATACATACTTAAAGGGTTAAGCCTAACGAACTTAATCCGGTTTACCTTTGGCATTGTCATTTAGGCCACATAAACAAGAAGCGCATAGCTAGGCTTCACATAGCTTGAATCCTAGGATCATTTGACATGGAGTCACTTGATATATGCGAGTCTTGTTTATAAGGTAAAATGACTAAAGAACCTTTTAGCAAAGGGGCTAAAAGGGTCGCTAGCTTATTGGACCTAATGCATTGAGATGTATATGGACCGACAAGCATAGCAACCAGGGGTGAACATCTATACTTCGTATCCTTCACAGATGATTTCATCAGAAATGGCTATGCCTCTGTAATGAAATATAAGTCTGAGACCCTTGATAGGTTCAAAGGAATATGGAACGAAGTACAGAACCAACTAGGCAGAAATATCAAAGCCTTTCGGTTGGACCGAGGTGGTGAGCATATAAGCCTATAGTTTGACTCATTTTGAGAGAGCATGGAATAGTTCCACAGCTCACTCCTCCAGGAACACCTCAATAGAAAGGGGTGTCCAAACGGAGGAATAGGACCCTGTTGGACATGGTCCGCTCAAACGATGAGTCATGCATCTCTCCCAATAAGTTTTTTAATGGATATGCTCTTGAGACAATGGCTCTCATTTTCTATTATACTCTGACTAAGGCTTTGGAAAAGACCCCATTTGGAATATGGACGGGCAGGGGCCTAATGTGTCTTTCTTACGGATTTGGGGTTGTTATGCACAAGTCAAGAAATTGACTGTGAGCAAAACTAGCACCCAAAACCGACTAATGCCTGTTTGTGAGCTACCCTAGGGAAACCAAAGGGTATTACTTCTACGACCCCACTGAGAATAAGGTGTTCATGGCGCAAAAGGGGGTCCTTCTTGAAAAGGGGTTTCTTTCCAAGAAAGATAGTGGGAGCGATGTTGAACTCAGGGAAGTTCAAAGCTCAGAAACTCCTGAAAAGGATAACTCGAAGACCAGGGTGAAGCTTCCAAAAGGGGAAGCACCAGCCCAGGTCACACAAGTACCTAAAAGGTCTGGTAGGGATCATCAGGAACATGAGAAACATCGGTTTTGTTTCTAATGATTACACTCCTTTTGTCTTGGACGAAAAGGAGCTCAAAACCTACTAGTAGGCTATAGCTCGCCCACTGTCTACCATGGTGGTGGATTTGCAATCTATGTACGATAATCAGGTTTGGAACCTGGTTGATTCACCTCCAGGTGCTAATGTAATAGGTTGCAAGTGGTGCTATAAGCTATAGGCCGACAATACCTTTAAGGGTGTGTATAAGAGGTTTAGTGGGAGCATAGTAACTTTCCTGGTATTATATATGGATGGCATCCTTCTTATTGGAAGCGACATACCAACACTACAAGGGAATTGTAATGGTTGTGTAAGTGCTTCGCAATGAAGGACTTAGGCGAAGCTGAGACGATCCTAGGGATCAGGATCTACAGGGTTAGATCCAATCGGCTTCTAGGCCTAAGTCAGGCCAAGTACATAGACATAGTTCTGAAAAGATTCAGCATGAACTAGGCTAAGAAAGGTTTCTTGCCAATGGGTCATGAGCTGAAACTTAGCAAGAAGTACTGTCCTAAGACAAGGCAGGATAGGGAGAACATGAATTGGTTCTATATGCTTTGGCTATAGGATCAATCATGTACTCCATGCTATGTACAAGACCTGATGTCGGCTTTGCACTAAGTATGATGAGCCGGATCCTAAATGGATCACAGGTAGGCTGTCAAAGCAATCCTGAAGTACCTTAACCGGACTAAGGATAGCTTCTTAGTGCATGAAAGTTAGGAAGAGCAGTCAGTTACTAGGTACACTGATGCAAGCTTCCAGACCGACCAGGATGAATATAAGTCGCAGTATAGGTATGTGTTCATGCTAAATGGTGGTGCTATTGTTGGAGAGGCTCCAAGTAATAGACCATCGCGGTTTCTGTGACAGGAACTGAGTACATTGCAACGTGTGAAGCAGCTAGGGAAGCTGTGTGGATAATGAAGTTTATCATGCAACTGGGGGTAGTGTCAACTATCCAGTAACCAGTTGATATCTTCTATGACAAAGTGGGGCTGTTGCACAAGCTATGTGCCTCGGTCACACATATACACAAAGCACGAACTCAGGGAGTTTCACCTATTGCGAGAAATCGCTGAGGGGGTGACATCTCATTACAAAGAGTGGACACCAAAGACAATGTCGCAGATCTTTTGACCAACATGCTTGGCTACGCCTATGCATGAAGGTTATACTAGATCTATAGGGATTAGACCTATGCCTAGTAGGTACTAGTGCAAGTGGGAGATTATTGGAAATGCCCTAGTCCCGAGGCATTGGTCCTTGTGTTTGTATAATACATTTGTACATTAATGTAAACTTTATGTATTATACAATTTGTGTCAAGGAAATAAAGGCATTAATCTATTTATTATATGTCTTGTGCTATATTTTAAATAGAGTATCCAATGGACATATCCATATCCATGTTGTCAAGTGTGAGGCACTTGGCAGTAAGACCGTGGATAGGGAAAACGATATGGCCATAAAGTCATCCGTAGTCTGTTCCAATCATGGGAATGAATGGAACTAAAGACTATCATTAACCTTGGTTGTATGGCGGTGTCTTACCGGGCATAGAACATGGAATGTCAACCAGGTTAATGGGTACATGTAAAAAGGGCATGGTACTGGACCGATCTACTTAAACGGAATCTACATGGTATAGTATCACAAGTGATTCTCGTGTAGTACTTGTATAAGTCCTTTGACCAGACCATATGATGGTGCTGCATGTGAAGTGGCACACTTTGGTGTACGCCTAACGGGCCTGTAAAAGGGTGCTAAGTATGGGTACGTTCGGGGTGTGTCAGTGAGCATGGCAGTACTATGGATATGCAGAAGGGAATGTCACTCAGTAATTTACTGAGACGATATCACCGGCCTCTTGATGAATGTTACTGATAAGAGTGTGGCCACACCCAAATAGGATTAGATCTTGTTTGTGAGCATCAGTTCATTCGGGATCAAGTAATTGTCCGGACACATATAGAGGGTGATCAACCATGCCTCTGTGTTGGACACCGATATCAGTGACATGGGACATACAAGTTCAACTACAGGGTTACGGTGACAGTTTGACTGCTATCTCCGTCTTAATTGGGGGCTGCAGTGGCTTGCTAGAGCCCGCCTATAGTCTGTGGGCCTTGGCCCATTGCCAACATAAAGACGGGCCCATCAGATCATACACATTGAACGTCTGGACTAGTTGTGAGCGGACGACGCGTTTTCGACGGGACGCGGGACTCCCTTTCGGAAGGGGCGCCTCGATTTCGGGCGGGGCCCTCCCTCGCGTGGGGTTTTTTTTTTTTTTTTTTGATTTGGAAATTCGTTTTTTGGAAAAGCGGATTATTTTGAAAAAGAATCGAGACCTAAATCTCGATAAAAAGTATAGGAGTCGCCACCCGGCTCAGCTCAACCGGGAAATTACAGTGTAGCTGAACCAAAGCGGGAACTGCTACACTTTTCAGAGATTCGGGTCCGGACAAGTCCTTTATTTCGTGTCTAATTTAAATATTATTGTCAATGTTCTAATTACGACACTTTAAGTAGCTAAAGATTTATTTTCATTAAAAGAATACACGCAGCGCGCATACAGGATAATAATACAAAATGTAAAGTAAAAAGAATAAATATTTAAGGGCTTACAACCAAATTGAAAGAAAAATAAAACTCTCGCCTCACTGATACAACCGCCTATATACACGAGAATCTAGAAAAATTACAACCGCCTAAATACACGATTTAATTCTATTAAATACAAATAAAAAGAAAATTAAAATAGAATAAAAGCTGCAAAACAAAGGTTAGCACAATTTATACGGCACACCATAAATAGGACTCAAGTAGACAGAACTAGGAAATTAAGATTCGGGGTCATGCAATTGGGGGTAACCGGGTCGGCCCGGTCGGCCGGCCCGGTCAGACCTGGAAAACCATTTTGAAACGTCCCTGTATTTTTTGGTTTTGTGAGAAAATCATTTTTGAAAACAATTTTTTCCGGTTTATTGCAGTTAAGCATGTAAAGTGGGTCAGTTTTCGGGAGAACCGGGTCTCCGTCGTGGAATTGTCTTAAATGCAATTTTACTGAAAAATAAATCTAAGGTCGTGATGCACACCACAAAATTCATTTTGATGATTTTTGAGGGTTTTCCAAATTTTTCTGATTTTCTGAAATTTTCTGATTTTTATGAAATTTTTTGAATTTTTGGAATTTTATTTGGATTTTAGGGATTTTTTAGGGATTTCTGTCCCTGGCCGCGATATACAGTCGTACGACTGTAGTTACAGTCGTACGACTGTCCACTACAGTCGTGCGACTGTATCCCTGGTTTGGGCAGAAATCGCTAAAAAAACCCTAAAACAAAACCCTAAAACTGAAGAAGCAAAGACAGTCGTACGACTATAGGCTATTTGGCACGACTGTATTTACAGTCGTGCCCCTGTTCTTATTTCAAGAACAGTCGTACGACTGTTCTTCCTTTTCCAGAAATAAAAATGCAAAAACTTGAAGAAAAATGCACCAAATACAATCAAATCACCCAGAAAGCTTGAAAATGAGATGAGTTAAAGATTATTTACCTCCTTGGTGACGATCCACAGCTGGAATGACCCCTGGCTACGCACCAATCCACGTGAATTTGCACTTTTTCCCCAAAAAGTCAAGGTTTCAAGAATGTCCAAATAACTCCCAAAAAGTCACGGATATGTGTTTGTTTTTGGTCCGAAATGATTTAATTTGTTAGTGTGATCGTTAACCTAAGATGTCTAATTCGTTTCAGAGATTAAAAACAAGAAATCAAGGGGGAAAATATGAGAAGAAAGCAAGCCTTTTTCACTTCTCTCTCTTCTTTCTTTTTCTCCCTCTTTCTCCCTCTAAAATTCTGGTTTTCTTCTCCAAAAAAGCCAAAAGTCCTCTAAATCTGCTTTTTCTTTTTCTTTTATACCCCCTAGCCCGGAAATCTTGAGCATTAAATGCTCAAGATTTCCCTTCTTTTTTAAGTCAAAGAAGTATGGGCTGGAACCTGCTCCCCGAAAGTACAGTCGTACGACTGTACTTACACTACAGTCGTACGACTGTAGTGAATTCCCACGACTGTATACTACAGTCGTGGGTCAACGGTCAACGGCCCCCTTTTTTTTTTTTTTTTTGTAAAGTAAAATTTCGTGTTCACAGGCTGCCCCTCGTGTAGCTGGAATCCGATTTCCGAAACGGATTTAGGTACACGACAAAGAACACGAAATCGCGGATATGCAACGGTGGTTTCGCAGGTGACTTTGGTAGTCAGGTGGTCCATATGCCTTTTGCATGAGGATGACACCGAGAAAACAAATGACTTTTGGAGTCGGGCGGTTCCCTACGATGGCTTTCGCGCAAGGATGACGCCGAGATGAAATGACTTTTGGAGTCAAAAGGCTGTGTACGGTTTGTCGCACCGAGCCCAAAAATGTATGTGATGCATGTTTGATGAACGTATTTATTCCTTGATCGATAATTTTGAAACAAAAATTTTTGCCCCTTCGATCAAGAATAAATACGGGAATGCGTGTCATGGTTGCCTTTTATAGTCGTGCGGGACTAGCTTTATGGGTGCAAGATGTGATAGTCGTGTGCGACTGGCGCACTCAACGGACTGACACAGGATTTTTGGTTCCCTTTTAAAGTCGTGGGGGACTAAGATTTTTGTGTGAATGCATGACAGTCGTGTACGGCTGGGCGCACCCGACAGACTGAAATTGGATTCGGGTTCCCTTTTATAGTCGTGGGGGACTATGATTTTTGCGTGAATGTAGCGGCCCGGAGTGGCTTGGCACGTGGGGCGTACTGAAAATGCAATTGGTGTAATTATACTTACAGTGAATCTTTTTATGGTTTTCTCGGACTTCGTGCCCCTTGGGTGAGACGGACCATCACCAAAATAAATTAGTCACTGCTGGATTAGTCCTGCAAAATTACTGAAATGCCCCTGTAGGGAACAATTACACGTCAGATAATGAAAATAGGTTTTATGGAATAAATAATAAAAAAACCAAAAGAAAAAATTTTCCCCCCTTTTTTACTACAGTCGCACGACTGTATTCAAATTTTGAATACAGTCGTACGACTGTAGACGAAGTACAGTCGTACGACTGTACTTCGCGGGCAGCCAAAATAAAAGGGGCGGTTTCCGCCCCTTTCTCTCCCACTTTCATTTTTCTCAAAGAAACCTTTCCTCTCCTTTCTCTGAAACCGATCCAAAACTCGAAAAACCATCCAAAATGTTGAAGAAAATGGGAAAGAAGTTGAAGAAGATCCAGAACAGCGCGGTTCCAAAACCCAACAATCCGGAGGAGATTGCTTTTGTGGGAATCGCCCAAGGATACGGGCACCCTCTTTACATGGACCACTTCGGGATCCGATTCGGGATGGTGATCCCCATTCTGCTGGCAATGGACTCCCATTTGTCCGTTACACAGGTTGGTATTCGATTCCTATGCCTTGATTTTGAGTTTTTTCCATATTTTTTTCTTTGAACTTTTGGGAACTGATTTGCATGATTTACTGCTTTCTGGGTTGAATTGATTGAGTAGAATGCATGTTAGGAGTCCCCTGTAGCCAATAGAAACAAGAAACTAGGAAAAACAGGTTAGAAATCGCGAAAATTATACAAATTGCGAATTTTTTTCTGCAGGAATATGAACAGTCGTGCGACTGTTCATGCAAATGATGAACAGTCGTACGACTGTGGGCACTACAGTCGTGCGACTGTAGCTACGCTCGTGCAATGCGTACTACAGTCGTACGGCTGTAGCAAGAAAATAGGGTTTTTTTTTTTTTTTTTTGCAAAATCTGAATGCATGTGTATTGTACTTCCCCGTAATGCAGGCGCACAGAGTTGCTGGTAGTGGGAATCTTTCCCTTCCCCGGGTCTGGTGGGACCGACTTCCAGAGCCCGTGCGGGCTCGGGTTAGGCTCCTAGGGCTAGAGTCTTTCGTCCTGTCTTTGCCTATGAGCACACCGCACACCACTCATGCCGTGCTGACGGCCCTGTGCGAGAGATGGGTTTGCACTACCCACACCTTCCATTTGCCGATCGGGGAGTTCACCGTCACTCCCTCGGATTTCGTGGCGATCACAGGCTTTGGGTTCGGCGGGACCCCTATCATCTTTAACTGCAGCCTGACCCGACACCAGCAGGTGGACACTTATATTCGGAGGATGATCGGCTGCACCCCTGAAAAGGGGAAGATCTTGTGCTCTCGGGTGGAGGCTTATTGGGCCACCCGCGCAGTCCTGACTAAGGAGGACGTGGAGCGGTACACCAGGGCCTACGTGCTCGTCCTCCTGTCCTGCATATTGTTTCCCACCGGGCAGAGTACCTGCAATTTGACTCTGCTCCCGACATTGGTGGACCTGGCTGCCTTCCCGTCTCTGGACTGGGCGCGAGCTGCGTTGGGGCAACTGTATTATGGGCTGGACTTGTGCGCCCGGGGAGAGCAGCAGGAGATTCTGGGATTCTGGTTCGGCCTTCTGGTATTGTCTCTTTCTTCTTTTTTTTTTTTTTTTTTTTTTTTTTTTTTTTTTACATTATAATTATATTTTTATAATTACAGATCTGGGCTTTTGAGCATCGGGTGCTGGAGCCGCCCGATTTGAGGGACGTCCAGGGTGATGTTCATCCGACTGTCCTGCGTTGCTGGACGCAGGGGTGGCAAGGTGCCGTCCGTGATATCGAGGAGGTACGGCAGAGTCTACTCGACCCGTCCTGGAGGAGGGTAAGTAAACAAAAATCGTTAGTATGAAAATTTGAATAACTTTTTGCTTACCTGTATTGAATTTCTTTTGTTGCGCTTCTACAGATCCGGCACCACCCTTGGGAGAATCTGGGTGCCATCACTCTCCTCGTCCAGTCTTCGGCACGCTTCGACCGCCGCCGCTTTGTCATGGAGTGCCCCATGTCCCAGGAGTGGTACCTGGGCGATCGTCTCTTCCTTTCTGACCACATCGATGGTCCGATTAGCCGGCTCGTGCCCCCGCCGCTCCCTCAGGCGCTCTTCTGGCCACACCTGGCGGACCCTGCGACAGACCCCGAGATATTTGGAGAGGGGTATAGCGTGGACCCCGTGGATGGAGATTACCCCGCTTATATTTAGCAGTGTTTACTGCCCGCTGCGGGCGTCGCACCAGCAGCTCCTCCTCCTCGTCCTCGTCAGGTATTCATTCATTCATTTTTTCATCTTTTTTTTTTTACTTTATATTCTCCTTGCAGGTTAAGAGGCGCAGGGGATCTGGGTCCTCTCAGCCCAGTGGGCCAGCCGGTGGGAGCACTGACGCAGGTACAGGAGGCGAGGATACTCCGGTTCAGGATAGGACCCACCCTGTCCATGCAGGCAGCGCCGTAGCTTCGGCTTCGCAGGCCGTCGGCGCTAGTGGTGTCGTGGAGGGTCGCCTGATTTCCGAGCTTAGGGCCGGCTTCACGTTGATAGGGTTGGATGGCACCCAATCCTATACGACCTGGAGCATTCCTCGTGAGGAGCCTGCCATGTTCCTTCCGGAGGACACTACCCACGTAAGTCTCCTTCTTTTTTTTTTTTTTTTTTTTTTTTCTCTGATGTTCTTTCAGGTCCGGCGAGCTGACATGGAGGAGATAGCCTACCGATACAGGGGTCTAGGAGACTTCCTGGTCCGGGAGAACGGCGTTTGGGCGGTAAGTATCTCGTGTTTCCTGCATCAAAATTTATGTAATGCATGAATGCATATGTATGTATGTATGGATGCTAATTTATGTTGTCGATTGCAGTCTCGGGTTGAGATATTTCGAGAGCAGGCCAGGGAGGCTGCTTCTGCTGTGGCCCAGGCCCGTACTGCGAATCAAGAGGTGGAGAGAGGGAGAGCCGAGATAGCCAGGCTGCAGGCTGGGATGGCTCGTCTGCAGGCGGATTTTGACTCCTACCGGGCTACACATCAGAGTGAGTCTGAGGAGGAGGAGGAGGACGAGGGGCAGGATGAGAGCTAGTTGGAGCCTCCTGCTTGTCTTATTTGTTGTTTTTATAGTTTTTGTCTTTTGTATTGAATTTTTCAGATACATTGTGAATTGCATTTTCATATTATGGGATTTGCCTTTGCTTGACTGGATCATTGGAAATTTACTCTCCTTCCTTTTCTTCTTCAATTTTTGCTTCTTTTTATCCAGGCTTTTACAATTTTCTAGAATCATTACAAGACTCTGATTGGCTCAAATTGAAGCCTTTCGGGTTATGGAATCTCAAGGCCTATTACAGACACTCGTGGAACATCGAGTTGTTGAATGCTTGTTATCGCTTCTGGGACCCAGTGGACAATGTTTTCCACTTCTCACGCCAAGAGCTCTGTCCCTTATATGAAGAGTTCAGTGCTATCTTGAATATCCCTTGCCATAAAGGAGTGGACATCGCCGTTCCCGAGTTCACTTTTGGTAGCATTTCCTCCTTGGTGAGCTTGTTCGGGCTTCCCAATCCCGAGGTGGAAGCTTTATTCGCTACTGATTCTCCTTTTCCTGGATTGAGCTCGGACTCCGTATTAGGATGGTGTATCAATGCCCCTAGGGATCACATGAGTTGGGCCTCCATGGTCAGCCTGTTACTGGTGAGCCGGTATTTCTGTGGTCCTAGTGATGGGATTATCTCCTTCAGGGCTGTCTCCCTTATCTCTCAGATGGCCGTGGGAGCATCTCCAGCTCCTTTTGCACTTGCTGAGACACTGATTAGTTTGCATGTATCTAAGGCAAATGGTGTTCTCCACATTGGCCCTCACCTCACACTGCTCCAGGTGAAATTCCTTATTATCTGGTGTATTTCTAAGTCGAATGAGCCACTAACCCTTGCTTACCACCAACTGCAGATCTGGTTGCTGGAGAAGTTATCAATTCTTAAGATTCCAAGGGGGAACTTCAAGAAATACAACCCGGCCAATCTCAGGGAATGAGGCTTCTTCGTCGACTCCTATACTGATATGTCTGCTGATGAGTGGGGCGCTTGGCTATCTCACCGGACTGATGACCAGATTAGGTGGGTGTGCCCCTGGTGGAAGATTACCCACGTGATTGTAGAGATGTGGGCACATGGTGTGCAGTTATTAGGACAGACCAGGGTAACATTCTACTCTCCGAGTCGCCTTCGCCGTCAGTACGGTCATCTGCAGGACATCCCTCAGCGATTTTGTGTTACCAATTGTGAGGAGTATACTGCTGCTTGGCCAGGTCACATCAGACTTCGCTGGGTTAGAGATACCCATCATGTGACGCTGAATTATACCAGTCTTGCCCCTACAGAGACAGATGATCGTTACAAGCTGTGGCTAGCTGAGATCCGGGATTTACCGACCCGTGAGGAGCGTGAGAGTGCGACTTTCCGCTGGCTGGCTCCTTCTGAGACCACGGGACCACTTCCTGTCAAGAAAAGAAGATCATAAAGAAAATGTGATTTTCATTATCATGCATGTATTGGCCACCATTATTATCATTTATATACATTTTTTATTATTATTATAAATGCAATCCCTCTTTTCTTCTTTTTTTTTTTTTTTTTGTCTTAACTTTTACTTAAGCCGCCCTTGCGGGTTTTCGACCTAACAGACTTCCCTTTCTTTTTCTCTTTGCCTTAACTTTTGCTTAAGCCGCCCTTGTGGGTTTTCGACTTAACAGGCTCCTTTTTTTTTTTTTTTTTTAAGGGTTGGATGATATTCGCAATTGCACACTTAGGCGTTTAAATGTCCTTGTTTATCTGGATGTTTCGACAAATGTATCATGTAACATACTCCAAACATTCATGCAATATGTTGAGCATAACGCACTTCATTAATGAAATTTAATTATCGCATTAATTGAAAATTCTAAAATTGGTACATATCTCGAACGAACTCATTCCTGTTATCAACCATCCTATACAGGTTTTCTGGTCGATAAGCTAACCCTCGTTGCCTTAATTTTTGCTTAAGTCGCCCTTACGGGTTTTCGACTTAACAAGCTTTTTTTTTTTTTTTTTTTACACGTGGTAGCGTTTGAGATGATCTTGGTTAATCGGATTGGTGAATTCGTTGCCATCCATGTCCATGATCTTCACCGCGCCTTTGGAGAGTACCTTCTTAACCACATACGGCCCTTCCCAGTTGGGTTTAAATTTGCCCCTTGCATCTGTGTTGGTCGGTCTCATTTGCTTCAACACCAGATCCCCCGCTTTTAGCGGCTGTTTCTGATGACGAACCCGTCGATTATAAGCCCTAGCCATCCTTTGGTGGTACATCTGCAGGTGATCCAGAGCCTTAAGACGCCTTTCATCGACCATAGCCAGCTGCTCAAATCTCGCCTTCACCCATTCTGTTTCAGGCAATTGAGCCTCTAAGACCGTCCTTAGTGACTTCAATTCCATTTCAACAGGAAGGACTGCTTCCATCCCATAAACCAGCGAATAAGGCGTTTCCCCAGTCGGCGTTCTAATACTGGTTCTGTACCCCCACAGAGCATAAGGTAATCTATCTGCCCAATCCCGGTAGGTTGAGGTGGTCTTGGATAAGATCTTCTTGATGGACTTGTTCGCTGCCTCCACTGCTCCATTGGCTTGTGGCCTATAAGGGGAAGACTTGCGGTGTTCCACATTGTATTCCTCGAATAATTCAGCTGTGGCCCCCTGAAACTACACTCCGTTATCAGTTACCACGTGATGCGGTACACCATATCTTGCAAAGATGTGCTTCTTCATGAATTTAGCCATGTTCTTAGCTGTAACCGTGACATAAGACTCGGCCTCAACCCACTTGGAGAAATAATCGACTGCCACTACAATGAATTTGTGACCATTTGATGCGGGAGGCCGAATTTCACCAATTATGTCTATGCCCCATACTGCAAACGGCCAAGGAGTCATAAGATTCTGCAATTCCATAGGTGGAAGATGGCTGATGTCCCCGTAGATCTGGCATTCGTGGCACTTTTTCACTTCCTCTGCACAGTCAGTCTGCATAGTGAGCCAGAAGTACCCTTGTCTCATGATCTTCTTTGCTAGAGCTAATCCATTCATATGCGGGCCACAGATCCCTGAATGCATTTCTTGTATAACCTTCTTGGCTTCTGCTTCCGTCAGACATTTTAACAACAATCCATCCGCAGTCCTTCTGAAAAGCTGTCTATCGAACCATCTGAACTGAGCTGCCAACTTTCTTAAAGTAGTATTATCTGATGCATCTGCTCCCTCGGGATATTGACCATTTTGCAGAAAACCAGCTATATCTTGGTACCAGGGCTTATCGTCTGCAACTAAAGCCAGGACCTCGCTAGAACGATGAAATGGTATTCTAGCAGTCTCCAGGATCAAAGGCTGCATCGGTGCTTTCTGAGGTCCTTCCCACATGGATGACAAGGTAGCCAATGAATCCGCCATCTGATTATCATCTCTAGCCACATGCTTGAATTCAATATGCCCGAATACCTTCACCATTTCCCACAAAGTCTCTAAGTATGGGCAAAGTGATTCTTCCTTGATTTCCCATTCCCCGGCGGCTTGGCGAATTACCAACAGCGAATCTCCCACAATGGTCACATCATTTGCCCCTAATGAGATGAGAGCATCAATGCCAAACAAGCAAGCTTCATATTCTGCACCGTTGTTAGTTACCGGGAATTCCAGCCGTTTTGACAAAGGAATTATCTCTCCTTCAGGGGTTACAATGATTACTCCGAGGCCCGCCCCTCTCTTGTTTACAGCTCCATCAAAATGCATGATCCACTTCCTGATCTCCACTTCTACGAAGGCCAACTGTTCATCAGGAAATTCCAGGTTTTCCACATAATCAGATTTAAGCGGCTGATTGGCCAGGAACTCAGCCACCGCTCTTCCTTTGATCACCTTCTTTGTTACATACTCTATGTCGAACTCTGATAGCAAAAGCAGCCACCGGGATAATTTCCCCGTTAAGGATGGGGCAGAGCAAAGATATTTCATTGGATCAACCTTTGCCACGGCTTGTATTTTGTAGGATTGGAAATAGTGTCTCAACTTCTTCGTAAGCCAGACCATAGCAGTGCAAGTCTTCTCCACAACAGTGTATCGGGTCTCGTAATCTAGCAGCTTCTTACTGAGGTAGTAAACAGCATGCTCTCTCTTGTCATCTTGCTCTTGAACCAACATCGCCCCTATGGAAGTTTCTTCAATAGCTAAGTACAGAGTCAAAGGCTTTCCCAGAGTTGGGGGCTTCAACACTGGAGGATTAATCAAGTACTCTTTGATCCTATCAAATGCAACCTGACACTGATCATTCCACACGACGGGTTGTTCCTTCCGAAGAAGCTTGAAAATGGGTTCACAGACTGTAGTCAATCTAGTAATGAACCTACTGACGTACTGAAGAGACCCCAGAAAAGACCTGACTTCCTTCTCTGTTTTTGGCGCCGGCATATCTCGAATTGCTTTGATCTTGTCTGGGTCCATCTCAATGCCTTTTTGACTGACAATGTGCCCCAACAGTTTACCCGATGCAACTCCGAAAACACATTTCTTTGGATTGAGTCGCAGGTTGTACTTTTCAATCCTGGTCATAAATCTATCCAGGATAGCAGGGTGCTCCTCCCGGGTTATTGATTTTACCAGCATATCATCAACATACACCTCTACCTCCTTGTGGATCATGTCGTGTAGTAACGTAGTAACCGCCCGTTGATATGTAGCCCCAGCGTTCTTCAACCAAACGGCATCACTCTGTAGCAATACACCCCCCACTCGGTAATGAAGGCGGTCTTAATTTTATCGATGACATTCATTAAGATCTGGTTATACCCCGAGAAACCATCCATGAACGAATACATGACTGCCCTTGCTGCACTGTCGACCAGGACATCAATGTGAGGAAGTGGGAAGTCATCTTTTGGAGAGGCCTTATTCAAATCCCGGTAATCTACACAAACCCAGACCCTTCCGTCCTTCTTGGCAACTGGGACTATGTTGGCTAACCATTCAGGGTAATCCACCACCTCCAGGAAATTGGCCTTTATCTGCTTCGCTACTTCTTCTTTGACTTTCTCATCCCATTCTGGACGTAGACGCCTGAGCTTCTGCTTTACTGCGCTGAACTTAGGGTCAATCGGAATTCTGTGCTCTGCTATTTCTCTGTCAACCCCCGGCATATCGTCATAAGACCAGGCAAACGCTCCCACATGCTTTTTAAGTATTTTTGTCAATTCTCTCTCTTCTTCAGGATTGAGTTCGTTAGAGATAGATACCATTTTAGGATTTTCAATTGTGCCCAAATTAATTTCATGTAATGCAGTGTCATGAATGCTGAACACATTGAATGAATGATTGCATGTATGCACAGAGCCATTAGGAAAAACATCACACAAATAAGCAAAGTTAGATTTCATTTCATTCATCGCCTTAAAAGCGGAATTGTTTACATCAAGTACATAGGACAAGTTTACAACGAAATCATTTTCTTCCTCCACATGCGGAGGGTCTTCTGCAGCAAGGTCTTCCGGGTCAGCAGGCTCTTCTTCGAACAAGTCACCCAAGTCAGCTTCAAGGGTTTCCTTCTGTGCTTCAGATAAGGCATCTTCTTCCACCTTTGCTTTCCCTTTGGCCATCATCTTGGTGAGTTCAGCAACAGCTTTTTCCACTAACTCTGCCTGTCCTGAAATAGCTTCCTTCTTCACAGGGCTGTCTTTTAACCCTTTCTTTAGCAATTCAGCAAATGCTTTGGTAATGGCGTCCACCAGGGGATCTGTATCTTCTTTTGGTTGTTCCTCCGGGATGATGGGAGCCACCACTTCAGCTTGGCTTATTGGAGGAGGACTAGTCTCTTTCACACTGTCGGGCCTAAGCATTTCTTCCACTGAGCCAACCCCATATTTCGAAAAGTCAACAATATCAGCAAAAATCTCAAACCCGGGGACTGTTTCCCCATCGATAACCATCGGTTCCGGTTTACCACCATACGGCCCACCACTGGCTCGAACAAAAGTATCCAAGAGATGGACTTTCTTTGTTTCCGGGATCTCCTTCTTCTCAGCACCTTTGTAACCAAGACCCCCTCGGTGTGATTGGCCCATAGTGATATCAAACTTTGTGACCCCCTGTTGATGGACTCCTAGCCCCCTTCCCGGAATGAAATTCTGCTTCTGAAAATACTTATGGATCCATGGAGAAAATGTCAAGTCTTTCCCCTTATGCCCTGAGATAACCGCCACTTGAAAGCCAGTAAAAAGTTGTTCAGATGAGTTCAGAGCAGCCACCATAGAAGATTCATCCGCCTCCAGAGTTACAATTTTCTCCCCCACTGGAATCTTCACCTTTTGGTGCAAAGTTGATGGCACACCTCCCAATGCATGAAACCAAGGTCTTCCCAAAAGCAAAGAGAAAGTCACAGGAATATCAATAACAGTGAACAGTACGGTTGACTTAACTTCCCCCACCGACACTTCTGCTTCAAAGGTTCCAATCACAGTACGCTTGGAATCGTCATAGGCCCGGATCACTGTGTTAGACCTTGACAATGCTTCTTCAGACAGATGAAGGCTAGGTAAAACTTTCAGAGGGCAGATGTTCAATGCTGAGCCGTCATCAACCATCACACACGGCAAAATTCGATCCATCATCTCCACTTTCAGATACAAGGCACGATTGTGGTTAGTGCCTTCCGGAGGTAAGTCATCCTCGGTAAAAGTGATCCCCCCGGGATTATCAGATTGTTGACTCTTTGTACTCCCAATCGCCATGCAGACTTCCTCGGGAGACATTAAAGGGTTTGCATCCATTTCCATAAGCTTTTTTACCACTGCAGCTCGATGTCTTTGGGATTCCATAAGCAAATGCCACACAGACGCACGTGCGGGCATCTTTTTGAGTTGCTCCACTACCAGATCTTCTTTTTCATTCACCTTGATGGGCATATAATCTTGAACTGGTGCTTCTGCCCTTTTACTCGGCTCTCCCAATCGTTGTGGCTCGGGTTGATATACCCTTCCACTTCTCGTAACATTATTCACTGGAGCATCTTCCTTCCTTATATACATCCCATCCTTAGTGCAGACAGGATAGACAGGTGTTGTCCGGTTCAGAGGTTCGGGCCTACTCATCAACTCAAATTCATCCGCATCATCATCCAATTCTATATCATCCAGATTCACAGGTTTGCTCTCCTCCACTGAGGACTCAACATCTTCACCTACCACCACTTGAATTACGGGATTCGCCCTTGCTATCTGGGCTAAGACAAAGTTAGGAGATAACCCCGATTGCACCATGTTTACTCTTCTTTCAAACTGAGGTAGCGGATTACTCTGAACATTGGGCTTTGAACGGGGCGCTTCTATCTTCTTTTCATCAATCAGCTGTTGAATCACCTTTTTCAAAGCATGACACTCGTTGGTTCGATGCCCCTTAGTCACATGATAGGAGCAAAAGTTGTTCTTGTCCGCCTCAGCCGGAGGCGTGTACGGTTTCAGACTTTGAAGGAAGCCCAGATTCCTACATTTCAGAAAGATCCGCCCCAAAGAATCTTCCCAAGGAGAGATCCCTTTCCCGGCTATCAGTTGACTGGACCCTTGCGCAACTGTTGCCACCTCTATTTGTTTAACAGGTGCAGGTGGCTGGTTTGGCTTAGCACTTGTCGATGAAGAAGCCGCAGGGTTGTTATTGCTTTTATACCCCGAGGAGTATGTACGGCTCCGATACCCTCCTCCATAACTGTTCTGGGCTGGATCAATCTCGTACTTCTCAACTTTGCGGGCCAACTCATGCACCTCTATCAGGGACTGGAATTTGTGGTACTTCATCACATTCCTATAAACCTCCAAGCTCCCGTCAATTAGCTTCACGATCAATTCATCTTCCAATGGCTTCTGATGAAGGAGAATCATCTTATCCATCCACCTTTGGTAGTATTCAGAGAAGGTCTCATTTGGTTTCTGCCTCACCGCCTCTAAGTCTTGCAGCTTGACCTCCAGTTGCGTATTGAAACTGAAATACTTGATGAATGCATCAGACAGTGCATCCCAGTCACCTTGTATCCCTTCGGGCTGCTTATTGTACCACGTGATAGCACCCCCTTCCAAAGTAGTGGGGAACAGTCCCACCAATTGATTCATAGTGAGCCCGACCATGGTCATAATCCGCACGTATTGATTCAAATGGGCCGTAGGAGGACTTTTTCCGACATACGGTGCGATCCTAGGCATTTGAAAGCCTACTGGAAGCATTTCAACCCCTCCGGCTATCAGTGTGGATGGGTCGATGCGCTTGGCAGATTGGATCTTAGAGCTGGCACGCAGCTCCGCTATAGTTTCTTCCATCTCCTTCATCTTTCTTTCCAAGGCGGACTCCACAGGCCGCTCAGCATTATCTCTACGGCCTTCTTCAGCATCTGACTGCCCATCGTTCAGTCTCCCACCGCTACTCTCCTCACGGACGGCCCTTTCCGGTCGCTGATTAGATGATTCAGTCAATGCACTCTGCACTTGACTTTTGATAAGGTTCTTGAACTCATCAGAATTCATGAAATCACGAAGAGCAAAGGTAGCCATCATGGCAGCAGCAGCTTCGGGTGGTATTGCCATATCTTGAAACCTTTGTCGCAATTGCTCAAGTTCCAACGAAGACTCAGTACTTAACTCAGGTGACACTTCAACTTCCTCAAACTGAACAGATTCCTCAGACTCACTAGATGATGAATCGTTGTGCTCTATCCTCACGAGTCGTCGTCCCGATCGGAGCCAAACTACAAAACATTTCAAACAAAAGTTAGTGAAATGTGATCACCCAAAGAGTCATGAACTCTAGGGGATATGCATGTATGCATGGTGTGTTGGATGGACGATGTATGGATGTTGTATGAAATGAATTTGTAACACGAACCTTGAATAATTAACCCTTCGGGTAATGACGTATGCATGAACTCCTATTTATTCATGCATATATTGCAATCCAAGCATTAGATGCATGGGTGAGACCTTCGATGCTCGGGGAGTACCTCGGGTTTTTGTGAAATGATGTGAATGTCCTTAGTGAGTGAACAGAGTTTCGGCCCTCGTGGAGTGCCTTGAATTTTGTGAAGTGAGATCGACATGCGCATGGCGCTTGGTCGAGGTTTCGGTGTCCGTGGGACACTTCGAATTTTGATGATGTCAAATGAACTCGTGCTTGACTTAACGGGTGGAATTTCAATACTCGGGGAGTATCTCGATTTCCGCACCACGAAGTGAGGTGAATACGTTCTTGGTGAACGGGCAGAGTTCCGGCGCTCGGGGAGCAGCTGAACATTTTAATGCGTGAAATGGAATTTTTCCGGCACTCGTGGAGTACCCAAAATAATTTAATGAAGTGCGATGAATTTTGTCGGCGCTCGTGGAACGCCTAAAAAAATGCTTTGATGGAATGCGATGAATTTTTGTCGGCACTCGTGGAGCGCCTAAAAAAATGCTTTGATGGAATGCGATGAATTTTTGTCGGCACTCGTGGAGCGCCTAAAATGCTTTAATGAAATGCGATGAATTTTTGTCGGCACTCGTGGAGCGCCTAAAATGATTTAAATGAAATGCGATGAATTTTTGTCGACACTCGTGGAGCGCCTAAAATGATTTAAATGAAATGCGATGAATTTTTGTCGGCACTCGTGGAGCGCCTAAAATGACTTAATGAAATGCGACAAATTTTTGTCGGCACTCGTGGAGCGCCTAAAATGACTTAATGAAATGCGACAAATTTTTGTCGGCACTCGTGGAGCGCCTAAAATGATTTAAATGAAATGCGATGAATTTTTGTCGGCACTCGCGGAGCGCCTAAAAAAATGCTTCCCTACTTGGTAGGTAAAGTGATGTGTGTGACCCTTGTGGAATTATTCAAGTTTCGTATAATGCTTTATGCATGACACGCGTTTCCCATGGCTGCAAAATAAAATGGTCAATGCTCATGACATTCGGATGATGTACGTGAATTAGTTAATTTTTCACACAAAGAAAAAATGCATGGCTACAAAAAATGTGGTTAGTGTAAATGTCACGCGAGTGATTAATGTATTTGCAAGCGAAAGAATGGAAATGGCTGCACAAAAGATGTGAGTTAGAACCACACAAATGCTCTATATGCGGTATGTTATGTTCGTGAAGAATGTGAATGATGATATGTTGTGGAAAGACAAAAAAGACACGTAGCAATTAGCACACGGATCGTATTCCTCCAACCTTATTCCTCCAAACGTG
This sequence comes from Euphorbia tirucalli, assembly GCA_039660915.1. Taxonomy (NCBI): domain Eukaryota; kingdom Viridiplantae; phylum Streptophyta; class Magnoliopsida; order Malpighiales; family Euphorbiaceae; genus Euphorbia; species Euphorbia tirucalli. The sequence continues at coordinate 11,723,352 of CM077638.1, forward strand.
GTCAGGTCGATAAAATTCTAACCGAGTCCTAGGAGGGGTTCTCTTCGATCACCAATCGGGGATGATGAAGGCGGATTTTATTTTATATTATTCACACAATTTGTTTTGGTATCCTAAGGGAATCCAACTAAGGTTGCTTAAGTGAGTTCGGTCCAAAGTCGGGATAACATCAAGGCTCCCATAGCAAAATATACTCCTCACTTCTCCCCACTCAAGGGTCCAAACGAAGGGGTTCGTACGAGGCTATGGGTGGTGTTTCGTATTCGTGCTCCTAAGACCAAGAGGAACTTAGGCGACACTTCAACGATTCACCGGGCTAATAGTGGATACCTAACTTAATGCAAAAAATGCCTAACTACAAAAAATGCATAAAGTGCCATATAAGAATCATCCACTTAATTTAAATTAGACACTTTTCAAGGCTTGTCAAATTCTTTTAAGTTTTTGAAAAACTTTTGAGAAATCCCCAGCGGAGTCGCCACTGTGAGCGGACGACGCGTTTTCGACGGGACGCGGGACTCCCTTTCGGAAGGGGCGCCTCGATTTCGGGCGGGGCCCTCCCTCGCGTGGGGTTTTTTTTTTTTTTTTGATTTGGAAATTCGTTTTTTGGAAAAGCGGATTATTTCGAAAAAGAATCGAGACCTAAATCTCGATAAAAAGTATAGGAGTCGCCACCCGGCTCAGCTCAACCGGGAAATTACAGTGTAGCTGAACCAAAGCGGGAACTGCTACACTTTTCAGAGATTCGGGTCCGGACAAGTCCTTTATTTCGTGTCTAATTTAAATATTATTGTCAATGTTCTAATTACGACACTTTAAGTAGCTAAAGATTTATTTTCATTAAAAGAATACACGCAGCGCGCATACAGGATAATAATACAAAATGTAAAGTAAAAAGAATAAATATTTAAGGGCTTACAACCAAATTGAAAGAAAATAAAACCCTCGCCTCACTGATACAACCGCCTATATACACGAGAATCTAGAAAAATTACAACCGCCTAAATACACGATTTAATGCTATTAAATACAAATAAAAAGAAAATTAAAATAGAATAAAAGCTGCAAAACAAAGGTTAGCACAATTTATACGGCACACCATAAATAGGACTCAAGTAGACAGAACTAGGAAATTAGGATTCGGGGTCATGCAATTGGGGGTAACCGGGTCGGCCCGGTCGGCCGGCCCGGTCAGACCTGGAAAACCATTTTGAAACGTCCCTGTATTTTTTGGTTTTGTGAGAAAATCATTTTTGAAAACAATTTTTTCCGGTTTATTGCAGTTAAGCATGTAAAGTGGGTCGGTTTTCGGGAGAACCGGGTCTCCGTCGTGGAATTGTCTTAAATGCAATTTTACTGAAAAATAAATCTAAGGTCGTGATGCACACCACAAAATTCATTTTGATGATTTTTGAGGGTTTTCCAAATTTTTCTGATTTTCTGAAATTTTCTGATTTTTATGAAATTTTTTGAATTTTTGGAATTTTATTTGGATTTTAGGGATTTTTTAGGGATTTCTGTCCCTGGCCGCGATATACAGTCGTACGACTGTAGTTACAGTCGTACGACTGTCCACTACAGTCGTGCGACTGTATCCCTGGTTTGGGCAGAAATCGCTAAAAAAACCCTAAAACAAAACCCTAAAACTGAAGAAGCAAAGACAGTCGTACGACTATAGGCTATTTGGCACGACTGTATTTACAGTCGTGCCCCTGTTCTTATTTCAAGAACAGTCGTACGACTGTTCTTCCTTTTCCAGAAATAAAAATGCAAAAACTTGAAGAAAAATGCACCAAACACAATCAAATCACCCAGAAAGCTTGAAAATGAGATGAGTTAAAGATTATTTACCTCCTTGGTGACGATCCACAGCTGGAATGACCCCTGGCTACGCACCAATCCACGTGAATTTGCACTTTTTCCCCAAAAAGTCAAGGTTTCAAGAATGTCCAAATAACTCCCAAAAAGTCACGGATATGTGTTTGTTTTTGGTCCGAAATGATTTAATTTGTTAGTGTGATCGTTAACCTAAGATGTCTAATTCGTTTCAGAGATTAAAAACAAGAAATCAAGGGGGAAAATATGAGAAGAAAGCAAGCCTTTTTCACTTCTCTCTCTTCTTTCTTTTTCTCCCTCTTTCTCTCTCTAAAATTCTGGTTTTCTTCTCCAAAAAAGCCAAAAGTCCTCTAAATCTGCTTTTTCTTTTTCTTTTATACCCCCTAGCCCGGAAATCTTGAGCATTAAAAGCTCAAGATTTCCCTTCTTTTTTAAGTCAAAGAAGTATGGGCTGGAACCTGCTCCCCGAAAGTACAGTCGTACGACTGTACTTACACTACAGTCGTACGACTGTAGTGAATTCCCACGACTGTATACTACAGTCGTGGGTCAACAGTCAACGGCCCCCTTTTTTTTTTTTTTTGTTTTTTTTGTTTTTTTTGTTTTGTTTTGTTTTTTTTTTTTTTTGTAAAGTAAAATTTCGTGTTCACACTAGTAGTAGTAGGCTATATACACGTCAATTGGATTCATCAATATATTATAATTAATATTTATTTTGGCCTTCTCTTAATTAATTCAATGAATTAATTTATGAGATTATTTCCTAGATGGAAATATTATTACATGTATAGGTTTACATGTATTTCATTTTATGTATGTCTAATTTAATCCATTGATTAAATTAATAGGTCAAATGAATTTTAATTTAAATATATGTAATATATTATGGTCTAATATATAAGCATACATGGTTTATTAAAGTTGCATTTGAAATTAATTCAATCAAAGGATGTTAAATTGGGCTTAGGCTTAAAATGAAAAATGCCCACATGAAGTGGGATTTGTATGCCCGAAATTTATGGGATAAGTTGGCTGAAATTTTCATGCATTTGGGGAAATTATGATGTGTCAAAAGTGATGATGACTATGGTGTGTCATGTATGACCTTTTGGTAAGCAAACTTGGACTTTGCTACTTAAGATATTTTATTCATTCTTATGGTAAGAATGAAAAGAAAATATCCCATCTTCTTTTCCTTTATGTTGGCCGAATCTTTGGGTTGAATGATGAGGCATCTCTTTTGATAAGAATGTGGGTCATTCTTAGGACAAAAGAGATGATGACTTATTCAAAGGACCAATTAAAAGATGGGTGACTCATTCTTTAAACCAATCAAGAATGAGTGAGTCATGAGTTTGACTTTGACATGGTAAAGTTGGACTTTGCATTATCCCATCTTTTGGCCGCCCACTTTATGGCAGGTTTGTGAAAAAATTGTTTTTCACTTAAGAAGATTTTTGCCCACTTTTGATGCAATGGATTCTTTTGGTAAGAATTGGTTTTACACTTGAAAAATATGGTTTTCTTTTTCTTTGGGAAAGGAAAATGGGACAACCATATTTCTTCGTGTGGGCAACCCCTCTCCCCCTCTCTTCTTGTCATCCGGGTCGCTAGCACGGGTTGGGTCCGAGAGCCGTTCGTGTATGCATCGGTGGAGGAAATCTACACTTGATTTCTGTAGTCCGCATCTGTCTCTTAGAGAGACTTTGTGGTAAGTTTTTGAAACTCTCGTTTTATGCTTTAAGTTTTTGATTTCCACATCTTAAGCTCCTGGGCCGGATTCGAGGAAATCGACGCGTATTTCCGCTTTTATCGGTCGGTTTCCCGTGACGAATCCCAACAAGCCCAGCCCGCACTAATTTTACATCGGGCTCGGGCCGGACTAGACCAAGCAATTGAAACTCATTCCTAAGCCCAGCCCAACCCGCCCATCAAATAAATGTTTAAATTTTTTTAATATAACTTATATTAAACAAATTTAATTTACAGATAGTATTCATAGAGAAATTATAATCAAAACCACCATGATTATGTTAAATTTCATTATAATATTATAAGTTGAGAAGTACTAATTATAATTACATAATTTAGAGTTTAGACCATAAGCCCGCCATCTAAAGTATTAAAAACCAAAAAGACCTCCCAACATTATAAACCCACCAACCCACCAAGTGCCAAAACTATACAATATTGCTTGAACCCCACTGTGCAAAAAAAGATTCAAAAGGGGATAACATAATATTCACAAAAACAAAATGAATATCTAATATCTGTAATATATAATTATACAAATAAAAATATAAAAGTATATGTTATAAAATTATCCGGGCTGGACAGGGCCAGTCCTGGGTCTTATAGTTATTCCCAAGCCCAACCCATCATTAACTCGGGCTTTTACGGGTTCGGGCCGGACTGAGCTTAAAGTAAAATATGTATGTCCAAGCCCAACCCAGAGCAGGCGGGTTTAGGCGAGCTTTGCGGGCCGCTGGTCATTTGCACAGGTCTACTTCAAAGTAGCAGAGTTTTGGCTGAACACAAACACTCTAGGTGGCTTAGGGTTTCCTGCTTCTTGAGTAGGTTAAAATTAATTACCATGGGTTAATTTTTAATTTCAATTCAATTTTAATTTTATGTACATGTCATTATATTAAACCATATAATATAATACATTGTATTTAAATTATAATTAATTGGTTAAATTAAATTCACCCGATGAATTAATTTCAACCTAACTTAGAAGAAATGCAAATAACCAATATATGCAAAATATTTCTGCCAGGAAATAAACTCATAAGTTAATTAATTTAATTAATTCATAGAAACCCAATTAAATTAATTATATTATTCTGATCAATCCAATTAATCTGTAATTTAATCGATTAATAATTCCTCTCTCCAGTCAGTATACTCCAAGTATACAGTTGACCCGTTTAATTCAAGTTCAGACGTCCAATGTGTACGATCCTGTGGGCCTGTCTTTATGTTGACAGTAGGCCTATGGCCCACAGACTACAGGCGGGCTCTAGCAAGCCACTGCAGCCCCCAATTAAGATGAAAATAGCAATCTGACTAAAATCTAAGCCCTGTAGTTTAAACTCGTATATTCCATGTCGTTGATATCGTTGTCCAACACAGAGCCATGTATTAATCATCCTTTTTTATGTGTGGACATTTACTTGATCTCGAATAAACTGATGCTCACAAACAAGTTCCAACTTGTTTGGGTGTGGCCACACTCTTATCAGTTGCATTCATCAAGTGGCCGGTGATATCTTCTCAGTGGACTACTGAGTGAAATTCCCTTCTGCATATCCATAGCATTGCGATGTTCACTGACACATCCGAAGGTACCCATACTTGGCACCATGTTACCAGCCCTTCAGGTGTACACCAAAGTATGCCACTTCACATGCAGCACCATGATCTGGTCAGGTCAAAGGATCCATACAAGTACTACACGAGAATCACTTGTGATACTATACCATGTGGATTTCTCGTTTAGTGGATCTATCCAGTACCATACCCTATTGCATGTACCCATTAACTTAGCTGACATTCCATGTTGAATGGCCGGTAAGACACCACCATATAACCAGGCTAATGATAGTCTTTGGTTCCATTCATTCCCATGACTGGAACAGACTACGGATAACTTATGGTCATATCGTTTCCCCTATCCATGGTCTTACTGCAAAGTGCATGATACTTGTCAACATGGATATGGATATGTCCATTGGATACTCTATTTGCAATATCGCACAAGGTATATAATAAATAGATTAATGCCTTTATTTATTGACACAAAATGTATAATACATAAATCTCATAACAAAGTATAAAATGTATGATACAAAATCAGGACCAATGCCTCAGGACTAGGGCATATCCAACATTGATTCTGTAACACTCCCCCTAAAGCTGGAGTATAGATATGAGTCATGCCTATCTTGGTACAAATGTAGTTGACCCGATTTCCTGGTAAAGCTTTAGTGAATACATCTGCTAGCTGGATCTCGGTTCTCACGTGTTGAGTTGAGATTGTACCATCCTCTAGCTTTTCTTGGGTAAAGTGACAGTCAACTTCTACATGCTTGGTCCTTTCATGAAATGTAGGATTGTTGGCAATGTAGATAGCTGCTTCATTGTCACACCATAATGTCATTGGTTTTGTTTGAACAAAACCAATTTCCTCAAGTAAGTGACATAGCCATACAAGCTCACATGTAGTCTGTGCCATAGCCCTGTAGCCAGATTCAGTGCTTGAACGAGACACCATAGTCTATTTCTTACTTTTCCAAGACACAAGATTACCACCAACAAACACACAGTAACCAGTTGCGGAACATATATCTATAATATCACCTACATAATCAAAATCTGTGAATCCTTCTATTGTATGATGACTATGGTTTTGATATAAGATACCACGTCCAGGTGCTCCCTTTAGATATCTCAAAATATGAGTAACAAGGTCCCAATGTGAAAATCTAGGGGATGACATCAATTGACTGACCACGCTTACTGGAAATGCGATATCAGGATGAGTGACTGTAAGATAGTTCAATTTCCCAACAACCCTCCTATACTTTTCAGGATTTTCAAGTAAATCATCGTCTTCAGCTTTCAACTTCACATTTGGTATCATTGCTGCATCACAAGTCTTTCCTTTAGTCACACTAGCATCATTTAACAAATCAAGATAATATTTCCTTTGAGTGAGACAGACTCCTTTTCGGCTGTGGAGAACTTCAATCCCTAAAAAATACTTCAATGGTCTTAGGTCCTTTGTTTAAAAATAAGTACCAAGAAAAGCTTTCAGCTTTGAAATTCCTGACTTATCACTTCCAATAATCACTATATCATCCACATACACAACTAGCAAAACACATCCAGAGCTAGATGAAGTAAAGAACACAAAATGATCATATGCACTTCTTCGTAGGCCAAACTCAATCACAGCAGAACTAAATTTTCCAAACCATGCATGCGGAGATTGTTTCAAACCATACAAGGATTTTCTCAACTTGCACACTGTTCCTAACTCCCTCTGAGAAACAAACCCAAGTGGTTATTCCATGTATACCTCTTCACATCAATCACCGTTTAAGAAGGCATTCTTAACATCAAGTTGATAAAGATCCCAATTATAAATAGCAGCCAATGAGATGAACAGACGGACAAAAAATAGTTTAGCAACCGAAAAGAATGTTTTGGAGTAGTCTACCCCATAAGTTTGAGCATACACCTTTGCAACTAAATGAGATTTCAGTAGTGCAACAGAACCTTCTAGATTCATCTTTACCATGAACACCCACTTGCACCCAATAGCTCGCTTACTCAAAGGTAGAGTCACTAGATCCCAAGTATGAGTATGTTCCAGTGCCCTCATTTCTTTTTTCATTGTCTTTTGCCAACTAGGATGAGCCAATGCTTCTGCCACGGACTTAGGAATAGCAACAGAATCTAAAGATGCTATAAAGGACTTGGAAGAGGGTGATAAGGCATTATAAGAGATATAGGTAGAGATTAGGTAAGTGCATGTGCGTTTACATTTACGGATAGCAATTGGTTGGTCAAGGCTCGGATCAGAGGCAGATACAGGGTCTGGAGACGAAGTAGTGGGTTCAACATTGGTGTCTGAACCAAGTGGAGATGCCTAAATCTTATGCAACACACGACGGGAGTTGACTCTCGTTTAAGACTAGGACATAATTATTATAAAACTCAAAGAGGAAGATGACCAAACTGATAATGGAATTGTAGAGTGGCAGAGCTGGTGCATGCAATTGATTGAGACATTAGTTCAGAAGTTGACTCAAGTGCATACAAGCCATTCACTAACCACCCTTTACCAATTCATCCCAAGATCCTTAAAAAGGCAATAAGTAGGATGGAAAATAACATAGCAGGCTTTTGTGAGTTGGCTAATAGATGACAAGTTAAAAGGAAACTATGATAAGCATAAAACAGAGGATAATGGTAATGTTTTTGAGGGGTATGCTGTTCCACGCCCAATAACAGAAGTTGTAGATCCATTGGCTAAAGTAACAGGAGGTAAATTCGCACAAGGCATAAAAGAAGAAAGAATACTTGAGTTGCTAGTCATATGATTTGTAGGACCCGAGTCAGTAACCCAACTACGGGATAAAGTGGAAAGGTAGGCATCATAATTATCTGTATTACCTAGGCGGACACGAATGAAGATGGTTGCTCTAGGTTAGAACTATTGGAAATTTACTGCTGAGCACTAGTAAGGCGAGCATATTCATCAACCAAAATGGTGATAGAAGGTGAAGATGATTGAAACACTTCTCCTTGAGTAGCAACATTAGAAAATTTCTTATGATTGTTCTGACCTACGTACTTTGGTGGCTTACCATACAGCTTCCAACAATACTTCCTGATATGTTCCCCTTCACCATAATGATTGTAGGTACGAGTAGTACTTCCACTGTTATTTCTGCTTTTGCCAACTTGATTAGAGCTGCTCACCAATGCCACCGTGCATTAGGCACTACGCCAGAAGTTGTGTCTTCAACCTTTGAAACTCGAAGCAATCGGGCATATACTTCTATAAGATAAGGAAGTGCCCCACCACTAGTCAACAGCTGTGTGCGTGCCACATCATATTCAGGAACCAACCCTACTAAGAAACATTGAACCTAGACTAGCTCTTTTTATTCTTGCATTTTCTTCACATCAACAACAATAGGAAATATAGATCGCTCTTCTTCAATAGCATTTTTGAAATCAATGTAATACTGTTGAAGAGAACGACCTTTTTGGTCTGGTTGATAAAGCTTGAACAACAAATTATGAACATACGACATATCCTCTTTGCTAGCATACATAAATTCAAGATATTCCCATTACTATTTAATAGATTCATAGTGAGTCACAACATCATCAACAACTGGGTCTAAGGTGTTCTGAATTTGATTGAACAGTTTATCATCTTCCTTCATCCATTTTTTTCTAGCCTCACCAAGTAAATGGTCTTCTAAATTAGCACTATTAACAAATCTATGAATAATTCTTTTCTATTGACCATAGTTTTGACTTCCAATTAATTTTCTATCAGTAATCTTAGAGGAACCAAAAGTAACTTCAGTAACTACTTTCTTTTCACCATTATCCCCCATTTAAGTAAATCACAACCACACTGAAAATCACTAACATAGACTAAAATCACAACCAAATGAAAAACAAACCTCAACAACGGACAAAACGCAATCTGCCCCTGAAATCCCCACCGGTGGAATTACCGGACCGTTGGATCGACCCAACAGGAAGGCTGGAAACAAAGAGATGCCATCGCAGTAAAAATTCGATGGCTAAAGGGCGAGCCACACGCCCATATGTGCCGGTGAGTGAGGAGGCACGTTTGGATAGGGTGGCGCGTGAGACACACGCGTAGGGATTCTGGTCACTGGATTTTGGGGAACTGCCGATCAGAGGTTCCTCTTTCCGTCTAGCGGGGCGGTGAGACAAGATGGTGTTTCCAACCGCCTACCTATGAAACCCTAGAACACTGACAGTTGAGGAGTTAACCGGAAAAATTCAGACTAACCGAGAAGAACCTTGCTCTGATACCATGTTATTTCAAAGAGATTGAGAGGAATTTCTTATTTTCATTGATGAATACCTAGGGGTATATATACAATATTCAATTTACAAGAATGGGAATAAATCCCTACATTTACTCTCTTAAATTACTCCTAAAATCCTGCTAATTACAGCTAGTGATTCTGTGCTAATCACCTAATTACAGGTATTGATTCTGTAACAGATTTTATTTACATCTTCGTTTATGCCTCATAAATTTTGCTAAGTCACAATTGTGTGTTTTGTTTTCCATTCCTGAACTAAAGATTTATGGTCCCCTATGCATTGTTATACCTAATATGTCAATTCTATCTGTCATTGTAATTGTGTAGATGTTGGGATTCGTCATTGGAAAAATAACGTGGCGCAGCAGAAAATACACCGTTTAAAATTTCCTAGAATCCACCTATCGTGTCCAAGCACCATTGATTAGAATAAAATCAAATAAGAATCAAGAGAGATTAACTCACCGGATTTGTCTCCTCTAAAGACTGCTGCAGAATCGTTTCTTGAAACTGCGATCTCCAAAGTCCGGTGCACGACCAACTATTGAGCGGGAACCGGTGCTAGCCGAAGACGCGAAGGAATGGAGGTTTAATGCTGGGATTTTCGGTTGTTTTGGGGCTGCTGTTGGTGGCTGAAATTTCCAGCAATTAATTAGAGTTGAATTAGGTTTTTATTCCTTAAGTGTGCCCTTTTATAGACACCTTGTCTAATTGGGTTCTAATTAGGTTAATTAAACCCAAGCCCACTAGGATTATAATTACATAAATAAACTTTAATTAAAAAGTATATACTATGTAATTTAATACCATTTGGCTAAATTTAATTACCCCTAAATAAAATTAAATCACACTTAAGTTAATACAATACATGTATTTAATTTTCCTACTTAGGAAAATTATTTAATTAATTGTTTACTTTATGTAATTCAATTAATTGATAAATTAATTAATTACATTATGTAAACTTATTAATTAAATTAAATTCAACCCAATGTCAATTAATTACCTTGACACCGAATGTCAACTAATTAATTAACGCATTCCTTCCAATGTACATTACATGTACAATTTCTATAAGTTCCAGCTCAGTTGATCTATGTGCACGATCCTATGGGTCTGTCTTTATGTTGGCAGTAGGCCCAAGGCCCACAGACTGTAAGTGGGTTCTAGCAAACCATTACAGCCCCCAATTAAGACAGAGATGCAGCAGTCTTTAGAAGACACTCACCCGGTAGTAATCTCATAGTGTCCTTTGCCTAACGATATCGATATGAATAAACAAGAGGCATGGTGTCTGTCATCCTCTTCTGTTGTTTATTATATTTCTTAATCTTGAGTTGACTGATTAATCAAATAAGCAACCAACTTATTTGGGTATGGCCATACACTTATCAGTCCCACTCATCAAGTGGCCAATGATATCATCTCAGTGTTACCCGAGTGGCAATTCCATCACTTCATCATCAATATCAACATGTTCACCGGTCCACCCAATCATACCCGTATTTAGCATCCTTTTACAGACCTGTTAGGCGTATGTCAAAGTGAACCGGATTCCATATCGATATTATAATGAAATCTGGTCTGAGGGCAAAAGAGACCTACTCAAGAAAGACCTATGACATGACAACCATGTGGCTTTCTTGTGCGGATCGATCTAGTCCCATGTCAATGACATGTACCTATATTCATGACTGACTATACAAGTACTATGGCTAGTTAAGAACTACCATACAGTCATCGAATATACAAGTCTGTGGTTCTATTCGTTCCCACGATTAGAACAGACTTGGGATAGGTTTTATGATTATCAATCAATGGATACTCTACTCATATTATAGCACAAGATATAAATGAAATAGATTAATTGCCTTTATTAATGTGACACAAATAATGTATTCATACATGACTCTTAATGTATAATACAAAATATAAGAATCCAATGCCCTAAGAACTAGGGCACACCAACAGTAGAGTAGTTAGTTGATCAGGACATATGACATTTTACCTCATACAAGCTATGTGACTGTGTTAGTTTGGACTCCGAGATTTGTAGTGTTAATGTACTAACTTAACTAAGTCTATGTGGAATGTAACTTGGAGAAATGAGAAGATTACGTCTCCAGTTAGTAGTGAGAATAGTAGATGAAAGTAGTATTAATGTGTTGCATGCTAATTTTAAACTGTCCGAACTAATGACTTTGAAATGTTTCAAGTTGTTCATATTCAAAGAACAAGAATAACTGATCGAAACTTAGTTGATTTGTATTATTGCTGTTGGCTTCCATGTTTGTAGGTCCTATTAAGCTCATATAAGATTTAAGGCAAAATTATGGATACAAGTGTTGTTTGGTTGATATTATTTATGATTAATTTGCATATCGAAACTATATTATTTCTTCCTCCGTTGTCATTGTGAACATATTTGGGATGATAAATTTAAGGGAAAAGTACAAAAAAAAAAAAAAAAACTTGTGATGCGATTGATTTACAGATCAAGGACTATGTTTCGAAAGGGTATAAAAACATGACACGTGGTTTGGCGATTTTGAAGATCAAGGGTTTATCATAAAATATAATTCCCTAAAACTCTTTTATCCTTCAAACTTTCGCCTGAAATTTTTGAAATTTGTTGATTAAAGTACAATAAACTTTGGTATGAAAGTTTGGAAATTTTTGGAAAGTGGGTATATTTTTATTAATTAATAATAAAAAAAATTAAAAAAAATCATAAAAAAAGAAAAATTGCTGAAAAATATCTAATTTTTAAAACTTGTTGTAAAGTTATTATATAATATGCATATATTTTTTGGATATTTGTCAACAATTTTTCTATTTTTATGATTTTTTTATTTTTTTTACATTATTAATTAATAAAAAATATACTCACATCCAAAAAAATTTCAAGCTTCCACACTAAATTTTATTGTTTTTTAATTGACAAACTACCAAATTTTGGATATTTTTAGCAATTTTTATATTTTCTATGATTTTTTCTTTTTACATTATTAATTAATAAAAATATAATCACTACCCGAAAAATTTTCAATTTGCACACCATGGTCGATTGTACTTTAATCAATAAATTTGAAAAATTTCAGGTGAAATTTTGAAGGATAAAAGAGTTTTAGGGAGTATTCGGGTGATAAACCCTTGATCTACAAAATCGTCAAACCATGTGTCATGCTTTTGTAACAGCCCTTTATCTGCAAATCCGTCGAACACAAGATTTTTTTTTTTTTCACTTTTCCCTAAATTTAATATATATTTTTATTATCTGGATTTTTATTTGCGCTTACGTTTATTTATTGAAAAAATTGGAGTATTGCATGTAAACTAGATATACTAGCTTAAAAGTGATTATATATGTTGTTGTATGCTTATCTTAATAATTCCATTATTTCAGCGTTGTAAAAATGAAATCCAATAACATGTTCTTACCACTTTTTTTGATGTAATTTTTACTAAAAATGGAAAAGAATGTAAATTACAAAAATTGAAAACGTAAAGAACAAATATAATTTAAAAATGTGATTCACTAGTTTTCAAATTCAATATAACATTTTTATTTAACATACTATATTAGAATTAAAATATTTATTTAATTAAATTTTAAAAAAATAAGAACCCGTGCAAATGCACGGGGTTTTAACTAGTTAAGAGTTTATACATATACTAAAAATTAAGCTCAAAACCTAAATTAAAAAATTAAAAGTTTTTATCACCCAAGTCAAACCTAATGGATGATTTATTTTATTACTCTTTTTTCATTACATCTTAACAAACATGCTAAGAACAAGAAGATAATATCTTGAGACATTTATATGTGAATCTTTTCAATTGCAGAACATCAATGAGATCATGAAGGTCTTAAAATCCAAAATTTTACTGTGTTGTGAGTACAATATTATTGACAAATCATAGTCTACTGTGTCAACATGGTTATTGATATAACATGTTGTGATTAGTCAGGAGTAGTAATATTCAAAGCATATGGTTTCACACACTATTTTTTTTTTTTACTGGGAAATTTAGGCCAAAAAAAAAAAAATACTAACACCCTTTGACATATCATCAAATCAACATGTCATGTCAATAAAAGTAAAAAATTTATTATGTTACATCAACAAAGTTAACATGTTAAATCAACAAGTGAACATACGACTTTAGAGAAGATTAACACGGTTAGTTATTCTTTATATAAAACAATGTTAAAAAAAACTTATTTTGTTTTTACTTTTCCCAATTTCTTATCATGCTATAAGTAAGGTATATATCCAAACCAATTATAAAGGCAAAGTTAGGTGCTAAGCAAGAATTCAAGCTCAACAAGCGAAGTACAATTTGTCAGCCATGTGAGACATGAGGCCCATAAAGTTGGAACAAACAATCATCCTATGAACCAAAGTATCTATTACAATACACTTCTCACTTGCTCGTTTGTTCTAAATTTACACTTATAAAAACTAGAAAGTAGACAAACTCTTCCCACTTGATAATTTAAGACCTCGGTTCTTTTATTCGGACTCAGCTATACCCAACTACTCAGGTATAGAATTCTATTCTTTTTTCATTTTGTGTTACAATGTACATTCATATGATTTTGTTGTTTATGCTTGTTATATTTGGGATTCAATTGCTTAATTAATTAAATTTGAGCCTTTGTTGGTAGACAATCTATAAAATCGGCTAGGTTTTTAATTTATCTCGGCCTTGGAAATGTATATCTTTACCCAATTAGCTCCATCTCTCTCTCTCTCTCTCTTTTGTTTTTCTCAAGAAATCAGCTTTATCTCTTACATTAATAAAAGTAGCTGAATTTCATCTTGTCAATTTTACAATTTCATATTCAGATGAAATAGGTCGCATACTTTTGGTCAAATTTAATTTTCGTCTGACTAGCTAAAGACTTATTGTGTGTGGTTATAATTGATCGAGTCTCAATATGTCCAACTAAAATATTAGAGACTAAAATCAACAAATATTTATGAGATTAATATATTTTTTTAAAAAAAGATATGGTAGACATAAAAAATTAATTTATAAAATAGTGATATTATATTAAGTTTCAAATATTACAGCTTAATTTGGATAACAGGTAGGAAAAATGATATGGGAGGTTGCAAAAGAAATATTTAGCTCGGATTTGGTGAAACAAATATGGAATGCATTTGAGATACAGGGGCTGGTAATGACAAGCCTTGCCTTTGTGGCAGCCGCAGGAAGTAAATGCCAAAGTTAAGATGAGGTTTATAGTCTGGTTTTGTTACATAATGGGAGTCTATGTTTCAACTGTTGCCCTTGGCAAGCTAATTGAAACCAACAACGAGTCGGTTGCAATTTCCAGCATCACTTATGGTACTGTTCCAAAGGTCAACATAACCAATAACGAGCTCCATGCGATGTGGGCACCTCTTCTTCATATGCACATTGGCGGTCCTGACAGCATTACCGCCTATGCTATCGAAGACACCAGGCTAGGCTGGAGGCAGTTTCTTGAACTGGGAGTCCAGGTTGGTGTTGTTCTCTTGATTTTTATTATGTCTTGGAACAATACTTGGCTTTCAATCATAGCACTGACACTGCTTCTAGCTGGAGCGATTAAGTGTTTCGAACAGATTTGGGCTCTCAGGCGCTCTGCTAGCTCTGATGCTGTGTTTGATGCTTCACTAACTAGCAATGTTCATGAACAGTTCGGTTTCAAATGCTCGAATTCTAATCTAGCATTGCTCGTGAAGGCCTACAGGCGGTTCGAACAGTTGAAGCCACATATACAGGATTGGATAGGTCACCCTTCGTCCATAAATTCCCCTTCCATCAGCACATATTACTATCATCCTGAAGATGTTTTTAGGATTACGGAATTCGAGCTTGGATTCATGTATGATATACTGTACACCAGGTTTCCGACCAATTATTCCATTGCCAGTTTCATTCGTCGTTCGATTTGCTTACTTTGTCTAGTTTCAAGCTTGTGTGGATTCGCAATCCTATTCAAGCATGCTGATGTGAAACTCTTAAGAATTCTCGGGTCAAGAAAATATGACAAGAATATGGACATTGCTATTACTTATGTGCTGCTTTCAGGGGCAATTGGAGTCGAACTCTATGCAATCAATTCAACTCTTTGGTCAGAATGGGCACTTCTGTTCATGATCAAGCTGTTGGGATTTTTCACCGGAAATCACCCGATAAAAGCGGAAGAACGCGATGATTTCCTCAAATCCAGTCCCAGGAGCAATTGGAGTGGAAATTGTAAAACTTAAAATTATAATAAAAAGAGATTAAATTCTTACCAGGAATATCTCTTTCAAGAGATGGATGAAGACTGCAGAAATCAAATTAAATTCCCTCCTCGTTTTCGAACACGAACGCCTAACAAACACAACCCGTGCTAGCGTCGGAAAAACAAAAACTATGGTGAGAGGGGGCTAGGAATTTCGGCTATCTCTTGGTTTGTGTTAGGGTGGCTGAAATTTTCACCCTAGGTTTTTATACCTAGGGTGGCCGAATTCCCCTAGGAGAATTCAGGCCCAGCTTGGCTCCTTTCACTCTGTGCGGGCTTCCATCTTTTAATTTAGGCCCAGTCTAATTTTAACTATTCTGGTTTAAATTAATTTCAAGCCCAATTTTAATATACCCATGTATTTAATATATTACACCAAGTAACATATTATTTACATTTGAATTAAAATTAGTTTGACCAATTAATTTAATCCTTCAAATTAAAATTAAATCTCCACAAAATAAAATCATATGTAAACCTATACATATGAATATTTCCACCTAGGAAATGAACTCATAATTAATCCAATTAATTATGAAGAGCCAATTGAATATGTTAATTCTATTATTAGGATCAATCCAATTGATCTTTATAATATAATTAACATATATACACCTCTCTCTCCATAGTGTATACTCCAAGTATACATATGATTCCTTAAGTCTGTGTTCAGTCGTTCTATGTGTACGATCCCGTGGGCCCATCTTTATGTTGGCAACAGGCCTTTGGCCGGCAGACTGCAGTTGGGCTCTAGCAAGCCACTGCAGCCCCCAATTAAGATGGAGATGGCAGTTTAACTGTTATCATAACCCTGTAGTTTAAACTTGTACATCCCATGTCATTGATATCGGTGTCTAACACAGAGGCATGGATTGATCACCCTCTTTTGTGTCGGACATTAACTTGATCCCGAATGCACTGAAGCTCACAAACAAGTTCCTACCTGTTTGGGTGTGGCCACACTCTTATCAGTTACATTCATCAAGAGGCCGGTGATATCTTCCCAGTGGACTACTGAGTGACAAATCCCTTCTGCATATCCATAGCATTACCATGCTAAGTGACATACCCGAACGTGCCCATACTTGGCACCCTATTACAGGCCCTTTAGGCGTACCCCTAAGTATGCGACCTCACATGTAACACCATCATATGGTCAGGTCAAAGGATCCATACAAGTACTACACGAGAATCACTTGTGATACTATACCATGTGGATTACTCGTTTAGTAGATCTATCCAGTATCATGCCCCCATGCATGTACCCATTAACTTGGTTGACATTCCATGTCCAATGACCGGTAAGACACCGCCATACAACCAGGTTAATGATAGTCTCTCGTTCCACTCATTCCCATGACTGGAACAGACTACGGATCTATTTATGGTCATATCATTTACCCTATCCATGGTCTTACTGCCAAGTGCATGACACTTGTCATCATGGATATAGATATGTCCATTGGATACTTCATTTAATATATTGCACAAGATAAATATAATAAATGAATTGATGCCTTTATTAATAACACAACTGAGTATAATACATAAATCAAATAAATGTATAATACAAATACAAGGACCAATGCCTCGGGACTAGGGCATTTCCAACACAAGCATCATCGGAGTCGAATGGTGGAAATTATCTTTCAGGTTTTAGTTCGTCAGTGTTAGAGTGTATTATGTGTACGTATGTATTTATGCTTTATTATATTATTGGGTTATGTATCCTTGGGCTCAACTATATCAGGCCCACTCCTCACTTGTATAAATACTCTATTGTTAATGAAATTACACAAGGGTTCACACAATCTTTATGGTATCAAAGCTAAAGAAAATTTTTTTGTAAAACCCTAACTTCTTCTTCACATGAACATGTCCACCTCCGGCGTCCCTGCTGCCTCCATTCCGCCGCTGACCATGGCAGGGCCGGCGCCCTCTTCCTCCATCTCGGTTGCCTCTCTTCCTTTGTCTACACCTCTTTTCACTAGCACCGGTGAAGCAATCAACCTCCAAGAATTACTAGGGTTGCAAAACCTTGGATTGAATGATATGATTTCAGCCATGCCCTCCACCTCCGTCGTTCCAGCAGCAGCCCCCATTGGTCCCCCGTCCAATCTTCAATTGCCGGCCAATCCCATTATCGCTCCCAATCTCTCCGGTATGGTTTCTACCAAACTTGATTCGAGTAATTTTATGATTTGGAAAGCGAAGTTTATGAGTGTATCAAGGGGTTCTAGATTGGCCAACCATATTGATTCTAATGCTCCTGTTCCTGTTAAATATTTGGGTGATGGTTCTTTAAATTTGGTTTATGAGTCTTGGGAGCAAAAGGATCAGCAAGTGTCAAGTTGGATCCTCACCACTGTGTCTGATAATTTATTACCACAAATTATTCTTGCTAAAACAGCAAAAAGTGCTTGGGAAAAATTGGTTAAGGCGTATTCCTGTGGTTCTCGCTCACAAATTAGACATTTGAGGGCTGAATTGATGAGTATTGAAAGGGGTAATGATGATATAACTACATATATGTTAAAAGCTAAGAGTATTCATGACAAATTGAGTTCTTTGGGTCATGTCATGAGTGAAGATGATCTTGTTGATGCTGTTCTTGCTGGTCTTGGTGATGCTTATGAGACTTTCAAATGTGTTATGGAAGCTAAATTAGAGTCTCTTAAATTTGATGATGTATTTGGATTATTATTGAGTGCTGAGAAACAGCTCAAGCGCAATTCTGCAGCCAAGTCCGTCCCACCTACAGCCCTTGCGGCATCTCGAGTTGCTTGTCAGCAGCAACGGCATGGAGGAGGCAGCGGGCATGGTTACCGTGG
Source organism: Euphorbia tirucalli (assembly GCA_039660915.1). Taxonomy (NCBI): domain Eukaryota; kingdom Viridiplantae; phylum Streptophyta; class Magnoliopsida; order Malpighiales; family Euphorbiaceae; genus Euphorbia; species Euphorbia tirucalli. Next base: position 11,741,915 of record CM077638.1, read on the forward strand.
TGGAGGACGCAGCGACAGAGGTGGTGGCCGCGGGTATAGGGGCCAGAATTTCCAGCAGCAGTCCCATTTTTCAGTGCAGCCCCATACCTTCCAAAATTTTCAGCCCCCGCCTCACAATTTTATTCCGCCTCCTCCTAGTAGTTTTCCGCCACCTGTCAACAACTCCGAATACTCTCAGCATGATGTTTGTCATAATTGTAGAGGCTTGGGTCATCTTGCTAGAAATTGTCCCTCACCAAAATTCACCAAAGGACCTACCTCCAACATTGCCACCACTTCCAACAATGTTCAACATTGGATTGTAGACCCTGGTGCATCTCATCACCTCACTTCGGACCTAGGAAACCTCAACATCCACTCCGAGTACTCCGGCCCTGAAGAAGTGACTATTGGTATGGTTCTAAACTTAAAATCTCCCGTGTTGGTGATTCCACAATGTCCTTTGGTAATCATTCTTATAATTTTAGAGATATTCTTTATGTTCCGCAATCTTCCAATAATTTATTATCTGTTTATGCTCTCACTAATTCTAATCCTGTTTCTGTTGAATTTTTCTCTAATTATTTTGTTATCAAGGATTTGGAAATGGGGAAGATCAAGTTCAAAGGCCGGATGTAAGCGCCGGAATTTTCTATACTTAAAAAAAAATAATAAAAAATAAAAAATAAAAATAAAATAATAAAAAAAATTAAAAAAAAAAGAAGAAAAGGAAAAAAATAATAAAAATAAATAAAAATAAAAAAAAGGCTCTGGTTGAACCAGAGCCGGCCGGCTCTGGTTCACAAACCAGAGCCGGCCGGCTCTAGATTGAGCCGGCCGGCTCTAGTGCAAACTAGAGCCGGCCGGCTATGATGGGTCGGCCAGAAGTGTGCCAAGATGTCCCAAGTCTGCAAAATTTGGTAAAAAAACGACAAAAAAAATTAATTTACGCAATTAATTCTGAAAATTATTTTGTCTGGAGAGGGATTTTGAAAATCAATTAATAATAAAAGGAAGAAAAGGAATCAAAAAGAAAGAAAAAGAAAGAAAAAGAAAGAAAAAGAGAGAAAAAGAAGGAGGCAGAGAGATAGGGAACCAAGGAGAGTCCAAAAACAAAGAGTTTAAACCCCAAAAATCAATCTCAAAATATTAGCAACAAGTTACAAAACATTTGCTCATTGATTCGGATCATTTCGGGTTAGTTCCGGAATTATTCGGTTTTTAGCCGGTTGGACTTTAAGGACAAATCCTAAGTTTCCAATCCGTTTCTTGACATTCAAGCATCAAAACAACATCAAGGTAAACTCTTAGAGGCCTTAAACCTGTTTGCATTGCTTTTTCGGTGCATTTGCTTTGTTTTTGCAAGTTTTAGTACCGAATCTACCCGAATAGAGCCGTACGGCTCTGTTCATCCAAGAGCAGAGTCGGCCGGCTCTAACCAGAGCCGGCCGGCTTTGTTCTTCAGGGGCAGCTCCCCGATCTGTCCCGAAAAGCCGAAAATAGCCCGTTTTCCATTTTTATACACTCCGATATGATATATTTCGGCCCAAATTTATTTGTATGCCATAAATATTTATTTTTTAGATTCCCATACATAGGGGTGTCAATTCGTGTTAACGGGTCGTGTTCGTGTCGTGTTTGGATATTCTGTTGACACGTTTAAGTACGACACGAACATGACCCGTTTAAATTTGACACGATTAATTGAAACACGAACACGACCCATTTAATAAACGGGTAACACGACACGACCCGTTTGACACGATTAATAAAAAATCAATTATGCAATACCCATATACAACACGACCCGTTTAGCAACCCGACTATAAATATTAGTTAATACCATTAATTAAAATCTAACATCATCCAACAATATAAAAAACAGTAGCATAGAATATAAAATAGAAGTTCCAAACAAAAACCCAAAATTTGAAAATCCAAAAAACAAGAACAAAATAAAATCCAACATCATCCAACACTAATTTTCAATCACAGATTCATCTTCAACTTCTTCTTTGTCATTCAAGTTGAGCACCATGGCTTCCTTGGACAACTCTTCCATGGCTTTGGCAAATTCTACAAAATAAAACATGTCTTTGGAAAATAATCATTGTAAGTCGTAACTAACGTAAATTGAAGCTCATAATTGACAATTTGACAAAGATCATAAACTTAAGAATACTTACTCAAATATTGTCTGCATTTCAATAAATAGATAAATAAATAAACAATCTACTCAAAAATGAGATCCACATAAACTAGTGTGTTTAACAGATTAATTTATGTCATAAACAAACATACAAGTGGAAATCTACACAAAATAAGGGGAACAAGAGGGACAATCTTATCTCTACAAGTGGAAAAGGAACAAATCGGGGAAAAAAGCCAACTATAATAGTGAATTAAGAACTTTTGAAGGTTGAGGAGCAATGGTCATAATTATATTCAAATCTAACACACCATTCTTGAATAGAAAAAAAAAAAGAAAAGAAAAGAAAAGGAAAGGAACGGCGAAGACTCGAATTCGCCATCAAACAGAGGCAAAGCTTAAAATTAAGAGTAAAGAGAAACTGACCAAGTACAGCGAGGGCAAAGAGTTCTGAGCTAGGAGCAGCACGACGGCGAATTAGAAGAAGCTGATGGTAGATCGGCGGCGGATCGGCGGCAATGAGTAGATTGGGTTGATGTGAGATCAATGGAGAAGGAGGGAGTGGCTAAGGGTGGGTGGCGGCAGAGTAAGTGAAAGTAGAATGAATGAAATTAGGTTTTGTTTTCATGTGTTATTTATATATATGCCTAATAAAATATAGTAAAATAAACGGGTTACGCGGGTCATAAACGGGTTTTACGGGTTGACCCGTTTACAACACGTTTATTTCGTGTCATAAACGTGTCGACCCGTTTATGACCCGAACACGTTTAACCCTCAACCCAAACCCGCAAAAATGTGGGTCGTGTTGTGTCGTGTTATCGTGTCGTGTCAAAAATTGACACCCCTACCCATACATATGGATATTAATATTTTTAAGTTTTCCGGGGTTTATTTTCTAAGTTTCGGGGTTGTTACATCCGAACCGGATCAATTGTCCAGCATTAGCGGACCCCCGAACTCTATAAGTCCTTGGAAAATATTAAAAACAAATAAAATTGCATTTTAATAAATGTTTTTGGTGTGTTTATTACGTTTTGGACCCTAGATGGACGATGAATTTAGGAACCCATACGAACGGAGCCATGGATTCCGGGACAACAGACCCACGAAAATGAAAATTTGCATGTAACCAAGCCAATTGTTTTCCAAAAATTGATTTTTCGGCATAAAATTACAGGGGGTTTCAAAACCGTTTTCCAGGTCTAACCGGTCCGACCGGTCGGGTCGACCCGGTTATCCCCTAAAAGCATGCCCCCATTTCCTAAAATTCCCAATTCTGTCCTGATTTGAGTCCTATTTATGTGTGTAATATAAATTGTGCTAACCCTCTGTTTTGCAGCCTTTTATTTTTATTTTGGATGTATTTAATAGATTTGTCCGTGTATTTTAGGCGGGTGTAAAGTGAATTTTTATTTTTATTCGATCGGGTTGTAATAATTTAATTATTTTATTCGATCGGGTTGTAATAATTTAATTATTTACTGTTTTATTTTATTTTATTTGTGTGCGCGCTGTGTGTTCAATTTAATGCAATAAAAATCAACTCTAGAAACGTAAGATACCATCAAAGAATATCGACCAAATTTATTTTGATTAGACATGAAATAAGGGACTTGTCCGAACCTTGAATCTCTGGATTAGGTACAGCAGTCTATACTCGGTAGGGAGCTGTACCGGAATTTCCCGGATGAGCTGATCCAGCTGGTGACTCTGTCACTGATCTCGGGATTTAAGTTTCGAGATCTTTCAAGTAATAAAATGGGAAAATGTTTTCTACAAAAGGAATTCCGAAGCGAATGAATGGATTTTTCTAAGCAAGATAAATAAAATCCTGTTTTCCCAAAAATCACACCAAGCAAAAATAAAGGAAGGAAAAGGAACATTTCAAAACCGACTTTCTTTTCGGACCCCCGCGTCCGTCCATTTCTTTCTTTTTTTCCGAAGAAAAAGGTCGTCCGCTCACACCGGAGTGATAATGGGCTATACTCTTTGTGTTTGTCAGCTTCTGACTTATTTTCTGTTAGTTTAGCTAGCTTATCTACTTGGCATGATCGATTAGGACATGCTTCTTTTCCTATTGTGAAACGTTTGTTACATTCAAATAAAATAAAAGTTTCAGATGATTCTCATTCTTTGTGTTCTTCTTGTTCAGTTTCCAAGAGTCATAAATTACCTTTTAATTTATCTAATTCTGTGTCACATGGCCCCCTTGAATTAATTTATGCTGATGTTTTGGGGCCGGCTCCTGTTGTGTCAGTTGATGGTTTTTGCTATTATGTTCTTTTTCTGGATCATTACAGCAAGTACTCTTGGGTCTATTTTTTGAAAAATAAATCTGATGTATATGATGTGTTTGTTCAGTTTAAGACCCTTGTGGAGAAATTTTTTGCCTGTCCCATTAAATCTTTTCAGTCTGATGGTGGGGGAGAATTTGTTGCATTGAGACCCTTCTTTTTACAACATGGTATTTCACATAGAATCTCATGCCCTCATACCCTTGAACAAAATGGTTCTGCTGAACGAAAACACCGTAACATTGTGGAACATGGACTTGCCCTCAGCATCGTGCTAATGTTCCACAACATTATTGGACCTATGCTCTTGATACAGCCACCTACTTAATCAACCGTACACCTATTCCATTACAGCACTTTGTTACACCATATGAATGCCTATTTGGCGACCCTCCTGACTATCACTCTCTTCGGGTTTTTGGGTGCCTTTGTTATCCTTGGCTACGCCCCTACACTCACCACAAACTAGAGCTAAAGTCCCGACCCTGTGTTTTTATGGGATATAGCAAACTCTATAAGGGTTACAAATGTCTTGATCCTGTCTCGTCTAAATTATTCATCTCACGCCATGTTTTGTTTGATGAACAAGTATTCCCTTTTTCGAAGTCACCTGATGAGCTGCACTTACAGTCTACCAATCCAGGGTCTGACGTTCCTCTCACCGTTCCTTTCCCAATTACCGTGCCTTCCCCAACCCACACACCACCACTCCTCTCGGCCTCCTCACCAGCCACCTCCACCACACTACCACTTCCGTCACCCACACCACCACAAACGGCCCTCTCCCCTTCTCCCTTACCGCCTTCCAACACCGTCCCTAGCCCTCCTCCCATCACGTCTCCACCTACAGCCACCCCATCCCCCTCCTCCCCCTACGGAATCCCTACCTCCTCGGCGGATGACCACAAGATCCCAAACTGGGTCTCTGCGACCTAGAGTGCCCTATAATCTTTTCCATGCTATGACGGAACCCTCTTCATAAAAGCAGGCATCCAAACATGAACCATGGCGTCAGGCCATGACTGCTGAGTATAATGCTTTGATTTGGAATGGTATTTGGGTTTTGGTTCCTCCTCATCCTTCGCAAAAGGTTGTGGGTTGTAAATGGGTGTACAGAATCAAACAGAAACCAGATGGCACAGTTGATCGATACAAAGCCCGGTTGGTGGCCAAAGGATTTCATCAGTGACCTGGGGTTGATTACTTTGAGACCTATAGTCCTGTGGTTAAACCTGCAACTATCAGATTATTGTTAGCTCTGGCTGTCTCCCTTAAATGGAAAATTACTCAACTTGATGTTTCTAATGCATTTCTTCATGGCAATCTTGAAGAAACTGTCTACATGGAGCAACCTCCAGGCTATATTGATTCCACCTATCCCAATCATGTGTGCAAGTTGCAGAAATTTTTGTATGGGTTAAAGCAAGCACCCCGCATGTGGCACAAACAGCTCACAGATGCACTTTGCACCTTTGGGTTTCAAGGTTCTAAATCGGATGTCTCTCTCTATTGGCTGCGTAAGGGCTCAGTTATTATTTTTTGTCTTATTTATGTTGATGATCTCTTGGTGCTTGGTAATAGTCCTCCTGCAATCTCCAATTTAATCTCCAAACTACAGACTCAGTTTGCTATCCGTGACCTTGGATCCTTGCAGTATTTTCTTGGTATTCAGGCTACCTGGCATAAAAATGGTCTCTTCCTTACTCAGTCTAAATACATTCGAGATCTTTTCACACGGCAGAATATGATGGGTTGTAAAGCTATTTCTACTCCGATGTGCTCCAAGGAAAAATTTAGGATTGACTCTGGTGATCCTTACCCTGATGTCACTAATTATCAAGCAGTTTTGGGCAGTCTTCAGTACTTATCTCTGACGCTGCCAGATATCTCCTTTGCCGTGAACAAACTCTCCCAGTTCATGCATGCCCCGACCACCATTCATTAGCAAGGCGTAAAACAGCTCTTGCGATATCTCCATGGTACTTTTGATCACGGATTGTTTTTCCACACTGAGTCTCCACTTACACTTCAGGGCTATACAGATGCTGATTGGGCAGGCAACCTGGTTGATCGGAAATCTACCACCGGGTATGCCATTTATTTGGGGCGGAACTTGGTTTCCTGGAGTTCTAAAAAGCAAAAGTCCATGTCTCGATCTTCCACTGAGGCCGAATATAGAGCTTTGGCTACTGGTGCTTCTGAAATTGGTTGGTTACAGATCTTATTACGGGAACTTGGTATTTGGCTGCACACTCCGCCTCGCCTCTGGTGTGATAATATCTCGGCTACTTATCTCAATGTGAATCCTATCTACCACCAACGGAGTAAACATCTTGAAGTTGATTTTTTCTTTGTTCGTGATCGGGTCTCCAAAGGTCTTCTTCAAGTGTCGTATGTTCCCACTCAGGATCAAGTTACAGACGTTCTCACCAAACCCTTGTCCAAAGATCGCTTCCTTCCATTCCGTCGCAAGTTGAGCATTTGTTCAACTCCGTGCTCAACGTGAGGGCGGGTGTTAGAGTCTATTATGTGTACATATGTATTTATGCTTTATTGTATTATTGGGTGTTGGGATTCGTCACCGGAAATCGACCGAAAAAGCAGAAATACGCGTCGATTTCCTCGAATCCGGTCCCAGGAGCTTAAGTAGTGGAAATCAAAAACACAAAGCACAAGGAAGAAGGTTTTAAAATTCACCTTGAAAGTCTCTCCAAAAGACAGATGATGACTGCAGAAAGCAAATTAGATTTCCTCCTTCGTCCCGTACACGAACGGCTCTCGGACTAAAACCCATGCTAGCGGTTCAAAAAATCAATAAGAGAGAGTGAGGGGAGATGATATTTTCGGCCAAGAAGTGAAGAAATATGGCTGCCATATTTCTTTTATATCACCAAAAGACAAATCATGACTCATCACAAAGATCTCAAGTAGAAAAGTCCAACTTTTCCACCCTAAGTCAAACCATGACTCATCACACAAATGATCATCACCTTTTGTCCTTAAGATGAGTCATCCTTCTTATCACATATGACTCATCACAACTTGGCAAAATATCCCCAATAAATTCGTCCAATATGTCACCAATGAAGGGCATCCCTTTTTCATGCCCATTACCATATTTACATCTTTGATTTTATGTGATGTCACATTAAATTTTATTCCTACATGTATGTAACACTCTTATACCATATAATATGTTACTTACACTAAAAATAAAATTCATTTGACATATCAAATAAACCAAGAGATTAAATATGACATCCATAAGATGACAAACATGTAAACCTATACATGTAGAACTATTTCCACCTAGGAAATAAATACTTAACTTAATTCATTGAATTAATTAAGTGATGGCCTAAGAAATATTAATCATATTATATTTGACCAATCCAATTGAGCTAAATAATATAATTAATACACCTCTCTTGCTTTGATGTGATACACCAAGTACACACTTAATCTGACTAGTTAAAGTCCAGACGTTCAATGTGTACGATCCGATGGGCCCGTCTTTATGTTGGCAGTGAGCTAAGGCCCACAGACTCTAGTTGGGCTCTAGCAAGCCACTGAAGCCCCCAATTAAGACGGAGTAAGCAATCAAACTGAAACTTTAACCCAGTAGTTTAAACTTGTACATCCCATGTCATCGATATCGGAGTCCAACACAGAGGCATGGTGTGATCACCCTCTATTGTGTATGGACATTAACTTGATCTCGAATGCACTGATATTCACAAACAAGTTCCAACTTGTTTGGGTGCGGCCACACTCTTATCAGCTGTATTCATCAAGAGGCCGGTGATATCTTCTCAGTGGAACACTGAGTGACATTCCCATCTCCATATCCATAGCACTGCAATGTTCATTAACATACCCGAACGTACCCGTACTTGGCACCCTTTTGCAGGCTCGTTGGGCGTACACCAAAGTATGCCACTTCACATCCAGTACTATCATATGGTCAGGTCAAAGGATCCATACAAGTACTACACGAGAATCCGATGTGATGAGATACCATATGGATTCTCGTAAAGTGGATCGATCCAGTACCATGCCATTTTTGCATGTACCCATTAACCTGGTTGACATTCCATGTTCTATGACCGGTAAGACACCGCCATACAACCAAGGTTAATGATAGTCTTTAGTTCCATTCATTCCCATGATTGGAACAGACTACGGATGACTTTATGGCCATATCGTTTTCCCTATCCACAGTCTTACTGCCAAGTGCCTTACACTTGACAACATGGATATGGATATGTCCATTGGATACTCTATTTAAAATATTACACAAGACATATAGTAAATAGATTGATGCCTTTATTGATTAACACAAATTGTATCATACATATCTTACATAAAAGGTACAATGTATAATACAAACACAAGGACAAAGGCCTTGGGACTAGGGCATATCCAACAATCTCCCACTTGCACTAGTACCAACTAGGCATGGGCCTAATCCCTATAGATCTAATATGACCCTCGTGCTTGGGCTGAGCCAGCGCCTTGGTCAAAGGATCTGCAGCATTCTCCTCGGTGTCCACTCGTCGTAATGAAATATCACCCCTCTCAACGATTTCTCTGATGAGGTGAAACTTCCTGAGTACGTGCTTCCAGTTCCTGTGTGACTGGGGCTCCTTAGCTTGTGCAACAGCCCCATTGTTGTCACAGAAGATATCAACTGGGTCCTGGATAGTTGAAACTACCCCCAGTTCCATGATAAACTTCTTTATCCATACAGCTTCCTTAGCTGCATCACACGCTGCAATGTACTCAACTTCTGTGATAGAATCCGCTATGGTTGGTTGCTTAGAGCTTCTCCAGCTTATAGCACCACCATTAAGCATGAATACATATCCTGACTGTGACTTATATTCATCCTGGTCGGTCTGGAAGCTTGCATCAGTGTACCCAGTAACTGATAACTCTTCCTGACCTCCATACACTAAGAAGCTATCCTTAGTCCGGTTAAGGTACTTTAGGATTGCTTTGACAGCTTTCCAGTGATCCTCCCTAGGATCTTGCTGGTACCTGCTAGTCATACTTAGTGCAAAGGCGACATCAGGTCTTGTACATAGCATGGCATACATGATTGATCCTATAGCCGAAGCATATGGGACTAATTTCATGTTCTCCCTGTCCTGCCTTGTGTTAGGATAGTTTTTCTTACTAAGTTTCAGCCCATGACCCATTGGCAAGAACCCTTTCTTAGCCTGGTCCATGCTGAATCTTTTCAGAACTTTGTCTATGTACTTGGCCTGACTTAGGCCCAGGAGCCGATTGGGTCTATCCCTGTAGATCCTGATCCCTAGGATCGTCTTAGCTTCGCCTAAGTCCTTCATTGCGAAGCACTTACACAACCACTGCTTTACCCCTTGCAGTGTTGGTATGTTGCTTCCAATAAGAAGGATGTCATCCACATATAATACCAGGAACGTGACAATGCTCCCACTAATCCTTTTGTACACACAAGGCTCATCTTGATTCTATATGAAGCCATATTCCTTTATAGCCTCATTGAATCAAAGATTCCAACTTCGGGATGCTTGCTTTAATCCATAAATGGACCTTTGAAGCTTGCATACCATTTCAGGATTCTGTGGATCGACAAAACCCTCAGGCTGTGTCACATACACATCCTCGAGTAGCTTTCCATTAAGAAAAGCGGTTTTGACATCCATCTGCCAGACCTCATAGTCGTACCATGTGGCTATGGCCAGCAGGATCCTTATGGATTTGAGCATAGCGACTGGTGAGAAAGTTTCATCATAGTCGATTCCATGGACTTGCCTGAAACCTTTCGCTACTAGCCGCCCCTTGAAGGTGTTATCTGGCTTAAGCTTGTAGCACCACTTGCAACCTATTAACTTAGCACCCGGAGGTGGATCAACCAGATTCCAAACCTGATTATCGTACATAGATTGCATTTCCGCCTCCATGGCCTTTTGCCAATTTGCGGACAGTGGGCTAGCTATAGCCTCCTGGTAGGTTTTCGGCTCTTCTTCGTCGAAGACAAAAAGAGTGTTATCATCAGTAACAAGAAACCCATATCTCTCAGGTTCCCGACGATCCCTACCAGACCTTCTAGGTCCTTGTGTGACCTGGGCTGGTGCTTCCTCCTGTGGAAGCTTCACCCTGGTCTCCGAGTTATCCTTTTCAGGAGTTTCTGAGCTTTGAACTTCCCTGAGTTCAACATTACTCCCACTATCTTTCTTGGAAATGAACTCATTTTCAAGAAAGACCCCTTTCCGTGCCACGAACACCTTGTTCTCGGCGGGGTTGTAGAAGTAATACCCTTTGGTTTCCCTATGGTAGCCCACAAACAGGCATTTGTCGGTTTTGGGTTCTAGTTTGCCCCCAGTCAATTTCTTGACATGGGCATAACAACCAAAAATCCATAGGAAAGACACATTAGGCGCCCTGCCCGTCCATATCTCCAATGGGGTCTTTTCCACTGCCTTAGTCGGAGTACTATTCAAAATGAGAGCTGCTGTCTCAAGAGCATATCCCCAGAAACTTGTTGGGAGAGAAGCATGACTCATCATTGAGCGGACCATGTCTAACAGGGTCTTATTCCTCCGTTCGGACACCCCATTCCATTGTGGCGTTCCTAGAGGAGTGAGCTGTGGAACTATTCCATGGTCTCTCAAGTATGAATCAAACTCTAGGCTCATATACTCGCCACCTCGGTCCGATCGAAGGGCTTTCATATTTCGGCCTAATTGGTTCTGTACTTCGTTCCTAAATTCCTTGAACCGATCAAGTGTTTCAGACTTGTGTTTCATCAGATAGACATAGCCATATCTGCTGAAATCGTCTGTAAAGGTGACAAAGTATAGAAACCCACCCCTGGCAGCAGTGCTTATAGGTCCACATACATCCGAATGTATTAGGTCTAATAAGCCAGTAGCCCTTTTAGCTTTCTTGCTAAAAGGCGCTTTAGTCATTTTACCCCGTAAACAAAACTCACAAATATCAAGTGACTCCAAGTCAAAAGATCCTAGAATTCCAGCTTTGTGGAGTCTAGCTATGCGTTTCTCGTTTATGTGGCCTAAATGACAATGCCAAAGGTACACAGGATTAAGTTCATTTGGTTTAATCCTTTTAGTATTTATGTTATAGACTTGATTAGTTTCATGTAAATTCAGGATATAAAGGCCATTATTTAATATAGCATTTCCGTAAAATATGCCTTCTCTAGATATAACTATTTTACCATTACCAATAGTAAATACATATCCAGAAGTATCCAAAACGGAAACAGAAATAATATTCCTGCACATTGCAGGTACAAAATAACATTGTTCCAGTAACAAAACTAATCCACTAGGCATCTTAAGCTGGTACTCGCCGATCTCAATGGCTGCAACCCTTGCTCCATTCCCGACCTGCAAGTCCACTTCTCCTGATCCTAGTGATCTTCTGTTCCTAAGTCCCTGCACATTACAACAAACGTGAGAACCACATCCAGTATCCAATACCCAAGATGTTGAAATAGTAAGGTTAATGTCTATGACATATATACCTGATGAAGACGCGCCCTGCGCCTTCTTTTGCTCTCCCAGAAGCTTTGGACATGATCGTTTCCAATGTCCCATCTGCTTGCACCCGAAACAGACATTCTCAGGACGGGCCTTAGGCTGGACCTTGGCGTTCTTAGCTTTGGCTTTCTTAGCCTTTGCTTTAGCCTTTGTCTTAGCCTTGGCCTTTATAAGAGGAGCCTTCCCCTTGTTTACCATAAGTACCGGTGGAGTCTTTTTGACCAACTGTTCAGTAAGCTTAAGCATCCCATGCAGCTCACTAACAGCTTTGTTCATCCCTTGCATGTTGTAATTCAAGATGAACTGATCATAAGACTCCGGCAAGGAAGCCAGGATGGTATCAACCGCCAATTCTTGTGAAATGGGCGACCCGAGACGGGCTAAAAAATCCAAATAGCCCTTCATCTTGAGCACGTGAGCGCTCACAGATGTCCCAGTCCCCATTTTGCAGGAATGGAATGCCTTATTCGTCAGGTACCTTTCCTGACGTGCCTGCTCCTAAAACATCTCATTGAGAGTTGTCATCATAGCAAAGGCCTCATGGTCCATAAACTGTTTTTGCAGTTCGGGGACCATGCACGCCAACATAAGGCAAGTAACATCCCGGTTATCCTTCACATGCACCCTGTATTCCTCCAGTTGAGCAGCTGGTGGATTACGCCCAGTAGGTGCGGCCGGTACAAGCCTTTCCAGTACATATTCCTTAGACCCTGTCTTAGAACTATCCGTAAGTTCCTAGACCAGTCCAGGAAATTAGGACCAGAAAGCTTGTCCTTCTCAAGGATAGTGCGCAGTGATAAAGTGTTGCCATTGATTACTACACAGAAAAATAATTGAGTGTTAATAAAGGACTTAACAAATTTTTCCCATAAAATAATTAATAATGAATCATGTTATTAATTAATCCGAGTTGTTGGGCTCATGGGCCGAGATCCATATTATATCAAGATATAGCCAGACGAGGGCCTGGAACAACTATACCCTAATTTTTAGGTAGGAACGCCGTCCAATCCCAACCTAGGGACTCTTGGTTTGATGGGTCTGTTGGCACTTACCCATCTGTGCTTAGGGCCAGGAACATCCTACTGCCCATGCTAAGTCCAAACCTCCATCCAAATGTCAGAGTAACCAATACTCCAACCCAATACAAAAATGACGATGCTCCAGCGCATCTAGCGAGGGCTGGTCTACAACTGGTCCATCCCCACTTCGAGTAGGTTTTGGATGAGGGAAGCACTTTTAAGAGACTTAGTAATTACCTTTTGGTTTTTAGATTCAATTAATAACAGCTTAGATGCAAAAGCGGGTGAAATAGGATATGGACATACATTCGCACATGCCAATAAAATATCGCATAATTAAATAAAGAATGGAATGCAACGGGCCAAAATTTACATCCTAATATTATTCTAGTAAACCTATACTAGAACAGCATCAGGTGGGCCGCCTCCTATTCCTTCTGGGCTCGATCCAATCGGCTCCTTGCTTACATAATTTCATAATAAACATATAAAATAAAATTACATAAAAGGAAAACGACGCGCAGGCCGTACAAACCAAAAAGAATATTACAACCCAACATAAATTAGGCCCATTTACATCCATCCACAAATTCAATCATACAACATGTAAACCAATACATCATGTAAACCAATACATGTAATTTATAAGCATGTTACATGCATGAATTAATCCGATTTCATTTGTCCATAGCCATTATCATGAAATCGCCAAATTTTGGTCGATCATGGTTCTTAACCCGTGCGGTCTATGGGCCTCCAACCCAGGCAAAATTGCACCCAATCCGATTGGGAAACCATGAATTCCAAAATTAGCCGTCCGGGTAATCGTGCCAAGAAAACCCGAACCAATTTCAATTTACCGTATTTATTTCCAAAATAAATATCACATGAAAGAAAAATAAATTCTATTCAAGAAACGATGCGCATTAAATTTCCAAAATTTAAACACGCAAATTTTAAAACATTTTACAAATTTTAAAACCCAGCCCGGCCTAAAAAACCCGCCAAATCCAAATTCGGGCCCGGCCCGCCGCGCCGGGCAGCCGCGGCGCTGCTGCCTAGCAGCATCCCCGCTGCCCAGCAGCGACATGCTGCTGGCATGCAGCAGCGGGCAGCGGCTGCTGCCTATGGCGCGTAGCGCCGCAGGCAGCCCCCGTCTCCACCCGAAACGGACCGTGATTTTGTTTTCTTTTTTTTTTTAAACAACATATGCAAGATATTAAATCACCAAGAAATAAAATCTAGCAAACTACCTAGATGCAAGAAATTAAATCAACCAAGAATTAAAATCAAACATCCATAAACTATATATATATATATATATATATATATATATATATATATATATATATATATATATATATATTTGCAAAAGGAAATTGAACCTTAGCATGCTCCATATGCTAAACAATTTCATATGCAAATATCATGAATAACCAACACAAATAGAAAATTAAATCTAGCATAAACCCTATGCATATAATTTTCCATTTGTAAAATTCAAAGGGGCAAAATCACAAACCCCAAACCGAAAACAAATCCCATCCACAAAATCGCCAAATTTTAAACCATGGGATTCACTTCAAGTTAGAGATTTCCACAGAACATAAGCCCGCTCTGATACCACTGTTGGGATTCGTCACCGGAAATCGACCGAAAAAGCGGAAATGCGCGTCGATTTCCTCGAATCCGGTCCCAGGAGCTTAAGTAGTGGAAATCAAAAACACAAAGCACAAGGAAGAAGGTTTTAAAATTCACCTTGAAAGTGTCTCCAAGAGACAGATGATGACTGCAGAAACCAAATTAGATTTCCTCCTTCGTCCCGTACACGAACGGCTCTCGGACTAAAACCCGTGCTAGCGGTTCGGAAAATCAATAAGAGAGAGTGAGGGGAGATGATATTTTCGGCCAAGAAGTGAAGAAATATGGCTGCCATATTTCTTTTATATCACCAAAAGACAAATCATGACTCATCACAAAGATCTCAAGTAGAAAAGTCCAACTTTTTCCACCCTAAGTCAAACCATGACTCATCACACAAATGATCATCACCTTTTGTCCTTAAGATGAGTCATCCTTCTTATCACATATGACTCATCACAACTTGGCAAAATATCCCCAATAAATTCGTCCAACATGTCACCAATGAAGGGCATCCCTTTTTCATGCCCATTACCATATTTACATCTTTGATTTTATGTGATGTCACATTAAATTTTATTCCTACATGTATGTAACACTCTTATACCATATAATATGTTACTTACACTAAAAATAAAATTCATTTGACATATCAAATAAACCAAGAGATTAAATATGACATCCATAAGATGACAAACATGTAAACCTATACATGTAGAACTATTTCCACCTAGGAAATAAATACTTAACTTAATTCATTGAATTAATTAAGTGATGGCCTAAGAAATATTAATCATATTATATTTGACCAATCCAATTGAGCTAAATAATATAATTAATACACTTTTCTTGCTTTGATGTGTATACACCAAGTACACACTTAATCCGACTAGTTAAAGTCCAGACGTTCAATGTGTACGATCCGATGGGCCCGTCTTTATGTTGGCAGTGAGCTAAGGCCCACAGACTCTAGTTGGGCTCTAGCAAGCCACTGAAGCCCCCAATTAAGATGGAGTAAGCAGTCAAACTGAAACTTCAACCCAGTAGTTTAAACTTGTACATCCCATGTCATTGATATCGGAGTCCAACACAAAGGCATGGTGTGATCACCCTCTATTGCGTATGGACATTAACTTGATCTCGAATGCACTGATATTCACAAACAAGTTCTAACTTGTTTGGGTGTAGCCACACTCTTATCAGCTGTATTCATCAAGAGGCCGGTGATATCTTCTCAGTGGAACACTGAGTGACATTCCCATCTGCATATCCATAGCACTGCAATGTTCATTAACATACCCGAACGTACCCGTACTTGGTACCGTTTTATAGGCCCGTTGGGCGTACACCAAAGTATGCCACTTCACATCCAGTACCATCATATGGTCAGGTCAAAGGATCCATACAAGTACTACACGAGAATCCGATGTGATGAGATACCATGTGGATTCTCGTAAAGTGGATCGATCCAGTACCATGCCCTTTTTGCATGTACCCATTAACCTGGTTGACATTCCATGTTCTATGACCGGTAAGACACCGCCATACAACCAAGGTTAATGATAGTCTTTAGTTCCATTCATTCCCATGATTGGAACAGACTACGGATGACTTTATGGCCATATCGTTTTCCCTATCCACAGTCTTACTGCCAAGTGCCTCACACTTGACAACATGGATATGGATATGTCCATTGGATACTCTATTTAAAATATTGCACAAGACATATAGTAAATAGATTGATGCCTTTATTGATTAACACAAATTGTATCATACATATCTTACATAAAAGGTACAATGTATAATACAAACACAAGGACAAAGGCCTTGGGACTAGGGCATATCCAACATTGGGTTATGTATCCTTGGGCTCAACTATATCAGGCCCACTCCTCACTTGTATAAATACTCTATTGTTAATGAAATTACACAAGGGTTCACACAATCTTTAGTCAGGTGCCGATGAAATGGCCGAGATGGTCAAACAGGATGGAGCAACTGAACTTGCTGAGCTATTGTCTATACAAGGAACAATCCAGGTCAGGGAGAATAATTAGTAAAATCATGGAAAGAAGAGGGTGGGATCACAAGTACAAGAGGTTTCGGGTAATTGTTGACACCAAAGTTTCAGTGAAAATGAAGGAAATGACAATTGAACAGATAGAGCAGGTTCTTGGGCAGCGAGTTTGGCAGCCTTTCAGCAAAAGGGGTGAATGGGCATTAGAAAGGTTCAAATGTCTAGACCAATTCAAATGGAGCATTGGAACAGATTACACAAATGAAGCAAATCAGCAAACAAGTTTCAGCAGGGCCATAACCATGTGGCACATAGCCACTGATAGCTACTACAAACAACCTGCTGATAAGAATCAGGGACCTCAGCTTGTTAATCATAAAGATTCCCTGGCGAGTTTAACGAAGAAGTTATCGGATTATATGATGTACCTATTAGCAGAGAGGCCTCACATGCTTTCAATCAACACCAAGAAAATTCTTTTCGAAGGGGCTTGTAACAAAATCATAGCATAGCTAGAGAAAATGCAAAAGAAAGAAGATATGATTAGCAATTTCTCGAAAACTGTGCTCGAATGTGGACTGGAAGACGCTGTGGTTACAATTCCTGAAGAAAAAAAGTATGCAAGGGATGAAAATGAAGAAACGAATATAGTATTGACGTGGGAAGTTGTTTTGGAAGCAAAAATACTAGCTGAACTTGTGCACGATAGGACAGATATGTGGGATCTGTTGAGTAGTATTTGGGTTGAAATGTTGTGTTATACTGCATATAATTGCCCTTGGGTTCACTACACTCAGTAGTTATGCCGAGGCGGTGGCTTGATCACTCATGTCTGGCTTCTGTTGACTCATGAAACTAACAAGTTCAATATCAGCATATATTGATCAAACTCTTCAATATATTGTGTATTAATTCCAAATATTTCCAATTCATTTTCATACTTTATATGATATGAATTGGAACATGTAGTTCTATTTCAGTTTTGTAGTTAATTTTCTTATGTAATACAAATAAAAATTGCATTTTTTATTATATTGCATTCTTTTTTTTTATTATTTTTTTTATGTCCCCATAATGTTTATGTTAATAAGTTCAATATCAGCATCTATGTCTCCGTGATATTTATGTTTTTTTGATGTTGCATTCATTGATTTTCTCTTAGTTTAATTCATTCATTTTAAATAGATACCAATAAAAATTACCTAAAAATCAGAATATATATGTATATAATGAGTAGGTACTAAATTAATTTTTTTGAGATAATACATCTGATGACATTCGGTCATCCGGACACCGGGTCCCTCACCCGGGTAGGGTGCACCGGATACCTCGTCCAGATCCTGATGGAACGCGTGGGTTCCCATGAACGAGATCCAGCACAGATCCTCTTTGTGTGCAGAAAGGTTCTAGAAGAGAAGTGATGATGTCCCACTCAGAGTCTAATTCCAGTGTTGTACTAGGAGAAAGACTCAGTATCCCACCAGGAGTCTAATTCCAGTGTTGCACTAGGAGAAGGACTCTATGCCCCACGTGGAATCTAGAATGCAGGTCTTTCAGATTGATTGTAAGTAGGTTTTGGGAGTTTCCTAAACCTAGTCCAACTCTATCACGGGCCCTATGAAAAGAGGGCACTTTTAAAGTAAACGCATTCATTCTATTAAAACCAAAAATACTAAAAACTAAGAACAAACCATATTAACTTAGGCATTAGAGCTTACCCCAAAGGTTATCGGTGTTTTAGCTTTTCTGTCTTGTAGCAGTGATACCAGATCCGGCGCGAAGAACGATCCGAACCCGGATCCTGAGACGGATTTCAAACAATCCATCAACATCAAATGGCAATTTGGAGATGAAAAACAGTTCCTACATTGCATTGTTAACAACTTTTCCCTTAGAAGAGTTGTTTCCTTAAATATTAGTATGTTATAATTTTGTATTTTTCTATTTGATGATGTCTTTTTTTTTTTTTTAGTTATGATCGTCTGCATTACTTTTTGATCCTGACCCTTGAAAATGTTAATTTCAACATAGATTTTCTTTTACTTCTTACAAAAATTTGTTAATTTAATCGGTTATTAATTGATTAATAGTCCTTTTTTTTTACTAAAATTGTTTAATAGTCCTTTGATTCTGTATGATGGATTAACAGATTGATGTTAATAAAAATTAGTTAGGCATCAGCTAATGAAAATTGATTTGATTGAGTGGTTAAGGGTCTTAATCTAGATAAGTAAGAAATCCCAAGTTAGAATCAATTCAATAAAACTGATTTCAGTGTTTAAAGGGTGTTAAGTTGAATAAGTGCCCATTTGGGGTGGCTTTCAAACAAGGAAAGCTGCTTTCAAACAAGGAAAGCTAGAAAAGCCAATTTTATTGATGTTTGGTAAAAACTTAATTTGGGAAAGCTGTTAACACGGAAAGCTGATTATCAGCTTTTTCTGAAAGTCTCAAATTAGAGCTTTAACCAAAAGTCATTAACACTGAAAGCTATATCCCTCTCCTCCTTTCTCCTCTCTTCGTTCTCTGCCCTTCCTCTCTATTGCTACAGCCCTTCTTCTCTCTCCCTCTCCTCATTTCTTTCTTCTCTACCCTTCTTCGCTGCTGTTGCTGCCCTTCTTCTCTCCTTGTCGCTTGCTGCTGCCCACCGCCTTTGCTATTACTGGTGAGATTTTCTGTCTCGTTCTCTTCGATATATGAATGACTAATTGCACATTTGAGGTAAAATTTCGATTTTGTATTTGATTTATTAACTGGATATGCTTCTTTGTTGCAAAAAAAAGAACATAACTTCGATTAGTTCCAAGATTGTGGTAATTTCACTCTACTTTAACTCTTTGGTTTTGATTCTTAATTTAATTTTATTTGTTAGTAGAGGAATTTCTATGATAGTATTATGATTTTTGATTTTTTTTCCTATTTGGGTTCTTGATAGCAGACTTCTTAGCTAGATCGAGAACATACTTGCATAGTGGAAATTTTGTTGATTTTGTTTGGGTTCTAGTTCCATGGGTTTCACCCTCTTCCCCTTCAACTCCAACTCATTGCATGTTTTCAAGCTGTGAGGCTAGGGTTTTCCTTTAGCCAATTATGATTGATAATGAGAAATATATACATAGGTTTACAAGGCATGGGCCGATGGTGTATGGGCCGAATACTAGTGGGCTAGCTATTTACATTTATAATTACATTTATATTACAATACTCTATCACCCCCCCGCAAGTTGAGCGGGGCTTGTCATGGTCAACTTAGCACGAAGAGTGAGAAAGCGGCCTTTGGAAAGACCCTTAGTGAAGATGTCGGCGGGCTGATGGAGAGTGGAGATGTGCTGAACCCGGAGTTGACGTTGAGCAACCTTGTCACGGACAAAGTGGAAATCCAGTTCAAGGTGTTTGGTGTTGTTATGAAAGACCGGACTAGCGCTCAGGTATGTGGCACCAAGATTATCCGACCAGACTGTGGAAGCCGTAGAGGAAGAGAAACCAAGCTCCTTAAGGAGCATTGTAAGCCATAATACTTCCGAACTGACAGTAGCAAGTGCACGATATTCGGCCTCAGTACTACTCCTGGATACTGTCCGTTGTTTCCGAGAGCACCATGATACCAAATTCTTACCAACATACACGGCAAAACCTGTGGTGGATTTTCTGTCATCCAAACATCCTCCCCAGTCATAGTTACAGAAACCATGAATATCAAGAGATGAAGATTTTTGCAACAGCAAACCATGAGTAGTTGTATCTCGGAGATAACGCAGAATGCGTTTGACGGCCTTCCAATGTTCTGTGGTTGGGGAATGCATGTATTGAGAGACTTTATTCACTGAAAAGGCGACATCCGGTCTGGTAATGGTAACATATTGAAGACCCCCAACAATACTACGGTATAGAGACGGATCATCAAACGGATCACCAGTATGGAGAGATAATTATGTACTCGTGCAGAAGGGAGTAGAGATTGCTTTTGCTTCATGCATTTTGGCCCTCAATAACAGATCAGAGATGTACTTGTGCTGATGTAGAAGGAGACCATTCCGTTGTGTGGAAGCCTCAATACCCAAAAAGTATTTCAAAGAAACAAGGTCACGAATTGCAAATCTGGCTTGTAAATATGTGACAACCTGTTTCAGCATAGTAGCATCATTACCAGTAAGCAAGATATCATCAACATATAGTAGACAGTAGAGCCGAACATGATTCGCTTGGTAGAAATAAAGGGAGATGTCGGCTTTGGAGCATACAAAACCAAACTGAATCAATACATCCGTCAGGCATTTATGCCACATCCGGGGAGCTTGCTTGAGGCCATAGAGAGACTTCTTGAGAAGACAGACATAATCAGGTCGTTGTTTATCAACAAATCCCGGGGGTTGAGCCGTGTATACTTTCTCCTCCAAGGTGCCATGCAAGAATGCATTTGAGACATCAAGGTGATGAATAGACCAGTCAAAAGAGACAGCCAAAGATAACATCAACCGGATTGTAGTGGGTTTGATAACTGGACTGTAAGTCTGAGCATAGTCTAGCCCGGGGCGTTGGTGAAAGCCCTTGGCTACAAGGCGTGCTTTGTGCCGTTCAATGGATCCATCAGGGTGGAGTTTGGTTTTAAAAACCCACTTGCAGCCAATAAGATTATGTGCTTGTTGTGGTGGAACAAGAACCCACGTATCATTTTTCAGCAAGGCCTGATACTCATGCTCCATGGCAGTGCACCATTCCGGGATTTTCAGCGCTTGAGTGTGGCTGGTTGGTTCTGGAGGAAGAGTGCTGGTTGCAATTAAATTCAACGGACGTCGCGGGTTATTTTATGACGAGTTGGGTGAGGGAGAAGTGGGCGTGATTGGCGATGGAGGCAAGGGCGTGGCTGGCTGTAAGTCCGGTGTTTGATGCAATGGGTAGGTGATGTATAATGGAATCTCTGGTTCAGATTGGATTGTAGACATAGAACAACCCTCATTTATCAGCTGACATGGAAACACCTGTTCATCGAAAATAACATGACGTGAGATATACAATTTTTGAAGAGAGAGATCAAAGCAACGATATCCTTTGTGAATTTTGCTATATCCAAGAAAGACACAACGAGTAGAACGAGGTGCTAGTTTGTGAGGTGACTTATAACAAAGCCATGGATAGCAAAGACAACCAAAAATACGCAAATGATTATAATCAGGCCGTGCACCGAACAATTTTTCAAATGGAGTCAAGAAATTTAAAGTTGGAATAGGCATGCGATTAATCAAGTATACAGCCGTTTCAAACGCAAAGGTCCAAAATTTTAGAGGAACAGAGGCATGATTAAGTAAGGATAAGCCAGTTTCAACAATATGTCGATGTTTCCGTTCCGCACAGCCATTTTGTTCTGGTGTATACGGAGAGGAAACACGATGCGATATACCATGTGCACGTAAGTAAGGGACTAGGCCCTGAAATCCCCCCCCCCCCCAATCGGATTGAAAAGTTTTAATTGGATGCCCAAAAAATTTTTCAACAACAGTTTTGAATTGAATAAAAGCATGCAGCACATCAGATTTGTATTTCAACGGATATACCCAAGAATACTTGCTAAAGTGATAAAAAAATAGCACATAATAATTAAAATTATCAAAAGATTGTACCGGGGCAGGGCCCCACAAATCAGAACAAACAAGCTCCAATGGAGATGAAACAGTGCTAGTTGAAACAGAAAAAGGTAATCTATGAGCTTTGCTAACAGAGCAAGCATGACACAATTGTTCACAATACTTATTAGAAACTGGAATGTTATTCAAAGATAAAATCCGCTTTACTGCAGGGATGGCAGCGTGACCAAGGCATGCATGCCATTGAGTAACCGATGCCAAGTGAGCTTTTATTTTGTCTGGTGGACTCTTTGGAAGACACAAAGTGTAAAGACCATCTCTATTCGGGCCGGAATGAAGTACCTGCTTTGTCATCAAATCCTTAAGAACAAAATGGTCAGCAAAAAACTCAATGGAAATGGGGTTAGACTTTGTTAAAGCTGAAACTGAAACAAGATTGGTTGAAGCTGATGGCACATGCAAAATATCATCAAAACAAATAGAATTACTATTGACAGAATTGAAGGAAGTACCAACATGAGAAATAGCAAGTTTAGACCCATTACCTATGGTAACCTCTTCCGGCCCGGAATATTCAGAATGGAGATTCAGGTTGTCCAAATTAGCCGTTAAATGGTGAGTCGCACCGGAGTCTACAACCCAATCTTGAGTGGAATTCATGTGAGCATTTGTGTAAAATGAGGCTGGACGAGTTCTATTGGATCTTGGTTGTCTAGGGGATGGACAATTGCGGGCTAGATGATTTATTCCTCTATAATTATGACAATAAAATGTTGTGGAAGTGTCTAATGGTGCCATAGATGTCATTGGTTGCATTGAATTTCCAGCAGTGTGCATTGTGAAATGATTTCCAGCAGCAGGTTGGATATTTTGCAAATTATTATTGGGACGAAATTGAGTAGGAAACATGGGAAAATCACCCAGACGAGAGGGGAACAGCTGCTAAATCCACCGGACTGCTGGCCTTTGCCGTAAGAGCGGCGCTGCTGCCCAGAAAACCCGTCGGACTGCTGCTGTCTCGGTCCGTTTCCTCGAGACTGACCAGGGTGGCGTGCGGTGTAAAGGGCAGTAGGAGCTGCTCGTTCTGCATTGATTTCCCGTTTCAGACTTCGTTCTTCAGAGAGCAATAAGCCATGGAGGTCCTCAAAGCCAGTTGGATCAACTTTAATTTCTAATGAGCGGCAAAACGGGTGAAATATTGGTAACAATCCATCCACAATAGCATCAACAAGATCTGATTCTGTAATTACAGAACCAAGAGCAGCAAGATTGTCAGAGATTTGCTTAGCACGAGTCACATAAGAGGTAATTGATTCAGCCTCCTCTTGTTTCAGATTGCGTAATTGCAATTGGTAGTCTCTAATTTGAGATTTCGATCCAGCAGCATGGGCTACAGTTAGTCTATTCCAGGCTTCAAGCGCAGTCTCAGCGCCAACAATTTGAGTCACAATTCCCGGGGATAGGGAATTGATAATCCAGCTCATAACCTGAGCATCTTTCTCCTCCCAACGCTCAAATTCAGGATTAATCTCCGTTGATCCGGGTAAATGCTTAGGTGGAGCAACGATCCGGCCATCAATGTGTCCCATCAATCGGGATCCTTTCAACAGCGGTACAAGCTGTGTTTTCCATAGCAAGAAATTCGTTGTGTCAAGTTTAATGGGGAAGGTGGCGGTGGATGGAATGACAACATTGCTGGTGGTGCTATCGACGGCGTGGTTAGTGTTCATCTTGGGGTTAGCCGAAATTGCTCTGATACCATGTGAGGCTAGGGTTTTCCCTTAGCCAATTATGATTGATAATGAGAAATATATACATAGGTTTACAAGGCATGGGCCGATGGTGTATGGGCCGAATACTAGTGGGCTAGCTATTTACATTTATAATTACATTTATATTACAATACTCTATCACAAGCAAACACCTTCCATTTCCAATTCCTCCCTTCAAACATATTTTTTTTCTGATTTCCTGATTAAGAAGCCAGGAAAAACTATCTTCAGCTCCGTAGGGCAAGGCTGTTCTAGGAAACCCCATAAAATAAATATGTCCCTTTTTTTTTATAATATGTATGTGATATGGAGATTAATAAAAAAAATTATTAATACCTAATAATATACAAACAAATAAGTAAAATAAATTTTTTTTATTCAATGTGTGAAAGAAATTATTAATGTCTAATATTATTTAATTAATTAAATTAAGTAAAAATTAATTTATATCATATATGTCCTTTTATGTCATTTTATATATTAACAGCACTTTTATAAACAGTTTTACCAAACACCACTCAAACTGCTTTTAAGGGTAAAGCTATTTCTATAAAAAATATTACCAAACACTTATCAGCTTTTCCAAGCAGCACTTTCCCTAACAGCTCTTTCCTTGACAGTCCTTTCCTTGATAGTATTTTTATTAATAGCCCTACCAAACTGGCCCTAAGTTAGAAATCCTAAGATGGAAGCGCTACGCAATAAATTTTAATCGAAAGAGATTGGCTTAAATTAAAAGGTTTTTTTACTAGTCTAAAACTAACTAATCATATTAATCTAAAAAAAAAGGGGCAAAACACATCCTAAGTCCTCTAAACTTTTATAGATTTAAAATTAGCTCCATAATTAATTTTTCAACACATTGAATACATGATCTTTCTATTATGATAATATAACCCCAGATTTGATACTTTTATTTTCCGTGTGGGTTGTAGCATCCGTTAAGTGACACGTGATACAATTTTTGCAGATACATAAAACTAAACAGATGTATAGTTCACATCCGTAGCTGTCGTAAAATAGCATAGGAAGTTTGATTCAGATCGCTCTAGTGAACTCTATAAACTTGTATTTCTTAAAAAAAAAAATTGTATTATGTGCTAGTTAAAAGGTATTTTAGCCTACGCGAGATAAAAATATCAAGTTTGTGACTACTACTCTCAAAACAGAAAAATCATATACCCAATGAGTTGAAAAAATTAATCACAGTCTAATTGCACGAGGCTCAGGATGCATTTTCCCATAGAAAAAATTCCTTGGAAAACAATAGATAAGAACTTCAAAAATATTATTACATTACTACACACATAACACATCACATATGGTGAAAGAAAGGAAACAAGAAACGGGAAAATACAAGCCCGTATTACAGTACTGATGTAAATAGACACAACCAGCAACTCAATTGTGTACGGAAATCACAATTACTTTATACAACATAAGTTATATAATTAATCGCATATTTCTCCTGCAGGCTGCTTCTTATTATATTGATCACATTTTTCTCTGATTTATTGTAGCATATATGATAACAAATTCTTGATTCTTGTTGCTGAATCAAATCAACTACTCATCACAGCACTTGTACAGCAGGTACCTTTCCATCGGACGGCCACATTCAGAGCAAACAATTCTTTCAGGAATGTTACCGGCAGCGCCAGGGAGGATGAGACGGTTGCAGTGATGTTCAGGGTGAAGTGTTTTGAGGTGATCTTTAAGTGCAGGCACGAATCCTTTCTGCTGAATATGATCTTTCCACACTGTAAAATCAGTAAGACAAGTTAGAAAAATGTTCCCTTTTGCCTTAATCATCTCGTCTGTTCCTCTAGTGAATAAAGCCCAGCCTCCTTCACTGCTGTCAAAGCTCATCATGGTCATGATTTCTCTCATAATTGGATCATTCTCAGAGGTTCTTCCAAGTTGATTCTTTGATCTCCACATGCTTTCGATTCGAACCCAGAAGTACCAGATTGATGTGAGGTCTTGCCAGTAGTGGCTCAGTTTCTCAATCATTATGGTTGCTATGTTCCTCCTTACTCTTTCTTTTGGGTTGCTTCTTCCCACATAGACCATTCCTAGCGGGATGTTTGCTGCTTGTGCCACTGCCTCGGCTGTGTTTGTGAACTTCCTTATCCATTCCAAGTCCTCTCCTCCATACAGGCATATGTATCGTCCTTCTTGCATCTATTTACCGATTTTTGGAATTTGTTTTAGTTAATTTAGTCCAAACTCCAAACCAGTTAAATCATAGCTACTAATGAATCCCCCAAAAGTATTTAATCTCTAATTAAAAGAGGGATAAAATTGGCCCTTAAACATAGACCGGTAAAATCAATTTGTTCCACTGTATATTTTAGATATCAATTCACAACATATTAATTCTAAAGCTACGCATTTCAGCATATGATTAACAGTTTCTTTGACGTGTATTATTTTTAATGATGGTGGCATGTATCATTTTGAAGTGATTTGACAAAACTACCAAATTGAAAGACTAAACTAGAACAAAGGCTCAATGGTACCCGGACTAGGTTTAGAAGGTCAATTTTCTCAACAAAAAACTTCAGGTACAATTTATAGCCTTTCAACTAGCCACTTGTAGTCAAATCAATCCAAAATTACACATGTAAGCATATAGTTGATGGTTGTTTGAGACGTCATTTTAAACTAATTTGATTATAAATACTGGGTTGAATGGCTAAATTAATACCTAAAGTTCATTTTGGACTAAATTAAAATTGCAAACCAAGTTTAGAGGCCAAAATTAACTCTTCTATCCGAGCAGATTGATATTTAAAAAGTTCATTTTGGGTTAAATTAACCTAAAAGCCAAATTTATGAAATTTTCTACTACATAAACTCCCAACTAATTAAAGTGTTCCATGCTGACATGGCACACTCCTATTGACCGGAAGTAGTTTATTCCCAAGAAAGTTGAGACATACCCAGTTGAGAACAATTGGATCAATGCCATCAACCAAGAGCTCAAGTCTCCAGCTTTCTTCCTTCCAAAGGGCTTCCTCCCTGATAGTGGTAAAAGGGAAGGCTAAACTTCCCCATATCCACATCATATGTAGTGCATTTGGAGATGTAACTCTTCCTTGTGGATCCAGCACAACAAGAATAGGCTTCTTGCCAAAATGCCACTCTTGTTTGATGATCTTGATCACCACGCTGTCGATCAAGGAAGGAAGGTAAATTGAGTACCAAGGCATACCAGCCTGCAGATTCTTGAATTTTTGCTGCAAGTTTTCTGTCAAAGGGACAGATGGGTCCAGAATTGGCAGCCACACAATCTCATATTGGCTTTTATGCCTTGATGGATGGAGTCTTGACTCATTATATATCTGTTCAAGAATGGCTATCTCTTCTTGCATTACGTCAAGGTCTGATATTAGCAGCAGCACATTTTTGCTCCTCAGTACATCAATGTTAACCTGTTTAAAGATAATTAGACTAGTTAGACCATTTTACAGATGAGATTAGATAATTGAAAGGGAATAAATGAATATGCACCCTTCTCTTTGTTGTTCCTTCAACAAGTGGCTGCAGATCATCTTTTGCATAAATCAATGCCTTGAGTACTCTCATATTGTCAAGATGTCGCATCTCAAACAAATGCAAAAGATTCTGATAGGTTTCCAAGTGTTTCTTTTCATCTGCAATATATCAAATTTAATTTCAGGCATGTATTAAAATGTAGTATTAGTATTAAAGGATTAATTTTAGGTTTAAAAGTCACCAATGGACTTATAGCAAATTCCCAATTGATTAGCCAGGTGGATGTGCATGTTGCTGAGCTTGTGAGCCAAGGTTGAAAGCTCCCATGCCTCTGTAGTTGATACTATGTGCCTATAACCGAATAATGAACCATAAATAAGGATATTAGTATGATCAGTAGAAGTAACCATCCGCGAAAATGGATCAGTTGGATACATACTCGTGGCCAAGGCCAGCAAGGCCAGCCATCTGTGATGCACAAACCAATATGCTTCTAATTGTCCAGTAGACAGCAATTGGTATATGAGCAAGTGCTCTCGGCAAAGCTGTGACATCGTTTGGTGGAAGGTCCTTGAACTCGACAATGCACCAGGCTACATCTATGATGACTTTGATGAGATTCTTCACTGCATCAAATCGCGGTTTTGGCACGCTGGAGTGCTCTAAAATGTCAGGCAATTGTTTGAGGATCGCCACCGCTTTAGCCAGCTGGTTTGAGGTGCAGCTCTGGGGAATCAGCCAGAATTCCCCATAGTTCATGGCAAAAGCTGCCAGGGCTATCACCAATTTGGCATCCCATGGGTAGTTAGACAGCATGTTTAATATTGCCATTGTTGTTGCTTGTGCATCCCCAGTCCCACTTATGCAATTGCATTGTATCTGCACACGAGAAAGGTTTTAAATTCAGTCCTATAATTATATAACATTTTGAAGGGAAAAATGAGATCAAGACAGAGGCATCAATCACCTCAATCGCAACTTGATCAATCACAGATGCCAAGGATTCAAGCAAGCTGATGACATTGGTATTGTAAGTTCCATCGTCCAAAGGTTCTGCACCCGCATGGGGACTCGCCTTCAAATGTCAAAGATAGCATTAGCAATACAGATAATGAAGCCAACTAGACCAAGAGGGCTAGAGTTCGAGTCCTGTGTTACTTACCGCTGTCAGAGAAAGGTTATCAATAGTAGGGGCAGAGCGATTGAAGATGTCTTCAAAGATATGGAGAAGAGGTTTGACATCGAACTCACGTCCATCAGGAGAATGAGTTGAATGAATTTGCTCAGACATGGCATTGTCATCGGAAGTTGCGGACATGGGCCTATTGGATTTGATAAGTTGTTGCATCCTGGGTGCTGGTTTGATCTGCATACCGCCCGAGTTTGGTTTGAGAAGCTGATGAGTCAGAGGCATATCTGGTGAGGATTGATTAAGAGGCATATTGGTTGAGGTTGCCATTTTTTTAGGACTCGAAACAAAAACAAAATGCTTTAGTTGAATTCAAGGCTAGCTGAATTAATGTGCTTCTTGCTTGCATTTGCATAGGCTTTATATAATAATCAGAAATGGAATTAAGCTCAAAAATATAAAATTGAATCTTCCTTCCAATTAAGTTTTAGTACAAGAAACAACTGCGAAAAGCCCCAGACATGATAGCATTACATATCATCTTTTTTCCTGTAGTTGCGGCCCCACGAATCTGTAGCAGTAGTAGTTTTCATGAAATTATACATATCAAGTTACATTCTTTATGTGAGTTTGAGATTTGGGACAAATTCTTAAAAAAAAGAGATTATTTGCTTCTTGCTATTAAAAATTGAGAATCAAACAAAGTGAGACCAAAGGGAAAGTATCAGTTCTATTTTGTCCTTTTTTGGCTTTGCCAAGGATCTTCATAGTACATATAATTGATTATATACAACGTTTACTCAAATCTATAAACAAAGATTACTTAGTATAATGTAATATGTTAATTCTGAACTGGCCGTATGTACACTTCAGTCATATCGCATCCAGGCTAATTCGCGGTGTACCTCTTCCAAAAATATTTGCTGCATTCACAAAATTTCGAATTCAATATCACTTGTTTAAGCACTTGAGTCTCTTCCACACATAACACCACCATTATATATATATATATATAATGGGATTTTACAAAAATATTTATATTTTGGCACTCTCTTTTTTTTCTTACGTAAGAAAATTTTTCCTTAAATCCCTTTCAAACATTTCAAAATTACTAAAATATTTGATTGTACTTTGTCCATAATTCTCTCTCTTGTTTTCAAAATTTTAATCTAATTTCATATTTATCTCTTAAACAGTTTATTTTTATTTTTTTGTCATGAGACTTTAGAAAGTTTTTTTTTTTTTTTCCTCTTCAAAACAAGATCCAAATATATATATTTTTTCTGATACGTTTTTTCCACTAAGGTATAACTCATTATACATTTGTAATTTAATGTATAACTAAGGTATAATCACTGTAATAGTGTATAACTAAGACATTATCGTTGTAACATTATGTGATTAACGCGTGCAACATTTGAAGAGCTTGAAACCATAATTAAAGATAACATGATAAAAATAAATGAAAAATCTGAGATTCAAGAAAAAAAAAAAAAAAACTATTAAGGCAAAACACTCATATGGGATAAGGATGCTAGATAGAGATGAGATCCAAGGCTTTTTCTTTATTAAACAACCATGTCGAATTAAAAAATTGTTGTCAAAACCAAAAATTATTTTAAAAGTTTATTATTTTGTACATTATTCAGAAATTATTCCAAGCTAACTATTTTCAAAAACTATTAATTAAGTCGTAAAATTAGAATCTAATTTCCCAACGACAAACTACTTAACTAGTTGAAAACAGCACAAAAAGCTTAAGCAATGACTTGTCTTTATAAAAGAAATGCAAAATACATAATATGATTTAATAAACAGAGGAAACAGCAGTCCAAGTCGATTGAAAGTGATGACCTTGACAATGAGATCACCCAATAAATTAACTTATTTAATAATATGGTGAGATTGTGTTATTTCGATTATTGTAAGACGAGTTATTTGATTTGTTTGGTTTTTATTATTAATGTATCAATCTTCATGTACTTAATATTCAAAAATATATGAAATGTTCCATTATTATATAAAAAAAAGGTTGGAAATTTTTATATTTTACTGGTAATATACTACTAATATATTACGATAAAATTAAATTATTTTATAAAAGAAAATAAGATTTAACTCAATAATCGTAGATAATCTACTAGTAAAACATCTCTCCCTGACTAACAGGTTGAAAGTTCGAGTTACACTCCGGCTAAATAGTACATGTTTAATTAAAGGGCATTTTACATAAATACATAACTTTTGGCACCATATAACATTTTTACCTCAAAAGGAAAATTTTGCATAAATACCTTAAAAACTTTTCAAAATTTCAAAAATACCTAAAACAAAAATTATCATTTTTAAGTGATTATTCACAAAATAAACAACAAAACACAAATCAAAATCTCCAAAATACCTTCTCTACTTTGCCCACGTTTCTCTCTCCTCTTTTTGTAATTTTTAATCTAATTTTGCATTTATCTCTCAATCCGTTTATTTTTTTATCATGCGACTTTAGAAAGTTTTTTTTTTATTTTTTTTTATCTTCGAAACAAAGTCCATATGTACATACTTTTTCCGACATATTTTTTTCACTAAAGTATAACTAATTATGCCTTTGTATAATTAAGGTATAACTAAGGTATAACTAAAGTATAATAACTGTAATAGTGTATTTTAATGTATAACTAAGATATAATTAAGGTATAACTAAGGTATAAATACTATAATAGTGTATCTTAATGTATAATTAAGGTATAACTAATGTATAATCAATGTAATAGTGTATCTTAAGGTATAACTAATGTATAATCACTATCTTAAGTATAACTAAGGTATAATTACGGTATAATCAATATAATAATGTATCTTAGAGTATAAATAGGGTATAAATAAGGAATAACTAATGTATAATCACTATAATAATGTATCTTAAAGTATAATTAAGGTATAACTAAGGTATAAAGATTGTATAAACAGTATATAAATAATGTATAAGCAATGTATAACAGTGTATAAGAATTGTATAAACAATGTATAAACAGTGTATAATATATAAAAAATGTATAAATAATGTATAAACAATGTATAACAGTATATAAATAATGTATAAACAATATATAAAGAGTGTATAACAATGTATAATAAACGTATAAACATATAACATTGTATAAAAAGTGTATAATGTATAACAATGTATAAGTAGTGTATAAACAATGTATAAGCAATGTATAACAGTGTATAAGAAGTGTATAAACAGTGTATAATAATATATAAATAATATATAAATAATGTATAAACAATGTATAACAGTGTATAAACAATGTATAAACAGTGTATAAAGAGTGTATAACAATGTATAATAAGTGTATAAACATATAATATTGTATAAGAAGTGTATAATGTAGGCTTAATTTTACTCATGGTATACCAACTATCTCTTTAATCACAGTTTGGTATATCAACTACCGTTTTGCACACTGTAGTACCCTAATTTCTAGGTGACCTCCTATTGTGGTACATGTGACCTGTTATTGCAGGTTAACTGTGATACGTCAGCACTTTGTTGGGTTTAATTTCACTTATGGTATACCAATTATCTCCCTAATCACAGTTTGGTATACCACTTTATACGTATTGTTTCATTTCATTTTTATAAAAAAAAAATTACAAAAATATATAAATCAAAGAAAATAAAAGAAAAACAAATTTGATTTATATATTTCTGTTATTTAAAAAAAAATAAAATGAAATAATACGTATAAAGTGGTATACCAAACTGTAATTAGGGAGATAGTTGGTACACCATAAGTGAAATTAAGCCCAATAAAGTGCTGACGTTGCACAGTTAACCTGCAATAACAGGTTACATGTACCACAATGGGAGATCACCTAGAAGTTGGGATACTACAGTATGCAAAACGGTAGTTGGTTTACCAAACTGTGATTGAGGAGATAGTTGGTATACCATGAGTGAAATTAACCTGTATAATGTATAACAATATATAAGTAGTGTATAAATAATGTATAATTAAGGTATAAGTAAGGTATAATTAAGGTATAACTAAGGTATAAAGAGTGTATAAACAGTGTATAAACAATGTATAAAGTATATAAACGATGTATAAATAATGTATAATAATATATAAGAAGTGTATAATAATGTATAACAATGTATAAGAAGTGTATAAATAATGTATTAACAATGTATAAACAGTGTATAATGTATAAACAATGTATAAAGAATTTATAACAGTGTATAAACAATGTATAAAACAGTGTATAAAGAGTGTATAACAATATATAATAAATGTATAAACATATAACATTGTATAAGAAGTGTATAATGTATAACAATGTATAATAATAACGTATAATGTATAATGTATAACAATATATAATAAGTGTATAAACAATGTATAAAAAATGTATAACAATATAAAAGAAGTGTATAACAATGTATAAGAAGTGTATAAACAGTGTATAAACAATGTATAAGAAGTGTATAAACAATATATAAACAGTGTATAACAGTGTACAAACAATATATAAACAGTTTATAAACAATGTATAAACAGTGTATAAACAATGTATAATAATATATAACAATGTATAACAATGTACAAGAAGTATATAAATACATTAGGAACAAAAGGACCTAATCTAAATTACAAGATAATACTAATATGTCTTGCAAACTGTTCATGTTTCAAAGATACCAATTCCTGATCAAATTCAAACAAAATACAATCCCAAAGTACAGTTCAAAAAGATAACCAAGAGATTCTAAATCATCCCTGATATTTGAGATGCTTCGATTAGTAGATATATGCTTCTGCTCTGAAGATAGAATGGGCGAACTTCTTTGTCCGGTAGATATTTTTACTCCTGGGTTCAAATCTGCCATGCGAGAGCGAGCAAGCTCCGCGTCACTCGCAACAAGTATTGCTTCACGACTGCTAGAAATTGCAGGTCTCCTAGAAGATCCACTATACCGCAGAAAATTTGAGCTAGATAACTGTATAGGTACCAGTCAACTGAAATTAATCCAAGTATCAGAGTAGAGCATTAACAAGATACTGCTGCCATCACAACCCCACAGCAGACATGAAAAAAGGTTTGCTATGATGCATGAGCTCAAGTTCAAAAAGAAGAACTTGCTTTATTTTAACATCATTGACACACTCAGCAACATGAAACAAACATCAACTGTTGAAGGCACCTGCTGAACATAATAATATGGCATGCATTCAATTCAAAGCACGTGGCTATTTGAATTCAAGCCCATAAGCCCCTGAAACTGATCAACAGCATATAAGCAGGGAATATCACCATAAAGAGTCCATGCTGAAGCAGAACAGGAGGGCCACGTTGGAGCCTTAGACCCCCATTAGATGATGACACACGTTGAAGACCTAGCAAATAACCATCCTTTGTCTTTACCTGCAAAAAAAGGGGGAAAATTAACAATTAACAACTTAGCTAGCCTAAGGTCACCAATAAAAACAACAAGTTCTGCAGAAAATTTTTCACTGATCGAGACAAAATGCAATAATCACATGCATACAATATCTTTTACATTTCAGATTTCATCTAGAACAATAGAAAATAGGGATCTCCACATTTATGAATATCGATTAAAACTAAGGTAATTATACAGAAACATCTTCCACTGATTGAGACAAAACGCAAATATTACAGGCAGACAAAATTTCATCTAGAACAGCAGAAAACATGGTTTTCAAGCCAAAATTTGTTGAGTAGCATCAAATTAAACAACCCATATTCATGATAATAGAGTTATAGAGAGATTAGGCTAAAAAAACATCAGTTGTTGGATAACTCAAACACACTATTCCACTCCAAAAACTGAAGCATTGATGAGAAATTAAGCAAATAAGGAATCATAGAGAGAGAGAGAGAGAGAGAGAGAGAGAGAGAGAGAGAGAGAGAGGGAGGGAGTATACTATGTGCTCTGTGCAAGGGTAACCGGCGGGTTCGATTAGTGAACCGCACAAGGTCTTCCCGTCTCATCGATTGGCTTCTACGGAGGCTAACTGGCCGGCGGCTACGGAGATGGAGAGAAAGAGGATTATTGCAGCAATTATCGGCGTTATCATCTCCATTCAATAGAATTCGATTGGTTTATTGAATTGGCGCGAGAGTGATAAAGTTGCACTTGAAGAGTATCACAAGTTGGGAAACAATAAAAAGAGAGAGAGAAATAGATTGCAGAGAGTTAGTAAAAAAAACCGTATTCAAAGAAGTAGAATTTGGGAAAAACGTATTTAAGAGAATAGAGAAAGATATGGGCAAAAAGCAAATTCAAAAACAGGGTAAATATGACAATTTCCCTTAATTAAAATTAAAACAAGACAACACATTGAAAAAAAAAAAAAAAAAAAAAAAAAAAAAAAGAAGAGGATGGGCCACCTTCACATAATGTCTGGGCGTTGGCTCTTTTAATCTCTTATTAATTGTTAAGATTAATTCAGAATTTCGTTGATTAACAGCTAATCTACGTGGTGCCCGCCTGTGATTTCCCCTAATACACTCCCGTCCTTTCCCTCTTTCTTCCCTCCCATGGAAAAGCCGCCTCTCTCTGTCTCTCACCCTCTCCATTTCCATCGCCAAACCAGGTAAATTTTCCTTCTGTAATTCTGCTCCTCTTTTGGATTTTTCAGCAATTCAATTGTGAATACTGATTCCGATAGTAAGATACTAAATATAGGTATCTTCTAAGGGAAGAGTCCGGCGACCGGGGGTGCAACGGCACACCCGTGGACCGCCTCCCTCCGCCTCTATTTCATATGAACCAGCAGTTTGATCCTTGAACTGCTGTTCGTTGCTGAAGATCAGTTTTCCTTATTACTAATAATTTATATTTTATTCCAGAGCTTTGGAACTTGTAGTTGGCTTTTACTAAGTTAAAATCATGTGGCGTTCATCAGGAATGTCTTTTCTTGTGAGTCTCTTCTCTTTTTCTAGCTTCAATTCCTGTTTCAGGTTGTTTCATTTTTCAGCTGGTTTATATTTTTTGCCGGTTTCCCGATTATCTCGAGTAGGAGCTGCAAGGCTACTGACTTCTAGTTCTGGCTTTGGTGGAGTGATGCATTCTCAAACTTGTAGTGGAAATATTACAAGGTCTAAGTCACTCATGGAGATAAGTCGGTATTTCTTTTTCTTGTTCTCTTGTGTACTTATTCAACAAAATGGATTACAAGGATGAAATATGGCTTTGTTTCAATCAGGACAAGTGAACATGGACTGAAAGTGTTTGTTTGAAAATGATGCAGGATAGAAGTGAACACGCTGCTCTTTGTCGAAAATCAGAGAATGCTACATCTGCGCATGATTATAAGATCGGGCAGAATGTTTCCAGGAAGGATAAGGTCAATTTCCTTCTGAACATGGTATGCATATGCAAAATTTCTAGTGTCCTTCTGGCTTTGCTACGAATTGAAGTCTGGGCATAATATTTTGTATAATTACAATGCTATAAAGTATAAACAGGTATAGTGGCTCAGTTATAATGGAAACTAATTCTTAAGCTTTTTATGCCAACTCGAGAGGTAGTACTTTAAAAACCTTTGTTAAGAAATTTCCAGCAATTTAAATTTGGCTGCATGTGGATCTGGATCATTTTTGTAAGAATTGAACGTTGAAGTTGAAAGCATGATTAAGTTGCCATTATTTTTTTGTATCTCCTTTCAAGAATGGTTTTGTTTTTTTGTCGGGTTCTAATTTCTGGTTTACCGTGCAAGATTATATGAGCGCATTTATAATAACTGAAAGTATCCAGTGGAAGCAAGGAATAAATTAGAGTGTGGAATACCGTAGAGTAATAGTTCTATTCCTGTCACCTGTTTGTTCCCCTGAAGTTAAACAAAATAAACTATATAGAAGCAAGAGACTGAACTGATTTAGAAACTGGAACGTAATATTGGCAAGTACTTAAGTCTGATACTTGCAATAGACAAAGTTTCTTTTACATCTTTGGACATTTGTTAGTGCTCTATAGTCTATATCTTCACTGGATTATTGTGCCATTGGTGTAACTGATCCAAAATTTGCACCCAGCATGGAATGTGCATGTTGCACATGAACCATGGTGCTAAAAATTAAAATGATGCTTCTGTTTAAGATTTTATAACTTCAGGTTGGAATTTGGATAGCTTGTGAAGTTTGATTAGTATGTCTGTAGGAAAAAGAGTAAGAGTTAGATCTTTTGGAGAAAATGTAAGCTGTCATCAGCATTTTTAATATGGTACGAATCTGTGGATGGCTGTTTAAAACCATTATTTGTGCCTTTGATTGAATATCACTTTTACTTTTTATTGCTTTGATGACTCTCATTTGTCTCTTTTTGTTGCTAAATTCTGTTTTTACTCTATATACATGCATGTAGTGAGCATGGATTAAAACTTTGATGTCAAGGAATGTACTGGTTGATCTTTGAATTAATTTGGGATGATGTAAGCCAGATCTCTATCAAAGTATTATTTATGATGCATGTGTACCATAGTCCGTATCTAATTTGTTTATACCTTCTCTAAGTTATCTTTGGTTTTAGAAATTAGAGTTCTTTCAAAGGGCCTCTTTTTTCTATTTTCTCTTTCTTCATAATTACAAGTCTTCCTTCATAATTACAAGTCTTCCTAGAGGTTGCTGCATAACACTTCAATGACCCCTATGAATTTGCAAATTCTATTCCATCATTTGCAAACATTTATAGATTATATTACGCATGGCAGTATGCATTTCTTTTTCATACTACCATTTCAGATTTCACTCTGTATACTTATGATGTACAATTCTTTTAGCTGGTATGTAGACTGCTGCTTGATTGCATAGTTAACTTATAGAGAAAACTTTCGGGGTGATGCATGAACTAGGTTTCTGTTTTTACGAGGTTTATCACACTTCTCTGATAAATTCATAGATTTTCTTAACTATTTAAGTTCTGAGGTTTTCTTTATCATAAGCTGATAAATGAACATGTTGCTATATATATATATATATAAAATCTTTTTTGGATTACCTTATGCTCAGATGGTTTTAGATAACTGATGAAAACGTTTATCTATGCAGCTTCTTGATCTAAAGGACAGTAAAGAAGCTGTTTATGGTGCTCTTGATGCATGGGTTGCTTGGCAGCATAATTTCCCTATTGCATCACTCAAGGGTGTTTTAATCACTCTTGAAAAGGAACAGCAGTGGCACGAAGTTATTCAGGTCTCTCTCTCTCTACTTCCGTATGTGAGCAGAATATTCAGTGCAAATATTGTGTTTTTCAAATAATAATAGAACTTTTTGGAGAGAAAATATAGAGATAAAAGCATTGAAAATAAGGTAAATTTCTAAACTATCCAATCAAAAGCAGAATGTAGCATGGGAAATAAAAAGAGAACCGATAAGAGAGAAAGGAATTGCTGTCCATTCATTCTGAACAATGCTTGAAGATACACGAGGGCTCAAAGAGCATGATCCATCAAACAAGAAGCTATAACCTTCTTGTTCTGTGCTAATTGAAAAGGTAAAAAAACTGAGTCTGCTGATGGCTGCTCTTCGACATGTGGCGTTTGCTGCTTCGATCTATTGTCTTTGGATTGAATGGAATTGTTTGATTTTTCAACATATTCATCCGGATGTAAATAGAGTTATCCAACGAATTAGTTTTAGTGGTTGAGATTACAGTATAGCTCCTCAAGTTTGGATTGGTCTTTTTTAATGTAATTGGTTTTTGTGTTTTGCAGTGCTCCTTTTGGTAATAAAATTTGCTTTTTACCCAAAAAAAAAAAAAAAAAAAAAAAATATATATATATATATATATATATATATATATATATATTGGGTCTGAAAATTAATGCAATTCCTCTGGATCCATCTACACCATAAAACGAAGAAAAACACTAGTTAAGATTTCGCTAACTCCCTATTTTGCAACCAAAGGTATTTTTCTAAATTTATGCGGCAAAAATATGGTGGGTAAGAAGTAGGAACCTGAATATTTCCAATCAATATTAGGCAGCAGCAAGAATTATTGTGTTTGAACCATATATAATTAAATTGTCATGGGAAATCATGGTATAATTTTGAAGTCCTAATTGATGCACCTCACAGCTTGCTTATCAAAGAGAGTTTGAACATGGGAAATTTTGAAACAAAAAATGTATTGCTGGCAGAATTTTATGGTTTGGGGGGCCTTATACATGACATCCAACCTGCTTTACAACTGAATTGTTGGCAATGAAAGGAGAATGAGCCAATGAGGGGAAAATGGGAGAAGGTAATACCTAAGCACACGTGGCTCTCACGTCTGAACTACAGAATAGTTGAAAAGCATAATGTATATACATGCATAATCCTATTCTTGTTAAATTTTAATCCTAATTAGGAAAATCCTTAACCAGCACCAAATAGGAATGTGTGCATTTATATAATCCTAAGGAAATATATTCTTACATAAAGAAAGTCTTCTTTATTTGTAGATAGATTGTTAACCTTTTAAATACCGGTACAAGTGGTATATCTAAAAAGTTCCTCAATTATCTTATAGATAGTGTGATGATATAAGAAAGTGGCTGGATCAATTACCTCATGGTCTAAGGATGTGAAAAATATATTCTAGAAGAAAAATAGGAACAGATGGTGGGTTTTCTTAGCTGGTATTAATTAGGAGTGTGGTAGGCTGGTGAGAAGAGTTTGTCATACATGTGACCTCACTGAACTGTTTGGAGAGGGGATAGTTTTTCTGGAAATATTCTTTGGGAATAGTTTCAGCATGTGAACATGGAGTGGAGAGTTTGTGAACTAAAGAAGGAAGAGCAAGTATAAAAAAAGGGAGCTGCAACGGTGATTGTTCCTTTCTCATGGAAGCTTTCCCCTCTCCAAGCTATCCAAGCCAGAACAAATGGAACCTGAGTTGACAAAGGGTCCCATTTTCATCTCCCTTGCGATCACCCCCAGTTTAATTTGTCCGAGCATATGTTGGAACAACAAAGGTGGTTTTCTGCCATAAACCACTTCAAAAGGACTATTTCCCTGCTTTCGACATCTGCCTCTTTGTGGTTAAGGCAACGACTTCGGGCATGGTCATGGTAGAAATATGAAAGTAGTACTATACCAATATGCTTCCCAAGGAAGCCATATGGACAAAAACTTGGGTTGTCCAACTGCAAAGAATCTGAGTAATGTTCAGTTTGTGATTTTAGATTGAAATTTTGTAGACTGCTGGTAGATTTGTCGCTTCATAAATTTCATTTTTGTCCTAAATGATAGGCTCCTCAGAATGTTGCATAGGACACTTTGATCCTGTTACGAGAACATGCCATTAGGTTCTTATCTCCTTTTACTGAACAAATGTTATTGGAGTGTTTTTTCTATTGGTAGTGGGGATACTTTAAATAACAATGGGGTTTTTTTGTTAAAGAAACATGATTAGGATTTTGTCATTTTCCACATTTCCCTTCCCTGATGCTAGTTAGCAATGACAGAGTTTTCAATACTCATTTGTCACATTCTAACTCTTTGTGTAGTATATATCAAGGCTTTACCATGCTGTTTGTATTCTGCTGCAAGAGAATAACTTGTAGAATTTAATGAACTTTGAAGTTTGAACTATAAAACTGCCAGATGGTCACATGGTGGCATAAGAATGATAACAATGGAAACAATTAGACAAGAACTTTTTCTTTACTGTTGGAATTAAGCATTTCACTAATTGAAGAAAATTTATGTTTTATCTTTCATGATATTACTGGTTATCTGCTTCTGTTGTGATTTGGTTTTAGCTGTTTTTGAATATTTTCCAGGTAATTAAATGGATGCTAAGCAAGGGACAAGGAAACACTATGGGAACATACGGTCAGTTGATTCGAGCTTTAGATATGGACCATAGAGCAGAAGAATCACACGCGTTCTGGTCGAAGAAAATTGGGACAGATCTTCACTCGGTGCCTTGGCAGTTATGCAACCAAATGTTATCAATATACAGCCTTTAACGCCAAATAAAAGGTAGGTGAATCCTAATAAATAACAAATTTTATGTAATTTAACAGCTGTTAATTGAATTTATTGTTTCATTTTTTTCACATAACAAAATAAGGAGTCCTAGGTAGTGGAATCCTCAATAAATTCTAACATCGCAAAAGATTTTGTTAGAATATTAAAGTTTTGAATGGGGAGAGTTAGAAAAAAATTCTTGTAGTTATCCATCATAAATACTGTTGATTCAATAACTTCTGAGTTGCTAATACTTTATAACTGGGGGTATACGTTTTCTTTTCTTATATATTTTCTAATTTGCACATATTTGATGAATTACCTGTTGCAATATCTTTTCTCCCGAAAAATTTATATTTCTCTGATTTACTGGAGACAAACAATCTATTATATGCAATGAATTTTAGAAATATATTTATACTCTTGTTATAATAATTGGAAGTTCCAGAACATAATGCTGCTGGGATGGAAAAGATGAGCAAGATGGAATTAAGATGTTTTTGTTTAATTAAAATTTTAAGCTTGGTCTTCTCTGTGCTGTATAATGGTTTTACTCAGCTCTTATCCTCTGGGAGTTCTAGCTATTTTATATTTAAGAGTAATAGGTCCTCATCAAATCTGTAGTTTTCAGAGTAAAAACCTTTCTTGTATGTGGAAGACTGGAAGTATTCATTTATTGCTCCTGTGGACTTGAGCCTTTGTTGTCTTTTGCAAATAAAGTGAATCTATTATTAACTAGACTTTTCACTTTGAACGGCAAGGAAGATCCACATTGTCATGACTATACAAAAGCAGAAATGCCTATGCATCAACATGGATTTCATTGTCTGCAGACTTATTGCATTTGATTGATGGAGACAAATTCTACTCATCTCAAGAGGGTGGCAATTTCTTACCTGATGACTTGATTTAAAGAGACAACCCGACTGACACAATTATAATTTTTGGTGCCTTTATGTCATATATAATCGTGTGGAACAAATAGATAAATAATACAATAATGACATGTCAACCTGAATTGCTACCTCTTACCTGCAACTAGGGTGGTCCATTCCTTCAGAGTTATTAGTTTGGACAGCTGCAGCCCGCATGCTCTTTGAAGTTCTTTTTATTTATTTCTTACACTGCTAGAAGGATATTTTCTTGACATTCTAAGTATGATGATGTGGATTTTGTAGCTTTTCAAGGGTCTGGAAGCTTTTGATAGGAAGCCTCCACAAAAATCGATTGTTCAGAAAGTGGCTGGCATATGAGATGTTGGGCATGTTTGAAGAGAAGGAACGAATTCTACAAAATTATAATGATCTTTTCACCGAAGTAGAGGAAGGCTACCTTAAAAAAACTAGATATGCCGCATCGAAGAAAAAGTCAGGTAAGTAGTTTGCAAATACATCGTTGACATGCCAAGTTCACTAATAAAATGAAATGTCAAATGTCGCATCATTAGTTTAAGAAGTAGGGTTATTGGTAGCTCACTGAACATTAGAAAGTTGTCTAATTCTGAATTTTGGTATTTATCCAAGTTAGAACAGATGGAAACAACTTACACACCTGATAAAAGAAATCCTCAGTCAAGTAATGCCAGTGGTCAAATGCAAAAATCAAATTCCTTTGACCTATTCATTTCTTGATTATTTAGGACGGAGAAAAGTTGCACTAAAATCTGGAGCAGATGCAGAAGCCAAACAATAAGCTAGTTTAATGAAGAAGTTATCAAATTGTATGATGCACCTATTAGCAGGGACGCCTTACATGCCTTCAATTAACAA
The DNA here is from genome assembly GCA_039660915.1 of Euphorbia tirucalli. Lineage (NCBI taxonomy): Eukaryota > Viridiplantae > Streptophyta > Magnoliopsida > Malpighiales > Euphorbiaceae > Euphorbia > Euphorbia tirucalli. The sequence continues at coordinate 11,784,308 of CM077638.1, forward strand.
GAAGAAAATTCTTTTCGAAGGGGCTTGCAGCAGACTCACAGCGTATCTTGAGAAAATACGAAAGGAAGCAGATTTGATCAGCTATTTTGCGAAAAATATGCTTGAATATGCACGCGAAGATGCTGTGGTAACAATTTCTGATGAAAAAAGTATGCATGGGATGAAAATGAAGAAACAGATAAAGTATCAAGGTGGGAAGTTGTTTTGGAAACCAAAATACTGGCTGAACTTGTGCTTGATAGGACAGATAGGTGGGATCTGTTGAGTAGTATTTGGGTTGAAATGTTGTGTTATGCTGCATATAATTGCCCTTGGGTTCACCACACTCAGCAGCTCTGCCGAGGCAGAGGCTTTATCAATTATCTGTGGCTTCTCTTGGCTCATGAAACTAACTAGTTCAATATTGGTATATATTGATAAACTCTTCAATCTATTGTGTATTAATTCCTAATCTTTCCCATTCATTTCGTAAATCCGAGCAATTTTTGTAGCAAGTTTAGATGGGTCCATACTCCAGAATTGGCAGCCACACGATCTCATATTGGTTTTCATGCCTTGATGAATGGATCTTTGACCCATTACATATCTGTTCAAGAATGGCCATCTCTTCTTGAAATATGTCGAGGTGTGATATTAGCAGCAACACTTTTTTCCTCCAAAGGACATCAATGTTAACCTGTTTAATTTTGTCCAACAATTTAAACTCTTTCCATTCTTTTAGTTCTTTCTTTTCAGTTTCTTTTTGTTTTTAGATAGTTATTACAATATTAATTTTGTTTTTTAATTTCTTTTTGTTTTTAGATAGTTATTACAATATTAATTTTGAATCAAAAGTGGTATTGGTTGTTTCCATTTGAATTATTTTCACTTTTGTTCATATTTTTTGAATTAGCTTTTCTCATAATTTTCTAATTTGTTCATGGCTTTGACTCTTTCGTTTTCCAAAATTGATTTATTTCTTCATATTTTGATTTACTGTGCCAATGAATTTCTTTTTAGTTCATAAACTTGATTTTGTATCTTAATAATGGAAGTTTTCTAATAATCAACCATAGATATTGGTGTTGTAGTGACCATATGTTGAATTGGAGTTATGTTGATCAACCAATATTCTTGTAACAAATCTCTGTCTCTAAATATCAATTTGTCTATCCATTTGTAATAAAAAAAATTTATGTGTATAAACTTATTTGATTTATCTTTAACGGCTTTTATAATATGTACTTTTGCTTTTTTACCTTTTATCTTTTTTTTTTTTTGTTATTTTTCCTGATCATTGAACTTATTAGGTTAAAATCTTTAATTGTTGTTTTTTTTTTTTTCAAATGATTGGAGTTTATTATTAGTTTTTTTTTATATTTTTTTTTTATTTTTTGATAATATATATTATTTGTTATTACATTATATAAAATTAAGTGAAATATAAATGAAAAACTGTTTTACATACTAATTAAAAAATCCGTACATCGCGCACCTGTCTAAAGAAGAAATTATATGAGGCGTGTGTCCAGTTTTGTGCTGATGGTAATTGCATCTCTCTCTAAATAGCTAGAGTTCGACCCTTGCCAACAACTTATCAATCCAACAACATACTACTAATAATCAAATAATACACCATTAATACTATAATAGTATTCAAATCATTTAGAAATTAAAATTAGAAAATTAAGTTTAAAAGAAAATACAACAGTCATCAATAAGGGAAAGATAAAGTACGAGATATAAGTTTGAATAAATAGCATGGTTTTTAGAATCGGACCAGTGAAGGGATGGATTCATGGATTTTGGATTAAACCGGAATCAAACCGGATTTAATAAATATATTAAAATATTAATATATTTTTATTTTTATATTTATAATTTATGAAAATTTGAACATTTTTATTATAATTCTTTAAGTTTAAGCATTTCAAACACAATATAGTAATTAAAAAAACTCAATTTATGAAATATAGTTTTTATAGTTACAATTAAATGTCAATTTAATTTAAAATAATTTAAAAATACAAACTATATTTTATTTTAATTAAAAACACCTCAAAACAATAACTTAAATTTTATATTCAAATAATTTTTTTTTTTTATAAAAACAGTCTGGTCGAACCGGAAAACCGGTCTGGTTCATGGTTTTCCGGTTCGACCAGTCTGTCGTACCGGAAATTGACCGGTTATTGACCAAAGTGAAAACCGGATAGAAACCGATCAGTCTGACCTCTGGTTCCGGTCGAACCCGGTCCGACCGGCAGGTCCAGTCCGGTTTTCACAACTATGATAAATAGTCAAAATATAATATAAAGGTAAAATTTTTAATTAATTAAAGCTTTATTAAAAAAGGTAATAATCCGTTATTATATTGCTCTAAATATAACACCTATTAATATGGTGATAGATTTACAAATAATTTACCATATTCCTTTATCATTGACAAGTATTGATGTACATTATTAACTTTTGAATAAACTAATAACCAAATAAATATTGCATAACATTGATGAATGATTAATATTTGATTGATATATAATTAATATGAATCCAAATTTTGACTAATTTTATAATTATTAGTTTATCAATTCAAGAAATTTATTGTTTAATATTTTTTTTAAGGAAATGATAGATTTTATATATTTCAAAACGTGTAGGACATCAAGAATGATATATTGGTAATAAACACCAAATAATCAAATAATCTCTCTTACAATAATCGAAATAATCTAATCTCACTATACCGAGAGATAAGAAAATTTTACTACAGGAACAAGAGGAAATACACATTAAATAAAAAAATAAAAACACAACACCGCAACCAACATTTTGGTAAACTCCACCAAACGTAATCGAAGATCCACAATCATAGAAACTCCGGTGTACTGCATAACAATAAGCAATTTTACAGATCCGGAGAAATCTTGCTTAAAAGAGATAAATCTGAATACCTACGATGTAAAGATTGACATAAATCTTTGACTAGGAGCAGATGATGACCAACCCAATAAAAAAAATATATAAAAATTGTATCGCATAGTAGCAGATATGCAACCGATGATGACAATTTGCAGTTGAAGTTGAAAAAAATTGTTGGATGTAGATTATTTCACACAAAAGAAAAATAAAAAAGTACTAGGAGAATAATAAAAAGAGATGAAGGGCTTAAAATGTTAGGAAAAAGAAAGAACAACGAGAGCGGTGGCTAGGTTTTTCTCTCTGTGTAATACAAGATATTGTTTAGTTTAAATGATAGAAAGACGTTCAAAATATGTAACTCGTGCATTGCACGGGCCCTAGACTAGTATAAGTTAATGAGAGTTGACAACAAGATGATATGAAAGTCACAAAATGGTGGTAAAATTGATATCTTCAAGCCAAGATTATGTTACCAAAGGATCAAAAGGAGGATGATAAGATTTGCTACTAGCACAGACAAATAAAGTTGAGAAATTTAGCAAAACCCATTCACAACTAGTCGAACTATCTTTAGTATTGCATTTGAAAACTCTCAAGATTGAAAGAGTATCTAATTATGGTCTAAAGCATCCAAAAAGCTTGAAACCATAATAAGAGATAACATAAACTTTGAAATAAAGAAAAACCTTAGCCAAGTTGAATAATGGGAAACTTTGTTCTCCAATTTTGCACAACCAGAAACAATGTTCAAAGCTAGTTGTTTTAGAAACTATTAATTAAGTCGTACAACCATAATCCAATTTCTAACAAATAGTTTAAAATACTTGAAGACAACACACAAATCTTAAGCAAAACAATATGTGGATTGTCTACATAACAGAAATTAAAAATACATAACATGGTTTAACGTTTTAAAACAGTAATGAACGAACATATAAACAAAAAACAAAAATATTTTGAAAATATACAAATTGTATGCCATATATTTACACCCTTAATCCCTTGAATAAATTTTATGATATGTGACCTAATCTTATAGGTTCGGCTTCCAGGCGTATTCTAAAATTTTTTCTTCCATATATCCTCATCGTTGCAAGAAGAGAAAGTGTTATATGTTATATTTTGCATATTTTGGCTTAGTTTTAGGGGCTTAAATGGGTATATTTTTGCATATTCTTTGGGCTTTCTACTGATGTGGGTGTTTTTGTATTTGCACATGCCTAATTAGAGATTTTGGGCTTTAAAAACTGGTTTGGGCGAGGATTTATCAAGACTGGAGCTGAAGTGCATTTTCGGATTTTATCCTTACCCAAGGCTAAATTTCTTCCATCAGGGGTTGATAAGGAATATTCCTAATTTTGGGCTTGCAAAAATCAGAGCAGATTAAGGCCCTAATCTAGAGAATTTGGATGTGGATTAAGAGGCTATTTTGGAAAAACCTTTGATTTTTGTGGTCCTTAGGGTTATATAAATAGGGGATAGATGTTAGTTTTGGGAAGCGGGAGAATACAATCAGAATACAATTTTTCTTTTCTTCATAATTTTATCAACATCATTGAGCAGCTAAATTTCTTTTTTCATCTAAGGGATTCAAGGTTTGGAAATATTTGATTGTGAGATTGGTCTATACTTTAATCTTTCAATTTAATTCTCCATATTCTTATTCTTGTTTCAAGAGAGATTTCCCTCTATTGTTATTTTGTGATTAAAATTTCCTGGCCAGTTTTTTTTATTGCAAATTAATGATTTGTTATCAGTGAATGGAATTCGTAATCATTCAATTCATTGAATCTAGAACAATAAAAGTAATAAGAATTTAAACTTAAATCAATATCACTAAGAATTGGTTGGTTTAGATTAGGCTTTTCTAGAACTTAATGCTTTCGGGAAATTAAATCCTAGCCACTAGGGAAGGGTTGTTTGTCGAATAGGGTAGTGTTTGAGCCATGCTAGACATTTTCCACATCAGGAAAAGCTAACCCTGATGCGCTAAGCTAAGGGTTATATGGAGAAATTAAATTATTTTTCTCAATCAATGATCAATTCCTTTAAATCCAAGCTGAAAAATTACCTTAGATGATGTTTAACATTAATTGTTTACTCTGTTTTCATATCAAATTCAGTTTTGTTTTAATATTAAGAATTTGTTACTTCTTTAGATTATAGTTTAGCATTAATCCAATCAATTCTCAAACACCCCCCCTCCCCTTTTTATTATTTGTTTGTTTAAAATTTAATGGTATTCAGCAATATTTAATCAAGTATTAATTTCTTTGGGTTCGACCTCAACTTACCTACTGCAATTCAATTGTTTAAAGGGTTAAGTGAGACCTATAAATTAATCTTTGGCGGATTCGACAACGCACCAGAAAATGATGAATTTCTCTATGTTACGGGAGCAACGAGGGCATATGAAGCGCTAAGGAAGCCTACTAAAGTCGGTAGGAAAATCAAGTTGGCAGCAACAATGATTAGCTTTACGATAAACCTCGTCGTGATATTCTTTGAAGGGTAGACCAAAGCTTTTATCAGGAATATGCTCCTTCCACATATCGTATTCTATCAATGTTTGCAAAATAGTTTGTATAATTTTTTATATTTCAAACAATATTATTATTCAACAATTTGGTCATATTCATAATATTCAATTAAAACTTAAAATTTAATTATTATTGTTTAAGTATTTAATGTTGAAAGTTATTAAACAGTTTATAAGTGAATTACCGTAATTTTTTTTTAGTTGACTGCAAAAAGTATAAAAATTGTTATTATAACTTTTGAAAGTAATTAAAAAAATTTTTTTTTGAATAAATTGCTGCTATAAAGTTGTCACTATATGTATATGTAACAAAATTTCATATAATACAAAAACGTTTTAGAATTTACAAAGAAAACTTCAAGCTTATATTGGTCATGAGTTGAAAACGGAAATTGAACTCTACGAGATCTAACTTTCCATTGTTTTTTAGTCGTTTAGTGGTAGAATGGTCGGTTATTAACTGATTAGTTGTAGGTTTGAATTCAAATTCTTTGATTCAGAATAAAAGTGTTGGTTATATATATATATATATATATATATATATATATATATATATATATATATATATTCTGAGAATGACCAGTTCAAAAATATGAAAATCAAAGCAAATTAATCATGCTTTATCACCGAGAAGTATTCAACACCAAACACTACATAGAATAAAAGTGTTGGTTATATATATATATATATATATATATATATTCTGAGAATGACCAGTTCAAAAATATGAAAATCAAAGCAAATTAATCATGCTTTATCACCGAGAAGTATTCAACACCAAACACTACATGAAAACAAATAGAAAGCAATTATTTCATAAATAACTTATTTACGGCATGGCTTGAAATTGCCAACTCTCTGTAGCCATTTATATATAACAACACGTATAAAATATGAAAAGAAAATTAAACAATACAAACACAACGACACAAGAACATTTAGCAATGATGCTACAAGGAAAATGCAGCTATCAATAGTAGCAGAACCAATCAATCAACAACAATTAATATCTTATCTCCGGGGATCTCCTCATGGCAGCAGCGAAAAGTGATAAATTTCTCCATGGCTCGGTGGCACTCGGGGCATTTGAGGCGTTCAGGAATTCGACCAGTGGTGCTAGAAAACTCGAACTGACAACAAGGATGAGCAATACCATGAATTTTATCATGATGTTCTTTGAAAGATAGATCAAAGCCTTTAACAGGAACATGTTCCTTCCACATTTCATATTCTATCAATGTCGGCAAAACTGTTGTGCTATGTCCATTCACAACTACATTTGACCCTGTGCTAAGCAGAGCCCATCCACCTTCTTTGTCGTAGCTCAGCAGTTCCTTGATTTCTTGCATCATTGGATCGATTTTCCCTAGCTGAATCTTGGAGAACAACATGTGTTCTAGCCTTCTCCAGAAATGGCATATGATTGTCAATGTCTTGCAATACATAACTAAGCTTCTCATCTGTGATTGTCCCTATCGCTCGTTGAACTTTGTCTCGTTTTGTGCTCTTCCCAAAATACACCATCTCTAGGTGTATGCATTGTCAGAATGGTGCCTTAGAAGCTGCTGGAATTGCTGTTGAACAAGTCTGCTCAACGTATTCAGTTGTTGGAGACTAAGTCAAATTTTGTTGCTATTTTTTAGGAGTTCATGTTTATAGCTCCTGATATTTTGCTGATTTTTCTGAAGTATCAATTGTGATTTTTTGTATTTAATCAGTTTGTCAAATGAATAAAGATAGACAAGTTCTCAATCAAATTCTTTCTCATTAAAATTTCCTTCAGAGTGGTATCAGAGCCCTTTTCTTAAGGGACCTGTGATTAAAAACTTTTCACTATCTTGTTCTTTCCTCCATGGATTCAACTAAAACTCCATTTACTGCAGTAGCACCACCTGCTTTCAAGGGAGAAGGATACCATGTCTGGGCAGTGAGGATGGAGGCTCATCTGGAGGCAAATGATCTATGGGAAGCTATTGAAGAGGACTACGAAGTTCCTCCATTACCTGCGAATCCAACTATGGCGCAGATCAAGAGTCACAAGGAGAAGAAGTCTAGAAAGTCAAAGGCAAGAGCTACGTTGTTTGCTGCAGTGTCTCCTGAAATCTTTGTCAGAATCATGACCTTGAAAACTGTTGGGATTTTTCACCGGAAATCACCCGATAAAAGCGGAAGAACGCGGTGATTTCCTCAAATCCAGTCCCAGGAGCAATTGAAGTAGAAATTGAAAAACTTAAAATTAAATAGAAAGGGATTAAATTTCTTACCAGAAAAATCTCTTTCTAGAGATGGATGATGACTGCAGAATTCAAAGTAGAATTCCTCCACTCTCACGTACACGAACGCTTGACGAATGCAACTCGTGCTAGCGTCGGAAAAAACAGAACAATGGAGAGGAGAGGGCTAGAAAATTTCGGCTAGGTGTGTAATGCCTTGGGGTGGCCGAAATTTCTAACCCTAGGTATTTATACCTAGGGTTGGCCGAATTCCCTTAGGGGAATTCAGGCCCATCTTGGCTCCTTTCTATTTTGTGCGGGCTTCCATGTTTTAATTTAGGCCCAGTCTAATTTTAATTATTCTGGTTTAAATTAATTTCAAGCCCAATTTTAATATACCCATGTATTTAATATATTACTCCAAGTAATATATTATTTACATCCAAATTAAAATTAGTTTGACTATTAATTTAATCCATCAAATTAAAATTAAATCTACACAAAATAAAATCATATGTAAACCCATACATATGAATATTTCCACCTAGGAAATAATTTCATAATTAATCCAATTAACTATGAAGAGCCAATTGAATATATATATATATTAATTTTATTATTATGATCAATCCAATTGATCTTTATAATATAATTAATAGATACACGCTTCTCCCTCCATTGTGTATACTCCAAGTATACATGTGATTCCTTAAGTCTGCATTCTATCGTTCTATGTGTACGATCCTGTGGGCCCATCTTTATGTTGGCAGCGGGCCTTTGGCCCGCAGACTGCAGTTGGGCTCTAGCAAGCCACTGCAGCCCCCAATTAAGATGGAGATGGCAGTCTAACTGATATCATGACCCTGTAGTTTAAACTTGTACATCCCATGTCATTGATATCGGTGTCCAACACAGAGGCATGGATTGATCACCCTCTTTTGTGTCCGGACATTAACTTGATCTCGAATGTACTGATGCTCACAAACGAGATCCAACTCCTTTGGGTGTGGCCACACTCTTATCAGTCACATTCATCAAGTGGCCGGTGATATCTTCTCAGTTGGTTACTGAGTGACAAATCCCTTCTGCATATCCATAGTATTACTATGTTCAGTGACATACCTGAAAGTACCCATACTTGGCACCCTATTACAGGCCCTTTAGGCGTACCCCTAAGTATGCGACTTCACATGTAACACCATCATATGGTCAGGTCAAAGGATCCATACAAGTACTACACGAGAATCCATTGTGATACCATACCATGTGGATTACTCGTTCAGTGGATCTATCCAGTACCATGCTTCTAGGCATGTACCCATTAACTTGGTTGACATTCCATGTCCAATGACCGGTAAGAAACCGCCATACAACCAGGTTAATGATAGTCTGTTGTTCCATTCATTCCCATGACTGGAACAGACTACGGATCTATTTATGGTTATATCGTTTACCCTATCCATGGTCTTACTGCTAAGTGCATGACACTTGTCGTCATGGATATAGATATGTCCATTGGATACTTCATTTAATATATTGCACAAGATAGCTATAATAAATGAATTGATGCCTTTATTAATGACACAAGTGAGTATAACACATGAATCCAATAAATGTATAGTACAAATACAAGGACCAATGCCTCGGGACTAGGGCATTTCCAACAATCTCCCACTTGCACTAGTTCCAACTAGGCATGGGCCTAATCCCTATAGATATAGTATGACCCTCGTGCTTGGGCTGGGCCAGCGCCTTGGTCAATGGATCTGCGACATTATCCTCGGTGTCCACTCTGTGCAATGCAATGTCACCTCTCTCCGCGATTTCTCGTATGAGGTGAAACTTTCTGAGCACGTGCTTTGTGTTCTTGTGTGACCGGGGCTCCTTAGCTTGTGCGACGGCCCCATTGTTGTCATAGAAGATATCGACTAGGTCCTGGATAGTTGGCACTACTCCCAACTCAGTGATAAACTTCTTCATCCACACAGCTTCCTTAGCTACATCACACGCAGCGATGTACTCAGCTTCTGTTGTAGAGTCCGCTATGGTTGGTTGCTTTGAGCTCCTCCAGCTTACAGCACCACCATTCAGCAAGAATACATACCCTGACTGCGATTGGTAATCATCTTGGTCTGTCTGGAAGCTTGCATCAGTATACCCAGTAACTGATAGCACTTCCTGACCACCATACACCAAGAGGCTATCCTTAGTCCGGTTAAGGTACTTGAGGATCGCCTTGAGAGCTTTCCAGTGATCCTCCCCGGGATCCTGCTAGTATCGGCTCGTCATACTCAGTGCAAAGGCGACATCAGGCCTCGTACATAACATGGAGTACATGATTGATCCAATAGCCGAAGCATATGGAACCAATTTCATGTTCTCCCTGTCCTCCCTTGTTTTAGGACAGTTCTTCTTACTAAGTTTCAGCCCATGGCCCATTGGCAAGAAACCTTTCTTGGCCCGATCCATGCTGAATCTTTTCAGAACTTTGTCAATGTACGAAGCCTGACTTAGGCCCAGAAGCCGATTTGATCTATCCCTATAGATCCTGATCCCTAGGATCATCTCAGCTTCGCCCAAGTCCTTCATCGAGAAGCACTTACTCAGCCACTGCTTTACCCCTTGCAGTGTAGGTATGTCGCTTCCAATGAGTAAGATGTCGTCTACATAAAGTACCAAAAATGTGACAATGCTCCCACTAGTCCTCTTATACACACAAGGCTCATCTAGATTCTGTATGAAGCCATATTCCTTTATAGCCTTATTGAATCTTAGATTCCAACTACGGGATGCTTGCTTCAGTCCATAAATGGACCTTTGAAGTTTACATACCCTTCCCGGATACTTAGGATCGACAAAACCCTCAGGTTGTGTCATGTACACATCCTCGAGTAGCTTCCCATTAAGGAAAGCAGTTTTGACATCCATCTGCCATACCTCATAGTCATACCATGCGGCTATGGCCAGCAGTATCCTGATGGACTTGAGCATGGCTACTGGTGAGAAAGTTTCATCATAGTCTATTCCATGGACTTGTCTGAAACCTTTCCCAACCAGACGCCCCTTGAAGGTATTATCAGCTTTTAGCTTATAGCACCACTTGCAACCTATTACCTTAGCACCCGGAGGTGGATCAACCAAGTTCCAAACTTGATTATCGTACATAGATTGCATTTCTGCCTCCATGGCTTTACGCCAATTTGCAGACTGTGGGCTAGCCATAGCCTCCTGGTAGGTCTTTGGTTCTTCTTCATCCCAGATGAGAAGAGTTTGATCATCGGTGACGAGGAAACCATACCTCTCCGGTTCCCGACGATCCCTACCAGACCTTCTAGGTTCTTGTGTGGCCTGGGTCGGTGCTTCCACTTGTGGAAGCTCCACCTGGGCCTCCGAGTTATCCTCTTCAGGAGCTTGTGGACCTTGAACTTCCCTGAGTTCAACGTTGCTCCCACTATCTTTCTTGGAAAGGAACTCCTTTTCCAGAAAGATCCCCTTCCTTGCCATGAACACCTTGTTCTCGGCGGGGTTGTAGAAGTAATACCCTTTGGTTTCCCTAGGGTAGCCCACAAACAAGCATTTATCGGTTTTGGGCTCCAGCTTGCCACTAGTCAATTTCTTGACATGTGCTTCGCATCCCCAAATCCTTAGGAAAGGCACATTGGGCTCCTTGCTAGTCCATATCTGATATAGGGTCTTTTCCACAGCCTTAGTCGGAGTATTGTTTAAGATGAGAGCTGCTGTCTCAAGGGCGTGTCCCCAGAAACTAATTGGGAGAGATGCTTGACTCATCATTGAGCGGACCATGTCCAACAAGGTCCTATTCCTCCGTTCGGACACCCCATTCCATTGTGGTGTTCCAGGAGGAGTGAGCTGCGGAACTATTCCATGCTCTCTCAAGTATGAGTCAAACTCTAGGCTCATATACTCACCACCTCGGTCCGACCGAAAGGCTTTGATATTCCTGCCTAGCTGGTTCTGTACCTCGTTCCTAAATTCCTTGAACCTATCAAGGGTCTCGGACTTGTGTTTCATCAGATAGACATAGCCATATCTACTGAAATCATCCGTGAACGTGACGAAATACAGATGCCCACCTCTGGTCGCTGCGCTCATAGGTCCACATACATCTGAATGTATTAGGTCCAACAAGCCAGTGGCCCTTTCAGCCTTTTTGCTAAAAGGCGCTTTTGTCATCTTGCCTCTTAAACACGATTCGCATGTATCAATTGACTCCAAGTCAAATGACCCTAGGACTCGAGCTTTGTGAAGCCTAGCTATGCGCTTCTCGTTTATATGGCTAAGACGACAATGCCATAGGTAGACTGGATTAAGTTCGTTAGGCTTAACCCTTTTCGTGTTTATGTTATAGATTTGATTGGTTTCATTTAAGTCCAGGATATACAGGCCATTATTTAATAGAGCATCTCCATAAAATAACCCCTCTCTGGATATAGAAATTCGACCATTTATAATAGTAAAATTAAATCCAGAAATATCCAATATTGATATAGAGATAATATTCCTGCACATAGCAGGTACAAAGTAACAATGTTCTAAAATTAAAACCAATCCACTGGGCATCATCAGGTGGTATTCGCCGATCTCTATGGCAGCAACCCTTGCTCCATTCCCGACCCGCAAGTCCACCTCTCCAGACCCCAGCAACCTTCTGTTCTTAAGTCCCTGCACATTGCAACAAATGTGAGAACCACATCCAGTATGCAATACCCAGGATGTTGAAACAATAAGGTTAATATCTATAACATAAATACCTGAAGAGGACGCACCTTGGCCCCTTCTTTGCTCTCCCATCAGCTTGGGACATGATCTCTTCCAATGGCCCGCCTGTCTGCACCTGAAACAGACATCCTCAGGACCTGCCTTCTGTTGGGCCTTGGGTTGGGCCTTGGCCTTCTTGGCTTTGGCCTTTTTGGCCTTGGCCTTGGCCTTTTCCTTGGCCTTACCCTTAGCAAGAGGAGGATTCCCCTTGTTAACCAGCAGCACCGGTGGAGTCTTCTTGATCGACTGCTCAGTAAGCTTAAGCATCCCATGCAGCTCACTGACAGTGCGGTTCATCCCTTGCATGTTATAGTTAAGGATGAACTGATCATAAGAATCCGGCAAGGAAGCGAGGATTGTGTCCACCGCCAACTCTTGAGAGATAGGCGATCCGAGACGGGCCAAAGTATCCAAATAGCCCTTCATCTTGAGCACGTGTGCACTCACAGATGTTCCGGCCCCCATCTTACAAGAGTGGAATGCCTTATTGGTCAGGTACCTCTCCTGACGAGCTTGCTCTTGAAACATCTCATTAAGAGTTGTTATCATAGCATAGGCTTGGTGGTCCATAAACTGTTTTTGCAGTTCAGGGACCATGCAAGCCAACATAAGGCATGTCACATCCCGGTTGTCCTTGACGTGCGCCTCGTATTCCTCCAGCTGGGCAGCCAGTGGATTACGTCCTTGAGGTGCAGCCGGCACAGGCCTTTCCAGCACATACTCTTTCGACTCTTGTCTTAGAACTATCCTCAAGTTCCTAGACCAGTCTAAAAAGTTAGGACCGGAAAGCTTGTCCTTTTCAAGAATTGATCGCAGTGATAAGGTATTTGTGTTTGCCATTTGGGTGTTTCTACACAGAAAAACATTGAGAATGTTAATAAAGGGCTTTGCTTTGTTGTTCCCATATATAATTAATAATGAATCAATTTATTAATTTAAACCTAGTTGTTGGGCTCATGGGCCGAGATCCATATTTCATTAAGATATAGCCAAACGAGGGTTTGGTACAACTATACCTTTACTATTTAGGTAGGAACGCCGTCCAATCCCAACCTAAGGACTCTCGGTTTGATGGGCTTGTTGGCACTTACCCATCTGTGTTTAGGGCCAGGAGAATCCTACTACCCATGCTAAGTCAAAACCTCTATCCAAGTGTTAGAGTATCCCATACTCTAACCCAATACAAAGTGACAATACTCCAGTGCATCCTGCGAGGGCATGGTCTACAACTGGCCTATTCCCACTTCAATTCGGTTTTGAATGAGGGAAGCACTTTTAAGCGACTTAGTAATTCCATTTGGTTATTAGATTCAATTATAACGGCTTACATACATAAGGCGGGTGAAAAGGCTACTGGAGCATACATTCATACATGCAAATGAATATAAAACATAATTAAATAAAAGTAAAATGGACTGCTATGGGCCTATGTTACATCCTGATATAATTCTAGTAAACCTATACTAGAAATGAATATCAGGTGGGCCTCCATATTTTCCTTCTGGGCTTGCACCTCCATTTGGGCTTGCACCTCCACTTGGGCTCACCACTCCATGGGCTTCTTCTTTTACAAATTTTATAATATTTAAATAAAATAAAATTACATTAAAAAAAGAAAAACGACACGCAGGCCGTATTTACCCAAAAAGAAAAATACAACCCATCTTGTAAAAGGCCCAATAGCATCCAAACATACAAACATTTAATTACATATATGCATCCAATACATACAATTCAAGAGCATGTTATAATGCATGATTTAAGCCCATTTCAATTATGTCCAAGCCATTATCAGGAAACCGCCAATTTTGGCCCACCATGGTTCTAACCCTTAACGGGCTTTGGGCCTCCAGCCCAGGCAGTCCAACTGCTCCCACTGGAATTGGGAAACCATGGGTCCAATTTAACCGTCCAAGTAATTATGCCAAAATTACCCGAACCAATTTCCATTAACCATATTGATTTCCAAAATTAATATCACATGAACGAAATTAAAATTCATCCAAGAAACCATGCGCATTTAAATTACATAAATTCAAACACACGAATTTTAAAACCAATTAAAATTTCAAAACTGGGCCCCGGACCCAAAACCCACAAAATCCAAAATACTGGGCCCGGCCCGCTGCTGCCGCTGTGCAGTGGCCGCCCAGCGGCCACTACCCAGCAGCAGGCGCACCCCGGGAGGCATATTTTTTTTTTTTAAAAATCAGAATTAAATTAAAAAAATACATCATCCATCAACACAATGCAATTCTCCAAGAATTCCAATAACATACAACAAAAATAAAATAACATAAACCAATATGCAAAATTTATTTTCATTGTACAAAACATATGGGAAAAATCATAAAACCCATACCATGAATCCCAATTAAAAACCTCCAATTTCAAAAATGGGATTCAACCAAATTAATCAATTCCCATGGATCAAAAGCCTGCTCTGATACCACTGTTGGGATTTTTCACCGGAAATCACCCGATAAAAGCGGAAGAACGCGGTGATTTCCTCAAATCCAGTCCCAGGAGCAATTGAAGTAGAAATTGAAAAACTTAAAATTAAATAGAAAGGGATTAAATTTCTTACCAGAAAAATCTCTTTCTAGAGATGGATGATGACTGCAGAATTCAAAGTAGAATTCCTCCACTCTCACGTACACGAACGCTTGACGAATGCAACCCGTGCTAGCGTCGGAAAAAACAGAACAATGGAGAGGAGAGGGCTAGAAAATTTCGGCTAGGTGTGTAATTGACCGGGCTAAATACGCAAGTGCACGTAGTCGATCAGAGTAATAAATCTGGAGTATTCCAGAGTCGAACCCAAAGGAGGAAATAGACTGCTATTCTAATTAATTCTAGTTTGAAAGCAATAATCTGGGGTTTTGTGTTAACTAATATCTAATAAAGCAATAATTAAGAAGATTGGATCAATGAGAAAAACACTAGGGATTCGGGGTTCACCTAATTGGGGAAATTAACCGTATTATCATCATGTTATCAACAAAAGTTACAATGGCAATTGTTCCTAAGATACCTTAACACTCCGTCGAGCTATTAAGTTGTGCCTAATTAACTGTGATTATCCGTCGATTTCTCACTAATTAATCAAACCCTTTAATCTACACTTTAAGCCATCACAATTAAATCTAACTATGTCTAGTCTAGGTTTAATCGTGTCTATCTTCTTAGTTCCGAATTCATATTTCACCTGTCAGTTCATCATATAAATTCTATAATTAAATCATGCACTCGCGAAATACACAATTCATCAATTAAATTAAAGAAGATAGATGTAAACAAGAAAAATAATTCCTTAGAATTAAAATCAAATATCCAACATGATGAATCAACAATTAAATACCCCAAACTAGGTTACATCCCTAACCCTAGTTTGGGGATTTAGCTACTCATAACCATGTTCGAAACCATAGAAATAAATAAACTAAGTTCCATAAAAATAAGTAAGAAGGAAGGAAAAACTCTTAGAAAGATCGTAAAGAATTCCGTCGAATCCGGTAGAAGACTCCGTCAAGTTGTAACCTTGCTCCTCCAAAATAATACGTTCAAGTCTTTCTCAGAGAATACGGCTAAAACTCAAGAACAATAAAAATATCTCTCCCCTATACTAAAAATTACTCTCCTTATATATTCAGTCTTGGAGAGGAAACCTAAAAAGAAATAATAAACCTACTCTAATTAGGATACTAAAAGATAAATTCTAATTGAGAAATAATAAAATTTAAAAGACAAGTCATAGCTCCAATCTCCTTGCAAAACCCGTAGGTCTCCTTTGGCCCATTTGTAAAGCAGGCCCAAGTGTCAATTTCAACTCCCTTTCTTCAATTTCAGCTCCCCATAAGGCATGGTCATGCCTTAAGATAACTTCTGCACTGTTTTTGCCCCAATTTGCTCCATTTTTCATCAGTTTTGGACTCCAAAGTCCTAACCTGAAATATCATGAAAAGAGATGTAAAATCCACCCAAATAAACAAGAATTAAACATTTAAAGCTCAAAATATAAGGTGGGATAAGTGCATAAAACACACTTATCAAACTTCCCCACACTTAGACTTTGCTTGTCCTCAAGCAAACTAGGACTAAAGGAAAATTTCTCCCGAAATTGACTATGGTTGAACCCTAGTAAATCCTTAACCGTTCATTCAAGGAAGTTAAACCACCAAGATTTCATAGGAAGTTTCAAAACTCTACAAGCCAATAAGCTTAATCATAAGAACTAGAAAATCAAACAAGTCGACATAAACAAAACATTTAACCCAACTTCACAAGACTTAGTCAATTGAAAAACCACCACAAATTATTGAATTAACTTTAGGCAGGTGAATTGTCCAACCTAGAAGGACATCTAGAGATTTTAAGCTTTTATTCACATTTAAAGCACTTCAAACCGAGATAGTTACCAAATTAAGCATAGGGTCAACATCCCAATTTTGCGAGTATAGAAAAGGCCTCTAATGAGGGGTAACTCTCCCCATAGGTCATGCTCCATACACAAAGTCATTGTTTTTAACTTTGCTTAAGGTGAGGTGGGCCTATCCCCCAACTCAAAACCCATGGGTGTTGGAATGCGAAAGGTCTCGCTTTTTCGAGCAATGAAAAGGGTCTCTTATGAGAAGTTTGCTCTCCCTCTTAAGCCACTCTCCATACACAAGGAATGATTTTTGTCATACCTTGCTTAAGGTGAATTGGTCCCATCTCCCAATTCAAGGCTCAAGGGTAATCGAGACGATTAAATTATAAAATTTACATTCTCAGTATAATTCAACCAACATCATCAATTATAAGCTAGACTCTAGTTATCTCATCCTCCATAAGTTGGTAATAACTCACTTGCTTCACATTAGCCAACAAACTTTTTGAAAGCAATTGATCAATTAAACCTCATCACATTCTGTCAAAATTAAACGTAGAGTCATATGCAAACCAAGCTCAACCCCCAATCCTTACGACAAACCCACTAACATGCTTTGTTTCTAATTCTTCCTACTTCCAATTGGTTTATTATATTCAATGATGACAAAAATCAGGATTTTCCAAGGGCTAAACCAAGAAAATACCAAAAAAATTTTCAAATTGGAGCTTAATTTACTCTTGGACAAACAACTGAGAATCCGATTTATAGAGGGAATTATGCAAAAACTTCATGCAATCCTAAATAGCACAAGCATTAAACTATCCTAAAAATTGAAAAATTGTTTCCCGATTTTCCTAACCCCTTCCCCCACACTTAACATGCATTTACTCCTGAAAATGCATCTAAATTAAGCACAAAAAGAGAAGGAAAGAAGTACTCCCTTAGAGTGTAGGAAAGAACGGTGGAGAATCGGAAGAACAATGTATGCAGAGGCAGCAAGTTCAAAGCCAATTTTGACACGGATAGATTCTGAATTCGGAGAGATGAAAAACTACAATGTTGTAGATCTTTCTCTTAGCTTTCCAACGCATTTTGAATCACTGCAATCGGAGGTCGGACGCAAAAGTTATGGCTGAATTACGAAACATGGTCAGATCTGGGCGCTGCGGTTGGTGCGGCATGCCGCGTGTGGCGTTGGAGAAGCAGAAGGGCAGCACGCCCGCGTGTCATTTTGGCACGCCGTGCCGCGCCTTTGGCAGGAACGCGCCCGAGAAGCAGAAAGGCAGCACGCCCGCGTGCCATTTTGGCACGCCGTGCCGCTATGAATTTTTGCCAATCCTTTGTTTTTCGAATTTTCGATTGCACTTTCTTGCTCCTTTACCGGATCCTGCACAAAAACTCATAAAAACATATAAAATTAGCAGTTTTTTTTTTTTTTTTTTTTTTTTTTTTTTTTTTTTTTGACTTGGGTTGCCTCCCAAAAAGCGCTTTTGTTTAACGTCTTTGGCTAGACATTGTCCGATGTTTAATTGTCATGGTCAAAGGAGATCGTGTCAACACCGGAAACATTTTCTCCTTCAAAATAATGTTTCAATCTTTGCCCATTGACCACAAATGGCCTCTTCTCATCTCCTTCAATTTCAATTGCCCCGTACGGATGAACTTTAGTTACTACGAACGGTCCCGACCATTTAGATTTCAACTTTCCTGGAAACAATTTAAAACGAGAGTTAAACAATAAAACCTTTTGTCCCTCCTTAAATTCGCGCCTCAAAATTCTTTTGTCATGCCACGCCTTAGTCCGTTCTTTGTAAATACGGGCGTTCTCATACGAGTCGCGTCGTATTTCTTCCAACTCCTGCAATTGGATCAATCGTTTTTCACCTGCAACTTTCAAATCATAATTTAATTTCCTTATAGCCCAATAAGCACGATGTTCCAATTCAACAGGAAGATGACATGATTTACCATAGACTAATCTATACGGTGACATGCCCAAAGGGGTCTTAAATGCCGTTCTATAGGCCCACAATGCATCATCTAACTTCTGAGACCAATCTTTCCTAGAGGTACTAACAGTTTTCTCAAGAATAGATTTAAGTTCACGGTTGGAAACCTCTACTTGTCCACTAGTTTGAGGGTGGTAAGTGGTTCCGGTTTTGAAGTGACAACCATATTTACCTAACAAGGCCTTAAATTGATGATTTTGGAAGTGAACTCCATTATCAGAAATTATGACCCTAGGGACGCCAAATCTAGAAAATAAATTTTTCACAAACTTAACGACACTATTAGCCGTGTTATTAGGTAATGCAATTGCCTCAACCCATTTAGACACATAATCTACAGCCACTAAAATGTACATGTTACCGTAAGATGGAGGGAAAGGTCCCATGAAGTCCAATCCCCATACATCGAAAAGCTCCACTTCGAGGATACTGTTCTGTGGCATCTCATGTCTCTTACCAATGTTCCCCACTCGCTGGCATCTATCACAGGTGAGAACAAAGCTTCTAGCATCCTTGAACAAGGTCGGCCAATAAAATCCGCATTGAAGCACCTTCGCAGCTGTTTTGTCGGCTCCATGATGACCTCCATAAGGCGACGAGTGACAGTCAAAGAGGATTTTAACCATTTCTTCCTCAGGTATGCATCGCCTCACTATGCCATCCGCACACCTTCTGAATAGAAGGGGTTCATCCCAAAAATAATGCTTGACCTCGGACATGAATCGCTTTTTCTGGTGAAAATTGTAATCCTGTGGGACAATATTAGACACCAAAAAATTAACAATGTCAGCAAACCAAGGTATTGTGTCAGAACTAATCGCCCACAACTTTTCATCAGGGAACTCTTCATTGATGGATTCATCATGGTTCTCCTTTACATGTTCCAGTCTAGATAAGTGGTCGGCAACTAAGTTCTCATTGCCTTTCTTATCTCGGATGTCCAAGTCAAACTCCTGTAATAACAAAATCCACCTTATCAATCTAGGCTTGGCATCCTTTTTAAGGAATAGATACTTGATGGCTGCGTGATCTGTGTAAACAATAACTTTCGAACCTACAAGGTAAGGACGAAATTTATCAAGTGCATAAACCACAGCTAAAAATTCCTTTTCAGTGATGGCATAATTCAATTGAGCATCATTCAACACTTTGCTCGCATAATATACAACATGCAAGTTTTTACCTTTCCTTTGTCCTAACACAGCACCTAATGCAAAATCACTTGCATCACACATAAGTTCAAAAGGTAAACTCCAATCCGGAGAAACAATAATAGGAGCAGAAATCAAAGCTTGCTTAAGAGTGTTAAATGCAGCTAGACATGCATCATCAAAAGTAAAAGGAACATCTTTAACTAAAAGATTGCATAATGGTTTAGCAATTTTCGCAAAATCTTTAATAAACCTCCTGTAGAAACCTGCATGCCCTAAGAAACTCCTTACCGCTTTCACCGAAGAAGGTGGAGGCAATTTTTCAATTACCTCAACTTTTGCCTTATCAACCTCTATTCCTTGAGTTGAGATTTTATGGCCTAAAACAATGCCCTCTGAAACCATAAAGTGGCATTTTTCCCAGTTAAGTACTAAGTTTGTTTCCTCACATCTCTGTAAAACTTTTTCAAGGTTAGCTAAGCAAGAATCAAATGAAGAACCAAACACAGAAAAATCGTCCATAAAAATCTCAATAATCTCTTCGACCATATCAGAGAAAATGGCCATCATACACCTCTGAAACGTAGCAGGTGCATTACAAAGACCAAAAGGCATTCTCCTATAGGCAAAAGTGCCATAGGGGCAAGTAAATGTGGTCTTTTCCTGGTCTTCAGGAGCAATTGGGATTTGAAAATACCCAGAATAGCCATCTAAGAAACAATAGTATGCATAGCCGGCTAAACGCTCTAACATTTGGTCAACAAAAGGTAAAGGAAAATGATCCTTACGTGTAGCCTCATTTAACTTCCTATAATCTATGCATACCCTCCAACCAGTGACGGTCCTAGTTGGGATTAGTTCATTTTTCTCATTATGAACTACAGTCATGCCACCCTTTTTGGGTACAACTTGCACAGGGCTTACCCAAGAACTATCAGAAATAGGATAGATAATACCTGCATCAATGAGCTTAAGTACCTCAGTGCGCACAACTTCTTTCATATTGGGGTTGAGCCGCCTTTGATTTTCAACCTTTGGAGTATGATTCTCCTCCAACAAGATCTTGTGCATACACACCGATGGATTGATTCCCTTTAGATCGGCTATTGACCATCCAATAGCGGATTTCCTTGCTCTCAACACCCTCAACAGCTTCTCTTCCTGCACAGAGCTCAAACTAGACGACACAATTACAGGATAAGCGTTATCATTACCCAGATAAACATATTTTAAATGAGATGGCAATGGTTTAAGTTCCACTTGCGGCGGCTTTTCAGTAGAAGGTGTTGGTCGTGGTTTGCCTGGCCCTAGTTCCTCATATTCTTTGATATGTCTAGGCATACGACCCTGACCTTCTAACCTGATAGCACAATCAACAATTTTCTCATCAAAATCACTCTCATTCAAATTCAATGCAATGCACGCTTCTAAGGGTTCCTTGAATGATTGCCTAAGAAAGTCATGTTGATAAAGGGAATCAAGTGTGTCTATTCTAAAGCATGAGTCATCAAAAGACGGAAATTTGACTGACTTAGAAAAAGTAAATTCCTCTCTCTCTTTACCAACTCTAAAAATCAATTTTCCTAATGGCATGTCAATCAACACTCCACCAGTTAACAAGAAAGGTCTACCAAGAATGAGAGAAACATCCATCTCATCCTCCATATCCAATACAAGGAAGTCAGCAGGAAAGTAAAATTTACCGACTTTAACAAGAAGATCCTCTACTAATCCAAGTGGATATTTTACTGAACGGTCTGCAAGTTGTAGGGATACTGTAGTCGGTTTCAACTCCGCTATGCCCAATTTCCTGAAAAGAGTTAAAGGCATTAGGTTTATACTAGCACCAAGATCACATAAGCATTTTTCAATGCTAATATCACCAATAGAACATAAGATAGAAAAACTCCCTGGATCATTCAACTTCGGGGGTAGCTTCCTTTGAAGAATAGCACTACACTCCTCATTCAAGGGAACAGTAGCATATTCCTCAAGTTTCTTCTTGTTAGATACTATCTCCTTGATGTATTTGGCATAAGATGGCATCTTAGCAAGCGCTTCAGCAAAGGGTATGTTAATCTGCAATTTCTTAAAAATTTCTAAAAATCTTTGGAAATTATGATCCTGATTCTTTTTCTGTAACCTTTGTGGATATGGAATCGGAGGCACATAAGGTTTCACAGAAGAAAAATCAGGTTCATCGTTTTTAGGCTCATTGTTGTCAGAAGCTTTATCATTATCACCCTTGCCTATTTCTACCCGTTTTTCATCCTCACTCTCGTCTTCCTGTCTGACAGTTTTTTCTTTCACAACCTCATCTATCACCCTACCATTTCTTAAAGTTATAGACATAACTCCATCTTTAGGGTTTACTTCAGTGTTACTAGGAAACTTACCTTGGCCTCTATCCGCAAGTGATTTTGCCAATTGACCCATTTGCATCTCCAAATTGTGAATTGAAGCTTGATTTGACTGTGCAACTTGGTCAATCTTGGCATCCATCTTCTTCATCAAAGCTTCTTGTCCCGTAATAAAATTTGAGAGTAAATCCTCCAATTGAGGTTTCTTTTCTGGAACAAAAGCTGGACGTTGTTGCGACATCACAGGATACTGGGATTGCTGAAATCCAGGTGGTCCTCCAGGTCGAGCATTACCCGATTCTCTCCATGAAAAATTTGGGTGATTTTTCCACCCCGGATTATAAGTATTCGAGAATGGGTCATTTCTCTTTAGTGGCATTTGCCTCCCCATGTTGGCTCCCATGTAGTTTACCTCTTCAGCTGATTGGTTTACTAAAGCTGCATTTGAACAAAAATTTTCGTTATGTCCAAATGAACCACAATAAGCACAAATTTCATTTGAAACGGTATCACTGGTTAGAATCATGTCCATTTTCTTGGACAATGCTGCCACTTGCTGTGCCACATCGGGTTGTGCAGGTTGTGCAGTCACTTCATGCACAGTAACTCTCTTTCCCCGGTAAGATTTTTGGCGGGTGTTGAAAGCTACTTTTTCAAATATTGCCTGCATCTCTTCACCTGTCTTATCACCTGTATACCCATCTGCAGCATGATCTACCAAAGACTGACAATTGGGGGTTAAACCATCATAGAAAAATTGCGTTAATAAAAGCACAGGAAACTGATGGTGTGGGCACTGGTTTAAGAGACCTTGAAAGCGTTCCCAAGCCTCATGGAACAATTCCCCATCCCTTTGGACAAAATTGTGAATCTTGTCCCTATACTCCATGGTCCTTTGAGATGAATAAAATTTATACATAAAAGCATCATAAATGTCATCCCATGTAGTAAAAGATCCATTCGGCAAATTTATTAACCATTGCCTAGCTTCCCCCTTCATACAATACGAAAAACACCTCATCCTAAGTTCCATTTCAGATAAGTTATTCAAAGGAAGAGTTTGTACCGTACTGTAGAATTCCTTCATGAACCCCAAAGCATCCTCACTTCCCAACCCATGATAGGCAGGAAGCATGTGCAAGTGGATGTTTTTGAGCTCATAATTTCTAGCTGCTTCAGTTAACCTTATACAAGATGGATTCGCGGCTATCACCGGTTTCTGAATATCCTTCAGGCGAGATGGTTGAGCCATTGCCTCTTGTCGTGGTTTCTCCTCTTGATTTGGTTGTTCTTCTTGTCGCCTTCTAGCTCTGTTTTTCCTGCAAGTACGTTCAATTTCAGGATCAATAGGAATTAAGTCAAAAGTACTACTTAAACTTTTAGACCGTCTTAATTGCATAAAGACCCGAAAAATCAAGTTGGAAGAGGAGTCTAATAAAAATAAAAATAAAATATATTACAAAACTGAAATTAATCAAAATAGCAATTAAATTAGCCTCCCCGGCAACGGCGCCAAAAACTTGACCGGGCTAAATACGCAAGTGCACGTAGTCGATCAGAGTAATAAATCTGGAGTATTCCAGAGTCGAACCCAAAGGAGGAAATAGACTGCTATTCTAATTAATTCTAGTTTGAAAGCAATAATCTGGGGTTTTGTGTTAACTAATATCTAATAAAGCAATAATTAAGAAGATTGGATCAATGAGAAAAACACTAGGGATTCGGGGTTCACCTAATTGGGGAAATTAACCGTATTATCATCATGTTATCAACAAAAGTTACAATGGCAATTGTTCCTAAGATACCTTAACACTCCGTCGAGCTATTAAGTTGTGCCTAATTAACTGTGATTATCCGTCGATTTCTCACTAATTAATCAAACCCTTTAATCTACACTTTAAGCCATCACAATTAAATCTAACTATGTCTAGTCTAGGTTTAATCGTGTCTATCTTCTTAGTTCCGAATTCATATTTCACCTGTCAGTTCATCATATAAATTCTATAATTAAATCATGCACTCGCGAAATACACAATTCATCAATTAAATTAAAGAAGATAGATGTAAACAAGAAAAATAATTCCTTAGAATTAAAATCAAATATCCAACATGATGAATCAACAATTAAATACCCCAAACTAGGTTACATCCCTAACCCTAGTTTGGGGATTTAGCTACTCATAACCATGTTCGAAACCATAGAAATAAATAAACTAAGTTCCATAAAAATAAGTAAGAAGGAAGGAAAAACTCTTAGAAAGATCGTAAAGAATTCCGTCGAATCCGGTAGAAGACTCCGTCAAGTTGTAACCTTGCTCCTCCAAAATAATACGTTCAAGTCTTTCTCAGAGAATACGGCTAAAACTCAAGAACAATAAAAATATCTCTCCCCTATACTAAAAATTACTCTCCTTATATATTCAGTCTTGGAGAGGAAACCTAAAAAGAAATAATAAACCTACTCTAATTAGGATACTAAAAGATAAATTCTAATTGAGAAATAATAAAATTTAAAAGACAAGTCATAGCTCCAATCTCCTTGCAAAACCCGTAGGTCTCCTTTGGCCCATTTGTAAAGCAGGCCCAAGTGTCAATTTCAACTCCCTTTCTTCAATTTCAGCTCCCCATAAGGCATGGTCATGCCTTAAGATAACTTCTGCACTGTTTTTGCCCCAATTTGCTCCATTTTTCATCAGTTTTGGACTCCAAAGTCCTAACCTGAAATATCATGAAAAGAGATGTAAAATCCACCCAAATAAACAAGAATTAAACATTTAAAGCTCAAAATATAAGGTGGGATAAGTGCATAAAACACACTTATCAGTAATGCCTTGGGGTGGCCGAAATTTCTAACCCTAGGTATTTATACCTAGGGTTGGCCGAATTCCCTTAGGGGAATTCAGGCCCATCTTGGCTCCTTTCTATTTTGTGCGGGCTTCCATGTTTTAATTTAGGCCCAGTCTAATTTTAATTATTCTGGTTTAAATTAATTTCAAGCCCAATTTTAATATACCCATGTATTTAATATATTACTCCAAGTAATATATTATTTACATCCAAATTAAAATTAGTTTGACTATTAATTTAATCCATCAAATTAAAATTAAATCTACACAAAATAAAATCATATGTAAACCCATACATATGAATATTTCCACCTAGGAAATAATTTCATAATTAATCCAATTAACTATGAAGAGCCAATTGAATATATATATATATTAATTTTATTATTATGATCAATCCAATTGATCTTTATAATATAATTAATAGATACACGCTTCTCCCTCCATTGTGTATACTCCAAGTATACATGTGATTCCTTAAGTCTGCATTCTATCGTTCTATGTGTACGATCCTGTGGGCCCATCTTTATGTTGGCAGCGGGCCTTTGGCCCGCAGACTGCAGTTGGGCTCTAGCAAGCCACTGCAGCCCCCAATTAAGATGGAGATGGCAGTCTAACTGATATCATGACCCTGTAGTTTAAACTTGTACATCCCATGTCATTGATATCGGTGTCCAACACAGAGGCATGGATTGATCACCCTCTTTTGTGTCCGGACATTAACTTGATCTCGAATGTACTGATGCTCACAAACGAGATCCAACTCCTTTGGGTGTGGCCACACTCTTATCAGTCACATTCATCAAGTGGCCGGTGATATCTTCTCAGTTGGTTACTGAGTGACAAATCCCTTCTGCATATCCATAGTATTACCATGTTCAGTGACATACCAGAAAGTACCCATACTTGGCACCCTATTACAGGCCCTTTAAGCGTACCCCTAAGTATGCGACTTCACATGTAACACCATCATATGGTCAGGTCAAAGGATCCATACAAGTACTACACGAGAATCCATTGTGATACCATACCATGTGGATTACTCGTTTAGTGGATCTATCCAGTACCATGCTTCCAGGCATGTACCCATTAACTTGGTTGACACTCCATGTCCAATGACCGGTAAGACACCGCCATACAACCAGGTTAATGATAGTCTGTTGTTCCATTCATTCCCATGACTGGAACAGACTACGGATCTATTTATGGTCATATCGTTTACCCTATCCATGGTCTTACTGCTAAGTGCATGACACTTGTCGTCATGGATATAGATATGTCCATTGGATACTTCATTTAATATATTGCACAAGATAAATATAATAAATGAATTGATGCCTTTATTAATGACACAAGTGAGTACAACACATGAATCCAATAAATGTATAGTACAAATACAAGGACCAATGCCTCGGGACTAGGGCATTTCCAACAAAAACAGCCTTTGAGATATGGAATTTTCTGAAGAAGGAGTATGAAGGAAACGAAAAGATCAAAGGAATGCAAGTGATGAACCTAGTCAGAGAGTTTGAAATGCAAAAGATGAAGGAATCTGAAACTATCAAAGAGTATTCAGATAGACTTCTCAGTATAGTGAACAAGGTACGATTACTTGGTTCCGAATTCTCTGACACAAGAATTGTTCAAAAAATTCTTGTTACCATACCTGAATGATTTGAAGCTACCATTGCTTCCTTGGAAAATGCTAAGGATCTGTCAAGAATTGGCTTGGCAGAGTTGATTCATGCTTTGCAGGCACAAGAACATAGAAGATTGTTGAGGTCAGAAGGATTAGTAGAAGGCGCACTTGCTGCAAAAGTTCAATCTTACAATAAGGAAAAGAAAGATGATTATGGGGGAACAAAACCAGACTTTCCTCCTTGCAAGCATTGTGGAAGGAAGGGTCATCCGCCTTTCAAATGTTGGAAGCGACCAGATCAACAATGCGAAAAATGCAAGAAATTTGGGCACCATAAAAAAATTTGCAAGGGTGATTTTCAGCCAAGAAACGTAACTCAAGTAAATTTGCAGCAAAAGAATGTCGCTCATGTTGCCGATCAGCAAGAAGAAGAGCAACTTTTTGTAGCAACATGTTTTGGAGCTACCAGTTCAAGTGAAAAATGGCTCATAGACAGCGGATGCACCAATCATATGACATTTGATCGTGATCTTTTCAAAGACTTGGATACTTCAATTAATTCCAGGGTGAAAATTGCCAATGGTGACTATATTGCTGTTAAAGGAAAAGGGACTGTGGCTATCAAGAGTTTCTCAGGTACAAAAATTATCAAAGATGTGCTATTTGTTTCTGAGATTAACCAAAATTTGTTGAGTGTTGGGCAGTTGATTGAAAATGGATTCAAGGTTGTTTTTGAAGACAACAAATGCTTAATCAAAGACACAACAGGTGAAGAGATGTTTAAAGTCAATATGAAGTGCAAGAGTTTTTCACTAGATCCATTGCAGGAGGAGCAAGCAGCTTTCTGAACTGTTGCTAGCATCACTGAAACCTGGCATAGAAGATTGGGACATTTTTACCATGTTGCCGTGTTAAATTTGCAAAGGAAAGAGCTTGCTCATGGCCTACCTCAATTGGAATCAGAAGTGCAAGGTTGCAAGGCTTGTCAATATGGAAAGCAAGCCAGACTTCCATTTAAAAAAACATCCTGGAGAGCTACAGAAAGGTTGCAACTCATCCATACTGATCTTGCAGGACCTCAAAGAACTCCTTCACTAAAAGGGAGTAAATATTACATAATATTTATTGACGACTTCTCTCGTATGTGCTGGATTTATTTTTCAGATTTAAATTTGAAGTTGCAGGCATCTTTTGGAAATTCAAGAATTGGATTGAGAATCAAAGTGGCTGCCTCATTCAAACACAAAGATCAGATAATGGCAAGGAGTACACCTCAAACCAATTCAATCAATTTTGCTATGAAGCCGGCATCGAACATCAATTGACAGCACCATATACTCCACAACAAAATGGAGTCAGCGAAAGGAAGAACAGAACTATTTTTGAGATGGCAAGATGCATGATGCATGAAAAAAATTTACCATAGGAGTATTAGGCTGAAGCAACAAATACTGCAGTTTTCTTATTGAATAGACTTCCTACAAAAGCTGTGAATGGAAAGACACCTCATGAGGCATGGTATGGGATCAAACCAAATCTGAAAAATCTGAAAATATTTGGTTGTTTGTGTTTTACTCATGTGCCACAGATTAAAAGAGACAAACTTGACAGGAAAGCTGAAGCAGGGATCTTTATTGGCTATAGTGATGTTTCTAAAGCTTATAGAGTCTTTCAACCTTCAACTGGAAAGATTCTGATTAGCAGGGATGTGGTGTTCATGGAGGATGAAGAGTGGGATTGGAATCTGCAAAAAGAAAGAAAAGTTCCTGTAAGCTTCCAACCTAATGAAGACGATATTGATGACCAGCCTATTAGAGGAACCAGATCACTTGCAGACATTCATGCAAGATGCAATGTAGCAGAATTGGAACCAGCTGGAGTTAAAGAAGCAATGGAAGACAAAAAATGGCTTTCAGCCATGAAAGAGGAGTTAGGCATGATTGAGAAGAACAAAACATGGCAGCTTGTACAAAGACCATCAGATAGAAAGGTTATCGGAGTCAAATGGGTGTTCAAAACAAAGCTCAATGCTGATGGGTCTGTAAACAAGTATAAAGCTGGGCTTGTGGTGAAGGGATATGCACAAATTTCTGGTGTAGATTTCTCGGAGACCTTTGCTCCTGTTGCCAGGCTTGATACCGTTCGATTGCTTCTCGCTGTAGCTGCTCAAAAGGGTTGGAAAGTGTTTCACTTAGATGTAAAGTCAGCCTTTCTCAATGGTTTTCTTAAAAAGAAATTTTTATTAAGCAACTTGAAGGCTTTACTATGCAGGGACAAGAAGACAAAGTTTATGTGCTCAAGAAGGCTTTATATGGCCTTAAACAGGCTCCAAGAGCTTGGTACAGTCGGATTGATGATCATTTGATCAGCTTAGGCTTCAAAAGAAGCTTAAGTGAGGCTACTCTTTATGTGAAAAGTGAAAGCACTAATATTATTGTGGTTGCTGTTTATGTTGATGACCTTTTGATCACAGGAAACAATCAAAAGCCTATTGATGATTTTAAGTCAGCAATGGTCAATGAGTTTGAGATGACAGATCTGGGATTGATGACATATTTTCTTGGCTTAGAAGTGCAGCAACAGAGGGGTGAAATTCATATCAGTCAAAGAAAATATGCTATGGAGATTTTGAAGAAGTTTAACATGGAAAGTTGTAAAGCTATGGATTCTCCTATGCAAACAAAAGACAAGTTTTGCAAAGATGATGGAGCTGCTAAGGTGGATGAAAATCTGTACAGAAGTCTGATCGGTTGTCTCATGTATCTCACAGCTTCCCGGCCTGATATTGTGTATGTTGTAAGTCTGCTTTCCAGGTTTATTCATTGTGCTAATGAAACTCACATGATAGCTGCAAAGAGAGTTCTCAGATTTATTAAAGGAACTGTCGATCATGGGATCAAATATGTTAAGGTTAATCAGCTTCAATTGACTGGTTATTATTGTGATCAAGTTAAACTAGTTGGTTATTCTGATAGTGATTATGGAGGCTCAGCTGATGATATGAAGAGCACAAGTGGTTATTGTTTCAGTCTTGGTTCAAAGGTGATCAGTTGGTGTTCAAAGAAGCAAGCGATTGTTGCTCAAAGTACTGCAAAAGCTGAATTTGTTGCTGCCACTACTGCTGCAAATCAAGCTATCTGGTTGAGGAAAATTCTTCAAGATTTGTGTTTGATCAAGAAAAGGCCACACAAATTTTTGTTGATAATCAGGCTGCCATTTCAATTTCCTCAAATCCAGTTTTCCATGACAAGATGAAACATTTCAAGATCAAATATTATTTTCTCCGAGAAATGCAGAAAGAAGGTGAAATCTCATTAATTTACTGCAGATCAGAGGATAACACTGCTGATATATTTACCAAAGCCTTGCCCAAAATCAAATTTGAAGAACTAAAGTTCAATTTGGGAGTTTGTAGCTTCAAAGGCAAGGAGGAGTGTCAGAATGGTGCCTTAGAAGCTGCTGGAATTGCTGTTGAACAAGTCTGCTCAACGTGTTTAGTTGTTGGAGACTAAGTCAAATTTTGTTGCTATTTTTTAGGAGTTCATGTTTATAGCTCCTGATATTTTGCTGATTTTTCTGAAGTATCAGTTGTGATTTTTTGTATTTAATCAGTTTGTCAAATGAATAAAGATAGACAAGTTCTCAATCAAATTCTTTCTCATTAAAATTTCCTTCATGCATGCTGCCTGCGCGACTGATTTTGCTGTAGTTGTGAACTTCCTTATCCATTCGATATCGTCTCCTCCGTACAAGAATATGTACTTTCCTTCTTTAATCTAATTAAACACAGAAATAAACAATTAATGGTGAAATAATACAAATACATGGCCCTAGTCTTTATAGTTAGCCGTTGTACTATATATACTAAGTACACTCCACTCCATGCCCAGAAGTGGATATCTGACGCGTGAAGTTTGCATGACCAGACATGTGTGATGTGAGAGACTTAGCAGTACTAGTTACCCAATTGAGGATAGTTGGATCAATGTCGTCGATGAGAATCAAAAGCCTCAAAGATTCTTCCTTCCAAAGAGCTGCTTCTCTCAAGGTAGTGAAAGGGAAAGCATTGCTACCTGAAATCCACATCATGTGAAGAGCATTGGGGCATACTACATTGCCTTGAGGATCAAGAACCACAAGAATAGGTTTGTTCCTGAAGTGCCAAACCTCTTTGATAAATCTAATCACTACTTTTTCAACCACGGTTGGATGGTGTAGTGTGTACCATGGCATTGTAGCCTGCAGGACGTCAAACTGCTTATCCATAGCATCACTAGATGGCACTGTTTGATCCACAATTGGAATCCAAACCACCTCATACTGACTCTCCAACCTTGTCGTAGGGATTCTAGATTCATTATAAATCTGTTTAAGAATCGATAGCTCTGTTAAAATAAATAATATATTTATTTTAATTTGAACTTGAAAATTTCTAGAGTTCTCTTGAAAATATATTTTTCTAGAATTTTAATGTGTGGCTAGAATTTATCTCTAGAATAATCTTGAGATTAAATAATGTTCGAAAAACTAGATTTTTCTAGAGAGCATTTAAGTAGTAATTCTAGAGTGATCCTAAAGTCCCTATAAATACCTCTTGTACCAAGTATTTTTTACAGTAAGAAAGTTTGAGTGATATCCTCTTCTCTCTAAATCTCTTCCACCTTCTAACAAAGTGGTATCAGAGCTAAGTTAAAAATGTCCAATTTTGATATGATTTCATTCCAATATCCTCGTCTTACAAAGGATAACTATGAGAGTTGGTGTCTTCGAATGAAAGCCTTGCTAGGCTCACATGATACATGAGAGATAGTAGAGAAGGGGTATAGGAAGCACAAGATGAAGGAGCTCTGTCTCAAAATGCAAGAAATGAATTGGTAAAGACAAGAAAGAAGGATCAATAAGCCCTCACCATCATCCACCAATTTTTGGATGATTCAATGTTTGTAAAGGTGGCCTATGCAACTACATCAAAAGAAGCTTGGGAGATCTTACAGAAATCTTTCCAAGGAGTAGAGAAGGTAAAGAAAGTAAGGCTTCAATCTCTAAGAATGGATTTTGAAGCGATAAAGATGAAGGAATCTGAATCAATTTCGGATTATTACTCGCGAGAAAAGGCGATAACAAATCAAATGAAAAGATATGGAGAGTAGGTGCAGGATGTTCGTGTGATGGAAAAGATCCTTCGAACTCTCACTCCAAAATTCAACTATATGGTATGCTCTATTGAAGAATCGAAAAATTTAGAGGAGATGACTATTGAACAACTAGAGGGATCCTTGCAAGCTCATGAAGATAAGATTAATAGAAGACAAGGAGAAGTATTAGAGCAAGCTCTAGAAGCCAAAGCTTATTGGAAAGAAGATAGAGGAGAAAGCCAACAAGCAGGTCGTGGATGAGAAGGAGGACGAGATCATGGACGTGGCCGAGGTGGAAGAGGAAGAGGTAACCAATACAATTTCAATAATGGGACAAGAAAATTTCACTCAAATAGAGGTCGTGGAAGTGCAAGAGGTAGAGGACGAGGCTATAATTTGAAGACGAATGAAAGGAGGTATGAAAAATCCAAAATTAAGTGCTACAATTGTCATAAGTTAGGCCATTATTCTTGGGAATGCTATTAGTTCCTTGAATAATGGTGAGATAAGAGCTAATCTTATGGATGGCAAAGAAGAAGATGAAGATGAATCAACCTTATTGCTAGCACTCAAAGAGGGAGAGAAAGATGACAAGAGCTCATGGTATTTAGACAATGGTGCAAGCAACCATATGTGTGGGCTAAAGGAAAAGTTTGTGGAGCTCGATGAAAATGCACGGGGTAATGTGTCTTTTGCGGACTCATAAAAAATTCAAATTGAAGGCAAAGGTACAACTATCATCTCTTCCAAAGATGGTAGCCATAAGCTAGTTAATGACGTTTACTATGTGCCTAAGTTAAAAAGCAATATTTTAAGCTTGGGACAACTCTTGGAAAAAGGGCATGATAGTCACATGAAAAATAATTATCTTTGGCTTCGAGATTAAAATGGTACATTGATTGCCAAATGTCAAGGAATAGAATGTTCACATTGAATCTCAAGACACTTGATGTAAAGTGTTTAAAGGCTACGATAAAGGAGGAAGTATGGCGTTGCAACATGAGGTTTGGACACTTGAACTTTGGCGCCCTCAAAGATATGGGAGAGAAGAAGATGGTGAAAGGGATGCCCTTAATCAACCATCCCAATCAAATTTGTGACACATGTCTTCTTGGCAAGCATGCAAGAAAGAGTTTCCCTAGGGAGGCCACATCAAGAGCAACCAAGCCACTCCAACTTGTTCACACCGATGTTTGTGCGCCAATTAATCCATCATCATTTAGTGGCAACAAATATTTCATCCTCTTTATTGATGATTTTAGTAGAAAGACATGGTTTACTTCTTGAAGCAAAAGTCTAGAGCATTTGTTGCATTCAAGAATTTCAAAGCTCTTGTAGAAAAGGAGAGTGACTATAAAATCAAGGCTTTAAGGTCCGATAGAGGAGGCGAGTTCACTGTGAGCGGATAATGGAGTAGAAGAATTAGCACTGACCTATTTGGCGAAATTCGAAGACGGGAAAAAATCAGCGAAGCGGTGAATAGTGACAATTTTGAAAAGTGTCGAATTTGGTCCCGCAAATAGTGTTTTTTTTGGGAATCAGCCTGATGAACAGAACCCATGTTAAACATAGGCCCCACCCCAATTTGGCAAAAAAAAGCCATCCAGTCCTTCAATTTTGCGTTTTATTATTTTTAGGGACCTAATTACAAATTTTTAAAATTTTTTCCTTTGTTCTGTTATTGTCGAAATTTTAACCCTAGTTTCTATTCAGTATTTAAAGGCATGTAAGATAAGAATTATGCAGTTTTTAGTTGAATTCGAATTTTGTTCTATTTTCCTATCTCTTTGAATTTTCGTAAATTCTAGGGTTAGAGGAATCGTTTCCGGTATCGTGCGCAATCAACGGAATTCGATTGGTTTATCCGCTGCATCAGCGGACGATATTTTCGACGGAACGCGACTTCTTTTCGGAAGGGGCGTCTCGATCTCGGGCGTGCCCCTCCCTCGCGTGGGGTTTTTATAAATGGAAATTCGTTTTTGAAAAATAAATGGAATTAATTCTTAAAAGAATCGAGACCTAAGTCTCGATGAATATTGTAGAGTCGTCACCCGGCTCAGCTCAACCGGGAAATTTATAATATAGCTGAACCGGACCAACGGCCACTGCACTATCCAGAGATTTGGGTCCGGACAAGTCCCTTATTTCGTGTCTAATTAAAATAATATTAGTCAATGTTCATAGATGGTATTTCAAATTCTAAAGTCAATTTTATTAAAATAAATAGACATACAGCGCGCATACAGGAGAAGTAAAATAGTAAATGATTAAATTATTACAACCCGATCGAATAAAAGATAAAAACTCTTAGCCTTACTTTACAAGCGCCTAGAATACACGATTTATCTAAAAAGTACAATCGCCTAAAATACACGATTAATTCTATCAAATACATATAAAATAGAAATAAAAATAAAAGCTGCAAAACAAAGGTTAGCACAATATACGGCACGCCATAAGTTGGACTCAAACATGACAGAATGGGAAATCAAGAATTGGGGGCATGCATTTAGGGGATAACCGGGTTGGCTCGGCTAGCCGGCCCAGTTAGACCTGGAAAACATTTTGAAATGTCCCTGTATTTTTGGTTTTGTGGGAAAATCATTTTGAAAACAATTTTGCCGGTTTACATGCATTATTCACATATGAGGTGGGTCGGTTTTCGGGAGAACCGGGTCTCCATCGTGGCATTGTTCTAAATGCAATTTTACTGAAAATTGAATCTAGGGTCGTGAATGCACACAACAAAATTCATTTTGATGATTTTGGGATTTTCTGAATTTTTATAGGATTTTTGGAAATTTTTGGGGATTAAACTGAAAAATTCTGATTCTGGAAATCATGTTACAGTTGTGTAGCTGTAACTACAGTCGTACGACTGTAAATTATAGTCGTGCGACTGTAAGCAACCCAAAGTCAGGATTTCTTCAAAATTTTATTTGAAATAAACTGGGAGAAAACGCCTGGAAACCGAGAACACTCGTATGATTGTAAATACAGTCGTATGACTGTTCATCAAACTCAAGAACAACCGCACGACTGTTCTTGATTTCCAGAAACAGAAACGCAGAAAAAAGAACAAAAATGGCACAAAACCGCACCAATCACCCAGAAAGCTTGGAAAAGAGAAGGGAAAAGGAGTGTCTACCTGTTTGGCGTGCATCCACCGTAGGATTGACCCCTGGCGTTGCTCCAATCCACTGAAATCCGCACTTTTCTCCTTGAGTTAGGGTTAGGGACTTTGGGTCCAAAGATCTCCAAATGTTAGGGATTCTCTGAAGATGAGTTCTTTCTTTCTTTTCCTTGTTTTCTTTCTCCTTTCTCTCTCTGATTTTCCTGAGCTCTCTCCTCTCTTCTCTCCTTTTCTTTTCTTTCTTTTCTGTCCGGCCTCCTCTTTTTCCTTCCCTTTTTTCAGCTTTTAGGGTATCGGTTGGCTCACTTGCCATGATCTATAATCGTACGACTGTAGTTTAATTACAGTCGTACGACTGTAGTTAAAGTCATACGACTATACTTTTTTTAGTAAAATTCTGGCGCTACACACCTCAAGAGAGTTCAATGAATTTTGTGAAGCTCATGGAATTCGACGTCCTTTAATAGTCCCTAGATCACCATAACAAAATGGCGTCGCAGAAAGAAAGAATAGGACAATTCTTAAAATGGCTCGAAGCATGTTAAAGGCTAAGAATATGCCTAAGGAATTTTGGGCTGAAGCTGTCTCTTATGCAGTATACATATCTAATCGCTCACCAACATCAAGCATCAAGGATCATACGCCACTAGAAGCATGGAGTGGACATAAGCCTAGCGTGAATCACTTGAAAGTGTTTGGATGGATTGCTTACAAGCACATTCCGCAACAAGAGAGAAGCAAGCTTGATGATAGAAGTATCAAACATGTCTTCATTGGCTATGACACAAATTCCAAGGGCTAAAAGTTGTACAACCCAAACAATGGCAAAATAGTGGTGAGCCGTGATGTAGAGTTCGATGAAGATGGAGCATGGAATTAGGAAAGAAATGAAGAAAGCAATTATGACTTCATTCCTTACTTTGTCGAGGAAGAAGAGGAAGCCATGGCACCAACACAAGATATAACTCCGCCTCCTTCTCCCAATTCTAATAATCAAGGTGAAAGTTCAAATGAAGAACCAAGAAGAATGAGAAGTCTTAATGATCTTTATAATGAAACCGAAGAAGTAACTCTCAACTTGTGTTGCCTCTTTGTTGATGGTGAGCCATTAAGCTTTGAAGAAGCTACGAAAGAGAAAAGATGGAAACAAGCTATGGATGAGGAAATCAAGTCGATAGAGAAGAATGATACTTGGGAATTAATAAACCTTCCTAAGGGTCATAAAGCTATAGGAGTCAAATGGGTTTACAAGTTAAAGAAGAATGCAAAAGGAGAAGTGGAATGATACAAAGCAAGGCTTGTTGTAAAACGATACAAGAAAAGGCATGGCATTGACTACGAGGAGGTGTTTGCCCCGATTGCTCGTATGGAGACTATTCGATTACTTATCTTAATGGTAGCTCAACTGAAATGGAGAATCTATCAACTAGATGTGAATTCGGCATTCCTAAATGGTTATCTTGAAAAAGAAGTGTACATTAAACAACCACTTGGATATGTGGTCAAAGGGCATGAAGATCAAGTCTTGAAGTTGAAGAAGGCATTGTATGGATTATAGCAAGCACCAAAGGCATGGAATAGTCGCATCGACAAGTACTTTCAAGAGTATGGATTTGTTCATTGCCTTAATGAATATGCTCTCTATGTGAAAGCCTGTGATAATGGAGACATATTGCTAGTTTGCCTTTATGTGGATGATCTCATCTTTACCGGTAACAATCCGAGAATGTTTGAAGAATTCAAAAAGGATATGTCTCGTGAGTTCGAGATGACTGACATAGGGCTCATGTCCTATTATTTAGGCCTAGAAGTGAAGTAAATGGAGGAAGGAATTTTTATCTCTCAAGAAGGATATGTAAAAGAAGTATTGAAGAAGTTTAAGATGATTGATTGCAATCTCGTGAACACACCCATGGAGTGTGGAATGAAATTGTCAAAATTTGAAGAAGGCAAAAAGGAAGATCCCACTTTATTCAAAAGCCTTGTGGGAAGTTTGAGGTACTTGACATGCACAAGACCCACTATTCTTTATGCTGTTGGAGTAGTAAGCCGTTTTATGGAAGCCCCTACAACAACTCACATGAAGGCAGCAAAAAGAATACTACGATATTTGAAAGGTACGTTGGAGTATGGATTATTTTATACTTCCTCCAATGACTTCAAGCTTATAGGATATTATGATAGCAATTTTGCTGGAGATATTAATGATAGAAAGAGTACTACCGGATTTACATTTTACATGGGTAATTGTGCAATTTCATGGAGTTCAAAGAAGCAACCACTTGTTACACTATCTACCTGTGAATCTGAGTATGTGGCAACAACCTCTTGTACTTGTCATGCGATTTGGCTAAGGCGACTATTAAAGGAACTTCACTTGTTTTAAGAAGAAGCGACAGAGATTTACATAGACAATAAGTCCGCTCAAGCACTTGCCAAGAATTCAGTGTATCATGATCGAAGCAAGCATATAGACACGGTATCATTTCATTAGGGAGTACATTACAAGAAAGGAAGTAGAGCTTAAGTACGTGAAGACACATGACCAAGTTAAGACTTTCAAAGACTAAGATCAAGACTGGGGATGAAGAAGAAAAGTTTAAATTAAGGGAGAGTGTTAAAATAAATAATATATTTATTTTAATTTGAACTTTAGAATTTCTAGAGTTCTCTTGAAAATATATTTTTCTAGAATTATAATGTGTGGCTAGAATTTATCTCTAGAATAATCTTGAGATTAAATAATGTTTGAAAAACTAGATTTTTCTAGAGAGCATTTAAGTAGTAGTTCTAGAGTGATCCTAAAGTCCCTATAAATACCTCTTGTACCAAGAATTTTTGAAAGTAAGAAAGTTTGAGTGATATCCTCTTCTCTCTAAATCTCTTCCACCTTCTAACAAGCTCATCGTGGGATATGTCTAACCCCGAAATCAGCAATAGAACATTCTTCCTTCTCCACACATCAAGGCTAACTTGTTGGATTGTAATTACAATTAAACATAAAAAAGCTTCCCTTAATTAGCTTCAAAAATGTTGGTTAATTTCAACAATTTTTAGTACTAATAATTGATTGGGTGGAAGAATAGACCTTTCTATAGGTAGAGCCATCAACAAGTGGTTGAGTATCATCCATGGAATAAATCAAGGCCTTGAGGATCTTCATGTTGTTAGTGTGGGTTTTATCATAAAGATTCAAAAGCATTATTGTGAGCGGACGGCATTTTCGACGGAACGCGAGACTCCCTTTCGGAAAGGGCGGCACGATCTCGGGCAGGCCCCTCCCTTGAGTGGGGTTTTTATAAATGGAAAATCGGTTTTGAAAAATAAATGGAGTTAATTCTTAAAAGAACCGAGACCTAAGTCTCGATGAATATTGTAGAGTCGCCACCTGGCTCACCTCAACCGGGAAATTTATAATGTAGCTGAACCGGACGAACGGCCGCTACACTATCCAGAGATTCGGCTCCGGACAAGTCCCTTATTTCGTGTCTAATTAAAATAAATATTGGTCAATGTTCTCAAATGGTATTTCAAATTCTAAAAGTCAATTTTATTGAAATAAATAGACATACAGCGTGCATACAGGTATTACAAAAATAAAAGTAAAGTAATGAATATTTAAGTGATTTACAACCCAATCGAATAAAAAATAAAAACTCTCGTCTCACTTTTACAAACGCCTAGAATACACAAGAATCTAGAAATTACAATCGCCTAGGATACACGTATTAATCTATTAAATACATATAAAATAAAAATAAAAATAAAAGCTGCAAAACAAAGGTTAGCACAAAATACGGC
Organism: Euphorbia tirucalli; assembly: GCA_039660915.1. Lineage (NCBI taxonomy): Eukaryota > Viridiplantae > Streptophyta > Magnoliopsida > Malpighiales > Euphorbiaceae > Euphorbia > Euphorbia tirucalli. Next base: position 11,823,186 of record CM077638.1, read on the forward strand.
ACGCTACAAGTAGGACTCAAACATGAAAGAATGGGAAATCAAGAATTGGAGGCATGCATTTAGGGGATAACTGGGTTGGCTCAGCTAGCCGGCCCGGTTAGACCTGGAAAACATTTTGAAACGTCCCTGTATTTTTGGTTTTGTGGGAAAATCATTTTGAAAACAACTTTTCCGGTTTACATGCATTTTTTACATATGAAGTGGGTCGGTTTTCGGGAGAACTGGGTCTCCGTCGTGGCATTGTTCTAAATGCAATTTACTGAAAATTGAATCTATGGTCTTGAATGCACACAACAAAATTCATTTTAATGATTTTTGGGGTTTTCTTAATTTTTTTAGGATTTTTGGAAATTTTTGGGGATTAAAAACAGAAATTCTGATTCTGGAAATACGTTACAGTCGTGCGACTGTAAACGTTTCAAAGTCAGAATCTCGCCAAAACTTTATTGGAATAAACTGGGACAAAATGCCTGGAAATCAAGAACACTCGTACGTCTATATATACAGTCGTACGACTGTTCATCAAATCCAAGAACAGTCGTGCGACTGTTCTTGATTTCCAGAAGCAGAAACGTAGAAATAAGGTAAAAATAAACAAAAATCACATCCAGCACCCAGAAAGCATGAAAAAGTGAAAGGAAAAGGGAGTGCTTACCTTTTAGAAGCTTATCCAAGTCGTTTTGACCCCTGGTGTCGCTCCAATCCACACGAATTTGTACTTTTCCTCTTGAATTGGGGTTGAGAGCTTTGTGTCCAAAAATCCAAAATGCTTGGGATTCTGATGATTTAAGTCCAAGATTTTGATGTGTTTGTGATATCATATTATTACTCTATTGACTTTTACCAAGTTTTTAATACTAGCTTGAAGATTTTAGGAAGAAAAAGAAGAAGAAGAGTGATCTTTTTTGTTGTGTTTCCTTTTCCTTTCTTTTTTTTTTCTCAAAATCTCTCTCTAAACCTCTCTCTCTCACCAGATTTTTTTTCAGACCTCCCCAAAATCTTCCCCCTTTTCTTCTTTTTATCTTCAGCAGCCCTATCTTGCTGCAAAGGGGCGGGCATTAATTGCTCCCCCCTTTGCAGCTCGCAGTCTGCCTCCTAGGTGTAGGCAGCTGCAAGTGGGCGGCGTTACCGTTGTACGACTGTAATGTTTTTAATTACAGTCGCACGACTGTAACACATTCACACGACTGTATATTACAGTCGTGTGACATCTCCTCTTTCTTTTTTTTTTTTTTTTTTTTTTTGGGAAGGAGTAAAATTCCGACGCTTACAATTATATAGGCTTCATCATTTCTCTTCTCCTCTGTAGAAACATGTATTAAGCACTACTAATTCTTTATTCAATAGAATATACCAGCAAACAAACATCCAAAAGCAATTGGCATATGTATATTAATCACAACAAAATTATATCAAATTTTGCTATAAAATATATACTGTGACACCTTTATAGCAAAAATATGCAACAATTATCAAATAGAAAACCTATGTGCATTTGGCATGAGGAGGGTTGCGTCTTGAGAAGCTCGTGTGCGCCTTGAAGCTTGGCAAGATCCCATGGCGCAGTGGTAGCAGAGGTGAAAATATTTTAAATTTATCATTTTACTTTTTAGAATTTCACAAAATAATTGAGATTAAATTATATACATACTGATTTGACATTTTTGGTAGATTGTTAATCAAGTTGCACAAGCCACGATACTTGTTATGACACGGTAGACAACCATTGGAATAGAGGCAAGAGCTTGTGTGAATTCTGGAACTTCTGTACTGGAAATGCAAATAGATGGCAATTCTTTGAATTCAACTACACAATTTGTCACATCCATCAACACATTGATTAGTTCATCAAATTGTGCCTTTGATGTTTCTATAAATTCCAGGATGAAGAGTTTGCCGAGTTACCGAAAGAATTCCATTGACTTGGCAAATGGGTTTGAAGTGTAAGCTTGGGCAAGGAGGCAAGATTTTGCATAATGTAAAACGAAAGCTCCCATTGTCACCACCAATTTTGCTTCCCAACTAACACAGTTTCATCGTCGTTTCCTCGACCCTATCCCTTGTACCATATCTGAAACATTTTTTTTTATATTATTTCAGTCTCCTTGTGTAAGACACTTTTTTGGAGGTGTAAATTGCACAGCTTTGGAGTTTGTGCAACTACGTACAATTACCAAAATTTAAGTAGTGTAAATAAATTTTAATTTTGATGTTTATCGAAATTTGGCACCAAAATAATGATGCGGTAAGTCAACACTAAGTGAAATTTACTAGCACAAGCCACACCAATAAAATCACAGACATTTGTCGCAGACGTGACACTCATTTGTACAAATTGGCAAGACAAAATTGATTTAACTTGCCATGTCATTAATTTGACACTAGATTTCGATAAATTAGAGGGAAACTGACTTACTAATACATAAATCTAAGTTCAGTAACTTCATTGACATAAATCAAAATTTAATAATCATAGACATCCAACCTCAAATCTCAATAATCATCGACCCTTTTTGGAGAAATGTATGTCGTACAAATATTTTACAATGGTCCACACAGATCCACCACTGTCAAGTGAGAAATTTCCTATATACAAGAATTACATGCTCGGATAAGTATAATATTTTTTTATTATACTGTTTTTTACCTTTTTTTTTTATCTAAGGAAAAAGATATTATAAGTTTATACTCGATTTTCATGCATTTTTACGTCGCTTTATCAAAATAAATAATTTATTGGATAAATGATCAATTTGATCATCAACTTTGCTAGTAAGATCAATTTGCGGTAAAACTAAATCTAGGAATCAATTTAGACCAAAACTAAATTAGATACTCTCTCCGTTTTTTATTATATAATGTTTAAGGTTGTTCACTAAGATCAATGAAGTATTAATTAGGTTACTAAAATAACTAATCTACCCTTAATACTTTTCTTTTAAAACTTTATTTTCCATGCAAAAAAATTCTCTTTCTTCTTAATTATTAAAACTTAATGTAACACTTTTTACATTAAATAATAAACCACTGTCATATTTTAAATAAAAGTAAATACGAGAAAACATAGTAAAAAAAAAATATTGATAATATAAAATTTTAAATAAAAAAGAACAAAGTGAAAAACCTAAAACATCGTATAATAAAAAACGGAGGGAGAATTAATTTGGATTTTGAACTTAGCATTTAAACTAAAAGTCAGCGAAATGATTACTGCTATTTTACCATGTATTGATTTGTGGTGTCATCAAATGTCACTTGGAAATAATTTAACCCTAATACTACATTAATATATCATATTGATACCCAAAAAGAATCTTACAAATCATGTTAAGATTGCTCAAATTAACCCTCTTATCCATAACCCATAATCAATTTAATCATCATTTGAATTAATTTTCTAATTTGCTAACATTAAAACGTGGGTCATATTCATCAGGAGCATGAGTTGCCTCAACTTGCTTCATCATTGATTCTTTATCAATCAATGTTAACTTGCTCCGGCCTGTCTTTATCAGTCGCGCCGTACCAGGGTCACCCCCGGTGACAGCAATTGGTACTGACATTATATCCATTAAGCTAGCTACCTAGTAATTAGGTATAGAAAGGTAAGAGTAAGCAAATAGCAATTAATATAAATATCAGCCCATAGCTATTTAAAAGTAATCACAAATGGCATTTGAAGAAAAGTAACCACAAATGGAATAAAGATTGAGGAATCAACTTCCTTGCTTCCATTCTAATCAAATTATATTTTACTTTTATCAACTCATGAATCACACTCACTTTTTTTTTTTTTTTTTTTGTTGATTATGCACCTACCTCAGTACTCTCCTAGTTAAGTATAGAATTTATTAAGATATAAATCACCTGACACAACTCTTATTTTTGTAAGTAAGTGAATGGATGGGGTATTGCCTACTCTTCAACCATTTGTCCCTTGCATTGACTCATGAAGCAGGCATTTCCCCATCCATTCACTTACTAGCACATCTTTTCCAAGAGGTTCAATTTAGATGGACTAATCAAGCTCCTCAACCATCCCTTGAACCACATCCATTACAGTGCTGTGGTTATTTCCTTCATTTTTGGTATTACTTTTACTTAGCAATTTATAGTTGGAAAAACCAAAGACAGGAGTCAAGGAACTACATGTATTAAATAAGTAAAATAGACAAACGAAAAGGAGAAACTTACACGAGTTGCAACTGCAGCCATCTTCACACTAGCTTCAACTGCAATCATTCTTGAAGCCCCTCCTTGGACTGCAATTACTCCTAAATTCTTGCAATTTTACAGTACTAATAACTTTTTTACCCTATATAGTGTATATTAGGTAAATTCCTCAAGTTCAAACATTGTCATTATTTTTGAAAACTATTATTTGTGATATTGAAAGACAGTTATGGTTATACAGTGAGGAGTGACCTTAAGATAAATTTTTTGGGTTGGGTGTTGTATTGTTGAAGGAAGAGGAACTTTTAATAAACAAAAAAAAAAAAAAATAAATACTAAAAAAATAAAACACTCTTTCTTATTAATTTGTGTTACTACACTTGATGATTACAAACTCAAAACCTTGCTCCATTTATAGAACTATGAAACAAATTATAACTACATATTAAACCTAACTAAAATGCCACATCTTCCAATTAGTTTCCACAAATTCGACCAAACTAATAACATTCACAAACCTTACCAAACTTCCTTCAAGGCATATGTGTCACATTATTCATCTTTTATTTTTTAATTGTTTTCATTAAATTAAGTTTAATTAATATTTTAACACTCTGCCTTAAACTTAATTTTCGGTAACTCTCAGCGATGCTCGCAGCTGTTTAAAGACATCATGTTTGAGTGGCTTTATGAAAATATATGCAACTTGATCTTGAGTTTTCACATACTTCAATATGATCTCCTTTTGCTCAATACATTCCCTGATGAAATGACACCTCGTATCAATATGCTTGCTTCTATCATGAAATACTGGATTCTTTGCTAGCGCTAACGATTTACTATCAATAAGAATTTCTGTTGGATCATGTTGAGCCTTATGCAATTCCTTCAGCAACCTTCTCAACCATATTTTATGACACGCACATTTTGTCGTAGCAACATATTCCACTTCACAAGTCGATAAGGTCACAATAGGTTGCTTCTTTGAACTCCAAGTAAATGTCGTATCACCTAGAAAAAAAATACAAAACCTGTGGTGCTTTTCCAATCATCCTTGTCACCGGGCTAATTACTGTCATTGTATCCAACTAATTTGAAATTATTAGACTTTGAGTAATGAAAACCAAAATTGGTTGTACCTCTCAAATACCGAAGAATTCTCTTTGCTGCATTCCGGTATGACTCCGTTGGTGCTTCCATGTATCTGCTCACCAATCCAATTGAATATAGAATGTCTGGCCTAGTACATGTCAGATACCTAAGACTTCCAATCAAACTTCAGAATATCGTGGGATCAACTTTCTCATCCTTGGTCAGTTTCAGGCTACATTCAATGGGAGTGCTGACAGAACTGCGATTCTCCATCTTGAATTTCTTTAAGATCTCCTTAGCAAAGCCATTTTAAGAAATAAAAATGTCTTCTTCGTTCTGCTTCACTTCAATACCAAGATAGTATGACATTAGGCCAATGTCAGTCATTTCAAATTCATGAGCCATTGTCTTTTTAAATTATTCAAACATTTGTGGATTGTTACCTGTGAAAATTAAATCATCCATATACAAGCAAACAATTAATATGTCTCCATTTTTTACTTTCACATATATGGAATACTCCTAGGAACATTTCACAAAACCATTTTCTCAAAAATATTTGTTAATTCGGTTATTCCAGGCTCTTGGTGCTTGCTTAAGCCTGTATAGCACCTTCTTCAGTTTTAGCACCTTATCTTCATGGCCTTTGACATTGTAACCAGGTGGTTACTGGATGTAGATTTCCTCCTTTAGATATCCGTTCAAGAAAGCTGACTTGACATCCATCTGGTGAATCTTCCAGCTGTTTTGTGTAGCAATCGAGATTACCATTCTAATAGATTCCAATCTAGCAACCAAAGCAAAAACCTCATTATAGTCAATTCCAGGTCTTTGACTGAACCCTTTCGCCACTAGCCTTTCCTTTGTGCCTTACAACTTTGCCTGCTGCATCTTTCCTGTTGGAAATGCCTTAGTCTCGAGGCATTGGTCCTTGTATTTGTACTATACATTTATTGGATTTATGTGTTGTACTCATTTGTGTCATTAATAAAGGCATCAATTCATTTATTATATCTATCTTGTGCAATATATTAAATGAAGTATCCAATGGACATATCTATATCCATGACGACTAGTGTCATGCACTTAGCAGTAAGACCATGGATAGGGTAAACGATATGACCATAAATAGATCCGTAGTCTGTTCCAGTCATGGGAATGAATGGAACAACAGACTATCATTAACCTGGTTGTATGGTGGTGTCTTACCGGTCATTGGACATGGAATGTCAACCAAGTTAATGGGTACATGCCTGGAAGCATGGTACTGGATAGATCCATTAAACGAGTAATCCACATGGTATGGTATCACAATGGATTCTCGTGTAGTACTTGTATGGATCCTTTGACCTGACCATATGATGGTGTTACATGTGAAGTCGCATACTTAGGGGTACGCTTAAAGGGCCTGTAATAGGGTGCCAAGTATGGGTGCTTTCGGGTATGTCACTGAACATGGTAATACTATGGATATGCAGAAGGGATTTGTCACTCAGTAACCAACTGAGAAGATATCACCGGCCACTTGATGAATGTGACTGATAAGAGTGTGGCCACACCCAAACGAGTTGGAACTTGTTTGTGAGCATCAGTACGTTTGGGATCAAGTTAATGTCCGGACACAAAAGAGGGTGATCAATCCATGCCTCTATGTTGGACACCGATATCAATGACATGGGATGTACAAGTTTAAACTACAGGGTTATGATATCAGTTAGACTGCCATCTCCATCTTAATTGGGGGCTGCAGTGGCTTGCTAGAGCCCAACTGCAGTCTGCAGGCCAAAGGCCCGCTGCCAACATAAAGATGGGCCCACAGGATCGTACACATAGAACGATAGAATGCAGACTTAAGGAATCACATGTATACTTGGAGTATACACAATGGAGGGAGAAGTGTGTATATATTAATTATATTATAAAGATCAATTGGATTGATCATAATAATAAAATTAATATATTCAATTGGCTCTTCATAATTAATTGGATTAATTATGATATTATTTCCTAGGTGGAAATATTCATATGTATGGGTTTACATATGATTTTATTTTGTGTAGATTTAATTTTAATTTGATGGATTAAATTAATTGTCAAACTAATTTTAATTTAAATGTAAATAATGTATTACTTGGAGTAATATATTAAATACATGGGTATATTAAAATTGGGCTTAAAATTAATTTAAACCAGAATAACTAAAATTAAACTGGGCCTAAATTAAAACATGGAAGCCCGCACAGAATGGAATGGAGCCAGCTTGGGCCTGAATTCCCCTAGGGGAATTCGGCCACCCTAGGTATAAAACCTAGGGTGAAATTTCGGCCAACAAAACCCTAGCACACCATTGGCCGAAATCTCCTCCTCTCCTCTCTTCCATTGTTTTGTTTTTCCGACGCTAGCACGGGTTGCATTCGTTAAGCGTTCGTGTACGTGAGAGTGGAGGAATTCTATTTTGAATTCTGCAGTCATCATCCATCTCTAGAAAGAGATTTTTCTGGTAAGAAATTTAATCCCTTTCTATTTAATTTTTTTTTTCAATTTCCATTTCAATTGCTCCTGGGACTGGATTTGAGGAAATCACCGCGTTCTTCCGCTTTTATCGGGTGATTTCCGGTGACAAATCCCAACAGTGGTATCAGAGCGGGCTTTTGATCCGTGGAAATTGATTAATTTGGATGAATCCCTATTTTGAAATTGGATGTTTTTGATTGGGATTCTTGGTATGGGTTTTATGATTTTTCCCATATGTTTTAATACAATGAAAATTAATATTGCATATTGGTTTATGTTGTTTTAAATTTGTTGTATTATTGTAATTCTTGGTGGATTGCTATGGATGATGAATGGTGATTTTTTTTATTTAATTCTGTTTTTTTTTTAAAAAAAAAAATCAGCCTTCCCGGGGTGCGGGGCTGCCGGCGGCTGAATCATCGCCTGCGGCCGCCACACGCGGCGGGAGGCGCGGCAGCAGCCGCTGCCGCATCCGGCTGCAGCGGGCCGGGCCCAATTTTTGGATTTTGTGGGTTTTATGTCCGGGGCCCAGTTTTGAAATTTTAATTGGTTTTAAAATTCGTGTGTTTAAATTTATGTAATTTAAATGCGCATGGTTTCTTGGATAAATTTTATTTCGTTCATGTGATATTAGTTTTGGAAATTAATATGGTTAATGGAAATTGGTTCGGGTAATTTTGGCACAATTACTCGGACGGCTGAATTGGACCCATGGTTTCCCAATTCCAGTGGGAGCAGTTGGACTGCCTGGGCTGGAGGCCCAAAGCCCGTTAAGGGTTAGAACCGTGGTGGGCCAAAATTGGCGATTTCCTAATAATGGCTTTGACATAATTTAAATGGGCTTAAATCATGCATTATGACATGCTTTTGAATTGTATGTATTGGATGCATATGAATGGTTGAATGAATGTATGATTGGATGCTATTGGGCCTTTTACGAGATGGGTTGTATTTTTCTTTTGGGTAAATACGGCCTGCGTGTCGTTTTTTCTTTTAATGTAATTTTATTTTATTTAAATTAAATATTATAAAATTTGTAAAAGAAGAAGCCCATGGAGTGGTGAGCCCAAATGGAGGTGCAAGCCCAAATTGGAGGTGCAAGCCCAGAAGGAGAAGATGGAGGCCCGCCTAATATATATTTCTAGTATAGGTTTACTAGAATAATATTAGGATGTAAAATAGGCCCATAGCAGTCCATTTTAATTTTATTTAATCATGTTTTATATTCATTTGCATGTATGTATGTATGTTCCAATAACTCATTCACCCGCTTTATGTATGTAAGCCGTTATAATTGAATCTAATAACCAAACGGAAATTACTAAGTCGCTTAAAAGTGCTTCCCTCATTCAAAACCGAATCGAAGTGGGAATAGGCCAGTTGTAGACCATGCCCTCGCAGGATACACTGGAGTATTGTCACTTTGTATTGGGTTAGAGTATGGGATACTCTAACACTTGGATGGAGGTTTTGACTTAGCGTGGGTAGTAGGATTCTCCTGGCCCTAAGCACAGATGGGTAAGTGCCAACAAGCCCATCAAACCGAGAGTCCCTAGGTTGGGATTGGACGGCGTTCCTACCTAAATAATTAAGGTATAGTTGTACCAAACCCTCGTTTGGCTATATCTTAATGAAATATGGATCTCGGCCCATGAGCCCAACAACTCGGTTTAAATTAATAACTTGATTCATTATTAATTTTACATGGGAACAACAAAGCAAAGCCTTTTATTAACACTCTCAATGTTTTTCTGTGTAGAAACACCCAAATGGCAAACACAAATACCTTATCACTGCGATCAATTCTTGAAAAGGACAAGCTTTCCGGTCCTAACTTTTTAGACTGGTCTAGGAACTTGAGGATAGTTCTAAGACAAGAGTCAAAAGAGTATGTGCTGGAAAGGCCTGTGCCGGCTGCGCCTCAGGGACGTAATCCACCGGCTGCCCAGCTGGAGGAATACGAGGCGCACGTCAAGGACAACCGGGATGTGACATGGCTTATGTTGGCTTGCATGGTCCCCGAACTACAAAAACAGTTTATGGACCATCAAGCCTATGCTATGATAACAACTCTTAATGAGATGTTTCAAGAGCAAGCTCGTCAGGAAAGGTACCTGACCAATAAGGCATTCCACTCTTGTAAGATGGGGGCCGGGACATCTGTGAGTGCACACGTGCTCAAGATGAAGGGCTATTTGGATACTTTGGCCCGTCTCGGATCGCCTATCTCTCAAGAGTTGGCGGTGGACACAATCCTCGCGTCCTTGCCGGATTCTTATGATCAGTTCATCCTTAACTATAACATGCAAGGGATGAACCGCACTGTAAGTGAGCTGCATGGGATGCTTAAGCTTACTGAGCAGTCGATCAAGAAGACTCCGCCGGTGCTGCTGGTTAACAAGGGGAATGCTCCTCTTGCTAAGGGTAAGGCCAAGGAAAAGGCCAAGGCTAAGGCCAAGAAGGCCAAAGCCAAGAAGGCCAAGGCCCAACCCAAGGCCCAGCAGAAGGCAGGTCCTGAGGACGTCTGTTTCGGGTGCAGACAGGCGGGCCATTGGAAGAGATCGTGTCCCAAGCTGATGGGAGAGCAGAGAAGGGGCCAAGGTGCGTCCTCTTCAGGTATTTATGTTATAGATATTAACCTTACTGTTTCAACATCCTGGGTATTGGATACTGGATGTGGTTCTCACATTTGTTGCAATGTGCAGGGACTTAAGAACAGAAGGTTGCTGGGGTCGGGAGAGGTGGACTTGCGGGTCGGGAATGGAGCAAGGGTTGCTGCCATAGAGATCGGCAAATACCACCTAATGATGCCCAGCGGATTGGTTTTGATTTTAAAACATTGTTACTTTGTACCTGCTATGCGCAGGAATATTATCTCTGTATCAATGTTGGATATTTCTGGATTTGATTTTACTATTATAAATGGTCGAATTTCTATATCCAGAGAGGGGTTATTTTATGGAGATGCTCTATTAAATAATGGCCTGTATGTCCTGGACTTAAATGAAACCAATCATATCTATAACATAAACACAAAAAGGGTTAAGCCTAACGAACTTAATCCAGTCTACCTATGGCATTGTCGTCTTAGCCATATAAACGAGAAGCGCATAGCTAGGCTTCACAAAGCTGGAGTCCTAGGGTCATTTCACTTGGAGTCAATTGATACATGCGAATCATGTTTAAGAGGCAAGATGACAAAGGCGCCTTTTAGCAAAAAGGCTGAAAGGGCCATCAGCTTGTTGGACCTAATACATTCAGATGTATGTGGACCTATGAGCGCAGCGACCAGAGGTAGGCATCTGTACTTCGTCACGTTCACGGATGATTTCAGCAGATATGGCTATGTCTATCTGATGAAACACAAGTCCGAGACCCTTGATAGGTTTAAGGAATTTAGGAACGAGGTATAGAATCAGCTAGGCAGGAATATCAAAGCCCTTCAGTCGGACCGAGGCGGTGAGTATATGAGCCTAGAGTTTGACTCATACTTGAGAGAGCATGGAATAGTTCTGCAGCTCACTCCTCCTGGAACACCACAATGGAATGGGGTGTCTGAACGGAGGAATAGGACTTTGTTGGACATGGTCCGCTCAATGATGAGTCAAGCATCTCTCCCAATTAGCTTCTGGGGACACGCCCTCGAGACAGCAGCTCTCATATTAAACAATACTCGGACTAAGGCAGTGGAAAAGACCCCATATCAGATATGGACGGGCAAGGAGCCCAATGTGTCTTTCCTAAGGATTTGGGGATGCGAAGCACATGTCAAGAAATTGACTAGTGGCAAGCTGGAGCCCAAAACCGATAAATGCCTGTTTGTGGGCTACCCTAGGGAAACCAAAGGGTATTACTTCTACAACCCCGCAGAGAACAAGGTGTTCGTGGCAAGGAAGGGGGTCTTTCTGGAAAAGGAGTTCCTTTCCAAGAAAGATAGTGGGAGCAACGTTGAACTCAGGGAAGTTCAAGGTCCACAAGCTCCTGAAGAGGATAACTCGGAGGCCCAGGTGGAGCTTCCACAAGTGGAAGCACCGACCCAGGCCACACAAGAACCTAGAAGGTCTGGTAGGGATCGTCGGGAACCGGAGAGGTATGGTTTCCTTGTCACCGATGATCAAACTCTTCTCATCTGGGATGAAGAAGAACCTAAAACCTACCAGGAGGCTATGGCTAGCCCACAGTCTGCGAATTGGCGTAAAGCCATGGAGGCAGAAATGCAATCTATGTACGATAATCAAGTTTGGAACTTGGTTGATCCACCTCCGGGTGCTAAGGTAATAGGTTGCAAGTGGTGCTATAAGCTGAAAGCCGACAATACCTTCAAGGGGCGTCTGGTTGCGAAAGGTTTCAGACAAGTCCATGGAATAGACTATGATGAAACTTTCTCACCAGTAGCCATGCTCAAGTCCACCAGGATACTGCTGGCCATAGCCGCATGGTATGACTATGAGGTATGGCAGATGGATGTCAAAACCGCTTTCCTTAATGGGAAGCTACTCGAGGATGTGTACATGATACAACCTGAGGGTTTTGTCGATCCTAAGTATCCGGGAAGGGTATGCAAACTTCAAAGGTCCATTTATGGACTGAAGCAAGCATCCCGTTGTTGGAATCTAAGATTCAATGAGGCTATAAAGGAATATGGCTTCATACAGAATCTGGATGAGCCTTGTGTGTATAAGAGGACTAGTGGGAGCATTGTCACATTTTTGGTACTTTATGTAGACGACATCCTACTCATTGGAAGCGACATACCTACACTGCAAGGGGTAAAGCAGTGGCTGAGTAAGTGCTTCGCAATGAAGGACTTAGGCGAAGCTGAGATGATCCTAGGGATCAGGATCTATAGGGATAGATCAAACGGCTTCTGGGCCTAAGTCAGGCTTCGTACATTGACAAAGTTCTGAAAAGATTCAACATGGACCGGGCCAAGAAAGGTTTCTTGCCAATGGGCCATGGGCTGAAACTTAGTAAGAAGAACTGTCCTAAAACAAGGGAGGACAGGGAGAACATGAAATTGGTTCCATATGCTTCGGCTATTGGATCAATCATGTACTCCATGTTATGTACGAGACCTGATGTCGCCTTTGCACTAAGTATGACGAGCCGATACCAGCAAGATCTCGGGGAGGATCACTGGAAAGCTGTCAAGGCTATCCTCAAGTACCTTAACCGGACTAAGGATAGCTTCTTGGTGTATGGTGGTCAGGAAGTGCTATCAGTTACTGGGTATACTGATGCAAGCTTCCAGACAGACCAAGATGAGTACCAATCGCAGTCAGGGTATGTATTCTTGCTGAATGGTGGTGCTATAAGCTGGAGGAGCTCAAAGCAGCCAACCATAGCGGACTCTACAACAGAAGCTGAGTACATCGCTGCGTGTGATGTAGCTAAGGAAGCTGTGTGGATGAAGAAGTTTATCACTGAGTTGGGAGTAGTGCCAACTATCTAGGACCCAGTCGATATCTTCTGTGACAACAATGGGGCCATCGCACAAGCTAAGGAGCCCCGGTCACACAAGAACACAAAGCACGTGCTCAGAAAGTTTCACCTCATACGAGAAATCGCGGAGAGAGGTGACATTGCATTGCACAGAGTGGACACCGAGGATAATGTCGCAGATCCATTGACCAAGGCGCTGGCCCAATCCAAGCACGAGGGTCATACTAGATCTATAGGGATTAGGCCCATGCCTAGTTGGAACTAGTGCAAGTGGGAGATTGTTGGAAATGCCCTAGTCCCGAGGCATTGGTCCTTGTATTTGTACTATACATTTATTGGATTTATGTGTTGTACTCATTTGTGTCATTAATAAAGGCATCAATTCATTTATTATATCTATCTTGTGCAATATATTAAATGAAGTATCCAATGGACATATCTATATCCATGACGATTAGTGTCATGCACTTAGCAGTAAGACCATGGATAGGGTAAACGATATGACCATAAATAGATCCGTAGTCTGTTCCAGTCATGGGAATGAATGGAACAACAGACTATCATTAACCTGGTTGTATGGCGGTGTCTTACCGGTCATTGGACATGGAATGTCAACCAAGTTAATGGGTACATGCCTGGAAGCATGGTACTGGATAGATCCACTAAACGAGTAATCCACATGGTATGGTATCACAATGGATTCTCGTGTAGTACTTGTATGGATCCTTTGACCTGACCATATGATGGTGTTACATGTGAAGTCGCATACTTAGGGGTACGCCTAAAGGGCCTGTAATAGGGTGCCAAGTATGGGTGCTTTCGGGTATGTCACTGAACATGGTAATACTATGGATATGCAGAAGGGATTTGTCACTCAGTAACCAACTGAGAAGATATCACCGGCCACTTGATGAATGTGACTGATAAGAGTGTGGCCACACCCAAACGAGTTGGAACTTGTTTGTGAGCATCAGTACATTCGGGATCAAGTTAATGTCCGGACACAAAAGAGGGTGATCAATCCATGCCTCTGTGTTGGACACCGATATCAATGACATGGGATGTACAAGTTTAAACTACAGGGTTATGATATCAGTTAGACTGCCATCTCCATCTTAATTGGGGGCTGCAGTGGCTTGCTAGAGCCCAACTGCAGTCTGCAGGCCAAAGGCCCGCTGCCAACATAAAGATGGGCCCACAGGATCGTACACATAGAACGATAGAATGCAGACTTAAGGAATCACATGTATACTTGGAGTATACACAATGGAGGGAGAAGTGTGTATATATTAATTATATTATAAAGATCAATTGGATTGATCATAATACTAAAATTAATATATTCAATTGGCTCTTCATAATTAATTGGATTAATTATGATATTATTTCCTAGGTGGAAATATTCATATGTATGGGTTTACATATGATTTTATTTTGTGTAGATTTAATTTTAATTTGATGGATTAAATTAATTGTCAAACTAATTTTAATTTAAATGTAAATAATGTATTACTTGGAGTAATATATTAAATACATGGGTATATTAAAATTGGGCTTGAAATTAATTTAAACCAGAATAACTAAAATTAAACTGGGCCTAAATTAAAACATGGAAGCCCGCACAGAATAGAATGGAGCCAGCTTGGGCCTGAATTCCCCTAGGGGAATTCGGCCACCCTAGGTATAAAACCTAGGGTGAAATTTCGGCCAACAAAACCCTAGCACACCATTGGCCGAAATCTCCTCCTCTCCTCTCTTCCATTGTTTTGTTTTTCCGACGCTAGCACGGGTTGCATTCGTCAAGCGTTCGCGTACGTGAGAGTGGAGGAATTCTATTTTGAATTCTGCAGTCATCATCCATCTCTAGAAAGAGATTTTTCTGGTAAGAAATTTAATCCCTTTCTATTTAATTTTTTTTCAATTTCCATTTCAATTGCTCCTGGGACTGGATTTGAGGAAATCACCGCGTTCTTCCGCTTTTATCGGGTGATTTCCGGTGACAAATCCCAACATTTCCTTCATCGAGATTTCTTATCACATTATAGAGATCTTCAACACATCTTAGCTTCTGTGGTCTCAGTCTGAGAATTTCATTCTCATCTTCTTGATCAATGGGAGATGCACTTGAAATTAGTGCATTCACCGGTGTTGTGGTTGGTGCCTCAGGATTAAAATCATTATTTTCATCCATGGCGAATGGAATAAAACTATAATTTTTCTGCTTCTCGTCATTGTTCCAGTCCCAAATTGCTTCTTCGTCGATAGTTACGTATCTGCTGATGATTGTCTTTCTTGTATCAGGATCAAACATCTTGTAACCTTTGGAAAATTCTAAGTATCTCACAAATAAATACTTCTTACTTGTATCATAGCTTTCTCCGTTCTTCATCCGGTACGTGAACATGTGCAACACTTCCAAAAAACACGAAAATGAGAGGATTGGGCTTTCTCCCACTCCATGCTTCTTGGGGTGTCATATCCTAAACACTTACAGTTGGGGATCGATTAAAGATGCACACAGCACAGTCAACAGCTTTAGCCTAAAACTCCTTTGGCAAATTCTTGCTTTTTAACATGCTTCTCACCATATCAAGCACTGTTCTATTCTTCCTTTCGACAATACCATTTTGTTAGGGAGATTTCAGAACTGATAGAAAATGACAAATACCATGCTCTTTGCAGAATCTTTTGAATTCATTGGATGTGAATTCTCCCTCTCTATCGGATCTAAAGGCTTTATTGTAGTTTCCACTTTCTTTCTCAACGAGTGCCTTGAATTTTTTGAATGCTCCAAAAACTTCTGATTTATCCTTTAAAAAATAAACCCACCTCTTTCTGCTATAATCATCAATAAAAAGCAAAAAATATTTGTTGTTACCCAAAGACATTGGAGTCATTGGTCGACAAACATCAACATGTACGGGCTCAAGCGGCGCCTTTGCTCTTGACATGGACTCCTTTGGAAAACTGGTTTTGGATTGTTTTCCAACAAGACATCCTTCACAAAGTTGATGGGTTTTATCAATAGGGGGCAAACCATGCACCATCGTCTTTTGACTTAGTAGCTTTAGCCCTCCAAAGTTGAGATTCCCAAACCTTAGATGCCAAAGCCAATAAGAATCCTTCACATAGGCGTTTAAACACTTGGCTATGTCCGTCTGATTATTGAGAGTGAACATCCTGTTCTTTGACATTAGTACACTTGCTAAAAGCTCCATTTTCTCGTTCAGCAGCAATAATTTTCAATTCGCAGTGTGAACTTGGTAATTTTTCTCCAGTAGTTGTCCCAAACTCAAAATGTTACTCTTCATGTTTGGCACATAGTAAACATTGCTGATAAATTGGTGTTCACCATTCTTTAATGGAATAAGAATGGTTCCTTTGCCTCGAATGGGGACTTTTGAGGAATCTCTAAAAACCACGCTTCTGCTGAAGGATTAGTCTAGCTCCACGAACATCTTCTTATCTCCACACATATGGTTACTT
The DNA here is from genome assembly GCA_039660915.1 of Euphorbia tirucalli. NCBI lineage: Eukaryota > Viridiplantae > Streptophyta > Magnoliopsida > Malpighiales > Euphorbiaceae > Euphorbia > Euphorbia tirucalli. Next base: position 11,839,893 of record CM077638.1, read on the forward strand.
GCTCCGTTGTCAATGTACCATATGTTGTTTTCTGAACTTTGCTCACCTTCGCAGGTTAGTAACACCGTGCTGGTTACATCCTCGTCTTGGATGTTGTTCGCTGTTTCCTCTACCTGCTTAGGCGGACTCTAGCATTCTGATGCGTAGTGGCCATATTTGGAGCAATTGTAACACTGTACATTGGACTTATCACTTCCATCATTCTACCTCCAATTTCTTCTTCCTCGTCCTAGTCCACGTCCACGACCTCTTCCTCTTATGTATTGAGTGTTTCCATCATTGTTATCACCTCTTTCGAACTGCTGATTTTTGCCACGTCCTCTTCCTCTTCTGTTTCCTTCTCGACCTCTACCACGCCCTCTTCCTGATTGACTCGTTTCTCGGCTGTTATCATTTTCCTTGAACGAAGTCTTTGTCACCAAGACTTATTCTCTTGATTCTTCCTTCTGTCTGTTTAGCCTCTCCTCGCGTGCTTGCAATGAGCCAATAATTTCATCAACGATCATTGTACTTATATCTCACGATTCTTCCAGAGCTACCACTACATAGTCAAACTTTGGTAGTAACAATCGCAGAATTTTTTCGAGAATTCTGGCTTCGTCAATTTTTTCTCCATACTGACGCATTTGATTACCAATAGATTTTACTCGTGAGAAGTAATCTGTAATTGCTTCTGTCTCCTTCATCTTCATCATCTTGAACTCACTTCTCAACATTTGTAATCAAACCTTCTGTACTTTCTCCTCACCTTGAAGAGAAACTCGTAGTATATCCCATGCCTGTTTGGAAGTAGTAGCTTCTGCCACCTTCTCAAACATAACATCATCCAATCCTTGATGAATGATACTGAGTGCATTCGAGTCACTTCTACGACTTTTATGCAGACTCTTTTTTTCTGCCTGTAACAGTCATGTATCGTCTGCTGGGACTATGTAGCCTTTTTCGACAATATCCCAGATATGTTGGGCTTCAAGAATGGCTTTCATTTTAATACACTGATTTGTGTAATTGGTTTTGGTGAGTTGAGGAAAATTGTAAGAGATACTCTTGCTATTCATTTTTCTTTGGTAGGGTCTCTCAAACACTCAATTAAAAGAATTTTTTTTTTTTTGTGAAAAAATAAAATTCTCGCTAACTCTCAGAAACGTGGCTCTGGTATCACTTTGTTGAAGGAAGAGGAACTTTTAATGAACAAAAAAATAAATACTAAGAAAATAAAACACTCTTTCTTATTAGTGTTACTACACTTGACAATTACAAACTTAAAACCTTGCTCTATTTATAGAACTATGAAACAAATTATAACCACATATTAAACCTAACTAAAATACCATATCTTCCAATTAGTTTCCACAAATTCGACCAAACTAACAACATTCACAAACCTTACCAAACTCCCTTCAAAGTATATTTGTCACATTATTCATCTTTTATTTTTTAATTGTTTTCATTAAATTAAATTTAATTAAAATTTTAACATATATACAGTCCTTAGAATTGCAACCAAAATCCTTCCCTAGCAGAAGCCTTGAGTTGTCATGAAGCTCTTAACTAAATGACAAACTTAAATTACCATAATGTTATTAAGTTCCAGTTTGGCAGGTTACGCTCAAATTGATGAAGTTGACAATTGAAGATTGCAGGGTTTTAGCTTCTCAATTAGTTTCAATCATCCAATTCCGTCCTCAAGTTTATAGCTATTTTCCAACTTAAGCACACATTTCAACAATAAAAATATCGAGTGAAATACATGGAATTGTGAAGCCAATTACATATTTCGAAGAATCTCGCTAAGTAAAACACAGTACCAAAAAAAAAAAAAAAAAAAAGGAACTTGTAAAAGCAGCCTGAATTTAATATCATCACCATCATATAATATTAAGCTACGTAATGCAACTCTGATTTCTGCACATCTATCACTTGTCTGATTTCTTTAGTGTACAATCAGAGCAAACACTAATTAATGTTGTTGATTATTTATCACAACACCTATAGGTGATGTACCTTTCCATGAGACGGCTGCACTCTGCGCATTTCATTTTTTCAGGAACCATACCAGTGGTGATGCGGAAGACGAGATGGTTACAGTGCTCAGAATGACGAAACCTTAAAAGGAGATTCTTAAGATTTCGCTTGAAACCCATCTCCTGGTGCCAATATATTGTGAAGCATTCTAGAAATACATCCCCTTTGGCTGTGATCATCTCACGATCATCATCTGTTCCGCCAGCAAAAATGGCCCATTCACCTTCACTACTATCATAGGTGAGCATTTTCATGATTTCCTTCATTATATCATCATTCTCGGGAGTTTTTCCTAGTTGACTCTTTGATCGCCACATGCTCTCAATCCTAACCCAGAAGTACCAGATAAATGTCTGGTCTACCGGGCAATCACACAGTCCCTCTTCATTTATTCTAGAAATGTTGTCCCTCACCCTTTGATTTGGGTTGCTTCTTCCCACATAAACCATTGCTAATTTGATTTTCTGTGCTTCTGCTACTCGCCGGACACTTTTCGTGAATTTCCGAATCCACTCCAAGTCCTCACCTCCATAAAGGCAAACGTATCTTCCTTCCTGTACCTAATTAATGACGAGGCAAACAATATTCAGATTGGATGGTCCAAGAGAATTAGCTAGTCAAGTTTCTGCTAATTATTTACAAATGGGTTGAAAATTGAATGCACATTCGGTCATCAAGCTCTGACCACAAGTGTCAAAAATGTCCTATCAAAGTCATAAACTTACACATACAGGCCAGCATCAGGCCACAAATAGACCACTATCAACTATGTCAATCTTAAAATCAACTTAAAACAATTGAAGATCAGACAATCCAAAATATTGGAGAATAAGTTTGAGTTGGGTTTGGTTTGGTTTTAAGTTGATACTGTTGGATAAGCCCCTTTTGTCCTAGTGGCTGACTGATGGACAAGATCACATTCTTGTTAGTTTTGCCTAGCTCGTATGAGATGACTTGTTTTACTGACCAGAATGTGAAATTTATGCCAAATGACAGTGCAATGAAAAAATTGTGAATATTCTAGCACAAATTAATTTTTTGTGGCCGTAGTGTCAAACAATTTCACAACTGTCAGCGTATTTAACCCATTTATAAATACATGAAAAAGTAGAAAAGTACCCAATTGTATGGATCACCATTCAACAAGAACTCAACTCCCCAATGCTCAGTCTGCCACTTATGTTCCTCCGTTGAAGTGGTGAAAGGTGAGGCTTCAATGCTCCAAATCCACATCATATGGAGTGCATTTGGACATGTAACATGTCCTTGTTGATCTAGCACAACAAGGAGAGTCTTTTGGTCGAAACGCAAAACCTTCTTTATGAACTTGACAGCTGTCTCATTAATCATTGAAGGGTTCAGAACAGAGAACCAGGGCATATCCACCTGCAGACTCTCGAATTTCTTTTGTTCGTTCTCATTACGCAGAATAGCTGGGTCTACTATTGGGATCCACACAATCTCATACTGCCTTTCCATTCGTTTTGTCGCTGGTCGTGATGTTGAAGGGGGATCTCTCATAATTGCTTCAAGCATGGCAATGTCTTCGTCTAAGATGTCAAGATCTGATACCAGCAATAGCAATTCTTTTGATCTGACAAAATCAATTTTAACCTGTTTTTTAAACGGGAATTAGATTAGTATTGGATAAATAAGGGTAACAAAAATAACAATGAAAGGAATGTTGAACTCAAACCCTCTTTTTTGTGACTCCATCAAACAGCAGTGGCTCTGAATAATCAGTTGCCGAAATCAGTGACTTGAGAATCCTTGTGTGGTCAATGCGATGAAGCGTCTTAAATTTTTGCAGAAATTCCTCATAGGATTTCCTGTGTTTTATCCCATCTGCATTATGTTAAAAGTTGATTCGATCATTCAATTGGGTATGTAATGCCTGAAAATGATCAACTGAAGCGATCAGCCTCACCGCTGTAGCTGTCAAGCAGTTTGAGGTTTTGCTCAAGTGCAGGAATGAAATCTTCTCTTGCTGAAATATTGTGCCGCCACTCAGTAAAATGAATTAAGCTATTTAAGATCACCTTTCCTTCCGCCATTGTCATTAAGACCGATTCACGATCTCTATCCCAAGTGAAAAAAGCAGCCCATCCCCCTTCACTAGCATCCAAATAAAGCAGTGAATTGATTTCCTGAATAATGGGATCCTCATAAATAGTTTTGCCTAACAGCATCCTAGAATGTAGCAGGTTTGTAATTCTCGTCCAGAAATGCCGCTGCTGCCTTTCATCCATTACGCAACTGAGTCTTCCTTTTTGTATAGTATCAATGTTTGTTTTCACTTGACGGCTCAATTTACTCTTCCCCACATAAACCATCCTCGATGAAAGAGGCACTGCTTCAGCTACAGAAGGTGTTCTGGCTGTGAACATCTTGATCCATCCCATGTCCTCTCCTCCATAGAGGCATACACAATCATTTCCCTTCTCTATCTGATTCTATAAGAAAATGAATATTTATATATAAGAAACTAATCACCAAGTTTACTTACCAGCATTACTTCTCATTGGATTATTAAATATGTTTTGTATTTTTATTAATCCATTACAACCACTTAATTTTCATTTAGTTTGGAGTCAAATATGCATACGGTTATCCAACTAATTTGAATGTTTTAATAAAAACACATAATATCAACTTTCCCCAGAAAATGTCATTAAAATAATAAATTACCCATTCCAACCCAGAAGACTCCAGAGAATTGGGCTCAACACAAACTTTGTCAAAATAACAAAACTGTCATGTCATCTATAGGTCAATCATGTCAAATAATATTTCTAGAGCAGAAAAACGTTTTCATCTAATTATATAGTATCTTTCAATAGTATCAAATTTAATGATGGTCTCTTTCCAGCCTATGATTAATTGGAATATGATGCTTATGAGTTTGATGGCACTACAGTAGAAGCATTTTGAGTTTTCCTGTACAAATTAATTTTCAACTACTCTACTGAATTATTTTCATAAGTTTGATGACCATTTATGCATTTAACCCGTCTAGATTAGGCATATATAGAGTTCTAAAATAAATATAAATGCTTTATTTCAAAATGCATATAATAATATGCCTCACCAAATTTTGAAATTGTGGAAAGATGTCACCCCCTAGCAAGTCAAGGTCAAAAATCTTGTCTTTCCATAGAGCTTCCTCCTGAGCAGAGGTGAAGGGGTAAGCCAGATTCTTCCAAATATGAATCATAGGAAATGCATTTGGAGAGGCAACCTGCCCTTGAGGATCAATCACCACAATGATAGGCTGATTTTCAAAATACCATTCCTCCTTGGCTAATTTGATCACTTCTTTAGCAATCAATGAAGGACTGTGCACTGTGTACCACTGCATAGCTTCCCTTTTCAACTTGAACTTTTCTTCAATATTCTGCTCTGACCCCTGTTCAACAATGGGTATCCATACTGTCTCAAACTCACGCTCAGTTGCCTGTGTTTTACGGTCCCTGGATTTACTGTATATCTCTTTCACAGACTCAATAACTTCCTCAGGGATATCTACATCTGATATCAGCAAAAGAACCACTTTTTTTCTCAAGACATCCAGCGTTACATGTTCCTTAATTGGGAACATTATAAACAAAAACAACATTAGTTTCAATCCGAATACTTTGCTATTAACATTTCAGGAAGGAAAAGAAAAAAAAAAAAAAAAAAAAGCGAGAAGCTACCTTTTTCTTGCAATCATAAAGAAGTGGCTGTTGATCATCCTTGTAATAAATAAGTGCCCTGAGAATAATCATATTTTCAACTTGGGGGGTATTAAGAAGCTCCTTAATGCTATCAAGACGTTTTTTCATCCTTGCTTTCTCTGCATATAATAATATCATCAATCAGTCACCTGGTTTTTTTAGTTTTCACCGTCCAATTGAATCAGAAAACCTCAATCAATCAACTCTACACTATGTATATACGTTCTTTCATTCATTTAGTCAAGTACCTAGACCGGCTAATTACCTAAATTTGGTTGGCATAAGTCAGCCTGTTTCTCGAGTTCGTCTTTCTTACTGTTGAGTTTCTCTGTCAAGAACCTCAGTTCTTCCTTCTCCGCTCTTGATATTACATAGCTGAATTTAACAAAAAAAAAAAAATTCAAAACAACAAATCCTCATATATTAATTAAACATCTGGAAAGGGCAATTTAAAAATGACATCAAATATAATTTTACTTACTTGAAACCCAAGCTGGTAAGGCTGGTAATTTGAGAAGCAGAAGCCAAAACACTCCTGATAATCCAATAAATGGTGGTTGGGATAATTTCCTTTAAGCCATAAGAATATTCGACCACAATGGAAGCATTAGCAATTTGGTCCCCCAGTTCCTGGAATCGAAAGATACAGCGGGTTGCATCCATCATTGCCAAGACCAGATCATTAACTGCTTCCAAGGGAGGAGCAGGGAAGCCTGCCGGCTTGTAAGTATAAGCAACTTGTTTCAGCATTGATATGGACTTGGCAAGTTGGTTTGATGAGTAGATGAGGGCAAGGTGCCAGCATTCCCCATAGTTCAAAGCAAAAGCTGTTAATGTCAGTATCAATTTAGCTTCCCATGGATACTCCTTCAGTTTCCTCAATATCCACCTTATTGTGTCGTCTGAATCTCCTTTGCTCGAAGTGTTGTATGCTATCTGCAAATTCATAGATTCATATGATATTCTTCTAACTCTTTCCAAGCATATTTCGTATCTAATGTTGCGTACATATATTTTACTTTCTAAAGTGTAAATAAATTTATCAACCCAAACCGAAATAAATAAGATTTGCTGATGACAACCTTGTAGGCAATGTGATCCATTATATGGGATAATTTCTCACGCAAAAGAATAACTTCTTCTTTGTGGGTCTCATCTTCCATGTATGCTCTAGTATCCTGCACATAGGTTGAAATTTAATATATCTGAAACGTTACCAGGAAAATATTCAGCATATAATAAGCAATACCATGACACTGCTATTAATATTCTGGATTGCACGATTGAGGATGTCCTCCACTAGATGGAAAAGAGGTTTGACATCAACCTTTTTTTCTGAAATAGTAGGATCCTTGACAAATTCGTCTAGGAATCGATCTTCGTCAAGATTTCTTGCAGAATGTTGCTGGCTACGCTTCTTTTCCCGTAATGCTTTTAATATATCTTCTTGTTTCATTCTTATACAATGGCAAAGCAAAAAAGGGTAGCAATCTTCAAGTGATAGTATTTGAATGTGGAATGATAACTATAAATCCCTGCAATATGGGAAATATATTTTTGTGTGTTCATATATGAAGATGGGAATAACTCCTTTTCTTGAGCTGTAATTAAGCTCTTTAAGATAACAAAAATTAAAACTTAAAGGATGAAGCCTCGGAAACTTACTTTGATCACTTTACTCCAGCTTATTGTGTACTTTGATCTTAATTTATTAAAGTTTTGGAATATACTGAGGTTCCATGAATAAAGGAGAAACGTAAAATTAAAGACGAGCAGAATTGATTCAATAAACATGTCTCATGTGCATGTGTATGGTATTCTGTACTCTAGCATAGTACTTCAGCAAATAATGTGTTTTATCTATTTATTTATGAAGCTAAAAGAATATGATCAATCATATTTGCTTAACATTCATTTGAAATGAAATATTACGATTTAATTAAAAAAAAAATTAAATTTTGTGAGGTAAATTATTATTTATTAACAAAATTCCAATTATTTGTTTTGAATTAAACAACTTACATTATATAATACTTGAACATGAAAAAATACTAATGAACCTACAGTCTTAATTATCTGCAATTACATACAAATATATATAATTGGGAACCTGTCTCAAAACATGATGTTTGTTACAAACAGAGAATTACAATGACTTCAAAGCGTGTATCAATGCCACTTTCCTAAAGGAATTATTTGCCCTCTATACTGCACGAGTTCAGCAAATACCTTCAGGATACGATGAAGAACCTGCTTGCACTTGCAGAAGTGAAAGCAGAAAACGAAACAGTTTTTGGTGGTTTTCAATTTCGAGTTGTCTGTTATATTTTCCTCTGCTGCTTTTATCCTCCAGAGAAACCACCAGAGGAAGTGGTCAAAGTGGGTTAGTGGCTGGAGAGAATAAACTGCCAACTACTCCACTTCCTCCAGAAAATGGCAAAATAAAATATCTGCGTTGATGACGTGGCATGTGTGCCACGTGTACATCCTAGTTGGCCACTGCCACGTGCACGTGCCACGTGTCCAAGTGCCAAGTGCGCCTATAAAAGCGCCTAAAATGCGCCATATGCGCCGCGCACGCGCGCGCGCATGCCGTGCACTTGGGCATAGCTTTTCTAAGCTATTTTGACTTATTGAAAAGTCATATAGTATATAAATACTTTTTACTTGGCTCAACTAAGCAATGTGGGATAAGACATTTATTTTGAAAATGTCCAACAATCCCCCGCCATTTTCAAAATGTTTAATACAGATCAACGATCCAAGAACAACTCAAACATTATATGCATAAATAATGGTATCTTGCGATTTGAACCACTAAATTGTGAATAGTTCATTATATCATATCAGAATTACATGGTAGATAAACTTTGAACCAAAAATTCAAATTGATATGTATTACAAACAGTTCACGCATATAACAAACACCAGCAACTAGCTTTACATATCTGACACTTTCAACATAGGCCTTGTGTCCCGTATCATTCATGAATGTTTCCAGAACCAAGCCCTTTAGCTCCTTGAAGCGGCCGCACTTCACATTCACATAGGTGGTCTCCACTCTGGTGCCCCCGCATTTTCAGCACCTATTGAAGACCATTAAGAGCTTAGCTCAACCTCCTCACTTAACACGCGGGTACCAAGCACTAGTAACATTGGGATGGCAAATAGAATGTAGTGCTTACAATCACACTAATAACGTACTTTGACTGCATTGAACTCAAGACTTAACGTAATGTTAAGCGTCGAGTCGAGTTTCCATTATTGGTGATTTTAATGCATGGGCTTGAGGCCCATCCCCCTTGATGTCTTGTTCACCATGTCTCTTGGCAACCCCTTTGTGAAAGGATCTGCCAAATTCTGACTAGATCGTACATAGTCAATTGTGATAGCTCCATTTGTTATTAATTCTCTAACACAACTGTGTCTCAATCCAATGTGCCTAGATTGACCATTGTACACTTGACTATAAGCCCGTGCCAATGTGGCCTCATTATCACAATGGATAGAAATAGGAGCTACTGGTTGAGGCCATAATGGTATCTCGTGCAATAATTCACGTAGCCATTCAGCTTCTTTTGAGGCTGATGCTAACGCAATAAACTCTGATTCCATGGTAGAACCAGCTATTAGAGTCTGCTTCCTTGAAGCCCACGAGATTGCACCACCACCAAGTGTGAAAATCCACCCACTTGTAGATGCATAGTCTTGATCTTTCTCCTTCCAACTTGCATCTGAAAACCCTTCTAAAACTGAAGGATATCCACTATAGCATAGGCCATAGTTGATCGTTTTCTTCAAGTACTTTAAAACTCTTCGAATTGCAAACCAGTGCATCCCACTTGGATTGCTCGTGAATCTGCTCAACTTGCCTATAGCCAAGGCAATGTCTGGCCTAGTGCATGTCATTGCATACATTAAACATCCAATTAATCTGGAATACTCCAGTTGTGAGACTGGATTGCTAGTATTTTTCACTAGCTTCATACTTGGATCCAGTGGAGTAGATACAGGGGCACAATCAAAATGATTGAATCTCTTGAGTACTTTCTCAATATAATGAGATTGAGTAAGAGCAATACTCTCACTGTCTCTTACAATTTGAATCCCGAGGATGACATCAGCTTGCCCCATATCTTTCATTTCAAATTTACTTGAAAGGAAACTTTTGGTCAACTGAACTTGTTCTAAGTCCGTTCCAAAAATAAGCATATCATCCACGTACAGACAGATAATGACACCATTTCCTTTTCCATCAAACTTGCTATACACACACTTATCAGATTCATTTATCTTGAATCCATAAGCAAGTACAACCTGGTCAAATTTTTGGTGCCACTGTTTTGGTGCTTGCTTCAATCCATATAAAGATTTCCGAAGTTTACACACTTTATTTTCTTGACCAGGCACAACGAACCCTTCAGGTTGTTCCAGGTAAATTTCCTCATCCAATTCTCCATTTAGAAATGCAGTTTTCACGTCCATTTGGTGGATGACCAGCTTGTGTATAGCTGCAATTGCTATAAGCAATCTTATTGTAGCAATCCTAGCTACTGGTGAATAGGTATCAAAATAGTCTATTCCATGCTTTTGGGGAAAGCCCTTAGCAACCAACCTGACTTTGTGTTTTTCAACTGATCCGTCAGGTCTTCTTTTCCTTCTAAAAAGGAATTTACATTTAATGGGTTTGCATCCAGGAGGTAGATCAGCTAGCTCCCAAGTATTATTCCCCATTATTGAATCCATCTCATCATTCAATGCCTCTTTCCAGAAAGCTGCATCTCGATCTTTCATTGCTTCCTCAAATGTTTGAGGATCAGCTTCCGTATTAAAACAATACGGAATTTGTCTAATCACTGCTTCTCTACTTCCTTCAACTAAGAAGGTAAAGAAGTCAGAACCAAAGGACTTAACCTTCCGAGCTCTTTTGCTCCTTCGAAGTTCAGGAACTTCTACTATCTCTTTGTCATTTTCATTTTCCATGACCTCTTTCCCTTTTTGGTTTTCTTCAGGGATATTTTTAGGTACAAATTTAAACCTATTCTCATCAAAAATTGCATCCCTTGATTCAATCACAGTATTTACTGACATTGAATCATTTGGCTCGATTACCATAAATCGATACGCCTTACTATGTTGTGCATATCCAATAAATATGCACTCCACTCCCCTTTCACCTAATTTTCTCTTTTTAGGTTCAGGTACTTTAACCACTGCTCTACAGCCCCAAACTCTTAAATAACTAAGATTTGGTTTTCGCTTATTCCAAAGCTCGTATGGAGTGACTTTATTCCTTTTCTGTGGAACACGGTTTAAAATATGGCAAGCAGTCAGCAATGCCTCACCCTAAAAACCACTACTCAAACCTGAGTTTGATAGTAAAGCATTAACCATTTCGGTTAAAACACGGTTTTTCCTTTCTGCCTCACCATTTTGTTGTGGTGTATAGGGAGCTGTAGTCTCATGGACTATACCGGTTGTCTCAAAGTACTTAGGGTCATAGTACTCTCCTCCCCTATCAGACCTTAAACATTTTATAAAGGTCTCACACTGCAACTCAGTTTCTGCCTTATATGCCCGAAACTTTACCATTGCTTCATCTTTTGAATGCAACAAGTACACATAACAAAATTTGCTATAATCATCAATAAATGTAACAAAAAATTTCTTTCCTCCTATTGATGGTGTACTATGCATGTCACAAACATCAGAATGAACTAAATCAAGCAATTTCGAATTTCTTTCAACTTTAGGAAATGGGTTTCTTGTTATTTTCGTTTTCATGCATGTGTTGCATTTTCCTTCACTTTTATCAAAATAAGGCAACAATTCCAGATTAACCATATCATACAATTTTCTAAAATTAATATGACCTAATCTATGGTGCCATAAAGAAGAAGAACACTCAACAATATAAACAGAAACGACATTCTTATTAGAGATTGCAATTGCATTCAGCTTAAACATTCCCTCACAAGCATAACCCTTTCCCACAAACATACCACCCTTTGACAGCACAAATTTGTCAGCCTCAAACACAAGCCTAAAGCCAAACTTATTCAGCAAACTACCCGACACAAGATTCTTCCTCACATCTGGTACATAAAATACATTAGTTAAAGTTACAATTTTTCCAGAAGTGAACTTCAGTTCTACACTACCAACACCTTTAACTGGAACAGTAGCAGCATTTCCCATGTACAAGACAGTGTTTTCATCTACTGCCTCCATGGTCTTGAAGAACCTCTTGTTCTTGCAAACATGTCGAGTAGCACCAGAATCAATCCACCAAGCTATGTCATCTTCCATCATGTTGATTTCAGAAATTACAGCAATGAGATTGTCATCATCATTTCCTGCATTATAAGCAGCATTGGAGGAAACAGCCTGCTTTCCTTTCTTTTTCTTCCAGAAATGACAATCTGACTTGTAGTGGCCATCTTTACCACAAAACCAGCAACTGACTTTTTGCTTCTTTTGATTCTGCTTTTGGTTCCTTGGCTTTCCAGAACCACCAGCCTTGTTGAAAGGCCTCTTGTGTGAGTGACTTTTGGGCTGTCCAGCCTCCACCACATGCACCTTTGAAAATTCCTGAGCAATCTGCTCCTTTTCATTTTCCTGCATGCGACATTCCTCTTCTATACGAAGATGGTTAGCAAGTTCATCAAGAGATATATCCTCTTTTTTGTGCTTTAGAGTTCGTTTGAACTCTCTCCAGGAGGGTGGCAGTTTGTCAATAATAGAAGACACAATAATTGTTTCATCCATGTTCAGATTATGTTGAGTGAAATGATTAAGGATCCTTTCCAGTTCACGAAATTGTTCCATTACAGGTCTACCATCAACCATTTTAAAGTTATTAAAGTTAGAGACAAGAAATTTCTTATTGGTTGCATCCTCCTTCATGTACCTTGCCTCCAGTCATTCATCGCGTTCAGAATATGCCCCCTGCAAGTTAAGTCATCAGTTTCCCATTTCTGTCTCTTCCTGATTTGATCTACAGTCTCGTTGTCAGCCTCTTCTGGCTTTGGTGTGTTAAGAACATACACCAATTGGAGTGAAGCCAGTAAGAACTGAACCCTTTTCTGCCACCTTAGAAAATTCCCTCCATCAAATCGATCCAGTTTGTTGATATTCGTAGCCATTTCCTTGATTGAAGCCATTGTCGCAAAAAATAATTCCTTTAGATTGTTACAAACAGAGAATTACAATGACTTCAAAGCGTGTATCAATGCCACTTTCCTAAAGGAATTATTTGCCCTCTATACTGCACGAGTTCAGCAAATACCTTCAGGATACGATGAAGAACCTGCTTGCACTTGCAGAAGTGAAAGCAGAAAACGAAACAGTTTTTGGTGGTTTTCAATTTCGAGTTGTCTGTTATATTTTCCTCTGCTGCTTTTATCCTCCAGAGAAACCACCAGAGTAAGTGGTCAAAGTGGGTTAGTGGCTGGAGAGAATAAACTGCCAACTACTCCACTTCCTCCAGAAAATGGCAAAATAAAATATCTGCGTTGATGACGTGGCATGTGTGCCACGTGTACATCCTAGTTGGCCACTGCCACGTGGCACGTGGCATGTGTCCAAGTGCCAAGTGCGCCTATAAAAGCGCCTAAAATGCACCATATGCGCCGCGCTCGCGCGTGCGGTGCACTTGGGCATAGCTTTTCTAAGCTATTTTGACTTATTGAAAAGTCATATAGTATATAAATACTTTTTACTTGGCTCAACTAAGCAATGTGGGATAAGACATTTATTTTGAAAATGTCCAACAATGTTCTGGTATTAAAATTTCTTGATCCACCTTAATGTGTCTCTGAAGCCCATATCTTCAGCAAAAAAAAAAAAAGGGTGTGACTTCCCAGAAAATAGCTTCTAGCCCCAAAAGACCTCCTAGCATCAGCCCCCTAACAACACATACTCGACGCCGAAACATGAGACATGGCAATGATAATAAGAATAAGTGAATACAAGTATAATCCCGCATAGAATAAATACAAGTACATACTAGATCCTATAAACCTTTATGTTTCTTAGAGCTGTAATTCTTATAGTTAAACTAAAAATCTACAAATTCAAGTGCCAAGTTAACTCAAGTTCAACTAATCGATCAACCAATTTCGGATGAAGCTAGGACTTCTTCGGGTTTCACTTGAACACTTTTTTTTTTTTTTTTTTTTCTTTTTGAGAAAGGGTTTCACTTAACTTAAACTCATGCAATTAAACTATCTCCTCCAATAAGTAAGTGAACTTCCTTTGTTTAGTTAATAACTTCAATCAAGAATATCAACCCTATTGTCAAGCCAGTCCCTCAAATTATTCAATTCATTTTAGAGTACTAAGACCTAAAGATGCATGAAGAAGATGGAAAAACTTGATTAGAAAAATCAAACAACCAAACTAAAAATATGGGAAATTGTCATCATTACCCTGTTCTAAAGATTTTTTCTTGGTGTACGCTGTTTCCTTTTCATAATTACATCTTTTTGTTTTCTTTCTTCCATCTTTACGTCTTTCTTCTTCTTTCTCCCATCTTTACGCATTTCTTCTTCTTTTTCTCTTCACTATTTTTTTCTTCTTCAAACCTTCGCTCAAGTTTTCCTCAACTAAACCCTTATTCATCCTCAACATCTTCGAACTTTTTGTTTCTGTTTCTGCTTTCGATTTTTGTATTTTCATTCCATTCTTCTCAGTCAAATCTCTTCAACTCTTCTCAACGATTTCGATTATTCAATGTCCATGGTTTATCGATCCTTTGAAATCGTGTTGGTTTCCATTTGACGTATTTGGTCTATCCATTTGGAGGGAAAAAAAAACCCTAATTTTGAGGTAATTTTTTGTATTTGACAATAACATTGAGAGCTTAATACTGTTTATCATTACATTGAAGATGAGGAATTTTTATAGGTTAGAAGAGAAAAGATCAGCGAGCGGATGAGATTGCTACAAGAACTTGTTCCAGGATGGAATAAGGCACAAGTCATCTTTTGAAAAAACAAAAAATGAATACACTTTTTTCCATTGAGAAAAATTAAAATGGATGCTGGTTAAGTGTTGATTATATGTTTTAGATTACTGGGAAGGCAGTAATGCTTGACGAAATCATCAACTATGTCCAATCATTGCAACAGCAGGTCGAGGTATGCTGTTATGTGTCTTAACTCATTTATTTTGGCAATAAGATCATCAATGTTAGTGGAGGTCAACTCCAAATTATCACATTTCATTACGTTTAAGGAGATTTTGCTCGAGTAAAACAGATAGGTTTTGAGAATTTGAACAAATAGACAGTTAATCCAAATTTCTGGAATCCTTTTTGAATTCACTAAGATCACATTTATAACGAAAAGATGGTAATCTATTTATTCCAGTTATCATTGCAATCACACAGCTAACCAAATGAAATAGCAATCAATTTCAGTGTCAGTGTTATAATCATATTGACGCATATGACAGATAATTGTTCGTTATCGCTTAATCGCTTAAGGACTCAGCAAGACTGAGTTTAGTTATACAAGGAAGGAAAACTAAACTCGGTACTTATGTGAGCTAATTTCTATCTAAGTCATATAATCTGAACTTTGATAGCTAACATAGCTGAATTTTGTACACTTGATGTAGCTGCATATTCACTTCCGAACGAACAGAGATGAATAATCATAATTTATTCTCTAAAAACATGGTTTCTTAAACTACACAAAATCAGAGATTGTGAAACAACGTATATCCTATGCATATGCATATGGGATTCTCAATATTACCAAATCAATCGTCGGTTTGAAATGATCAAGGATTCAATGATGCATAATACTTGTTTTCCTCTGTTGCATTTTTTGTCGATGAAACTTGCCACTGTGAATCCCAAACTGAACATTGATATCGACAGGATTCTATCCAAAGATGTAAACTAAGGTTCATATGTGGTAAAATAATTGAGTTAGTCCTATTTGTTGGTTATTTTAGAAAGAATGCTCTAAGGATGATTTAAGATTTCTATAATAATGAACAAATGAGCAAGAATTCATGGAGTGAACATAAATTGAAATATTGCAAAAACTTACATTAGTTTCACTCTAATAAAACAAAACTCTTCAAAAACTTAAAAAAGGCTAGGAAATAACTAAATAACCATAAAAGTAGCATACATATTGCCACTAACACACACCATTAACACACTAATAAAGCCACTAACACTACTTACTATTTGCTCCTAACACCACTAAATAACTACTAACCATTTGCAATTAGTGAACCTTGAAATTAGGAGCACTTCTAAAAAACTAAGTTGCAACATTTTACGTATTTTCAACACTCCTCCTTGTCTAAAATGTTGCAAACAAAAAATTAATTGAGAATCAAAGGAGCACTTCTCTCTAATTTGATGATGCACTTCTCACCGAATCAACTTGTTGATGCACATCTCACCAACCTTCAACTATTGGAGTTCTTCTCTCCATAAAACTTTTCATGGTGCACTTCTCACCATCTAATCAAAAAAGTGTTTCTTCTTCTTCAACAATTTCTGCTGGTTTTGCAGCTTCCTCTTGTTTTTGCATTCTGCAATACTTTTGTATGTGACCAAATCTTTTGCTTTTGAACCATTTATACTTCTCCTTGTGCAAGCATCATACTTTCTCACAAAAAATATATATTTAATCTCTCAAGTGTTTATTTTGTAGCCCATCCTTACATGCCCTTAAGACCCTTAATGCTCTGATACCGATTTGTCGGTTATTTTAGAAAGAATGCTCTAAGGATAATTTAAGATTTCAGTAATAATAAACAAAGGAGTAAGAATAAAAGGAGTGAACATAAATTGAAATACTGCAAAACTTACATTAGTTTCACTCTAATAAAACAGAACTCTTCAAAAACTTAAAAAGGCTAGGAAATAACTAAATGACCATAAAAGTAGCACACATGTTGCCACTAACACACACCATTAACACACTAACAAAGCCACTAACACTACTTACTATTTGCCACTAACACCATTAAATAGCCACTAACCATTTGCAATTAGTGAACCTTAAAATTAGGAACACTTCTAAAAAACTAAGTTGCAACATTTTAGGTATTTTCAACACTATTCTATCATGTTTCTTCAAGTGAACAATATGCTTTCTGTCTCTCTTTGTCTTGTAATCTAGATCCTTCATTCAAGAGGTGGCAATACTGTTATAATGGGATTGAGTCCGGGGATGAGTGTTCACCCTTATTTGCATGGATTCTTCCCAACAAGCATACTGGTAATTCCAAATTCAAATCCACAATTTCCACCTCTGCCTCATGCAAGTGAAGAGTATTAACCTTGATGCTAGCCACTCTAGGATTTTGGTTGTTGAAAACTAGCACTTAGCATTCTTTTTGTGCATACAGAATGTAATCGAAAACCATCTCCATAATCTGTTACAAATGGGATTTGATTCCAGTTCAGCTATCGACAATTTGGGACCAAATGGTAACAGAATCATGAACTTTGCATATATTATTTTGAATTAAAAACTTATATATTGCATTGATTTCTTATATTGAATTGTCTTACTTGTGGTAGGGCGGTTGAAACCGGAGCTCTAAGATGTGTACGGATGAAAGAAAAAGGATATAATTTCATAGAGCTGTAATTTTGAATGGTGCTTCTTAATTTTTCTCTTTCAGATCAATCCTCTTTTGCTATGATTCTGCTGGTCTTTTTTGCTACTAAATTTCAAACCTGCTCTTGGTTATAGGGTTGTTGCATCCTTTGTCTTAGCAATGTATCCATACATATGTATTTTATTATTGAGACTGCACTTTGGGAATATATTTTAGGACTGCAATTTTGGGACTGCATCTGCACTTTAGGACTGCATTTCAATTTTGGTACTTCATCTACACTTTAGGATTGCAATTTTGGCACTGCATCTGCACTTTATGACTGCATTTCAATTTTGGGACTGCATATGCGCTTTAGGACTGCAATTTTCGGACTATTACATTTTTGATATACTATTATTACATTGATTATACCTTAGTTATACCTTAATTATACCTCACTTATACCTTAATATACACTATTACATTGATTATACCTTAGTTACATCTTAATTATACCTTACTTATATCTTACTTATACCTTAAGATACAGTATTACTTGATTATACCTTACTTATACCTTAAGATACATTATTACATTGATTATACCTTAATTATACCTTAAGATACACTATTACAGTGATTATACCTTAGTTATACCTTAAGATACACTATTACATTAATTATACTTTAGTTATACCTCAATTATACCTTACTTATACCTTAAGATACACTATTACATTGATCATACCTTAGTTATACATTAATTATACCTTAAGATACATTATTACATTGATTTATACCTTAGATATACCTTAAAATACATTATTACATTGATTATACCTTAGTTATACATTAATTATACCTTAAGATACACTATTACAGTGATTATACCTTAATTATACCTTAAGATAAACTATTACAGTGATTATACCTTAGTTATACCTTACGATACACTATTACATTGATTATACCTTAGTTATACCTTAAGATACACTATTGTAGTGATTATACCTTAGTTATACCTTAAGATACACAATTACATTGATTATACCTTAGTTGTACCTTAATTATACCTTAAGATACACTATGACAGTAATTATACCTTACTTAGACCTTAATTATACCTTAGTTATACCTTAAGATAAACTATTACAATGATTATACCTTAGTTATACCTTAAGATACACACTATTACATTGATTATACCTTAGTTATACCTTAAGATATAGTATTTATTGAATATACCTTAATTAGGTATGCATTTCAATTTTAGGACTACATATACACTTTAGGACTGCAATTTTGGGACTGCATTTGCACTTTATGACTGCATTTCGATTTTGGGACTGCTCTGCACTTTAGGACTGCATTTAAATCTTGGGACTGCATCTGCACTTTAAAACTGCATTTTAGGACTGCAATTTTGGGACTGCATCTACACTTTAGGACTGCATTTCAATTTTGGGACTGCATTTGCACTTTATGACTGTATTTCAGTGTTGGAACTGCATCTGCACTCTAAAACTGCATTTTAGGACTTCAATTTTGAAACTGCATCTATACTTTAGGACTGCATTTCAATTTGGGGATTGCATCTGCACTTTAGGACTGCATTTTAGGACTGCAATTTTGGAACTGCATCTATACTATAGGACTGCATTTCAATTTTGGGAGTGCATCTGTACTTTAGGACTGCATTTTAGGACTGCAATTTTGGGACTGCATCTGCACTTTAGGACTGCAATATTGGGACTGCTTTTGCATTTTAGGACTGCAATTTTGGGACTGCATCTGCACTTTAGGACTGTAATTTTGGGACTACATTTGCACTTTAGGACTGCAACTTTTGGGACTACTTTTGCATTTTAGGACTACAATTTTGGGACTGCTTTTGCATTTTAGGACTGCAATTTTGGGACTGCATCTGTACTTTAGAACTGTAATTTTGGGACTGTATCTGCACTTTAGGAGTGCATTTTATGATTGCATTGTTTATACGCTGTTTATATATACTTCTTATACACTATTATACACTGTTTATACATTGTTTATACACTTCTTATACATTGTTTTACATTTTTATACACTTCTTATATATTGTTATACATTATTTATACACTGTTTATACACTTCATATACACTGTTTATACATTGTTTATACACTTCTTATTCATTGTTATACACTTCTTATATATTAATATACATTATTTATATATTGTTTATACACTATTTATACATTATTTATACACTTCTTATACACTGTTATACACTGTTTATACATTATTGATACATTATTTATACACTTCTTATACATTGTTATACATTGTTTATACACTTCTTATACATTGTTATACACTTCTTATATATTAGTATACATTGTTTATCCACTTCGTATACACTATTTATACACTTCTGATAAATTGTTATACATTGTCATACACTTCTTATATATTGTTATACGCTGTTTATACATTGTTTATACACTTCTTATAAATTGTTTATACACTACTTATACACTGTTATACATTGTTATACACTTCTTATAAAATGTTATATGTTTATACACTTATTATACATTGTTATACAATCTTCAAATCTTGATTAATATTTGTTATCAAATTGGTAATGTTAATTTTAAAAGGAGATTTCCATATTTATAGACTTGAAGATTTGTTACTGAGAAAGTTGAAATTCACCTTTGAAATGTGAAAATATCTTCTTATATGATATTGTATATGCATTTTTTTGTTGCAGGAACTGAATAGAATCTCATCTTTGGTGGTACAATTGATAAAGACAATTATTGTGCCTACCATGTGACAGCAGGCCACTACACGAATGAATGTACTGGTTTGATAAGGGCTATTCAACGACTGGTTACCAAAGGAAAGATTGTGGAGCCCGCTTTAAAGTCGAATGTTAAGAAAAACCCCTTGCCCAACTTTGGGGGTCAGGTCAGCATGGTTCAGTCTAGGACACCAGCTAACTGTGTGTTTGCTCAGATAATTAAAGCCAATCCGAGTGTACAAGCAGTTATAGTCGAAAAGGAGGAAGAAGAGCCGGAAGAAGCTGAAGAACAAACATATGTGGTACAAAATGAGCAGGGTCCGATTAATTAGGATGACATTAATTTGGATGACGATGATGAGGACTTTGGGTTTGAAGAACTGAAGTTGATATACCCAATAGAGACAATACGAGGAACAGTGATCTCAAAAGACGACCCTGTCACGCACATTACCCGAAGTGGCAGAGTTTACCAACCTACTAATGTGACTCCTCAAGCACCACCCAGAAGAAATAATCCATTTACAGAGGCAGACATCACTGTTCAGGGGTCGAAGAATAAGGAAGAGGATGCCGTAGTTGAGCAGTTAAAGAGAACACCTACCCGGACTAGTATATGGCACCTCCTCATGGAGTCCAAAAGAAACTGCGAGGCAATGGTGAAACAGTTGATGGAAATGGATGCTACCCCTACAATGTCCCCTGATGAAGTATGTGCCATGATAAGGGAAGTTGACCTGAAAGCCAACCAAGCCTCAGAGATCAGTTTTGGGGTATCTAACTTGCCACCGGAAGGCGTGAATCACAACCAGGCTTTGAATTTGAAAATAGAGATCATGGACAAAGTAATGCCTTACGTAATGGTTGATGATGGCTTAGCCCTGAACATATGCCCCTTCAAAGTCTTGCCATACCTGGGTATTAGCATAAAAGCACTCTGTCGGTCCAGTACTGTAATCAGAGAATATGATGACAGTAAGAGGTCAGTGATCGGCATGTTTGAAGCTGAAGTCAGTGTTGGTGAGGTTAAGTCCAAGGTACTATTCATAGTCATTGACACGTTAGTTTTTCTTTACTCCTTAGAAAGCCGTGGTTCCATGCCTTGGGAGGTGTGCCTTCGACTCTGCACCAGAAAGTGAAGTTCCTAACAGGAGGGAAGGTAGTGACCGTAGAAGCTGAAAAACCATCTGTAGTGGCCACTCTGAATGCTGTAGAGTAGCCGATGACTGGGTTTTAGGTGGCAGTAGTGTCAGATGAAAGTGAGAATGAACTGAGGTTCCCGGAGCGGATCCACAAGTACTTTACCATGCAGAACTTCGAACCCAGCAAGGGATTGGGGTTAAGGCAGCAAGGCATCCCCAATTTCAATATTGAAGCTGGAAAATATCATCAGCATGGGCTTGGTTATCATGAAAAGGGGAATAAGCTAAGCAAGAAGTATGTGAATTTGGTCGACACCTTTGTTCGTGCGACCGAAGAAGTTTATAACGGAGTTCCGAAACAAGTGAAAGTTGAGGGGGACCAGCTCCTAGGTTTTGAGATCTTTTTTGATATTGTGGACTTCAGTAAGTATGGGGTCGAGCCAGTCGTGAACATGCTGCGTGCTGGGAAGGAGGATAAGAAGAAGAAGGTTTTGAAGGGGCAAGAAAAAGCAGTCGACTAGGTCAGAGTCGAATTCTGAAACAAAGGTGAATCTGCTAAGAAGGTACGCCCGGAAAGTGGAGAAGCTGAAGTGTCCGTCGAAGCTATTGCTAAAGCACTGTCTGCACTGATGAAAGTTAACATGGGTTCTGGGCAGAAGCAAACACCTGTGGCAAAGACTCAGGAGGAGCTGATGAGTCAAGCTGTGAAAGAGCTGGCCAAGCTAATGATGGCAGGAAAGGCAAAGATGGCCGAGGAAGAACTATCCACTGACCAAGAAGAAGCCCTTGAGGGTGACCTAGAGAACTTGTTCGAAGAAATTGAGAATGCTGCAATAGGAGAAGACCATCCGCATGTGGAGGATGACAATCATTTCAATGTATATATTTCTTCTGTTTTTTATGTAAACATGATAAGTGAAATTTATACAAAGTAATTTAATATGAATTTAGCATTTAATTGATTAAAATTCCTTTGAGAATATAGAAATCATGGCTAATATTGAGCTTTTCCACATCTGATGCCTCGTCCAGCAAGATCGCTAGATTTGGGAAGTCTTAGAGTGCAGCAGAAGAAGAAGAGAGAAAAGTAGAAGGCTGCAAAATGGATGGGACGAAGTTGAGGAGAAGGCACAGCCCAAGAATGGAGGAGGAGATATTTTGTTTCAGGAAATTCCGTATTTGTCCTTCGCTTCTCAAGGAAGCTAAGTGATTTTGTGGTTGTAACTTTTTAATAATATTTTATTTGGTACTTGCATCATAGATTGTTGACACCTCATTGCTAGATTTTACTTTTTGGAGACTATAAATACTCTACTATTTTGGGATGAGGAGCAGCATTAATTTTGGCTCAACTACTTGTTCATCTAGAATTTAATTTTAGTTATAATTCATTTTTAGTTCTTTGCAAGTTTAACATTTTTCATCTGGGAAATCTCATTTTTATTGCTATTATGTGTCGCGAGTAGGTTTCCTGGTAGGCCGAAACCAACTTAGGCTGGTGGTCTTAGGAAGTCTTTCTCTGTTTTTATTATGAATATCATGTTGAGATGATTGTGTGTTGAAGTGCTTAATTTAACATGGGAAAGGGCCCACTCATGTTGTTAGTACTCCTGATGAGACCGATAGGAGATTTAGGAGTATGGAAAATCACACACACACACACACTCTCCATGAGACCGAGAGGAGATTGGGAGTGTGCTAAGGGTTTCTACTTGATGTGGAATGCTTACTTGTTTTAATGCATGATTTCCTATTCTAAGTGAGGTTGAGAGACAAGCTTAGTTGTGGGTCATAGATCCAAGTGAGGTCGATAGATAAGCTTGGTGAATAGAGAGCAAGAAACCTTAGATCTACATTCCCTAACATATTCATATAAATTTCAGTGATAGATATTTTGAGATTGCCTGCTTATCTGGTGAAAGCCTGTGTTTTAATCAATATTGTTTTATATTATTCAGTTCTACGCAATCTTACATTTATTGCCTTGCATGTTTTCTGTTTTCAATTTATATGATTTCTTTGTACTGATTTAACTGGAATACCTTTAGATCTGGTGATTTACTAGGAACTTTTGAAATTTCCCTTACTCCCTATGGATACAACACTTGTTTTGCCTAGTACTACAACTGATCTAGTATACTTGCTAGTGAACAAACCCAAGACAACAAAACAATTCAGCCTATAAGGCTCTTAATGCAATGAAATCTAATTTCGCTTACTTGTGTGATGCTTTTCCTGATGGAACTGTGCATACATACAAATATTCATTTAATGTCTTTAGCATACATGATGCATCATTACATGAAATGAATCTAGAGACAGATGATAATCCAAAAATGGTATCCGTCTCGAAAGACCTCACGCCTGACGAGAGAAAAGAAGTTGTGAAGGTGCTCCAAAACCAAGTAAAAGCCTTCGCCTGGTCCTACGACGACATGCCTGGGGTTGATAGAGAAATTGTTGGGATTTTTCACCGGAAATCACCCGATAAAAGAGGAAGAACGTGATGATTTCCTCAAATCCAGTCCCAGGAGCAATTGAAATGGAAATTGTAAAACATAAAATTTAGATAGAAAGAGTTCACATTCTTACCCGGAATATCTCTTTCTAGAGATGGATGAAGACTGCAGAAATCAAATTAGATTCCCTCCTCGTTTTCGTACACGAATGCCTAACGAACATGACCCGTGCTAGCGTAGGAAAAACGAGCAATGGAGAGAGAGGGGGCTAGAGAATTTGGCTATGGTGGCTTGTTACTACCTTGGCCGAATTACTCCTAGGTTAAAAACCTAGGTTGGCCGAATTCCCTTAGGGGAATTCAGGCCCAGCTTGGCTCCTTTATTTTATGTGGGCTTTCTTCTTTTAATTCAGGCCCAATCTAATTTTAATTATTCTGGTTTAAATTAATTTCAAGCCCAATTTTAATATACCCATGTATTTAATATATTACACAAAGTAATATATTATTTACATTTAAATTAAAATTAGTTCAACAAATTAATTTAATCCATCAAATTA
Organism: Euphorbia tirucalli; assembly: GCA_039660915.1. NCBI lineage: Eukaryota > Viridiplantae > Streptophyta > Magnoliopsida > Malpighiales > Euphorbiaceae > Euphorbia > Euphorbia tirucalli. The sequence continues at coordinate 11,864,158 of CM077638.1, forward strand.
AAATTAAATCTTCACAAAATAAAATCATATGTAAACCTATACATATGAATATTTCCACCTAGGAAATAATCTCATAATTATTCCAATTAATTACGAAGAGCCAATTGAATATATTAATTTCATTATTAGGATCAATCCAATTGATCTTTATAATATGATTAATATATATATGCCTCTCTCTCCACAGTGTATACTCCAAGTATACATATGATTCCTTAAGTCTGTGTTCAGTCGTTCTATGTGTACGATCCCATGGGCCCATCTTTATGTTGGCAGCGGGCCATTGGCCCGCAGACTACAGTTGGGCTCTAGCAAGCCACTGCAGCCCCCAATTAAGAAGGAGATGGCAGTCTAACTGTTATCATAACCCTGTAGTTTAAACTTGTACATCCCATGTCATTGATATCGGTGTCTAACACAGAGGCATGGATTGATCACCCTCTTTTGTGTCGGACATTAACTTGATCCCGAATGTACTGAAGCTCACAAACAAGTTCCCACTTGTTTGGGTGTGGCCACACTCTTATCAGTCACATTCATCAAGAGGCCGGTGACATCTTCCTAGTGGACTACTGAGTGACAAATCCCTTCTGCATATCCATAGCATTACCATGCTAAGTCACATACCCGAAAGTACCCATACTTGGCACCCTATTACAGGCCCTTTAGGCGTACCATTAAGTATGCGACCTCACATGTAACACCATCATATGGTCAGGTTAAAGGATCCATACAAGTACTACACGAGATTCACTTGTGATACTATACCATGTGGATTTCTCGTTTAGTTGATCTATCCAGTACCATGCCCCTTACGCATGTACCCATTAACATGGTTGACACTCCATGTCCAATGACCGGTAAGACACCGTCATACAACCAGGTTAATGATAGTCTCTTGTTCCATTCATTCCCGTGACTGGAACAGACTACGGATCTATTTATGGTCATATCGTTTACTCTATCCATGGTCTTACTGCCAAGTGCATGACACTGGTCATCATGGATATAGATATGTCCATAGGATACTTCATTTAATATATTGCACAAGATAAATATAATAAATGAATTAATGCCTTTATTAATAACACAAATAAGTATAATACATGAATCCAATTAATGTATGATACAAATGCAAGGACTAATGCCTCGGGACTAGGGCATATCCAACAGAAATCGTAGAGCATAGAATTCCAACAGATCCAAAAATGAAGCCCATCAAGCAAAAGCTCAGAAGATTTAGACTAGAATGGGCAGAGAAAGTTAAGGAAGAAGTGACCAAACAGATAAAAGTAAAGTTCCTAGAAGTAGTGGAATATCCAGAATGGTTAGCTAACATAGTACCAGTTGCAAAGAAGGATGGCAGAGTCAGGGTTTATGTAGACTACAGGGATCTGAACAAAGCATCACCCAAGGATGATTTCCCACTACCACACATTGACGTTTTGATTGACAGCATCGCCAGGGCAATGATGTACTCATTCATGGATGGATTCTCAGGGTATAACCAGATTATGTTAGACATCGTCAACAAGGTAAAGACAGACTTCATCACAGAATAGGGAGTCTATTGCTACAGAGTTATGCCATTTAGGCTAAAGAATGCCAGAGCAACTTACTAGTGTACAGTCACTGCACTTCTGCATGATATGATTCATAAGGAGGTTAAATTTTATATGGACGACATGCTAGTGAAGTCAATGACCCGGAAGAAGCACCCTGCCATCTTGGATAGATTATTGACTAGAGTGTGTGTTTGGGGTAACATCGGGGAAACTTCTCAGCCATGTGGTGAGCCAGAGGGGAATTAAAATGGATCTGGATAAGATCAAAGCCATCAGTGATATGCCTGCACCAAAGACAGAAAAGGAGGTAAGGTCATTTCTGGGATCGATGCAGTATGTTAGTTGGTTCATTGTGAGATTGACAACAGTCTGTGAACCTATCTTCAAACTACTAAGAAAGAATCAACCGGTGAAGTGGAACGATCAGTGCTAACTAGCCTTTGATAAGATCAAGGCTTATTTGATGAATCCACCAGTCCTAAAGCCTCTAATGCCAAATAAGCCTTTGGTTCTGTACCTGGATATTGAAAATGCTTCAGAAGGGGCAATGCTAGTGCAAGAACAGGAAGACGGGCGAGAACATGCGATCTACTACCTGAGAAAGAAACTGCTTGATTACAAGGTTATATATACTGTAGTAGAAAAGACTTGTACTATTATGGTGTGGGTAACTAAGAAATTAAGACATTACTTCCAATCATACAAGGTGCAGGCAGTAGCGAAAGTTGATCTAATGAAGTACTTATGCCAGACCCCTGCATTGGCCAGAAAATTATCGAGGTGGTTACTTTTATTATCAGAATTTGACATTGAGTATGTAACCAAGAAGATGATCAAGGGGAGAGCTGTAGCAGAGTTTCTGGCCAAACAGCCTCTAGAGTCGGATTATGTTGAGAACTTAGAATTTCCAGATGAACAGCTAGCTGTAGTGGAGACAGAACCAAGCGGATGGGTAATGTATTTTGACGGGGCTATAAACAAACACAGCGCAGGCCTAAGAGTAATTATCGGCACACCTGATGGAGAAATCATCCCCCTGGCTAAATGCACTGAGTTCTCAGTAACTAACAAAGGGGCAGAATATGAAGCTTGCCTTTTCGGGAATGATGCCTTGATCACACTGGGGGTGCATAAAGTGTAAGTAATCGGAGACTCAGCTTTGGTAATTCATTAGATTACTAGAGAGTGGGAGATAAAAGAAGGGCTGCTCTGACCATATCTCGAGCTGGTTTGGGAAAAGGTAAAGGCATTTGGGCAGTGTGAGTTCAGACATGTCCGAAAAGAAGAGAATCAGATGGTACACTCTTTAGCCACGCTCTCATCAATGTAGGAGGAACCCTAGAAGCATCCAATACAGCCAGTGATATTGGAAACCATGTAGAATCCTTGCTACCTGTCAGTCAGTGTTATAGCAACAGCGGAGGAACATCCTTAGTATCATGATATCCTGCAGTTCATTCAGAATGGACAATACCCTAAAGATGCCAGCAACACAGATAAGATCTCTCTCCGGAAGTAAACAGCACAGTTCAGAATATTCGAGGACCAGCTCTTCAAGAGAACCGCCAACTGTTGTTGTGCCCTAGTTCTTAAGGCATTGGATTCTTGCATTTTGTATCATACATTAAGACTCATTATATGAATACATTATTTGTGTCACATTAATAAAGGCAATTAATCTATTTCATTTATATGTTGTGCTATAATATGAGTAGAGTATCCATTGATTGATAATCATAAAACCTATCTCAGGTCTGTTCTAATCGTGGGAACGAATAGAACCAAAGATTTGTATATTCGATGACTGTATGGCAGTTCTTAACTAGCCATAGTACTTGTATAGTCAGTCATGAATATAGGTGCATGTCGTTGACATAGGACTGGATCAATCCGCATAAGAAAGCCACATGGTTGTCACGTCATAGGTCTTTCTTGAGTAGGTCTCTGTTGTCCTCAGACTAGATTTCATTATACTATCAATATGGAATCCGATTCACTTTGACATAGGCCTAACAGGTCTGTAAAAGGATGCTAAATATGGGTATTGGGTGGACAAGTGAACATGTTGATATTGATGATGAAGTGATGGAATTGCCACTCGGGTAACATCGAGATGATATCATTGGCCACTTGATGAGTGGGACTGATAAGTGTATGGCCATATCCAAGTAAGTTGGTGCTTATTTGATTAATCAGTCAACTCAAGATCAATAAATATAATAAACAGCAGAAGAGGATGACGAACACCATGCCTCTTGTTTATTCATATCGATATCGTTAGGCAAAAGACACTATGAGATTACTACCGGGTGAGTGTCTTCTAAAGACTACTGCATATATGTCTTAATTGGGGGCTGTAATGGTTTGCTAGAACCCACTTACAGTCTGTGGGCTTGGGCCTACTTCCAACATAAAGACAGACCTATAGGATCATGCACATAGATCAACTGAGCCAGAACTTATAGAAATTGTACATGTAATGTACATTGTAAGGAATGCGTTAATTAATTAGTTGACATTCGGTGTCAAGGTAATTAATTAACATTTGGTTGAATTTAATTTAATTAATAAGTTTACATAATATAATTAATTAATTTATCAATTAATTGAATTACATAAAATAAACAATTAATTAAATAATTTTCCTAAGTAGGAAAATTAAATACATGTATTGTATTTACTTAAGTGTGATTTAATTTTATTTAGGGGTAATTAAATTTAGCCAAATAGAATTAAATCACATAGTACATACTTTTTAATTAAATTTTATTTATGTAATTATAATCCTAGTGGGCTTGTGTTTAATTAATCTAATTAAAACCCAATTAGATAATGTGTCTATATAAGGGCACACTTAAGAAAGAAAAACCTAATTCAACCCTAATTAATTGCTGAAAATTTCAGCCACCAAGTGCAGCCCCAAAACAGCCAAAAATCCCAGCATTAATCCTCCATTCCTTCACGTCTTCGGCTAGCACCGGTTCTCGCTCAATAGTTGGTCGTGCACCGGACTTTGGAGATCGCAGTTTCAAGAAACGATTCTGCAGTAGTCTCTAGAAGAGACGAATCCAGTGAGTTAATCTCTCTTGATTCAAATTGGTTTTATTCTAATCAATGGTAATTGGACACGGTAGGTGGATTCTATGAAATTTTAAACGGTGTATTTTCCGCTGCGCCACGTTACCTTTTCGATGACGAATCCCAACACCAACAGCTAACTCCTAAAATGTTTAACAGAAGAAGAAGTAATGAAAGTCATGAGGTAGATCCATGCAGGAACTTGCAGGCCACACATGAACGGGTTAGCCTTAGCTAAGAAAGTATTGAGGCAAGGCTACTTTTGGCTTACCCTACAAGCAGATTGTGTCAAAGAAGTGAAAAGATGCCATGAGTGCCAAGTGTACGGAGATCTCAATCATCTCCCACCACTTGAACTTCAGATATCATCCACTCCGTGGCCATTTGCTGCTTGGGGGATAGAAATCATCGGGGAAATAAGGTCATCTGCATCAAATGGGCATCGCTTCATAGTTTTGGCTGTGGACTACTTCTCAAAATGGGTGGAAGTAGAATCATTCACGCATGTCACGGCTAAGAAAATGACCAAGTTCATTAAGAAGAATATCTTCGCGCGGTATGGCATTCCATACCATGTCGTGACAGATAACGGTGTACAGTTTGAAGGGGCAACGGCATAACTATTTCAAGACAAAGGGGTTGAACATCACAAGTCATCTCCTTATCGCCCACAAGCAATGGTGCGGTAGAAGTAGCCAACAAGTCCATCAAAAGGATTCTGTCAAAAATGGTAGTCACCTACAGGGATTGGGCCGACATATTGCCATTTGCCTTATGGGGATACAGAACTAGTATCAGAACTCCTACCGGAGAAATGTCGTATTCCTTGGTCTACGGAATGGAAGCTGTCTTGCCAGTGGAAATCAAGGTTAGGTCACTGAGGGTGGTCATGGAAGCATAGTTGCTAGAATCTGAATGGGTTCAGTTGAGATATGAGCAGTTGGCATTGATCGATGAGAAACATCTTTGGGCACTATATCATTTGCAGATGTATCAGCAGAGAATAGCCAAGGCTTATAACAGTAAAGTTCATCATCAGAAACACCCACTCAAAGCCGGAGACTTGGTAATGAAATGGATGAAGCAGGTCAACACGGATGTAAGGGGAAAGTTCAAGCCTAACTAGGAAGGTCCATATGTGGTCAAAAGGGTACTTTCAAAGGGTGCTGTAAAGATCATGGATATGGACGGAAACAAGTTTGTCAACCCTGTCAATTAGGACAAGCTCAGGCGATACTATGTGTAAAAAAAAAGGAGAAAATTCCGGTGGATCGAAAACCGAAAAGGCGGACCACACAAAAATTAGGATAGTCCGATAGATCAAAAACAGAAAAGGTGGTCCATGCAAAAGTTAGGACAATTAGGTGAGCACCATCAGTGGGAAAATCTGCAAAGACCAGTTGATGGTAGTAGTGGACTCGCTCAAGACGGATACCATTATTAACTCTTTTCTTAGCTTCATTTCATCTTTGATACACATTGTACTAAAACATTATTAATGAATAAATGAATGAATACCTTTTTTTGTTCACTTAAATGTCTTAAGTCTGCTCGAAATTGGATTCGTATTATACATATACATATACGATTGTGCAAATTCTATATTTGCGTGCACCTCATTCTCAAAAAAAAAAATCCGATAGACTAAAAACCGAAAGGCGGTCTATGCAAAATTTAGGATACAAATAAAAGTCTGTTGAGTCGAAAACCCAAAAGGGTAGTTCAAGCAAAAGTTAAGATAGTCCGATAGATTGAAAACCCATAAAGGCAGTCTATGCAAAAATAAGGACGTAAAATAAAACAAAAAAAAAATATCAACCAACAATAATTCCATGTAATCTGAAAAACCTACAAATTGAGGTATCTCAAAGTCAGTATCTCACGCTTGTGCCTTGTAGGGTAAGTCACTAAGTTGCTAACCAAGCCCTGTAACAGCCATCCATCTCCGCTGGAGCTATGCTATTGTATCTCAAGGTCTCAGAGCGAATGGGGTTCATCCACTGCTGCTGAACATGTCTGGGCTATCACTGTGTGAATTCTCCACGCTCGGTCATACACAAGGAATGGGGCACCCCCTGTACTTACCCGTACTGTCTGCATAACTATGCGGGAGAGTAGAATGTCACTTTGGTCAGCCCGAGAAGCTGTACACCTCCTGCCCAAGTCTCAGTAGTCACATGTGAAATATCCCACCAGGGGCAAATCCAACGGATGGATGCATCCATCCTCCCTCTCAGCCAAGTAAACCACTCCTCTGCAGACCGGGTGGCAAAGTCTGAGATTTCAATATGTCAGACCCAATAACACTTCACAGTGTATCTCGGATGAGGTGGAGGAATACTCAGGAGACTTAATTTCTCTAGAAGCCAAATCTGCACAGTAGCCAGCTACTCAGAGGGGTGCAAAATCAATTAGGATTTGAAGCATGGGTTAGGAACAAACCTGAAGTAGAAAGGAACATCCGTTGGTCTCAATAGGGCAACCAGAGTGAACAGAATCCAGATAAATCAGGGTCTAAGCTAAGATAACCCCCACGGGTGAGGCACCATTGGCCATCTGGGCCACTACCAAGACTAATTGGGAACCGCAAGTCCCATCTCTGGACTCTCATGGATAAAGTGACATCAATAATAGGCTCATCAGAGGGGCCCAGCCAGGGGCAGAGGTGTTTAGGATAAAGCACAGGTCCATAATAGCAGACACATTGAAGCTCCTAGAGGTAGCCTCATCAAGAAGCAAGCGGTCTAAATATGTCGTGTCGAATACAGCTAGCCTCTGAAGCATTTGTAAGTTGCCGGAATCGGGCTCGGGGATAGCTAACTTGACTCCGCGTTGGCAAAGGATGCAAAGAATGGCACTGAACTCTTCAACCATGGGGCACAGCTCTTGCCCGGAGAAGCGGAAGACATGATCCATCGGATGCCAGAAATTGGCCGCAACCACCAGAAAGGTCCGATTCGGAGTTAGATTCATGTAGGGCCGTATGGACTGCAGACTGAAAGAGGCTAATAAGGCCCAGTTAGAAGAGCGGGAAGTCTTCCAGTAATCCCTAGGATGATCATGAAGTTGATCCATCGAAAAGGAGAATAGAAGGAAGAAGATTTGTTGAAACTCACACAAAGCTGCACGGCTGTGATTGAGGTCGTGCAGCTATATGTAGAGCCGTGTGGCTCTAGTTGCTGTGGGCAGCTACATGCAGAGCTGTGCGGCTGTAAGCTGGCAACAACACTCACTTTACACTTTCATACAGAATTCTAAACCTACAGCCACGCGACTCTACTGTTCGGAATCGGTTTTCAGTCAAAATCAAGCCCAAAATCACAAAATAAGGTTTTGGAAAAGCCTAAGTTGATTCAAATGATGATAAAAGCAAGTGAGATGGAAGAGAATGCATTTAGAAAGGCAAATCCAATAGAAGAAAAAACAGAAGGAGGACAATGAACGTCAGAATAGATGTTAGAACAGCCAATGTACCGGGTCAAGATAAACAAATGTAATAGAAGAGGCCCACAGATAGGCAAAATGTTCTACAGCACAGTGTGACTCAACCCACAGGTGGGCTGTCACAATCAAAACAACAGAAAGAAAAATAAGCTATGACTGTCCCCTATCATCCTAGTCGTCCGCCTCATCCTCACTCTCGTATGCGCCCTCACCCTCATCGGCGGCATTCCCGGCCGTCCATGCACCCATCTGCGTACAGAGGGTCTTGTTCATCAGCCTCAAGTCCGAGCAGCTACTCTATAGTCGCTCTACCTCTAACCTCAGGCGAGCCTCCTCACGATGATGAGCACCTATCGCGACCTGCACCAGAATCAACAACGCGAACATCATGTCATTTATATATATTCACAACACGCACACACACATGCATATACGCATCAATGCTAGCTCAAATACAGGTACTTACTGACATCGCCCCATTATCCTGGATAGCAAGCAACCTGAAGGCCGAAACTGTCTCGTACAGGGCCACCCCCTGAGATATCAGAATCTACATAAGAGACAGTGTACAAATTAGACCAAAGGCAACGATAAGGATCTAAAGCAAGTAAAAGCAAGCATACTCACAAGGGTAGTATCGGTAGGGAAAATAGCAGGAGGGAGCTGGTTCTGTAGGTACAAGTCGACCTGATAAGGATGCCCAAACTCATCAAGCAACAGTACCTATGACTCCAACGAGAACTCAACCGACCCGGGATGAAGCTGGCAGGGGGAAACACTGGGGGCACTATCGGATGAATGAGCGGGATGCTCTCCATCCCAACATCAGTGCCGTACTCATCCTCATGCGCCATAGAGCTCCCGTCGCCCCGACCACCAGTGTTCTAGGATCTGCAGCCACTAGAACTCCTGCTGGATGAAGTACAAGCGTTTACCTCTCCCAGATGGCTGTAAAAAAAAAGAAAAAAAATATGTTAGCAAGCAAGCAGAACGGTGCAGATAAATGGCAAATAGGAAAAGAAATATACCTCTAACTGCATAGTTCTAGTCGGAGGAAGGAGGTGTGTATCAATGAACTGGAGGTAGTCCCCCTCCATTCCGTCAGCCACGTAACCAAACCCGAAGAGGTCAAGATGGTCCTCGGTCGATAGTAAATATGGCCAGAACAGCCGTACCAGTAGAGCTGTCGGAATCCTACGCTCCGTGGGGCTAGCACGCCAATCGAGGACCCGCTCCCCCAAATACCACTCCAAGCCAAACGGACACTCCATGATGAACCTCCGGGGCATCAGCCTCAAGGTGTCCACCACCTCCGAAGGCAACACGGCTACCCTCCACGGCTCTTTGATCAGCTAGAATCAGAGAATCAGAAAACCAGAAAGATAGCTATGAGACAGTAGACGTCAGAATGTATAAGAAAAGGAAGATGTGTAGCCCCTCGAACACCATATTGGCCAGAAGGTGGCGGTAGTCCTCCACATCATTGTCCACCTCACTCCAACTGAGCCCAACCACCGCCTTAGTCGGGGGAAGTCTGGGAACTCAACGGTACCTGGTATGCTTAATTTTGGCTAGGGGATAAATGCATACTTGTACACCCAAACCTGTATAATGAGAAAGTTAATAAAAAAAAAAGATGAAATCGAGAAATTCACATGCACGATGATCCATGGACCCTTCAACTCCCTATGCTTCCCCCGGGCGCAGTTGTCGATGGAGTAATACAACTGAGCTAGCCCAGCTTGCCCCTAACTCAGATTCCTCACGTCAAGTTCAGGTCACTCTGACCCATAGGGAAGAGTAAGGTGCTAAGGGTATAAAGGATGAAAGCCCTAGCATAGCAGCTCGCATCCCCCAACACAAAAGTGGAGTCCTCGGGGAGCTTAGCCTGCCTCCCCAACCAGTAGTCCCGAAGGGTGTTGCACTGGATCCTCTTGTCCCGAGGGACCAAGCCGATCAGTATGCCAATGATCTCCGGCATGAAGCCTCTCTCTCCAGGGTCTGGTTGAAAGTAATGATGCGACCACCAAAAGATAGCCCGGTGATGGCCGTAAAGTCCTCGGGCGTGATAGTATGCTCCCCAGTCGGGAAACGAAAAGTATGCGTAGAATCCATCCACCGCTTAACCAGCACCGACAACAGACCGCGGCTTATCTGGGGAGCCTGCTCGCTCATGGAGCATATCATCCTCTTCAACCCGGTGGAGTCCACAATCCTCCTCACACTGTCAGGAAGCATCTGGTACCACTTTAAGGCGTCCATCACCAACCCAGCCCCATAGTTATGGGACCGCGTCTGTAAAACAATGAACAGGGAGTTTTTATGAGTTATTTATGCTGTGCATTGATCACCTAAAATTGAATAAAAGCATCAAAATGAAATTAAAGCACAAAGAATTTTCTGTTCTGCCCGTCCATAGCTGCATGGCTATGCTACAGCCACGGGGCTGTGTTTTTGGCAGATAAAGCCGCGTAGCTCTAATCATCAACATCGTCGGTTGAACTCCAGAACATAACCGCATGGCTCTATCGTTGAGCCGCGCGGCTCTATCTGGAAATCAGCCGTTTTGCATAAAACCTAGGTTTTATAATTTTTCCTCTAAAATCATGTTTGATCAACTCCAAATCACCAATCAAAGTTCCTAAGGGCATAATCTACTCTGAACATGCATCAATTTCATTTAATTTCACCTAATTTTGCCTACATTTGCAGAAATTGGAAAAATTGAAAAAAGATGGAATTAGGGAAACTAACCAATTTTTGGCATGCATGCATGGACAACTGGAGTGTGGTAGGTATAAGATCCTTCCTTCTAACTCCACAGTATGCAACTGACTCCTGGAGTCCATAAACATCCACCATGGTCTCGGTGGGCAAAACAAACTCCCCCTCCAGTAAAATGTATCTCATATAGAGTCCGAGCTATGAAGGAGCAGACGTGAGAAGAGCCTTTCGCATTTTCTTCAACATTTCGGGCGTGAGAATTTAGATTGAAGGTTTGAGGGAGAAAGAAATGAGAGAGATGAAGGAAAGTGAGTTTTGGTGAAAATGGCCGTCCATTCCCCTTTTAAGGATTTTGCCTCCTCCCGCTAGAGCCGCGCAGCTCTAGGCAGCATGGAGAATTAGAGCTGTGTGGCTCTATTAAAGCCGTACGGCTTTGTCTTGTGAAATCAGAGCGTGCGCCTCTGACACTCAAGTATCCAGGGGCAAAACAACCAAGTCGTATTTATTCTTGATCGAAGGGGCAAAAATTTTTGTTTCCAAAATTATCGATCAAGAAATAAATACGCGCTTTCAACTTAATTCAAGTGGCATGCTCCATCAGAGAGAGCCGATTCCAATGGCTATACCCGATTTCACTAGTACACTCCACCACAGAGAGTCGATTTCATCAGTACACTCCACCACAGAGAGCCGATTCCAACAGCTATACCCGATTTCACTGGTACACTCCACCAAAGAGAGTCAATTTTATCGGTACACTCCACCATAGAGAGCCGATTCCAATAGCTATATCTGATTTCACTGTTACACTCCACCACATGGAGTCAATTTCCATGGTATGCTCCACCACAGAGAGCGTATTTCATCAAATATACCTCATCTCAATGGCAGGCTCTGCCACAGAGAGCCGACCTCAGAATCAAAGCCAACATTCCAAGCTAGATGTTGTGCCAATTCCTCGACAAGCCGAGATGCCAGGTACGTCTTCTTTTTCTTTCTCACCGCGCTCCCAATTGCGAGACCAAACTCGATTTAGGCTTGATAGCCCGATCATGAATTGACTTTGATCCCACGAGGGGCAGCCTATGAGCACGGGTTTTCCCGACCTCCATGATGAAAATCCTTTATTACTTGTTAAGCAGTCGGACTTGAAAGAGGGGGTTGCCTGGAATGCCTCAAACGCTCCGAAAACCTTACCACCCGCAACCCAAAACCTCGAGAAAGGTCCCTCGAGTGATTATAGGGTTTAGAAGTAAGTGTAGGAATTAGGAGAGTCTGTCCCGGATCTGTCTAGAGCCGTACAGCTCTAACACTTAGAGCCGCGTGGTTCTGGTGGGCGGCTAAGTTGCTATGTAGAAGCAGAGCAACTTGGCTGAAGAGGAGGCTGATTTCACCATTCTCAGCCAAAATCCCAAAAAGAAGGGTGGCTCATTAAATGGTGGAAGTGACAAAAGAGAGAGAGAGGTATAAAAGAAGAAAAATTCAGATCAGTAGGGGGGGATTTCTCAAATAAAAAAAAATTGGAAAAACAAAAAGAGAGAAAAAAACAGAGAAGGAAGAAAGAAAAAGAGAGAAAAAGATATAGAGAGAAACAGTAAAAGTAAGCCCAAAAATATACCCAAAACATCAAATGAGAGTTCTAGACCGTTTCTCACTCATCCGGACACATTTTCGGGTTCGTTTTGGATTGGTTCGGGATTCGTTTTCAGAATTTCGGGAAGTTTATGGATTCAAGGCACATTCTGGCTCTTTAAACCATTTCTGATTGTCCAATACACTGGAACAATAACAAGGTAAACTCTAAGAGGCCTTAAACTTGTATTCATTATGTTTTTGTGTATTTTCTCCTCTATTTTGTCAATTTCCGGAAAACCGACTACCTCGACAGAGCCGCATGGCTGTGTTTTCTTAGAACACAGCCGTGCGGCTATAGTCTCTTGGAACATAGCTGTGCAGCTGTAACACTACAGCCGCACGGCTGTGTTCCTTCTGGGCAGAAACTCGAAAAAGCCCTCCAATCGGCCGAAAGTAGTCCTCTTTCCATTTTGTTCATCCCGTTGAGATATATTTCAGCCCAAATACATCCGTGCATTATCAAACTGTGGTTTTTGGATTTCTATGTCTGCGGATGCTAGGTTTTTAGTTTTTTCTGGATTTCATTTTCTGGAGTTCGGGGTTGTTCGATCCAAATCGGATCAGTCATCTAGCATTAGCGGACCCCCGGAGCCTACAAAAATCTTTAGGAAATATCCAAAACAAACAAAATAGCGATTTTTGAAAAAACGAGAAAATCAATTTCGGGTTCCGGGTGTTACAGCCGCACGGCTTTAACTTAAGCTGTACGGCTGTAGTTCCCGGAAGGAGACAGAATCGCGAGATGACCCACGCGGACATTGTTGTGCGATGCTGTCTTCAGAATCAAATCATTTTTTATGTGTTTAAGGCCTTCAGACTTTGGATGGTTGTTGAAGATAGGAAGCCCGCACGAACGAAACCCTGAGTTCTTAGATAACAGACCCATTGAAATATAGAAATTTGCATGAAATCGAGCCAAACGGTTTTACAAAATTTTTTTCCAGCACAAAAAAACCTACAAGGTGTTTCAAAACTGTTTTCCAGGTCTAGCCGGGCCAACTGGTCGAGTCGACCCGGCTATCCCCTAAATGCATGCCCCCGTTCGTAAAAATCCCAATTCTGTCTCGTGTGAGTCCCATTTGTGTTTGTGTGATAATTGTGCTAACCGTCTGTTTTGCAGCATTTATTTCCCTTTTTATTATTTTTGATGTAATTAATAGATTAATTCGTATATTTTAGGCGTTTGTAAATTTTTAGATACTCGTGTATTCTAGGCACTTGTAATGTGAGGACGAGAGTTTTCTTTTTCATTCAATTTGGTTATATAAGCGACCTCTATTATTTTTGTATAATTGGGATGCATGATGTACTTTTCTGCAATTTATTTCTGTCATCTGTATGAGCATCGGCTGATAATTAAACAAAATTAGGTAGAGAAAGATAATAAATTGAACAAATATGGTAATATAAATTATAAAATGAATACAAGCTCGAGGTTGAATAGGTAAGTTGCCAGAACCCTAAATCTCTGGATTAGGTACGGCAGTCTACACTCGGTAGGGAGCTGTATCGGAATTTCCCCGGATGAGCTGATCCGGGTGGCGACTCTGTCACTGATCTTGAAATTTAAGTTTCAAAGTCTTTAAGTAATAAAGTAGGAAAATATTTTATACAAAAGGAATTTCTAAACAAACTAATAGTTTTCCCTAAAGCAAGACTCATAAACCCGTTTTCATCATATCCAATTATAAAACCCCGTTCAATTCCCTGATTCGCTTTGCCGCGTTCCCCCTTTTAGGTCGTCCGCTAACAACTTCTAAGTAGCAGAGTTTTGGCTGAACACAAACACTCTAGGTGGCTTAGGGTTTCCTGCTTCTTGAGTAGGTTAAAATTAATTACCATGGGTTAATTTTTAATTTCAATTCAATTTTAATTTTATGTACATGTCATTATATTAAACCATATAATATAATACATTGTACTTAAATTAAAATTAATTGGTTAAATTAAATTCACCCGATGAATTAATTTCAATCTAACTTAGAAGAAATGCAAAATATATTTGCCTGGAAATAAACTCATAAATTAATTAGTTTAATTAATTCATAGAAACCCAATTAAATTGATTATGTTATTATGATCAATCCAATTAATCTATAATTTAATCAATTAATAATTCCTCTCTCTAGTCAGTATATTCCAAGTATACAGTTGAGCCGTTTAGTTCAAGCTCAAACGTACAATATGTGCAATCCTATGGACCCGTCTTTATATTGGCAGTGGGCCTATGGCCCACAGACTACAGGCGGGCTCTAGCAAGCCACTGCAGCCCCTAATTAAGATGGAGATAGCAATCCGACTAAAATCTAAGCCCTGTAGTTTAAACTCATTTATCCCATGTCGTTGATACATGTGTCTAACACAAAGGCATGGATTGATCACCCTCTTTTGTGTCCTGACATTTACTTGATCCCGAATGAACTGATGCTCACAAACAAGTTCTAACTTGTTTGGGTGTGGCCACACTCTTATCAGTTGCATTCGTCAAGTGACCGATGATATCTTCTCAGTGGACTATTGAGTGACATTCCCTTCTGCATATCCATAGCATTGCCATGTTCACTGACACACCCGAACTTACCCATACTTAGCACCCTGTTACAGGCCCTTTAGGTGTATACTAAAGTATGCCACTACACATGCAGCACCATGATATGGTCAGATCAAAGGATCCATATAAGTACTACACGAGAATCACTTGTGATACTATACCATGTTGATAACTCATATTCACATAGGCATATTTAGGTGCATTTTAACTTATTTTCTTAGTTATTTTCGCATTTTAGTATTAGTTTTATTATTTTCTTAATTAGTTTGTTTGTTTTATTTTATATATCCTTATTTAGTGTTATTTACCTCTTTTAGGTGCTTGGAAGTAGATTTTGGTTTTTTAGGAAGACTGCTAGAAGAGGATTTGTTGGAGCTTGAACTTCAACTGAATTTTCAATAGAGTTTGAGGCTGTTTTAGCTCAAGATTTGTTCTGCAAGATTGTGCGTCTGTCCGTTAGCTTTCCATAGCACCTTGAATCGTGCCAATCGGAGCTGTATCGAGGAAGTTAGCTGAGGTTTTTTGTAGCTTGTTTGGGTCCAGCGGTCAACCCTTGTTGACTTTCTCTTCTTATTTGGGCCAGATTTCTCTTTAAGGAGCCCATTGCTTGCACTTTAATTTCCAGTAGGCCTTTTTAATTAAGGAGGTTAATGAGACTCCTAATTAGGTTAAGAGTAGGAGAGCCTATAAAAGAAAAAAAGAGGAGAAGGTTTAGGACTGTTTTTTTTTACTACTTCTAAAACGTTTTGGGAGGCTCTCAAGAGGACAAGGCTGCAAGTTTTTCCTTAAGATTTTTGGTAGAATTTGTTTAGTTTTGAGTAGCTAAACTCTCTTCTAGTTGAGGTACTTTGAAGTTTAATTCCATCATATTCATGAGACTTGTGTTTTAACCGTGTTCTTTTATTCGAATATTTATTCAATTCCTGTAATTATAATTTGTTATATTGCTGTGGATTTAATCAAATTGATTTGGCCAGTTAATTGATTGATTGTAATGCATATCGCCGAATAGAATAATATATCTGTGATTGTTGTTCTATCAAAGTGGCAAGTTAGCTTCGTGTAAAGTTAACGGAATTGAATAGTTTAGTTTTTATGATTTACGGCGTTTCCGATTTCATTAACTAAGATAGAGGTCTTTTTTGTGTTTAACGCTGCCATAGGTTAATTCTTATTAAGAGGTTTCTTGGAGATTATCTATTGGCTAGGGAAGTAGTTTATTCTGGCGTTTCCCGGAACTATCGATAAATTAAGAAAAGATTGGTTATTGAGTGCGTTTCACATTTAACTATAACTCTATCTATTTGGATAATTGAATTGGATCTTTGGTGTCTGTGATTGAATTACGGAATTAAACTGAAAAGTATCTCGGCTAGTTGTTCGTCCTATTGATTTATTCTATCTTAATTTACATTCTGCAATTTCTCAAATCACCTCATTTATTTATATTTCAATCCAATTAAATTTATTTCTTTTTGCAAATAAATATACCTGCATTAATCCCTGTGGTTCGACCCCGTTCTTGCTATACTACCCAGTATAAGGAACCAGAGATATTAAATTAAACTTTGATGGGTTGACAACCTATCAAATTTTGGGGCCGTTGCCAGGGATTTGTGTGTAAGGTTTATTTATTTGCTGTTTCTAATTCCTTTTTTGAGTGTGTATGCAGCGTTCTTCTTCTGTAGGTGGACTTTTGTTCGACCCAGAAATCGAAAAAACTGCAAAGCGGCTCAGAAAGGAAGCAAAGTTGGGTAGGAGACAAGTCCTTGAGGCTTCAGAAGACGACTCTGATAGTACTGAAACTCTTCCTATCGTTGAAACAGATTCAGACTCAGAAACTGAAATGGCCAATCCACCTCTAGCAACTCTGTGAGATATGCTCACCCCTCCTGTCAACCAACAGCTGCTGTGTATACAATATCAAAATGTGGAGGATGGATTTGAGCTGAAACCTGCATTGATTCAGCTTCTACCAAAATTCCATGGCTTACAAGCGGAAGACCCAAATCGGCACTTAAAGAAGTTTCATGTGGCTTGTTCTGGATTTAGACCACGTGGAGTTACTGAAGAGCAAATCAAGTTGCGTGCATTTCCATTCTCATTGGAAGCCACTGCAAAAGAATGGCTGTACTACCTTCCTTCCTGAACTATTAACACTTGGACCGAAATGGCAAGTCTATTTTTGGAGCAATTCTTTCCTGCATCTAGAGCCGTAAACTTGAGAAGGGAAATTTGTAGCATTAGACAAAAAGACTCTGAGTCCTTGTATGAATATTGGGAAAGATTTAAGAGACTATGCACTAGTTGCCCTCAACAGGTATAACGGATCAGCTGTTGATACAATATTTTTATAAGGGGCTGCTACCACTTGAACGGAGAGTCATTGATGCTGCGAGTGGTGGTGCTTTGGTCAGCAAGACACCTCAAGCTGCCCGAGACCTGATTTCTACCATGGCTGCAAATTCACAGCAGTTCAACAGCCGTTCTGACACTCCTACATGAGGTGTTCATGAGGTAAGGTCTTCTGGTCTTGAATCTAAATTGGATAGGCTTAATCAACTGCTGGAAAAGAGTATTATTGAAAGTGCAAGTGCTTCTAACTACGGGCCATAAGCCCAAGTTTATGGTATTTATTGTTTTCAGGGACATCCCACTGATGCATGTCCAACACTTCAAGAGGAATCTCCCAGTGAGATGGTTAACGCCATGGGAGACTTCAACGCCCAACACCGAAAGAAATATGATCCTTTCTCCAATTCATACAATCCAGGGTGGAGGGATCATCCGAATTTTAGATATGGCAATAACCAACAACAACAGCCACAGGCCCCACGAATGAATTATGGAGAAGAAATTAACTCTTTGAAAGGCATGATGGCGCAATTGGTTGAATCTCAGCAGAAGAGTGTTGACAAGATGAGTAAAATGGAAGACCAAATTAACGAATTAATCTCCTCTTTCAACAAACTTGAAAATAAAGGAAAATTGCCCTCCCAACCTGATGTGAATCCGAGGCACAACGTCAGTGCAATTACCTTGAGAAGTGGCAAAGAACTCGAAGCACCAGCACCAAAAGCATCAGCCCCATGTGGCTATGCAACACCAGCCGAAACAGAGAAAATAGCCCCCATCGAAGAGCTAATCCAATCCAATCCTAAAAAACCACCATTTCCACATCGATTGGCAAGAAAGAAAAAAGCTATAGATGAGACAGAGGTGTTTGAAACTTTAAAGAAGGTGGAAATCAACATTCCACTCCTGACAGCCATCAAACATGTACCCCGGTATTGCAAATTTTTAAAAGAACTATGTACTGGGATTAACAGAGTTCGGGCCAATGAGAGGGTACCTATGGGTGAGACCGTTTCAGCAATACTTCAAGGTAAATTACCCATAAAAGAACAAGACCCAGGTATGTTCACAATTCCTTGCAAGATAGGCAATGTAGGCATAGAACAAGCTATGTGTGATCTAGGTGCTTCTATTAATTTGATGCCTTTATCTATTTACTCCGCATTGAATTTGGGTCCTTTGAAACAAAATGGTGTAGTTTTAACATTAGCTTATAGGTCTAGTGTTTTTCCTGAATGAGTATTAGAAGATGTTCTTGTACAATTAAATGACTTAGTATTCCCCGCGGATTTTTATGTCTTGAATATGGAAGGGGGAACTTCTTTTAACCCAGGAATGATACTGTTAGGATGCCCATTCTTGAAAACAGCCCACAAAAAAATTGATGTGCATGAGGGGACATTGACTATGGAATTTGATGGTGCTATGATTAAATTTGACATAAATAGAGCAATTAAGCACCCGGTTGATTATGCCTCTGTTTTTGCAATCAATTTCTCTGACATTTACACTAATAAATTTTTGGAGAAATGTAGTGGTGATCCTTTATAGGTTTCTTTGGCTAACAACCTCACAAACCCAAAATTGGCTGAATGGGAAGAAGAATGGGTAATGCCAACAGAGCTGATATATGCCGTCCAAGACCTCGAAGCACTCAAACCTGTAAACCAGAGTCCAATGCAGTACAAAATAGCAGCTGAATCACGTCTTGGCCATGCTATAGTTGGAAGAAACAAAATTCTTCCATCCATTGAAAAACCACCAGACTAAACGTGGCCACCATCGAGCCAATGATGTTAAACAAAAGTGCTTTTTAGGAGGCAACCCAAAAATTCACTCTATAAGTGTTTTATTTATGCTTGTAATATGTAGAGTTAAAAAAAAAAAAAGGGTGCAAAGTTAAAGTTTAAAAAAAAAAGGTGCAAAGTTAAATTTCAAAAAGAAAAAAAAAACAACAAAAAAAAAGAAAAAGAAAAAGAAAAAAAAAAGAGAGAAGTTAAAAAAAAAAAAAAAAAAGAGAAGGAAAAATTAAAAAAAAAAAAGGCATAAAAGCAGCAGTGCGCGCCTAGCTACCTCGCCAGCAGCACGTCGAGTTGCCCAGCACGCCGCAGCGCCCCAGCGTGCCGCGCCTGGCTGCCTCGCCAGCAGCACGTCGAGCGGCCCAGCACGCCGCAGCGGCAGCGCGCCACGCCCTCCTGCCTCGTCGAGCCGCACGCACTGCCACGCCCGCCCGCAGATCTGACCATGTTTTGTAATTGAGCCATAACTTTTGTGTCTGACCTCCGATTGTGGTGATTCAAAATGCGTTAGAAATCTAAGAGAAAGATCTACAACATTGTAGTTTTGTATTTCTCCAAATTCAGAATTTATCCTTGTCAAAATTGGCTTTGAACTTGCTGCCTTTGCAAACATTGTTCTTCCGATTCTCCACCGTTATTTCCTACAATCTAAGGGAGTACTTCTTTCCTTTTCTTTACACTTTGTGCTTAATTTAGATGGATTTTTAGGAGTAAATGCATGTTAAGTGTGGGGGCAGGATTAGTTAGGAAAATTAGGAGATAATTTTCAATTTTTAGGATAGTTTAATGCTTGTTTTTTGTTTTATTCTTGTGCTATTTAGATTGCATATAGTTTTTGCATAATTCTCTCCATAAATCAGATTCTCAGTTGTTTGTCCATGAGTAAATTAGGCTCAAATTTAAAAATTTGAAATTGTCTTGGTTTAGCCCTTGGAAAATCCTAATTTTTGTCATCTTGAATATAATAAACCAATTGGAAGTAGGAAGAATTAGAAACAAAGCATGTTAGTGGGTTTGTCATAAGGATTAGGGGTTGAGCTTGGTTTGCATATGACTCTACGTTTAATTTTGATAGAATGTGATGAAGTTTAATTGATCAATTGCTTTCAAAAAGTTTGTTAGTTAATGTAAAGCAAGTGAGTTATTACCAACTTATGGAGGATAAGATAACTAGAGTCTAGCTTATAATTGATGATGTTGGTTGAATTATATTGAGAATGTAAATTTTAGAATTTAATCGTCTCGATTACCCTTGAGCCTTGAATTGGGAGATGGGACCAATTCGCCTTAAGCAAGGTATGACAAAAATCATTCTTTGTGTATGGAGAGTGGCTTAAGAGGGAGAGCAAACTTCTCATAAGAGACCCTTTTCATTGCTCGAAAAAGCGAGACCTTTGCATTCCAACACCCATGGGTTTTGAATTGGGGGATAGGCCCACCTCACCTTAAGCAAAGTTAAAAACAATGACTTTGTGTATGGAGCATGACCTATGGGGAGAGTTACCCCTCATTAGAGGCCTTTTCAATACTCGCAAAATTGGGATGTTGACCCTATGCTTAATTTGGTAACTATCTTGGTTTGAAGTGCTTTAAATGTGACTAAAAAGCTTAAAATCTCTAGATGTCCTTCTAGGTTGGACGATTCACTTGCCTAAAGTTAGTTAATTCAATAATTTGTGCTGGTTTTTCAATTGACTAAGTCTTATGAAGTTGGGTTAAATGTTTTGTTTATGTCAACTTGTTTGATTTTATAGTTCTTATGATTAAGCTTATTGGCTTGTAGAGTTTTGAAACTTCCTATGGAATCTTGGTGGTTTAACTTCCTTGAATGAACGGTTAAGGATTTACTAGGGTTCAACCATAGTCAATTTTGAGAGAAATTTTCCTTTAGTCCTAGTTTGCTTGAGGACAAGCAAAGATCCAAGTGTGGGGGAATTTGATAACTCATATTCACATAGGCATATTTAGGTGCATTTTAACTTATTTTCTTAGTTATTTTCGTATTTTAGTATTAGTTTTATTATTTTCTTAATTAGTTTGTTTGTTTTATTTTATATATCCTTATTTAGTGTTATTTACCTCTTTTAGGTGCTTGGAAGTAGATTTTGGTTTTTTAGGAAGACTGCTAGAAGAGGATTTGTTGGAGCTTGAACTTCAACTGGATTTTCAATAGAGATTGAGGCTGTTTTAGCTCAAGATTTGTTCTGCAAGATTGTGCGTCTATCCGTTAGCTTTCCATAGCACCTTGAATCGCGCCAATCGGAGCTGTATCGAGGAAGTTAGCTGAGGTTTTTTTGTAGCTTGTTCTGGTCCTGCGGGTCAACCCTTGTTGACTTTCTCTTCTTATTTGGGCCAGATTTCTCTTTAAAGAGCCAATTGCTTGCACTTTAATTTCCAGCAGGCCTTTTTAATTAAGGAGGTTAATGAGACTCCTAATTAGGTTAAGAGTAGGAGAGCCTATAAAAGAAAAAAAGAGGAGAAGGTTTAGGACTGTTTTTTTTTACTACTTCTAAAACGTTTTGGGAGGCTCTCAAGAGGACAAGGCTGCACGTTTTTCCTTAAGATTTTTGGTAGAATTTGTTTAGTTTTGAGTAGCTAAACTCTCTTCTAGTTGAGGTACTTTGAAGTTTAATTCCATCATATTCATGAGACTTGTGTTTGAACCGTGTTCTTTTATTCGAATATTTATTCAATTCCTGTAATTATAATTTGTTATATTGCTGTGGATCTAATCAAATTGATTTGGCCAGTTAATTGATTGATTGTACTGCATATCGCCGAATAGAATAATATATCCGTGATTGTTGTTCTATCAAAGTGGCAAGTTAGCTTCATGTAAAGTTAACGGAATTGAATAGTTTAGTTTTTATGATTTACGGCGTTTCCTATTTCATTAACTAAGATAGAGGTCTTTTTTGTGTTTAATGCTGCCATAGGCTAATTCTTATTAAGAGGTTTCTTGGAGATTATCTATTGGCTAGGGAAGTAGTTTATTCTGGCGTTTCCCGGAACTATCGATAAATTAAGAAAAGATTGGTTATTGAGTGCGTTTCACATTTAACTATAACTCTATCTATTTGGATAATTGAATTGGATCTTTGGTGTCTGTGATTGAATTATGGAATTAAACTGAAAAGTATCTCGGCTAGTTGTTCATCCTATTGATTTATTCTATCTTAATTTACATTCTGCAATTTCTCAAATCACCTCATTTATTTTTTATTTCAATCCAATTAAATTTATTTCTTTTTGCAAATAAATATACCTGCATTAATCCCTGTGGTTCGACCCCGTTCTTGCTATACTACCCAGTATAAGGAACCGGAGATATTAAATTAAACTTTGACAGGTTGACAACCTATCACATGTGGATTTCTCACTTAGTGGATCTATCCAGTTTCATACCCTATTGCATGTACCCATTAACTTGGCTGACATTCCATGTCCAATGGCTGGTAAAACACCGCCATATAACCAGGCTAATGATAGTCTTTGGTTCCATTCATTCCCAAGACTGGAACAGACTACGGATAACTTTATGGTCATATCGTTTCCCCTTATCCATCGTCTTATTGCCAAGTGCATGACACTTGTCAACATGTATATGGAGAAGTCCATTGAATACTCTATTTACAATATTGCACAAGGTATATAATAAATAGATTAATGCATTTATTTATTGACATAAAATGTATAATACATAAATCTCATAACAAAGTATAAAATGTATGATACAAAATGAGGACCAATGCCTCGGGACTTGGGCATATCCAACATTGATTCTATAACACTCCCCCTCAAGCTGGAGTATAGATATTAGTCATGCCCAGCTTGGTACAAATGTAGTTGACCCGATTTCCCGATAAAGCTTTAGTGAATGCATCTACCAACTGGCTCCCGGTTTTCACGTGTTGATTTAAGATTGTACCATCCTCTAGCTTTTCTCGAGTAAAATGATAGTCAACTTCTACATGCTTGGCCCTTTCATGAAATGCAGGATTGTTGGCAATGTAGATAGCTACTTCATTGTCACACCATGATGTCATTGGTTTTGTTTGAACAAAACCAATTTCCTCAAGTAAGTGACGTAGCCATACAAGCTCACACGTAGTCTGTACCATAGCTCTGTATTCAGATTCATCGCTTGAACAAGACACCACAGTCTATTTCTTACTTTTCCAAGACACAAGATTACCGCCAACAAACACACAATAACCAGTTATGGAACATCTATATGTAATATATCATTATACAATAGAAGGATTCACAGATGTTGATTATGGAACATCTATCTGTAATATCACCTGCATAATCAACATCTGTGAATCCTTCTATTGTATAATGACCATGGTTTTGATATAAGATACCACGTCTAGGTGCTCCCTTCAGATATCTCAAAATATGAGTAACAACATCCCAATATGAAGCTCTAAGGGATGACATGAATTGACTAACCACACTTACTGGAAATGAGATATCAGGACAAGTGATTGTAAGATAGTTCAATTTCCCAACAACCCTCATATGCTTTTCAGAATCTTTAAGTAAATCACTGTCTTCAGCTTTTAACTTCACTTTTGGTATAATTGGTGCATCACAAGTCTTTACTTCAATAAAACCAGCATCACTCAACAAATCAAGTCAATATTTCCTTTGAGTGAGATAGACTCCCTTTCAGCTACGGAGAACTTCAATCCCCAAAGACTACTTCAATGGTCCTAGGTCCTTTGTTTGAAAACAAGTACCAAGAAAAGCTTTCAGCTTTGAAATTCCTGACTTATCACTTCCAGTAATCACTATATCATCCACATACGCAACTAGCAAAACACATCCAGAGCTAGATTAGGTAAAGAACACGGAATGATCATACGCACTTCTTTGTAGGCCAAACTCAATCACAGCAAAACTGAATTTTCCAAACCATGGATGCGGAGATTGTTTCAAACCATACAAGGATTTTCTTAACTTGCACACCTTTCCGAACTGAGCAACAAACCCAAGTGGTTGCTCCATGTATACCTCTTCACATAAATCACCGTGTAAGAAGGCATTCTTAACATCAAGTTGATGAAGATCCCAATTATAAGTAGCAGCCAATAAGATGAGTAGATGAACGAAAGATAGTTTGGCAACTGGAGAGAATGTTTCGGAGTAGTTTACCCCATAAGTTTGAGCATACCTCTTTGCAACTAAACGAGCTTTCAGCTGTGCAACAGAACCATCTGCATTCATCTTTACTGTGAACATCCACTTGCACCCAATAGCTCACTTACTCGAAGGTAGAGTCACTAGATCCCAAGTATAAGTATGATCCAGTGCCCTCATTTCTTCTTTCATTGCCTCTTGCCAACTAGAATGAGCCAATGCTTCTGCCACAGACTTAGGAACACCAATAGAATCTAAAGATGCTACAAAGGACTTAGAAGAGGGTGATAAGGCATTATAAGAGACATAGGTAGAGACTGGATAAGTGCATGTGCGTTTACCTTTACGGATAGCAATTGGTTGGTTAAGGCTCAAATCAGAGGCAGATACAAGGTCTGGAGAGAAAGCAGTAGGTGCGACATTGGTGTCTAAACCAAGTAGAGATGCCTAAATTGTATGTGGCAACGGGAGTAAACTTGACGTACAACAGGCCGAGGAGAGGATTCAACCTGTGTAACAGTAGGAACTGGAGGGGATTGCACCTGTTCACTTATAATATAATTAAGAAAGTCATTTTCAGAAGTACTTATGGAAGATACAGGAACTGACACAACAGAGCCGAAGAAGGGGTTGTTCTCAAAGAAGGTAACATCTGCAGACACCAAGTAATGACCTAAAGAAGGAGAGTAGCAATGATACCCTTTTTGTTACCGAGAATATCCCAAAAAGACACATTTAAGAGATTTAGGGCCTAGTTTTGATATCTGAGGTCGCATGTCTTGAACAAACAAGTGCACCCAAATACCCAATGGAGGAGAGGAAACAACGCTTTTGATGGAAAAAGAAGGGAATAAGGAATCTGTCTGTCAAGAACAGAAGAAGGCATATGATTTATAAAGAAGCAGGTAGTGGAAACAGCATCAACCTAAAAGGGTTTCGGAACCTGCATATGAAACATTAATGTACGAGCAACTTCGAGTAAATGATGGTTCTTTCGTTCAGCCACACCATTTTGCTGAGGTGTAACAATACATAAAGTTTTATGAATGATGCCATGTTGGGAGAGATATGATGTGAATGTACTAAAGATGTATTCTTTAGCATTATCACTCCTTATAATGCAAAAAGACTTGCTAAATTGGGTTTTGATCTCAGCATGAAAAGCACAAAATATTGTAAACAATTCTGAACGAGATTTCATAGGATAAAGCCAAGTTACTCAAGAATAATCATCAACAAATTGTTGGAAATGCCCTAGTCCTGAGGCATTGGTCTTTGCATTTGTATCATACATTGATTGGATTCATGTATTATACTTATTTGTGTTATTAATAAAGGCATCAATTCATTTAATATATTTATCTTGTGCAATATATTAAATGAAGTATCCAATGGACATATCTATATCCATGATGACAAGTGTCATGCACTTGGCAGTAAGACCATGGATAGGGTAAACAATATGACCATAAATAGATCCGTAGTCTGTTCTAGTCATGGGAATGAATGGAACTATAGACTATCATTAACCTAGTTGTATGGCGGTGTCTTACCGGTCATTGGACATGGAATGTCAACTAAGTTAATGGGTACATGCCTGGGAGCATGGTACTGGATAGATCCACTAAACGAGAAATCCGCATGGTATAGTATCACAAGTGATTCTCGTGTAGTACTTGTATGGATCCTTTGACCTAACCATATGATGGTGTTACATGTGAAGTCACATACTTAGGGGTACGCCTAAAGGGCCTGTAATAGGGTGCCAAGTATGGGTACTTTCGGGTATGTCACTGAGCATGGCAATACTATGGATATGCAGAAGGGATTTGTCACTCAGTAACCACTGAGAAGATATCACCGGCCTCTTAATGAATGTGACTGATAAGAGTGTGGCCACACCCAAACAAGTTGGAACTTGTTTGTGAGCTTCAGTACATTCGGGATCAAGTTAATGTCCGGACACAAAAGAGGGTGATCAATCCATGCCTCTGTGTTGGACACCGATATCGATGACATGGGATATACAAGTTTAAACTACAGGGTTACGATTACAGTCGGACTGCTATCTCTGTCTTAATTGGGGGCTGCAGTGGCTTGCTAGAGCCCGCCTGCAGTCTGTGGGCCATAGGTCCACTGCCAACATAAAGACGGGCCCACAGGATCGTACACATAGAATGTCTGAGTTCGAACTAGTCGGATCACCTGTATACTTGGAGTATACTAATTGAAGAGATAAATATTAATCAATTAAATTAAAGATCAATTGGATTAGTCAATATAATTTAATTGACATATATTTATATTTATTGGGTTGGACAAAGTTGATTTGAATAAATTAACTCGTGAATAAATTTCCTGGTGGAAATTTAACACATATATAGGTTTATATGTGTTTATTTCTAGTCAAATCATAAATTAATTTATTGGGTTAATTCCAAATGGCAAATCTATTTAATTTAAATGACATGTATCTTATATAATATGGTATTATATAAATACATGCATAGAAATTAAATTAGAATTGATTAGGAATTAAACGATATTAATTAATTAGGATTTATGGAATTATGGCATTAATTCCATTTATAGAAACAAAGTAAATCACCCAATAAATATAGGACATAATTTAAAAGCTAAATGGGGAATTTCCTTAACAGAAAAATTCGACCATTATGGTTTTATGGGGCTGAAATTTTCGGCCAAGATTATGGGATTCTTCTCTCTTCTTTTTGATCCGCCGCTAGCACGGGTTGGACTCGATAGGCGTTCGTGTACGTGAGAGTGGAGGGATTCTACATTGAATTCTGCAGTCATCATCCATCTCTAGAAAGAGATTTTTCTGGTAAGAAATTTAATCCCTTTCTATTTAATTTTAAGTTTTTCAATTTCCATTTCAATTGCTCCTGGGACTGGATTTGAGGAAATCACCGCGTTCTTCCGCTTTTATCGGGTGATTTCCCGTGAAAAATCCCAACACAAATGTCACAAATAACGAAAACCAGTTTTGGACCAAACAGGACAAAGACCCCATACATCACTGTGTACTAAATAAAAAGGAGACTCAATACATTTATTTATTCTAGGAGAGTAAGATACTTCATGGTGTTTAGCGAATTGACAGGCTTCACACTCAAAGTTGACTCTCATTTAAGACTAGGACATAATTGTTGTAAAACTCGAAGAGGTAGATGACCAAATTGATAATGGAATTGTAGAGTGGCAGAGCTGGTGCATGCAATTGATTGAGACATTGGTTCAGAAGTTGACTCAAGTGTATACAAGCCATTCACCAACCACCCTTTACCAATTCGTCCTAAGATCCTGAAAAAGGCAATAAGTAGGATAGAAAATAACACAGCAGTTAAGGCTTTTTATGAGTTGGCTAACAGATAACTGTTGGGATTTGTCACCGGAAACCACCCGATTAAAGCGGAAGAACGCGATGATTTCCTCAAATCCGTACCCAGGAGCAGTTGAGATGGAAATTGGAAAAACAAAAATTTAATCACAAGAGATAGATCTCTTACCCGGAATATCTCTTTAAGAGATGGATGCAGACTGCAGGAATCAATATAGAATCCCTCCTCGTTCATGTACACGAACGCCTAACAAACACCACCCGTGCTAGTGTCGGAAAACACGAAACTTTGGAGAGGGAGGAAGAAGAATTCCGGCCACCAAGTGATCTATATCCCTAGGCCGAAAATCCTAGGGTTATTTTAACCCTAAATGGCCGAAATTCTCAAGGAGAATTTCGGCCCAAATTGGCTCCTCCTTTTGTGTGGGCTTCCATCTTTTTTTCAGGCCCAAATCTATTTTAATTAGTCTGGTTTAAATTAACTTCAAGCCCAATTTTAATTTACCCATGTATTTAATATATTACACCAAGTAACATATTATTTACATTCAAATTAAAATTGGTTTGACTAATTAATTTAATCCATTAAATTAAAATTAGATCTTCACAAAATAAATTCATATGTAAAACTATACATATGAATATTTCCACCTAGGAAATAATCTCATAATTAATCCAATTAATTATGAGAAAGCCAATCAAATATTAATTTTATTATTATGATCAATCCAATTGATCTTTATAATATAATTAATATATTCCTCTCTCTCCAGAGTGTATACTCCAAGTATACATATGAATCCTTAAGTTAGTGTTCAGTCGCTCAATGTGTACGATCCTGTGGACCCATCTTTATGGTGGCAGTGGGCCTGTGGCCCACAGACTGTAGTTGGGCCTTAGCAAGCCACTGCAGCCCCTAATTAAGATAGAGATTGCAGTCTAACTGTAATCATAACCTTGTAGTTTAAACTAGTATATCCCATGTCATCGATATCCGTGTCCAACACAGAGGCATGGATTGATCACCCTCTTTTGGGTCCGGACATTAACTTGATCCCAAATGTACTGAAGCTCACAAACAAGTTCCAACTTGTTTGGGTGTGGCCACACTCTTATCAGTCACATTCATCAAGAGGCCGGTGATATCTTCTCAGTGGACTACTGAGTGACAAATCCCTTCTGCATATCCATAGCACTCCCATGCTAAGTGACATACCCGAAAGTACCCATACTTGGAACCCTATTACAGGCCCTTTAGGCGTACGCCTAAGTATGCGACCTCACATGCAACACCATCATATGGTCAGGTCGAAGGATCCATACAAGTGCTACACGAGAATCACTTGTGATACTATACCATGTGGATTTCTCGTTTAGTGGATCTATCCAATACCATGCCCTTTTTTACATGTACCCATTAACTTGGTTGACATCCCATGTCTAATGACCGATAAGACACCGCCATACAACCAGGTTAATGATAGTCTCCCGTTCCATTCATTCCCATGACTGGAACAGACTACGGATCTATTTATGGTCATATCGTTTACCCTATCCACGGTCTTACTGCCAAGTGCATGACACTGGTCACCATGGATATGGATATATCCATTGGATACTTCATTTAATATAATGCACAAGATATATATAATAAATGAATTAATGCCTTTATTAATAACACAAATGAGTATAATACATAAATCCAATAAATGTATAATACAAAAACAAGGACCAATGCCTCGGGACTAGGGCATATCCAATAATAACAAGTTAAAAGGAAACTGTGATAAACATAAAACAGAGGATAATGGTAATGTTTTTTAGGGGTATGCTGTTCCATGCCCAATAAGATCCATTGGCTAAAGTAACAGGAGGTAAATTGGCACAAGGCATAAAAGAAGAAAGAATACTTGAGTTGCCAGTCATATGATCTGTAGCACCCGAGTCAATAACCCAACTACGGGATGAGGTGGAAAGGCAAGCATAATGAAGATGGTTGCTCTAGGTTAGAAGTGTTAGAAATTTACTGTTGAGCACTAGTAAGGCAAGCATATTCATCAAACAAAATGGTGATAGAAGGTGAAGATGATTGAAAAGCTTCTCCTTGAGTAGCAACATTAGCAAATTTCTTATGATTGTTCTAACCTGCGTACTTTGGTGGCTTACCATGCAACTTCCAACAATACTTCCTGATATGTCCCCCTTCACCATAATGATGGCAGGTATGAGTAGTACTTCCACTGTTATTTTCGCTTTTGTCACCCCAATTAGAGCTACTCAGCAATGCCACCATGTCATTAGGCACTCCACCAGAAGTTGTGTCTTCATCCTTTGAAACTCAAAGCAATCAGGCATATACTTCTATAAAAGAAGGAAGTGCCCCACCACTAGTCAACAGTTTTGTGTGATCCACATCATATTCAGGATCCAACCCTGCTGAGAAACATTGAACCTGGACTAGCTCTTTTTGTTCTTGCATTTTCTTCACATCAGTAAAAATAGGAAATATAGATCGCTCTTCTTCAATAGTATTTTTGAAATCAGTGTAATACTGTTTAAGAGAACAACCTTTTTGGTCTGGTTGATAAGCTTGAACAACAAATTATGAACATACGACTTGTCATCTTTGCTAACATACATAAATTTAAGATATTCCTATAACTCTCTGACAGATTCATAGTGAGTCACAACATCATCAACAACTGGGTCTAAGGTGTTCTGAATTTGATTAAACAGTTTATCATCTTCCTTTATCAATTTTTTTCTAGCCTCAGGATTAGATGGTGGGTGACCAATTAAATGGTCTTCTAAATTAGCAATATTAACAAATCTATGAATAATTCTTTTCTATTGACCATAGTTTTGACTCCCAATTAATTTTCTATTAGTAATCTCAGAGGAACCAAAAGTAACTTCAGTAACTACTTTCTTTTCACCACTATTCCCCATTTAAGTAAATCATAACCACACTAAAAATCACTAACACAGACTGAAATCACAATCAAATGAAAAACCAACCTCAACAACGGACAAAACACAATCTGCCCCTGAAATCCCCACCGGTGGAATTGTCGGACCGCTGGACTGACCGAACAGGAAGGCTAGAAACAAAGAGACGCCCCCGCTGTAAAAATCCGGTGGCTAAAGGACGAGCCATGCGCCCACATGCACTGGTGAGTGGGGAGGCGCGTACAGATAGGGTGGCGCGTGAGACACACGCGCAGGGATTCTGGCCTGCGGATTTTGGGGAACTACCAATCGGAGGTTCCTTTTTCTGTCTAGGGGGGCGGTGAGACAAGATGGTATTTCCAAGCGACTACCCATGAAACCCTAGGACACTGACAATTGAGGAGCTATCCGGAAAAATTCAGACTAACCCAGAAGAACCTTGCTCTGATACCATGTTATTAGAGAGAGATTAAGAGGAATTTCTTATTTTCATTGATGAATACCTAGGTTTATATATACAGTATTCAATTTACAAGAATGGGAATAAATCCCTACATTTACTCTCTCAAATTACTTAATCACCTAATTACAGCTATTGATTCTGTAACAGATTTCATTTACATCTCGTTTGTGCCTCATAAATTTTGCTAAGTCACAATCGTGTGTTGTGTTTTCCATTCTTGAACTAAAGATTTGCGGTCCCCTATGCATTGTTACACCTGATATGTCAATTCTATATGTCATTGTAATTGTGTAGAGTAGTTAGTTGATCGGGATATGTGACATTTTACCTCATACAAGCTATGTAACTGTGTTAGTTTGGACTCCGAGATTTGTAGTGTTAATGTACTAACTTAACTAAGTCTATGTGGAATGTAACTTGGAGAAATGAGTAGATTACGTCTCCATTTAGTAGTGAAGATAGTAGATGAAAGTAGTATTAATGTCTTGCATGCCAATTTTTGTTAAACGGTATTAGTTGTTTGGAATTGAGAATTTGAAATTTTTTAATAAATTGAGATGTCGGCGCTTGCCCTTAGTTCATGGCCTTAATCACTATGGAATCTTGAACAAATCGAAAATTGGCTTACTCTCACATTTTCTTTGTTGTTTACGTATGGCCTATGGGTTACATTTCCTAATCTCTTTCCTTTATGTCAAAAACCGCTATTTAGTCATGAGATATTTGATATGTTCTTTTATCAGTGAAAAAATAAATTATTTAGTGTTATTGTTCAGTCATTTGATGCTTTAAGTACCGTATTTTTGTATCTGTTTAACAGTGGAATCCCGATTAACATTGATAACCTTTGGATCAATTGATGTTCACCTCCCTCTTAACTTTAACCCTATTGAATAGATAAAAAAAAAAAAAAAAAAAAAAAAAAAATCTTCTTCAAGTTCTACGAACAAACTTTTGTAGTTTTTGAATTTTGAAATTTTAGTGTTTGGCTTCATAATGTTGTAAAGGGAGACACAAGCTTCACATATGATTTTTCATTGTTATTGTTGTGATTTTCGATTAATGATTCTTGAAAAATCATTGTTTTCGTTCTTTTGACCAAAAAACTCTAGAGTTGGCTAAATTGATTAATGGGGCACAACTATACTGATTGGAGTGTTTGCATGTATGATATATGGAGGTAGCAAGGAGGCAGGTGCAATCAGCTGTAAATTTGTGATTAAGAATTCACTATTAAATTTCTTTGGCCTTGTACATTTTCAATTAAGGATTGCTCAACTCTTACTATTCTATTTGAAAATGCAGGCTGCGATTCATGTCTATGCATTCAGATGGAATTGTTTTTCCAATTATAAACTGTTTTGAGTTCCTTTCCTGTTTAAAATTGTTGGAGATTTGATTACAAAATCTGTAATTATATTTTGATATTTAGTTAGTTTGTTAGAATAGATAAAGATTAGATTTTGAATTTAAATTATTATCTAGTGGTTACTAATTTTATGTGATATAGTTGTCTTATAAGCCTATAAATAGGCATTAACAGTTCTCTAATAAAGTGTGCCCAAGGATACTGCATTTACAGTATTCAGTTTTTAATTTCTAAGTTTATATTTCTCTCTAAAAAACCTACAATTGGTATCAGAGCTCCCATAGATCTAAAAGGGACCTATGAGTGATCCAAAATAAAAAGCCATGGATTCTAGCCATACATCAACTTCTTCACCTCCAGCCTTTAATGGTGAAAACTACCAAGTTTGGGCTATCAAGATGAAAACTCATTTGAGGGGTTTAGGTTTGTGGCAGTGGGTTGAAAATGAGAGGGAGTTACAACTCCTAGGAAATAATCCAACCTTAAACCAAATCAGGGCTCATGAAGATGAAGCAAACTTGACAGAGTTAGCTCAAGTGGAAGAAGAGACTCTCTTTTAGTTGGTGAGATGTGCACCAAAGTTGATGAGAAAGTGCATCAACAAATATTGTTCATGATGAGAAGTGCATCATAGGGTGGTGTGAAGAGAAGTGTTTCACAAAATTGAAAGAGTTTGGAGATTACGTGCTCCACAAAATCTGAAATTAAGTTAGGAATAAGAAAAAAATCTGTACTAAGAGGGAGTTTATTGGATAATAATGCAGATTTTTTAAGTTAAGAGTTTTATCTCTAGTTAAATTGTTTTAAATATTTTTAGTCAATTTCTGTTGCTATCTTTTAGGCATTTAAATGTTATTTTGAGATTCTGTAGGATTTGTTTTCTAGCCTATAAAGAGCAGGCTGATCATTTAATAAATGTGTGTGAGTATTATTTGTTCTCTCTTTGCAATTTCAATTTCTTCTCTTCTTTCTTTCACCATGATCATTAAATAAAAACCTACAACAATGACCAGCCTTACTCAATTCTCCTCAATAAGGGAAGCATAATTATGCTCGTCATTTGATTTTGATTCCTTTTGTTTCATGTCAGATTGGAATTAGTATTAGTTTGAGCAATTTAGCTCTTCATTTGCGTCCTTGTTGCAATTGATGATCACTACAGGGGATTTACATTATTCATTTTGGATTTTGATTGGTGGTGTTAGAAATTTTCCTCATAATAGATACAAAGTGGAAGAATATAAGTTATATTCTGGGGAATTATTTCAAGCTCATTATTAGCAGGAATTTACCTTTTCTCTTTAAATTATTCGAATTTGCTACCTTGAGGATTTTTTTTATGGGAACATATACAGACTGCAATTTTGGATTTGATTAGTACTTTTTACTGCATTCTGTTGAAGCACATATGGATTTGCTGGTTGTTGGGGCAGCTGTCGTTGAATACTTTGTTAAATATTGGATGCTTCTTTAATTAATGAAATGGGTAATAGTATACATTATGTTTGTTATTACAGAAGCATAACGGGAAAATGCATGCAATGGAAAGGCCGTGGAAATGTATGGTATTTCATACCTATTATTTCGGAGGATGATATTTTTTCTTTCATTAGCAAATATGGTATTCATTACATTCTATGATTACGAAAGTCTAAATGTTAACAAGTTGTTTTTTTTTTTTTTTTAATTGATTTGTATTATTGCTATTGGCTTCCATGTTTGTAGGTTCTATTAAGCTCATATGAAGATTTAAGGCAAAATTATGGATACAAGTGTTGTTTGGTTGATATTATTTATGTTTAATTTGTATGTCGAAACTATATTATTTCTTCCTCCGTTGTCATTGTGAACACATTTGGGATGATAAATTTAAGGAAAAAAAAAAAAAAACTTGTGATTTGATTGATTTGCAGATCAAGGACTATGTTTCGAAAGGGTATAAAAACATGATACGTGGTTTGGCGATTTTGCAGATCAAGGGTTTATCATCTAATACACTTCCTTAAAACTCTTTTATCCTTCAAATTCTCACTTGAAATTTTTCAAGTTTGTTGATTAAAATACAATAAACTTTAATATGAAAGTTAGGAAATTTTTGGAGAGTAGATATATTTTTATTAATTAATATTTAAAAAATTAAAAAAATCATAAAAAAAGAAAAATAACCGAAAAATATCCAAATTTTTAAAACTTCTTGTAAATTTATTATGTAATATACATATATTTTTTAGATATTTGTCAACAATTTTTCTATTTTTGATGATTTTTTTATTTTTTTACATCCTTAATTAATAAAAATATACTCACATTCCAAAAAAATTTCAAGCTTCCACACTAAATTTTATTGTCTTTTAATTAACAAACTTCTTGGATATTTTTCAGCAATTTTTATATTTTCTATGATTTTTTCTTTTTACATTATTAATTAATAAAAATATACTTACTACCTGAAAAATTTTAAATTTGCACACCATGGTTCATTGTACTTTAATCAATAAATTTGAAAAATTTCAGGTGAAATTTTGAAGGATAAAAGAGCTTTAGGGAATATTTGGATGATAAACCCTTGATCTGCAAAACCGTCAAACCACGTGTCATACTTTTGTAGCGTTTTGAAACACAGCCCTTTATTTACAAATCCGTCAAACCACAATTTTTTTTTTTTTTTTACTTTTTCCTAAATTTAATATATACTTTTATTATCTGGATTTTTATTTGCGCTTACGTTTATTTATTGACAAAATTGGAGTATTGCATGTAAACTAGATATACTAGCTTAAAAATGATTATAAATGTTGTTGTATGCTTATCTTAATAATTCCATTATTTCAGCGTTGTAAAAATGAAAAATCCAATAACATGTTCTTACTTTTTTTAATGTAATTTTCACTAAAAATGGAAAAGAATGTAAATTACAAAAATTGAAAACGTAAAGAACAAATAGAATTTAAAAATGTGATTCATTAGTTGTCAAATTCAATATAACATTTTTATTTAATATACTATATTAGAATTAAAATATTTATTTAATTAAATTTTTAAGAAATAAGAACCCGGGCAAATGCACAGGGTTTTAACTAGTTAAGAGTTTACGCATGTACTAAAAATTAAACTCAAAACCTAAATTAAAAAATTAAAAGTTTTTATCACCCAAGTCAAACTTAATGGATGATTTATTGTATTCCTCTTTTTTCATTACATCCTAACAAACATGCTAAGAACAAGAAAACAATATCTTGAGACATTCATATGTGAATCTTTTCAATTGCAGAACATCAACGAGATCATGAAGGTCTTAAAATCCAAAATTTTACTGTGTTGGGAGTACTGTATTATTGACCAATCATAATCTACTACGTCAACATGGTTCTTGATATAACATGTTATGATTAGTCAGGAGTAGTAATATTCAAAGCATATGCTTTCACATACTATTTTTTTTTACTGGAAAATTTAGGCATATGTTGCCTTAAAATTATGCACTAGCAAGTACACTAGGTCAATTTTCGTGATGGCAAGACAAGTGTCGATCCCACAAAGAATAAGGGAAAACCATAAGATTTCCTAATAAATCGTCAGGTGAGATTTTCCAAGTAATCAGCAATACAAATTTAAATAAACTGAAATCAATGTAAAGCATGCAAAATAACGTAGGAAGGTTGCTTAAAACAGAAGATGACAAACAATAATACGAGCACAGACCTTCACCAGTTAAACAGGCAATCTCAAGATATCTTTCTCTAGCATTTATTATGAATATAATAAGGAACGTAGATCTAAGGTTTCTTGCCCTCTACCCACCAAGCTTATCTCTCGACCTCACTTGGATTCTATGACTACCCAACTAAGCTTATCTCTCGACCTCACTTAGCATAGGAAATCATGCATTAAAACCAGCAAGCATTCTACCATAAATAGAAACCCTTAGCACACCCCCAATCTCCTCTCGGTCTCATGGTAAGTGTGTGTGTGTGTGTGTGATTTTCCATATCCCTAAATCTTCTCTCGGTCTCATTAGGAATACTAGGCATACAACGGGGCCCTATCGTAATTTTGATAAACATTTCACCACACAATCATCTGAGCATAATATTCATAATAAACACGAGAAAGACTTCCCAAGATCACCAGCCTAAGCGGGCTTCAGTCTGCTGGGAACCTACTCACAACACATAATTAACATAAAAACGAGATTGCTTAACCTGAAGACTTCAAAGAAGAAAAATTCGAAAAATTAAAATTAAAGCAAAGAAAAATAATGGTAGTTGGAGAACATTCAATGCTCCACTCCCCTTGAACAGCAGATTATATATAGCCCCCAAAAAAAGAAGAAAAATAATCCACCTAGAGCCTTGTTCCAAGATTAAACTAATAACGAAAATTAACAACCACAAATATAATGGCTTCCTCAAGAAGCCAAGGACTGTTCTGGTATTTCCACAATAAAAAAATATCTTCTCCTCACTTTGGGCCGTGCTTTTCCTTTCAACTCCGGCCCGTTCACGCCGCAGCCCAATCCAACTCCTTTTTCTCTTTTCTACTTCTTGAGATTTCCCAATTCCAGCAGTCTTTCTGAACCGCGCCTTAGACCTGAAAAAATTTAATATTAGCTATGAATCCTCTCTTCTCAAAGAAATTTTACCAATTTAGCTGCTGAATCCTTGCATAATTAGCTGGTAATATTTTCACTTATCAGCATAAAAAAAAAAAAATACTAACACCGTTTGACATGTTATCAAATTAACATGTCATGTCAATAAAAGCAAAAAATTTATTATGTTACATCAACAAAGTTAACATGTTAAATCAACAAGTGAACATACGACCTTAAAGAAGATTAACACGATTAGTTATTCTTTATATAAAACAATGTTAAAAAAAAAAACTTATTTTGTTTTTACTTTTCCCAATTTCTTATCATGTTATAAGTAAGGTATATATCCAAACCAATTATAAAGGCAAAGTTAGGTGCTCAGCAAGAATTCAAGCTCAACAAGCGAAGTACAATTTGTCAGCCATGTGAGACATGAGGCCCATAAAGTTGGAACAAACAATCATCCTATGAACCAAAGTATCTATTACAATACACTTCTCACTTACTCGTTTGGTCCAAATTTACAGTTATAAAAACTAGAAAGTAGACAAACTCTTCCCACTTGATAATTTAAGACCTCAGTTCTTGTATTCGGACTCAGCTATACCCAACCACTCAGGTATAGAATTCTATTCTTTTTTCATTTTGTGTTACAATGTACATTCATATGATTTTGTTGTTTATGCTTGTTATATTTGGGATTCAATTCCTTAATCACTTAAACTCAAGCCTTTGTTGGTAGACAATCTATAAAATCCGCTAGGTTTTTAATTTATCTCGGCCTTGGAAATGTTTATCTTTACCCAATTAGCTCCATCTCCCTTTTTTTTTCCTCAAGAAATCAGCTTTTTCTCTTACATTAATAAAAATAGCTGAATTTCATCTTGTCAATTTTACAATTTCATATTCAGATGAAATAGGTCGCATACTTTTTTAATGTTTGTCTGACTAACTAAAAACTTACTGTGTGTGATTATAATTGATCGCGTCTCAATATGTCCAACTAAAATATTAGAGACTAAAATCAACAAATATTTATGAGATTAATATATTTTTTAGAAAAAAGATATGGTAGACATAAAAAATTAATTTAAAAAATAGTGATCTTATATTAAGTTTAAAATATTACAGCTTAATTTGGATAAGAGGTAGGAAAAATGATATGGGAGGTTGCAAAAGAAATATTTAGCTCGGATTTGGTGAAACAAATATGGAACGCATTTGAGATACAGGGGCTGGTAATGACAAGCCTTGCCTTTCAAATCCTGTTGGCAATTTGTGGCAGCCGCAGGAAGTACAATGCCAAAGTTAAGATGAGGTTTATTGTCTGGTTTTGTTACATAATGGGAGTCTATGTTTCAACTGTTGCCCTTGGCAAGCTAACTGAAACCAACAACGATTCGGTTGCACTTTCCAGCATCACTTATGGTACTGTTCCAAAGGTCAACATAACCAATAAGGAGCTCCGCGCTATGTGGGCACCTCTTCTTC
The DNA here is from genome assembly GCA_039660915.1 of Euphorbia tirucalli. Lineage (NCBI taxonomy): Eukaryota > Viridiplantae > Streptophyta > Magnoliopsida > Malpighiales > Euphorbiaceae > Euphorbia > Euphorbia tirucalli. Next base: position 11,902,681 of record CM077638.1, read on the forward strand.
TTATGCACATTGGCGGTCCTGACAGCATTACCGCCTATGCTGTCGAAGACAACAGGCTAGGCTGGAGGCAGTTTCTTGAACTGGGAGTCCAGGTTGGTGTTGTTCTCTTGATTTTTATTAAGTCTTGGAACAATACTTGGCTTTCAATCATAGCACTGACACTGCTTCTAGCTGGAGCGATTAAGAGTTTCGAACGGATTTGGGCTCTCAGGCGCTCTGCTAGCTCTGATGCTGTGTTTGATGCTCTACTAACCAGCAATGTTCATGAACAGTTTGGTTTCACATGCTCGAATTCTAATCTAGCATTGCTCGTGAAGGCCTACAGGCGGTTCGAACATTTGAAGCCACATATTCAGGATTGGATAGGTCACCCTTCGTCCATAAATTCCCCTTCCGTCAGCACATATTACTATCATCCTGAAGATGTTTTTAGGATTACGGAATTCGAGCTTGGATTCATGTATGATGTACTGTACACCAGGTTTCCGACCAATTATTCCATTGCCAGTTTCATTCGTCGTTCGATTTGCTTACTCTGTCTAGTTTCAAGCTTGTGTGGATTCGCAATCCTGTTCAGGCATGCTGATGTGAAACTCTTAAGAATTCTCGTGTCAAGAAAATATGACAAGAATATAGACATTGCTATTACTTATGTGCTGCTCTCAGGGGCAATTGGAGTCGAACTCTATGCAATTATTTCGACTCTTTGGTCAGAATGGGCACTTCTGTTCATGATCAAGCATCATCGGAGTCGAATGGTGGAAATTATCTTTCAGGTTTTAGTTCGTCAGGTGCCGATGAAATGGCCGAGATGGTCAAACATGATGGAGCAACTGAACTTGCTGAGCTATTGTCTATACAAGGAACAATCCAGGTCAGGGAGAATAATCAGTAAAATCATGGAAAGAAGAGGGTGGGATCACAAGTACAAGAGGTTTCGGGTAACTGTTGACACCAAAGTTTCAGTGAAAATGAAGGAAATGATAATCGAACAGATAGAGCAGGTTCGGGGGCAGCGAGTTTGGCAGCCTTTCAGCAAAAGGGGTGAATGGGCATTAGAAAGGTTCAAATGTCTAGACCAATTCAAATGGAGCATTGAAACAGATTACACAAATGAAGCAAATCAGCAAACAAGTTTCGGCAGGGCCATAACCATATGGCACATAGCCACCGATATCTGCTACAACCAACTCGCTGATCAGAATCAGGGATCTCAGCTTGTTAATCATAAAGATTCTCCGGCTAGTTTAACGAAGAAGTTATCGGATTATATGATGTACCTATTAGCAGAGAGGCCTCACATGCTTTCAATCAACACCAAGAAAATTCTTTTCGAGGGGGCTTGTAACAAAATCACAGCATATCTGGAGAAAATGCAAAAGAAAGAAGATATGATTAGCTATTTCTCGAAATATGTGCTCGAATGTGGACTGGAAGACGCTGTGGTTACAATTCCTGAAGAAAAAAAGTATGCAATGGATGAAAATGAAGAAACGGATATAGTATTGACGTGGGAAGTTGTTTTGGAAGCAAAAATACTAGCTGAACTTGTGCGCGATAGGACAGATAGGTGGGATCTGTTGAGTAGTATTTGGGTTGAAATGTTGTGTTATGCTGCATATAATTGCCCTTGGGTTCACCACACTCAGCAGTTATGCCGAGGCGGTGGCTTGATCACTCATGTCTGGCTTCTGTTGACTCATGAAACTAACAAGTTCAATATCAGCATATATTGATCAAACTCTTCAATCTATTGTGTATTAATTCCAAATATTTCCAATTCATTTTCATACTTTATATGATATGAATTGGAACATGTAGTTCTATTTCAGTTTTGTAATTAATTTTCTTATGTAATACAAATAAAAATTGCATTTTTTATTATATTGCATTCTTTTTTTTTTTTTTTTTTTTTTTTTTATGTCCCCATAACGTTTATGTTAATAAGTTCAATATCAGCATCTATGTCTCCGTGATATTTATGTTTTTTTGATGTTGCATTCATTGTTTTTCTCTTAGTTTAATTCATTCATTTTAAATAGATACCAATAAAAATTACAGAAAATCAGAATATATATGTATGTATGTAATTAGTATATACTAAATTAATTTTTTTGAGATAATACATCAAATGGCAATATGGAGAAGAAAAACAGTTCCTACATTGCATTGTTAACAACTTTTCCCTTAGAAGAGTGATTTCCTTAAATACTAGTCTGTTATAATTTTGTATTTTTCTATTTGATGATGTCTTTTTTTTTTTTTTTAATTATGATCGTCTGCATTACTTTTTGATCCTGACGCTTGAAAATGTTTACAAGTTAATTTAATCATAGATTTTCTTTTACTTCTTACAAAAGTTTGTTAATTTAATCGGTTATTAATTGATTAATAGTCCTTTTTTTTACTGAAATTGTTTAATAGTCCTTTGATTCTATATAATGGATTAACAGATTGATGTTAATAAAAATTAGTTAGGCATCAGATAATTAAAATTGATTTAAGTGGTTAAGGGTCTTAATCTAAATAAGTAAGAAATCCCGAGTTAGAATCAATTCAATAAAACTGATTTCAGTGGTTAAAGGGTGTTAAGCTGAATAAGTGCCGTTTGGGAGGGTTTTCCCAAACGGGAAAGTGGCTTTCAAACAAGGAAAGATAGAAAAGCCAATTTTATTAATGTTTGGTAAAAATCTAATTTGGGAAAGTTGTTAACACGGAAAGCTGATTATCAGCTTTTTTTGAAAGCCTCAAATTGGAGCTTTGGCCAAAAGTCAATAACAAGGAAAGCTATATCCCTCTCCTCCTTTCTCCTCTCTTCGTTCTCTACCCTTCTTCTCTATTGCTGCTGCCCTTCTTCTCTCTCCGTCTCCTCATTTCTTTGTTCTCTGCCCTTCTTTGCTATTGTTGCTGCCTTTCTTCTCTCCTTGTCGCTTGCTGCTGCCCACCGCCGCTGCTATTACCGGTGAGATTTTCTATCTCCTTCTCTGCGATATATGAATGACTTACTGCGCATTTGAGGTAAAATTTCGATTTTTTATTTGATTTATTAACTGGGTATGCTTCTTTGTTGCAGAAAAAGGAGAACATAACTCCGATTCGGTTCCAAGATTGTAGTAATTTCACTCTACTTTAACTCTTTGGTTTTGATTCTTAATTTAATTTTATTTGTTAGCAGAGGAATTTCTATGATAGTATTATGATTTTTTATTTTTTTTCCTATTTGGGTTCTTGATAGCAGACTTCTTAGCCAGATCGAGAACATACGTGCATAGTGGGAATTTCGTTGATTTTGTTTGGGTTCTAGTTCCATGGGTTTCACCCTTTTCCCCTTCAACTCCAACTCATTGCATGTTTTCAAGCAAACACCTTCCATTTCCAATTCCTCCCTTCAAATATTTTTTTTTTTTCTGATTTCCTGATTAAGAAGCCAGGAAAAACTATCCTCAGCTCCATAGGGCAAGGCTGTTCTAGGAAACCCCGTAAAATATATATGTCGTTTTTTTTTTATAATATGTATGTGATATGGAGATTAATAAAAAAAATTATTAATACCTAATAATATACAGATAAATAAGTAAAATAAATTTTTTTATTCAATGTGTGTAAAAGAAATTATTAATTTTTAATATTATTTAATTAATTAAATTAAGTAAAAATTAATTTATATCATATATGTTCTTTTATGTCATTTTATATATCAACAATGCTTTTATAAACAATTTTACCAAACATCATGCAAACTGCTTTTAAGAATAAAGCTATTTCTATAAAAATATTACCAAACACTTATCAGTTTTCCCAAACAGCTCTTTCCTTGACAGCCATTTCCCTGACAGCACTTTCACTAATAGCCCTAAATTAGAAATCCTAAGATGGAATCGCTACGCAATAAATTTTAATCAAAAGAGATTGGCTTAAATTAAAAGGTTTTTTTTACCAGTCTAAAACTAATTAATCATATTAATCTTAAAAAAAAAGGGAAACACATCCTAAGTCCTCTAAACTTTTATAGATTTATAATTAGCTCCATAATTAATTTTTCAACACATTGAATATATGATCTTTCTATTATGATAGTATAACCCCTAGTTTGATACTTTTATTTTCCGTGTGGGTTGTAGTATCTGTTAAGTGACACGTGATACAATTTTTGCAGATACATAAAACTAAACGGATGTATAGTTCATATCCGTAGCTATCATAGAATAGCATAGGAAGTATGATCCAGATCCCTCTAGTGAACTCTTTAGACTTGTATTTTTTTAAAAAAAAAAAAATTGTATTACGTGCTAGTTAATAGGTATTTTAGCCTACGCGAGACAAAAATATCAAGTTTGTGACTACTACTCTCAAAACAGAAAGATTATATACCCAATGTGTTGAAAAAATTAATCAGAGTCTAATTGCACGTGGCTGCCACATGCATTTTCCCATAGAAAAAATTCCTTGGAAAACAATAGATAAGAACTTCAAAAATATTATTACATTACTACACACATAACACATCACATATGGTGAAAGGAAACAAGAAACAGGAAAATACAAGCCCGTATTACAGTAATGATGTAAATAGACACAACCAGGAACTCAATTGTAAAAACAACATGTTGTACGGAAATCACAATTACTTATACAACATAAGTTATATAATTAATCGCATATTTCTCCTGCAGGCTGCTTCTTATTATATTGATCACATTTTTCTCTGATTTATTGTAGCATATATGATAACAAATTCTTGATTCTTGTTGCTGAATCAAATCAACTACTCATCACAGCACTTGTACAGCAGGTACCTTTCCATCGGACGGCCACATTCAGAGCAAACAATTCTTTCAGGAATGTTACCGGCAGCGCCAGGGAGGATGAGACGGTTGCAGTGATGTTCAGGGTGAAGTGTTTTGAGGTGATCTTTAAGTGCAGGCATGAATCCTTTCTGCTGAATATGATCTTTCCACGCTGTAAAATCAGTAAGACAAGTTAGAAAAATGTTCCCTTTTGCCTTAATCATCTCATCTGTTCCTCTAGTGAATAAAGCCCAGCCTCCTTCACTGCTGTCAAAGCTCATCATGGTCATGATTTCTCTCATAATTGGATCATTCTCAGAGGTTCTTCCAAGTTGATTCTTTGATCTCCACATGCTTTCGATTCGAACCCAGAAGTACCAGATTGATGTGAGGTCTTGCCAGTAGTGGCTCAGTTTCTCAATCATTATGGTTGCTATGTTCCTCCGTACTCTTTCTTTTGGGTTGCTTCTTCCCACATATACCATTCCTAGCGGGATGTTTGCTGCTTGTGCCACTGCCTTGGCTGTGTTTGTGAACTTCCTTATCCATTCCAAGTCCTCTCCTCCATACAGGCATATGTATCGTCCTTCTTGCATCTATTTACCAATTTTTGGAATTTTTTTTTTTGTTAATTTAGTCCAAACTCCAAACCAGTTAAATCATAGCTACTAATCAATTCCCAAAAGTATTTAATCTCTAATTAAAAGAGGGATAAAATTGGCCCTTAAACATAGACCGGTAAAATCAATTCTTCCACTGTATATTTTAGATATCAATTCACAACATATTAATTCTAAAGCTACGCATCTCAGCAAATGATTAACAGTTTCTTTGACGTGTATTATGTTTTTAATGATGATAGCATATATTATTTTGAAGTGATTTGACAAAACTACCAAACTGAAAGACTAAACTGGAACAAAGGCTCAATGGTACCTGGACTAGGTTTAGAAGGTCAATTTGCTCAACAAATTTCTTTAGGTGCCGTTTATAGCCTTTCAACTAGACACTTGTAGTCAAATCAATCCAAAATTACACATGTAATCATATCGTTGATGGTTGTTTGAAACATGTCATTTTAAACTAATTTGACTATAGATACTTGGTTGAGCGACCAGATTAATACCTAAAGTTCATTTGGGACTAAATTAAAATTGCAAACCAAGTTAGGGGCTAAAATTCTATCCGAGCAGATTGATACTTAATATTCATTTTGGGTTAAATTAACCAGAAGCCAAGTTTATGAAATTTTCTACTACATAAACTCCCTGCTAATTAAAGTGTTCTATGTCAGCAACCATGCTGACATGGCACACTCCTATTGACCGGAAGTAGTTTATTCCCAAGAAAGTTGAGACATACCCAGTTGAGAACAATTGGATCAATGCCATCAACCAAGAGCTCAAGTCTCCAGCTTTCTTCCTTCCAAAGGGCTTCCTCCCTGATAGTGGTAAAAGGGAAGGCTAAACTTCCCCATATCCACATCATATGTAGTGCATTTGGAGATGTAACTCTTCCTTGTGGATCCAGCACAACAAGAATAGGCTTCTTGCCAAAATGCCACTCTTGTTTGACGAACTTGATCACCGCCCTGTCGATCAAGGAAGGATGGTAAATTGAGTACCAAGGCATACCAGCCTTCAGATTCTCGAATTTTTGCAGCAAGTTTTCTGTCAAAGGGACAGATGGGTCCAGAATTGGCAGCCACACAATCTCATATTGGCTTTCATGCCTTGATGGATGGAGCCTTGACTCATTATATATCTGTTCAAGAATGGCTATCTCTTCTTGCATTATGTCAAGGTCTGATATTAGGAGCAGCACATTTTTCCTCCTCAGTACATCAATGTTAACCTGTTTAAAGATAATTAGACTAATTAGACCATTTTACAGATGAGATTAGATAATTGAAAGGTAATAAATGAATATGCACCCTTCTCTTTGATGTTCCTTCAACAAGTGGCTGCAGATCATCTTTTGCATAAATCAATGCCTTGAGTACTTTCATATTGTCAAGATGTGCCATCTCAAACAAATGCAAAAGATTCTGATAAGTTTCCAAGTGTTTCTTTTCATCTGCCATATATCAAATCTAATTTCAGGCATGTATTAAAATGTAGTATTAGTATTAAAGGATTAATTTTAGGTTTAAAAGTCACCAATGTGCTTATAGCAAATTCCCAATTGATTAGCCAGGTGGCTGTGTATGTTGCTGAGCTTGTGAGCCAAGCTTGAAAGCTCCCAGGCCTCTGTAGTTGATACTATGTGCCTATAACCGAATAATGAACCATAAATAAGGATATTAGTATGATCAGTAGAAGTAACCATCTGCGAAAATGGATTACTGGGATACATACTCGTGGGCAAGGCCAATAAGGCCGGTAATCTGTGATGCACAAGCCACTATGCTTCTAATTGTCCAGTAGACAGCAATTGGTATATGAGCAACTGCTGTTGACAAAGCTGTGACATCGTTTGAGATATACTGAGGTGGAAGTTCCTTGAATTCGACAATGCACCTGGCTACATCTATCATGACTTTGATGAGATTGTTCACTGCATCAAATCGCGGTTTTAGCATGCTGGAGTGCTCTAAAAGGTCAGGCAATTGTTTGAGGATCGCCACCGCTTTAGCCAGCTGGTTCGAGGTGTAGTTCTGGGCAATCAGCCAGAATTCCCCATAGTTCATGGCAAAAGCTGCCAGGGCTATCACCAATTTGGCATCCCATTGGTAGTTAGACAGCATGTTTAATATTGCCATTGTTGTTGCATGGGCATCCCCAGTCCCACTTGTGCATTTGTATTGTATCTGCACACGAGAAAGGTTTTAAATTCAGTCTTATAATTATATAACACTTTGAACGGGAAAATGAGATCGAGACAGAGGCATCAATCACCTCGCTCGCAACTCGATCAATCACATATGCCAAGGATTCAAGCATGCTGATGACATTGGTATTGTAAGTTCCATCATCCAAAGGTTCTGCACGCGCATGGGGACTTGTCTACAAATATCAAAGATAGCATTAGCAATACAGATAATGAAGCCAACTAGACCTAGAGGGCTAGAGTTCAAGTCCTGTATTACTTACCGCTGTCAGAGAAAGGTTATCAATAGCAGGGACAGAGCGCTTGAAGATGTCCTCAACGATACGGAGAAGAGGTTTGACATCGAACTCACGTCCATCAGGCGAATGAGTTGCATGAATTTGCTTAGACATTGCATTGTCATCGGAAGTTGCGAACATGAGCCTATCGGATTTGATAAGTTGTTGCATACTGGGTGCTGGTTTGATCTGCATACCGCCAGAGTTTGGTTTGAGAAGCTGCTGCATAAGGCCTGCAGGGTGTAAATTGATCAGCTGCTGATTATACCCAGTGTTTGGCTGATTCATCAGCTGCTGGTTATACCCCGGGTTCGGATGCATCAGCTGCTGCATATTAGCTGGGGTTGGATTCATCAGCTGCTGCATATTAGCTGGGGTTGGATTCATCAGCTGCTGAGAATTAGCTGAAGCTGGATTCACCAGCTGTTGAGGATTTGCTGAAGTTGGATTCATCAGCTGCTGAGCAGTGGCTGAGGCTGGATTGACCAATGGCTGCAGATTAGCAGGGGTACTCGGTTTGATCAATTGCTGCAAATTGGCAGCCGCTTGAGTCAGAGGCATATTTGGTGAGGATTGAATAAGAGGCATATCCGCTGATTGTTGATTAAGAGGCATATTGGCTAAGGTTGCCATTTTTTTAGGACTCGAAACAAAAACAAATTGTTTTAGTTGAATTCAAGGCTAGCTGAATTAATGTGCTTCTTTCTTGCATTTGCATAGGCTTTATATAATAATCAGAAATGGAATAAAGCTCATCTTCCTTACTTCCAATTAAGTTTTAGGACAATAAACAACAGGGAAAAGCCCCAGACATGACAACATTACATATCATCTTTTTTCCTTTAGTTGCGGCCCCACAAATCTGTAGCAGTAGTAGCTTTCATGAAATTATACATATCAAGTTACATTCTTTATGTGAATTTGAGATTTGGGACAAATTCTTCAAAAAAAAAAAAAAAAAAAGATTATTTGCTTCTTGCTATTAAAAATTGAGAATCAAACAAAGTGAGACCAAAGGGAAAGTATCAGTTCCACTTTGTCCTTTTTTTGGTTTTGCCAGGGATCTTCATAGTACATATAATATATTGTGTACGACGTTTACTCAAATCTATAAACAAAGATTACTTAGTATAATGTATATGTTAATTCTGAACTGGCCGTATGTACATTTAAGTCATATCACATGGCGGTGTACCTCTTCCAAAAATGTTTGTTCCGTTCACAAAATTTTGAATTCAATATCACTTGTTTAAGCACTTGAGTCTCTTCCACACATAGCATCACCATTTTATATAAATTAAAAAATAGTTTAAGTTAGAGTAGGCTACCCATTTAAAGGCCAAAACTGGGAGGATTATATTGTTTCTATAATAAAATACTCAAATTTTGAACATGTGGTCCATATCATTAGATAATTGACACAAATAATTTCTAAATTATAGTAGAATCTTTCAAAAATATTACTTTACTTCCTTGTTGAACCAGTGAAGGGACATATTCATGGATTTTATATTTAACTGGAACAAATTAGAATCGAATCAGATTTAAGAAATATATTAAAACAATAATATATTTATGTCATTTAAATTTATAACATGTGAAAACATTTTTATTATAATTTTTTAAAATTAAGAATTTTAAATCCAATAAATTAATTGAAAAATCTCAAATGTATTTAATATAGTTTATAATTACAATTAAATATTAATTTAATTTAAAATAATTGAAAAATTAAAATTTTATTTCATTTAATAAAAAAACCCCAAATTATTAATTAAAATAAAGTAAAAAAAAGTCTAAATGAACCGAAAAATCGATCTGGTTTATAGTTTCTCAGTCCAACCAGTTGGTCCAACTGACAATTGACCAATTTTTTTACCAAACAGAAAACCGGTTAAAAACCGACCGGACTAACCTCCAGTTCCAATCGAACCCGGTCCGATTGGTTGGTTCAGTCTGGTTTTCATAACTGTGATTTCAAAGCTACATGCAAATGGATTTGGATTTATATTTTTTTGAAAAAGTATAAAAATAAACCATGTGGTTTTGGTCATTTATGAATTGGTACATGTGGTTTTAAAAGTTACAAACATGGGTCCATGGTTTCACAATATTACCAAAAGTAATCTATCTAATATTCTCCCCTAAAAACTGTTTTACCCTTCGAATTTTTATCTAAAATTTTACATGTTAGTTAACAAAAATATAATGGAATTTACTTAAAAAACTCATAATTTTCAAGAAATGTACATATTTTTTAATTAATAATGCGAAAAATGAAAAAAAAAATGAAAAATGGAAGAGATTATCAGAAAATTTTCAAATCTAAGTGACATTTTTAAATAATATAGATAAATTATTGAGATACTAAATAATGAAAAAAATTAAGTTTTGTATGAGAATTAGGTTAACGGTGTAAAACTTAGATTTTTAACCAGATATTTGTGCAAAGTCAACATTTTATACTATTTAACATCCAATAATTTATACATATTATCTAATAACTTTTCATCGAGATTTAAAAATTTATATATTTTTGGAAATTTTTCTATTTTTTATAATTTTTTATTTTTTATTAATTAATAAAAATATACGTGCTTTCCAAAAAATTTTAAATTTCGACACCAAAGTCCTTTGTACTTTAATCAACCAAAGTTTAAAATTTTAGGTGAAATTTCGAAGGATAAGAGAGTTTCTAAGAGAATGTATTAGATAATAGATTATTTTTGTTAATATTGTAAGACCACATAAATTAGTTTGTACCATTTTAAACCATGGATATCAATTCTCAAAATGCTAAAACCACTTGGTTTATTTTTGTACTTATCCCTATAATTTTTTTCTAACAAACAAAACATATAATATTAGCACTACATAAATTTATACGTATAAAAGACTATATTTACAATTTGTGACATTGACTCCACTAATTTATGATATTGTATGTAAAATCCATAATTTATATTTTACATGAATTTATATTTTATTTATATTATTTGTGTTGTAGTATATAGTTTATATGCAATATAAATAATTGCCCCCACTCACTCAAAATTTTAGCTTCACCAGTAGAAGTGGAAGCACCCTCTCATTCTCTAAGATCGGAAAGAGAATTAGTTGTCGTATATAAATAACTTATATATAGTATAAGAAACTGAACTAATTAAGAGTCAAGAATTATAAGTTGAACCAAAATAAAAAATGAATTGTAATAATTTTCAGGAAACATACTAAAGGCGAAATTTTAGTAGATTGGGTATTCGATATTTTTTTTTATTCAATTAAGTATCTATAATGTTTTTGTATAATTAAGTACTATAAATTTAAAATTTTGTAATTAAATACTTAAATACTTTATAACAAAGTAATTTTTTTCCCCAATTTTTATGTTTATATATACACGGCAAACGAGAGCTATATTTTATGAAAAAGTGATCATATATAAAAGCATATACCATTCTATTAAATGAAAAAAAATAACCGAAAAATAAGGAGAAAAAAATCCTCATAAATCTATGTTAAAGTTGTTACAAAATCCCTAAAATGAATAAAACAATGCATAAAGGAAAAAAATATAAAAGGTAAATAAAATAAAAAAAAAAAAAAGAGCACCAAAAATATAATTGTAATTCATTTTTATCATTAAAACTTTTTCGGATAAAGGAACCTCAATGATCTTAAGAAAATTACGTAGATTAAACAATTTACGGTACAATGATAAAGTAGTTTGAGGTAACACATATAAAAACTTGTTGGTTTTTTATCCGCTCATGATATTTTGGAATGACAGGGACTAAACTGTAATTTGTGATAAGTTACAAGGACCAAATATGTAATTTAGATTAATCCTATAAATAGATGGAAGTTGGTTATTTCCTCTATAAATAGAGAAGTTGTTTCTCTGTTTCATTTACGCATGAGAAAAGAAAACGTCTCTGAGAGAGAAACACGAAAACATACTACTTTCGTTCATCGGAAGAATTCGCGGAAACAGCCCGTACTCTGTATATTCGTACATATGTAGGAAAGGCAACCAGGACGATTCGGCTTGTGTGTTGGTCAATTCTTCGTAGACAATTTTCCGCTGCTCATAAACTGTAAGTTTGTTTATTTATGTTGTTTACGAAATTTGTACATTAGTTGTATGGTCCGTTTATGTGTTTTCATTGGTATCAGGGCCGAAAGGTTTAAAGATTGATGTGTTCATGTCTTTATTCCTGGATTTCTGTGAATAAAATAAGTTTTTGTTAGTTTTGATATGGTTTTTTGTTGATTTTTGTTTCAATATGATACCGTGTATGCTCCAACAGTATAAATATATCAAAATTTCTTATCGGATTTTTGAAAATCTGAGCACACCACTGAAATCAGCACAAAAAATCGAGCTAGAATCTCAATTTTCACGACCAACAGAGCCCCGAAAGGTGATGCGTGGACCACACGTGCCACCTCTGCATCTGGAATTGGTCAAGGAGCGGTTGAGAGATTTTTGGATCATGGGACACGTGGTGCAACGGGATTGGGTGGTTTTCAACGGTTAAAAAGTCAAACTGTCGAAACCACCAATCACGTGTTGCCACATGTTAGAGCCTTAACCACTTCTAAAACGGTCAATGTGACACGTGGCAGCCACGTGTGTCCACGTGGACCAATAGGGTGATGACACGTGGTAGAGCGGTTGTCAATCAACCACATCATCACTAGGACCAATCATGTGATGACACATGGCATGTGTACCACGCCAGCCCAATCACATGTCGCCACGTGTCACGTGAGTCAGCCGACCTTAAAGGGTGGGTGAGGGCTCGTGGTGGAGTGTGGCAGGAGCTTCCAGCAGCACGTGACGGCGCGTGGGGGCATTTTCGGCGTCCAAATTTCATCAAATTTTTTCCAAAATTAAAATTTGTATTTTTCTTAAATTTTTGGTATATTTTGATGAATTTTTGAAATTCATTTGATATTTTTAATCAATTTTTAAGCTAAATTTGATAGTAGTTATTGTGTATAAATGCTTTATTTTAGTTTTAAAAATTTTAAGAAAATTCAGTATATTTATTGTGTATTTATATACTGTTTATTATTAATCATTGACAAGTTTTTGTTATTTCTATATGTGTTATAGAAATGGCATCTTTCTTGAAAACGGCGAAAGAGATCCAGTCTCAGGAGGAGGCGAGGAGTATATAAAAATTTGAAGATAAGCTTTTCTCTAAAACGATATCCTCTGTTGGAGAGAGAGGATATTGTAGGAGTGATGGAAAGGTTTAATACGTTAAACCGAGAGATCCAAGAGCTTGTCTGGAAAGGAGGATTTTCTTCTGGCACTAATCAATTAAAAATGTTAAAGTTTGCGAAAAAGGCTTTTCGTGAAAAATATTTTAATGATTTCTAGTACGGTGAAAACTCTGCATTTGACGAAGTGGTGGATTCCATTGAAGGCCTAGCTCCTGAAAGCGAATATGACTACCAATGCAAAGTGTTTGTGTTAAATTTGGCTGAAATGGGAGCTAAGTTGGCTTACAACCCTAGAACCATGTTACTAAGGAGTAACAAATTGGTCTATCGTCCCTGTCTAGATATTGCTTTGAGGGTGAAGAGAACATGACTATGGATCTCTGCCATAAGTTCATAGAAATGATCCCCGTCACTTCTAAGGTGATTGAGATTGTTGAGCTGGATGGAGAGGATGAGGCAGAGATGGAAATTAGTGTCGAGGATGATCCCATGACTCCAGAACATTACCACTGTGTGGAGTATTGGACTGGATCTATGGAAAACTCTGGAGATGATGATTGAACTCTTCAGTTTCCTAATAGAACACTCTTTCTCTTGCTAATTTCATTTTGAATTTTTGTTCTGAATGGTTTTATGCTTGGAACATATCTTCTTTCAAGTGGTTGTAATTTTGATTAATGTTGGATATTTTTATATATGGTATAATAAAATGTTCATTCGTTAAGCATTGCTATTTTGGTTAGCTGTTTTAGTTATTCTAATTTATTTATTTTGAGACAATAACTAAGTGTTATACTACTGATTAGTTTTATACTTAAGAAAGTATGAATGTTAAATAAATTAGAATGGAATCTAAAACAAAACTAAAATTAAAAGTATATTTATTATTAGAAATTTAAACCTAAAATGGTGTTTGTATTAGCCAGTGTAAATGGTGACTCTATGCATTACGCATAGTGTTCGATTTTATGTGAACCAAACACTATTTTTAGTTTTAAATAATCTTATAATAAATATGGTCTATCGCTTACTTGTTTATGCTACTTTGTCTTTATATTTTTCAATGGCTGCTTCGAAATCAATAGTTGCTGACCTAAATAAGGACCTTCATTTGAATGCTGACAATTATAAAGTTTGGGTTATGAAAGTCCAATACATAATTGAAGAGCAAGAGCCTCTGGACACTCTGGAGAGGGTTATGGTTCCTTGGGAAGAGGGTCACCGCTCAAGCAATGAAGGACCTTGAGGCTTATCAAATCTGGAAGAGGAAGAACTCGTCTGCCCGTATCATCATGATTAGTGCTATGGATGATGACCTCGTGAAAAGGTTTTGTGTATACAACACAGCTAAAGAACTGTGGGATGCTCATAAGGAGAACTTTGGAGGTGTCTCCATAACAAAACTCCACTCTTTAAGTATCAAGTTTGATACTTATAAGAAAAGAGCAGAACATACAATGAAGAGACATTTAAGGGAAAAGTCTAACATGATAACTGAGCTTCATGATGCTGTGTAAGGATTCGTCATTGGAAAAATAACGTGGCGCAGCGGAAAATACACCGTTTAAAATTTCCTAGAATCCACCTATCGTGTCCAATTACCATTGATTAGAATAAATACAATTTGAATCAAGAGAGATTAACTCACCGAATTCATCTCCTCTAAAGACTGCTGTAGAATCGTTTCTTGAAACTGCGATCTCCAAAGTCTGGTGCACGATCAACTATTGAGCGGGAACCGGTGCTAGCCGAAGACACAAAGGAATGGAGGTTCAATGCTGGGATTTTCGGCTGATTTGGGGCTGCTTTTGGTGGCTGAAATTTCTAGCAATTAATTAGGATTGAATTAGGTTTTTCCTTCTTAAGTGTGTCCTTATATAGAAACCTTGTCTAATTGGGTTTTAATTAGGTTAATTAAACCCAAGCCCACTAGGATTATAATTACATAAATAAACTTTAATTAAAAAGTATATACTATGTAATTTAATTCTGTTTGGCTAACTTTAATTACCCCTAAATAAAATTAAATCACACTTAAGTTAATACAATACATGTATTTAATTTTCCTACTTAGGAAAATTATTTAATTAATTGTTTACTTTATGTAATTCAATTAATTGATAAATTAATTAATTACATTATGTAAACTTATTAATTAAATTAAATTTAACCCAATGTCAATTAATTACCTTGACACCGAATGTCAACTAATTAATTAATGCATTCCTTCCAATGTACATTACATGTACAATTTCTATAAGTTCCAGCTCAGTTGATCTATGTGCACGATCCTATGGGTCTGTCTTTATGTTGGCAGTAGGCCCAAGGCCCACAAACTGTAAGTGGGTTCTAGCAAACTATTACAGCCCCTAATTAAGACAGAAATGCAGCAGTCTTTAGAAGACACTCACCCGGTAGTAATCTCATAGTGTCCTTTACCTAACGATATTGATATGAATAAACAAGAGGCATGGTGTCCATCATCCTCTTCTGTTGTTTATTATATTTCTTGATCTTGAGTTGACTGATTAATCAAATAAGCAACCAACTTATTTGGGTATGGCCATACACTTACCAGTCTCACTCATCAAGTGGCCAATGATATCATCTCAGTGTTACCCGAGTGGCAATTCCATCACTTCATCATCAATATCAATATGTTCACTGGTCTACCCAATCATACCCGTATTTAGCATCCTTTTACAGACCTATTAGGCATATGTCAAAGTGAATCGGATTCCATATCGATATTATAATGAAATCCTGTCTGAGGACAAAAGAGACCTACTCAAGAAAGACCTATGATGTGACAACTATGTGGCTTTCTTGTGCAGATCGATCCAGTCCCATGTCAATGACATGTACCTATATTCAGGACTAACTATACAAGTACTATGGCTAGTTGAGAACTACCATACAGTCATCGAATATACAAATCTGTGGTTCTATTCATTCCCACGATTAGAACAGACCTGGGATAGGTTTTATGATTATCAATCAATGGATACTCTACTCATATTATAGCACAAGATATAAATGAAACAGATTAATTGCCTTTATTAATGTGACACAAATAATGTATTCATACAATGAGTCTTATGTATAATACAAAATACAAGAATCCAATGCCCTAAGAACTAGGGCATACCAACATGCTGGTCATAAGTTGACCGAGGAACAAAAAGTTCAAGTTGTGATATGTTCTCTACCAAATGGGTGTGAGCATATAAAGTTGCATCTCACTCATGCCAAAGACATCACGACCTTTGATGATGCAGTTCATCATCTTGAGCTGGAAGAGGACCATTTGGCTTCTCTTAGTGTGAAATCTGAAGTTCACATGGCTAGTTCAAGTTCTGGTCCGAAGTCTAAGAAGAAGAACAAGAGGTTCTTCAAGAAAAAGGCGAAGGGAATGGTAGGTGTGAGCAGACGACGTTTTCGATGGCACGCGGACTCTCTCGGAAGGGAGCCTCGAGATCGGGCAACCTCCCTCGCGTGGGGTTTTTATGATGAAAATTCATTTTTTAGAAAATTAAATTATTTCATAAAAGAACCGAGACCTAAGTCTCGATAAATAGTGTAGGAGTCGCCACCCGGATCAGCTCAACCGGGAAATTTCAATGTAGCTGAACCAGATGAAAGGCCGCTATACTATCTAGAGATCTAGATCCGGACAAGTCCCCTATTTCGTGTCTAATCAAAATAAAAATTGGCTAATGTTCATAGATGGTATTTTATAATTCTAAAGTCAATTTTATTAAATAAAAGCATGCAGCGTACACACACAAATAAAAATAAAAATAAAGCAGTAAATAATTAATTAAATTATTACAACCCGATCGAATAAAAATAAAAACCCTCAACCTCACTTTACAAACGCCTAGAATACACAATTTATCTAAAAGTTTACAATCGCCTAAGATACACGGATTAAGCTATTAATTACATCAAAATGAAAAATAAAAATTAAATAAAAGCTGCAAAACAGACGGTTAGCACAGTTTATAGCACGCCACAAATAGGACTCAAACAGGACAGAATTGGAGAAATTAGAATTCAGGAACATGCATTTAGGGGGATAACCGGGTCGGCTCGGCTAGCCGGCCTGATTAGACCTGGAAAACATTTTGAAACATCCCTGTATTTTGGTTTTGTGCTGGAAAATCATTTTTGAGAACATTTTATTTTCCGGTTTAATTTAATTTAGCATGCGAGGTGGGTCGATTTTCGGAAGAATCGGGTCTCCGTCGTAGCATTGTTATAGATGCAATAACATTGAAAATTAAATCTAAGGTCGTGAATGCACACAAAAAAATTCATTTTTTATGATTTTGTAATTTTTCTGAATTTTTATGATTTTTAGGAATTTTTGGATGATTAAACTGAAAATTCTGCCTCTGAACGGGAGCTAAAGACATGCAACTGTAACTACAGTCGTACGACTGTAATTACAATCGTGTGACTGTAATCCTTCCAATTGCAGAAAATCGCCAAAATTTATTCAAATAAAACAAAAGGCTGTGGGAATTCAAGAACACTGGTACGACTGTAATTACAGTCGTACGACTGTTCTTGAATTCCAGAAACAGCAAGCCCGAAAATTAGGTTTTTATGCACCAAAACACACCAAATCACCCAGAAAAGCAACAAAAATGAAGGTTTGAGGTGTATTTACCTTTGTGGTGCTGATCCACCGTAGGAATGACCGCTGGAAACGCCCCAATCACCTCCAAATCTCTTCTTTTCCTTGTGTTGAGGTCCCAAAAACCAAGTCCAAAATTCTCCAAAATGCCACAGATTCTGAGAGTTTAAAGTCCAAATTTGATTCAATTTGAGGTGCCAAGTTATTAACCTATTGATTTCTAACAAGTTTTAAACTTAAACACAGAAGAATCAAAAGAAAAAGAAGAGAAAAAGATGGCTTGAGTTGGTTTTTTTTTTTTTTTTGCTTTTTCTCTCCTTTTGCTCCAATTCTCTCTCAATTTCTCTCTAAAAACTCTTCCAATTTTTCCAGAACCAAAAGTCCCCCCCATTTCGTTCTTTTCCCTTCTTATTTTCTGGCTTACTTGCTGCAAAAACGGAGCATTAAATGCTCTGAAAATCAGCCCTAATTTTTATGTCACAAGGTATGGGCTACTGTACCTGCTCCGTAATTACAGTCGTACGACTGTAATGCAGTACCACGACTGTAATTATAGTCGTGGCACGACATACCTTTTTTTTTAGTCTGGAAAAATTTCGGTGCTTACAGTAGGTAATGTTCAAGTTCAAAAGAAGGGCAAGAAGAAAGTTAACATTTCAAGGGTGAGATGTTATAATTGCAGACAAAGAGGGCATTTTGCAAGAGATTGCGAAGCTCCTAAGGTAAATGTTACCGAATTGTATAATCATTATACATTTGTTTCAAGTTTTGTTTTCCTAACTGAATCTCGTCCTTTGTGGATTGTAGACTCAGGAGCCACAGACCATGTGACAAAGGAATGAGATTCCTTTGTAAAGTTCCGAAATGTTCCATAGGGAACAAAATGGATATACGTGGGAAACAACTCTAGAGAGGAAGTCTTGGGGATTGGCTATTGTCAGCTGGTCTTAAATGGTGGTCGACCACTGTTTCTTGAAGATGTCCTCTATGCTCCTAGAATTGAAAGGAACTTGATATCTGTTTCTACCCTTATGAATATAGGATTCATGTTATCTTTTGAAATGAACAATTTTAGTCTTTTTATGAACAATATCTACTTTAGTGGTGGACATTTGTTGGATGGTTTTATTGTTTTGGATTTGGACCCTAATTATGTGTGTAATAATAGTTTTTCTTTTAATATAACTCATCTGTGGATAATGTTAACATTTCAAAGATGTGGCATGCGAGACTTAGTCACATCGGTCAATATTGTTTAGCTTGATTGGCCAAAGCAGGTTTGTTGACTAATTTATCAAAAATAGATCTTCCAACTTGTAAGAACTGCTTAAAAGGAAAAATGACAAGAAAAACATCTGGTAAAGCTACGCGAGCTAACCAACCATTGCAACTACTTCATTCTGACATTTGTGGCCCAATGAACGTTAAGGCAAGGCATGGTGCATATTATTTCATTACATTCATAGATGACTATACGAGGTATGGTCATCTCTATTTAATTGCACATAAATCTGAAGCGTTAGCATGTTTCAAACGATTTATGGCTCTAGTTGAAAATCAACTAGATAAGAAAATCAAAGCTTTAAGAACCGATCGGGGAAGAGAGTACCTCTCCGAGGAATTTAAAGTTTTATGTGATGAAAAAGGTATAAAACATTAGTTGTCCATACCAAGAACTCCATAACAAAATGGAGTTGTGGAAAGAAGAAACCGAACCCTCTTAGAGATGGTGAGGTCTATGATGGCTGAAGCCAATTTTCCTATCTCCTTTTGGGGAGACGCACTGTTGACTGCCACATATGTACTCAATAGGGTACCTTCTAAGTCCATTGAAACTATGCCTTATGAATTGTGGACAAGCCACAAGCCTAATTTGAACCATTTACGACTATGGGGATATGCTACCTATGTTCACGACACATCTAGCAAGCATGGCAAGCTAGGCCCATGAGGCAAGAAAGGTATCTTCATAAGATATCCTTATCTCTAAAAAAGATATGTTCTAGTGGGAGAGAATGAAAATGGTCAAATAACAGAATTTAAGTCATGAGATGTCACATTCTTAGAGAATGAATTGCCTAAGCTAGGATAGGTGGATAAGGAATTCACTTTCTTTGAAACTCAAGAGTCGGAAACTTCAGGATCACCCAATTCGAGTGGGAGGGATGAAGTTGAAGACGTAAGGGACAGAGAAGAAAATGATGTTTTCCAACCTTCACAAATGGATTTGAGTAATCCTAACCCTGACTTGAGTAGTCTTGATTTGAGTGGGAGTCTTGTGAAAAATTCAAGTGTGAATATGGATATAGATCCCAGTGGGAGTTCTGCCCAAAGTCTTGATGAATATATGAGATTTGTTTATCAAGAAGAAGAATCTCCGAGGCGATCAAAGAGAGAAAATGTTCCGCGATGCCGTCATTTAGTTGATATCGAAGCTTTCTCGATTGTAGCTCAAATTGAAGACATTCCCACTAACATGAGAGAGTTAATGGCATCTCCAACAAAGGAAGAATGGATAGAAGCGATGGAAAATGAGATGGATTGGGAACTAGTTGATCTACCCAAAGGGCATAAAGCCATTTGGAATAAGTGGGTACATACTATTAAGCGATCAGCGGATGGGAAGCCTATCCAGACTAAGAGTCGGCTGGTTGCGAAGGAGTTCACACAACAGGAGGGAATTGACTATCAGGAGACTTTTTCACCTGCTGTCCGTTTCACGCCAATTAGAATAGTACTTGCTTTTGTAGCATGTATAGACCTTGAATTACATCAAATGGGTGTAAAGGCTGCGTTCTTGAATGAAGAAATCTATATGGTTCAACCTGAAGGTTTCATTGTCCAGGGTCAAGAACATAAAGTTTGTAAGTTGAAAAGATCAATTTATGGCCTTAAGCGGTCTTCAAGACAATGTTATTTTTGTTTCCATAAAGCTATTATATCAATGCAATTTAAGGTGATTAATGCATACTCGTATGTCTACATTAAGCGTGAGAACAGAGGGAAGTTTGTCATTCTAACATTATACATTGATGATATTTTGTTAGCGGGAAATGACATTTCCTTACTTAAGAAAGTAAAGACTTAGTTGTCTTCTAACTTTGAGGTGAAGGATCTAAGAGAAGCTAATTATATTCTTGGGGTTAAAATCTCAAGAGATCAATCTAAGAGATTATTGGCTCTTTCACAAGAGATGTATATCAATAAGATCTTAGAACGGTTTGGTATGGCTAACTGTGATCCTGATCCAACCCCTATTGCTAAAGGTACGTAACTGAATGCAAGTATGTGTCCTATAATTCCAAAAGAGACTAAAAAGATGGAGAGAATTCATTATAAGTGTGCAATTGGTAGCTTGATGTACGCTATGATTTGTACATGACTTGATATAGGTTCTGTGGTTGGCCTCGCAAGTCGATATCAGTCAAATCCAGGTTTGAGGCATTGGGCAGTAGTGAAAAGGATATTGAGATATTTGAAGGAGACTTCAAATTATTCCCTTTGTTTTCAAGGAAAGGATCTATATTTAAAAGGATACACAGATGCTGATCATGAACTAATAAAGACGAGAGGAAGTCTACGTCTGGGTATATTTCACTCTAGGAAATGGAGCAATTTCCTGGTGTAGCAAGAAGCAAACTTGCGTGGCATTATCGACTATGGAGTTGGAATACGTAGCTGTAGCAGCTACAGTACAAGAAGCTGTTTGGTTAAAATGCTTCATAGATCTTTTGGATCTATTGCCTAAAGGAAAAGGTACTACTATCTATTCCGATAACACTGCATCGATAGCTTATTCCAATAACCGTTATTATCATGGAAAGAGCAAGCATATCGATATAAAATATCATTTTGTAAAAGATAAAGTAGCACAGGGTGAAATAAGTTTAGTGTATGTTCCAACTGGAGAAATGATTGCAGATTCGTTAATGAAGCCAATAGCACCAAATGTTTTTAGTAAACACATTTTGGAATTTGGCCTTCGTAGGTTATAGGAAAATGTTGTTGTTTTTGAACTGTTATAATAACTTTGGTAAATTCTATTAGAATAGAATGTGAGCTATTTTGTTGTGTTCAAATTCATTCACTATTTGAAGCGATACACACAGAGCTATTGAGTATAGTTCAGTATGTTGACGAAATGCATCTACTAAAATAGATGAATCTTTTACTATGAGCCGTGTGTTCATAGGTAAAAGTATAGATAGAGATGCGAGAAACTCCATATGTGATATGTAAAATATCATTATTTCATTTATACTGAAAGCTGTCCTGTGAAAGGCTTAAATGTGGACTAAAGGTAATGATGCATGAGCTACATTTAGAGACTGAATGCTTTCGCATTATGTTGATAAAACATACGTCCTAAGTGGATTAACACTATGGCATATTTTAGTAATATGTGTAAAAGCCGATCAAGGGGTGGAAAGAAGAAAATTGATCTCAACTTTCCTAATGTGAGACCCAAATGAAACTATAAGTTTCAATTCACCCTTAAGGACTCTTGTAAATAACAAAAAGGGTATGTCTAATTGATTATCTTGATTGGAACCCCAAACCAGGCTGTGTTAGTAATGAACGGGCATATAGGGACATTTCGGATAAACATTGGATATATGGTGGAAGGTTATTTATAGAGAGGAAGTATATTTTCAGTAACATGTCACTTGTTAATCATATAACACTCGAGCTTAATACTTTTTCGTGGAAAAGATATGTAGTGTGTATGGATGTTTTCATGAGATTGAAAGTGAGTCGAAAACTAGTGATCATGGAAAATGAACTAGGGGGAAGTCACGTTAAGCTAAAGGTAGAACGATGAAGGAGAACTTCAAAGGTCTAGCCGTTATAATGACTGGTCGCGCGAATTTGCCAAATGAGAATTGAAAGAAGTATGTGTGTTCCATCACCATGGAAGTGTGTCTTGTCACGTGCGAGTGGGAGATGTTGGTTTTTGGTCCACCCATGACATTTTGGAATGACAGGGACTAAACTGTAATTTGTAATAAGTTACAGGGACTAAATATGTAATTTGAATTAATCCTATAAATAAATGGAAGTTAGTTATTTCCTCTATAAATAGAGAAGTTGTTTCTCTGTTTCATTTATGCTTGAGAAAAGAAAACGTCTCCCAGATAAAAACACGAAAACATACTACTTTCGTTCATCGGAAGAATTCGCACAAACAGCCCGTACTCTGTGTATTCGTACATACATAGGAAAGGCAACCAGGATGAGGCTTGTGTGTTGGTCAATTCGTTCATAGACAATCTTCGCTGCTTATAAATTATTGTTAGTTGCATGAAATTAAAATACAATTGATTAAATTGCAGATTATAGAAAACACAATTGAAATAAACGGAAGAACAAACGAAAGATTTAAAATACTTTTCAACCTTAACAGAAGGAAGGAAACAATAGAGCCGAGGCCTGTATAAATAGTTTCCTTAAGACAATTATCTGCCCCGTAGTGGCGATTTGTCTCCCAGGATACAACGACTCTCGAAGGCGAACCGAACTGTGTGAAGTGTGCTATCATCGGGAAAAAGGAAGGATTTCTTGCAGGAAGCAGAATGCAGAGATAGAGAGGAATTTCGAATTTCAAGGAATAGAATAAATAGAAAAATAGGCAGAAGCAGGATTTAAAAGAATGGAATTAAATGACATTAAATTGGATTAATTCTCTCATTAAGAGAATTAATTTTGCAGTTATACTTTTATTCAAAAATAAAACTGACACAGAATTTGAATAAGCTCAAAAATATCTGGAGAAAATTTAGTTGGGCCGGAGCAAAAACTAGGCAAGCCCATAGTGGCCCATTTCGGTCCGACATTCGCGACGCCCACGTCGTGCGGGTGCGCATTGGGCCTTTGAATGCTCGGGGCTAGGATTTGCACCCCCCCTGCGAGCGCAAGAGAGAGCCTTTTGGCTTATACAAGTTAACACCTTACAAAAGTGTGTTTCAATATAAACACCGTTTCCACTTCATATTTTTCCCATGTGGGATAAGTTAACATAAGCCAAATTTTTCTCCAAATATTCCATTCCATTAGGCTAACTTTGAGCAACAATTTCTCATTCACTACTTGTCCGTTTTAGGTAAATTATATACCATTGGAAAGCTCACGTTACGTACTATATAAGGACACTAATCATTTAATTAAATACGCTTCCTTTCCATAATATAATTTGGCCCAAAGTTGACAAATAGTCACTAATATATAATCCAATATATTTGTCAAATTTCCAACAATCCCCCACATGAATGAAATTGATTGACGAAAAGAAAGATCAAAATCGAAGTGGTGATAGTAAACTACAGTCGATATTTGCATAGGATAGGTAGGCATCAACCTTTGAACCTTCCCTTGTGCTAGTATATTTACTTTACTGGCTGACTAGTAGACATGATGTCCTTGAACTATTCTGCCTTGTGTGTAAACGACGATATACCTCACACAAATACCAACATAACATAGTTTTTGGTTCTCATGGTTATGTCCGTTATGGTCATGAACATCTCCTAGTTCTGCAAGAGTTTCAGATAACTAAACCCCATTAGTTTCTTTTGAAGCGACCCCACTTCACTCTCACATAGGTGATCTCTTTTTCTCAAACTTTTGAAGCACAAAGAATCATTAAAAGCATAGCTTAACCTTTCCACATTTTATCACTGTTTACATTGCAGGAATGGACAAAGGGTTGACCCCCACAGTGACCTCACAAGGTCTATGCAATTAGGTTGTCCCATTGAACCTAGATCTTGGGATCTCCAATCAACAAGGTTGGGTTTTCCTTCACATAGCACCTTAAACATTTATGGGCTTTAGTCCCATTCCTCTTGATGTCTTTTCAACTTGATCTCGGTTTAAACCTTTGGTTAGCGGATCCGCAGTGTTATCCTTTGACCCTACAAAGTCAATAGAGATAACTCCCGTTGAGATCAGTTCTCTCATGGTATTATGATGACGACGCATGTGTCTCAACTTACCGTTGTACATAATGTTCTGTGATCTTTTAATCACTACTTGATTATCGCAATGTATACAAATTGCGGGCATAGGCTTTGGCCATTCTGGAATATCTTCTAAGAAATTCCGTAACCATTCAGCTTCCTCTCCAGTTTTATCCAAGGCTACAAACTCAGCTTCCATAGTGGATCTAGTTATAATCGTTTGCCTTGAGGATTTCCAGGACACTGCTCCTCCTCCTAGAGTGAACACATACCCACTTGTACCTTTAGAATTTTTTATGTCAGCTATCCAACTGGCATCAGAATACGCTTCTAGTACCGCAGGTTCTCTCGTATAGTGTAAACCATAATTACGAGTATATCGCAAATACCTTAGTATTCTCACGATAGCTACCCAATGAATCTTTCTTGGATTACTCGTATATCTGCTTAAACTACTTACAGTGTAAGCAATATCTGGTCTTGTACAACTCGAAAGGTACATCAGACTACCTATAACCCTAGCATACTCCACTTGGTCAATGCCTTCACCTTTGTTCTTAGACAAATGTTAACTAATGTCTAACGGAGTTTTGGCTATACCAGAATCATCCTTGTTAAACTTATCAAGTATCTTGTCCACGTAGTGTGACTGAGTTAAAACGAGACCGTTAGGTGAACGTTTAACTTGGATGCCTAAAATCACATCCGCCAGTCCCATATCTTTCATGTCAAATCTAGAATTTAACATGTTCTTGGTACTCTTTACCATCTTCTCATTGCTTCCCCCAATGAGTATGTCATCAACATATAAGCATAGGATAACATATCCTTCAGTTGTAGTTTTGACATAAATACATTTGTCACACTCGTTGATACGATAGCCATTAGCCATCATGGCATCATCAAACTTTTTGTGCCATTGTTTGGGTGCTTGCTTTAAACCATATAAAGACTTCACCAATTTACAGACTTTCTTTTCTTGACCTGGAGCTACACAACCTTCAGGTTGTTCCATGTAGATTTCTTCTTCCAGATCTCCATTCAGGAAAGCTGTCTTCACATCCATTTGATGTACCTCAAGATTCCGTAGAGCGACAATAGCAAGTACCATCCTAATGGATGTTATTCTCGACACTAGAGAATAAGTATCAAAGTAGTCAAGGCCTTCCTTTTGTCTATAACCTTTTATAACCAAACGGGCCTTGTACTTATCAATTGTTCCATCTGCTTTCAATTTCCATTTGAAAATCCATTTAGAGCTTAGTGGTTTAGTTTCGGGAGGAAGATCCACTAATTCCCAAGTATAATTTTACAGAATGGAATCAATCTCATTCCTTATGGCTTCTTTCCATAAAGGACTTACAGTTGAACTTACAGCTTCTTTGTAAGTTTGTGGTTCGGCCTCTAACATGTAAGTTAGAAAATCTGGACCAAAAGATTTTTCCACCCTTGCCCTTTTACTTCTTCGAGGTTCAACCTCTATGTCCATATCATCCTCTTTTTGAAGATCTTGAACATTCTCTTCCACCTCTTGTTGAAGCTCTTCATTATTCTCAACTTTGTAAAGTTGACCATCTTGACTGTCAACTTCAACAGTCTCACGAGACCGTTTAGATCCCGACCCCACATCATTTTGTTTGCATGGAAACACATTTTCAAAGAACGAGGCGTCCTTTGACTCTATTAATGTATTCTTGTGTATTTCCGGGTTTTTAAATTCATGCACAAGAAACCGATAAGCGTTACTGTGTTCCGCATATCCAATGAAAATACAATCCACTGTCTTTGTGCCTATTTTCATTCTCTTAGGTAATGGGGCCATTACCTTTGCTAGACACCCCCACACTTTCAAGTAATTATAAGAATGTTTTCTACCTTTCCATAATTCATAAGGGGTTTTGTCTTGTTTCTTACGGGGTACCTTGTTTAAAAGGTAATTTGCTGACAACACAGCATCCCCCCACATGTTTTGCGGTAACCCAGAACTGGTTAGCATCGCATCATCATTTCTTTTAAGGTACAATTCTTTCGTTCAGCTACACCATTAGATTGAGGAGAGTACGGTGGTGTTACTTCGTGAATAATACCATGTTGGGAGCAAAACTCGCCAAATGGTGCAACATATTCACTACCACGATCACTTCTTACCACCTTAATCTTTTTATTAAGTTGGTTTTCTACTTCTTGCCTATAGAGAAAAAATTTCTCTAAAGCTTCATCTTTGCTTTTAAGCAAATACACATAACAATATTTTGTGCTATCATCTATGAAGGTAACAAAATATTTATTTCCTCCCCTTGATTGAACAAACTTCAAGTCACAAATATCTGTGTGTATAAGATCAAGTGGTTCTGAATTTCTTTCAACAGAATGAAATGAGGATCTTGTCAATTTTGTCTCTACACAAATTTCACATTTATGGTTTTTATCAATTTGAAAGATAGGGATAAGATTCAAGTTAATTAAACGTCACAACGTATCAAAATTAACATGTCCAAGTCTACTATGCCATAAATTAGAAGACTCAATAATATAAGCAGAAGAAACGTTATTCTTATTCATTTCAATTGAATTTGATTTACAAGAGATACAATTAAATTTGAACATCCCATTACATTTATATCCCTTGCCCACATACATACCCCCTCTAGACAAAATAAATTTCTAAGACTCAAAAACCATCTTGAAGCCATGTGAGCTCAAGAGGCTCCCAAAAACTAGATTCTTCCTCATTTCAGGAACATACAAGACATTTTGCAACTTCACTTCTTTCCCAGAAGTCATTTTCAGAATGACATTTCCATGTCCCTTGATCTTTGAAGTAGCAGAATTGCCCATGTAGAGATTCTCTCTTTTCTTTGTAAGAGTCAATCCAGCAAAAGACCCTTTGTCACAGCAAATGTGGCGTGTAGCACCAGTATCAAGCCACCATTCTCGTGGATTTGAGTCAACCAGGTTGACTTCAGAAATCACTGCACACAGATCGATGTCAGACACATCTCTAGCAATTTCTTCCACAGCATTTGCCTCCATTTTGTTGACCCTTTTTGGCAGCCTACAATCAGAGGACTTGTGTCCCATCTTGTTGCAATTGAAGCATTTCCCATAAAACTTTGGTTTCTTGGAAATGCCCCCTTTAGGTCCAAATTTGGACTTAAATCCAGCAGGTTGTTTGCCTTTCTTGGAGTCTTTCTTGGCCTCCACTACATTCGCTCTAGCCACAGCTTGATTAGCAGCAACAGAAGATTTCCTCTATGATCTTCTATTGTCTTCTTCAATACGAAGTCGAACAATTAGATCCTCAACAGACATCTCTTTCCTTTTATGCTTGAGATAGTTTTTGAAATCAATCCAACTAGGTGGCAATTTCTCAATGATTGCAGCCACTTGGAAGGTTTCACTAGTCTCCATCCTTTCAGCTTGCATCCCATGGATCAAAAGCTGGATTTCTTGCACTTGACTCACAACAGATTTGGAATCAACCATTTTGTAACTAAGGAATTGGCCTACTAAGTATTTCTTAGCACCCGCATCCTCAGTTCTGTACTTCCTATCCAAGGAGTCCCATAATTCCTTTGCAGTTCGTTTAACAGTGTAAACCTCATACAAATCAGGAACCAATCCATTCAGAATGTGGTTTCTACAAAGGAAATCCAAGTGATTCCAAGCATCAACAGCTAATTGAATAGAAGGATCCACCACACCATCGGGAACAACAGGAGGATCTTCTTTCAACAGCCTATGATATTGCATGCTAGTCAAGTAGAAAAGCATTTTCTGCTGCCACATCTTAAAATTCATTCCGTTGAATTTTTCCGACCTTTCAGGCACTGTTACTGGGTATGAACCAGAACCAGCTACAGGACCGTTAGGCATAACAAGCCTAGAACCACTAAGACCATTTTGTCCATGTTGGTTATTCTGGCCTTGGCCAGTTTCAGAACCATTGCCTCCAATAGGTGGGACAATATCAGCCATTTTTCAATATGAAATTTCAAACAAACAAAGTTAGTGAAATTCCAAAATCAACAAATTAAACACAGAAAATGAATCACAAAAAGAACTGTTAATTTAGAACAACAAATGTCCAAACAGTCCACAATAATCCAGTAAAAGGTCCGAAAAATTCTCCGAATGTCAAGGTATAAATATCCAGAATGTCAAGGTTTAATATCCAAAATGTCAAGGTATTAAAAATCCAAAATGTCAAGGTAATCCTACAAAACTTAACCAAGCACTACGTATATAATTGTCTTAAGAATGTTAGTTGCATGAAATTGAAATACAATTGATTAAATTGCAGATTATAGAAAACACAATTGAAATAAACGGAAGAACAAACGAAAGATTTAAAATACTTTTCAACCTTAACAGAAGGAAGGAAACAGTAGAGCGGAGGCCTGTATAAACAGTTTCCTTAAGACAATTATCTGCCCCGTAGTGGCAATTTGTCTCCCAGGATACAACGACTCTCGAAGGCGAACCGAACTATGTGAAAAAGGAAGGATTTCTTGCAGGAAGCAGAATGCAGAGATAGAGAGGAATTTCAAATTTCAAGATAAAAAGAAAAATAGGCAGAAGGAGGATTTAAAAGAATGGAATTAAATGACATTAAATTGGATTAATTCTCTCATTGCAGGCCCGTAGTGGCCCATTTCGGTCCGGCATTCGCGACGCCCACGTCGTGCGGGTGCGCATTGGGCCTTTAAATGCTCGAGGCTAGGATTTGCACCCCCCCTGCGCGCGCAAGAGAGAGCCTTTTGGCTTATACAAGTTAACACCTTACAAAAGTGTGTTTCAATATAAACACCTTTTCCACTTCATATTTTTCCCATGTGCGATAAGTTAACATAAGCCAAATTTTTCTCCAAATATTCCATTCCATTAGGCTAACTTTGAGCAACAATTTCTCATTCACTACTTGTCCGTTTTGGGTAAATTATATACCGTTGGAAAGCTCACGTTACGTACTATACAATGACACTAATCATTTAATTAAATACGCTTCCTTTCCATAATATAATTTGGCCCAAATTTGACAAATAGTCACTAATGTATAATCCAATATATTTGTCAAATTTCCAACAATTATAAGACCGTTTATTTACGTTGTCTACAAAATCTGTATATTAGTTGTACGGTCCGTTTATGTGTTTTCAAAACTTATTTGTAAAAGGAAAAAAATACATTTTTAAATTTATTGCCTAAATAATAGTGAAATTATTTTTATGACATATGATTAATTATTTTTAAATAAACTCGATATTACTATAAATATTGAATTAATGAAAAGGAAAAAAAAGTTATTTCAATAGTCATCATAGAAAAGTTTAATTGTAACGTTAAATATTTACCAGTACTTAATTACTAAATTGAAAATTGAAATGAATTAATATCAAAATTTAATTTATAAATATTTTATTGGATAAAAAAAGAAGCTTTATATGTTCAGTCTAATTAAACTTCCCAGTATGGAACACATTGGTGGCTAGTCCAATTTATACCTAATTTCTGCAAACCTAAAAATTTGCGTGCGACTTAAATGCCCTCAATAATAGTTTAATTATATCACTGCCCTTTTATCTATGATTCTCGTAATCAAATTCCCCATTTCTCAAATCTACAGATCCACCATATTTTTCAAGGCTTTATTGATCTTCTCCGACTAGATATTGGTAGCTTGAAAGGCGTCCGAAGATTACAGGTAAGTTGGATGACTACTATTTTCTCTCTCTCTCTACACACTATCTTCATTTTCTTTTATTAACTCAATGAGTCCTTTCATCCTCATCTTCCTCCTCATAATCCTTTTTTTAAAACAATTATAATCTCTATGAAGGTTGGTCAAATACATTGACATCTCAGTATTTCGTTATATTTTGACCTCTCTTCATTTATTATTATGTTTTTCTTCCAAAATTGTTGATGCGGTTGGACAAATAACAAATCAATGGAGGTTATAACGTGGTGGACTCAAACTGTAAAGAGTAATAAATTAGATTGGTAAAATAGGAGCTGTTGGTCTATTTGACCAAACTTGACCAAATATCAAGAGGGTAATAATTCCCTACTTTTTAAGGAAAAAGATATTGGAGTCATTAATTTTTTAATAAATGAGTCTTGATTTTTCAATTATATATAGCCTAATATATCAATTGCTTTCTAAAGTTCGCATCGTCTATTATCATCATGAACTTAGCTAACATCCACTTTGTATTTTCATGTTGACTAAACTAATCCAAATAACCCCTTTAATGTTACTTGTCAAGCAAGTATAATTCAATGAGCGTGAATCTTGTTGGGGCAAACTGGATCAGTTTAGCTAAGATAAGGAGGCAAACTGCGTCGATTTAGCCAATATGAGCGGTAAAATGGGTCGATTTAGCCAAAATGAGGGGCAAACTGAATATTCCTTACGTTGGGGGTGACAGTAGACGATTGATGCTAATTTTAGAGATAACAGATGTATTAGGCCCTTATATACATTGAAACCCTATGTCAATTATAATTTTTTGTATTACTATTTCATTCCTAAATTAAGGGCTAGTATATGCTCTTATGAGAACTCGAACCTTCAACTTTCTAAATAAAGAGAGATACCTTTACTATGAGGATATGACATATCATCTTACTTCAGTTATACCATATATATGTTACTAATGTAGCATGTGATATTGTCTTTTGATGGTAATAAGTCATGTGTCGAGTACATTGGTAACACGTGACTTACAACCTCCAAAGGACAGTGTCACTTTGGCGACATATGCATAGTTTAGTTAACCATGTTAGACAACATAAAGCACATTGTTGGATATGCCCTAGTCCTGAGGCATTGGACCTTGTATTTGTATTGTACATTTATTGGATTCATGTATTATACATATTTTGTGTCATCAATAAAGGCATTAATTCATTTACTATATATCTTGTGCTGTATTTTAAATGAAGTATATGATGGACATATCCATATGCATGTTAACAAGTGTCATGTGCTTGGAAGTAAGACCATGGATAGGGGAAATGATATGACCATAAAGAAACCCGTAGTCTGTTCATGTCATGGGAATGAATGGAACTATAGACTATCATTAACCTGGTTGTATGGCGGTGTCTTACAAGCCATTAGACATGGGATGTCAGCCAAGTTAATGGGTACATGCAAAAGGGGCATGGTATTGGATAGATCCACTAAACGAGAAATCCACATGGTATTGGATAGATCCACTAAATGAGAAATCCACATGGTAAAGTATCACAAGTGATTCTCATGTAGTACTTGTATGGATCCTTTGACCTGACCATATGATGGTGCTGCATGCGAGGTCGCATACTTAGGGGTATGCCTAAAGGGCCAGTAAAAGGGTGCCAAGTATGGGTACTTTCGGGTATGTCACTAAGCATGGCAGTGCTATGGATATGCAAAAGGGATTTGTCACTCAGTAGTCCATTGTGAAGATATCACCGGCCTTTTGATGAATGTGACTGATAAGAGTGTGGCCACACCCAAATAAGTTGGAACTTGTTTGTGAGCATCAGTACATTCGGGATCAAGTAAATGTCCAAACACAAAAGAGGGTGATCAATCCATGCCTCTGTGTTAGACACCGATATCGATGACATGGGATATACAAGTTTAAACTACAGGGTTATGATTTCAGTTGGACTGCCATCTCCATCTTAATTGGGGGCTGTAGTGACTTGCTAGAGCCCGCCTGCAGTCTGTGGGTCATAGGCCCACTACCAACATAAAGATGGGCCCACAGGATCGTACACATTGAACGTCTGAACACGGACTTAAGGAATCACCTATATACTTGGAGTATACACACCAGAGAGAGAGGATTATATTAATTATATTATAAAGATCAATTGGATTGATCATAATAATAAAATTAATATTTGCATTAGCCTTCTCATAATTAATTAAATTAATCTATGAGATTATTTCCTGGGTGGAAATATTTCACATGTATAGGTTTACATGTATCTTAATTTTACGTTTGTCAAATTTAATTCAATGGTAAAATTAATTGATCAAATTAATTTTAATTTAAATGTATACAACATATTATATGGTATAATATGTTAGGATACATGTTAAATAAAATTAAGTTTGATAATCAATTGGACCAAAAGAATTAAAATTGAACTGGGCTTGAGAAATGAGGAAAGCCCACGTAAAAAAGAGATGGGATTGGGCTGAAATTTTATGAGAAAATTTCAGCCATCTAAGTTAATATCTTAACCTAGAAATTTCGGCCAAGACTAAGTGAGACATAGCCGAAATTTGTAGCCTCTTCCTCTCTTAAAGACTTTTGATTCCATCTCCAGCACAGGTCGTGTTCGTTAGCCGTTCGTGTACGTGAGAGTAGAGGGAATCTCCTTTGATTTCTGCAGCCATCTCTTGAAGAGATATTCCGGGTGAGAATTGATTCTCTTTTATTTAATTTTAAAGTTTTACAATTTCCACATCAATTGCTCCTGGGCACGGATTTGAGGAAATCATCAAGTTCTTCCGCTTTTATCGGGTGATTTCCGATGAAAAATCCCAACACACATATGCTGATAAGCTGAAGTATTATTGACAAAAAATTGAGCCGTTACAGATGTGTTTGCCAATAATGAGGATTCCAATTGCACCTTGTCATAGATTTTAAAGTCAAACTTGCATATCAATGCAGACACTAGAGTTGAAATTGCACAAATTTTTATGTTGAGGTTAAATGTGTTTTCATCCAAAAACCATAGGGTTATTTTTTATCCTTAACCCTTGAATATATTTGTGGTTAACAGATTAGTTAGCCATAAACATCGAATACTATTAAAACCCATGTCATATGTATTTAATATGACATTTATACAATCAAACTGGCTAAAAAGTTTCAATGGTTATTGAAGTTTCTTATTTTTGTCGCAATAGTCATTTAAGTGTATTTTCGGCCAATAAAATCAGTAAAGTATTATTCTGACTCTGATAAAATTATGGCCTAATACATTAATTGCCCCCTAAAGTTGGCCTCAATTGTCTACTATCACTCTGAACTTTGCAAACATCCAGTTTATGCCTAAAGTTGGCAAAACCAACCCATATAACCCCCTCAATTTGACCTGACAGGGAGAGTAGATTTTTAGGCGTGTGAAGATAAAGTAGGATCGAAGGGGTTAACTAGGTCAGTTTTACCAATATCAGGGAGCTAAGTCGTCAATTTTGCCAAGTTGAAGGGTGACATTGGACGCCTGCTAAGTTCAGGGTGACAATAGACGATTGAGGCCAACTTTAGGGGGCAACTGATGTATTAACCCTAAAATTATTTCAGCCAATTTTCCAGCTTGATTACTGACATGGCAAGCTCATATCCAATTGCCAACTCAATGCCATGTCTAAACAAGCTATCATTGTGTCAACACGTGAATGGTTACGTTTGTCTTTTTTTGTTGGGTTAGAGTAATTTTTTTTGTTTCCAAATTGTCACATGGCAAGTTAGGGGTAAAAAGTTTTCATGGTTATTGAAGTTTATATTTTCTGCTACAATAGTCATTTCAGTGAATTTTCGGCCAATAAAGTTATCAAAGTATCGTTCCAGCTTTAATAAAGTAATTTCTACCAATTTTTTAGCTTGGCTGTTGATGTGACAAGTTAAAACTAAGATCCAAATGTCAGCTCAATGCCACGTCCGATTAGTCATGATTATGTCAATATGTGTATGGCACGTGGATGGTCACCATTTTGCCATTTGACAATTTGGAAAATAAAAGAAATACTCAAACCCAACTAAAAAAAACAAATGTAATTGTTCACGTGTCAACATAATGACAACTTGCTCAGACATAGCACTTGGCTGGCATTTGTGTATCAGTTTTGACTTGCCATGTTCATTTTGGAAAATTGGCTTGAATGATTTTATTGGAGTTGGAAAGATACTTTAGTAATTTCATTCATCGAAAATTCACTTAAATAACCACTGTGATAGAAACTAAAAACTACAATGATCATAGATTCTTTTTATCCTGCAAAATCGTGACCGTCCACATGTTATACACATGTTGGCATAATAACGGTTTGATCTTATATGGCGTTGAGCTGGTATTGGGTCTCAATTTTGACTTGTTATGGTAGCAATCAGGGCGGAAAATTGGACGAGATAACTTTATTGAAGTCGGAACGATACTTTGGTGATTTTATTGGTCAAAATTTACTTAAATGACAACTGTGGAAAGAAACTTCAATGATCATGGACATTTCTTACCCCGTCAAACTGGTTAAAAGCTTGTGGTGATTCAATCATTGCATTCAACATAATATTTTTTTTTAGTTTTGAAAGAATACTCTTATATATTTGATTTCTCCATAGAGGCATAGCTTATAGAATGGGCCAAAGTATGATTGGTTATGGATATGATATGAGTTTATGCATCGTTTATCATCCTTCTTATGTATATAAATGTATATAATCAATAAACTAAATGAAATATATGTTCTCATTGAATTACACATGGGTGACTATTTTTACAACTTGCACATTCATTCCTACATTATGACAACCCATTCCTCTATTATTTGTAACACTCCCTCTTGAGCTAAAGCATATAATTAATTCAATTTTTAAGTAAGGCTTTAGTGAACACATGGACTAGCTAGTTCCTGTTCTAACATGTGGTGTTGAGATCAATTCTAGCTTTTTCTGAGTGAAGTGACAATCGAATTTTACATGCTTGTTCTATTCTTGAAACACATGATTGTTAATATAAAATAGTTGCTTTATTATCACACTGCAAGTTCACCAGTTTAGACTGAGCAAACCTAGTGTCCCCTAGTAAATGACATAGCCATATAAGTTCACAAATAGTTTGTTTCATAGCCCTATACTTGGATTATGCACTAGATCGAGATACGACACTTTGTTACTTTTTCATGACACGAGATTGGCTTCAACCAAAACATAATAACCAGTGGTAGAGTGTCTATTTGTAGGGGCTTTCAAAACATTAGCATCTGTGAAGCCTTATATCATGTGGTGATTATGGTTTTGCTATACAATACCACGCCCTAGAGTACCTTTTAGATATCTCAAAATATGACTAACAACATCCTATTGTGTGGTTCGAGGAGATGACATGAATTGGTTACAACACTTGTTGGAAAGCAATATTAAGGCGAAACAAATGTCTATAGTAATCAGGGTTCTCAAGCAAATCTCCATCTTCAGTTTTTAACTTCACATTAGGTATCATAGGCGCATCACAAGTCACTATCTCAATTAAACCATTATCTTTTAATGAATCTAAGCAATATCTCCTTTGAGAAAGATAGATTCCCTTACAACTTAGAGAAGCTCCAATTCTAGAGACGTATTCAAATGCTTCTACATCCTTTATTTTTTTTCTCTTCAGAACGCGACTTTCCGTTTATACCAAGTTTGGGTTAGTGCTACCACTAAGATGTTGTAGATAGGCAAAAATATGATAAGTAGATACATAATTTCCAGTGTGATCAGACAACCAAAAGACAATGACAAAATGGCTTACAAATGGTTTCGGATTTTTCAAGGGGGTGAGAATAGGCAGATCAAGATTCTCTTAAACAATCCCTCATTATGATATCCTCATAGAATCGGCAACTATTAAAGGGATGTGGTGATACTCAGTAAGCTTACCATCATGAAATAAGTTTCGTTATAAAAAGAAAAATGGTACTTCAGCCGCAGCTCATTTTTCTTTACTACAAAAATCTTTTGAAAGTGGCTCCCAAGAAATGCTTTCAACTTCTTGATTTTAGCTTCATCACTCCCAGTAATCACTATATCATCCACAAACACTAGTAGTAAAATACAGCCAGAACTAGATGATGTAAAGAATACTAATTAATCATATGCGCTTGTTCGTAAGCCATTCTCAATTACTACTTTACTGAATTTGTCAACCAGGCTGGGGAGATTGCTTCAAGCTATGTAAAGACTTCCTTAACTTGCACACTTTTCTCGACTCCCTTGAGCAACAAACCTTACTGGTTGCTCCATGTAAAGCTTTTCATGTAGATCATGTAGAAATGCATTCTTGACATCTAGTTGATGAAGTTGCCCTACTATAATTAGCAGCCAAGGAAATAAAGAGTTGGATAGAGGAAAGTATTGTCATTTGATGAAAAGTCTCAAAATAGTTCAAACCATACATTTGAGGATATCCTTTTGCAACCAAGCTTTAAGCGGGCAATAGAACCATTTGGATAAACACGCATTTACAACCAATAGCTCGCTTGTGTGAAGGAAAAGGCACAATATCCCAAGCTTGAGTATGGTCTAAAGCCATTGTTTCTTCTTTCATAGTAGCTTGCCTACCTTCATGACCCACTGCTACAACTTCTGGGAACTACTACAAAATCTAAGGAAGCTATAAAAGACATGGAGGAAGGTGATAGACCATGGTAAGATATGAAGGAAGAAACATGGTAAGTACATATGTCTTTACTTTTACGAATATCAATAGGAAGATCAAGACTAGAACCAAATGATAGTGAAGAATTCGGGGATGAAACAAAATGTGGAGGATTTGTGTCGAGATTGATAGGAGGTGTTGTCATCATATGCTGCACATGTCAAGAATAAACTCAACGAACAACAAGTCAGGAGGAAAACGAGACCACTTGTTCATCTTGAGAAGGAGAAATCACCTGCTTGCTTACCATTTAAATAAGGAAATCTGCCTCAAAATCACTTAAGGGAGAGGGAAAATATGTAATAGAACCTACAAAATCTGTATTCTTGAAAAAGGTAACATCAATAGACACTAGATAATGACACAAAGAAAGTAAATAACAATGTTATCATAACCATACCGGACATCAAACCGATGAAATTACTGGTACGTGGTTTAACCGGTTCAACCGGATTTTACCGGTGGTTATACCGGATTATTATTTTTCTAGAAAAAATATTATTTAAATAATAAATAAGCTTATAAATTCATCAAACACAAGTTTCAAATGTTTAATATTAAAAATAACTTCATAAAATATCTTAAAACTTAAGCAAATACAAGCCTTAAATAATAAAAATAAACTAGTAACAGCAAGGGCAAAAACAGAGACTAGCAATAGCAAGGAAATACTAAAGAAATTAAAAGTACTACTACTAAATGAAGCAAGCAGTGCACTGGATTTGGAATCAGAAATTAACTTATAAAATGGTATGATTCAATAAAACATAATGAACTAATGTAGAATCTTCAGTTTTATTGTACGATGCAAAATTCATAAATTCAAATTCAATTGATGTATGTTTTTCAAGATTAAGGATGGAAAGTGTCATTTTAACTTTATTATTTCATGATATAAGCAAATAATTTCATGAAAATGCTTTCTTTATGATATCTTTTAATTTAATTGATATATTACAAATTTAAGTAAAGCTTATCAATAAACTCAGGGTGGCTGAGTGGTCTAGGCGCTAGATTCAACTCTTGAGAGGGCATGAGTTCAAATCCCACATATGACATTTTCTGAATTTTATTTAGCATTGGTCAACAAAACCGGTTTTTGACCGGTTCACCGGTTTTCCGTGGTTCGAACCTTTTGGTTTTCTAGTAAACCGTTGATTTCAATTAAACCGACCGGATCCATGGCCGGTTTGTGGTAAAACCGGTCGAACTGGCCAGTCCGGTCCGGTTTTCATAACCTTGGTAAATAACTAGTAACCTTTCCAAATTATGCTAAGTTGAGACCTTTCATGAGTAATTGTTGTTAGTCACGTCAGGTTTGTTCCCAATGATAATTGCAGGTAGTGGCAGAGTACTGTGGACTTTGCTTTCTAGTTGTAATTCTTGCCTCTTTAGTTGATCCAATCAAATATGATCTAAGGCCTGTTTGGTTCAGCTGTTAGCTAATAGCTGTTGCTGTTAGCTGTTTGCTGTTCATATTAGCTATTTGCTGTTGCAGTAAGCTGTTAGCTGCTAGCTAATTGATTGATATCGTTTGGTACTGTTGTTGTTGCAATGTAAAAAGACTAATATAGATATATATTTTATACCATTATAAAATAATTATACAAAAATAATAATATTACATAAATATTAGTAAAAATAATTAGATAATTAAAAAATTTAAAAATAATTTTTATTACACTTCAAAAATTATAATTTTCATTAAATAGCAACTTCATAAGCGTACAAAAATAATTTTTTCATCCATGTAAAATGCATCAAAATAATATGTTTTTAATTGTTGACTAAATTAATATAAATAAAAAAATGAAACTAGCCTAAATAAATTAATTTGAGGAATTGATCTCGCTTAATTTTCAACATTTATAGAGATAAAAAAATTTCATAAAAAATCTAAATATTTGTATAAAAGTATAATTTATTATTTTTGAAAGGTTAAATTTGTAAAAGCCAAATAATTATAAAAAGTTTTTCGTGAAAAGCTCTAAAAATGAGCTTTTCGTGAAAAGCTCTTTTTTCCTGCAGAACAGCTAAAAGCAGCTATTTAAAATTTCTAACCAAACGCTATTTTTTCTGCTTTTGGGATTGAAAAGCTAAAAACTCCTGCGAAAAGCAGAAACAAACACCCCCCTAATTCCTTCTCTTCCATTAATCGTCATCTCCTCTATAAAGACCCAACAATTGTACAGTTATAAGAAATAGCAAGATGGATATATACCAGCTTCAACTCATGTATATAAGAGGTCAAATTGTGAAAATGCTATATTTTAAGGTGTCATAGGTGTCATCCAGCTACAACCTGGTGGTAAAAGCATCTCTCCCCAATTATGAGGTTTAGGGTTTGACTCTGTGTGCACTACAAAAAAAAATGGGAGTTTTAGAGACAAATGGTTAGAGACATTTATATTATTGGTCCCTAATTGCAATTTCAAAACTAATATAGGGTACCATTATATTTATTTTCCCTAATTCTTTCTTAATTTAGAATAGGGGACGATTTCAACAAAAAACGGGATTTTTTTTTTTTTGCAATTCATATTTCAAAAGGTATCGTGTTCTCTTCACTCGTCTTTTTCTTCATCATGCCTTTAGAATTTTTACTAGAGGTGCATACGGTCGGTTAACCAGTCCATGTGGACTTTTACAAACAGTTAATCGGTTGAACGGTTTTTTTAATTTACTAACCATGCACTGTCCATTAAATTCCGTTAACCATTAGTCGGTTAACCATTAATTTCGGTCGGTTAACCATTTATGAAATAGATATTATGATTTTGTTAAATTTATAATATTTGAAACCTCAAATAAATAGACCATAAATCTCAAATGTCAAATAAAAATATAAAATTACAAACCATAGTCTTAATTATTAATTAAAATAACATTTTAACCAAAAACTCCAATAATTAAAAGATTAATAAAAAAAAGTTTACAAACATAGAAATTATTGTACAAGATCAAATATTAATTAATGAAATTGTTGTTCGTTGTTCGTTTTTTAGTGAGTGAGAAATTAAGAATTGAGAAGGGATGAGATTGGAAGGGAGTGACCAAAACTACTTGGTATTATATAGTAAAGAAATAAAATAACATAAAAAACCCAAATGCTTCACTTATATATATATATATATATATATATATAAAATTACATAATTTTTCAAGAAAAATGTTTGTAAAAAGTCGGTTAACCATCAGTCTCTACGTAAATTTTCGGTGTAAAAACCTAAACCTAAACTGTAAACATTAATTTTTAAAAATAAAAATCGTAAACCAGTCCATAGGTTTCGATTAACAATATTTTTAGTTCGGTTTCACGGTTTTTTAGTTTTTCGGTTTTTTTTTTTTTTTGCACCCCTGATTTTTACGGGAGAAGTTGTATCGCTTCTCACCTCCTCCCTCTCCCTCTCTTGTAGCCAACTACCATATTGTTCCTGCCGTCGTCATTCTATTTGCCCCCCAAACTAGTTTCTAGATTCGAGACCAGTCGCTAGAGCCGCCGCCAATAGCAGTTGTCGGATTTGTCTAGACTGTCATTCTTCCTTCTCCTCTCACGGTATTGACGTGTGTTTGTTATTTTTTTTTTATTATTGAAACATTAATGAGATTGTTGTTTTCGTTTAGAAAACTAATCGAATTCTTGCAGATTTTTGTGAAATTTAATGGTGAGATTGAAATGTTAGGGTTTTTTTTCATTGCAATTGAGCAAATACTAAAGCCTTCAAAAAATGAGAATTGTCGGAAAAAAAAGTTCCCATAGGTGTAGTTTAACCATTTTGTTTGCGTAAAAATTTATTAATTCCTGTTGGAATGAGTTTCAGAATGTATGCCACTTGATTTTGAAAAGTAAGGGAGGCTTTCACTGGCTTTGATTATTTGAATCTCCATGAAACTGCATTCTTTTGCAAAAATCCAAATATATATTAATTTATTGTCGTTGTTATTTGCAGGATATTTGTTCTAATTATGATTTCAGAGAAGTCAGGTAGCTTCATTGCTTCAGCTGACTTGAACAGAGCGGGACCAGATTACTTCACTTTCTACACATGTGAAGTGAAAGAGCTGGTCTCACAAAATGAAGATTCCTTACATGTTGACTCTAAATTGACTAAACATAGAAGTGGGAATGTCAATGGCAATGCCAAAATTGAGCCTTCTGGTTCATTTTTCAGTAACAATGTTGGAGAAGGGCTATCAAACCAAAAGAGAGAAACATTGAATGCATTGCTTCGGCAAAGTGTGGCAACCCTTACACCAGAAGTTGATGAGGTTTATTCGAACTTTTTATGTCTTTATGCTTTTTGCAGAAGTTTTTATGCATCAAAATATTGTAGTGAATAAATGAAAAATTATTATGTTAAATACGTTCATCCATATTGAATCGAATGTCACTGACATGCCTTCGTGCATTTAATATGGAAGATGTTCCATCAAACGCCTAGATTGCATTTATGGAGCCATTGATCAATCTGTTATGTGTGAACTTCACGCATTGAGAGTGAGATTGCCAATGACTACAAAGTTTGGGTGGCACTCCGTATGTTGGTATTTGTATGATAGGAAGATAACTCCTTTTAAATCATGAAAATTCCATCCATATTTAGGTCTAGGGTTTCCATATAGATGTAATTGAATATGCTTGGAGATCAACATAGGGTTGGCTTTGTTAACAACAGCTTATGGGTGTTGAGTTATTATGCTAACAAGGAGAGTATAGAAAACTTGTGACCCAGTGTCAAGATTTGTGAGCCAGTGTCAAGATTGTCTCTTTGAGAATGTATACGGGCTTGAAGCCACCAAAGAGAACAAGATGAAATTTTATGGGATGAAATCCATAGTATTGATGGATGGTTCTCTTTTTATCTTCAGATGCTAGAGATGGGTGGTTTCATGCAAATTTGAAGGAGAGAAATACTCTTTGAATTGTTAAGGAGAGAATGATGTTTTGCCGTACTTTTTTTTTCTAAGAAAAAAAGCCTAAAAGTCACATGGCATTGGGCTTTTCATGCAAAATACTTTATCATTGTGCCAACATCCCATTCTCTCTTCATTGGACAATATTATTCTCTTTTAATATGGTGAAGTTCACAAGGTATTAGAACAAGGCTTTACATACAAATAAGTAATAAATCCCTCAAAACGTAATACTTTAGGGGCCTAATGGTTCCTTTTTCCTCTAATATCTTTGACTAATCCAGAAATTGTCATGTTGGTTTCTTTTAAGCCTAGTGACAACGGCGATAATCTTGGGGTTTGCATGCTTTTTCAGTTTAAGCTTATCCTCCCATTTTCAGTAACTAAACAAGTAACTCTTTGATTCTGTTTTAATTGTATTCAATCCATGTTTTGTTTCAAAATGTTTCACATTAATACTTATATATTATATTTAATTTCCTGTTGGAAACGTGTTAAGAGTTATGACTGATGGTGGCTCCAGTGAACCTATTCCAATGCTCAAGGAAGGAGAATATAGAGGATCACCAGTCTAAAGTGTTTGTGTTCGGTTTAGTTATCCATAACTCTAGATCTTAGACCTGTTTCTTAGGGAGGTTAAAGTTGTTCAAGCTTAGTGAAGCACTGGAGCTAGGGTGAAATGTTTTCTTTTATTGAAGTTTCTTTTACAAGTAAGAACATGTAGACATAATCATTTAAATTTAGTTGGGATGTAGTTCATAGACTAAGATGCTCTCAATTATTTTCCTAATGTTATCACTGTTAATGGGTGTTACATGTGTGACAAACAATTGACCTTCTAACCATCAAATCTTGCCAGTTTTGACACTTATTTTTCTTCCCTTTTTAAATAAAAGTACACTTAGGTAGTCGCCAGAAATATGCAGCTCAGACAAGCAATAACGTTGGTAACACATATACCGAGCTTGATGCATAGTGCAAGGGCTTCGAGGAAAATCAAACATGGTTATTTCAATTCTCCAACTATTGGCTGTATTGTAGGTTGAGTATTTGAGCCTGAAATAGAGTTTGGATTCATTTAGGTGTCTCTAATTCTATCCCCTTGGAGGGTATTTTTGCAATTTCACCTCTGTTGGAGCTATAATTCATATTTGTTTTATAGCTTTCAGTTTCTCATTTGATTCGTTAGTTTTTTCCCATGTAATGTGCTTTGGAATCCCAATCCTTGAAGGATTAGGTTTAGGATGAGACTTACACATTAAGGATCAACTCAAAGTCTATAAAAAAGGTCTAAAGTTAGCAAATTTTTCCATTCAGTTTTAGTATTATAAGTTGTTGCATTCAATTGTATAATAAAATTCCTTAAGCAGCTGCATTTCTTGTACGAAAATTAGGTGTCTTATGTGGAACCCTTTTTATGTGAAAAAAGAAACCTACCACAAACCAGCCTATTGACTTGTTTAAGAGCACTTTCTCAATGTTCCATTGTCAAGTCCTGTTCTCATAAAAGAGCTAAGCCTCTAATTCATGTGACATAAAGATGTTTGGATTGCTAGAAAATGAAAGAAAATTGACAATTGAGAGAAATCAGGATAAGGAGAGGATAGGGAGAGCAGAGACAGAAAAGCGGACAGAGGAAAAGTGAGAACAAGGTATTAAGCTATTGTTTTTTTTTTTTTTTCCAAAGTTTCTGCCTTGTTGTTCAATATAAGAATAGTCAACAATATCACAGATGACCATTAGGGTTGCAGTCTTGCTCATGCATTACTATCTTTTTAAGACTTGTTTGAATTAGGAAAGGTCTCCCCATGTGCATTATTGGATTGTGAGATTAATCCTTGGAATTTAGGATTGGCGAACTGGTTCGGAGCATTGAGTTATGATATGTTATGCATTATAGCAAGAGATAAAAGGTTCCACTTAGAATTAGCATTGTTTACTAATTAGTAGAAATCGATCAGAAGGAGAAAGTGAAGCACCAAACTCTTTAGTAAGAAAATTGTGCCTTTTAATTGAGAGTTGCAGTTTGTTAGCTATTAGGCCAATCTCCACGATAATGGCCCAAAAATCTTAGCTAACAATTTTGGGCCACTTTCTCACAACTAATGAACTCTGCCT
Source organism: Euphorbia tirucalli (assembly GCA_039660915.1). Lineage (NCBI taxonomy): Eukaryota > Viridiplantae > Streptophyta > Magnoliopsida > Malpighiales > Euphorbiaceae > Euphorbia > Euphorbia tirucalli. The sequence continues at coordinate 11,946,872 of CM077638.1, forward strand.
TTGCTCAGTCAGAAAAAAAAAGAAGTCTGCCTTTGCAGTTGAAGCTTCAAGAAAAGAAAAAAAAAGGCCCCTTATGTTAATGGCGAGCTTTGAGTTCTATGTATGCCTACATGATGTTCATCTTAGTCAAGGGAATAATGAACTGGTCATATAGAAGTTCAGCCGCGTCTTAGCTTTCTTGCAAATATTGTTCAACTAGGTAACTATGTGGTTTGGACGTTTGGTCCAATATGGATGGAAAATAAGGCGCTTCAGATTAAGACACTTAAATGCACCAATAAAAGGAAGATTTATACCTCCACTCTAGGAAGCTTAGCTGTTTAAGCCTACATGTGGCTTGTGGAAAGTCACACCCCGCAATTACTTTTCCAAGCATCTATTCCATTGGCTTATGGTAGGATGGTGAATGGACAAAACTACTTTCCAAAGGTAATTGTTTTCCATCTAGGGAGGATTCTTGTTTATTCAGTATCGGAGCAATTGCAATGATGAGGTGGCTATCACCTTGGGAAATTCTAGTCTAAAGTAAGCGAAGACTTTATCCTATTAGGTATAGTTATGTGAGGTAACTAAAGATTTGGAGATGTTAGCTATAAAAGATTTCCGTATTTTAGAAGCATTTTAAGGATGTTTAAGGGGGAACAAAGTGCACAAACTTGGTGTCTACACCTCCAAAATAGTATTTTTATTGTACAATTTGGGAAGTTGTATAAAACGATGGAGATTCAAGTCCAAGCTTATGAAGGGATAGGTAGCTAGTGGAGAAGAGTGGGATATAGAATTGCCTCGATCCTCATTTCCACCTTAGGCAATTTCTCATTGTAGAACCTATTTGTTGTCTAGCTCTCTTCTAGATAACCATTCGTTAGAGGTGTGAATACATTGACTACCTAAATTTTGGGACTAGTTAGCCACAAAGCTTTTGGTTTGTTCGGTAAGAATCATGACATTTTAGTTTATATGCATGAAAAAGAAAACCAAAATGGTCAACCCAGCAATAAGGTTGCTGGAGTGCTGACCTGGCATCTTAATCACTTCAATAATCAAATAGGTGGATTACTCTTGACACCCCCGAACCTCTCGCGTAGTTTTGGAATTGACACAAGATATGGTAAAACTAGTGCACTTCAAATCAACTTTCATTAAAACCAATTTGGTCAGAATGTTTTCTATACCATTAGTAGAAAAGCAATAGCAGCTCTTTGCCATTGCTATCACCCTTATAATTGTCCATCACCTCTTGCAACTATATGGAAATAATGGTGCAAGTTAATGCCAAACAAATTATTAGTGGCACATATCACAGGTTTTAATTAATTCTGATGAATTATAAAAAGGTGGCTTTGATATTTATTTTAACGATTTCCTAAGAAAGTTCCGAAGAAAATTTCTAATAATATTTACAATTCGGCAACAAGAAAGCCAATTCATTTGTAACTTGATGTAGAAAGGAAAATTAGTTCTGTTCTATTTAAAGTACTATTTACTCCTCAACAAGCTACTGAAGAAATAATTACAAGCTGAATATGTTAATTGTTTGCAAAGTGTTGAGTTTATTACGAATGGTAGATAGTGATTAAGGCATTGTTGTTGCAGGGTTTAACAGTTGTGTAATTATATTCTCTTTATTTCGTCTTATTTGGGATAAAGATACAAGCAGAGTCACTAAATCCCATGTTTGCTTTACACATTGACTGGATGTGTTTTCTTGTTTTTCACCTTTTCTTCATGTCTTTCATGAATTTTAGTAATTGAGAATCGCAGTTAAAATTTCAACTGAGGGTATGTATTATAATCCTTGAATGGCAAATGCAGATACTTGATCCTGTTCTATCAATGCGTCAATTACAATCACTGATCAGAAGGAGAAAGCTACGCTCAGATGATACGGACAAAATAGCTAATGGTGGGACAAAGAGAGAAACTTGCAACAAGAGAACCAAGACATTACCTTCGTCATCAATTGGCATCACCATACCTACTAGGCCTGTTAGTTCCGGATCATGTAAAGAGGTATGCATATGATATACTTTCCCAATCACATGGAGCTTTTAACACAGGAACTGTGGGCTTTTGCTTCCTTTTAGTGGTTGAAATGTCTCTATCTGTCTTCTTTTTTCTTTGTTCTAGGGGGATGATGATCTACAGTTCCTACTGGAGACTGATATCTCACTAGCTGAAGAGGCAGTGAAGAAATATTCTGATAAACTGTTCATAACAGTAATTTTCTGAATTCAATATCCATTTTATCATGCATTCTATTTGGAATGTTTAATCTTGTGATAGTAACTGCGCAAAGGAATGGTGCTTGTTTTTCAGCTTGGTCACATGGAGAAGCAGCTTGAAGAACTTCTGGGTGCTGTGGTATCTACATGCAGGTATGCTATATTTGACACAAAACTGAGAAAAAATCATTAGTTATTCAGCTGTTCAAGTGTTGTGTTCCTCAAATGTTGTTGACATGATAGATGATTAAGAAAAAGAAGAAGAAGAATATCCTATTGCTTGCAAAATACATAGTTATTAGAACTGATGAAGCTCATTTGAAGTTGCAATATGTGAAGTATTGGACTATGGGCTTTAACATAGCAACCTAGACCATGCTTATGTGCCCTAACCTTGTCATTTTTGTATATGTACAAATTGGGTATTTTGCCTTTTCTTATTAACTTGTCTCAAACCGCATGTCCTCAACCTGCAGGCCCATGAATGCTTCTGAGAAGCAGCATCTTAAGAAACTGATTCAGAAGCTACCGCCAAAAAATCTTAACCGTGTTGTTGAAATTGTTCAACGTAGCAAGCTAGAGGAAACACAGTGCTCTGATGAAATTTTTGTTGATTTGGACCGAAAGGTAAAGAATTGGTTGAAATATCTATCTGTATTTTTATAGGGTATTTTACTTCAAGTGTTTTATTGGATGATCAGGCAAGAAAATTGAATTTATTAATAAATGAGATCAATTCCAAATTACTTTCTTATCTTTTAGTGTTATAACTAATAGATTTCCTTGCTCTATATTTTGAATCTATCTATTCTATGACAGTATCGAAAAATAATAAAATTTGTTCCTTGACTTTATAAATGGCTTTTAACTATTTCTATTCTATAATAGTAATGGAAACAGTGATGTTATCACCTACTATGATTGACTAAAAGTTCAAATACAGTTGACATTCGGAATTAAAATATGGTGTTGACACCGGAATTATAGTGTCAGCCTAAAACTCTTTTTTTACTGCATTTAAAATTTCTGATACTTTCTGACATGTTGCCTTGAGCAGGACAATGCAACACTTTGGAGGTTGTATTACTACACTGAAGCAGTTAATAAGGCTAGAAAGCTCTCATTTCAAATGAAGAAAACTATGGTCCATGATATCAAGTAGTTGAGGTTTCTAAATGTAAGTTGTCAAAAAATAAACATTGGGGCAGGTTGCTGATGTATTTCTACAGCCTAACTCTAGTTAGTTAATCAGAGACTTTCATTAAGATCAAGTGCAAGCCAGAAGCTGACAAAGGAAGTTGATAAAGTTTTGCTACTGTCAGGCCAGTTTCCACTGATATAATAGAACTCAGCATATAGTTGGTACAGATTCTTTGCTGTTGAATTTTCTATGAAATCATTCCAGATTCTTCTTTCATGGTTTTTTCACACCTCCTAATCATGTGTTGACAGGCTTTTGGAAATGCGGGTTCCTATCAAGAAACGCCAAGAGCAGTGGGTTGTATGAACAGCATACCTATTCATTAGAAATGCATGTGCACTGGAATTTTAAGTTAATGTGAAATTACTTACTTTTTGACTTCCTGGTTTATCTCTTTTTTTTTTTTGTCTTCTTGAATTAATTGATTTTCATGCGATGATACACACGCCAATCACCATCTCAAAAAGATATCATCCTTGCAGAAAGGGAAACAAGAATTCTACTTTTCTTATTTTTGTGCATTGGTGTCGAAAGTTCAATGTGTTACTATTGATGGATGAGAAATGCAGCCAACAAAATAACATCACTCAGACCCAAATACTAACGTACCCAATACCCCCAATCGTAGTGCTTCTTACAATGTGTTTGAAGTAACAACATAGTTTAGTTCAATGCAGGAACAAGTTCATTGTAGTTGCAGAACTAGGACCGAAAAAGAAGATTTCTCTATGATGTCAATTGCGAACCCCGGTATTCTAATTTCTACTTTTCAGTATGCATTCTCTTTTGACAATTCCTATGCTTAAAGAGGTTGCAGTATATAGTCTCGATGAGACTTGAACTTTGAACCTCTCATATGGGCAGAGATGGATGGGCAGTATGCATTTCAGTTTATTAGACACTGATAACAAAAGTACATCATGATGGCATTACCAGAATCAAATATCGAGAAAGTGATTTAAATAATTATGGTCAGTCATATACAGGTTTGAATTTCTTGTAAGCTATAACAGCATAGAAAGGGTCTGAGCCAGATAACAATCCTATCAACCCCATGAACCAATTGAAGGGTGGGTTACTCCGTTGAACTGCAGGTATTTTTTGAACAATTTCAGGTTGAGTAAATCCTTCTACAGACTGAAAGTATTGCACAACCAGTTGCACTCTACTGTATGCAGTGCCATCTCTCCATGCACTAATGGCTTTATCATAGAACATTCTATTGCTGAAGCTCACAATAAACACCCCTCCGGGCCTCAACACCCGGAACACCTCTGCAAATACCTACAAAATAATTGCAGTGGCAAATTCTTAAATATGTTTATTGATTTTTTGTAAAGTGCACTTTTTTTTTATTTGAGGTAAGGGTCAAAAATAGCGTCTAACCTTCTCAGGTTGTTGCAGATACTGCACACTGACAGTGCATACAACTGCATCAAAACTTGCATTCTGAAATTCCAATTTCTGATCTTGATTGAGATCTTTGACAAAAAAATAATTTAGCCTTGGGTTCTTAGCAAGTTCCTGAGCATTAAGACCATGACCCACCACTCTTTTATACTTGATTTCTGTAGGTAGATGACTGACCCAGGAGCTCATAAGATCAAGAATTTCAGAATCAGGAGTCAACCTTTCTCTGTAGAGATTAGTCAATGTGGAGATGAAGCCATCATCCACATGGGTTACAAACCTTGGATAGGCATAGAATTCCCTGTCAGGATATAAATTGAGTTTGGTTCTACCTTGTTGGCTAAGAACAAGTCTCTTAAGTCTGCCTGCTGTGGTTTGGTTTGCTTCTTTCTCATCATTCAAAGTGTTTGTAATTTTGACTGAAAGAAGAAGTTTGTGTTTTTTGGTGGACAGAGAAGAAGAAGAGAAGAAGTTATTGTTGGCAGGGAGGCTGGCCATGCTCTGTGTCATGGCTTAGCATTGAATGTTCGATGTATGGCCAGCATTTTTTTTTTAAGATATTTTTGTTCTGTGGATGGTGTTCTTTTTTTTTTTTTTTAATTTATTTATTTAGTTATAAATTGAATAATATCCATATAGTATGGGCTTAGGATATAAGAATTTGCTATATGTTATGGTTATGACGGGCGCAATGTTAAAATGGGCAGTATCGTTATCATATGGGCCTAAAAGTTATAGCCCACCTATTTATTTTCTATCCTTTTACACCTTTATTTTAGGGCATTTTACATAAATACATAACTTTTGGCACCATATAACATTTTTATCTTAAAAGAAAAAGTTTGCATAAATACCTTAAAAACTTTTAAAAATTCCAAAAATACCTAAAACAAAAATTATCATTTTTACGTGATTCATGCACAAAGTAAACAACAAAACACAAATCAAAATCTCCAAAATACTTTCTCTATTTTGTCAACGTTTCTCTCTCCTCTTTTTATAATTTTTAATCTAATTTCGCATTTATCTTTTAATCCGTTTATTTTTTTGTCATGTGACTTTAGAAAGTTTTTTTTATTTTTTATTTTTATCTTCGAAACAAAGTCCATATGTATATAGTTTTTCCGACATATTTTTTTCACTAAAGTATAACTAATTATGCCTTTGTATATTAAGGTATAACTAAGATATAATTAAGATATAACTAAAGTATAATCACTGTAATAGTGTATCTTAATGTATAACTAAGGTATAATTAAGGTATAACTAAGGAATAAACACTGTAATAGTGTATCTTAATGTATAATTAAGGTATAACTAATGTATAATCAATGTAATAGTGTATCTTAAGGTATAATTAAGGTATAATCAATATAATAATGTATCTTAGGGTATAAATATGGTATAAATAAGGAATAACCAAGGTATAATCACTAGAATAGTGTATCTTGAGGTATAATTAAGGTATAACTAAGGTATAAAGAGTGTATAAACAATGTATAAAGTGTATAAACGATGTATAAATAATATATAATAATATATAAGAAGTGTATAATAATGTATAACAATGTATAAGAAGTGTATAAACGGTATAACAATGTATAACAGCGTATAAATAATATATAAACAATGTATAAACAGTGTATAATGTATAAATAATGCATAAACAATGTATAACAGTGTATAAATAATGTATAAACAATGTATAAACAGTGTATAAAGAGTGTATAACAATGTATAATAAATGTATAAACATATAACATTGTATAAAAAGTGTATAATGTATAACAATGTATAAGTAGTGTATAAACAATGTATAAGCAATGTATAACAGTGTATAAGAAGTGTATAAACAGTGTATAACAATGTATAACAGTGTATAAATAACGTATAAACAATGTATAACAATGTATAAATAATGTATAAACAATGTATAAACAATGTATAAATAATGTATAACAGTGTATAAACAATGTATAAATAATGTATAAACATTGTATAAACAGTGTATAAAAGAGTGTATAACAATGTATAATAAGTGTATATACATATAACATTGTATAAGAAGTGTATAATGTATAACAATATATAAATAATGTATAACAATGTATAAATAATGTATAATTAAGGTATAACTAAGGTATAAACAGTGTATAAACAATGTATAAAATATATAAACGATGTATAAATAATGTATAATAATATATAAGAAGTGTATAATAATGTATAACAATATATAAGAAGTGTATAAACAGTGTATAACAATGTATAACGGTGTATAAATAATGTATAAACAGTGTATAAACAGTGTATAATGTATAAACAATGTATAAATAATGTCTAAACAATGTATAACAGTGTATAAATAATGTATAAACAATATATAAACAGTGTATAAAGAGTGTATAACAATGTATAAGAAGTGTATAAACAATGTATAAACAGTGTATAATGTATAAACAATATATAAACAGTGTATAAATGATGTATAACAGTGTATAAAGAATGTATAAACAGTGTATAAAGAATGTATAAACAGTGTATAAAAGATGTATAAACAATGTATAATAATATATAAGAAGGTATAACAATGTATAACTATGTATAAGAAGTGTATAAATAGTGTATAACAATGTATAAACAGTGTATAAATGATAAGGTCGGTTTTTGACCTTATCTCTTAGGCAATTTCGTGGTTTGAACGGCAATTTTGAGCGTCTTTTGCTTGAATGTTTGTGTGTTTTTTTTAAGTATTTTGTGTTTTTTATGTTTTGGATAGTTTTTATAACTTTTAGTATTTTTCGTGTTTTCTAGGGTTGTTTTTGTAATTTTTTGTTTATTTGTTGTTTTGGTCCGTGGCGTTGGTGCCGTTATGTTCTTTGTGTCTGTTTTGGACAGGTATTATGACCCGGACCGGAAGTTAGTGCATCAGTGGCGAAGAAGAGTTCAAAATGCTGAAAATCAAGGTGGCACGGCGTGCCACAATTAGGGCACGCCGTGCCAATCCGGCGTGCCATACAGGAGCAGTCCAGTGGAGTGGCACGAAAACGTGCCACTCAGGTCAGCGTGGCGTGCCAACCCTAAAATCACACGGCACGGCGTGCCAACTCCAGCAGCACGGCGTGCCGCCTTCAGTTCTGCACAGCACGGCGTGCCAACTCCACCAGCACGGCGTGCCGAGCCCCGAAACCTGCTGTTGCCCTACTTTCATCTCTTCTTTTTGCTGGTTTTAACCTAGCCGTATAAATAGGTTATTTTCGGCGTTTCAAAGGATCTTTTTTCAGTCTTTTTGAGTGATAGCAAAAACTTGGAGTGAGGTTTTTGAGCTTGAACTATTTGTTCTCTTTGAGTTTTGCACTATTGATTGGTTGTAGCTTTACTTAGAATCTTCCCCTTTTGCGACGTTCCTAGTTCCGACTCGAGTTCGTCTATAGAGGTACACCCCAAGCATCTTCACACCGTCGGAATCCGGTTAATCGGACCAAAAGGGCATAAGTTTTTCTTCTTCTCTTTTGTAATTTGATTAAGCTAGTTTTGATTCCACAATTTGATTGTGTTTGGTTGTAACATTGAACTCAGTTCATCTTTCTTGATTAATACAATTGTTTGCAAGTTAATTTCAATTTTTATTCCTTTTCTTTATGCAATTCCTTTAATGAATGTCTAGTCTCATAAGATCTTAATTTAGTAAAGTTCATATTTGTGGCATTACCTAGATTGACACCTAGGAAACCATTAGTATTGACGACACTGTGGAACTTACGTGCCCCTATTTTCTGAGCTTTAGAATTAGACCGCCTCTAAACAAGGAAAACCGGCTAAGGACCTAAAAGATCTAGATACGCTAGGTTGTATTATCGAAAGAGCATAAACAAGGATTAATTGTTGAGTTAAATTCATCTTGTGTAATTAATTGACAAAGCCATCCCCATTAGTATTCATAGGTCGGTAAACCGCCAATTGATAACACAAAACTCAAGTGCAAAGTAAGCTGGAATAGATCAACTAGGAGTAGGATAGTTTAGCCGTTAATATATTCAACCCAAACTACGTTCCGCCTAGGACACGCAAGGAACCTGAGTAGTTTAGTGTTTGCAGATTATTCTTTTCTCTGTGGGATCGATACCTGGACCAACCAGAATTATTACTTGTCAACGATAGGTACACTGCCTTAGTTGTGCGTTTCTAGGTTTAGTTTTACTACTATGCCTAGGACCCATCAATAAACAGTGAATAAACAATGTATAAAGTATATAAACGATGTATAAATAATGTATAATAATATATAAGAAGTGTATAATAATGTATAACAATGTATAAGAAGCGTATAAACAGTGTATAACAATGTATAAATAATGAATAAACAATGTATAAACAGTGTATAATATATAAACAATTTATAACAGTGTACAAGAAGATGTCATCTTGGACCAGACAATTCTACAGCATGTAGGTTCTCAGATGGAGCCAAATCTATCTCTTGCCGTACCACCTCTACCTTTTGCCACTCCTCCCATCTTTCTGCCAGTCCATCACCTTTAAGCATTCTCACAACCTCTGACATCTTAGGTCGTTCCATTGGAAAGCTTTTTCGTGCATAGCAATGCTACTTGAATCAGTTGATTTGTATATGAAGTATATAACAATGTATAAGAATATAAACAGTGTATAACAATATATAAGAAGTATATAACAATGTATAAACAGTGTATAACAATATATAACAATATATAACAATGTATAAGAAGTGTATAAACAGTGTATAACAATGTATAACAGTGTATAAGAAATGTATAACAGTGTATAAACAATGTATAAACATCGTATAATAATTTATAAGAAGTATATAACAATATATAGCAGTGTATAAGAAGTGTATAAACAGTGTATAACCAATGTATAACAGTTTATAACAATGTATAAACAGTGTATAACAATATAAGTGCAGTCCCAAAATTGCAGTCCCAAAAATGCAATCCCAAAATTGCAGTCCTAAAATGCAGTCCCAAAATTGCAGTACTAAAATGCAGTCCTAAAAATTGCAGTCCCAAAATTGCAGTCTCAAAATGCAGTCCCAAAATTACAGTCCCAAAATTGCAGTCTCAAAATGAAGTCCCAAAATTGCAGTTTCAAAATGCAGTCCCAAAAATTGCAGTCCCAAAATGAAGTTCCAAAATTGCAGTCCCAAAATTGCAGTCTCAAAATGCAGTCCCAAAATTACACCAAAATTGCAATCTCAAAATGCAGTCCCAAAATTGCAGTCCTAAAATGCAGTCCTAAAGTGTAGATGCAATCCCAAAATTTTACAAAAAAAGCCAAAATGTTAGGTTAAGAAAAGTTCTGTCCACCATACATCAAAAAATGCCATAAAAGATGAGCTTTTTAAGATTTACACATTTTCAAAGCCAACAAACACTGGCCTTGAACAGCTTCATTTGATAGAGAATCTAGAGGGGAGTTTCAAATGAAGTAGCAGTTAACACAATAAGAAGATGTCAGTTTCAAGGTATGGAATAATTGCTTCATGAATTTGGAAGTATATAACATCAAAGAATTCAAGCATCTCTTCATCCTCTGTCCTTGGAATAAAATTAATTAACAAATAAAATAAAAATGTCAGTGCCACCATTTGTTCCCTTTTTGAGATTTATACTATTTCTATTCGAAGATATGGATACATAGAAACAGAAAGGTCCATTAAGTGAAAGTGTAGGTACATGATTCTCGTTCCTCCTATATTTATACTTTTCAATTAATCTTGGTATCAAAATTTTCTTCTTTCTTCACCTTTAGAAACAAAATGAAACATGAACCATTGAGCTCATGTACAGCCAAAACAAAATGCCGTAGTTCAGGCAAAAAAACAAACAGCTTTTAGGCAATATCCAGAACAGAACACAAGAAAAGTCTTTCCAGCATAAGAATGAAAAAGGGGAAACAAAATTGAGCCAAACAACAAAAGTAATTAATTATATAAGAACTAACGAAATCAATTATCTTGGGTTAAAAGAGGGAGGCAACTTCCTTACCTTTAACACCCGAAGAAGATTGTTCTAAGTCTAGAATAGTTTGCAGCTTCTCGGTTGACTGAGAAGAAAGACACTGCTCCAGTACCAGCATAGCTTGGCCATATGATTCATCTATTCATGAAGTTGCAGAAAACCAAATTAATACGAAGTTGATGCAAATTGTAACCCAAAATTAAAATTAAAGTAAATAATAAAAAAAACCTGATTTCTGAGATTTGGCAAGAGAGAGAGCATAGTCGATCATCTGGAGAGCAACAGGGCTAGCATTTGGACCGTTGATTGTTGGGTCGTTAAAGAATCTCAAGGATGGAGTGAAGAGGGAGGGCTTATTGGTTCTCGCAACGGGGAACGATGAAGATGAATTTGTCAATGCTCGTGCTTAGATCGGAAAGACTCCTCTAGAGGAGGATCTGAGCCTCTTCTTCAATTTCTCTACAAATCCCCTATGCACAGCAAGAAAGGTAGATGGGTAAAGGAAGGCAGGAGAGAACGTTAAAAAAAAAAAAGAAAAAAACTTCAAAACCTGTTTAATAAAAAGATTTTCAAAAATCACGTATTTGTGTAAATAGGTAATGGTATGGTATAAAACAAAAGCTTTTTCCCACGTAAATATGACAATTTCCCTTTATTTTATGATATTTTCTTCTCTTCTCTATTTTTTTTTCTCTGCATTCTTATATTTTTGTTGTCCTTTTATTATTAAAAAGAAATAAAAAAATATAAATAAACTCCATAAACTTTTGGGAAACTTTATTCATTTGAAATAAACACTAAGTATAAGAATTTTATATTAGAAAAATAATTAAGAAATACTTGTGTGATGGTACACTAGAATTGACTTTGTATTTTCAGTACATTTAGTTGATGTGGTGAGAGGTTGCAGTAGATTCAATGTCACCCTCTTTAAAGAATAAAAGAATAGAATCCAAATCATAGTAAACGAAAATGGAACTAATTTCAAATTTGAAGTACCCACCACATCGTTCTTTTCACATTGCTCCTCTCTTCTGTTTTTATGTGTTTTTTTTTTTTTCTCAATTTTTTACTTGCAAGTATTCATATCATTTTCAAAAGCTTGATGAGGGAAACAATATTGTTAATCCATTCTCAAAATCTTTTATGACATTAAATTGTTACCTGTACCTTTAAAACTTCAAATTTTTCTTATTAAATCTCACTTAACTATATATTTTGAATATTTATTGTATATATATATATATATATATTAAAAAAAAAACCAATAATCTTCTAGAAAAATTATCAAAATTTCAATTTTTTTTATTAATTCGTTATATCATTTCATAATTTGATATCAATTATTAGTAAATTTAAATTTAATATAAAGATTCTATCAATAACACAAAATATTATATATGTTCGTATAATGTTAATTGATTTTAAAATCATACAGCATAAAATGAAAATGAAATTTTGTAGGACATTCTCATGGATTTTCATTTATGTATGTAAGTAGCCATTTCGCTCGCGGCTACCAAGGGAATCGTTTTTACTTATATATATATATATATATATATATATATATATATATATATATATATATATATATATATATAATTCCAATACATCTATTGATTCCTTGAAGTTGGTCCTAAACACCTAATACCACCATCAACTTATAAGAAGTCCAGTTAGTCTTCTCCAAATTGGCAAAAGTGATTTATATAATCCCTTCAATCTAACTCAACTAGGCAGCTTAAAGAGAGTGATACACACGCTGCCAACTTGAGAAGACAACAGAGTGATACACACGCTGCCACTTGTAAATTTTGAAAAATTAATCCAGAAAACAACCAATAATAAATTAACACGAGGCACCTAATATGAAAATTTCATAAAAACCCTTTAAAAAGTTTTCTTTAGCTTTTCATTTTTGAAGAGGATCCTCCTCCTCATACTTGTATTCATCTCAATCTTCTGTTTTCCCCGTATCTTCAAATGTGTATTTTTTTTGTTATTAAAATAATTCACATTTGAGGTTTTATTAGTTTCAGCTTTAGAATTATCTTCTTCAGTTGTAAATCTGTTACTACACAACTCAAAAAGAACTTTTATTGATGGGTCGATCACTATTTGTTCATAGTTAAAGATTCATAACGATTTTTACATTGTATATACCCAAACCTATTCTTTTTAAATAAGATATCTAAATCTACTAAAGTGCATGGTATTATGTATTAAGTTGGAGTTTTTATGGTTGTGAATCTCTGATAAATAATAATAGAACTTTGTAAAACGTAAGTTGCAGTGTGATGTTTTTATTTTTATTATTTTATTATTTGGTGTCAAGTTTTATTTCTTCCACTGATACGATGAGTTTCCGTCAGAAAGGAAAAACGAAAAATTAATTACTTAATCACCAAGCATAAAGGTAAAAAGTAAAAGAAAATACAGACAGAACCTCCCATATGATTGCAATATGAATGATGTCCAGCTAATTAATTTCAAAAAATTAATAAAGAAGTAAACATAAAAACTCTCATGATATAATATGATGACTCCATTGCACGTGCACCAAGAACACAAACATTCTATATATATATATATATATATATATACATAATGATTTCTAATGTAACCAAATTGGCATAATTAATGTGTCGTAAATTAGATGGTCGGATTTCAATTAGAAACATCTACATCATCCTCCCACATTACATCATAATAAGCTCAAATCCAAACTTCTCTTCTTTTATGTTAACCATTAGGGAAACCATCTTCACATTTTTTTTTGTTTTTGTGTACAAACATTTCACCGATACTTGGGCTATATGTGTTTGCCAATAGCATGTGATGTTTGGAGATTTATTTACACGTGAAATTTAATGTCCCTATCTACTCAATAATGTTTAATTAAAAGTATGGTTATCAGACCCAAATCGGTCAAAGAACCGGAAAAAAGAAAGGATCAAGGATTAAAGGTCCTATTGAGGTTAAAAGGTTGTTGAAATAAATTAAATGTTTTACAAAACGAAAATAGATAAATAAAAATATTCTTATAATATCTAACATTTTCACACAATGACTTCTATCTATTAAGCTAAAAGGTGTCAAAAAATTTTGAAAAAACAATTTTCCAATGTGGGATTTACATATATTAAGATCCTTGAGCATTTCATATAAGGAGAAAAGAAATCTCACATTTGAAAATCACTCATTTTAACATCTCTTATCATCTTATATAACGAATAAGTATATTAAAGGAGAACATAAATCCTTTTTTGAAGCAATTGAGTCAAGATATTAATAACTTAATATATTGAGACCTTAAAGTAATAAGTATTTATTTATAAAGGGTTGAAATTATTTGTTTTCAACAAGATTTTTGACCCAATTGACTTATAAAACCAGTTTTGGTTTATTGGATCACCGGTTAACCCAGATGGGTTGCTTGATTTTCACGGATCTTGATGACCCACTGCTTTTGCAGTAACTATATCGATTTGGCCTCCAGATTCGGTTAAACCAGGTTGGACCACTCGAATCGGTGTGGGTTTTACAACCATGACTAAAAATAAATCAATTAGGCTTTTTACATGACATGATGGCTCTCTCTCTCTCTCTCTCTCTCTCTCTCTCTCTCATGAGAATTCAGCAAGGGTTAGGTGAGCCTCTATTAGCTTTATTATTTATTCAACTTTAACTTTAAATTTTTGGGTTCACTGCAGCACATATAAAATTTGGCAGTACAAAAATTTGATATTAAAGGTATAAAAATTGTTTCAAAAAGTAACAAAAAAAAATTTGTTGCCTTTAGTTGATATTATTTGACCTATATAATATTTCAATAGCATAAAAAAATATAGTTATAACAATTTTTTAGTTTTTATTTTATTGCAAACTGATTAGTAAAGCACTTTCCTTCTTTTTTTTTTTTTTTTTTTTTTTTTTTTTTTTTTTTTTGTAGAAAGGAAAGCTAAAAAAAAACAACAAGAATAAAGACTCAACCTAGCGACACTATCCTAGGCCGATCAACCTGCTGAAGATCTTCAACTAGAGCACCTAAGATTTCATTAATTAGAAGGGCTGACCAAGATGTGGAGACCTTAAGGATAGCCTCGAACAACAGAAGCAAGTAAATCAGCTCAGACATTAGCTTCTTTGAAAGCATGATTTAGCCTAACAGAAGGGGCCTAGTGGAGTAAGGATTTGATCTCCCAGAAAAGGTTTCGGAGAGGGTGGTGGCCAGCAAGAATATTGGTTCCAATTACTAGGTTCACCAAATCCAAAACATCGGATTCAATTATAACATTTTTACAGACCTTCTGAGGCAATTTGAAGAGCCCACATCTTGGCCAACAGCGGATCCCCCATTCCCACTTTCTTGACAAAACCTTTAACCCAGTTGCCATTGGAGTCCCTAATAACCCCAGCAATACAAATCAAACCCTGGTGGGTATAACAAGACCTATCAATGTTGCATTTGAACCAATTTATGGGAGGTATCTCCACGGAATAGAAAGCTCCCTAATTTGGTGACATCCTCTTGGCGAAAGAGGCCAGACATTCCTCACTAAATACATAAAATTAAAGATGGCTTCTTCTGGAGATTTCTCCACTTCCAAAGAAACCAGGTGGAAATTTAGAAAATTATATTCCAATCATAGCCCCAGAGGGCTTTACTTTTATTGTTCAGATTGACATGCCATTAAACATGCTCTGGGATCTCAAAAAAACCATTGTTGCACAGTGGCCAACCAATCTGGGACCAAAGCAGACGGCTAGACGAGCAATCTCGAAGCGCAGGAAGAATAGTCTCCTTAGAACAGTTACATCTGGGACAATCTTCATAATCATAAAGATGTCTAAATTAGTAGAGCACTTTAAGGTTGAAATTCATATATTTGAAAATGATATTTTTGTCCTCATGATAATATACTAAAAAATTTTCGTGAAAAGTCTTTTAGGCTCTAAGAAGTTCAAATTTGTTTGAAAGTTTCAACAAGCACTTATAACGAATGTTATCAAAATCAGACCGGTAGGTTCGACCTGTTAAACCATGAACCAGCCATTGGATCCGGTTAGTTCATTTAAAGTTTCTGATTTTTGAAAATAACAATAAATAATTATAATATATTATTGAATAATTTTTTAAAACAAATTATACTGTAATTTATTATAATATATTATTAACTAATATTTTTTAAACTAAATATCCAGTTAAACTACCGGTTTGATCCTGTTAAACTATCGAACTAGTAGTTTCATCGGTTTGCTTTTTGGTCCGTTTACGATAATATTTCTTATAACTAGCTTTTTTTGTTGGACAAAACACCCTAAATACTCCTGAAAAAAGTTAAAATCAACACGCTCTTAGGGTTTAGGAGTTAGTGATGAGTGAAAATATTACCAAGTAATTTAGCAAGAATTCAGCATTTAATTGATTAAAATTCTATTGAGAATTGAGAAATCATGGCTAATATTGAGCTTTTCCAGGTCTGATTGCCTATTTCAGAGAGATCGTTTAAACTGGGAAATCTCAGAGTGCAGCAGAGAGAAATGTAGAAGGCTGCGGAATGGATGGGCTGAATTTAAAGAGAAGGGCGCGGTCCAAGAAGGAGGAGGAGATATTTTTGCTATTGGAAATTCTACTGCTATCCTTGGCTTCTCAAGGAAGCCACTTACTTTTGTGGTTGTAAATTTTTGGCAATATTTTAATTTGTGCTTGCACCATAGATGGTTGACAACTCATTGCTAGACTTTACTTTTTGGGACTATAAATACTTCACTATTTGGGGAGGGGGAGAGCAATTTTAATTGTCTCAACTATTTTGTTAATTTGAATTAATTTTTAGTTTGCAATTTATTGTTTCTTTGCAAGTTTTCTGGTTAGGAAATCTCGCGATAAGGTTTCGTAACAGGCTGAAACCAGCTTAGGCTGATGGTCTTAGGAAGTCTTTCTCTGTTTTTATTATGAATATCATGTTTTGATGATTGTGTGATGAAGTGCTTAATTTAATATGGGAAAGGGCCCTCTCATATTTCTAGTCTTCCTAATGAGACCGAGAGGAGATTTGGGGATATGGAAAAATCACACACACACACACTTGCCATGAGACCGAGAGGAGATTGGGGGTATGCTAAGGGTTTCTATTTATGGTAGAATGCTTGCTTGACTTAATGTATGAATACCTAGGCTAAGTGAGGCCGAGAGATAAGTTTAGTTGGGGATTCATAGATCCAAGTGAGGTCGAGAGATAAGCTTAGTGGGAAGAGAGCAAGAAACCTTAGATCTACGTTCCCTAATATGTTCATAATAAATTCTAAAGAAAGATATCTTGAGATTGCCTGTCTAGCTGGTGGAAGCCTGTGTTTTTATTATTACTGTTTTATATGATTCTGTTCACGCAATCTTATATTTCTTGCTTTGTATGTTTTCTGTTTTCGATTTTTTTATATACTTTTAACTGGAAAACCTTCAGATCTGGTGATTTACTAGGAAATCTTGGAAATTTCCCTTATTCCCTGTTGATACGACACTTGTCTTGCCATTACTACAGTTGACCTAGTACACTTGCTAGTACATAATTTTAAGGCAACAGTTAGCATTTAGCATTTTGAATTAAAAATGTAAAGTTTAATGTTAACTAGGTTTTTGAGTTTAGGATTTGAAATTTGGGACAGACTTTAAAATTTTATAATTTCCAATTTAGATAGGTTTTTGAATTTTATTTTAGTTTTGAATATTGACTTAATAAAATAAAATTGTAATTGATTACTAAGTCGTAATTTTATTAATTAAGTTTACAAATTATGTGGTAGACGAGAAGTATAATATTTTTCTTTAAATGTTATAAATTTGAACTATATTTAATAATTAATAAAAATAAAGAAATTATATAAAAGAGAATATAAAAAATTCAAACTTAACATAGACTTTCGCCACGTGTGGTCCTATGGCTGGCGGGATAGAATTCATCCACTGTTTTCTTATTAATTAATTTATGCATGTATGGTAATTGAAATCTATATTTGTAGTAAAAATTAGCAGTATTACAAATACCAATCCATTATTATAATATAATAATAATAATAAAAAAATCCTGAATTGAAAGCAAGTATAGTACATATAATAATCCTTGTTAGTAAGCAATAAATCTGCATTTATACGTATAATATCCATTATTTCCATTATTTCTTGATCCTACTATAATTAGGGACATAAAATTGTCTATATAGAAAATAGTAATAAATTTCTTGATTTTTGGAAATTAACATAATTGAATTTGAACAATTGAAGAATATATTATGTAGTTTTAATCAATCAGCAGTCAATTGTATAAGCATAAACTAAAATTAATATATTTTAACACATAATTCGGTTTGGTTTATTTTTAGTTTAGTCTTTTCACAAAAATAGATAAATGATTAAATAAATTGATCGAACAAAAAAAAAAAAAAAACCCGAAACCAACCAGTATTCAAACCTTAAGTTGAATGGTTAATTTTCACATACACAATCTCTAATTTTATTTTAGTCCATATTCAATTTAATTTGATCTACCGATTTTATATAAACTAGTTGAATCCCTGTGTAATCTACATGTAACACACTTTTGTTATTTCCTCTACTGTTTTAATTAATTAAGTAATAGTTATCTTGAACTCGAATTCATAGATTTTTTAAAATATAAAATCTTAATCTAATTATATAATGGAGAGTTTAATTTTTTTTAATCAATTTATTAATTATCACATGACTAAGTCAAAATCAAATAAAAATGATAAATTGAATCAAAAAATTTTTAAATTTTATTTCTCTAATTAATATGACCCAGGTCAATTAGTTTAACATGTCGAACCTCTACATGCTCTTATTACAATGCATGGACATGATCAATTATTTTCGATATTAATTGACTCATCGCTAATAATGTAATTGCAACTTTACATCAAAAGCACGTGAATAATATTTAGAACAACTAACTATGTTTATTTTTAACATGACTGAGCATAAAAATAATAATTAATATTTATATGGCTTATAACTTATAGTTTCATCACGATTATATCCCTCATCCCATAAAATTTAAAAAAAAAATAATCTACGCATCAACAACCAAAAATACTATTCTCGTACTTTTTTGGTAATGGAAAGTACAATTACAAGAAACTCTTAACGAAAAGTCCATTAATGTCGAAAAAATTGATTAGAAATACTAATATGATAAAATGATTAATAAGTACAGTAAATATTAAGCAGCCTCGCCAAAATCATTGTTTCCGTAATTTCAACTTTTTTTATAAGATATAAAAATAGCTAGATTTCTTCATACGATGCAATCGTTATAATTTCTTTTGTCTGTAGTTCCTTATAGTAATCTAAGTTTATTAACAGTAAATTTTCCTATTCACTTATATATGAGGATGATAATTCACGTTAGAATTAAAAAAATTAAAGTTTTTCATTCACTTAGAATTTATTTCTTTTTAGTACAGAATTTAGTTCTTTTTAGTAGGTAATCCGTAAATTTTTATTACAAAATCTCATCAATTTATCTAAAATAGAAAAAGGATACTGGCTAGTTTGGGGCAGCTTTTAGCAGCCCCGAATGCACAATTGGTAAAAGTCAGATTGTATTCAGGAAAGCACTGGAAAAACACTTAAAACTACTTTTAAAGAAAACAATGAAATCTAACTTTCTCTGACAGCAATCCCAAACTGGCCCTAATAGCCCTAAGGCTACCCTGCTTAAAGCTTATTCAAGAAAAATAAAAATAGAATTCCATTTTGTTTGAAAAAGTAAGAAAAAGGTAAGGGATTTAATAGGCAAAAGCACACCAAATTGGAGTAGTATAAATAGGAAGAAACATAGGAACAAAAATCAGTGGATAACAGAACAAGAACGAATTAATTGGTAGGTACCATCACCATCACCATGACCATGCACACAATAATGATAATGATTACTGCTTTGTTGCCCTTTGCCTCAGCTCTCATAGCTAGACTCGTTGCCTTTGTTTTTGCATTTTCTTCAACAAGATCAAATAAGCCTTCAAATCTACCCAATGGAGATATGGGTTGGCCTATTCTTGGCCAAACTCTTGCCTTTCTCAAGCCTCATATTTCTACCTCCATGGGCGATTTCTTGCAACATCACTGCTCCAGGTTAGTTAAATATGTACTCATATATAATCACTATAAGAAATGTTACATTTGATAGCAAAAAACTTTACATTTGCTGCTAAAAGCACCTACTCCCCCCGGTTTTTATTATATGATGTTTTAGGTTTTTTACTTTGTTCTTTTTTATTTGACATTTTACATTATCAATGCATCTTTTACCATGAGAAAGATTCATCATTTAATACAAAAAGTACCACGTTAAACTTTGCTAATTTAGAACAAAAAAAAATTTTACATGAAAAATAGAATTTTAGGAGAGAAGTATTGAGGGTAAATTAGTCATTTTAGTAACATAATTAATACTCTATTGGTCTTAGTGGACAACCTTAAATATCATATAATAAAAAACGGATGGAGTATTTAGTAACAAAAGTATATCAATCTTTCATCGCAAATAATACAGTTACAATTTTACAATAGACTTTTTCTTATTACTGCTTAAAGTTAAGGCAACAAGTTTTTGAATTTTAACAGGAAACGAACTAATGGTTATGTATTATTTAATTTTGATTAGTTGTTTAATTACTTTGTGCAGATATGGGAAAGTATTCAAGTCCCATCTATTTGGTTCCCCTACAATTGTATCTTGTGATTATGAGCTCAACTTATTTATCCTTCAAAATGAGGAAAAGTTATTTCCGGTGAGTTACCCGAAAGCGATGCATGGAATTCTTGGGAGCTCATCGATGCTTATCGTCTCCGGCGAGCTTCATCGGAAGCTAAGAAGTATAGTTGTGAACTTCAGTACAATGTCTAAGTCCAATCCAAGCTTCCTTCATTGTCTTGAAAAGTATTCTATCTCAATGATGGATTCATGGAAACACTATAAAGAGATCGAATTTCATAAACAAGTTAAAAAGGTATACTTTATTAGATAATTACAATTCAGTATGTTATATAACACTTGATTAACTATTAGCCAAAAGCACTACCACGATCATATTTTCAGAAGTTTTGCAAGAAATAAAAAGAAAAACAAAACCAACAAATTAATAAAGAATTAACTTTGGATATGACACAAGTTTTTTTAGTATGGTAATCTCGACCAAATTGTCAAGGAAATTTCTTACCCATCCTTTATATTTACCAAATTATTTATTTTATATTTTTCTTTACTAATTCGTTAGTAGTCTTTTCGTTTTCTCGTATGAAAGATCGGATTTCTTATGTCTCTGTAAACGTAATCTTGGATTCTAGTCAACTTAATTACCTATCATGTTATCCAGTTAACATGAGATTTTTTTTGTTAGATTCATTTGGCATAACAATATCACATGAGGCCCTTCTTATATGGAGTGTCGTAAAATAAAATAATTTTGAATAAAATTATCCAAATTCCTAAATATTAATTAGATATTTTCTACATTAACAATAGAACAATTAAATACCAAAAGGATAAAATTTTGGGGTTTGAGTGTGTTTTTATTAAATAAGTCAATAATTATTTTAAAATTATGACAATTCACATGTCTAACAAAAAAATATGCTGATTAGTTTCTTTCCTCTTGTTTTGTTTTTTCTAGTTCTTTTCCTTGTTACCAAAAACAAAAATATCTGATAGCTAATAAATTTACATGTACTTAATTGAGCTGAATCGGGACTACATCTCCTGAATTTGAAAAAAAAAAAAAAAAAAGGAGTCAAGTCCTACTTATTTATTGAAAAATGAAAAGTATGAGTTGTAAATTGACCATTTGGAACACCATAATGACTAATGGTTTTGTGATTTTTTTTTTTTTTTTTTTTCTTTAAAAAAAACAGTTCACACTGGATGTGATGCTGAAAAGCCTATTGAGCATGGAACCAGAAGAGCCATTAGCGATGAAGATACTACAAGAATTTCTAACATACATGAAAGGCTTTGTGTCATTCCCAATAGACATCCCTGGTTCTTCTTATTACAAAGCTGTTAAGGCCAGAGCTAGACTTACTACCATGGTGGGCAACATCATCAAACAAAGGCAACAACACAACACACTCAAAGGAGATTTCTTAGATGTCATTTTATCAAAACAAGGCCTCACTGATGAACACATTGTTAGCGTTGTTTTGGACATATTGCTTGCTGGCTATGAGACTTCCTCTAATCTCATCTCTTTGATTCTTTACTTTCTTTCCCATTCACCTCTTGCTTTTCAACACCTCAAGGTATCTCTCTTTTCTGAAAACTTCTCGCCTATGCGGGGCTGGACTATGGCTCGTGCCATCATCAGACCATGCTAATATGGTCTGGCCGGGAGTAGTCCACTCCCACAATAGACAAGGATATCTCATTTTTTCTCTCTCTTAACTTTTTTTATCTTTGAAATTAGCTTATTAGATTAATTTGGTCCAAAATAAAATTGAACATCCACTCAGCCCTCGAACTTGATGTTTAGAATCAAATTAGCACAAAATGATACATGTCAGTATATCTACTATTCATATGATGACACATGCCATTTTTCGACTGCTTTGACTTTAGATATCAAAGCTAAAGTGTTAAATTAATACCTAAATTTGATTTTGGATCAAATTGATGTTACTTGCTAATTTTAAGGATTGATCATTTATCTTTCTTTTTTTTCTCATAAATTATGAAAGTTTTACCCTCAATTATCTATTTTTCTTGTTTGTCTAATTTTGAATGAACAGGAAGAACATGAATCAATAAGCAAAAGCAAAGCCGAAGAAGGCAAATCTCTGGACATTGAAGATTATCAAAAAATGGAGTTCACCCAAAATGTATTTGTTACTTTCATATTATTTAATTATAATATAAACATATCTTAAACTTACTACAAATCCATGAACTTTAACCACGTAAGTATATATATGTAGGTAATATATGAAGCTATGAGATGTGGGAATGTTGTCAAGTTTCTTCATCGCAAAGCTACTCAAGACGTCAAATTCAAAGGTACTTATATATTCATCATCTTGTTTAGGACAGAATTTTTGTGCGACTCTGTGATCAAAGGTCCAAATGGGCCCCAGTAGATATGCTGAAACTTAAGTTAGTAGACAATAAATATGCAAAACATAATATGATAGAGCAAAGCACAGTTAAAAAAAAAAGTCAAAAGAACCACTGACCACATGTATAACAAAAATGGTAAAATATATATACTATTTTAAATAAATATCTCAAGTTCAAGCTTTAAAAATGCAGTTGTAATGATTAAATTATGTGATAGAGCTTAATCGGTGTGATGTAAAATAAGATAAATTATACGCTTGCCCATAGGAAAAAAATTTTAGAATATACTCCTTTAATTATAAATCTAATTCTGTATTTCTTAACATATCCTAAAATACTCTTGCACCAGCTAGAAAACTTATGTAGTCGGGCAGTACTATAAAATTTATCTATATATAATATTTTTTTGTTGTGTAGTGTTTGATTTGTCCTTACTTTATGGGCTGTGTGGGCCTTGTGGATCCTAGGCTTGTTGGGCCAGGTCTTTTGTGGGCCCCTATTTCTTATTCCGACATAATACATGTTCAGTCATGATTTTAATTTGGAAGCTGTAATGGTAATATTGGTTTATTAACCAAATAATTAAATATTATATGTATATGCAGAATATGTGATTCCTGCAGGATGGAAAGTTCTACCGGTTTTAGCATCTGCACATTTTGATCCAACCCTTCATGAAAACCCTCTCGACTTCAATCCCTGGAGATGGACTGTAAGTGTAGAATCATTACATAATTTCACTTATATATATATGGGTTAATTTAGATTTCAGAATCCTTAATTATATACAATATATGTGACAGAAGAAAGGGACAATGAACAAAAAGATAATGCCATTTGGTGGAGGACCAAGGCTATGTCCAGGGGCCGAACTAGCTAAAGTGGAGACTGCTTTCTTTCTTCATCATCTTGTTCTTCGTTATAGGTACAAATTTCACCTATTACTTATAATTAATCACTCAATTTATGTTTTCCCTAAAAAATAATGATTCTCCTATTTTGTCTCCCTAATTCCATTCATTGCACTCTATAGCTAACACTTTTGCTAGATTTAATTAGGAATTGGATTCACTTTTTTGTTTTTTTCCCCACTTTGGATAGCTAGTAACTTATTTGAAATGTTTTTACCTCTGTCAATTTGGATGAATTACAGATGGAAAGTAAAACCAGATGACTTTCCGATGGCTTATCCTTATGTGGAATTCCGGCGAGGATTACTGCTTGAAATTGAACCGGTGGAGAAACTCATTTGAAGTGTAATTACTACGAACAATAAATAAATGAAGAAGACACAGTAATTTTAGTGTAATAATTTTTAAAGACACCGTATTTGTTAATGTAGAAATTTTGTTTTATATAATTAAGTGTTTGATTCTACAATTTCCTCCAATCAATTTGCCAACTACTTTACATTAATTTCTATAGCTATTTTTTGTTTTTTCTTTTAATTTTCCAATACTGTTTGTCATTATTTTCTATGGTAGAAAAATTTTATAAATTTGTCTTTATCTCGGGTCACCCTTTAATTGTGTTCTAAATTGTTATGACCAAATATAATTTTTAATTTATAGATTTAGTCATAAATTTCTAATGCCTTAAACAATCCTAATACTTTACAACTTAAAATTTTAAATTGTGAATTATTTGGGATATAGAAAGAAAAAGTCATTATTTAGGAGAAAATATAGAATATGGTAGCATAGAGTCCTAAAACATACCGCGTGTTTCACACGGCCAATAACCGCGTCCTCGTCAATTACTCTACACAACAAGCGATTACCTCATGACACCTCTTCTAGCTTCCACTCGGTCACCAAAGATTAGGGTGAGACAACACTGTTAATAATGACCGACTGGATCAGGAAAATGAGCCTGTTGAGTACCTGCTCAGATAACTTGTGCCCTAATTAGATTTTTTGTTTAAAGGGACAGGTAAACTGGTTTCCACTGTACACATGTAAGGGTGTGATTCTGTACCAGCAACAACTGCCGCGGGGACAAACACATGGTGAATCTGCAGCAAGGACATGCCAGAAGGGGACCAAGAGCAGCCCATACAAGCCAATAAGAAAGGACCGTACATAACGGTCTGACAAAGTCACGTGGATTGATCATGTATAAAAAGGGCAGTGGGAAACCTCGCAGGTATTTCATTCTTGTTTTTATTCTCATTCTCTTAAGATTTCTGACTTAGGCATTGGAGTGGACCTAGAGGTCACCCAGTCCTTACTTTCTCTTTATTCCAGGTACTCGGTCTTTCCCTTAAGCAGGCGGTCTTTTGGCCATCTTGGACCGCGCGGAGTCACATCTTTTTTCCGGAGCTATCAAATTGGTGCGGTGAACATGGACCCGTTGAACAACAATGTCATCGGGGTCAACCACTTCAGAAGCTGTTTCAACAGTTCTTTCTCCCCAGGGAGGAGGAATACCACCATTCCCAGAAACTATAATGCCCTTCCCTTTAGCAACTGCAATCCCAAGTCCATCAAACACTTTCGCCACGACTTTAGGCAATAGTAGCGGCTCTACTAGTGCCGTTTTGGATCGAATTGCCAGGAATTATGGGATGAGCCCAGCAGATCAAAACGACTTCCGGCGAGCTATCCTGCAATTACAAGAGCAGGGCATGGTAGGTTCCTTAATGAGTAGCAGTACTCCTTTCTCTGTGGTGAATACTTTGCCAGAACCTGTTTCTCATCCAAGTACTGTGCGAGCCCTATTTCTTGTCTCTGAGTCTGGGACTTCTGTGATGAGATCGGAAGGATTGGGACCAAGTATGGTGCATCCTGCTGGCTTTGGAGTAACCAGCGGAAGAGAAGTTGGAGGATCTCAGCTAGGAGGAGCTCCTCCCACCTTTGGCTAGATGCCCACGCCAGTCGGGGACCAGCCGCCTGCAGCACCATTGAATCCCAATACAGCAACCCAGGGAAGCAATGGTTCCCAGATCTTCGGCAAGAGTTCCTGGTACGGGTTACCACAACCTTATCTGCCTCCCCCTCATATTGCTCAGTCATACCCAAACCAAATGCAAACACTGCCTCAAACACACAGTTTCCTCACTCCATACGGATTTTACAATAACATGCCAGTCCCATATAATACACCAGTTCCATGCAACACTCCTCCTCTTCCTCCAACACTATCCCAAACCGGTGTTGAGCTTACAGATGATCCTAGTTTCGTGGCGATGTTTAAGAAAGCACTAAGCACGTTCGCCATACCATACCAGGAACCATTGATGGAGAATGGAGAATCTCCCTTTTCGGCCAGAATACTTAATCAGCCGATAGACCACAAATTTAAGCAACCAACCTTTAACAGTTACAGGAGCGACACAAATCCCCGAGTCCATGCTAGAAACTTTAAGAATCGGATGGACATTGCAGGAGCTACTGAAGGGCTGATTTGCCGCCTGTTCCCTACAACATTGATAGGAGCAGCGGCTTACTGGTTTGAATCGTTGGACCCCGAAACAATTGACAGCTGGGACCGACTCAGGAAGGAATTTTGAAAGAACTTTATGGGCTCAATACCGATTGGAACAGCCAGTCGCACCCTCTATGAAGTGGTCCAAAAGCCCGGCGAGTCTTTGAGATCGTTCATTGACCGTTTCAACCTCGCATGTCTGGAGGTTAGGAACTTGGACTTCAGCACAGCCAAGGAGGCTATGATTAAGAATATTACCAATGAGAGGCTTCGAGGAGAAATCATAACAAGGAAGCCCAGAGAATTGACTCAGATGATAGCCCTTGCGAAAAGCATGGTAGAAATCGATGAAATTGACATGCCTGCAAAAAGCAGAAGGCATAGTGAAGAGACAAGGCTACTCGGCCTGAAGAGAGGCACAGGCGGTGAGACCACAGAGACCGCCCTGGAGACCGGCCACTGTTGGCCCCATTGAATGCCCCACTCAGTGAGGTACTAGTAGCAATTTAGAAAAGCTCAAATGCAAAGAGCATTCGATATCACCATACCAAACCGGGTCAGGTAATGGGGAGTGAAAAGGATGCGTATTGCAAAGCGTCATCATACAGACAATTGCCGAGTCCTGGCAGCAGAAGTGGACCTGCTGATCAAAGCAGGTAAGCTCAGTAGATTCATTGACGGCATAACAAGGAACACAAATAGAGACAAAGAGCAAAACGACAGGAGGGACGATGATGAAAAAAGTCCAAGGGAGTCGTCATGGTTATCGCTGGGGGACCCGAATTTGAACCGCCCAGTAAAAAAGCTAGGTCCTCAGCACATCAAACAGTGAACACAGGCAAATCTAGTAGCTTGAATCACTCGTTCTCAATTCACAACAATGTGCAGGCATACCATGCAGACACCTTGGTCATTGAGGCGTGGATACCAGTAGCTCGGTAAACATCATTATGAAGGAGGCAACTCGCCAGTTGGACATCCATCAAAGCAGGATCCAGCAGGTATATTCGCCCCTAGTAGGGCTGAGTGGCCATTTGGTCACGGTTGTTGGGCAGGTGACACTAAATTTGGAGGTGGGTGATGAAAAGCATAGCTGGAGGTCTGAAGAAGAATTTGTAATTATTGACACCCCGCTCGCCTACAACATCATATTTGGAAGACTTTTCCTAGTAGAATCTGAAGCAATTCTCTCTGTCCGGTATTTAGCCCTCCAAATACTGACCACGACAGGGGTAGCAGGCGGCTAGGGGGAGTCAGCAAGCGGCCCAAAAAGCATATCTAGCTTCCTTAAAGCCCGAAAATGTTAGCTGGGAATCAGAAAAGCAGGACAGAGCCGAACCGGTGGATGAGCTTGAAGCCCTTATGGTCGGACCAGGGAGATCAGTCCAAGTGGCCAAAGAATTAAAACCCGAGCTCAAGCAGGCAATCACAGCAGTACTCAAGGAAGAGCAAGAGACCTTTGCCTGGTGCACTAGTGATATTATCAAAGTCTTGCCTGAGATAACGAAACACAACCTGAATATAGATCCTACTACTAAGCCGGTAGTGCAAAAGAGGAGAAAACATGCACCAAAAAGGCAAAAGGCAATTGAGGCAGAAATAAGCAAATTGTTGGAAGCCAGACATATCAGGAAGGTGTTATATCCCGAATGGCTGGAAAACATGGTCTTGGTGAAGAAACCAGGAGGAGCATGGAGGATGTGTATGGACTTCACTTACTTGAACAAAGCTTGCCCAAAGGATAGCTACCCTTTTCCCAGCATTGACCAGCTGGTAGACTCAACGGCCGGATATGCAATATACTCCTTCCTGGATGTGAAGTCGAGATACCATCAGATCCCAATGGACCCAGTGGACGAAGAAAAAACCACATTCATCACACACGAAGGCACGTACTGCTATCTGGTGATGCCTTTTGGTTTAAAGAACGCAGGAGCAATATATCAGTGCTTGGTCAATGAATGACAAGGAGGAGTACAGCAAACTTGGTGACACCGAGGTGACTTCTATATGCCTCATGAAACTGACCTCCGTAATGATCTTAACGAAGCTGCTGAACTTCTCTTCCTTCTTTTTATTATTCATCCTGCTCGTTGTTTTTGCAGGGACATTCTAGAGCAGTTGAATTGGTCAGTCATTTGTCCAAGACCAGCCAGTTGGAAAAGAAGTTGAAGGAAACTTTACTGGCACTGGAGGCAGAGAAGAACAGAGCCTGGATGCAAGGGCAGGAGGTCAACCGTCTGATGAAACAGTTGGAGGATGAGAAGGCTGTGTAGGACGTCCTCAAGAAGCAGCTTGAGGATGAGAAGCTGGTGCATAAACAAGACCTTGAGAAATGTGATGCCACGCTTCTTGATTCAACTAGCAAGCTGGTTCTTCTAGGAAAATTGTATGGCCAACGAGTCATTGCCGCCTGCTAAGCAATCTATCCTGACTTGGTCCTAGAGCTGGACTTGGCCAGCTTTCCCTAGTATGACGAGCTTCCTACTGATAGTCCTGATGAGGAAAATGTCGTGTCGCTAACTGGTGCTGAGGGACCAGTAGATATAGGGAGCAATGTTCCTGGAGCGGATGCTCGCTTTTAGTGGAATTTGTAATTTTTTTCAAGGCCTTATTTGGCTTCTGTTTGTATTGTACTTTTTTTTAATGAAAAATTATATTCCTTGTCTACTCGGCTTTTTCAATATTTTGTCTATTCGGCTTTTACTTTGTTCATCGAAATTCTTTCATGATTGGCTTTTACGCTTGTAGTTTTGTGCCAAGTCTGCACATCTATTCCTTCATTTGAACCCAATTAGGGTTTTTAGAATAAATGTGTTCATTCGGTTATGACCAACTCCTTCTTGGAGGTTTTCATGATTGAAAGATATTTTTATTTATCTCTTTGGAGTACATCTTAGAAGGCATCCCCTACTAAGTTTTACAACTGGAGGTACTGCCTCGTTAAAAACCCAACTATGGAAAAACCCAGTGGGAAAAATCCATTAGTGGAAAAAAAGAGGGCAACCCTTTTTCTTCTTAGCTATTCTCAAGCGGGAAGTACTGCCTTAAATTGGCAATATTCCATGTAAGTGGGATTTCTTTCCCATCTAGATTGTGAAGCTTGTATGTTGCCGGACCGAACTCTGTACGGCCCTTCCCACTTTGCACCAAGCTTTCCTTTCCCTTCCCTCGCCTGGGATGCTGCGGAGTCCTTTAGGACTAGGTCACCTTTCTTGAGGGCTGTCTTTTTCACCTTCCTGTTATGGTAGCGGGCCACTTTATTCTTGTAGGCTGCCATCAGGATGCAAGTTCTTTCTCTCCTTTCTTCCAAGGAATCCAGATGGTAATTCATTTTGATATGATTTTGAGCTTCCGTGTAGTAGAGTACTCGGTCACTGGGGGCTCCAATTTCGACTGGGATTACTACTTCTACCCTATATACCATATCAAAGGGGGTTTCTCCAGTCAGTCTTCTTAGGGTGGTCCTATAAGCCCACAAGACATATTCAACTCATCAACCCATGCTCCCTTACGGCTCTCTAGTCTTTTCTTAATTCCATCTCCTATGGTTCTATTTGTGACCTCCGTCTGCCCATTGCTTTGGGGATGTGCCACTGAGGAAGAGTTGTGTGTGATTTTGAGTCCTCTACAGAATTCCTCAAATTTGCTCGAGGTGAATTGGGTGCCATTGTCGGATATGATTCTATGGGGTATCCCGAATCTGGTGATGATGTGTTCCCATATAAAGGAGATGACTTTCTCTAGTATGATCGTTGTGCTCGCCTCTGCTTCAACCCATTTGCTGAAGTGGTCTACTGCCACTCTAATAAACTTCCTCTGTCGACTGGCTTTGGGCATGGGTCCCATGATGTCGATACCCCACGTGGAAAAGGGCTAGCCGGTTAATATTGGTTTTTGCTCCGCCGCAGGCACGTGGGATCTTTTAGAGTGGATTTGGCATTGGTGGCACCTCTTGACGTAGGCCACTGCATCTGCCTCCATTGTTTCCCAATAGTAGCCTTATAGCACTGCCCTTTAGACTAGCTCCTGTGCCGCCTGGTGAGACCCATAAATTCCCTCGTGTAATTCTCGGAGGACATAATTTCATTCTTCAGCAGTGATGCACTTTAGCCATGCATCGGTAAAAGACTTTTTGTAGAGTTCTCTATCGATGATTGCATAATGTTGTGACTTTCTGGAGATCTTTATTGCCTCTCCTCTATCCTCAGGCAGATGTCCTTCAACAAGGTACTTTATTATGGGCTCCATCCAACCCAACTCTGCCTTTTCTACTGTCATCGCCTTATCTGCTCCGATGCTGGATTTAGTTTGAACTTCATATGGGTAATTTAAGAATTGCCAATCTTCAGCGCTTGCTGTTGCCTTAGCCAGCCTGTTTGCTTCAACATTTTCATTCCTGGAGATGTTTTCCATGGTGCCTCTACCTTCGACCGCTTCGAGCAAACATCACACCTTGTCTAGGTATTTGGACATGTAAGGGTCTTTCGTTTCAAAGTTTTTATTAATTTGGTTGGAAACTAACCTTGAGTCACTCAGCAGTTTCACCTGGTCTGGAGCGATTTCTCGGATGAGCTCTAACCCCTTAATCACTACTTCGTATTCTGCAGCGTTGTTGGTGGCAGGGAAGGCTAGCTTCGCGGCATAAGACATCTTTATTTTCTCAGGTCCTTTGATGTGCACTCTAATTCTAGCTCCTTCTTGAGATGAAGCTCCATCCATATATACTTTCCATTCTTCTGCCTTCAGCACCTGATTTGGTTCTAACCCTACGAATTCCACTACAAAATCTGCCAAGACTTGAGCTTTTAATGCCGATCTGGGTTCAAAGCGAACATCAAATTCACTGAGTCTGATAGCCCACTCAGCCAACCTGCCAGAAGTATCCGGTCTCTGCAGTACCTTCTTCAGAGGGAAATTTGTTCTCACAACTACCGAGTTTGCCTGGAAGTAAGGCCGCAACCTGACGGATTCTAAAATTATTATAAAGCCAATTTCTCAATCCTCGAATATCTGAGCTCTGCCCCTCTAAACACCTTACTGGTGTAGTACACTGGGTATTGTTACCCCTCCTCTTCTCTAACCATCACTGAGCCTACTGCTTCATCTGTTGCCGCCAGATACAGGTACAACATCTCACTAGGAGTTGGCCAGCTCAGCAATGGTGGGGTTCCTAAGAAGCTCTTGATT
This sequence comes from Euphorbia tirucalli, assembly GCA_039660915.1. NCBI lineage: Eukaryota > Viridiplantae > Streptophyta > Magnoliopsida > Malpighiales > Euphorbiaceae > Euphorbia > Euphorbia tirucalli. Next base: position 11,978,457 of record CM077638.1, read on the forward strand.
CTGCTAAATGCCTTCTGGCACTCATCATCCCAGCTGAACTTTTGGCCTTTCTTGATTGCCTTATAGAAGGGTAAACATTTTTTGGCTGAAAATGAGATGAATCTTCCTAGTGCGTTGATGCGGCCGTTAAGGCATTAGACTTCATTCACTGTTTTAGGCGGCACCATGTCTAATATTGCTTTAATCTTCTCTGGATTCGCTTCCACCCCTCTTTGCGAAATCATAAAGCCCAGGAATTTCCCCCCTCGCACTCCAAACAAGAACTTCTTCGGATTCAATTTGAGGCGGTATTTTTGCAGTATTTTGAAGGCCTCCCCAATATCTTGGGCTTGATTTTCTTCACCCTTGCTTTTTATGATCATGTCATCTACATACACTTCAATTGTCTTTCCAATTTGCTCCTTGAACATGTCATTGACCAAGCGCTGATATGTCGCTCCTGCGTTCTTTAAACCAAAGGGCATCACCCGATAGTAGTACATGCCTTCGTGTGTGATGAATGTGGTTTTTTCTTCGTCCACTGGGTCTATTAGGATCTGATGGTATCCCGACTTCGTATCCAAGAAGGAGTGTATTGCGTATCCGGCCGTTGAGTCTACCAGCTGGTTAATGCTGGGAACAGGGTAGCTATCCTTTAGGCAAGCTTTGTTCAAGTTAGTGAAGTCCACACACATCCTCCATGCTCCTCCTGGTTTCTTCACCAAGACCACGTTTGCCAGCCATTCAGGACATAACACCTTCCTGATTTGTCTGGCTTCTGTACTCCTTCTTGTCAGTCGGCAGCACAAACCCGGACCTGAATTCAGCTTGGGCTGCCGGATCCTTTATTCGGACCTCTTGCCCCCCTCTTCCCCGTAACCAAGGCTGAGGAAGGGAAGACCGCCCGGGGGAGACAGGAGCCCCTCCAGAACCCTGGCCAAACAAAAATGACAAGCCAAGAAGTGAGGTTAGTAAAAAGTAGTAATAATGATGCATTAGGGAAGAGGAAGCCAAAACTTACGGGCTGAGAAGTCAGCTCAGGACCTGTAGGAATGGTCCTTTTCCTTTTCTGCATCTTGGAAGCACCCGGCCCTTTGGCCGGCTCCCCTAGGCCGGAAGGAATTTCAGCAGGATTTGGACACGACTCTTTCAGCAGGTTCTTCTTCTGGGCGGCTAAAACGCGACCAAGAGCATCAGCTGCATTCATGCTTGAGAAAACAAATGAATGACTAAGCAAAGATAAAAGGATACCTTGTCTGGGGATTGGAACCAGGTAATAGATAAAGCCGGTTCCCGACTCTTCCCGTTCTATGAGCCTAATCCTCTCAAGATAAGCATCTACAGCAACCTGCCAGGTCCACATATCAGGAGCCAAGGTCCTGAACTCCTTGAGAAAAATTTTTTTCACCCTGCTCTAGGTGCTGGCGAGCTTTCCCTGTCCCTCCAAAAGACCAGCTAACAGGGAATACATCCAAGCCCTCCTTGACCTCAATGTAAAAGAAGAAGTGTTTTAAGCGTTTCAAGGAAGAAATCCGTCCCTTGAGGGCATAGAAGTCCCCCTTCTTAGACAACTGATAGTGGTCCTCCCCAGAGTTTAGCTTGGGAATGGCCAGCTTTTGGAAGAAGGTGGCATTTAAATCGAACCCTAGGTTCTCACACAACCAGTAGGTGGCACAGATATCCCCCCAGGAGTTAGGATGGATTTGGGCTAGGTAAAAGCCCCAGTTAAGAAGGAGGTCGCAGATGCCAGATGGGAGAGGGTAGGTAAAGCCAGATTGAACTTGGTCCATATATATAGAAAAATAACCTGGTGGAGGTCTATGGACAAGCTGATGCTCAGAAGGCAGCATGACCCGGTAATCACGCAACCAGTGATAGATTTCTCTATAGAGGTTTATGTGGCCCATATAAGTCTCAGAAACCATGTCCTTTATCCGAGGAGTCATTTTCTTGGCCCTAGTTCTGCTGGGACTGGGTGGAGGAATTTCAGATGGAGAAGAATCTACCTGAACGGGACCTTTAGCAGGTGGCTCGACAGAAATGGGAGGCGGGACTGAGGTGCCCACCTCCTCAGCACGGGCAGGAGATGCTAAATTAAGGGAATCGGACTCTGAAGAAGTGGTTAAGTGGTATTCATTCCCTGAAGAAAGAGGTGGACGCGGCAAGTTGGGAGTAGTGAGTACCCGGTAGTCCTCAGGGTGCGTTGGGTCTAGAAGATGGCGAGCGGGTTTATTACCTGTGCTTTTGAAGTTAAAACCCCGGGTGCTTTTACTAACCCTAGGGCGGTTCCTAGAGTTCATTAATTCCCCAGATCCCCCGCTACTAGAAAAACCTAGGTCACTAAGAGTTACAGAAGAACTCATCATTTCAAAGCAAAAGAAGGTAAATACAGGCAACAAACCCAGAAAAGCAAAGAAGATGAACAGTTAACAAACCCAGAAAAACAAAGGGGAACAGGCAAGAAATCGAACCAACACAGAAAACAAATCTGAGCAAAAGGGCAAATTCTTGCATAAATCAAAATTGCAAAACCACTAAGTTAAAGTGTGAAGAAGAACTTACTGGAAATAAGAACAATGAGAAGCAAATTGCAAATGAAGAGATAGGAACACAGAAATCGCAGAAGGGAAAGGCCTTGAAGGTTCTTGAAGCAAAAGACAAAAGGGCGGCCAGTCTCCCTTTTAAAGAAAATAGAGGAAGGGCAGGTGAAAAGACGCCTTCTGACACCGCTTAAATGAGGGGGCATGTGTCGCACAGGCATTAGGTACACAAAACCCAAGGGACTCCTCGGTTCCACAAACCCACCGCCAAAAAACCCTTGAAAGAGTTTAAACTCTTCACCAGGGGGGGACTTCTGATAGCATGGAGTCCTAAAATATACCGCGTGTTTCACACGGCCAATAACCGCGTCCTCGTCAATTACTCTACACAACAAGCGATTACCTCATGACACCTCTTCTAGCTTCCACTCGGTCACCAAAGACTAGGGCGAGGTAACACTGTTAATAATGACCGACTGGATCAGGGAAATGAGCCTGTTGAGTACGTGTTCAGACAACTTGTGCCCTAATTAGGTTTTCTGTTTAAAGGGACATGTAAGCTGGTTTCCACTGTACACGTGTAAGGGTGTGATTATGTACCAGCAACAAGTGTCGCGGAGACAAACACAGGGTGAATCTGCAGCAAGGACATGCCAGAGGGGGACCAAGAGCAGTCCATACCAGCCAATAAGAAAGGACCGTACATAACGGTCTGACAAAGCCATGCGGATTGATCATGTATAAAAAGGGCAGTGGGAAACCTCGCAGGTATCTTATTCTGAATCCCAAAATTTCATTCTTGTTTTTATTCTCATTCCCTTAAGATTTCTGACTTAAACATCGGAGTGGACCCAGAGGTCACCCGGTCCTCACTTTCTCTTTGTTCTAGGTACTCAGTCTTTCCCTTGCATAGGCGGTCTTGTGGCCATCCTGGACCGCGTGGAGTCACATCTTTTTCCCGGAGCTATCATAATATGACTACAAAAACACTTTATAAAATTGACTTTCAACTGTGAAAAGTGTAATAAAAAATATAAATGAGTCATACCTTTTCAATTGAGTTTAAATTAATTGTCTTGTTAATTAGAGTTTTACTATATGCGATTATAATTTATGGGGAGTTTTAATATATCAAATTGGGAAAATCGAGACTTATCAACAAGAGTAAGAGTTAGCCTCAAAATAATTTTTCCTTTCAATTTTTTTACTATAAAGATGGGGCACTTTATTAATTTAGAAATTATGAATATTACATATATAAATACAAATTCATTTTTAGAGTTTGTTAACGACTAAACATTACATACTGAATCTTGCTTTTAGTTTTAGATTTGTGTTAATAAGAAGTTTTATAAAATTAGGACAAAAATACCAATTACAATATTGCACCACTAAAAATGAAATAATAAAACTAGATTTTTAAAGTTTTTCAGAATTACAAATATATAGCATTTTAATTTTGGTAGTAAATTTTAACAAAATTGTAGGGTACAAAAAAAATAAAGATAACCATAAAAAAAAGGGAAATTATCAAAATTACCCTCATTCTAGGTTTTATTTTGGGGGCTTACCTTTTCTTATTTACACTATTACGTTTTTTTCAAGACCTAATTCTTCTTTACGTTTCTTCTTCAGTTCTTCCTTTCCTACTTTTTTTGATTTCTTCCTTGATACTCCGTCTTCAAAATCACCGCTAAGAAATCCGATTCTTCCACTCAATCTTGTCAAGATTCCACCAACAATGCCTTATACAAACTATGCCTCAACGCTTCTACCACTGTCCGTTTTCTCAAACCTAAAGAACAAGGTCGCGAAGCTCAACGCCAGAAATTGAGTGGAAGAATCAAGATCATGGCAAGGTAAGGCATGCTCTGTATTTCACTGATGCTGTGCATATCTCTGCCATTATCAGTCATCCTCTGGAAGAATTCATTCTAGGGCATAGATTTTTAGATGGTTGCGTTTTCTTTCCAATATTGTCTTTTCCTTACAGACTGGTGGAGTTGTATTTTGTGTCAATTGTCATTCTTTCGTAAACAAGATTATGCTTTATACTTCTATTATGTTACTGGTTTTATCTTTTGCTCTTGAGTTGCAAATTGGTAGGATGGGCTTTCACCATTTTCCTTGAAGGATTTCCTCAAAGGCTAGATCTTGAAGTAGTTGCAAAATGCTAATGGCGAGGGTTAACCATGGTTGCTTCACATCTGGTTTTTGTGTAAGGTTTGTCATGGGTATATGGATAGATAATGTTTGTCAATGCCTTCACATCTGTAAAATTTGCAAAAATAGGCTGTCTCTGGTGTCTCTGGGTATTCCTATTATTTATTATTATAATATTTATTATTTGCTTTGACAATGGGTATACAATTGGTATTTAAATTCTAGATTGGTATGACTTGGTAGACTTAACTGCTTGACTCATTATAGTGTTTTAACAGATAGCTTTAAGTGATCATGTCCCTTTGAAGATATGATAAATAACAGTGACTTTTCATTTGTATGGATCCTGTCAGCTGCGTTAATGCTGCAAATGCATATCATAGTTTTCAATTTTATAATTTTCAAAGATCTCTTCCTCTCGATGTTCTCCTTTGTCTATCCTTTCACGTTCTCCTCTTCTTTTTAGGTAAATTCGTTTGGACTTTCTTGATTTGTTTGTCTTGTTTGGTTTATGAAAAAATGAACCGGAGAGGAAATGTTATAGGAATGAAATTTGTTTGTTTGTTACTGAGAAAAGTGCACGTTTTTTTTTTTTTTTTTTTTTTTGTTGCTGAAATGAATGCTTGTTAAAGTGCTAAGAGACAAAAGGATGCTTACTTCAGTATTAGTGTGATTTGTTTTTGATTGGTTTATATTATGGTGGAGCTATTAACCTACTGCAGTTCAATTTCATTTCTTAATTTGCTAGCTTCATGATTTAGCTTGTGTCTATTTGGTCTTTTGTGGATTTGATATCGGTCAAAACTAAGAATAATATACCTTCTTAAGAGATGATGACTTGACTCTGGTTATCCACATGATATAACGTGAGTAGAAGCTAAGTGAGAAGTTAAGAGGAAAAGGTTTTAACGAATGAAATTATTTTCTGGCCTTGTTGCAGCTCTTAGGGTGTAATTGGACGATGTATGAATGTAAAAAGGGGAATGAGGGAGAAATTGGATTTGAATTACTTGTTCGAGTTAAGGCACAAATTAATGTAAAGATTTGGTATATGGGTTTTCTTGCCTTATTGTTGGGTTAGGGCGTAATCTGACAATGAATAAGAACCGTTGATGTTTTTGAGTCCACTAATGGTCAGTACTTGACTAAAGTGCTTGAAGCTAAGGTTGAAATGAACAAGTTTGTTGGGAGAATTACTGAATTTCCAATTATTATTAAACTCTATTTTCTTTTTCCTTTTTGATGAAGTCCAAGATGCAGTAATTCAGTAATTCAGCAGCGGCTGAGCTAGCTATTGCGTTTTTCTTTATACAATAGGCAGAGGGAGAAGAGCTGGTGGTGCTGTAGAGAAAGTGATGGAGAGGAGGCAAAGAAGAATGATAAAGAACAGAGAGTCTGCTGCAAGATCACGAGCTCGCAAACAGGTGAATATTTGGATCTACAATCTCCAACACCGAATCAGGCAGAGCCCTTTTTACTCGTGTATTTGCTTCACTACCAAATGATGTTAAAGCTGACAAAGTTATTTACCCGTGAGTTTGCTTCACTACCAGATGATGTTAAAGCTGATGAGCAACTTTCTGAGAAGATGTCTTTGATTCGACAATTTATTAGACCCGAAAATTTATCATGTATTCATGTATAGCACGAGCTTTTTTACTATAAGGGGTCTTTTTACTTTAGCTATTGATGTTGACTATTAATCTTTTGTAAAATCATTGTCAGCCGGTGACAAATTGAACTTATTCTTCAATGAAATACACTGTTTATACGCTTTTTATACACTGTTTATACATTGTTTATACACTTATTATTCACTGTTATATATTGTTATACAATTCTTATATACTGTTATACATTGTTTATAAATTATTTATACATTGTTTATACACTATTTATACACTTCTTATACACTGTTTATACGTTGTTTATACACTTCTTATACATTGTCATAAATTGGTATATACTGTTTATACATTTGTTATACATTGTTATACACTTCTTATATATTACTATACATTGTTTATACATTGTTTATGCACTGTTATACACTGTTTATACATTGTTTATACACTTCTTATACACTATTTATACACATCTTGTACACTGTTTATATGTTGTTTATACACTTCTTATACATTGTTATAAATTGGTATATACTATTTATACATTTGTTATACATTGTTATACACTTCTTATATATTACTATACATTGTTTATACACTGTTTATACATTGTTTGTACACTGTTTATATATTGTTTATACACTTTTTATAGACTCTTTATACACTTCTTATACACTGTTTATAAATTGTTTATACATTATACACTGTTTATACATTGTTTATACATTATTTATACACTGTTATACATTGTTATACACTGTTTATACACTGTTATACATTGCTTATACATTGTTTATACACTACTTATACATTGTTATACATTGTTTATATACGACTTATACATTTATTATACATTGTTATACACTTTTTATATATTACTATACATTGTTTATACACTGTTTATACATTGTTTGTACACTGTTATACATTGTTTATACATTGTTTATACACTTCTTATACACTCTTTATACACTTCTTATACACTGTTTATAAATTGTTTATACATTATACACTGTTTATACATTGTTTATACATTATTTATACACTGTTATACATTGTTATACACTGTTTATACACTTCTTATACACTGTTATACATTGCTTATACACTTCTTACACATTGTTATACATTATACACTTTTTATACAATGTTATAAGTTTATACATTTATTATACATTGTTATACACTCTTTATACACTGTTTATACATTGTTTATACATTATTTATATACTGTTATACATTGTTTATACATTTTACACTGTTTATATATTATTTATACACTGTTATACATTGTTATACTGTTTATACACTTCTTATACATTGTTATACATTATTATACACTTCTTATATATTATTATACATTATTTATACATCGTTTATACACTTTATACATTGTTTATACACTGTTTATACACTGTTTATACCTTAATTATACCTTAAGATACACTATTATAGTGATTATACCTTAGTTATTTCTTATTTATACCCTATTTATACCCTAAGATACATTATTATATTGATTATACCTTAACTATACCTTAGTTATACCTTAAGATACACTATTACAATGATTATATATTAGTTATACCTTAGTTACACCTTAAGATATACTATTACATTGATTATACATTAGTTATACCTTAATTATACATTAAGATACACTATTACAGTGTTTATACCTTAGTTATACCTTAATTATACCTTAGTTATATATTAAGATACACTATTACAGTGATTATACTTTAGTTATACCTTAATTATACTTCAGTTATACCTTAATATACAAAGGCATAATCAGTTATATTTTAGTGAAAAAAATATGTCGGAAAAAGTATATACATATGTACTTTGTTTCGAAGATAAATAAAAAATAAAAAAAACCTTTTAAAGTCGCATGACAAAAAAATAAACAGATTGAGAGATAAATGCGAAATTAGATTAAAAATTATAAAAAGATGAGGTAGAAACGTGGACAAAATAGAGAAGGTATTTTGAAGATTTTGATTTGTGTTTTGTTTTTACTTTGTGAATGAATCACGTAAAAATGATAATTTTTGTTTTAGATATTTTTGAAATTTTGAAAAGTTTCTAAGGTATTTATGCAAACTTTTTCTTTTGAGGTAAAAATGTTATATGGTGCCAAAAGTTATGTATTTATGTAAAGTGTCCTAAAAAAAATGAATTTGTGGGAAAAAAGAAGAAGCAGTTTTTGATAAAGTAGCGTATTAGCAAATACCCTATAAAAAGGACCCCTTTTAGCAAAACAAAAAACAACTCTTTTCTTCTTCGTTAGGTTAGAATCAAATCAAAAACTGCCCTGGACCTGGAATCGGATTACTCGCATTTGAAAGACTATACTCTACTACTTATCGGTTCAACTTCAATAAGGTGAGATCTTTTATGTGTTTTTCATTATTCCTTTCGTTACTTTCTTCCCTGATTCTGTCTATTTTGCAAGGTTTTTTACTTTAGTATCTAATTTTTCTTTGAATTTTTGGTTTAGATTATTCAATTTCTTGGAAAATGTCTAAATCGGCAGTAGATGTTCCTGCAAAGGGTGGATTCAGCTTCGATCTTTGCAGAAGAAATGATATGCTGGGGAAGAAGGGGGTTAATCCTCCATCCTTCAGGAAAACCGGAACTACCATTGTTGGCATAGTTTTCCAGGTTTATTCGAATTCTTAATCCGTCTTTCGGTTTTTGTTAAAGTCCCACATTTTTTCAATGTTTGAAGTAAAAACCCTAATGTACTTTGAGAATTAGGATATACTAAGGTTTTAGATATATTGGGACTTTTATCCATATCTCGTAGTTGTACGTTGTAGGATTATGTTTTTTCTTCCATTGTCAGCCTTTGCCAGGCTATTTCCTGCATTAATTGTTTGAAGATTTGATGTGATTATTAAAAGTCTCCATTCCTATATAGGGATGAAGGAATCTGGATTCTGAGTGTTACATTTATGTGATGAGGAATAGTGTCTGAGGTTTCACACTGGATTTAACTATATGTTTTTTAATGTATGTCTGGAAGATTGTTTGGTGACGATTACACCCTATTTATGTAAATTCAATTCTAATTAATTTGATTACATCCATATGAGTCCAGACATGGGCTTATTTCTTTTCTTCTGTTTTATACTATGCAGGATGGTGTTATTCTCGGGGCAGACACTCGAGCGACAGAAGGACCCATTGTTTGCGATAAGAATTGTGAAAAAATCCATTACATGGCACCCAACATATATTGTTGTGGTGCAGGAACAGCTGCTGATACTGAGGCGGTAACAGGTATTTTTCAGGATAGTTGTTCAATATGCTACTGTTGTGTACTTGGTCTTTCACTCGTCTTCATGTTACTGATGCTCATGCTTTGTGTTTGCATTCTTGTAGACATGGTCAGCTCACAGCTGCAGTTGCATCGCTATCATACAGGCCGAGAGTCAAGAGTTGTTACCGCACTGACACTTCTTAAGAAGCATCTTTTCAAGTTGAGAATTCTTGGTTAAACTTTTCATTGTTTTTATATGATTCATTGCTTAATACTAAACATGAATACTAATTGTGTAATGTTTGTCCAGCTACCAAGGTTATGTCCAGGCTGCTTTGGTTCTTGGTGGTGTTGATTGCACTGGCCCTCATTTACACACTGTGGGTTTTGTTTGTTATGATGAAAGGTGCTTTTACACCTGGAGCTACTGTATCAGCTAACGCAGTTGTCTAATTGCTTGTATGCAATGGTTTATTTTGTAGATCTATCCACATGGATCAACCGACACATTGCCATTTGCCACTATGGGCTCTGGTTCTCTTGCTGCAATGGCTATTTTTGAATCAAAGTATAGAGAAGGCATGAATGTAAGTTTCTCCTTGGTTTCTAGATGTAGATCTTGTGGTGTCAGTGACAATCTTGGTACAAATTTTGAAAAATAATCAATTTCAAAATTTGTACTAAGATTGTCACCAACATATGAACTTTAACTGACAAATTACCTAATTAATGGCTTGAATTTTTGTCTCCCCTCATTGAATTTTTAGCTTATAATTTTCTCTTGACAGAGGGATGAAGGCATAAAACTTGTTACTGAAGCAATATGCTCTGGTGTATTCAATGATCTTGGAAGTGGAAGCAATGTTGATGTTTGTGTTATAACAAAGGTATCTCCAAATGTTGTTTTGGCTAGTTTCTTCTCAATGAAATTCATCTTAAGCATATTTTGATAAAAGTCATCTGCTCAAATCTATACTTGGACAGGGACACAAGGAATATTTGAGGAACCACTTGTCACCAAATCCGCGTACTTATATCAGTGAAAGAGGGTATTCTTTTCCGAAGAAGATAGGTAATTGCTCATTGCTTTTCCTTTTAAGAATTTTCTTTCATTAAATCTCCGCTGCTGCTACTTCTGGTATTGAGGATCGCATATGTTAGCCCTAATACATAAAAGGCCCCTGAATTTATACAAAAGAGCCAATTGGCCCTCTGATCTTTTCAGGAGTCCTACCTCACACCTGTCTTCTTTTTTTTTTCCAAAAGTGACATTATTGTATCCCTGCATGCTGATGTGAATGCTGTGTTAAAAAAAAATGGGGTGCGTGAATTCTAATATAGATGTCTTTCGCTGCAAGTTCTTGACCACGTCATCAAACTGAACCTTTAAACCTTAGCTAACCATTAACCCATTTTCTATCTTTAATCTCTTTTGGTTGAGCAATTTCTTATCAGTTTTTTTTTGTAACAACTCTACCTCATGAATCAATGTTTCTGAGATTCAACAGCTGATATTGAGTCTTATTTCTCACCAAAATAACCAAACCCAATGAGTTTGAACAAAACTTGATTCATAAACCGTTGATGGGTTCTTCTCTTTTATTTTAAATTTTCAATGTGGTTGCGCATGAGATGGTTCATTTTGACTCCGATTTTTCCCATTATGCACAAGACGAGGGTTTGGGGAATTATTGCATTTTCTCACAGTTGAGAGCAACATATGTTAGACAGAAACATGGTGGAAAAATTGGCTTTGCTTTATTTCTCTCTCTAAAGGCTATTTGAGAGAGAAATTAGCACACCAAGGGAATGAGAGAGAGAAAGAGCAAGTCTTTTTTCATCTTGTGGGAGCAAGTCTTTTTCTTTTTTAATCGCATGTGGCTAATTTGTCTGAAATGTCCTTCATTGATTGGAGTTCTCAACAAAATAACCTGTACGTGAATGATAATATCAAACTTTTTTTTTTTTTCGTTGTTCCCACAAGAGTATAATATTATCATTTTCCAAAAATTGAGGCATGAGATAGGTCACATACGGAAAGATCTGGGGGACCAGTTGGGGCATTTGTATTAGTTCAGGGGCATCTGAATGTGAGGCCTATATGTGATGTATCTGTGAGTAAGGAGGGAAAGTAGTCTTTGAGGTATTACATATTATTCTAACAATAAAGCTAACTTCTTTTTTCTTGCTCTCCTTTCCTGCATGTTATCTCTTAAGGTTCTTTTGTGAATAGAGCTTCCTTGACTCTCATGCTTCAAGATTTATTAACTTTGTTGTGCTATTATCTTATCCTTCATCAGCTAAACTGCTTTTTATATAATACTAATGTTCTAGGTCTATGTTTTATATTGGTTTTAAGTTCTAATGACATTAAAACATCAAGAGATGGACAGGATGACGCATTATTAGATTTTTTTTCTTTTACAATATGAGAAGACTGAGGAGTCTTGGTGATTTCTTCATAGCATGCCATTGCCCCATGATGTTAAAACTTTGTTAAAGTATGTATCGAAATGTAAGCTTTCGTCATTGATTATTCAATTTTGACTTACAGAGGTTCTCTTGACGAAAATAACTCCATTGAAGGAGAAGGATGGAGTGACAGAAGCAGGTGATGCAATGGAAGAATGAAAAACCAGCAAAGCCCCGTGGCACTACGAAGAATCATTGTCATTCATATTTAAAAAGTATCACTTTCTTGAAAGAACATGGTTAAACTCAGAACCTTTTTTAATGACTTCTGATTTTGACTATAATGGATTGTAGATAAATTTTAGTACCAGTGTCTTGATAATATTGAAATTTCATCTTGAATTGAATTATCTTTTGACTTTTCTGTTTGTTATTTGATTTTCTTTAGTAATTTTCGTATTCATCATCCACATAATTTCGAAGCGACTACAATATTATATATGTAAAATGTTGACTTCATTAGGATTTATTATTTGATATGATTAACTAAAACAAAAAAGAATTGATTGACTAAGGTAGGATGATGAGCTGTATTTTCTCTTAGAATTATGTTAATATTACATTAATTGAATAGCTAAAGTTAATTTTATGTGAGCTATAAAAGGAAAGGTCAGATTTTGTAGTTCTGAAGTCTCTAGTATTGGGAAATGAGTGTAATAGGGACGTAATTTTATATACGTTATATAGCAAAAATTTCAGTCTACACCGGGAGTGAACTAACATCGTGCAAAACCATTGGTTAGTAATACTTCATTCTCTGTGTGCAATAGAATTTCTCATTTTATAAGTACTTCTTGAAAAATAAACAAGATCATATAATGTTCAATTTTTAACACCAAATTTTAACAAAGAAAAATAAATTTATTATACACATTGATTTTAAATTAAATCTCTTATGCTTTTGAGTTGGTAGAAAAGAAATCTCTCCAATGAATGCATAGCTTTCTAAATTCAAATAGATTAATATATAAATATAGGATATTCATTAATCATGAATTTAGAAATACGTAATTTTTTTTTTTTTTAAAAAAAAAAAAAGGGAAATAGAATTAAAGATGATTATGAAAGAATCTAAATAATTTAGATGATGGAGCACTATGATTGACTTTAAAAGCCTTGTTCTAACCAATTTTGATTGGGGGGACATGAATGCCGTTTTTCTTACCAAGTCTACTTTATTGTGTACAAAACCACCAATGCATCTCCAAGTTAAAATTTGTTTGATTAGAGCATATGTATTTATTAGAAACACACATAAAACAGATAGGTAAGTATTAATTGTCAATAAAGAAAAACATTTAGGTGAGTATTAATTAGAATTGATTTGAATAAAAGAAATCGAGTTAATCGAATTTATCTATAAGAAATATACAATAAACTAAAACCCTATAAATTCAACACAACTAAGATTTTAAATTTGATTTTTGGATTCATTGTAATAAATTTGATATAATTGTTTGTAAGTTAGTTCATAAAGTTACGGCTATCTGTCTGTCTGTCAACCTCAAAAAAAAAAAAAACTAGCGTTTGAAGAATGTTAAGCCTATATATGAAAAATAGAGGGAAAAGTCTAGATAAAGAAAGAAGATTAAAAGGAGATTAATGAATAATTTAAGGATAGCCGTATTAGAAAAAAAAACAGTATCCAAATCCCTTCTAACGATACGGCATCTCTTGTCGGTGATTTATACGTCACGGCTGTCTTTTTTAAATTTTTTTATATAAATAAATTTATTCGTATAGTGCCTAAACGCATTTCTCTCTCTCTCGTATTCTCCTGCTTTCCTCATCGTCTTCATCTTTTTCCTACTTCAACGACTTGTCGTATTCACTGCCATGTCTTACGATTATCTTTTCAAGTACATCATCATCGGAGATACAGGTTTGAACTGCCAAGCCTTGCCAATTTGACTTTTTTTTTTTCCTTTTGAATTTGGTGTTTGCTGTGAGTTTTTAGTTTCTTTACCTGTGAATTGAGGGTTTAATATGAGTATGTTGGGGTTTAGGCGTAGGAAAATCATGCCTGCTCTTGCAATTTACGGATAAAAGGTTTCAGCCTGTTCACGATCTCACCATCGGCGTTGAGTTCGGTGCTCGTATGGTCACCATCGATGGCCGACCTATTAAGCTTCAGATTTGGGATACTGTATGTTGCCTCTCCCTCTTCTCTTCCTTTTACCTAATTTTTTCGTTCTTTCTGATTTTCTTCGTTTAATTATTATTGTTTTGTGTTGTAATTCATTGCCAACTGAGTTCATTTACTTGTAGAAGGGATTTCATTTAAAAATTACTATTTGGAAGTGTCTCTACAGGGTAATAGTACATAATGGACTCTACTTTTAGATAGACGTGCTGTTTATGTTTAGTTAACCAATACAATATCATAATCTTTCATTCAGAATCAGTCAACCGTTGATGACTTTTTGCAATCCTAAAATTAATGTGTTATTATTTAAATACAAAATGAAAATATTAAACATTAAAATGAACATGAATTGATTTTAGTGGGTTATATTTTTAGTTCATTTGACTTTCTTTGATGACATTTAGTTATGCATAAATTATGTATTTGTTCCTTCCTTTGCCTAGTTAGCTACTAAAACCTGCAAGCAACTATGCTGTCCCTCTTTCATGGAAACTATAGATTCCCATGAGAAAATCATACTTTTGGCTTTTGCGACTCAACCTTCTTTGTTGTTGTCCACAACTATGGTAGTATCAGCTGTCTACAATTTACATGACTCTTCAAGCAACATACTGAAGTACATTTGTTTATGCTGCATGTGTGACCACCTATTTTTGATTCGTTAAATTCAGAGGCAACTAGTAATTGAATATTTGGAATATTACCTGCATGGCAGATACTTAGATGATGTTATAACTCTTTATAGTTTTAAATGAACTTGTGCATGGATGGATGGCTTTTCTACTAGCGTTTGAAAATATGAATGTGATCATAAATCTACATACTATATTCTCATGGAGCATCATGAATTAATTTCAGGCTGGTCAAGAATCCTTTAGATCCATCACTAGATCATACTACAGAGGGGCAGCTGGAGCCCTTTTGGTTTATGACATTACAAGGTCAGTTGTGTGTTCGTGTTATGTTTGTCAGTACCTTATCTTTGGACTTAACAAACTGTTTTGCCACCATGCACCATTATATGCTTTATACATTTATTGCTTGTGCCATTGACTTAGCATTCCAGTGGTCAAACATGTATTTCATGATATAGATGATAAGAATCTGTGTTATATTCCCTTGTGCTATTGTTTGGGTTATGAGGACACGTGGCGATTGGAAACTTCTTCAAGGAGACGCCCATGTGCCCAGTTCTTTGGAACTTGTATTCTTTTCTCTCTGTTTTCCTATGTTCCAATATTGTGTTCTTGTTTTCCCAACTGAACATGTGATGCTGTGTAGGAGGGAGACATTCAATCACTTAACAACCTGGCTAGAGGATGCTCGGCAGCATGCAAATCCCAACATGACAATAATGCTTGTTGGGAACAAATGTGATCTTGCTCATCGTAGGGCTGTCAGCAAAGAGGAAGGGGAACAATTTGCTAAAGAAAATGGACTTCTATTTTTGGAGGCTTCTGCAAGAACAGCTCAAAATGTTGAGGAGGTGATGTGTTGTGACCTGCCCCAATTCATATATGTAGTCAATAAAATTCTGGTTCTAAACTTAGCAGCAATTTTTAAAATCGTACTGACTAATGTTATTTTTATTACAGGCCTTCATAAGGACTGCAGGAAAGATACTTCAAAACATCCAAGATGGCGTTTTTGATGTATCCAATGAGGTAATTAAAACTATTTTCATAATTCACTTTGTTGTATCAAGAATTATTGTCTATAATTTCAAATGATGCATTTCTTTTGGTGCCAAAAGTTGATTCAGCTTTAACTAAAATTGTTGTTATGATTGCAGTCTTCGGGCATTAAGGTCGGGTATGGGCGGCCCCAGGGCCCAGCAGGCTCGAGAGATGGAACTGTCGCGCAGAGAGGGGGATGTTGCAGCTGATTGAAAACATAATTGAGAACTGTACTTTTAATCCTCTTGTGAAATTTCATTTAGCTTTACCCCCATCCCTAAGATGAATGAATATATATGTTCAGAATTCTAAGTGACTGAGTTAACATTCAATGTATAGATACAACATCTGTTCTTTTCGCTGAATTAAATTTAATTGATAGGGGGTTTAAAGTCTTTTGAGTTTTGATTACACATTTCGTTAGAGAATTTTTTTTTTTCTTTTCCAATTAAATAATCGTAGGTTGTTCTTGGTTCAATTGAACACTTGTACAATCAAATAATTGTATGATAAAGTTTTCTATTTTTTTTTTTACTTTTTTCTGACATTTATATCATGTGGATCGATCGCGTAGTACTTTGAGACTCATAAAACAAGAATTTATGTATAGAGCAAATCATGTATTTTTTTTTTTTTTTTTAAAGAAAAGGTTAATCATATAATTGATTTTATCATAGTAGGCACTTGTAAAAACTTTTAAAAGGTAACGTACAGAGCGATAAGTGCTAATTTTGAAATGTTATACAAATAATTTTAGTAAGTATAAATAATAAGTAATTTCAAATTATATATATATAAAAACAATATTTGTGTATTATTTTTAAATTTGTAGATATTCAATTAAATAAAGAAAGTTACAAATACGAATCAAATAAATGCTTTAGATTCAAGTCACTTAATGTATAAATTATAAATCCCAATCTACACCATTGGTCAAATCTGACCGATGTGAAGTTTTACAAGACCGCTGAAGTAACAAGCGATAAAGTCTTTGGTTTCATGATTTTTCCTCGGTCTGCACCTGCTTATAGACACTTAATATCTATAGACATTTAAACACTATAAAATCTATAGATATTTAAACACTCGATAATCTAATCCTAACTAGAGATGTGATTGCAAAATTCCCTAGCTCCACAAGAAATCACCAAAATTGCTGAAAGCGTAACAAAATTGTATGTTGCTGTCCTCATGCAAAACAATGTGAAGAACATCATCACTTGGAACCACCAAATACCTGCATAAACCAACAACAATGTCAGATTAAAGAAACACATAAGCTTAATCCCAAGTCGATCCATAAATTCACAATGACTCGCTTACCCCAGCCAGAATGTCTTTAGAGAGTTGAGCTTTAGTTTCTTCTGCTTTATCTACAACAGCTCTTTTTTGTGGAAAATGACGAATCACCTTCGCGGCTTGCTCAACTACAGAAACCTCCCCTCCTGACTCCTTTCCAAGCTTTTGCTTCTGCACAAAAAAAAAAGGTTAGGTTAGGGAATTACAGGACATGCGCTTAGCTGGAGCGTGTTAGGCTTTGCAGTTAGGGGGAGAGAGAGAGCTGTTGGTTATATTATAGTATTTGTGAAGGGTTTAGCTGGTAAGATGCAGTTCATGAAAACTTGATATTGGGCCTCGGCTTTTAGTTTGGAAAGGACAACTTTCAGTGGAGTAGAAAAAATCTTCTGCATCATCCTTTTACTTTTATAGTTCTAATTCAACTCTGTTCTTCCCAGAGTTTCATTAATAGAATTCTAGTTTCCAATATCTAGCATTTGGATTCTTTGTTTTCTATCAAACTAGAACAAAAGTTATGAAAGTTTTGTAAGGTTACCTTCTTTAACCGTTCCTCAATAGCACTCAAAGCACGAGACTTATCCACTTTATTAAGATAGAAATCCCGCTCTCTCTTAGCAGCAGAAATTTCTAAAGCTAATTTCTGCTCCCGTATAGCACTCTTGTAAGCTGTATGAGAAACACCCAGACTTTAGATATGCAGTAAATTATTATGGATCAATATTCCATTACTGATGGAAAACAATACAAATGTCCTGCCCACCTATTTCTTCCGTAAGATTGTCCCATTTGAATTTACTCAAGTACTTGATATTCCAAAGGTCGTAGTAGAATTGTGACCTCTTCTTCCCACCTAAACAAGAAAACAGAAATAAAATATACACAACTGATGGAGAAAAAACATGCAAAATTAGGAACTACACTAACTCTATATCTGATTGTATATATGAAACATCAAGAAAAATATAAAATATTTGCTTAAATATTATTGGATGGCAAATTCTTTATGAAGAATAAGACCAAAGTTGAACAGAATGGTAGAGAAAGATAATCGGAGCATTATGCTCTTGCATAATTCCCACACCAAGCTAAGCACTTAAACTTTACTTGTTTCCTTAATGCAACAGTTAATTCTTATTTCTGAAATTGTAGACACAAACATCAATTGAAAAAACCTACCTATCTGTTCACCATTTAACATGGTAGCAACCCTTTTGGCAGTGCTTTTATTGGTAAACTCAACCCACCTGCGTGTTACACACAAGAAAAATCACATGGTTCAACTATTACAATAGCAGATCTAAATGGTAACTTAACTAGCTGTTTTGACCATTGCAATAGACTTATGGTTTGATGTTGCATTTTTCATCGCCAAACAGAAGTCAAAAATACAATGTTAAGTAGCTGTTTAACGTCATGCTATAATAAAGAAAAAGAACATTGTTTTATCCATAGCATTCTATAAAAAGAAAACTTCTGAGATAATCATTCAAATGTGTAAGGCAGTAAGGTAACATTTTGCTTCAACATACCCCTCAGAGAATTCCTGATCTTGATTACCAGCTCTTTTGCGATGTAATTGAGCAGTGGGACCTGCAAAGCAAATTAATGCATTTCCTTTCATTTCTTACCACAAAACACAACATAACTTAAAATTGATTGCTAAAATGAAAAGAAAACATGGTGCAGGAAAATCAGAGTATTATAGATTGATCACCTGCTGGTGCAAGGTAAATCCTTTGGATTTCCCCATATTGGGAGAGAATGTGCCGAAGCTTTACATGATCCATGTGGGGAGGAATCCGACTCAAGTAGCAAATCCCACGATTGTCAGCCTTAGCTGCTTCCTTTAGTAACCGTGCCTTTTTCCTTTTAAGCCTGTTGATTGTTTTATCATTGGGCCTCACATTCTTTTCTTTTACAAGATTTATTTCGTTGGGGGCATGTTCTTCTTCAACCTCTGCAGTTTCCTTCTTCAATTGTTTCTTCTTGTCATTTTTCTTGTCATTAGCCGGTTCACTCACCCCTGTTGGAGAACCCTCACTACCGACATCTTGCTCATCAACTTGCTTCTTTCTTTTCTTTTTTCCTTTTTCTCCCATCTCCATATCAAAATTTTCACTGCCTTTTATGCTTATAGCTGTTTCTTCCAAGAATTTCTTCTTTATTTTCTTTTTCCCACTTTTTATCATTGAATCATCAGATTCTGATTTCCCTTCAATTAAAGGGTTAACCCCATTGCTTTCCTGTTCCACCTCAGCTTCCGCACTCCTGCGCATTTTACGTTTCTTTTTATTTTTCCTCCTTGTTCCTTCGCCACTGAATTCCAGATACCCTTCATTCTGAGAACTCAATTGATTAACCTTATAACCTTCCTCAGACATTCTGTGCAACACAACAAAGTGAAGAAAACTCTAATAAACAGAGAATAATTAAAGTTACGTAGGGTTTTGTTTAATTTAAAGCTGTGTTACACATCTTCTACGTTAAGTGGCTATTAACAGCTTTAAAATATCACAAAAATAATGTCATTAACAAAGGATTTCTCAATTCAAACAATCATGAAATTCACAGCAAATACTAAGTTTCTGCGATGTGTTATTGCATGAATACTGAGGGCACCAAAAAAAAAAAATTCATATTTATCATTATTTGGAGCTAAAATATAGCAACTCATATATCTTTTCATTACAAAAAAATATATGCACTTACCTTACTGCTAAGCGAAGTTAACTCTAGCTTTTCTGAAGTCAAGAATAGACTAACTACTTGTATCAAACACTTTTATACTAAAGAAATCATGCTTTTTACTCAAAACCCCTGAACCTTGAAAATGCATTGTTTTTACCAAAAAATGTGATTTAATCGATGAAAAAGCAAAACACAAGTATCTGCTTTTGTAAATTTATAAATAGATATATGTAGTTCAAAATTAATTCAACGCAGTTTATATGAGAAAGGAAATGATTGAGTAGAGGCAATTGAAGCTTTCTGTTTTTATTTCATTTGGTGAGGAACTGTAGCTTCTCCAATTTAATCTATTCTATTCCACTGGAACTCCACCCCAGCAGTAAATGCAGCACTTAAAAGTTCAATGAGCCCGAATAAGTTACAATATGCAAATTTGGTTAATTTAATTATCCATACAAGTAGTAGGGCAGGAAAATATGGGCATGACAGCTTTGAAAAAACCGGAGTTCACGCCAATTAATGAACAAAGGAAGAGAAGAAAAGAAAAAGTGAATTTTGGTCAATATCTCCATCAGAGGAATTGCATTTCACTTAATTGCTATCGCAAATGCCAAATTCAACAATTATTATGATTTTTTCTTGATTTCTATATTTCCAAACTACAAAAATGTACAAGATAAAATTATAGATAAACTCAATTCCAAGAAAAAATAATCATAAGCATGCATAAACACACTAAGATACACACGGAGCCACTGAATAAGAAACTAAGAAAGGAAGGGTATTAACCAGTTGCAGTTTGAGATTGGTAATAACTGTTCAATGGAATCTGAGAACAACTAGCTGCAGTTTTCTGGTGGGGAAAGACACTGGATAATTTGTGTTGTAAGCAATCAGAATCACCCACCAGAAAAGAGGAAGAAGATGAAGGAGACGCTGTCAATCACAAGAATCCAAGATTTCAGGACTAAATATGGGTTAAGACATTGAAGCTGGTAATAAAATAGGCCAAGAAGAAGCAATATCAATCCAGCAAGGGCAGCATAATTCAAAACCCTTACAGCAGCAACAGCAGGTACAACAGCTTTTCCAACATAATAACTAGCAACAGCAAGAGCAATGCTAACTAACTATTAGCAACAGGCAACAGCACTAGCAATGGCAACAAAACAATCACCAAGCCAATTTTTAGGGAAATTGAATGAGTAATCTTTCCCATTTCAGAAACAAAAGCAAACAAAATTTGATAAAATGGCAACAATTTAACATGAAATAATCAAAGTAACAAGACTATAACAAACGATTGAAATTGTGGCAGCCAAATGGTAGCCACAAGATTAATGGCTGGTTGTTTGTTCAAGAAAAAATTCCTTCTCCATTTATGATGAGATGCTTTATTTTTTTAAAAGAAAGAAAAAAAAGAACATGATAACATTACTTTTAGCCCTAGAATAGGCCTAAGTTTGAGCCAAAAAAATATCAAATTTTAACAATTTGACTTTTTTATTTGTAATGCATATTTCCCCTAATTAGTTTATTTGCAAGAGATTCTATCTCGAAAAGTAGTTGAATTCAAAATTTAAATACATATGCTAATCTGGTAAATAAAAAAAATGAAATATAGAGAAGACAGTCAAAATCTTAATCTTATATAAAAAGTATAATGAGTCTTAATTATTAGAATTTTGATATTTTTTAATTCAAATGTATAAGTATTCCGCTACTAGACATAGGGGGCAATGCTCCCTTATACTTATGGATATCATCATCCCCATTCGCCATCAACATATGCTATCTCAAAAAAATCAGCTATATGGATTGCAATCCAGTATCAATCATCGAAACAGAAGCATTAAAACAGTTACAAACAGCCCTTCCCATTAGTACCCATACCTATAAGTCAAACACAAAACCTAAACCATCATGAGCAGCTGATCAATAAAACAAAACTCTGGGAAAAAATTCATACTCGGAGCAAACTCCTCAATACTTGATAACCAAATGAATAGAGCAGAACCCAAAAGAAATAGGCCTATAGCAAGCAGATTCTACCCAAGAGAAATTGGGATAAGCAAACCCATCTAACTGAAAATTACTCATCATACAGAATAAATGTATAATTGAAGGACATGAAAAATAGAATTACTTGGAATTGAGGGAGCAGAGAGAGGGCGTGAAAACTTGGAGAAGAGGGAGCACTTGTGGGCGGTGGGTGGTTTGCGGTGTTTCTAGCGGCGCCGGTGGCGTTTCTAACTTCCTAAGTACCGATAGTGTGGGAGAGAGAGAGAGAGAGAGAGAACACTTCTGTGTTTTTATATAGACCCAATCACCACAATTCTCTTTTACCTTCTTTTTTTTTTTTGGGTAAGAAACCGGAGTACCACTTCAGTGTATATGATATTTTATGAGGAGTTCATGTTTTCGGGAAATTATACAATTGACCCTTCCCAATGAAAAATTGACAGATAAGCATTTTTTATTTTTAAAAGGGTTATAATGCTTATATGTCAGTTTTTCAGTGGAACAGTACACATGGACCCGGTCCATTGTAAAATTTTTCCATGTTTTCAGACCGAAGAGAGTTATGAATATTAGGGAATCTCAAAATGGTTTTCACATGTTAACACAAATCTCGTGTAGCACCTAGTTTGGTAGATTGGAGTTGATATTAAGTGAATTAATATTAAAATGGATTAACTCCATTAACCTTACAATAAATAGATCGTATTAACAGTGATTTGATATCTATTTAGGATACGTTTAACTCATTCATAGATAAAATATATTTGTAATTTATATATAAAGGTGTCAAAATATTACACGTATACTACAAAAATTTTGCGACTTAGGGATGTGGTTATATGGATTAGGATCAATAAAGGGTTGACACATTTAATTCATCTAATAAATGGGTAATATTAGTGTTTAGTATTAACCCTTACACTACATCACAGTGAATCTATTTCGACAGCGGTAATAAATATATCTTCCTAATTTCTAATATGAATAGGTTTTTTTTTTTAATAGGTTAAATTTTTTGTTTTGAAGGTTTGCTTTTTACATTTGTTGGTTTCGACAGATTTGTAGTTTACCAATTTTTATGCGAATAATTATAAGCAGAAACTTCAAAAACCATCCACATAATTTTATCCTCTAACAAATTATGGATTGTATTTTTTTTTTTTTTTTTTTTTTTTTTTTTGTCAAAATAAAAACTTGTAGTTTCAAAAATAATAATAATAATAATAACTAACATTATATTATGATATATAAAAAGGTATTTTTATCCATTTTGAACTAAATATTTTCAAATTGATTAATAAAAATATTTTTCGAGAAACGTGATATTTTTTAATTAAATAATAATTATAAATTTAATAAAATTATGAAAAATATTTAGATCTTAATATAAAATTCTTAAATAACGGATAAACTATTGAAATGTTTAATAGATAAAAATGACATAAAACACATCATATTTTTTTTTTTTTTTTTTTGTTAATTTTTAAAACCGCAAATCCTCCTTTTAATTTTTTTTTTTTTTTTAAAAAAAAACACAATCCTTGATTTGTGCATCAGACAGGCAATGGACCGATAAACGTACTCCTTTTCATTTTCTCAAGCCCATTTGATCAATTTACCAACATTCATCAGTAGGCATCAATTATTCAATTATAAACATGGCCTCAAAAATTCAATGTGAAATCCTAAAATCTGAAGAGCTAGGTTTATTTCTTCTCAGTAAAACTCATTATAAAATCTTCAAATGGCTTTGTTTACTTCATTGAGTTCCAAAATTTCAATTATTTTGACTACATTAGAAGGCAATAAGTTAATTTAATAATAAGCTCCAACCCCAACATGGAACGTCAAAAATAGAATTGAAAAATATTTAAATCAAGAAAGACCTATTTCAACTTGATGTTTACAACTCAATCTGGTTATTTGCTACAACAGAGCTATTTGTATATAATGTCCTGCAAGGAATCAATCTGTTCTCTCATCTACTATTATAAATTCCAGGTCCACCTCCGAAAGGTTTAAATGCAAGGTTGTCAAGGGTTCGAGAAACTACTAAAAACCGAGGATCATCGCTCGGTATCTCACGTTCCTGCAATGCAAATTGTATTAAGACAGAACAAAATGGAATCCACGAAAGATTTCAGTTTTCATACGATTGTTTCACATCATCATATTTGCAGCATGTGTACAGAGGGAGGAATATATAATCAAGAAAAGATCTTTAAAAGAACAATAAAAAAATTGACTACGAGTGCAAGGAGACTCACTTTTAGCCCCTTGTAATATGCTTCCACGGCTGGAAAAAATGGGGTTATTCGACGGGCTTGCATCAGGTCCCAAATATAATTAGCAGTTGTATATCCACCAGTCTGTGAATAAACATCAAAATTAACAATTAAGAGGAGTTCAACCAAACTTTAAATCTCACTCTATAAAACGATTCATAGAAAATAAATCATTCTCCCCAGTCACCAGCAACTCAATACAGGAATATCATCTCTCCAGCCAATTTTCTTACCTTTTCACCAGCTGCTACAAGGAGGAGGTCACTTCCTTGTTTAGGGGTCAAGTAGTATTCTTTGGAAGTCATATTAACCTGAATTGTCGAACATGCCACATTCTAGGTTACTAACAATGGAAAAAATAATAGCATAAGACAGAATCAAAACTTGTAATCATAATATACCAGTGTATCTTGAGCAATTTGCATCCCCTTGGGAGTATACCCTACCATGGCTCCATCTACAAGTGTCTACAGCCAAAAAATTCCTTTAGTACACAAGAAGGAATAAACATGCACACAAGAATAAAGAGAATACCAAATAGATACATTTCCTGAGCGCAAAACTTACAATGTAAAGTTCTATGGGAGGAGTCCTCCCAGAATCAACGACCTCCTGAAAAATTCTATAACCATTCTCGATGTCTCCTGAATATAAATAGCACCTGGGGAAAAGCCGGAAGTATAAGAAGAGCAAAAATATTGTCCTGTTCAAATGTCCAATTTAAAGAACAAATGTAAGATTAGCCTCAGGCAATCAGTTCTATGCCCAAAACAGGATTGTCATTCTCCCAGTTCCCATGTGAATATATAACTCAAATTCTTAATGACCATATACCAAATTACAATTGAAGCCTCATTTTCTTCTCATCTGCAGAAACCATAAAATGGTATACTGCAGTAGAGTAACAGCCCATATTAAGTTCAAGTGAAGATTTTGATACTAAATCATCTCAGGCTCTCAGCCAACTTCACCCTCCCTCATTGGGTTCCATAACTACTGTGTTCCAAACCCAACACAATTTCATGAGCATTGTTTTTTTAATTGGACAAGTATAACAAAGTTCTAACTTGAGGTCCTGTGGTTTTCTTTAAGTAGCACCTAGTGCCTAACAAACTAATATCGTTAGCATTTTCCTTTTTTTTCTTTTTTTGCAATATAATATTGAAATGACACAAGTCAACTATACAAATTGTTTTTTCAATAAAAGGCTATCTAATATGTACAATATCAAGTCCATTATATATTAGGACTCAAATTATAAAGAGAGTTTTTTTTTTCACCTGAAAACTGAAATGTGTATTTTAAAGTATATCAGAGGCCTAATAATGATTGGTTAAATGCCAAACAAAACAATAATAATAATAATAATAATAATAATAATAATAAAACGTGTTGTTGATATATAAAAGAGTGACATCAGTTATTTAAGTGTGGAAATGCTGGTAAGAAAATACACATGAGTCTTGATGTAGTCAAACAGGTTTCAAAGAGTAAGTACTTCCATGCTTTCAATATTTAAAAGTTTTTATATTTAAAACCCTAAACCTTAAATAACGTTTATAAAACAAAGAATCAAAAATATCAACTTAAAGATCTTATTCCTCGGTCCTTCTATAAACTCTAAAACTTTGCTTAGTGTAAATTAAAAGGTTTTGGACAACATTCCATCCACTCGGGACTACAAGACCTATGTGTGGATTTTCATAGAACCCTAAGTTTTGAAAGAAGCATCAACAGGTCAACTCTTAAAATGTCTTCCGAAATGTCCCAAAACAAATTACTAGAGCAATTTCAAGCATATCATTCAGTAATTACTGTAACACGGCCACAAAAAATTATAGGAAGATATATTTAGAAAGAGAGAAAAAGAATTGGTTCATAAAACAAAGGCACAAATGAGGAAGTCAATCGCCAAATGCTAAGGGGATGGTCTAGTAAATGTATGACTTTACATATTGCAACACAATAGCCCATAATGTTTGACTCAACATATTGCTTCACGAGATTGTGAAGCAGTAAGGGATTGCTATACTTGTGGAAGAGGGGTTAGTTGAGGATTTAAGGGAAAAATAGTATTTTATTATTCATCTAACAGCAAAACACACAGTAAGTAAACAGCAGGACCAAGAAGTTCATTGAAACAAAAGCTAAGGATCTCATAATGTATTTTGAAAATAGGACTAACATGTGTGATGCATGAAAACCCGAGAACTACTAAATTATTTACCCTAATAATAATCTTCATCATTCTAAAACGTTTATTAAATTGACTTACCATGTGAATTTATTAAATGCAACATTTAAAAAAAATACACGTGGACCCAAGAAAACAAAGTAATTTCAAAAAACCTCTTCAAAATCATGCTCTCCTATTCTTCTCACTTGTATTCTGATCTCCACTCCATTCATTGTCGTCCCTTGAGTAAACATGATATCATAAAATATACCCAAATAATGTAACTCAATCAAGGCAGAAATTTCTTAACCACAGATGTTATTGCATTTGGAATCAGAACTTTCTTTAAGGCCAAAAATCATCTAAGTCTCTAGATTTGCTCAAAGAAAGCCAATTAAGTCCCCAAATTTCAATTCTAGGAAATCAAGCCCCCTTCTTTTTAATTTTGTTCACTTGAACCGAGCAATTAACATTGTCAAAGGTGTACAAATTCACACTCCATTATAACTTACAAGTAGGTATGCAATATCGATCACTTTTTGTTAAAAGAAATTTATTATATGTAAATGGAATCCGCTACACTCTTTTCTCTTTTTTCCTTTCTCCCCGCCCCTCTGCTCTCCCTCGCTCTCTCTCTCACAAAAATGAACAAGTTGTGATCTATTCTTTCCAAAACATCAAACATACGAGTCCAATGTTTGCAGTTTTACCATAGGAAAATAAAAAAAAAATCTCCAATTTCTCTTTGCGGAACTCTAACCCTCAAAATGTTAAGGATGAGCTACAAGTTATTGCTATATCAGAAGCAGAAATTCTTCAGATGAGCAACTGGGATCTTTGATCCACCTTATAAGGTTCTTTCCATTTAAAAATCTTTTCTTTCATGAGCAATTGGATTCATGGATTCGGTTCAGTTACAAGGTCAACTTTTGTTTATGTTTAGTCTGTTCAGTTACAAGGCCCACTCACTAACAGCGAAAAATCACTATTAGTTGTAAGGACTTAATTAAATAATCAAGAAGATGAGGGATCCAATTATACAGAGTAGAAGTTTGCGGACTCAATTACTTTCAACCTATGGGGTCTAAACAAGCCTTAGGGATTTTTACTAAACCACCACCAAATTATTTACATGCTAGCTATATATATACAAGGGAATTTTGTATCATTCCTATAAACTACCCTAAGAAATCCTGCTATCGATACCAGATATTAGTTACTTCAAATAATTTACCTCATCATTTGCATCAAAATGAAGGCATCAGGATACTTCTCCTCCTTCTTAAGCATTTCTAAAAGAGTTTCCGTCGCCTACCAAGAGCAAAACAGAAACAAATTAATATCCGGAGTCACTGAGGCTAGTAGAAATAGGATTGATCAGTAATGGAAATGAATATATTAGTAAATATCCAAGATAATACCTGAACATTCCTTAGATCTGCAAAAGCGTGAAAAGCAACATGATATACAGAAAACTGCCTATTCAGAAATCCTCCACGCCTATTAATATATTCAGCAGTTGGCAAATTGTACAATTCCTCTTCAGAAATACTCATCATCATATTTTCAGCATTGTTACTTGTTGATTCAACAGATGACCATCCCTTTGACTGCTCCACAAGCTCGATAATCTTTCAACAAGAAGAGAATATATCAGAAACCATCAAGACTGAACAAAAGAAACTTTATACGACAAAGAGAAAATGTAACATTTACTTTGGTGACTATATCGTCAGATACAGGTTTCTTGTTCATATGAGCAGTTATTAGTCCTGCATAGCAGAACTTGTTCAAACCAGCCCCAGCTGCCGCCATATCACGGACAATTGCATAACTGTGATATTGGAATACGGGTCACATTAAATAATATTGTCAAGTGCATTGATTAATAAGACAAATCCTAGCAACAGAAAACATGAAAAGCTAAACAGCCAAGCACCAAGTCAATAATTGGTCATGGGCATGATACACAAGTTCAGTTAAGGTATGTTGTATATCGGCAAATAATTAGTAATTTGATTATCACCTACTCACAACCATTAGTGAAACAAATATTTCCGATTCAGTAGTTACTAGGTCTGCATGCACCTCACTAAAAAGTTCACCAATGCGAAAAATTTATAATTCAATGCTACAGAGACATTCAGATATCAACATATCTCATGTCAAATATGATCCTCCATTTAGAACCATCAACCATTTTCTAGATAGGAAATAAGCATACTCATCTATAGAAAAAGAATAGCATACACTCGATCTAATAGGCCAGCTGCTGCAAATGCATTAAGTAGGCAGACATAGGTTTGTCCATTTGGCTTCATTTCATATTTCTTCATTTCTTCCAAAATCTTCAATTCAAAGAGAACATAAATAATAAATGTTTCAGCACAAAGACAACAAGCCAAAAACTAACAGAGAACTTCAAAATAAATACATACCTGCACAGCACGGTCAGAATTCTTGCATTTGCCACAGGTTGAGATCAGAAAGTTGTAAAAGTTTACCTATAACAAGAATGTCTATGTAAATCACTTGTCATAAACAATCAAACCATCAGACCAGTTTACTGTCTAGTAGGTCGAATTTTAATCAGACCAAACAAAATTTTCCATTAGCAGACATGGGCGTACTAGTGCTATCCCATGGAAGAAAACTTTAGTGAAAGAAAAGAAATAAAAACAAAAAGTGAAAAGAGAAATATAAACAAGAAATATGGAATAGCAAGTCCATATGAGATCATCAAAATGAATACCACAGCCATATCGATTTATTATTTGAATCTTCACTCCCCAACACTGTAACAGCACTATGCCCTATTGGAGCTGGACTATCTGTTTGATTGGTATATAAGAACCTTATTCAGTAACGACTAAAATCAAGTATTGAATTCAAGTCCAGGTAGTCCTAGCCAGCCCCATCGTGGTTAGCAGCACACGTGCTCCGGGCTCGACAACAGCAGCAACCAAACCAAAAGACAGGAATTCACTTAAAAAATATTGCAATACCGTATCAAGAAAAAACAGATCTTTTAACTACCTCACGAAAACTAAGAATGCAACGAACTGCATTGTCCATTCCTTTGGATTATGCATAAATTTCATTCTCTCACTGAATGAGGTTTATACTCCGTAATCCTAATCTATGTATATAACTGAACCATATTAATCTTTGAAACTCAAAAGAAGCAACATATACAGAATTAGAGTTTAAGGATGAGGAAATTCAGCAAATAGGAAAAGAAGGCATACATCAGGAACCAAACCCATTGTTCTCATCTCATCTTTGAAGTAGAAAGCATCCTGCAAGCGAGCCCCTCTCATGGTTCCTACGATCAAGGAATGAAATGTATCTCGATTAGGCTGCACTCCATCCAACACCATATCGTCGTACGCATCTCTCAGTAGATAAGGCCTATGATCCAAGCCCCAAATAAAAAATTGACTCCCAATACAGAAAGCGAGATTGAAGAAAGATTAAGGGAGAAGGATGGACCTGCGTTTAGCAGTAAGGGAGCCAATAACAGTGTTATACTCTGACACGTTTTGTGCATAATTCCGCTTAGCATACACCTCCTCGGGGGAGGCAGAAAAGTAACGGCAACCCAAATTTCGAAGCAGTGGCCGCCGGTGACCTGAAAATAATCCGTCAGATCATACGATTGATGATAAATAATATAAGAGAAAACAAAAAAGTACCAAAGATAGATTGTATTAGGATCTTCATTGAGGAAGAGAGTGGGGTAGGGTTTAGTCCTCAGTTTCTGAAACTAATAGAAGAGAAAAACCCTTGTCAAGTTCTAAACATCCTACGATGCAGGGTTTAAGCGGGGCGGGATTCCACTTTCGTTCGGTAAGTTCCGTGCTCGGCCCGTTTATCAATGCGGTGACAAATTTAAGCGTTAAATTAATTTTCAATTTTATAAAAATATCTTATAAAATTTTAATTTTTATCATCAAACTCATCCAAATATGTATTAAATTATAAATATAAAATTTTCAAAACTTAATTTTCAAATACATCCAAATATGTATTAAATTATAAATATAAAATTCTCAAAACTTAATTTTCAAATACAGTAACATATAATTAATAATTATTCACGAGAGATATTAGTTTTCTTCTTTACTTTAGTTTATAAAATTGTAAATTATAAATAATAATAATGTAATGTAATAATATTAATAATAAAGAAATATAAATGAGAAATTGTCGGGAATTTGGGTGTTTAACCGGAGAATTTACCTGAAATTCCTGCGGGTTTTAAACGAGGATGAGGATAGGGATCCGCGGGACGGGTAGAGCTATTACCATCTTTGTCTCAAATTAATAAACAAGGACAAAGTCGTCTCCATTCCCATCCTGTGAAAATCTTAATCGGAGATTTTCTGTCTCTATCTGAATGGGCCTCTACCATGGATAGATCCTCACCACCTCATTGACAACCCTACTAGGATAACATGCTTTCAGTTTGAGTTCAACTCGCCAAAACACACTGCTTTTGGACAACAAGTGTTGTTCGACTATTGGCTTTGGGCTCCGTCACCATGGATACGTTCATTTTATTATTCATAACCATAAAAATTTAGTTTAGTTATTTAATTATTTGGATTTAGTTTGATTTGATTTTAAACAAGTTTGTTAGTAAGTTTTGGGTCCGATTTCACTTAAAAATTTTGGTTACACCGAAGTACAACAATTAAATATATAATTTTATATGTTATTTTTTACAATTTTACATATTTATCTATTTTATTCAACATTTTTTTAATGAAATAGTAGATTTTATATATTTCAAAATATGTAGTACACGAAGAATGATACATTGGTAATAAATATCAAATAATCAAACACTCTATCATACAATAATAGAAATAAAACAATCTAATCCTATTGGGAGATAAAAAAAAACTTGCTACAAAAGTAAGAGAAACATATAGAATGAAAAAAAAAAAACATTGTAACCAGTATTTTGCTAAACTCCACCAAACGTAATCGAAGATCCACAGCCATAGAAACTCTGGTGTACTGCATAACACTAAGCACTTTTGCAAATCTGGAGAGATATTGCTTAAAAAAGATAGATCTTGGTACCTACGATGTAAAGATTGCAATGTATCTTTGACTAAAAGAAAATAACGACCAATTCAGTAGAAAAAAAAAATATCGAAATTGTGTTGTATAGTAGCAGAGATACAGTTGATGATGGTGATTTTATAGCTGAAGTTGAAGAAAATGCTGGATGTAGATCATTTCACACAAAATAAAGCAAAAAAGCACTAATAGAGCAAAGAAAATAAACGGATGGGTGCCTTTGAAAAACTCACAAAAAGAAAGAAAAGCAACGGGGCGGCTAAGGTTTCAAAGAGAGCTAATCGGTTTTTTTTTTCAATTTTGATAATATTTATTTTATTCAACATTAATATATTAAGATTTTGTCTTCTTTTATATTTGTTTTATATTTTTTATTAAACATAAAATTAATTTTCTTAACTCAATAAGATCACAAACTCACTAAAAAAAAGGTGGTGTTGGAGAAAAAGCAGTTTCATGTATGGATGTAAGCGCCGGAAATTTCCAACCTGAAAAAAAAAAAGAGACTTGAGTCATATGACTATAATTACAGTCGTACGACTGTAGATTCGTAACAGGTACAGCAGCCCATACCGCGAAGAAGAAAAAGGAGGCGGATTATGAGGGCATTTAATGCCTTCTGGGACCAGAAAAAAGAAGGGATTAGATATAAAAAGGAGAAGAAAGATAGAAAATGGGGGGATTGAAGAGAGAAATTGAAGAGAAGAGAAGAAAAAAGGAGAGAAGAAAAATCCAACCAAAGCATCATCTTCTTCTCCTCTTTTTCTTTGAATTCTGGTGTTGTAAAGCTTAAAACCGGATAAGAATCATAGGTTAAAAACTTGGTACACAAAACATAATCAATTCCAGCCCCTAAACTCACTCAAATCCGTAACACTTGAAGATTTTTGGACTTATTTTGCAACGTTGACATATAAGGGAAAAGAAGCAATTCGGAACCAATTTAAGGTGTTTTCAACGATCAAATCGATGGTGGATCTGTGCAACAAGGGTAACTATACTTAAATCCTTTGTTTTGCTTTGCTTTGCTTTTTAGGTGTTTTGGTTCATCTTCGTACATAAAATCATTTTTTTCTGCTTTGCTGTTTCTGGGTAGTAAGAACATTCGTACAACTGTTCTTGTGGCTATGAAAGGTCGCACGACTGTAATTACAGTCGTGCTACCGCAGCTACAATCGTACGACTGTATTCAAACTCCCACTTTTATTTCCTTTCATTAAAATAATTTTGGTGATTTTCTGCAAATGGATGAATTACAGTCCCACGACCGTAGTTACAGTCGTGCGACTGTGGCTATAGTCGCACGGCTGTAATTACAGCGGGCGACTGTAATTTTCGTCCAGAAATATAAAATCCATAAAAACCAATAAAAATCATAAAAATTCGGAAAAATCGGGAAATCATCAAAAATAAATTTATCCCATGCATTCACGACCTTAGATTTAATTTTTGAAGTTATTGCACTTAGAACAGAACAATGACGGAGATTCAAATCTCCCAAAATCCAACCCACCTCACATGCTAAATGAAATTAAACCGGAAAAAGAAAATATTTTCAAAAATGTATTTCTCATAAAAATCTACAGGGTGTGTTCAAAATTGTTTTCCAGGTCTAGTCGGACCAATTGGCCGAGTTGATCCGGCTTCCCCCTAATGGTATGTCCCGAATTCCATAAAATCTTATTCTGTCTTGTTTAAGTCCTATGTGTGTTTATAATTAAATTATGCTAACCATCTGTTTTGCAGCTTTTTATTTTTATTTCTTATGTAATTTATAGATTATCTTGTATTATAGGCAATTGTAAATTTTCTAGATCCTCGTGTATATTAGGCGCTTGTAATGTGAGAACGAGAGTTTTTCTTTTTATTCTATCTGGTTGTATAAGTGACCTATATTTTTATTCTTATGAACTGTCTGGATGTATAATTTATTTATACCGCAATTTATTCCAATTTTTTTCGTACGAGCATGAGTTAAGTAAATACAAAACAAATTCGGATAGGAAAAGATAATAAAGCAAACAAAATATGGTAATATAAACTATAAAGTGAATGCAAGCTAGAGGTTGAATAGGTAAGTTGCCCAGACCTTAAATCTCTGTATTAGGTACGGTAGTCTACCATCGGTAGGGAGCTGTACCGGAGTTTCCCGGATGAGCTGATCCGGGTGGTGACTCTGTCACTGATCTTGAAATTTAGGTTTCGAGGTCTTTAAGTCAATTAAATGGGAAAGGGTTTTCTATAAAAATAGATTTCCAAAATAAAATCAATGGTTTCTAAAACAAGATAATCAAAATCCCGCTTTCCAAAAACCCCAATACACATTTTCCAAATTTCTTTTTCCCCAGTTCGCTTCGCGGCGTTCCATTCTGCTTTCAGGTCGTCCGCTCACAATGAACTCTCTCATTCGCAGACAAAAATAAACCTAATATTAAATAAAACAGAATACATATAGATGAATAATTAACTGAATGAATAAGTAATGAGATCATTCATAAAATATTAGTATCAAACTCCAATAAAATTGAATTTAAGTCTTAAAGACTTGATTCAACTAAATATTTCACAGAAACTAATAGTTTAATGATTAGAAGTCATACCAACAAGTCAACATTTGACCTACAGTCGGACAGTGATACTCAGAATTATCTTCAACCTGCAACCATAAATCTACCATGTATAACTCAACATGCTCCGATTTTACCAACGCTCTCAGGACTATGATCTCGTACATTAAAATTAATCATTGCAGATCGTGATAGTTTCCATTGCCACCAATAGTAGAAACAAACAAAGAAAACCCATAAAGAACATTAGTAATTCTAATAAAACCACTTATGAAGAATACAGTAAAACTGTCATAGAAAACCAATAAACTCTAGCAAATTTCAAAGAAAACCAATTGCGTACTCCAAACACGTAAGAAACTCTAACAAAATCTAGAGACAACTCTATAAACAAAACATTTATTTTATTTTTGTCATATGTTTGTTTAATTTTTATATTTATTTATATGTTGTAATCAACTTTGGCTATTAACCGATTACTAATTAAACTAAAGCGAAAAATTTCAATTCAAATATAATTGACTATTTCACAATTTCAAATCAGTTTCAAAAGTATAAAAGTTCCATTTAGTTTAATCGAAAGTTTGGTTCGACTCAGTAATCAGACCGATTGATGGTTACCCTTAGTATACATTGAGAACCCACATGATTATGAAAAGGTTAGCATTATATGTTGATTTTTATTATCCTAAACCGAATTGGTTTGGAACCTTGAATAATTATAACTAGGGATGTAAATGGGGCAGGGCGGGGCAATCCCATCCCTGTTCCCCAGCTAGACGGAGATCCCTGTCCTCATCCCATTTAGTAAATGGGGACAATCTTAATCTTCGTCCCCTATCCCGTAGGGGAACTTATTCCCCGCGAGGATCCCCATCCCCGTTAAGGCAATTTTTTAAAAGAAATTTAAGTAAAGTTCAATTTTTATAAGAATAAGTAAAAAAAAAAGTGCATTAAATAAACCATAAAGCCTTTTCAAGTTATTACATCTCAATTCTCATATAAAATTCAATTTTTTACATATATATATATATATATATATAACAAAATAAATAATTAAAAAGGGGATTTTAACGAGGATCCCCACAAGGACTAAATGGGGACGGGGATGGACCCGCGGGCCTGGGAGAGGTAATCCCATTCCTGTTTAGCATTCCGGGACAAATTTGTCCTGGTCCCAATCCCGCGGGGATCCTAAACGGGTAATCCTCGTCCACGTTCGGCGGGACAGACCCTCGCATCCTCGTTGACAACTCTAACTATAACATCAACGTCCATAAGATATGTATATGTTGATAGAAAATGATGTTATAAATTTTAACCCTAATACATCTGATACCCCCTGAACTTGGCTTCAAAAGCCAAAAGGCACCATGAACTTCGAGAACGTTCAATTTACTCCCTAAACTTGGTTCAACGATCCAATTTGCCTCCAAAATCTGACGTGGCAGAGAGATAATTTAAAAAAGTTAATTGTTTTTTCTCTTTACCACGTCAGATTCAAGGGGCCAAATGGATCGGTTTTGCTAATATCAATGGAGTAAATTGGACATTTTCAAAGTTCGGGATACCATTTGATATTTGGAGCCAAGTTCAAAGGAGAATTGATGTATCTGATCTAAATTTTATGAGAAATAACGTCAATTTTACCAGTAAAATATATAACATGCACTAAGTTTTGATAGAAAAATATAATAACGAATAAAAGGATGTAATATTGTAATAGAGATAAAATGTATAGAAGGATGTCGCATTGTAATAGGGATAAAATGTATAGAGATATAAATTGGAGATATAAAATAACTAAGACAGTTTTTGATGAAATTTGAAGGGTGCTATAATTGTTTACCTTTTAGTAACTTCAACTTTGTTGTTAAACTAAATTGAGAACCCAATTAAATTATGGATCCCTTCATTTAATATACAATTATTTAATTAGAAGTCAAAATTGATTGATTTCAATTATTATAAATTCGGGTTGATAAGGGTTGACTTAATCAATTAGCTTGTGATTATGTGAATGAGCTTTAGTCTGGGTCAGCCCCTAGTCCCACCCCTCCTTTCAACACATATTAATTAATAAATTATAAGAAAAATAAATTAGGAAAATCATAAGTGTATATGTATTGTTGGTTTATATAGAACTTTTAGATTATAATAACAGAAATATATTTCTTTCTTGCTTTTTTTTTCTTCTTTTTGATAAAGCAGAAATATATTTTAAACGGATGAAATAACTCTGATATTATATGTTAACTATGGACATAACTGAAGGAGCCAACTTCATAATAGATTCTGTTCATATAAAATAAAATAAATAAAGCAAAATTGCTGAATATAAAAAATGAAGAAGAATTTGGAAGAGGTGCCAAGAGTCACCATCATTTCGTTTTTGACTCTAACCTAACCTCCAACTAACTTCTCACATGAGTCATTACTTATTTATTAATTAATACCATATATATATAGAGAGAGAGAGTGCAAGTGTTCCATTTGTTGTCTCATTAATTCATGCAAGGCAGAGAGGCTTTGCCTCTCAATCCAAATCCGCTTGAAAACGAAATACCCTTTTTTTTGTTTCCTTCAATTTAAATAATGCAATGAAATATTAAAATTACACCAAAATCTTATTTTATTTAATTTAGCTATTTTATGAAACCAACTTGTATGAAATTGGGGATAAAAAAAAAAAAAAAAAATTAATAAGTCACTAGTCTGAGTACTTAAGAGCATTTGCCGAAGAATTTTGCCCTGCTCCTTTCTAAGCTCTAATTCGATAATTCAATTGTAAACTAGAATCTAAATAAGTCATTCTTTTACTTTACTTTTTTTTAACAACAAAAAATTAAAAATACTTGTTTCTTCTACTTTGCAAATTAATCACATAATTCATGAAATATATAACTATAATTAAAAAAAAAAAAAAAAAAAACTCTTACTACTTAGGACCAGTTTGGGATTACTGTTAGCAAAAGTGCTATCAGGAAAATGTAGATTTTATTGCTTTTTTAAAAGTAGTTTTAAGTGTTTTTCAAGTGCTTTCTTGAATTCTATATGACTTTTAACAATTGTGTATTTGAGACTGCTTTCGGGGTTGTAGAAAGCAATTCCAAACTAGCCCTTAGTACATCAACTTAGAAACATGATTAGACTTTATTCAATAAAAGAAGAGAAAAAAAGCGGAAAACAGTTCCAAACTGGTCCTTAGTACATCAACTCAGAAACATGATTAGACTTTATTCAATAAAAGAAGAAAAAAAGGATTACTATACACAATTGATTAATGAGTTTTTGGTAAAGAGTAATCAGGAAAGGTAGCAGCATGGTATGATTTGTGGAGAGACTTGATAGAAGTAGGATTAACCTGCAGAAACAGATAATTACCAGCAAACAGATCACCAAAATGAGCCTGACTTTCTCTCAATCTCTTCAACACTTCACCATAAATAGCTTTCACTTTCCTCTTAAAATACCTTCTCAAGCTTGGAATCTTGACCTTAAATCTCTTCCTTGGACGATTCCTCCTAAATTTCTGCCAACTTCGTGATTGTAATTTCAGTTTAACTCTCTCTTTATCATCTTCATAATCACCAAAATCATCTTCATGTTTTAATCTTTGATAAGCAAACATGGAAGAAGAAGAAGAAGAAGAGGCAGACATGAGACCCAAGTGGTTGATTTAATTCGATGGATATGTGATTTATAACTAACTGAAATTGAGGTTGAGATTAAGAAATTGGTTGAAGTGTATTAAATGCAGAAGTTAATTCGGGTTTAATTGAGTGGTGGCATTATAATGATGCCAAAATTGCCTTTAATTTTTACAGCTCATATATATTAGTTTTTCAATAATGGCAGCTAACTTTGTACACTTTAAGGTGGTGGAACTAAGCTTGTCATTTTAACCTAGTCTTTGTCAAAATTCCCCATTATGCCTGCCGTTACATCCCCACAGGGAAACTTCTTGAGAGCAGAGTTAATTAAAAATTATGCCCATATCTAAGCTTCAGGGTCTTTCTTTTTAGCTGATATCACAGTCACGAATGGGGCTGACACTGAAATTTATACTAACTGGTAATATATCATTGTCAATTTTATGCATAAACGGACCTGCTTTCTGATTTCAAGCAATGCTTAAAGGACGAGGGATAATATTTTTCATTCTTTGAATACGTTAATTTGAACATAAACCTCGCTATTTAAGAATAATAAACAAATTCTGTCAGTATCAGTCAATAGAAAAATGTTGCCAGTATTAACAAATTGTTGATCCACACATCAAGGGCTAAGGCATGCGCTAATGTTGTATACAAAACATGTTCTGCTCAATTTCATTTACAAGGGCCAGCAACTTAAAGATCAAACAGTCAGTGAAAGGAAAAAAAAAAAACAATTCAGTTGTGTCCGTGATTTTCATTTGCATCCTGTACTAGTCAGATTGGGTTATAATCAAGGTCAAATTTGAAACAGCATCCATGAAGTAATAAGAAGAACAAATCCAATAAGAATGTACAGAGGCTCTAAATTTCAATTTCCTTGAATCTATATCATACATTGAAGCTGAAATGGCCAGCCCTCATATTTTCAATATTTAGCAATGAATAATTAAAGAATCACAATGAATAAAAGGAGTTTATTCAGCGAGTCGAGTTGCTGCTTCATTAGTAGAGCTTTATCCTAATTTGAATCGAGCTTCTACAGATCGGACATAGCTGAAGGCTTTCTCCACATTCGCAGCATGTCTGGTTTCAAAATGGAAATTTGCATCAATATCTTGAAATCTGCTACAAATTTTATAATCAAATCTTTACAATATGCAACAGAATTTACCTGATGCCCACAACCAAAGGCCATATTTTTCGGATCAGTGAGGCAAATCGGACAAACCTGTACAATAAACAATGCGGTCTTTATACACTCAAAACCAGTAAAGTTGCATCTCTCAAATGCTACATGATTTTATTAAGCTTTGTTTAGTAAAGTATATCCAACTGCCAAAGCAACTCACCTGATTATCATTTGTCGAACTTGGAGCAGATGGAGCTGAGCTGGCAGGTGGATTGTCAACTGGATATGAAGGAACACTTGGCTTAAAACTGCTCAAATGGGAAGGTTTAGAATTGCTCAAAGGTGCTGCACCACCGTATAGAGGTGGAGGGAGGGCAACCCTCTCAGGTACATTTCCCTTCCGTCGACTAGAAATGAAAAAAAAAAAAACAATGCATCAATTGAGATTTTAAGAGATGGAATCCTTGAGAAGTGGAACACATGATGAAGAGTTTATTACCCTAGTATATTAAGCTCTATGGTTGCCTTGTACTGTGATGGAATTTCCATTAGAGCAGCGAGAGCAAATTCCGTCTCCTTCCGGGATACATCAACATTCTTTGACATGATTTCTGTAAAATTCACAAACTAGAGAAAGAAATTGCGAAAAAAGGTCTCGTCAATGAAAATTTTTCTAAGAAAGTAACAAGGAAATTCATATCGATACATACACATGAAAACACTCACCTGGAAATTATCGAACTCTCGAGCAGGGATGTTATCATCAAACTCCCTCATCGTGTCCCAAGGTCCATCTCCAACCCCAACTAACACAATTGATAAAGGAAGCTTGCTGGAACAAATGAAAGTTATTATTAAATAACAGTAGAGAGAACTGGGGGAGGATATATATATATATTTTTTTCAATCTTTATTTGGTTCCTAGGTAGTTTTGGTCAGCAGATTTTAATTTTACCTTGCTTGAACAATGGCATCAACTGTCTTCTGCTCCTGCGGACTTAGCTGGCCACGGTCAAAATCAACACTCCTAGTAACCTGAGAGAGACACAAAGAATGATTAAATCATTGGAAAAAGACCACAACTGTAAAAAAACATTTCCTGCATCACCTCTCAAAAAAACAAAAACATTCCTAGAATGACACCATGTTCTCAACACTAACTATTATTCCTTTCATAATCAATCCAATTTTCAGTTTTGCAGTCCATTAGTGCCATCATACATTCTCTCAATGAAAGATTATATAAATAGCAAAGGAATTTTACCTGCCCATCAGCAATTATCAATAGCACATGGTATTGACCACCACTTTGCTCAACAATGGTTGATGCCATTTCAATAACAGGCGCAAAAGAAGTTGGTCCTATTACAAAAATGCTAAACACATGAGCTAAAAGGCCATTAAAAGCACTAATTACTGCTTCAGCATGATAAATGGACCATAAAGTGCTGTGACAAACCTGCAAGACGTAGATTGGGCACAATTTCTCTGTAACGACTCAAGACTTCCTCAAAACCATTACAAAATCTCCCATCTGAGTAAAAGCTAAAGACATCCTGATCATGTGTTGATGCTGTCAACAAAAAGTTCAAACTTGTTAGACAAAATGTTATTAATTAAACTCTTGCAAACAAATCAATTTATCTCAACATACCATCTCCAAATCCAAAACAAGGAATCATGTTATCCTCATCAAAGGCAGCTAAAGTTTTCCCAATAATTGATATGGCTTGTTCATAGGGATTTAAACGATCTCCGATATGATGCAAACTCCGTCTATTAAATGACTTTGCACCTGTTCATCGGACACATTAAAAAGATATTCCAAAATGCCTCATAAAAAGAGCTATAAACAAGAAAAGCGAAGTTTAACCTGTCCAGTCATTACTCTTCGTGAAATCAATACCAACAATAAGATTTGAGGACTCTAGGCCAGCACGTGCAAGAGCCTCTGTGACCTACAAAGAGGCAAATGATTCAGATTTATATATATTAAAAAAAAATCGATGTCGAATCACGCACAATAAATCCTAAAGCATCACCAATATAATGTTAAGAAATCTGCAATGGATGACCAACAAACAAAGATGAAAATATAGATAAAAACATGACGTTGAACACATAATTTGCATAAACACATATTTCAGGCTTAAAACCAAAATAATACCCAGGATGTAACTAGCATCATCTGAAAGAAATAGGACCAACATCACTTAGGGTACTCTCTCTCCCCAAATTAATTAGAACTGCCATAAAAACATATGAACTAGGCTAATCTTAGTGACCATAAAACTAGTTCTATATTGATACGTGACCATAATAATCTGAAACATCAATCTATCAAGCTAAGGAATGGAATCCTCCTTCATAGTACATGAATCTAATTCTCAATAGTTGTCTTAGCAGCCAAAATTATATTCGGTGACCATATTTTTCCCACCCTCTCAGAGGCTGAAAATTGATAAGGGCTAGTATGTTATGTCTAGCATCCTAGATATTATCAGAAAACAATAGTATTAGGCCATTATAACCTCATTAGTTACTTGCATCTTATTTCTGACAAAAGACAGAACCACGCAGAACTGCAAGACTACGTAATTTACCTGGTCTAAAGATTTGTAATCGTCCGCAATTCTTGAGTACCTTCTATCAAGCTGTCTTCCATCACTTCTGTGGTTCTGGAAAGAGGAATACTGTTGGATTCTTTCAGTGCTTTGATCCTGAGAGAAGGGATTGTGCTGTTGTGACCCAAATGATTGCTGAGGTGCATAGTTGTAATTGTAACTTTCTTGAGTGCCGTATGACGGATGAAAAAAATCGTTTTGTGACTCCCATGAATTTGAATTCGAACGAACAGAAGAAGTCGACCTCCAACTTCCCTCTCTCGAAATTTTGGCCCCCATCAACTCAATAATATCTACAGAAACTTGCCAGTTATATTTCTTCCCTGAGAGAATTTCAAACCGTTTGCCGGAAGAAAAACAAAACACTAAGTCAAGAGGAGACAAATAAACTTCCTTCGTACCACAAAGCCTGAACAAATCAACTAATGCCAATTAAGAAGAAGCACTGTACACCAAAAGAGTTCCAAATTCAAAGACACAACTTAGGAGAATATATTATTCTAATCTAAACTGAGAAGATAAAAGGGACCGAATGCCAAATGCTAATAAAAAAATTCAACTTGGAGAGGGAGATAATGATTACTCCAGAAAAGAAGAGAAACCGCAAAGTTGGTTTGTAGCCCCCAAAAGAAGACTGACAGACGGCTGGGTAAAGGACTAGGTCACGTAACCTATTATGACTCTTCTTTCTCCACCGCTTCATAAACCAACCTTCTTAGCTAAGTTTTCATTTCCTTCCAAAATACCACTATTAAAATGATGCAGAGTTATTAATGCGTAAAAAAAAACAAGAAGTTTGGCTGAGAAGTTATATGGCCAAAGGGCTGCTTCTTGAATGAATCAACGCAGAGAAAAACATGTATAACTTTAGTAATACAGACTATAGACTACTAATATAATGAGAAATTACAAATCTTATGGTCGCAGACATGTAAAATGAGAAACAAAAAGAATAAAGAAAATTCAAAGTCAAATGTCAAATGTCAAAAAACTTCTTCTCTAAATCTCAACCGACATAGAAATGTCCAGGAATGCTCACGGACAAAACTGAAACATTTCAGGGCTTAAGACTAAGCAATAAATAGAGGGAGACGGAGAAATCAGAGAGAGAATAAAGTGAGAATTGGTCGAGATCTAGACAAGCTGAGAGAAAGAGTAGAAGATGCAATAAATAGAAATAATGGAGTAAGAAAATCCATTACCAAGAGTCGAAGGAAGAGAAAAGGCCAGGCAACATCGTCTTCACTGAAAATAGAAACAAGAAGCAGCAGAAACAAGAAAGAATCTTGAAATGGATCTGATGCTGTTTCTTTTTGAAAATGAAGGAGGGCGAACAAAAAGGGGAAAGGCTTTTCTGCAATTAGGGCAATAAATATAATGGATAGAACTGTACAAGGAAAGGATGGAAGTTTCGTGCGAGAGAGAGAGGGAGGTGTTTGGTGGTGCAATGCAAATACAAATGTCAGTTACTTACATTACCGTTACAGATTTACAGATGAGAAGGATACACAAGCAGATCTCTCTTTCTCTTCCGATCACGAATTATCCATATTAAATAACAAAAATAAAAATATATATATATATATTTTCCTTAAATAAATACTTCTCAAATTCTCAATAATTTCATCTAAAATCCAGTCTTCATTTTTTATAATTATTTAAAAATGAGAGTATAATATTTTCAGAAGAAATGCTAAATCAATGATGAAAAAGTTTACTTTTTAAAAAACAGGGAGGGGGAAGTGGAATGATGGCATCACATGGGCATGGGATGGCAGTTTGGCACTATCGCTGAATGGATGACGATGGATATCTTTCTCAATACCTCTGTACCTTTTCACTGCATGACTTAATTTATTTATAGGAACGTATTTAATTAAAACTCTTATATATTCTTAAAGACATTTAAAATTTTGTGGCATTTAATTAAAATTTTTGAGAAGTATTTAAAAGTTACTAAATATTCAACTAACAGGAGTGTATTGGATTAAGACTTTTAATGACTTTTATATACTTTTAAAATCCAGAGGTATTCAATTAAGACTTTTTAAGAGTCTTTAAAAGTCATCAGGTATTCAATGATGACTTTTTAAGAGTCTGTAAAAATCACCAGGTATTCAATTATGACTTTTTAAGAGTCTTTAAAAATCATCCTATATTCAAAAAGTCATTGACAATTAATAAAAATGACTTTTATAGACTTTTTTTATAAAATATAACACAAAATCTTAAAAAAAAAAGTCTTGCATCTGTGAGGCAGACTTTTTATGTTATAATTTGTTGCCAGCCCTTTCTTTATTCATAGTTCATCGTGAAATCAGTTTTCACCAGCCCTTTCTTTATTCATAGTTCCCGCCCTTTCTGTCTCTTCCGTCTCTGCGTGATTCTTCTCTCTTTCTCCGTTGGATCGATCGTGCTTTCGAAAAAGCTTATTCCGCTAAGTATTCCAGTCGAAGCAAGACCGTCGAATTTTCTAGGTGAAATCCCTAATCCCTCATCTGATCGATTTGAGTTTGGGAGTTAATTTATTAGTGATTGATTCGTTCTTCTCGGTCTATCTATCTCTAAATTGAGTGTAACTGGATTACATATATGATGAATCTGTATGTGATTTTTATTTTTATTTTAATTTGGGATTTTAGGAAATTCCATGTTTCGATTCTTTGGGGATAGCAGATAATTACTTTTTGATGCTTTTAGCAGTCATCAAATTAATTTCTTAAGACATCGAACATTAATTATAGATGTTCTGGATTTAGTGAGCTTACTGTAAAATGTATAGTGTGCTTACTGTAAAATGTTTGAAATGGTATAGTACCATTGAGTTATGGATTTACTGTAAAATGTTCTGATTACTGATCATTGATTATAGATAAATGCCTTTTGTTCTTGAAAATACTTTACAGAAGCTCATTCTCCATCTTATCTCTTCATAGATAAATGCCTGTTGGTAGTGCTTTTAGTTTTTCAGAAGTACATGGCTGCAGTGCTTTTGAAGTTCTGAAAGAAGTTGTGTTTGAAGCTTATTCTCCATCTTATCTGCACCTCTGTTTTTGTTTTTGAATTTAGACTTTGGTTAGTGAAAGAAGTTCTTGCACACTTGATTTGCTGCATGTTCTAAGCTAAAAGAAGTTGTGTTTGAAGCTCATTGGTTTCATTTGCAGATTTGTCTTTGTGGAACTATCAGAAATTTGTAAATGCTGGTTTGAAGAGTATAGCTGCTAGAGTTATTGAGAAGGCAAAGGAAATCTGCAGCAATAAATTGGTAATCCTTCTCTGTAATAATTTATCATGTTAGTTATATTATATATAAATCTCTGTCATCCATGAACGAAATGAACCGATTGGAAGCCTTGGTTGCTTGGTCACTTTCCTGCTAATTTTGCAATAAAAACAGGCCATTTGAGAATTTAAAAGAAAAATTCTTTGGTAGTTTTTTGGATATGAGTTTATCCACTCTCATTTAATCGTTGTTGATGCTTATGGTGTTAATGGCATAAAATTTTGCACAT
Organism: Euphorbia tirucalli; assembly: GCA_039660915.1. Classification (NCBI taxonomy): domain Eukaryota; kingdom Viridiplantae; phylum Streptophyta; class Magnoliopsida; order Malpighiales; family Euphorbiaceae; genus Euphorbia; species Euphorbia tirucalli. The sequence goes on from CM077638.1 coordinate 12,023,378, forward strand.
GTCATATGTTGTTTGCTTCTAGGCTTGTGCCTCTCTATATATAGATTTCTTTGAGTACAGTTAAGAAGGCAACCAAAATATACCCATTGATCCAACATTTGATTCTCTGCATTCAGAGATCCACTGAAGAATATATTGAGACATTTAAGCAAAATAAGGTAGCATCAAGAGAACCTCAAGCCAAAAACATAGGGAAGTTTCACACAGTATGCACTGTCCAATTAAGGAATTATCCAGTGCATCGAGTAGAAGTCCTAGCATGAGTCTTGTGTGCCATACCTCATCTGGTTTCTTAGCAGCAAGCAATGCATTGGTGAGGCCACGTAGAACTTCAAAATTGACATTTTTGGCCTCCTATCATATAATTTCAATCAGTAGTGAATACAGTATAACCAACACATATTAACCTCAGAAAGACTTAGATCAGTTGTCATTAAGTTGCTGCATTCCAATATGGCGCATAGGCTTTCGTAATAAGCAGTTCTGCTAAGTGGCTAAGCCTCGACTTTGTTAGGAATTAATGAGTTCCATTAGGTGGTATTATCAGTTTACATTATAAGCTTTATTCTTCTTTTTGTGTGTATGTCTGTGTTACAGTTTATGTTATGAGTTTGAAGGGCTAGTAGTACGGAATTTTATTATCTTGTAATTGAAACTCAAAATGTAATCAATGAGGTAGATCATGCTTTCCTCAGCCCACTTACCAGTGCACAATCTGTATGCAAACGGAATAGTTGAAGTGCATAATTATGAACATTATACAATCTATATTCTGGTTAGATCTTCACATAATTAGATACAAGAATCAAAAATATGTCTAGTATCCTAATTCAGGTATGTATGGTATCAATTATCTAAAAACAGCTATCGATATCAGATAAAATGTCACAAGGATTAAATACTAACCACTGAAGAGATCCTGTATGCAGCGGCACTCCCCTCATAGTCTTTGAGTTCATATTTAACTTCTCCAAGCAAAAGGAAAACATCAGGATCAGTAGGTTTCGCCTGAAATTTCAATCTAATGAATCAGTTAAGTTACTAAAGTACAAGAATTCAGAGAAAAAACGAGACATATGTAACACATCGCACATTGGATACTGTAAACCTTTGCTAGATCTTGAAGCAGAGAGGCAGCTCGAGTATAATCTCCAATTCTGCCAAGGTTATTGCAGCTCCCTGAAAGAAATCTCAACTGAATTGAAATTACTGTGTACTTAAGAAGAATACAAGGCTTATACGAAACAGTCTTTCTGGTGAGTAACTAAAGATACTTTTAATAAAAGGAACACTGTTCAGCATACATGAAACACCAAGAACTCTGTAACTTACTTCAAGTGCAACAGGATCTTTGGGAGAGACACCAAGAGTTGCCTCGTATTGTTTCAACTGTGTCTGCCATATGCAAATGAAACCAATGAGCTAGAAGTTTCATTAATGTTCTTTTTGTTTTGCTTGAAATCCGATTAATTAGTAGGGGCAAGAATAAATATATAGTGCATTTGTTTGTTCTTTTTTTTCATAAATTATGTTCTATATATTTGTAAATTATTATTTGCTTTTTAAATTAAAGTTAAATTAGTTAATTACGGTAATGTGGCTTGAAAGGTATAGATTTATATCACGTGAACTTTTTTTTTTCTGTAAACTGCAATCTACATCTATGAAGTGTAGATTTCTTAATAGAAATGAGCTCTAATGTCTAAACTGTGATGGAGTTGAGCTAGTAATTTCATCTAGCTTAAGCAATTTTATAGCAAAGAAGTTTTAGACACAAGCCGATTTGCCCAAGACTTTGGTTTGTACAAGCAATCAAAACTTTCCCTTAACGTCCTGCATCACATGTTAAATGCTATGAAGCTTTTATGTGAGAGAATGTGCCTATAAAAATGAAAGACTATTTGACCAGCTACGCTCTATAGCGAGTTAGTTTTGGAAGGTAATGATACGGAATATTGGCAAAATTAGTGTAGCAGAGATGTGTTTGTTTGGATAGATAAGTGAACATGCAAGGATGGATAAAACTAAAAAATGATTGTATTAGAGGGAAGCAATGTGTGAAACTATTAACGATAAAATAACAGAGGGCTGTTTAAGGTGGTATGGATATGTTCAATGGTGCCCTTCATATTTGGGGGAATAAGAGTAACTACAGCCAAGAAGGAAAGCAGATGAAAAACAACCTGGATAAGAAATATAAAAAATAATCTGGAAGTTCTTGATTTCTTAGAGGATCACATTATTGGACTGATCGGTAAAAAATGATTCATATAGCTGAACCCATGTTGGTTTAGTATCCTGCATAAAAAATAATTAATTTGGATCCTGCAGTTTGGTAAAACCAATTAATTAACTTGTGGTGTATCTTTGTTTTGGTAAAACCATGTAGTTTCACATGCTGAAAATTAACTTGTGGTTTTAATTATGAATTATTTATGTGGTGTATTATCATTGCACACATGGAGATTATTATTATTTTCTAGTAAGTCTATAAAAGTCTTTAAAAGTCTATAAAACTCTGTGAAATAAACTTTTTAAAAGTCATCAATACTTTTAAAAATTCTCTGCAAGATATTAAAAATCACTGAAAGTCATTAAAGTCTATAAAAGTCATTCACTCAAAAAAAGTCTATAAAAGCCATTCACTTAAAAAAAGTCTATAAAAGTCTTAATCGAATACCACCCCCTAAGATTTTTTAAGAGTTTTTAAAAATCATCAGGTATTCAATTACGACTTTTATAGAATCTATAAAGTAATCTTGTATTCAAAAGGTTATTAATAATTGATGACAGTAACTTGTATATACTTTTTTACAATTTTTTAACTCAAAACACAATTAAAAAACCCATACATATTGATAAGAGACTTTTTATTTTGATAGAAGACTTTTTATTTTCACTTTCAATCATGATTTTTCATAACCCTCCCTACTTCACTGCTTCTCTCTGCTCTCCCACTCTTCCTCTACCTCCTCTTTCTCCTCCATCCTATCGCTGCCAGAAACCTCCACTCAGTCTCCTTTTCCCATCGATGATTGGCTGCTCTCCTCTCGCCGCCACTCTGTTTCACTGCTCATCCTTTCCAAGCCGCCTACCATTTTTTTAACGAGGTATTTATCTAGTCTCTTCCTCCATTCTTTGCTTTTTTTGTTGAATCTCCTTGAAATTGATCAACCGCAAGCAAATCAACCCTTAAGTCTGGCCTAAATATTTTTTTATGGTAAAATTTATCGGTTTGAGATGGAATTCAAATAAGTATGCGTTTTGAGATGATTTTGATTGTTTGGGCTGGTTCTATACTTTGTTTAGATAGATGACCTTTATAATTTATGCTTCAGTAGTCTACTATTTTGAATGTGATATTTTCTTGGTGAACTTCTGTAAATTATATTCGATACTTCATTACTCAGGTATGCGGGTATTCCATATTTAAAATTGTTTATAATTAAATGCAAAATTTTCTTAGAAAAGAGTGTTAATCAATTGATTTTTCAATTGAAATAAATGGTGAAACTTTTTCATTTATACCAATGTCAATTAACCAAGAAGAATATTTTGAATCATTTGTTAAAACGCAAGAGCAACATATAAATGATGCTAATGAATGGAGAGTTATAATTGCTACTTATATGTGGAATAATATTGAGCATATGAATGATAATGAAGATTATAAATTTTACAGTTAAATTATAATTTTTTTTAATTAACATTACTTTTCAATTTTAGTGTTATTATTTTATATTTTATGCTTGTAGATTTTTGTAGTTATATATGTTTTGGTATATTATCATTGAACACATGGAAATTATTATGTTTTAGTATTTTAATAAGTCTATAAAAGTCTTTAAAAGCTTATGAAAGTCAATGGAATAAACTTTTTAAAAGTTATCAATACTTTTAAAAACTTTATAAAAGTAATTAAAAGTCATCAAAATCTATAAAAGTCATTCACTTTAAAAAAAGTTTATAAAGGTCTCAATTAAATACCACCTTTCGGAACAAAAAAGGAACATAGTAATAATAATAATAACTATCATAATATGGGTAAATAATTTAATTGATATTACACTAATTAGTTTTTTATTTTCTTTTATTTTCTATCCATTTATAATAATGATAAAAGTATTTATCCCCCAACGTGAGATAGATGATTTACCTTTAATTAAAAATGAAAATACTTAAAAAAAACTTTGTACAAATCAAATAATTATATGATTTAGTGGATAGTAAAATGTATTAGTTAAGAGAGAATGATGCAGTTGACAATCGAGCTACATCATGATATTAAACACATTTTTCCCGAATGGGAAACTTTAGGGGTTAGAATTTCTTTCAAAAATATACTTCAGTTTAGTTCCTTTTTTCAGTTTTTCATAACAAAAATCGAACTACACGAAAACTGAAATTATCATAAAATTTTTAATCTATCTAAATCAAAATATTTTCCGGATTAGTTCAATTCGCTTGAATTTCATTTTTGTTTGCACTTAAACCTACGAGATACGGAATAATTGGCATTTCCAACCCATATAGTCTAAGAGTTGTAGATGCCCTTATTGATTAAGTACATAAAAAAAAAACTTTTAGTTATATATTAATAAATTATTTTTCGGTGATTGACGGTAAATAAATGACTTTTATAGCACTCTTCCAGTTGAAAGTAATACATAAACCTTCTGCCCCCTCTATTCCAAAATTTATATCACTCCCAATTCTATGTTTTCCAAAATAGATGTTGCTTTAGAAAACTATGAAAAATTTTGAAAAATTTTTCTCAACTTACTCTTATATTAATTTTATTTAATAATTGATTAGCATAAAAAAATCAATAAAAACATTAAATTCTCTCGATTCATAAACTATGTTGAATGTTCATATATTAAAAAAAAAAAAAAGAAAAAAAAAAGAAACTAGTATTTCCTACCTCATTCGATAACTGTTCGCACTAATAAATATTTAGCTTGTATTCCTTTTAACAAATTTATATTTTAAACATTTCTTTTCCAAGGCAATTATTTCACTATTATTTAGGGGTGAGCATGGGCCGGTTCGGTTCAAAAACCAAACCAAAAAAATCGATTCAAAAAACACTGTATTTTATAAACCAATCCGATCCAAACTAAATTTTGGTTCGGTTTGGACTAGCTCGAACCAAAAACATCAACTTAAAAAAAAAATCAAAATAAAAATTTTATATAAGTAGTTTGTTTAAAAAAAAAATACAAAAAAATTAACTTAAAAAACAGTAATACTAAATAATACTATTACATCACAATAAACTACTAAAATTCTTTTCTTTTTTTTTTCCAACTCTCAAGTTTTAACAACTATAAATTAGCATAAAAAAATCACAATATAAAACTATAAAACAATATAATGTCTAAAATTCTCTACAATTAGTATATATTAATTTTAATATTTTACCAATTATTCGGTTTTTCGGTTTTGAACCGAACCAAACCGAACCGAACCGAAATCCAAACTTCTTCATAACTTAAAACCAAACCGAATCAAGCTATGAAATGGATCAATTTGGTTCGGTTCGGTTCGATTTGAATTTTCGGTTTTGGATATTGGTTCGGTTTTGCACACCCCTACTATCATTATTGATGCAGCAGAAATTCAAACAAAGACACTAAAATCTGTTGATCGCGCACGATGCTGGAAATTAGTCTTCTACTAGTTGAATTTCACAAAATTCACAAAAGCAGGGTAAAGAAAATAATTCCGAAATTTTATTGAAATAAAAAACTGCTTACAACTGATAAATAAAGGCCTATTTATAGGCTAGAGATAAATCGACCCAAAACAAGAAATCCTTTGCCTAAATAGAGTTCTAGCCAAACTAGGAAACCAAAACAAAAAAAGAAAAAAGAAAATAAAAACCGAAAATTTCCCGAATAGGCCTAAAAATAGTAAATCGCGATTTTGAGGCCCTAAATAACGTTTTTTGGCCGAAAAGCGACGGACATGACAGCTAAAGACTGTGAGTTTGAATCGTTGGCCTGATTCCAATAAAGTTAGGCTCAAAAATCACTGAAATTAGACATTTTTTTGAAAATTACTATTCACCATAAAATTTACTCAAGAAAGCTAAAGCTTGCTCCTCTACATCAATTATTGTTAATTGTACAATACTCCCTCCATTTTTTATTATATGATGTTTTGGGTTTTTTATTTTGTTCTTTTTTATTTGATATTTTACATTACCAATATATTTTTTATTATATTTTTTCATATTTATCCTTATTTAAAGTATGAGAGATGTTTATTATTTAATGTAATAAGTACTATATTAAGCTTTGATAATTAAGAAGAAAGAAAATTTTCGTATGAAAAATATAGTTTTAGGAGAGAAGTATTGAGGGTTAACTGGTCATTTTAGTAGCTTAATGAATATTTTATTGGTTTTAGTGAACAACCTTAAACATTATATAATAAAAAACGGAGGGAGTATATATTAATGAAGTTTTCTTTTAATTGTTGGCAAATTTATATCAGTGCATACACTTGCATGCCATTCATGATAATTAATGGTAAGTGTGTTAAACTTGTTTATATGTATCACATTCACTAGCTAGGTATATTGATCCATATAACTTTTAGGCTTGATGTATCCACACAAGTTATTACACGTATATAATTGCTGCTTGGAAGCAAATGTTAATTTCAAAAAGTTGAAGATACGAAATGGGATCCACCCAAAACTTATACGAATGATTGATTGCTTTCTCGTGAATATTGTTGAAATATGGAATATTAAGTTGGAAATTGCTCTTCTTCGAAGTTTTATCTTTTCTTTATGTAAAAGGAGATTCTTAATCATGTGTTTTTTAGGTGCAAAATTTCAAAAAGACAACAGGATATACGTTCAATCAATGAAGGAATATAAATAATTTAAGATTTATTTTATCAATTGATAATGATACTACTGGCTGTGTCCGAAACAAGTACATATGAAACTTGAGCTACAAGTATCGCCTGTCCTCGAAAAAACTACATATTCTTGCAATCATAATATAGTTTCATGAAAATGAATGGAATTTGCTCCTTTAATTATAATTTGAGAAACGCTTCATAAAAAATATATATTTTAAAGAATTTTAACGATAAAACCAATTAATATTTAACAATTATTCACCTATGTTCCAAAAAGTTAACCATTGTTATGTCGTTAAATATTAAACAAAGATAGAGACAGTGTTTCACTAGTCCTAATTAAGACGTCCATAAAATTAAAAAGGTAAAGCTAATGGTTAGAGAAATTAAGAATCAACTCGAAACTAGTTAATAACCAAACTTGCAGCACTCGAGATTATCCCATTCAATTTAATAAATGCACGTTTGGCACGTGGGACGCTTTTACAGCAGTGGAGATTAGCACTAGACAGTCAGAAGCTTCAAACCTCGTGGGTACCGGCTCCTGTCACGGCTGCTGCTTCGGCTACTTGGCAGTCGCCTCCTGCGGGTGTGTATAAGCTTCATGTGGATGCTACTTTCTTTAATCAGGGAGAGTTGGTAGGACATTGCTGCATTTTAAGCCATACTTGGGGTTGCGGCTAGCTGCTGTTTGCTTCTGGGAGCGATGGATTCTTTTATTGTAGAGGTAATAGGTTGTCGTGAAGCTTTAAGCTGGTTAAAATCGATGCATGTTGGTCCAATTCAAGTGAAAATGGATTTAAAAGGGGTTATTGATATGGTTCTTGACATGACTAGTAATTTGTACCGTACGTCAGCATGACATCTTATTTAATTTAAGAGTAGAGTTAGGATACGTTATTTTCACTTTGTAAAACGGCTTGCGAATGTGGTAACTCATACAATTGCATGAGCTGCATATTCTTCAGTATCTCATGTGATTATACGAGCCTCTATCCTATGCCCGTTCTATTGTAGAAATGGATTTAATTCATTGAATAATATGAGTTCTTTTATTAAAAACAAAATCAACTCCAAAATAGTTAATAAGAAAACTTTATCACTATCAATTAAATGATGCAAACCAAAAAAATATTAAAACATAAACTACAATTAAATGGGACATAAAAAAAAGAGGCTCTTCTCTCCTCACTCATATACAATGGTGAATTTAGGAGTCCAACTTCTCGGGGCAAGAACTTTTATAAAAATTTTTGATAAAAAATTTATGCTCAGACAAATTAAATGATATAAAATATATTAAACATAGTAAACAAACATATTTATGCACATACCAATAATCATGTTTTTCTAGCTAACGAGGACGAGTCATTCATAGATACAATACGAGAACTCTTACTAAGTGACAAATATTTTATTCGAGATTTCAATTTCTGAAAAGTTGCAAAATGGCTTTATTTTCAATGCTAATAAATTTTTTTTTTCAATGTAATATAATAAGCAATCTGAGAGCAATTCATCTCCGATCTGATTTCGCAAATTCAACAATCAAATTATTATTACAATCCCAAATTCACAATCTCAAATTCATAATTCCAAATTATAAAACAATCCCAAATTCACAATCTATCCATTTCAATCTAAATTATAGAACAATCTTAGATTCTCAATCTATCAATCACAATTCACATTCCAACACCAACATAATTAACTGAATTCAATCACAATATATACAAATTTAATAATTTGGTAACTTAATTAGTATTAAATAAATAAATAATCCAACTATTAAACTTAAATTACAAATCCTAAAGTCCCAATTCATCAATTTATTAAATTCGTAAAAAATAATTGAATCAAAATATCAAATGATAGGAATATCATTAATAAAACACATCATTACAATTTCCAATCAATTAAATTTAATTCATAACGAACAATAACCATATTTGATATTTCCAAATTCAATTTAGGGCTCAAGACTACACATTATTTAAGAAATTAAAAGATGAAAAATTAACTAACCTAATTGAAAGAAGAATCACGAAATACAATAAACGAAAATTGGCGGTGGCGGAGAGAGCGGTGGAAACCAGGCGGCGAGGAGCGGCAGTGGTCTAGTGGAGAAGAAGAAAGGAGAGGGTGAGCTATTTGAATACTTTTAAATCTGTTTTAAACTCTTTTTTTTAATGGCCAGGCAAAAAGACGTCGTTTTGCTTGGCTTAAAAAAAAAAAAAGGAAAAGACAAAAAACAAAAAGGCTTTTGTCTACCTCTGGTTTTTGGGGGACAAATCAGCCCCTCCAAAACCAGAGCACCATTTTTAATGGCCGTTGGAAACACTTCTACTAGAGACGTTTTACGAAAACCCGGAAGACAGCTGCCTACCCGTGCTCCTTCCCTCCGCCCCTGCTCATATATCAGTTTTTTTAAGTCCCATAATTTTTCTTATAAAAAAAAACAGACAGTGTAAAATTCATATTTAAATTGTTTCTTAAATGGGCCTCACACGCGCCACCCCCATAATGGAAATAAGCTAACCACTTCAATGCCCGTAACAGAAAAAGAAAGTCCACACCACCCCAAAAGTCAAATCCATCTGGTTTTTCCAATAACGGTAAATTGATTAAGACACGCGTCAATTACCTGTTCGCCAAAACAAACTACAACCAATCAAAATTCATTATATTCCACCTGCTACCATGTGCTTCAACACACCGGATAGATAAGAAAGCATTTGTGCCTTTACTACTACTACTACTACTACTACTACACAATCTGGGTGTGTCTACTTGAGTCCCGCGAAAATCTTATCAATATCCCTCAGCTCAATCTTTAATTTTCTCCTTCTGCTAGGGTTTCTACTATTTTAAGCCTTTTTTGTTTGCTGATTTTGGCTTTTTATATAGATCCGATCCGGAAAATGAAGCAAAAGACCGACCGCATTTCCACTTCTAAGCTAATTACCTACGTTCTGATCGGACTCATTTCGCTTCTCGGTTTGGTTTGTTTTTACTATGGCTCCATCGTTGCTCCCGCACTCTCCAGATCTGAACGCTTCTTTGATGGCGCCGACCCCGTTCATTCTGGGTTTTCCCGTTCCACCACCCCTGATCTTGGAGATTTGATTGAGGACAATATCCCGCAAAGCTTTCCTGTACGTTGCACTTCTCCTTACTCCGACTCTTGATCACTATTACGATTTTTTTTGGTTTCTTCCTTTTTGTTAATGTTTAGTGCAATAATGGCTCCTGCAGATCTGTGATATGAAACACTCGGAATTGATACCTTGTTTGGATAGAAATCTTATTTATCAATTGAAGTTGAAGCCGAATTTGACTCTGATGGAGCATTATGAGCGGCATTGTCCTCCTCCTGAGCGTCGTTATAATTGTCTTATTCCTCCCCCTAATGGCTACAAGGTTTGTGTATGCGTGATTTTGGGATTGTAACGGTTTATTTTAGTTTGGTTTCAGTTAGTTTTGATTCCGACCATATCTTTTTTTTAGAATTCCAGATTCCTATAAGATGGCCTGATAGTAGAGATGAAGTTTGGAAGGCAAATATACCTCACACTCACCTTGCCAGTGAGAAGTCTGATCAGAATTGGATGGTGGTGAAAGGGGATAAGATCAATTTTCCTGGTGGAGGAACCCATTTTCACTATGGGGCTGATAAGTACATTGCTTCTCTTGCTAGGGTAATGTGAAAATCAAATTTCTTATTCTCTTTCTTGTTTATGTGCTTTGTGAACTTCATTTTCTTTCCTGCTGGTTTGTTACGAAGAAATGAAATTCGTTTGAATATAATATAGTAAAGCGAAATAGGAATTGTGCCTTGACTTTACCAAGCCAATGTGTTGTCAACCGTAGAATCAACATGCTCGCTGCTCAAATTGGAGTATTTATGTCTACACGCTGAAATTCCTATTTATGTTCCATTTACTTTCACTGCAGAGAGCTATTGATCGGATCTCGTATTATAATTTGTTTTGCGTGTTGTCTCCTTAATACCAAGCTTATACTTAGCACAATTTTGTATAGATGCTGAAATTCCCAAATGATAAGCTTCACAATGGTGGACATATCCGGAATGTTCTTGATGTTGGTTGTGGAGTTGCAAGTTTCGGAGCCTATCTTCTTGCTCATGACATAGTAGCTATGTCCCTTGCGCCGAATGATGTACATGAGAATCAAATACAATTTGCATTGGAAAGAGGGATTCCATCAACTCTTGGTGTCTTAGGAACTAAAAGACTTCCTTTTCCAAGCAGATCATTTGAACTGGCTCATTGTTCAAGATGTAGGATCGATTGGCTGCAGAGAGATGGAATTCTCTTATTAGAACTTGACAGATTACTAAGACCTGGTGGATATTTTGCATACTCCTCTCCTGAAGCCTATGCACATGATCTAGAAAATAGAAAGATATGGACTGCTATGAATGAACTTCTGAAACGAATGTGTTGGAGGGTTGTTGCAAAGAAAGACCAGACTGTTATATGGGCAAAGCCCTTGAGTAATAGCTGTTTCTTGAAAAGAGATCCTGGGACTCAACCTCCTTTGTGCAGTTCTGATGATGACCCTGATGCAACTTGGAACGTAGACATGAAGGCATGCATCTCTCCATACAGTACAAGTAAGCTTTACTGCTGTGGGCATCTATGCTGAATATAAGTTACTGGTCAATTCTTATTTCAGTTTTGGTGATGCTGCTAGGATTTTCTAAAACTTTTGGCTTAATTACAGAGATGCACAAGGAAAAAGGGAGTGGATTAGTCTTTTGGCCACGGCGACTTATTGCAGCACCTCCTCGCTTAGAAGAAATTGGCATAAGTCCTGAAGAGTTTCAAGAAGACACTGTATGTTTCTAAATTTGGGAAATCAATTCCATTCTAATTTCTCCCAGTCTTTTTAGGGGTTTTCTTTTGTTGATTAAACCACTAAAAAGAATCATGTGGTGCAGAAAATATGGCAATCTAGGGTAAGCGAGTATTGGAAGCAGATGAAATCTGTTGTAAGGAGGAGTTACTTCCGAAATGTCATGGATATGAACTCCAACCTTGGGGGTTTTGCAGCTGCTCTTAGAGATACTGATGTTTGGGTGATGAATGTTGCTCCTGTAAACCAATCTGCCAGATTGAAGATCATTTATGATCGTGGCTTAATTGGTACAGTTCATGACTGGTAAGCTTGTACTTGTCCTCCCCTCAACTTTGATGCATTTCCCCTATTGATTAAGACTTTTGTACTGATAATATTGAGACTTTACTATCTTGTTTAGCTTAAATCTACAATGAGACATACAAGAGGTTCCTTTTTCTTTTTTCTTTGCTTTTGTTTTTGTTTTTTTGTTTTTTTTTTTTGTCACAGTAGATTTGCATCATTGATATAAACAATGGAACTGGCTCTTAATTCATCAATTGGTGATCCATGAACAATGAGTTTCTTTTTTCCTCTCAATGTTTGAGTGTGCAAAATTGTTTATCCTGACAGCTGTAGAATACAGGATGATTAATTGCGCATTTCTGACTCAGGATGATACAAAGCAACTACACTCGATTACAGCATAACAACATTCTTTCAATAACTGTGTACATGTTCTCATTTTACATCTATTTCACTGTTTCAAAATTTCTAATGTTTGGGTCATCTGATATTTTTAATAGGTGTGAAGCATTCTCTACATACCCACGTACATATGATCTACTTCATGCCTGGGAAGTATTCTCTGAAATTGAGGAGCGTGGTTGTAGTATGGAGGATCTTCTGATTGAAATGGATCGGATACTAAGACCACAAGGATTTGTCATCATAAGAGACAAATCCTCAATTATCAACTATGTCCGCAAACTTGCACCTGCATTGAAATGGGATCATTGGTTGATAGAAATTGAACCAAGTGATGATATGTTCTCTTTAACTGAAGCACGAGTTTTGATCATGAGGAAAAAGTTGTGGAGCGGACGTCTGTGAATATGGCTCTAAGGTATATATTTGCTTATCTTTAATTCTTTTTTTCCTTTCCAAATGTGAAGTTCACATGTTTTAGTACAAATTATTTCATTTACTTGAATTTTGCATTTGTTTACATGCTGAAAATTAAATTGGCTTTTTGGGTATGGTTCTAGAAATATAGTCTGATGTTGGAATTTTAAGCTCTATTTTGTACATAGCAAAGTGTTGTGTAATCATGAATAATGCAATAGTGATATAAAAGGTCATTGTATGAAAAGAGTTATGTATAGGGACCTGGGTTTCTGCACAGACAAACTGATGCTGTGCATTTATTGATTGATTTATTCTTCTGTTATTCTTACTTTGAAGGCGGGGATTTGCACTTTTGGAGCTAGATGCCACCCATTGTATGTGGATGCATGGACTTATACTCTGTTGTCATTAGAAGGAAAGAACCTCTCTCTGTGTCTGTGAAGATATGACTGCATAAAATGCGTAGAATTTTTTCATCAAAATTGCAAGCTATACACTATATACAGTTTAGAAGACCATATTCTGGGGAAAAGAAGTATGCATCAGCTTCATATTCCAAGTATGATAACAAAGACCATTTTCCATTTTGGAGATATTTTGGTTGACTGATTTTACATTATAGCCAATTTTAGAACTGGCATTGCATTGCCTAACATTCGCATAGATACTGTATTCTTGGATTGTTAATATAGCATAGAGAAGACGAGTAACATTATCACTTAATTTGTTTTGGTGAGGACTAGTCCTCTGATAATTGTTGTAGTACAACATCCTGCTTTGATTATTCAATATTCTTTTATGTGGTTATTTGACACTTGACTTGTGCATAACCGCTTATGGACACTTGTATTCCGTGTTGCATGTTAGTTGCATATAAAACCTGTTAGCCAAAACTAACATGAATACTTTTTGAAGGGTCAATAACAAACACACTACTGATTGTTATTGTTATTGTTCAAAAACACCCTAATGTTTGCTAGAAAAATGCAATTTTATCTGTAATGTACTAAATGGTACAGTTGAGAGTCTAACGTAGTCGCCTAAGGCCAATTTTATGTCTGGGCTGAAATTCTCCCGTGCTTTATTAATTTTGTTTATTTTTTGCCCAACCAATTAAATTTCTGCTAAATTAATTTAATTCAGCAGACTAGTCAATTGCAGGCACTTTATATTGGGTTCATTGTAAGAAATGATGAGAAAAAATCAAAGAGAAATAGATAGTTCACATTGACATATGATTAATATTTAGTTGGTTTTATAAACCGCTAATGTGGCTAATTATTAATGAAATTAATAGATAGTTCCATTAATTAGAAGTTTAATTGGCCTTTTCAATCAAAACATTGGATATGCAAGTACTAAAATTGTACTTCCCTATAATTAGAAGTTTAATTAGCCTTTTCAATCATAACATTGGATATGTAAGTGGTAAAATTGTACTTCCCTATGACCAAGATTAAAACTTGACTTATGTCTATTATATTCCTACATACAATAACTAAAAACCATAGCGTTCAAGCTATCGTGAAATTCACTCCTTCAACATTGTGGCCTATAAAAAAAAAAAAAAAAAAAGGGGGATGGAATTTCTTAAACGATGGTGTGATGTAGAAAAACAACGAGCTACTTTCATTTTAATGACCTAAAACGAATAATCAATTATACAATGGAAGATGGGGAAAAGAAGCAATACATACCATCTGCCAAAAGTCAAAACCAAGAAAAATAGAAGCTGAAACATCACTTTCACTCTGCAATTGCATCTCAAATCTAACACATAACAAATAATCTACTTAAGCAAATAACTACCATAACATCAAATCTCCAAAAAAAAAAAAAAAAGGCTTTCCCACTTTGGATAAAGGAAATTCTACATGCTATAAAGAACAGAACAGAAAAAAAAATGCTCATAATTACAAAATTTCAGAAGGAAATCAAATTAGAACATAAATTCATAAGATTTAGTGAACATCAAATTTCATCTAACATCTAGCTTTCACCAATGATCCATTCGAAAAGTGCCTGTAGTTTGCAAAATTTTTTTCAATAGGAGACGTTGATTTCTGAGTGAATTCAAGATGTAGGGTTCTTCTTGCTCTTCTTCTTTCTAGAGGCAAAGCTGCTAGGTCCAATTTCAATGGACATTCGTTTTGTCCTGTGAAACAGAACAAAAGAGTAAAGAGAGGTTTTCTTTTAACACAAGTCAATATAAAGTGGAATTAAATTGCAAAAACAAAGAAAAAGAAAATAACAGAGCAATATACCGCTTAGAGAGCTCTTCTGATTCCCCATTTCCTTCAACAGCACCGCCTGACAAGAACAACATTGCATCAAAACATATTTTCTACTTCTACACCAATGCAGAAACACAAAGCTAATATTCTGAAGCAGAACAAGCTTCACAATTATTTTAGAAAAGGAAAATAAGAGAATCTAATTGCAATGTAATGGACCTAACATATGCTACTGTAAAATCTCTTTTGAGTATACTTAATCTCAATGGTTATGCTCAATCAATGTAAATATTCAACCAAATAATCTCTTACTCATCACAAATTCAGCACTCATCTTCAAGAACAAGAATTCACTTTAAGGATAATGGACAACACTGACATCACAAGAAACTAGGACGAGCAGCTCTAGCAACTAGAGATTTGCAAAAACTCATCTTGTCGCAGAAAAGAAAATCCAGTTCACCAAATTTGTTTGATTAGTTTATATTTGTCGGACCTTCTTTTGCATTGATAACGATTGCTTTCCAGGGAATGCAAGTTCATATGCATTTATATCCTTAGAAGAACTCCTAAGAATTTCCAGCAAAATCACTACTACAACAATTAAATTAGATATTCTATTTCTCAACTAATCATGATAGTTTTGTTCAAGGAAACAAGCAATCTAATATTCACAGTTAACAGAAAGTAAGAAAGTTGCAAACCTGCTCCATTTTCTTCCTCATTTTCCTCTCCTGATTCTTCATCAGAACCCCATCGATCTCCTCCATCATCAAAGTCCCAACGTTCTCCAACAGGTGGCATCCAGAACTCAACTTCTTCAGAATCAGAATCACTGTCCTTATCAGAAGCATTCCTTACTTCAGAAATAATTTCCTCAACTGGCTTTTCATCCTTCATCTTCTTTTTATTCTTCTTCTTTTTCTCTTGATGATCCTTGCTCAATTTTGCTTCCTCCTGTTCTTTCTCCTCAAAATTTCCCGTTTCTTTTTGTTCTACACAACAATTTTCATCAATTTCAAAAATGTTGGCCCACAAGCACAAATGAAATCACCAAAACAATGGAAAAAAAAAAAAAGAAGAGAAAAACCTAATTTATTGAGGAAGCGTTTGCCATTGATGTGCTTCCATATGTGTTCCTCAGACTTATTGACAGTATCCCCTGTGAGCTTACATATCAATTTTGAACTGAAACAAGAAACAAACTTCAATCTCATCACAATAAAAAATCACAGAACCGCGGTATTCAAATTCAATCAGTTAAATTAAATTGAAGAAGAATTACCGGGAGGAAGGGTCTTGTTTGAACATGTTGAGAGGCGGCTTGTTATTGGACAAAGCGAAGTCGATGAGACCTAAACGGCAACGTTTGCTATGAGAGTAGGAATCTTTGTCCTTGGATAGCATTTCATGTCCAGTTTCTACACACTTGAATCTGCCATTTTCTAGCAGCGCAAAGGTTGGGGAACCAAGTAAATTGTTGCCTTCCTTCCCCTCCTTTACTTCCGCCATCGCCACTGTCAATCTGCTACTTCTCTGCTTCACCCTTCAACAAACATGGAAGGCGTCAGACCAGTCGCTACTCTTCTAAATTTCAAAACATACTGAAAACGACGTAGTTTCTTGGTTCAGCTACGAGCAACTTTAGGGTTTTTCTTTGTTTACATTGAAAAAGAAGACATACATTTTTTTTTTTTGAAATAATGAATTTAATTATCTCTAACTAAAATTGCTTTCCAATTTTTAGCATACACAGTTTCTTTTTTTAAAAAATTCGGATCAGAGGTGGTCCAAACACATTTTAGGTAGGATTGTAAACGGAGCAGGCATTCCACTTTTCATTCCCGTCTCCAAATTATACAGGAATTTCTACCCCCGTCTCGTTTATTAATCGGGAACAAATTTCTATCCCATTCCCAATCCCGGCGAGATATTGGTTCTCTACGAGGATCTCCGTTTACATTAAGCTAAGTTTCAATCTTATAAAAAAAAATCCTGTAAAATTTCAATTTTCACCCTTTAACTTATCCAAATATGCATTAAACTATACACATAAAATTCTCAAAACTCAATTCTCAAATACACTAACGTATAATTAATAATTATATATAAAATAACATCAATATAGCATCATCAGCTCCCACTTGGATCTGTTCTCAAATTCTAATCTTTATTTTCATGCTAAATTTCCAATTGAAACCTAACAAAGTAGTAATATAAAATTCATAAGTTTCAGATTTTGTAAAACATTAAATGGGGAAGAGAGATTAGTTTTCTTTACTTTAGTTTATAAAACTATAAATAATAAACGATAATAATGTAATGTAATAATATTAATAATAAAGAAATATAAACGGGGAATTGTCGGGGTTGGATCTTTAACCGGGGATTCCAGCGAATTTTAAACGGAGATGGGGACGGGGGTTTATGGGGCAGATAGAACTATTACCATCCCCCGTTCCCGTCCTGCGGGAATTTAAATGGAAGATTCCCTATTCCCATCTGAACGGACTCCATCGAGGACGGACCCCACCACCTAATTGACAACCCTAATTTTAGATTTTTTTTTTATATAAACCACATGCATGTCGTTAGGGTACTCTTGTTTTGGGTTTATGCGGAAATATTCAAAGAAATTCAAATCTAAATTTAGGCTTTCAAATTCAATATATATTGCTATATTTTAAGTAAAGTTCGCTAAATATACTATGATTCAAACCGTTATCTTAAATTAATAACTTCAGACACTCAACCATTTAAGTTAAACTTAAGTAATTTTAGCATATAAATGAAGCTTCTAAAATATAACCACGTTGAAAAAATAATAATAATATTTATATATGTTAATGTAATAATAATGTAACATAAGGGTTTCGATAAAAAAAAAAAGGGTTATAAATTTATAGATTTTTTTCTTACTTTTGAGGTTCAAATTCAGCTGAAAGAACCAAAACATCAAGATAAATAAATTATGTAAATTTTTTTAAAATGAGATACTGATATCGGAAAAATATTTATTTTAAAAAGCATTTTAGAAAAATGAAAAACAATATAATACCTAGGTAAAAGAATTCTAATCTTATTAGTATAAAGATTAAAATTTCTAATTTTGAATTGCAAATAATTTTGTGTTTCTTTCATATAAAAAAAATGATAATTATTTTGTTGAAGCAGCATGGTAAAATATAGTTAGGGCCAAATCATCGTTTTAACAAAGTTTTCTTACAACAAAGAGTTTGAAACGTCAAGCTTCCCTTTTTATAGTCGTTGTAACTTGTATAGTTAACTGATCTCACTCACTGAGCTAATGAAACTGTGAAAGTGGATTACAGCTGCATTTTAAAAAGTAAGCTAGCGATCTTGCTCTCCAAAGCTGGAAACAGAAAAACCCAAATAAAAAGAGGAAATGGGAATTGGGTTAAAAGTTCAGAGCAGATAACCATCTTCTTCACTTTGTAATCTCTGCCCCCATTATCCACACTCACACACTCCTATTTATAGGCAACTTTTTGTACTTATCAAGCGCCTTTCCTTTCTGGGTCCTTCTATAAAGTTTCCTGTCTTTGAATGAGCTAATAAAGTTTGCAGCTTTAATAATGGGGAAATGGAGGGTGCTGGTTATTGGGGTAATGGTTTTGTGGGTTTTGGGTGTAAAGGCTGCTACTTTACCCCCATGTGATTTTCCAGCAATTTATAACTTTGGTGATTCAAATTCAGACACTGGTGGAATTTCTGCTGCTTTTGAGCCAATTCGGGCTCCTTATGGTGAGGCTTTCTTTCATAAACCTGCTGGTCGAGATTCTGATGGCCGCCTCATCATTGATTTCATTGGTAACACGCAATTTTCTTCCTTTTTTCTGTTTGTTTGTATCTGGCTTCTTATCTTTTTAAGTGTGAGGAGTAATTGGCTAAAATTGGTGTTTCTTGCAGCTGAGAAGTTCAAGTTGCCATACTTGAGTGCTTACCTGAATTCAATTGGAACTAATTATAGGCATGGAGCCAATTTTGCCACTGGTGGATCAACTATTAGAAGGCAGAATGAGACTATATTTGAGTATGGGATTAGCCCATTTTCTCTGGATATGCAGATTGTGCAGTTTCAGCAATTCAAATCGAGGACTGGAGATCTCTACAATCAAGGTTTTCCTTTTGACTATCTTTGAACCAAAACTTTCAACTTCATCTCTATTCCATTTTTTGGTACTAATGAACACCATTCCTTGTGTGTTTAGTGAAGAATACTCCAGAGGCAGATAAACTCCCCAGACCTGAGGAATTTGCAAAGGCTCTTTATACTTTTGATATTGGCCAAAATGATCTTTCTGTTGGGTTTAGAAAGTTAAGCTCTGATCAGCTTCGAGCAGCTATGCCAGACATTGTAAACCAGTTAGCTGCGGCAGTCCAAGTAAGTTCTAAGCACTAGTTTCCCATTGCAGTTGATACTTCCCTTTTAGCTAGTTTCAAAATTCATGTCTGCATCATATCAAGTTTTCTCAATAAATAAATATTCTATGACCAAAATGTTTAAAGTGTTGCTCTAATGATGATTGCTAATGTTTTTTACGAACTATTTTGATATCTATGGCTAGAACAAACAACCACAAAATGTTGCAAAAGCAGCACTGATTGGTTACTATACTGCTGTATCTGTTTGTTATTCAGAATGTATATAAAGAAGGCGGGAGGGCGTTTTGGATACACAATACGGGTCCCTTTGGCTGCTTACCTGTGAATCTTTTCTATGTTTCTAATCCGCCTCCTGGTTATCTTGATGAATATGGCTGTGTGAAGGCTCAAAATGAGATGGCTGTAGAGTTCAACAATAAGCTTAAGGATAGAGTTATTAAACTAAGGGCAGAACTTCCTGAAGCTGCAATTACATATGTAGATGTATATGCTGCTAAATATGGACTTGTCAGCAAAGCAAAAACTTTAGGTAAACTATCAACTGCCAATTCCCTTTTGAAGCCATGTTTTTTGTGAATGGTAAAAGCAAGTGTTAGGGAAAAAAAAAATCTATTCTGAAATTTGAGAGGATGCAATGCCTCCTTTTGAAACAATAAAAGAGTGAATTTTCTGAATGGTTTGTTTGGATATTTGCGTTGCCTTACTTGCAGGGCTAGCTGATCCGCTCAAGGTTTGCTGTGGTTACCATGTAAATTATGACCATATATGGTGTGGTACTAAGGGAATGGTGAACAAAACTGAAGTATATGGCGCTCCCTGCAAAGACACGTCGATCTTCACAAGTTGGGACGGTGTTCACTACACTCAGGCTGCCAATCAATGGGTTGCTGATCATACACAGAATGGTTCATTGGTGGATCCTCCTATTCCAATTACTCGTGCATGTCACAGGCAGTGAGTAGAGTTAACAGCTTGAGAAGCTGAAATATTAGTAGAATGATATGTAGTATATGATTCAGAATGTGGAAGGGGGTAAGGTTTGTTGTAAATTGTTCCCAAGGTTTGATTATCGACTGATCTTGGTACAATTCTCTATGAGTGAACTCAGATTGAGAGCAATAAATGATCAATTTCCCAATTCATATGTCCTCTTAGCTAGTCTATAGGTGTTTTGTGATATGATTTTATATTTTACTCTTAGATATAAAGAAAATATCATAGATTAAATGAATGAATTTTACTGATAGGGATGCTGGCTGGTTCCAAACATACCACATGTATTGTTCTCTTATTCCTATACTATATAGGCCTACACCATTAATATAAATAATGGATCAATCTACTAATTCACCTTTTGAAGACTTATTATTTTCTTGAGTTTAACCAAAATTATAATGTTAATAAAATTAATTCAAAACGTTAATTTGAGTTATAGGTCTAGGGCTAGATAGATTGAGAGGTAAAACGACTACTTTTGCCTTTTAAAATATGATTTGGTGAAATTCAAATGTCTAAAATTTGATAAAAATGTGACTTTTATGGATGATATCATTATGTTTGACACTGGACAAAATTGTTTAAGCGTAACAATTATAGTATCTGACAAAGACTACATTATAAAGTTACATAAAGTTCAAGAATTAAATTTCAAAAAATGGGATGCAATAATTTGACTGATCGAGCAAAATCGTCATTTCATTACATTTTTGTTATAAAAAGGTTGGAACTTGATAAAAACTTCCCTTGTATAGTTTATAGTTTATAGTTTTACTCGATCTCAGGGACTGGAATCTGGAAATGGAAATTTCTGGGCAGATAACAATAATATAATATAATATCAGCACCCATATAACCATACAGATATAAAATAATTTTAGTTTATAGTTTATAGTTTTATTCGATCTCAGGGACTGGAAGCTGGAAATGGAAATTTCTGGGCAGATAACAATAATACAATATAATATCAGCACCCATATAACTATACAGATATAAAATAATTTTAGTTTATAGTTTATAGTTTTACTCGATCTCAGGGACTGGAAGCTGGAAATGGAAATTTCTGGGCAGATAACAATAATATAATATAATATCAGCACCCATATAACTATACAGACATAAAATAATTTTGAAATTACTAAAACTTATCAGGCACTCTTCCCATCCGGGTCCTTGTAGTATAAAGAAAGTTTTCCCAGTCTTGAAAGAGCTAAAAAAGATTGCAACTTTGGCAATGGGGAAACGGAAGATGCTACTGATTGGGCTAATGGTTTTGTGGGTTTTGAGTGTAAAGGCTGATACTTTACCCCCATGTGAGTTTCCAGCAATTTACAACTTTGGTGACTCCAATTCAGACACTGGCGGAATATCTGCTGCTTTTGAGCCTGTTCCACCTCCTTACGGCCAGACTTTCTTTCATAAACCTTCTGGTCGATGTTCTGATGGACGCCTCATCATTGATTTCATTGGTAAGCTCTTCTTTTTCTGTTTGCTTCTGTCTTTTTACTCTTGTTCGAGTGTGAGGGATGATAGGCCTTATTTATATTGGTACATTCTTTGCAGCTGAGAAGTTCAAGTTGCCATATTTGAGTGCTTACCTGAATTCAATTGGAACTAATTATAGACATGGAGCCAATTTTGCTACTGCTGGATCAACTATTAGAAGGCAGAATGAAAGTATATTTGAGTTTGGGATTAGCCCTTTTTCTCTTGATATGCAGATTGCCCAATTTCTGCAATTCAAATCAAGGACCGCAGATCTCTACAACCAAGGTTTGATTTTCTTGCTTTTGATTTTGTTTTCCCTTTTACTATCTTTGAACCAAAACTTTAAACTTCATCATTATCCCATTCCTTTTGTGTTTAGTGAAGAATACTCCAGAGGCAGATAAACTCCCCAGACCCGAGGAATTTGCAAAGGCTCTTTATACTTTTGATATTGGCCAAAATGATCTATCTGTTGGGTTTCGAAAGATGAGCTTCGATCAGCTTCGTGCAGCGATGCCAGACATTGTAAACCAGTTAGCTACAGCAATCCAAGTGAGTAGTAGCACTAATTTTAGAATTCATCACCATATGAAGTTTCCCTCATTATGTATGACAAAAAATGTTTCGAATGTTGCTTCAATGATGATTTACTATATTATAAAAAACCAAAAAGTGTTCTTACTCACAAAAAGTAACACTAACTGGTTAGTACACCGCTATATCTGTTTGTGATTCAGCATATATATAAAGAAGGAGGGAGAGTGTTTTGGATACACAACACTGGTCCCATTGGTTGCTTGCCTATGAATCAATTTTATGTTTCCAAACCGCCTACTCGTGATCTTGATGAGTATGGCTGTGTGAAGGCTCAAAATGAGATGGCTGTAGAATTCAACAATAAGCTTAAGCATAGAGTTATCGAACTAAGGGCAGAACTTCCTGAAGCTGCAATCGCTTACGTGGATGTATATGCTGCTAAATATCGACTTATCAGCAAAGCAAAGACATTAGGTAAACTACCAACTGTTAAGGCTTCCGGAGCATTTTCGTTTTGAAGCCATGTTTTGTTTTTGTGAATGGAATGTGCAACTTCCTCTACATTATTGACAGGAGTGGATTCTGTATAGTTTTTGCTGATACTGGCATTGCTTGTTTGCAGGCCTAGCTGATCCGCTGAAGGTTTGCTGCGGGTACCATGTTAATTTCGACCATGTATGGTGTGGTTTTAAGGGAACGGTGAACAAAACTGAAGTATATGGTGCTCCGTGTAAAGACACGTCGATGTTTATAAGTTGGGACGGAGCACACTACACTGAGGCTGCAAATCGATGGGTAGCTGATCATACGCAGAATGGTCCTTTGGTTGATCCTCCCCTTCCAATTACTCGTGCGTGTTGTAGGAAGTGAGTGGAACTAACAGACTGAGAAGATGGAAATATTAGTATCGATTGTATTAGTAGAATGAACAGAATATGTTTCAAAATATGCAAGGCGGTAAGGTCTTATGTTAGCATTTTGGCCATTTTTCGGAGGCATGTTGCGAAGGCTTCTGGTTTCCGCTAGCAGTTAAAACACAGAATGCCTATAAAGATATAGCTGTCCTGTTGTTTTAGTTTAAGTGTGAAGGAGATTTTCCCTGTATTCTATATCAAAGGAAATTTTTTTTCCAAAAATTAAAAATTACAACTTGCAAATGGGTTAACACAATACTACAACTCAGATGTTTGATTTGTGTGAATCTCTAAAAGTTAGCAAAATGCCATACTTTTATTAAAAAATATACAGAACAGCACATGTGAAAGGCTGAGAGCTACTGGGCAACAAACTATATTTTATGTTGTTTCAGATTTCAATACACAAATACTGAAATACCCAACAATATTCTCTATCTATATTAATTTATTAACACCTAACACAGATCTTTGATCTAATAAATAAATGCATTAAGCCACTCAAGTTCTGTGTTTAGATATCATTAAACTAAGTAGTCAAATAAATAAAAGCCAATTTCTAGGCATAATTTGGTCTCTACTCTACTTCACTTTCACCCACCTATCTAATAATTAAAAAAAAAAAACCTAATTAGCAATTTACAATCCGATTAATGGACACAAAGTAAAATGAACAAGTTCATTTCTACTTCTACACTAATAACTGAACATTTCCTACTCCTTATGTGGGCGCTGGTCGCCGGAGATCTTCACTCCGGTGATCGCAAACAGCCCCCAGGAAGAAGAAACCTAAACTTATCTGCATTCTCTACCAAATATGCAGGAAGATGAACAGCAGAAGACGAGCGGGGAATTGCACCCATCTTCCTAATCAACTCGTGAAATGTATACTCCTCAGGTAACATATCAAACAGGTCATCTCCATTGCAAATGATTTTCTGAATTCTTGAATACTTGAGAAAATCTTTCCTTTTTACTCTGTCAGCGTGACTATAAGCAGTCATCTTAAACACAAAATCCTTAATTCGCCGGAAGCAAAAGCTGCAATGCCATCCGGCATCGGAAAATATAAGATCAGTCTGCCGTGAATGCCGGTATTTAGTCCCAGGGTTATAAACATGGACAGTGGCTCGCCAGCTACTGTAATCTACAGGATACTCAAAGGAGTACATGTAGTGTTTCAGCTCCAGATGCATGACCGGCGGTATTCCGTCGCACCATTGAAGCAACTTCATTGTGTGTGGGCTCGGAATTTCATCAGTATCGGACATAATAAGTAAATCTCCATCTGAAATCCTGGCGAGGCGGAGTAATCCATTCATGGCTGCACGCTGCTGTGACTCGATCACAAAAGGATCACAATTCGATCCACGGTTAGCAGTAGGACTAGAGAAAACATCGTGGACAATTTTGTCATTGGCGAAAGAGAATCGGTTCCGATTCGATGCGAAGAAGAGCGGTTTTGGAATGCCGGTGAAAGTGGTGTTTGATTCGAGAATGACGAATTTAGAAATGTAGGGATGAAGCTCGCGCCATCTGATTTCGAGAATGTCAAGCTCGTTGCTGAAAATGATGCCGTCGTAGATACGGCGAGGTTCGCTGCGGAGAGACCAGCCGTGGAGTTGGCAGAGATGCTCCATAGAAACGTTTTCTGCATAAAAATGAGGTATACGCTTGAACGGAGGAGGGGGACTGTCCCAAAGCGGGCGGAGGAAGTAAGAAATTGTCTGAGCATGTGAGAAGACTCCGATCAAAAGAGTTGGAATGAGTAGCAGAAGAATCATAAGGAAAAGCCGGCAAGGTAATCTTTTGACAGTGAAGAAGAGAGATCGAGAAGCCATGATGGGAAGAAGAAAGCTCATAACAACAACTTAATGGCGTAGTAATCTGAATTAAATCACCTGCAGAAGCATGCAATTAAATCAGTTGATTGATACAAGAAAAGCATAAATTCCCATTGACTGAATCGAAATTAGGGGGTATTAATGAGGAATTAGTTTGGACTTGAAAATTGAGATCAGACGAATATAATTCGATCTTGATGAATAATAAATAAATACTATAACCATTTTAATTTATCGAATTAAGATACTTATTTCCTTACTTCTTCATATTTCAACATATTCAATTCATTCCCAATAATGGAATTAAGTGAACACTAATTACTCAAATAAATACTTGTTTCAAATTTTATTCTGTATGAATTCCTTTCCATTATATGATATATATATATATATATATATATATTCTCTGTGTACTTGTAACTTAAAAAAAAAAAAAAAAAAATTCAAATGAAATTATTTTTATCATAACCAATTTTTTTAAAAAAAATAAATAAATAATTCATCATTTTCAGAAGAAAGATAAACATAATTATTTTACAACTATATACTCATTCTATAGATTTTTATATTATACACCAAACAAATAAAAATATTATTTCTCTGAAAATATTGTTTTATTTAAATATATTGACCAAGAAAAATTATTTTTCATAAAACGAATATGCTGTTAAAAAAAAATTACAAGATAAATGTGCTATTAACAAATCAAAATAAATTAACTTTTCTTTACTTAAATAAAGAAACGATAATTTTCTTTATTAAAAAAAAGAAAACTAAATTGTATTTTACCATATAAACTAAAAGCATTGAGAATTTTACGTTGTTAAAAAATTATACCTGGAATATTCTAAAAATAAATTGAGTTGTATTTTACCATCGCTGGAAGTTTGGCCGGCCGCCGGGTATAGTAGCCGGCACTGGAGTTTCGAAGCACCGTCAGCAGACCGTTGGTGGTGGTGGTATCTTCCGAAAATCACCACTGTTTAAAGCAGATAGAGAGCGAAATTTTGTGGCAGAATTCGAGATTTTGTTCTTCAACGCGGAATTAAATAGGTCATTTGATTCTCATGTTGCCGGTGACAGGGAAATGAAGATTGAAAGACGGAAAATGGGGACGAAGATAAGATGATGAAAGAATGGGGAAGGGACGGCGATATCCTGAATTCAATTCAATTGCTGATAGATATTTTGTTAGAATAAATGTGCAAATAATTTAGGGCAATTACAAGATAAAATCCAACCTCTACTCAATAACCAACACTCATTTTTTATAGAACAATATTACTTCAAATATTTTTTAGCTTCTTTTTTTTTTAGCATTTTGTAATTTATAGTTATTCAATCTAATCCCTTGCCTCTAACATTTTTATACATCACTAGCTTTTTTTTTTTTCTAAAAATTTTTACAATATTCTAAAATGTTTGTTTTATGGAAAATATGTTTGTGAGTTAAAAAGAAAATAACTCAATAAAAAAATTTTCCTAATCAATGAAAAAATTTATTAGATATAAAGAGAAAGTTATATTCCAAGGAGAGAAAACAAATTATTTTTTATTTTAATAATTAAAATTTTTAAAAAATTTCAGGAAACGACACATATCCAGTGTTAATTAAAAAAAAATTTTAATTAAAAAAGAGGTCACCTAAAGGGTGTCGGATCAACCTCAAACTTAATGATCAGACAAACTTAAAAAAAAAAAAAAATTGTAACTTGTATAAGAAACTAAAGTTTTAGTTGATGAGTCTCAAATTCTTCATTTTGGAAAAATATTTTTGCCAGTGAATTATTTTCATATTTATGATATAATTATTGATCCATTTTGTAATATAATTTTACCAACGAAAATAATTTTAAAAATAAATAAAATATGTTTATTGTTTTATTTCACGCATGAATTCATTTTGATTTGATATTTCTAATTATCTGGTACCAAGTATTAATATTTATGTTTAAAATAATCTCTATTACAATTCATTTGTGAAGGAAATTCCCTTTTAAAAAAAAATCAATAATTCCAAATGAGTTATAAATTTATAATTAATAATTTTTCTCTATTCTAAATGACATTGATCTCTTGAAAAGATTTGCAAAAGAAGTAGTAATATTTTGCCAAGTGAGCTGAAAATGAAGGAGAAATTATCCATAATAGTATTGACCGACACAATTATCAATTTATTCTCGAGATATTTTTTGTTAAATTAATTTATTATCCAATATACTTGGTAAGAATTAATCTATTTTCTCTTTCCTAATTCAGAAGATTTTATTCTTTTCTCGTAATTAATTGTCAAATTCGATCCCCTTGTAAACAAACAAATGAGTTCCATTTTCTTAACAAATTAATTCGAGCTCACCCCTTTCACATGCATACACAAAAGAATAAAATAATTAGAAGTTTGGTCTGGGTTCCATTTTGTTTACTGGACAAATATGTTGGGCTTTGGTTCTCTTCTTATGTGAAGGAAACCCATCTATTTTGAGCCCATTTTGCTTGTTCCTCTAGGGTTGAGGTATTTAAACATATTTATGTGTCTTGAAGTGGTAAGAGAGATAGGATTGGCAGCCATTCTTGTGAGAAAAGGGAGAAGAGAAACCTGTTGTTTTGTTCATCCGCCCAGCCACCTTGTTTTGTCATTTGCCGGAGTTCAGACCGTTGGATAGTTGTGAAACTGATACAGTTTTTTCTTAACATCCGTATCTTTATTCTGAACGGTGAAGATCGGCATTCGGGGTCCGGAGGGCCTTTTTCGTACCTGGGCAGAATCAGACAGAATGTGTGTTTCCGAGTTTCAGCTTTGAGCTTCTTCACCTTCTTCAGCGTTTGATCGGTTTTTCCTATCCGGATTGAGCTGATTTTTTAGTGAGTTCGTTCCTGACTTGTTGTTCTTCATTGTGTGTGATGGAGAGTGTATTTGGAAGTCTTGAATTATAGATTTTGCTGTATTCTTGCTGCTGTATGTGCTGTCAGTGTATGGAGCTGTGAATGTGCATTGTTGTTCACTTTGCTCGGTTTTGTATCTGCTGTAAACACTTCAAATTATAGTGGATATTTTTCCCTTGGACCGGGAGAGGTCTCGTGGTTTTTATCCTTCACATTGAAGGAGTTTTCCACGTAAAAACTTTGGTGTTGTTTCTGTGATTGCTTTTGCTGTATGTTCTATTGTTTAGCTCCTCATTGATTCAATTAAGTAGGCTGAAAGTTTTCTATCAGAGTGGTATCAGAGCCAGGTTACTTGTTGTGTGTTTCTTAATTGAATGATGGAGGTGAATTTCAGTAGAATGGTTTGTTTGGATGGTACAAATTATCACAGGTGGAAAGGAAAGATGAAAGATCTTCTCTTTGTGAAAAAGATGCACTTGCCAGTGTTTGGAAAAGAAAAGCCTGATTCTAAAACCGAAGAAGAATGGGATTTTGAGAATCAGCAGGTCTGTGGCTTTATTCGACAGTGGGTGGAAGATAATGTGTTGAATCACATTATAAATGAAACAAATGCTAAAACCTTGTGGGAGAAGCTTGAGACTTTGTATGCTTCTAAAACAGGCAACAACAAGTTGTTCTTGATCAAGCAAGCCATGCGATTACAGTATAAAGAAGGCAGCTCTATTTCGGATCATATTAGTGAGTTTCAAATTTGTTTTGATCAGTTATCTGGCATGGGAGTAAAATTTGAAGATGAGATTCTTGGCCTTTGGTTGCTTAATACTCTTCCGGATGCATGGGAAAGCTTTTGGATATCCTTGACCAATTCAGCCCCAAGTGGTTCAGTGACCATGGAATTTGTCAAAAGTGGTGTTTTGAATGAAGAGGTTCGAAGAAGAACTCAGGGGACTTCTAAATCACATTCAGAGGTCTTAATCACAGAAAATAGGGGGAGAAGTAATAGTAGAGGTCGAGATCAAAATGTGAGAGGCCAAAGCAAAGGCAGAAGTAGAAGCAAGTCTAAACACAGGGATAAAGCTTTTGAGTGCCATCATTGTGGGAAACCAGGACATATCAAGAAGTATTGCTTCAAGTGGAAGAAAGAACAGAAAGTAAAGGGAAATAAGCCAGAAACGGGTGCTGATGATGTTAGTAGCAATGATCTTGTGAATACCACTACACCAGATGATCTTGTCACTGTTTATGATGACAGTAGCATCAATCTTGCTGGGGATGAAATCAGTTGGGTTGTTGATAGTGGTGCAGCTTTTCATGTCACTTCAAGGAAGGATTTTTTCTCATCATACACTTCTGGTGATTTTGGAGCTTTGAAGATGGGTAATGATGGAGTGTCTAAGGTAGTAGGTACTGGAACTATTTGCTTGGAGACTAGCCTTGGCACAAGACTACTGCTCAAGGATGTGAGACATGCTCCAGATGTTCGATTAAACTTGATATCTACCGGAAAACTTGATGATGAAGGCTATTCTTGCTACTTTGCTGATAGTTCATGGAAAATCTCTAAAGGTTCCATGGTTGTGGCTCGTGGAAAGAAGTATTCCAATTTGTATTGGTTACAGTCTTCTATTTCTGAAAATCAGGTGAATGCTGTTCAGAGTGCCAGTTCTTCAAGTTTGTGGCACAGGATGTTAGGTCACATTAGTGAAAAGGGCCTTGACTGCTTGGCTAAGAAAAATTTACTTTTTGGGTTAAAAGGTGCAAATTTAGACAAATGTGCTTATTGTTTAGCTGGAAAACAAAGAAGAGTTTCTTTCAAGCATCATCCTCCCTTTAGAAGAAATGAACTACTTGAGCTAGTTCACTCAGATGTTTGTGGTCCTATACAGGTAAAGTCTTTGGGTGGTGCACTTTACTTTGTGACTTTTATTGATGATTGCTCTAAAAAGCTTTGGGTGTATGCTTTGAAGTCGAAGGACCAGGTACTTGAGAAATTCAAGGAATTTCAAGCTTCTGTTGAAAGGGAGACAGGAAAGAAAGTGAAATGTGTCCGTTCTGATAATGGTGGTGAGTACATTGGGCCATTTGATACTTACTGTAGAAACCAAGGTATCAGACACCAAAAGACACCACCCAAAACTCCTCAGTTGAATGGTTTGGCAGAGAGAATGAACAGGACTTTAATGGAGCGAGTTAGATGTTTGCTTTCAGAAGCAAAGTTGCCACAGTCTTTTTGGGGTGAGGCTTTATACACTGCTGCCTATGTTATCAATCTAACTCCTACAATTGCTTTGCAATCTGATGTTCCTGACAGAGTGTGGTATGGAAAGGATGTATCCTATGACCACTTGCGTATGTTTGCCTGCAAATGCTTTGTTCATGTGCCCAAAGATGAGAGATCAAAGCTAGATGCCAAAACTAGACAATGCATATTCCTTGGTTATGGAAGGGATGAGTTCGGATACAAGTGCTATGATCCAGTTCAGAAGAAGGTTGTCAGAAGCCGTGATGTAGTCTTCATGGAGGATCAAACCATTGAAGATAACGACAAGCCTAAAACTTCTAAGCCTCAGTCAAATAATGGCTTAGTTGACTTGGATCCTATCCCTTCAGGTGAAAAGCATGTTGATGTGCAAAACCAAGTTTAGAATGATCATGTTGAAGATGATTATGAAGCTGTTGATCAGTTAGAAGCTCCAGAACTTGAAGAACCTGTTGATGAAGAACCCGAACCCATAGTTAGGAGGTCTACTAGAGATAGAACACCTTCCACTCAGTATCCAGTGAATGAGTATGTTCTCTTAACAGATGAAGAAGAGCCTGAGTGTTATGAAGGAGCTATAGAGAGTGAGCAAAAGGAGAAATGGGTTGCTGCAATGAAAGAAGAAATGAATTCTTTGCTTGAAAATGATACTTTCGAGTTAGTGAAGCTACCTAAAGGTAGAAAGACCTTGAAGAATAGGTGGATCTATAAGGTGAAGCATGAAGAAAACCTTTCTCCTAGATATAAAGCCATATTGGTTGTGAAAGGGTTCAGTCAAAAGAAGGGCATCGATTTTGAAGAAATTTTCTCTCCAGTTGTGAAGATGTCTTCTATTAGAGTTGTTTTAGGGTTGGCTGTGAGTCTTGATTTAGAAGTTGAGCAGATGGATGTCAAGACTGCTTTTCTCCATGGTGATCTTGAGAAGGAAATTTATATGGACCAGCCAAAAGGTTTTGCAGTGAAGGGCAAAAAGAATTATGTCTGCAAGTTGAAGAAGAGCTTATATGGTTTAAAGCAAGCTCCAAGACAGTGGTATAGAAAGTTTGAGTCTGTGATGATTGAACAAGGATTCAAGAAGACAACTTGTGACCACTGTGTATTTGTGCGGAAATTCTCTGATAATGACTTTGTTATTCTGCTCTTATATGTCGATGACATGCTCATTGTAGGTCCTAGCTCCTCCAGAATTGGTGAATTGAAGAAAGAGTTAAGCAAATGCTTTGCAATGAAAGATTTGGGACCAGCGAAGCTTATTCTTGGGATGAGGATTACTCGTGACAGAAAGGAGAAGCTTTTATGGTTGTCTCAAGAGAAGTACATTGAAAAGGTGCTGATGCGTTTCAACATGGCTAATGCTAAAGTTGTAAGTACTCCTCTTTGTGCTTCCTTTAAATTGAGTAAGAAGCAATGTCCATCGAGTGAGAAAGAGAAGGAAGAAATGATGAGAGTGCCTTATGCTTCTGCTGTGGGTAGTTTGATGTATGCAATGGTTTGTACTAGGCCTGATATTGCTCATGCTGTTAGTGTTGTTGGCAAATTTATGTCTAATCCAGGAAGTGAGCATTGGAAAGTTGTGAAATGGATACTAAGGTATCTACGTGGTACTTCTAGTATGAAGCTTTGTTTTGGATCTGGGAAACCTATTCTCATTGGGTATACAGATTCAGATATGGCACTAGATCAAGACAATAGAAAGTCCACTTCTGGGTACTTGATTACTTTTGCAAGGGGAGCAGTATCATGGCAATCCAGATTGCAGAGATGTGTTGCTTTATCTACCACAGAGGCAGAGCTTATTGCAGCAGTTAAAGCCTGCAAAGAGTTGCTTTGGATGAAGAGATTTGTGCAAGGGCTTGGTTTCACTCAAGGGAGATACACCTTGTTTTGTGACAGTCAGAGTGCAATTTATTTGAGTAAGAATCCTACTTTTCACCAACAATCTAAACACATTGAAGTGAGGTATTATTGGATTCGAGATGTTTTAGAATCAAAGCAACTTGAACTTCAAAAGATCCATACTGATAAGAATGGTTCAGACATGTGCACTAAAGTTCTTCCAAGAGGCAAGTTTGAATTTTGTCGAGAAGTTGCCGGGTTGGCAAAATCCTCCACATAGTCGGGAAGGGGGGAGATTTGTTGGGCTTTGGTTCCCTTCCTATGTGAAGGAAACCCATCTATTTTGAGCCCATTTTGCTTGTTCCTCTAGGGTTGAGGTATTTAAACATATTTATATATCTTGAAGTGGTAAGAGAGATAGGATTGGCAGCCATTCTTGTGAGAAAAGGGAGAAGAGAAACCTGCTGCTTTGTTCATCCGTCCAGCTACCTTGTTTTGTCATTTGCCGGAGTTTAGACCGTTGGATTATTGTGAAACTGATACAGTTTTTCCTTAACATCCGTATCTTTATTCTGAACGGTGGAGATCGGCATTTGGGGTCCGGAGGGCCTTTTTCGTACCTGGGCAGAATCGGACAGAATATGTGTTTCTGAGTTTCAGCTTTGAGCTTCTTCACCTTCTTCAGCGTTTGATCGGTTTTTCCTATCCGGATTGAGCTGATTTTTGGTGAGTTCGTTCCTGACTTGTTGTTCTTCATTGTGTGTGATGGAGAGTGTATTTGGAAGTCTTGAACTATAGATTTTGCTGTATTCTTGCTGCTGTATGTGCTGTCAGTGTTTGGAGCTGTGAATGTGCATTGTTGTTCACTTTGCTCGGTTTTGTATCTGCTGTAAACACTTCAAATTATAGTGGATATTTTTCCCTTGGACCGGGAGAGGTCTCGTGGTTTTTATCTTTCACATTGAAGGAGTTTTCCACGTAAAAACTTTGGTGTTGTTTCTATGATTGCTTTTGGTGTATGTTCTATTGTTTAGCTCCTCATTGATTCAATTAAGTAGGCTGAAAGTTTTCTATCAAAATATTTTTCAAAAAAAAAAAAAAAGTTGGTAACAAAATAAATGATTGTTTGGCGGTAGGAGTTGAATTGTAAGAAGATATTTATTAGTAAACGGGGAGTAATTAATGTTAGTTTGTTCTCTATTGGAAAATTATTAAATCCTTCTCAACACGTCTTTAACACTTTTTTTTTTAATTAATATACTTTTATTTCTACTTGTGATTTATTTATTTGTTATGGTTTTAATGATAATAAGTACTTGTTTATCTAGTCCTAGTTGCTACTTGCTATATTTATATATAAATTCAGGATTTATAACTTGTTTGTAATATCTTATGGTATTTTGATTTGGCATTGCTGTTAAATTTTTAGCTAGTAATTTTAACTTGATATATATCAATTTTTATAAGCAATAATTATTTATTTGAAATTAATACAAGAAATAAATGGATGAATGAAGAAATACATTTTTTCTTTCTTTTACACAAAAATATTACATGAATTTGCGAAAATAATAATATTAATGTGAATCCCTAAATAGTATACTTTTTTTCTCTCATTTTTACTCCCATTAGCTTAACTTTTTTTTCCCTAATTTAAATATTTTGCTAAGTTCAACGTTTGTGAAAATTGAACCCAAATTCTCATACTCCTTTTTGCATGTGGTAACCACTAAGCCATCTTCTTGGTTCTTTGCACTATTATTATTATTATTGGGATTTAATTTTTTTTTTTAAAATAATATATTTAATTACGTAATTAACAGTCTCTAAAGCTTCTTTATTATTCTTAGGTTTAGGTTTGGAGATAACTGAATTTGATTTTGCCTTTGACTTGTTCGTCAATCTCTCCTTTAATGCCGCCTTAAATATTATAATAGTTTCAACAATATATTCCAAACATCGGCAAGTCCACTCCACACTACGAATATTACCACCCAATAAAATACTTTTTTTTTTTTTTTTTTACAAATTTCCTCCGTCTTTTCTTGGTAATATTTCCACCACCAAATTTGGTATGTTAAATTCTCAATTCAACAAGGGTCTTTTATATATATATATATATATATATATATATAAACAAATTTAATTATATATTGATATTCATATCATAGCATATTATTACTGTGTTTTTATATCAATCAATTAACTTAAAATCAGTAGGAAATTGAATGTATTTCCTAAAAGAGACAAATAAAAAGTACAGAAATGGAAAACCTGAAACTTTATGTAAATACCTAATTCGGTTATGACTTGCAATTTCAATCTGTTATCCTCTTAAATTAAATGTCACCTTTCTTATACTACACTACGGGCAACAAAACAAATCATTACTTCCTCCTCGTTACAACGCATCTTTACTCTTTGGTGAATGTATCACCAAAACAATATTTTTACATTAAAAAAATTTACTGACTCATCGTTGCTATAGTCACAGGTTTATAGCAACGATGTGATGCAATTCTTTTGTTATTGCCTTAAACTAAAATAGCAACTTTTATACTTTTCCAACAATTTTTGTCGTTTATGAAGTTTGATTTACCATTAACAGTTTTTTTTTTTTTAATGAATTTTAACAGACTTAGACAACACTTGGATACTATTTTAAAACCTGATAAATTGTTTACCAAAATTTCTACGTTGTCCCTCAACAATTCAAGAATAGTTCTCTAACCTACCATATATCCTATGACGAGTCCTTCAATTGTTTAATCTGGTGAATGTGGAATCTCTTAGTAGTTTATTACAGTCCAATTATATATCAATAGAGAACCAATCAATATATAGATTGACAAGGAACTAAATTTTTAGTTGATGAGTCTCAAATTCTTCATTTTGGAAAAATATTTTTGCCAGTGAATTATTTTCATATTTATGATATAATTATTGATCCATTTTGTAATATAATTTTACCAACGAAAATAATTTTAAAAATAAATAAAATATGTTTATTGTTTTATTTCACGCATGAATTCATTTTGATTTGATATTTCTAATTATCTGGTACCAAGTATTAATATTTATGTTTAAAATAATCTCTATTACAATTCATTTGTGAAGGAAATTCCCTTTTAAAAAAAAAAATCAATAATTCCAAATGAGTTATAAATTTCTAATTAATAATTTTTCTCTATTCTAAATGACATTGATCTCTTGAAAAGATTTGCAAAAGCAATAGTAATATTTTGCCAAGTGAGCTTAAAATTATCCATAATAGTATTGACCGACACAATTATCAATTTATTCTCGAGATATTTTTTGTTAAATTAATTTATTATCCAATATACTTGGTAAGAATTAATCTATTTTCTCTTTCCTAATTCAGTAGATTTTATTCTTTTCTCGTAATTAATTGTCAAATTCGATCCCCTCGTAAACAAACAAATGAGTTCCATTTTCTTAACAAATTAATTCGAGCTCACCCCTTTCACATGCATACACAAAAGAATAAAATAATTACAAGTTTGGTCTGGGTTCCATTTTGTTTACTGGACAAATATTTTTTTAAAAAAAAGAAAAAGTTAGTAACAATATAAATGATTGTTTGGTGGTAGGAGTTGAATTGTAAGAAGATATTTATTAGTAAACGGGGAGTAATTAATGTTAGTTCGTTCTCTATTGGAAAATTATTTTTCTTTATAAAATGATGAGTTACTTTCTTTATTTTTAAAATATTTTGCTTTGATTAGGAAATTATTTTCCTTTGCCCAAAGGATTTCCTTTTTAAACTACAGAATCTGGGGAAAAAAAAAAAAAAAAAAGAGACAAGCAGGAGCCTTAAATTCGTTTATAAGGCAAAAGTTGTATTTTGATTCTTGTAATTATTTAAATTTTTTCAATAAATCCTTGCACTTTAATTTGGCTTTAATTATACTTATGACTTTTGAATAATCTATCAAGCGTTCCTTTTTAATTCTCTGTTAACTAGCATTTTATTCTCCAAGTTGGATATAATTCTCTTAATTTTTGTCAAGCCAGAAAATAGGAAATTCACCTGACAAATTAATTAGGGACTAAATTGTACAAAAATTACAAAAGCAGGAACCGACTAAGACTATCGAGACACAATAATTTATAGGAGAAATTTAGGCAATAGCAGACATTGTTCAAATCAAGGGCTTAATTTCACCCATGGTATACCAACTATCACCTCAATCACATTTTGGTATACCAACTATAATTTTGCACATTGACATACCTCAACTTATAAGTGACCTCCCATTGTGATATATATGACCTGCTATTACAGATAACATGCGCCATGTCAATATTTTGATCGAAGTCAAATAAGTCAACAGAGCCCACATAATATGAAATTACTATTTTACCCTTAAAAAAAGTTTCATCCACTTTCTCTGTCCTACCATCTCTTTTGCTTCAATCTTCCTTCCACATCCCTTTCCCAATTTCAACCAAAATTAGATTAGTTAATCAACAAATTCAAGATTAAGCACCTCCCAATTTCATCATCCAAATCCGTCTTACCAAATACCTAAACCAATTTCACCCAATTTCATTATTCAATTGCAATTTTTTTGTCTTGATTTTCTTTCAGATCTGCTTCAGATCTACTCATCTCCTTCTTTTCATATCCTTTAAATTAGTTTCGTCTCCTTCTTCACATCCTTCTCGTGCTTCGTCTCCTTCTTCGTTTTTCTCCACGAACCCTCTTTTTTAAGGGGATGTCATTGGGGTCAGAGAGAGAGAGTGATGAGAGATAGAAGAAGATAGGAAGAGAAGGGAGATGGAGAGAGAGTAATGAGAGAGAGAAGAAGATATGAAGAAAAGGGAGATGGAGAGAGAGAGTAATGAGAGAGAGAAGAAGATATGAAGAAAAGAGAGATGGAGAAAAAGGAAGGAATGAAGGGTATAATTGGGAATTCATATATGATGGGGCTCATATTTCAATTTGACATTGGTCAACTCGCTGACGTGGCATATTCAACCAAGAGTCTCACATAAAAAAACTACAATAGGAGATCACCTGGTAGTTGGGATACTATAATGTGTAAAATGATAGTTGGTATACCAAACTATGATCAGGACGATAGTTGGTATACACAGGTGAAATTAATCCTCAATGGCTTATAATTTGAGTGTACAGCATTAACAAATAAAGTTATTAACGACAAATGATAACAAGTTTTCCCTGCTGTCTTCAAACAACCATCAAGCTACTCATTCTTTTCTCCAAATTCGAATTTTTTCCTTTTTTTTTTTCAATGATCTCAAGTGTAATAGGATTGTATTACTATATACAAATTTCAACTTGCAATGGCACAAACCAATGAACAAGCACTTGTGAACTAGAGTCGGTATATTTACTACAACTCAAATTGTTAAAAGATTTTTGGTCACTGAATAAATAAAGCATGTCCATCGAGTTCAAAGGAGAAGGGTGTACACAAAAATTTTTCCGGCTTTGGCTATGCACATACAGACAGACACATCTCTAAACAAGGATTCATTGCCGGTGGTTTTCCGGCAAGGCAACCACATTGTAGAAAGGTACTGCACGCTGAGGCAGGGCTCCATCTTCCTCATCATCATCAAATTCCAGCAAATACCTGTTCAATCAGAACAACAAAGCCATGAAAAACCAACTTCAAGGAATAATGAGTTGCAATCTTTTGAAAATTTCGCTGCGCAAAACTTTTACAAAAGTACATCAAGGATGAACTGTTAAAGGATATTACTTACTCGTCTGTCTTCCTCTGGAGATACACAAAATACGTTGATGGAGAGTGTCCCATAATATCCACAAGAAAAATATAGTTAGTCCTAAAGCTTACCAAACATGTCCACAATTGGACAACACAAAAACTGAAGAAAGAATTCCATTCTAAAGCACAAGCACTATATTTTCCTTACGATTTATGAAAACAGGAAGATGCAACGGTTACCTTTCGTGGGTTCATAACAACAGTTGCCTTGTACAGTGCTGTTGTTCCTGGATAAACCGCCAAAACATGTCTTCCAGGAGGAAAATCCTGAACACCAGAAGGATCATTCTTTTTTGGAAAAGGTATAATGCAGGACACAGGAAGCTTGTACTTTCTGTAAGTAACAAAGACAAAAAATTAACAAAATTCCTGTCAGGTTTTTGAACATCTAAATCAAGCCACAAGCTATAGCAGATAAGAAAACATGAAAGAATAATCATGTCCATGTCCTTGGAAAAACATACTTTTGGCCGCTACCTTCCTCGTCATCACCTGGCTCCTCGTCAAGTACTTCAAATCTGCAGAACATTCAAAAATTAGAGATAAAGAAACACAAAATTTTCGACTGAAAATCAAGGATTGGAAAAGGATATCAACATAAATTTGTTTTGAGAAGCCATCACATTAATTAAAAAGTAGAACTTAATCTAGTAATCTACTCAGGCTAAGCACCGCATGCAGTCATTAACATTACTCCTCTATTTAATAAGT
Organism: Euphorbia tirucalli; assembly: GCA_039660915.1. Classification (NCBI taxonomy): domain Eukaryota; kingdom Viridiplantae; phylum Streptophyta; class Magnoliopsida; order Malpighiales; family Euphorbiaceae; genus Euphorbia; species Euphorbia tirucalli. The sequence goes on from CM077638.1 coordinate 12,062,135, forward strand.
CAAACCTAATTCAAACTAGCTAAGAGCAAATATACAAACCTACATGAACCCGTGTCCGAAATAACTCAAAGAATGTATGAAAATGAATATATTTACCGAGTACTACATAGTTAAACTTTCCAGTTTGCAATTTTTTCTTCTTTTTTTTTTCATTGTTTCTTTTTATAATTTAAGAAATCTTCGAAGAACCAGATTTTCCAACGACAAGCCGATGCCAACATTTATTCTGAACTCGTTATCTACCATCTACCTGATGCGAAGGTTCAAATTCACAGTGCTTGTATATCATAATGTTTTGACAGTTTTATAAATGCACTTCACAATTACAGCTAATATGGCATTGTTTCCATGATGGAACTGTCGTCTGTGCTAATGCAATCCATGATTTGATGTTTCCCTATCTTAATTTTTTAATCATAAAGTGAAATGCTGGGCTAGCAAAAACAAAAATCAACGTAGTGTGTGGTTTAAGATAGTTTAGTCAATAACATTACATTTTTGCTTATTATTCCTAAACAATCGAGGGGGCATGGAATGCTGAGAAACGTAGTATGTATCATTTGTTAGGTAGGCAATTTCCAAATATACAGCATTTACATTATGATAGCAGAATAAAACTGTCAAAACATTCATTCATCAAGAAACCTAACAAATATAAAACAACAAGCAGTCTGCATGTGATCAATGGCCAAAGAAAACTTGTGAAGTGCCAGAAGCCAGGAAAAAAGGGTTAACCAAACAGCAGTGGCACCGAATGAAGTGAAATCAAACTTACTCCTTTGTTTCTCGATCAAATTGCATTACTTTCACAACAAACCACTCATCCCTCTCAGCATTATTACAGGTGACCCTAGCTGCTACCTGAAGAACAAGCCAAATCCATCAGTGCAAAAGAATGAAACAGAACTGGACATGCATTGATGTAAACAAATATAAAAAGAAACGTTTCATCTAAAACAAAATGTAATAAACGAGCATGAAACTCACAAAGCTACAAGTGCACAGTACCTGTTCACCCTTTAGATTAGCATAACCCTCAAGTTGATTTCTCATCTGAGTAGTAAGTCTTGAGATCTCTGACTCGGACTTCATTCTTTTTCTTTTCTGATCACCTCCATCTGCGATTTATATAATGTGGTCTCATCAATATTAAGTCAGGACATCTCATTGAAATCTAACATATAAATTAAATCAGCCTTTTGTGGTACAAATGATCTATTCATGCTTAGGGCCCAAATTACAAAATCAGATTTTATTTCAGTTTTCAATATTCATGCCTAGTTATTTAAATACCTTCATTCTAAGGCAAGAACTTTCTTATTCCTCAAAACCCATAAAAATGTTAATTTTTTCAGAATGATGTCAACTGTTGAACTTGAAACCCTACCCTCGTTCAGCAAATACACAACCTCTTAATGAATAGGAGTTCATATCATAACCAGCCACTCACAAGGAAAGAAATCTCTCGTTGACTGATTAGTTAATACAAAAGTTGGATATATTATACCTCTCTTTCTTGTATCTAGCGAAAAGGCCCTCCCACTCATTCTTCTTCATTTCATCATGTTTGTTGTTTAGTGTAAAGCAATTCTACAAAGAGCAATTGCTGCTGGAATTTCTAATTCATCTATTGACAGAGTGAATCTGTAATTTATTTATTTGACTCAAGGGTGTGGGACGGATTTATCAGGGAGAGAGTTCGCTATTTTGAATTGCAATGAATGCCCATACCTATCCTTCTTCGTTGTTGCCCTGGTGGCCCGGAAGGAAGCAGAGCATCCAGTTGACTTAGTAGCATATGTGAAACACTGAAATCACATACCAAACAGTGAACTGGTTATCGCACCACATTGAAACTTTACAAAGTATATGCAACACAACCATAACAAAATATCATTCAAGTAGGAACCGAAGGTCACCAACTAGGCCATACTAAAATTCAGAAAAGAGAAGGAAAGGAATGCTATAGGTGCTCAGCTTAAAGAAAGATAGTTATAAGCATACTTATATTCACTTTCTGAAAGATCCCTGGCCTGTGTATATAAACTTTTGAGCTTTGATAAGGAAGCATCACCAGGCTTCTCAACTATCTCAGGAGCTGCAATTACATGTAGAAAGTCAAGAGTCAACATAAACAAGTAATAGATTGGTCAAAATGTGAAAAAAGGAGCCAAAAAGAATAAATAAAAAATAGAATGCAATAACAAAATGATATTTCAAAATTAGCAGGTTAGTGTTGGTCTTTTTTATAGATTCAATATTTACTAAGCAAAAATAAAGTAAGAAAAATCCAAGTGCCTTTCATTTTTGCAAGCATTACTGAACTAAAAAAGAAATCATTCAGAATACCTGAATACGAAAAAAATCTCGAAGGCACAGAAAAGCAGATAATTCTTTTTCTAAACGATCTGATTTTCCTATTCTCACCGAGAAACGTCACCTGATTGAGCATTCGAGTATAGAGTTCTTACCTATATATTACTTATATAGATGTGCTCCATATAGGTAGAACTCTCCAGCAACGAAATAAGTTCATGTCATAGTTTCTCAAGAACAAAAAGAAGTATAAACTGTTACTCGTATAAACTGGAAGCTCATGATTGATTCCTTAAGCTGTGTGTTAACTGTCATGCCCGAAAATCTAACCAGATCGTGATGAGATTCATTTCCTATTAGGCAGAAAATATTCGTGAAATGAAACATCTAAGAAAGCGCAATACATTAAGGCATATTCATCTTTGCCACTCCCATCCTAATGAAATGCATAGTAAAACCATGAATGCATTTGTAAAGCAAATTGCAACCCTAAGAGCAGAGAGCTTTAAAGAGTCACCCGATCAACAACTCCAATTTACTCATCAGCTAATTTGAACTTGTTTTGTAAAAATATCGTCATATTAACTGTAAATCAAGCCAAAAAGAACAAAGAGTCGGGTTTTTATCAGCTAGTGTTTGCACACTGGGTCCACCATTAACAATTCACATGAATCTAAATTTTTAGTTGCTTCTGACAAATAACTCGGAAACATGTATTTTAGTAACTAGACAAATTCTTATACGGGATTATTTGTAGAATTTGAGCAGAAACAATCTATATAGCCTAAACTTGTACAAAATCAATTTTATTAAGTTCTCAAAACTGCAAATTTAAACCAATCCCAAACAAATTTAAACTAAAACACAAAAAATTTCATCCACATAGCACAAAGAAACGCCACATTCGTCAATCTAAAAAAAAATCCCGCAACCTCAGAGTAACCGAACAAAATAACATTGGATCACAAAAATTGCTAAAATAAGTTGAAAAGAAAAGACTCACAAGCTTGGAGCTTCTTGTGCATCTTGTTAATCTCCGAAAGCACTTCCTCTTGTTCTTTCCTTAACCGATCAAGGTCTCTAGAGTTCTCCAAAATTCCCTGAATGTCCGGCGACGACGACATCGTTTTACTTGTCAAAACTTCGTCGGATAATTAGAATAAGTGAATAATGGTAATGCGACCTCCGTATAAGAAAGAAGAAGCTCGAGTTTGGGTTGCTAAAGCTCCACTTCGATCTTCTTCTCCATAAATTTGATGGAAAGTTTGTTCTCAATGGAGGGGTTTTGTTTCCTTTTATTTTTCTCCGTTTTATCAGTTTTATTAGTTTTTTAATTTTATAGATCAAAACTTCAATACAAATATCAATTCTATTACTAATATTTGTATTTACCTTTCAAACCTCAAGGACCGGCTTTAATTTTTTATTCAGAAAGTAATTAATGGATAATTTATCAAAATTTATAGCTTAATCACGGTTCATCATAATTGCCACGTGGACAGGTCATTGATGGTACGATGTTGAATTTCACATATCTTTGCCACGTGTAAAATTATAATAATATCTACTACGTTGGTACCTAGTAACACGTATATTGACCCCAAAAAAAAAAAAAAAAAAATTTTTTTTTGACTTTTTTTTAACCAATTTGACTCAATTTCTGAGCTAATCTAATTCGATTGAAATAAACAAAATACATATTTATTTGTAAAATAATTTCATAGTTGATATTTTTGAAAAGTATGAAAATTGTGAAAATTTTTCTTCAAAAAAAAAAAAAAAAAAAAAAAGAAAAGAAATTGAAAAATTGGTGTTGATTTGTTTTTATCTTAATTATGAAGTTAAATGAAGTATATTTAATTTTTTTTTTTTTGGTCAGAAACATGAAAAAGTATTATTGAAAAACACAAAAATTACAATTACAAAAGTTCCATGCATAAAAAGTAAGATTTTATTTCCAAGAATTATGCTTTTGTAAGCCCTCACATTGAGTAGACCTATCCAGCTTAAATCAACCCAAATTATTAGAAAGTAATTAAAAAGTATATTTGTAGCTCATTTTAGTTTATAAAAAAAATATTTTTGGCTCATTTATTTAATGCTTATTTTTAATTCTATTTTTATTTTTACATCAACTCTCATTAATTATTCGTTTTTTAAGATAACTTTTTAAAATTCTTTTGAATATACTTAAATCAAAATTATAACTAAATTTGAATGTACTAAAATTTAAATTTGAAACTTAACTTAAGAAATGAAACGATAGTTTGTAGGAAATGCTAATAAGGATAATAACTATTTTTGTTTGAAAACATCGAGTTAATGGAATCGATTATGGTTTGACAAAATGGGGATTGTTCTTTTTCCGACCCTCTATCTTTTCTAGAGGACTTTCCCTCTTGTGTTCAACCTTGAATTGACCATGATTCAGCTTATTTGGCTTTTTAATACAGGGTTCTTTATTGAAAAAAAAAAAAAAAAAGTACAATAACTAGCATTCTCCAATAACTAATATTAATAATTTTAGGTGAGATATTAAATTAATATTGCAATTCTCCTAGCCAATTGTGTACAATTTATTCATTTAAATTCATCTATTTGATAATGATATACATAAATAAATAAATAAATAAATGAGTTATAATTATTGAATAAAAGACAACGGCTTCACTAATGAGGAAGGAAATAGTGGGAAATTTAAGCATTAATTTGATATTGCTATAAAAGAATTAATTAATAGAAAAGAAAAATATATGATCATCATTATCAAAACTGTATCAGCATAGACATCTACATATATCATATTTAATTATTTCATGTTAAAGTTTGTGTAGCCATTACTGTGATTTCTCTAACCAACTGTTGTTGCATTGTGAGGATCAATTCCCATTCTCTCAAAATAAGATTTCTCTGCATTACTCATTCGATCTTGGAACATTGCCCATTCTCTTCTACACCTCTCCCTTACCCCTTCCCATGGTGCCCTTCCATTATCTGCTTTGCCCTGTTGAAATGACAAACAGGGACGGAAGTTTAGGGGTGTCAGTTCTTGTTGTACTGTCATAACTGTATTATGACATCTATATATTTCATATGATTATGTATGATATAAATGCAAGAAAAATGATAATCATATCAAGCGAATTTTGCCAGCCAGGTTGTCTCATGTTACTACGATGCTTTTTGAAAGAGCAGCTGTTAGCGCTAGAAACAGCTCCCAACAGCTGAAATAAACATCTCCCCTAAATAGATGGTTTGAGTTTTACCTGGTTCCCGAGCGATGGAACACCTTGATGAACAATCCATTGCGCATCTACAACTCCTATTTTCTCATGTGCAGGCTGTTTCCGAGTTGTCACAAAAAGAAAAAAAAAAAAAAAAAATCAATGATAAGTGCAGAGAGTAAAGCTGTTAAGGTGAGAACTATGGAAGGAAACAACTGGTTACTGACCTCGACACATTTCCTCATTGCGAAATCTAAACCCCATCCGTGAACCAAGTCATTCTGCAAAAGGACAAAATTTTTGGAATTGTTTATATAGAAAAGTTCAGAAGAGAGGCAAAGTTAAAGGACTCTAAGTGACATTTTGTGTATACCTGAATCATATGCCAAACACAACGCCATGCGTCCCGAGAAAACACAGTTGCCATTATCTCAACAAATCTGCTCATGTTGTATTTTAGAGTAAGATGTATGAGAACCCATTCATAAATATATCTGGAGTCATGAGAAAATCAATGTAATCAGAAAACATAGGCTTCATTCTTTTACTTACGCTGCACAAGGCGGCAAGTGTGGGTCACTGCACCAACCAGGCTTCTCCTCAGTTTCCCTGCGGGATAAGAGGCAAAAGAAACGGCAGTCAAGCCGAAAGCCAAAAAACATTACTATCAAGTGAATACTAAATATAGATTAGTGATTTATACTTGTGAACTTCAGAGTCATCTCTCCTTTTTGTCATTGCCCAAGTTGTTCCTCTCTCTGGATCTAAACCAGGCTGTGAAATCTCCAAACCATGTTTCTTTACCAGTCTAATGTATCTGAACCAAAGAAGCATTAAAACTCAATTTTTCTTTTCCTTAAACAGAAGCAGAACGAAAGAATGAAAGATTATCCGAACTTACTCCTCGGCATCAAAATTATCCACCCCAAGATCTTCATCCCACATGAAAATGTACTCGTAGGGTGCTACAATGTCAGGATGTAGAAAACGTTTTGCATACCACCTAGATAAATGTTCAGGAAGCTGGTGAGAAAAACACAACTTGCAATCTGTTCAGGTTAATTGAAATCCAGAACAGGAGCTAAATTCTAACCACTTAGTTTGCTTCTGAACGCTCACATGGATAGCTCGATTCGACCACTCAAACTCATCCCATTCAGTCGTCCGGCCATCATAGTGAAACAATAAAATAGCAAAGTTATCTGAGAACTGCACATATACATTTTTATATCACAAAATGCACCAGAAAAATAGAGATGGAGAGAGACAGAGAGAGAGAGAGGATGGAAAATAAACCTTTTTAATTGCTGCATCAATGTTCTCTTTTTGATTGTAACCAACTGTAAAAGTAACTAGGTACTTTTGTTTGATGGATATGTCCTGCAAATGACACCTCCATTAATAAAATATTCAAGTAACAGATATCAGCATCGTGTCAATATGACAAATTCTTAAGATTTTGAAAAAATTATGACAGTATATACAAATCTTCCAATTGGATAGCAGGCAAAAAGGAAAGAAAAAAAGGTTCTAAATAGGCTAGCTTAATGCAACAATCATTATTTCCATATATCCTACTTTAAAGAGACTGTACAGGTACAGATTTGGTATTTACTTCTGCTAAGTGCTACCTCGCATAAGTTTCAAACTTTCTCCAGACAAGTTCATAAACCAATTTCCTCTCTCCCTGAGCTCCTCAGCTTAATAAACAAATAAAAAAGTCCTGTAAATGGGATTTGGAACGAAATGGAAGTTTTTTTACAATTAAAACATGAGATAATACTTGATATTCTACAAAGACTAAGTAACTTTTCCCCCCAACTCCATACCAAGTGTTCCTAAATCACTTCCTAATATGCATCTTTCCCCATGCTCCCATCATGCTAATAATAAAATACGTGAATTTGGTTATTGACAGCCAGACCCATGATATGATGTTACAACTATTGCATATCTTTCAAATCAAGTCATGCTGAGAGTTAAGCACCTCATCAGGCAGACCCCACAGTCGGCGCAGGTAGAAATCTGACTCGGGTACTACTATATCAGGAGGAAGTCTCTCTGCTCCACGAGGATTTGTTGGAACCCAGATCTGAATGAGAACCAAGGGATTGTTAACAAGTCAGACGACAAAATCTGCAGAAAAATTTTCTTCAATGATCGGACTAAGGAAATGTGATGTCTCACACCTCTATCTCCATACAATCATAACTTAACAATGCAATGTAACACTGACAATGGCAGAGCAGTGCAGTGCAGCCAGAAATTGCTGCACAGACATCAATTTGCAGTTTGGATAATATAGAAAATAAAAAATGAAGTCTGATGTTATAAAACTTATAAAACTATGAGTAGAGAATCAAAAATTTCGTTCACAGATCAGATAATATTTTTGTTCTTATGCAGCAAATTTTGTGCTTGGATAAATTAGATAGCATTGAAGAAGTCAACATAGTGTTTTTTCTTTTCTTTTCTTTTTTTTTTTTTTTTATTATTATTTGAGAAACGTATTTGCATTTTTTCAATCTAAACTAACCTGTTATGCTTACAGGTATTTAGGAGAAGTTATGGTTATTCTTGTTTTATTTCAATATATGAGTATAAGCTTGTATGTTGTTTATTACATAAGCAATCCATAAACACTCATTATGGACACCATGCAATCTGAACCAGTCTAAATCACATTTCTTGGAAAAAAAAGATTTGCATTTTAGGTGCTAGAACAATTCATACACCTGGGTAACCCCACTGGGTGACTATCAAAATTCGCTAAGAGAGCAGACAAATGAAAGAGGTTTTTTTTTTTTTTTTTTTTTTTTCGTTTTTTGGTATCACATGGTGTCTTTATTTAATGGGATAGAATGTTATACTTCAAGGATATATCTTGACAACCCATTTGAGCAATCAAACAACAACGCCCAGAAATCAATAAATAAAAATAATTAAATGAACTGAAAATTCCAAAATGAATGACAGTTGATGTTTACAAACTAAAAATTAAAATGAGCCTAGGAGTTGATGTTTTATCTTAAGGAGCTAGACTTCAATGGACTATTGTTTTTAAGACAATGAACACGCTGAGAATTTACTGCAAGAGTATATAATAAAGTAAGAAGTATATACCGTAGTATCATCATGATATCTATGCAATGGAGACTCGCCTTTATTGCCCTTCAGAGAAGACAAAGCATTGAACAGTGCATGTGTTGAAAGATCAGAATACTTGTCCTCAATATACGTTAGATCAATGGAAGGAAATAGACTGGATGGAAGACTCATCTATCAATTTGAAACATTGTAAGATAAGCTTACTGAATTAAGCCACATTGAAGCCAAATGAATGAGAATCATCATTTTATGAATGGATAATGAATAAAAGAACATATTTACCTTAGATAGTGAAAGTGTCGGGAATGATATTCCTAAAAAGAAGCCAAAAACAATTCCAACTAAAGTTGTCATGAAAAGCCTCATTGTCTCACTAGGTTTTCTTGTATATCCGCTGCTGAAGAAAAGAAAGGATATCCTCTTAGTTTGCTTTTCATTATTAAAACAACAAAAATCTCCTTATTAGAACAAGTAAAATACAACCATCAATCTAAATGTTCAGGAAATGTAGCATACTTCCGGATAGGTAACCGCATTATAGGCAAATCTTCAGATTCTAGAGATACAAAGATACAGTATGAAAATCCTGAAAACTGTAGTGGCTCCACTTGCTCATCAAATTTGCAATTTCCTGCCGGCTTAAGATGAAATGAACACCATGGCAACACCACTCACTTCAAAATTGCTTTTAGAGAATAGTCCAAAGAGCCGACAAGTGATCCCCTGCGTTAACTTTACTTCAGTTTTCGCACCCATAACAGTATATTCTAAAACTTGATAAATGTCATGAAGACAGCTTTATTCCCCATCAAATGACATGTGCAAGCATTTGACTTCATTCACTTTAAAGAAAAAAACTTCAGTTACCCTGATCATTTACAGCATGAGATTAATTTCTTTTTGCTGTTTCCAGTAAAGTTTATGCACAAACAAATTGATATTTTCGAAATTCCAGATGCAAATGTGTCAGCAGATTTCCCTTGAATTATGGAGATTATAGATTATTGTGGTTACTTAAAGGACATGAGATTGAGGTAAAGTATTTTGCACATCAAAATATACAAAAATAGTGAAATCACCAAAGACAAATACATCCTTGAAACACATGTGCAACAAACGACCAACCAACAAACAGAACATGTGCACCAAAATTGTCAGCTGATTCCAAACCATAATTGAAATAAACATTCATCCCTTCAACAGAAGCATCCTGTTTTTCCCTTTTTTTTTTTTAATATTGCACCGAAGAAAAAACGTGGGATTAGCTGAATGTCAGGTAAAAAAATATCAAAGCCAAACGCCATTACAGAAGCATCAGCTTTGGCTTAAGTCACGCCGCATAATATCAAGTTGACAACACAATTCGACCTCCCAGAACAAATAAAAGCGCACATAAATACGCCCGAAACCATGAATAAGCTAATTTGAGAATAGACAATCAAACATTGTATGATTGGAGAAGGAGAAAGAAAATGAAATAAAAAAAAAATCCTTACTTTGATCCAAAGATGAGTGGCAAATATATTGAATCGGCGATTCCAGCATACAAACAGAGAATAAAAAAGGGTAGACGGCAGGAGGCAAAAAGCTTGTGTTGTCAGCTTCTTCGTTATGTTTGAGGAATGTAACTGAATGAAATTGGGAAAATAGAAGAAAAACAAAAAGAGGAACAAGGGGAAACAATGTTTAATTCGAATCTCCTTGGATTTATTTTGCTATCTTTTTTTTCCCCTTTGAAATTTCATAATTATTTTGTTAGTTGTGGTTGTGGTGTATTACTTACAGCTTAGAGTGTGGATGTGAGTGGGTTTATCTGTCCTCGACAGTGTGGGGCCCGTAAGGGGAGTCGTTAGATGAAGCGTTAACGTGAGAGTGGGATGTAGTAGATTCTTGTTTCTGTTTGATTTTAACTTTTGAAATTGATTATTTTGTGATTGGGACTCGGAGAATGAGGCCGTTTTGCTTATTATTATTATTATTATTATTATTATTATTATTATTATTATTATTATTATTATTATTATTATTATTATTATTATTATTATTATTATTATTATTTTATATAGTATTTAGATTGAATTGTGGCTTTGCTTTTCATGGAAATTATTGTCCCCCAAAACTTTGCATATTTTACCTACTTCAATTTTTTTCTTTTTTAATTTGGAATTACTTGATGCTTTTCAACGAAATTAATTAATGATTGAGTATGTTTGTTTTAAAACAAAAATCTCATTTCAAAAATATTCAAATTTTGGATCTCACTATTAGGAAGAAATGCCTTTACCACACGGATATAGTTGGATAGGCATTAATTTCTTTTTTTTTTTCTTTATGAGTAGTATTTTCTTTGACATTTATTGTAATTAAATTTTTAATATTGGAGTATATTTATGAAATCAATATGGGAGATTATAAATTTATTTCATGATCTCTCCAATTTTTTTGTTAATGAAAAAGAAATCTTACAATTTATTTTTGTGGTATTGGAGAATTGAAGCATGGTTAAATTTTAAATGTTTTGTTGCAATTGTTGAAAGTGTATTGAAAATATGAATCGAAAGGTAAATTACTAAATTATTTACATAATGTCAATAGTTTTGACTTTTGAGTTATAAATCAATAACTTTTTTTTTTGGCTATAGAAGAATTCGTCTCTTAACTAACAAAAAATAATATTTCTTACATCTTCAATACAATGAAAGTGCCGTTGATAATCAACTTAATAATGTTAAGTTCTTAGTGTAAAATGTTTGTATCAATATAAGGTCACTTTTCATGGTTTGCATAATCACAAATTTGATAATAATTGATATAAAAGTCATTCAATGACAATTAAAATTAAAAGAAACATGCAAAAGGGTTGAATATCTTCAACTGGCATGTGTTCAAAGGATACTCCACTTTCTATTGGTGGATGGAACGATTTAGATTCACTCAAGGAAGATCTGTAGTTCGAACTATGCAACTCCCGAAATGGACCCCCACATGGATTAGTCTGGATGTGGATTGGACTTAAAGGTGCCTGCCGCAGTGGTGCAGACCCATATTATTATTACCTCATAGTAAAAAACAAATACACTCCACTTCAAGAAAGAAATAAAAATAAAATAACAAAATGCAGATTTTACATCCTCAAGAATGGAGGAGAATCTCAAAGAATTAATCAACAGTTTATTAGTACAAAAATTTCACATTTTTACATCTCAGGAGCTTCAAAATGCAACTAAAGAATGATTTATACTCACCAAATGATGGACTATTACAGTTACAACAGAAGAACTTGCAGCTTTGACATTTCAGCTTAAAACCTTTGAGGAGAGAAATATATCTGCAGCAATTAGAAATAATTTTTATTGATTGCCTCTTCCAGCTCTTTGAACTCCCACGCATCATCTGCTGAGTATTCTCCTGTAGCAAAACCAGTCCAAGTTAATCATTCTTTTTCGTAAATCTTGCAAAACTTGAAGAACCGTACACCCAATCTGGCTTCAAGTGTCTAATTTTGCCAACCATGAACCGCTATATCAAAAATATTAATAATTCTAACGATGACCTATACAACTAAACTCTTATTTTATCTCTCCCTACTCCCAGGGAATCCTCATGCAGGACAAGGAGGTGAAACACAGAATACTATGTACTTGATTATCACTTGAAACTTTCAATAATGAGGAAAGAACCTTACCAATCGAATCTCTTCGAAGAGCAGTTAGGTGAGCACAGCTGCAAGTCATCATCAAATTAGAAATAATTTCCAGTTGGACAAAGAATAAGAAATACGACTACATCAGTAAGACATTTCCTTCAAATTTCTTCTCCTATTCATCAAAAAAGACAGGTAAAAGGGCCCTGTAGGGACAGAACAAAATCCGGTCTCACAGTTCTGTGAATGTTGGCAACCAGTGAAAGATTTGACGATACAGCAACTTGGAAAAAGCAACCATGGATAAATTTTGATAAGATTTCAGAACATAACATGTTTTTAGTGAAAGATCTAACAATGTGCAGTTAAGTTCTCTGGTTAGATATCCAATAGGAAGTTGGAACCCAGAGATTGCTGAGGATTCTAGACATCTAAAATTACAAGCCATGGATGGATTAATAAACTGGAAACAGAACAAATTGTTTACCTCCCAACAGCCTTCCCAAAATCTGCACATAGTGACCGAATATATGTTCCTTTAGAGCATATCACTCGGAAAATCAAATTTTGCCTGCAACAAATTTTGATTCAGATCAAATGTGGAAGCCCATTAATAAGAGAACGTCAAAGAAGTTCCCCCTTCCATGAACTTTACATCTAACATACAGTCTATGTAACATAATGTTTTCGAATTTCCATCTTCCAGAGTACAAGGAAGAAAAAATCAAATGGATTTTAGAAATTTCCAGTTATTAATGTAATTATTCACAAATTTGAATAATCATGGACGGGCATGAGATTCATTTTGTTTAATAATATTTAACTAATTGGAAAATTTGAATGGAAGAGCTCTCATGAATGCACATTGTTGACCTCTATCAACACTAACGTGTAAACAGAAGAATTGGCTGAGAATTTGTCAAAAAGGACATAAAAAGTTTGCTGGCATCTTTTTTATGAGATCAACCCACATAAGGACACATACAAATGAACAAAGCAGTGAAATTAAAAGTTCACAGACCACAGTAGACAAACATAAAAAAGAAATTGAAGATACGCTAGGGCTTCTCTGTGAGAGCATAAGTGCTTATAGATGTCAGAAAAAAATCAAAAGAACCTGTCCTCTAAGCTTCGCTCAATGTTAAACTGAAAAATTGAAATTCTTCTAGGTGCAAGCTCAATGCTTTCTCCTCTCCTTGCTTTCTCATACATCTTTTCACCTCCAACCTGTCAAAGGTAGCACAACTCTGAGAACAAAAGAGCGTACAGCATGGGATCCTTTTAAGACCATGTGCATTCACAGTGAAGCCTACTTTCTTGAAGTTCATATTGAAGAAATATCCCATTCTAGTATTTCTGAAACAACTGTATCCAAATGTGTGAAGCAAACATTCGTTAGTAAAACTAAGTTAAACAGTCACTTTATCAAGAACTTAGATATACCTACGTTACTGTTTTTTAAGACAACGTTTTGCAGTATTTTTATTTAGAATTTCAATCTTGTGCTTTATACCTGACATGCTTGTTTATCAGCAATATTCTTATGTGCAAGTCAAAAAAAAAAAATTTACCTTTAAAATCAGTCTCCTAAGTTTGTAAGCATTGGACACAAAATAGATAATATCTTTTATGTTCCTCATGATGCTTGAACGTAAATATATAATAGATGCTCCCATGCTTAATATTACCATCCATTTTCATTATAGTTGCTACTTGTGGGCTTAATATTACTATCCGTTCTCATCTTTGAAAATATTTAATTTTATTGCATGTGTACTTCGAATATATAAACCATTTGCTACTTATATAGTCATCAATTATAAAGCAGAAGCTCTTACTTTAATGGCAGAGAACATTGGAGGAACTTGCCATATTTCCCCACAAAAAGATGCAGCAGCTTTCCTCATATCTTCATCTCTGATATGCTCCCAAGGCTCACGCTGGATAACCTAAATAATAAAAAGTTTACAAGTAAAGATACAGATGATGCAATTAGATTAAAACACAAACTACTGAAATTTTCATCTTCTCCAACTAGATGATTTTAGTGACTATCAAGTGTAAAAAGTTTGAAACAGATTCATAGTATATAGTCAATTCAAATTAGGAGCATATGCTCAGAAAGAAGTTTTTGGACTGCATGCTGCAACATATCATGAATATGAACTAAATGTCGTAGTGAAAAGGCTATTATACAAAATATAAACAGTAAAAACACACCGGTGAATCAGCATCCCAAGTTGAAGTTGCCTCTCCTAATCTGAAAACACCACTATAACCCTTTATCATACCTTGATACCTGAAAAAAATATCTTTCGAAGGTCAAAAGCATAAGGAAAACAAAGTTAAAATTCTAGTCTTTGGACAATAAAAAGGATATAAGAAAACTGAAAGCTTTACCTGTCTACCACCTTTGTAGCTTTACCAACACATACAATCAATAAACCAGTTGCCATGGGATCAAGAGTTCCAGCATGCCCTACCTTCAACCAAAATCAGATAATTAGGCAAATTTACACAAAGAGTGCATATAATGGCAAGTAAGAATAGGATATACACCTTTTTCACTTTGACTAGGCGACGCAGCTTTCCACAAACTGTAAATGAAGTCCATCCTGGTTTCAACATCATAGAATTACTTTTTTTGATAAACATAAAGATCAAAGTTGGTAACATGATATGTAACCTTCAGCTTTTAAGAAAATTTGGACAAAAAATGCACATGTAGCAGATGTTATAATGTCAAAAAATAGTCTGGTGAAACTTATTCAAATCTGACCCTAAACCTAGCAGAGTGGAAGAAATGAACCCAAATACTCATACCGCAGTTAGCTTCAAATCAGGGTCAAATTTTAGCAATACGAAACCTAGTAAAACCTCAAGAGAGTAATACATGAAGGAATTTTGGGAAATAACATAATAGGAACATGTATAATAGAATTGCGTGGCGTGCATCCGGCATAATGAAGATAAATTCTACATTTCCAATTCATGCATAAAAATTTTCTGCAGAACAAATATCTAAATGCAGGTTAAGTCTGATCAGAAGTTGCAAAAATAGTTCACTAGTGCCTTATACCTAATATTCATACATGTGGTAGAACTTGCTGATGAACCACCTCTTCAAGAAAAGAAGATACCCTATTTCATATTTTTATTACAACCCATTAAAATCAGATGATGGGGGAAAATACAGATTCATTGAATTATGAAATTAATTCTAAATGACCCAATAAATGAAAACAGCCTTCCTACTAAAATACAGTAAGATAAAAGAAATGCTTTTTCTGCTGTTGTTTTCTATTATCGGAAGATGCATTAATACTTAGTAGAATAATTCCTCTAATGCATGAAAACGTTCATAATGAAGAATGCTAAAGAAACAGCTTTTCATTGCAAAGTTCCCTCGTCAAAGTCTTGAGTTATTTATTCAAGATCAGACAATCATTTCCCCCTATTTCTCAACAAATACCACAAGGATTTATTATATCCTAGGTAACTGCTCACTTTTCAACCCCATCCAACATCCATTTGCATCATTACTTCCTACTAGAGTCTTTATCATCCAGATAAAGCCCTTCAGACACAGATGCAGCCCTTGATAGCAAGAGATAAAGATTTCAAAGGGTTCTTGCGTTGATTTTGAAAAGCTAATTCAGTTTAATTACTGGTATCAAACTTTGGACTCAAAATTAAGATCATATCAAAACAAAACTGTAACTTTACCTTCGTACTGAGTCCTATTAACTAGATTTTACATAAGCTCTGCAGTGTATTAAATTTACAATTCTAAGTCTCAGTGCTGGCATTCAGCAATTTGGACTAAAGAAATAACAACAATTCCAAAAGTTTCCATCAAAAAGTCCACAAACATATAACAAATCCAATAACAGAAGAACGAAGTGGTAACTCACCTTTAGGCTTGTTCACTAAAACCACAGTTCCGTAGGGACCATCCCACTTAGGTGGAAGCTCGGTGCTCCTTGTCGCAAGATAAGGTTCACCATTGCTGATTTCATTGTTCTTATTGGGGACTTTTTTCAAACACTTAAAGAACTCCTCCACTTTCCTCTCGGTAACATCTTTGTTTGCAGTCTTTGCTGAATCTGCCCCTGCCTCAGCCTTTTTTTCCTCAAAGAACAGCAACCTTTTATCTTCCTCTTGGATCCCAACCCCATCACCTACTTTCTCCACTTTCTTACCACTCTTACTCCTTTTTGCTTTTGCATTTGGATTCAAATTAGAATCTTTAGGATCAAGAAAAGCCTTATCAAGGCATTGGTCAGGAAAATACTTCTTCTCCAACTGATAAACCATCTTATAATGCTTATCTTTCTCCCATGGATAAGCAAATGTATCATAGAAATACAATTCCTCCTCTCTCTTATGCAAACTCCGAAGCTTAGCAACCTCAGGCTTCAATTCAACGTAACCTTCCTCCCTATTTCTACTATCATCGTCAGAATCAGACCCGTACATTCGCTTTCTTCTCTTATTATAATATTTTCTCTTGGACTTATCCATCTCCATGTTATCTTTGTCCAAAGACAATTTTCCATCGACCCATGAATCAAGGCCCAATTCTGAATTGGGGCTACCTGACGAATCTGTCTCCGGCGGGCTATCTGAGTCCGATTTACTGAGCCTGGCGGGTCGGCGGCGATTTTGGGCAGTTGAGGGCTGAGTTGGGCGGGTGATGATCATCTCATATTGAAAAGGGTATGGAGTGGATGTGGTGGAGAATAGGCTCAGTGAAGAGGAGAAAACGAATTTGTTTAAAAATTTGGGCTTTGAAGGAATTAGGTATGAGGAGAATGTGGGGTTAATTGTTGAAGAGAAAGCCATGGTTTTAGGGCGAAGAATGAATAGAGAAAGGGATTTGGCCATTGTCGATCGCAGTTCTTGTTGTATGAGCCTTGAGGTTTAAGCATGGTTTTACGGCGACCAATAGCTTGACTCTCATCGTTTGAATCAAAATCATTTTACTGTAAAATGAAAAATTATTAGTTTTATCAAATAATTGAATTACTTATTAAATTTTTATTCCAAAATTAAAATATCTTAACTATTCAATATTTGTAAAAGAAATAACTCTTAAATATGTTTACGAGGATACCCCTGAAATATATAGGAAAAAACTCATTTATTAGATAAGTTAAAATATTTGATTTAAAATTTTAAATTAATTATTATCAAAATATTTTTAAATTCTGTGTTTTATTTTTCGTGTTTATCAAACAACCCTATTATTTAATAATCTCATTATTTATAATATTCATTAATTAAAATTCAGTACTTAATTTTTAATTATACCAAACGACACCTAGGTGTCTTTAGTAAAATGTAAACATAGCAATCGTAGTGTATTTATAATTAAAAAATAATTTAATTTATACTCCAACAGCAAGATAAATCATGAACGGTAAAAATAATTAAAATTCTAACTTTTTTATATAAAAATTATGTAGAAAATAAAATAAAATCATACAATTAATTGTTACGTAAAAAAAATTTTATCCCGCTATAGTGTAGTAGTAGAAGTTTTTCTATACAATTTAAAGATTTAGGATTCGAGTTATCTAAACTGGATATTACACCGTTGAATATTCAAAGAAACTAAAATTTATTTTCTTTTCATTAATATCAAACAAATATGACCAATTGAATAGAACCTAACTAGTAGAAGAGCTATGCACTCTCCAAATGAGCAAAATTCGAAAAAAAAAATTGAGTAACAAACAAATACAAGAAAGCTGTATAATCTCTCTTGACACTAGTCATTGATAAATCTAGGTATAATCTAGATATCTAATCGCACCTATTATAACATGTGTAATGAAATTTTTTTAATAGCGATTTTTTAGAAAATAATTTAAGATACCATTTCAATTCATTTGAAAATAAAATAAATTAAAATTTTTTTAAAAAAAAAATCAAGCATATAAAAGTAAATTTTTAGAAACTATGAAACTAACTAATTTTTTTACTATTTTTATTCTCGAATTTCGTATATAAGAATAAATACACTTATCAGTAAGACATAACTAGATCTACCATAAAACTAACTAGTTATGTATAGCTATTTGATTTTCTTTTTTAAAATATTTAATATTTTTAAAGAAATCGATACAAAGACGAACATGTTAATATGTACATTCCAAATTGTATATCTTTTTTTTTTTTTTTTTTTTACAATGTTGATAACTTTTACAAAAAAAAAAAGAGTAGATTTTACCCCTAAGCTCTAAAATGCTTGTAAAATATTTGAAAAAAAGTATGGAATTAGAGTCTTTTATAAGGCACTAAAATGCTTGTAACATATTTGAGAAACATAGATTTTACCCCTGAGCACTAAAATGGCTCAATTGAGTGATTAAAGTATCTATATAAGTCTAATTTTATTCATTTCTAACAGAAATACAACTTTTGCCACATCGGCCATATTTAACCAATAAAAGAACGACACATGGAAGTGGACTCCAAGCATCCGAAGTATATTTCATGTGATTTCCCACAAAGAAGGGTTAAAGAAAAGAAGTTCATTTTTGGCTCATAAAGTTTGCGGTGACATGTCGTTTTTGACGATAAACAACCTGTCGTCTTTTATCTGGAATCAACCGAAACAGAACGGACCCTAACTTGTAACTTGTTTGTAAGCCATAATTCGTTGGCATTGCTCTTCGTTTTAATATTTCGACATTTGAAATTTCAGTCTTTCGCCATTTTCAAATTTTGGAGCTCTTAATTCGCTATAAATTTTCCCGCTGGAATGCTTATGGACCCAGCAGCCATGTCTTTGGAAGCCAGGGAGGACGAGGAATGGGTGCTTCGCTACGATGACGACGGCTTCACCTACAAGATCCTTAAACGCCGCCGCCTCCTCGACCCTTCCACTGCTGCTCAACCTCCCGTCACCGACGCCGAGGCTGAAGAGAGGCGCCGGAAACAGCGGAAGAAAAAAACCCTTTCGAAGTTGAAAAGTAGGTACCAGAAGGAGATCGACCAATGGGAACTTTTGTCCAACAATTTGCGTTCAATGCAAGACAGAGCAAACCAACAACTTGAATTGCAAAATCGGCAGCAGGATGTCGCCCAAACGTCGTCGTCATTTCCGCCCTTGGAATTGCCCTCAACGGCCATAGATGGGTCTGACAATGTTTGTGGGTCACTCATTGATAAGCTCCTCTATCAGGTAATTTTTGATTTTGGCATCTTGTAATTGGATATGGATTGCTATTTTGTTTTAGTTTTAAAGATTGCTTGGTTGCTTAGTTCATTATGGACATCAAAATATACGTTGAGCAGTTAGTGACTAACATCGGTAAATACATGAACTTTCACAATTGAATCAGAATGTTGAACTTAATTAATTTTTCAATAAATTTTTGTTTGAATTTCGATTTTTCTTATTGTTAACTTGGTGTTGGTCGAGAAGAAATTTTGGTATTTTAGTCACATGATTGTTCATTGCTTTAGAAAATTGGTTCTACTGGTGAGGGATTTATGTCAGGCTAAGTTTCACTGTGTAAAGCTGCTATAAGTGGCTCATTCAATGAAAGCTGTGGCCTTGTTGGGGGGTTATATAGATGGGTAGTTTTGATTGAATCCGGAAGTTGAATTCGATGGTCCAAAGGGCAAGGTATCAACAAACACAACATGAATATGGGATAAGCAAATTAGGTTTTGGATTTCGTAGAGCCATGGTTGAAACAGGCTGAGACTGCAAAAAGAGAGTTTCATTGAAGTGTATGATTGGGGTTAACAGAAGAAACATGTTAAGTTGTGCTACATTGCAACCTTACAAAGGGGAGGCAAGATAAAAATATTTTCAGATGTTTGCGAGGTGGAAATATGTAAACATTGACGAAGACAACGCATTTCAGAAACAATAGAGAGCTTTAAGAAAAACTTTGGTTTTTGAGGGATTCAATGGCAATATCACTTTGCCGTAACACCCCCCCCCCCCCCCCCCCCCCCCCCCCCCCCCCTCTTTTTTTTTTTTATCTGATATTGACTTTGCCAGATTCTAACTATTCTACAAATTGGTGTTTTTCTTGAAGTATGTTTTAGTTATGTTTTGTACTCTAATCTCTCTCTTCCATCTGCAGGCAGAGGCACAAGAAGCAATAATACGTGATGTATCTTGCTTATGCGATATTGCAGAATCAATGTGCAATACCCAACAGGAGCAGCTAGCACAGTCATATATTGATCTTCCAATTTGGTCTTCACCTCGTGAACTTATGTCATCACTTTGCTATGATTAAGTTTATTTGGGGGAGTTATTTTGTCTCCCAATGGAAGTTTGTAAATTTGTGTCTAATTCTTATGAACTACATAGTGATGCAAATACTTATAGTGTTCTTTACTGTAATATGTTCCGTTGTAGTTCTCTTCTTATTGATAGTTTAAAAGTTTGTAGTTGATGTTTTCTTCGCATATGATTTGATAGAGGTTATGTAATTATGCTAATCACAGAATGTGTTAGGGTGTGGAACGAAGGCAGCTATTCATAAACAGCTACGAAGCTCTGATTGGGGCTTATTCAAGTTCGTTTCTTTAATGAGCAAGCAATTTGTAGCCCAAAATTTTGACTTGTTTAGTATTATGTCAAGCATGAACATGGATGAGCTCAGATATTTTAGACTTATGAGTTACATGTTTAGACTTCTTCACATACTTCTTCTGAATCTATATTGTTTGACGTAAAATGGTGGGTTTGTTGTCTTTTCTAGTTCAGGTTTCCTGCAACATAGAGATGAGCATCGTCTCTAATATTTTATCTTATTCCAGTTTATGTTTGAGTTAGGATGTTTGTGTCAGAAATGCGCTTGATTAACTTTAATAGAAAAGATTTATACGTATATCTGTTGTATGTTTGTTTTTCATCACTCGTGTATACGGATTTACCTTGAGCAATAGCTTAAATCATATGAGAATGGTTGCTAAAAGATGGTTCCATGACATTGAAGGGAAAATAAGAGTACGTTGATGCACAATTCTGTTCTTCATTTATCTCAAGGATAAGCTGACCGCCATTGATGGCAGTTTTTATACTGGGACCTAAAATTATATTAAGATACCTTAACTTACTTTTTCTTTGTTTTTCATCGGCATAAAGATCACTTGTTTGATGAAGAAGCACTATATCGCAGTTGCTTTCGC
Organism: Euphorbia tirucalli; assembly: GCA_039660915.1. Taxonomy (NCBI): domain Eukaryota; kingdom Viridiplantae; phylum Streptophyta; class Magnoliopsida; order Malpighiales; family Euphorbiaceae; genus Euphorbia; species Euphorbia tirucalli. The sequence goes on from CM077638.1 coordinate 12,083,591, forward strand.
AGATTTCAGTATGGTTCCCACCTTCACCATTTGTTATTTGAGTGAATAATCCGCTAATATGACTTTCTAAGTAAACGTAACATGACCAGACATCAGAGTCATCAGTCTATCATATTATTACTGATTATGGAGGTAGTTCATGTATCGTATCCAAATCCAAGGAAATGCCAAATTCTGCTATACAACAGAAGTGTAAAATGAAAGATGAAAGTCATTCCCATAGGGAGAAAAGCTGTTTGAATCAACAATTCGTTGTTAAGAAAAGTAAATATATGTTTTGAATGATGTGAACTTTTAATACAAGAGAAACATAAGCCTATAATTGAAGAAGAAAACCAAAGCTATATATCAATAGGAGGAATCAGAGCTCCTTTAGCACGATGCGACATTAACAGGACATTAGCAGGGTAAATCAGAAGCATTGAAAACAGAATTAAGCGTGTACTACCCAATAAATGAATCCAACTCCTATCAGGAATAAACTCTCTGAAAATTATGTTCCCCCACCCCACCAATCCCATATCAGGAATAAATTCTCTACCCCCACCCCAGGAATGAACGAAGAGGAATCTATACAACGCAAGGGATCCAAATTACTGGTCCTCCTGCACCTATATTTTCCAACTATGACATGAGATCTTCCTCAGTAAGACGAGAGGGAACAACTTGCACAGGCTGAATAGCAAAACCAGCTTTCTCACAGGCATCCTCCAGCAGCTCAACTTGCGAAGGACCACCAGGGCAGTATACAACAACAGCCCCTCCACTACCTGTAAATTTTGAAGCAGCTCCTATCCTTCGAGCGACCTCCACCATTTCTATGTTCAGGTCACCAAGGGCAGCATCCCCAAACATGCTCCTGTTGAAAAATCCCAACCTCATTGCGTCAATAAACTTACAATGTTGATACACTTTGCAATTATGTAGGAAATTTTGTCGCAAAAGTATGCAATAATAAATCCTCCTGGCTACTTTTGAATGGAGCCTCCATAAATTCGTCAACCTAGATGATGAAACTACATTTCATCTTTTTCCCTCTAATTTATTTTTCTTCATAAACCATTTCAACAACATGATGTTTATATCATAGGTAGGATACTTGAATACATCAGCAAAGATGAGAACAAGCCATTCACCCATAATATTCAACGTCTGATTGATTTTCATTTTCCATCTCCAGAGCAAGTAAGACGGTAGAACATCCCATACTACTAAATTTCATTTGGGAACAACAGGAGCTGCAAAGATTATGGAGCTAAAGTCTTCAAATGAAGAAACCAATTACCTTCTAAGGTCGAAGTTATGATTCATCAATTCTGCAAGTTTAGCATAATCCTTTTCAAGAATTGCAGTTCGTCCTTCCAAAGCCAAATCTGCAACTTCTTTCATCGATGATATAATAAATTTGTCACCATCAAGCCACCTTTGGCGAACTGTACTGTGCATCTGCATTTGAAACTGGCTGTTACAAACATTGTCCATAACAACCACTCTGAAAAAGCTAACACATCTTTGCAGGATGACCTCTATAGCCAGCAATTTCAACTGCCCAAAATGCTAGTATCATCCAAATTTTTTCAATTAGTCCCCTATAATTATGATCTGAGGTCACATCTAGCTTGGTCAACTAGTTCACTGGAAAAAATATGTACTTTGGAACCAAAAGTCTTTAATCAAGCAGCTAAAGCATTGCTCCAAAAATTTCAGTAGTGTTACATGACATGTATAGATTAAAAGTTCAGAACCTAATACCACATGATTGAACATCATCTTTGTATCCATCTTAAAAGATCAATAAAGGACAAGAAACCATTGGAATTTCTGTCCATTTAAACATTCAAGCATGCGTGAAACAGATTCAGTTTTATTTCAATGCTTCATTTACAAATGCAGCTTCTCATACAGGATCATATTCAGTTTGCCATGTTCTGTTTTCCTGACATTTTAACCTTCTTTAGCATGAAAAGAATTCATTTTCAGGCAGGATCACACTTATTCAAAAACATAAACGAATAACAGAATGAGATGCGTTATGTATAAGAAAAGACATCACAAAATGCAAACCTTCCCAGAATCACTTGGATTCTCCGCGTATATTAAATGGAGAGGTGGAAGGAGACTAATATCCATGGGTGTATAGATGCCATGGCCCAACTCATCCATATGTTCCTTAGAAAAATCCTGCACAAGCATTCAAAGAATACGATAAGAACAAGTCAGCCCATATATACCAATTTGATTAGTACCTCTACATTGACATAACATAACCTGACCCACCATGTAAACAAGGCCTCCATAGATCTGTGCGACTCGATCTTGAAGGCCAGCAACAATTCCGAGTTCTTTCTCTGCGCTAAGCACAAGGTGAGGCCTAATATCCACTTTGATCAAATGCCTGACCTTGTAGAAGTCAAGAAAGCAGTTCAAGGCCGCAGTTACAATAGCACTAGAACCTGAAAGCCCTGTCTGAAATGTCAAAATTACAACTTGAGCGGAATGACAACGATAATTAAAAAATAAATAAATAAAGATCGTTTCAGATCAATCAAACTGAAAAAAAAAAAAAAGTATCAAATACCTGACGAGGAATATTAGTATCATAAGAAAGGGTAAAATTCCTAGGATGAAGCTGTATCTCATTCTCCTTACAATGCTTGTGGAAAATCTTACAAATTGCCATAAGCAATCTTACTCCTCCATAATAGCCTTCACTTTGCAACCGATTCACCTAGAACACAACAAAATCAAATCAATTTGAAGCTAAATGAGATTCCAGTTAGCGGAGGAGATAGAGAGAGAAAGAGAGACCAGGTGATCAAGGGAAGAGAAATGGACGAAATCGTGCTTAGGATGGGGTTTGATGACGAGCTCATCGGACGGTTCCAAGCGGACGGTGGCCCAGAAGTTGCCGACGCTGAAAGAAATGGTACGGCCATAATAAACGTCGCTTGGGTTACCTAAAAGGCCAATTCTGGCGTAGGCCTTGTGCTCTATCGCCTTCGATTCTTCATCCATTATTGTTGAACAGACTCACAGAAGCATCCACAAGAATGGAAAGGGAGATATATATATATACATATATATATAGAGAGAGAGAGAGAGAGAGAGAGAGAGAGAGAGAGAGAGAGAGAGAGGTGGGGGGTGTAATCGTGTGAGAGTTTGGTAGGATAAATTATTTGCACTTATCTAATATTCTGTCAGCATCTATTCAATGTTACTCTCTGACTTTATTGCATATCCGCTGTATCCGTTTGATCTACCTTCTACAATATTATATTTACAAGGATGCAACCCTCGCGTTAAGATCATCAATTTAAAGATAAGTTGAGTACCATAGATTAGCAAAACACATAGAAGCATTTTGAGATATAAAAAACATAAGAACGTCAAAGAACAAACAATAATAGATGACTAATGGTTTTGTGATTGGTGTTCTTCTCTGATATTGAACTCAACAATGGCTTCACCTGGAGGTGGCTAAATTGGATCTGAACAGGTCGAACCGAACCGGATCGGATCAGATCAAATCAGTCAAATCTTAAATCGGACTGAATCGGAACCGGACTGGTTGTTTATAAGAAAAAAAGGTTAAGGTTCAGGGTTATTCACTCTGTGAATCTTTGAACCGCCGGTTAACCGGTGGTTTGACTTTTTTTTTTTTTTTAATTTTTCCTCTCTATAAATACATAAACCCTCTTTTAATTTTTTCACACAATTATTTACACTCTGTCTATTATATCCAATTTTTTTACACTTTCATTTACATTTTACAAGTTGTTTTAATATTTTACGTTATATTATTTACAAGTTAATTTGTTCATTTACATTTTTTTACAAATCATATTAAATGTGTAAGAGAAATAAATGGTTTATTTCTACAATTTATATTTTTGTAATAATTTTTATATTATGTAAATTATTAATTGTAAAATAAAAAATATAAGTTGTTTTTCATATTTGAGAAATTATATTATTTTGTTATGTATATTAATAATTTATCGAGAAATATTTACATCGAAACCACACACAAATTGAATTCTAAATATTTATTGAAAATGGTTGAACCTGAAGCAGACCGAACCTGAACCTTATCAAACCCTAGTCAAAACCTTATCAAACCCTGAACCTGAACCGGATCGAACCGGCGGTTCATCCCTTTTGAAGGTTAAGGTTTAGGTTCAAAGATTTCATGAACCTGAACCGGCGGTTCATGAACCGTGGCCACCTCTAGCTTCACCCGACGAAACTCCAAATATGATTATCTCAATAAAATACACTTCTAAGTTATGTAAAGAAAAAAAAATTACTTCTGAAAAAAAAATGTGATATTAAATTTTGACATAAAATAATAAAACTAATGAAAATATTTCTTTTTTGTAAAATTTTAAAACAATAGCTATAAAAAGGTATGTCAATATGAACTTTAACAAATAAATAAATAAATAAATAATCAATAAATTAATATATTGTGTCGATTTTATAAAAAGATTAAATTAAATTTTTCCGAAAATTTGAAAATATAAATGTCTTGTGAAATCTAAAAATTTATTATCTTCGTCTAATTCATTTCTTTGAAGAATAATGCCAATTCCGATTTGATTTGTAACTTTAGATAATGCGACATATAATTAATCATGAGTTAATACAGATTCATTTAAATACAATCCCATTTTTTTAAAAGTTTGACATTGACTCTTATTTATTGTCATACTATAACAGAGTTTAATATGAAATTGTCAACGTTTCATAACAAATGGTCATTTTTTATCTGTAACTAAAAGTGTGTGATCCTTGGAATGAATACATTATTTCCAACGAATGTACTTGTTTCAATCACTTTTTTTTCCTAATTATATAACCATTAATCTAGTTCCATTACAAAAACCTATTGTAGGATTCGAATTCCGTAAAAGCATAATTGGAACATTAAACTTTTAAACATATTTCATGTTGTGGATATGCATTAAGCTTCAAAGAATTTAGAAATTCTGGATGATAAAGTAATTCTAACTCTTCATAATTATTTGTTGTTTTACAAATTGAATCGTAACTACAATAAGTGTGAGATTGTTCCGATAATGAATCTAATATCAATGTATTAATTTTATCAACAATATCATTTTTTGGAGTGATAATAGCTCTTTCTCTCGAATATATTGGATTGTTATAATTTTCCATAAAATTATGATATGTTGCTGCTAGAAACAGCTTGATATTTGTATCCAATATTTTTCAACATCAAAATTTTCAATTAAATTACCATTTGTTATTTAGAAGAAAAATATCATTTTCAAATGCAAATTTCTTTTCTTTCAACTTTAGGTACTTAATATGTTTAAAATTAAATTACCATTGTAATTATATTTTTTTATTTATTCAATTAAAACAATACATAATAATATTATCACAAACTAATCAAGAACTAAACCAAAAAAAGCCCTTAAACGAATTTTTACCATAATATCATGATCTCGTAATACTAGTCTTGAACTTTCTACAGAAACTATAGGTGGTAAAGAGCTTTTCAAGAAACTATGTAAACGTACATTAATGTGTGATGAATAATAGCATTACAAAATCAGAGTTGAGATTTCAGAATGCTTTTAAATAAGAGAGAGATCCGAGACATTCCTATTATTAAAAGAAATGCGCTTACGAAGCAACAAACAGAATTTTTCTACTTGAATGTCCTTAAAAATGATTCTGTTAAAAAAAAGCTTAATGAATTTATAGCACAATAAATGGAAATAACGCAGCCAGCTGAGAACCCAAAAGAAACATTAATTTAAACAAATCCATCGTATATTAAACATTAATTTGATTCACATTTCAAAATATCACAGCCAAGAACTAAGTTACCTGTACAATTCACCAAGAAATGTACAAAGCAATTGTCAATGGAAGAAATTTCATCAGCTAACTAACTTAACCACCTTCAATCTTCATCTTCTTCGTCATCTTCAGGCAGCCCCATCTCATCTCCAATACCCTCGAGTAATTTATCCACATCTTCTCCGAGCTCCACTAATTTTGCAGTTAGCTTCTCCACCTTACTCTGCTCTTGCCCGAGACACACAAGTAAATCATTCAGTTCAGTCTCACTCTCCTTCATCGCTTCTTCCCTAGCTTCTGCCTTTATTGCCTCTATATCAGGAACCGCTGATGCTCCACCATTCTTTAAAGCTTGTACCTCCTTTTCTAGATGGAAATTAGCCTGTTCAAGGCTGTTATAAGCATCAGACAAGCTCTTCAGATCAGACTCCGTCTTCCCAGCTAAATTCTGATACATTGATGCCTCAGATTCAATTTTGGCCTTCTCTGCCTTGAGCATCTCTATTCGTTGATAAGCTTCCTGAAGATCCCTCCGTAGTTTCTCTGCCTGGACTCTTTCTGATGCTCCACCAGCCCTTTGTTCAGAATGAGAAGAGCCTCCCCCACCCATCTTGGCCAGGTCTTCTGCCAAAGTTGCATTCCGACCCAAAAGATTCTGAGATAGCAAAAATGGAAACCATCGAATAGATATGTCAGCAAGGGTTCAAAACCTCATAGAAGTTTTAATAGCAAGTTTATCGACAATTGCGCAGTACTATTAAAGGAACTATAATGGCATCTAATATGATCTGCATATATTAATAACAGTGTAGTGATCATGTTGAAGAAAGAACATCCAAGGCACCTGTATCTCAGAACATTGCTTCTCCACAAACAATTTGAGCCGCTTGATATAGTCTTTATCATTCTCTCCACTCTTCTGCTCCAATTCGGCAGGCATGACTGCCACCTCACTTTTTGGACGACTGTAAACATCGACAATAGTTTCTCTGATATTGGTCTCCAACCTCTTGACAAAGTTGACAAAGCAGCTATCAAATGTTGAAGAAAGAATAGGATGATCCTCAATCTTCTGATCAGGAGAATCCTGTTCATCTTCTTCTTCAATCTCCTCCATACTGGCAGCAGCAGATCTTGTCAATGCTTTACTGGGTTGTTCCGGCTTTATGGGGGAGAAAGGGAAGATTTTCATCATTTCATCAAACTTAAGAAAATATGATGTGAGGCCAACTTTCTGACTTATGGCATCAACTATGGTATGAGGGTCTTTCCCACTCTCACCAGACTCGTTGTAAATAACACATTCTCCCAGGAGAACTGCTGCCAACCCCCTTATGCACACAGTTGCAGATGGATTTGACACCAACTCAAGCAGGTACGTTAGGTGGGGACGTGAATCCAAGAAGCACTGAACTGCCCTGGGGCATTCAGCAAGCCAAGTGACCAACAATTTCAAAATAATTGGTTGAACATACAAGTTGCCTGCTGTACTTGACTTCCCATCTCTGTTTTTCTTGGTGCTGGCTGCAAGAGCCAAGTATTTCACCATGCGATGCAATAGCGGCTCTGGAGGTCCCAAAGATGGTGTTGGTGATTCGAGTTCAATGCGTAGCACCTGTTGACATTATCGTTATATAAGATAATCTTATAAAGATAAAGGAGTTTCATCCACAAGAAAAGAAGAAACGTGTATCTTATTGGGAGAAAATGAAGTCCTACAATTCTTTCCCTGTTGATGGTTAAAAAGATGTATTTGACACTAGAACATAGGACTAGTACCAAACGGAGTTTATACTCTTAATTCCTAAGGTAAAATCAATTGCCAACTCATCAATCATGCCTACAAACAATGACTGTTAATTCATAGTTAAGGCTTCTAGTGAGAATATGCAACAGCACAGTAGATCCGATAAGTTTCTGAGTTTTTTTTTTATCATCTTTTTAACTGGCAACATAACTTGAACCCACATTGTGAAGTAAAAGTAAACAGTGGATGCTCCAAGAATCTTCGTGAATATATTTGAGAACCAATTTCCACATATCATAGTAGGAGAAGAAAAGACAGAAGAAACAAATTAGTTTAGAAAAGAAAAAAGGTGCATGCTCACCAATAAAATACCATACCATTTGGTGGCTGTCAACTATGATTTTAAGGAGGTCAAAAGAACCAAAACAAAAATATACCAAAATGGATGATGAAATCTATAAGATGGTACAATCTAATCCATATTTTTAGCAATGAGATGTACACAGCTTCCAATTATTTTGTTTTCTGGTAATTTCAATATCCTGTCATCCCAGATTCATCGACAAACCAAAAACAAAAGGATTTGAGATTGCATACCCTTTCCTTGCACTGGATATTGTCCTTGAGTACATGAGAAAGTACACTAGCAGCCCTACAACAGGTCTGCAATTCAAAAAGACACAACCTCAGGTCTATTCAACATCTATCAGTATTTACAAGCCACTTTAATTATTTGAGATTATCCAATGATCAACCTTCTTTTATCAAGAATCATAAAGTCATCCACACACATTACCTCCAGATCCCCATCACTTTCACTCAAAGTAAGACCGTGCAAGAGCATGCTGCAGGCAAAGAGGTTTCATAAGATAATCCATAAAATATTCAGTCAAGGCAATAAAAAGCATCTCCATATTTCAGTTATTGATTAATGAGTAGAAAAAACAATGAGCAAATGTACTTGGATCCAACCAACCTTCCAAACGACATGTTCACATCTTCCTCAATAGGAGCATGGGTCATTGAATGTGGTTGAGGAGTTAATGTGGATGCCAACATTGTTTGACCATCAGAATTTCTCTGAACAAATATGAAACATTCCATGATTAGCTGATTGCAGGTCAAGTAATCAAACTAATTTAACAAACTCACAAGAATAAAAAGGAACACTGGAACGAAAAAGAAAAAAACAAGTTTCAAGAGCAAATACATGAATTAACCTCACAAAAGTTCTTAAAAACATGGTCAGCCGCCATGAATTCCTGCATACTGGATGTCCGCAATATGATTCGAAGAATGGAGTTCAAAGCAGGCTCTACTTGTGGCTCCTCGCCAAGAACTTTAGTTGCAAGGGCTTCAAGATTCTTGGGATGTCCAGCAATCAAATCACCAATACTCCTTAATGCCTACAAAACGTAACTTACATAAGGATTGACCTTCACAATTGTTCATAGCATAGTCATTCAATTTAAGGGAAGGGGGAAAAATGTGATCTGAGAAATATAAACATTCACACAAATAATCAATCACAAGACCAATTCAGTAACTGGTGAACTGAGTCTATTCCATCGACATCATCTGAGGCACACTCTTAGTCTAATTCTTTTTTTTTTTTTTTTAAAGTCTTCCATATGGTATGTCATGGCCAAAGTCATCACCTTATTCAAATGACCAAAAAACAAATAAAGTTCAGAAATCATGTCTTACTCCACAACGCAAAGCAACAGGAGCCCATTGGCTTTCCACACCAAACATCAGAAGATAATCCAGCAACTTTTTCTACAAAAAAAAAAAAGAATAAAACAAAATGATTTTAGAACAAAAAACCTCTGTTGTATGCAACGCTAAGTCTCGATCAAAGAAGATATGATCTAGTAAAAAACCTGAACCAGGACTGTTTTATTGGTCATCTTGTTCTTCTCTTTTCCAGGATCAGCCTCTGAACCGCCTACCATTAACAAATCAATGGTTTCTAATGCACTGAGTAAATTGATTGTCTACTGGCATTGTGTTTGTTACAGAAACATAAAAAATAATCATTAGTAAGGCTGTTCAGAGCATAGGTTCAAATATTTACAGTAATCAATATGTTTGAACTATTGAACCAATGCAAAAATTATAAGCATTTGAGTATCTAACCTTCTGTTGGGTAAAACTGTAACCACTGCCTCTTAGCTTCAAAATTGATATTAGAGCATCCAAGCCTACTGTCTCTCTCAGTAGTACCTAGAACACAGATGGTTCCATATTAGGAGCAGAATAAGACTGTTTGCATAAAATGTTCCATCAGTAGCTAGAAACCTGATTCGACGTGCTGTTACGGAGAAGGTTGTTCAACAATTGAAGACAGTCCTGGGGATAACATATAACAGGGGTCTGTTACTGATCTGTTCAACAATTTCTTTACAGCATGAATTGATAAAATGAGTTTGATTTCAAACCCTATAAAAATGCCCCTCCCCTGGGAGGAAAGAAAAACAATTCAGAAAATATTAAAACCTACATTTCAGTTAGAGATGGAAGGTTTTCTCCCTATAAGCCAGTGATATGAAAACAAAATATCAATCAAATCCATTTTCTGCACTAAATTGAAGAAAAAATGATAGAAGATCCATTCTCACATAGCTAGTCACTGTTTTCTAATAAAAGTTACAAATTAGAAGAAGAGAACTGAATCTGCACTATAATGGAAATTCTCTTCATTCAATTTCTCAACTAAAGCACTTTACAGAATAAGCTAACATATAAATGCGCCATGATTCTGAAATGAGCATTCGACTGTATTTTAAAAAGCATTGATAATAATTTCTACACAAAAAGATCAGCTTCAGCAATCAATAATCAAGTCCAAATGTGATGACAATTTTAGACACGGAAAGGAATTCAACAAGAGATAATATGCAATTCACTGTGGTTATGCAAAAACCTACAAAATGAATTTAACTAGTTAAGAAGCCCATCCACAGGGATGAGTGATATATTGCAAAAAAGATAAACTACTTCAAAGATTCATAGTATAAAATGGAGTAGAAGATAATCACCTGCACAACAACACCACCTTCTGAAGCCCCTTCTTCTCTGATAATGCTAAAAATCTTTTCAAATGCACCTTCAAAGACAACAATTTTTTGAATCTCCTAAAATCACCAAGGAGTTAAGTCAGTAAGAGTATTAATCATAAAGGTTCAGAAATAGGGAATAACAAAAGAAATACAGCAATAACATATAGTATATGGAGAAAACTCACCTCAGCTTCTCTCGTCAAGTAAGTAAGAAGCAGTAAGGCCTCATTTCGAATAACCTACAGAGTTGACCGTGAAGGCATGACCACAGTATGAAAATAATGTGGCTTATTTACTAATGAGTTCATGAAAATGCATTATACTAATTTGAAGTTTCCCATCTAAGACTACCAGCCAAAGAATCCATAGTTTTACAGAAAATAACCCATTCAGATGTAAAAGGCATGAGATCAACAACAGAATAATTTGGACCGAAGAAACTCTTACGAGGTATTACGTCAAAAGAAATTCAACAAGAAGTAACTTAGTTGTTCTTTAAAAAAAAAAAAAAAGCCATTTGGTGTTGGTTTTTGTACCTCTCGATCCATAAGCATATCCATGAGCCGAGTTATACCTCGAGGAATAGTGAGAATGGCTTCTTGTAACCTGAAGAGAGAACTCAAAATAGTCCCAGCATCACTGATAAGACCAAATGGAAAGATAAAGAAGGAAAATATTTCAATAGAGACATACCTGTTTGGAGAATTTGTTAGAAGGGCAGTCAAGATTTGAAGAGTATAATATCGAACATAGAAATCCTCTTCTGACTGCCATCCAAATGGATATAATAAGAAAAAGGTAGTTCTCTACTAAGATGTTAGAAACTCCAACTAGAAAGAGATATTTCACATATTAGAGAACATCTCACCAACAAGCTTAGAAGAAGAGATATATTTTCCGCCTCTCGAGAAAGCAAATCGGTATTCATTAAAGCTGGCTGAACCTCATTCTTTGGCCCTTTCACATGATCCATAGGTGTCAGTGCACTTACAAGGGTTTCCAGGGCACCTCTAATCTGCACACGTGTTTATTCTTTTTAAATATAAAATGAAGTGGGCAGCACACTGCTTTAAGAAAACAAAAACATGCCTATGAAAGGAATGATCATTTACATGAACTATGCAAATTGTTGCTTCCGCAAGGACAGAAAAATTAAGATCATATATAGGGTTGGGCAAATATACATATAAGTTTACCCATTTATTTATAGCTGTGTACAGACATGTACAGACACATGTATACTCCTTTTTCAATATAAAATGAACGGGTTGAGCACTTCTAAGAAAAGAAAAACACACAGGCAAAAGGAATCGTCATGTATGTGGACAATGCAAACCATCTCCTCAAAAAGGATGGATAAAGAGATGGAAATTGTTAGTATTTACAAAATTACACACACACACACACACACACACCAAAAATATACATAATTATATATACAACAGTGCGCAATTCAAAAACAAAGAAGAGGGGAAGAATAAAGGAGCAAAAATAGAGAAGATCAGAAACCATTTCGACATCATCTCTTTCATCCTTCAAGACACCCATAAGTACAGGAAATCCTGCAAAAGACAAATAAAACAAGTAATACAGAAAAAGGAATAAGACAGATCCATACTAAGTTTGCAAAATAGAAAAACAAAGCATATACCCATTGCTCCAAAAGCTAATTGGGCAGCCTGACTTTCAGCGACAACAGACTGAAGCTCAACCATAGCAGTCCTCCTGTCATCTGCCAGGACACCGTTGCTTATACAATCCAGCAACCGTTCGACATAGCTTTTCATACAAGAGATAGAGAAGATAAGTGCTGTTAATAACAGACAGTAAATGGAGTGACTGGAAATGTCTATTCAACAAAATGGAGAGAAATACAATGTTTTTAATAACTAATTAGGACACTAAAGAACAAAAGCATCAAATAATTTCTTAAAAGTTATCCCACTATGAAGGTTAAGTCAAAGAAACTTCCTAATGAAACGCACTTATAGTTCTAAAGTACATCAATCTGACAAGGTTTTCACAGTCTTGAGGATGAATAATTATGATAAGAAAATCAGCCTGCACCACCAGCTGCATGAATAAACTGAATGACTTAACCAACTATTCCACAAGCACAAGGAAGAAGACAAATACATGACTATCTCCCTCAATCGGATGAAAAATGATAAGGAAAATAATGAAATTAGGTTTCCAATAACAAACTAAGTAATGTAATCTTTTATCAGTTTTCAAGTAGTCGGATATAAGGATGCATTCAGCCAAATCCCACTAGATGTGGATTGAGAATGACTTGGGTTTTAAGCAAAACGATCATAAATGTAATTTAAAATGCAAAATAAATACTTTACAAGCCAAAAAGTTTCCCACTAAAAGCAGTAGAAAAATAAAAACTCTGAAGACCAGTACTGTGACTTTTACTATAAGGTGAGATTACTCCACCATTGAAATATTGAATGAAATTCTGAATCCTCATTTTCACTGGTGTAGCAGTAGAATAACTTCCAAAGTAGAGCTACATTCTCTTGTGAACCCAACCACCATAACCTTCACTCTATTTTTATCTACGAAATTTGTCTATCCTAACCAGCACAACTACCAGTAGGAGCCACGATTAATGGAGCAAAAAACTAAAAAGATATAATAAACATCAAATCAGTAAAGAAAAGGAAAACAGGAAGCAGTTTTACCTATCTTCATTTGAACTCGAATTCTCATTGCCAAAAACAAGCCCAACCACCCCCTGGCACCAAATAATTGGTCACTTAGTCCCGTATAAATAAATGAGAAAACTTTTCCAGTACCAAAATCATAAACCAAACGGGATAGTCGCAAACTAAAATCCATAAAGCGCATCAAAATTATAAATTTTCAATGAATATTCATATATGCCATACAACAGAACCTAATACAAGTAAGAATTGAACTATAAACATAATATGTTTCTCAATGCATCAATCATCAAAGATTAAAAATCAAGAATCAAAAGGGGGAAGTATAGAGAGAGAAACAGGATCACCTTGTAACGAGAAGCCAAATCCATAGCAAAAGCTCAGCTTAACGAACTTACACGATTGCTGATGATAATGAGAATAAGAAGTTAGAATCCCTAGCGATGATGCAGTCGAGGAAGAAGGAGAAAACTGAAATTGCAGACGCAAGTTAGAAATTAAAGGCAAGAGAGATTCAATTTGACCGAAAAGGGGCAGAGGCATTATTAGATGGAAAAGAGCATAAAGAAGCCCTCATCTTTTTTATTTTACACATTTAGTCTCTAACTCTTTCAATTTAGACCATTGAGCCTGAAAATTATAATTGTAAATTTTTGGTTTTTTTTTTTAAGAAGCAGGTGATCTATTTTATCTAAATTTAATAGAAGAAGGTTTACAATATTTTTGAATGAATGATGATTTAACATAAATTTAAATGTTATATAAGTAAATGAAACATGTCATATGTTCATAACTAAATTTAATGTTGCTTAGCCAAGATTTAATATTTATTTTATTTTGCTTTATATTACTTTTGATAGAATGTATGTGAATTTTTTTTTATTGATACTAAATGCACCAAATTGAAAGCTTTGAGATTTAATTTAAAAGTTAAAAACATAAAGACTCTTTTGATCTTCATTGCTGATGGATCTTCATTTTTTACTTTATTAGCAATATCTGACATGTGCATGACTTAATGGGCCTCGGTCCATAAGCCCATTTCTACCAGATGAAAAGTATTTTATTTACATGCAATTGAAGTTATATTCAGACTGAAAATGTATTATACATTTATGTCTCTTTATATATATATATATATATATATATATATATTATTCCGAGTAAAACCTAGCAATAAATTTTTACAGACAAAAAAAAAATACAAAAGATAGAAATAAATCCACAAAAAGTACAAATATAAACTAAAAAATCTATTCCATATATTTGGAGAAAATCCAACTCATATTGATCAATCAACCATTGAAAGATAACAATTACAATATGACTTTCACCACTACTTGTATTTTTAGTAAATAAATTTAAAGAAATCTTTTTGAAACAATGTATAAACTATGACCGAAAGTCGTTGTCTTAAAAAAATATTTACACTTGTTGTACTGAACTTGAAATATAATATATATGCGCAGCTAATTTGATTTACATACAGTAAATATTGTTAAAATATTAGAAAATGTGCTCGGCCTTAACGTGAGTTTCGTCCCTGTGAGGAGGGATTGGGATCTCTATGAGAACTTGGATGCTAAAGTTAGCGAAAAGAGGAAAATATATAGAGAAAGAAGATTACTAGTTGAGTTGAGTTACCCTTGTCGCTTTGGGGACAGCAAGAAACTTCTGTCCTTTTTTGGGCCTGTGGGCTTGTGTCTAATTTCCTTCCGTCTTCATACTGTTGTAATCTCCAGTGGGCCGCATACGAGATGCAAGGCCCATAAGTCAGGTTTGCGCTGAAGCCCAAACTCCCACATTCCGGTTGTTAACAGATTTAAAATTTTTATAATGTATATTATATTTTAGTTGATGATAAGTAACACCAATATATTTAGTGGAAAATTTTATTTAAAAAAATATTACTTGCATCAAATTATAATTTTGAGGTAGAGTAATTTTGTAATTTTATATATAACTTACATTTTCCTACCTTCAAACTAATTAAAAGCAACCAATTATGATTGGCTTGAATAATAAGGACCTCAGTCTTTTAAGATAGAAATCTCGAATTCGAATCCTAATACATGTAAAAAATTTTAATTGGCAGATAAGCCATCTAAAAATTGTGTGATCAATTTCGAACCGAGTAATCAAACTTACTTAAAAAATAAAAAATAAAAAAATAACTAAAAGCAACGAGATTAGACGTTACCTAGTTGTTCTCAAATACAAGATATTTCTGCTATATTTACATTAATAACACTATATCCAAGCATAGGTTAATGTAGGTGCATTTAAACTGATCATTTCCTATAATTTGGCATTTTGGAGTCTATGTATCATGTATTTAAAGTATAAACATTGAAAAAAAAAAAATTGTTTAAACATTAAACAAAAAGAATTCACTACTTTAATGTTGTTCAGATTTTTTTGCGGCTCTCTCACACTAAAATAAAGTTTGATGCATATATTAGAAACCGAATTCAAATTACAACTAAGGCATAGATGACTTTACCATTCGAACCAACATGAGTTTTTTTCAAACTATATTTTATAACATATACAGTGGTGGAGCCACGTGTTGTGGATTGAGGTCAATCGACTCCGCTGAAAATTTTTTAAAAAAAAAAATTATATATAAAATAAATCGTGTTTTACTAGTTTATGATACTAACCTCATTAATTTATGATATGAGTCCCACTAATTTACGTATTGACCCCATTGAAATTTATATAAAAAAAAAAAAGTTATATAAATTACATTTTATTATAAGTTTTGTATTGTAATAGAGTTTACACGTAAATTAAAATTTTTGCCTCCACTCGTTCAAAAACATGGCTCCGCCACTGGCTTCTGACTTTTTTTTTTAAGATATCAATTGAGGTCGAAGCCTTCAAACGGATCAACCCTCCAAATATTTATTTTTCTTTATAAATAATTACTAAATATAATTGAATAAATGAAAGACTTATCATGGATCAAGTCATGATAAGAGAAATATTTTTGTATGTGTGTGTGGTGGAGCGAGGATTTTGAGTGAGTGGATCATAAATTTTAAATTACATGTAAACTATACTACAATACAAAACATATAAATAAAATATAATTTGTAGGACTTTTTTATAAAATAAATGGGGTAAATTTATAAATTAGTGGGACGAATATCATAAATTTGTAAAAGAATATTATTTTATATATAAATTTAAAAAAATCAATGGGGCCAATTGACCCCAATCTACACTACGTGGCTCCACCATTATTATAAGCTAATAACATGTTTGTTTTGTAGGATAAGAGGTGAGACAATGATTTTTTTATCACACTCCCCCTCTTATCCTATGTTTGTTTTAATGGTGGTAAGATGGGATAAGAAATCCCAACCCCATTTTATCCTACTAATTTAATCCTACTATCCCCCATGTTATAAGAGTGGGATAATGATTAATGTGTTGGAATTGACCTATTTATAAAAAATAAAAAAAAAATTAAGATTCATATGACCTACCAAACACATTTTATTATTTTTAACATGTTTAGGGGTAATATAGTAAATTACATTGTTTTAACTCTATGCCTATCCAACATACCAAACATATCTTATATTATCACTATCTCAATCTCAACTTTTATCCCTATCCTTATCTCTATCTCAACTCTTATCCATATCCCTGTCCCCATCAAATACCAAACACCCCGTAAAGGTTAATAAATAAATCACTCAGTATCCAAATTTAGATTTTGTCAAGTTGATCAACAAATTGACCTTTTCCCAATATATATATATATATATATATATATATATATATATATATATGTATATATATATATATATATATATATATACACACACACACACACACTTAAAAGACATAATAAAAGTTGAGTAACTATTATATATCTTTAAAATAAATAGATTTTGATAAATAAATAAGTTTTCAATTACAGTTGAAAAAGATAAAATATACTTACCTTGAAATTTGTATATTTAAGCGGTAAAGAGTATAAAGTTATTGAAGCTAACATTTTTGAAATGTAATTTAAATATAAGCAATAAACTTTGACCGAAAAATAGTTCACCTAAAAAATATCTCATAACTCTCGACATCATTAATTGGACTAGTATTAAGGCTGCGTTTGAGTTGCTTTCCGCAGTCCTGAAAGCTGCTTTTAAGACTGCGGAAAGTAGTTCCAAATACACAATTGGTAAAAATCAGATTGTCTACAGGAAAACATTGGAAAAACTACTTTTAAATAAAGTAATGAAATCTGACTATAGGGAAAAACATTTTTACTAACAGCAATCCCAAACTGGCTGTAAATTAACGTTGAAAATGGAAAAAAAGGGATATGCACATATTGGCAACGTTATGAAAACCGGACCGGACAGGCCGGTTTGACCGGTTTTACCGCGAACCGACCATTGGTCCAGTCGGTTTAATTAAATTCAACGGTTTAGCAGAAAACCGGAGTTGACCGGTTCGAACCGCGGAAAACCGGTGAACCGGTCAAAAACCGGTTTCTTGACCAATTCTAAGTTGAAATTAAAAAAATGCTGAAAGTAGGATTTGAACCCATGCCCTCTCATTTGAGTCTGACATCTTATACCACTAGACCATCCTGACTTTACTGATGGGTTTTATTTAAATTTTTAATATATCAATTAAATAAAAAGTTATCATAAAGAAAATATTTTCATGAAATTATTTGCTTATATCAGAAAATAATAAAGTCAAAATGACACTTTTCGTCCTTAATTTTGAAAACGTACATAAATTGAATTTGAATTTATGAATTTTGCATAGTACAATATTAGTTCATTATGTTTTATTGAATCCTACCATTTTGTAAGTTAATTTCTCATTCCTAATCCAGTGCACTGCTTGCTTAATCTAGTAGTAGTACCTTTGATTTCTTTAGTATTGTCCTTGCTATTACTAGTCTCTGTTTTTGCCCTTGCTATTACTAGTTTATTTTTATTATTTAAGGCTTGTGTTTAATTAAGTTTTAAAATATTTTGTAAAGTTATTTTGAATATTTAATATTTAAAACTTATGTCTGATAAATTTATAAGCTTATTTATTATTTAAATAATATTTTTTAAAAAAAAATCAATAATTCGGTATAACCACCGGTTGAACCGGTTAAATCACGTACCAGTAGTTTCACCAGTTTAATGTCCGGTACGGTTATGATAACATTGCATATTGGTGGAAGAAGTCAGAGTAGAGAAGAGTTGACAAAGTCGGGAACAGGTCTGGTCAACTAGTCAACGGACGAAGGCTGGCTTTGATTAGTGAAAGTGCCCATACATTCATCCAAAGCCCACTTGTTCTCTCCTTTACCAACCTTTAGATCCAACGATAAATACTCCATTAATGCATCCTAAAGTTCATTAAACTCCACCTTTCTCTCTCTCCTCTCTCATTTACTTCCATATAATTTCAAAACTATTTCTCATTAAAATAATAAAAAATATTTAGAATATAAAATACTCCTGTTGGAAATTGTAGGTGAGTCATTTTTTATGTTTAATGATTATGGGTATAATTCATTGAGTATTGGTGATGTAAATACACTAAATCCAAATACCTAATTGAATCTTGTAATTGTAATTTATAATCCACGGTTTGATCTGAAAGGATAGGAAAAAAACACCAACCCAACATAACCTAATTTAAAGATATCAAATAACCCGATATAATATAATTAATTTATTACTTATAAATTAAGATTTGCATTTTTTCATATCATACTTACATAATTGTAACACATTGTAAGATTTAAAATTTTTCACTATAAAGTATGGATTCCACGGAGAGGATAATACAATTATTTATTTCTCACTCCGTAAATGGGTGAAGAAGTAGTATTCATCCCAACTTGCCATATCTACAATAATACTTCAATTGCCGGTTAGTGAAGAAGTTAAAAATCCACGATCATTCTCAAACCCAAGTCACTCTTTTCTCAATTTTAAACGAAATATTTTTCAATATTTCAACTTTTAATTCTTCCTTCTTGCTCTTCTATATTCATCTCATCTTCCCCATCTTTATTTTGTATGATTTGAATCCTCTATTTTGTTTTTTTAATTGGAAATACTTTTATAGAGATTGACTCGTAACTGTTAAATTTACATTTATCTTTCACCATCTACTCGATTTACATTTTTCAAGTTTAATACACCGATCGGAAGTATTTTTTTTTTTTTCAACAACAACCTTTGGTCACAGTCCGTACATTGTTTCAAAATAATTGACTCAAATGTATTTGCTCGAAAAGACTGTAACGATAGAGGTTGGTTGCGATTATTATCTTGCAGTGATTTCATTCAATAGTAGTTTGATTTTCTTCAAATTACAGTTGATGGTAAAGTTTTTTATTTTATGTTCTTACACTTTGTGAATTTATTTTAACTCTCTGTGGTATTATATATATATATATATATATATATATATATATATTGTGATATTTATTGTTAGATGAAGATATTTTCATGTTCTTGACGTATCTTTCCGGTCAGAGGATTGATATTTTGCTTTTTATATTTTTTTTTTAAAAAAAAAGTCAACCGAAGAAGGCAGGCTTTGGAGATTAGAAATCACATCATTGTTGGATTGATGATTAAATGGGCCCATATATTAATGCAAAGCCCACTTATTGGAACTTTTCCAACATTAGCATTTACTAGTTTCACCTAATTAATACCAAATTGCATGTATACTACTACTATTTAATTCAATTTTACTTCCATATAACTTGGAAAACGAAAAAGTCTTATTAGTTTTTTTTTTTTTTTTAAATGAACTTATTTTGTTAACACCTAAAGCTCATTTTGAAGTAAATAAATTTTTAGAGCCAAGATGAGTAGCTTATTCATTTTTTCAAGTATGTAAAACTTCAAATTGGATTATTAATATAGTAATTTTTTTGGATGGGGAGTATTCGATAAACGTTTTGCAGCTTAATATAATTGAATTTATTAATCTGATTTAAACCACCAAAAATGTAGAAAACCACACTGTATTTCATATCTGAATTAATTAAAAGTATAATTTATTTTTATTTTAAGTATGTTATCGGTCACATGCTTAAAATATGTTTTGAGATTATATAAAAATTAAAAGATAAATAAAACTTCTAATTTTCCTTAAGGAAAAAAAGTCAAAGTTCTTCCTTAAGGAGTTCGTGAACTATTTCCTCTTTTCATCTCTTTTTTTCTTTTCCTTTACTTCCGCTTTGTGTAAAATAATCTACATATCAACATTTTTTCTAGTTTCATCATCAGAATTAGCTTCTTCAGCTATGGATCTACTTCAGCAAAATACATATTGGATAACTTTTCTCTTGTGAGTTGATCATTATATGTTCTTGGTTAAAAGAATTTGAGATCTTTACATTTAGGTGTACAAAACTATTATGTTTATACAAGACCTGAAAAGACAGATTTAGATCTGATAAATTGTACGGTATTGTGTAGGAAGTGCGAAATCTTGTGGTTGTAGAATTTTTGATATTGTTTGGTGGAGTTTGATAAAATGCAAGATACAATATAATCTGTTGCTTTAATTAGTTTATTTTACGTTTTCACTCTCACCGGTATGTGTGAGTTTCCTCTCACCAATAAGTATGAGTTTTTTAGTTGTTTTTCTTTCGTTCAAAGACAACATTGGCCTGCTCAATGCCTAATTAAGGCATATTCTAGATGCGTCTATTAGAACTAGGTTTACATTTGCTTCTTTTTGTGTAGTTTATCTTATTTGTTTACTTAATAAAAGACTATTATTTCAAAGAGAACAAATAAATAAATACAGATAAAACTCAAAGGATTATTACATCCTTCAACTCAAAATATATAATGTATGTAACATTTTGTGACAATACCTCATCCCGCAAACACAATTGTACATTTACAAAAAAAAAAAAAAAAAAAGACATAAATTATGGACCCACAAAAAATTTTTAATACTTATATTAAAATTCACGTGAATTTTAATATATGATAACCTTTTTATTTTTTCAATAATGCTGATAGGAAAACGAGTTCCCAATAAATTAAGAAGGGGTTGAAAGGTGATAGACTTGACATCAAAACGACAAAGAAATAAGTTCATCATTGTTCACTTTGATGGTTTTATACTTTAGAAAAGCACCAAATTAGATCAACCAATTAATCATTTTATTAATAACTCTAATTTAATCTATTACTTCCTAATTACGTACTAATATACATATTTATTTTCGTTGGGCTCTCAGATGGTGAAAAATTTTATGTCAGTCATGTTTATTAAAATCAAAATGTTAAAAAGTCAAACTAAAAGAAAATAAGAGTAGTGTCCTTTTTCATGCTAATATATATTGATGTGATGTAAATTTTAATATTAAATAGAATAATCTATTTTTAAGTACATGGAAATAAATTATGACAACTGTAAACCCAAACAAGGATAATTGACTCCATTGAATTGAATATTCAACCCCTACAAAGTTACAATAATTATTAAATTGATAGTGAAATTTTTTACTATCCAAATTAAGGATAAAAGTTTGTTTTTATATATAATTTTTGGTAAATAATTATTATATATTAATGCTATAAAATGATGAAGGTATATATGAATTTGAATTATATCAATTTACTGAAATTGATATATTTTTTATGACAATTTTTGAAATATTATTACTTATAAACATTTTTTCAGAGTAAAATTGTCTTGTAGCATTAATTCTGACATTTTTTTTTTTTTTTTTTTTGTATTGCTTGTTGGGAGTTTATGTGAGGATTCTTGCTAAGAAAAAGCAAATTCAAAAAATGGAAATGAGGAGTGGCCAATGGTAATGTGTTTTATAAATTAATAAATTAAGGTATTTATTTGTCTCAAAACCTTCAATTAATAATATAAAAGATAGAAGGTATATAGTGATTTGCACCTTTTGCTGTAAATTCTTATATGTATGTTCGTTTTTCAGAGAAATCCCATTATTTCAAATAAGATTACGAATTTGATGTATATGTCACAACAAAATATGGTAAAATTAAAAATTTGGGCTAAATAAGTCATATATACCATATATATATATATATATATATATATATATTTGGGGTTATTTCAATTGATTTTTTGGGTTTTGTTTGGCATTTGGAGCACGCATACGCCAAAAGAAAAAAGAAAAAAGCTAAATGATTTATAATATTGTGTGCAACAAATGCCACCTTAATTTTATTAAGAAAGTCTGTTCAAAAATACATTATCACATAATTTAAATGGCTGATTTTCATCTAAAGTCAACGAAGACAAAAAGGGGCTGATAAAAAGAGGTCCTCTTTTATTCTTATTATTATTATCAAAAAAGTGGTGTAAGCATTTTCCCATAAATGCTCACTTCATTTTTATCATTATATTAGATATTTTCTTCCAAACAACTACAAAATCACCAAAAAGTTACTAGTTTTTTTTTTGTTTTGTTTTTTGGTAGAATAATTTACATATTACTGATAGTGAGACATTTTTAGAATGATAGTACTTCAAAATGCATTAGTAAAAAAAATCGCTATTTGGATTCTTACGGTATAATAAAAAAGAAAAATATTAGAATACTCCAGGAATGTGTTACTCCTTTAAAATACATTAGCAAAAAGATACTATAATAAAAAAAAAATATAAATATCATTTTATAACTAGTGGAGTATTATTCCTGGATTACTGTAAAATTTTTCAATAAGAAAACATGATTATCTTTTTATAACTAAAAAAATATAGATTTCAGAAGTACTATAAATATCTTTTCGGATAGTGGGATCCCACTTAAATGGAAGGGTTTTTTTTTAACGGGAGAAAAATATAAGTCATTGTTGAATATGAAATTAATTTCGAAATTTCAGCGTAGAAATGAAGCAGAAAAAACAACCAAAATTTGGATGAATGATAAGACCAAAGCCCTGCAATAATTCGACAATTAATTCTTGTTTGAAGTTGTCAAATGAGTTATATAACCAATGAATAAAAGAAAAAGGAATGATTAATACAATTTAATTGTTCAATCAATCTCAATTGCAAAGTCAAAAACTTCAACGGATAATAACAACATAAAACCTCATTTCGATAAATTAAAAGTTACGACATAACATACAGTAATAAAACTATATCAAATTTTGTTGCTAAGTACTTTATTACAACTTTATATGTATTCATCAACTTTTTTTTTTTTTTATTGTTGTATAAGCTATATCAAGAATTTTAATACATTTGTGAGAAAATCTTTGGGTACCAAATTCTGTATTTGTTATGGTGCTATTCATAATTAATCTAAGGAATAATAAAAGAAAATAATATGTAGCATAGTTTATTGGGGGAAGCAGCACGAAACTGTCGCATCTGAAATCAATATAAAAGAATGTTGGTTTTTGAGAGTTTAATGTAAATTATGATTAATGAATTAGAATAAAGTTTGAACAACGTATGATTGTCCCTATTACGTGTTATGTCTTTGTAATCTGCTCCTCCATATCCTCTCTAATTATGAAAAGATAAGCTAATGTTTAAATATAATTAATGTTTAATTAATTAATTATAACCTATGCTCTTTCAGTCTGTCCAATAAGATATATAGTGTTATAATTTATGGCAAACTGACAGAATTATAAGTCAAGCAAGTGTAGATTCCAAGCTAATATGGACTGAGCTATCGAGGGACGGTACTACTACTTGGTACATCACTTTATATTAAAAATAATAATGATTATTTTCTATTTTTATTTTTATTAATATTTTAAATAAATATATCTTGAGGACAAATGTCAACAATATTATAGCTATATGAGGATTACAAAGGTATATTATTATTATATTTCATATACCTATATGCGATCCTATTATTGTTTAATATTTTGCATATTGTTCTATGTATTTTAAATTAAACGATTGTATCATAAATTTCGTACGAAAAAAGAAAAAAAATCCAAAATTAATAAATTTAATTTATGTCAATTGCTATAAAAAAAGACAGAAAGGGAAAAAAATCAGTTCCGTTAGCTCAATATTCGGTTCATAATATAAAATAATGAATTGTCAAAAACATTAAATGAATTTAATTAATTATTAATGTTACTAAAAAATGGTGTAAACACATATATATCAGAGGTACGTGATATCTCTAATTTATTGTTTTGAATACAACTTTCGAATCATAGTAAATTTGGAAATTCTGTTTCTTTGCCAAAACTATATATAATTATAAAATTTCAATTAGGAATTTTAAATAACACTAGAAAAAACCCCCTCGCTTCGCTTCGGGAATGCACCTGTGGCAATATTTTTTGAAATCAATTACATTTATGGAAAATTTATAAAATTTAATTAAGATTAAAGTATTTGTATTTTTGTTTTAGTAAAATGCATGTAATCGTTTATTAAAAATGTACTTTGAATAAGTTTTTATGTGATGCTAAAGCAGAAGTCAATAAAAATTGATAAAATAAGGTAGCATTGTAGTTTTGTCATATATTATGCATTAATATTCTAATAGTATGGGACTGAAGTACATAATTTCCACATAATATATTACATAACATTATAATCTAATAAAAGCTACAATTACAAAAACTTTACATTATGGCATATATAAAAACAAATACATAACTTCAGCCCTTAGACATTCTTGCAGTCACCAAATATCCTTGTTGCCTTTAGGATCAAAACATATCAAGTAAGCACTGGTTTTTTGTGATAAAATGTTGCTGACTTCTAAAGCCACAACTGCTTCAAAAGAGTTCAAAGTATCAGCCTCTACCATCAGCTGCCAAAAAAACAACGAAATAAATATCAGCATTGATTCAACAACAGAGGATATAAGAAACACAAAGCGCTCTATACATAAGATATTGAGTTGGAAATTACCGCAGCAAGAGGTTGAGGCCCTGTTGATGAAAACCAAAATTAGTAAACCACAGAAGAAAAATTAATAAATTCAAAATTCAAGAAAAAAGAAATAGGGACATGAAATAATATATTACTTGCAGCAGCAAAATAGCTCAAACGGCATGATGTTCCTTAACGACTTGGCAAAAGCAACCATATGGCGGGAAAGGGTAGACTCGTTTTCTCTAGAAACAAAAAGTTCAAGCTGTGTTTGGCTTAATATAGTTCTAATCTCTTCAATTTCCAGCTCATACTGTTGCACCTTTTCTTGCAATTTCTCATAGAGATATAAACTGATCTTAGGGCTATGATTTGGGGAAACAAATCCAAACATGTCAATGTTTTCAATGAAAGCAGATTGAGGTGGTAATTCTTCAATTTCATGAGTTGGGGAAACTCGAAAATCATTAGAGGAACCTTCAGAAAAGTTAGTGTTTCTATCTACCATCTCAACATCTCCAGGAAGAATCCCAAGCTCTGATTCCAGAAGTGAACAAATATTGAAGTGGTTAGCTTCAGACAATGGCTTTGGGATAATATCCTTAGAAGAAGAGGTTGGATCAAGATGAGTAGGAAAACTTTTCAAGTCAACAGGTTCAAAAGTAGAGTGAATAGAAGGCATATTATTGGCTAACACATGAGAGATGATTCATGGGCTGAGGCTGGTCCAAGCATAAGTGGGTAATTAACATCAATGACAGTGAATTTGTATGTAGCCATTAGGTGGTGAATGAGTTTTAGGGAAGCCTTGTGTTGAGCATCTTTTAAGTTTTTAACACTTATAGCACTAAACACCATTAATTCGCAAACACCATTCAAATTAAGGCAATCAACTTAATAAATAAAAACCATCATTGCAAATCTAAGAAATTTACTACCTGTAATTAATACTTAACTACCAAATCTTGTTCTTCCATTTCATTAAATGAAGCCATAAATTCTTAATACATAAAGTGTAATCACCATCTGCTTTTATTAGTGCAGTAAGATATTGATGCCAATGTAATCTGTAATTTATAAGATCATGATCCAAAGCAAACATCTAATGAAGAAAAATCCTTCACACAAACTTTCTAACACCAATTTCATACACGTTTTGGCCAAAAAAAAAAGAAAAAAAAAAAGAGCTATTAATATGGCTTATAAGGTTTAATGCAAAATAAATGGGCAACACACACATATATATATGTGTGTGTGTGTGTAAAAGAGGAGAAATCAGAACAAATGAAGCTAGTAACAACCATTTCTACAAAAGAGAGGAATTACTTAGCTTTTATCTCAAAGGAAGAAGGACATAGCATTGCTTAAAAACAAAATTTGCTGCATGAAAAATCAACATCAAATCAGTGATTTTAATACATACTATAATTGGTCACCAATGCATAGATAGTTAAATGGGCATACACCCTTCTCATTTGTGAAATCCATTTTGTATTTCTTTTACACTTAATAAATAAAATATAATTATCGAAGATCAACTATTATCATGATAAATATATTAATTGATAGGACATTTCATCAAGAATTAATTTCTACAAAAGAACAAAGAGTATAACCAAAGAAAAAAAAACTAAAAAATATAATATGGATCAAAGGAAAAAAGAACTGTCACAATAGTCCATAAATTTAGTGGCAAGGCAAACACAACATCAAATATAGCCAAGTAGCATATTACAGAGAGCAAAAATCAACACAAACCAAGAAGATCAAATACAAACATATTGCTACACATTTAAAATGCCAGAAGAGAAAGAGCAGGAAAAAAACCATTTGCGTAGTATACCGAAATGTATCATAAATTAAAATAGTAATATTTTGCAAGAAGAATTTAAAGAGAGATACTCAAACATTCATGCAAAACAAAAGAAAAGAAAAGGGGAAAATGGAATCTTTGAATTATTCTTTAAAATCTAAAGTACTGCAATCTCAAATTGGTCATGATTATAATTATGATAATGATGTAATTCATAGAAGAATATTTGCTGAAATAATGACTTTAATCAAATAATACATATATTCTAAACATAAATTAACAATAATAGAATAAGAAGAAAATAAAAAACTTACCCAAATAAACTGTAGGGAAAATAGCGATGATGGAGAGCAGCAATCATTTATCATGTACTTGACCATGTAAAGAAAACAAACAAAACCAGATCATATCTGATCAAAATCTTAATTAACATTCAGTAGTACTGTAACCAAAAATAAAGCCGAAGCATAAATCAAATACTAAATAATTTACAGAAGATCTAAATTAATCGTTCATGAAGAGAATTAGTAATAGTACTACCTCCTATTCTTCGGATTTCAGCCATTAAAATCAATAATAATAATACTAACAATAAATTTTTTTAAAAAAACTTTAATTAATTACCTTGCTTGCCTTTTGTACTCTAGCCTTGCCTTCTGCAGCTATTATCCCATAAATGAGCTTCATATCTTCCAGTCCATCTATGTCTATAACAGGAAAAAGAAAATTATAATTACAGAGAACAGAAGACAATGGCACGAAAAAAAATACCAGATAAAAAAAAAAAACCCAGTACCCCTTCACTTAATTGAAATTTTACATGATCTCCTAATTTAAGTCCGACTTATAGGCAACAATATATAACCTTCTATCACAAAAATACCATTCAAATTTAATATGGACTTGAAAAATGAGGGTCAGATGTTGTACTTTCGGCAAAGAAAAAAAAATAAAGAATCAAATTGAGCAACAAACAACTGTACTAATACACCTCCATATATGATGTATTGATTTAGAAACAAATAATTAAGGAGATATTGAATTAAAAATGGAATTTAATTTATTCTGCATCGGCTAAATAATTTAGAACTTCCAACTTGAACATTTGTTATTTCCACAGGCATATGAAGATTATAAGGAAGAAAAACAAAAAAGGAAAAATTTATAGGTATAATATATATTGATTTTAATTAAATGAAGATTAATTAATACTAAATTATTAGTTATGGTTGGCTTGAATAAAAAAAAAAATAATAATAATAATAGTCATTATAGAGATTATCCTTCCATAGGATTTTTATCTTCGTATGAGGCATTTATATGTTATTTACGGGAAAGCACTCATCGAAATTGTAATAGAGAAATAGTCAGAACATACACAATTTGATATAAATTTTTTAAACCTTAAAGCTCAAGTTATTTTATTGTTCTTGATATTTACAGTTGTTCTTCATACCACTGATTTCATTGGTTTGACTCATAGAAAGCAAACAGCAAAGCAATTGTAAATTTCAATTTCTCAGCAATCAAATCAAAATAAAGAATCGGAAGACGCATAATTTAACCATTGAATTTTCTCCAAATTCAAAAAGAAACCGAGTCAAACAAAAAACCCAATAGACTTCAGCAGATTCAAAAAGCAAAAAAAACAAAGCAATAAGTAATATATATGATATAATTGACTGTTCTATAGAGGCTCCTTCCACTCAAGCCAACTTTTTCACATCTTAAATCTTAGCGAACTTAGTCAGCAGCTTTATATCTATAAAGACTCCAAACCTTACACGTATAAAGTTAAAGATGTTACTATTTTAAAACACTTGAATACAAATAATAGCATCCAACCTCATTCTGCATACTCAGATGAAACAGTTTGAATAATGCTGAATTATCTTCAATGTGTAAAAATGACTATATATGCAAATGAACAAAACAACATACACCTGCATCAGACTTCATGATCTCAATCATACTTGTACAGGGACTCCTTCTATTTAACACAACAATATCTTTTCATAATTTGATTTATTGCACATACTGTTCTGAAAGACCGCTCCACAATTTACACAATCATCCCATAAAATTAGGAAAAATTTATTCAGCATACACGTGTTAACTTAGCAACTATCAGATTAAGTAGCAGAAGATTCTGTAATTAAAAATTGAATGACAACACAACTTTCTCAGTCACCGATACATGTCAGCAGATGTGAAGCTAAGCCCTTGAAACTGAACCACCGATTTGTTAAGGTTCGAAGTATACCTTCAAGACCCAGCTCAATGAGTTTGAGATTGCCACTACGCTGAAGGAATTCACCAACAATTCTATCAGGTTCATTTAAGTCTTGCAGTTTTGATCCCAATATAATATAGCAGAAAATGCCAAGGAAGCAAAACGAATCATATTTCATTTGGGATAACATTTTTTCTACCTGATTATCGTAAGTAGCACTTGTATGTGAAGCTGTGTTGACTGGTGTATCATATCGAGCAGTTATTGTGTTGTCGTATCCGGAATATGAAGGTACTGATGAGCCATATCCAGAAATAGAAGGTGATGGTGAACTATATCCAGAATTTGATGGTACTGATGTATATAAGGAACACGTTGCTGAAAGCTGGTTTGGCGGGAAGGAAATTTGTTGTTGCTGAAAGAAGATGCTCCATTAAGTGGTGGAGGCAGAGGAAACCTTTCCAGACCATTCCCTGTCCGTCGACTGCACAACAAATAGAATTTCCCCAATTTAAGAATACAAATATGAACAGTTATTAATGAAAACTGCACAAATGGCTTCATAAGTACCCCAATATGGCAAGCTCAATAGTTGCCTTGTATTAAGCAGGAATTTCCATCAGTGCTGCAAGAGCAAACTCCGTTTCTTTTCTGGTTTGGTCCACAGTTTTTGTCATTATATGTGTAAAATTAACAAACTAAGAAAAAAAGATGGCAATATGTTCAGGTACGCATTTAAAAACACAACAAAAAGAAGCTTAGAAACCTCCGACACTAAATACAATTTAGAGATGCTGTATACCTTGAAGTTATCAAAAGCTCGAGCAGGAATATTATCATCAAATTCTCTCATCACATCCCATGGCCCATCACCAACCCCAACTAAAATTATCGAAAGGGGGTATTCACTGCAATTAGCAAACATATCGGATCTATGTGATGAACTGGAGCAACCAATGATTCAAAATATAATGTTAAATAGCTTTTAATCGTCTTTTTTTTTCCTTTTATGTTTTCCTTGTCACCTTGCTTTTACGATTGCATCAATAGTCTTTTGCTCCTGGGGGCTAAGCTGTCCCCGCGGCATTAGTACAGCTAAAGCTGCAGACCCGCCCTTTAGCTCCCCCATAAAACCTGAAAAATGGCAGCACATGGACATTCAAGCTATAACACATGGATTGGTTGAGAATAAATAGAGCCAAATAAAAGAATACTCAAGACACTATCTTACATTTTACGCTGATATTGAGTATCAAATTTCCGCTCTGACTCCTTTCTTGCTTCCCTGTACTTCTCAACTCGCCTCACCACAGAATCAGATTTTTCAGTTTCTCGCATTAACTCCATCTCTAATTGTGAGATTTTATTCCTAATCTCCTCCTGTTAATCATGCAAGTAGTCACAGTTTTGACTGATTGTTGTAAAAATAAGCTTCAAAAGCCTCTAAGTCATTATTCAAACAATGCATGGATTCGAGCACTGTATTCCCTATTACACATAAAAACTTGGCCATTAAAAAAAACAAATGCACCTTAACTTCAACTTGATGCTCCTCGCTTAGCTCAAAAAGTGCACCTTCCACCATCCCAACTTTATCCATTAAATAAGATTGGCCATCAAGAGATAAGTCATAATCAGAATCATCACTTTTACTGCAATGTTACACGCAAGTATAAAATAATAAAATATTTCTTCCAGATTGCAAACCAATTAAAATGTAGTTCAAGTTCACACCTTAGATAAATATCATCAAAATTGAACCGTTTAGCCACCATTGTACCACGACCAAGATCCTCACCATCATCACCGTCAGAATCCTCGATTTCATCATCAGAAACACGTACAACAAACACCATCGAACTACTCCCCACACTGTTTCCGCTTGAGAGCTAATAGATGATTTTAAGGATTGGAGGTTAAGTTTTCCACAAATAGTGCAAAAGCAAACAGCTTAATGAATATTAATGCCCTAATGAAAGCAGCAGAATGGGACTACATCAGAATTCCTTGCTTGCTAATCTCAGTGAGGTCATAATGTACTCCATCATCTTGGTTTTGATCTTTTGAAAAAGCACTCTTTTCTCGCTTGTCACCATGTGCTTTCACTTCGTATCAGTTTCATAAAACTTCCATTTATGATTTGCTTAACAACCACACTTCCTCATACAATCTGGATTCATCTCTGCTATTTGACATATCTGCCAATAAACAAAAATCCATTACAAAAACTGATATAGAACAATAAAATTTTTATTATATGTAAAGCATAATGTCAGATTGCATATAATCATCAATGCATATGCATTCAGATTGCAGAAAAGCTATCAGTATTTCATTACTTAAAATCGTCAGCAGTAGCAATTTGAATCTAATACAGATGTCTGTAAATCTTGCAGATTTGAAAAAACTGACCACTGATTTCGTTGGTTTGACTCAAAGGAACCAAACAGCAAAGCAATTGTAAATTTCAATTTCTCAGCAATCAAATCAAAAAGTTTGTTGTTAAAATTGCATTTCCATGACGGTATTTTTTTGGTAATCAAGTACCTTGAAATATTAAATTAAAATCAGTTGACTTCTTCAAATTATGTCATGCTGAAATGAAAATAAATTAACTTTTATCCACGCATGTACCTTTTATTTAACAATAATATAACCCAAATACCTCTTACCAAATCCATTCATGTTATACAATCATCGAGGAAAAACTGTTTTAAGTAAAGAGATACAGACTTGAGCAGATTAAAAAAGGAAAAAAACAAAGCAATTTTAGAATAAACCGACATGCATCTTTCAATTGAAGATAATTTACCGGGAAACTGAAACAGAAGAGGACAGAAACTGAAACTATAAGATCTACAAAAGCAAAAACAAAAAAACTCAACACCCACCTAAAGATCAGCAGCGAGAGAAGCACAGATCCAAGTCAGATCTGACAATTTGAGCCACAAAAAGAATGCGTTGACGGTGACCTATTCACTGAGAGCGGCTCATCATCTCCGGAAGAGAAGAAGAGAGAGCAAGAGAGAAGATAGAGAGAAGGAACAAATGAAAACATACGCGTAAACGCGTCTGAAGATGTGAGCCGGCAGAAAAGGAAAAAGAGAAAAAGAGGAAGGGCAAAATGGGATATTCAAGTTTTAAGGGTAACATTGTCCGAAATTGGACAAAAATCTCCAATTCAGCCAAATTGAGGCAGGAGTTTTAATATATAGAATAATAATTAGGTTGGAAGGAAAATCTTTGTGAAGTTGTAATTACTATTTAGGATATTAAATGAAAGGGAAAAAAAAGAGTCTTTAATTAATAACATTAATTAAGAATCTGTAAGGAAGATTTTCTTATTAGTTTCTTTATATGGCATTCAGATTATCAGTTTATTTTTAATATGATAAAAGAGACCCTTTGGTTTATGGGAACTTGAAAATTATATTATCTGATTTTGGCCTTTTTTTCCCCTCCATATCTGATTTTGGTATCTTAAAGTTCAGAAAAAGAAGTTTTTCTTTTTTCAATTAAACTCTTTTCTTTTACATTTTTGCTTTTCCATCCAAAATATTAAGTCAACCCTTTTTCCAGTTTGGAAAATGAATATTAAATTAAACCCACCCACATTCCCAATACATTCTTTTTTTTTTTTTTTCTCACAACCAAAATTTAATTATTACTATTATTTATTTTTGAATTAAACAAATATGTGCCATGATTATTAATTGCGCACATAAAAAAAAATTAAACATAAATTACAAAAACCTTTTTTAAAATATTAATTAGAACTCGATGCATCTCATTATATATATATATATATATATTTTTTTTTAAAGTTTATAACTGTAGTATTTTTTTAAGAACAAAAATATTGGATAAATCTTGAGCAACATTTAATTTTAAATTTTTTTATTGAACAGTGTAAATTTTGTACGATGAAAGATTTTTTTTCTTTTTTGACCGAAATGATGAAAAATGTTTTCAATAAAGACGTAAACATTAAAATTTTCCTCCAGAAACCACACAATTTCTTCCTACAAATTTACAGCACAAATAATTTATTTTTATATAATATAAGATTATTTATATATATATATATATATATATATATTTACGAAAAGAAAAGGTCCGATTTGAGCTTATGAAAACGACGCGTGGAGCTGTCTTCATCCAAAAGACAAATTCCAGCCTACCAAGTCTACCCTTTTTAATCTCATCCGGCTTAATAAGGCAAGATAAATGGGTTAAGCAGGGATAAATAAGTCAATACATTAATTATAAATGTCTCCTATAAATTAATAACATTCTAATTTCTTTTAAGAAAACCGTTCTAAATTCTAATTCTAATATAATTAAAACTATTTTCAAATTGCCAGATCAGCACAATCCTTGTTGGTATAGAAGACAGTTATATAAAGTCCATCCACTCACACACATACAGGAATTACCGTCTCAAAATAATCTTCAACCATCTGATTTCTATATTCTGATTGTTATATAATCAACGGTGATTAAGGTATATAAATAAATTTTTTTTTTTTATTTTCTAAAAAGGAAAAGAATAAGAAGAATAATAATATGCAGAGAAATAATAATCATAATAATAATGGAATTTAAGATGAGTACTGATTTTGTCTGTGTCCATGGAAATGTCCCTATATATACATAGGGTCTGTGTATTATAGTTATTTTTTGTGAATATGGATTGAGTTTGTTTGTTAGAATTATATAAATTCTTTTTTAGTCCGGTGAGAGAGCGGCGGAGATGCAAACTGCTGGTGGGGGGAGAGAAGAGAGAATCGTGGGAAAGTAGAGATTTTGTGGAATAGCAGTTATCAGATATTTTGAAATTGTGTTTATAGGAGCAGATAAGACGGTTATTTTTTCTCTGGGTTTTTAAGGGATCTCTATAAAATTGCATTTTTCTTTTCGTTTTTTCCATCTGGGATTTTTTTTTAATACACAGAACTTGATCACGCCGTCAATCATGGCTGATGGATATTACAGTTCGAAGAAGACTGATGATATATGTGAAGACGTTTGTGGCCAGGTAAAGCTGCGATTTTTGTTTTTGTTTTTGACTTATTGGTTGGGGGCAATGTGTGTCTTCTATTTCTTAACTGCAATTTGATGATTTTTTGTTTACTTAATTTTATATTGAAATTTTAAAAATTGCTTCTTACCTTCTTAAGCCATTGAAAGTAACATCAATTGAAGTTTGCAGATACCGGCCATTTCAATTTTACAATTTTTATGGCATCCAAATTCTATATGCTTTTTCCCCCCTTCTCTCTGTTCCTCCTATGATACTATACCATTTCAATTAAGTTTTAGTTTTACTGGATTTTTTAAGTGACAATGCATTAGGAGGGAATTTGAACTTATGGTTTTGATCTTTGAACTTTAGTTTGCAAATTTAGCATATTAATTGTTTATGACTTGGTAATTCTTGTGGAAGTATGGGGTGTTTGAGTGGTACCATTAAGAAAAATGATTTTGTGTGGCTAGTTTTCATGGGTGGTATTTGCTTGTGTTTTTATTTGTAGTTTGTCAATATCTTTGTAGGATGAGAAACAGACACTGATTAGGCTTTGGTGGATGATGTAATTTGTTCATATCATCCTTTAATTGTTTACTTTTAAACAAGGGGTGGATTAGCCGATTGCAGTTTGTCGTAATGGTACAGAACATGATAGCAAAGATAAATATTGAAACGATATCATGGCATCATGTATGAATGTGGGTTTCTTAGGAAATGTTTTCTTTCGATTTGCAGCAGAATTCCCGTGCAGCTTTGAGCATGTCGAGACTGAGGTGCATCTTGCGAGGTTTGGATTTCAAGACGTATCTATTGTTCTTCGTGGTTATTCCATTAGGAATCTTTGGAGTGTATTTACATGGCCAGAAGATCTCCTACTTCCTGAGACCGTTGTGGGAATCTCCTCCGAAGCCCTTCCATGTAATTCCTCACTACTATCATGAAAATGTGTCCATGGAGACGCTCTGCAAGCTTCATGGTTGGGGCATCCGGGAATCGCCAAGACGAGTTTTTGATGCTGTTCTATTCAGTAATGAAGTAGACATTCTTACAATTCGATGGAAGGAATTGTATCCTTACATCACACAATTTGTGCTCCTTGAATCAAACTCAACTTTTACCGGCATTCCGAAATCATTGCGTTTTGCTCAAAACAGGGACAAGTTCAAATTCGTAGAGCCCCGTTTGACTTATGGGACTATTGGAGGGAGATTTAGGAAAGGTGAAAATCCCTTTGTGGAAGAAGCTTATCAGCGGGTAGCATTGGACCAGCTTATTAGAATAGCAGGTATAGAAGATGATGACTTGTTGATAATGTCCGATGTTGATGAGATTCCTAGCGCCCACACGATCAATCTCTTGCGGTGGTGTGATGAAACCCCACCTATCCTTCATCTTCAGCTGAGAAATTACCTGTATTCTTTTGAGTTTCTGCTGGATGACAAGAGCTGGCGAGCTTCAGTTCACAAGTACCAGGCTGGGAAAACTAGATATGCACATTTCCGTCAGGCAGATGTGCTCTTGGCGGACTCAGGCTGGCATTGCAGTTTCTGTTTCCGCTACATTAGTGATTTTATATTCAAGATGAAAGCATACAGCCATTGCGATCGGGTGAGGTTCTCTCATTACTTGAACCCCAAAAGGGTTCAGGATGTGATTTGTAAAGGGGCTGATCTTTTTGACATGCTTCCTGAGGAATACACATTTAGAGAAATCATTGGGAAAATGGGTCCTATCCCACATATATACTCAGCAGTTCATCTTCCAGCATATTTAATACAAAATGCTGATCAGTACAAATATCTCTTGCCTGGTAACTGTCGTCGAGAGCAAGAAGGTGGCTGAACCATCCATCTTAATCTTTTTTAGAAAGATGAGGCATATTTGTAAATGTCGTGATCCTTTCACACCGAGAAAGGGCTAAATCAGATACTCGATGTAGCTCTGATCCCGTTCCTTTCCTAGCTATTCTGAAAAGGTACACATTGTATCCAACAAAGGGTAAAGAGATGCGAGCATGAGTGGGATCTTTGTGAGCTTTTGGTAGACTTCGATATTTCTTCCGTTTCAGAGACATGTCAACTTTTTTGCAGGGGTTATGTCGTCGGAAGAGGACTGGCTTTACAGGCTCTGATACAATATAGCTCTTGTTGTTGGTGTGGCATTAGCATAACTCCCTGAATTTCATGACAGCAAAAATGATCTTTTCTCCCAGGTTCTTTACTATGAAGGGAATTTTGGCTTTTTCACTAATTCTTAGGAGATTTGTATGCTCTGATTTTTACTAGTTGATATATATTAATGATCTAATAATTAATTTCCTGTTTTGCTATTTTGTGTTTGATTGATGTTTGTGGATTGTGCTTTGCTCATTCAGCACTAATCTACAGACTTTTTATGAACTCAAAAAGATTCATAGTTTAAGCTTACTTGTGGTTGGTATTGTCGAGGAAGTGCTTGGTTCTATCTAGGAAAAAAGACGAGTTTTTTCTTTTTCTTTATTTTTGGAAATTCACTGGAAATTTGTGGAACACATTGGCTTGGTGAATATCACATATCTGCAAAGTAAGGAATATACTATATTCTTGTGTGTTGGGCTTAACTTCTTCTGTTGAAAAAGTTTTTTTAGCAAGTTTCTTGTAAATATCTGTCGAAGTATGCGATGTTTTATTGTTTCTTGAAGAGTACAGGTGTAAACTCTTCTTCTTGTGTTATTGCAATAAAATGGTAATTATGTTAAACATATTGTGTCAGTCGAATTGTTTAAACGAATTGTGTTAGTTGTATATTTGTAGCGAAAATTAGAATGGCAAAGTACCTGAAGTAACGAAGAATTTGGAATAATGGAAAGATTAATCATGCTACTTTGAATGTTAAGGATTAGTCACGGTGGGATCAACCCACCAAAAAACCAAAAAGAAACAGGGAATCTGGTGAAAGAGATGAAAGAAAGACTGAGATTAAGTTTGTCAGTAGGGAGTAATTGATTATGGCTCTTCTCCTTCTTATCTTATTTGTCCCTATAAAAAAAGTCGGATTGGTTCGAAAACAGCTTCATCCGAAATTCATATTGTACAAGAAATAAAAATTAAATCGAAATCAAATTTAATTTAATTTGGATTAAGTCAAACTGAATTAATTCGGCTTAGTTTCAGTCTGCCTAAATCTCCATTTTGCCTTTTTCAAAATTTTAAAATATGAGAAAATGATTGAGAATACAATTCCATGTTCTCCAACTTTTTTAAATAAAAAAAAAAAAAATGGACCATAAATAGACCAAATAGTTTTAATAATCGAAATTAACATTTGCCCAACTTTTAAATAATAACTAAATAGACTTTTGAGAAGAGGTATAATAAATCCAAATTTTCATTTGTCTTCTAATAATGATCGCACTGCCTAAATAATTCATAATTAAAAAAAAATGATTAAATCAAATAATTTCAACCAGGATACTATATTGTTGATTGCATCCCAGTTCACAAATATAATTGTATA
This sequence comes from Euphorbia tirucalli, assembly GCA_039660915.1. Classification (NCBI taxonomy): domain Eukaryota; kingdom Viridiplantae; phylum Streptophyta; class Magnoliopsida; order Malpighiales; family Euphorbiaceae; genus Euphorbia; species Euphorbia tirucalli. The sequence continues at coordinate 12,121,321 of CM077638.1, forward strand.
GTGCAAAAAAGTTTAATTCTAATAATCATTGATACTTGGAAATAAATAAAATTATTTTAAAATACAAATTTCAAACTTCAAAATGTCATTTGTGATTTTAAAAACTTTCAAAAATTTGTTGTAGAGCAGTGTCAGTGCGTGTACATAACTCTTCAAAAAGCGACAACGACATCGTTTACTCCATTAGTAAACGTCAACTCAACATCGTTTACTCCCTAATTAAATGTTTGTTGTCCTTATGAATAGTATTAGAGTTGTAGTTTTTAATCTTATTTTTAATTTGTCATGTTTTAATAACCCAAATAACAAACCAAATCTAAAGTTGTCCACCAAAAAAATTCTTCCTCCTACAGAATTTGTTTCCATATAACAAATAAAAAGATAATGTTAATTTGGATTTACCATAATTAATCCAAATACTAAAAAACAAAACCTTGAAGGGAAGTTTGTAATTTGTTGACCTTAAAGTCTATTAATTTCTCTAGTCTATGAATGCCACTGAACTGCCTTATGAAAGTCTGCCCTGCCCGTATCATATTATCCCACCAAATACACGCTTTCTCAACATTCAAACCACCCCAAATTTCATCATTCCAATCAATACGTATCTTCAATTATTTCATATAAACTATAGAAAAATAAAAATATTTTATATTTTAGCACTATTTTTCCCTTTGCTATTCTTTTTAATCAGTTAAAAGCAATGTTGCTCATTTAATGTATTTCTGAAATTGCCTTCTTTTATACGAATTTCTTTCTATTTCTTTATAACCACATCAAACATGTAAAAAAAAAAAACTATTTTTAAATTATTAAAAATGCAAATTCAAATATATACAAAATCAATTACAGTTTTTTTAATCGAATTTTATGTTCATAATTAACTTTTCTGGTTTTCAAGAGTTTCATGTATAGCCTGTTTGGTTCAGCTGTTAGCTGTTTGCTGTTCATGTTAGCTGTTGCAGTAAGTTATTAGCTAATTAATTAATAACGTTTGGTAAATTTAGTATTAGCTGTTATTGTTGAAATGTAAAAAGAGAAATATAGATATATATTTTATACCATTATACAAAAATTATACAAAAATAATAATATTACATAAATATTAGTAAAAATAATTAGATAATTAAAAAATTTAAAAATAATTTTTATTACACTTCAAAAATTATAATTGTCATTAAAAAAACAACTTCATAAGCATACAAAAATAATTTAAATTATAGTTTCATTTATGTAAAATGCATAAAAATAATATGTTTTTAATTGTTGATTAAATTAATAAAAATAAATTTTACAAAAAGTGAAACTACCTAAATAAATTAATTTGAGGAATTAATCTCGCTTAATTTTTAACATTTATACAGATAAAAAAATTTCATAAAAAATCTACATATTTATATAAAAGTATAATTTATTATTTTGGAAAGGTTAAATTTTTAAAAGCCAAATAATTATAAAAAGTTTTTCGTTAAAAGATCGAAAAAGCAGCTTTTCCTGAAAAGCTATTTTTCCTGCAGAACAGCTAAAAGCAGCTATTTAAAATTTATAACCAAACGCTAGTTTTTCTGATTTTCGGATTGAAAAGCTTAAAAGCTGCTGCGAAAAACAGAAACAAACACCCCTGTATATAATTATAAACAACATGTTAACTTGAACGAATCAAAAATTGAATTAATAAAAAATTAAAAAAATCAAGAGTTTCCAATACATTTTGTCCATTACACCATAACAAATGCTAGATTTAGCAGCAAAATTTCTGTTGCTAAATGTAGCATTTGTTGTAGTATTATGATTATGATTATTATCATTGACATAGGAAAAGATTGATGGATGACAAAATAAGTAATTTTATTAATTAAATGGCATCGTCTTCATTAATTACAAAACACAAAAACAGTAACATATGTACCGTTTCTGTATTAGAAACTTGGCCACGCAAAATACACAAATTAACACAGTTTTAGAATTAAGGAATAATAACATCTTTTTTCCAGGGTTGACACCTTTTCAGTTATTTTTGTTTGTCAAATTAAAATTCTGACTAAATTACTTCCTCACTCTATTATATGATTCCGTTTCTTTCTGAATAATAATTTACTTCAAGAAAATATATTGGAAGAAAATAAATAACTTAAGAAAAATAATTTAAGACTCAAAATTCATTGAATAACTTTTCATTCTTCAAATTAAGAAACATATTTGTTTTGTGTGATTATGATTATATGCCTTATATCTCAAGACAACATAAAAACCACTAATTAGTACCCAATTATTGTTCAAAATCAATTATTTTGTTAAACATTATGATTACAGAAGCTAATAACACAAACAGCTAGTGTAAGTGAGAATTTTCCCATTCCAATTTAGTGACTCAGAACATGGCCTTCCTCGGGGGATAAAAAACCATTTCCACATTGTTATTGGATTGCAACGCAAAATTCTTTTCTTCTAACAGAATCAAAATGATGAACATGCTGTATCCAGTAAGAAAATAGATTATGTTGCTTTTTTCACTAAATCAATGTTATGAATCAAAAATTTCTTTTTACAAACTTCTTCATGTAATGTGTTTGTCTCTTCCCCAAAAACTTCCATGTATGCAGAAGTCATTTCTAAACAAATTGCTATGGAAGGAATGAAGCTCTCTATCGAGTGCAGAGCTAATCACTATCCCAATTTTCATCCAACTCTTTTCGTGTCTTTTTCTTTTGATTCGCTTTGTGCTTCTCGTAGTAATCCTCATTTTCACCTCTGCTGCCTGCTCTAAAATCTTCTTCAGTGTCTGATTCCAACATTATAGCTTCTGGACCACTAAATACATCTTCAGACTCGGAATCTCGTATCGTTCCCCTGAAATTATCTTCAGGGTTCTTCTGCAAAGAGTTATGTTTTTGCTGCTCCCACCCCTCACTTCTATATTCATTAGGCATTTCATCGTCTTCGTCACTATTACTCTCAAGATAGTTCGCCCCTATCATCTCATTTCTGTTTTTAGAATAAATATCCTTTTTGTTGTTACTGCTGCTCCGGAAATTGAGTCGTTCTTCTACACTTGACGCTCTCAAGTCAGGTTCTTCCTCGGAATTTGATTCATACATTGTGTTGTCTAGATCACCTAACATATCTTCCGATTCATCTGCTTTCCCAGGGAAGTAGTGATTTTTGCCTGGTATTGATGATCTTGACTCGTGTTCTTCCTCAGATTCTGATTCCCACATTGCTTTGTCATGATCCGATCCAGAATTTTCTTCACCCACCTCGCGATCAATTTTAGTGACAGCATTTCTTCTGAGCACCGTTTTGTTGTAGTCGTTACCAACTGTATCGTGTTTCCTGTGTGTGCCTCTAGATCTACTCCGAGCACTGTGAGCTTCATCAGCATCACTCTCGATATTACTCCCAACATCATCAGAATCCCACTGGTCATCCCCCTCAGATACATCACTCTTGTAATATCTATCAGTTCTCCTTCCTTTGTCATGTGCATCTCTCCGCCGTCTTGCTCCTCTGTCCTCTCCATCAGAAACATCATTCCGATGCATTTCTGATCTTCTAACCCTTCCTCCAAACTCCTCTTTGTTCCAATACCTAATCTTACCAAATTCTTCTTGCTCCGCAGCTTCTTCTTCAGCCCAGTCTTTATCTGCAGCCTCTTCTATTTCGGTTATAAACCTATCCAGTTCCTCCTGTTCACTATCATCATCAGGCTCTGGATGTTCCATATTATACTCAGGCTCTGGTAACGGCTGTTTGTCCCATTTGAAGACATAAGGAGTTCCTTCCTTCTTGTCAATAGCATTGAAGAATGTGGAAGCAACTCTCTGGATGCTAGCCATAGCAACTGGATCCTCAGGGTTCACACCCTTTCTACGGAGCTGCTGTTCAAATTTCTTAATGTTTAACTTCTGAGATTCAAGAGCTTGCTCAAATCTAGCTTTAAACAGAGCCTGAAATAAACAGCATTCTCGTCATAATCCATAAGTTATAATAGCTTTACATAAAAAAAAAAATGTGCTTCTATTACATAGAAGAACTTTACTTTAAACTTAGTGTCTGCACAAGGGTAGCATGCAATACAGTGCAATCTTGCAAAATCCACTGGAAAATTAACAAGAGTGAATTCACTAAGCAAAAAGAATAGGAACCCTTACCTTCCTTTTCGTGAGGGTGTTAAAGGGTATCAAATTTTTTGGTTGGCGATAGTTTCTGCCCCGGAACATGATAATTGTTTTCACATTATGAATATTTATCGCAATGCCTCCACTTAGTCTAGCTAGCATAGTGGCCATTTCCTTTATTTTTTCTTTAGGGAAGTTGTCACAGCATACTTGCACGGTCTCATGAAACTTCCAATGCATATGCATATTCTGGACAACACCTCCAAAGACTCCACGGACACCGACAGGTACATAATTTTTATTTCTAAAGCCAATCTTCTTATATGCCTGCAGCTGCTCTGGAGTCAGTAGCTCTGGGTCATGCACAGGGGCTGGCAGCTCTGGTAGCTCATATTTCTTGAGCTTTTGTAGGAGCAATGCAACTTTCTTCTTAGCCTGCGTTGATTCAATTGGAAATAGTAATTCATCAAATTGTTGTAGAAAACATTATTTAACCTTGCTGAAATCAAAATTAGTACTTGCAGCAGGGTAAACCAGCCAGAATATGAGAGGTCAACACCAACTGATAATAGCTTGCTATCATATGCAAATTTGAACATATTTACCCAAAGCTCACCATTCAGGGAAATGAAAAATGATTCAGGAAAAGCAATAAAGTGAACAACAATTAAGCGAACAACAGATTAGGTTCAACCCAAAAAGAAAAATGAGAAAAGAGCTCCTAGTGTAAACTTTGTTGCTGTTAGAAACTGAATCAAATTATTTCAATTCATCTGATAAAAAATATTTATACATATTTTGCTACTCTGGCCAGCAATAAATCTTATCCTGGGTTGCAGCACATAAACATGGATGCTTTTTTGATTCTTTGCTGCCTAAGGGTCAGTCCCTTGCAAGGTCGGTGCTCTTCTATGAATCAACCAAGGACTAAACAGCTGATTTCGATAGAATCATGACCATTTATTGAAACAATTGTTGATGAAGTATCATGATTGCCTGGCCACCGCAGGCTCTATCTTCCATATGTTAATGGCATGTACTAAACATCCATATTGCACAATTTTTCTTGACGAGCTTATACAGATACAAACAAGATGCCAATACAAACATAATATCCAAAGTTCAGACAAATACTCATCAACACTCTATTCCTGTGCAAGATGAGTGACATTAAACCTAAATTTGCAGATGCTAAAAACCAGGGCAGACAAAGGCTCCCTGCACAAAATCTATATAAGACAACATTTCTTATATTTAAATAGTCAACAGCAATCACATTACGCCAAATGAAAGGGTCAAGGGATTAATTAACGATCAAAGAAACAATTTATCCTTAAAAACAAAGAAAACATACCCGCTTGAGATTGTAAATGAGCCTCTCCTCCTCAGTCATCAACTTCTTCTTAATCTTTTTGGCTCTCCGAATCTCTCTAAGAGTTTTACCAGACTCTTTCTGCATCCGCCTCTCCACCTTGCTTCTCATGCTCCTTCCTCTTGAAGTAGACATAGCACGACTCGACCCACCATTGAAGGAGTTAGTCAATAATGAAAATGAAGGAAACCCATCTTCACAATCGACATTTGGTTGCAATACATCGCTACAAGAGAGCTTAGGACAGGCATCCGTAGCTAAAATAGAATTTCTGCAATTCAAGACACCAAATTATAAGCTCCCAACCCAATCAGAAAAATCCAATTAAGGAAAAAAAATAAATTAGAGTAAGTAAGCTGTTCGATTTGCAAAGGAAATGGAGGGAAATGGAAAGCAAAGAAACAAACTTTTCAATTGGGTTCAAGTACCTGCAAGGTTTGGATAGGAGATGAGAAGAAAATGTCTTCAGAAAGTTCCTATAAACGTTCCTCGCAGCAAACATTTGCTCTTTCGACTGATATCTCCGTCCCTGTTTCTCTCTGAATCGAAGTTTGCTTCCTTTTACTTCATCGTTTTTGTGGGATTCGATTCACCTGCAAATTTCAGGGCTTTAGGTTTTGGGTTTGGGTTTTATATTTTGGTTTCCCTTTTCCCGGATTCTGTTCTTTTCGGCTCCAACAACGTTGCAAATACACGTGCAAAAACCTATAAAACGGCGTCGTTGTGGAATATATATATTTTTTTCTTCCTTCAATGTTTTTCCCTTCTGATTGTTAGTTTAATCTTTTTTCTTTTTTATTTAATTAAATCCAATTAATCATTTCGAGATTTTTTTCCATAACCCATTTCCCAGTTACGGTTTTTTTTTTTTTTGCATATAAGATATAACTTATACTAAATACTTAATCCTTCAAATTCTTAACAATGATTAATTTGTTGTTTTCATGGTTTTAAATTGGAATAAAAATTAATTATACGTTTGAATTAAACATGCAAAAGTACATTTAGCTCTGGAAAATTTGATAGATCACAAATTAGTTTATATACAAACAATGCCATGCATGTGTATTATTATTATTATTATTATTATTATTATTATTATTATTTTGGAGGATGTTACTTTAATTTTAAAGTCAAAATGAGCATATCCGTAGCATGCAATCTTTTTAATACCCCTCTCCTAATTTAACCTTTAAAATGTAATATCAAAATATTATTTAGATTGATTTTCCTAATTGGAATAGAAATCGAAAACTTTCTTATTAGAGTGAATCTTATTAGGAGAAGGATAATTTGAAAGCTATATAAACAAATGTTGTTTGCTTATTTGTTTACACGAAGAGTTCCAGAGCTTGTTCCGGTTCAAGGGGGCTAATTTGCGTTGGAGGTTTGCTTAGGTATGCTGAAGGACAATGGGTATCAGGTTTTGTGCAAAGAATTGGAGTTGGGGATCCGATTATAGCAGAATTGTGGGCTTTAAAAATTGCCCTTTCCATAGTTATCAGGGAAGGCTTTCTCAACATCATTGTGGAATCAGACTCTCTTGATCTTGTCCATATGGTGCTTAATCCGTCCCCGGCTGAGTTGTTCCACCCTTACCGGAATTTATGCTCGGAGATACGAACCTTACTTCACCAAGGCCCAACTATCAAGTTAATCCATTCCTTAAGAGAAACTAATATGTGTGCTGATATGTTGGCTAAGTCAGCTGGAAGGTACCCCCCAGGCCTCAATATTTTATCTTCGCCTCCTTGTGAGGTGGCTCTTCTTTTGGACAAAGATCGGAAGGCAACCCCGCGCCCAAGAATTTCTATTGTTGTTTAGTGGTGTGTGTTTCTTTTGTTCTGTTTTTTTTTAGCTTTCCCTTCTACCAAAAAAAAAAAAAAAAAAAAGAGTTCCAAAGCTTGTGCTCTGTGAATATACATATGTGTAAGCTGATATAATCGGACTCATGAGATTTGAACGTGATGTAAATATATAAAGGATGTGAGTTCCTAATTGTTATACCAACTTGCCGATTACTAATAAATTATGTGTTGCCAGTAGATGTAGAGAAAATTAGCCAAACTCTGTTGTTATCATGATTGCATGTCCAATTTCTAATTCTACATATCAAATTTATTATAGTCAGACATACAGATACAATTTCTAACACTTCGGGTACAAGAAAACAACACACAAAATGCAGTGCATATATTTTTGTCTAGCAAGAACGTCACTGGAATTAAATACAGCAAACAACACTTTACATTGATGAATAATGATATAATAGATTAGTTAGACTTTAGAGGCCGTTGCTACAACACAGCTTCAGACTATAGTCTTCGACAAACCTCAAACGGAGAAGAACAATTCCTCTTTTGCTCTCAAGCAAAGAAACTGACTCTGTACTATATTCTTCACATAAAAATGATCAATGTTATTTCAATTTTTCTGGGAGGCTTTTCGCTTCCTTTCATATTCGATCAACCCAACTAAAAATGCTGTCCTGAGAACCAATTTGAAGATCCTGCACAACATGCCACAAATTAGTACCATATAATTGGCTCTTACAATGAACCAATATCAAATTGGCCAAGGAAGTGGGAGCACCAACACCAAAAAACCAAATCAACTCGGCCTGTCACTTGGTTGTATATTAGTGTTCTGACTCGTCCGAGCGGGAGCTGAACCAGGGGCTGCTTCAGCCAGCCAAAGACACCCTCAAGAGCTGTTATGCCGTTAAGGGGCTGCTTCAGCATACTTAGAAGGTTTGTCCTGGTTCTGCCCCTACATCCGAGTATGAACTAAGTTGAACAATTTTTTTTTTTAATTTATGAACTAAATTCGCATCGTTCTCTCACTACATACGGTATTTAGTGGGATTGTAAGTGAGGCTTACAGGAAGTTGGGAATATGGTGGAGTGTCCAGCTCCAGGCTCTCAAGGTCCTCTATCCCATACCGAGCATTGTTATTAGTGCTGTTATTTGCAGTCATTCCATTTGAAGTCTGACCAATGCTAGAGTAAGCCCCATTATTTTGTCCTGAGCCATTGAGGATAACAGAAGTAGTAGTAAAAATTCCACTGTACAACAAAGAATCATCAATGCCATTCAAATCAGAGGTCTCTACAGCCTGTGATTCACCAGCTAGCCATGCTGATGGGTAGTCCATCTCGTCTTCAATCCTAGCACCAGATACAGGGCAACCAGATGTTCCTACAATGACTTGCTTTTCCTGTTGACAGAAGGAAATATCGGTGATATTCAAATTCACAAAAAAATACTTTAAAACAAAATCCATTTGATGAATTTGTGCAAACACTTACTAATCTAATCAAATTCAGGAAAACATTAACAAATTGTATCAATTCTTGCACTCAACAACTCAAAATGGTATTAGTACTTATTTGGTACAGTATTCAAAAACACCGACCAACTAGATCGAGTCCCAATTAGTACTTGACACTGCTCCATTATCAAGGCTCAAACACGAGTCACTGATACAAAGCTAATTGTTCTCAAAGTACATGTATTATGCATAACTATTAGCATCAAGAATTTATTACTGAAATAGAAACCTACCTCAAAAGGAGATTGCAATATGTTGTCATATGCTGCATCATCAAAAGCGTCAGAACTCTGGGGTCGCGGAGGATTAGGGGGATTCGGGTTAGGAGTCCTTGGACTAGTTTGAAATGCTAAAGGATCCAAACTTTCAGCAACAGGAACATCATCAATGGCATCAATATGTTTCGGCTGCTGATAGAAAATCTTCGAAACAACATATTCACCTTCTTTTTCTTCTTCATCCGTCCCCAGATGGTATTGATGCATAACCCAATTGGATTTATCAGGCTTAGTTCCCTTCTTTGAACTCTTATAAAGTACCATAATTTTCTTACACCCCTTATGAACTCCATTATCTATTACAAACTTTGTCTTGCCAGTCTTATGCCAGCGGACTGGCCCCTCATTCGAACCATCTTCCTTGTAGACCTTCCTACGCTTTCTTTGACCTGTAGCATAAGCATTAATGGTCCTATGGAAAAAATGGGCACTACTTCCATCTTTCTTCACACCTGAAAACAAAAATCAGACAATGTGATCACTGATCAGAATTTATTGCACAATGAACAATGGTAGTTTGATTGACAATGTCTAAAATTTTGAGCTACTTGCCAGGAAGATTTTCAGGATGGGTATAGCAGATTCCTCCGTCTTCAAGCACTGTAGGAATGAAATCATCGATAAATGCGTGAGGTTTCGAGTCTCCAATACCACATTTTGCAGCTAAGTGTTCTATGAGTTCTGCATCAGAGGGATCGAATTTTACACCAGCAGGCAGACCTGGCCAATCATGACTAACCTGGAGAGCAAAAGGCACAAAAGTAAGAACCCATAGGCAGACATAATAGACATCAAAGGTTGAAACTTGAAAGCACAAATCAAATTGAGGAATGCAGCAAAACTGAAAGTGCATACATCAGTGTTGTCTATGAAATAATGGCAATTTGGGCATTCACGTTTAGCTCCACGATCTTTGATTTGATAAGCACAAGTTCCAGTTGGATTTTTCACTTTGCTTGCTATTGTTCTACCATCAATTAGCCAAGACCTGAAGATATATGGTATCAGGATATAACCATCAATTTCTTTCACATAAAAGAAACATAGTTTAGCAGAACAAAATAGTACATTCACTGAAACACATTGCAGTACATTGCTGACTTAGCTTTCCTTTAGTTGTTTCCCATTTTGAAGAATGCACTACAAAATCTAGCTAGTGTAGTCACTAAAAAAGTACATGCATTTCATAGCCATTTGTGCAATGTCATAATGCTCAAAAAATGTGATGCACTGTAGTAGGAAACTAGTGTAAAATGAATCCGCTAACCATAACAGAACAGACAGGACAAAAAATAGAGTGACATTGTCACTTTTATCAGAAATTGGATATGTTGCCAAAAAAGGGTTAAATGTTCCTTATTTGCAAGTTTCCATAGCAAATCATTTTGTTCTATCAGCAGCAGAAGCACAAGTGAGTCCTAACATCGGCTAAAACAAATCTCAAATTCCCAATTTGAAAGAACCCAGAAAAAAAAGGAGAACCTTCTGATAAAAATCCATTGTCTCAACCTTACAACCCATAATCCAAAATGGAAAATTAAATCTTAAAGTTCAATTCTTTTTGCTGATAGTTATAGAAGCAACAAAGAGATGATTTTGTTGAAATCAAAACTAATTGATGAACAAAATTTAATCCAATTTTCCATGATTACATCAAATCTCCGATCGATTACAATCTTACCTCACCATGGCTAAACAGCAGAGAGAAGAGGAGTGAAGTGTGTGTTATAAGCTTTATATTAGTCTCTCCTCTCCACTTTCTTTCTCCACTGGCGTAAGTCAAGTGTAGAGAGAGAGAGAGTGGTTTCTCCTGTCTGAAATGAGCGGGAAATTTACTAGGTTTGTAGAGGTTCGGACCAAGGTTCGGACTGAGTTTGTTTAGGGCCCATTTTGGCCAGAGCTGAAGCCGAGGCTGTATCCGAAGCACTAATTAAGCTGGTTGGGAAACGAGTTGAAGTGTCAAAAATGTAAATAAATGGAAATTTGACTTGCCTACCAAGCCAATCATCATAGAATTAGAATTTATGATCATTCTAATAATTTAATTAACTGTGGGTTCAGTTAAATGGAATCTACAATCTTCTGTAAAAATATTTTATTAATATAATAATGTAATTTTTTTTTTTGGTGAATATAATAAAATTCCATTTAATTTAATTACATTATTATATTGATAAAATATTCACTTTGTTTTCAACCAATTTGAAATTAAGAACTACTCCATACGACGTTAATTGCCACGAATCTTGTTAATAGATGCTTTGATGTCATGTGGGTGATGTTTCAATTGTTATGTAATGATAGCTAAATCCCACATTATTGATTTGAAAGTTTAATTAGGTTCTTTCAAATTGAATATTTTTCTTTTAATTTTACTACTTAAAGGACAATTAGACAACTACAGGCTTTAAAAAATTATTTAATATCTAATTACAACGATAACAATTTAAATGATATAGATATATTTTGGATATCCAACTTGAAACTTTCCAGTCTTTCACCTCACAAAGTGCTTAAATATAACTTAAGATTTAATGAGATATTTCAATTAACTGAAAAATTACTTTCTTTAACAATAGATATTAAGAGTGTGGTTTACTTATCTACATCCTTTTGAGGTAGCTTTAGGCTTTGACTCATTCAATTGAGATGATGATGATGGTGGTGATTAGGTTGATGATGTGATTAAATATCAGCATATGTGCATATATTTAATTTTGATTATACCTTTTGCGTGGATAATGTTTTCGAATACATTTGTCTTGTCATGAAATAAAGAAGTGGCTAAATAACAATTAAGATGTTTAAGCCTATAAATCAAACTTACTTTTCTACATTAATTTCTAGTAAATGTTGATTCAACTTTTTATATTCATTAAAGAGAGTATAAAATAAATAAAAAGTTACAACTATAAAATTCTTTAGTATTTATTGATTATAAAAGCATTGGTTTTGCACTTTTGAGACTAATTAGAATATAGATTATTTTTTTTTTTTTATATATATGAAATTTATGCAATATATAATTCTTTAAATAGTATATATGGCCCACTTTTAGATCATTAACATTTAAAAGATTTGATTATAAAAATTTGACAGGATAACACGCAGTCGTTGTAGTATAGTGGTAAGTATTTCCGCCTGTCACGCGGACGACCCGGGTTCGATCCCCGGCAACGGCGTTAATATTTTTTTTTCTGGGGCTTAATTGCTTGGCGACACAGTCTAACTAATTGAAGCCCTAAATAAATAACGAATTCCTCAAAGATAGCCTCTAAAATATGAACTGTAAATGGGTCAAACTGAAGGCTGTTACCCAAAAAAAAAAACACAAAATCAATGTTTGCGAAAAGTAGTTATGAAATTGAGTTAATCAGTCGTTCATCATCGAAACAAAATGTGGAAATTATTTCAATCATCCCAAAGGGGCAATTAACAAGCATTGGAATTTCATGGTGTTCAATACTTCACCATCACTAGCTGCTTTCTTCTTTTTGTACTTGATTCTTCAGGAATTTTCCCATCAGAATTCCAATTTTGACATTCCAAAAAGCACATACACATATCATATCATTGACTTGATGATGCAGAATCAAAAGCCATAAAAATGGCGATTCTAATTTATTCAGATTCATGATTATCAACAGGAGAATAGGCCTCTTTGGATGGACCTTATTATACAACAATCATCCATACATCTCACCAATACCCAAACTCTAACTTAATTTAACATTCATTCATTTCAAAATGGGAGTATGGCAAATTAATGAGACCATCAGTATACTAAGTAACTAGATTTCATATTTTTCTTATCAAGGACTGTATTTCCTACTCTTTTTTTTTTTTTTTTGACTAGTGTTTATTCAGCTTTTTGCCTACATTACCTCCACAGACAAATTTTTCTGCCTTTTGGGAAGTATCAGTAACATTGGTTAAAGCAGAAAAAGAAACCTCTAGGTTTGTCTTCAATTGGGGCCTTTGGAGTTTCCCCTGAGTCATCCCTCACTGCCATTAAAGAGCTCGTCCCAGGAGATTCTGGTGGCAATACAGCATTCTCTGAAGTGAATATCCTTGCGGGGATCACCGGCTCTACTGGCGAAACGGTGGAAAGATACCGCAGGAGCATCTGTATTATCTGGCTGAAATTCGGTCGAGCATTCGGATCCTCTTGCCAGCATGACGTCACTATCATCGCCAAATCCTCCGGAAGGTTATCCGCGCTAGGTCTCACATTCTGAAACATGTAAACATCCTAAATCATGATATCCAAAGGCTATATATCGAATGCATGATGCTCAGGTAATCATTTCGAACATTGGTTACCTTAAAGGCAGCTGCATATGCTGCCTGTAAATTTGACATGCCTTCGAAAGGCAATTTATTGTGAATGAGCTCCCACAAGACGATTGCAAAGCTGTAAGCATCCACCTTGTGGTTGTAATGCTTTTTCTCACCATGCCTTAATGTGACAGTGCTGTAAAGCTGTCGACAAAGCAGATGGTAAATAACCAGTGCATAAAAATGTAAAACATAATACTAAAACGAGGAATACTTTCATTTCCAGAGCTTTGCAATGATTTAAATATAGTACCTCTGGAGCCATCCAACGATATGTTCCTGTTTCAGCAGTCATCATCTCTGTCAATGACTCTTCCCTGGCTAGGCCAAAATCGGCAAGTTTAACTGTTTTATGGTCGGCAGTCAAGATCAAATTCTCTGTGATTGATTAAGAAACTAATTAGTCGGGAATCAGGCCTAATATTACTCGATTAAAAAATGTCAAATTTTCAAGCCAAAAATGTGATTTTGACAACTCTTCACAAAAAATATTCAATTCCTCCCATAATCATATCAACATAATCTAGAAAAGGAAACCATTGAATGAGTTACTATCAATTGTGGCTTTTCTGTTTATCAGTGTATCAGTATAACAATCCAATATATGCCATATTGCAACTAATGAGAAACCAAAATGAACTTTTTAAGGCCAAAACTCAACCACAACAAATTCTTAATCTCAAAATAATTAGGGTAGACTATATGGACAAAATCATGGCATACATCACACTTTGGCACTCATCGAGTCATTCTCGAGATTCTGCTGCTTGATTTAGGCCTAGATTTTCAGAAAGATTTACTATTCATGCAAAAGCATTGTTTCCAAGATGCTTTTTACTGGGTTTTTATTTTAAAAAGAATCTTCACTTTTCTTTTTTGAAAGGCTTTAAACGTTCCCGAGGCATCGGTTCATTTTGGCATTGGTGGATGGAAGCATTGTGGAAGTGGCCAGTAAAGATCTCAAGAAAAGATGGAAATGATGTAGTAATAAAGCAATCTATTGAATGCTTTTAAATCTACTTCCACTACACGAGGAACCTTCCATCATGTATAATTCTCGGTTGCCTTTCAAAATCAAACATGCAGACCAGCGATGACTATGACAAACCTCGTGGACAATGTCAATTTTTCCCCAATTAAATGAACTTTATTTGGAAACAAGTGAAATTGACATGTAAGCATACTATATACAATGAAAGTTAGGGGAATTGATTTTTAATGACTTGTAACAAGTTCCACTACACATACGAACCTTACATCAAGTGTAATTCTTGACTGCCTTCCGATGCTAATAAAACATGCAGAAAAGCTACGACGTAGGACAGTTTCATGCACAATGTCAAAATTTCCCCAAACAAACTGACCTTTATTTGGAAATAAGTGAAACTGACAAATAAGCATACCGTACACTCTTAAAATCAGCAAACCAATTAATTTTTTATGAACTGCAAAAAAATTTTCCATAGATATGTTTATATCATAAATATAATATGGAGATTCTTTATATCATTGAAAAAAAAGGAAAAGAATCAAGAAAACAGTAAAATCTATTGATTAAAGACCAGTTAGCTCCATGAGGTGAAGAAGCAGGACCTAATTAGTCCATAACATCAACTCAGTTCATGACTCATCCATGAGGTCCAACTCATTCCTTAAAGTGAAATAAGTACCAACTCAATCCACGTGATTCTCATCCAACATGACAGCAACTAGAGAGTCGACGAGTCAAAATGGTTTTTTCTCACTTCGTGGACCAAATCGGTCTTTAATCTGAAATTTATTTGATAAATATTTCCCTTGTGCTCAGAAAAGGAATGATCATAGCAGAAACTCCTTGTAAGTAGATAGAATTAAATGTTCATAATTTGTTAACTTAGGTTTTCAATGAAACAGAATATGTAGAACCTGAAACTTAGAATTCACATTAAATTTAACTCAAAAGGAATCACTGCATGAAGAAATCCACATACACTAACAAGAGGCATCCTACTTGATTGTGTCACTATCAAAAACCAAATCAATTTAAAAACATCTGAAACCAAGAGATTGAGAACAAGATCACACCTAAAACCAGAAAATCATACGAGCTGACCGTCTAAAATTCAACTACTTGTCTTTCTACTTAATTGTTCAACCAAGGTAAAAGGCAAAAGCATAAAATATTGGGATTCATGGACAATTTATAAAAGGAAAAATGATAGGAAGCATAGTCGAACAAGTCTCTTTTGAGATGATAGCCTGATTCTTCTATTCAACAAAATTCAGTCCAACATTAGCAACCAAGGTATGAAGAACTAAAACACTCCAACTTCAAACAATGGCAATGTCCACAAAATTGCAGTTGAATACTTCAACTGTAAAGTTTGTTTTGAAACCTCTAACCAATATACTTAAATAGCAAGAAGTTCAAACTCTTACCAGGTTTTAAGTCGCGATGAATGATTCCATGGGAGTGTATACATTCCATTGCACGAGCTATGTCAAGTGCAAAACCAATTGCCACAGGCATTTCCAGGCATCTTGGCCGCATGTTCAGCAGGTATTTACGCAATGTCCCACCCAATAGAAGCTCGGTGACTATCACCATGACTGGTTCCTTGCAAGCACCAATGAACTGGTCACGAGAAGAAACCCAATCAGATCACTTCAATCAGTAAACCTCAAGTGCTACTCACCAAGTCAAGAAGTAAAATGGCATTATAATCTTTTTTGTAAATGAAAATCTATAGCTCATACAAATGCTGACCTTTACTAGATTTTTGTGTTGAACTCTAGATAACATTGCAACCTCTCGGGCAAACCTTGCTTCTCTCTTAGCAATCTCTTCTGGGGTTTCTCCTTTATGAACAACTTTAATAGCAACATTTTGGTTCTTATACCTATCAATTACAACACCATCAGATAATTGAACAAAGCAAGCCACAATTAATCACATGATCTTAACAAGGAACAAAAATTAACACCAGATTCTTCAAAATGACTTCACCAGCAGGAATTTAAGCAATGATTTTATGAATTGACCAATACAAAGGGGAAAAATTCTCCCTCCCCCCCCCCCCAAAAAAAAAAGAGCTGGATTCAGTCAATAAATCTGAGAACTTCCTGTTATAAAATGAATCAAAGCTCAAGAATTACAAACAGAAACGAGAGGAAAAAGGAAGGTTTGACTTACTTTCCCTCGTATACTTTAGCATGAGCACCTTCCCCAATCTTGGGTCCGACAAATAGAAGCTTAGGATCAATCAACCACTTGTCATCCAAATTGAACTCGCCAGAATAAAAACCATTACTAGATCCCATCTCTTTTTTATAGTCCATATATCAGCTTAAGGAAGTATCATCTAATGAGTTGAAAAAAGGAAGGGGGCCTTTCTTCTATATCACGATTACAAGTAAACTAAAAGAAGCAGAGTAAAGTAAAAGAAATAGAAAAAGGAGAAAGATGATAGACATGCCCCATATTGTACCCCAAAATCACGGCTTGCAGATCCAGAAAGATTAACATTGGCCTTAGTTTAGGAAACAAAGAATAAAACCCCACATGTTTGAGAGAAAGAAGAAGAATAAAATTAAAAAAAAAAAAGAAGAAGAAAAACACAGCAATGGATAAAAGTATTTATGGGGAAGTGAAGAAAGTGGCAGAATTGATGAATGGAGGATTGAAGAAGAAGAAGAGGGTAAAAAGGAAATGACCCAGATTGAGATTTGGAGTGAAGAAAAGATTCAACTTTTAGTGTATAGAAGCAGTTTCTCTCTCTTTCTCTCTCTCTACGCGTATGAAAGTGCTGGTGTTGCTTTGATATGCAGATAAAGCCGCGGCAGGATACAAGTCTGTGTCAGACAACAGTAGTGGGCTTTTATTATATTTTGTTTTCTACAAAAAGGGAAATTTTTTATAATTTAAATTTTATCATATAAATAATACGCACAGACAAACAAACATAGGTTAAAGATTATATGATAGAGCAGAGCAGATGAATATATTTATATTTTTTGAATTATGATTATGTCTTTACTTTAGCTCCATAATGTTGGAGACACTTCTTCTAATCAAACTTGTAAGCTTTTTTCTTCAGTTTTTGATCTTCTAAAAGGATTCTCATTCTCCATCTTTATCTTCAAAAATTGAAATTTAATTTATTTAATAAAAAATTCCATTATTTTTAAATTTTCCAGTGACATTTTGTACCCAATTGTCTGAAAATTTTCAAAGATCATTTATTTATGTATTTATTAAATTACTAAATTTCAACTTTAACCATTCAAATTTCTAAAATTAACATAATTAATTAAAGACTTTCAATAAGGTTTTTTACTTTCGCTCTGAATTTGAGAGGACCTAAATTCAATCATATTAAACCATAAATCTTTATTGTATAATTTACTATTTTTAATTTAGTAAAAAATAAATTTAGTCTTCCACTTAATATTTTTAGTGTAGGTTATCCAATTTACGTACCATATTCGTTGTCTTATTTATCGATTTAATACTTTTGAGGTATTTACGGAAAAGTGTATTATTTTAACTATTTTAACTTTTTTTTTTACTGAATTTTAACTGAGGCAAATTACAAAAAAAAAAAAAAAACCATGTGTTTTAAAATATTAAAAAAAAGGATAACTAAAATTAAATCATAATTTGTTAATAAAAATACAATAAACATTAATGATAAATTTTGAAATTTTTTGAAAAGCATAAATATTTTTCTAAACTAAATAATGATAATAAATTTAAAAAAAATAATAACAAATTGAAAAATATTTAAATCTTGACGTAAAATTCTCAAATAATATGTATAACTTATTGGTATGTTAAATAACCAAAAATACCCCCCGTTATATCATCATTTTTAACGGAAAAATATTAATTGTCATTTTTCGGTTAATATTTTAAAACACAATCCTCATTTAAAAAAAAAAAAACACACAGTCCTTCATTTGTAAAAAAGTGAAACCACAAGGTGTTTTTTTTTTTTTTTTTTTTTTTGTAATTTTCCCTTTTAACTATTTAATTGTGATAAATATGAAATATGAATTTCATCGTTAAATTATTATACATATATACTTTAATTTTCATGTATATTACTTTTCTTGAAAAATGAATGTAATAGATATATATATATATATAAAATTTAAAAATACTCTTAATATTTGTTTAATATTTGTAAAAAATATTAATAGATTCGAGATTGTTTGGCCACCTTGAAAGTGATTTTTTGATTTCTTATTAATATTTTTTTATTTTTGTTAGAAATTAAACTCAAGACATATTTAAAACAAATGTAAATTCTTATCACTTTTTTTACGTATAAATTCTTATTACTTAGGTCAAATTTAATTAGTAATAATGAATTGCTTTCTTATTTTAATTTTTTTTTATAAAAGTTTCTTTTATTTTTTAAATTGCATCTTTACCCTTTAATTATTGTTGTTAATTTGACTCCAAACTAAAGGCTTGTTATGAAAATATTAGTTAGAATATTACACCAATCCTTTCTTTTTTTTAATATCCTTTTCAAATAATCAAACATCTTTTCTTGTATAATTTTCTTTTGTTGCTCCATTTTTTTTTTTTCTTTTTCCTTTTTGACTTCACGACAAAATTATCATTAAATAGCATTTGAAAAAATTATAACAATGATAAAAAGAATAAGAATTTAATCAAAATTTTCTAACTGTTAAAGAATCAACTGCTCTAACAAACAAAACATATACTCTTCAGCTAAATGAACATAATCATCCGCTGCAGCTTCTATAGGAGAGCAAACAACTAGTGAAGTGTGAGCAAATAAAACAAATTATTGAGAGTAAATGATGTCAATCAGTTTTCATATGCCAATTTTATAATTATAAAACATTATTTTGTCTCAAAGAGTTAAATAATTTGGGGACATTCATAATTATTGTGACTTGAGATTTGTAAATATTATTTTAAATCTTATAAACCTACAATACAATTATGCTCGAACTATAAGTTTTATCATCATTGATGCAAACGTGGTTTGTAAGTTTGAAAATTAAGAGTTAAATTTTGTAAGATAAAAATAATACATAAAGGTATAAACTCATTTTAATATGATATATATATATAAAATAATCAAACTTAAAATTCTATGTTTTTCATAATTTTATTCATTGAATTAAATCATACGTAATAGTTGGGAGATCGATGACAAATCACTTAAAAGATATCTTAGCAACTTCGTAATCTAAAAAGTACAAAAATTCTAAGACACTTACGTTTTAGCGTTTCATTCCCGTTTTGGAAACAGAATCTCTTGTAAACCCATACGATTTGTTTTTGGGTCCCTTTTTGTAACTGATATAAGTTGGAAAATCGTTTCTTATAATTAAGGATCGTATCCAACAAATTAGCTTTCAATTCCAACTATAATTTTGTTAAACTAAAGCTTCTTAATTGATAATTTAAACTCATGTACTTCAAGTTTAGTATTCGAAGACAATTGCTATTCCAACTAAATATTCTTATTCAGAATGTTATATTCGTTTATAAATTCTACAGTACAATGGTAAATTAGTTTTATAATTGCAAAACATTTGATGAATTTATCTACTTAAGTGCATGCTATTTTTTAATTTTATATAAGAATAAAATAATATGAATGCATCTTTATAGTTTTAATATTTTTATTATTATACGTTAACTCCCAGTTTTGAAATTTTATATTTGTTTAGAAATAACGTTTTGTGGTGTCGGTTTATTATTGCATAGCTCATAATGAATAAGAACCAACTATAACACAAAAATTAAATCAAATTAATAAAGAATTCAGTTAATGTGTATTCCTGAATTAAAATTCAACAGAAATTGATAATGACATTAATAAATTATAGAATTTAATAGTGATAGATTGACGGAATGGAATTAGTAATGTACTAAATTTTGTTTGATTAATCAACAAAATTAGGCGTTAAGAACTTCCCATTAAATGCGTATTAAAAAGAAAAAGATAAAAAGTTGTGGTCATAATGTCCGCAATTATGTCAACCAACCATTATTAGAATGAAAAATCTTTATATCACAAAATTCAATTTTGCATCATTTTATTCAATTAAGTTCAATTATTCCATTTCACTTCCATCTCGAATTTTACACTTAGAAACATTCATGAGGTTAAATCAACTACATTAATATTGTATTTTTTGAAATTGTTTTAACATCCATATGTTTTTTTTTTATATATATATATTTTTTATATAAGTATATGTATTTTAATTTAGTCTTGCTAAAAGCTAATTCCACCAATTTTTCGAGATTTTTCCATCGATTTTCAGTGAATATAAATATACTTATTATTCCCAATAACCCCAGCCTAATGTTTTTTTTTTTTTTTTTTTCCTTCTTTAACTTCATCCCATTGAAACTTTTTTTTTTTTACTTTCTGCAATTTTTTTTTCTGAATTTCGTCTAGTTTCTTCTTGTAAATTTTATAGGTAATTAAATTGATGTACTACTTTTATTTATCTTATTGAAACCACAAAGAAGTTAAGGAAAAAAAAAAAAAAAAAGACACACATGTTTAGAGGAGAAGAAGAAGAAAAACAACTTTTATGGAACGATAAATTTTACAGTATTTATGGAGAAATTTTATAGTGGACCGGGTCCATGTGGACTGTTTCACTGAAAAACTGACACCTAAGCAATATGACCATTTGAAAAATAAAAAACGTTTATGTGTCAATTTTTCATTGGGAAGGTCCACATGAACCGGTTCTATTGTATAATTTCCCGTATTTATGACCGTGAAAAAAAGATAAAACAAATGTGTGTTAATTTATATTAATAGATAATGTTAATTAAATTTGTCATTATATAGTTGACACATTCGGTGACAAAGGTTTAGCCGACATTAAGCTCTTTCATTTAAAGGAAAAAAAAAAAAACTATTAATTGGAAAATATTTAGCCCAAAAAAGTCGAATAACTAAAGACTTTGGTTGATTCAGAAAAATATCATGTTATGTTATTCACCTCAACTCAACACCACATCATACTCCTTTTAATTTCCGAAAATTCTATCAACCAAACTCATTCAGCATACAAATCGCTCCCAAGTCATCCAATGCATTGATCTAACATCCGTCAAGTTGTTATTCGACCATGATGCATTTAAGAAATTTTCCATGAAATCACACATTTGCTAAGGGATGTGGAATAACCGCATCGAAAATATTCCTTAAAAATTCCATAAATGTAACATCACAACATTTTAGGAATTTATTTGTTTCCTTACATGAATATATAGCAGACAACCCAATATTAGAAGTTTCCTTATATAAATAGATGGTTGATATCTCTAAGACTAAATTGAAATTTGATTAATTAGTTTTATGGGTGTTATTGTCCTTAAATTTGTTTTGTATGCATAACTTTTGGTTGATTATTTCACCAAAATTTAATGCACTGAAAACATGACTTGAGCGAATTGAACTTGTTTGAATCATGTCTTATTGCATCTATGTCCACCCATAATTAACATATAAAGTGAATCCATTATTTTTGAAGCTCTAAACTAATTAAATTGATGGAAAATAAATAAAAGGTTGCAATTTAATTTGTTCTAAAAATGGTTTCGAGCAATGTGTCCATAAGGTTAACAAATCTGAAGTAGAATATGCATTTTTTTTTTTTTTTTTTTATATATATATAGTAATTCGTTAAGGTATGTGGGCAAAAACGTGGAATATCCAAATAAGTATTCTGTCCAATAAGTAACCGTTGACTTTAATCTCCATGTATAACACCGACAGTCAATTTAAATTTTAACGCTCATAATAATTAGTGCCACGTTGACTGCTTCTCTTAAGTTCTGAATTTGCCAAAATTATTATAATGTTTTTTATTTACTTATTAGGGAAGTTGTATTTTCTTTTTATTATATTAACAAATTCCTTTATAATTTTTCATGTCAAACTTTATTTGATTTTTTTTTTTTTTTTTTACTATTGTATTAAATTAAGATTATATGTAAACTTATTAAATAAAAGAATTTGATTTAGTCCGCAATAGATGACGTGTCATCACCGTATGCTCTAAAAGAATTTGTTGGCCCCAACTTTAGTGTTAACATATTTAGTACTTTTGTTGGGCTTCAATAGTGTTTTTTTCTTCAACAAAAATAGCATATAAATTTTGGTAAACAAAGAAAATAACTGGAAAAAATATATATGTATATATATGGTAAAATGTGGTGAATGAGGTGTGATATAATAATGGTATATGAAATATTATATTGTGTTTGGATTTATGGTAAAGTAAACTTATGTTTTAATAATGTAAAAAGATTATATAAAAATTATAACTATGAAATATTCACATATATAATTAAAACTATGAATTAGAACAAATATGAATAAAAATGATAAAAAGTAATTTAGTAATAACACACATGTTATCATGAAAATATTCTAATTTTAAGGGGTCAAAAAATCACACTATACCATTTATTTACACCTTAAAACAATCATGAACATATTTTCTACATGTACCTTATCTTTACCTTACTTTGATAACCTCCAAATAATCACCAAACCAAAAGGTGTTATAAGTTCAACATTCGATTTTTTTTTAATTTGTCACATGGTGTTCTTGATTAATTAGAATCGTGCAAATTGAATCTTTAATTAATATAACAATTAAATGTAAATTATATCTTATAAGAAATGTACGACCTATTTTTATTTTTTATTTTTTGGGTCAAAATTAAATATTTTGTAGTTTAAAGAATATTTTAATACATGTAAAATGGTCAAAGGAAAATTATATATAAAAATCACATTTTTAAACTAGAAAAATGCAAATTTTAAGCAGATTATGTATTAATAATTGCATTTAATATTCACAATTAAAATCTCATTAATCGAAGGCTATGTATTTAGAGTTATAACTTATTGAGGACTCAGTATGAAATGTATATAAAGATTAAAAACATCATAAGGCCATAATGCTTTTTTTTTTTTTCCTTTCTGAAATCAGACATAACCTAGGCATTGAATTATTTTGGTCGTAAAAAAAGGAAAAAAAGGTGCAATGATTATTATAATGAATATAATTTTTATTTTAAAAAAAAAAAAAAAAGCAAAGAGGGAATAGCTTTGGCATATTTATTTGATTGTTATTATTATTATTATTTCCATTTTTGTACAATTCCCTTATATATTGGTTGAACCAAAATATTGAAACTTGAAAGTTGAAACCTCTAACATTGTGATGTTGATAGGATTCAACCCACATTCACATTTCATAATTAATCTAGAAGACCCTTAATTTCACTGTACTTGTTGCTTTAAAAATTGTCCTTGCCAGATAGAGATTATACAATAATTAAATTAATAATAATATGCTATTATTGATATAATAAAATGATAAATTATATGTCATTAAGGTACGTCCTCATTAGCAAAATCAATCAGTAGCTCGTACTTTATTGTATAAAACAAATATATCATATTATATCCCATTATATATATATATATATATATATTATATCTTGTTAGAAAATGGTGCTTCTATATATATAATTTTAGACAATAAAGTGTCACCATCATATTGTGAAAGACAGAAAAATAGGTTGGAATTTTTGGAATTGTAAAAAAGTCATTTGTAATAATGGACCTAAAACAAAGGTAAAAAACTACAACTTGAAGTTAAAATACTTTGACCAAATATAATTAGGTATATGCAAGTGGTGGGAAATTAATTAAAGACACTTAATACCTTTTAATCGTCATTGCAATTACTATTAACGATATTTTCAGATTTACTAATTATAAATGCATAGATAGAAACATTTACATACGAGAAGCCTTTTTTTTTTCTTTATGTGAAATACTATATAGTGTGAGTATTGCAGTGGTAGGAGAGGTTGCAAGTTTCACTCACATTATCTCCAACTGCTCTATTAATTTTATTAAAAGTAAAAAGTATTGCATTAGATCAATTAAACTGTGACTAATTCCACTTGTTCGTAATAAAATCAATTAGTTGGTTGCTTTAATTTTGATTTTGAAATTAAGGATTTTTAAATTGGATTGGACTATTTCAGTTCCAGTTACATCTGATCCTGTTAATTGGTTGGTATGAGTGTTATGGATATAATATTAATTTTATAATAAGGATTATATAATGCAATGTAGATGTTAGCTCTTTTCGAATATGGTGCCCGAATAGTTCATACTTGTATTGCTCAAAATGTTTGGGGATGAGTAATGACGGTTTGTAGTATGCTTTTGTACGGAGGAGGTGAGCCTAACCTAGCGGAAGCGCTAAGTTATATCATGAGGTACTAAGTTGCCTCAAAACTATGTAGGTCCCAAGGGTTGAGATCAAGTTAAACACACTTAATTTGATCAATCAATTATATTTTTCTTCTACTTGTCTATCTCTGAATGGTGCGGTGGACTAGCAGTAGAAACTTATCAGAGATTAGTTCGTGATTTTCATTCGGTTTAGTTTCTTTTTGTTTGTAAATCTGTGAAACAGGTAACTAATCTCTCAATAGAGATATGGATTTTTCAGCATTCTTACCCTCCTATTGTTAGAGTTGTAATTGCCTATAATTCCAGTTGAATGACATATCTTGATTAAGTCCCAAAAAAAAAAAAAAAAGGATTATATCGAATATACAATCTAAGAATATTTAGGAAAGTGAAAGAAAATCTCTACAATTGGATAAATTTTACAGTACTTTTAGAATATATACTTTTCTTCTCATTTTATTAGACCCGAAATGTCCAAATAACAATCATTCGATAATTAGTTTTGAGTTGAAGGAATGTTGGAAGGATGTGAATAAACTTGAAAGAGTAATAGTATAAATTGATTGAATATTAAAATGCAAAAGTGGTAGTAAAGAGGTGAGAAAAAATGTGCATGGAAAAGATTAAATTAGGTTAAAAGAGATGTCGGTGAAGGGGGGGAAATCAATAAATGAGATGGAGACTACAAAAATCAAGAGAAGAAAAATAGGCAACCAATCATTTTTGGGAGATAAAAATGGACAAAATTCAATTCAATGATGTTGAAGACTTGGTGTCTTTTCAACAAAATTAAAATTGAAACTTTGCTTGTCTCGTGAATTTATTTGACTTTTCTTAATCCACTTGTGTGGGTATCAGTCGCCGTCGGTGAGTTTTTCTTTCTTTGCTAATTCAATCATTTTAATTTTTAGTTTTATTATGCATCCTTAGCATGTGCTTTATTTGAATTATTTATTTGTGGTTTATTTTTTAGAATTATTATGTCGTTATCGTTTTTATTAGAGTTAATAATCAAATTGAATTAAATAAAATTTTATAATCTATTTAACGAAAACTTACAACAACAAAATTACTTTTATTCACTTTTTATAATCATAAAACATACTATTTTCTTATTTTTATATCTTTTTTTTTTAAATAATCATAATCTCTCTAATATTAATAAATTAATTTGTTAATCATTATATGATAAAAGAACTTTAATATATCTCCTCATAACTAATTATTTCATTAGAAAAAATTATAAGCAGATTTTCAAAAATTGTTAAATTAAGAGTATAACAAAAACTTCTACTCATGTACTTTTATCTCTTAATAAATTTTATGGATAAAATCAATAAAAATATGATTCTAAATTGTTAAAATTCATAATAATAAATAATAACAAATGAAAATAAAATTTTAAAAGATTAATAAATAATTTATAAAAAAAGATTAATAAATAGTATTAGTTTTTATGTTTAAAACTAATATACACAAGCATCGGAATTTCGGTTTTTTATATAATACAAAACCTTCATAAAATATATTTTGAAAAATTTTGAAAACCAAAAATGCATGTAATCTGATATACTTTTGAATGTTTTAATATACAAAAATAATTGTAGTGAATAAAGACTATTATATTTTGATATATTTTTGAATGTTTTACTATACAAAAATAATTGTAGAGAATATAGAGTTTACAAGAACAAAATTTAAGCGCTTTCAAATATAAGTATATACTCACTACTATAATATATAAAAATAGGGGTTAATTTCACTCATGATATACCAACTATCTCCCTAATTACTGTTTGACATACCAATTACCTTTTTGCACATTGTAATATACAAACTTCTAGGTGACCTCCAATTGTGGTACATGTGACATGTTATTACAGGTTAATTGTGCCACGTCAGCACTTTGTTGAATGTCAAACAAAAAAGTAGGACCCACTCTATACATATTTACTATTTTAACCCTCCTACCCTTTTTACTTTATCTCCCCTCTAATCACACACTTTCTCTCAAACCCTAAATTTTTCGCAGCCAACTGATAAACTAATGTTGAAACCAATTTTTGACAAAGCTAAAAAATTCTGCCTTTCATTTTGTTTCATTTTATTTATATATAAAAAAAATATAACAGAAATATATAAATCAATTTTTTTTTCTTTTCTCTTCTTTCTTTCTTCTAACCCTACACTTCTCTCTATTATCGTTTCTCCTTTCCATCTCGTCGCTGTTGTCCGCCTCCAATGCCACCATCACCAGTTGCCATCGCCTCTTCATCTCCGCCCATCGATGGCTCGCACTGACGAAGCAGTCCGCTGCAGGGAAGTGAATCGCCTAATCTGTTCAGACGCGAAATGCGTCCAGCATCGCTCCTCCGCTCTCTTCGACGCAAAACGTGTCAGACACTCCGCCTTCTGCAACGCGAAACGCGTCATCCGCCCCCATCCCCATCGAACTACAGCCACCAATAGCGCCTGAAACAGCCACTGTCTTCGCCTGAAATCGTTGTTGCTCTGCCAGAAATCGCAGACTCTCCACCCCTGCTTTCAACCACTCCTGCTACCGCCTCCAACGCCGGACCTTCGCCATCTCCAGCTATCTTCGACCCCCTGTTTCAGAGGCGATTCCGGTGACTGAAATATCGATTCCAGTAACTGAGTTGATTTGGGCCAGCAACAAGTGCATCACCTCTAGTTTGCATTTTCTTTCTCTGCCAATTGATTTTCCAATTACCATTTCAATTCTATATGCTAGTTTGATAAATTGATGTGGGAATTGAATTGGAATTAGTCCATTGCTGTAAACTGTTGTTGAATTTTTCAAAATTTGAGTGAAATAAATTTTGACTTTCAAAATTGGTTTATTATTGGTTGTGAAAAGTTTAGGATTTGAGAAAATGTGTGTGATTAGAGGGGAGAGAAAGTAAAAGGGGTAGGAGGGTAAAGTAGTAAATATGTATAGAGTGGGTCCCACTTTTTTTGTTTGACATTCAACAAAGTGCTGACGTGGCACGGTTAATCTGCAATAACATGTCACATGTATCACAATAGGAGGTCACCTAGAAATTGGGGTACTATAGTGTGCAAAACGGTAGTTGGTATACCAAACTGTGATTAGGGAGATAGTTGGTATACCATGAGCGAAATTAAGCCATAAAAATAGGGGAAACTTAAAAAAACTACCAATATAATTCCATCTTTCAACAAATCAATGATTATGTTTAATTTTTATGAAAAAGATAACTCGTAGTTAAAAAGAAAAAAACAAAAAAAAAAAAAAAAAAAAAAAGAAAGATAAAGCATTTTATTAGAAGGGATTTCCCTCTTGCCTTGGAATATCTCTAAGATCACGCCATTTCCACATATGTCAAGAGATGACAGCAAAGAGAACGTTCCAAACACAAATGGTTTTGTTGCTAAGATTTGAGTGCCACCAAATGTCTCCAGGAACAACAAAGAAACCAGGATGGTTAGCAGGCCCCCCAATCAGCTTCCACAAGTGACAACTAGTGTGCAATCTCCAAGGACATGGAGAGTAGTTTCAGCACCATGGTTACATCTCAGACAATTATCATGATAGATGAGATGCCTAGTCTTCTTAATTATATACATATTAATTTTTTCTTTTTATTGGTTGGGTTTATTGGACTACTCCACTGCAAAATTTCTCGCATATGTAATGTGATAGCATTGTGAAATTTTACGAGGAAATATTCTGGTCCTTAAATTTATTTCCGAACTTCGAGAAACCGTATGAGGTAAGAATATCATGTATGGTTCTGTAATAGCGACGGGAACAGTAATGTTATAACCGACTATGATTATCTAACAGTTCAGATACAGAAATCAAAATCTGATTTTTAGGGGTGGAATTTGTGGCGTCAACGGATATGATTTTTGATTTTTTTTTTAATTTTTTATTTCTTCTCCATATAAGAAAAAAAAAAAAAGACAACAAAAATGGAAGATTAGTTTGTCCAACTTACACAGCATGCAATACGAAAATGAATAATTTCATATTTATTATGACGTGGTCCGAAATTTTGCTTGTGGTTTCTCCAGAATAAATTACGACGTCCTTTCCTATTTATTTTCGTTACATTATTAGGTGGTTTATCAATTTTGTTGCAATTTTGCTATTATAATGGTTTGAGTGCACAAAAATTTCTCAACAACTTACATAAAAAAAGACAATAATTTAGAGCAATTTATTGAAACCTTAGAGGAAAAATAAATTTTCACCCAATTTAATATTGTAAATTTAATTTCTAAGACATTTTTGGATATTCATTTAAACATGTAACATCAAAATTGTAAAAAGTTGACAGAGTGACCTTACAATATAGAAAAAACAAACATAAGTAATTTCATAATGTGTTTTTACAAAAAAAAAACAAAAAAAATGTGTAGTTTGTTTTGCAATGCCAATTAAGTTAATTAATAAACCAAAGTGTTGTTTTAGAATTAATAGGAAAAAGATGGCACGATTGTTTTTGAACGAAGAAGGAGTAAAGACATAAAATTTTAAATTTGCCACAATTTAAAATAATTTTGTCAGTTTTTATTTTTTCTATTTTTTTATGGAAAGTAATTTTGTCAAGTTTAGACGTTATGCAGATAAAACAATATTTATTTATGAATTGTGGGCTGTGACTCATTGTTAACGTGGGGTGGGCTAAACTTATATAAAGATATTTTAAGTCGCATTCTCATTCAATATATCCAAAAAATATTTGGATTTTATTTAAATTAAAATTAAAAATTTATCTCTATTGTTTTGTGGTCATATTGTATTTAAAATAACATTAAAGAAAAAAAAAAAAGGGCATATTGGAAGATTTGTAGTTGGAGCAATTTATTATTAGTAAAGAAAAAGACAACACATGTCTTATGGTGATGAAATCCTGCAGGTTATGTGCATGCACGGGAGATCTGTCCATCTCACCGTGTATATCCAATTACCAATTGGCCCCTTATGCTTACGTGTCATTATCATAGTGATTTCGGACCTGTCCTGTTAATTAAATTAGGGATGGCAACGGTGCGGGTGCAGGGACAGAGGTGCATTCTCTACTCAGTCCCAAAATAATTACGGAGACAGTTTCGGAGATTCCCCGTTTAATCTTTCGGGGATTTTTTCACTCTTCTCCCCTCCCCGCGCGGGTGCTTACAAGTGTCGGTGAATTCCCACCCATAACCAAACAAATTTTTTTTTTGTTCATAAAAAATTAGTTCCAAATTAGCATCCTAGCAAGCTTCGTGTCTACAAAGAACTAGGGAAAGATATAGGAAATGCTAATAACTTATATTTTCTAATTAGCTGTTCAACAAAAATCAAATTAGTATTGTAGGAGTCATTGGTTCTACCTTCCCTGTATATTTTTTGTGAGAGTACCAGGATTTTGATGTCATCATTAATTTTGTGCTTAGCTATTTATTTTGTTATCACACATACACACAATAGGAAAAAAAAAGAGAGAATAGCTGTCTATAATCGTCCAAACTCATCTCTCTTCCTTTCTTTCTTTCTTTCTCTCTCTATATATATATATACACGTGGGCGGGGTGGGGATAGTACTCCCCGCCCCTACATCTATTTAAGTACCGAGGATAAAATAACCCCCACCTCCATCCCTGTGGGGGATAATATCTGTTATTCCCAGTGCCCGCCGGTTAGGATCTCCACGGTTTTCGGATAATCCCTGTCCCATTGCCACCCCTAAATTAAATTGATACGACTTCTTTTAATTTAGTATTTAAAATTTTATCTATCCAACAATAATTTGATGGTAAAAACATTTCTTTCAAACCAGGAAGCAGAGGGTTCGAGTTTTGTAATATAGTAAAATACATATATATTCAAAGCTTTATTTGTTTTTACAATTAATTCCATCTAAGGATTGCACTTTTATACATTTTAAGCAAGCTAGTCAGTTAACATTTTTCCATGTTATTCAAGCTTTGACTACTGCAACACTCATATGACAACTTGCACCTACGTTATATTTTCATTTCTTTTGCTTAATTGCCTTTTTTTTCCCTCTACATATGGTTTTAGTAACTAAATTGAGGTAATTAAATCTTGTGCAGGACTTTAATTGATTTTCTTCATGGAGATATTTTTTTGTTTTTTTTTCCCAATTAGAACTGGACTTTTTGCAATATTGACATTTTCAAAATTCATGAAGTTCGGTCAAAAGAAAAATAAAATAATATCTTATAGTTATAAAGATCCAAAAAAGAATTTCTCATCAATTGATTTGGTACAATGTGAGACTTTATATGGACAGGGAGAACATCCCATAAGTCAATTCCGTTTTGTATCAATTATATGCTTTTATCTTTAATTTTTTTTCGACCGATACTTATTATCTATTTAATTTGATCCCTAAATTTTTAACTTGTAAGATTAATGTAGTCTAAAATCAAATTCAATTCAAGTATCAATTTAACCATTGAGCTTAACATGTGATACTTTCTTGTTATGAGTGATTGTACAATTTTCCATTTTGAAATCCATCATATTCTTATATCATTAACAAGTATGCATAGCTCAAGTTAAGTTCAAGAGCAAAGAGAAGTTATTCTCCAGAATTTAGCGTACCTCAATTCAATTTCTCGTTTTGATCACAAATTATAATCATTAAATTAACGAAAGCAAAAAATAATTTTGTTGTTCACATGATATAAAACATAAAATAGCAAAATTTTACTAAACTCACTCGAAGGTTTGTCTCTTGCAAGCAGATAATTTCCTCCTATTTCATCTGCGCTTATACAAACAGGGTTTCAGCTCAGGCCATTCAATTGCTTTTCTATTTGAGCTTTGCTTCTCCTTCAAAATAAATAAATTAACACATTATTGATTATGAATTTCACACTTACCCAAATTTGACTCTAAATAATATTGGTTATTCCATAAAATCAACTCACCTTCTTTTGGAAGAATAGTAGAATAAACATTTTATTCGAGAAATCCTGCACATGGTTTTTGTATCAGTACTATAAAGGCATGGAAATGAGTTTATGAGAAAAATGGGTGGAAGAAATTAGTCATACGTGACCTTAAGCATAGGCGTAAATCCAAGATTGGTTACGGCTTTTGAAAATTTATTTGGGTCTGCACCACCAGTTTTCGGATCGAATCTGCTCTTTACCTCTGCTATCAATAGCCAACCACTGTAAAGAAACAAGAATGTTGGACAATGCACAAAATTTACTGGCAAATTGTTATCCCAAAACTTAAAGCAAGCAAGTGAACCTTGGTTTAAGAACTCTGTGTGCTTCCTCCAGGTAACTTGGGAAGTTAGTTCCCATCAATGAAAGGCAAAAGACAGCAACATCGACAGATGAATCGTCTAGGGGTGTCTGCCAACAAGTACCAAAATACAATGAATACTGAAAATCTGTGATGGTAAGATAGCTTAGACATTGTAAAGGAAAAGAAAATCTTGATCTTAAAGCATCTTTTTTTTATCCTATCGATGCATAGTAAATCTGTTGATTACAACTTAAAAAATAGGCACATACATTAGCCATATCACAAGCAACGACTGCGGGATCGGTGGACACAAGATCAAAGGAGAAGACTTTATTCTTCACGCTTTTTGCAAGACGTGCATCTCCTGGAACACATAAAGAAAGAAGATAGTGAGAAAACTACCATAGAACAAATAAATGAACACATGCTATTCTACAAGTACTGTAGTTCCCCTAAAAGCTTAAAACAAATATTGGAATTCAGCAGTCTCACCACAGCCAAAATCCGCTACAACTAAAGAAGAACTGCGTTCTTTTAGCCATTTTGCGATTATATTTACAGGCTGCTCAGGCCAATGGGACATTTGTTCTTGATATCCTGCATGATACTGGCCATGTAAGTAAAAAGGAAATGTCAAGATGGATACTCCACTATTAAAACAAAACAGAAATTGTAGTTCACTATTGTAGACAAAATAAATCTTAAGAAAACATTAGAGGCTTCTTACATAGCAAAACCAACAAGATAGTCTATTTCAAGAAAAATGTATATAAGGATTGCAAATTATCAATTAAGGGCAATAACTGTTTTGTCCAAGTATATGCCCGAAACAAATGTAATATCTGCAACAGAAAACTTCAATCTGGATTTCAATCTCACAGGCAGACTAAATTATGAATAAGAAAAAGAAACAGAAAGACAACATTCTCTCTGCTATAATTTTACTAAACATCAAGTGAATGGAAAACAATCTCATGGCTTTCAACCACGTTGCTAATTCAGTGACTAAACATTATTTGAGCTAATCTTAATTAGTTTGTGCTCTTCACGACTTTATGTCTATTGTGCACTACGCACTTGATTTTCGATGTAATTCTGAATCTAGAAAATCATATTTCTCTATGCGTCAAATTATTGATAGAAATAATATCCAAATACCAAACTCGTCCTCTATATAACTTGCGTGAAGTAGAAGAAACTTTTAGGAAGATTCAAGAAAGTCTCTTCATCTGTAAGAAATTCTTCTAATAATTCTGAACCTAATATTTTCAAAAAAGCGCGTACAAGACTTTTGTGTTTACGAGCAAAAGTTTTAACAGTCGAAGTATATATTTTACTTGATACCAACTCTCCTTTTTTTTTTTTTTTTTTGGACGATCCACTATGATAATGAGAGAAGTTTCTGCATATACCGATAATATCAGAATTAAAAATGTTAGGAACACTTTGTTATGTTCTAATCAGAATTTTCATGTTTGAAAGGAGATTCTTGGTTGATTGCAGTTGCATGATTGATCGTGGAATTCATATTCTATAAGATGCTGTGTGTATAATTATGATCAATTAAAGCAAAGTGATTACACACATAGCGAAGCTTCATGTAAAAAACACAAAGTAACCTGGCTGCGGATCTATAAGAATAAAAGGGTGTGATAAGGAAGAAAACGTACCATATCAAACAAGGACGGGTCTTCCTTGAAATAGTTAAGGGCATCTTCTCCGCTGACAAAAGGAAAGGGCAAAGAAAATCACATTGCCTCCAAAAGAAAGTTCTAGCTTCCTTACTAGGTAAGTGGACTAAAGTGAAATGCTACATTTGGATGATAGAAGTTATCAATTTCACCAAGCAATCATCGTTTGGGGCAAAGAGCAGAGCACATATAAACACAAAAAGAACAAATAAGAAAGGGAAAACCTTGAGCTTTATATTCTCCATAATTAGTGGAAGGAGAACCCAGTTGAAGAAACTATTAATAGACCGAGGTTTAGTTGAAATTGTATGATTGAATATAAAAAAGAAGGAAATTACGTGCAAGTATAGAGCTTTTCATTAAGCATACGAAAATGGCCTCCTGATAACCTAGCTCGCATCTGCACACATACTCAACCATATGAATTCAATAAAAAAAAAAAAAACTCAACTCCACTTGCAATTAAAATATGTAAATAAAGAGAAAAGGAGGACCTTGTCGAGGAAAGACGATGACTTTGATCGCTTTGAAGAAGGGGGATTATCCTCATGTGTAAAGATTTGGTTGGCGGCTGTATCAGGATGAAGATTTTGATGTTGAATTTGGGGTTTGGTATTTTTGGGTCTCTTCCGTTTCCTGCTCTTACCTTCCTTCATAGCTTTTTGTTCCTTGGAATTTGAGGCTTCAACGTACCCAAGCGCTTCAGCTTCGCAGTTACTAATTGGCTTCAACAAAGATGGATGAACAACACAAGGGAAAGCTGAGGTCACGAACAGGAAGCAGTTCAGGCCAAGTGGGCTTCAACAAAGACATCTATTCAGCCTATTGGGTTGGGCCTTTAATGGGCTATAAGGATAATCCACTTAATGCCTAGCGTGGTCCGCATTGTGAGTGAAACACATCAATATAACTAATGACATGTCAATCGTTAGTATAGACTAGAAAAATCCTAGCATAATAAAATCTCTCATATACTACGCATTTATAATTTTTGTTATATATGAAAATTTTCCGCTGCTTTTTCTTTTTGTTAAAAAACCAAATTCATTATTTAATTTCAACTTGTAAAAATTGAAGGCAACTCAACACCTTAAGTTTGAAAATACTTTGAGAGATATTCATCTATAATCTTAAAGCTTTCTTTAATATTATTCATTCACAAACACTTGTAAAAGGCTTAGCATCCTCAAATATTTGGATTTGAGGATTGCTAATCCTTTTGCAAATGAGAGTTAATACTCATTGACAAACACTTGTAAAAGGTTTATCCAAATATTTTGGTAAATTGCAAAAAAAAAAAAAAAAAAAAAATACATAACACCAAAAAATTTTTATTTTGGTAAGATTTCCCCTAGTCAATAATTGTTGAACTTGTCAAACTTCAAACTACATAACACCTTTACCCTTAAAGATCCTCACTGATTGTATGTTAAGGTCTTAATTTCGAATTAAAGGCATAATTCTTAATTATTAAGGTTATTTTAAAAGTCATTGAGCAGTTCAAAGCTTCATGTATATACCCATTAATTCAAACATCAAGATATATGCTTCTCAATTCAGACAAGTCAGCAACTTCACGAGGGGTAAGATGTCGATTTGTGTGGAAGAAATTTTGAAAATTTCTCTCAACTCAACCAAAATTAATTCTCAAGCATAACATGATCATTTGATGCTTCAATAATGTTATTTCTTATTATCTTTTACCATTGCCTTCACTCATCTAATGCTCATACCGAGGTACACCAGTAAAGATAAAATTGTCTCTAATGCCAATTAAATGCTCTCCTTCCTATATGAACCCCTTGCATTCCCTCCCAATTTCCATCCAACACAAACACTTGTTATCTCTTCTTCATTCTCGTACTAGTAAATACAGTTCAAGAATGGCAACTGCTGCTGAAAATGTTGTTGCTATGGATCAGACACCAGCAGAGGCCAAAATAAACAGCATCATACAGAAGGCGAACACTGCTGATGATCTGAATTGCGAGAATGGAGCAAAGGCTACAATCGAACCAATCACTGAGAAAGTTCAAGAGGATATGAAAACAAATGGAAATGATGCTAAACCTGAGGCACCTGCCGCTAAGACGGCCAAAAAAGAAGAGGTACCTGTTGAGGTTGAACCTAAGACCGGACTTTCCTTTCCAGTTAAGTTAGATGATGGGAAGCAATTGTTAAGTGTCGGTCTGAGGAAAAAGTCCATGCTTGGCATGGGTATCAAGATCTATGGCTTTGGTAATATTCCATCAGTAGTACATTTCGTTTCATAATCAGCAAGGCAAAATATGGCACATGTATTGATTTGATCCAGCATTTTGCTATATTGCAGGGATGTATGCAGACAATGAGAAACTGAAAGAGCTACTTAAGTTGAAGATTGGAAAAGCACCAGCAAAACCAACCATGGAAATGTATCAAGCTGTAATCGACAACGATGCAGCAATGATGGTGAGACTGGTTATTGTGTTTTCTAGCCTCACCATGAACATGGTAAAAAAGAATTTTGATGAAGGTCTAGGTGCATCCATTAAGAAACTTACCGGTGGGAAGAAGAATGATGAGCTTCCAAACAAGTACATCTCCCACACCTTTATCATCACAGCTACAGAAACTACATGTTGTGCATCTGATACTAAAATTTACTTCTTGTGTGTTCATGTGATAGGGTCATGGGTCAAGCCTCAGATGAAATTAAGCTAACAAGTGGCTCAGTCATCGAGATTTCTCGTCTTCCTGGATATGTTCTTCAAACTAAAGGTTTGGACTTATGACTGAAGAACTAAAAACTGTATTCTTACAGATAAAATCTAACGGAAGATGTACTTATGATGTTATGCAGTCATGGATGAGGTGGTGAGTGAAGTAGAGAGTGAACTCCTCTGCAGGGCATACATCCACATGTACCTTGGGGATGATCCGTTCGACAAGGATGCCAAAGAAAAATTCGGGATGTCCTTGCTTTCTCTCTTCTAATCATGTATCCAAACAATTTCCAGGCAGGAAAGAATAAGGTCTAGTTCCAGTTCATAGTGACTGAATTGCCTAATAAGCACTATGGTGAGATTGTAGCGGGTTCAACTACAGAATCTCAGTTTTGTCAATCCCCATTCCTCTATGTTGTTTCTTGAACTTGCTAAATTTAATGGCTCTACTTTTCATAATTTGTGTTAGAAACATCTTTAACTTCATCAAACTCACTCATTTAGCTACAACATATGATATCAATGAGGCATATAATACCATCACAAAGAGGCAACACTACAAAAAAACCTTGTTGCGCAGCAATGTGACAGTTTCACCTCAATAAGATATGGATGACTAATACAAACCACTGCTTAACTCTCACTCTAGAAATCCTGAAGACCACAACAAAATAAATGAAGCATGCGCATATTTTACATTGAAATAAGACAGCTCTAGCGGCTTACAAGAGGTCTGTTCATTGAAAGCCGTAAAGAACCTTTCTAGGATCCAATTGCCCACTGCAATAACTTGATGACACAGTTGAGAGCTCTTGGTGGCCTCTCCATTCTTCAAAAGGTTTCAAGAAAATAGGGGTTTCAATGGCAGCGGAATCCACACGTAGCATGGCTTTATAGTCCTCGTCCCCCAAATCTTGAATAGCCTTGGCCCTTTTGTCCCAAGGATTCCACACAACTGCATAATCAGTAATATCGAAAATATATGGTAAAACAGCTGAGTAATGAGAATCATACTAATGAGTGGAACACAATCCCGTAGAAAATAATATTAGAACCTGCATCGGACATGCCATCCTTCCGCAGCACAAAGGTTCTCTTTTTCTCGTGGTCTATGATAGCAATCTTTGTAGGGGTGCTCAAATATACTCTATCAATCTGATTGATAAGACAAATTAGGACTATCAAAATGCGTATGTATACTTCAACGCATAAGCGATAGAAAATAATGAGCCATTGCATGAAACTATAAACTAATAAGTGTGTTCTGTTGTTCAAGAAATTCATGTTAAAGGTTCCCAAGTATAAAATGTAATACCTCAGCATCAAATGTGATCGCATCTGCTTGCTCAGTGAATCTTTCTCTACGAATCAAATTATCGAAGTAATCAAGTGTCTCCAAGCCCTCAACACGCACTTCGCTGCAATTTAAAGAGCATTGTGCAACCTTTCAGAAAAGAAAAGAAATGCAATATCTTCCAATTGGCTCTTAAATAATGATCCTTTATGGAAGCTCCAGGAAAAACAAGCAAACAGCACACAAGCCGATAGCAAAAGTGTGTAAAAGTACATAAAATTCATAGAAAATGGGACTCTGCCTGCTTGTCATTCGGTGATAACAGAAATTGTGAAAAATCTTAAGCTGACGTCTCTAAAAAGTAAAAGCAGGGACTTTCATGTTAATCAGCAAGACAAACCTGATATCTGATACAGATAAGTAGTTACACAACGCGAACGTAAAAGAGAAGGCCTTGGTATCTGTATTTCTCACTCGAGGGGTCAAAGTAAGCTTCCCAGGACCAAGAGTTATACGTAGCCGCAACTCAAAGCTGCAAGACACCACACGATTAAGAATTAATACATATGTCTAGAAAAATTAAATTATCAATTTGGCTTGCATGGTTGGCAGATTTGGAGGCATACCTACGTGGCCAGGTCTTCAAATCCTCTTCCGTGGACTTCAAGATCAGATCTACTGATGACTGGTTGTTTAATGTAGGCAAAGGTGAAGGATTACTATCCAATGACCATAATCTGTTCCTTGCAAATCCATGTTGCTCAAGAGATCCAAGATTTCCAAACTGAATCAGCAAAGGTGAATCAGAACTCCTAATGTTGGTAAGAACAAAAGTAAAAATATATTTTGTTCAACTCCTTGCACAAACCTGTGGAAAACAGACAGGTATGCCGCCTCTGATGGCTTTAGGCACTTTCCAAACAGCCTGCAGATGAAAGAAAGAAAGTTGACAAGACTTAAGATTGAGAAAAACGGCTTGATGTAAGTGTTGACTTGTTAGTTGGCATACAAACAACTCAAAACAGCAGCATTATTAACCATTGCAGAAAGAGTGAATCATAAATAAATTCGATAAGAGCGAATTGTCATTCATCCAATGTAAAGAGATTGTTATTAAACTTAAACACCATCACAGACTCAAAATAACTCCTTCAAGATAGCTAAGAAGAAAAATAATTCACCTTGCTGCTCATAAAAAGTAACTCTTCTCTGCGTTCATTCTTCCAAGAAACAACTTGCCCACCATATAGAAGCACCTGAAACCAGTTGGATAATAAGTTAAAAATTGAAAAATATCACTCTTCGCCTACTGTGAAAGACAGAGAAATCAAAGTATATTAGAATTCAATTGACATTTGGATGATCCATATCTTGGAACACCAGCAGCCTAATTTTTGCAAGAAGAGATGTGGTTTGAGACTTAAAACTATTAAGGGTTTGTCAAATTGTGTACCAATTAAACCAGATTGGACACATATCCTGAATTAACCATTCCAAATTAACATTTAACAAAGCTTTTTAAGTTAGTAACCTCCAGGAAAGCTAAGTTTGATAACAGTGAAAACAAAGGAATAATTATAGTCACAATCAAGGTCATTGAATCATGCACTTCAATAAATTCTTTCTTCTCCTAACCAAAATACATCCATCATTATCCCCATCTCCAAACCTTTCAAGAATCCAATGATCCTTAACCTCAACATAAGGCTAAATCTAACTTCAGATACTATTCTATATGTTGAAATTTACTCCCAAATTCTCCCTTAAGTATGAATATCATCATCTAGAAAGTTTAGAAGGAAGAAAAATAAAGGATGAGAAAAAAGGGAGAGAATGAATAACCTCAGCAGATGAACCAGAAGGGTCAGTCAAGATAATCCTAGGCAGACCATCAGCATCATGAACAACATTGAAAGGCATGGGATTGAATTTCAACCTGGCCCTTAGACTTCTAACTATAGGGTTCACTTTCCCTTTCTTGCACTCCAGCTGAAAATCACACACCCAAATAAAGAAGAAAAAAGAAAAAAGAATTCCTCAATACAAACTCATATAATTAAGCAAATGTAAAGTATGAATAAATATAAAATTTTGGAAGAAAACAGATAAAGGAACGAACTTTGTTGCAGTTGGTTTAAAATAAGGAGAGTGAGTGTGTTAAATGTAGGAGAAACAAGGCAAGCCGCCACCAAGTATTATAAGTGCATGACAACTGCATATTATATACATATATATATATATATATAGAGAGAGAGAGAGAGAGAGAGAGAGAGAGAGAGAGAGAAAGAGGAGGCGTGTGTGGAAGAATTGAAGAAGACAAGGATACCCAAGTATGCTATGTGGACATTGGATGCTCTTGTCTCTTTCACAATGCCTACTCCACCACCTCTGCTCCTACTCTACCTTCTCCTCTCTGTCTTTTTCTTTTTTCACTCTCGTCATTTGAGTTCACTGTTATTTCTCTTTTTAGGATTATTTCAATTCTACCTTAACTTTATTATTATTTTTTTTAATAGGATAAAGCATGAGCATTTGAAAATTGATTAATTTGGTGTAAAATTAAGTATGGGCAACTTAATATCTATTGCATTTGGTATAAATCATAAATACCTTTATTGATGATATATTTCTGTCATTTATAATTGAAATTCAAAATGACAATATAAATGATATAAAAAAAAAAATAAAAATAAAAAACTAACTAATTATTTTATCGTACAACATGTCAAGAAAAAAAACAAAAAAATTTCATTCAGTGGTCAATTGTTATGAATTTTATTTTATATTTTGTGTGACATTTTCCTGAAATTGTAGATAGTCGTGAGTGATCATGTCAAGAAAGAGAATCCTTATCCAGTCCATTTCACTCTCAGAGTCTCATGTGTTATGTTATTCCTTTCGCTCAGATCAGCTGCCACTTGTACTCTATTTTCTTACTTTTTTATATTCAACCGTTTATTCTTATTTTCACCCCTATTAATTATTATTACGAATATTTTTTACCCTTATCAAAACATTATTATATACTATCTCTCAATGGACTTTTGAACAAATATGAACCATCCGATTTTACATTGATTTATTTTTTTCATATCAAAGTTACAGATTGCTACGTACAGGCTTACAGCTATGGAGTATGGATTGTTCCCCAATTAAGGAAATATAAAATGTGATTTTTGAAGATTTTGATCCACTTGTACAATTTTCATTAATTTGGAACAGTCTTTTCTCTTTTATCTTGCCATATTTTTGCAACAAATATATGAAAACATTTAGTGGATCTTATTTTATTATGTTCTAAGTGTTATATAATTGGAATATTGTTTTAGAAATTCATCTTGCCTGTTATTTAACATTTTAATTTCCATTTTGGTAGAGAATATATTAATTTTCATTTTAAATATTAATTTTAATTTTTGTAAATTTTTTTTTTTAAATTTTGTGAATATTTTTAAGATCAAATTTATATACTTTTTTTTTTTTAAATATGATTTGATGTGAGACTTCGTGGTATTATTGTGGTTATTAAAGAGTTAACTGGTACAGATTGGAATATGCGGTTCTCCTATATCTATAAGGTAGAAAATTGACGTGCTAACAGTTTGGCTAATTTTAGAGTTTCTCTATCTGTGATAGAGTGTCTTATATTTATGACATGTTTGGTACTGTTGTTGCTGGTTACTGATTGTCGTTTGTTACTTCTGATAGCTATTTGTTATTTGCTGATTGATTATTAGTGTT
The DNA here is from genome assembly GCA_039660915.1 of Euphorbia tirucalli. Classification (NCBI taxonomy): domain Eukaryota; kingdom Viridiplantae; phylum Streptophyta; class Magnoliopsida; order Malpighiales; family Euphorbiaceae; genus Euphorbia; species Euphorbia tirucalli. The sequence goes on from CM077638.1 coordinate 12,162,726, forward strand.
CGGTAAAATTACAATTAGTTGTTATTGTTCGTATGTAAAATGACTAATATGAACATAGTTTAAATTAATAAACAAATAAATTATAAAAATATAATACAAAATTAATTGGTAAAATTACAATGAAACTATTATATTAAAAGTAAAATGGGAAATGGAAGATTCACATAAAAAAATGTATGCAATATGACAACGAAAAATTGAAAATGTACGTAGTGTAAAAAAAGAAAAAAAGAAAAAATGTATGCAATAATTAAAGTCATTTATTATTTTGCAAACCTCTATTCAAAAAAATTTCAAACTACGTAAAATCATTTTACCAATAAAACGAAAGAAATGTGATAATAGTGAGTAATGAATTTGAGGAAAGGAAGTGGATAGAGATTTCTAAGAAAAAAACGGATAGACAGCCATTAATTACTTCTGAATAATATAAATAAATATAATATGGAAGGATAATTTTGGAAAACAACAGTTAATTTGTTTATATCAGCAAACCACACGTGCTTTTCGAAATTTAACAAATGCTTAATTATAAATTGTTTAAGATCGAAAAACAATAAGCAGCAACAAATAGATGGATTAAACACCCTCTTAATTTTTTAATTTTGCTGTTATTTATGTTTTCTTCAGCTTTTTCTCGGCTTTTTTTTTTTCCCTCAAAAAAGAATGATTTGATGTGATAAACTATATAGAATTCATAAATGGGGAAAACAGTTATAGGAAATTATAGAAAAAAAGAATCCAGATAGTAATTAAAAAAATTATATATATATCCTTGAAAAATATGTAGGAGTCGGTTGGATATGACATAGTGGAACAAAAAGGATATAAAGTGGGCTATCAAAATTCAAAAATAATTTATTTTCTTTGAACCTTTATATAATTTATAGTTGTTCTGCAAGCACTGAAATTTAGTTTGTGTTATGGTAATATTGTGACGGTGACTAAAGAACAATTTCATATAAAATCACAATAGTTTTGATATTTTATAATATGGTATGTTAAAAAATATTAATTATTATTTATATATTTAGCATACAGCTGTAAGATCAGCAGTTTTACTGTCTTACATTCAATTCATAAAAGATTATAGTTATCTTCCTTTTTCTTTTACAAAGATAAAGAATTATATAAAAACATTTTTTTGACACCAATTATTGTTGTATATATACATATATATATATATATTTTTTATCATAATAAAATTATTGAAAATTAGTTGCTATCAAATCTTGTGTTAGCTTAAAAATTATTCTTCTAATAAAAAAGGAGCCACTGGGTGATCAGATAGGTGCGGCTCCTTTTTCTTCCAAGAGAATAAGAACGAAAATGACATGAAAATACATTTAATTACATTTCGATTTCAATTAATTTACAGTTTTTTTTTTTCTTTATCTTACAAATTATGGGTCCCAATCTCTGAGAACCAACCCGTTGGTTTTCTTGAAATTTCAATTTCATAGAAAAATTCATACCAAACAGTTTATGTAATAAGTTTATAATTGGTTAATTTAAAATACTTGATTAGATTAAAGACAATGTAAATGTGATTGAAGCGAAAAGATATAAATACAGCGGGGGATAAGGAGCAGGTGATGTTGAAATGAACTGACTCCAGATTGACTACGTAACATTAATTCTGTTTGCAAGGACATATATCACAACTAGTAGTAGTAATAATAATAGTTAATGGTCAATGTTAGGTATTATCGGAAAACGATAATAAGCAAAAGATAAACCAATTATTTTCTGTGTTTTGATGTTTATCGTAGGTACAAGAAATTGTTAGTACTGTTATTTAAGATTAATAACCATTTCTTTATATTTATATTTATAAAATTAATGATATGGCAACTGCATTAAGTTGCTATATTAAATATTGATAAAAAAAAGGGTTGTAGTTAAGGAAAAATATAGTGCTATTTAAAAAGCACTATATGTCAATTCAGCATATATTCTGCATATATAGCATGGGAAGTGAACGGTTATGATGATGCCACTCGCTTTATTCCTTCACTACAAAGCTAAAATTAAAGAAAATTCAGTTTCTTTTTCTTACCAGTATTTGTTTATTTTAATATATAAAATTTTGATAAAAATGACAGGCAAAATAACTTAAATAATAATAAAAACTATAAAAATCAATTTTTGGATATAATAAATATAAAATTTGACAGGAATAAATATTGCAGTAAAATAAACTGTGTTTAATATCAAAAAAATTGCTGCCTTATATACAATAATACCAATAAAAAGCACAAACTTTATACCACAAGTCTTTTTATTATTGCAAAAAGATATGTCCCAAAAACTATGGCAATAATTTTCTATAGTTTTGGAAGTACAGATTTTTTTTTTTATATAACTATAGAGATACCATTCTACTATATAACTATAAATACAAAAAATTACTACTGTTAATTATAAATTACGAAATTACTTTTTTTAACATTTCTAAAAAATTATTATTCTGTAAATAGCTATATATAATTAAGGGCATTTTACATAAATACATAACTTTTGGCACCATATAACATTTTTACCTTAAAAGAAAAAGTTTGCTTAAATACCTTAAAAACTTTTCAAAATTTCAAAAATACCTAAAACAAAAATTATCCTATTTACGTGATTCTTTCACAAAATAAACAACAAAACACAAATCAAAATCTCCAAAATACCTTCTCTACTTTGTCCACGTTTCTCTCTCCTCTTTTTATAATTTTTAATTTAATTTCGCATTTATCTCTCAATCCGTTTATTTTTTTGTCATGCGACTTTAGAAAGTTTTTTTTATTTTATTTTTATCTTCGAAACAAAGTCCATATGTATATACTTTTTTCGACATATTTTTTTCACTAAAGTATAACTAATTATGCCTTTGTATATTAAGGTATAACTAAAGTATAATTAAGGTATAACTAAAGTATAATCACTGTAATAGTGTATCTTAATGTATAACTAAGGTATAATTAAGGTATAAATAAGGTATAATCAATGTAATAGTGTATTTTAAGGTATAACTAATGTATAACTGAGGTATAATCACTGTAATAGTGTATCTTAAGGTATAATTAAGGTATAACTAAGGTATAACTAATGTATAATTACTGTAATAGTATATCTTAAGGTATAATTACGGTATAACTAAGGTATAATTACTGTAATAGTGTATCTTAAGGTATAATTAAGGTATAAAAAAGGTATAATCACTGTAATAGCGTATCTTAAGGTATAATTAATGTATAAGTAACGTATAATCAATATAATAATGTATCTTAGGGTATAAATATGGTATAAATAAGGAATAACTAAGGTATAATCACTAGAATAGTGTATCTAAAGGTAAAATTAAGGTATAACTAAGGTATAAAGAGTGTATAAACAATGTATAAAGTGTATAAACGGTGTATAAATAATGTATAATAATATATAAGAAGTGTATAATAATGTATAACAATGTATAAGAAGTGTATAAATAATGTATAAACAGTGTATAATGTATAAACAATGCATAAACAATGTATAACAGTGTATAAACAGTGTATAAAAGTGTATAACAATGTATAATAAATGTATAAACATATAACATTGTATAAAAAGTGTATAATGCATAACAATATATAAGTAGTGTATAAACAATGTATAAGCAATGTATAACAGTGTATAAGAAGTGTATAAACAGTGTATAACAATGTATAACAGTGTATAAATAATGTATAAACAATGTATAAATAATGTATAAACAATGTATAACAGTGTATAAACAATGTATAAACAATGTATAAACAGTGTATAAAGGTGTATAACAATGTATAATAAATGTATAAACATATAACATTGTATAAAAAAGTGTACAATGTATAACAATGTATAAGTAGTGTATAAACAATGTATAAGCAATGTATAACAGTGTATAAGAAGTATATAAACAGTGTATAACAATGTATAACAGTGTATAAATAATGTATAAACAATGTATAAACAGTGTATAATGTATAAACAATGTATAAATAATGTATAAACAAAGTATAACAGTGTATAAACAATGTATAAACAGTGTATAAAAGAGTGTATAATAATGTATAATAAATGTATAAACATATAACATTGTATAAAAAGTGTATAATGTATAAACAATGTATAAGCAATGTATAACAGTGTATAAGAAGTGTATAAACAGTGTATAAAAATGCATAACAGTGTATAAATAATGTATAAACAGTGTATAAACAGTGTATAATGTATAAAAAATGTATAAATAATATATAAACAATGTATAACAGTGTATAAATAATATATAAACAATGTATAAACAGTGTATAAGTAATGTCTAAACAATGTATAAATAGTGTATAAACAGTGTATAACAAATGTATAATAAGTGTATAAACATATAACATTGTATAAGAAATGTATAATGTATAAATAATGTATAAGTAGTGTATAAACAATGTATAAGCAGTGTATAACAGTGTATAAGAAATGTATAAACAGTGTATAACAATGTATAACAGTGTATAAATAATGTATGACGAGTTCTTGTTTTGAACATTAATCATCTGTTCATCAACTTCTTTTGTGCTCATTTTGCCACGAAACATTGCAGAAGCTGTCAAATATCTTCCATGACGAGGATCAGCTGCACACATCATATTTTTTGGCGCCCCACATCTGTTGGGTTAGCTCAGGAATATTTCTCTTCGCTGTCAAACTTCAATTCCTGGAGATCACTGCAAAAGTTGGTAACTATCACTGCAAAAGTTGGTAACTACCAACAGTCTAAAAGATACCAATATTCAGTACCTACTGATTCTACAGGTCATAACAAAAAACTCCATCATAGTGCCACATGCACCAAAATCAGCAAGCTCATACTCAAAGACATGAAAATGGTGGAATATATTATCTATGTGGTAAGCTCAAGGGGACACAATTTTAAATTACTAAGTTCAGTTATAATTCGTCAAATTCATAAGGTTGATCAACTATTGGTGCTGAAATTATCCCAATACATTCCTGCTCAACGTCAAAAGTAATTAATGGAGGGGCAACCAACACAAACTATACCAACCCCTTCCCAAATTCTCAACGTCAACATATACCCACCCATCCATCCACTCAAATATTATTTCACATTTTTCATCATATTAAATATTTATAGAATACAATTTTAAATTTTTATAATAAAATTATCTCAAACATTTTCTTCCAAACAAATCCAGTTCAACCTGATTTTCATTAAAACAGTTTATATTGATTACTAGTTATGGAGTAATTTGATTGACAATGGTTACAACTTTGACATTGGTGTGATGGAGATTTTGCCCACCATATCACAACAGTCTTTAAATGGGAAATTTCTGAATGGAACTATTGTTTAGATTTAGATTTAGATTTAGATATGGATTGTTTTTGTCTTGTTGTGTACAGATTTTAATGGAAAAATATGTGAAAGAGGAACCTCCATTTTATTCCTTCTCAACGAATACAAACCCAGTAGTACACAGCCCTTTCAAGCTGTGGAAGGTTAATATACTCACCTGTAACTGGATATTGAAGGTTAATATTACTGTTTTCCCCCCTTTGTTTGGTAGACCAAGTACTTTATTTCCTTTGACAATTTTAATAAAATGTTTGGAGGAGATCCTTTCTTTCTATGCTTGAATGTTTTGAAGCCACCACATAATATGTTTTCCATGATTGGTTGTTTTAGACTTTGATTTTGTTGGTAAGATTAGATTCACATTTGGATAAATAAGAATATAAAAGAAAACATCTCAAGCAAGGAAAAATTATCTTAAGTTCTCAGAGCTTTACTAATTTTCTGGCAGCGGACGGAAATGAGTATTAAACATTTAATAGATTGGGAACTGAAGCAGAAACTACAACTTCCTGTTCAGGAACATTGCAAAGACCAGCAAGTAAATCTCGTTAATAAGCAGATGACTCTCAAGCAAGCAACAGACAAACAAGGGCAACAAGAAGCTCCGAATTTCTACATCAATCCTCGAAATTTTTGCAGATTCTATTTCAAATCCCAACACATTCTATATCACTTTCATTTAACAACAATGTCAATGAATTTAACCCATAATCAACAAAGAAGAAGTCTCATAGCCCGCAATGATGGGAGGGGGAAAACAAAGAAAAGCTATGGAATTCTTTTACCTGGTAAGCCGAGAACCGTCACAGAGGAAGCCTCACCAACAACGAACCAACACCGGCGGTGAAGTCAGCAGCTCCAACAAGTCCTCAATGGTGAAAACAAAGGGGGGGAAAACTGTACTATTATACTCACCTGTAACTCGACGGGAGACGGAACAAAGGATTTATGATGAAACTCTGCAAGATTCTTTTTAATTTCATCCAAAGAAGCCGCACCGCTCGAGGATTTTGAGATAGAAGGATTAACATTCTCAGGTGCTCTCAAATAAGGAAAATCAGGATTGTTTGATTGTGGATTCTGTTCAATTCCCCAAAATATCATCCACAACTTGAAACAATAACCCAATTCCCCTTGCATATTTCCTCAATTTCTCCACTTGTTCATCTGTTCCTCCCCTAAAATTGCCCCAAAAACCATTGCCCCTTCACACGCGGCAAGAAAAGGTAGATGGGTAAAGGGAGGTAGGAGAGAACGTAAAGAAAATTAGAAAACAACTTCAAAATGTATTTAATAAAAAGATTTTCAAAAATCACGTATTTATGTAAATAGATTATGGTATGGTATAAAACAAAAACTTTTTTCCATGTAAAAATGACAATTTCCCTATAATTAATACAAAGGCCCATCTCATAAGCATTTGATTCATGTTTGATTGAGATATACTTCATGGGCTGAAGCCTGTTGGATAATTCCAAGAAGATTCGCAAACCCAAAATGAACTAAAATATTAGAAATTGAAAACCTTGAATCGGTAATAATTAATTACGTATTTGTAGAGAGATCCAGTATCTAAGCATGCAAGAATTTATTTATTTTAATAATTTGGATGAAATTCAGTGCAACAAGTCAAGTAAATTAATTGGTTATCCTTGACAAAGGTAAATTCCATGAATTTTGGGTGGATAGTTTTGTATGATTTCATTGGTTATAATTTGTTTTTAGTTACAGTAGAATCTCTCATCAATATTTTGCCATTTTTAATTTGTTCCTTACACGGGTTATTATTATTTTTAAAATTTGTGAGTCTCCTTTCTATTTTCTGAAGAAACTATAATGATATCCTGACTTATCAAACATATATGAACAATAACATATGTATCATATCTATCTATTTTAAATAGTATATATGTGGAATTAATTAGCTGATCACTGTTCATTCAATTTCAATTGAAAAACATTGATTATTTGGCTTTTTTGGCCTCTAATTTTGTGAACAAACCTACAACATTTACCAGATAAATATCAACTCTGAATCTATTATGTTACACTTTAATCGAGAAATCACTTAGGGAGTGTTTTATCAATTCCAAATTATCGAATAAAATAAATAAATAAATATAAACAAACAATTATAAACTCTAAATATTGAAATAATTATTGTCAAAAATACTATATAATATATAATTTGTTACAAAAACTTGCACTTTTGGCGTTTTTTTACCTTCATTAACCGTTTCCTAACCTCTTGTATTTTTTTAATTATAGCTGCGCATTTGATCCTTGTGTATTCTTAATTCAAACAAATTAATTAATTACAACTATATATAAAACTGTATAGCAATGGCGAGATTAATTAAGTGAGTTCATTAAAACAAAAACAAAAAGCACTAGCTAATTCAATGGCACCAATTGAATATGCAGGGATGTCAATAGCAATTTTTGCCTTTGTTTTGCTTTGGATTATTTGGTCAAAAAAGAACTCAGCAGTAATCAATTGGCCTGTGTTGGGGATGATTCCAAGCCTTGCTTGGAACATTTCTCGAGTCCACGATTTTGTGACCGATATTCTGTTACAGAACGGTGGAACTTTTTTGTTCAAAGGCCCTTGGTTTAGTGGTATGGATTTTGTGCTAACTTCTGATCCTATGAATGTCAATTACTTTCTTAGCAGAAACTTCGACAATTATTTAAAAGGGAACGAATATAAAGAGATATTTGAACCTCTAGGCGACGGAATTCTGGCTGTTGATTCGGATATTTGGAAAATACAAAGGCGAATAATTCATTCTTTATTTCACAACAAGAGGTTCAAAGCCGCTGTTGAGAGGATTTTGAATCAGAAGATATCAAACGGGCTGTTCCCAGTTCTCGAAAATGCCTCGAAATTAGGGAATGTGGTAGATTTACAAGACATAATGCAGAGATTAACGTTTGATAATATATGTACACTCATAATTGGGTTCGACCCGAAATGTCTTACAGTTGAATTTCCTCAGGTTGCAATTGAGAAAGCTTTTCATGACATGGAAGAAGCTGGGCTTCATCGGCATTTGGTTCCTTCCTGCTTTTGGAAATTGCAGAGATTTCTTCAGGTTGGAAGAGAGAAAAGTTTGCGTACAGCATGGAAGATTCTAGATAATTTTGTTAGACAACATATTATGACAAAACGACAACAAGTAAACAAGTTGGAAACAGATGATGATTTCAATGTGCTTACTTACTGCTTGTCCGAAGCTGAAGAAAATGGGGCCAATATTAAATCAGACAAATTTTTAACAGACATGGCTTTTAATCTCCTCGGAGCCGGGAGAGACACAATAGCTGCTGCTCTTGTTTGGTTTTTCTGGGCAGTCGGAACTAATCCATTGGTGGAGAAAAAAATTTATGAAGAATTGGAAGCAAATTTACCAACGGAAGGAAACAGTAGGAAGTTAGAGATGTTCAGTTTTGAAGAGCTCAACAAGCTTACTTATCTTCATGCGGTTATATGTGAGGTTTTAAGGCTTTATCCGACTGTTCCTTTCGATCATATGATGTCGGTTGAAGAAGACATTCTTCCGAGCGGGTTTAAAATTGGTCGAAATCAGAAGCTCGTGTATTCGCCATATTCTATGGGAAGGATGGAAGAAATTTGGGGAAAAGATTGCTTAGAATTTAGGCCGGAAAGATGGATAGCAAAGAACGGGGAAATTGTTTATGTTCCGTCTTACAAGTTTATAGCATTTAATACAGGACCGAGAAGCTGTTTAGGGAAGAACTTGACATTTATTCAGATGAAAGCAATTGCATCAGCTTTTATATGGAATTATTGCTTTGAAGTTGTTCGAAGTTATCCGGCTAAACCAAGCCCTTCCATTGTGCTTTACATGAAAGATGGTTTGGATATTAGGGTTTCTAAACGACATGTTTCTTGAAAATGACACACTTGATCAACAAGCAGTGGACTTTGTTTACTAAGAGAATAACGTGGTAATGATCTTTATTGTCGATAAACAAAGTAATTTCATGTTTCTTGTATGCTTTTCTTGCTTCATGTATGAAAATATAATAATATACTTGTGCTTTTTTATTTGTATGTGGAGCTTCAAATCAGTTTGTCTCTCCAAAAATTCTAATATGATCATCGGTCTGAAATAATTACTAAAATGATAATACGTTAATATTGTGTTGATGTATTATCATCTCAGCAGTTCCAAAATCAGTTTGATCGGGAGCTACTGTACAACTTCTAACATATATAATTCAAACACCATATATTTTTATAATATTAAAACCTTTTTTTTTTTTTTTGGTTTAGTTTGTATATCCTTAAAAATAATTAATTTTCTTTGACATTTTTTCGGAGCAATAGAAGTAGTAATTTACTACTGTATATAATCAAGTGTATGTGTTTGGAAAAGAAGATATCGATCTAATGTGATTTTATTCATAAAATTTATGTAACATATTTAACCGAATCTCTGAATAATGGAATTGATTGGACTGAAACTGAATAATATTTGAATCTTAATTTGAACTAAACTAATTTAATTCTAAAGATTTTTTTTTTTCAATTGGTATTTATAAATTCAATTATGGAGATTTACAATCTCCGAGTTGAAGTGCACCGTGGCCAGTCGTAAGCTATATATTATTCGATGCCGTAAAAATCTTTGATAATTCTTTTGTGGAGCAATTAATGCAGATGAAAGATAGCAACTTACAATCCGACCAGAAACCAAAATGGAAAAAGGAGAGTTGATAGTGTCGCTCAAGATGGAAAAATTGGATCCTAATTGAATTATTGGAGACAATTAAAAACTAATTGAGTGAAGTAGATGTTATTAATTATTCTTTGACATTTTTTTTTCTGCGGATCAGAGGGAATTTAGTGGAAAAAATCATTTAATCAAAAGGTAGCAATTAATATGGTAAATAATCAGTTAAGAGTGTCCTATGATGATATTTTTTCATGATTGTGATAATGTGATTTTATTTATTTATTTATTCAGGTAATGAAAAGGTTAAGGGTAGGCGAGTATTAATTTTTAGCGCAAGATCAGGAATTAATATCTAATTAACGCCACATAGTTACAATATAACACTTCCGTATCACTTTGTACATAGAGACTGCAATAACAAAATAGATGAAATTTAAGTGAAATGCTTGATATTGGTTACATATCATAGAAAAATTATAGAATACGCTGTACTATGATATCTGTGTATTAAGCCAATGAAATTATGCTATGTAATACTTATAGGGTTTATATTTTAGGGTCTATAATTTTATTTAAATAATCAACTAATATTAAATAAATAAATAATTAACTACAATGTGTTATTTTTCTATTGACTAGAGTGTAACTTGTCATAATACTATTGACTTAATATACAGATGACGTGGTGTGCCATATATAGTCTATTTCTTGGTATCCAATGCGCACTCTACCATGCCAATTTAGAAGCAACTTATATATTTGACTTAATTTAAATAATGTTTTTCACAATAAATTGTCACGTGTACAACTCTTCACTGGTTGAGATGTGCGGCACTAGCGTGCATACCCTCTAATTGCTATTCTAGTCAGCCTTTCAAGTGCTAAGCAAGATTGCTTGAGCTAGATGAATGACAAGTACACAAAAAGCAATGTTTACAACTAAAGAGAAAGCTTTTTATTACTTGAAGAATCCTTACAATTATTGGATGTGTGTTACTGATAGGTTGTCAACCCGTCAAAGTTTAATTTAATATCTCCGGTTCCTTATACTTGGTAGTATAGTAAGAACAGGGTCGAACTACAGGGATTAATGCAGGTATATTTATTTGCAAGAAGAAAGAAAATTGATTGGATTGAAATAAAAATAAATGATGTGATTTGTGAATTTGCAGAATGTAAATTAAGACAGAATAAATCAATAGAAAGAAAAAAACTAGCCGAGATACTTTTCAGTTTAATTCCATAATTCAATCACAGACACCAAAGATCCAATTCAATTATTCAAATAGATAGAGTTATAGTTAAAGGTGAAACGCACTCAATAACCAATCTTTTCTTAATTTATCGATAATTCCGGGAAATGCCCGAATAAACTACTTCCCTAGCCAATAGATAATCTCCAAGAAACCTCTTAATAAGAATTAACCTATGGCAGCATTAAACACAAAAAAGACCTCTATCTTAGTTAATGAAATCTGAAACGTCGCAAATCATAAAAACTAAACTATTCAATTCTGTTAACTTTACACGAAGCTAACTTGCCACTTTGATAGAACAACAATCATGGATATATTATTCTATTCGGCGATATGCAGTACAATCAATCAATTAACTGGCCAAATCAATTTGATTAAATCCACAGCAATATAACAAATTATAATCACAGGAATTGAATAAATATTCGAATAAAAGAACACGGTTAAAATACAAGTCTCATGAATCTGATGGAATTAAACTTCAAAGTACCTCAACTAGAAGAGAGTTTAGCTACTCATAACTAAACAAATTCTACCAAAAATCTTAAGGAAAAACGTGCAGTGTTGTCTCCTTTGAAAGCCTCCACCAAACGTTTTAGAAGAAGTAAAAACAGTCCCGAAAATCTTCTCCTCTTCTTTCTTTTATAGGCTCTCCTTCTCTTAACCTAATTAGGAGTCTCTCATTAACCTCCTTAATTAAAAGGCCTGTTGGAAATTAAAGTGTAAGCAATGGGCTCCTTAAAGAGAAATCTGGCCCAAATAAGAATAAAAAGTCAACAAGGGTTGACCCGCAAGACCCAAACAAGCTACAGAAAACCTCAGCTAACTTCCTCGATACAGCTCCGATTGGCGTGATTCAAGGTGCTATGGAAAGATAACGGATAGATACACAATCTTGTAGAACAAATCTTGAGCTAAAACAGTCTCGAACTCTGTTGAAAATCCAGTTGAAGTTCAAGCTCCAACAAATCCTCTTCTAGCAGCCTTCCTAAAAAGCCAAAATCTACTTTCAAGCACCTAAAAGAGGTAAATAACACTAAATAAGAATATATAAAATAAAACAAACAAACTAATTAAGAAAATAATAAGACTAATACTAAAATGCGAAAATAACTAAGAAAATAAGTTAAAATGCACCTAAATATGCCTATGTGAATTTGAGTTATCAGTTACAAATGAGACCTAAGCCCTATTTATAGCCGTTCCACCTTTTTAAGGTGCAGCTCACATTCATTTGGAATATTCCTAGCATATTCTACTCAATAATACACAAAATATCCACTAAAGGCGGTTTAGAAGCTTCTAGGGACGTTTATGGTAGTTTACCTAACGAACTAGAAGGTTCCAGCGTCCAAACCCGGTTCTGTAACGGATCTGGATCCTTTCAGCGATCGAAATTCTGTTGGTAACCCATATAGACACTTCTGGATCTTTCTAGAGATAGTTTTGAGTGTCTCTACTAATGCAGCTTTCTCCTTAGGCATTTTAGGGCTCTTCCTAGCCTTAACCTCCATGGCCCTATGGCAAATTTTAAGGCAGCCCATGACATTCTTCCCCACTCAATCTGGCAGCGTCCTCATTGCTTTGGTGGTACGCCTCAATCTGTCTCGATTATTCCATAGCGAGAGCTCATGTTCTTAATGTTGGAGATTGTGCCCTAAGGCCAATATTGGATTATGTAATTTGACTTCTAAGATTAATCTAATGTAGATTAATATTGTCATTTATGTTTGTATGTTAGCATTTATGATAAGTATCCATGAATAAATCGTGTTATTCTAAATATCCCTAGTCGATTGTTATTATGGGAATAATAACAAACTAAGACTAGTGTGAGTGATAATGGATATTCATAAGATGAATATAGTGTATACAGATACAGATTATACTCACGGGCAATGTGTTAGAGAACATGTTGCTGGAGACCCACTATAAGATCAAGTTCATGGTCACGTGTCACAACTGATCTTGATTATAGTAGTGTCATCAGCTGATTCCTTTGACCTGAGGTCACCATGGATTCCGGGATGAATTTATGTTGTGCTTTGACGCAGTCAAACGCTGCTTGTAACAGAGTAGTTATAAAGGCTGTGGTTGGGTACGATATGACTCATGCTTTGGGATGTGAGTGACAGATATGGGATTTTGTCCCTCTCTAACAAGAGAGCGATATCACTGGGCCCCTCGATAAGTAAGACTGTTATATGCATGGCCGTGCTCAAATAATTGATAAGAGTATCAATTGATTTGTTTAAACAGTCCGCTTTGAGATCGAGAAAGTATATGATTAATTTATATAAGATTGACAAGTGTACCATGTCTTATAATTAATCATGATATCAAGAGACAAAAGGGAATATGACACATTCTATAAGTAGGTTTATTGGATTATACCAATCATATGAATTGGGTAGTCATAATGGCTTGCTAGAGTCCGCTTATGACTTATGAGGGCATTATGGTAATTTCCTCATTGCCAATTTATATGATCCTACGGGGTCACACACAAAGAGCAAAATGAGATTCACTTAATTCGGGGATAAATCATTATGAGATAATGATTTATTATTGATGAGAAATTAAATATATATAAAGATATATATTTACATGTATATGTATATACACATGAACATATTAATAAGATTAATATATTTATGGCATAAAGTATGCTATATATATATATATGTATATTATAATTATATTATATGGTGATATAATTAATTATAATATACATTTACGTATATGTGTATATATATATATGTATGTATGTATGTAAATATTAATAAGATTAATATAGCATAAAGTATGCTAATTATATTATATGGAGATATAATTAATTTTACATACATATGTGTATATGATGGAGAATTGACTAAGTTTAATATTAATTGAGAATTAATAAAACTTATGGGGGCTAATTTATAATTATAATTAAATATAGTATTTAATTACAATTATAAGTTAATAATAAAATAAAAAAAAAAAAAAAAACCCTATAACAAGGAGGTGATACAGGAGCAGCCGCCACTCTCCATCAAATGGCCGAAAATTGCTTTTGGCCAAGAGTGAAAAATATCAATTTTTCACCTTCTCATTCGAAGAACTGTTCTACGATCCCGGCGCTAGCACGCGGTGAGTCAATTGCTCGGTGTGGATCAACTGTAGAGGGAATCTGCTTTGGTTCCTTTGATTCAAAACCTACAAAGAATTAAGAGGTAATTCTTTAACCCTCCTTCCAATTCAATGCAATATACATGGATCCTTGTGGGGATTAATCCGTTTTCTTTCCGCTGCGTATTTTTTTATGCGATTAATTCCCAACAGTGGTATCAGAGCCACTTGTATTTTGATTGAATTGGATTTATGTTTTGATTGGATCAAAATTGCATGTTAGGGTTTGTATGATTTTGATTGGATCAAAATTGTTGTTAGGAGTTTGTATGTTTTATTTAGGGTTCTATGTTATTGTGAATAACAAAATAAAATTTGATTTTATTGATTAATCATTGTGAATGATTTTATGTTAATGATTTGGAATGTTTAAGGGGTTTTTGGAATCATGAATTTGATTCATGGGTTTTTATTGAAATTGTTTCAATTCAATTTAATTAAAAAAAAAAAAAAAAAAAAAAGGAATTGCTACAGTTCGTATTCTGGGCATAATGCCCAGAATACTAATTGCAATTGCAAATTGCAATTGCAACTTGCAATTGCAATTTGCAATTGCCGTGCTGCGTAAGCAGCATGCTGCTTACGCAGCATGGGCTGCGCGCAGTATGCGCAGCCCGATGAGCCTGCTGTCCGACAGTTTTTTACCCCCTTTTTCGTTTTAAGTGTGGAAAATTGTTTCTGCATATTTACGAATTTTTCCAAATTAATTAATTCTAAATACAATGTGATTGTATTTTACCACTTTGAACCCTAAATATTTTTAGATATAAAATTATTGTTGATAATTTTATGCATGGTGTTATGGTATGGTTTTGGACCCCGTGGATGCTTTATTTTATTTATTATGGTTTTATATAAATACGACCTGCGAGTCGTTTGTATTTATGTAAATTTTAATTTTAATTTTACTAGAAAAATTGTATAGGATGCAATTTATGATATGTAAAATTTATTTTACTAGAAAAATTGTATAGGTTGCAATTTTTTGTAAAATATAAATCCATGAGATGGTGCTTAGAAGCAAGGACGTGGAGGCGGATCCAAGAGGCGGTGCAATGACCATGTGATGGATGCTACCACCTAGGATATGACCTTGTTGATTTTCATATTGGCCTATGAAAATCAATGTAGATTTAAACCATACCATAACACGGTTCGAGTCATATGCATGCTTTATTTTATTTAGATGCCATGTGATGCCATGCTAGATATTCTATATGCATGCTAGACAATTGTATGCCATAAGATGCCATGCTAATTAATATTAACAAAAGTATGATTAATATTAATGCCATGAATTGTATATGATACAATTAAAATCACAGGATTTAACAAACCCTAAATAAACTTATGAAGTTTATATTTGCCACCCAATTACGTATAACACTAGTCAAGTACTATGTTCGCATCATGGTATACCGCCAGGGCGGGTACGCATGTTGTGACCTTAGCGAAGCGATAATATGAGAAAAGGTGATTCTCATTGTGTTGTAATTGGTTTAAAAAAGGGTTAATCAAAAAGGTGTTTGAGCCCGAGGCAAAGATGAGATGAGTAACATACAATTAAATATGATATATGATATCATACATCTCATAAATTATAAGAGTTGCATAATGATGCAATTGGCAAAGAAGTGCACATCCAAAATATGTTTAAATGGTTTAAAGCATGATTTTGAGTCTTTGCCTACCGAAATTATATTTAATCATAGGGACATGCCAAAGCAGTGCTATGGTTAAGTATGGATTTTGGATCTTCACCCACTTAAATATTTTAAAGGGTTTTATAATTTAAGTGGGAGCATTTAACTAAAATCTTTACACGCTTTATTGTAGTTATAATTACTATTACCTTGATCTCGATTGTTATTGAACATTGAGAATTGTTCTCAAATCAAAAGGAATCATATGTTCTCAATAATCCTTTTGCCCAATGAACCACTAGCAATTGTAACACGAGTATAAAAGATGCTTACTTGAAGCATCGAAGGGACTCTGTTAAATTTTGTTATCTTACACTTGCCACCAATTCTTCCGTACGTGGAAGTTTTACTTGAGATATATGATACATCACAAATGGAAATGTTCCATCAGTTAGTGAGCAAGAAAAGATAAGTGTTTGAGGCAACATTTTCTCATTGGCCTCCAAAAGGGCATTAAGATGTGATCTTGAATTCATTAATTGATAGTCATTGGTGATGAACTATCATTTGAATGACATGGGGAAAATTGTGAATTAGTTGCATAGGATGCAAAAGAATGTTAAGTTATCCATAAAGGATAAGCCCGCCTCGAATTGTGTGCTTATGGTTCAAAAGGAAAAGGATAAAAGGAAGGTCGAAAAGCATAAAGACCGAAAGGTTCGGGTGAAAGTGCTTTAAAGGCCAAAGCTGTTGGCATAGAGAGATCTCCAAAAGAAGGGTGTTGCCATTTCTAGAATGAATCGTTCATTAGAATGGAAATAGCAAACTTTGTTTGGAGAACTATAAGAAGATGAAAGGCAGTAAGACTGCCACCTTAAGTATTTATTAACTATTCTACTCTTGTTTCTATATCAAAAGGTATTAGATACCGTTGTGAATCTCATATTAGTAGAATATGATGAATCGCAATTTGAATAGAAACCTTATGAAGGTGAAAGGTAGAATGCGAATATGCAAGAGAAGCAAAGGTTGTTACTCAAAGGTTATGAACTTTTACATGTGAGTTACGAACTCTTGTTGCCTATTGAGCTTGTTGGCTTGAGTAAACAAATGTTGTTTATTTTATAATTGTGAATTATAAACTTTATAAAGACATGATTATGAAATGTAGATTTACATAATTGTCTTTATATGTGGAGCCCATCTGTAACATAAATACTGTAAGGATCGAATCAAATAGTTTGATTCAACCTATTTTGGCAGTGTCGTCTTGGAGACATAAGCAAAGTCGCATTACGAAACTCCATGAGAATGGACTTTTGGATTCATGAGATTATGAATCATCTTGAATCATGCGAATGTTGTTTATTATAAAAGATGACAAAAGTGGTTCTTTGCTAAAATTAGTTAAAGAATAATCGATTTATTAAGCATTATACATGTGGATGTATATGAATTATAAATCAACTGCTAAAGAAGGTTTTAATACTTCATTACCTTTATGGAACTTTTCACTAGATAAGAGTATCAAATGAAACACGAGTTTGGAACTTTTGAAGTGTTCAAAAGCTTGTAAAAGGAGTATGAAGTATCTTGACATGATAGTAAAGTCACTTAGATATGATCCAAGTGGTGAACATTTGAGTCAAGATTTTGACAATCATCTTAGAGATTGTGGGACTGTCTCACAATTAACTCCTCCAATTACGCCACAAAGGAAGTTGTGTCGAAAAGGGAGTAGTCGAACTCTATACAGATATAGTTCAATCTATGATGAAGTCAAGTTGATCATCGTTTTCTCGAGAATATGCCATTAAAGCAGCTGTGTATATTGTTCCGTCTAAAACAATTCATGAATCAACATATGAGATATGGTTGGGTAAGAGACCCAAGTTGTTTCATTGAATAAGTTTAGGGCTGTAAAGCTTATTTCGAATAAGTTGGCACCTAAATTTAAATGTCGTATTGTGGATTACTCAAAAAGGAAAGTAGGAGTTGTTACTCCTGTGTTTCTTTGGGATACAAAGTAGTTGTAGCTAGAAATGGTTTCCCCTTGAAGAGGGAGTTAATTTCTAGAAGAGTTAGTGGGAGTAAAGTACACCTACAAAACTCGTAATTCACAAAGTGACATTAACGTTGAAGAGGAACATGGAAATGGTTTCATGATCATTGTTGAAATTACACAAGTCCAATGAAAGTCTAGTAGAATACGACATGAATAGGAGAGATATGGATTTCTCAAAATCATGATGTAGTTTTACTAGATTGGAATAAGTCTTCTTTTATGAAGAAGCAATGTTAGATTTTGAATCTAATAAGTGACTTGATGCTACAAAGGTTGAAGATAAGTCCATGTCTGACAATCAAAGTATAGACTTTGATAAATCTTTTAGAAGATGTATATGCAATGGTTGCAAATGAGTTTTCAAATTGAAAACCGACATGAATGGTGATCTTCAAACTTATAAAGCACGACTAGTGACAAAAGGGGTTATAAACAAATTCATAGTAGTGACTATGAGGATACGAACAAATTCATAGTAGGACTATGATGAAATCCTCCTTCATCATTAATCATGATCAAGTCATATTGAGTTCTTGTTGCCATATCCGCATAATATGATTATAAAATATGGCAAATGGATATCAAAATCTGTTTTCTACGTGAAAACATGATTGAGGATGTGTACGTGACACAACCCAAAGTTTTGAGCATCCAAAGAATTTAAGTAGCGTATGCAAGTTTCAAAGATTCTTATAAGAATCAAAACATGCATCAAATAGTTGGAGTCATAGTTTTGATAAAAAAATCAAATGGTTTGATTTTATCAAAAGGATGATGAATCTTGTGTTTCAAAAGGATCAGTGGGAGCATATCGGTATTCCTAACGCTATATGTGGATGACATATGGCTTGTTGGAAATAACATTCTTACCTTGCAAGAAGTAAAATCTTGGCTAAGAAAGTAATTTCAGTTAATGTTATAAGCATGACTGCCTGTGTTCTTGAAATTGGAATCTATAGAGATAGATCTAAAAGAATGTTTTGGCTTAAGTCAAAGCATTGAAAGCGTTCAATGTAAAAGACTTAATAGAAGCTTGCTTATGATAACTGTGTAAATAGTTGCACATATACAACTGATTGCAATTAGTTGCAATATATATCAGTCGAGATCTAGTATTCTCTTAAAAAGAGATGTTATGATTTTGAAAGGTTCAAAATAAAACGATATAGCTAAATATCTATAATAGTCGTCAAAGTATATTGTTACATATGATGTAAAGGAAATTTTGGATGAAGAAGTTCATCACAAAATGTTGTGTTTTGTTCTAAGCATTGCTTATCCTGTGAGACTATTGTAGGGACAATAGTTCAATGCGTAAGAACCTTGTATGACACAAGCATATACTTAGGCGTTTTTTCACTAATTTAGAGAGGCTGTCTCTAAAGAGAGAGTGAAAATGTGTAAAGTAACAACGGAAGCGAAAATTAATAATTCACTGACAAAGACTCCTGCACAAGTGAATACATGAAAGTCATGTAGGTCAATGGGTATAAGATACATGTATGATTGGCCATAGTGCAAGTGGGAGATTGTTGGAGATTGTGCCCTAAGGCCAATATTGGATTATGTAATTTGACTTCTAAGATTAATCTAATGTAGATTAATATTGTCATTTATGTTTGTATGTTAGCATTTATGATAAGTATCCATGAATAAATCGTGTTATTCTAAATATCCCTAGTCGATTGTTATTATGGGAATAATAACAAACTAAGACTAGTGTGAGTGATAATGGATATTCATAAGATGAATATAGTGTATACAGATACAGATTATACTCACGGGCAATGTGTTAGAGAACATGTTGCTGGAGACCCACTATAAGATCAAGTTCATGGTCACGTGTCACAACTGATCTTGATTATAGTAGTGTCATCAGCTGATTCCTTTGACCTGAGGTCACCATGGATTCCGGGATGAATTTATGTTGTGCTTTGACGCAGTCAAACGCTGCTTGTAACAGAGTAGTTATAAAGGCTGTGGTTGGGTACGATATGACTCATGCTTTGGGATGTGAGTGACAGATATGGGATTTTGTCCCTCTCTAACAAGAGAGCGATATCACTGGGCCCCTCGATAAGTAAGACTGTTATATGCATGGCCGTGCTCAAATAATTGATAAGAGTATCAATTGATTTGTTTAAACAGTCCGCTTTGAGATCGAGAAAGTATATGATTAATTTATATAAGATTGACAAGTGTACCATGTCTTATAATTAATCATGATATCAAGAGACAAAAGGGAATATGACACATTCTATAAGTAGGTTTATTGGATTATACCAATCATATGAATTGGGTAGTCATAATGGCTTGCTAGAGTCCGCTTATGACTTATGAGGGCATTATGGTAATTTCCTCATTGCCAATTTATATGATCCTACGGGGTCACACACAAAGAGCAAAATGAGATTCACTTAATTCGGGGATAAATCATTATGAGATAATGATTTATTATTGATGAGAAATTAAATATATATAAAGATATATATTTACATGTATATGTATATACACATGAACATATTAATAAGATTAATATATTTATGGCATAAAGTATGCTATATATATATATATGTATATTATAATTATATTATATGGTGATATAATTAATTATAATATACATTTACGTATATGTGTATATATATATATGTATGTATGTATGTAAATATTAATAAGATTAATATAGCATAAAGTATGCTAATTATATTATATGGAGATATAATTAATTTTACATACATATGTGTATATGATGGAGAATTGACTAAGTTTAATATTAATTGAGAATTAATAAAACTTATGGGGGCTAATTTATAATTATAATTAAATATAGTATTTAATTACAATTATAAGTTAATAATAAAATAAAAAAAAAAAAAAAAACCCTATAACAAGGACGTGATACAGGAGCAGCCGCCACTCTCCATCAAATGGCCGAAAATTGCTTTTGGCCAAGAGTGAAAAATATCAATTTTTCACCTTCTCATTCGAAGAACTGTTCTACGATCCCGGCGCTAGCACGCGGTGAGTCAATTGCTCGGTGTGGATCAACTGTAGAGGGAATCTGCTTTGGTTCCTTTGATTCAAAACCTACAAAGAATTAAGAGGTAATTCTTTAACCCTCCTTCCAATTCAATGCAATATACATGGATCCTTGTGGGGATTAATCCGTTTTCTTTCCGCTGCGTATTTTTTTATGCGATTAATTCCCAACACTTAACTTGCCTCACTATCCGGTAGTCCCTTCCATTTGACAAAGTACTCTATATAACTCAGATGTGAGCCTCTCAGTTTGATATTTTGGTGAGGTAATATCTTTTCTACCTCGTCCTCATGTTAGGTTGTTACAACAGTTGGTTGCCTCTTTGATTCGCCTGGCTTGGATTGTCCTTATCCTCGTGATAAGGTTTTAAGTAGTTCACATGGAATACTGGATGCATCTCCAAGTGCATTGGTAATTTGACTTGATAAGCCAACTTACCAACCTTTTCTCAATTAGAAATGGCCCTTATAATGCCTCACTAATCCCTTATATAACTTGGCAAACCTGATGGTTTGATGGGGAAGGAGCTTCACCATCACCAAGTCTCCTTTTTTGAACTCTAAGTGGCGCCTCTTTGTGTCAGCCTATTTCTTCATCTTTTTGGCAGCTTTGGCTAAGGAGGAGCGTGCTATCTCCTTCTTTTCTTGCCATCCCTTGGCAAACTTGAATGCGATGGGGCTTTGGCCTTTGTAGCCAACAACAAGATCTTGGGACATTATAGGCTGTTGCCCTATGGCAATCTCGAATGGACTAGCCCCTAATGATTCGCTCTTCTATAGGTTGTACGAGAATTGGGCGATGTCTAGCAACATGGCCCAATCCTTTTGGTTAGCACCCACATAATGCCTCAAGAATAGCTCTAATAAGGCATTCACCCTTTTTGTTTATCTATCTGTTTGGGGGTGAAAGCTAGTGGAGAAGTTAAGTTCAGACCCCAGTAGCTTGAACAATTCTGTCCAAAAGTGACTAGTAAAGTGAGTGTCTTGATCGCTCACAATGGACTTTAGTATGCCCCAATACTTTACCACATGTTTGAAAAATAGCTTAGCAGTATCTTCAGCATTGAACTTGGTAGGCACAGGAATGAAAATTTCGTACTTATTGAATTGATCCACCATGACCATAATGTTGCTATATCCCTCAGACTTAGGCAGACAAGTGATGAAGTCCATCAAAATGCTCTCCCAAGGTCTTTCGGGGATTGGCAGGGGCTGCAGTAGGCTAGTAGGTATACTTTGTTCCACCTTATCTTGTTGACACACAAGACAAGTCTTTACATAAAGCTCCACATCATCTCGCATTTGGGGCTAATAATAAGTTTGTTCAACGAGTGCTAACGTGCGATGTACACCTGGATATCCTACCTAATTGGAGTCATGACACTCTTTGATGATTGTCATCCGTAAGCCTTGCTATTTTGGTACAAAAAGGCGGTTGCCCTTAGTAAACAACAACCCATCCTCAAGCCAAAACCGACGAGTCTTTCCATTCTTTACCAATCCTTCCAAACTCATGGCTTGCGGGTTGTGCTCCATCCCTTCCCTTATGCTAGATGCTAAAGGGAAAGTAGGTTAGGTGATAGTGGCTAGCTCACCCTTCCTACTTAAGGCGTTCGCCAATAAATTGCTCTTGCCTGGTTTATGCTTCATAGTAAAATCGAACTACACCAAGAAACATCTGTTTTGGCATGAGCTTATTCTGATTTAAGAAGTAGCTAATGGCTACGTTATCCGTCTTCACTATATATGTCACACCCAGCCCCAACCGGCCGCAGCGTGACGGTCAGGCACTACTTTGGCGGGCGCCTAAGCCAAGGTAGCATCTCACAAAAATAATGATAATGAATAAAGAGTCAAAAGAGAAGTACATATTTAAGTTCTAGATTTCATACAGAAAATATTGACATTTAAAATATACAGATGCATTGCTTCATACAGATACGTTGCTTCATATATCAATCCAAACATAACATTTTTGAAAATATCATTCCTACAAACAAAAGAAATTCATGCTCATTATGCAATGCAATACCCTAGTGACGACTGACAATCCATGGCCGCTTTCGAACCTCCCCTAGCGAATTGTACCCTCCTCGGTACCTACTTCCTCTTCGCCTAAAAACATTAAAAAAACATTTAAAGAAAATGAGATAAAAATCTCAATAAGCAATTGTCAACTACATAAAATAATCATACCCGAAATAGCTATATATGTATATATTTACTTTTACCAAAATCAACTATATTTAAATAAAAGCTTAAGTAATCGTTTTTATTCCAACAACATTGATTTAAAATACCAAAATCCTTGCAAAAACATCTCACAACATAAATAGAAGTAAAATTAGATTATCTCATAAAAATTCCCAAATCATAAGAAACACATATTTATTTCCAAATCATTCATTCTAAAACAAGTTGTATCCAATCTAGAGTTCATCCCCAATTGTATCAAAATCAACAATCACAATATAGTCGAGATATCTCTTACATTGCCTAATCCTGCATGGTCTTACCCAACACTTCTTTGCCATACCCGATTAGGTCTTTAAGCTGTGTACACAGGCCATATCTCTCATTAGATATGGTCTTCAAATAAAACCACCAAACCGAATTACTCTAGATGGATACCAAAACATTTTAATTCCAACATCAAAATAGAATTCATACAAAACCACTTCATATAAGCCAAACTTTCTCAAAATCACATTTCCGGGTTCAACAACCCCTTTTCAACACAATCTAAGACACTTTGAATTCTTCATTTTTCAAAACATAACTTACAAAAATATATATATATATATATCAAGAAATAATTCTGAAATTATAGGGAAAACACATGCATATACTTAATCATCACAAAAATAACTTCAAACCATCATTTAAAAACTCAATTCACCAAATCCCCAAATTTAAAAATTTCTCACCCAAGAACCCTAATTATAAAATCTGGAAATCATAAGTATGAATACCTTTATATAACTATATAAATATACTTAAAAACATAAGGGTAGTTGATAATCACTTACTTGAACAAGAAAAATTGAAAAGAACCAACCAAGGATTAAGAATCTCCCTAAATCTGCCCAGATACAAAATTGCTCTCTAGAACTCGAAATCCAATCTCCACCATTCAGACTAAAGATTAATGTGTCTAAAAGCTTCAGTTAAAATTTGGTGGCGATCTGACAGTTCCAACTCCTGTAAATTGCATTTTACTAAAACTGGTTAGTTTTTGGAAGTGAAAGAAGAAAGAAGAGAAAATGAAGAAGAAGGAGGAAAATGGTTCTCACGAAAATTTCAGCTGAATATCAACTTTTTATAGTGTAAAGATATCACTTTTGGTTCTCCTAATACTTTCCTCATTTAATTTTCTCCCCTCCCCCCCTCAAAATTAGTTTCCTCTAAAACACACAAATAATCTATTTTTCCTAATTAACCACACCCAACCAAATAAATAATACTCTAATGCTAAAATAACAATTAATATAATTAAACTTGGGGTAATAATGCTAGAAATATAGGACAAGGATGTGACAATTCTCCCCTCCTTAAAAAAATTTCGTCCTCGAAATTGCACTTACCGGATGAAGTAAACAAGTGTGGATATTGTTGTCTCATATCCTCTTCTCTTTCCCAAGTTACTTCTCGTGAGTGCCGACGCCACATCACCTTCACCAATGGTACTCTCTTATTCCTTAGAACTTTTTCCTCTCTCGCCAATATTGTTATTGGTTCTTCCTTATAACTCATGTCTTGAGAAAGTTCAATTGGTTTGCTCTTGGATGACATGCTTTAGATCACTTCTATATCTCTGCAACATTGACACATGGAACACATTATGGATATTAGCAAGATTATCAGGTAAATCCAAACGATATGCAACTGGTCCAATTCTCTCCACGATCTCATATGGCCCGATAAATCTTGGACTCAACTTCCCCTTTTTGCCAAAAACGAAGTAAACCTTTCCACGGTGATACCTTCAGAAAAACTTTATCCCCGAAATCATATTCAATTGGTCTACACTTCAAGTCTGCATAACTCTTTTGTCTATCTTGGGCTGCCTTCAATTTTTGGTGTATGATCTGAACTTTTTCCACCGTTAGTTGGACTATCTCGAGTCCTAGCAACTGTCTCTCCCCAACTTCAGTCCAACATAAAGGAGTTCGACACCTTCTTCCATACAAAGCCTCATATGGTGCCATATCAATACTTGAATGATAACTATTATTATAAGCATACTCCATTAAGGGTAAATGCTCATCCCAACTACCTTGAAAGTTCAAAATACAAGCTCTTAGCATATCTTCCAAAGTTTGGATGGTACGTTCACTCTGCCCATCTGTTTACTGATGGAAAACAGTGCTAAAATTCAATCTGGTTCCCAATGCATTTTGGAAATTAGGCCAAAATCTTGATGTAAACCTGGGATCTCTATCAGAAACGATGGTAACTGGAACGCCATGAATCCTCACAATCTCCTTAATGTACAACTGTGCCAATTTTTCGAGGTAATAAGTCACTTTCACTGGAAGAAAATGTGCTGATTTTGTCAATCTATCCATAATTATCCATATAGCGTTATAACCTTGCCGTGTGCGAGGTAACCCACTGACAAAATCCATGGTAATATGTTCCCATTTCCATTCAGGAATAGCAAGCGGTTGTAGGGTACCTGCTGGTCTTTGATGTTCTGCCTTGACTTGTTGACAACTTAAACACTTACTCACATATTCAGCTATCTCTTTTTTCATTCCGTTCCACCAAAAATGCTCACGAAGATCACTATACATCTTAGTACTTCCAGGGTGCATTGCATAAGAAGAATCATGAGCCTCTTCTAAAAGTTCTTCCTTAATGTCATTATTGTTGGGAATAAACATTCTATTTCTGAACATGATCATATCATCATCCACTAATCTAAACTCTGTCTTCTTCCCATCTATAATCTCCTTTCTAACTTGCTCTAAAAATTCATCTCGACTTTGAGCTTCTCAGATTCTATCTTTGAAAACTGGTCTCACTTTTAGCATTGCATTCAACACCCCTTTTCCACATGTCAATTCTACATTCAAAGCTCTTAATTGAAGCAACAAAGGCATTCTTACTGCTCGAATAAATCTAAGGTTCCCAACATTTTTGCGATTTAAAGCATCAGCTACAACATTAGCTTTACTAGGATGGTATTCAGTCGTCAAATCATAGTCTTTCAATAACTCTATCCATCTTCTTTGCCGCAAATTCAACTCCTTCTGTGTCATTATGTACTTCAAACTCTTATGATCAGTGAATATACGACACTTTTCACCATACAAATAATGTCTCCATATTTTCAAGACAAATATTACAGTAGCCAATTCAAGATCATGCGTTGGGTAATTCCGTTCATGTGGCCTCAATTGTCGAGAGGCATAAGTGATTAGTTTGTCATTTTGCATCAACACCATTCCAAAACCTTGACCCGATGCATCACTATATATTGTATATCCTTCACCTACCACCGGCAGTGTCAACACTGGAGCACTAAAAAGTCTTAACTTCAGAACATCAAAACTTTCTTGATAATCAGGTGTCCATTCGAACTTAATACCCTTCCTCAATAATCGTGACAATGGTGAAGCTATGAGTGAGAATCCTTTTACAAATTTCCGATAATATCCAACTAATCCAAGAAAGCTACGTATTTCACGTACAGTTGTTGGTGCCTGCTAGTTGGTTATTGCTTCCACCTTCTTAGGATCGACCATAATTCCATTAGCTGATATGACATGTCCTAAGAACTTAATTTCATGAAGCCAGAACTCACACTTACTGAATTTAGCATATAGTTGTTTCTCCTTTAGAGTCTGCAAAACTATCCTTAAGTGTTCTTTATGCTCCTCCTTACTCTTAGAATGCACAAGTATATCATCAATAAACACAATCACAAATGAATCCAAGTAAGGTTTAAAGACTCAATTCATAAGGTCCATAAATGCTGTAGGTGCATTAGTTAACCCAAATGGCATAACTAAAAGTTCATAGTGCCCGTACCGAGTTCTAAAAGCTGTTTTCGGTGTATCTTCTTCTCTGACTCCCAATTGGTAATATCCTGTTCTTAAATCAATCTTTGAAAATATAGTCACCCCTTGCAATTGATCAAACGAATCATCAATTCTAGGCAACGGGTACTTGTTCCGGATAGTAACCCTATTCAATTGACGGTAGTCAATACACAACCTCAATGATCCATCCTTCTTCTTTACAAACAAGACTGGAGCTCCCCAAGGAGATACACTTGGTCGTATGTACCCTTTGTCTAACAAATCTTGCAACTGCAGTTTCAATTCTCTCATTTCTGCTGGTGCCATTCTGTAAGGTGCTAGTGATATAGGAGCGGTACCAGGCTGTAAGTCAATCGTAAACGCTACCTCCCTCACTGGTGGTAACCCTGGTAATTCCTCAGGAAATACATCTGGATATTCATTCACAATTGGCATATCTTTTATGTTGGCAGGTTCTTTCTCCCTATCTACCACATATGCTAAGAAAGCCTCACTCCCTTTCCCTAACATTTTTGTGGCTGCTATAGTGGAGATTAAATTCCTATGCACTTCTCTTTCACCATAGAAAATATATTCCTCCCCACTAGCTAATACAAACCTAACTTCCTTCCTACAACAATCCACCATTGCCTGGTACTTGGATAATGAATCCATGCCTAATATCACATCGAATGTTTGAATCTCCAATGGTACTAAATCAACATGAATAGTAGACCCTCCAAACTCTAACTCACAACTAGGATATACATGAGTGCAAACTAAAGACTCTCCTATAGGCATGCTAACGGTTAAACATTCAGGCATTAACTTCAACTCCCATGTTGTTCCAGACATAAACAAAGGCGACACAAAAGAATGCGTAGCACCAGGATCAATAAGCACATAAGAATCTTTTCCAAATAAAGAAATCATACTAGTAATTACTTCATTAGACGTAACAGCCTCTTGTTGAGTCATAGCATAAACACATGGTTGAGCTGAAACTCTATTGTTTTGAGTGCTCTGATTCCCAGTCCTTTGTGAAGCATTGCTTTTTCCACATCCATTTCCTCTTCCATAACCACTATCTCGACCTCCTCTAGTGACTTGTGATCCTCGGCCTCCCCCAGATTTGTTCAGGTTAGGACAGTTAGGGTGTACATGTCCTTCTTCACCACATTCAAAACAAGTGACCCTTCTTTTAGATTCAACTACCCTACCCGAAGGGCAATCTCTCTTCATATGTCCGCTTCCTCCACATTTGAAACATTCAAAAGATCGCTTCCTACATTGTCCTGAATGAAACTTCCCACACTGATTGCATTTTGGTACACTACCACTGCTAGCCATTGAAGAATGAGGTGCAGCTTGGCTAGTAGTATTAGATGCTCGAGGAGTAGTATGACTCATCGAACCTCCTCTCGTATACTGAGATGATCCCCCTTTCACAGACTTGCCTTTCTCAACATCCACTGACTGCTTCTGACTACTCTTGGATTCTAACTTACTTTTCAATGTTTCTTTCTGTAATGCCTTCTCTACCCAACCTTGATAATGTGTGCCTTCATACAAGCTCAGCTCATTTTGGTAAAACGCATTCAAACCATCTTTAAACCTTTCACATTTAACTTCTTTAGTGGGAAACCACTGACTGGCATAACGGTATAAATCGTCAAATTTATCCACATACTCCTTCACAGACATAGTTTCTTGTTTCAAATTAAAGAACTCATTCCTCTTAGCTTTTTGGAATGATTCAGTAAGATATTTTGTATTGAACTCACGTTTGAACTCTTCCCAGCTTATACCCTGAGGATACAATCCCCTAATTCTAGTCAACCATGAATCTGCTGCCCCATGCAATAAACCGCTAATCGTCTTGAACTTATCCTCCTCCCCAATCTGCATAGTACTAAAGGCCTTTTCAGTAGCCTTTAACTAATTATCGGCTTCTTCCGACTCAATTGTTCCTTTAAAGTCAAATGCCCCATAACTTTTAGCATCTTTTATCAATTCGCTAGGTCTTTGACATGTCCTTTGTGCTTCCATCATGGTTACAAAAGCTTTAACCAAGGTTTGGGTGTAAAGTTGCAAGATTGGTGCAACAAGTGGTCTTTCGGCTTGTGGAGCCAAAGGTGGTACATGATGTTCGGGTGGCGGTTGTCCTTGAGGATGGACAATAGGTGGAACTCTAGCATCAGAGGCTTCACTATTCTCCGTGCTTTCAGGACCCCAACCTAACTCTCTAAATTCTTCTCCTCTACCTCTACCCTTATTTAGAGGTGGTCGACCACGTGGTCGTCTTGGATGCATCTATATGATAACACACTATTAAAATAATATCTTAATACTTGGTATGCATGAATGTCATGTATGCAACACTTTTCACTTCATTTAATTAACTCATATTTTAATAAATTCATTTATTCCATAAATATACCTCACAATGTCATACTTAAATCTTATACCATATATGTATATCCCTATGGATCAACCGAGCTCTGATACCAATCTGTCACACCTAGCCCCAACCGGCCGCAGCGTGACGGTGAGGCACTACTTTGGCGGGCGCCTAAGCCAAGGTAGCGTCTCACAAAAATAATGATAATGAATAAAGAGTCAAAAGAGAAGTACATATTTAAGTTCTAGATTTCATACATAAAATATTGACATTTAAAATATACACAAATACGTTGCTTCATATATCAATCCAAACATAACATTTTTGAAAATATCATTCCTACAAACAAAAGAAACAAATTCATACTCATTATGCAATGCAATACCCTAATGACGACTGACAATCTGTGGCCGCTTCCGAACCTCCCCTAGCGAATTGTACCCTCCTCGGTACCTACTTCCTCTTCGCCTAAAAACATTAAAAAAACATTTAAAGAAAATGAGACAAAAATCTCAATAAGCAATTGTCAACTACATAAAATAATCATACCCGAAATAGCTATATATGTATATATTTACTTTTACCAAAAATCAACTATATTTAAATAAAAGCTTAAGTAATCATTTTTATTCCAACAACATTGATTTAAAATACCAAAATCCTTGCAAAAACATCTCACAACATAAATAGAAGTAAAATTAGATTATCTCATAAAAATTCCCAAATCATAAGAAATACATATTTATTTCCAAATAATTCATTCTAAAACATTGTATCCAATCTAGAGTTCATCCCCAATTGTATCAAAATCAACAATCACCATATAGTCGAGATATCTCTTACATTGCCTAATCCCGCATGGTCTTACCCAACACTTCTTTGCCATAACCGATTAGGTCTTTAAGCTGTGTACACAGGCCATATCTCTCACTAGATATGATCTTCAAATAAAACCACTAAACCGAATCACTATAGATGGATACCAAAACATTTCAATTTCAACATCAAAATAGAATTCACACAAAACCACTTCATATAAGCCAAACTTTCTTAAAATCACATTTCCGGGTTCAACAACCCCTTTTCAACACAATCTAAGACACTTTGAATTCTTCATTTTTCAAAACATAACTTACAGAAATATATATATATATATATATATATATATATCAAGAAATAATTCTGCAATTATAGGGAAAACACATGCATATACTTAATCATCACAAAAATAACTTCAGACCATCAGTTAAAAACTCAATTCACCAAATCCCTAAATTTAAAAATTTCTCACCCAAGAACCCTAATTATAAAATTTGGAAATCACAAGTATGAATACCTTTATATAACTATATAAATATACTCAAAAACATAAGGGTAGTTGATAATCACTTACTTGAACAAGAAAAATTGAAAAGAACCAACCAAGGATCAAGAAATCTTCCTAAATCTGCCCAGATACGAAATTACTCTCTAGAACTAGAAATCCAATCTCCACCATTCAGACTAAAGATTAATGTGTCTAAAAGCTTCAGTTAAAATTTGGTGGCGATCCGACGGTTCATACTCCGGCAAATTACATTTTGCTAAAACTGGTCAGTTTTTGGAAGTGAAAGAAGAAATAAGAGAAAATGAATAAGAAGGAGGAAAATGGTTCGCGCCAAAATTTCAGCTAAATATCGCCTTTTTATAGTGTAAAGATATCACTTTTGGTCCTCCTAATACTTTCCTCATTTAATTTTCTCCCCCCTCCCCTTCAAAATTAGTTTCCTCTAAAACACACAAACTAATCTATTTTTCCTAATTAACCACACCCAACCAAATAAATAATACTCTAATGCTAAAATAACAATTAATATAATTAAGCTTGGGGTAATAATGCTAGAAATATAGGACACGGATGTGACAATATACTTGGACCCCAATAAGTAATGCCTCTATAGGCGTAAGCAATGAACGACAGCCGTCATCTCCTTCTCCTAGACCGTATAGCGGCGCTCAATGTCATTCAAATTTCTACTTTCATATGCAATCGGATGTCCCTCTTGCGTAAGAACTCCTCCAATGGAAAAATCAAAGGCATTAGTATGTACCTCATATGCCTTCTAGTGATCGGTGTAGTGCCAAGATAGGTTCTTTGGTCATGGCTTTCTTAAGGTCTTGGAATACAGCTTGGCACTTCTCATCCCAATTCCATGCACGGTTCTTCTTCAATAAGTCCGTTAGAGGGGATACCAAGGTCGAGTAGTTCTTGATGAACCTTCAATAGTAATTAGCAAGGCCCAAGAACGATCGTAGTTCGGTTACTTTCTCAGGTGGTTCCCAATCTACGATTGCTTGGATCTTTGCTTTATCCATACAGATCTTGCCTCCTCCCACAATGTGCCCCAAGAATAGTACTTCTTTTTGGGCAAAGGCACATTTCTCTTTCTTAACGTATAACTCATGCTCCCTTAGTACTTGGAAAACTTATCGTAGGTGGTGTACGTGTTCCTCCAATGAGTTACTATACACCACTATATCATCAAGATATACTACGACAAACTTGTCCAAGAAAGGTTGGAGTACTTGATTCATCAATGTGTAAAATGCGCAGGAGCATTAGTTAAGCCAAAGGGCATAACTTAGAATTTGTAAGAACCATACCTTGTAACACATGTGGTCTTTGGTACATCCCCTTTGTCAACCCTCACTTTATAATAACCTGATCGCAAATCCACCTTAGTGAACCATCTTGCTTCTCCAAGTTGGTCGAACAAATCTGCGATGAGGGGGATAGGATATTTGTTCTTCACGGTCACTTTATTGAGCACTCTATAGTGGATACACAACTACAACAACGCATCGTGCTTCTTTTAAAATAGAACCGGTGACCCATAAGGTGACTTTGATGGCTGGATTTACCCTGCATCCAACATCTCCTTCAACTGCCTCCTTAATTCCTCAAGCTCGGGAGGTGCCATTCGGTGAGGAACTCTCACAGGTGATGTGGTACCATGTATTAATTCGATTTTATGATCTACTTCCCTTTCTGGGGGAAGTTTCTTCGGGAACTCAGATGGCATTACATCTTTGAATTCCTCCAGGACACGAACAATCTCCTTGGGCATCTCATGGATAGTTTCCTTATCTTCAACTTCCTTAATAGTCATAAGAAATATGGGCTCTTCCCTTTTCAAGCCCTTAGAAACTTGCATGGCCGAGAGTTGCTTAGTCTTTGCTGGACTCTCTCTCACCAATGGCACTATACATGCATTGTCCCTCTCTAGGATGCACATTGCATCAGCGAAAGGAATAGGAACGACTTGCACTTGGTCCATAAACTCCATACCGAGTATAATGGGGTAGTCATCCACGGGTATAATTGAAAAGTTTATAAGGCCAGTCCATGTACCTAAAGTCACACGAACTCCTTTAGTTATGCCATAAATTGCCTTAGGTGCAGAGTTGACGGCCTTTAACCACCCGTTTTCCTTTGTGTAGCGAATGCCTAACCTGTCGGCCTTCTTTGCTTCGAGGAAGTTGTTGGTAGCTCCAGTGTCTACTAGGGCCTTGACGACATTGTTACCTACCTTAGCTTCCATAAATAAATGACCCTTCTTTTCGGTTTTGGGCATCTCTACCTTTTCCTTGATTGCACTAAGAAGTTGAAAAGAACCTATCCTTAGCCTTCGTAGGATAGTCCTTTGCCTTATGCGGTCCCTCGTAAAAGAAGCATTTTACTGGCCTTTATCCGCTCTTCTCGTCCTTCCCTCTAGGTGGCTTGCCATCCTTAGGCTTGTTGCTATTATTGGGCTTGGTACTACTGGCTCCCCCACTCTTACCCTTGTTACCCTTGTCTTGGTTAGACTTAGGTTTCTCGGACTTGTTGTACTCAATTAATGAGTCGGTAGTAGTAATGGCAGTAGAGAGGTTAGTAGTATTCCTACATTGGATCTCTATCCTTGCCTATGGTTGGATTCCCTGTAGGAAGAGGTAGAATGCCTCTTCTCGAGGATACCCAGGAAGCTCTAAAAGAACCTCGAAAAATTCTTTAATATACTCATAGATGCTACCTCTTTACTTGAGATGCCTCAACCTGGCCCTCTTTTCTAACTCGCCAGCCTCGGGATAGAATTGGGCCTTGAGTTCTCTTTTGAAGTCATCCCATGTGCCAATAGTGCAAGTTCCATTTTAGATGTCTAGCTCTTTCATTCTCCACCGTATTGCAGCTGCGTCTTGGAGATAAAGTGAAACGGTGTCCATCATTTGGGCATCATTCACTATGGCATAAGCCTTAAAGTACTTCTCCAAACTCCAGAGGAAATTATCGATGTCCTTTGCATTCCTCGTGCAACCGTAAGCTTTCGATTTCGGTACATCTAGCCATTGAGGGCTAGAATAAGTCGATGAAGTAGCCTTACTTGCAATAGCCTTTTTGCAAAGGACTAGTTCATCCTTCGTCTCCCCTAGCTCTCTCCTTGTTGTAGCCAACTCGGCAAGAACCTTTGCCTAAGTGATGCTAATTCGGAACGGAAGACACCTTCCAAGGCTTTAACACGGTCTTCTCCTTCAGTGGCAACTTTGTTTAGAGTGGTCAGCACCTCCTCTCGGAGCCCATCTCCCTTGAGCTCTTCTAAGCGCCTTTCGACCTCCTCCAACCTGTCAAGGAATTGATCTTGACCTTCGGCTATAGCAGGTTCTACCTTTGCCAGCCGATCGTTAAAGTCTACCAAGGTATCACTTGTGGGATCCCTTAACTTTGACCTCCCCGTCTTTGCCTTGGTTATCTTTGGTTCCGCCCCGTGTGTGGTAGCAGCACTTAACTCAATTCCAGTGCAGTTGCTTCCCTCATCACCACTTGCCATTCTTGAACCTATGCTCTAATACCAATTGTCATATGCACAACTCTTCACTAGTTGAGACGTGCGGCACTAGCAAGCAAACCCTCTAATTGCTATGCTAGTCAGCCTTTCAAGTGCTAAGCAAGATTGCTTGAGATAGATAAATGACAAGTATAAAAGAGCAAAGTTCACAACTAAAGAGAAAGCTTTTTATTACTTGAAGAATACTTACAACTATTGGATGTGTATTACAAATGAGACCTAAGCCCTATTTATAGCCATTCCACCTCCTTAAGGTGTGCCTCATATTTATTTGGAATATTCCTAGCATATTCTACTCAATAATACACAAAACATCCACTAAAGGCGGTTTAGAAGCTTCTAGGGACGTTTATGGCGGTTTACCTACGGATCTGGAACAGACTAGAAGGTTCCAGCGTCCAAACCCGGTTCTGTAACAGATCCAGATCCTTTCAGCGATGGAAATTCGGTTGGTAACCCGTATAGACACTTCTGGATCCTCTAGAGACATTTTTGAGTGTCTCTACTAATTCAGCTTTCTCCTTAGGCATTTTAGGGCTCTTCCTAGCCCTAACCTCCATGGTACTATGGCAAATTTTAAGGCGGTCCATGAAAAAAATACTTGAGAAGTTATAGAGTACATCTGACTTACCATATCATCTGTGTGCCGAGCCAATAGTATTATAACAAGTCATGCTCCAACGAATAGAAAAGTGACATGTTTGTAATTAATTACTTACTTATTTGATAGTTGATTATTTAAATAAAATTTTATTTGATAGTTGACTATTGAAATAAAATTTTAGACCTTAAAATAAAAATACAAGACCCAAAAATAGAAGTTATATATACTAACTTATCAATCCTAGACCCTAAAATATATTATATTATGTGATTTTATTGGCTTGACAAACAGATAATATGCTATCACAAGCGTATTCGATGATTTCTCAAAATACTTGGAGGTAAATTTTAATTTTCAAACTGCATGGTACCTAAATTTCAAATTTAACAAGTTTATCAACTAGAGGGAGAGTTTGAGGGAAAAGAATTAAAGATATGGTTTTATTATTATTATTATTATTATTGTTAACAATATTCACACTACTCTTTTTTAAATTGTATATAGATATACATATATATGTGAGCGACATAACTATTAATTGTGAAATATCCTAAATGTTGTTGTTAATAATATCCATACTACCCTAAACATTGTTGTTAAATAGCTTCGACATCCTAAAATTAAAGAATACGAATTTTTTTTAAAAAAAAAAAAAAAATTGTGAGTGACACGATATTAGACATTTTGATGACTGCGATACCATATCGAGAATCTTGATCTTTAACTCGGCATATCAATTCATCATTGTGAGGTTAGACTCATTTGTCTGTCTTACCCCGTGCTTATAGCTAATGAATATATATATATATACACACACTTTTAAGTTTATTTTCTTTACAAAAAAGATGTTTTTATAGACAAGAGAAATAATATTATGTATGGTCACATAGTTACATATCAATGCAGCCCATCTACATATACAGCAACTGTATCTAGTAGGAAAAAATCTAAAACTAATTAACACATCTAACATGAGAGTTTCATAGGTAAACATAGAAATACTTAATATCATTCGCACTCTCCCTAGTAAGTGTATATTAATTAGACTTAAAAACGTGTACAAGACAGACGTATTAAAATTTTATTTAGTAAATAACTTGTTTGGATTTCAACATTCGATTTTTAAATTTAAGAGGCTTGATATTAGAAAGGACAAACTAAATTGGAGAGATTCAATATATATATATAACTAATTAATTAAGTGAAGCAGATGAAATTGCTTATAGCTGAGAAGGTAGAATTATCAATTTGTCGTGAATTAGGGGTGAATAGTTTGTATGATGAAGAGCATTTGATGTTTGTGATTTTCTGTTAATATGGATAAATAGTTTTATAATAATACTATACATGTGGGGGTTGTAGTTTAAATTTGGTATATATTCACCAATATTATTATTCGGGCCTTTTAGACTCCCTTACACGTACGTTTTTCTATCTTGGGATGCGTCCTTTCTCTATATTTTCGACTTTTAATTTACCAGTCAACCTAGCTATACATTAATTATAAATGGATGCAAGCCAACACTATACAGGAGTTAACTTATACTGCAGTAAATTTTTAACTGATTAATGACCGAATTTTATTGCAATCGGTATATATAGCCACTTTCACTCTTTTTTCCAAATATATCCTATTTTTATTTTTTATTTAAATCAAATTATCATATTCTTTAATTTTTGGATTTTTAAAGTATGTGGTCAATCTTTTCAATTTACATAAACGCTATGCCGTTCTTTAAAAATAATATTATATTTTTCTGACTGAATCAAAAAAAGTACATTTATTTTAACAGAAAATAGAAAAATTGAATAAAAGTTAAAGCTAGTGCAATTCAATTGATCGATTTCTTTGTGCAGGTTTTCTCTTCTAATTTGTTTAGAATCATTCCCCACTTATTATATAATTAACACTAACAGGAAAGCAGATTAATTATTAGGTCGGATTGACAACTTACATATAATAAGTAAAGTTAACTTATCGATTTCACAAGTTCCAGCTCTAATATATGCAACAATCATACTCATCTAAAAAATCAAAATTTAAAATCCTATTTAATTTAAAGTTAAAGTGCGATAAACTATACCCTAATGTAATAATCTTTTCTTTTTTTTTTATTATATGATGTTTAAGTTTATTTACTAAAACCAAGAAAATATTAATTAGGTTATTAAAATGACTAGTTTACTATTAATACTTCTTTCCTAAAGTTCTATTTTTCATAGAAAAATTCTCTTCTTTAATTATCAAAGCTTGATGCAGTATTTTTTGCATTAAATAATGAACCTCTATTATACTTGAAATATAATAAAAAACAGAGGGACAAGTTACTAATATATAACCATAATTTAAGTTTATTCTTTTTATCATCTAAAATTATTATTGACAAATAGACAGAGCTGAAACTTTTCTCAGCTTAATTATATGTGTTAATTCTAGTAAGCATCTGGGTGAATTTCCTTGAGAATGACTTCAGGTTTAAAAAAATATAAAAAATAAAAAATTTGTTAATTTATTGTTACAAATACAATGTAAGTTAAGTGACTATTATGTCAAAACCTTGAGAAGTTCTATTTGTGTGAACGTATGTGTAATTCATAGTAGAATTTTTGCAAAAACTTCAGTGAATAACGTATGCGTATTTCATCCCACAAATTACTTAAGAAGCTAATAAAAATTAAAATTAATTATTGACGTTTTAGCTGCATATTCTTTCAGTCTCAGTCTCTGTCTATCTATATCAAGATTGCTTCCAAGGGCAAATATTAAGTAAAGTTTAGTTTCTTAATGACAAAGGAACCCTATAATTCACCTAATTTTCTTTTAATACGTGCATCTCTTATTATTAAATTTTTGTGTATCTTGTCATTTTGATCCTATTAAAAGCATATAAAATAGTGAAGCAGAATTCAAATTGGGAGCAAAATTTCACCCTATAAAAGTCTACTGCTACCTTCTTACAAAATCTAAACACAGAGTGATCATTCAACACTCAAAAGAATGACAATACTCGAGTACTACTGTGTAGGAGCAATTGTCTTCACTATTTTTGTCTGGATTTTTCAGTCAATTACTAGATGGAAGAAATCCGGCTTCAAATTGCCTGCAGTAATCAGGAAGATTCCAGGGTTCTCTTCTAGCGTATACCATTTTCATGATATGACTACTCATCTTCTTCGAAAAAATGGAGGCACATTTCGGTTCAAAGGTCCTTGGTTTAGTGGCATGGATTTTCTCATGACTTGTGATCCAAACAATCTTAATTACTTTCTTAACACAAATTTCGCTAATTACCACAAAGGCGACGCCTTTAGGGACATGTTCGAACCTTTAAGAGATGGGATTCTTGCAGCGGATTCGGATAATTGGAGAATTCAAAGGAGGATTGTTCACTCTTTGTTTCATGACAAGAGGTTCAACTCCGCTGTTGAACGGATTGTGAAGCAAAAGATATCAAATGGCCTTTTCTCAGTTCTTGAACATGCTTCGAAATTGGGAAATGTGGTTGATTTACAAGACATATTTCAGAGATTAACATTTGATAATATATGTGTTCTTCTTTTAGGTTTCGATCCGAATTGCCTTTCTGTTGATTTTCCGCAGGTTGCTATTGAGACGGCTTTTCATGAAATGCAGGTCGCTGTGCTTTACCGTCACTTGATGCCTTCATCCGTTTGGAAATTCCAGAGGTTTCTTCAGATTGGGAAAGAGAAAAGTTTCAGAAAAGCATGGAAAATTGTTGACCAATTTCTGGCACTACACATCACAAAAGAGAGAGAGAAACTAAACCCTCGGCAACACGGTTTGGAAACAGATACTGATGATTTCAATGTACTAACATACTTCTTGACTAGT
The DNA here is from genome assembly GCA_039660915.1 of Euphorbia tirucalli. NCBI lineage: Eukaryota > Viridiplantae > Streptophyta > Magnoliopsida > Malpighiales > Euphorbiaceae > Euphorbia > Euphorbia tirucalli. The sequence continues at coordinate 12,201,732 of CM077638.1, forward strand.
TCTGCAGAAGAACAAAATGGCATCCAAATTAAATCCGACAGATTTCTCTCAGACATGGCATTTAATCTGTTGACAGCCGGGAGAGACACAATAGCTGCTGCTCTTGTTTGGTTTTTCTGGGCCGTCGGTACACACCCTTCCATAAAGAAAAAGTTGCTGGAAGAAATGGAAGCAAATTTACCCACGGAAAAGACCGGCCGGCAATTTACAATTTTCAATTTTGAAGAGCTGAAGAAGCTAATTTATCTTCACGCAGTAATATGTGAGGTGTTACGGCTGTATCCAACTCTTCCTTTCAATCACATTGTTTCAATTGATGAAGACACTCTTCCGAGCGGTCACCGAATTCCGAAAAACCTGATGGTTTTGTATTCTTTATATTCAACCGGAAGGATGGAAGAAATTTGGGGCAAAGATTGTCTTGAATTTAAGCCGGAAAGATGGATTTCAAAGAATGGAGAAATAGCTCATGTTCCGTCATACAAGTTTATAGCATTTAATACAGGACCAAGGAGCTGTTTAGGGAAGAATTTGACATTTAATCAAGTAAAAGCAATTGCATCAGCTATTATGTGGAATTATAGTGTTGAAGTGGCTCAGAATTATCCTGCTCAACCGTCTATTTCTGTAGTACTTTACATGAAAAATGGTTTGAAAATTAGAGTTTCTAAAAGATTTGCTTCTTGATAAGTAATTACTACTTCTTCCAAGAATCAATGTGTTAATCTCTACAGTTGGTAATAAATTTCGTGTTTGATTTTTAATACTAGATGTATTTATTTATACCTGTATTCTTCAATTTACACATGCTTTATTTATAGTTTCAGTCGAAAAATGGAGTTACGCTTAAGTAAAAATGAGACCACAAATATAAATTACCCATATGATAATTTTGTACCCTATTGTGACGAGGAGAGCCCAACTGCGATGAACATGAGCCTGAGACGCTACAAATTGATGAAAATTGAGGCTTAATTAATTGTCGAGAAATTTCCTTGTGCATTAGAATCGTGTGATATTGTTGTTTTTATAAACATAGAATTCCATAATATAGTAGACAACAAATACATCAACTAGAAAATGGGAGGGTTAGAATTACCATTTGCCACAACAGTCTGATGCACTCTCTATGTAGCAATTTGTTTTGTTTCTTTTGTCAATTAAAGACCACCCCACAGGAGAACTATTGTCAAAAATATTACTATTTTTCATATTTAATCTTTCACCAAATTTTTTTTTATTGAAATATCATCTATATATGCAGAAATTTGATGGAAATAAATATATAGGAAAATTAAGATCAGAATTTTTAGAAAAATTCTAAAAGGTACGTATTATTCTAAATATAGGAGTATATTTATGAGGCAATATTAGGTTAAACATCCTTTAACTTAAGTTTGCCGTTTAGTATGCATTGCTTCCTTTTTTTACGATAAGTTTTTAGTTTTATAGTTCTATTCAATAGACTAATCAATGAAAAATAAACGTCTAATCTGATGGTAAATACATCTCTTCTAAAGTTCAAGGTTTGAATCTCAATGCTATTAAATACTACACGCTTGATTACAAATGAGAATACAAAAAAAAAAAAAAAAAAAAAATGAAAATGACCATATATATTACACACGCTAGAACCAATATTGGAAAATTATTTTCTAATTGGTAGCAATTCAGAATATTTCATATTTTTTCTTTCTCTTTAATAAATTGGAAACTAATATACAAAAAATAAATGCTGAATTTTATATGTTTAATATTATGAATACTAAAATTGTTGAATGATAGAAAATAATTAATAAATGTAATGTAGTAAGTTTTAAAAAATTTAAATGTATAAAAATTTATTTTAAGAATAATTTTATGAATTTGGACGTATAAATTATATATTTTTTTCTTAAAAGAATTTAAAATATTCGTTTCAAAAGAAACTTATATTGTTATTGATAAAAAAACCCCCTAATATATCAGGAGCCCCTGAATTTATTCTATACATTACCAATGCTCCTTGAGCTTTGTGTTTATCCAGTTAGCCTCCTAAACTTCAAGGGCCAGTTTGGGGTAGCTTTCAGTAGTCCCGAAAGCAACTTTCAGCAGTCCCGAAAGCAGCTTTCAGCAGTCCCGAAAGCAGCTTTCAGCAGTCCCGAAAGCAGCTTTCAGCCAAAGCATGGAGAACCTTACTTTGGCTGAAACCTGCTTTTGGGGCTGCAGAAAGCAGCTTCAAATGCACAATTGGTAAAAGTCAGATTGTATTCTGGAAAGTACTGGAAAAACACTTAAAACTACTTTTAAAGAAAGCAATGAAACCTAGTTTTTTCTGACAACACTTTCACTAACAACAATCCCAAACTGGCCCTAAAAAAGTGATTCAGTTTATCTCTTACTGCCACATGTCAATCATTTATTGGTTATTTCATGTTTGACTTTTCAAAGCGCGTGTGTCACAAACGCTAGCTTAGTGGAACCTATAAGGCAAATTGGGTTGGTTTTTCAAAATTAGAGGTGGTAATTGAATATTTTATAAGTTTGAGGGGGTAGTTAGCTTTTTGGACAAAGTTCAGAGACGCGTAGATGTATTTGGCCTTAAAAAAAAAAAAGTTACCGAGAGAATATTTTATTTATTAAATTAAGTGATATTTTAATAATTAAATTTAAAATTTTAAGTATCGCTCAGTAAATTACCCGTTCACTCTCTGATCTCTCTCATGCACCTCTGTGGCGCGATTACACCGGCTACCTGTCTCCGGTATCCCTCCCTCCTTTCTCCTCTTCCTTTGGCCTTTCTCCTCAAATATTCTGGCCAGTCATTCCCAAGAGGAGCTCCGAGCAGCAGATTCGCCGCCCATCCATTTCCGAGAGGTTATTTTCATTTTTTCCTATTTTGTAAGCATTAGTTAATCCATGAAATTGGTTAATACATTTTCAAGAGGTTAGATTATCCATTTTTTTTTCCTTATTATTGTTACTGCCTATATATTGATGTTCCAATATGTTCAATTCCTGCTTTTTTTCGTGTATTTTCCCATTTGTTTCATCTTGTGATTCGTTGTGTATCTGGTAAAATCCAAAATTTAATTAGAATTCCTTGACTTAGTTTATCTTTCCGCTTTGGTGTTATATGGGGGGAAACATGACTTACTGATTCTGGAACTAAGGGAAAGCAATTTTGATCTCAAGGAGAAGTTTTGGACGAGGTTTCAAATGGAAAGATCATGGTGTTCATGTATTGATTTAATTTATTTTACCTAATTTCTACTTTTGAAAAAAATGAAAGTAAAAGGAAGAAATAGGAATGTTCAGTGCCCAAGAAGCAGGGGCTAGAATTTTCAATTTTACTGATTTGTGCTTTGCCATATCATGAAAATTAGAAGTTCTTATTTCATTATTATGCTTTTATTGCCATGAATCATTACGTAACTAGGCACGTCTAAGTGAGTCGAGATAAAAAAATCAGAAAATGTTATTAAGAAAAAACATAAAAACACATTTAAGGTTTAGAAAAAAAAAAAAAAAAAAAAGAAGAGATGTGAAAGCAACCTTGTAACACATAAGATCAATGATATGTTCATTACAAACAAGTCTAAATTATTCTTTGCTCATGCTAGGGATAACTCATTTTAACACCTTTAATTTTAGACAAAATTTCCAACACATGCCTTGGAAATCCCACTTCCCTCCTTTTCTCTCTTCCCTTAAGAGACATCAATGATCAAACATGGGCTAAACCATTTCAAGAACGTATTATAAGCATCCATTGGAGCTATATATTATAGTTCATCAATTAGGTAGGCTGGCGGGCCCTATAAACCTCAACTCTTCTTCTTATAACTTAATATTAATATTAAGCCTACACTAAAAAGAGTACTTTCTTCTGCATAAAGAAAAAATGTGGCAATAGTACTTGTGCAAGTATGAATAATTCTAGTAGCATTTCTTTATCATTGTTCTTCTCCAATTTTGTCGGCATTCAAACATCTAACTATGTGTACAACAACAATGGTTGGAAAATACAATGGGTGCCGTGATAAGAGCAACATCCAACTCCATATTGCAAGGAAACGAAAACTGAAACGGATATGGATACTAAAAAACAATATTTGTAAAAAATAAATGACAAAAAAACATGGGAGAAACATGTAAATATAAAAATTTTAAGAGTATATTTATAAATTAAAGTACTACATGTATGCATTTTTTTATTGTTTTTGTTCATGTACAATAAAGAAAATATAAATATAATATAAGAGAAGAAAAAACAAATTTCAATTTTCTACATTCTAAAAATGAGTTCTTAATTTTCTGAAAAAAAAAAAAAAAAAAAGCATTTTGTATAAGTTTACGAGAGTTTCCAATTTCTCAAATGTTTCGGAGACGTGGAAAGAGAAAACTCTTTAAAACTAAAGTTTCTATGCAAAGCACCAATTGAGTCCTACGTTGGTAGTCAATTGGGGCTAGTTGTCACCTCTTATAATCAGCTCCAACTGTTACCGCTCTACTTCCAATTAGTACATTTTTATAACAAAACAGCCTCAACATAGTGCAATATCACCCCCACAAACTTTATCACACTTCAAACTTGCAATAATATCTACAACAATTTTCTTTAAGAATTTTGACAAGTTATTACAAGAATCAAAACCAACTGCATAATTCATCATCAGCTTCGAGGCAGAGATTGCTTTAATATTTTCTTGACGCATATGTAGAACAAAAAAAAAAAAAGAAATATACAATTCGCAACTGAATTCTTTTGTATTTTTCCTAGTTTGTTGAGCGTAAAAACAAGAATTTTAAAAGCGTATTTAATCAGGATATGGAAAAGGCCAAAAATATTAGTTATGTAGTTATGTTATGTACAGTATATGGCCAATGAATTTTTTATAATATAATCTTTTTTTATGTATTACTATTAATGTCTGCCAACTATCAATCTATTTCATAATTCATTGAATTCTTATAAGAGTCGATTATATTTTTCATTTTCGAGTCCAGACTAATTAAGAAAAAAAAATGTTGTTTATGAAGGTTGCATCTAATTTTATTACTTAGTTCCATCCCAACACATGTATTGTATAGCCTAGTTAAGCTTTCTAAGGACCCATTTGGAAGTGCTTTCCCAAACGGGAAAGTAACTTTCAAATGATGAAAGTTAGAAAAGCACTTAGAATTGATGTTTGGTAAAAACCTAATCTGGAAAAGCATTTAACACGGAAAGCAGGATTATTTGCTTTTTTTCAAAGCCTCAAATCCAAGCTTTAGCCAAAAGCTAATAGCATGGAAAGCTTGGAATCGTGAAAAATTCCTACGATATCCCTCTCCTCTTTTCTCCTCTCTTCGTTCTCTGCCCTTCCTCTCTGCTGCTGCTACTCTTCTTCTCTCTCTCCCTCTCCTCCTTTCTTCTTTCTTCGTTCTCTGCCTTTCTTCATTGTTGCTGCTGCTCTTCTTCTCTCCTTGTCGCTTGCTGCTGCCCACCGCCGCTACTATTACCGGTGAGATTTTCTGTCTCCTTCTCTTCGATCTTGAATGAATGACTTGCTGCACATTTGAGGTAAAATTTCAATTTTTTATTTGATTTATTAACTAGGTATGCTTTTTTGTTGCAGAAAAAGGAGAACATAACTCCGATTGATTCCAAGATTGCGGTAATTTCACTTTACGTTAACTCCGTGGTTTTGATTCTTAATTTAATTTTATTTGTTAGCTGAGGAATTTCTATAATAGTATTATGATTTGTTATTTTTTTTCCTATTTGGGTTCTTAATACCAGACTTCTTAGCTAAATCGATGCATGTGATTTTAGCAAGTTTTTCAATCCAACCATGAGCTTGCCCCAATCAAATATGTGATCCCTTTCGAGCCATAGGAACTGAAAAGTGTTTTTCATATTTTTTACTGTCAGACTAGAGAAGACTTATCTGTATTAATTGGCTTTCAGGAAAGAAATCATGTGCGCAACATAGCTTTGCTATGCTATTTTCACACAAATACCCTCTGTTTGAGTTGAAATTCATATGAAATGGTACTCTAGGCAGGAATTGCATAATTGTGCAGCATTTGTGGATTTATTTGCGGTGATGAAGGATGTTAGCACATGTTTGGGAAGAGTTAAATGATAGTCTATTCTGTAGAGTTAATACAATTTGAAGTTTTGAACAGTAGATGCAATCCAAAATATACGTTTCTCTACTATTGTATACTTCCTCTCTGGATAACAATGCTTATTTCATGAAGACGGGCAATTTGTGAATTATGGAATTAGGTATATGTAATGTACATAAGACAGTTTAGCTTGTCTCCTGCATTCATTTAACAGCTTTTATGTTTTTTTATTCCTTTTCGCATTAGAATTGGTTTATATGGAAACTCAAAATAATAGGTTGATGATAACAAATTTTGGATACCCTTAATTGGCAACCATTCCTCTTAATTGGCAACCATTCCTCTTTAGATTCATGCCCTGTTCTTTTCTTTTTTCCGTAACTTTATATATGCTTGTAGTGTTTGGCTTTTTAAAGTTGCAACTTTAACTATATGGTCGTGCACTGGCCTTCATAATGCATATGTTTTCCTGATTGATTTGTGTTCTTTTGCCCATGTAATGGAGAAATACACTGATGTTACATAGCTTAAGTTTTTGCTTTTTGGTACATGAGAAGCCTAGAGGACTACATTTTTGCATTTGTTTCCTAGATGTTACTTGCATATGTATATTAAATAAATTCCTTGGTCAGCAAAGGATTGCTTACTTTAATATTCTTTGTATTGAGTTGGTTTTGTGGTTTGATGCTACACAAGCTGATGGGTGGATAGTGGAGAAGATTAGCTTATTGGCAAACCCGAATCAAGAGTATATCTATGCACTCGAAATGAACATTTATGATGAAAAGAAAAAAGAAAAGAAATTGGGACTGAATTTTAAGACTTTTTTGGAACCTTGTGTCATGAACAAAATGACTTTGTAAGTTCATAAATGTTGCAAGAATTTGGAGAGATATTAATATCTCTAATTTTTTGTTGTTCTTCATGGGATGTGTCCATGTAATTGATTTCTTTATTACATAGAACATTTTCTTAATTATATGTAGTGATACGTTACACTAGGTTTATTCTTTATTAATTAGTAATTCTTTATGGATAATCATTACAAAAATTATTAACATAAATGTCGTTTATTTATATGATATGTATCTAATAGAGAGACTAACATAAATATTATTAGTATATAATATAATATAAACAAATAAATTAAATTTTTTTATTTATACAATGTGTGGAAAGAAATCATTCGAAATTATTAATTTATAATATTATTTAATCAATTAAATTAAGTTAAAGTTAATTTATATCAATTATGTCCTTTTATGTCATTTTATACATTAAGAGCACTTTTATAAAAAGGTTTACCAAACACCTCACAAACTGCTTATAAGGATAAAGTCAATCTTACAAAAATATTATCAAACACTTATCAGCTTTTCCAAACAGCACTCTCACTAACAACACTTTTACTGACAGTACTTCCCCTAACAGCAATACCAAACTGACCCTAAATACTGTACCGAAAACATCCAACAGTGACTTTCATTAAAAGCTAGATAAAATTAGTCAAACATCACCACAAAATGCTTTAAATGAGACAAAGACATCTTGGTTGTGTTCAATTGCTAAGTCCATCATAAGAGAGGGAAATGTATATTTCATATAATCTAACAACTTAAGCTAATAGGTAAGACTCAGGAATGGTGTACGTTTATATTATCTCTAACACAAGGCAGTGTATAACAAATACTTCTTCGGCTTGAAAGTACGTGTACAACATATGTGGAGTTTATCATATTAAAATTTATTATCAAATACTTTTGGCAAGATTTGCACCTTCAATTTCTAGGTCTATGAGACTTTTATATCATTTCAAAAGAATCTTGATTTAAAAGATTTTACCATAAACATGAAGTAACAACAAGGATTTGCCTTTTACTTTACTGTTGAGGTAATAAACAAACTACAACCAAAAAAGCACCTGTAAACACCCACCAAACCAGGTCAATAAGCTTATGTAGGCATAAAAACAAAAAAGATTTGTAGTTATTAGAGAATCTTGCGTCAAATAGTCAAGCTGAAGACAAGTATAACAAGTTATTTAGCTACGTGCAACACCTCTATCAGACTAATCTTAATGGAAAAGTTGAAGTTGAACGAAAAATTTCCTGGAACACCTCTCTGTTAATATTGCTCCGTATACCCACTCGATTTGCAGAATTTACTGGCTGCACAATTACCACAAAGTATTACAACACATTGACAATAACAAGTCTGCACAAGTTTATAAGTATTGGGACACATTAAATTATCTTGAAGTACCATTTCAAGATCATTTTATAGCTGGACTGGCAGGCACTATAAAGAAACTCTTATGTTGGAACTAGGAAGTGCATAATAAAAAATAGGGGTAAAAATCATCAATAGTACATGAATTTTCACCTTACTAACATAATGGTACATGAACTTCAAAACTAGACATAAAAGTACATCAACTTAGCAACCCGCTAACATAAAAGTCAAAATTACCGTTGACTGTCAAAAATACCGTTGACCACGCCAGGAACCAGTAACAAACGATGACGTGACAGTTTTTAAAACGATGACGTGGCAGTTTTCACTGGATTCTGGCGTGGTCAACGGTAATTTTGACTTTCATGTTAGCGGATTGCTAAGTTGATGTACTTTTATGTCTGGTTTTGAAGTTCATGTATCATTATGTTAGTAAGGTAAAAGTTCATGTACCATCGATGATTTTAAGCCTAAAAAATAGCAATAGTTGTGTATGTAGGAATGGTAGTAGCAATTCTTTCAATTGTTCTTCTACTGTCTTGGTGGTCGAACAGAAGCTCAAGACTCACCAATTGGCCTGTGGTTGGTATGATCCCATCCCTTCTCTACAATGCATCTCGAATCCATGATTTTGGCACCAGTATTCTTGAGCAAAGTAATGGTACATTTTTGTTCAAAGGTCCTTCGTTTTGTGGAATGGACTTTCTCATCACTAATTATCCTATGAATGTTCATCACGCTTTCAGTAAGAACTTCTCCAACTATCCTAAAGGCCCCGAGTTCAATGAGATTTTCGAATCAATGCTGATTCTTATAGCTGGCAAATTCAAAGAAATATAATTCTCTCTCTTTAAAGACAAGTGGTTTGAGCTTTCTGTCCACACCTCTCTCTATACACAAAAAGATTTCCGAAGGTTTATTCTCAGTTTTGGATCATGCCTACAAACTAGGGCATGAGCTAGATATTAAAGACATATTTCAACATTTTACTTTTGATAATATCTGCCTTTTGGTTTTAGGTATGGATCCTAATACTCTTTCCATAGAATTCCCTTCTGATCCTTTTGAAAAAGCTGATATTGGGCAAGGCTTCCTTTATCGCCACATTGTGCCTGGTATGGTGTGGAAATTGCAGAGATGGTTACAGATCGGAGAAGAGAAGAGGATGACAAGAGCATTTCATACATTTGACCATTTTGTGGAGCAATACATTAACACAAAGCAAGAAGAATTAGAAATGAACATAAACATTAATGAATTCGATGCTTTGACATACTTTATGCAGGTGCAAGATAAAAATCAAGAAGCAGGCAAACTATCAAACAAGTTTCTAAGGGATATGGCTTTGAGTCTTTTGATTGCAGGAAGAGATACCACAAGTGCTTCTCTTTCTTGGACCTTTCGGCTAATTGGGAAAAACCCATCTGTAAAAACAAACATTTTGAAAGAGATGGAACAACATTTTGGTAGTGATAATGATGGTAAGTGGAGATTTCTTGACTTTGAAAAGCTCAAAAAACTTGTTTATCTACATGCAGTTATATGCGACTACGAAGATTATATCCATCTATACTACATGCAGTTATATGCGACTACGAAGATTATATCCATCTATACCTTTTGAGCACAAAGTATCAGTCCAATCAGATGCTCTTCCAAGTGGTCATCATATCTCCAAAAATACAAAGATGTTGTATTCTTGGTATGCGATGGGAAGGATGAAGGAAATATGGGGTGAAAGTTTGCTTAGAATTCAAACCAGAAAGATGGATTTGGGAGAGTGGAGGAATCAAAACTTATCCTTCATACAAGTTTATAGCATTCAATTCTGGACCAAGAAGTTGCCTAGGTAAAGATCTGGCATTTATGCAGATGAAAGTAGTTATTTGTGCAATCTTGTGGAATTATTCTCTTGAATTGACTGAAGATCAGCATGCTCTTCCATCCATTTCTGTAATTCTTCATCAGAAATATAGTTTAAAGGTTAGATTAACGAAAAGAAATGCTGCTTAAGGGGAGACGATGGAAACATAGCCCTGTTTTATGAAATACTTTACATTAATCAATAAGATCAATGTTTGCTTTACTATATTTGTTTGTCATGTTATGGAGCTTCCGATTGTGTACGAGTCAGGGTGTTGGCATGTTTGTCCACCTTCTGTGATTCAGGAATGTTATTAAATAACAAAAAAATAATAGTTATATTAAGTTGCTTTCTTATATATTTTGAACGAAATAGTGTTTCCAAAAAACTATTCTACACTCATGCATGAAATATAAATTGTGGCATGAGTTTTGAAATTTGTACTAATTACGCAATATACAGTACACTGGACCACATTACGGTTGGGTATAAAACAATTATATCAATATGAACACCACAGAAAATTACACAATGCTTCTGGTACATTACATCAATTCTACCACCCTACCACTAACAATGTTTCACTTAACACTTCTTATACTTGACACCAATTATTTCTCATATAGCAATATGCATCTCTTTTTTTATTGGTCAAGTACATTACATCCAAGCACACGTACATAATTAAAAAGGAATTTCTATATAAATCAATTGAGTGTAGTAATTGAATCGGAACCCACGCAAAGTAGAAGTGAGAGGTTATGAGTTGAATACCTAATCTCTGGATTTCCAAAATTTATAAAAAAGAACAGATATATAGTAATTTCTTATATACAATTGCACAGATTGGACCATCCAACTTAATTATGATTCCCATCCTCCTAACAGTTACTGAAATCCCAGCATGCTCATAACAGCCTAATGATTAAGCAATAACAACCACAAACATTAATGCAGCTGGGCAATGCAGAAGGGTAAATCTAATCCTATTGTTTCATTACCATCACTAAACTTTAATTTGTACCATGAAAAGATGTGAATATTCACCAGAAACTTTGCATTTGTTTCAATATTCAGGAAGTACTAGAACCAAATAAATGGTGTGAATTTGCAAACTTTGTCAGGTCTATAATAGGAAGATGAAGAAATTGGAAATTGTTCATGCTTGAAAGTCAAGTCTAACTCTACGAATGCTTAAAGAATATATAAATTGTTAAATCTTCTAGAGAGATTTATTAAACTTGGAACAAAATCGAGTACATATTTCCTAACAAATTTTGTACACATTGTGCCTGTAGTGAACCAAGTATATTACAGCACCTATGAGAAGTTGTGATATCCAACAACCATAGGCCTGCTCTGCATTGCAGTGAAATTTAATTAATAAATTTGTTTGTAAAGAACCGAACGATCAAACTCTAGATCTCTTGATTTAGAAGCTAGGATACAATATCAAAAAAAAAAAAAAAAAAACTATTCAAACTAAGAGATTAAGCTAATTGATATAATTTTATGAATTATTTTCATTAACTCTAATATATATGTTCAACTCTTCTTATCTTAGTTTGTAACATAATCAATTTATCATAAGTCTCAATTAAAAAAGTAAGAGAAAACCGGTACCAGAGAGACTTTAGTGGGTTTTTTATCCAAAATAAATAAACTTGCTTTGCAATTATTATTATTATTATTATTATTATTATTATTATTATTTTTTGCTTAGGGGTCGAAGTAATATCTGGTTGGAAAAGCCATAAGCCGCAATGGATATTGCAAAAGGACTTCCATATCACTATATGTAAGGCTGTCAAAATGGGTTCGCGTATCGTGTTCGTGTCGTGTTGACACAGTTTGGTGACACTTATAAGGTCAACACTGATACTACCCATATATTAAATGGGTTGACAGGACACGACACTATATTATAACGTGTTGACACTATTAATATGTTCAACCCATTTATTTAAAAATAGATTATTTATAGTAAAAAAAATAGATTATTTATATATCAATTCAATATTGAGCCACATTATCTATAAAAATAACAATTACACTTCTAAAAATAAATCAACATAAATTCATCAACTCAATTAAACATACAACTTTGCAAATATGCAATAGAAAGTAAAAATTAGTTTAAATTTCTGCATTTTTACTAATTAAACAATATCTGGTGAAGTTTTTACATTTCATTCATGCGGTCCTTTCGAAGCTGCAATTTCTACATCAAAAGCCATAATAGCTACTAGCCTAGTATAGTCCAAAAAATATCCATTGAATCACAATGAATAAGGGTTTGGAAGTATTGAAGAAAGAATAAATTTATACCATCAGCTCTCAAGTGTAAATGATAGTTTTAACTTTCATATTAGTCAAAATTACTAATTTGTTAAACGGGTTATACGGGTTCATGGGTTGACTCGTGACCCAACCTGTTTATCTCGTGTCATAAAAGTGTCGACCCTTTTCCAACCCTAACCCTCATAAACCCAACACTAATTTGTTAAATTCCGTGTTAAATGAATTGTGTTATCGTGTCACCACCCATTTTGACAGCCCTATAATATGTACCTATGGAGATGCTAATAATGATTAGAGGTGAGTAAAATATGGTTTGGTTTAAAAACTAAACCGAACCGAAAACCAAACATTGAAAATTATAAAAATCAAAATAATATATATTCGGTTCGGGTTGAACTGGATCGAACCGGTTCGGGTTGAACTGGTTCGGTTTGGTTCTTGTTTGGTTTGGTTCCAAATCAAAATTTTCAAATTTTAAAATTTAAATAAATTATCATTATTAGTATCATTAAATTATTATTAATTATATATAAATTATTGTAAAAAATGGTCTAATATTATTAAAATCTCATAAATATAAATTATAAAATAATATAAATATACATTATATCAAATAAAATGTATTTTATACATATGTATAAATAATTTTTAAATATTTATAATTATTTCGATTTTTTTTTTTTGGTTTTTCCATCAAAAACCAAAACCAAACTATCCAATTTTTAAAAATCAAAACCAAACCAAACTAACTTTGGTTCGGTTTTTTCTGTTCCTTTTGGTTCGATTTTCAGGTTGTGGTTTGGTTTTGCTCACTCCTAATAATGATAGTAAAAATCGAATTCAAGTAAAAGTGCTACAAGTGTTGTTTCCTTACTGCTAAGTCCTTCTTCGTATACTAAGCTTAGGGGTGAGCAAAATATGGTTTAAATTGAACCGAATCAGTTTGGTTTGATTCTAGTTCGATTTTGTTCAAAACCAAAATTTTCAAATTTAAGTAAATTATCACTAAATTATTATTAATTATATATAAATTATTATCAAAAAATGATCTATATTACTTATATATTATTAAAATCTCGTAAACATAAATTATATAATAAATATATATTATATCAAATAAAATGTATTCTATACATATATATAAATAATTTTTAAATGTTTCTAATTAGTTTGGTTTTTTATTAAAAACCAAAAACCAAACTATCACATTTTTAAAAGTCAAAACCAAACCAAACCAAACTAATTTTGGTTTGGTTTGGTTTGATTTTTTCTGCTGGTTTAATTTTCGGGTTATGGTTTGGTTCTACTCACCCCTAACTAAACTTTATTATTGTTAATGTTGAGTTACAATTTCTGGTAATATTGCAACCAATAAATGCTTCACATATTGAATAATTTGTAGTGAATAATAAAAGAGATGATTGAAGATCTTTTCATTCAATTTTAACTTCACCCTTAATATAACTACAATAGGTACATGTTTTGATGAAACAAAAACTAAAAAGAAAATAAAATAGCTTTTTCTTCCTTGGATATATAAGGAATGGTTATAAAATGCTAAATTTTGAATGAATAAAATAATTTGTTAATTAATTTCTGCATTAATTTTAAAGGTATATATTAAGAAGCAACAATTGTCGTTTTCTAGGTTAAGGGCTACGGTGGATACCATTATTGGGCCTACGGGGTGAGCATAGACCGGTTCAGTTCAAAAACCGAACCGAACCCAAACAAACCTAACCAAAAAACACTTTATTTTATAAACCAATCCGATCCAAACTAAATTTTGGTTCGATTCTGTCCAAACTGAACCAGTTCGGTTTGGTTTGGACTAGGCGGAACCAAAAACATCAACTTCTTAAAAAAAAATCAAAATAAAAATATTATATAAGTAGTACAAAAAAATTAACTTAAAAAATCAGTTATACTAAATAATACTATTACATCACAATAAAATACTAAAATTCTCTACTTTTTTTTTTTTCAATTCTTAAGTTTTAACAACTATAAATTAGCAATCAAAAATCACAATATAAAACTATAAAGGGATATAATATCTAAAATTCTCTATAATTAGTATATATTAATTTTATAATTAATTTTATTATTTTACTAATTATTCGGTTTTTCGGTTTTGAACAGAACCGAAGTCCAAATTTCTTAACAACTTAAAACCAAACCGAACCAAACTATAAAATGGATCGGTTTGGATTTTTGGTTTTTAAACACCGGTTCGGTTTTGCTCACCCCTACCTACGGGCATGTCTACTTACCTCCCTCATCACTAATTTGGGGCCAAAAAATAAAGGGTTTTTACATTAACATTAAGATGTACTAAATTAATTACCATAAGCAAAAGCTAAACCAAAATTTAAAACTGTATATATAAACCACATATGCTATTTAGGATCATGGAATATTAGGAGATAGTATTTGATGAGTGAAAATATTACCAAGTAATTATGCAAGAATTCAGTAGTTAAATGATTAAAATTCTATTGAGAATTGAGAAATCATGGCTAATATTGAGCTTTTCTAGGTCTGATGCCTCGTTCAGCAAGATCGCTGGATTTAGGAAGTCTCAGAGTGCAGCAGAAGAAGAAGAGAGAGTGTAGCGGGCTGCGGCATGGATGAGCCGGAATGGGAAGAGAAGGGCGCGGCCCAAGAGAGGAGGAGATATTTTTGTTGCTGGAAATTCCATTGTTGTCCTTAGCTTCTCAAAGAAGCTAATAGATTATGTGGTTATAGAATTATTAACATTACTTTATTTGCTGCTTACTTAGGGACTTGTGCACCTAATGACCTTTAGATCTTACTTTTTAGGTCTATAAATACTCTACTATTTGGGGTTAGAAGGAGGCATTCAATGCTCTCAACTACTTGTTAATTTGAATTTAATTTTAGTTTGCAATATTATTGTTTTTTTGCAAGTTTTATGTCTGGAAAATCTCGCGATTAGGTTTCCTAACAGGCTGAAACCAGCTTAGGCTGGTGGTCTTGGGAAGTCTTTCTCTGTTTTTATTATGAATATCATGTTGAGATGATTGTGTGGTGAAATGCTTAATTAATATGGGAAATGGCCCTCTCATATTTCTTAGTGTTCCTGATGAGGCCGAGAGGAGATTTAGGAGTATGAAAAATCACACACACACATACTTTCCATGAGACCGAGAGGAGATTGGGAGTGTGCTAAGGGTTTCTACTTGATTTGGAATGCTTGCTGGTTTTAATGCATGATTCCTATGCTAAGTGAGGTCGAGAAATAAGCTTAGTTGCGGGTCATAGATCCAAGTGAGGTCGAGAGATAAGCTTGGTGAATAGAGAGCAAGAAACCTTAGATTTACATTCTGTAATATATTCATAGTAAATTCTAGAGAAAGATATTCTGAGATTGCCTGTTTAGCTGGTGAAAGCCTGTGTTTTTATTATTATTGTTTTATATTATTCTGTTCACGCAATCTTATATTTCCTGCCTTGCATGTTTTCTGTTTTCAGCTTATATAAATTCTTTGTACACTTTTAACTGGAAAACCTTCAGATCTGGTGATTTACTAAGAATTTTTAGAAATTTCTCTTACTCCTGTGGATACAACACTTGTCTTGCCCAATGCTCCAATTGACCTAGTATACTTGCTAGTGCATAATCTTAAGGCAACAGTTTTTCATAATATTTGAATAAAATATTTAATAATTAAAGGGTATTATTTCGGAACATTTTTCTAATGTTAAATTCTAAAAAGAAATCAAATGTTTGCAAATTGATATCCATTTCATCAATGGTCATGGCCATGAAATCCGTGGGAATATAAAACTTTAGATTTATGAAAAGCATTTGATTATCCATCCGTTTATCTTAAAAAATGACAAATATAAACTCATGTGTTATTACGTTTTACAAAACTATAATAATAATAATAATAATAATAATAATAATAATAATAATAATAATAATAAAATTGTATTAAACTAAGGGAATTATACAAAACTATACAAATTTCAATTTTTTTTTTTCTCTTTTCACCCTTGATATGATTGTTTTCATTTCTAACTTTTTGTTTACACTTTTATACATCATTACTTTTTATTTATTACTTAATATAGATTTTATATATATATATATATATATATATATATATATATATTTTTTTTTTTTTTCGTTTTTTCTAAATTGCTCTACTTTGCCATGGGCCCCGTTATTTTTCTCTTTCCTCTTTTTTACTTTTAATCTAATTTTGTATTTATTTTTCAATCCGTTCATTTTTTCATCATGCCATTTTATAAAGTTTTTTTTTTCTCTTCAAAATGAAATCCATATGTATATAATTTTTTTCTTAATTTTTTTTACTGGTATCTTATGATACTTTCATGATACTGATATGTTGTCATGAATGTTTCTTTTTATACTGTTTTGATACCCAACAAAAATAGTATCAAAAAAGTATCAAAGTGGTATCATGAAGGTGTAAACATAGTTAAACAACAAAAGCAGTCTTAGGAGGTAAAAATATGGCATTAGGAAGGTATAAACATGGTCTAAGTATAAACAACAAAAATAGTATCATTAAAGTACAATAAGATACCATATTTATATCATTAAAAAAAGTAAAAAAAATATATAAATGTTGATTTCATTTTTAAGAGAAAAAAAAAATACAAACTTTGTAAATCGGAATGACGAAAAAATGAATGAATTGAGAGATAAATACGAAATTAGGTTAAAATTATAAAACATGAGAGGAGATAGTAATATTAAAAAAGGGTGGTTTTGTATATGCATGAGGAGGTGGAGTACAAAGGGAGAGAAGGGAGGGTGGTTTTTTTTTTTTCTTAATTATTATTTAAGATAAAAAAAGGTGTAATGTTGTAACTTTTGGAAGTTTTCTAAATGATATTAAGGGCCAGTTTGGTAAGGCTGTTAGTGAAAGTGCTGTCAGGGAAAGAGCTATCAAGGAAATAGCTGTTAGAGAAAGGGCTATTTGGGAAAGCTGATAAGTGTTTGGTAATATTTTTATAGAAATAGCTTTATTCTTAAAAGCAGTTTGTGGTGTTTGGTTAAACTATTTATAAAAGTGCTGTTGATATATAAAATGACATAAAATAACATATACGATATAAATTAATTTTTACTTAATTTAATTAATTAAATAATATTAGAAATTAATAATTTCTTTTACACACATTAAATAACAAAAATTATTTTATTTATTTATTTGTATATTATTAGATATTAATAATCTAATAAGACATCAAAGATCAGTATATATATATATATATATATATATATATATATATATATATATATAACACATGTATATATGTTAATAAATGGTAATAATTTCCTACAACTTTGATGTTTATATGCTAAAACAATGGAATCTGCCGAAACCAAAATGCATAAAAACATACATAATACGAATAACTATATATGATCCAAACTTTTCTTAGCACAACTAGATTCTAGTGCATGTGTTTTGACTTATATATATATATATATACATATATATACATACATACACATTATCCTATTAATTAGTACCCATTAACATTGATTTCATGGCTTCCGAAACTAACCAGCTTTATTTTATCCTTTTTCCATTTATAGCCCAAGGCCATATGATTCCAATGATTGACATTGCTAGATCGAACAAAAACTTCAAAACAAAAGCCTATTTGCTCGACTGTCAGAAGCACACCAGTATTATAGGATAGAAGCCTAGATGCAAATTTTATAGAAGTAACCATGAAATTAATGACATGTTACTTCTGTAAAAAGAGCCCATGGATTGGGTTACCAACCAAACTCAAATTAAAGTAAGCAACTTGCCTAAGACAAAAATTATATGAACAAATATGGAAAAATTGTAATTACTGGAAAAATGCAAATACATCAAATGTGTTACACAACAACTTTTCTTTGACCTCAAGCTCATACAGCACTAATTGTTCCACTAAGACAACATTTTGAAGCTCACAGGATATCCTATATCAGTAGTTGCAAACAAGCAATGCTGTGACAAGATCATGCATGATTTACAAAAGAGGGAAGAATCTAAATCCCACAGATAAGATAACAGGGAAAAAGAACAGAACAGACCCTACAAGCTATCATACAGGACAATGGAACACAGAACACTCACAGCTAGATATTGTTCCCTTTTTCCAGCAAGAGTTCTGAATAGGAAATTCAGCCAGACTAAGATAACCTATAAGAAAATAAATAATACACATCCTGAAGAATTATGTTACATAATGCTTCCACGGTTACAGTTAATAAATGGATCTACCATTCATACGTGACATTCTGCTATCTGAAGACCAGCCTGATAGATATAAATGCATTTATATCTATCACAGCCTAAACCATCCTTTGCATAAAGATAAATCAAGCTCGTGACAGAGCCCCCTTTGAGCTGCAAGGCAAAGTATTATACAATTTTTAGAGGTACTCGACATACCATGCATTGAATTATGACTGACTGATTTGATTGACCTAGAGATTCAAATTAAGTTGCACTCACCTTGTAACGCACAATTGCACATCCTATGCAAATTATAAAAAAAGCTCATGAATGCCAACTAACACAACAATGAAAGTGGACATGCTACATACATACATACATACATACAAAAAGGAATATAGGAATACCTCAATAGGATGCTTGCAGGTGTTCATGAATTTTCAAAGAAGATGAAAAAGTCTTAAACATATAATAATAATAATAATAATAATAAACATATAATAATAATAATAATAATAATAATAATAATAATAATAATAATGATAATAAATCTTCATAACATGGTTCATGGCTCTGCATATAATAATTCTCATGAATTGACAAACTGTAGGAACTGTGAAAATTGCTTCATTTCTCAAAAGGAAAAACAATAAATTACTTCATACTGAACCCAGAATTAAGGTGCAAAAGAATAAGCACAGCTGCATTTCATAGGTTTCTAAATAAAAAAAGCCATAAAGCCATCCACTGCCAAAGGAGGGGATATAACAAAGAACAAAAAGCAAGCAGAAGAATATAATGTCAGAAACATAGCTATAGTGAACAAAAAACGAAAAACTTAAACTCAAGAAAATACTTACTTTTCTTAGTAATGAACTAAATTTAAGAGTCCCAAAATGTTAAATGCACGTTATGAACAATCAATTGCATATCCAGTACAGCAAGCAAATTGACAAAATTTACTTCACACCAGCACAAAATGGATTACCTATAGGCCCCACTTTGTGTTCCTGGCAAAAATCAATCAGATCCTTCATGCTGTTTACAACCTCAGATATCTGTCACAAATTTGAGTGAGCATTTGGCAAGATTAAAAGTGCTTCACATAAATCTATTTCAATGAAATCCATATCATAGCAGCTCAAACCTAACCTGCAAACACTTGACATATCTTTTGGAAAAACCAGCTCTCCCTTTCCCTTTAACTCTTCCTTTCCCTCCTTGTATACCCAGCTAAGAGACTTATACACTTGTCTTCTTTAGTTTCTATTGTACCCATAGACCAAGAAATTATCTAACTGAAAAATGGTAGCACTACACAAATGAAAACGAAAATTGACAAGTCTTTCATCAGATTTTGATTATAATTCCTCCTTCAAGCTACTAACATTCAGTACAAGATGTAACTAATACACTGAAGTACCTATCACAGCAATAAGAACCAACTTCAAAACTTAAATTTTTATTCTTTTCCCTTGCAGTTGTTACCCAAAAAAAAAAAAAATCCCTTTCCTCTAAACAGTTACCTTTCCTCAAAGAGAAATCTTCATATAAAAACAACAGGAACACACATCCTAGAGTTCAATACCAAATTAGGAAATAAAGTGATTGATTGAATTTGAAAACAAGAGCAAAATAAAATTTCAATTTTCATAGAGCAGAATAAAATTTCAATTTTCATAGCTAATATTGCAGTTTCCGACAGATTCCATTCAAAGAAACACAAATATAACTAGAGAATCGAAGTCATATACTTACAGAGAAGAGCTTGAGCAGAGGACAAAGAAGAGACAAGAAACTAGTTGAATTGGTTGTAGGTGGTAGAGCTTCGGAGTTGGAATTGGAATCCAAGTCAGTAGTAGACCTGCTTTGAAACCTGTTTGCGATAGAAACACAATTTCCTCAAGAAATGGAAAAATTGAGGGAGAGCGGTGAGAATTTCAGAGTGGAATATGGAGCAGAAGGGAGGCGAAGAACGAAGAGAGCAGAACATGAAGGAAATGAGAGAGGCTTTCTGTGTTTCTGGCTTTCAGTGAAAGCTTGGATCTGTGACTTTCAAGGAAAGGTGAGGAAAGAGGTTTCCGTTCAAATGGCTTTCTCAGTTTCCTCTTTACCAAACACCTGTTTCCGCTGCTTTTACAGCTTTTTTTCTCAGAACGCTGCTTTCCTAGTTGGGAAAGTCCTCCCAAATGAACCCTAAACGTTATTCTTGTGTGTATGTTGTGCTGATGGGCGTTTAGACTATTCATTTTTCATATCTATATAATAATATAAAAGCTAAACTCAAAAAGCCTCACAATAGAGTGACATATCAGCATTTATTGATGTGTTAATCATATAAAATTTCAAATTTTTTTTCTCTCCAAATTTTTATGTTTTTCTCATCTTTAATTCTCTACACATCTCACTTAATTACTTTCACTAAAATGTTCATACGTTGCTGAAATATATTAAATCTTTTCATCTTTTTTCTTGATAACTAATTTTAGTATTTATTATCAGTAATTTCATATGTTACTTGGAAGGCTGTTTCATGAAATAAGAAGGTACAAATATTTAACAGATCAACAAGAAATTGTCATTCTCATTCCTAAAAACAAATATGATACCGAGTTATTAAAAGAAAGTCTTCCCATGAGCTTGCTGCCACTTAAAATTCAAAAATTGTAGATCTTACGCTTTGTTGATTGTCCCATTTTTTGTTTGGAATGGAAAACCACATGGAAATGCTCAAATAACAAATCAATTACAATTTTTTTTTGTTACAAGTTTTCAGTTAAATCAAATGAGAGTGAATGCAGGTGGAAAAGAAGAGACACTTTGAAGGTGAGGTAACGAATACGATGAAGGGGAAGAGCTTCAACAGCAAGGAAATGAAGGCAACGGTTAGAGAAGTTCAATTCAAAACAAGGCGACAGTAGTAGGCTTCGAATTCAAAGTTTTTAACCTCATCTTAGTTGTTTTTCTATCCGATACTGAATTCCATCTTATAAGCAGGAAACCTATTCATATGTCACTATAATTTATTCATTTAAAATTTAATACATGAAATGCAAAATTAGTTTGTAGACCATTAAACTTTGCACTTGCATGGTTATTAAAATTATCAATTTTTAATTTTTTCGGTTAACTTTCTGAACTTTATAATTAAAATATTACACTACCATGAGTGGAGTAAAAAATTACTGTAATTAAGCTTCACCATGAGCTATGCCAAAATTTTAATTGTGAGATATGACACATGGAAAATTGTATCGTTGTTTCACATAGTTTTGACACATTTCAATTTGTAAGTAGTAAATACAAAAGCCATGCCTAATGACATCTCAAAACACTATTGAACTGTATGTATAATTTATCATATAATGAAGCAAAAATGCAACTATATATACAAGTTTGAACATAAAATTTTTATAATAGTATTTTCAAAATTAATTTTAAGAAATAATTTATAGTCCGTGCATCACGTGGGTATTGGTCTAGTTCTTACAATAAGATTTATCCAATAATTTGGTTAGCATCATGTCGAATTCAGCTTCACATATCTATCATTTTTATTAAATTTATACAATATATGACTATTTTTATTTACATAATCTCTTCTACTTTGGTCTTGAACTACACTAATCTACGACCGTTGGATGTCACATTAACAATTGGATTGACGTGGCAATAAACCATTGATTCGTTATCAGATCGATATAGTACCATAGTAGATTTTTTTTTTTAATATATAAACATAAAAATAAATTGGGAGGGCTACTAAAAAGTGTTTACCATACCTTCAAGTATGAAACCATTAATTAATCATGTTCTCACCTGAAAAAAAAAAAAAAGTTATTCATCAATTAGATGGACTGGGCAGCAGTACTATAAATAGAATCGAGCCTAAAGAAGTACAATATAGAAAGTGTATAGTCTCTTGAGCAGTAGAAAAGATGGAGATGATTCTGTATGTAGGAATTCTATTAGCAATTCTTTCAATTCTTCTTCTTCTTCACTCATGGTGCTCCAACAGAAACTCAGTCCTTATCAACTGGCCTGTGGTTGGTATAATTCCTTCGCTTCTGTACAACATATCCCGAATCCATGATTTCATGACTGATCTTCTTCGTAAAAGTGGAGGAACATTTCACTTCAAAGGTCCTTGGTTTAGTGGCATCGATTTTCTTACAACCTCCGATCCAATCAATCTTAACTACTTTCTTAACACAAACTTCTTCAATTACCACAAAGGCGACCACTTCAGGGATATGTTAGAACCTTTAGGTGATGGAATTCTCGCTGCTGATTCTGATGATTGGAGAAATCAAAGGCGGATTGTTCAGTCTTTGTTTCACGACAAGAGGTTCAAGTCCGCCGTTGAACAAATTCTCAATCAAAAGATATCAAATGGCCTTTTCTCAGTTCTTGAAAATGCTTCCAAATTTGGAGATGTGGTTGATTTACAAGACATAATGCGGAGATTAACATTTGACAATATATGTGTTCTTCTTTTAGGATTCGATCCGAACTGCCTTTCTCTTGATTTTCCGCAGGTTGCAATTGAGACAGCTTTTCATGATGCAGAGGAGGCTTTGCTTTATCGTCATTTGGTTCCTTCTCCCATTTGGAAATTGCAGAGATTTCTTCAGATTGGGAAAGAGAAAACTTTCAGGAAAGCTTGGAAAATTGTTCATCAATTTGTGGTTCAGCGAATCACAAAAGAGCGACAGAAATCACTCAGTTCGCAAAACCAGTCGGAAACAGATAGTGATGATTTCAGTGTACTAACATACTTCTTGACTAGTTCTGCAGATGAAGAAAATGGCATCCAAATTAAATCCGACAAATTTCTCATAGACTTGGCGTTTAATCTGCTGGCAGCTGGCAGAGACACGATAGCTGCTGCTCTTGTTTGGTTTTTCTGGCTGGTCGGAACGCACCCTTCTGTAGAGCAAAATATTTTAGAAGAAATGGAAGCACATTTACCAAGGGAGAAAAACGGTGGGAAATCAACAACTTTCAGTTTTGAAGAACTAAACAAATTAATTTATCTTCACGCAGTAATATGTGAGGTATTAAGGCTGTATCCAAGTCTTCCTTTCAATCACATCGTTTCAGTCGACAAGGATACTCTTCCCAGCGGTCACCAAATTCCAAAAAAGCAGATGATTTTGTATTCGTTATACTCAACTGGAAGAATGGAGGAAATTTGGGGTAAAGATTGCCTTGAATTTAAGCCGGAAAGATGGATATCAAAGAAAGGAGAAATAGTTCATGTTCCGTCAAACAAGTTTATAGCATTTAATACAGGACCAAGGAGCTGTTTAGGGAAGAATTTGACATTTATACAAATGAAAGCAATTGCAGCAGCTATTATTTGGAATTATAGAGTTAAAGTGGTTCAAAATTATCCAGCTCAACCAGCTTCTTCTGTTGTGCTTTACATGAGAAATGGTTTGAAAATTAGAGTTTCTAAAAGATTTATGTCTTGAGAAGCAAAAATTCAATTTTCGTCCCCAAACACACCTCTTTTTTTTTTTTTTTGGTCTTTTTCCCTTATGGTTTGTTTGCTGTTGTGTAATGATATAGGATTGTGTGTTTTACGTCGACAGGCATGTTATAGGATTGTATGCGGAAGCCTTTACTCTGCGTTACTAGCTAACCTTCAATGAAAGGCTATATTTTACTTGCTCTTTTTATTGGAAATAATCTGGTTTCAAACCAAAATATGGAAAATTTTACAATATTCTGAAGATACTATTTCTTGATTAATAGGGTATGGGGGTGCATATTTTGACATTTATTATTACACACTCATCCTCTTCCATTTCTATATTAATAATTATAATGATATACAAAATAAATTTACCATTTTTTTATCTTGATCTACATACCGTGAAAATTGAAATGGAAATGGAAATGAAAGCGGAAATGGACACCCAAAAATGTCATTTCTAAAAAATATAAAAAACGGAAACTGCGGGAAAATGTGTAAATAACAAAAATATAGAGT
This sequence comes from Euphorbia tirucalli, assembly GCA_039660915.1. Taxonomy (NCBI): domain Eukaryota; kingdom Viridiplantae; phylum Streptophyta; class Magnoliopsida; order Malpighiales; family Euphorbiaceae; genus Euphorbia; species Euphorbia tirucalli. Next base: position 12,226,462 of record CM077638.1, read on the forward strand.
ATAATATAAATATTAAACTATAAAAATATATATTTATATAATTATATTTTTATAGAAAATAGAAAAATGATATGCAATTAAATAAATAAATAAATAAATAAATAAATTATTTTTTAGTTGTAAAACCACTACAACATTTTAAATAGGAATTATTAATTAGTTGGAATAAAAATTTAATAAGATAAGAAGTTTGAAGTATTATTAATTAAGAGTTTTGAATTGAAGAAGTGTTAAAAGGATTGTGGTATGAATTGGGGGCAAATTTTACGGATACAGTTCTCTTAATCACAGGAATGGATTTTCAACTTGTGTTTCATAAATTTTGGATGATATGTAGTTAATATTATTTATTTTTTTTTTTTTTCACTTAAAGTCATGCATGAAACGCATGAAACAAATAAAAACTAAAAAAATATTAAAAAAAAATCTGTAATGAGTACAAGAAAAATTATATGCATCTAAAGAATAATAAAGGAATAATAATAAAAAAAAGAAAAAAAAGAGATAACCAGTGTTTCAAAAGGAAACAATCTTAATAATAGATATTTCTCATTACTGTACTTACGTATTTATAGATTTTTATATTGGGTTAAAGAGCAAAATAATGTAGAGTGCTAAAATATATATAAAAATGGGGTGAGTTGAAAACTAAAGACAAAAGTAATGTGGGAGGAAAAGATGAGAAAATGGTAATTGTAAAGGCGTTACACCGTACAACGCCTTTAGAAAAAAAATTTCCCGAACCGCCTGCCACTTTGGCAGGCTTTGCAGAGCTAAAGGCGCTGGTCCCACCAGCGCCTTCAGAAGCTTTTAATTTTTACTCTAAAGGCGCTTGTGGGACCAACGCCTTTAGAGTACCTTTTTAGAGGGAATAAATTCCCTCTGAAAAGGTGATGTGTAGCTGATGGATGGATGGACGGACGGACGGCTTTTTACTGCAATTACTATTTGGCCAATTTAGTTGTTGAAGGAAATTAAGACCAATTCTCTGCATTTCAATTTCCCTTCTTCTTCTTCAACATTTCTTCTCTTCTTCTTCTTCAACATTTCTTCTCTTCTTCTTCACCTTAACTTTTAATTTTTTTTTTAAACCATTTTTCACCACTTCGTACAACAGGGACCACATCAAATTAAAAGAGGTTAGTTTCTTTTTAATCCAAAAATTATGTTATGTTATGTTTTTATTTTTCTAGAGAATTTAGGAGATGTGATTATAGATTTAAATTTAGTTACGGAAACTTAATTTTTTAATTATGTTTTATGCAAAGGTTTATTAAAAAAAAGAAAATATAATGCATTTAAAAAAACTATTTTTGCATGATCGTTAAGTATTTTTTAATTCGGAGATATAATATGTTATATGCTATGTGTAAATGTATGAATTTGGTGTATAATCAAAGCTTGAAAGAAAATATATTTAGATGTCACGTGCACAAATCTTTTTTGAAAATTTTCATATCATGTAGAGGTAGGGGTGAGCACTATTTGTAAAACCGAATACCAATACCGAACCAAAGCGAAAAAAAATTTGGTTCGGTTACTAAATATTTTTTGGTTTGGTTGGTAACAATTTTATATATATTTTGGTATTCGGTTCGGTTCGGTTTTTCCGTAAAAAATTTCGGTTTGACCGAAACCGAACCGAATTATGTATATATATATTAGGTTTGTAATATTCTAATTAACGTAATTGAATTTTATATTTCATCAAAAAATATAAAATGACTAAATAGCAATTAATTACAAAAATAATATATAATTGTTCAATTAATTGGCCTAAAAATCATTTAAAATATTTTTTTTTATTTATTTTCGGTAAAAATACCAAATTTCGGTAATAACCAAACCGAAACGAAAAATTTCGGCTCGGTTCGGTTTTTGTCCTTGTTTGGTTTGGTTCGGGTCTAATTATTACTGATAATTCGGTTCGGTTACCGAACCGACCGATGCTCACCGTTATGTAGAGGTGGGTAGATATTGGCTTTTTATCAATTTTTACCAAGTTTGTCTATCAAAATTTTTTATGGATGCTTAATTTTATAAATCTGATATAGGTAGATATATAAATATGGAGCTACCTGATAGACGTTACCAAGTAATCCAACCGGGACCATTTAATGACGAATTATTAAAGGCACAATTGGTTCACCGTTCTCAACTTGTATGGACTAATGAGGTATTCATTTTTTATGAAACAATTGAAAAATTCTGCACATACTAGTTTTTGCATTAAGGAAATTAACATTAATTTTTCATGTTTACGTATTAGGATGATAATATTTCGCTTGAAGTGAAGCGTGCTGTTAATCAACCCATGTATGAAAACATTGATGAAAGGCTAATACCATACCTTAAGTTCACAGGTTTCTATGGTATTATATCAATAGGCAACATTCAAGTGGACCACCATTTAATTACAGCCTTAGTGGAAAGATGGCGTCCTGAAACACACACGTTTCATCTAAAATGTGGGGAAGCCACAATTACTTTGCAAGATGTGCAAGTGCTAACTGGATTGCCCATTAACGGCAACGCAGTGACATGTGGACATGTACAACAAGATTGGGAAGGGTATTGTGAAAGATTACTAGGATGTAGACCACCAAGGAGTTATTTAAAGGGTAACAAATTGAAGATGACATGGTTGACACAAACATTTAATACACTACCAGAGCATGCAGATGATCACATTATTCAATGTTATGCTCGTGCCCTAATATTACGTATACTTGGGGGAAACATCTTTGTTGCAAAGAACAATAACCTCGTTCATATGATGTTTTTGCCTTTACTAGAGGACTTGTCTAGAGTAAAAAATTATGCGTGGGAAGCTGCATGTTTGGCATGGCTATATCGAGAGTTATGTAAAGCAACAAATCCAGAAACAACTCAAATTGCTGGGTGCACACCTTTAGTGCAAATGTGGGCTTATGAAAGGATCAAATGCATTGCTCCAATTCCTAGACCACTGACTGTTTTACATGCTGACAAGCCATATGGACAAAGGTAATTTGGTTAACATAAGAAATGAATTATTTTTTGTGTGTTATATTATTAATATGAAAACCTTAGTTTAAAAATATCTTAGAAAATAAATTATTATCATATGTAGTTAAAATTGCTTCACCTTATTAGCAATGTATTTATCCTACTATTTTGTAGATTTATGAGGAGAGAGGATTTTATTTTATCGTTAGTATTGTCATTTGTAATAGGTGGAGAAGTAGTTTAACACCCGGAAATGCACCTTTACACCATGTTCGGACAATTCTCATTCAATTAGATAGACAACAATTGGATGAGGTATTCTTGCATTTCTATCATCATGTGGTTTATGAATTATACACTTTAGCCTTTTCTTTTAACTACTCCATTTCTATAAAACATATGTAGATGATATGGCAGCCATTCAAGGATGTTTTGGGTGAATTACCTCATTATTGTGTTGTTGGTAACAATATATGGACATCGGTAGTGCCATTAATATGTTTTCATATTGTTGAATGGCACCAACCTGATCGATGTTTGAGACAATTTGGCATGAAACAACCAATCCCTCTACCACTATTTCAAGACCTTGAATTACACAAGGTAGACTTGAGGGGTCGTTTAGAATATCGTGGTCAGATGAACATAGAGGCTACATTGAAAATTGGGATGACCGACATAATAGGGCCATTAATTATGATGAACAGGATCAACCCCTTGGCGTCCAATCACAATATATGCAGTGGTATATACCACGTACTAGAATATTGATTACACCTTATGGAGCACAAAATGATGCCGCGGTAAGTTACTCCCTTAAATGATTAATAATGCATAATATATTTCAAATTATGGTATGGTATGTCCGTTTATACAACAATTTTGTTTTTACTCTATCGCATTTATACATTTTCTCATGATCATAGTTTAAATAGATATAATAGATTTGAGTAATCAAACGTTTTACAATTAAGTCATGTAGAAATACAAATAAGTCAATTAATTAGTTCTGCATTATTTTGCACCTTATTTGATTATAATTATATATGTTCATTTACCTATACTTAGTATAATTAATTTTAGTATATCTTGTTATAATTATAATTCTTTCTCTTATTTCGTATTAATGCAGGGCATTATTGCACAACATATGTATCACATGCAAGATGATCAATATGAGCCAGCCGTAATGAGACAAATATGCAAGAACTATTGCTGGAGCCATGAATCAGGAATATCTTTTACATCAGAATCATCCACTTCAACCAGTTGTTCCGGCTGTATCTATACCTCAATCTAATGATACAAGCCTTCATAGTGGTAGGAATAAAAGGTCGTGGATTGAGCGTCGAACAGCCGTTGAGAATCCTACTATTCCTGAAAACATTGAGCAAGTGCCGCTACCGATGTTTTTTCATGACTATGGTCCGATTCCTCCGCCAATTCTTATGTCACTACCTCCGGTAGTTGCCTCTCAGTTTCAAAGTCCAGAGTATGCTAGCCATTCTGGACCTCAATTTGACAATACAGGTACTTCACATGGTTATCAACCTCAATGTGATGAAGCACATTATCATACACCATCAAGTCATACCATACCAGCTTTCAATTCATATCATAGCAACACAACTGGTGGAGCCTCAATGCGTTCATATGCGTAGAGCAGCATGTCTAATTATGGTCAATGTGAAGCGGGTCCTTCAAGTTATGCTCCAAGTCAAAGAAATGCCAGCTCGTCCAACAATGGTATGGAGTTTTATCAGGAGTTGTTGCGTGACCCCGAATTCACAACATATATGCATGTTGAAGATGGCATGGAGGTACAAAATTCATGTGTAGTTAGTCAAGGCATGTCTTCTGTAGAGGTTCCCACAAATGAGGTTCACGAAACTATAGAAAATGAACAGCAACCACCACAAAGACATTATCCACTCCGAGAAAGGCGGGGAAGATTGTGTTTCACTGGGGGAAGAATACATTATAAATAATAACTTGATTTTTTTTATGTGGAGTCCTAGTTATTTGTTGTTACTATAATTTTCTAGACATTTGAAGTGGATATATATTAAGGTTAATATATTTGTCACTGTTAGTTGTTATGATTATGGATGTCTTATATTTGCTAGACAAGAAATTGATAATTCACAGTAGATGTTATATAAACTTGTACTTTTTTTGTATGAATCTGATGTAGTTGTTGACTATATTTAGGGTCGGTTAATATAATATATGTAAATTAATTATTTGTTCTATACTTCTAAATATGTGTGTCCAATTTCAAAGGATAAGCCATGTTGTTGTGACTTACAAAAAATTGTGAATATGGGCATAATTTGGTCGTTATACGAAAAATTTCATTATTTTTGGTTCAAAACCTTTGTGTCGCAAGCGTGAAAATTTTGTCGCGCTGGCGAAATAAGGCCAAAATGGCCTTGTGGCGTATGGTCGCCAGCGCGCAGTTCCTGTCGCGCTAACGACGCAGGCCATTTTGGCCTTGTTACGTACGGTCGCGAGCGCGACAAGGAGCATTTAAGCATCGCCAGCGCGTCGCGCTGGCGACGCTTGCCTTTGTGGCCAAATGGCCACGATCGCGAGCGCGACAAAATTTGTCGCGCTCGCGAAACGCCCTACGGAGGCGTCGCCAGCGCGACAAATTTTGTCGCGCTCGCGGAACAAGGCCATTTGGCCTTGTTCCGTACGGTCGCGAGCGCGACACACATGTCGTGCTCGCGACACAGCTGGAATTTTGAAAAAAATAGCCGTTGGGTTGGGTGACCCAACGGCCATAAACCCCAACCCAACGGTCTAAATGCCAAATTTTCCCCTATTTAAGCACTTTCTGCACTCATTTTGCCTATTTACTTTCATTTATACATATTCTAACAACTTCTACTCATAATTTCACTCATCTTCTTCATCATTCATCTTCTTTTTATTTTCTTCTTATTCTTCTTCTTCACTTTGTTTCCATTTTCACTACATTAACTATTCTTTTCTCGAATATATTGGAATCCTTCAAAATCCACCATGGTTAGAACAAAGAGGGCTTCAACCAAAGGAAAAAATAAAGGAACTACATCAACATCACAAGGTAATGTTAATCTTGCTTATGAAAATGATTGCCCTTTTCCACTGTATACAAATGAAGAAGTGAATCGATGGAAAAATCTTAAAAATGCGGATTTTGTTGGTATGTTACACATTGATTTTCAAATGTTGCAAGAATTTGGTTTTCTTGAATCATTTAATGATTATATTCAATTATTGGAATGGGATAAATTTGTACATATGTCATTACCGGTTAGGAAGATTTGGGCCAGGGAATTTTTTGTTACTTTACATTATGTCGATTCTAGGAAGACTAGATTTAAATTTAGGCATGAAGGTATAGAATTTGAATTTGGATATGAAGAGATGCATAATTGGTTTGGCTTTCCTTTAGATGGTATACATTATGATGCTACCACATATAAAAGGAATGAATTTTGGAGGCGAATTTCTGGTCAGGATAAATTTCATCCAAAGAACTCTAGCAATAGGCTTATAAGGGATAATTGCTTGTTGCTTTTTCACAAATTTCTTTGCCAAGCTTTGTTTGGACGAGTTGAAAACAACATAGTCCAAACAAAGGATTTGTTTGTTCTTTCTTTGTTACAGGAACGAAGGACCCCATGCTCTACAAGTCTTATTTTTGATGGGTTGGAAAAAATCTGTAAAACGAAGAAGAAGATGAGGTACACGTTTGGAATGGGTCATATAGTGACCGGCATCATCTTGGGTTGTTTGGGATCTTTGGATGACTTCCAACCTGATGAAGACGATAACGTTCAAATGTTAAATCTTAATTACCTTAAAAATGCTAATCTCATTAAGCGACGAGGTCGAACTTCATGGGTTTCTTATAAGGACCGCGTTGCTAGGATATCGAAAGGGAAGGGAGTGGATGACGTAGAAGAATCGGACAGCCACAGCCCCTCTGATGATGAAAGTGAGGATGTACCTTCCAATGTTGGTGAGGAAGAAAATGTTGCAGGTTGGAGGCAAGTTCTTACCCGGATAGACACCATGGAGGCAAATCAGCAACAATTAAGTAAAAAAGTTGATAGTATGGCCAAAGCTTTGAAAGTAATCAAGAAGAGCACCAAAAGTTTGGGACGAAAGTTAATGTCCTTTTTCCATAAAAGCAACATACAATTCACTCCTTCTCCACCCGACTCTCCGAGCGGTTCCTTGTAAGTCCGTTCACAACGAATTGTCGACTATTCAAGGGGACAATAAAGCACCCATATAGCGTAATTTAAGGATTGAGAAATTCTTACTCTAATGTTTGTGTTTTTTTTTCTCTTGTTAAGTTGATACAACTTCATTTTGTGAAGATTTCATTATTAATAGACTAATTTTTATATGTTGTCACCTAAGTAATTATTTCTATGCTATGTCATTTATATGCTATGTCATTTTAACTTACATCATCACTGATTAATTAAGTCGAGTTTCCCTACAGCAATGCATACATCAATTTCCAATAACAAATTAAGAAAAGTTCAACAATATTACATTGAGAATATCATTACATGCGAATTTGATGCAAATATGGATCTAACAACAACGAGGCAGATATTTTTGAAAGTCATCATCCTTTGCATCCCTTGGATTATCATTTCTCATCAGTAAAATGTCATTTAGAACCATACCATCCAAAAAAGTAGACATATTTATCGAGCTTCAGAACCGAACTCATACCATAGTCACTGATTCCTGAAATAAGCTATGAAACAAAAATTGTCACTATGAATTAACATTAACTTGACTTACAACACAATAAAAATATTTTTTAAGTATGCCATACATATATAAAATTATAGCGATACATTCAATATGAAAGTAAAAAACTATTTTAGGGTTATAAAGTAAATAATATTCCAATAAAATATATTTTCTTTTCACAGAACAACGAGGCAAAAATGATATAGTTAAGTTCAATATAACACTTACCAAAGACATAACTTCTTCTCCTTATGTCCTCCTAGATGACTCTCCTTGATTCTTACCACATGTTCTCATGTTATGCCCAGACTTTTTACATATGCTACACACAGACTTATTGGTTGGCTCTCTTATATCCATTTCATTCCGTATCCGTGTACTCTTTGGACGCCCTTTTTTCCTTTTAGCTTCAGGGTTAACAATAACAGTTGGTCCATGACATTGTGGCCAATACTCTTGGTGTGCCAATGGTTGAAAAGATGTCTTATAACTTGCTAAAGTTACATCCAACTTGAAACTATCATCAACATATAGCCAAAAGTCTATGTGAATACTTTTGCAAGCTGCTACAGCATGAGAACATGGCATTTTAAACCCTTGAAACTTGCCACATCACATTCTTTTGTAAATAAATTAACAATTTGGGTGTTATTACCTTTTCCCTTGGTTGGCTCATAAGCAGTAAGTACGTGGAACAAGCCCATTCTGCTATCAAACTTTGTCACCCTGTGACCATTTGCCTTAGCTGCAATTTTTCTCATCTCTTTAACGCAGTAGGGTGAGAACTTTTGTCCCTTCTCCAGTAACCTTTCATATAGGACTCTTCTTTGCTCAAAATAATGCACCAGTCTTGCAAATGTATGTTCCACAATACTGGTGACAGGCATTGAACGAACACCCATCAAAACCTTGTTCACACATTCTGCGATATTTGTAGTATCATTCCCAAATCTTCTTCCTCCATCTTTAGCCATGGTCCACCGCTCAAGTGGTTGTCTAGTGGCCCATTCAAACGATGCTTTATCTAAGTTGTATATTGCTTCCATTTTCTTCATAAATTTCCGTAGCTGATACTCACATCCTACATACGATAACATATTCCAATAAGTAATAAATACATCATTAATGTCAATCTTAAGTACTGAAATTCAAAACTATATTCATACCAGCATCATAAAGGAGATCTTTTATTTCGGTATTATGGTGAGCCTTGTTGTAGTTGCTCACAAAATGTCGCAAACAGTAACGATGATACGCCAGTGGTTCTTTCCAACCCAATCTATCATTGTTCATTGCAGATATTATACCACCATGTCGATCTGATATCACACAAATACCTTCCTTCCGAGTGACAAATTGACGGATGCATTGCATAAACCAACTCCAACTTGATCCATTCTCACTCTCAACAATGGCAAATGCAACTGGATAAATTTTATTATTCCCATCAAGACTCGATGCAATCAAAAGTGTGTGATGGTACTTGCCATACAAGAATGTTCCATCAATAAGCAAAGTTGGTTGACAATGTTCAAAACCATCAATCACAGGCTTGAAGGACCAAAATACCCTTTTGAACATCTTGTAATTAGGATGCATTGTATTTTCAACAACAAGTAAAGTAGTACTGCCTGGATTGTAGACTTCCATAGCATTTAAGAATGATGGCAATTTTTGATATGATTCCTCCCATTTGCCAAAGATTTTCTCCAATGCTTTTTTTTGGCATAAAGGGCCTTCTTGTAAGATATTTCAAAGTGGAATTGGTCCCTAATTGCCCCTATGATGCAATCAACTTTCAATCTTGGATCTTTACCCACCATTTCCAATATACAACCGCACACCATTTTGCTATCTAGCTGCCTATGGTCTTGAGATAATAGAGGAGCAACACAAGTATGGGGCCCAACATATTTGGTAATCATCCAATAAGGTTGATTATTTTTCTTAACTGCCCTCAACCTCCAAAAACAGGGAACATTTTCATCATTTCTTTCTTTTCCTTTAATGCATTTTACCACCCAATAAGTTCGTTGTGATTCGACAACAAAATATGACACATTTTTTTTAATGGAATATCTTTTAACTGCAGATTGAACATCATCCTTGGAGGCAAAAATCATACCTATCTCAAATTCTGATAAGCCATCCCATGATTTAGTAACATTGTTTCCTAAATTTATGTCATCCTCTGCTTCCTCACAGTTTATCATTGCGTAATGAGGCGAAGCAAAAACAAACTGTGATAGTGGATTACTGACTTCAATAACAGGACTATGTATATTCAAATCAAATAACTCCCTTCTAACATCATTTCCACCAACATCAATAATTTCATCACCCTCTCCACCACCACCACCACCATTATTGTCGTCGTCGTCATTGTCAGCATCATCATCGTCGTCATCATCATCATCATCATCGTCATCATCATCATCATCATCATCATTCATTTGGGTAGGAGAGTTATAACCTCTAACATAGCAATCTTCACCACCACCAATATCATCATCTTCATCAGAATGTGGAAGTGCAACATGTGAAGGCTCTTCATGAAATATTTGATCATTGTGTGACCTCCCATCATGACATCCAGGTCTAGTAGGAAATGAAGGCTCAACACGAAATAAGTTTCCAATATCATTATTGTATTGACTGCCAATGTTATGCTGTGAAGGCTCAACATCATATGTATATTGGCTATCAAGCCTCGTCATTGGTTCAAATTGACTACGAATATTCTGTAATGAAGGCTCAGCACACATATTGGGGTACAATGCAGTTGGGGTATAACGTTGTACCTGACTAAACCCACCATAATCAACAAAATGCATACCTTGAAATGAATGACTAGGAGTATCATTTCCATATTCAGGGGTAGGATTGTTTTGAAAATGGATGGGAGGTTCAATTCGTATCGTCTTAAACTCCACAAAAAGTTCCGCATGTTTGTAACTTTCATCACAATTTAGATTACCAAATATAACATCCATATCATCATCATCTGTAATCATCAAGCATGACCAATATGCAGATCGTTGACCTCCGGTTGGATTCTTGTAAATTATTCGACTAACCCTCTCATTATTTTCTAACCCAATAGTAGATGATATTTTATCAATCAATTCACTGTATGTTGGTCTTCCTCTAAACTTTATTCTCTTTGACATTGCAGATGCATTAGAAAAATCATACTCATAACTAGCAATACTAGATCTAATTTGACCTCCCCAATGAATTATGAAAGAACTATGTGCAGACATTATTGTACCTATATATGTCATAAGAAAAATTATTATTCAATTTACATGCAAAACATGGTCATATTTGTGAATTGCACATTTCCTAATGTTTAGCAATTAGTTTTCTACTAATTTGTTGCCAAGTTTTCCATAAAATAAACATATAATCAAATTCCTTCATAAATAATGCAATTAAACTAATTTTAATTTGCAACAATCACTAATATATTCATATAAATAATTCATAAGTGTAATTCAATTAAAAAAAATTATTTGCTTGTCTTTGTATTTGAAGTATACATGTCGTTTAATTGAGCTAATTATCAACTTAAATAACCTAAAAAAAAAAATCCAACGTAAAACAACATATGTTATCTAGACATATTCATATCACAAAAAGTCTATATTGGAACATTATAGATGATATGAAAATTTTCAAAAAAGATTTGTGCATGGCTTGGGTTCGGTTTCGATCAAACCGAAATTTTTTATATACATAATTCGGCCAAACAAGGACAAAAACCGAACCGAGCCGAAATTTTTCGGTTCGGTTATTACCGAAATTTGGTATTTTTACCGAAAATAAATAAAAAAATATTTTAAATGATTTTTAGGGCAATTAATTGAACCATTATATATTATTTTTGTAATTAATTGCTATTTAGTCAGTTTATATTTTTTGATGAAATATAAAATTCAAATTATGTTAATTAGAATATTACAAACCTAATATATATATATATATATATATATATATACATACATACATAATTCGGTTCGGTTTCGGTCAAACCGAAATTTTTTACAGAAAAACCTAATCGAACCGAATGCCAAAATATATATAAAATTGTTACCAAACCAAACCAAAAAATATTTAGTAACCGAACCAAATTTTTTTTCGCTTTGGTTCGGTATTGGTATTCGGTTTTACAAATAGTGCTCACCCCTACCTCTACATGATATGAAAATTTTCAAAAAAGATTTATGCACGTGACATCTAAATATATTTTCTTTCAAGCTTTGATTATACACCAAAATTCATACATTTACACATAACATATAACATATTATATCTCCGAATTAAAAAATACTTAACGATCATGCAAAAATAGTTTTTTTAAATGCATTATATTTTCTTTTTTTTAATAAACCTTTGCATAAAACATAATTAAAAAATTAAGTTTCCATAACTAAATTTAAATTTATAATCACATATCCTAAATTCTCTAGAAAAATAAAAACATAACATAACATAATTTTTGGATTAAAAAGAAACTAACCTCTTTTAATTTGATGTGGTCCCTGTTGTACGAAGTGGTGAAAAATGGTTTAAAAAAAAAAATTAAAAGTTAAGGTGAAGAAGAAGAGAAGAAATGTTGAAGAAGAAGAAGAGAAGAAATGTTGAAGAAGAAGAAGGGAAATTGAAATTCAGAGAATTGGTCTTAATTTCCTTCAACAACTAAATTGGCCAAATAGTTATTGCAGTAAAAAGACTCTATTTACTGCCGTCCGTCCGTCCATCCATCCATCAGCTACACATCACATTTTCAGAGGGAATTTATTCCCTCTGAAAAGGTACTCTAAAGGCGCTGGTCCCACCAGCGCCTTTAGACTAAAAATTAAAAGCTTCTGAAGGCGCTGGTGGGACCAGCGCCTTTAGCTCTGAAAAGCCTGCCAATGTGGCAGGCGGTCCAGGAAATTTTTTATCTAAAGGCGCTGTACGGTGTAACGCCTTTACAATTACCATTTTCTCATCTTTTCCTCTCACATTACTTTTGTCTTTAGTTTGCAGCTCACCCCATTTTTGTATATATTTTAGCACTCTGCATTATTTTGCTCTTTTTTCCTTTTATATTGTATTGTTTGTGGCCGATATTGGTAATCAGACTTAATTTCATTTATGGTATACCAACTATCTCCCTAATTATAATTTGGTATACCAACTACCATTTTGTATACTGTAGTACCCCAACTTGTAGGTGACATTTGATTGTGGTATTCGTGACTTGTTACAGTAAGTTAATCTTGACACGTCATCATTTAACCATTTTTCAACATAAATTATATAATTTCCTTTTTTTTTTTCCCTCTTATCCTTTATGGGCAACATCACCTATTCTCCTCTCTCATCTCCCTCCACCGCCGGACCTCATCCCTGCCACCTAACCTTATCGCTGTCGCCGTCATCAATTCCTTTCGCTACCCTGAACGATTTTTTCCATGAAATCCTAGTCACCGCCTCTTCAAAATTCATACTCTCTCCCTCCTAAAATAGGAAAGGAAATCCATTATACCTATTACTCAATTTAAGCTTTTTTTCATAAGCTAATCCTTTTTATCATATAAAGGAAAGGTGCTCCCTAAGGTTAAGTTCTTTATGTGGGTTTTAGTGCATGAACGATTGCCTACTCGTCTTTTCTTAGCCCATCTCAATATCTTGCCAACGGAAGAGGCTATTTGTAGCTTTTTGTTCCGATTTTGAGTCGTTGGATCATATCATCATCCATTGTGTAGATAGCTTTAAGATTTGGATGGAGTTGTTCTCTTGGTTAAATCTAAATTTTCTCATCCTTAATTCGGCAACTGATTTTTTTTGGCAATGGATTGGTTGCTTTAAAGGCCCCGTTCAAAAGAATTTTTGTTCAGTTTTATGGATGACAATTAGTTGGAGCTTGTGGAAAAGAAGAAACAGAACCATTTTTCAAAATGATTCGGATTTAGAAGATATTTTATTCAATTGTATCTATCTTTCGTGGTCCTTTGTAAAAATTAGAACTAGGAATTTTCCTTTTTCGCCTACTGATATTATTGTAAACCCTATGGATCTTCTCTTGTAATTCTTTTGACCTTTCCTCAAGGTCTTTTAATATATGTTCTTTCGGGTTTGGCTAGGTCGGGTCCTAATTGTGCCAACCTAGTTGGGATGATTAGTCTCGTCCTTGGACAAATCCGTTTTCCTTTCAAAAAAAAAGGAAAGGAGATTGCAGGCCCAGGAACAAGAAAAAAAAGCAGTATCAATTAATTGACAAATAGCCAAGAGCTAGCACAAGGAACAAAAGTTTGGGTAATTAACAAAGAATCAAGGTATGATTAGACCCTCCATCCACTTAGGAAAGTAAATAATTAGTGCAGCCATGCTCTAATTCAAGCTTAATTTCACTTCTCAATTTCATTGCCTAATCAATTTTACCCAAAACCCAAATCAGCAATTCAAGCTTAATTTTACTTCGTATTTTCATTAAAAATAATTTTATCAAATACCAAATTTCATTACCCGAACAGATCTTGATCCAATTGCTGAAAAATTGAGTGGCTTAAGATCCGTGGATGTTGCGAAGTCACCGATAATGGTATGACAATCATTCTCTTCTGGATCGAAACTCAAGTCACTTGAGATCCGGTTAGAGAAGATATAGATCAAAATCAAAGATTGATGAGAAATCAAGTCGCGCATGATGGGAAGGGAAATCAAGTCACCAGTTCTCTAGTTAGCTTCACCGTCAGCGTTTTGGTCGATGAAAAGGAATCTTAGAAAAGGAATGGAAGAGGACGCCGCTGGAAAAATCAAAAAGAGAAAAGGACATCGCCGGTGTAGAAAGAGAACAGGGCACCGCCGGTGGAGAAATTGAAGGAGAATCTGTCCTAGAGACAACGAACTAGAAAGAGAAAAAGAAAAAGAAAAAGAAAAAGAAAATATTTTGTTGAGGTTAAAATGTGAAATTCGCATATGGTGGGTTCCGCATTTTACCTTTACAATGGTCAACAAGCTAAAATGGGGTGCTTACCGAGAGTTTCAGGTAAAAAACACCACAATGGGAAGTCACCTACAAATTGAGGTACTACAGTGTGCAACATAGTAGTTGGTATACCAAACTGTGATTAGAGAGATAGTTGGTATACTATAAATAAAATTAAACCTTGACAATCGTCACACTTTTAAAAGATCTGAACAAGTAGGCCAATTTTGTCTTCCAATATGTGCGGGTGTATTTAATAAGGGAAAACACATATTGAGCCTTCTGATCTTTTATCAAAACTATAATTGGCTCTCTGATCAATTTTTTAAACACATTGAGTACCTGATATTTTCATTTAAATATTACTAGCCCCAAACTCGATTTTATTTGATGTCTATATAACAAGCACTATTAAGTAACATAATCAATAATATTTTAGTACGTGACACAATTTTAGAAATTTGTCTGAATAAGAAAACAGATTTGATGGAAGTGTCCATTTTACAGTTTCAAGTGATAAAACCATATTATTTTTAAATTATTTGGAAATATTTGTTTCACAGTTCTATCACCGAACGAAGTATATTACATATACGTAAGAGATATGTCGAGTTTGGGGCTAATAAAATTGAAATGAAAAAATTATGTACTCAATATATTCAAAAAATTGATCAGACTGCTAATTGTAGTTTTGAAAAAAAGATCAGAGGGCCCAGGATATGTTTTGCCATTTAATAAAGATGAATGATTGGAAGTTTAGTTTAGGATGGGACTGATAATTAAATTGGATATGGTCCTATCCCTACGATTGTATTATTTCCACATAATAATAAACACATGTAAAACAAAAAAAAACCATACTCTATTATTTATCGATTGATTTCATGTCGGTAATCAAAAAGTGCTCTCCGTACTGCAAAATTCAAGAAAAAAATTTTGTTACATACGTTTATAATTAGGTCATATATGAATTAATTCAAGAAATATATGAATTAATTCAAGAAATATAAGTTACATATATTTGATGCAGAAATCACAGAAATTAGACAACCATTATTTTATAAAATTATTTAATCTAAAAATTTAAGCATTTTAATTATAGTTTTATGATAAGTTATCAAAGTTTAATGTTCGACTGATATTCATTATTAAGCTATTAGCAACAGAGGTACAAATAAGGCATAAGTAATGCAGTGGGTAATTACTAAAATCCGTTGATCGCGTACGATACCGGAAGTTAGCTTTTTACGGTTAGAATTTCATAAAATTCACAAAAGTAGAAATTGAAATAAATCCGAAAATATTATTAATCATCAAAAACTCACTATTACATAGCCTATTTATAAGCAAACCATTCTAAATATAATAAAACTCCTAAATAATCAAAAACTTCTAAATAATCAAAATTTCCTAATTAGATTAAATAAGAAAAAAATATTAAATAAATTAAAATACAAACAAAATAAGAATCCTTATCAATTTAGGATCCTTAGAATAAAATCTATTTCTAATCCAAATTATAAAA
Organism: Euphorbia tirucalli; assembly: GCA_039660915.1. Lineage (NCBI taxonomy): Eukaryota > Viridiplantae > Streptophyta > Magnoliopsida > Malpighiales > Euphorbiaceae > Euphorbia > Euphorbia tirucalli. The sequence continues at coordinate 12,242,721 of CM077638.1, forward strand.
TAATTGTAATTAAAATTGTTGACTTGTGTTTTGATGATTACAAGTTGACAAGTTGGTATATTAAATTCAAATATGTTGACATCTAATAAAAGGAAGTAATGTCATATAATATAAGAGCTACAAATATATTATAAGCTAAAATAATAGGACATAGTTTTCCTTATGAGATATGGTTTTACTTATAAGTTACAAAGATCTTTCTACAGCTACACACCTCCTCAGGAGCTTCAATTCCTCTCCTTATGAAGTAAAAATAATAACAATGATTTGCTTATAAGCTGAAGACAACTGTTATATTGCTTCAGGAGCTCATGTCAACTACCACATTTGCCTTATGAATCAAAAGCAACAACCATATGATTTCAGGAGATGAACACAACAACTATAATCTCTTCAGGAGAAGGATTCAACCTCCATAATCTTCTTATGGGCTACAGAAAACGGCTACTTCCCTTTGGTAGGAGCACTGTGAGCGGACGACGTTTTCGACAGAACATGGACTCTCTTGGAAAGTAGCCTCGAGATCGGGCAACCTTCCCCCGCGTGGGGTTTTTAAGATAGAAATTCGATTTTGAGAAATTAATTAATTCATAAAAGAACCGAGACCTAAGTCTTGATAAATAGTATAGGAGTCGCCACCCGGCTCAGCTCAACCGGGACATTTCAGTGTAGCTGAACCGGACGAAAGGCCACTACACTATCCAGAGATCTAGGTCCGGACAAGTCCCCTATTTCGTGTCTAATCAAAATAAACTTCGGCCAATGTTCGCAGATGGTATTTTAAATTCTAAAGTGAATTTCATTGCATTAAATTAAGCACACATCGTACACACAAATAAAAAAAAAGCAGTAAATAATTAAATTATTACAACCCGATCGAATAAAAATAAAAACTTTCAACCCCACCTTACAAACGCCTAAAATACACGATGATATAAAAATATACAACTGCCTAAAATACACGAATTAAGCTATTAATTACATCAAAATGAAAAATAAAATAAACTAAAAGCTGCAAAACAGAGGGTTAGCACAATTTATAGCACACCACAAATAGGACTCAAATTAGATAAAATGGGAAATTAGAGTTCGGGGACATGCATTTAGGGGGATAACTGGGTCGGCTCGGCTAGCCAGCCCGATTAGACCAGGAAAACATTTTGAAATGTCACTATATTTTGGTTTTGTGAAAAAATCATTTTGAAAACATTTTATTTTTCGGTTTGATTTAATTTAGCATGTGAGGTGGGTCGGTTTTCGGGAGAATCGGGTCTCCGTCGTGGCATTGTTCTAAATCCAATTACACTAGAAATTAAATCTAGGGTCGTGAATGCACACAACAAAATTCATTTTTGGTGATTTTCTGATTTTCTGAATTTTTATGAATTTTTAGGAATTTTTAGGGATTAAACTGGAAATTCTGCCTCTGGACGGAGGTTACAGTCGTGCGACTATAACTACAGTCGTGCGACTGTAATCCATTCAATTGCAGGATTTCGTCAAAATTTATTTCAAATAAAACCAAAGGGAGCGGGTAATTACAGTCATACGACTGTTCTTCACCACAAGAACAGTCGTACGACTGTTCTTGATTTTCAGAAACAATAGGTTCGAAAATTAAGTTTTAATACACAAAAACACACAAATCACCCAGAAAACACAAGAAAATGAAGGTTTGGGATATATTTACCTTTGTGGCACTGATCCACCATAGGATTGACCGCTGGAAATGCCCCAATCACCTCCAAATTGCTTCTTTTTGCCTTTGAGTTAAGGTTGGAAAAGTTGTCCAAAATGTCCTAAAATGTCACGGATTCTGATTAATTTAAGGTCTGAAATTGATTGGGTTTAAAGTGTCAAGTTATTACCCTATTATTTCTAACAAGTTTTAACTTTAACACTTAAGAATTAAAAGAAAATGAGGAGAAAAAAAATTGAGCTTGGTGTTGGTTTTCTTTTCCTCTCCTTTTTCTCCAATTCTTTCCCAATTTCTCTCCCTAAACTTCTCAAACTTCAGAACCAAGAAGTCCCCACTCTTTTTTCTCCTTCTCCTTTTTATTTTTTTTTGGCTTACTTGCTGCAAAAAAGGAGCATTAATTGCTCTGAAAATCAGCCCCAATTTTATGTCACAAGGTATGGGCTGCTATACCTGCTCCTCAATTACAGTCGTACGACTGTATCACAGACATACGACTGCAATACAACACCACGACTGTAATTGCAGTCGTGGCACGAAAACTTTTTTTTTTTAAGTCTGGAAAAATTCCGGCGCTTATAAGCACTTCACTACCAATATAAAGAAATGAAGTTCAAAGTGAGAAGTAGGAAGACTTAAAGCAATTTTCATACATTCTAAGCTTTTTATATTTAAGTCTTCCAAAATTCCTAGAAGTGCAAAAAGAGAAAAGAGCTTCATCTTGTTCATACATTCTTTCAAATATTCATCTTAAGGGAATTGTATTTTCACACAAGGGATTAGTGTGAAAGGGGGTTTACTTTGTTGATAGTATGTTCAACAAAGTTTGTACAAGTTTGGTGCTTAAGTTTTGAAAAAGTATCAGCAGAAGTTTGGTATTTGAGCTTTAAAAAATACCGGGATAAGTTTGGTGTTGAGCTTTAAAAAGCACCAGAAGAGTTTTGTTACTTTAGCTTTGAAAAAGTAACACTAGAGGTTTGATACTTAGCCTGCAAAAGTATTGAGTTTGTTACTTGAACTCGCAAAAAGTAACACAGACTTGTTTCCTGCCTATAAAGGAAATAATAGTGGAAAATCTCAAGCGGTTGGATTGAGGACTGGACGTAGACCGGTTGGGTTGAACCAGTATAAATCTTGTGTCTTCATCTCTCTATCCTTACACTCTTTATTTTTATTGCAAGTTAAATTTTTGCAATTTAAATTAATAGCTTTATTTTTAAAGATACTCTTAATTTTAGTTAAGCATATTTATATTCACAAGTCTTATTATCAATTCCGCATTTTTGATAAACTTGTGTTTATTGAAAGAAAATCGTTTTTTATTCAAAAAGAATTTTTAAAACAGTTTACAAATTTTTTTACTCAGTATATAGTACTATTCATCCCCTTTAGTACCATAACTAGCCTATTTGGGACCATCAATTGGTATCAGAGCTTGGCTCTTAATAAAAGGAGTAAAATCCTTAGAGTGATCCTGAAATAGCTAGTCCATCTGCAAGTCAAAATATTTTTATGTCTGAGGAATGCTCCATCAACAAACCTCCACTTTTCAATGGAGAAAATTACAATTTTTGGAAAAATAGAATGAGGATTTTTCTACAGTCTACGGATATACAAGTATGGAGGATTATCAAGGAAGGACCTAATATCCCTACCAAAATTATTGATGGTGAACCTGTCCTTAAAGAAGAATATGAATATGAAAATGCTGATTGGGCCAAAGAAGCTTTAAACTCTAAAGCCATTAACTTATTACAATGTGCCTTAGATATAAATGAGTTTAATCATGTTTCAGGTTGCACAACAGCAAAGCAAATATGGGACAAACTCGAGACAACTTATGAGGGAACTAAACAAGTTAAAGATGGAAAGATAAATCTTTACATCACCGAATATGAGCTGTTCAAAGTGAATGCAAAAGAGTTAGTTTCAGACATCAATACAAGGTTCACACTCATTGTGAACAAATTGAAGAATCTAGGCAAATACTTCACAGATGAAGAACTGATTAGGAAATTAATTAGAACAATGCCAACTTCATGGGATGCAAAGCTCACAGCAGTAGAAGAATCAAAGGACTTAACCACATACTCATATCATGAATTTATTGGTTCATTACTCACGTATGAAATGAAAATTAAATCTACTACTGACCATGAGCAAACTGAGAAGACTAGGTCCATCGCACTGAAAGCTGCTAATGCAACTCCTGAAGAATCCACTTCCACGTCAGAAAGTGATAATGAAGAAAATGATGAAGAAGCTCTATTAGTTAGAAAATTCAAAAAATTTCTGAAAAGCAAAAATAGTGATAAAAGATTATTCAGAAAGCAATCCAATAGCAACAAGGCTGACAAAGTCAAAAAAGATTCAAAACAAGAAATTGTGTATTTTGAATGCAACAAACCTGGCCACTTCAAAGTTGATTGTCCAAAGCTTAAAAGCAAATACAAGAAGAAAGACAAGAAAGCAATGGTAGCCACCTAGAGTGATAGTGATGAATCCAGTTCTGATGATGGTGATGAAAAGCAAGAAAAAGCTCAAATATGCTTCATGGCAAATGTTAATATAGAAGGTTCATCAAATCAATCCGAAAACGAGGAAGAAGAGGTAATCCTGCAAACTTTATCTCAAAATGATCTTATACAAGAATTCTTCAAGATGCATGATACTAAGCTTGATATGATTGCTAAGTGTAAATAATACAAAAACAAGCTTTTAGAGAAAGAATCTGAAAAGCTTGAATTACAAAGCAAAGTAAGCTTTCTAGAAAACACCAATCTAGAATTAATAAATAAATTCTTGATAACTAATTTTAGTATTTATTATCAGTAATTTCATATGTTACTTGGAAGGCTGTTTCATGAAATAAGAAGGTAATCTTTACTAAATCAACAAGAAATTGTCATTCTCATTCCTAAAAACAAATATGGTAACGAGTTATTAAAAGAAAGTCTTGCCATGAGCTTGCTACCATTTAAAATTCAAAAATTGTAGATCTTACGCTTTGTTGATTGTCCCATTTTTTGTTTGGAATGGAAAACCACATGGAAATGCGCAAATAACAAATCAATTACAATTTTTTTTGTTTCAAGTTTTCAGTTAAATCAAATAACAGTGAATGTAGATGGAAAAGACGAGCCACTTTGAAGGTGAGGTAACAAATACGATGAAAGCGAAGAGTTTCAACAACGAGGAAAAGAAGGCAACGGCTAAAGAAGCTCAATTCAAAGCAAGGCGGCAGTAGTAGGCTTCGAATTCAAAGTTTTTAACCTCATCTTAGTTTTTTTTTCTATCCGATACTTATAAGCACGGAAACCTATTCATATGTCACTATAATTTATTCATTTAAAATTTAATACATGAAATTCAAAATTAATTTGTAGACCACTGAACTTTGCACTTATATGGTTATTAACATTATCATTTTTTAATTTTTTCGGTTAACTTTCTCAATTTTATAATTAAAATATTACACTACCATGAGTGGAGTAAAAAATTACTGTAATTAAGTTTAACCATGAGCTATACCAAAATTTTAATTGTGAAATATGACACATTGAAAATTGTATCGTTGTTTCACATAGTTTTGACACATTTCAATTTGTAAGTAGTAAATACAAAAGCCATGCCTAAAGGCATCTCAAAACACTATTGAACTGTATCTATAATTTATCATCTAATGAAGCAAAAATGCAACTATATATACAAGTTCGAACATAAAATTTTTATAATAGTATTTTCAAAATTAATTTTAAGAAATAATTTATAATCCGTGCATCACGTGGGTATTGGTCTAGTTATTACAATAAGATTTATCCAATAATTTGGTTAGTATCATATCGAATTCAGTTTCACATAACTATCATTTTTATTAAATTTATACAATATATGACCATTTTTATTTACATAATCTCTTCTACTTTGGTCTTGAACTACATTGATTTAGGACCTTTGGATGTCATATTTGCAATTGTATAAACGTGACAATAAACCATTGATTCAATATTAGAATGGTCTAGGACCATAGTAGATTTTTTTTTAATATATAAACATAAAAATAAATTGGGAGGGCTACTAAAGAGTGTTTGACCATACCTTTAAGTATGAAACCATTAATTAATCATGTTCTCACCTAAAAAAAGAAAAACAAAAAAAAGTGATTCATCAATTCGATGGACTGGGCAGCAGTACTATAAATAGAATCGAGCCTAAAGAAGTACAATATAGAAAGAGTATAGTCTCTTGAGCAGTAGAAAAGATGGAGATCATTCTGTATGTAGGAATTCTATTAGCAATTCTTTCAATTCTTCTTCTTCACTCATGGTGCTCCAACAGAAACTCAATCCTTTTCAACTGGCCTGTGGTTGGTATAATTCCTTCGCTTCTGTACAACATATCCCGAATCCATGATTTCATGACTGACCTTCTTCGTAAAAGTGGAGGAACATTTCACTTCAAAGGTCCTTGGTTTAGTGGCATCGATTTTCTTACAACCTCCGATCCAATCAATCTTAACTACTTTCTTAACACAAACTTCTCCAATTACCACAAAGACGACCACTTTAGGGATATGTTAGAACCTTTAGGTGATGGAATTCTCGCTGCTGATTCTGATGATTGGAGAAATCAAAGGCGGATTGTTCAGTCTTTGTTTCACGACAAGAAGTTCAAGTCCGCCGTTGAACAAATTCTCAATGAAAAGATATCAAATGGCCTTTTCTCAGTTCTTGAAAAAGCTTCCAAATTGGGAGATGTGGTTGATTTACAAGACATATGTCAGAGATTAACATTTGATAATATATGTGTTCTTCTTTTAGGTTTCGATCCGAATTGCCTTTCTGTTGATTTTCCGCAGGTTGCTATTGAGACGGCTTTTCATGAAATGCAGGTCGCTGTGCTTTACCGTCACTTGATGCCTTCATCCGTTTGGAAATTCCAGAGGTTTCTTCAGATTGGGAAAGAGAAAACTCTCAGGAAAGCTTGGAAAATTGTTCATCAATTTGTGGTTCAGCGAATCACAAAAGAGCGACAGAAATCACTCAGTTCGCAAAACCAGTCGGAAACAGATAGTGATGATTTCAGTGTACTAACATACTTCTTGACTAGTTCTGCAGATGAAGAAAATGGCATCCAAATTAAATCCGACAAATTTCTCATAGACTTGGCGTTTAATCTGCTGACAGCTGGCAGAGACACGATAGCTGCTGCTCTTGTTTGGTTTTTCTGGCTGGTCGGAACGCACCCTTCTGTAGAGCAAAATATTTTAGAAGAAATGGAAGCACATTTACCAAGGGAGAAAAACGGTCGGAAATCAACAACTTTCAGTTTTGAAGAACTAAACAAATTAATTTATCTTCACGCAGTAATATGTGAGGTACTAAGGCTGTATCCAAGTCTTCCTTTCAATCACATCGTTTCAGTCGACAAGGATACTCTTCCCAGCGGTCACCAAATTCCAAAAAAGCAGATGATTTTGTATTCGTTATACTCAACTGGAAGAATGGAGGAAATTTGGGGTAAAGATTGCCTTGAATTTAAGCCGGAAAGATGGATATCAAGGAAAGGAGAAATAGTTCATGTTCCGTCAAACAAGTTTATAGCATTTAATACAGGACCAAGGAGCTGTTTAGGGAAGAATTTGACATTTATACAAATGAAAGCAATTGCAGCAGCTATTATTTGGAATTATAGAGTTAAAGTGGTTCAAAATTATCCAGCTCAACCAGCTTCTTCTGTTGTGCTTTACATGAGAAATGGTTTGAAAATTAGAGTTTCTAAAAGATTCATGTCTTGAGAAGCAAAAATTCTATTTTCGTCCCCAAACGCACTCTCTCTCTTTTTTTTTTTTTTTTTTTTTTTTTTTTTTTTGTCTTTTTCTTTTATGGTTTGTGAGAAATTTTATAGTGGACCGGATTCATATGGACCGATCAAATAAAAAACTGACACGTAAGTAATATGAGCATTGGAAAAATGAAAGACACTTATGTGTCAGTTTTTCATTGGAAAGTTTCACATGGACCGGGTTCATTGTATAATTTTCCATGGTTTGTTGCTGTTGTGTAATGTTACAGGATTGTGTGTTTTATGTCTACAGGCATGTAAGTCTTTTGTTGTTGTATGCGGATGCCTTTATTCTGTGTTACTATAGCTAGTCTTTAATTAATGGCTATATTTTACTTTCCCTTTTTATTTGGAAATAATCTGGCTTCAAACCAGAATATGGAAAATTTTACAATATTGTGAAGCTACTATTTCTTGATTAATAGGGTGTGGAAGTGCATATTTTGACATTTATCATTACACACTTATCCTCTTCCATTTCTATATTAGTATTTATATTGAAATAAAATAAATTTGCCATATTGAAATCATAAAATATATTTATATAATTATATTCTTATAGAAAATAGAAAAATAACATGCACTTAAATAAATAAATAAATTAATCAATTATTTTTTAGTTGTTAAAGAACCACAACATTCTAAATAGGAATTATTAATTAGTTGGAATAAAAATACAATAAGATAAGAAGGTTAAAGTATTATTAATTTAAGAGTTTTGAATTGAAGAAGTGTTTGTTTGACAGAATTGTGGTATGAATTGGAGATAAATTTTACGGTTATAGTTCTCTGAATCATAAGGAACTGGATTTTCAATGTGAGTATTTTAGAGTTTTGTGCTTCATAAATCTTGGATAATATGTAGTTAATTTTTTATTTTTTATTTTTTTCACTTAAAGTCATGCATTGCATGAAACAAATAAAAACTAAAAAAATATTAAAAAAAACTGTAATGAGTGAAAAAAAAAGTGCATATTACATATATGCAACTACAGAATAATAAAGAAAAAAAAAAAAAAAAAGAGATATCCAGTGTTTCAAGAGAAAAAAAAAAAAAAAAAAAAAATCTTATAATAGATATTAGTGTACTTACGTATTGCTAAATTTTTATATTGTAGTGTTTGTGGCTGATATTGCATTATCGTCACGCTTTTAAAAGATCTGAACAACCAGCCCAATTTTGACTTCCAACATATACGACGTATTTAATAAGGATAAATGATTGGAAGATTAGGATGGGACTGATAATTAAATTGGATATGGTCCTATCACTACGATTGTATAATTTCCACGTTGTAATAAAGTATAAATTAAAAAAAATAGTGAAGATTTTGAAACTAATTAATTAAATATCAATATTATATTCATTAACTACCAATTTAGTCTATTATTTAGTCAATAGTTAATTAAGTTGCAATCTAATTATTTTTATGTCAATAATATCAGCTATAGTAATAATTTATTGATTAGTATACACATTAATTTCTAGAATAAAGCATATAGTATTTGCTAATTAAAAACCAATTAAAAAGAAAAAATAATTTCCTTATTATATGCGTAAACAGTGGAAAATTTTCTAAAATTAGATTTTTTTTTCTTTCATTTTTAATCCATGTCTATATATATCGTTTTTCATAGAAACTTGAAAAACCATGTATTATTTCTTAATTCATATTTTTTCTTAATATTCCCTAACTAATTTCATTAGGGTTTTAAAACAATTATTTCTTACATTATATGTGCATTTCATTTTAAAGAATACTTGCAGTTTATAAAATATTGTTTGGGTTTATACATGGTATATAGCATGATATATAGTGCACTTATTGATAGTTTCGTATTGGTTTATAGTATGTTTATTGGTAGTATATGTTGTTTTATGGCAAAAGCCATATCCCCAAATCCCACATGGGGAAAAAAAGAGGTGTGAATAGTATTTGTAATACTACGAATTAAGGCCCCTACTTAGCTTATTTCCCATTCCAAAATTGCCTATTTTTTCTTAAGGCAATTAAGTTCTTTTCTCTTTTGTAATATTTCTTAAGTGAAATATTAATTTGGTAGAACGTAGGTATAATTGGTCAAACCTTGTTAAATTTTTGGTGTTCTTTATTTATTTAATAGCTATTGTTGAGTATAACTGTGGAAGGCTATTGTGCTATTAAATTACATATCTAGGAAAATTTTATCTAAGGAGGCTGGTATGTAAGTGGTCCACTTGTGACCGTCCACCATTTCCTGAGAATTTACCTGGTGTGATTTTTTAGTACAATAGTATACACTCTATTTGTTTAACCCGAAATTTCGTAACAATTGGTATCAGAGCCAAGGTTTTATCTTAGTATGCTTTGTGGTTTGCAGCGTTTTCTGGTCCATACCATATCAGAAAAAATCCTTGGGCTATTGCCATTCCGCATTGATAGCTATTAAATAAAATTTGATTGCAAAAATGACAGACAGAGAAAATCCATTAGAAAAGAAGGCATCCACATCAACTGCTTCGTCATTTTTCCCCAGAACTGCGGTGACAAATGCAAGAGTTGCAGTAGAGATCTTTGATGGTACCGGTCATTTCGGCATGTGGCAAAGTGAGGTTCTAGATGCTCTGTTTCAACAAGGTCTAGGTATTGTCGTTAATGAAAAGAAACCAGATGATGTTGAAGAGAAAGAATGGGGGACCCTTCATCATTTGGCATGTGGTATAATTCAATCATGTCTATCTAGAGAGCATAAGTATGTATTCTGTAAATAGACTTCTTCTAGTAGATTGATGACAACATTGGAGGAAAAGTTCTTAAAGAAAAGCAGTCAAAATAAGCTTCACATGAAGAAAAGGCTGTTTCGATTCACTTACATTCCGGGTACCACAATAAATGATCACATCACTAGTTTTAATCAACTGGTCGTTGATTTATTAAATTTGGATGTGACATTTAAAGATGAGGATCTAGCCTATGTTGTTGGGATCCTTTCCTAAGGAGTTTAAGTTTCTCAAAACAAATCTACTCCATGGGAAGGCTGCTGTATCTCTCAGTGAAGTCTGTGGAGCTTTGTACAGCTATGAATTGAGAAGGACAGATAAGAAAGACAGCTCAGGAGGAGCTACTAAAGCTTTGATCATACAAGGATGTCCGGAGAGCTAGATGAAAGGAAAGAAACAGCGATCAAAGTTAAAACCCAAAATGGAAAAAGATGAATGTGCCTTTTATCAGGCAAAGGGGCATTGGAAGAAAGATTTTCCTAAGCTGAAGAATCAAGTTGAATCTGACAAGGGAAAGAATGTTGCAGATTCAAATGTAGGTGAGTATGATGAAGACTCAGATTTTTCACTTGCTGTTACGGCGTCAACAAGCTCTTCTAGTGTGTGGCTGCTTGATTCAGGCTGCAGTCATCATATATGTCCCAATCGGGAATGGTTCTATGAATTTAAAGAACTAGAAGATGGAGTTGTTTATACAACAAATGATTTCCCTCTTACCACATTTGGGATTGGTTCCATTCATTTGAAAAACCAAGATGGATCAATCAGAACTTTGGAAGAGGTTCGTTATGTGCCGGATTTATCAAAGAATCTCATTTCTGTAGGGGATCTAGAAGAAAAGGGTCTCAAGGTGGAAGCAGAAATAGAGTGATGAAGATACGCTCGGGAGCATTGGTGGTATTGAAAGGAGTTCGGAAGAATAACAGGTTGTACAATTACTAAGGTACTACTGTTATTGGAACTGTAGCATTGGCTTCTAATGATGAGAAAGAGTTAGAAGCGCCCAGGTTGTGGCATATGCGCTTAGGGCATGCTGGTGAGAAATCCTTGAATCTTCTAATGAAACAAGGATTATTGAAAGACGTTCAGGCTTGCAAATTGGACTTTTGTGAGCATTGTGTCAAAGGGAAAAAGACAAGGGTAAAATTTGGAATAGTAGTCCATGATACTAAAGGTAATTTAGACTATGTTCACTCTGATGTATGGGGGCCTTCCAAGAATGCATCGATGGGAGGAAAATATTACTATGTCACCTTTGTTGATGATTTTTCTGAGAGAGTTTGGGTGTATACCATGAAGGCTAAGAATGAAGTGCTTGGAATTTTCCTTACATGGAAAAAGATGATGGAAACTCAGACAGGTCGAAAGATTAAGCATCTCCGAATAGATAATGGTGGGGAGTACAAGAGTGATCCATTTATGAAAGCCTGTGAGGATAAGGGCATTGTCAGGCACTTCACAGTCAAGAATACACCACAACAAAATAGGGTGGCAGAACACATGAATCGGACTTTGCTGGAGAAAGTTCGATGTATGTTGTCTGATGTTGGGTTGGGCAAACAGTTTTGGGCTGAAGCTGTTACTTATTTGAGTCTTCTCATTAATCGCTTACCATTTAGTGCTATTAGTGGTAAGACACCACTGGAGAGGTGGTATGGAAAACCTGCTACAGATTATGAATCCTTACATGTGTTTGGTTGTACTGCTTATTATCATGTGAAGGAGTCAAAATTGGATCCTCATGCAAAGAAAGCAATTTTCATGGGGATCACCTTTGGCATGAAAGGATATCGACTATGGTGTCTAGAGTCAAAGAAAGTAATCTTCAGTAGGGATGTTACCTTTGATGAATCTACCATGTTGAGAAAGGTGACAAATGAAACCAGTGAACAGACAGGTGGGACTCCAAAACAGGTGGGGTTTGAAAGAAAAATTGTTAGACCAGCTAATGATGAAGCAAATGCAGAAACTCCTATGGTAGATACGGAGTCAGATGAAGATGAGGTTTCAACCCAAGAACCTTTTTAGCAACATAAATCAATTGCACTGAGTAAGCCAAAAAGAACAATCAGAAAGCCTGCTCGCTACGTTGATAGGTGGCTTACGCATTCCAAATTGCAAATGATGACATTCTTACCACTTATAATGAAGCAGTCAGAAGTTCATAAGAAGATAAGTGGAGAAATGCCATGAATGAAGAAATGCAGTCCCTTTATAAGAATCAAACTTGGAAGCTAGCTAGTCTGCCAAAGGGAAAGAAGGCAATTGGGTGCAAATGGGTATATGCAAAGAAAGATGGATTTCCTAATGAATCTGATGTTCGCTACAAAGCTAGGTTAGTGGCTAAAGGCTATGCTCAGATAGAGGGAATTGACTATAATGAAGTGTTTTCTCTAGTTGTGAAACACTCTTCCATCGGTATTCTGTTGTCTTTGGTAGCACAATTGGATTTGGAACTAGTTCAGTTGGATGTAAAAACTACATTTTTACATGGAAACTTGGAGGAGGAAATCTATATGGTTCAGCCAGAAGGATTCAAGGTTGCTGGAAGAGAAGATATGGTTTGTAAACTTGAAAAATCATTGTACGGATTCAAGCAATCTCCGAGGCAGTGGTATAAATGATTTGACAAGTTTATGATGGGGCAGAAGTACACAAGAAGCAAATATGATTACTGTGTATATCTGCGCAATCTTTAAGATGGATCCTACATATATCTACTTCTTTATATTAATGATATGTTGATAGCTTCCAGGAGTCTGATAGAGATTGAAAAGTTACAGACTCAGTTGAACAGGGAGTTTGAAATAAAGGATCTCGATGAAGCCAAGAAGATTCTTAGCATAGAGATAAGCAGAGATAGGAAGTTGGGGAGACTTTGTTTGACTCAAAAGTAATATCTGAGAGAGGTGTTAACTCATTTTGGCATGAATGAAAAGTCAAAACCTGTTAGTACTCCTCTTGCTCCTCACTTCAAGCACAGTGCAGCTATGTCTCAAATAAATGAAGCAGAGCAAGAATACATAAAGAAAGAACCATATGCAAATGCAGTTGGTAGCTGGATGTATGCTATGGTGTGTACAAGGCCTGACATTTCACATGTAGTTGGGGTTGTGAACAGGTATGTGCATAATCCTAGAAAGGAACATTGGCAAGCTGTGAAATGGATTCTATGGTACATTCTGAATAATATAGTTGTTGGTTTGACATTTCAGGAAGATAAGCAAGATGGTTAATGTGTAGTTCGATATTGTGATTCTGATTATGCTAGTGATTTGGACAAACGGTGATCAACTACTGGTTACATGTTCACTTTTGCGAAGGCACCGGTCAGTTCGAAGTCTACTTTATAGTCAACGGTTGCTTTGTCTACTATAGAGGCAAAGTATATGGCAGTTACAGAAGCTGTGAAGGAGGCAATTTGGCTTCAAGGATTGCTCGGTGAATTAGGGGTTCAACAGAAGCACATTAAAGTGCATTGTGATAGTCAAAGTGCTATTTATTTAGTAAAGAACCAAGTTTACCATGCAAGGACGAAGCATATCGACGTTTGTTATCACTTTGTACGAGAGGTTCTGGAAGAAGGTGGAGTTACCATCCAGAAGATTCAAACCACTGAAAATCCTGTTGATATGTTAAATAAAGTAGTGACTGCGATGTGAAGATATGTAATTTGGGACACCACAGAAGTTGAGGGATGTGAAGATATGTAATTTGCCGAGGTGGAGATTTGTTGTTTTATGGCAAAAGCCATATCCCCAAATCCCACATCGGCAAAATAGTGGTGTGAATAGTATTTGTAATACTACAAATTAAGGCCCCTACTTAGCTTATTTCCCATCCCAAAATTGTCTATCTTTCCTTAAGGCAATTCAGTTCTTTTCTCTCTTGTAATATTTCTTAAGTGAAATATTAATTTGGTAATGTCTGAGGACGTAGGTATAATTGGCCAAACCTCGTTAAATTTTTGGTGTTCTTTATTTATTTAATAGCTATTGTCGGGTATAGCTGTGGAAGGCTATTGTGCTATTAAATTACATGTCTAGAAAAATTCTGTCTAAGGAGACTGGTATTTAAGTGGTCCACTTGTGACCCTCCACCTTTTCCTGGAAATTTACCTGGTGTGATTTTTCAGTATAATAGTATACACTCTATTTGTTTAACTCGAAATTTCGTAACAATATCAATGTAATTTATTGCTTGTATTTGGAAAAACATTAGATGTTGATCATGAAGACAATATATCGTATTTTGTATAGTTTCATGCAGTGGCGGTTTTAGGGGGGCCGACGGTGGCGGCGCCTCCCCTGCCGCCGGCGGTCCCCTTGGACCGCCATTGATACACAAAAGGGGGTGCTGCAAAAGCACCCCCTGTCATCCTTCAAGCAGGCGCCTACTAGGCCTGGGCTGGACCTTTTTTTTTATGAAGCCCACTAACCAAAACAACGTCGTTTTGGTTAGTGGAGAAAAAAAAAAAGTAAAGGCAGCAATAACTTCACATAGCCCCTGTTTCTCCCCCAATTCTCTACCTTTTTGCAGCATTTCCTTGTCTTTTTTTCCCTTTTGTCTCTTCAAAATTCCCAATCCTTTTTTCTTTTACAATTATTTCTTTATCATTTGTTCTCCATCCATGTTTGTGGCTTAAAGCAAAGCAATGTTAGTTATTACTAGTCTCTTATTATCAAATAATAGCATTTTATTTTAAAAGTTTTATGTTAAATTTGCTTTTAGGTTTAAGGATTACAACTTGATAAATTAATTATTAATTGTTTTGCACACTTAATTACGGTTTATTTGATTAATTTAGTTGATTGTGAAACTCAATTTAGGGTTTGTACTTTAGTAATTTTAGTTGATTGAATTGAGTTAGTATTAGAGATAACTTAAGCATGTTTATATAGTGAATTTGATTTTGTGATTAAGTTGAATTAAAAGCTTATTATTATTTTCGTATACTTGTCCTAGGTCAATATGGATAAATTTGTTACTAAAACTAAAAGAAACCAAAATGTTGGTTCATCCTCCTCGGGCACTGCAAATACCTAGTCAAAAACTCATAATCATTATATAAGTAAAAACTATTTTCTAACTATTTTTAGTAGAATTTTAATTTTATGTTTTTTTTTTTTTTAATTCTAGCATAAGTAAAAATTTATTTATAAAATCTAGCCCCCCCCCTAAATTTCAATGCTAGATTCGCCACTGGTTTCATGTTTATATATTGTTTAGTATTGGTATATTCTTAGTTGACTATGGTTTGGTTAGTGTTTCTTGATAACAGTGATTTTGTTATAAAATCTCAGTTGGTTTATTAAATTTTTTGTTTTATATTTTAATTTTTTTTTTTACCTTTTCAGTATGTCGAACTGGCTATATTACAATATTAAATTATTTGAAATTCTTTACATAAATAATGTTATTGAATTCGAATATATATTTCCTTTCTTATTTAATTGCTATTTATTTATGTCCTTACATGTTTAAGTTACACTTTTTTGTATTAATATATTCAATTGAATATAATTAAGAGGTTGTATGATGGTAATTAATTAGTTTCCTTATATGTAATTAATTGACATTTTAATAATTTATTGGAAGATTTTGATACGTGTTTAATTAGTTTAATGGGGATTGATTTTCACCTGAAATGTTTGTATTCTTGACTTTTGGTTGATTAGGCCTTAGGCCAAATTGCCCCCTAAACTTTTGTCTAAAAGTTAATGTCATCCCCAACCTTTTAAAATCATCAATTTACCCTCTTATTTAATCAATTATCATCAAAGTGACCCGTGCGTGGAACGACAGATGATTCCATTAAAGAAGTGGGACCAGTTCACCCTCTAACTTTACTTTTGACCATTATTATCAGTAGTCCCTGAGCCAACCCATGTTACTTATCTCTCTCCCGAACCAACCCGCGTGTCACACATTCATTGCATGTTACTTATCTCTCTCACATATCTTCCTTCTCTTTCGTCTTGTTAATGAGAAGTTCTCCTGTGCACCGGGAGTAACTACTCCCGGTGCATTCATTGCTTGCCACGTGCTGACGTGGCAAGCAATGAATGCACGTGGCAAGCAATGAATGCACCGGGAGTAGTTACTCCCGGTGCATTCAAGAATTTTTCCTTGTTAATTGTTGTGGCCCATTCTTCCCCTTCTGGTTATGCTAGTTTATTTCTTCGTGAATTTTACGGCAACAAGAAACATGTAGCCAGCAATGTTCTCAATTGCAAAATGACAAGAGCAGCAATTAAACTGATCAAAAGTCCAATAAGAAATTCCCAAAACGATTTTAGGAATATATACTGCAAAATTTGGACACTGGATATATGCTTCTCCGATCATGCTTGAAAAGATCATTTCCTTTGATTCTTCATCGATCAATTACAACATCATAATTACTTCTCTGAAGAAATTTAAATTGATGCAATCGAAGAAGGATACTATAGGAGCTGTTTAGGGATGAATTTGACAGTTATACAAATGGAAGCAATTGCAAGTTGTGCTTTACATGAGAAATGGTTTTAAGGTTAAGGTTTCCAAAAGATAGATTTCCTGAGAAAACTTTTCTTTTTTTCTAGTGCTATAGGGTTGTGTGTTTTACTTTAGTGTCTACGGGCATGTAAGTCATTGATTGTTGTATGTGGATGTCTTAATACTCTGTGTTAATAGCCTTTAAAGGCTATATGTACTTTCTCTTTTTATTGGAAATACTCTAGCTACTAACAAAATCATCCTAATTTGTGCAAAGCAATATTTTTGAAATATTTTACAATATCCTGAAGATATTGTTTCTTGATTAATAGGGTATGGGAGTACATATTTTGAGATTTCTATATTGATAATTATAATTAAATAAAATAAAATTTCCATATTAATTAGTTTTTTCTATTTTTTTTTTAATGAAATGGTAGATTTTATATATTTCAAAAAATGTATTGTACATCAAGAATGATACATTGGTAATAAACACTAAATAATCAAGCAGTCTATCCTATAATAATCGAAATAAAACTTTCTCACTATATTACGAGATAAGAAAAACTTGCTACAAGAGCAAGAGGAACATATAGAATGAAAAAAAAAACTGCAACCAACATTTTGTTAAACTTTACCAAACGTAATCAGAGATCCATAGCCATAGAAATTTCGGTGTACTGCATATCTGGATTGTTTAAAAAAGATAGATCTGGATACCTATGATGTAAAGATCGATATGTATCTTTGACTAGAAACAGATAAAGAACCAACCCAGTAGAAAAAATTATCGAAATCGTGTTGTGTAGTAGCAGATATACAACTAAAGATGTCGATTTTGTAGTTGAAGCAGAAGAAAATGTTGGACGTAGATTATTTCATACACAAAAAAAAAAAAGAAAGAAAAAAAAACTAACAAAATAAAAAATATAAATTGATGGGTCTTGGAAAACTCAAAAAAAAAAAAAAAAAAAAAAAAGAAGGAAAAAAACAAGGGTCGACTACGGTTTCAGAGAGAGAACCCTCTTTATCCGCTACTCAACTTAATTCATGAAACGCATGAAACTAATAAAAACTAAAATAATATAGGAAAAGAGTCTGTAATGAGTAAAAAATAAAATTTTTGTGCATAGTAAATACAGGGACAAAACTGCAGAGGAGCAACGGGTGCCTAAGACCCCCCTAGCCGCCGGCCAGCGGAGTATGTCCTCTGCCTAGCCTAGCTCCTGCTGCGACACTTGCAAATCGCCATATCGCATATGCTTGAAGTAAATCGATGGGGGATTGGAGACAACCTTCAATTTTAACCATTTCATACTTAAATGACAAAAATGGCACCGTGTAAGAATTTAAGTTTAATGAGTCACTGCTAATTTAATATATAAGAATTTAAAGATAAAAAAATCAGTAAAATAAGTTTAAAGATTGTGCAATATAATTCAAATTAAAAATCAGAAACAAAAGTTAAATTTAAATTTAAGTTAAATAGTTTTTTTCTATATTTTATCATATCAAAATATTTTATATTAATATATATTTTTTGTCTATAAATATGGATTTTAAAGAAGTTGATTATTGAACCCATGACCTCCAATGATGGAGACAAGATGGGGTTAAGGGTGGCCATGGCCTTGGCTTTGAAAATATATATTTTAATCCTTAAAAAAATTTACAAAATTACAATTAATTTTTCAAATTTAGTATATAATAGATATTGGCCCCTATTAAAAAGAAATAAAATAATAGAATAGTTTTACTCCCAAATTAGGGAAGTTTAATTTTAACATTATTGTACAAAATGCTCCAATATTATAACTATAGTAGAATTATAGTTCAATTTTACCATTTTTAAGAAATTTTGACCATATTTTTAGTTAGTATTTACTTAAAAATGGAAAAATTGAGCTACAATTTATATCATAACAAAAAATTGAACGACAGTTTCTACCATAGATATTAATCCATTATATACAAGAATAAGAGTACACAGAATTAATCTTCTTCAATATTCATAGAACTTTTGAAACTTTGATAATTAAACCTACCATTATGGTGAGAATTAAAATAAAATTATATATATAGAAATTTCAGTTTAACTCTCCAATAAAAAAATTCTTTGCTCCGTCTTCACTTAGGGAGATGTACCGATTGAGCTGCACTCAATTTGTATATTAATATATTCTAGAACTAATAAGTCTCTCCTAATTCTTATTATTATTATTATTTTTATTATTATTTTTATTTTTTTTTTTTGGCCACTGAGTATATATGTATCCAAAGAATAATAAAAGGAATAAAAAGAATTTGAAAATATTCAGATTATTTCAAAAGAAAAAAAAGATTTTAATAATAGATATTAGTGTACGTATGTGGTAGCGTTTGTGGGTGATAATGCATTATCGGCAGACTTTTAAAAGATTTGAACAACGAGGCCACTTTTGTCAACCAACACGTATGGACGTATTTAACTAGGATAAATGATTGGAAGTTTTAGGATATCGAACCCATAATTAAGTGGATATAATAATAATAATAATAATAATAATAATAATAATAATAATAATAATAATAAATGAATAAATAAATAAATAAGTTGACATATATGGTCCTAATCCTATCAGTACGATTGTATTGTAAATGATTACTTCTCTTTTTTTTTTTTTTTTTTTTTTGTTACTGTTTATGTATCCAAATGTTTGGAAAATTTTTTTTCTTCCAGTGATGGCAAATATAATGAACTCGTTGATCTTTCCCTCTTTTTGTACAAGTTCTTCAGAGAATAGTTACCATTTGTTGTTGGTTTGTTTGGCAGCTCGTGATACATGGGAGGAAGTGTTTCCGGAGGGGTGGCTGATTGTTATTTCGATTGGAATAATTGGTGGTGTTGGTTGGGTTTAGCATGAGGAAGGGGAGATTGATAAGACATGTGTGTTGCTTTGGGCGTTATGGGCAACAAGAAATCATTTCGTTTGGGAGCAAAAGCTGCTTCCAACGTCTCAAATCATCATGCATGGTTTTGGTTTTTATAACGGATGGAAGGCAGGATAAGTGTCTCGGCATTAGAAAGTGGTTCTGGTGGCAGCAGGTGATTAGCAACGGAGGCCTAACATGGGGTTTCTCAAGTGTAACGTAGATGTGGGGCTTTTCGATGGTGGTGCTCGTTGGGGTCATGGCTGTGTTATTTAGAATCATGATGAATTGGTAGCGGCGATACAGTGTGTTATTATATGGTTGGGGTGATACAGAGTTGGAGGGGGCTATTAGCTGCAGGGAATCACTAAGCTAGCTTAAAGAGTTGCGCTATGATAATATTATTTTGGACTTCGATGTGCTGGATATTATTCATCAGCTTAATTTAGGTTCAGTGTTTTATTCTCCAGTGGGCGTAGCTATATATGATTATCTAGTGTTAACTAACGGTTTTCTTTCCTTTCGTTTTGATTATGGTCAAATGTCTGTAAATCAGGCAGCATATGTATTAGCTAGAGCTGCTATTTTTTAGAAAAACAGAGGGACTTTGTTTCATTGTCCATCTTTAATCCGTGTTGTAATAGTTTCAGATATTGCTTCATTACAAGTTTCAAACTTTCCGTAAAAAAATAAGCTAATTTTCCCATTAATAAGACCCCAATAGTGGGAATTTCATATGAGCCCAATTACAAAACTTGACTTTTTGATAATTCTTCTGTTCTTTTTCAAGTTGGTTGGTCCGGAGGAGTCTCAGATCCTCCCGTTGGAAAAAAACGCCTTTACCAATCCGACTAAGCTAGATAAACTATAGAATTTGACCTTAAATTAGTGTAATTTACACTTCATATTTGGTAAAAAGCTAAGTGTGCATATTTTATTTGAGAATATAGTTTCATGACGGTTGGGAAACACCATCTCAATCAAATTAAGAAGACAACATAACATTACCTCGTTAATTATAATTTTTAATACAAACAGTAGATATGAAATGACAAACATCATAATATGACAAACAAATAACTAAATGTAAAGCATTCCACAGAATATGGTAGGACTGTACTTCCACTGTTTCCCCCCTTAAGAAGCATTCCTTTTGGAAACTCTAACCTTTAAACCATTTTTCTGATGAAGTATTATAGAAATTGATGGACGAACATGCTGCCCTTCAATCAATTCAAGAGAATAATTCCACAAGATTCCACATATAACTGCTTTCATCTGCATAAATGCCAGATCTTTACCCAAACAAGTTCTTGGTCCACAATTAAATGCTATAAACTTGTATGATGGATAATTTTTTATTCCTCCACTCTTTAAAATCCATCTCTCCGGCTTAAATTCTAAGCAATCTTCGCCCCATGTTTCCTTCATCCTTCCCGTTGAATACAAGGAATACAAAATCTTTGTATTTTTTGATATATGATGGCCACTTGGAAGAATATTTGATTCGACCGATACTTTGTGCTCAAAGGGTACCGGCGGATATAATCTTAGAACCTCGCATATAACTCCATGTAGATAAACAAGTTTCCTGAGCTTTTCAAAATCAAAAAATCTCCACTTATCATCATTATCACTACCAAAATGCTGTTCCATCTCTTTCAAGATGTTTGATTCTGCAGACGGGTTCGTCCCAATGAGCCAAAAGGTCCAAGCAAGAGCAGCACTTGTTGTATCTCTTCCAGCAAACAAAAGATTCAATGCCATATCCCTTAGAAACTTCTTTGATAGTTTGATTGCTTCTTGATTCTCATCTTTCACCTGCATAAAGTATGTTAGCGCGTCGAATTCATTAATGTTTTTGTTTATTTCCAATTCTTCTTGCTTTGTTTTAATGTATTCCTCCACAAAACAATCAAATGTATGACAAGCTTTTCTCATCTTCTTCTCCTCTCCTATCTGTAGCCATCTCTGCAACTTCCAAACAAAACCGGGCACAACATGGCGATAAAGGAAACCTTCTCCAATATCATCAAAAGCTTTCTCAAAAGGAACACAAGGGAATTCAATGGAAAGAGAATTAGGATCCATACCTAAAACCAGAACGCAGATACTATCAAAAGTAAATCGTTGAAACATGTCTTTAATATCTACCTCATTACCGAATTTGCAGGCATGATCCAAAATCGAGAATAAACCTTTGGAAATCTTTTGGTGTATAGAAGTGTGGAAAGCAAGCTCAAACCGCCTATCTTTGAACAAAGAGTGAATCATATTTCTCTGAATTCGCCAGCAATCAGAATCCACGTTGAAAATCCCATCTCCAAAAGCTTCGAAAATCTCAATGAATTCAGGTCCTTTAGGATAGTTAGAGAAGTTTTTGCTGAAAGAATGATGAATATTCATAGGATCACTAGTGATTAGAAAGTTCATTCCACAAAACCAAGGACCTTTGAACAAACCTGTTCCATTACTTTGCTGAAGAACATCTGTGACAAAATCATGGATTCGATATTTATTGTAGAGAAGCGATGGAATCATTCCAACCACAGGCCAATCGGTGACTATTGAGCTTCTGTTGGACCACCAAGAATAAACAAGAACAATGGAAACAAACGCTACTGCCACTCCTACATACGTTATTAACTCCATTTTTTTTTCTCCACTCCTTTGAGATATTATTAAACATAATTCATTTATAAAGAAAAATATGCAGCTAACCACATGAAGAAATTGACTTGATAAAAAGCCAAAATTCTACTGACACAAGTCAAGATGCATGGACTTGGAAAAAATTGGAAAGCATTGGTATAGCCGGGGACCACTAAAATTAATCAGCTAGCAAAATTAGACTTTTGCTTAAGACTTAGATTTAGACTTTGGGATATATAAAAATTAAAAAAAAAAATAAAAAGATTTATTAAATTACATTTTAAACTTTTTAGTTAAATGGTTACATGATATGGGATTAGTGCTTCCGAAACCAACTGATTAAAGGTTTAAATCCTAATAGTTTCATATATTATTAGAATTTCAACAAATTGTTCAGTGAGCCGGTCTAAGATTTATTTACGTGAGGGAATGTATTAGAGATAATAACACATAAAAACTATTTTTAGACCTCACTTATCAATTTAAACTTTTAAATTAAATAATTTTGTGACATCAATTTAAACTTCCAGGTCAAATGGTTAAATATTAACTACTATCATAAGCTTAAAAATTGGATAATAATGCTATTGTACAATTATAATGCTACTTATTTTATATTTTATATTTTTTGCTTGGAAATGTTTATTTTTAATTTTAAGACTCTGGCATCGCATTTTGGCTTATGTCTTTAGTTTAACCAGGCATCGGTTTAATGTTGTTGCTCACTGTGTTGCTAAGGTTTGTTCGTTGGTTTCGTTTACATCACCTCTGCAAAGTAGAGCTCATCTTTTATGTTGAGTTAATTTAATGAAAGCCCTTTTTTTTATTTTTTTTATTTTTTATTTTTTTTGTTTAATAAAAAAAGGGAAAAAATGCAGACTTTATCTGATCTTCTTTAGATGTATGTGGCAGCAGTCTAGAGTTAGAATTTGTGCTTATCCGAACTACTGTTGGAAATGTAGACGGTCGGTATTATCTAATTGATGTCTTTTACTTTATAACCCCTAACATAAAAATTAAAGATTTGTACTATTTCGACAATTAAAAAAAGTAAAAATTCGAATAATTTCGTGAAAAATCAACATTGAACAGTACAATTGTAATGAAAAGAGTAGGCTAACAAGACTAGAACTCATATCTAGCGGTTATAGCTAGCCAAAACATGATACAGAAAGATCAATTAATATAGAAACACAATCACTTAAAATTTAATCCTAATTTTTATAGCTATATTGGATAAATAGCTCTGTACGACAGCAGTTAGACAACCATAACAGTACCGAGAATATATGCATCCACCGAGGAAACAAAAAAGCAGAATGATTGGGGAAAAACATTATTGATATAGCAAGGGTCTACTTGGCTGCCCTTTTTTTTATAAAAAAAAAAATTGTTAGAATCAACTCTTATTTGAGAGGAGGTTTATTTGAGATGAAATGTTTTACAAGACTCTAAAAGTCTACTTGGATGGAGGATTTTGGTGTGTTAATAAAGGATGTATTAAAATCAATCTTCATTTGAGAAGAAGTTTATTTTATATGAAAGGTTTTATAAGGGTAAAAAATCCTCAATTTTCTTCTAATTTTTAACACTCTAAATTGGAGTATTAGACCATTCCATTTAATGTTATTTCATTCTATTCCTTTAATTACCATTAGACCTGTTCGTGGGCTGGGTTGGACTGGGTTACCGGACCTTACGGGCTTTTTATCTAAAAATGTTCAGCCAGCCCATCTAAAATTTTTTCGAACTCGACTGGGCTGGACTCGGACTAGACACAAGCTGGGCTCGGGCTTATATAATAAAAAAAATAAAGCATAGCATCCAAAGCAACATTATTATACAGAAACAATGATCTACTTATTACTGATTACTTGAACCCTCAAAAAACAATGAAATAAAGAAAACACCTTAATTTAATTATTATTATCACAGGTACTGTAAACTATCACTGATAGCTATGTTGATAGGAAATAGTTGTAGTATGATACTGTCAGTCTCTAACGAGCCAAACATTAAAATTATACTAAAATGTTATACTAATTAAAATTATAATAAAATTTCTTATGCTCGACCCTCAAAATTGCATCATCTAATTGCATCAGGAAATAAAGAAAAACCTTAATCTAATTATTATTATCACAGTTTTGATTCAATTCATGTATTAAGCATCAGATTTTAAGGAACTAGAATATTCAATAATGAAATAAACGTAATTAATAAAGCAATAAATAGATAACAAATTAGATGGCGTCAAAGCAACAAATGAGAGATTTGGAAAATACCAATAATTTTTTCATTTTTTTTATTAATTTAATTATATTTCTCAAAAAATATAATTATATTTTTCTTTTTTTCTTTTTTTTTTTAATATACGGGCCGGATTCGGGCCGGTCCACCTTATTAATAAACAACCCAAATCCAGTCTTATTTTTTTTGGGCTCGGGCTTGGACGGGCCTATATCATTTTTGGCTGCCCAAGCCCGGTCCTTGGAGCCTTGGCTTGGACGGGCTGGGCGGGCCGTTGGGCCCATGAACAGGTATGTACCATGCCCACACTCTATTGAAGCAAACTTGAAAACTCTCAGTTTTCTTCCAATTTTCAATATTATAAATTAAAGTGTCACTACAACAAATGCTAGATTTAGCCGCAAAATACATTTTGCTGTTAATTTTTCTGTTGCTAAATCTAGCATTTGTTGCAGTGTGTTTAGAAGGATATAGATCATTCTATTCCCTTTCTTTAATGACCTTTCCCACACTCCATCCAAAAAGTGCTTTATCCACAGCCACAGGCTTGTCGAGCATTTGCAGGAAAAAAAAGAAGCAAAGACATGTGGTTACCTGTTAGAAGAGAACCACACCAAAAAAATATAGGTCTACAGATACAACCAAAGAAAATTAGAAATCCAACAAAAGACTACATAGTTGTACAAAGACAACCATTATCTAACAACAACAAAAAATAGACAATTTACCTGTGAGAATGGAGGAGTAAAATTAATAAATGTCCTCCCTCAAATGAGAGATGGAGTTGAATAGAACTGAGTCAGCGGAGACATGAGCAAAACCGTCCGTTTGTCAAATTATTTTTCTATATTTTGAACAAACAATTGTCCATTATTCCACTGTTGTTGAGTAATACAGCAACAACATCATTTTCACAATATATGGAAAAATATAATTTTGTACAATGATCACAAATTTCTTTGTATGCTTTCGAGTTTTTTTATAAGAAAAATACATAATAAAAAAAAAAAAAAAAACGAGGGATTGCACAACAAAGAAACAAGAAGTTAGTTAGGAACATCAACTTTTCTTCGTCATTCAAAAAACTTGAATTTTGTCTTTCTCTTTTTTTCTTTAGATATTTTAATGAGAGAGACTAGTAGTATATCTTATTTTCATGTTAGAGATATAACATTCTAACTATAGTTTTCATATACCAATATTTGGTAGTTCAGATGGTAGATGATGGGTTACGCTAGAGACAAGGCAAATGTTCAAGTTCCAGTACCAACAATAAAATGGGTCTTGATACTATAATCTACCAAACTGTTACCCAAAAACCGAATTAGTCAGCATCCAATGTGGTGTTTGAAAACTGGTGGTATTAAAAAAAAAAAAAAAGCTATAATTTCCATATATGTTGTAATGAAGTTAGAGATATTAACATTAGATGCTTTCAATTGAGAATGCCGCATATCTAAAATTTTCTTTTTCTTTTTAAGTAATTACGTCCGGTCAATGGGTACAAGTTATTGCTTAGCAAAAGTTCTCTTCTATTATTAATAAAGGTGATGTAGCAGAAATTTCGAATAAAATACTAAGATCAGTTGATCGCACACGATGCTGGAAATTAGCTTTCTACAACTAGAATTTTGCAAAATTCCCAAGAGTAGAAATTGGAATAAATCCATAATTATTGTTAATAAAAAAAAAACCCCTTACAACTGAAATAGAATAGCCTCTTTATAGGCAAACCCTAAACAGAGTCCTAATCAAGAAAGGGAAGCAACATAAAAACAGGAAAAACAGAACAAAATAGAAGAAAACTTCCTGAAAAGCCCTAAAAACAGTAAATTATGATTTTGAGGCCCTGAAAGATTTTTTGACTAAAAAGCGACAGACCACACGGCAACGCGTGATTTTTGACCGTTGGCCAATTTCCAATAAAATTAGAGTCCGAAATTGCGAAAATCTGGCAACCCGAACTTGAAATTATTGACGGGTTTGCCACTTCTCCATAAACATCAAGGCCTTTCTTCTATTGCATTATTTTTCCCCTGGCTGAAAAGAATTCGTCCTCGAATTGTCGTCATCAGAAGAATCACCAGTGAAAGGAATCAGATGTTTGACATTAAAGACATCAGCAGTGCGGATATGATTAGGCAGCTTCAAGCGATAAGCATTCGAATTGATTTTCTTAATGATTTCCACAAGGTCAATCTTCTTAGTAGACAGTTTATTGTAGTTACCAACAGAAAACCACTTAGTGAAAACAACCCACACATAGTCACCAACATCAAGCTCTATATGGCGGTGCTTCTTATTAGCAACTTGTTTGTACTTCGAAGCAGCCCATTCTAGGTTAGCATGGACAATTTTATGAACTGTTGCAACTCAGCTACAAAATGCTCTACTTTCCTGTGCACTCGAGTCTTGTTAGGTAAGGGTAAAAGATCAAGAAGACCACCCTGAGGAACAACAGGATATATAACTACAAAAGGACTGAATCCAGTACTCTAATTAACGGCACTGTTATTCAAAAAAAAAAAATCGCTCAACAAATTTTCATATGCCAAAACTTTCACTGAAATACAAATTTTTAGATATTTAACTCCAGTTCCATCAATAAAAATTTAGGTATTTGGATAATTAGTTCTAATGAAAGTACATTCTAAATAAATACGCACATTATAATATTATTAAGAAATATAGATATTAAACAACGCAATACAAACATTAAACATTTAATTGCAAAAATAATTTTTGATTTTACTTAAGATTTGTTACTAGTCATATATAAAAATATAAAAATAATATCTGCAAAAAATCATTATACCATGATTGAATTATAATCACTATACTTGCTTGATGGGATTAGATTCCGACACCTCCATATATTCCGGACTAAACTTAGCTGGAAATCAATTGATGTAGTGAGAAATTATACAATGGATCCGCTCCATGTGGACCTTCCCAATGAAAAACTGACACATATGCGTTTTTTATTTTCTCAATGCTCATGTTGCTTATGTGTCAGTTTTTTATTGGAACAGTCCATTGATATAATAGTTACTCGTAAGCTTAACAACCAATCGTAATAAATTACTAGATAATTGGTTGGATTAGCTTTAAACGTATGTAGCAATTTCAAGACATAGCAAACTTTCCATAAATGCATATATACTCAAGAGTAAGAAAGTGACTATTGTAATACTTCTACTAGGATTGGGTTCTTGTTGTCTTGAGACTTTTTGATGCAGTAGAGGAGAAGGCCTTGTTGTTTATGGAGAAGTGGCAATTCCGCAATTAGCTTTAAGATTGGGTTGTCGGATTTTCACGACTTCGGGCCCTAATTTTATTAGAAACGGACCAACGGTCAAAACTCA
Source organism: Euphorbia tirucalli (assembly GCA_039660915.1). Lineage (NCBI taxonomy): Eukaryota > Viridiplantae > Streptophyta > Magnoliopsida > Malpighiales > Euphorbiaceae > Euphorbia > Euphorbia tirucalli. Next base: position 12,270,679 of record CM077638.1, read on the forward strand.
TACTATGAGGTCCGTCGCTTTTTCGCCCAAAAACATCGTTTAGGGTCTCAAAATCGCGATTTACTTGTTTTAGGCCTTTTCGGGAAATTTTCTTTTATTTTTCCCTTTTTCTTTTTGAGTTGTTTTCCTTTTCCAAATAGGATTCTAATTAAGGTTTGCCTATAAATAAACTATTTTGTCTTAGTTGTAAGCAGTTTTTTTGATGGAATAAAGTTTATCCCTAATTTACCTATATACTTGAATTTCGAATTCTTATGTTTAGAAGATTTCTTTTCGGCATTATACGCAATCAACGGATTGAAATATTTTGTTCAAAATTTTCACTATATCAGTTGGTATCAGAGCCTAAACCCTAGACATCATCATGCCCCTGAGGAGAGAGCGAAGAGTTGATAAAGTTGTGGGGTAGGAAGATATGAATCGGATGGAGCAGAGACTAGAACTATGCCTCGATACCTTAATAGACCAGAGAATGGAGGCTATTATGGATCATTTGGCTGACCAAATAGATGGGTTGTTCGTAGCTCGTATTAAGGCGAATCCTAATTTGGAGAATCTTCAGAATCAGTTTGCTGAGTTGGAGAAAGACGAGGATGATTCTGATGAAGGAGAACCCCACCCGTGTAGACGTCCTGCCATATTGGAGGATATGTGTTGGGAGGAAGGGTAGAGAACGGAGATCCCTAAGTTTCAAGGTACTTTCCAACCAGAAAAGTTCCTTAATTGGCTAGCGACTGTGGAAGAAGTACTTGAATTCTAAGGTGTTCCGGAGGATAAAAGGGTGTCACTGGTAGCTACTAGACTGTGAGAGAGAGTGATGACATGGTGGATGCAAGCTAAAAGACTAGGCTACGGATGGATAAGGTAAGAATCGTGACTTGGGGGAAGATGAAGAAGCAGATGAGGGCTACCTATTTGCCCTTAAATTTTCAGAGATTGATGTATTAGAGTTTGCAGAATCTAAAACAATGCAATCATTCGGTTGATGATTATACGACTGAATTTTACCAATTGATCTTTAGGATTGACATCCTAGAAACCGACGAACAGCTCGTGTCTAGATATATTAGGGGATTGCGGGAACAGCTTCATGAGGTAGTAAATGATTTTGATCCCTTGAATATTTTTGATGCACACCAACAAGCTTTAAGGCTTGAGAAGAGGTAAAAATGATCTGGCTTTGGGTTTTCTAGAGGTAGTGGTAGTAGAAGGACCGTTGAGGCGGTGTCTATAAAAACCACAGAACTTTTGGCAGTAGTTGTAAAGCCCTAGAGAACAGGACAAGGCAGTAGTATCAAGTTTTTTGCTTGTGGTGAAGTAGGACACAGATAGGCTAATTATAAGAAGGCTGGTAAGCGAGCCATGTTTGTTAAGATTGAAGAAGATACAAATGTTGATTATGGTGTTTTCGGTAATCCAATATACGATGGGAAGGACCAAATAGAGGAGGAATTGGTAACTAGAGATGTAGGCACTGCTTTAGTAGCACGATGTTCTTGTTTAACACCATGGCCTACTGTTAAGGATGAGTGGCTAAAGAGCAATATTTTTCAGTCCACATGCACCATTAAAGGGAAAGTGTGTGATGAAATCATAAATTCTCTTGATTTTGGGTGATTTATATAGACTTTATTTGTGATTTTGTGGATATATTTGGATGGATACTGTTGTGGTTTGGTTTTATTTGTACAGGAGGTAACTTTTGGGCTGATTTGGATTAATGGGAGCTGATTTTGGGCTATAATGGAGTGCTGTCTAGTTTTTGGCGATTAGCCTTGGGCAAGGCTAAACCTTCGGCGAGCTGGCAGAATTATTCAGGATTTAATTTCCAGCCCTCCTTTTTAGAAGCTTCCTGTTTTGACTTTGAAGCGGTCAAACTTGTAAATTGCACAAATAGTGGGAGATAATTTATTAGTTATTTAGGAGTTTTATTTTTAGTAGGATTATTTCTTTACTAAGATTTTCTTTTAGGTTTTTAGGGAGCCTATAAATAGCACAAGTATAGGCTGATTTAAAGGGGTAGCTATCAATACAATTCCTCTTCTCCTTCTTTTCTCTATCAAAATTTGAAACTTTGAAGAAAGAAAGGGAATGGTGTTTATGATCGATATGTGTAGCTAAATCTTCTACTTTGCCTAAGGAATTCAAAGCTTGAATTAGTATTGTGAGATCTATTATTTTATTGTTCGTTTAATTCCCCTATGTTTTTAATCTTGCTTCAAGAGATTATTTTCTCTTTTATTATATTGTAATTTAGATTTCTTGGCCAGATTCTGAGATTGCAATTTAATAAATTGTTGTTAGTAATTAGATTCGTTTCCATTCTCAATTATTAACTTGAGAACGTTTAAAGGGATTAAAAAACTTGAATTTAAATTATTTTTCCTAAGAATTTAATTGGTTTAGGCTAGGCTTTCCTTGAACTTAAAGCTCCCATTGGACTAAATTCTAAACCGCTAAGGAGGGGTTGTCTGTCGGGAAGAGGTTTATTTGAGTTGTGCTAGGTAAATCCGATTTAGGGAAGGTTGATCTCGATGCGCTAAGCTAGAGGTTTTAACTGGTCTAGGGGAAACTAAATGATTATCTTTAACATCAATGATCGATACTAACGTTCAAGTTAACGAATGTCCTAGGGCGAAGTAAATTTTTATATCATTCTTTTCACTCCATTAAAATTCCAGCAATCTTTAATTCTTGTTTTAGTTATTTAATCTTAGTTTCTTTGTTTCAACAATCATCAACAAACCCCCCCCCTGTTTTTAATTTTCTGTTTTAATTTACTTTTGGTTAAGAAGCAATTGTTAAATTGAGTATTAAATCCCTAGGGTTCGACATTGACTTACCCGGCTACAATCATTTATTGTTTAGGAATAGACGAGAAAATTCTTTAATTATTTTTGGCGGATTCGACACCCGACCAGTGTGCAAATTTGTGATACATGGCAGGTGCAGTGAGAGTATTGTGTCGAATGAGGTAGTTCAAAAATTGGTTTAGCAACGGAAAAGCATCCGAAACCATACAAGTTAGCATGGCTGAAACAAGGTGGCGAGGTGATCGTGTCCAAGTCGGCAGTGGTACCTTTTTCAGTAGGGTCACGGTACAAAGATAGGGTGTTGTGCGATGTAGTAGACATAGATGCATGCCATCTATTACTAGGTCGTCCGTGACAGTTTGATAAGGATATAACCCACCAAGGAAAATCAAACACTTACACTTTTGTGTTTGAAGGGGTGAAAATTGTCCCAGTCCCAAAAAGGGAGGAAGTTAAGAATAGTACAAGGACTGATAGTGTTGTATTGCTAACTTTCTCCTAATTTAAAGAAGCAGTGCAGGAGAATAAAGTAGTATATGCGTTAGTTGGGAAGACGACAGTGAATTTAGTGATCTGTTTTCGGATGAGCTACCTATAAGGTTGTCCCCACTCTGTGACATTCAACATCGGATTAACCTTGAACCCAGGGCAGTCCTTCCAAATTGTCCCTCATTATAGAATGAGTCCATCAGAGCATGAGGAGTTGAGGAAAAATGTTGAGGAGCTGTTGGTAAAAGGATATATTTGGGAGAGTTTGAGTCCCTGTGCAGTCCTGGCCCTTCTAATTCCAAAGAAACAAGGTACTTGGAGAACGTATGTCGATAGCAGAGCCATTAACAAAATTACTGGCAGGTATCAGTTTCCTATCTCTAGGCTGGATGATTTATTGGATCAACTTAGTGGTGCTACTGTTTTTACTAAGTTAGACTTGAAAAATGGGTATTACCATATTCAAATAAGGTCTGGTGATGAGTGGAAAACTGCCTTTAAAACTAGAAAGGGGTTATATGAGTGGATGGTCATGCCTTTTGATTTGTCTAATGGCCCTATTACTTTTGTGCATGTTATGAATCAGTTGTTAAGGCCTTTTATTGGCAAATTTGTTTTCGTGTACTTTGATGACATTCTGATTTATAATGCAAACCAGGATGAGCATGTACATCATTTAAGGGAGGTGTTTTTAGTGTTGCGTGAGGAGAGAATGTTTGCAGCTCTAAAGAAGTGTGTTTTTATGTCGACAAGTGTCCTGTTTTTGGGTTATATAGTGTCTGTTGAAGGGCTATGGTTAGATGAGTATAAAGTAGAGGCAATTAAAACATGGCCTTGACCTAGTATAATTACTAAAGTGAGGGGTTTTTTTAGGTTGGCCTCATTTTATAGGTGGTTTATTCCCCATTTTAGTAGTATTATGGCACCAATTACAGATTGCATGAAGTAAAATGGGAAATTTGAGTGGTCTGAGTAGGCAGAAGAGGCGTTCTAATCAATTAAAGAACGTCTAGTTTTAGCTCAAATCCTTATATTACCAGATTTCCAACAGCCTTTTGAGAAGCATTCAGATGCTTCGAAGTTGGGTATTGGAGTTGTATTGAGTCAGTTTAGCAAGCCAGTGGTGTATTTTAGTGAAAAGGTGTCTGGGGCCAAGCTTCGTTACAGTACTTATGGTGTTGAATTTTATGTGGTGGTCCAAGCAGTTGAACATTAGCACAATTATCTGTTTCAAAGGGAATTTATTCTGTTTACTGATCATGAGGCCTTGTGGCATTTACACAACCAAGATAAAGTATTTGCTAGACATGCTCGATGGGTTACTTACCTTCAGTAACTCACTTTTGTGGTTAAACACAAATCTAGAGTTTCTAATCCTGTGGCTGATGCTTTGAGTAGGCGAAAGGGGTTACTTGTATGGCTTTCAATTGAGGTACCTGGTTTTACCTTTTTCTCTGAATTATATGAAACTGACCCCTACTTTGCTATTGTTGTGCAAAAAGTTAAAATAGGTGAACAGATAGATTTTCATCTGCCGACGGGTTTCTCTTTAAAGGGAACCAGCTTTGTATACCTAACTGCAGCCTATGTCTGAAAATCATCCAAGAAATATATGGCGAGGGATATGTAGGATGGGATAGAACTTTATAGTTGATCCAGGCCAGTTACTTTTGGCTGAGAATGTGCAGAGAGTTGATAATTTTATACAGCGGTGCAGGATTTGTCATGTTTCTAAGGGGACAGCTACTAATGCTAGATTTTATATGCCATTGCCAATTTCTTCTCAACCATAGGAAGAGATCAGCGTGGATTTTGTTTTCGGATTGCCATGTACTTAGCGAGGTAGTGATTCAATTTTTGTGGTGGTTGATTGATTTTCAAAGATGGTGCATTTCATTCCTTGCAAGAAGACAACTGATGCTGTAAATGTTGCTCAACTTATCTTTCGGGAAGCATACAAGCTTCATGGTCTACCTCAGTTTATTGTATCTAATAGAGATACTAGGTTTCTCAGTCATTTCTGACGCAGTTTGTGGAAGCTAGTGAATACCCGACTAAATTTCAGTAGTGCTTATCACCCTCAGACTGATGACCAAACAAAAGTGGTCAATCTTTCTCTAGGAAATATGTTGCGGTGTTTAGTTGGAGTGAAGACCTGGGATCAAAAGTTGTGTCAAGCTGAGTTTGCACATAACCATGCTGTCAACTAGAGTACTGATTCAGTCCTTTTGTAGTTGTGTATTCTGTTGTTCCTATAGCTCCTCTTGATCTTTTACCGTTACTGGATAAGTCTTGGGTGAATGGGAAAGTAGAGAATTTTGTGGTTGGGTTGCAGTCAGTTCATTAACCTGTCCATGATAATCTAGAACATACTGCTTCCAAGTATAAATAGACTGCTGATAAGAAGCACTTTCATGTGCAATTTGATGTTGGTGACTATGGGTGGGCTGTTCTCACTAAGGAGCGATTTTCTGTTGGTGACTATGTGTGGGCTGTTCTCACTAAGGAGCGATTTTCTGTTGGTGACTGCAATATGCTGCCTGCTAAGAAGATTGGTCTGGTGAAAATCATTGAGAAAATCAATTCGAATGCCTATCGTCTGAAGTTGCCAAGTCATATCTGCATTGCTGATGTCTTTAATGTCAAACATCTAATTCCTTACACTGGTGATTCTTCTGATGATGACAATTCGAGGGCGAATTCTTTTCAACTAGGGGAGAATGATGCAGTGGAGAAGGCCTTGTTGTTTATGGAGAAGTGGCAATTCTGTAATAAGTTTCAAGTGTGGATTGTTGGATTTTCGTGATTTTAGACCCTAATTTTATTGGAAGCGTGCCAACGGTCAAAAAATATAGCTTTGCTGTAAGGTCCATCATTTTTTGGCCAAAACACGTCGTTTATTAAAGGTGAGCAAAACACGGTTCGGTTCAAAAACCGAACGAAACCGAACCAAAAACCAAAGTAGAAGAAAAATAGAAACCAAAGCCAAACCAAAGTTCATATGGTTCGGGTCAAACCGAACCAGTTCGGTTTGGGTTACGGTTTGGTTCGGTTCAAACTGAATCAACAAAAATTTTAATTTTTTAATTTTTATTATCATTATTTTTTTATAAATTACATGTAAAATATTGCTTAAAAAGGATTTATATTACATGTATATTACTAAAGTCTCATAAATACAAACTATATAATAATATAAATATATAATATACCAAATAAAATTTATTTATGTACATATATATATTTTTAAAAAATATTTTTTCCTATTACGGATCGGTTCAGTTTAGTTTCGGTTTTTTTAATAAAAACCGAACCAAAAACCAAATTATTATATTTTATAAAACCAAAACCAAACCAAATAGAGTTTGGTTCGGTTAGGTTTTTAGTCTCGGTTCGGTTTTTGGTTCGTGGTTGGTTTTGTTCACCCCTATCGTTTATGGCCTTAAAATCGCGATTTATTATTTTTAGGCCTTTCCGGGAAATTTTCTTTTATTTTTTCCTTTCTCGTTTTGACTTGTTTTCCTTTTCCAAATAGGATTCTAATTAGGGTTTGCTTATAAATAGGTTGTTTTGTCTCGGTTGTAAGCAATATTTGTGATGGAATAAAGTTTATCCCTATTTTACCTATATACTTGAATTTCAAATTCTTGTGTTTAGAAGATTTTTTTCCAGTATTGTGCGTGATCAACAAACTGAAATATTTTGTTTCAAATTTCAGCTACATCACTTTCCTTGCCCTGGGATGGATACGTCTCCTTACCCTTAAACTTTTTATAATTGATTTAGAGCTTTAAACTTTTTATAATTGATTTAGCGTATATATGATGTAGTGTGGCAGATATATTCTAAAATTTTTTATTACACTACTGGACCAAAACTAAAAAGGAATTTTTTTTAAAAAAAATGATTTTCATAGAAGAACCGGTCAAAATTTTCCTGAATTTTTGTACTTTTATTATTTTAATTAATATTATTTAAAAATTGAATGTTAATATAGAAATATAGATTATTTAATTAGGTGGGACTATTTAAAAACTCATTTAGGGAGTTTTATTTTATAGAAATTCTATAATGAACTTGGTTTAAATGGACCATTCCAATAAAAAATCAATACATGTAATTTTTAGTTTGTCAATACTCATTAAGCATACGTGTTTGTTTTTTCTATTGGAATGATCTATATATGTAAATAAGGTCTACTATAAAAAATTTTTTTGGCACTGGAGTGAAATGTGTTTTCTAGAGTACATTTATAAAATTGACGAGGTGGCGCACTAATAATTAATGCAAAAACCCCGACTCATCTATTGCGTCCTCTACCCAAGTCTAGGGTTTTTATGCTCTACCCCATATTAGGGTTATTCATAATTACCTTTGATTAATCTCTGATTCATATCAGTATTACCACTAATCTTTTTCCTCTTCTGTTGTCATACCCCTCCCCTTGTGGTTAGCGAAACACTGGTGGAATAAGAACTGCACGTAAACCCTAGCTGAGTCTTGATTGCGTTACATACAAAAAGAATGGCTGGTACGCTGGATGCAGACGCTATAGCAAAGGAGTACGAGCAGATGAGATTGGCGGAAGAAGAAGGAGAACCTGTAATCGTTCTTGCGGAGGAGGAGACGCAGCCATATGATCTAAGCCTAAGTATTGTAGGCCGATTCCTCACGGATAAAGAACTGAACACAGATGGAATGCGTGTTACATTGGCTAAAGTTTGGAAACCAGTGGATGGAGTATCGATAACACCATTGCAAAACTCTAGGTATTTGTTCCAATTTAATCATGCCTTTTATCTTAATCCGGTTATAAGGAATAGTCCGTGGAGTTTTGAAAATCGATTGTTAGTTTTTGAAAGAATTTTTATAATGCAAGAACTGTATTCTGTGGAACTATGCTTTGCTGAATTTTGGGTACAATTGCATGGATTACCGATGGGTTTTCGAACGGAAAGGGTAGTGAGAACAGTGGCGGAATATATTGGAAAATTTGTAATAGGGGACCCTCAGGACTTTGATGCACCATTTAAAGGATATTTACGTGCTAGGGTTCGAATAGATGTACGTCAACCTTTAAAAAAGAGAATGAGACTTGGTCGAAATTCATCGGAATGGTTTTGGGTTCAGTTTAAGTATGAGAAACTACCATTATTTTTCTTCTTCTGTGGAGTATTGGGACATAGTGAGCACACTTGTGCAGCTTTTCGAGCACTGGGAAACCCGAATGTTGAAAAATTATTTGGTGTGGAAATGAGGGCAGTCCCAAAAAGGATGGAAATTATGTCTGTGCCATGGTTGAGATCTGGACCGAACCTACAGGTTACATTATCTCAGGAGCGGAATCAGCGAGGTGGTTTTGTGGACCTATTGACAGTGTAGGAACTACAGGCTCAGCAGATGAATAATGAACAACGCACAATAGTAGTACTGGATCCTAAACGGAAGAGGTTGGAAACGGGAGAGCAGAGCCATGACTCTAATATGGAGGTAATGGAAACGGATCTTGTACCACAATCTGATATATCGGCCAGTCCCGTGGGGGCTCGCCCACAGCCATGAATTGTCTAAGTTGGAACTGTCAGGGATTGAGTCGTCCGGCGACAGTTCAAGAATTGCAGGATGTGATTTCTGCTTATAGACCCAGGGTGGTGTTTTTAATGGAAGTTAAAGTTGATCGTGTTAAAGTCGAGGCTGTGTGTAATAAATTAGGTTTCTGTGATTTTCTATATGTTCCACATGTGAATCATGGGGGAGGGTTGGCTCTTTTATGGAAGGATGAAGGTATGATTGAATTACTTTCATCGGAGGTTAATTTTATTGATGTGGTAGTCCGTCACAATATGGGTGATTGGAGATTGACGGGCTTTTATGGTTTTCCTGAAAGAAATCGACGAAGAGAGTCTTAAGATTGCTTACTTCGGTTGGCTAACGTCGCAACGCTACCGTGGTGTATTTTTGGTGATTTCAATGATATGGTCTCAGCGGAGGAGAAGTGGGGTGGTCAACCTCAGCCGTTATATTTATTACATGGATTTCAAGATGCTATTAGTCAATGTCAGTTAATAGATTTGGGGAGCAGTGGACCTAGATTTACATGGCAAAGATGGCATAATGGAAAGGTGGTGTTAAAGGAACGGTTGGATCGAGTTTTGGCTCGGGTTGATTGGATGGATCGATTTCTGCAGATGCAAGTCGTGGTGGCTCCAGCAGTGAATTCAGATCACGCCTTTCTGATTTTACAGTCATCGGAAAGAGTTCAATCATATTGTCCTACATTTCGGTTTGAGAATGCATGGAGAGGTATTCCGGAATGCCGAGATGTGATCATTAAAGCCTGGACAGAAACTGCAGCAGTGGGGGATCTAGTTCGAGATGTGATGCTGAAGCTGAAAGCTTGTATTAGAGCGCTGTGTGAATGGGGCCAAGATTACCGAAATTTTTTTCGTCGCAAGCTGAAGCACTGTAGACAGCAACTGCAGACGTTGAGCATGGGGGATGATGACAGCAAGATGGACCAAATTGGACAGGTTAAGAACGAATATAATAAGCTGTTACAGCAACAGAACTCATATTGGCAGCAGAGGGCAAAAAAATTGTGGCTTAGTAGCGGCGATGTTAATACAACATTTTTCCACCGAAGTGCAACTTTTAGGCAGCAGAAAAACCAAATTAAATCTTTGGTGGATGAGCATGGGGTGACGTTAAAATGGGGAGAGGGTCTGGAGCAACATGTGCAGGACTATTTCCAAGGCATTTATCAAGCAAAAGGGGGGAATATGGAACCGATCCTTCAAGGGGTACAAAACAAAACTAACGATGACATGAGCTGTGACTTAATGAGGCCTTTTAAAGCGGATGAAGTAAAAAGAGCATTCTTCAATATGCATCCAGATAAAGCTTCGGGTCCAGATGGGTTTAATCTGGGGTTCTTCCAGTATTATTGGGATATAGTTGGGGAAGATATCATCCAGCTTTGTTTGTACTGTTTGACTAATTCTTTTATTCCCGAAGAACTAAATGCCACAACGATAATTTTGATCCCGAAGAAAAGAAAGCCGATGAAAGTGACAGATTTACGACCAATCTCGCTTTGTAATGTTATTATGAGAGCTATTTCAAAATGCATTGCTAATCGTTTATAGCCATATATGCAATTGCTAATATCAGAAAATCAGAGTGCTTTTATCCCAAATCGGTTAATTTTTGATAATGTAATGATTGCATTTGAATTAAGCCACTTTTTGCGACGCAAACGGAAAGGCCGTATAGGTTTTGGGGCTTTGAAAATCGACTTGTCAAAAGCTTATGATCGGGTGGAGTGGGATTTTGTGGAAGCGATGATGCTGAAGTTGGGATTACCGGTTGCTTTAGTTGGGCTGATTATGAAGTATGTTTCATCAGTAACATACACTATAGAGTATAGAGGAGCTCATTTTCGGAGTTTTACACCAAGTTGTGGGGTTCGTCAAGGGGATCCCATCTCTCCGTATTTATTTTTGTTCTATGCAGAAGGATTATCATCATTGTTGAATGGATGGGTGGATAGGGGCTTATTGCACGGCTGCTCTATTGCTACAAATGCACCAGCTATCTCTCACTTATTTTTTGCGGATGACAGCATTTTCTACTTCCGTGCAAATTTGGAAGATTCCATTTGATTAAAGCAAGGTTTTGAGTTGTACATGCAGGCTTCGGGACAGGTAATTAATTTTCAAAAATCTAGTATCCTATTCAGTATGAATACAGCGATGGAAGTCCGGAACAGCATATGTGATATCTTCTAGGTCCAATGTGTCTCTTCCCATGGCATGTATTTGGGCCTCCCTTCGACGATTGGTCCAAGCCCAGCAACTACATTTCAGTACTTGGTGGATAAACTAGCTAACCGTATTCAAGGGTGGAGTAAAAGAGGGATCTCACAGGCCGGGAAAGAAGTACTTCTTAAATCAATGGCTCAAGCCTTACCAGTTTATGCGTTGGGGACATTCCTTTTACCGTGTGGCCTTTGTGATAGATTGGAGAAAATGCTCAATGCTTTTTGGTGAGACAATAATGTGTCTCACAGAAGAGGGGTACGATGGATGACCTGGAATAAATTATGTCAACCAAAAGATGATGGAGGATTAAATTTTCGCAAAATAAAAGAGTATAATTTAGCTTTACTTGGTAGATCGGTTTGGAGATTGTTGGTGCACCCGGAAGCCTTAGTGAGTCTGTTAATGAAAGCGAAGTATTATCCAAATTATAATGTTCTTCATGGTGTGTACAGGAACAATGATAGTTATCTCTGGAAAAGTCTTGCAGCAGCTGTCCCTCTAGTTCGTCATGGGGTCCGATCAGTCATAGGTGATGGGACAAGCACGAGAGTTTGGCATGTGGCATGGCTTCCGGACGAAGAATCTCCTATGGTGCAAACGCCATTGATAGCGGGCATGGAGAACATGAAAGTTAGTGATTTAATGATGCCGGAACAGCAGACTTGGAATATGCCACTGATTCAAGCTTTGTTTCATCAAAGGGACGTGGATTTAATAAGAAAAATTCCTTTACCGTATTCTAGAAAGCCAGATCGAGTGAGATGGGTGCATGAGGAAAAGGGCCTGTACTCTATGAAAAGTGCTTATTATGCTTTAATGCAAAGATACCGCATTCGTAATGATATAATGTCGACTAACTGGAAGCTATTGTGGAAACTACATATACCCCCCCGTTTTAAAAATTTTTGGTGGAGATGTGTTACGTGTTGTTTGCCGACTAGGGGCAATCTCCAACGGCTGGGTGTACCAGTAGATGGTGGTTGCGGTCTTTGTAGTGCAGCGGAAGAAACGATTGAGCATATCTTGTTCCTTTGTCCTATGATTTCGACTATCTGGGTGGATTTTCCGGAAGTGAATCTGTTGCATCAGGGTCTGTCATTGGCGCAATGGATATCGGCAGTCTCATTATCGGAAACCAAGTGGATCCAGGTGGTAGCAAGTGCTTGGGGTGTTTGGACGGCACGGAATGGACTGCTTTGGCGGCAGGAATCCGTGGAGGTAAACCGGATCAGGTGGACTGCTGCGTCGACAATTCAGGAAAGGAGGTTGGCTCAACCAGTTACAGCAGCAAATGTAGATGTTGCCGGCAGAATACACGAACCCATGATGAAGTGGCAGCGACCGTTTCCGGGGATATTCAATGCAAAATTGATGCCAGCTATTTTGCTCAGCAAGGAGATGTCGGAGGAGGTCTGATTATTAGGTACTCATTGGGCTAAATGATTGCAGCAAAATGTGTTCGTCTGTATGGCGCATCTTCAGCTGCAGAGGCGGCGGCTATGCCGTGTCGGGAAGCGCTTTCCTGGCTGAAAGAGTTGAGGTTGTTGCCTATTATAGTTGAAATGGATGCTCAAGGCATTGTGGACTACCTTCAATCTAAAGGCCAATTAAATACTTCTTTGGGTTTTATTCTTGATGATTGTCTAGAATTGGCTAAAATAGTAGGAGGGGTATCTTTTCAATTTGTTCGTAAGTCTGCGAATCAAGTCGCCCATAGATTGGCTCAGGCGGCTTATTCAGCGATAGTTGGGGAATGGTTTAGTGAACCACCTCTCTTTATTCTTTCTGTATTACAGAATGACTTGAGTTAATGAAGTGGTATTATTATTTCAAAAAAATAATAATAATAATAATAATTAATGCAAAAACCCCATTATGTGGTATTAGTATTTTGAGTTCGGTTTCCACAGGGGAACTATATATAAAAATATAAAATCTTGTTGGAACTCAAAAAGTGAGCCGACACACAGAGCAACAAGAGTTTCTTCTACACTAGCAGTAGCATTTCTTTCCGTAGAGAAAAAAAAAAAAAAAGAAAGAAGAAGAAATGGAGATAGTTGTGTACTATGTAGCAATAACGGTAGCATTTCCTTCCATTTTTGTTGTTTGGTTTTGGTGGTCCAACCAAAACTCACTAGTAACCAATTGGCCTGTGTTTGGTACGATCCCAACACTTCTCTACAATGCATCTCATATCCATGAATTTGGGGCTTCTATTCTTCACCAAAGTAATGGCACTTTTTTATTCAAAGGTCCTTGGTTCTGTGGAATGAACTTTCTAACCACTAGTGATCCCATCAATGTTCATCACTCTTTCGGCGAGAACATCTCCAACTATCCTAAAGGCCCCGAGTTCAATCAAACCTTTGAATACCTTGGAGATGGAATTTTCAACGCCGATTCTGAAAGCTGGCAAATTCAAAGTAATATGATTCACTCTTTATACCAAGACACAACGTTCGAGCTTTCTGTTCATACTTCTATGCAGCAAAAGATTTCCAAAGGTTTATTCTTGGTTTTGGACCATGCCTGCAAACTAGGTAATGAGATAGATGTTAAAGACATGTTTCAACTTCTTACTTTCAATAATATTTGCTGTTTGGTTTTTGGTATGGATCCTAACACTCTTTCCGTAGAATTCCCTCATGTTCCTTTTGAGAAAGCCTTTGACGACATCGACCAAGTTTTCTTTTATCGCCATATTGTGCCTCGTATGGTTTGGAAGCTGCAGAGATGGCTACAGATCGGAGAAGAGCAGAAGATGACAAAAGCATGCCATACATTCAATCATTTTGTGGAGGAATGCATTAAAAGAAAACAAGAACAACTAGAAAAAAGCACAAACATCAATGAATTCGATGCCCTAACTTACTTTATGAAGGTAGAGGATGAGAATCAAGAAAAAGGAAAACTATCAAACATGTTCATCAGGGATATGGCAATTAGTATTTTATTTGCAGGAAGAGATACCACAAGTGCTGCTCTCGCTTGGACCTTTTTTCTAATTGGGACAAATCGATCTTCACAAATAAAGATCTTGGAAGAAATGGAAAAGCATTTTGGTAGTGATAACGATGACGAGTTGGGATTTTTCGATTTTGAAAAGCTCAGAAAACTTGTTTATCTGCATGCAGTTATATGTGAGGTTCTAAGATAATATCTACCATTACCTTTTGAACGCAAAGTATCCATCGAATCAGATAACCTACCGAGTGGTCATCATATCTCAAGAAATACAAAGATTTTGTATTCTTTGTACTCAATGGGAAGGATGAAGGATATATGGGGTGAAAATTACTTAGTATTTAAGCCAGAGAGATGGAGGAACAAAAAATTATCCATCATACAAGATTATAGCATTCAATTCTGGACCAAGAACTTGTTTAGGTAAAGATTTGGCGTTTTTACATATGAAAGCAGTAATATGTGGAATCTTGTGGAATTATTCAGTTGAGTTGAGTAAAGATCAGAATGTTGGGCCATCTTGTTCCATAGTTCTTCATCGGAAAAATGGTTTAAAGGTAAGAGTTTTCAAAAGACAGGCTTCTTAAGGAGAGGAAGATGGAAGTTGGAAACGCAGTTCGATCTGTAGTACTTAATTAATTGTCTACAATAGAAATAATAAGCTTTGCTGATCATTGTAATATTATTTATGTTGTTTAATTTAATTGTGAGAAGCATAAACACTTACTATGTATGAAAGCATAAACGTATTAAAATACTAATAAACTAATGATAGTCATACGTACTATGTTGTTTGTAAAATTTACAAATATGTTTTCATGTCTATAATTGAAATAAAAATATTTATTAGATTCATAAGAAATTAATTTAAATCTGTGTGCATAGTATTGCAAGAGAGATAAGTGTTAGAGGTATATGTAATTGTATATAAGTCATGGGCCAATTAGAATATTATGTATATATTATTGGGGCAATTGTAAATATTCCCCAATCCCTTGTAACTATAAATACCTAAATTAATATCAATACAAGTGTGGGTTATCAATTGTATTATGGTATCAGAGCAATTATTCCTAAAGGAATAACCCTAGACAAAACCGAAACCCTTCACCAAGAAAGCAGCCGCCGACCTGCAGCCAAGAGAACAGAAAGCAGCCGCCGACCTCCAGACCTTCAGCAGCTATGTCTTCCGGTGATGACTTCCAGTCCGACTCCACCCTTGGCTCTCTTCCGGCGGTTGACAGCCGCTCCTCATCTCTTGCTGTCCCTTTGCCCAGCCTCACCACCCAATTGCCCACCAAACTTACCTCCACCAATTTTCTTTTATGGAAAACTCAATTGCTGCCAATGATCAGAGGTTGTGGCTTGGAAGGACACTTGGATGGGACTGAACCAGCGCCTCCAGCAATATTGACAGACGGCTCCAAAAATCCAGCGTTTATCGCATGGGAAAGAAGGGACCAGCAGGTATTATCTTGGATTGTGAACTCTTTATCTGAATCTCTAGTACATCAGGTTGTTGGGATTAATAAAGCTAGTGTTGCTTGGACTCGTTTGAATGCCGTGTATGCCTCTGGATCACGGGCACAAATTAGAGAATTACGTCATAGATTACATAGTTTGAAACAAGGGAATGATTCAATTGCTGAGTATATGCAAAAGGCGAAGTCTATTTATGATCAATTAATTTCGTTGGGATATGAAGTAAGGGAAGATGATTTTATTGAATTTATTTTGGATGGATTAGATGATGGTTTTCATGATTTTTGTCGTTCTCTAGAGATTAGAATGGATGATATTGGGTATGATGATTTGTATGGATTATTATTGACTGAAGAGAGGAATTTAAATCGTCGTGTGAAGAAAGAAGTGTCGTTACCAGCTGCAAATTATACGGTAAGGCAGCAGCAATTTGGCCAAGTTTCCAGCCCCGGTAGAGGGCGTGGTGGGGGCAGAGGTAGAGGCCGTGGTAGGCAGCCCCACCACCAGCATCAGCATCAATTTCAGAACCAGTTTCAGCCGCATTTTGGCTCCTTTTCGGCTCAGTTTCAGCAGCAGTCCCGTGGGGGACAGCAGTGGCAAAATTCCGCATCTTGGCATCAAAATCAAACCACCCAAGCCCCAGTAGATGTTTCCACAGTTGTGTGCCACAATTGCAAAGGTCATGGTCATTATGCTAGGCAGTGCCCGTCCCCAAGACAGACTCCTCCTCCTAACCGTTTCCCACAAGCTAACAACACCACCGTTGGCAATAATTCCTATCGGCCGTGGATCATGGATACGGGTGCTACTCATCATCTGACTTCGGATATGGGGAACCTTGCTCTTCATTCAGACTACTCAGGCCCGGAAGAAGTGGTCTTAGGTAATGGTGCTAAACTTCCTATCTTACATACCGGCCAATCTTTTCTTTCTGTTTCTGATCGTTCCTTGAAATTATCTAATGTCTTACATGTTCCTAGTTCTAACACTAATCTTATTTCTGTTTCTGCCTTAACTAATTAGAATGATGTTTCTGTTGAGTTCTTTAACAATTTCTTTGTGGTGAAGGACCTGAAATCCAAGAAAATAATCTTCAGAGGGCCGAATAGACAGGGGCTTTATACAGTGCCGCATTCTGCAGTTCCTTCAGCACGGGCTCATGCCACTACCTTGTCCACGTGGCATGCACGGTTGGGTCATGCGGCGCTTCCAGTTGTCAAACGTGTCCTTAGTCAGCATAGTCTTTCTGTTTCTAATAATTTGGATAATTTTTGTTGCTCTAGTTGTGCGATTAGTAAAAGTCATAGACTACCTTTTGTTGATTCTACATTTCAGGCCAAGAGGCCACTTGAACTTGTTTGTTCTGATTTATGGGGTCCCTCCCCAATTCAATCTCATGATAATTTTTCTTACTACATTCTATTTTATGATCACTTTAGTAAATTTTGTTGGGTGTATTTTCTGAAGTATAAACCTGAAGCATTGTCTGCTTTCATTAAATTTCATACACTAGTAGAGAAACAATTCAATTGCTCCATTAAGTCTTTCCAGTCTGATTGGGGAGGTGAATTTCAACCTATTTCTCATTATTTGTCTTCCCACGGTATTATTCATCGGGTCTCCTGTCCCCACACCCCACAACAAAATGGGTGTGCGGAGAGGAAACACCGACATATAGTGGAAACGGGTCTTGCACTACTTGCGCATGCTAAATTAGACAAAAAATATTGGACCAATGCCTTTGATACTGCTGTTTTTCTTATTAATCGTATGCCTACTCCGTTGCTTAATTTTCTGTCTCCTTATGAATGTCTCATGCATGTTGCCCCTGATTACACTTTTCTGCGTGCTTTTGGTTGTCTGTGCTACCCTTGGTTACGACCTTATAACTCTAACAAACTTGATTTTCGTTCTCGCCCTTGTCTTTTTATTGGTTACAGTCACTTGCATAAAGGGTATCGTTGCCTAGACCCTTCTTCTGGCAAAATTTTTATCTCACGCCATGTGCTTTTTGATGAACAGGTGTTCCCTTATCCGGAGCTCACTCGTATCCATGCATCCCCGGCTTCTTCCTCACCTGAGTCCGCTACCCCAGCCCTCACGTTTTCTCCGCCGCCCTCAGACTACCCGCAACCGGTACGCCGACCTCAGCCCACACCGGTCACCACCGAACCACCACCCGCCCTACCTAGCCCTCCTACTATGACGCCTACTGTACCCGCACAGCTACCCACCGCCAACCCCACTCCACCGTCCCCTCCACCCTCTCCTAGTCCTTCCCCTCCCACTCCTCCTACAGCCCTTTCCCCACCTCCTTCCCGTCTGTCTCCGGGACTGCCTCTAGTTGTTGACTTATCCACCTTTGCACCTAATGCACAAGTATCAGCTCCAACCCCTGTTTCTCCTCCTCGGCGAATGCTTACTAGATCTTTGACAGGGTCTTCCCGACCCCGGATTTTACACATGCCAGTACAATCACCTGATCCAACTAGCTATACAGAAGCAGTAAAGCATGCTCACTGGCGTCAGGCCATGGCAGATGAGTATAATGCCTTGATTGCTAATGGCACCTGGGAATTGGTCCCTGCACCCCCTCAGGCAAATATTATTGGTTGTAAATGGGTCTTCAAAACTAAGAGCAAAGCTGATGGGTCTCTTGACAGGTATAAAGCCCGTCTTGTTGCTAAGGGGTATCACCAGCGCCCTGGGATGGATTTTACAAACACTTTTAGCCCTGTTGTGAAGCCTACTACCATTCGGGTTCTATTGTCTTTGGCTGTCTCCTTTTCTTGGGATGTTCTTCACTTGGATGTGTCTAATGCATTCTTGCATGGTGATTTGGAGGAGCGAGTTTTCATGACACAACCACTTGGCTTTGTTGATCCTTCTCGCCCCATTCATGTCTGTTCTTTGAAGAAATCTCTGTATGGGTTGAAACAATCTCCTCGTATGTGGCATAAACGACTGACTACAGCCCTGATTGAGTTTGGCTTTCAGTGTTCTAAGGCTGATGTCTCTCTCTATATGCTTCGCCTGGACAAGGTTCTTATTTTCTGCCTTATTTATGTTGATGATTTACTGCTGTTGGGTAATGATTCTGGGCACCTCTCTCGGTTGGTTACACATCTCCAGACCCAGTTTGCTATCAAAAACTTGGGCCGAGTTCAGTACTTCCTTGGTCTGGAGACACAGTGGCGTGATGGTTCCCTACATGTCACTCAGCACAAGTATATCCAAGATTTATTGAAACGAGCTCAGATGGACAGTTGTAAATCACTCACTACTCCGGCCTCCACTTCTACGTCTTTATCCCTGAAAGGGGGTGATGTGCTGCCCGATGGTTCCTTGTACAGAAGTATAGTTGGGGGCCTCCAGTATCTGACAATCACCCGACCTGATATTGCGTTTGCTATTCATAAAGTTGCCCAGTTCATGCATTCTCCTACTGATCTACACTGGCAGGCTGTGAAGTGCATCTTAAGGTATCTTCATGCTACTGCTTCTTATGGCCTCCACTTTAAGCCATCGGCTCACTTGGTCCTCCATGGGTTTTCTGATTCTGACTGGGCGGGGGATCCTGATGATAGACGTTCGACCACTGGGTTTGCCATCTTCTTGGGTGATAATCTAGTTTCCTGGATCTCTCGGAAACAACGCACTGTGTCCCGCTCTTCCACAGAAGCTGAGTATCGTGCTCTTGCTGCCACTACGTCTGAATTGTCTTGGTTGGTTATGTTGCTTCGAGACATTGGTCTTCCTTTATCTACCCCGCCGACGGTATGGTGTGATAATCTCAGCGCCACTTATCTGACCGCTAATCCCATTTTTCATTCTCGCACCAAGCACCTGGAGATTGATTTTCACTTTGTGCGGGAGCGTGTTGCTAATCGCTCTCTTTTTGTTCGGTATCTTCCCACAGAAGCACAAGTCGCTGATGTTCTTACCAAGGCCTTGCCAAAGGCTCGGTTTCGCTTTCTTTGTGACAAGTTGAGCATCGTTGCCTCCCCATGCTCAACTTGAGGGGGTGTGTTAGAGGTATATGTAATTGTATATAAGTCATGGGCCAATTAGAATATTATGTATATATTATTGGGGCAATTGTAAATATTCCCCAATCCCTTGTAACTATAAATACCTAAATTAATATCAATACAAGTGTGGGTTATCAATTGTATTAATAAGTTAATCTTGCATATTCTTTCACAATATATATATATATATATAGGGGTTTTTATATACTTCGGCCTTTTTGTTTTAAGTTTTAACATTATAATTGTTGGAAATGCCCTAGTCCCGAGGCATTGGTCCTTGTGTTTGTATGATACATTTGGTACATTAATGTAAACTTTATGTATTATACAATTTGTGTCAAGGAGATAAAGGCATTAATCTATTTATTATATGTCTTGTGTTATATTTTAAATAGAGTATCCAATGGACATATCCATATCCATGTTGTCAAGTGTGAGGCACTTGGCAGTAAGACTGTGGATAGTGAAAACGATATGACCATAAAGTCATCCGTAGTCTGTTCCAATCATGGGAATGAATGGAACCAAAGACTATCATTAGCCTGGTTGTATGGCGGTGTCTTACCGGTCATAGAACATGGAATGTCAACTAGGTTAATGGGTACATGCAAAAAGGGCATGGTACTGGATTGATCCACTTAACGGGAATCTGCATGGTATAGTATCACAAATGATTCTCGTGTAGTACTTGTATAAGTCCTTCGACCGGACCATATGATGGTGCTGCATGTGAGGTGGCACACTTTGGTGTACGCCCAACGGGCCTGTAAAAGGGTGCCAAGTACGGGTACGTTCGGGTGTGTCAGTAAGCATGGCAGCACTATGGATATGCAGAAGGGAATGTCACTCAGTGATTCACTGAGACGATATCATCGGCCTCTTGAAGAATGTTACTGATAAGTGTGCGGCCGCACCCAAACAAGATTGGATCTTGTTTGCGAGCATCAGTTCATTCGGTATCAAGTAAAGGTCCAGACACAAAGAGGGTGATACTTCCATGCCTCTGTGTTGGACACCGATATCAGCGACATGGGATTTACAAGTTCAAACTACTGGGTTACGTTTTCAGTTGGACTGCTTACTCCGTCTTAATTGGGGGCTGCAGTGGCTTGCTAGAGCCCGCCTGCAGTCTGTGGGCCTTGGCCCACTGCCAACATAAAGACGGGCCCATTGGATCGTACACATTGAACGTCTGGACTTTAACTAGTCGGATTAAGTGTGTACTTGGAGTATACACGTTTGAAGAGAGAGAGATATATTAATTATATTATATGCATCAATTGGATTGATCAAAGTTATATAATTAATATTATTTTGGCCTTCTCATAATTAATTCAATGAATTAATTTATGGGTTTATTTCCTAGGTGGAAATATTATTATACATGTATAGGTTTACATGTATCTCATTTTATGTATGTCTAATTTAATCCCTTGATTAAATTACTAGGTCAAATGAGTTTTTAATTTAAATGTATGTAATGTATTATATAGCATAATATATAGATACATACATGTTAAATTGGAATTGCATTTGAACTTAATTAAATCAAAGGAAGTCAAATTGGGCTTAAGACATAAAATGACATTCCCCACCTAATGTGGGATGAGATGGCCGAAATTTATGGCTAAGGGATGAGTCATGCCTTTTTGTTAAGAGTGATGAGTCATTGAGTGATGAGTCATTCTTGGAACAAAAGATGAATGATTAAAAGGGTGAGTCATGGTATGACTTTTTGGTTGCAAAGTTGGACTTGGCTTCCTTAAGGAAATATCTTCTCCTTTCTTCCTTCATCCTTGGCCGAATTCAATGCATGGTTTTGGGTGAGTGTGATGACTCATTCATGGGACAAAATAGCTTGGTGAGTCATGCTTGATAAGGAGGTGATATGTGATGAGTCATATGATGAGTCATTGGTTTGACTTTATCTATATCATTTCTTTGGGTTGAAAAATCAGCAAGGATTTTTCTTGGCTTGGCCGACCACTTTGGCTCTTCTTTTGGGAATTAAAAGACAATGAGCTTGATCTATTTTGCCCACTTTTATGCCTTATTTCTTTTGGAAAGAAATTGGATGCACACTTGAGAAATTTGGTTCTATCTTTGGCTAGATAGATTTTTCTTTTGGAAAGAAATTAGGACAACCATATTTCCTCTTGTGGGCAGCCCTCTCTCCCTCTCTTCTTGTCATCCGAGTCGCTAGCACGGGTTTCGGTCCGAGAGCCGTTCGTGTACGCATCGGTGGAGGAAATCTACACTTGATTTCTGCAGTCTGCATCCATCTCTTAGAGAGACTTTGTGGTGAGTTTTTGAAACTCTCTTTTTATGCTTTAAGTTTTTGATTTCTACATCTTAAGCTCCTGGGCCGGATTCGAGGAAATCGACGCGTATTTCCGCTTTTATCGGTCGGTTTCCCGTGACGAATCCCAACAGTGGTATCAGAGCGGGCTTTTGATCCGTGGAAATCTTTAAACTTGGCGGATCCCGTGTTTTAAAATTGGCGATTTTGTGGACGGGATTTATTTTTGGTTTGGGGTTTGGTGATTTTGCCCCTTGAATTTTACTTATGGAAAATTATTTGCATATGGTTTATGCTTTATTTAATTTTCTATTTGTGAATTGTTTGTGGAAATTTTATTTTGCATATAGGTTTTATGCTAGATTTAATTTCCTATGCATGATTTTATTTCTTGGTGATTTAATTTCATGTTGCTATTTTTGTTGCGGGAAAAAATCACGGACCGTTTCGGGGCGAAACGGGGGCAGCAGCCGCTGCCTGCGGCGCTAGGCGCCACAGGCAGCAGCTGCTGCTGGCTGCTGCTGGGCAGCAGCTGCTGCACGCCAGCAGCAGGGCTGCTGCGCGCAAGCAGCTGCTGCTGGGCAGCAGCCGCTGCGCGGCAGCGGGGCTGCTGCTGGGCAGCAGCGCCGCGGCTGCCCCGCGCGGCGGGCCGGGCCCATTTTTGGATTTGGCGGGATTTTGGGCCGGGCCGGATTTAAAATTTTAAAAATATGCGTGTTTAAATTTTGGTAATTTTTATACGCGTGGGATTTTAAAATTTTAATTGTTTTAAATTGTGCGTGTTTAATTTTGGAAATTTTATGCGCATGTTTTATGAATGGATTTATTTTTCGTTCATGCGATATTTATTTTGGAAATAAATACGGTTAATTGAAATTGGTTCGGGTTTTCTTGGCACGATTACCCGGACGGCTAATTTTGGAATTCATGGTTTCCCAATTGGATTGGGAGCAATTTTGCCTGGGTTGGAGGCCCAAAGCCCGCACGGGTTTAGAACCATGATTGGCCAAAATTTGGCGATTTCAAAATAATGGCTATGGACATATTTGAAATGGGATTAATTCATGCATTTAACATGTTTATAAATTGTATGTATTGGATACGTGTATGTATGATTAAGTACATGAATGGATGTTTTGGGCCTTATTTATTCGGGTTGTAATATTCTTTTGGTAAATACGGCCTACGCGCCGTTTTTCTTTATGTAATTTTATTTTATGTGTTTATTATGGAATTATGTAAAGAAGAAGAAGCCGATTGGATTGGCGTGCTAGAAGGATGAGGATGCAGCCCACCTGATGTCGTTCTAGTATAGGTTTACTAGAATTATATTAGGATGTAAATTTTGGCCCATAGCATTTCATTTTTTAATTATGCTTTATTTATTTACATGTGAGAATGTATGTACAAACCCAATTTCACCCGCCTATGCATCTAAGCCGTTATTAATTGAATCTAATAACCAAAAGGTAATTACTAAGTCTCTTAAAAGTGCTTCCCTCATTCATAACCTACTCGAAGTGGGGATAGGCCAGCTGTAGACCAACCCTCGTTGGATGCACTGGAGTATCGTCATTTTGTATTGGGTTGGAGTATTGGTTACTCTAACACTTGGATGGAGGTTTTGACTTAGCGTGGGTGGTAGGATGTTCCTGGCCCTAAGCACAGATGGGTAAGTGCCAACAGACCCATCAAACCGAGAGTCCCTAGGTTGGGATTGGACGGCGTTCCTACCTAAAAATTGGGGTATAGTTGTTCCAGGCCCTCGTCTGGCTATATCTTGATATAATATGGATCTCGGCCCATGAGCCCAACAACTCGAGTTAATTAATAACACGATTCATTATTAATTATAATATGGGAAGAACATGTTAAGTCCTTTATTTACACTCGTAATTTTTTCTGTGTAGAAACCAATGGCTACGAATGATACTTTATCACTGCGATCTTTCTTGGAATGGGACAAGCTTTCTGGCCCTAACTTTTGGGACTGGTCTATGAACTTAAGGAAAGTTCTAAGACAAGAGTCTAAAGAGTATGTGCTCAAAAAGCCTGTACCGGATGTGCCAACGGGAAGTAATCCACCGGCTGCCCAGCTGGAGGAATACTTGGCACATGTAAAAGATAACCGGGATGTGACATGCCTGATGTTGGCTAGTATGGTTCCTGAATTGCAAAAGCAGTTCCTGGATCATCAGGCCTTTGCTATAATGACAACTCTTAACGAGATGTTTTATGAGCAAGCTTATCAGGAAAGGTACCTGATCCACAAGGCATTCCGCAGCTGTAAGATGGGAGCCGGGACATCTGTGAGTGCACACGTGCTCAAGATGAAGGGCTATCTGGATAATTTAGCCCGTCTCGGAACTCCTATCTCACGGGGGCTGGCGGTTAGCACGATCCTGGATTCTTTACCGGATTCTTATGATCAATTCATCCTAAACTTTTACAAGCAAGGGATGGACCGTACTGTTAGTGAGCTGCATTGGATGCTTGAGCTCGCTGAACTGTCGATCAAGAAGAATCCGCCGGTACTTGAGGTTAACAAGGGGAAACCTCCTTTTGCTAAAGGCAAGGGCAAGGCAAAGGCCAAGGCCAAGGCTAAGGAAGCCAAGGCTAAAAAGGCTAAAGCCCAGCCCAAGCCCTGTTCCAAGGATGTCTGCTTCGGTTGCAAGCAGGCTGGACATTGGAAAAGATCGTGTCCCAAGCTTTTGGGAGAGAAAACGAAGACGCAGGGCGTGTCTTCATCAGGTATATATGTCATAGACATTAACCTCTGTTTCAACATCTTATGTATTGGATACTAGATGTGGTTCTCACATTTGTTGTAATGTGCAGGGACTTAAGAACAGAAGATCACTGGGATCGGGACAAGTGGACTTGCGGATCAGAAATGGAGCAAGGGTTGCTGCCATAGAGATCAGTAGGACCAGCTTATGATGCCTAGTAGATTAGTTTTGTTACTGAAACTATGTTATTTTGTACCTGTTTTGTACAGGAATATTATTTCTGTTTCAGTTTTTGGATATTTCTGGATGTACATTTACTATTAATAATAGTAAAAAGGGTTTATCTAGAAAAGAATTATTTTATGGAGTAGCTCTATTAAATAATGTCTTTTATATCCTGGATCTAAATGAAACTAATCATGTCTATACTATACACACTTAAAGGGTTAAGCCTAACGAACTTAATCCGGTTTACCTTTGGCATTGTCATTTAGGCCACATAAACAAGAAGCGCATAGCTAGGCTTCACATTGCTTGAATCCTAGGATCATTTGACATGGAGTCACTTGATATATGCGAGTCTGGTTTATAAGGTAAAATGACTAAAAGGCTAAAAGGGTTGCTAGCTTATTGAACCTAATGCATTGAGATGTATATGGACCGACAAGCATAGCAACCAGGGGTGAACATCTATACTTCGTATCCTTCACAGACGATTTCATCAGAAATGGCCATGCCTATTTAATGAAATATAAGTCTGAGACCCTTGATAGGTTCAAGGGAGTGAGAAACGAAGTACAGAACTAGGCAGAAATATCAAAGCCTTTCGGTTGGACCGAGGTGGTGAGCATATAAGCCTATAGTTTGACTCATTTTAAGAGAGCATGGAATAGTTCCACAGCTCACTCCTCCAGGAACACCACAATGGAATGGGGTGTCCGAACAGAGGAATAGGACCCTGTTGGACATGGTCCGCTCAAACGATGAGTCATGCCTTTCTCCCAATAAGTTTTTTAATGGATACGCTCTTGAGACAATGGCTCTCATTTTCTATTATACTCCGACTAAGGCTTTGGAAATGACCCCATTTGGAATATGGACGGGCAAGGTGCCTAATGTGTCCTTCTTACGGATTTGGGGTTGTTATGCACAAGTCAAGAAATTGACTGTGAGCAAAACTAGCACCCAAAACCGACTAATGCCTGTTTGTGAGCTACCCTAGGGAAACCAAAGGGTATTACTTCTACGACCCCGCTGAGAACAAGGTGTTCATGGCTTGATAGGGGGTCCTTCTTGAAAAGGGGTTTCTTTCCAAGAAAGACAGTGGGAGCGATATTGAACTCAGGGAAGCTCAAAGCTCAGAAACTCCTAAAAAGGATAACTCGGAGACCAGGGTGAAGCTTCCAAAAGGGGAAGCACCAGCCCAGGTCACACAAGGACCTAAAAGGTCTGGTAGGGATCATTAGGAACATAAGAAACATTGGTTTTTGTTTCTAATGATTACGCTCCTTTTGTCTTGGACGAAGAGGAGCTCAAAACCTACTAGTAGGCTATAGCTAGCCCACAGTCTGCCATGGTGGTGGATTTGCAATTTATGTACGATAATCAGGTTTGGAACCTGGTTGATTCACCTCCAGGTGCTAAGGTAATAGGTTGCAAGTGGTGCTATAAGCTATAGGCCAACAATACCTTTAAGGGTGTGTATAAGAGGTTTAGTGGGAGCATAGTAACTTTCCTGGTATTGTATATGGATGGCATCCTTCTGATTGGAAGCGACATACCAACACTACAAGGGAATTGTAATGGATGTGTAAGTGCTTCGCAATGAAGGACTTAGGCGAAGCTGAGATGATCCTAGGGATCAG
Source organism: Euphorbia tirucalli (assembly GCA_039660915.1). Lineage (NCBI taxonomy): Eukaryota > Viridiplantae > Streptophyta > Magnoliopsida > Malpighiales > Euphorbiaceae > Euphorbia > Euphorbia tirucalli. The sequence goes on from CM077638.1 coordinate 12,297,171, forward strand.
TATCTACAGGGTTAGATCCAATCGGCTTCTGGGCCTAAGTCAGGCCAAGTACATAGACTTCGTTCTGAAAAGATTCGGCATGGACCAGGCTAAGAAAGGTTTCTTGCCAATGGGTCATGAGCTGAAACTTAGCGAAATACTATAGGGAGAACATGTATTGGTTCTATATGCTTCGGCTATAGGATCAATCATGTACTCCATGCTATGTACAAGACCTGATGTCGGCATTGCACTAAGTATGATGAGCCGGATCCTGAAGTACCTTAACCAGACTAAGGATAGCTTCTTAGTGCATGAAAGTTCGGAAGAGCAGTCAGTTACTAGGTACACTGATGCAAGCTTCCAGACTGACCAGGATGAATATAAGTCGCAGTATAGGTATGTGTTCATGCTAAACGGTGGTGCTATTGTTGGAGAGGCTCCAAATAATAGACCATCGCGGTTTCTATCACAGGAACTGAGTACATTGCAACGTGTGAAGCAGCTAGGGAAGCTGTGTGGATAATGAAGTTTATCATGAAACTGGGGTAGTGTCAACTATCCAGTAACCAGTTGATATCTTCTGTGACAATGCGGGGCTGTTGCACAAGCTATGTGCCTCGGTCACACATATACACGAAGCACGAACTCAGGGAGTTTCACCTATTGCGAGAAATCGCTGAGGGGGTGACATCTCATTACAAAGAGTGGACACCAAAGACAATGTCGCAGATCTTTTGACCAACATGCTTGGCTACGCCTATGCACGGAGGTTATACTAGATCTATAGGGATTAGACCCATGCCTAGTAGGTACTAGTGCAAGTGGGAGATTGTTGGAAATGCCCTAGTCCCGAGGCATTGGTCCTTGTGTTTGTATGATACATTTGGTACATTAATGTAAACTTTATGTATTATACAATTTGTGTCAAGGAGATAAAGGCATTAATCTATTTATTATATGTCTTGTGTTATATTTTAAATAGAGTATCCAATGGACATATCCATATCCATGTTGTCAAGTGTGAGGCACTTGGCAGTAAGACTGTGGATAGTGAAAACGATATGACCATAAAGTCATCCGTAGTCTGTTCCAATCATGGGAATGAATGGAACCAAAGACTATCATTAGCCTGGTTGTATGGCGGTGTCTTACCGGTCATAGAACATAGAATGTCAACTAGGTTAATGGGTACATGCAAAAAGGGCATGGTACTGGATTGATCCACTTAACGGGAATCTGCATGGTATAGTATCACAAATGATTCTCGTGTAGTACTTGTATAAGTCCTTCGACCGGACCATATGATGGTGCTGCATGTGAGGTGGCACACTTTGGTGTACGCCCAACGGGCCTGTAAAAGGGTGCCAAGTACGGGTACGTTCGGGTGTGTCAGTAAGCATGGCAGCACTATGGATATGCAGAAGGGAATGTCACTCAGTGATTCACTGAGACGATATCATCGGCCTCTTGAAGAATGTTACTGATAAGTGTGCGGCCGCACCCAAACAAGATTGGATCTTGTTTGCGAGCATCAGTTCATTCGGTATCAAGTAAAGGTCCAGACACAAAGAGGGTGATACTTCCATGCCTCTGTGTTGGACACCGATATCAGCGACATGGGATTTACAAGTTCAAACTACTGGGTTACGTTTTCAGTTGGACTGCTTACTCCGTCTTAATTGGGGGCTGCAGTGGCTTGCTAGAGCCCGCCTGCAGTCTGTGGGCCTTGGCCCACTGCCAACATAAAGACGGGCCCATTGGATCGTACACATTGAACGTCTGGACTTTAACTAGTCGGATTAAGTGTGTACTTGGAGTATACACGTTTGAAGAGAGAGAGATATATTAATTATATTATATGCATCAATTGGATTGATCAAAGTTATATAATTAATATTATTTTGGCCTTCTCATAATTAATTCAATGAATTAATTTATGGGTTTATTTCCTAGGTGGAAATATTATTATACATGTATAGGTTTACATGTATCTCATTTTATGTATGTCTAATTTAATCCCTTGATTAAATTACTAGGTCAAATGAGTTTTTAATTTAAATGTATGTAATGTATTATATAGCATAATATATAGATACATACATGTTAAATTGGAATTGCATTTGAACTTAATTAAATCAAAGGAAGTCAAATTGGGCTTAAGACATAAAATGACATTCCCCACCTAATGTGGGATGAGATGGCCGAAATTTATGGCTAAGGGATGAGTCATGCCTTTTTGTTAAGAGTGATGAGTCATTGAGTGATGAGTCATTCTTGGAACAAAAGATGAATGATTAAAAGGGTGAGTCATGGTATGACTTTTTGGTTGCAAAGTTGGACTTGGCTTCCTTAAGGAAATATCTTCTCCTTTCTTCCTTCATCCTTGGCCGAATTCAATGCATGGTTTTGGGTGAGTGTGATGACTCATTCATGGGACAAAATAGCTTGGTGAGTCATGCTTGATAAGGAGGTGATATGTGATGAGTCATATGATGAGTCATTGGTTTGACTTTATCTATATCATTTCTTTGGGTTGAAAAATCAGCAAGGATTTTTCTTGGCTTGGCCGACCACTTTGGCTCTTCTTTTGGGAATTAAAAGACAATGAGCTTGATCTATTTTGCCCACTTTTATACCTTATTTCTTTTGGAAAGAAATTGGATGCACACTTGAGAAATTTGGTTCTATCTTTGGCTAGATAGATTTTTCTTTTGGAATTGTGGGCAGCCCTCTCTCCCTCTCTTCTTGTCATCCGAGTCGCTAGCACGGGTTTCGGTCCGAGAGCCGTTCGTGTACGCATCGGTGGAGGAAATCTACACTTGATTTCTGCAGTCTGCATCCGTCTCTTAGAGAGACTTTGTGGTGAGTTTTTGAAACTCTCTTTTTATGCTTTAAGTTTTTGATTTCTACATCTTAAGCTCCTGGGCCGGATTCGAGGAAATCGACGCGTATTTCCGCTTTTATCGGTCGGTTTCCCGTGACGAATCCCAACAATATTCCCCTTATCTTCTACTGTGACTCATTCCCTGTTATATAGTTCTTCCTCTTTTGAGTCTTTTCCACGCAGCTAGCTTGCTACATATGAAGGAAAAAATAAAAATTAGAACAATCAATTGCAAGAAGTAAACTTTGATACTGATCCAAAATAATAACTAAAATCATTGTTGAAATTGTGATCCATGTATGATTGAAGAGCACAGGAAGAAGAGATATGAAACCTGGGTCGGGTTAAAAAAACAAACAAAAGGGGTGCTACGTGTCAATTGGAAAGGTTCATATGGACCGCGACATACCAATTGGTAAGGATAATGGTTTATATGAGTATACTCATATGGTAATTTGGGAAAACTAGATATGCCCTCAACGTTTTAAAAGGTAAAGGCCTGGAATGTAGTGAAAATTTTAGGTCTATTTAACGGAACTATAAATTTTCCCGTTAGCCCATTAAACCTGGCTCCACATCGGATCCTAGGTGAAATCCATATCAAATAAGATTGTGAAATTCGTAGTTTATAGGCCAACCGTTGAAAATGAATGTTATTACTCTCTCTTTTTTTTATTATATGATGTTTAAGGTTGTTCACTAAAACCAATGAAATATTAATTAGGTTAGTAAAATAACTAAGTTACCCTTAATACTTCTCTCCTAAAACTCTATTTTCCACGCAAAAATTCTCTTTTTTCTTAATTAATAAAGCTTAATATAGTATTTTTTGCATTAAATAATGAACCTCTCTCATACTTTAAATAAAGGTAAATATGAGAAAACATAATGAAGATGTATTGGTAATTTAAAGTGCCAAATAAAAAAAAATAAAGTAAAAATGTTAAAACATCATATAATAAAAAACGGAAGGAGTACTTATTAAGCACTGAGAGAGGAAGAAACGGATCGAGAAAGGCGAGGGATGAAGATGGGCAGAGGAGCCACGTGCACATGCAAAAAGAGGGAAGAGGGTGGGCCCATAACATCTCATGATTTTTACTTTAAAATCATAAGTAACTTAATTTTTTTTTTTTTAATATAATATTAGACAAGTCACATTTTTTTAAAATTTTATTATTATCTTTTAACAATATTTATCCAATATTTGTTATTTATATTTGCAATTAAAAACTTGATTACCTAAATCTATAAAACACATTCATGTAACAAGAAAAAAGATTTCATATCTGATATTAAAAAAATTATTCCTGTTAAAATCTATCTTTTTTTATAAAATAATATCTAATATTATATATATATATATATATATATATATATATATATATATATATATATATATATATTCATGCCATTACCAATATGTTTATATATTATCTACATCATTTCTAGTTCAATACTTTCTATAATATTTTTTTTTCTCCCCATACTTTACCCATGAGCAAAGAACACCAGTGGCAGAGTTTCAAAGCAATTTTTTCAAGTACATTCAAAAGGCATGTGATTCTTTCAATATAATTTACTAATATGCTTTGATAATATCATCAATATACTGTTAGATTTCCCTTTTTTTTTTATTGTTTTTCTAACTTTTGTTCTTTAATTTATTGCTGATGATTAAGTGTGTCTACTTCTACTTCTATTGATCCTATGTTCTTCTCCTTTCTTTTTTTCCAATGAGATCCTTTTTTTTTCTTGGCCATGATATGCTAAAATATACTTTTGAATATACTATAAATATGCTTTCAATATATTTATTTTCAAATATATTATATATTGGAATAAGTTAAAATATATATTTAAGTGTATTATCAATATATTTTCTTAATAAATATATTGAAATTCATCTTTAAACATTTGTCAGTTTATTTTGAATAAAATATAAAGTATATTGGACTTCTATTACAAATATATATGGAATATATTAAAACTATATTACAAATATATTTAAGGAGAAGTAGTTATTACAAGTATATTTGAAATAAATTAAAAGGCATATTTAAATACATTACCAACATATTTCGGATATACTAACAAGGGTATATTGGATTAAGACTTTTAATGACTTTTACATACTTTTAAAATCTAAAGGTATTCAATTAAGACTTTTTAGGAGTCTTTAAAAGTCATCAGGTATTCAATTATGACTTTTTAAGAGTCTTTAAAAGTCATCAGGTATTCAATTACGACTTTTTAAAAGTCTTTAAAAGTCATCCTGTATTAAAAAAGTCATTGACAATTGATGAAAATGACTTTTATAGGCTTTTTTTTTACAAAATATAACACAAAATCGTTATAAACAAGTCTTGTATCTATAAGCAAGACTTTTTATTTGTCATTTATCCTGAAATCCATAATCACCCACCCTTTCTGTCTTTGAAAACGATCGACCTCCACCCTCTCTGACCCCCATAATCACCCGCCCTTCACCCGCTCTTTTTCGTTCTGTAACAAGTGCGAGCTATCATCCTCTCTATCACCAAGTTCAAGAGGTACGATTTCTTTTCCGTTTGTTTTTTCTCGTCAGTCTTAGGTTTTCCATTGTGAAACTGGAGTTGATTTTCCACTGAGATCTCCGTCTACTTCTTCAATTGTGGAACTTATTAATTAATTGAATCATCAATTATCGGTATCATGTCAATCCTTTTATGCTCATCAGTTGCAGGCACAGTTTAGAATAATGATAATAAAAATTAAAAAATTAAAATTTTTGTTGATTCGGTTTTAACCGAACCAAACCGTAACCGAACCGAACTGGTTATTTGGTATTTTCAAATCAAAATTTACCATCTTTAAGACAGCTCTCCCATTTCGGTTTGACAAACGAACAGAGCTAGTCTTAGTTTGCGCGGAGTTGCATAATTTTCTTAGAAATGAGTGCCGATCAGATGAGTTTCCAATTGAACAAAATAGTGAAACTAATTCATCTACACCAATGTCAATTAATGAAGAAGAAGATTTTGAACTATTTGTTGGAACATAAGAGCAACAAAGAAATGATGCTAATGAATGGAGAGCTAGAATTGCTACTGACATGTGGAATAATATTGAACTTATGAATGATGATGAATATTAGAAATTTTATAGCCAAATTACAATTTTTTAATTAACATTACTACTCAATTTTTATGTTACTATTTCATATTTTATTTTTGGCTATTGTTGTGGTCATTTATGTGATGTATTATCACTGCACACATGGAGATTATTAGTATTTTCTAATAAGTCTATAAAAGTCTATAAAACTTTATGAAATAAACTTTTTAAAAGTCATCAATATTTTTAAAAATTCTCTGCAAGGTATTAAAAGTCACTAAAAATCATTAAAGTCTATAAAAGTCATTCACTCAAAAAAGTCTATAAAAGTCTTAATCGAATACCACCCCCTAAAATACATTTAGAATTCTTTACTTATTGTTGGTTAAATATTATATATAATTATTTTTTTTCTATTGAGTTCTTCGCCATGTTGATAATTGAAAATTTCAAGATATCCTTATTGATTTGTTTATGATGTCAATTACGTAATTAAAATATTTATTTATGATATATTTAAAGTAGCTTTTCTTTTTTTTCTTTTTTTTTCTTTTTTTAAGATAAGGTAGTTTTTTTATTTGTTTTGATATTTCTCTTATTGATTTGCAGGATATAAAAAAATGCAAGTTGATTTTATTTCAAAATGTATCTTAGGATTCTATAATTAGCTAATAAGCTAATTAACCCACTTACCCAATTATTAAATCCTAGGCGGTTAGGCCCAATTGTTTTCAATTTAAAAGGTTAGGAATATTCGGGCCCAAATCTATTTGGTTATTGGTTGGATTTATGTAAATGATTATGGAGCCCAAACAGGAGGCCGATGGGCTTATTGCAGACAAAGACCATGGGACCCAAATCACTAATGGCAAAGTACAAACCGGAAAACTTGGTGCATTTAAGATGTACTTGCTTCATGTGTGTAGAATATATGTTCATAAACAGGTTAGTTGCATATATTAACTCAATTTTCGTCGGTCCAATCCCAAATTGAATTATTCTTTATAGCACTTTCAGAAATTTAATGCAAACGGATATAAATTATGGTTGGATACATGTAGTTCACATATTATAAGGTTGTCAATTATATTCATAATTGTTAGATTAATAATTATTTCGGTTTGGTTAATTCATGATTTTGAGGTTTAAAAACCCAACAAAATATCTAAATATTATACATTTTTTGTAAAAAGTGAACGGAATTGCAGTGGAATTCAGCAGTATTTTTTAAAGAAAAATGCCTAGCACTCACATCACATGTAATATCCATTAGAAAAACTTAAGCGTGTGTTTGGAACCATAATTTTGGATTTTGTTAATTAAATTCTCATACAATGACTCTACATTTGAGATAATTTCAATTTTTCACATATAAACTAATGGTAATCATGAAAGAATTCATTTCTCTTTTAACAATTTTTTTTTTTTTTTTATAAACATAAAAATTGGCAAGATAAAATTGAGTTGGGTTGAATTGAATTGAATTTTTTCCAAAATGTGGTTCCAAACACGCCTTAAGAGTTTTTTTTTTTCATTTTACATAAAGTTGATTAATTTCCATTTTTTGTCCGTTGCTTTTGATCAAATCTACCAAACAGGCACTATAAACATCGTATCTTTGTGTACTTCGAGGAGTAACATAAACCTCTTCTGCAGTCGATGAAAAGATTAAAATGGCGATTGTTGTGTATGTAGGAGTGGCAGTAGCAATTATTTCCATTGTTCTTCTTCTGTCTTGGTGGTCGAACAATAACTCAATAATTCCAATTTGGCCTGTGGTTGGTATGATTCCATCGCTTCTCTACCATGCATCTCGAATCCATGATTTTGTCACTGAAATTCTTCAGCAAAGTAATGGTACATTTTTGTTCAAAGGTCCTTGGTTTTGTGGAATGGACTTTATAATCACTAGCGATCCTATGAATGTTCATCACACTTTCAGCAAAAACTTCTCTAACTATCCTAAAGGGCACGAATTCAACGAGATTTTCAAAGTTCTTGGAGATGGGATTTTCAACGCGGATTCTGATTGCTGGAAAATTCAAAGGAACATGATTCACTCCCTTCTTAGGGACAAACGGCTCGAGCTTGCTGTCCACAAGTCTATGCACCAAAAGATTTCAAAAGGTTTATTCTCAGTTTTGGACCATGCTTCCAAACTGGGTAGTGAGGTAGATATACAAGACGTGGTTCAACGATTCAATTTTGATAATATATGTGTGTTGATTTTAGGTATGGATCCTAATACTCTTTCAACAGAATTCCCCCAGGTTCCTTTCGGGAAAGCTTTTGATGACATTGGGGAAGTTGTGTGTTATCGCCATATTATGCCGGCTTTTATATGGAAGTTGCAGAGATGGCTACAGATCGGAGAAGAGAAGAAGATGACGAGAGCATGCCATACATTCGATCATTTGGTGAAGCAATGCATTAAAAGAAAGCAAGAACAATTAGAAAGAAACAAATACGAAATTCACTTCGACGCATTAACATACTTTCTTCAGATGCAATATGAGAATGAAGAAGCATCAAACAAGTTTATAAGAGACATGGCTTTGAATTTGTTGTTTGCAGGAAGAGATACAACAAGTGCTGCACTTGCTTGGACCTTTTGGCTTATTGGGACGAACCCATCTACAGAAACAAACATCTTGAAAGAGATGGAACTACATTTTGGTAGTGATAATGACGATAAGTGGAGATTTTTCGATTTTGAAAAGCTCAAAAAACTTGTTTATCTGCATGCAGTAATGCGTGAGGTTCTAAGATTATATCCACCATTGCCTTTTGGACGCAAGGTATCAGTCGAACCAGATGTTCTTCCAAGTGGTCATCATATCTCAAGAAATACAACGATCTTGTATGCTTTGTACTCAATGGGAAGGATGAAGGATATATGGGGTGAAGATTGCTTAGAATTTAAGCCGGAGAGATGGATTTCAGAGAGTGGAGGAATTGAAAATTATCCATCATACAAGTTTATAGCATTCAATACTGGGCCAAGAACTTGTTTAGGTAAAGATATGGCATTTTTGCAGTTGAAAGCAGTTGTATGTGCAACCTTGTGGAATTATTCCCTTGAATTGATTGAAGATCAGAATGTTCGTCCATCTGCTTCTGCAATTCTTCATCAGAAAAATGGTTTAAAGGTAAGAGTTTTCAAAAGAAAGGCTTGTTAATGAGAAGAAGATGGAAGTTGGAATCGCAGTGGTGGAGTACTTAATTAATTGTCTACAATATTAATAAGCTTTAATTAGTGACCATTATTATAATATTATGTTGTTTAATTTGTGCCAAGCAAAACTAAACTATTGTATTGAAATAATAATAAATTAATAATAGTTATACGTACTATGTTGATTTTGATTGTAAAATTTACGAATTTGTTTTCTCTAGCGAAGAATGTAGATTGTAGTCCTCATTTGCATTCATAGGGAGGAGTAAATATATAAATGAGGTTGAGTCATGTAATACATGTTGGGCTTTGTTTCCATTCCTATGTGGAGGAAGAGACCTTCAAGCCCTTGAACCTCATGTGCATTCTTCAAGGTTTGAAGTGTTGGGTTTCCAACACGAGGAAGCTCTTTGTAAGCTACACTTTATGAGCTTAAAACCAATAAAAAGATGCTTATTAGATGGGATATATGGTGGCTTTAAGAGTTTGTTTTTTTTTTTTAAAGTCATATATGAGGTGAGAAAGAAAGTGTGAAGGAGATGTGATGAGGTGAGAAAGTGAGGCATAACAACATTTGAGAGAGTTTTGGATACAAGGGAGTAGAGAGAACTAAGAGAGAAAATCTTTTAAGTTTATAAACATTGTTCTTCAACTATATTTTTCTTATTCTTTCAACGATCTCTAGCTCATACGTAGTCCGATCATGCTGATTTTTGGAGAGCATATTGGAGAGTGTTGTTCCTTGATTCTGAACTGTCGGATCAAAATTTGGAGATTCATAAATTTGGATTTTCGGGTTTGCAATTGCTGTAGTTTTCTAGGCCTTTTTCTGCAACCAGCTTTAGTTTTCTGCTTGTATTTTATATTCTAACCGTTGGATTTGGCTGAAACTTTAACTAGAGTTGAAAACTTATTTTTCTGTATTTTGGACAGTGGGATCAATCACTTGAGGTCAGGAAGGTCCTCTTTGTCCATCTCAGTTGTGCTATTTGTGGTTTCTCTTTTGCTGGTTTTCAGCTTGAGCTGCTTCATCCTTTTCAGTCTTTTGAACATCTTTTTATCTTCGGATTGAGCTGAAATTTGGTGAGCTTGTTCTAGACTCGTTTTTCTTTATTTTGTACGATGAAGATCTTGTTTGGAACTCTAGAACTTTTTGCTCTTGTTGTGTAACTTTGGTATATCCATTTGTTGTTGTTATTTTATGTTGGAGCCGTGAAACTTATTATTGTTCACTAGCTCAGTTTTGTATCTACTGTAAAACTCTCATATTCTAGTGGATACTTTATCTTGGGCCAGGAGAGGCCTCGTGGTTTTTATCCTTCACGTTGGAGGAGTTTTCCACATAAAAATCTCGGTATTCCTTTGTATGTAATTATGGATGTTTTGCTGATTACGCTCCTCACATATTCATTTAAGCAGGGAAAAGTTTATTCTGCATTCCTTTCCTATCAAAGTAGTATCAGAGCTATTGGTTGCTTGGTGTCTATTTTCTTAAAAGAATGATGGAGGCTAACTTCAGTAGAATGGTTTGTTTGAATGGGACAAACTATCACAGATGGAAAGGAAAGATGAAAGATCTTCTCTTTGTGAAGAAGATGCATTTTCCAGTGTTTGCAAATGGAAAACCTGAGTCAAAATCCGAAAAAGAATGGGACTTTGAGAACTAGCAGGTTTGTGGCTTTATTCATCAGTAGGTTAAAGATTACGTGTTGAATCACATTATGAATGAAACAAATGCTAAATCCTTGTGGGATAAGCTTGAGACTTTGTATGCTTCTAAGATCGGCAACAACAAGTTATTCTTGTTGAAACAAGAACTCTATTTCTGATCACATTAGTGATTGTCAAGGTTGCTTTGATCAGTTGTCTGGTATGGGAATCAAATTTTAAGATGAGATTCTCGGCCTTTGGTTGCTCAACACTCTTCCTGATGAATGGGAGAGCTTTCGGGTTTCTTTGACCAACTTAGCCCCAAGTGGTTCAGTGACTATGGAGTTTGCTAAAAGTGGTATTTTGAATGAAGATGTTAGAGGAAGAACTCAGGAGACTTATACATCTCATTCACAGGTTTTAGTCACAGAGAACAGGGGGAGAAATGGGAGTAGGGGTTAAGATCAGAGCAGAGGCGGAAGCAGAGGGAAGTCTAAACCCAGGAATAAAGATCTTAAATGCCATTACTGTGGGAAGCCAAGGCATATCAAGAAGTATTGCTTCAAATGGAAAAAGGAACAGAAGGCAAAGGGGGATAAGCAAGAGAATGGCAATGATGACAATGTTAATGCCACTACAGAGTATCTTATTACTGTTTATGATGACAGTGGGATCAGTTTTACTGGTGATGGAATCAGTTGGGTCGTAGATAGTGGTGCAACTTTCCATGTCACGTCAAGGAAGGACTTCTTTACATCATATACTCCAAGTGATTTTGAAGTTTTGAGGATGGGTAATGATGGAGTGTCTAAGGTAGTAGGCATTGGAACTGTTTGCTTGAAGACTAATCTTGGCACAAGGCAAGTGCTCAAGGATGTGAGACATACTCCTGATGTTTGGTTGCACTTGATATCGACCGAAAAACTTAATGATGATGGCTATTCTTGCTACTTTGCTGGTGGTTCATGTAAAGTTTCCAAAGGTTCCTTGGTTGTGGCTCGTGGAAAGAAGTATTCCAATTTGTATTGGTTGCAGACTTCTATTTTCGGTAATCTTGAAAATGCTGCTGAGAGTTTATGGCATAGGAGAGCGAGTCACATTAGTGAGAAGGGCCAGCTTGTTCTTGGTTTTGGCAGGGATGAGTTTGGATACAAGTGTTTTGGTCCAGTTGACAAAGAGGTTGTCAATCGTCGTCATGTAAATTTTGTGCAGGGTCAGACCACTAAAGATGATGACAAGGCTGGAAAGTCTAAGCCTCAGGCAGCTAATGGCTTAATAGACTTGGATCCTATTCCTACAGGTGGCAATCAATTGGATGTGTAGAACCAAGGTGAAGATGATTATGTTGAAAATGATCATGAAGCTGTTAATCGGCTACAGGCTCCTAAACTTGAAGAGGTTGTTGATGATCAACCTGAAACCATAGTTAGAAGATTTTCCAGAGACGAAGAAGCTATGAAGAGTGTTTAGAAGGATTTATTTTGGGACTGGTTGCAATTCCTGTTTTAGAGGTTGCCGGGTTGGCAACATCCTCCACATAGTTGGGAAGGGGGAGATTTGTTGGGCTTTGTTTCCCTTCCTATGTGGACGAAGAGACCTTCAAGCCCTTGAAGCTCATGTGCATCCTTCAAGGTCTAAAGTGTTGGGTTTTCAACACGAGAAAGCTCTATGTGAGCTACACTTTATGAGCTTAAAACCAATAAGAGGATGTCTTATTAGGTGGGATATATAGTGGCTTTAAGAGTGTGGTTTTTTTTAAAGTCATATATGAGTTGAGAAAGAAAGTGTGAAGGAGCATATGAGCAAATGTGATGAGGTGAGAAAGTGAGGCATAACAACATTTGAGAGAGTTTTGGATACAAAGAAGTAGATGAGTTTATGAACATTATTCTTCAACTATACTCCTCTTCTTATTTTAGCGATCTCTGCCTCATACGGAGTCGGATCATGCTAATTTTTGGAGATCATATTAGAGACTGTTGTTCCTTGATTCTGAAAGGTCAGATCAAAATTTGGAGGTTCATAAGTTTGGATTTTTGGGTTTGCAATAGCTACTATTTTTTAGGTGTTTTTCTGTAATCATCTTTGGTTTTCTTCTTGTATTTTATTTTCTAGCCGTTGGATTTGGCTGAAACTTTAACTAGAGTTTGAAGACTGACGTTTCTGTATTTTGGACGGTGGGATTAGCCATTAGAGGTCAGGAAAGTCCTTGTTTGTCCATCTTTGTTTTGCTATTTGCTGTTTCTCTTCTACTAGTTTTCAGCTTGAGCTGCTTCATCCTTTTCAGTCTTTTGAATATGTTGTTCTCTTCGGATTGAGCTGAAATTTGGTAAGCTTGTTTTAGACTCATTGCTTTATTTTGTACGGTGGAGATCTTGTTTGGAACTCTAGAACTTTTTGCTCTTGCTGTGTAATTTTGGTGTATCCATTTGTTGTCGTTATTGTATGTTGGAGCCGTAAAACTTGTTGTTGTTTACTAGCTCGGTTTTGTATCTGCTGTAAAACTCTCATATTATAGTGGATACTTTATCTTGGGCCAGAAGAGACTTCGTGGTTTTTATCCTTTACGTTGGAGGAGATTTCCATGTAAAAATCTCGGTGTTCCTTTCTGTGTGATTGTGGATATTTTGTTGATTACCCTCCTTACAGATTCATTTAAGCGGGGGGATAGTTTATTCCTCATTCCTTTCATCAACACATTGTCTTGTACTACAGTCCAATCTGTATCACTTATATGCTACTCCCTCCGGTTTCAAATATTAGTCACTTTAAGATTTTTATTTTGGTTTTTTTATATGTTATCTTATATTACCAATGCATTTTTTGTAATATTTTCTCATATTTACTATTATTAAAAGTATGAGAGAAATTCAATATTTAATACAAATAAGCCTTAATAATTAAGAAGAAAGAGAATTTTAACATAGAAAGTAGAGCTTTCGTACAAAATTATTAAGGGTAGATTAGTCATTTTAATTACACAATTAATAATTTATTGGTTTTAATGAATAACCTTAAACGACATATATTCAAAACCAGAAAGAGTACTCGTTTGTCTCATTTAATTCCAGCGTGGGATTTATTCTCCTCCAATATATGTGTATGTATGGCCTTATATAACCAAGAAATTTGTGCCGATTTTAGTGGGCATGGATGAAGTACCCAATTTGGAAAACTAGAGACGAGATCACCTTGTAAGTCTGCATGACGTGATATGAGCCCATCAATTTGATTCATCGTTATAAGAAAATTGATGTTGAATTAATTAGCAAGTTTAAATTATGAGAATTTAAATGTTTTAACATCATAATGCGAATTGTAAGGAGAATGCAATTTTTGTTATTGTACAGTTTGAGCGAGTTATGTATTTTCTATGTCCGTTAAACATGGGAATTACATAGGTAGGAAAGTTAATTAATTAGTTAAGCTATTGTATTTGTTTGTGTTGTGTATGAGAATGGGAAGGATATTGGCAAGGACAAGTTGGTCTTGTCTATTAAAAAAGATGGCTTGGAATGATGCTGATATATGTTCACTTGCATTCTCAATAAATGATCATGGTAAGTAATTATAAATAAATAAATAAGACTTCTATAATTATGGCTAAACGTCTACAATTGTCATTGGCGGTATACGTCTCCTTTGATTGTCGCTATATATATATATATATATATATATATATATATATATATATATATATATATAATTATTTGTCCACAAGGGCAACAACTGAAGCAGTTAATGTATGTCTCCCATAAAGTACAACAAATTTACATATTTAACGAAAAAAACTTTCACTTGACCAAAAAATTTACAGAAAGACAAATGAAATGTCATATGTTGTTTGCTAATACTGTGTTATAAATGGAAGGCGGAAGCTTCCACTTGATCAAAGCTAGCATTACAACATAATTTTTTTACCTAGCTACAGACACGGTCGAAGAGATAGTTGATGTATAACACACCTGGAATACACAGGGGCAAATGCAAGTAAAACTGGGTCTTACTTGCTACTCTTCTGCAGCTTGCATACATTGCAGCCCATTTCTTCTCGTTGCCTTTCTCGTTCAAACCATGTGTCAGCATCCGCCCAGACTGGAGACTTCAAAAATAAAGTCAGTTTCACAAGGATATGATCCTCCAAAAAAATACTTTCGTCATAAACATAATGCCCATGCCCATAACAATAACAAATCTCCTGATCCTAGATCAACATGAATTCTACATCACATAGCAGATTGTGCATCAAAAGAAAGTTCACATTAACTAAAATTAACTGAAACTCTTCATTTCCTAATCTTGTTGCATCCTTCCTGTTAAATCTCTCCTGCTTTCAACTAAAGCTACTGAAAATGATGCAGTGCCAACAAACTACACCATGTCTGAAGGTAATTATGCTTGATTTTAATGATTCAAACATAAACCAGGCTCCAATCAATAGAAGTAAAAGCAAACATCTAATTCCAAGCATTTTAAGTCAGACATAAAGGTGACAAGAAGCAAAAAGATAGAAAACTTCATCTAGGTAAACATTACTCACTCACCTAGACTAACATAGATGAGAAATATACATGGCTCAAAATTACCTTGTTAAGCTCAGTTTTTATGTTTTTACTATTGGCTATCAAATCTTAAACAAACTAAAGCTGGCACAGCATTAGCATAATAACTGCACAGCATTATTAAACGCATGCCTCAGGTCTCTGGCATGCGGGGCTCAGGTTGCTGGCTATGCGATTGATTACTGCTGCCTGGGGAGATATGGATGAGTTCAACGTCGCCGGCGGAGTTGTGGTCGCGAGAGAATCTCCCAAAGTGTCTGAAGTCATGTTAGCGGAACTTGAATTCATGATTATTCGTCCACGCTCACCGCACCAAATGATAGATTCAATAAAATCCTCTGGATGATCCGAGTCCGGGTCGCTACTCTGACCGGATCCAATACTGCTCCTGCAAGATAGAAATGGTGAGACACTGGTAACCTCTGGGGTATACTCCGATGCCTAAGTTAGTATGCTTCTGTGTGTTAAGAATACTCTTAAGAGAATTGGGAGTAGAATTGAATGAATCTTTACCTCATACAGAACACCCTTCTTTTATAGGAGGGATGGTAGAGTTGGATTGGTATTGGAAGAGCTTACCAATCCTTCGGATCAATCCTCATGTGTCCACGTGGGTGGTGTTCTTGCCCTAGTAAAACACGGGGGGTGGATTCCTAATTGGACAGCACCTCTTCTCCTAGGATCTCTCCGCGGATTAAGGAAGCTTAATCCGAATCTGTTCAGGGGAGGTCAGGATCCGGATGTGGAATCCGGCTTCTTTAACCGGGTGAGGGGATCCGGGTACGGACTACCGGACTGTACCGGATGGTACCGGACCGGATGTCATCAGAAGTCCCCCCCCCCCCCCAAGTCTGAAGTAAACCCTTTAGGGTTTAACACCTAAAACCTTGCCTAGGAACACGTGCTCACCCACTGTCTGCCACGTACTGTGTAGCTGCAGAGACGCGACCTTTGATTTGACTTAATTTTCAAATGCTGCAACCGTTCTATTTCCTACCAGCAAGGTATTTAATTCGCTGATTTCAGCTCTGGGCATCATTTTGAGTTCCAAGCATTCTCATTTCTTAAAACCAGTAAGTGCTCTCATCCTTCTTCTGCTACTTTTCTGTTTTTCTTCTGTTCTTAGTTCTAGGGTGAACTGCTTGTTTGTTGAGTTATGGGTTCTTCGACTTATTCGTGGACTTCTAGCACTGCTCCCCGCCCTGTATCCCCTTCTGTGGAGGTGGATTTTGACGCCGCCAGGCTTTCTACGTCGGAGTCTTCTGAGAGAACTCGCTCTGCCGGAGAGACCAGTGCACCAGTCTACCTCCCTGAGTCATCTCAGGTGGCTAGGAGTGTCTTAGGGAGAACCCTTACCCCTAGGATATCAAAAATGGCCTCTTCCATCGCCTTCCGTGAGATAAATCAGTTGGCTTCTGACTACCTCTAGTTAGAAGCCTGTGAGTGCCTCATCCCTGCTTCCAGCCAAAGGGTTCATCTTCCCCCGCCCGGCTATTTCTCCATCTATCTCCACCATATAGTTGGCGGTTTCGCCTACCCGCTCCCGGAGGGGATCTGTTCTATCTTGAACCAGTACGGGGTGTGTCCGGCCCAGCTGCACCCGAATGTGATGGAAGATGTGTGCGCCACGTATTGGTTATGCTGTAACCTCAGCATCCAACTGACCAGTGCCCTCTTCCGGCAGCTGCCCAACAGCGACCATCTCACCATGGCTAAGGGGCCTCTCTTCCGGTTTTTTTCTGGCTGCACCTCTTCGGTTAAGGGATTCAAGGGTTTATTTTTCTTCATAAATTTGAAGGAAAATGTTCCCACTTTCCCCACCGCCTGGTCTTTCTGGTCTGCAAGCGAGATGCGGGGGGAGAAAGATAAGCTCTCGCCCCAGGAACAGGCCCACCTGGATCTGCTGACGGCGGTTCCGACTCAGTACTGGAAGCTTCAGTATGCCACAAGGGCTTACCGCCAAGGGTTGCCACTGGCAGCGCTTGATGACCGGACCGGTCTCTCTGTGTTCTTTAATGATCCTTTAGAGGGCCAAGGTATTTATTTACTTATTTTTGTATTTTCCCTCTGTGACAGGGATGTCACTTGCTGATACTGTTGCAGCCTTGCGTGCCCGAAGGAGCGGATCCAAGGCGTCAACTGCCGCACATGCACCGGTCCCAGCCATCTCTTCTGCTGGTCCAGATCCTGCCGCTTTCCCAGCGTGAGTGTGGAGCCTGCTCCGGGAAATAAGAAGAGGCCCGGCGTTCCCGCATCTGGAACAGATAAGGGGAAGAAGACCCGAGTGGTATGTTCTCTTTTTTTTTTTAGGTGATATTGGGTTGTGCTCACTTCTTGTTTCGCAGGAGGTAGCGCCTGACTTTTCTAGTCCGGTGGACACCGACAGCTCGATACGGGATATCTTAATCTCAAAGTTTGGCAAGAATGCTAGTCTGGCTAACCCTCTGGTACAGCTGGAGCTGAGCAACGGGATGTACCTCCCTGCTGACTCCTCCCGAATGAGAAATTTGACGAACCGGACCATCGAGACTCGAGTCCTGAGCAAGTTGTACACGGTAAGTCCTAAACTTTTTCCCTCATCTTCTGGATGTGTCTAATTGTTTCTCTATTTGTAGGCCATCCCCTTCCTCTACGAGGAGTTGAAGAAAGTTGAAGAGGCGGATCGTATCTACGATCAGAGCATCGCCGGCGCTTTAGAGAGAAAGAAGCTGGAAGAGGGCCTGGCTAAAGTGAAAGCGGAGGCTAAGCCGCAAAAGAAGACTCTGGATGCTGTCACCGCTGAGAACGCGGCCCTTAAGCACTCTCTTGAACTAGCCGAAGCGGCCCTTGAGCAGGAGAGGAAGTCCCGTGAGAGTGACCGGTTGGCGGCGGAGGAGAAACTAAAGGGAAGGACCCTTACCTACGGGCGTCTTGCCCTGTTGTATGGGGACCGCATCCTTCAGAAGTGCTCTGAAGTCCACCCTGATGTTGCTTTTGGGGACATAGAAGTGGACTTTCCTGATGAAGCCGATCTCCCTGATGAGGAAGAGGATGTCCCTCCTGCCCATCAGTGCCTGAAGAAGGATCAGCTGAGCGATCCGGCGATCAGACTAGGGCGTGAAATTCTTGTAAATGTAAGCATTTCCTGTTACGGGCACTTAATGAAACGAAAAAATTTTTGTGATGCGGTTTTTTTTTTCTTTCATTTTTTTTTTTTTGTGTTTGAATGCAAACTTAATGTAAACGAATCTGCTTATGGCTGCCATTTAAAGTCGGGTTTAAATTGTCATTCGAAATCGAATGTTTAACCAGGACTTCAATTTTATCGAAAGCGAATAAAAAGGTCAAGCATATAAATATTCGAAAGCGAATAAAAAATGGACAAGCACAACAGAGATGTATTCGAAAGCGAATAAAAATGGACAAGCACAACAGAGATGTATTCGAAAGCGAATCTCCATTAAGTATGAAGTTACAGCACTATAGCTATAGTTGCCTCGTTAAAAACCTCAGGAGGGAAAACCCTGTGGGAAAAAACCGCAGCCGAGGGAAAAAGAGTGCAACGTGCTCTACTGGTAGTATTTCCTGAGTGCTCTTGAGTTCCATGTGCGTGGAATGTCTCTTCCGTCCATGTGACATAGTTTGTACGTGGCCGGTCCTAGGGCTTTGTTGATTCGGTATGGTCCCTCCCATTTGACAGCCAGTTTTCCTTTACCTTCTCTAGCTTGTGAGGCCTCCGTGTCTCGCAGTACAAGGTCTCCCTGTTGGAAGGCTACCGCCTTTACTTTCTTGTCATGGTACCGAGCAACTTTATTTTTGTATGCCGCCATAAGGACAAAGGCCCTCTCCCTTCTTTCCTCCAGTGAGTCCAAGTGAAAGCACAGGTTGATGTCATTCTGAGCTTCGCTGTAGTAAGTCACCCGGTCACTAGGGGAGCCTATTTCCATCGGGATCACTGCTTCGGTACCGTACGTTAGGGCGAAGGGGGTTTCCCCAGTGGCCCGTCTTGGGGTGGTTCTGTATGCCCATAGTACGCTGTTAAGTTCGTTAGCCCATCAGAAACCCTTGCAATTTGGATTTTGGACAAAAAGCTCTCAACTTCCATTCCAAAGGGGAAAGTGCGAATTTTTTGGGATCGGAGCGACGCCAGGGGTCAAAACGACTTGGAATAGCTTCTAAAAAGGCAATCACTTCTTTTCCTTACACTTTTTCTCGCTTTCTGGGTGTTTGAAGTGAGTTTTGTGCATTGTTTTGCTGCATTTTTATATTTCTATTTCTGGAAATTAAGAATAGTCGTACGACTGTTCTTGGTTTTCATGAACAGTCGTACGACTGTATATACAGTCGTACGACTGTTCTTAATTTCCAGTTGATTTTCCTCAAGTTTTTGGTTAAAAATGATTTTTGGCAAAATTCTGATCCTGGACTGATTACAGTCGCACGACTGTAAACTACAGTCGTACGACTGTAATCCTTGTTCCAGAATCAGAACTCCAGCCTCATCCCCAAAAAAATCCCAAAAAATTAGAAAACCCCAAAAATCATCAAAATGAATTTTGTTGTGTGCATCACGACCATAGATTCAATTTTCTGGTAAATTTGCATTTAGAACAATTCAACGACGGAGACCCAGTTCTCCTGAAAACAGGCCCATTTAACACATAAAAATGCATGTAAATCGGTAAAATTGTTTTCAAAAATGATTTTCCCACAAAACCAAAAAAATACAGGGACGTTTCAAAATATTTTCCAGGTCTAATCGGGCCGGCTAGCCGAGCCAACCCGGTTATCCCCTAAATGCATGCCCCCAATTCTTGATTTCCCAATTCTGTCTGTTTGAGTCCTAATTATGGCGTGCTGTATATATTGTGCTAACCCTCTGTTTTGCAGGTTTTAATTTCTCTTTATTTTTATTTTTAATGTATTTTAATAGATTAAATCGTGTATTTAGGCGGTTGTAAATATTTTTAGATTCTCGTGTATATAGGCGCTTGTAAGTGAGGCGAGAGTTTTTATTTTTTCCGTTCGATTTGGTTGTAAGCCAATTAATGTTTATTTCTTTTCCTTATTTTTGTATTAAATATTTTGTGTGCGCGCTGTATGCCTTTTATATTCAATAAAATCGGCTTTAGATTTTGAAATACCATTCGAGAACATTGGCAATATTTATTTTAATTAGATACGAAATAAGGGACTTGTCCGGACCCGAATCTCTGGATAGTGTAGCCGCCGTTTGTCCGGTTCAGCTACATAAGAATTTCCCGGTTGAGCTGAGCCGGGTGGCGACTCTACAATGTTCATCGAGACTTAGGTCTCGGTTCTTTCATGCACTAATTCCATTTATTTTCCAAAACGCGGATTTCCATTTATAAAAACCCCACGCGAGGGAGGGATCCGCCCGAGATCGTGGTGCCCCATTCCGAAAGGGAGTCCCGCGTCCCGTCAAAAACGCATCGTCCGCTCACAGTGGCGACTCTGCTGGGGATTTCTTCAAAAGTTTTCTTAAAAACTTAAAAGAATTTTGACAAGCCCTGAAAAGTGTCTAATTAAAATAAAGTGGATGATTCTCTTTTGGTATTTTATTTGCATTTTTAGTTAGCCATTTTTTTGCATTAGATTAGGTATCCTTTTATAGCCCGGTGGATTGTTGAAGTGTCGCCTAAGTTCCTCCTGGTCTTAGGGGCACGAATACGAAACACCACTCATAGCCTCGTACGAACCCCTTCGCTAGGACCCTTGAGTGGGGAGAAGTGAGGAGTATATTTTTCTATGGGAACCTTGATTTTTAACCCGACTTGGACCGAACCCATATAGGCAGCCCTAGTTGGATTCCCTTAGGATACCAAAATAATTGTGTGAGTAATAATAAAATTGCGCCTTCATCACCCCCTGTTGGTGATTGAAGTGAACCCCGCCTAGGACTCGGTTAGAAATTTTTGAGACCGACCACGCTGGAGGAATAAGGTTGGAAGAATTCGTTTTGCTTGCTATGTGTTTCTCGCCATCTCGTGACACATCGCCATTGGTACCGACGCATGCATAACATATCATAATCACCATTTTCCATACGCATGACATACCATACACAAACATCTTTGTGTGATAATAACCCACGTTTTTATGCAGCCATTTGCATATTGTGTGACATGTTCATTCACTACATTTCACTTAAATTAAATTAAGGGGCATTTCAAGGACGCCTATCACGACCATCCCATTCCATTTCACAACATATCGGGTACTCAAAATTACCCGTGTTTTACCAATGCACCGGATTGCATTCGGCCATTCCACCAATATCATTTCATTTAATAAAAGCCACAACGGCCTTAGGCTCATTTTTGTGTAATAATTTACACGATGCATTTCATGACATCATACCCATCTATCATAGACATCATATAACACTGTGGTCCATATCCGACCACTTCATGACATTAATTCACCATTTAAGGTACTCCCCGAGTGCCCGATTAGTATACATATAGGTCCATAACATCACCAAATCATGAAAGGCGTTCCTCGAATGCCGAATCCTTGTCCGTGTTCCTGTTACACGTGACTTTCTCATAACATCATTCCATATCATATGCTCAAAAGCATCAAGACCTTGTCAGTGGGTCCGGCCCATGCGACCATTTCATATCATCTCATAGACCTATGAAACGTCAAAACTACGTCCGTGTACCGGTATACACGCGACCATTTCACGAATTCATTAGGTGCCCCAAAGGCACCCAATTTCTGTCCGTGTGATGGCCCACATGTGACGTTTTTGCATAAACATTGGGTGTTCTTGGAATGCCTCGAAAGAAGAAAGATAATAAAAAGAAAACATTCATATCATCATTTCATACATAATTCCACTCCATTCATTTCAAGCATACTCAATGCCTTGATTCTCATGTCATATCACGTCATTCATTCACGACCCTAATACCTCCTATCTACTCCCAAGCAGAATACACTGGAGCGACCTTGGACAAGATCCCAAGCTTCAAGGGCAGCTAGGAGACAGAGGGTAGTCGAAAGTGACAGTGATTCCGAGACCGGGGAAGGCGTGAATATGGCAGAGCAGACACCGAGTATGGCTGATGTTCTGAGAGATTTCTTCAGGTCGCAGGACTTCCGCGACATGTTAAAGGAAGAAATGAGGGCAGTGGTTAGAGAAGCTGGTGAGACCGGTGGTAGTGGAGCCGGGAAGGAAAAAGAAGCTGAGTCATCCCAACATGGTGGTGACGCTTCGGCTAGCCTTGAAAAGCTGCAGGAGATAGAAGCAGCTATGGAACAGAGGATGAAAGCCAAGTGTTCTGAATTAGACGAGGTCATGGCCCAGTTGAAGAAGGGGGTCGGGATCAGTGCTGAATCCAAGAAGGGGGTGAACGTTGATGCCATGATCAGTAGGGGCATCGAGACATTTCCTATCGGCTTCCAAGTGCCGAAAGTCCCCACTTACAAAGGAATGGGCTCGCCGGAGGCCCATGTGAATTTATATGCCCGGGTTATGCTAACAGCTGGCGCTACAAAGCAACAATTGATCAATCTTTTCCCCACCACACTGGAGGGAGGTGCTTTGGGATGGTATAACTCACTGTCAGAGGAGGAGCAATCTGACTGGGAAGTATTGTCAGCAGCCTTCATCAAATACTACAGCTTCAACACCAAAATCCAGGTGAAGCTGTATGATTTGGAGAGGGTGAAGCAGAAATTCAATGAGCCCTTTGACGAATACTACCAGAGGTGGATGAATAAGATGATCCTCCTAAAGAACCGCCCTGATGAAGACGAGCTTATACAGAAGCTCATTGATGGCAGTAAAGATATTTTCAAGAACAACATGAAATTCCATCCCTTCAAGGAGCTTAGTGAGGTCTATAGCATGGCCGTGAAGATAGAAAGGGATGAAGAGGAAAAGCCAGCTGGTCAGAAAGGGGGAAGAAGTACAGGGTATAGTTCAGGGTATAGATCAACCGCAGCAGCTGGGTCTGGTAGTGGTTCTGGTTCAGGGTCTAGTGGCAAACAAGGGCAGTCATCAGAAGTGAAGCAGGTTGAAGTGGCTAATGTGAATCAGCAACAAGGCAACCAGAATAGGGGCCCCGGAGGACAAGGCATAACGCCCTGGACTCTTACTTTGGCAAAGATATTCGCCAAGTGTAGGAATGGTGGCCTATTACAGTCCTTGAGGCCATTTGAGATCCCACCTGAAGCTGACAAGGATAACTTCTGCACTTATCACATAGTGACAGGCCACCGAACCGACAACTGCTACAAGTTAAGGGATGCTATCCAGAAGCTTATCGACAAGGGAAAGCTGCAAGAACCACCTAAACCTAGCACTAAAACTAACCCACTACCGGTATTTGAGAAGCGGGTTAACATGGTCCAGTCGGGATTGCCGGCTAACTTTATATTTACCCAAGTTCTGCAAGCAAACCCTATGATTCAGGCAGTGGCGGTAGGGGAACCTGAAGTGAA
Source organism: Euphorbia tirucalli (assembly GCA_039660915.1). Lineage (NCBI taxonomy): Eukaryota > Viridiplantae > Streptophyta > Magnoliopsida > Malpighiales > Euphorbiaceae > Euphorbia > Euphorbia tirucalli. The sequence continues at coordinate 12,320,974 of CM077638.1, forward strand.
ACCCGAGTGTGAGAAGGAAGAGGGATGTAAGGAGATCAAGCCCATAAGTCTAGATGATCTCGACTCCGAAGATGAGTACGAAGAATTTGACAGAAGAGAGGCTGTTAAACTCCCAGCTGTTGAGAAGCTGAAAATTTCAGAAGTGCAGCACGTGACCCGAAGTGGAAGGGTATATCAGCCGGCAGATCAGACGAAAGATAAAGCACCGATGACTGGGTCGGGCAGCACTTCGGCACCGGAAGGAGTCGAGAAAGAAGACTTGGTCATTTCCCAATTGAAGAAGACCCCTGCACAAGCCAGTTTGTGGCATCTACTTATGACCTCCAAAGAGCATAGGAAGGCTTTAGTGAAAAAGCTATCAGAAATTGAAGTCTCCCCTATAGCTTCACCAGAGGCTATGTGCTGCTTGCTAGACAAAGTCCATGCTGGAGCTCCAAATATTGTTTTCTCTGAGAAAGACCTACCAGCAGAAGGAAAGGCCCACAACAAGGCTCTTTACATTAGAGCCTATATCATGGATAAGGTGATGCCGTGTGTTATGGTGGATGACGGCTCAGCTCTGAATATTTGCCCACTGAAAATGCTGCCGTTTCTAGGCATGAATGAAGAAGTGTTGAAGAGGTCCTCGACAGTCATTCGGGCGTATGATGATTCTAAAAGAACAGTGATAGGGACCTTTGAAACATAAGTGGAAGTTGGGCCCATCAAGTCCATGGTTATTTTCACAGTGATCGATATCCCGGTCACTTTCTCCTTATTGCTTGGAAGGCCCTGGTTCCATCCTTTGGGAGGTGTTCCTTCCACATTGCATCAGAAGATTAAATTCTCTATGAATGATAGAATTGTGACTGTTGAGGCAGACGCCCAGTCGATGGTAGCTGCAGTGGATGAAGGAGTGGTTCCTTTTGGTGGATTCCAAATTGCTGTCATTAAGGAGGAGGAAACCACAGATGCCCCTATGGTTCTTTATGAGAACTACATGCCGGAGTGGCTATCCCGATATCTGTACAAGCTGAACTTTGTCCCGGGAATGGGACTCGGGATTAATTTGCAAGGTGTGCCAGAATTCAAGATCGACTCGGGAAAGTCAAAGCAGTACGGCCTTGGTTATGTAGAAGGGTCATCCGAGCATAAGAACCTGAAAAAGGGTAAGAATGGCAGGGCCATGATGAAGCCATTTCTGAAGGCGGGAGAAAGCCTTTACAAGGGCCAAGCTGAACCGGTGCTGGTTGGAAATGTCGAGCACCCTGGCTTTGAGATTTTTGCAGATGTTGTGGATTTTGAGAAAAGCCAGGAAGAGCCAGTAGCCCCTGTAATGATGGAGGAAGCTATTGCTGAATCTGAAATTTTGAAAGGAGAATCATCTGAGGTGACAATAGAAACCATAGAGGTGGCCAAGGAAGAAGATGAAAAGGAGACCTATGCCGAAGCTACAGAAGTGATCTCGGGAGCTTTGACTACTGCATTAACCAAAGCTTTTGGGAAATCCAAGGAAGAATTTGGCGAAGAACTGATGGCCAAAGTGAACTTAGACTCTGTGGTTGCTGAAATCGCCAAGATTATGGAGAAGGCTAAGGCACAGGTGGCCGAGAAAGTTGCAGTCCCAGATGATGCTCCGGAAGGGAAGATGGAAACTGATGAAGAACAAGGCCCTCCACCTGTGGAGGATGAAAATGATTTTGTTGTATCTATTTCTTCCATTTTCAATGTAACTGATGTACTTTATGATAAGTTCAATGTAATGAAATCCCAGTTTGCTTACTTGTGTGATGTTTATCCTGATAATTCTGTGCATGCATTTAAATCACCATCAAGCATATTTAGCATACATGACACTGCATTGCATGAAATCAATATAAGTACAGATGAAAACCCTAAAATGGTACTCATTTCACATGAACTAAAATCCGAGGAAGAAAGAGAATTAATAAGAATACTCCAAAAACATGTTAAAGCTTTCACCTGGTCGTATGAAGACATGCCGGGTGTAGATACAGAAATAGCAGTGCACAAAATCCCAACGGACCCCAAGTTCAGACCGGTAAAGCAGAAGTTGAGAAGACTAAGGCCGGAATGGGCTACACTGGTGAAGGAAGAAGTGGCCAAACAGATAGATGCCAGGTTTCTCGAAGTGGTGGAGTATACGGAATGGCTAGCCAACATTGTCCCCGTGCCTAAAAAGGATGGAAGGGTCAGAGTATGCGTTGACTACAGGGACTTGAATAAAGCATGCCCAAAAGATAACTTTCCACTGCCACATATTGACGTCCTAGTTGATAGCGCAGCAAAAGCGGCAATGTACTCCTTCATGGATGGCTTTTCAGGGTACAACCAGATCCTGATGGATGTAATTGACAAGGTGAAGACATCATTCATCACCGAATGGGGTACTTTCTGCTATAGAGTGATGCCTTTTGGATTAAAGAACGCCGGTGCCACTTATCAGAGGGCTGTCACAACTCTGTTGCACAATATGATCCATAAAGAAGTCAAAGTGTATGTCGATGATATGCTTGTTAAATCAACGACCCGGGAGGAACACCCTGTTATCCTGGATAGATTTCTAACACGCATTGGAGAGTACAACTTGCGGCTTAATCCCAAGAAGTGCATATTCGGGGTCACATCAGGGAAGCTGTTAGGCCATGTAGTTAGCCAGAGGGGGATAGAAATGGAGCCAGATAAAATCAAAGCCATCCAAGATATGCCAGCTCCAAAGACTGAAAAGGAGGTCAGATCATTCCTGGGTTCCTTGCAGTATGTCAGCCGCTTCATAGCCAAGCTAACTTCCACTTGTGAGCCAATCTTCAAGCTATTAAAGAAAGATCAGCCGGTTGTGTGGGATGACAAGTGTCAGCTGGCCTTCGAGAAGATCAAGGCCTACCTGGTAAAGCCACCAGTGTTGAGTCCTCCAATTCCAGGGAAGCCCCTGATTTTGTACTTGGCAGTTGAAGAATCCTCTATAGGGGCAATTCTAGCACAGGAACAAGATGGCAAGAAGGAGTATCCCATCTACTACCTCAGCAAAAAGCTGTTGGAGTATGAAACCAAGTACACACTGGTGGAAAAGACATGTGTGGCGATGATTTGGTTAACCAAGAAGCTGCGCCACTATTTCCAATCCTATAAGATACAAGCCGTGGCTAAGGTGGATCCAATGAAGTACCTCTATGAAGCACCAGCATTGGTTGGGAAGTTGTCCAGGTGGTTGTTACTTTTGTCTGAATTCGACATCGAGTACGTTACGAAGAAGACCATTAAAGGGCGAGCCGTGGCAGAGTTTCTGGCAAGCCAGCCCCTAGAATCAGATTACACAGAGAACCTGGAATTCCCTGACGAGCAGTTAGCCATGGTGGAAGTGAAAAGATGGGTCATGTGCTTCGATGGGGCAGTGAATAGAAAGGGCGCTGGAATTGGAGTACTTATAGCAACGCCAGATGGTGAAGTCATTCCCTTATCCAAGAGGTTGAATTTTCCCATAACCAATAACGGGGCAGAGTATGAAGCATGCCTATTTGGGATAGAAGCTTTGCTAACACTGGGGGCAAATGACGTCCTGATTGTTGGAGACTCACTTCTAGTGGTTAGGCAAGCTCAGGGAGAGTGGGAGTTGAAAGAAGAAGCCTTACGACCTTACTTGGAGCTGCTAAAATTCAGAAAAGACTTATTCGGCCAGTGTGAATTCAGACATGTCCCCAGGGATGAGAATAAGATGGCTGATGCATTAGCTACTTTGTCCTCCATGTGGGAAAATCCAGAAGAGACACAAGCTCAACCACTGGTCATAGCCACTTCCAGGCATCCTTGCTTCGAAGTGCACGAAGTAATGGAATTATCAGTTGAAGAAAAGCCATGGTTCTTTGACATTTACCGGTATGTTAAGGAGGGAAAGTACCCAGAAGAGGCCAGTGCTGCTGATAAGTTGACATTAAGAAAGCTGGCCAATCAATTTAGAATCTTCGAGGACAAGTTATACAAAAGAACAGCACATGGAGTCCTTTTAAGGTGTCTAACAGAACAAGAAGCAGAGGATGTGATGCAGCAGGTACATGCAGGTTCCTGTGGGCCACATATGAATGGACTTGCCATGGCTAGGAAGATAATGAGACAAGGGTATTTCTGGATGACAATGCAAGCAGATTGTATAAGAAAAGTGAAGAGATGTCATGAATGTCAGATCTATGCAGACATTAGTCATCTTCCTCCACTTGAACTTCAGAATCTAGCGTCTCCTTGGCCGTTTTCAGCATGAGGGATAGACATGATTGGTGAAATTCATCCAGCTGCATCTAATGGGCATAGATTCATAGTTGTGGCAGTTGATTATTTCTCCAAATGGGTCGAAGCGGAATCCTTCACTAATGTTACAGCCAAGCACATGGTCAAGTTCATCCAGAAAAATATCTTCACTCGGTATGGGATTCCTCATCACATGGTAACAGACAATGGAGTACAGTTTCAAGGGGCAACGGCTGAGCTATTTGCAGAACATGGTATTGAACATCATAAGTCTTCCCCATACAGGCCTCAGGCTAATGGTGCAGTAGAAGCAGCTAACAAGGCAATAAAGAAGATCTTATCAAAGATGGTAACCACTTACAGGGATTGGGCTGATAAACTGCCTTATGCTCTTTGGGGTTACAGAACCAGTGTCAGAACGCCGACAGGAGAAACTCCTTATGCCTTGGTATATGGAATGGAAGCAGTGTTGCCAGTAGAGATAGAACTCAAATCACTCAGAGTTGCCCTGGAAGCTCAATTGCCAGAGACTGAATGGGTTCAAGCTAGATATGAGTAGCTGGCTGCACTAGATGAAAGGCGACTAAAGGCACTGGATCACCTACAGATGTATCAGCGCAGAATGGCTAGAGCCTATAATCGAAATGTGAAATGCTCCAAGCGGCAATTGAAAGCAGGAGATTTGGTTCTAAAACAACTAAGGCCTTCAAATGTTGATGTTAGGGGCAAGTTCAGACCTAACTGGGAAGGACCCTATATGGTGAAGAAGGTGTTAGCAAAAGGCGCTGTCAGCATTATGGACATGGATGGAAATGAGTTCACCAACCTGATCAACCAAGACAGGCTAAAGCTTTATCATGTATAAAAAAAAAGAGAGAGAGGTCTGCTAGGCTGAAAACTCGAAAAGAGCGGTCTAGGCAAAAGTTAAGACATGAGAGAAAATAATCAGCCGGAAAACCTGAAAAGGACGACTGGTGACGGATTCTGGCACAATGTGAAATGTGTATCATTTAGGAACCAACTTGTTTCAAATGTACTCATTTTGACCTCATCAATAAAGTGAAGTGTTTGTTTAAATATATTTGCATGGTTATGACAAATGCACAAACAAAGTTGTCTTGCATAAACACACATTCAAAGAAAGCACTTTGCATTCAACTGATCAATATCATCGCATTATTTGACAAATGAAAATGTATTAAATACATGCGATTTAAAATCTCTTATCGTCCTCTAAAGTCCAGTTCATCTTCCCAGACGAGCAATAAAGGGTCACAACACCATTTTAGTCAAATCTATATATATAAAAAAAATAAAAAATAAAAAAAAAACGCTCGCTGAGGTGAAAACCGAAAAAGGCACCTCAGGCAAAAATTAGAGCGGCCCGCTAAGCTGAAAACCCATATCGGGCAGTTTAGGCAAAAGTTAGGGCACATGAAAAGCTCGCTAAGGTGAAAACCGGAAAGGTGCCTTAGGCAAAAGTTAGAGCGGCTCGCTGGGCTGAAAACCTGATTTGGGCTACCCAGGCAAAAATTAGAGCACTTAAAAAAAAAAAAAAACCTCAAAAACGTATAACCCTCCCACGGAGCAGGAAAAACAGAACATCCTCAGTATTCCCCGCAGAATTCGTCAAATCACTCTCCAGCAGAGTTTCCCCCACTAATCCCCAGTGGAATCTACATAAAGAACACCATCAATTACTTCCCCGCAAAGTCGCCATGTTACTCCTCAGTGTAGTCTACACAAAGAACACCACAATTGTTTCCCCAGTCAAGCTGTCACACTCTTCCCCAGCGGAATATCTACAAGGAATACTATGATCATTTCCCCAACAGTCACCTCGCTTCTTCGATAATCATCAAACAATTCCCCAAGAAAAGCAAAATCAACCAGGGGCACAACATATCTCCCCAGCGGAAGACAAAAACGTCCAATAACAGAAAATACATACATGTACATATACATCATCATGCATCCATACATTGCATATGTCAATTACTTATCCCCGGCTAGTCTTCATTCTTGATCGAAGGGGCAAAAATTTTTGTTTAAAAATCTCTCGATCAAGGAATGAAGACTTGCCATTTTAAGTTCAGGAATATATCCCCAGCTCAATATCCTCAGCAAGTCAGCAGATCCGCCTCGAGTAATGTAAACTCGGTATCGGCCCAGGTCCACTCTATTATCTCAACTTTCTCCAGCGAGTCCGCCTCGAGTAATGCAGGCTCGGCATCGGCCCAGATCCGCTCCATCATCCAAGTTCCCCAGTAGATCCACCTCGAGTAATGAAAACTCGGTATCGGCCCAGATCAGCTTCATCTATTTCCCAGTAAAGTTCGCCTCGGGTAACCTAGACCCGGTATCGGCCAATCTCTTCATCAACTCGCCTCGGGTAACCTAGACCCCGGTATCGGCTAATCTCTTCATCAACTCGCCTCGGGTAACCTAGACCCGGTATCGGCTAATCTCTTCATCAACTCGCCTCGGGTAACCTAGACCCGGTATCGGCTAATCTCTTCATCAACTCGCCTCGGGTAACCTAGACCCGGTATCGGCTAATCTCTTCATCAACTCGCCTCGGGTAACCTAGACCCGGTATCGGCTAATCTCTTCATCAACTCGCCTCGGGTAACCTAGACCCGGTATCGGCTAATCTCTTCATCAACTCGCCTCGGGTAACCTAGACCCGGTATCGGCTAATCCCTTCATCAACTCGCCTCGGGTAACCTAGACCCGGTATCGGCTAATCTCTTCATCAACTCGCCTCGGGTAACCTAGACCCGGTATCGGCCAATCTCTTCATCAACTCGCCTCGGGTAACCTAGACACGGTATCGGCCAATCTCTTCATCAATTTCGCCTCGGGTAACCTAGACCCCTGTATCGGCTAATCTCTTCACCAACTCACCTCGGGTAACGTAGACCCGGTATCGGCTAATTTCTTCATCAACTCGCCTCGGGTAACATAGACCCGGCATCGGCCAATTTCTTCATCAATTTCGCCTCGGATAACCTAGACCCGGTATCGGCCTATCTCATCAGAAGATTCATTCCAGCGTTCGCGGCGCTTTAATTCACGCTCTCAAATTCATCATCACAGGTATTATGGACCTGGAGCTAGATGTCGAATTTGATCACGCAAGGGGCAGCTGCAAGCGCCGGAATTTTCTATACTTAAAAAAAAAAAAAGGTCGTCACGACTATCATTACAGTCGTACGACTGTAATGTCGGGTAATCTGCAGAGGCCCATACCTCTATAGCAAAAATGAAGGAGAGAGAAAGGGAGCATTAATTGCTCCCTTGTTGCAGCAAGCAAGGAGAGGGGGAGAGATAAAAAGAGAAAAAGAAGGAGAAGGAGGGGGATTTTTTCTGGGGAGAAGAAACTTAGAGAGAGAAAGAGAAGAGAGAGAAAAAGAAAACCACAAAAAAAAAACTCATTTTTTTCTCCTCTTTGATTTTCTTTAATCTCTCGAAATTAAGGTTAAGTTTGTTAGAAATCCCTAGGTTAATCAGTTAACTTCTCAAACAAATTAAGAACTCGGACTTAAACCATCAGAAACCCTTGCAATTTGGATTTTGGACAAAAAGCTCTCAACTTCCATTCCAAAGGGGAAAGTGCGAATTTGTTGGGATCGGAGCGATGCCAGGGGTCAAAACGACTTGGAATAGCTTCTAAAAAGGTAATCACTTCTTTTCCTTACACTTTTTCTCGCTTTCTGGGTGTTTGAAGTGAGTTTTATGCATTGTTTTGCTGCATTTTTATATTTCTGTTCCTGGAAATTAAGAACAGTCGTACGACTGTTCTTGGTTTTCATGAACAGTCGTACGACTGTATATACAGTCGTATGACTGTTCTTAATTTCCAGTTGATTTTCCTCAAGTTTTTGGTTAAAAATGATTTTTGGCGAAATTCTGATCCTGGACTGATTACAGTCGCACGACTGTAAACTACAGTCGTACGACTGTAATCCTTGTTCCAGAATCAGAACACCAGCCTCATCCCCAAAAAATTCCCAAAAAATCCCAAAAAATTAGAAAACCCCAAAAATCATCAAAATGAATTTTGTTGTGTGCATCACGACCATAGATTCAATTTTCTGGTAAATTTGCATTTAGAACAATTCAACGACGGAGACCCAGTTCTCCTGAAAACAGGCCCATTTAACACATAAAAATGCATGTAAATCGGTAAAATTGTTTTCAAAAATGATTTTCCCACAAAACCAAAAAAATACAGGGACGTTTCAAAATATTTTCCAGGTCTAATCGGGCCGGCTAGCCGAGCCAACCCGGTTATCCCCTAAATGCATGCCCCCAATTCTTGATTTCCCAATTCTGTCTGTTTGAGTCCTAATTGTGGCGTGCTGTATATATTGTGCTAACCCTCTGTTTTGCAGGTTTTAATTTCTCTTTATTTTTATTTTTAATGTATTTTAATAGATTAAATCGTGTATTTAGGCGGTTGTAAATATTTTTAGATTCTCGTGTATATAGGCGCTTGTAAGTGAGGCGAGAGTTTTTATTTTTTCCGTTCGATTTGGTTGTAAGCCAATTAATGTTTATTTCTTTTCCTTATTTTTGTATTAAATATTTTGTGTGCGCGCTGTATGCCTTTTATATTCAATAAAATCGGCTTTAGATTTTGAAATACCATTCGAGAAAATTGGCAATATTTATTTTAATTAGATACGAAATAAGGGACTTGTCCGGACCCGAATCTCTGGATAGTGTAGCCGCCGTTTGTCCGGTTCAGCTACATAAGAATTTCCCGGTTGAGCTGAGCCGGGTGGCGACTCTACAATGTTCATCGAGACTTAGGTCTCGGTTCTTTCATGCACTAATTCCATTTATTTTCCAAAACGCGGATTTCCATTTATAAAAACCCCACGCGAGGGAGGGATCCGCCCGAGATCGTGGTGCCCCATTCCGAAAGGGAGTCCCGCGTCCCGTCAAAAACGCATCGTCCGCTCACAGTGGCGACTCTGCTGGGGATTTCTTCAAAAGTTTTCTTAAAAACTTAAAAGAATTTTGACAAGCCCTGAAAAGTGTCTAATTAAAATAACGTGGATGATTCTCTTTTGGTATTTTATTTGCATTTTTAGTTAGCCATTTTTTTTGCATTAGATTAGGTATCCTTTTATAGCCCGGTGGATTGTTGAAGTGTCGCCTAAGTTCCTCCTGGTCTTAGGGGCACGAATACGAAACACCACTCATAGCCTCGTACGAACCCCTTCGCTAGGACCCTTGAGTGGGGAGAAGTGAGGAGTATATTTTGCTGTGGGAACCTTGATTTTTAACCCGACTTGGACCGAACCCATATAGGCAGCCCTAGTTGGATTCCCTTAGGATACCAAAATAATTGTGTGAGTAATAATAAAATTGCGCCTTCATCACCCCCGGTTGGTGATTGAAGTGAACCCCGCCTAGGACTCGGTTAGAAATTTTTGAGACCGACCACGTTGGAGGAATAAGGTTGGAAGAATTCGTTTTGCTTGCTATGTGTTTCTCGCCATCTCGTGACACATCGCCATTGGTACCGATGCATGCATAACATACCATAATCACCATTTTCCATACGCATGACATACCATACACAAACATCTTTGTGTGATACTAACCCACGTTTTTATGCAGCCATTTGCATATTGTGTGACATGTTCATTCACTACATTTCACTTAAATTAAATTAAGGGGCATTTCAAGGACGCCTATCACGACCATCCCATTCCATTTCACAACATATCGGGTACTCAAAATTACCCGTGTTTTGCCAATGCACCGGATTGCATTCGGCCATTCCACCAATATCATTTCATTTAATAAAAGCCACAACGGCCTTAGGCTCATTTTTGTGTAATAATTTACACGATGCATTTCATGACATCATACCCATCTATCATAGACATCATATAACACTGTGGTCCATATCCGACCACTTCATGACATTAATTCACCATTTAAGGTACTCCCCGAGTGCCCGATTAGTATACATATAGGTCCATAACATCACCAAATCATGAAAGGCGTTCCTCGAATGCCGAATCCTTGTCCGTGTTCCTGTTACACGTGACTTTCTCATAACATCATTCCATATCATATGCTCAAAAGCATCAAGACCTTGTCAGTGGGTCCAGCCCATGCGACCATTTCATATCATCTCATAGACCTATGAAACGTCAAAACTACGTCCGTGTACCGGTATACACGCGACCATTTCATGAATTCATTAGGTGCCCCAAAGGCACCCAATTTCTGTCCGTGTGATGGCCCACATGTGACGTTTTTGCATAAACATTGGGTGTTCTTGGAATGCCTCGAAAGAAGAAAGATAATAAAAAGAAAACATTCATATCATCATTTCATACATAATTCCACTCCATTCATTTCAAGCATACTCAATGCCTTGATTCTCATGTCATATCACGTCATTCATTCATGACCCTAATACCTCCTGTCTACTCCCAAGCAGAATACACTGGAGCGACCTTGGATAAGATCCCAAGCTTCAAGGGCAGCTAGGAGACAGAGGGTAGTCGAGAGTGACAGTGATTCCGAGACCGGGGAAGGCGTGAATATGGCAGAACAGACACCGAGTATGGCTGATGTTCTGAGAGATTGAGGCAGCTATGGAACAGAGGATGAAAGCCAAGTGTTCTGAATTAGACGAGGTCATGGCCCAGTTGAAGAAGGGGGTCGGGATCAGTGCTGAATCCAAGAAGGGGGTGAACGTTGATACCATGATCAGTAGGGGCATCGAGACATTTCCTATCGGCTTCTAAGTGCCGAAAGTCCCCACTTACAAAGGAATGGGCTCGCCGGAGGCCCATATGAATTTATATGCCCGGGTTATGCTAACAGCTGGCGCTACAAAGCAACAATTGATCAATCTTTTCCCCACCACACTGGAGGGAGGTGCTTTGGGATGGTATAACTCACTGTCAGAGGAGGAGCAATCTGACTGGGAAGTATTGTCAGCAGCCTTCATCAAATACTACAGCTTCAACACCAAAATCCAGGTGAAGCTGTATGATTTGGAGAGGGTGAAGCAGAAATTCAATGAGCCCTTTGACGAATACTACCAGAGGTGGATGAACAAGATGATCCTCTTAAAGAACCGCCCTGATGAAGACGAGCTTATACAGAAGCTCATTGATGGCAGTAAAGATATTTTCAAGAACAACATGAAATTCCATCCCTTCAAGGAGCTTAGTGAGGTCTATAGCATGGCCATGAAGATAGAAAAGGATGAAGAGGAAAAGCCAGCTGGTCAGAAAGGGGGAAGAAGTACAGGGTATAGTTCAGGGTATAGATCAACCACAGCAGCTGGGTCTGGTAGTGGTTCTGGTTCAGGTCTAGTGGCAAACAAGGGCAGTCATCAGAGGTGAAGCAGGTTGAAGTGGCTAATGTGAATCAGCAACAAGGCAACCAGAATAGGGGCCCCGGAGGAAAAGGCATAACGCCCTGGACTCTTACTTTGGTAAAGATATTCGCCAAGTGTAGGAATGGTGGCCTATTACAGTCCTTGAGGCCATTTGAGATCCCACCTGAAGCTGACAAGGATAACTTCTGCACTTATCACGTAGTGACAGGCCACCGAACCAACAACTGCTACAAGTTAAGGGATGCTATCCAGAAGCTTATCGACGAGGGAAAGCTGCAAGAACCACCTAAACCTAGCACTAAAACTAACCCACTACCGGCATTTGAGAAGTGGGTTAACATGGTCCAGTCGGGATTGCCGGCTAACTTTATATTTGCCCAAGTTCTGCAAGCGAACCCTACGATTCAGGCAGTGGCGGTAGGGGAACCTGAAGTGAAACCCGAGTGTGAGAAGGAAGAGGGATGTAAGGAGATCAAGCCCATAAGTCTAGATGATCTCGACTCCGAAGATGAGTACGAAGAATTTGACAGAAGAGAGGCTGTTAAACTCCCAGCTGTTGAGAAGCTGAAAATTTCAGAAGTGCAGCACGTGACCCGAAGTGGAAGGGTATATCAGCCGGCAGATCAGATGAAAGATAAAGCACCGATGACTGGGTCAGGCAGCACTTCGGCACCGGAAGGAGTCGAGAAAGAAGACTTGGTCATTTCCCAATTGAAGAAGACCCCTGCACAAGCCAGTTTGTGGCATCTACTTATGACCTCCAAAGAGCATAGGGAGGCTTTAGTGAAAAAGCTATCAGAAATTGAAGTCTCCCCTATAGCTTCACCAGAGGCTATCTGCTGCTTGCTAGACAAAGTCCATGCTGGAGCTCCTAATATTGTTTTCTCTGAGAAAGACCTACCAGCAGAAGGAAAGGCCCACAACAAGGCTCTTTACATTAGAGCCTATATCATGGATAAGGTGATGCCGTGTGTTATGGTGGATGACGGCTCAGCTCTGAATATTTGCCCACTGAAAATGCTACCGTTTCTAGGCATGAATGAAGAAGTGTTGAAGAGGTCCTCGACAGTCATTCGGGCGTATGATGATTCTAAAAGAACAGTGATAGGGACCTTTGAAACAGAAGTGGAAGTTGGGCCCATCAAGTCCACGGTTATTTTCACAGTGATCGATATCCCGGTCACTTTCTCCTTATTGCTTGGAAGGCCCTGGTTCCATCCTTTGGGAGGTGTTCCTTCCACATTGCATCAGAAGATTAAATCCTCTGGGATATCTTGTCTCCGCCCCTCGCAGTACCTTGCTGGTGTGATACACCGGATATTGTTGTCCGTTCTCTTCTTTTACTAGAACCGATCCGACGGCTTCTTCGACAGCTGCTAAGTATACATACAATTTTTCTCCCGGTACCGGTCTACACAGCAGCGGGGGTGATGTGAGAAACTTCTTCAATTGGTCAAACGCCTCATGGCATTCCTTGTCCCACTTGAAGGCCTGCCCTTTCTTAAGTGCTTTGTAAAACAGCATACATCTTTTTGCGGAGAACGAGATGAACCTTCCTAACGCGGTGACTCTTCCATTTAGTTTTTAGATGTCGTTGAGGGTCTTGGGTGGAGCCATCTCTAATACGGCATTTATTTTCTCCGGGTTTGCTTCAATCCCTCTTTGTGAGATCATGAATCCCAGGAATTTACCGCCCCGTACTCCGAATATACATTTTTCTGGATTGAGCTTAAGTCTGTACCTCTGGAGGATGGAGAATGCCTCCCTTAGATCTCTGGGGTGGTCATCCAGGGTCCGGCTCTTGAGAATCATGTCATCTACGTACACTTCGACCGTTCTCCCAATCAAATCTTTGAACATACGATTCACCAACCTCTGGTAAGTAGCTCCTGTGTTTTTTAATCCGAAGGGCATGACCTGGTAACAATATGTCCCTTTGTGCGTAATGAAAGAGGTTTTCTCCTGATCTGCTGGGTCCATGGGTATCTGGTGATATCCGGATGCCGCATCCAGGCATGAATATATGGCGTAACAGGTAGTCGAATCAACCAGTTGGTCGATGTTGGGCAGGGGGTAGTTGTCTTTGGGACATGCTTTGTTGAGGTCGGTGAAGTCAACGCACATGCGCCATTTTCCACTTGCCTTTTTTACCATCACTACGTTCGCCAGCCATTTGGGGTATTGAACTTCCCAGATGTGTCCTGCATCAAGTAACCTCTGGATCTCTTCCTCGATTGCCCTCTGTCTTTCCGGTGAGTATTTTCACCTCTTCTGGACCACTGGAGTTGCTTCCGTGTTTACATTGAGTGAGTGTTTTATTACTTCCAGGCGAAAGTGTTCTGCTCTTCTTTTATTACTTGTATAATCTGCTCTTTGATACCACAGTCTAGCTTTTGGGATATCCATACGTTTCTGTCTGATGCAATTGTTAGTGTTTCTAATTTGTCCACCGGCTCTGTCTTTCTCTCTTCTTCCTCCGGGTCTCTCTCTGGTTGTAACGAAGCGAGGTATGTTCTTTGGGCTACCTGCTGGCTTCCTCTGGCTATCGCCCATCCAGAAGCGGTTGGTATTTGCAACGTCAGATACCGGATTGATAAGACAGCCTCTGATTCGGAGAGAAGTGGTCTCCCTAGTATGGCATTGTATGCCAGTGGAGAGTCTATTATGGTAAAATCGGCCTTCGTCCTCCATACATGTTTCTCGTCCCCTATGGTCCAACGCTACCTGACCTGTCACCGGTACAGTGTGTCCACTGAGGCCGACCAGTGGGGCGTGAACCGGATGGATTCGACTGGGCGCTACTCTCAGCTTCTTTATTGCATGTTTGGTGATGATGTTTGTCGAGCTTCCCATGTCCACCAGGATATGCTTGACCAGGTAACCTTCGATCTCAGCTTCCGTGACCAGGGCGCCTGTGTGAGCCGGTGCTACTCTGTTCTCCGAGAGGGGAGGGTTAGGCTTAGTGTCTCTTTCAGTTTCTTTTATTCTTTTGATCTTTTTGGCCGGCGGATCTCCCCCTACTATTACCATGACCACTCCTTTCGTTCTTTTGGTTGGTTGGCACTCTTCATCAGCCGGTCGTTTTGATTCCTCCTTGCCTTTCCTTTCCACAAACTTTCGTAGCTTGCCCCTCTTGATCAATTCCTCGATGTCCTCCGCCAGCCACTTGCAGTAGTCCGTGTCATGGCCGTTCACGCGGTGGTATTTACAGAATGCTTTCTCATCCTCTCCCATGATCTGTCCTCTTCTAGCTTCCGGGTAGGATAGGCTCTTCTTGTCTCTGCTCTTCTCGGCCGCTACTAGCACCTCGCCTAGCGGCCGGTTAAGGGGTGTGAATTCTCTTTGTTGTCTGTGGTCCCTTCTGTCCCTCCTGGGCCGCCTGTCCTCTGATCTCATCTCTCCATCTTTATGGTGCCGAGCTGGTGCACCCATTTCATCTAGTTATATGAATGTTTTTGCCATAGAGATCATCTGTGTTACATTTTGGGGCTTCCTCAAGACAAGGTCGGCCCTTAGCCTCTCATTAGTTGTGTTGGCGATCAGTGCCTCCAGTGCCGTATGGAAATCCAATCTCCGAATCTCAACTGTTGCTAGGTTGAATCTGTCGACGAATTCTCGGAGGGACTCTCCTTGCCTCTGTTTTACATCGTGTAAGGTTCTAATAGCTGTTCCGGTGGGGACTGAACCGTAGAACTTGGTGCAGAATTGCTCCCGGAGCTGTTCCCAACTGTTAATTGAGGCCGGCTCTAGTGTCTCGAACCATTAAGAAGCCGGACCCACCAGCGTTGATGAAAATAACCTGCACATTAGCCCCTCATTGGCCCCAGCTATCTCCGTCCTGTTTTGTAGTTTCTGGAGTGGACGTAGGGGTCTGTTTTCCCATTATAGTTCTCAAAGTTCAATTGTTTGAATTTGGGGTCGCATGGTATGTTCAGGATTCGATTGGTGAAGCAGGATCCTCCGCTTTCTAGTAGAGGTTCTTGTATGGGCACTGAGAATCGGGAGAAGTAGTGTTTGAATAACGCCATCATCTTTGGGTCGTCCGCTCCTTCCGACCAGCAGTTTTCTCTATTTCGGAATCAAACACGAGTTCACCTGTGCGAGAAGAACGTGGCATATACTAAAAAGTACAGATTAGAAGAAATAAATTAATTGGAACACCAATCCCCGGCAACGGCGCCAAAATTTGATGCGTGCCGAACACACCAAAAATAAATTCCTACTCTTGGACACAAAATTTTGTAGTACAGATGGAGCAGGGTCGAATCCACAGGGATTGGCTGATTATTTCTTCTAAAGTTAAACAATAAAAGTAAAAAAGGGGGTTTTGAAGAATTGCAATGAAAGTAACCAAATTAACAGAAATAAATCAATTGGGTAAAAATCTATCTGAGGTGAACTCCAGCTAGAAGGCGAATTCGAGTCTTAAATCAATCCAACTGATCATCGATCAAACACAAAAGATAACTCCGATACATTCAAATAAATTAGCTATAGCAATCATAAAACATGAATCGCCTAATCTCTTCTTATGGAATAGATAACCAAGAGAAGCTCGTTGATTATCTCTAATTAATCAAACAGTTCCGAACAAGCTTCGGAATTTAATTCAATTAAAAGCTTTAACAAACGAAAGAGACACTAATTCTACTCAATAATCACCCAAGCGGGATTATTTAAAGCATATCGATTTCATCCATAACACGAATTAAAACTTGTCCGTAATTAATCGTATTATTTGCTACCTAGGTTAAGTGAATTAAACAATTACGTATTCAATTACTTAACTAGCAGAGCAATCACATGTAAATAATTAAATTAAGAACTTAATTAAATCATGCAAAAGTAGTAAAAACAGAAGGGAATCGATTACTTGAATTAAAGAAGAAAGAAAGAACAAATGATCTCACAGTTAGACGTTACAAGACTGAATTGCCCACTAGCTAGAGATTAAAGTTTTTAGTTCTCCATGAAGAGAGAACACGTTCCAGGAAGAGAAGAAAATCTGCCGTCCCCAAAGAATCACGCTACAGCCCAAATTGAAGAAGAGTCCCCCAAAAACAAAAGACCTAACCCTATTTAAACCTAAGCTATTAAGGAAAGACTTCTAAATAGGAAATAACTCTAAATAAGATTTTTGTAGGAAAATCTAATTAGAGCTATAATGGAAATAAATAAAATAAAATAATCCCCAAAAGTTTTTCATAAAGGGCTGAATTAAATAAACTTAAATTAAAATAAAAAGTCTTCTAATCCCATAAAAGTTCTTCAAATTCGTAGCTCCCTATAAGCCATAATCATGGCTTATGCAAAACAGTCTCCTAGGCCCATTTTCAGCATAAACAGCACTCCATAAGCCATGCCCATGGGTTAAGCCTTCAAGATCCAACTTAATGACACTCCAAGCTCCCAAAGAAGGCTCTTTAAGCTCATTTTCAACTCCAGAGTCCCTAGCACGAGTAATTACACAAAATGGAGTAAATCCGCCTAAGTTAACTAATAATATATCAATTAAAGCTTATAAACAAAGACGGATTGCGTGCATAAAATGCACTTATCAAAAATTCCCCCCACTTAAACCTTGCTTGTCCTCAAGCAAACAAAACAAGTCCAACTCCAAAGACAATTAAAAGCGCATTATATCTCACAAATCATAGTTTCAAAAATCAACTAATAAATCAAGCACGCTTATCAAGGGAGAGATGCGATAAACTTGGCACTTAGCCCCAACTAATGCACCCAAAGCTACTCAATTAACAACTTGGAATATGATTTGCATCATTAGGATAGTAGACCTCTAATTGCTTCTTAATCAAAAACATAAACAAGGGACAATAGGATTTGGATAAGCACACAATTTATTTAAGACATAAACAACTAACGGATCACTTTGTGATCTTATTTTATTTATTTATTTTTCTTTCACAACTTTTAACCTTACTTAAGATGCTTTAGCTTTTCCGAACGGATAACAAAAATGGAGCAAACACAATGCACCCGACTTACTTGGCTAAGCATATTCATTAAGCGGCTACTAGCACTATTCATAACTTGGATTCGCAAATCAAGCCAGCGGAATAGAATGTGAATTTTCTTTCTTTTTTTTTTTTAAGAACATTAAAATCAAAAACATGCGTAAAACCTATTTTATCCCCTTGGTTTATGGTTAGTCAAAAGAAGTTTCTTATACAATCTATGTCTCTAAGTGATACGTCTCAATTCAAGTGTCTATTGATCACAGTGATTTCAACCAGTTAGAACCTCATACTTCATTTATGCAAACATCTCCCTTGACAAGTACACAAGACATAGAAGAAAAGTTTTCGGTTCTACAATTGCTAAAGAGAACAATGCAAAATGATAAAGGAGTTGAAACTAATTTATGTTTCTGCGAGATGACAGTTAAGAGAACAAAACAAATAATATAGACATAATGATAAGCACACAATGTATAACCCCTCCCCCCACTTAAATCTGCACATAGCCCTCGATGTGCAAGAAAACATAGCATCACAAACCAGAGTAAAAATAGCAAGAAAGTTAGAACAGAACTCCCCTGGATTATGAATGCCAAATATCCGACACTCCTAAGGGGAAGGTGGGCACGGGGGATCGCGCTTCTGAATCTGGTACAACTTAGCCATAATAGTTTCAATTCGGGCCACCTCTCTTCATCCTACGCCCTTGCTTTAAGTCGTGAGGGATTGATTATCCTTGATTTGAAACAAATAGCGGCAATACGTCCTAATTTACCACCAATTAAGCACAACACAACTATAAAATCAAGAAAACTAATTATCCAAGAGATATTAAGATAACATCATTCTGAATAATTAGTTAGAGATATAAACCACAGATCAACAAGCAAAGGCATAATTATTAGCAATGAAATCTCAAATATATACTCAACCATTTATTATAATCTCCATGAAATTGCCAAATTAATTGAAACATGGTAACAGCTAAATAGATAGGGAAAAGATAACAATCAATTTGACCCCATAATAGTGAATCAATTTTGCACAATAAATATTTGCAATCAAAAGTTGAGTAAGATATAAGCAATTTCCAATTCTCAATTAAGAAGTAAAATTAGCCTATAATGAGGCTAGCTAGCATGCAATTACTAATTTCCAAAGCTTCTTAATCAAAATTCAAGATAAAACAATTTTGAAACTTAAAATTTATTGCACTCATGAAAAAATTTGCAGTGACGGTTCAGAGCAATGGACAAATTCCAATTCAATTCTCACATCAATTATCAAATTAGCATATAGATTTGAAAAAAATCAATTGGGAGAGAAAGAATTTGCAAACTAGAGTGGGGCTTTTCTGAGGCAAAATCTACTGCTATGGACTTTTTGCTGGCCAGAGGTTGTTTAGTCAAAGAAATCTGATCTGAAACAGGGGGCGGCGGCTACTGGTCTGAAATCTGTGTTTCAGTCGCCGGAATCGGTTTTCCAGCCACCATAATCAGTTCTGAAAATAGTGGAGTCGACGGCTGCCAAAGATGGTGTTGGTTCGACATCCATAGAGGGCGGAGCGACTGGAAGAAGAGTTGGAGGCGGTTGCTTTTCGAGATTGGGAAAGGGCGGGGCGGCAACGAGGCGTGTCTGAAGGCGGCAGCGACGGAGGAGCAAGGGTGGCTGATGGGTCCTAGGCGTAGTAGTAAAACTAAACCTAGAAACGCACAACTAAGGCAGTGTACCTATCGTTGACAAGTAATAATTCGGGTTGGTCCAGGTATCGATCCCACAGAGAAAAGAATAATCTGCAAACACTAAACTACTCGGGTATCTTGCGTGTCCTAAGCGGAACGTAGTTTGGGTTGATTATGTTAACAACTAAACTATCCTACTCCTAGTTGATCTATTCCAGCTTACTTTGCACTTGAGTTTTGTGTTATCAATTGGCGGTTTACCGACCTATGAATACTAATGGGGATGGCTTTATCAATTAATTACAAAAGATGAATTTAACTCAACAATTAATCCTTGATTATGCTCTTTCGATAATACAACCTAGCGTATCTAGATCTTTTAGGTCCTTAGCCGGTTTTCCTTGTTTAGAGGCAGTCTAATTCTAAAGCTCAGAAAATAGGGGCACGTAAGTTCCACAGTGTCGTCAATACTAATGGTTTCCTAGGTGTCAATCTAGGTAATGCCACAAATATGAACTTTACTAAATTAAGATCTTATGAGACTAGACATTCATTAAAGGAATTGCATAAAGAAAAGGAATAAAAATTGAAATTAACTTGCAATGAATTGTATTAATCAAGAAAGATGAACTGAATTCAATGTTTACAACCAAACACAATCAAATTGCGGAGTCAAAACTAGCTTAATCAAATTACAAAAGAGAAGAAGAAAAACTTATGCCCTTTTGGTCCGATTAACCGGATTCCGACGGTGTGAAGATGCTTGGGGTGTACCTCTATAGACGAACGCAAGCTGGAACTAAGAACGTCGCAAAAGGGGAAGATTCTAAGTAAAACTACAACCAAACGATGGTTCAAACTCAAAGAAAACAAATAGTTCAAGCTCAAAACCTCACTACAAGTTTTTGCTCTCACTCAAAAAGACTGGAAAAAGATCTTTTGAAAAAAGAAAATAACCTATTTATACGGCTAGATTAAAACCAGCAAAAAAGAAGAGATGAAAGTTAGGCAACAGCAGGTTTCGGGGCTCGGCACGCCGTGCTGGTGGAGTTGGCACGCCGTGCTGTGCAGAACTGAAGGCGGCACGCCGTGCTGCTGGAGTTGGCACGCCGTGCCGTGTGATTTTAGGGTTGGCATGCCACGCTGATCTGAGTGGCACGTTTTCATGCCACTCCACTGGACTGCTCCTGAATGGCACGCCGGATTGGCACGCCGTGCCCTAATTGTGGCACGCCGTGCCACCTTGATTTTCAGCACTTTGAACTCTTCTTCGCCGCTGATGCACCAACTTCCGGTCTGGGTCATAATACCTGTCCAAAACAAGCACAAAGAAACATAACGGCACCAACGCCACGGACCATAAAAACAACAAATAAACAAAAATCACAAAAACAACCCTAGAAAACACGAAAAATACTAAAAGTTATAAAAACTATCCAAAACATAAAAAATCACAAAATATTCAAAAACCACACAAACATTCACACAAAAGACTCTAAAAATTGCCGTTCAAACCATGAAATTGCCTACAAGATAAGGTCAAAAACCGACCTTATCAACCACCCCACACTTAAAGTCTTGCTTGTCCTCAAGCGAATCAACTAAAGACAAAGGAGTAAACTTGCTCGCTTTCACTTGCAAATCCAACTAAGGGTTTAACCGTACGAGATTCATAAACTCAAGAAAGTAAAGCATCAGCTTTGAAATGACATTAGGTGCACAAGGTTCAAAACCACTCAATACCCAAACCCAACACAATTTAGCTAGTCAAAGGGTGAGGAACAAACAGAGTTTATACGACCACAAAGCACCTCACAAGATGTCACTCCAACGCTCAAGTTCAAGGCAAGGCGGATGAGCACACAAAAACAAACAATGGCACACATCACATAGCGAACTAATGGCAATCCCGGTGAAGTCATTGGTCAAGGAGCAAAATCAGAGAACCTGGGGCTTGTAATGTTACGGCTTAGGGTAGGTTTGATAAGGGGAATTTTAGGTGTACAACTCCTACGAATCAAGTAAAATATACAAATTGACTAAGTACTAAAGACGAGTCATGCAACTTTCAACTCAGAACTAGTCCTAAGAGTGTTTGCTTTGCTTTTTTTTTTTTTTTTAAATTAACTTGACAAAAAGAAGGCCGTATCCACACCCAATGGCCGAAACACAACTTAATGAGAAAACGAAAACAAAAATTACAAGACATGGATCAAGGCAATTAGATGATCGCCCTAATCCTTTATTCAACCAATGAAAAATTACAAAACATGGAACACAAATACCGGTTTAAAGATGCAAACCGGACAACCAAGACAGGCGTTTACAAACTCCGAGTTTTACAAAAAGAAATCGAACAAACACATTGACTCTATTTGGAGTTTTTTTTTTATTATTTTTTTTTTTATTTTTTTATTTCTTTTTTTTTTTAACACAATTTTTCCATAGGACTAGATATGAAAGAGTTGAAATGCAAATGGTGATTGACCCCAAAATGAATGAACAACTTAGCCAATTACTTGATTTAGGAGAGGAGGGTGAGAAAGGAGAATCAAAGTGAAATGGTAAAAAAAAGTTAGGATTATAGAGTTGGCTTGGTGAAGGTTTTTTAAGTCAAAAAGATTAATTTAGTGGCTATGGGTGATCTAAGGGATGAATTAGTAGTTAGGGTTAGGGTTATTTAAGTCAATGGGTTAATCCTAAGGGTCTCCACATATTAAGCTCTCGATGCCAAGTGCAAAACAACACCGGGTTCTACGATCTAGTGTGCCACGATTGTTTTTACCCTCACAAAGAAATAGAACCGATGTGAAATGGTTCTAAAGGCTCAAATTCGCACAAGTGTATTAGGGTTTGTATGCTAGGTCGTGTGACTCAACCAATGTTCCAAGGCGTAATCCTAGCTCAATCATGCAAGTCGGGGTAGAGGACTAATTCCCTAATGCAACCTAAATGACAAATCTAACCAATGGTTACCATCAAGAATCACAAACCACGCACAAACAAGCTAATGACTTGCAAACAACTCCTAATATCCCTAGCCAATTGCTATCAATCCAAGCACAGAGACTTAGGTTCGAGGGTGGATTAAGCAATGTTATTCAAATGGCAATTGATACAAAAGCAACCTAAAAATACTAACAAACCAAAACAACCAAAACCAACTTCACATGCATTGAAAAGTAAATCCTAAATCTAACCAAAAACCAACACAAAACATTCAATCATGCAAAAACACCAACAAACACCAACAAACATGCTAAACAAACAATCAAAAAGTGCAATATAAGAAAAAGAAAAAGAAAGGGAGAAGTCCCTTTACCCACCCCACACTTAGATTGCACTTACTTCCAAAAGTGCAATGGAAGAAGAAGCAAACTAAATGGGAAAGGACAAAGGTTACCTCACACATCGGGAGCTGGTGGTGGTGGCGGCGGGTACGGCCACCCTTGGGCGGCACAGTAGCGGGAGGCGAATGCCTCGACGTTGGCGAGCTGAGCCGCTTGCCGATCAAGGCGCGCGTTCAGCCGCTGCTCCAGCAGAACCTGATGGACGGTTAAGTCTTCCAATTGCTCAATAATGCCATCCAACCGTCCTTCAATCCGCCCCATAAAATCTACCCCCACCGATACATTCTCCGCGTCCTCCTCGTCGTCCTCTCCTTCCTCACTCTCTTCCTCCTCGTCTACTTCCATGGGGGCCTTTCCCCGACTTGAACCTCCTGCACTTGAAGGACCTGCAGCTGCACCAACATAGGAACAAGACAAGATTCCCTTCGAAAGCTTCTTGGGAAGAATGCTCTCGAGGTTCCTATAACAAGTATTACTGTGAAAAAAACATGCAATACAAGTCACAATATGCCCTAGTCCTAGTTCGGACTTAGCTCGGTTGTGATGATTGTATAAAGCTTCCATGACAAAGAAGCCCAAATGCACCTTAATTTCACTATGCATATGCCACAGGATCAACAATTCAAATGCATTAACCCGGTTGCTCTCAGTCTTTCCCGAAAAATTAAAGCATATAAATTTATGAACTAATTGCAAAACAGGGTCTTGGATTTGGGAGGTTTTGGCAAATCGGGGTTGGTAAACCCCTTGCCCTATCAATCGCCAAAATTTCTTGGCATCCAGATTTTCGGGCCATTTGTAACCATTCCCGTCAATCCCTATACAAGCCCTAAGGCCATCAATATCCAAAGTTCGCTCAATGCCAAAGAGGCGGAAGGTCATGCTTCTGAGGCCCGTATCCGGGTTGGTTTTAAAACTCAAGGTAGAGTAAAATTCGAGGTTTAGCTCCCTAAAGACAGGAGGGTTAGATTTCACAAATTCGTACCACCCTAGACTAGTCAACTTAGCTTTCACGCCCTCCGACCTATCTTGTACAAAAAGAAATTGCCAATCGAAAGTGCGAAATGGAGTGCTTTCTAAAGGAAATAAAGTTTTGTACTTCTTACCTTCATCGTTCGAAAGTAAGGGAAAGTGACATTTGTATTTCCGAGAGAGATTTGTCAGCGGGGCCATCAATGGGTCGGTGGGCAGTGCGTCACGTGGCACCGGCTCCGGTGACGGTTCCAGGGGTTGGCGAGACGAACCGTGTCTCCGATCGGTGACGGTTTTTCTCTTCATCCTACAATTGCACAAACATAAAAATAAAACAAGAATCAAAAACACAAGAACACAAAGCCAAAGAACAACTACTGTCAAAGATACAAACCCCAAAGAAGAAAAAGAAAGTAAAATAAAACCCTATTAAGTAGTCAATCCATCAAGCCAAAATGAGAAAAAGAACAACAATAATAAGAATAATGAATAAAAGAAAGAATAAAGCAAGAATTCATACCTGATTCAAGGAAATTGAAACAAAGATAAAACCCTAGGGCAAAAGAATGGAGGAAAAAGGGATGAGATGGAGAAGAAGAAGAAAGTAAGAGAAAATAGGGAGAAGGGGAGAAAGGAAGGAAGAAGAAGAAGAATGGAGAAGGAGAAGGAGAGAATGGGTTTTAGAGAGAGAGAGTGAAAAGGAGAGAGAGAAAGTGAGAAGGTGAGAGAAAGTGAGAGAGAGGAAGGAGAAGAAGGAGAAGTGGGCCGTTATGAGAAGGGGGAAGGGGAAAAAAAGCATTAAATAGGCGGTGGAATTCCCTTGGGATTCAAAATTTGAACGCTCGGCACGCCGTGCCAAACACTCAGCATGGCGTGCTGAGCGGGTTAAATGTACTTACCTGGAAACAGAATGATGGCACGCCGGCGTGCTGCCTTGGCACGGCGTGCTGCCTTGAAATTTAAACATATGGCACGGCATGCTGAAGTCTTGACACGGCGTGCTACTTTTTTTTCGCAACTCCCTTTTTGGAACAGAAAGCCGGCACGTTGGCGTGCCAACTTGGCACGGCGTGCTGTTCTTCAGAACATTGATAGGCACAGCGTGCAGATTTTTGACACTTCGTGCTGCTTTTTTTCTCACAAATCTCTCGCGGGACAGAACAGCGGCACGCGGGCGTGCTGAAGTGACACGCCGTGCCGCCCTGCATACCATTACTTTGGCACGGCGTGCCGATCCTTATGCACGCTTTTCTTCCGAAACAGCAGCCTGGCACGATTTCGTGCCACCTTGGCACGCCACGTGCCACACCCAACTTCACCTTGGCACGGCGTGCTGAGTAGTGGCACGGCGTGCCGCCTTGAATTCTGCCAACTGTTGCCTTTTTTCACATTTTGAACACGACTTTCGATTAACTTGCTTAAGTACCTAATCCTACACACAAAAACACACAAAAACATATTAACGTAAAAACTAATGTACACGGGAGGTATACGTACCTCAGTGCTATATTTATAGTCGGACTAGCTCGACTTCTACGCCCGCGGTTTAGCATTACACATCACGAAGGAGCAAGACTTGCTTCTCCTCCTTTATTCCTCCGCTGACATAGGGCTTCAACCGGTGCCCATTCACTTGTTGAATTCCCTCTGGGGTTTCAATTTCCACCATCCCGGAGGGGTAAACCTTATGCACGGTAAATGGCCCCGTCCATCGACTCCGCAGTTTGCCCGGAAAGAGTTTCAACCGGGAGTTATACAAGAGCACCAACTCTCCTTGAAACCTTTCTTTATTACATGCTGGTCGTGCCATTTCTTGGTCCTCTCCTTGTAAATCTTGGCATTCTCATACGAGCTCAACCGAAGCTCATCCAGCTCCATGAGTTGCCTTAATCGAAGCTCACCTGCAGCTTGCATATCAAAGTTAAGAAATTTTAAAGCCCAATATACCTTATGCTCTAATTCTACAGGTAGATGACAAGATTTACCGAAGACCAAACGGTAGGGGGACATCCCTATAGGTGTCTTAAAAGCAGTCCTATATGCCCATAGTGCATCGTCTAACCTTAAACTCCAGTCTTTCCTAGATGCACTTACCGTTTTTTCTAAGATGCGCTTTAGTTCCCTATTCGAAACCTCAACTTGCCCACTCGTCTGAGGATGGTAAGGAGTCGCTACCTTATGCTTAACCCCATATTTGTGCAAAAGATTGTCAAATTGCCTATTACAAAAATGGGAACTCCCGTCACTGATGATAGCTCTTGGGGTTCCGAACCTAGTAAGAATGTTTTTCTTTAGAAACCTGACAACTACCCTTGCATCGTTGGTTGGTAAAGCGACAGCTTCTACCCATTTAGACACATACTCAACCGCCACAAGAATGTATTGGTTGTTGTGAGATATTAGGAAGGGTCCCATGAAATCTATGCCCCAAACATCAAAAAGTTCACACACCAAAATACCCTGTTGGAGCATTTCATTCTTTTGGGAGATATTTCCCGTCCTTTGACACGTATCACAGGCTCGAATATAACTAATGACATCCTGTTTCATGGTTGGCCAATAAAACCCACTAGATAAGATCTTTCCTACAGTTCTATCGGGTCCAAAATGGCCACCAGCTTCTCTATCATGACACATTTCAATAATGGAGGGAACCTCCTCATAAGCAACACACCGCCTAATCACACTATCAGCACATAATCTAAAAAGATAAGGGTCATCCCAAAAATAATCCTTAGCGTCATGAAAGAATTTACGCCTCTGTGCATATGAAAGGTTAGGTGGAAGAATGTTACCGACTTTGAAGTTTGCGATGTCCGCAAACCATGGTATAGAAGTTACCCCACACAACTGTTCATCGAGGAATGTGTCACGAATGTTCGCTTCCGGAGAGGATACGGATCCTTCACTTGGTAGTCTTGACAAATGGTCGGCCACTACGTTCTCTACTCCTTTCTTATCCTTAATCTCCAAATCAAACTCCTGGAGGAGTAGAATCCATCGAATCAATCTGGGCTTTGCATCTTGTTTAGCCAACAAATACTTAAAGGCAGCATGGTCAGTATACACAATGACTTTTGATAAGACTAAGTAAGACCTGAACTTATCAAAAGCAAACACAACAGCCAGTAATTCTTTCTCAGTCACAGTATAATTCATTTGAGCACCATTTAATGTTTTACTAGCATAATAAATTGGATGAAAAATTTTGTTCACCCTCTAACCTAAACATGCCCCAACAGCATTGTCACTTGCATCGCACATAAGTTCAAAAGGGATTTCCCAATTCGGACTCACCATAACCGGTGCCTCAATCAATTTCCGTTTAAGCAAATTAAAAGCATACATACATTCATCATTGAAATTAAATGGGGCATCCTTTAAGAGTAACTCAGTCAACGGCTTAGCAATTTTAGAAAAATTTTTCACAAAGCGCCTATAAAAGCCCGCATGTCCCAAGAAACTCCTAACTAATTTAACCGAATTTGGGGGAGACAGTTTCTCAATCACCTCAATCTTGGCCGGGTCGACCTCGATTCCCTTTCCCGACACTTTATGCCCTAAGACAATACAATCCCGGACCATAAATTGACACTTCTCCCAACTAAGTGCCAAATTGGTGTCTTCACATCTCTGAAGCACCCGGTCCAAATTCCCCAAACATGACTCAAACGTATGACCAACAACAGAAAAATCATCCATAAAGACTTCCATAAAATCCTCAATCATATCAGCAAAAATGGCTAGCATGCATCTTTGAAAAGTAGCCGGGGCATTACACAATCCAAAAGGCATCCGCCTATACGCAAATGTCCCGTATGGACACGTAAACGTGGTTTTCTCTTGATCGAGAGGGTCCACTGGAATTTGCATATAACCGGATAGCCCATCTAAAGTACAAAAATATTCGTGCCCGGCCATCCTTTCTAACATTTGATCAATGAACGGTAATGGAAAATGATCTTTTCGGGTGGCGTCATTCAACTTCCTATAATCAATACACATACGCCAACCCGTGACAGCTCTAGTAGGGATTAGTTCCCCTTTATCATTTTTGACTACCGTCGTGCCTCCTTTCTTAGGCACACATTGGACCAGACTCACCCATTGACTATCAGAAATAGGGAAGATGATACCTGCGTCGAGGAGTTTTATCACCTCGGTTCTTACCACTTCCTTCATGTTGGGGTTCAACCGACGCTGAGGCTGTGCACACGGTTTTACCTCATCTTCCAGAAAAATTCTATGTGTGCAAAACGTCGGACTTATCCCCTTGATGTCGTGGATTGTCCACCCGAATGCTCCCTTGTGCTTCCTTAGCACCTCTAACAGCTTGTCTTCCTCCTCTCCTGTTAACAAAGAAGAGATTACGACGGGTAAGTCCTTTGGAGGATGCAGAAAAACATATTTAAGGTTAGGGGGAAGGGTTTCGAACTCCAATGATGGAGGTTCCTCCAATGAGGATTTAGGTGCTGGTTTGACTTCACGCTCCAGCTTATCAAACCGTCCCTTCACCCATGAACATTCCTCACTAATCACTGCATTTGCCTCATTTTCACCTAGACCTTCTCCTATGATGCAATCTAGTTCACTGCACAAATTCTCAACCACACAAGCATCAATAGGACAAAAGGAGTCCACAAAGTTACAATTTTCAATGTCTAACGGATATTTCATTGAATTATAAACATTGAAACTTACCTCCTCGTTATGCAACCTAAGAATGATCTTACCTTCCTGGACATCTATCAAAGTCCTACCGGTCGCGAGAAAAGGTCTCCCAAGTAGAAGGGGCACCGAGCTATCTTCCTCCATATCCATTACCACAAAATCCGCAGGGAAGATAAACTTGTCCACCTTTACTAACACATCTTCGACCACCCCCTTTGGTCTCGTGAGGGATCTATCCGCCAATTGGAGGGTCATATTGGTTGGCTTTGGGTTTCCCAATCCGAGTCTCTTGAAAAACGACAAAGGCATCAAATTTATACTCGCACCTAAGTCACACAGGGCATTGGCAATCTCCAAGTTTCCTATCCGGCATGGAATAGTGAAACTGCCCCTATCTTTGAGCTTAGGTGGGAGTTTGTTAGTTATAATTGCTGAACATTCCTCTGTCAAAGCCACCACTTCATCCTCGCCTAGCTTTCTTTTCCCTGCAAGAAGTTCTTTAAAAAATTTAGCATAAGAGGGCATCTCTTGGAGAGCCTCAATTAACGGCATGTTAAACTCTAACTTCTTAAAAATCTCAAGGAATTTGGAATATTTCTGCTCCAGTTTATCTTTCTTCTCCCTTTGAGGATAAGGAAGTTTAGGCACATAGGCTCTCACTGGTTTAGGAATTTTCCCTTTTTCGTTTATGCTAGGTTCGGGTTCAGAAATCGAATCGGGGTTGCTTACCTCTCCCGACTCTTCACTTACCTCGGTAGGTTGAGATGGGATATCAGCGTTGTGTACCCGGTCCTCCACTTGCCTACCGCTTCGTAGGGTTATAACCTGAGCTGTCTCCCTTTGATTACCCTTAGGGTTTTGTTCAGTTCTACTCGGAAGTGCTCCTTGAGGTCTTTCCTGCCTCTCCCTACTCAATTGAGCCACCTGCTTACCAAGATCCCTACAGTACGCTTCATTATCAGCAAGCCGAGACGAGATGTCTTTTAGTAATGACAAAACCGTCTCATCTTGCTTAGACTGTTGAGGCTGCTGTGGAGATTGATCATTAGGAATAAATGGGGCCTTACCTAACCCCTGCTCACGGTGCTCATAATGGAATCCGGAAGGAGGTCTCAACACATTTTGGTTGTTACTATAGGACATATTCGGGTGTTGATACCTTCTTCCGTAATTGTTATTATTATTGAAGTTTTGTGAATAAGAGTTAGAGTTATTGTACCTTTGGTTTCCTCCCACAAAACTTACGTTTTCGGACGATTGGACGAATGGGTCGCCCAATTCACAATCTTGCCCGGGATGCTCCGCTCCGCATGATACACACAACACCGGTTGGTATTGTGGTCCATTTAAGTTCAGGCGGGACATCAACAGGTCCAACTTCTTGTTTACATGGTCCATAGCTGCATCTTGGCGTCCCAAATCTGCAGCTCGAACCTTATTCCTTGTCGGCGTGTCCGACTGCCACAAGGTACTCTTTCTAGCCAGCTCCGCAATCAACTCCTCGGCTTGTGTAGCAGTCTTCTTAAAAATGTCCCCACCTGCAGAAGAATCAATAATGGCACGGTTAGCTGGTGTTAAACCATGAGAAAACGTGCTTACCTGAGTGAAACGCGGCATGTCATGGTGGGGGCAGTTCCGCAACAACCGTTGAAATCTCTGCCATGCTTCATTAAGAGTCTCCGTCCCAAATTGCCGGAATCCCATGATCTCGTTCCTTAGCTGACCCGTCTTTGATGGTGGGAAGTAATATGCTAAGAATTGCTCTTCCAATTGGTCCCATGATGTCACTGATCCGGGCCTCAAGGATTTATACCATTCCATTGCTCCCCCGCATAGTGAAAAGGGGAACAGCTTCAACCGCACGGCATCTTGGGGCACCCCACCGATTCGAACTGTATCGGCCACCATGAGGAATCGGTCTAAGTGATCATTGGGGTTGTCACTTAGTCCGCCACTGAATAGTCCGTTCCCTTGGATCAAATGGATCATACTGGATTTCAGCTCGAATTGATTGGCAGTGATGGCTGGGATAACCACTCCGGATCTGTTCCGGGGCCGATGTGGAGCCATTAGGTCTGTTATGACCATATTATCTCTATCACCACCCCTTCTTCTGTCAAACTCCTCCCGCTCTCGCTGGAGTTGCTCTTGCTCAACTCTTTCCTGGAGTTGTCTCTCCTCGTCATCAAGCTGCTGATGCTCCATTTGAACAATCTGCTCTTGGCGTACTCTACGGTTCCTGCTACACAAACGTTCAATTTCAGGGTTATAAGGTAAAAGCTCAGGATGTTGAGAGCGAGTTGGCATAAGCTAGAAAACACACACACAGAGAAATTAAAGAAAACTAAATTGTAATAAATATTCACAGAAAAGAAAAATTATTTAACTATATGCACAGAAATGTTGCCTAGATCAGCAAATAGACCTTTTGCTAAATGATGCAGAAATATAAATCTCCCCGGCAACGGCGCCAAAAACTTGATGGGTCCTAGGCGTAGTAGTAAAACTAAACCTAGAAAAGCACAACTAAGGCAGTGTACCTATCATTGACAAGTAATAATTCTGGTTGGTCCAGGTATCGATCCCACGGAGAAAAGAATAATCTGCAAACACTAAACTACTCGGGTATTTTGCGTGTCCTAAGCGGAACGTAGTTTGGGTTGATTATGTTAACAACTAAACTATCCTACTCCTAGTTGATCTATTCTAGCTTACTTTGCACTTGAGTTTTGTGTTATCAATTGGCGGTTTACCGACCTATGAATACTAATGGGGATGGCTTTATCAATTAATTACAAAAGATGAATTTAACTCAACAATTAATCCTTGATTATGCTCTTTCGATAATACAACCTAGCGTATCTAGATCTTTTAGGTCCTTAGCCGGTTTTCCTTGTTTAGAGGCGGTCTAATTCTAAAGCTCAGAAAATAGGGGCACGTAAGTTCCACAGTGTCGTCAATACTAATGGTTTCCTAGGTGTCAATCTAGGTAATGCCACAAATATGAACTTTACTAAATTAAGATCTTATGAGACTAGACATTCATTAAAGGAATTGCATAAAGAAAAGGAATAAAAATTGAAATTAACTTGCAATCAATTGTATTAATCAAGAAAGATGAACTGAATTCAATGTTTACAACCAAACACAATCAAATTGCGGAGTCAAAACTAGCTTAATCAAATTACAAAAGAGAAGAAGAAAAACTTATGCCCTTTTGGTCCGATTAACCGGATTCCGACGGTGTGAAGATGCTTGGGGTGTACCTCTATAGACGAACGCAAGCCGGAACTAAGAACGTCGCAAAAGGGGAAGATTCTAAGTAAAACTACAACCAAACGATGGTTCAAACTCAAAGAAAACAAATAGTTCAAGCTCAAAACCTCACTACAAGTTTTTGCTCTCACTCAAAAAGACTGGAAAAAGATCTTTTGAAACAAAGAAAATAACCTATTTATACGGCTAGGTTAAAACCAGCAAAAAAGAAGAGATGAAAGTAGGGCAACAGCAGGTTTCGGGGCTCGGCACGCCGTGCTGGTGGAGTTGGCACGCCGTGCTGTGCAGAACTGAAGGCGGCACGCCGTGCTGCTGGAGTTGGCACGCCGTGCCGTGTGATTTTAGGGTTGGCACGCCACGCTGATCTGAGTGGCACGTTTTCGTGCCACTCCACTGGACTGCTCCTGAATGGCACGCCGGATTGGCACGCCGTGCCCTAATTGTGGCACGCCGTGCCACCTTGATTTTCAGCACTTTGAACTCTTCTTCGCCGCTGATGCACCAACTTCCGGTTCGGGTCATAATACCTGTCCAAAACAAGCACAAAGAAACATAACGGCACCAACGCCACGGACCATAAAAACAACAAATAAACAAAAATCACAAAAACAACCCTAGAAAACACGAAAAATACTAAAAGTTATAAAAACTATCCAAAACATAAAAAATCACAAAATATTCAAAAACCACACAAACATTCACACAAAAGACTCTAAAAATTGCCGTTCAAACCACGAAATTGCCTAAAAGATAAGGTCAAAAACCGACCTTATCAGTGGCGGCTGCTACTATGTTGGGAGCGGCGGCTGTGGACGTTGGAGAAGAAGGGGTCTGCAAAAGAAAATTAGGGGTAGAAGAAAAGAAAGAAAAGAAAAAGAGAAAAAGAAAAAGAAGAAAAAAATAATAATAATAAACTAATTAATTAATTAATGGTCAACAGCAGATTTTTTTTTTTTTTTTTTTTTTGCACGTGTTTTCATTTTTTTTTTTTTGAAAAAAAAAAGAATGAATAAAATAAAACAAAATGAAAGGCAAAAATTTTGAGTAGTGTTAAAGAAAAAAAACAGAAGACTAATTGTCTCAAGCCATGATCATGGCTTAAATCAGCTCTTTTGATTTTGGCCCAAAAAAAATCAGAACACTAATTGCCTCAAGCCATGATCATGGCTTAATTCACTACCTTTAGTTTTTGGTCCAAAAAAATCAGAAGACTAATTAGCTCAAGCCTAGATCATGGCTTATGACAGTTTTGAATAAAATTTCAGATTCTCAAAAATCACCCAAACCAAGATCTTGGCTAAATTAAATTTTTGCATCTTAAAAAGGCAATTAATTAGTGATTTAAAACATGATCAAAGGCAAAGATTGAAACTCAAAATTCATTGAAAAACCTAAGAAATTAAAATAAAAATACCAAATTAAAGCACAAAATGAGAAGAATTAATCTAAAACAAAACCAATTTGGGTTGCCTCCCAAAAGCGCCTTTTTTTTATTGTCTTGGGCTAGACATTATGCCGATCTTAATTAATCAGGTAATCCCAACGGCATATTTGTGTTCCTTGAGAACTCGGACTATCACATCCTCTTCAAGTCCTTCCAATCCTTTTGGTATTATTACCGGAAATTTTCCATTATCATCAAGATAGAAAACCTTAAATTTATCAATCAAGGTTTCAGGCTTTATCTTCGGATTATCTTTCTGGGCCGAACTCTCAACTGGCTTCACTTGTAAGATTTTTTCACAACCTCCTGTGTCAAAAACCTCATAAACACCAGAATTAGCAACATCAGGAGTTAAATCATAATGTTCCTCACTTGAAAATTTCATGGCATCATATATATTAAAACAAATCATTTCACCATTAAATTCCATAGTGAGTTTACCTTCATTCATATTGATTATAGCTTTAGATGTTTTAAGGAATGGTCTTCCTAAAAGAATGGGTGTCGATATTGGACAATCATCATCATTCATATCCAAAACATAAAAATCAGCAGGAAATACCAAACCATTAACTTGCACAAGTACATCCTCTAGTACCCCATCAGGATAAGCATTAGTTCTATCAGCAAGTTGAACTATCACACCAGTTTCTTTTAAAGGTCCAGCATTTAAAGATGCATAAAGAGATCGTGACATGATATTAATTGAAGCTCCAAGATCTAACATTACTTTCCTAATTCTAGTACTACCTATCTTACAAGGGATAGTGAACATACCTGGATCTCCACATTTTGGTGGGAGTTTCCTTTGAATAACAGCAGAAACATTCTCTCCCACACTGATTTTTTCATTACCCCTCAACTTTCTCTTGTTAGTACACAATTCTTTAAGAAATTTGGCATATCGAGGGATTTGTTTAATAGCATCAAGAACAGGAATATTTACCTGGACTTTTCTGAACAAGTCAAGTACCTCTTTCTCTTGGTCTTCCTTTAAAGATTTGGAGAATCGGCTCGGAAATGGGGGTGGGATGACAACGGATGGTGGCGACTTTGACTTACTTGGTACAGGAGTTACCTCCTCTTTTTCCAGCTCTTTCTCCACCTCATGCTTCGAAACTCCAGCAGATGGTATCTCTTTGCCACTCCTCAAAGTGATGGCACTAACATTCTGCCTTGGGTTTATTTCAGGCTGTGATGGCAGGCATCCAGAAGTTTGTGACTCTAACTTACTCATTGAAGTGGCCAATTGGCTCATTTGGGTTTCTAGGTTCTGGATGCTTGTCTTAGTGTCTTGTTGGAATTGTTGCACATTGGTAGCCAAGGCAGATACGATTTGTTCTAGAGACATGGTTGGCTTAGGAGGGGGCGGTTGTGGTGTATGTACTGGTGGCCTAGGATGGTAATTATTTGAGTGCTGCCCTTGCTGGAAATTATTTGGCTTATGTGCATAGCTGAAATTCGGGTGGTCCTTCCATCCAGGATTGTAAGTTTGGGAATACGGATCATATCTCCTCTGATGTTGTTGGTTCTGAAAATTACCAACAGCATGCACTTGTTCTTCCTCTTGGAGAGTATGACAAGAATCCGTAGGATGATCAAAATCGAACAGATCCCACAAACATTCACTTGTTGTTGTTTTCCCAAAAATGCTTTCTGCATGAGTGAAGTAAGGGTGTCAAGTCTTTTTTCAATAGCAAAAGTGCTTACCTCATTCACTTTCTGCGCAGGATGTTCTTGTCGAGTGCCAAACTGTTGTGTATTAGCAGCCACTCTTGAAATCAGCTCTCTTGCATTGGTAATCGTCTTATCGGCCAAGGATCCACCACTGGATGCATCAATTAGATTCCTGTCAGATAAGGTTAGTCCTTCATAAAAATATTGAAGTAAAAGTTGGTCCTTTAGCTGATGATTTGGGCAACTGGTGCAAAGCTGATTAAATCTTTCCCAATACTCGTAAAGATTCTCCCCAGCATATTGGCGAATGCCCGATATATCTTTGCGGATTGAAGAAACTCGTGAAGCAGGAAAGAATTTCTCAAGAAATTGCTTCTTCATCTCACCCCAAGTTGTGATTGATCCAGATGGGAGGTAATACAACCAATCCTTAGCTTTATCAGTTAGTGAAAACGGAAAGGCTCTCATTTTCACTTGCTCCACAGAAACTGCATTCCCTGGCGGTTTCATACTCGAACATACTACATGGAGCTCCTTCAAATGTTTATGGGGATCTTCACCTGAAAGTCCACGGAAAGTAGGCAATAAGTGAATCAAACCAGATTTTAATTCAAAATTTACCTCATTTTCCGGATATAATATGCATAGAGGTTGTTGATCCATATCCGGTTCAGCCATGGCTCTCAATGTTTGTTCTACAAAAGCCATCTCTACTTCTTCAATTTCACTCTCACTTGATTCTAACAAATCAGCTACTACGTCTGGTGCAAGTAATTCCCGTGCTTCTTTTTCCTTTGTTTGCTTTCTCAATCGACGAGCAGTTTTCTCTATTTCGGAATCAAACACGAGTTCACCTGTACGAGAAGAACGTGGCATATACTAAAAAGTACAGATTAGAAGAAATAAATTAATTGGAACACCAATCCCCGGCAACGGCGCCAAAATTTGATGCGTGCCGAACACACCAAAAATAAATTCCTACTCTTGGACATAAAATTTTGTAGTACAGATGGAGCAGGGTCGAATCCACAGGGATTGGCTGATTATTTCTTCTAAAGTTAAACAATAAAAGTAAAAAAGTGGGTTTTGAAGAATTGCAATGAAAGTAACCAAATTAACAGAAATAAATCAATTGGGTAAAAATCTATCTGAGGTGAACTCCAGCTAGAAGGCGAATTCGAGTCTTAAATCAATCCAACTGATCATCGATCAAACACAAAAGATAACTCCGATACATTCAAATAAATTAGCTATAGCAATCATAAAGCATGAATCGCCTAATCTCTTCTTATGGAATAGATAACCAAGAGAAGCTCGTTGATTATCTCTAATTAATCAAACAGTTCCGAACAAGCTTCGGAATTTAATTTAATTAAAAGCTTTAACAAACGAAAGAGACACTAATTCTACTCAATAATCACCCAAGCGGGATTATTTAAAGCATATCGATTTCATCCATAACACGAATTAAAACTTGTCCGTAATTAATCGTATTATTTGCTACCTAGGTTAAGTGAATTAAACAATTACGTATTCAATTACTTAACTAGCAGAGCAATCACATATAAATAATTAAATTAAGAACTTAATTAAATCATGCAAAAGTAGTAAAAACAGAAGGGAATCGATTACTTGAATTAAAGAAGAAAGAAAGAACAAATGATCTCACAGTTAGACGTTACAAGACTGAATTGCCCACTAGCTAGAGATTAAAGTTTTTAGTTCTCCATGAAGAGAGAACACATTCCAGGAAGAGAAGAAAATCTGCCGTCCCCAAAGAATCACGCTACAGCCCAAATTGAAGAAGAGTCCCCCAAAAACAAAAGACCTAACCCTATTTAAACCTAAGCTATTAAGGAAAGACTTCTAAATAGGAAATAACTCTAAATAAGATTTTTGTAGGAAAATCTAATTAGAGCTATAATGGAAATAAATAAAATAAAATAATCCCCAAAAGTTTTTCATAAAGGGCTGAATTAAATAAACTTAAATTAAAATAAAAAGTCTTCTAATCCCACAAAAGTTCTTCAAATTCGTAGCTCCCTATAAGCCATGATCATGGCTTATGCAAAACAGTCTCCTAGGCCCATTTTCAGCATAAACAGCACTCCATAAGCCATGCCCATGGGTTAAGCCTTCAAGTTCCAACTTAATGACACTCCAAGCTCCCAAACAAGGCTCTTTAAGCTCATTTTCAACTCCAGAGTCCCTAGCACGAGTAATTACACAAAATGGAGTAAATCCGCCTAAGTTAACTAATAATATATCAATTAAAGCTTATAAACAAAGACGGATTGCGTGCATAAAATGCACTTATCAGCTGGGCTGTGGGATCCCCAAATCCAGGGAAGATCATGTTAGGCTGATTCATCTGCCTAGCGTCTCCTGAGAAAGCGTGTGGTGGGTTTATGGTTGGCGGGGCCATGGTGTACTTTGGTAGTGGGAAAAGGTTCCTAGCCACTCCCATTCCCAGGCTGTCAACTCCTGTGATCAAAGGGGATGTGCTACTGCTGATGGTTGGTCCAACCATGCCATAATTTTGGATCTGAAGAAATGCCTGCCTCAGGTCTCTGGCATCGGCAGGGCTCAGGTTGCTGGCTATGCGATTGATTACTGCTGCCTGGGGAGATATGGATGAGTTCAACGTCGCCGGCGGAGTTGTGGTCGCGAGAGAATCTCCCAAAGTGTCTGAAGTCATGTTAGCGGAACTTGAATTCATGATTATTCGTCCACGCTCACCGCACCAAATGATAGATTCAATAAAATCCTCTGGATGATCCGGGTCCGGGTTGCTACTCTGACCAGATCCAATACTGCTCCTACAAGATAGAAATGGTGAGACACCGGTAACCTCTGGGGTATACTCCGATGCCTAAGTTAGTATGCTTCTGTGTGTTAAGAATACTCTTAAGAGAATTGGGAGTAGAATTGAATGAATCTTTACCTCATACAGAACACCCTCCTTTTATAGGAGGGATGGTAGAGTTGGATTGGTATTGGAAGAGCTTACCAATCCTTCGGATAAATCCTCATGTGTCCACGTGGGTGGTGTTCTTGCCCTAGTAAAACACGGGGGGTGGATTCCTAATTGGACACCACCTCTTCTCCTAGGATCTCTCCGCGGATTAAGGAAGCTTAATCCGAATCTGTTCAGGGGAGGTCAGGATCCGGATGTGGAATCCGGCTTCTTTAACCGGGTGAGGGGTTCCGGGTACGGACTACCGGACTGTACCGGATGGTACCGGACCGAATGTCATCATTATGTGTTATCTATTAATTGGAAGGGTCCAAATGAACCCGTAAAATTTCTCTCAATTGACACAAAATTAGAATATAAAAAACGAATTAGAAGTTCAGAAACACAAAAATCTCGAAGCAAATTAACTTAATTGAATCAAGATGTTAATAACTTAATATATTTAGACAAGTAATAAGTATATTTGTAAAGGATTGAAATTATTTTTTTCCAACAAGATTTTTGATCCAATTAACTCATAAATCCAGTTTCGGTTCATTGAATCACTGGTTAATCCGGATGGATTACTGGATTTTCACGGGTCTTGATGATCCACTGATTTTGTAATAATCAAACCTATCTGACCTTCAAATCTGGTTGAGCCAGGTTGGACCGATCGGATCGGTCTGAGTTTTACAAACATGGTTAATTGTTAATAATTAATGGCAACATCCACAGTGACAATAAATATATGATATCGTACGTTCATTAATCATTTGGGTTTGCAGTACAAATTAAAGTAGGATAATGGGGTGATGTATATAGTTTTAATATTGGAGTTGATTTATAACATGCTGATGTATCACGTTATCTAAATATCGAATTAATAAAATTATACCATGTAATATATTTTAGAGTTTTAAGTTGAAAAATTATATACTAAGATTTTTATATTTTACGATCTAAAGTTTTTATTTAGAGTTTAGAATTTTATTTATATAAATAACAATTAAATAATTAATCACACTTGTTATTTTTTAATTAATTAAAATATGAGATATTTTAATTTTATTAATTTGTCGCACGCATAATGTGATCTACTTATCTACGGGGGACACAGTAAAATTTTTTTAAAGCTCCCAAAAGTAATTGACAAGTGACATATATTAGAAAGCAGAAAAATTTTAGACAACATAGCTATCATGATAAAAACACAATTAACTAGATCAATACCCAACGTCTTCTGAATACATGTTTATATATAAAAGAAAAAATATGTGAGTTATCAGTGCATGTCAACGGTTTTTTTTTTTTTTAAGATAATTTCCAGGCATAGTATACATTTATAAATTCATTCTGCATTCATAATAACTTATTTTCGTTTGGTTTAATTTAACTCGTAATTTGAATGTTTAAATCGAAGAGAATTCAAAATCCAATTTTATATATTTTGAAAAGCGAGTAAAACTGTTTTTCCACGATTAAAACCAGTATATTGAAAAGTAAGTATTAAAGTATAGGTATTGAATTAAAACCATTATATTCCACGATTGTTTGATAAATAATAAAAATAAAATACTAAATTTAAAGATATTAAAATTCTTTAAGATATAATGGTTTACATAAATTTTTTGAAAATTACTACTGGTAGTATGAAGTTGAATATTTTAAATTTACTCATTAGATTAGATAGTTTTTGGATTTAATTGATAGTTTTAAGTAGTGTTTAAAAATTGAAAATTTATCCATAATTGATATATATTTTGGTATAAACAAAATATATTTTCATTGAAATAATTTTATTCGGGCTCTCTGCAGATATATTTTCGGGTTTAGTCATAGTTAAGGTTATTCACCTTTCCCTGCATACATATGTGTTTAGTATGATTCGAACTTGAGTTTTCTCTTGCAAATTCAGTTTACGTTGCTAATTGATGTACAATTCGTAGGTAACAATTGATATATTAGTTTTAAGTGTTCAGTATCCTTATTACACAACCCATTAGTTTAAATCTACTTTCAATTAATTCATGTTTATCTTTTGATACACTCTAGCGGGCACTAAAAAAAAAAAAAAAAAAGAAAAAGCAAAAGAAAGAAACGGCAACAATTGTGTGTGTGGGAATGGTAGTTGCATTTGTTTCCATTATTCTTGTTTGGTTTTGGGGGTCCAATAGAAACTCAATACTAATCAATTGGCCTGTCTTTGGTGTGATTCCATCACTTCTCTATAATGCATCTCAAATCCATGATTTTGTCACTGATTTTCTTCAGCAAAGTAATAATGGTACATTTTTGTTCAAAGGCCCTTGGTTCTGTGGAATGAACTTTCTATTCACTAGTGATCCTATGAATGTTCATCACTCTTTCAGCAAAAACTTCTCTAACTATCCTAATTCAACCAAATCTTTGACTATGTTGGAGATGGCATTTTCACTGTCGATTCTGATAATTGACGAATTCAAAGAAACATGATTCATTCTTTGTTCAAAGACAAGAGGTTCAACCTTGCTATCCGCACCTCTGTACACTAAAAGATTTCCAAAGGTTTATTCTCGGTTTTGGACCATGCCTACAAATTGGGCAATGAGGTAGATTTTAAAAACATGTCTCAACTATTTACTTTTGATCATTTTTGTGTTTTGATTTTCTGTATGGATCCTAATACTTTGTATGTTGGATTCCCAAGTGGGCCTTTTGAGAAAGCCTTTGGTGATATTGCCCAAGTTTTCTTTTATTGACCATAGGCTTGATAATCGGTCCTATCGCCACCACTCGAGTTTAACACATACATAATCAAAAAGCCTTTCACTAAGGTTGTAACGTAAGGCTTAGGGTAAGGGTGTGTCAAAAAGGCTTTTTGGGCTGAAGGAATACCATCAGAATTACAGCACAACAAAACATCAAGCAAGCCATCTCAAAAGAACTCATGCAACCTTTACACAGATCGGGAACAAGAACACACAAGGATATTGAAGCATTCTTATGGGAATAAAGATTGAGCAAAGTAAAAAAAATATCAAGCAATCATATCGAGAATTACAATCTTTTTCGGAACTGCATACAATTTTGAGATTTTTTTTTTTTTTTTTGCAACAATAAAATAAAATGGCAAGCATTGATGGAAGGATATGATACAAGACTGAGCTTGCTTAAAACTTTGGTTTTAAGCAGTCTTTAAAAGAAAGATGAGAATTTTGACTGCATTTTAGTATTTATTTGAAAGGTGAATTGCTAGGCATATCTTCTTAAAAAGGGCTTTCATAAGAACACTTATTTTGGATAAGATGAAATTTTCCAGAAAAGTGGATTACATGATTTCAATCAATTTAAACTGCTTGCTATACATAAACAATTGAATTTATTCCTTTGGTATTCCTAGGGTATTTGTGGTCAACATATTGTGAAGTGGATAAGGTAAAACAAATTGTGGGTTGAACAAAAATAGGCTTAAAGGCTCAAGGGGCTTAAAAAAAAGAGAAAATTTTTAGGGAAGATTTTTGGGATTAACACAAAAGGGCTAAAACAAAGGCCTTAATCACTTTATGCAAGCGAGAAACCATGTGATCTTGACAGGGACTAGCCATACCAAGTTCTAGCTTAAAACTAATTATGCATGCCCACTCAGCAAGGAATCCAGTAAAAATTCATATTGATTATCAAGAAAAGCAGGCTCAAAAACCTCACAGAGAAATACAGGGTTATTGCAGTTGCTCTAATTCAAGCTATCACGATGAAATACACTTTAAGGTCTCATAGCCCTAAGTTGCTTAATCAGCCAAACCAGCATTACTTAAAGTCTTTTCCAATCAACAGGCAATCAACTTTTAAGTGTTTTATATAGACTTCATGCATCCTTAGGTTTAGAAAATCTCCTTGGCTGCCACAATTCATTTAAACATAGAAAATTCGAAAAAATTTGACAAATTTTTACTAAACTAAAAAAAACTAACACAGAATTCACAAAATCAATAGAGAAAACTTAAGATTACTCAAAACAGCAATATGCTCAAGCAGGGTTTCTCAATCAGTAGTTCATCAATACCAAGCAATTCAGTCAATCAATCCAGCATTCTCAAAAATTATCAGAATTTTCAACAATAATTCCACTAGGTAATCTATCCTCTCCCCCACACTTCAATTATGCTTTGTCCTCAAAGCAACTAATTCATACAATTAATCAAGCAAAAGCGAGGTAAAAGGGAAGCTACCTACCACATGGCAATAGTAAAATACTGTGGGCAATAGTCGAAAGAGACATACCAGAGGCCTTGAGAGGAGGAGTATGAAAGCTTTCACTCATCTGGCTTAGAGGAGACTTGCTCCTCTTCTTCTTCTGCAGGTGCTTCTTTTTGTTCTTCCACTTCAGGATTTTTGTTGTCCTCTTCCTCTGGGATTTCCATCAGAACATTCTTATTTCCTTTGGGCTGGGAAACTTCAACCTGCTCATTGTGCACTTCAACAATAGTGTCAGAGCTGTCATCCTGCTAGGCCATTCTGGCTTCCAATCGAGCAAGCTTGTTCTCCAGGAGAGCCATTTTGGCTCTGTCCTCTATTTGCCTTGCCCAAAGGCGATCAATAAGCTTCACCATCTCTTCCATGGTCATCTTGGAAATGTGCTCGAGATGTCTCAAGTTTTCTTGGTCAGTCAAAGTAAGGTCTTCAATGATTTGTGGCTGAGAAGAAGTGGTTGATCGAGTGGCAGGTCTCTTTCTTTTGGCTGAGTTTCATATTTCTGTTTTTGAGCGGTCTTTTCAGCAAGGTCTTTTTCCAACTTGGCAGCCTCGTCCCATAGCATCCACTCGCCAGCAACCTTTTTACAAACTCCTATTTGGTTGAGATTCACAAATTCAAAAGCTGTATGATGGCATTCTTTAGAGAATTTAGTTAGACAAGCTTTTGCAATTCTGGTCACATAGGAACCGCACAGAATCTTTCCCTGGGGCTTGCTACTTTCAATATAGCTTGCAAACCAAGCTCCCACATTCATCCTCTTACCCTCTACCATACACCATAGGGCGAAAAGGTCTTGATTTGGAACATGAGACTGTTTGTTTCTTCCGAATACAGAATTGGCGATGAACTTTTGCAAAATCTCATTGGTTGTACTTCTTAATGTAGGTTGCTGAAGAGGTCGATAAAGAGTACTTGTTCCGCCCGGTGATTTCTTTCCAGAAGTCAGTTGGATTAAACTCCAGAACAAAATCAGTACATGCCTGGGCAAACTCATCAGACTCTAAGAAGGCGGTTCCAGCCACTCCCAAATACTGATTCAACTCGAGTAAAGAACATGTCTTCCTTTTTCCCATAACTCTGAAACTATACTTCCTTTGATCATTAAGTTCGGTAATCTCTTCATTATGACTGAAGGTGCTAATAAACTCCAAGGTTAACTCTCTGTAGGTCGGCTCCTCAATCTGGGCATAAAACTTGAAACCTCCGTTCTGCAACAGTTGGCGAATTTCTTCGCTGAGGCCAAGGGTTTCTAGAACACCCCAGTCGAACGTTATTGATGCAGTGAAAGAAAGGCTATTAAACTGCTCATATCTTTTGGTTTGTTTGGGATTGAAAGCTTTCATCTTGGCCAAGGTTTTCTCGACGGTACTCGTTTCGGATCCAGGAGCGGGAACATTAACGGACGATGCAGAAGGTTTTAGGTAGGTATAACTGGCAACTTTCTTCACGTTTTTCTTCTCCTTAACCATGATGGTGGTTTTAGCAAGCAAGTGGAGTGAAGAGGTAAAAATTTCGAAAGAGGGAAAAAGACAGAGGAAATCGAAGAGATGAGAATGAAGAAAGAGAAAAATTCTTTAAAAAGAATGAGGGAAGAGAAAACAATTACCAATTTTGAAATTCAAAATAAGCAGGTTATAGGAGAGAGAAAAGGGAAACATGGGAGTGAAAGTAGGAGTGTCAGAGAGGAGAGAGAAAAAAGTGGCTGATTTGACGGTTTCTCCATTTTCCATATTTATCTCTTACAACACTATTATTACTCCATTTCCCAGTATTTATGCAATCAGAAATTTAATGATTTAAAATTTAAAATTCAAAATCATGTGTTTGTAAAACAAAAATCAAAAGTAAGTATGGAGTATAACAAGAGGGAAACGTAAATTTGGAGGCTTGATGTTACTCCCCATACTTAATTCAGTCAAGTACGTGCAAAGATAGAAATTTATCATTAAAATATTTACACCAAAAAGTTATATTAAAATATTCAAATAATTGAGGGGTTGGGGATTTTCCAAACAAAATTGCTTCAATTAGTGTTTGAAGCGGACACCAAGCAATCTAAGGTTGCTTAAGGAGGCTCAAGGTACTGGGTGCTTTCAGCAACCTTAGATGAACTGTACGCTAGGGAAGGTTTTAGTCTTTGACCGTTGACCTTAAAGACTTCTCCAGTTTGATTGATGATCTCAATAGCTCCATGCGGGAAGACTTGAGCTACTGTATAGGGTCCAGTCCATCTCGACTTAAGCTTTCTTGGAAAGAGTCTTAATTTTGAATTGTACAACAAGACTTTCTGACTAGGATGAAAAATCTTCTCTTGAATTTTCTTGTCATGCCATTTCTTGATCTTTTCTTTATAATTTGTGGCATTCTTATAACTGAACAATCTGAACTCTTCTAGTTCATTAAGCTGCATTTTTCTTCTCTCCAACAATGTTCCTGTCAAAATTTAAATATGTGAGAGCCCATAAAGCCTTAAATTACAATTCAACAGGTAGATGACAAGCCTTTCCATAGAGCAATCTAAAGGGTGACATCCCAATGGGAGTCTTAAAGGCTGTACGATATGCCCAAAGAGCATTATGGAGCTTGCTTGACCAGTCTTTCGTAGAATTGCTAACAGTTTTCTCAAGAATTCGCTTGATCTCTCTATTGGAGATCTCAACTTGCCCACTGGTTTGCGGGTGATAGGGTGTAGCAATTCTATGAGTGACTCCATACTTAGCAAGA
This sequence comes from Euphorbia tirucalli, assembly GCA_039660915.1. Taxonomy (NCBI): domain Eukaryota; kingdom Viridiplantae; phylum Streptophyta; class Magnoliopsida; order Malpighiales; family Euphorbiaceae; genus Euphorbia; species Euphorbia tirucalli. The sequence goes on from CM077638.1 coordinate 12,365,560, forward strand.
AGCCTTTCAAATTGATTATTACAAAAATGAGTACCTTGGTTACTAATTATTGCTCTAGGAACTCCAAACCTTGTAAACAGTTTCTTAAGAAACCTTACCACAACTCGGGCATCATTGGTTGGACCTGCTATAGCCTCTACCCACTTACTTTCATAATCCACAGTAACCAAAATGTATTTATTACCATTTGAGCTTGGAAAGGGTCCCATAAAATCAATGCCCCGCACATCAAAAATCTCACAAACAATGATATTATGCAAAGACATGGCATTCTTGGCAGAAATGTTATCTAATCTTTGACATTCATTGCATTCTAAGATAAACCTGTGAGAATCCTTGAAGATTGTGGGCTAAAAGAATCCACACTCCAAAACCTTAGAGGATGTTCAGTTTGCACCAAAATGACCTCCAGCTTCTTGAGTGTGACATATGTACAAGATTGCTTGAACCTCTTCTTGTGAAACACATCTTCAGATAATTTGATCTGCACACAGTTTAAACAGAAAGGGTTCTTTCCAAAAGTAATATTTTAAATCAGAAAAGAATTTTTTCTTTTGTTGGGAAGATAGATAACGAGGCATAACACCACAAGCTAAATAATTTGCAATATCAGCAAACCAAGGTGTAGAGTGTACCACATAGAGTTGCTCTTCAGGAAATGAGTCGACAATCTTAAGTTGCTTACCAAGGTTGCTTATTGGAATTCTGGACAAGTGGTCTGCAGCTACATTCTCTGAGCCTTTCTTGTCTTTGATCTCAAGATCAAATTATTGTAGAAGCAAGAGCCAGCATATAAGACGAGGTTTCGCATCCTTTTTTGCCAACAAGTACTTTAAGGCTGCATGATCTGTAAAGACTGTAATCTTGGACAGAACCAAATAAGATCTGAACTTGTTAAAAGCATAGACAACCGCTACCAATTCTTTCTCTGTGGTTGTGTAGTTCTGTTAAGTCTCTGTCAAGGTTTTGCTTGCATACTAGATGGGTCGGAAATGCTTGTCAATTCTTTGTCCCAACACAGCTCCAATGCAAGTGTCACTTGCATCACACATTAGCTCAAATGGAAGGTTCCAATTAGGAGCAATCAAAATTGGAGCGTTGACCAGTCTTGTTTTGAGAGTTTCAAATGCTTTCTCACAAGCTTCATCAAGTTGAATTGGACATCCTTGTGCAAAAGAGCTATAAGTGGCTGGGCAATCTTAGAAAAATATTTGATAAACCTTCTGTAGAATCCAGCATGGCCAAGAAAGCTTCGGACTTCCTTGACAGATGTAGGAGCAGCCAGCTTTTCTATTACTTCAACCTTTGCTTTGTCAACCTCAATGCCTCCTAAGGAAATCTTGTGACCAAGGACAATCCCTTCATACAAGTTCATAGCTTTTCATACAGGACCAAGAAGCTGTTTGGGTAAGGATATAACATTTATACGGATGAAGATAATTACAACAGCTATACTTTGGAATTACAAAATTAAGGTAGTGGAAAATCACCCTGTTGCTCCTGGTCTTTCTGTTATGATGTATATGAAACATGGTTTGAAAGTTGAGGTTTCTAAGAGGGATATTCTTCATTAAAATTGCATCTAATTAATCAAATTTATGTATCTATTCCTATGTATAATTAAATAGTTTTAATATGATGTGATCAGAATAGTATGCATGTGTGTGATCAATATTTAATTTTATGTAAAGTAGGATTAATGTAAGTTTTCTTCCGTATATGGCATCAATAAAATAATGATTTATGTACTTAATTAATGGATATTAATTATAGTAAATGGATGAAGGTTTCTAATTTCTATTATTCTCCCTCACATGTAGTTACTCGTGTTACTCTTTATCAATATTACATATAATTGTAATGTCGAAATAAAGAACATAGATAAAAGATTAAAATTTTAAACAACAAACCAATCAATGTGATGATTTTACTAGCCCAGAATGGATTTCAAAATGAATTCTAAGTAGTCTTCTAAAATTTGTCCTATTCTCCGATCAAAATCCATATATTAATTTCCCGGCAATATTAACGTACCACAAGTAACATAATACTGTTGGAATCATAAAGTGGAGTACTTGGTTTAACATAATTTAATTTGTCGAGATTTTTCATGCATTTTCTATTAATTCTGTTGTCAAATAATTAATTTTTAATTCATTCATCTTTCATACAGTTGTATTTCCAATGTCATTTCTGCGCAAACCAACTAGCATAGTATGTCCTGCCCAAGCCAATCAGCATAATTTACCTTTCAATTCTCAATTTTCATATTAATATCGATCCCTTTTGTTTCTATGAAACAAGATTCAATCATGTCTAACCAAAATAACTCTATTACATCGATGCTTCATCAACTGTGTTTAGAAATGATAAGGTAGATGTTAACCAAAGAAATTGCCAACAATGGCTTGTAAAAACTTTGTGAACCTTCATAGTATTGGACCTAACTGTGTAAGTAGGGGCTGAACTCATGTAACACAAAACTAATTGGACCTGAACCAGTTGTAACTTAGCCTATCTCCTTCAATGTCCAAGGTCATCAACAGGTGTTGTTTTGTTACTAGTCCAGATTTCATCAGATTTTCAAATTTGAGCTCATGATCTGATATCATGAAGAGTTCATAGAGGTCTGACTACATAAGTGGGGTTGAACCCATATAATACAACCAATTGGCTTTGTGGTAAGGTCTAAGCTACACCACTTAACCAATTATATACTGATCGTTAGTCTCTTTTATTTTCAATGTGGGATTCATTCTCGAATGAATATAACATCTTCTCCTGAAGAGACGCTTCATTAGGACTCTCCATTGGAGTAGATACTTGAGAAGTTTAAACAAGAAAGTATAACATGTTCACCTCATATACAGAAGTAATATAGAGACAGAGATTCAACTTACATAAATAGCACTGCAAAGAAGACACTGTAATGAAAACGTTCACACTAGTTCCTATTAATGGATATGTGGCTTAATGAGAAGATATTTGATAGCTGATGAGATGGTATTGGTGGCTGATGTATTTTGCATGGAGACAAAAGTATATTAATTAGGTGTTTTTTGTATAGATGTGTTGACCGTAGGCTTAAGGAGACGCAAGTATTAATTAGTTGTAATTGTGCATAAGTGTTGGCCGTAGAATTGAAGCTAGATTGTTTGAGTTCACATGTATTATTTAGTGATGCCTTGTACATTTTCAGCAATAATGAATTGAGGGGAAATCTTTTGCTTGGTTTGAGTCCCCCTAACCCTGAGTAGCCACTAGCCGCATTGAAACGGGCTGTCACCAACATACGGTTAAACCTCACTTAATTATAGAAATACATACCTCTACAGCAGCTAAAATTGCTTTTTGTTTAGAGATCGCTTCAGGTGTTCCTTGCAGTTCAGGAACTCAGAAAATTAGCACGCAAAAGACTTAGAAGCTAGTTAATTTTTGAGGAGTGAATGAATAAAATTTCAGAAACAGAGAATAAACTTAAACAAACCCACCACCTCACCCCCAAAAAAATTTATCAAAACCCCTAAATTCTACATATTAAATAAATTTTGCTCAAAATCCTAAATTTAAGCAGTAAAATAAACAAAATTAAGATTTGAAACCATAATAATCATGCCAAAGTCTTCAATTTCATGTAAGAATTGGGAAAAATATTTTAAAAATAAAGATTTGGACAAACCCAATGATGTCCAAAATTCCGTCCGAGGTCTCCGGAAGTGGACCATCATCCTGCGTCGTCACCGACTACAAGCTGTCTCCATAGACGCCGGTGACTCTGCCACAGTCCACCTCGATCTGCTCCTTCGTTTTACCAAAAAAAAAAAAAAAGGGAAGATCAGAGAGGGTAACCGGGGTAGGGGAGATCGGATTTTGGAGAAGTGAGGATTGAAGAAAAATTAAGAGAACAGAGACGAAGCGAGGAAGAAGAAACGAACAAGCTGGAAGACAATTGATACTTCTGCCCGTTATACCCAAAAAGAGGGCGCAGAATTGGGGTCAAAAGATTACATGTGCGGCCGAAAACGTGGTCGCTAAATTCGACTTGCATTTGCAATTCAACAAATTGTTTGAACTCGCAAAATTTTCAGTATTTTTTGCGACTGCTGCAGACAACAGTCGTCGCAAATTAAGCCTAACCCGTTTTGCATTTTGGTCGCTAAGTGTGGTGTGCGTAGCTAATTCTTTTTAGGTGCAAAATACTACAAATATAAATAACAAAAATTCTATTTTCATACCGTTTGCGACACGTTAGCGAAATATCTAAAGTTTGCCAGAATGTTGGTTGTCAATACCAAAACGTGGAAGATAAATTATTAAAAGTCAGATAGAATTTGTTACCATATAAGACAATAAAGATCCACAATCCCAACTCTATCTATGTGTAATATTATATTAGATCTTCATCCATCTGAAAAAAAAAAAAAAAAAAGTAAATTAGTTCTTTTAATAGATTTAATTTTTCGGAACAACCTTAAACAATAAACAGAAAAATAGTAATGACCAATAACAGACCAAACTCAATTTCTCCAGCTAACATAAGAAAATCATCTATCAAATGCAACAATTAGACCTCGAATCATATTAAAAAAAAATTCTGAGCATCAAACTCAAACTATAACATGATAAGATGATGATGAGACGAATTTAAAGACTTAATTAAGCAAACTCTAATTTAATGACCTTAGCAAGCACACCATACAACGTTATAACAGACTCCGAGCCACAACCACCCCACCCTACTCGTATCTTATAATACAACCACAAGCATAATGAATTCATTCACTGAATTGGAAATTAATTATTTCCCTTTATTATTATTATTAAATGGTCGATAATATACATATATATCATGATTTTGGACTTATGTATTTTGATTTGGACTTAGTTGGCCATATACTTTCAATTATCAATTATAAGATAATCTATCATTTCCCTGACAAGTAATTTTTTTTTTAAAATTATCTTTCTTCTTAATTTTGATGGTCTAATTATACCGTGATTTCCATCAATACTAAACCTCTCTATTAGTATAAATAAGAGTAAAATTTAAGAAAAAAATATCAAAAGTACACAAATAATATGAATGCCCTATAAAGGAATAAAATTAAAAAGCCAAAACGACATATAAATTCAAAAGAATGGATGGATTATTGTTAGTTAAGAAGTGACAAATATTGAATCGAAATGGGAATGAACAAAATTCCAATTTCCTATATACGTCAGATATATATGGAATTAGAAACACGGGTTAAAACATATGCAACATATATATGATATAAAGTTTTGTTTGTTGCTGCTATAAAGTTGTTATTGTATGTATTTCACAACAAAGTATGATATCATCGATTTACATATGATAGCAACTTTTAAATATTTGTTGTTATATTACTTTTTTGGCATCAAAATTTATTTTTTCTTTTAAATGTAGCATTTTTTTAAGTGGATTGTCTCGTTTTAAATATATTTTTTTAGTGAATTATCTTTTTATATATGATTGAATAAAAAAATATTTTCAACAAATTGTAAATAGATAATCTATGTAATATTGATCTTTGTCGAAGACTAGGGGTGAGCATGGACTGGTTCGGTTCAAAAACCAAACCGAACCGAAAAAACCGATCCAATAAACACTGTATTTTATAAACCAATCCGATCCAAACTAAATTTTGGTCGGTTCAGTCCAAACCGAACTAGTTCGGTTCGGTTCGGTTTGGACTAGCTCGAACCAAAAACATCAACTTTTTTTTTTTCTTAAATCAAAATAAAAATTTTATATAAGTAGTTTGTTTAAAAAAAAAAGAAATACAAAAAAATTAACTTAAAATAATAGTAATACTAAATAATACTATTACATCACAATAAAATACTAAAATTCTCTTCTTTTTTTCAACTCTCAAGTTTTAACAACTATAAATTAGCATAAAAAAATCACAATATAAAACTATAAAAAAATATAATGTCTAAAATTCTCTACAATTAGTATATATTAATTTTATAATTAATTTTAATATTTTACCATTATTCGGTTTTTCGGTTTTTTCGGTTTTGAACCGAACCGAACCAAAGTCCAAACTTCTTCCTAACTTAAAACCAAACCGAACCAAACTATAAAATGGATCGGTTTGGTTCGGTTCAGTTCGGTTTGGATTTTCAGTTTTTGGACATTTGTTTGGTTTTGCTCACCCCTATCGAAGACTATTGTTGAAATAAGATGGTTTATTACGGGTTTTTTTTTATAATAAAGTATATATTATTTCGAAAAGGAAATAATACATCAATGAAAAAAGGAAAAAGTCTCCATCATAATCTAGACAATAAATTCTACAAACGGGAAAAAAAGACCACAAAGGGTAAAAATAAATCTACAGATGATAGAAACAAAAAATAAAAACTAATACTATAAAATGTAACTTGAATAAAATTCAGTCATTATCGATCAATTCACCAGTATAGGATAACAATTGCAACAGAATCTCCAACGCTACAATCTTTCCGAATAAATAAATGTAAAAAGATTGTTTTAATAAAATGCACTGATCATGACCAAAGGTCTTTGATAGAAAGAAACATTTCCACTCGTTATATTAGACTTGAAAGGATGTAAATTGAGTAGATAGTGAAATAACGATGTTGATCTAACAATTATAAATCAATCTTTAACAGGGTATTTTCAATCAAATCATTCAAAACGAAACAAAAACATGAAATGACAAAAATGGAGAAAAAGAGGAATACGGAGGAGAAAGAAGGAAGACCGGCTTCCTTCTTCCTCCTGAAAAATTAAAACTTTAGATGTGTGCTTTTTTTTAAGAAAAAAGATGGTGGCTAGGGTTTTTTCCCAAGAAAATAAGCCCTTTGATGTCAATTATGTTATAATTTATTATGTTAACTCTGAGAAGGTAATTATATATAGTGGATGACGATTTTGTGGTTAAAAAATATATATAAAGAAAAATTGATTTATGACCGAAAGGAAAAGAAATGTTGTGAATAAAAAATAAATTGATTAATTAACAGAAGGAAAATCAAGTGGACAAAGAAAGAATGAAGCTTTGACCAATTTTATTTTTGTTTAATTGGTAAAGCTGTATAATTGACTAAGCTAATTAAGATCAATATTTAGTGTAAGAAAGAAACCATAATTTTAAAAAAAAAAAAAAAACATTCAAAGAATGTCAGAGTAATCTTAATCGATAAATTGGATCCAACTAAAAAACGAACGAAGCTTTCAAAATAACCCAACGTAGACAATTTCTTTTTTCTTATAAAAGGCTTGATAGTAACATTTAATCACATATAATTAAATAATTAATAGTGAGAAGTAATTAACCCATAAAACTTTGGAATATACAGTTGAGATCATCATGAAGTCAATGCCACATGCCTGCGACAGTAAGGATCTCCATGTCTCATATCTTAAGCAAATATGTCGATCATATATGAATAACTATATATTAGACTAGATATATAATACGTAATGTCTAAAATCCAAAATACGTAATGAATCAAAAAAAAGAATTTGAACAACCTGCCTAGATCATTGTTAACGTTACGGCTACATATAGAAAGTTATCTCTCCAATAATTAAATAAATCAATAAATCGATACCTTATTCACATAATATGATACAAGTCAAAAGACCGCATAAATTGAGAAAATTAAATAAATAATTTAAGTTGATTTTTGTTACAATATATAACCAGTAAAATTGTTTTACCAAAAAAATATATAACCAGTAAAATTCGTAATTATTGAGACCTTAAAAGTCAAATTATTAAAGCGATATTCATGTTAATCTAAGAAATCCATCAAATAGCTTGTTTTTTACTTTTTTTTTAAAAAAAAATATTAAAACCATCAGGTCCTTTCCTCGTTGTTTTATTTTTTCAATATACAATATCATATGAATTAAATGAATTTGAATCAATTAATTGACGCAACAGAAAAAGCAATGATGCAAGTAATCTCCATGCTTCAAATGCGAGGTGCATGAACAATACAAAACAAAACGAAATCGAAAAACCATAACATAAAAAATAAAAAAAAATAAAATTTAAATTACAGTTATCTTAATATTCATTATTTAACAATATTATTAACTTACACATTCTCTAATAAAATTAAGTAGCTTAAACTATAAAGCATTGAACAATTCTATAGTAATTTCCAATTGACATATTATAAGACTTGCACTCACCAATTCTATTATTAATTTGTTTTCCAATGTCTATAATCCCCTTCACTAATCCCTAAAATAAAACCTCAAAAAACAACCTTAATATTTTTCCTATGGCTGAATACTTAGAGATAGTTTTAGGTTTGGTTAGCATTCTACTTCTAAGCCATTGGTTCCGGCAAGTGATTTCACCTGTAACAAACTGGCCGGTGGTCGGAATGTTGCCAGGGCTTCTTTACAAGGCACAAAACATACATGAATACAGCACACAACTCCTCAAACAAAGCGGCGGAACATTTGAATTCAAAGGTCCATGGTTTGCAGACATGAACATTGTATTCACTTCTGACCCTGAAAATGTTCGACATATTTCCACTAAGAACTTCTTCAACTATCAGAAAGGCGAACAATACAAGAAGATCTTCGAGCCTTTCGGGGATGGAGTACTCAATTCAGATTTCGAATCATGGAAATCTTTTCGCCGAATGATTCAATCCATGCTTAAGGACAACAAGTTCCAGATTTTTCTTGAAAGGTCGATGCGTGACAAGATGAACAAAGGCCTAATTCCGGTCCTTGATCATGTCTGCAGCCAAAAAACCACGGAAGTCGACTTGCAGGATTTGTTTCAGCGTTTTACATTTGATAACATCTGCCTGTTGGTTTTAGGATTTGATCCGAATTGTCTTTCTCTTGATCTACCCCAACTTGATTACAAACAAGCATTTGATGATGTAGAGGAGGCTGTTTTTTACCGTCATATTGTGCCAGAAAGCATATGGAAGTTGCAGAAATGGCTGAATTTAGGCCAAGAGAAGAAGCTGAGCATGGCAATGGACACAATTGACAGTTTCTTGCAGCAGTGCATATCATCAAAGAAAACAGAAATCCGGACAAAGAAAGCTGAAATGGTAAAAATTGGGGAAAAAGAAGAAGACTATGACCTAATAACAGCTTGCATACAAGAAGAAGAAGAAAAAGCGGACGACTCGAAAATGTCTGATAAGTATCTGAGAGACATAGGATTCAACTTCATAGCAGCAGGCAAAGACACTGTAAATGCAGCACTAAGTTGGCTATTCTGGCTAATTGCAACGCATCCATCAGTAGAAGAAAAAATCGTATCCGAATTCAAATCAAACCTGCAACAAACAGAAGATGGAAAATGGAGATTATGCAGCCTGGAAGAGCTAAACAAGCTAGTTTATCTCCATGCTGCAATCTGCGAGACGCTGCGGCTATATCCAGCAGTACCATTCAACCATAGAGTATCAGTTGAAGAAGACACGCTGCCGAGCGGGCACTATGTAAAAGCTAACACAAGGGTGATGTTTTCAATGGTGTCAATGGGGAGAATGGAGGAGATTTGGGGAAAAGATAATGAAGAATTCAAGCCGGAGAGGTGGATTTCGGATAAAGGGAGAATTGTTTATGTACCTTCATATAAGTTCATAGCTTTTAATACAGGACCAAGAAGCTGTTTGGGTAAGGATATAACATTTATACAGATGAAGATAATCACAACAGCTATACTTTGGAATTACAAAATTAAGGTAGTGGAAAATCACCCTGTTGCTCCTTGTCTTTCTGTTATGATGCATATGAAACATGGTTTGAAAGTTGAGGTTTCTAAGAGGGATATTCTTCATTAAATTGCATCTAATTAATCAAATTTATGTATCTATTCCTATGTATAATTAAATAGTTTTAATATGATATCATCAGAATAGTATGCATGTGTGTGATCAATATTTAATTTTATGTAAAGTAGGATTAATGTAAGTTTTCTTCCGTATATGGCATCAATAAAATAATGATTTATGTATTTAATTAGTGGTTATTAATTATAGTAAATGGATGAAGGTTTCTAATTTCTATTATTCTCCCTCACATGTAGTTACTCGTGTTACTCTTTATCAATATTACATATACAGCAAAACTTCTATAAATTAATAATGTTGGGAACATGAAATTTTATTAATTGATAGAGATATTAATTAATCAATAAATTATTAATTATTAATTTATAGAGTGATTTTAAATTTTTTTAAAAATAAATTTTAAATTACTAATTTAAGTAAAGTTTTTGTCTAAAATCAATGAACTATATTCATCATATTTTTATGTAATAAGATTAAATGTGGATTATAGAAGTTAATTGAACTTGAAAGTTCATTGTACTTATATTAAAAATATTCAATGTATCATAATTAATGTATTACTATATAAATTTCTATGGAGCGTTCTTTCAAATGATACCAAAAATGGCTTCCCATCTAAAAGGTGTCAATAAGTCAACCATGACCGATCAAATCAGAAAAGCATTATGTGAATACAAAAGAGTTCACACAGCATGAAGTTAAAAGGATTTACAAGATTTGCTATATGAAACATGTCATTTTGAAAATTAGTCAAGGTACGATATCTAACACTCTTAAGAGATCATCTAAATATCTTTCTGCCAATTTTGAAAAGGAAGCAGATATCAAGCAACACAAATCAGCCAAGTATCCAGACATGGAGAAGGTTGTTTATGAGTGGTTTCTCCAATACCAAGCTCATGTGAATATAACAAGAGAGTTAATTTTGGAGAAGGCAAAAGAGACGATGAAACTTTTATATCCTCATGAGCCTTTTGAATTCAACCTATCCCAAGGTTGGCTTAAGAAGTTCAAGCAACAACATGATATCAAGTCATTTCTTCGTTTTGGAGAACATGGTTTAGTTGACACACAAGAAGTGGAGAAGAATTTGGAGTCCATAAGGAAAAAATAAACCAGTTCCCTATGAAAGATGTTTTTAATATAAACGAAACTGGTTTATTTTACAGGTTACAGACTGATCATTCTCTCGCAACAAAGCAACTTGAAGGAAAAAAACAGGACAAAGAAAGGTTTACAATTGTTATTTGTTGCAATGAGGATGGCTTTGAAAAAATTCTATTATGGATTATTGGGAAGTATGCAAAGCCACGTTGCTTCAAAAATATCAACATGACTAATCTCAATTGTTAATATCGTGCCAACAAAAGAGCATGGATGACAAGTATGTTTTTTGATGAATATGTTCATTGGCTAGATAAAAAAATGCATGGTAAAAAATATTATTGGTGGTAGATAATTGTCCAGCCCATTCAAAAAATATTGAAGGCCTACAAAATGTGGAGTTATTCTTTTTGCCACCTAACATGACATCAAAAATTCAACTATGTGATGCTGGGATAATAAGAGCTCTCAAGATGCATTATCGTAAGAGATTTTATCGAAAATTATTGGAAGCCTATGAGTTGGGACATTCCGATCCAGAAAAAGCTAATGTGTTAAATGCTATAAATATTACAATCTCATCTTGGAAAATAGATTTCAAACAAGAGATAATAGCAAATTGTTTCAAACATTGCAAAATTCGTACAGAGGATGAATCTGTCTCAACGAATTTAAAGGACGTAACCACTGAAGAAGACATTCATGAACTTGAGGGAATGATTGGTCAGCTTGGTTACCGCAATCAAATGAATATCAATCAAATATTGGATTATCTAGGTGAAAACAATAAATGCTCACAAGTCCAAAGTTTAGAAGAAATTATGAAGAGTGTCACGGAAAATTCAATTGAGGATGAAGTTGAGGATTACCATTGGAACCAGTCACAAGAAAGGAAGCAATTATAGCATCAACCACTCTTTACAATTTTTTGTTACAATTTGACAAGGGTACACCAGAACTTTTAATAGTTAGAGATAAAATTCAACAAGATTTAAATTTCAAGAAAAAACAAAATACTATAAAATCATATTTTGCTAAATTATCCTAAGTGTGTGTGTGTGTGTGTATATATATATATATATATATATATTTGGCATATGTATTTGAGAAATTATTAATTTATAGAGATAATAAAACAACGTATTTATAAAGGATTGTTCCAAAAAATTATTGTCGTATTAATTTATTAAAATTGATCATTTTTTAAACTAGCCCAAATCGGAACCAGAAGAAATTATTATTTTAAAAAGATTATTAATTTATTGAGTATTAATTTATGAAGGTTTTACTGTAATTGTAATGTCAATATAGATAAAAGATTAAAATTTTGAACAACAAACCAATCAATGTGATGATTTTGTCACATAAAATTAAGGAAGATTGTACTTAATTAATTGGGTTTTATCCATGATTAAAAAAGAAAATAGAAAAGAGAATTGAGTAAGAGTAAAGATTGATGTTAAATAATCAGCGGATGGAAAAGAAGAAAAAAGAAGCGGCTACAGCATCTAGATCACCTTAATTATTAACCATAAACTTAACTAACAGTAGTATTCTTGCTTTTTTTTTTAAGACATTGCCGCCGTATATTGCCACAATAAAAATTAATAAATATTTCATTCAATGAATAAAACTAGTATTTTTTTTTTTTTTTTAGTGTTCAGAGAATCCATTTCATTGCCTTCAATCTCAGTTCACAATATTCTTGTCTTACTCTCAGATCAATGCAATTAGAACAAGAAATTCATTAAATTTAATTGGATGTTGATGATTAATAAAAGAGCGAAATGAATAGTATATGGAATTATGTCAACATACATGTCAGGCTTAAATAACCAATTAGCATCTAGAAAAGATTGGTTTGGCCTCAAAAAAGCGAAATTAAATTATAAAAAAAGGTAAGGGAGTTTGCTTCTGTAAAAGGAAAGTAAAAGGTCGGAATCTCGTTGTAATTCCAAATCGGCATTGAGCTCACACACACACACACACAAAAAAAAAACAAAAACAAAAACAAAAAAAAAAAAGAAAAAGAATAGCAAGTTGCTTCAAACTCAATCAATGGATACCCTCATAAAGATTAACACCACAATCTCAAGCAACCACCAATATTACCACCATCAACCATCAACTTCACTATTCTCTAACAACAATTTATCTTATTGGGTTACTACTATTAATTAGCAGAGAAACATAGAGAGATAGTAATTAATGGAGGAATTTGTGATTCATAACCTTATCAATGGTGGAAGAGAATCACAGATTCAAGCTGCTACTCAAGTTGGTACATTTTGTAGAAAGCAAAGGCATAAATTGGCTGAAAGAGGCATTATTTCCCCTTTGATTTTGATGCTTCAGTCTCAAGATTATCAACTCATTGAAGCTGCTCTCTTTGCTTTGCTCAGTCTCGCCTTTGGCAGCGAAAGGTATATGTACTGACTGTATTCTTTCTCTTTTCTGGAAGATTTTACAGTTGATGATCATGACAGATTTTGATAATTATGCAGAAACAAGACCCGGATAGTTCAATCAGGGGTTGTGCCGGTGCTGTTAGAGCTTCTTCAATCCGGAAATGGAACACTGATAGAACTTGTAATGGCAGCTCTGTTGATAGTATCCTCTTGTGCAGCAAACAAGACTGCAATCGCTTCCTCCGGTGCTATCCCTCTCATTCTTGGAGTCCTCAGTGCAGATTGTACAGAGCTGCAAGGCAAGCTCGATGCTATTGCTACGCTACATAATCTCTCAACTTGTCACCATATTATCCCATCAATTGTCTCTTCAGGTGCAGTTTTTGTATTGATCCGGATTATTCATGAATGTGAAAAACAATCTCAGTTGGTTGATAAAGCAATGTCACTGCTCGAAAATATCACAACTTTATCAGAGGAGGCACTTATACAAACTCTCAGTACAGGTGGGGCAATACGAGCATTGGTTGAGGCAATTGAAGAGGGTTCCCCGCAGTGCAAAGAGCACGCTGTGGTAATCCTCTGCCTAATATGCCAGAGTTGCAGAGAAAAATACAGAGGATTGATTTTGAAGGAAGGTGTAATGCCAGGACTGCTACAGTTAAGTGTGGATGGGACATGGAGGGCTAAAGATACAGCTCAAGAACTGTTGCTGCTCTTAAGGGATTGCTCGGGTTATGGATCTAGGGGAAAACAACTGAAACATGAACTTATAGAGCAGATTATGCGAAAAATTGATGCAGAAGAAGAGACAGCAATGGAAACTACAGCACTTAGGCTGGTGGAGGAGATGATTGCAAAACTGAACACTTGATCCATAAATAGTAGTTTTATTGAGTTTTTATGCTAATTGATTTAAATGTAGGAATTTGTGTACATAGTATCAGCCATGAGATTCTAATGCTAATTTGGGTGGTGATTGAATCCTCAATTCCTCGCCTTTGCAATGGTACTTATGACACGGTGAAATTAACGAGCATTCACAGAGTTAAAATACAGAATTATAAGTACCCACTTAATTATCAACACGAAAAAGTCTCTTTTAGTTTCAGCACAAGACAAGCATGTCAGAGTTAAATGTGAATAACCAATCCTTGTACTTGAAAAATCATCAGAACTGATATGAGCTACAGTGTAACAAATGTTTCTATTGCACTTGTCCAACACAAAACAACCAAATGGTGCACAGTACATGAAATTTAGCATTAGCATGAAACCATAACTGCTCTGGGAAATCATTAAGAAAGAGGGTAAAAGCTCGAGTACAGGGCGGGACCCTTAAGGAGCCAATTTGAAGCTAAACTGTTGAGATCATCAGCCAAAAATTGTAAAAACTAATATAATATAGTACTATCAGCAGAAAAACCGTGTACAAAAAAAGATGTTCGCTGAGGACTCTACTTGTCATAAATATCCCACTTGGTTCAGAACCACAAACTTGAACATGACTCTTGCCCAGCCACTTCCACAAACCCGGATTTGGTGCAAAAGAGGTCTAGAATGTGTAGATCCAATGCCCAAACAGACAAAGACAAGTTAACATGAGAATTGTCATATGCCAACAATTATACCTATTGTAGCAGTGTACAAGAGACTGTGTGAGAGCAAGTTTATCCAAAACTGATTCCACAACACAGTTTCACTAAAAGATTTTCATCCTATGATAATTCCCACATAAACTAAATTCTGACAATTACTGCTCAAGACACATGATTTATCGGATAATATTCAATCAATATTTAGTTGATAACGATCAAAAAAGTCTCCCATAGACCATCAATAGTAACAATCATATACCAAAAAGTCGAGCACCATTGGCACAATTTCCTGCATTAATTTGAACCAATAGCAAAACGTGGTAACTTTCTAATAACAATAAAATATTTGAAGAATAAAGAGGCCCCCCACTAATAAAAAGAACAGGGCCGCGCTATATCTATCTTTAAACTGCTTAGATTTTGTGATACATATCCACCCATATATATCCATACAAGTAAAACATATGTATAGTTCTCCGAAGAAGTTGTTATGTGGAGATTATTTTCAGTGTCACTGCATCTGCCTACAAAAAGCAAGGGTCTTTGCACCCAGAAGCACATAATTATGCACAGATAACAAGGCATAATTTTCAGCCTGACCTTTTATATATGCTATAGGCCACTGCAATGGTTGCAACTGCTCCAATCACAGCAACAGCCGCATAAACATTGCTTTGATCTAATGAAGCAATCCAGCTCGACAGTTTGCCCTGCCCCTTCTTGCTTTCATTCAGTTTTGTTTCTTCACTTACTCCTGCATCTCTGCAACATGAAAAACCATTGACACCCTGGCAACAGCCACCATTCTCTTTAATGACTTCAGTGTTGCTTTCTTCATGTTTCTTGCTTTCCTTTATATCATTTCCATTTGGAAGCTTTAGCTCAGTCATTTCTTGAACAGATAACCCCATTTGACCCCTGTAATTGATTACGTTAATCCATGCTCTCAAATGCATTAAATTATGCTGAATATATGTATAAAGCATTTGCATCCACAGAGGAAACAAGAAGCATATAGTTTTCACTAAAATGCAGACACAGTGAACCACAGCAACTTGTTCATCTTATGGAAACAATTGGCCAATTCTGGGAAGCAAAGAGGATGCCATATCTTAGCACCACACATGTTGTCTCTTATATTCATACATAAAAATAAAAAGTAAAAAGTATTGGATAAATATCTACATTGTAAAAACTTAAATAAGATATACTCAGGGTCATCAAAATTATAACGAAGGCTGCACAAATGGAGAGGCACAAGAAACAACATTAAAAACAATGCAAACCAAGTGAAATACAAGGTCCAAAAGATGATACTTCCAGAAACTTCATATCAAGAAATCGAAGCAAATAGTAGATTTGGACTGAGACACAGGTGCTTGGCAAAGACATTCTAGAAACTGTTCAAATAAGCAAATGAGCAAGAAGAGAGCTAATGCTGCCCTTGGTAACAGCCAGAGTGCAGTAAATATGGAGCAAGAACAGTTTACTGAGTAAATCAATTTTAGGAAGAGGAAAAAATATCCATAAAACAAGATTAGTAACTCTAGAAAGTAAATACCATTAGTCATACTAAACATCTGAATATCCATGTGAATAGGACAGGCATTTGCACAAAAAAACAAAAACAAACCTCCAAAGCCGTTTTATCACAATTCCTTTCGCAATATGCTGATCCAAAATTTCAGGAACATCATCAGGAGTAACATAGCCATACCTGTAAGAATAGAATATCATCAAGAACCCTTGTAATTTCAACCATTAAAGAATAAGAAAAGGTCCAAATCTTACCAATGACCCATCATTTTTCCCTCTGAGTCTGGACTGTAGACGATTAAGTTCCCAGCATATTTATGGCCCCCCACATGAGAGCATGCTTTAACAGTAATCTGACCCTTGAGCCCACGAGATTCAATCCCCTCGTTGAGCTTTTCAATAAGAATTGGTCCACAAACACCACATCTCTTATCACGACTACCATGAGCACATACAAAGATATGTGAACCAGTGAGCACCTCCTGAACTCCAGAAGCCCATGGCTTGCCATTCACAAGCACATCATCAACAAAACCATCCACGTCGGAATCCGTCAAACCCCTTTAGTGCAAATTCACAAAGTACCATGATTAAGTGATATAGCTTCGAAAGTTACTGAAATCTAATCTCTTCTCTATTTCCAAGAGAACATTACGCTCGCATATTACAACAGTGAAAACATATGCACACATATGGAAAAAGAGCATGTGCTAAACATCTCTTGACTTCAGCAATTAGTAGTCTCTAAGTTTCAACAACAAAGGTAAATCACATAACACCTGAACAAACAAGCCGTGCTAAATTCTCAAATTTGGTGCAAATAATGTCTACATATATATTTCATAAATAATTAGTCTTCGATAGCTGTAAAAGTAACATGGAAACTATCGGACCCTAACAGCAAGTCCTAAATTTCTAAAAGATGGCACAAAAATCCTGCACTGGTCAATTTAGTTTTCATTAACTTAACTTCAGTGCTAAATAAAAGACACTCATGATGCTAATAAATTCTTTTGGAGTCTAGTTGTTTCACCAAAATTTAACAATTTCAAACAGGACATTTCTAAAGTAGGCTACATTTGAAACTCAAAACCTTACTCATAAAAACATGTGTTTGATCCTATCAAAAATCAAAATTAAACAATAAACAATAAATTGAATAAGATATTACTAAGGCATATCCAAATCTCAAAGCTTATAATGTGAAAATCTCATCTGAAACCATATTCCAGCTAAAGCTTCAGGAGGCCAACCATTCCCAAAGATACAACAATCTAATACGAAGAGAAAGCCCAAGATAAAACCCTAAGCTACAACTGTACAAATCATTCAGTCAACCCCGATCCAAGAAACTTTAGTCGAAGAACTGAGGTAATAGACCACGCAAAACCCCGTAAGATTTATCGACCAAATAATGTAATCACCAAAGACTCACTTGTATTTTATCATATCAGGAAATATCAATACGTCTCCATTCTCAAACCCAGTGCCGTCGCCTCCCTCGCAGATAGTAACATTCGTCTAGAGAAAAGAAAAAAAAAAAATCAACACCAAGTTAAGCAAAGATAAAGAAAACAATACTCATTGAACAAAAGAGATAAAGCCGAAGCTAATCGTACGTACCTTAAGAGTGAAGTCGTTCTTACGAGATTTGACAGCGGAGGAGAAGAGCTTGGGGAGGGGATCAGTCTCAGACTCCTCAACGCGTGGGAGCCACGCTTCAGGATTTTTGAAGCAAAGGAAGACGTGGCGGTCATGCTCACTGATAGTTCCGGCGAGGTTGCTCTTGTACATCTCAGGTCGAGTGAAACCAAACTTGGCATCTTCGTCAGGCGAGATCGCAGTGGAAACATTCTCCGCATCCGCCATTGAAACAGGAGTCAATCTTCTCAAAGATCTTCTGGTGAAGGCTAGATTGCCCTCCTTTCGATGTTTTAGAGTATGAAATGAGAGAAATCTCTGGGTAGAAGGGAACTGGACGAAACGTTGCTCGAGAGGAGATATGAGAGAGAGAGACGAGGAGGGGTGCGCAACGCGCATCGGGGAAATTTATTTTTAATATGAACCGGTAAACAATTTCAATAATGCCTTTGTTGCTTTCGACTTGGAGATAGGATGTATAAATAAAAACGCAAGAGGAACGTGGTTGACACGCGCCGTCAGTGATGGTGGAAGGAACTGCTTTTGCGTTGAAAGTTAGTTATACCGGTTGCCGGTTGAACATTCGGTGTTCAAATGTTTTTTTTCTTGAGACCATGAAATCAAAATGTTGACACAATGAACATCATGAAATTTGAGAGAATTTTTTATAAAACTGAAATAAGAATTAATTTTGTTAATATGTAATAAATCATGATAATAAAACTGGAGCGTGGAGGACATAGTGAAACTGGAGCGTGGAGATTCACCCAAGATTTTTTATAATTTGAATTTGTCACGCATGCTAATGCTAAAGGAACGACGGGTAGGATGACAAGCTGGTCGCATTGCAAAAATTACTTCTACCACATGGCACATTCTGTTTGGACTTTCATAGTTTTATGCTTACAGACAGTAACTCCGCTGACAAATCTAAGGTCAATCTCTGTTTCACGGGGATCTTACGTCATGTCATGTGTGAGCAACAAATTTAAAATATGTTTTTTTGCAAAATCAATTGTGATTTTAAGAATTTGTTATTCACACGTCACAAATAAATGCGATAGTGTATATTTTGAAATATTCTTTTACGTCCGATGTATGTGATATGTACTTATTGAACTTCAGTTGCATAACCTAATTATGAAATTAGGTGAGTTTATGAATTATGGACAATATAAGTATCCTATTTTCTATTTTATTTCAATGAATTCGATATCTAGTTTTATGCGGTAATAATTATTAAATATTTGAAGTTGGTAACAGAGAAAATTAAAGCAGCGGCAGCCAAAAAAAAGAAAAAAAAAACCCTTCTTTACTTTGTTGGCGAAATATTTTTTATACTTTTATCCGATTACTTTTACTCCAGTGAAATTGACACTTTTGCAATGTCATAATTAAATGTTCTCTTTTTACGGGAAAAAAAAAAATATAATGCTTTATCAAAACATGAGTGAGATGGGGAGTAGTAACAATGTATATTGAAAATTTCAGATACATTCATGGAGGATTTGAATAAAAAAGTTAAACTATAATCTAATTCAAGTTTAGAGGACACCCCCCTTAATAGTGCCATTATAGAATATTACATATTCATATCAGATGGCATTTGAGAAAAATGAGGTCATACCATTTTATATGCCATTTTAGGTTGGCATTAAATTTATCCTTACTTAAAGGAAGAAAGATGTTTATAAATTAATGTAGGTAATCTTATAATCAAGCTATATATATCAACAATAAAGACAAATTTAGTACGAAAAGTAGAGATTTAAGATAGAAATGTTAAAGACAAATCAGTTATTTTATCTAATTAATATTTTATTAATTTTGAGGAACGACCTTAACCTATGTATAAAGAAAAATGAAGGAATGTAAATACATAAACTTTAAAGTGTAACATTTGAGAACAAGTATTAACTTTTGCCCAAAAATATACTCCCTCCGGTTTTGAATATTTGTCGTTTAAGATTATTCATCAAAACCAATAAATTATTAATTGTGTTATTAAAATTTTGTACTAAAACTATACTTTCTATGTTAAAATTCTCTTCCTTCTTAATTATTAAGACTTATTTGTATTAAATATTGAACTTCTCTGATACTTTTAATAGGGGTAAATATAAGAAAATATTGCCAAAAATGCATTGGTAATCTAAGATGACATATAAAAAAAACCCAAAGTAAAAATAGTAAAGTGACTAATATTTGAAACAGGAGGGAATATTAAATAAGAAGCAAGAGGACTGTGCGTGGTTTTTAGGAAGCAACCAACCAACATGCTCTTTTCTGACGTATGCTCTTACGATACCATTCTTGGTGGGCCTTAGGCCTGGCCTTGAGCACGGCCGGCTCCAACAGACTTTAATTTAATGTAGGAAGCTATCTAATTCAGTTTACACGTAACGTTAGCTTCATTAAATAGGATCCATATCAAAATTCAAGTAGCCACCTTCTCTAACTATTTGAATTTTTAATCTAAAATTAGTTTTAATTATTGTATAATTTTATTACAAATAAAATCATGTTTAACCCAACTACCTAAGTATGCAAATGAGGCGAAAGAAAAAAAAAAAAAAATCCTGCAGTCTTGTTATCAAGAATTCCTACACCTGGGTAATAATCATTATTCAACAACCAACCTCCTAAATAACTAGAAGCTCAATGTTTCAGATGTAAAACGAATGCCCAAAGACAGATGAGAGAAATGGGTGGTAATTGATATTAAGAAGTATACAGAGTCAGAAATGGAAGTGCAGCTAATCCATCAATGTTTCAATGTAAAATGATTATCCAAGTCAGGTTGCAGAAAGTGGGTGCTAATGGATATTAAGAAGCTATACACAGAAATGGAAGTGCAGTAACTTAATTCCTGAATTGATTGCATTTGCATTTCCTCAATGTTGTTTATCTTGATTGTTTACAGGAGAAGTTACATGTGCCTATCAACGGAACAATAAATTTTTATCCCTTTCAATGGACAAACCCGTCAAATGAGACTACAGAGGCTGGTCTGTAGAAGGAAATGAATCACAGAATCAAAAGAAATCAATCTCTAGATAATTACCTGAAGGCTTCACATCCACACCTGGCACATTCCCAGCTGCAAGTGCTTTTGGCATAAGATCAGCTCTCATAAGAACATCCATCATGGCTTGTCTTGGCACCTCCGGGGGATTAGTGCATCGAATGAGTGCCCAATTCACAGTCTGAAAGAACGGATGCTGTTTTATTTCAGTAGCTCCACGCCTATAGGCAAGACGATGCTGCGGTTCTTTCACGAGTAAACCTCTGATCAAGTCCCTAGCAGCAAAACTAACAGGAGGAGATTCTGGAAATCTCAAGGGTTGTCCAATCACATTGAACAGTGTAGCTCGATTTGCTGCTCCTTTGAAGGGAGTTTTACCGAACAAAAGCTCATAAAGGAAGATCCCAAATGTCCACCAATCTACAGCACTGCCATGGCCTTCACCTTTAATTATTTCGGGTGCCAAGTACTCATGTGTACCTACGAAGGACATCGAGCGAGCATTTGTGGGTTCAGCAATGAGCTCTGGAAGAGGGGTTACTTGATGATGTGGCTCATTCTTTGGCTTAGGCTTTTTATTTTTCTTTGACCTTGACAAGAAGCGAGGTCCAAAACATGCTGGTTGGATGCAATCTGGCTGCATGACGCAAGTTGGTTCAATGCAAGCAGGCTGTGCACAGTATCCTGAATTCTTTGACTCCAAGGTTGAGTGCGATGATTTGACCAACGTTGGGCAGACAGCACATCTTAGAGAGAGGTCAAAATCTGAAAGCATTATATGCCCATCTTCCCTCACTAAGACATTCTCTGGTTTAAGGTCTCTGTAAATGATCCCAAGCATGTGCAAGTACTCCAAAGCAAGGAGAACTTCTGCTACGTAAAATCTGCAGAATGATGAAGTTTAGGAGACTAAAATTTGACAAAATGCATCTACGGACTCTAAATAAAAACATTAATGCTAACAGATAAGAAACAAATTGTATCCACATGGCTTCTCAACTCATCTCCATTTGCATGATCCAGATACATGAAATAGTGACCGAATTTACTCAAAAATTGTCCAGAGAACTCTTTATTTTATATGTTCAAGTGCTTGTTTCAGTCACCAACTAGTGACAACTTATCATGTAAAAACTTAACAATTTTTTACAACAAAGATGCATGAAATAATAAAAGGGTTTCTCTTCATCATTAACTAACACACGGAGGAAACTTGGGACACGAGTCAGAGCAATAGAACTTATATTGCTAGCAGTCATTTGAAACCAAGGAAAAATTCAAGAAACTGGAATTAACTTCCTAAAGGTCAAAAGCTAAGCGCCGAAAATCTCATAGATAGTTAAGATAGTTCAAGTATAAAGATTCATACAAACAAGTAAACAACGTACACTACCAACTACCACTTGTAATAAAGAACATTGATCATTACATTAATCACCTAAAAGAGCAATGCTTGTAGCACGCACCCAACTTAAAATGATGTGGAGCGCTTGTGATGTTAAAGCAAATAAAACTTTACCTTTAGGTAGGAAACTGTAACAGAACCAATACTTTGCAGTTTGAAACAGCCCTATTGGCACATGCTATTCCAAATCCAAATTATAAACTTTAACTATTCCCATCTTCCTTCTAAGTTCTAACATACTTTAAAAAAATAAAAAATAAAAAAAAAAGAGTTGAGTTAGGGTAGCAAGAAAGAAGCAGTCAGGTAGCAAACTTTGGTGTTTCAGTGCAGTTTAGTCCAAAAGAAAATCCATCAATTCTAGAATGCTTTTAACAGGAATCATAGTTATTTATAACCGCAATACTCACAAGAAAGAGGCAATTGCAGGAGCTTACAAGCAATCAAAAAAATTTTAATAATCAGTAGCATAAAGGTCAAACGAAAGGACACAGTTTCTAACCGTGCAGCATGCTCTGGAAAGTATTTCCCGGGTTGTTTCTGCCTGAGAGAATGCAGATCTCCTCCAGGACAGAACTCCATCAGCAAACATGAAAGTTTTTCTGTCTCAAAATGTGAATATAAAGTTGGTAGAAAGGGATGATCTAGAGATTGCAGTATCTCTCGTTCAGTTTGAGCCCTTGGAAGCTTCTTCCGAGTAGCTAGATCTGTTTTATTCATAACTTTCATTGCAAAATAAGTTCTTGTACCACTCAACTCTGCTAGATAAACACTCCCTATATCTCCACATCCCAATTTCCTCAACAATTTAAAGTGATCCAACCCCAATTGTCCAACACGAGATCGAATTGCTTGAATCGCTTCCCATCTAATATCATTTGCTTTGTGGGGCTTGTACATGGCGCTGGTTAAACTACTTGAGCTGCTTTCATCACTGATATCACTATCTGTGCTCTCTCTGTACATACTTGTTTTCCTGCTCTCAGTATCATAGGCACTATTTATCTCACCAGTTTCCCTGGGTTTTTCGATACAGCTTGCTTCTTCACTGACTTCTGTATTTGTGAAACTTTGTTTTGCTTCTGCATAGAGAGTGGATGTATACACACTGTTTGAAGGACTTGAACAGAAGGTTAAGACCGGTTCGGCTGCTACATGGTCATTCTGCAACAAAACATCTCCTCCACATGAAACTGACACAACACTTTCAGATTCAAGGGAATCACTTGAATTAGAACTTTCAGGAACATCAACAGGCTGCTTGACAAAAGACTTGGTTTCAAACATCAGCAACTTCTTCTCAAGAGAACTTTCAATCGATTGATCAAGTTCCTCACTTGCGGCAACAAATTCGGATTTATCCTTATTTGAGCTGTAAAAGAATTTAGCCATATTTGGCAATTCTTCATGTTGCATTGGATCAAGGGCTGATTTAACCGAATACTTCTGACTTGAAGCAGAACTGTTTTGATGCTTCATGCCAGGATTTCGTGAGCCTGCATAGTAAGTTGCAGAAGCTCCTTCAGCTCTGGAGTCTTTTGATGGTGGAGGATGGCAAGGGGCAGAAATCACAGATATGCAAGGAGAATCATTCCCTAATTTAGATATTGAATTCTGACTCTTTGATGAAGGACTAATGCCGTTGCCAAATGACTCCATAAAGCAACCTCAGACCAGCACTATGACAGCAAAATCCAAACAAGGAACTATGAATGATAACCAAGCCATAACTAATGACAGAACCTTGAAATTAAATTGACTTCATATCTAAAATATCCCAAAAAATACTGTTGAGATAACTAGGCAGAGTAAATATAAAGACACGAATTGGCAACAATATTTATATTCAAACAAGAAAACCAATAATAATGGCAGAATCCGCGGATACCAAACCAACTCATCATGCAGTAATACTCAAGACTAACTCCAAACATGACGGATAAAACAAGATACTGTTTATAGCAGCGGAAATCAAGATAGAACCGTTACGTCATAAACAATCAAATGAATGTCAAAATCTAAACCATTATGCATAGAATAAACAAAGGGATTCGATTTGATAATCACGTAAAAATACAAAATTTTAGCATTGCTTAAACCAATCAGGAAAACAAGCGCCGAAAGGAACTGAGCCAAAGTTGAAGCTTAGTGAAAGGAAAAGAAAAAATCAAATACAAGAAATACGGATAGTTGGAGTATTTTTAGTTCTAAAAAAAACAACAGAAAAGCAAAGCAAACAAGAAGATACTCATGAAAAGAAAGCAAAATACCTGATCAAAGAAGACAGAAAGCAATACAGAAGAAGCAATCTTGCATGACTGTGGAAAACGAGTAGCAATGAAAGAGAAGAAAGAAAAAATAAAGAAGGCAAAAAGAAGAAGAAAAAAAAAAAAGCGAAAGAACTTTGAGAAGTTAACAGCTCTTCAGATCCGATCGAAACCCAGAAACAGAGAAGGGGAGAAAGAGGGAATATGTGTGTGTGTGTGTGTGAGAGAGAGAGAGAGAGAGAGAGAGAGAGAATAATGATAAGTGAGTAATTTTTGTGCTGAAACGAAAAAGGAAAATCCTAGCTGTCAATTAATTCTGTCGTTTTATGAACATAAATTTTTGATTTTGAAATTAATTATGGAAATTTTGCTTATTCACAAGCAAAGATTTGGTTAAAGAAAGATCTTTTGGGGTTTTTTTGGATTAATTATTTGGATTTGGTAGAAGGACAATTAATAATTAAAAAAACAAAAAAACTAGACCTTTCTCTTTCACAAACCATGCTCGCTGACTGCGTTTCTGCATTTTCTATTTTGCTACTTACCGCCTCTACTACCTTTTTTTTAATAATTCATTAACTTTTATTATATACTTTTTTATTTAATTATTTATACCTTTTAATTCCCCCACTATACTAATTAATTAAATATTATTTATATGTATATACATGTAATAAATAAAAATGAGAAAGTCTTGAATATATTGATTAATCTCTTCAAAAACTCCTCCCTTCTTTAAAATAACAAAAAAACAATAACAGAATTTTAAATATTATTAAAGCTTTCGTTTCGAAAAAATTCAATAGTTGTCTTCTGTTATTTGATTTGCTTTATTTCCTTTCTATAAAAGAAGTTTATTAGTAATAAAAATATTGTTCTAAATTGTCATGTAGTTTATATTAACATATATGTATAAATAATTTTTAAGCATTTATAATTATTTATTATCAATTATTAACAATCACTATCAACAAGTAGTCATTTTTGAACCACCAAAAATATATAAAGCAACCGTACTACTTAAGTATTGGCTAAGTGCATGTGAAAGTTATACTAATTATTTTTAGTGAAAAAAAAAAAATTGTATCTGATGTTGTTTTGCTCGATAGTGACAATCTTATCCTTTTTTTTTTTTTTCTTATGCAGAGATTAAACACTGCAAAAAATAAAATAAATAAAGAGTTAATTGACTTTTTATATATTGTTTGTAAGATCATTTTTGAACTGATTTAACCATAACCAAATTCATATAGAAAGTCAAATTTGGAAGAAATTCACCTTATAAACCAAATTGAAAAGTGTAATAAACCCTATAACCTTTAACCGAAAAAAAAAATATGTATATATGTAAAACACATAACTAATGGTAAAATAAAATATGATAATATAAACTACATGACATTTTTTTAAAATTTAATGTGAAACGAGAAAAAGAAAAAAAAAAAATGACGTATGTAAGTATAATAAATTATGTTTAACCTTTTTATTAAAAATGTAATTTTAAAAAGTTTTGGAGCTATTCATATGTATAAGAGTTGAAACAAATGAAAAGTGATAACAAGAGAAACCAATAACATATATAAATTCATTTACATTAACTTAGATATATTTTTGAATAGAAAATTAACACATTCTTTCATATACAAAACTAATTAAGCGGGTGTTTAGTTTTCCTTTTAATACATATTTTTTACCTTTTCTGTTTTAAACAACAAATTCTAAATGTTTGATTAGGATTATTAAATAGCTGACGTTTACTGTTTTGAAGACAAAAAACAATTATTCACTAATACCAAATAATAAACGGTAACAACTAAAATGAAACAGAGTTTAAATGTATAACTGGTGACATTAATATTAATCTATCCCTAAATAATAATAATAATAATGCACATAAAAAAATCATATCTATTAAGTGATTAGTGATATAAATCATCATATAGGAGGAATAGGATGTTAACTACTACATTTCTCCATTCCATGAACTTGCATTGACAATAGCAAAACATTTTTAGGACTCGGATTCCCCTGCAGATTAGCGTTATTTAATCATATTATAATTTTTTCTTAAATTATTAATCACATGGGTTTAAGTAAATTAACCTCATCGGCGAGAGAGAGGAACGCCTCACATGCGCGCACGTGAACTCGCGGCACAACCACGTGGACGGCTGTCATGGGCAATGTTTTTTTGTTTTTTTTTTTTTTCATTTATTTTAATTAAGCGCACCCCAATTAATGATTATCGGCCGTACCATTTTAATGAAAAAAAATTCCTTTCTTATTTTTACGTATTTACAATTAATTATAATTTTTCGTATTGTCATATTAAATTATCAATCAATTATAATTTTACATCTTAAATAACTAATTAACGAGACAGTAATTGTAAATATTAAATTACCTTGTGGTGCTAATTAACGAGAAAGTAATTGTAAACATTAAAGTACCTTGTGGTTTGAGGTATTAGAATAATATAATGTAATCAAAATTGTAATGCAATTAAAAGAATGAAACATTTAAGTCCAATTTTCACTCCATTACAATTTTCATTACATTACATTCCATTACCTCGTACTAAACCACACATAAATTTAGTGAAAATTATATAATTTATCTTGTTTAAGTCCATAATGATATTTTAAATTTTTGAAAAAAATTATGTGTATATTTATTGTAACTATAGGAAAACAAAGAAAATTTTACAAGATTGTTATTTCAAATGTAAAACGAAATAGTACATATATATTTATGGTCTATATTAATTGTCTTGTACATGGGTGTATTGGATTAAGACTTTTAATGACTTTTACATACTTTTAAAATCCAGAGGTATTCAATTAAGACTTTTTAGGAGTCTTTAAAAGTCATTAGGTATTCAATTATGACTTTTTAAAAGTCTTTAAAAGTCATCAGGTATTCAATTATGACTTTTTAAGAGTCTTTAAAAGTCATTAGGTATTCAAAAAGTCATTGACAATTGATGAGAATGACTTTTATAGACTTTTTATACAAAATATAACACAAAATCCTTAGAAAAAAGTCTTGCATCTATACGCAAGACTTTTTATTTATCATTTATCGTGAAATCCATAATCACCCGCCCTTTCTATATATAGAAACGATCGATCTCCACCCTCTCCGACCTCCATAATCATCCTTCCTTTTTCATTACCCTCTCCGACTAGGGGTGAGCAAAATACGGTTCGGTTCAAAAACCGAATCGAACCGAAAACCAAAGTACAAGAAAAATAGAAACCAAAACCAAATCAAAATTCATATGGTTCGGATAAAACCGAACCAATCCAATTCGGTTCGGTTACGGTTTGGTTCGGTTAAAACCAAATCAACAAAAATTTCAATTTTTTAATTTTTATTACCATTATTTTTTATAAATTACATGTAAAGTATTGCTTAAATAGGATTTATATTACATGTATATTATTAAAGTCTCATAAATACAAACTATATAATAATACAAATATATAATATGCCAAATAAAATTTATTTATATATAGATACATATTTTTAAAAAATATTATTTCAAACTATGGTTTGGTTCGGTTCAGTTTCGGTTTTTTCAACAAAAGCCAAAAACCAAATTATTATATTTTATAAAACCAAAACCAAACCAAATAGAATTTGGTACGGTTCGGTTCGGTTCTGTTTTTGGTTCGCGGTTTGGTTTTGCTCACCCCTATCTTCGACCTCCATAATCACCTTCCCTTTTTCGTTCTGCAACAAGTACGAAGACAATTTTTAGCTCCATTTTGAGGTGTTCGCTATCATCTACATGATTTTAATGGCAAAGATCGACATCATGAACACACAAATGAGTTATTTAATATTCGTCATACTTCTCGGAGAAATACAGTTGAGAGGTTATTTGGTATTTTCAAATCATGATTTATCATCTTTAAGATAGCACCACCATTTCAGTTTGACACACAAATAGAGCTAGTCTTGGCTTGTGCAGGATTGCATAATTTTCTTAGAAAGGAGAGTCGATCAGATGAGTTTCCAATTGAACAAAATAGTGAAACTAATTCATCTACACCAATGTCAATTAATGAAGAAGAAGATTTTGAACAATTTGTTGGAACACAAAAGCAACAAATAAATTATGCTAATGAATAGAGAGCTAGTATTGTTACTGACATGTGGAATAATATTGAACATATGAATGATGATAAATATTAGAAATTTTATAGCCAAATTACAATTTTTTAATTAATATTACTACTTAATTTTTATGTTACTATTTCATATTTTATGTTTGGCGATTGTTATAGTCATTTATGTGGTGTATTATCATTGCACACATGGAGATTATTAGTATTTTCTAATAAGTCTATAAAAGTATTTAAAAATCTTTAAAAGTTTATAAAAGTCTTTAAAAGTCTATAAAAGTCTATGAAATAAACTTTTTAAAAAGTCATCAATACTTTTAAAAATTCTCTGCAAGATATTAAAAGTCACTGAAAGTCATTAAAGTCTATAAAAGTCATTCACTTAAAAAAAGTCTATAAAAGTCTTAATCGAATACCACCCCCGTAGTCAAGCATGAAGTATGTACAATTATAATTAAATGAGTAAAAAATAACTGAAAATTTAAGACATAATGTATGTAATCCAAAAAAATGAAGAGTGTTAATTTTCTCTTGAAGTGAAGAAAAATC
The DNA here is from genome assembly GCA_039660915.1 of Euphorbia tirucalli. Classification (NCBI taxonomy): domain Eukaryota; kingdom Viridiplantae; phylum Streptophyta; class Magnoliopsida; order Malpighiales; family Euphorbiaceae; genus Euphorbia; species Euphorbia tirucalli. Next base: position 12,395,057 of record CM077638.1, read on the forward strand.
ACAATGGAAATTTTATTTTTCAAAGTGATTTTCTGAAAGAAATCTTGAAGAAGTTCAAGATGGAGAATTGTAATTATGTTAGCACTCTTATTCAATGCAACCTAGTTTCAAAATTATATTAAAAAAATATTTTAAAGTTTCAACTTTTAAAAAGAAAGAAATTGGTATTCCTTATTCCTCCTCCATCCTTTTCTTCCCTATCTTTATTTTTTATTTTTTTATTTTGTTTCGTATCCAATTATTTGATTGAATATATCCCGTTGAAAAATGATTTATAACTGCTGAATCAGTATCTTTGTTTCACTAACTATTTGGTTTACATCTTTTCAAGTCTTGTGCAACAAGCAAAAGTGTTTTATTCTATCAAAAACATATGGATTACAGTGTTGAAGATTTTGTTATATTTATTATCCTACAATAGTAGACCGATTAACAATGGTCGGATCTTCTTTAAATTACAGTCTACGGTCTAAATAATTATTTTGTATATTTACTCTTTGTGGAGTTTTTATTGCCCCGTTGTAGTCCTTTTTTCCCATTTACGGATTTTATTGTACAATTCTAATTTGTTTCTATATGCAAATTTTTTCCATTTCTTCCCCATGTATTATTTCTCTTTTTAAAATAATATATATTTTATTATAAAAAAAAGTGTTAAGATATTTTATCTTCTTTTAATTAATATTCCCTCCAATTCAATTTGTTGATCATTTTTAAGCCATTATATAGTTTTTAGAAAAATATAATTAAGATATTCGAAAAAAATTTGTACATATAATTTTACAATTAATCTCTATTTAACATCTTAATTTTAAATTGCTAAGTATCTGATGGCTCAAAAAGGAGAATGAACTCCACGCGGTCCTCTTTGGGTGTGAGACTGCCTGGTCTGGCCGGAAGGCCGAATACCTGGAAAACTAAAAGGATGAGGACCGGGTGACCTCCGGGTCCACTCCGATGCCAAAGTTAGAAGATTTGGAGAATGAAAGATAGAAAAATAAAGAAAGTATGTTGAGGGCCCAAAAAGATACCTGGGGGGTCTCTTATCTTCCCTTTTTATAGTGGGTTCATCCGCGTGGCTTTGTCAGGCCGTTTTGTACGGTTTATTCTCATTGGTTGGATGTGGTCCCCCTCTCTGACACAGTTGTGCGGCGGACTCACCCTGCTCCTGTCTCCGTGGCACTCACACTGTATCTGACCTCTGTGGCCTCCACCTTGTTCTTGTCCCCGCGGCACCTACTCCAGGTACAACATCACACCCTTACACGTGTACAGCGAGGATCCACTCACCTGTCCTTTGGGTTAAGAGTCTTGTTAAGGCACAAGTTGTTTCAGCCGGCGTTTCCCAGGATTCGATCTATTAGGGAGCCGGTCTTATCCTGGGTCATCGAGTGCCACATGGACCATTGGGGAGTTGACGTATAAGGAGACGCGGTGCCAAGCCGTGTGGTCCACGCGGTCAGTTTTATAGCTCCATGCTATCAGGAGTCCCCCCCCTGGTGAGAGAAATCCTTTTAAGGGTTTGTCATTATTATTTTCTGGCGGTTGATTTGAGTGGCTCGAGGCGACTCTTGGGATCTCCAGTGCTAGGAGGACACGTGTCTTCTTACTGACACGATGTCAGGGGGGCGTCCGTTCACCTGCCTCCTTCCTTCTTCCTTTAAAAAAGGCGTTTGGGGTGCTGTGTCTCCCCATTTTGAATTTTCTCCTGCAGCCTCCCTCTAGGATCCTCGCGATTTCGGGTTTATTTCTTGCAACCACAACTTTCGTTCAGTTTTCGACTCTTAGTCTCCAGTAAGTTCTCTTTCCTTTGCTGGTTTGCGTATTGATTTTGGCTTGATTTCAGTACTAGGGGCTTTGCTTTTCTGGGTGCTTTTATTTTCTGGGCTACATTTGTTTGGTTGCTCAGTTTGCCTGTTCATCGTTACTGTTCATCTTCATCTGCCATGAGTTCTTCTGTAACCCTTAGTGACTTGGGGTCGTCCACTAGTGGTAGATCTGGGGAGCTGGTGAATTCCAGAAACCGCCCCAGTAGGGTAGACAAGGGTAAACAGGGCTTTAACTTTAAAACATCCGGTTCGAAGCCGGTTCGCCGCCTTCTCGATCCTACCGACCCCGCTGATTACTTGATACTTTCCACCCCAAATTTGCCTAGCCCGCCTTCTTCTTCGGGGAACGAGTACCGTCTCACTACTTCCTCGGATTCTGACTCTTCCCTTCCTTCACCACCCCCTACCTTAGGCGAGGAGGCGGGCACATCTGCTCAGCCTCCTGCGCCAGCTGATCTGCCTGTTGTAGGGCCCATCCCAGTGGATTCTTCTTCAGCTGAAGTCCCTCCACCCGGTCCCAGTAGGACTGGAGCCAGGCGGATGACTCCTCGTATTGAGGACATGGTCGCTGAGACCCACGAGGAGCACATCCGGTTGTGCAAGCAGTTTCATCCTTGGCTGTGTAGGTGCGAGGTGATGCTTCCATCTGCCAACCAGTGGGTTCACAGGCCTCCACCAGGCTATTTCTCCATCTACATGGACCAGATTAGTTCTGGCTTCTCCTATCCTCTCCCACCCGGCATCAGTGAAATCCTGTGGGTCTGGGGCTTCTGTCCGGCTCAAATTCATCCGAACGCTTGGGGGGATATCTGCGCCACCTACTGGCTGTGCGAAAATTTGGGCTTTGAGCTGACTGCCGCCTTCTTCCGGAAGTTGGCCACCCCTAAGCTGAACTCTGGTGAAGACCACTACCAATTATCCAAGAAGGCGGACTTCTACATTTTTCAGAAGCGGATATCCTCCCTGAAGCGCTTTAAGTATTTCTTTTTCTTCATTAAGGTAAAAGAGGGCCACGACACGTTCCCGGTGCAGTGGTCTTTTAACGGGGCTGGGAAGGCCAAGCAACGCTTAGCGCCAGGTGAGAAGACGTTCTTAGAGGAGTTCAGGACCTTGGCTCCCAATAAGTGGACCTGGCAAGTTGCTGTGGACGCTTATGTAGAGAGAGTTAGGCTGGTAGAGCGGGAGGGATTCGGCTTTACGTATCATCCGGGTCCCATAACTGTGAGAAAAGGTACCTCTTTTATCTTGCTTAGCTGTTTTTACTTGTGTTTTCAGGCATGAATAAGGCTGACATCCTTGACCGCATTGTAGCGGCTAAAAAGAAGAAGATTCAGAAAGAGCCGCGTCCCATCCCTACCGAAATTCCATCTGACGCTGGAGGCAAGGTTAAGGGACCTAGCCCCCCTAAACCGCCAAAGAGGAAGAGAGCTGTTGTGGCCGATCCGGAGCCGTCTCCTCGTCCTGTGAGTCCCTTGCCTCGAGTTCTCCTATGATTTTACTATTTACTATTATTATTGCCATTTTTGATCGTTGTGTTTGCTTGGCCAGGATCCTGAAGCTGCCTCCTCCGAGCTGCCTGCTCCCTCTGTGCCCTGGATGCAGAAGAGCAGCAGCCATCTTGCCCGGATAATAGATGACTCGGCCCAGGATGAGTTTAGGGCCGGGTTCGTATTACCTGGTGACAAGAAGGAGTACGCCAAGATAAGCGACTACACGGCGGCTTCCCTGTGTCTGCTGGACCTGACCTCCGTGAGTATTCTAGTGAACCCTTCAAACATCTTCTTCCTTCTTCTTTTACTTATCAGTTTCCATTCTGCAGGGGATTTCTAGGGCGGTGGATCTGGCGACCCGCCTCTCTAAGGCAAGCCAGCTGGAGAAAAGGCTGAAGGAGGTCCAGGCGTCTCTGGATACTGAGAAGAGCAGGGCCTGGTCGCAGGGTCAGGAGCTCAACCGTCTGCAGAAGGAATTGGAGGAGGAGCGGGCGGCTAAGGAGGCTCTGAAGCAGCAGCTGGATGCGCGGGAGGAACAACTTAGAGAGGAGAAAGCTGGGCGCAAACAGGACGTAGACAAGTGTGAGGCTGTTCTGTTTGACGCAACCAACAAGTTGGTGCTTCTCGGATAGCTGTTTGGTCAGCGTGTTCTGGCTGCTTGCCAGGCTGTCCACCCGGACTTGGCTGTTGATCTCGACTCCATTGACTTCCCACGCTATGAAGATCTGCCTGCGAAGGAGCATGGAGGAGAGGAGGCTGAGACTGGGTCGCAGGCTAACGTCGAGGTGCAGCCTGAGGAAAACGTTCCCGGGGCGGATGAGCATCCTTTGTAATTTTTGTTTGTAATTTTTTGTTTTTCCCCATTGCCGGGTCTTTACTGGTGTAACTTTTATTAAAGAAATAAAATTCCCCTTTTTATTCGGCCAGTGTTTATTATTTCGCTCTGAGTGCTTTGCCTTTGAAAAATATATCTGTTGAAATTTCTCTTGTTCTGTTTGCCCTTCATCTTGTTATGAGATTTTCATAATGATCGTATATCCGGTTATAGCCAGCTCCTCTGATGGGGGTTTTATACTTATGTATATCCGGTTGTGACCGGCTCCTCTGTTGGGAGTTTTATAATTAATGTATATCCGGTTATGACCGGCTCCTCTGTTGGGAGTTTTATAATTAATGTATATCCGGTTATGACCGGCTCCTCTGTTGGGAGTTATGTAAGACTGTGTGACTTGAACGGCGCTTTTATTGATCTTTTCAGTACATCTTACAAATATAGGTGCTGCCTCATTAAAAACCCGGCTATGGAAAAACCCAGGGGGAAAAATCCATTAGCGGGAAAAGAGTGCCACCCAATGTTTCCCTTAGCTGCTTTTAGGCGGGAAATATTGCCTTAGATTGGCTATGTTCCACGTTCGTGGGATATCTTTTCCATCCAGCCTATGAAGTTTGTAAGTTGCTGGTCCGAGTGCTGCCGCCACTTTGTATGGCCCTTCCCATTTTGCGCCAAGCTTTCCCTTTCCTTCCCCTGCTTGCGACGCAATAAAGTCCTTTAGGACTAGATCTCCTTCTTTGAGTGTTATCCCTTTCACCCTTCTATTGTGGTAACGGGCCACTTTGTTTTTGTAAGCCGCCATTAGTATGTAGGCCTTTTCTCTTCTTTCGTCCAGGGAGTCCAGGTGGTGCTTCATGTTGATGTGATTCTGGGCTTCAGTATAGTAGAGCACTCGGTCGCTAGGGGCACCGATTTCGACCGGGACCACCGCCTCAACGCCGTAAACCATGGCAAACGGTGTTTCTCCAGTTGGTCGTCTTGGGGTAGTCCTGTAGGCCCATAAGACGTTGTTTAGTTCGTCAACCCAGGCGCCTTTATGTCTTTCCAGCCTCTTTTTGATGCCGTCACCTATGGTCCGGTTGGTGACTTCCGTCTGCCCGTTGCTTTGAGGGTGTGCTACCGAAGAGAAACTTTGCATGATCTTGAGTCCCTGGCAATTCTCTAAATTTGCTAGAAGTGAACTGGGTACCGTTGTCGGATATGATTCTGTGAGGTATCCCAAATCTAGTGATGATGTGATCCCAGGCGAAGGAGATGACCCTTTCTGGTGTGATTGCCTGGGTTGCAGTTGCCTCAACCCATTTGCTGAAATGATCTACTGCGACTATAATGAATTTCCTTTGCCGGCTAGCCTCAGGCATGGGTCCCACTATATCAATGCCCCATGTAGAGAAAGGCAATCCGGTTAATATTGATTTTTGCTCGGCTGCAGGAAGGTGGGATTTCTTTGAGTGGATCTGGCATTGGTGGCACTTCTTGACATAATCCGCGGCGTCCGCCTCCATGGTCTCCCAGAAGTAACCTTGCAACTTCGCCCTTCTTACTAGAGTTTGTCCGGCTTGGTGCGCTCCGCAAACTCCCTCATGAAGTTCTCTGAGGACATAATCCCCTTCTTCAGTGGTGATGCATTTCAACCATGCGTCAGTGAAGGATTTTTTGTAGAGTTCGCCGTCAATTATTGCATATCGCTGAGATTTTCTGGAGATTTTTGTAGCCTCTCCTTTGTCTTCAGGTAGGTTTCCTTCAGCAAGGTATCTTAGTATGGGCTCCATCCACCCCCTTTCCTTCTTCTCCACCGTTAGGATTTCCTCTGCTTCAATGACATGCTTGGTTTGGACTTCGTATGGGCAATTCAGGAGCTGCCAATCTCTGGCGCTGGCCGCGGCTTTGGCGAGTCTGTCTGCTTCAACATTCTCTTTTCGGGATATGTTTTCCACTCTCCATGCGGTGCCTTTTCCTTCGATGGCTTCGAGCAAGCGCCGTACCTTTTGTAGGTACCTGGACATGCAGGGATCTTTAGTTTCGAAGTTTTTATTGATTTGGTTAGAAACTAACCTTGAATCGCTCAGCAGCTTTACTCGGTCTGGGGCAATTTCCCCGGATGAGTTCTAGCCCTTTGATTATGGCCTCATATTCCGCGGCGTTGTTAGTAGCTGGGAAGGCCAACTTTGTGGCGTAAGATATCCTTATTTTCTCGGGCCCTTCGATATGCACCTCAATACCTGCTCCTTCTTGAGATGAGGCCCCGTCCACGTATACTTTCCACTCCTCTGCTTTTAGTATTTGACTTGGCTCCAACCCTGCAGATTCCACTACGAAGTCTACCAGGACCTGTGCTTTCAACGCCGGCCGGGGTTCGAACCGAATGTCAAATTCACTGAGTCTGATGGCCCATTCGGCTAGACGGCCTGAAGTATCCGGTCTTTGGAGCACTTTCTTCAACGGGAAATTTGTCCTCACAATCATTGTGTGGGCTTGGAAGTAGGGCCTTAACCTAACGGAAGCCGCGACTACTGCCAAAGCCAGCTTTTCTATCTTTGGATACCTGAGCTCTGCTCCCCTTAGTACTTTGCTAGTGTAGTATACAGGGTACTGCTGGCCTTCTTCTTCTCTGATCATTACTGAGCCCACTGCTTCGTCCGTCGCTGCTAGATATAGGTATAATGCTTCGCCTGGGATTGGCCGACTCAACAACGGCGGGGTTCCCAAGAAGTTTTTGATTCGGTCGAAGGCTTCTTGGCATTCGCGGTCCCAATCAAACTTTTGACCTTTCTTGATTGCTTTGTAGAAAGGCAGACACTTTTTGGCTAAAAAGGAAATGAACCTCCCGAGTGCATTGAGGCGGCCATTGAGGCGCTGGACTTCATTCACCGTTTTCGGTGGCACCATATCCAAAATTGCCTTCACCTTCTCTGGATTCGCCTCTACCCCTCTCTGCGAGATCATGAAACCCAAGAACTTTCCTCCTCGCACCCCGAATACACACTTTTCCGGGTTAAGCTTGAGGCGGTATCTCTGTAGTATTTTGAAGGCCTCCTGAACGTCCTTGGCGTGGTTCTCCTCATCCTTACTCTTGATGATCATATCGTCAACGTACACCTCGATTGTTCGCCCGATCTGATCTTTGAACATGTGGTTGACCAGCCTTTGGTACGTTGCTCCTGCATTCTTTAAGCCGAATGACATTACTTTGTAGCAGTAGGTGCCTTCATGTGTGATGAAAGTGGTCTTTTCCTCGTCTTTTGGGTCCATTGGAATTTGGTGGTACCCTGACTTGGCATCCAAAAACGAGTACACGGCATGTCCAGCTGTGGAGTCGACTAGCTGGTCAATGCTGGGCAAGGGGTAGCTATCCTTCGAGCAGGCTTTGTTTAAGTCGGTGAAGTCCACACACATACGCCACGCCCCATTCGGCTTCTTCACCAGTACCACATTGGCTAGCCATTCAGAGTACCGCACCTTTCTGACGTGCCCTGCTTCCAGTAATTTGCTTATTTCCGCCTCGATCGCTTTTTATCGCTCCGGGGCATGCTTCCTTCTCTTCTGTGCCACTGGTTTTGTAGCAGGGTCTATGTTTAGGCTGTGCTTTGCCACTTCAGGTAAGACCCCAATAATATCGCTCGTGCTCCAGGCGAAGGTCTCCTGTTCTTCTTGGAGTACTGTCGAGATTGCCTGCTTTAGTTCAGGTTTCAGTTCCTTGGCCACCTGAATCGATCGTTCTGGTCCCACCACCAGGGTTTCTAGTTCATCCATTGGCTCAGCCCTTTCTTCCTTCTCGGACTTCTCTGACTCCCGTCCGGCCTCTTCCGTTCTCAAGGAAGCTAAGTAGGTTTTTTGGGCCGCCTGCTGGCTCCCCCTAGCCACTGCTACCCCCTTTGCAATCGGTATTTGGAGGGCCAAGTACCGAATGGAGAGGACCGCTTCTGACTTCACCAGGATGGGTCTTCCCAAGATTATGTTATACGCAAGCGGGCTATCGATGATCACAAAATTCTCTTCAGATCTCTAGGAGTGCGCCGTGTCACCTACTTCCAGGGCGAGAGTTGCTTGTCCTACTACAGTGACCGAATGGCCACTCAGACCGACCAGCGGGGAATGTGCCGGCTGGATTCTGCTCTTATGGATGTTCAGTTGGCGGGCCGCTTCTCTGGTGATAATGTTGACCGAGCTGCCCGTGTCCACCAGGATCCGCTTCACCGTGTACCCTTCTACTAAGGCTTCAATGACCAAGGCGTCGGCGTGATGCGCCTGTACGTCGTTATGGAGGGAGAAAGAATGATTCAAACTGTCAACCTTTCTCGGATCGGCCGGCTGACGCCCCGAGAATCTGGCCTTCTTACTGGGCGACCCAAACTCCGGTCCTCCGGCTATTACCATGACCACCCCCTTTGATTTTTTGGTTGGTCTCTGCTCATCATCGCACCCGTCCCTCTGCTCTTTATCCTTATGTGCACTGCGTGTGATACCTTCTACGAATCTGCTGAGCTTTCCTGCCTTGATCAGTAGGTCTACTTCGGCTGCCAGGACTCGGTAATTGTCCGTGTGGTGACCCTTTGCTCTATGAAATTTGCAATAGGCCTCTTTGTCACTGCCCATTGTTTGGCCGGGCTTCGTGTGAGGATACCGAATGCCCTTCGCGTCTGGGCCTCTTTGTATGGTGACTAGCACGTCGCTGAGTGGGGCATTCAGCGGTGCGAATCGTGGGCGGTCATTGGGACGATCTCGGCGGGAGCGGTCTCTGTGATCCCTTCTCTGGGGCCTCTCATCAAACCGGAAGCCTTTGTCCCTCTCACCACTGAAGCCGGGCCTTTTATTCTTTGCAGGCATGTCGATTTCGTCAATTTCCACCATGCTTTTGGCGAGGGCTATCATCTGGGTCAGCTCCCTAGGCTTTCTCGTGATGATCTCTCCTCTAAGCCTCTCGTTTATGGTGTTCTTGATCATCGCTTCCTTGGCCGTACTGAAGTCTAGATTTCTGACCTCCAAGCAGGCAAGGTTGAACCGGTCTATGAATGATCTCAAGGATTCTCCTGGCTTTTGGACTACCTCGTGGAGGGTGTGACTGGCCGCTCCAGTCGGTATTGACCCCATAAAGTTTTTGCAGAATTCCTGCCTCAGTCGATCCTAGCTGTCAATCGTTCCCGGTTCCAAGGACTCGAACCAATAAGCGGCCGCTCCTATTAACGTAGTGGGGAAGAGGCGGCATACCAGTCCTTCTGTTACACCTGCTATGTCCATCCGATTCTTGAAATTCCTGGCGTGGACCCTGGGGTCTGTGTCGCCCCTGTAGCTGTCAAAGGTAGGTTGCTTAAACCGGTGGTCGATTGGTTGGTTGAGGATTCTTGCTGAGAAGGGAGATTCCCCACTTTCCATCAGGGGCTCTTGGTATGGTATCGCGAAAGTGCCCAACGCCTTTTTAAACAGGGCCATGAACCTGGGGTCGTCCATGGGTTCTGTGCCCAAGGAGGATGGCGTCGGAGGAGGCGGTGTATTTGTGTTGCTTGGGATGTTTGTAGCGGGTGTGTTATACGGGGTGGTTGAGCTGTTGCCAACACCGTATGGGGCGAGGAAATTAGGTGTTTGCAACCGAGCCGGCATCTGATACGCATGTGGGGTATTCGGCACATATGGGTGTGGTACTCCGTGCAGTACTCCGTGCCATGAGTTAGGAAATAACGCCTGGGAACCCATGCTCCCTGAGGCAGCCACATTGGGATTTACTTGCACAGTTGCCGCCTGGTCTCCTACTGGCATTGGCGGCCAGCCAAAAGCAGGGAAGTATCCTCCCGCCTGAGGTCCTCCAATCATGCCGCTACTTCCCCCGGTAGATTGAGCCATGCCCTGTCCTGACCCTTCCAGTCTCATGCCAGGAGTCCCATGCTCGGAGGGCGGAAAAAGGGCTCGAACAACACTTGGGTGTGAGGCTGATTCTGGCAATGTGTGCACTATAGGGGGGGTGTCGTTGCTCAACAAGGGTCCTGCTATGCTCTGTTCCTGCATCTGGAGGATGGCTCGCCGGAAATCATTCTGGTCGGCCGGCGTCATCCCATAATTCTTAGCAATCCGGTCTAAAACTGCACTGGCGGAGTTGCTACCATCGCCTGAGATGGTGGCGAATGCGTGGGATGAGCTTGGGGTCACGATTATGGCAGATGAGGGCGTCATAATCTCGGAGAGTGCTGGTATTACTCCTCCCTGAGAGGGGAGGACTGTAGAAATTGTATTTGAAGCTGTTAGTCCCGATGACATTGTCTCGTCCAATGGGTCCACGCTCACCGCACCAATTTGATGGCTCAAAAAGGAGAATGAACTCCACGCGGTCCTCTTTGGGTGTGAGACCGCCTGGTCTGGCCGGAAGGCCGAATACCTGGAAAACTGAAAGGATGAGGACCGGGTGACCTCCGGGTCCACTCCGATGCCAAAGTTAGAAGATTTGGAGAATGAAAGATAGAAAAATAAAGAAAGTATGTTGAGGGCCCAAAAAGATACCTGGGGGGTCTCTTATCTTCCCTTTTTATAGTGGGTTCATCCGTGTGACTTTATCAGGCCGTTTTGTACGGTTTATTCTCATTGGTTGGATGTGGTCCCCCTCTCTGACACAGTTGTGCGGCGGACTCACCCTGCTCCTGTCTCCGTGGCACTCACATTGTATCTGACCTCTGTGGCCTCCACCTTGTTCTTGTCCCCGCGGCACCTACTCCAGGTACAACATCACACCCTTACACGTGTACAGCGAGGATCCACTCACCTGTCCTTTGGGTTAAGAGTCTTGTTAAGGTACAAGTTGTTTTAGCCGGCGTTTCCCAGGATTCGATCTATTAGGGAGCCGGTCTTATCCTGGGTCATCGAGTGCCACATGGACCATTAGGGAGTTGACGTATAAGGAGACGCGGTGCCAAGCCGTGTGGTCCACGCGGTCAGTTTTATAGCTCCATGCTATCAGTATTATATTATAATGATTCTTAACACATTTTCATTAAATTACTAGAATATATATAATTTTTAAAATAATTTATATATTATCATGTATAGCTTAAATATTCTCGCAAGGACCAAAACCGACTTTGGATGATCCTTTTTTGGCGCCACACACTTATCTGTAAGTTTGGCATCGGGCCCATGGGGACACGTGGGACCATCCTATCCTCTGGCATGTGTTGGTGTGGGCCATCATGGAGATTGTAGGGCAGACGGTAAGCATATGGTGGTTGATTGATTAGTCCCCATTCCCCAAATAAAGGATCTCCTTCACCACCAACAAAAATTCTTGATTTCAATCTGATCGAACGGTGAAGATGTAGAGAGTTGATCTTTGATTTGTGATTGACTCGCTATTGGCCGTCAATCATAGAAGAGTTGGATTCTGGTGGGGCCAATTCCTTTACAATCATTCTTAAGGAGGGGGTTTGGATATTGACACGTGTAATCATGTGTGGCATCGAGACAATGTCCACCTAGTAGTGGGACCAATGTCACCAATCACATAGGCATGTTTGAAACGATCATTTTCAGTGTGCAATGAATGTAATAGTACCAGTACATACTAATTCTCCTTTTTAGGGAAAAAAATGATATCAGAATTTCAATAACAATTAAATCTTATAACACTATCATAATTTCTAAATATTATCGCATGATATTTTACTTTTCATAAGCCTCTCTAATTGGGATTTAAAAATCATCATTGTGATCACTGTAGTTTAATTCTATTAGCAATAGCCAATAATTGATAGAAGGTATTGTCCAATTCATTAATATCTCAATCTAGGTCTCAAATTTTCATAGTGTCTTGGTGCTAGAAATCAATTAATATGGAATGCGACCTCAAATATTAGAGAGGCAAATTGGTCTGAATTTCTTAAAATTTTCTAATGACTTGATTTTGGGATGTTGTAATTTGTAAATTTCAAAATATTTTTTACCATGTGGAGCACTCCGGAATTTCGGTCATAGATATGCTACTACGTGGAGAGTGGAGTTAAGTGGAATACATTTCTTGCAAAATTGGCTAGGGGTGAGCATGGACCGGTTCGGTTCAAAAACCGATCCGAACTGAAAAAAACCGATCCAAAAAATACTGTATTTTATAAACCAATCCGATCCAAACTAAATTTTAGTTCGGTTCAGTCCAAACCGAAATAGTTCGGTTCGGTTCGGTTTGGACTAGCTCGAACCAAAAACATCAACTTTTTTTTTTAAAAAAAAAATCAAAATAAAAATTTTATATAAAAATTAACTTAAAAAAATAGTAATACTAAATAACTATTAAAAATAGTAGTTTGTTTAAAAAAGAAAAGAAATACAAAAAAAATTAACTTAAAAAAATAGTAATACTAAATAATACTATTAAATCACAATAAAATACTAAATTCTCTTCTTTTTTTTTCAACTCTCAAGTTTTAACAACTATAAATTAGCATAAAAAAATCACAATATAAAACTATAAAAGAATATAATGTCTAAAATTCTCTACAATTAGTATATATTAATTTTATAATTAATTTTAATATTTTACAAATTATTCGGTTTTTCGGTTTTCTCGGTTTTGAACCGAACCAAACCGAACCGAACCGAAATCCAAACTTCTTTACAACTTAAAACCAAACCGAACCAAACTATGAAATGGATCGGTTTGGTTCGATTCGGTTCAGTTTGGATTTTCGGTTTTTGGACATTGGTTTGGTTTTGCTCACCCCTAAAATTGGCTTCAATCTATTGTTGCAAGTGCTGCAGCGTCGCATCCTCTTTCAACTAATCAGGAATAGTCGTGTTGAGAGCCACTTTTGTTGGGATTTTTGAAGTGGAACATAGACACAATTTTTTTGATAATGGGACAAGATCCTGCATGGGTGTGTTCTTTAGGTAATGGCTCGAGATGGTGGCTCTATGACTGCTATGGAGGCACATGATGCTAAGTATGTCAACGCAATGAATTGTGGGAAGGCTTTAAGTTGAATTACATTTTTAAAATTACACTCAGTTATTATGGAATTGGATATTAGAGTTACGATTCAAGCTATTATTCTCAAGTCTTTCGAGGTTGATGAGCATAGATTGTCTTTGGACTTCTTTTAGAGATTATTCAACTTTCGCAAAAGATATTGGAGGGGTTCAGTTTATTTTTACGAACTAAAAAAGCTTGGGAATGATGTAGCTCATACGATTGCTAGTTCACGTCTTGAAATTATCATCTCCACCCCATTACCCATGGGACTATGATACAGAGACTAAAGCCAAGTTCCCAATATCTCTACCAATTCAGTGCTCATATCATTGTATAACCTACATTAACACTAGTGCTCCCAAATTCTCACGAGACATCATTTAGTAGGTCGAACATGATCAAATACATAATTACAGTTGGGTTTTGAAGCAAAGCTGTAAATGTCAAGATTGTTCTAATAAATTTTCTAAATACAAGTTCAACAAGTATCTTCCTGTGGACAAAACATCTAGCCTCTTCTCACTAGGTTCGTACTTACCTTTTCGGAGCTGGTACCGATGCGTTACAGCTGAGATGGTGTATGTTTGGCCTTCTATAGTCACACTTTCCCCACATTGCATATTCTGATACACAAAATCCACAAGTAATAAGCAACAACTATAAGAAACACGAACAAATATCATATTCTAACAATTTACCAACTTAAAGAAATTTGTGCTGGGCCTACCAGTCCCTTTGATTGAATGAATGAAGATACTAACATAAACAAGATGACAGATGGATCATCCAAGTTTTGTCTACATTTCATTCTATGATCGATAACATGGACGCACAATGGCATTTACAACTCATTGAACAAAAAATAAAGGTAGATCATTGCATAGGGACCCTCAATGTTCTCCACATGAACCCTCCTAAGCTAATTGTTTGAGTTATAGGACTTTGCAATGCCAAATTCACATATCTTTAATAATAGGAATGTCCATATCTTTTAACTCAATATACATAATCAACTAACAATAATGCTGATTGCCAACAAACTTTTCCCCGCCCCAATCCAATAAGTAGTGATGTGTTCAGTCCATCTCAATCCTATTTCTTCATCTTTCTCATTTTACCTTTCAAGTAAAACTTATATCGACAAGTAGGTGAAAATTACGTTCAAGACGTGAACCATAGCCGATTTTGAAGCCTCCAGCTTCTTTTTACGAAATACATTTGACATATTTCAAACTTCACTTTGAGTTCCCTCATCTACTTTCGCTACTTTTCTATTCATAGTGTAATTATGAGGGGTTTATTAGGACACTCTTAGAGTTATTCATTTTGGCATTTGTAGCTATGGATGTGGAAATGACTAATTAATGAGCGAGGCCTTAAGATGAATATAAATGCCTCTCTCTCCAACAATTAACTAGCATCAATTCTTGGCTAGAAATGCCGAATTCTAGCCTGCCTGTGCACGAAAGGTTTTGTCAAATGAGTATGATAACTGAAACATCTTGTCCAAGTTGAGATAATGATGCTAAGACAATTATATAATTGTATTGTGTCCCTTAGTTAAAGATGTCTAGAGTCACTCCCATCTTTCAATGCGTTTCAAATTTTGGCTTGTTGCTCTTGGAAGATAGGAAGAAGTAGCTTGAGATGATCATTAAGCTGGCACAGTTGCAGGATAGACATGATCTTCAAAGGCAATTATTAGAATCCAAATAATTAAAGCTTGTCAAGACTATCATGATTACTAAGAGAGACTCAAGACTATGCAGCAAGATCAGCAAGTGAGCTCTCCAGCCAAAAAATTAGCAGAGAATTAAAATGGGAAAGCGCTGTGTCTGTCTCAGTTACAGTCAATACAGACGAAGAATAGAAGTGCAAAATATTTAATCTGGTGCCTGTTATACAACGGTAAGTTTCTGGGTGCTTTGTGTAGTCCCCTGAGGCATAATTCAGCAGAATGAATGAAGGCACTATCATTGAGAAACTGCCTGACTTGTGCATTATTTTTGCTTTTTCAACTTGCAATGTGCAATAACTAAACACATCAAAAATTACTTTAGATGACAACAAAGTGGAAGCTCCTCCTTTTGACATAAACTATGGCGTAGATTATGCATTGACATATTGTAAGAATGGTGTCTAATTAGCTTGCTTAGCATGATTTCCAACCCCCTACTTCGTTAATTTGACAGGCAATAAGTTAGTGAACATTATAAGTTTTTCTTGTGATTCATGTAGCTACATTGGTTTCGGACTTCGTACTCTCAACATTTCCACCTTGGACCTGATTACAGTCTCATTGAGCCAAAGCTTCTGCACATCAAATTTATCTCCGTTGTTTACACAAATAGGAAAAAAAAAAGAGCTCTTTTGAAGATGGAACTAATAGATACAGAGGACTTTAAATCCTTGCAGACAAAAAAAAAAAAAGAACAATGGTTCACAGACAGTAACGGAAGCTTATCTCTGTTTTCTTTTTTGAATGGTTCTATTCTCTTGGGGAAGTTGATCAACCTATAAGTCCTACCCTCTCTAAATTATTAACTTATTGCTACTGTTTTCTTTATTCCACTAAGATATCTGCAAATATTGACTCTTGAAAATATGCTTCCATAAAACTTGGTCATTTAATCTAATCATTGGTTGCCTGAACAATATTGTACTCTTTTTTTTATTTTGCAACTGAACTAGTTAAATTTATATATTATTTAAAACATTTTGTGCATTTGTCCAACATCTCAGCTATCTTATCACATTATTACAGATAAAACAACCTATAAACAAAAGTTCAGAAGTGTATGATAGGCAACAAAAGTACCCAGGGACCATGGTTAACTCTCAATCTCATTTTTAATCGAAAATCGCTAAAACCGGGAGTTAGCATTATCAATAAAGCAAAAATTGATAAAATAATTGAAAGTGGTGACTTAGAATTATATTGAACAAACTCAAAAAGCGAAAAGGAAACTAGTTAAACAATAAGGTCAAGTTAAGCTTTGCGTAGTGATTAATTCACTACAGGAGATATTCAAAATGTCGATGAGAAGGTAAGGTTAAGACTTACAGGGGGAAAACAGCGGATGCCAAGATTTTTAGGAGGAGGAGTGATTTCAATGACTTTATAAGGATGGATGTGATCTCTACCACGTTCCTTCTTTCTGCACGATACATTGAGAGCTGATGCCTGCCATGATTTTTATTTAGTATATCAGACATCAGATTCAGGAAAAGGAAGAAGAAAAACGAAAAAAAAAAAAAAGGCAAAATTGTGAAGAAAAAAACACAAAAAATATCATTGAATCTCTCGCACGTTCTTATATGCTCCTGGATTCCAAGAAGCCATTGCCATTCTCTATCGCTTCTCCTGTCTGTTCGTGTGGAAAAATGAGATCAGAAAGAGAGGGAGAACCAAAGCCAGAAAAATATCGGATTTTTTCTTCTCTCATTTTTAGCCCAACAAAAATAAATTAGATAAGAAAAAAAAAAAAAAAAGGTCCAGAAAACAAGTTAGCCTATTAAAAAGAGAAGCTTAAAATCGCAACTTTGGTAGTTTCTGTAATTTTTACGGTAGTCTCTTTTTGTTACATAATTTTCTTAGCTCCTAATTCTTAGTCCCATCTCAATTTTACCATTTATTAAAACGAAATTTTACGAAATTACTTAGATCCCCTTTCCTTTTTACATAGAATAGAAAATTTTTATAAAGTCCCTTTTAAACTTTTTAAAATTACTAAAATACTTAGATTTTATTTTATCTACATTTCTCTTTCCTCTTTTCATAATTTTAATCTAATTTCATATTTATCTCTTAAACTTTTTTTTTTTTCATGAGACTTTAAAAAAAAAAATTTTTCTCTTCGAAATAAGATCCATATGTATAAATTTTTTTGACATTTTTATAACTAAAGTATAATTGTTGTAATAGTATATCTTAATGTATAACTAAGATATAACTAAGGTATAGTTATTGTAATAGTATATCTTAAGATATCACTAAGGTATAATTAAAGTATAATCACTGTAATAGTATATTTGAAGGTATAACTAAAGTAAAATTATTATAATAGTGTATCTTAAGGTATAACTAAAGTATAACAAAAGAATAATCATTGTAATAGTGTTAGGGGTGAGCAAAACCAAACCGCGAACCAAAAACCAAAGCAACCCAAACTCTATTTGGTTTGGTTTTGGTTTTATAAAACATAATAATTTGGTTTTTGATTCGGTTTTCAGTTTTTATTGAAAAAACCGAAACCGAACCGAACCAAAATAGGAAAAAATATTTTTTTAAAATATGTATATATATATATAAATAAATTTTATTTGGCATATTATATATTTATATTATTATATAGTTTGTATTTATAAGACTTTAGTAATATAAATGTAATATAAATATTTTTAATCAATACTTTACATGTAATTTATAAAAAATAATGATAGTAAAAATTAAAAAAATTGAAATTTTTGTTGATTCGGTTTTACCCGAACCATATAAACTTTGGTTTGGCTTTGGTTTCTATTTTTCTTCTACTTTGGTTTTTGCTTCGATTCGGTTTGGTTTTTAAACCGAACCGTGTTTTGCTCACCCCTAAATAGTGTATCTTAGTATAAAACTAAGGTATAACTAAAGTATATCATTGTAATAGTGTATCTTAAAATATAACTAATATATAATCATTATAATAGTGTTATTATATCGTAGATATACCGGAGTAAATTATATCTGTGGTACACAGACTTTATCTAATTTCACAGTATAATACACAGACTTCATTTTTACTTAATAAAATACATGAACTTATTGGTGACCTACCATTGTGGTCTAAATCACCTGTAAATGACCAACCAACGTGCCATGTCAGCGTTTTGATCCTTCTTATGATGCACACGGGCCCCATATCACCTGAAAAGACCTATTTACCCATCTCTCATTTTCCCTCTCGTGTTCCTGTCATTGGCGATAGCGCACTGATTACTGGAGAAACAAAGCTTCAAATTCCCGTTGAGTACCCTGAGCGGAAGCTTCGAGAAAAATGGCGTTTCTGTTAGACGTCCAAAGAAATTGTTATGCGAGACATTAAGGACAACAAGATTTTGCAGAGTTGCAAGGTATAGAAGATCGCCTGTTAGCTGGTTGTGAGAGAGATCCAGAATCCCTAGCTTTTCCAAGTAAGAGAACTCCGCCAGGATCTCATTAGCAAGCTGATTGCAATTGAGATTTAATGCGATTTCCAGGGATGGAATTTCTAGAAACCAGAGATTTGTTCTGTTATAACTCCACTGAGATGGTTGGATCCTAGATCCAAAAAGTTCAAGTTCTTCAAGTTTCCAATCTACGGTGGAATTGAACCGAAGAGCTTGTTGTCACTAGCTCGAAACCGAATCAGCGAAGAACACCTAGTGGCAATGGCGGAGCAGAAAGGGAGGTCGCAGCGGTAGACGTGGAGGCAAAGTTTTTGCGGTGATGGAAATGAAGGCGAAGGCTGATTCGAACAACCAACAAAGACGACAGAGAAGGGAGGGAGGTCAGGGTGACAGAGGCGGCGACGGTTTGGAGGTGATGAAGTCAATTTTTACGGGTTTAAGTTTTTAAGAGAAGACAAAGAAGAGATGAAGAGACATGAAGGAGAGACAGGGATAAGAGTGTAATTTTGTGCCAACAGGATATATGTAAAGTCAAATAAACTAAGCCACATCAGCAATTTCTTTACTTTACCGTTGATTACAAGTTATATGTACCCTAATGTCAGGTCATATGTAAGTTTATGTATATTTTTGTGACAACATGAAATTCATGTACCGAATTGTGAAAAGTGCAAAAATCTGTGTACCACAGATGTAATTTACCCTAGATATACCTTATATACTCTTATTATACATTACTTATACCTTTGCACAACTGTTATACCTTAGTTATACTTTAGTTATATATTTGATACTCTTATTATACATTAATTATACTTACTGATACACTAATATATTGATTATATCTTAGTTTTACCTTCTGATCCACTGATTATACTTTAGTTATACTTACTGATACACTGATTATACCTTAGTTATACCTTCTGATACACTATTATACACTACTTATACATTGTCATGCACTGCTTATACACTACAATACTTGAACAATGAATAAATAAGGTACAAATAATGTATAAATAAGGTATAATCAGTGTGTCAGAGGTATAATTAATGTATCAGAAGGTGTAACTAAAATATAATTAATGCATAAGTAAATATAACTAATGTATAATAAGAGTATCAAAGGTATACTTAAGGTATAATAATACTTTTAAAATTATTATACCTTAGTTACACCTTAAGATATACTATTACAATTATTATACTTTAATTGTACCTTAGTTATATCTTAAGATACACTATTACAATAATTATACCTTAGTTATACCTTAAAATACACTATTACAGTGATTTTACCTTAAGATACACTATTACAGTGATTATACCTTAGTTATACCTTAAGATATAAAGATATAATGAGTTATATCTTAGTGAAAAAAATGTCAGAAAAAATATATACATATGGATCTTGTTTCGAAGAAAGAAAAAAAAAACTTTCTAAAGTCACATGATAAAAAAATAAAAGAATTGAGAGATAAATTGAAAGTTAGATTAAAATTATAAAAAGAGGAGAGAGAATTGTAAACTTAGTAGAACCACGTATTTCAGTAAATTTGAAAAGTTTGAAACAAAAATTTACAAGGGAAAATTTATAAATGATATGAAATAACAAAAAAAAAAAGGCAGTTTAACAATTGTAAAAAAAAAAAAAAAAAAAAAAAGAAAGGAAAAGTAATTTTGAAAATGCAGAGGTAAAAAACAAAACCTAAAACAGAGGTATTTTTTATAATTCCCCTTATTAAAATGTTATCCAATTGTACGTGGTCAAGAATTTTAAATTTATACTTTCCTCATTCCTAAATAAATACCGTTTTAGTTTTTTTAGTGTATTCTTTTTTATATGATGTTTTATATTACCCATACACTTTTGGCAGTATTTTTTTCTAATTTACCTTTATTCATTTCAAGAGAAACGTTTAATATTAATTAAGAATATCACACAATAATTAAGAACAAAAAAAAATTTAATTAATAATTAATTAATCATTATAATAGTTGAATAAATTTTTTATTAGTTTTGGTGCAACCTTAGACGACATATAAACATGATTATCAATTGAACACAAGACTTATTTTCTAAAACGCCATGGTAATTTAACGGTATTAATGCGGAATTGTGCGAAAAAAAAAAATAATTGAAGTTACGTAAGTTTTAAAGAATTGCATTTAAGGATTGACTAGATTATTTCTGACACAATAAAATAACTTAAAAAACATCCGAAATATAGATGGTGGTCTTGCGATTTGTATTTCAACCATTTAGGTGTCATTCAATAATAATCAGGTTAAGGATACATCTCCACAATGTTTAATCATCAGTGCTGATAAACAAAAAAAAAAAAAAAGGGGTAACAATTGAAGGTCTATAATCTACTGGTCTTACTAAAGAAAATTAAAGAACAGATGACTAGATATTCACTGAAGAACTCCAGTGAACACCTAGGCTGCAACAGGGGGCCAAAAAAAAAAAAAAAAAAAAGAGTGATCTCCCATTTGCAACAAAAGCTCAAAAACACTACACTTGTGATAACTTCACTTCGCCGTTACAATCTATAGTCCCAAAAATCTTACTACCTCCCATATGGATGGTATCTACCACTACCGCTACCTGAACCACCGTATCCCCCTCTACTTCCATAGAATGAACCGCCGCTGCCTCCTACGAATCCTCCCCCGAGGCTACCTGTGTCGTAATTACCGCCATATCCACCACCCGAACTACCACCTCCACCTACATATCCACCATAACCCTCACCTGGACCACCGTAACCTGCTCCCAAATCATAACCCCTGTTAAAGCCGCCGCCGCCGCCACCTCCTCCATATCGACCTGAATATCCCGAGGCCTGTCCTCTGTAAGCCCCAATGCTACCACCGCCATATCCTCCATATCCTCCATATTCACCTGCACCATATCCACCATAACCAACTCTACCTCCGTAAACCCCAGTCGACCTATAAGCCCCGCCACCACCGCCACCTCCACCAAAGCCATTACCTCCAAATCCATCATATGGATTACCAAATCCACCACCATATGCAGGTCTTGAATCATTGTAACGCTTGGATGAGGGTTGCGGAGCATTAGGCTTCTTTGGCTCTGCCTTCTTGATCTCCACCTGCAAGAGGAAATAAGTATTCAATTCACTGTCTTACAGACTATTTCTAGACATGATAATTGATTTGCCCAAAATCAGTTCTCTTGTGACTGATCTATGTCTGATCACAGCCCTAATGCATCTTACTTCATATAGTTCAGATAGATAGAATGCCAGCTGAACCATATACAAAATTTTATGACTTTCAATATATTACATTTTAACTGATGTTCACATACTACAGTAGCCATTCGACAGGGCAACATTATTGGTTTTCACTATTGCCAACTAATTAACTAGCTAATTTTATCCATATAACTATATGCAACAATCTGGCGTCGAAGAAACATAATAGCATCTGCCTATACAACCATCAGGCGTTTTAGTAACATGTCTGATTCATCCAGTTAAATTTAAAAATGAAGCTCACAAGAGTACATACTAACAACATTGTCCTAAATAACTGGTTAAGATGCAAAACAATAATAATAATAATAATAATAATAAAATCTTAAAGTTCATTCAACTCTTGCTACATAAAAGATAAAACAAATTGCTTGGGTCTTCATGATTAAAAAAAAAAAAAAAAAAAAAAATGAAAGAAAGAAAAAGAAGAAAAAGTCATTGATGATGATGATAATAAATAACAATAGTACAATTACACATTTATACTACTGAACTTCACAATACTATTTGCTCAAGAATCTTTATTTCGAATCAATTTGGTCACTGAACTCCATTCTGGCCAACCTAAATCAGAGTGCTCAGAGTTTAAGTTCAACTCTTTAGTTGGTATTGCGAGTAAATGGAGATGATATGGTTCAAGAGATAGAAAGTCAAGAAATTAGATTTTATAAAATTACCAAATCAGCTGTGGTAAACAACCTAGTAGATAGAGTGATAGACATTATATAATTTTTATGTCCTACTTCTACAAGAAGACTTCAGATTTCTATAAATTTAATGTCATGCTTTCTTTTCTTATGCACAATGCCACCATCATATGATCCAAAAACCCAAACTTTGAAGGAAAGAGTTGAGGTCTTCAATTTCAAATTAAAAAAACGCTAGCAAGCCTAGTATAACTAAAAGGAGTAGCAATAACACATTATAATATGGACCACTGCCATTTTGCACTTCTATAGTGATTATGTGAAGGCCAGTCATGGAGAAGACATCATAATATAAGGAAAAGGATATTGCAATTAGTAAATTATCCACCCACCTGAGATCCAGCCAACTCAAGCCTGTTACCCTTGGCCAAAAGTTCGTCTACTGCTTGCTCTGCCTCAAATGTGATAAATCCAAAGCCACGGGAACGATTAGTGGCATGGTCCCGCATGATCTGATGTTCAATGACCTCGCCGTACTGTGAGAAGAATTCCTTGAACTCATCTGTCAATAAATATGGGCCCAATTATCATTTAAATGAACTTGTAATGGACAGCCAGAAAAATACAACTTTTTATAGACCAGATTACCTTCATTAACAGTAGCAGGAATTCCACCAACAAAAATCTTTTTGGTCTTGAAATCCTTAGATCCAGCAGCTCCCTTCGGTATAGTTCGTTTTATTTCTACCTAAAGAATGCAAAGACAAATCTGAAAATTTATAAACTGGATAAGTGTATCAACAGTTCTCAAAGAAAACTGAAAATCAAACTCAACCATACTTGCTTTCCATTAATAATATGTGTATCCTGAATAACTTGATCAACAACTGAGGGATCCGCATACGTGACAAACCCAAACCCACGAGGTTGGCCAGTTTTCCGGTCCTTCATTATAACAGAATCCGTAAGCTCACCATATTTATCAAAATGCTTGATAAATTGTGCTGCACAACATAGACAATAGCAAAAGATGTAAAAGAAGAACAGAAAAAAGTTCTAAATTGAACAACACCATCAATGACTGGGTGCACTAACCAGAAGTGGTCTCTCTCGCTAAACCTCCAACGAATATTTTTCTGCACCATTGTTTAAGTAAAAATAAAACAAAGAATTCAATCCATATTCAGAGCTAAGGTTCCCAAATAAAGTTCAAGTACCATAATGAAAGTACTCTAATGAAAAAAAAACTTAAAAAGAATTAATATGCATACAATGATATACCCATCATATGAACATGGAAATGAATCGACTTGGTTTAGGAGATTAAAAATCAAAGATTTATCATGCATAAGGCAAAACTTGATACTAACGGACCAACAGAAAACGAATTTATTCAAATAAGAACAAAATACTAAAGATTTCCCCTTTCATCATTGCCGCAATTTCCAGCAACCACAACAAAATTAGAGCAAGCATTGAGCTAAATAGCATGAATTTTTTGTTCATTTGACAAAAATAAGGAAAAGAGAGAACCTACCCAGGACTAGCTCCATCTCCAGTATGAGAATGGGATTTATCTTCGCCGGAGTGGAGGTCGGCGTATTTGACATCGTTAGTTTCTCCTGCAGGAACCGAATCTTGGTCCTGAGCATCCATGGTTTATTGGATTACTGAATACCGATAAGAGAAAACTTGCGAATCAGAGGTTCCAACAGCAACAACAACGAGAAGGAGGAGGAGAAGAAGAAGAAGAAGATGATGAAACGGAAACCCTAGAGAATAAAAGAAGAAAAAAGAAAAATGGAAAAAATAAAAAAAAGAAGGGATAATTTGTTAAATAATTGTGTTTCTTTCAAATCGGAAGCCCTTAAAAAGCAGTAAACCCCTCAAGTGGTTCTTTTTATTATAATAATAAAAATAATACCTGCTCTTACATTTTGTAATAAGAGAGCTGCGCTGAACTGACTACTTACTAGTTTTTTTTTTTTTTTTTCTTATTTAAATACTCCATTAGGACAAATACATTTCCGCAATACTTGAAAATATGTCTAATTTATCTTTAACATGTAACTTCAATCTTAATTTGCTAAATTTACATGTTATACAAATTGCATTATCATATTACGACTTAGTATTATTTTGATACTCGTGATAGAAATTTCGCTTACAAATACTCAAATATATATAAATGCAACACAAAAAATAACTAAACTTATATAAGCGCAGCATCAAATAATAATTTTGACCAACTTTAATGAATATAATATCATTGAAAAGATATCAAGTACACTTAAAGTCTAAAAAGCACACTAACTAAATCTACGATTTTCTTTTTCCAGTTTCCTTTTCTTTTTTTCTTTTTGAATAGTGATAGGGTTGTCAATCGGGTAACGAGATCCATCCGGACAGAGACGAAAAATTCTCGATTAAAATATTCGTGGGACAGGGACAGAGACAACTTTATCTCTGTTTCTTAATCGGAGACGGAGATGGTAATAGCTCTACCCACTTCACAGGCCTCCGTCCCCATCCCCGTTTAAAACCCTCAGGGATCCCCGGTTAAATACCCAAATCCCCAACAATTCCCCGTTTATATTCTTTATTATTAATATTATTACATTACATCATTATTATTTATAATTTATAATTTTATCAACTAAAATAAAGAAGAAAACTAATCTCTTATGAATAATTATTAATTATATGTTAGTTTGTTTGAGAATTGAATTTTGAAAATTTTATGTCTATAGTTTAATGCACGTTTGGATAAGTTAAAGAGGAAAAATTGAAATTTTATAGAGTTTTTTTTTATAAAATTGAAAGTTAATTTAACAGGGATTGGAATCCTCACGAGAAACCGATTCTCCATCGGGATCAAGAATAAAACAGAAATTTATCCTCCAATAATAAACAGGACGAAGATGGAAATCCCCGAATAGTCTGGGGACAAAGAATAAGAAGTACAATCTCCACCCTGTCCCCTTTACAACCCAATCATATACCGTGTTTAAGTTCCCAATGATTATGCGTGGTACAAAGTATTTTAATCAAATTCTGACATCAAATAATTTGTGGACAATTAGAGTTGTATATATCATCTTTTCAATAATACTCTGACAATTTTGCCTTTTTTAGCCCAATGTACTTTTGCACTATATTCATACAAATTCAAATATTTTTTCAAGTGATGAATTATATATACGGACAAAATGGATAAAACATATCCTATTCCTATCCATATTATGTTAAAAGATTTAATGTTGAGACAAAAGACAGATTCAGCATGCTCTATGCTCATACTAAAATACATGTGGACAGGTAACATTATATACATGAAAGTGTAATGTTACACAAAAATTTTGGTGTACAATTCACCCGAGAATTAGGATCAATACAATAACATACTGCCACAGGCAAGGATGAAGAAGAGTTCTTCTAGTATGTATTCTGCGGATTAAACCTCCGTCTAGCTTCTCGCTTGTAGTAAGGAGTTTCATCTATTGTCCTCCTCACATACTCTACAAAGGGCTGCGGCGTTCGAGGAGACTGTTCTGCCGAATTTGCACTGCTATGTTCTGGTGTGACAGGCGCTGAAATACTTCGAGTAGCAGGAGATACGTACGCCCGAGTTGGCTGAGTTCCATTAGACACTCTAAAGAAACTTCTGAAAACAAATATTGTTCCAAGCATTGCAACCAAACATCCAGCTATAATTGGAAAAATGGATAATTTGGAGATGGTGTTTGATATAGCTCTTGCATCAGCTTCATAATTAACATCTATTTCTACTTTTTGACCTGTCATTGAATCAACATAAATAATTATAAAAGATGGCATCACTTCCATGTAGTTAAAAGGGTGGCTCACCAGTGGCCAGAAGTCTGATAATGATTTTGTCCTTTAATCTCTTGCCCTTTAGCACTTGAACCTGGAAAAATACCAACAGAATAAAATGAGTCTAATCTTAATAGTTTTTATTTTCTTTCTCTGGTTGCTTCTCTGTTTTCACCTATCTTTTGGGATGACCAGATAACTCAATTGTGAACCACGTTTTGGACTCAACACATTCCAAAGCAGAGTGCTCAGTTTCTCAGATTTTATCGTTCATTACAATGGTGCCTTCACTATTAAGAAATACTACAATTCTAGATATTTCATTTCTTGACAGCTATTTACTAGCACTTTCAGAAATTACTTGAGATAAATCACATAACTCACCTCATACTGTGCACGCCCACCAACTCCAAAATCTTCTTTATGGATGAGGCTGATCATCATCAAATCCCGGTAGTGCCATTGGACATCAACATCTAGAACAAAAAGATGACGAATGGCATCAGCATTTACACCAGACTTTATTGCAGCAGATCAGCAATTCGGACATCTTATAATCATTCAAAGAATATACGTTGTCAAAAAATGCTAAGATATAATATTTATACACGGATAGATAGGATGAGAAAAAAACTTGCATCTGTAGGAGGGTGATGGTGGCTGGTATCCATAATTCCTTGTTGAGTCAACCCTTTTAAACTTGACAAACTAAAGAAACTGTGCAAAAAAACAGCAGTTGTAACTTTGGTACAGGGAGGTCATGGGCACCTAGGAGGTGACAGCTCAGCAGAACAGTAATAATCAAATGAGCTTAAGAGTCTTGAACTAATTTCCTCAAGTTGATTGAATAACAAAAAAGAAACTTCACACTCAGTCAACGCTTGCACAACTATTAGCATTGATATATTTGTTGAGAATGGGAACAATAATGACAAACACATAAAACTCAGAAATGCCAACAATATAAGCAGGAAATCTGCATGGCCTATAACGACTTTACTAGGAAGAGACCTAATCAACGCACTAGCAAGGCCAGGTTTAGGCTTAGGTGACACCAACAGCGAATGTCACCTGATTGACAAAGAAAGTGAAAAATAAACTCCCAAAAGAGAAGGCATTTGCGTAGAAAGGTTGGCTGGGAGGTCGAGTGCGTGGTTGATAGTTACCTGTGTTACCCAAGATGGTTAATACAGTCTTGTTGAAGTCTCGTGTCAGATTCAACTGTAATGAACTCTGCAAGAAAAATTTTGACCATATTGTTATTGTTTTAATTTTTTTAAAAAAAAATAACTTAGTTGAAATGGAACTTTAGAAACTTCTTCCAAAATGGTTCCCTTGTTTGCACAACTAATTCAAATGGGTTCAACGTAACAGATTGGAGTGTTTAAAAAAAAGGTCAAGCGTCAAATTTGCCCCTATACTTAATGGGGGAAGATCAATTTTATCTTTATCTTACAAAATGCCCTAATGTTGCTCCATGGTAGAAATTGTAGCTCAATTTAAGCCTTTTCCACGGGACATAATCAAAATATCTGTCGGTACCAAAAGATTTTTTGAAATAATTCCTTGGAAAAGGGTAAAATTCAGCTGGGGTTTCTACCATGGAAGCAATATTAATAGGAAAAATAAAAGCATTTCATAACCTGTATCTTCAACTAGCCCCCAGCATTATAAGATCTAACGCAAAGGGAAAACAATAGTAGAGTTTTCACCAATAAGACAGAAGCAGGTTGCAGGATAATGTATGCTGCTCATATTTCATCTGCCCTATGTTACAGCTTATTACCTTATCCATCTCCAATATGGAAAATCCTCCAATAAAGAGTGCAGATGCAGATCCAGAGATATTGCTGGCTTCTTTGAGCGAAGCATTGACAGAAACAGAGATATATGGTCCAGTGTCCTTCAATCTGGGTATTGAGTGTACCAAATGCTCTGGTGAGTATGGGAAGAACAGGCAGTGGGAAATACCGGTGTCAAGATCCAACCATGGCTTTGCATACCTTGAATCCAGAGAAGGAAATAATATCAAGGAGTCAAGAACTTGGAAAGTGCCACCTTTTTATTAGACACCCACTAAATGAAAGAGTCAGAAACATACCCAACAAAAGGTGGATCAACCTTACAGTCAAATGACAGTTCTTTACGACTTCCAACAAAATCAAATTTGCTGTAGCCGTCACTGTTTTAATCAAACAGAAGAATAGATGCATTAAAAACTTTCTAGGTGTATTTGATAGTCTGCATAATGTAACAATAAAAATGATAAACAATTATTTACAATAAATTGCTACAAAATACAGGGCGGCAAGGATTTATCCTAAAGTAGACAAAAATTAAAATGAATAATCAAGTTCAGGATGTAGCCTCAAGCACAAAGGACACCCTTATAAAGCCAAACAGAAGATATTGTTTCTATCATTCTCCCAAATCATCATAATATCCCACCCTCCACAACATGGAAAATATATCAATCCAGATGTAGAACTAGGGATTAATATTATATTATTCATGAGTTATTTCAATTCCACAAAACACAAATGCCATTTCACATGTATAGGGTATGGATTGAAAATTGAAATCCTGTAATCAGTGGGCATTTGCATGCTTCTGTTGATGCGACGGCTCAGAAAAGTTTTATCACACAGAATAATGTCAGGAAAACCTTCCTCCACCCAAGAAACGGACTAAGTCTATCACATTTCTAGTACATCTTCACATGGTTCATATTTTTCCAACAAGAATCTTTTGTCAAATTGTTTTAAGAAAAGCTACTAAGTTGAAATACCCTAATGGCATAAGTTTGGTAAGGCTTTTGGACCATTGACAATAGAGTTGTAGTTTCCCTATTGAAAATGTAGCTTCAGAATCCAAATTTATTCCTACAATTGGATGAAGATCAACAATATTCCAAGAATCGTAAGGTCATTTCATACTTTTCTGTTAACTTAGCTAAGCATGGAACTTTTTGTTTTTTCACATATAAAACTGGTAATAGAACGACATATGTTGGTGTGTAATATTGTATAAATCAATGCAATGACAAAACCAACCTTGGAGATAATAACTCACTTCTACATTTCACGGTCATCAACTGTACATTGCTTCTTAAATGACATAATATGAATGCTTATGTTTCAGTGACATGGCATTTTAGAAAACCAAACTCGACGTATAACTGATTCAGCAATTCACATACAATTACAAATTTAGAAAGAAGGCATTCATCTTACAATGTAATCAAAAGCAAGAAATCAAGATATTTGTAGTTAAAAGTAAAGGATAAAGTACAGTTCCCCACCACTCAAAATGAGCAAAATACTTAATCACAATTGCAATAGGATGGATTTCTTTCACAAACCTGAACTTCACAGGAAATGTATATCCTTTTGTTGGGTAAGGAACATTTGTTAGCATTTCATTTGGAGCATCAACAGAAACAATGTTTCCCGAGAACACCGTAACAGATGTATGCAATTTCATATTCGCAGATTCAAAAAATACTGTAGAAAGATGACAGTTCAAACATCAAAATTCTCTCAGATATAAATTTTAAGTCAAGATTCAGATTTTATATATATATATATATATATATATATATATATATATATATATATATATATATATATATATATTCAGTACCTTGGGTTGAACCTACTCCAACAGCTTTAGCTTTTCCCGATGGCATATCTATAGAAATAACACTTTGATTGGCACTAAGCCAATGGCCAGAGAGTTTATTCTTAATACCTTGTAACATATGAAAAAACAAGTAATTAACCAATGATCATATTCCAGGGATGATAGAAAGATACAGTAAAACTTCATTTGTTACAGTCAAATGAAAAGCACAAACACATGAAAACATTTTAGGAGAAATAAAACAAAAGTTGCAAGGAATCATTACAAGCACACCTTGAACACTGAAATCAAGTGAACTTCCTTCACGAAGGACTGGGTTTTGAGGAAATAAATGGGCACCAACAGAGATCTGAAAAATGAAGTTTTCAGGTGACAAGTTTGAATCATAGTATCACACAAAGAGAAGGCCTAAAATTCCAAAAACTAGATACAAGGGTTTACAATTTAAATAATAATAAAAATAAAAAATTAGTGATGATGAAGCAACATTTCCTGGCACAGGTTTAGACAGCTGAGGTAGACCAGCAAGGAAGGAGCAACATATAACTTATGCTGTAGCGAAAGATGGAATGCGGCATCATAAAGTGACGAATTGATCTGGTAAAGTTCAAGATGAGGCCTAAATTGCTACCATTTAATGTAATGCAATTGGCTATATGTAATTAGAAGTTTCTATAAACTTAACAGCATGAATTGCTGAACGCAATCAGTTTTGATTAAGCTAACATGAATTCACTATTCATATTAAAAAAAAAAAAAGACACCCGAGTTGGAAAGTTAAAAAAATAATAGAAATAGATAACAGAATGTAGTGAAGAGCTGTAAAATGATATATAAATAAATCTAAGTTTAAACACAGGGACATGGTAACGTAAATCCTTTCCCCTTCGGGGACAACAATAGTGAATCTCAGAATCCAATGATTTAGTGAAAGCAAAGCAACGTTAGCCACAAAATACATCCAAAGTGAATCTTCTTTCAGCATTCATAAAATACAGATAGTTACCAGCATATAGTCAGACTTCTGTGGACTGTAGTTAAATGATACTCGTAAAAGGGCTCTCCCATGATGTATTGCCTTCAACCAGAATGAAAATGGAGATTGCAGTTAAAAACAGGACCACCATTTTTTGACAGATACATGTGAAAATAAAACTTGGATGATCATATTACTGAATCTTGTATGACTAAATAAATTCATGAAGTGAAATGGCAGAAGGTTTAAGTTACTGCATATTTGTCAGCATTGATGATTGGAAGAGTTTTGTGAAGTTTATCAACCAACCTTCAAACGGACATATCCACTGCCATTTTGTGTATCTATGGAGACAATGTCAGGATAATTAGTTTCAGCATTATGAGCAACAATATTATGTGCTTCATAGAAGGGATTCCCTGGTCAAAGAAAACAAAATAATGAGTAAAACTCAAATATGGAGATAGGAATCATAAATTCATTAGATAAACAAGCGATCAATACCTAAAGCATCAAAATAGCTAATGGGAAGATCAATTTCAGTGCCAATAGCAACATGAATTACATGGGAAGGGAACTCCTTGCTTGTTGTCCTTAGTTGAGCCACCTGAACAGAACAAACAGCATCAAAATATTTTTATTTGAATTTATTCAAGACATCACTAAGATGGAAGCAACATGAAGAGCAGATGCAGTCAAAAGAAGGAAAGGCATTGTGATTGGAAAGGACATAAAAGTTTCGGCAACAAAGTCAACACATTTGAGACATTCAGAACATTATCAGAACTTGTAATCTAATGGTTTTTCGTTTTCTCATTACCACCAGCAGTTTCTCTCCTCCTCAATTGGCAGTGCCATCTTGCTACACAGCAATAGAATCATGCAGATCTCATACCCACAGAGTGTAAATTACTCATTGTATAAGAACAAACAAAGTATATTTGAGATGATGTACGTCTGTCCGAAAAGCTTTCAGATACCTTTCTTCAATATGAGCCAAGTAACTTTTTAACGAAAAATTGCCAACAGTACTTTTAGTCAATAGTGAAATTTTAAGCCACACACAGTAACCATGCATATATTATTTTTTAACATCAGCCAAAATTCATTTAAGTGAGTATAAAACCTTTTGTATTCAAACAGATGACAAAAAAGTTTTTGATGCTTATCCACATAGCCTTTTTTCAAATATTTCCTAATTTTTGAACATATTTGGTAGTCCCATGTACAGTTTATATGGTGGCGCTGGTGGCAGCAGCCTGCAATAGAGACCATGTGGCGGGCTGCACCGGAAGCAGGCGAGGTGGGTGTGATAGCGATGATGGAATTAAAAATAAGCAAACTAATCATAATGGCCGTTTGCAAAATTAGTTAAAATAAAAAAGATTACTTATGCTAAATTAATTTAAATAATTACAATTACTTAATACAATGTGTGACAGTGAAGTCATGAGCCCGTGATGCGACTGTCAGACTTCATTACTTACAAAAGCATCCAAGGAAAGATTTTGAGACAATTCAGTACAACTGTCATCTTGATTGTATGAGCACGTAATGAAAAACCTAACATGATGACATCTGATATACACCAGTATTTTGTTCACAAGCAAACCCAAAAGCTTCTAACAATAGAAGCTGTTCACAGCTATGCTCTCAAACAAACTAGAACCAGTGCCAAACAATTTGCGACTCTAAAATGTTTTTTAAGAGAATAGCGGAATTATGATGCTAGAAACCTAAACACTGACAGCATTCAACTTAAGTTACCGCAAATACAATATACCAAAGGCCATACCAAAGTAATGATTCAATCTCAATTAACATAAACATACACTACACAAAGGAAAATTTAGTAATAATATGAATAATTGAGACAAATGATGTCAATACCTCAGCAACTCTGACACAGGAAGCAATCTCAACCCTTCCAGTAGTTCGATCTTTGGCTTGTATGCAAGCAAGATTGTTGCTCTCCATTGTTTTTATTCTATCCCCATCTATGGAAACAGCATCCTTTTGACGAACTTCATTCTTTTCACAACTTCTTAATATTGAATAAGTAATTGTTCCTTTGCGACTTTGACCATCCCACTGGCCAAGTGATTCTGGAGAGGATGGTAAAATGCTAGATGTAATGTAATGAGGAGGTAGAACCCATGTTATTGGAACTCCAAGAGCAAGAGGGAGATCAGAAACAACCAATAAAGACACGGATGCATCATAAAGCCTTGTCTCTGAGTAAGCAGTAGAAACAAAATCACAGGAGAATGTTACTGTGACACTTGTCCTGCCTGCTGATCTGAAAAAAGGTCATGATCGTCTATGAGACAAGCTAAAATGGTAGACAACAATGAATTTTAGAGTTGCAAAACCATAATAAGAAGCAAAGTTTCATGAAAACATACAATCTAACAGAGATTGCAGAAAAAGAGCTCCATAGACTAGATGGTAATTTAAGAAATAAACTGGTTCCTAAAATTATAATTTCAAAAATGTGTAACTAGTTAAAAAAAATGTTTCGTCATTTCTGTGTCTAGGTTTGAACAGATTAGACGTGCAGCATACCTTCCATACAAGACTTTGATAAAACCAAGTAATTTTTCATCATCCATTTCAAACGAATGCTTTCCACTGTCTAATTTTTCTGCCATGTGGAATCCCAATACCTAAATGCATTAAACAGACATTTAAGAGGAGAAAAGAAATCTGAATCAATAACAGTAGGACACTATACAATTTTACCTTTTCATCATCTACAGTCCACTTGTAATTTTTGCAGAGCTCATAAAAGGAAAATAGATCACCCTGACAACAAAAGTAAATCAGTCAGAACTCAAAGAAATAACAAAAAAGATTGACCGAAAAGCATTATTTGGTTGCATTTTCTTGCCTCGTGAAAAGAAGGATGTATTGGCATATTACGTCCAACATCAAGCTGTTCGCTTTGTACACTTAATATTGCTGACGATGGAATTCCGACTCTAATGTGACCATATGCTTGACAAATCACAACATCTCCATTCCCATAAACTGTGGAGAGGACGGTCTACCATGAAAACAATATATAATGTAAGGCAAACATACAACATTTCTAATAAACACAAATTAACTAAACAAAGAATCAATATAGAGAAACAGTACATGCGTGACAAAACTTTTGATAGGCAAAACTAATACATGCAAACAGACAAAAATCAATGAGAAGCAAAACTAACAAATTTTAGAGAAAGGATAATGGATAAGAATTGGTTGATTGATATATTTGGATTTGTAGTTTTAGATCAAGATACTGATTTGGAGATTCCTTTCTGGAGCCCCATCTTGCAAAACAAGATCTTTACCATAAAAAAGAAAAAAAAGAACCCATAGTGCACTAGCAATATACACTTGCAATGAAACAAAACAACGAAAAAAAAATTATTTCAGACAGTTTGCTGGGGCCAATTCAGACCTTGTCATATTTAACAGGTAAAAATTTTGAAAAGAACAAATCCTATGTCCCTATGTCAAGGCTCAGGAGTATGGTTTCCAAACATAGTTTTATATGAGTGATTTCCTTCTTAATCACCACAAGAAAAGAGAGGAATGTGAAATTGTCGGGGAGAGAAAAGGAGAATAAACAGAGGACAAAGCCCTAATATTTAAAATGTATATAAAAAAATCTAATACAAATTAACACTTCTGAAGAGAAAATTAGCAGGTGCCTTTAGAAAGTCCAGAAACAGAACCATGTCTTCATCCACTTTACACCACCGTAAGAACCAAGGGTATAGAACTGTTGTGTCTGTTATAATCAGAGAGAATG
Organism: Euphorbia tirucalli; assembly: GCA_039660915.1. Taxonomy (NCBI): domain Eukaryota; kingdom Viridiplantae; phylum Streptophyta; class Magnoliopsida; order Malpighiales; family Euphorbiaceae; genus Euphorbia; species Euphorbia tirucalli. Next base: position 12,429,491 of record CM077638.1, read on the forward strand.
AGGAAAATATTGTGTGAATTCCATTGAGTATGTACTGGTATTTATACAATCTAAGAATGCTAAACAAGGGAATTAATTAATTCCTATTAATTCCTAATCCCTATTATTAAGTCTATACAGCTATAAAATAACACTCCCCCTCAAGTTGGAGCATAGATATTTATCATGCCCAACTTGTTACAAATATAGTTCACTCGGGCTCCATTTAGAGCTTTTGTAAAGATATCTCCCAGCTGTTCTTCTGTATAAATATGATTCATGAAGATCAAATTCTGTTGCAGCTTTTCACGAACAAAGTAACAATCAATTTCAATATGCTTGGTTCGTTCATGAAATACAGGATTTGATGCAATATGAATTGCTGCCTGGTTGTCGCACCATAACTCAGCCGGAGTTGAAACTTTAAAACCAAGTTCAAATAAGAGATGACGAATCCACATAATCTCACAAACAGATTGTGCCATGACTCTATATTCGGATTCAGCGCTGGATCGAGATACAACATGTTGTTTCTTACTTTTCCATGAAACGAGATGTCCTCCAACAAATACACAATCTCGGATAGTGGATCTCCTATCAATCTTTGATCTTGCCCAATCTGTATCTGAAAAGCATTCAATCTTATTATGACCATTATTCTTGAATACTATTCCACGTCCCGGAGCTCTTTTTAAGGTAACATAAGATTTTTTCAAGCGCTGCCCAATGATGAATGGTGGGTGATGACATAAACTGACTGACAATACTGATAGAATATGCCAGATCAGGCCGACTAACAATGAGATAGTTCAACTTACCAACTAGCCATCTGTATTTCTCAGGGTCTTCAAATAATTCTCCATCTGTTGTAAGTTGCAAGTTAGGAGTCATTGGGGCACTACACGGTTTAGCTCCTAACTTCCCTGTTTCTAATAATAAATCAAGCACATACTTTCTTTGGGACAGAAAAATGCCTTTCTTGCTTCTTGTTACTTCAATTCCCAAGAAGTATTTCAGAGTCCCCAAATCTTTTGTATGAAACTGACTATGAAAGAAGGATTTCAGAGACAAGATTTCAGATGTATCATTGCCAGTAATGACAATATAATCTACATAGACTATAAGTAGTATAATACCCGATGTGGAGTTCTTAAAGAATACCGAATGGTCACATTTGCTTTTCGTCATCCCAAACTTCTCAATGGTGTGACTGAATTTACCGAACCAAGCTCGAGGGCTCTGTTTCAGTCCATATAAGGATTTTCGAAGACGACAGACTTTCCCATTCTCCCCCTGAGCAACAAAGCCTGGCGGTTGCTCCATATAGACTTCTTCTGCAAGATCCCCATGTAAGAATGCATTTTTAATGTCTAATTGGTGTAATGGCCAATTGTGGGTTGCAGCCATAGAAATGAACAGTTGAATGGAAGTCATCTTAGCCACCAGTGAGAAAGTGTCAAAATAATCTACACCATGAGTTTGAGCATACCCTTTGGTCAGAAGGCAAGCTTTAAGACGAGCAATAGAGCCATCAGAGTTAATTTTGACAGTAAAGACCCACCGGCATCCAATAGAAGTCTTTCCCACAGGCAAATTTACAAGTTCCCAAGTACCATTTGCATCCAAAGCATTCATCTCGTCCACCATTGCATTACGCCAATCACTATGAGATAAGGCCTCCGAGACAAATTTAGGAGTAGATATGGAATCAAGTGATACAACAAAAGAAGAGGAAGATGGTGAAAGATGATTATAAGAAACAAAAGATGAAATGGGATACGTGCAGGATCTTTACCTTTGTGAAGTGCAACCGGTAGGTTGAGATCATTGGATGGCAGGTCTAATGACGAAGAAGCCATTGGTAAAGAGCTAGACTGAGGGCGATTCGTCCGCCTTGAATAACATACTGAACAGGAAGTTTCGGAGGTGGTGGTGGAGTTTGTCGAGTTGGACTAGAAGGAGAAACCACTTGGCTATGAATCTCATACACTAACACTGTATCAGTAGACGGTTGTGGTTATGGATGTGTAGGAAAAAATGGACTATGTTCAAGAAAAGTAACATCAGATGAGACAAGGTATTTGTGAAGAGATGGACAATAACAATGATACCCTTTTTGGAGACGAGAGTAACCTAAAAACACACATTTTACTGACTTTGGATCCAGTTTTGTTAAATGAGGACGGACATCACGAACAAAACAAGCGCTTCCAAAAATTCGTGGTGAGATGGAAAACAATGCTTTATTAGGAAAAAAGACAGTATAAGGAATGTCCCCATGAAGTACAGAGGAAGGCATTCGATTAATAAGAAAACATGCTGTGGAAACCGCATCCGCCCAAAATGGCTTAGGGACATGTGTTTGGAATAAAAGAGCTCGAGCTGTTTCAAGGAGATGTCTATTTTTCCGTTCGGCTACACCGTTTTGAGATGGGGTGTCAACACATGATGTTTGGTGTAGAATCCCATTTTGAAGCATGTAAGTTTGAAATTGCGCAGAAAGATATTCTTTAGCATTGTCACTTCGAAGGGTGTGGATGGAAACATTAAATTGATTTGTAATTTCAGCACAAAATGAAGTAAAATGAGAGAACAATTCATATCAATTTTTCATTAAATAAAGCCAAGTTACTCGAGAGAAATCATCGACAAATGTGACAAAATATCGAAACCCAGTTTTAGATGTAACTGGACAAGGACCCCAAACATCAGAATGAACTAACTCAAAAGGAAAATTAGAACTTTTATTGACTCGAGGGATAGATGGCACACGATGGTGTTTAGCATACTGACACGACTCACAATCTAAAGTAGTTACAGAATGAAACTGAGGACACAATTTCTTCAACAGAGGAAGAGAGGGATGCCCTAATCTACAATGAGCTTCAAACATACTTGAGAAGCTTGAACAAGCAATTGCACTAGTATCCAAAACACAGAGTCCTCCAGATTCCCGTCCTTTACCAATAATCTTCTTCGTCATGAGATCCCGAAATAGACAATGATCAGGAAAGAATGAGAAGGAGCAATTCAAGGATCGAGTGAGTTTGTTGACAAACATAAGATTAAAAGCAAAACCAGGAAGATTTAAGACAGAAGATGAGGATAATGATGGTGTAGGATCAATAGTGCCAAGACCAGTAACAGTAGAGGAAGAGCCATCTGCCAGAGTAACATGTGTAGGAATTTTTTGTGATTTAAGAGTAGAGGAAAGACTCGAGTTAACTATCATATGGTCCGTGGCACCAGAGTCGATTATCCATTTGGAAGAGGCGGAAAGAAGACACTTATCAGTGGTACCTGATTCCGTAATAGCAGTGGTAGAGTGAGATGAATGCTTAAGTGCTTCCTGATACTGAGTCAGCATTGCAAACTCTTCTGTAGAAACAGTGTAAGTTGTAGGTGTGCAAGATGAGTCCGGAGTTTCATTGGTGGCAACATGAGCAGATCGAGACCACTGATTTTTATTTTGCAGTTTCTTGCAAGTACGCTTAGTATGTCCTGGTTCATGACAATAGAAGCAAACGACGCCTTCAGTATTGGAGTGTTTATTATCACGATTACCACCATGATGCTGGCCCTTATATGATCTGCTTATAGTACGACCAACAAGAGCATTAGAGGTTGGATCAAAAGATGCAGTCCAGTGATTGTTGGCACTACGAAGTAGGCGAGTGTAAATCTCATCAAGGCTGGAAATTTCAGTGCCAGAGAGGATTTGAGATTTAGCTATCTCAAATTGAGGATCAAGCCCAGCCATAAAGCTCATCACTGCAGCCTTCTCCCGTTGAGTTTGCTGCACTTTAACATCAGGACTAAAAGGCAAGACATTATTGAGTTCTGCATAGGTTCGCTTAAAATTCATAAAATAAGCTTGAAGGGATTCTCCATTCTGTTGAGGACGATGAAAGTCCTTACAGATATCATAAATAAGAGAAATATTATCTTTTCCAGCAAACAAAAATTCCTAATAAGTCATCAGTTCTTTGACAAACTCACAGTGATTGGTAAGACTGGCAATTGAATTATCAATAGAGTTGCGAATTTGGACGAAAATTCTGGCATCAGCTCTCAGCCATGCATTGTCACCATGAGGTGGCTCATTAGTTAAATGATCATCAAGAGAAATAGAACGCAGATAAACTCTGATTGTTTTAGACCAATCCAAAAAATTAGGACCAGTTAACTTTTGTTCCGTAATTTTAGCAAGTGTGGGAATAACCTCAGTCACCACAGTAGTGCTATTTTCGTCACCCATATCTCAGAAACAATGCCAAGGACAGAAAATAATATCAACAAGTAGATGAATAACCAAATCAGAGATGAGACCAGATGGGCTCGCCGAAGGTACAAGGGCGACGCCGAAGCAGAAAGGAGATCGCCGGAAAATGAGAAACAGGGCAGAGACAGATTGGCGCGTGTATCTCACACGCAGACAGAGAGGTGGCACATGTATCTCACGCGCAGTTGCAGTGGTGACCGGAGTTGCAGAGAACCGCCGATCGACACACACGTTCTTCTAGGACTGGACGCGAGGCAAAAAACGAAGTCTACAAATGTAAGCCTCAAAGGTCTGTTCTCTGGACAGACGGAAAAAGAAGAAAGAAAAAAAATTGGTAAGTCTGTTCACTGGGACAGACAAATTTCAACAAAAGAGAGAAAGAAGAGCTGCTCACAAGGGCTGTTCTGATACCATGTTATAATCAAAGAGAATGAGAAAAATATTGTGTGAATTCAATTGAGTATGTACAGGTATTTATACAGTGTAAGAATGCTAAACAAGGGATTTAATTAATTCCTAATCCCTATGATTAAGCCTTTGATTAAGTCTATACAGCTATACAATAACAGTGTCAAATTTCACAAAAAAAAAAGTTTAGAGGCATCATGTCTTACTGTGTTTCCAGGTGAAATTGCTGATAGTTTTCCTAAAGATCTGTCAACAGTCACTATTCCATCATCCAAAGAAGCATACTCCACATAGACACCAACAGTTGGGCCTCCTTTTACAGAAAGCTAAGAATGAGAAAAAAGCAATCTGATCAATGAGGAACATACAAGAGAACAATACATCAAAAAATTAAAAAGAAAATGAAAACAGATAGAATTGAATCGAACAGAAAGACATATACGAGTTTTAACTACAATAATCTAATGAAAGATAAGATAATAGTAAGAACTAAATTGAACAAGAAAGAAATAGAATTAAGTATATTTATAACTTTACATGAATTAGCAAATGACTAGAAATTCTACTTTAGTTTTCTTCAATCACCAAGGGTAAGTTTATATCTGAAAAACTTGATAGGATTCTAGATCATACCACATAGGATGAACCTGGTGCCAAGAAAATATCATCTGGCAGAATTCTTAATGGTGCATAGACCTCTATCTTTATTGGTTGGCTCAGTAATTCATGTCCAGAATGCTGCTTGGCACTGACCTGATTTCAATATCAAATAATAAATTGGCATAATCCGGAGTACCCCCACAGAGAAATGTGACAACGCAGACGAAATATCTATACATTGAAACAAGTTAAAAATGGAGCTTACACAAAGAGTTGTGATCCCCAGATCCTTAGCCTTAATTTTTAACTTTGGTCCCTTAACACAGCCACGACCAGGGCATGGTACATCATTGTCATCAACAAGTTCAACAATGTCATCCTCAATCCATACATTAATCCCCATATAAGCATACTGGAACAGAACATTTTTATAGACATGAAATTAATAGTATGATTATCTAAAGTCAAGCAAGAAAAATCAACGAGAAGGAAAACTAATACATGCAAGCAGACAAAAAATATGAGACCAGTAAATATGTAACAAGAGAGACAAACTCTCTGGAGAAGATGAAGACGAATTTGTTGTCAACAGGCATGGCCATACAAATACTAAAAATCAAAAAGTGGGCAACCTGAGATAAACTGGAATATATGGCTAGCCGAAATGTGGAAATTATTAATTCATGCCAATTCAATTGATTGGTACCTGACTAGAGTCAAAAGTACTTCCACCACTAATCCCAGCCACTATATCCAGAGTTGCTGATTGTCCTTCCTGAATTATTTAATTATAATAATAAATATGTTAGTTTGGAACAAAATAATAAATATTTAACCGCCTTAAAACGCACCATAAGGCTTATTTCTTGTCCTGACACAATCTTGATCCACTCTACTTCTGCTACTTGAACCTGAACACATATGCCATCATGAGATGCCACGTAGTTATAGACAACAGCAAATCAAGAATGATTGCATATGACATATCATAGACTGAAACAGAAAAAAAGGTGCTCAGAGTTTAAAATGTCAAAAATATACAATATTGTAGACAATATCTTAAAGTACTTGTATGCATAGACTAAATTGATAAGGCATGCAACATATGATATCACATCACCCATATCTAAGGGGCATTAACAATCGTCTGCTTGAATACGCTATGTCCATTTTACTTAGATAAACTTTAAATCCAAAAAATTTGGCGGTTGGTATGTGGATACATTCCCTCCATTCAACCCAACTTTGGACTAGATCCTGAAAGTGATGTAGGATCATGTTTTCACTACTTTCCGCATAATCAAGTTCCTGTCTCTTGCTTTCCTTTCCTTCCCTTCACAAGTTCATTATGCTTAACATTTCAATATGAGCACAGCTACCAGTCATAACACAAATGTGAAAACCAATTCAATTCCCCCTTCCTCGAAATTACCCTCAATGGGTGCTGTAAACATTTCAGATGAATTCATTTCTTATATCATTCATCCCACATTTTAGCACATCCATCTCGGCACTCTCATTTCTGCTACGTTGATCTTCTAATTTCTATGTAGCTCGCTAAAAAGATCATTCCCTGACAAAACTTCAAATACCAACTGAATTTTTAAATATCCAACAATTTAGATTAAAATTTGTAAGGAAATTTAAGATGAATCCTCTTATGAATACCAGCAAAAGTTGAACACTTCAAAAATCTGTAAGTGACAACACTGCCCAGCCAAATTCTTCACTTTACATGAGAAAACAGAAAAAAAATCGAATGGAGAAATTCCATACCACAGCAGAAGCAGCAATACTAGGCACAAGCCCAATATCATTAACAGTCACAATTGCAGTCCCCAGCCCTTTAGGAGAGAGTGTCAACTGTAAGCACTCCATGCCTGGTGGGGATGGAACAACTTCTATTACACTAGAATCATTCACTGTGGTTTCCATGAAACAGCTCCCCCCAATCATTGACAGATTTACCTGGCAGAAATAGCCACAGTGTAAGATTTAACATGCTAAAATTGGAGTCATTTCCCATCCTATCAAATAATTTCAATTGCTAAATCTGTGTCAATAGAGTCAGAATTTACACAAGAAAGCACTTAAATACCACCATAAAAAGACTTCCCCAGCTAAACCAATACACTTCAAACAGTCATCACTGACAAAAGATCAAGTTAACTTATTTAAATTAAATTGTCTGTGAAAGCTTTTCGTTCTATAAGATATGTTATGTATAAAATTGTAACCAGTTTGGCACCCCAAAATAGTATCTAATGTAATTCAAGCTTATGCTGAATGAGTCAACTCATACTTCGCGATGCATTGTATGCTATAACCTGGGCAAGTACTGTTTTTCCTCTCCATATGAGTATTTAGACAACAATATAACACTGTATGCATTAGAGTAGTAATTTGCCATATCCAAGATATAACCAAAAATTACCACATATAACCCCTATAAAGTTGAACCATAACCAAGTATACGGCTATATGGTTGTATCTGAGAAACTGTAGTGGAACAAGGGAGAAAATGTTGACAATGCCAGACAGAAAAATAGAACAAGAACAAGGGGAAAATCAATTTGTATAATGTGAATCACAAAAATAAGTTAGAGAACTAATAAGCTGCTTAAATTTTTTATTTTATTTATTTTTCGCATTCTCTTCTTTTAGGCAAGAGCTGCAAAAGAGGCAGGAAAAACAATGAAAGCATACGGCATGTGCTAGTTGTTAGCTGTGTCATGAAGACAACATATACAAGAATTTGCAAATGCCATTACAATTTACCTTTGCATTAGGATCAAAAAATAACAAGTTGAACTCTGGATTGACTGTCAATGTAGAGACGAGCTGCATTCAGAAAAACCAAGATTGTAACCAAATGAATCATAAACAAACAAAAATCGAGATATTATCCCATCAAGATATGAAACTACTAAAGAAGACATAAAGCAAAGTCCCCCATGCAAAATTACATAATCAAAAGAGCATACTTGTAAACGTATAGCATCTGTAAGAACCATCTCTGAAATTGGCAACTGGGCAATATGTTGGCTTCCTAAAGGATCAGAAAACCCAGCAACTGCCGCACGAATTATGCACTGAGAAGGAAGGATTCAACATATCAGATAACATATATACGACATTAATTTCAAATTTTAAGAAATGTTTTCAATGCTAAAGCCATGTGCAAGTGCAAATTGTGGAAACAAACAATTTTATAGTACGACATACTCTTCTATGCCCTTCGTGTGTGCAAATTGGAGCAATAACTCTTTAAGTAGCAAATAAAAAACTTCACCACAAAAGGTGATGCCACACTGCGACAATGAAGACAGTAAAAGTCCAGAAGTACCTCTCCTGACTCATTTTGCAATACCAGAAACCTCTCCCAACTTGATTTAGACCACTTGGCTTCATTTGCATGATCCCAGTATGCTAGCCCTTCACAGCTGCTCAATTCCCATTTCAAAGAAAGAGAAGATGAGTTTGCAAAAGCTTTTCCCAATGAATCAATTGCAACAGCAGCTATCCGAATAGTTTTTCCATTGGCCACAGTAATGGGGTTAATACGGTTTTTCCCTGCGCTGCGGTCAGCAAGAGCTGCAGTCCTTATAGCCTCAAAACTGTTAACTGAAACAATGCCACAGGTTCAGCAAAAATGTAAAGTCGACCTCAGTAAATTTTTAAACAAACTGTGCAAATTTGTGAAAATCAAATGACCATTACCACGTTCATCAGCGATTATTGCAATCGAAGAAGGAAGGCTACATGTAAGAGATAATTTAACTTCTGCTACTACGGGCACAGGGTGGTCAGCTCCAACCATATTCCCACGTTTGAAATCTAATTGCTGACCATTTACAGAGTAAGACAATAAATTATGATTTCCATCTTAAATATATCTAGATAGGGAGAAGAAGTACAATAATAAATAAAACAACAATATCAGATGTATAGCAAGTTAGCAACAATAATTTGAAAAAAAAAAAAAAAAAAAAAAAGATGAGGGAAGCTGTTAATAATTTGAAACTCACAAATATTCCCAGATTTTGGCACAGAACTCGGTACACACTCTGGTGTCTACCAGACACTGGATGTACAAGAACCCCATCTTTAATGTGCGTGTGCTTTTCATCCAATATTTTAACATTATCAATAAAGTCAACATCGTTGTCCCAGCGTTCAGGTCCTCCTAGAAGCATAATGTCCAAACTTGTTCCAGGGACAAGATTTAACCTCTTCAAACTTTCCAGTTGGTTACTTGCTTCAACCTCAGAAAAATCAAACCAGTACCCACCAAACTGGTTTCCATTGCTTACTTGATGCAAAATGAGCGGTGGATATGCTGCAATACGTGTTGAAGCTTTCAAAATGATAGGTTCATGAAATGAATGATCATAGTGGTGATATTCTTTTGACAGTGTAGCATACAGCATGGTTTGACCAGAACCGGAAGTATATATGTAAGCCCATGAGCAAGATGGACCATTAACTGAAACATGGAGATCAGCATTTCCTTCCCTTTCTAAAACTGGTGGCTCTTCTGTTGCATTAACAACAAGAAAAGACTCACTTCCAGCTTTCCATTTTATGAACGAGTGAAAAGCATTGCAACGATAGAAAAAGTCACCTGAAAATGCAAAACCGCAAGTCAACTTTAGAAAAGAAATGATACAACCCGCTACAACATAAAGCATGCTCCAGCTTCTTCTTTTCGTTGAAAAATATAGAATGTACAAATTGACTGGAGGATATGCCATTACCATTATCTGTTTTCATTGTCACAGCAGCATGAAGATGAGATCCTACAACGGTCTCTACTGGGAAGTTGCGCAGCATAATCATAGATGATGGAATAGAAACTTCAATAGTCACCTGCAGAAAAGGAAAATAAATTAAATTAATTCACAGCTAGAAGAAAGCAGACTTGATGGCAGGTAACGCTAGCATCTAAAGAGAGAGAGAGTAATGCTTAATACATAATTAACTATAGAAAAGCAGTTAAAAACTATTTAATTTCTTTACGCAGCTCCAAGGATCTATAGCAACTTCTGTCACTACATCTATCAATCCCCAGCCTCAACCCCAATACAATAGCAAATATATATATATATATATATATATAAGACACTAACAACAACAACAAAAAAAGAACCTTCAGCAAGCATGAAACTTGGAAGGATATTTACAAGAAACCATGCCAATAACCACTACTACTATGGTCTCAATTCAGGATCAATAGCAATAGAATCTTTGTTTATGATACTCCATTTCAATATCTGAGGTTTTGGAGCAACATACTAGATTTTTAAATGTATATAATAAGATGTCCTTAAATTCGGATGGAGCTCGTAAATGAAATTATCAATCATACCAAAAATTCCAATAAATATGTCAAGAAATGGAAACTTATGAAGCCTACAAATCAGATAAGCGAACTATTGGTTAAAAAAAAAAGTAAAAAGAAAAGGAGAATTAGATAAGCAAAGGAGATAGAATACGGAAAAAACATAGACAAGCTAGACAAATCAGAGACATAGAACTACGAAAAAAGATTATCAAAACTAGAGACTTCATCACTCTAGTACAACTCTTAATGTCCTCAAAATTCTAATGAAAAGGAAATCCAACAATAAGATCTCAATATTTTGAAAACAAAAGAGAATAAAACTGAAATAAATTCTCCGTACAGATGTCTTGATCAAGCACTACATGAACTCTCTTGGCATAAAGCCTATATGATTTTATTACTAGGTTCTGTTTTAGTAGGAATCTACCGGTAATCCCTTATGATCTGAGGTTCAAAACTCAGGCTGCGAGCCAAAGAAAAGAACCAAGAAAGAAAAAAGTCAAAAGTGCAAATAGTTACCAAATTACAGATAAAGTACCACAATATTGTTACCTCATCATAATTGAATGAATCAAAAATGGACACTACTCTAACAGTTGCTTTACCAGGCTTCTTTGCCTGAACAACCCCCAATTCAGATATTGATACAATAGCCGCATCTGAAGAAAACCATTTATAATCACTGGATGCTTTTGCACAACCTACATGAAAACAAAAGCTTTGGGTGACTATCAATAATTACAGGCTAAAGACTTTAAATGTGATATTTTAAATGAACAACTACCAACCTCCTGAAGCCTTTAGCACCACCTCCTGGTGAACACCAGGGGCCCAAGGAAGGAGAATTTTTTGAGAACTGCCCGTCATTTTATCATCCAAACTAAACTTCACTTGATTACATGTAATTATCTCTTGTACAGCCTCAATAACCTTGATAAAGAAAAAGTCTTTCCATCACTGTAGGGTAAAGTAAAAAATGCAAAAGCTTTTACAAGAAAGATTAGAATACTACCTCCTTTATTTCCTGTTGCCCACCACAATAAGTTAAAGAAGCCCTAAGCTCTCCCAGTCCTTGTGAAGTTGCTCTCAGGAGTCTAGTATTGCGCCAGCCATATTTGGCCTCAACATCATCTGACAATATGAAAGTCGTTCCATGTTCAGATGTCTTGTCATGCAGCTTAAGCTCATCATTCTGCAATGCAGGGAACAAGAGCAAAACAAAATCAACAAATAATGAGGGCAATACCAGAATACTTTTGACACTCAACTTCAAAGCTAAGAAGTGACAACAAACTGGTCTCCAGAAAATAAACAGCAAAAGATAGTTGAGTCTCCATAGGGCCTCCAGCCTAGGATGCGCCCAGCCACTAACAAATTGAAAAATTCTATAACACTAGGAAACAGGAATTGCAAATGTAGGAGAAAAAACATTAAAGAGCACATGGAGTATAAATTATGAATGGCATCCGAATTGTTTCCTACCTCAGAAAAATAACTGCAGAATTTTACATTGAAAAAGAGCGAAACATAAAACTGGATTTGACATATGCCCAAAAAAACAAAAGTCACACAAACTTTGCATGAGAGGAGAAGATTGCTTAACTTATTTCTCAATACAACCAGATTAGTAGATAAAAAGGAGGAAGCAAACGAAATGATTTGTACAGGGATTTGTCTACACTCAAGGACAAAAAGGAAGCATCCAAGCCCAATCCTATGCCGGCAATTAAATCTAACTCTTACATTCACAAATATAACAATATCAAGAAACTTGAGGAGGGTCACTGGTGTCTTGGTAATTGAATTTCCATTAATTCACACGGAAGGGCAAATCAATTACTTGACAGTAACAGTTTACTGTCAGCAGGTGAGAGAAAAGATGCAAGTAATAGAAAGGGCGGGAAGGGGATACAGGGGAAGAAATGACCCCCAGGTGTAGAAGAGTTGTTCAACCAAAACACATAATGCAATTGGCACATACAAGGACTGGTAAGGAACTAGAAGAAAGCCTAAATTGAGTTACCTCTGTGATGTAAATTTCATGTGCATCAGGTCCCTGCAAGAAAACCTTCATTTGAACAAGATATTCATGGCCAGAGACAATATACCAAGGTTCAATAGATGAAATGGCTGTCATTCCCTCCACAGGTTCACCAGTAACGGATAATGGTATTATGTGAAGGCGTAAACTATCTGGTATAACTACATGAAGTGAAGACATTTGTTTGTGGCCAGCAACTCTAATATCTTCAATAATGACAGTTGTTACTCCTAAGTTCAGTGCATGAGCAACACCCATCACAGAGTCCACCTCAGCAACAGAAGAGTTCAAAATAGACCACCTATGATGTGGAGATGGCAGAGTTACCACTGCAAATGTGAAGAGTAATAAGATGATTGAGAATAATACTAATGTTAATATGTGATGTAATTTGCTCAAACAAAACAAAACTAAGATTTTGAAGGAAGATAAAGAAAAATACAAACTGCTGGTGCTCTTTTCAGCAGACGATACTGACAGAACAAGGCTACAAATCGATTGCCAAGCAAATAAAATTCACAGGACATCTAAAAAGATTATTTATCTGCATGCAAATCCTATGACAATATATCCAAAAGAAAATTATGTCAATCTTTGCAGAGATGAATTTTAAACTATGACACAAAGATCGGTGTTAAAAGAAAATGGAAACTACAAAACCCTAGCTAATTTACAGCTGAAGATCACAGAAACAAAAAAAATTGTAGGATTACTGAAACACCTGATTAAAGTTTTGACATATCAATAATTTATATAGGGGTTTCATATTCAAAGCTTCAAACTAATTTGAGTCATCACTTTAACATAATGAAAGATGCAGTCTATGTTGCATAAAAACAGAAACAGATACCGAAACTGAAACAAACACCGGGAAACAATATTTGCAAAAAAATAGGACACTTGGAGAATACTTGTAACAAAAAAAAAATATAAGGGTACATTTATAAAATTTTAAACTAAAAGGATACATTTTTTATACATATAAATAAAAGGAGTTACATAAAAGTCGCACAAGACAGGAAAAAAATTATTCACTTTCTAAATTCTAAAAAATGAGTTTCAAATTTTTCAAAATCATGGAGATGCACACAAGTTTCCAGGAGTTTCGGTTTCTGAAACAATTAGGAAACATGGAAATGCTCAAAGTCAAAGTTCCCGTGCAACCTAGAATGCAGTTCCTTAATAGTTTACAACTTAAGCATTGACAAATAACTGTAGGTGAAGGGTTAAAAAGCAGTACTTCCTGAGTGGTTTGACCCGCTAATTGTTTCATCTGATCTCATATTAACCCTACTGTTAATTCAACATTTTCTAGATATAATATGATTAATAGTATTACATTGTAACTATACCAGGAGCAGAGTCAAACTTCCATATAAGATGGCAAAAATTATGGGAGCAAATTGATCAAGCCTGATGAGAATGATTAAAGAGATAAAACCTTGAGGGATATTGCCACGGATAACTTTCAGATTATAGTGAAGAGTAGCATCAATGAGGACAAAAACAGGAGACGGGGGCTCAAGTGACATTGCTTCTGCTACCATCAGAACAATCTTATCAGCCATGTGCTTAAATTTTGGCTCAAGCAAACGCACAGAAACATTTTCATGTCCGATCCCAACCCCTTTCACCAGAAACAAATCTGAGAACACCCCCTGCACCAATCAGCAAAAAATTGTGACATACCAACATCAGAACATGCTAACTCACTGGAACTTATGGTGTTTTATCAACTGATTTCTGTCTTACACTATCTTCAAGTTTTATTTGAATGTTTAAGTCGCCACATAATCCACCACAGTCACTCAGTGGAGAATCCTTCAGAGGAACATGAATAAGGTGATGAGGCAACCGACCAGTTTCTGGTTGCAACTCCCACATGAATTGCAGGCCTACTAACGATGAGAACACATTATCTGTAATACATGTACACAAATAAATACAAAATCCAAGATGAAAATCAATACGCAAGAGAATCTGAGAGTAAACTGTCAACTCAAAAAGTGAACACAAAAAACAGAAGAATAGGTAGTCATCTGACAAAAATTCGATCCCTTTGGAGCTAGTAGTAAGCAATGCATACACAAATTTGACACATACAATTTTGGATACAAAAAATTCGAAAATCATCGCTAAGATCTTATGTGAAGTTATGATGTAAAACTCAAAGACATTAGACAAAAACCACTTAATGTCAATGTATTACATTTGAACTCATACTTCTGTTCATAACATCAACGAAATTGCAATTTATATAAGAAAACATGACTAAGGATTTCCTCTGAATATAAGTGAAATAAGTAACAATGAGGATTGAAGAAAAACCCATACCACAAAGTTCATAATTACTTGAAAACAAGAGATATAAGATTCCATCCAATTTCACTAAATACATGTTGTCAAATGCATAAATAAGTTATAGTTTTAAACAGCCATGCGTCAACCAGATGTTAACTTAAGCACTAAACATATGTGCCATCATTTTAACAAAAAAATTAACAGTTTATGTTCAACTGCCAGCAAATCAGACACCTTCATTGTCGAAGGCACGAACTCGTAGGGTAGCAAGTCCATCCAAATCCAATTTTATAGAATTATGGAATATCTGAATTCTGGAAATATTGTCAATAAAAACTTTGCAGCGAATTACAATCCCTGAGTGTACATCAGCAGCATAAACTGCAGTCTCCTTTCGACCACTAAAAGGGGCAATTGATCTCAACCGTGCACTCGTAGAGCAGTGACTACTTAAATTATATTCAGGTATAACAGATAAAACATCATGATGATCCCATGACCTGCAAGAATTTATTTGAAAAACAAAGAAAGAAATGAAGGAGAAGAAGGTCAGTGTCAGCATAAGAACAATAAGACATTATATGAATGGCATTTTAAGCTTACTTGCCCTTAAATTGTCAAAAGAAACCTTACCTGGGTCCATAAAGGAGTGAAAACTTAATCTTACACAAATATTTACAACAGTAGCCGTAGTTTTGAAAAGGCATAATGCATATGTAGAATCCTTGGGATATATATAATATATACAACCAATATGCATAGAACTTTTGTATCAACCACACAGGGATATAAATCTGATAGCGAGCCCCTGTTCAAATCTATAGTAGCAAAATAGTGACTGGAAAATACTAATGGTCTAGTTTTCTGTTGCATCTTTTATATTTAGTCCTATGTTGTGGAGAAGGATAATGATCACGATAGCAATCAAGTAGTCCTATTCTATGGAAATGATAATGATCAAGACAATAACCACAACCAATCTGCATATAGTTATAGCATCAAAGCCAACGAGATCCAAATCCAACAATAATTACAAGTTTAGACCTAGAGTGACAAAATAGCATTTGCTTCAACTGCAAAATTTAAACAGTCTAGTTTTCCTGCTTATTTTCTTCATTTAGTACTGCGTAGCATTTAATGATAATGATCGCACAAACTTTTTTATATGGTAAATATTATGTCAATGACTTGCCTATTCTTTATATTAGATTCAACAAATTTAGAACATAAAACAGACCCTTTTTTTCAACTCATCTAACATACTGTCCATATCCATCCACATCCCCTATTATCTGCTGTTCTCTACTTCATATACATCGAGGATAGTGAAAGAAAGGACAAGAAACTTTCTAAAGGGCACATAATTTGCTCAAATCAATGAGCTGATATATTGATTATACTATCTAAGGCAAGGCCCCATCATCAGTATGGACTTATTTGTAATTCTTTAAACAGAGTAACAAGAAAGGTGTCACCCTTTTAGGTTTCGTATGCTGTGGAGATAAGTTTCATCCTTTACATCTCTTCCTCATCCTTTGTCCTACTTATATTGAATTCAAAATGTATCGTATTCGATTTGATCAATTCTCTAACGAAAATTATTTTCTTCTCACATTACCACAAAGTTACTTTAGAAGTGTACCAACTTAATCTCAATTTTAGATCATATTAAATTTTTGACCCTAGATCAATACAGTTGATATATTATTCTATCCAAAGCAGTGTCAATGATCTTGGCAACTTCAATCAATTCATGCGGTGCAATACAAAATCCTTGCAAGTTGCCATAACTACAAGCACAACTCGAGGGAGTGTGAAATAGTTTATTCACTTTCCATGCTAGACAGGCATCAAAAAATATCAATGTCGCCTAATCTTTCTTTGCACTCAAGGACAATCAATGAGATATAACCAGCTGGAATTTTGTGGATGAAAGATATAGGCTCACATGGTCGAACCACCTTAATTTTCTCTTTTCATATATCTAACCCCTTGGGCCATTTCTTATATCAAATTTCAGCAAACAAAAGGCAAAATACTTGATGATTAGTTCTATAACGTAAAATTTTACCCTATTCTTATTCACGTCAAGTGAAGTTCGAACTTTTGCCAACTTTAATTGTTGATTGTTTTGCATTTGTTTTCTACTAAACTCAAGATGCCTATATAAACATCTGGGAACTAAAAATAAAAAATGTTGAAACTGACAGCTCTCATGAACTGTCCCAATCTTCTAATATACAAATTTTAAATTTTACTTCAACAATAAACTAAATCACAACGCTTATTCTTCCGCAACTGATAAGATAAAACCACGCTAATACATATATAGAATATTGAACATACCATTTGAAGCAGCCATCACTTCCTTGAAGCCTGTATTCCACAGGATGCGTCATTTTAGGAGGCAATAATATGTTAACATCCGCAATGTGCGGCCCGGAAGCCGAATAAGACGCCGTTTTCCCCGCCATCAGCAAAAGGAAAACGATCAAAAATACACCACCCAGCATATTCAAAGACGTAAATCCAGCCTTAGATGTCGCTCAATAGAATAACACTAAATTTGCTGCATTGATATCAGCAGAGAAATTACTAAACTAAGAGGAAAGAAAAAAGGAGGGAAAAGATTAGAGCAGTGAAGTTTGAACTGATTATGGAAAACCCTAAAATCAGGGTTTAAGCAATATTCGAGAAGGCGGTCATGGAGGGAAAGAAATTGTTTCCTGCATCCGATTATAACCTGCACTTCTGCTGAGAGCCGTTAAAAAGATTCGGAATTAATTATGTTACAAATTAAATATTTTCGTAATTTTAATATTTTGGACATTCAATTAAGCAAACGAAAAATCTTAAATAAGTACAAGGTTTTTGTAATATTATTTATTTTTGTAAATATAATTTAAAATTTGTATGAACAAAATAAATCCAATTACATTACATAGCTTACATTATTCATCAAGTCTATAATGAATTTAAATGATTGAATCCAATAATTCTTCCCTTTCTATCATTTATATTGCGTGCACGTTGTTATTTCACCATAATATGGAACTATACATTATATTCAACAACAACAAAAAATTACTTATTTAAAAAGATATTGATTATTTTAAAATTTACAATAATTTAAAAATACATGTAAATATGATACAAATTTAACTATATAGTGTAATATTTTTATATTCATTCCATTTGGAATATATTTATCAATATCAATTTCCCCGATATTTTTCACCGGTGAAAATAACATAAAAAGATAATCGTTTAACTATTCGAATGATTTAAAAAATATAGTTAATAATAAATTTTTACATATAGATTTTCCAAAAAAAAAAAATTAAGATATCAATATACACTATGTAAGGATACATCGAATAACTAGAAATTATATCACAATCAGATTAAAAAAAACTAGACTATTATATAGACAGGTTGAAATAAAAAAATAGAGACTAGTATTTTTATTTTTATGATAGAGAGAGTAATCTTTTTGATATGGTTCAAATTATTAACTATAACTTTATACCATGATTGTAACTTATTAAATGATTCTTTTTATTGTACATCAAAAATTAATGTATCTTTATATCGTACGTTAAGGGAGATAATAAATCATCATTTTCCTATATATTTAAAAAAAAAAAAAAAAAATTGAAGTTTTTCCGGCTCAAAGCTAAAGCTATGAAAAGATTCAGCAATGGTGAGGTGGCATGTACTAAATCTAGTTGCTCTGTATATTCAAAAGGCAAAACAATTATTGTTAATAATTATTGTTTTCTTTAATAATAATTATCATTAATGTTTATAGAATAGAAGAAATAAAAGCAAAATATTAATTTTTGTTCGGAAAAAAGTGGTAGTTTCTACTCCATCTCTTACAGCTGGATAATTGAGGTGTCATGAGTCTAAAAGATTCATCAATTTAAAATGCCAAATAATTATCCTACGGGTTATAGTCACGTCCAGTATATAGAATGAGACTCGTATTTGAATTACACTAAATATATTCGCGTTTATAAAATAAAAAGGGAAAGTATATTAAATGGTAATTAAAACTCCGCGTGCTAAAAAGATACATTTATTTTACTGCTATTAAAATTGTTGTAAACTAAATACAACAATGTATTTATGAAGAGAATATCGATAGTTTGGGTATTAAGTGAAAGGTCTTGAAATGATGAAAAGTTTAATAGTTAGATTAAAACCTTAAAGATAAAGGCTCCTTTGATATGATTCTATGGTGGAAGGTTTAACCCTAAGGTTAAAGCGTTAAGATAATATTACGATAGAAATGGTTAACCCTTAAGATAATGCTACGATGAAAGGTTTTGAGATGATGTTACGATGAAATCTTTAACTTTAAAGTTAAAGTATCAGAATGATGGTACGATAACCATTTAGATTATGTTATGATGAGCTTTAGAATGATGTTGTGATGAATTATAGATGATGTTATAGTGAGCCTTGGGATGATGCTACGATTACGGATAATGCTACGATGGACCTTACGATAATGCTATGGTGAATCTTGGGATGATGCTATGATGAACCTCGGGATGATGTTACAGTGAGCGTTGAGATAATATTATATGTTATGTGAGGGATGATGTTCTTTCCACGAACACTTTGATACCAAAGTCAAATATCGTAATAACTGTTCTGGAACCTCAAAAAAAAAAAAAAAAAATCTTGAAATCATCTTAAATGAGAAGCTATTTATAACTTTAAGGATAGAAGTTACTTTAGATAGTTGAAAATTACCTTAAGCACGACTTGCTTTCACGTTTAAAAACATACATATAATGGGATAAGTTGACAATAATCATTAAGAAAATAATGGAGAATTAAGGGTTAAATTAAAAAAAATATAAAAATTACAATTGGGAAAAATTAAATTAATTGACAATTGGACTTTGCAAGAACAATTCTATAAGAGTTTGGCAATAAATAATTTGGGCAAATTATAAAAAAAAAACATTGTGGTTTCACTTTTTTGTAAATAAAAGACTGTATTTTTTTTTTGTTAAAAAATAAGGATTATGTTTTAAAATATTAACAAAAAATGACAACTAACATTTTTCCGTTAAAAATAATGATATAGCAGAGGGTATTTTTTGTTATTTTACATATCAATAATTTATGCATATTATTTAAGAATTTTACATCAATATTTGAATATTTTTCAAAGATTTTTCAATCTGTTATGATTTTTTTAAAATTATTATCATTTTTTAATTTAGAAAAATATTTACGCTTTTAAAAAATTTTCAAAATTTATCATTGATGTCTATTGTATTTTTATTAACTAACTTGAAAATGTTGAGTTCAAAATGAACAAGAATATCCTATATATTGTCATGATTTAATTTTAGTTGTCCTTTTTTTGTTAACATATTAAAACATAATCTTCATTTTTTTTAGAAAAAAAATCACAGTGATTTATTTAAAAAAAAAAAAATGAACTACAAAATTTTTTTTTTATAATTTACCCAATAATTTATAACTCGGTTACTTTTCAGAATTGTCATATCAAGATTCTAAAAAGAAAAAAGAATTGTAATATCAATAGTTACTTTTTATGCATACTTTTGTATATATATATCTCATGTATAATGTAACAAATTAAAAAACATAAGAAATGATAGCATGGAGCTATAAAACTGACTGCGTGGACCACACGGCGTGGCACCGCGTCTCCTTATACGTCAACTCCCCAATGGTCCATGTGGCACTCGGTGACCCAGGATAAGACCGGCTCTTTAATAGATCGAATCCTGAGAAGCGCCGGCTGAAACAACTTGTGTCTTGACAAGACTCTTAACCCAAAGGACAGGTGAGTGGATCCCCGCTGTACACGTGTAAGGACGTGATGTTGTACCTGAAGTAGGTGCCACGGGGACAAGAACAAGGTGGAGGCCACAGAGGTCAGGTACAGTGTGAATGCCACGGAGACAGGAGCAGGGTGAGTCCGCCGCATAACTGTGTCAGAGAGGGGGACCACATCCAGCCAATGGGAATAAACCATACAAAACGGCCTGACAAAGCCACGCGGATGAACCCACTATAAAAAGGAAAGATAAGAGACTCCCCAGGTATCTTTTGGCTCTTAACATACTTTCTTTATTTTTCTATCTTTCATTCTCCAAATCTTCTAACTTTGGCATCGGAGTGGACCTGGAGGTCACCCGGTCCTCATCCTTTTAGTTTTCCAGGTATTCGGCCTTCCAGCAAGACCAGACGGTCTCACGCCCCGAGAGGACCACGTGGAGTTCATTCTCCTTTTGGAGCCATCAAATTGGTGCGGTGAGCGTGGAGCCGTTGGACGAGACAATGTCATCGGGACTAACAGCTTCAGATACAATTTCCACAGTCCTCCCCTCTCAGGGAGGAGTAATACCGGCACTCTCCGAGATTATGACGCCCTCATCCGCCATGATCGTGACCCCAAGCTCATCCCACGCATTCGCCACCATCTCAGGCGATAGTAGCAACTCCGCCAGTGCAGTCTTAGATCGGATTGCTAAGAACTACAAGATGACACCGGCCGACCAGAATGATTTCCGGTGAGCCATCCTCCAGATGCAGGAACAGAGTATAGCAGGACCCTTGTTGAGCAACGACACCCCCCCTATAGTGCACACATTGCCAGAATCAGCCTCACATCCAAGTGTTGTTCGAGCCCTTTTTCCGCCCTCCGAGCATGGGACTCCTGGCATGAGACTGGAAGGGTCAGGACAGGGCATGGCTCAATCTATCGGGGGAAGTAGCGGAATGATTAGAGGACCTCATGCGGGAGGATACTTCCCTGCTTTTGGTTGGCCGCCAATGCCAGTAGGAGACCAGGCGGTAACTGTGCAAGTAAATCCTAATGTGGCTGCCTCAGGGAGCATGGGTTCCCAGGCGTTATTTCCTAACTCATGGCACGGAGTACCACACCCATATTTGCCGAATACCCCACATGCGTACCAGATGCCGGCTCCGTTGCAAACACCTAATTTCCTCGCCACATACGGTGTTGGCAACAGCTTAGCCATCCCGTATAACACGCCCGCTACAAACATTCCAAGCAACACAAGTACACCGCCTCCTCCGACACCGTCCTCCTTGGGCACGGAACCAATGGACGACCCCAGGTTCATGGCCCTGTTTAAAAAGGCGTTGGGCACTTTCGCGATACCGTACCAAGAGCCCCTGATGGAAAGTGGGGAATCTCCCTTCTCGATAAGAATCCTCAACCAACCAATCGACCACCGGTTTAAGCAACCTACCTTTGACAGTTACAAGGGTGACACGGACCCCAGGGTCCATGCCAGGAATTTCAAGAATCGGATGGACATAGCAGGTGCAACAGAAGGATTGGTATGCCGCCTATTCCCCACTACGTTAATAGGAGCGGCCGCTTATTAGTTCGAGTCCTTGGAACCGAGAACGATTGACAGCTGGGATCGACTGAGGCAGGAATTCTGCAAAAACTTTATGGGGTCAATACCGACTGGAGCGGCCAGTCGCACCCTCCACGAGGTAGTCCAAAAGCCAGGAGAATCCTTGAGATCATTCATAGACCGGTTCAACCTTGCCTGCTTGGAGGTCAGAAATCTAGACTTCAGTACGGCCAAGGAAGCGATGATCAAGAACACCACAAACGAGAGGCTTAGAGGAGGGATCATCGCGAGAAAGCCTAGGGAGCTGACCCAGATGATAGCCCTCGCCAAAAGCATGGTGGAAATTGACGAGATCGACATGCCAGCAAAGAATAAAAGGCCCGGCTTCAGTGGTGAGAGGGACAAAGGCATCCGGTTTGATGAGAGGCCCCTGAGAAGGGATCACAGAGACCGCCCCCGCTGGGACCGTCCCAATGACCGCCCACGATTCGCACCGCTGAATGCCCCACTCAGCGAGGTGCTAGTCGCCATACAAAGAGGCCCCGACGTGAAGGGCATTCGGTATCCTCACACGAAGCCCGGCCAAACAATGGGCAGTGACAAAGAGGCCTACTACAAATTTCATAGAGCAAAGGGTCACCACACGGACAATTGCTGAGTCCTGACAGCTGAAGTAGACCTACTGATCAAAGCAGGAAAGCTCAGCAGATTCGTAGAAGGCATCACACACAATGCACATAAGGATAAAGAGCAGAGGGACGGGTGCTATGATGAGCAGAGACTAGCCAAAAAATCAAAAGGGGTGGTCATGGTAATAACCGGAGGACCGGAGTTTAGGTCGCCCAGTAAGAAGGCCAGATTCTTGGGGCGTCAGCCGGCTGATCCAAGAAAGGTTGACAGTTTGAATCATTCTTTCTCCCTCCATAACGACGTATAGGCGCATCGCGTCGACGCCTTGGTCATTGAAGCCTTAGTAGAAGGGTACACGGTGAAGCGGATCCTGGTGGACACGGGCAGCTCAATCAACATTATCACCAGAGAAGCGGCCCGCCAACTGAACATCCATAAGAGCAGAATCCAGCCGGTACATTCCCCATTGGTCGGTCTGAGTGGCCATTCAGTCACTGTAGTAGGACAAGCAACTCTAGCCCTGGAAGTAGGTGACACGGTGCACTCCTGGAGATCTGAAGAGAATTTTGTGATCATCGACAGCCCGCTTGTATATAACATAATCTTGGGAAGACCCTTCCTGGTGAAGTCAGAAGCGGTCCTCTCCATTCGGTACTTGGCCCTCCAAATACCGACTGCAAAGGGGGTAGCAGTGGCTAGGGGGAGCCAGAAGCGGCCCAAAAAACCTACTTAGCTTCCTTGAGAACAGAAGAGGCCGGATGGGAGTCAGAGAAGTCCGAGAAGGAAGAAAGGGCTGAGCCAATGGATGAACTAGAAACCCTGGTGGTGGGACCAGAACGATCGATTCAGGTGGCCAAGGAACTGAAACCTGAACTAAAGCAGGCAATCTCGACAGTACTCCAAGAAGAACAGGAGACCCTCGCCTGGAGCACGAGCGATATTATTGGGGTCTTACCTGAAGTAGCAAAACACAGCCTAAACATAGACCCTGCTACAAAACCAGTGGCACAGAAGAGAAGGAAGCATGCCCCGGAGCGACAAAAAGCGATCGAGGCGGAGATAAGCAAATTACTGGAAGCAGGGCATGTCAGAAAGGTGCGGTACTCTGAATGGCTAGCCAATGTGGTACTGGTGAAGAAGCCGAATGGGGGGTGGCGTATGTGTGTGGACTTCACCGACTTAAACAAAGCCTGCCCGAAGGATAGCTACCCCTTGCCCAGCATTAACCAACTAGTGGACTCCACAACTGGACATGCCGTGTACTCATTTTTGGATGCCAAGTCAGGGTACCACCAAATTCCAATGGATCCAAAAGACGAGGAAAAGACCACTTTCATCACACATGAAGGCACCTACTGCTACAAAGTAATGCCATTCGGCTTGAAGAATGCAGGAGCAACGTACCAACGGCTGGTCAACCACATGTTCAAAGATCAGATCGGGCGAACAATCGAGGTGTACGTTGATGATATGATCATCAAGAGTAAGGATGAGGAGAACCACGCCAAGGACGTTCAGGAGGCCTTCAAAATACTACAAAGATACCGCCTCAAGCTTAACCCGGAAAAGTGTGTATTCGGAGTGCGAGGAGGAAAGTTCTTGGGTTTCATGATCTCGCAGAGAGGGGTAGAGGCGAATCTAGAGAAAGTCAAAGCAATTTTGGACATGGTGCCACCGAAAACGGTGAATGAAGTCCAGCGCCTCAATGCACTCGGGAGGTTCATTTCCTTCTCAGCCAAAAAGTGTCTGCCTTTCTACAAAGCAATCAAGAAAGGTCAGAAGTTTGATTGGGACCACGAATGCCAAGAAGCCTTCGACCGAATCAAAAACTTCTTGGGAACCCTGCCGCTGTTGAGTCGGCCAGTCCCAGGCGAAGCATTGTATTTATATCTAGCGGCGACAGACGAAGCGATGGGCTCAGTAATGATCAGAGAAGAAGAAGGCCAGCAGCACCCTGTATACTACACTAGCAAAGTACTAAGGGGAGCAGAGCTCAGGTATCCAAAGATAGAAAAGCTGGCTTTGGCAGTAGTCGCGGCTTCCGTTAGGTTAAGGCCCTACTTCCAAGCCCACACAATGATTGTGAGGACAAACTTCCCGTTGAAGAAAGTGCTCCAGAGACCGGATACTTCAGGCCATCTAGCCGAATGGGCCATCAGACTCAGTGAATTTCACATTCGGTTCGAACCCCGGCCGGCGTTGAAAGCACAAGTCCTGGTAGACTTCGTGGTGGAATCTGCAGGGTTGGAGCCAAGTCAAATACTAAAAGCAGAGGAGTGGAAAGTATACGTGGACGGGGCCTCATCTCAGAAAGGAGCAGGTATTGGGGTGCATATCGAAGGGCCCGAGAAAATAAGGATATCTTACGCCACAAAGTTGGCCTTCCCAGCTACTAACAATGCCGCGGAATATGAAGCCATAATCAAAGGGCTAGAACTCATCCGGGAAATTACCCCAGACCGAGTAAAGCTGCTGAGCGATTCGAGGTTAGTTTCAAACCAAATCAATAAAAACTTCGAAACTAAAGATCCCTGCATGTCCAGGTACCTACAAAAGGTACGACGCTTGCTCGAAGCCATCGAAGGAAAAGGCACCGCGTGGAGAGTGGAAAACATATCCAGAAAAGAGAATGTTGAAGCAGACAGACTCGCCAAAGCTGCGGCCAGCGCCAGAGATTAGCAGCTCCTGAATTGCCCGTGCGAAGTCCAAACCAAGCCTGTCATTGAAGCAGAAGAAGTCCTAACGGTGGAGAAGAAGGAAAGGGGGTGGATGGAGCCCATACTAAGATACCTTGCTGAAGGAAACCTACCTGAAGACAAAGGAGAGGCTACAAAAATCTCTAGAAAATGTCAGCGATATGCAATAATTGACGGCGAACTCTACAAGAAATCCTTCACTGACGCATGGTTGAAATGCATCACCACTAAAGAAGGGGATTATGTCCTCAGAGAACTTCATGAGGGAGTTTGCGGAGCTCACCAAGCCGGACAAACGCTAGTAAGAAAGGCGAAGTTGCAAGGTTACTTCTGGGAGACCATGGAGGCGGACGCCGCGGATTATGTCAAGAAGTGCCACCAATGC
The DNA here is from genome assembly GCA_039660915.1 of Euphorbia tirucalli. Taxonomy (NCBI): domain Eukaryota; kingdom Viridiplantae; phylum Streptophyta; class Magnoliopsida; order Malpighiales; family Euphorbiaceae; genus Euphorbia; species Euphorbia tirucalli. The sequence goes on from CM077638.1 coordinate 12,455,542, forward strand.
CAGATCCACTCAAAGAAATCCCACCTTCCTGCAGCCGAGCAAAAATCAATATTAACCGGATGGCCTTTCTCTACATGGGGCATTGATACAGTGGGACCCATGCCTGAGGCTAGCCGGCAAAGGAAATTCATTATAGTCGCAGTAGATCATTTCAGCAAATGGGTCGAGGCAATTGCAACCCAGGCAAACACAACGATCAAAAATAGCAATAATAATAATAATAAATAGTAAAATCATAGGAGAACTCGAGGCCAAGGACTTATAGGACGAGGAGACGGCTCCGGATCGGCCACAGCAGCTCTCTTCCTTTTTGGTGGTTTAGGGGGGCTGGGTCCCTCAGCCTTACCCCCAGCGTCAGACGGAATTTCGGTAGGGACGGGACGCGGCTCTTTCTGAATCTTCTTCTTTTTAGCCACTACAATGCGGTCAAGGATGTCAGCCTTATTCATGTCTGAAAACACAAGTAAAAACAGCTAAGCAAAATAAAAGAGGTACCTTTTCTCACAGTTATGGGACCAGGATGATACGTAAAGCCGAATCCCTCCCGCTCTACCAGCCTAACTTTCTCCAGATAAGCGTCCACAGCAACTTGCCAGGTCCACTTATTGGGAGCCAAAGTCCTGAACTCCTCTAAGAACGTCTTCTCACCCGGCGCTAAGCGTTGCTGGGCCTTCCCAGCTCCGTTAAAAGACCACTGCACCGGGAAAGTGTCGTGGCCCTCTTTTATCTTAATGAAGAAAAAGAAGTACTTGAAGCGCTTCAGGGAGGATATCCGCTTCTGAAAAATGTAGAAGTCCGCCTTCTTGGATAATTGATAGTGGTCTTCACCAGAGTTCAACTTAGGGGTGGCCAACTTCCGGAAGAAGGCGGCAGTCAACTCAAAGCCCAAATTCTCGCACAGCCAGTAGGTGGCGTAGATATCCCCCCAAGCGTTTGGATGAATTTGAGCCGGACAAAAGCCCCAGACCCGCAGGATTTCGCTGATGCCGGGTGGGAGAGGATACGAGAAGCCAGAACTAATCTGGTCCATGTAAATGGAGAAATAGCCTGGTGGAGGCCTGTGAACCCGCTGGTTTGAAGACGGAAGCATCACCTCGCACCTACGCAGCCAAGGATGAAACTGCTTGCACAACCGGATGTGCTCCTCGTGGGTCTCAGCGACCATGTCCTCAATATGAGGAGTCATCCGCCTGGCACCAGTCCTACTGGGACCGGGTGGAGGGACTTTAGCTGAAGAGGAATCCACCGGGATGGGCCCTACAGCAGGCAGATCAGCTGGCGCAGGAGGCTGAGCAGATGTGCCCACCTCCTCGCCTAAGGTAGGGGGTGGTGAAGGAAGGGAAGAGGTAGAATCCGAGGAAGTAGTGAGACGGTACTCGTTCCCCGAAGAAGAAGGCGGGCTAGGCAAATTTGGGGTGGTAAGTATCAAGTAATCAGCGGGGTCGGTAGGATCGAGAAGGCGGCGAACCGGCTTCGAACCGGATGTTTTAAAGTTAAAGCCCCGTTTACCCTTGTCTACCCTACTGGGGCGGTTTCTGGAATTCACCAGCTCCCCAGATCTACCACTAGTGGACGACCCCAAGTCACTAAGGGTTATAGAAGAACTCATGGCTGATGAAGATGAACAGTAACGATGAATAGGCAAAATGAGCAACCAAACAAATGCAGCCCAGAAAATAAAAGCACCCAGAAAAGCAAAGCCCCTAATACTGAAATCAAGCCAAAATCAACACGCAAACCAGCAAAGAAAAGAGAACTTACTGGAGACTAAGAGTTGAAAATCGAACGAAAGTTGTGGTTGCAAGAAATAAACCCCGAAATCGCGAGAATCCTAGAGGGAGGCTGCAGGAGAAAATTCAAAATGGAGAGACACAGCACCCCAAACGCCTTTTTAAAGGAAGAAGGAAAGGGGCAGGTGAACGGACGCCCCGCTGACATCGTGTCAGTAAGAAGACACGTGTCCTCTTAGCACAGGAGATCCCAAGAGTCACCTCGAGCCACTCAAACCAACCGCCAGAAAATAATAATGACAAACCCTTAAAAGGATTTCTCTCACCAGGGGGGGACTCCTGATAGCATGGAGCTATAAAACTGACTGCGTGGACCACACGGCGTGGCACCGCGTCTCCTTATACGTCAACTCCCCAATGGTCCATGTGGCACTCGGTGACCCAGGATAAGACCGGCTCTTTAATAGATCGAATCCTGAGAAGCGCCGGCTGAAACAACTTGTGTCTTGACAAGACTCTTAACCCAAAGGACAGGTGAGTGGATCCCCGCTGTACACGTGTAAGGGCGTGATTTTGTACCTGAAGTAGGTGCCGTGGGGACAAGAACAAGGTGGAGGCCACAGAGGTCAGGTACAGTGTGAATGCCATGGAGACAGGAGCAGGGTGAGTCCGCCGCACAACTGTGTCAGAGAGGGGGACCACATCCAGCCAATAGGAATAAACCGTACAAAACGGCCTGACAAAGCCACGCGGATGAACCCACTATAAAAAGGGAAGATAAGAGACTCCCCAGGTATCTTTTGGCTCTCAACATACTTTCTTTATTTTCTATCTTTCATTCTCCAAATCTTCTAACTTTGGCATCGGAGTGGACCCGGAGGTCACCTGGTCCTCATCCTTTCAGTTTTCCAGGTATTCGGCCTTCCAGCAAGACCAGGCGGTCTCACGCCCCGAGAGGACCGCGTGGAGTTCATTCTCCTTTTGGAGCCATCAAGAAATTAAGAAAAATCCACGTATTACTGAATGATAACAATAAAAATAACTACAATGAATGTTTTTTTTTTTTTTTTTATTATAGGAAGAAAAGGAACTTTCATTAGCAACCCCAAGATCAAAGTATCAAGGATAAAAGGGGAGAATTGTTCACCCAAGAACCCCATGTAGAATCCAAGGCTCTAGCCAATAACTACAAATGTTCAATAAAGAAAAAAGTTAAATTTTTTTTAAATAAAAAAATTTAAATGTTTTATAATAATAGTAAGTAATTTATTTAAACTATTGAATTAAGACTTTTAATGACTTTTATATATTTTTAAAATCCGGAGGTATTCAATTAAGACTTTTTAGAAGTCTTTAAAAGTCATCAGATATTCAATTATGACTTTTTAAAAGTTTTTAAAAGTCATCCTGTATTCAATTATGATTTTTTAAGAGTCTTTAAAAGTCATCATGTATTCAAAAAGTCATTGGCAATTGATGAGAATGACTTTTGTAGATCTTTTTTACAAAATATAACACAAAATCCTTAGAAAAAAGTCTTGCATCTATACGCAAGACTTTTTATTTATCATTTATTGTGAAATCTATAATCACCTGCCCTTTTTATTTCCAGATTGACCTTCATAATCACCCGCCCTTTTTCATCGCCCTCTCCGACCTCCATAATCACTCGCCCTTTTTCGTTCTGCAACAATCGCGAGCTGTCACCCTCTCTATCGCCAAGTTCAAGATATACGCTTTCTTTTCCGTTGGTTTTTTCTCGCCGGTCTTAGGTTTTTCAGTGTAAAACCGGAATTGATTTTCCACTGAGATCTCCATCTACTTCTTCAATTGTGAAACTTATCAATTATCGATAAAAAGAGCTATCCCCCCTTCTCTCTGCCCCAGTGGATAACTACCTTTTATACTCGTCAGCTGCAAGCAGAGCTTAGCTTCATTGCTTCTTATTTCTCTATTTTGGGATTGGGCAAACCATGATACTTAATTTTCTGATATTTCAACTTACTTAACTGTGTTAATTGATGGGTCTGTTTGGTCATAAGTTAGATTGTTCTACACCAATGTCAATTAATGAAGAAGAAAATTTTGAACCATTTGTTTGAACACAAGAGCAACAAAGAAATGATGCTAATGAATGGAGAGCTAGTATTGCTACTGACATGTGGCATAATGTTGAACATATTAATGATGATGAATATTAGAAATTTTATAACCAAATTACAATTTTTTAAATTAACATTACTACTCAATTTTCATGTTACTATTTCATATTTTATGTTTGGTGATTGTTGTGATCATTTATGTGGTGTATTATCATTGCTTACATGGAGATTATTAGTATTTTCTAATAAGTCTACAAAAGTTTTTAAAAGTCTATAAAAGTTTTTAAAAGTATATAAAAGTCTATGAAATAAACTTTTTAAAAGTCATCAATATTTTTAAAAATTTTCTGCAAGATATTAAAAGTCACTGAAAGTCATTAAAATCTATAAAAGTCATTCACTAAAAAAAGTCTATAAAAGTCTTAATCGAATACCACCCCCTTAATGTTATCTTATGTAATCAATAAACAATTTGTTCTTCCGTAAAAAAAGCAAAATAATCAATGAGTTTAATTTTAGATTTTTATCTAGCGTCTATTTCAAATTCTCTTCACTTAACTTTTTTCTTTTTTTTATTGCTCCAATGGACAAACACAAACAAAACTAGCCAGAATAATAATTTAACAATTAATTACATTTAAAAAATTTTATAGTTTTGTTTAATTGCTCAATTCTCAAAAATTGTAATTTAAGCCATCTTATTTAATCCTATTCTACGTATGCTCATCATTAATTTCTTAGTTATTATTAGAAAAATGTACCGATAAAATGACGGACAGTCACTAAAAGTTTATATTTATGCATTAGTAGTCGTTAAATGCAACCTTAAGTTAATAAAATCACTAAAATTTAGTTCAAAGCTAGCTAATCCAAATTCTTACTTGACGGCATACCACATTCTTCCATCTCATGGCATTAAAAAGTATAAAATAAATAAAAATTATAAAAACTACTAAAAGCTAAAAATATAAAAATTTCCAATTAGAGATTATAAAATAAATAAAAAATAATATTTTAATTCTTAAAATTTTAATTTTCTATTCTTTTTAAATTTTTTATTATTAAGTAATGATGAATTGACCAATTGTCCTTTAAGTTGACCGATCATGTAAGCGAGTTTTGTAGTTATTCTTTTTTCTAAGTTTACCCATAGTGAAACTAAGTATTAATACATCCAGTGAAGTTCTGGTGGTAAATGCATATTCACCCTTAAAAAAATATTAATTATAAGAAAAAAAAACATAACTTTAACCATTTTATTAACACAGATAAATTGACTTCCGTAAAGTCCACTGGCACCCAAATGTAAACTTCAAGTGATCATTTACATTTAATTACAAACCTATGCAAAAGATTAATACAAATTCCTTTTTCAAAAAATTAACTTGTGGTGCACAAAACAGATGCCAATATTAGAAATTATAAAATATATATCACACCCACATCATTTGTTTATCAAACTAATAAAATCATAACTTATAATATATTCTAGAGTATTAGGTTTATAAATTAGCTATTTAGATTTATACTTTAGTTTAGAGTTTAAAATTTTATTTAAATAATCAACTATTAAATAAATAATTTATTTATTACACATTGTCATTCCTCAATTGGTTGAGTTATGACTCATCATAATATTATTAACTTGACACACGGATGATGAGGTGTAGCAAAAACCTATTCTATAACTTCTCGGGCAATACCTAATCCACATGTCAAGTGTCAAGAGAGGAAAAAGCATGACTTAATTCTGAAACACGCAGCACCACTGCCCACAATCAACTCGATACAAATGTTGCATTGGCACACAACGGTCCTTGAATGCATCAAATTCTTTAAAATATTGGTTTTTAACTTCAGCAAGAAAAAAGGCCAGACTAATACTGAGAACCATTACATCTAGCTCTAGCAATGGAGAGAAAGGAAAAGGAGAAGAAACAAGATTCAAACTCCAAGCAGCTCAAAGCAGTGGAAGAAACTATGCGTGCAGTCGATGAAGCATCTGTTACCACTAGCAAAATGGAGACAGATAAAAATGAAATGAAAGGAAAATGTGAAGTCAAAGGCCTCCCTCACCAGCAAGTTCCTCAACCTGAAGATTTCAACACTCAACCCCTTGAGCAAATCTGACAGCTTCAAATCATACACCCCAATGCCTCTGTCTTTCTCTCTTTAATCTCTTCTTCACTCTGCTTTCCTGTTTATCCATACGAAATTGTAAAACTTCGTTGCTATCTATAATTAAGTTCATCATAATTGCTTTGCTTCCCATCAGTTGCTAACTGAAGGATTTTCCACTAACTAAAAGTATCTTGCATTATGTAATTCTGGATTATGACTAGTCAATAAGCCAACTCTAGCATCAATCCAAGATATCTGCTTGTAGCTTGATTAGATGTGAATATAAGCCTTCTTTTTGTACGAGGTCGACGTGGTTACCCATCTGCATACATAAACAAATTTTACAAAATAAACTATGCAAATGAATTTGTGTTCATCTATGCTTCTTTGAGAGGTTGGAAACGTGCAAGATTCCAATTTCCAAATTCCATAGCTATGTTCAACAACCAGAATGAATTACCTCCACAATTCTACCGCTATCCATTACAATGATCCGATCAGCAGCTTTTATGGTAGAGAGCCTGCAAAATTTGGCCCCAATTAAAAAAATTCCCACAAATGTTACTGCAGATTGAAATTTGGGGAGAGCAGAGACCTGTGTGCAATGACAATTACAGTTCTCTTTGTGTCTCCATTTTTGAATGCATGAAGGAGCTCCTACATATACGTAGCAGCAGACCATAAATCAATGAGACTGCACAGTTCCTCCACTTTATGTATTGTTAATTTAAAATCCTCCGGCAATGTGAAAGTTACTATCTTATACCTTGACAAAGTCTTCACTTTCTGGATCCAGAGCACTGGTAGCTTCATCTAGTATGAGAATAACAGGGTTTCGGAGAATAGCTCTGGCAATAGCAATTCGTTGCTTCTGTCCACCGCTTAGCAAATTGTCATCAACAAGTGTTTCATAACCATGAGGAAGAGAAGAAATGAATTGATGAGCATTAGCTAGCTTTGCAGCAGATTCAATCTCTTTCTGCTCTATTGCACGAAGGAATCCATAGCTGATGTTTGACTTGATATCAGTTCGGAAAAGCTCTGGTTCCTGCCTAGAATAAAAAATTTAATATGAATCTCGTTGCTAATTCAAAGTGTAACCTATTCAAAGTAAGTTGTCCAACCTGTCCAACATATCCTATATTTTCTTTAAGCCATCCCATATCCAATTCCTTGAGAGGAAAGCCATCAATATAGATCTGAAATTCGGAAACAAATTCATTTAGCGAAATCAGAAGAAATTTCAGACGTATATCAAAATTTCACTCAAATTGAAGGGTATGATGGTAGCTAGCATTACTGTTTACCTGACCATTGATTGGCTCATAAAGACGAAGCAAGAGATTAACTAGTGTGGATTTTCCACTTCCACTGAGTCCAACCTTGCCAAGATACAGATGAGCAGTCAATATCTATACCTAGGCTAGAATCATACCGTCCCATAAACACATAAAATCAGGAGAGTCTATTTTACCAGTGCAATAACTTCGTTTGCTTGTACAGAAATGTGAATGTGTTCTAGAATGGGCACCTGTCCAAATACAAGAGTAAGTTTTGTTTGAATTAGCCTGAAAGATATAGGAAATGATGTAACATCACATTTCAGTAACATAGTAAACGATGAATGAAGTCAAATATTACTGTGTGAGCGAAGTTTTCAAAATCATGACAACTGAAGCAAGGACAGGGATAAAAAAACTCTAAACAAATTTCTACTAATTACCTTAGGTCAACAGGAGGAGTTTCAACAATTAAGTCATACAATAGAAAACTCAAAACAAATTTCTAATATTAAACAATGGTAAACAAATTTATGTATTAAGAGGATAAAATTATTTCTATTTCTTGTAGTTCCTCTCTGATTTTTCAAGCTGACAGCTACGTGCTTTCATTGGCCTATCACTTGTCCCGTAGTTAACAAACACGTGAGTAAACATAAGATCAAAGAAAATCAGCCTTTTTTTTTTTTTTTTGAGATGGTAAATCAAGTAATAAGAGAAAGCTCCAATTATGACATATATAAATTACCTACCATAAAGCCACAAAGGGCTCATGCTATATTAAATTACGCAAATTGGTTGCGATAAAGTAAGCAAGTTGCAATTCTAGAAACATGGCACTTACTGTTGGCCTTGAAGGATAGTGAAAAGACACATCTACAAAACTAACTTCTCCCTTTAGTCTTTGCAGTTTTGTTCCTGTGAAATAAGATCCAGGAGGATTGTTGCTTTTATTAGTTTTTTTATTGCAACTAGAGCAAGCATTCTATGAGTTTAAAGACGAACAGCAGAAGGTAGTTTGCAAGAAATCTTTCAGGTGTGTAACCACTGAACTTCTGATTTTGAAGACAGATTTAAAAGAGCAAAACACCTCAAAACCAAGTCTCCACAGTAAACTAGGAGTAGAGAAATTAAACATTCATGAATCTAAGAAAAGAGTTGAGTATCATCTTCACATCATAACGCTAAAATATCCAGGCTTTTAAGCAATTCAAAATACCAGATATGGTTAAGGTAATTAGTACTAGTTAGAAAGAATTGGCCAATTCTCCTTGACCTGCAGGTTGATATGCACAGCCTACTTACCTTTGGACAAGAATTGGTCACTGGGTGCAAGTTGCATTAACTGAAAAACATTCTCACTTGCTCCAATGGCCTGAAGCAATGATGACATGTTGTCTACCACCCTCCAGGTAGCATAAATTAACCACTCACAGTATAAAATATACTTTGTAAGTTGCTCAGTTGAAATATTTCCAGCCATAATCGACATTCCACCGAACATCAATGCAACTACCTGTATAGTTTAATTTAGGAAGGTATTAGTTGCAACATTGACCCTCACATGCAACCAATGGAACAAACATATAAAAAAGTGTAGTCTTTGTGATTGGAACTTCTTTGTGATGATTAATAATCAATATGCAACTGTAGTCGTCAGTATTACAAGATAATTCATTTAAGCTGTCAACAAACATATGCCTTAGTAATTTGTGATCAGTATCATGGAGCAGAGATAGATTTAAATAAAGCTCTGCCTAATGTGTTTTTATGCAATTCATAGAATTTGTGGATTGTGAGAGTTTTTGCATGTGCAGTCGGGAGAGAATAAAAGTTAAAGCACAAGCAACATACATTACCTATGAATATCATTTTCACATTATTACTTAAAGAACAAGGATCGACCCAAGGATGCTTGAGGAGAAACACAGGTAAAACTGCCTACATTGTCTCATCCTTTCCTTCCTTCCCCTCACATTGACCAGAAAAAGGTTCCTCAGAGATTGGGCGATCAAGGGTAAAGATTTAGATTGGCCAAAGGTTAACCTCATCGTATACTGCCTCTTCTTTATTTTTTCTTTCTCCATTGTGATATAGGCAAAAAGCAGTAAAAATTGCTTTCTTAAGATTTTTTAACATGGAACTGTTTCCAGCAATATACACACTATTTTGTAACAAGTTGAACTGATATGCAAACCTGAGTTGAACGGTAAAGAGTGTGGAAACTCATATTCCAGAATCCATAAGCCGCACTCTCTCGAAAACTTATAGAAGCTAAATTCTCCAAGCAATGCTTGTACCTACCACCATATAAGGCAGATAGTTGAGTTTTGTTATAAGGAAGAATGGTACAAAAAAACAAGTCTGCTTGGATCTCAACAATTGTAATACATGTACATCAGAACTAACAAGAACCATACTGATCCTACTATGGATTTACTAGTTTTATTACTGGTGATAATTATTGCCTTCCAAGTTCTTTTCTCTCTGTTCCATAAACCCTGATAGTTCTTATCAAGGAAATTGTCTCTTCTGCAGCCTATATAGAAGGGAAACAGATTAATAAGATTATAAAATGACAAAAAATCTGACCGCAATTTAAATAAGCTTATGGTTTCTACCTCATTGGCATAAGCAGTGAAATCTTGAGTCAACTTGGCAGCCGTCTTCTGATACCTATTGGCAAAACAGGCTTTCATGAAATTTAGGCTCTAATAGTGAAGCTGCAAATAGTCAACTTTATTAATACAAACTACAAAGACAAAAACCACAGAATAATGGAGACAAGAAAACCCAAGCTACTTGTGATGTCAGTCTTAATATAACAACAACATCGTCAAGGATTTTTTCCTCTATTAAGACTTGAAAAGAACCAGAAAAGGACTTAGATGAACAAAGTGTATTTTCAAAATTTTAAGAAAGAGAATTAAATGACAACTCTTAATGAAGATGAACTGAATTAAATGAGAGGAAACAAAAGCAACAACTGTTATCTGCATATTCTAAATTGAGCAGTCATTTCATCCATACAAGATTAAGCAAATGCTCAGATTCATTCATAGCAAGGATAAATTCCTGCTAAGAAATAAATAGCACAGAAAAGAATATCTAAATAGGAAAGGCTTAAAATACCTGATACTAGAATACCTGGATTATATATTTAGGACAATCTGCATTCTTTACTGAATTTTAAGAGGGAGTGCTGAACCTATTAGTCTATTACCCCTATTACTACTGGGGAGAAGGTGTATGAACTTACCGGCCATAAACCAGAAAGATTGCTGCCAGAATGGAGCATATGAGAAGTGATGACAATGCAAGAGGCCAAGATAAACACAACAAATTGATCAAAGCACCTGACCCCTGAGCATTTGAATAATAAAAAACTGAAAGTTAGAATGAAATCAACTATCAAAATGATGAGATAAATAAATACTGCAACCTGGATGGTATTGCGAACTATCAAATGAACATTCTTTCCAATAACATCTGAAATTTGTTGACAATCTGATCCCAACCTGCTTGTCAAGGCCCCAATTTCTTCTGTATCAAAGAATTTTATGTCCTGAAGCAAAGGAATAATCACAAGTGAAAGAAATAAAAATATCCTGATTCAGACTTGTGGCTACTCAAGTATAGAGAGACCTAATGGAACACAGACCTGATGGATGAGAGCCGAATATAAAGTTTCCCTGATACGCTTAACCTGCAAGTTGTACAAGTGAAAATCAACATCTTCTAACCTTAAACATAACAAGAGAAGTAGAGAACAATGTCGAAAACAACAGACATCAAACTGCAGCTCCAAAGGGTAAAAACACCAAAAGGGGTTCTCACCAGGATCACATTTGCGATGGCAAAAAACCCACTTCGTAGACCGCTGCTTATTCCTGAAGTCAAGCACAATATAGCCAAAAGGTATGCATTACTAGAGAACGACATGGCCTCGCCATTCTGTGCAGAAAATATAGATGCTGCCAATATTCTAGGCATTGTTATCTCCGAAATCGCAGCTGCAATTAAGGAAGCAAATGCCACATAAACAATCCATTGATCATCTTCCAGCAAATTCCACGTTCGAAGAAGAGCTTCCTTCACTGTGATTGAATTTCCTCCGTCACTTACATTATTCTTAGAATCACACAAATTCCACCACCGTCCTCCGGGCAAAATCGAGCTAATATAACTAAAGAAGTTTTGAAATTTGACAAAGAATTCTAAATTCTTGTCAGTTCTATCATCATGAGGTTCGTAAAGTTGGGCAAATTTAAATCCGCGGTATCTGATTCTTTGAGAAATTGCAGGGAATTGGAATCTGAATTGGCCATCAATTTTGGTGCTAAAGCACGGCGTTTCTGAATTCTGAAATGACAAACATCTTTTCCAGCAAATACCACTTGAAGTTAAGGAGTAAAGATTCAAAGGAGAAATGGCCATTGAAAGAGAATGAGGGAACTCCATTTTTAGCAGCAGTGTTAAAAAAACTTGGGGAGTTTGAGCCTTTGAGGCAAATAATACGACGCCGTTTTAACGTTTTAGAGTAAAAAATACGTCAAGGTATTTATATCAGAGTCGCTGCCTTTTCTTGTTAGATCCCTCAGCTATGCCTGCAGCAGCCGAAATCTAATAGGTAAATGGCGCCATAACCTTGTGCAGGCGATCGACTTTGGAGATATATAGTGAATTATCAATAATGGCTGAGACAAAGGTGGAGACTGAGACCCCCAAGATGAAACCAAGACCAATCGTGAGGCTTGGGATCTTCCTCATTTCTCACAGTCTAATTGTTAGGTATTTCTTATTGCAATTATAAATTTTGAATCTCTTCCTGATACTTCGTGTTGTGATTAATGCTTGCTTTCTGTCCGGTGAGGGATTTTCAGTGTTGTTTGTTGTACGGCTGGGGTTTTAGCTCTCTTCTTACTACCAGTGCTGGCCAAGAATACTTATATCTCTGAAAATGCCCTAATGCCTGGTTAGCCACTTCACTTTGTCTACTTTAGTTACTTCTTTCAAATGCTAAAGCTACGATTGGCATTTATATTTGTTAATCATTTTTACAGGTTCTGCAAGTTCTATGCTGTCTAATCATGACATTTCGGAAGCAAATAGATTGGTCAAGGACTTGAGTAGCTTGAATCCAGGAGCCGAGGACTCTGGCATGTATGTGTACATTGTATACTTTTTTTCTCTCTCTTTCTACAATACTTTGGGATCAGCTACTCATAATACAAGAGATATAGAAGAGGGTGTCAGTTATAGAACTAAAGGCTCTGAGATGGTTGAAACGGAGAGGTCCATCAGAGGTTTATGTTATAAAAGTATGCGTAAAAAAACTGAAATGAGAATTTTATAAACTAGTTATTTGATTTGTAATTCTTTATGAAAGTGAGTGTTCGGCAGTGAATAGATAATATATTGATGAAATAAGCTAGCAAAGATGAGGATGTGAGAGGGATGAGCAGGCACACATAAATAAAATTTTATTTGTTTCTGTTGTTTATGTGGAATGATCATCTTGCTTTGGATGTGGAGGAAATGGAGGAAAAAAACTGTGATCTGATGCAATTTATTTTTATATTGTTACTAATACAGAGAAAGTCGAAGGCTCCTAGCCAAATATATGTCAGACTTGGGTGCTGAAGTTAGTTATCACAAGTTTCTCCCACAGCCGAGTCAGTTTCATCCTCTACATTTTTTCTCTATTCCTGATTATGGGACAATAGGAGAGAACATTAGTTGTTCATCATATGGTGTCAATATCATTGGAATAATAAGAGCACCTCGTGGTGATGGTAAGGAAGCCATTGTGTTGGTGACACCTTACAACTTTGGCAAAAGTGATGTCAGTGAAACTCTATCTCTGAGTACTGCATATTCAGTATTTTCCTTGCTCACTAGAGTTACATGGCTGGCCAAGGATATCATTTGGCTAGTTGCTGATTCACGGTATGGTGAATATGCCTCAGTTGCTTCTTGGCTTAGAGATTATCATTCGCCATCATTTTGTGGTCTGGCTTCCTTAAACGATGATATTTGTGAAAATCTTTATGTATTGAAAGAGAATTCTGTTCTGCAGAGAAAGTTATCTTACGATTTTAGGCGTGCTGGGACCATGGCTGCTGCCTTGGTTGTAAAGGTTACAGATAGAAATGAACTGTGGGATGACACTCTTCATATCTATGCTGAGGCATCAAATGGTCAGATGCCAAACCTAGATCTCATCAATATTGTGAATTATTTAGCTGTGCATAGGCAAGGTTTTCATGTGAAGGTGAAGAAATTTTGGCCTTTAGTTGACCTAAAATGGCTTGAGACTTTGGGAAACACATTTGAGTTACTTGGAAAAGTGGCCAGCAGCTTAAACCCCGACTGGAAATTTGGTATTCCAGCTGCAGATTACATTGAGGGCACTGCTACACTTGCAAGTTCATTGTATTACCAGGTAGTCTACTTATTTTGGTGATTGTGCAATATTCTCATCCCTTTTTTTCTTTCTTTATTTGGAGTGGGCTACCTTAGGTTATCTCAGTTGCGATATAATCTTTTTTCCTACCTGTCAGGCACTGGGTATTCCCACAGGTTCTCATGGAGCTTTCCGTGATTTCCAAGTTGATGCAATTACTTTGGAGATATCACCCAAAGTTTCTTCTAATAACAAAGCCAGACGCAATGAATTTATTCTGCAAGGTGGCAGGTTAGTGCTTGTTTTACATTCTCCACAAAGATGTGTCATGGAAAGGCACTTCAAATAACGATCTTTATTGTTCAAGTTTTCCCAACAAAGTTTAGATAAACAAATTTATGTTCCCAATTAAAATACATACTCCATTGAGCGCCATATAGGCATGATTCCCCTTATGGGTTCTTTCGTGAAGGTTGGTTTTTGTCGGATGACAGTTAACAAACATTAATGCCTAATTATGAAAAAGCTTTTGATGTTTCTTAGAATACACTCTGCTTCTATAGTTACTCTTATGTGGGACTGCTCTTTGTTGATCTTTTAAGCTTTACAATTGTTGTTAGACTAATTGGATAAGAGGAACACATGTAGCCAGCTAGAACTACTTTGGTGGTTGTTATTTGCTGTAATTTAGGACTCACTCTTGGTGAGGCATTGAAGAATACCTAAAGCAATATATTTTGGTTCATTTGGCTTAAGATTTTCATGTGGTGCAGGTTGATTGAAGGGGTGATAAGATCAGTAAATAACCTCCTTGAAAAGTTTCACCAGTCATTCTTTCTATACCTCTTAACATCTCCAAATAAATTTGTATCAGTTGGAGTCTACATGATTGCTTTTGCACTTCTTGTAGCTCCACTGCCCCTCGTTGCTGCTTCACTTTATGCTGATGCTAATTTATTGGATCTTGGCATCAAAACTGACCAGTCTACTCCTTCAGAATCCACTGAGTCAGATGAGATGGACATCTCTTTCAAGACATGGAAATGGCTTAAAGCAGCTAAAGAAGTGTTTCTTGTTCATGCGTGGGGTTTGGTGGTTTGGTTACTGCCATATTTTATCTGTCAAATACCCGACTTGAGCCCAACAACTAGCTTAATTACCTGGGCATTGCTGTCTATGCTTAGCCTCCTCATGTTGTACCTGATATTGGGTTATCAGTTTTCTCCTGCCTCTCAATGTCAAAAAGCCGATTGGGCTATGTTAAAATCAGTGACTATCTCAGCCGTTTTCATTGGTTTGCTGCTCATGTCAGTTGTTAATTTTGCTACGGCAGAAATCGGGGCAATGTTAATGGTCCCTACATGTTTGTTGGCCCAACCTCTGAAGCTTGACATTAGAGCTGCAAGTTTAAAGAGTTCCTTGAGGGTTTTTTGCAATCTGGTTTTGGTTTTTATTGCATTTCCACCAGTTGCATTTTTCACATCGAAAGTTATATTTGAAGGTGCTGATAGCATTAACTTTGGCGACTTCTGGAATTGGGTGGAATCACTTTGGGCATGGAACAGCGCCACTTACATCTATATAGGTATGGTCCACCTGCCATGTTGGGTGTTATGCTTACACATTTTACTTCATTCTTGTTGATACATTTCTCAGTTTTGTCCCATGTATTACTTATGTTCTAAACATGCAAATCAGTAGATCAGATAAACTTTTCTATCTTCTTAAGCCTTTTCCAAATTTCTTTATTACAAATTGATTTGCTTGGAGAGTACGTGTATGTCTTTCTTCTGTAGTGTAGTTCAATCATTCATGTAATTCAGGGTAACAAAATTTATGATCATTAGCTCAAAATTTTCAGTTGAACTTGTTGAAGAGCTGACCCTCAGGTCTGAGACCTGATATTACTTTGGCAGCAGAACTTTGCATACGTCTTTCCCTTTTTTCTCTCTTGTATAGACGAAAGAGTATGCGACTGCATGCGCATGCATATGTTCGTAACATACATACACTTCAACTTGTTGGAATAGATGTCATGAAATGAGAAAAAGATACTCTTTCCTATTCAATGTGGGGCATATGATAATTATGAACATCTTTTTCCATATATGTTACAGGTAATCTTCAATAGCTTTCTTTGGGGTAAAGGGATTCCATGCTTTTTTACTTGAAATTACTGTTAAATTAAAAGAATCTTTTGCTTGCTTGCCTCAGTAATTAGAAGTTAATTGAAGTGAAAGATAGAAGTTGATGAGGACTACATGCCTTCGTGAATAACCATGAATAGAAATTTAAGCAGTATACTCGTCACCCACTGATAAGGCAAGGCACTAGTGGCACAAACTACAAAGAATAAGATCATTTAATTAAGTAGAGTTTGATATTTATTCCGTCGAAATTCATTCTTTTCTATTCATACCTAACATGCCATCTGTAAATTTGTGTGGTTATAATTGATAAAGGAGATTTCTTTCTTAAAAAAATTAGCGTTTGCGCATTTTTTAGTTGAGACTGGAGAAATATGATTTTATTTTTGTCATGTCAAAATGAGTAATGTAGTTTCGTATAGCTAAAACAGCTGCTGTACATTTATTGTGAATATTATTCAATGTTTTTTCATTTTCAGCAAAAAAAAGTGAAATCACGTCATATGTCCTGTTTTATAAAAGAGCGAAGTTCACAAGATTCTTTTTTAAATTAGTTATATAAATAAATGGAAAAGAAAATCGTGTAAAATTCTAATTTCTTTATGAATTTTTATTGGTATGGACGTATGGCGCATTTGGTGGTTAAATGAGGCTGAGAAATGTTTTTGGTTGCATTGCAAAGAACAAACAGAAATTATGAAAGGGGCATTTTCTATGGACCAAAAAAAAAAAAAAAAAGATAAATTAATAATTAAAAAGAAAAATGAAAAAGGAATGTACGGCTGTAGAGTGTTAAGAAGTCACAAGCAAACACCATAATAAAGAGCAGCTAGCTACTGAACAAGGAGATTTCACATTCTATTTTAATGACTCTGGTTGTACACTCCAGCTAATGAGTTCAAAATAAATTCTATATTATTTTTATATAAAAATCTATATGCATATAGATTTATAATTCAACTTCAGTTTCATATATATTGAATTTTACATCAGATTAGTTTAGTTGGTAATTTTGCAAGTGAAACCTCACCCCACAAAAATGATTGGGCAACATTCTTAAATTTTTTTAATTTCGACATAAAATCTTATCTTTGAAATTATATCTAGATATGAATATCAACGAACTTGTACACCAATCACAATAATTTCGTTTATTATTAAAAAAAAAAAAATGAGATTGCTGAAAATAGTTAACAATCTCACCCTTATTATTGGCACAACAACTTGAATGAGGATGAGATGTCTATGTGTTTTCAAGGTTTAAATCACATGAATAATACTATCATGAGTTGCTCTTTTTTTTTTGTGTGGATTAACTATAGCATTTAATACTTGATATATAAATACTTTCATGTATTTATTAACTCTTAAATTCTTTTATTAATCATTAATTCATATTCAATTTAAAGAATTGCATGTAGAAATCAAGTAAATCAATTTGTTAGATTTTACAAATCTAATCTGTCGAATGTATTTCTCCTACTAGTTGTAATTTTCAGAATTTTTAATTTAATTTCATCCTTTTTTTTTATTATAGTTCAATTATTTTTATGTTTTTTTAATTATAGTCCGGGTTGGTTTGTTCTGATTTTTCAAGCCTAATAAATTATTGAGGTTTCTTTTATTTTCAATAATAGTTTGCTTTTAAAATATTATTAGTGAGGACATTTTAATTTTTAGTTTGCAAAACTATACATCTCCACCATCAATCCTCTTGACATTTTCATCTTCATAAATAAGGCCAAACAAATTTATGGAACTTCATTTCTGCATATTTGTTTTCATCATAATTCATACATTTATAAAATTCTTTAATAATAATAATTACCAATGTTTGGTAGCTCAGATGATAGATGGTGTACTGAGTTAGGGACATGACAGATGTTCGAGTATTAGTACAAACATTGGGAGATGTCTTGATATTATAATCTACCGAACTATTGTTCAGAAACCGGATTAGTTGGTATTTAATGTGGTGTTTGGAGACCGGTAATATTAAAAAAATTATTATTATTATTATTAGTATATGTTTAAACTATTATTGAATTACTTGATAAATTTGCCAAGTGTTATAGATATCTTGTGCCCGAATATTTTGCCATGTATGAACTGATCACCTAAGTTTCTTCACAACATTATAATTTTTTTTTTCTTGATTTTTTCTACAGCATATAATTTATTTTATTAATATTTTGTTTACATGGTCTTGTGATAGATATTAGCCACCTTTATTTTTGTTTCTTATGGAATTCGCTAGCATTTGGGAGCTCTTTCTAACGTTGTTACTCTTTTTTAAGTAAATAAATACAACTAATCTGTAGTAATTATAATGATAAATTTCAACTATATTATATAAGCAGTAACACTTATTCAATTTTTGTTTTTAATGAAAATAAAATTCAGTTTCTACTTTTTAATGTTTAGTCTTAAATAGTAATACAGCTTTATAATTATCATAAAAATATAAACGTCTGAATTAAATTATATAACCTAAACACAGAATATTTTGTAATTGATTTAATCAAATTTGAAGTTGTAACATAATTGGTCACATCAATTCATCAACTAACAACAACTAAAATATGACAACATATTATCTTATATCAGTTATAACTTAATTGAAATCATTAAATTTTTGTCATTATGAGTAGTAAATGTTAGGGAAAAATTTCCTATCTAAACCATCATAGGAACAACACATTAACTTAATTAGGTAACTAAACCTAACTTAATCATGCAATCAAGAAAAAGATTAACAAATCCATGATTAAACATTAATTACCTGTTTATGCCTTATAATAAATTTCCAATTTAGCGCATTGCTTAAAATTCCTTCTTTAACTTGCTATAAAGTATAATTAAATATTTCATTTGCTTCCAATACAAAGGAAACATTTCCTTCCCTCCACTTCCCTCTCTTTGAGAAAGTGAATCTCACTCCAACCAAACAGTACCTTAAGGTTTTCATCTCTCACCTAATCACAAATTGAATTCTTTTTCTCTCTGGACACAACCAGAATTTTGGAAAACAGTTGTCTCAAGCAGACGAGCAAAACCAGCCAAATACCTCAAAACCCACAAATCAAAATCTCATCTTCTTCTTCTTCTTCCTCCTCCTCTCTTAATTAGGAGGAAGAATAAAGAAGGATAAAGTTAGGAACTTTGAGAAAAAAAATGGATAATTTGCTATGTGATGAGTTGCTTCAAGAAATTTTCACAAGAATACCAAAATCTACCGCCGCCGCCTCTTCGCCGTATTCATCGGTTTCTTTGGTGTCGAAGCGGTGGCTCCACCTCTACCGAATTTCAAAAACTTCTCTTTCACTCAAACTGAACCCTGATAATTCAACAGTCCAATCTTTGAATTCTTTCCTACCCAATTACCCTTTCATTTCTTCTCTTAATCTCGACCCTACAACAACGACCAAATCAATCGCCACCGTTGATTTCAGTGATCATCTTCTCTTCATAGTCACCGCTTTTTGCTCCAAGCTTAAGCACCTCAGGTTTTTGGTGGGTCCTCCTTCTCCTTCTTCTCTCCTTTCTCTCTCTAATAAATGTGCCCATCTCACCTCCCTTGATATTGTTCTCTCTAGGCCAATTTTTCTGAATTGGGTTGCCAATTTTTCTTGTTTAAAGGAGTTATCTATCCATTTATCAGACAATTACCGTAATTGGCGATATGGGTTTTCTTCAAATGAAGATATTGAAGCAGAATTGGGTTTAAAGACTCTTAATTTATCAGGGATTAGAAGAGATGATTCTGGTTTTGGTTGGCTATGGAGAAGCTGTAAAAACCTTAAGAAATTGCAGCTTGAAAGCTGTGAAAGCATTGGTGATGACGGGTCCTTTTTGTCTTTCATTAATTGCTTGAAGGGTCTAGAAGAATTAGAATTAAGAACTTGTAGAAGCATAGTTGGTTTGATTCTATTAAGGTTGGCAGAGAATTGTGATTCATTGAATTCTCTGTTGATTTATGATGGTGGAAGTGAAGAAGGATTGCTTCATTTCATCACCAATTGCAGGTCTAATTTGCAAAAAATCGATTTTCGATTACCTTTAGACCTTAACAATGTTCATCTCTCTGCAATTGCTGTGAATTTTAGAGGCATTTCCTCTCTTAGGCTGCAAAGTTGTTGTCTTGAAAATGGGGAAGGGCTGAAGGCAATTGGGGTTGGGATTAATTCAGGGATTGAAGAATTATCACTAATTAATTGTGATATTCTTGCAAGAGCATCAGGATTGCTTGCCACTTTAGGACAGCATTTTAGGAAATTAAGGAAACTAGACTTGTCTCACAATGAGTTTTTGCTTGACAAGGAGTTGATCTCAATGCTGGTTTCTTGTACCAATGTTGTTGAATTGAAGTTGAGAGGATGCAAAGCAATTACAGGTATGGCATTGCTTTCAATGTTGAAGAATTGCAAAGGATTGGAATGTGTTGATATTATGAACTGTTGTGGGATTGATTTTAAGGCAATTGAGTTGTTTGTCCTCAATTCACCTCGGTTGAGGGATTTTCATGTGGAGCAATGCAAGCTTTCTGATGTTGCAAGAACTTGGGCAGCAAAGAAATTCATTCAACTTGAATTTTAGATGTTTTTAAATTATTCGACGAGTCGAACCAATCCATCAATAGGTGGGTTGAGAAACCGGCTTAGTGAAGTGAGTTCGAAACCCAGTTCCTCCTTCCACAATTGTATCAAATAAAAGTGAAAAGAATAGGTACATATCATAATTTATTAAGTTAAGAATGTTTGTGTTGTAGAATAGAATAGAAAGAGCTGTTTTTGGGCTCACTGAAATAATTTGCTTGTATATGAATGCACTTTGAATTTTCATTGTAATTTTTCAAATAAAAAATGGCATTTGACAATTCCAATAATATTGCATTGGATAATTACATTGACATGGCAACCACTAGCTACATATCTTCCTATTCATACATCATACAACATTACTAATTCTTAAGTCGTCATTTTCATTATTTCATGTGGTGGTAGTAAAAGCATCTTATCAATTTTTAATTAAATCCGAAAATTCCGAATGTTCAAGAGGTAACACCGATTAAACGATCTCTCACACGAGGATTGAAATTTGAAGGGCAGGAGTAAGCACTTCTTACTTCTCGTTTCACACATTATTTGGAATTGAATTCAATAAGAATTTCGCCATAATTTATAGTTTTTTAAGAAATTATTGGAATTTTATTGTTTTTTTAGGAAAAAATTATATTTCTTAAAAATTCATCAACAAAAATGTTTCTAAGCAAAACAAAGGGTTGAGTGAGTCAAATGGCGGCTTGAATGAAACTCGTTCAATTCAACTGACAAATAGCTGTCCCCAATAACATTTGAAATTCAGATTTCTGTTTTATTTGTTTATTTATGTATTTATGAAAAATACAGATTTCATTGTTTCTCAAGTTGGTCAGCCAAAATCCAATTTAGGATTATTAATTCCAATTTTAGATAGGCCTAATGGAAATTGGACCAGAATAAAAGGCTTTAAATGGTAGGCCTCAAGCCTGATGCCCATACCACACAGGCAACCGCTACTAAGTATTTGGCCTGTCTTGTTGAAACCTTAAGTGGGCCGTCTTAAACCAAGTATTTGGGTAATTTCTACTTTTTTTTATTATTATTTTTTTAATAATAAAAATCACTTTTTTACAAAGTGACCCACTCTCATAGATCTCCCTCCTCTAAACCACACTTAAAATAAACATCGTACAAGTAACAAGTAAAGTGGTGTTTTCATATTTTCATTTGTTTTTTCATTAACCATAATTTCAATGTTATAAATAGGGAATATATGCTAATTTACCCTTAAACCTAAGGAAAAAAGTATTTTGAGGACCCTAATCTTTGTGAATTCTATTGATTAATTTTTCAATTTTTCAATTTGACATATGAAGTTATCAATCAATTCTCATCGTACATATTAAGCTCCCAATTACAAGAAAATTTAGCTGTGAGAAATAAACTCAGTTAATAGAGTGTTGCTCATTTAATCTCCATAAAAAATTGCATTATTTACAATTCGAAATGAGATTTTACACACATCGCACATATATATATGAACTAATTTCAAAATTTTACAAATGCAATGTGCAAATAAAGTAAATAACTCTCTTAATCGAAATTTATATTCACAATTTTTTTTTTTAACTAGATACTTGATACATGTGATCATAATTGATAAAATACCTTATGTATCTAAAAAGTTGATTAACAAAACTCAAAAAGATAATACGTGGTATTTGTATGTAAATAGAAAGCAAAATTATTTTTAAAGTTCATATCATTAAAAAAGTCTATCCACAATTTCAATATCTGAAAAAAAAATAAAGATTTTTGGGTCGAGTATAAACTCGGACCTCCCTTGTATTTTTACTGTTGTTATTAAGGAGTAACTTTTTTACTGTAATATGTAGCTACTTATCTGATGAGAGATTTTAATGTATACGGAAGTAGTGTACTTCCAATAAAGATACATCACATAAGCACTCCACAATGAGGTATCACATTTTTATTCGCCGTAAGTAATGTACTCCTAGCATACTATAAGTTTCGCCCACCTGACAAAATGGTGTTCCCCCTCACTTCATGAGAGGATAAAATAAGATGTTACTAAATATTCGTTATAATTACAATTTTAGGCACCCAATTTCAGCTTAAGATTCCAAATTTGGAGGGCAATTTAGAGATTCAACTCCCAGCCCTTGCCCCCTGCATTTCTCGGATGAAAACGTTGGCGGCAAAGTCAGTAACTAAAAGATTTGAAGAAAGTTAAGTTTCCCGCTAAAAGAAGATAAAATGGGCAGCCCGGGCAGGCCGACGGTCTAAAACCGAATGGAAAACAGACAGTAGATGTGCAGCCAGTTGGCCCAAACTTGCGACGCAAGTCGATAATTCATTTGGCCATCTTTGTTTTAACTTTCAAGTGGAAATTAATTTTAATTAAACATAAACTTCGTATTTCAATGGTGAATATTTTTGGTAATACTTAGGTTAAAAAACATCAATCCTCTGAAACTATATAATATTTAACCAACATCTTTTAAACTTATTTAGTTGGCAATACATAAAAATATTAACATTCTGTAATATTATGTTATTTACAAATTTATGTATTGACTTAACAAAACAGTTTTAAAAGTTACAAACATTTAATACACTTAAACTTAATTATTTATAATTAATAGTAAAAACAAATTACTTTAATGAGAAAGATTTATGGGGAGATCAGAGATATGTCTAGTGTGTTATACAAAATGTCTGTTTTTGCTCCATGCTTTACGATTTTAAAATATTTAGTCCATGTTTTATGCAAAATATTTGTTTTTGCATCCTGTCATATGTTTCAAGTTTCAAGATAATCAAAAACCTACGAAAATGAAAGTAGATATCCTACTCCTACATAAAGGAGAGCTCCTAACACTTTCTCTCGAGTGTAATTAGCACTGGACTGATTACCACTTGTTAAACATTTCTTAGACTATCTCTTTTTGAGATCTAAGGTCATCAACAGGTTAAACACAGATCAAAATCTTCAGTTATGATACCATAAAAAAACTCCATAAGCTTCGAGAGTGTTGGGTCTGTTACATGAGTGAATACATAAGTAATGTCGAATCCATGTAATACAAAGCTAATTAGACTTATATAGTTATATATATAAGGAGTGAAAGCTTTTTTCTTTTTGCAAGAAGTAACATATCTATTTTTCATATGCATATTTTCTTTTATATAATTTCGATAGAACTTTATACTGCGGTAAGAATTGATACTGTAACTTGAAATATGAAATTAATAGCAAATTACAATTAGGGGTGAGCAAAATGCGGTTCCATTTAAAAACCGAACTGAACCAAACCAGAATCCAAAGTAGAAGAAAAATAGAAACCAAAGTCAAACCAAAGTTCATATGGTTCAGGTCAAGCTGAACCGAACCAGTTCGGTTTGATTACGGTTTGGTTCGGTTCAAACCGAATCAGCAAAAATTTTAATTTTTTAATTTTTATTATCATATTTTTTATAAATTACATGTAAAGTATTGCTTAAAAAGAATTTATATTACAGTATATTACTAAAGTCTCATAAATACAAACTATATAATAATATAAATATATAATATGCCAAATAAAATTTCTTTACATAGATATATATTTTTTTTAAAATATTTTTTCCTATTACGGTTCGGATCGGTTCAGTTTCGGTTTTTTAACAAAAACCACAAACCGAACCAAAAACCAAACTATTATATTTTATAAAACCAAAACCAAACCAAATAGATATTGGTTCAGTTCGGTTCAATTTTTCAGTCTTGGTTCGTTTCGATTTGATTTGTGGTTTACGGTTTGGTTTTACTCGCCCCTAATTATAATCCAATTGAAGGGAGTAAGCTAAGCATAAATGGAATAAATGGGTAAGTGAGAAAATTGACGGAAAGAATCTTAGGATTCGAGAAAAGGGGGGGAATAGCATAGGATTCTGTCGTATTTTTTACTTTATTACCTAACTTTCTCTTATCTTAAATCTTGTCAGCCTACCAATTATTTAGTCCTTGTTTTGTGTGTAATATATTCTTGCACCATAATTGGATCCTAAAAGAAACTATTAGGTTTCCATGGGGCATTGCTGCTGCCTGCCTTGTTAGGTTTTGGAAGAGGACCTCTTTCCTTTCTTTCTCAGCTTCACACAAAATATGCTCGTTTCGCTGTTATTGATATGAATGTGAGCAGTGAATTGAGTTTTGGGGAGGACAAGGACCTTCTCAATCACCCTCACTTCAATTTCACTCCATTTGTTGCTAGAGTGGAAAACCCAGCTCAAGCTCACACATTTTATTATGGTCCAATTAATCAAATCAACCATGGCTCGGGTCAGGTTGTTGATCATATACCAGGCGAGACATGGCAATTGTCTCAACATATACACAATTAAACATCCATAGAGTCACATAATCTAATCAAAATAAATTGGCAAACTATGAGATAAGTTTTCTAACATAAATACCTCTTGTGAAATCTAAAACAAATCTTAAATCCACAAATACAAGAAGATGAAATCAGATAACCAAATTGATTGAAGTTAAATTTTGATTTTTTCTTTTTCTTTCTATTCTTCAATAGAGAATATCCTTATTCATATAAGTATATGGACTGAGTCAGGTCAAGTCCCATTATTGATAACCCGCTCAATATTTCCTAACAATAACCCTTACAGTTTCACTAAATACACATGATTTTCTCAATATATAATACGCATTAAAGCATGTTTATAGGCGATATATGCATTACGGGGACCTAGTACATTAGAAGTGATGATTATAAATAGACAATCAATGCATGAATCATGAATAAAATCTTGGATTTGAACATCAAATACGAGTTCATGAAATTAAAAGTAAATAAATAGAAATAGAGGTAGCTCTCTGTTTTTGTCTTTTATCAATCAATTGCATGCTCGATGAGCCTATTTTTGGTCCCCTATTCTACACAAATCAAATAATTTATTTATTTATTTATGACCCATAATAAGAAGATGCTTTGAATGAGGCATTTAAAGTAGGAAGGGCAAGAAGTGGATTTAGATGGGCATTCATTCATTCACCTGGATCTAACTTGGTCAAATTGTGACTTTGAGTACTTGATTGTACCTTAATTATGCATATATATGTCACTCTTCACTTATCCCATGCATACTACTAATTACATCATCCCTTTTCTCTTTTCTTTTTCCTTTTTTTATTTCACAGCACAATCCATCCAAAATCACATCCAATTAGACTATTAGATTTATAGTCTATTTTGTTCCATTGTTGCTGTTTGTTGTTGTTATTTATTATTTGTGTTGTTTGATGTTGCTTATAATTGTTTGTTTACTGATTGTAATTTGTATTTGGAAAACGTATAATAAATTTTTATTATTAGTATGTAAAATAACTAAGATGAGTATGTTTCAAATTTATCAATAAATCAATTATAAAAATAAAAATAGTGACACAAAAATTTATAAAAATAACATAAATTAATAAATGATTATATAAATAATTGATACTAATTTTTCATTTCAAAAATCGTTTTTTGCTGCGTAATTTGATCTCTTAATGCATACATTTGAGTTGTTCTAGTATTTTTATGATTTTCATTCAAATCAATATCGTATGAATTATTCAATTAATCATATAATTGAAATCTTCATTAAAACAGAAAAAAGTTAACAAATTAAAAAGTTGAACAATTAAAAAAAATTAACTGAAAACGAGTTCGATTAATATTATAGGTGAAAGTAATCAAAAGAAGAAAAACGAATAGTATCAAAGGTGATAATAGGCTTGGTCACATGTACCTAAGGAATTGACTAGAAAGTTTAATTCTTTTTCTTAATAATAATAATAATAATAATAACAATACACAATGCAATTAATTAAGTAAACCAATTAAGCAGTATGTTGGGTTGCATAAATAGGGAAACAGATTGAGAAAATGCATCAGAATGATTATTATACTGAAATTAATTAAGCAAAGAAACTAACACAAGTTATCGCGGTTGCTATGGAATGTGATTTTTTTTTTTAAATTACGTTTAAAGCGTAACTAACGAAAAAATAAAAGAAATATAACTATTTTTCACGAAAAGCAGTATTTTGCAGTTAATTTAAAAAAAAAAAAAAAAAAAAAAAAACCAACATTTGTTTACCATCTCTAATCAAACACCTTTATATTTGTTGTTTGGAGTCAAACAACAAACAATAACTAAAAATACTCTATCCAATGTAATAGTTTCTAAATTAACATATTAATTACTTTATATCAATATAATTTTATACTACTAATAATCAATCACTACAATATAAAATATATAATCTATTCCACCAACAAAGATTGAACTAAATTTTATTGGACATTGATATAAAATATGAGAACTTGGATAAGAACGTTGGAGGAACAAAATTCATTGTCTGAACTAAGACGGAAATAGTGGTAGCTTTATTTTCATTTTCCTTATTAGACGAGTACGAAAAATCTCTATTAAGAATAGTTCGTTCTTTTCCAACCTGCTCTATTGACAAACTTATGACTCGGTTTAATAAGTTAAGTATCTCACGTTGACTAGTTATAAAGGTAATAATCATTTATAAGTGTAAGATAATCAATCCTCTACTTTAAGGTTTATTTGTTAGATAGACCAAGTTTAAAATGACATCAAAGTATTCTAGTCTAATGCTAAATAACCTTTAATTTATTCATCCCTTCACAAATGTTCAATCCTTAGGAAAAAAAAAAAAAATTGCTGAGGAAAGTGTATTAAATATTGTGTACAAGCTAACTATAAAAATAAGTGTCTACTTTTAGAACAAATTATACTCAAAATTTGGAAGAATCAGTTAAAAATGAGACTAATCGCAGTGCTACAGGGCCTAGGCCCCTTCAATTTTATATTACGTACTATTAAATTCGAAATCTATCTATTTGTGGGAATAAGGTACTTATCCCTCAAAATTTTCTTGTACCAATAAATTTAAAATCTCTCTATTTTTTGGAATAAGATAGAAAAGTAAGTTCAACATCATTGGCATGATGTATATCCTTCTGCACAAAAATATGCAATGTTATTTTTAGGGTAAGTAAAAAAAAAAAAAAAAGCCTATATTTAAACCCATATGTAAAGTTAATATATGTAGTGGGTTTGAAGGTTTGCAAACACATGTGAGTTTTCTTTATTTGCAATGATATACTTTTTCACTAAAATTTTCTAAACTTACTTATGTGGCGAACACTTGAAACAAATATTAAATTTAATTCGTCATATTTCAATCACTCCTAACATATTAAAAAAAAAAATTTGAAAAATAAATAATGATGAAATAACTAAAATTCTTCTTTTTTAGTAACAATGATATTGAAAAAAGCATGTCTTTTACAAAATAAAATAATTAATGTATTCTCAAGTCCTTGTTTGCAAATATTTAAACAGCGGAGATATCTTTACAAATACGCTAAATGAGAAGATGATTTATCTTTGTATGTATCCCTTATTTGAATCTTACCAAACCTATCTAGCTCAAAATGTAGCTCCTTTCAAATTAATACCGATATATAAGAATTACTGGCTGAAAAAAAAAGTCTGTCTTTTACAAAATAATGAAACCTCAAATCTGTGTTGGCAAACATTTAGAACGCGGAAATATCCTTATAAATATAATAAATTGGACGATTCATCTTTGCATTTATCCCTTACTTTTATCGTGTCAAACCTATCTAGTTCAATGCAACTCCTTCCAAATTAATACCAATAAGAATTACTGATCGATAAAAATTATTATGTACAACATTGAAACATTGACTATTACATTAGTCTAGAACCTCAGTAATTTTAGTTAATTTAAACAATATTCCTTTATGTGATCCATTTTTAAAGGTTACGTGCTTGGAGTAATACATATTGAAGATAAGAGGATTTCCAGAATATATCGACCGCGCAGAATTTGCTGGAACTTAGCTAGGTAGCTACGAATGGATAATTTAATTAATTAGATCAATCATATTGTGGATAATTACTATGATTAAACAATTAAGCACAAGTAACTCTACACATTATGAATTTGGATTAAGTACAACAAGCCTCTAATCTTGGATAGAAACATATTAGTATATAAATTATAATATCTATTGTATAGTTTTAGCTTTAGGTTCTTTGAAATTTGTTTGAAGATAATGAAATCGGTACTTAATGCCAAAAATTTTGTTGCTTCCCAGCAGGTAACAAACTGACAAAGTCAAAATTATCAACTAGAATTAAGAAATAATTATAGAAACAAAGATACAAACAAATATAATTAATGTGGAATCAACTAAACCATTATAGTCCACTAAAAAAGAAAAACTAAACCATTACAGTGAAAGACTGTAGCTTATATTTAAGAAATTTCCAAAATGACCATAATCTGACAAAGTATGAATCAGCTTAAAATGTTTTTTTTTTTTTAGTACAACTTTACTATATGCTTTTCTTAAAGTTTCCTAATCCATAGAGACTTTTAATTTATCTATCTTTTAAAATATGCAAATAAGAATCTTAAGATTAAGTCAATTTTCTACTCATGTACCTTCAACAATTCCATCATTTTGAAAACCAAAAGAAAAGGGGAAAGTAATGGTTATAGGTATTACAATATTTAAGGTAGAACAATAAGTGTTATAATTAATAATTTGATAAATAACTAATGTTGGTCACTTGATAACTTAAAATAATAATAATAATAATAATAATAAAAAGGTTGTTATATGGTAATAGGATATGCGTTATCTTTTCCTTTTAATTCATTTCAATTCCTAAAAAGAAGAAAATAAAAGAAACTCATTTATCATTAACATTGAAAACAGTATAAATTATTATTAAAATTGTATCAAGTTTAATAATCATTTGATACATTATGATATTCTCTTAGACCAAATGATTTAGACTCCGAATATGAACAACAAACAAAACGAATTTGTATTTAATACAAAATTTAAGTTTAGAGAACATTGACGTGCATAAATATATAGCTAACAATAATTATATGTTATTGACTATCAAAAAGTAAAAATGAATAATAATGTCATTTCTAATTTTTTATACAAAAAGGAAATGTAAATGGGTACTTCTGTTTGGGAAATTACAAACGTCGGAACAAATAATAATAAATTTGATAATAGAAAGTTTTGTTGTTAACAACAAATATTTTTAAGTTGTGGCGAAATGTTTATTTATATCAAATTTTTGTGTATATGCATACAATAATATAACTTGATAGCAATATGAAATACTGTTTTTTAACAAAAAGATACGGGGAGATTATTTATTATGGAGCATTCATAAAATATGATCCAAAAATGGGCATTAGGAAAACACAGAAAGTAAGTAAATGTCATAATCAAAAAAATGGGTTGGGAAGGGGTAAAACCCAAAATATATATATATTAAAAAAAAAAAAAAAAAACCCCACATAGGATTCTTCTAGGGTGAGATTTAATACTATTTAGAATAGAAGAAGTGAAGTGATGATGTAAGAGAAGAGAATAGCAATAAGTGAGCAGTGAAAGGTGGGGTATACTTACCATAGATGAAGATTAAATATTGGATTTTTCTTTTTTTTTCAGACCATAAAAATATTCAATAACTAGTTAATAAGTTTTGAAACTGGTCTTTGGTCAATTAATGTATGTGGGAGATGAAGAAGCATCCTCCTTCACCATTTTCTAACATTTCACTTTTTTTTTTTTTTTTCTCACTTATTCTCACTATTCTACACTACACTCCACACGTGCGTCTTCATTTTATTTATTTATTTTCTCATGTTGAAGAATTTTATTTTATTTTTTTTCCTTTCACAAAGACAATGATTTCTTCAGTAAAGACTAATCAGAAATTTAGATCTTTTTATTTAATACTTTAAACACAATACATATTTTCTCTTTCATTAATCATGTTTGCAACTTAGTTTTACTTAAAGCTCTTTGCCTTTCAATATGTTTATTGCATATTAAATTCAATATTTTCCATGCTACTAATACTATTACGTTGTTAGATTCGGCACTTCTGTTATCCACTTTAAATAATACTAATACAATTTGCTAGTTGTAAGTTTAATTTTGTCAATCGGTCGGTAAATTTTATATTTCTATTTTAGATGGGGTCTTGAAGAACGATTTTTCACTCTAGTTGTATTGTGAATGCTTTGATTAGGGGGAAGGAAGGGGAAAAAAAAACTATGGAGGACAGAATTAGAAACTAGAACACGTTGTTAACATAATTTTTAGATTGAAATAATATGGATCTCAAAAAATAAAAAGGGAATTAGAAATCATATAGTTGGTTCAAAAATATCTCTGCAAAACTAATAATTGAGAGAGAGAGAGAGAGAGAGAGAGGGAAAGATTACAAGGGGTGAAGTGAAGTGGGTTCATGAATGATTAGTAGAGCAGAGAATAGGGGCAGTGAATGTACTCTGCCATGGCTACGCCATTTTCTCACTTCATCCCTGAAATTCCTATTTTACTCGCAAAGTACAATAGTGATTACAGAGACAATAGTAAAAAATAAAGTCATAAAATCCCACAAACTTCCCTCCTCTCTTCTAAACTTGCCTTGGTAATAACAACACCCAAAATGGTAGTAGAACTAATTACCTCACTTAGAATGCATATTAATAAATTTTCTAACTTTAATAAAAAAATCAAAAGTAGTACAAACAAATGCATTAAGTTCAATTTCATTACAAGAACAATGATAGTTAATAAATTTGGAATAAGAAAATCCACAAACTTGAATTTAAAGAAAAAAATAAAAAATAAAAATCTAAACCAAACTACTCTACTCATTTCATAAATATCTTTATCTTTGTACAACTTCGTCATCTCCTAAACCACTACCAAAACACAAAAAAGAAAAAGAAAAAACAAATTCAAGAAAATTAAAAAAAAATAAAACACTACAAAATTTGTAACTAAATAATATAAACTCAGGCCAAACCTAGTAATTAATTAGTTGTTAATCTCAATTAGCTTTCTCAACATGGCATTTAAATATGGACTCCAAATCAGGAGGAGTAAAGAACTCTCTAACTCCGTTGTAGTTACATCTCGAAGACGGCCGTCGCTTCCTCGGCGCCGGCGGGCACGGAAATCTTTCCGGTAACCTTGCTTCTTTAGCAGTAGGCGTCGTACAACGCTCTTCTTCCTCCTCAGCACTGTCGCAACCCTCTTTTCGGCTAGGTTTCGTGCTTATCGGCTTCAGTGAAGTCCGAATAGAAATTCCAGCAATTACCCATTTTTTCCCGTCAGAATCTATACCGGAATCCACCTGCGTTTTCTTCGAAAACCCCATTTTTAACAGGAACAGAACAAAAACAAAAACAGAACACAATGTTGGGGGCAAAAAAGGTGGGGAATTGATTTAAGAATCGGAACAAAATCAATAATGGAAGGAGTATGATAGAGGGAATAAGAGAAAAGGGTCTTTGGATACTGATTTTTATTTTTTATTTTTTTGGGTGGAGAGAGGGAAAATTGGTGTAGAAATTAGGTTTGAAAAGAAGGAAGAAAAAGGAGAGATTTTGAGGAGAAAATAATAAGAAAGAGAGAATTGAGAAATGGAGAAAAAGAGAGATTTATATAAAAAAATTTGATTTGGACCAAAAAAGCAAAGAGGGGCGGCTGCCCGGGATGCTTACGGTCAGATTAAAAACGAGTGGAAAAAAGCAATTTTGGCGCCAAAATTTCAAGGTTTACTTGGCAACGGCTCTTTTTCCCGCGTTCGTTTTATTTTTTGGTTTTTGTTCCGATTTTGCCCCTGGGCGTATTATTATTTTTTCTGGGAACTGATGATATGCAAGTCAGGGCACAATCACCGGCACATGGTTTGTCTGTGACGGGAGTCAAACGTCGTCGCTTCAAGGGGTTGAATGAAAACTTGAGACGCCGTCGATTCGAACCCAGTCAATTGAAGGCCCATGCTAATGTGCAAAGCGATTCGAAGCTTCTTTTTCATCAAAATCGAAAAGTTGGAGAGAACGCGTTTTGCCGTTTACTCATAAAATTTTAATTTTAAATATTAAGAAAAATAAAACATGAAGCATATATCTCCGTATCATAATCTCATTTAAAAGGAATTAATTCAATTGGTTAAAACAAATTTCATTTGAAATGTTAGCTTATTGTTTAAAACAAGTAGTAATTAAATTAATTCATGAGTTTCATTTTGTTAGCCATGAATTTTTGTGAAATTTACAGGCTAATTCCAATCTTGGATTTTTTACGAGCGTGTTAAAGAAGCGAATTTTCAAATATATTTTTTATTTTTTATTCTGACTTCTAATCAAACGATTATGCAGAAGGTTTAAGGATTGAAAAACTTTCTTGGATTCCTAACTTCACTACAAAAGTTTAACTAGCTTTACAATGCATCAAGATAAAATCAATACACAAGAATTTTAAATTTTATAATTGTATTAATTATAAAAATAATTCCGTTACAAGGAAGAAAAGATAACTGAAAATAATAATAGAAATTCACTTAAACAACAATGAACAAACTAAATTTTCAAACCTCAAATTTAGCATGTCTTGAACTAAAGCTCAGTGAGCTTTGTGATAAAACCAGAAAGCTTGAAAATGGAGAATTATAGCAATTAGAATGTTGGAATTTTGCAGCAATAAATTAAATAGAACTTGAGCGGAAAATTGAAATTAGAAGGATTTGAATGAAGAATTTAGCAATAAGGACTTGAGAAGTTAAGAAAAATTGCAGAATTTAGAAGCTTTAGTAAGAAAAGGTAAGAAAAGGTAAATGCCAAAAATCCTCTATTTACAGTGCTAATTACTAGATATTTTAGTCCCTTAGCCACCATAACTCCCTCTCCTAACTGTATGACACCTTACCATAGCTTTAGGAGCAAATAAAATATATAAAGAATTGGCCGTAACAACTAAATATATTAGTTATAAATTCTGACACGTTTTTGTTATTGCATGTAAACAGTCCGAAGAGTTTTTATGTTTCCTCTCTCAATATGGCTCTATTTTGGATAAGCAAGATATTTCTAAACTCATGAGATCCCTTAGAAACAGGAAACTTGATTGGCAAGATTGGAAACTATCATATACCATTCCGAAAAGTTAGAAAGATGAAGCTAGGGCTGTCAAAATGGGTTCACGTGGCGTGTTGACATTGTTTGGTGATACTTATAAAGTTAACACTGACACTACCCATATATTAAATGGGTTGACACTACGCAACACTATATTATAACGGGTTGACACTATTAACATGTTCAACCCATTTATTTAAAAATAAATTATTTATAGTAACAAAAAAATAGATTATTTATAAATCAATTCAATATTGAACCACATTATCTATAAAAATAACAATTGCCCTTCTAACAATAAATCAACGTGAATTCATCAACTCAATTAAATATGCAACAATGCAAATAGGCAATAGAAAGTAAAAATTAGTTTAAATTTATGCATTTTTACTAATTAAACAATATCTGGTGAAGCTTTTACATCCCATTCAAGCAGTCCTTCAGAAGCTGCAATTTCTACATCAAAAGCTATAATAACTACTAGCCTAGTATAGTCAAAAAAATATCAATTAACTCACAATAAATAAGAGTTTGGAAGTATTGAAGAAAAAATAAATTTATACTATCAGCTCTCAAGTGCAAATGATAGTTTTAACCTTCATATTAGTCAAAATTATTAATTT
Source organism: Euphorbia tirucalli (assembly GCA_039660915.1). Taxonomy (NCBI): domain Eukaryota; kingdom Viridiplantae; phylum Streptophyta; class Magnoliopsida; order Malpighiales; family Euphorbiaceae; genus Euphorbia; species Euphorbia tirucalli. The sequence goes on from CM077638.1 coordinate 12,489,591, forward strand.
GTTAATGGGTTATACGGGTTCATTGGTTTACTTATGACCCAATCTGTTTATCTCGTATCATAAATGTGTCGACCATTTTCCGACACTAACCCTCATAAACCAAACTCTAATTCGTTAAATTCCGTGTTAAACGAATCGTATTATCATCACCACCCATTTTGACAGCCCTACATCAAGCTAATTCAAAAACCTAAAAAAAAACAAAAGTGTTTTGACAAACTACTTTCCTAGTTTCCTCCTTCAAATCCCTTGTTAAGTATTTGAAATTCTTTTAATTGAGTTGGGAAAAATAAAATCTTTAAAATAATTATTTCCAAAGTCTAAAAATAATTAATATAAAATTTTATTTTACCCCAACACATTTATTTTGAATTAAGAGATTAGATCAAAATATTGGAATATATTCCTTTTAAAAATCTAGAGTTTTCAAATCAGGAGATAATTTCAGATTCTTGAATTAAGGTAGGTATAAGAGTAAATGTTGGATTCTTCGTATAAATAGCAAAAAGCTATTGATATTTATCTAATACTAGTCGAAAACCAACGCTTTGCGTGAAATGCTACTTAACCTACAATTGCAATATCATTTGTACGTGATTAATTAATACGAGTTCATAGTAAATATAATCACATGATTTCCTAGTAAATATTTTGGCTGTAATTAAACTAAAATCTTTATTGGGTTTATGGGCCCGAACCACCTGTATCAGTGAAACACAGTATTGAAATTAATAAGCTGTACCTTATGAGTTGAGAAGCAAATAAACCGTGATTTATAAATTGAGAATATATATATATATATACACACACATATGTTATATCAATGAGTTGGCATCACGCTAATAAACTAGCTTGTGAGTTGACATCAAGCTAACAAGCTAGCTTATTAGTTGATATATATATATATGTGTGTGTGTGTGTGTAAGAAAGGAAAGAAGAAACGTAGCAAGAAGAGAATATCAAATGAGTTGATATTATCTCTTTCCTTTCTCTTTTTCTCTAAAGCTTCTCTCCATCTCTATCGCTCTAGTTCGTAAATTATACGGATTCCTCCCTAATACATCGGTGTAGGTTTTCCGTTGACCGATATTACGCAATCGGTTCGTAGATATTTCCGCTGCGTTTATTTATGTGGATTCTGCGCTACAAGAGGTAACCCGTTTCCACAACATGGATATATTTGTATATGTATCCATCAATCTTAACTTTAGATAGATTAAAATTATTTATTTGTTTATATATATTTTTATTTTTCAATTTTGTAGTTTGTTTACGTGGTACATTTATACGTTTTAATTTACATATTTTTACATTGTCTCGACGCATCCAGCTACATTCTGATGATAAACGTATTTCTTTCCCATGGAAATTTTAGAATTCAAGTTTCTATTAGACCAAATTATATACTTTGAAAGTTGTTAAAAAAAAAAAAGAGAGTATTTTCAGTAATTAAAGTGTTTTTGTCAATAAAAAAAGAACATCTTTTTTAAAATGTAATAGTTGTCATTGGACTTTTTATTATTATTGTTTGTTCCCTTTTGAAGGAAAATGTTTTTGTTTAGCCAAATGGGAGAGGAGAGGAGAGGATGGCAATAACTTCTTTCGAGTTTTTAATCTCATTGAAGAAAAAGGTCACATGTTGAATTATTTACTTTGTTGTTAGTGTCTAATAAGCTTGAAATTAAGTTGTATTCTTTGACACTATATCAATGTTTTCTTGTAAATAAATTAAAAAAAAAAACATATACCAATGCATGGATTGATTTCGCTTGGAGTTTATAATAAACGACTTTCTATGTATTTTATTTTTTTAGATACCATTGAGTAGTGTGAATGTGTGAGGTTCACCAATATATATATATATATATATATATATATATATATATATATATATATATATATATAACAAAGCAACATAAGCAACGCAAAATGCAATCACAAGAGGTAAACGTAGACGGATATATTGTAAAGAAAGCTACTGAAACTTGGGGTTTATATATTTGTTCATTTTAATTTAATTTATATCAATAAATTAATTATTAAGTTTTTATTATGATATCAATAAAGTTACTTTCATTTAGTTTGTCAAAATTTGTCAGTTAAATGATGACGTATCTAGTCAACGCCAAATCTAATATATTAATATTGCACTAATCAAGTCTAGGTAATAAATGAATGACATGTGACACTATATGACTTCCACTCACATCTGTAGTACTTATAAAAATTGACATGTGTTATATATATAGATATCGCGTTGATAACGTGCTAACATTATAATGAAAATTTTGTAATTTTATAAATTAAATTTAAGTATTAGTAAACCTATAAATTTAAAATTTTCAGTGATTATTTGTGGGAGGCTGCACACAGTGGGCGGCTAGTCATCTTAATTTAGAACCATAGATGTTTAGTTAGGGAACTTACGTGGCTCCACCTCAGTTATCACCTATCCTCTGTTTTGTGGGTCCTACGTTTCTGGACCCCAATAATTCACCTTATCTCTACACTTTTCTTCTTCGTATTTTATTTTTCTCTCTTTTTGTTATTGGCATTTTGTTAATTTGGACGGCTTGTAAATCATGATTCGAATACTCCAGATTTTATAGTTATAAAATAATATTTATATTTTTTTATTATTTTCTAAAAAGATAAATAGTAATTTTTTTAGTATGTTTTTAAAGAGTATCATACTCTATAAATATTTTAAATTTTTCTTGCTCGAGAGTACCCAACAATTACAAAGTAGACATAATTTTACAAACCCACAAAATAATTAAGTTATATTATGTTTCACTGTAATTGACATGTCTTCAAATAATATCTACCGTAAAGAAAATTTAATCTCATCAATAAGTTTATATCTTTATTAAAAATGTAAATCAAGAAGTTATTATTATAATTAAAAATATCGATTTTTTATTTGTAAAAAGTGTAAAACTATATGAAATCTTTTAGTAGTATTTTCATCATGGTCGTTGTTATTATTATTTCTCATTTATGAAACCTACAATTCAAATGTTGCTTTGCTGGTTCTTCTACGTTTGTCTTCCATATAAAATAATCTTATCGAATAAGAGGCGGCGCTAAGGGGGGCAGCTGACCCCCCAACCGCTGGAAAAACCCCTAAATAAGGGGGTTTTCCTGCAGTCACCCTTTAATGGCGTTTTGCTCTGTAAAAAAAAAAGTAAAACAGGCCAAGGCAAAGCATTTGGGGAAAACAAAATTAAAACAGACAGAAGTAGCCTCGTCCCTCTCCTCCATCAGCAGTCCTCTTCTCCTCTCCTCATCTCCTTTTTGTTCTCCCCCCGCTTGCCGCTACCGCCGCGCCGACGACGACGCCGTCCATCTTCCATCTCAGGCGACCGTCTTTGCTTCTTATTATCCGGTTAGTTTTAATTTTAAATGTTAGATTTTTCTAATTTATTTAGGTAAATTATGTATTGAATTGATTGTTTATCATGTAAATTGATTGTGTAAATTATGTATTGTGTAAATTGATTGTGTAAATTATGTATTGTATTGATTGAGTAAATAGATTGTGTAATTGAATTGATTGTGTAAGTAAATAGATTGTGTGATTGAATTGATTGTGTATTGTTATTTTTTTGTTTGAATTGTATGTTTGAATTTAGTCATGAATTGATAAATTGATTGTAGTATTTGTGTTTTTATTTATAGGAATTTGAAATATGGATAAGGTTTTTACTAGAACAAAGCGGAATCCATTGTCAAATCTCGAATCATCATCAGCTAGTAATGAATTAGATTTGATTGGATTAGACTTATATTTTAAATGAAGTTATTGTTTGGATTAATTTAATCGTGTTCTTATTAAATTGAATTAAATTAATCCAGGTTTGTTGGCCGATCGAAAATTTTTGTTCATCTGCCAGAAATTTTTATTAACCGGCCGGAAATTTTTTGAAACAAATTCTGTCCCCCACGGACCAATCCTGACACCGCCACTGACTTCGACTATAGTAATTAATACATTATTAATATTAGTAATTTTTTTTTCATATAATTTATAGTTGTGATTTAGAGAGAATAAAAGAGAAGCTCAGTATATATCAGATAGGATAGAGACCCATTTGCAAACCTGTAGTTGCTGTCGTTTTGTTATTATCTAGTTCGTGTTTTAAGGAATTTGGGTTTCTATTTGTGATGATAGAGACACTTTGCATTCTTATTTGAATCATGGAGATAGTGATACGTTTGGCTCCTAATTCTGCTTCATTGAATTTAAAGATTAATGAATATCGATCCACCAAAGCCATTTTCATCTATTTAAGTTATGCTCCTTTAGCAAATATTCAGTTTGAATTGTTTTGTTAGAAATTATTATTATTATTTTAGAATCTGATTGCAGTTCTATCTATATCCCAAATAAAAATTGATCCAAAAGTCTCTGGTGCTAAGAATTATTTTAAACTCTTTGTTTTACTTGAGAATATCAATTAGAGTAATAATTTGGAGATTAAAAAAAAAAAAAAAAAAAATTGTTGGGGGTCTTTCGGGGTTAAGCGGACACCTGATGGCAGTGTTGAGCGCACAAGGCTCACTTTGTAGCCAATTCGTTTGGCGACCTAAATTGATTATTTTGATATATTAAGCCCATCACTATTCATGATTAATTGTTTTTGAAAAGTAATTACAACAATAGCACTAAAATAAAGAGAAATTTTAAAAAATATTTAACACACCATATTATCCGTTCGTCAAGCCAATAAAATTGTGTCACGTAATATATTTTTTATTTTTTAATTAATTAATTAATTACACATTGTTATTTTTTTATTAATTGAAATACGATTTATCATTATTTTATTAGTTTGGTACACAAATGGCGTGGCGTGCCAGAAATAAAGTTAAATTTCTCATAAAATAAGATATTTAAATACCACATATCTCATTGATTGAGAGAGAGAAATTATTACCCATGTAAAACTACAGAGGGTAGTTTAAGCTATGAGAAGATTTTATAATTTTCTTTCTTTTTCCAAAAAGAGAAGGAAAAAGTAAAAAACCAAAATTTTTTTGTCATTGTATGTATGACATGATATGCTGGATATGCATGTTTTATAGCCGTTGATCATCTGAAAAAAAAGGTAAGGCACCAGCATATTCTTCCAAAAACACAAAAAGAAAAAAAATGTTCAAATTTCTAATCATATAAAACTTTGTAATAGAAAAGCAATACCCACAGTTGGAAATGGCATCATCATCAATAATCCATGCATGGGATGGACGGCCTATAAAGACAACAATTTCTTGTTTGGTCGGTTTGATGGGGATTGTTTTCTTGGTATCTTATTCAACTTTCCACATAATACTAATAATAATAATAATAATAATAATAATAATAATAATAATAATAATTCCTATGCTTAGAGTAAGTAATTTCTTTTCATGATTTTATTAAGCCTCATGGGTAGTTTTCAATTGAGACTTTTATAGAGTTTTTTTAAGTGAATGACTTTTATAGACTTAAGCTGACTTTTAGTGACTTTTAATTACTTTTATAGAGTTTTTAAAAGTATTGATGACTTTTAAAAAGTTTATTCCATAGACTTTAATAAACTTTTAAAGGCTTTTGCAAACTTATTAAAATACTAAAATATAATAATCTCTGTGTGTTCAATGATAATATACCAAAACATAAATAACTACAAAAATTTACAAGTATAAAATATAAAATAATAACACTAAAATTAAATAGCAATATTAATTAAAAAAATTATAATTTAACTATAAAATTTCTAATCTTCATTATCATTCATATACTTAACATTATTCCACATGTATGTAGTAATCATAGCTCTCCATTCATTAGTATCATTTCTATGTTGCTCTTGCGTTCTAATAAATTATTCAAAATATTCTTCTTGATTAATTGGCATTGGTGTATATGAAAAAGTTTCACCATTTGATTCAATTGGAAACTCAACTGATCAATACTCTTTTCTAAGAAAATTATGCATTCAAGTGTAAGCAATTCATAAATATGGAACAACCGCATTACTGAGTAATGAAATATCGAATATCATTTACAGAAGTTCACCAAGAGAATATCACATTCAAGAGAGTAGACTATCGGAGCATAAATTATAAGGGTAATCTATCTAAAAAAAGTATAAAACCAGCTTAAACAATAAAAATCATCTCAAAACGCATACTTATTTGAATTCCATCTCAAACCGATAAATTTTACCATAAAATAATATTTAGGTCAGACTTAAGGGTTGATTTGCTTACGGTTTATCAATTTCAAAGAGATTCAATAAAGAAAGAAAAAAATGGAGGAAGAGATTAAACAAATACCTCGTTAAAAGAATGACAAGTGGCTTGGAAAGGAGGAGCAGTGGAACAGAACAGTGGCAAGAGGAGAGCAGCCAATCAGCGACAGGAAGAGGGGACAGAGTGGAGGTTTTCGGGCAACAATAGGATGGAGCAGAGAGACGAGGTGGAGGAAGAGTGGGGAGAGTAAAGAGAGGCAATGAAGGAGAGATGGTTATGAAAAATCACGATTAAAACTGAAAATAAAAAATTTTCCATCAAAATAAAAAGTCTTTCATCAATATGCATGACTTTTTTTGTTGTGTTTTGAGTTAAAAAAAATTGCAAAAATGTATATAAAAGTCATTGTCATCAATTGTTAATGACTTTCTTAATACAGAATTACTTTTATAAAGTCTATAAAAATCTTAATTGAATACCTATTGACTTATAAAGACTCTTAAAAAGTCTTAATTGAATACCCGATGATTTTTAAAGACTCCTAAAACATCTTAATTGAATACCACTGGATTTTGATAATCTTTAAAAGTCTATAAAAATTTTAATTGAATACACTTTAGTAGTTTCTTTTATTTTTTAACCAAATATCCACTAACAGTAACACACTAAAGAATAAATTATAAATTAATTATAATTGAGTAGAGTTGAAAAGACTTGTTAAAACCTAAAACTATATATGTATGGAATTCTAAGCAAATTTTACATTGTATTATTTGAAAAAATTGTCCCTTAACAGCAACAAGCTAAAACACTTTTTTTTTTTTTGGGAAAAGTTTTTCCTGATAGTAATTAAGAAAGAAAACAATCTAGTTGGAGATGGAGATGCTTTTAAATTGTGCCTTCTTTTGTAGACTTTTTTGCCACATAGACAGTTGCTATTTTAATTGGGTACGCTGTGCCACGCCCACCAGGCCACCATCCACATCATCATGTTGCATCCATTACCACCGTCCACATCACCACCATTAATTAATTATCTCTACTTTTCCAATTCTTCACTAATTTCGTGCCAAGTTTGGGCACGTAAATATTACAATGACATTTTAATTTCAAAATATTAGTAGCGATTTCAATTTCAAACTTTCAAGTATATACTTTTTATTCGATTAAGGGGGTGGTATTCGATTAAGACTTTTATAGACTTTTTTTAAGTGAATGACTTTTATAGACTTTTTTTAAGTGAATGACTTTTATAGACTTTAATGACTTTCAGTGACTTTTAATATCTTGCAGAGAATTTTTAAAAGTATTGATGACTTTTTAAAAAGTTTATTTCATAGACTTTTATAGACTTTTAAAGACTTTTATAGACTTTTAAAGATTTTTAAATACTTTTGTAGACTTATTAGAAAATACTAATAATCTCCATGTGTGCAATGATAATACACCACATAAATGACTACAACAATCGCCAAACATAAAATATGAAATAGTAACATAAAAATTGAGTAGTAATATTAATTAAAAAATTGTAATTTGGCTATAAAATTTCTAATATTTATCATCATTCATATGTTCAATATTATTCCACATGTCAGTAACAATACTAGCTCTATATTCATTAGCATAATTTATTTGTTGCTCTTGTGTTCCAACAAATTGTTCAAAATCTTCTTCTTCATTAATTGACATTGGTGTAGAATTAGTTTCACTATTTTGTTCAATTGGAAACTCATCTGATCGACTCTCCTTTCTAAGAAAATTATGTAATCCTGCACATGCCAAGACTAGCTCTATTTATGTGTCAAATTGAAATGGTGAAGCTATCTTAAAGATGATAAATCTTGATTTGAAAATACCAAATAACCTCTCAACTGTATTTCTCAGAGAAGCATGACGAATATTAAATAACTCATTTGCATGTTCATGATGTCGATCTTTGCCATTAAAATCATGTAGATGATAGCGAACACCTCAAAATGGAGCTAAAAATTGTCTTCGTGCTTGTTGCAGAACGAAAAAGGGAAGGTGATTATGGAGGTCGGAGATAGGGGTGAGCAAAACCAAACCACGAACCAAAAATAGAACCGAACCGAGGTTGAAAAACCGAACCGTACAGTACCAAATTCTATTTGGTTTGGTTTTGGTTTTATAAAATATAATAATTTGGTTTTTGGCTTTTATTGAAAAAACCGAAACTGAACGAATCAAACCATAGTATGAAAAAATATTTTTTAAAAATATGTATATATATATATATATATATATAAATAAATTTTATTTGGCATATTATATATTTGTATTATTATATAGTTTGTATTTATGAGACTTTAGTAATATACATGTAATATAAATCCTATTTAAGCAATACTTTACATGTAATTTATAAAAAATAATGGTAATAAAAATTAAAAAATTGAAATTTTTGTTGATTTGGTTTTAACCGAACCGAACCAAACCGTAACCGAACCGAACTGGGTTGGTTCGGTTTTATCCGAACCATATGAACTTTGGTTTGGTTTTGGTTTCTATTTTTCTTGTACTTTGGTTTTCGGTTCGGTTCGGTTTTTTAACCGAACAGTATTTTGCTCACCCTTAGTCAGAGAGGGTAATGAAAAGGGCTGGTGATTATGGAGGTCGGAGAGGGTGGAGATCGATCGTTTCTAGATATAGAAAGGGGGGGTGATTATGGATTTCACGATAAATGATAAATAAAAAGTCTTGCGTATAGATGCAAGACTTTTTTCTAAGGATTTTGTGTTATATTTTGTATAAAAAGTCTATAAAAGTCATTCTCATCAATTATCAATGACTTTTTGAATACAGAATGACTTTTAAAGACTCTTAAAAAGTCATAATTGAATACCTGATGACTTTTAAAGACTCTTAAAAAGTCATAATTGAATACCTGATGACTTTTAAAGACTCTTAAAAAGTCATAATTGAATACCTGATGACTTTTAAAGACTCCTAAAAAGTCTTAATTGAATACCTCTGGATTTTAAAAATATGTAAAAGTCATTAAAAGTCTTAATCCAATACACCCCTGTAAATTTGTATTTATCTTGAGATACGAAAATAATTGTTGAATTCCGAACCAAAATTCGAGATGTAGTTTCACTTAAAACCCATAATCTCAAGTCAAAACCCCTTCTTTCATGCAGGGACTATAACAACTCAATGAAGGTCTGGTCACCGATAAAAATTCTCTAAAGGGTAACTGGTTGCGACCTAAAGCATCAATGAATTAAAATCAATTTGATTATGGTCATAACTAATCAATAAAGAGTTTGGTTGTACTATCGTTTTAAAATTGAAATTTCATTAACCAATGCTTACATTATTAGTTCATAAACAAAGGGATTTGGAATTCTGGGACACCTAATGGTGGGACCCTCCACGATGGCCAACAATGATACTGATGTTTGTACTGCAAAAGATTCCATTGAATTATAGACATATATATGCTCCCTATTAAGTTGTTATTAGCCTTAATTTGTCATTAGAAAAATGATTATCTTAATTTGTGATAATGGTACAATCTAACCTGTGACTTACTTTGTTACCACTGAGAAATTTAACCAGTTGCATATACCAAAATTTCGATTCTGAAATTGATTGCTTTTAGACTAATTGCGAGCTAATCTTGAATTTATCTTCCACCAAATCAAAATTTCATTGGTCATTAGAATTTTCACTGATGGTGATTCCTTGCAAAACAAATCACCAAAATAATTGAAAGGAAAAGGATCTTGCTTCAATCTCACTTATGACAGACATTACATGTGCTCGATATATTATTATCACTTAAATTGGCATTGTTTTTTATGATAAAAATGAAACATTGCAACTAAAATGTTATCTTAACAAGTTACCACTGAGGCAAAAATAGTGAAACTATAGTAAACACATTCGACAGGGGCAGTTTTTCTAATTACTTGGGAGATAATAAAATAAAGGTAAATGTAGATAGATAATTTTAAGTCCTAAGATAGTATTGCCTTACTACGAGGGCCACAAAAGGATTCCTAAATCCTAATCATAGAAGCTCCACCAAAAATAGAATTATTTAGATAGAAGCCTATAAGGGAATTATGCATCAGCTTCCTGACAAAAATGTAACAGTCAAAGTGTGGCAACTTCTTTCTATTGGTGAAACCTCTAAAGCATTTAGTTGAAAAGAATATAATTAATACAATGTAAGTAACTATATGATTTCACTAGAATTGTATTAGCCACTGAGGCACATGTGCTGAGTCAATCAGTGGGTCCATAGTTTATGTCGCCAACTCACATATGCATGAAGCATATCATATATGATATATCAAGTGGCATTTTGTCAGTTCTAGCCTGCTTAGCAATATAAGCATCAGCAGATTATTACAGGTACCTAATGATCCACTGATTCAAAGTTTCAAAGTCTCTTAAGTCTAGCAATAAGAGATATCTTCACAATATAAATATTAATCTTATTTATGAGTGTTCGGATCAATACTTGCCTCTAGTCCAACGAATCCTCTGCATGAAATGGCAACTGAAGCTGATATTGAGGAGACTATATTGTTAAAGGTATGTCAGACCACCTTCTTCTTATTACTGCTTTTACCTGCAAAATATAATACAGAAAGGATTGTATATTCTCTGCTAATGAGATCAGAGAAACACGTAGGAAAGAATCAAAAAAATTCTACATCATTTGGTAAGGCAGAACACTGGCACAACTTTTGTGATGTCTCTAAAGCACTTCGAATCTAGAGTACAAGTAGAGGTGCTTAGAGTAGAATTTTTCCCTTTTTGTGTTTATAAGCAGCAGCTTATAAAGTTTCAAAGCCATTTATTCGCCTCATTACTTCCTAAAATAGTTCAATACGTGCCTCTTTGAAAAGGAAAAGAAAGAATAAGGGGAGTAGTCATACAAGATTAGATTCTTTACATGTATTGTTTTCTTCTTTAATTTGTGTGACATCTTACAGATACTTGTTTGGATTAGATTTTTTTTCATCCTAAGTCTGCCAGATACCTTGGATATCTCATTCAAATATATGAACTTTTGTTGACACCTTAGATCATACTCCATTTGATCATGAATACATGGAAGAAAAATGCTCATATATTTATTTAGTCATGGAGCCTGGGTCCTGGAGGAAGTTGTTGTCACTTGTCACTGGCATTTTTTCCTCAGTTATACAAAAATAATGTGCCCCGAAGTGCTCCTGTCAAATTTGAGCTAGCAATACTGTGATCTTTTTTTTCACATTCCACGTTACTCACTATATTTATGCATATAAGGATGTATTGTGTTATTGAAGTTTTAGCTGTATATGAACATAACTATTTTGATTTCTCACTTCTTCAATTTAATTTCCATTGAATAGATGGTCTAAGTCTATCCAATTTTATACGACCCTGTCATGATCTAATTCTATTCAGTTTATCAACCACTATGGTGATATGCATTTTTACACAAATATAAGATGGCTATGCAGGAAAAGTGCTTGAACCCAGGAGAGCCATACCAACCTCCTCAAACTGTTGTTTACCTGGTCAAATCAGGAAACGTGGAAGTAGCAAGTAATGTAGAAGTCGAAATTGTGAATAGTGGCTTTGAAGGCAATGCTGGAGTGACAGTGGGTGAGAGTTTTTCTGAATCACCCTCGATTGCCAAGGTTCCTGATCAAGAAACCAACAGAAAACAAGAGACTCATCAGGCTAAAGAAATATCATACCAAGCAGAGGAGACAATGCGAGAAGAAAAAGAGATAGGAAAAGGACCGAGTTTTAAATCAACGGAAGTGATAGAAACCAGGAAGCATGAGGTTGTGGATGAGATAAATGAGAAAGCAGCAGTGGATGATACAGGCCATCAAAGTTCAGATGCTATGGTAATCAGTTCGAAGATGGAGAAGATTGAGCAACCGTATCCTGAGGTTGTTAAAGAGGAAACTTCAAAAGAAGAGGTAATAGTTAACCAAGTTGAAGCAGATAGGCCAGGCTTGGTTGAGGAAAACCAGATGAATATTGGAAAAGAAACTACTGCTCCACAAAAAGACGAAGAAAATGGAAGAATTGAAGACAACATTGCTGAATTGAAGGCTAGTAATGGAGCTGCTATGCTTGAGGCAAGCACAGGTCTGAATGAAGAACCTTCTATTCTCGCCTCAGATTTGACACTCCATCACTTGGACACCAATGTTGAAACATGCAAACAGGAGAGCCTAAAAAATGAACATGAAGATGATGCTGGGTATGCTGAAACTATAACCATTGAAGAGAACAGCACAGAAAGGATTTCTGAAGGAGTACAAGGAGAGAAGACAGATGGTTGCTCCAGTGTCTTGGACGAGGAAAATAGTCCAAACGTGGCCAAACCAACTGAGAAAGAAAAGGAGAAAGAAGACACCCTCCATGATTCAATTGGAGAAGCTTCCTTGACACTGGCAGCAAGTCTGGAGATTCAAAGCTATAATCAAGAGAATTCTTCATTCGTGGAGGATGCCAAAGACAAACTTGACTCCCCATCAGTCACACTAGCAACAGACAGGTCAAGCGTGCAAGAAGAGACCTCCAATGTTGCTAGCACGGAGGAAAGCCAAGATGCAACCTCAAATGATAAAACAAATGACATAATCTCCACAGTAGATCAAACCCAAGAGAAGAACCATGTAGAAATTTCTTCTGACACAGAAACTGAAGAATTGTCTTTGCAGGAAGTAGACAAAACAGAGAAATCCAAGATGGTCACAGAAACTTCGCCAGAGGGTTATGTCAAGGAAGGTCCACAAGAGACGATGAATGAAGCAATTGGGAAAAACCCTGAAGCTGATAGCTGTGGCGGTGGGAAAGATATCAATGAGGCCACTGCTGAAGGAAAGCTTGATATTTTGGTAAAACATGAGGATGGTGAGAAAAACATAGATGAGGAGATGACCATATTGGATGTTTCAGCACTGGATAACAGAGACGAGGATAGGGGTGCTGCAGTAGCAGGAGAAGAAAACATCAGTCAGGCAGTAACTGCTCTGCAAAGCAACCAAGAGGAATCTGGAAAAGAAAAGGTAAAAGCATCTTTGGAATTCGTTTTTAAGGACAAAGAGACAATCATATGTATAATGACATGTACCATAACAGGAGAGAGAATCAATCGATATTGATTCTTCGAAGAGATTAAAAAACATAATTGAACCTTTACGAATTCAAAAATTTTATTTTCTGCTATGCATCATTTTTCCATTGTGAAAGTGAATATTACAGCATCAAGAATGACAACCATATTACAAAGATTTCACTAATTTCTCGCACTGCAGAATCTCTCATCAATGGAACCAAATCAGAAGATTGAAACTGCAGAAACTGACTTTGACCACAAAAATTCTGGTGAGACTCATTTGCTGGAACAAGAGACCATACTAGTAAGTAAGGAGCTGGGCCAAGACTCAAACATGGAACCTCAAGGCCAACTTCATGAAGCAACTGGAGATAGATATGATGAAAAGCAAAATGAAAATGACTCCCAAGCATGTGAAAGCACAGAGAAAACTGCAAACCGGGTTGTAACAACTGAACAAAGCTCAGAAACAAGTGAGAATGAGAACAAGAAATTGGAAGAGCTTCACAAACTAGGATCTCAAGATCAATCAGAGTACAAAGATGGTGTCATGAGTATAAAAGAAGAAAAACATGAGGAGGAAGAAGCCTGTGAGACAAAGATGCATAAATCAGAAATAACAGGTAAGTACTTATATCCAAAACCAAATGACACTTGGAGAACTTTACACTGTAAATCATAGATCATACATGAACTGCAATTTCCTTGTCAGAACTTTTGTCTCAAGAGACAACATGATTGCTGCTCCTTATGTTTTAAAAAGTCTTCTATTCACAAAATCCTAACTGCATGCCTATTTGAATGTGTTAGAGAAAGATAGAGAACGATTATCCTCGTACATCTGTTGCAGGTGATGACAATACAAAATGTCATACTGACGAATCAGGCTCGGAGACAATCAGCAGTACAGACTTTCTACAAGAGACAACTGAGAAAAACTTTCAAGCAGGAAGTCTTCATGAAGCAGCTACAGCATTGAAAGATGAAGAAGTTACCAAAAATCGCCAGGTATGAATTTTCTCATCAGAAGGTTCTTTTGAATTCATTCTCTATGATTGTCAAACCAAATGTAATGATAAAAATGCTTTATGGATATCAGATCACAGGCATTGAAAAGGTCACTGATGAAGAAGTCATACAAGCCAATGGGACAAACCTTTCATCAGAAGTAATTAATGAAGAGACAGTTGAGAGCTACCAACAGATTGACAAAGAGGCTGATGTCTCTAAAGGAGAGGACATTGAGGAACAAATAATAGAAGGCACCAGTACTGCATGCATATCACTGGAAGCTGTTGAAGAGGCCCCAGTTAAGAACTTCGAAAGTGATGAAAACAATATTGACAATCCCAGCAGCAGAGAGGTAACCTTGAAATTGAACACACTATAATCTTTGCTCTATATTAGATTTACTCATTTGTCAACTGAAAGGTTAATTCTTATGCAGATGTTACTAGAGCCTGAGACTGCTGAAACAGCTGACAGCATTGGAAATAACGAAAAAGGAAGAATTCCTGACTTGATTCTCCAAAGTTCATTGGTTCAAGAACACGAAATTCTGCAAAGTGAAAATATAATGACAATTGAGGGCTCATCAGCAGAAATTACCATGACAAATGATAAAGAGAATCACACCAATCTACTGGCAGAGACTGGGGAGCACAAGGAGATATTGAAGGGTGTCGATTATTTAGAACAAGCAATGCAAAAGAATGAAGACAAAGAACATACTGAACAACCATTAAACGTCCTATCTGCAGAAACTGAGACTGCTTTGAGTCAATCATATACAAACACTGTACAAGAAAGGGTTGAACATCCTCAAGAAGATGAAAGTGAGGCAGAAACAGAGAAAGAAGAAAGCATCACAAATGGGAGCTATGTTGGTAGTGCCCTGCAGGAATTTGTTCATGAAGATCCTGTTATCTTCCAGAAGAATGAAAGCAGTATCGACAAGTCAAGCACAGAGGTTAGCGTGACTCTAATTACCTTATTCTCTATGCATAACTCTAACTACATTATTCTTCATCAATATTTATGGCAGTCTTCAATTGTTGACTATGAGCTTATTTTTTTATGCAGATTACACGAGAGTCCACTGCTGCAGCAACATGTCAGAATATTACAAGTGAGACAACTCAGACTGCTGAATGCCCCATTGAATCTATTCCAACATCGTTAGTTGATACCACTGCTTCACATGAATTCTTTGAAACAATTACATGCGCCAAAGATGATACAACCACAGAAAATCAGGAAGAAAGCTCTGACAAAAAGTACTTACAAGAGGCATCAATAGACGTTGATGATATCAGAGATGAAATTAGGAAGGAAGAGGTTAGATTAATGTCCTAGGCCTTTTTCAGTTTCAAATTAATATTATCTATATCCCACCTTTTTCCATCATGAAAGCGAATACTGCAGGATCAGTAGTGACTACTATAACACCAAAGTCCCTTAATTTTATTTTTTTGCTGCAGAATATCTCATCCAGAGAACTGAATGAGAAGATTGAAATTACAGAAGGTGAGACCCTAGGCAAGAAAGTCAATGAAATAAATGAGACTCATCCATTGGAAAAAGAGCTGGCGGAGGTCACTAATTTTGAAACTCAAGAAAAACTTCATGAAGGAAATGGAGGAGATGAGGTGAAGAATGATGAAACAGAGTCCCAAGCATGCAAAGGCACAGAGAATACAGATTCAGAGCATCCATCACCAAAAGAGGCAGAAACTACAGAAACAAGTGAAGCAGAAATAAAGAAATTGGAAAAGGTTCATGAACCAGAATCCAAGGAAGAAATAGAGAACAAGGATGCTCAGATGAGTATAGAAGAAAATATAGGAAATGAAGAAGAATCCCGCAAGAAAGATATTCAAAACTTGGCAACAAGTGAGTTCTATCAGTCGAAACTAGAGAATACTTTAAAAGCTTTAAGATTATAGATTACATTATAACAATCAAGATATATAAGCCGTATTGAGATCCGGGTGATACGTCGCTATTCATAAGTCACCAATCTCTTTGTAGAGGACCTGAATATCTAAGGAGATTATAAATAAAAAAAGAAAGAAAAGATTTCAGGATGTCTAACCGAAGCCTTTGCAATTCTTACAAACACAGAGAGCTTCTTTCGTTGTCCACCACAAGAAGAGAAATGTCAAATGTGGTATTATGAACAGCCAAATGTGTGATTCCTTCAGCCTTATCTAAACCTAAAAGCAATCTAGAAACAAAATTAGTAGTTCACATGATCATGGAATACAAATTACTTTGTTGGAACCTAGTCCAAACAACATCATTTCTACTGGTTATGTTGTACACAAATGATTTATAAGCAAAATGCTATTGTTGTTGATAAGCGTCTATGTATGAAAAGGAGAGGGAATGATGGCTTTGGTACATCTGTTGCAGGTGATGACACTGAAAAATATCATACGGAAGAAGTTTACAATCATGAGAAAATTGAGCAAAACTTTCAAGCAGAAGAGACATCAACAACATCAGAAGGTGAAGAAAACAACAGGCGAACTATCAGTGTCATAGATAAAGAGGTAAAATAATAATCACAATTATTGACAGACATTGAGGCTCATTATATATAGTTTTTTTGCATTTCTTTTCTATAATCATCAAGAAAAGCAATTAATCCAAGTGTCTTAGGGTCCTAAGATAACGGGTGTTGATGAGGTCACTATCAAAGAGAACATAGAGGAAAATTTTTCACAACTTTCAAGAGAAGTAACTGACAAGGAGACAGCAGAGAGCTCTGAACAAGCTGAAAAGGAGGCAGATAAAACTACAGGAGAGAACACTGAGGAAAAGATCATTATGCAAAAATCTTTTGAAGAAGAACCAATTAATAACTTCCAAAGTTATGAGAAGAAAAATGACAAGCCTAGCAGTAGACAGGTAAGCATGAAATGAAACAAGTTATTGGTCTTCCCAAGACCTTATGTTTACTCGATTATTAACTGGAAAGTTATTTTCTAATGCAGAACTTTGAGGAGTCAGAGACAGTTGAAACAGTTACTAGCATTGCAGATGAGGCAAAACAGAATGACACTAGCCCCAACTCAACTCCTCAATCTTCAATGGTTGCAGGATATGGAAGCTTGCAAAGTGAAAACCAAACAATATGTGATGGTTCACCAGCCAAAGAAATTGTTGTGGATGGATCTTCCATCAAAGAGGCAGAAGACAAAGACAACTATAATGAGCTAACAGAGGGTGGGGAGTACAGCAAGGAGTTACAGGAAGAAGAAGGAGAAGAAGCAGAAAAAACATTGCTGAAGAATAGTATTGAACAGCCACCGCATGTGATATCTCCAGAACCTGAAGCAGGAGCTTTAAGTCAAATAGACAATATCATGGTAAAAGAGACAGATCAGAGCCCACAGGAAAATGAAGAAAGGGATGCAGGAAGAGAAAAGGAAGATATCATTCTATTAAAAGGAGAAGAAGATGTAGAAGAAATATTGCAAAATGATAACACTGGACTAGAAACTAAAGGAGAAGCTTCAAGTCAAACAGATAACAGCACGGTAGAAGAGACAACTAAGAGCCCACAGGAAAATGAAGAAAGGGATGCAGGAAGAGAAAAAGAAGATGGCACAAATGAGAGCAATAGTAAATGTCTCCAGCTGGAAACTGTTGTACAAAATTCTGCAAAGGATTTTGAGAATGATGACAGAGTAGAGGAGTCAAACATGGAGGTCAGAATGAAACTATCTACTATTTTGATCTAGTAATTTCATAATACATTCTTCTTGTTTAACAGAAAGTTAGTTCCTTTTACAGATTTTTGAGGAGTCTGAAGCAGAAGAAAGAGCTGAAAGCACTATGCACGAGAAAAATCAGAGTGACGAAACACTAAAAGCAACCATTCCATCATTGTCGGTAAAAGA
Source organism: Euphorbia tirucalli (assembly GCA_039660915.1). NCBI lineage: Eukaryota > Viridiplantae > Streptophyta > Magnoliopsida > Malpighiales > Euphorbiaceae > Euphorbia > Euphorbia tirucalli. Next base: position 12,507,843 of record CM077638.1, read on the forward strand.
AGCACAAAGTCTACAATTTGAGGACAAGGGCATTCTAAAAGAATCTTCACCAGAGGAGAAAAAGGACGAACGATCTAGCATTAGTTTGCTAGAAGAGGCTATTAAAGAGATTGGCAAGCATACATCCGAACCAGTTCATTTTTCCCTTGAAATGAATCAGAATGAAGAAAGTCCACACTCATCACTTCAAACTTCAACAGAAGATGCTGAACAAACATTGCACGAGAAACCCCATGAAAAAATGGAACATCCACTTAACAATACAGAAGAGACAGTTGTGAGACCACAGGAAAATGAAGAAAGGGATGCAGGAAGAGAAAAAGAAGATGGCACAAATGAGAGCAATAGTAAATGTCTCCAGCTGGAATCTGTTGTACAAAATTCTGCAAAGGATTTTGAGAATGATGATAGAGTAGAGGAGTCAAACACGGAGGTCAGAATGGAACTATCTACTATTTTGATCTAGTAATTTCATAATACGTTCTTCTTGTTTAACAGAAAGTTAGTTCCTTTTACAGATTTTTGAGGAGTCTGAAGCAGAAGAAAGAGCTGAAAGCACTATGCACGAGAAGAATCAGAGTGACGAAACACTAAATGCAACCATTCCATCATTGTCAGTAAAAGAAGCACAAAGTCTACAATTTGAGGACAAGGGCATTCCAAAAGAATCTTCACCGGAGGAGAAAAAGGACGAACGATCTAGCATTAGTTTGCTAGAAGAGGATATTAAAGAGATTGACAAGCATACATCCGAACCAGTTCATTTTTCCCTTGAAATGAATCAGAATGAAGAAAGTCTACACTTATCTCTTCAAACTTCAACAGAAGATGCTGAACAAACATTGCAGGAGAAACCCCATGAAAAAATGGAACATCCACTTAACAATACAGAAGAGACAGTTGTGAGACCACAAGACAATGAAGGGGATGCAGAACCAGCAAAACCAGAAGACATTGTAAATGAATGCAACAATAAAAGCCTCCCGCTGGAGCATGTTGCACATGATGATGCTGCAGAGAAGTCAGACACAGAGGTTAGAATGGAACTCTAAACAGTCTTTACATATCAATTTGAGAACATCTTGTTTGTTGACTGGGCTTGGTTGCTTTTGCAGATTCCTGAGCAGCCTAAACCAGTAGAAAGTGTTGAAAACATTACACATGATACCGATCAGAATGATAGTCCCAATGCAATTACTACAACAGCACTTGTAGAAGATGTAGAAAGTCTACATTATGAGGACAAGGACATTGCAGTAGAGGCTTCAGCAGAGGAGAGAAAGGAGGAACCATCTTCAGTCAAAACAGGTGACGGTGATGACAGCATCACTTTGATCGAAGAGAATAACAAAGAAGGTGGCCAGGAAACATACAAGACAGGTGATTATTCTTCCCATGAAATGAAGCAGAATGAGAAAAGCCTCAACTCATCTACTCAAGCCTCTGTAGTGAGAGAAGAAGAAACTCCAGGAAGTGATGACCTAACTCTAGCAGAAGCTTCCACAAAGAAGGATGAAGACCAAGAGAACTACACTGTGCTAATAGAGGTTGGGGAGCACAACAAGGAGTCATTGAAAAAAGAAGAAGATGCTGAAGAAATATTGCAGAAGGTTGCACAAGATCCTGTTAAGAATTTCAAGAATGATGGTGATGGTGCAGAGAATTCAAACAAAGAGGTTTGAATGGAACTTTACAAAGTCTTAGTATCAATTTAAAAACAGTTTGTTTGTTGACTAGGCTTGGTAACTTTTGCAGATTCTGAAGCAGCCTAAAGCAGAAGGTGTTGAAAACAATACAGATGAGACTAATCAGGATGATAGCCCCAATGCAACTAATCTAGCAGCACCAGTAGAAGATGTAGAAAGTCTACAATGTGATGACAAAAATATTGAAATAAAAGCTTCGGCAGAGGAGAAACCATCTTCAGTTAACACAAGTGAAGATAGTAATGGCATCATTACTGTGATAGAACAGAATAACAAAGAAGGTGACCATAAAACACCCAAGACAGATGATTATTCTTCCCATGAACTGACGCATAATGAGGAAAGTCTCAACTCATCTATTGAAGCCTCAATGGTGAGAGAAGAAGAAGGAGCTCTGGGAAGTGATAACTTAACTCCAGTAGAAGCTTCCGACAAAATGGATGAAGATAAAGAGAGTTACCCTGGGCTAATAGAGGTTGAGCACAATGAGGAGCAATTAGAAAAAGAAGAAGATGCAGAACAACTATTGCAGAAGGATGCACCTAAAGAACATATTAAGGAGCCATCAAATGAAATATCTGTGGAAACAGAGGCAGAAGCTTTGAGTGAATTCAAAGAGACAGTTGAGAGGCCACAAGACAATGCAAAAAGGGATGCAGGAAGAGAAAAAGAAGAAGCCATAGATGAGAGCAATATTGGAAGTCTTCCACTGGAGTCTGTTGCACAGAATACAGTTAAGAATTTTGAGAATGACGACCACGAGGAAAATATAGGTCAGAGTTTTCAAGATAATACTAAGAACACAGAAATTCCTGATGAACAAGATGGCCCAAAGAAACATATCATAGACGTGTGCGATATGAAAAACATCTCTAAAGAACCTGTTGATCAAGGAACAACCAAAGACCTCCAAAATGACGAGGATAATGACGAAATATCGAACAAAGAGGTTAGTCAAACACTAAAAACTGTAATAGTCTCCACAGATGTTACTTTACAATCTTATTTTTTTACTAGAAGCTTGGTTCCTTTTTTAGATCCTTGAGGAGTTTGCGAAAGATAAAATGGGTCAAAGCATTGCACTTGAGACAAATCAGAATTATGAAATCACCAACACAACTATACCAACTACACCAGTGAAAGAAGGGGAAAGTTTGCTGGATGAAAGTGAGAATGTAAATCTGGAAGAACCTTTGTTAGAGGCAAAGAAGGAAGATGATGGATCTGTAGCCAAGGCAAGCCAAGACAATGGCAGCAATGCTGAGTTAGCAGAGGCTATCAAGCCAAGTGAAGCTGAAAGATCACATGGTAGAGAAAATATAGAACCAAAATTGCAAAATGAACCACAAGAATTTCTTGAATTGTCAGAAGATAGCATCACTCAAGAATCTGAGGTAGCAATTTTGGACAAAAAGGCTGATGAGGAGATACAAACTGTCCAGAATAATGAAAAAACTGCAGAAGAAGAAATAAAAGAAAATGAAGATAGTGATGGAAGCAAACTGAATGATGTTTCAGCGAGTGAGGTAATACAATAAAGATAGCTTAATAATGAGTATTTCTTATATATACTCACTACCACCCAATATATTTGTCTCTCAACAGATGCTAAGCTAATCACATAGTTATTTTATCCGTGATGCAGGATATCAAAGTTACTGCAGAAACATATTATGCAAATGAAGTTGTGGAAGAGAAATTAGTAACAAGTGGAACGGATCCAGAAACAACTAAGGCTTATGTATCAGACTATTCAGAGAAATTAGATGGTGAATATAAAAGTGAGAGAAAAGAAGAGGAGATGCATGAGGAAAACGTTATAGAGGTCCACCTAAATAATTGATCTTTGTTTAATCTCAATAAAACGCATTTTATTTTCCCACTCATCATCCTTAATGTTAAAATGCTAAAAACTCACCTAGAATACAGTTTCAGGGGGGTAATACTTCTTGTATGAATGAAGAAGCTGAAAAACATATTACCGTGGAAGAACACCTCGCCCCAGACATCTCACCACAGCCTGGTGGAGAAGAAACAAATCTCATCCTGAGAAATAAAGAAGAGATAGCTCAAATAGAGGTTAGCTTGACAAGTTGATTTTCATCTTTTTCTATCCTATTGGCATCCTTATAATCATATCCATGAATTTTTCTTCCTCCTGGACAGACACAAAAGGAAAATGAGCTAACCAATGTAGTTGAGGACACTACGCAACAAGTTCTGGATGAGGTTATTATTGCAAAAGATCAGTGTACAGAATCTGCTATTGTGATTGCAGATGATATGACAGTTATGGTACCAAAAACAGAGGTAAATCAGATGTCATAGCTTAAAACTCAGCAGCAAAATAAACCCTCTATCTCTAACTTTCTCTCCGTCACGCTCTCTCTCAGCATATATTATTATAGATTATTTTCCCTTACTATTTCAACTAAAGTTCCATCCTTTCGCATAGATGCATGAGATGATTCAAGCTGCTGCCCAGAATGGCAACACTAGGGAACAGATCATGCAGGAAGGAAGAGAAATTGACGACATTTTGGAGGCTCCTCTAGGAGGAATACATGCAGAAGGTCCTCCAGAGAAGGACAAAGAAGATGAAAATGATACAATAAAGCCAAAACAGGAGCTACACAACGAACAATACCAGATTCATGAGCAAGGAATTTGCAAGACGGAAATTTCTAGAGATGATGAATCATCGAATGTAGGAGATGAGGCCTTAAAATGTCCTGAATCAACTAATACAGACAAGAAGAAGGCTGTCCTGGACGAAGACATCGAAGAGAGCATTGTTAATAAGTCAGAACCTAGCTTAAAAGGAAGAGATGCAGCAGAGAACGCCACAGATGAACATGAAGCAGGAAACATCAACCAAGTGGATGTGACCACTGAAACCAAAAGTTCTGGAGTTGCTGCAGAAGAGGTCAGAGTAATATATTTGCTTTCTCGGTTTTTGATTATCTAACAATAAATAGAGAAATTCATCTAAGTTAAATTGTTTCAGAAAAAATTTAGTGGTTCAAATGAGATACCAATAATCAAATCCCTCTGAAACACATTTCATGATGGAAAATTTCATAATTTGTTTGATTCCATTCTAAAGAAGAAGAAAACAAACATCTCTAGAAAGTTTTCTTTTGGAACACACTGCACTATCTCATCGGAGACTTCTTCAATTGGAGTGTTCACAAGCTATGCCGGATAGTATAAGTTTCTCTAGTAGAAAACTCCAGGGTGAAACTAAAAATCACCAGGTGTTATTGTTTTCTATGACCACATTTAACCTTCTAATAACCATCACTCTGTCACAGAACTTGGAATCAGCTGAACCCAGCATGAAGCTTGATCATACATCCGAAATAGTTCCAAGTGATCAAAGCAGGCAACCAATCCCCGAAATGAGCCCAGATAAGTTTGAGGAGAATCAAATTTCAGAGTCTGTTGAACAACGATCACAAGGATCTCCAGGAAGTTGGCAAGAGATGGTAGAGAAAACAGAACCACATTTGGAGATTGAAGATCAGATCAATGAAACAAGAGATATAGAGGATACAGAGGCTGCCATCTTAATTGAAGAGGTCAGAAATAAACTCCTCATTAAGAACAACTATCTATCCTGAGTACCTCCTGGGTTTAATATTTTTTTTTATCATGTCTTTCCTAATCAGGTGCATAAAGAAGTTGAGAAAGCTGAAGGGGATGAAAATGTTGAACACTTCAATAAGGATGGAGATGACATAAAGGAACTCCACAGTGAATCCATTGAAGGTGAAATAATTCATGAGGTCAGCCCCAAATGCAATACCGTTTCATATATTTTTATATTATACTACTTCAGTTTCTACTATAAACAGTAGTTTGAATCAAAATATTGATCAGGTGAAAGAAATTCGCACTGTATCATCTGGATATCTTACAACAACAGACTCTAATGAACAGACAGAAGCAGGAAGCTTGGAGGTTCGAGAGGCACAGGACTTGGAAAAAGAGTCATCAGCTACAAAAGAAAACAAAGAAACAAAAGAAGAAGTGATTAAAGAGCAGATAATAGAGAATACAGATAGTTCTTCTGACAAGATAAAGGAAGCTATTATTCTGGAAGCAATTCCAGAACCTAGATTGGAGGAAGTTCAGATAGATGAAAAGCCATTCCTGGTGTCTGACATCTCCTCAGATGCAAGCAGTCCGCATGCAGCTGAAACTGATGCAGGTCAGCAAGAAAGCATGGCCCTTGAAGAGAACTCCTCAAAATTGCCATCCCAACTTCCAACTGATGATCAAGAGAATGTAATGCTCATGGCCTCAGGAAATGCAGCAGCAGGTGACATTGAGGAGAGCAGAGAGATTTCTGATACTTATGAAACCAAAAATCATGATGTAAGAGAACTGCATATAGGTGAAGTTACAGAAGGAATCAAAGAAGCTGCTGAAACTGTACTTAAGTCTCAGGCAAAGGAAACAGTTACAGAAGATGAAATTGCTGTTGATCGGGATCCCCCAGAAGAGATAACAAAAGAATCTGAGGTACCATCTTTGGCGCTGCCTTGCACAGAAGAGGATTGTCGGACTGAATCCACAATTGAGAATATTGAAAAGCACGCAGAAAAGGTAGATATGAAAAAAGACAAACCTCCAGAAAATTCTTCTGCATTAAAGACAGTAGAAGACGTAAGCTTGCAAACAGAAAACCGTCAGATGCTTGACGTTTCCCAACTGGATATTCAAGTGAAGAAAGGCACACCATACAGTCCAACTGAAGAGCACAGAGAGAAAGGAGGAACCGCTTGTGATACTAAAAAAGAAAGTGAAGAAGCTTCAGTTAAAGTGTCTAAGTATACATGTCACAGCCTTGGAGAAACTGCAATAAATGAAGTTGCTGATGATCAAACTCTGCACAGCGAAAAATCAGAAGAGCAATACCAAACAGAGCCTTGTGTATTACTTTCCAAAGAACTGGAGCTTGGAAATTCAACTGAAATCGAGAAATTAGAAGAGACTATGAAGGGAAAGGAATTGCTTGAACATGATCAGAGAAATAGTGAAGAGGCCTGCTTGCAAAAGCAAGAGTCCAGTGAGCTCCAAGTCTCAGAACCAGACCTTGAACCAAAAAAAGATACAGAAGAGAGCTCAAATGAAGCACCGAAGGAAATAAGTGTGACTTCAGCAGAGATTGGAAACAAAAAAGAAGCTTTTGAATCCAAGTTGGATTCTAATTCTAAAGAAAATGAAGCAGCTAAAGAAGAAGAAGAAGAAGAAGAAGAAGAAGAAGAAATTACTCCAGTTCAGACTAATTATATGGATCAATCTCAAGAGGAAAACTTGATGCCATCCTACCCGCTGCTTTCAAAGGAACAAGATTCCACAATAATTGGGAATATAGAAGAGAAAACAAAGAAACTACAAGTACTGGAAGATGAGCCAAAAGCAATCCAGGATGCCTGCCTCCAAAAGGAAGAACCCAGGGAGCTGAAAGTTTCCTCTTATGAGTTTCAACCTCCTATAGATGAACAGGAAAGTCTGAAAGAAATACAACACAAAGAAGATGGGGCTACAAATGGTCTTAAAGAAGAAACTGAAGGAGTTTCTAAATTAGTACTCAACTCCAGTTCTCAAGACCATACAATTGTATCAGAAGACAAAATCACTTCTCATGAGCCTCAACCAACAGAAAAATCAGAAGAGGAAAATCAGACATATTTAGGTGGATTGCAATTTGAAAAGCAGGAGCATGACATTTCAACCATCTCTGAGACCATAGAAGGAAAAACAACCAGAGAAGAAGTGCCAGAAAATGCGCCAAAAACAATAGAAGAGGCATCTCTGAAGGAAGAGCCTCAGGAGTTCAAGCCCTCTGACTTGGAGCTGCAAATGGGTGATGATATACAGAACAAAGTACATGATGCCAAAGATGGGACTGCAGAAGAATCTTTGAATTTGCAGAGTGAACATGAAATTGAGAAAAGAGATGCAGAAAAAGTGGATTTGGTGTTAGTGGATCGAGTTGAGAAAGCTTCTGGTGCGACTGAACTTGTGCATGCTGAAGCCACAAATGAGCAGGTTAGATGCACAAAATTTCTGCATTTCCTCTTTATACTTGTTTTCCTTATTTCCTTTTGGGGACTGTTAACTGAAAGAAAACCATAACAGATACTGGAAGAGAAGAGTAATGCCAAGAGAAGTCATGCAATAATTGGTGAAGATGCAACTAAACAGAGCCACCAAGAACGTCAGCCAGTTATTGAAGAAACTCTGGGAGCTAAGATACTAGAGAAGGAGATAGAAAATGAAAAGGTAAGACATAAATACTGAAACTATTCTATTTTATTTATTAATAACTTCATTACTGAAGTTGAAAGCTTTATCTGAAATCAGTTGCCTGAGGAAATTGCAAAAGCTGATCAAAGTGAGACAACCACAAAACAGATCAGCGCAGAGAAAGGGCCAGTAGAGCCTTTTCTTCAGAATGAAACTGGAGAAACAATTGTGGCGACAGGAAGGGAACTAAGCAATGAAAATCAGTATGATAAAACAACAACTGGAGATGGCAGTGTGGATTCAATGGAAAAGGTTAGATTACCCCCTCCCTCTCCAAGACACAATGTAAAACATGAAAAATGGATAGACTTTTTTTTTTTTTTTTTTTTTTTTTTGTAAAAAAAAAAAAAAGAGCAGCTGGATACATGCATTAAAATAATCATTAAGATAATCTTCGACAATAAGACGTCAATCTATTTCACATGTGTTTCGAGTGAAACGTTCTTCAAAACAAAATTGGAATTGTATGATAATGACAATGGACAAAAACTAAAGCTGCTATGTTCATCAAAATGCTCAAAGCATCTTCGTATTCTATCTTATCAGGAATCGAGTGTGGAGAAATCTCAAAAAGAAGGTGCTGCAGTAGAAGCCACTGAAATCATTCAGAACATTCATCAGCAAGAGAAAACCTCTGACGTCACTCTCAAAGACCAGATACCGGGAAAAATAGAGCCAGAAACAATGGCTTCAAGCAGCAAGAAAGAAGTTCCAGAGGTGCAGCAGGAACAAAATGTAGAAACAGAAATTACTGAAATCAGAGCTGCACACACTTCTGCTGCTGACTCAGAAGTTCAAAGGATTGTACAGGGAGTGGAGCTTTCAATGGCCGATGAAAATGGAAAAGCAATTGAAGAGACAGTGTCCAAGGATTCAGCCACAATTTCATTACAGGACATGCTGCAGAAATCAAGAAGAGAATATCAAGCAGTAAAAGAACTGAGTGAAGAAAAAGAACCAACGGCAAACAAAGAAGATATTAAAGATGAAAAACAAACTGAAGAGGCAGAAAAGGCTAAATCGGATGAAGAAGTAGTGGAAGAGGTAGAAGAAGAAGACGACGGAGAGGAAGAAGAGGACATCAAAAAGAACGACTCAGGATCTGATGCTCCAGTAATGGTAGAAAGCTCAAGAGACATAGAAATGAAAATTGTACACAAGAAATCGCATAATATACTATCAGGAGTAGGATCAAAGGTAAAGCATTCAATCATCAAGGTTAAAAAAGCGATTACCTGTAAGTCTTCTCACACGAAGCAGCATTCAGCGAAATGATCTCGGCTGCTCAGAGTTGGATGCAAAATCCAGCTCTTGAATTGCTTGTTCATAGTTTCTCTTTCCTTTTCTTTTCAATTCGCAATCAAAGTTTGAGGTGTGGCGTGTATAGTGTGTGTGTGTGTATATATATACGCAGCTTGTATAGGAATCGGATTCTGGAAATTTGGAAGGTAAGTTGATCGTACCTTCATTTTTGTGTATTATGGGTGTAATGTTCGCAATAAAAAGGAGGCAAGTTTGAAGCGAGATTTTACTTAATCATGCTGATTCTACCAAATATCAAAAAAATTTACTCATTGAGCACGCTAAAACGCTACATGTATATTATAAAAGCACACAAATATGGCTGCTAAACCCACCACCTTCTCACTAGACTTGTTCTGAATAACGTTCCTCCACCAATCCGGATTGTTTTAAAAGTTGGCGCAAATTTTGCTATAAAATATTACAACTGCAGCATCTTGCAAAATTGCAATCCTCTGTGGTGGTAAGATATTTCTCTCAAAAGGGAAATTCAAGAATCAAGTCTCTTCAAAACGAATTATACAACTTGAAAAGAATTAAATTTATTATGAAAAATATACATCGCTGTAACAAACTAAAGATTTACAAAATAATTATCTAAAATAAAGTTTTTTGTTTTTTCTTCCCCAGATCAAACTGGCTCAGGAGTGCTACAATACCTCTCCCCAAGGTCAATTGCAACCCACCGATTTAGAAAGAGCACATAGCATGGTTTTGAAATGAAACCGGAGTAAATTTTTTTTACTTTGTGTCTAACAAAATAGAGTATTTGAATTCGAAATTACTTATAATATTACTAAATAAAAATAAAATATAAAGTATTTTAATTTGAAATTATTTATAATATTAATAAATTATCATTTAATATTATCAGCTTTTGTGAATAACGTTTCTAGATAGAGAGTATCACACGACGCCGTCTCGTTATGACTCGACTCTGAGCACTCGCGAGCAAAGAAAGGTGAGAGAAGTGGGTAGAGTTGTTAAAGTTGGAGTTCGTTATCTCTCTGATTTACCTCCTGCATATTTATAATACTTGCAGCCCAAACAAGCACTGTGTTAGAAACTTACTTTATAACCTCATTCTCAAACAATGTGTTAAGCTGTCCAATTAAAACACGTGGGAAACTGGGGATGTAATCGAGAAAAAAATATGCATATACAGAATTTATGTTGATCAAATATATTTTTAGAGAAGTTGTGCACATTTTTAACAAAGTTTAGACCAATACCAACTTTGTCGGCTAAATCAATTTTATATTGCACAGTTCAGTGCTCACAAAGCAAGGCTTAAATAAAACTACATAAGAAAGGAAGGTTACAAAATTTGGTAAGCTGAAGTGAGAAGAAATTGGTTTGCAATATTTATTTCTTCCCAGATTTCTCAGCTTCTTTTGCTTTCTTACGCTCCATGAGCTTATTATTTCGGGCTTTCTTTCGATCTTGGCCTTTCTGCATGATGAAAAAGGAATTTAAGCATCAATGTGATTATAGCATTTGCTTTTGAGACACTGCAGATAGCACTGTAAACGCCCACCCAAAAAAAAAAATGCTAACAGGCCAAATGTGGTACTCTACATTCGTATACTAACAGATGCCAAGGAACAACTATTCGCAGAAAATCAATTTACAATCATATGATATAAAATAACACAAAATGGGCAACTAATTTTCAGAAGGCAAATCTATAACAATTCCAGTATTGAGAAATATAAACCCCAAGCTTCAAGCACAAAAGTGCCAGAAAACTGAGCTAAACAATATTACTCTAAACTAAGAGCTCATGGACTAAAGAAAACCCGTTCTTTTTTTAAAGAATCAAGATTAAGAACTTTTCCGAAAGCATATTGAAAATGTCTTTGATAGTTCATGCATGAGCACACCAGCACGCATATATGTAGTACCCAAAACTGTCAGATTGTCAAGAAAGAGGAAATGGAGCATCAGAAGGTTATCATGTACCTTAATAGCTTCAAGAAGGCCCCTCTTTTTACGTGACATAACCACTTCTTGCAATCTTTCAGAATCCTCAACAATCTGCTGAATGTCAGGGTGAGACTCCTTATCTTCTGTGTCCTTGGAAGAACTCTGCTTACTTTTCTTCGACACTGATGAAGAAGATTGACCATGAAGCTCCTCTTTTAGCTGTTCATGATACTGCTTTTCAAGGGTTTCAGTCTGCAATGACCAAAATGCAGTCAGGCCAACAATATCATTCAGAATCTATGCATGTAATGTAAAAAAGTAAAAACAAAACAATATTACACACACAACAAAAATGATCCAGGAAGACAAATTAAATCTTAACCATATGATTTGGAAGTCTTAAGATTACTAGGATTATATGTCATACAATGTCTTAGGATTATATCTTACAGGGAAGTTTGTCCATAGCATGGCCTGGCCATTGGGAAATATGCTAAAACACTCGCATGAACTCCAACTCTCCTTAAAAATTATGATCCATTGAATAATAATACCTAATAACTCAATTGCCAACAAATAACATACCTTTCTCTTTCTCTCAGCAGCTTCAAAAGCTTCTGTCCGATCGATGTAATTTTCAGCCAATAAAGTTTGGGGATCACTAATATCTTCCTTTCCAATACCTGTAATTGGAAGAACTTCATTTCTGGCAGCAGCCTGCAAACGTTTGATGGTCTCTGCATAGTCAGGAACATAACCTTCGGCCTCATTATCAACAAAAGGTGATAGGTGCGGTGGAGGAATCCTGTTACAAAAACCATAACTTAAAGTCAGCAAACTGAATAATTTCCTGGATAAACAAATGAGAGAATCAACAGAAGGTAAGCCAAAAAGGTGCAAGATAACAAGAAACAAAAAAGATCCTTAGAAATCAACCAAAACTGCAGACAGAATAAAATTCACAACAACATTGCAACCACCTTTTACAGGACCAGCTCAGGAGAAACCAAAATTAAGGATTCAATCTCTTCAAAATAAGTTTTACACATCAAAATAACAACAACAACAACAACAATAATAATAAGAATATTAAGAATATTAAATAATAATAAATATTAATCCAAAAGTGTTGCCAAGACAATTAAAGCTTGTACTTTTAGAATATGGAATTTATAGATAGATTGAGTGGTCAATACAGAAGATTTGGATTCACACAAAAACTTTTCCTTGATAATACTGTAGGCTTGTAATATTATTGCAAAAATGGTAACCGAAACTCCAACCCATCATTATGATAAAGAGAGAGAAAACAGAAGTAGCACATAGATAATTGTTGCATGTATAAAATTAAGAAAATGAATTGCAATTTCCTGAAAGTTACCTCCCCACTAAATATTCATCAGTTGGCAATATGATCCTCGCATTTACACAATCATAAATCCACTGTGGTTGGACATACTGTCTTGAAAGATATTTATGACCTTGGATTGGCCTATCAACAATCTGCATAGAAAAGAAAACTGTCAATATTTGTTAAAAGTACATTCACACAACTCAAAAAGCAATATGTAAGGGTGCAAGTGTCTACAACGACATCTATATTTCTTGCAGCCTTAATGTGCTATATAGCAAACCTGGTGAGTGATGCTCTGGTCAGCTTCCTTAAATGGGGCCCCATCTCCATCCCAAGAAACAACACCGCCAAAAGAAGGAATGACAAAAAGTAAGGACTCTCGAGGAACCTGAGCAAGATATTATTATCCATTGAGCATTTTAAAATAAAAATATATAAGAAGGAAGAATTAGACCTTATCAAAATCTCAAGAAATCAGTCACATGAAATGGCTAGGGTATCAATAACAGACTATTGTTTGTCTTCACAAAAACCCAAAATCTCGAGAAATCTGAAAATAAGATTAAAATAAAGACACTTGGACATGAAGGCGAATGTTAAAAAAGATATGAAGCATAGAAGAAGCAGAAAATAGGTCTCCAAGTATTTATTTTAAATTAAATTCCTTAACTTCCTATCACAATGAGAGAAAAGTGAAAAACTACCCAAGAAATGGACATATACATATTCTTGAGTTTAAGGACAAAAGATGAAGCCCAAAAGAATATTCAAATAAAAGAAAGAGAAAACCTCCATCTATGATCTAAGGAGATGCCATTAACTATGTTCAGATAAAAATTCATGCCTACTAATTAAAAAAAAAATAGCAATCCACAAGAAGAAAAAAAAACAGAAGACAAGAATTTTCCTTAAGCTTAAAAATTTGTAAAGCCATAGTAAAAAAGAAAAACACTACCATAAAACAATACAAGATTAAGCCAATTTAGTAATAGTAACTTGAATAGTGGATGATGAGAACTGTCTAAAACAACAAAAAGTTCCCATGGAAAATGGGATTGTCTACCCTCATCCTGTCCACAACTTACACATAAACATAAACTGTCTGACATTGGACAATCACCCTAACAATATGCAAGCTACCACTTCAGTAAATGACACCAGTAAATTTTTAAAATTTCAGCAAGAAAACATTTATCTCACCTCACGACTTAGGAAAAACTTCATATTCCTAAACAGGTTCTTACAATCCTTTGTATCTTGATCATCTTCATCTTCACGCTCAGCATCCTGAACAAGGCGCATCAGGGCACCAGGTTCATTTGAAGGGAGTTGATGCTGGAGTTGGGCAAGTCTTACTTCAGACTCCTCAGTTTCTGTCCCTTCAATATTGACCTTAACTTGCTCTGATGAACTGGAAGCATTAGATTCTTCCATGGCTCTGCTAGAATGAACATCAATATATCTCGACAGTGCATAAAGACCTGGAGAACGTTGCAAGAAAGCATTCATGTGCGCAATGATTAGCTATGAAAGTAAGGGCTAAGAACTAAATCGCAGATAAAAATGCATGGATTGAAAATAAAATATATGAGCACACCTGCTGCTACAGCTTCCAATTGAGGATCAAGAATCGGAGGATACTCCAAACTTAAAGTATGATAAAGCCTAAAATTGACAAAGCCAAGAAGATTCTGCAGCAAAGTATTCCCAAATCAAGCATGGTAAAGTAAATTGGAGTAAAATGTAAACATGACCAGCCAACTTTATATTTGATGCCAAAGCCACTTGAACTTGTAGTATTTCTCAAATCTCAAGCACGCTACTATTAAAGAAAGGGATATCTTCTAATTGGTCCCAGCCTTTAACATATTTCATGCTAAAGTCACTCATCTATATTATAAGTAATCAAATATCAGCAGCACCATGGCTGTATAACAAAAATAATATATCAAGAAAGAATAAACACAGAAGCCATTGAGAAGTTACCTGATAAAGCTCCAGAAACGTTAACATGACACTGTAGTTGACATCTTCTGGCAAAACTTGCTGCATCGCATGAGGAGTCAGCCATGTGATCTTTTGACCCTCAACCTCCGCCTAGACAAATGAGAAATGCAATAAATAAGTTCCATAGAACTGCAAATTACACCAAAAGGCAAAATGAGCATGAACTAGCCTACCTGATGATATATGCCCTTCACAGATACAAAAACTTTTCGTAATTTATGGGTGCGGACAATGTAGGCTTGCCACTCATGACTCAACCTACAAAAGTACAATGGCAAAGAGATATATCATCCAAACAAGAACACTGTTGGAGTTGGTTGCATCATTAAGGCATACAATGAAACAATAGACGGTTAACACCATGTTTACTCCACTCCACCAACTTGTTCAATCAGTTAAAGATTTGAGTATCACCTCCTACAATTATGCACAGTTTCCACATCAATTTTCAACCTCTCCATGGCAGGTAATACTGCAAACAGGTGTACCATTGTAAGACAATCATCCAAGTCTCTGAGTGCATCGACAAATTTAGGATACCTATATAACCAGAGAAACAAATACAGATCAGAAAGACTCCTGCAGAGAATAACCGATAACAAGCATTAACAAAAGAATACCAGATAACACAAGCAAATAGATGCTTTTGTGGATTTTGCAAACCTTTGTAAAATAATCTTGTCATAACTGGGAGTAGGTTGACGAGTTTCAAGACGAGCTGCCTGATCTTTATCCTTCTTCGCCAAAGCTTTCTTTATCTTCTTTTGGTAAGCCCTTATTTCTCTAAACTTCTCAAGTAATGGCTCATGTTGAAGGTATGCTATATCCTTCACATGATAGTAAGTATGATTATTTCCCTTCACCTTTTTCTTCGGCTCCCGAGGGAAAATGCCTTTAAGAATGCATAGTTTTCTACAATTAAAACCAACAGACAATGAGCAAACAGTTTCCAACTATTCCCACAATATAAATATTCAAAAAAATTGAGAGTGAGAAAACTAGAAATTAACTTGACTTCAAATTTCATAGCCAAAAAAAATGCTCCAGAACAGAGTGGAAGACATTGATGGACATTTTTCACTCAGTTGAATCAAATCAATTCCTTAAAAAGATAAGGTAAAAGGACCAAAAAAAAGTGCAGGAGTGAGAGAAAACAAATCAACTAGTGCATAAGAGAAGCGCACCTGAAAAGTGTAAGACTGCACTGAAGCTGCTTGACGGCTTGTGACCTAGTGATGAACCTGGCGGCGTTGCCTTCCTTCTTCTTTCCCTGTAAATGCGAGAGAGAATAAAGGGGAGTGCAAAGAAAAGAAAGAGATCATCGATGCTTAACCACGACAATTCGTGGATTGTTAATCGCGAATTCGGACAACTTACGGCAGGTCTGTAGTGCTTAATCTTCCTCGTCATGGCTGCCGAAAACCTTTACTGAGGCTAGGGAAGAATGGACAGGCAGGCTGCAGTAAGTACGTTAGGATTTAGGGTTTAAGTAATTTGGATCCGAATGATGACCAATTAGTCGGGTCGGTTTACATTTTTTCCTCGGGTTTTATTGGCTGCATGAAAAGAGTGTATTCATTTAAATTCCTATGTGAAATCAACTACGCCTACATAAAATTTTAGGGATTTGCAATATTATTAGGGAAGATTCATTTTATTTTCATTTTTATGTAAAGAAGAGTCGAATGTTACCTCCATAATAATAGAAATTTTAATTCAATTGAACTCAGTTTTACCATTTCTTATGTAGTTGCCGACGGAATTCCTTATAAAAAAATATATATATAAGATTGAGCTAGGAAATAAATCATGAAAATTGATCTACAGCATGATCTTACACATTATTTATTTATTTTGTTAGTTGATAAATGATGGTAAATTTTGTTATTAAAGAAATGATAATAAATAAGTAAGGAAACATGTATTTATTTTGAGGTTTAACAATGCGTATGATTATACTAATGATACTAATGATGGTATTTTCAGGGTAATTTTTTTATGATATAAAAATACTCTTATTTTTTTCACATTTTATCCTCTTATTTAATTATCAAACGTGCTTTACCCTCAAACCATATACAACAATATTATTAAATAATTATTTTAGCTCAGCTCGTGTCTAAACACAATAAAATATTTCATAATTTATTATCATACTTTATCCAATTTACTGTACTTTATCTTAGGGGTGCACAAAAAAAAAGACCAATCCAATCAAAAGAAAGTTAATTTTGTAGTTTATTTGCTACATTGGTTAACATTAACTTAAACCATACATCTATTTTACTCCAATTTGAGTTGTTTAACCAAAAAATTAACCAATTCAATCTCAATACTTGTAGAGAAAATACTTTTTTTTTTTTTTGAATAATAGTGCTTTCATTAAGATAAAATCACTAGCCAATATAGCCTGAATACAATGAGGAGGAATAGACCCCAAAATAGTGAAATCTGACATTGAAGTGGCTGCCCTAGCAAGATTGTGAGCGGCCATATTCGCAGATCTCTTAACATGGACAATTGAAACATTATTCAATTTTGATAACAATTCTTTGCAATCCAATACTACCAACCCGAATGGAGAGTAGTCCACTGAAGAAGAATGTAATGCCTGTACCACCTGGAGACAATCTGTTTCAATAATCACCTTATGACTGTTCCTTTCACGCAGCCAACTCAGAGTTTCACGAACCCCTATCGCCTCTATTATTTTAGGCCTAGTACAGCAGAGATCAGGATGCACAAAAGCGCCAACCATAAAACCAAACTCATTCCTAAGCACCCCCACTTACTGCCGAAGACGTGTCCAAAATAGCTCCGTCAACGTTGCATTTCAGCCAACCAATTGGAGGTTTGGTCCAATGGTTTAACGATCCACCTTGAAAGGGATTAGATACTACTGCCTTCACCTGGATCCAAGCTTGTAAAAAAGAGATACATCCTCGAGTGACCGCCCAAATATTGGGGTTCCTATGCTCCCCAACTACCTGATTCCTCTGGTACCAAATACCCCAGCAAATGACAGCCACCCTCCCCCAATTAGATCTAGGGATCGACTTGAAAATCATCAACAACCAATCCTTGAAATTATGAACATTCCCAAGATAGAATCCAACACCGGATTTAACCCAACAATTTTTAGCAAAGCTACAAGACACTAGAATATGCAGTGAGGATTCAGGATGACTACCACAGATTGGACATAGTACCTCATTAGTTATATGCTTGTGGTTAAGAGCCTCCCTCGTCGGAAGACAGTCTCTTGCTGCACGCCACAACAGATGCAGGACTTTAGGAGGAGTTTGAATATGCCAAAGGGAATTCCAGAGTAGGGAGTCCTCAGCTGATTGGCTAGCCGTCTGCGCTGTCTCTCTTAGAAGCTTATAGCCACTTCTGACTGTGTAACATCCTCGTTCTTCCGGAAACCAATAAATCTCATCTTCTCTGAGCCGAACACTGAGAGGAACCTGAGTCACAGCTGAAGCATCATCCCTTGAGAGATACAACGCTAATTTCCCTCTATCCCAAGCATATCCAGAGCAATCTAACAAATCTGAAACTAAGTGGTCCTCTCCATGTTCTGGGATAGGAGACTAAATATAAGCATTAGCTTCAGACACTAGCCAAGGCATCCCCCATATTTTTACTTTGAGCCCATTCCCTATCCTCCATCTGCAGCCCTGTTTTAACACGGTAGAAGCTTGCCAAATACTCCGCCAAACAAAAGAAGGATTGGCACCTAGTTCTGCCTCTAAAAAGGAACTCTCCTGGAAATACCGAGAACGGAGGATCCGTGCCATTAGACCATCAGAGTGCTTCAAAATACGCCAACCCTGTTTAGCCAGCAGAGCTAGATTAAAATCGTGAAGCTTCCTAAAACTCATACCTCCCTCTTTTTTCTGTTGACATAGTTTCTCCCAACTAAACCATCTCACCCCATTTCTGTTTCTTCCATTGCCCCACTAATATGAGTTCATCACCTTCTCGATCTCATCGCAAAGTTCATTAGGGAGAAGGAACAAATTCATAACATAATTAGGAATAGCTTGAAGAACAGTTTTGATAAGGATCTCCTTCCCTGCTCTAGATAAAGCTTTTGACTTCCACGCCTGAATTCTTTTGATAATTCTTTCTTTGACATAAGCGAAAATAGCCATCTTCTTTCTCCCAATAGCCACCAGCATGCCCAAATAGCTCCCATCATCTTGTACCTCTCTCACTCCTAACTCAGCACACAACTACGCTCTCTGCTCGGTTGAAACACAAGAGCTGAATAAGATAGAAGATTTCTACAGGTTTACCTCCTGTCCAGATGCTTCTCTATAATGCTTCAGCAAGTTCTTGATTGAGCGGCACTCTTTAACTGAGGCTCGAAAAAATAGGTAAGCATCGTCTGCAAAGAAGAGGTGAGAAACTACCGGAGCTCCCCGTGCCACTCTGCAACCATGCAACTCTCCGCTGTCTACTGCTCTATCAACAATGGCTAAGAACCCCTCTGCACAAAGAATAAAAAGGTAGGGGGATAAGGGGTCCCATTGCTTTAACCCTCTGCTTGGCTGAATAGGACCTACTATGACATCATTGACCAAAACATTGAAGCGGACCGTTTTGACACACATCATCATGAGCTCAATCCAATCTTCGAAGAAACCCAGATGCCGCAACATGCCCTCCACAAACCGCCAGTCCAACTTATCATAGGCTTTAGAGATGTCTAGCTTGAAGGCCACATTTCCTACTTGAGCTTTCCTTTGCCGTTTTAGATAGTGAGAGACTTCGTAAGCCACTACAATACTATCCGTAATGTGCCTCCCCTGAACAAAAGCATTTTGATTATTCGAAATTATATCCGGTAATACCATTTTTAGCCTATTAGCAAGAACTTTGGCCATTATTTTGTATGCGACATTACATAAAGCAATCGGGCAGAGCTCAGTCATTTTATCAGGATCCTTCTTCTTAGGTAAGAGAACCAACGTGGCATCATTTAGCCCCTCTGGCAATTGTTTCCTACTAATCCATAAAATGCACGCATTGGTAACGTCAGGTCCCACAATGTCCCAGAATTTCTGATAGAACCCAGGATTAAACCCATCTACTCCTACGGCTTTATCCGGGTGCATAAAGAAGATAGCATCCTTGACTTCCTCCGGGGTAATTTGCTCCAGCAAAGCCTCATTATGCTTGGCCAACACTTTCCTATTGACACAATTAAGGATTGGCTCCATATTTCCTTCCTGAGCTTGGTAAAGGAGCTGAAAATAAGCTTCTACAACCCCTTCAACCCCCTGCTTGTCAAAATGAGTGATCCCATCTTCATCCGTTAGTTTGACAATAGTGTTCTTTTACTTCCTCCCATTAGCTGCCTTATGAAACGCCTTAGTATTGGCATCCCCTGCTTTAAGCCAGTGGGTTTTCGCTCTTTGCTTCCAATAAATTTCTTCTTGGTGTAATAAAGAATGTAAGCGAGTCTCTGCCTCACTAATTTTGGCCACCGAAATATCATCCCTATGCCCTTTACACTCCCTTATAATTCACTTTACCTCTCTTATCTCATTCTTTAGTTTCCACCATATATTCCTGCCCCAATCCTGCAGCGCCTCACCACACCATTTTAGTTTGTTCAACAGTGATTCACCAATGTTCCGGGACCAGCTGGTAGCAACAATGGCTTTGCAGTCCTCTTCTTGGCACCAAGCGTTTTCGAACCGAAAACCCCTTTTGGAACTTTTAGGTACCCATTAAAAAAGCTCTAGCAGAATAGGAATATGGTCTGAGGAAGTGTGAGTTAGGTGGGTTACCTTAGCGAAGCCGAATTGAGACAGCCATGAAAGGGTGCTTAATACCCTGTCAAGCCTTTCCTCAACCCAATGATCCTCACCTCTCCCTCTCTCCCAAGTAAAAGGATGCCCAGTAAACCCCAAGTCTATTAAATTGCAGCCCTCCAAAGCCGAACGGAAATCCTCCATGAGCCGACGTGGATGAGGCTGGCAGCCCTTCTTCTCACTTGGGAATAGAAGCTCGTTGAAGTCACCCATCACCACCCAAGCCATGGAGAAATCTCTGGACAACCGACGCAGAAGCTCCCATGATTTAAACCTTTCTTTCCTACACGCATACCCATAGAAAAGGGTAAGTCTATAAGGGGCAAAATCCTTCAGCTGGATGCATAAGTCAATATATCTATCTGATGAGCTCAACACATGGGCCACAATGTCCTTCTTCCATAAAACTGCAAGCCCACCTTTATGGCCCAAGCTATCCACAGCAAAACACTCACCATAATTCAAGTCTTTTTGAAGTTTTTTTATTACATCTAAATTATAAAAAGTTTCAATAAGCAAAATAAAATCAGGCCTATACTCACGGACTAAGTCTGACAAAAACCGAATTGCCACAGGATTGCCCAGTCCTCGGCAATTCCAAGAGATACAACTCATTGGGCTTGGCGGGCCTGTCCTGCAGAGCCCGCCTCTAAGGAGTTTTTTGAGACATCCAGCACCTTCTCAAGGTCCATTTCAATTGGCCTTTCCCTGTTTTGGGCTTCAGCTAACTCGGCCCTACTTCTTTTGGCCTCCCTTATCTCAATGCAGTTTCCTTCTAATACCCCACCCTCCTCTCCATTCTCCCCATTTACTGATATTTCCATGAAATTAGCTTGGGTAATTGATAAGGTCGGTTTCGACCTTATCTTTTAGCCAATTTCGTGGTTTGAGTGGTAGTTTTTAGAATCATTTATGTGAATGTTTGATTGGTTTTTTTTTCGTATTTTGTGATTTTTATGTTTTGGTTTGATTTCTTATATTTTTAGTATTCCTCGTGTTTTTTCGTGTTTTATGGTCCGTGGTTGTGGTGCGGTTATGTCCCTTTGTGTTTGTTTTGGACAGGCATTAGGACCCGGATCGGAAGTTGGAGCAACGGCGGCAAAGAAGGGCTTGAAGTGCTGAAAATCAGAATGGCACGGCGTGCCACAATGGCAGCACGGCGTGCCAAGCCAACCAGCGTGCCAAGAGTTCCAGAGAAGCAGCACGACGGCGTGCCATTTCAATCAGCACGGCGTGCCGATCCCAACTCTGCATAGCACGGCGTGCCGACTCCACCAGCACGGCGTGCCGAGGCCCGAAAATCTGCTGTTGCCCTAATTTCAGCTTTTCTTTTCTGTGGTTTTAACCTAGCCGTATAAATAGGTTATTTTCTTTGTTTTAGAGGATCTTTTTCCCAACTTGTAGAGGTAGAGCAAAAACTTGTAGCTAGGGTTTAGCTTGACCTTTTTGTTTTCTTTGAATCTTGGAACCATCGATTGGTAGATTGCTTTGCATTGAACCTTCCCCTTTTGCAACGTTCTTAGTTTCGGCTCGGGTTCGTTAATAGAGGTACACCTCCAAGCATCTTCACACCGTCGGCATCCGGTTAATTGGATCAAGAAGGGCATAAGTTTTTCTTTTTGTCTTTTGTAATTCGATTTAGCTAGCTTTTGATTCCGCAATCGATTTTGTTTGGTTGAAAACATTGAATCTGTTACATCTTTCTTGATTAATACAGTTGAATGCAAGTTAATTTCAATCTTTATTCCTTTTCTTTATGCAATCCCTTTAGTGATAATCTAGTCTCATAAGATCTTAATCTATTAAGTTCATATTTGTGGCATTACCTAGATTAACACCTAGGCAACCATTAGTATTGACGACACTGTGGAACATATGTGCCCCTATTTTCTGATCTTTAAGAATTAGACCGCCTCTAAACAAGGAAAACCGGCTAAGGACCTAAAAGATCTAGATACGCTAGGTTGATTTAATTGGAGGAATATAATTGAGGGTTAATTGTTGAGTTAACTTCGTCTTTTGTAGTTGATTAATTAAGCCATCCCCATCAGTCTTCATAGGTCGGTAAAACCGCCAATTGATATTCCAAATTCAAGAGCAAAGTAAGCTGGGATAGATCAACTAGGAGTAGACCAATATAGTTGTTAATATAATCAAACTTAAATTTAGTTCCGCTTAGACACGTAAAGGCTCTTAGTAATTTAGTGATTATCGGGGTTTAAATTCCTTGTGGGATCGATACCTGGACTTTAGGCCAGATTTTATTACTTGAACGACGAGGTACACTGCCTTTGTTTGTGAGTCCGTGCGGGCTCCATCAAGTTTTTGGCGCCGTTGCCGGGGAATTTTAACTTGTTTCGATAACATTAGATAAAAGGATTATTTTCTGATCTAAGCATTGTTAATACTGCTCATATTCTGTTTTTGGTTTTATTATTTGTGTATAAAATTTATTTTCTTTTTTTTTGTGAGTGTTTCCTAGCTTATGCAAACTCGTTCTCAAAGTTCTGAATTATTACCCTTGGATACTGAAATTGACCGTACGTGTAGGAATATTCGAAGATCCCAAAGAGTAGTAACCGCAGCCATGGACGAGGAACAAAGGCGACAAATGAGGAATGAAATCGAAGCCGAGATGAGGGCGAGGATTGAGGCTGAAGTTCGGGAGCAGGAACGTCTCCGCCAAGAACGTCAGTTGGAAGGCGGAGAAGATGATAGAATTATGGCGGATATGATGGCACCCCATCGTCCTAGAAACCGGGCTGGTGTTATTCTACCACCAATCACTGCTAACAACTTCGAGCTCAAGACGAACATGATCCAAATGGTGCAAAGTAACGGCCAATTTAGTGGAGCTAGCAATGAAAACCCGAATGATCATCTTGATCGATTCCTAATGGTGGCTGATACTGTAAGACTCAATGGAGTTCCCCAAGACGTGATCCGATTGAAGTTATTTCCATTTTCTTTAATCGGAGGAGCTGTTGAATGGTACAAGTCCCTTCGAGCGGGATCCGTAACGTCATGGGACCAGCTTGAGGAAGAATTTTTGGCTTATTACTTTCCTCCGTCTAAAACAGTCCAATTGAAGAATGAGATCACAGCCTTCCGGCAATTTGGTTCAGAATCCATGATGGAGGCATGGAGGCGCTTTCAAAGGCTACTCAGAAACTGCCCACACCATGACCTTCCTAAGTGCACTCAAGTAAGTATTTTCTATCATGGGATTTCGCCTTCTCACCGTGCTATCATTGACTCATCTGCAGGTGGGGATATTTTCAATAAAACCGCAACGCAAGCGGAAGAACTTATTGAGGAACTAGCTAGGAAAAGCCCCTTGTGGCAACAAGAAGTGCCAACGCGAAGAGATGTCCATGTTGTAAAAATGGGACGCCGTGATACAGCAGTGGAAGAATTGAATAAGAAGGTTGATCTTATGATGGCACATCTGAGTTTGAACCCAACACACCAACCTGTGCTGTGTGTGTCTTGTGGAGGGGACCATCCCGGTCAAGAATGTGGAATGGGCAATCCATCAGCCCAAGAGGTAAGCTACGTTGGAGGTAACCAAAGGTATAATCAACCACCCCTTCAAAATGCTTTCCAAAATAATAACAACTTTCAAAGAAGATTTCAACATCCGAATCTATCCTATGGTAACAATCAAAATGTGTTGAAACCTTCTAATGATTTTTTGCAAGACTTTCGTAATCAAGAGCTTGGTAGGGCTCCTCAATCTCAATGTGGTCAAAATAGTAATGCTCATAATGTTAAACAAGATGAGTCGGTATTAAGCCTTCTTAAGGACATATCAACTCGTCTGGCTACTAACGAAGCTCGTTTGGCCAATAGTGAAGCTTTGAACAGGGACCTCACCAACCAGTTGGCTCAAATAGCTAGAAGCTTGCAAGAACGGCCTCAAGGAAGCCTTCCTAGTACAACGGAACCGAACCCAAGACAAAACCCAAGGGAGACAGCCCAAGCAATTACTCTAAGGAGTGGGAGGCAAACGGAAGAACCAAGGGTTGATCAACCCATGACAGTAAGTAATCAATCGGAAGAAGTAAGTCATTCTAAACCCGAAAACATCTCTACTTCTTCTAATGCTCAAAAGGAAGATATTTCTGTTCCTATTAGTCCTTACATTCCTAAACTTCCTTATCCAAGGAAGGAGAGAAAGGACAAATTGGACCAGAAATACTCTAAGTTCCTTGACATCTTTAAAAAGCTTGAACTTAATATCCCTTTGGTGGAAGCTCTTCAAGAGATGCCCACCTATGCTAAATTTTTCAAGGAGCTAATTGCAGGAAAAAGGAGATTAGGGAATGACGAAGTAGTGGCCCTAACAGAAGAGTGTTCCGCGATTGTAAGCAACAGACTTCCACCTAAACTAAAGGATCGAGGCAGCTTCACGATTCCATGTCAAATTGGGAATCTTAAAATTGCAAATGCCTTATGTGATCTGGGAGCAAGCATCAACTTGATGCCACTTTCAATGTTTAGGAAGCTTGGTTTGGGGGATCCAAAACCTACAAACATGACACTCCAATTAGCGGATCGATCTATAGCAAGGCCACAAGGTGTAATAGAGGACGTGTTAGTCAAGGTAGACAAGTTCATTTTTCCAGCGGATTTTGTGGTACTAGACATGGAGGAGGACACGGTAGTCCCAATCTTGCTCGGGAGACCATTCCTTGCAACCGGTAGGACCTTGATCGATGTGCAAGAAGGTAAACTTATTCTACGGTTGCAAGATGAGGAGGTAACCTTTAATGTTTATAATTCAATGAAATATCCGCTGAATAATGAAAATTGTTATGCTATTTCCTCTATCTCTCCGGTTGATGAATGTGTGAGTGAGACTTTCTACAGTGAATTAGAGACCCCTTTAGATGAAGGTCTGAACTTGGAGGCGGAACGAGATGAGTTGTCTACCTCAGAAGAAGAAGAACATTGTGCATGGGTACAAAGGTTTGAGAGGCTAGAAAGAGAGATCAAACCAGCACCAAAGTCATCACTAGAAAAGCCTCCTACTTTGGAACTCAAAACTCTACCCATGAATTTAAAATATGCCTTCTTACATCCTCCCAATGACTTACCGGTTGTTATTTCTTCTTCATTGACAGTTGAGCAAGAAGAAAAACTTATCGAGGTGTTACGGAAGCATAAGGGAGCTTTTGGATGGACGATCCATGACATTAAAGGAATTAACCCAGCTTTTTGCACCCACCGGATATTCCTTGAAGAGGCGGTAAAACCCTGCGTACAACCTCAAAGACGCTTGAACCCAAACATGAAAGAGGTTGTTAAAGCAGAAGTGATCAAACTCCTCGATGCGGGCATAATTTTCCCAATCTCGGACAGTCAATGGGTAAGTCCAGTCCAATGTGTGCCTAAGAAAGGCGGTATGACGGTAATTGAGAATGAAAAAGGTAATTTAATTCCATCTAGAACGGTCACCGGTTGGCGTATGTGCATTGATTATAGGAAACTAAACAACGCCACCCGGAAAGACCATTTTCCTTTACCGTTTTTGGACCAAATTTTGGAACGTATGGCGGGTCACGATTTCTTTTGTACGTTAGATGGCTTGTCCGGGTATATGCAAATCCCTGTGGATCCTCTTGACCAAGAGAAAACCACATTTACATGCCCATTCGGGACATTTGCATATAGACGGATGCCATTTGGCTTATGTAATGCACCAGCCACGTTCCAAAGGTGTATGCTTGCCATATTTACCGACATGGTTGAGGATTTCATGGAGGTATTTATGGATGATTTTTCTGTGTATGGATCTAATTTCTCTACTTGTCTTGAAAATTTGGATAAGGTTTTGCAGCGGTGCGAGGACACGAACTTGGCCCTTAGTTGGGAAAAGTGCCAATTTATGGTAAGGGAATGTATTGTGCTTGGACACAAGATCTCGGGGGAAGGGATTAAGGTCGACCCGGCCAAAATTGAGGTTATTGCAAAGTTACCTCCCCCTAGTTCAATTAAGCTTGTGAGGAGTTTTCTCGGCCACGCCGGATTTTATAGGAGATTTATAAAAGATTTTTCTAAAATCTCCAAACCACTAACCGAGTTACTCCAAAAAGATGTTTCTTTTGAATTCTCTGATAAATGTTTGCATGCTTTTGAATTGCTAAAACAGAAATTGATTGAAGCACCTATAATGATCGGCCCTAATTGGACTCTTCCCTTCGAACTTATGTGTGATGCATCCGATGGTGCAGTAGGTGCATGCTTAGGTCAGCGGGTGGATAAAATCCTCCGCCCAATTTATTATGCTAGTAGAACGTTGAATGATGCTCAAATGAACTATTCTGTAACGGAGAAGGAATTACTAGCTATTGTGTTTGCCTTTGATAAATTCCGGTCCTATCTGGTTTTGTCAAAAGTAATCGTGTTTACTGACCATGCTGCACTCAAGTATTTGATGTCTAAACAGGATGCAAAACCTCGTCTTATAAGATGGATCTTACTGCTGCAAGAGTTCGATATCGAAATCCGAGATAAGAAAGGAGTAGAAAATGTGGTAGCAGATCACTTGTCAAGGCTGCCGCAAGAAGGTGAAAGTAAGCAAGAACCGGAGATCCAAGATGCATTCCCGGATGAACAACTTCTTGCGGTTACTTCCATACCATGGTTTGCCGATATTGCAAACTATAAAGTTGGTAACATCATTCCGCCTGATCTCACACGAAACCAAAAGGTAAAATTTTTTCATGATGCTAAAAATTACTTTTGGGATGATCCTTTCTTGTTTAAGTCGTGTGCAGATGGTATTATTCGAAGATGTGTACCTTTTGAGGAAGTTACCTCAATCATCCGAATGTGCCATGATAGAGAGGCGGGAGGACATTTTGGACCGGATAGAACCATGGGGAAAATTCTGTCTTGTGGATTCTTTTGGCCAACAATGAGAAGTGATGTGGAGGCTTATGTTCGAGCTTGTGATGCGTGCCAAAGGACCGGAAATATTTCACAAAAAAATGAGATGCTCCAACAAGGAATTCTAGTGTGTGAGCTCTTCGACGTATGGGGGATCGATTTCATGGGACCATTCCCAAACTCTAATGGGAATCAGTTCATTTTGGTGGCGGTCGAATACGTGTCAAAATGGGTAGAAGCAGTAGCATTGCCTACGAACGATGCAAAAGTGGTAATCAAGTTCTTAAAAAGCAATATATTGACTCGTTTCGGGACCCCTAGAGCTATCATTAGTGATGGGGGCTCCCATTTTTGTAACAAGCAGTTTGATTCCCTTTTGCAGAAATATGGCGTTACCCACAAAGTAGCCACACCTTACCACCCTCAAACGAGCGGACAAGTGGAAGTGTCGAATAGGGAACTGAAAAGAATCCTTGAAAAGACGGTCAGCATGTCGAGGAAAGATTGGAGTTTAAAGCTTAACGATGCACTTTGGGCTTACCGGACGGCATTCAAAACACCAATAGGAATGTCACCATACCGTCTTGTGTTTGGAAAAGCATGCCATCTTCCCGTTGAGCTAGAGCACAAGGCGTTTTGGGCCTTAAAATTCTTGAACTTTGATATGAAAGCAGCGGGAGAGCTCCGGCTTCGTCAACTCTTCGAACTTGAAGAATTACGCCTCTCGGCCTACGAGAACGCCAAAATTTATAAAGAAAAGACCAAGAGGTGGCACGATCAAAGGATCCAGGAAAAGAGCTTCGAGGAGGGAGAAGCGGTACTCTTGTACAACTCAAGGTTGAGGTTTTTTCCCGGAAAATTGAAGAGTCGTTGGACAGGACCGTTTACCATTCACAAAGTCTACCCTTCGGGCATGATTGAGATACTTACTCCGGAGGGCATCCAAAAGGTAAATGGTCATCGCCTCAAGAAATATTTCACGGGGGCACAAGAGCAAAGGCAAGTGATGCTCTTGAGAGACCCATGAACACAAGAGAAGCGAGAAAGTCGAGCTATTCCGACTATAAACATAGCAATGAGGTACGTGTGCCTCACTTGTACATTAATTGTGTTTGTATTATTATGTTTTTGTGTGTTTTTGTGTGTAGGAATAGGGTATTAAGTAAGTTAGCCAAGAGTCATGATCAAAGTGTGGAACAAGGCAAGGATTGGCAGAATTCAGTGCAGCACGCCGTGCCGCAATTCCGCACGCCGTGCCAATGTGCAATCTGATCAACACGTGGCGTGCTCAAGCGGCACGCCATCGTGCCGCGCTTCTGTTTCAAAATCGCGTGCAAGCCAAATCGGCACGCCGGCGTGCCGCCATTCTGCTTCAAAGAGGCGTTGAGGAGAGCACATCGGCACGCCGTGCCAAATCGGCACGCCGGCATGCGGGCGTTCTATTTCCAGGTATGTTTTCGTTGCTCTGCTCAGCACGCCGTGCTGAATTCTTGGCACGACGTGCCGAGCGTTTAAAATTTGAATTCCTAGGTCGAAAACTGCGCCTCTCTATTTAAACCTCCTTTTTCCCCCTTCTCTTCTTCACGCCCCTATTCATCCTCTTTCTCTTCTTCCTCGATTTCTCTCTCTGATTTTTTTCTCTCTCTCTCTCTCTCATCACTTCTCTCTCTAAACCTCTCCCTCACTTTCTCTCTCTCCCTCTTATTCCTCTTCCCTTCTCAATTTTTCTCTCCTTTCCCCTTCTCCTCCACTCCCCTTTTGACCTAGATTTCTGCTTGTGCTTCATTTTCCCTACACCAAGGTATGAATCTAAACTTTATTCTTCTTTTTCTCGTTTTGATTTTTGCTTGGTTACTTGCTTAATAGGGTCTTTCTTTTGTTATGTTTTCTTCTAGTAAATTGAATTTCTGCACTTAGGTTGTCTATAGTTTTGTTTTCTTTTTTTGTTGAGTTTTGTTTTGTTTTGTTTTTTTTTTTTTTTTTTTTTTGGATGTGCAATTGTAGAATGAAGAGAAAGTCTGTACCCGCTAAGAGACATGGTTCTTCCCGTCCGCCTTTGGATCCGTCACCGGAATCGGAGCCACGCGCCAACCTTCCTTCCGAGCCGCAAATGGCTCCTTTGACGAGCCTTTCAACTAAGTATAAGTGTCCTTTTCCTCTGCTCTCGGACGAGGAAGGTAAGCGTTATAAAACTTTGTTCCCTCTTGAAAGCACTCCCTACCGAATCTTCGATTGGGGATTTTTGAGTGTGCTAGATCGGTCTGATGCTTTATGTGCTAAATTGCATAGTATAGGTTGGTATTCGTTTGTAAAATCTAGCGTACCTGTTTTTAGGGAGTTGAACCTCGAGTTCTACTCCACATTGAGTTTCAAGACTGACCCTAATTCAGGCCTTAGGAGCATCACCTTCCGACTCTTTGGGGTTGCACACTCCCTAGACATCGATGGTCTTCGGGATTGCATAGGCATAGAAGGAACTAGTTATACATGGCCCGAAGATATGGATGCCAAGCAATTTTGGCGTTTGATAGGCACTGGGGTATACAAACCCCGGTTTGCCAAGACTTCCCAAATCCAGGACCCCATTTTGCAACTGCTGCATAAGTTTGTATGCTTTAATTTTTCTGGGAAAACTGAAAGTAATCGGGTCAATGCCTTTGAGCTGTTACTCTTGTGGCATGTGCACAATAATGTTAAGGTGCACTTAGGATTTTTTGTCATGGAGGCCCTTTACCTTCACCATAATAGGTCCAAGTCTGAACTAGGGTTAGGGCACATCGTCACTTGTATTGCCTGTTTCTTTCATTCTAATACTTGTTATAGGCACCTCGATAGCATTCTTCCCAAGAAGCTTTCGAAGGGCATTTTGTCTTGTGCCCCGAATGTGACGGCTGCAGGTACCTCGAGCGCGGGAGGTTCGCGTAAAGGAAAGGCTCCCATGGAGGTCGATGAGGAGGAAGCTTATGAGGAAGCAGAGGCCGCCGAGGAGGATGCGGAAAATGTCTCGGTCGGCGTGGATTTTATGGCGCGGGTTGAAGGACGGTTAGATGGCATCGTTGAACAACTGGAAAACTTAACCGTCCATCAGGTTATGCTTGGGCAGCGGATGGCCAATATCGAGGCGTTTGCCACTCGTTTTTGTGCTGATCAAGGTTGGCCGTATCCACCGCCTCCTCCTCCCGGCCCCGATATGTGAGGTAACCCTTTTCCTTTCCCGCTTTATTTTGCTCTTTCTTCCTTTGCACTTTTGGAAGTAAGTGCATTTTAAGTGTGGGGTGGGTCAAGGGATTTTCCCTCTCTCTCTTTTATTTCTTTTTACATTGCACTATTTGTTGTTTGTTTTTGTGTGGAGTTATTTCTGGTTGTTTTTGGTTTGATAATATTTGTTTTTTTTTTTTTTGTTTGTCGCTTGCAACTTAATGATCCAACTCCTCATAAGCAATGTTTTACTTCCAAAAAAAAAAAAAAAAAAAAAAACCATAACCACATAACCTCTTATTTTGCATCTTTCTAGGTTAAGTATGCTTGTTAATAGGGATGTTTACATTGAATGCAACATGAGGCCCCATTTGATTGTCACCTTTGGAATAATATAGACTTTGGGGTTGAGATGCATCGCTTTTAGACATATACTCTCTAAGAAGCTTCTTTTTGATTGAGCATGAGTAAAGAGATGAAATAGGCAAATTGTGTGTTTTATTTTGATTAACCTTGGG
This sequence comes from Euphorbia tirucalli, assembly GCA_039660915.1. NCBI lineage: Eukaryota > Viridiplantae > Streptophyta > Magnoliopsida > Malpighiales > Euphorbiaceae > Euphorbia > Euphorbia tirucalli. Next base: position 12,538,891 of record CM077638.1, read on the forward strand.
GTAAGGGAAACTAATTATCTGTACTTAATGAACATTGACAAAAAGTCAAGAATGAAAAATGGAAATTTATTCCGCTGGCTTCACTTACAAGGTGAAGTTATGAATAGTGCTAGTAGCCGCTTGATTGAATGTGCTTAGTTGAGTAAGTCGGGTGCATTGTGTTTGCTCCATCTTTGTTATCTGTTCGGAAAAGCTAAGTGACATCTCAAGTAAGGTCGAAAGTTATAAAGTCAATCAAATGGAATCGATCAATGCATCGTGATAATTTTGTTTTCCTCCCCAAGAAAATTGTGTGAATTCTAAAGTCCTATTGATCTTTATCTATGTGATTGATTGGGAAGTGACTTAGAAGTGTACTATTTTAGTGATGCAAATCATATTCTGATAGTTAATTGAGTTGCTTTGTGTGCATGAGATTGGGGTTAAATGTTAAATTCTTTGTGACAGCCTTATTGATTGAGTATGCTTGACTTGTGGATAAAATTGAGGTTGTGGTTTGTGATTTTTTAAAAATCGATTATTTGATCTTTAATTTTGCTTCATTGTTTTCGGGAGTTGGAGATGTTTTGTTTGCTTGAGGACAAGCAAGACTTTAAGTGTGGGGTGGTTGATAAGGTCGGTTTCGACCTTATCTTTTAGCCAATTTCGTGGTTTGAGTGGTAGTTTTTAGAATCATTTATGTGAATGTTTGATTGGTTTTTTTTTCGTATTTTGTGATTTTTATGTTTTGGTTTGATTTCTTATATTTTTAGTATTCCTCGTGTTTTTTCGTGTTTTATGGTCCGTGGTTGTGGTGCGGTTATGTCCCTTTGTGTTTGTTTTGGACAGGCATTAGGACCCGGATCGGAAGTTGGAGCAACGGCGGCAAAGAAGGGCTTGAAGTGCTGAAAATCAGAATGGCACGGCGTGCCACAATGGCAGCACGGCGTGCCAAGCCAACCAGCGTGCCAAGAGTTCCAGAGAAGCAGCACGACGGCGTGCCATTTCAATTAGCACGGCGTGCCGATCCCAACTCTGCATAGCACGGCGTGCCGACTCCACCAGCACGGTGTGCCGAGGCCCGAAAATCTGCTGTTGCCCTAATTTCAGCTTTTCTTTTCTGTGGTTTTAACCTAGCCGTATAAATAGGTTATTTTCTTTGTTTTAGAGGATCTTTTTCCCAACTTGTAGAGGTAGAGCAAAAACTTGTAGCTAGGGTTTAGCTTGACCTTTTTGTTTTCTTTGAATCTTGGAACCATCGATTGGTAGATTGCTTTGCATTGAACCTTCCCCTTTTGCAACGTTCTTAGTTTCGGCTCGGGTTCGTTAATAGAGGTACACCTCCAAGCATCTTCACACCGTCGGCATCCGGTTAATTGGATCAAGAAGGGCATAAGTTTTTCTTTTTGTCTTTTGTAATTCGATTTAGCTAGCTTTTGATTCCGCAATCGATTTTGTTTGGTTGAAAACATTGAATCTGTTACATCTTTCTTGATTAATACAGTTGAATGCAAGTTAATTTCAATCTTTATTCCTTTTCTTTATGCAATCCCTTTAGTGATAATCTAGTCTCATAAGATCTTAATCTATTAAGTTCATATTTGTGGCATTACCTAGATTAACACCTAGGCAACCATTAGTATTGACGACACTGTGGAACATACGTGCCCCTATTTTCTGATCTTTAAGAATTAGACCGCCTCTAAACAAGGAAAACCGGCTAAGGACCTAAAAGATCTAGATACGCTAGGTTGATTTAATTGGAGGAATATAATTGAGGGTTAATTGTTGAGTTAACTTCGTCTTTTGTAGTTGATTAATTAAGCCATCCCCATCAGTCTTCATAGGTCGGTAAAACCGCCAATTGATATTCCAAATTCAAGAGCAAAGTAAGCTGGGATAGATCAACTAGGAGTAGACCAATATAGTTGTTAATATAATCAAACTTAAATTTAGTTCTGCTTAGACACGTAAAGGCTCTTAGTAATTTAGTGATTATCGGGGTTTAAATTCCTTGTGGGATCGATACCTGGACTTTAGGCCAGATTTTATTACTTGAACGACGAGGTACACTGCCTTTGTTTGTGAGTCTGTGCGGGCTCCATCAGTAATCCCACCCCTCATGCCCTTACTATTGTTATCCCCATATTGTCTCCCATTTCCAACCTCCTCCTTATCCATTTCCATATTTGACACTTGAGTAATCCCATTAGTAGTGCCTTGATCAATGGACGTTTCCTTAAAAAAAGGTGTGTGCCTGAGCCATTGTTCTTCGATTGTAGCTGTTTGACCACCCCGTCCCCGGGCACGAATATCCGGTGAGTATTTCCGGACAACAGTCCCCTCCACTGAGTTGAAAGCTTCAGGACAAAATCTTTCACCATGACCAATCTTTCCACGGCCCAAGCAAAACGTAGGTAACTTCTCATATCAGAACTGAACTTCGGTGTAACTATGGCCCTTCCCTGCAACTGATAGTCTTAGATTCTGAGCCAAAGGCTTCGCTATATCCAATTTCACCCTGATCCGAAGATAACTCCACCAATTTCCCATGAAATTGCTAGTGTCAGACTCCATAAAACCACCCAGAAATTGTCCAATACCTGTCAAAAAATTTTCCGATCTAAAGCCGGCAGGCAAGTTATGGATTTGGACCTATAGATATATGTGTTTTAGCTCCATTATTCGCGGATCGTTCCCTTCTCTCACCCTTTCAAATAGGAGGACGTGGTTATTAAAAGACCAAGGTCCCCCCGCCACTACCCTACGAACATCCGCCTCATGGGCAAACTGGAACAGAAATCTATCGCCTTCCATCTCTTCGACAAACATCCCTTTCCCTGGCTGCCAAACAAGAGCCATCGTCTGTTTCATTGCCTCCCTATTCAGCCCTATTCCGGTAAAACGACCCACTATCGCCCAACGCAAGTCTACTGTGTTTGTCACCTTAATTTCTTTCAGCAGAACCAGGGTAGCGTATCCATCACGATCCTCCACCGAAAATGACCCAAAATTAACTATCATCTCCTCCGCATCCAGTGTTGCCAAAGCCCCATTTTCATTCGATGTTGACCCCATGCTACAGGACGTAAAGGCAAACAAAGATTCTTCGAAGTGTGAAATCAAGAGACCAGAAGAAGAAAACAAAAACCTAAACTTATCCTAAAGGACAAGAGAAAAGCGACTTGTCAGAGACAAGAGAGATCACTTTTAGGCGCTAATACACTTGCTGATAACACCATCAATTATAATTACACAAATTAGTAAGTTACTCATTTTATTTGTGGCTAACATTACTGTAGAGAAAATACTATTCTTACTGCCAAAATACACTAATTATTTCTTTCTTTCTTTGCTTCTTTATCTTTTTGTTACATTTGATTCTCCTTTGTTATTAGTCCATGCTTCATAAAAAATCTTCACTGTTAGTCCCTGATTTTATTTGATTAGCAATCCACTAAATTTATTTTAAATTGGCCTTTACTTTCTTTTTTTTTTTATTTTGTTATAATTACTAGTTGAACAAAATATAAAAAAAAAAAAAAAAAAAACTTCATTTCGTTTTTGTTTAGTCTGAATATGACTTTTTTTTTTTTTAACAATTATGTGTATAAGTTGATTAAAGTTTGAGGTCAAATGAGTTGGGTTTGATTAATATCATACAATATATTCAATATTTTTCCGATTACAGTATAACCTATAAAGGATCATATAATTATAATATAGATATTTAGGAAATTGATTACTTTAAACTGATTGATTTTATTAAGATAAATTAATTGGTGCAGTATAATGAAGTTACCCAATCCAATTTGATTTAAAACAAGTTTTGAGATTTAGGTTATTAAGATCTAAACCTTAATGCAATTTAACATCTATTTTTAACTGAAAAACAATTCCATAACTTATTTTTAGTACTTTTTTTTTTAATTTGATGCAATTGTTAAAAGGACTTTAATAGTCATGTACTTTTCAAAAATTTGATATTCAATCGGTGTAATTTTGTTTGTCTAATATCTTTAACAAATTAGTTCTTGTATTTATAATTTCTAGATATCTAGCATTTCAATAATAGATTTATCAAACATTATTAAATTTTATGAAAATAACAAAAAGATATGCCTCACATGAAAAAGAAATTACTGAGAATGAATGACCAAGATACGATTAACATACAATCAAATTAACACCATTTATAATTAAAAAGATAAAGAAAAGAATTAGATAAATAATATAAAAAAATAATAACAAAATTTATTAAAATAGTGACATTGGGCAAAAAGAAAAATAGATTTACATATAATCTAAACACAAAAATTATGCGATGTTAAAGTAAATAAAAATACATATTCACAGACAAATAGGGTAATTTTTTTTTTTTTTTTTTTTACAACACAGTGGTCCACAAATAAAGTCTTCATCTCTCATGGATTTTTTAAAAATTTCAAATTCTTTTTTTACTATTTATAATTAGGCTTCTATATATATTTGCGCATTTTCTATAAAAATTTTCTCCACTACCTTAAATTATAGCTTTTAGAATTTTCTTTTTTATGCTTTAGTCTTCACTTTTACTCCACTCTTATAGCTTTTAGAATTTTCTTTTTTATGCTTTAGTCTTCACTTTTACTCCACTCTTCTGAGAAACACAATAATTTATGAGTTACTGGTTTGTAACATTAGAAAGTTTAAAAAAATTAATTATATTTAACTTTTTTGCTTGAACCAAAGATGAAAAGATTTTTTTGAGCCATTCAGGTAGCAGTTTGGTATATGTACCATAAATATTGAATTAATACCATTTATATATATATATATATATATATATAGGTAAATTCTATGGTTACTTTGTTGAAAAACAAAGTAACCATAGTTTGTTTTTATTAACCAATAGGATTTTTACACATTAACAGTTTAAAATTAAAAATAAATAAATTATAAAAGGTTAACCTGTTATTACAGGTTACCAACAGGTTAAAGAAAATGTTAAAATTACCCAATGTAGTATATAGTTTCCATGCACCCATCCATTTTACAAAAATTCATTCCTAACTGCGTAAAATTTCAAAACCTTTACAAATTTCTGTAATATTATTAAATTTTTTGTAACTTAATTAATTTTCATTTAATTATTAGTGAAAAGAATTTTATCCAATTTAAAATATATGTTGTATTTATACATAATTTAGTAGGCTTCAATTTTATCATTAATAAGAACTAAAACTATATATTATAATCATTTTACGTAAATAAAATGAAAATAAATATATTTCAGTAGTTTTCATATCATTTTTCGCGAAACTAAAGAGTTTTCTGTAAAGTAGTAATATTACGAGAATTAGATATCACATCACGTAAAATATGCCTAGCATTGCCAGATTTCCGTAGAATTTAAAGGTTTTACGTGAAACCCAAATTTTCTACTTTTTTTGTAATGTGCGGAATTTTTTCATCTTGATATGGAAAACTAGTACCCAATTATTATATTTTTGTGCAAATTAAATATTTTCGGTAAATATATTTGTGTAGTTTCCAAATCATATTTCGTGAAATTAAAGTTTTTTTTTGTGAAGCAGTAATATTACGAGAATTGGGTTTTATTTTATATAAAATATGCCTAGCATTGCAAGGTTTCTGTAGAATTTAAAAATTTTATGTGAAAACTAATTTGTCTACTATTTTTTGTAATATGCGGAATTTTCATCTCTATACGAAAAACAACTACTCAATTATTATATTCTTGTACAAATTAAATATTTTTCGCGAATATATCTCAGAAGTTTCCAGATCATTTTTCGCGAAATAAAAGTTTTTTTTGTAAAATAGTAATATTACAAGAATTGGTTTTCATTTTACATAAAATATGCCTATCATTTTAAGGTTTTCGTAGAATTTAAAGGTTTTACGTAAAACCCAATTTTTCAACTGTTTTTTGTAATATGCGGAATTTTTCATCTCTATACAAAACACAACTATTCAATTATTATATTTTTGTACAAATTAAATATTCCTCGCGAATATATTTTAGTAGTTTCCATATCATTTTTTGCGAAATTAAAGTTTTTTTTGTAAAGTAATTATATCACAAAAATTGGGTTTCATTTCACGTAAAATATGCCTAGCATTGCATGGTTTCCGTAGAATTTAAAGGTTTTCCGTGAAACCCAATTTTTCTACTGTTTTTTGTAATATGCAGAATTTTTCATCTCTATATGGAAAACAACTACTCAATTATTATATTCTCGTACAATATAAATATTTCTCGCGATTATATCTCAGTAGTTTCCAAATCATTTTTCGTGAAATTAAAGGCTTTTTTTTTTGTAAATTAGTAATATTACAAGAATTGGGTTTCATTTACATAAAATATGCCTAGCATTGTAAGGTTTCCGTAAAATTTAAAGGTTTTACGTGAAACCCAATTTTTTTACTTTTTTTGTAATATGCGGAATTTTTCAACTCTATACGAAAAACAACTACTCAATTATGATATTCTTGTACAAATTAAATATTTCTCGCGAATATATTTTAGTAGTTTCCATATCATTTTTCGCGAAATTAAAGTTTTTTTTTTTGTAAAGTAATTATATTATAAGAATTTGGTTTCATTTCACGTAAAATATGCTAGCATGGTTGCCATAGAATTTAAAGGTTTTACGTAAAACCTAAATTTTCTACTTTTTTTGTAATATGCGGAATTTTTCATCTCTATAAGGAAAATAACTACTCAATTATTATATTCTCATACAATATAGATATTTTTCGCGAAAATATCTTAGTAGTTTCCAGATCGTTTTTCGCGAAATTAAAGTTTTTTTTTTTTTTTTGTAAATTAGTAATATTACAAGAATTGGGTTTCATTTTACATAAACTATACCTAGCATTGTAAGGTTTCCGTAGAATTTAAAGTTTTTACGTGAAACCCAATTTTTCTACAGTTTTTTGTAATATACGGAATTTTTTCATCTCTATACGGAAAATTTATATTCTTGTACAAATTAAATATTTCCCGTAAATATATTTGTGTAGTTTCCATATCATATTTCTCAAAATTAAAGTTTTTTTTTTTGTAAAGTAGTAATATTACGAGAATTGGGTTTCATTTCACATGAAATATGCCTAGCATTGTAAGGTTTCCGTAGAATTTAAAGGTTTTACCTGAACCCCAATTTTTCTACTTTTTTTGTAATATGCTGAATTTTTTCATCTTCATACGGAAAACTACTACCTAATTCTTAAATTTTTGTACAAATTAAATATTTCTCGCGAATATATTTTAATAGTTTACATATCATTTTTCGCAAAATTAAAGTTTTTTTTGTAAAGTAATTATATTACAAGAATTGTGTTTCATTTCACGTAAAATATGCCTAGCATTGCATGGTTTCCGTAGAATTTAAAGGTTTTACGTGAAACCCAAATTTTCTATTGTTTTTTGTAATATGCTGAATTTTTTCATTTCTATACGAAAAGCAACTACTCAATTATTATATTCTTGTACAAATTAAATATTTCTCCCGAATATATTTTAGTAGTTTCCATATTATTTTTCGCGAAATTAAAGTTTTTTTTGTGAAGTAATTATATTACAAGAATTGGGTTTCATTTCACGTAAAATATGCCTAGCATTACATGGTTTCCGTAGAATTTAAAGGTTTTACATGAAACCAAATTTTTTTACTGTTTTTTGTAATATGCTGAATTTTTCATTTTTAGACAAAAAAAGTATTACTAGAATATTATAAGTTCATAAAATTATAATATTTCTCGTGAAGTTTCCATTCTTTAATATTTTAGTAGTTTTCATATCATATTTTGTGAAATTAAAGAATTTTTTGTAAAATAACAATACTGCAAGAATTAGGCATCACTTCACGTAAAAATATGTGCAGCAGTACATGGTTTCCGAAGAATTAAAAAATTTTACCCGAAACCCAATTTTTCTACTGTTTTTTACAATATGTTGGGATTTTTCATCTTTATACAAAAAAGTATTATTGGAATACTATATTTTCATAAAATCATAATATTTCTCGCGAAGTATTTGTTCTTTCATATTTCAGCAGTTTTCATATCATTTTTTGTGAATTTAAAGAATGTTTTGTAAAATAATAATATTACAACAATTGGGTATCATTTCACCTTAAATATGTCTAGCACTACATATTTTCCATAGAATTTAAAGATTTTTAAGTGAAACCCAATTTTTCTACTGTTTTTTATAATATGCAAAATTTTTCATCTTTATGCAAAGAAGTATTAGTGGAATATTATATTTTCGTAAAATTATAAATTTCTTACAAAGTATCCATTCTTTCATATTTCAGTCTATTCTTTCATATTTCAGCAGTTTTCATATTTTTTTTTTTTGTGAAATTAAAGAATTTTTGTAAAGTAATAATATTACAAGAATTAGGTATCACTTCACGTAAAATATGTCTAGCATTACATGGTTTCTGTAGAATTTAAAACTTTTACGGAAAAACCTAATTTTTCTACTATTTTTTGCAATATACGGAATTTTTCATCTTTATATGCAAAAGTATTAATGGATTACTATATTTTCTTAAAATTTTAATATTTCTCGTGAAATATTTATTCTTTTATATTTCAGCAGTTTCCATATCATTTTTCACAAAATTAAAGTATTTTTTGTAAAGTAATAATATTACGAGAATTAGGTATCGCTTCACGTAAAATTTGTCTAGTATTACATAGTTTATGCAGAATTTAAAGGTTTTACGTGAAACCCAATTTTTCTACTATGTTTTGTACCATACTGATTTTTTTTTTAATCTTTATATAAAAAAATATTATTGAATTATTATATTTTTGTACAATTAAAAGTATTTCTTATTTTCATAATCACATAATTCAATTTCAATTTCAAAGAATTGATTTCATGTATAACTGAAAAAAAAATTAAAATAATAGAGGTAGCTATCTATCGCCGGAAAAGCCACACGTTGTCCTTCACCTGAACTCGTCGTGCTTCCTTCCGACGCTGGCTCAAATTGCAGTCAACGTCGATTGAGTCTGGGTCTAGGAATAAAAAAGAATTGGGAAGCAAGAGGTGGAGAAGAAGAGAGGGCGGCAAAGAAATGGAGGAAGGGGAGGAAGAGGAAGAAGGCCGGGACTGCTTAGTTGAGTGGAAGTAATTGGAGGGAGGGATAAGCAAGGGAAAAACGAAAAAGGAGGCAGATAAAGTAGAGGAAAAGTCGTCGAAGTGTAGAAGCTGAAGAAGAGGGCGGTTGAATAGGAACTGGTAGGAAGGGTAATAGGTTAAAATTACTTAAAGAGATCAATGGGTAAGATTTTTCTATATTTAAATCAACGGTCTAAAACACAAAGTTTACTTACTTTGTTTTACACCAAAGTGACCATAGCCGGCACCATGTCTAGCATTACATGGATTCCGTAGAATTCAAAGGTTTTACATGAAACCTAATTTTTTTTTTTTTTGTCATGTATGAAATTTTTCATCTTTATACGGAAAACTCTTACTTAATTATTATATTTTAGTACAATTAAAATATTTCTCGCAAAGTATTTAATTTTTTATAGTTTAGTAATTTCCATTCATTTTTCGGAAAGTTGATTTTTTTTTTTGGTAAAGTATTAATACTACGAGAATTAAGTATCAGTTCACGTAAAATATGTCAATCATTACATGGATTTAATAAAATTTAAAGGTTTTACGTGGAAGTTAATTTTTCTACTATATTTTGAACTATGCGGTTTTCACTTCTATACAGAAAATATTATTAAATTATTACATTTTCGTAAAGTCAAAACATTTTGTTCACAAGTGTTGAATTTTTTTTTTTTTTTTTTTTTTTTTTGTGTGTATATTTTAGCAAATGCTGATAATCTTTTGCAAAGTTGAAAATTCTTTTTATAGAGTAATAATATTACAAAAGTTGAATAGCACTTTATGTAAAATGTCTAACATTATATGGATTTCGTAAAATTTCAAGGTTTTATGTCAAATAAACGTAAGGGTTAATTAGTTACCAAGAACACCTTTAAGATTCTTAATCTGAGCAGCATCATGGAAAGTAACTTTAATTTGGCCAATAAATCAATAGGCAATTCATTTCCAGAAACACAAAAATATAAAATCTGAAGGCTTGGTTAGGCTACTGGAACTATATATCCAATAGCAGAAATTCCACCTGCAATTATCCAAAAATACAGCCTAAATATCAATTAAACATGATTTTTCCATTCATTTGATGTTGCAACTCTATCAAGCGTAATATCAAGATCAATACAGAAAATAAAATTGATTTCTGCTATAAAAAAAAAAAAGAAGCGTGTGATTATGATAATTAACATTGTGAATACAAACTGTCAAAGAAATTCAAAATAATACAACAAATATTAAGTAAAGGTGATGAAGCGTCAATTCAAGTCACAGAGGTCTTATGGATCAAGTTCATGTATTAGAACAACAACTGAATTATGAGAATGGGGAGAAAGCTGGATTGGAAGTTCAATTCCAAAAAATAAAAAATAAAAAATAACAAATCCTCGAGAAATTTCAGAGTACCTACACACTAACAGCCTTAGGCAAGACTAATCATTTTTCCAATTCCAACTTTATAGAGCATCTGAACATATAGAAAGAGCATAACTATTTTATTTCTATACCAAAAGAGAATGCCATGAAAATCAGGAGGTGTTAATGCTTAACGGAAAAAATGCAGTAAATGCCAAGCAAAATTGCACGAACATATGTTCTCCTTCTCAACTAACTACCTATAAAGAAAAAAGTGAAGCTTCTAAAAGTGGTTGCAATGCCGGTGTTGAAGCTGAACATCGATCGAGGTAGGAGACAAGGCAGGCATGATAGCTAATTGAGGAAAGAGGTCGGTGCAGAGAGATTGAATTGTAGATGCGATGAAAGCTTCAATTGACAAATGAATTTCAATTCTTGATATGTGGATTAAGACTGGGTTCTGTAAGAAGCTGCAGTGGCGGTGGAAGTCGAATCGTATACAGAGTCATGGGACTGCAACGAGAGAAGGTTTACTAAAACGGTTAAGGTATATAGATAAAAGTAGTGCTTGATTTCAATTATACCCTGACCGGCTGAAACATTAACCTGTGAATATCAGTTGAAACAATCTAACGGTTCAGATTCATTCAAATTGTAAATCAACGGTAATGATAGAAAAGTAAATTTACTTTGTTTTTAAACCAAGTAAGCATAGCCGGCACCTATATATATATATATATATATATAATTCGGCAGTTAAATATTGAAAAAAATAAATTAATTAAATATTAAATAATCATTGAGTATTCGAAAATAGAATTTATAGTTAATTTGTGGTATGAAATTGTAATGAATTAAAATAAAATATTATTTTTAGTTGCTCATTGTTCATCAATAAAACAAATAAACAAACAACAAAAGATGAGCATTAATTGTTCGAGCAATTGTAGTGTTTGAACATTATTGTGTCAATCTATTTAAAGATAATTAACAATCAATTAAGATAGATACGCAATATTTGTTCAACACCGGAGAAATGGATAACAATTTCCAGAGTATGGTTTGATGCAATGGAGAGACAATTAAGTAATCTGCCAAAAAAAGAAGAAATAGAATTTAACTATGATTTATGAACTAGAACTGAAATAATGAAAAATAAAGATGGAAAAAAGAGGACTCACATTCGAGAAATGAATTAAAATTTCCTGCATATAGTTGAATGCAATTCAGAGGCAGTTGACGCTCATTTATATAGATGTTAAGTAAGAATTTAGGTAAGAAAAAAGTGAATGCTTGTAGATAGTGGGAATCCATTGCTCTTAAATTGTTCTTTTCCTCTAAATGGCTTAAAGTTTTTTTGGTCTTATTCAAATTTTTACAGAAGTGGAAAATTATTAATAATATCATGTTGGCAAATGGTTTGTTATGGAATGTACTTCATCCGCTACTTTTAGGGCTAGTTTTGGATTGCTGTTAATGAAAGTACTATCAGAAAAAACTATACTTCATTACTTTCTTTAAAAGTAGTTTTAAGTGTTTTTTCAGTGTTTTTCTGAATACAATCTGACTTTTACCAATTGTGTATTTGAAACTGCTTTCTGCAGCCCCAAAAAGCAGCTTTCAGCCAAAGTAAAGTTCCTCGTTCTTTGGCAACAGCCCCAAACTGGCAATTAATATAATAGCTATTAATATTCGTTCCAATATTAGAATTAACTGATATTTGGAAAAACATATTTGACTACTTTATAATCCCAAATTAAAACCAACCTTAACTGCGGCAGCGTCAACAACTAATGATATCTATACATAAAATTAATTAAGGATAGCAACATTAATGAAGACCATAATTATATAAATTACTCCTAAGTTGGAGTTTGATTTGTGAAATTCATTTAAAGTATGATGATACTTCAAAGTTCAAGTAAAAGCATTAAAAACATCAACAATATTAGACGAAATGGTAACTCTCAAAAGGAAAATTATACAATGGATCCGGTCCATGTGGACCTTACCAATAAAAAATTAACACATAAGTGTTTTTTATTTTCTCAATACTCATATTGCTTAGGTGTCAGTTTTTCAGTGGAACGGTCCACATGGATCCGGTCCACTATAAAATTTCTCCTCTCAAAATTAATTAGAATTTTAACCATTGGTGTTTAACCATAAGCTATACACCTCTGATTACCACCTTTATTTAATCGCAAAATCACAATTTTTGAAAATCATAAGCTAGTAATAATACAGCAGACACAAAGAAATCCAACCTTAAGAGATATTTTGGAAGAATACGTGGATAGGAGCAGACATTCGGGTGAAGTTTTGCGCCAATACATGATCACAGTCACTGTAAATTAACATCTGAAAAAGCAAGGCATAAGATAACACATGAAGGAAGTAACCTGATAAAAGAAAATATAACAAAGGCAAAGAAACAGATAATGCTAATAACAAAACTCGAAAAGATGCACACTAAAGTAATAGAGCGCCTAGGTCCATTTCCATTAATAAAAAAAAAAAAAAAAAAATCTAAGCATTGAAACTAAGGAGAAAATTGAGAGATGTGAACTTCGAAAGCCATCCAAAAAATTTGGATTCATGGAATTAACTGAAGAAAAAAATCAATAGGAAATTCATAAATCTTTTAACTCAAATACCATAATTACAATAGTTTCAAGTAATCTTGTATGATGGTCAATGATATTAAAGTGCTCCTAGATCACCAAAAACTTCATATTTACATGTTCATAGTATTTATTTGTCTATATTGTAAACAAGTTTAACGTAAAAACCAAATAAGCTTAAGGTACTTCAATATTGCATCATTACAGTAAATAAGTTTAAGGTGCTAACCTAATAACTTGTTTAGGTATACAATCCCAGTCGAAAACAGATGACTTGCCAGCTCAATGTTTATTTATTTCTTCATTTGTGAGGTATATATGAAGCATTAAAAAATATTTTGCATGATTAAACCTTCAATTACACTCATATTATATTCAATAGTAAATTAATATGTCAACTATCTTACTCTTCAGAGTAATCTGCTTAAAGAAGATGAAGATAGATACCCAGAATTTTCTTGCTCTTCAACATATAAGAGTGATCTCGTCGATCCAAATGAATTTCTTTTATTCTTTTTCCATTTACTTCCTCTTTCTTCACTTTGTTATATGAGACCTTAAATTGATTTTTTTTATGTGAAAAAGCCAGAAGCAGAAGCAATCCCTGAAACAACAGGGAAGGAAATGATAGAAGAGAAAAGGGTAACAAATCAAAAGAAATAGAAAACAAATCAAGCTTAAAATATTGTAGATTACAAATAAAATGAGGAAAAACCATTTATGTCAACAATTAATTTCATTCAAAGAGCAAATACACACTTGTCTTGCTTGGACTCAATAAATTTAGCTATTGGATCTCATAAGATGCAGGAACAGTTAAGTACTTAACCACATGAACAAATAAAATTGGAAAACCTGCCTTGTTTAAAATAAGGATAGCAGAATCAGACCTATAAGAATTAGAAATCATCCATATGGACAATAAAATTTTGAAGATAAAATTAACAAACATAAAATTAACTGACCTCATGTTTCCGACAGATTCTGAAGCATAATCATGTTACAGATTTTCAGGCGAAACATCTCCAAAGCCACTGCAATGAAATCACCAAACAACATTCGCAAAAGAGCAGAAGGAGGAGTAAAATTGCAAAACACGCAGAGATCCAAAGGTTAAAAATTAGATCTAATTCAGACAGACAGTGACTAATAAAATCACGAAATAAAAATTAGCAAAAATTAAAACCAAAACTAGAATATTTGGCATCGAATCTAACCTTGAAGCTATGCCACTCTTTAAATCTGTTTTCTCATAAAACATCCCCAAGAGAGGTTCTACTGGACAAACATGGAGAGAGAGAAGAAAGAGAAAGCATGAGTATCCGGGCACAATCGCACAGAGAGAGAAGGGACCAAAAATTAAAAGATTAGAACACCAAAACAAAATTGGCCTCACCAGTTTGGGGAAGAGAACCTCATATCAGAGGCTATGGGCAAGAAACCCTGCAGAGTTAACAATAGATGAGCGCATGGTGACCAAAATATCCACATAAATTGAAAACTTAGAACACCATAGGGATTAATAGGTCATAGATCAGATAATGTAGGAACAGAACCTGAAATCTGCTGGCAGGATGGAAAAAAAAAAAAAAAGAAAAGAAAAGCCAGAGAGGCATGGTTAGGTTGTAAATGCGGCGGGGCGGGAATTGCACTTTTCATTCCTGTCTCCAGACTATTAGAAGATCTTCGTTCTCGTTCCATTTATTAATCGGGGATAAATTTCTGTCTCATCCCCGATCCCGCTGGGGAATCGGTTCCCCACGGAGATCCCTATCCCCCTTAAACTAATTTTCAATTTTATAAAAAAACCTATAAAATTTTAATTTTCACCTTCTAACTTATCCAAATGTGTATTAAATTATAGACCTAAAGTTCTCAAAACTCAATTCCCAAATACACTGACATATAATTAATAATTATTCACGAGAGATTAGTTTTCTTCTTTACTTTAGTTTATAAAACTATAAATTATAAATAATAATAATGTAACATAATAATATTAACAATAAAGAAATATAGACGGGGATTTATCGGAGATTTGGATATTTAATAGGAGAATTTACCGGGAATCTCCGCATGTTTTAAACAGCGATGGAGACAGGGCCAACGGGACAGATAAAGCTATTACCATCCCCATCCCCGATTAAGAAACGGGGACAAATTCGTCTCTATCTCTGCCCCATGCAGATCTTAATCGGGGATTTTTTGTCCCCGTTTGGGCGGGTCCCCACCGCAGACAGGTCTCGCCACCCGATTGACAACCCTAGGCATGATAAAGGCGGATATAATGTTGTGGCCGAAGCTAGGAAAATGGAGAAAGCAAATCATCTGGAGAAGAAACTCATCTTCCCATATAAGAGGAGCGATCACCACCGTAGGAGGCACAAATATGGAGAGATGAAAGGGAAGAGAAGAAACATAAATTGAAGAGAGATTAAATCGGAAGAGAATAAAGAGAAATTGAAAAGAGAGAAAGGAGGAGGCATCAAATGCAGGGGAAGAAGAGGCAAGTGGTGTTATGTTGAGAAGGTGGAAAGGGATGATGAGACGGCATCGTTTCTAAAATGGGCATATGGGACCCATGAAAAGCTGACTTGAGGTGAAAACGGAGAAAATATTAATTCCATCAAATTTAAAGATAATAACAGAATAGCTATTGCGCTATTAAATTCCGTTCCAATTTTATATATGTGTTAATATAATATGTTCGTATAGTAGTTTTTATAATTTTTGTTACACTATTATATTTTAATAACGTAATATACTTTTATAATAATTAATATATATAATGCAACGTATTCTAAATAAAGAGGGGAAGTTGATTGTTGTTAAATATAACTGTAGAATATACACTTAATTGATATCACACTCTTAAAAAAATTATAAGATTAAAAAAGAAACCTTAATGAGATTAATAGATAATATAATAATAAAAGTAAATAATAATAATAAAAAAAGAATAAATAGTGAGGGGGTCAAGTTGATTAATGGAAATGAGAGGGGAATTAATTGATTTCTCATGTGATTTAAGTTTTTAACTAGCTAGAGTAAAATGAATAATAGGTGAAAAAACCAATCTAATCCAAAACCGATCCAATCAAACTTTATTGAATATCTCTTGATCGAATAGTTTTTAACAACCAATCCATGGAAAATTTCACACTTGGATTGGATTGAATTTTCCTTCCATTGCAATGCGTAGGAAATAAATACTCTTGACATTTTGTCCATAACAAAAAAAAAAAAAGGAAATTTTGAACGTCGTCCGATCTTGATTATTTTTCATGTACGAATTCAGTATTCATTATTACTAGCCTAATGCCCGTGCAATGCACGGGTAACATGTTCTTTGTTGTTGTTTCTAAAAAAACATATCTTCATTATTGCTTTAATCGTTTCTATTTAATATTATATTTTTTAATAGATAGAAATTACATATATAATAATTTTACAGTATAATTTAACATTACTCAATATTTAAAGTTTTTTAAACATGAACCATCCATTTGTTAGTAGAAACTTTGTAGTAGTAATTTATTATTTTGCAAAATATATATACTATTTTAAATATAAAAAAACATGGTATAGATTCTTGTAGAAATATTATGAGTATCATCCATTTTTTTAGTCGTAATCTAAAATTTAAAAATATTTGTTGAATTTGAATTCAACCAATTTTATTTTAACTTTTGGTAACTTTATCCCCTCATAATTTGTTTTGTTTTGATTGGGATAAGCAGAACTTTAAACGTGTCAAGTTGTCGGCTATAAATTAATATCACAGTATCCATATTTTTTAACTGTTCATATTTGACGTTTCATTAATGTTAATTTGTTTCTTTCTTTAAAACGGTTAATTTGTTTCTCCATATTTTAATTCTCTAAATCCCTCTGTTTTCTACAACCCAAACCTGAAAGTTCAATTTTTCTCCATACTACATCATGACCAATATTGTTGCCTTTATAAATTGAATATAACAATGAAATTAAATAAATACAAAAAAATAAATACAAATTTTTATATTTTATCCACTAACAAATACAATTTGTGTGAATGTGAGTCACCAGAACCACATTTATCAATTTTATTAGAAAAAATATAACTCAATTGAGAAGAATAACAAACTATCAATAAAACAAACGAAATAGGAAAATGCTAAAATTAATTAAAGTAAGAATAATTCCAATACGACCAACTCTCCTTTCTTTGTTGTTGATGTTGCACTTTCTAAATCAGCAAACATGTAGCAAAATAATTTCAACTGGTTGAAGAGAAGAAAATTGGTGGCCAAGGACAAAATATAATGAAAAAAAAATTGCGAATTGGAGCAGAAACAGAGATAATTAAGACAAAAATGTGGCGAATTGAGTTAGTGAAGGCTTACTTCTAATCTATAGGCATCCACAAATTGCAAATAGGGAAGCAATACTTGTCACAAAGCCAACCTAAATTAGAAAAATTTAATTACATACATGAAAAAATGGCCAAAAACAATTGCGTTAGGGGAAAAAAATAAGGCAAAGGTCAAGAATTTTCTTATCAACGCTGCAAAAAGGGAAGAAAAGAAGACGGAAACCATTGAATCAACAGGATGCGAATTACGTAAGGAAGAAAAACATAAGAAACAATTCAATAAAAAAAGGGATTTCCCAAAAAGAGATATTGAAAAAATTTAGAATAGAGCCTGGGTTTTACCTAACTAAATATTGAGAGTGTCGCATCAGATCACAAGAAGACTCTTTGAGATGCTACTAAGCAGATTGACAAAGGTAGAATGAAATTGAAAGCCATTACTGCAGATGTCGAGTCTGAAGCAAAAAAGTAAGCTGCAATAGATTATGAAAATTGAGGAGAGTGAAAATCATGATATGAGAAATGGAAGAGAAAAAATTAAAATGAGATTTTGAAAATTGAAGTTGTTGGGTTTTTTAGGAAGAGTGGAAAATGTTTCTTTTGAAAAAGTGTAAGATAATTTATTATTTGTTAACATTAACTAAATAATTAAAATTTACTTTAAATTAATAATAATTATTAATTAACTCAAAATTAGGAGAAAATCACATGCCAGCATTCAATATTCGGATTTAGTATATATATAACTGAATTGAGAAGAATAACTAACTATCAATAAAACAAATGAAATAGGAAAATGCTAAAATTAACTAAAGTAAGAATAATTCCAATATGGACAACTCTCATTTCTTCGTTGTTAATGTTGCACTTTATAAATTAGCAAACATCTAGCAAAATAATTTCAACTGGATGAAGAGAAGAAAATTGGTGACCAAGGGCAAAATATAATTAAAAAGAGATTGAGAATTTGAGCAGAAACAGGATAATTAAGACAAAAATTGTGCAAATTAAGTTAGTGAAGGCTTACTTCTAATCTATTGGCATCCGCAAATTGCAAATAGGGAAGCAATTCTTGCCACAAAGCCAACCTAAATTAGAAAAAATTAATTATATGCATGAAAAAATGGCAAAAAGCAATCACGTTAGGAGAAAAAAATAAAGCAAAAGTCAAGAATTTTCTTATCAACGCTGCAAAAAGTGAAGAAAAGAAGACGGAAACCAATGAAACAGGATGTGAATTACGTAAGGAAGAAAAACATAAGAAACAATTCAATCAAAAAAGGGATTTCCCAAAAAGAGAAATTGAAAAATTTTAGAATAGAGCCTAGCTTTACTTAACTAAACATCGAGAGTATCGCATCAGACCACAAGAAGACTCTTTGAAATGCTACTAAGCAGATTGGCAAAGGTAGAATGAAATTGAAAGCCATTACTGCAAATATCGAATCTGAAGCAAAGAAGCAAGCTGCAATAGAAAATGAAAATTGAGAAGAGTGAAAATCGTGATATGAGAAATGGAGGAGAAAAAGATAAAATGAGATTTTGAAAATTGAAGTTGTTGGGTTTTTTTAGGGAGAGTGGAAGACGTTTCTTTTGAAAAAGTTTAAGATAATTTAATTATCTGTTAACATTAACTAAATAATTGAAATTTAATTTAAATTAATAATAATTATTTATTAACTCAAAATTATGATAAAATTACATGTCAGTATTCAGTATTTAGATTTAGTATATATAATGATGATGATAATAGATTTTAAATAAAAATATAATATTAAATAGGAACGATTTAAGCAATAATGAAGATATGTTTTTTTATAAATAATAACAAAGAACATGTTACCTGTGCATTGCACGGGTATTTGGCTAGTCATTATATATACTAAATCTATATATTTAGTATATATAATGATAATAGATTTTAAATAAATTAAATATTGAAATAACTAAATGTTTAAAAGTTAAATAAAAGTAATTATTAATAATTGATGACAAATTTCAATTCCAAAAATGGATAATGCAAAACATTATAATAGAGATTGAGCTTGAAACCGCTTACCAAGAGGATGCAAAAATGAGAAAGAGAGAGACTTGATGACAGAAAAGATCGGAGAGATGCGAAAATGAGAAAAAGAGGGAGAGAGAGCTAATGGTAGGGAAGATCGAAGATAATGCATAAATGAGAAAAAGAGGGGGAGAGATATGATGGCAAGGAAGATCGGAGAGGATGCAGAAATGAGAAAGAGAGAGAGAGAGAGAGAGAGCTAATGGCAGGGAAGATCGTAGAGAATAAACTCTAAGTAGAAGAAACATTTGTGAATAGGGGAAAATGAAAATTTTTTTTAATTTTAAATAAATTAAATATTGAAGTAGCTAAATGTTTAAAAGTTAAATAAAATTAACTATTAATAATTTAGAAAAAACCCACAAAATGACAACTCGGTAAGGTATATCCACTTTTAGCTCTTTAATTTTAAATAAATTAAATATTGAAGTAACTAAATGTTTAAAAGTTAAAAAACAATTAATTATTAATAATTTAGAAAAACCTACAAAATGACAACTCAGTAAGGTGTATCCACTTTTAGTATATATAATATATTTTTTTTTATAGCTAAGCTATTTAATTAGATGTATAATATTTGAGATATGTGGAGGAAAAATTTTAAGAGATTTTTGTAGTTTCTAAACAAAAAGCAACTAATTTAAAGATAAAGTTGATGTTAATGGACTCCTAGCGATATCACAAGTCTGATGGTATCATCGATTCTAACGAATCACAACGATTTCAATTAATTCAGAATACTATTTCGATAAGCAGAAATATTACAGTAAAAGTATTTCACTTGAAATTTATATTTATATTAAATTATAAATTATTATGATTAACATTAATTACTGGAGTTAGAAAAATTCTAGATATATGATTTTATATGAGTTTTTGAAAATTTTATATATAACACATGGTAATTTAGGTTATTCACAAACAACAATGGCCAAGTTCAGGAAAACTTAAAGAATAAAGTCATAATAATTGTTGGAGCTGCTTTTGGTCGAAAAAGAATCAGTGAGCATGAAAGGGAGATCATATGTGACTCGTATGTATGAAGGATGAGAGATTTTATTGGCATAATGTATTTTGAGCCCTCCAGCTTGGACAAGAAAAAAAAAAAAAAAAACAATAGCCCCTCAAACTTAAGATTTTAACTTTTTATCCCTCTAATTTTACATAATCTCTCCAACTTGAACAAAAAAATTACCTAACCCTTTTAGCCTGTACAATATGCATGTGAGCGTCTTTTTTTTTTTTTTTTTTTTTTTTTTAATGTGGTATTGACGTGGTTAATGATATAAATTTATGTCCCACATAGGATGCAATTATACATGGCCAAGGTTCATGAACCGCCGGTTCAGGTTTAAGAAATCCTTAAACTTGAACCTTAACCTTCAAAAGGGTTGAACCATTAGTTCGGACCGGACCGATTCATGTTTAGGGTTTGACCATGATTAGATCAGGGTTTGATTTGGTTCAGGTTCAACCCTTGTAAATAAACATTTAGAATTCTATTTGCGTGTAGTTTTGATGTACACATTTCTCGATAAATTATTAATATACGTAACAAAATAATATAATTTCTCAAATATGAAAAACAACTTACATTTTTTATTTTACAAGTAATAATTTACATAATATACAAATTATTATAAAAATATAACTTGTACAAATACACCATTTATTTCTCTTACACTTTTAAAAAGAAAATCAAGAGAAAAAAATTAAACATGTTAAAACTGAAAATCAGGTTTATGAACTGCCGGTTCAAAGGGCCAGGGGTTGATCGACCCTGATCCTTAACCTTTTGTTCTTCTGAACCGCCGGTCTGATTCCGATCTGGTTCAAGGTAACCAGTTTTGACCCGGTCTGGTCCGGTCGGCCAGTTCAGGTTCAATTTGGCCACCTCTAGATACAATGAATGCATTAGGGTTGTCAACGGGGACACGGGGACCCGTCCCCACCGAGGGCCCGCCGGAACGGGGACGGGGATTCCCCGTTTAGAATCTCCGCGTCCCCGTTTACTAAACGGGGATGGGATTTACCTCCCCCACCCTGCGGACCCGTCCCCATCCCCGTTTAGTTCTCGGCTGGGATTTCCGTTAAATCTCCGTTTATTTATTTATTTTATTTTATATATATATATATAAATAATTAAATTTTATAATAATAAAACTAAAACTAGGGATTGCTTTACATCCCTTTTTCACTTTTAAAGTTTCTAACAATCAATTATGTGTGCTTAATTGTTGCTGCTGATACTAAATATATGCAATTATGTGCTTATTTGCAGAATTTCTGCCTAGGTGCAAAACTTAAATTTTAGCCTTTGCACTTGAAAGAATTTATTAATTTATAAACCTCTAATTTAATTTCTGTATATTGGATCCATGTACTCTATTTTGAAATAATAATATTAGTAGTTGTAGTGTTTTAATTAAATATCACTTTCTTATAAGAAAAATTAAGTGATTTATTTAATGGTCTTCAAAATGTAATATGCTTTTTAACTTATTTTTATACCAAATTAAATTTTATTTAAAATTTCAAAAAAAAAATCTTAACCGGGACGAGGATCCCCGCGGGGAACCTGTTCCCTGACGGGGCCAGAGATAGGGATGAAGATCGTCCCCGTTTACTAAACGGGGACATGGATCACCGTCTAGCCAGGGAAAGACGATGGGATTGTCAATTCCCGCCCCGTCCCGTTTACATCCCTAGAATGCATATAAATGTTAGACAAAATTAAAGAGGTTAGGTGGTTTCTGAGTACAAGTTGAACGTACGACAAAATAAAATTTAAACTTGGAGAGCCCGGGTGATTTTCTTACATAAGTTGAAGATGTCCCAAATGTATTAACCTATTTTTATAATGGGAACTTTAATTATATGGTGATAAATTCAGCGACTAAATTCCAAAGCCATCAATGCAAGTAAACTACTAAATTTTCTTGTTTGTGAGTGCCTTTTTAGTACTTCGCTTGATTTTGTTGCATCTCTGATTTTTTATTTTTATTTTTTTTTTAATTTTTATTTTGATATGGAATTAAGATTTTGAAGGAGATGATTTTCTTCCTTAAATCTAATCAAGTCTTATGGATTTTATGAGTTGTAATTTCAATTTTCTGGATATGCGTATGGATTTTTTGATATTTTGGTTTTTCCAATCTAGTCGAGGATCATGATTACCGATTTGATTGATTTTTTTTTTTTTAATTCTTCCTTTTTTTCTTTGACTAATTTTGCACCAAAATCGCAAACTTCAGATACGGCATATCGAAGTCTTTTTTCCGATCCAATATTGAAAGCTCCATCGATTTTCCAAAACAATGAATTGAATATGTCGCTGCTAATTTTGACACTGTGTATCTTCAAAAGCTTGAACAAGTTTTGCTCGCGGGAGAAGGAGAGAAGGGTTTGGGTGGCCGAAATTTGCTGGAGATTGGTCAGTTCACAGGTGGGATTAATAGATTTTTCTTGAATTAGTCTTGAATTAAGAAATGCATGAAATTTTTTAGCATCAATTAAGTTGAAAACGAATTGATTTGAAAATTGGTCTTTTTGTTGCTGGGAGATGGAATTAGTTTGTATCAGTTTGTCCTTTTTTTTTTTTTTTTTGAAAAAAAAAATTAAATTAAATTTATATGTACGTGGAAATCAATTCCACACGTGCAATTGACGGGGCTTCTTGTTGTTAGGTACTTATGTAAAAGTGGCAAGAAGTGCATCCACTTAACTAGATGAAGGCTGCGTTTGAGGTTGTTTTCCGTAATTAGAGGTGTAAATAGAGCGGGACAGGGCGGGGATTGCATTCTCCATCACCGTCCCCAGATTAATCGAGGATCTCCATCCCCGTCCCGTTTATTAATTGGGGATAAAAAACTATCCCATCCCCGTCCGCAGCGGGGAATCGGGTCCCCGCGGGAATCCCCGTCCCCGTCTAGCTAATTTAATATTTTATAAAAAAAAACCCTGTAAAATTTCAATTTTCACCCTAAAATTTATCCAAATATGTATTAAAATACAAACATAAAATTCTTAAAACTCAATTATCAAACACATTAATATATAATTAATAATTATACATAAAATAACATCATCAACTCCCACTTGGACCATTTCTCCAATTCCAATCTTCATTTTCATGCCAAATTTCCGATTGAAACCTAGCAAATTAGCAATATAAAATTCATAAGTTTCAAATTTTGTAAAAAATTAAATGGGAACAATTGACTAATGACAATGAAACATTACCGCATCATCTCTATCTTCATCATCGAGAAGATCACAATATTGAGCAAGAATTTTCTCACACATTCGAGAATCTAAGAAAAAAATAATAATTAGAATACCATATATTTAAAGCTCTTAAAATGCAAAATGATAACCAAATAAAAGAAATTAGATAATTATTTATTTATTTTTTTAAGTAGAGAGAGACAAATGAGAAGGAGTGGACGAAGAAGAATTGGGTTGGGGGGAAAATATGTTTTGATGGAGAAGTAATAATATTACGTTGGTCTGACAATTGGGCCGGCTGGATTTTTCTATTCTTATGGGCTGTGTTCTTTGCTCTCTAAGACCAAGTCCTTTCAAAACACTTAAACGTTATTTATTACTTTCTTTAGCATATAATCTAATATTAATTAAATAAATTGAAATGGGGATTCGGGTATTTTATTGGGGATCCCCGCAGATTTTAAACGGGGATGGGGACGGGGTCCGCGGGACGGGTAGGGGTATTACCATCCCCGTCCCCGATTAATAAATGGGGATAAATTCGTCCCCGTCCCCGCTCCACGGGAATTTTATTCGGGGATTCCCCGTCCCCGTTCGTGTGGGCCCCCAACGGAGACGGGCCCCCGTCACCCCGTTTGACAACTCTATCCGCAACCCTAGAAGCAGTTTTCAGTCAAAGTAAAATTCCTCTTACTTTGGCTGAAAGCTGCTTTTAGGACTGTGGAAAGCAGCCTCAAACGTATAATTGGTAAAAGTCAGATTGTATTCAGGAAAGTACTAGAAAAACATTTGAAACTACTTTAAAAAAAAAAAATAAAACTTAACTTTCTCTGACAGCACTTTCACTAACGGCATTCCCAAACTGATCTGAAGCTGGATAGAAAAAGTTAAATGAGTTGATTTTACCAAATTGAAGGACTATACAGATACTATTTCACTTGTAGGTCAGTTTATAGATTTGAAGCAAGTACATGATGTATTAAGCTAATTTTATCCCACCCTATAAATTACATATCTCGGTTTTACTATTTTTAGGTAAAATAAAAAAATTACCGATAAAGTATTTTGTAAAAAATAAAATTTAAAAGTTTCAATAGCGTTACAGGTTAAATTCAAATTTAATTAAAATAAAAAATAAAAAGACCGGCAACTCCCTTAGGAAGCGTTTGGTTTAAACTTGGGAATCGAAAAGAGAATGATACGGAATTGGATCGGAATCACCATTTATCAATTTTGTTTGGTTAGTTAAGAATCGGAATCGGAATCAAATTTACTGCATTTTTTTTTCTTTAGTAACAACCAAAATAGTAATAACTTTTTCAACAGTTTTATTAAAAAATAAGCTTAAAATATAAAGTATTATTAAATTATATGATAATAATAATACTATGTAATTGTTATAGTATTTTTTTTATAAATTATATTAAACTATATTATATAATATTACGCATTTATGATTACAGTAATTAATATACAATTATATATATATGTATATTGGAACCGGGAGGTCTTACATTCCATTGAAAGAAAAAATATTTGTGGGTGTTAATGAAATCTAAATTGTATATGTTGATGGTTGGAAAAAAAAAACATATAAAAAGTGAGGAAATTAAACAAAGAAAAATAGATAGTGGTGAAATGAAGATGATTGATATGGGATAGTGGGGAAATGGTTGATTCCCATAAATGGGGGAATCTCATTCCCATTACTTAGTGAAATTTATCTAAATAAACAATAACAAAGAAAAATAACTATTTCCATTCCTATTCCATAGCATGCTTTTAGTATACCAAATACCCCCTCAGTTCTTTGCGTAAAATAAAATAAAATAAACACCGGGAGAGGAAAAATTGAGTTTCCCGCTTGGTAAACACGACAATCTTTGAGCTCGCGCCAAATTGAATTCATTAAAACCATTTCAAAACCCATTGTCAACTTCTCTGATCTCAACTTTTCCCTTCCTTATCTCTCTTCTCCCTTCCGCCATGAATTCCTTCTTTCAAGCCATCAGATCCAGAGAACTCAGCGGATTCTCTGGTTCGTTCTCTCTTATTATCTCTCTTTCTCGCTATTACGATTACGATTGTTTTACTTAATTTGTGATTTTTTTTTCTTCCAATTGGCAGGGAAACGCCCATACATAGGTGATAAATCATCTGATTTTGCTGAACTTGGAGCCTTAGCAGTTGGACACAATGCTGAAGAGACCCCTCCTTTAGCTCTTTCTTTCGGCAAGGTATTATTTCTGTGGATTTGAGTCACAGTTCTTAGCTGCTGCTGCCGCGGATACTATATGATTTTTTTTTTGAATTTTTATAGACAAGCGAAAAATCCCATATTTTAGCTGTATCTGATGAGGATGGTTACGTGAGCTTGTTTGACACTCGTAAGAAGCTCCCTCCTCATGCCTCTCATCAAGAATGTTCAGGTATTTTGCTGCTGAATTTTTTTTTTAATTTCCCCAATTTCAGATCTATGAATGATTTTTTTCTAGGGATTTTTCATCTAATACTTCTTTTGATGAATGCTCGAAGATAAGGCAAGAATCAGTGACTGGGTGGCGCATCAGAACGCCATATTCGATATATGCTGGATAAAGGTTCTTTAACATTTCTACACCTTATTGATAATCATACTGGATTGTTAAATGGCTCAACATTTAGTTCTTAACTTTTTTATCTCTGCAAATCTGAACTGATCCATGCCATGAAAGAATTTTGATATTTATAGTTTTTGAGCTAGTTTATGTTTTTCTAGTTTTGTCGATTGAATGTCTGCCAAAGAAGTTGATGTTGGTTTCAAAATTGAGATTTTGTGCTTAAAATCGTTGCTAATTTGCCAGGTGCGCACTAAACTATAATTGAAGAGTAGATGGTGACTGTTACCATTAGTGAACTTCAGTACTACCACATTTTATTAGCATCGCCTTGATAACTCTGTCAAACTGACCAATTTGTCACAAATTGATTAATGTAGAAAGCAACCAAAAACTTGTGTAAGATGAATTGTAAAACTGTAGTTTTAGTATGCGGCTCTGCACTTTTGTTCCTTTCCATGTGCCTTATTCAAATACATATCATGCCTAGAGCTAGATAATTAACGTAATTTTGATGCTTTTATCATTCTTAGTGAGTTTTATTAGAGTAAAGTAACGCGGTGCTTAAACTGTGAGGGTCGAGGTTAGGATTTAGTTTTTCATGGTCAACCTGTTAGATATGGATTCCAAATAATGACTTTGATCTTCCTTTGGTGCTAATGAAAGTGTTTTCTCTACTTTCTTTCAGGAAGATACTAATATGCTCACAGCTTCTGCTGATCAAACTGTAAGTGATCACATATTAAAATGGATCCGTCTGATCTTGTTGTTATTTGACTCTGTCTTACGCAACAAAATTTTAAGCCTTCTTGTTTTCTTTGGCCTAGTCTTAGAAAGAATTATGTTACTGAATATTCTGTATATTGTAACCAAAAGACAGCTACCAATCAGTTTGGTATGCTTTGAGAATGTGAGATTCTGGTGTTGAGATTACATTGACCTATTATTAATCATAAACACTGGCTTCACATTAGAGAATTAACTTCTGAAGAAGATACTTCAGTAGGATGCTTCACTCTACTTGTGTATTTTCCATATTTACTCTCTGAACTCATATTATATCTTGTGGCCTCTTATACAGATAAAGCTATGGGACTTACAAGAGAGGAAATGCATTGGAGTTTTGATGGGGCATACGGGAAGTATTAAATCGATATATTCCCATCCAACAAATTCAGGTGGCTTCTTTACATATCATTTTATCAATAGGGATGGATTATTTTCTTATTGCAGCATATAACTTCTATTTTTTCTTCAGATGTTCTTGTTTCTGGTTCCCGTGATGGGTCCTTTGCCATATGGGACCTGAGATGTAAGAACTCTTCAGCAAGTAGATGCAATGAGGCTTCCATAACGTGAGTTACTCTTTTTGTTCGTCGTTCAATGGGGAATGTTTTATTCAGATATAAAGTTTTTCATTATTCCCATCCAGTTTGCCTTTTGTTTTTGTAAAATTCTTTAGTTCATTTTTTTCAACATACTTCATCCAGTCCGACTTCCATGGTCAAAAGAGCTCATCCTTCACTTCAAGCAAAGCGGGTTAGGAAGGGCAAGGTTTGTCTATTTGTATAAGTAAATTTCTGTGAGCTGAAGTGTCCTTCAATCTACTAAAATCAATTTTTTTCAGGCTGCTTCCATGAGTATTACATCTGTTCTTTATCTTAGAGATGAGATTTCCATAGCTACAGCTGGAGCAGTGGACAGGTCTGCCTAAAACACCTATACTCTGAGCTGAATTTAGACAACATATACTAAATAATTATACATTGTTTATGTTTCAGCATTCTAAAGTTTTGGGATACCAGAAATTTAAAGGTTCCGGTCACTAAGGCATGCCCTCATCCTAAGACATCAACTGAGAAGGTCTGTATGCAGTTAAAAGGATGCTAACTTACTATTTGCATCTGAATTGATCATGCAATAGATCTAGAACTCAGTTAAAATTGAATTTATTCCATACATAACATGATGCACAGTCCTTATGTTCCCATTTTTTTCAGGAGAGAAGATTGCATGGTATATCTAGCCTTTCACAGGATTTAAGTGGAGTAAACATTACAGCTTCATGCATGGACAACAGGTATTGCTTAAATTTAATGAGCATCTCTTGCAAAATTATCCAAATATCATGTGATTCATTTAAAAAAGCCAATTCTTTTCTTTCTCCCTGCAGAATTTACTTGTATAACACACTCCAGCTTGAAAAGGGCCCCAAGCAGTCATTCTCTGGCTGCCGGATTGAATCCTTTTTTGTAAAGGTCAGTGATTCTTAAGTAGCCCCAAAATGCTGCTGCTCTTTACAAGTTAAAGTATTAAATGAAGCTGTTTTGACAAAAGTGTTAATTTGACTTGTGTAACTTGCAGTCAGCTATCAGTCCTGATGCAACACACATTCTTAGTGGTTCTAGTGATGGAAATGCATACATATGGCAGGTCTTGTATCTTTTCTGCAGTGGTTTTGTTATAATTTGTCTTGATCTGTGTATAACAAGTAGCATCCTGTATCAGGCGAACAAACCTGACAGGGATCCCATTCCATTGAAAGGCCATGTTGGAGAAGTTACAGCAGTAAATTGGTATTCCTTCTCTACCAAATGCAGTTTCTTATCAAAGATCGTTCTCCAACACATACTAACTAGTTTCCACAAACATCTGTTTCAGGTGTGCATATGATGGAACGTTAGCTACTTCTTCAGATGATTTCACAGTAAGATGTCTCCAAAAAATTTCTGAGTACTTAATACATGCTTTGCAAGTTTGATAACATGCCATACCACATTCTTTTCATGCTTAATGCATCGATGACTTATTGTATCTCATTTGCATGGATAATTTATTTATGGATAGGTTCGCATTTGGAACATCCAACACACGAACTCTTCAAACTCAAGATCTCCATCTTCTAATCGGAGGAGAATAATGGCAATTCCAACAGAGGAATGCAGACGGCTTAAAATGGATGAAGAAATGATGGGTCCTGGAAAATGCACCAGTGATTTGCGTTCTTTAGATGAAGTATCCCCTCAAATTGACTCGCGAAACTCCATTCCAATGCCTACAGCAAGTACTCCTGAATCTCAGAAGCGAAAATTCTCATCTGGTTCTGATTCAATGGAGACATTTGAGAGAACGCCAGAAGCAGCAATGAGGAGCCCATCTTCCGTGTTGAATCCCCCATCTTCCTTGAAAAGAAAAACCATCCGGGATTACTTTCTAGCAGCATAACATTGATATGCTCCAGTATTACTGAAAATCACTATGTTGAAACCCTTGCAAAGATGTTTTATTGATTGAGTAGATGGTATACCATTCTTTCAGATTACATAGGTAAGCTCCTTTTTCCCTTGTGATTTCTTTCTGAAGAATTTTCAGTCTAATGCAGGGTTAATAATTTTGCATTTTCATTTTGCAGGGTTGAATGTGAAATGTAAAGTCGATCAAGAGGAATTTTTGGGCAGTTTATGAATTTTTCTGCCTTTTCTTCTTGGGATACAAGTATGGAAATGAAACATGTACATTAATAGCTTAAAGTGACTGCAATTTCCCGAGTGAATTGCTCTCTTTTGATTTTTGAAGATCATGAGTTCGGATTCTCCTCCATCTGCAGTGTAGGATTCTAATGCAGTCAAGTCTCGAGGTATATAATTATTTACCAAACTAGCAAAACTTCATGCAGTACGAGATATAGCTATATTTTAAATGAAATAATTTAATTTAACTTAATTAATATTTTTTACATTTGAAAATATGAATATTAAAAAAAAAATGAAGTCATGAGAAAGAAAAAATTAGAGTATATTTTGTATGATTTATTAAAACAAAAAATCAACCGTTGCAAATATTTGTGATAAAATGCATAAAAAGTAAAACTAGTTTATGTTTTTAAAAATTCAGTATAAAATTTATGTATTTAGGTTTTAGTCCTGTAGAGATAATCATATGGTTTGGTTAATTAGTTAGACTATTAATTAGTTACTTGATTTAGTTAGCCTGTAACTAATTTTGATGACATGGCACATTCTCCGTGTATAAGGCAAGATTGCCTTATTGTTCACAATTAATCGGAATCAATTAATTTCTCCTCTACGATTTCGTAGAAATCTCAATATGAACATTTTTTGGTCAATGTTTGCATATATTTTCTGTTAAATATTTACTTTATTTGTTGAAATGTGATTATGTACTAAGAAACATTTTAGGAGATCCTTAATTCAATTTAAATGCATCCTTGTTGTGGAGGACGATCATCTACCTCTAAATTTTGAAGGGCTCTCACAGATTGTTCAACATGTTCGGCTTAGGACAGCCCAAGACCTTCTCGGCCCACATTTTCTACATTAATTTTTCTTTTGCCCAACATTTTGATTTAGCCATTTTTCCCTTCCTGTATTATAATTAAACATATTTGGTCCTTAACTTATTTCAATTAAGAACATTTATATTTAGTCCAATTTAGACATCGTTGTAATAATATTATGCCATCTAAATACAAGTTTCTATTCTTTGTCAATTTCAATGTGAATTAGACATACGAGTAAAACAACCTTTAAATTAGGGTAATTGGAGTGAAATACAAGGTAAGGGTGAAAATGTCAAATCAAAAGGGCAAAAGAAAAAGAGAAAATTGATGTATAGGACAAGAGCAAAAAAGGTATTTATTCATTAGAATATCATAAAAATTCTTTAAAATTTCTCTTATTCGCTTCAAATTCCAATTTTTCTAACAAAGAAGATGACCTTATCATTGTATTTTCATGAGCAATTATATTTCTTGATTCAAATAGAAGGAATATATGTTATTTCTCCATCTCTTAACTTTGTTGTAAAACTAAAACCCAATGTCCACCATAAAATCAATTAAGAGATAGAAATATGAAGGGACGTGCAAATTATGTGTAAACAATTCAATGGAGTTTGATACATTACATATTATATACATTTCATCAACAAATAATTGCCTTTCTAATCATTAGGGTCATGCTTCAACCGACCTTTAAAAATATTCCCCTTTATCTCTTCCTCAACTTTCCTCTCAATGGCCAATCATAAACTCACTCAATAATGCACCGATTAACAATGATATTAATTATAAGTCCCATTTCCCCTCAAAGATTTTGGACAACATCGTTACAATACTAATTATAATCATAAGATCTCTCTAACTAAGATTTGCCAATAATAGGATTCATAAATAATTAATTAAAATTAAATTAAGAAAATTAGATTGGATTTTAGTATTAATTAGATATGTTAGGTAAGGTATCCCTCTAAAAATTCCTTTCTTGGATGACTTTTGAGCTACCATATATATGGCACTAATTGGTAATTAATGCCAATGATTAAGAAAGATCAAGCACATATAATGGGGGATAAGGGGGTGGGGGTTGTTCTTGTTTGAGATAGTATTCCTTTTCGTATAGCTTTTGTCCTTATAATATAAAATAATTAATTAAATAGTAAGTGCATAGGCATATGCTTGTTTTTATGCATGCGTTTTTATGTGATTTTTTGATTACAAAACTAAATAAAGAAGATTCATGTACCATATATATAAATATATATATGGAATAAGTTTAGTGTTAACTATATATTATAATTAAATTCGAATCCTTTTCTTATTGTGATGCAACCGACACGCACGCGACTTAAACTAAAGTATACTCAGTATTTTTTTTTTTTTTTTAATTCTTATTCAATTTTGTTTTCATATTTGATATATATAACCAATTTTAACAAACCTAACTATATATATATATATACACATACATATATCTATTTCAGTTTTCAAAAAGGAAGAAAAAAATTGGATTTCCATAGTTTCTTTTCTCCTCAATCATATATCATTCTTTAATTTGGATATAACTAATTATTGATGTTGTTGGATCCTATTACAAACAAAATACTATATATATTCTCTCTTTTATTATACACAACTTTCAAATATTAACATATGTATACGTGAACTTTACGATGATATGGTTCATTGGACTTGGATGATTGTGAAAGATTTTCTTAAATTATCACTTACTCATTTTTAATTTAGATAAAATATATACTAATTAATTACATCTCAATTTTTCAAGTTTAAATAATGCAATTAATTAATCCACACAAAATGTATTACGTATCATCTGTCATATGCTTCTTGATTCTTTTTCATCTAATCTCATAGTCTCTTATTAATTAATTAATGATTCTTGTGGCATAAATTAAATTACAAAAATAAATTGAACTTTTTTTTTTCTTATGGTTGATATTCTCACCATAATTATTATTTATATATGATCTAAATTTAGTGAGCTTTGGAACAAAATAAAAAGTAAGTCATTGTACATACTACCCAACTTATTATAAAATTAAGAATAAAGTAAAAAAGCCTTGAAAATAATATCATTGAATATCTAATAAATTCTGGGAATCCCTAGCCACCCACTAAACTTTCTCCTCCATATACATGTATGGCCCACGCGCGCGTGTGCATATCCAACATTTGACAGCTGACGGTGCCTCGTTTTGCCTTTTCCTACTATTTGTACTCTTATTCCACACAATAATACAACCCAATTTATTTCTTTTATACTTTTGTAGGGTTTTTTTCCAACCCAATTTAATTATTTGTACTCTTATACCATACAATAATACAAACCAATTTAATTCTTATATACTTATTGTGATAATCTTTTCAGTGATTCAGATTAATGGTTTTGTAGTTGATTAATGATTATACACTTTCTCAGTAATTTTCCTTTCAATCCAGTTTATTCTTTCAGCAGTTTAGATTATCTTAGTAACACGCTTTTAAACCTTTAACACTTTGTTTAGTGTAAGAGTTAATAAAGTACAGTAAGGAATAATAAATAAGGTTACAATAATGGTTTATAAAATACCATATCGTGTTTAGATTCATAGTAAAATAAACTTATGGTTTAATAATATAAAATTATATGAAAATTACAATTATAACGTTTACATCTATAAAATAAAGACTTAAAAATGTGAATGTAAATAATTGAAAAGATGGAGGGTTTTTTGGTAACAACAAACTATGTTACTATAAAAACACCATAATTTGAGATGTTAAAAAAATCCCGCACCTTCAACCCATGTATTTAGCATGAATTACTGTATACCTCAAAACGAATATAAATGTGTTGGTTCACCTAACTTATCTAATCATGATAACCCAAACCAAAGATACTGTAAATTGAACATTGGATAGCAATATATGATAAAAGATCATTTCTAACACACTGAAATGACTGGAATGGCAATAACTAGGGGAAAAAAAAAAGGTCGGCGGACATAGGAATAGGTTCTACCTTACATTGAGATCACTTTAAAAGTGGCTAGTGAAAGTGGGTATCAAAATTTGAGTTTCTCCAGTACCTTAAAAAAGTCGTCTTTAATTTTGTTGTACAGTCTACAGTATTATTAATTATGATCATGAACCAAATTCTAAAACTAATAATAGTAAAAAGAAAAAAAAAAAAAAACTGCTGATATATCAATTTTTCATGTAGCTAGAGGCTTATATATATATATATATATATATATATATATATATATTTTTCTACAGAGGAAAACCAGCACATGATAAAAGTCCTTACCAACTGAACATGTAAGCGAAGAGTTAAAAAGATTTGGTTTTGAAATTTCTGCAAGTACTATTAGGGGTGTTCAAAATTGGATGGGTTATAATAACCCATCCAGCCCATGAAATTGAACTTTAACGGATTACAAGTGGTTTCATTGATTGTACGAGTTATAAAGATAATATGAATTTATATTGGATGAGTTATTATAACTCATCCAACAACCTATCTAACTCATTAATTTTCATTTCATGTTTGGTTTAAGCAATTAAGTCCTATGAAGAATCATTTCTGTTGTCTCCAAATGTGACACTAACAAGTGCACTAATATGAACAATCTCAAAATTTTCAAATAAACAAGCAAATTTGATTTCTTCCAATAAATTAAAAGAGAATTGAAAGATAAAAATAACTAAGCTAAAGCAAAGAACAATATAATCAAATATGAGGTTGTAGGAAATATAAATAGAGACAACAACAATAATAATAAAGCACAGACTCGAACTAAGTAAGGTCAAGCACGTTCAGTAAGATTCTCTCCTTAACTATTATGAGCAGGTTAAAAGCACATAAGTCTAAATCTCTTACTCTATGATCACCATACCAAAATCTTCCATAATATGAATTCTATGATAGTAAGCCTACTTGTATCCTCCTCTATGGACTAACTACTATGCCTTCGGTTCTAATAAGCATTTTATCAAAAAATAAAAACACCTACCATGCAACCTACCCGAATTCTCTATAATAGACTACATGTGTCTTATAGCTTTTTCGTAATTACAGTCTCGATGAAGCTACTTAGTATGAGTTGGCCAAACTCAAAAGTAAACAAACGCAGTATAAAACAATCATCAATAGATAATACTCATAACAAGGAGAAAAGACATTTACTAGTGCTACCAAAACGGATTCAAGCTCGAAGGATGAACTTACTTCCTGCTCATAAACAACTAAATATTCTCCAAATAAGTTCAATTTCAATCCATATGATACCCAAATAGTTAGGTATATTTTTCACTTATTAATTTCTCTTTTATTTTTTTTATGGCTTTTGTTTTATTTTGAATTTTAATCTTTTATACTTTTTGTTTATAATTTGACAAGTGCATTTTATATCTATTTACTTATTTTTATATATTATTGTATATTATTTTTATTTTAAAATGTGACAAAATATTATATAATTTATCATCAAGCTATCTAGTCCATTTTCTAAATATAACCGCATCTTTTTTTTTTTTAATCGAATTCATGTCACCAACATATATTCTTAATTAGTTATTGATTGAATTTTCTATATATAGTTTGGGAGCCAAATTAATTACACATTTTGTTGCTGTATCATTTTTCCTTAGAAATGGGTCCAAACCTGTGAAATTTTCGGAGAAAAGAAGCGTGAAAGAAATAAAAGTTAAAAGTTAAGTACAATAAATAACTCGTGAATTTAACATATCATCAAAGAATACAATACTGGAGCCGAAAAATATATCATCTATAGAAATTTGTAGAAATTGATGAAGATCAAAGGAGACACATGTCAGGAATTCAGATTTTTGGTGAATATTAACCAAGTCTAAATATTTATGAAAATAGAAGAATCCAAGAAAATAAATAAATTAATTGCCCCTTTCATGTATATAGAGTCGCAAACAAAGGAAGAGAAATTGGGTTTAAAAGCTGGTAATTAAGTATCAGTTTGGTAGGTATCGATATAATCTCTGTAAACCACTCATTGCGTATAACTGCTTACCCAATTCATTTATCACCATGTGATCACTTGAATAAAATTGCCCCGAATTGCAACTAAAAAGTCAGATTCATATAACCAAACCCGAAATTGTGTCGAAGAATAAGCAGCCCTTGGTAAGGCTTGAGCTATATCCGTGTATCTTTTAACAAAACAAAGAGAAATATGACTAATATTCTAAACTAATTATGAACAATTTGCCAAAACAAAAACGAAAGAAGAACCATTGAATAAAATTATAATATAAATTAAGTCAACTTTAATTAATATTATAAAAAATATTTCTAGTTTATTTAAAAAAAATAAGCATTATATCTGGTATTGGAATCTAAAAAAAAAAATCACAAAAAAAAAAGGGAAAAAATGAAAGAAAGTTCAGTCTAATATAACCCATCTAACTCATGTAATTCAATCCATCTAACTGGACCAATCATAACCCATCTAACCCATCTAACCCATCAATAGAGTTTATTTACATGGATTCAGCTGAAATCTAATAATAACTCATGCATATGTGAACACGCCTAACAACTAACTGCTATAGAATTAATTATATATGTAACCTGTTAGAAATATCTGTCTTGAATTCAAATATATAATTTTAACATTAAGTCCTGGCAGTTAAAGTTAATTATTGAACAGTATATATACAAGGTGTCATTTTGTCAGTTAGGAAAAAGATAATATTGTGTTGGAAAAAAAAAAAAAAAGGAAGCTAGCAAGCTGAGAAGTAAAAAATGGGGGCCGGGTGACCCGATCGTTTTTTCACTATAATATTAATGTTAATTTAATTCTAGCTTCATAACCAAAAATGAAAACTGTCTTAATACGATAAAAAAAAAAAAAAAAAGTATTGATAGCTATGTGTACAAGCTGGGATCAATAATGGAGGCTAATAGTAGTACTGAAACTAAGTACTAATTAAATATGCTGTCATATGGAATCTCAAAATAGTTAGGTGAAAATCATGTGGTTAATTATTTGGGTATAATAAATGTTAGTGTACTTACACATCTAGATGAATTAAGGTCCGATTATTGATTGATTATGTTAATGTTAGTTATTAAGATTATTATTATTATTATTATATATATGAGTTAGTTCGTACGGTTTATGCAATATTTATATATATGTATCTACAGAAGTGTCGTCGCTTTTAATTTGTGTCCACAAATGTCAGCTATCATATCTCTAATCACGTCAATTTATTAGAAATCTTTATCTTTCTTTTTTTTTGTCAATATAAATCTAATTTATCTGCAAATAGAAATCTCATTTTCTTTTGAGATGATATAATGTATGTGGCCCAAAAAAGGGTACAAAAAAACGTGAAAGAACTAAGAATAGGACTGGCTAGCTGGTTAAGCTTGGTATATTTGGCAATTGGCAGTTTTACTGCATTATGGATGCTCTCTCAATAAGTTTCCTCATTTGAGGGCCTTTTTTTTTCATATATATAATTATTATTCCTTAAGATTATGCAGTATCTAGTTTTAAAAATTTTCGAATTGAACTTTCTTTAGTGAGAAAGACTTTCTTTAACTATCAGAACCACCATAACAAATACTACAATTAGCAACACAAATTTGTAGTGAAAATAATTATACAACAATAATATTTCAAAGTTGATACCAGATTTATTATATCAATGGAAACAAAATTATACCAAATCTTGTTGTAAATGCATATAGTCACAATTTTATAACAGTAATATCTAGTACTTTTTTCTTACTACCAAAGCTAAAACTTTTTACTGCTAAATCTAATATTTATTTGTAGTAACATAGTAATTAGATGGACGGTTAATTTGTATATGAATATTTAAGAAGATTATAAGCTTGATGGGGATAAACTAAAAAAAAATTATCCTCTAAATAAATTTAAATCTATAATTTCAAAATTTGAAATAGTGTAGAAAGTACAATGAGATAAAGTAGGTAAAAGATAAAAACTTTATAGTTTTTACCAAATTAAAAATTGGTTGTATCCAATATTGGCCATATATACTTAAAAGTGGAACAGATGCAAATTAGGGAAAAGAAAGAGGAGAGGAGAGGAGAGGAGGGGGGGGGGGGGGGGGGTGTGGCTGTCTGTTCCTTCTCCTATTGCCAACCAATGAATCAAAAAGGACACTCTAAATTATAATTAAAAGTTAATAATAAAGTGGTACAAAACCTCTCCTAAAGCTCATATGGGGGCTGCACTTACTATTTTTTTTATGGCAACATATATATATATATATATATATTATATTTGCATATAATTTATCTATGTCATCATGTATAACAATTTTTCTTTTTTGTTTTTGATAAATCTTAACTATCAACTAATTAATTCCTCTGTGTTGTAAAATTATTTGACAATTTATAAGAGATTGTTAAACTAATAATAATCTCGGTAAGAAATGTTATATTTAACAATGAATTTATGTATATTAATAATAATAAATTTATATCAAATTTTGGTGTAAATACATACCATGATAATTTTATAATAACGACATGTCAACATGTAGCAATATTTTTACTGTTGCTAAAATTGTGGCAATAATTATATATTTTTGGTGGTAAAATCTTTTGCTCCCAAATAAAGCTAATGCTTTTTCGCCATGCTGAGCTATAGAGTTTGAATGCCAATAGAGCGAGGCTGTTTACAAGCTCAATATATTGTCGTAGAGAAGTAATAAATTTAATTAAAATTTTGCCTATTAATTTAAGTTGTTGAGGGGGCATTCGTGTATATTAACTGTTGGCGTGTGAGAGCTAGATAATAAATTTATTTTGTTATTTATTATTTTCTTCAAGAACAGGAGAAACCTATTATGCAGTGTTGAATTTTGCTACAAATCCAAATCTTTCAAGTTTTCAAACTGAATCCTAACTTTTAGCACAGGAAAATTGCAGACTTCTTGTCTTGTAAAATATGAAATTGTTAGATTATTAAAATTAAGTTGACTAAATACTCAGTGATGAATAATCTTGTGACCATGTCAGACATTCTAAAAACTCCTGCATTGGCCAAATTATTTATATTTACTATTATAATAAGATTTGAAGAATTATTGTTTTCTTTTTTTTTTTTTTTAAAAAAAGGGAAAATAAATTAAAATTAATTCAAGTGAAGCAGCCTAGTATGAAACAGTGAATGATATAATTATAAACAGTAAGAGGAGTGTCACAGTCCTTTAGCTAGTTGCCCATTTATTGCAATTGTCTTTTGCTTTCATTTCCCCTCTTCACTAAATGCTCTTTGCCTCCCCCTTTTTCTCTGCAATCTTTCCAATTACCTTTTTTTTTTCTTCTTCTGTCTCTGCCCCATAATTAGGGTTTTTTCCCCTTCTCTAAATTCTCACATATCTGATACTGGAATTTTCAATCAATGGCTGCATAGTCTTTTTTCTTTTCTCCTTAATTCAGACAACCAAAGTATAGATCTTGAAATAGCATAGCTACTGATCAAATCTATCTAGCTAGCTAGCATTCTGTTCCTGTCCTCTCTTGATCAAACCTAGTTATAGATTATAAGGTCAG
This sequence comes from Euphorbia tirucalli, assembly GCA_039660915.1. Taxonomy (NCBI): domain Eukaryota; kingdom Viridiplantae; phylum Streptophyta; class Magnoliopsida; order Malpighiales; family Euphorbiaceae; genus Euphorbia; species Euphorbia tirucalli. Next base: position 12,578,110 of record CM077638.1, read on the forward strand.
TACACTGTCTGATCCTCTTTCAATTTCAATCAAAAAGCTTGAATTTTGATTCTTTCTTCCTTATATTTTGCAGTAATGGTAAAAATGAGATCTAGCTACTTTTAGATCGCATGTATGGGTCAGTAACAGTTGTGTGTAAAAGTAGGTATTTGGGTATGCATTATTTTGGAGAGAGCAGAGAGAGGGAGCTAGGCAGGGGAGGAGGAGAGCTAGAGAGAGAAACTATTTGATCAAATTTACAAGAATCCTAACACAGGAAACAATAATATTCTTATTTTATATTTATATATCTGCTCTTACTATTCGTCATTTTTGTACATACTGTTTTGTCTTGTTTCCACCCTTTTTTATTTTCCTTCTTGTTTGTTAGTTTTTGACCATAGGTTTTTAAGTTGATTTCAAGATTACATATTTTTGTGCTATGTGTTATTCAAGAACGACATGATATGCTTTGCAGGCTAAAAAAGCAAAAAGAAGTTTGAAAAATAGATCAGTAAGAGCAAGAGTTGTTTGTGATGTATGCGGGTACTATTAACAGTCCAAACAACAAATTTTATATATATATATATATATGTTTTTGTCCAATTCAAACACGCACATGTGTGTTATATATAAAAAAAGAAACCTTTTCTTGTAAATTTCAAAGAAAATTATAGTGTATGTTTCAAACTTTAATTGGGGTAAGAGATATCTAAAATTCAAAAATCCTAGTATAGTTTTGGACTGGACTGGTTTAAGACTGTTGTGATCATGCCACGTTAGCAGAACTACTGATATGACGTAAGCATAACGGTTCCGGACTATAATAGAACTTCTCCTTAAAAGGTGTTTGATCATTCTTAAAACAGTTAAGTGAAAGAACTAAAAAATATGTTTAATAAGAAATATTATACTTATTGGATTTTATGTATTTGTTTTTAGGTTAAATTATACCAAGAGGTCTATAGCGCAAAATACTATTTATTGATAACTTTCAATATAAAGTACAGTGAAATTGTGCTGAATGAACCATGAAGTTCAACTGAATTTTGTTAAAAGACGCTAATAAAAATTATAATCGGGCCTTGTTTATCAGAATAAACTTCTTCAATATCGCAAAGCTTGATGTTATATAAATAATATATATATGCAGTGAATTAATTGAAGGTGAAGTAGTAGATGGCATCGTCTTCAAGCTATTCAAATTCACCATGTGCAGCCTGCAAATTCTTGAGGAGAAAATGTTTGCCAGATTGCATATTTGCACCATATTTTCCACCAGAAGAGCCTACAAAATTTGCAAATGTGCACAAAATATTCGGTGCAAGTAATGTGAGTAAGCTTCTGAATGAAGTGCTTCCTCACCAAAGAGAAGATGCAGTCAATTCTCTAGCTTATGAAGCTGAGGCCAGAATGAAAGATCCTGTCTATGGCTGTGTTGGTGCCATTTCTGTTCTTCAAAGGCAAGTTATTAGGCTTCAGAAAGAATTAGATGCTACTAATGCTGATTTAATTAGGTATGCCTGCAATAATGAAATTCCTCCTCCTCCTAATTCTACCTCTAATTCTCAGTTTGGAAGGAGGAATTTTTTGGGTGGATCTGCTTCTTCTTATATTGATCAGAATTCTGCTTTTTATTATCCTTCTCCTTGGAATAATGACACTCAAGATCAAAGTGGTAGCATGTAGATTATGATTAACTAATTAATTAATTTGATTAGCATGTTATCCAAGATACCCATCATATGATTAGGGTTTCTTAATCTGCCAATTATTATTATTATTATCAATTGGCTTGTAATTATTGCGGTATCATGTAATTTATCGATCTTGTACCAATCTTAATGTCCTCTTCCTATGAATCTATGGTTTGTGATTTTGTTTGAAAATTATATAATTAAGGTGACTGTGTATATTGGGTGTTTATATAATAAGTCAATCTTCTGTTTATGCACTCATTGCATTATTAATTTAGAATTTTTTTGATGATTTGATGATCTTCCATGGATGAAAAACTTACATTAATCTTTGTACTTTTTAATTATTCGACCCTTAATTACTTTGATAGTTTTTAGTTCAATAATTGATTGATGGAAGAAAATTTACAATACGCCTAGCACACTACGTTATATGTGTGTCAAGCTAATAAAATCATGTCACATAATATATTTTCAGGATCTAGAGTTTTTATTTTAGGGTCTGTATTTTTATTTAAATACATAACTATTAAATAATTAATAAATTAATTATATCTTATTATTTTTTAATTGGTTAAAAGGTGAATTGTCTTAATTTTACTGACTTGTCACACTAATAATATGGTATGTTAGGCATACAGTGAATTTTCGATTAATGATCATAAAACAACAAAAAATCAACATATATGTATTTTTTTAGTTTCCGAACATATTTTTTCAATTCCAAATAGCCATGATGCATATACGTTTATTTTTCATTGGAACAGTCCAACTTATTATAAAATTTCTCTTAATTTAGTTTTTCAAATTTAATTTACATCTGAAGCCAAATCAATTTACAATGATATGTGATAACATATTATTAGTGTTTTTTTTTATGTATTATGATATTGATATCTGTTATTTTATACTAATTTAACTAAATTCTACATATCTGGAAATCAAATTGAAGGGATAATGTAACCCTATATATGTTAATATTATATAAGTCATCATCAATTGCAGTTGTTATATATATATTCTAATTAAGCAAAGTCATATATAATTGTATAATCACATATATTTTGTTGCAAAATTTTTGTATTGGAATATCAATCTATCACGAGTTGCCCCCAACTTCTGAAAAGAAAATATTGATATAGCAGGAGCATGCTACAACTTTTGTCAAGAAAACATTTAATAAGCTTGGAATGAAATGTGTGTACAAGTATACTGACTTTTCTGTATTATGATTATGAAAGACTGAAGACTTACTTTTCCAATTTTTATATAGCCGTTGTTTGGGATAATTTTCTTTTTCCCACCATATAATTGAATGCGTCACGGTTAAATTCAAGTTCACATCCAGATTAATTTTCGATTAAAAAGTTACTTTCCTCAATAATATTTCGTTGAATTATTCGTATATTTGGATAACATTTTTAATAGAAAATAATTTAATTACTAATTAAGTTAATGCACTCCCTATAAATCATACTTTATTGAATTCTCATAATTGTTGGTAAACATCTCTTTGCCTTTATAATTATTCACATAATACATTGTAATATCCCCTCATGCTAGAGAAGAGATGCCTATAAAGAAACTATGTCAGCTTTAAGAGTGTTGGATGTGATTGTATAAATGACCATATATGTGGGATTAAACCTCTACAACACAAAAACTTGTTAAGGCTTAATCTATATCACTTATATACCACTTTTTTGTGTTATTCATTTCCAATACGGAATTTTCAACACTCTCTCTCAAGTTCAAGATCATCAAGTGTATAGTCTTCTCTACTAGTCAAACTCCACCCGAACTTTAATAAGAGGTTAGGATTTTTTGGTTGTGGTACTGTTTTATGCTCTGATACAATGGAGAGACTTCGTAGGTTTTGAGAGTGTTGGCTTAACTGCATAAGTGAATATATATGTGAGGTTAATTGAACTCATATAAATACCAAACGATATATGGGGGATCTCCAACAATTTATAAATTACATAATGTTAAGTATGACTTATATCATTTCTATTCATTCAAAAAAAAAAAAAAAAAGTATGACTTATATCATGTAAAGAAATTTAAAACTAACTTCTCTCTAAAATAAAAAAAAATTTACATTTATATATATAAGTTATATTTTCTTAGCTTTATAACTACTGTCAATATTTTTTTTATTATGTAAGTGCAACACTACATTAATATTAATTTATTTTCGTATCTAAAGAATTTATCGATGGTATAATTTCCGTATATAACTAAATCTCATTATTGTTGAAGTTCTTGTTGAAATGATTGTTATACTTCATTTTCATATTTCCGTAGTGTTTAAAATTTTATAATAATGATTTTATCATTATTAATAACAATAATAATGATAATAATAATAATAACTAAAAATTATTTAAAGTCTGGCGGCAGGAAAGAAAACTTCAAATGTGGACCAGTAATACTAAAAACTGAAATAATATTTTATATGTTGGGAATTTATGGAAGACCCCACAGCTATCATAACACAAACATTTATTATGTATAGTTAGGTACCTTCTATATTGTTTCCTTAATTTCTTTATATTTAATTTCTTTTTCACTTATTGGACTACCAGGATAAATTGGATATATATTTATTAATTATAACAAATTAACAATTGAATTATGGTTATGAATGTTATTTACAGATATGAAGAGGTTTTGTGGGATATTACAATATTGAAACACATATGTAAAGTTAAACTTATAATAAAATATCAATAAGCTTGTATTAATTAGATTCAATCCCCAATACTATTTCTTTACACCATCTTTTTGTTTTATTTATTTCTAAAATAGGGTTATTATATATTGTCTAGCCTCATGAATATGTGCACTAGTTAGTTAGGTTGATGTTTCAATGGGAAATTCTTGATATTATATTTATGCTAAATACACTTCGGGTTACTCTAACTTGTACCAAAAAACCATCTAGCCCCTTTAATTTAAGATTTTACATTTTCACTCCTTCAACTTGCACCAAAAAATCGCATAGCCCCAATTTGTCTAACTTGTATTTTGCCCGCCTCTTATATCCTATGTGGCGCTCCTTAGCCTTGTCAATGCCACATAGGACACAAGGGCTAAGTATATACATGCTATATAAGTTGAAGGAGCGGAAAAGTGAAATTTTAAGTTGGAGGGGTTATATAGTTTTTTGGTACAAGTTGGAGTTTCAAAATGTATTAAGCCTATTTAGTATCACTTTGTCAAAAATATATTATAGTTTTTTTTTATGGTTAGCCGTTAGAATTTTGTTAAGTAAAAACCAAAAATTAGAAAGTTAAATGAATAAATAAAATATAACTATCGTAATAAAGCAAAAGCAAGACATGTAGCTTGTCCTTAATAGATTAGGTTCCCCTCCTTTATCCAGCATATATTTATAGGGCCTAAGTGTGAACAAGTGAAAATTTTGGTTTTCTGTTTCCTAAAACTATTTCAAACTTCATTTTTCAAACTATATTAAATACAAAACAAAATTATTTAAAAAATTACTTAAATTTGACTTATCTAAATTTATTGACCTCGAATTTTAGCCATTGTTCCAAATTTATTTCTTATAAATAAGTAAATATTTAAGATCAAATTGCCCTAAATTTATCAGAATAATCAAAATTTACTTTGATGATAAAATCAATAGTTTATTTCCAATTAAAGATCTAATAAAATCTAAGAAGTAAACTATTTCTTGATACACAGTCCAAATTTTAGATGCTTTATTTACTCTGACTGATTTATTGAACTGAACTAAACTAACTAAAAATGAAATTTTACGAATTAGAGAAAAAAAAAAATCAGCTATAAAATGTCAATTTTAATTATTTTTTATTAACTTTGTCGGAATAATTGGCCTTTTTTCAGTCATAGATATATAAATTAATTATGGAATTAATAAGTGAACCATTAGTTTTTTTTTTTTTAATTTTTTAATGTGGAATATGTTATTGACATTATTAAGATTAATGTCATATTCTTTAAACAGAGAAATGAAAGAGATGCCTAGAGGTTATAGGAAGCATAAAGGGATTGGTATAGCCATGTGAAGGGTACATTCACATACACACACATAAACTGCATGAGGATCTTACTTCTGTATTTCCCATTTTCTACAGTGCATCCATCCATCACCATATAGTTTTTATCCTCTTCATAGATAATAGGAAAAACGCATAATCACCCTGCATTTTGATGGATTTTACAATTAGTTCTCTGATCAATTTTTTTCAATCCATTGGGTATATAATTAGTCTATTTTAGTATGAGTCTCAAACTTAACATTTTTCTCTCGTGTTCGTTACAATATCTATTAACTACCTCGTGGTATAATTTTTCATAAATTAGAAAATTCTATAGTTCAATGGAGGGATCTAAATTATACTTTCTACATAGTCATATGATAGCTATGAATGTGAACCATACCTTCAATTTATCTCATGTGTCCATAAAAATCATATCACGTGTCAGTTAATGTATATATCACACACGAAAAAATGTGTAAAATTTGGAACTAATATTTTCAAAACAAAAAAAATCATATACTTATTATGTTCAAAAAATTGATCAATGGACCAATTGTAAAATTTATGAAAATTCATAAGGTTTTAGAATCCGTTTTACATAGATAATATAGTCTACTTTCATTCAACTGTTTAACCCACGAGTTAAAATCGTGGGTTACATCGTGGTAAGAAAATAATAGTAATAAGAATGAAGAGGAAATAAATCTTCTCCTTACCACAACTGGCATCTGAAGTGCGTGTCTGTATATATATATATATATATTAAAAACTAGAGGAGCCAATTTTGACTAATTACAACTATTTTGACTACTAACGGAAATACAACAGGAAAATATTAACAAATGTTAGTAACTGTCTAGCTGAGCTAATAGACTACACATAATTACTTGACTTATTTACATTATCCCTTAATACCCGCCCCTCAAGATGATGCTGGAGAGATACACTATAATTACTTTTATAGTTAGTAATTTTTACGACACTCTCCGGTGTAATGGAAGTTTTTAATCCAAAAAATTAAGCTAATAGGTAATACCTATTAATAGGTTTTTATTATTATCACTAACATTCTATACGTGAATACGAGCTGGAAATATATACAATACAAACTCATTCTATTGTGTGTTGAAATTTAATTATCAAATGGATTTATCTAAATTCAAATCTCCGACCACTTGATTTAAAACGCTCTGATAGCATATCATGTTATTATTGAACCCACAAATTAAAATTGATAGGTACAATTTAAAAAATAATAATTTATAATTATTATTTCTAACAGATATAGCAGATCAAAAATTTCAATTATAACAATATCAATATTGGATTTCACGCTCGAAATTTCTGACCTTAAACGGAAAAGGTTAGAAATATTGAATCTACATTATTAGAAATTCGAATTCTCCATTGTTATTGATAAACATATCATACAAATATTGAATCTTAAATTTTACGAGTTCTTAGCTATCATATATTAAGACATAGGGTAGGTACGTAATTGATTATTTATGAACATATGCATAGAGAAATTGATCAAAGGGATGACTTAGGCTTCTTAGGGATTGAATAAGTAGATTTATAAACAATTAAGGGTTTAATATGTAACACAAATGTATACTAAAATTGAAGGATTTATCCCAGAAATTAACAAAACAGGAAAAAAGGAAAAATGCCATGGCTGGGTCGGATGTTGAAGAAAACAGCACGCGCATGAGCGACGTAGAAGGAGATTTAACTTAAGAGGTCACAATCTATATACAGGCATCGGCCTACTCTACTCTCTAATATTCCTTTAACTGTCCCTTTTTTTCTTTTCAATGTAAAAAAGAGTCAAAACAGGTCACATTTGTGTGTTTCTATCTAATGTCACTCAACCCCCACACTAACCGCCCAAAAAGAGAAAAAGAGTAAAAAAAATAAATAAAAAGGGGGAAAGATCCACATTACAGAAAAAAATCATAATTTTGTGGTGTGACGGATAAAAGATTTAAAATATTCCTCACACGGTATATTATTTCTACGTCAAACCAATAAAATTATACTATTTAATATATTTTGAGATTTTGAATTTATAAATTAGTATCTATAATTTTTTATTTTAGAGTTTAGAATTTTATTTAAATAACTAATTAATTAATTACACTCTGTCTTTTTCTTTATTTGTTAAAATATAGTTTATCATATTTTTTAATTTAGCACATAAATGACATGCCATGCTTGATATACAGTAAAATTTCTCAGAGTGAACTTACTCCTAATGTTTCTTTTGATCTCCAACCTATTAAATTGGAAAATTTCAGAATATATCTAATTTGAACAATAGTATACCTATGATAAGTGTATTTTATATACTTATTTTACCTTAGTTTATGCGCTTTAATCGAATTGTTTTATTTATTTAAGGCGTATTTTACTTCATTTTTGCTATTTTCTTTGATAGGACCTTAAAGAGGAAAATGGAGCTAAAAGTGCATAAAAAAAAGAGAAGATTTAGCTTGAAACAGTCCAGGATCAGTTCTAAGGCATGACCATATCTTAGGAGGTGCTGATTTTGGAGTTTAGGGACTGAAATAGTGATTTGGCCAGCATTTGTAGTGGGCCTACGAGGAGCTGCGGGTTTGACTTATGGAAGAGAAGTCAAAGCTTTTAGCTGGGACATTTTTCCTTGTTTGTGGACTCCTATTCCTAATGGGAGTGGTGGGAAGTTGTTTCCTCAAAAGAGAATTGTAATTATTTTTATTAATTATTCTTTTCTTTTTAGTTTTTAGGTTTTAATGAAAATTTCAGCATTAGTTGTGAGTTAATTTTTCTTTAGTCTTTTTCTACATTTTAGTTTTTAGGTTTTAATGAGAATTTTAGCATTACTTGTGAGTTAGTTTTTCTTTAATTTTTTTCTCCTTTTGCTATTGGCAAGAACGTGTTTGGGAAGTTGTGAATAGGGAGAACGTGAATTGGAGCTAGGGTTTGAGGAGCGCTTCAATCTATCCACCTCAACAATTCGTACACATCTCCGTCATCCATCTCGACTATAGTTTTCTCTAAACTTTCTCTTTATTATGCTTTCCTCGATATTCTTGTGTGTAATTAGTGTAGTTATGAACTAATTCCACCATAGCTAAGACTATGGTGGATCTTAGCAATTTTTCTATGAAATTATTTTATGTTTAATGCAATTTAATCTGTATTATTTTCCAATGATTGTGTTGTGTATGCTTAATGCCTTGAATACGTGACCATCAATTTCATGGTTTCTAGTTAATTTATAATTGACCAAAGGATTAAATTAACGGAATCATACAACATAACGTTTGCATGACTATTGCTCTTGTGGCTCACTAGTTAGTACTAGGATTTCTTGACTTAACGCTTTCTTGCTTGATCATTTAGAACTGAGAGGTTTAAGTGTTTAGGTCAAGAATTAGAGTTGATATCCCTAACCGGTGTTAATTACTATTGGAAATCGCCATCTTAGAATCTAATCGAATTAGTTGCATAACTTAAAGTATTACTAGGATTAGTGTTAAGTGAAACCTGACGCCTTAGTTTTCTCATCAAATTTCTCACGTACAACTTTATTTCGGTCTTTGTTTTAATTAAATTGTTTTTAGTAGTAAATTAATTTCACAAACCAAAATCAAAGATATCATTCCCTCTCCCTAGATTTATAGAAATCCGACTGTGTTTAGGATTAGCATATTTAGTCCTCATGGGATCGACATCCTTCTTACTCTATATTACTTGAACGCCGAAGTGCACTTATTTCTATAATGTGTGTACTAGTCTTAAACCCGAGCAATGCCCGGATCAATTCAACACTATTTAAAAGTAATTAGAAAATTATATTTAAACTTATTTAAACATGAATTGTTTATTCATTTGTAAGTGTTAATTTTTTATTATAACACTTACATGTATTCTTTCTTTATTTTATTCACAGGTTTCAAAGTTTATTTATTTTAATTATAACTATTCATAGTCAAACATATAAAAATAGATTATATAGTGGAAGGTAATTAACTACAAATGAACATATAGTATGATAAATGGGTGAAATTAATAATATTCACACAACTTAATTATGTAACATAAACATTAATAATTGGATGTTTAAATACAATGTAATTAATCAATTAAACAAATTAAATGCTTAATAAAAAAAGGTTTCAAGAAATTCTATATGTATACAAAAAAAGAAATATATTATATATTATTGAAAACTTCTTTGAAAACTAATAGTATAATTGTATATTTTATCTTTCTTGTCACAAATAAGAATCTTCAATCCTCGTTTGCTTGCAACTCTAGAAACTAACCAAAAGACGAATTGTAACTGTCTTGGACACCATTTCTTGACCTTCTTTATAGATCTTGATGATTCATCAACTACCTCGACTTATTTCCATACAAACCTAGATGGAAATTCAGCATAAGTCAATTCTTTGGCCTTTAGATATTCTCCTTTTGCTTTCATCCATTGCAGAAACATAGTTTACACTTTGCCACTTCTTTTAACAACATCTTCAATAAGGTCATCATCATGAAATACAATGTCTGCTCACCTGGAAGATGGAAGCTGAGTTGTTCAACCCCAGGCTCTCGGTAATTAATAGGAAATGCAAATATTAGCCAAGCCGCCTCACACGGAGAAATGTATCTAAAATGATAATACATTTTCACTTCGTCCTGTCCCTCACCATTATTACCATTTGCATTTCGCTGGTAAAAGGAGGTAGTTATCCGATCATTCCCCTTATTTATGTACTTGAACAAATACTTGATGCCCCTATGTTGATTGCACCATTCGACATTTATCTATGCATTATACATCAATAACAACTGACTGTTATAAGGATTAACAAATCCGTTGTCAAACCAAATGTTATTTTTCTCAAAAGTCCTCCCATTATCCCTTTTTCTATACAAAGGATATCTCTGTTCATCCACGGTTGTCTCCTTGTTAAATTTCTTAGGGAAGTGCTTTCAACATTTTCCATCTTTCATGCACAATGAATTTATATTTGAAGCACTGCAAGGACCATGCATCATGAAATTTTTCACTGTTTCATACAAATGAGGATTTTCATCTTTATCAGGAATCCAGCTAAGATTATCTTATCAACATCCTTTTCAAACGGGTGCTTGTCTTTTGGGTGCAAGAACAATAGTATATATGCATGAGGGAGACCTCATTTTTGGAATTCTGTTGTATATGGAACTGCAAATAAACACCAACATGAATTAAAGCATGTGATGATAACTAAATTTTTATCTATTGTATACATAACTAAAAATAAATAATAACATGAATTAAAGTATGTGATGATACCAAAATATTCATAGAAAAATATCAATATCACAGAGAATTAGGGACATAATCGCTCGTGTTCTTCAAATAGTTTTTCAACCTCCAAGTCATGAACCAATCTATCTAACTTCATTTAAAAAACTCTAGTTATCAAAGCAGGCCTATCTTCTACTCTTAAATTTTCTTTATCAATAAATCTCTGTATCTCAGGCCATTTTGAATTGCATGTGAAAGTAATCAAGAGATGAGTATATCCTATCCATTTACATATTTGCATAGCATCTTGATAATTTTGTATCATGCACCTTGAAACAATTGTCACATTTTTTAATTGCTAAACAATTTGGAAGGAAATAAATAATCACAGGGAGCATGAATAGTTAGATAATATTTTTAATAACACGCACCTTGCACCACTGACATATGTAGATGGTAATATAATCCTCTTACCAACTGATGATGGATTTGTTTCACCTCTCAATACTACTTCCGATAATCCTTTGTATAAATCTTCCCTGAGATTTTTTGGTTGTGTCGAATGAATGATAATCTTTTTGCCTCTATCATTGTATAAGAATTAATTATAAATTGTTAGAATAACTTCCTTAATCTCAAAATTATTGATGGTTCATTAATTCTCTATTGTATTCTAAAGCAAAAAAATTGACGCATGCTAATGGACTGCCTCTTTAGCTTTTTATTTTCTCCGCTAAATGAAATATCCTTTCAATATCCATCTTCTCCATATGGAAAAAGCAATGGATTTTGCATTGGGAGATGAGAAGGGTGTAGCTCATTGATACGTTGCAGTGCACCAGATTTGGTCTCAATAATAATGTCTCTAAAATTTTCAGCAGTATCAACATCACCAACTACTAAACCAGCAACTTCTGAAGCAGTAGGTGTGTTATATCTTTGGTCATCTTTAGTTCGTCCTCCAATCAGCCGCAGCTTCAAGTTTCTATATTCACAAGTAGCAAAGCTATCTCTAGCTAATCTGAATGATTGTGCTAAAACATTCTTTTCATCGAGCATACTTTTTAAGTCTTGAATTATAGAATGATCGAATTGTGTTCTGCTATTTCGTGTACTGAAAGAAAACTTTAAAGCATGTTAATTATTATTAAAAATAATTTAGATTTTCAATGATTACAGCCTTGGAAAGTTCATAAATTAACATACCAAAGAGTTCCAGCTTTTTTTGGAATCTCGTTTTCTGTATCATAGATATATAACTACGCAAACTTGAGACTTGATCTTGATTGTGGCAAGAGACTACCAATCATATGATGGTTTTGACCATTAAGTCTAAACAATAAGGACCAGTTCCATTGTTCACTGATGTATTAATTTTACCACCCATCGACGTACAGGAAAACATCATATTATACCCCCCCATATATTTTCCAATAATGTTTTACTTCTGCTATCAAACCCAAATAGTAAATTTTTAAGTGTAACTGGAGGCTCTTTCAATAATGGTAATTTGACTTCTCCTGAACCACAACAAAGTGAAAATACTGGATTGCTACTCCTTCGATGCTTACTAAGTCGTTCTTCATACCACATGTGTGCACCATATGACGAACATGAAAAATCTAGATCACCAAGATCCAAAATACCTATATTTTATATTAAACTCTCATTAGTAATATATATACATATTCACACACACATCTAGTTCTATATATATATTCTTTAACAAAGGTCAAAGTCAAGTACATATATATATATTCACATACACAAACACACACCCGCGCACACATATATATATGGTCATATAAAAATAAGATTCTTATAATAACATACAATATATACATTTAAATCTTATACCATTATATATTCAGTCATGATCATAGACCATATTGTTATCAACAACAACTTGATCAGATCTAAATTTCGTATTTGAATAAACTGCATCAAATCTTGAATTATATATAATTTTGTTGTCAACCCGCACAATGAGCTGTTTATATTATGATTATTATTGTAATTATTTTTTTAAAAAAAGAACGTTATAAATTTTAATTAAAATTTTATTGTATAATGTATTTTTAGTAATTATTTTTACATCTCACAAAAGAATATAATTAAATTTTATACAAAACATTTTTAAAAAAAATCCAATTAAGTATTGCTATTTATGATTGTCTGAAATTATTTTATTGGAAAATAATTAAATTGTTATTATATTTTATTATTTTCAGTTTTGAAGAAGACAATAGATGAAAATAAATTAATATTTGTTTTCTTAAATGGGTGAATCTTGAATTGAAATCTTTTTACTATGAAAACAGAAAATTATTTTTCTAGGTTATGGCTCAAGTTTCCTATTTCAATGTGTCTTGTTTGTGCTTTCCTTCGTTGACCTTCAAATTTACATTTATGTGCTTTCCTAGCAAATTGCTCCCACACAAACTCTATTTCATTGTAATTCTGTGGTCGTCGGCCAGTAATTTCCAATTTCGAGCACCTTCTCAGGTCGACATCAGGGGATTACTCTCCTCTACTTACCTTGAAAGGATAAAATTCAAAATCCAAAAACATAAATACTTCAAGATCAGACCATTTTTTCCTAGTGAGACACCAAAATAAACTACAAAAAAATGGGACAAACATGCCAATGAAATATAGAAAAATCACACATCAGGCTATTTTGATTCAAATAACGTGAAACTTCAACTGCCATTAAAGCTAAGTCAAAGACATAAAAACTGAAAGTCAATTTTATCATTTTGTACATAGCTACATATCACATATCCAAGAGAAAGGCTTTGATAAGGCTCTCGAATCTTACCAATTGCTGTAATAAAAATTAATGTGTCATTTGGTTGCAGCCAGAAGATGCACACCTTTTGTTCTTCAAGTTCAAGACATTGCAATTGTTGTTGAATCTTCATCACTCAAATCTTAGTGAAGATGATTTCCTGGTACTTGAGAATTATGAATTACAACTTTCACAAATCAAAATCCAAGTAAAGATTCGATGACTACCGTTAGTAGTTTTATATTGCTCCTGAATATATATGAACCATCACCCGCAAAACCCCCAAAGCAACTACACGATTCACCAAAACTAAAACTGCTCAGTCTAATGAAACAGAACATCAACAAACACATGAATTTGATAACCCCAAACCCTAACCCTGAATATCTCAATTTGTAATTTTAAAGGCCTTGTGCTAATCAAGGACAACAACAGCAAAAGAAAAACCATAATTCCAAATTCTCGATTCCAAACAACTAATACCGTTTAACAAAAAATTAACATGCAGGACATTAATACTACTTTCATCCACTATCCTTACTACTCATTGGAAAGGTTATCTATTCATTTCTCCAAGTTACAATCCAAATAGCCTTAGTAAAATTAGTACATTAACACTTCAATATTTGCATTCCAATACAAATGCCAAAGTCCAAACTAACACAATCCCATAGCTCGTCGCAACTATGAGGTAAAATGTCACATGTCTCGATCAACTAACTTCTCTACACAATTACAATGATAATATAAATGACATACCATGTTTAACAATGCACAGGCGACTGCAAATCTTTAGTTTAGGAATGGAAAACACTAAACACGATTGTGACTTATAAGGCATAAACGAAGTTATTAAAAAATTGATTGCCTTGACAAAAACTTCGAACTCCTATTTTTCTCCTGCACAACAATAATCCCATGAAAGATCAATTAATTGGGTATCGTAAGGAGTGACAACAGAAAAAAATGGCAATAGGATAGTGTAAATAGCGAAGAAAATCATAAAAATGGAAGGTGTTGAATAGATAACATTTGACTGCGAGCATAAGAAAGGAGATGGCAAGAGAAAAAAAAAGGTTTAGAAAACCATAAATCGCAATATGATGTAGTGAGGGAAACGAAACAACAGAACCCTTACCATAAGGAGAAGAGAAAAAGGAAGCGTTGAAAAGCCACAACGAAAAGGAGAAGAGAGGAGAGAGCGAAGGCAAATGAGGTTGGAGAAAATTGATGTGGATGGGTCAAACACTAGAACAAAAATAGCCAATAAAATGTTTAGCGGAGTAAAATGCTTTTATAACTCTGTTAAAATAATGCTTTAATAACTCTATTCTTCTCTGAGGACATTCAATTGAGCTTCTAACCTTGCCATTTGAATTTGAATTAATGGATAAGAAGACAGAGTAAGAGGAGCAGAAAAAACGGATTGTTTTGTTTTGAATTAATCTGAGTAAAGAAATGATTCAAGATTTAATTAAGTAAAATTGGGAGAAAATTCCATGTCAGCCTAACGTATTTTGTTGTTTTAGTATATATAACAGAGTAATCACTAATTCAAAATTTGAAACCGGATTATCAGTGGATTATTTTTAATTAACAAATAATAATTGCATAACAATATAAAAAAATAAATAAGAATTAATTGAAAATTAGGAGAGCATGACACGTGAAGTTTGAGTATCCACTTTTAGTATATATAACTAGTTTATGGCCCATGCAAAATCACAGATTTTTATCATATTTATTAAATTTAAAAATTTCAATTCTAATTAATTATTATTTTCTCTAAATTTCTTAATCAGTTGTATATAAATAATGAATGAGAAATAATATAGATAGAGTTAAATAAAGAGTAATCATTCTATAAAAAAAATACTAAAAAGGAAAAAAAATTATAAAAATTATAAAATAGGATAATTTGTCCCAATTATCTCTAAATATTTATTTTTGGTAAAAATAATTAAATATAAATAAATAGGAGAAATTTTAGTAATATTTAAAAGAAAACTTTATTTAACAAATTAAAATTTTTAGAAAATATCAGAAATTGACATGTGTTATATTTATATAGTAGATATAAATAGGAATCAAATACAAAATAAAATTTTTCTATAATAAAAAAGGAAAAACTAAACTAAAAAGGAAAAAACAATAAAAATTTTAAAAAGTAAACTTTCTATAACAAAAAAGGAAAAAGTAAAAAAAAAAATCTAAAATGAAAGAATTTGTTCCAATTATCTCTATGTATTCATTTTTTGTAAAAATAATTTCAAATAAATAGATAAGAGAAATATTAGTAATATATAAAATATTATTTTTTATTTGAATAAATTAAAATTTTAGAAAATCTAAAAACTTGACACATGGTCTAAGTGTCTACACCTTTATGTAGATATAGATTCTAAAATTTGAGAATTTGTCTCAATCTTTTCTAAATATTTATGTTTTATAATGATAGTTAGGAATAAATAAATAGGAGAAATTTTAGTAATACGTAAAAGATTATTTTTTAATTTAAGAAATAAATATCTAGAAAATTTAAGGAATTGACATGTGTGTTAAATGTCTACTATATAGATGATATAGATAGAGGTAAAATACAGAATAAACTTTTTATAACAAAAAAGGAAAAGTAAGTTGAAGAGGAAAAAATGATAAAAATTCTAAAATATAAGAATTTTGTCTAATCATCTCTAGATATTCATTTTTGGTAAAAATAATTAGATATAAATAGACATGAGAAATTTTAGTAATAATTAGTAGGTTATTTTTTGTTTTAATAAATTAAAATTTTTAGAAAATCTAACAAATTGACATTTATTCTAAGTATTTACTCCTTTATATTATATATTAATGATTTATTACGCGTCAACCCACGAACCAAAATTAACTAAATTTGAGTAATTACAATGACTCATATGCCAAATCAGTAATGAAAAAAAACATTATCAAGAGAGCAACAATTTTGCAAACTTCCACGAAGAACAAGTGGGTTTTAGGGATCTAAATTGATTTGATTGATTGAACTGACATTTATTTACAACGTATGAGTGTTAGCCCAATGGACCTTTCTCACATGCCCCGTGAACAGCCCCTCCCCCTCTTCTCCTTTCCATTTTTTATTTCTTTTTCTTGGCCGATTCATTTTAATCATCATTTCACTTCTTATCACCGATATAAACCTATTTTTCACTTTATATATTTGGAATGATGATTTAAATGTCTCTTCAATGGAATTTTTCTTCGAGCCGATTCCATTAATCGGACCCAATTTCTCTTTTTTCAAGTAATAATAATAGAATTAATAAAACAAAGCCTTTCATATTGCAAATCTAGTCACGTTCTTGCGTTAAGTGTATCCCTTCTTAAATGAGAAGTTTATTATTTAAATCTTCATAGAATCATATAGGAAATAAAAATTAAAAAAAATAAAAAAAAAGGGCATTTCATATTATGGTTTTGTGGTACCAAGCTATCAATTAGTCCACATGGCATGTCTCCTACTCCTACAAATCCGGAAAAGAGAAACACCATTTCAAACTCATATGAGACCATGTACATGTACTGTCATCGGACCTCCTCCTCCTATGACACCAATCTTAAATCAACAATATACATTATTACAAAAACAAAAGTAATATACGAGTCATTATAACTATTTAAAATTAAATATTATCTTATATTTCTGTGGCTAAACAACCTTTTCAGGCCGAACATCCTTATAATTAGTTCTATTCAATACTTAACCTATTCCAACTGAGCACATCTGGTACAGTCTAAATATTTTGCTTAGTATTGTCAAAATAAATAAAACAATATATTTGAACTGAGGTGGTAATCAATTTTATAGTAGAATAAATAAATATTAGTATAATTAAAATCCCTCAATCTTCTCCTCTCTAATAATAAAATCGATTTATTATACCAAAAAATATATATATATTGCACCTCAATTCTTAAATTTACTAAATATTTTTTTAATTTAATTTTCATGGTGTTATTAAAATCTATCTTAATTGGGTTAAATGTGTGCAGTTAGAATAGCTCGTGGACTAAATGTTTTAAATCAATAAATCATGTATCAAGGGAACACATTGTGGATATATAGATTAGGGGCAAAAAGATCGTTATGGCGTATTTGTGTCTCATTTCTCAATCAACCTCATTAGACATTGATTTTTACTGTACCCTTTTGAAAAAGTTTTCTCAGCATCTGGATTAGTCATCAAATAGAAATTTCATTTTATTCATTGAATATGCTCATTTATGTTAAAGATATATGATCATAAATTATTTTTATATTCATTTATTTGAAGGAACATGTAATTTGCGTACCCAAGTAATTAGACCTGTTCATCAAGAAGCCTGTTCAGCCTGCACGCTTTGGACCGCGCTTGATCATGAGATTTTGTAGTGAGATCTGGTCCAAGTCCATTGAAGTCCGTTATTCAATGGGTTGGGCTTGGGATTCCTCTTAAAGCCTAGTCCCGTCCGGTCCAGCCTGATATAATAGATGTTATATTTTTATATTAATTTTTTAGTTTTTCTCATAAATTTGTTTCAGATTGATAATTTACAGAGTTTTAATACTTTTTTTATCTACTGCTTTTAGATCATTGTATTGATTATTCATTTTTCCAATAATAATTCCAGTATTTTTGTCTAAATTTAGGCCTAATAATGATTTTTTTAATTAATTGAAATAATTTCAAATTGCCATCAACTAGAATTTATTTTATTTGTGTTGTATTGCAATTGAAAAGTAATATGTTGATTAATTATTATTTTAATTAAAATATAAAATTATATTAATTAATAAAAAAACAATAATTTTAATTAAAAGGTAAAATCAAGTCGGGGTAAATGGATTGGGTTTGGAACTGTCTTTATGAGCCCGGTCCGAGCCCAGAATATTAATAGTAAACGCTGGGCTGGATTTGGGCTGATAGTTTTTATCAAACTCCCCACAAGTCTGACGAACAGGTCTACAAATTATGAACCATAATTAACTCCTTATGATATCACACGTGAGATGATAGCCCATGGCCGTGCTAAGGTCCAAAACTCATCAACGAAGCCCAAATTCTGGCCCAGGAAACCCATGGACCAACAAAAAGCCCACCACAGCAAAGTATGAAATGAACAAATTATCATGGGAGTAATTTGAATAAATAATTAATTTATCAGTCAACTTGGCCAAGTCAAAAAGCAATTGACTCTTTACGTAACTCCGAAAACATGGATTTTTTTTTTTTTTTGGATAATAAAACATGGATTGTTAAATCTGTATTGAACTTAATGAACATTTCTCATTAAGAATGACAATAATTCTTCAGACTTGCTCATTTTTCTTTAATAATAAAATGTAAATAAAAAAGAACAATAATAATACTTGTACTTCATACTTCTTATGATAAAAAAAGAAAAATAGTGCAGTTCATCAAAGACTGTTTGGAATCGTCTCCACGGAAGTAGTGCTGTAAACAAGTACAATGCCAACAAGTACAATGGATTAAATTTTAACTATTTTCTAGTAAATTGAACCGAAAAATCACTCAATTTCAAAATTTATGCTTTTACAATCACTAAAATTTAATTTGTTTCCAGTATTAATATAGTTAATCTCACCTTAATTCATAAAAATCTAGTGTGAAAATGGTGACATGGTTAAACCGATAATGGAATGCCACGTTGGCTCAAACCAATTTCGAAATTCAATTTTTTTTTTTTTTTACACGTGAGTGTTACATGGTAGTTTTTTATTAGTTAGAACTGACATGGCATCGTGCTAGTTGGTTGAACTTAATGTTAACTTATATCACATTAGTAGTCAGATTTCAGTGGATCAGGGCGACAATGACTTTATTAACATTAGAACAAACTTTAAGTGATTTTATTGATACAAATTAAATTTAATAACGGTAGATGCATGAATTTCAAAATTTAGTGACTATGAGTGGAGTTTACCCATTTTTTCTGCTACTAGCGTAATCAAAATTTCAAGGATAGAAATTAGAAACATATTCTTCATATTGCTGCTAATTAACCTTCGTTTGGAAAAGAAAAGGCTCTTTATTCACTTAACTTGGAACTTAAATTTGATATTTTAGTGCATATAGAAAATTTCAGGTGAAAAGGCAGGTGGAAGAGCTACATTAAGTCTTGTATTCAGAAAAAGGAAGATAAGAACAAGATACTCCAAGTTGGATCTCCAAAATCCTTTTTTTTTTTTTTTTTTTTTTTTTTTTTTGCAAACCGCTTATAGATGAGTATTAAGATAAACTTAAAAGGTAAGAAAAATGTCACATAAAATATAAAAAAACAGTTTATGGTGAAAATATTATAAAGTCAACTGCATAGATAAGAGGTAATGCTAATTTGATCTACAAATAAAATTTTTCAGAAAAAAAAAGGTGATATATTTGACTTAACTACACGAATGTTGTAATTATTTTCTTTCTACTAATTGTACCAATTACGATTTGTCTATTTTAGTTTTTATGCTTGCTTCATTTTTAAGTTGGATTAGCCTTTTTTTTTTTTTTTTTTTTTTGAGAATTAGATCAGTAAGAGTTTCTATTGGGCTAGATATTACACTCGTTAAAAAATAAAAAATTGTAAAAAATATATATTATTATAATATTTGATAAAAAAAACCAATATTTTCCTGGTGTTAGCTTAGAACGTCCGTGATAAAATTGGTGGAACAGAAAAACTGTATACACACAAATATTTCAGATAAGTCAAAAACTTAAAGTGGAAGCGTTAAGGTGATAAAATAGAAGAATAGCACAACAATTTTTGCAGGCAATGTGGCAACAAAGGTATAATACACAGACACCTCATTCAATACTTCAGTTATAATTTTTTTTTTTTTTTTTCTTGATTTAAAATTTATGATGAATGTGTTTTCATATTGGGTGTACTTTGAGTTCTCTACCCACAAAAGAAACCCTGAAACTTGTTTCTCATGCAAAGCCCTTACTCACCATCTCATCACCTTACGTGTCATCATATTAAACCTCCCTCTCCTCTTTTAAAATCACCCCATTTGCTTCCCTTACTTCCTCGCCCATTTCTCTTCTGTATTCTGTTTCAAACAAATTATATCTTCTCTGATTAAAGAAAATGGCTGATAGGTCACAACCACACCAGGTTCAGGTCCACCCACAACGCTATGACCCTGCCGGAGGTTATAACATGAAGGGTCATCAAATGAGGGGACCTTCCACCGGAAAAGTGCTAGCTGTGATCACTCTTCTTCCAGTTGGGGGTACCCTTCTTGCTCTTGCTGGGATAACTTTGGCTGGTACCCTTATTGGGTTGGGACTTTCAACTCCTTTGTTTTTGCTGTTTAGTCCAATTCTTGTACCTGCTGCCTTTGTTGTTGGGCTGTCAGTAATGGCATTTTTGGCTTCTGGGGCTTTTGGGTTGACTGGGTTGACATCGCTGTCATGGGTGATGAAGTACGTCCGGGAAGCCACCCGGGCCATGCCGGATCAGCTGGACATGGCCAAGCGGCGCATGCAGGATATGGCTGGTTATGTTGGGCAAAAGACCAAGGAAGTGGGACAGGAGATTCAGAAGAAGGCACATGATGCGAAATGAAATGATTCAAGGGGTTGGTTTTGTTTCATGCAGAAGTGTAGTTAAGGGGAGTTTTGCTTATGGGTTATGCTTTTTTCGAGTTTGTACTTAAATTTCTGTTTTCCGAGTTTGAATTGTTCAATTTCAATGTTTTATCTTGAATTGTATGTTCCATTTGTTTTACTCTCTTGCAATCGCATCTGATCAGTTGTTGCGCCAATTGGTATTTGATACCAAAAATAGGGACGATGACTATGCTAAAACTGGCAACCTCTGCCAAGTTCCTCTCAGTAGAACAAATAAATGTTTGTAAAGCAACAATAGAAAATGGAATGGAATGGTTTTTGGCCGAGTAAAACAATCTGAATTCAAGGAGTTTTCAACTATAGATTGGCTTCAAATTGAACATGATAACATAGAGAATCCAACCTCACCGTCCTCCCCTATTCAGTTTCGATCATCTCAGAATAAAAATCAATATCAACCTTACTTGGCTTATTTTTCCCTATTAAACATATACATACAGTAGCTAAACTTCATCAGTTCAGGCTGATGTAACTTTGTTATTCAAATGTGCCCAGAACCAAGAAAAAAGACACAATCGTTGCAAATACCATCCTTGTACAAAACTGGGGCCAGTTCAATCAAAGAACACGCACCATACCTTGAATATAACACCATGAACATAGTGATTACCACTATAACACATGATTGTAACAGGTAATGGAGGCCTGGTTTAGCATCATTGCACGAGATGCTCAGGTTGAGCTGCGCTTTCAGTATCCAGGAGTCGAGGCTCGGCAGGTGACCTCGTGCTATTGGGTATCCAAAACGTAAGAACAGTAGATGCAGCAACGAACATAGCCCGTCGGGGAGCCCATTTCAAGCATGATGGGATGCCTATGTGGCTGTTCCAGCACATCACCTTCAAAAACAGCCATAGTTCCATATGGCATTTCAGTAGTATATAAACAAATAATAAATAAGAGAAGGAAGACTGAAAGAATACAATATTAATAAATGGATGTTTTTCCCTACCCTAACATGACATTAGAAACTAAAAAGAGAAATAATGCTTTAAATCTTTGCATGTTTCTACATTTGCTGAGAGAGGGGGGGTGGGTTGCTATTGCCTACGCATATTTGACCCACATGATTGGATCAAAGAAGTCCATAAGAGAAAGGTTCGATTTGTTGGTACCTCATTTCGCGTGTTGATATTCCAGGCATGAAGAGTTCCATCTCCCGAGCCTATAGGAAAGAAGGCGTGATAGTGTGGAAAATTAATTAAAAAATTAATTAATATACTGTCCAAAATAGAACGCTATTAAACTAATTAAAGCAATTCATTACATACCCAAACAGACGTGTCTATGACTATTAACCAATAAGCAGAACCAGAGTATAGTGAAATATTTTTAATGTAGAGTTAGCATTAGCTCATTGACATTTGATGAGATAGACAAGAGTCTCGAATCCCAAAACAAAGATGCCTAGACCCATTCTTAGAGAGAACGAGAAACAAATACGGCATCATGGTCATGAATGGAGCTTCACTAAAATGTCCATCACTAGACATGTCCGCATTTAACTTCCACCACTCTAAAATTGTACAAGTTAATGCAGACATGTTGCAAAATGAGATAAACGTAGAGTTCTCTGTGAAGCAGAACTAAGGCATGCCTTAGAAAAGTTACATCTCTTTTGGCATCTCCTTCATAGGAAAACAAAATAAGAGGTGAATTTAGTTCATTATAGTTAGAGAGGAACCTTAAAGCAGTCTACTAGAATCCATTTAAAAAATGAGAAGGTGCAATTAATATCTGAGCCGTAACCTTTCTTTGATGGCCATAGCCCCATGACTCATTGGTTACACATCCCTTTGAGCTTCATGGCCATAGCCACATGACGATGGTAACAGAAGTAGTTTGGCGTCCTATGGGGTTGTTATGGCTGTTAATTCTCTTGTTAAAGACTAAAACAAAGTTTTGGATATTAATTCATGACTGGAGTTAGCAGCTAGAGGAAACCCTTTACCATTCTGATACTTTTGTCATGCAACATCTCTAACTAAACAATAAAATATCTCATCTCCACCGCAGTAAATTGCCTAATTATTGATTAACATAAAAAGAGAAACCAGATCACACATAGAAAGAGGGGTTCAGGACATGGAACTGAAGCATGCATGGAAATGAATTGCAATCCATCATATATTGATAAAAACCAGCTCATCGTTAAAATTAAATGACTTTCAGACATTAAATCATTCTATTGATGGCAATTAAACAAGGTAACAAGATATTATTGTAAGTTTCTGAAGGTGACAAGGTGAAAAATAAATAGCAAAAAAAAAAAAAAAAAAAAAAGCATTAGCTAGAGCAAAATTTTTGTCTGGTGAACTGAACAAGAACTGCATACCTGATACCACATATTGGCCATCCGGGGTAAAAGTTGCCTCTATAGTGGTATTTGGTGATGGTTCCAAACTGAACCCACAAAGCTGCACATGGGAATGTTTTAAATTAGTCACTTAGCAGTTAACACGTGCAATATTGCAAGTATCCATCAATAACGCAGGATTACTCAAATCAGTTTGAAAGACATTCAAGAGGCTATAATAACACAAGTGAGCACACACTTCCACAACAAACTTCAAATTAGAACAACACAACTCAGGGAACTAACCTTCTCTCCTACGTATGAATCAAGAACATAAATATTGTTATTTGTGGTCGTCAATAGCATTGATTTGCCGTCATTACTGAATTTAATGTCACAAACCTCTGCTGTATCTCCACCAACTAGAAAAGTGTCAAAGGGGCCCTAGAATTGGAGTTACAAATCAAATTCAGAGACAAAGCATTCAAATGCAAAATTTAAGTTGGTGTTTTATAGGTAAGAACCTTGTCATAGGAACGTGAATCAAACAATTTAATAGCTCCCCCTTCCATCGCCACAGCAAAAACGAGACCTTGTTGGTCATATGCAACAGTAGGTCTACCACGTAGCCGCAAAATTCCCTGAAAACTACAACAGTAAGCATTAATCACAATCATATACAAGCACATTCCTCTGCTGCTGGGTAGTTCTGTGAAACACAAGTCAACTCAAGAGCTATTGATTATGAAAACTTACTCCTAAAAATTTTTGTACTCTAGATAAGATTCCACATAAATATATATATATATATATATATATATATATATAACAAAAAATGGAATAATACCTGACAGGCATTTACACGAAGATCCCATATCCTGACGCTGTGGTCCAGAGAACCAGACATGAAACTATCATTGATAGGAGACATGCAAAGCGAAACAACCCTACAACAGCATATTAAATGAAATCATCAAAATTGAAACCAGGCAAAACTTAAAAACAGAAAGCAGCAATCCTTATAATTTGTCAGGTGGAAGGGAAAGGTGGAGAGAGCCTATATCTTAAGAAGTCCCAGGTGACTCCTGGAAATAAAAATGAAAAAATTAACTGTAAATGATAAACTCAACTTTTTGCTATAACATACACAAAAGTATCTAACCATCTGGCGCAATAATACAAATCATTGCTCCTCAAATGCACCTATGAATATAAACTACTCAAAAACTAAGACTTCTTCCAGGAGGCACTTGTTCTATTGCCTATATAGCTATATCTACTGCACATGAATATATATATATATATATATATATTCGAAGATGGCCCGACCAACATTCTGTACTTATTACCAAACTATTGATATGTACTGGAAGCCATACCTCTCTTTATGCCCTTTGAAGTAGCGAAGACACCTATTATCGTACATTGATAGATACCGTAGAGATTCTGCCAAGATGGGGAAAATAATGAATCCATATACCCAAACACGATAATGAAATCAGATCTGTATTAGATCATAAGGGAAGAGAGATCACTTTTTGTTAGATTTTGAGAGTAATCAACAAACCTCCAGTAGAATCCAAATTGTATTTTGAGGAACAAATAACAGAGCTAGGGTGGTGAGTAAAGCATATTCGGTCAGCACCATGTTTCTTGTGAAAAGTTGTCTTGAGCAACCTGAAGTTCATTGAATAAATGAGGCTTTGTTTTCTCCATTCAAACTCCATTCTACTTCTAAGTCTAGAATTCGCTAATGAACTGACTCCTCAAGATCATTCTCATGAATTAAGAGCAATCACATCCTCAGGAAAAATAAACAAATAAATAAAAATCTAAAGAATTTGGAATCTCATACACTGAAAATTTCATCATAAAAAATTGAAAGCGAAACAAAACTCGCTTACTTCGCACTCGCAATGTCATAAAGTCGAACAGAATCATCCTCACTGGCTGTGATTAACAAATCGTCTTTTCGATGGAAATCAACTGAATTTATCTTCCCACCCTAAAAATAAAGCAAAACTAATAATTGCACAGTATAAATATAACTTCTACTTCATATTTCTAGACTCTAGCTTCTAATTCTAATAGTCTAACAGTAGTAAAGCTAAAGCTGAATGTGCGATTGCGGAAATCAAATTGAAGCTCCAAAGTCCGCAAGACCAAAGTCTCACTTAGTGCAGATTGATGGAGCAGAAAAAGAAAGAGAAAAGCTTACAAAATCAGAGAAAACAGCTCCAATGGACATGCTGCGCACAGTGTCTTCATCGAGCTCGGTGAGGGACATGGTTGCCATTAAGAGCCAAAAAAACTGTTTGGTGACGGAAGATAATGCAAGTCCAAGCTAGTCGAGCAAGAGGGAAACGAATTGTGCACACTATGTTCTGGTTTACAGAAACGGCGCTGTTTTTTAATTGTCATTTGGGCGTAGTGGCTCTCTTTAATTGATCTTTGATTTGAGTTCTCATGGTAACTAGGTGTACCCGTGTTTATTTTGAAATATTAATGCGGAAAATGATAACCCATTTTAAATTTATGGGTTAAAAATTTGGGATGTTTAAATGGCAAGATGTCTTATTATTACTAAATGCCCTTAATTTTTTTTGTTCTTATTTCCATGCCATGTGTTGTTATTGTATTCTTTCAAAACTTGAAAAAATTGAAAACGTACGATTATAATTGTAATTTTTATATACTGTTATTAAATTAAAAAATGAGTATAATTATTAATTTATGATTATGTTTGGTTCATGAAATGTAATTAAATAGTAATAGAATAGATATTCTACGGAATGGAATAGAAGATGAATGAAATAATTATTCCTTTTATTTTAATGTTTGGTTCAATTTTGGAATAATACATGAAATATGTCATATTGAATTGGAAAAACGAAGAAAATTGGGTGATTTGGGTTAATAAGGGAAAAAAATAAAAAAAAAAGGAAAATGAAGAAATCAATAAAAAAAAATAAGGTAAAATGAAGAAAAAGTAAAGAAAAAAAAGAGTAAAATGATAAAAAAAGACAAAAAAAAAAGAACACAAAAAACGAAGAAAAAAATACGGAAACACATGAAAACAAATAAATAAATATAAAGCACCAAATAAAAATTAATATAAAAAATAATTGATCTTTAGTGAAGTATGAAATAACTATTATTTGGTTCCATAAAGAATATATATTTCTTACTTTGAGGAATTACTATTCTATGAAATAGTTATTGCATAACTAAATATTGAATCAAACATTGAAACAGCTATTCAACATGGAATAGCGATTATATTCTTCTTCATTCCATGAACTAAACATAACCTATGAGTTTATCTCAATATAATTCTAAACACAATATGATATTTCATAAATCCTTATCATACCATACTATATTTTATTAACCCTTAAACCAAACATAGTGTAATGAGATATCAACGGAATAAAATGCAATCTATCAATAATAAAACCGTTAAAATTTAATTTCATATCAATAAAATCATATTGAGAAATATGAATAAGGGTTTGGAGTCAAATTGCTCTTAAACTATTCTTCAAAATTCGATTTAGCTCTTAATTTTTTGAAATTGTCAACGTCTCATTCACTTTTTAAATTTTTAACAACTTGTCATCTCGTACAACAATTGCTAGTGCTTTTTATTAAGATCTTATATTCAATAACATGTTAAATATGATTCAAACAGTTATTAAATATAAATTATTTTTTCGAGCCATATTTTTCCATAGAAAATGTAATATCTCCACTAACTTAAAATAGTAACGTGATAAGGAGCAGTTAGCATTAAAGTGTGCTCCTCCGAAACTCTAGAGTTGAAGCAATTGATGACCTCCCCTACTTCGCCTTCATGTCTGGAATAGAGATCCTGGAAGTAACTTGAAACCAAATCCTCTAATCCCTTTCCTCTGTCATACCAGTTCCCGAAATCGTCTTGAAGCGAGGTAATTTCATTTTTCTTTCTTCTGGCATTGGCACTTAAGTGAAAGGCTCTTGTATTAGTGTCTCCTAATTAAAGTCAAAAAATCTTAGCCCGCTGCCGCCAAAACTCTTCCTCACACTTCAAAAGGTGTTGCAGCTCTTTCTCAGCTTTGGCTAGGGAGCTAACGGCCATATTACTTCTCATCCCTCGCATTTGAGCTATTATTTGCTTCTGTTCCCTGATCCTTGCCCTTAATCGTCCAGTCAATTCTTTACCCCAAGTATGGAGTTCTTTTCCACATCGATTAAGCTTCTCCTGCAAAGCAAGCCCATTTGACAATTCCCAGCTTTTAGCAACAACCCCTGCACAGCCTTCTTCCTTGCTCCAACTATTCTCAAATCTAAACACATACTTACTTTTCGTTGGGACCAATTTTCTAAGTTCCAGGAACAAAGGCAAGTGATCCGACGACGTTTGGGGAAGGTGGAGCACTCTTGATTCTGGATAACGCCAAATCCAGTCCTCCGTTGCCAAGCCTCTGCCCAGTCGTTCTTCAACCCATGCCGAAGTACCCCTTCCTCTCTCCCAGGTGAACGGGCTTCCAACGAACCCCAGGTCCCGCAACCCACAATCATTCACAGCATTCCGAAAACCCTCTAACAGATGCGCAGGATGGTCAACTCTTCCTCTCTTCTCAGATGGCGAGAAGAGATCATTGAAGTCGCCAATGATGCACCATGGCAGTTGTGACCTCGTTGCAAGAGTTCAAAGGAGGGACCAAGAGTGGCGTCTAAAATATTTGTTGGCATGACCATAGTACCCTGTCATTCTATAAGGCATTTCCCCTTCAAGACTAATCTGGACATCAATAAAATGTTAGGCTTTAGATAACAGTTGGGCCGTGCCTTCAGATTTGTAAAGAAAAGCAAGCCCACCACTATGTCCAATACTTGAGACAATAAAACAACCCTTAAAACCCAAATTCTCAGTTATTTTATTAATAATCACTTCATCACAAAAAGTTTCAATAAGAAAAATAAAAAGTGGCCTACGTTCCCGGCCAAAGTCCGTAAGAGTCCGAATTGCACATGGATTGGCCATTCCACGGCAATTCCAGCTTATGGTACTCATTGGGCTTAGCGGGCCTGCTCTGCAGCACCCGCCATCATTCCCTTTTTTTAGATTGGGCCAGCAGTAATAGTAAGGCTTGAATCCTCCGTTGTTAGGCCAGAGTGGGCTTTTAAGGTCCATACCTATCCTTTTCCTTTTTGGATCAGTGAACACAACCATGTCATCTCCACTACCTTTCATTATATTTGGCGTGTTCTCCACCCCTCCATTTTTTTCAAAATTCTTATCCCCTAATTTACCGGTGCTCAAATCCCTTTCCATTTCGGTTGCTCCTTACCAAGCAGCTGAGGTGAAGGCCGCTGCTTTTTCAATGCACAACGATAAAGCCCCAGGTGAAGATGGGTTCAATCCGGGGTTTTACAAAAAGTTTTGGAATGTGGTTAGAGCAGATGTTACAAAAGCTTGTATCGAATGGCTAGAGAAAGGGAAACCCCCTCCTAACTTGAACAATACAAATGTTGTGCTTTTACCAAAGAAGAACAAACCTTTTACAATGAGAGACTTACGTCCGATTTCTTTGTGCAATGTTATATACAAGATTGCAGCGAAAATGGTAGCTAATAGATTGAAGCTTGTTCTGCCTCACATCATCTCGGAGAATCAAAGCGGCTTTGTAGCGGGGTGGCTTATTACAGATAATGTGATCGTGGCAAGTGAGATAGTGCATTATTTGAAGGGTAAAAGGAGAGGGGCTAATGGAGTCGCTGCCTTGAAACTGGACATCGCTAAAGCTTATGATAAGCTTGGTTGGGAGTACCTTAAAGCAGCCCTGCTTGCCTTGGGGTTTTGCAGAAAGTGGGTAGACTTAATCATGGAATTGGTGTGCTCGGTTAAATATACAATTTGCTTAGGTGATACTACTGTTGGACCTATCATCCCCTTCCGAGGCTTGAGACAAGGTGATCCACTATCCCCTTATCTATTTATCATTGCTGCTGAAGGACTAACCAGTCTCATTAGGCAGGCAGAACTTGCGGGTCTCTTCCATGGGTGTAGGATTTCCAGAGGTGCTCCCGTAATCTCTCACCTTTTATTTGCTGATGACGCTCTTTTGTTTTTCTAAGCAAATATTGTTGAATGCAGGCTAGTCAAGTCAATTCTTGAGAAGTACAAGCGTGCATCTGGTCAGGCAGTAAACTTCACGAAGTCATCAGTAATGTTTAGTGCAAACATTAATCAAGTTCGAAGAGGAGAATTATGCATAACTCTGGAAGTTCAGGAGCAAACTGAGGATTGGTTGTATCTAGGTATGCCGCTCTTGTTGTCTTAGCGGAAGAAAAAAGCGTTTGGCTATATCAAGGAAAGAATCCGCAAGAGAATAGCGACCTGGTGTAGTAGAAAGCTCTCCAAAGTAGGTAAAGAAATCTTACTGAAAACTATGGCGCAAGCTTTACCTTCTTATGTAATGAGCTTGTACTTGTTGACTGATGCGATTTGTGATGAAATCCATTGTATTTTGAATGGGTTTTGGTGCAGTGGGGGAGCGGGAAGAGGTGGGGCTCGTTGGATGAGATGGGAGAATATGTGTGAGAAAGGACCTGAGGGGCATTGGTTTTCGTGATCTGAAACACTTTAATATGGCCCTTGTTGCAAAACAGGGATGGAGAATAGTTACATCTCCAGATTGTTTAATGGCGAGATTGTTGAAGGCTAAATATTTTAGGCATGTGGGATTTTTTGAGGCCGCAATTAGTGGCAATCCCAGTAAGATTTGGAGAAGTATCTGGACAGCAAGGAACTTATTGGAAAAAGGGTCAAGACTCCGGGTTGGAGATGGGCGAAGCATTGATGTGTGGAAGTCCCCTTGGTTACCATCGAAGGAATCAGGATGTGTGGAGTCTAGGGCGCCTCAAGGATTGGAAAACATGAAGGTGCAAGAGCTGAAAAATACAGAGGGTAAATCATGGGATGTTGACAAAATAAAATCCCTGTTCAGTCAGAGAGATCAGTAACTAATCCTTGCAATCCCACTTAGTGTGCGTAGGTCTCTTGATGGGTGGTTTTGGTTGGATGATAAACTTGGCAATTATGCAGTAAAGTCAGGATATAGATTACTTCATGCTAACTCGAAGGGAGAAAGGTTTCAGCAAGATGATGTTGCAATTTGGAAGAAGCTTTGGAAGATAAAAGACCCTCCAAAAATGTTACACATGGTGTGGAGAGCCCTGACTAATTGTCTTCCAACCAAGGGCCGTTTAGAGCAAAAGCATGTGGTTGCATATGGCATCTGTCCTTTGCGCTCCCAGGAGCAGGAAACTAGTCTACATGCCTTAGTTACATGTCCCAAGGCTAAATATATATGGCAGTGCTCTAACCTGGTTTGGCCTCGTGGAACATCAAATAACTTCAAAGATTAGCTGGGTTTATTCCTCAATAGTGTACACCCGGAGAAATGGAAGGATTTTGTAGCAGTGTGTTGGGCAATCTGGAAGTGACGAAATTGTTTGGTCTGGGAAGGAAAGGAACTGCCTCCAAACCGTGTTGTAAGGGAAGCGCTGAGTTTCTTGAGGAAGTGGCAGCGTATAGCATGGTGAGAAGGAACTCGTCTGGGCATTTTGTAGGAGCACAATTGGTTAAAATCCGGGGAATTTCGGATCCAGTGGAAGTGGAGGTGATGGCTATACGAGAAGCTCTATCCTGGCTTAAAGACCGAGGCAGATCCAACTGTATCGTGGAGACTGATAGTACTGTTGTTGTTTCAGCAATTTATAGGTCAAGTCCTTTGTTATCTAATTTTGGTAATATTGTTGCTAATTGTAAGACATTGTTAACTTCTCTCAATCATGTCAGAGTAGCAATTATTAGACGATCTGCGAATTGTGTTGCTCATGACCTTGCACGGGCAGCCAGTTCCTACTCAGGTCGATTTATTTGGGGTTTGACCCCGTCTTCTTGTATTGTTGCAAGTTTGGAGAAAGATCTAATGGAATAATTTTCCTTTTGCCGTCAAAAAAGAAAAAAAAAATAGTAACGTGATATATCGAGAAAATGCATAAGGGAAGTAGTAGAAAGTTAGAAATTGAGTGAAAGTTTGATAATGTACGTAAGAAATTTCTTGTTAGGCATAATGTTCAAATTCCAATTGTTATAATTTCGTGAAATTGTTGAAAATTTAAAAATTGACGAGAGATTAAGAATTTTGAAAGATTAAAAGTAGTTTAGTCAAAAAGCCTGAATACATACCGTAAGAGGCTTTAAATATTTTGAACTAAAATTCACTCCAATCTTTCTAACACTATCAATCCACCCATAATAGACATAGGTTAGGAGGTGTTTGAAAACCTCAGTTAATTAAAGCCGAGTGTAATGGAGTGGAAATTTTGTAGTAGAACGAGGGAAGAGAAGAACAAAGAGATTTAAAATAGAAATTTGAGAAAGAGAAATTTAATTATAGAATTGAATTTTAATAAGAAGCCTAATATCGGTTTACCTCAAAAAGAAGAGAAGAGCACCGCGAAAATTTTAATTTCTTTCACCTATTTAAATGCACTATTTCAATCTCGGTCGAACATTCATATCCGCCGAACATCTCGCTCTCCGCAGCACATCGTTTTGCGACTCACAGCAGCAATGGACTCCTACACTACTCTACTGGAGAAACTTCGGGTCCCTCAACCCTCTCTTCAAAAATTCGCTGTGATTTCAATATTCTCGAAGCTTCGATCGGCGCCGACATACCTCGACCCGGATTCCGATCCTGGAAGAGAAGCTATTACTCAGTGCCTTCAATCTTCATCTCCAGCCGTTGCCGACCAAACTGTTCGCGAGCTCTGCCGCCTCGTCTCCGACTCTAAATTGAGCCTCCCTCGTGGCTTGCTGGAGCTTCAGTCCGCACTCGAAGGCGCAGATTCTAAATTCTTTGGATTATTCGTTAAAGGATTAGGATTTCTTATACGGCTCGGCTTTGAAAGGAATGGCCGATCGTGGCACTTCGCTTCGCCTGAGAGTCACCCATTTGTTAAGGTTAATGAACTGGATTGAAGTATCCGTCGTCGTAGATTTGAGTTTTATCTGATGATATGTTGACACAATGTGGATTAATGTCGAAGTTTATTGAGTGCATCGTTGAACAATTTTAGCCCTGATGCTACGAGTCCTTTGCATTGCAGATTTTATCGCATAGAAGTGATGTTCAGTTTGAATTGGTACGGCAAGTTTTACAATTTATGGCGCAGAACAGGCGATTGGGAATGGTGGAAGTTTGTGAATTCTTGAGGCCATTACTGAATTTTTCAGTGCTGCGCATACCGTTTTCGGATTCTTCATCATCTCCATTTGCAAGGCAGTTAATATCATCAATGGCGTCATTTTGTTGCTCCTTCCCCAGTGAGGCAATCCCAGTTTTTAAATTGCTGATGGGATGCCTCAAGCTTTTACCACTCAAGAATTCTGATGTTCGTACAATTCTTCAGAGATATTTCTTTGGCTCGTTATTTTATACTTTTACTATTTCTTCACTTGTACAAAAGTTGCAGCTATTAGGTTTCCCTTTCTCGACAACATGCAGGAACTTAGGGACTCTTATCATTCGTTGGAATCTGTAGTTGATGCATACACTGTGGTTTTGAGGCACTTGGCTCAAAACGGATTGGTACGTTTTTATGGCTTTATTCAATGCAATCGCGGATTACATTGATGTCATATCTTACTCAGAATCATTAGTTTAAAACTAACTGGACCAAACTACTATTATTTGTTTTATTTTCTCGTAGCAGCTGCATACTGAGGCTCAGCTGCTTGGTGTGGAATTGTCAGAGATCGTTCTTTCACTATTCACATCTATTCGTGGGCATTCTGGTGATAGTGAGCCAGTCATTGAATTAGTGAAGCGGTTGTTTCTCGTACAGAAAGATCTGAATATGTGCTATGCACCTGAATTGTCATCATCAGTTCTGTCCTTATTCATTATCCTTGTTCAATCCGAGCTTGAACACGAACAACTTTCTGTATTGAAGCTCCTCATTTTCCTCTTTAAGTGGAAAAGCCAGAAAGGTGTGTTCATTGAATCTCATCTCTCTCTTATATGAAGTTGAGCAGGTCAATGTCATAGAGATTCTGAGTTTAATGTTATACTAATCCAGTTGAACGGTCCTTTAGCATGTTGTAAATATATAAGGACCCTTTTGTTAATCAGTCAAAGTCCTGGTCAAGTGCTGCATTTCTCTTCATGATGGATTTGCTGATATCTTCAGGTCTTCAGTGTTTCTCTGTATATATGCATTTTCTTGTATGACTGTGATTTTACAACTAATTCCTGATTGTTTAAAAGGAAACGAACTTGCAACTGGTTAGTTTTGTTTCTAAAGCAAATGAAGTTGTTTGTCATAGATGATAATAAAAACTATTATTGGGCTCACCTATCAAACAGTATTATTGGGCTCACCTATCAAACAGTTCCATGACACTGTTCTTAATTCTGTTTTGGTCTCATGCTTTGTGTGTGTCAATGTTTTTGTTCATCGACTTCTGGGCTTCTCTTGTTTATGTGGTTTTTCAATTTTATTTTTCACAGATTATTCGTTCAACAGAACCAATTGTGCTTTTTGTGAAGAGCTCTTATTCACATTTCCTGTAATCAACCTCATGTCATCAACTTCTAAATCTGTTAAAGAAGCAGCCGCTGATTTGCTTCTCATGCTTGAAAAGCTTATAATAGAACTGTTTAGGACACCGAGGATTGGACTAGTTGCAGAAGTGAAATTTCCATCTATTTCCTCGCCTGGGTCCATTGTTTATAGACTTCTACAGCATCTCTGGTCTCAGGTTTATTTATTATCATTTTCTTATTCTTGTTGGTCAGTCTCAATGCTACTGTTGAGGTTGGTTAGAGTTGTAAATTGTAATACTAAGATTATTTTTTGTATTTTGTACACTTCCACCCCTTTGAAAAACTGGAAATTAAAACTAAGTAGCAATTGCTCTTTCTTTGATGAATTCAAGTTCATTATTCTGCTTATCAACTCTTATATCAAATAAGTTCCTCCAGTTTATATAGGTTGGACATTGAGAAAAGATGGTGTATTTTTTTGGTGATACTAAACATTCAATGTTGCATGAAAGAGTAAATTTCTAAATTTCTAGCACAAATGTAAGGTTTATATAGTCAATTTCATTTAGTTGGGATTTGGCATATTGAGTTCAATTAGAGCAATTAAAATAAATTGCAATTTTTTACTGTCTTGTTAAAAAGTACAGAGAAAAGAAAGGTAAAGGGGAAAGAAATAAGGAATTGCATGTTTCTTTTGGTAATATATGGTGATTGAGGTTTTGTAAGATTTTGTTCTCTTCTGTGTTTTCAGGACCAATTTTCACAGTCAACTTTCTTCTTTGCAAATTTTGCTTCTAATGATAAAACTGATGGCAAGGGTATGCATCATCAAGCTATATCTTGGGCTTCTCAGTTAAGAGAAAACTCTTTGCAGATAATTAACAGACGAAAATCCTCCTTGCCCATCTCTCAATCTCAGGAAATTTTTCTAAATGGTAAGCTTCTGGATTATCTTGATTTAATTCATTAGATAATGATATTTGGAACTGAGATTCCTGTAACTAATTCATGTCATCCCAACTGTACCCTTTAGAAATGCCCCCATTGCTCAGTGCAATTACTGCTCTTTTGGTTGCACATCAGTCATTAAGAAATATTGCGTTAGATATGTTGGCTACCATTGGCGTTTTGGATCCTAAGCAGGGAGTACCGTTGTTGCTAGCCGTTCTATTTTACAGTAACATTTTGACCAAGAACGACATTAATAGCCAGGATATATTGGTGAGTACTCCTATTTATTCTGGTGTTTTGTCTATTGCAATTCAAACAATTGTTTGCCAAACTTTGCTTTTGCGATCCGTATCTGCCTGTTGTTATCTTTTAAATAATTCTTTTCTTTTTGTTTTTTATTTTCTCCAGCCAAAACTTTTGTCCGTGCTTCCATCTCTGGCTTCCCATTTTGTGATGATGCCACTCATAATTCAAGCTATCCTGCCTATGATTCAGAAAAATGGAAGACCGTGTGTACTCTCTATAACTCCTCATCCTTGTCTTGATTATCAGTTTTCCACTCCAAAAGTGTGTTCATTTTGTATCATTTTAATGGGTATGTTGTGTCCTACATATTCTGGTGACGATACCTATGCCTTGTTGGCATGGGACATATTTGATGGTCGCTAGAATAAGTACTTTTTTTGGGACACAAGGAGTTCATGTATTATTTGTGAATTTGTACCCAATACCCATGCAAAATAAAGAATAGAGGGTGACTTAATTGACACCTAGTCAAGCATAGTTTTGTATATTCCAAGTATAATCTTGTGTTCAAGATGTACAAGATTCACTCTGGCTTTTATCCCAGTTACCTTTCTATAAGCACCCAAACAATAAAAGAGTGAAGACTATATGTTTGACGAATGAAACACAAGATAAATCTTATTTTAATGAAATTTTTCTCTGTCACTCCTTGCTTCCTCCTTTCTATTCTTCCTTTTTCCTTGCCAAAGATAATATAAAAAGTTAGTCTTAGGCATTACCTATCAGCTTAAGCTTTTGCATCAATTGGTTCCTTGACATAGTATCAGAACCTCTTAAACCAAGTGGTAGAGGGTTCAAATCCCTGCAACTCAGTTTATTTAATGGAATTTCAACATATGGTTACGTGAGCCTATGTTGTACACACTTCAAGCTCAAGGGGCTCTTACATGTGGCAGTGTGTGAGAGATAATAGAAAAAAACTATTGTTGGGCCTTACCTATCAACTTAAGATTATGGGTCAATTGGTTCTTTGACTTTTTTTATTATGAAGCACATAGTCCTTTGCTGGGCAATGGAGGAAAATGAGGTAAGAGACCCGCATGGTGAGAAACAAATTTGTCGGTCGCAGACTCATTTGCCTCCTCTTTTCTTCTCATATTTTCCTCCCTTTTCCTAACAGATGATTAGTGTTTAAGGAGGAGTCTTACACTCTCTAACAATCTTTATCCGAGTATGTTCATTTGATGATGTATACAACTGCAGTTTCCTGCATGTGAATACTGTATTATATGTATGATTTGAGTTAGTGTATTTCTTTTTTAACATTACCAGCTAATGATGTACCATTTGTTCTTGTACTTGGAATAAGTGTAGATTTAATGTAATTTACCCTTTTTTGCAACAAGAGCTGATATGTATGACTGCTTTTTACTAATATCTTGGTAATTCAATTCTTCTTGCATCAGAGTGTTGTACGCAACGGGGGTTCGATTGCTTTGCAAGACATGGTCAACTAATGATCGTGCCTTTAGTAGTCTGCAAGTAATATTCTCTTTGGCTTGTTGGATTATTGTTAATGGCATCTTCTTTGTTTCTAGTAATTATTGGAAGCAAATCCTTGAAAAATATTTTGCAAAATTTGCATAAAAGAAGGAACCTGAACAGTTAATTTTGATCTGATGCTGTTAATTATCTAATGAACATATACAGCTGTGAATAAAAAGTTTAATATACAGTTGATATAAATGGTTTAAAATTACATGATCTTCATACCACTGGCAATCTAGACCTGGCTCGCAAGTCACAATTTCCAAAATATTGAATTCATTACACTTCACTCTATAGAGCTTACTTGATTCTGACTTATGTATTGCATTCCTTAAACTTTTAGTTGAAGGAAAGGTTAGGGGGAAGAGGAATCAAGAGTCTTAACTAAACTTCCTCTTATCAATTATGGACGTAGTCAAATAATCTTCAATGGGGTTAAAATTTAAACTTCTCCTATAAAAAGTTACATAAACATAGTATGAGGATTTATTTCAGAACAAATGCTTACTCCACAATGGAATTTTCCTAAAATTCATGTCACCTGAGAAAAGGATAATATATTTCATTTCTATCATGTCAAGATACAAATTTTTATTAAGCTACATAACCTCTACCTCTACCTTGAGCTTCTAACTCTCTTTCTTCTGAGTTGCCATGGCTAAGTTCCTTGTTTCATTGCTAATACTCATTGATATTTAGGCAGTTCTACTTCCGAATGGGTTCACCCAATTCAAGTCTGACAGGAGTATCTGTATAAGTTTGGCTACTTCTATTAGAGATGTTTGCAGAAAAAATCCTGATAGGGGTGTGGACATTATCTTGTCTGTTTCGGTATGGATACAACCATAGCTATTCTGTTTTAACATGTCCATGCATCCAAGTTCAACATATTTATATCTTACTTCTTGTCTTTTCGTTTCAAATTTATCTAACAGGCTTGTATCGAGAGTCAAGATCCTGTTATAAAAGCTCTTGGATTACAGAGCCTTGCACATCTGTGTGAAGCTGATGTAATTGGTACTGTCCTTTGCTTTGAACTGGAACTTCTATTTTCCTGTTTATATTTCACAATAGCGTGGTTAGATAAAGTACTGGAGCCTATTGCCAAAGATTCCAGTGCTTCTTACCATTTCAGTGACTTGTATCCAGATTTTTATACTGCCTGGAGTGTCATTGAAAAGCATGTGGTAGATTACCCTTCAAACCCAGTCCTTGCACAAAGGTAAGTTTATGTTAT
This sequence comes from Euphorbia tirucalli, assembly GCA_039660915.1. NCBI lineage: Eukaryota > Viridiplantae > Streptophyta > Magnoliopsida > Malpighiales > Euphorbiaceae > Euphorbia > Euphorbia tirucalli. The sequence continues at coordinate 12,616,447 of CM077638.1, forward strand.
GATCACTGATACTTAAAAATCAGCTACAATTGGACATCACTGATTGTTTAAACAATGCATGCTTAACTATAACTGAATCAGAGGCTATCTTAGGCTTATGGATGTGACTTGCCTTTTGTAGCCTAGTCAACCAATCTCCTTTGGATAAGAAAATAGAGGAATAACAAGTTGTTAGATCTGCTATAATTTGTTAATCTCGTCTTCCTAGTAGATTGATGTGTTTCCTAGTGGTTGCTAAGTTCCATTTGTGTGTAAAGAAAAACTTCTTACACATATTTTGAACATTTTTTGCACTTACTTTTTAAACCCAAAGAATAACAATTTGACGTGCATGAAATTTTTTTCATGACAGCATGTGCAGTCTTCTGAGATGGGGTGCAATGGATGCTGAAGCATATCCAAAAGTTTCGGAGAATGTTTTGCAGATATTGTGGAATGTTGGTGCCTCCATGCATGCTAGTCATGTGGTACAATGGGCAAAGGCAAGGGCCTCTGCGTTTGAGGCATTATCCGAATACGAGGTGAGGATTTTGAACTTTTGGAGTATTATATGTTTTTAGGACTTCTGATTTAGCCAAAAAGTTTGGTATGTTTGGAGGCTATGAGGCAAAGCCAAAGCCAGAAGTGCTTTATCTGGGCTGGTGTATTATCATTTTTTTTTTCACCTCACGGATATCCCAGAAAGATGTTCAATTTTGTTTCATTTTGACATATACTAATTTCTTCTGCATATGCTTTTGAACTAGGTCCAACATATAGAAAAAGGAATTCCAGAATTCAAGAGAAAGAACATGGATTTGCTTTTCTGTGAGACAGATGGTGATGTACTCAAGGCTATGGAGGAACTTCAAGTCAAGATCATAACGCATGAACACATGTAGAGAATATTTGTAATTTTCTGCTTCACTTGCTCAATAATATCAATCGGGAGCTGATGGTGAGGTTTTATTTGCTTCAGTAACCGGCGAAGATTGGTCAAGGAGAGAAAAGTCACAGGAAACAAGATTGAGAAATTGCTAGATGTTTTTCCTCAGGTTCTCTTTCCTTCAGGTATGATGACATTTATTGAACCTAAAAGCATATTGTTCACCATGTGAAGTCCTTTTGGATACACAGAAAATCTTGTTTAGCTAAAAGCAATCAGCGATATTGAAAATGATAAGTTCTACTTTTTTTATTTTATTTATTTTATGAATGTAGGCTATAGATGAAGGTGGTAGTAGTGCTTTCTAGGGACTTCATGGTTCTTTTTTATGCTTTGTTGTTTAGCTAATCAAATGGGCTGAAAATGTACAGGGAAGAAAAGTAATGCTGGGCAGCTACCTGGTGCAGCCCTGTTATGCCTTTCCTTCTCCGCTAAAGATGTGAACAGCCTAGGAACATCAAGAGTAAGATAACGATATCTTGAAGTTCTTTTCTTCAGAATGTATTACATACTTAAATCAGCATCACTTGCTTTCCAGGGGACAGTAGATCTTCATGCTGCATATGAGAATGCACTCATGGAAATAGCTTCTTCTCTTCAGCTGTCACGAAACATTTTTGTTGCACTCCTTTCACTGCAATCATGGATGACCTTCATGCGCCGTTGGATAAGGGCCAATATCTTATCATTGGATTCTAAAGTAGCATCTGTTGCTTTAGACAAAACATCTAAAGCCGCAAACAATATCCTGAAGGTTCAGTTATCTTTTACTTCTTTGTTAATGCAAAGCTTACTGGGTTTATCTATGCCAAAATTGTTTTTACAGATTCTATCATGCAGAGTATGATGCGACTTGCTGAAGAATCTATACCAAGATCTGCTGAAAATATTGCATTAGCTGTTGGTGCTCTATGCTTGGTAAGTGCTGTAATATAGTTGTTCATATTATCAAATATCTGTTTTTTATAATCTGACAGTAATTTAATGCCTTTACTGTGTGAGGCATTATAATTGACTTTAATAATCAAACCTATATCAAAAGACAAAAAAAAAAAAAAAAAAAAAAAAAAAAAAAAAAAAGAAAAAGAAATGAAAAAGGCACTCAAGTAATCTTAATATTACTGTGAACATACTATCTCTTGAAATTGTTGATTGTAGGACTTTTTTTTCTTTTGCAATCATTGTAGAATAGATGTATTAATTTCTAAGTTGCCAGTGGCCACCCAAAAATTGAACTAGAATTTTGAAGCAAATTTGCAAAATCTGTCACTTTGTTCATCAAATTGTAATTTTTATTGACAAAATTTTATGTCTTAAATTTTTCCCTCTATTGTCGTTAAAGATGAAGTGAGAGAATCACTTTCTGTAAAATCTAAAATTGTGGTCTGCCTCAAATTTGCAAATTGGACTTTTTGTTCATCAAACCTATTTTGATGGAACCATTTTTATGATTTAAAGTGTTTATTTCCTCCATTTTCGTTTTTTATAAATCATAAATGAAGTGAGAAAATTACCTTCTTGAAAATCTAAAATTGTGGGTCACTTCTTTGGAATACAGTCATATACCATGCATTTCCTGTAGTTACTACTGTTGCTGGGGTTGAAAATTTCATATATATCCTTCCAAGGGTACAGTGTGGTCACTAAATGCAAGTATTTATCAAATAGTGCAGAAATTTCTTACACACCAGTGTTGATCTGGAGACTTGAGTCCATGTGTTTCTCGTTTGAGTTTAGTAGGGTGATATGGCGTTAAAGAATTAGTTTGGGGGCATATATTTGATTAGGTAGCGACTGGTAATTAGCTTGCCTTTTTTTTTTTTCCTTAACTATTAAGTTGACGTGACATGAAGGTATATACCAAAAGGATTTGTAAGTTAGTGAACTTGAGGATGATCTCACCTGTGGTACAAAGTCAATAGGTTGTTTCATTCTAACTTGGTCTTTTTACGCAAATGAAGTACCTACCTGCAATGCAAGAGAAGAATTTAGGTACTTGACCCTTTCCAAAACAAAGGAAGAATGCAGATGATCAGAGATCTGCCAACATATTAAAACTTGTGCAGTGGAATACATGATGTTTTTCCAAGAAAAGCATCAAACTATTCCCTCAAAAGATGAATTGTTAAGTAAATATATTGAATATTTTCACAATGCTAAATGGTGTATCATCTCATCAACAATAATTGATGTCTGGCCAGTCCAATTCAATCATCTTGAATTTTTTTTTTGAGAAAAATCCATGACTTGTAAAACTAATATTTAAGAACATAAATATATATGGTACTGTTTAAAATACTTTATCTTTTAAGACAAACTTTTAAATAATAAATGTACTACAAAAATAAATCCAATTTATTCCTAATGTCATTAACATTTCAATTCCAAAAGATAGAAAAAAATTAACTACACAAACCGTGATTTAAGATTGAGAGGTTCTAGCATTTGTCTATAACTTGACTGAGCCATTAGTGAATTGATTGGTCATAAAGAGGCTGAGAGGTGATGGCTTTATGGAGGAGAGATCAAGTGTTTAATGATACTTCTAGGAGTTCGAAATTCTTGAATTTGGAATTTCTCTTCAAAGACGAGCTGTTCATTAGTTGTCGAACAGTGCAAGATGATCAATTGTGGTTTTTCCTTTTTCATATTATTAAACTAAAATGACGATCAATTGTGGCGTCTGCTTTTGCTATGTGAAGACGAAGTAATATGACTGCTGGGATTAGGGGTGAGATTATCAATTTTGGTGGGCATAGTGACAACCTGTGCTGGGCAATGCTCGGTGGTGGAAGCATTCCCCCCTGGCTGTCCTCCGCAGGCTGGTCATCCTTGTGGACTGTTACAAGATGCCTGAAAAAGTGCAGCTTCTTAAATCTAAGGTGTCTGATGTTCTAAATCAGCAATCCCAAATAGCATTAATATTGAAATTGTAAGAGAGATAGAGAGAGAAAGAAAGAAGCAGGCAGAGGAGTGCAAAATAACTCTGGATTCTGTTTGTTAATGATTTGAGGCAATTTGTGTCCACTTTAAAGTTTAATAAGATCAGAAATGGAGTTGAAATTCATATTAGTTCATCTAGTAGAAGCCTGTCTCTTCTACAAGATACTGTTGGAATTTGCAAAACTTGGGCCAGAAGAAGACCCCACCCTGTTACAGATTGTATAGATAATAAGTGTGGTTAACACAAGTATAATCACATGTATAGGGGTTCACATTACAGGTATAGGCACATGTATAGGTGTTCACATTGTAGTTCACACTATTAGACTCATGTAGAAATATATGTACTAGTCAATAAACAAAATGGAATTCTATTTCCCACCATTTATAACATGTTATCAGAGCCTTTGTGCTCTCTGCCAACTTTCAAATGGGCCTGTTGTTAGTTGATTTCTGTTCTGGTTTGCAATTGAAGTTGAGGTTCTGAAATTTGGGAGCTTTGTTTACTGTTCTAAGAATGCAGTGTTATGGGAAATCTTTGTTTACTGCTATGGGTATTCTGCCTCTGCCCAGGTGTGCAGTGTTATTAGGAATATTGGCATAATGCCCTTGTGTGCAGTGTCATTTGTGGCATTCACTTTACTGCCCTGGTGTGAAGTAGTTTCAAGCCTGGCGTTTGCTGCCATAGTGCCATAGTCAGTGGTTTCTTCCTCCTTTCAAGTCTGCCTTCTGAGCAGTGGTTTCTTTCTCATGTTTTGTCTTTTATGTTACTAGTTCTCGTCAATGTGTTTTAGTTTGTGTTAATTGTATTTGGATTTCTTGTATTATGTTTGTTCCAAGCTGGGCATAAAGAAATCTATGCTCCAGCTTAAGGGGGAGTGTTACAGATTGGTGTTCACATGTAGTTCACACTATTAAACTCATGTATAAATATATGTACTATTCAATGAACAAAATGGAATTCTATTTCCCACCATTTATAACACACCCCAATGGCCAAATTTTTCTATTTGCAATAATTCCTTTGTATATTATTGTAATGAATGTTCACTTAAGTTACAAGAAAAAGAAAAGATGGAGAATGAAATCACAGCAAGATATGCAGGCACGTGGAAACAATTAGATGACCTTGCAATAACTGTCCACTTTTTTAGTTTCGACATCCCAAATAAGTGAGTCCTTGCAATGCAGTCACATACATAAAAGAACAGCAACATTACATACACACACACACATATGTATGTACGTATGGTACCATGACATTTTTCTTGGAGGCATCAACCATTACATTTATATTTTATCATAGATTTAATGTTAGCAAGTTTACTTAAGCCAACATTGGTGTTGTTGGCCTTTTTCAGGTTTTGCCTTCATCTGCTCATACTATTAAATCAGCTGCTTCAAAGTTTCTTTTAAATTGGGTGTCTCAATATGAGCATGAACATCGCCAATGGTCAGCAGCAATATCTCTTGGATTGATCTCAAGCTGCTTGCATGTTACTGATCACAAGCAAAAATTCGAAAATATCTCTGGACTTATTGAGGTATAGGAATTTGTATAATTGTGGAAGTAGATGTGGTATCATCTCAATATGTTTGCTGCCTTAAATATTATAAAGAGATTGTGCTTTTAGGTTTTATGTGAAAGCAAAAGCATTCTTGTCAAAGGAGCATGCGGGGTTGGCTTGGGTTTCTCATGCCAAGATCTTCTTACCAGGGTTGAAGCTGCTGATAGCATTGACTCGGTGAGAGAAAACTACAAAAAGCAGGAGATTGACTTACTAGGGAAGATAGTTACGACATTGCTTTTGATGACAAGTCAGCTTGCTCAAGCCTCGTATGATATTATAGAATATCTTTCTCCATACTTCCCCTCAGCGACTGATGATTTTGTAACCAATATGACTTCTAAGCTGTTGCTTGAGAAGTGTGATGAGTTGGAGGAAGATATTTGGGGTGTTGCAGGTCTAATCCTTGGGTTAGGGAGCTCTGTTGGCGCCATATACAGAGCTGGGGCACATGATGCTGTACTAAAGATTAAAGACTTGATTATATCATGGATCCCTCATGTAGATTCTATACAAATTAGATCTGGTTTTTCTAGTGGAGTGGACAATGTTTTATCTGTAGGATCCTGTCTTGCACTTCCAATGATTGTAGCTTTCTGCCGCAGAATGGAAATGATGAATGATATTGAGTTGGATCATCTAGTGAATGGCTACACTGAGCTGATATCTGAGTTAGTGACTGTGAAAAAATCAGGCATTTTCCATCAAAGCTTGTTGATGGCTTCCTGCATTGGTGCAGGAAACCTTCTTGCATGCATTTTGAATGAATCTGTGCACCCAATTGAAGTTGAACATGTAAAAGGTTTACTGGAATTATTTAAAAAATGCTACTCTAAACCTTACCCTGCTCTTATCCACTTGGGTGGCATGCTTGGAGTTGTTAATGCTTTGGGAGCTAGTGCTGGGATTTTGTTTCATGCCCATCATTTCTCATCTTCAATGAAGACTGTGTACGAACAAAAGGTCTGATCCTCTTTCTTATTTTTAAACAGTGAGGGAATATGGCCTTACATTTATAACAATTCCTCTATTTGGTTGACAGAAATCTTCTTATGTCTTGGGTCCTTTACTTTCCAACGCTATTTGTGAACCAGAATTAACAGCATTGATTCAAGAAGTATTTCTTGTTGCTCAAAATTCTGATGATCTCCAAATGAGGCAGAATGCAGCTTGGGCAGTTTCATTCCTCCGCAATCATTTGTGGTCCAAGGAACTTCAAAATGTCGACAATAGTGTTCAAAATGATGTTGCTGATTCCAGAACTGTTTCCCACAGTTTTCCTGAGGACAGTTTAGTGTTAAAGCTATCTTTGTGGTTAATGCATCTGAATTTTTCTGTGGTAGGTCCCATGCTTCTTAATTGGTGATAGTTTGATCTGATGCCTTAACTGTATGTTTCTTTTACTCCCTTTAGCTTTCATTTACCTAAAAGGAGTTTAATAGTAAGTTCCAGTGTCCCATCCTTTTTATTCTTGCCATGTGTTGATGTGCTCTATAATTGTTATATATATAAATTATAAAATACCCACACACACACGGAAGTGTGTCAATCATGTTACTACTTATCCGACCAATATCATATTGGTTAACTTTTATGCTATGCTGGAAAAGGGTGATTCTAGGGTGACTTTTTGTTTTAATAAACTCAACTTTGCTAACTGCTGTAGATGGTTGATTAGAATCCCATCTTCAGGCTACATAGAAAGTAAATAAAGTTGCAAAAGATAAAGGGGAAAATAAAAGAAAAAAGAAAAAGAGTGATGCAATGAAAAGGCACTTGCTGTAAAATCAGTAGACAGACTGCTGTGAATTTGTCTTCTTCAACGATTTCTTTTCTTGACTTTCCAGCTTGAGGGAGGTACGTTTTCACATGCTGCCACTGTAGCAACTGTTTTAAGATGCCTTTCAAGAGCTCCCAGGTTGCCAACTATGGATTGGGGATCAATCATTAGACGCAGCATGAGATACGAGTCTCAAAATTCCAAGTTGTCGACGCCAGATTCAGGTCTTAACCGGGGAAACCTGAGAGAGGAATGTCTTCGATTCTCAATTGCTCAAGCAAACCAATTTGATTCACTCCTCGCTTTCCTTGACGAACTATCTGATTTGTCTAGGTTCAGGATGCTGGAGCTAAATCTACAAACATGTCTGCTAGCCTATCTGTCCGACTTGACAAAAATATTCTCAGGCTCTAGGCTGGAGAAATTGTTTCATGATATTACTGAGTTTTTTTCTCCAGATTCTTTGAAGCAAATGTACAACTCTGATCAGCAGATCTCGTTGAGGATATCATGCTGGAAGGGTCTCAGCCAATGCCTAGATGAAGCTTCACTGAGCTCACCAGGGTACCTACCAATTATTGAGAGGTGCATGGAGGTTCTTTTTTCCTTTTTGCCGGCATTAAAATCAACTGCCGTCCCAGGAGCACATACACAGGAGTGGTTTGAGGTGGTACGGTGCTTAGAAAAGGCTCGACGGGAATGGTTGTCAGATTTCCTGCAGGTAAGGGTAAATGCATATATATATATATATATATATATATATATATATATATATATATATATATTCTCCTGAGAGCTGAATTCTTTTCAGAATAGTCTTCCACTCTGCTTTGTTGTCAACATTAAGCTCCTGACTGCAAATTTCAGATTTGAGCCTTCTGCTGTAAAAGTTTTGACAGAAAGCAACATTCATCTTAGTTCCATGGCAACAATCTTCAAGGCTTTAAAATTTTTCCCTGAAGGAACAAAACATTTTGTTCTATCAAAAGCATGTAGTCTTGTTTTTTCTTTTTTACCTGAAAATGATATTCAACTACTGAATTGATATGTACATGAAGAGCTCAACATAGTTAAGGACTATAACTTGTTTTATTTGAACATTTTATTTCTGTCTAGCTTTTTCACTCAAAATATTATTTTTGCCATGTGCCTAATAGGTTCCACTAGTAGATCTAGTACAAGGGCATGGAAAGTTTGATGAACTCCTCAAGAAGGTTGTAACAAAAGCCAAGCTAGTAAAGATTGGCTCCATCCCTTTAAATGAGCTGGGAGGACTAAAAGCTTACATATTGAATTCTAAATCACATGGTTAGTTACTCTACATGGTACAATTTTTTGGTGCTCTAATGACTATGGACCTGTTTCAATTTGAATATTGTTGTAATTAGCCTGATTTTCCACTTGGGTTGTGATTTGGCAGTTGATCGTCTCAAACCTCATATTTTCCCTTTTTTTTAATCCCCAAGAGGTTATGGCACATAACTAGCTTTCGCTTGAATTTAACCTACTCCTGTTACAGGTATATGGATTTTGCTTACTGAAGTTGTAGCAGCTTTGCAACATGCAGAGGGAAGTGTGAAAAGGCAGTGGCTCATCGATGCAGTGGAAATTAGCTGCGAGTCTAGCTTTCCTTCCACGGTAGGCATTTGTTCTCTGAAAATACACATTGGAAAATAGTTGAGAAAATGCTTCCAAAACATTTTCCATAAGTTCTTGTACATTAGTATTGTGGCTCTGTTTGTGCAGTAGCATAGGTAATTCCTCCCTCTATGACTAATAAAAAAAAAAAAGGCTTACTGGTGCCATGGACTACAGTGAAGTATTATGGTACACTTTAGTTCTTTAAAAACCGTTTGGTTGGATTTTTATGCCAACTTATCATAAATCACACTTGTTTCGTCTATACCATGTTTCAAATTAACCAGGTTGGTTAAATGCATGGTTGGATTGGATTCGCTGCACTTCCATCCATGATAACATGTGGCTGGAGCCATTAGAAAGAAATAACCATAGGTCACTTTAGTTAGATCAAAGCAGCATATAATGAGGTACTTTTGAAGAAAGAATAATACCATTGACTGTCCCCCTTCATCATCTTATATTCTCACATCGAAATTAACAACTTACAAAGATAATATATATCAGACAGTTAATTTTGTAAAATCATCTATATTGCACTTCTTGTGCCCGTAATGTTGAAATTTTTGTCGGTTTGTATGGGTCAGATGAGGATTTCCTCCAGAATGCAGGCCATAATAGTTGTTAATTTTCTTCTAACTTTCCCCCTCTCTATGGAATCTGCAGGCTGCAGCTGTGTAAATAATGTTCAAACAATTAAGATGAGATATGATTTACCATTGTTGGCTCTTTCAGTTTTATATTAGTGATTGTAATCACATTTAAGTTTCTGAGATAGATCATGATCCATTAGTGGGCATGGTCTGCACTATAATTTCTCCATCCAGGGCAAATTCTTCTTTACTTCAGTTCCTTCAAATTAAATGCCAAAAAGAAATTGAATCTGTGGGGAGCCACGGCTTGCAAGTGATTCTATTATTCTGTCCCTAGTGATATAATTGGGTACACAGATGAACTTCAGTAATTTATCAGCTGCCAGCCCTTTGTTCTATTTGTGCTGATTTGAATATAAATTAGTTACATCTTCTTTTGCAGTCACTACAATTCATAGGTCTGCTAAGTGGTAGCTGCTGCAAGTATATGCCTCTTCTGACTCTGGATCCATTGACAGTATTGCACGACCTATCAGTTACCCTCACTTCTCTTCTGAAAGAACCCAGTTGGGAAGTTGTTGCAGAAACCATTGTTTCACATCTGTCTACGTCGACAGAACGCATGTACCGGTGGATTATGAACAGGGAACTCCTCGATGATACACCTAATCTGCGACGCATTGACCAGAGTGAAAAGGATGTGATTGCTCTTCTGGTACCTGTGATGTATCATACCTGTATATCATTGAAAGAGTACTTGCCTCTGGAGAAGCAGCTTAGGCTTGCCAATATGAATGTCAATTGTGGGTTGTGAACAAATCATGTGTTTGAAGCAAACATAGGAAAGCTAAACATCAGCTTCTTTTCTGTTTGGTATTTGGTACTTTTACCTTCTAATTTTAAGGTTAAAAGGTACATACTCTTAACACGACTGATGCTGATCAGTTTGGATTGAAGCTTTGTTGTTGTTGTGGACCTACTAACTCCAATTGTAAATATTTCGTGTTATTACCACAAATCTTATTCGAAATTAATTTCAGTAATACTAGGAAGATTTGTCTGACTCTTTGCATCTTTATTAAATTAGTGATAAAATTATGGGAAATTATCCAACATCTTTTTAAGTTTGGTTTTTAGGTGTAAGCTTGACAATTTTATAATTAAGCTTTTTATTATTATTATTATTATGGCCGTACACTTTTTTTCTCAATTTCTTTTCTCTTATACGGTTTTTTACTTTTCTCCCTCATCATTTGTAACTTAAACTTAATTTCGTAATTTATCATTCAAACCATTCAATTTTTTTTTTGGTTATGTGAATTTACCTTTTTTTTTTTTTAATCTTTTTCTCTTCTTTGAAATAAGTTCTATATATATATATATATATATATATATATATATATATATATATATATATATATATTTCTTCTCTTTTTGTTTTAGCCGTCGGTTTTAGTATTGCAAAGATACTATGAATGTATTAATACAGAATCAATTCATGATACGTTCATTAAACTTTCATGATATTTTTACGATATTGTGTTGATACCTTTATATATTGTGATGATATTTTCATGATACATGTGTGATATTGTGTTGATGTATGTTTTGATGTATGGTTATTATAGATGTGTTTTTTTGTTGTATACTGTGTTGCTATTTCATGGTACATTTGTGATATTGTAATATATATTTTGGTATTTGATTGGTGTTATATATGGGTTTATATATATATATAAAGACGAATTGATTGAATACGTTTAAGGTACTTTGGAAAATTTAACCGCCTAGTATAAAAACGAAAGGGGGTGCGAAAATGTGGGCATTTTATTATTATACCTTTGTTAGGTATCAATATTCTAGGCTAGTGAGCAATCAGAATTTTGGAGAACGAACAACTGGTTTTTTATAGTAAAAGAGGAAACAAAACTTTATGTTGTCCATCTGCATAAATCACTCTATAATCTGATATTATATTAATTAATAAAGTAAATTAGGGAAGTGTGGCAACAATTTGCAGTTGGAGTTGTGTGAAGATAGGGGTGACCTTTGCATATGATTAATAATCAACACCCCCGTGGTCCTGGCCTCCTTGCTGCTAGTAGTTCGAGTTTATTTTAGATACTATAATTTCAAGGGGTTCGCTAGATTCTCTTCAGCTCCGTTCCGGTATTTTTCTCCCCTTCCTCTCTCTACCTTTTGTTTCATCATATATTAAGCGGCCAATGAATAGAAGAAATTCGATTAAAATTTTCACAAATTCGAAAACATTTGCATCTAATTGCAGCATTAATACTCCTTTACAGCAATTTTTGAGCAATTTAGTATCACCGTTACCCTACTGTTCTTCTTCTTCACCCTACTCTTCTTCTTCTTCTTCTTCTTCTTCGCTTCAGATAGTGTCGAATTCCAACTCCAAATCCCTGTTAAACCCTTTCTACCATCTCCTTCCTAAAACCCAAAACCCCAACAACATAGTCAGTATCATTTACTCGTCCCTCAGAGAAGACAACGCTCGATTATCCCATCTTCGAAATGAAATCAAGGAGCTCCTTCCTCATCTGGGCACCAATGAAATCTCGAGGGTTTTGTTGAGATGTCAATCTGATCCTATCGCATCAATTACTTTCTTCAATTGGCTCAAAAATGATCTGTCTCTTAAACCCTCGATCCAGAACTATTGTTTTCTTCTTCACATACTTGCTTGGTCAAAGGAATTTAAGCAAGCAATGGTTTTTTTATCCGAATTGATTAAGTCGGTTAAACATTCTTCACCTAGTGAAGATATATTTCAATGTCTGGTTTTATGCTGTGAAGATTGCAATTGGGACCCTGTCATTTTTGATATGCTAATCAAGGCATATGTGAAAGAGGGCATGATTAAAGAGGGTTTTAGGTCGTTTTTGAAGATTGCTGAGATTGGTTTTGTTCCAAGTGTAGTTTCCACTAATTGTCTCTTGAATGGTTTGTTGAAGTTGAACTGTATTGATCGATGTTGGCAGGTTTATGCAGAAATGGGGAGAGTTGGGATACGTCCAAATACTTGCACTTTTAACATATTAACTCGTGTTTTCTGCCTGGAGGGCGATATCAGTAAGGTAAATCTCTTCCTGGAGAAGATGGAGGAAGAAGGGTTTGAACCAGATATTGTGACTTATAATACACTAATCAGCTGCTATTGCAGACGGCAGAGATTGAGTGATGCATTTTACTTGTACAGGATAATGTATAGAAGGGGTGTGTTCCCTGATTTGGTTTCTTATACAACATTGATGAATGGTCTTTGTAAACAAGGGAAGCTAAGAGAGGCTCACCAGCTCTTCCATAGAATGATCCACAGGGGGTTGAATCCCGACATTGTTTCGTTTAATACTCTCATCTGTGCTTATTGTAAGGAAGGGAAGATGCATGAGGCAAGATCTTTGCTACATGAGATGATAGGAAATAGGATTTGCCCTGATAATTTTACATGCCGGGTTCTTGTGGAAGGACATGGAAAAGAGGGTAGGATGATTTCAGCATTGAATTTGATTGTTGAACTTGAGAGATATGGTGTTCCAATTTCTTGGGATATTTATGATTACCTAATAGTATCTGTATGTGATGAAGATCATCCATTCGCAGCAAAGAGTCTCCTCGAAAGAATTTTGCCCCGCGGTTATGCTCCTAGAGTTGAAATCTACTGTAAACTCATTGAATCTCTCAGTCAAAACGATTCTGTTTCTGATGCATTGCTTTTAAAAGATGAGATGCTACAGAGGACTCTAAAGCCAAACCTTACTACCTATAAAGCTCTCATGTGCTGTATATGCAGAATGGGTAGAATTGGAGAGGCGGAATCATTGATGGAAGAAATGCTTCAATGTGGTATGCTATCTGATCCAGAAATATGCAGGGCATTAGTGCATATGTATTGCAAAGCAAAGGATGTTGGCAAAGCAGAATATTTATTGGAACTCTTTGCCAGGAAATTTCAAATTTTTGATACTGGAAGTTACAACACCCTAGTCAAAACATTTTGTGAGTTTGCTGATGCTAACAAGTTGATAGAGCTGCAAGACAGGATGTTAAAAGTGGGATTTGCTCCAAATAATCTGTCTTTCAAGCAAATGATTCACGGGTTATTGAAAGCAATGGAACAGGAGAAACACAAACTTCTTCAATGAGAGAAATTTCAGATTCTCAATTTAAAGTTTTGACCTTTGCATGTCAAATGGTTCTGAAATATGTATAATAGTTCTTTAGACTGTACTATTTTATCAATTGCAAATGCTAAGTGAAAGCTTTGGATTTCCCTATAGAATATTTTGGCTCAGTTTGAGTTTGATTTAAATTGGAGGGTTTGAAGTAAATCCAACCAATTTCCAAATTTTAGCATCAATTCGAACAAATAATACAACCCACTAAAAATTTGGAAATTTGTGAATTCAAGTACATTTCATTTTATAAGTTGCACAAAATACAGGTACAAATTTCCCAAAAATTAGAAAAAAATGAAAATCAAACACCAAGAAAAAGGGTACACAAAAATTAACCACTAAATTATGCCATCAAAACCCAAAATCAAGCAATAGAAATCTTGGCACCAGCCTCTTCCAGCTGTTTCTTTGCTTCTTCAGCCTCTTCCTTTGAAACTCCCTCTTTAAACTTCTTAGGCAATCCTTCAATCAGTTCTTTCGCCTCCTTCAAGGCCAAGCTCGTCAATGCCCTAACCGCTTTAATCACTGCAATTCTCGCATTAGACGGTACTTCTTGAATCACTACATCAAACTCCGTCTTCTCCTCCGCCACCGGAGCGGCCTCAGCAGCTCCGGGAGCAGCAACGGCGGCGGCAGCGGGGGCAAAAGCAGCAGCGGAAACTCCAAGCTTATCCTGAAGATAATCAACAAGGGTACGGGCTTCCTCCAGAGTCAATGAGGAGATTTCAGAGCCAAGCTTTTCAATTTTCTCCGGAGCTTCGACGGCGTAGATTGGACGGAGGTGGGTGAAAGTGGAGCGGTGAGAAACGGATGAGAAATTGGAGCGGAGAGGGAATTCAACGAGGAATTGTTTGTTGTTGGGGGAAAGAGTAGGGTAAATGGAAGGGGAAGAGAGTGTGAGAGTAGTTGGTGAAGAGAGAGATGAAGTCGCCATTTGTAGAAGGAAGGAGAGGATGAAGAAGAGAAGATGGGATAGGATAAGGAGAGTTTGCAGGTTTGGATTTTGGGCAATGGGGGATAGCGTGAGTTAATGTTATGGATTGTGTGTGTGTAGCTGGATGGACACTGTTGCCCTGCTGAATTTGTTTTAGAAAGTACTGGCTTGGGGGGCTAAAAACGAATTACACCTTACTTTTGGAGAGGTAATAAAAAATAAAATGAGGGGCATTCCGAGAATCGAACTCGGGACCTCTCGCACCCAAAGCGAGAATCATACCACTAGACCAAATGCCCGATGACGTATGCAACATAATACATTTTTGGTTTTAAATAGCACTAGACTTTTAAGCCTGAAACACTAGATAACTTTTTATAAGAGCTGTCAAAATGGGTAATCATGTCATATAATCTACGTATTTTACATGATTATATATGATAAAAATGTCACAAAAATGATAGCCATATTTGATGAATTGTTTTTCTAAATTATGTTATCGTATCTTAAATTAACAGTCCTGTTTATTTTCAAATAGAAATAAGGGAAAAGCAATTTTAATGTAACTCCAAATACGAAGGTTATCATGTGAGCTACTTTAGTTTGATGACAGCCAAAGAGAACACAATTCAGAATCAAATGTGGTCTAGAATGCCTAATGCGTAGTTCAAATTGTTATTATAAAGATTATTGGGAGCTTTAAATTGTATAAAGAATATACATTGTAAGACTCTGAAACTTGTTTTTCATCTTTTATTAATGTATATATTCACCTCTATAGGTTGCCTTTCCAAAGTTATTTACAATGTACTTGGGTATCCATCTGGGTTCTTCGATATCTGGTACAGAAACATGTATTTTCAACATTCTATTATTTAACAGATGGATTTGGTCACATGTTTCGAGTCCAAAAGCCATTCTATCTATGAAGGTTGGCCCTCGATTGGACAAAATTATGCCTCCAACTATCAAGCCGAGCCGAGCCAAGGCTAGGCAGGCTTAAGTTCAGGGCATAAACTATGCAAATCAAAGCCCAACCAAGCAAAGGTCTGTTGTTTGACTTTGATATGGTCGTAATAAAACATGAGTCATAAGTTACTATAAACACACTTAAGATCAAGATAATGTGTAACTGAACATAATCTATTATTTCCCTCATTCAAGCCACAACTTGATAATGGTCTGTTCAACAAATATGAAGATATTTACTTTCTATTTTAGCAACATATTGGAGAAGATCATGTAAGAACAGGTATCATGACCAACTAAACTATTGAATGCTACAACAAGACATTGCAGGACAGCTTCCCAAAACTTCATTGCCACCTTCTGCGTCGCCTACCATACCAGTAAGCAAATGCAGCTATAGATGCAGCCAGAATGACACCAGCTGTTGCGTGAAAAGGGTACAAAGGTCTCTCCAATTTGAGGCTCAAACTGCCAGGATCAGCAGGTGGAGATGTTACTACTGGAATCTTACTAACTGTCAATGCAAAGCCCAACCCTTGCCTTTCCAGCTCGGACAAGTCCTCAATTGCAGGCTTAATCCTTGTAGCCTTCGCCATAGCTTCATACTCTTCTTTTGTCCCTCCTTCAAGGAAAGACCCGACAAGATGACCTTTGTTAATCCAATAAGCCCCAAATGTAGTTCCGGTATAATCTCCAAAATGCACTACTTCCCCTGCTGTGTCCCCATAGAACTGCCAAGATAGTGTGAAAACTCTAGAATAGAAAAATGGTAGGTAATTGAAGTCGTCTGTTTTGTCTGGCTCCATTATTGCAGCAACAGCATGTCTCGCTGATTTTCGGGCCAAGTCGACATGCTCAAGCCTACGAGTTTCACCAAATAGTTTGACTGGAAATGATGCAACATCACCAACTGCATAGACTGAACTATTGCTTGTCTGCATTTGCCCATTCACTTTGATCCCTCCCTTCTCCAGAGTTAGTTGGCCTTCGAACAAGCTTGTGTTTGGACGAATACCAATTCCTACCACAACCATGTCAGTAGGTAACTGATTTCCGTCTTTAAGATTGACAGCTGTGACCTATAGAAGTTAAATGACTTATAGTCAGTTTTACCTGACAGAGATCATTTTAATTGCTGGCTTGAGAAAGGCATCTTGCCTCTTAGGAAATATGAAACCGCAAATTGATCTCACCATTTTTTGAAAAGTTCAATTTCATACATAAACACGCTTGGTTTTGGACTTCCAACTTCTTATAAGAATATTTCACAGCATGCTAACATAGTTTTTAGTCTTCGGAGGGAAAAAACATGGCAATCCAAATTGGAATTTGGACGAATAGATAATGCTAAGTAAAACTATTGCTTGCTAAGTCTACAAAATTTCTAATATGTGAATCTTGAGATAAATTATCTTCAAATCATCAAGCAGCCCACAACTTACTTTTCCATTGGCGTCCACATCAAAAGATGACATGACAGTTCCCTTTATGAAGTTTACTCCTTTGGATTTGTAATAATCTTCATAATAATTTGCAATTTTGGGTGTAAACAAGCGGGCCACTGCAAAATGGAAAAAGCATCAACACTTTTATTGTTAGCTTGCTATCATATTAAAATTCTTGCAACATCCAAAAAGCTTTTCACGGTAAAAAAAAATCAAGTGCAACAATCATTTCTTAGAAGAAAGATACAAAAAACTAATTGCCATAAGATCAAACAAGAAAAGTCACAATACATAAAGAGAACAGTATCAGGAGTGCTTACTGCAATGAGCTTCAGGGAAAACCATAGTGACATTTATTTTGTTGATCACCAAAGATGCAGCACATTCCATTCCTATGTATCCACCACCAATGACAATAGCATTCCCACCAGGACAAGATTTCATCACATTAACCAGCCTGTCCGCATCGGCTATATCTCGCAAATAACAAACATTTTCGGCATTTGAAGCACTCAACCCAAATTCTTCAAGCTTCAACGTCTGCATGCAACACATGAAATCAATAAAAGTGCAAAATGTTTACTTTCTTAATCAACAAAAGAATTTTTAAAACTACATTGCTATTTATTACGTCAAAAAGATTCCATGAAGACCAAAGCAAGTGTCCTCAATTTAAGGAATAAAACGAAATCAAAATCTGTCGGAGCCATCGATGAAAAGAAGGGAAAATAAGAGCAAAAGTACGAGATGTTAGCAGGTAATAGTTAGATCTACTGCTCCAATGTTATTGTTGCATTTTTTTTTTTTAACTATTTGAAATGCCAAAAGCCGATCTCCTTCCCATACAATACACGATTAATCATAATTTCCATATTTTTCAAAAAAGTAATCACATGAGTAATTTCATTTCTGTAGTAATTACCATAGTTAACATCAATATAAACCAAAATATTGTTAAACAATTGAAAGATCAGTTTCCAATACCCGAGCACCTGTTGCAATAATGAGAATCTTGTAGCTGATAGTCTCTCCAGCTGCAGTTAGAAGAGTCTTGCGCCTCACATCGGCAGACTTAACTCGAGTCCCGAGGACCAATTCAATTCCTAGTAAAGATTCACCACATCCCTATCACTATATTAATTTAATATGAAAAAACATAACTTACAAAAGTTCAACTAGATAAAACATAGAAGAATTAAGAAAATTGGTAGGATAATTCTTTTACTAGTACTGATATCAAATTAATATTTTATTAAGCACCACTGCCAAAAAGAATATATAGATTTTTTCTGACAATAACTCAAACACATTGAATCCCTGATGAAAAATAAAAAATATATATATTCCTTTGCCATTGTACGTCTCATATATCAATTTACCTGAACAAGTTAGTAGTATGGTTTTTTTAATTGAAGACGTGAATGGTTTTTTTGAGAGGGTGAATTATCCTTTATTTTACCTGATTTGAGAAAGAATGTTAAATATTTACAGTTTAATGGTGGTTACATCAAAAAGATTCTAAATATATTATTATTGTTAGTAAATTCACCTTCGTTTGCGAAAAATATTGACTAGAAAAAGCTACTATTCAACAACCAAATGCTGAGAGACCTTTCGCTCTGTTTTACCAATCTAGGTGTTCTTTTCCATTACTTGTTCTTGCTAATAAACAGGATTACCAGTAATATAATTCGCTTGGAAAAACAAAATTATTCACCAATACAATTTGTTGATGATTTGGTTACTGACTCCTCTGATTATTATAGGAAAGAAAGTATCAAAAGGATATAAATTGATTTAAAAAAAAAAAAAAAAAGAACAGTTCAAGGCCTAGCAAAGCACTAAATAAGGACTAGAGAAGAAATGTAGTAAAACAGGAAGTAAATAATCAGAAAAGGTATTACCATGCTCTTTATACCATTTTTGGGTCAACCTTTCCTCGTTAGCTCCAACACAAGTGTGAAATGATGGAAGGCGTGCTGGATCTGCATTTTATGACAAATCTATAGAGTAAAAACTGAATCATGAAAATACATATCAATTGCTTAGCATCTAATTTTCTGGTTCAGTTGGATATTAATTCAAGAAAGAAACCACTTCTTGTCATGCCTCCCAAATTGCCTACCTTTTAACACTAAGTTAACTTAGACTACACTAACCAATGGCAATCAGCAAATCAAGTTGTTTTTCTAGCAGGATGAATGAAATATGTATTGGAAAACAGTAATATGCTAAGTTTTGCTCACAAACAATAAGGACAAGAAAGTTTACCCTCTGGAAGTAAATACCCTTTGCTCAGTGCAGGTCTCTCGTAAGGTGGAAACTGAAAAAAGCATAAAAAAATGCAGCAAAAAATTTCATCCCTTTAACTCAGAAAAATAGGTGCTATACAACAGGAAGCTTGTTTATATACATGTTCATGTGAATCTACAACTTCTCCATCTAATTGATTGACTCCCATGTAAAATTTATGAATGGTATTATCCAGTAACCTTCACATGCTTAACAAATATCAAATTGATCTACATTCCTCTGGGGTAAAGTTTAAACAAGAAAAGTATACATTTATCTTCCAACAATTTGAAGTTAAAATGAAGGATTGTAACCCTTTGCTTGAAACGAAGACGATGATAAGACTTACAAATCAATTTGAACATTAAAAAAAAAAAAAAAAAAGGAGAGCAAAGACCAATGCTAAAACTCTGAATTTCTTCGCTATCCTGTAAGAACTTGAGCGGTATATCCATTGGATATATTATATTTATTTATTTAAACAATTTTGAAAAGAAAACAAACGAACTGAAAAAATTGAACTGTTGACCAATGAAAAAATTCTGAATAAGAAAAAAAAAAAAAGAAATAAACAAAAATTCAGATACCAACTAATGAAATGAATCCAATTAATCCCTTAACAAAGAAAAGACAAGTTAGATTAGAAAAGAAAAGGAGTAGACTTTTTGCTTACAGGTTCTTCAGAAATGATGCAGAGTTCGCCACGAGAAACCCCTTTTCTTGTGAATTCAAGAGCTGCATATCCAGCTGCAACCCCTCCTCCCAAAATCACATAAACAAATGCTCTTCCCATTTCCCTTCCGCCTTCCTCTCTCCCAATTCTCTTTCAAATCAGCTCTTTCCCTCTCCTCTCTACAATTTAATTCGAAGATTGCTAGAATTCAATTATGGGCAGAGACTTCTTCTGCCCCACCCTATAAAGAAATAATCAGCATCATTACTTCTCAATCCATAGCGTAAGACCAGAACTCCATTTTTACTTTGGCGTCCCAGTTTTACCATAATACCCTTATTCCACTACTATGCTTCAGTATGTATTATAACACCACAGGGACGAAACAATCAAGCGATCACTACCGTCGAAGAAATGTTAAGAAGTGGGACCCTCGTTAGATATGAATAAGTAGCCACGTGTCAGCCAAAAGAAAAGTCATATTGATAGGTGAATTTTTTGTTGGGAATTGTGATGATGGATAACAGGTGCTGTTTGTTTGCCGCGAAATAGAAACAGAATTTTTGGATTTTTTTGGATTTTATGGAAGAAAATTGAAATTGAAAATTCATTTTTTTAATTTTATTTTGTAGTTTATTATGGAAGGTCGTGAAATTGAATTGTGGATGAGGCTTCTTATCATATTCAAATCATATCCTTACCACAACCAGCATTATCCTGCAAATTTTTCCTATTATATTTAATAATTTCGAAAAATAATTAATAATAGGTTGAGATTTAAAAATAAAATAAATAAGTAAATAAATGGGAGAATATAGCTAGCTAAATTTAATTTGATTGAGACCCATTGTCTTTAATTTTGAGTCTAACTAGAAAAAACCCCCTCGCTCCGCTTCGGGAATTCACTTTTTGAAGTTAATTAAATTTATGGAAAATCTATAAAATTTAATTAAGATTAAAGTATTTGTATTTTTGTTTTAGTAATATGTATATTATCGTTTGTTAAAAATGTATTTTAGTAATATGTATAATATACGTCAATCAACTGCTGTATATTCCTCTTCATTGCATCTCTTTCATCATCTCTATTGTTTCCCAATGTCAGACACTATCTCACATTTTAGGCTGATATTGAGTATCAGGAGATGGGGGAATTGTTGAGCAAGTAGTTGTTGATTTTACAGAGTTTTTTTTAATGGCCAAGTTTTTATGTTTAGTAGGGAATACAATGCTGGAATCCATGCATTGTTTGAAAGCTTTTGGAGCTTATTTTTAGAACAATGAGTCAAACTCTGACTGCTTCCGTGATTAACAGGAGAAGATTAGGAATAAAATCTCACAATTAGAGATGGAGTTAATGTGAGGTCTTTCTTTTATATTGTGGCCTATTTTTGTTCCTGAATTTCTAATGTCATATTTGCAGTTACCATTTCATTTATGTACTGTTTTGTTAATCATGTTAGATTGTTCACCATTAGATAATTCACATGATCTATATACACATTGTAGAGTTTAAACTCACAAAAACAATTTTCGGATGTCAAATCAGACACATCAATCAAGAGAAGGCAGTGAAGACACACATAAGAACTTCAAAGAAAGTAGACCAAAAGATAGTTCTTAAACATAAAAAAATGAATGTGGACTCTCTATCTGTCATATGGCAACTGAAATTATATCCAAATTGAAGAAAAGATGCATGTGAAATCAGCACCATAATTTGAGCACAAAAGTGAGATAAGGATGATGAAAACCAATGTCTAGAATGTAATAGAGCTTATACCAACACAGATTCTCAAGAAAAAATATCAGAAGTTGACACATGTTCCATTGTCCACCGCCAAAAGTATTCCTTCCAAATACATCTATGCACATGTAGACATCATATTTTCTATTAACAGCAACAGAAGCTGACATTTTAAGATACTGATTCTGCAGAAGAAATAATAAATGTAGTATGCAAGTAAAGTGGAATTAATAAATCAACTATTATAGTAGAAATATGAAAAATCAGTACCTTCCATGTGTAATTTACAAATATGCTATCACATATATCAAAAAAAGCTTTATTGTTCTTATTTAGTTGGTCTTGTCACTTGAGCTGTCCATGGACCGTAATAGCATCATACCTGCAAGGTGAAAGTAATAATTAATGGTAACGTCTTAGATGAGCAAATAACATATGCAGGCAAGAAGCCAACTAAACCGAAGTTTATCTATCAATTAATATCCTTTAAACTTCTAGCTATAGGGGATATTAAGGAAAGTCCGGAACGCCTAAGACCCCAAATTAGGCACAACAAATTAATATACCAAAGTTAATGTCATAATCAAAGATTAAACTCACGCACCTTACATTACAAAACACCCGCATATTACTTTCAGCTGGAAAACTTCAAAAACAACCATAAAAAAATTGTACCTTAACACTATGATTGTGAGCAGCATTAGTCCAGCAAGGAGGAGGAAGGGAAACCAACGAATGAGAGAAGTGGACAAAAATATCAATCAAATACCAATGCCAAATAGCATAAGCATCAGGATTAGACCCACCCTGAACCCACTTATCATCGCCATAACCTCCTTGCATATCACCGACCGTGAACATTTCTGCTTCAAAACCAGTAATCGTATTGGTTCTGTGCAACAGCGAAGTAACACGCAACAGAACAGTCGCATTCATGCTTACCGCATAAGGCAAGAATTTGTTTTCTTTCATGTCCTCAATTCCATATTCTTTTCTGTACAAAATTTGCCTTACAGGAACTAAATCATTTAACACTCCCACTCTTGACAGGAGTCTGCAATAAGTTTTCGGACTCCTTTTTCGATGCATTCATCTTTAACTTTTCATTCTCTGCCATTTTCTTTTCGTGTTCAAGCTGTTTGCAGTTTTCGTTGTGTGCTCGAACAAACATCTTCACGAAATTGAGCAATGTAGACACAACTGCAGAATGAAAACACAGAGCGAGACATTTTAAAAATCAGTAGACTAACTGGTATGGTATGCAACAGATTTAATGGCATAGAGATTAAAGACACTGGATCAAGAGCTTAAATTGCGGTTCAACATCAAACAATACCGAAATACCTTGTTCAAATGGGCAGCGAACAGGATCTTCTCCAAAATAAAGGGCCAACGCGTCTGCATTTCTACCCTAGATATGTACAAATCCGAAAACGTCAGATAATGAGTGTGTTTTTAGGATGGAAAAACTGGGTTGCGGGAAGGAGGAAATCATACGTACCACAGAGGAATAAAGCAACGCCAAGGACCTTACATCGCTTTCGGCAGAATCAAGGAATGACTTCAGCATCTGAAAATTTCAAAGAGACCGATAAAAATTCAATAACAATGCTATTTTTCTAAAACTGAAAATATATGCAAACACTCAGAAAAGCATCTGCAGTCCAAATAAAAATAAAATGCATGTTAGAAATGGAATAAGCCACCAACTAAACCAAGACGGTCAACTTTTAAGATGAAGCCCTATGATTATTGTGGGCATAAGCAACAATCAGTTTCCAACATACACATGGCCATATGCTTGGACTTACAGAGCAAAACAATTCCGACACTTGACCATCATTCTCTGATGCAATCAATTCCTGGATAACTTTCTCCAGCCCTTTGCTGATGGCTTGCATTTCTTCTGCCAAACATTTCAATTGTATCTGCAAGAAATTGCGGCATTTGGTAAAGCACTGATAATTTTAACAGACTTTGATATTTTCATAAAATGGACAGAACGAAGAAGAGCACCTTAGTTGCAGCCTCCAAGCTCCTCAGGTCCTTTGGAAAATCAAGCAGGCTCGAACAAACATCTTCACGAAATTAAGCAATTTAGACACAACTGTAGAATGAAAACACAGAGCAAGACATTTTAAAAATCAGTAGACTAACTGGTATGGTATGCAACAGATTTAATGGCATAGAGATTAAAGACACTGGATCAAGATCTTAAATTGCGGTTCAACATCAAAGAATACCAAAATACCTTGTTCAAATGGGCAGCGAACAGGATCTTCTGCAAAATAAAGGGCCAACGCGTCTGCATTTCTACCCTGGATATGTACAAATCCGAAAACGTCAGATAATGAGTGTGTTTTTAGGATGGAAAAACTGGGTTGCGGGAAGGAGGAAGTCATACGTACCACAGAGGAATAAAGTAACACCAAGGACGTTACATCGCTTTCAGCAGAATCAAGGAATGACTTCAGCATCTGGAAATTTCAAAAAGACCGATAAAATTCAATAACAATGTTATTTTTCTAAAACTGAAAATATATGCAAACACTCAGAAAAGCATCTGTCAGTCCAAATAAAAATAAAACGCACGTTAGAAATGGAATAAGCCACTAACTAAACCAAGACGGTCAACCTTTAAGGTGAAGGCCTATGATTATTGTGGCCATAAGCAACAATCAGTTTCCAACATACACATGGCCATATGCTTGGACTTACAGAGCAAAACAATTCCGACACTTGACCATCATTCTCTGATGCAGTCAATTCCTGCATAACTTTCTCCAGCCTTTTGCTGATGGCTTGCATTTCTTCTACCAAACATTTCAATTGTATCTGCAAAAAATTACGGCATTTGGTAAAGCACTGATAATTTTAACAGACTTTGATATTTTCATAAAATGGACAGAACGAAGAAGAGCACCTTAGTTGCAGCCTCCAAGCTCCTCAGGTCCTTTGGAAAATCAAGCAGGCTCAAACAAACATCTTCACGAAATTGAGCAATGTAGACACAACTGCAGAATGAAAACACAGAGCGAGACATTTTAAAAATCAGTAGACTAACTGGTATGGTATGCAACAGATTTAATGGCATAGAGATTAAAAACACTGGATCAAGAGCTTAAATTGCGGTTCAACATCAAACAATACCGAAATACCTTGTTCAAATGGGTAGCGAACAGGATCTTCTCCAAAATAGAGGGCCAACGCGTCTGCATTTCTACCCTGGATATGTACAAATCCGAAAACGTCAGATAATGAGTGTGTTTTTAGGATGGAAAAACTGGGTTGCGGGAAGGAGGAAGTCATACGTACCACAGAGGAATAAAGTAACGCCAAGGACCTTACATCGCTTTTGGCAGAATCAAGGAATGACTTCAGCATCTGAAAATTTCAAAGACACCGATAAAAATTCAATAACAATGTTATTTTTCTAAAACTGAAAATATATGCAAACACTCAGAAAAGCATCTGCAGTCCAAATAAAAATAAAACGCACATTAGAAATGGAATAAGCCACTAACTAAACCAAGACGGTCAACCTTTAAGGTGAAGGCCTATGATTATTGTGGCCATAAGCAACAATCAGTTTCCAACATAGACATGGCCATATGCTTGCACTTACAGACCAAAAAAATTCCAACACTGGACCACCATTCTCTGATGCAGTCAATTCCTGCATAACTTTCTCCAGCCCTTTGCTGATGGCCTGCATTTCTTCTGCCAAACATTTCAATTGTATCTGCAAGAAATTGCGGCATTTGGTAAAGCACTGATAATTTTAACAGACTTTTATATTTTCATAAAATGGACAAAACGAAGAAGAGCACCTTAGTTGCAGCCTCCAAGCTCCTCAGGTCCTTTGGAAAATCAAGCAGGTCCGGAAGCTTTTCAGCAAGAACCTACAAAACAATAATAATTTGGAATGGATAAGAATGCTCAAGTAGCTAGCATCCACAATGATTCAATGAAAATAATGTGAGACTGCAATTTCAGGAGAAGATGGAAATGAAAATAATGTGAGACTGCAATTTCAGGAGAAGATGGAAATAAGAAAGACAAAAACAGAGAAATTAAGAAGGAAGAGAAGAAATCGAAACTCACCAGCACTGATGAAGGCATGAAGCGGCAGAATCAGAGGTTCAAAGCTAAAATATAAATCAACATAGAATGAAAAATAACAACAATAAACCTATAAAAAAATGAAAAATTTCAACAAATGCAGTCTAAAATTTAATAGAAATCACCAGATGTAGAAGGAAACCTTCAAATATAACACTGTAGTTGCCAAATCATGTCCCAACAAAACCTATAATATGCAAAACACAAAGGTCACACAAAAAAGAGAAATTTCAATAAAATACAGCTCATATAGATAGAAACCCAAGGTCATACACACAAAATATGAGGATTGGTGATGTTTCCATCACAAAGGATCTCAACAGCACTGATTCTTCACAACAAAAGTTATGATTCAATAACCAAATGCAAAACCACCAATTCCCGCATTTCAAACCATAGATTGGAGAAAAGAACGGCCCACAAAACAAAATCAAAAATCATAACAAACCAAACACAAATCAGAAAACGATATACTAAAAAGGAGAAGAGTGAGTAAAAAATAAAACATTCATATTAAAAAGAAATATAGAATATTTATAATCAAAAGAGAACTTTAAAAATGATATTTAATCAATCAAGTAATTACAAAAATGTTTGGATTTTTGATTTAGGACCCGTTAATCACAGTTAAGTAATTAACTACATGAACAAACAGGGAAGAAAGACATAACTATAACTAATCATCACATCAAAATTATTTCATTTAACACGAAATTTTCAAATCCACTTGATTCTTAATGAATCAAATTATAAAATTAAGGCCAACATTAATCATCTTGCCATATATTTTTAGCAAGAACAAATAAAAAAAACCAATATATAATGAAAAGAAGCACAGTCTACCTCTAAAGTCAGATAAGAAATCATGACCAGCAAATCTCCTTAAATATCAGATCACATCACAAATAACAATGTAAGAGATAAATGGTGAAGACCAATTCTACCAACAGAATACAAAACATAAAATGTTACAATGAAAAGGATACGTGGAAGCTTGTCTATCTCCTTCTGCTTTAAGTGTAGGTCCCTTCTTTGGTGCTTTCACTTTTATCCTCTCCATGTATCAAGGAAATCACACTTCACAAAGAGCTGGATAATAAAAGCAGTTATTAACATATGTGCTTTGTGATTTCTGAGTTCTGACTGATACTTGAAAACTATAAAAACACAAATAGATTAGCCACAAAGTACTTAATCATCTTCATATCTTAATATGTCCTCTTCATCCAGCTCAAAATAAATAGGGAAAGGTAACATGCACAAACAATACATACATCTGGCCTTCAGAGGATGTAGCATCAGATTTCCCAAAATGCTGCTAGGAAGAACCAAAAATCAGATACACGATATAAGCAACTTTGCTAAGATGCATTGATATTGTAGACAACCATAAAATTTCAATGATGTAAACATATATACCTACCTTTGATGCTAACATCTGCCTCTCATTAAATGATTTACTCTTCAAACCATTTGACACAGCAGAAGGTACCTGAGCAACTTTTCCATCACTGTCCTTCTTCACTTGAGTAACTAAGCCAACTTTTGAATTTGATAGCTTTTTGTTCTTGCTCTTTCCTGGACCCTTCTCCGATCTGACTTGTTTTGAATGAACTGCACCTTTTGCTTCCTCTTCCTATACAACATGTTGACAGATTTCTAATCAGCCTTCGTTTTATCTATTAACCAAACAACAGCTCAGTGCACAACCTACCTTAGGACCAGTTAGTCCATTGGTTCTCACCCTTTTACCGCTTAAGTCCAAAACAACAAAATAGACAATCTTAGAAACCGAAGCAGAAGGAAAAACAAAACCGGGGTTGAGAAAATCGAAACAGCAAGAAGGAGATAAAAGGGGATACCTGGAAGTGTCACGAAGCCATGGTTGCTACCAATCTCTTGTGAGTCTCCATCCTATGAAAACCTAGGGATTCCATCGGCAGTAAGAGAAGCACGGATCCAAGTAAGATCCGACGAAACCTAGGGTTTCCAGAAATCGGAAGAGAAGAAGAGAGAGCAAGAGAGAAGATAGAGAGAAAGAAGAGAGAGAAAGAACAAATGAGAGGCGATGAGAGTTAGCGGCCGGCGATGAACTCTGGTTCACAGGAAAATAAAACTAACAATCAGAGAAGCACGGATCCAAGTCAAAGCCGACGAAACCTAGGGTTTCCAGAAATCGGAAGAGAAGAAGAGAGAGCGAGAGAGAAGATAGAGAGAAAGAAGAGAGAGAAAGAACAAATGAAAACATACGCGTAAACGCGTTTCAAGTCGGCAGAAAAGGGAAAAGAGAAAAAGAGGAAGGGCAAAATGGGACATTCAATTCTTAAGGGTAACATTGTCCGAAATTGGACAAATTATCCCAATTGAATCCAATCTTGGCAGGAGTTTTAATATATAGAATAATCGTTATCGTTTCTTGAACAATTCTCTTTTGAGCTTTATATTGAAAGTCCTTCATCTAAAATCTCATGTGTAACATAACTAGTATCCACGCTATAGACATATATTTCCAATGTAGAAAAATTAAAAAAAAAAAAAAAAAAGAAGTTATTCTATCGTAATGATTACAAACAATTGATGATTCAAATTTAAAATAGCATGTTATTAATTATTCTCCATCATCAAATTGCTTAAAAAAAAATTAATTGAATCATATAGTAAACATGTTAAACACATAAAAAAAAGGATAAATAATTATAACTTTTTTGAAGTTTGGTTGAATATACTAGTACCTTTCTGTATTTTACATATATAATTTATATTTTTCTATATTTTATATCTATCACATTATGACCTCCCTCTATTTATTCTTGTTTGGTTTTCTATCAAAATTTCTAACGTGATATACATTTACGGATTAATATCATCTCTTAAAATGTTTTATATTCAAACTTTTCTTAATTAGACTCCTTCAATGTATTTTTTCTAATATAATAACAATTTAAAAGGTATGAAAAAAATCTCATAATAAGTAAAAAATAATAATTTTGTGATAAAAGACCTTACAAAATCAACATTAGATAGGAGACAAGGCTAATCTTAATAACAAATCTTAATAATATTAACAATTTTGAAAGAAAAAGATTAATAATGAATTGAGGGGAGGTAATAATGTGATAAAGACAAGCTTCAGAGAGGTATAAATTATATATACAAAACACAGAGAGGTACCGATGTATTTGACACAGTTTTGGCTTTTTGCATGAGTGGAAATCAGCACAGGTGAGAAGAAACCCCTGTACCAGGCATGGCAACTGACCAATGGTGCAATCTACCATTGGTTTTTCCAAAATGTCACGTGGATGTGAGTGTATTTGATGGAGGAGCTCGTTTGGGCCAGGGGGTGTATTATTTGCAATCATCTTGACACGGTGGTGGCAGCTCAAAGTGTTCCATTATGCGGTAGTGGCGATCCAAAGTTAGGAGAGGCTCTCAGTTGCAGAGAGGCATTGAATTGGCTTAAAGATTTACATATGGTCAATATTATCGTGGAATTGGATGCTTTAAATCTACTCATTTGTTAGCTAGAGCTCATAATTCTTCAATACATAAAGAGACTTGATTTTATTGTTCGTCGTTTATTCGCATTGTAACCATTTCAGATTTTTTTTTTTTTTTGAATGAATTCATCTAAAAAAAAAAAAGAAACACGGCATGCATAAAATCAGGCATTAAATGAAATGAAGTAATTAAGCAATTACTTTAGACATTTATAATAGATCGCACATCTGCAAGTATGAATATGTTTGTTACAAATAAAACTCTATTTTACATATGAGTAAAAATGATTAATTAAATTTACAATATTAATATTTATTAATGTAGCATATTGACATATTAACTTTATTGACGTAGTAAACAATGTTAGTAATTTTTTATTTCTTCAGCAGTGTAAAACACATGTTCCCATTTGATATATATATATATATACTTATGAAATTACATACATTTTTTATTCTCATTTAAAACTTAAGCATCAAATCAACCCCATAGATTTTCATTTTGTTTAACTACTATAATAACTTGATGAGAACAAATGTACCAGCCTTGAATATTTGTGCTAATAAGTTTTAGAACATAATAGAAAAATTAATAATAATAATAATAGTAGTTGTAAAACCTGGACCGATCCGATCAGTCCAACCTGGTTCAACCAGATTCAGAGGCCAGATCGGTCCGGTTACTGCAAAATCAGTGGGTTATCAAGATCCATGAAAACCTAGCAATCCATCTGGGTTAACCGGTTACTCAATGAACCATAACCGGGTTTATGAGTTCAGTGGGTCAAAAATCTTGTTGAAAAAAAATAATTTCAATCCTTTATACATAAATACTTATTACTTTAAGATCTCAATATATTAAGTTATTAACATATTGATTCAATTGTTTCAAAAGAGGTTTTATGTTCCCCTTTTGATATCTTTAATCGTTATATAAGATGATAAAGGATATTAAAATGGGTAATTTTCAAATGTAAGATTTCTTTTCTCTTTATATGAGATGCTCAAAGATCTTAATATATGTAAATCTTATATTGGAAAATCATTTTTTCCAAAAATTTTTTACATCCTTTAGCTTAATATATAAGAGTCATTGTGTGAAAATGTTAGCTATTATAAGAATATTTTTATTTATCTATTTTCTTTTTGTAAACTAGTTTATTCGGTTCAACAACGTTTTGACCCTCATTGGACCTTTAACTCTTGATCCTCTCTTTTTTCCGGTTCTTTGACCGGTCCGGGTCTAATAACCATGATAATAATAATAATAATCTTCACGAAATTGTTTGTTTTAACTTAAACTATCCCATATGTAATACCCTGTTTCATATAAATTCATAATTATAAAAAAAAAAAGAAGAAGAAGAAAGGGAAGAGGAGAAAAAAAAAAAAATTAATTGAAGGGAGAAAATATATATATATATATATATATATATATTATATTATACTATAAATAATAGTTTTATTATATTATATATATATATATATATATATATATGAAGCAGAGTGGATACAGGGGAATTAAACCCCATCATCCCTTACCTCTTTTTCTTTGTCTTCGTCCCACTCTCTCTTCCCCTCTCTTCCATTTTTCTTCCCTTAAGCCCATCATACTAAAACCACATCACCTCATCAATTCCTTGTGACACCATATGTCCTTAATCTTATAATATTATTCTTTCTGTTATCTCTTTTTTTTTTTTTTTCTTCAAGCTCTAATTGTATTCGTTAAATAGCTGGCTTTTTCTTTCAGTAAAAAAAAGAAGCTTTTTCTTGTATGTTATTTAATAATAATGAATTGATATAAATATAATATAAACTAAAATGTATATATATAATATTTTATGGTATGTATATATCATGAATATTTCTCATAATTACATTATATATGTTCATATTTTACAATAAATAAAGAACATACATCACTATTTTTATA
Organism: Euphorbia tirucalli; assembly: GCA_039660915.1. Lineage (NCBI taxonomy): Eukaryota > Viridiplantae > Streptophyta > Magnoliopsida > Malpighiales > Euphorbiaceae > Euphorbia > Euphorbia tirucalli. The sequence continues at coordinate 12,647,711 of CM077638.1, forward strand.
ATATAGTTTTTATATACATGTTTATAAATCGAATATTATAGGTATTTATTTATAATATTGTTTATATATTAATAATAGATGATAGTTAAAAATATTGATATAAATATAAGGATGGTTGTAAAACAATCATTTAAGTTATTTGGACATTTGAAAAATGAAAAGAAGATAGGATATGTAATAATGAGGAAATTAGCCCCTTTAACTTTTGAAGGCCTTTTCAATTTAAAAGCCCAAATCAAAATCAAAATGGACTCACAATTTCTTTCTTTATCTTAAGTGGGACCGTCTGCCCATTTTGTTATCAAAAATAGATTTGCAACTTCAAGATTTTTTTTTTGTTTTTTTAACTGGAATTCAACTCAAATTTTTGACATTTCCTAAAAAAAAAATTGTCCAAAGTGAAAATAATACAAAAAAATTCGAAAAATAATTTTCCATTTTTTCATTTTTTTTTATAAAAAATTTTAATTTTATAATTAATTTATTAATTTATTATTCATATAAAAAAATTTAATTTTATAATTTATTTATTAATTTATTATTCATTTTTTATATTTTTGAATTTTTCAGTTTTCAGTTTTTTTATTTCTTAGTTTTTTTATTTATTGATTTCTTCATTTTTTTAGTTTCTTAATTTTAATTTTTTTTAATTCTATTTTTTTAGACTTTAATATATAACTGAAATATTTTGTTTATTTTTTTAAAGTTTTCTAATTATTTTACCTTGTTAACTTTTTTATGCCACGTGATGGAAGAATGTGACAGTGTATAGTTGCGAAAACCGGATCGGACCAGCCGGTTAGACCGGGTTCGACCAGAACCGGAGGTTAGACTGGTCGGTTTCTATCCGGTTTTCACTTTAGTCAACAACTGGTCAATATTCGGTTGGACTGTCCGGTCGAACCGAAAAACCATGAACCGTACAGGTTTTTTGGTTCGACCAAACTTTTTTTAAAAAAAAATATTTAAATATAAAATTTAAGTTATTATTTTGAGGTGTTTTTAATTTAAATAAAATATGGTTTTTATTTTTAAATTATTTTAAAATAAATTAACATTTAATTGTAACTATAAAAACTATATTTCATAAATTGAGTTTTTTTAATTAGTGCATTGTGTTTGAAATGCTTAAACTTAAAGAATTATAATAAAAATATTTAAATTTTCATAAATTATAAATATAAAAATAAAAATAAAAATATTTTAATATTTTAATATATTTATTAAATCCGGTTCGATTCCGGTTTATTCCATGAATCCATCCTTTCACCGGTTCGATGACCGGTCTAGGTCTGAAAACCATGTGACAGTGTGATGAATTATCAAGTAGTATTTCAGGTTAAACTTGTCATGTCAGCTTTTTGGTTTTTTTTTCTTTTTTTTTTTTTTTTTCTCTAAAACTTCAGTCAATTTTATGATTTTTTTAGACCAATACTATCAATTGATTCATATCATATGCTTTAACTTTTATTCTTAAAATACCAATATTGTTTTTCCAAAATATATTTTCAATCTATCATTTTTTATATTAGAAATTATTGTCTTCTTTACTATGAATGCATTTAATTTATTTGTTTTTTCTACGGTTTTTGATTTTTTTTCTTCACTATTTTCTCGGATTTTTTTTAAATTTTTTTCATTCCTGCTTTTTTTTTTTTTTTTTTTTTTTTTTTTTTTTTTTTACAATTCCCTTCGCTTATCTTAATTTTTCTTCATTTCTTCTTCTCTCTTGTTTGTTTTCATTTATTTTTTTTATTTTCCGTTATTTTGATTTTTGTATTTCCAGTATTTTGGTTGTTATGCATATTGTTCCCCCATTTTTCACTTGAATATCAGTTTACTTGAGTATCATGAAGGTATTACCAGAGAAATTTTAGAATACTCAATGAGTATATATTCCTACAATTATAAAATGTGATTTATATTTTTTATTATACCTTAAAAAGGAAAGCAGCAACCCTTTTTGCTATTATATTTTACGGGAGTACTATACACAGGAAGTATTCTAAAATTTTTTGGTATCACCATTATTTTTATAAAGATATCACCAAAATAATAAGATATACTTAAAATCAATGTAAAATGTATGTAATTAAAAACAATATAAAAAAGACAAAAATATACTTACATAAAAGTTTCACCAAAATATATCACCCGTGGTATTACTAGTATCTAAGAATTTCTGTAGTTTAAAAATAAGGAAATGTGGTACTTTATGAATGTTTTGATTTCAATAAAGAAAGAAAAACCTTTTTGAGGCCTGACGTATTTACAATATGCCCATTTAGTATCTAATCTATTGATATGGTCTTTTTGGTACCTGATGTTTTGAAATTAATATTATGTAGTACTTGATCTATTAAAATCTAAAATATTTTTGTCCTTAGTCAATTATTAATATCACTATAATAACTTATATAATCATTGTTATTGTAATAAATCGATCATTCTTGCTTTTCACTACCACTATTTAAACCTCAAATGTCATCAATTTCATTAAATTTCATTGTTCAGGTACTAAATGTTCTTGATTTCTATAGGTCAAGTACCAAAATTTCAAATCAATAGGTCAGATACCAACTGGAAATATAGTGGATAGATCAAAATCCAAAAAGTTGTTTATTGCTTTTGATAAATGAAGAGAATTCACAACTGTATGCATTTAAGGAATATGTTAAGGTGTTTCAGTAAGCAGCCGAATAAAGAAAAGAAGAAGGTGGCCATGATAAAATTTTCTTGAACGCAAAAAGTTTCGTATATTAAATTAAATTAGAAGGGGCATGGCCGACCCATCATGTGAATTTTTCCTCATCTTTCACATGGTACATTTTATGCACATATAACATGTGATCAATTTAATGTGCGGCTGAAAATTAATTTTTGGTTAATGCTTTCTCTCTCTTATTAAATTCCAATTAAGATGGATTTCTCTTCGATTTTTCCTATATAAAGCTACTGCAAACTCGTATTATTGGCCTTACATTTATGTCTCCTATATTAATTACAGTCTCTAGCTTAAACTTAAAAAGGTAGAGGCATTCTAAATTGATGCTACTATTTATCCTATAAATGCCAACATTATGAGATTATTTCATGAAAAAAAAATGAGATCAAACTTTTGTCGTCCACTAAACCACGAAATCAAAATTAATTATACAGGAAAATGCTTTTCAAAATTCATTCATTATACATATAACTCAACCTTATTAATCACATATTTTTTTAAAATTGTTTACTAAAACTAATAAAGTATTAAGTTATTAAAATGAACGGTTTCCCATAATTATTTATCCTCAAAGCTTTAGCTTTTAACTTAAGATTATCGTCCTCTGATTTAAAAAAAAAAATTGCCAAAACACATAATTGTTGGAGAGCGAATAATCTCATATTGGTTAGAAATGAGAATAAAAAAATTACCATATCTCTAGCATTCAACTTATTAGATTTTCGGATAACCAAATGGTTCGTCCATATAATATCAAGACCTCTTACACTTGAAAGTCAAGACTGAATATTTATAATGAAATCTCAATACATAATATTGTAAGCTTATAACGACGCAATTCCAATTCCAGGTCAAGAGAGATTTTCTATTAACAATTATTTTTTGTATTAATTATCTATTAGTTGAAATTTTGTACTAGAAACATAAATGGTTGGTAATTAAAAAATGGTACAAAAGAGAATGGTTTGTTAAGCTTGAATGTGGAAAAAGAACACAAGAAATGGAGGAAACAAATCATTTAAGGTAAAGAAAGTGAGAAGAAAGAAGAAGCTTAACTAAGCAAAGCAAGATCAGACCATCAATCACCATAGAATTATGTGTGGTTTGATGAAATTAATGATTAAGATTGAAATTAATTAAATGGAGCAAGTAAAGGTAGCTAGAGAGGTATGGTTTTAGGACAAGTGGATGAGGGAAATTAAAATTTATAAGAAGCACGTGAAGACTTCCTTGCAACCATAACAAGAGTTAGGTTAAGGTCAAGCTTCAGTTTTGCATGGCAATGTATAAATATAGTTACTTAATTAAAAAGCCAATATGAAATTTTTCTGTTTGTAGTTATTTTAGCCTTTAGTTACGTGTTCACTTCTTATAAGTTAAGTTTGGTATCATTGGTTGTTGCACATCTATACGTACTCCATACTTTATCTTTTTTTCTTTTTTTGTGCGAAAAATTTAAAAAAAAAAAAATAGAAGCAATAAATCAACAATTAATTCACTAAAGTTTCTTTGAAGAAGGCCTAATGTGAAATTAAAATAAATGTTTCCACTTAATTTCCAGTATATATATATATCTCTCTCTTTCTTTAATTTGTACTTGGTAGCTTTTGGATAAAATGTAATGGCATATTCTATAAGAAATAAAACATATTAATACATAGATGTGAATAGAATGCCTAATTAATAGATTAGATTGAAGCATACGAAATGATTTTTAACAAACTTTGCATGCATGATGTAGGCATGTGAGGTATGTGAAAATACATATGATACCATCCCAATACATTATTGTTCCGGCATGTGTTTTAATGTGTAAGATTAGAAATTGAAACGGATAGAGTATATGTGAAAAAAAACTAACAAGTTAGTTCAAAATACATAATTTATGTGCTACGATAATTTTGTCTACGTTAATGGGAGAGGAACAAAATTTATTTACAAATCAAAATTTAGCTTAAATTTGTTGTTTTGTATCTCTGAAATCTAACAATGATTATAAAATTAATTTTATTCTAAAAACATCATTTTACTCTTTCACATGAATTAGTAGTTGCAAATTCTTTAGGAATATATCTTTTTTTCAATTAGAAGGTTCAGAGTTTGAGTTTCCTAAACACCACATACTATACCATTCAAAAGATCGGAAATTGTAGAAAAAAAGGACAAATACTAGGGAAGTAGGGAGAAAAATTCCAATTCATACCCGGAAATTCCCATTTGATCCAATTTTTTTCGAAAATTTTCTATTAATTCTGAGTGACTTTTGAGTGCCCATAATTTATCCATGTGTGGCTAAAATCTTCATTTATGTCTTCTAGCATCCGGTTTCAAACTCTGTTGTGTCTCTCAATACGATGTTCTGACTTGAAATAAAAACTTAACTTCAAATGCTTTTGATTTATTTTTTTAAATTGTATAGTTAATCTCAATAGATATGATCAACCAGAAAATGAATTCATATATACAATTTTGTTGAAAATTATTAGTGTTAAAAATAAAACATCAATTGAAAATATATGAAAACATGTAACCTCAACTAGTTATAAACGTAGAGCATTCGGTCTTGGAGAAAACTTCATTCATATTAGTGCACACCATCCGTAAAATGTTGGACTAAAATTTTCCGAGTAAGATTGATTATCATAGAAATAGATATTCATGTCTTTATGAATGTTTGGACATAAGTAAAATTTAATATAAAAAATTGTAATGGAGGCAAAGTATAAATAAGGTTGATGTATTACATATTAGAAGGCAGACAGAACATAGTGTTTAGGAGGAGTAAAGTATAAAGTTATACAAAATAGATGATATATAAAAATACCAAATCCAAACTAATTCCCATACCTAATCCTCAGGATTAATTAATCAGAATTAAGTAATTGCATGGACCAGAGATCTTCAATGCTCCAGAAAGTTTCATTGGAATGATGATCAGGATGAGGTAAATTGGGAGGTTGAAAAGCATGATCAAGAGGGATATTAAGATTGTTAGGATTAATTAAGGATGAGGGGTAATTAGAAGGAGGAGAATAAGTCTCCATAATATTAGCACAAGAAACTTGGCTACTGCTTGAGCTTCCAGTTTCATTAATTTCACAATTAATTTGGGTTCCAGATCCAGATAATGCTTCTGCTTGCTTCATATGCTTCTGAATTCTTGTCCTCCAGTAATTCTTTATTTCGTTGTCTGTCCTTCCTGGTAAATGCTTTGCGATTTTTGACCACCTGATTAATTTTATAATTAAACAATTTTATTTAATTAGGTTTGCTAGATTCGGTATGCTAAAGCAGAAACGTTAAGTTTACGTGCTACGTTTTATATCAGGCCATGTTCCATGGCTACAAACTTATCAAAGTATATAAGACTTTCTATTTAAAAGTTGTGTATCATAGAGTTAAAATTGAATGGTTCATGTGCCACTCCAATGAATTAATTTCATTTTTTAATTTTAGAAAAAAAAAATTCATTGAAGAAATGAGAAACGAAGAGTTCTAGATAGGTTTTGAATTGGACTAATTCATTATTGCTATGATAATACCACATGTGACATTATTGTAGCGGGCGATTCTAATTTAAAACCACACTAGAATTTTTTTCAAAAAAAGAGGCATGGTATGTAACTCATTTTATAATTGTTATACTAAAATTGGTTCTTAATTAATTTATAGAGCATTAAATGGAATTTATTTCCTAAAAGAAATTCTTCCGAAGGTGAAAAAACCAATGTTGAAGAAAAAAAAAAAAAAGGGTGACTTTGAGATAAAGAAGCCAAAATTAATAAGGTTGAAATCTATTTAAAAACAAAGCAAAAGAGCATCTCTTAGTTGGAAGAGGAATGGTGAACATGTGACTAATTGAAATGGGTTCTACTCAAAATGGCAACTTTTATTGCCAAATCTCTTGAATGTGCCCATACCAATTACTACTTTTATCTTTTTATAAACAATAGCTGTAAATAAATAAATAACAAGAATTATTTTAATTTCTTCTTTACTTGCAATAATTTTTTTTACCATATTGGTAAATCAAATAAGTAAAAATAAAAAAATTATCAAGAATTTTCACAAATAAAAAAGAAAAATGGAACTTTTTTTCCTTGGAAAATGGATCCATCATTCTTCATGCATCTACCCTCCAGTAGTACACATCTTACCATGATCTTAAAATTTTATCAATTTCCATTTGAAGGAGAAAATATAGCAATAAGTCAATATGCATCTGTAAAATAGGTTCTGGTTCTATTACCAAATTCTTCTTTTTTTTTTTTTATATATATATGTAAATTTTAAAATCAGAGCCTCTTGATCAAACAATTGGATCTTGATCTTGATCTTGGATGATTGCCATATGTACTACATGGAGGATAGGTCCACTTGGAATGATGTGTCCGATCTCTATCCAAAAAAAAAAAACTCTCTAAATCAATTTAGAGACAAGATGAAAATAGAAGCAAAAACCTTTTTCAATCAAAAATTAAATTGGTATAGAAATCAATTACTAATACATCATCATAAAAAAAAAAAAGAAAATCATTAAAATCAGTGGAATTTTTTTATAGCCATAAGAAATTGAAGAACACGTTTATTTCCACAACAAATTTTTGTAGCCAAGAGTTTTAAATCCCCATGTGTGACAAATCTATCTCTTGGCCAACAAAAATTGAAACCCCACACCCTCCATTCTTTATGTATCTTTTACACTCATTTGAGGGCTACAACTATATATACTTAAATTAAACATTCTTCGCCAATCGTCCATGAACTATAAAGACTAGTGCAATCTATTTCTTCATGAAAAAATTTTTATATGTACCTATTTCCCCACTTAGCATGAAGTTCCATGATCAACAGCTGTTCTTCAGGTGTAATGTTTCCTCTTCGAACATCAGGACGGAGATAGTTCAACCATCGAAGCCTACAACTTTTTCCAGTACGTTTCAAACCTAACAGATCATGCAAATAACTCTCAGTTTTATTTTTCGAAATAAACGATTTTTGACAATAATTTAAAAGTTTTCATTGTTTTGATTACTATAACTAGGGTTTCTTTGAAAAGCAAATATAAATGAAAGAATGTATATATAATGGAGTGTGAAACAAGTTACCGGCGGCTTTGGCGAGGGAATTCCAGACACCTTCGCCGTGGGTGGCGATGTAGTTGATCAAGATCAAGTCTTCTTCCATAGTCCATGGCCCCTTTCTGACTTCAGCTTCTTGTGTGTTGTTGTTGCAAGGTCTTTTTTCCATTTTGTTTTCCCTTCTTGTTTTTGGAGGAAGAAGGAATGAAGGAAGTGAAAAATAATGAGAAGAAGTTGTGTGAAAGATAATGAGAAATATTAGAGGGTAGATGTTAGGTTTTATAGAGAAAAATAAAATACTATAATGTGATTCCTTTTTTAATTGTAGTACAATATATATGTTATAGGAGACTTTGTGACCTAATTATGTTTCTAATAGCTGGCCATATATCATGCATGGTCTGTACATATATTTATAATAATAATATATTTCCATGCATTTTCATATATTACATAGTTATGAAAAAAAAAAAAAAAACTTGATCACCATTATATATAAACAAACTGTATATTGTAGCATTGACTCCTAAGCACAAATTTATATCTCCATGTGTACGTAACAAATATCCAAAATAATTAATATTAAATTATCAAAATTGAAAATTATAAAGGCTATAGATATTTATGAAATTCATAAAAATTAATAAATTAAAGTATTGTTATTGGGTTTGCCTATCAATATAAGTTGTTAGATTAAATAGTTTTACAATATGCTATTAGTGTTTTTCTTATTCCATTAAGAGTACGTATAATGCATATTAACCTAAAAAGTTCAATTACCTAATAGTACGATACAAAAATATATATCTTTATTCATTGAATATATATATATATATATATTTCGTTATTATCCGTGGCATCTCTTCTTAAAAATATCTCTTAGACTTTAAACATGTACACATACCATTTTATCATACATTCAAGTTTCACCAATAAATGGAGTTGGAAGACTTTAACCTTTAACCACCTAATCTAAGATCATATCATCAAATTATTTAACCTAAAGCCTTTGGCTGATAGATAATGCATGTCTAAGAATATCATTTTTATTATTATCTTTGACAAAGTTCAAAGTTATCAGAGTCTAAGAGATAATAAATAATGTTTATGAACTTTATCTATTAACTTAAACTTTTAGTTCAACTGTTTTTTTTGACATGACAATAAAGTTTCTTAGATCCACCAAACAAAGGTTTAAATTATGACAATATTATATTTTTTTTTTATCTACCAATCAAAGGTTTGATGCTTTTTTTGGTTTGAACCATCAAGTTGAATCTTTTTGGTTTGAACTGTTCAGTTGAATCTGAATTCAAACCGGGATGAACCCTTTTACAAGGGGTAAAGCTCTCCCAACAACTTTATTTTCTATTCACAATGTTCGAACATAAGACCCTACTTAAGCGGAAAAAGCTTCTTACGAGATAGTTTGATGCTCTAGTTTCATGAAAGTTATATTTTAAAAAATAAATAAATATACTCAAGAAAATAAAATACAAAAAATGAAAAATCTTAAAAACCTAAAAAAGAAAAAATAAATTATGTTTTTGCAATGTATATACAAAGTTCAAAAAATATTTCATAATTTTATTTCGTCATAAATTTTTAGTTTTTTTAATTTTATTTTTGAATTTTATGTACATCTTAATTTTAATTCATTTAATTTTTTAAAAAATTTTACATTTTTATATTTCTATATATTAAACTTTCCTAATTTTATAAACTTTAGATTTAAAATTTGAAAACTAAAATTTTTTTAATTTAAAATTTAAATTTCCAATCTTTAATTCTTAAATTTTAAATTTCTCAATTTTAATTTTTTAAATGTTTAAAATTTTAAATTTCAAATCGTTTAATTTTTAATCTTTTAAGTTTTTGAGGGTTTAATTCTTTTTTTGGTTTGAACCATCCAGTTAAATTTAGATTTAGGCCGGGATGAAACCTTTAACAAAGGGTAAAGCTCTCCCAACAATTATTTTTTTTTTTTTCCATTGACAATTTTCGAACATGAGACCATACTTAAGCGGAAGGATCTTCTTACAAGACAGTTTGATGATCGAACTTCATGAAAGTTATATTTCAAAAAATAAATGAAAAAACTCAAAAAAAGAAATACAAAAACTAAAAAATCTTAAGAACTTAAAAAAGAAAAAATAAATTATAATTTTGCAATATATATTTACGCAAAGTTTAAAACATATTTTATATTTTATTTTTTCATAAATTTTATAATTTTTATTTCTTTATAATTTTTTTTAACTTGCTTTTTGAAAATTTTAAAGTTTGCTAAATTTAATTTTTTTTTTTTTTTGTATTTTCCATATAAATTAAATTTTAATTTATTTATTTTTAAAATTTTTTTGCATTTTTATATTTGAATATATTAAAATTTCAAAATTTTTATAAATTTTAGATTTAAAATTTGAAAATTAAAATTTTAAATTTCTAAATATTTATTTAATGTTTGGTAATGGTAAGAATCTGAAATTTCGTAGTTTTTCTTTGTAGTACCTTTTTAATTCCAAATTTAGATTCATAACAATATAAGAGGATAAAGAGCATAGGACCAAGAATATTGTATTACCTCCACTTCCATTTCCACCTTTCGGGGCTAGGTGGCTATCAGTCCATGTGTTTGTCTTCGTTTTACGACTAGTTGGAAAGCAACAAACGTTGTAAAATGTATTGAATTTTATAGATTTTTTTTACTGGAAAATTTCAGTTAAAAGTTAGTATTTTATAATTTAATAAAATAATTATTTTTTTTTAATTTTATATGTCGAATACTATTTCATTACTTCATGTAAAATGTCCACTTTTGAACATATTTATCCGAAGTTGTTGAATGAAAATATTATAACAAGATTACAAAAATGTTCTTATAATTATAGATAATATATTATTTATTAAGATAACTCATAGGTGTAATTTTTCTTAAAAGAGTTTGTATCAAACAAAAACTTAAAATTTAATTATTGAACTTTTTAATACTTAACAAGTTTAAGTTCACCTTTCATTCATTTATTTAATTTTCTAACTCCTACAAATATTTTTAAATAATATTTTGAAGTATTTGCAGACAATAAAATTTGTTAACTGAGATTTCTTTCCCCCTTTTTTTTTTTTTTATCAAATGTGTTTTCAAGTTATACCATTTTTTACAATGTCAACAAGAAAAAAAGGTGGGGAATAACAAAATTTTACTTTTACAAAAAAAAAAAAAAAAAAAAAAAAAACCGCACACAGTTATATATGTGTGTGTTAACTTAAATTAATGAGTGTTTTTTTTTTTTTTTTTAACAAATAATTAGAATCTACATGTTCAAGACTCGTACCTTGTCAATATCAGATGCTAACTCACTTAAAAATATAAGAATTATTAAAAAGAAATAATAAAATATGATTACATAGTCAGCATTTTGGGAAATGAGTTCAAATTGAATTGTGTAAAGGAGCTTGAGACATTATTATCATTTAGAATGCTTTACTATCTTGCTTTAGATTCTTTTTTTCTTGCTCTAGCAGTGTTAACTTTGAATTGAGCTACCATTGGCTCGCTAAACAACAATTCAAGTGTTTGGGATCCTTAATTTCCCCCCAAAAACATGATTATATATTATTTATATTTTATGGAAAATCAGGACCTACTTTTACATAAATCCAAAGATCAATGGTTAATACTTGGCAACAAAATTGCTTTAGCCACTCATAAACGGGTCTATTAACAAATGTGCACTTGTGCACCGCCAAATTAATTATAAACCTCAAGTTTTAGAGGCAATTAGATGCCAAACCTTTTTCATTGAGATAGAATGTTCAGTCCTAAACCGCAAATTCGATTTGTGGTTTGCAATTGGATTAGGTTTTCTTTAACCCTTTATGGAATGCAAAGCAAAATTAAGACAACCCCTTTTATGAAATTAAGGATATTAAGTATATTTCATCTAGCTTGAAGTTTTTTTTCACTTATAGAGAATTTTTTCACGTCAAGTTTACGCCTATTAGCTACTAGACTAATTATTGCTTCTTGTCATATGTCTTTAACAATTCTAGACTAATTATTGCTTCTTGTCATATGTCTTTAACAGTGGCGGAGCTAGGATCTCATCACCGGAGGGGCCAAAAACAGAAGGTGACCGGTATGTCATCACGGCGGCGAACCAGCATATCATCACGGTGGCGAACCGGCAGGTCGTCACAGTGGCGGACTGGTAGACAGTGAGAGAGAAAAATCAAATAATAGCCCACACTTATAAATTTTAAACAACAAACTATATAAATAATGTTTTAATTAGTACGAATCATAATCATAATTACAAAAAATGAAACTCCATTTTTTAGAAAATATATATTATGAATTTAAAAATTACAAATACATAAACAAACAATAAAAATACATATGATAATGGTATAAAAAAAATTCCAATACAATATGAAAATTTGAAAATAATAAGAAATTTATCTCATTTAATTTTTTTTTCCAAAAAAAAGAAAAACAAAGAAAAAAAAATAACATGTCATTGATTAATATATACAAATATGTTTCAAGTATACTTTAAATCAATCTAAAAAAAATAGAAACAATTTAAAAAAAACAACTCATGTTATGAAAAAAAAAAAAAAACAGCCCAGCCCATTGGCTGGGCTGTTTTATTTTTATTTTTTAATATCAGGGGCAAAACAACGTTATTTTGCTCTTGGGATTAAAAAAAAAAAATAAACAGCCCAGCCCTAATCATTCTCCAAAAGTTGAGGGGGCAATTGCAGCACCCCCAACTTTTGGTTGAGGGACGGCTGCCGCTGGGAACACTTCTATTTGGGGTGTTTTCCAACGGCTGGGAGATCAGCTGCCCCTATACCACCACCCCCCCGGTTAACAATTCGTTTACTATTTGCTCATCCAACTGTGTTCGGATGGTAAAGATGTCTATGTTTAATTGGGATACACATTTAAAAAGAATCAGAATTGTTAAAAAAAAAATGTTCACCATATTTATTTAGTTTTTAATTATTGAAAAAGTTATTAGGGATTTTTCTTATAGCTCAATTGGTAGCATAATTTAAATTCATGGAAGAAAACTCATTTTCGATTATCAATAAATAAGAATCGTAACTGTGATAATTATCTTAGTGAAAAACACTATAGTCTATAAAATAAAAAAAATAAAAAAAATAAAAAAAGGAAAAAGAAGTTCAAAAACTAGATGTCCGAAAATATTAATGTCCACTAATTATAGGACGAATTGGTGTGGAAGGTTTGAATGTTTATTGCTCATGTCAAATGATTTCGCAAGAATTAGCTATTATTTTACGAAATATAAAAATTTCCAATAAAATACAATATGAATATTATGAATATCCTAATTAACATAATCCAAGATTTAGAAATAATGTATTAAAAAAATAATAATTAATACTTTTCAACTCAAGATTAAACAACTTCATCATGGCATATACATATAGTATGGGACTTTTTCATATTACAACAGTTTATTTTCATCACTCTTTCTAAAGAACATATTAATGAAGTCTTCAAAGCTATGAGGGCAGACAGATAAGGCCTCAAGCATTCAAATTTGGGAGAGATTCATTTGGCCGAACATTAAAACCGCAAAGAAACCAGGCAAAACTTTATATAAAGACAGTGTATTTTAGTGATCAAGCACACTTTGATTTGATAAATCATTCAAGCCAAAGGAGCTCCAAAACACTATGATATAAAATCCAGTGTGACAATCAGTACTTGCCATTCCCAAACAAACCATTAGCGTCAGACAACTATATTTCTATTTTAAACTGCAAGAGATAAATATACTAAGCTAAGATAGCACAAACCCATATCTTGACATAAGTAGATCAAAACATTCTTGTACCAGAAATCGCTGCATAAATGCGGAATCAGGCTTTCCAGAATCGCAAGTCTCAAAAGCAAAATCCTTGAGCTTTTCATTTTAAGCCTGGAAACAGAAATAAGATGAAAAAGAGAGGCAGTCACTACACCTGATAAAATAGTTCCAAATTTCAATATACTATCTAATTACTGATATTGCTTTCAGTTCTCTATCCAAATATTACTACTCCCCAGCAACTTTCCCTATCAACATATTTTTAACTTGTATGCATTTTTTACCCGGCCACTAGTTTTGTGCACTCACCTTGGTTGCAATGTTGTTTGACAGCCAGTCCAATCCCTCGTACAGGCCCTCTCCAGATGTTGCACATGTACTCTGGATATACCTGAGATCACTCACCATAATATTAGTAAGAGTTAAATCCCACAGTTCCGATCTGAATTCTGGTCATAATTAAGAAAAAATTTCACATCTTGCTATTAGTCAAATTCTAAGTTTCTAGAGACTGACAAGTCCCTGAATATAACACGAGACATGTTAATGGATTTCAGTTCTTGAGAAAATGCATGAAGAGAACTTAAAATTCCAATTTCACTTCCTATAACGAATCAGGCACTCTGGCATCTATCATGCTCAATTATTAGAATAGTTCATAACCTAACAATAAATTAAAACCATTCCTCACATTAGTTGTGATTAGCAAAATATAAAAGGCATCTGAAAACAGAAATGTATTTACCAGTGGCGTTGACGGAGAGAGTGAAGGCCAAGCTTGTCAGTTATTTCGGCAGCATTCATTGCATTAGGAAGATCTTGTTTGTTGGCAAACACGAGCAAGACAGCATCGCGAAGTTCATCCTGCAACCAGACCAGAGTAATTACATCAAATGACCTTCAGCTAACCGGCATGATGGAATTCTGATTTGTTCAGAGGTACTTTAGATGGATGGACATGTAAGAAACTAAGAGCATGCTACAGATGGAAGATTGCCAAGCGTTAATCATACAGAACACAGACAAAAAGATTTATTGCTTAAAACAACTTCTCTTTCTTCAAAGACAAAATGCTTTTAATGATGCCTATTTTTACAACTGCAGAACATCTTATTATCATAATCCACACCTAGTTATGAATTTTAGGAGTGGAACACTAATGTCACACCAATACTATTGTCAAGCCATGATACATGGCACAAGTTGAAGGAGAAAATAATAGCACATACAGCATTACACTATGAAAAATGGCAAAAGTAGAAGAAAACCTCAAGAAAATAGAAACATGGGCATAATCATGGTTGCTTTGTACATAGGCTGCAAAGCAGCAACTCATATAGCAAGCTTCGAAGTATGATGGTAATTATCTAAAATTTAAGTGCACAGCCAAACGTGTAATCATCAGTTTTACTCAAAAGAGAATGAAGACACAGAAAAAATGTTCACGAAAAGAATCTGTAAAGTAAAATAAAAAATAATGGTAACTAACAGTAACAGCAGTAACAGAAGGTGAAATTTCAAGACATCATAACTGAAACTATGATAGCATAGCACACAAAGCAAAACAGAAACATAGAAAATGGTGTCATACCTCATTCAACATTCTATGCAACTCGTCCCTTGCCTCAACAACTCGATCCCTGTCATTACTATCCACCACAAAAATAAGACCCTGAGTGTTCTGGAAGTAATGCCTCCACAAAGGACGGATCTGAGGTTGTAGAAAAGAAAAATCACTTCCTCACTCATGCATTGCAGACACAAAATCATTAATCCATAAGGACCCAAAATGAGAAGCTAAAAATCATGGATCCATATTCAAATACTAACTATAAAGATGCCTGAATAATTTAATTGAAATATTAGTTTGCGACTGAGACAAGACAACAAATCCAATCTGCACAACCAGATGCCATGTTACTTTTTCCCTTGCTTAAATCAAAACATAAGCTACCTGAACTCAAGACATCTTCTAGAAATTTCATACATCTGATAGTATTATTCTACAAATGAAACCTCACAGCTCTAGATTAGTATCCTATTATGTTCGGTAACCATTAAACATCTGAGTGAATTCAGATTTCCTGGGAACAGAAACTGACATATCATACTACTTCTGGCATAACCTGATTCTACCCTTTTTTTTTCTTTTTATGTGAGTGTACTTTACCTTGTCTTGACCACCAACATCCCACACAGTGAAGCTGATGTTCTTGTATTCCACCGTCTCCACATTAAAACCTTCAAAGGAGAAAATTATATTAAATAGAGCAAACTTAAATAATTGTTTATGAGTTATAAAAAAATCCATCGCAATAGTGCATGGTAAAACATTCAGATCAGAAGCTTATAGCATCTAAGAAAAGTGAAAATAGAAATTTGCCTGAAATTTGATAATCTGATTAATCTATACCAATTTCAACATCTTTCCTCAAAATTAACAAGCTCAATATGTTACTGATGAATCTTATTGATTCACAGTTATCAGCAAAAGCTTCAAATTTTTCACTATTTGAGCCTTTCCATGCAAAAATAATAAGCACCTCACGTGCAATGAAATGAAATCAAAATCTATACAGAAGAGCAGGCAATAGTGGCAAGCAATCATAGGCCTCCATAAGTGAATTACACAGCACTTACAGCAACCATGTATCGCGTGCACAAAATGAAGAGAATGCCCTTTTACATATAATATATACATAGGTACATCGACGTAAAGTAACCAGGGACACCTAAAGAAGTACAATGACAAATTACTATTCGTTTATAAGACCATCGTACAGATCATTTATCATCAAATGAAATGAAATTAGGAATTGATTGGAAGGAATTAGGAGCTTACCGATGGTCGGAATAGTGGTGACGATTTCTCCAAGCTTGAGCTTGTACAAGATAGTGGTCTTACCAGCAGCATCGAGACCCACCATAAGAATTCGCATCTCCTTCTTAGCGAAAAGACGGCTAAAAAGCTTCGTAAAGGTCAGCCCCATCTTTACTTCTCCAACTCAGCTCTATCAATAAAAGAAACAAACAAATCAAGCACACTGACGCATGAAATTCGATAAAAGCTAAAAACCAGCAACCTAAACACTTTCTTTGAAAAGCCAAATCCAACAAATGAATCACAAAACACAAGCATAGCAACTTATATAAAAAATCAAAGACCTGTACACGGAAAACTATAGATCTAGCTCGAAAAATGAAGGATCTACAGCGGTTAAGAGATCGATAAAAGGTTCAGAATTCAGAGAGTAAAGGTGTAATTTAATAAAAGAAAATACCGTAAAGGGTGAAGTTACCTGTATTGGCGAAGGATCTGAAGTGGATTAGCGATGAGAAGTGATTGCAGGTATTGGTGAGATGACGTAGTGTCTCTGATATTTCTCTCTTTCCGTCCAAAATAGAATTCTCTTCCCCGAAAGAGAGAGAAGGAGAGAGAATTGGCACGCCAAATTGGAAGTTATATTGTATCCAGCTGGTCATAATTGTGCAACGTAGATTAACACGTAGGATTTCTCTTGATTCTTTATGCATTTTGGAGTCATTCGTTAAAACTTTTCTTCTTTTTGATGGCTCATTCGTTAAAAAAACTTAAAATAATAATAATTATTAAAAATGGTAATAACATTATTTGTAGATAAGTATATAATAATCCATTATTATTTTGATAAATAATTACATGTCTTTTTTAGAGGACAATAAAACCTGAAAATAAAGAAAACCACATTTTCTATAAATTTATATTTTCTTTATCCTTTTCTTTATTGTTTAATACCAAATTTTATTAATAATTGTTTATAAATATTTTAAAAATGTGAATGTCTCTTATTAATAAATAATTATATTGTATTTTATATTAATTATTGTACATCATAACAACAAAAGTTTATTATGTTCTTACTAAACATAATAATTATAATGAGCTAAAAATAAACAAAAAATGGGTAAAAGAAAATTATGTAGAAATGATAAAAATAAAATAAAACGAAATTGATTGAGGAGTAAGTGGTAAAATACTAAAATAGTATTCATTCCGTTTTTTATTATACGATGTTTAAAGTTATTTATTAAGACTAATGAAGTATTAATTAAGCTAGTAAAATGACTAGTTTATCCTCAATACTTTTCTCCTAAAACTTTATTTTTTATACAAAAATTCTCTTTCGTCTTAATCATCAAAGTTTAATATAGTACTTTTTGTATTAAATAATTAACTTTTCTTATATTTTAAATAAGAGTAAGTATGAGAAAATATGATAAAAAAATATATTGATAATGTAAAGTATTATATAAAAAAACAAATCGTGTAATAAAGAACGAAGGGAGCAAGGCAGTGATAATCAATGAAATTATAAAGGGGAAAGAAAAAGAAAAAGAAAAGTAGAACATTCTCATTTGGATTGAACCAAATGGCCCAAGTGCACTTCTAAAATCACACTCCGACAGTTTAAGCCACAAGCTGGCTTTGGGGCCATGGCAGCTCTTGCGGCTTCTATTCGCCTGTCTTCTCGAGCTCTTCTCCTTCCTATTGCCCTCCGTCAATCCGGTTTTTCTACTATCAGTACCCGAGTCAGCCGTTTATCCTCAGATTCCTGGTTCGTTTCCACCCCCAAACCTCCTTTGTTAGCCGTTCGTGCTCAGGCTAAGCGAGGTTTTTCATTTACAGAAGACGAAGTAGCCACTTGTAAGCAGACCTGACTTATACTTTATCATTTTCTTTTGAAGTGTAATTTAAACTTTTCTTGGGTTGTTTCTATAAATTGACTGCATTCTAAGGTTCTTCCTGTTTATATGTACATTACTTATGCCAATAGCCGCTGATCTCCACTTCGAATCACCGCTCAAAATTGTGGAATATCCGGACCCTGTACTGAGGGCGAAAAATAAACGAATTGATACGTTTGATGAGAACTTGAAGAAGCTTGTTGATGAGATGTTCGATGTAATGTACAAGTGAGTTTTTCTTTAGTTCCATTATAGAGTAACATGATTCCGTTGGCTGCTGCATAATTTTTGTGGTGGAAGCCAATGTCTAATGCTGATAATTAGTTGTGGTTTTGATTTTTGTTTCTACTGGATTGTTTCTAATTTAAGTGAAAATTACGGGAATATAGTTGTGGACGTGATTATCGAGTGCCTTGAAATTCAAATTTTCTATTAGGGAATAAAAACTATAATTCTAATTCTATTATTCGATTCCATTTTCTTCTCTTCTTCTTCTTCTTCGATTCCATTTTCTTCTCTTCTTCTTGGGAACCTGAAAGGGGTTTCCTTTCCGATCATCGATAATCATGGCAGTTCCATTTGCGGGAGAGTGCGAGATATAGTAATAAAAACTATAGTTGTACATTACCTATAGCTTAAGCTTTTAGGTCAAATAGGTATCAGAGCGGATTTGACCTAGAGGTCGAGGGTCGTGACAGCTCCATTGTTGATTAAAATTTAACAGATGTCACGGTGAACCTGTACTGTACATGCTTGGTCAAGCCTAAGAGTCATTTTAGGTCTAGAGATAGTCCATAAAAGCTGGTGAAGGAGATTTTCTCTAATTGCATTTCTGAACGTATGTTTATTATTCTTCTTTCGGGAAACAACTATCTTTATTTAATTATATGATGTTAATTCTTATCCGCCCATTCAATCCCCTTGTTGTTTAAATACCCTTGATGCCATATCAATTATATGGAAGTGAATATGTCAGACTTGTGAATATTTGCAGTCCAAGTCATAGTTACCCTTTCATATTGCATTTTGATCTACGAACATGCTTCATTTGCTAGTTATATGCTTTAACATTTCTTTTTCTTGGTTGAGTACCTGTTTCTTGGATCATTCCTATCCTTTGATGAATATATAATCTATTTTATTGCACCATAAAGCCACACATCTATGATATGCCAATGCTACTAAATTGCAATGCTTCTGCAGTAAAAATTTGCAAACAGTTAGATGCTTATCAGTAAGTCTGCCTACTTACAGGTTGTGAACAACCTTGTTGGCTTCCTTTTTAACAGAACTGATGGTATTGGGCTTTCAGCACCTCAAGTAGGAATTAATGTTCAACTCATGGTGTTTAATCCAGTTGGTGAGCGTGGTGAGGGAGAGGAAATTGTTCTCATCAATCCAAGAGTCAGCAAATATTCAAAGAAGATGGTGCTCTTTAATGAAGGGTGCCTTTCGTTTCCTGGGATCTATGCTGATGTGGAAGTACATAATCTACTATATATAGTGTTTTTTCCAACTTTAGATTTCATTAGAAGTAGCAAGCTCTCATTAGAGGATGACCAATTTGATTTTCTTCTCCTTTTATCCATGTCTCCCAACGGCAAGTCAATTGTCAGTAAGTAATGTCTAATGACACGCCAGAATAAAAAAAAAAAAAAAATAGTTAGTCTTCATTATGATATCAAACTTAACAGGACTCGTCAACACAAGCGGTACAGAGGTCTGCTATGTGTCTAAGTAAAATAAGTTTGTTTGTATAATGAACTTGAGTCTCGCTCTTTTACTGGGCTTGTGTTTTAAATTTTTATTCGAACCAAATTTAATATTTAAATCCCTTTCGAGTCTAACCAAGCTCATAAGTCCAGTTTGTCTCAAATTTGATGAATTTTGGAGAAAATTTGAATCATGATAATAACGAGAAACAAAAATAAATTGAAGCAAGAATAATAGCAATAATTATAGGCATAATTTATTATATGATTATGTATTGTCTTGGAATGATAAAATTAACTGTTAAATAAATCTTAAAAAAGTTTCAGAAATTTTTAGCAATCCAAAAGTACGAAAATTTATTTCATTTGTAGACCAGTAAGAAACAGGTTGGAAGAGGCAAAGTCATTTGCAATAAAGATTTATATCTGGGCCTGGAATGACTATTGAGGCAAAGTAGATTTTAGTTGACCTTGTCAACATTATTGTTCCTTAGTTCATGAAGAAAGAGCATAATTTATAATCCAAGTCCAATGTACGTAGCCCATAGATCCCTCTTCTTTCTATTGTATATATTATGTTTTTCTCATTCAACTTGTATCATTTGCTGACTTGAAAAATCCGTCATTTGGATTAAAGTAAATGTCGGTCCTTGAACAAAACAAACCAGTTATGGCTGGTATAGCAAGTTTGGAAATTATTTAGTTTTTTGGTGCTTCAAAAAATGGAAATGAACTTCTATCTGCCTTTCATATAATAATTCTTAGTCTATTGTGATTCAGCTGGAGGTTATGAATTTTAACTTTTGTTCTATCCATGTATTACTATACCATTGTTGTTTTTCTCCTTTGCAGAACTCATCTGGTTTATTTGATTCCTTAAACACTATATCTTGAATCTCTTGATGCAATTCGCTTTAACGCAAATTGTTATATTTGCAGAGACCAGAAACCTTAAAGATTGATGCAAGGGGCATTAATGGTGCTAGGTTTACTGTGAACTTGTCAGGCCTTCCTGCACGTGTTTTCCAGCATGAATTTGACCATCTACAGGTCTTCTCATTTCAGTTTTGTCTTATTTAGATACAAGGGTTTACTACCGTTGTGAGTTTTACAAGTTTTATTGGTTTTTATCTTGTTGAATGCTAATTACTGGAGTATGTTAATTGCATGTGATTACAGTATCATAGATATACTATGACTTATGCGATTGCTTCGCTAGAGGTCAAAATTCTATGGAATTAAATATAAATGCAGTAATGGTTTCATTATTTTTAGCAGAAAATATTTCTTGCAGTGTTAACTTCGTAATTATACCTGTAAAAATAAATATTTCATACTTCACTGTTTCTCATTATCGCATTGTTGGTTATGAATTCAGTACAAATCTTTTGTCATAGTTTCTGGAAGTATCACATCCTGCTTGGAGATAAATGTTCATTAGTCCAAGGTTTCGTGATGATCTTTCCTCAACTTCACCTCCTATTAGCAAACTAGAATTATTGTCGATGTTGGGTGACACCTAATGGTTTTTTAGATTATGACCATTGGACCAAAAAAAAAAATATCTTGTAATTTTTAGTTTTTTTATATTATTTTGTATGGATATTTTAAAGGTTGTTAGTGTCAAGTATTAGTGTTTCGGCTGACATAGATCATGATCTAGCAGGGAATTCTGTTCTTTGACCGAATGACTGAAGAAGTTATTGAGAGAATTTCTCCGCAGTTACAAGTGAGTGCAAAAATCCCATTTTTCATACACTACTCTAGTCCAGTAAAAACATGTTTGTGCATATTTTGTAATCAGATATTTTCACTGGATATTGCAAGGCATATGCTTCCTTGTGGTTTCTGTACATGGCTGTGGAGAAAATACCAATGTGATATGGGCCACAACATGTGAGTTGCTCTAGGTTAATAATGATGTATCAAGCATTAGGGCATTCTCCTTCTCCATTTAGGGGAAGTCTCAAATATTAAGCGTTAGGCTATATTTACACTTTTAGTCCATTGGATAACGAATGGGAAAAAAAAATAATACTTTGCAGCTCTCTAGATCATTTAAATGCTATGAGGTAAACATATACTAGTTAAAACTATGCTGATGATATCAGGAGAAAAAGATGCTAATTACTTTGCATTAGCATGGTTTCTAGCCATTGCATTACCAAGCATTCTTATGCATGGGGGCTTTAGGTGCAAGTGAAACTGCAACTCACAACTCCATATAATACCATGGTAGAATCTTTCTCACCCATCTGGCTGTCTTATTTAATAGGGAGTTAACGACAATTATCTGTTTATGCACATTTAATAATGCTTCTAGCTTATCTATCCAAGTATAAATACAAATGGCTTTATTTCTATTCTGACGTTATACACAACCAATAGTAATAGTATGTTTTTCCATCTTAATAATATATTTATGCCGATGAAATGCCATCTTTGACTTGATTATTGCTGCACTCCTTTTATTGATTGTTCCACCACATTGCCTGCTGCTGCTTTAATTTTGGCAGGCTTTAGAAAAGAAATATGAAGATAAGACAGGAGAACCAAGCCCTGAAAAGGTTGAAACACGCAAAAGAAAAAAGGCTGTTGCTGGTTTTGGGAAATCATGATTGCAGGAATAGGCTTCTG
Source organism: Euphorbia tirucalli (assembly GCA_039660915.1). Taxonomy (NCBI): domain Eukaryota; kingdom Viridiplantae; phylum Streptophyta; class Magnoliopsida; order Malpighiales; family Euphorbiaceae; genus Euphorbia; species Euphorbia tirucalli. Next base: position 12,670,437 of record CM077638.1, read on the forward strand.
CAGATGCATCAGGTACATTAAAATAATATATGTTCAACAGCTGATAGATTCTATTTTATTGGTTCCCCTGATCCCATCTTCTAGGAATTAACCTTTTTCGTAACTTTCTTTTTATTGTTATATTGTATTCTGTGAACAGAAATCTTGGCTGATGCAGCACTCATCATGCCCTGCAATTGGCTGAGCAGAAGTTCAGGTTAGATGCAAGACATATATGGCAGGGTAGTGGTTGCAATAGATGAATGTTTTGCATGTTGTTGACAAATGAAATACGAGTGATAGCATGTGGCTGTTAATCAGTATCTAAGGAACCGTGTTTTTTTTTTCTTCCACTTGGGGGGAGGGGGGGTTATGTTTTTTTGAATCCCTCTGAATTTTCGTTTCCTACAATTATTCTGTTAATAACTATATTTAATATTCTGTGTTCTCATTGATCTGGGCACTTCTATCCTTGTATTTTGTGCTTGCTAAGATGTCCAGATCCAACTCATTTTTTATGTAGACTTCACGTGTTTAATATCTATGGTTTATTGAGATGGGGAGTAATATCATGGAATCCTTAGGAAAGTTTAGTAAGCTGGAAAGAACTTCTTTTGATTCAGCTAGAATGAAAATGATGGGACTTCTATAGATTACAGAATAAGAATGCTGTGTGTATATGTATGCTTTTGTTACAGAAATTGAATAGTTGATGCATGCCTGGAGCAAACTGAGAACAACAAGACTTTGTGATGATTTTACATGTGTGGATAGAATATGATGTCGAACTAAATATATTGCAAAATAAGATCAGCAAACTACAGGTTTCCTTGATTCGCCTTTTTGCAAACAGTCAATTGGAGGGACAGTTTCACCTTTCAAATCTCCATATGTTTTCCAACAGAAAGGTTGGCTGTCTTCTCCAGCTGGTGTTAGTTCTATGGTATCTAGGGAGACACCAGTGCAGGGCAAGTTGTCACTGCAGGCAAAGTGTAAAGGATGTTTTGTGTATGTGCCTTTTATGTTTACATAATTTATTCCTGAGACTGCCACAGCTGAAGATTCATTTTTGCATTTTCCACCATCACAGTAGTATTGATCGATCATGATAGGGGTTTCAACTCCAGAAACTTCAATGTTTGAGAATGTGATTCCTTGTACAGAACCTGAGCCTCCCTGCGGTTTGTGAGGAAAACATTGTAAGTAATTTCAGTCTGGAAGAAAATCAGAGTTCGATTACATAAGGTGAAGTCATGTAGTAGGATAACAGATAAAGGGTTAATTTGGTTTCTAAACTTGGCTTCCGGGATCAATGTGACCTTTCAGTTTGGCATTTTTGCTCAAATTAGTCCAAAATGACTGTTAATTGGTGCTTTAGTGATACACATTAATTTCCAATGCTGTCACATGTCATTTTAGACTTATTTGGCTCAAAATATCAAGCTGAATGGCCAAATTAATCTCCAAAGTTCACGTTGGGCCAATTTGATCATACAATCCAAACTTAGGTGTCAAATGAATCTTTTATTCGTAGGATAAGAGTCTGTAAAGAATTTCATTAGAATAGAATTTAAAATGGTTGCATTCATGCCTGCCATGTCTTTATCCTGACACCAGTTAACGTGTCCTGCATTTTGACATCACGGACAGTAATGTTTGAAACACAAGCTTTAGTTTTGTCTTTTCCCAGGCTGCCGATGCTGATCCCATGTCCTGGTCCGCAATTTACGTCGTGTATGTAAACTTTTGAGCACCCTGTTTGAATGGATATACAGTCGTCCCCTATAAAAACCCACAAGGAAATGATATCAGGAATCGTACCAACTTCATGTATCTAAAGTTGTAACCATGTTGAGTTCTCCTATTCTGTCTCGCCGTGTCTAATAAGGAGAAGAGTCAATTTGGCGCTTTTGACTTGCTTGTAGGATCAAAGTGAATTTTAATATCAAATTTGGCTTTTCAACTTAACATTTTTAATTAAATTAAGTCAAAGTAAATACATTTCAGCATTAAAATTTAATATTTCACATTGTTTAACGAATGAGTTATGTGGTTCCTTATATGAGTGACATAATTTTCTCCTTTTGGGATGAGTTATGTCTTTATTTACATAGTATTTGAATTTTTAGCATTGTTGGGACACTTTTAATATTTGTTTCACACTACAGATAAATTTGAACGTTGAATATGTTAAATATCTCATATTGTTTATTGAATGAGCCATGTGACTTCTTATATATGTAAGATGTTTTGAGGTTTTTTTTAGATGAATAAGACTTTTGTTTATAGACTATACTTTGGACACGTGTCACTTTTGAAGTAATATGCTCAATTATTCCTAGTTATGAAGGAAATTAATATCCAAAGTTTTTTAGGACAAATTGATCCGTCTAGGCAAGTTGAAAGATGAAATCTGCCCTTCAGCCATCTAATCATGGGGTGAGTTTTTGGCTCCCAGTTACGTAACATTGTGGAACATTGTATGGAGGTTTTAACTAAGTGGAGGTTCCTATTATTATGGAACAATAAGGCTACTTGCTTAGTTTTAATTAGTGAAATTACCACAAGAAAGTTGAGTGCTGTGAATAAGAACATCATTGGAGTTCTGGAGGTGAATTCCATCTGTATTTGGACTGTCCTTTGGCGATGAGGCGGTGAAATCAGAAACTTGAACAGTTGTGCAGTCATCAAATTTGAGATGGGTTTGAGGACTGTTTTGAATTGTAATGCCTGTCACAGTAACATCAGTACTTCCATAGAACCTTAAAGCCTGCACAGAGAGAGGGCAAAATCATGATCAAAACATTCTTCAAAGGAACATGGAAGTAAAACTATGAAACAGAATTAGGCCTTGTGAGAAGTATTTACTGTTGGCTTGGTGCTTGGCATTTTTGAATCACTGATTACCTGCCGGGTATCATTTACAAAATAAGATAAAGGTTAGATCATTTTACAATTTGAAGTGAATAACAGCTTCAATTTATCTTTACCAAACCATAAAATAATTGAATAGTTATTGTTGTCCCATTAAAATTAGTGTTACCAATTTCCAACCGTTTCTATGCTAGAAAATTAGTGTGACATGATTTGTCTATGGATTCAAATCGTATTACATGTTAGCTTCATTGATACCTCTAAAGGATAAAAGTAATCCAAAATTTTATATTGTTGATCATAATGTGATTAGCTATTTTTGTTATTAGAGTGACATTAGTGGAGTTGACATGTCGCCTTTAGACTTTAATATAGCTCGAGTCTAGAGTAAAACCTCAACTCATTCGGTTTTAAATATGGTTGTATTGTGACTTTAACGGTACAAAAATTAATATTTAGTTGTATTTATATTACAAATTGAAATATTCCACCTCTGATTCTGAACTGTACGAGGATGGTATATTCCACCAGACAGAACCTTTTCCATCGATAACTCCTTTGCCTGTGATTGTGATTCCTTGTAGCTTGGTGAATTCAATCCACTGTAAAAGCCCTTTTCCCCAAGCTCCAGCACTAGTTGGAGCTGTGATGGTTCCATCCAACTGCATTATTTTACATTTAATTATAAAATTATTTTTATTAAATTTCAAATTTTTTCATATTAAATTTGTAAAATGAATTGTTTGAGATAATTTACCTGAAATACAATATTAGCCGCACAATCAGGACCTGAAAAAGAAATTGGGTACACAAGGAAAGTAGACCCAGATGGAACTACTATTGTTGACGCCTCCATTTTACAAGCCGCTGCCCAAACTTCTTCAAATGCCTATCTCACATCACAATATAATTAATAACATTAAGATTCTCAGAAATTTATTAATTTTAAATCACTACAGCCCTCCACACTGTTCAGCCATGGTTTGTACATAGGATTGTTTTGGCCCACCAAAAATTTGACAATAGTTTTTTTTTTTTTTTTTTTGGTTTAAGTGACATTCTCTTCCTCATTTTATATGTAATCATGTGATTGAAAAATACTCCTGGTTTAAAGAACATTTTTAATTGTTGCCATTGACTGTTGCTCACGCTTAAGGCAACTACCTGTACCATTACTCTGTTTTTCCAAATAAAGCAAATTCTATATATATGATTGTAAAAGGAGAGCGGATCCAACATATGAAATTAAGTAGCTAACAAATTTACTTACACTTATGATTATTATGCCTCCCAAACTATTGGAAAAACTTTAACAGTCGTTTTGTTCTTATAAAAAAATTATAGATATTGTTTAGATGAAACAAATTAAAATAAATCTGGTTTTCTGGATTTGAATTCTTTCAAATTCTAAATACATTATGAACACTCTTTATTTCAATAATGAGTAATCACCTTTCAAAATAAATAAATTAAATTGCAACCATTCATTTTGAAATAAATGGTAGGGATGCCATTTGGATATAGTCCAATTTGTACACTCATTAAAGGTGAGTGGGGAAATCTAGGTTCGAACATTAGTTCCTTCTAAATACTCTCTAAAACAATAAATGGTAAGAATTTCATCTTTAATTAATAGGGTAACTTGAGAGATTGTCTCTTTTTAAGAAAGATTTTTATAGTGTTCCAAATCTGTTGAATTTACCACTAATGAGGTTTTGAATGCATATAAATTTTAACATAAATTGTTTATCATGAAGTGGTATGCATCCAATTAGAAAAAAATAAACTTGCATGGTATATTTTGCTTCAATAACCAAAAGTGAATATATATTTAAAAATGTAAAAGTTTAATGAAACTAATAAGTAATAACCTTAGTGTCATCAGCATGTCCATCCCCTTTAGCACCATAATCCAGAATATTAAAGGTGGAAGTGTTATGTCCCTTATTACCAGCCACCATCTTTGCCAAACGCCGGCCACGATGATGGTGGTGCCGACTAAACACAGACGTCGCGAGGGTCGAGGCAGCTTTCTCTTTCCTCAGGTGCTTGCCTTTTCTTGCATGGCAAGTTTGAAACATCGAAGAACAAAGAAACAAGGCAGCAAGAATGATGATTAATGAATGTTTTTGAAGATTAAATCTACCCATTTTGATCATTTTGTCTTTAGATCTTTATATAATAATATAGTAGAATTGGAGGATGATTGTGGTGGGATTTGATGGCTTGGGTTTATATTTATAGTCGAGATTAAGAAAATAAGCAGCCTAAACTCTCATCTATTACGACTGTGACACTATGCACCCTTGTGATTAAACAGTGAGATAATGACTTCATTCTTTTAATTTCTTAACTTATTAACCACTCAGAATAAAATGTTATATATAGTTACATCACAATTTTAGTTTTAAAATTTAGGTCTAGAAATAGTAGTCAATCCATACAAGTTAAGAAATATACATACGTCATTCGTACCAGGTTATGAGCTAAATCATGACACCTAATATATTTTACAATGTAGTGTTTATGATTTATATTTTAGGATCTATAATTTATGTTTTATAGTCTAAAATTTTATTTGATAATTAAATATTAATTAATTACATATTATTATTTTTATTTAGCTAAAGTGTGGATTGGCATAGACTAATTGGTTTAGCGACTAATAACGCTCTTTCTAAACTTATGATAACTATAATAAATCTTTCACTTTTAGTGCTGCATGTATAATATAAAATCTTATCTTCAAAAATACATGCAGTTACTTTCAAATTAATAACTATTTAATGAGAAATTTTATGGCGCGCCCAGGTATAACATGTCGTTCGTGTGTCAGGCTAATAAAATTATGACAATTCACACTTCAATCAATAGAAAAAGACAATGCACAACTTGCAATTAATTAACAAATGATTATTCAAATAAAATTTTGATCTTATAAAAACTAGCCTACCTAAAATATAAATCTTAGAGGATAATTTATAAATTTTAGATCTTAAAATATATTACGTGATATAATTTTATTGGTTGGCATACAAATAAAGTAATATTCTGTGTATATTCTAAAATTTTTCACTGGACTGCATAAAAATTCATATGGAATTTGTCGGTGATTAAATGCAAAGTAAATTATAATCATATGATATTCTACTTTTGTGGTTTTTTTTTTTTTTTTTTTTTTTTTTTTTTTTTTTTTTTTTTTTTTTGAAAACGGAACGGAAGAGGAATCATTCTATTGAATCAATCTATTGAGTCCATCAATGATGCAGTTAGAAGAAATTAAAATAGGATTGAGTATCAACATTACTCAAACCATGGCTATGTAGTTAACATATGATTTGCTACTCTATTAAGATTGGTTATAACGAAATTGAATTTAACAAAGGAAGTAAGCAAGGAAGAAAGTTGAGTAGTTTAGCTGGCAAATGAATTTATTTTATTTTAACTTGTTGATCGGAATTAAAACTTCAAAAGTCAAAATAAATTAGAATATAATTTGTCTTCCGTATTTTTTTTTCTATTCCTAACAAAAATCTAGTTTAAGGGCAAAAATCCCAATCAAACAACTTGTTAGTTATAGTTTTTTTTCTTAACACATTTCTAATTGTTATTAAAATTGGGATCTCAAATATAATAAGATATAGAAAAAACTATATATGATTAATTTATGATAATGTTGGTCGACAAAAATAATTGGCCCATGATTCTTGTGCAATTTAAAATTAGGAATGTTTGAGATTTAGTAGCCCACCGAAATTAAATTAAACTTGTGTTAATCCTTGTTAAGCGGCTGCAAACAAGGATTTTATCTTTGAATTTTTAACATGAATGACGTATTATTTATAAGAAATAGAAATGTAAAATATATTATATTATAGAGAAAAATAAGATTGAGAATGGATGAAAATGACAGTTTCACGTGGATGATTTTATTATAATGGATAAAGAATATCGTTAAATCAGTTAAACCCCAGACATCATGCCTTTGCTTTAGGAATTATTGGGCTGCCTGTTTTCTACTTGGAATTGGAAAATTGTACCAAGTTCCATTGTCAATGCCCTCGTACACGGCAGCCTGTCTTTCTGCTTTTACATTGCACAAAAGTCTATTCATATATATATAATAAATTAACCCATTACTATCATATGCCACAAATGTATTTAATTTAATTAGTACTGCGTTTAATAATTAAATTAATTCCATGATCTTTTCAAACTTCTTTTTGTTTAAATGACTTTTTTTTCTTAATATATCCACGAAATACTCACTTAGATATTGATGTATTGAAATTGTATATTTAGAAATTGACCTATGGAAATCTGGTACATTTGAAGATTGGTCTATAGAAATTTAAGGCATTTGTGAGCTGATCTATTGGAAATATGTATATTTTTTTATTTAAGTATAAAAAATCGTATTAAAAAAATCCAAATCTATCATATTTTCATAGGTAAGTTTCCAATATGGAATTTCTATACATCAATGCCAAAATAAGCATTTATTAGATAGATTAGATTCTGAAAATATCATTTTTTTCTATATATTTTTCTCACTATAAAAATGTCAAAGTCATGCCTACAAATTAATAATAAAAATTAAAATTTTATTTATCAACTTAAAATTTGGATTAAATAGTTTCATAATAGAATAGAACAGCATAACGTCGTAAATCAAAGAGGTTTTCAAATCCTTGTAGGCATTCTTGCGTGATGGTGTATTAGGAAGATATATACAATTCAAAGTAATTTAACAAATAACTAATAAAAAGATTAAAGTAAAAAATAAGAAATAATTGGAAAGATGTAGAATTGTGGAAAAATTCACTTGAAATCTCAAATCCCGCCCGTGATAATTAGCCCGAAGAGGACGCAACCATTGGAAGACGCAATATTTGAAGATTAATCATCCAAAAAAATTAATAATGTCAATTACAACTTTGAAGATGAAAATGAAAAATGTAATTAGGTATAGGGTAGTCTATACACGTACAAATTACGACAATTAGAAGGGAATGAAGTAAAAATAATTAAAAATAGGTGAAGGTGAGTCAGCCACAGAAGAAGATAATGCAAAACTAATCAAAACTATATAAATATGTAGGTTTTTTGCGATTAATTCAATGTTCCTTTTGCAGTTCGTACTTTGCAGGCATTTGCTTCCAAGTTTTTGCAACTTCCTGTTAAGAAGCCACGTTATCAAAAATCAATTCACAATTTTGATGTTGCCAAACATTTCATCGTATTATATGGATTTGGCGATGCAATAGCGAAATTATTATTTAAAAAAAAAAAAAAAAAATACTATATTGTTCCTACTTAAACAATCTAATTAGGTTTTTCTAAAAAATCAACTCGTCTGTAAGTAACGAAGAAGTGGTCGAGATTATTCAACTAGAAAATTTGTATTTCTTTGTGCTATTATTTCATAATGTTACTTGGCTTCTCTACTTTTACTTATTGTTTGATTTAGTTTTTATTTTGTGATAGAATATATTGATTGATTGATTGATTGATTTAGCCCTGTACTCGATGGTAGATAAAAAAGAAAAAATACAAAATTTGAAAGAAAAAAAAAATCTAATTTAATTTGTAATTATGTCATGTATACTTGTATTTGTAAAACTTACCTATATGATTGGTGTAGGGTGTAAAATCTTACATTTGCATTGACATGCACGGTTGTGCATTGTGAAAAAGGCTAAACTTTTGTTAACACTTAACGAAGCTGGACGGACGCTACATTGCATCCATGTAAAAGTAGTCAAATGCTTTACGAATACAATCCATTGAGTGGAAAAAATAGCCAATTTTAAGAATGAAATAGGATCTTTATTTTTGCAATTTACACGTGTATATGTATGTATGCAGGTATATACTGTGAACAATGATTTTCAAATTACTATATGAAATTTGAGAAGACGGAATATTTTAATGAAAAATTATGTATTTATTGATTTGTTATTGAGATATCTCCCGTTCAGGGTTAGGAAAATCCTTAAAACTACATAGGGATTAATAAGAGGATTTACATATCGCTCCACTAATGGAGACTCTAATAGCGGCCGTGAAATTCGAATCCAGGTGAAGGTACCACAAGATTCGCTTACTTACTGCTGAGTCCACTCTTATTGACTTATATGGCTGTAAATAATTGGTTAAGCTTAGAGGTTTATTGTTATTATTATTATTATTATTATTATTATTATTATTATTATGTATAATTCAGCATAAACCCAATCAAACTCATTAATATTTTAACGAGTTGGGCTTGAAAATGCACGGCTTCAGTTTAACCCACTATAATATCTATTATATTATATCCATTGGCGGAACCAGTTCGACGGTTAAAAAAAAGAAATAATATAAAAATATGGGTATCTATGGAAAGCAAAGTGAATGATTTTATTTATTAAAAAAATTTAATATTTTAAAAGTTGCCACTAATTGATTTTCCTTGGACACCCTTAGTAATCAGAGATTAAAAAATCGTCCGTTTACCGATTACATGTAGGAAAAATAACTGTCATCCTACCCTGTCTATAATTGATACTAAATGTTGTAAACTATTTAAATCGATTTAATTTTTGTTTATTTTACCCAACTACAACATGATTTTTTTATTAATGAAATTTTGAAATTTGATTACTATGTCTTGATTTTCTTATTATTATTCTTACTTTATCTAAGACAATTTTTTAAAATAAATTTTTACCGGTCCAACAATAAAATCTCTAAATTATTTAAGTTACTAAAGAAATTAAAAAAAAAAAAAAAAAAAAAGAAGAAAGAAATTAAAACATTCAACACTTTATATTGAAATCACAATGATTAACTATTTTTTATAAATTCCATGCATTTTATTCAAATCCAAATGATATGAAGAGATAATAAAGAAAAATAAAAAGGGCTAATGGTGATTTGGGCTTTTGTGTGTCTACTGGTCTATTATTCCTGTTTCGACCCAGAACATCTAACTCGACCGGACTAATTTAACCCTAAAACAAATATCCTAATTCAAACCCTAGCTCCATCTCTTTCCCACATCTGATGTCTCCTCTCTCCTTCTCTATGCTCCCTCGCTTTCTTTCTTTGTTTGCGACGGTACGGACTCCGACCAACCTCTCCAGCTTCGGTTTTGCCTCAACCATCACTGTCTTGCCTTACATGACTCTGAAATACACTAACTCGATCTCACTTCTCTCTCTTCTCTGCTTATCGTCATCCGGTGACTTGAACTCGCCGCTCCTCTCCTCCTTGCCGAAAACTAGGAATAATCTCTACCATGCTCTTCCCTGAACTCCATCGTCTGCTCATAACCTAACCCTCACAACTCCAATTACCAGTGTTGCAGTCCCGACGTCGGTTCTTGTCACGACCCATCCCTTGGACCGTGACCGACGCTAGGGAACGGGTAAGCTTAATGCCACCGGAACCCGTAGTAAGCCTTAAAACCAAAATCAATGTTAAATGCGCAATCATACAATAATTAAATCCATCATACTTGTCACATTAAAACCTTTTAACATACTCAACTTGAAACATAATCCTTAATCTGGTACTGCGGTCTAAAATTTAATACATGAAATACGATTAATAATAAACCTACATAATAAGGATAATTGTGCCGCCCAGAGGAAGGTCTTAGGTTGCAACTCACTTCTAGTTACTTCAAAAATTTAGGGAGTTAGACCTCCCTTAGTAAATTAATTATATGCAATGCATGAGTAATTTAGCACTCATCCGATCACAAAATACTATACATATGTATATATACTATATATGTATTCACACATATGAATTCTATAGAACAAATAATAGATCAATGTATTAATAAGTGGTTTCCATACGTTATGGACTCTAAACCTTAATACCCATCATATCAATAATCTACATAGTCATCAGGCTCTTTTACATCCAATGACTGAGGGAGCGAGAATAACTCAACCGAACCCGCACCCAGTTGGCTGAAGGACCGAGAATAACTCAACCGAACCCATACCCAGCCTCACTTAATTCCAATTCCATCATATCATATAGCCCGAGAATTACTCAACCGAGCTAATCCATAATCCATATCATCATCATATTTATATCCCATAAACCCGATAATTTATGTGCGCACAAGGTCCTGAAATCACTCACTAAGAAGCATGTTCATAATACGTATTTAACCACAATTGAAAACATATATAATTATAAAAGTATATATATACAATATACATATACTCATCAAAATAATCATGCTAATTATATAAATTGAAATACTCTTTGAAAATATGTAATGAATGCAAATACTAAATTAAAAATGCAAAACATATAATTAACTTACAGATTTCTATCTAATTTAATCTACTTATTTCGCTTGGACTTGATAATTATTTATTATCAAGTTTCTTACATATCCCAAATCCAATCTGGGAATCAAAACCCCGTAGTTCTACTAATCTTAAAATAACTTAATTATCATTCTAATATAACTTATTCCGCATCATATATTCGTTGTCACTGTTCACATATCCGGTCACTATTCATAATATGGTATATTACTATTCACCAAAAATCACCCAAAACATCATATATTTCCAAATGCATTTCTAGTAATTTTTCTTATTTTCTCTACATATAAATCTCACTTAAACTAATTTTCCAACAAATAATATAATTAATTTAACTCAAAATACTTCAATAATTCATATATAATATTCTACTCAAAATTATTAAAAACTCCAAGAATTAATGTTGCTCTAAGTAAATCATAGATCAATATAAAAATATTTATCCAACAAAAACTCACCGAAAAATATTCTGATCACTGGAATAGTATTTATAATTTGAACGGAGAACACCACTAGATTCACAGCACTGCTAAAAGTCCAGAAATACCAATTTTATTCCCATACCACTTCATATTTCAAATTAATTTATAAAAGTATCTCAAAATTTTATTCCCAGATAAATCAAGATATAAACCACAAAATAAAATCTTAACCGTACATAATAAAAAACACTTAGTTCTGAACATGTACCTGAAATTTCATCATGATCGAACGATAGAACATTCAATTATCAATTTTTCTTCTTTATATATATTTATACACACACACACACACACGTATCGTCCAGAGCATTCTCCTTTCTCCCTAAATCCAAACTTTTATATTAAATTTTTCTTATAAAATTACAATTTTACCATCAATACTATTTTTAACCTCAAACTTTTAATTCTTTCATAATCATCCTTACTGTGCATATAATTTTCATCCCTAAAACTTTTTTTTTTTATATTTCCTCATTATTTCACCCCATAAATATATTATCAAATATATATATATATATATATATATATATATATATATATTTCACTGTTGAAATCTATTCCACAAAAATCCTCAAATTATAATATCACTTATAAATATTAATACTTATTGAATTTTCAGGATATTACAATTCTAGATCGGAAATCTCACCCACCACCTACCGATTTCAGGTACTTCTCTCCCTCCCTCAGTTTCTGTTTATCTCTGCTTTTTGTTTTGATTTCAATTTCTATAAAAGTTTTTTCCTTGTGGATAAGAGGTCTCCTTTTTTTCTTGGTTTCTCATTTTGTCTGATTTGTTTTCTTTAATTTGTATTTTCTATTTTTTTTTCTTCCAACTGATTCTATTTTTATTCTTAAGCAGATACACACATATATACGAATCCGTCCACCCAAGATTTGTCGGAGTCCATCAACAACAGCAGTTTTCGAATATCCTCGGGTACTTCCTTCTCTACCTCTCAGTTTTGCTTTTATTTTGGAATCTCTATTCTGATTTGGGATTTTTCTTCTTTGCAGATTTATAGATATATGGTTTTATTCAATTCCAAGTGGATTTCCCCATGCATCAAGCCATTCTAGCTAAGTCTCTAAACTTTCTACTTATAAGGATGTGAAGAAAGTAAATGTATATGTGTGAAAATGAAATCTCTGTTGTGAAATGCTTGTGTGTGTTGATATGAATTGACGTTAAAAGGAACTTTTTTAAAGAATTGAAATGACATGATTATGTTTATTTTTGTGATGAATTTGTTATCTCAATGCATATGGGTACCCTATGGGCCTAGGGTGATATGTGTATGCACATAATTCGTGATCTGAAACTGGATACATGCATACTGGTGTGAGCGGACGACCTGAAAATCTAGATTGGGCGGGACCCGACGAAGCGAACACGAGATTTTTGAAAAAGTGAGTTTCGTGATGTTTTGGAAAACGGTTTTGTTTATCTTGCTACCACCAATTTGCTTAGAAATTGCGTTTGTAGAAAACGTTTTATCGTTTTATTACTTAAAGACCTCGAAACCTAAATTTTGAGATCAGTGATAGAGTCGCCACCCGGATCAGCTCATCCGGGAAATTCCGGTACAGCTCCCTACCGAGCGTAGACTGTCGTACCTAATCTAGAGATTTAGGGTTCGAGCAACTTACCTACTCATCCTCGAGCTTGTATTCAGTTTATCATTTATATTACCATATTTATTCAAGTTATTATCCTTCTCTACACAATTAAGTTTATTTATCAGCCGATGCTAAAGCAAATGACAGAAATATATTGCAGAAAAATAAAGCATACATCCAAAATATACAAAAGAATAATAGAGGCAGCTTATACAACCAGATCGAATAAAAATAAAAAGCTATCGTCCTCACGTTACAAGCGCCTAGAGTACACGAAAATCTAAAAATTATAAGCACCTAAATACCCGAGTTAATCTATTAATTACAGTAAAAATGATAAAAAGAAAAATAAATGCTGCAAATCAAACGGTTAGCACAGTTTATATTACGAGCACATATAGGACTCACAGCGGGATAGAATTGGGATTTTTAGGAGCGGGGGCATGCATTCAGGGAGTAACCGGATCAACCCGACCGGTCGGACCTGTTAGACCTGGAAAACAGTTTTGAAACGCCCTGTGGATTTTTGTGCTAGAAACAATTTTTGAAAACCATTTGGCTCGGTTTCATGCAAATTTTCATATTTTAACGGGTCTGCTATCCTGGAACTCGGGGTTCCGTTTGTGTGGGTTTCCTAATTTTAACATCCAGCTATGTCTAGATGACAGTAAACACGCCAAAAACAGTTTGAATCCGAAAACAGCGTTGCGTGACGACGTCTGTATGGGTCGTTTCGCAATTCTGTCTTATTCTGAAAGTTACAGCCGTACGGCTGTTATTAGAGCCGTGCAGCTCTAAATTACAACAGTGCAGCTATAGCTTCCAAAACCCGAAGAAAATGGTTTTCTCTCCTTTTTTTTTGAAAATGCCGTTTTGATCGTTTTCGATGTTTTCCGATGATTTTATAGAGTTCAGGGGTCCGCTAACGCTGGACTATGGATCTAATTTGGATCGAACAACCCCAAAACTCAGAAAATAAAACCCCAAAAATACCGAACATCTGATATCCGTACGTGCAGAAATTTGAAAACTAAAGTTTTACAACATAAGGATGCATTTGGGCCGAAATCGGTCACAGCAGAATGCATAAAATGAAAAACGGACTAATTTTGGCCGTTTGGGGCAGTTTCGGGGATCTGCCCCTAAAGAACATAGGCGTGCGGCTTTGAGTACCAGAGCCACCCGGCTCTGTTTATGAAGGACACTGCAGTACGGTTGTATCCAGGTAGTTTGTTTCCAGAAAAGTTTGAGATATGAAGAAAAGCGCAAAGAAAAAGCAATGCACATAGGTTTAAGGCCTCTCAGAGTTTACCTTGATGTCGTTTTGATGTGTTTAACATCCAGAAGAGGATTGAGAACTTGAAATTCGCCTTGAGTCCCTAATCGATCGAAAACCGAAACGAATCCAAAGCAATCCGAAATCAAGCTGAAACGATCCCGAATCAATGTGCAAAGGTTAAGAAACTTCCTATTGATGTTTAGGTATTGATTTGTTGTTGAGTTTTTGGGTTTTGGTGGATGGTTTTGCTACGGCTTCTCTTCCTCTCTTTCTATCCTTTTTTTTCTGTAAGTGTTTCTCCTTTCCAAGAATCCTCCCCCTGATTCCTATTTTTCTTCTTTTTTATATCCCTCTCTCATCATCCTGTCACACCATAAATGAGCCATCTGAACCCCTGTTAATTTTGGTCTCCTTTCTTTTCTGCTCAGCCAAGTTGCTCTGCTTTACAGAACAACTTGGTTGAACCCACTATAACCGCATGGTTGTAGTTTAAAAACTACAGCCGTGCGGCTCTAGCAAGAGCCGAGCCAAAATTTGCAGAAATTCGACGCTCACCCTAGACCATAAAAATCATCCAAGGGACCTTATAGGGGTTTCGTATCGAGGATAGCTTGATTTTCGAGATGTTTGAGATACTCCGGGCGGTATTCCGATTGTTTTTAAGTCCGATTCGCATCCGTCTACTCAACAGGTAACACAAAAATTATCATCATAGAGGTCGGAAAAAACCCATGCTCATAACTGGTTTAATGGGTTGAATTAAGGTTCACATGTGTTTTAAATATATGAATTGGATTTGTATTTGAAAATTAGTCTGTACGCATGTTGGTTCAAATTGAGGCTTATTGTATGAACTGAAACTGGATTCTTTTTTTGAAACTTTTTATTTTCTATGCATGCGGATTTGAGAATTGGACTTATATGTCTATTGGTTTAGTGATATGCCATGAAACCAGAACTTATTGATGTCATAATTATGCTTGTTGCCATGATAAAACTAGTATGTATATAATGCATGCATTGATATGCTTTGATACGTAAGCCTATGATGATGTGTGTGCTGATGTTTTTGAGCTTTAATGGTTAAGGACTGCCATCTTGTATTGAAAGCACTATATGCTGATGTAAAAGATGAAATTTTACATGAATGCATGGTGATGTTCTTCCATATGAAGGTGATAAAGTAAGAATGCATGGACTACTTATGGAACCTTAAGTCCTTGTGAATTGGCAAGTATGATGATGCTTAGCTTGTTGTTGCCAAGTTTTATTTATAAGGAGTTCTTAAGATCCTTATTCAAAATGCGAATGATGTCCCCTATTAATTTTTTATGAAAATAAGGGTATTAATTTTATACCGTGATTATTGAACAAAATATTACTTATTGCTGCTCCTCTTTACACAGGAATGACTCTAAATGCTGAAGAGTAAGACTTAGAGACTCAAGACTAAGGAGAAGATGATGAAGAGTCATTTTATTTTCTGATTTTCATTTGCTCAAGGATGACTGTAATAATTTTTTTTGGTTTTGTTTATTGTTAAAACACACTACTTTTTAGAACACAAGCACATAACACTAAAACCTAATCCACAAACCAGTAGTAGGAAATGAGTGCATTCTCTGCCCCATCTCTTACTAATGGCTTTGGACACTACCTAAAGAGAGTTCTTTCCTCTATGACATGGAACATATATCTCTTTTTACGTCATTACTGCCCAAAAATACAGATTTAAAACAATATATATAAAAGAGCATAAATAAGGAGATAAGACTTACTTAAACTTTTGTAAATGGACTTTGCTTTTAACTTTGCCTTTGTTAATGTGACTAATGGTTTCAAATACCCAACCCGACCAGTAGGAAACGTAGGAATGATACTAGAAATTGGTAGATGTAAGGGAAAGAGACCGAGGAAGGAAGATTTGGGTATGAAATGCTACTTCTCTGTTCTGAATTCTTTCAAACTCCCTTTCTCTCTAGAATTTTTATGTCTGAATTCCCCAAACCTCTCTCTGAAATTCTATTTTTTTGAATTTCTCACCCCTCTCCAAGTCTGAAAATGTCTCCTTAATTTATAGGAAAGAAAAGGTTACTGTTCATATGAACAGTAACTTGCGTGAAGAGCAAGCAATTACAGGTGGACTTCATTTCTATTTATGGTTCAAACTTGACTAAATGGTAACTATTCATTAGAAGCAAATATCTCTGTAATATGGGCTTTTTGGAGGCCCATTTCATAACTATTTCAGATCTAAAATTTGCTAAAGTCCATATGGGCTTTTTACAATATGGGCTTTCTTCAATTCCCCCTAATTTTGTATTTTTTTGTATTTTATTTTTTTATTTTTTGTCATTTTGTGATTTTTGAATTGTAATCAAAAGAAATCAATAATATAATTTATTTATTTTCTGTATCTTCTCCCACTTTTATTTCTTTTTTTCTCCTCTTAGTATATAAAAATGAGAAATAAAAATTTAAATTAATATAAAAAGTTGCTATAAAAATGAGAAATAAAAAAATTGAATTGAAATAAAAAGTTGGTTGTATTTTTGGATTTTTTACATAATTAAACAAAAAGAAATTATAAATAAAATATCATCGGATAAAATGGGTATCTACATCCATAAATATATATTTTATAAAAATTAATTCTTGAATTCCATGAAATCAATGCTACAAGCACACCATATTTATTGTATCTCAGGGTTTCACTACAAGATTAAATGCTACATGATCAACTGTGATCAAATTTGAAGCTACACCGTTGGCTGATCAAAAGCATTCTATCTTAAGAAATCAAGACTGACTTCAAGTGAAAATAAACTCTTAGCTAACTAAAATGGACACCATCATAAACATAATGTTTGTCACAAAATAGACATCACAAATAGTCAACTAAAAAAGATATCCAAAGCTTGCCAAACACAAGCACTTCAAGTAGATTAATTTTAGCTGACTAAAGTAGAAACTAGTTTTGCTCAAGCCATAAAGGATGAAATAATAAATAGTGTCTATATTGAATGTAACTACTAGTTTTTGATATTTGTCTATAAAAGAAGCTTAAATTAGTTTAAGGAAGCTAAGAGATTCAACATACGCTAAAAGCATTTTCTCACTAAACCAATTAGCTTTTCTCTCTAAAGATTTTAGTGTTCTGAGCTTCAACCATATATCTTCCAAGTCTCTTCTATAAAAAAGCATCGATACCGAGTTTATCCATTGTTGTATTCTTAGAAGATTACTAGTATTATTTGCACTACAATCTCATCTCTACAAACAGCTTGAGTTTGTCAATTAAGCTTGAAAATTGACATTGTAAAGTTTCTAGTTAAGCTTAAAATTGTGTGATAAGTTTCTTAATTTCCTTACGAAGAATTGAAGGTGATAAGTTTTACTAATTCAGCTTGTAAAAATTAGGTATTAAGTTTCTCAATTTACTTAAGAAAAATTAAGGTGAATGATAATGGATTTACTTATTTCGGGTAGCTTTAAGTTGTAAAGTGCCAAAACTTTATCGATGTGATGAGTGAAAATATTACCAAGTAATTTTGCAAGAATTCAGCAGTTAATTGATTAAAATTCTATTGAGAATTGACATGGCTAATAGTGAGCTTTTCCAGGTCTGATGCTATTTCAGAGAGATCGATTAGATTGGGAAATCTCAGAGTGAAGAAGCAGAAGAAGAGGAAAATGTAGCGGGCTGTGGTATGGATGGGCCGAATTTGAAAGAGAAAGGCGCGGCCCAAGAGGAAGAGGAGATATTTTACTTTTGGAAATTCGCTTGCTGTCCTTAGCTTCTCAAAGAAGCTAATAGCTTTAGGGATTTGTGCACCTAATGACCTTTAGATCTTACCTTTTTGGGACTATAAATACTTTACTATTTGGGGTTGGGGGAGGTAATTGAATGCTCTCAACTACTTGTTATTTTGAATTAATTGTAGTTTGTAATTTTATTGTTTCTTTCCAAGTTTTCTGTCTGGGAAATCTCGTTTTTATTGTTATTATGTGCTGCGAGTAGGTTTCCTAACAGGCTGAACCCAGCTTAGGTTGGTGGTCTTAGGAAGTCTTTCTCTATTTTTAGTATGAATATCATATTGAGATGATTGTGTGGTGAAGTGCTTAATTAATATGCGAAAAGGCCTTCTCGTATGTCTAGTATTCCTGATGAGACCGAGAGGAGACTTAGGAATATGGAAAATATCACACACACACACTTGCCATGAGACCGAGAGGAGATTGGGAGTGTGCTAAGGGTTTCTACTTGATTTGGAATGCTTATTTGTCTTAATGCATGATTTCTTATGCTAAGTGAGGTCAAGAGATAAGCTTAGTTGCGGGTCATAGATCCAAGTGAGGTCGAGAGATAAGCTTGGTGAACGGAGAGCGAGAAACCTTAGATCTACGTTCGCTAATATATTCATAGTAAACTCTAGAGAAAGATATTCTGAGATTGCCTATTTAGCTAGTGAAAGCCTGTATTTTTACCATTATTGTTTTAATCTACTATACTCCACGCAATCTTATATTCACTGTCTTACATGATTTCTGTTTTCGATTTACATTATCTCTTTAGACTAATTTAACTGGAAAACCTTCAGATCTGGTGATTTACTAGGAATTTTAAGAATTTCTCTTACTCCCTGTGGATACGACACTTGTTTTGCCCATTACTACAGCTGGCCTAGTATACTTGCTAGTACACAATCTTAAGGCATCACAATGCTTGGTTCAAAAGGATTGTAGTGAAAACTCTCAAAATGCAGTTTTGGAAAGAGGAGTAGGCCGAAGTCATCGAACCTCTATAAATTGCATGATCACAATCTCTTTAAACCTACTCTTTTTACTTATAAACACTTTAATTATCGAAATATATCTAATATTGTTGAATATACATGATAATTTTACGTTTATAACTAGCTTCTTGCCTGCGCGTTGCGCAGTGCGTCTATTTTTGTAATTTTTTTTATTGTTTTAATACTTCTTTCTATTAAATCATGACTTTTTCAATGCATTAAAGATATTTTTAGTACATTAAAATACTTTAAAAAGTACTTGTGCTTTACCATTCAAAATTAAACCGTTATTCTCGAGTAATAATGTATTTGTCCGCAACGTAAGATGAAAACTTCTAACAACAATGATGTCTTATACTCTTATGATATAGTGAATTAATGCTTGAATTAAAGCAAATTATTTATCTATTTGTTAAAAATACAATATTACCAGTTTATATAAAAAGTTCTATAAACTAATAAAGATGAAAAATATGATTGGAAGTAAGAGTGAAAAAAGAGAGCATTAGTATATAGACAATAATTGATCTTCATACTATACACCTTGCAAAGCAAATAAAAATAAGCTATATAAAATAGATAAAAATAAATCACCAATTTTATATCTCTTTTGAAGAAGTTGTAAAAGAGATGTTCACAATAATATGATTTCGTAGTAAAAAAGATTGACACAAAAACTTCAAATTAAATTGAAAGAGGTCTAAGGAATTGAACTCAGTCAAGGAATCACTTTAAAAGTGTTCATAAAATGTTTATTTTGATTTATAATGTAATTTTCCCATTCAATTGATTTTATTTATGAGAACTATGTTAAATGATTTTATAGAAAAATTAATTTAAAAAATATTAAACTTATATTTCGCTTTTAGGTAGAATTGTTAATTTGTTTTGTTTATCTTTTCTATCACATATTATTTATCAAAGTTTTTAAAAAGCCTAATACATCTAGAGCACCTTGTACTTGGCTCAAATTGTCTATTGTCCCTCTCAACTTAAAGGTCATTGTAAGTGCCGGGGATTTAAAAAAAAAAAAAAAAAAAAAAAAGAAAAAAAAAAGAAAAAAAAATTATTACAGTGGTTCGACTGTAATTACAGTGGTACGACTGTAATTTAAAAATTACAGTCGTACGACTGTATGATCGGGGCAGGTGCAGAACACCATACCCATGACATAAGAAAGAGGAGGAGAAGATTTTGGGCATTAATTAACCCGGGATTTGTTGAAGAAACCTCAGAAATCAGAGTAGAAAAGGAGAAGAAAAGGGAGAAAAAGAGTTAGCTTGAATTCTGGTGAAATCTAGAGAGAAAGGAGAAAAGAGAGAAGGAAAAGAAAGAGGACCAAAACCCACAAAACTCATCTTTTCCTCTTCTATTTTCTTTTAATTCTCGAAATTAGGATAAAAACTTGATAGAAATCCATAGGTTAATTATTTAACTTCACAAACAAATTGAAATTTCGGACTAAAACAATCAGAATCCCAAGCATTTTGGATTTTCGGACTCAAGGCTCTCAACTCCAATTCAAGAGGAAAAGTGCAAATTCTTGTGGATTGGAGCGACGCCAGGGGTCAATTTCGACTTGGAGGGACTTCTGAAAGGTAGGCGCCCCATTTCTCTTTACTTTTGCTTGCTTTTTGGGTGTTGATTGCGATTTTTGTGTTTTTTTTATCTCATTTTCTACGGTTCTACTTCCGAAAATCAAGAACAGTCGCACGACTGTTCTTGAAATTGATGAACAGTCGTACGACTGTAGTTACAGTCGTACGACTGTTCTTGATTTCCGGGTGATTTTCTTTCCAGTTTGTTTTAAATAAGATTTTAGCGAAATCTTAAGTCTGGAGTGTTTACAGTCGTACGACTGTAATTACAATCGTACGACTGTAGTTGCATTCGCACGACTGTAATTTACAGTCGTACGGCTGTTGTTTCTAGAACCAGAATTTCACCTTTAAGCCCCAAAAATTTCTTAGAAAATCCATAAAAAATCCCTAAAAATTCCCAAAAAATCCCAAAAAATTAGAAAACCCCAAAAATCATCAAAATGAATTTTGTTGTGTGCATTCACGACCATAGATTTAATTTTCAGTAAAATTGCATTTAGAACAATTTATCGACGGAGACCCAGTTCTCTCGAAAACCGACCCACTTAATATATAAAAATGCATGTAAACAGGAAAAATTGTTTTCAAAATGATTTTCCCACAAAAAACCAAAAATACAAGAACTTTTCAAAATGTTTTCCAGGTCTAACCGGGCCGGCTAGCCGAGCAAACCCGGTTATCCCCTAAATGCATGCCCCCAATTCTTTATTTTCCCAATTCTGTCTATTTGAGTCCAACTTGTGGCGTGCCGTATCAATTGTGCTAACCTTTGTTTTGCAGCTTTTATTTATGCACATTTTTATTTTTATTTGTATTTTAATAGAATTAATCGTGTATTTAGGCGATTGTAAATATTTTTTTAGATTCTCGTGTATTCTACGTGATTGTATAAGTGAGGCGAGAGTTTTTATTTTTCTATTCGATTTGGTTGTAAGCCGATTAATATTTATTACTTTTCTTTATTTTTATATTACATATTTGTATGCGCGCTGTATGCCCTTTTATATTCAATAAAATTGACTTTAGATTTTTGAAATACCATTTGAGAACATTGGCAATATTTATTTTAATTAGACACGAAATAAGGGACTTGTCCGGACCCGAATCTCTGGATAGTGTAGCGGCCGTTCGTCCGGTTCAGCAACATAAGAATTTCCCGGTTGAGCTGAGCCGGGTGGCGACTCTACAATATTCATCGAGACTTAGGTCTCGGTTCTTTTATGCATTAATTCCATTTATTTTCCAAAACCCGTTTTCGATTTATAAAAACCCCACGCGAGGGAGGGGCCCGCCCGAGATCGTGGCGCCCCATTCCGAAAGGGAGTCCCGCGTCCCGTCGAAAACACGTTGTCCGCTCACAGTGGCGACTCTGCTGGGGATTTCTTAAAAAGTTTTCTTAAAAACTTAAAAGAATTTGACAAGCCCTGAAAAGTGTCTAATTAAAATAAGGCGGATGATTCTCTTTTGGTATTTTATTTGCATTTTAGTTAGCCATTTTTGCATTAGTTTAGGTATCCCTTTATAGCCCGGTGGATTGTTGAAGTGTCGCCTAAGTTCCTCTTGGTCTTAGGGGCACGAATACGAAACACCACTCATAGCCTCGTACGAACCCCTTCGCTAGGACCCTTGAGTGGGGAGAAGTGAGGAGTATATCTAGCTTTGAGAGCCTTGAT
This sequence comes from Euphorbia tirucalli, assembly GCA_039660915.1. NCBI lineage: Eukaryota > Viridiplantae > Streptophyta > Magnoliopsida > Malpighiales > Euphorbiaceae > Euphorbia > Euphorbia tirucalli. The sequence goes on from CM077638.1 coordinate 12,693,077, forward strand.
GTTATCCCGACCTTGACCGAACCCATATAGGCAGCTCTAATTGGATTCCCTTAGGATACCAAAATAATTGTGTGAATAATAATAATAAAATCGCGCCTTCATCACCCCCGGTTGGTGATCGAAGTGAAACCCGACTAGGACTCGGTTAGAAATTTTTGAGACTGACCACGTTGGAGGAATAAGGTTTGAAGAATTCATTTTGCTTGCTATGTGTTTCTCGCCGTCTCGTGACACATCGCCATTGCTACCCACGCATGCATAACATATCATAATCCCCATTTTCCATACATGTGACATACTATACACAAACATTTTTGTGTGATACTAACCCATATTTTTATGCAGCAATTTGCATTTTATTTCGTGCGCGAAACATTAATTCATTCGTTTGACATTCATACTAATCATTTCTTTTCAGCCATGGCATTATATTTGTGTGATCAGCATTTTTTCACATAACATACATAACATCATTATGTGTGTCATGCATCCTAACCCACGTTTTCGTGCAGCCATTTGCATATTGTGTGACATGTCCATTCACTACATTTCACTTAAAATAAAGGGGCATTTCAAGGGCGCCTATCATGATCACCCCATTCCATTTCATAACATATCGGGCATCCAAAATTACCCGTGATTTGCCGATGCACCGGATTGCATTCGGCCATTCCACCAAAATCATTTCATTTAATAAAAGCTACAACGGTCTTAGGCCTATTTTTGTGTAACAATTTACACGATGCATTTCATGACATCACACCCATTTATCATAAACATCATATAACACCGTGGTCCACATCCGACCATTTCATGACATTAATTTACCATAATTGGGTACTCCCCGAGTACCCAATTAGTATACACATAGGTCCACAACTTCACCAAATCATGAAAGGCGTTCCTCGAATGCCGAATCCTTGTCCGTGTCCCTGTTACACGTGACTTTCTCATAACATCATTCCATATCATATGCTCAAAAGCATCAAGACCTTGTCTGTGCGCCCGGCCCATGCGACCATTTCATATCATCTCATGGACCTACAAAGCGTCAAAACTACGTCCGTGTGCCAGTATACACGCGACCATTTCACGAATTCATTAGGTGTCCCAAAGGCGCCGAATCTCTGTCCGTGTGGCGGCCCATGCGTGACATTTTTGCATAAGCATTGGGTGTTCTTGGAATGCCCCAAAAAAAAAAGAAATAATAATAATAATAAAAAGAAACCATTCATATCCTCATTCCATACATAATTCCATTCCATTCATTTCAAGCATTCTCAATGCCTAAATTTTCATGTCATATCACGTCATTCATTCACAACCCTAATACCTCCTGTCTACTCCCAAGCAGAATACACTGGAACGACCTTGGGCAAGATCCCAAGCTTCAAGGGCAGCTAGGAGACAGAGGGTAGTTGAGAGTGACAGTGATTCTGAACCTGGGGAAGGAGTGAATATGGCAGAACAGACACCAAGCATGGCTGATGTTTTGAGAGACTTCTTCAGATCCCAAGACTTCCGCGACATGCTGAAGGAAGAGGTGCGAGCAGTCGTGAGGGAAGCTGGTGAGGCCGGTGGTAGTGGAGCCGGGAAAGAAAAAGAAGCTGAGTCGTCCCAACATGGTGGTGACGCTTCAACTAGCCTTGAGAAGTTGCAAGAGATAGAAGCAGCTATGGAACAGAAGATGAAGGCAAAGTGTTCTGAATTAGACGAGGTCATGGCCCAGTTGAAGAAGGGGGTCGGGATCAGTGCTAAATCCAAGAAAGGGTGAACGTTGATGCCATGATTAGTAGAGGCATCGAGACATTTCCTATCGGCTTTCAAGTGCCGAAAGTCCCTACTTACAAAGGAATGGGCTCGCCGGAGGCCCATGTGAATTTGTATGCCCGGGTTATGCTAACAGTAGGCGCTACAAAGCAACAATTGATTAATCTTTTCCCCACCACACTGGAGGGAGGTGCTTTAGGATGGTATAATTCACTGTCAGAGGTGGAGCAGTCTGATTGGGAAGTTTTGTCTGCGGCCTTCATTAAATACTACAGCTTCAACACCAAAATCCAGGTGAAGCTATATGATTTGGAGAGGGTGAAGCAGAAATTCAATGAGCCCTTTGATGAATACTACCAGAGGTTGATGAATAAGATGATCCTCCTAAAGAATCGCCCTGATGAAGACGAGCTTATACAGAAGCTCATTGATGGCAGTAAAGACATTTTCAAGAACAACATGAAATTCCATCCCTTCAAGGAGCTTAGTGAGGTTTACAGCATGGCTATGAAGATAGAGAGGGATGAAGAAGAGAAGCCGACTGGTCATAAGGGAGGAAGAAGCACAGGGTACACCTCGGGGTATAGATCAACTGCAGCAGCTGGGTCTGGCAGTGGTTCTGGTTCAGGTTCCGGTGGTAAGCAAGGGCAATCATCAAAAGTGAAACAGGTTGAAGTGGCTACTGTGAATCAGCAGCAAGGCAACCAGAATAGGGGTCCTGGAGGACAAGGCATATCGCCTTGGACTCTTACTTTGGCAAAGATATTCGCCAAGTGTAGGAATGGTGGCCTGCTACAGTTTTTAAGGCCATTTGAGAAGCCTTCTAAAGCTGACAAAGATAATTTCTGCACTTATCATGTAGTGACAGGCCATCGAACCAACAACTGCTACAAGCTAAGGGATGCTATCTAGAAGCTCATCGATGAAGGAAAGCAACAAGAGCCACCCAAACCCAACACTAAAACCAACCCACTGCCGGTATTTGAAAAGAGGGTTAATATGGTCCAGTCAGGGCTGCCGGCTAACTTTATATTTGCACAAGTTCTGCAAGCAAACCCTACGATTCAGGCAGTGGCGGTAGGGGAACCCGAAGTGGAACCCAAATGTGAGGAAAAGGAGGGATGTAAGGAGATCAAGCCCATAAGTCTGGATGATCTCGACTCCAAAGACGAGTACAAAGAATTTGACAGAAGAGAGGCAGTTAAACTCCCAGCTGTTGAGAAGGTAAAGATTTCAGAAGTGTAGCACATGACCCGAAGTGGAAGGGTATATCAGCCGGCAGATCAGACGAAAGATAAAGCGCCGATGAATGGGTCGGGGAGTACTTCGGCACCGGATAGAGTCGAGAAAGAAGACTTGGTCATTTCCCAATTAAAGAAGACCCCTGCACAAGCCAGTTTGTGGCATCTGCTTATGACCTCCAAAGAGCATAGGGAGGCTTTAGTGAAGAAGCTATTAGAGGTTGAAGTCTCCCCTATAGCTTTGCCAGAGTCTATGTGCTGTTTGCTAGACAAAGTCCATACTGGAGCTCCTAATATTGTTTTCTCTAAGAAAGACCTACCTGCAGAAGGAAAGGCCCACAATAAGGCTCTTTACATTAGAGCCTATGTCATGGATAAGGTGATGCCGTGCGTTATGGTGGATGACGGCTCAGCTCTGAACATATGCCCGTTAAAAATGTTACCGTTTCTAGGCATGAATGAAGAAGTGTTGAAGAGGTCCTCAACAGTCGTTCGGACGTATGATGATTCTAAAAGAACAGTAATAGGGACCTTTAAAACAGAAGTGGAGGTTGGGCCCATCAAGTCCATGGTTGTCTTTACAGTGATCGATATCCCGGTCACATTTTCCTTGTTGCTTGGAAGGCCTTGGTTCCATCCTTTGGGAGGTGTTCCTTCCACATTGCATCAAAAGATCAAATTCTCTATGAATGGCAGGATTGTGATTGTTGAGGCGGACGCCCAGTCGATAGTAGCTGCAATGGATGAAGGAGTGGTTCCTTTTGGCGGATTTTAAGTCGCTGTCATTAAGGAGGAAGAAACCACAGATGCCCCTATGGTCCTTTATGAGAATTACATGCCGGAGTGGCTATCCCGATATCTGTACAAGCTGAACTTTGTCCCAGGATTGGGACTCGGGATTAATTTGCAAGGTGTGCCGGAATTCAAGATCGACTCGGGAAAGTCGAAGCAGTGCAGCCTTGGTTATGTAGAGGGGTCATCCGAGCAGAAGAACCTGAAAAAGGGCAAGAATGGCAGGGTCATGATGAAGCCATTTCTAAAGGCAGGAGAAAGCCTTTACAAGGGCCAAGCAGAACTGGTGCTGGTTGGAAATGTCGAGTACCCTGGCTTTGAGATCTTTGCAGATGTTGTGGATTTTGAGAAAAGCCAGGAAGAGCCAGTAGCCCCTGTAATGGAAGAAGAAGCAACTGCTGAATTTGAAATTTTGAAAGGAGAACCATCTGAGGTGATAGCAGAAACCATAGAGGTGGCCGAAGAAAAAGATGAAAAGAAAGCCTGCGCTGAAACTACAGAAATCATCTCAGGTGCTTTGACTGCTGCATTGAACAAAGCTTTTGGGAAATCCAAGGAGGGATTCGGCAAGGAATTAATGGCCAAAGTGAACTTAGACTCTGTGGTTGCTGAAATCTCCAAGATTATGGAAAAGGCTAAGATGCAAGTGACTGAAAAAGAAGCAGAGAAAGCTGCAGTCGTAGATGATGCTTTGGAAGGGAAGATGGAAGCTGAGGAAGAACAAGGCCCTCCGCCTGTGGAGGATGAAAATGATTTTGTTGTATCTATTTCTTCCATTTTCAATGTAACTGATGTACTTTATGATAAGTTCAATGCAATGAAATCCCAGTTTGCTTACTTGTGTGATGTTTATCCTGATAATTCTGTGCATGCATTTGAATCACCATCAAGCATATTTAGAATACATGACACTGCATTGCATGAAATCAATATAAGTATAGATGAAAACCCTAAAATGATAGTTATTTCACACGAGCTTAAATCCGAGGAAGAGAAAGAATTAATAAAAATACTCCAAAAACATGTTAAAGCTTTCGCCTGGTCGTATGAAGACATGCCGGGTGTGGATATGGAAATAGCAGTGCACAAAATCCTAACAGACCCCAAGTTCAGACCGGTAAAGCAAAAGTTGAGAAGACTAAGACCGGAATGGGCTACGCTGGTGAAAGAAGAAGTGGCCAAACAGATAGACGCCAGGTTTCTCATAGTGGTGGAGTATATGGAATGGCTAGCCAACATTGTCCCCGTGCCTAAAAAGGATGGAAGTGTCAGGGTATGCGTCGACTACAGGGACTTGAATAAAGCATGCCCAAAAGATAACTTTCCACTACCCCATATTGACGTTCTGGTTGATAGCACAGCAAATGTGGCAATGTACTCCTTCATGGATTGCTTTTCAGGGCACAACCAGATTCTGATGGATGTGATCGACAAAGTGAAAACATCGTTCATCACAGAGTGGGGTACTTTCTGTTACAGAGTGATGCCCTTCGGGTTGAAGAACGTTGGTGGCACTTATCAGAGGGCTGTCACAACTCTGTTGCACGACATGATGCACAAAGAAGTTGAAGTGTGCGTCGATGATATGCTTGTTAAATCAACAACTCGGGAGGAACACCCTGTTATCCTGGATAGATTTCTAACACGCATTGGAGAGTACAACTTGCGACTTAACCCTAAGAAATGCATATTCGGGGTCACATCAGGGAAGCTGTTGGGCCATGTAGTTAGCCAGAGGGGGATAGAAATGGACCCAGACAAAATCAAGGCCATCCAAGATATGCCAGCCCCAAAGACAGAAAAGGAAGTTAGATCATTCCTGGGTTCTTTACAGTATGTCAGCCGCTTCATAGCACGGTTAACCTCCACCTGTGAACCAATCTTCAAGCTATTAAAGAAAGATCAGCCGGTTGTGTGGGATGACAAGTGTTAGCTGGCATTCGAGAAGATCAAGGCTTACCTGGTAAAGCCGCCAGTGTTGAGTCCTCCAATTCCAGGGAAGCCTCTGATTTTGTATTTGGCAGTTGAAGAATCCTCTATAGGGGCAATGCTAGCACAGGAACAAGATGGCAAGAAGGAGTATCCCATCTACTACCTCAGCAAAAAACTATTGGAGTATGAAACCAAATGCACACTGGTGGAGAAGACATGTGTGGCGATGATTTGGTTGACCAAGAAACTGCGCCACCATTTCCAATCCTACAAGATACAAGCCGTGGCTAAGGTGGATCTAATGAAGTATCTCTATGAAGCACCAGCATTGGTTGGGAAACTGTCTAGGTGGTTGTTACTTTTGTCTGAATTTGACATCAAGTACATCACGAAGAAAACCATTAAAGGGCGAGCCGTGGCAGAGTTTCTGGCAAACCAACCCCTAGAATCAGATTACATAGAGAATCTGGAATTCCCTGATGAGCAACTAGCCATAGTGGAAGTGAAAAGATGGGTCATGTGCTTTGATGGGGCAGTGAATAGAAAAGGCGCTGGAATCGGGGTACTTATAGCAACACCGGATAGTGAGGTCATTCCTTTATCCAAAAGGCTGATCTTTCCTGTAACCAATAATGGGGCGAAGTATGAAGCATGCTTGTTTGGAATGGAGGCTTTATTAACCTTAGGGGCAAATGATGTCTTAATTGTTGGTGATTCACTTCTGGTGATCAGGCAAGCTCAGGGTGAATGGGAGCTAAAAGAAGAAGCCTTACGGCCTTACTTGGAGCTGTTACAATTCAGAAAAAGTTTATTCGGCCAGTGTGAATTCAGACATGTCCCCAGAGATGAGAATAAGATGGCTGATGCATTAGCCACTTTGTCCTCCATGTGGGAAAATCCAGAAGAAACACAAGTTCAACCACTGGTTATAGCCACTTCCAGACATCCTTGCTTCGAAGTGCACGAAGTAATGGAATTATCAGCTGAAGAATAGCCATGGTTCTTTGACATCTACCAGTATGTTAAGGAGGGTAGGTATCCCTAAGAGGCCAATGCTGCTGATAAGTTAACCCTAAGAAAGTTAGCTAGTCAATTCAGAATCTTCGAGGACAAGTTATACAAAAGAACCGCACATGGAGTCCTTTTAAGATGCCTTACAGAGCAAGAGGCAGAAGAAGTGATGCAGCAAGTACATGCGGGATCCTATGGGCCACATATGAACGGACTTGTGATGGCTGGGAAGATCATGAGACAAGGCTACTTTTGGATGACAATGCAAGCAGATTGTGTAAGAAAGGTGAAGAGATGTCATGAATGTCAGATCTATGCAGACATTAGTCATCTCCCTCCACTTGAGCTACAGAATCTAGCATCTCCTTGGCCGTTTTCAGCATGAGGGATAGATATGATTGGTGAAATTCATCCAGCTGCATCTAATGGGCATAGATTCATAGTTGTAGCAGTCGATTACTTCTCCAAATGGGTCGAAGCAGAATCCTTCACTAATGTGACAGCCAAGCACATGGTCAAGTTCATCCAGAAGAGTATCTTCACTTGGTATGGGATTCCTCACCACATAGTAACTGACAACGGGGTACAGTTTCAAGGGGCAACAGTTGAGCTACTTGCAAAACATGGTATTGAACGTCATAAGTCTTCTCCATACAGGCCTCAGGCTAACGGTGTAGTGGAAGCAGCTAACAAGGCAATAAAGAAGATCTTATCAAAGATGGTAACCACTTACAGAGATTGGGCTGACAAACTGCCTTATGCTCTTTGGGCTTACAGAACCAGTGTCAGGACGCCGACAGGAGAAACTCCTTATGCCTTGGTATATGGAATGGAAGCAGTATTGCCAGTGGAGATAGAACTCAAATCACTCAGAGTTGCCCTGGAAGCCCAATTACCGGAAACTGAGTGGGTTCAAGCTAGATATGAGCAGCTGGCTGCACTAGATGAAAGGCGACTAAAGGAATTGGATCATCTTCAGATGTACCAGCGCAGAATGGCCAGAGCCTATAATCGGAATGTGAAGTATTTTAAATGGCAGTTGAAAGCAGGAGAATTGGTTCTAAAGCAGCTAAGGCCTACAAATGTCGATGTTAGGGGCAAATTCAGACCCAACTGGGAAGGGCCCTATGTGGTGAAGAAGATGCTAGCAAAAGGCACTGTCAGCATCATGGACATGGATGGAAACGAGTTCAATCCAATCAACCAAGACAGGCTAAAGCTTTATCATATATAAAAAATAATAATAATAATAATAAATAAAATAAAATAAAATAAAATAAAAATAAAAAAGAGAAGAGAAAGAGAGGTCTGCTGGGCTGAAAACTCGAAAAGAGCGGTCTAGGCAAAAGTTAAGACACGAGAGAAAATAATCAGTCGGAAAACCTGAAAAGGATGACTGGTGACGGGTTCTGGCTCGGTGTGGAATCTGTACCATTTAGGAACCAACTTGTTTCAAATGTACTTATTGTGACTTCATCAATAAAGTGAAGTGTTTGCTTAAATATATTTGCATGGTTATGACAAATGCATAAACAAAGTTGTCTTGCATAAACATACATTTAAAGAAAGCACTTTGCATTCAACTGATTGAAATTCTCGCATTATTTAACAAGTGAAAATGTATTAAGTACGTGCAATTTAAAATCTCTTGCCGACCCTTAAAATCCAGTTCATCTTCCTAAAAGAGCAATAAAATGGTCATGGCGACATTTCAATCATCTTAAAAAAAAAAAAAAAGAGCTCGCTGAGGTGAAAACTAAAAAGGCACCTCGGGCAAAAATTAGAGCGGCCTTCTAAGCTGAAAACCCATATTGGGCAGTTTAGACAAAAGTTAGGGCATATGAAAAGCTCGCTAAGGCGAAAACCGAAAAGGCACCTTAGGCAAAAATCATAGTGGCTCGCTGGGCTGAAAACCCGTATTGGGCAACCCAGGCAAAAATTAGAGCATTTACAAACTCATAATTTCCCCACAGAGCAGGAAAAGCAGAATGTCCTCAACATTCCCCACAGAAGTCATCACATCGACTCCCCATAGAGTCATTACATGATTCCCCAACAGAATCTACATGAAGAACACCATAATTATTTCCCTAATCGAGTTACTACACTCTTCCCCAGTGGAATCTCTGTAAGGAGCACTACGATTATCTCCCCAGTAGTATCACACATTCCTAGCAGTTACCTCATTCCTTCAAAAATCACCAAGTAGAGCCCCGAAGGAAGCAAAATCAAACAGGGGCACGTCATATCCTTCTCCAGCGGAAGGCGGAAACGTCAAATGACGGAAAACGCATACACGTGCATATGCATCATCACGCATTCATGCATTACATACATTGATCACTCATCCCTAGCTAGTCTTCATTCTTGATCGAAGGGGCAAAAATTTTTGTTTAAAAATCTCTCGATCAAGGAACGAAGACTCACCATTTTAAGTGCAGGAATTCATCCCCAGGTTAATATCCTCAACTTTCTCTAGCGAGTCCGCCTCGAGTAATGCAAACTCGACATCGGCCCAGATCCACTCTAACATCCAAGTTCCCCAGCAGATCCGCCTCGAGTAACGTAAACTCGATATCAGCCCAGATCGACTTCATCATCCATTTCCCCAGTAGATCCGCCTCGAGTAACGCAAACTCAATATCGGCCCAGATCGGCTTCATCATCCATTTCCCCAGCAGATCCACCTCGAGTAATGTGAACTCAGTATCGGTCTAGATCAGCTTCATCTATTTCTCCAGCAAGAACTCGCCTTGGGTAACCTAGACCCGGTATCGGCCAATCTCTTCATCAAGCTCGCCTCGGGTAACCTAGACCCGGTATCGGCCAATCTCTTCATCAAGCTCGCCTCGGGTAACCTAGACCCGGTATCGGCCAATCTCTTCATCAAGTCCGCCTCGGGTAACCTAGACCCGGTATCGGCTAAACCGCAATTCATCCACTCCTCCGCCTCCGGTAACCTAGACCTGATATCGGCTTATTTCCTCCCCAGCATCGCCTCGGGTAACCTAGACCCGGTATCGGCCTATCTCGTCAGAAGGTTCATTCCAGTGTTCGCGGCGCTTTGATTCGCGCTCTCAAATTCATCATCTCAGATATTATAAACCTGAATCTAGGTGTCGAATTTGATCACGCGAGGGGCAGCTGTAAGCGTCGGGATTTAAAAAAAAAAAGAAAAAAGAAAGAAAAAAATTGAAAAAAAAAATTATTACAGTGGTACGACTGTAATTTAAAAATTACAGTGGTACGACTGTAATTTAAAAATTACAGTGGTGCGACTGTAATTTAAAAATTACAGTCGTACGACTGTATGATCGGGGTAGGTGCAGAACACCATACCCATGACATAAGAAAGAGGAGGAGAAGATTTTGGGCATTAATTAACCTGGGATTTGTTGAAGAAACCTCAGAAATCAGAGTAAAAAAGGAGAAGAAAAGGGAGAAAAAGAGTTAGCTTGAATTCTGGTGAAATCTAGAGAGAGAAAGGAGAAAAGAGAGAAGGAAAAAAAAGAGGACCAAAACCCACAAAACTCATCTTTTCCTCTTCTATTTTCTTTTAATTCTTGAAATTAGGATAAAAACTTGATAGAAATCCATAGGTTAATGATTTAACTTCACAAACAAATTGAAATTTCAGACTAAAACAATCAGAATCCCAAGCATTTTGGATTTTCAGACTCAAGGCTCTTAACTCCAATTCAAGAGGAAAAGTGCAAATTCTTGTGGATTGGAGCGACGCCAGGGGTCAATTTCAACTTGGAGGGACTTCTGAAAGGTAGGCGCCCCATTTCTCTTTACTTTTGCTTGCTTTCTGGGTGTTGATTGCGATTTTTATGCTTTTTTATCTCATTTTCTGCGTTTCTGCTTCCGGAAATCAAGAAGAGTCGCACGACTGTTCTTGAAATTGATAAACAGTTGTACGACTGTAGTTACAGTCGTACGAGTGTTCTTGATTTCCAGGTGATTTTCTTTCCAGTTTGTTTTAAATAAGATTTTGGCGAAATCCTAAGTCTGGAGTGTTTACAGTCGTACGACTGTAATTACAGTCATACGACTGTAGTTGCATTCGCACGACTATAATTTACAGTTGTACGACTGTCGTTTTCAGAACCAGAATTTCACCTTTAAGCCCCAAAAATTTCTTAGAAAATCCATAAAAATTCCCTAAAAATTCCCAAAAAACCCCAAAAAATTAGAACACCCCAAAAATCAACAAAATGAATTTTGTTGTGTGCATTCATGACCATAGATTCAATTTTCAGTAAAATTTCATTCAAAACAATTCAATGACGTAGACCCAGTTCTCCCGAAAACCGATCCACTTAATATATAAAAATGCATGTAAACCGGAAAAATTGTTTTCAAAATGATTTTCCCACAAAAAACCAAAAATACAGGGACGTTTCAAAATGTTTTCCAGGTCTAATCGGGCCGGCTAGCCGAGCCAACCCGATTATCCCCTAAATGCATGCCCCCAATTCTGTCTATTTGAGTCCAACTTGTGGCGTGCCATATCAATTGTGCTAACCTTTGTTTTACAGCTTTTATTTATGCACATTTTTATTTTTATTTGTATTTTAATAGAATTAATCGTGTATTTAGGCGATTGTAAATATTTTTTTAGATTCTCGTGTATTCTAGGCGATTGTATAAGTGAGGCGAGAGTTTTTATTTTTCTATTCGATTTGGTTGTAAGCTGATTAATATTTATTACTTTTCTTTATTTTTGTATTACATATTTGTATGCGCGCTGTATGCCCTTTTATATTCAATAAAATTGACTTTAGATTTTTGAAATACCATTTGAGAACATTGGCAATATTTATTTTAATTAGACACGAAATAAGGGACTTGTCCGGACCCGAATCTCTGGATAGTGTAGCGGCCGTTCGTCCGGTTCAGCTACATAAGAATTTTCCGGTTGAGCTGAGCCGGGTGGCGACTCTACAATATTCATCGAGACTTAGGTCTCGGTTCTTTTATGCATTAATTCCATTTATTTTCCAAAACCCATTTTCGATTTACAAAAACCCCACGCGAGGGAGGGGCCCGCCCGAGATCGTGGTGCCCCATTCCGAAAGGGAGTCCCGCGTCCCGTCGAAAACGTGTCGTCCGCTCATAGTCATCCACTTAGCCCCCTCAAGTTGACAAAATTGACCCACGTAATCCCCTCCATCTGACGTGGATAGATGCCTGAATCAGTAGAAAAATAACGTACATGAGCCATTGAAACAACCAATAAAAATGTGACATGTAGCATACTAACTTAAATCTTTTGAATAGCTCTAAGACTCACCCATATCTTTGCCCATCTTTTCCTTAGTAACTCTAGCCCTGCACTACCAAAACTATCATTCTTCTCTAATCATCGTCGACACCTCTGTTTCTCTCCAATCACATCTACCACCTCTGATCTTCTTTCAGACCTTTCTTTCTCAACTTCAAAGTTCAAGTTCACTTCTTTCTTGCTTAGCCTTTTTAGGTTCATTTCTTATCTTTCTTCCATATTTTATTTTTGTCTTCATCTATGCTTTTGTGTTTCATTCCCGTAGCATCTCTTTAAAACCCCTTTTCTCATCCATGAATGTTTCCTTTTTTACTCTTATGATATGATATTCAACTTTTGGGATTTTTTTTTTGTCATTCCTTACTTTGACTTAATATTATATTAATTAGGTTTCATTATTGTTGGATTAGCTTTATTCCTTCAATTATGTTTATATTAAGCTTAATTGTTGTTTTCTTTCTCTTTTCTTAATGAATTTTTTTATTTCTCTTTTTTCAAAAGTGCTTGAATTTGTAATCAACATAAATAGTAGTTCATGCCTTGATTTTGGGAAATTGAATGTCTTTCATTGAATTAGGGATCAAATTTGTTTGTGTGAAGAGAAACGAAAGTGTGATGGTGGATATTAGAGAGGAACAAAGGTGGCAGCGATGATTGGAGAGGAATGATGGTCAGGCTTTCTATAGTGGAGGACTGCAAGTTAGGGTATAATTGAGAAGACATAGATGAGTTGGGTCAAAGATATGGGTGAGTCTTAGAGTTATTCAAAATATTTAAGTTAGTAAGTCACGTGTCACATTTTTATTGGATAAATTATCCAATAAAATATTTCTAAAATATTTTAGACACGTGGTAGCGAGTTGACAATACTGCTCTTAGCCTAAATTGATAAAGTCCGACTGAGGGGTTATGTGGGTCAATTTTGTTAACTTGGAAGGACCAAGTGGACAACCTTTAATTAAGAGAGGTAGTAGTGTAAGCGCCGGAATTTTCCGTCCTTAAAAAAAAATGCATGTGTCACATGACTGTAATTACAATCGTGCGACTGTAGTTACAGTCGTACTACTGTAATAAAAAATTACAGTCATACGACTGTAATCTCGGGACAGGTACAACAGCCCATACCCTGAAGGGAAAAAAAGGAAAGGAAACATTTAATGCTTCAGGGCCGGAAATCAGAAAAAGAAAAAGGGGAAAAGAGATAAAAAGGAAAAGAGGTAGGGATTTTAGAGAGAGAAATCAAGAAAAGATTGAGAGGGAATAAAGAGAAAAAGGGAAGGAAAGAAACTCACAAAAACTCAAAACTTTACTTTCTCTTTTTCTTTTGATTCTTGAGTGTTAATGTCTAAAACCGGATAGAAATCATAGGTTAACAACTTAACACTTAAACTCAATCAATTTCAAACTTAAAGCTCTCAGAATCCTTGACATTTTGGAGATTTTGGACCCAACTCTTCAAACCTCAACTCAAAGGAAAAGAAGCAATTTGATGTGGATTGGTGCGTTGCTAGGGGTCATTCCTATGGTGGATTAGCGCTAAAAAGGTAAACACACTCCAATCCCTCATTTTCTCGTGCTTTCTGGGTAATTTGGTATGTTTTGGTGCATAAAAGTTTTTTTTCTCGTATTCTGTTTCTGAAAATCAAGAACAATCGTACGACCGTTCTTGAATTGAAGAACAGTCGTACGACTGTAATTACAGTCGTACGAGTGTTCTTGATTTCCCTCCCAGTTTTAAGTTTCTTTTGAATAATTTTGGCGAAATCCTGCATCTGGGCCATTTACAGTCGCACAACTGTAATGCTCGTCCAGATGCAGAATTTCATTTTAATCTAGAAAAATTTCTAAAAATCCAGAAAAATCAGAAAATCATTAAAAATGAATTTTGTTGTATGCATTCACGACCTTAGATTTAATTTTCAGTGTATTTGCAGTTAGAGCAATGCAACGAAGGATACCCGATTCTCCCGAAAACCGACCCATCTCATATCTTAAATTAAAGTAAACCGGAAAATAAAAACATTTTCAAAATGATTTTCCCATAAAACCAAAATACAGGGACGTTTCAAAATATTTTCCAGATCTAATCGGGTCGGCTAGCGGAGCCGACCCGGTTATCCCCCTAAATGCATGTTCTCGAATCTTTAAAATCCCATTATGTCCTACTTGAGTCCTATTTATGGTGTGCCGTATATTGTGCTAACCCTTTGTTTTGTAGCTTTTTATTTTTATTTTTGATGTAATTTAATAAATTGATCCGTGTATTTTAGGCGATTGTATTTCTAGATAAATCGTGCATTTTAGGCGGTAGTAAAAGTGAGGTTGAGAGTTTTTATTTTTATTCGATTGGGTTGTAAGCCATTTAATTATTTACTTCTTTACTTCTGTTTTTATTATATGTGTATGCGCGCTGTATACTTAATTTGATGCAATAAAATTGACTCTAGAATTTTAAAATACCTTATTTTGATTAAACACGAAATAGGGGACTTGTCCGGACCTAGATCTCTGGATAGTGTGGCGGCCGTTTGTCCGGTTCAGTTACACTAAAATTTTCCGGTTGAGTTGAGCCGGGTGGCGACTCCTACACTCTTCATTGAGACTTTGGTCTTGGTTCTTTTATGAATTAATCTAGTTTTCTAAAAATGAATTTCCATTTTAAAAACCCCACGCGAGGGAGAGGTTCGCCCGAAATCATGGCGTCCCTTCCGAAAGGGAGTCCGCGTTCCATCGAAAACTTCGTCCGCTCATAAGTAGGTAATTTGGACAAAGAACAAGGACCTCCAGATTTATTAGCCATTTTTTAAAAATGTTTATGAGTATTTTTTGTAGTTTAGTATGATCACCGAACAAATTTACTGAAATATAAATATTTATGTTTATTAGTTTTAATGTAATATTTCAAATTTTTTAAACGAGTATAGCTATTTTTATTGAAATTTTCTTGTTCAGCACTTAGTCATAGTTAATATATATATAAATTTATAATATTTTAATATAATATCTATCCTATATCACAAATTTTCAAATGGTGGAAATTTAAAAGTAAGATATACACATGTAACATATTTTTTTTCTTTATCTTTTATATATAGTAAATTAAATACAATTACTTTTCGAATAATAAGGTATATATATAATTGTAATAATAAACTTATATTTATGCGTAAAATTATAATCAGCAAATATAATAGAATGCATCACTATAACTTTTCCACGTTGTACATATTAGATGAATTATTACAATGGCTACAAAGAGAAAGATAAGAACTTTAAAGCTTCGCGGACAAAAGCGAATTTCCAACATGACAGAGGTGCAAATCACAACGTTGGTCGCTCTCCAACGTTAACACGATAAGCTTCAAAATCATACACTTGAGAATGAAACTTTGAAATAGCAAAACTACAATTGCCCATAAAATGTAGAGAAAAACAAAAGTTTTTAAAAGTTGAAGATAGTTTATTGGTATATGCAAAAATAAAAGCATCAAGATAGTTTATTGGTATATGCAAAAATAAAAGCATCAAGCTCTTTTTTATAGTGAATATTTCAAAGCTCGTTACAAAACCACTAAAAAAGTAAGTTACAAAACATCTAAAATTTTGTAAGCACCGTTATGAACCTGACGCATTTTGCACAAATGAATTAATTTATTGGTTATGAAGAGAAAATAAATATATATTAATTTATTAGTTATGGCTTCTTGAATGATAATTTAGGGAAAAAATGATTAAAATTTAGAAAAATAGGGCTACAACCAATTTAAGAGATGTCAAGTAAGAGTGAGAATAAAATCCTAAAACTTTGTTATATATATACATAGTTTTGTTCCATTATACAAAATATTCACATATCAATAGTATAGGGGTAAATTGAATATTTTTTTTCTAAATCCAATAAATAATTCTATAAATTTCATAAATAGCAATCTTGATTAAAAGTGAAAGAAATGAAATTTGACTAACTAAAATTTTCAATTGACAAAAAGTATTGATAAGAGATGAATTAATGTATTAAAAAGAGATAATGAATTGATTTTAAACCCAATGAGGTAAAAAAAAATTAAAAGTAATTTATTAGTAAAAATTTGAAATGAAAAATATTAATGACTTGAAGTAGCTGTTATAAAATATTAAAAGAGTATTTGAATGAAAATTTGAATTCAATGAATACATATCTAAGAGTTAAAATTAAAAATTTAACATATAAAAGAAAATTAAGTATCTTGGAATTTAAGTAAAAATTCTCAAATATTTAAAAATTGAGAAAAAAAAAATAATCATAGTACTAAGGAAAATGACACATAGGAGAGATGTATATAATTTGAGAATATATACTTATATATTCTTATGCCACCTAAAAATTAATGATTCACCAAACATGAGTTACAAATTATTATATAAAAATGAATGAAAACATTAAAACATACTAAACTTAAATGACAAAAAAGAAATTAAGAACAATATAAATAGATATGTAAAAAAAATACCGATAAATATAATATTGAATAAAAAAATTGAAATTAATATGAAATATACAATGTAAAAGATACACAAATTATTAGTAACTTATATATATATATATATATATATATATATATATATATTAAATCAAATATTTAACTATATACCGTTAAAAATAAATAAGTAACAGAGAGAAAATAATTCAATTTGGATTATTGAATCTCTCATCTTAAGAAATAAAATTATTTTGTACATTTGATGTAATTAAATAAATTTGTCCCCTTTTGACTTTGATATTAAATTTTTTATTCCATAACTATCAAATGGATCCAACAAATGTATAAAAATATTAAAAAACAAAATGGACAAAGACTTAACATCTTATCTTTTGTAATGGAATTTCTTTTGCATGGTAGTGAAATATTAGAATAGCTCTTTTGAAAAAATCAATTCATCAATATAATACTTGTATAAAAACTTGAATGCTTAAAAACATAAAAAATATATATTGAAAGCCATTGAAATAAACACTAAAGAAATTTTATAAATGGAAAAAAAAATCTGTAAACAAATATTTTCTTTAGAAATACAACAAAAAAGAATCAAATTATATCGGAATTCATATGTAATAAAGAAATCACTATAATTCTTCCCTAAAAGAAAATAAAAAGAATTAACTATATACTTACAATATTTAACTTACATTTTCGATCATTTAAATCTCATTTTGAGTTATAATGATCATTAATGTTTTAAATAACAGATAAGGGCGTTAAATAAAATTATTAAATAATTTTTAAAAACATAGAATAATCTAGAAAATAGAAAAGTATGAATGAAAGTTTTTTAGGATTTCAATTATGAGAGAAAGAAGCTATATACAATAAAAAGTTATATTAATGTTAAAAAATATAATAAACAAATATTAAAACACATCACTATTAGAATTATTCAATACGATGAATATGAAATGAAATTATTATAACAACTATAAAAGAGGAAAATAATTAAACTTTAAAGCTCCACGTATAAAATAGTATTTTTGGGACAAAGGTGTCAATCATAACGTCGGTTGTTCTCAATGATTCACACGACAAGCTTCAAAATCATGCTTTTAAGATTGAAGGTCTGAAATAACAAAACTATAAATACCTAGAAAACCTAGAGAATAGAGGAAAAGATATATAGTTTTTTGGTGTGTACAAAAATGAAAGCATCAAGCTTTTTTTTATAGTGAAAATTTTAAAGTAAGTTACAAAATCAAATTAAGGATGAAAGTTACAAAACATTTAAGATTTTGTAACCACCAATATGAACTTAATGTATTTTTCATAAATGAATTAATTGGTCATAATATATATTATTATATTAAATAATTGGAATTAAAAATTTAAAATGTTAAGAAAAAAGATAAATACCAATGAGAAGATTTTTGGAGTAGAGAGAACTCCCATAAATCTTGTTTTACAATATATATAGATTTCATATTTTATTACAAATATTTGTGTTGGGAAAGATCGACTATGCGAGGGTGTTTGGAACTAGTTATATTATTACAAGATATCCAAAAGACTGAATGTTCAAAATTTACCTTTTGATGACAATGTTGTCTTTTCATTGTTCATAGATCATGGTACACCATCTTTTTTTTTATAATAAAATATATATTATTTCAATAAAGAAAATAATATATCAAGAAAAAAAAGGTAAAAAATTCCCATCATAATCCAGACTAAACCTAAATAACAAATTTCCATAAATGGGAAAAAAGACTACAAAGAGTAAAAATAAATCAACAAATGGTAGAAACAAAAAATAAAAACTAAGACCATAAAATGTAACTTGAAGAAAATTCAGTCATTGTCGATCAATCCACCATTGCAGGATAACAATTACAACAAAATCTCCAACGCTATAATCCTTCCGAGTAAATAGATTTAAAAAGATCATTTTAATAAAATGCACTGACCATGACTAAAGGTCTTTGACAGAAAGAAATGCTTCCACTCGTTGTGCTAGATTTGAAAGGATGTAAATCGTGTAGATAGTGCAACAAAGATGTTGATTTAGCAATTATAAATCAATCTTTAACGGGGTATTTTCAATCAAATCACTCAAAATGAAAGAAAAACACAAAAAGACAAAGATGGGGAAGAAAAAGAATATAGAGGAATCATTTTTCCTCCTCAAAAGTTGAAACTTTTGAGATGTTTTCTTTTAAGAGAGAGGAGAAGGTGACTATGGTTTTCTTTTTCCAAACAAGATACACCATCTTTAAAAAAAAAAAATAAATAAAATAAATGTATTCGTTTTTTTAAAAAAAAATATTAAGTTTAACTTGTGATATCTTACACAAAAAATACGATTCCTTTAAAATGTATTTTATTGAATACTCATAAGAATGATAATTCGTTGTAGAAAATGCTTTTCTTTAGAATAATTTTATGTAACTGTGTTCCATCATGTATCGAGAAATGTTAAGAAATTTTTAATGCGTTTTAAAATAATAAATTGAAATATAAATCAAATAAATATTAAAAGTTTATAAAGTTATCAATATAGTTTTTGTGCTGTGATTCTTATAGATTTGGGGGTTTAAATTCAATTGAAATCCAAGCAGTCTCTCATTTCTCTCCCATGAAAACTTCAACAAAATTTAATCCTTTATCTTATATATATAAAAGTTTAACCCTTTATTTAGTAGCAGTGGCGGAGCCAGGATCCCAGTATTGGGGGGGCCAAAAACAGACAGCGACCGGCTGATTATCACGGTGGCCAATCGACAAATCATCACGGTAGCGGACCGATAGACAGCGATAGAGAGAAATCATATAATAATCCACACTTGTAAATTTTAAACAACAAACTATATAAATAATGTTTTAATTGGTATTAATCATAATCATAATTACAAAAAATGAAACCCCATTTGTTAGAAAATATATATTATGTTGGAAATTTGACAAATATATTGGATTATATATTAGTGATCATTTGTCAACTTTGGGCCAAATTATATTATGGAAAGGAAGTGTATTTAATTAAATGATTAGTGTCATTGTATAGTACGTAACGTGAGCTTTCCAACGGTATATAATTTACCCAAAACGGACAAGTAGTGAATGAGAAATTATTGCTCAAAGTTAGCCTAATGGAATGGAATATTTGGAGAAAAATTTGGCTTATGTTAACTTATCCTACATGGGAAAAATATAAAGTGGAAAAGGTGTTTATATTGAAACACAATTTTGTAAGGTGTTAACCTATATAAGCCAAAAGGCTCTCTCTTGAGCGCGCAGGGGGGTGCAAATCCTAGCCCCAAGCCTTCAAAGGCCCAATGCGCACCCGCACGACGTGGGCATCGCGAATAATGGGCCACTACGGGCCTGCCTAGTTTTTGCTCCGGCCCAACTAAATTTTGTCCAGATATTTTTTAGCTTATTCGAATTCTGTGTCAATTTTATTTTTTGAATAAAAATATAACTGCAAAATTAATTCCCTTAATGAGAGAATTAATCCAATTTAATGTCCTTCTGCCAACTTTTTCTTTGCCTTGTGTCTGTTGAAATTCGAAAATCCTCTCATTCTTTATTTTTGCATTCTGTTTTTTCCTTCAAGAAATCATTCCTTTTCCGGTAATAGCCCATTACGCACAGTTCGGTTCGCTTTCGAGAGTCGTTGTATCCAGATAATTGTTTTAAGGAAACTGTTTATACAGGCCTCGGCTCTACTGTTTCCTTCCTTCTGTTAAGGTTGAAAAGTATTTTAAATCTTTCGTTTGTTCTTCCGTTTATTTCGAATTGTGTTTTCTATAATCTGCAACTAACTTATTATGAATTTAAAAATTACGAGTACATAAACAAACAATAAAAATACATAAGACAATGGCATAAAAAAACTCCAATATAGTATGAAAATTTGAAAATAACAAGAAATTCATCTCATTTAATTTTTTTATTCTAAAAAAAGAAAAACAAAGAAAAAAAAAAGCATTTCATTGATTAATATATACTAATATTTTTTAAATATACTTTAAATCAATATAAAAATAATAGAAACAACTTTAAAAAAAATAAATCTTTTTATGAAAAAAAGATAGCCTAACCTTTTTTTTTTTTTTTAAATCTCAGGGGCATTTGCCCCGGAGATTAAAATAATAATAATAATAATAATAATAAAGTTGGTGAGCAATTGTGGCACTCTCAACTTTTAAGGGAGAGGGAGTTATCACCGGAAACACCCATATTTAAAGTGTTTTCCTGTTACTAGGGGGGTCAATTGCCCTTCTATGATCCCCCAGTCCCGCCCCAGTTTAGTAGGATGATAAAGTGGATGGAAAGTAAAAAGTTGAGAGAAAAAGAGAAGATAAAATATTATTCTTATTTTTCCTCTGTTTGTTAATACTAAAGCTGCTAATTGGGCGTACAACCCATCTAGACAAGGCCTGCCTATGAAATAATGGGCTTGATTGCAACATCTTTCATGTGAGATTTGATGCAGAGTAGCCAACTCATCATAAGTTGAGCTTTAGATTTAGGACTATGCAAATAAATAAATATTAATGTGTTACTTGCACTTTTTTTTTTTTTTTGTGCTTATTTTATTTTGACATTTCTTAACAAAATTTTAAAAAATCACATAAAAATAATAATAAAAATAAAAACTCAAGAAGTCCTCGACAATAAGAGAAAAAGTATAACAAAAATTATGAAAAATAAATGATAAATAACAAAAATTATGAAAAATAAATGATAAGTTGTTGACAGTTTTTTCGAACAATAACACGATTGTAGTTTTGAGTATTAAATCAAGACAAAGTTTGTTTGCATTCGAAGAATTTTGCTATCAACAAAAAATCAACTTAATAAAGGTTGTGGTTTATTAGAGAAGTTAGGAAAAATCCATTATCGTCTCTATTTTCTTTTTGTCTAATCTATCCAATTGAATTTAGTTTCAAACCGAGATAAATTTTTTAATCGTGTAAAGCTCTTCGAATGATTTTTTTTTTTTCCATTTATGAAGCTCCCACTTGAGACATTGCTCAAGGAGAAAAGGAGCTCTCTACCACTTTAACCAACAGTTGTTAATCATTATTGTCTATAATAACACAACCGAAGCCTGCTTGACCTATAAAAATAAAACTTGTTAAAAGTTAAGTGTTTAATATTATTAACATGTTCAACAACACCAATACATAATCCAATAATAAGTGAATGAGAACACTTAGGTAAATCAGTAAAACTATTTAGTTTAAAATTTGTTAGTGAAATTTACTAAGAATTAAAAATTAAATTTATATGAAAAAATGATATTTATGCTCTTTAATTATATTTTTATAATCACGCTCATAAAATTATTCATAAAAATAATATTTA
Organism: Euphorbia tirucalli; assembly: GCA_039660915.1. Taxonomy (NCBI): domain Eukaryota; kingdom Viridiplantae; phylum Streptophyta; class Magnoliopsida; order Malpighiales; family Euphorbiaceae; genus Euphorbia; species Euphorbia tirucalli. Next base: position 12,714,949 of record CM077638.1, read on the forward strand.
CGTTTAAAAGTCTCTTATACCTTTAAATTAATATTTTGTTTTCATTGTTTTTTCATCCATTCTATATCACTTAGTTCAACATCTTTAATATTTAATATTTAAATTACAATGTTTACATTTTTTTAGCACGTAATTTCTAATTAGTGGAATAGAATTAACATTTAACATAGACAATCAACAAAGTGGTGTGCATATATATATATATATCTAAATGTCTATGTACACATCACTTTTATATATAATTTAATAATTTGAATAAATATATAAATTTTTTTTTTAATTTAATACATTTTTATTTTAGGCCAGCTTGGGATTGCTGTTAGTGAAAGTGCTATCAAGGAAAGTTAGGTTTCATTGTTTTTTTAAAAGTAGTTTTAAGTATTTTTCCAGTATTTTCCTGAATACAATGAAAGCTACTTTTGTGGCTGTGGAAAGCAGTCCCAAACTGCTCCTTAGTTTCATTTAATTTAGAAGAAAGGAAAAGTAGGGGTGGCAACGGTGCGGGGGCGTGGGTGTATTCCCCACTCCGTCCCTAATGATTGTGGGGGCGGTTTCGAAAATTCCCTATTTAATATTTCGGGAATTTTTTACCCCATCCTCGTCCTGCGCGGGTATCTACGGGTATCAGTGAATCCCCACCCATATCCAACAAATAATATAAATTAATATTTCGTTATTTTAATAACTATACTAACGTTCAATATCCAAAATACTAATAGCATTATGCCATTGCATGCATAAACGAGAGCCAATTACACTGATAACTAACTACTATCGAAAAGCCACAAAGGTAAAATAAAACTGAAATAGAAAATACCAATATGACATTCAAGTTTTCACAGAAAAAAATAACTAATATACAAACCAGCAGCTAGCTAAACAAATTCTTTTTTTTTTATATAAAAAAATTAGTTCTAAATTAGCATCTTAGTAAGCTTCGCTTTTACAAAGAACTAGGGAAAGATATAGCAAATGCTAATAAATTATATTTTCTAATTAGCTGTTCAACAAAAATCAAATTAGTATTGCAGGAGTTAAGATTATAACTACATCAGTAGCTGTTAAATGGAAGCACATATTCTATTATTATATTCTCCGAAAGTATAAGGCACTTAAGATAGATTTGAATGTAACAACAATATAGCTTAAGTAATCATACTTTTCAAAGTAGAAGGCACTTAAGATAGAATTATCATACCAGTATTTAAACGCAGAGAATAAAAAATCCCAAAAAACCATCAGAGAAGCCACTAGAAAGTTGTGCACGAAGTCATTGGAGAGAAAGGAAGGCGAAGGCCGCTGCGATTTGGGAGACTAGGGTTTGAAGCTTTGAACAAGGATGAGGAAAAGGAAAGACAAGATTTTACATAGAACTAAAAAATAGATGGGCTTGCTTGTGTTGTGGTAAGATTTTACAAATAAAGAAAATCATATATTTATATATATGGGGATTTATACGGGGGTGGGATAGGGATAGTATTCCCCGCTCTCACGTCCATTTAAATACCGGGGATAAAATAACTCCTATCCTTATCCCTGTAAGGGATAATATCGATTATTCCCCACACCCATTGATTCACATCCCCATGGGTTATAGGTAATTTCCGCCTCATAGCCGCCCCTAAGGAATAGTGGGCTGGTGAGGGAAGAGGAACAAAATTCGAAAAAGAAAAAAGAAATAGAGAAATTGGGAATATTGTAGCTATAAATGCAACTGTTAATCTCCACTTTCGTTCTGGTTTACGCGTTCTCTATCTCTGCCCTCCAGACATTTCTCTCTGCGAGGGTTAGAGAGACAGAGGGTAGGTCCTCTTTTTTGTGCTTGGACAAGAGCGTATTTCTCCTCGATTTTTACTCTCCTATTTCCTTCCTTCCATACGATACCGTTAGGTATGATCTCTCAGTTCCTCGCTTGTTCCGTAGTATGAAATAAAATAGCAAATTAAATTTTTCAATCGATTTTTTTCAGATCTGATTCTACGTCTTATTCGGCTTCCTTTCTCAATTGATATTGTGGAATCTAGGGTTTATATGGTCTGTTTAGCTGCTTGAACAATCTAGGTAGGGGAGTAGATGAAACTTACGTTTTGCATGTTTGCTTTGTTTTCTTCTTTGAGATCTGGTAGACTATTGAGTCCTCTTCATGCACGTTTTGGCGTAATTTGTTTCTACTTACTATATTTGTATTTCGTTATATTATTTTCTACCTCTGTTTAGGCTTAGTTGTTGGTTTTGTGGAAATCGAATTTGTTGTAGGACGATGTTGCTGCTTTATTATGGTTTAAAGAATTTGAGTTAGTGCTTGGATTCTCGTTCTAGCTATGTTTCATACAAGCAATTGATGGATCCGTAGATATTTTGCTTGTTTTAGTGTTGTTAGTTTTTGTTACGAGAGCTGCTTGTTGTTATTTCCATTTTTTTATTGCCAAGTAAGCCCCTACTCTGTTTTTGGAAGAGTAAGATTTTCAGTTTAATGAATTGAGGTTTAGATGTTGGGAACCTCAACTATGATAATTATATATGACTTGCGGGTTCATAATACTTCTTTTAGTATTGGTTCATATTTGCATTTGCTTATCGTGCCCTCTGTATCTAACTGTCTTTCTTTGTAGGTTTGTATTAGTTGGTTCCTTGCAATGGCTGCTACTGCAACTGCCTCAGCTGGTCCAAGATATGCTCCAGAGGATCCTTCTCTCCCCAAGCCATGGAGGGGCTTAGTTGATGGTAAAACTGGGTACCTATATTTTTGGAATCCTGAAACTAATGTCACTCAGTATGAGAGGCCTAGTGCCTCCACCTTTGCATCAAAGTCTTCTTCAGTGCCAGTCAGTTCTTCAGTTCAAGTTCAGCAATCTTCTCGCTGCGCCTATAGTCCTGTAAAAGTAGGGGATAGGTATGGCAGAGGAAACCCTGGTGGTTCAAATCCTGATGCTGGAACGAGGACTAGTCAGGTATGTTTCTTGTATCATTTTGTATTAGGACTTGGCACTGGACTAAGATGAAGGTTAACTATCTGCTTATGACCCTACTCTATCTGAATTAGGATTTTAAAAAGTAGAGGTTCACAATTGGAAGCTTACCAATAAGAACTTCATTTCAATGTCGTTTCTTGTACCAAATGTTTTGTTGATATGTATTGACTTATGGATGAGAATAGGAGTTCATGTTCATAGTGATTCATGTCTGTTAAACCTCACAATTTCAAAAAAGATAGCGGACTCGAGCTTGAAAACATAGATAATATTAATTAATTTTGTCCGTTGGAGTGTTGTTCATTCTTATTACAAGCTATTCAAGCATCCTTCATTTCAATTCTGGAAAGGGAGGGAGTTCTAAAACCATATGTTAAGTTGTGCTTTTGGCCTTTGGGGTACTTCATTCAATGATATGATATTCTGTACTTTGCATCAGAGTGCAAGAGCTGGAGCTTCTGAAAATGTTCTAGATGGAACTGCTAATGGAACTGGTGCTTCTTCTGCTAGGGGGTATGGATCGTCAACTGGTGGAACCATGTCTGCAGAGGCTTATCGCCGTCGGCATGAAATTTCGGTTACTGTGAGTTCAAATAGGATTTTTTGAAAGACTTATTTTTCATGTCACACATTGAATAAATTGCTAACCAATAGTAGTTCACTTGCACATCTACAAGGCATTGAAAATAAGCTATTTTGTCAATTTATTTTTGTGAAGTAACGAGTTTAAAGGAAGGGTAAGAAGGGTGTGCATTTCAAGTACATGGAAGAAAATTTTCTTGCTAGGTGCAGAATCAAGACAATATCAACAATTAGAATTTAGGTTCCGAACCAAGTGTCGAGTTTTTGCATGTTAAAATTACCTGCATTTTAGTGATACTGTTGCTCATTTGATTTTTCCTTGCGGTCACGGCTCTGTTGTTAACCAAAATTGCTTACCCTCCCTTTGCCCACACTATTATTTTGTACACAACTACAACTTGTTTTTGTTTGATTGGTTCTTAGGTTTGTAACTGTATCTAGCTATTTACTCTTTTTAAGTGTTTGATTGCGGTCACATTTTATTAATCACCTTCCTTTCTCATTTAGTCTTTTACTTCATTTGTTTAACTAATTTTTTTTCCCTTTTCCAAATGTGATGCCAGGGAGCTGAAGTGCCCCCACCTCTCACATCATTTGACTCCACTGGCTTTCCTTCGGAGCTTCTCAGAGAGGTACACACTTTGGCCCATTTATATTGTCCATTTATGCTTGTAATTTTTTCTGGCCAGACATCATGTAAGTGAGCGAACTATGAAGTGTTTTTCTTCAAATTCTGTGATTCTCGAAGGTCCCATGTTGAGTTTCAGATTCGTTAATACCTTTGTCATCTGTACTTTTTGTCGCAGGTGCGATATTTGCTCCTGGGAGGAGCTAATGTCGTACGCTGTGCTGTCCTCTGTGGGGGCCTTGCTTATAATTTGGAGTGCCCTTACATGGTCGACCGTTTTTATTTGGGAAGGGCTTTTCGTATCACCTAAGTTCGTGGCTGGGACTGCCGTTGGTGATGATTTGCTCTGCCACTCGGCTCGAACGGAAGAAGAGGCCTCCTCCTGCTCCAGCATGCATCAAGCATTTGCCATCTGCATGTGGGGGATGATGCTTCTTCTGCCATTAGCCACTCCTCTATAAGCCCAAAAGAATGTCAGCCATCTTGAAGCCAGTACCTTTGGCTTATGGGAGTTGCTGGATTTTTTCTTTTTCCAGGTACAAAATGCTGGATTCTCTGCTCCAACACCAATTCAGGCGCAATCGTGGCCAATTGCTATGCAGAGCAGAGATATAGTAGCCATAGCTAAGACAGGCTCGGGTAAGACCTTAGGTTACTTGGTTCCTGGGTTTATTCATCTCAAGCGCTGCCGTAATGACCCTAGGTTGGGTCCAACTGTGTTGGTATTGTCCCCTACGAGGGAATTGGCTACACAGATACAAGATGAAGCAGTGAAGTTTGGAAAGTCGTCAAGAATATCATGCACGGTATGCTACTTAAGTTTTCTTGTTTTATGGAAAATTGATATCTTAATAAGCATGTGTAAGATTATGTTCTTTAGAAATGAATGTTCTATCCCTCAATAATGTTATTGACATTTTTTTTGTAATGCTCTTTTGTTGAAGTGCTTGTATGGTGGAGCACCAAAGGGTCCCCAGTTGAAAGAACTAGATAGAGGAGCAGATATTGTAGTTGCTACTCCTGGCCGCCTGAATGACATTCTTGAAATGAGGAGGATTAGCCTTGGCCAAGTTTCTTACCTGGTATTGGATGAAGCTGATCGCATGTTGGACATGGGTTTTGAACCACAAATACGGAAGATTGTAAATGAGGTACCTGCTCGCCGGCAGACACTCATGTACACAGCGACATGGCCAAAGGAAGTTCGGAAGATTGCAGCAGATTTACTGGTTAATCCTGTGCAAGTTAACATTGGCAATGTCGATGAGCTTGTGGCAAACAAGTCAATCACGCAGGTATGAACTGTGCAGTTGCTGATCTTAATTGTAGAAGGCAAATAATGTACATTGCTGCTTGAATTATCAAAATTTCTCTCTATACAGGTCTTCTTTGTGGACCTGAAAACTGAAATGGTCACTAAAAGTTGTACTGTTAAATATTTTCTTGTGTTGCTGCCTTGTAGTATGTTGAAGTGTTGGCTCACGTGGAGAAACACAGAAGGTTGGAGCAGATTTTAAGGTCTCAAGAGCCTGGGTCAAAGATTATTATATTCTGTTCAACAAAAAAAATGTGTGATCAACTTGCTCGTAATCTTACTCGCCAGTTTGGAGCTGCTGCTATTCATGGTGACAAATCTCAGAGTGAGAGGGATTACGTACTGAGTCAGTTCCGCACAGGGAGATCTCCAGTTCTAGTAGCCACTGATGTTGCTGCTCGGGGACTGGACATTAAAGACATCAGGTGATTTGATATTACTTTGCCTGTAGTTTGGCTACAAAGTTAGTAAAGACATAGCATCGTTGACATTTTCTGTCCGTAAAACTGCGAGGTTAAGTTTCTTTGGATCTGATGACATGGATCCTCTGTTTTGGGGGTGTTTATGCCAGTTCTATATTGTCTTTGGGTTTATTTATTTTCTAGCTAGAGTGATAACACTAAGCACTACTTCAGAGATTTTTTTATATATATAATTGTGAAAAGAATGCCTTACGGGGGAAGGATGTATGAAATTTGCATCCTAATTTTCATTTTTAACCTACTGAGGTACTTTGCAATGCCCTTTAAGATGATTTATGGTTTTTGCCCAATTGACACAGCTCTGTTTTTAATGTACTTCCTCATGATCTTGTTATATTGTTAACTAATATATTAAGTGATTAGTTATATGATTGTATTTTTATTAAAATCATAGTTAATCATCATTTTATTTATCTTTCTTGTGGAAGACTAAATGGCTTTGTGGAAATAACTGGTCTTTAACTTGTACCAGGGTGGTCATCAACTATGATTTCCCTACTGGAGTGGAAGACTATGTTCATAGGATTGGAAGGACTGGCAGGGCAGGTGCTACTGGAGTTGCTTATACTTTCTTTGGTGAGCAGGATGCAAAGTATGCATCAGATCTCATTAAAGTTCTGGAAGGTGCAAACCAGAAAGTCCCATCAGAAGTTCGTGACATGGCTTCTCGTGGTGGTGGGATGGGCAGGTCTAGACGCTGGGGTCCTGGTCCTGGTGGGCGTGATGGGGGCCGTGGTGGACGAAGTGATTTTGGTTATGGTGGAAGGGATGGTGGAAGAGGTAGTTTTGGGATGTCTAGCTCCTTTTCTGGCAGACTGGACAAAGGTGGAGGACGTGGATATGATTATGAGTCACGAGACAGGTAATTGGGCTTTGTTTAGTGATGCACTTTTTAATTTTTCCTTTTCAGTTTGGGTTGAGGGGGTTTATCTTTTGTGACATTGGTCTGCTCTATTTGCTCTCCTTGCAAGCCAAGCTTCTTTATTTGGCGTTCACAGATTTGCCTTCATGGCTCTTTTTCATCTGTAAATTATGTTTTGACAATATGGGGAGTAAAATATGAACCTCTTTAACCTTTTCTAGAAGAAAAATGTGGCTTTCAAAAGGCTGCATTCTTGGCATATCTGTAGATGGTGGTTCTGATGTAAAGAACTCTAAGAAATGCTTGCTGCTGGTTGTGTACAGGTATGATCGTGGGTATAACGATGGTGGCGATAGGGGCCGCAGTCGAAGCCCTGATAAGGGGTCAGGTTGGGGTGACCGTACCAAAAGTAGTTGGAACCGTGATCGCAGTCGAAGTCGAAGCCCTGATAGGTACGATAGGGCCCCCATCACACGGGAAAGGTCCCCAGTGCGTAGTTTCCACCAGGCAATGATGGAAAGAAGTCGGGCTCCCTTGGCACCTCAAAATCATCGTGAGAGGTCAAGGTCCCCACATGGTGGTGGAGGCAGCAGTTTTCACAAGGCAATGATGGAAAGGGGCCAGGCATCCCCTCAATCCGATAGACGCGAGGAGAAAGGGTATAATGGTGGTACAGGCACTCTTTTTGGGGAAGAAGAAGAGGAAGGCATGATTCCAGCAGATGAAGATGGAACAATACCACCAGATGATGAAGCCGTGTACTGTGGAGCAGATTAATATACTAGACGTTTTCTGTAGATCATACCTTAATGATGTTTTGACAGGTCCCTGCCCAGCCCTGCCCAGGTGCCATCCTTTTTGTCACTTTTTGTGCTTTTGACGGATATTATTTGTTCTTTTTTTTTTTTTTTTTTTTTTTTTTTTGCCTTTCTCTCTTTATATGTATGTAGCATGAAATAGCACTGTGAGGGTGGGTAGTTGATTTATTTTTTTGTTGACGCTCGCTTAGTTTGAAGGGATCAAAACTAAGCGAGAGCATCCTTTTCTCACTGATTCCATTTTGTGGGGTTTTTGTTAGAAAGAAAAGGAAAGGGAAAATATCAAAATTGTATTTATGATGTGGTTCAAATGTAAGATGATGGATATTACAGTATACGTTGCCATGTAATGTTCAGTAGGGCAGTCTTATCATCTGTCAATGTTATGAGGATTAGTTTAATTCCTGATCTTTTTTGGGTCTCAATTTGCTGGTTCATCTTGCCATTGTCTACTTGTTCAACCTTTTTTCTTTTACCATTTAATAGTGATAATAATAAATAAAATCAGTAGCTTCTTCATGCATGTGTGGCAGTCTGTAGAGCCATTTTTATCTGCATGCATCTTCTGAGTCTTTAGAAATAGTTGGAGAATTTTATGTGAATCATATTATTCATATTTCACTTGAGGCCCTGAATTTATTTTGGCCATGTATGCATACTAGTATTTTTTTTTTAACAATTTGAATTTGAATATTCATTTATTTATGCCATGGATAAAATAATTTTGACATAAAAAGTAAGAGCAAATCAATAATTTTAATACTCTAGTTAATATTTTATTCATATTAATATAAAACCCTAAATGGCATATAAAAAAAGGGATGAAGTATATTTGCGTACCATGATTGCTAACACTCACTAATTATTCTTGATGTTTATTACTTTTTTAATATGAATAATATTAATGATTGTGGACAGCAGATGAGTCGATGATTGTTGGTATTTTTATTTTATTTTGTTAATATATTCCTTAAAAATTAATTTTACCTTATATATTTTTTTATGGGATGCATATGTCACGTTAGAAATGTTTGCGGTTTCTTGAATTTACAGTTGAAGAACTTGATGTTTTAGTTTGTGAGTGGAAGTTTGTTTGTGGTTTATTTTATTTATATAGTGGGAAATAGTATTAAAAACTTTGTTGTTTTCCTTATATCTATATTTATAGATCGAACTTTGTGAAAGATATATTTTTTTTAATCATCAAATTTTTTTTAATACAACTTGATACCATTAAAACGTGTATTTCAGTTTTAATGTATTTCAATATAAACTCCTCAACCATGTCACAATTTTCTCATATGGGATATAGGTTTTTCAATTCAATTTTTCTTCCAATAAAAACTTTTCCATGGAACTCACCTTGAGTATTTATTTGTCATTTATTGCTTATACGTCTTGAACGGTTTATATAGTGTTAAAAAAATCTCATACCGTATAGTGTTAAAAAAATCTTATTCCATAGAATACGGTGATAAAATAAATAATTAAATCCAAAGTTGATAAATAAATAATATCCAATATTTCTATTTTCAACAATAAATATTTAGAGCATATCAGTATTTGAATAATCAAATTAATATTTTATTGATATTGATATAAATTCTTAAATGATAGATGAAAAAAATAGATGGAGAATTTCTGTACCGTGATTGCAAAAAAATCAGAATTCCTATAGCTTCTGATTGCGATTCTTCCTCTCATTTCCTATAGCTTCTGATTGCGATTCTCCCTCTCATTTCCTATAGATGGTGACACCAACCTCCATTTTATCATTTCCTTTTTAATATGATTAATACTAATTATTACTAATAATTATAAATATTTTATGTTATTAATATATTCTTTCAACATGAACTTAACCATATATACTTTTTATGGGACCCATATGTTGTCACATTAGAAATGTTTTGGCACATGTTAAAATAGTAATCTTGTAATAAATAAAATGTGTTACTGTTATAAAGATTTGTGATTAAAGGTGTGGTTACTTTTGAATTTACAATGAAAGAATTGGATGTTTTAAGTGTGAGTTTGTTTGTGGTCTACTTTCTTAATATAGTGAGAAATAATATTTAAAACTTCTTTGTTTTTCTTATGTGTATCGTTTTGAAGTTTTTTATATCCTATTAATTTATAATGTGCGAAAAATATTTCTTTGAATCATTCGTTGTCACATTATCTGTCACGCTAGAGAAAACAGTTAACTTACTAAATAAGGTTGTTTTATCTTTACATTGTCATTATTAAATTAAACTAATATAGGTTTCTTACAATTTAAAATAAAACGCTGGCAATGAAACTGCCAACATCAAATAAGAATGTTAACATTTTGTCTTATACTATAATTTACTTTTTGTTTTCATCTAATTGATTTCATTTTTTCCTCCAACAAAAATCTTTCCAGGAGGCTTACTTTGAAAATTAGTTTCACGCTCATTATTTATCCTTTCTAGCTGAAATTATATACAGTTGAAAGATCTCATTGCATATAATACAATGAATAATTCATATTATTAAAACCGCTATCTATCCGTTTGATAATCAATTCCAAAGTTGACAAATAATCACATCAAATATGCTAATTTCCAAGCAGCAAATCAATAGTTTTTGTAATCTAATAAATGTTTTATTGATATTAATATAAAAATTTAAATGACATAAGAAAGTGAATGAAGTATTTCTATACCATGATTGTCGTGTCATTTGCCAACCACCATTTTTATTATTTCCTTTTTAAGATGATTAATATTAATGATTATCAGGAGACTGATGGGTCGATGATTATTAATATTTTCTTTAAAAATAAATTTTACTATATATACTTTTTATATGACCCATTTTGGTTTGACATTCACGTCATCCGTAAAATGTGAGTGTGCACATTGGCCCATTGAGATTCCATTTACAACCCGCTTGCGTGCGTGTGCAAGTGAGAGTCTTTCTGGCTAATACAACTTAACACCATTGGAATGTATATTTCAAAATAAATCCTTCAACCAACTTAGTTTTTCATATGGGATGTAGATTTTTCATTTTATTTTTTCCTCCAACAAAAATCTTTCCATTAGGTTTACTTCAAGAATTATTAATTTCTCATTTTATAATTTATTTGTTTTGGGTGTATTATATACCCTTAGATAGATCACATTGCATAGATTGCGGTGAAATAACTTATGTTATTCAAATTACATTCTATTTGTAAAATAATCAAGTCAAAGTTGACAAATAATTACAATTTTAGACAATAAATATTAAGAGCAAATCGGTAATTTTTATAATCCAATTAACATTTTATTGATATTGGTATAAAACCTTAAATGACGCATGAAAAAAAATGAAGTAATCCTATACCATTAATGTTAGTCATCAACCTTTGTTTTTATCATTTTCATTTTAATATAATTAATATTAATGACCAGCAGACTGATGGGTGGATGATTATTAATATTTTATCCTTTTAATAATTTTTTTAACATAAAATTTGCTATATACACTTTTTGTGGGACTAATATGTCACATTAGAAATGTTTTGTTACATGTTAAACTAATAATCTTGTAATAGAAAGAATGCTTTATTGTTATATAGATTTGTACTTCAAGGAAAGTAGAATTTTGTGGTTACAATTGGAGAATTGGATGTTTTAAATTAAAGTTTGTTTGTGGTTTTCTTTTCTTAACACAGTGTGAAATAGTATTTAAAACTTTTTTTGTTTTTCTGATGTATATATTTATAAGTCGTTTTGAAGTTTATTATTATAATATGCGAAATATATTTTTTTTAATAATTTGTTGTCACGTTATCTATCACGTCATAGAGAATAATTAACCTACTAAATAAGGTTTTTTTATTTTCGCGTTGTTATTAATAAATTTAACTAATATACTCACGGTTTAACATACAATTCTGGCAATGTAAATTGCCAACATCAAATAAGGATTTTAACCTTTTCTCTTATATTATACTTTGCTTTTTAATTTTATCTAATTCATTTCATTTTTTCCTCTAACAAAAACCCTTTGAAAATTAATTTCTCACTTATTATTTATCTGTCCTGAACGTATTATATATCCTTGAAAAGACCACGTTACACAGAAAAAGTGACATAATTCACATTATTCAAATCGCAATCTCTCCGTATGATAATCGCATCCTCTATTTTTATTATTTCCCTTTTAATATGATTAATATTAATGACCGTCGGGAGATTGATGAGTCGATGATCATTAATATTTTCTTTAAACATAAATTTTACTATATATACTTTTTGTAGAACTCATTTCGTTTTGGCATTCGAGTCGTCCGCGAAAAGCGAGTGTGCACATTGGCCCATTTTGGTTGAATTTGCACCCCACGTAAGTGTGCAAGTGAATCTTCTAGCTAATACAACTTAACACCATTGAAATATATAATTCAATACTAACCCTTCAACCAACTCTTTTTTTCCATATGGAATGTTGCTTTTTCATTTTATTTTTCCTCTGACAAAAATCTTTCCATGATACTTACTTTAAAAATTAATTTCTCATTAAGTATTTATCCGTTTTGGGTGTATTATATGCCCTTAGTAAGATCATATTGCATAGACTACGATGAAATAATTCATGTTATTTAAATTGCATTCTATCCATAAAATAATAAAGTCCAAAGTTGACAAATGATTACAATCTAATGTGCCAATTCCAAAAAATAAATATTAAGAGCAAATAAGTAATGTTAATAATCCAATTAATGTTTTATTGATATTGATATAAAACCTTAAATGACACATAAAAAATAAATAAATGAAGTTATCCCCCGTTGCTCCGTTGGTCACCAACCTCTATTTTTATCTTTTCTTTTTTAATATAATCACTATTAATTACTTTTGCTAAATCGATGGGTTGATGATTATTAATATTTTATTTTATTAATAATTCTTTAAATATAAATTTTACTATATATATTTTTGTAGGACTCATATGTCACATTAGAAATGTTTTGTCACTGTGGAATTGTTACAGAAATAAAGAAGAAGAAGGAGATGGGCTTGAGGAAGATGGGCTGCATCCAATAGACTACAAGAGCTAATCTCAGCCATCAATTTCATCATCACAAACTTCAATCTTAGCCGTGCATTTGAAACCAATTTTGGGCGGCAAAATAACCAATTCTGTTACTTGTTTTTACTTTCCTCTTTAAATACCAATTCTCCTGTAATCAATCCATTATGAATCAATAATAAGAAATTACTCTTTGTTCTTCAATTTCTCCACATGGTATCAGAGCACCAGGAGAAGAGCAATCTCTAACGATGGCGCCTCGAAGAAACAATGCAAATAGGTTTCAAAATCTTCCACCAGACGGTGTTGAGGAAGATGAATCTGTAAACGAAATTGGAGGATAAAATGCTATCACGGCTTCCGCAATGAGTCAAGTAAGTGAAAATCCTGGATTGATTCTCACAGCAGTTCAACTTTCCGGAAATAATTACATGGCGTGGAGTAGAGCAATGGTGAGAGCCTTGAAGGTGAAAGAAGTCTCTGAGTATGTACTCGAAGATCTGGAAATTCCTGCTGAAGGATCGATAGCCTATCGAAAGTGGCTTAAAATAGATTGTTTAGTCACATCTTCGGTTCTGAACTCTATTTCAAAGGAGATTGCAGATGGATTTCAGTATGTATCCACAGTAAGGGAGTTATGGAAGGATCTAGCTCATCGATTTGGGGAAAGTAGTGGACCTCAAATTTTTCAGATCAAAAGAGAAATCAGTCTCATACATCAAGGTACTCTCTATTATGCTGTATTTTAACAAGCTTAAAAGATGTTGGGATGAATTAGCATTTCTATGGCCAATTCCTTCCTGTAAATGTGGAGCAGTAAGGAATTGTGTCTGCAATGCCTTTCAAAGAGTTACAGACATGAATGAGGAAGATAAGCTAATTCAGTTTCTGATGGGATTAAATGATCACTATGATCATGTCCGTAATCAAATATCCCTTATGGATCCTCTGCCTAATCTCAATAAGGCATATTCTATGTTGCTACAAGTAGAAAAGCAGAATGAGATATCTGTTGAGCAAACAATTGATATTGCTAGTTTTGCACGAAATGATAAACAAGGGAAAACTGGTTTTGTGAAAGGGAAAGGGAAAGGGAAAAAAAAGTATGAATCTAAGGAGGACCTTTATTATGACAATTGTGATTCAGTTGGGCATGTTAGGGCTACCTGTTTTGAACTAATTGGTTATCCTGATTGGTGGAAAAAAAACAAAGACAATAGAAAGGAGAAAAATGCAGGGACAAGAACAGGATCAGGTAGAAAATCAAGAGCTAATGTTGTTCATGGTGGTAATAACTCAGTCAAGAACAATGATAGTGATTCTGAATCTCACTATGAAGAGCCAAACATGACAACTATGATTAAAGAAGTTTACAAGATGATGAAGGGAAAGACAATCACTGAATCACCTATGCATTCCACTGACTTCTCTGCTTTTGCTGGGTTCTCAGGTCAGTCTTCTGCTTATCCTGTTTCTCTTGACAATATTAATGTATGGATCATTGATAGTGGTGCCACATCACACATGTGTCCTGTTAAGGAGGTTTTTGAACAGTTGAATCTATTAATGCATAGGCAAACAGTTACATTGCCTAATGGAAATGTGATTCAACTTAAGTACAAAGGTGATGTAGTATTGTCTACACAATTGAAGCTGAAGGATGTATTATTCATACCACAGTTCAGATATAACTTGTTATCTGTCAGTCAGTTAATGATGCAAACACAGCTGGAAGTGGTTTTTTCTAAAACATGTTGTTACATACAGGACCTGCACTCTAAAAAGCTTGTGGCAGTAGCTTGGAAGATAGATGGTTTGTATTTGTTGGATACAAATTCCTTTTCGTTTTCTGTCTTAGAAAGAATACAAAGATGTGTCAGCAATAAAACTGATGTTGTAGCTTCTGCTGTTTCTATACCAAATCTTTGGCATTTAAGACTTGGTCATGCCTCTGTTGATGTTCTGAGTCATATTCCAGCTAATGAAGTTACTTTTAACTGTTTGAATGAAGATTGCAATGTATGTCACCTTGCTAAACAGCATGGGTTATCTTTTAGCCGCAGTAAGATTGTTACCAGGGCAAAATTTGATTTGCTACATGCTGATTTATGGGGGCCATATAAAATTCCTTCTCTCACAGGAGCAAGGTATTTCTTATTGTAGATGATTTTACCCGCATTACTTGGGTCATTTTGTTGCAACATAAGTCACAAACAAGTCATGCCTTAAAGAATTTCTTTCTTCTAGTTGAGACGCAGTTTTCTACTAAAGTAAAAGTGATGAGAACAGATAATGGCTCAGAGTTTCTTAGTCATACTTGTCAAGAACTGTTAGCAGAGAAAGGTATCTTGCATCACAAAACTTGCATTTATACTCCATAACAGAATGGAGTAGTTGAAAGAAGGCATAGACACTTATTAGAGATTGCCAGGGCTATTCTTTTCCAGGCATCTCTTCCAGTGAAGTTTTGGGGTGAAGCAATACAAATGGCTGTTGCCATTATTAATGTCTTGCCTTCTAGATTTTTGAACTGGAAATCTCCATATCAAATGTTCTATGGTACTGATCCTGCATATCAGAAGTTTTTTGTTTTTGGTTGTCAATGTTTTTTTACAGATCCTCATCCCTTTAAAGATAAGTTCTCTCCTCGAGCTTTACAGGGTATCTTTTTGGGATTTTCTACTGGTCAAAAGGGGTACAAAATTTGGGATTTGCAGAAACACGAGCTGATAGTGAGCAGGGATGTCACTTTTCAGGAACAGGTTTTCCCTTTTGCTAACAATCCTGGTTTGATAAAACTACCTGTTGATTCTGCTTCTCCTTTACCAGATGTTTTGCATAATAAGTGTTCCCCTGATGCTTCTTCTTTGGTTCAAGAGGATACTTTGCGCAGATCCAGCAGAGTTAGAACCAGACTTGGCTGGATGAATGACTTTATGGCATCTGTTAATAACAGTAATGTCTCCTCTCTTTCCTGTTTACATTTTTCTTCTGATCATAAGGCTTTTCTAGCCAATTTATTATAGGCTAAGGAGCCTAAGTCCTACTTTGAAGCTTACAAAGAGCCTTGTTGGGTTGAGGCCATGAATTAGGAGATTTCAGCTTTAGAAGCCAATCATACCTGGACACTTGTTCCTCTGCCTCCAGGGAAGAAACCTTTGGCTACCAAATGGGTGTACAGGATCAAATATAAGTCTACTAGGGAGATTGACAGATACAAGGCCAGGTTAGTAGCTAAGGGGTATAATCAAGAGTTTGGCATTGATTATCATAACAGTTTTAGTCCTGTTGTTAAAACTGTTACTGTTAAGATATTTTTGGCTATTGGGGCTGCTTTTGGCTGGCATATTCACCAGGTAGATGTGAATAATACCTATTTACATGAGATGTTAGATGAGGAAATTTATCTTCAGCCACCTTTGGGGTATCACCAGGTGGAGGAAGGGCAGGTTTGTAAATTAACAAAGTCACTTTATGGTCTCAAGCAGGTAGGGAGGCAGTGGCATAAGGAGCTTTCTACCAAACTGTTAAGCTTTGGCTTCACTAAGTCTCATCATGATCACTGTTTCTTTACTCTTCATCAGCCTGCAGGTTTTATTGGTTTACTCATTTATGTTGATGATATACTTATTTTGGGCAAAAATGAGGATCAAATTCTGGCTGTCAAATCTTATTTACACCAGCTTTTCACTATCAAGGATTTGGGTCCAGCCAAATATTTCCTTGGTATTGAAATAGCAAGGTCTTCTTCTGGTTTATTCTTATCTCAGACCAAGTACATCACTGATATTCTCCAAGATGCACAGATGACTGAAGCCAAGGAAGTTCACAATCCCATGACTCATGGAATTGATCTCACCTCTGCAAGAGAAACACTTAAAGATCCCTCTGTCTTTAGGAGATTGGTTGGCAGGTTATTGTATTTGCAATTTACAAGGCCTGATTTGTCTTTCATTACACAACAATTAATTCAGTTTATGTAGCACCCTTGCACTCATCACCTGCAGGTTGCATTATATGTTTTGCGGTACTTAAAAGGCACTTTACATTATGGATTGCTTTATCCAAGCACTTCAGACATTAACACCATTATTGCATATTGTGATGCTGATTGGGGAAAATGCAAGCTGAGTCACAGATCCCTCACTGGATACTGCATTTTTCTCGGTCAATCCTTGGTGTCTTGGAAAACAAAGAAGCAGGCTACTGTCAGCCGCTCAAGCGCAGAAGCAGAGTACATAAGCATGGCTTCCACTAGCTGTGAACTTAAGTGGATTCAATACGTTCTTCAAGATTTTGGCATTCAGGTACATCTTCCTGTTACAATGCATTGTGATAGCAAGTCTGCTATTGCACTTGCTCACAACCCAATTGCTCATGATCGAACTAAACACATTTCAATTGACTGCCATCTTGTTCGGGATCATATTGCAACTGGATTCCTTCACACTCCTTATATTTTTACTACACAACAATTGGTGACCTGTTCACTAAGGGACTTAGTTCAGATACAATGCGGCCGGCACTTCACAAAATGGGTTTGGTTGCAGCTGCCCCAAATCCATCTTGAGGAGGGGGTGTGGAATTGTTACAGAAATAAAGAAGAAGAAGGAGATGGGCTTGAGGAAGATGGGCTGCATCCAATAGACTACAAGAGCTAATCTCAGCCATCAATTTCAGCATCACAAACTTCAATCTTAGTCGTGCATTCAAAACCAATTTTGGGCGGCAAAATAACCAATTCTGTTACTTGTTTTTACTTTCCTCTTTAAATACCAATTCTCCTGTAATCAATCCATTATGAATCAATAATAAGAAATTACTCTTTGTTCTTCAATTTCTCCACAGTCACATGTCAAACTAATAATCTAGTAATAAAAAAAATGCGTCATTGTTATATAGATTTCTGCTTAAAGGAAAGTAGAATTTTGTGGTTATTTTTGAATTTACAATTGAAGAATGGGATATGAGAGTTTGTTTATGGTTTTTTTTTCTTAATACAGTGAGAAATAGTATTTAAAACTTTTTTGTTTTTCTTACGTTTATTTTTATAAATCGTTTTGAAGTTTCCTCTATAGTATTTAATTGATAATGTGCAAAAGATATTTCTTTTAATAATTCGTTGTTACGTTATTTGTCACGTCAGAGAAAGCAATTAACCTACTAAATAAGGTTTTTTAATTATTTTCGTATTGTCATTAATAAATTAAACTAATATAGGTTTCTCACAATTTAACATACAATTCTCGGAATGGAAATTGCCATTGCCAACATCAAATAAGAATGTTAACATTTTCTCTTATATTATAATTTACTAATTGATTTTTTATTTTTTCTCCGATAAAAACCTTTCTGGGAGGCTTACTTTGAAAATTAATTTCTCACTCACTATTTATCCGTTTTGGATTTATTGTATATCATTGAAAAGATTTCATTGCATTGAATATAATGACATAATTCACATTGTTGAAATCGCAATTTATCCATATTATAATCAAGTCCAAAATTGACAAATAATTACAATCTAATATGCTAATTTTCAACCACAAATATTAAGAGCAAATCAATAATTTTTGTAATCTAATTAATGTTTTATTAATCTTAATATAAGAACTTAAATAATATAAAAAAAGTGAATGAAGTTTTTTTTGTACCATGATTGTCATGTTAGTGACCGACCTCTCTTTTTATTGTTTCCTTTTTAATATGATTAATATTAATGACTGTTGGGAGACTGATGGGTCGATGATTATTAATATTTTCTTTAAATATAATATAAATTTTACTATATATACTTTTTATAGGACCCATTTCGGTTTGACACTTGTGTTATCTGTAAAGTGCGATTACACACATTGACCTATTGGAGTTGGATTTGCACCCTACCTGTGTACAAAAATGAGTCTTCTAGCTAATACAACTTAACACCGTTGAAATGTATATTTCAATATAAACCCGTCAAGCCAACTCACAGTTTTTCTAGATGGGATATGGATTTTTCATTTTATTAAACAAAAATCATTCCATGAAGCTTACTTTAAGAATTAATTTCTCATTCATTATTTATCTGTTTTGGGTGTATTATATATCCTCAAAAAGATTACGTTGCATAGACTTTGGTGAAATAATTCACTTTATTAAAATTGCATTTCATTTGTAAAATAATCAAGTCCAAACAAATAATTTCAATCTAATATGTCAATTTCAAACAATAAATATTAAATTAATGTTTTATTTATATTGATATAAAAACCTTAAATGAGGCATAAAAAAATGAAGTAATCATGTACTATTTTTACGTTAGTCGCCAACCTCTATCTTTATCCTTGCCTTTTTGATATAGTTAAAATTAAAGATTGCCGTCAGATTGATGGGTCAATGATTTTAATATTTTATTTTCTTAATATATTTTTTAAAATTGTTTGTCTTGAGTTATGTTCTTGAATATTTCAAAGAGTTAAACAATTTATTAATTGCATAAAAAAAAATTGTAACTCCAATTAATTAGTCATTATATTGTGTGAGTAATTCATTAGAAAGCATTAATGGTTTCAGTTACAGAAAAGGTTGATTTTGCTTTTACCATTTTGACAAATGGTTTAGTCCACATGCGACCATTTTCAGATTTATCCACATCCTTAAGGTCAAGACAAAGAATATGGTTTCAATTTCCAAATTCGATTATCAAATCGATATTTTTCTTCTTTTTCTTTTTATTTTTTTATAATGACAGGGTATAAAATATTTGAAAAATCTATATTTAAAATATATGTATTGTTCAATCAATGTTTCTTTTAATAAATTAAAAAGAATAATAATTATTTATTTTAATTAAGTACTAGCTAGGTCAAATTTTAAACTGATTATTCTTAAATTTTTGATGGATAATTGTTATGAAGTAAAAATACTTATTTTGAATTAATTTATTTTATGACACTTGCAATATTGTACAATTTTAGACAGAATAAATATAAAATTAGAAATATCATTAATGAGGATGAAATTTGGGCGTAAAAAGAAGCGGGAAAACGTCTTTGCATGCATTTTGTTGGAGCAATTTCAGTCGTTTTTTTTTTTTTTTCCCTCTGTGAAAATATATATCTACAATTTGACCGAATTTTCATTCATCACTTTGACTCTCCTAAGTAAGTAATTAAGAAAATAGCAATTAAAGCAATGGCTAATTAATAACCTAAATTTCACCCCAAGATTGGTTCCAAATGAATTAATTGGTAAGTGCATATAGACTTACCATTAGCACAATATTTACAATTACCATAATATGCAATTTTTGGTTAAAATATTGTTTGACCAAATTACATACAATCTACTCTACAGTACATCCTCTTCCTTTTTCTATCTTCAACCGTACATCAATTCCATAGTTATATGATCGATCGTTGATTCTGGATTTGTGGTGTCAAACTGGCAAATCAACGGCTAAGATTAAAACAAAATATATATATATATATATATATATATATATATATACATAATGGTTAATACATGTTTGCCAATTCTCAAACACCTGACTAAGATTTTTTCCAAAAATATAACTACCTAATGATTATTATCTTTTCCAATTTCTTTTTGAATTTTTTCACTTCCCATTTTTTTTTTAATATTATTATTTGCTTGGGTAAAACACAAAAATGGAAGCTTAATAGTCACTAAAAAGAAGCAATATCAACCCTTGGTTGGGAAAATGATCAAAGGGCTAATAATTTGCCAAATGTGCAATTATGACTACTTAATTATAATTAAATATATTCCACCCATACAAAATAAAAAGAAACAATTTTTACTTCCTTGTTTGCTCTTATTGCTCTCCTCCTCTTTCTTCCTCTCAATTTCTCTTTTCATTCTTATGCATGGAGATTGAAAAGAAATTAAGTGATGAATTCCCTTATTTTGTTGTTGATTTTCCATGGAAACAAGAAGCAGCAAATGGGTTTCCCCATGGCTACTTTAATCACTCTTCTTTTCTCAATTATCAGCAGCAGCAGCAGAATTTCACCATTGATGCCTACACAAAGAATCCAGCTTTCGGGTTTTCGGGTACTTGCCCCGACCCGCCAACTGGTTTTCTCTATGAAAATCTTAATAATGGTTCTTTATCTTCAGCTGGTTTGGCAGATAAGAAGCCCTTATTTGATCAGATTAATGAGTTTAACCCGTTTGGATTTGGTGATAATCAAAACCAAATTAATATGTATGGACAGTCTGTGTCTGTGATGAATAATTATGATGAAGAAATGGGGAATTTGATGAATATTCTGAAGGGAACAGGTGATGAGGTGTCTTGCGTAACAGCAGATAATTATATGAATGGAGTTGATAATCAAAGGAAGGATAAAAGGTTTCATCAGATTATGAAGAAGAATGGGAAATTTTATAAGAGATCTCATGTAATCAAAGGCCAATGGACACCTCAAGAAGACAGGTTTATTCCTTAATTATTTTTTTTTTTCATCTAATTAATTATGCATGTTTCTTTTGATTTGTGTTCATGATTAGGGTTTTTTGTTTTTTTGTTTTGGCTGAAAACGGGATGTCGTTGAATGGACAGAAAATTGGTGGAATTAGTGCACGAGCATGGTATAAAGAAATGGTCTCATATTGCAAAAATGCTCAAGGGAAGAATAGGAAAACAGTGTAGAGAGAGATGGCACAACCATTTGAGGCCTGACATCAAGGTTTCGTTTTCATTTTATTTATAATGTTTCTCTAACAAACTTTTCTGTTCTTAATTTTGTTTGATTTCTGTAGCTGAATATAGCACTACAAACTCTACAGTATTAAAAATCTAATTCTGCTTTCTACAACATTGGTCTTTGATTTGGAATTCATTTTTTGTTTATATTTAAAATTCAGATTCCAAAAAAAAAAAAAAAAAGTAACCATCCTTTCTCACTAGGGGCGGACCAAGTGAAGCACATATTTTCTGTAGAGACTCGATATAAAATTTTTTATTTTTTTTAAATTGATTGATTCTTTGATATGTACAAATAAATCAAATACGGTTTCAATTTTTGTTATTAAATACTTGAAAAAACCTTGTTTTTCATTGACCGAAATAAAAGAAATTAATAGTGAAAATTTAGTGGAGGTTTTCGTATTTAATTTCTTTTTAATTTTGTGATCAATATTTGAGTACCCATTCAGCAAAAATATGAACAATTTTACTGGTTAAATTATTTGCCTGTACGAACAGGACAACACATTTACATGCATAGTGACAAGTGACAGATTGGACTAAAAATTCCATGAAACAGAATTTGTCGGAATATCTATTGTAAAATACCCTTTTAGCCTTATAAAAATTGCTTATGAGAGATTCCATAAATGTGATTTTATTTATATAATTATATTATTCTACTGATATACATAAATTTTATTATGCATACCTGCACCTTGCAAATAAATACATGAATGTATTATGTTTTATTAATATTAATTAATTACATGTTTAAGAATTAATTAAAAAAAATATGCAGAAAGATGCCTGGAGTGAAGAGGAAGATGAAATACTGATAGAAGTACACAAAGAAATAGGAAACAGATGGGCTGAAATAGCAAAGAGATTACCTGGTAGAACTGAGAACACCATTAAGAATCATTGGAATGCTACTAAGAGAAGACAATTTTCAAAGCGAAAAGGGAAGGATTCTAATCCCAAAACTACCCTTTTGCAAATCTACATCAAAAATCTCACTTCATTGGGCTCATCATCATCATCAAACAAGAACGTTGCAATCAAAGATGAATTAGATGATGATGATGATCGGGTGGAGAAAGAGATGGTGATCAGGCCCTCCGCAACTATAGCAGATCACTCATCCAAAGAAAGTAATAATTGTTATGATGATGATAAGGAAATGTTGTTTGATTATGATTCTGGATTTGAGTCATTGCTTGATCATGAGAATAATGTGCATATGAATATGAATATGATGGATGAGTATGAGATGTCAATGGAGCTGCAGCGTGTGATAAAGGGTTCTTCTGCTGATATTCATCAACCAAACGAGGAGATGGATTTGGTAGAGATGATCTCCCAAAGATTTTAATCAACTCTAATTTATTATGCTCCAATTGCATTCATAGATTTAAACATTTACTTAAGATCAATAGTCTTCTGTTTTTTTTTTCTTATTAGTTTTATAATTATGCTTTTGTTTAGTTAATCTTGTAAGCATGTTGACTTCATGTGCTTTGATGGAATTTTATTGTTCCTTTTGCTTTTCTAACTTTGATCTTTTTTTAACGGTTTGAGAAAAGCCCATTATCAATGGGTCTTGTCTCAAACAAACTAAAGTTCAATATTAAAAACTGTTACCCTACTAGAAAGTCTATTACGGTCCGAGACATGATTGGTCAAGAACTGTTCAATGAGTTACTCATCAACAGTTGTACTGTGTTGTTCATACAATGGTTTCTGAAAGGTCCAGTCTGTGACCATACATCAAAGTTTCTTACTTCCAACTCCATCTATATAAAACCTAAAATCTAAAAGCCTCACAAGAGAGTAGGAGTAAAAGAAAATTAATGTTATTTTTATTGATTAATAGAGAAATCTAAGTTAGAAAATATTGAATTTTTGAAGCCCTTGCATTTTGTTTTTAATGCTTGAATATTAAATACAATCCCTTTAATTTCTCTATAAATGGTTCTTAAATTATCCCTCACTAATTCAATCTCTTAGACTCTTTGGTTGTGTAACATTCCTCTCTTAATTGTCCACTGTCATATATTTATAACAATTTAAGTGTAATAAGAGAAAATCCTTAGTCTAGTTAAAAACTTACACAATCGTGCGCTTGAATTTGGGCCTGAACCATCAGGCCCAATTCAGATAAATGGGCCTCTGACTGAATTTTGGGTAGCACTGGGTACTCCGATACTCATACTTTGTTACTTATCCCCAATAGATTACTGATATGCCTATATGAATTAAACATAAATTAATAAATTTTAATTCAATAATATGAAACATTTTTATGTCAAATTTAATTACTTTTTTCACAACTTCAATATTTTTAATGTGAATATTGGTAAAAATAATGTCCAAAAAAAAAAAAAAAAAAAAATCCAAAGTGGGAAGCTGTAATTAAAATTGAGCTTTCTTTAATTAACAAGACATATACAGACTTTTTTTTTCAGTGATAAAAATATTCAAGAAGCCTTTGGATTTGGCTTTATCCGCTTTACTCTTGAGTACAAGAAGACTCCAGCCAGTGCTAATGCAGTTCCTGTAATTAAAAACGATTCTCATTCTCATTTTAATATATATATATATATATATAATGTAAAATTTGCATAAATAATTGGTAAATTAATTAATTAGTAAATAATTAAAATAAAGAAACTTCATTTACCCATTGAATTTAGAGGGGAAATTTGAGTCTGGAAGATAATGACTGAAGAGACTATGACTACCACACGCTTCACACAATTTCCTACTGCATGAGTTACAGGATTTACCATCTCTAGTATCATATATGACACCTGTACAAACATTATTTATTAATTTGTTAAAAACCTAAAATGAACAATTAATTATCATTAATATAGGAATTATGAAAATGGAAATCTTACTTGTTGATAGGAATGGAAACAGATCCCAGTTATTAGAGCTCTTATCAATAACTCTCTAACATTCACACCTGAGTTTGCCTGAAAATAATTATAGATCAAAATGGAATAACTGTTACTTACAAATCCTATAATTTTAATTATTTAAAAACAAAAAAATAAAACTTACTGCAGACTGGAGGTAAGATGGAGTGAACTTGATGCCTTCGAGGAAGATAGCGGTGGGAGCCAGGAGGATAAAACAAATTATGGTAATTACAGAGAAGAGATTGATGTTATCCAAAGCTTCCTGTCATTAATTCTGAGATTAAAAAATCAATGAGATTAAGAAATTTGTAAGAGCAGTGAAACCAGTTACTTAAGTGTATTTTACCTCTTTGTTAACCATGAACTTTTTGCTAAGCACGTTTCTAGACTGGTTTGTGACATTGGAGGCCATAGCACTGCAGAAACCGGTCCTGAAATGACGTATGGAATAGTTTGGCACATTAAAAGTGAAATCTTACTCTCTTAATTTGTAATATGATCAAGAGAATTACTTAAAATTAATTTTCTGGGAAATTTAATTATAAGAAGTGAATTATGTAGGATTAATATATTACCAATTGAAAGAGGCCTCAGTGAATGATGCTAAAGCAACTCCACCTACTATTGGTAAAAGTGAGGAAACCACCCACAAAGAAGGCATCTATACACATTTACATAACCGTACTATTATTAATTTGACTCTTGTACCCAAAATGCATTATAAAATACAAAATAAAAAAACATACCCTAAATATCTAACAACAAAATCAAGGAAATCCACCAATAAATTATTATTATTATTTTTTTTATTTGTAGAATAAATTCAACAAGAAACCCTTTACCACAAAACTGTCTATTTTATATTCTCTTTTCTCTTTCTTTTTCCCCACAAACCCATTTAGTGAGTAATTACTAATTAGTACCATTTGGTCAAAGTTGTTTTATTTTTAGTATAACTACAAAAAGGTTTTGTTAGTTAATCAAAACAGTATCAAATTTATAATAAATTAAGAAGCAGATGATTAATTGTAAACAGATTGAGATTATTAGGTAGCAAAAATTCATACCTCGCCAAGAAAAAGGGAAGCAAATAAGACAGTGAAGAAAGGTTCCATAGCTTTGATAGTGTGAGTGAAGGAAACTGCAACTTTTCCTAAACTAACATTTGTCAAAATGTTGCCCATCGCATGCACAATCGCCAATGGCATGATTGCTGCAAGCTGATTCTCAATCCCTCAGTATTAACTTAATTAATTGTAAAATTTGTACCTAAAAATAGAAATTAGGAAAATAACCCATAAAACAAGAACAATTGAAAAAACCTGTGAACGAGTGAGATTGGGTCTTGGGTACAGATTTAATGCCCACATTATGGAAATCATAAGAGTTCCACACCCAAATTGGAAAGCTGTAACTGTAGCTGGAAATGGATACACCTTAAGAACCTGTACCCCAAAACACCAGATACAAACCTTAATTTGAATTCAGGGTGAAATTAATATGCATATTTCTTATTTGGAAAAGAATTAGGAAAAACAGAAAAGGAACCTGTTTATTGAAAACGTTGAAGTAAATATTGAGAATATACCAAATTCCAAACATAGCAGCAAGCTGAGCATTACGAATCAAATCAGAGTTTTGATTTTGGCTTTTGCTCTCGGGAACTGAAGTAGCTTTGAACTTGAAAGCAGGATTAGAATGAACAAAGGAAGCAGAAATTGGAGTGTTGGAATAACCCCAAGTAAATGAAGAAGAATTCCTAAATGTGACAACTCCAAGATGAGAATTGCAAGAGGTGTGGCGGTGAAATGGTTTAAAAAGAGTGAGATCTGATGAAGTAGAGTTAGAATTTGGAGAGGGAGAAAGCTTATGTTGTTTGAGAAATGGGGTTGAAAGCGATAGAGCTAATGCTGTATGCATTTTGAGGTTGAAGAGAGAGAGAGAGAGAGAAGGGAGGAGAAAAAAGTCTTAAGAATTGAAATGGAGGTGCAGCTGCATATTGCAAGTGCTGTGCATGAATGGTTCAGAGGATATATTGGTCTGTGCTGGGGGTTGCCGTGAGGGGGAGACGTGGGACCAAGAGGCAACTGGCCTAAACCCCAGTCCCCTCATAAAATGACATTGACAACAAAAATGGATTAATGGCACTGTCATATTACTTCCATGATTTTATAATATACGGCTCCGTCAATATATTGACGTCTCTTCTTTCACCGATGGGAAATCAAGTCTCCTCTTTCACCGATGGGAAATCAAGTCTCCTTCAAATTTGTCTCAGACTACTGATTTCCTATTAATGTAATTATTTTGGGTTTAATTCATCCTATTTAATCTTAAGATGAATCTTTTACATGAGGTGAAACTTTCTCGACAACTTCATTTTTCCATTCACAATATTCGAATAAAAGATATTGTCTGACGGAAAGATTCTCCTTACCACTCTAACTAACAATTATTGGTCCGATCAATTTAGTTCTAATTAATATAATTATCATTTTTTAACCTTTGTATTTTGTGTTTAAAATACAAAAACAATTTGAAATTCCGTTTACTGATGAGAAAATTTTCGTAGATGTCAAATCTGGCGATTTTATCCATTTAGAAGAGCATTTGAGCAAAAATTAAAATTTTAATCATAAAATCTTACTAAAATTTAACTATCCAATGTCAAAATTTTATAAATTACATTTTCCCGAAATTTTCGTTACCTGCTTTTAAAATTGATAAAATCAAATTCAGAGTTAACTAAACAGTTATTAGGTGAGCCATGTTTCAATTAAAGTTTGGAACAATCAAATCAGCACAAATGTTTAGCTAAAGTAGATAAACGAAATCAAGAAAAGTACAATATAAATTGAAAAATAAATGAAAAGAAAAGAATGAGTACTTCTATAAACTCAAAGAAATTTGTTGCAAGTCCAATTTTATTTAATAAACCGTAATCGTTTTAATATTGAATAATATATAATTTATTTCTGAATAATAAATACACGTTGAAATTTAGATTAATTTAGTTAAACATACAAGTTAAATAGATTTTTAAATTATCACTAAAAAAGACAAGGATGATTTTGAGCCTCTAAAACTTTCGCCAAAGACAACGATAAGCAAGTCCACGGAAATCTACCAAATCAATATTAGGACCGATGAGCTTGCTGTTACTGTCGAGTGGTTCGTTGAACTTCAAATTAGAAAATAGACTTCTAACGAGAAATCAAATCAATTACTGCATTATTGAGATTAGACATTTAATAATTGATAGATTGGATATTAGCTACCAAATACTAACTTGTTAACAAATGTTCTTATTAAAACAAATAAAAAAAATATGACAATTAATGTATCGATTAAATCTGTGGAGCTGCAGACTCAAAGGGGCAAAACATGTGGCATAAATTGCTCCAATTTTCAGATAATTTTTGGTTCCAGGTCCCCTTCTTTTATCCAATACTCAATTGCAAAATCCAATAAATTATCTTTCCTTTTAGTTATAATACATTAATTCATCTCTTGGCTTATTATTCTAATAAAACAAAAATTTCATGAATGGATAATAATCAACATATACGTTAAATTCAAGAGCTTTCAACTAATCTCTACCATTCTCCTTCAATAAATATGATTCTTCACTACATATTTTGGGAACCACTATTCATTGAGCTCTAACGAGTCATAAATTTGCTCGGATATTTTATCAAATAAATATCCATTATGACCCCAGGGAAATTTGAAGTTTCAAAATTGTCCACAAATCTTTCACGAACAACTTTTTAATACATTATCCTAGCATTTATGACACATCTCGTTCTCCCTCTAATTAAATATTTCAAAGCATAATTCTGAATCTGTAGCTGCTATCTAGTTGTTCTCACAAAATTCAAACAGTTGCTATCTCTGCTAAGTGTCATTCTTCGTATTGACATAATTCCATGCCCAAGAAAATGAAGCAGACACCAATTTTTGTTTTCTTTTCCTTCAGATACTTTTGCGGTACAATAACTTTTTTGCTCCCTGTTGTATCACTCAATTGCTCTTTTAGCCTTTATTATTTCAAAGTTGCCCTTTTAGTCTCTGTCGTTTCAAAATTGCCCTTTTAACTTCTATACTGTACAAAACCATATCCATTTGAACTATAATTAACCCTCTTGCCTTCCGAATGAGTTAAAGATGAAGGGTAAAATGATCAATTATGGTTCATTTAGGTATGGTTTTGAATAGGATAGGCGTTAAAAGGGAAACTTTGAAATGACATGAGCTAAAAGGACAGTTTATTGATAGCACAAGGGCTAAAAAGATCTTTTTAACCTCCTTTTGCTTCTCAAGATCAGATAAGGCAAAAAAAAAAAAAAAAGATTTTCTTTCAAGACTATTCATGCCTTGAGATGATATGAGATGCCAGACAACTAAATTATGCGAACGAAATTCTAAAGAGCTACAAAAACGGATGGATAACTGACCGCAGTTTTTCAATGTAGAATTTTAAGCCTTGCAAATGTCAAGTAGCCAGTATGACCTCTAGCTTCACTGCAAGGTTTGGCCATGATTACAGGAGAGCCGGAACTCTTCTGTACATTATTTCCTTCGCTTGAACGCTGCCTTCTCTTGTGAGGAGGAGACCCAAATGGAACACCTTCATCACTCTGGCCATAATCCATATTCCATTCGCGAACTTCGTATGTTCGAAGGAGCACCTCAAATGTCCTTATGTCTATACATGATACATATATTATTATCACTAATTTGTAACTGAATAACGATTATACCATTTTATTTACTAGAAATTTGCAGTTAAATAAAGATACTGTGCCCGGGGTGTGCCAACTTACCTGTGAAGTCTAATTTAAGAATTTCGCAGGAGCGTTGTACTTGCTCAATGCACGGTGAGAAGGAGCACAAAATCGCATCTTGTTTCAACATTTTTGCTGCCGAAGGAATGGCCAACCATGGTTGGGGTAGATCTAAAAATACAGCATCAACTAGCCCAGAATATTCATCTGGAAATCCCACACCCTGAATGTCTCTAACTCCAACTGTAACCACACTGTTTACTCCTGTCTTCTCAAAATCTTCCCTACAATGTTAAGAAATAATTTCAGGAGACTATGATACTTTTATCAATCAATAAAATCTAGCTTTGGAATTTTCAGTCAAAATCTAAAAAAGGCAAGAGAACAATATTTCTTACCTTGCTGAGGCAGCCCTTTGTTCATGGAAGTCAAATGTATAAACATGTCCTGTAGGAGCTACAGCCCTTGCAAGTGACGTTGTTAAAGACCCGCTACCAGTTCCAGACTCGAGTACCACACAACCAGGAACTATCTCCAAGTATGTAATTAAAAAGGAAATATCAGCAATATAAAGAATTTGAGTTCTGTGGCTTAAAACCAAAGTCCATAATTCAGGAGTTGGAGCTAATAAATACACAAATCCACCCTTGTTACTAAACACCTTCGACCCAAAAGGCTTCCCAATCCAGTCTAAGTGTTTAAATACACCAAAACGGTTCTGTAGTACTGAAGACTCGCATACTTTAATGGCCTTCATTGAGTCATGCTTCTCATAGACAATAACCAAATCTCCATCTTTAATGCAACGTGTAAATGATAACGTTTTCGTTGGATCAGTAAGCAACATCTTGAAATGAAGAATCTGTTGATAAAATGTCATAGCAGCATTATTATTTGTCAAATCCAGAGCACTAAAAAATGTTAAATGCATAGCTTAATCGCTTGATTCAATCTCCCCTTCAAACAACTCTACATCTATGACATGCAATGATCGAGTATAGCCTACATCAAGAAACAAGCAATTCGGCAATTCGGCAATGTTGTATAAATTTTAAATTGTTGCCAGTTTCCTAACTCCCAATCAACAGATAAACCCTTTAGAACCTTGGAATCAATTCTCCCCTTCAATGCATAGCTTAATCGCTTGCTTCAATTCTCCCCTTATAACAGCCCCACATCTATGACACGCAATAATGGAGCATTCCCTAAATCAAGACACAAGCAATTAGACAATTCAACAATGTTGTATAAATTTTAAAAGATTGTTGCCAGTTGCCTAACTCCCAATCAACAAATGAACCCTTCAGAACATCGGAATCAATTTGAGATTGCCATTGAGTCATTGCTTCCATAATTTCCATTCCATTATGCTAAATTCTCAAAAGTAATATTAATGGGTCCATATTTCATTAATGATGAACTCAGTTCATTCAACATGAACGTCAAACAAGAAAAGCTACACAACTTCGTTTTCTCCAGTATGTTATGTTAACTGTTGAGGGCCAAACGTTATATGAGCTATAATGATACTACAACGGTCAATGGAGAAACCATAAAAACAAAACATGAAAATGCACCTAAACATAAGTAAAGCTCATAAAACGAACTCTTCAAAATATAAGGTTTATGCATAGACAATTAGAACATTAAAAAAGCATAAACAACATGAAGGGTCAATGGAAATCCAAATTGAGAACTACAGACAACATCGAGAAAACTACATTTATTCAAAACTTCAAATTAAACTTAAATCATTAAGAAAAACGTAAAATTAGTAGTGTGAAACCAAGGACGGAGGGAGGGGGGCCGGTGCCCCTCCAGCCGCCGGGAAAAACCACTAGAGGTGTTTAGCCGGCGGCTTTCGCCCCTTGAATTAGGGGTTTGGGGGAGCATTTTGCCCCCCAAATCAGAAAGATGAAGCCCGTATACAGGAACGAACCTGCTGGACGCAAGCCTGTATGCGCTTTGGCTCCTGCTATTGAACGGCGGAGTGGCAGCGTTGTTGTTCAGCTGTAGGTTTTGGTGAAGAAGAATAAAAGATTAAAAGGCCGAATACACACGTCCCCTTTTACTTTTGGTTTTCCAATTTCCCTCTCTGTCGTTCTCTTTGTTAAAGAAGCAAGTAATTTTTGTTTTGTCTAATTTATTTATCAAATATTAATTTTGTTTAAAATTTTTATTTTTTTAAAGTATCGATTAATCAGAATTTACAATTATTTTCAATCAATATTCTCAATTTTAGTTAGTTAAATATTTATTTCAATTATTATTCATGAATTTAATAAACTAAGTTTATAATTTGGATTTAGTTATTTATTTGTTTTGTATCAAATAGAATTGCTAAATTACTGAATTTTGATAAATTGATACTTGAATTAAGTTAATTTGTAAATAACATCTATAAATTGATTTAATTTATATGTGTTTTGGATCGAAATTGAATAAATTATTTAATTAGAAAGTCAATTATTAAATTAATTAATTTGTGTTGTAACTTAGATTGAAATTGGTAGATTATGAATTTAAACTTATGTTTGATATTTTGTTTGTGTTTTTTCTCGATGGATTTAAACTTTATGCTTAGAGGATAGTTTATTTGTTAGTTAAGAGATCTCTTGTACTGGGGAATTTATTTTTACTAAAAATTTATGTAAATTGTAAATCTCAAAGTGAATAGTGGACATAATAGAGTAGTAGTAGTATAATTTGCGAGTATTTAATTTTGGAAGTATATTGTTCGTTTAATGACTTTCTGGAAATATGATGATCTAAGAATTGAAATTCTTGCTGGAATAATATGATGAAGTATTGGTTGTGGAAATTGGAATCTGAACAATAAGAGTTAAATGGTGAATGGAAATGTATGAAATTCGTTTTAATGAAATCAGTTGGTTGATGTTGAATTATGAATGAAATTCTTGTAATGGCGCCTTGTAGAATTAGTGGGGAAAAAAGATGTGCGAGTAGAGCCTCGGTAAACACTCTCATTGAATGAGTCAGTTAGTTTCGGGGTTGTTGAAAATGTAGCATATCTAGAGAAAACGCTGAAAATTTTGATGTCTGAATCACTGTGAGAGTGAGCTTATGAATTCATTCATAGAGAATGTATTGATCAGTGATACAAGATT
The DNA here is from genome assembly GCA_039660915.1 of Euphorbia tirucalli. Taxonomy (NCBI): domain Eukaryota; kingdom Viridiplantae; phylum Streptophyta; class Magnoliopsida; order Malpighiales; family Euphorbiaceae; genus Euphorbia; species Euphorbia tirucalli. The sequence goes on from CM077638.1 coordinate 12,747,188, forward strand.
TGTTGTGACCTGATAGAAGGCACCTTGTAAGGCTTGACAGCCGCACATAAAAATATATCATAAAGAATCATATATTTTGTGTGGCAAGTCATAGTCAAAACACATAAGGTAGCATTTTAGATGAAAAAACATCAGTAATTTGGTTTCCACATTAATACTCTGGAATGAATAAATCCAGAGGTTTATTATTGAAATAAATCCAATAGTGAGAACCAATAACTAGAAAATTTCATTAATACCTCCTAAAGATAAGGAAATGGGAATATCCTCATGACGTAGTAAATGATCAGTGATAATTACTAATTAAAGATAAGAGAAGTCAACCGGATTATTTGTTTAATTAGATAATGAGTCGGAGACTCAGTGAAATAATCTTAAAGGTTGACAAATAACTTAAAGGTTGATAAAATGAGGAAAAACCTCACCATGTCTAGTGAAAGTTAACGTTTGAGCGGCAACTATAAATCGTAATTGTTTCAGCCTAGTCAAGTTTTTAAGTGCAAGTAAAATGGTAAGGAGATGGTTAAAGAAAGATTACTACCACCTTAATCTAGTGTAACCGGATTGTGGCGTTCCACCTGGAGTTGACCCACTTAGCAGTATAAGTTTTGCTTATGAGGAGGGTGTGATGAAAATTATAAATGAATGAATGGTAAAATATAGTGTAGTATTTAAGTCACCTGCTTGGGAGGAAGGCAGAGTTAGCACGCCATCAAATTTACTTATCTTGTTTGGGTTGAAGGTTTTTTAAAACATAATTAACTATTAAAATTACTTATATATCCTTACCTATATATTAGGTATAATATATGCAATATTAAAAATATAAAGAGATAAGTCCACACTTTTCATAACCCTCAAATCCCACCAAATTGGTGGAATTGTAAAATTGACCAAAATAGGATTTTTGAAAAATTTTGCTTCCTTTTCCCAACCACCAATTCCACTCTCTTTCTCTCTTCAATTCCTCCTCGCAAATCCATGCACCCCACTCCAAAAGATTAAAAAAAAAAAAAAAAAAAAACCACAAAAAGATTTATCCAACTGTGAGATGAACATCGATCGGTTAATTGGTTACCAAACGGAACTAAATATCGGTTAAATCAAATCGAAATATGTAATAGAATTGAAATTTTTTGGTTTAGCTTTAATTACTAACTGAAAAATTATCTAAGTTTATGTTAGTTGATGGACAAATTATAAAAATTAAAAATTCTGCGTAACAAATAAAGGTGATATTAGAAAACGTAATTCATGAGAAATTTGCCCTCTTTTCTAGTACTTTGCTTGCCATTAGGCCTACAGTAATATGATCCCTATATGCACCCAAACTACATGGAATGCTTAATTCTTTTCTCATTGTTCGTAGCCAAAAAAAAAAAAAAAAATGACAATCTCGTAATTCAAAAGTAAGCATTTAATGAGCTACAATGAATTCTCCATCTAAAAGAGAAAGGGCCTTATCATGACTTAAAGATGAGGCGAGGCATTGTTTTGGCCTTTCACTTGGATATCAGTAGTGGATAACACTGTCTATTTTCTTCATATAAAAAATATCCCACAAAAATATCTAACAACAGTCTGCCCTTTTTCTGTGACTGAATCTAAAAATGTACCAGCAGGAACATCAACTCCCTTGTTTCCATTGCCAACCACAACTATATATTAGAATGGTAATTATCTGTCTAATTCCACACTTACCAATCTTTGCTTTTGTTTCTACATTGTTCTCCCTTGTTGTCTTTATTGATTCATTGTTGTCAAATTAATTGTTATTATTAGGTTCAACATTTGATAGAGAGGTGCTTACAGTTTCATATGAGCAGAGACGACTGCATCAAGGCTCTTGCTAAGCATGCTAGTATTCATCCAACGGTTACTCTTACAGGTTATTTAATTAATTCCTTCTCCTTTTTGATAATTAATAGTTAATTAAGAGTTGCTTCTATTTAATTGTGCAGTGTGGAAAGAGCTACTGAAAGAGAATAAGGGATTCTTTCAAGCATATTTTCACACTATTTCATTTTCTCCTGCGCACTTCAACAGTAAGCCCTTTCTCTCAATTCGACAAAGAAACTTGTATTAATTTTTCCCACTGTATCAAAACATTTTAGTTTAATTAGTGACATCTACTACTTGTATGATTTATGCAATATTATTTTTGTAATTAATAATTAATGCCTGTGTTTAATTTATTCCCCTGCAGGTAGAGTTGCTGGAAGAGGATTTGGTTTCAGGCGAAAACATATATATGGAACAAGAGGATAATTAAACACTCTTGAACAAGTTTGTTAATTTGATAAAAGTCAATTAATTAACAGAAATAAGAGCTGAATAATCATATTCATATATATCGAGGCTCTACACAGGTGTAGATCAGAATTCATTTTTAATTTAGAGAGAAATAGAAAATTATTCTGTTTCACGTATGTGAAAGTGAAAACTATCAGTTCAGTTCTTCCATATTCTGTAAACGTAATTGATGTAAACTAACAATAAATACCATAAACGAATTTCACATTAATAACTCCAACTTTAATGTTCAATAACGAAATAAACATGAAACTTCGGCTTGGCTTATCTCACACCTCGAAAGGGAGGAAGAGGATTTCCACACTTGTAAGTAGACCTGTCTATGGGCCTCAGGCCCAGCTTTGAAATATTAAAAATGGGTTAATTAGCTTTGCAGTGCATTATTCCGTAATTATCTTTTAAATATCCCAAACATGATTATAAAATCTTAAATAACCACAATATCTAAATAATATCTTTAATGGTATGGATAAAAAAATGCTATATAGGATAATACATTTTGATTTTTGGAATATATTAATATATAAAAAAAATAAATAAATTTAATATACATGTTAGGATTCAAGTCATAGAATCCTAATATAACTGAACTTTTTTTAAAAAAAAAAAACTGCCCACCATTTTCTGCAAACAAGAGGGAAAAAAAAAAAAAAAAAAAAACCTCACACCCACGCTGCACAAATTTGTTTCAATATACACATACAACATTGCCAATAGCCAGCAGCACTACCCACCATTTTCAACTGAAAGCAAAAAACAAAAAACCACCAACATTAAACCTTGCAAACAGAAAAGAAATAAACAAAAAACATTTCTATTTTTCTCCTTTTTCTTCATCAGCATTTTGCAGAAACATTATACGCCATCACCAATCTCCAACCGCTATTTCTTCATTCCTACAATATACAGTTTAATTCTCATTCTTTTTCTTCCTCAATCCGCATTCTATATTTTTTCTCTGCAAAAACCAAAAGAAATATACACCATTGGGGAACTCCAACCACTGAGTTCTTTATTCCTACAACATATTAAACACAAAGGGTAAGAATATTTCTTCAAATATCTCACATGTATGCATACTAATATACTTGTATAAAGATACTCCTGAAGATCTTGGTGGTTTAATATAATTTGATATTTCTCATAAAAAGAAAAAGCAGATAATATAAAATCATGTTTTGTTGTTTTTTGTGAATATACGAAGGAAAGATATGACAGGAATAGCCATAGTGGTTCGATACGGTGGTACATGGACGGAAAGCAACAAATATCAGAACAGCAAGTTTCAAGGAGTTATTCTACCACAGGGTTGCAACTTTCACATGTTGAAAAACATAATATCAAATGAAATGAAAATCAACACGAAATACAGTGCATTGGACATCAAATTTCAGGTAAAAAAATCGTACTATACCATCAATATACTGCATTGGACAATAAAATGCAGTGTCATAATTTCATTTGCATGTAACTATAAGTTGTCATTATACTATATCACTTAGTACAGATTATTTATACGATGACAGTATATTGATGAAATGTAAAATTTTCAGTTGGAAGATGGAGACAACCCATTTGATATAACTAATGATATGAGCTTGTCATTTTACTTGCAATTGAAGAACAATGAAACTGATGTGAGGAAATATCCATTGTGCATAACTTGTGTGCAACTGAATGCAAATGATGAAAACAACATTGAACAAGGAGATCAGTGTTCTGAGAATTGGGTGCAGTCATTAACAAATCAGCATGACGAACAGCAACAGATGGACATGATTGAGTATGTCAATCAAGTGACGCAGCAAACAATCAAAAATCTGGAAAACAGCTTCAGCTACACAGCCAATAAGGAAGTTTCATATAATCCAACAATAATCCATGACCTAAGGCACTCAAATTTTGAGATTGGACAAAAATTCAAGGACAAATACACATTGAAAACATCTATCAGCTTTTATGCAATAAACATGCACTTTCAATTCAAGACTGAAAGATCAAATTCCAGGCAATTGTACTTGAGTTGTATTGATGACAGTTGCACTTGGATTATGAGGGCAAGTAAATGCGGGAATACAGACACGTTTCAAATTAAGAAATTGGTGGATTCGCATACATGCAGGTTGGATATCAGATTCTCAGGAAAGAGACAGGCAACAAGGTACTTGATTGGTGAGTGCATAAAATATAAATATGTGGACATTCATAGAACATACACACCTAGAGATATAATAGATGATGTGAGACTGGAACTAGGGGTTGATATCAACTACCAAAAAGCATGGAAGTCAAAAGAGAAAGCAGTAGAGATAATAAGGGGAAAACCTGGCGATTCATATGCAATGTTGTCAAGTTATCTTTATATGGTGCAGCAAACAAATCCTGGATCAGTTGTGGAAATGCATACAGATGTTAACAATTCATTTGTGTATGCTTTCATGGCTTTACATGCTTCCATAATGGGTTGGAAATATTGCAAACCGATGCTGGTTGTAGATGGCTCTTTCTTGAAGGCAACATATGGGGGAACTTTGTTGACAGCCTGCACTAAGGATGCATCAGGTATAGAAATTTGTATTGAAATGATACACCACATAATTTGTAAAAACAACATGCATATATACCATAAATATTATATGCATATGTTATATATTTATATTTAGTGCTGTATTTGTAAAACTGAAGCTGATTACACTTTTATTGCAGGGTCTATATTCCCATTAGCATTTGGGGTTGTGGACTCAGAAAACAATGCAGCCTATGATTAGTTCTTCATAAAGTTCAAAGAGGCATACGGGGATAGAGAAAGCTTAACAATAGTATCTGATCGGCATGAGAGCATTGCAAGGGCAGCACGAAAAATATACCCTCAAGCATGCCACTGTGTATGCATGTACCATTTGCTCAATAACTTGAAGTCAAATTTCAGAAAAGATCCAAAGAAAATAAGTGAAAATTTCATAGGAGCTGCTGAGTCATACACCATCAAAGACTTTGAGAGTTACATGGCCGAGCTTGACAAAGTAGATGCAGCAATACGACCATATTTAGCTGATATTGGCTATGAACGATGCTCAAGATGCCATTGCCCAAATAATAGAAGTTCAAGTTTAACTTCAAACATAGTAGAATCACTTAATGCAGTGAATAAGGCCTCTAGGGAATTACCGGTGACTAGTCTTTTTGAACATCTACGGGGATTGACACAGGAATGGTCAGTTAGCCATAGGCTGATAGCAGCTTCCACAATGACAAATATGACTACAGATCATGAGATGCTATTGAGAGAAAACTACATTAGAAGCCAAAGGTACAAGGTATGTGTCCAAAACCAATCTCTTATCAGTTTTAATGTCTTAATCTATAATCATACAAAAAATTACAGTCCTTTCAAGGTTAAAATATTGGTCTAATTTGAGATAATATAAAAGCATATTTATATTACATCGTTCATAATCATGTGCAGGTCAAAGAATCCAATGAGCATGTCTATAGTGCTTTTATTGGAAATGACAATTATATTGTCAACCTAGCAGCCAAGACATGCATTTGCAATCATTTCCAAATAGACGAAATACCATGTGAGCATGCTTTGGCAGTGATAAGATATAAGCACCTGAATTCATACAAGTTTTGCTCACCGTTCTACAGCAAAGAATACATGAAGGCAACATATCAATACACTGTGTTTGCAATTCCAAAGCAAGAAGTATGGGATGTACCGGAAGAAATAAAGAACCGTATTGTCCACCCTCCTAAAGGAAAAGCACCGCCTGGTCGACCTAGAAAAAGAAGATTCAAGCAACCAGGGGAAAAAGCAACAAAAAATAGATGTACACGCTGTGGAAAAAAAGGTCATAATAAGAAAACATGCGATAATGCACCTAAGTGATAGAACTATACTACAAGCCATTACATAAATTCTTTTTAGTATTACTAGATTGTTCCAACAATAAATATAATAGTTTCTTTATTATTTATTTTTGACGTAATGATAATTCATATCTCTTTTACACATTATATTTTTTTTATAGTGCATTTCCTTCATACAATGTCAATAGATATAATAACAAGAATTATTAGTTGTCCTATAAACCATCTATTACTAAAATTCGCAATGTGTGTGTATTAAATATTAACATTATATTACTACAAGTCTATACAATAGCCATTATTGTACAATTGCATATCAATATTCTGCAATTTTATAGGAATATACCATATGTATCTAAGAATATAACTTACATATTTCGTGAATATACCATTTATGGATAATAAAATATACTATTAAGTTATACACAAATACACTGCTGTTGTACAATTTTATATCAATATACCATAAATATATATCAAAAAACATACAGCTAAGGTAATTTAAAATACAACCCTTAGTTACAAAGAATGTGTCCAAAACCAATCTATCATAAATTTTAATGTTTGTGTATCATATATCCACATTATATTATTTATATATTTCATTGTACATAATGAGTTCCCTAAAAGGCATAAGATCCCCTCATGGTGCTGGTAGATTGATTAAAGGATAGCAATTGCTCAACATGGATAATGGTAAAGTTGATAGTCTTTCATTTGTTTTCTGCAATAATGGTTAGTCCTGTAATCAATCTTAAAGAATAAACTATGACAGTTGGGGGGCAATTACTAGTATAGATTTAAAATCAAAAACTCTTTGAACCTCAATAGTCATGTGTCTTTCTATAATTACCATACCTGTATCTTTCAGATTTAGGTACAGAATAATTAGAAACTACATAATAGAAAGGAAAAATGATGAATTGTATTAAAAACCTTTAATGCATAATATAAAATGTAATAATCCAAGGTTATAAAAAAAATCCATATAAACTAGAAACTGCAAACATAAAAAAATACCATATATCCTAAACCATGACAAAACTAAATTAATAGTTCAACACATATAGCTAATTAGCTAACAATATTATGGCACGACAATCTCAGCATCACTTTCAAAGTTTTCATCCTGCTTCGTCCTTCCATGCTAGTACAATAAAAATGCAAGCCTCTTGCGATGAATATCAACATTAAATTACAGGGGGACATCCATGCCTTCAATGAAGTACTCAGCAAATGATATAGTAAACAAGCCACAATCACTAAAAAGACAAAAAATAAAAAAAAGAGAGAAACAATTAAAAAAAATAAAACAAACAAAACTAATAACTGAGGTATAGCATATTTAGATCGAATTCTTACTTTGGTGATTGCGAAGGAAGTGCCGGCGTCTCAATTATATCAAATGGATCAGAAATAGTTTTCCCAATAAAATGCTTAGAATCTTGTTCAATATCTAACCGCGCTGAATAAAACTCAGTAAACTTCAAGAATAAAGGGAGTAATTCGGCATATGGGGCCAATGCTAACTTACATAACCGAGTCATTTGAGAACTCCTGAGGGAGTTATACATGTATATGCACCTGTCATGAAAACACAACCTCCCCAAAAACCAGTGTTTCTTTGTATGCTCAAAAACAGGAAATAAAACATGATCCACATCCACCCACGGTAACACACAATCCACCTTGTGTCCACGAATATAATGTATGATGTGCTTATCATTCATCAAAATAGAAATATCCCTCTTACCATTCTCAAAACTTTTATGCAAAGATCTCAGATAATGATCAAAGTAATAATCAGTGGTTGTCAACCTCCTGTTACACCCATTCAAGTATTTGCCTTTCTTTCGCAAATAATAGAATATGATATTTATATGCTGTTCAAAATAGAAAACTAATTAGGTATATTTATAAAAAAAATTAAAAAGAAAAGCTATGAACAATGCATAAAAAAATTGATTTATGTGACTAAATTAATTTGATTAATATACCAATGATATGATCAAAATGTGTAATAACAATTATTAACAAGTATTATATAGGTAATTTGTAACTACAAAAGATAACACTAATATTAATTGTTACTGGAAAATAAGTATAAAACATGCCATGAATAGCGAAGAGAAGTTTACCGAAGTGTCGAGACATCGCCCAGGAAAACACAAGTTATAAAACCAGCTTTTTTGGACAACAAATTGAACCGAAAAATCAAATGGCGGCTCCAAATTGCCTTCTTCGGGTGAATAAAGCTTCCCCCTGGAATGACATATAAAAAGCTAAGCTACAACACAAAATGAAATGGGACAGGCCGGTTAAATTGAGATATTACAGAAAATGAATCTTACAAGAGTCTACTTCTTGTTTTACCCCTCTTTAGCCATGTCTTAAATTTAATAAGCCGATGATCTTCCATTAAAAACCCTGGATCATGACCTAATGGGCAGAGACCTTTTTTTTATTTTAGTCAAATCACTGTGATCTTCCAAGCTAGCACCTGAGCTGAACTCATTCAAGAAAGGAGATCTCATCACGGGTGTTGATTTGGTGATTCTTTTCGGTTCTGAGGGTGTTATACCAAGATCAAAAGAAGGGCCGCATTCAGGGATTTCAACCTACAAAAACAATTGTAAAAACAAAACAAATACTAGATAAGCAAATTATACCCAATAAACAAGTTAAAAGATCCCTTTAAAAAATGATACAGACATTTACTTCCTTTATTTGTGACATGGGCTTAACCTCTATCTTAGTTCCCGGTGGAGTTTGACTAAGAACAAGTTGATATGAAAATACAGGAGCCTGGATAAGAGAAAGGTTTGTACCAACATCAACCTACTCACATAACAAAAAGAATAATGATGTAAGAGCATGTCTCTCCTTAACATAATGAAACATGTAAACTTCAAGAAAACAAAGTGTGAGCTTACCTTCTTTGATAAAGCTAATTTCTCTGCCGAATCAGCCATTGTTATCAGCTCAGCAAGATCCACATCGATATCATCTACCAATGAAATGGAAGCTTTGCAACTTTGGAATTGATTACCTTCTTGGACATTACCCACATTCTTTCCCTTACTATCAACCAATAAATTATCATTGTCGTCTTCCCCATCATCTTCAGAATCTTCTACCACAACATTATTGAAAACTTTTGACTGTAATTTAAAATAAAAATCAAGCCATACAAATAAAAGGTAAAACAGCAAACCACCAAGAAAATGAAACAAATATAAACATTTTATAAATATATCGTTCTGAATATAAAAAATCTATCCATTTCAGTAAACTGAAACAAATACAACAAGAAAATAAACACTAAATCAGATCACAATAATCCAATATCAAGCAAATTGAAATCAAATATATAGTGTAACATTAAATGAAAATCACCTTGTTCAAATCACTTGATACGACTTCAACAGCTCTTGCAAGACCTGAAATCTTCTCCTCAACATATACCTTCAGTGGATCCACTTTATCGTCCACCACTCTTGAAATATGGTCGTTCACATAATTCTTCAAAGAAATTAACTCAGATTCTAACCAAGATCTCAAATGCATCATATTGTTGTTTGTTTCTAACTGCTTCTCAAGAAACATTTGCATTTGATTCTTCATATCATTCATTTGCATTTGGATTGCATGATTAGACTCATAATCAGTAACCCCTGAACCTCTGACACCCATTTCACATGGCTCAGCACAATCAACAGGCATCTCAGTGTCCAACATTTGGTCATCAACAACTCTTTTTCCCTTATCAAACAAACCAGAAAGATGCAACTTCTCCAGCTCAATATGATTCGGCACAATGTTGTTTAGCATTAACTGAAGTCACAAAAGACAAACAGAAAAATTACAAATTTATAAGCACTAAATATATCAGTTTGCATAAAAAATAAAAGAGTATATGAGCTTAAACTAACCTTTTCTGTTTCAATATTGAATACGTACCTTTCCAGCTCTCTAAAATCAAGCCCTACATCAGTAGACCAGTTTAAGATCCTAGGAATTTTATGACCAACTCGTTCCGTAAACCTATGTTCAGCAAATCCACAACACTCATAAAACCATATTTGTAAAGCAATTGGACAACCAATTAGCCTAAGATTATTCATCTCGCCGTGCACATAACCGCCCCTACGTGATGAACCAGTAAATTTTTGCTTCAAAGAGGACAAAGTAGCCTTATAAATATCCTTCCCCCACTGGTACGAATTACAGAATTCAGAATCGACAATTCTAAAATGCTCTTCGCATATATTTCGTTCCTTAACATTAGACAACAAAAAGAAGTTCAAAACATAAATCAACGCAAACTTCACTGCATCTTCGTCATTAACCTAACACTTGCTTTCAAAAGATATCAAAAACGATCTCCTATTCACGCTCACTGCCCCAGGGAAATACTGTGTCATTATCCTCGGACGACCTTTAGGCAAATCAAAATGGCTAATGTCTGCAACATAGTTTAAGCCTGTAATTATAGAAAAATCCCCAATACCAAACTTCAACCTCTTTCCCCCTATATTGAACCACATCTCATTTTCATTCTCTTGATGTACCTCTCTTAACAAGAGACTAAGAATAAGTTGAGATTGTAATATCATGTTTGGCAAATCCAAAAAGTAACCTAAAAAAGACTTTTTAAACAATTCTAGCTGAGATTGTGTCAATTTATCCATAATATGATTCACTACATCAAACACCATTGAATGATTCACCTTGCATGCAAAGTGTTGAGTAGGTTTAACATAGTACTCCCACAACTGCCACAAACAAGGTAAATCAGTAATCAATACAATAACAATATACATAAGCTGACTCAAAATATGACATCAAAATATCATTTTTTACTTCATAAAACTAAACAAAAAATATATACATGAAACAAATAATATATCAATATTAATGTACATTTGCATATCAAATATACTGCAAGTTTATACGAATATACCATAAGTATCTATTTATACACAAATATACTATCAAGTTATACACAAATATACCGGTGTTGTACAATTTTATATCATAACAATATACATAAGCTGACTCAAAATATGACATCAAAATATCATTTTTTACTTCATAAAACTAAACAAAAAATATATACATGAAACAAATAATATATCAACATTAATGTACATTTGCATATCAAAAATACTGTAATTTTATACGAATATACCATAAGTATCTATTTATACACAAATATACTATCAAGTTATACATACATATACTATCAAGTTATACACAAATATACCAGTGTTGTACAATTTTATATCAATATACCATAAATATATACAAAAAAACATATAGCTAAGGTCATTTGAAATACAAACCCTAGGTTGGTCATTATCACCTTCAATATGAATATATCTTACATATTCGGTTAATATACTATTTACTGATACTACACCAATATACTATCAAGTTATACACAGATACACTGTTGTTTTATACAAAAATATATCAACATGGCATAAATATATAAGAAGACATACATCTAAGTTGATTTGAAATACAAACCTTAGGTTGCTCATTGTTATCTCCAAAATCAGAATCGATCCTTTTCTTCCTACGAAGAGTAAGATTTCGATTTTTATTTCCGCCAAGTTTACTCTTACCCCGTTGTGCCTTCATATTACGACTAGACATGCCATTGGATTTAGGGGAACGATGTGTCTTAACGCCTTTGACACTACCAGCAGAATTCTTTGATGATCTAGGAGAACCCACACCCAAAGAACTTCTTGTCCTTGCCATCACTGAAAAAAATGATTCCAAACATTTAGATGGATTACACGGAAAAAAAAAATTACAGTATAACAAATTTCCATAAAAGAATATTTCTTAACATAACACAATATATCCTGTAGCACTTTTACTAAACAAGTGCAGTTCAAATTCACTCAAATTTATCATGTTTAATACTATTCACTAAAACATGTACATTTCAATTATACCAGTGCAATTTAGGGTACAAAGTTCTAGTTATTTCACTAATTATTAAACACCAAAAAAGTTACATCTCATTTCATTATTAATAAGCAACATAGGAATACAAAAGGGAGCTTGAAGAAAAATGAAGTGAAAAGGTACTGTTAGAGTACCAGTTAAAGTGAAGAGGAGAAAAAGTCTTGCAGAAAATTAACTGAAAAAAAAATGCTAAAGTGAATAAAGTGAACTGGTTATGCAGCAACTGAACACAGTTACTTGTGGGAAAAACTTGTAATGCATGAGGTTTCACTGTTTAAGTCAATATGACCTACTCTTCATGCTTTGAAATACCAAAGAGAATCTAACATCTTTGTAAGTTTGGGGGAAGTGTACCCTAGACAGGTACAGAATGCTATGTTGCATGTGTTGATATGTGTGAGTACATATAAAATGAATACACTTTTATTAGCTTTCGATGATATGTTGAATGTTTCATTTAACTTATCTAATTAGTTGATTGGCTCTAAGATGATTGTTGGTTCAACGCGTATCAAGTTTCGCGTATATATTGATTATATCCCAAGGTTTTTCCCATAAGTAACTTAAAATGAGCACGACAAACTTCAAATGCTGTCATGCATTATCAAAACCTACTGAACCTAACAATATAAGAGGTGAAAACAATCAGAATGCGACAAGATCACATTGTTAAACACTTATTGTATCATCTTTATCCAAAAAAGTCATTAAATGATATACCATAAATCAAATGACCACGAAACTACCTTTCAAATGGATACAACAATTAAGCGCCCGAAAAGGTGGAGAATAACTATATCCCATAATGTATACTAATCATTACTGCACATAACGACAAACAATTAAACAAATCCGGATGAGAACTCCAAGTGATAGATGCAGTTTCTTGAAGTACTAATGAAACCAAGGAATTGAAACAAATATATCCATCAACTGAGGCATCCAAATAGCATAACTAGCATGTGATCATGTTCAAAACAAGTATCTAATAATAAAATTAGACATAAGAAACAAAGATATGAAACAATTAGCAGCAGCAGAGGATACCATTTTGTGTGATAGTGGAGATATCATCTTTGGTCCTTGAAGCAATACAGTTCCCCAAAAACCGAAACTTAAACCAACATCCAGACCCCTCTGGTTCTCCATTTTCAACCTTCTTTACCGCTGATTTACCCATATCTTATATCACAGTATCAGGACAAAAAGACCCACCTTGTTGTAACCATAAACTGAGCCAAATTCCCTTATCTCAGACCATAAACCAGCCCCAAATTCACTTTCTTTAATTATACTATCCCCAAATCCTAGCCTATCAGTTGGACCCCCCACCATTTTAGTCTTCAATTTCTGCTCAATTTGTTAATCATTTATCTAAACCGTAAACCCTAAATTAGGTTTGGGTTTTCATAATAATCGATCTGAGAGCAAATTTAGGTTTCCATCAAAACCTAAAAAATCAAAGCTCTTCATTGCATCGAGACATGCTGGAAAAACGAAATAAAAAACTAAAAACTGGGAAAAAAAAGGGAAGATATACTGACCTATATTGGTATGAGATACCAAACTCCCCTTTCAAATGGCCGGTAACCGTGATCTGCTTCTGCAAAGAAGAGTATGAAGAAGGAGAAGATGAGAGGCGAAACGTTTCCCCTTTCAATCGGCCGGTAAACGATGATCTAGAAAGTATGAAGAAGGAGAGGAAGAGACGCGAGAGTATGAAGAAGGAGAAGATGAGACGGTAAACGATTCCACTTTCAATCGGCCGGTAAACAGTGATCTGGAAAGTATGAAGGAGAGGAAGAGACGGTATAATTTTGGGAAAGTTTGAAGAGAGAAGTTGGAATAGGGAAAGGAGGTGGTGGTTACGATGAGATAGGATAAGGGGATGGGTGGGTTAATTATCCCCAGAATAAAAAAAATTATGTTTATAATTTATAAATATTATAAAAAAATAATATTTATTCTAAAATGTGATGATAGGTGTATTGTTGGGTTAAAAAGAATATTAATTTATATATGAGCTACATACAAAAAATAAGGGATGCTAGAATAAATATTATTACAAAATTATGGACAAATGGGGTAATTTCCCCATTAAAAATTAAAAATTCTGGTTTGAGCTGAGCCCGTAAAAGCCATCTAATTTAAGGTCGGTTTTGGGTATCATAAACATAGGGCGGTCCAACCTGAATCCATCTGCCTTTTTATATTATATAATTTATAATATTATAAATACATCATATATGGGTTTTTCCTACATTGTTTACCAAAATTAAAGAGATAAAAAAATTATAATTATAATTCTTTTCTATCCCACATTGTTATGGTTTTTCTTTGTCATCTCTTATCTCTCACAAAAGTGAGATATTTTGCTTCATGATTTATATTATTAATTAAATCATTATATTATTAGTTTACATTTATGTTAAATTCAATAGTATAATATTGTATTAGATATTTGTTAGCAAATAATTTACTAATTTATATTTAATAAAACTGTTTAGAGATAATTCATCATTTACTTTTAAATTAATCTTTAAATTGATAATTTATGTATAATTAAAATTGAATCTTGTAGGTGCTCACCACATGATTCAATTTTCTTTTTCTTTTTTTTTTCCTATTTTTTTGTTTCATTTTCTTTAATTTCAAGAAAACAAAAAGATTGAATTTTTTTTCTTCCATTTTTCATTTTTTTTATTTTTACATTACTTTTTCCTTTTTTTATGTTTTTATTTTCTTTTACTTTCTCTTTACTTTTTCCATTTTTTCCTCTTTTTATTTTATTTTTGTTTTTTTTCTTCCTTTTTTTTATTTTTTAAAAATGTCTCTTTTACTTTTTTTTATAGTTAAAAATCAATTTTAACAGAAAATATTCATAGCTACAATAGATAAGTTTACGTATGATTTTAAAAACAATGGTTTCATATATGTTTTTAATATTTTCTTAATCATGTATGTATCTAAATAAATTGTTTCTTTTTTATGAATTCCGCTGAAATTTTTTTTAAATTTATTAAAATTTTTGTTGGTATATAAAATTATTATATGATTAGACATGTTCATGGGTCGGGTTCGGGTCAAGCGTAACAAGTTTTTTCAAAAAAACATTAGGGTTTGATTTTTTTTTTAATCCATCAGGCAGCCGTTGAATATCTTTATGGAAAATTTCAGCTTTTAAATTTGATCAACGCATAGATAATTTTTTTTTTTCCTTACAGTCTTCTCTTTCTCCAGTCAGTCTTCTTTTTCCTCGACTAGCTGTCAGCCATTGGATTTGGTGAAAGTATGAAAAAGTTTTTTCTCATAATTTTCTCTTTTACAGTCAATCTCCTTCTTTGTCAGTCACAATTTTCCACGTCTGCTCCTCTCGTTTCGTCTCTCAAAATTTTTTCTAGTTATTATTAAAATTATAATTATAATTCTAGAGATTACAAAATTATAATTATAATTCTTTTCTATCCCACATTGTTACTGTTTTTCTTTGTCATCTCTTATCTCTCACAAAAGTGAGATATTTTGCTTCATGATTTATATTATTAATTAAATCATTATATTATTAGTTTACATTCATGTTAAATTCAATAGTGTAATATTGTATTAGATATTTGTTAGCAAATAATTTACTAATTTATATTTAATAAAACTGTTTAGAGATAATTCATCATTTACTTTTAAATTAATCTTTAAATTGATAATCTATATATAATTAAAATTGAATCCTGTAGGTGCTCACCACAGGATTCAATTTTCTTTTTCTTTTTTTTTTTCCTATTTTTTTTGTTTCATTTTCTTTAATTTCAAGAAAACAAAAAGATTGAATTTTTTTTCTTCCATTTTTCATTTTTTTATTTTTTCCTTTTTTTTTTATATTTTTATTTTCTTTCACTTTCTCTTTACTGTTTCCATTTTTTCCTCTTTTTATTTTCTTTTTGTTTTTTTCTCTTCCATTTTTTTTATTTTAAAAAAATGTCTCTTTTACTTTTTCTTATAGTTGAAAATCAATTTTAACAAAAAATATTCATAGCTACAATAGGTAAGTTTACGTATGATTTTAAAAACAATAGTTTCATATATATTTTTAATATTTTCTTAATCATGTATGTATCTAAATAAATTGTTTCTTTTTTATGAATTCCGCTGAAATTTTTTTCAAATTTATTAAAATTTTTGTTGGTATATAAAATTATTATATGATTAGACATGTTCATCGGTCAGGTTCGGGCCAAACGTAACAAGTTTTTTCAAAAAAAATTAGAATTTGATTTTTTTTTTTTTAATCCATCGGGCAGCCGTTGAATATCTTTGTGGAAAATTTAAGCTTTTAAATTTGATCAACTCATAGATAATTTTTTTTCCTTACAGTCCTCTCTTTCTCTAGTCAGTCTTCTTTTTCCTCGACTGGACCGTCAGCCATTGGATTTGGTGAAAGTATGAAAAGTTTTTTCTCATAATCTTCTCTTTTCATAGTCAATCTCCTTCTTTGTCAGTCACGATTTTCCACGTCTGGTCCTCTCGTTTCGTCTCTCAAAATTTTTTCATGTAATCATCTCTTTTCTAAGTGATGGTTCCTCTTATCTGTTTCTCCCTTTTGAACATTTTATAAATGTAAATTTCGATCGTTAGCTCAAACCATTATTACTTTTGTTTTTAATTTATCCCTCAATGATATTGAAAAACTTCAAAAATAATAATAATAAAAACATTGAAAAAAATCCACTTACAATAACAAACCATTTAATTTTTCAAAACCTAGACTTTTTTTTTTTTTTTTTTGCTTCCTTGGCGAAGCAAGAGTTTAAAACTAGTTATTATTAAAATTGAATAAATTAACACTTGAATTAAGTGTATTGTGTTATAATGGATAGAAAATTATTTATTAAATTAATTTAATTTTGTTATAATTTGGATTGAAAGTTAGATATTATAATTTTAAATTTGATTGTAGTATTATTCTAAGTACTAGTGTTATAGATAAGTTTGCTATTAGAATTAAGAGATATCCAATATCAAATTTTGCATATAATTTTAGTAAAACTGTTTGGGGATAAAAATAAAAATAAATAAATAAATCTGTCAACGGCATCTCTGATTTTGTGCCCTCTCAAAAGCCGGATCCTGGCTTTGCTGCTGGTTCTGATCCAAAAGCTGCATTAGCAATTGTCACTACTCCAGCATCTTGGCTTGTTAATGCAGCCATTGCTACTGCTGCACTTTTTCCAATAATCATTTGAAAATGATGAACTTTGGTGTACAATATTGTCAATTTCTGTTTCAATATTTTTCCAACACTGCCAGGCCCACTCGTGTTGTAGTCTGTTATATTTGTGGATATGGTCTTAATTTTGATTTTTTTGCAATTACTAGTTAAATTTTCAACCGGAGTGGGCTACTTGATACTATAATATCTTGATCACTTGAGTTAAGACCAGAAAATTTTGAGTTATGGCTGCTTCTGGCATGCAATTCACGTGACAACATATTAACAGGTACCTCCACTGAATACGTTGAAATATAGCCAGACTTACAAATTTAGCATCAGCTCATACGTAAATTGCCCAAAAATAAATAAAAATATTAATTTGCTGATTGAGCTTCAATCTAATAAAATACAAACACTTTGCCTAATTATGGAGAAGAATAATCCTTTAATTTCTTAGTTTAACCATAAAAAAAAAACTATTGCAATCATTTGCGTGTGTATATATACAAAGCTTCTGGAAATGTCTATATAGAATTAGTTATTCAATTCTAAGTCGTATTAAATATAATATTTGAGGTACATGACAACATGTGCATCCTAATTTTATTGAAATTCTTGATGATGTTAGCTTAATTTCTTTTCCTTTTTTTAATACTCTTTACATGAATAGTGCCTAGACGTGGCTAAACTGCGGAAAGAAGTAATCAAATGGAACTAAGCACTGTTCTTGATGAAAACAAATAAATTGTTGATAATGAAGTCGAATAAATTTAATTGATATGATCTTAAGGTGTTCCGTTAATCAAGGATTATAGATATATAGCTCCTTTATATTCAGTGGAGGTCCTTACTAGCCAGCTAGTTAATTAGGTACTTCTCACATCAATTGCCGGAAGCAGCCAGCCATAACTAAAATTTTGTCGTCTTAATTAACTCTAAGCGATCAAAATATTAATTTATAAGATATAGATATATAGCCCACTTCAGTTGAAAGTTTAACTAATAATTGAGAGAATCAAAATAAAATCCTTTGCAAAATATATAATATATATTTGTTGGTCAAAAATCGGTGGCGGAAAAAGATATTGGAACAGAAGTGACAATATTGTACGCTTATTTGAAAACACAGTAGCAATTTAATCAGCTATAAATAACCATGCATTCATTTCAATATCTCTCACCCTTAATTACCAGTGTGTTTTGCAGCAAATCAAATTAAATACACGACACATTAATTAATTTCCAATAATTCCAACTGTTAATTATCATGATGAAAATTTCAATTAATTCGTTTGTTATTGTTGCTGTGTTGGCTACGGCATTCTCATTGGCCATTGCTTATGACCCAAGCCCTCTTCAGGACTTCTGTGTTGCCACTAATGACACTAACACTTCTTGTAAGTGTTTCTTTTTTTTTTTTTTTTTAATTTAATTTACCAATATCCTTTTATCATTTTGCTTAATTTGGATTTTTTTTTTTTTTTAATTTTGAAAGAATGTTCCCTTTGTGCAGTGTTTGTGAATGGAAGGTTTTGCAAGGATCCCCAGAAAGTGACTGTAGCCGATTTCACATTTTCGGGATTAAATATTCCTAGAAAGCCGTCCATGCAATTAGGAGTAAATGTGACTCTTTTAGATGTGGATGTGGTACCAGGACTCAACACGAATGGTATATCTTTAGCTCGTATTGATTTCGCACCAAATGGGGGTCTAAACCCGCCTCACACTCACCCTCGAGCTGCAGAAATCCTTACAGTTTTAGAAGGTACTCTATATGCTGGTTTCGTTGGTACGAATCCAGATCATCGCCTCTTCGCCAAAGTTCTACATCCAGGGGATGTTATAGTCTTCCCATTTGGTCTAATTCATTTTCAAATGAATATTGGAAATAGTTCAGCAGTAGCAATGGCTGCACTAACAAGCCAAAATCCAGGAGTAATGACAATTGCAAATGCAGCATTTGGATCTGAACCATCAATGGATCCTCGTGTTCTCGCCAAAGCTTTTCATCTTGACATTAATTTAGTCAACAAACTTCAGAAAGAAGAGTGGACCAACCCATCATAATTAAATTGCTTAATTATGCATTAGGATTTTGTTGATTTTAATTCTGTATTCAATAAAACGAGGCTTATCTTACGAATAATGCCTGTAATTACACGCATGTATCGTAAGTCAAAATGTTTTTCGTCTTATGCAAGTTAATTTGGGATTGTAAGCTTTCACCAAAGTTTGTTTGACCAAATAAATTCCTTCTTCTGAAGTAGTTTACTATGCACATGTTTAATTAATAAGCATACTTTTGTCTCTCTTAATTTTTATTTATTTTTCAAAAACATAAAACCACCTTATAAAATGGCAACCTAAATAGTAATGATATATAGAAGCGGATATATACCTAGCAGGCAAAATGAGTCAATCCATACCATCACTCCCCTTGAAATAAATGAATTTCTTAAGATTTTGAAGAATTCATTTATAATTCAAAAATTTCATGTTTGGAATAAAAAAAATTGAAATTCCATAAACAAATTCCATAAAAATGACTATAATATGGAATGAATTTCACACGTCATACATAAATATATTTTATGACAATTTTATCCTCGTTTTACTTTTATTGTGTTTTTATTTTTTCATTAATTTAATTAATTACTTCAAGACTAATTAAGTGCTATCTAATAATTCTCTAATTTACCAAAAAGGATGAGAACCTATCCACATAAATAGGCAAGAACCTTTAACTGTGAGTTAACCTGAATATTACCTCAACAAAATGGTTTATTAAAAAAAAGGCTTTGGAGTCAAATTATCCCATAAACTATTCTCCAAAAGTTGATTTAGTCTCTAAACTTTTGAAACTGTCATTGTCACCATTCACCTTTTAAATTTTCAACAATTTGCCCCTCTTACAATAACATCGAACCAAGAATTATAAAATTTGGACCACCATACCTAGCATGAATTTTCCTAGTTGCATTATGAAATTTTTTCTCAGTTTCTATTGCTTGCCTACTGCAGCTTCTCAATATATATTAAGAGTTATAGTTGTATCCTTTTCTTAGGTGCTTAAAGTTAGTAGAGATATCATCTTTTTTAGTGGTAAGAGATGGCTCAGAAAAAAAAGTTTCATTCAATAATTATTTGAATCATATTTATCCATAATATTGAATATAAATTTCAATAAATCATTAACAACCGTTGCACGAGGGAGTAAATTATTAAAAATTAAAAAATAATGGGAATATTAATTATTTCAAAAAGTTAGGTAATAAATCGACTTTTGAAGAATAGTACATGATGCAATTTAATCGGAAAAAAAAAAAAAAAAAAACAAGATCACTCCTTTATCACATTTCTTTTTCACTTGGTATCCTAATAATAATATTTTTTGCAAAAGGGCAACATTTTAGGGAAATTGTCAGTTTTACCCTAAATAATAACTTTATTTCAAGCCGTACGTTTAACAATTTACTCAATTACCTTTTTTCTTTAAATTCTTTTTTTTAATACTTAATACTTATATTTTTTTTCTTTTTTACGTTCTTTTTTCTTACTAAGGGAAAATGGCAGATAGAGAAACCCAATTAATATCACCATCAGCAATAAGTCAACCGTAGTTCCTAGTGTTTGCCATTAATACAACTAGAACCGATTCAATTGAAGTAATAAAGAACTGATTTAGACATTTAATCAAACACCAAATCAATAATAATAGTTCATGAAAGATCGCAAGAAATAAAACTGAAGTCAACCATTGCCTACTTTGCATTTTTCATGTACTGCATTTTTCCACAACCAAACAAAATCTACTGCATTTTTCCACAACCAAACAAAATCTACTGCATTTTACTCAACCAAACATTTAATCTACTGCATTTTACTCAACCAAAATTTAATCTACTGCATTTTTCATGTACTGCATTTTTCCACAACCAAACATTTAATCTACTGCATTTTTCCACAACCAAACAAAATCTACTGCATTTTACTCAACCAAACAAAATCTACTGCATTTTACTCAACCAAACATTTAATCTACTGCATTTTTCATGTACTGCATTTTTCCACAACCAAACATTTAATCTACTGAAAACCCAGATGGCCCTTTCCACCCAAAAATCCACATTTTCAAGATTCTGATTTTAGATTGTTATAAATTATTATACACTTTTTATATAATATTATACATTATTTATACATTGTTTATATACTTTATACATTGTTTATACACTGTTTATACACTCTTTATACCTTAGTTATACCTTAATTATACCTTAGTTATACCTTAATTATACATTATTTTTACATTGTTTATACACTACTTATACATTGTTATACATTATACACTTCTTATACAATGTTATATGTTTATACACATATTATACATTGTTATACACTCTTTATACACTGTTTATACATTGTTTATGCACTGTTATACATTATTTATACATTATTTATACATTGTTTATACATTATACACTGTTTATACATTGTTTATATATTATTTATACACTGTTTATACACTTCTTATACACTGTTATACATTACTTATACATTGTTTATACACTACTTATACATTGTTATACATTATACACTTTTTATACAATGTTATATGTTTATACATTTATTATACATTGTTATACACTCTTTATATACTGTTTATACATTGTTTATATATTTTTTATACACTGTTATACATTTTTTATACATTGTTTATACATTATACACTGTTTATACATTGTTTATACACTGTTTATACAATTCTTATACACTGTTATGCATTGCTTATACATTGTTTATACACTGTTTATACAATCTTTATACCTTAATTATACATTAGTTATACTTGAGATACACTATTACAGTGATTATACATTAGTTATACCTTAATTATACCTTAAGATACACTATTACATTGATTATACATTAGTTATACCTTAATTATACATTAAGATACACTATTACAGTGTTTATACCTTAGTTATACCTTAATTATACCTTAGTTATACATTAAGATATACTGTTACAGTGATTATACTTTAGTTATACCTTAATTATACCTTGGTTATACCTTAATATACAAAGGCATAATTAGTTATACTTTTAGTGAAAAAAATATGTCGGAAAAAGTATGTACATATGGACTTTGTTTCGAAGATAAAAAAAAATAAAAAAAAAACTTTCTAAAGTCGCATGATAAAAAAATAAACGGATTGAGAGATAGATGCAAAATTAGATTAAAAATTACAAAAAGAGGAGAGAGAAATGTGGGCAAAGTAGAGAAGGTATTTTGGAGATTTTGATTTGTGTTTTGTTGTTTATTTTGTGAAAAATCACGTAAAAATGATAATTTTTGTTTTAGGTATTTTTGAAATTTTGAAAAGTTTTTAAGGTATTTATGCAAACTTTTCCTTTTGAGGTAAAAATGTTATATGGTGCCAAAAGTTATGTATTTATGTAAAATGCCCAACATTTTATGTAGCAAACCCCACAATTGAGGCCAATAAATCAGGCCCAAAAAAATTCCAAAAGAACTCATAAGGCCCAAATTTAGGCTCAATTACATTTAGGTGGTCAACTGAACTGAGAAGCTATACTGTATAGTTCTTTCTTTTTCCGCCAACCGAGGCGGCACTTCTTTCGTTACATAAATTAAAGGGGAAACAATTATAATCTTTTTTAGATTTGGATCAATATATTATCACTGCCTGCTTATGTTTTATTTGTGTAATTTATTTATTCTTTATCATGGAACTAATTGATTTAAAAGTTTAAACTGATAGATAATGGCAAATTATAACTTTTATTATTATCTCTGACACTCCCCGACAAGTGAATGCCCCTTGGGTTTGAAGCGTGTACAACACAGCCACCTAACCATGTGTTGAATTTTTAATCCACAAACGGAGCTGGCAGGATTCGAATCTTCGACCTCTAGGTCTAAAAGGTTCTGATACCATGTCATGTAACCAATTGACCTAAAAGTTTAAGCTGATAGGTAATAGCCAATCATAACTTTTATTATTATCTCTGACAATATTTTGTATTCATCATACTATGACCTTCCTCTATTTATTATTATGTCATTTTCTATCAAAATTTCTATTGTGATTAGGGGTGAGCATCGGTCGGTTCGGTTACCGAACCGAACCGAATTTTCGGTTAACCGAACCGAATTATCAGTAAAAATTAGAACCGAACCAAACCAAACCAAGATGAAAACCGAACAGAACCGAACCAAAATTTTTTGGTTCGGTTCGGTTCGGTTATTACCGAAATTTGGTATTTTTATAAAAAAATAAATAAAAAAAATATTTAAAATGATTTTTAGGGCAATTAATTGAACCATTATATATTATTTTTGTAATTAATTGTTATTTAGTCATTTTATATTTTTTAATGAAATATAAAATTCAATTAAGTAAATTAGAATATTACAAACCTAATATATATATATATATATAATAATTCGGTTCGGTTTCGGTTAAACCGAATTTTTTTACGGAAAAACCGAACCGAACCGAATAACCAAATATATATATAATTGTTACCGAACCAAACCAAAAAAAATTCGGTAACCGAACCGAATTTTTTTTTCGGTTTGGTTCGGTATTGGTATTCGGTTAAACCAGATTATGCACACCCCTAATTGTGATATATAATTATACACTTATATTATCACTTCTAATGTTCTGTATTCAAATTATTCTTTAATAGACCCCTTTAATGTCTATTTTTATAATGCAACTACTACTTAAAGGATATAGAAAATGTTTTATAATAAGTGGGAAAAACTAATTTTAAGACAGATGACATTACAAAATCAACATTAAAAATAATAAACAAAGCTAATTTTAATTACAAATATTAGAAACGTCAACAATTTTGAAAAAAAATGATTAATAACAAATGGAGGGAGATCATAGTGTGACAAAAACAATTTCAGGGAGGTATAAATTAGATTGTTAAAACACAAGGAGATACTGATGTATTTAAGCAAGTCCCAGGAGGTTATAATTATTTACCCTAAATTAAACGATGCAAATCTTCGTGAAAATTCTGGCGGAAAAAACCGCAACTCTCAATGCCTCACCTTCAGACACCATCGGCGACTTGAATACCAAGACCGAAGCCAGAGAGGGAATCTCGACGGATCACCAACGCCTAACAGAGAAGGAAACTGGCAGTGGTGAAGTTGTATAAGGTGGATGAAGAGAGCGGCAAAGTGGAGAGATTGAGGAAGGAATATCCTGATTGCGGACCTGGAAATTTCATGGCTAATCACCCCGATAGACATTGTTGCGGCAAGTGTGGATTTACATACTTAATCCAACGCAGTATTGCCATTGATTAATACTTGCTTGGTTCATTTACTTATTAGTTAGATTAGGTTTATTGTGAATTTGCAATAGTAATTGGGTATATTTTGGTTACTATTTTAATATGTTATATATATTCTTTTATGAGTGATTTAAACATACTATATATATTTTTATGGTACGCATTTTTCATATTTTCTTTATCAGTGATTTTATATTCAATAATTTTTTATAACAGTGAGATTTTAATGTATTAAGTGATTGTTGTGTTAGCATGTTAATTTGAAAGATAACATTATTTGTCTCTCTTGCTCGCAGCCTGCGTTTTTTTTTTTTTTCTTTTAAAAAAAAAAATTTAAAATTTAATAGTGATAAAAAAAATTTAAAAAAAAAAAAAAAAAGAGAGGGAGGTAACAGAGGATAGAAGAGAATATATCGAGCTAAAGCGTATGCTGCAGAATTTTAATTTTACAGTAATTAATTTAAGGTCAGGAGAATGAAAATAATTGATTCCGGTGAAAAAAATAAATCCTTTATTTAAACGAAAATGGTCCTTGCAAAAATGCAAACCCTCTGTATTAATATGTTAGAACATAAACCCATTTTACCTTCTTGATTTGATCTTTTATTTGTAAATACGTCTTTCATCAAAATTTATTAAACTTTTTGTTTCAAAAACTTTTTTTTAAGATAACAATCAGTTGTAAAAAAGCGACACCTGTAATTCTCACTTCATCCACCGTCACTTGCATGGATGCTTTCCTCTATAGTGAAACACTCCCTTTTTCGATGCATATTTACATCTCACAGCTTTGGCATATTGCTTGGGATTCCAATCATCTCTTGCTCCTTTAATACAAATAAACATAAACTAATTAGAAGAAAAAACGAAAATTGACCGTCCATTCGGGATTTTAAATATTCCCGGGGTATCAAACTCTTTTTTATATATACACTATCGTTGTTAGAGTCTTTATTGGTGTTTCTTTGACTTTGAGTTGGAGATATCTCTCCTACTCCTAAACTTTCTCTTAAAAAGAATATTTGAGAGGGATTTATTAAACATTTGATTAGGGGTGTGCATAATCTGGTTTAACCGAATACCAATACCGAACCAAACCGAAAAAAAAATTCGGTTCGGTTACCGAATTTTTTTTGGTTTGGTTCGGTAACAATTATATATATATTTGGTTATTCGGTTCGGTTCGGTTTTTCCGTAAAAAAATTCGGTTTAACCGAAACCGAACCGAATTATTATATATATATATATATATTAGGTTTGTAATATTCTAATTTACTTAATTGAATTTTATATTTCATTAAAAAATATAAAATGACTAAATAACAATTAATTACAAAAATAATATATAATGGTTCAATTAATTGCCCTAAAAATCATTTTAAATATTTTTTTTATTTATTTTTTTATAAAAATACCAAATTTCGGTAATAACCGAACCGAACCGAACCGAACCAAAAAATTTCGGTTCGATTCGGTTCGGTTTTCATCCTGGTTTGGTTTGGTTCGGTTCTAATTTTTACTGATAATTCGGTTCGGTTAACCGAAAATTCGGTTCGGTTCGGTAACCGAACCGACCGATGCTCACCCCTACATTTGATTGCAAAGGAATTACACCTAAAACATACAATTTATCACATATGGATTGTAGACTGAATATGTGGAAAGAGACTAAACTTAATTTTCATTATCTAAAAAAACAATTTAGTGTGACTTAGCAAAAATTTCATTTTCTAGAACTACAGTTTAATGCGACTTAGCATAATTTTCATTTTCGAATTATACAATTTAGTGCGACTTAGCTTAATTAATATTCACCCCATTTTAATACGGAATTGACTCACAATTGATTAGCCAAGAGAGTCTATTTCAGCAAAACTCGTTTTTCTGTCTTGTCCGAGTCTGTGCTTTGAGTGTCAATTGAAAATTCTTCCAAATCTTCCCTTTATCGAAATTTCTACAGCATGAAAAGTTATCGATTCCGCTAAAAAAGGAAAAAGAATCCTGTAAACTAAATGGGCCCCTTCAATATTCTGAATATCATCATGTCCAAGGAAATTTGATAATTCATTCATGGAGTTCTCCTCCTTTCATTTCCAATAATTCTCTGTGCACGTGCCATCACCCTTCATCAAAAAGTCATCAGCTTTCCAATGAAAGGATTGCTTTAAGTTTTGCATTCCCCCTTTTTTTTCTTTTTTTTTTTTTGAAATTTGGGCAGGCATGTTTTTGGGCTTTTACTCTTCTTGAATGTCTCTGTGTCTTGATTTTGATAACTTTTCCCAATTCATACCGAAAGAAGGTCTCTTTTTCATCATTTCATCCTGTAACTGTGAGTATTTCTTCCCCATTTCTCCTTCGCTACCCTATTTCATTCGATTGATTGTTTTCTGTATTTTAGCAAAAATGTCAAAAGATTCTTCTATACTGTTCTTGCCTTGTTTTGTTTTTAAAATTATTTCTTATAAATTTCCACTAATTGATGAGATGTCCAGGAGATAATGTTGCCATTTATGTGTCAGGATGCAGATATGATTACTTCTGATTCAACCGCCTTGAGTTACTGGTTAAACTGGAGAGTATTGCTATGTGCAATCTGGGTTTTCACCCCAATGGTTGTTTCGGTATTCATTCTATGGAAAAATGAAGGTTTAGATGATTTAAAATCTTGCAGAGGTCAAAATGAGCCAGAAATTGACCACTTATTGTATCAAGATAGAGCTTGGAGGCCATCTCTTCTGCAAATTCATCCAATTTGGTTGTTGGTTTATCGAGCCATTGCTTTCTCTGTGCTTTTGGCATCGCTTATTGACAAAGTTTGTGCCAGTGGATTCATCATGTTTTACTACTATACTCAGTATGCCATTCCTCTTTTGGTATTTCTATTTGAATTCCTTTTGGTACCGAAGTTTCTTAGTTTACATGGATGTTAGTTTCTTCTGTGATTTTATTTCCCTGCTGTTTACAATACATAATTAAAATCTAACTTCAACTTATATAATGATTTTGGGTTCTGGGCAGGTGGACTTTTACTTCTGTTACCATTTACTTTGGGGTATGTGTTTTTCCCTTCTTTATATTCTTCTTCCATGAAACTTGCTGAATTATAAATCTATATGCGTCATGAATACACTATTTATGATCAATATTTTGCTTTTGGTGTATATTTCTTGATTTCTAGCTAGGATTAATGCTTTCCATCGGTGGGTGTTACCGGAATCACAAAATGGACAAGATAGTATCGAAGAGCAATGATATGGAGCAAGGGTACCGTGTCGCTCTAATGAATGAAGAAAGCACAAATTTACTTGACATAAGAAAATCCCCAAGTCCCCAAGAAAAAATTTGTGGTTCTGGAGCAGCAAGCATTGCAACTTGGGTCTTTCAAGTTCTGTTCCAGGTAGATTCTTTCTCAAGATGATATTAGTTGGATGCATGAAGAGATTAGAATCTACAAATTATATACAAACAGTAATAGAGTCTGATTTCAAATTCAAATAGCTAGTCATTAATTTTATGATTGTATCTGATTGACTATGACTGTCCGCTCTATGGTTTGTCTATTTGAATGCGTTTCAGCTTCACTTCCTTGCCTCTTCTAGGTCTTTATCACACATTACAGTTCCTTACCTGCAAGTTGAACAAGTAGATAATTTTCAACAGAAGTCGTGTTTTTAATAATTAATTCTGTGTTGTTGTAATTTTCCTGCAAGTCATTAGTAGTTTTGAACTAACTAGTCCTCAAACTTGAAATTTGGATGTCCATGTCTACATACAGCTATTTGTTTCTGACTTTAATTGTCTATCTCTGAAGGTGTTTGTGTGTCGGACTTAATTTTACATGTTTTAGAAGTTAGATGCATTTACAAGAATATATATATTTCCATGTGCCTGATTTATCATCTCACAAGTTTCTTCTGTTTGATCTCTCATAAACAGTTGAATGCAGGGGCAGCAATGCTAACTGATTGTGTATACTGGGCCATTATTTTTCCATTTCTTACCATCAAAGACTACAACCTAAATTTCGTAAGTTATATGTATTGTAAATCAGACTTATAGACATTTGCTCTGCTAGCAATTGCTTAAAGCTATATCCATAAGCAAGCTCAATAGAGCTAACTCTTAGTAGATTCTCTTTTTGGATCGTAACATTGGATCATTGAAAAATATGTTACTTTATGTTCGAATCTACTTTATCCTTTTGCTATGTAATTTCACACATATAAAACTTTTCTTTTTGGAGTACTTGTAGGATGTTTGCAGTTTACCGACAAAGTCTTTTATATTTATATGACCAATCGAAATTTGGCTCCCCATGTCCGATCTGTTATCTCCTATTTATCAATATTTCCCCAATCCTAGCATTAATCATCCGATTTTGTAAGAGTTAAGGAAGGCACCATTGTGTTTAAACAATTAATCATTAATCATCTGCTCTCAGGTAAGTGCTGTATGTCCTGCTTAATTGCCTGGGTTCTGAACTATTGAGCTCTTCATCATCTGACTATTAATGAAATACTCCTTGGGGTTTCTCATGTCTATTTTTGTAATGAGAAGAGCAATTACTTGGTGTTTTCTCAACAACACTGTCGTAAATGACTTCAGTGCTCTTGAACAGAAAACCTCAAGGTTTGCCCATCCCAATGATTGAAATTACGGGTTTTCTTGATCACTAAATCCTGTTGCCATAAAAGCTTTGTTTTGCAACCACCATATTCAGGAATTGTTATTTTAGTCGGGAAAACGAAACCTCTAATCCAGTTGACAAGTTTGCAATTGTATTGAGTTTTTGATGCAGTCACCATTTTCTAAATATCTGCTTTTTTTTTTTTTTTTGTTTTTTTGTTTTTTTTTTTTTGCTGGAGCCCTGCATTTAAAGCATTTTCCATTTATATCACAGTTGTTGACCTCAAAATCAAGTCTATACTACATACTTCCAGATTAAATATCAATTTGCTTTAACAAGTGGAAGCACAGGATTGATTTAGTCATAGAGTTGGAAAAAGCTCAACTTAATGTATACTCGACGGAACTTGGATGACTCGTACATTATTATTATTATTATTATTATTATTATTATTATTATTATTATTATTATTATTATTATTATTATTATTATTTTGCCTTATGTGAGATGTAAGCGTAGTAAATTTGGCCAATAATCTGAGTAGTCGTAATGAAGAAGGGCTGTTTGCTTATCTTGGTAATCTGTTTGTGATCCTTTTTTCCATACCAATTCTTTCACCATGCTACTTATTCTATGGCCTTTTCTACTATCATGTCAGATGACAGTGAATATGCATACAATCAATTTTGTCTTGCTCGTAGGTGATGCAGCCTTGAATTGTCTGGTAAATTGGTAGCTTTTATTTTTTTTTGTTCATATTAATGTTTTGCATCTGTCACATAATCACTTCTGCGCTCCTTTTCAGCAATTTCCTTGGTTTCGAGTTTCATACTTCATTCTATGGACGGGTGCTTTTGTCATTTTCCAGTGGATTATCCATGCTTGTGTATCAATTTGGTAATTCTCGCTTTCCCTGTTTTCGTTTCAATTGTCCTTGTACATGCTTGGCTGATGAATTGTAGACTAACTGATGCTTCAGGTGGCCATATCCGTTTCTCGACTTGTCCTCGCCATATGCTCCGTTATGGTTAGTACCTCAAGCATTTCATCACATTCATGCCTTTTAATTTATTCTAACAAATTTTTTGGCCAAATTGATTCAACAAGATATATTATTGATCCTAGTTTCATAAAAACAAGACAACTTTCCTCATTCAACGGATCATATACAGATTGTTTCTGCTCTTTTTTCTTCAGTAGTTTTTTTTATTTTTCCTTCTGTCTTTGGTGCAACAGGCTGTGCTTTAAATATTTGATCGAATTCTTTGACATGATTTGTAGGTACTTGTTGATAGGACTATTACATGTACCATGCTATGGTTTCTTCAATTTAATCATCGAAATGAAACATTCACTGTTTTCAAAATGGTTCCCTCAGTCTTATCTCTGTCTAAGACCGTGAGTCTATAGAATATGATGCTTAGTTGCTTTGTTTGTTTACAAACGGTCAAATCAAAGGACAAACGGCTACTACAATGTTTCAGTCTTGGATTGATTGGTGACAAAGCAAACATTGGAATACCATTCTAACGAGAAAAGAAAATACTTCTTGAATACATGGCATAAGCGAGACGGAGGTGATTAACACTAACTCTTGACATTTCGGCTTAGGTTTGACATCTAACTTTTCATTATCAGAACCTTGCTTCTCATTTTCTTCCATTGTATTAGAAAACATTGTTTGTGAACTATTATGACTTCCAGATAAATAAGTTTTAATTCATTTGGATCTATCGTTGATAAATTTTGTATGTACTTGTAAACGTTATGAGTTTATGCTGAAATTTGACCTGCAAATGGTTGTCCTAAATTTATTTCCATCACGATTTATGGTTCTAAATTATTTGCTGGTTCATATATGACAGAAAAAAAAAATTGAGAAAACCTCATTCACGTAAGCACTTGGGGCCCTCTAATTTCAATCCATCATTCACCAGAATATTGAATGAGAAATTTACAAATATATTTTTTTTTAATAAATAGCTATAATTGTGGGAAATAGCTGTATATATTATGTTGTTTTTAGTTTACATCCTATTTTTAAGTTGAATCCTATTAAGTTGTAGTGTGTTAGTGTGTTACAGCTCTATATAAACTTGGTCACCAAGTTTAGCTGTGTATAAATAGGAATATGCTTGTAAGCAATAAAATCATCTAAGTTTTTTTCCATATTTCTTTCTTCTTTCTCAAATTTATTGAAAAGCATCCCAATACAAACAACTATGTATTCAAACATAATTGAACTTGTTTAACAATTTTAATAGCCTTAAAAATTAACTGACCACAAATACAAACTGTCATTTAAAAATTAACTGACCACAAATACAAACTGTCATTTATTCCAAACCTCATCAACTACAGATCCAATGTCAATCTATGAAGAAGTAGCAGCCACAATAGCCCCAGCTTCTGTGAGCAGAGGAACCAGCTTCCCTTGGTTATGCATGTCTGTAGTTGCTGCAAAAGAGTAAACAAAACCATTAAAAGCAAGTGATGGGGGAATTCAATAGGAAAATTAAGCTAATATTTGAAGCAACAGAATGGATAGGAAACTAGAGTCATACAGTCACAGCCACCAATGTGCTTGCCACCTATGAAAACATTCGGCACAGTACGCTGTCCAGTCCACTCAGCCAAAGCAGATTGTATCTCGCTTCCATCATCTTCAAGACATCAAAATGGTAATAATTGAATGGTAAGTAAATGAGCACTCTTTAATTTCCTAAAGATATGTGAGATAGAGGTTCTTCCAACATTATGTTGATAAAATACAACAGCAATCACTTGGACTCAAACTTAATCTCCCATTAGGCCAACGGATTATGCGACCTCCAGGCCATACATTGCTGTTCTAATTACTGATACCGGTTCTTACTCAACGGCCAAGATTAAAAATGCCTTAAGACCTAAAAGTATTATTGGTATCAAACTGTTCCAACCTAATCCAATTGCATTATATATTCACTACTTCATTAAAACAAACAAAACTAAAGCAATGTATACCATGGATATAAAATGGGTAAAAAAAAGTCAAAATGTGATTTTG
This sequence comes from Euphorbia tirucalli, assembly GCA_039660915.1. NCBI lineage: Eukaryota > Viridiplantae > Streptophyta > Magnoliopsida > Malpighiales > Euphorbiaceae > Euphorbia > Euphorbia tirucalli. The sequence continues at coordinate 12,779,579 of CM077638.1, forward strand.
GCCTGTAAACTTTTCAATCTTATTCAGAGAAGTCCCTTAACGAATGTTTGTTCTTAAGGACTTTGAACTCAACTCACATAGAGGACTTGTAAGAACCTAGTAGTTAGTCCAAAAGTAATCTTGTTCCATCAGACCCTCAAAAGTCCTCAATAGAAACAATGTCAAACACTCGGTGGTGGTTTTCCAAAAATAACTCAAAGCAGAAACCGACAAAGACGAGTCAAAATAAATCCAATGAAATTTCTCCAGAGGCAAACGAATATATGAACAAAAAGTAAAATCAGGACGAATAAAAAAAAAAAAAAACTTGACTAGAAAATGTAGCAAATGAATTCCGATACCATGAAATAATTGACGGAATAGACAACATTTGAATGCAGATTTTCTCAGGAAAGAAACAAGGCCCAAATAATAAGAGAAATTACAACTTACTCCGAGTATCCAACTCCACAGCCTGGTATTTTGCTCCCAACTGATCCAAGAGCTTCTTCACTTGGACGCAAAAGGGGCAGTAGGTCTTGCTGCAATTTACCAAAAACCAATTGGAAACATAAACCATAAAAAAAATTCTGTAAACGGACAAACAGAGAATGTGTAGAAGAAGAACCTGAAAACGACAACAGGATTTGAAGAAACGAGCTCCTTAGCTTTAGTCGACGCCATCTGTCTCTCTATCTCTATCTCTCCCTCTGAATTTCGATTATCAGCCCTAACAGGTAATTTTCTTAAGCTGTTGTGATGAATCGCGAAATTGATAATCGCAGTGGGTTTATATAGAGAAGGGGATTACGGTGCAACTCTGTCCTATGAATTTAAAATGAAGAAATGATCTGGACCGTAGACTGGGGTTTCACGTTACATACGTACAACACATGATAAAGACATTCGCTGATTCGCGTGATTCGTAGGCTACAATACATTTGGATGTCAGCGTCCACTTACTTTATTTTTATTTTATTTACGGTATTTTTTTTTCAAAAGATCTTCTCTCTCTCTCTCTCTCTTTTTTTTTTTTTTTTTCTTTTTTAAGAATTTTTTCAAGATCGATTATGCCAATTTTAGTTGGAATTTTTTGTATCAAAAATTGCTAAGCGTTCTGCTTTAGCGGTCTATAGTTACTTGCCAATATCGATATGAGTTCATATCTAATTATAGAACTTTTGTTAGTTAATTTGCATACTTGTTGAAATGATCTCTAATAATAGCTTATTTATTGTGTCATATGAATACTAGGGACATACATCAACACTTTACTACCCTATTAGTGAAAAAAAAAAAAAAAAATCGATCAATTAATCAGTGCATTAAAATCAATTAAATTATTAAAATCTTTCCATAGAAAAAACGAGTTTTTTTTTATAGATATATATTATAAGATCTAGATTATAAATCTTAAAATTCAAACATAATTTAAAAATTTTAATACTTTAATTTAAAAACTAATTATGACATGCATTTTTATGTAAGGGTTTTTTTTTTTTTTTACATATTTATATTAATTATATGTAACTAAACATAATTAGGTAATTTTTTTTTATTTCGGTTAACTAATGATTTTCAAAAAGAAAAATTATTTTTTTGTCCATCAGTTTCTATTAATATTTTTTTCGATTAATAAATGAATAATTATAAATACGTCTGAAACTTAAATGAAATTTGTGTGCACCATTTAAAAGCTAAAATTGGGAAGTCTAAAGTTTATAGATTTTCATTGATACTAAATTAGTTTAGTTTATTTATTGTTTAACAATAAATTATCTATTCTTAATTTAAATGCAAACTTGATTCAGTTGCGAAAATTATTGAGTCAATTTTTTTTTTTTAAAATTTTTATAGCAAATTTATAAATGATGGAATAAGTATGTGATTTAAATATGAGCTCATTGCTAACTAATGGAAAATGAAATTGATAAAAAAGAAAAAGAAAAAGAAAAAGAAAAAGAAAAAGAAAAAGGTTAAAGCATATGTATGGTAAAATGCAAATGTTTACGCGGATCTGATAACTTTTCTTCATAACTGATTTTATATTAATTTGGTTGTTTACAACAAGGTCAAAATTTTGCATGAATGAAAAAAATTAATGATAAATTAAAGTTGCAGAATTTAGGAATACAATTTTTTTTTTTCACTAATCTCATTTTTAATTAAGGTGTAATATCTGATCTTAGCGAGACTCCAACCCTAACTTTTCTATGATGGAGAAATTTCGCAATAAATTTAGCTATACAATTAGTTTTGAAGCAATCTAATAATTCAGTGGCATCTAACATCAAGGGAGGAAGAGGCTTGCGTTAACTTGAAGTAAAAATTTTATTATGACTCAATTCATATGAATCATTTCAAATTATTAATGAAAAACTAACGTATGTATAGTTTTAATTTTCTAATAACCATCATACATATGAATTTTTATCATAATAAAATTTTTCAACTTCCAAGTAAACTATTATAATAATATTATTAAGAAACAAACAAAAGGATAAAAGTAAGAAAAGGAGAATGTGGGCCCGTTGTTTTTGTGGGCTGGTAAAATGCAACTTGAACTTTTTGATTTTATGAAAGTTTCTTATCTTCATCACGTCTATTAAAATAATGATGGTGACTGCCTCACTTTGATATCAATAGCTATTGGGGTAATATATTTTGGGTCCCCCAACTTCTATAAAAAAAACCACTTAACCCTTTCTACTTATCTAACATGTATATGTAGACCCCTTGCGTCTTATATGGCCCTGACGACGTGACTAAGTGTGTATATTTCTTTGCTACATACGACACAAGAGATAAATATATACATGTTAGACAAATTGGAAGGATCAGATGATTTTTTGGTACAAATTGGAGAGACGAAAAGATAAAATCTCAAGTTAAAAAGGCTCAATGATTTTTTTGTACAAGTTAAAGAGGACTAAGTTATATAATTATCAATTTTATATCATTCATAGCATATAATCATATAAAATATAGACTTAATACATCGTGGACCCTTCCAACTTGAAAAAAAAAACCCACCAGCCTCTCCAACGTAAGATTTCACCTTTCTGCCCCTCTAACTTATATCAAAAAGTCGCTTAATCTCTCCAACTTGTCTAATATTTATATATATACATGATTTTTTGGTACAAGTTGGAGTGGTGAAAAGGTTAGAAGGTGGAGAGTAGTTTTTTTTTTTTTCACGAGTAGAAAGAGAAAAAAAATGCATTAACTAAAAAATATATAATGCATCCACAACTAATCACGGGGCTTAAGTTTGACCAAAAATTTGAATTGATGATGGTTTTGTAAGCGCCAACGGTCAATTTTTGGTTTTTGTAAACTATATTCAACTTAGCCTACAATAAAACATCTTTCACAAATTTATCTCATGTCCAAAATGCACACATTTCAAAATTATAAATCGTATATTGGTAATTCTAAAAAGATATATTTGATCTAACAGTATATAAATTATGTGTCATTTGATCCAACAGTATATAAATTATTGAACAAATTAAGTTTAACCCTAAACTAAACTAACCATTATTTATAAGCTAAAATGAATATGCAACCTCATTCCATCTTTGTAATCGTTTTATATATTCTGTAAATCTAGTTAAAAGATCCTCTACCTTTTCTTAGACTTGGAGTTTCAAATATATTCTCAATTGTGTCATTTTATTGCTTAATAATCTAATCTGTTTACTTTGCATGAGCAAATAAATAATAAATAATAGCGCTTACATGTATACATTTATTTTGATTTATTATATAGATTGAATTTGCTAAAATCATCTAATCAATCTAGAACTAATAAAACTATGTATCCAAACCAAGTAATGAAATCGAAAAAACAAGCTTAGGAATTTTTTGCTTACTATGCCTTGCGGGAATCGCCAACATGCTTCAAAAACGTTAGGGAAGTATTTTCTATGAACCTTTTATTTAAAAAAAAAAAAAGCATTTAATGATGGATTTTAGCAATTAAATTGACCAAAGAAAGTCGACCACACAAAATGTTATCTGCAAACAATCATCCCATTCTTGGGATTTCTATTTATAAATTAAAAAAAAATTGAAATGTATGCTTACACAATTGCAGGTTCCTGAAGCTTTGCTGCTAAAAGCTGTGCAACAGCATCAATAAATTCTTCGGTGTTCAAGTAAAACTCTCTAGAGACCCTGTAAAAATAGTTCCAGCATCTTTGGAAACCAGGCATAACTTACTAAACAAGGTTGGAAATTCAGCATAATAAACCTGATTAACATAACTTGAAGGATGATATTCCATCATACGAATTTTAAATTCTTGACTTTGTTAAATGTAACTATACATTTTTTTAAACAGTAACTATACATTGTTGATTTCGGTAAAGCGGAAACCACCTCTTCAAAAAATGGTGGATCATGACTTGCGCAGTAAACACACATATACAAAGATACAAAGTAACAATAGAAGGGATTTGAATACTCTCAAGTTCATGGTGAACATTAGAGATCATGTTCGTTAAAACCCAACTACTCAATTCAATGAATGGTTGAGATTTAATTATTAAATTTAAGAAATGAGTCATTTATTAATTAGAAAAATTAGATCTCAAAAAACTGAAATTGAATTGAATGGTTGAAATACTAACATGACTTGAGAGAATCCTAATCCACTATACATACACACAAGAGTTACTAGATAGAGTTTAGTTTTCAAATCCATGAACACCAAATATTAGCAGGTAATCGGGTATCAATTATGCCAACTCCAAATGGTTTTCTAAAAAACTTCTTATATCATGATTTAAGGGGATCAGAAGTAAATGTTGTAGGGAGTACCAATAGGAGTTAGGACAAGGAAAATGGATAGAGTAAGAATAGATAGCTACATAGGTTGGAAAGATTATAGAAAGTTAAGATATTACTAACTTAGAGTTTCTCTTTCTAAATTTCTGATGCTTTATTACCTTATTTGGTGTTTCATTTTAGCTGTCTCCATTCACATGGAAACATTCTTTTTAACCAATATCCAGTGATTATAATTATAAACATTAAAAAATCCACTTACTTTGGACCGTGGATCAAAAGGGCAAGATCTTTTGTCATTTTTCCTCCTTCCACTGTCTCAATGCATGAAGCTTCCAACTTCCGCACAAAATCAAGCAACCTTTCATTTTGATCCAGTTTGGCCCTAAACATAAGCAGCAGAAATAAATTCAAAATGTCAATATAATTCTTTTTTCATTGTTATTTCTGATGAAAAAAAAAAAGCAAAAAAAAAAAAAAAAAAAAGAAAAGAAAAGAAAAGACAGACATGTAAAACTCATATGAAATAAAGGCTACAAGTTCCAAAAATGTCACGGTTATTTTTCTCACCACATAATTTTCAACCAGTATACATCAAGGCACAAGAGTAGTGCACCAGCAGTACCAATTATATCAAATTTAGTTTCCGAAAATTAAAGACATTTATCATTTTAATTAGAAACAGCAAAAGTAGTAATATTACCTATGTTCCAACCCTCGTGTCCATGCAAATATTGAAGCAATACTGTTCGTGCTGGTTTCCTGTCCTTTCTGATATAACCGGAAATGCCGAGTTACAGTACCATGAGCTGCCTCAGCTTCAAGTGTCTTTCCATCAGATGATAACTACACATATGCAGTTGTTAAACAGCCACATCATCACGGAACAGAAAAAGGAACTCAATATTATTTACAGGAATAAATGTAACTTGATACAAACCAATACAGAAGTCATGAGACCCAAAGAGCCAAAACCTGCACAAAATTAACCAAATTTGGATAGGTCTAGTGAAAATCACATCTCAATGTTTAAGGTAAAACAGAATTGTTTATCCATTTACTTAGTAGCACTTGTATTTAGTATCTTATTGGCTGATACTAAATAACCAAACACAATTAACCAAGAAAATTGGAAAGAATAATTACAACACCTTGAGCCAGTAAATCACTTTGGACATCTCCATCATAATTTTTGCAAGCCCAAACATAACCACCTTCACTCTTTAAAGCATAGGCAACCATATCATCAATTAGCCGATGCTCATACCTAAAACCAGAGACATACCGTCAGTCATTTCTGTCCAGGTCACAAACTCAATATAAGACATATCATCATACCATATTGAATGTTCTTCAAACTTGTCCTTCCACTTCTCTTCATATACCTCCTGGAATAGGTCCTTAAACCTGTGAGGACATTGCAATTCTTCTCACGTTTATAAAAAGGGGCTTATAAATTGCCCAAAATATAATATGAAAATTGCCAGTGCATTATAAATTAAAATACTGTCCAATTAGAGCTGTATTTTTAATACACTTTACAATCTATCCTTATTTGTACTTTCAGCGTGCTCTCTACTGTAATTAAATAATTTCACTACTTGTTTCTTGTAAATAAGTTATTAATTCCAACTGCAGAAGCTTTTTATTATTATTATTATTATTATTAAATCCACCTACCCATCCATATCGATCTATCTACCTATCTATCTATAGAAATTTTGAATTGTGACCATACTCTTGCACGGTTGATGGTTTTTTGGAGATTAATTGAGACACCCATGGAAGTTTAGTTTGCAAGGCAGACAATACAAGAAGTTTACTGAATAGGAACCCAAGTACCTTCCATCATATTTCTTCAGAATAGTGTTTTTGGTGCTCAAGTAAAGAGGCCACTTCTTTGCAAATGCCAAAGACATTGATGACTCGGCAAAAGCTCGAATAGACTGACAAATTAAACAAAGATCAGGAAACACTTTACATACTGAAAGAAAACTATGCATGCAAGAAAGCGGACCTGATCAACATTATACATTGCAAGCGCTACACCTGGCCCCTTAAAATCATAAACATCAAGCTCCATTGGGCTATCACCATTCTCTGGTACTGCATAACAGCAGGGAAAGCCATAAGCACAAATACCAACTCTGAGGAAAGTAGCCTCCCCAGTGTGGTAATATAAATTTCAAAGCTCACCAAAGATCATTCTAAGCTTTCCTGGCCCGTTGATGACAGTGTCAGTTGCACGATATTGATCACCAAAGGCATGTCTACCAATGCATATGGGTTTCTTCCAACCTGTAGACCTGATTATCAGTATCGAATAGCGCTTTAAATAACTCAAAAAACACTCAGACTTACAGCAGCTGCTGAAAAATACCAGGAACAATTCTTGGAATATTCCGGCAGAGGATAGGTTCACGAAAAACAGTGCCTATAGAAGTAACAAATTCTTCCATTAAAAGCATCAAAAATAAAATTTAAGGCACAGGAAAGCTATATCCATGTCATAATGCAAAATAAGATGATCATGAAATCAATGTCAAAAGATGAAATAGAAAATTCTAGCCACTGTAACAATTTATGATTAGTCAATCACTCATTGCATTCAAATTAAAACTTTTAGACACATGCCTCTTTATTACTAGTAAAATGTCCTGAAGCTTGTCTAAGGGATGTGAAAAATTCTCGCATTTTTGCAATTTTATTAATAGTCTTTTCCTTGAAAAAACACCATAGTGAGGGTCAAATATGCACAAGAAAAAGACAGAAACACTTTGATAGGTGGAATCACTGAATGATATTATGAACTACAGTAAAAAGATATCAAATGAAATGGTGGAACTGATTAGACTAAAGGGAAACAAACAGCTAAGAGATACTACTTTTTGTTGATCATTTACATGCAATTTTTTTGAAGTGTATAATGTCAACAGTCAATAGTTGTAGCAAATAATAAAACAACAAAGTTCAGATGTAGATTTATAAGCAATATGTTGTGCTACCTAAAAGATTAGTAGTTGTTCAAGTAACAAGAACTTTAAAATATCATGGTTTCCAGAAGTATATGCTCGTCATTGCATTTCCAGACATATTTAAATGAAAATATCAAAGGGAATATGGGACAAACATTATTACTCAAAATATAAGAGCTGCAGTAACCAATAACAAACCATTTAAGATGTTTCTGATTGTGCCATTTGGGCTCCTCCACATAGACTTCAGGCCAAATTCTTTAACCCTGGCTTCATCTGCAGATATTGGATAGAATATATCAGCAGGACTTCATGCTATAAAATCCTTAAAACATCATCTAAAAAAAAAAGAAGAAGAGGAAGAAAGAAAAGAAAAGCTACTTGACAAGTGCAACAGAGAACCTATCTCCATAAGATATATCATATCTAAGTCAGCTTGTGCACAATTTACAATGTATTGTGATCTAGGTAGACAGCCAACTAAAAAAGGAAACTAAAAATCATAACTTTACCAGGAGTTATTGTTGCACATTTCACAGCAACATTATACCTGCAGCACATAACGATTTTAGGATAAAACTAGAAACATGCATAGTATTGGTAGGGCAAACAAATTGGCAAAGGAAAAACATATAACATGTGTAGACAGCTTACTTAAGAGTGGCCTCAGCACTTTCTACTGTGACCTTATCATCTGTAGCATCACGATTCAATATCCCCAAATCAAAATACTTAATATCCAAATCTAAATGAGGAAATATAAGCTGCAATTGCCAAGAAAAGCTTCCATTAAAACTGATGAACATCCTTTCAGACCATATATATGTTTCTACACTTTCACTTTGGGCATAAAATTTGATTAAACAAAGAGAACGAAAAGGAAATTGAGAAGGCACGCAGACCTTGTCCTTAATCATGCTCCAAATCACCCTCGTCATTTCATCACCTAATCATAAAAAGAATAAGAAAAAACGCAAGGAAACGAAACTCCATTCATTCATTAATTAATGAGTAGAACTGCATAGAAGTTACAGTAAAGAATGCAAAACCGCATATAAGGAAAAGAAAACAAACAAACACCTCCTGTAATCCATTTCTCGCCAAGCAAACATAGCATGTTTGAAAAAAAAAAAAAAATAGTAAGGTTTAAGGGAGGTATTACCGTCCATTTCAACGATTGGATTTTGAACTTTAACCCGATCAAAGGCAGTGGAAGAAGCGAAACAACGAAGAGAAACAGGTTGAGCAAAGTGAAAAGGGAAAGAAACGCCAGTCCGGAAGAAAGATTGTCCATGCAGGAGCTTAGAATTGGAAGAGAAAGGGAAGGCATGGGGTTTAGGAGCTAGAGTTGATAATTTGGAAGGGGATAGCATCTTAGCACCTGACATGGCAAGCAATCGGTGTCTAGCGACGGTTAGCATTGGAAGAAGGTTGTAATTGACGTTGGCGTTTTGAATACGAAGTGGAGTGCGGGCCTTCCCTTTCGCAACTCCTCTTTTGGGTCCACGCTGAAGTCTCTACCCCTATTTATGTTTGGGCTTGTAACCAAAAAAAAAAAAAAAAAAGGCAACAACCAAATTACAATTGAGATGTTACCAAAACTGCCCTAATTCTTCCTATCATCAAATATTTTTTTCCATAATCATCTATTTCTTTTAGTACCAGTGTGGCAACTGCTTCTAGAGTCGAGTTTTGCAACCTTTTTGGGGTGTAACATGAGGAAAATTGAAGTCTTTGATTATGTTGTGGATAGAGCGTGGAAACGTATTTAGGGGTGGAGTAGCAAGAAGTTGTCTCGAGCGGGCAAAATGATTCTTCTCATATATGGAGCACTGTCCTTACCAACATACATAATCAACATTTTTTTTTTTTTTGGGGTAGCTTACACCCGTGAGACTCTAAAAAAACTGTTCACCTTTCTGGTGAGGTACCGATGGTCAAAGAAGGATTCATTGCTGGTACTAATGGCCATTAGCGGAGATGGGAGAGATCATGTTTGAGCACCGACTGCGGTGACTTAATTTTTGATGGTTGTATGAATTTAATTTGACTTTGTTGGGGAAGCAGGCTTAGAGAATTGTCACATGCCCGTATTTATTAGTTTCAAGAATTTTCAAAGCTCGATATGTTTCGCACCCTTTATTTTTTGATGCATCCCTGGGTTCTAATTTAGAATTATGTTTGGAGGAGCTTACTAGAGACCAAACAACTTCAACTTATTCTTGCAGGTATGCAATGGGGCAACAACTTCGATTTGGAATTCCCTGTGGCTTCTTGAAGTGGATCCTTTTGTTCACTCAATTAGACATTTGGATTCAAAAGGATCAGTATAATATCTTTCGTGTTCCTCTCTCAAATAGGGAGGATGTGTTGTATATAGGACGTGAGTCTTAGGGGTTTTATTCGGTTAAGTTTGCATATTATCACTTGACAACGGAGTTCAATCGGCGAGCTAAGATAGAGTTTACTTTCAACTTTGAAGCATTATAGAGCCTTTTTATTTCATCCTAAAGAGACTTTGTAGGCCTTGAGAGTGTTGAGTCTGATTGGATGAGTTAAAACGTGAGTGGGGTTGAGATAAGAGTTTAGTCCAGTTAACATGAAACCAATTGTTTTATATTAAGGCCCAATCTACACCGCTTCTATACTATTCTTTCATCTCATTTATTTCCAATGTGAAATTCATTTTGTAACACTCTCCCTCAAGTACAATTGGGTCTAAACTAGTTGTTACTTGTCAAATATTCATTGGCCTATCTCGTTTGAAACCCAAGATCATAAACGAGTCTAATCTTCTTTGTAAGCCTAAACTCCACCAGGACTTTAAACACGAGCTTATGATCTTTTCGACTATCAGGCATTCTTTTGTTTTGATACCATGAAAAGACTCCGTTAGCCTTGAATTGCTGAGCCTGATTAGATGAGTGAGCATATAAGTGGGGTTAAGCTCATGTAACATAAAACCAAATGGCTCATTGTAAGCGCCGGAATTTTATGTCTTAAAAAAAATTGCACGAGTCATATGACTGTATTTACAGTCGTGCGACTGTCGTTACAGTCATGCGACTGTAATTAAAAATTACAGTTGTACGACTGTAACCTCAAAGCAGGTACAACAACCCATACCTCTGGAGCAGAAAAATGGGAGAAATAGAGAGAGCATTAAATGCTCGTTTTTGGCAGGAAGTAAGCAGAAAATAAGAAAGGAAAAGAAGGAAGTGGAGGGGGACTTTTGGCTTAAGAAAAATCAGAAAGAATTTAGAGAGAAAAGAGAGAAAAAGGGAAGGAAAAGAACCATCACAAAACATAAGCTTTTTTCCTCTTCTTTTTCTTTTAATTCTCAAGTGTTAAGTTAAAAACCTATTGGAAATCCGAGGTTAATAATCTGACACTCTAAATTAAATCAAATTCGGACTTAAAACTTTAGGAATCCTTGACATTTTGGAGTTTTTTTTGAACTCAACTTCTCAACCTCAACTCAAAGGAAAAGAAGCAATTTGGTGTGGATTGGGGCGTTGCAAGGGGTCATTCCTACAGTGGATTAGCGCCCAAGAGGTAAACATACTTCAAACCTTCTTTTTCTTGTGCTTTCTGGGTGATTTGGTGTGTTTTGTGCATTTAAACTTCATCTTTCGAACTTGCTGTTTCTGGAAATCAAGAACAGTCGTACGACCGTTCTTGAGTTGAAGAACAGTCGTACGACTGTAAAATACAGGCGCACGAGTGTTTTTGATTTCCCGCAATTTCTTTTGGTTTTATTTGAATAATTTTGGTGAAATCCTGAAATTGGAGGAATTACAGTCGCACGACCGTAGTTACAGTCGCACGACCGTAGTTACAGTCGCACGACCAATGGCAGAATTTTCAGTTTAACCTATAAAAAATTTCTAAAAATCCATAAAAATTCAGAAAATCAGAAAATCATCAAAATGAATTTTGTTGTGTGCATTCACGACCTTAGATTTAATTTTCAGTGTATTTGCATTTAGAACAATACAACGACGGAGACCCGATTCTCCCGAAAACCGACCCACCTCACATGCTAAACTAAATTAAACCGGAAAATAAATTGCTTTCAAAATGATTTTCTCACAAAATAAAAAATACAAGAACGTTTCAAAATATTTTCCAGGTTTAATCGAGCCGGCTAGCCGAGCCGACCCGGATATCCCCCCTAAATGCATGTTCCCGAATCCTTAAAATCACATTCTGTCCTACTTGAGTCCTACTTGTGGTGTGCCATAAACCGTGCTAACCCTCTATTTTGCAGCTTTTAATTTCTTTTATTTTCATTTTTGACGTATTTAATAGATTAATTCATGTATTTAGGCGGTTGTATCTTTCTAGATAAATCATGTATTTTAGGCGGTTGTAAAGTGAGGTTGAGGGTTTTTATTTTTTATTCGATCGGGTTGTAATAATTTAATTATTTACTATTTTACTTTATTTGTGTGTGCGCTGTATGCTTAATTTAATGCAATAAAATCCATCTTTAGAATTTGAAATACCTTCAAAGAACATTGGCCAATTTTTATTTTGATTAGACACGAAATAGGGGACTTGTCCAGACCTAGATCTCTGGATGATGTGGCGGCCTTTCGTCCTGTTCAGCTACACTGAAATTTTCCGGTTGAGCTGAACCAGGTGGCGACTCCTACACTGTTCATCGAGACTTAGGTCTCGATTCTTTTATGAAACAATCTAACTTTCTAAAAATGAATTTCCATTTTAAAAACCCCACGCGAGGGAGGGATCGCCCGAAATTGAGGCGCCCCATTCCGAAAGGGAGTCCGTGTTCCGTCGAAAACGTCGTCCGCTCACACTCATCAAAAGTTAAATGTTCCTGGCCTGGTATTTCTGTTGCTGCTCTGCCCTTGAGACAGCTCCGGTGTTGTGGTCTCCTCCATTGGGATATGTTAAGTGCAACGTCGACGGGGCTACGAAACCGTAGTTAGATAAAGGAGGTTATGGGTTCGTAGTTTGGGATGATCAAGGCTCTTTTGTTGTAATAGGTAATGGCCTCTTTGGAATTCATGACAATTCTTCTTTGTTAGAGGCTCTTTCTTTCAAAGATATAGTTTCTTAGCTCAAAAACTCTACGTTTTCAAATCTCATTATCGAGTTGGATTCGAGTTTATTTACAAGGCTCTTACGAGTGTTGATAATGCTCCTAATTGTTTGGGTTTAGTCATTGATGATTGTAAACATTTATCAAATTGTTTTTTTTGATTCTCAATTCAATTGTATTAGGAGATCGACCGAATGATGTTGCTCATTGTCTTGCTCAAGCTTCCGGTTCTCTGTCTGATCGAAGCGTGTGTTCTTTTATACTGCTTATTTGTATCTATAAGTTGTTAATATTTGGATCTTTCTTCTTAAAAAAAAAAAAAAATCCATTTTTTAATATCATCATTTTTGTTGTTATCTTTCTAGAATACCATGTGTTGTTATTTTTCCTAAAATAACTAATGAGTTAACTTATATAAATGTTAAAAAAAAACACAATTTTGTTTCCTTCTAAACCATTCGAAATTTGATTAAATACATAGGCTAAACGTATTATTTTTCCATTACATTTGTTTCGGGTAGTTAAAAATATATTTTGTAAGAATAGACAATAAATTATTCTCTAATTCAACTCGAACTAACAACGAGCAACCTCTTTGACTTGCCGACGAACAAATCAAAATTCGCACTGACCATACTAAATTACGAATTAGAAGGTAACCATTCATGATTGGATTACAGACCATGACATTATCACGCTCCAAAACTACGCTTAAATAGCCTAAACCACGCTTAAATTACAGACCATGATTGGATTACAGACCATGACATTATCACGCTCCAAAACCACGCTTAAATAGCCTAATCCCTTTATAGCCAATAAAGCTCCTCAATTGCAGTTATTTATTTTTGTAAAAATATGATAGTTCATTTTAAATAAATTTCACATATTTATTTGTAAATGAATTATGATTTTTATCAAATAGTTGAATTAAACAAAAACCTCACATGATATATAGTAAATTAATTATATGATCGTGTAATTCATTTGTTTTTACGAATGTTTTTATATACATAGTCTAGCAAACTACAATCTTTTAATATATTATTTTTATAACTTTTACAATCTTTTAATATATTATTTTTATAACTTTTCTAACCCTACATTTCAATTTTTTAATATTGTATTTGAGTTCTATTAATTAATTAACTATTCTCATTATCGTTCTACGCAGTAATTGCATTTTATGAATTATATTATAGGAAACTAAAAAAACTAGTTCTGTAATTCTACCCTCTAACAAATTAAGAATTGTGTTTTATTTTTATTAAAGAGAAGACTTATTGTTTCATAAGTTAGCCACAAAAAAAAAAAAAAAAAGAGGATAACTAGCATTAAATGATAATATATAAGAGCGGATTTTAATCCATTTTGAATTGAAAACTTTCGAGTTGGTTAATAAAAATACAATAGACTTTTGCATTAAATTTTAAAATTTTTCGAGAAATACAAATATTTTTAATTAAATAGTGATTGTAAATTTAAAAAAATAAAAAAAAGAAAAATATTATGAAAAATATTCAAAATTTGATGTAAAATACTTAAAAAAATATAAGTAAACTATTGAAATGTTTAATGGAGAAAAAAACATATACTACATCATCATTTTTGAAAGAAAAGTGTTAATTATCCTTTTTTGCTAATTTTTGAAATCACAACTCTTCTTTTTGACAAAAATAAAATACAATTCTTGATAGAAAGTGAAATCACAAGGGTGATTTTTGAAGTTTTCCCTTTTCTATATATATATATATATTCTCATTGTAAAATAATCTTATTTGAATTTGGTCATATTTAAGGCTGTTCATCCCTTTTTTTAAGTAGAGTAAAGTTCTATTAATATTTTTGAAAACTAATTCCTTTTTTTTTTTTCACTGAAAATGAGATCATTGCATTAACTCATAATAAAGTAGCTCATTGATCTCTTTAGGATAAATAAAAGAACTAATAATATCATTATTGGTAGTTAATCTTATTTTTGCAAGTACATAAACTACTTTATTACAATTTCTCCTAGTAAAATTAAAACGAGTGCACCTAAAATAATTAAACAAACGAATGCACCTTATTACAATTTCATCCAAATTTAAATACATAAAATCCTTTAGGTATAAGTTTTTTAAAATGAATCATAAATGTTGACATTTTAAAATTGTAATAAACATATCATATAAAACTTGAGATCTATAAATAAAATTTGCATGTGTCTAGATAAATGATTTGAGATGATTTAGCAGTATAATGTACTGTTTTGGACAATAAGAGTGAATTTAGAAAGGTTCAAAGGGACGTGGACCTCCAATTGTCAAAATTTATTAAATTTTTTCAATACTTTAATTTTAAAATACTGTAATTTGTACTGTTCAAAATGTAAGTACCATCTAGTACATGAATCATTATTAGAAATTTAATCATGCATTGCGAATAATATATGCATGTATAATTATGAATAAAAATATGAAATTAAGAAATTTATATCCAAAAAGATTTGAAGAATTGATGTTGCATTTCAATATTACTTCCGTTAGTACAATGCATAAAACGCTGCCGTTCGTCTCTCGCTCGCTGAAACCTTAAACCCTTAAACCCTAAACCCCCTCCCTTGGCTTCAGCTTCCTCCCGCCCTCTTCTCTCTCTCTCTCCTCCTAGCCAATGTCTTCATTAGCAAGTAGAGCGAATCCTCTTCTCAATTCGCTTCCTCATTTTCTCACATGGCGAGCCCTTGGCTTTCGTACCATTTGCAGTGGCCGCCTCGGCTTCGCGCCCTCCGATCCAGACCCCCCTGTTGCTGGCACCAAGGTGCTCGAGACTTTCAGAGAAGAATTCGACATCGGATCACGACTTATTACGCTTGAAACCGGGAAAATTGCTCGATTCGCTAATGGCTCGGTCGTTTTGGGCATGGAAGAAACGAAAGTGCTATCCACTGTCACTGCCTCCAAAGGAGACTCTGTTCGAGATTTTTTACCTCTCACTGTATGGTTCATTTTCGTTTTCGTTTACTGTGTTAATATTTTTACAACCTTGTGTGTTTGTACTTTTCGAATGGAGCAGAACTTATATACTTCACAAAGGCCACTTAATTTGGGTCAGTGCAATTGAGTGAGGAAGCTATCGGGGTTTGGATATATCTGTTTCCCCATAATTGGCTAAAGAGTTGACAATTTTTGTTTTCGAGTTATACATTCATAAAAATTCAATGTATAGAATGTGCAATTGGGGTGTATGTTTGATTGGCCATCTAGCGTAGTTTCATTTAATTCACTTCGAGGTTATATTTGCTACTGGAAATGAAAATTTAATCAATCCATGGTCTCTTCTTGTGACCTTATTGAATAATGTTATATATGAAATCAAATATTTTCCAAGAAGCAGTCCAGCAGGTGTACTGCACCCCTTAAAGAAGCCATTGCTTAGGGAAAATCAGCAACACTTATTGATCCTGGATTGCTGGGATTTTTGAGTATCGGGATTACTTAAAAAATGCTACTCAATTTTTGTGTTGAATTGGGAACAACAAAGAAGAAATTTAGAAGGTGACTTTGCTATCTTTCAAAATTGAAGGGTCGAAAAGTGATGTCCTCTTAGAAACCGTGAAGAAACTAAATTTGTATTAATCAAACATATTTTGCATGGTGATGCAAGGTTATCCTTCTCCATGAGGATGTGGCATAATAGTTGCAAATCTATCTACTGTCTAGGAATGTTAGTAGGTTTAGTTCCCAATTGAAACAATACTTCACTTACCTTTGTTTTTTTATGCTGATCATTGAGTGGAGGATCTTAACAAATATGGTTTTGACAGGTTGATTACCAAGAGAAGCAATTCGCACAAGGTCTAATTCCTAACACATTCATGCGAAGGGAAGGTGCTCCTAAAGAACGTGAACTTTTATGCGGTCGAATAATTGACCGACCTATACGGCCACTCTTTCCTGCTGGATTTTACCATGAAGTTCAGGTAAAGAGTTTGCTTATAGGAGTTAGTACTTTTCATTTTTCTGGGCCAGCTCTCTTTTGTCCTATTTTTCACTGATGTCTCTTGACATGCACTATTAATTCATAGGTAATGGCGACTGTTCTTTCTTCAGATGGGAAACAAGATCCAGATGTAATGGCAGCTAATGCAACATCAGCTGCTCTTATGTTATCTGATATTCCTTGGGGTGGACCAATTGGAGTGATTCGCATCGGAAGGATTTGTGGCCATTTTGTTGTTAACCCATCCATGGATGAGGTGATTGTCAACACAGATTCCTGTTACTCTTCGATTCAAAACCATCATTTTTGTCAATAAAGTACAAAATGAACGATTTTGGTTAATGCATATATTGTGGTTATTGATGTAAAAACTCTGGGGGAAGAATGGGGTCATCATTTTAGTAGATACATTTTGTTAAGTTAAGCACAGGGGGATGGGGCGATCTGATTCACTTAGTCATTGCTGGGGTCCTCTGTATGATTTCATAATGTTGTAAATTTTGCTCTTCTGAAAATCTGTTTCCCTCCATCACAGTTTCGGTCTGTTATTGGATTCCTACATGAATGCATAATAAGAATGTATAGAAGGCAGGTGTGTGAAACATCGTCAAGGCTCATCTATGTCAACTTCATATATTGAGTGTATGACATGGATACTTGGATACCTTTGCTCATGAAACTTGGATAATGTCTTCTTGAGAGTGCGAGGATTTCATCACCTTTAAATTAACTTATTAAGAAACACGTTTGTGGGATTTTGAAACTCATGTTTTGCAAAATCTCACCAAAATTTCTTCTCTTTATTCTTCCTTTGAATAGAATTGTACTTAACTCAAAGTCTAATGTTTTGTCCTGAACATCTACTATTCTTTTTCCATGTTCCTTTCATGCAACATGTATTATTATTGTTGTTATTGTAGTTCTTAGTTCTTTAAAAAAGGTGCTGCATCACAGTTGGTCATGAACTCTTGAATGCTGAATGGTTAATGGTGCAGCACTTGCTTTTTTAAGTTACATATTTGGGTTTGAATCATGCAAGGAATTGCTTTCAATTAGTTGAACCTGAGAACTCTTTGTTTCATAGCTTCATAATGAATCATTTTTTATTTATTTGGATTTCTATGTTGTGATGCAGCTTGCCTTGAGTGATCTAAACTTAGTATATGCCTGTACAAAGGATAAAACATTAATGATAGATGTACAAGCTCGGGAGATATCAGAGAAAGATTTGGAAGCAGCGCTGCGATTAGCTCATCCAGAGGTTCGTCATTATGAGTGTTTGCATTTCTCATAGATATCCTGTTAATGGCGGGATATTAAGATGCTTATGTGATCTTTCAGGCAGTCAAATTGCTTGAACCTCAAATCAGACTTGCAGCTAAAGCTGGCAAGAATAAGAAGGACTATACACTATCTATGATTACAGAAAGAACATTAGAAAAAGTTAGAAACCTGGCAGAAACAAAAATTGAAGCTGTTTTCACTGATTCCTCATATGGCAAGGTACATATTATCTGTATTTGTCAACAAGCATTTTGGTTAAAAATTCTTATCTGAACCATGTGGTCCTTGCCTAATTGCATGCATGTGAATTTGTGTTTGATTATATGTTACTTTTACATCATTCTTATGGTTTTTATAATCCTTACTGCACTTAAACAGTTTGAACGTGGGGAGGCTTTAGATAACATTACACAGGATGTAAGAAAAACACTGGAAGAAGAATGTGATGAAGAAAGCCTGAAAGTGCTTCCAAAGGTGGTAGACACAGTAAGGAAACAGGTAAGCTACAAAGAAACATGGGAATTTAGCTTGTGATTTCTTTTTCACCATATAAAATGGAATTCTTCACATGGAGTATCCATATTGCTCTGTTTTTTTTTTTTTTTTTTGAGAATATTCTACGATGAACTGTTTCCAAGGTATGTTTATTGCTGAAATTCTCAGGGTTGATATTGATATTTGATTGAGCTGAGATGAGTTGTTTCACTGTTGAATATCAGAGTTAAAAAATCATATCCTCTAGATGTGAGCTTTGTTTAGTGTCCTAGATGTGAGCTTTGTTTAGTGTCATTATGCTACACTTCCTATGATATTCATATGAAAATTAAAGCTGGCACATGGATGAGCTATTTTGACATATATGCTTTAAGGAATACTCTTCCTTATTTCCATTAGGGAGTTCCTGCTTGATTTAACCTTTTTTTTGAAGTTTCTCTTCTATGTTTATTCTTATGTGATTAATGATTATCATATGTTTTGGACTTCTCAAATCTACAAAAAAATAACAGGTTGTCCGAAGGAGGATTATTTCTGAAGGATTTAGAGTTGATGGGAGAAGTCTTGATGAAGTCAGGCCAGTGTATTGTGAGGCTGGTCATTTACCTATATTGCATGGGTCTGCACTTTTTAATCGTGGAGATACCCAGGTAAGAGTCAACTATTCTGTTACTCATTGGCGTTTATTGATGTTGTGTCTTGTAAAACCAATCAAAGATATATATTTACTGCTGTGTGTAGGTTCTTTGTACGGTGACACTTGGTGCACCAGGAGATGCTCAACGCTTGGAGTCCTTGGTAGGACCCCCAAGCAAGCGCTTCATGCTTCACTATAGTTTTCCACCTTTTTCTATTAATGAAGTTGGTAAACGAGTTGGTCTCAATAGGCGTGAAGTTGGCCATGGTATGCAAATAACACCTCAATATTGTTCTCTTTTATTCAGTGTCATTTTTGTTTTTGCAAGTTCAATAATCCCTGACTAGCTGTCAATTTCTCGTTTGCAAATCAATCCTTGATTTATTCTGTTACCATGCAGGATTCTTTATGCAGATAATTTACTACTTAATAACAGTATTCTTACATTGCATAATTATATTTCTTTCTTTCTTTTTTTTTGAACTTACTGGAATTCATTTTAGTGAACAAGAATTAGAGATACTATTTTTAAGGTAAATGGACCAATGGTTCTCCCTAATGTGAGCTGTTATCCTTTCTTGTGGGTATGAATTTAGGTCTCATGTAACTTGTGTATGCAATTGATGCGCCATAAAGTACCCTGATACATGTGGTGTCTTTGTTGTTACCAGGAACTCTTGCGGAGAAGGCTCTACTTGCTGTTTTGCCTCCTGAAGATGAATTTCCATATACTGTTCGTGTCAATTCGGAAGTCATGGCATCTGATGGTTCAACTTCAATGGCAACTGTTTGTGGAGGTATACTTTCAATCTACTGCTATATTATTTTGGAAGTTTTGTTATCTGTGCACCTCCAAAGCTTTTTATCAAAACGAAGATCTGGAGTTTCATTGCTAGTTCTTTAACTGGACATGAATGTATTTGGTTTGCTCTGCAGAAGATCTGAAATACTTGACTCCAGAGAAACATGAATCTACGTTTTGTCAGTCTATGCATGTTAGAGGACTTGTTTTAATTGTTAAATAGCTAGCATAACATGCTCTGCCTTTTCTTTTTCCAAATAGGTAGTATGGCTTTGATGGAGGCTGGGATTCCCTTACGTGAGCATGTAGCTGGTGTTTCTGTGGGTCTTGTTAGCGAAGTTGACCCATCAACTGGTGAGATTAAGGACTACCGTATACTGACTGATATTTTGGTAAGATTCTTGTTTGGGATTGCGCAATTCATAGAACATGGAAGCTTCATGCTTTACTTGTCTTTTTACAAAATTTTGCTAATACATATATTCATTGGAAGGTGTTTGAAACTTTTTCTTGCTACTCTTCGTTCCAGATCATTAGTCTCTTAGGTTTAAAATCTTGTCATTTTTATGTGTAGACCTCTACTTTTAAGTGCTAAATTTGCGATATTCACTTTGAGCTTTTCAAACCCTCCCAAAACTTTCTGAGGTGTTTTTATGGCTTTGTTGGATGTCTTATTTCTCTAGGGCCTGGAAGATCATTTGGGAGACATGGACTTCAAAATTGCTGGAACACGTAATGGAGTTACTGCAATTCAGTTGGATATAAAGCCTGCTGGAATTCCTTTAGATATTATTTGCGAGTGTTTGGAGCATGCACTCAAAGGTCGTATTCAGATTCTTGACCATATGGAACGAGAAATCAGTGCACCACGTACTCAAGATGACAGAAACAGACCTCGGCTAGGTTAACAAGTTCAAAATTATGTGTGCTTTGTTGTCACTAAATAGTTGATAGTATTGAACTCGATATTATTCTTTTCTGCTTTAACTCAAAATTTTTTATCCATGATGCAGCTACATATAAGTTCAGCAATGATGCTCTTCGTCAGCTAGTTGGTCCACTTGGTACTGTTAGAAGAAAAATTGAAGATGAAACTGGTATGAAGGATAAGCCATATGTCTTATATCTCTCCTTGTTTGTATTTCTAGTTTCATTTGTCTTAGAATATAACACCCTTTTTTCACTTTAAAAGCTTTTACCTAATTAAAAATATACGTAGATTCGATAGTTGATGGCGCTATCTTGTTTCTTGATATTCTTGTTGAGCGATGATACTGCAACCTCAGTATGGTGGACTAAATGCTTAATATTTCACTTGATCATCCACATTAGGAGTGGTATGTCTTACTTGAATGGAAACAAATTCGAACTTTTAAATGTAAGGATGATCATTTATGAGGGTAGCAAGTAGTCTTGGTAAGATTGTTCATTTATCTCACTGCTTTTGTACTGTGGGTCATAAGATTTAAGAAGAAGAAATTGACAAACTCTATTCATTTCCTGCTCCCTTCCTATCGTTTTACTGTTGGTCATTTGTTAATTCAGTAATGTTTTATTGTTTTCTGGAATGATGATTTGGTCTCTCTTAGATGAATTTAGCAAGTTGTTTAAGTTTAGGGGATGACAAATATAACGCAAAATCTCTCCATTGGTATATCCTATGTTATGGGCAATCACACAATTTATGATGTGTTCTGAATTAATTTCAATTTCTGGGTCATTCACCAAAGGCTTTTAGGTTTTTGCATAATGCTGTGTAAACTCTTTGGGTAAAGAAGAAAATTTCAAATGCTTCAGTTGCATATTATAATGATGCTGACAATATTCTAATTGTTACACTATCTAGGTGCAAGGTTCTCCTTTGGTGATGGGACACTTACTGTAGTTGCTAAGAATCAGACAGTAATGGAAAAAGCACAAGAAAAGGTATTTGTCATGCTCTCCACTAAGCTCTCTTAGTTAGAACTAGATGTGGTTATATCGGATAATATGTTATAGGAGGTGGATTTGTTTTTAACTTTTAATTGTGCTTCAGAACTTCAAAACCACTTTCATCCCCCTCACCCATCCACACACACACACACACACATACCAAAAAAAAAAAAAAAAGATTTAGAAGTTTTGTTCTTGTTAACATGGTTCACATTGGTTTGTTGAGAACTTTTGATATGAAAATTCAGCTAAGCTCATAAAAAGAGTTTGTTGATGTTTTGTGTCTGTCTTGGATGGTTATTACTTCCAGTCAATACTGAGAAGCACCAGAACCTGATTCTTTACTTATATATGCCTTGGATGTATTGAGGTACTCAGGTCCTTCAAAGAAAGATACTTGGTATATTGTTGGGAAGGTAGAGGAATGGAGCATCTTCTATTAAAAAGGCTGCATAATTCAAGAATACTTTTGTTATTGCTCTGACTACGGGAAAATAAGGTTTAGCTATATATGTCATATGATTATGTCAATCAACCTGGCGTGTCTCTGCAGATAATTTTGTTAATCCTCTGTTTTTTGAAACTACAAACGACTCATTCACTAGCCCTTGATCTCCATAGAAAGAATATTAGCACGTATAAGTTTTTTGTTGACTGAAGGATGTTATGGTCAATTGCTTCTGTGCTGTAAAAATATCTATATCTATTGATTTGAAACTTCCTCAAATTCATGAGCAATGTTTTTCTGTGTATCATGTATTGCTGAGAGATCCTTATTAGCTATTAGTGAGTAGGTTTTTATTCTAATCTAACTCACTCTAAGTACCTTCACTTTTTTATTCTGTTTCTCAGATTGATTTCATACTTGGTCGTGAAATTGAAATCGGTGGGCGTTACAAAGGCATTGTAACTTCAATAAAAGAATATGGTGCCTTTGTTGAATTTAATGGGGGTCAGCAAGGTCTGCTACACATTTCTGAGTTATCACATGAACCAGTACGTAACAATTTGTCTTGCCAGTTGATTAGTCAACTAAATTGCTTATGGTTGGTCTCATATGTATCTGTACATAGTCTTTTTTGCTTACTGGATTTATCAACTATTCTGCATCTTTTACATGTGTTCATTTCCTTTCCTTTTCATTTTACTTTTTCGTACTTGAAGCATTTATGACCTTCTCTTTTATCAGGTCTCCAAGGTTTCAGACATTGTGTCCGTTGGTCAGCAGCTTAATTTGATGTGCATAGGGCAGGATGTTCGTGGTAATATTAAATTATCCCTCAAAGCAACTCTACCCCAGTCAAGGTCAAAGACTAGCGATGTAGCTACTGGATCAGTTCCTGCCAAAAAAGAAGTACCTAAGGTTTGGGCATCAGTTGAAAGTGTATCTGATGGACAAAATGAGCCACAACCTATCACGGAGTTGCTGTCCAATAGAAGTGTAGTTAATTCTTCAACTTCATCAACACCAATTGTAATTCGAAGTGCTGCAGAGTGTGATGAGATGGAAAAATCTACTAGCCTGAGTCAGGGTCCTTCAGCTGCAAATAAACACCCCAGGGCTTCAAAGCTCAGTAAGAAGCTGAAAACCTTGAAAATAGATGACGACCCATATTCTACTTCTGTTACCAGTGCAGATACTGATAATACCTTGAATAATGAGGAGACTACTGCCGAGGCTCCTGTGAGTGCAAAAAATTTGAAAATTGGAACTAAGGTTTCTGCCAAGGTTTATCAGATTCGCACTCATGGCTTGGTTCTTGATTTGGGTGGTGGGGTTCGTGGAATGTTTCGGTTTCAGGTATGTATTATCTCAGTAGTTGCGATTTACGAAAGCCTGAGTCTTATTAGAGTAGTACACTTTCACGACATAGGGCTTGTTTTGATGAAAAAATACAAATTACCTGCGCTGCATTCTCACTTATTGGTGAACAGTGGCTGAATGCATAGCTTCCAATAATTCATATATGCTACAATTGATTTTATGATGGAAATTAGCTATAATTGATGCTTTTATATAAAGCCTCTTATGTTGAAAAATTCAGATGCAATGATCCTTAAACTGTTTGGTTCATTCCATTTATCATACATGGAGTTCATATTTAATATCCACCTTTTTATTGCCACAGACAAATAGCAAGAGGGAGTTTGACGTGGGCAATGAGCTTCAAGTTGAGTGCACGAGCTTTTCCAGCAAAGGTATTCCAATCATGTCTTTGGTGAATGATGATGATGAGTAGCAACATAGTATTCGCTCGTAAAAGATAAACAGAATCCGATTCAAAGAAATTCTTGCAGATATTAAGTTATTAACACAAATTTTGCACTGACATGGTTAACTGACTGAAATGGAGATGTGAGATTGGTTTGCGCAATTCCCTCTGATCTGGCAAAAGATTAATAATCAATGAGCAATACTGTTGCCCATTTGAAGATTCAACTGCTAGGAACAAAACTTGACATTCGTGCTCCATTGCCAACTTGACCTTAAAACTTTAGGGATGTGGTTCACTTTCTTCGTTTTTGTACATTGTGAAAATGTCGCAGTTCTTTTGTTGATGTGGAATTAAGGATATTGAAGTTGCTACTGAACAGTTGAGAAAATAAGATGTTTTTGTGAATAATATGTTGCTGTAATAGTCTATCAGCAGTTCAATTTTATGATAATGGAAATTTATTTCTAGTTATTACATGCATGACTGGTTTATTATGTAAGAATCGGCTCTGCATTCTCCTGCAGTGGAGATTACTTCCACTTGCAAATTTTCAACCAACCTAGTAGAAACCTACACCAGAATGTCATTTTTCAAATAGTATCTACTGGGCATAATGTATGATTTAGCCACTCTATATTCTAATATTTTTTTTAAAAAAATTAGCTCTTATACTTTAATTTAATCCTATTTTTTAATTGTTATATTTCTATTTGTTTAGCCAATTCAACCATCCACCAGTATTTCTAGTAAAATTAACTTACATAATTGTTTAGATTTTATAGGGAGGTCAATAATTGTCCAGTAGTAATCTTCCACGACATGCTGCAGTTCATAGTTTCATTATTTAACTATTCTATTTTGTACTCATGGAAAAAGTGATACATCAAGATAGATATATTAGTAGTAAAGCCGAATAAATCTAACACATTTTCTCCTACAAATATGGAATTAAAAATAATTATAAAAAAGAAAAAAGAAAAAATTTCAAGCTTAAATTATCCTTTCTCCGTTCTAGAAAGATATATTTAGAATCTTATATTATGATCTTGATTATAGTTAAATTTTAACTTATATACATTGGTATTCACATAACGTACATAAATAGACTAATAGTCTGTTAATTTTTGCTTTGAATTTAAATAGACTAAAAGTATTAAATTTAAGAAGAAATATATAAAAAAACTTATGTATAAGAATTTGTAATTATATACATTATTATATTTAATGAAGTCCTAAATTAGTTAAAAAAAGACGAAAAAGAAAAATGAAGACCGAAAATGTAGTGGAAAGGAAAATTTACTTGTTAACTGTCATGGAACCATTGAACCCAAAAGGTTAAGGGCATTTTACATAAATATATAACTTTTGGCACCATATAACATTTTTACCTCAAAAGAAAAAGTTTGCATAAATACCTTAAAAACTTTTCAAAATTTCAAAAATACCTAAAACAAAAATTATTATTTTTACGTGATTCATTCACAAAGTAAACAACAAAACACAAATCAAAATCTCCAAAATACCTTCTCTACTTTGTCCACGTTTCTCTCTCATCTTTTTATAATTTTTAATCTAATTTCGTATTTGTCTCTCAATCCGTTTATTTTTTTGTCATGCGACTTTAGAAAGTTTTTTTTTTTTTTTTTAATCTTCGAAACAAAGGCCATATATATATACTTTTTCCGACATATTTTTATCACTAAAGTATAACTAATTATGCCTTTGTATATTAAGGTATAATTAAGGTATAACTAAAGTATAATCACTGTAATAGTTTATCTTAATGTATAACTAAGGTATAATTAAGGTATAACTAAGGTATTAACACTGTAATAGTATATCTTAATGTATAATTAAGGTATAACTAATGTATAATCAATGTAATAGTGTATCTTAAGGTATAACTAAGGTATAACTAATGTATAATCACTGTAGTAGTGTATCTTAAGGTATAACTAAGGTATAATTAATGTATAATCAATATAATAATATATCTTAGGGTATAAATAGGGTATAAATAAGGAATAACTAAGGTATAATCACTAGAATAGTATATCTTAAGGTATAACTAAAGTATAAACAGTGTATAAACAATATATAAAGTGTATAAACGATGTATAAATAATGTATAATAATATATAAGAAGTGTATAATAATGTATAACAATGTATAAGAAGTGTATAAACAGTGTATAACAATGTATAACAGTGTATAAATAATATATAAACAATGTATAACAGTGTATAAATAATGTATAAACAGTGTATAAAAGAGTGTATAACAATGTACAATAAATGTATAAACATATAACATTGTATAAAAAGTGTATAATGTATAACAATATAAAAGTAGTGTATAAAAAATGTATAAGCAGTGTATAGCAGTGTATAAGAAGTGTATAAACAGTGTATAACAATATATAACAGTGTATAAATAATGTATAAATAATGTATAAACAGTGTATAATGTATAAACAATGTATAACAGTGTATAAACAATGTATAAACAGTATATAAACAGTGTATAAAAGAGTGTATAACAATGTATAATAAATGTATAAACATATAACATTGTATAAAAAGTGTATAACGTATAACAATGTATAAGTAGTGTTTAAACAATGTATAAGCAATGTATAACAGTGTATAACAAGTGTATAAACAGTGTATAACAGTGTATAAATAATGTATAAATATTGTATAAACAGTGTATAATGTATAAACAATATATAAACAATGTATAAATAATGTATAAACAATGTATAACAGTGTATAAACAATGTATAAACAGTGTATAAACAGTGTATAATGTATAAACAATGTATAAATAATGTATAAACAATGTATAACAGTGTATAAACAATGTATAAACAGTGTATAAACAATGTATAAACAGTGTATAAAAGAGTGTATAACAATGTATAATAAATATATAAACATATAACATTGTATAAAAAGTGGATAATGCATAACAATGTAGAAGTAGTGTATAAACAATGTATAAGCAATGTATAACAGTGTATAAGAAGTGTATAACAATGTATAACAATGTATAAATAATGTATAAATAGTGTATAAATAATGTATAAACAATGTATAACAGTGTATAAACAGTGTATAAAAGAGTGTATAACAATGTATAATAAATGTATAAACATATAACATTGTATAAAAAGTGTATAATTTATAACAATGTATAAGTAGTGTATAAACAATGTATAAGCAATGTATAACAGTGTACAAGAAGTGTATAAACAGTGTATAACAATGTATAACAGTGTATAAATAATATATAAATAATGTATAAACAATGTATAATGTATAAACAATGTATAAATAATGTATAAACAATGTATAACAGTGTATAAACAATGTATAAACAGTGTATAAACAGTGTATAAAAGAGTGTATAACAATGTATAATAAATATATAACATATAACATTGTATAAAAAGTGTATAATGTATAACAATGTATAAGTAGAAAAAAATGTGAGCATATAAATAAGAGCTAATGAGTTCTTACAACATTTGAAAACATAATAATCCGCAAATTAAACCATTCAAAGAAATGGCTTCTTTAACATCCAGATATTGATTTATAACAAGAAACCACCAACTATTTTTCATTTTCATCCTTAGATTAACCGGCAAGTATCATACAAGAATACAAATATCAGCTTGCACTCTCAGTCTACTTGTGATGTACAGTATCAAAATTACATATACATTCTAAAGACATTACTGCTGAACATTTCGACTACCCAAATCAGTAGCAACTTTAGCTGCTCGATTCAACGCATCGGACATCCAAAGAGCTCCCCTGGAGAAATAGCTGCTGTTTACCATGGTGTTTGCTGCTGCTGCAGCTGTTCTTCCCGTGGCTGATATAGCTGATTTGGTTGTTCTTCCCGTGGCTGAGATAGCTGATTTGACACTTTTATGCGCTATTACAAAGATATAATGAGACATCACAAAATCAAACTGCATTTTAACCAGCAAATTTTTGTAACAAAAGTAATGCGCACACACGCACAAAAAAGCAAGACAATAATTAAATCAGTAAATTACATTATTAAACCACCATGACATTACAAAATAATCATGGAGAAAGCCGATGCTGATAAGAACAAGGGCTAGATAGTTCTATCAACAGATGACAGTGGAAACATCAACTTCGTTGAAGAAACCCACAATATTGTCCAAATTCTAGCAAAGTGGGACGAAATACAGAGACTAAACACAAATGTCCAATCAATATCATACTTAGCACTATTGATGGAATGACAATCACATCTAACTTCCCTTAAACTTCTACTTCGCAAAGCTGCTTACCACATCAATTAGAGAAAAGCTGAAGGAAATTTTGCGTTAACTTCAGAATGTAAGAATCAAAACCACGAAAACTCTTATTGTAGTCTATATCCATTTTGCAATCTCTTGTAATCATTGTTCCAAAATTTAAGAACATTTTTTCAGAACTTGTGTTACCAAAGGACCATACAATAGAAATCACATTGCTATTTTCACAAATTTATTCATCAAACATCCAACCAAACCACAATTGAGCAAAATTTCAGAGACCACGCATATGCTAATGAGAAACAGATATTGAACCTGTACTTACACTGAGTAAGATAGTTGTCTCTTGAGAATATGCATTTTTGAATGTTACAAATGCAGTGCATTCTTATTCACCAAACCTGTTTTATCCATCTATTAAATGAATCTTCCAACAGTAACTGATGAACTACACAAAATTTGAGGGAAAATTATGGCATACCTGACAATCTCAACATGTTTAATTGAACCTGAGAAAGAAAAAAATTCATAAAAGTCCTTCTCAGTGGTTTTGGGAGAAAGGCCTGTAACTTCTACAGTGTACCCGTCTTGATCCATAATCGAACAACCTGAAAAAAATAAAAATTTATGAATCATGACCTAAAATCCAGAAACCCAAGTTGCGTACACAATTCTTCATTCTCTAGGATAATATACCTATTTCAATAATTGATCCAAACTCATGAACTTGAAAAAAAAGAGAGCAATGGCTGGGATTATAAAAGAAGAATTCGATTACCTTTATGACAATTTATGTCGGGGGTGGAATTTATAAAATTGAAAAAGGGAAACAGAATTAAGAGAAGGAAGAATTTACAGAGCCTCACAAGATCGACCGTTACCATAGCAAAACAGTAATAGTCGCCGGAATCAGAGTAGCAGGCAACACCAGAAATTGACGGTGGGCAGAGAGGAAATCGGAAACAAAAGCGCCGAAACTAGAAGAGACAAGAAAGAGACAGGGGAAAAGACGACCACCGAAGGGCAGCCGACACCAGCAGCAAAGGACGCCGGAGACACAGGGGAGGGGATGATGGTGTCGGGGTTTCTCTATTTCTGCCATTTTTCCTTAGTAAGAACAAAGAACGTAAAAAAGAAAAAAACATAAGTATTAAGTATTAAATAAAAGAATTTGAAGAAAAAAGGTAATTGAGTAAATTTTTAAACGTACGTCTTGAAATAAAGTTATTATTTAGCGTAAAACTGACAATTTCCCAAAGGTTAAACCGATAGGTAAGATCCAATAATAACTTTTATTATTATCTTTGAAACTCCTCCGCACGCAAATACCCATTGGGCTTGAACCTTGTACACCACAAGCCTACCTTGCCATGTGTTGAATTTTTAATCAACAAATAGAGCTGTCAGGATTCGAACCCTCAACCTCTAAGCGGCTCTAATACCATGTCATGGAACCATTTGACCTAAAAGTTTAAGTTGATAAGTAAGTCCTAATAATAGCTTTTATTATTATCTCTAACACTTTCCAGCACGCAAGTACCCCTTGGGCTTGAAGCGTGTACAACACAGGCTCATCCTGCCATGTGTTGAATTTTAATCAACAAATGGAGCTGCCAAGATTTGAACTCTCAACCTCTAGGTCTACGCGGCTCTGATACCATGAAGAAACTCCGTGGGCCTTGAGAGTGCTTAGCTTGACTAAATGAGTGAGTACATAAGTGGGGTTAAGCGCATATAACACAAAACCAATTGGTTTGTGTTAAGGTCCAATCTACACTACTTGTATGTGTTTGGCTTGACTGGATGAGTGAATACATAAGTGGGGTTGAGCCCATATAACACAAAACCAATTGGCTTGTGTTAAGGTCCAATCTACACCACTTATATATTACTCTTTTAATCTTATATATTTCCGATGTGGGATTTATTTCTCAACATCTCCAACACTCTCTCTCAAGTGCAACTGGACCAGTTGTCATTTGTCAAACATTTCTTGGCGTATCTCCTTTGAGACTGAAGATCATCAACGAGTCTAGTTTTCACTAGCAGCCCAAACTCCACCAGGACTTTAAACACGGACCCAGGATCTTTTCGGCTATTAGGTTTTCTTCTGCTCTAGTACCAACGCAAATACTCCTTGGGCTTGAAGCATGTACAATACAGACCCATCCTGCCATGTGTTCAATTTTAATCAACAAATGGAGCTGCTAAGATTCGAACTCTCAACCTCTAAATATAAGCAGCTCTGATATCATGTCATGAAATCATTGAATCCAAAAACTTAAACTGATAGGTAAGGCCTAATAATAGCTTTTTATTATTATCTCTGACATTATTCATACTCAAATCTTAGATTGAAGTTTGAAATCGAAGTTAATGTACCTTGTACCATCTGCGGATTAGGTACTGCAAAGGTTGAACATGGAAATTGAGTTGAATATCATAACCACCTTTTTTTTCCTTTCTTTCGTACTCTCATTTTTAGCAATTATCACATTCTGTTAATATTTGAAATGGAATTTGTAAAGAAGTTTTTTCATGTGATTTTCGAATTCCTCCATTGCAAATTTAAGTATATCCTGGAATTCAACAGTTTTCCATACACAACAAATCCTCTGTCAGAAAATATGAGCTCCGACAGCACGTGTTCGGCGGCAGCAACGGTGGCTGAAATGGAGGACCTTCTCACCGATATTCTCCTCTGATTACCAGCAAAATCACTGATCAAGTTTAAATGTGTATCTAAGCAATGGCTGTCTTCTGATTTCTAGTCCCCAATTCGGTCAAATTCACAGTACAATGAACCCCATTCCTACGGCTCTTTTGCTGAGTAAAGGCCTCAAATGCATTGATGAACTTCAAATTATTCCTCTGAAACTTTCTTCCAGATCCGAAAAAAGGTCTCTTCCCTCCTTGGATTTTATGAAGGTGCTCCGGCTCAAAACACTCCAGTCCTGCAATGGCTTGCTTCTATGCCGTTCTAGCTTTTTAATTCAACAGATTTCTCCACAGGATAACTATGTAATCATCGGGTTTGTATATTCGATCTGCAATCCTACTACTGCCCAATCTAAAACACTCTCTTTTCCAACTTCACTCAAAATTAACAATAATTTGATTACATGTATTGTACTTATATTCATCAGAAAAGACGTAATGCGAATGAGCAGGAATAATTGATTAGGAATTGGGTTTAATGATGGTGTATGATAATTGGAGTATGAAGAAAGTGAATCTGGGTGTGGGATTAGAGGTCCGATATTTGGGTGAGTGTGAGGGTAAGTTGCATATTATAAGTTGGAAGTCATTTGGTGAGAATTTGGAAGAAGTGGAGATAGCGGCAGATTATTCAGGATGGGGTGTGAAGTATAGTGTGAATGTTGAATATGTTACGAGAATGGAATTTGGTGGTGATTTGGAATTTTCAAAATTGAGAATGGAATATGTTTTGGTAATAGAATCCGTCGTAAACAAACAACAATACATGTACCAAAAAATAAAAAAAAACGTAAAAGATAAAATGATAATTTCAGCATTAACTTCGGATTTCACAATCTCACATTCATTAATATTGAAATGCCAAAGTTGCTATTACATGCCCCAAATTTGGAATGTAATGAAAAATTCAAATAACTAATTATTAGTTAAGTTGGACCTTCGTCGTATTTTCAAATTTACTATGTTTCTTTTTTCTACGAAATAATTAATTATTTTATTAAATTTAACTAATTATAAGTTTAGTCCATATTGAAATTGGAAGGATATGTTGATTTATTTTAAGTTTATTTTACAATATATGACATTTTTTATGGCTCATATTTTATAGTAGCTAATTTCCCATTTAACTAGTTAAATTCCCACTTAGCAATATAAATTAACTTTTATGATTTGTTTCCATAAAATGGATGGATCTTATTTTCCATTTAGCCAGGCATATTTCCCACTTAGTAATGCATATTAACTAATGATATGTTTTCATAAAATGGAAGAAACATCTACCATATAATCAGATTATAGGTAATAATAAATAAATATAATTTTCAATTAAATAATAATTAAAAAGTACAAAAAATATGGTAATGACACATTGCTCTATTGTCTTCTACTTTATATAATATATGGATTATTATTATTATTATTATTATTATTATTATTATTATTATCATCATCATCATCATCCTTGCAATGTGCTTGACATTAAGTATTCTTTTTAGAAAATTTCAAAATACTCCTATGATACAACAAATCTTGTAATTTTAGGTTTGTAAATTATAAAACATAAACCAATAGATAATGTTAATAAAAATATCAATATTATAAGGTGTCAATAATAATTTCTATTTTATAATTATTTTTCATAATTTTCTTATAATAAATCATCAAACACTCTAAAAATTTTATATAAAATTTATGATATTAAAATTTTTCTAGAACATTTATTTTTTAAAATATGCATCCAAAATTCAATTTATTTATCTTTTGCTCCTGAACAAAATTCTATTTTTATAATTCATTTTTTATTTTTTTTGGTATAACTGGACGGGAAAACCCGGAAAAAGAAAAAACAAAGAAAAGAGAAGACTAGTCCCGAACTACTCTATGACGGCCAAAGCCCATAGCGTCTTCAGACAAAATACTCAGGAGGCCTGCAGGAGGCGCTACACACTCGTGAAGCCCCAATGGATAAGATCCTGCGAAATTCGCCAACCAATCAGCCGCCTTATTACCCTCCCTATAGGTATGGTGAAAAGCGACCGTCCAACCACGATCTCGGAGAGCCAGACACTGCTTGATGATCCATTGATGAGGATGGGGAGCAGTCAAACCATTCTTCATAAATCCAATAGCTATGGCAGAGTCTAACTCCACTAACACTTGCCGGTAACCCCGGTTCCAAGCCATGTTTAAACCAAAAAATAATCCCCAGAGTTCGGCAAGGAGAGACGTGCACACACCCATATTTGCCACAAAACCCACCAGCCAATCACCATCGGCATCTCGAATCAAACCACCCGCCATAGCCAAGCCCGGGTTGCCCTTACTCGCTCCATCACAATTTAACTTGACCCAACCCGGATTCGGCTTGTTCCAACGGACTTCAACGGTCCTATTCCTCACCGCTGCCGCAGTATGGGGCTGCATCGCCTGCATAAAATCAGTTGCCTAAGACTTGATAAACGTCACCTCGTCCCTGCAGCCCCTGTCATCGTCAAAAACCTCCCGATTTCTCCATCTCCACGCCCACCAAACCACTGTCATAAAAAGCACAGGCCAATCTATACCTTGCCAATGGAAGTCCTGCTGCAGATTAAAGGTGAGCCAAAGATGAAGCGAACTAGCAAAAAACCCAGTCCGATGGCCCGGAGGAACCAACGCAGCCCAAAGATGCCGAATACGCACACAATCCCGAACTAAATGCAAGGTAGTTTCAGCATTGTTGCAGAAAGGACAAAGGGCAGACTC
This sequence comes from Euphorbia tirucalli, assembly GCA_039660915.1. Lineage (NCBI taxonomy): Eukaryota > Viridiplantae > Streptophyta > Magnoliopsida > Malpighiales > Euphorbiaceae > Euphorbia > Euphorbia tirucalli. The sequence goes on from CM077638.1 coordinate 12,813,502, forward strand.
CGTAATTTTCCTCCTGACCCGATTAGCATTACATAGGATGGCATCATGAGCCACCATCCACCCAAACATCCGAATACGCTCCGGAACCTTAATCGACCAAATTAGATTCCAGTTGAAACCACTCTGAACTTCAGCACCAAGCCGCAAATGCTTATAAGCCGATGCCACTGTGAAGCAACCATTCGGATTAAGCCCCCAGAACCAACCATCCTTGCTATCCTCATCAGTGAACAACACGCGTGAAGCAATCTGGAGAATGGTTGAAGTAGGTAACCAATTAGCAAAAGTCTCCCACTTCCATGACCCATTTTCATTCCAATAATTAGCCACAGAGTTCTCTAAATAATGTGAGGGAACAGCAGAATTGGCGTAAGAGAGAAGAGTGCTGTTACCGATCCAGATATCCTTCCAAAAATTGGTATGCGCGCCATTTCCAACCATTCGACGAATACCCAATTTCAGCACATCAAAACCACAAAGAATACTCTTCCAAGTATAAGATTGGTTGGCTCGAAGTTGAAACGTTTGCAAGTCATTCACATTAAAACCATACTTGTGCTTAAGTATTCGAACCCAAATTGCTTCTGGATCGGATAACACACGCGACCCAAGCTTGGCGAGTAAGGCTAAGTTGAAATCACGAGCGGACCTAATCCCCAAACCCCCTTCCTGCTTTGGCTTTCTAATCGTCTCCCAATTCAGAAGATGCATCTTTCTTTGGGACCCCGAATTACCCCACAGGAAATTGCGGTTTAATTTGTTGAGCTTGCAACAAATACCCATAGGCAGCACCGTTGTTTGCATAGTATAAGTAGGAATCGTAGACATAACTGACTTAATTAAAGTGGCTCTCCCTGCCATAGATAAATATTTGGTCTTCCAACCCGACAAGCGAGAATGGATTCTATCCAAAGTCTGCCTGTAAGTTTCCTTAGAAACTCTCTTGTGAATAATAGGCATACCCAAGTACACCCCTAAATCAGTCGTAACCCGAATTCCCAAGGCTTCCGCAATTAAGTTTTGATCCCTTACCAAAACATTTTTCGAAAAGAACACACGGGATTTGTCCTTGCTAATTCGCTGTCCCAAAGCATCACAGAAACCCTTTAACACTTCATTGATCGTACGAGCTTGGATAACTGACGCTTCTGCCATCAAAATAATATCATCTGCAAAGAAAACATGAGATAGAGTTGGACCCGACTGGGATGCTCGAATCGGCTTCCACTTCTTATCATGCACAACATCTTCAATTAAATGCGCAAGACGATTCAAACACATCACAAAAAGATACAGAGATAAAGGATCCCCTTGGCGGAGACCCCTAGTAGGAAGGAAATCTGTCAAAGGCTCACCATTCCAAAGGACCCTCATCGATGACGAAGAAACGCATTTCATAATTACAGCCACCCAATTCTCCTGTAAGCCGAACCAGTAGAGCGTATCTTCAAGGAAACGCCAACTAATCCGATCATAGGCCTTCTCCAGATCCAACTTAAGCAACATATGGCCCTTCCGTCCCATCTTCTTCCTAAAGGAATGCACTACTTCCTGAACAATAATCACATTATCAGAGATGTGCCTACCGGGAATGAAACTACTTTGAGTCGGGGAGATTCGATCTTTCAAAGCAGGCTTCAATCGGTTCACGATACACTTAGTGACAACCTTATAAAGCACATTACACAAACTGATAGGGCGGAATTGGGTAAGGCGTTCAGGATTAGGCACTTTAGGGATAAGAGCAAGAAAAATTTGATTCACCCGAGTATCCAAACACCCCTCATTAAGAGCCTTTAGAACCAAATCACAAGTCTGAGAACCCACCACCTCCCATAACCTTTGATAAAACACTGCCTGGAACCCGTCCGGTCCTGGAGCCTTGTAAGGCACCATAGAGAAGAGAGCCCGCTTCACCTCATCAGCCGAGAAACCAGAAAACATAGTGCTCTGCTCTACTTCAGACCAGCCAGGAAAATTACAACGGGGTAAATAAAGGAGGTCTAACATTATTCTCTTTCGTAAACAGCGACTGGAAAAAATTGGTTGCCATCCGCTGTAATTCTTCTCCATCCCAAACCCACTGATCGACATCATTCCGCAGACCTTCAATGCAATTCCGCCTTCGCCTGATAATCGTGGATGCGTGAAAAAATTTTGTATTTCGGTCACCAAAACTAATCCATTTCACTCTGGATTTTTGAAACCAAAGAATTTCCTCCTGCATAAGAATCTCATTCAACTCTTGTAGGAGACGTTGTTCAAGCCGCAACAGCCCCCCATGAACCCGCTGGCCTAAGAGCCGCTGAACCCCATTAAGACGTGCATAAAGCCGTTCTTTCTGAGAGAAAATGCGCCCAAAATGCTCTCTATTCCAAAGCTGAACTGCATCTTTAAACTCCAATAAGTTGCTCAAAATATCCCTGTTATCCCTCCACTGACTTTGGGCGAAATTCTTAAAATCAGCATGTTGCAACCATGCACCTTCAAACCGAAAAGGCTTCCTTTGGGGCCCAGACGCTTTAGTCTGAAAATCAATCAAAATTGGGCAATGGTCCGATCCGTTGCGAGGGAGATGCTGCACAAAAGCCGCCGGAAAAAGATGCCTCCAGTCAAGATTGCACAGAGCTCTATCTAAACGACAGGCAACACGAGTACGGGGAGTGTGACCCCTAACCCAAGTAAAAGTTGGGCCAATGAACCCCATATCCACTAAGCTCATGCAATCAATCCAGTCGGAAAAGAAAGTACAACGATCCAGAACAGAAGCTGCTCCCCCTTGTTTCTCATCAATAGCCTTAATACAATTGAAATCCCCTGCTAAGATCCAAGGCTCCAAGACACCACTATTAATCTGCAACATATCAGCCATAAAGGTTCATTTAAAAGCCATTTGGGGACGCACATAAACCGCCGAGAACAGCCAGTATCTTGACATGTGACGCCCCTGAATAAATCTAATTCTAGAGTGAATAAACTGCTCATTTTTCTGTAACGCAGTAACCTCTATCCTATCAGCGTGCCACAACATCCAAATCCCTCCCCGAAAACCATCCGCCTCAACTTTTTCAATCCCCGAAAATTTTAAACTTTTGCAAATAGAATCAGCCCGATCTCCCAAAATACGAGTTTCCACCAGAACAAGGATAGTTGGATCATGAGTTTTAATAAGAAAATTAAGAGCTCGGTTAAACTCCCGACTACCGGCTCCAAAACAATTCCAAGATATAATCTTCATCAATTAAAGAATCAGAAAAAAGCTAGGAAGAGCAAACCTTAAAAGTTTGCGGCCATTAATCCCCCCGTGAGGACATTAGCTGCCCTCCACTCACGTTATTCCCGCCAAGCACTGCCATATCTCTGCCGCCCCTTCTCTCATGAGACCGTGAACACAGGCCTGCTTCCATGCTACTTATTCTACTATCTGGTGGCCTTGGTTGCAGGTTCAAAGTCCCTTGACCGATCTGCAGCGTTGTCCCCCCTGTTCCAGCGTCTCCCCGAGTTCGTTTTGCTCTAGACGCCCCATTATCCAAAAACTGATTTTCCTTGCCCCCAAAAATTAGCGGACTAGCCAGAGGTAACTCATCAACGTCCCTAAAGACATTATGCTTTTGTAGATCAACCAACGGCATTGCTTTCCTATTCAACTGTCTAAGACCTCCCACATGTGGCTTAGCTAAACCCTTCCCCTTTCTAGTATTTGGAATATTAGCCCGCGAAGCCAAACCATTATTAACGGCCGCGTTATGTTCTGGATTCTGGAATACTGGTGTTCGAACCTCCGCAACCTCAGATTTTAACACATTAAATCTATTTTTATCGGAACTCGTGATAGGAGCAGTTTGTAAATCTTGAGCCCTTGGTTTCCTCCTCCTTCTTTGCACCATCATCCAAGGTCCGTACTCCGTCACAATTGCCGGTTGCTCCTGAATGGCCCTCACACTGCTTGTCTGTGGGTGAGCTTCCGCTGGATTATTCTCCTTGGCCATAGTGGTATTTTCATTCGTTCTTGGAATAAACGTCCGCTGCTCCTCTTGAATAATGGAGGGGAAAGAGCATTGGGTTCGGGAATGTCCATATCTACCACAGTTCGTGCAAGCTATGTGAAGACCCTCATATTCCACTCGTACAGTTTCCCCATTGAGACAAAATTCAGCGATGAGAGGTTGATTCAAATCAATTTCTACACACACCCGAGCAAAACGCCCCCTATTGGCTTGGGCGGTATTTTGATCCACTCGAACGGGTTTGCCAATCACTTGGGCAATCTTTAGAAGAACATCTTCTGCATAGAAGACCATGGATAAACCTGGCAATCGAGCCCAAACCAAAGTAGTATCCACGGTAGCTTGAGCGGGAAGAAAAGCTGGGGACCAAGTACGAACCGTCAAATAATGTCTTTGAACTAACCAAGGTCCTTCCGTCATCACCTTCTCCCGATCCACATTCAAATCAAATTGAACCAAGTGGAAACCATGCCCTAAGTCCATGAACTCAACTTCCCCAACCGGCTTCCATATTTCCCGAGCTCTCTTTGATAATGCAACATAACCCAGATCCTTTCCCAATAATTTCACTATTAGGGCTTCCTGCCAAGGTGCTACAAGTTCCTCAATCAGTTGGGGGGCCACGTAAACATTCGGCTTCAAACCATTACAGGGTGTGAAATCGATAGAAACTAAACCCTTGGCTTGCAAAGTTCTGGGGTTGGGTTTGCGACACCCATGGGTCTTCCCTGCAACGACCTCACTGAATGGACGCTCCAGCCCCACCACTTCATCCTGACGGTCATCATCCATGGCCGTATCGCTGGTGTCATCCGGAGGGGCCGTTGGTTCCAGCGGCTGCTGCGTAGGTGAGCCTCCAAGGGCACTTCGCATGGTTCCGGCGGCTGCTAGGGTTTCTTTTTTAAATTAACTTAGATTAACTAATCACATGAATAATATTTTCTATTTTATTGATTCTAAAGATATTATTTTACAAAAGGTTTTGCTCAATCTTTTTGAGATGGACAGAGAAACAGTTTCTATATTTATTTTATATGACAAGTCATTTTTTACAATTTGATTTCAACCATTAGAGGCATTGGCATGACACATTCTGATTTACCGGAGATGAGATTGGCAAAGGTTTCGTGCGTTTGATTTCACAAAATACCAAATATTTATTAGTAGTAATAATTTTAGATATATTTATTTATTTATTTATTTTCTATGAAGTTTGTAAATTCATTATATAATTCCGATGAACGTATGTCAATTTGAAGAACATGGCAGTTGGCAAATTGACACCGAAATGGAGATTTTTACCACTCTAAATTTAGCAGGATAAACAAATGGATAAATAATTCCATCAAACACACAAATCTTCTTTTGTTTGTCTCTTATTTCTTGTAATGGCAATTTCGCTTCTCCCCTTGATCAATTTGATGCTATTCTGGATCAGAATTTCATACGCAGACCAATATGGATATTCAGATTTTATCAGCCGAATATGTGGAAATGTTCGTGTGAAAAATGTATCCAACTATTTCCAGTATTATTCAAAAATCACAGATTTCATGCAAGAAGAAATGACACGAAACAAGTTCGCATTCAAAGATGTAGGAGATCCTCCTGATCGATTGCATGTGCTTTCTCAATGCATGGATGATCTTTCTGGCCTTGAATGTGATATGTGTTTTAGTCAGATTAGTTCTCTAATCCCTACCTGCTTTCCTAACACCGGTGGCCGCGTTTATGTTGACGGTTGCTTTATTAGGGCTGATAATTATACTTTCTATCGCCAAGTTCTTACTCCTGAAGATACTACTGTAATTTCTTTCTTCCTCTTCCTCTTCTTTCATTTGATTCTGTTTCGCCTCATTAATTCGATTGATTGTTCATGTTCTTGCCTAATCGAGATTTCGGAATCAATTTTCCCCCAAATTGATCAATGTGTTTTGTTTTCTTCCATAGAAATGTGGGGGGAATCTGAACTCGAAACAGGAGTTTAGAGATGCTGTGAAGAGAGTTCTGTATGAGATGTTGCACAAGGCTCCATCGAGAGGACCAGATCGGCGAGGGTTTGCAGCGCGGAAAGCAACTATACTCGGCGCTACAGCTTACGGCATGGCTAGTTGCTGGAAGATTTTGGACAAAGATTTGTGTGAAACCTGCCTCTCTCGTGCTGTTTCCTCTGCCTTATCCTGCCTTCCTTCCACACAGGCCCGTGTTCTTAATGCTGGATGTTTTCTCCGTTATGCTGATTTCGCTTTCACCAAAGAATCCTCTTACGAAAACACAGGTTGTTCGTCATCTGCAGAAATCTCCGTTGATTTTTTATTTTGCTATTTTTAATCTTCTTGTTTTTCAATTCGTTGTCTCTTTCTCTCTCTTGCAGAAGAAATATATTCATACCTCGCATTTATTATGGGTATGGCTATGGTTTCCTTAATTGCACTTAGTGTTGGTCTGTGGTTTGGGAAACACACTTACAATAGAAAGAACATCAAAAATTTGAAAGGTAATTAATTAATTTGGCAATATGTATCATCGACTGATAGTGAGCGAGTGAATTGAAGCCAATAATGAATTGTTTGCAGGGATGGAGGACTTGCAATTGTTAGATGAAGGGCTGCACTTCTTGCAGTTCAAGCATGCAATAATACAAAAAGCAACAGAAAATTTCAGTGATATTCGTAAGCTTGGAGAAGGAGGATTTGGTGAAGTATTTCAAGTATAAATGCCTTCCATTTTCCACTTTTCTTCCTCCAATATCATCCATATATCATGCAATGCTTAAAATTCTGAAATCTCGTTTTGATGAAATTGTTAATTAGGGGACCTTACCAGATGGTAGAGAAATCGCGGTGAAGCGTTTATATGTCAACAACAAGGGCCGAATTCAGGAAATTTGCAATGAAATGGATATTATTAGCAGAGCACAACACAAGAACTTGGTTCGATTTCTCGGTTGCTGCTTCAGTAGTGTTGACTGCTTTCTGGTTTATGAATACTTAGCTAACAAAAGCCTTGACCTCATCTTATTTGGTAAGCAATGTAGAAACTTTGTTATAATTTAGTAATGGAGTTTGTTTGTATGCTTCATTTAATCATATAAATACCATTGTTGTTTCTTGGTTATACATGTTCTAAACCATGTACATAATTTTTTGTGCAACCCATGGAAGAAAGATCAAGAAAAGAAGAAAGAACTCACTTGGGAAAAGAGGCTTCTAATTATCACAGGGACAGCTGAAGGTTTAGAATACCTCCATTCAGAGTGCCAAGTTCGCACTATTCATCGTGACATTAAAGCTAGCAATATTCTACTAGACTTGAGATATAAACCGAAAATTTCAGATTTCGGATTAGCTAGATTTCATTCATGTGATCATTCCCTACTCAACACGGCCATTGCTGGAACATTGTAAGTAGTTGAATCTGATCACTGTAGTTTAGTTTTTCTTAATTAATATGCCTTGTTACATATCAAAATGTGATACTTTTTCTGTCTCTCTTGAAATGTATCCTTTAGTGGGTACATTGCTCCTGAATGTACCACAAGTGGACGATTAACCGAGAAAGTTGATGTTTATAGCTTTGGAGTTCTTGTGATCGAAGTAGTAACTGGCTTGGAAAACACTAGACATGATTCTGAATTGTTCGAGAACTTAGTTGCCCATGTAAGTTGTTCGAGAACTTAATTTGCTCGTAATCTTTCAAATCCAATTTCTTGGTCTATGTATGTCTTTTTGTTTACTTTTTCTCCACAATACAGGCATGGAAGCACTTCCAATCAAATACAATACACGAAATCATTGATAAAAGCATGGAAACAGAGCAGGTAGAAGAAATAAAAAGAGTGATTCAAATTGGATTACTATGTACTCAAGAATCACCAGACATGAGACCAACAATGTCAAAAGTAGTTCAAATGCTTAGGAAAAAAGATGTTGAATTGCCCGAGCCATCAAATCCTCCTTTCATGGATGAACTCATAGAAGATGTTTACCAAAGAAGACAATTATCTGATTATCAGCAAACAGATCATCAGAGAAGACATTGTTTTTCATCTCAACAGAGGTTATCAATAGATATTGATCAGATGAGAAGACAAAAGGAATCAACATATCACAGAAGACATTCTTCAGCTGAACATCATGAACAAATACAAGTAATGGAATATCTCAGAAGACGCTCACCTGAATTTCTACCAGGGCAGTTAACACATTGTCAGAAAAGAAATTCAACCTATGAGTAATTTATTCATTACTTAATTTCTATATATTCCTATTTTTTGGGATAAGCAACAAAGATATATATATTTTTTCCCCCAATCAATGCATATTTTCATGAATGAAGTTGGATAGAAAATTACCGACCCTAACATGTAATGCATAGTTTACTAACTAATGTGTACAAGTTTAGTTTCATACATCCGATATTATATATATATTTTTTAATTTATAGCAAAGCACACAAAATTCATCTTGGAATGAGTTCCAACTTTATGGGGTTAGGATTTCTAATTGCAATTTTCTTCTATTTCCTCAATAATGTGAACACAGGGTAAGACCTTTTTTTTTTTTTTGTTCATAAGCAAATGCCTATTAGCTGCCAAACAGTCCCTTAGGATCCGTGAAACTCTAAGGACCCCTTGCGTATTTGTAGATGGAAAATTATGGCAATTATTACCTAATTGAATCTCCAAATTTGTTATTTGTTGACTTTGTGAGGTCCTAATTTCAAATGGTTGGTGCTATATAATGATTAAAGAAGACTGATTATATATTAAATATAAATATAAATATATATGCCTATAAGTAAGGGGTTTAGCAACTATGAAGAACTAAGTCAAGATGTTGTTAAGGGAAAATTATTGATTATTGGCATATAATCCATGTTTATTCTATTTTATTACATTTGCATCATTTTTTAAGGAGATGTTATTGTAATTGACTAGGCCAGGCCTGTGTATTATGTTAAAGTTTGACAAATTTTTCTTATTTATCTAAGACGTGTGATTGGAACAGAATAAGGACATGGCAGCTCAATGACAGGCAAAAGAAAACAGAATTGAGTTCCTTTTAATTAATTATATGCAGAAAGAAAATCAAATTTTAAATTATTTAATTTCACAGCAGAAGTTATACATAATACATCAGTGCTTAAAGGCACATAAATACATTTCGAATCAAACAAAAAATCCAAAGAGTTGAATTCGTATGTGTTATGGGTCGCTCCCGTCCTATTAGAATGAAAGACAAAAAAAATATATTTCTTTATTTATCCAATCGGAAATTTACAAATAATACATTTCGTTTTTTCATACAAATATCATAATGTCGAAGAAATAATAAAGAATTATATATACGATGCCTATGTACATTGGAGTCATGTACATTATTGGTGTTTGGTTTGAATTTGCCATTAATGTATTCATCTATTGTGAAAGAATCATTTGAAACCATTAGAAGTGAAGAGATTCTAGAAATTCTACAACTGTTCTGGCGCGGATTAGTATGGACTATTAGATGAATGTTAAATCAACTACTTGCTAATGTAGTGTTCATCTAACGGCTCTGGATTAGTCTGGTCCGGGACCAAATTAGAATTTTTTTCAGAAGTGAAATATGGGTGTCAATGTCATATGTACACAAACTGAGACGAAGGAATTGTAGGAAAATCGATTTAGTCGAACCTAGTACCTAGTAAAGTTCAACCAGATTGAAGGTTTTAAATTGTTTAATTGTCATAAAAGTTCAATTAAATTCACCTATATATTCAATTCACTTTGAACCGAACTTGCTCAAATAAATATCATATACAGGTTCGATCGAGCCACTTATAGTTCGATTGAATCGTGTAGTTTAATATTTCAAAATTCTCTTAAAGGTTCTAAATACATTTTAGAATTTTCATAGTGTTTTTAAAGTTTAGATAATATATATCTATTTATTCTTAAAATTAGGATAAACTGTACATCTTAATGATAGTTTACAATCAAATTTACAAATCGTCTATCAATAAAACTAAATTTTAACGAAATTAAAAATTTAATCTCAACTTTTCAGGAGTTTTAATTTTTAACTAACTCATTACCACTCTGATCAACTCTTATCACTAATTGAATAAAAACTCATATGCCTATGTAGCTAGATTACATCGTTTAAATAACGTAAATTTTGTGTTTTGAATATTGTTAACTGTAAATCATAATTCTTGAGAAGCATATATAAAAGAAATCACGTGTTGGATGCAGATAAAGGAAAAATGAAGTATTAATGAAAATATTAAAGAGTACGCAAAGTAGTAAACTATCAATTCATGGTTTCACTTTGACCTGCGGAAGAAATGAGAAGATCGGTTTAAGGTAAATGGGAGCAGGCATTTTAATCTAGAAGGGTGTTACCGGCAGGAGTACACAGTGATTTAAAAAAAAAAAGTCAACAAAGTGGGCCACAACACAAGACGGTGTTATTTATTGAAGTGAAAGAAAACTGTATTGCTGCATTTTCGGATGACCAAATCAAATTATAAAAGTTGAATAGAATAAATGAACTAATAATTTCTTAATCTTATCATTGGTTTATTTTTTAAAAGTATGTTCAGTATGGATTATTCTTCATGGATCATTATAATAAACTTTATTACAATAAAATAAAGTTCATTTCTGGTTAATTTACTATGCAGTGATCAACACTCTCTTAGTCAAATTATTAGTATAAAAGTAATATTTACCTTTTTTTTTTTTTAGGTTTTAAGATATAGTATTCTCCATATTTTATCGGATCCTTTTTGGGTCGAAACTCTTCGCTCTTGTGATGCGGTTTAGTTTCATGCAGATAAATAATTGTCGAAGGTGATTTGTAAACTATTAATTTAACAAACTTAATTCGATGTTTTTCACTTTTTTTCTCATATCGGTCTTATTATTGAAGATCATAAGAAATTAACTTTATTTTATTAATTTTTTTTTTATATTTAGATATTTATAAATTGTATAGCTCATATGTTTGGTTTTATAGTTTTATTGGTTCTTATTTTCATATTTAGTTTAATGATGCTTCTAGTCCCCTCAATTAAGAATAATAATATAAACAATATATTCAAATTAGATTATTATAAGCTCAGATAAGACGTAATTACATTGTAAATATATGATATACAAGTATATGTAGCTCAGTTGACTATTTTAACACTAGATTTTAGTTTCATTTTCATTTTTTCTTTTAAAATACATTTTTGTTTTTGTAAATATGAAGTCTGAACATAACCGTGAAATGAAATCACCTCTGCTCTACTTTCCGAAATAAAGTGTGAAAGCAGCAAAAATGTTTGTAAGAAAAACACGTGGACACCAGTGAAAAAGAATACTGAAAAAAGTCAAACTGCCATTAACATATACGACACTTTCCCACTTTATGCAATTATTCGTCGTCCTCCTCCTCCTCCTTCTTCTTCTTTAAGAGACAAAACATACAGCAGAGTTTTAACAGAGCAGAAAATAAAGCTCCTTTTCCATGCATTCTTCTACTTCAATCAACAATCCATACAAAAAATGGCTCTTCCCTTTTCTAATTCACTGCTTCTTCTTCTCTCTCTCATTCTCGGATCCTCGAATTAACCAATCCGGCCTCTACTGCGGCAACATAACCGGACCGGCATCAGCAACCCCGGGCCTAATTCCGGCTTTCGTTAAAGAAATGGAATCTCTTTCACAGCTCATAACAAACAGCCATTTCGCCTCTTACCATTTAAATTCTACACTGCCAATGTATGCTTTAGCTCAATGCCATCAAGACCTAACTCAGACCGATTGCCTCCTTTGCTACGCTGCCTCTCGCACCAAAATCCCCCGCTGCCTCCCATCTCGCTCCGCCCGTATCTTCTTCGACGGCTGCTTTCTCCGTTACGACAAATATGATTTCTTCGATGAATCCGTCTCTCTTCTGGACACTGTGCAATGTAGTGAGGAGACGGTTTCTGATTCTGAGGATGAGAATGTGAAATTCAAATTTGGGGAGAGTGTTGGGTTTGCTGTTGCGAATGTTACGAGAAAAGCTGTGGAGAATGGTGGATTTGGTGTTTGGGGGGTTAATGGGGTTTATGCTTTGGGGCAGTGTTGGGGAAGTGTGGGGAAAGAGGGGTGTAGGGTTTGTTTGGAGAAGGCAAGTAAAGAGGTGAAAAGATGTGGTCTTAAGAAAGAAGGAAGAGGGATGAATGCTGGTTGCTATTTGAGATATTCAACTGATAAATTTTATAATGATGGAGGTGAATTAGGGATTCATCATGGTATGTCCATCTTTCAATTTTTAAGGGAATTGAGGAAAGTTTGGAACTTTTTGTTCTGGAATTTTTTAGCTGCTCTGTTTTTCTCTACTTGGTTGAAGTCCAACTAGTTGGAGATTTTTGCTTTTGTATTGCCTACTGGAACATTTTCTAGAAAACCAAACATGTTTCTTTCATATGGAGAAAATGGGTTTTCGCCTAAATGCAGAGGAGATTAAGATCATTAAGAAAAGATTGGAACTTTTTCTTCTGAAATTTTGTATTTTTCAGCTACTCTGGTTTTCTCCAATTGGTTGAAGCCCAATTAGTTGGTGATTTTTCCTTTTGTGTTGCGAACTGGAACATTTTCTAGGAAACCAAACATGTTTCTTTCATACGGAAAGATTGGGGTTTTGTCTAAAATTGCAGAGGAGATTAAGAGAACTAAGAAAAGATTGGAACTCCATGTGCTAAAATCTTTGCATTTTTTTAGCTACTTTGTTCTTTCTCTAATTGGTTGACGCCCAATTGGTTAGAGAATTTACCTTTTTTGTTGTTAATTGGAACATTTCTAGGAAACCAAACATGTTTCTAGGTTCTTTTTTCACATTATGTTTTCTTCTTATGTGGTGCTTTTATGATGTTTTCTGGGGTTTTTTTAATTCTCTCCATATTGTCTGAATTTTGTGATTTTCAGGACTTTCTGGACCAGGAATTGCCATAGCTATTGTTTTAGCAGCAGCTGCAGTTCTCATGCTGTCTCTCTCTGCAGCTTATGTTTCCTATATAAGATTATTGAAGAAAAGACAAGGTACTAAAAAATTATCTTAGAGAAAATAAAAATACTAAATTTACATCTTCTAATGTCGTAATATCATTGTATATTTTCTTATGTATTCCTAGAAAGGAACTATCTCGAAAAAGTTTCGATCAGTTTCAACAAATCGAGCTTGAATTTCAAGTATGAGACCCTAGAAAAGGCAACAGATTATTTCAATGCTTCAAGGAAAATAGGCCAAGGAGGGGCTGGTTCTGTCTATGTAGGAACTCTTCAAAATGGGCAAACTGTTGCTGTTAAAAGATTGATTTTCAATACAAGACAATGGGTAGATGATTTCTTCAATGAAGTAAACTTAATCAGTGGAATTCAACACAAGAACCTTGTCAAGCTTCTAGGATGCAGCATTGAAGGCCCAGAAAGTCTTCTGGTATACGAGTATGTTCATAACCGGAGCCTGGATCAGTTCATTTTCGGTATTAATTCTTCAAACTAAACCCTTCATTTCTTACCCTCAGAGTATCACCTAATTCAGATCAAACTTGTTGTAATCATGTTTCAATTATGCAGGCAAGGAAAAAACACGAACTCTTAACTGGAAGGAGCGGTTCAATATAATTGTAGGAACAGCAGAAGGGCTTGCTTATCTTCATGGAGGATCTCAAGTGAGAATAATTCATAGAGACATTAAAAGCAGTAACATTCTTCTTGATGTCAATCTTGCTCCAAAGATTGCAGATTTCGGCCTTGTCAGATGTTTCGGTGCCGACGCTACTCATCTTAGCACTGGAATTGCAGGAACAATGTAAGTCCTCTCTTTGAATACCAATGGATTAAGCAATTTCTGTTAACTTCTGATTTGAAATCCTGTACATCTATTGATGATGCAGAGGGTATATGGCTCCGGAGTACCTAATTCGCGGCCAGCTTACGGAGAAAGCAGATGTATACAGTTTTGGAGTACTAGTCCTTGAGATAGTAATGGGTAAAAGATGCAATGCTTTCACAGAGGACTCAAAATCCCTCCTGCAAACAGTATGATCTCAAATCCTTCTATATTTAAGACATGAATATTTAGTCTTTCTGTTAGATAACGGGGGCAAATTTTCAACATTTTGGAATCAGGTATGGCAACTCTACAGATTAAACAGATTGGTTGAAGCTGTTGATCCTAGCCTGAAAGATGATTTCCCGGCAGAGCAAGTATGCGTGGTGCTTCAGATTGGGTTGTTATGCACACAAGCTTCAGTTATCTTAAGACCATCAATGGCACAAGTAGTGGAAATGTTAAGTAATGGAGAAACCGAAATTCCTGTGCCGAATCAACCTCCATTTATGAATGCCACTCTGCTTGAACATGGAAGCTCCAGAAAGTCTTTTAGCACTATGAGTTTTGTATCAAATGCAAGAATTAAAGTTGTAGCTGAAACTTCTTATTCTTACACTTCCACCGAGTCTTCTAGTATGCAAAGCTTAGATAGGCCATAAGGCATAATTAAGAAAATCCCAACTACATTAATTTCATATGTTTCAAAGGTTTGAAGTACTTCTTACACTAGTTTTTTTAGGTAATATTCCTAGCTTGAATTTCTTGACAGAAAAAGAAAGAGTGATTTTTAGCTCCTATATGGATGTTTTATCACTTGACACATTGGAAGCAAGGAATTGGAACCTTTTTCACAAATCAAGCAAAGATATTGTCAATTTTCCCCTCTTAATTTTTAGCATTTTTTGTATCTCATTTTATATGCAGCAAGCTATAACTGTTACAAACATAAATTTGTTCTTTGCTTTTCTCTGTCACAATTGGAAGTACTGATTTATTAGACGCAAAAGTTGTGGGTAGGTTTGATTAATTTTGTTGGGACCCATTTGGGTAAAGTTTCCATCTTTGTGGGCATATTGAGTTGATCTTATGGATTTTAAGCCATTAATGGTGTGCGAATTGATTGGACTAGGTGGACACATTTCAGTGAAGTCTATTGGAACTGATAGCGATTGAAGATGATGGCATTAATTACAAGATGGCATTGAGGTTTTATTCAGCACTGATCAGCTTATGTAAGCAAACTTGGTGGTTACAAGATTTGGTGGGATACTATCTATCATCATGCCATGTGTTCAACGGCAACTGTTCTCCTTTGCCCTTTCAATGAATTTATGCTTTGATTAATTGCCACAGTGCATATATTCATAGGGGCCCTTTTAATATCAATGCCATTAGTATTTCACAATATCTGATAATATATCTTAACAGTTATAAATATGAATTTTGTAAGAAAAAAAAAATTCTAGACATACAACACTATTATTCATGTAACCGATTATATTCTTTTTATTAATTAAGGTATCAATTTGTGCTTTGAAAAAAGTTTCAGAATGACATATATTAAAAATAATACTGTTAATTTGCTAAAATATTAATGGATAAAAGTACAAATTCCTCCAAAATTTGCTCAAATTAATCGGAAATTCCTCCAAAATTAGTTTTTATTTCCTATGACAAGCTGGGGGATGGGCTTTGATTCCTAGAAGTTAGAAGAGCTGCTGCAAATGACAAGCACAGTACAAGGGTTATTACGGTCTTTAAGCTGACAGGTGTGCGGAAAAAGGTTGTGCAAAATCCCACATCGCTATGGAACGAGAGGCTTACCTGCCTCATAAGGCTGCAGAAGACGATGAACGGGTACGACCTTACTTGAACAGGATCTGTTCTATAGGATCGTACCTCTGTGTCCTTGATTACTAAGGAGACAGGACCTTAAGTCTGGTGGATGAATCATGACCGTGTAATCTGAGCGTGATTAATGGCTAGATAAGTCTTCGGGCTTCGTCAAAGCTGTAGAGGATCGTTTCCAGTCAGCATAAGCTTGGCTGGAGCGGTTACGCGGTTGTCTGACAGACTACCTATTCTTTTTTCTACTTTAATTTTTCCAATTCTATGAAATAATTTTAAATGTTGGACAAACATGTTAATTTATACATTTACTTTATATATCTAATTTATATTCCTTAATTACATTCTTCATTATTTTGTTATAATACCCTTTTCACAATTTTTGTCAATATTTTTGTTTAAAAAAATGGTGCAACAAATAGCCAAGAACAAATTTATCCATCCATATCTTCCATTTAAATAATTTAAACCTCTAGAATTTAGTTATGATACATTAGTAACTCCTTAAATTTTTAAAAACTAATTTTAACATTCCTATTTTTCATTTTGTCCAAGTATAAATTATTAAATTCTTTCCGTCAATTTTGAAGGTAATTTTTTTTTTTTTATAAAAAAAGTTAAACCTACATCATATACTCATATTACTCTTATATACTACTTTAAATGATCTTCTTCACGATCTTTTTTTTTTTTTTTTTTTTTTTTTTTTTTTTTTTTTATAAATTGTGTTTCTTTTAAGTATAAAAGACTTAGTTGTAAAGTTAAATTTCAATTCTTAATGAATATGGTAAGAAACTTGATAACTACAAACAATAAAGTAAAAAATATGGAATGTTTTATAAATTAAAATTGAATTTCACTATTGAGCTCCATTAATCTCAAAACCAAAAAATTGATATTGATAAAAGAAAAAAAGTTTATTTTTTCGTTTTTCAGCTATAGGGTTGACAAAAAGAAGAAAAGAATATCATTTAAACTAAATAATTAATAAGTGCAATATAAGTATGTGATATGTATTTAATTCATAAATAAATTTGTCTATTCATGGCTTATTTTCTTTTAACTTGTTTGAAATCTCTCAAAATAAATTAGAAAAAAATAAATAAATTTAATTAAGCAATGCAATGCTCAAAAGTAAAAGAGAATACTTAAAATAAAAGAGATCGATAGAGTTAGAGATATTTGGCATAGAGTTTTTACAAAGGTTCGACAAACTCAGTTTACATCATCTCCTCAAAAGTAATTTATTGAGTATTCTCTGGTGACCTTTTTTTTTATTTTCAAATTTTACAAGGTAAATTAAGAAATTTTTATAACATCAAACTTCCGAGCGGTTAATAAACATATTCCCTCAACTTTTCACAAACGAAATTGAAAATTTTTTTATAATATGAAAATTGTGCTTGACAAACTTATTACACAAGCTAAATTGAAAGATAATTGTAATATGAATTTCCTTCTCATTCAATTTTGATTTGAATATTTTTAAAAAGAATATCAATTGAAAGACTTGAATCTTCGATGGAAGAGAATTGGAAAGCTTCGTAATTAGTCTCCGTCTCCCAAAAAACACTAGTTGTTAATGTGGACACCCTACCCAATTTCAAACTTATTCTTTCATGCTTAATTTGACTTTCTTTTTAAGATAAAGCTGATACTCAGGGTAGAATTTTTGCACAAAACCAATTTTACAAGGATGTCTTTCATCCACTTTTAATTCCTTCTCCATAAGTATTGGGATTAATATTACTAGAAGAATTACTTATGAAGCCATAAAACAGTGAGTTAGTTGAAAATTATCCACACTCACCGATTAACATCATCCATTTATATTCACACTTCCAAAAACACTCTATCACCTCTATGATGCCAGCAAACAACTCTTTCCTTGAATAGTATACATATATGTATATATCCAAATTCAAAGTAAAGTAAATTACACAAGAAAGTAATTAAAACAAGCAATAAGCAAGTTAGTTACATTATATATTCAGTAAACACAACAGAGTGTTGAAATTGCGAAACTTGGAAAAAAAAAAGAAATTCTAATGATCTTGATCTGGAATGACAACAGAAATTTCACCCTTCTCAAGGAGATCATAGAATTGCTTAGTGCGTTTTTGGTTATTCCAGTGATGCATTTTCCACAAAAGTCCAGCCGCAACCCCTAGACAGACTTACACCATATGCTATCTCTTTCAACACGCTTGGCCCCTTGTACGCGTACGCCACCTTCTGTATCTTCTCATGTCCACCTCCATCCATCCTTTTCTTATTCAGATCCCAATCCCTGCTCAACAGATTCTGAATCAATTTTGTGTAGCTAGCAACTTCATCAAAATCCAAATTTTAACAATTAAAAAGTTAAGCAAAAACAAGATTGAATCATCTGTTGGGCTTTGGTTCCCTTCCTATGTGAAGGAAACCCATCTATTTTGAGCCCATTTTGCTTGTTCCTCTAGGGTTGAGGTATTTAAACATATTTATGTGTCTTGAAGTGGTAAGAGAGATAGGATTGGCAGCCATTCTTGTGAGAAAAGGGAGAAGAGAAACCTGCTGCTCTGTTCATCCGCCCAGCCACCTTGTTTTGTCATTTGCCGGAGTTCAGACCATTGGATCGTTGTGAAACTGATACGGTTTTTCCTTAACATCCGTATCTTTATTCTGAACGGTGGAGATCGGCATTCGACGTCCGGAGGGCCTTTTTCGTACCTGGGCAGAATCGGACAGAATGTGTGTTTCTGAGTTTCAGCTTTGAACTTCTTTACCTTCTTCAGCGTTTGATCGGTTTTTCCTATTCGGATTGAGTTGATTTTTGGTGAGTTCGTTCCTGACTTGTTGTTCTTCATTGTGTGTGATGGAGAGTGTATTTGGAAGTCTTGAACTATAGATTTTGCTGTATTCTTGCTGCTGTATGTGCTGTCAGTGTATGGAGCTGTAAATATGCATTGTTGTTCACTTTGCTCGGTTTTGTATCTGCTGTAAACACTTCAAATTATAGTGGATATTTTTCCCTTGGACCGGAGAGGTATCGTGGTTTTTATCTTTCACATTGAAAGAGTTTTCCACGTAAAAACTTTGGTGTTGTTTCTGTGATTGCTTTTGGTGTATATTCTATTGTTTAGCTCCTCATTGATTCAATTAAGTAGGCTGAAAGTTTTCTATCATCAACTAGTTTGTAGAAGAAACAATTAGATCAAAAAAGTATTCAGGAAATTATCAAATGAATAAACTTAGCAATAGAACAAAATTAATGGAGTTACATTGGGAGAGAGAAGGCGGCAAGTAGAAGAACTGGATAAAGTCTCCTCCTAGCTTGCCACGTACGCAACAGCTGCCATCTCCTTCTTAGGGTCGCGCCACATAAGCTGCTGCTCTGACGTACTTTCATGGATTAAACACTTGATTTGTGTCCTTTCAATATATATATATCATAGATTTGGTAATTCCAAATATTTGGCAAGTATTTTTTAAAATTTTAACAGATATTTTCTCATGAAAATTGTAGTAGCTCAACATTGTGAGTTATTGTCATTTTCGGTTAGTTTGTATGCTTAAGACTAATTTAGAAATTTACCAAAACCAAAAAAAAAGGTATTTGTTTCTAATATATATAAATTATACATATGGAAATTTTTTTTTTAAAATGTGGGCAACCTAACCTTGCACTAAAAAAAAAAAAAAAGATTATAACGACACTTTTTTAGCGACACAAAAAATATGTGTCTCTATTTTTTTTGAATGTAGCCACACGCTTTTATGTTATGTCGGCTTTATAATCATTTAACGACACTGTTAAATATTTGTCACAATTATTGAAAAGTTTAGCAACGTTTTTGATAAAATCATTGGCATTTTTCACATATAGCGACAATTTAAATTTTATGTCGATAGAAAGTGTCTTGATACTATTTAATTTGAATGCACTTTTTATTTGTGTCGACATATAACAATACTTAATAACACTTCTAATTTTTTGTTGGTAATTTTTAAAATTTTAACTACGCTTTTAAATAAGCATCGTTACTGTTAGCCTCGTTATTGCAGCCGTGTACAAACAACAATATAAGCAATATTATAATAAGCAGGAGATTACAATTGAAGTAAAGAACAATGAAATTGAAAATACTATTCAACCTTTTCACAAGAACAAAGATTTATTGCGGAGGCCTGAAACCAGTCTCCTTAAGACGTTTATTCGGCCGAGGTAGAATACGTCTCCCAGGATACAACCGCAATCAGAATCGAACTCTAACCGTGTAATAAACCACCACCAGAACCTAGAGGTCTAAGAATAGAATTCTATTTTTTTGCAAAGAGGAAGAAGAATTTTCGTGCAAGAACATCTTCAAACCAGAAATTAAAACCTTTTTTTAAGGCTGCCAAAGGGAGTTACGAAAATAATAGCACATAATGTATCATTAAAGGTGTTTATTCATATTAATTTTGCTGTTACAAAATTAATAGAGCTGTTAGGAATTTGAATGGATCTTTAAGGGAGAAAAAATTATCGGGCCGAATTAAAAATGGGCCGTGCGCGGGCTGGCCGATTTCGGAGCAGCATTCGCGTCGCCCACGTCGTGCGGGTGCGCATTGGGCCTTTGGAACCCAAGCCCGGAACGTTGGATTTGCACCCCCCCCTGCGCGCCCGAGAGAGAGCCTCTATGCTTATAATTCTTACAAGCCCATAAAGTGCCAAAGCTTATAAACACAACTCTCCCTTCCTTCATAACCCATGTGGGATATGGGATTTTTCATCCAATTTCTCCATTCCTTCACCATTCCATTGAGCTCACTTTGAACTTCAATTTCTCATTCACCTCTAATCCGTTTTGAGCGTATAATATATCGTTGGAAAGCTCGTGTTACGTAGAATACATTGACATATTCCATGTTATTCAAAACGTAACATTTCCGTTAAATATTTACACTCAAAGTTGACAAAAAAAAATCAATTGTCCAATGCTATATTTCCAACAATCCCCCACATGAATGAAAATTGAAAATAAATAAAGGACATTTTCAAAAATTCGAAGTGGTGATAGTTTCTACAGTCAATATCTGCATAGGATAGGTAGGCTACAACCTTTGAACCTTCCCTTGTGAAAGTATATTTACTTTACTGGCTGACTAGTAGACGCGATGTCTTTGAACTATTCTGCCGTTTGTGTAAACGATGATATACCTCACACAAATATCAACTTAACACGGTTTTTTTTTTTTGGTTCTCATGGTTATGTCCATTATGGTCATGGACATCTCCTGGTTCTGCAAGAGTTTAGGACAACTAAGCCCCATTAGTTTCCTTTGAAGCGACCCCACTTCACTCTCACATAGGTGATTTCTTTTGCTCAACTTGATGCACAAAGAATCATTAAAAGCTCATATAGCTTAACCTTATCCACTTAGTCACTGTTTACATCATAGGAATGGTCTAGGGTTACCCCCACAGTGACCACACAAGGTCTATGCAATTAGGTTGTCCCATTGAACCTAGATCTTGGGATCTCCAGTCAACAAGGTTGGGTTTTCCTTCACACAACACCTTATACATTCATGAGCTTTAGTCCCATTCCTTTCGATGTCTTATCAACTTGATCTCGATTTAAACCTTTGGTTAGCGGATCCGCAATGTTATCCTTTGATACTACAAAATCAATAGAGATAACTCCTGTTGAGATCAGTTGTCGAACGGTGTTATGTCTACGACGCATATGTCTTGACTTACCGTTATACATGACATTTTGTGCCCGTTTAATCGCTGCTTGATTATCACAATGAATACAAATTGTGGGCACAGGTTTAGGCCATTCTGGAATATCTTCTAAGAAGTTTCGTAGCCATTCGGCTTCTTCTCCAGTTTTATCCAAGGCCACGAACTCAGCTTCCATAGTGGATCTTGTTATAATCATTTGTCTTGAAGATTTCCAAGACACTGCTCCACCTCCTAGAGTGAACACGTATCCACTTGTACCCTTAGAATTCTTAATGTCAGCTATCCAGCTAGCATCAGAATACCCTTCCAGAACAGCTGGTTCTCTCATATAGTGCAGTCCATAATTCCGAGTATATCGTAAGTATCTTAGTAGTCTCACAATAGCCTTCCAATGGCTTTCCCCTGGATTACTCGTGAATCTGCTTAAGTTGCTTACAGTGAAAGCAATATCAGGTCTCGTACAACTCGAGAGATACATTAGACTGCCTATAATCCTAGCATATTCCACTTAGTCTATGCTTTCACCTTTATTTTTAGACAAATACTGACTTATATCAATAGGTGTTCTGGCTATACCAGAATCATTTTTACTGAATTTATTCAGTATTTTGTCCACGTAGTGTGACTGCGTTAATATGAGACCATTAGGTGATCTTTTTACTTGAATGCCCAATATAACATCTGCAAGTCCCATGTCTTTCATGTCAAATTTAGAATTTAACATATTCTTAGTGCTTTTGACCATATTCTCATTGCTTCCTACAATGAGTATGTCATCAACATACAAACATAAGATAACATATCCTTCATTTGTAGTTTTGACATAAATACATTTGTCACACTCGTTAATTCGATAGCCACTAGCCGTCATGGCATCATCGAACTTCTTATGCCACTGTTTTGGTGCTTGTTTTAATCCATATAAGGACTTTACCAACTTACACACCTTCTTTTCCTGATCTGGAGCTACATAACCTTCAGGTTGTTCCATGTAGATCTCTTCTTCTAGATCTCCATTCAGGAATGCTGTCTTAACATCCATTTGATGTACCTCTAGATTTCTCAATGCGGCAATTGCAAGTACCATCCTAATGGATGTTATTCTCGACACAGGAGAATAAGTATCAAAGTAATCAAGACCTTCCTTTTGTCTATAACCTTTTATGACCAACCGGGCCTTGTACTTATCTATTGTTCCATCTGCCTTCAGTTTCCGTTTAAAAATCCATTTAGAAGTTAGTGGTTTAGTTCCGGGAGGAAGATCCACTAATTCCCATGTATGGTTTTGAAGAATGGAATCAATCTCACTCCTTATGGCTTCTTTCCATAAAGGACTTTCAGTAGAACTTACAGCTTCATTGTAAGTCTGTGGTTCAGCCTCTAGCATATAGGTTAGAAAATCAGGACCAAAAGATTTTTCTATCCTTGCTCTTTTACTTCTTCTAGGCTCTATCTCTTCGTCCGCCACATTCTCATATTGAGAATCTTGAACGTTTATGTCAGATTTAACATCATCATTTTGATCTTCTTCACTGTCTATTTCAACAGTTTCACGAGATCGTTTAGATCCCGACCCTTCATTTTCCTCTTTAAATGGAAACACATTTTCAAAAAATGATGCATCTTTTGATTCTAGAATTGTGTTCTTGTGTATTTCTGGATTTTTAGATTCATACACAAGAAATCGATATGCATTACTGTTCTTTGCATATCCAATGAAGATGCAATCCACAGTTTTAGGTCCTATCTTCATTCTCTTAGGTAATGGAACCATTACCTTTGCAAGGCACCCCCACACTTTCAAATAATTATAGGAAGGTTTTCTACCTTTCCATAATTCATAAGGGGTTTTGTCCATTTTCTTACGTGGTACCTTATTTAAAAGGTAATTCGCCGACAAAATAGCTTCCCCCCACATGTTCTGTGGTAACCCTGAACTAGAGAGCATCGCATTCATCATTTCTTTAAATGTACGATTTTTGCGCTCAGCTACACCATTAGATTGAGGAGAGTACGGTGGTGTCACTTCGTGAATAATACCATGTTGGGAGCAAAACTCACCAAATGGTGCAACATATTCTCCACCACGATCACTTCTTACCACCTTAATCTTTTTATTAAGTTGGTTTTCTACTTCTTGCTTATAGAGAACAAATTTCTCTAAAGCTTCATCTTTACTTTTAAGTAAATACACATAACAATATTTTGTGCTATCATCGATGAAGGTAATAAAATATTTATTCCCTCCTCTAGATTGAACGTATTTCAAGTCACAAATATCTGTGTGTATTAGATCAAGAGGTTCCGTATTTCTTTCAACAGTATGAAATGAAGATCTTGTCAATTTTGTCTCAATGCATATTTCACATTTATGTGATTTATCAATTTGAAAATTGGGTGTGTGATTCAAGTTAATTAAACGTCGTAACGTATCATAATTAACATGACCGAGTCTGGCATGCCATAAACTAGAAGACTTAACAATATAAGGAGAAGAGGCATTTTTATTCATATCAATTGAATTTTTCTTACAAGCAATGGCATTGAATTTCCACAAGCCATTCAATTCATAGCCCTTCCCCACATACATACCACCCTTAGACAAAATAAATTTCTGTGATTCAAAAACCATCTTAAAGCCGTGATCACTTAAGAGGCTTCCAGAGACAAGATTTTTCCTAATATCTGGTACATACAAAACATTTTGTAATTTGACTTCTTTTCCTGAAGTCATCTTCAAAATCACTGTACCATGTCCCTTGATCTTCGAAGTAGAACTGTTGCCCATATAGAGCTTCTCTCCTTTCTTTGTAAGAGTCAATCCAGCAAAAGACTCTTTGTCACCACAAATATGTCGGGTAGCACCAGTATCCAGCCACCACTCCTTTGAATTCGAGTCAACCATGTTGACTTCAGAAATGACCGCACAAAGATCAATTTCAGAAACATCTTTAGCAATGACCTCAACAGCATGGGCCTCACTCTTGTTGACCTTCTTTGGCAACCTGCAATCAGAGGACTTGTGCCCCATTTTGTTGCAATTGTAGCATTTCCCATTGAACTTTGGCTTCTTAGAAATGCCACCCTTTGGTCCCATTTTGGACTTGGATCCAGCAGTCTTATTAGCCTTTTTGGAGTCTTTCCTTACCTCCACTACGTTGGCTTTAGCCACAGCTTGATTTACAGCTACACCAAGCTTTCTTTCAGCCTTTCTATTGTCCTCCTCTATACGGAGTCGGACAATAAGATCCTCAACAGACATCTCCTTACGTTTGTGCTTGAGATAGTTCTTGAACTCTCCCCATCCAGGTGGCAACTTCTCAATAATAGCAGCCACTTGGAATGGTTCACTAGTGTCCATTCCTTCAGCAGTCATGCTGTGAATCACAAGCTGGAGTTCTTGCACTTGACTAACCACTGATTTGGAATCAACCATTTTATAATTCAGAAAATGGCCAACTAAGTATTTCTTAGCTCCAGCATCCTCAGTCCGATACTTTTTGTCCAAGGATTCCCACAATTCCTTAGCTGTTCGTTTCACAGAGTACACTTCCCATAATTCGGGCATCAAACAGTTTAAAATACTGTTTCTACAAAGGAAATCCAAGTGATTCCATGCATCAACAGCTGCCTGAACAGAAACATCCGTATTTCCCTCAGGTACAACGGGAGGATCTTCTTTCAGCAGTCTGTGATATTGAACACTAGTCAAGTAGTACAACATCTTTTGTTGCCACATCTTGAAATTTACACCAGTAAATTTCTCCGGTTTATCAGGCACAACCATTGGGTAATGTCCTATAGCAGGAGCCGAATTGTTAGGAGCAACTGAAATTGAACCAATAGATCCAATCCCACCATTCGGTCCAGAATTCAGAACAGTCCCAGGACCACCAATTGGACCATGTTGTCCATTTTGGTTTTGGTTCGGTCTACCCCCACTGGTCTGTCCAATGTCAGAACCGTTGCCTCCATTAGGTGGTGGTACAACCTCCATATCTCAATACTGCAATTTCAAACAATTGAATGTAAAAAAAAAAAAATAACTCCAGAAACAAAAATCAAGAAATTACAGAATAACTCCAGAAGCAAAAATTCAGAAATTACGGAACAGAAACTTTATGTTATAAAAGTTTCAATATAAACAGTCCAATATGAGTAGTCCGATTGTAATCCAGTTATAATCCAATTATAATCTCCGAAGCAAAGGTAATCCAAAGCAAAGGTACCCTGCAAACTTAATATAAATTGCTGTTATACTTGATAAAAGCGAATAAACGTCTTAAGATTGTTAGCCTCGTTATTGCAGCCGTGTACAAACAACAGTATAAGCAATATTATAATAAGCAGGAGATTACAATTGAAGTAAAGAACAATGAAATTGAAAATACTATTCAACCTTTTCACAAGAACAAAGATTTATTGCGGAGGCCTGAAACCAGTCTCCTTAAGACGTTTATTCGGCCGAGGTAGAATACGTCTCCCAGGATACAACCGCAATCAGAATCGAACTCTAACCGTGTAATAAACCACCACCAGAACCTAGAGGTCTAAGAATAGAATTCTATTTTTTTGCAAAGAGGAAGAAGAATTTTCGTGCAAGAACATCTTCAAACCAGAAATTAAAACCTTTTTTTAAGGCTGCCAAAGGGAGTTACGAAAATAATAGCACATAATGTATCATTAAAGGTGTTTATTCATATTAATTTTGCTGTTACAAAATTAATAGAGCTGTTAGGAATTTGAATGGATCTTTAAGGGAGAAAAAATTATCGGGCCGAATTAAAAATGGGCCGTGCGCGGGCTGGCCGATTTCGGAGCAGCATTCGCGTCGCCCACGTCGTGCGGGTGCGCATTGGGCCTTTGGAACCCAAGCCCGGAACGTTGGATTTGCACCCCCCCTGCGCGCCCGAGAGAGAGCCTCTATGCTTATAATTCTTACAAGCCCATAAAGTGCCAAAGCTTATAAACACAACTCTCCCTTCCTTCATAACCCATGTGGGATATGGGATTTTTCATCCAATTTCTCCATTCCTTCACCATTCCATTGAGCTCACTTTGAACTTCAATTTCTCATTCACCTCTAATCCGTTTTGAGCGTATAATATATCGTTGGAAAGCTCGTGTTACGTAGAATACATTGACATATTCCATGTTATTCAAAACGTAACATTTCCGTTAAATATTTACACTCAAAGTTGACAAAAAAAAAAAATCAATTGTCCAATGCTATATTTCCAACAGTTACTTCGTTTTAAATTAAAGACAGTTTGATTTTGCGTCAATAGAAAGTGTCTCGATACTACTTAATTTGAATACACTTTTTACTTGTGTCGACATATAACAATACTTAATGACACTTTTCATTTTTTGTTGGCAATTTTTAAAATTTTAACTGCGCTTTGAAATAAGCATCGTTGCTTCATTTTAAGTCAAAGACAGTTTGATTTTGCGTCAATAGAATGTGTCTTAATACTATTTTATTTGAAGACACTTTTTACTTGTGTCAACCTATAACAATACTTAATGACACTTTTAATTTCTTCTTGGCAATTTTTAAAATTTTAACTACTCTTTTAAATAAACATCGTCACTTTGTTTTAAGTCAAAGACTGTTTGATTTTGCATCGATATTAAGTGTCTTGATATTTCTTAATTTGAAGAAACTTTTTACTTGTGTCAACCTATAACAATACTTAATGACACTTCTAATTTCTTGTTGGTAATTTTTAAAATTTTAACTACTCTTTTAAATAAATATCGTCACTTTGTTTTAAGTCAAAGACAGTTTGATTTTGCTTCGATATTAAGTGT
The DNA here is from genome assembly GCA_039660915.1 of Euphorbia tirucalli. Taxonomy (NCBI): domain Eukaryota; kingdom Viridiplantae; phylum Streptophyta; class Magnoliopsida; order Malpighiales; family Euphorbiaceae; genus Euphorbia; species Euphorbia tirucalli. Next base: position 12,840,741 of record CM077638.1, read on the forward strand.
CTTGATATTTCTTAATTTGAAGAAACTTTTTACTTGTGTCGACCTATAACAATACTTAATGACACTTCTACTTTCTTGTTGGCAATTTTTAAAATTTTAACTATACTTTTAAATAAACATCGTCACTTTGTTTTAAATTAAAGACAGTTTGATTTTACGTTGATATTAAGTGTCTTCATATTTCTTAATTCAAAGAAACTCTTTTATTATGTCCCTGTATTTATATATTCAGTCACTGTCTTTTTATTTATGTCGAGTTATATCACCACTTAATTACGCTTTTAAATTTTTTGTTGGCATTTTTATAAAAAGTTTACAACACTTTTAAATATGCATTGATATTTCTTTTTGAAATTAAAAACGGTTTGATTTTAGATTGATATAAAGTGATATTTTTTTAATTTGAAGACATTTTTATTTTAGTTTTTAGGTTCTTAAATGAATTTTGAGCTTCTTTCATTACCTTTGATCATGCTTCAAGTTTCTAATTAATTGTTTTTAATGTGCAGAAAAATTCAATTAAACCAAAATCTTGGCTTGTGTAAATTTTTAGAATAAAAAAATTTTACTCAAGAGAAGTCATAAGCCATGATCTAGGCTCGAGAACATTAGTCTCTTTTTTTTTTTGCGACGAATTCAAGAAAGTGATTTAAACTATAATTGGTCTTTTTTTTTTAACAAAGTTCAATTTTTGTGTCTTTTATTTTATTTTATTATTATTTTATTTTAATTTTTTTTAAAAAAATATATATATAAGTAAAAATTGTTTTTTCTTCGTTCTTCTAACCCTAACTTTTTTGGCAGCCAATTCTCTCATCTTGAAGAAAACCGTCCAGCAGCACCCCTCTCCTTTTTCTCGTCGCCGTCTTCCACTTCCACCGCCGCCCACTTCCACCACCTTCGTCGCCGCCGCTGTGAGCGGACGACGCTTTTTCGACGGGACGCGAGACCCCCTTTTCGAAGGGGCGTCTGGATCTCGGACGGGACCCTCCATCGTGTAAGGCTTTTCGATCAGAAATTCGTTTTTGGAAAATAAATGGAATTAATTCTTAAAAGAATCTCGATGAATATTGTAGGAGTCGCCACCCGGCTCAGCTAAACCGGGAAATTACTGTGTAGCTGAACCAAAGCGGGAACTGCCACACTTTTCAGAGATCTAGGTTCGGACAAGTCCCTTATTTCATGTCTAATCAAAATAAAATGACCAATGTTCTATAATGACACTTTAAATTGCTAAAATTGATTTTATTGAATAAATACATGCGGCGCGCATACATAATAGTACAGAATAAAAGTAAGAAATAGATATTTAAAAGGCTTACAACCCAATTGAAAGAAATTAAAAACTCTCGGCCTCACGATACAAGCGCCTAAAATACACGAGAATCTAGAAAAAAATTACAATCGCCTAAAATACACGAGTTTAATCTATTAAATACATTAAAAATAAAAAATAAAGAAATTAAAGCTGCAAAATGAATGGTTAGCACAAATATATAGCACACCACACACAGGACTCAAGTTGGACATAATTGGGAATTTTAGAGTTCGGGGTCATGCATTTGGGGGTAAGCGGGTCGCCCGGTCCGGTTAGACCTGGAAAAAAATTTTGAAACGTCCCTATATTTTTGGTTTTGCGAGAAAATGGTTTTGAAAACATTTTTCCGGTTTATTTTAATTTAGCATACGAGGTGGGTCGGTTTTCGGGAGAACGGGGTCTCTGTCGTGGTTTTGTTCTAAATACAAAAACACCAAAAAATAAATCTAGGGTCGTGAATGCACACTCCAAAATTCATGTTTGATGATTTTTTATTTTTCAAGATTTTTTTTTATTTTTCTGAATTTTCTGATTTTTATGAAATTTTTGGGGTTTCTATGAATTTTTTTTTGGATTTTTAGCCGAGAACTACAGTCGTGCGACTGTGATCACAGCCGTATGACTGTAAACTACAGTCATGCGACTGTAGTCCTACCTTAAGCAGAAATCGCCAAAAAGCTTAAAATGAAGGACCAAAACCGGGAAAGTTAACAACAGTGGTACGACTATATCTCAAATGGCACGACTGTAATTACAGTCGTGCCCCTGTTCTTTGTGACAAGAACAGTCGTATAACTGTTCTTAATTTCCCAGAAACAGAAGTGCAAAAAGTTGAATAAAAATGCACAAAATCAATCAAAACATCCTGAAAGCAGGAAAAAGAGAAGGGAAAAGAAGTGCCTACCTCTTAGAAGCTAATCCAACGTCGAATTGACCCCTGGCATCACTCCAATCCACTGAAATTTGCTCCTTTTCCTTGAGATTGAGGTTTAAAGAACTTGTCCGAAATAATCCCAAATGTCACGGACTCTGAGTTTGTTTATGTTCAGAAACAATTTAGATTTTGTGTGTGAATGTTAGCCTATGATTTCTAATTCGTTTTAGACATTAATATTCTGAAATTAAGAAGAAAAGATTGAGGAAAGTTAAGTTTTCTTTGGTTTTTCTCTGTTCTCTGTTCTCTCTTTTCTCTCTCTCTCTCTCTCTAAATTTTCTTCCCCCCATTCTCTCTCTTTTTCTAGTCTTTTATCTCCACCTACCCCGAAAAATCTTGAGGCATTAAATGCCCCCTGATTTTCCACCATTTTTTAATTCAAGGGGTATAGGTTCTGCAACCTGCCCCTGAATTGACAGTCGTACGACTGTAATATGGTTACAATCGTATGACGGTAACAAAGACCCCATGACTGTAATTACAGTCATGGTAATCAAGGCTGCTCTTTTTTTTTTAGACTCGAAAAATTCCGTGTTCACAGACTGCCCCTCGTGTAGCTAAAGTCTGATTCTTTACACGGATTTAGGTACACGATAAAGAACACGGGATCAAAGGTAGTGTGCATATGTATGGCTTATGGGTTAGTTTCATGAGACTTTGGTAGATAGGCGGTTTCTTATGATCCCTTTTCACATAAGAAAGACGCCGGGAGATACGGCTCTTGGAGCCAAGTTGTTCCTTATGATCTTTTTTCACATAAGGAGAACGCCAGCAAAAACACGACTTTTGAGACCAGATAGCTGCGTATGACCTACCATACAGAGCCATGGTGTTTGTAGTGTGTAATTGGTGGGCGTATTTATTCCTTGATCGATAATTTTGAAACGAAAATTTTTGCCCCTTCGATAAAGAATAAATACAGGTAGATGCGTTTCTGGTTACCTTTTAGGACTGAAATTGTGGAGTGTGTGACAGCCGTGTGCGACTTGGCGCACTCAACAGACTGACACGGAATTTCTGGTTCCGTTTTATAGTCGTGGTGGACTAAGATTTGGTGAAGGGTGTGAAAGCCGTGTGCAACTTGGCGCACTCAATGGACTGACACAGAATTTCTGGTTCCGTTTTATAGTCATGGTGGACTGAGATTGGTTGAAGAGTGTGACAGCCATGTGTGACTTGGCGCACTCAACGGACTGACATGGAATTTCTGGTTCCATTTTATAGTCATGGTGGACTGAGATTGGTTGAAGAGTGTGAGGCAATCGGGTATGACTTGGCATACAGGATGTGTCGAAAATGCAATTTGGTGAAATTATACTTACAGTGAATTTTTTGTGATTTTTCTCGGGTTTCGTGCCCCTTGGATGAGGTGGACCGTTGCTGGAAAAATTAGTCGCTGACGGGTTGGCCCTGCAAAATTACTAAAATATCTTCCCGTGGGGAATAATTAAGCATTTGGTGATAAAGTAGTGTTTAGAAAATAAATAAAGGAAATTAATGAAAAGTTTCCCCCCTCCTTTCCACTACAGTCATACAACTGAATTCGAATCTGACTACAGTCGTACGACTGTAGACGAATTACAGTCGTACGACTATAGACGAATTACAGTCGTACGACTGTAGATGAAGTACAGTCGTACGACTGTACTAGCGGATAGAAGCAAATAAAGGGGTGGTTTCCGCCCCTTTCTCTCTCACTTCTCATTTTCAAAAATTTCAGTTCTCTCTCTCTCGGAAAACTGATTCCCAACCCTGAAAACTTGTGAAAATGTTGAAGAAACTAGGAAAGAAAGTCAAAAAACTCTCAAATAACCTGATTCAGAGATCCAACAACACAGATGAGATCCCTTTTGTGAGTGTTTCAAATGGATACGGTCATCTTCGGTACGTGGAGCATTTCAGGATCAGACTCGGATGGAGATCCTGATTTTGCTGGAGATGGGTTCCCATCTGTCTATGATCTAGGTTGGTACCCGAATTCAATCTTTGGTTTTGAGTTTTTGAATATTTTTTGCCTTTGAATATTTGAATCTGATTTGGCATGTTATACTGCTTTTTGGGTCAATTGATTGAGTAGAATGCATGCTAGGAGTCTCCTGTAGTTAATAGGAATAAGAAACTAGGAAAAACAGGTTAGAAATTGTGAAAATTACATGAAAATCGAATTCTATATGCAGGTGTATGAACAGTCGTACGATTGTTCATGCAAATGATGAACAGTCGTACAATTATGGGTGTACAATCATGTGACTGTAGTCACGCTCGTGCGAAGCGTGCTATAGTCGTATGACTATAGCTAAACCAGTTTTTTTTAATGAATGATTTATGCATGTTCCTTTTTAATTAATGTTAATTATGTTGATATTATGTAAAAATTGAATATGTATGCATTATACTTCCCAAATATATAGGGCCATACGATTTCCGGTAGTGGAAATCTCTCCTTGCCCCGGGTTTGGTGGGGCCGCCTCCTCGAGTCTGTGAGGGCTCGGGTTAGGATTCTGGGCCTAGAGACCTTTATTATATCATTGCCGACGAGTACGCCACACACTACTCACGCCGTGTTGACGGCCTTATGCGAGAGATGGGTCTGCACTACCCATACGTTTCATTTGCCCATCGGGGAGTTCACAGTCACTCCCTCGGATTTTACCGTGATCACTGGTTTCGGGTTCGGCGGGACCCCGATAAGCTTCAACTGCTATTTGACTCGCCATCAGCTGGAGGACCATTATATTGGCAGGTTGATTGGTTGCACCCCTGAGAAGGGGAAGATCTTATGCTCTAGGGTGGAGGCTTATTGGGCTGCTCGCCCAAACCTGTCCAAGGAGGACGTGGAGTGGTGTTCTCGGGCTTATGTGCTTGTCTTGTTATCATGCACGCTTTTTCCCACCGGGTAAAGCACTTGTAATATGACACTGCTGCAGACTCTGGTGGATTTGGTTGCCTTTCCTTCTTTGGATTGGGCTCGAGCTGCGCTGGGACAGCTATACTATGGATTGGATTTATGTGCCTGGGGTAGGCAGCAGGAGATCCTCGGCTTCTGGTTCGGCCTCCTGGTATTATCTTTCCCCTTTCCTCTTTTTTTTGACTCTTTTGTTAATTACAGATTTGGGCATTCGAGCACCGTATCCTAAAGCCGCCGGAGCTGAGAGACGTCCAGGATGATGCCTAGCTGACCGTTCTGTGTTGCTGGATGCAGGGGTGGCAGGGTATTGGCCGCGACTTGCAGGAGGTTAGGCAGGGTTTGCTTGATGCTTCCTAGCAGATGGTAAGCAAATAAAGCTTGTTAGTAAGAAAAATTTAATTTAACTTTTACTTACATGTGTTGAATTTCTTTGATTGTATTTTTGCAGATCCAGTACCATCCGTGGCGTGGTAAGGGCGCCATTTCTTTACTTGTGCGGACATCCACACGGTTTGACGATCGTCGGTTCGTCTTGGAGTGCCCGATGTCCCAGGAGTGGTATCTGGGCGAGCACCTCCGTCTATCTGACCACGTGGACGGCCCTGCTGGTCGGCTTGTACCTCCGCCGCTCCCGCTTGCATTATTCTGGTCCCATTTTGCCGATCCTGCTGTGGATCCTGATATTTTCAGGGATGGGTACCGTGCTGATACCGTGGACGGCGATTATTTAGTATTTATCCACCAATTTCTACTGCCGGTTGAGGGTGATGTGTCGGCGGCCCTTCCCACTAGTCAGGTATTTACTTCTTCTTCTTCTTCTTTTCTTTTTTATTTATTTATTTTATTTTATTTTATTTTATTTATTTTATTTTTATTTTATTTTTTTTTACTGTTCTTCCATTTGTAGGTCAAGAGGCGCAGGGGGTCCAGTTCTGCTCAGCCGAGCGGCCCGGCAGGCGAGGGTGCTGAGACTGCCACTACTGGTGGGAACGCTCCGGTTCAGGATAGGAGCCACCCTGTGTATGCTGGTAGCGCCACAGCCTCAGCTTCTCAGGCTGCTGGTGTGGTGGAGGGTCACTTGATGATCGAGCTTAGGACCGGCTTCAGCATGATAGGGCTAAACGGCAGCCATTCTTATAGGTCGTGGCCGGTTCACCGTGAGCAGCCACTTACATTTGCTCCAGTGGACACCACCCATGTATGTTGTTTGTTTGGATTTGTTTGTTTGTTTGTTTTTTTTTTTTTTTTTTGACTTTCTGGTATGTTCTAGATTCCTCGGGCTCAGGTGAAGGATATGACATATCGGCATTTGGGCTTGGAGACCTTTCTCGTTCAGGAGAACGCCATCTGGGCGGTAAGCATTCTACAATCCCTGCATTATCTCATGATTTATGTAATGCATGAATGAATATGTATGTATGTATGCATGTTAATTTATATTGTTATTTTGCAGACTCGAGTGCAGATGTTCCAGGACCAGGCCAGACATGTTGGATATGCCCTAGTCCTGAGGCATTGGTCCTTGCATTTGTATCATACATTAATTGGATTCATGTATTATACTTATTTGTGTTATTAATAAAGGTATTAATTCATTTATTATATTTATCTTGTGCAATATATTAAATGAAGTATCCGATGGACATATCCATATCCATGATGACCAATGTCATGCACTTGGCAGTAAGACCATGGATAGGGTAAACGATATGACCATAAATAGACCCGTAGTCTGTTCTAGTCATGGGAATGAATGGAACAAGAGACTATCATTAACCTGGTTGTATAGCGGTGTCTTACCGGTCATTGGACATGGAATGTCAACCAAGTTAATGGGTACATGCATAAGGGGCATGGTACTGGATAGATCCACTAAACGAGAAATCCACATGGTATAGTATCACTAGTGATTCTCTTGTAGTACTTGTATGGATCCTATGACCTGACCATATGATGGTGTTACATGTGAGGTCGCATACTTAGGGGTACACCTAAAGGGCCTGTAATAGGGTGCCAAGTATGGGTACTTTCGGGTATGTCACTTAGCATGGTAATGCTATGGATATGCAGAAGGGATTTGTCACCTAGTAGTCCACTGGGAAGATATCACTGGCCTCTTGATGAATGTGACTGATAAGAGTGTGGTCACACCCAAACAAGTGGGAACTTGTTTATGAGCTTCAGTGCATTCGGGATCAAGTTAATGTCAGACACAAAAGAGGGTGATCAATGCATGCCTCTATGTTGGACACCGATATCAATGACATGGGATGTACAAGTTTAAACTACAGGGTTATGATAACAGTTAGACAGCCATCTCCATCTTAATTGGGGGCTGCAGTGTCTGTGGGCCAAAGGCCCGCTGCCAATATAAAGATGGGCCCATGGGATCGTACACATAAAACGACTGAACACCGACTTAAGGAATCACATGTATACTTGGAGTATACACTATGGAGAGAGAGGTATATATATATATATATATATATATATATATATATATATATATATTAATCATATTATAAAGATCAATTGGATTGATCCCAATAATAAAATTAATATATATTTAATTGGCCCTTCATAATTAATTGGATTAATTATGAGATTATTTCCTAGGTGGAAATATTCATATATATAGGTTTACGTATGTTTTTGTTTTGTGAAGATTTAATTTTAATTTGATGGATTAAATTAATTGGTCAAACTAATTTTAATTTAAATGTAAATAATATATTACTTGGTGTAATATATTAAAAACATAGGTATATTAAAATTGCGCTTGAAATTAATTTAAACCAGAATAATTAAAATTAGATGGGGCTTGAATTAAAAGAAGGAAGCCCACACAAAATAAAGGGGCCAAGCTGGGCCTGAATTCCCCTAAGGGAATTCGGCCAACCTAGGTTTTTAACCTAGGAGAATTTCGGCCAAGGGGGACTAACCACACCATAGCCGAATCCTCTAGCCCCCTCTCTCCATTGTTCATGTTTTCCAACGCTAGCACGGGTCGTGTTCGTTAGGCGTTCATGTACGAGAACGAGGAAGGACTCTACTTTGATTCCTGCAGTCTTCATCCATCTCTAGAAGAGATATTCCCAGTAAGAGAATGATCTCTTTCTATTGAATTAATTTTATGTTTTACAATTTCCATTTCAATTGCTCCTAGGACTGAATTTGAGGAAATCATCGCGTTCTTCCGCATTTATCGGGTGATTTCCGGTGAAAAATCCCAACAAGACAGGCTAGTGCTTTTGAGGCTCAGGCCTTGGCTTCGGCCCAGGAGGTGGACCGGATGAGAGCTGACGTAGCCAGGCTGCAGGCTGAGCTGACCTGAGTGGGAGAGGACTTTGAATCCTATAGGGCTACACATCAGAGTGAGTCCGAGGAGGAGGAGGAGGGACAGGATGAGAGCTAAATAGAGTGCTCTGTATTACTTTTTTTTTGTATCGGATTTTCTGTACACAACATGAACTTCATTTTTTTATATTATGGGACGTGGATGCAACAACCTACTGATAGATGTTTATGTGTAATGGCACGATGTATGTGATATGAACGTCTAAGCAGAATATCAAACATGCATAATATCATTAAGATGAAATCATAATGAGTATAATAGGAAAATTAACAGTGACTCTGGCTTTAGACATCACCCTCTTCTTGTTACTAACAAGTCCTCTTGGTTTTCCACGTCAGAAATTTTCTCTTTGTGATTTTTTTTATGGTCCAAGAGTTCTGCGCGAGTGTTCCAGCCGAATTGATCTCTCTGTATGGATTCCCTTTTGAGATTGAAAAGCACACCTTGACAATGTTCATCAGAAGTCGTGAGAACATTGCTGCTGGCGACATCCAGTGGTTTGGCCTTTACCGGCCCCTAGTATTAGAGGTTTGTACTTGGGGTATAAAACACTGAGTCAGACATGGTTCGCTGCGTGCTGTCACCCGTATGTGGACATTAACATGTAATGACATAATGAATGCATATTGAACATCAAAATTGAATATAAAACATCTATAACATAATGAATGTGGATGCATTAGGAAAATCCGAAGTGTGGCTCTAGTTTTGATTGATGCCTCTTCAAATTACCAATATGTCCTTTCGTTTTTCCATATTGGAGGATTTTTTTTTGTTAACATTTGTCAGAGTGTACAGCTAAGCACCAAACTGCATCAATTGATTACCCACTGGATCTTCCAAGAGTTTAACCCTATATGCATGTTTCCAATCCACCTCAGATCCCAACTCATGCAGAGTTCTCAAAGATGAACATGGCTTTTAATCCTTCAAAGTACGTCCCCAGAAGATGAAAGAACCACCGGTAAGTAGTCACTTCCGTTGTGGCGGAATACCGAGCTCTTGAAATGGTTGGTAAATGCAACTTTCTTTAGATGTTGTCGCAGTAGGCTTTGCAAGTCCTCCCGTTCATGATTGTTGAAGGGTTTGTGAAGTTCATGAGTGCATAACCAATATTTCCTCCAATCCTGGAGTCCATAGCCAAATAGAGGGAATCATAAGCAGACTGTTCTTTGGGCTTGAACGGAGGGTAACGGGTGTTGAAGGTATGGATTAAGATCGAGATGGGAAGTGTTTTGGGTTTGAAAATATAGGAGCCCAAATCTTTCACAGGTTGTTTAAGAATGAGAAAGTCCAAATCTTTCACAGAAAGGGTACGGAAGATCCGGTGGTGATGAAAATTGAGATGGTGAGTCATTCCCGTGTTAATTGTAGCTGCCATATGAGAGAAATTCTTCCGTCTGCATTGATCTTTTTTTTTTGAAGGAACTATGTCCAAGCCACAGCCACCTCTTGGTTTTCCTGCTGCATTCAGATTCGTGCATGTCATGTGTGCTTAATATGCCTTTTTTTATGAACAATGCATACGTAAAGCCACATGCATAGGAATGTCATGCAAACAAGATTATACATGCACTACAACCAATGAATGATTCAGAGTTTTATAATAAGATGGATGGTGAAGGTCATTTGAATTTCTTGGTGGTTGGTGCTTTGGATAAGTTTGGGTTTTTATTTTCGGGGTTTTGGTATAGGGTACTTTCTAGGGTATGAGGCCAAGTTTTTTGCCTCCGGGAGGACTTTTTTTTTTTGTGCGCTTGCCCCAAGGAGGGCTTTTGATTCGGTTTTGCCTCTAGGAGGGCTTTCTTGGTTCGGGTGTCTCAAGGAGAGCTTTTTGGTTTGATTTTGCCTCAAGGTGGGCTTTTTAGTTTAATTTTGCCTCTAGGAGGGCTTTCTTGGTTCGAATGCCTCAAGGAGGGCTTTTCAGTTTGATTTTGCCTCAAGGAGGGCTTTTTACGTTTGGGTATCATGTGTGCCTTTTAAGTTGAAGTTCTGGGGCGGGATTGGTAGTGTCTTGCAAGGATTGTTAAGTTGAATTAGCAGATGCCTCGGCGAAAGTGGTACCATCGTATCATTTTATTTATCTCGCAAGCTCACCTTTCAAGAGAGAGTTCGTTCAGGACCAGGTTCACTTTTAGGTTCCCCACAATACTCAGAATGATGTCATGCATTTCGATATTATGTGTGTTGTATATGTCGTTTCAGATGGTCAATTGCATGCATAATGCCATGGACAAGTAATCATCACATACGTAAGACGAAAATAACTTTCATTGCATTCATGATGAATTCAATACATCCCACAAACAAAATGAGTCCCTTGTAAAAAGGGAATCTCCAAGAGGCATTGATCTCATAGAATCCGATTATTTTCCTGTTGGTCACCATTTCAGCTTCAGCATCCTCGACCCACTCTTATCAAAGTAGACTCTGAAGTTCCTCATCATATTCTTCTCCTCAGAAGACTTAAGAAATTTCCTTGGTGGTCTCCCTGATTGCCCCTGGTCATTTATCAGATAAGGTCGAGGTTTCTAATTTCCCATCATCGACTAGCTTCTGGATCTCCTTTCTTAAAGCAAAACAATCATTGGTCCGATGGCCCAGCACTACATGATAGCTGCAGAAATTGTTCTTTTGTGCTTTTGACGGCTCTACAAATGGCCTGACACTCTGCAAGAGACCCTCCTCTCTACATCTGAGGAATAGCTTGCCTAATGAGTCAGCCCATGAAGAAATGCCTTTTCCGCTACCCACGGTAAGTGAGTTTTTGGTCTGCCGTGGGATGGGGTCGGTATCAATGTTCGTCTTAAAGGGCCTCTTCAGTTCTATTTCACCAGTCGGCCTTAGGAAACCCGAATCTTGGAGAGAGGGCATTCCAAGGTATCGAGGGCGTGTGTTAGCAACCTGGGCATTCTGCTTCTCGCTGGCATCAGTGTTGGAGTCTGAGAATACCGTGTTTTTTCATTTTCCCTTCGAGTTCTGCCACTCATGCTTCCAATTCGGTGCACCTTACTGTCAGCCTCTTTACTCTGTCAAGATCATTTCCCAGCACTTCTCTCAGCATTGCTGCCGCTTCCTTCCTAACCTCCTTTCGAAACCGTGATGAGGCGATATGATCCTCCACGATATCCGTTATGGAGTTGAAGTTCATTAGGTTTACCATTCCCGAAATCTTTTCCTTTTCCCTCTGATAAGAACACTTATTAGCATTGACGGGTGCATACTCATGAAGAATGCCAAATCACAGATGATGTAGTCATGATTGCATGATGGGATATGTATGTGCTTGAATGATGAGTTGCATATATGATGTCACGAGGGGGATGATGATGAGGATGATTTTTATTATTATTTTATTATTATTATTGTTATTGTTATTTTTTTTTTGACATTCCAAGAACACCCAATGCCATGCAAAAGATAATGCGAAAAGACCACGTGTGGACCTCCACACAAACAGGGGTTCAGTGCTTTTGGAGCACCTAGTGAATATCGTGAAATGATCACATGTGTGCCAACACACGGACATAGTTTCGACACCTTGTAGGTTTATGAGATGAAGTGAAATGGTCACGCGGGGCCGTCCCACGTACAGAGTTCTGATGCTTTTGAGGCATGCGATATGAGATTATGTTTACAAACAAGTCACGTGTAGGCAAGGACACGGACGAAAGTTTGGCGTTCATGGAATGCCTTTCATGATTCGGTAATGCTATGAAATGCCCCTATATGCGTAATAATCCAGTACTCGTGGAGCACCTCAAATGATACAATAATGTCAATGTCATGTAACAATCCGAAATGGATCGCGATACCTCAACAGAACTTCGGCATCCCCACGACGCCAATGATAAATGATGTGAAGCCATGCAATGATGTCGTGTGACCTGCCACACGAAAATAGACCTAAGACTGTTATGGTATTCTATTGAAAGAAATGGTCTAGTGAAATGGCCGAGTGTATTCCGGTACAGGGGCAGAACACAGGAAGTTTTAGGACTCCCGATATGTTATGAAATGAAACGACCGTGAAGGGTATCCTCAGAATGTCCTTAATTTAAATGATATGAAATGATGTGAATGCTTGTGTCACACAAAAATGCAAGTGGCTGCACAAAAACGTGGTTAGGATGCATGACATACATGATGATGTCGTGTATGCTTCGCAAAGATAACAATATACAGGACATAAATGCACATGGCACATAAATAAAATGTCGTGGCTACATAAAAATGTGGTTAGAATAAATGTCATGCTTATGTTGATATCTTGAAAATGGCTGCACGAAAACGTGGTTAGAATGGCACAAAGGCAAAGTTTCGGCGCTCGGGGAGCACCTTGGGTTTTTGTGATGTGCAATGAGATGAACATGCGCGTGGCACGTGCTTGGGATTTCGGCGCTCGGGGAGCACCTAAATGATTCGATGCATGAAATGTAACTTTTTCGGAGCTCGTGGAGCACCTAAATGATTTAATGCATGAAATGGAATTTTTTTTTTCGGTGTTCGTGGAGCACGTGAATGATTTAATAGATGCGATGAAATTTTTTGGCGCTCGTGAAGCACCTAAATGATTGAATGTATGTGATGAAATTTTTCAGCGCTCGTGGAGCACCTAACTGACTTAATGGATGAAATGTAATTTCTTCAGCGCTCGTGGAGCACCTAAACGATTTAATGGAATGAAATGAATTTTTCGGCGCTCGTGGAGCACCTAAATGATTTAATGGAATGAAATGAATTTTTCGGCGCTCGTGGAGCACCTAAATGATTTAATGTATGAAATGAAAATTTTCAGTGCTCTTGGAGCGACTAAATGATTTGATGTGTGAAAAGAGATTTTTCGGCGCTCGTGGAGCTCCTAAATGGCTTAATGTATGTGATGGAATTTTTCAGCACTCGTGGAGCACCTAAATGCATGAAATGTAATTTTTTCGGTGCTCGTGGAGCACCTAAATGATATATTGCATGAAATGTAATTTTTCGACGCTCGTGGAGCACCTAAATGATGGAATGAAATGAATTTTTCGGCGCTCGTGGAGCGCCTAAATGTTTCCTACTTGGTAGGCGATGTGATGTGTGTGACCCTTATGGGATTGTTCAAGGCCCACGTGAATGTTTTATGCATGTATATGAATGCTTATGACACTCGAATGATGTATGTGAATTAATGTTTTTTCACACAATGAAAAGATGCATGGCTGCAAAAAAAATGTGGTTAGTGTAAATGTCACACGGGTGATTAATGTATTTACAAGCGAAAAATGGAAATGGCTGTACAAAAGATGTGAGTTAGTGTCACACAAATGCTTTTTATGTGGCATGTTATGTTCGTGAAAAAAATATGGATGATGATGGTATGTTTCGAAGGAACGGGAAACACGTAGCGATTAGCACACGAATCGAATTCCTCCAACCTTATTCCTCCAAACGTGGTCAAGTCGATAAAATTCTAACCGAGTCCTAGGAGGGGTTCTCTTCGATCACCAACCGGGGATGATGAAGGCGCATTTTAGAAATATTCATACAATTTATTTCGGTATCCTGAGGGAATTCAACTATGGTTGCTTAAATGAGTTCGGTCCAAAGTCGGGATAACATCAAGGCTCCCATAGCAAAATATACTCCTCACTTCTCCCCACTCAAGGGTCCGAACGAAGGGGTTCGTACAAGGCTATGAGTGGCGTTTCGTATCCGTGGCCCCAAGACCAAGAGCAACTTGGGCGACATATCAACAATTCACCGGGCTAAATAATGGATACTTAACCTAATGCAAGAATATCTAACTACAAAAATGCATAAAATGCCATACAAGAATCATCCGCCTTATTTTAATTAGACACTTTTTAGGGCTTGTCAAATTCTTTTAAGTTTTTGAAAAACTTTTGAGAAATCCCCAGCGGAGTCGCCACTGTGAGCGGACGAAGCGTTTTCGACGGGACACGAGACTCCCTTTCGGAAGGGGCGTCTCGATCTCGGGCGGGGCCCTCCCTCGCATGGGGTTTTTGGATTAGAATTTCGTTTTTGGAAAATAAATGGAATTAATTCTTAAAAGAATCGAGACCTAAGTCTCGATGAATATTGTAGAAGTCGCCACCCGGTTCAGCTCAACCGGGAAATTACAGTGTAGCTGAACCAAAGCGGGAACTGCCACACTTTTCAGAGATCTAGGTTCAGACAAGTCCCTTATTTCATGTCTAATCAAAATAAAATAGCCAATGTTCTATAATGACACTTTAATTGCTAAAATTGATTTTATTAAATAAATACATGCGGTGCGCATACATAATAATACAGAATAAAAGTAAGAAATAAATATTTAAAAGGCTTACAACCCAATTGAAAGAAATTAAAAACTCTCGGCCTCACGATACAAGCGCCTAAAATACATGAGAATCTAGGGAAAAATTACAATCGCCTAAAATACACGAGTTTAATCTATTAAATACATTAAAAATAAAAAATAAAGAAATTAAAGCTGCAAAACGAATGGTTAGCACAAATATATAGCACACCACACACAGGATTCAAGTTGGACAGAATTGGGAATTTTAGAGTTCGGGGTCATGCATTTGGGGGTAACCGGGTCAGCCCGGTCGGCCGGTCCGGCTAGACCTGGAAAACAGTTTTGAAACGTCCCTGTATTTTTGTTTTTGTGAGAGAATCGTTTTGAAAACATTTTTCCGGTTTAATTTAATTTAGCATACGAGGTGGGTCGGTTTTCGAGAGAACGGAGCCTCCGTCGTGGTTTTGTTCTAAATGCAAAAACACCGAAAAATAAATCTAGGGTCGTGAATGCACACTCCAAAATTCATTTTTAATGATTTTTTTTATTTTTCTAAATTTTCTGATTTTTATGAAATTTTTGGGGTTTCTATGAATTTTTTTTTATTTTTAGGGATTTCTATTCTGGCCGAGAACTACAGTCGTGCGACTGTATTCCTATCTTAAGCAGAAATCGCCAAAAAGCTTAAAATGAAGGACTAAAACCGGGAAAGTTAACAATAGTGGTACGACTATATCTCAAATGGAACAACTGTAATTACAGTCGTACCCCTGTTCTTTGTGACAAGAACAGTCGTACGACTGTTCTTAATTTCCCAGAAACATAAGTGCAAAAAGTTGAATAAAAATACACAAAATCAATCAAAACATCCAGAAAGCAGGAAAAAGAGAAGGGAAAAGAAGTGCCTACCTCTTAGAAGCTAATCCAATGTCGAATTGACCCCTGGTGTCGCTCCAATCCACTGAAATTTGCTCCTTTTCCTTGAGATTGAGATTTGAAGAACTTGTCCGAAATAATCCCAAATGTCACGGATTCTGAGTTTGTTTCTATTCAGAAACAATTTAGATTTTGTGTGTGAATGTGAGCCTATGATTTCTAATTCGTTTTAGACATTAATATTCTGAAATTAAAAAGAAAATATTGAGGAAAGTTAAGTTTTCTTTGGTTTTTCTCTCTTCTCTCTTTTTTTTTTCTCTCTCTCTCTCTAAATTTTCTTCCCCCCATTCTCTCTCTTTTTCTGGTCTTTTATCTCCACCTATCCCGGAAAATCTTGAGGCATTAAATGTCCTCTGATTTTTCAGCATTTTTTAATTCAAGGGGTATGGGTTCTGCAACCTGCCCCCGAATTAACAGTCGTATGACTGTAATATGGTTACAGTCGTACGACTGTAACAAAGACCCCACGACTGTAATTACAATCGCAGTAATCAAGGCTGCTCTTTTTTTTTTTTTTTTTTAGAAGCGGAAAATTCCGTGTTCATAGCCGTCGTAACTTCTTTCCTTCACCAATGGCCAAAACGAAGCAACCTCCAGGCCGAAAACCACCATCGAAGAAGCCGTCTGTTGCAGCAGCAAAAATCGCGACACCACCAGTCGCCTGATCTGCCCTGACGAAAACCGCATCTCGTCCAGCGCGACCACCTTCTCCGAGAAGACCAACCTCGCCCACCTCTGTCTCCGTCAAGACGTGTCAGTCGCCCAGCCCACCAGCCGTCGATACCCCTGCTTATATTGAAACAATTTGTTTTCTCTAGGTGCTATTCTTAGTTTTCTTCAGTCCATATTTCGTTAATTCTTTTCCTTTTTGCTTGATTCAGTCCGCCCCCTGTTTTTATCTTCGATTTGCTATTCGAATCAAGACCAGGGCTTAAATATTTTTCTATCGTGCAGAGATGTGTGCAAAAATGCCACTTTTAAATGTGTGATCTTTGGCTAAAGAGGATGAGAAAAAGATAAAAGGCACAATTCTATTCCAACGACTAAAGCTTTTGGAACTTCAATATATGCCCGAGCTCAAGATTTTCTACAATGGCACTTATGTTATTGAATTTCCTTTGTTGGAATCTTTAAGATTTAATCAATGCAATAAGATGATATATTTCTCTAATGGATGGTTAAGGATGCCAATGTTGGAGAGAATACACATAAATGGAAGCACATATTCGTTGATGAGAAATGTTAATGCAACTATGAAGCAGTAAAATTCTATTCTTCAACTTTTTTTATTGACATTGTTATGTTTTTTTATTTGATTATATGCTTTATTTTCAAAATTTATATTAGATGATACAAATTGGATAGCTTTATTAATGTACTTTGCAATATTATTCTAACTTGATTATATTTGTCAAAATTGAAAGCTACATGGATAAGACTCCCTCTAATGATCCTAATCCTAGCTTCACAATGCGCATCAGCTATCATCCTAGAGCAGGTATATGTTTTTCACCGTAGCTGTTCTTTTGGTTTTCAATATGAACTTTTCTGCTTTTTAAAAGCCAAAATTTTAAGTTTCGTGCTTTTGGTGTTAAATTAAGGGCCATCAAAATTAACTTACAACGGTACTACCACCAATCTTGATGATTCTGCACCAAGTAGTAGTGCATGGACAAGCCAAATTTCTGCTGGTCAAATATTGGCGACGCCAGATTACATGAAAAATTTCACCTTTGCTGATTTGAAGATTGCTACAAGAAATTTCAGACCAGACTTGTGCTTAGGTGAAGGTTTTTTTGGTAAAGTCTTCAAAGGGTGGTTAGATGAAAAGACCTTTGCACCCTCCAAACCAGGCAGTAATGGAATGGTGGTTGCTATCAAGAAATTGGACCGACCAAGAGTGCAAGGTTATCGTGAGTGTCAGGTATTTATTCTTATTTTCCATTATATTATGATT
The DNA here is from genome assembly GCA_039660915.1 of Euphorbia tirucalli. Lineage (NCBI taxonomy): Eukaryota > Viridiplantae > Streptophyta > Magnoliopsida > Malpighiales > Euphorbiaceae > Euphorbia > Euphorbia tirucalli. The sequence goes on from CM077638.1 coordinate 12,858,438, forward strand.
TACTATCATTGTTCTTTTAATGAAAAATTACAATCAGCATTTACCCATTGTTTAAAACAAATTTGATGCAAGAAAAATAAGTTAAATTCTTTTATTATAATTCAATTCAACTAATAATTGATAAATATGACACATTGCTTGTAGGGGTGGCAACGGTGCCGGTGCGGGAGCAGGGGTGCATTCCCCACTCCGCCCCCAATGATTGCAGGAGTAGTTTTAGGGATTCCCCATTTAATATTTCGGAGATTTTTTCACCCCCATCCCCGCCTCGCGCTGATGCCTACGGGTATCGGTGAATCCCCACCCATATCCAACAAATAAAAAAAATTAGTATTCCGTTATTTTAATAACTATTTTAACATTCAATATCCAAAATACAAATTCTACCACATCACAAATATGGTTTAACATTAAATATCTAAATTACAAAATATATCCAATATTACAAATATTCAATATTACTTTCCCTATCCATAATTTACCTACAAAAAATAATTAAAAATCAGTTAGTAACAAACCAGTAACATTTAGTTAGTGAGAAAAACCTTTCTAATTAATTAGTAAAACGTTTGACAATGTAATGCCAATAATTAGGTGGATACAATACATTAGATTAAAGATGAAAAAATAAATAAACAAATACATAATCTTAAGATGCATATAAAAATAAATAAACAAATAAAAAAATGGACAACCACAAAAGAAACTAGCTTAATTAAATGCTTAAGATGCATTTAAATGTTTACTTTTCTATCATCATACCCCCAATTGATATTATATGTACGGGGATTATACGGGAGCAGGGCAGGGATCCCCGTGGGGTGGGGATAGTACTACCCGCCCCCACACCCATTTAATAATCGGGGATAAAATAACCCCCACCCCCATTCCCGTGGGGGATAATATCGGTTATTCTCTGCACCCGTCGGTTCAGATCCCCACGGTTTTCGGGTAATCCCCGTCCCATTGCCACCCCTAATTGCTTGATGGGTAAGCTCTATGGTTCCTTATATATGTGAGGCAATTTTTCTGGCCATTCTAAAGTTTGGGATATCTTTTGGTATAAGTTAGGCTTATGTTTACAATAGTTGATTTCCTTTGTTGAAGATAAAGTTAAATTAAGAAACGAATTTAGTGCACATATTTCTTTTATAATAACCTTATTGAGATAAAGCAAATGGGGAAAAAACAGAAATAAATATTGGAGATATTATTTTAATTGTATTCTAAACATCCCAAACTGAATTGATTCCTATAAAGTTAGAATCTACTAGTTATGAATTTACATGTATAGGAAATAAGCATGATTCAAGTGCTGATAGTGTGATTTGCTGAAAAGTCGACTCTTGTCCATGTCTTCTTGAGTTTCACCTTCTGTGAGTATCTAAGTTGGACATTTTAGGTCCACTAAGAGATTCCTCTTGCCTAATTCTCGAGACTGGTTTCATATATGGCTAGTTTTAGATATGTAATTATGGCTTAAACAATTTCTTCTTGAACTCTAGACCATAGTCAAAGCAACTTACGTTCAAATCAGTAGTCCTTGTTGGTAAGTATCGACGGTTGAAAGAATCATAGTACCTGCATTTAGTTATCGATATCCTCAGGTAAAAGACATGTTGTGTACTCCTCAGATCGATATCTAGCTGATGTAGTCCTATAAAAGCTTCAGTAGCAATAAGTCCAATTTCAGTTAAGCGTAGTAAAAATTTTGACTAAATATGGCCCTGCACTTATATATGCATCTAAATTCTTTTGCTTGTATTTATTTTATCACTATTCCACAATTTTTTTTTAATTAACTCAATTTTCCTCAGAAGAAATTTGGATTTGACTATGAAACTAATTGAAACATAATACCTGTGAGCGGACGACGCGTTTTCGACGGGACGCGGGACTCCCTTTCGGAAGGGGCGCCACGATTGCGGGCGGGGCCCTCCCTCGCGTGGGGTTTTTGATTTGGAATTTCGTTTTTTGGAAAAGCGGATTATTTCGAAAAAGAATCGAGACCTAAATCTCGATAAAAAGTATAGGAGTCGCCACCCGGCTCAGCTCAACCGGGAAATTATAGTATAGCTGAACCAAAGCGGAAACTGCCACACTTTTCAGAGATTCGGGTCCGGACAAGTCCTTTATTTCGTGTCTAATTTAAATATTATTGCCAATGTTCTATTTACGACACTTTAAATTGCTAAAGGTCGATTTTTATTAAATAATACGTACGGCGTACATGCAAGATAATAATACAAAATATAAAGTAAAGAAAATAAATATTTAAGAGCTTACAACCCAATCGAAAGAAAAATAAAACTCTCGCCTCACTGATACAACCGCCTATATACACGAGAGTCTGGAAAAAATTACAACCGCCTAAATACACGATTTAATTCTATTAAATACAAATAAAAAGAAAATTAAAATAAAATAAAAGCTGCAAAACAGAAGTTAGCACAGTTTGTACGGCACGCCATAAATAGGACTCAAGTAGACAGAATTGGGGAATTAGGATTTGGGGTCATGCAATCGGGGGTAACCGGGTCGGCCCGGCCGGCCGGCCCGGTTAGATCTGGAAAACCATTTTGAAACGTCCCTGTATTTTAGGTCTTGTGAGAAAATCGTTTTTGAAAACATTTTTCCGGTTTATTACAATTACGCATGCAAAGTGGGTCGGTTTTCGGGAGAACCGGGTCTCCGTCGTGGAATTGTTCTAAATGCAATTTTACCGAAAAAATAAATCTAAGGTCGTGATGCACACAATAAAGTTCATTTTTGATGATTTTTAGGGTTTTCTTATTTTTCTTGATTTTCTGAAATTTTCTGATTTTTATGAAATTTCTTGGATTTTTGGGATTTTTGTTTGGATTTTAAGGATTTTTTAGGGATTTCTGTCCCTGACCAAGGACTACAGTCGTGCGACTATAGTTACAGTCGTACGACTGTAGACTACAGTCGTGCGACTGTACTCCTGGCTAGGCAGAAATCGCTAAAAAACCCTAAAATCCAAACAAAAATGTGATAGCCGTGCGGGACTGGATTTATGAATACAAGATGTGATAGTCGTGTGCAACCGGCGCACTCAACGGACTGACACGGGATTTTTGGTTCCCTTTTAAAGTCGTGGGGGACTGTGACTTTTTGTGAGAATGCATGACAATCGTGTGCGGCTGGGCGCACCTGACAGACCGAAATTGGATTTGGGTTCCCTTTTAAAGTCGTGGGGGACTATGACTTTTGTGTGAATGTAACGGCCCGGTGTGGCTTGGCACGTGGGGCGCGTTGAAAATGCAATTTGGTGTGATTATACTTACGGTGAATTTTTCACGGTTTGCTCGGGTTTCGTGCCCCTTGGGCGAGGCGGACCATCATTGAAATAAATTAGTCGTTGCTGGATTAGTCCTGCAAAATTACTGAAATGCCCCTGTGGGGAATAATTACACATTAGATAATGAAAATAGGGTTTAAAGAATAAATAGGAAAAAAAATGAAAATTCCCCCTTTTTTTCCAACTACAGTCGTGCGACTGTATTCGAATTTTGAATACAGTCGTACGACTGTAGACGAAGTACAGTCGCACGACTGTACTTCGCGGGCAGAAACATTTTAAGGGGCGGTTTCCGCCCCTTTCCTCTTCCATTCTTCATTTTCCCGAAAATTTCTCTTCTCCCTTTCTCTGAAACCGACCCCAACCTTCAAAATCTCGCTCAAAATGTTGAAGAAAATGGAAAAGAAGTTGAAAAAGATCCAAAGTGGCTTGATTCCGGAACCCAATAACCCCGATGAGATCGCTTTTGTGGGGATTGCGTAAGGATATGGGCACCCGCTTTATATGGACCATTTCGGGATCCGATTCGGGATGGAGATCCCTATTCTACTGGCGATGGACTCCCATTTGTCCGTTACACAGGTTGGTACCCGATTCTTAGGCCTTGTTTTTGAGTTTTTCAATATTTTTGCTTTTGAATTTTTTGGAACTGATTTGCATGATTTACTGCTTTTTGGGTTGAATTGACTGAGTAGAATGCATGCTAGGAGTCCCCTGTAGTTAATAGCAATAAGAAACTAGGAAAACGAGTTAGAAATTGTGAAAATTGGACGAATCTCGAATTTTTTTCTGTAGGGATATGAACAGTCGTGTGACTGTTCATGCCAACGATGAACAGTTGTACGACTGTGGGCACTACAGTCGTACGACTATAGCTACGCTCGTGCAAAGCGTACTACAGTCGTACGACTGTAGCAAGACAAAATGGCTTTTAAAGTTTTGTTTCGTTCAATTAATTCTGCAAAATCTGAATGCATGTGTGTTGTGCTTCCCCGTAATGCAGGTACACAGGATTGCCGGCAGCGGGAATCTCTCTCTGCCACGGGTCTGGTGGGATCGACTTCCCGAGCCCGTGCGGGCCCGAGTTAGGCTCCTAGGGCTTGAGTCCTTCGTCTTGTCCTTGCCCACGAGCACACCGCACACCACACACGCCATGCTGATGGCTCTGTGTGAGAGATGGGTTTGCACCACCCACACCTTCCACCTACCCATCGGGGAGTTCACCGTCACTTCCTCGGACTTTGTAGCGATTACGGGCTTCGGGTTTGGCGGGACCCCTATCATCTTCAATTGCAGCTTGACTCAGCACCAGCGGATGTAGAGCAGTACACCAGAGCCTACGTGCTCGTCCTCTTATCCTGTACGCTGTTCCCCACTGGGCAGAGTACTTGTAATCTGACTCTGCTTCCCACGCTGGTGGACTTGGCTGCTTTCCCATCTTTGGACTGGGCACGGGCTACGCTAGGGCAGCTGTATTACGGACTGGACTTGTGTGCCCGGGGGGCGCAGCAGGAGATTCTGGGCTTCTGGTTCGGCCTTCTGGTATTGTCTCTCTTTTTTTTTTTTACATGTATTATTTTTATAACTACAGATCTGGGCGTTCGAGCATTGCGTGTTGGAGCCGCCCGAGTTGAGGGACGTCCAGGGCGATGTCCGTCCGACCGTTCTGCGTTGCTGGACGCTGGGGTGGCAGGGTACCGTTCGTGATATAGAGGAGGTGCGGCAGAGCATGCTCGATACGACCTGGAGGAGGGTAAGTAGACAAAATTCGTTAGTAAGAAAACTTGAACAACTTTTGTTTACCTGTACTGAATTTCTTTTATTTCACTTTTATAGATCCGGCACCACCCTTGGGAGAATCTGGGTGCCATCACCCTTCTTGTTCAGTCCTCTGTGCGCTTCGACTACCGCCGGTTCGTCATGGAGAGCCCTATGTCCCAAGAGTGGTACTTGGGCGAGCGCCTCTTCCTTTCCGATCACATCGATGGTCCTGTCGCCCGGCTTGTGCCTCCGCCGCTTCCACAGGCGCTCTTCTGGCCACATCTGGCGGATCCCGCGACATACCCAAGCATATTCGAAGAGGGGTATAGTGTAGACCCCGTGGATGGAGACTATCAGACTTATATCCAGGAATGTTTACTGCCTGCTGCGGGTGTCGCACCAGCGGCTCCTCCTCCTCGTCCTCGCCAGGTATTCATTCATATTTCATTCTTTTTTTTTTGACTTTTTATTCTCTTTGCAGGTTAAGAGACGTAGGGGAACCGGGTCCTCTCAGCCCAGTGGCCCGGCCGGCGAGAGTGCTGATGCAGGTACGGGCGGAGAGGATACTCCTGTTCAGGACAGGACCCACCCTGTCCATGTAGGCAGCACCGCAGCTTCGGCTTCGCAAGCCGTCGGCGCTAGTGGTGTAGTAGAGGGTCGCTTAGTATCTGAGCTTAGGGCCGGTTTCACTCTGATAGGGTTGGATGGCACTCAAGCTTATACGACATGGAGTATTCCTCGTGAGGAACCTGCTATGTTCTTTCCGGAGGACATCACCCATGTAAGTCTTTGTCTCTTTTTTTTTTTTTTTTTGATCTCTGATATTCTTCTAGGTTCGGCGAGCTGATGTGGAAGAGATAGCCTACCGGTACAAAGGTCTAGGAGACTTCTTAGTCCGGGAGAATGGCGTTTGGGCGGTAAGCATCCCGTGTTTCCTGCATCATGATTTATGTAATGCATGAATGCGTATGTATGTATGTATGAATGTTAACTTATGTTGTCAACTGCAGTCCCGAGTCGAGATGTTCCGAGAGCAGGCCAGGGAGGCTGCTTCTACCGTGGCTCAGGCCCAGACTACGAACCAAGAGGTGGATAGGGCGAGAGCTGAGATAGCCAGGCTGCAGGCTGGGATGGCTCGTCTGCAGGCGGACTTTGACTCCTACAGGGCTACACATTAGAGTGAGTCCGAGGAAGAGGAGGAGGATGAGGGGCAGGATGAGAGCTAGGCAGATCGTCCTGCTTTTCTTATTTGCTGTTTTCATAGTTTTTGTTCTTTTGTATTGGATTTTTAAGCACATTATGAACTGCATTCTTTACATTATGGGATTTGCTTTTATTTGATTGAATCTTTGGAAATTCACTCTTCTTCTTTTTCTTCTTCAATTTCTTGCTTCTTTTTATCCAGGCTTTTACAACTTTCTAGAATCATTACAAGACTCTGATTAGCTTAAATTGAAGCCTTTCGGGTTGTGGAATCTCAAGGCCTATTACAAACACTCGTGGAACATCGAGTTGTTGAATGCCTGTTATCGCTTCTGGGATCCAGTGGACAACGTTTTCCGCTTCTCGTGCCAAGAGCTCTGTCCCTTATATGAAGAGTTCAGCGCTATCTTGAACATCCCTTGCCATAAAGGAGTGGACATCGCCATCCCTGAGTTTGCTTTTGGTAGCATTCCCTCTTTGGTGAGCTTGTTCGGGCTTCCCAATCCCGAGGTGAAAGCTATATTTGCTACTGGTTCCCCTTTTCCCGGGTTGAGCTCGAACTCTATACTGGAGTGGTGTATCAATGCCCCTAGGGACCACATGAGCTGGGCCTCCATGGTTAGTCTGTTGCTGGTGAGCCGGTATTTCTACGGTCCTAGTGATGGGGTTGTCTCCTTCAGGGCTGTCTCCCTTATCTCTCAGATGGCTGTGGGAGCATCTCCAGCTCCTTTCGCACTTGTTGAGACACTAATTAGTTTGCATGCATCTAAGACAAACGGTGTTCTCCACATTGGCCCTCACCTCACACTGCTTCAGGTGAAATTCCTTATTGCCTGGTGTATTTCTGAGTCAAATGAACTTCTAACCCTTGCTTTCCATCAACTGTAGATCTGGTTGTTGGAGAAACTATCAATTCTTAAGATTCCGAGGGGGAACTTCAAGAAAAACCACCCGGCCAATCTCAGGGAATGAGGCTTCTCCATTGACTCATATACTGATATGTCCGCTGATGAGTGGGGCGTTTGGTTATCTCGCCTGACGACGACCAGATTAGGTGGGTGTGTCCTTGGTGGAAGATTACCCACGTGATTGTAGAGATGTGGGCACATGGTGTGCAGTTGTTAGGACAGACCAGGGTGACATTCTATTCTCCGAGTCGCCTTTGCCATCAGTACGGTCATCTGCAGGATATCCCCCAGCGATCTTGTGTCACCAATTGTGAGGAGTATACTGCTGCTTGGCCAGATCACATCAGACTTCGCTGGGCTAGAGATACCCATCGTGTGGCGTTGAATTATGCCTTGCTTGCTCCCACAGAGACAGATGATCATTACAAGCAGTGGCTGGCTGAGATCCAGGATCTACCGACCCGTGAGGCGCGTGAGAGTGCGACTTTCCGCTGGCTGACTCCTTCTGAGGCCGCGAGACCACTTCCTGTCAAGAAAGAAGAGCATAAAAGGAAAAAAGTGATTTTCATTATTATGCATGTATTGGCTACCATTATTATTATTTATATACATCTTTTCTATTATTGATGCGATTTTTTTTTTTTTTACCTTAACTTTTGCTTAAGCCGCCCTTGCCGGTTTTCGACTTAACAGGCTCTTTTTTTTCTTTTTTTTTTCGCCTTATCTTTTGCTTAAGCCGCCCTTGCGAGTTTTCGACTTACCAGGCTCTTTTTTTTTTTTTTTTACGAATGAATGATATTCGCAATTGCACACTTAGGCGTTTAAATGTCTTCGTTTATCTGGATGTTTCAACGAATGTATCATGTAACATACTCCAAACATTCATGCAATATGTTGAGCATAATGCACTTCATTAATGAAATTTAATTATCGCATCAATTGAAAATTTTAAAATTGGTACATATCACGAACGAACTCATTCCTGTTATCAACCATCCGATACAGGTTTTCTGGTCGATAAGCTAACCCTCGTTGCCTTAATTTTTGCTTAAGTCGCCCTTACGGGTTTTCGACTTAACAGGCTTTTTTTTTTTTTTACACATGGTAGCGCTTGATGTGATCTTGATTAATCGGGTTGGTAAACTCGTTGCCATCCATGTCCATAATCTTCACTGCACCCTTGGAGAGTATTTTCTTTACCACATACGGGCCTTCCCAATTGGGTTTGAATTTGCCCCTTGCATCTGTGTTTGTCGGTCTCATTTGCTTCAACACTAGATCTCCCGCTTTTAGAGGCTGTTTCTGATGACAAACCCGTCGATTATAGGCCCTAGCCATCCTTTGGTGATACATCTGTAGGTGATCCAAAGCTTTGCGACCCCTTTCATCGACCATAGCCAGCTGTTCAAATCTCGCTTTTACCCATTCTGTTTCAGGCAATTGGGCTTCTAAGACCGTCCTTAGTGACTTCAATTCCATTTCAACAGGAAGGACTGCTTCCATCCCATAAACCAGCGAATAAGGTGTTTCTCCAGTCGGCGTTCTAACACTGGTTCTGTACCCCCACAGAGCATAAGGTAATCTATCCGCCCAATCCTGGTAGGTGGAGGTGGTCTTGGACAAGATCTTCTTAATAGACTTATTTGCCGCCTCTACTGCTCCATTGCCTTGTGGTCTATAAGGGGAAGACTTACGATGTTCCACATTGTACTCTTCGAACAGTTCAGCTGTGGCTCCCTGAAATTGTACTCCGTTATCAGTCACCACGTGATGTGGTATTCCATATCTTGCAAAGATGTGCTTCTTCACGAACTTAGCCATGTTCTTAGCCGTGACCGTGACATAAGATTCAGCCTCGACCCACTTGGAGAAATAATCCACTGCCACTACAATGAATTTGTGACCATTCGATGCCGGAGGCCGAATTTCGCCAATTATATCAATACCCCATACTGCAAACGGCCAAGGAGTCATAAGATTTTGCAATTCCATAGGTGGAAGATGGCTGATGTCCCCGTAAATCTGGCATTCGTGGCACTTTTTTACTTCCTCTGCACAGTCTGTCTGCATAGTAAGCCAGAAGTACCCTTGTCTCATGATCTTCTTTGCCAGAGCTAATCCATTCATATGTGGGCCACAGATCCTCGAATGCATTTCTTGCATAACCTTCTTAGCTTCTGTTTCCGTCAGACACTTCAACAACAATCCATCCGCAGTCTTTCTGAAAAGCTGTCCATCAAACCATCTGAACTGAGCTGCCAACTTTCTTAAAGTAGTCTTATCTGATGCATCTGCTTCCTCGGGATATTGGCCATTTTGCAGAAAGTTAGCTATATCTTGGTACCAAGGCTTATCGTCTGCAACTAAAGCCAGGACCGCGTTAGAACGATGAAACGGTGTTCTAGCAGTCTCCAGGATCAAAGGCTGCATCGGTGCTTTCTGAGGTCCTTCCCACATGGATGACAATGTAGCCAATGAATCCGCCATCTGATTATCATCTCTAGCCACATGCTTGAATTCAATATGCTCGAATACCTTCACCATTTCCCACAAAGTCTCTAAGTATGGGCGAAGTGATTCTTCTTTGATTTCCCATTCCCCGGTGGCTTGGCGAATTACCAATAGTGAATCTCCAACAATGGTCACATCATTTGCCCCTAATGTATTAAGGGCATCAATGCCAAACAAGCAAGCTTCATATTCTACACCGTTGTTAGTTACCGGGAATTCTAGTCGCTTTGACAAAGGAATTATCTCTCCCTCAGGAGTTACAATGATGACTCCGAGGCCTGCTCCTCTCTTGTTTACAGCTCCTTCAAAATGCATAATCCATTTCATGATCTCCACCTCTAACAAGGCCAGCTGCTCATCCGGAAATTCCAGGTTTTCTACATAATCAGATTCAAGTGGTTGATTGGCCAGGAACTCAGCCACTGCTCTTCCTTTGATCACCTTCTTCGTCACATACTCGATGTCGAACTCTGATAACAAAAGCAACCACCGGGACAATTTCCCCATCAAGGACGGAGCAGAGCAGAGATATTTCATTGGATCAACTTTTGCCACGGCTTGTATTTTGTAGGATTGGAAATAGTGTCTCAACTTCTTCGTAAGCCAGACCATAGCAGTGCAAGTTTTCTCCACCACAGTGTACCGAGTTTCGTAATCTAGCAGCTTCTTACTGAGGTAGTAGATAGCATGCTCCCTTTTGTCATCTTGTTCTTGAACCAACATTGCCCCTATGGAAGTTTCTTCAATGGCTAAGTACAGAGTCAAAGGTCTTCCCAGAGTTGGAGGCTTCAACACTGGAGGATTGATCAAGTATTCTTTCATCCTGTCAAATGCAACCTGACACTAGTCATTCCACACAACGGGTTGTTCTTTCCGAAGAAGCTTGAAAATGGGCTCACAGACCGTGGTCAATCTGGTAATGAATCTGCTGACATACTGAAGTGACCCCAGAAAAGATCTGACTTCTTTCTCTGTTTTCGGTGCTGGCATATCTCGAATGGCTTTAATCTTATTTGGGTCCATCTCAATGCCTTTTTGACTGACAATGTGCCCCAACAGCTTACCCGATGCAACTCCGAATATACACTTCTTTGGGTTGAGCCGTAGGTTATACTTCTCAATCCTGGCCATAAATCTATCCAGGATGGCAGGGTGCTCTTCCCGGGTCATGGACTTCACCAACATGTCATTAACGTACACCTCGACCTCTTTGTGGATCATATCATGTAGCAATGTCGTGACCGCCCTCTGATAGGTTGCCCCAGCATTCTTCAACCCAAACGGCATCACTCTGTAGCAGTACACCCCCCACTCAGTGATGAAGGCCGTCTTGATTTTATCAATGACATTCATTAAAATCTGATTATATCCCGAGAAACCATCCATGAACGAGTACATAACTGCCCATGCTGCACTGTCAACCAGGACATCAATGTGAGGAAGTAGGAAGTCATCCTTTGAAGAGGCCTTATTCAAATCTCGATAATCCACACAAACTCCGACTCTTCCGTCCTTCTTGGCAACTGGGACTATATTGGCTAACCATTCAGGGTAATCCACCACCTCCAAAAAATTGGCCTTAATCTGTTTTGCTACTTCTTCCTTGACTTTCTCAGCCCATTCTGGACGTAGATGCCTGAGCTTCTGCTTTACTGCACTGAACTTGGGGTCAATCAGAATTCTGTGCTCTGCTATTTCTCTGTCAACCCCCGGCATATCGTCGTAAGACCAAGCAAACGCTCCCACATGCTTCTTAAGTATTTTTGTCAATTCTCTCTCTTCTTCAGGATTGAGTTCGTTAGAGATAGATACCATTTTAGCATTTTCAATTGTGCCCAAATTAATTTCATGTAATGCAGTGTCATAAATGCTGAACACATTGAATGAATAATTGCATGTATGCACAGAGCCATTAGGAAAAACATCACACAAATAAGCAAAGTTAGATTTCATTTCATTCATCGCCTTAAAAGCGGAATTGTTCACATCAAGTACATAAGATAAGTTTACAAAGAAATCATTTTCTTCCTCCACATGCGGAGGGTCTTCTACAGCAGGGTCTTCCGGATCGGCAGGCTCTTCTTCAAACAAGTCACTCAAATCAGCTTCAAGAGTTCCCTTCTGTGCTTCAGATAAGGCATCTTCTTCCACCTTCGCTTTTCCTTTAGCCATCATCTTGGTGAGTTCAGCAACAGCTTTTTCCACTAATTCTGCCTGTCCTGAAGCAGCTTCCTTCTTCACAGGGCTCTCTTTTAACCCTTTCTTCAGCAATTCAGCAAATGCTTTGGTAATGGCCTCCACCAGGGGGTCTGTATCTTCTTTTGGTTGCTCCTCCGGGATGATGGGAGTCACCACTTCAGCTTGGCTTATTGGAGAAGGACTAATCTCCTTCACACCTTCAGGCTTAAGCATTTCTTCCACTGAGCCAACCCCATATTTGGAGAAGTCGACGACATCAGTAAAGATCTCAAATCCGGGAACTGTTTCCCCATCAATAACCATTGGTTCCGGCTTACCACCATATGGCCGACCACTGGCTCGAACAAATGTGTCCAAGAGATGAACTTTCTTTGTCTCCAAGATCTCCTTCTTTTCAGTACCTTTGTAACCAAGACCCCCTCGGTGTGATTGGCCCACAGTGATATCAAACTTTGCGACCCCTTGCTGATGGACTCCTAGCCCCCTTCCTGGAATGAAATTCTGCTTCTAAAAATACTTATGGATCCAAGGAGAAAATGTCAAGTCTTTCTCCTTATGCTCCTAGACAACTGCCACTTGAAAGCCAGTCAAAGGTTGTTCAGATGAGTTCAGAGCAGCCACCATAGAAGATTCATCCGCCTCAAGAGTTACAATTTTTCCTCCCATTGGAATTTTCACTTTTTGATGCAGGGTTGATGGCACACCTCCCAATGCATGGAACCAGGGCCTTCCCAAATGCAAAGAAAAAGTCACCGGAATGTCAATGACAGTAAACAGCACAGTCGATTTAACTTCCCCAATTGACACTTCCGCCTCGAAGGTGCCAATCACAGTACGCTTGGAATCATCATAGGCACGGATCACCGTGTTAGACCGTGACAACGCTTCTTCGGACAGGTGAAGACTAGGTAAAACTTTCAGAGGGCAGATATTCAATGTCGAGCCGTCATCAACCATCACACAAGGCAGAGTTCTATCCATCATCTCCACTTTCAGATACAAGGCACGATTGTGGTTAGTGCCTTCCGGTGGTAAGTCCTCCTCGGTGAAAGTGATCCCCCTGGGATTATCAGATTGCTGACTCTTAGTACTCCCAATCACCATGCATACTTCCTCGGGAGACATCAATGGATTGGCCTCCATCTCCATAAGCCTTTTCACCACTGCAGCCCGGTGCCTTTGGGACTCCATGAGTAGATGCCATACAAATGCACGTGCAGGCATCCTTTTGAGTTGTTCCACTACCAGGTCTTCTTTCTCGTTCACCTTGATGGGCAAATAATCCTGAACCGGTGCTTCTGCCCTCTTACTCGGCTCTCCCAACCGTTGTGACTCGGGTTGATATACCCTTCCACTTCTTGTGACATTATTCACTGCAGCGGCTTCCTTCCTTATATACATCCCATCCTTGGTGCAGACAGGATAGACAGGTGTTGTCCGGTTCACAGGCTTGGGCCTACTCATCAACTCAAATTCGTCTGCATCATCATCTAATTCTACATCATCCAAATTCACAGGTTTGCTCTCCTCCACAGATGACTCAACATCTTCACCCACTACCACTTGAATCGCGGGATTCGCTTTTACAATCTGGGCTAAGACAAAGTTAGGAGATAATCCCGATTGCACCATGTTCACTCTCCTTTCAAATTGGGGCAGTTGATTACTTTGCACATTGGGCTTAGGACGTGGTGCTTTTATTTTCCTTTCGTCAACTAACTGCTGGATAGCCTTTTTCAAAGCATAGCACTCGTTGGTTCGATGCCCCTTAGTCACATGATAGGAGCAAAAGTTGTTCTTGTCTGCCTCGGCCGGAGGCGTGTACAGTTTCAGGCTTTGAAGGAAGCCCAGATTTCTACACTTCAGAAAGATCCGCCCCAGAGAATCCTCCCAAGGAGAGATCCCCTATCCAACTGCCTGTTGATTGGACCCTTGTGCAACTGATGCTACCTCTACTTGCTTAACAGGTGCAGGCGGCTGACTCGGCTTAGGGCTTGTTGATGAAGAAGCTGCAGGATTGCTATTATTTTTATACCCCGAAGAATATGTCCGGCTTTGGTACCCTCCTCCAGGACTGTTATGAGCCGGGTCAATCTCGTACTTCTCCACCTTGCGAGCTAACTCATGTACTTCTAGCAAGGATTGGAACTTATGGTATTTCATCACATTCCGATAAACTTCCAAACTACCATCAATCAGTTTGACAATCAGCTCATCTTCCAAGGGCTTCTGATGAAGAAGGATCATCTTATCCATCCACCTTTGATAATATTCAGAAAAGGTCTCGTTCGGCTTCTGCCTTACCGCCTCTAAATCTTGCAACTTGACCTCCAGTTGTGTGTTGAAACTGAAGTACTTAATGAAGGCATCGGACAGTGCATCCCAGTCGCCTTGTACACCCTTAGGCTGTTTATTATACCATGTGATGGCTCCTCCCTCCAAAGTAGTGGGGAATAATCCCACTAATTGATTCATGGTGAGCCCTGCCATGGTCATAATCCGGACATACTGATTCAAGTGGGCTGTGGGTGGACTTTTCCCAACATATGGTGCAATCCTAGGCATTTGGAAGCCTACTGGTAACATTTTAACCCCTCCGGCTATCAGTGTGGATGGGTCGATACGCTTAGCAGATTGAATCTTAGAACTGGCCCGCAGCTCCGCTATAGTCTCCTCCATTTCCTTCATCTTTCTCTCTAAAGCAGACTCCGCAGGTCGCTCAGTATTATCCCTTTGACCCTCTTCAGCATCCGACTGCCCATCATTCAATCTCCCGCCGCTACTTTCCTCTCGAGCACCCCTTTCCGGTCTCTGATTGGACGATTCGGTCAAAGCATTCTGCACTTGATTCTTGATAATATTCTTGAACTCATCAGAACTCATGAATTCTCGAATAGCAGTGGTGGCCATCATGGCAGCAGCAGCTTCAGGTGTGATTGCCATGTTTCGAAATCTCTGTTGCAACTGTTCAAATTCCGGCGAAAACCCAGCACTTAATTCAGATAGCACTTCAACCTCCCCAAACTGAGCAGACTCCTCAGACTCACTAGATGATGAATCGCTGTGCTCTAGCCTCACGAGTCGTCGTCCTGACCGGAGCAAACTACAAAACATTTCAAACAAAAGTTAGTGAAATATGATCACCTAAAGAGTTAGAAACTCTAGGGGATATGCATGTATGCATGGCGTGTTGGATGAATGAAGTGTGGATGTTGTATGAAATGGATTTGCAACACGAACCTTGAATAACCAAACCTTCGGGGGTTAAGTGTGCATGAACTCCTATTTATGTATGCATATATTGCAATCCAAGTATTAGATGCATGGATGAGACCTTTGGTGCTCGGGGTGTACCTCGGGTCTTGTGAAATGATGTGAATGTCCTTAATGAATGGACAGAGTTTCGGCACTCGTGGAGTGCCTCGAATTTTGTGATGTGAGATCGACAAGCGCATGGCGCTTGGTCGGGATTTCGGTGTCCAGGGGACACTTCGAATTTTTGATGATATAAAGTGAACTCGTGCTTGATTTAACGGGTGGAATTTTGATACTCGGGGAGTATCTCGATTTCCACACCGCGATGTAAGGTGAATACGTTCTTAGTGAACGGGCAGAGTTCCGACGCTCGGGGAGCACCTAAACGTTTTGATGCGTGAAATGGAATTTTTTCGGCACTCGTGGAGCACCCAAAATGATTTAATGAAGTGCGATGAATTTTTTTCGGCACTCGCGGAGCGCCTAAAATGTTTTGATGAAATGCGGTGAATTTTTTTCGGCACTCGCGGAGCGCCTAAAATGTTTTGATGAAGTGCGGTGAAGTTTTGTCGGCACTCGTGGAGCGCCTAAAATGTTTTGATGAAATGCGGTGAATTTTTGTCGGCACTCGCGGAGCGCCTAAAATGTTTTGATGAAGTGCGGTGAATTTTTGTCGGCACTCGTGGAGCACCTAAAATGTTTTGATGAAATGCGGTGCATTTTTTGTTGGCACTCGTGGAGTGCCTAAAATGATTTGATGAAATACGATGAATTTTTGTCGGCACTCGTGGAGTGCCTAAAATGATTTCCTACTTGGTAGGTAATGTGATGTGTGTGACCCTTGTGGGAATATTCAAGATTCGTATAATGCTTTATGCATGACACGGGTTTCCCATGGCTGCAAAATAAAATGGTTAATGTTCATGACATTCGAATGATTCGATCGCCAACCGGGGACGATGAAGGCGCATTTTTATTTTATTCACACATTTTATTTCGGTATCCTAAGGGAATCCAACTAAGGTTGCCTAAATGAGTTCGGTCCAAAGTCGGGATAACATCAAGGCTCCCATAGCAAATATACTCCTCACTTCTCCCCACTCAAGGGTCCGAACGAAGGGGTTCGTACGAGGCTATGGGTGGTGTTTCGTATTCGTGTCCCTAAGACCAAGAGGAACTTAGGCGACACTTTAACTATTCACCGGGCTAAATAGTGGATACCTAACCTAATGCAATAAATGTCTAACTACAAAAATGCATAAAGTGCCATATAAGAATCATCCACTTAATTTAAATTAGACACTTTCAAGGCTTGTCAAATTCTTTTAAGTTGTTGAAAAACTTTTAAGAAATCCCCAGCGGAGTCACCACTGTGAGCGGACGATGCGTTTTCGACGGGACGCGGGACTCCCTTTCGGAAGGGGCGCCACGATTGCGGGCGGGGCCCTCCCTCGTGTGGGGTTTTTGATTTGAAATTTCGTTTTTTGGAAAAGCGGATTATTTCGAAAAAGAATCGAGACCTAAATCTCGATAAAAAGTATAGGAGTCGCCACCCGGCTCAGCTCAACCGGGAAATTATAGTGTAGCTGAACCAAAGCAGGAACTGCCACACTTTTCAGAGATTCGGGTCCGGACAAGTCCTTTATTTCGTGTCTAATTTAAATATTATTGCCAATGTTCTATTTACGACACTTTAAATTGCTAAAGGTTGATTTTTATTAAATAATACATACGGCGTACATGCAAGATAATAATACAAAATATAAAGTAAAGAAAATAAATATTTAAGAGCTTACAACCCAATCGAAAGAAAAATAAAACTCTCGCCTCACTGATACAACCGCCTATATACACGAGAGTCTAGAAAAAATTACAACAGCCTAAATACATGATTTAATTCTATTAAATACAAACAAAAAGAAAATTAAAATAAAATAAAAGCTGCAAAACAGAAGTTAGCACAGTTTGTACGGCACACCATAAATAGGACTCAAGTAGACAGAATTGGGGAATTAGGATTTGGGGTCATGCAATCGGGGGTAACCGGGTCGGCCGGCCGGCCGGCCCGGTTAGACCTGGAAAACCATTTTGAAACGTCCCTGTATTTTAGGTTTTGTGAGAAAATCGTTTTTGAAAACATTTTTCCGGTTTATTACAATTACGCATGCAAAGTGGGTCGGTTTTCGGGAGAACCGGGTCTCCGTCGTGCAATTGTTCTAAATGCAATTTTACCGAAAAAATAAATCTAAGGTCGTGATGCACACAACAAAGTTCATTTTTGATGATTTTTAGGGTTTTCTTATTTTTCTTGATTTTCTGAAATTTTATGAAATTTCTTGGATTTTTGGGATTTTTTTTTTATTTTAGGGATTTTTTAGGGATTTCTGTCCCTGACCAAGGACTACAGTCGTACGACTGTAGACTACAGTCGTGCGACTGTACTCCTGGCTAGGCAGAAATCGCTAAAAAACCCTAAAAACAAAAGCCTAAAACTGGGAAAATAAGCACAGTCGTACGACTATAGACGGTTTGGCACGACTGTAATTACAGTCGTGCCCCTGTTCTTGTTTCAAGAACAGTCGTACGACTGTTCTTATTTTTCCAGAAATAAAAACGCAAAAACTTGAAAAAATTGCACCAAACACAAACAAATCACCCAGAAAGCTGGAAAATGAGTTGAGTTAAAGGTTGTTTACCTCCTTGGTGACGATCCACAGCTGGAATGACCCCTGGCTACGCACCAATCCACGTGAATTTGCTCTTTTTTTCTTATGGAGTCAAGGTTGCAAAAATGTCCAAATAATCCCAGAAAAGTCACAGATTTGTGTTTGTTTTTGGTCCAAAATGATTTAGTTTGTTAGTGTGAGTGTTAACCTAGGATTTCTACTTCATTTTAGTGATAAACAACAAAGAATTAAAGAGAAAAGGCAAGAAGAAAGCAATAAACTAATTATCTCTCTTCTCTCTTTTTCTCTCTTTTCTCTCACTAAAAGTATGATTTCTAGCCAAAAGTCCCCAAAATCTGGTTTTCTTTTCTTTTTATACCTCTCCACTAACCCGGAAATCTTGAGCATTTAATGCTCAAGATTTCCCTCCTTCTTCAAGTCAAATAGGTATGGGCAGCAACCTGCCCCTGAAAGTACAGTCGTACGACTGTACTTGCACTACAGTCGTACGACTGTAGCAGAATCCCACGACTGTATTTTACAGTCGTGGGTCAACGGTCAACAGCATTTTTTTTTTATAAAAGAAAATTTCGTGTTCACAATACCCTTCTAATGCAGGTCACTTTTTGTTCTCTTTGAATAACCAATTGATAGCTATAATGGGGAAGAAGACCTTGGTTTATATTCTTTGTTGCAGACTTGTAACTGATGAAAACAATCAAGAACATAATAGAAATTTGTAAGTTAATGTTTTGTGTGTTTGTTTCATTTAAAATTATTGAGCAACAAAGGCATTTGGGTTGGATCTAACAAGTCAAGACACTTTATAATTAGTTGTACTAATCTGTGATGAAATTTAATAGACGATTGGAATTAATTATTGTATTTTGTGATGAAATTTAATGAAAATTTTCGATCCTATGTTGGCTTAATATCTATTTGTTATATTCTACTACCATACAAACTGGGATATTGAGATTTGTAGTGCCTATTCTCCATTTGCATACCTTTTAAGGACGTTTTGGATATTTACTGTAGTCAAATAATGACATAATAACAATTATACATTGTTAAATCTAGGACGCTTCGATAAAATGTAGTGAAATTTTGTTAATTTATAAATAAAATTATACTAAATACTTCGAGATGCTTACGTATGAAGTGTCGACCAATTATATTTACCCACAGAGCTTTTATGCGTCGTTAAAAAAATGGTGACATGACTTTTAGCAATGTAAATGATGACGCTTTTAAAAGCGTGGTTAAATATTTAATGGCACAAAAAGCATTGTTAAATCATGATTTCTAGCGTCGTTGTAGACCCAACTTCTTGACGATTTATTAAAACGTCGTGCAAATGTTTAAATTTATTATTAAATAATACGATAGATTTTGTGACGTTAAAATTATAAACGTTGCCAACATGACAACGCTTTTCATATGAAATGGCAACACAATTTGATTTACCAACACAATATTAATGTGTCGTTAAAAATTACGACAAGCGATTTAACGACACATGTAACGATTTTTTAAAAAGCGTTGGTAAACGTTTAAAGACGCCGAAAAACGTCGTTAAAAGCTAAATTTTTGCGTTGTTATAGACCATTTTTTTTAGTGTTGAAATCGATAAACCGTGATGTATTATCAAATAATAATATAATAAACAATGCTGATAACATCAAATGGTTCCTAACCTTATAAAAATTAGAGTACAATATAATGAGACATGAAAGTGTTGGTTGGCTGTTGTTCTTCCGGA
This sequence comes from Euphorbia tirucalli, assembly GCA_039660915.1. Lineage (NCBI taxonomy): Eukaryota > Viridiplantae > Streptophyta > Magnoliopsida > Malpighiales > Euphorbiaceae > Euphorbia > Euphorbia tirucalli. The sequence continues at coordinate 12,878,025 of CM077638.1, forward strand.
AAAGTAAAAATTCTGCACTAAGCCCTACTAGATGAGTGGAAAGGAATCTAAGGAAAATTACTGAGTATTCTCCATCCGAGCTTTGTTGATCACACCAAAAACTTTGAAAAAGCTGTTCCCACTGTTTGGAATCCTACTCTTCACAGTTAATGCTACTAAAAAATCTTTTAAAAAAAAGTCACAACCTCCCGCCTCACACAGCAGAGATGTATCAACTATCCTATCCAATGTTTGTTATAAAACATTACTAAACATCGCTTTTTATTGAATATCTTTTTAACATCTCCCACATTTCAACATCTTGTTTCCGAGCAAAGATGAACCCTATATTGAATTCTGAATCTATGCATTGGTGTTCACCAAGACCCATATTAAATTCTACAAGGTGAACATAATTGAAAAGAAAAAATATTATTCTACTTTGGCTTCATGGGTCAAATGACTTGCGAAACCAAAGCCATGACCGTTATGCCATGTCCACTTGGCTTAGGATATGCAGAGAGGCCTATGTCCTCACTACAAAAAAAAGTGATTATAACGACATTTTTTTAGCAACACAAAAAATATGTCTTTATTTTTTTGAATATAGCCACACTTTTGTATGTTATGCCAGCTTTATAATCATTTAACAACACTGTTAAATATTTGTCACAATTATTGATAATTTGGCAACGCTTTTGATAAAATCATTGGCATTTTTTACATATAGCGACAGTTTAAACTTTATTTCGATAGAAATGTCTCGAAACTATTTAATGTGAAGACACTTTTCACTTGTGTCGACGTATAACAATACTTGATGACACTTCTAATTTTTTGTTGGCAATTTTAAAAATTTTAGCTACGCTTTTAAATAAGCATCGTTACTTCGTTTTAAGTCAAAGACAATTTAATTTTGCGTTAGCAGAAAGTATCTCGATACTATTTAATTTGAAGATGCTTTTTACTTGTGTCAACCTATAACAATACTTAATGACACATTTTTAGCAACATAAATTAAATATGTCTCTATATTTTTAAATTTACTGTTCAATTCTAGATGCTAATTTGATAAAGTGATGTGGGAATTGAATTGTAATTAGTCCATTACCCTGAACTGTTGCTGAATTTTTCAAAATATGAGTGAAATAAATTTTGAGTTTCAAAATTGGTTTATCTTGCATTTTGATTAACAAGCTAATATACTAAGTAGGACTGTAGGACCTCTGAACAGGAGCAATTTAATATTCGTCTTGAGTATGAGTCATTTTGTTGCTTAATTGAATATTAAAAAATGCTAATCTATGTACTCACTTTTCATTACAAATTATTTTTCTTATGCATAATTGATTGACTATTGTAGTACTAAATTGATTGTTTTTAATTGCTTCTATTTTTTCAAATTTAAAAGGATTTGACTAAGTTCGGTTGTCGTAGATTTGCTAGAGATTTGGGCGGAATATCAAGTTCTATTGCTCTAACTCTTATTCTCTTAAATTTAATTATAGTAATATAATTTAGTAAATTTATGATCAATTCAGCCATTGCCTTAGTGAATCGTTAATGGCCATCAGAATTAAATGGTTTTAATAGATCTCTCATGAATACTGTTTGACTTGGAAGATGAGAATGATGTTATATGTCTATATAGGTGGAAATTGGGGACAATCATTCATTTTATGATATGGAGTTGGTTTTCCATACCGAACAAATATGAATAAAAGTTAAAATAAAGCTTTCTAGCTATAGTTTTATTTCTGCATAGCTTGAATTAAGCTTGGACTATTACTAAAAATAGGAAAATTATAAACTTGTGTAGAATCTTAAACCGAAAATCACATAGGTTGAATTAAACTAGGTTTGTTACTATAAACATATTTTATATTATATGTTTGGTTTGTCAATCTCCTAGCAATGTTTTTTTCCTCATTATTTTTGGCTCTTATTAATCTTAATAGTACTGTTGATGTAATGTGAAGGTTGTTGGATTTATCATCAGAACAACCCTCAATAATGAGAGGCTCTAATTGGCAATAATGCTCCACGTGCGTTTTATATGCTCATTTGATAGAATTTCTTTTAGTTCATCATTTTCACTCCATCTATTGGTGTTGCACATATCTATATTTTTTACTTGAAAAATGATCTTATTCAATGTATGCAGCATAATGTGGATGCAACTGTTAATGTCAATGAGCCTATAACTTAGGTCAGAGAGAATGTTAAGGAACGAGATCACATTTGATCTTCAGAAATGGTATGTTATGTGTTTGATCTTTCTATTTTAATTTAATGTCTAAATGATATATTGTTTTGATTTGTCTAATTCTGCATGTCTATCCTGTTTCCATGGTGGTGTAATCTTTGGCTTCGTTAATTAGAAATATGAATCTACTACGTGTAAAATTTGAATCTAGTTTTGTATGACCCTACTTAATTAGGTATACTTATATATGTCTATATTCTCTGCAAGTTCAGGTTAGAAATTTGAGTAATATCTTTAATACAAGACTTGTTATGTTCATGCCAAATTAAGAATCTATTATGACTAAATATTTTGTGTTTGGCTGCAGAAACTTAAGAGAAAGAGAAATAATGAAGGTAGCTTATATCATTACTGCGCATACTCAGTGGCCATGCCAAAACAAATTTGTAGATGATGAACCATTTTTTCAGAAAGCACTTGCAACATAAATTTTTTTCAGAAAAGGCAACAGATTATTTCAAGGAAAATAGGCCAACCAGGGGCTGGTTCCACTCCTCAAAATGGGGCAAATAACTTGTCTATAAGTATCCACTATCTATATTATGTTGTTTAATCCATTTTTTTTTTTTAAGTTCTACTATAATAAAACTTGTTAATTTCTGTTCTTTATTCTCTTATAGGATGATTAAATTTAAGAATGGAATAATGACAAGTTAAGGTATAATTTAGATTTGCAGTATTTATTAAATTTATGTTCGGTTAATTTGTGGATTGATTATAAAGTTTACTCAAGTATGGCTTTTTTATTTTTATGATTGGTAATACATAAATCTGTCTATCAAAGCAATTAGTATCACAATATTGATAATACATACTAACGAAAATATAAGTATAACTTTTATAAAGAAAGTAAAAAAATTTAGACATAATAACACTATTCTTCATCTGATTTTCTTATTGTTAATTAAGGAGTCAATCCCATGGAAAATATAATGGGAAGAAAATTACTGAATGACAAAATAAATATAATACTACTATTAATTTGCTAAAATATTAATGGACAAAAGTATAAATTCCTCCCACATTTGACTAAAAAGAATTTTTTTATTTTATTTCCTATGAGAAATTGGGGATGGGCTTTGATTCTTTTTCGTCGGAAAAGCCAACCGCAGCACCATGGTCTTTTTCTAGCATTGGGTTTGCGGGAAAAGGTTGTGCAAAATCCCACATCGCTATTAACGAGAGGCTTATTTGCTTCAAAAGGCTGCAGAAGACGAACAACAAGCACGACCTTACTTGAACAGGATCTGTTCTATAGGATCGTACCTCTGTATTCTTGATCACTAAGGAGACAGGACCCCAAGTCTGGTGGATGAATCGTTGCCGTGTGATCTGAGCGTGATTAACAGCTGGATGAGTCTTGGGGCTTCATCAGAGCTGTAGAGGATCGTTTCCAGTCAGCATAAGCTTGGCTGGAGCGGTCACACGGTTGTCTGACAGACTTACTTTTTTCCTTTCCATTAATTTTGTTTGTTAAGTATTTATCAGTTACATGAGTACAGCTCTTATTTATTACTTTGAATTGAATGATCTTTTTCTGGATCCTTTTTAACTCAAAATTAAACTTTTTGTTTTTTTAAATCTAAGGCACAAAAAGTTAATTTCCAATTGTTAATATAACATAATAAGAAATTTGATAACTAAAAAACAAAGATAAAAATACGGAAATCTAATTTAACAATTGAGCTTTAGTAGTCTCAAATAGAACAAATTGATACTGAAACATTTTGATAGAGAAAAGGATGATCAGGAAGGAAAAAAAAATAAAAAAAAAAAAAGTCATCCTACTTATGAATTATCAAAACAAGAACCGATATATCATAACCTCCAAAAAAACTAGAGAGAATATGTTTAGAATTTTTTAGTTTTCATCCAATCATATTTAACTATTTTCTTACAATTTTGAAATTTTAAACGATTTTATTACATAATAATTCATTTTAAAACTGACTAATTAATAAATTTCATTGCCTTAATTGTCATTTATTATCTTCATAATACGTTATACAATTTGTAACATTTTCTCATAACTTTTAAAAAACGTCTCATTTCAAAAGTTATTTAATACACCATATTGCATAAGCAAATATAATAATATCTTTTAATTTTGTACTATAAAATCACAGAAAATAAAATGCATAAGAGTTGTAAGTTATATAAGAGAAGTTCTCAAAGTTTGTATTTTGATATCGCAAAATATTTCTTTCAATCTCAATAATATGAAGTAAAATTGTAATTTTTATTTCACTTTTCATCAAATCGCAAAAACATTAATTATGAGTTATTTCAGGTTAAAAAAAAAAAAAAAACTAACTAAGACAAAATGTCATGTTTTTGTTTGAAATAAATTGTTCTTTGTTGTAACATCTTGTTCTTATTACTCCATTGTTGTCTTTTTTTATTTTAGATTTTAACTTCCTCAATAGATCCATACTATTCTTTACATTTGCAAGATTAAGCGTGAGAATAATATTAATTTCAATTTTATTTATTTCTCTTATATCTAATTCTTATGATTTATAAATCATTATATGTTATTTTATTACGTTTTCTTATGTAGTGTTTCATAATTTGAATTGGTACAATTTGTTGTTTTATATTATATAATATTTTATCATAAAAGATAATATTTTAGTTTATTATGTATATGTATATTATGAATAAAACAAAATGTAATCCCCCATAATATTTTTCAAATTGATGCCTGTTTTTCTACTTTATATTAATTATTTATACTTAAATCAAGTTTTTAAATCGTGTTTACAATTAAAGTCTTTTAGTTATTTTTAATTTGTAAAGTTAAATCAAAATTATAATCTAAAAGCTTAAAAAAAATTTCAATTAAAATCCTTTAACTTTATTTTGTAAAATGAATAGAATGAAAACTCTCATATTTAATGATTAGATTTTCGGTAAATATCCAATATACAAAGTCTTACTATGATATATAGAGATAAAAAAAATTGTTTATAAAGAAATAATGAAATTAAACAAGCAAGTTAATTACATTAATTAATTACTGACTAAGTAACCAAACAAAAAAATAATAATAATAATTATTGAGTAAAGAAAGCATTGAAATTGCAAAACAAACAGAAAGATAGAGTTAGTGATCTTGATGTTGAACAACAGTAATTTCACCTCTCTCAAGAAGATGACAGAATTGCTTCGTTTTTTTTTTTATAATTCCAGTGATGCATTTTCCGTAAAAGTATGCGATCTCCTTCAACACAGTTGGCCAATCCCTGCTCACTGTAATGTTTTCATTTTGACTTGTTAAAATGTGATTCAGATGCAAATTCAATGAATTTAATCTGACAATTATATAAAGTAGGGAACAAGCATAACAAACCTATAAAGGAAAATAAAAGAAAAATAAGCGAAATTATTTTATTATGAGCCACTAAATCAATTAATTTAAGAGTAGCAAGGAACTTCAAAACATTCTTACACTAAAAATTTGAGATTATCTGAAATTAACAAAAAGATCGATTTAATCTTGGAAGAAACATTAATTAATTAATTAATTAGATGACAAGTATGAGCAAGTCAATAAACTTACCAGTAATTAATGGAGGAGTTTGGGAGAGAAGCTATAGCAGGCAGTAGAAGAACTGAAGAAGAAGAGAAATTAAGAAGAAAACCATAAGCCACATACGCACAAGTGCAAGAGCTGGCATCTTCATTTCATTTCTTAGGGTTAAAAAAAAAAAACAGTGTTGTTTTGGAAAATATTTTCCAACCTAGCCCTCGTTAGCATTATGTATGTTCCTATCAAGCTCATTGTATTCAACATTATCAAAATCATCGTCATCATACTAATTGTATTCAGCATGATCAAAATCATCGTCATTGCTGTGCAAATTGAAAAATGCAATAATTTGCACCAACTCCCTCCCTATAAATAAAGGAAGTTATTCCTGCTTTGGTTTCGCAGGTCTGCTTTGGTTTCAAGGCGCAAATGACCTGCGAAACCATAGCTGCAGAGAGTCTTAAGCATTCATTACAGCGCACTCCGTCGCTAAGTCAAAACAAATTTGGAGATAAATCATAATAAAGATTAAACAGTGTTAATTATTAGAAGCTGTCAAAATGGTCATTAACCCAGTTCGTGTAACACGGAATTTAACAACTTAAGGGTTGAGCAATTTATAAGGATTAATGTTATAAAATAGTCGACACATTTATGACATGAGATAAACGGGTTGTGTTACGAGTCAACATGTGAATCCATATAACACGTTTAACAAATTAGTAATTTTGATAAATATGAAAGATTAAAGCTGTCATTTACCCTGAGTAGAATAAATTCTTTTTTTTTCTCCACCGTGATTGCACCGAGTAGAAGTTCTTTTACCTGGTTGCATTTTCTTTATTGATATTCATTATCAATTACTTTATCATTTGATTATTTAACTAGGAATGCCTTAAATTTTTAATTGAGTTGATGTTTTACGAATTTTACGTATATGTTGATTTATTTGTAAGAGTTAATTTCGTATTGAATCGACTCATAAAATAAACTATTTTTAAGTAAACAAGTTGAACAAATAAATCGTGTCAATCTTTTATAATATTGTGTTATATCTTGTTAACCCATTTAATATATAGATCGTATCAGTATTGACCTTATGTGTGTCATCATAGTATGTCAATACGACTCAATAACCTATTTTGACAGCTCTATTAGTTATAACGTATCTTTTTGAGAAAACAGTTGCAACATAAATTTTTGTCGCATATTGTTGTAAATTGGTATCACCACAGATTTTTCAGAATTACATAGAATAATCCGTGACAACACAAGTTTCCCGTCAGAAATTCACAATTGCTGACAGATCCGTTGCAAAGTTCATTTTTTTTGGGAAAAAATCCTGAATGGGATAGATTGATCCTCCATGACCCCGAGGGGATCCGCCTCTAGGCGCAATATACCAAATACAATTAAGAAAAACATATAACTATCTCAAAAATTCATAATAATAAACCTAAACTCTCTGAAACAACTGTTTATAAGCTAACAAGCATTTCTACAGCTACTGCTTTGATGCTGCTATGAGATTTTACCCAGAAATGGTGCCCTCTGATGAAACCTCCTTTTCTTCACTTTTAACAAATTGCTTCTCATCCACACTTGCTTTGGAAATTCCATTCATTTCACCAAGGAGAAGGCTTTGAGTTACCGGATTTCCGTTGTTCAATGGCTGCTGATACTCGAAAGGCAGCAAGGAATTCAACCTAAGATCGGTGGAAACATATTTGTCGGATTCTCGGGTTGTTGGTAAACCTCCAGAGTTGAGGATTTTGAGTCTCTCCAAATTCCACCTTAGTGCCAAATCTTGTGCATTTTTAAGCTTAGAGAAATACAAACAGGAGTCTTTCAGCATCTCTTCCCAATTGCCCTGTCCAAATTTGCGCACACCAACCCACAGAGAATCAAGCTCCTGCTCTGACCAGAAGGTCATCATTCCTTGATTTTCTTCTGTGTTGTTGGACACCATGTTTGAACCCTGACTCATCCAAGGATAATTGTTTCCTCCTCGAGGCACTGCAGTTGGGTTCTACAGATAAATAAAGTAGGAATTTAAGGATCATCAATTATCCTTTAAAGAAAATCTAGTTATTTCCTGATAGACAAAAGGGACAATACCAGCATCTGTGATGATATATCATGGTCACCACACTCCTGAAAGCTTGTATTAGGCCTTGTCAAAAATCCGACATCTGAATTCTGGAACAATGGAAAAACAGGTGCCTTTCCTGCTATTTCATTTTGAATCCAGCGATTTCTTCTATGATCTCTTAAGATGGAAAGATTCTTACAAGAATTTAAGGGACCGTAAATGTTGTCTACTGAAGGACTTATATAGCTCAATGGAACAGGATTCAACAATAACGGCTGCTTCACACCATTTTCTGGAGTATGTACTCTCACAGATTCGATAATGCCTGCTTCCAACCGAAACAATGGTTCACATCCAGCAATTCTCGAACCAGGAGTCAATGCCCTGCTTTTGTTCCTGAGGGCAATTCTTTGTTTCTGTCTAGCGCGAAGCCTCACACTATTCAAAAGAAATGGTTACTATTATAGAAATGTGTTCAGAGATTAACATGAAAGCACATATAAATATATATATATATATATATATATACTTACTACTTCTCTTTATCCGTTTCATTGGATCTTGGGAGTACAGCCTGATACAAATCCTTCCTTCCATTATTCTGTTTTGACACAAGTACAGCCTGAAAAAGTTTAATACGGAAAAAATATATGATACCATAAAAAATGAACTTGCACTTGCCTGCATCGAGTCCTGGCTCTTCATTAACTCCTGCATAGTGTCCCTAATAATTTATTCCCCAAACGATATTTTATCAGTTTCTTTTAGGACGAATTTTACCGAACAAATAGATGTAGAAGAAGAAATGAAATATTACCTTAATAACCAAAGCTTGTCAACCTGAGATAGGTTATGAGTTTGGGCAGAGTCAATTGTGTTCATTGCTTGAACTAACATTTTGCTTCCTTGTTGTGGTTTTGGATCAGATTCTTTTTGTTTCTGGGGCTCGTAACGGAGAAATATTTCACGTGAAAACTAGAATAACAATAGGAAAAAAAGAAAAAGAACACTAAATAACTTTGCCATAGTATAATAAATTACTATCTATACCCATGATGCATTGAGATCAAAATTTTCCATAAGTTTATCAGTCTGTTCAGCAAACTCAGATTGAACGGTTGTACAGTTGAACAATCCTGAAGTACTTGTAGTATGTTTAACAACCCCTTCTTCCACTGCTTTCTTCCGCCCACGTCTTGTATAAACTATAATTCCATTCACAGCAGAAGAATTCTCATGACCTTTTGCATCACCATTTTGATTCACATCATTCTGGGTGAAAGAAAAGGTGAAAACAAAGCATACAAGAGGAAGATATTAAATATTTTAACTAGCTGTTCAGTAAAATAATAGTAGCAATAAAAATTTAAGTAGCAAACTTGGAACTAACTAGTTCTTCATCAATGAGCACACTTTTCTCAGAAGCTTTTTCCATGAGATCTCCAGCATCAGCTAATGAATGAAGTGCGCCAGCAGGAGGATTCTGTAGACATTAATTGAAAGAAGACAGATGCATCAAAACCAAACAATAGCAACAAACGTAACAAAGGAAGAGATAGTAAGCTAGAAGATGGTAGGAAATTGGAGCCCATTGGCGAATGTGGAACATGATACACAACTTGCAACAAAAAACATTTGCTACAAAAATTTGTAGTTTTCTATGTTAATAGAAGAAGTAACAAAGACTTATCCTTGATAGAAAAAAACTGGAGACTGATAGTGAAAAACTGGACTTTGCATTGCAAGCACTGAATTCTGCCTTGGCAAAAATTATGATGAGATAAGATACTCAATGAAATCGGTTTCAAATGCTAAATCGTTTAGTTTTAGTTGAACAATTTGCAGTTTTACATAAATTCTAAGCTTTGAATCAAAGTAAAGCACTCGTACTGCTAGGTTTAATTTTTGTACTAGATAGGTTAAAAGCTAAAGAGATTACTCCTCCAACTAAGTTGGTTATGTATTTGCACACAAGGGAGAACTGCTGTTGGGATTATGAAATCTTGAAATGATATCAGATACTAATATCAGGATTTCTATGGAAAATAAGTGAAATTCATATTTTAGCTATGAAATTGGGATTATGAAATCTTGTTATATTATATATGAAGTTGATTTCAAGATCTTCCGTTACACTGGGCAGATGAAGGCAGCATATACTATTTTAGCTATGCATTAAAGTTCCTCAATGCTGATATATTAGCGTGAAAAAAAAAATAGTATAAAGTCTCACAACAAATATGGCAAAAAATATACGTTCCCATATTGGATATTTGTTACAAATAAGCTGGAAGAGAAAATCAGATGCCTAATACTCAGACGAGCATACAAGAAATTACTGAAGCACATGTGAGAATTAGCAAGTGTTACCATGTTGGATGAGGTTTTCGTATTCTGGAGAGAACTCAAAGGAGTTAAAAGATCAGCAGCATGAGAACAATTTTGGCATTGCCAATTTCCTGCAGGAACACACTTGAACGACAACACATGGTGAATATCAGGATCTTCATGCTCACCAAAGAAATTGGACATATGAGAAGGCACATAAATTCACATACCTCAAGGGGTGGGCTAAGACACTGGATATGATAAGTGCTGGGGCAGGTGTCGCAGCAAAGCAAATCTCCACCATTATCACAAACTATGCACTCGTAATAGTGCTGAGAAACATAGCAAAAGCACAGAAACCGAAATGAAATGTGGGTCAGTATAATGGAAGCTGAACATTGGAGTTTGAAAAAAAAAATCATGTTATTGGGAACTTGAAAGAATGATGCCTAAGTAATCTCGATACCGTTATCACAAACTATGCACTCGGAATAAAGCTGAGAAACATAGCAAAAGAAAAAAAACCAAAAGGAAATGCTGGTCACTATAATGGCAGCTGAACATTTGAGTTTGAGAAAACAAATCATGTTATGAGAAACTTGAAAAAATGATGCATAAGTAATCTCGATAATGGGCTTTTTTTTTTTGGACAACTGAGAAGTATATATTCTGAATTATATATAATACTACAACAAAGTAATCTTATAGGCTAACATAGCAAGAAATGTAACAAAAACAATTTAGTATTTTTAAATGAAAATGCATTAATCTCAACTTGGAATATGTCAAATTTTCCATAGACATCACAAAGAAAGAGAAATCTTACACCATCATCTCCTATTGTTCGAGGAGGCAAATCGGATGAGTTATCCTCATTTCCTGCATGGGAATTTAAAGTCGACAAAACACGTTTATGACTCTTTGATTTCCTTTGTTTCTGCGGACAACGTTTCCTTTTATGGCTGTTCCGCTGATAACTGTCATTCAGTTCATTAATCCTGCTGTCAGATGAAGACATCCCCGAAAATATCTTATAAAGAGTCCAATCTGAGAGCAACAAACAACAATAGAGCTCCAAGGAAAACCTACATTTATCCGAACACTGAAGATTAGATTATTTTTCATAACATAAGATCTGTTAGACCATCCTACTTTATCCTGAACACTGAAGATTCAAACATCTTAAATTTCATGATAGAAAGCATTACACAAAATAGTTTCTGATCCAAACACAATGAAGAATATCAGCTATATTGGATAAGGAAAGGACAGGAGAAGGTGTCAGTGTTATCCTCTTCGCAGCGAAGACAACATTCTGAATGAGACAATAAGTCAAATGGTCAAAGATTATAGCGACAAATAAGCGAGAGACACGTAGAGAGGGACGACAAGGTGAACGATCAAACACTGAAATCTACTAAAAAAATATATTTTACATTATGGAGGGGAGTAAGATTATAACAAACCAAATCAGACCAACACTCGGTATTTATTCCGCATGTTTCTTTTCCTCTTTCTTTATTTTTCAAGAAAGAGAAACTAATATTTCCATAGAAAGGCAAGATATAATTAGGAACCCAAAAGACAAGTCACCTTTTCCTAGCAAACATAATATCAAGTTATATAGTTGGGAAAGGAATTATCGGTAGCTGCGCTTGCTCATAGATTCTGTACTCATATGCCACGTGTTAAATTAACGGATTTTCCCTAAACAAGACTTATCTTTGTTACCTAAAACGTACAAGCTAAATGCCTTTTATCTTCATAAAGAACATTTAAATAAAATGTCCATCACTTAGTATCAATAAAAGAACTCACCTGACAACGTGTTGCATGTTTAATAGTAAGTGATGTCAACATGTGCAAGAATTAAAAACTACGTAGAATCAAGGACTAAAGTACCATAGCCAGGAACAACATGAATGGCAAAGAACTACACATCAAGGTTCAGCTGTTGTACTACTCTATGAAATTAAGCATCCACTAGTTAAGAAAATTAGCATCAGGTTCAGAGTGAATTCATGCTATCAAATTCTGAAATCCCTGTAGATATTCAATAATTGCTTTCTAATGATTTCCTTTCCAAGTAGACTAGCAACAACAAATCATAGTTACCTATGCTAATAATATGACTCCTGACTGGTAACAGTGACTTAAAAGGTGAGTACTTTTCCACAAAAACTAACCAAACACTATAGATACAATTATACAAACAAATGGAAGGTACACTTGCACATGAAGAACGAACCAGCCATCACAATCCTATCAATTTCAGAAACATGTTTCAGTCTTTTACGAATGTAGCAGGACAATCTACCCTATGAAGATGAACAAACTAGATGATGAAGGCCAGATTCATCTTATCATCAACTAAAAATTTAAAAAACATTAACTGTACTTCTGTTTTAACTGTACTTCTGTTTCCCTTTCTGAGACATAAGATCTGTCTTTCACAATCTCTTCAGGCATAAATATACATTTCAAGGAATCAATTCTAAATATCAGACCCTCTATCAATGTAAACCTAAAAAAACTTCAGTTTTTTCTTTGAAACGGACCATGCAGCAGGATCAAAAGCCAGATTCTGAAAAACTAAAACTGTAACAAGGAAATTCAAGCAAAAACAAAAAGATCAAGCCTTCATCTAACCTGTAAGATGCAGGCTGATGTACCCACAGAAAAAGAAAGAGAAACAAAACCACAATAGCAGAGAATAGTAAAGCAAAATCTAAATTAAAATCAGATAACGCAAGTATAACAGTAGCAGCAGTATAGTTTACCTACAAATGAGATACACAGAATTGAGAGCAAAAACGAAATTAGCAAAACAAAGAGGAGAGAGAGAGAGAGAGAGAGAGACTGAAAATGGGGCAGAATTAAAAAGAGAAAATGAGAAGCAGAAATGGACAATTTGTAAAAAAAAGAAAAAAGGAAAGGGGAGTAATGGTTACCATAAGAATACGTGTAGTGATGAGTTGTAGAGAGGGTGACAGAAAAGAGTGTGAAGCAACAGAATGCAGAGTGACATTTGGCATTTCCATATGAATTTTGGTTGTTCCTGAGGAGTGAACACTTGATTTTGCTCTCATCTTTCCTTGTTTGTTTCCTCTTTCTTCTTTTTTCTTTTGATTTCTATGAGATAGATAGAGAGAGAGAGAGAGAGAGAGAGAGAGCCAATTGGGAGGGAAAAACTTCTTTTTATTTTTATTATTTTTTAAATCTATTTATATATATTTGTTTTTACCATTTTTCAGAAGCTCAGGCCTTTAAGTTCAATGATAAAACGATTGCGTTTTACACCTTCACACTGTTCTATCATATTTGGTGTTTAGTAATTTTATTTCATATTTTATTATACTTCTCTGGAAAACTTGTGTACTTATTTTTTTCATCAGAACTCCAATTTTACATTTTTACCTTTAAAACGCAACTAAAGAAATTATATTTGATTGTTAACGTTTAATATATTGTTAAAGAACCAATAACTTCAGAAGATAAATAATATCTTGCAGTTCTTATGTAAATAATACATAAATTAATATAGTATGATAAACATTAATTTAACAAAGGTAAGTACTTGATGCATTTAAGGAATGATAATTTGGATTATTGTAGATATAAAACGATGTAATTAAGAGATGGGTATTTAATTTGAAATGGTTCTAATTAGTTTGTTCAGATATTTAATTTGAATTTCTTATCACTGTTGAGAGTCTTACAATTATATTGAGGTTTAGTAATAATTACAACATTGATTCCTTAATATGCACGAGAAAATTAAACGCATTTTATCTTAATTATGATATTGTTTGTCGCCAACTCATCAAAATTACTTGATTAAATTTTGTCTGTTTGATTATTATAATTTCATATATACAATCAATTTATAGATTTGTTTTAGGAACCATGAACGTTTGAGCAATGTGTACGTAAGCTATGGTAAGTGTATAGATAAGTCCATATTTGTTTTGAGGTGTAGATAAGAAGTGAAATAGCTCATGGTAAATTCATGTATTAATGGATGTAATTTTTTTAACACTCCAAATTAGAGTGTTTTCATGGTATTATTATTAAATTAGTCTTTATTTTTTTTTAAAAAATTATTTTCACATATATTTTATTTTATAGCTTTCACAATGTTAAACTATGAATATACCTTACCATAAAATGGATTTAAACACAATATTGTATATCATAGACTATTACTATACCACACCCCATTTAACATATCTTATTATAGTTTATTAGCTCCTAAGAGAAACAAACGTGTTAAAGCTTGAACAATTGTACATCGATAGCTATATACTAAAGAAAATAGTAGAGGTTTCTTTATTGCATTCGTTCAAAGTTTTGATAACTATAAATGGCTCGAATCTTCTTAAACACAGAGAAAACCATAGCTTAGCAGAATGAATAAAGGTTGTAGTTCTCATTTTATTAAATAAATAACCTATGTATTAATTTTTCTAAGTCAGCTAATAATTAACTTTTTCACTAATTTATTTTTCAGTGGAGTTACACCAAAAAAGTTTCATGCATAGTCAAAATACATTAAAGAAGAACATATAACTATCTGCAAATTTTATAATTATAAACATAAACTACTGAAAAAAACAGTGTATAAGCAAACAGGCATTGCTACAAAGCTACTGCTTTGATGCTATGCTGAGATTTTACTTAGAAATAGTGCCTACTTATGATCCTTCTCTTTCTTCACTTTTAACATATTGCTCCTCATCCACACTTTGCTTCCAAGTCTATTTTGACTTTGGAAATTTCAGTCAGTCCACCAAGAAGAAGGTTTTGAGTTATCAGTTTTCCCTGGTTCGAAGGCAGCTGATACTCAAAAGGCAGCGAGGAGTTCAACCTAAGATCAGCCGAAACAAAGTTGTCGGATTCTCAAGTTGTTGGTAAGTAAACCTCCAGAGTTGAAGATTTTGAGTCTCTCCAACTCCCACCTTAGTGCCAAATCATGTGAAATTTTTAAGCTTTGAGAAATACTAAAAGCAGTCTTTCAGCATCTCTTCCCAATTGCCCTGTCCGAATTTTTGCACACCAACCCACAGAGACTCCAGCTCTTGCTCTGACCAGAAAGTCATCATTCCTTGAGCCACTGCGGTTGGGTTCTACAGATAAATAAAGTAGCAATTTAGTCATTATCGTCAATTATCCATTTTTCTTAAAAATAAAATAAAATCTAGTTGATTCCTAATGGACAAAATGAGAGAATACCAGCATCTGTGATGATACATCACGGTTACCACACTCCTGAAAGCTTGTATTAGGCCTTGTGAAACATCTGGCATCTGAGTTCTGGAACAATGGAAAAACAGGTTCCATTCCTGCTAATTTCATTCTGAATCCAGCGAATTCTTCTAGGGTCTCTTAAGATAAAAAGATTCTTACAAGAGTTGAAGCAACAGTAAATGTGGACTACTGAAGGACTTACACAGCTCAACGGAAGAGGAGAAAAAATTTGCACATACGGATATGTGATTCACTATTTGCACACAAGGGAGAACTGCTGTTGGGATTATAAAATCTTGAAATGACATGAGATACTAATATCAGGCTTCCTATGGAAAATAAATAAAAGTTCCTTACAGAACTCATTACCTAAGTTTCCTTCTGAAAACATAATTACTTAAGCATGCTATATTCAATCTAAAGTAGATTTCAAGATCTTCTGTCACAATGAAGGCAACATTTAGTATTTTAGCTGTGCACTGAAGTTCCTCAATGCTGGTATATTAGGGTGAAAAATATAGTATAAATTATCGCAACAAATATGGCAAAAGATATCCTTTCTCCATCTTGGACAATTGTTACAAATAAGCAGGAAGAGAATATCAGATGCCTAATACTCCAACGGGCATTGAATTACTGAAGCACATGTGAGAAGTAGCAAGTGTTACCTCGTTGGATGGGGCATTCTTTTTCAGAGAACTTAAAAGATCAGCACCTTGAGTACAATTTTGGCATTGCCGATTTCAAGTAGGAATGGTCTTCGCAAACGAACAATCAATGACAGATATCAGGATCTTGATGTAAATCAAAGAAATTGGACATGTGAGAAGGCACATAAATTGACATACCTCAAGAGGTGGGCTAAGACACTAGATATGACAAGTAAATGAATGTACCCTCCACAGGCCTACCTCAAATCTAGTGGCGTAACATACATCCTTAAAGATAGCATCTATAAAATCCATCTCAGAATGTACGTTGTTGAATCTCCCGTCAAATAACAAGTATCTTACATGATCAAATGCCTGGATTTCAAGAGGTAGATTATTCTCCTCAACCCAAACGCCCGATACCCAATACATGAATGTAATGGTTGTCGCAGAAGACCATTCAAAAGGACAACAAACTCATGAACATTTTCACATTGGGTCCCATAATATTGTCAAAAAAGTGCAGCATCAGTAAATTCCACATGCTCTAATGAACGCCAATCTTCAAGTGGATCATATTGGGACTCATACATCAAGCCAGACTCCCTAGCCAAAAATGATACGGCAATTGTTCTTTAAGATGAACACGTCTAAGAAACTCATTACAAAATTGTGAGGACGAACGATATTTGTTACACCATGCAGAATGGATAGCTGAAATGTTGTTTCGAGAGAACATGGGGTAGTGGAGTAGTGGATACAACATTTCAGCTATCCATTCTGCATGGTGTAACAAATATCGTTCGTCCTCATAATTCCGTAATGAGTTTCTTAGATGTGTTCGTCTTAAGGAACAATTGCTCTATTATTTTTTGGCTAGTGAGTCACAGCTTGATGGACTTGTATGACGGAGAGTCCCAATATGATCCACTTGAAGATTGACACTCATTAGAGCACGTGTAATTTACTGATGCTGCACGGTTCAAGCAATAGATATCATGGTACCCAATGCGAAAATGTTGATGAGTTTGTTGCCTTTTTGAATGGTCTCTTGGCATTAGATCATGTTGGCTATTTGTTATTTGAAGGGAGATTCGACAAGGTGCATTCTAAGATGGATTTTATGGATGTTATGTTTTGCCACCAGATTGACGTAGGCACATAGGTGTCACAGTAAAGCAAATCTCCACCATTATCACAAACTATGCACTCGTAATAATGTTGAGAAACATAGCAAAAGAACAGAAACCAAAAGGAAATGCGGATCATTATAATGGAAGAAAACAAATCATGTCACAGGAAACTTGAAAGAGTGATGAATAAGTAATCTCGACAAAGGTTTTTATGACATATTGAGAAGTGCATATTATAAATTATATATAATATTGTAACCAAGTAACCTTATAGGCTAACATAGCAAGAAATGTAACAAAAACAATTTAGTATCTTTAAATGAAAAAGCATGAATCTTAAATTCAAATTTGTCAAATTCTTATAAACATCGCAAAGAAAGAGAAATATTACCCCATGTTCTCCTATTGTTCGAGGAGGCAAATCAGATGAGTTACCCTCATTTTCTGCATGGGAATTTAAGGTCAATGAAACTCATCTCTGACTCTTTGATTTCCTTTTTTTCTCCGGACAACGTTTCCTTTTATGGATGTTCCCCTGATAACTGTCATTCAGCTCATTAATCCTGCTGTCCAATGAAGGCATCCTCAAAAAATATGTTACAAAGAGTCGGATACGAGAGCAAGTAAACAGCAATAGAGCTCAAAGGAAAACCTGCATTTGTCTGAACACTAAAGATTAGATTATTTTATTTATAATATAATATCTGTTGGACTATCCTACTTTATATTGAATACGGAAAGATTTGAACAGCTGGAATTTCATGATATAAAGCATTAGCCTAAATAGCTTCTGATCAGATAAGGAAAGTTCAGGAAAAGGTGTCAGTGTTATCCACTTCGCAGCTAAGAAAACATTTGAAAAAAACAATAAGTCCAATTGTTAAAGATTATACGACAAATAAAGGAGAGCCACACGGAGAGGGACGACAAGGTGAACAATCCAACCATAAAATCTACTAACAAATTATATTACACTATGGAGAGAGGTAAAACAATAACAAACCGTATCAGATCAACACTTTGCATTTATTCCGCACGTGTCAGTTTGTTGTTTCTTTATTTTCCAAGAACAACAAAAACAATATTTCCATAAAAAGGCAACCAATCATCTTTTTGTAGCATATGTAATGCCAAATTATTGGGAAAGGAATTATTGGTAGCTGCTGCTGTTCATAGATTCTATACTCATACGTCATGTGTTAAACTACTGGATTTTCCCTAAACAAGATTTATCTTTGTACAATATAAATGCCTTTTATCTTCATAAAGAAGATCTTAATAAATTAATCCAATACTTACTATCAACAAAAGAACTCACTTGAAAATGTGTTGCTTGTCAGATCACTAGTGATGTCAACATGTGCAAGAATAAAAAACTAGATAGAATCAAAAACTAGGGTACCATAGACAGGAACAACATGAATGGCCATGAACTACACATCAAGGTCCAGTTGTTGTACTTAGCACTAGTGCCACTCTATGAAATTAAGCATCCCCTAGTTAAGAAAATTAACATCAGGTTTGGTGTGAATTCATGCATGTTATACGTTTTGAACTCCACTTTATACAGGTAGTTAACATCGGTGTATTTGCAATTGTGCATAAATGATAAATCCATCTCCGCAAAGCTTGTTAGTTTCTAAAAACCAAGCCTCAGCAGCACAAAACCAATACAGTCTTTTTCATAAGATTCACCATTTCAAAATCTTTGTGGATATTCAATAATTGCTTTCTAATGTTTTCCTTTCTGAATAAACTACCAACACCAAATCACAGTATTTTATGTTAATAATATGACTCCTGACTGGTACCATTGACTTAAAAGGTCAGCACTTTCTACAAAAACTAACCATACACTATCGATACAATCAAAGGGAAGGTACATTTGCTGTTCAAGAACGAACCAGCCAACACAATCCTATCATTTTCAGAAACATGTTTCAGTCTTTTATGAATGTAGCAGGACAAACCACCCTGCCAAGATGAACAAACTAAATGTTGAAGGCCAGATTTATGTTATCATCAACTAGAAATCTAAAAAACATCAACTGAACTTCTGTTTCCCTTCTGAGACATAAGATCTGTCTTTCACATTGTCTTTAGGCCTAGATATATATACAATTCAAGGACTCAATTCTAAAATTCAGATCCTTTATCATTGTAAACCTAAAAAGCTTCCTTCAGTGTTTTTTTTTTTTTTTTTTGGGACCATGCAGCAGCCGGATTCTGAAAAATTAAAACTTTAACAAGGACATTCAAGCAAAAGCAAAACATCAAGACTTCATCTAGCCTGTAAGATGAAGATTGATGTACCCACAGAAAAAGAAAGAGAAACAAAACCACCATACCAGAGAAAAGTAAAGTAAAATCTGAAATTAAAACCAGATAACACAAGTATAACGGTAGTAGCAGTGTAAATTACCTACAAACGAGATACATAGAGTTCAGTGCAAAGATGATGTTAGCAGAACAAAGAGGAGAGAGAGACTGAAAATGGGGGCAGAATAAAAAAAAAAAAGAGAAAATGAGAAACAGAAATAGACAATTTGTAAATTAAGAAAGGGGAGTAATGGTTACCATAAGAATCCGTGTAGATACAGAGAGAGTTATGAGTTGTAGTCTTGTAGAGAGTGTGAACTGTGAAGCAACAGATGCAGAGTGACACTTGGCATTTCCATCTGAATTTGGGTTATTCCTGAGGAGAAAAAGCTTGACTTTGCTCTCATCTTTCCTTGTTTGTTAGCTCTTTCTTTCTCTTCTTCGTTTCTTCCCTTTTAATTTTGCTTTTTTTTTGTTTTTTGTAACTTTCTTTTATAGTAATTGTTTTTACCATCTTTTAGAAGCTCGGCCCGTAGGATAAGAGAGCAGGTGTATAGAAATCAGAAAAAGTTTAACTAAAAAGCAGACAAAAAGAGAAAGAAGGAACAGAAGAAAGGCAGTATCTTCAATGAAAAAGAAAGCTGAAAACCTGAAAAGACGCGGATTTCAGAGCAGGAATGGGAAAGCATTTTGTAGAGTGAGAAAGAGGAAAATTGGATCAAAGAGGGAGGGTCGCTAGCAGCCACAAAAACAGCTTTCAGCTAAAACATGGGATCTTGATTTAACTGTAAAAAGCAACCTTAAATGCACAATTGTCAATGAAATAACTGTAAGGGAATATTATTTCTGTAAATATATTATGTCTATATGTGTAATTTCCCAACCCTGTTAGGGTTTGTAATCTCTGTATAAATACTTCTACATCAATACAAATCTGATATATGGTTGATTTGTCATATGGTATCAGAGCCACAAGGGTTATACCAATATCACCGAATCCATCATGGCCACCGCCGGTAACACCTCCGCTGCAAGTTCCGGCTCTGGCAACCCATCCACAGATGCCTCTTTATCGACTCCCTTATTTTCCTCTTCTTCCACACCTGGTAATCTCCATAAAAATCATCTTTTAACCGCCAACAAGTTTCTGGTTTGGAAGAGTATAGTTGTGCCAATGCTCAAAGGACATGGACTGATGGGTCATGTCGATGGTCGGATTGTAGCCCCGACTCAGTATGATGCCGATGGCAATGAAACAGCAGATTTCTCTGCCTGGGAAAGGCGTGATCAACAGCTCTTATGCTGGTTGTTAAATTCAATCTCTGAGAATCTGCTTCCTCAATTTGTTGGTGCGGCTACGGCTTAAGAGGTTTGGGATCGCCTCTTAGCCGCTTATTCTGTTGGCGCTGGACCACAGATTCGAAATCTTCGTCAGCAATTGACTAACCTCCGCCGTGGCAATGATTCTATTACCTCTTATGTGCAAACCGCCAAGGGCATCAGTGATCAACTTCATGCTTTAGGATTTCTGCTACCGGAGGATGATTTAGTGTACTACATTATCGAGGGCCTAGGTGAACCCTACGATATATTTCAGCGCACCATGGCTACAAGAACTGAGCCAATTTCGTTCTCCAATCTGGTCAGTCTTTTATTAACTGAAGAGAGGCAAATTAAGTTCAACAGTTCCCTTTCTTCTCCTTCTTTGGTAGCAATACAACCAACTGCCCAATACGCCGGCAGAGGCTCATCGGCTGGTAGAGGTAGGCATTCTGGGTTCCATGGAGGCCGTGGCAGGCAGGCAGGCCGAGGAACCGGAGGCCGAGGCCAGCAGCAGTTCATTGGGGGGACACTCGGCCAACTCTAGGATTTCGACTCCTACTCGGTCAAATCCTAATTTTGGGAACAACTATGGAGCTAATAATACAGATGACAATGTGACTTGTTACAATTGTGGGGGCTCTTTGCATAAAGCAATTGTCTGTCCCTCGCAAAAAATCTACAGGAACCAAACCAACTCTCCTTCCTCCAATATAGCTGCTGCACACAATCAGTCTTGGGTGGTTGATACAGGAGCCACACATCATCTTACATCAAATATGGAAAATCTGGCCTTGCATTCTGAGTACACTGGGCCTGAAGAGGTTCAAATTGGGGATGGTAATTTTCTTCTGATAACTTATGTTGGTTCCAATTTATTTCGTGCTGGCAATTTAAATCTTAAATTTCGTGATATTCTTCATGTCCCTTCTGCCAATCGAAATTTACTTTCCGTTTATGCACTAACAAATTCTAATCCAGTTTCTGTTGAATTCTTTTCTGACTGTTTTCTTATTAAGGATCTGGAGTCGAAGGAGATTTTATACCGAGGCCGGAATGATGATGGACTCTACAGCTTGTGTTTAAATTCCAGTTCTAAGAATAAAGTTGTTAGTGCAAATTTTGCTAGCTTCAATGTTTGGCATGCCCGTTTGGGACATCCGTCTCTTTCTATTGTTAAACGTACCTTGCAATTGAATAAAATTAAGTTTGGTTCTTTTCATACCTCCTTATGTAATGCTTGTGCTTTTAGCAAGAGTCATAAATTGCCATTTGTTGATTCCACCTCTGTTTCCACTGCTCCTCTAGAAATGATTTGTGCTGATGTATGGGGACCAGCTCCTATTAAATCTTATGATGGTTATTCCTATTATGTCTTATTTTTTGACCATTATTCGAAATATACCTGGTTGTATCCTATGCATAAAAAATCTGATGTTTACAATATCTTTATCCAATTTCGCACTTTGGTTGAAAAATTCTTTGGCTCCTCAATTAAAATTTTTCAGTCAGATGGGGGTGGAGAGTTTATTTCTTTGCAATCTTATTTTCGAGAGCATGGTATTTCTCATCGGGTTTCTTGTCCTTATACACCAGAACAAAATGGGAGAGCGGAGCGAAAACATAGACATATTGTTGAAACCGAGTTGTCACTACTTCATCACTCTCATATGCCTATTAAATACTGGAGTGCAGCCTTTGAGTGTGCTGTTTATAATATCAATCGTCTTCCCACACCAATACTCTCCCATGATAATCCTTATAACAAATTGTTTCGAGTTCAACCTGATTATTCCTTTCTTAAGGTTTTTGGTTATCGTTGCTACCCGTGGTTGCGTCCCTATACTCAGCACAAACTTGAGTCTCGTTCTGTTCCGTGTGTCTTTTTGGGGTACAGTAAAATTCACAAAGGCTACAAATGCCTTGATCTTTCTTCTAGCAAGATTTATGTCTCACGTCATGTTCTTTTTGATGAACAGGTTTTCCCGTTTCATGTATTGACTGATGATGTGGCTAATATATCACCTCCTGCGGCTTGTATTGATACTCTTGGTTTCGGTCTATCATTGCCTACAGCTCCAATTCTGAAACCGAATCCTCTTTCTTCAGTCTCTCCACCTGAGACACCAACTCACTCGAGTAATTCTGTTGCAACTGCATCTGAGCCTCATACACCACTGTCCTCTATTGCTGTGTCTCCCCCGAGTTCACCTATGGCTGGTTCTAATGATCTTTCTACTTCTTCAGCTCCTCGGGTTGTGCATCGGTCTGCGGCCTCTAGTTCTCCTTCATCTACGGAGTCCCCTGGCATTTCTCTTGCGCCTGATCTTCAGCGCTATACTACCACGGTTCCTACAATGGTTCCTTCTAATCCCGCTGGTGGAAATTTGGTCACTACACGCAGCAATCGTGTTGTGAAGCCAAAACAGGTGTTGAATCTGGTGGCAGCCAAGTCCCCTTCCTCATCCCTTGAGCCCTCATGTTATACTCAGGCTATCCGGATTCCTGAATGGAGAGCTGTAATGTCTAATGAGTTCAATGCTCTACTTGCCAATGGCACGTGGGATCTTGTTCCTCGTTTACAACATCACAATGTGATCGGGTGCAAATGGGTTTTCAGGGTCAAACAAAAGGCTAATGGATCTATTGACCGTTACAAAGCTCGATTAGTGGCCAAGGGGTTTCATCAACGACCAGGGATTGATTTTCATGATACATTCAGTCCCGTGGTCAAACCTACCACTATTCGTATGCTTTTGTCCTTGGCTGTCACTTTCAAATGGTCTGTCATCCAACTTGATGTCACTAATGCATTTCTACATAGACAGCTAAATGAAGTTGTTTATATGCAGCAGCCACCTGGATTTCATGATTCTCGCTTTCGTGATCATGTCTGTCGACTTAAGAAATTGCTTTATGGGCTCAAGCAGGCTCTTCGGCAATGGCACAAGTGTCTGACCGATGCTCTTATTCAGTTTGGTTTTCTTGGTTGCAAATCTGATAGTCTCCTTTATTATACCAGCAATAACTCATTGAAAGTGTTTTGCCTGATCTATGTCGACGACATTCTCCTGATGGGTGATTCTTTACCATTTGTTAATCGAGTGATTGACTTTTTGCAACAACGATTTGCAGTTAAGAATTTGGGCCATCTTCATTACTTTTTGGGTATTGAATCTGAATGGACATCTGGTGGTTTGTTTCTTCACCAAACCAAGTACATTAATGATCTCTTGGTTCAAGCTCAAATGCAAACTTGTGCTTCTATTTCTTCTCCTGTTAATACTAGTCAGAAACTCACGGCTGATTGAGGGGAACCATTTCTCGATGTCACCCTTTTCCGTTCAATTGTTGGTGGAATACAGTACCTGACATTCACTCGGCCCGACATTTCTTTTGCTGTAAATCGTGTGTCACAATATATGCACTCTCCAACACTTGAGCATTGGACAGCGGTAAAGCGTATTTTACGTTACTTGAGGGGCACTACCAGTTTTGGTTTACGTTTTCGACCTTACAAAGTGTTACTCACTGGTTTCTCAGACTCTGATTGGGCTAGTTGCCTTGATGACCGCAAGTCTACAACTGGTTTTGTGGTGTTTTTGGGCTGTAATCTCATCTCCTGGGCTTCTCGAAAACAACGGGCTGTTTCTAGGTCCTCCACTGAGGCGGAGTATTGTGCACTTGCCTCGGCAAGTTCTGAACTTCATTGGTTAAACATATTCTTACAGGAGATCGGTTTTTCCAAGTTGCCTCCACCTGTCCTTTCTTGTG
The DNA here is from genome assembly GCA_039660915.1 of Euphorbia tirucalli. Taxonomy (NCBI): domain Eukaryota; kingdom Viridiplantae; phylum Streptophyta; class Magnoliopsida; order Malpighiales; family Euphorbiaceae; genus Euphorbia; species Euphorbia tirucalli. The sequence goes on from CM077638.1 coordinate 12,902,665, forward strand.
ATAATTTAGGAGCGACTTATCTTACTTTGAATCCCGTTTTTCGCAATCGGAGTAAGCATTTGGAAGTGGATTTCCATTTTGTTCGTGATCGTGTTCGTCGTGGTTTACTCCGAGTTCAGTTTTTGCCATCCCAAGATCAATTGGCCGACTGTCTCACCAAGGGTTTGAGCAAGCAACGTTTCTTATGGCTTCGTGACAAGTTGACAGTTCATTCCTCTCCCTGTACAACTTGAGGGGGGGTGTAAGGGAATATTATTTCTGTAAATATATTATGTCTATATGTGTAATTTCCCAACCCTGTTAGGGTTTGTAATCTCTGTATAAATACTTCTACATCAATACAAATCTGATATACGGTTGATTTGTCATAATAACTATGTATTGTAAAAGACACTTTGACAGGTGACTAATGACTTTTAAGCATAATACATTAACAATTTTGATAATAAAATATGCTTATTAATAGTTATTTTAGAACGTTTTTATATATTATAAAGAATAAATGGGTAATGTCCGTCATTTCATAGTACAAAAACAAAAAAATGTGATAACGTAAAAATTTCTTTGATCTAGTTTAACCGTATGTCTTTTAACAATGCTTACAGTATGCCATTTTTTTTAAGACAGTACAATATCAATTTAATTGTCTTTCAAATTGAATTACATTAGTGAAATTGATAAATTATTCTAAGATACATAAATCAATTTTAATCTTATCTTTTCTCGAATAAGAGTTAAAAAAAATTAATCTTAATTACAATAAGATAGTATAAGAGATAAAAAGAAAATTTTTGTTTATGTAATATTTTCAAAACATTATTTGTTTAATATCTTAATTCACCAATCTCCATATAATAATATAGCAAAAGATAATAACATAAATTAATACACTATATTAATGAATATAGTCCATTATTTAATACACTATATGGTAGCTCATGTTATTGCACGGGTTACCTATTCATCGACATCATATGGGGTTTGGTACTATGATGTTGCTTTTTTATACACGATCGATCTGTACTTGATTCAGATTTAGTTAATTGAATACAATTGGTTCATTCAAAAGAAATATAGTCGATTATTTAGCTAAATTAATTAAATATCATTTACTAAAACAGTACACATATAACCAAAATTCAATTTAATATTCTTAAACGATTTGATTGATCATTTTAATTAATTTGTAAGAACTAATGTATACAGAAATATAAAAATTTTCTTAATAAAAAAGAACAATTAAATTTTGAAAAAAAAAAAAGTTATGCATTATATTATTTTTAAATAAAAAGTTTAGACAAGGATGGCCTACCCATTTTCAGTCAAAACAAAGCATAGATCTTGATGAGAATTGTACAATGCAACTTGCATATCACCACCGAAAAAATGCTAAATTTTGATGTAGAGAATACTACATCAGTTTTCAAACTTCAAAAAAAAAAAAAAAAAAAAAATATATATATATATATATATATATATATATATATATATATATATATATAATATTCAAATTTTTTTAAAAAGTTTGTAACATTGTTTTAAATAAGAGATACTGCTCCGAGATTTTACTCAGAAATGGTGCCCTCTGATGAAACTTCTTTTTCTTCACTTTTAACAAATTCCTTCTCATCCACACTTGCTTTGGAAATTCCATTCAGCCCTCCAAGAAGGTTTTGAGTTACCGGTTTTTCCTGGTTCGAAGGCAGCTGATACTCGAAAGGCAGCGAGGTGTAGTTCAACCTCAGATCAGTCAAAACAAAGTTATCAGATTCTCGAGTTGTAGGTAAACATGCAGAGTTGAAGATTTTGAGTCTCTCCAACTCACACCTTAGCGCCAAATCATGTGCATTTTTAAGCTTGGAGAAATACAAGGAGGAGTCTTTCAGAATCTCTTCCCAATGGCCCTGTCCGAATTTGCACACACCAAACCAGAGGGACTCAAGCTCCTGCTCTGACCAGAAGCTCATCATTCCTTGATTTTCTTCTGAGTTGTTTGAACCCCGACTCAACCAAGAATAATTGTTTCCTCCTTGAGACACTGCAGTTGGATTCTACAGATAAATAAAGTAGCAATTTAGTCATTGTCGATTATCCTTTTCTTTTTATTTTTTCTAAAAAAAAAAAATCTAGTTGATTCCTGATAGAAAAATGAGAGAGTACCAGCATCTGTGATGATATATCACAGTTACCACGCTCCTGAAAGTTTGCATTAGGCCTTGTGGGACATCCCACATCTGAATTCAGGAACCATGGAAAAATAGGTTTCATTCCTGCTAATTCATTCTGAATCCAGCGAATTCTTCTAGGGTCTCTTAAAATGGAAAGATTCTTACAAGAATTTAAGCGTCCGTAAATGTGGTTTACTGAAGGACTTATATAGCTCAACAGAAGGGGATTCAACAATACCGGCTGCTTCACACCATTTTCTGGCGTATGCACTCTCACAGATTCAACAATGCCTGCATCCAACTGAAACAGTGGTTCATGTCCAACAATTCTCGGACCAGGAGTCACTGCCCCGCTTCTGTTCCTGAGGGCAATTCTTTGTTTCTGTCTCACGCGAAGCCTCACACTATCCAAACAACATGGTTACTATTACAGAAATGTGTTTAGAGATAAAACAAAAGCACATATACGTACTACTTCTCTTTATCCGTTTCGCCAGATCTCAGGGGTACAGCCTGATACAAATCCTTCCTTCCATTATTCTGCTTTGACATCACAAGTACAGCCTGAAAAAGTTTAATACAGACAAAATATATGATACAATACAAAATGAACTTACACTTGCCTGCATTGAGTCCTGGCTCTTCACTAACTCCTGCATAGTGTCCCTGATAATTTATTCCCCAGACAATATTCTCTCAGTTTCTTTTTGTACGAATTTTGTTGGTACATACAGTAGACAAATAGATGTAGCAGAACAAATGAAATATTACCTCAGTAACCAAAGCTTGTCAACCTGATTTAGGTCATGAGTTTGAGCGGAGTCAACTGTGTCCGTTGCTTGAACTAACATTTTGCTTCCTTCTTGTGCTCTTGGATCAGATTCTTTACGTTTCTGAGGTCATAATGGAGAAACATTTCACATGAAAACTAGAATAACAATAGGAAATAAAGAATACTAAAGAAAATGCAATATCATAATAAATTACTATCTTACCCTAGATGCATTAAGATCATAACTTTCTATAACTTTATCAGTTTGTTCAGCAGACTCAGAATGAATGGTTGTATAATTGAACAATCCTGAAGCATCGGACGTAGGTTTAAAAACCCCTTCTTCCACTGATTTCTTCTGTGCACGTCTTGTATATACTATAATTCCATTCGCAGCAGAAGAATTCTCACGCCCTTTTTCATCATTCTGGGTGAAAGAAAAGGTGAAAACAAAGCGTCCAAGAGGAAGATATTAAATATTTTTAACTAGCTGTTCAATAAAATAATGGTAACAATAATAATACAATTAAAAAACTTGGAACTAACTTGTTTTTCAACAATGAGCACACTTTTCTCAGATGTTTTTCCCATGAGATCTCCAGCATCAGCTAATGAATGAAGTGCGCCAGCAGGAGGATTCTGTAGACATTAATTGAAAGAAGACAAACGCATCAAAAGAAAACCATAGTAACAAACATAAAAAAGGAAAGAGATAGCTACAAGATGGTAGGAAACTGAAGCCCTTTGGCGAATGTTGATAGAACAACACACATTTGCTACACAAATTGTTCATGTTCTACGTTGATAGAAGAAGTAACAAGGACCTATCCTTAATAATTAACCAAAAAAAAAAAAAAAAAGTGGAAACTGATAGTTCAAAATTGGACATTGCATTGCAGGTACTGAATTCCGCATTGCAAAAATAATGATGAGAAAAGATAGTCAAGGAATAAGAGTTTCAAATGCTAAATAGTTCAGTTTTAGTTGAACAATTTGCACTTTTACGTAATTTTGAGCGCCAAATAACCTTAAAGTACTCGCACTACTAGCTTCAATATTTTTACTAGATATTAGAAGCTAAAAAGATGTTTTCCTTAAACTAAATTGATTAATCATATAGCTATATACATGTATTTCACTATTTGCACACATAGGAGAACTGCTGTTGGGATTAGAAAATCTTGAAATGATATCAGATATTAATATCAGGCTTTCAAAGGAAAATAAATAAAATTTTCCTTAAAGAACTCATTACCTATGTTTTCTTCTGAAAATGTAATTACTTAAGCATGTTATATAATATATGAAGTTGATTTCAAGATCTTCCTAACATAGTGAAGGCAGCATTTGCTATTTTAGCTAAGTATTAAAGTTCATCAAAATTAGGGTGAAAAAAATACTTCAAATTCTCGCAACAAATATGGCAACAAGTATGGACATTTGTTACAAATAAGCTGGAAGAGAATCAGATGCCTAATACTCAGACGAGCATCGAAAAATTACAGAAGCACATGTGAGAATTAGCAAGTGTTACCTTGTCGGATGAGGTTTTCTTTTTTGTTTTCTTGAGAGAACTCAAAAGAGTTAAAAGATAAGCACCTTGAGAACAATTTTGGCATTGCCAATTTCCAGCAGGCACAACCTTCGGTGATAAACAATATATAATGGGTATCAGGATCTGGATGCAAATCAAAGAAATTCTACATGTGAGAAGGCACATAAATTCACATACCTCAAGGGGTGGCCTAAGACACTGGATATGATAAGTGCTGGGGCAGGTGTCACAGCACAGCAAATCTCCACCATTATCACAAACTATGCACTCGAAATAGTGCTGAGAAACATAGCAAAAGTATAGAAACCGAAAGGAAATGCGGGTCAGTATAATGGAAGCTAAACATTTGAGTTTGAGAAAACAAATCATGTTATGGGAAACTTGAAAGCATGATGCCTAAGTAATTTTGATAACTGCTTTTTTGACAGATTAAGAAGCAAATATTCTGAATTATATACAATACTATAACTAGGTAATCATATAGGCTAACGTAGCAAGAAATGTAACAAAAACAATTTAGTATCTTTAAATGAAAAAGCATGAATCTCAACTTGGAATATGTCAAATTTTCCATAGACATCACAAAGAAAGAGAAATCTTACACCATCATCTCCTATTGTTCGAGGAGGCAAATCGGATGAGTTATCCTCATTTCCTGCATGGGAATTTAAAGTCAAAGATGCACGCCTTTGACTCTTTGATTTCCTTTCTTTCTGCAGACAACATTTCCTTTTATGGCTGTTCCCCTGATAACTGTCATTCAGCTCATTGATCCTGCTTTCTGGTGAAGACATCCTCAAAAATATATTCTGAAGAATCTGATCTGAGAGCAACTAAACAACAATGGAGCTCCGAGGAAAACCTACATTTATCCAAACACTGAAGATTAGAATCCTTTCATCATAACATAATATCTGTTAGAGCATCCTACTTTATCCTGGACACAGAACGAATCGAACATCTGAAATTCATGATATAAAGCATTAGCCTAAATAGTTTCTGATTGGAGAAAGAAAGGACAAGAAAAAGTGTCAGCGTTATCCTCTTAGCACCTAAGACAACATTCTGAAGAAAACAATAAGTCCATTGGTCGAAGATTATGACAAATAAACGAGAGACACGTGGAGAAGGACAACAAGGTGAACAATCAAACACTGAAATCTACTAATAAATTATATTACACTAAGGAGAGAGGTAAGATTATGACAAACCGAATCAGACCAACAATTCAAATTTATTCCGCACGTTTGTTTTGTTGTTTCTTTATTTTTCAAGAAAAACCAAAAATAATATTTCCTTAGAAAGGAAAGATATATTTAAAAACCCAAAAGATAATTCACCTTTTCGGAGCATACATAATATCAAACTCTATAGTTGGGAAAGGAATTATCGGTAGCTGCTATTGCTTATAGATTCTGTACTCGTATGTCACGTGTTAAATTAACGGATTTTTCCAAAACAAGACTTATCTTTGTAACCAAAAAAGTAAAATCTAAATGCCTTTTATCTTCTTAAAGAAGATTTTAATAAAATAATCCAATACTCAGTATCAATAAAAGAACTCACCTGACAACGTGTTGCATGTTTAATCACTAGTGATGGCAACGTGTGCAAGATTTAAAAACAACATAGAATCAAAGACTAAAGTACCATAGCAAGGAACAACATGAATGGCCATGAATACACATCAAGGTTCAGCTGTTATACTTAGCACTAGTGTACTACTCTATGAAATTAAGCATCCCCTAGTTAAGAAAATAAACATCAGGGCTGGTGTGGATTCATGCACGTGACGCGTTTTGAACTCCACTTAATACAGTCAGTCAACATCCGCTAATCTGCAATTGTTCATGAATCCTACTCAGTAAAGCTAGTTAGTTTCTAAAAACCAAGCCTTAGCAGCACAAAACGAGTTCAGTTTAGCTTTTCCATAAGAATCAAAATTTCGAAATCCCTGTAGATATTCAATAATTTCTTTCCAATGATTTCCTTTCTGAATAGACTAGCAACACCAAACCACAGTAAGCTATGTTAATGATATGACTCCGGGTACCAATGACTTAAAAGGTCAGTACTTTCTACAAAAACTAACCAAACACTATAGATACAATTATACAAACAAAAGGAAGATACATTTGCAGTTGAAGAACGAACAAGCCATCACAATCCTATCAATTTCAGAAACATGTTTCAGTCTTTTACGAATGTAGCAGGACAATCTATCCTGCCAAGATGAAGAAACTAGATGATGAAGGCCAGATTCATCTCATCATGAACTAAAAATTTAAAAAACATTAACTGAACTTCTGTTTCCCTTTCTGAGACATAAGATCTGTCTTTCACAATCTCTTCAGGTATAGAATACATTTCAAGGAATCAATTCTAAAAATCAGACCCTCTATCGGTGTAAACCTAAAAAGCTTCAGTTTTTTTTCTTTGAAACGGACCATGCAGCAGGATCAAAAGCCAGATTCTGAAAAAGTAAAACTGTAACAAGGAAATCCAAGCAAAAACAAAACGATCAAGCCTACATCTAGCCTGCAAGATGCAGATTGATGTACCCACAGATAAAGAAAGAGAAACAAAACACCATACCAGAAAAAACTAAAGTAAAATCTGAAGATAAAACCAGATAACACAAGTATAACAGTAGTAGCAGTGTAAGTTACCTACAAATGAGATACAGAGAATTCAGTGCAAAGATGAAATTAGCAAAACAAAGAGGAGAGAGAGACTGAAAATTGGGCAGAAGAAAAAAGAGAAAATGAGAAGCAGAAATAGACAATTTGTGAAAAAAAGAAAGGGGAGGAATGGTTACCATAAGAATGCGTGTAGTGATGAGTTGTAGAGTGGGTGACAGAAAAGAGTGTGAAGCAACAGAATGCAGAGTGACACTTGGCATTTCCATCAGAATTTCGGTTCTTCCTGGGAAGTTAACATTTGGTTTTTCTCTCATCTTTCCTTGTTTTGTTTGTCCTTTCTTTCTCTTCTTCCCTTTTTTTGATTTCTATGGGAGAGGAGTATGCGCCAATTGAGAGGGAAGACTTCATTTTTTTTTTTTTTTTTAAATATATATATTTGTTTTTACCATTTGTTTTTAGAAGCTCATCCCTTTGGGCTCAACGACAAAACGACTGCGTTTTTACACCTTTACTCTTCCCCCTCACATCTTGCAATGTACCCTTAATTTCTTTTTCTTTTTCTTTTTTTTTTAAAAAAAACGCTAATTAAAATTAAAATTATTTGGTTACAATTATAAAATGAATAAATATTTATATATGAACCTCAAAGTTTAGTGTTTAGTATTTTCTTTTATATTTGTTGTACTTTCCTAGAAAATTATGTGCTTCTTTTTTTTTAGAACACTAATTTTACATTTTCACCTTTAAGAAGCAACTAACGAAATTATATTTGATCTTTAACGTTTAAGATATTGTTAGAGAACTGATAGATTGTAATTAATTAAACTTTTTTTTTTTTTAGAAAGTATTTAATTAAACTTAAGAAGATAAATAACATCTTGCAATTCTTATATAAATAATACATAAATTCATATAGTATAATATACATTGGTTTAACTAAGGTATGTACTTGATGCATTTAAGGAGTGATAATTTGGATTGCAGGTATAAAATTAATGATATTGTTAACAGATCCTAATTTAATTTTAATTTGTTTATTTAGACACTTTAATTTGAATTTACTATCACTTTTGTGAGTCTAACTAGTAACTATAGATTTAGTAATGATAAACACAACAAAATTAAACATATTTTATCTATTTTATCGTATATGATATTGTTTGTCGCCAACTTAGAGTTGCTTGATTAAATTTTCTGTGGAAAAATATACTACTAGCTAGGAAATTCATAACGCAATTGGTAAGACGAAATTTAACTCTAAACAAATAAATTCAATCGGAAAACAGCCCAAATAAAAATAATAAAAATAATAACAATAATACTTAGTCTGATGTTTTAGCGTGTGTATACAAATTGTATAAACGAATGAATTTTAGCATCAACTGCTTGACTTCATGTTTTCCTAAATTTGCAGAGAACTATATGATCATGAATTTGCTAAATTGTTATAGTCACAAGTGCATTTTACTTCACAGTCCAGAGCAGGATGAATATACACGAGCATAATTTGATCATCCAATTAACCTGTCTTAATGTGAAGTAACAGCCATGGGGCGCTGCTCTCGTGCTAAAAAAAACGAACGAAAGAAACGATTCTGAACACGTTGAATTTTTAGGCTTCTTATGTAATGTTTTGCCAATATGCATACAGGCACTAAATCAGAAAAGAAGTCAATTCATGGCATTTTCATCAACATCACATCTTAGAAACAAATAAAGAATGACACTCCAATTACTCACATACCAAACTAAAAAGAGAAATCAGAGAAATGAAAACACACTTTCAAATCCGAGAAATGGATCCACTTCCCTTGTTTTGCCAGCCATTGCCAATGAGCAACATTGCCTTTTTGCTCCATTAGGAGAATAATTCTTCTTGCTGCTGTACTCGTCGGATCTCCCTGAGTTCTGTGTTTGACTGTTATCCTTTACCATGGAAATGTCGAATGATAAAATTTGGGTGGAAGATGGGTCAATGCTCGATACTTTCGAAGCACATCCACTCATGGCCGCTCCTCCAGGTTCCAAGTCCGGAAATATCATAGCATTTCTTGCAAAATGATCATCAGAAGCAGAATTGTAAAGATCAGTCCGATCCTTAGCAGCAAGCACTTCATTTGTCAAGATTGAAGACCCTGTTTGCATAGTCCTTGCTAACCCTGGAAAATTGTCAGCTTTTTCCCGTATATGACTAAATATTGTTTCTTTGGTTAGCCTTTTGACCTGGCTTGTCTCAGATTGAGAAATACGCCCACCTTCAAATTGATCATTATGAAAAAATAATAATAATAATAATAATAATAATAATTATAAGAAAGCTGAAATAAGAGTATGCAGCAGAACTATCAGGTAAAAGATGCACCTTTATCATTCTTGACATTTGCAGTACAGTTGTTGATGTGTCCATTTTGTTCGGTCTGTCTGATATTTGAAGTCAGATTTGAGGTATGGTGTGATTTTCCACTTCCTTTTGAGACTTCTATAACATCCAGCTGAAGGTCCTCTCGAGGATGATTTTTCTTGAAGACAATGGCCTCTGTCAATGGAAAACAAGCAGTTCTTGAAGGAGTAAAGAGAGGGAAGTCCTTCGCCTTTTCACGTATGTGGTCAAATATTTCTTGTTCAGATAGGATTTTACAGCTGTCCGTGCTTATTTCAACAGCATGATCATCTTCAGAATTTTAAGGACAAAAAAAATTGGTGAAGACAGAATCAGACAGTGCTAAAATATTTAGCATATTTGTTATTAGCTCTACATACCTTCTCCCAACTCTTCACCTAAGAGTTCAAAACTTGGCCTGTAAGGATAAATAATGGTTTTATTAATATTTGGGAAAAATCTTAAAAGTGAAAAGAAAATATGAAGTGGGACATGATTGCATCTAATGGCCTGTAAGCTTTAATATCAGTGAACAAACTGCATATACAGATCGTTAGTAGAACAAATACTCACATCGAGCTGTCTTTTGCTTTAGATTTCATGGAGTTGCAAATCTTTTCCGCAGAAGGATAAGATGGATTTTCATTGCCATCTTCTATGACAAAAACTTCCTGAGGTGGAGGAAAATAAGAAGGACGCCTAAGCCCGCGATTGTAATTCATGTCTGGACTGTTGCCCTTTATCAGTACAAGTTTCTCATGTAAATCAAGACCAACTGCATGAACACCCAATCAAGTGAAAACAACTCAACAATCCAACAAATTTGAAAATTACACACAAAGTGACTGGGTTTTACTGTATTCTTCAAAAATAAGATCAGCCTTGACTGTCAGCTTGCACTCCTGGGGAATTGACAGGAGAATTGCTGCGTTATATGGGCTGCAACAAAAACCATCATGCAGACGCAGTGAATGATTTAAGAAGTTGACTGAACATTCTGTTTTAATTTGTAAAGGTCGTATAATAAACTTGAGCTCCTGAAACTCTGATCTTCTGATTTTCATTAGTAAAATATTTTGAAGTGATTGTTGCATTAGTTTGATTTTTCTAATCATTTATTTTAATGGATAAATAAAATGTTATTTATTTTTAAGATCACAATGGAAAAATATGTTGTTAAGATATTTTCATAACATCACTGTGTCCAAGTCTAGAACATTTTTCATTTCCAAAAAATTATAATCGGAATCTCCATTTCGTGATTAACATACTAACATATTGCTTATGAAAATCATGTCCCAGACTACAACTTCTTTTCTTGTAACAATTATAAACTATTTAGGTTATATCTTGTAATAGAAATAAAAAAGAGCATAGGAAAGGGATCAAGTTTTGGTACCTGGTGAACTCATCGACCCTGTTCCATTCAAGTCAAAATTAAACATAAGTGACTGAGAAGAATAATACTCATAGAATCAAAAAAATGTCATTCAGTAACCCAACAAAGTATGTCATTTAGACTCGAAAAGTTCTTTGTTCAAAGCAGTGGAAATTCATGGGCATGTCAGAAAATCTTTTAGGAACAAATCCCTTGTTATTCTTGAATTGTGGACTAGATATTTATTTGTTTAGCAATGTAAGAAAAAAATATGCATCACCTTATTTTCTCATGAAAATGAATCAGGTTATCTTCTTCTGTGCCAACAATCTGCAACAAAAGACGCCAGTACTCAGGTTTCATTTTTTGAAACAATAATGTCTAACAAATTTTTCTTATTTGTGTGTTCCTGTTATATTGTAATAAATTCACTAGTAAGAGTTGGAGAAAAAAGAGAAAAACTACAGAGCTTAGCATACCATGTCAGCATAATGCCGTTTAGCTGATTGGATGGATTGTGATAACCTTGACAGTGTCAGTAATAGCTTGGACTTCCCTTGCCTCCGGCAAACGGCTTCCTCAATAGAAATGTTTACTTTTGGAGGTAATGACAGGAGAGAATCTTTGATATGGTTCCCAAATGGGAATTTTCGACCAGTTACTATCTCAATTCTCCTTGGATCAGCCTCAGCTAGTGCATCAAATGATTTAATTCCCATCGAATGTAGAGCCTGAAAGCATAAAACATAGAGAGGCGTACTAAAAGAACTGAACCAAAGCAGCCCCAACCACAAGAATTCAAAAGGGAAAAACAGAAATTTCCACAAGACAGATCTATTAAACCTTTGCAGTGACCATTCCAATGCCAGATAATTGCTTCAGCAAGTATGGGCTGTCATCCCAGAGTTTCTGATACAATGATTTAGCTAGAAGGGTTGAGTTGACAGCTCCTCTATAGTTCTTCTTGAAAATAAAATATTCTTTCATGCACTTGGCAATTCTACACCCATTTGAGCATATAGAATTAAGGTCCTAGGCACAAAAAGCAGGTGTTAATTTCATCATGGAATGACTAAAGCATACAACAATATGCAATCATGTTCGTGAATAGTCTACAATAAAAACCTGGGTCAAAGATAAATCACGAATTGAAGGATCCCCGGTCAAGCAATCATTTGTCAATACAAATATCTTTTCCTCTCTAGATTGGATACGCCTTTTCCGTTTCCCCTTATCACCATTAATGTGAAAGCGAAGCCGGCCATCTTTATCAATATTGATGTCATTTAAAAGCTTCTTCTCAGTGCGTCTGAGTTGTATCCCTTCAATACATCATTACTTCTATCAACTATTACAGTAGAAACAGGCATATATCTATTACATAGGTACACGTACAAGCAAGTTCTTCGGCACGGCAAATAACATTAAGTGCATCTTCCAAACTGCAGTTATCTGGGGTCTGCATAATGTGCTTCATTGTATCGAATTTCAAATAGTACTTGGTCATCAATCTTCCAGGCTCTAAATAAACCAAAGAGGAAAGAAGTGAGAATTTCATCCATAAATATTAAATACTGAAAGGTCCAACTATAGCTCTAGAGTACCTAATGGTTTCAGAAGGAATGCATCTTCACCATTCCAGATCATTTGGTGGCGTGATAACTCATTTATTTTCTGAATGGATATCTCTGGCATAACATTTCATCCGTGAGCAGTGGAACTGGAAAATGAAAACAGTTCTACCAGTGTATGAAAATTACCTTGCACATGCTTCTCAATGCGATCTCTAGAAATTCCTTTTATTTCATATTTTTCAGGGTCCTGGCATGAGATGCATGAAAACTTTTGATGTCATTAAATGTGAACAGGTTTTTCCATGTTTGGAATCACTCAGAAATATAATACCTTTTTCATCCTCACATATAAGAATGAGCACTTCATCCATTCAATTGCCCTTGCAATATCAGAAACAGTCAATTGAACTACCTCTGCAGTCAAGTGCTCTGTCACACATGGCAGCAATCTGAAACAAAAAGGAAATAATTGACGAGAAAATTCATTGAACATGAAACCCTTCCCAAGGTCGAAAATTAATTTTGGAGTTGTATGGTATGAACTTACTGTGATTCCACCATTTCACATCCATTTAAGAGATTTTCGTACAGATGGACCTAGTTTTGTATGAATTACAGTTCAGAAAGGAAAAATATTATCAATATCAGATGGAATTTTAAAGAAAATGCACGCAATAAAGGAAGATAAGTATTAATTTACCGTTTCTCTTCTAGTCATGATTATAACCATTCCCGTATCGTCAAACGGAGGCCGACCTGCCCTCCCACACATCTGCATAAATCAAATCAACAGTTCAAGAGTCTATTCTTTTTTCTTTTTAATGTCTTCCTGTGGAAGTTATGATGTCACAGCCAGGGTCAAACCGAGGTTCCCACCTACCATTGGCATGGATTTTCATAATTGAAAGGACTAAGCATTTTTACCGTTCTGATTCAGATATGGTTTGTCTGGATTTATATGGTTCAATTGACATCCAAATTATGGTCTCCATTTTGATTGAATTTTACCTTTTTACTTTTATAAAACCTAGAAGAATATCTCTTCGGACAAATAAGATCACCTTAAGCCACAATTGGTATTCAAATCGGTAACTGAGATTTCAGGTCATACCGTGTGGCTTCACAAAACAGAAGCTGACAATGCCTGAGAATATGAAGTTAAAACGATTCCTCAACCAATGTAGTGTCTGCTACATCAGTGAGAAGCAAAGGAATTTCTTCACTAGCCCCTCAGACAAATCCAGGACTCTCTCTCTCTCTCTCTCTCTCTCTCTCTCTCTCTCTCTATCGCCCTCTCTCTTCTGATTCTATATCTTTCTTATAGAAAAACACCACACAAAGTATTATAACAGACTCATGGATCTCTTTTGATATTTGGAGCTTATATATTGGCAATATATTGTAAGCAAAATACAAGGGGGTTGGTCACCTGAAGTATTGTGGAGCGATCATACTCCATGTAAAGACCTTTTTCTTTGTTGCTGTAACAAAATACAGAATATAGAGATCAAATGTGAATAGGAATTTATTGTTCATGAATTCCACTGTGTGGTTAAAAGGAAATGTGCTTGACGTACAAGTGCTGTGTTGATTTTATGACTACTGTATGTGCTGGTAAGTTGATTCCATGAGCAAGGGTATTTGTGGTGCACAGAATTTGAATATCGCCCTTAAGAAACAGATTCTCAACAAGGCTGCGATCCTTCAAGCAAAGCCCGCCATTGTGATAACCCACTGCTAGAAATCTCTTGTCAAATAAAACTATAAATAGTTGATACAAATTCAGAGTAGCACATGACAATGTTTGGATATACGGTATAGCTCAAAGCTGGTTCCTACCACCATAAATGATGTAAGATTGCATTTGCTTGTCACTAAACGATAGTGAAGCTTCCCTTAGCCTTTCTTCTTGTTCTTTGTCTTTAATGAATGGATTTGAATGGCCAAAGGTCATTACTATTTGCGACAGTCGCTGTGCTGCTTCTTGTGCTCCCTTTCTAGTTGAACAGAAAACAAGAGCAGATTTCCCTCTTGAAAATTGCATCAGAATATCTGCATCAGTTATAACCATATGATCCAATTTTGTTCTCTTTTGCAATGAAAATTCAGTAGAAGAAGAAACACAGAGATGTAAGCTAACATCATCACGGCAAGTTGTCTTAATATTTCCACTTACCAAAAATATAGTTTTGAAGCCGCTGGAAATGAAGGTAAAAAAATCATAAGAAAAACATATGGTTATTTGGCTTCCCCACATAAAGAGTTTAACCTTTCTGAGTTTGAGTAGTTACCTTTTCGAATAGGAAATCATTCTTTGCTGGTGTGTAGCCTGCAAAGGTAGAGGTCATCATGACAAAGTAACTTGTATCAATGATTAAACAAGTCAACCCCAATAAAAATTGCCAATCCTAAAATCATGTGGAGCAAATGAAAATGCATAAATGATCCTTCAGTCAGTTGTGTTCATCAGAATTACTACAATTATGCTTTAATGAGAACAAAATTTTGATACGGAACAAACCAAGGTGGGTTTACCAAAAACTTTAGTTGTCAACTTTACAGGCCTCATTTCTTCTCCGAACCTGTAAAGAATGGCAACAAATACCTCAGCAATGAACTTACAGGAGGTGAAAAGAAGCACACACAGAATAACACAAAGAGATACCTCTTAATGCCTTGCACCGGAACATTAAGCCATTCAGCTTCAGTTGTAGACACAGCATAAACAATTTATTAAATATTTAATCCAATGTCATCTCTAGTATCTAAAGACTAAAGTTGCTGAAAAATATTAATTCTTTAGCGAATAGCAACAACAGAATCTAAGCTATACCAATGTCCTCAATGTTTGGAATTGTGGCTGAAACTGCCAGAAGTCGAACGCTGGATAGAGGACTTGATTTCATTTCAGGGTTGCGAGAAAGCATTTTTATTCTACTAACTATTGCCTCCAAAGCTGCTCCACGTGGATCATTCAGGAGGTGAACCTCATCGATAAGTAGAAGTGCAATGTCACTAAAAAAGCTCAAGCCACCATCCTTTATGCGATATCTAGTCACAGCATCAAATTTCTACAGAGAAAATTATGCCGTTGAGAAAATTCACAAAGAAAGAAAGATGATTCCATTCAGTATATATAAACAAATCAATCGTATATTGAGAAGTGAAACTGGAAGTGGCATGCTTCCATTTGGGACATAAATTGTAATTTAGGTGGTCAATGCCGATCAATTGTGAGAAGGCATTGGTGATTTGAATACTTCTATTCAGAGGCTCTCTGTATTCTTATGTGACTTGGTTATAACTGGAAGTCAATGCTCTCAAAAATTTGCATACTGACCTCAGGAGTAGTTAGAATAATATCTGCTTCTTGTACAGTCTTTATGTTGTAAAATTCATTGTCACCTGTCAACTCCAGGCAGTTTATTCCCAACGATCCAAATTTCTGATTCCAATCCCTGAGCTTCTCCTGAACTAAAGCCTTAGATGGCGCTGTGTAGATCTTCACATGAACAGAAGGTAGAAGTAGAAAATAACTGGCACGCTATTAAGTAGGAATGTGGATAAACTTATAGCAAAACGATTGAATCAGATAGATGAGGCTCATATTGTTGTTAACAATTAGTCATAAAATGTAAAATGGCCACACTTCCGGAAGTGGAGAGAAAACATAAACATAAAGCAGGAAAATAAAATGTAATGTCAAAGCAAATAGTCAACTCAGGTATGACGATATATGCTTTCACTTCTCTTAAGAGAAAAGAATGGACATGACATTTTCCACAGCTACTATACAGAAAAAACTACGAGGCATCCCAAGTACGAGGGTGCATACTTTTTCCTTTTATAAAGGAAACAAATTAAGTATAAACTTTTTCTACATGTACTTTATTACAGAATCAGATTACATCATTTTCGGTCCAAAAAAAAAAATTACATTACATCTACTAACCCACTTATGTCATTGTGTTTGGAGACTTACTGTTTTTAGAGTTCCCTTGATGTGGATAAACCTACCTTCAGATATAAACCTTGAAAGAAGCCTCATTATACAAAGCTCAAAGAGTACTGTTTTACCACTCCCAGTTGGTGCAGAGATAACCATATTTACATCAGAATGAAAACATACAGGGAAGCATTCACTTTGCAATGAATTGAAATATCTGCACAAAAAAGCAATGAAAATGTACTATATATTAATAAAACCACCATGTTGGTTGAAGAAACATGGTATTTGAAATCATGCTGCACCTGGTGGAATATCAAGAATTGCAAGACATGAGATTTTCTTGACACAAGGGAAAGGAGAAACAAATTAGGAAGTTTCTAGAATATATCAGTTGAAATTACAATTTTGATTGGCAGCATCTGCATCTTACACTTATTTAAGGAACAAAATCACAAGAAGAAGCAGCTCTTGATAGTCATGTGTATTCAACTATTAATTATTAGAACATTCCAGCACATCCATGTTATTGACACAGAGTCGGACTATAGTATACCAAACTGACAGAACTTCTTTAGGTGTGACGCACAGGGGAGGGAAAGTATATATGAAACTGATAAAACTTAAATCAACAAGATAGTACCTGAAACTGAAAACAGAACGAAACGGTGCTGGTAGATCTGACACGGACTTCAAAGTAAATTGATCCATTATCGACCTTTTTTACTGTAAAAAAGCTAAAAATTGCAGCTATTAGTGAGACACATACATCCGTATCCTATATTTAGTGTCTTGTCATCGAAATCGGTAATAGGAACACGGAAGATTCACAATCGAATTGCTGAAAAGTCCAAAAGAGGAGAAGAATTTCATAATTGTCGAGAAATAACACAAACAAGAATAGAAGTTTACCTGATTTGGCGATGGATATGGAGAGAGAGGGGGAGAGATTAGAGCGGCGATGGGAGTGTAATGAACCTTTTGTGAAGATAACTTGGGCCAGTGGCCAATCTTCTCGACGAAAATTCAAATTGAGTTGCGTAATCTATATATACATACATGGACAAATCGCGCGGGAATCAATAATAATTTTTTATATATATTATATTATTTAAAAATAATAATGTTTTTAAGCTTAATTTCATCGTACAGTTACTCTACTCTATTTTACACTCTGTACAGTAACTTTATTTTCACAAAAATGTATCCGAAGTTGTAAATGATGAACACCGCACTAACATATGACTTACTATTACATATTTCTCGTGCCGCATCAGTATTTTGATCTCTATCAAGCAAGTCCGTAGGTCCTAACAGAAGGCAAATTTACTATTTAAATTTTTTTCCCAAGCCTCAAATCCTACAACTCATTCATTTTTTCTCTCCAACTTCTCTCTTCATTCAAAGATAAAAAGATCCCAATTTGGTTTTATTTAACTCATTGCATAATTCAAATGCTTTTGATTTAAATTAAAATCATGAGAATATTATGGCAACTCAAATCAACAATTTGGAAGATCAAATTGCTTTTAATCTATGAAAATAGGCAATTATTTTTGGAGGAAAATAAGTAATAATTGCTTTTCTACCTATTTATTAGTTTAATTTTTTTTTTTTATCCATTTTTGTGTTAAATTTTTACTTATATAAATAATTTATTGGTTTATTTAAAATATCCACGTATTAGTCATTTTATATCCAAATAATAAGAGTATATCATAATTTTACCAAATAAGAATTATCAATCATCTAATAATAATCAGCTACCAACAACAACAAACAAAACCATAATAGTTTAAGGTTTGATGGAATGAGAAATGTCTATATCATGTTAATTCTTTTTTTCTTTTCTTTTTGGGAAAACATATTATAAACCCTTTGATCTTTCTCATTTTATGTAATCAGCCTATGATCTTCAGTTTGTTCACATTGAGTCCTTGATCTCTTTATATGTATCCTGGTCGCCTCATTTTTTACCCTTCCGTCGTGCATACATATCAAACGACGTTACTTGGTGTGTATGTTGTTGGAGTTGCCACATTAGAGGCCAAGAAGTTAAAAGTTTGCCACGTCAGCTGGGCGAAACACATCCTAAGCCCCCTGATCTTTTCCATTGTATGCAACCAGTCCCCTAGTCTTCGCTTTACACACATTGGATTCTTGAATTCTTTATTAGTGTTGTTGTTGTCCGGAATTTAACCCTTCCATCACGTATGGCAAACAAACTCCGTTAACTAGTTTGTGGACCCTTGTATATGACATGTGGCATCTCCACATCAAATGAAAGTATAAAAACCTTTTAAACCCCCAAAACTCAATCAATCCATATCCATGCTCGTACCCAAGTCCACTTTGTCTTTCCAAAAACCCATTCTCACCCCACTTTCAACCTTTTCCGAAATTCTCACTTTCCATTCACTGTGTAGATACCCGTTTTGTCCTACCTAACCTCATTTTCCACTATATAATTTTATTTATATCCATAAAACTAATAAACACATTTAATTTATAATATTTAGTTATTATTATTATCGCTATTATTTCATTAGTCCTTTTGTTATAATCACCATTATATTACTACCATTATCATAATTATTATCATTACTATTATAATTATTGTGAAAAAATTAAATCCAAACATAAAAAATAGAATTTATAAGAAAAATGGAAAAAAGTCCCAATAGTCCCTAAAATTACACATAGGGCAAAACCCAAAATTGCTAAAATTACAATCTTAACCTTAAAAGTTCTCTAATTTTACAAGTTTGGGGACTGGCCCTCCTTTGCCTATAAAAGGGCAGTCCCACAACACAGAAAACACATGAAAAAAAGGGAAAAAAAAACAGAGACAAAAGTCCCATTCTTCAACTCTAAGAAGAACCAGGTTCTGGTTCTTTCAGCCAAAACAAATCATTTTCAGCTTCTTCATCTCCTCTTGCTGCCCAGATCTTTCTCTGAACTTCACCTATTGAAAACACACACCAAATATCAAAAAAAAGAACAAGACACAAAAAAAAAATCCATAGCAAGAGGAAGAAACATAATACAAAATTTTTTTCTTTTTTTTCTTTTCTAGTAAGGAGGACCAGGTTCTGGTTCCAATAATCTTAGAGAGAAAGAAGACTCCCTCCTTCCATTTCCTCTCTTTGTCCAGGTTTCTTTAAGTTTCATCTGTTGAAGACAAATATCGGAAAGGAAAATAAAAGCATAACTCATCAAAGTACCCAACAAGAAGATAAATTAGAGAGATCTAAAAACAGCACATTAACAAAGCCAGAAGCTACTGGTCTGGGCAACAACTCGTATATATATTCTTCTTATACAAAGATCGCGTCTTGTTTAATACAGATTCGTCAAATATTGTGTAAAGACATGTTATGTCTATACCAAATATTGATGCTTATTTGGTTAATATATCTATCTATTGTGCTCTATTTCATTTAATCCTTTATTGTTTTTCCACTTTATTGCTTACTTCTCCTCTCTTTATTTTATATGATTATTCTAGAATTCTTAGTCGTATCCCGAACGATCAGTAATAGTCCATTTTTCCAGATCCACACATGTCTTAAATAGCACTCATATCACCATTAACACAAATCAGAAATTTTTCAACCAATTTTGAGCCAAGATTTTAGAACCCAAGTTTCATTCTATTTTCGATATCAGAAACTTTAGCCAAACAAACAGGTGAAGCACCATTCCAATCCAACAACACACACACAAACAGGCATTTCACAACATTAATTTAATTTGTATACATTATATGAAGCTAAGAGTTTAGGAACTTAGCTAGATTGATTCTTATTGAAACCAAATAGCTTTCTTGAAGTCTCCAACCTTGAAAAATGAGCTCAGATCAGAAACTAAAAACCTTGAAATAAAGAGAAAAACCAAATAGTAAAAAACAAAAAAAAAACAGAGAGGAAAAGAAGCAAGAACCTCAGATCGGTGGTGACGAGAACTGCCGGTTCCAAAAACCCCACAGAAACAGTAACATCGACGATCGGCTGTCGTTAGATGAAAGAGAACCGTGAGTTCCAAAAAAAAAAAACAAACAGAGAAAGAACAGCAGCAGAGGGAAAGAAATAGAGATCGACCTCGGCAGTAAGCTAGATGCCTCGATCTCAACGGCGAGAGGTGAGCAGAGACGACACCAACGAAACCGATCTGCAGTGGTGTCAGGGACTGAGAGATTCTGATTCGAGCGATGGAGTCTTCCCGTCGCCGCCGAATCCCTGCTTAGGTTTCAAACGGAAACGAAAAAGAGAGGGAGAGAGGAGACGACCGGAAATTGCCTGGAAAAGGAGAACAAAACTGAGACCAAGAGAGGAGGAAGAGGCAAATAGTCTTGGATTTTTTTTTAGGGCGCTGAAGTGACGCTGATGAGGTTGGTTGAAGCCTAGATCTCTGGTGAGCAGAGAGAGAGAGAAGCGGCTGGTGAGGAGAGGCCGGATTCTAGGTGAGTAGAGAGAAAGAGATGATGGAGGCTGGTGATGAAGATAAATTTAGGGTTGGAATAGAATGAGATGGTTATATATGATGGGTAATACCCATTGGATATGGCTAGTGGGTTAATGGTTCCGGGTTGGTTTTGGTTTAGGGCTTAGTTTCTGGGCTTAAGATATTTGCATTAAGAACCAGTCAAGGTGAGCCCAACTGGTTGTTAAGCCTTTCATTTTTTTCCATTCCTAATATTCATATTAATACATGTGTAGGATTGTTAATTAAAAACTTGGGCAATAAAATTTAAAGATTTCTAAAATAAAAAATAAAATGACATAAAATAAATTTATACATGTGTAATTTTAGGGGTTTTATTTCATAGCTATGCTATAGTTATGGAATATAAATTAAGTTAATTTATATGGTTAACTTTATATTACAATCACTAATTTTTATTTCCATTGTTTATTTTAATAGCAAGTAGTATAAAATTCTTATTACTTTTTTCATTAAAATTCTTATCTATGATATATGTATATATTTTACATCCATGTTATGGAAGTAAAATACGAATTTTCTTTATGTCCATGTCATGGATATAAATAAACAAAATTAATCAAAATAAAGCTTCATTATGAATATTTGTCTAGCAAATATTTAATTTTATATGTACATATATATATATATATATATATATATTCGTGTACGGATAAAAAAATAGAAAAAAAAAAGAAATACATCTCACAGAAATAATTCACGACTTTTAGTACCAATTATGAGCGGGGTAGGGTGATTATTATCTTCCCTACACGTAATTAGCAAGCGAACCCATATAAATCTCTGGTTATTTGAGGTGTCCAATCGGACCAAAATTCGATTGGTGGTGACTCTATAAAATGTTATTAACTAAACATCACAATAAATTGATATATAAATCATTGTACAAATAGTCAGGTGAATTAAATAAATTTAAACTAAAGCTAAGATTTTCCGCCGGTACGGTTCCGACACACTGTAAACAAATCTTCAATTAAAAAGTCTCTCTATTTCTTCATCTCTTTACATCTTCTTAGTCAACATTTGAATCAATTCTCTCTTCCATGAGTTCGAAGAGACCAAACATTTCATATAGGAGGGTCCAAGCGCTAATTAACAGGTTTGTCTGCCACACATGACAAAGGGGTTGAGTTTTGGGTGACTATAACAAAGGACTCAATCTGTGTAAAATGGAAAAGATCAGGGGACTAATTGCATAAAATGGAAAAGATCAGAGGGCTAATTGCATAAAATGAAAAAGATCAAGGACTTAGGATTGGGTTATGCCTTTTCTGGCCTGACTGATGTGGCGAACTTTAGTTGCCTGGCATCTGTTGGGATTTGTCATCGAAAATCAACCATTAGGTAGCGAAAGCTTATTTAGATTTTCTCAAATCCGATCCCAGGAGCTTCTGCAATAGAAATAAAAAAATAATGAAATTAAATACAAGGAAAGAGATAAAAATCTCATCTTGTATGTCTCTTCTAGAGACGGTTTTAGAAACCAAAATAGATCTCCACAATCCCGTAAACGAACTACGGAGCAAGAACCCATGCTAGTGGAGGCAGAATCAAAGAGAGAAAGCAAGGGAGGCCGAAATTTTTCTCTTGGAAAAATCCCTCTTGGCCAAAAATTTCAGTGGTGAAAATAGGGTTAGGGTTTTCACCATTTAAGTGGGTATTTATATATTTAAAACCCTAGGTCTCAATTAATTAGCATGGGTTAAAATTTAATTCCCATTTAATTTTAATTTCATATATATGTTATTATATTAAACTATATATTATAACACATAGCATTTGAATTAAAATTAATTTGCCCAATTAAATTGACCCAACAACTTAATTTAAACTTTACTTAAATTAAATACATATAAACCTATATATGTATAATATTTCCACCAGGAAATAAATCAATGAATTAATTTTATTCAAATTAATTATGTGAAAAACAAATTAATTAATTTTATCATTTTGATCAATCCAATTGCTCTATAATTTAATCAATAAATTTCTCCTTTTCAGTCAATATACTCCAAGTATACGGTTGACCCGTTTAGTTCAAGCTCAGACGTTCAATGTGTATGATTTTGTAGGCCCGTCTTTATATTGGCAGTAGGTCCATGGCTCATTGACTGTAGTTGGGCTCTAGCAAACCATTATAGCCCCCAATTAAGACGGAGACAGCAGTCTAATAGAAGTCGTAACCTTATAGTTTAACTTACATATCTCATGTCACTGATATCGGTGTCCAACAAAGAGGTATGTTGTCATCACCCTTTTTTGCGTCCGGACATTAACTTGATCCGGAATGAACTAATGCTCATAAACAAGTTCCAACTTGTTTAGTTGTGGCCACACTCTTATCAGTTGCACTCATCAAATAGCCGGTGATATTTTCTCAGTGTATTACCGAGTGACATTCCCTTATGCATATTCATGACCTTGTCAAGTTCACTGGCACACCCGAACATACCTATACTTGGCACCTTGTTACAGGCCTTTTAGGCGTACAACAAAGTGTGTGAGTTCACATGCAAGACCATAATATGATCAGGTCAAAGGATTCAATATAAATACTATAAGAGAATCACTTGTGATACTATACCATGTAGATTTCTTGTTTAGTGGATCTATCCAGTATCATGTAGTAGATTTCTTATTTAGTGGATCTATCCAGTATCATGTCCTACTACATATACCCATAAGCTTGATTAACAATCCATGTTATATAGCCAGTAAGACACCGTCATACAATCAAGGTTATGACAGTGTTTGGCTCCATTCATTCTCATGACTGGAACAGACTATGGATGGCTTTATGGGTATATCGTTATCCTATCCATGATCTTACTGGCAAGTGCATGACACTTGCTAGCATCTAACGTGGCAACTCCAATCGGTAGACGTGCCAAGGAACAGCATTTGATATGTACATGTGATAGGAGGGTTAAAAATGGAGTAACTATGATACACATAAGGATATCAAGGACTCAATGTGAGCAAACTGAAGATCAGGGGGCTGATTACATAAAATAAAAAAAGATTAGGGGCTCAGAATTTTTTTTTTTTTTTTTTTTTTTTTTTGCGATAAGAAATGAATCGATTTAATAAATCAATTCCGAACTTTTTTTTTAGTATGGGGAAAAACTATTAAAATTAACTGCTATTTTTGTTTTCTCTCTCCTAGATTAATTGTTGAAAATTATTCTCTCTCTATAAAATAAATGATAAGTCATTTTACATATTTTGTGAAAATTTTCATTTGACTAGAATTTTATTCTTATTAGCTTATTGTTTCACAAAAAGGAAGGCTAAAAAATTCAAAACTCCATTCATTCAAGAAATGTGACTCTATATGGAGCTGATCTTGAAAAATTTGTGACAATTTGTTGGGGTTTTTGGAGTCACCAGAATGCAGTGGTATGGAACTCTTCTCCGTCGTCGGCAACAGCAACATTGGCGTGATCTCTCCAATTTTTATAGGTTTGGTAGGCTGCTCAGGTCTTATCACTGGTGTTTAGCTCAATAGTGGCAGCTCCTCTCTCTCTCTGTGGCAACCGCCGACTTCTCCTTTCTTGAAATGCAATGTGGACGAAGCTTTTTTTCACAGTCTGATCAAGGAAGTTTTGGTATGATTTTTCATGATGCAGTTGGTTTTTTTCCTACGGCTCGCAATAGAGTTTTCTTGTTAGTAAATGTCCCTTTCTTATTCGAGGTGGTTTCCCGCAAGGAGGTTCTCTCGTGGCTCAAGGATAGAGGTTATTTGTAAGTGGTTGTTGAATTGGATTCACTAGTTTTGTTCAATGCCCTTCATCGTTCAGAGGTCCTGTCATCTAGTATAGGACTTATTATTGATGATTGTAAACTTTTTGCTGATTCTTTCACCTCTTGCATTTTTTTATTCATTCATCATTCAGCAAATTGTGTTGTTCGTACATTAACAAAGGCATTTGATTCTTTGTTCGTTCGTGAAGTGTGGTTCTATGATCCACCTTTGTTTCTCTAGGATGTGTTATTCTTGGATATTTAATTGCAGTTTTTCTTTGAAAAAAAGAAATGTGACTCTATAAGAAATATATTTTAATGGAACTTAAATTTTTTAAATTTGTCAAATTACATTTTAAGAATCGAAAGTCAGCATTTTGGAACCTTTTTGTATACCACAGGAGGAAATGGAAATATCAATAGAATAAGGGTTAAAAGCGTAAATCAATAATAGCACATAGACTAAAAAGATAGTTAGTCCGATATAGAAAGTCACATTTGATTCGAAGTAGTAATTCTGTTCTTATGTATTAAATTGTAAATATTACTTATGGTAGAATCTTTAATTTAATTTGCTATAAAACAGATTTAATATATCTAGATCCTCTAAACTTGTCCTAAACATTACCACTGATCCTATAAATTTAGACTTTATCCAATCACCCCTTAAATGTTTAAAAATTGATCCAGTCTCCAGTTACTCCGACGTGGATGTCCGCGTGCAAAAGCAAACCCCTCAGGTTTGAGCATGTGGTCAATTTTAATGCTTCTCTTGATTAGTCAGACGGTTCAGTCTCCATGTAACTCATCCCATCCCTCTTTTCCTTTACCAAATTCAACAACCATTCTTCTCTATTTAATTTTCTTCTACCTGAACCTGGAAGTGAGTCCGGCGCATTTAGTGTTGGGATTTGTCACAGGAAATCATCCGATAAAAGCGGAAGAACGCGATGATTTCCTCAAATCCGTGCCCAGGAGCAATTGAGATGGAACTTTAAAAAACAAAAAATTAGTCACAAGAGATAAATCTCTTACCCGGAATATCTCTTTAAGAGATGGATGCAGACTGCAGGAATCAATATAGAATCCCTCCTCGTTTATGTACACGAACGCCTAACGAACACTACTCGTGCTAGCGTCGGAAAATTCAGAACTTTAGAGAGGGAGGAGGAGAATTTCAGCCACTGTGTGTTGTGCTTACCTAGGCCGAAAATCCTAGGGTTATTTTAACCTTAGGTGGCCGAAATTCTCCTTCATCTGTGTGGGCTTCCTTCTTTTATTTTAGGCCCAAATCTATTTTAATTAGTTTGGTTTAAATTAATCTCAAACCCAACTTTAATTTACCCATGTATTTAATATATTACACCAAGTAACATATTATTTACATTTAAATTAAAACTGGTTTGACTAATTAATTTAATCCATCAAATTAAAATTAGATCTTCACAAAACAAATTCATGTGTAAACCTATACATATGAATATTTCCACCCAGGAAATAATCTCATAATTAATCCAATCAATTATGAGACAGCCAATCAAATATTAATTTTATTATTATGATCAATTCAATTGATCTTTATAATATAATTAATATATTCCTCTCTCTCCAGAGTGTATACTCCAAGTATACATGTGATTCCTTAAGTCAGTGTTCAGTCACTCAATGTGTATGATCCCGTAGGCCCATCTTTATGTTGGTAGTGGGCCTGTGGCCCACAGACTGCAGTTGGGTTCTAGCAAGCCACTACAGCCCCCAATTAAGATGGAGATGGCAGTCCAACTGATATCATAACCCTGTAGTTTAAACTTGTATATCCCATGTCATCGATATCGGTGTCCAACACAGAGGCATGGATTGATCACCCTCTTTTGTGTCCGGACATTAACTTGATCACGAATGTACTGAAGCTCATAAACAAGTTCCAACTTGTTTGGGTGTGGCCACACTCTTATCAGTCACATTCATCAAGAGGCCGGTGATATCTTCTCAGCGGACTACTAAGTGACAAATCCCTTCTGCATATCCATAGCATTGCCATGCTAAGTGACATACACGAAAGTACCCATTGTGAGCGGACGACATTTTCGACGGAACGCGAGACTCCCTCTCGGAATGGGCGCCTCGATCTCGGGCGGGCCCCTCCCTCTCGTGGGGTTTTTATAAATGGAAAATCGATTCTGGAAAATAAATGGAATTAATTCTCAAAAGAACCGAGACCTAAGTCTCAATGAATATTGTAGAGTCGCCACCCGGCTTAACTCAACCGAAAAATTTATAATGTAGCTAAACCGGACGAACGGCCGCTACACTATCCAGAGATTTGGGTCCGAACAAGTCCCTTATTTCATGTCTAATTAAAATAAATATTGCCAATGTTCTCGAATGGTATTTTAAATTCTAAAAGTCAATTTTATTGAAATAAATAGACATACAACGCGTATACAGGTAAAGTAGAATAGTAAATAATTAAATTATTACAACCCGATCGAATAAAAGATAAAAACTCTCGCCTCACTTTTACAAGCGCCTAGAATACACGATTTATCTAGAGAAATACAATCGCCTAGGATACACGTATTAATCCTATTAAATACATAAAAATAAAAATAAAAAGCTGCAAAACAGAGGGTTAGCATAATATATAACACGCCATAAATAGGATTCAAACATGACAGAATGGGAAATCAAGAATTAGGGGCATGCATTTAGGGGATAACCGGGTTGGCTGGGCTAGCCGGCCCGGTTAGACCTGGAAAACATTTTGAAACGTTCCTGTATTTTTGGTTTAATGGGAAAATCATTTTGAAAACAATTTTTCCGGTTTACATGCATTTTTTACATGTGACGTGGATCGGTTTTCGGAAGAATCGGGTCTCCATTGTGGCATTGTTCTAAATGTAATTTTACTGAAAATTCAATCTACGGTCGTGAATGCACACAACAAAATTCATTTTTGATGATTTTCTGAAATTTTTAGGGATTTTTGAAAATTTTTGGGAATTAAAACGAAAATTCTGATTCTGGAAATAATGTTACAGTCATGCGACTGTAATCAATCCAAGATCAGGATTTCGCCAAAATTTTCTTTGAAATAAACTGGGAGAAAAAGCCTGAAAATCAAGAACACTTGTACGACTGTAACTACAGTCGTATGACTGTTCATCAAACTCAAGAACAGTCGCATGACTGTTCTTGATTTCCAGAAATAAAGACACAGAAAAAAGGATAAAAATGGCACAAAACCACACCAATCACCCAGAAAGCTTGAAAAAGAGAGGGGAAAAGGAGTGTTTGCCTCTTAGGCGTGCGTCCACCATAGGATTGACCCCTGGCGTCGCTCCAATCCACTAAAATTCGTACTTTTCTCCTTGAGTTAGGGTTAGGAACTTTGGGTCCAAAGATCTCCAAATGTTGAGGGATCCTTGAAGATGAGTCTCTCCCTTTTCCTTTCCTTGTCTCTTTTCTTTTCTCTTTTTCTCTTCTTTTCTATCTTCTTCTCTCCCTTCTTTTTTTTTCTCTCTGTCCCACCTCCTTTATTCTTTCCCCCTTTTTCAGCTTTTAGGGTATGGATTGGCTCACCTGACATGAATTTACAATCGTACGACTGTAGTTAGAGTGGTATGACTGTTTTCTTTTCTTTGAGGAGTAAAATTCCGGCGCTTACAGCTGCCCCTCGCGTGATCAAATTCACCACCCGATCTTAGTTTGGGATAGTTGATGTGAATTTGAGAAACGCGACTCAAAGCGCCACAGACACAGGAAATAAAACATGCAACTGAGTTGCTGAAGCTACACTACTGTGGTGACGCCTTAAGTTGATTGGATGGAATAAGCCGCTACCGTCTATGTTACCCGAGGCAAAGCTGGGGAAGAAATAAGCCGATACCGGGTCTAGGTTACCAGAGGAAAGAAAGGTGGAATGCGGTTAAGCCGATACCGGATTTAGGTTACCCGAGGCAAAGGAAGGTGGATGGCGGATAAGTCGATACTGGGTCTATGTTACCCGAGGCAAAGGAAGGTGGATTGATGGATTGGCCGATACCGGGTCTATGTTACCCAAGGCAAAAGAAGGTGGATTGATGGATTGGCTGATACCGGGTCTATGTTACCTGAGGCAAACAAAGATGGAATTTTAACGATTTGAAATCTTACTAGAATTGGATGGACTTGAAATAATGAAATAAGAAGTTCAAGGATTTGAAACCATGCTTGAACGTAATGGAGTTCAAGGGTTCAAAATCTGGTTTGAATGGAGAAAAGGGTTCAAGGATTTGCAACCATGCTTGAATGTAATGGAGTTCAAGGTTTCGAAATCTGACTTGAATGAAGAAAGGGGTTCAAGGATTTGTAACCATGCTTGAACGTAATGGAGTTCAAGGGTTTAAAATCTGGCTTGAATGAAGAAAGGGGTTCAAGGATTTGTAACCATGCTTGAACGTAATGGAGTTCAAGGGTTTGAAATCTGGCTTGAATGAAGAAATGGGATAGCTTTAGGAATGATAATTTTGATGTTGGCTTGAGGATGAGTATTTATCCTTTGATCGATAATTTTGGAAACAAAAATTTTTGCCCCTTCGATCAAGGATAAATACGGCTTGATTGTTCTGCCCCTTAGAGACTTGATATGTTGAGGTTTGGGTTTGCGCTGATGCTTAAGGCCCAATAGATGCCCCGGCGTTATGGCGTCTCTGCTTTGGGAGCTAACCTGGTTCGGAGAGACCTGGTGATAGCAGTGGGTACCTGCACTTGGAACAGTTGTGATGCATATGCATATGAATTGTGCGTGTTTACTCTGAACGTATGCATGTATGTACAGATGCATGTATAGTTCTAAATATATACATGCAAGCGACTTGTGGCTTATGCTTTGTTCTTGGTATCCGTGTGAGCCCGGAGATGGAATTCACGACTTGTGACTGGCCCCGATGGTAGCCCAGGTGACCTAGTCCGATTGTTCCAATGTGCTTTCTGACCGACTGACTATTACACCGATCTAGGTATTAGAGGAGTTGACCGTCTTGAGTGACTTTCCACTTTACCCTCTGTATATTCTGAAGCATTGTCAGGCTCAGTGGATCAGGGTAATAGGCCACGCCGACGGATGGTCCGTTTGGTTGAGCAAGGAGATGAGAGTGAGACTTTGCATTTCCGTACCGTATAACAGGAGTTTCTACGATATTGTCACGGGCTTGGATGTAATGTCCTACTGATGGATGTTTATATGTAATGGCATGGTGTATGCAAGATGAACATCTGATCAGAAATCTAAACATACACAATATTGCAATGCAATGGTGACATCAGAATGAGTATAATAGGGAATGTGACACTAACTCTGACTTTGTATATCACCCCTCTCCTGTTGCTGACACGTCCTTTCGGTTTTCCGTGTCAACAAAATTTTTTTTTTTAAGAAAGATTCTGTGATGGGCATTTTGCCTGCGTTGATCCCTTTCGCGACGGTTTGTCTTAGGACGGGAAAAATATACTTTGACATGTTCATTGCGACTCACGAAGATACTGTTGTCGATGATACCCAGTGGTTCGATTTTTTACTTGCCCCTGATATCATAGGTTTGTATTTGGGGAGTATTATAGGTTTGTGTTTGGGGAGTGAAGCACTTCTACAGACAAGATTTGCTACGTGACGTAACCCGTAAGTGAACATTGACATGCAATAACACAACAAATGCATATTGAACAGCAAAGTTAAATGCAAAACATTCATGGCATAATGAATACGAATGCATTTGGAAAATCTAAAATGTGGCTCTGGTTTTAATTGATGCCCCTTCAAATTACCAATATGCCCTTTCGGTTTTGCATATTGGATAGAGTTTTGTTTTTAGCCGAACACTGAATAGAGTTGCCACTGTGGATAGACAACCTAAGATGAATTCAATTAACCATTGGATTCTCCTGCAGTCTGATACCGAATTCATGTTTCCAATTCACCCCAGATTCTAGTTCAGGCACGGTTCCCGAAGACTGAATCCTTGAAATGGTTGGTAAATGCAACTTTCCCTTTGAATATGAGTACAATAGATTTTGAATATGAGTACAATAGACTTTGTAAGCTTTCCTGTTGATGGTATCATCCCCTTCATGATTGTCGACGGCTTTGTAAAACCAAATTACTCCAACACTGTCGGTGAAGTCCATAAATGCATAACCGACATTTCCTCCAGTCTTGAAATCTATAGGGGATTAGGTGAAACCATAAGCAGACTTCCCTTTGGACTTACTCCTGACCAGAATTTATGGCAGATTATGTCTTTGGAACTGGCCTGGCAGATTTCTGATCATCAGGCTTGTTTTCTCACCGAGATTAGCATTGATCTCCCTCTTATTCGACTTGATCTCTTCAACAGTTAGGTTCTTGGGTAACCATTGTTGAGCTTATTTGAAGTAGACTCATATCCAAATCCTCTCTCTGCTCTGTCGCCCTTCTGGTGATAAGATGATGCAGAAAAATGCGATATGGAGCAGCATTAGGGTTCAATTTCTTGTTGGAAGCCATTGATGGCAGAAAATAAGGCTTCACAGAATCGGTTCAAGGGAGAAGATGAAAATGTTGCACCTTGCCATTTAATGCCCTGAGACACTCCAGACTTAATTATGGCTGCCGTGTACGAGATAGATAAAGACACCGATCTTCTCTGCCACCGCACGAAGTTAACTTTTCAGAACAGGCAAAAATGTACTTATCTCCATTGTCTCAACTCACTGACCCCGGCATTTCATGCAATAGATGGGCCACCCTCGGATTCATTAAGCACTCAACAGAGTTTGACTCTATGATTGAAAAGAGCACAACTTTAGGCAGGGAGCAGAAATCTCACTGTAAGGGAGAGATGAAGTCTTCCATCGGTATCGGGTTTTTTTTTTTTTGGAAGAAGAAAAAGAAGCTAAATCCAAGCCACGGACACCTGTTGATTTTCCTGCTGCATTCAAATCCATGTATGTCATACGTGTTTAATATGTCTTTTGGATGAACAATGCATGTGTAATGTGATATGCACATGAATGCCACACAAACAAGACTATATTTGCACTAAAACCAATGTCTGCTTCAGAGTTTTACAGCATGGTGGATGGCGAAGGTCATTTGGATTTTTTAGGGCTTGGTGTTTTTGATGAGTTTGGGTTTTTTTTTCAAGGTTATAGTGTGGGATGCTTTCTTGGGCATGAATTAGGCTCAAAGATTCATTTTGGGGATCGGCTCTGAAATTTGGCAATGGTCCCTGATTTGGAATGATTTGGGTGTATTGTGGGCTGTTCAAGTTGAAACTTTTAGGGCAAGACCAACAGTGTTTTGGATTGTGGTTTGTAGGGATCACTGATCTAGGTTGGCGATTGCTTCGACGGAAATGGTGCCATCCCATTACTTGCTCGGCAGACTTTTCTCTCTCTCTCTCTCTTTTTTTTTTTTGAAAGAAGAGATTTAACCGAAGTCAGGTTCGCTTTTAAATTCCCTGTAAGACTCAGATTGATGTCATACATCTTAATATTATGCGTGATGGACATGTCATTTCAGATGATCAAATGCATGCTTAATGCCATATACATGTAATCACCACATAAGTAAGAAAATAACAAGATGCATTGCATTCAAAATGAGTTCAATACACTTTACAAACAAAATGAGTTCCCTACGGGAAGGAGCCTCTAAAGGTATTGATCTCACAGTGTTCGACTATTCCTTATCCGGTTACTGCCCCGGCTTCAATGTCACTGCCCCACTTTCATCAAATCAGACTTAGGAGTTCTTCATCATATTCCTCTCCCCGGGAGGTTTAAGGAATTTCCTTGCCAGTCTCCCTGGTTGTCTCCAGTCGCTCATTAGTAGCAGATGGCACCTTTAACCTTTCCTCATCAACTAACTTCTGGATCTCCTTCCTTAAAACATAACAGACATTAGTTTGGTGACCTGTCACTACGTGATAGTTGTAGAAGTTGTTCTTTTGATCCGGTTCCAGCTCCACATACGGCTTGACGCTCTGCAGTAGCCCCTCTTTTCTACATTTGGTAAATAATTGGCTCAGCGAAATAGGCCACGGGGATATGCCCTTTCCGTCACCCTTGGGGAGTGGACTCCTGGTTGGCTATGGAACAAGGTCAGTGTTGCCTTTGAGGGGGGCCTTAGATTCTACTTCACCGGTCAGCCCTCTTATTACTCCCTCAAGCTCAATCACACGTGCCTCCAATTCAGAGCACCTTGTTGTCAGCTTTTCCACCTTATCAAGATCCCCTCCTAGCATCTCCTTTAACATTGCCGCTGCCTCTTCCCTAACCATCTTTCAAAATCATGATGAAGCAACATAATCATCCACGACATCTGTTATGGTGGTGAAGTTCATTGGGCCAGCCATTCTCAAGACTCCTTCCCTTTCTCCCCTGATAAGAACATTTGTCAGCATCAACTGGGGCATGCGCACAGAGGATACCAAGTCAAGATATGATGTGGGTATGAATGCGTGATGTGATGCGTGCATGCATGAATGATGATATCATGTGATGCCATGTCATGTTATACAATTCTAAGGTAGTCGAGTGTACACAAAGCCAAGAATGAAAACGTACAAAATGCAATGAATGTTATTGATGAAGCTATATGCTGAAGGAGAGCGTGGCGTATAAATATACACCATATGGATAAAATGACATGCAGGGTGTCCACGGATCGAAGCAAGGTGATACTTGCAAGGCGCTTACGTGTAGAGCGTATCTTACACCGGAGGAGAGTTAATACTTGAAGTGGTATGTGTAGAGCGATCTTACAAAGGGGAGAGATGTAGTGTTTAAAGCGGTACGTGCAGAGGGTGTCTTACAAGGGAAGAGATTTTAGAGCGGTACATATAGAGCGTGTCTTACACGGGGAGGAAGTGTAGAGTTTAAAGCGGTACGTGCAGAGCGTGTCTTGCATGGGAAGAGATTTTAGAGCAGTACGTGTAGAGCGTGTCTTACACGGGGAGGAAGTGTAGAGTTTAAAGTGGTACGTGCAGAGCGTGTCTTCCACGAGAAGAGATTTTGGAGCAGTACGTGTAAAGCGTGTCTTACACGGGGAGGAAGTGTAGAGTTTAAAGAGGTACGTGCAGAGCGTGTCTTACACGGGAAGAGATTTTGGAGCGGTACGTGTAGAGCGTGTCTTACACGGGGAGGAAGTTTAGTGTTTAAAGCGGTACGTGCAGAGCGTGTCTTACACGGGAAGAGATTTGAAGCAGCATGTGTAGAGCGTGTCTTACACAGGGAGGAAGTATAGAGTTTAACGCGGTACGTGCAAAGCGTGTCTTGCACAGGAAGAGATTTTGGAGCTATACATATAGAGCGTGTCTTACACAGGGAGGAAGTGTAGAGTTTAAAGTGGTACGTGCAGAGCGTGTCTTGCATGGGAAGAGATTTGGAGCGGTACGTGTAGAGCGTGTCTTACACAGGGAGGAAGTTTAGTGTTTAAAGCGGTACGTGCAGAGCGTGTCTTACACGGGAAGAGATTTTGGAGCGGTACGTGTATAGCGTGTCTTACATGGGGAGGAAGTTTAGTGTTTAAAGCCACGTGCAAAGCGTGTCTTACACGGGAAGAGATTTGAAGTGGTACGTGTAGAGCGTGTCTTACACGGGGAGGAAGTGTAGAGTTTAAAGTGGTACGTGCAGAGCGTGTCTTGCACGGGAAGAGATTTTGGAGCGGTACGTGTAGAGCGTGTCTTACACAGGGAGGAAGTGTAGAGTTTGATGCGGTACGTGCAGAGTGTGTCTTGCACAGGAAGAGATTTTGGAGCAGTACGTGTAGAGCGTGTCTTACACGGGGAGGAAGTGTAGAGTTTGATGCGGTACGTGTAGAGCGTGTCTTGCACGGGAAGAGATTTTAGAGCGGTACGTGTAGAGCGTGTCTTACACGGGGAGAAAGTGTAGAGTTTGATGCGGTACGTGCAGAGCGTGTCTTGCACGGGAAGAGATTTTAGAGTAGTACGTGTAGAGCGTGTCTTACACGGGGAGAAAGTGTAGAGTTTGATGCGGTACGTGCAGAGCGTGTCTTGCACGGGAAGAGATTTTAGAGCGGTACGTGTAGAGCGTGTCTTACACGGGGAGAAAGTGTAGAGTTTGATGCGGTACGTGCAGAGCGTGTCTTGCACGGGAAGAGATTTTGGAGCGGTACGTGTAGAGCATGTCTTACACGGGGAGGAAGTGTAGAGTTTGATGCGGTATGTGCAGAGCGTGTCTTACACGGGAAGGGATTTTAGAGGAAGTGTAAAGTTTGATGCGGTATGTGCAGAGCGTGTCTTACACGGGAAGGGATTTTAGAGCGGTACGTGTAGAGCGTGTCTTACACGGGGAGGAAGTGTAGAGTTTGATGCGGTACGTGCAGAGCGTGTCTTGCACGGGAAGAGATATTTGGAACGGTATGTGTAGAGCGTGTCTTACTCGGGGAGGAAGGGTAGAGTTTAAAGCGGTACGTGCAGAGCATGTCTTCCACGGGAAGATATTTGGAGCGGTACGTATAGAGCGTGTCTTGCACGGGGAGGAAGGGTAGAGTGTAAAGCGGTACGTGTAGAGCGTGTCTTACATGGGAAGATATTTGGAGCGGTACATGTAGAGCGTGTCTTACACGGGGAGGAAGTGTAGAGTTTAAAGCGGTACGTGCAGAGCATGTCTTACACGGGAAAAGATTTAATGTTTATGTGCGCGGGACACAATGATAAGGTTTCTAATGATTATGGAAGACCTAAGGGGCTTGATGAAGTTTCTAGCGTTTTTGGAACACTTAAATGACTTAGTGCATGCGGTAAAGTCCTTGGTGCTTGTGGAATGCTTGAACGTTTGACGGATGAATGAGATGTACATCGTGAGATAATGAAGATGATTCCCTTGTTTTTATTCTTTTGACTTTGCACATTCCAAGAACACCCAATGCTATACAAAGATGTCACATGTGGACTGCCACACGGATAAAAGCTCGGCGCCTTTGGGGTGCCTAATGAATTTTATGAAATGGTCACGTGTGTACCGACACACGGACAGAGTTCGACGCTTTGTAGGTCTATGAGATGATATGAAATGGTCACGTTTGACTAGCCCATGGACAGAGTTCTGATGCTTTTGAGCATATGAAATGAAATGATGTTGTAAGAGAGTCATGTACCATAGGAGACATAGACAAAAGTTCGGCGTTCGGGGAACAACTTTCATGATTTGGGATGTTATGAAATGCCCCTAAATACGTACTAATCCAGCACTCGGGGAGCGCCTTGAATAATGTAGTAATGTCATGAAGTAACCTGATGTGGATCACAGTGTTATATGATATTTATGATGAATGGATATAATGTCATGAAATGTATTGTGTGGATTGTCACACGGAAATACACCTAAGACCATTGTGGTCTCTATTGAATGAAATGATTTGGTGGAATGGCCGAATGTAATCCGGTGCATTAGCAAAACACGGGTATTTTAGGATACCCGATATATGATGGAATGATATGATCATGGTGGGCATCCTTGGAATGCCCTTAATTTAATTTAGGTGATATGTCGTGAATTCTTATAACACACAAAATGCAAATGGCCGCATAAAAACGTGGCTAGGGTGCATGACATACATAATGATGTTATGTGAAAAAATGCTAATCACACAAATATAATGTTATGGATGAAAAGGAAATGGTCAGTATGAATGGCAAATGGATGATTTGATGTTTTCACACAAAAATAAAATGCACGTGGCTGCATAAAAAATGTGGGTTAATATCACACAAAAAATGTTTTGTGTATGGAAAATGTTGATTGTGTATGGAAAATGATGATTATGGTATGTCATGAAATGTCGAGAAGCGTGTAACATGTATCACACGAAGCGAATTCTTCCAACCTCATTTCTCCAAGCGTGGTCAGTCTCAAAAGTTCTAACCGAGTCCTAGGTGGGGTTCACTTCAATCACCAACCGGGGGTGATGAAGACACGATTTTATTTATCCACATGATTATTTTGGTATCCTAAGGGAATCCAACTAGGGCTGCCTATATGAGTTTGGTCCAAGTTGGGTTAAAATCAAGGTTCCCACAGCAAAATATACTCCTCACTTCTCCCCACTAAAGGGTCCGAACGAAGGGGTTCATACGAGGCTATAGGTGGTGTTTCGTATCCGTGCCCCTAAGACCATGAGGAACAAAGGTGACACTTCACCAATCCACCGGGCTAAAATGGGATATTTAACCTAATGCAAGCATGTCTAACTAAAAATGCAAGGTGAAATACCAATCAAGAATCATCCACCTTATTTTAATTAGACACTTTTCAGGCTTGTCAAATTTTTTTAAGTTTTTAAGAAAAATTTTTGAAGAAATCCCCAGCAAATTCACAACTGTGAACGGACGACGTTTTCGAGGAACGCGAGACTCCCTCTCAGAAGGGGCGCCTCGATCTCGGGCGGGCCCCTCCCTCGCGTGGTGTTTTTATAAATGGAAAATCGATTTTGGAAAATAAATGGAATTAATTCTTAAAAGAACCGAGACCTAAGTCTCGATGAATATTGTAGAGTCGCCACCCGGCTCAGCACAACCGGGAAATTTATAATGTAGCTGAACCGGACGAACGGCCGCTACACTATCCAGAGATTTGGGTCCGGACAAGTCTCTTATTTCGTGTCTAATTAAAATAAATATCGCTAATGTTCTCGAATGGTATTTCAAATTCTAAAAGTCAATTTTATTTAAATAAATAGACATACAGCGCGTATACAGGTAAAGTAGAATAGTAGATAATTAAATTATTACAACCCCAATCGAATAAAAAATAAAAACTCTCACCTCACTTTTACAAGCGCCTACAATACACGATTTATCTAGAGAAATACAATCACCTAGGATACACGTATTAATCCTATTAAATACATATAAAATAAAAATAAAAAGCTGCAAAACAGAGGGTTAGCACAATATATAACACGCCATAAATAGGACTCAAACATGACAGAATGGGAAATCAAGAATTGAGGGCATGCATTTAGGGGATAACCGGGTTGGCTCGGCTAGCCGGCCCGGTTAGACCTGGAAAACATTTTGAAACGTTCCTGTTTTTTTGGTTTTGTGGGAAAAGGAGTGTTTACCTCTTAGGCGTGCGTCCACCGTAGGATTGACCCCTGGCGTCGCTCTAATCCACTAAAATCCGCACTTTTCTCGTTGAGTTAGGGTTAGAAACTTTGGGTCTAAAGATCTCCAAATGTTGAGGGATCCTTGAAGATGAGTCTCTCCCTTTTCCTTTCCTTGTCTCTTTTCTTCTCTCTTTTTCTCTTCTTTTCTATCTTCTTCTCTCCCTTCTTTTTTTTTTTTCTCTCTATCCCGCCTCCTTTATTCTTTTCCCCTTTTTCAGCTCTTAGGGTATGGATTGGCTCACCTGCCACGAATCTACAGTCGTACGACTGTAGTTTGATTACAGTCGTATGACTGTTTTCTTCTTTTTTTTTTTTTGAGGAGTAAAATTCCGGTGCTTACACCCATACTTGCCACCCTATTACAGGCCCTTAGGAATACCCCTAAGTATGCAACCTCACATGTAATACCATCATATGGTCAGGTCTAAGGATCCATACAAGTACTACACGAGAATCACTTGTGATACTATACCATATGGATTTCTCGTTTAGTGGATCTATCCAGTACCATGCCCTTTTTACATGTACCCATTAACTTGGTTGACATCCCATGTCCAATGACCGGTAAGACACCGCCATACAACCAGCTTAATGATAGTCTCTAGTTCCACTCATTCCCATGACTGGAACAGACTACGGATCTATTTATGATCATATCGTTTACCCTATCCATGGTCTTACTGCCAAGTGCATGACACTTGTCATCATGGATATGGATATGTCCATTGGATACTTCATTTAATATAATGCACAAGATATATATAATAAATGAATTAATGCCTTTATTAATAACACAAATGAGTATAATACATAAATCCAATAAATGTATAATATAAATACAAGGACCAATGCCTCAGGATTAGGGCATATCTAATAATCTCCCACCTGCACTAGTTCCAACTAGGCATGGGCCTAATCCCTATAGATCTAGTATGACCCTCGTGCTTGGGCTGGGCCAGTGCCTTGTTCAAAGGATCTGTGACATTATCCTCGGTGTCCACTCTGTTCAATGCAATGTCACCTCTCTCTGTGATCTCTCGTATGAGGTGAAACTTTCTGAGCACGTGTTTTGTGTTCTTACGTGATCGGGGCTCCTTAGCTTATGCAACGGTCCCATTGTTGTCACAGAAGATATCAACTGGGTCCTGGATAGTTGGTACTACTCCTAACTTAGTGATAAACTTCCTCATCCATACCGCTTCCTTAGCTGCATCACATGCCTCGATGTACTCAGCTTCTGTTGTAGAGTCCACGATGGTTGGCTGCTTTGAACTCCTCCAGCTTATAGCACCACCATTTAGCAAAAATACATATACAGACTGTGACTGGTACTCATCCTGGTCGGTCTGGAAGCTTGCATCAGTGTACCCAGTAACTGATAGCACTTCCTGACCACCACACACTAAGAAGCTATCCTTAGTCCAATTAAGGTACTTGAGGATTGCCTTGACAGCCTTACAGTGATCCTCCCCAGGATCCTGCAGGTACCGGCTCGTCATACTTAGTGTAAAGGCGACATTAGGTCTCGTACATAGCATGGAGTACATAATTGATCCTATAGCCGAAGCATATAGAACCAATTTGATGTTCTCCCTGTCCTCCCTTGTTTTAGGATAGTTCTTCTTACTAAGCTTCAGCCCATGACCCATTGGCAAGAAACCTTTCTTAGCCCGATCCATGCTGAACATTTTCAGAACTTTATCTATGTATGAGGCCTGACTTAGGCCCAGAAGCCGATTTGATCTATCCCTAAGTCCTTCATTGCGAATCACTTACTCAGCCACTGCTTTGCCCCATTCAGTGTAGGTATGTCGCTTCCAATGAGTAGGATGTCGTCTACATAAAGTACCAAAAATGTGACAATGCTCCCACTAGTCCTCTTATACACACAAGGCTCATCTTGATTCTCTATGAAGTCATATTCCTTTATAGCTTCATTGAATCTAAGGTTCCAACTTTGGGATGCTTGGTTTAGTCCATAAATGGACCTTTGAAGCTTGCATACCCTTCCCGGATACTCTGGATCGACAAAACCCTCAAGTTGTGTCAAGTACACATCCTCGAGTAGCTTTCCATTAAGGAAAGTGGTTTTGACATCCATTTGCTAGACCTCATAGTCGTACCATGCGGCTATGGCTAGCAAGATCCTGATGGATTTGAGCATGGCTACTAGTGAGAAAGTCTCATCATTGTCTATTCCGCGGACTTGTCTGAAACCTTTCGCAACCAGACACCCCTTGAAGGTATTATCAGCTTTTAGCTTATAGCACCACTTGCAACCTATTACCTTAGCACCCAGAGGTG
Organism: Euphorbia tirucalli; assembly: GCA_039660915.1. Lineage (NCBI taxonomy): Eukaryota > Viridiplantae > Streptophyta > Magnoliopsida > Malpighiales > Euphorbiaceae > Euphorbia > Euphorbia tirucalli. The sequence goes on from CM077638.1 coordinate 12,942,784, forward strand.
GATCAACCAAGTTCCACTCCTTGTTATCGTACATAGATTACATCTCTGCCTTCGAGTTATCCTCGTCAGGAGCTTGTGGACCTTGAACTTCCCTGAGTTCAACATTGCTTCTACTATCTTTCTTGGAAAGGAACTCCTTTCTAGAAAGAGCCCCTTCTTTGCCACAAACACCTTGTTCTCGGGGGGTTGTAGAAGTAATACCCTTCGGTTTCCCTAGGGTAGCCCACAAACAGGCATTTATCGGTTTTGGGTTCCATCTTACCACTAGTCAATCTCTTGACATGTGCCTCGCATCCCCAAATCCTTAGAAAAGACACATTGGGCTCCCTGCCCATCCATATCTAATATGGGGTCTTTTCCACTGCCTTAGTCAGAGTATTATTTAAGATGAGAGTTGCTGTCTCGAGGGCGTGTCCCCAGAAACTAATTGGGAGAGAGGCTTGATTCATCATTGAGCGGACCATGTCCAACAGGATCCTATTCCTCCGTTCGAACACCCCATTCCATTGTGGTGTTCTGCGAGGAGTGAGCTATGGAACTATTCCATACTCTCTCAAGTATGAGTCAAACTCTAGGCTCATATACTCACCTCCTCAGTCTAACCGAAGGGTTTTGATATTCCTGCCTAGCTAGTTCTGTACTCCGTTCCTAAATTCCTTGAACCTATCAAGGGTCTCAGATTTATGTTTCATCAGATAGACATAGCCATATCTGCTGAAATCATCCGTGAACGTGACGAAATACAGATGTCCACCTCTGGTCGCTGCGCTCATGGGTCCACATACATCTGAATGTATTAGGTCCAATAAGCCAGTGGCCCTTTCAGCTTTCTTACTAAAAGGCGCCTTAGTCATCTTGCCTCATAAACATGACTCGCATATATCAATTGACTCCAAGTCAAATGACCCTAAGACTCCAGCTTTGTGAAGCCTAGCTATGCGCTTCTCGTTTATGTGGCCAAGACGATGATGCCATAGGTAGACGGGATTAAGTTCGTTGGGCTTAACCCTTTTAGTGTTTATGTTATAGATATGATTGTTTTTATTTAAGTCTAGGATATATAGGCTATTATTTAATAGAGCATCTCCATAAAATAATCCCTCTCTAGATAAAGAAATTCTACCATTTGAAATAGTAAAATGAAATCCATAAATATCCAACATTGATACCAAAATAATATTCCTACACATAGCAGGTACAAAATAACAATGTTCTAAAATTAAAACCAATCCACTAGGCATCATAAGGTGATGTTCGCCGATCTCTATGGCAGCAACCCTTGCTCCATTTCTGACACGCAAGTCCACCTCTCCTAACCCCAGTGACCTTCTGTTCTTAAGTCCCTGCACATTGCAACAAATGTGAGAACCACATCCAGTATCCAATACCCAGGATGTTGAAATAGTAAGGTTAATGTTTATAACATAAATACCTGAAGAGGATGCACCTTGGCCCCTTCTCTACTCTCCCATCATCTTGGGACACGATCTCTTCCAATGGCCTGCCTGCCTACACCCGAAACAGACATCCTCGGGATCTGCCTTCTGCTGGGCCTTGGGTTGGGCCTTGGCCTTCTTAGCCTTGGCCTTGGCCTTGGCAAGAGGAGGGTTCCCCTTGTTGACCAGCAGCACCGATGGACTCTTCTTGATCGACTGTTCAGTAAGCTTGAGCATCCCATGCAACTCACTAACAGTACAGTTCATCCCTTGCATGTTGTGGTTCAGGATGAACTTATCGTAAAAATCCAGCAAGGATGCAAGGATTGTGTCCACCACAAACTCCTGAGAGATGGGCGATCCGAGACGGGCCAATGTATCCAAATAGCCCTTCATCTTGAGTACGTGTGCGCTCATAGATGTCCCAGCCCCCATCTTATAGGAGTGGAATGCCTTATTGGTCAGGTACCTTTGTTGACGAGCTTGCTCCTGAAACATCTCGTTAAGAGTTGTTATCATAGCAAAGGCTTGATGGTCCATAAACTATTTTTACAGTTCGGGGACCATGTAGGCCAACATAAGGCATGTCACATCCCTATTATCCTTGATATGCGTTTCGTATTCCTCCAGCTAGGCAGCCGGTGGATTACGTCCTTGAGGCGCAGCCGGTACAGGCCTTTCCAGTACGTACTCTCTAGACTCCTGTCTTAAAACTATTCTCAAGTTCCTAGACCAGTCCAAAAAGTTGGGACCGAAAAGCTTGTCCCTTTCAAGAATTGATTGCAGTGATAATGAGTTGTTATTTTCCATTTAGAGTTTCTGCACAGAAAAACATTTTACAGTGTTAATAAAAGACTTTATTTTGTTATTCCCATATATAATTAATAATGAATCAAGTTATTAATTAAACCGAGTTGTTGGGCTCATGGGCCGAGATCCATATTTCACTAAGATATAGCCAGACGAGAGCCTGGTACAACTATACCCTAATTATTTAGGTAGGAACACCGTCCAATCCCAACCTAGGGACTCTCAGTTTGATGGGCTTGTTGGCACTTACCCATCTGTGCTTAGGGCCAGGAGAATCCTACTACCCATGCTAAGTCAAAACCTTTATTCAGGTGTTAGAGTATCCCATACCCTAACCCGATACAAAATGATGATACTCCAGTGTATCCTGCGAGGGCAAGGTCTACAACTGGCCTATCCCCACTTCGAGCTGGTTTTGAATGAGGGAAGCACTTTTAATCGACTTAGTAATTTTATATAGGGGGTGTTTGGTTAGCTAGAAAAGTAGTAGGGAATGGGAATGAAAATCACCAATTCCCATTGTTATTGTTTGGTTTAACAAAATTATTTAGGTAATGGGAATCCCATTCCCCCATTTGTAGGAATCACTCATTCCCCTCTTTCCCCCCATTAATCAATATCGATTCCCATTCCAACATTAAATTTGATAAAAACAAAAAAGAAAAAGAAAAAAAAATTCATCATTTCTTATGCTTATTTTACCAAATAACTAACCATTATCTCTATTTCTTAACTTCTCTAATATATTAATATTTTTATATACGGATATGATTATTATTAATATTATTTAGTTACTAACATAAATAAAATGCTAAAATAATAAAATAATGATAACAAATATAGAAGAAATAATTGTTAAACATTAATGATATTTTATATCTTATATATTTTTCTATCAAATTGCATTTTATAAAAACTATTATTAATTTCTAAAAAATAATTAAATTCCGATTCCGGACTAAACCAAACAAAACTATTAATTGGTGATTCTGATTCCGATTTCCTATCATTACGTTTCCGTTTCCGATTCCGATTCCAAAACTTTAACCAAACGCACCCTTAGTTATTAGATTCAATTAATAACGGCTTACATACACAAGGCGGGTGAAAAAGCTGTTGGATCATACATTCATACATGCAAATAAATATAAGGCATAATTAAATAAATAAGTAAAATGGACTGCTATGGGCCTATATTACAACCTAATATTATTCTAGTAAACCTATACTAGAAACCAATATCAGGTGGGCCTCCATCTTCTTCCTTCTGGGCTTGCACCTCCACTTGGGCTCACCACTCTATGGGCTTCTTCGTTTACAAATTTTATAATAAGTAAATAAAATAAAATTACATTAAAAGAAAAACGACGTGCAGGCCATATTTACCCAAAAAGAAAATACAACCCATCTTGAATAAGGCCCAATAGCATCCAATCATACAAAACATTCAGTCACCCATATGCATCCAATACATATAATTCATAAGCATGTTACAATGCATGATTTAAGCCCATTTCAATTATGTCCAAGCCATTATTTTGAAATCGCTAATTTTTGGCCCACCATGGTTCTAACCCTTAACAGGCTTTGGGCCTCCAGTCCGGGCAGTCCAACTGCTCCCACTGGAATTGGGAAACCATGGGTCCAATTTAGCAGTCCAAGTAATTGTACCAAAATTACCCGAACCAATTTCAATTAACCATATTAATTTCTAAAATTAATATCACATGAATAAAATAAAATTTCATTCAAAAAACCACACGTATTTAAATTACATAAATTTAAACACACGAATTTTAAAACCAATTAAAATTTTAAAACTGGGCCCTGGGCCCAAAAAGCCGCCAAATCCAAAAACACTGGGCCCGGCCCGCTGCTAGAGGCAGTAGCGGCGGCCGCATGTGGCGATTCCGCCGCCGGCAGCCCTGCACGCCGAGAATAGCCAGATTTTTTTATTATTATTTAAAACAGAAAATTAAATAAAAGGAACATGACATCCAAAACAAGAAATTCACTAAGAATTCTCATACATACAATTAAATTAAACAAACATAAACCTATATGCATATTCAATTTCAATTGTACAAAAATAAAATGGGAAAAATCTTAAACCCAAACCAAGAACCCCAATAAAAAAATCTCCAATTTTAAAATAAGGGATTCAACCAATTTTGACAATTTCCACGGATCAAAAGCCTGCTCTGATACCACTATTGGGATTTGTCACCGGAAATCATCCGATAAAAGCGGACGAACGTGATGATTTCTTCAAATCCGTGCCCAGGAGTAATTGAGATGGAAATTGGAAAAATAAAAAATTAGTCACAAGAGATAAATCTCTTACCCGAAATATCTCTTTAAGAGATAGATGCAGACTGCAAGAATCAATATAAAATCCCTCCTCGTTCATGTTCACGAACGCCTAACGAACACTACTCGTGCTAGCATCGGAAAACACAGAACTTTGGAGAGGGAGGAGGAGAATTTCGGCCACTGTGTGTTGTGCTTACCTAGGCCGAAAATCCTAGGGTTATTTTAACCCTAGGTGGCCGAAATTCTCAAGGAGAATTTTGGCCCAATTGGCTTCTCCATCTGTGTGGGCTTCCTTCTTTTATTTTAAGCCCAAATCTATTTTAATTAGTATGGTTTAAATTAATCTCAAGCCCTACTTTAATTTACCCATGTATTTAATATATTACACCAAGTAATATATTATTTACATTTAAATTAAAACTGGTTTGACTAATTAATTTAATCCACCAAATTAAAATTAGATCTTCACAAAACAAATTCATGTGTAAACCTATACATATGAATATTTCCACCCAGGAAATAATCTCATAATTAATCCAATCAATTATGAGAAAGCCAATCAAATATTAATTTTATTATTATGATCAATCCAATTGATCTTTATAATATAATTAATCTATTCCTCTCTCTCCAGAGTGTATACTCCAAGTATACATGTGATTCCTTAAGTCAGTGTTCAGTCGCGCAATGTGTACGATCCCGTGAGCCCATCTTTATGTTGGCAGTAGGCCTGTGGCCCACAGACTGCAGTTGGGCTCTAGCAAGCCACTTCAGCCCCCAATTAAGATGGAGATGGCAGTCCAACTGATATCATAACCCTGTAGTTTAAACTTGTATATCCCATGTCATTGATATCGGTGTCCAACACAGAGGCATAGATTGATCACCCTCTTTTGTGTCCGGACATTAACTCGATCCCGAATGTACTGAAGCTCACAAACAAGTTCCAACTTGTTTGGGTGTGGCCACACTCTTATCAGTCACATTCAGCAAGAGGCCGGTGATATCTTCTCAGTGGACTACTATTGCCATGCTAAGTGACATACCCGAAAGTACCCATACTTGGCACCCTATTACAGGCCCTTTAGGCGTACCCCTAAGTATGCAACCTCATATACAATACCATCATATGGTCAGGTCAAAGGATCCATGCAAGTACTACACGAGAATCACTTGTGATACTATACTATGTGGATTTCTTGTTTAGTGGATCTATCCAGTACCATGCCCTTTTTACATGTACTCATTAACTTGGTTGACATCCCATGTCTAATGACCAGTAAGACACCGCCATATAATCAGGTTAATGATAGTCTCTAGTTCCACTCATTCCCATGACTGGAACAGACTATGATCTATTTATGGTCATATCGTTTACCCTATCCATGGTCTTACTGCCAAGTGCATGACACTTGTCATCATGGATATGGATATGTCCATTGGATACTTCATTTAATAGAATGCATAATATATATATAATAAATGAATTAATGCCTTTATTAATAACACAAATGAGTATAATACATAAATCCGACAAATGTATAATACAAATACAAGGACCAATGCCTCAGGACTAAGGCATATCCAACATTTAGGTGATCTCATCGAGGTGAGTACGGATAAAGGAGGGACAGCAACCGACGTTTCTATTTCAGTCACTCCACAAAGCTGGCGTTTTTGTTCCTAGCAACGTTTTTTCATTCGAAAGTTTGAAACCTTGGTCTCGATCTTCGGTCAGTTGCTTAATCTCCTTCATCTAACTCATTCACTTAATTTTACCAGATTAATTAGTCAGAAAGCTTAGAAAAGAGGGTAGGGAAGGAAGAAGATGGCGGCTGCTTAAGAAGCTGTTGGGAATTACGGATAAAATTATTTCTCTCGTGATTCACATAATGAAGAATTCAACTTAAATGAGTTGTTGTAACTTGTTAATTGAATAAATTTTAGAGATAAAATAATAATTGTAGTGATAGCTCTGGGAAAGGATGTGGCTTCACGCGGTCAAAGATGACTAAAAGACCGTCTCTCTTCAGAAATGACCGAATGCCTGTATGAAAGAAAATGTGAAGACCCGATGACCTCCGGGTCCACTCCGATGCCTCAGTCAGATATTTGAAAGAGAGGAATAGAAAACAAGAACGAAATCTTTAGGATTCAGGAAGAGAGATACCTGGAGGTTTCTCGTTGCCCCCTTTTTATACATGATTGTTCCGCGTGGCCTTGTCAGGCCGTTATGTACGGTCCTCTCTCATTGGCTGAGTATGGTCTGCTTTTTGGTCCCCTCCTGGCATGTCTAGGCAGCAGACTCACCTTGTGTTTGTCCTCGCGGCACCTATTGCTGGTACAGAATCGCGTCCTTACACGTGTACAGTAGAGATCAGCTTATCTGTCTTTTGAAACAGAAAACCTAATTAGGGCACAAGTTGTTTGAACAGGTGTTCAACAGGTTCCTCTTCCTGATTCAGTCGGTCATTATTGACAGTGTTACTTCTCCTTATTCTTTGGCGACCGAGTGAAAGCAAGAAGAGCTATGAGGCAATTGCTTGATGCGTTGACGCGGTTACTAGCCGTGTGAAGCACGCGGTAAACGTTTGGACTCCATGCTATCATGTAGTAATGGAGAGCTTTGATTGAAATTGCAAAGATGAAGAAGATGGGTATGAAATTGTAGAGCTTTGTTTATACTTTGTTTTATTTATTATTATTTTTAAAAATAGAGATATAAATTATGAGTTAAGCTTTTTCTGACGATTTTGCCCTCATGAGTAACTCACTGTCGTATCCGCATTTCATCGAGTTGGATTAGCAGGGGAAGGGTTTTGCAAAATTAAGGGTTAAATGCATACCACCTAAGTTGAGAGGGTAATTTGGCTATTTGGATTAAGTTCAGAGGACTCTAAATATATTAGGCCTATAAAATATAAAGTGCGTTTATTTAAGAAAAATAAAAACTACATTTCTATTATTCAAATGTTATGGGAACAGTAAAAAATATACTATGTATTTTATTCGATTTGTAAATAACACCATGTGGTTCACAATGTGATGAACATAAATATTTGGTTTTGCAATATTAACAAAAAATAATTGATTGTCTAATATTTATTCCTAAAAACTTACGTATCCTTCAAATTTTTTATCTCAAATTTTGTACGTTAATTGATTAAAATACAATGAATCTTAATGTTGAAATTTGAAATTTTCAGAAAGCGTTTATATTTTTGTTAATTAACAATTAAAAATGAAAAAATTAATAAAAAATAGAAATTTTTAAATGCTCAAATCTTGATAGAAATTTATTAAATAATATATATAAATTATTGGGATGCCAAATAATAGAAAACGTTGATTTTTGCACAAAAATTAGATTAAAAATCTAAATTTCACACCATTAATACAGTTTATATGTAAAATTTATTTTTATTTTATATATTTTATTTAAGAATATATCATAAAGATTTGAAATTTTTTTTGCCATTTCTCCATTATTAATTAAAAAAATACACGTATTTTCTGAAAATTTATAAATTTTGTCACTAAGATCATTATGTTTTAATAAATTAACATGCAAAATTTAAAGTGAAAGTTTTTAGGGGAGTGCATCAAACAATAAACTATTTTTGTTAAGATTCTGAAGTTATATATCTCAGTTTGTAACGTTTTCAATCACATGGTGTTATTTGCAAGTTGGGTAAACCACAAGGCTTATTGTTATACTTTTCTCTATTTTATATTTGAAAGGTATTTACTTTATTTAAGTCTACTTCAAAAAGCATTACAGCACTATTTTGTTTTTTATTGTCCCATCAAATATTATATTTCACCCACTTCATTAATTTCAAGAAGACCTTAACTCTTTGTTTAGTTTATGAGTTAATAAAGTATGATAAAGTATAATAAACTGGATATGATATGATAATAATACATAAAAATAATAAAAAAGTAATAAAAAAGATATTTCAATTTGGGGTGTTAAAATAATCACACCCTTTATCTCCATGATATTTTACGACTTACCATACTTTTCATCTGCTCATGACAATAAATATGGATACCCCAATATTACTTCACCTATAATCCCAAATCAAATATAGTAAATTTATGTTTGTTCGGGTGGATAGATGGGTGGAAGGATGGATGTCACATAGGAAGTGATATATTAAAATTGTGGAGGTCTAAACTACAATTTCCATTTCCAACTTGTGTAGCAAGGAATTAAAGCTTTTGGGTACATGCTATTCCTTATTCTCTGTACTCCTTCATTTGGCAGCAGAGAAGATGAACCCAAATGCTATAGATTTGTGCAGTGATGATGATGAGGTTACTGAAACTCCCACTAAAAAATCCAAAATGCATTTTATGAAAGGGGAACCCGAAACTTCAAATGTTTCTAGTAATGTCGGTGTTTCAGGTCAAGATATTGGTTCATCAGTAGATGTGTCAAGCCATTATCAAAAATTCCCACCTATTTGTCGCCAGTTTTGGAAAGCTGGAAACTATGAACTTGGGCAGGGACAGGTTCATACAGCTGCTCATAAAAGTATTAGCTCACGTTTACTTCTGATATGCTTTATTTGGACTTCATATCATCAATCAACCTTCTAATTTGTTGAATTCGTTTATGAATTTGCAGATGAAATGAACCGTCTTAGTGTTCACCCTAAGTTCCTTCACTCAAATGCAACCTCACATAAGTGGGTTTTCGGTGGTATGCATGCATCGCCTTTTTTTTTCTTTTTTTTTTTTTGGGTTCACTTTGCTGGTTTGTGTCTTACTTCCAATTGCCCACTGAAATTGAAATCATGTATGGATTTTGTTGTAATTTAGTGCTTTTCTTTTGTTACTTTCGTTAACTTTTTCCAGCCGTGGCTGACCTTCTTGATAATGCTGTTGATGAGGTAACTTTATGAACTACATTACCTATGAGTTTTGGGTGAATGTGCTAATTACAAAAGGTTAAGTGTCCCACAACAAAAAATTAATTAGTCATAACCCCACTTATAAATGTGATTCAAATTACTTTTTGTGTGTAGCTAGGTTTAAGTTTAGTCTAAAGCTGGATGTGTTAAGCATTCCATATTAAAGTTCGCTTTAGTGGTAAAGGCCTCAATTGCTTATGCAAAAAAAAAAAAAAAAAAAAGCCCCATCAACCTCAAAATATTCTTAAAAAAACAATAGTAAGCCATGTGAAGACTTCAGTATAAGTATCCCACATTAAAGTGTGAAGTGGATGTGTTAAGTAACCCATATTATAATTATATGTGTATCCCACATTGGAAAATTAGCAAGAATGCTTTCTTGATGTCTTGTGGATTAGATACCAAATGGAGCTACTTTTGTTGATATAAACAAAATTCAAATCCTAGGGATGGGAGTCCTGCTTTGTTAATCCAAGGTATGTGTTGACCCTTATTCTTTTCAGTTGATATCTGTTATAATTGGACAAGATTCTCATTTTTTTTTTTTTTTTGTCTTTTTTTTGTGGTTGTGAAATCTGATCAAATGAGAAGATAATGTTGGTGGAATGGATTCAGTAGCAATGAGGCATTGTTTGAGCTTCGGATTTTCTAAAAAAGCCGAAAGTGTTATTGGGCAATGTATGGTGTTCATCTTATGCTTACAATAATTTCCCCTTTATCTATAATGAATTAATAAATTGAATATTTAGATGGAAATGGCTTCAAGACTAGCACAATGAGACTTGGAGCTGATGTCATTATGTTCAGCCGCAACAAGAAAATGAGGTCTGATAACATCAATATTATAATTTCAGGAGCTTCTTTTATAATCTGAAGAATGAAGAAACACATGCGAGTTGAAATCTTTCTGAGACAGAGCTAACATGCCCTGTCTCCTAAATTTGCATACATAGCTCCATTCACAATTGAAAAATCTGTTATTAGAAGTAGACCTATAGATGCCGAAAAAGAAAAAAATCATAATAATCTGAACAGATTTGGATACTGAAATTACATTAACATTAGGGCCTTTGCAATTGTCACATTGTTGTTTTGCCTTCTCAATATCTTGAGGCTTCACTTGAGAGCTAGCATTTCTTATTGTTGCTAGTCTGATATTACGCCTTACTAAACATATTTCCAAATAATAAATAATGTGAAAAAATGTGATATTGGGAAAATTATTTATGCACCTTTATTGTTGCTTTGTTTTTCTTGGGCAGCCGTTTTGGCGCGTGCTTGTTATATGCTATATTGTGTTATATTTTGGCTTAGTTTTAGGGGTTTGAGCCGTACTAAAATTGGAAGAACGCACTTCAACCCAGTCTTGACAATACCTCGCCCAAATGAGCCTTTAAAACCCAAATTCTTCAATTAAGCTCCTGCAAATACAAAAACACAAACCACAGCAGAAAGCCCAAGGAAAATACTAAAATAAACCCAATTAAACCCCTAAAACTAAGCCAAAATATAACAAAATATAGCATATAACAGTGCTTAAGAATGTGACCAACTGCAATGGTAGGGGAGTTGTTGGTGAGAACTGCTTACTGAAGCTATATTTACTAGTTTCTTGTTCTGCTTGTTATATCATAATACATTTTCAGGTGTCCTGGAAGCAAATTGTATTCAACCTTCTCACAATAAACAAGATTTTGAGAAGACTTCCCTTTTCCAGAAACTTAAGGATCGTTTAAAGCAAATGGCCCTGGAATACTGGTGAGAAATTTTCCAATTTCTTTCTATTGTTAATTAAAATTCTTGTGTTGGACAGGAAGTACAATACTAACAGGAAACTGATTTGACAATCAAATTTGATTTCCCATGAAGGTTACTTCTATTACAAGTAAGCAAATAATGAATTGCATATGGGGTTGACATGTTAATACTGAATTGTGGTACTACACAGATGGGTTCAGTCTAATAATGAAATTTTTTTTACTGTCGTAACTGTTCATCTTTGGAATTCCGTTAAACACTTTGAGTCCATTTTTGTTCGTTGGTTCTCCTATTATGTCCATTTCCAATGTTTGGAGAAAAAAGGATAGAAATGTGCAAAGCTCCATTTGACTAGGATTATGGACATTGGACATTGTTGCAGGCATACACATTGTGAGTTGATTGGTTATAAAGTGAAAAGTCCATCTCCCTCTACACTGCATGCTCATGAGATTCATCCAACAACTCATATTTCTTCAAAAGAGCATGCTTCTGTTGGGATTGAGAGTTCAGGCGTGGCTTCTATTGGGCAGTTACACAATGAGGGAGCTGCCAGTTGGAATTTGGCAGCTACAAGACCAAGAGAATATGCTGGAAGAAACCAAATCAGAACTCAGCTAGGTAGATTATAATATGCTCATTTTGATGCTAGCTAACTGGTACTGTGGAATTTGGTTGAGACTAAATATCTTACTGATCTGTATGATAGAAACAGGAACGAAAGGAAGGCAAAAGCAGATTGTTCCTCCAATGAATCAAGAATGTGCTACTGATACTAGCACTGTTAGGGAAGAACGGGTATGCTTAGAATTTCTGAAACAAGTTCAAATTTTCAATAGAATTTTAATTTATGACTAAAAGAATGGTGTTTTTTTTTTTAATCAAATGCAATGGCGGACAGCTCTAAACTGCTGATGTATCTGAATGCATTTGTTCTGTTAAAGAAAATTATTAATATCCTGTTATTAGGAAGATAAAGAAATTAGAACAATACGAACACTGTCATTTTCTTGTCTTGTTGGAAGTTTGTGCCCATATCCTAGATTATGATATGTAGCCATTTTTTTTTAGCCATGACTAGCTGTATTCTTTGCCATGCTCTAGAGAAGATACACAAGGGATCCAGTTAACTCATAAAGAAAATCTTCTTGTTGAAGTACCAAAATGGTTTACATTGAACTATATATTTACTAATTGAGCTAAAGTTGATCCAGTTAACTCATAAAGAAAATCTTCTTGTTGAAGTACCAAAATGGTTTAAATAGAACTATATATTTACTAATTGAGCTAAAGTTGTATACAACTTCGAAGTCAGCTCACCTTCAGAATGATGGTTTCCATCTATTTCCTGCAGTTTTCTATTGGCAGCCTAACTTCAGAAGTGAGAACCAGTCAGAATGTGCACAATTAACAAGTCCATTGCAAGAGAACCAGAAACTCCGCAAGCAGTGAGTGGTTATAACTATACTTTATTGTGTCTGATGTCTAAACTTTATTGGATTACTGACATAATGATGATTACCTTGCTTTCTGGACTAATAAACTGCGGTCGTCATTAATATCTGACATTCTCACTTGTAAAATCCAGGATATTGGATTTGGAGAAGAGCGTGGGAGACTTTTATCTGAAGGTACGTAGCTGTGTGATCCATGCTATAAACTGGAAATGATTCTAATAAAATTAGAATTTGAGGTCATTCGAGAATTGTTTCTTCAGTTTTGCTAAAGACTGGGCAAGGAAATGAGGCCATTGGATCTCTGTTTCTGTTTCTTTGGAAGGCATGGTCGATTCCTCACTTTTTGGGTGTTTGGTTAAGGCTTCTAGTTTCTGTTATAAATTGTAAAGGAATTTAATATAGCTCATAAAAGTGAAAATATTTAATATGCCTGGTTAGAACAGGCAGGTTAATATTTGTAGATCTTTTTTAGTTTAGTATGATAATTTAAGTTTTGTTGTAGGTGGAAAAGCTTAAGAGTGAGCTAAGTGAAGTTCAGTCCGAGTATACGAGATGTGTGGTCGAATCGAGATCAATAGACTTGTATCATCTATGAAGATGTAATGGAAATCACTGATGAATGACTGATAGGATTAACAGTTTTGTAAGTTAAAATAAAAGTAGGAGCTTGTACAAAAAAAGCATCTTTATTTGTTGATATGTAAAGAGTTTTTGCACTAAGAACAGAACAAATACAAAACTAGGTCTCAATCAAAGAAAAAAAACGTTACCTTTGTAGTAAACAAACTATTTTCATCATGTGAAATGAAAATTCTAGTTCCATTGTTACTAAGGTTCAAAACTTGTCTATTCCTACAATTTGTTCTCATTGCAACACGAAGTTAATCCAATGTGTAGCATAATTTCAATCCTACAGAATAACTTGCCTCCTAAATCTTTTTCATTCTTTTGAACAATGTACAATTGAAGTCAAGGAAGCAGCATTTCAAACCTTAAGAGTTTCAAAATCTCATAAATCTCAGCTGATTGGGAGTGAGCTCCATCATCTGAATAAAACAAATGGACACGATCTTTGACCTCAAGCCAACTACAACCACCATTCTTCTTCAATCCCTTTTCCTTCATTAGTTTCCTGACTTTCAAAACATCCACCCATCTTCCAGCCGAAGCATATATATTTGACAGCAGTACATATCCAACCGAGTTTTTCTCTGCCATTTCCCAAAGTTTCCTAGCTGTTCTCGCACCTAATTCTTCGTTCTTATAAGTCTTACAGCCGCTTAATAAAGCTACCCATGCATTAGCTTCAGGTTGAAATGGCATGGAATTGATAAACTCTGCAGCTTCACATAGGAGTCCTGCTCGAGAGAGCATATCAACAATGCAAGTGTAGTGTTTTCCCTTAGGCGTTACTCCATATACTGCCTCCATCGAATTAAAATACCAGAGTCCTTTATCGATCAATCCACAGTGAGAACACGCAAACAGAACTGATAAGAGCATGATCTCATTACAAGCTACAGCTGAATTTTTTTCCATTTCCTCAAATTTTTCGAGAGATTCCAGTGGAAAACCATATTCTGCAAGCCCTTGAATCATTACAGTCCACGAAACTTCATTCTTCTCAGACATTCTATCGAACACGTTTCTAGAGTACTCAATATCCCCAGACTTTGCATACATATCGATAAGAGCAGTGCCTACAAAAACATCATGCTGAATCCCAAGTTTAATTATCTTCCCATGCAAGTCTTTACCCTTCCCCAATGAAGCCGTGCTTGCACAAGCACAAAGCATGCTGGAGAAGGTGGATGTGTTTGGAGTTTCTCCTAACAAAAGCATTTCATTGAAGATCTCAAAGACCTTATCAAATTGTTCACAATCTAAATAACCAGCAATTATAGAACTCCAAGTGACACTATTTCGCAATGGCATAACATCAAACAAATCCTTAGCTTCTTCGATCTCGCCATTCAGACTGTACCCTCCAATCATAGCATTCCAGGAAACCACGTTTTTCTCCAGAACTGAATCAAATACTAGGCGCCCCTGCTTAGTTTCTCCACATTTACAGTAGAAATCGACCAGAGAGCTACTGAAAAAAACATCATTTGTAATCCCAATTTTCGTAACATGTCCATGGATGATCGTTCCTGCTTGTAAGGCTTCAAGGGTAGCTAATGCACTTATAATACTGGAGAAACAAGAATTAGTTGGCTTGAAACCTTCTTGAACCATACGGCGAAAGAGTTCTAATGACTCTTCTGGATATCCCCTCTGATTGCACCTTGCAATCATGGCACTCCAAGAAATCTCATTTCTTTCTGGCATCTCTTCGAAGATTCTTCTAGCTTCTACTAAGTTACCCATCTCTATATACATATCTAGTATTGCTGTCCAAGATACAACATCTCTTTCATCCATCCTATCAAATACTCCCCCAGCTAAATCTATTTCACCTATCCTCAAGCATAATGTAATCAGAGAATTAGATACTGCTAAGTTATGTTCGAATCCAGTTTTAACAATCAAACCCAAAACACACATTCCCAATCCTAAATCACGCAAATCTCCACATGCCCTAACCACAGAGGTAAAAGTAACGGTGTTTGGCTTCACCCCAGATTCAAGAAGTTTCAGAAATAGCTTCATAGCTTCAAAACTGAACCCATTACGAACATGCCCACTAATGGCTGCTGTCCAAGATACCACATTTTGAAAAGGGTTTCTTTCAAAATACCACATTGATTCTTTCAATCTTCCATATTTCATAAAACCCGAAATCAATGCTGTCCAAGAAACCTCATTTCTCTCTGGCATTTCATCGAACAACTTGCGAGCTATGTCGAGATTTCCCCACTGTACATTAGCAGAAATCATACAATTATGTGCAACAAGATCAAATCCGTTGAACTCTTTTACAATCTCATTAGCTTCAGCTGATTTTCGAGAATTTAGGTACATTATCAAGAGTTTAATTGCAATATATCTCTCTGATGAAATACCCATTTTGATAAAATGGCCATGAAAAGCACTCCCTTCAGCTATCAAACCATGGTTAACGATATTTTTTAATAGAGAAACACATGTTTCTGCATAAGCAGTGAAATCCTTTGCTGGGTTTGTACAGAGTATAGTTTTAAGGGCATTTGTCATATGAGATAAGGTAAGACAAGAGACAGTTAAGTCAGTTGACGGGAAATTGGAAAGCAATACACGAGAAATTGAAGGTAGATTGGGACTTTGCAGACACCTTGTACGAAGAAGGATTAGAATGTTTTATTTTAGATTCAAGACGTCAATATGACATGAGGATTAATTAGGAAAAATGCTGGAGTGCACCGGGAGTAACTACTCCCGGTCCACTCATTGGTTGCCACGTCAAATGCTGACGTGGCAACTAATGAGTGGATCGGGAGTAGTTACTCCCGGTGCACAGGAGCATCTCTCATTAATTAGAGGGTAGGTTAGGATTAGTTGCTAGTTGATATCTTCCATTCGAATTAGAGATATTTAGTAGGAGTTAATCATATATGTAATAGATATTTATTATACCCCGAAACAATATGTATTACTTTTTTTACCAATGCGTTTTAAGGAGTACCATACTCTAAAGTATTCAGAAATTTTCTTAATATATTATCTATTATTGGGTTCGAATAAAGGATTTAAACTTTTTTTAGATACTTTAAATGATAAATTTTCAATTTAAATATATTGCGTATGTTAAAACTCGAACTTAATAGCATAACTAACCCAAATTTATCTCAGGGCCTAATCAAAGAATTGAGCTTCAATTTTTAAAACTTTTAATTATTTATTATTTTTTACATGGAATTTTTTTCAAATTAAAAAATTGGGAGTGACCATAACTGCCTCCTATCTCCATCATTGCTCATACTCGAAATTTTTAGTTTAAGTGACTTGATATATCTTTCAAATCTTCCAAGAGTAATGATATTAATAAGTAATAACTAACCATTAGCTATTCAATTAACAGTTAGTGAATACAAAATTGATTTTACTATATATAACTATAGCAAAACTATATGTTTTTTCTTTTCCCCTTTATGATAAAATTAGAAAATCCAAATGCTGATGGCAAGGATTGGTTCGAATGGTAAAGAGTTGAACTATTGCTTAATAGGTTTGGGGTTTAATACCTCACTTCGTCAAAATTTAGCCTTTGTTGATAGATGATCTGTAAATTTCACTATAAACCCTCATCGAGGTTTGTGATTTGCCTTGGTCTTGGAAGGAGGTAGACCTACCCTTACCTAAACTTTATTTTCACAAAAAAAAAAAAAAAAAAATCCACATGCCCGGAAATCCAAAATGGGGTAAAGTAAGATTGGCAACATCTTGAAGCATCAAGAGGTTAAATTCATCGGTTGCAGAGAAGTAACAAGATGAAACCAAGATTACTTAATAGTTGTGGAATGAAATTTGGTAAATTTTGAAGCCAAACATGTGTTACACATATAAAAAGAATAAGAATAAAAAGATGAAAAATCGAAAACTTTCATATAAACCTTTATAGACAAAATCATTAATATTATGCATAATATTTTCAAAAATATAGTTCTAATTAATAGATAAAACATTGATTTTCTTCCTTCTAAATTCAAAGTTTAGGTGTTCTAAGTATGAGGTGGTGTTCACCAAGAGGCATATATTATAATAAATGTCATATTCTAAAAATTTACCAAAAATACAGTTTTGCCGTAAAATGAAAGAGCCAAATCAAAACAACTAATTAATTAAGAAAATGGTTGAAAACTTCCAAGATTAATGGGAAGAGAATGGAAGATTAATCGTAATCCATTTTGTTGGGATATTATAGGGTTGAAGATGGTATTTTTCCTATATAGAAATATTTGGGATGGAGTCCAGAATGGACGAGAAGGACATTTTCCCTAGCTATTAATTGGTACTTGATTATTGTCATATAGATATTATTGGTGTCAATTATTTTTATGTCCACGAATTAATTTATTTCATGTGGTGAAATCGTACGGCCAGGCTGGTTCGTTGTCATTTATATTTAGTGGCTATGCTTATAGTCTATGATATATGCGGTTGTTGTGAAGCTCTAATCTAGTATTGAGAAACTTTTTTAGAACTCTTGCCTTTATCAAACACTTCAGAACTTTAAGGCAATTATGTATCAAAAATTGATAAAACGCTTTTTGATTTTTTTTTTCCTAGCTCATTTCTTTAATGGGATTTCTTTCTGGTAGATCTACTTCAATCTATTACAATTTTGATAGTTTTTTTCGATACATTAGTTGTTTCCAGTATGATGTATTTTGTGTTTGTTGTTCTGGTTATTTTAAAATTACTAGAAAATATTATTAAATTTATCTGGTTTTATTACTGATAAATCAATTTGATATATTATATAAATTTGGAAATATATGAATTTTATTATTATTATTATTATTATATATATATATAAAAAGATTAATATATCCTAGTGTTTTTTTAATATGGTCTAGATTAACATAAAGGTCATTTTTTTAAAAAAATGACAGTTTAGAGATGAGCACACAATTAATCACATGATATGTTGTTAATATCAAGAGATTAAGAAAAGAAAAAAAAAAGATTTCTCTAATTGAACAAGCCTTTAACATAAATAAATCAGAATCAACTAAGTAGAAAATTGAATAATTAATAATTACTTACACTAAAAGAACTAATAATTATAATGACGGTTTTCAAAATTGGATCGGACCGGTTGGAGGACCCCATTCGATTGAAATCGGTGTTAGTCCGATTGAATTTAATTATGGTTACTCTCGGTTTAACTATAATTTTTTTATCCATTTGGTTTTTATTCTGTAAACGGGCACCTCTAACCGGTTCGGTTACCAAAACCATGAGTATAATTATAATAATTGCATGCAAATTCTCTCTTAATCTTACAACCAACCATATATGCAATCTACAATCAAACTAGGCGGTTCAGAAATGGAAACGCGCTCTTCAAAACTAGCTTCGTTCTGTGTTCCGGTGGACAGTGAAAACAAAGCCACTGAATTCCGTCCACTTTCATTATCATCGCCCCACATGCTTGCCTTTCATCTCGCTTGGTTTTCTCTCTTCTCTTGCTTCTTCTCCACTTTCTCCATACCTCCTCTTATTCCTGTCATCCGCCGCGATCTCAATCTCTCCGATTCCGACATTAGCAACGCCGGCATCGCCTCCTTCGTCGGCTCTATCTTCTCCCGCCTCGCCATGGGTCCGGTCTGTGATCTTATTGGTCCACGTATTGCTTCTGCTACTCTCTCTTTTATTACTGCTCCTATTATGATTTCTGCCTCTTTCGTCTCTTCCCCTTTTTCCTTCGTCCTAATTCGCTTTCTACTCGGATTCTCTTTAGCTAATTTTGTAGCCAATCAGTTCTGGATGACCTCCATGTTTTCTGGCAGAGTCGTTGGGCTGGCCAACGGTGTATCCGCAGGTTGGGCGAACACGGGAAGTGGAGTGGCACAATTAGTTATGCCATTGGTATATAATTTTCTAATTACTTCTTTGAATTTAAATTCATTTACGGCTTGGCGAGTTTCATTCATTCTCCCTGGAATATTTCAGTTTTTCACTGCTGTATTAGTCCTGGTTTTCGGCCAAGATTCGCCGACCGGGAACTTTAAGTATTCGCCGAAAAAGGCTGACAAAGAGAAAAAAGATGAATTGATTGAAATTCTGATGAATGGATTAGGGAACTACAGAGGATGGATTTTGGGATTAACATATGGATACTGTTTTGGTTCTGAATTGACGACTGATAATATAATTGCTGGGTATTTCTACGATAGATTTGGAGTGAATCTTCAAATTGCAGGGACGATTGCTGCGAGCTTTGGAATGGCAAATTTCTTCTCGAGGCCAATGGGAGGAGTTTTGTCGGATATAATGGGGCGAAGATTTGGGGTTAGAGGGAGATTGTGGGGGCTGTGGACGGTGCAGACGGCGGCGGGGCTGCTGTGTGTGGTTCTTGGCCGAGTAAACTCGCTGTGGAGCTCTGTTTTAGTGATGTGTTTGTTTTCTGTTTTTGTTCAAGCTGCTTCTGGCCTCACGTTTGGCGTGGTCCCTTTTGTTTCCAAAAGGTAAGGATTTTATTTCATATTTGATTCTCTTCTATAATCATTTATTTAATTAATTATTTTGTTAGTCTACTAAATTAGAATCATGAGGCCTAAAAGTTTAGAATGAATTAATATGGTTGATTAGATATATAAAAAATTAATTAAATTAAGATCAAATTTTGTTTGTAAGTTTAGATGCCACACTTTTAATTTGCTCTTGAATTTACAATCATGTGATTTGTTAAGTGGTCCGCTGCTTCACATTACGTGTATTGAATCATGACGATACGTGTAAGACATGCAAAAGAAAAATCATCATCGCTAACGACAATGTCAACTGTCGTCTTCTTGATTTGTAACCAAAGTTGTGAGCAGGACCAACCAAGTCTATTCTCTTCACTTTTTTTGGCTTGTTCTCCATTAAATTTTTAATTAAATTTTTCAAAAAAAAAAAAAAAAAAAATTAATTAATTAATTAATTTGACATATTGTTTTGTATTCTAAGCTAAAAATTTCTATTATCTACTGTGGTTTGCGACGTTGGACGTATCATCAGCAATTATGAAATATTAAATATTATTAATATTTTTTAATTGACGAGTTATAAAAAAGCATTTATTTTTGTTATAAAGTTCGTATGGTACAAGGTCTAAATTCGTCACTATAGCATACAAAATGACTCAATTTTGCCCTATAATAAAATTTTTAGTTCAATTTTATTTTGTGGTAAAAACTCTATTTCGATCTTATCTTTTTCTAACTGAATATCAACGATTAGTAACTTCGAAAAAGAATAGAAACTGAGCTAAGATTCTACTGCTAGGTAATATTAGACGGTTTTGTACAATAAGAGTAGAACTAATCATTTTTTAATAATTTTAAGGACAAACTTAACATCTTACCCGTACAAGTATCTGAATATCATAACTGTTTTTTATCGTTCAATAATAACAAAGTAGCCATCCTAGTTCTAACACTAAACCAGTGGCTGTCATTCGAATACCGACTACATTTGCAAACTCTTACAAGTTTGTCTTACACCTCTCAAGAGATATATAGCTGAGCAGACATGAAACTGTAAAACAAAAACCAAAAGAAAAAAAAAAAAAAAAAAACCCGAGATTCCAGAGAGTCAGGTCAATAGGAAAAAATGCATCAAGATAACATCTTTTTAATGCTAAAGATTAAATTAGGGTCATATTGTTGCAGGTCAGTGGGAGTAATATCTGGGATGACAGGAAGTGGAGGAACAGTTGGAGCAGTGGTTACCCAGCTCCTGTTGTTTTCAGGAGATAGATTCTCAAGGCAAACAAGCATTTCCTTGATGGGTCTTATGATAATTGTATGCACTTTCCCTGTCACCTTCATTTACTTTCCGCAATGGGGTAGCATGTTCTCTGGCCCTTCCACCAACATTAATTCTGCAAGTGTAGGTGACCAAGATTACTACCTTCTCGAATAACAAATGATGGCTGCAGCTGCATTGAGTTTCATCCAATATTCTCAAATAAATGTCAATCAATCAGTATCTGTTACTCAGTCGCTCGAACTCCAAGGAATCCAGAGAGAGGCTAATAGCTGCAAATCAACAGTATCTTTTACAGTAAATCGAATAGAATAGCTACAATCTTCCATGGATTTGTTGAATAGAAAGCAGAAAGGGTGCGAACAATGTATCATTCTAGTACCATAAGTAAATGCTTGTTTAAATCGAAATTTCGGTATATATTGCAACCATTCTTAGAAAAAGCGACATGAGAAATTTGAAGAAAATTTATGAACAATTTGAAGTTTTTGTATTCTACCGAAGTACTTTCTTGTGCATAGTCTAAATTCCTTCAAAGGAAAAGCACATCATTCTTTAATGTAACATACTGTGGTTGCTGCAGAAAGAATCTTGTCCATTTGAATGACGTCAAAACAAGTTTTAGAATTTGCAATCGCAGTAATGATTGTTTGACACTTTTGTCACAAGTTGCAGAGGCAAGGAGCTTGTCAGAACTCAGAAGTCAGAACCTGCAGAAGACATTTATTTATCATTTTTGAAGGGACATCAAAAGGGGGGGATGAAAAAAGAGTATACAGAAGAACATATAATTCAAAAAAAGGGTTAGGAAATGAAAATAAAGGCTTTCCTTGTTTTCTAGACTGTAAATATAATTCGACCATCACAGAAGGCAAATGTCATGACTTCGTATAGATTAGCAACAAATGTCAACTGCAACCAATATATATACCTTATTTTCTCAGTAAAAAGCACTATCCCGAAAAACAGGGAATGCTTTCTGTGACAATGGCAAAGCCCACCAACCACCAAGAACTCCCACCAAAGTTAGTTTCTGGTCTTTCACTTCAACTCTGGCAAGGCAGAAGAGTTTGTAGTCTTGGACTTCAACTTTATTGGCATATAACGACTGGTAAGCAAAAGACAACTGATCAACGAAAGGCTAATAACAGATATATTCTAGCTGGTAATATTTATCATAGAACTTTAGAATTCTAATTAGTAACAATAGAAAAGTAGCAAATTTGCTGGTGCGGATTGGACATGAATTCTTGGTCAAACTGTTGATATACATGCAATGCATCCCACATTCTTGCATATACTAAATATCCAATCTACCGATTCCAGTGTTGTGTTGTGTTCCATTACAATCCCACTTATCCAATCACTCCAGGAACTAATAGAGGTGTTTAAACTGTCTTTTTTTTTTTTTTGTTCCCTTTGTGCTACTAACAGGATTAATCCTCCGTATCCTTATCACAAACCATGTTCTCTTTCATCAGTAGGAAACAAATTGCTATTCCTAAATACCAATTCCTTGGTTTGTAAACATCACTTGCAAAGGCGTCAAATGAAAGAGCAGCAGTGAAATACTATGGGGTAGTTTGGAGTGCATGCAACCTATGAAGACATACAGCAGAAAATCCTTAACTTGAACTACTAAAATTGTGCTTAAAAAATGTGGACGGTTGAAACAAAAGATAGGATTAAAAAAAAAAAAAAAGGAAAACTATAAAATAGAAGAGAACAAAGTTTGTCATGCTGTTAGCACTTTTACTTTTTTCTTACTATTATAATTGTAGTAATGAAAACATCAGTAATTCAATTAAACTTCTTGCTACTTCCCCAAATCTGGAGGAAATGGTCTGGGTTCAGTATATCCTTTCTTCATCAGTTATTCAACATTTTACAATTTTAGTTCCTTCTCATTTCTTTCACTCCATCTATCACCCTCTTCAAAGTTCAAACATACTATACATCTCAAATTTGTGCAAGTAGTATGCAGAGCTAAATTAATAGTAACAGGGATCATACCTTTAGGAGGTACAAATAGGGTCGTTGGCGCATGGATTGATGACACAGCTGAAAATGTAAAACTTAGTTCAAATTGATAGTCATTTGCACATAAAATTCTATCAAATGGTACAACTCTGTCAACCTCCCCTCCCTCGAGATGCATATAGTGAGAGGTGATCAATGATATATTTAGGTAATTACACATAATCCCATTACCTTATGCACCTTCGCTAGTCA
Source organism: Euphorbia tirucalli (assembly GCA_039660915.1). Lineage (NCBI taxonomy): Eukaryota > Viridiplantae > Streptophyta > Magnoliopsida > Malpighiales > Euphorbiaceae > Euphorbia > Euphorbia tirucalli. The sequence goes on from CM077638.1 coordinate 12,966,106, forward strand.
GAGGTGTAGTGATAACCAAGAATTATGAACACCTCTCTACATTCTCAAGATAACATCTAGGGCCAAAATAACACAATACATCAACAGATACAAGAAATTTCAAATCACACACATTGCAGAAGATCAGTTACTCTGACCTCAGTTTTTATCTTATTAACCTTCTAATGCTTGCATAGACATCATAAACCGATATTCTCATGTTTATAAAATTTCATGATAGCAACAAGAACCTCTAGTTCTTCCAATCCACACCCATGCTAAATTGAAGTCCTGAGTAAGCTTTAACAGTAAATCAATTACATCGGTCAAAAGTAATCAGCAATGCTGACTGACCTGTTCTATAAAAACATACACTGATAAAGGGCTAGGCTTCGTGCTGACGAGGAAAAGGGCAACTTTAGTCACAAGCATGACAGGATGATGCCAATTCCCCAACACAGTGAGAAAGAACAAAGCAGGTAGCCACAACTTTCTCACAAACAGCCATAAAACAGGAGTATCTTTCCCCTCCTTTGAGTAACCAAAAATATTTTGATCATCCACCAAAATGTCTAGACCTACATCATCAATATCCAATTTCAAACTCACAAAATTACAGGCCAGATAAAACTGCACTTCTATCAGAGAAAAGGAACATAAATCTAAATTCGCAAATATATAAACTGAAGCAAGTTGCTAACCATCCATGGCATACGCAGCCTGTTGCGAAAGGCTTATGTATCCAACTATACATGACACACCAAATAAGCCTCCAACATTAAATGTACTTCCTGAAAATTATACAGTATACGTTTAATTGAAAAAATGAAAATCATCAAAGCAAGAACCTAAAGCTAACTAGAGAAGAACTTGACTTAAAATACCTGAGAAATAAACATCACGAACATATTGTAGGTTCCATTTGCACTGAAAATTTGAGCATCGATTGTATATTTTAGGATCAAACTGCTTTATCCACGTCTTTATAATTTCGAGTTTTCCAAAAACTGGAAAGCAATTAACAGTAATTAACACATAATAAAAAATGGAGGAGAAAAAAGGAAATGGAAGGAGCTTACATGGCGGCCTTGCAGATATTTGTAAAGAAGAACAAAAGTAGGTTACTGAAAGAGACTGTCGAATTGGATTGAGTAATTTCACAGCATACGACATTTCTGCGACACGATTTGTTTTGTCATCTCTCAGGTTGAAGATGAAGGTTTAAGAAAAAAATGGAAATTAGAACGACGGGCTCGCGAATCTATTAGGAATTTCGCAACGAATGTGTAAATGAACCAACGACAAAGCTAGGTTTTACATATCTATTATGACACGCCGTCGTTTCGTATATATCCACGTGTTTCGGGTCTCAGCGAGGCACTTTTTACGTGCTGAGAAAAAAATAAAAATATCGTAAAAAAAATATCTTCTCATTCAATAGGTGCAGATGGTGAGAGACTGAGCAGCAAAACTCAGAAACGAAATTAATCGGTGGTGAGTAGGGAAAGAATATGTCACTTTCTTTAATCTCAGTTTATCCATTTTCCGATTTCAATGGCTGCTTTAATCCAAACAGCACAACCATCACAAGGTACCTGGTTTATGCTTTTCTATTAGCTTTTTATGTTCTAATCCCTGATATATACGCTATTGTTGATTAATTTTGATGCGTAATCGGTGTAAAGATGGAGGCAGAAATTTCCTCCGATCAGATGTTCTAACAGTAAGGCAGCCACTGGAAGTACGGAAGTGGAGAAGAATTACTATGAATTGCTTGGAGTTTCTGTCGATTCAGATGTTCGTCAAATCAAAGAGGCTTACAGGAAGTTGCAGAAGAAGTATCATCCTGATATTGCTGGCGAAAAGGTCCTTTAGCACTTCCCTGTTAAAAATAGTTTCATATTTGCTATTGTTTAATATCCATTTTTTCTGATTTTTGCATAAACTTACAACTTTTGATTACAATTTACACACAAACATGTATTATCGGTTAATCAGGCAGATCTAACGCCGAACCTGAACTTCTGAATATTTGACTTCATCTTATCATCTAAACCAGATTCAAACTACAGAACCATAATCACTTTTTTGGGTCTTCTTCTTTAGAGAGCTGGAAGTTTGAAGAACTATAATCTACTCATGCATAGCAAGTTCATATACGGGATGTACCCTAAATCATCTGTCTAATAGCGAATCTGAGATTTAAATTTCTGTTTAGGGGCATGAGCATACTCTAATGTTGAATGAGGCATATAAGGTTCTGATGAAGGAGGATCTTAGGAGAGAGTATGATGTTTCCATTGGTCAATTGAGAATGGCAAATGGTAATAGCAACAATGTCACGGGTTTCAGCTCCTGGAAAGGGCCATTCCGGCCTCAAGCCCTATTTGTTGATGAAAATGCATGCATAGGTCGATGCCACAATTCCTATCCAAAATTTGTTGGCTTTTGTCTAAATGAGGATTTTTCACCTCAATTTAATTGGTTTGCAGGGTGCAGAGAATGTGTTTATAATGCAAGTAATACATTTGTGATGGATGAAACCCTTGGATGTGCACGAGTCAATGTTCAATTTGGAGACAATGACCAAAAAATTCAGGTAAACAGTGAAAAATAGCACCCAAGCAATTGTGACTCTATGTACTTTTTTTTTTGTGTCGTAACTGCTCAAAGTATGGCTTTGAAACTTACAGGTTTCTGTCGATTCCTGCCCTATGAACTGCATTCACTGGGTTGATAATGAAGAGTTGACAGTGCTCGAGTACCTAAATCAACCTAAGCTTAAGGAAGGTTATGGTGTATTTGGACAAGGCTGGGAAAGACCCAAGAATGTTTTTGCTGCAGCAAAGTCATTCAACAAGCAGATGAAACAACAGCCTGAGCCTTTTCGAACTAATGGTGAGTCTTGGCCTGCAAGCTGCAACTATAAGAAGTAACCCGTAATTCTTTTATCCTCATTCTTTGGTGCTGATTTGTTCTCAATCACATTACTCCACCTGCAGTTCGAGTTGAAGAAGAGACCCCTGCTCAAGCTGAAGCCCGTGCCAATGCTAGCATGAAACTGAAGATGGAAAGATTCTCAATAATTTGGAATTTGATGAAGAATATTTTTCACCTCAAGCATGTTGAGTAAGAACTGAATACTGCACGTCTCAATTCATTCTTTTCGTCTTAAAGATCAAGCTCAGGTTCCAAATGTTAGCTACAGTTGGAATGTGAATATTACATAGATCAGGGGGATTGGTTCTTAATTGTATGCTTCATACAAATATATAGAATGTGCCATCAGAGAATGTAAATACATATTTGCTTATGATATTAATACATGTATATTTCATAAACCATTCAGTTTACTTCACAGTCGGTATGACTGTAAATTGTCCAGAAATTAAGTCAGAACACATGAATATCAGAAATTTTACAGTTGCAAAAAGAAATTGTAGCTTGTATATCAATACTGGCAGCATAGCAGCACATAATCCTGATTGGAAACATATGTTTACTGGACTGCTCCAACTAGAACAGACTCATTTATTTCTACCAGATGTTTTCAGTTTCTCATTGAGAACAAAATTCTGTACTGCATAGTGACTTGGTACGCAAGCCAAATAAGATTTCAATGTGAAGGTGTGTAGAGCCATGGACTAATAGAGCTTGCATTTACTTGTTCCGACACAAGCAGCACATTCATCTGCATCTCCTGCTACATGGCTTAAGCAGTGTTTGATCCTATCATTTACAACATCCTGCAGCATAAACCATCAAAATATATTACACCAGAGGTATCAGTTTAAGCAAACTATGTGTGCATAAGCAGGGTGTCCTGTGCTATCTTTTCGCTGCTGGTAAGAAGATACAGAGAAACAGAAAACTTAGTCCTAATAAAGACAAAAGCATAAACGAGAATAAATATCAAAGGAACAAAACTAAATAAGTATTAACAAGTATGATGTATCATATTGCACCCCGTTACCAATAGTGAGACTTTCTGCAATGTTCTGTACTGAAGAGAAATAAACCAAACCTATTGAAATGACATAAAACCGGACAAGTAAAAAATACAACACAGAAATTTGAAAGACGTACTCTCCAGAGTTTAAGGCTTCTAAGCAATAGAGAATTACATACCACAAGTAGTTCATGCAAGCCAAGAGGTGCAGTAATGACATATGGCACTCCAGGGTGCTCCTTTGCAGCTTCAGCAGTTAAGGATGGAATATCCTTTCAAATAAATCTGAATCTTAGGAACCATATATAAAGTTCTATTACTGAGCAATCATATAATGATGAGTTACCTGGTGCCAATGCCGTCCGGGAAAAAGAAAAAATGGGCTTACAATCACCCGGTTTGCCCCTTGTTCAACACATAAACCAAATGCATCTTTGATCGAGGGATCTGCCAGCTCCTGGGTCAATTAAAAAGTTGAGAAAAAATCCAAGAAAAGTTTGGTTCTAAAAAAGCGAGTAGGTTATACACCTCTTTTTGTCTCAGTATCCATAAATTCCAAGGAAATGCATTAAAACTAATGAAATAGAAAATCCCTAGTTCATTTCCCCACTTTCCTTTCAGCTGCATGTAATATGCTAGAAGATTGATGATATGAAGTGGCTGCATCTTAGTTATTTTGTGAGCCGCCAATCTGTGTGGTTTTTGTTCTCTGCTTTCTTAGCTACTATGTTATCTATTCTGATTAGGATTAGGGTTTTTCAAGTGTAACCCTACCATGTACATTATTTTACACAGCGGCAGTTTTTTTTTTTTTTTTTTTTTTTTTAATTTAAGTATAGATAGTTACTCTTGTATAATTGCTGCATTTCTTTGTGCAACTGCTGTGATATTATGGAATACAGAAGTAGGAAAGAGAAAAGCAGTTAATTTCCAAAAAGGTTGAAGTTTATGGAAGGTTATCAGCAATGAGTGATTGTTCAATCTGTTATAATAGGTTGTAAAAGGAGAATACTTCAAGAAATTCAGATTTTCTTCCAATTCTAACCTTGATTTCACAGAAGATACACCCTTAACTAAATTTAAGTTAGTAGCAGTTAACAACCTGGTCTCCGAATAGGTGGTTATCCGTGTGACATGCAAATTTGCAGGAACAATTTGAGGCTTTAATGGCCTTGTGTCAGGAAGATAGAGTTTTTGATTGAGTAGCATGGGAAAGGGCAGGAATTACTTCACTATAATGAAATTGGGAAACAAAACTGCAGCCAGTAGCCATTTTTGTTGAGAACCAGGTAGATATAGCACAGGGTAGACCCAAAACTAGATTTCAAACTAGAACCATAACATTGGCCTAACGTATACTATAATAAAATTAAAACTGACCTAAGAAAACAATAAACAAATCTACTTAGCTCTGTGAGTATCTACCTAATTAGGAACCAATTGGGACAAGGAAAAAAAAAAACCACACCAGCAAACCCCAAAGTCTGCTCATGATGAGGAAATAGAAAATTCATTGGAAAGTGAAGTTAGTTCATGGGGTAAAGTTTCTCTGAGGCAATAGAATCTAGGCACTTAATGACAGAGAGTCCAAATTCCGATGAGATAGCTGCAACAGAGAACTATACAACTTTAATTTGCTCTCCATCATTAATATCTACATAACGCTGGCCAATTATTCCATAATATTTCTACAATAAACATAGCAGAAGGAGAGTACCTCACATTTTAACTTGCACAAACTCTTTTCTCGAGGACTCCATGATCATCCAAATTCCTCTACTATGGAATTTTATTTAATAAATACAATAGAGCATGTAAGTTATTTGCTGCTTGTGAACATTATAATATCCCTCTTTGTTCCTGATACAGCGCAATCTCAGTAGAAAGCAAAAGCAAAATCCTCTTCAAGTTCCAATACCAAACGCAATGTAAATTTAAAAACAAGCTAAACCAGAACAAGGTGAATGAAGTGAAAAACACAGGAAGAGAAGTATAACAAATGCACATGCATGTGAGTTCAAGTAAGAAGAGCACAGTGATTAAAGATTGCAAATTATAATGATTAAGAAATCTCAAATGACCTTAAAGATCACAACTGCAATCACAGTGTCTGGAAAGAAGCAAAAGGAGAGAGTAATTACCATATGAGCAGGCTCCACAATTGGGTATCCCGTTTTGTCCCTAAACATGGCAACGAAATCATCTGAAAAATTCACCACATTCAGAAAATCATGCGATTAAATGAATCAGAAAAATGGAATTTTTAGAATTGTAGTAGCTTACCCAGCATAAGATTTGACTCTTTACGACGTGACCCATGGTCAACAATGATCACGGCATCTTTGGCTCCAACCCCCTGTGAGTTCATTGTAATGCCTCCATTCTCATTGCTCAACCTCAACCTCGCGGATAAATACTTTAAATTGGACGAACCCCCTTGTAAATTTGAGATTCTGGGGGGAAGCCAACTCGAATTTCCTCTAGAACAACTGTAACCGACAATTCGATGAAGAAAGAAAAGGGAAGAATAAGAAGAAGAGAAATTTTTTGAATCGACTTACCTTGTGACGGTATTTTGAGAAGGAAATGAGATAGAATTCAACATTTTTCTGATCGACAGCGTGAAGCTGGGAGTGTAGCGCCGTTTCGACTGTGGAAAAAATATGCAGTGTGATTCCTCATGAAACGACACAGTTTGAACCAAATAGTAAATACCAAATTTCACCTTTTTGTTTCACCTCTTTCAATTAGCAAATTGCAGAGCGAGAATAGAAGAGAAGAGAAGGGAAGAGAGGTGGAAGCGAATAGAGAAGGGGCCTGAATTACTGTTAGCCGCTGGGTATGTATATGGTTTTTTTTTTTTTTCTTTTTCCGTATTTAGCTTATCCTTTTCTTGTTGATTGCTCTCTCTCTCTATGTATATACGAAAAAGTCACTGTTTTTAATCTGATCCTACTTTAAATTGGAATTGGTTCATTGTATTGTGTATAAATCGCTATGGTGTGAGGAGGAAACAAATGAAAACGAATCATAATATCTGGGTGACATAATTGGTTAGTATTTTCATCTGGGCTGATACCTATTACCCCTTTTTAATTTTCATCCGCTAGAAAACCAAGGCCGCTTCTTGCTAGAACAGTGTTTTTGAACTTTTGGAACAGGGCTCTGCTATGCTGATGCTGTTTCTGTATTGTTATAGTTCGTGGGTTTGTCTGCTATAAAATAATGGATGCTGATAAATGCATTTTCTGTTCTAATTTTTGGATGTGTTATAGATTGCAATTTATGTTTCTGTAGAATTTCCTTTTTACTCCGTGGAGACTGATCGAGTATCATCCGCTAATTTGTTTAGAGAAGAAGCTGGAACATCAGTGCCAATAATCCCCTTTTTTTGTAGGGTTGTAGGAACATGTTTCCAAGATGAATGTAGTTCATCAAGAATTAAGTCTGGGCCTGTTTGTTCGATGCAAATGCAATTGTGTGGCAGCAGATATCTGAGGATAGTCAAGATTCCTCAAAATCTAGGGAGCATAAATTTCAGTGAGTTCGTGAGAGAATGCTATGGGTTCAATCAGAAGAAGCGTCAGTGTCGAACTTCGCTATGCTATCAGAAGGTGCATTTCTTCTATCGAATTATTTCCTGGCAGTCAAAATTCAAATGGAGGCTTAGTATTACCTTAGTCAGAAATTTGATGATCATTTGTGAAGATCATCAAGGCATGTGCATATGATGATTTCAGCTCAATGGCGTCAAGTTTGCAATTATGTTAGGATTACGTGGTTTCTTATTTGACATTTAGCTAAATGGATTTTGAAGGAATGTGTGTTCACTTGCTTATATTGCACACTTTCAGAAAAATCTGCAGCAGGTCTCACTCTATTGTCACTGGGTAAACCTATAGCACCACTTATTTTAATTAGCCTCCCAATTTAGCTGTGAACAAAATATGCGTTATAGTAGCAGATGATAGGGGCCTTAGTAGGGATGGCAACGGGTAGGGTACCCGCGGGTATTGGGGATACCCGTCCCATTCCCGTTTAGAAAAGTAATTACCCGTACCCATCCCATTACCCGCGGGTATTAAATTTTAAATCCCATTCCCGTCCCACAAAATTTCCAGGTACCCCGTTAATTACCCGTACCCGCGAAAATTACCCGTTTAAAATTAAAAAATCATAAAAATATATCTAGAATTCTATACTAATCAATCACAAAATTATAAAAAAAATCTTCATAAACACGCTTTAATACATTGCAATTCAAAAATAACAAACATAATTTTAACCAATAATTCATTATCCAAATTTGAAAGTTCTAAAGAAATTAAAAAAATCATAAACCCTTAATTAAAAAAATTACATAAGAAGCAGTGCTTTGAACTTCCATAACATTTTTCCCTTCAATAAGAATGAGAGGAGCTGGGTTAGACTCCTATCAGCTACTATACCTAAAAAATTTTAATTTTTTTTTATAAACTATATATATAAACGGGTACGGGTAGCGGGTACCCTGAGGGGTAAACCCGTACCCGTCCAATACCCGTGACGGGTAATTTTTTTGAACCCATACCCGTCCCATACCCTTTTATACCGGGTTTCACGGGTACCCATACCCGTTGCCATCCCTAGGCCTTAGGAGAGAGAGCAAACCAAGGAGAAGACAGTCCATGGCCTCATCTAACGCACACATCAAGTCACTTGTATGACTGATGTTTGATGTTGGGACCATAACAAATAGATTATAAATTTCGATAAAGCCTTGTTCTTCTTTTCCATACATTTACTCCTTATTACTGATGTCTCATATGAAGCTATATTGCAATGAATGCTTCTGTTTTCTTAGTTAAATGGGGCTGCCTTCTTCTATAAGTTGTCTCTGATACATGATATTTGTGCTTTGTACAGGAAATCTTTACCTTGGTACAGTTGTGAGGTCCAGAAAGAGTCCAACCTTTCATCATTCCTTGGAACCACTTCTGTTACTTCCACTCTGAACAACATCACCTTTGTGCACTGTAGAGTTTATGGGACTGCTCGACATTTGAGAGAGGCATCAAGGTTAGCTTCTTCTCCATATTTCCCATGTGGACAGGGGCTAAATGTGCTTGGTAGTAGTAGTGTTCTGAGAAATTGGGAATGCAAAGGATACATGAAAGATGCATCTGTGGAGCTGAAGACAGACAAAGATGTTGTCAGGTTTTCTATTGGTAATCAGCCTCGTAAAAATTGTTTTTCACAACGGAAGAAGACCACTAAGCAGGGTAAAATATCTAGAAAAGCCAAACTGAATGAGCTCAGGTTCTATCGTCTCAAGGCCAAAAAGAAGATGAATTCCCCAAATCCGGAAGTTAGGATTAGATACAAACTTGAAAAGGTTAGATTTCTATTTTGTTGTTTGAATGTTATTTACAATGGATTTAAGTTGCTGATTCTGCTTCTCTCTAAATCTTACTGATCAAAAGAACATACGCAGCCTTCAGCATGTGAAAGTATTGCTACAATCTCATATTTTTCATTTTACTGCCCTTCTTTATACTTGGATTTTACAGTTACTTGAAATATTCTTTGCTTTTGAATATAAATTTGTTTTCTTTTTGAACTTTTCTTAGGCCAAACGTAAGGAGGCATGGTTAATTGAGAAGTTAAGGAAATATGACACACCTAAATTGCCAGCTGAAACACATGATCCTGAAATGTTAAACGAGGAAGAGAAGCATTACCTTAAGCGTACAGGGGAGAAGAAGAAGAACTTTATTCTTGTTGGAAGACGAGGAGTTTTTGGAGGCGTCGTTCTGAATATGCATCTTCATTGGAAAAAGCATGAAACAGTCAAGGTTATTTGCAGACCGTGCAAACCTGGACAAATTCATGAATATGCGGAAGAGCTAGCACGACTGAGCAAAGGCATTGTAATTGACATAAGACCTAACAGTACTATCATATTCTACAGGGGAAAGAACTATGTTCAACCAGAGATTATGTCCCCTCCGGAAACCCTATCTAAACAGAAGGTAAGCTTGTGTTATTTGTTTAATTGATGCCTCAGCTATTTTGCAACCAATGATCTGTTCTGTATATGATACCTTGAAACACAGTGTAGCTCATCCGGATATATCTGTTACGCTTGCTAGATTGGAGTTTGCGCTTTTTTCACATTCATTTAGGAAGCCTGCTTGATACCATGAGCCATTAAGTGCTTTCTTGTTCCTAACTTTCTTTCCGATAGAAAACTGATATGCATTTATGAATCAAACTGTTAATTGTGAGAGTAATTTACATGCAGCTCAATAAACCATTGGTGGATGTTGTTGAAGAATCCTGTGAATAATGAGTTCTCACCTGTCATGAGTTGTGCAGGCCCTGGAGAAGTACAAGTATGGACAGTCCCTTGAGCATACGAGTCAGTTCATTGAGAAATTGGAGAAAGAGCTGGAAGAATATCATGAACATGTAGCGCGTTACAAGAAGGCAAAAAATGAGGAAGCATCACACCTCACCACCATCGCTGATGCATGAGGAACCTTGATTTGGACGACAAGTTAATATGAATTCAGTTCATGAATATTTATGGAAAATCAAAAATTGACATCATTGTTTGGCTTTACCGGACAGACGGACGGACGGACAATTTGACTCGTGCTGAAGAGATGGTATTCTCCTGATATGTTCCCAATGAAATGGGATGGAAGATGTTAAGGTTTTGCGGTACTTCCAGTTCACAATGAAGACAACAAGGAGTAGAAGCATGTTCTTGCTCAAGATGAACATATGTATGTCTGCAGCCAAGCCACAGGCGAATGCATGAACTTATGGTCTTTCTTTCAGAATTTGCATCATTCAATTTCCATAAGTATCTCAGCCACCATATGAAGCCATCAAATGGAAAATTTCACTCGTTAAAGGTAGTAGCTTTTGTCATGGATCTTACATCTTCAATGTTCAAACCTCAAGTTTTCCCATCTGTAATAATATTAGTACACTTGACTTGCACAGATCAGCTAAGTTCATGATTTGGCCTTTTTTTTTTGTGTGTAAAATTAGTTAAACAGTGACACATATGTTATTGGTGACTTTTTTTTATATATATGTTAATGTTTTATGTTGCATATCTTTTTGAGCTGATTTGAGTTAAAAAGTTTAATTAATATTTAAAATTCATTTTAGACATTGATTGACTTTGCAATCAAAATTTTGATTCGTAAACTGCGCAATGTGCAACTATATTATTATTATTGGTGGGGATGCAGGGCTCTCTCTTCTGGCGGTTCACCCAGGATGGTAGATTATTTTTGTGCACTAAAGATCAACCTAGCTCATATCTCGCCGACATCTTCTTCTTCAAATGATTCTGATCCTTCTAGAAACAGCTTTGGCAAATTCAAGCTCAACCTAAACTGGTACTTTGCCTTTGGAGTGCAGTGCTGGAAATCCTCCCATGTGGTGCTGCGCTGCAGAAAAAACACATCAGTGTTGAAAATTTGTGTGTTTTCTGTTCCGCAGGGGATGATTCATTAATACACATCTCTAAATTTTGCTCCTTTGCTAAACGAGTTTGGAAATTATGTGACAGTAACTATAAATTCTATCAGTTTGCAGGAAATTCTGCTATCAATGGTTTCAACAATTGTTTGACAGTGTTTCTTTAAAAGATAGAGCTATCTTTGCAGGAATTGTTTGGGGCCTATGGTTTGAACATAACCACAGGATTCATGGAGAGAAAGCAGCAAATGAAGAGAAAATTGTTGATTGGGCTCAAGGGATGATCAGGGGTAGCAGCGCAAACAAAATGTGGATGCTGCAGTGAGTGTAAATTTGCCGTCTTGCTCCGTGGGCTTTGTAGTGCGAGACTACTCTGGTTCAGTGTTGCTGTCAGGTGCTGCTCCAGTCAGTTGCTGCCTATCGGTGTTGCACGCAGAGCTAGTGGGGTTGCTGAAAGGTTTACAATTCACTGCTGAAGCTAGTTTCAATAATTTGCTGGCAGCTTTGGATAACATCTCTGCAGTTGAGTTATGCAATGATAGGAGCATAAATGGTGGTATTGTTGACAGTATTGTTTTCAAATTAGAAGGCTTGCCTGCTGTTTCTCAAAGATCAAGTTTGTGCATGAGAGGAGGAAGGCTAATGCTGTTGCTCATCACCTTTGCACAATGGGGTTCACAACTTACCCATCCTGTCATCTTTTATTGATACTGATGTAGCAAATTTGTCCTCTTAATGCAAGGTGTTTTGTTATTAATTTAAAAAAAAAAAAAAAAAAAAACTATTATTATTATAATTTTACTTTCCCTTTATAATAGATCATTATTATAATGAGGATCAGATGTTTGTGCAGCTTCTTATCAACTTCTTAGCATTAACATCTCCAGCAATAATGCTGCCATAAATTATACTAAAACGAAGTTACTGAAACTATAAGTTTTGTACGTGCAATTTTTTTTTTTTTTTGTGCTTTTCTTTTTTTCTTTTATAAAATAATTATTAGAAGTAAGGAATGTAATAATTTAATACAATGAAATAATTCCTCTCCAAATAAGAAAGGGCAATTAGAAAATTATTTAACAGTAAGAAGGGTAGCAAAATGTTGCTTAATATTGAAAAAACATGTAATAAATCAGTAGAATATATATATAATTCTTCAACAATTTAGACGGACGTGGATATTGAAGTGTTGCTTAATATCGAAATTAAAAGAAGTCCTATTTTATTCTCCTCCCAGGAAAGTTAATATACAAATAATCACAATTAGATATCATTATCAAATGATATAATCAACTAATTATTACTTAAAACAAGATAATTTCTCTTGTTTCTCTAAAATAATACTCCTATGTTTGATTGGTGGACCCTAATATTTTACAATTTAAATTATGGTTGATAGTTTTTTAAGTTTGTTAATCACAAAATTATTAATATTTCCAATCAAGCTTAACCAAAGAGTATAGGTCAGTTGGTATATTTTTCAATTCGTGAGGTGGAAGGTTGTGGTTTTGATTATCAGATTTTTTTTAAAAAATGAAAGTATGAAGCATAAAATTTAAGGAATAAGAGTGAATTGAAACATGTGTCATTGTTTTAAATAATTGTAATGATTGTATTGAATTGTTTTTTCTTTCTAATTTTACGTAATAATGGTAGCAAATTAGTTGAAGAAGAAACATGCTTAGCTAATACCCCACTTCAATTTAATTAGTTGGTGCTTTTCTTTCAATTCAAAAAAGAATATTCATTACTTCACCAAAGCTTAAAAAAAGCATACTCATAACTATTTTAACAACTCTCTCTACTCTTCAATTTTAAGTCATTTTGGGTTCTTAATAACAACCCATTTAGCAATGTTAGTTCCCATGTCTTTCTCAACTTCTTGGTTAGCTTTCACTTTATCTGTCTGGATTTTTTGTTTTAACTTATTACTCTCTTTATTTCACATTTCTTTTCATTTCAACCAAGTCTAATTTCTTTTTTTTTTTTAATTAAATGTTTTATAATATGAACATCAGCCAACCAGAATTTAAGAGGAAATTATTAAAAAAAAAAAGATATTTTAGTGAATAAAAAATGTGATTTTATATATTTGTAAGTAAAATTTAACATGTTAATATTCGATATATGTACCATTCATTAACATGTCATGTTAGAATTTTATTTATGCCTACAAAAATTAATAACTGAATGTAGCACAATAAAGTTTTAAAACAAGTCAATAAGTAAAGTTAATAGAAAGAGAAAACTTCAAAAACCACTCATGTGGTTCCATCCTCTGACAAATCAAAGATTGTGTTTTATTTTTGTCATAAAAAAGACTATTAATTTCAAAATTTACAAAAATAATGATAACTAATATTTCTCATTCAAAAATGATGATGCGATATATGTCATCTTTATCCATTAAACATTCCAATTGTTTATCCATATGTCATCTTTATCCATTATATATTTGGGTGTCTGTCGGAGTGATACAAATCAATCTAGGATCACCTTGTGCTTTATAAAGGAAAAAAAAAATCTCTACTTTATAATAGGCAAAAACTAAAACAACTAATTTTTATATTTTTATCTTCCCCCAATTTAAGTAAAATAAAATTAAATAGGTTGAAAATAAATTCTTTGGATAGAAAATCATAATTTTGTCCATGTGATACTCTAGAAACTAGTTTGAGAGAGAAAGAAATAAAAGCTTACTTGTGACTTTGCCAAGCACAACTCAGTTAGCTCCTTCTGCTCTCTCATCATTTCAATTCCGTTTCCACAGTTGTTCCAATTTCCACGTGATTCTCTTCACGCTATTCTTCTTTCTTCTTCGTGAATTCTACCCAATCCGATTCTACCACGCTACTTCATCTTCAACTCTCCCCTCTGTTCTCTCATCTTTGTACTTATGGATCTAATCCATCCTTTTTCTCTAATTTGATCATTCTTGCTCCTTTTTCTTCCTCTAGCATAGCCCTTTCTCCGTGAGATGGTGCCGGATTTCAGCTGACAAACTTTTACTCCTAAATGAAGCACCGAAAGGTCCTTCTGCACCAGAAATCTCACATTAAATGGAAAAGGAAGTTGTTTCTTGTTTTGCTGTTTGGGTTGTGTTTTGGGAGCTTGGTTCTGATGCAAACTCAATACACTCGAATTTTGGAGCTCGCTTCTTCGCATTCTCATCCCATTCGCCATCCGAGAATTGCGTTTCTTTTTATTGCTCGAAATCGGTTGCCTCTAGACATGGTTTGGGATGCTTTTTTTAAGGCAAGTTGGCATCTTCATTCTTGAGTATTTTGATTTTTTATTTTGTTTTTCTCATGAATATGAATTCAGTGTTCTTCTTTTTCATCGAGTAAAGGACTGTTAGTGTAAATTTACTTGGAAGTTTTGCTGTATTCATGAAGGAAAAAAAAAAAAAAAAAAATCAGAGTAAGGCCGATTTTACCCTTTTAGAATGCCTTCCAGTGATAAGTATTCTCTAGTAAAGTTTCTTCAGTTTCTTTGATAACTTTGAAGCTTGTATCCTTCTAAGGCTCATACTGATGGAATTTCATGTTGTTTTCAGGATGAGGAATCTAAATTTTCAGTTTATGTTCATTCTAGGCCTGGCTTTGTACTCAATAAGGCAACAACAAGATCCAACTTTTTTTTAAACAGACAAGTAAATGACAGCATACAGGTTCACTTCCTACCACTGAAACTGACATTTCAAATGCGATCATTATACTGTTTCTTCATGTCAAGTTAATATCATGTCTTTTAGAGGAGTACAAAAGGGTTTGCACAAAAAGCTTACGCAAGTCTGAGGGCAACTTACATTTTGCGATTCTGTTGATGAGTATTTTGTTTAATTTATTTACATGAAACAAGGTCCTTCCGAAACATGTACCATAAGTAATATCAACTACTATCTGGCTTTGTTGCATTGTTTACAAAGTCCATTATTCACAACTAGTGTTTGCTATTATTTATTTTTATTTGTGTGGTATTTCTGCAACTAATTTCAGGTAGATTGGGGAGAAGCAACCATGATTGAGGCAGAGCGGATATTGCTTCGGCATGCCCTGGGAGATCCTCAAAATGAACGCTTTGTTTTCCTATCAGATAGGTGAGTATTGGTTCCAACTATAGCTACTAGATATTATACCATGCAATTATGTCACAGATTGCAATATGTTATTGTGTTTTTCTTCTTTTACATTATGTTCTCACCTTAAATAAATTAGTGGTTAATCTTCTATTTGGTCGAGCTTTAATTTGCTTAAAGCTTTTGATTGAATATAGTTTGGCTACCTGACAAAATTTCAGTTTTTTGATCCCCTTCTCAGTTGCATACCTTTGTACAACTTCAGCTACACGTATGATTATATAATGTCAACAACAACTAGCTTTGTAGACAGGTAAGTTACCACATTCTGATGTACTTTGTATACTCCATTTCTCATGTTTTGAACTTGCAATGTGTTCACAGATGAATGCATCTGCTTTATGCAGAAAGAACTTAGATAATATGCGTTTGGCATTCAAGTTGAATGCTCATCTCTTCCAAATGTTGTTTTTATTTATCTTCTGACCTTCAATGCATTGGGTGTCTCTGATGAGTTTTTAACCATTTCTGTCGGAGATGAAAGAATTAGTTTTTGGTAAATTCATGATTTCATGCCCTATATAACAAAAGATGTTGTAATTTTAAGAATGACATAACAAAAGTCTAGCAACATTTGGTAAAGATGGGAGAAACTAATTTAGAGTAGATAATATATAATATGCTAGTGTAACCAAATCATAGCACTGATTTCTTGAAGGTTCCAGTGTGGACTCTGTTTATTGTTGATGTCCTTGAGGGGATACTTAAGAACTCAAATAACTGGTCAATTTGGTTGTAAATGGATTCTGCAGTGCCAAAAGATTTCGCTACTTGATTTTAACATGAAGTTCTTAGTTTCATCTATATTTGCTTGTGAAAGGATACAATATATTAAACCTGGTCCATTGACCATGTTAAGCCTAGTTTGTTATTTTTCACTGATGATAGTTTTTCATGGATAACTCCTTGTATTGTGCATCATCTTAAAGTCCAGGACATATTAAATATTTCCTTACCATGACCATATGAGCTCTCTTAATCTTGTTCTACATCAATATGCTTTAGTGTTGCATGCCACTGGCTGTCAACATGAGTCTTCCGAATTCAAGATGGGCTATTATTATATGAAGCTACTATAACTTACTAGATCATAAAGGTCCTTACCTATGACTTCTTGTGGGGTTGTGCAAAAAAAAAAAAGACCTTAGAAAAGTGAGATCTCCTTCAAGTCAATGTTTTCCCTTTTGAATTATATCTCTGTTGCACACCTCAATGAAGGAAAATTTCATATTGGCCTTTTGCTATAGGATTTGGACTGTCAATTGTTTAACCATCTAGATCAATATTCAGTAAACGTGTTCTTAGTCTTTATTTAAGTAGATAATTGATCCAAACAATGCAGCAGTAACTTTGGTATTTGATGGACACATTTTCTTTCACTATTACATGGAGTTAATTTCTGGTTGTGCCTTCTAACACTTCAGTAACTAAAAAATAAAAAGAAGTATGATTTATAACTTGGCGGATAAAAGTACAAACTTCCTCTTTAATTTGACACACTTGGACAATTAGCCCTAAATCATCTCTGTTTTTTGGCCAGATTTCTTGGCACGCTTGGCCAGATTTCACCTCAAACTCAGCATATTTGTAAAACAGCCCTTAACTCGCATATTACAATTTTTTTTATAAAATATTAATATCAAATCCCTCAAAACAAAACAATAGATTTCCTTACAAAAAAATAAAATAAAATTTGGAAAATTCTTAGCCAAGCATTTCTCAATCACATGTTTGTTGAATTCATTGCCTAATTTTTTGTTTAATTATGTGTTTTGGGTGGGGTGATCCACTCTTTCTTTATGAAGAGATTTAATGTCAATGTCTTCATTGAGAATGCTTTTAGATTATGAAAAATGTTATACATATGCGAGCAAGCAGCTCTTTGTCCAAATGTGCCAAGTTTGGGGTGGAATGTGGCCAAAAAAGTTAGTTTGGGGCTGTGTCCAAGTATTTCAAGTTTGAGGGGGTATTTTATCCAAAGCTTGGCCTTATTGCAAGTTTTCTAGCAAACAACTTGGATTAAGAAAATCTGAAATTGTAAGCATTATTCATCCTGTAAAATATTTATTGAGGTAGTTTTTAGTTTGATATGATTGTTTCAATCACTCCGTTCCATCATGTGCTGAGGCTACATGATTATGGAATTAATGATTTAGTATAGCATAAGGAAGATGTTGGTCAATATTAGGTTCTTCTTGACATGCTTTAAACAGGTCTGTGTTTGAAGAAAATTTAAAGTTGTCTAATTGGAGTACATAAGCCAACTTACCTCGTTCTTGTAATGTGTATTAATTTCTGGAGGCAGTTTTTCTGATACAAAAGAGGGCCGCTACAATCCGAAAATGGCTCCAGTCATTCTTGTAGATAAATGGAGGAAAGGGTCTCAGGTAGTGAGTGAATTTCTAGCCATCATTGCTTCTTATACTTAATGAAAAGCTTGGTGAAGGATGTAACTTGTTGATGGTACATGCTGTTGCATTTTTCGCATGTCTGATTCTGTTTTTGTTTTGTTTTTCTTTCAGTGGGTTGTTCTGACAAGAAAGCATGCAGAGTTCGTGGTGAATGACACTACAGTCTTTCTTATATTCCAGCAGCATTGCAGGGTAGGTTTCTTTGACTTGTTTTGTTCTGTACAAAATTATTCTCAGAACATAATCTGATAGGTCTTGTGGCTGATATCATCATGTTACTCGTGTATTGTAGTCAGAATAGATATGGTTAATGGATAGCTTGTCAGATTGTTTTGCAAACATGGTTTAGCTCATACAATTTTATTTTTTAATACATTATTTAAGAATTTTTTACTGATTTGAAATATATTGAAAACTGAAAATGGATGTAGAACATAACCTGCTTTTTGTCTAGGCAAACTTGTATTTAGTTTATGAAGTTAATTATCTTCTCAAGTTTCTTGATTGGTGTGCAATTTTTAACTTTTCACTTAATAAAATTTGTCATGCAGAGGAAATCGCTTCCTGAGTTTTGGCGAGACCGCCCTTTCGTAAGTAACTTTAATTCTGTCATCACTAAATTATGCTTTCTTTGTTTTTTGACAAAGCAGTTTGGAGCGTCTGCTTTTGAAGTGGATTTGAAAATGTTATGAAGTAACATTATTTTTCTCTTATATTCTTCTCATGAACAGCCAGCAGACAGTTCCAAGGAGCACAATTGTATACCTGATGAACATTATGTCCAGACGTTATTGGCAGTAAGATGAATTCTTATCCATCTGTGCTGAATCCTATTTAATTCTTTCTGTATGTCTGTCTAGTATTTTCTTTGTCTGCATCTATATCCATGTCTAATTTTTCACTGGTGGAAGATGGATTTCATTGATTATTTGGGGTAGTATCAATTTATCAGCCAATAGCAGCCTCAACTATTTAAAGCCAAAGTTTTTTTAATGCTTTAATAAAGGTTCAAAACACCATATCTAGATAGAAACAATTGATGTCTAGTAATTTTAGAAAGCTTTATGCTAGCAGACTTGGTGAATTTGTCCCATATTGAACCTACTTTCAGAATTCAAGTGTCAACTGCATATAACAAATGCTACAAGTCATAGTATACTACTGGTGCAGTTCTATGTTTCTTCTGTTTAATTCTCTGCTGTTTGGGAAACCAAAAAATAACCACCGGAATTAGATATTGGAAATTGTAAAGGATGAACAATAACCTTTTAAAAGTAATTTATTCCTAGCTTTCTCTCTCTCTCTCTCTCTCTCTCTCTTCTGAAGCTTACATTTTTCACTGTAATGCAGCAAGAAGGCCTTGAAGGAGAAATTACACGAAGGTCATTGACCCATAGTTCATGGGATGTTTCATCCACTAAAGTCCATGAACGTCGCGGATGGCATCCTGTTACATATAAATTCGCTGATGCTACTCCCATGCTTTTAAAATCTATAAAGGTATTCGCAAGTCTTTTTCTTGTATTAGTAATGACTATTCTTTGTTTTTGTACATAACCATAAATGCCGCATGTCATCTCAATTCTAATTTGGAGATAATTTGGTGTCAACATCATGATTAATTTCAAGAGAACTTTGTACAACCTTCTCCTCTTCTTGTTATGTTATGAAATCATATATGCATTGTGACTTCTTAAAAAAGAGAAGGAAAATAAAAAACCAGCTTTGTCGTGTCGTACTTTGAATAACTATATTAACCCTTCAGGTACGCGTAGTACACTACATCTTTCTCTCCTGCATTTTCTCATTAAAACCAGGCACTAGGGAAACATTCACTTAATTTTCCATTCTTGCAATTGAAATGAGTTTGCGGAAGGCTACTTAAAGTGTATGATTGCAAATTCAATATTTTTATTTTTTATGGGGCTATATGTGTCAAATGAATGGGTAATACATTTTCAGCTTTACTTTTTTTTCAGGACATTGACAATATCTATTACGAGACAGAATATCGAAGAGAGTGGTGCAGCAGTAAAGGCAAACCATCTACATGCTTCCTTTTTGCCAGAAAATTCACCCGTCCTGCTGCTCTTCGCTTGCTTAATATGGTAAACTCCAATTATCCGCTAGTAGATTTGAAGGAATTTAAGATTAAGTTTTAAATGAACACTTAATGGATTAACCGATAATTATTATTTCCTGATAGTACGCATTATGCATAACTCTTTAGATATTTTTGTTTTACTATCAAACAGTCTATGCTTGGAGCTACCAGAAAGGCAACAGAGAGTCGTGATTCATAACAATGCCCAAGTGAATTTCTCCTGTAGGTATGTGTTAGATACGAGTGGTTATTCGTAGCCTCTATGGAAAAATGTGATTCAATGTGCAGCAAGAGGTGATAGAAAGCTGTAAATTAGAGAGGAAAGTGAAAAATATTTACAAGACAATGAAAATCTCAGCATGGTATATATTTTCTTTCACTAATATATAAGGAAATATCATTCTGTTTGATCTTTTTATATTCAAAATTCTTTATTGTCTTTCTTTACACACCAATAAGAAGAATCATGGAGCGGCTTCAACCTATTGAGATTAAGATTTGACTGAGTTTTTGCAGTCCGTCTTTTCTGTGCAACTTAAGACACAAGTGATTGCCCTGATGAAGAGGTCAATATGAGGCATGAAGTCATTGGCTTCCTGTGTGCACCATTAGATGAGTTGCAGAGTTTATATAAGATATTCATTCTTGCATTATGAGTTGTGAGAATACTGTAACAGGTTGGCCATATATTAATGGAGACGACACATTTGATGTGTTTTATGTCCGAGGGAATGCAATAATAATTGTGTGTATCTGTATCAATTCCATTGGCACGGGCATTAGATTGGGGAAATTTGTCACCTTTTGCTTTTGCCATTTGAGATCTACCAATTGACAATTGCTGCGCACCAAATTCTGAAAATGTATGTGATTTTGTTAGTTTAATGCAAGTTGACAACAAGATACAGAAGACATGATTTATGTGCTTAAATCATATATGAAGGTTGATGTGATGGGTAGATGAGATTTTATGCTAATTTGTGAGTCATTCATTGTTGACAATGGTAATTTGTGAATCATAATAACAATGAAAAATGGCATCTCAATATGTTCATAAAAAAATGTCATCTCAATATGTTATGATCTTATCCTAGTCTTTTGTGTTTTAACCCATGCTGATTGTGCCCCTCAACCCCCGTCTACAACTTCTTTTCCTTCACCTTTTTTATTTTTTTGCTTTTTGTTATATAAATGAATAGAAAGGGTAAATACTGAATCAGGGCGAAGGAGAGTGCAAGGGCAGTGGCGGAGCCACTCTGTAGTTAATGGGGTCAATTTATTCACCAAACTTATTAAAAAAATTATATTTACAAATTTATAACAATAAATTATAAGATTGACTCCACTTCTTCTATATAAGAAAAAAGAGTCCCACCACTAACAAGAAGTAGAAAAAAAGAAGGATAAGAATAAAATTTCAAAAAGTTCAAATAGTTGCACCTACTCAATCAAAATTCTACCGCCCATAGAATGTTTGTTATATGAGGTGGTTAGAATTTGTTATGCATAGGGAAAACATATGGTTATTTTATTTTCTATGATATATAAGCTGTAGTCTTTTTAGTATATTAGGAGTGTTATTATGGGAAGGAAGATAGATTGAATTTTGTAAGTTTTGCTACATCTAGATGGAAGGATGTATCTTTGATAGAGAGAGAGGTGTTTTCTTCTTGGATCATTGATCAGTAGGTGGATTTAAAAACTAAAAAATAAAAATTCACTGGTTTTAGAAAAATGTATGAGCATATAAATTATAAAACCTTCAATACCAATATTTTAACACGTAGTATAGTTAGAAATTTAATGTGTGATTGTTGACCAAATTTATGCAATCAACAAAATTGCATGAAAGAAAATAAACTTATAAATTAATCTACGGATTGAACATCAATGACACGCATAGTTATTACAACTTTGAATTGCAATTGTTTCTAATTTTTCTTTGGATTGCATTGATGTCTAATTCTTAATAGTCATCTTCACCCAGTTAACTGTGTCCTCTAAGATCTTCCCTCATTCTGCTGCCATTACCTCTAACTATATCTGTAATAAATTTTTTTGCATTCTTTGACTCTCTCTCTCTCTCTCTCTATGCACACATTAATGTTAATACATACATACATTGAAAATTTATGGATCCTTACCGTATCAGTTCAGGTCCATCAGATGGATGATACATCAGTACAACTACCGACATGTCACTCAATGGACAATTCTAAACTAGTTTGATCTGGAATTATTAGTCAAAAGTTCTACACTAATAATAGGGAAACTAATAATAACATCTGAACTTTACAGGTGTATTTTGATGGGGCATCAACTTAAAAAATGACCTATCTAGGGTTGCGGAGCGAGACGGGGATTGCACTTCCCATCCCCGTCTGCAGACAATTCGGGGATCCCTGTGCCGGTCCTATTTATTAATCGGGGATAAATTTCTGTCTCATCCCCGATCCAGTGGAGAATCAGTTCCCCTCGAGGATCCTCATCACCGTTAAACTAATTTTCAATTTTATAAAAAAAAAAAAAAAAAAAACCTGTAAAATTTTACCCTCTAATTTATCCAAATATGCATTACACTATAGACATAAAATTCTCAATTCTCAAAAATAATAATTATTCACAAGAGATATTAGTTTTCTCTTTACTTTAGTTTATAAAATTATAAATAACAATGAATATAATAATATTAATAATAAAGAAATATAAACGGGTAATTGTCGGAGATTTTGATATTTAACCGCATAATTTATTAGGAATCACTATGGATTTTAAACAGTGATGGGGACGGGAGTTCGCGGGACGGGTAAAACTATTACCATTCACGTATCCGATTAAGAAATAGGGAAAAATTTGTATCCGTTCCCATCCCGTGGAAATCTTAATCGGAAATTCCTCGTCCCCATCCTAGCAGACCCCCACTACGAATCTCCGCCACCCTATTAACAACCCTATACTTATCATTATCCTATATGTGTAGGCTAAATATCAACTTGCACAACAATGATGCTCCAAATTTGTCACTTTGTTTAAAAATCAGATAATATATAATTCATGATGAGAGTATCTTAAATTTGGATTGGATTTTTATGGGTGGATCAGTCGGTTTCAAGTAACAACCCTACATCCAAACAAATATTACCAGCTTAATTAAAGGGTGATTGACGCGTTGTCATTTGTCTCCGCTTTCCACTCCATTTGTTTGTTATCAAAGTTTAGTCGTGACGTGTAGCATCGGTGGTTGATCACTTGTTCCATTAACCGTTTCCACTTTTCTTAACCGCTTCAACGGTCAATCCAAGAAAAACTGAAATCTTGACCCTTAAGTAACACACGTGGCGTATCACTGAGCTACCACGTATCAAAGTATTTATAGTGAAACGATTTCCACTGTCGGTGGATTTGGAGCTTTGATGTTGTCGGCACGCTATTGCCGAGGATTTTTTTTTTTTTTTTTCCTAATTTTCTTTCGCCTTCTTTTTTCCTTTTTTTTGCATTTTTCGTTTTTAATTGTTTTATTCTATAATATTATTTTTTTAATTTTTATTTTAATAATTACTTATTTGTAATTCTTGGAAGATTTGTTGTAGAAATATAATAAATTAAAGTTGGAGCAACAGACATAGGCCCCCCTTTTCAGGCCCACAACAAAAAAAAAGTTTGCCTTTGAAGAAGAATAGAATATTATCCCTTTTCCTTTTTTTTTCATCATTACGTCGAACTTTTCTTCTAAACATTTTTTTTTATAATGAAAATAAGAATAGAATTCGATAATTCAATGTGACCATAACATTATAATATCTAATAATGAACATTGGATGCTAATAATACTAATTAACTCCCTTAAATTTTGTTGTTTAAAATTTTACTTTATTTAATTTCATCTTAACAATAAAAGCATCTTTCTTTAACTTAGAGATTCATAATTCGAATATTTTTGAAACCAGATATTACAAACTTATATAGAATGAGAATTGTATAAAAAAAATCCGTTAAAATTTGAAATTTACACTTATTAGCAGATTTTTGTTTTAAGCCAAAGTTCTAATTCAAGTAATTGGAAAAAAAAAATTACCTATACATATAATATGTAATGTAGTAATAATATATTTATGTAAAATAATAATAATAATAATAATAATAATAATATGTGTTCAACAGGTGTCCCCTGACGGTCTTGTGAAGAAAAATATTTATGTCCACAATTGAAGCAGTGGAAGTCAATTTATTCACGACAGTGCTTTATTCTTTTTCTAATTTTTTATCTTATCTTTATTTTCTTTCTTTTACTTTTATATTCGACTTTTCTTTTCTTTTCTTTTTTTTTTTTTTCTTTGTACATACATCTGAGCTTCTTATTTTTTGGTTAGGTGAAATTCGTTTGAATGACTCGATTGTTGGAATGCCGTCCTAATTCCATGGGAGGTGAAATAAATAATACCTTTCCGTATTAAATCGTTCGTATATCAAGTAAATAAAATTATATTATGTAGTATATTTTAGGATTATAGTTTATAAATTTGACTCTAAGATTTATATTTTAATTAGGATTTATGATTTTTATTTTACGGTTTAGAATTTTATTTAAACAATTAATTATTAATTAATTAATTACATATTGTCTTTTTTTTATTAATTGAAATATAATTTGTCATGATTTTATTGATTTAGTATACAAATAATTTATTATGGCTGACATACAATAAAATTTCTCATTAAACCATCGTGACATATCTAATTTGGTTTATGTTTCACCATAGCTAATCTATTCCACTTATGTTACATTATTATTTCCTTCCATTTATTAGTTTGTTTCCTTAAAAGTTATTGCTATTACATATATTTTTCAACAATATTAGTTTTAACATTAGGGGTGGCAACGGTGCGGGGGGCAGGGGTACATTTCCCACTCCGGTCTCAATGATTGCGGGAGCGGTTTCGGAAATTCTCTATTTAATATTTCGGAAATTTTTTCACCTCCATCTCCGTCCCGTGTGGGTAGTTACGGATATCGGTGAATCCCCACCCATATCCAACAAATAAAAAAAAATAGTATTTCGTTATTTTAATAACTATTTTAACATTTAATATCCAAAATACAAATTCTACCACATCACAAATATGGTTTAACATTAAATATCCAAATTACAAAATATATCCAATATTACAAATATTCAATATTATTTTCCCTATCCATAATTTACCTAAAAAAAATAATTAAAAATCAGTTAGTAACAAACCGGTAACATTTAGTTAGTGAGAAAAACCTTTCTAATTAATTAGTAAAACATTTGACAATGCCATGCTAATAATTTGGTGGATACGGTACATTAGATTTAAGATGAAAAAATAAATAAACAAATACATAAGCTTAAGATGCATATAAAAAATAAATAAACAAATAAAAAAAGGACAACCATAAAAGAAACTAGCTTAATTAAATGCTTAAGATGCATTTAAATGTTTACTTTTCTATCATCATACCCCTAATTGATATTATACGTACGGGGATTTATACGGGAGCGGAGCGGAGATCCCCGTGGGGCAAGGATAGTACTACCTGCCTCCACGCCCATTTAAGAATCGGGGATAAAATAACCTCCACCTCCATCCCCGTGGGGGGATAATATCGGTTATTCCCAGCACTCGTTGGATCAGATCCCCACGGTTTTCGGGTAATCCCCGCCCCATTGCCACCTTTACTTAACATATAGTATTAGGCGCAATTAATTACATTACATTCACAGTTTTTGAATCAAACGAATAAATTTATCATTTATGCCTCTCGTTTTCATATCATAAAATTATAAAATTTAATGATATATTTTTAGGAAAGACTAAAGCCAATATAAATCGAATCTTTTCTTTATGGCATATCAAATGATTTGAAATTTATTTAAACTAATAATGATTTATAGTTAATTATCAAAAATTTAATCATTTAATCTAAAAAAAAAAGAGTGTTTCCTTATAAGTTGTTTTTAATTTTAGAGGCTTGCTACCTTCTTTCATTTTTAAATCAGTTCTAAATTAATGTATATTATAATATATATATATATTTTGTATGAAATTGATTTTTTAATATATCATAATATTGAATTAGATTTTTTATTTGATAAATTTGGATTTTAATTTTTTAATAAATTATAATATTGAGTTATATTTTTTTATATAAATTTAGATTTTGAAGAAGTAAATGTTTGCTATCTTCTTTCGTTTTTGAATCAGTTCCAAAACAATATATATATTGTATTTAAATTTTTAATATATTATAATATTGAATTATATATATATATTCGATAAATTTAGATTCCGAATAGGTTAGGTATTGAATCCATAACCTCCCATTTCCAGATTGGGAGATGTATCTATTATTGGTATATTGAATTAGATTAGTTTTAATAGTTTACTAATTAACAAAGTTGTACAATTTAAAATTAAATACATTTATTTGATTCGAGTTATAGAATGTTGAGATAGTTTTAGGTTGCTGATCTTACAATTAAAATTTTATCCACACTAATTGGATTCGATTTAAATGACTAGAGAGTGATGTTGGATTCCTCTCAAAATCTATCAATAATAATATTCCTTTATGAAAAGAGTTCTGCTACTATATTTCTAGGAGGGACGCAAGAATCGAGAATTACATTTAAGAAGCACCTTTTGGGGAAAAAAGAGGAAGAAAAGGTGTACTTTCTTTTGTAAAAGATACGAGGGAATCCATTACGAAAACCCTAGAAACATGCATATATATATATATATATATATATATATATATATATATATATATTATACAGGGGTACCAACTTTTTTTTTTGGCTCCTCTTGGATAATTCAATTGCTCTTTTAATTCCTGTTGTTTTAAAGTTATTCTTTTAGTCTATATGCTATATAAAATCATATTCATTTGAACCATAGCTGCTCTTTTACTTTCAGAATGAGTTAAAAATCAATGGCAAAATGGTCAATTATGGTTTACTTGGATATGATTTTGAATAGAATATGGATTAAAAGTGCAACTTTAAAACAACAAGTGCTAAAAAGATAATAAATTAATAGAACACAGTCTCAAAATATATTTTTGCCATTTACTATATATATATTTATATATGTGTGTATTTTCCTCCAAGGTAGTGGTAAACCGAAGTTGTAACAAAGAGGACTAATTAGCAAATTAAATCTGCCTCTAAATATGTAATGTTACATCAATCACCTTAGAACTTTTTCACTTTCAAGTAGAAAAAATGATATTTTTATTATTTCAAAACAGGCATTTGGACCGCTCTTTTATAAAAAAAACTATACCCTGTCGGAACCGGACCGACGGGCGGAAGATCTTAAATTTTGGTATTAGTTTTTTATGATCATTCATGTAATAATTTATTGTGATTTCTATTTGATAACAAAATTTTATAGAGTCGCCACCAATCGAGTTTTGGTCCGATTGGACACCTTAAATAACCAGAGATTTATATGGGTTCGTTTGCTAATTACGTGTAGGGAAGATAATAATCACCCTACCCCGCCCATAATCGGTACTAAAAGTCGGAAATTATTCTCGTCGGATGTATTTCTTTCATAGTTCCTTTTCTGTATCTATGTGCGAATATAATTACATTTTTACTAAATATATAGTCGTAACGATGTTTTATTTAAATTAATTCTTGCTTATTTATATCCATGACATGGACATAAAAAAAAAATTTACATAAATGTTACGTTTATACTTGAATTAACAATATAATTTACATCCATAACATAGATGTAAAATACATACATATAACATATGACAAATATACAAACATCTACATGCGATCATATGGATTTAGAGTCCAATAACTAGTGAATATTATATTTTAATCATAAAATAAAATTTGCACTAACAATATAAATTAATTCGATTTATATTCCACAACCATAGCATGGTTATGGAATTAAACCCATGAAATTACATGTATATGAATTTATTTTATGTCATTTTATTTTTACCTTAGGAATTTTAAAATTTTATAAACTCAAATTTTAATTAATTCCTAGTAAGTGTACATGTATGCATTAATATGAGAAAAAGAAATGCTAAAAAAAAGTGAAAGGGATTGATTTGCTTATGGGTCTCAAGTTTATTATTCAACCAATTTATAAGCCCATGAACCAATCCTAACGGCCCAACCCGAGACCCATATACCATATCCAAAGGGTATTATCCACCATATATATACATCTCATTCTCTTCCAACCCTCAACCCATCTTCATCACCAGCCACCATCATCTCTCTCTCTACTCAAACCCTAAGAACCATTCTTCAGCCGACGGAACCTCCATCTCGGCCTTTTCTCGCCGGCGGCACCGCACCAACCGCCTTTCTTCTTCGCTCAACGCCGTTGACCAGCTCCGTTATCCACTCGTCTCGCGTCGGCCGCCGGTTTCTTCCGCTTTTCCTTTCTCGGTCTCCTTCTTCGCCGGCCTCTCTCCTCTCCGCCGACCTGCTCTCGCTTTTTCTCTCTTGCTCTTTCCGCTTTTCAAACACCGATCCGTTGACCGAAGGAGCTTCGCTGATCGCATCAGAACCTCCCGATCTCCGACGTTACTGGTTCGTCGGAGGTTCAGGTTCGGCGGCACCACTCGTCACCGATCGGAGGTACTTTCCTCCCCAGCTTTCCGTTTCTGTTAGGGTTTTATTTTTTTTACTGATTCCATTTTTTTTCTTGAGCAAATACCCACGGATATACGAATCCGTCCATCCTAGAGGCCGGAGTCCGTCGACCGAGGCGGCTTCAGGGCGAACTCAGGTATTCTCTTTTTCTTCTTCTCGGTTTCTCACTTTGTGTTTTCTGTTTTATTTTTTTGCTTTTATTTTTTTTTTTTACTTTTGGTTCTTTGAATCTACATTTTGGGTGATTTGGGATTAGTATTTTTACTTGCTGGATTTTTTGTTTACTTTGCATTTTTGCGTC
This sequence comes from Euphorbia tirucalli, assembly GCA_039660915.1. Lineage (NCBI taxonomy): Eukaryota > Viridiplantae > Streptophyta > Magnoliopsida > Malpighiales > Euphorbiaceae > Euphorbia > Euphorbia tirucalli. Next base: position 12,995,124 of record CM077638.1, read on the forward strand.
TTTTGGCTATTTTCTGGTTGTTGGTGATGGTTTGGGATTGATTTTGGTGTTTCTCTGGTTTGTGTGTTCTGTTTTTGTTTTGTGCATCTTCTGTGTTGTTGAGTTTATATTGCTGATTTTGTAATACTTAGTTTGATGATTATATTATGATAGATTTAAGACTTATTTCATACATGGGTCTGGATAATTATCATAGATTAAGTAATGATTAATGATTTTCTTAAGTAAATCTATAAAAGAGAACACAGAAAAGAGGAACACTGTGAATCTAAATATATAAATAAATATATAAATGGCCAAGTATTTAGTATAGACATAGCATGTCTTTACAGGATAATGGTAAAACCATATTAATGTATTACATGTGAGATGTTTTTTTTTAGTATATTAATTTGAAGATAAAAAGAAGAGATGTATACGTATTGCTGCTTGCTCTGGTTGTTTTGTTTGGTTTTAGCTGCTGTTGTTTCTCTTGTGCTGCTCTGCTTCTGATTTTCTGCTCACCTGATGATATTTGGTGTGTGTTTTGTAATAGGTGAAGTTCAAAGAGGAATAGGGGCAGCAAGAGGAGATGAAGAAGCTGGAGATTATTTGTTTGGGTTAGAAGAACCAGAACCTGGTCCTTCTCAGAGTTGAAGAATAAGATTTTTAGCTCTTTTTTTTTTCTTTTTTTTTTCGTGTATCTGCCTTTCTTCGTGTGTATTTTCTGTGCTTGTGGGACTGTCCTTTTATAAGCAAAGGAGAGGCAGTCCCCAAACTAGTAAAATTGGAGGGCTTTTAAGGTTAAATCTGTAATTTTAGCAATTTTGGGTTTTACCCATTGTGTAATTTTAGGGACTGAATTTATTATTAGGTTGACCATACTTTGTGCCATACCTTCTACTGCCCAATTTGGACACCTTTCAATATTATTATCATTTTTATTATTACTTCTAAATTCTGTTATTATTATCATTTTTTTTATCATTATTCTTATAATAAAAAAACTATAAGAGATCATCTAATTTCATGTGTGCATTTTATTAGTAATTCAACTTTTATTAAAATTTCAAAAAAAAATTAAAATATATTGTTAATCAATAAATTACGCGTATAAAATTAACCCGGACAAAATCGGGTATCTACATACCCACTTAGAAAATAATTCTATAGTTTTAGAGTATAGATGAGTTAAAAGTTTATAAGATTAATATTCAAAGTTCATGACTTAGATCATTTTCTAATGACACGAATGCATAAAATTAAGAGATAAGGTATCAAATTACCCCAAAGGTTTATAGACAGTTATAAATTTACCTTCGATGTTAAACATGGTCCGATTAACCCTTTGAAGTCTCATTTTGGTCCAATTTTGGACCTCTTTAATAGGATTGGACGCAGCCTCCGTTAATCTTTTTATGTCAGTCGTTATTTGTCCATGTCATTATCCGACGTGGATAATTGATCTACTAATCTAACGACACGTATCGTTCAGTTAGCAATATGGCTCCCACGAACTAACCCAATAAATATGATATAAACCAAACAAATTTCTCACTTGAACCCAATGCATTGTTACATTGTTAATTATACGACATGTATCGTCGGATCAATAGATCTCTTATCCACGTTGTATGACGACATGGCTGACATGAAAGGTTTAACAGAGTCTATGTCCAATCCCATTAAAAAAATCCAAAATTACAAAAAAACTGACACTTTAAAGACCTAATCGAATCATTTTAATTTTAAGGGTAAATGGATAATCGCCTAAAAACTTGGGAGGTAATTTGTTACCTTATCCCAAAAATTTATTTATTTATTTATATTTTATATTTATTGTTTTTTTGACTCTCGGGAGGCACGTTGGTACGTGTGTGTGCATCTGTAGCAGTTTAATTGATGTTAGTTGGTGGTTTTAAAAAGATAAAATAAAAAATTATTAAAATTTCAGACCGACAACACGTCCCACCACCTGCCTCTTTCACCCTCTTGCCACTATTTTGCAGGAAACAACACTGTTTGTCATTCGCTCCTCAATTTCATACCTCCTAAGCCTATAAATACCCTTCTTCTTCCTCCAGTTTGCTTAACAACACTCACACTTCAATCAACCAATTCAATACATTCATTCATTCTTCTTCTACTCCTACTTAATTTCATCTATGGCTCCTAATTCTCAAACCAAGCCCACTTCTGTTCCTATTGATAACCACACCCCCGTTTCTGCTATCTCTCTCCATGAATCTCAATTCAAAGCCAATTCCCATCCCTTTCTCTCTCAAGTCCCTCCCAACATTACTCTCACCCCTTCTCTTTATCATCTCACCCACAAATCCCTTTCCTCCGCCGGATCCTTCGTCGGATTCGACTCTCCGGAACCCAAGGACCGTCACGTTTTTCCCATCGGAAAATTGAACAACATTAAATTCATGAGTATTTTCCGATTCAAGGTCTGGTGGACTACTCTTTGGGTCGGCTCTAACGGCCGAGATCTCGAGAACGAAACTCAGATTCTAATTCTCGATAAATCGCCCGATTCAAACCGTCCTTATGTCCTCCTCCTTCCTCTTCTCGAAGGTTCCTTCCGCGCTTCTCTCCAACCGGGAATCGATGACAATATCGACATCTGCGTGGAAAGCGGATCCACGAAAGTCACCGCCGCCGGATTCCAGAATATTCTTTACGTTGACGCGGGCGATGATCCGTACGATTTGGTGAAAGAAGCGATTAAGGTAGTTCGGGTTCATTTAGGCAGCTTTAAGCTGCTAGAAGAAAAGACTCCACCTGGTATAGTAGACAAGTTCGGATGGTGTACATGGGATGCATTTTATCTTACTGTGCACCCTCAAGGTGTATGGGAAGGGGTTCAAGGTTTGGCCAATGGCGGGTGTCCACCTGGCCTTGTGCTGATTGATGATGGGTGGCAGTCCATTAGCCACGATGAGGATCCAATCGATAAAGAAGGGATGAACCACACTGTAGCCGGGGAGCAAATGCCATGCAGGTAGCAATTAATTTCTGACACGATAACAATTTATAAATTGTACTGTCACGTTTATCATTTTTATTACATTCATTTAATCATATATAATCATATTACATAGCATACGATTAATTTCGGTACGACAATCTGAATTGACGCTAATACTTGCAGATTATTGAAATTTGAAGAGAATTACAAATTTAGGGATTATGTGAGCCCTAAAAGCTTGGCTAATGGGGATAAAAAGAAGGGGATGGCTGCCTTTATAAAAGACCTTAAAGAGGAATTTAGTAGTGTGGATTATGTGTATGTGTGGCATGCACTTTGCGGTTACTGGGGCGGATTGAGACCAAATGTTCCGGGGCTGCCGGAATCGGTGGTGGTGAAGCCAAAATTGTCGCCGGGGTTGGAGTTGACTATGGAGGATCTTGCGGTGGATAAAATTGTGAATACTGGTGTGGGGCTAGTGCCACCGGAAATGGTGGATCAGATGTATGAAGGGATTCATTCTCACTTGGAAAAAGTTGGAATTGATGGTGTGAAGGTGGATGTTATTCATGTGAGTAAAATTATACAATTTAATTTTTTTCCCCAAAAAAGTTTGACTCTTAGGTTTAGACGTTTAGTTTGTTATATATTTGGATTTGCCATGACTTTAGGATATGGTTAGTTAATGTTAATTTTAAGTAAGATAAAAGGTCAATTTTGAACTTAACATTTTCATCGCTAAATTTTCTTTAAAAGGAATTTTAAGTATTTATTTAGTGCTTTAATTTAGTAGATTTAGTTAAATTGGTGAAAATTTTGACTTTATATGTGCTATTTTAAAATTAGAATATTAGATAGTAAAGTGGGGAGATTTTTTTTTTTTTCAAAATTATGAGGATTGAAGTCATGACTCCTATCTTTTATTAATATAGAGTGGTACTTTATATGATATCTGTAGATTTTGAATCTCGATCCAAGGCTTGTACCAAATATTTTAGTGAAAAATTCAGACTACTATGATCCAGAACAATGTAATGATGCCACGTTAAGGATTGTTAACTTACATTATTGGAATGTTTCGGAATCAATTTGGTTATGAAAACACTTTTTCACTTTTATCCTGTAGTCGCACATATAAAGAAAGCGTAGGAAACCCACATGTCCAAATCGAGGTTTATTTGTATTAATTTCACTAATACGGGTTACTATCATGAAGATTTTATTTCATGAAAGCCAACAGATGTAGTTGATTCGAGTGTTTTTGGACTATAGCTGATTTTGACTTGTTTGGTCGGCACGTTATTACCACACATCTTCCAATAGAAAATTAATCTCTCATCTTATTACTTAATTAATTAATCACTTCTCTAATTAACCTCTAAAGTAATGATAAATTAATTTGATTAATGAGCAGTTGTTGGAAATGTTAAGCGAAAATTATGGAGGAAGAGTAGAGCTAGCAAAAGCATACTTCAAAGCCTTAACAGCATCAGTAAGAAAGCACTTCAATGGAAATGGAGTAATAGCCAGTATGGAGCACTGTAACGATTTCATGTTCCTTGGCACTGAAGCCATCTCTCTCGGTCGTGTCGGTATGTAAAGTTCTCCTTTCTGCCCTTTCCTTTTTAATCAATTTATTAATTGACTATACCCTAAAATTATGAAATATCTTTTTGATTTTCCTTATTTGGATGTTTATTTTTGACTAGACTTCTTTGAATATATATTTTTCAAAGAGAAAAGAATAAAAAAATTCACTCGGACCATCCAGGTGGGTCCATATATCTGATCTCGATGGGTACCAAATTAATTACATTACAATTTGGTCCAACTACTAGTATTAAAAATTTAGTTTCGAAGTTATTTATTTTCATTTATTATAATTGGTCGGTTCAATATATAACCTTATCCACATTATCTATCTATACACAAATCAGGGTATGAGATCTTTATACGTTTTGACTAATTCCTGAATAGGCAAATCACATTGATTCAAGAGTTTCGCATGGAGGAAATCCAACTATTATTTTTTTATTTACTTTTTTCCTTCTTGTTGCATTTGCAGCCTACAACAAACACGCTAATTTTTCAATTGCTGGAGTTCTCGGAAATTTTTTAATATAATCTTGGACTGGACTCAAACCATTAGATGGGTGTTGTTATTATATTAACATGACACTCATTTAATGGTTCCGGTCCAATTCGATTCGAGATTATAGTATTTCTCGAATTTCATTGATAGAAGAAAAACACGTTTTAAATAGTTTATATAAATCTTCAATTTTTTTTTCAAAGATCAAAAATTATAAAGTTTGAAAGTGATTTTTTTTAATTCTTTAAATTCAGTTTAGATGGATTACAGCATGAATGGGTTTTGAAGTAACAAAAAAGCCGAATTGGTGTAGGATTGGGCCTTAATTCCAACTAAGCATTCAGTTTGATTATGTTAATATAGGTGATGATTTTTGGTGCACGGATCCATCTGGCGATCCAAATGGGACATTTTGGCTTCAAGGTTGTCATATGGTGCATTGTGCATACAATAGCTTATGGATGGGCAATTTCATACACCCAGATTGGGACATGTTCCAATCTACTCACCCTTGTGCCGAGTTCCATGCTGCCTCTAGGGCTATTTCCGGTGGCCCAATTTACGTTAGTGACTCTGTTGGCAAACACAATTTCCAATTGCTCAAACGTTTAGTCTTGCCAGACGGCTCCATTCTCCGGTGCCAATACTATGCCCTTCCCACCAGAGATTGTCTCTTTGAGGACCCTCTTCATGATGGCAAAACCATGCTCAAAATTTGGAACCTCAACAAGGTCAGTTAATCCCAATACCCCAAGCCCATCAACCATGGGCTTTATGGGCCCATATTTAGCCAAATATACAATTTGGTCTATTATACTTTTTGTTTTTTAAATTTGACAATTGACTGATGGTTCTATTTCTTGTAACAGTTTAACGGTGTGATCGGAGCCTTTAACTGCCAAGGAGGAGGATGGTGCAGGGAAAGTAGGCGTAACAAATGTGCATCTCAATTTTCTCACTTAGTAACTTGTAAGACTAATCCCAAAGACATTGAATGGAAAAGTGGAAAAAACCCAATTTCCATTGATGGGGTACAAGTATTTGCCATGTATTTATCTCAATCCAAGAAGCTAGTCCTGTCAGCCCCAAACGACAACATTGAAATAGCACTAGACCCGTTTAACTTCGAGCTTGTTACTGTTTCTCCGGTGACAACTTTGGATGAAAAATGGGTCCAGTTTGCTCCAATTGGCCTAGCCAACATGCTCAACACTGGTGGTGCCATTCAGTCATTAGCCTATACCAATAATTCGGCTCAAATTGGAGTGAGAGGAGCAGGAGAAATGAGGGTTTTTGCATCACATAAACCTAGAGCTTGCAAAATTGATGGAGCTGAAGTTGAATTTAAGTATGAAGATGAAATGGCTATAATTGATGTTCCATGGTCTTCCCCATCTGGTGTTTCAATTGTTGACTACTTATTTTAGAGTCACATGTCCATAACTTGATACTTCAGTCCTCTAATTTTTTTAGGAGGAAGTTAATATAATGTACAATATTATTTTCTCTAATTTATGTTATTTGCTTTTGCAACCTCATAATTCAATTACATTTGTTTGCAGTAAATTTTTTTTTTTTTCTCTTGTTATAAAGTGAAAATTTTTAGAGGTAAAAGAAATTAAGGTATCTCCATCTAGCCCAAAGTAGGGCCGATAATCACATAAAAATGTTGTTAGTGCAAATTTACAATACAAGGCTTGTTTTCATGATTACAGCTTAGCCACCACTCATGGACATAATACAATTATTTTTCAAATGATAGTAAAATGCAAATCACATTTATTATAATCCCAATTAAGTCATGTTGAATTATGAACCTGAATAATTTAACATAATATTGCAATAACACAATATTTGAAATTCTGTTTTTAATGAAATATTTGATGTCAATATATCATGATATCATATGAACAACGTTAGCAATAATCTGCTTTTATTGTGAGAGTAATCTTAAGCCCATTCTTATTTTTACAACAACATTGGCTATTCTTTAAAATGAAAACATGGTTTATATCAATACAACTATATAGAATCATGACAAAATATTTATATGCATAAGTTAAAAGATAAAATTCACATAAATTAATATTACCCGCGTGATGCGCGATCGGCAGAGGTGTGAAAACGACCGCCGAATCACTCAACTAGAGCAGTGTACCCGTCGTTGTCAAGTAATAATTCTGGATTAAGTCCAGGTATCGATCCCACAGAGAATTATTCTACGCCCAAAACCCAAAGATTCAACTTGCGTGACTTAAGCGAAAAGAAAGTTTAATTGATTATTATCCTAAGTTAAAATTGATTAACTACACCTAAGTGATCTATGTGAACCGCTTTCGCACTGGGATTAGGAAAAACTTGCGAAGGTTTAACCGATCTGTGAATGGAGATGGGGATGGCTCTGCTAATTTGATTAAATCACGAGACTAATATGGTTGCAAATTCCCCAAATGACTTTATATGAATGACTAAAAATGGCGATTCGTTGAACTTATTAATTCCCTAGCCGGTTTACCCTTGTTTAGAGGCGGTCTAGCTCTAGGGTTCAGAAATTAAGGACCCGTAAATTCCACAGGGTTGTCAGTCCTAATGGTTTCCTAGGCGTCACTCCAGGTGAGGTCTCGAATATGAACCGATGAAATTAAGTTTTTATGAAACCAAAGCTATCATCCAATAAACATCAAGTAAGCATTAACAAACCAATCATTAATTTCAATAATCCAATCCAATACACAGAGATGAAACGAGTCAAGGTTACAATCTCACAATATCTATTGCAAATCGAAAAACTACGCAAAAATGGAAGGGAAAAGCTAGGAAAAACTTATGCCCTTCGTATTGCAGAGTCGCGACTTGGCGGTGGAATACCGTGAGAAGGTGAATCCCTATAGATGTACGAACACCGCAAGGGAGGAAGATTCGTTGTATGAAAAACACAATCGCCGTTCAAATCCGTTCCCAAAATACAAAAGAAAACTCAGAGGCTCTCCAAAACTGTCAAGTTGGCGGCTGACAAAAAGATTTCCCAAACAAAACCTAAAAATCCTATTTAAATGTCTGGCCAAAAGGGGAAATTACAAAGCGGGAAAAGAAACACACAACTCGCCGAGTTGTGGAGCTGCACGCCGAGTTGTGGAGCTGCACGCCGAGTTTTGGAAACTCGCCGCCGAGTTTGCTGCTGCCAAAGAATGCCTCAATGTTGCACGCCGAGTTGTGGCAACTCGCCGAGTTGTGGAGCTGCACGCCGAGTTTTGGAAACTCGCCGACAAGTTTGCTACTGATTCTCAATGTTGCACATTTTCTTTCCAGCTGAGCCTTGATGTATTACTTCTCTACCAAAAATTACTCAAACAAAAAGGCATCAAGGCACCAACAAATTGAACAAATCATAACTTAACAAAATAAAAATAAAATTCAACGATTTTCATAGAAAATTACAAAATCAGAGAAAAAGAACAACAACAATCTAAACCTAAACAAAAAGAAAATAAGGATGTAAAATACTAAAAAGGACTAAACAAATGCCAAAATTAACCCGAAATACATTGACATAATAGGGTTAAAAACAACCCTATCACCGCGCAACACTCGAGCATATAACTAGTAATTAAAAAAGTTTTTTTATGTAACATATATATCAATATTCGTGGATTGTAACTTTTACATTCTTACCCCGTGTTAGGATTTTGATTTTGTATTTGTATTTCATATTAGGGGTTTTTTAATCTGAACTTTAGATTTTTCACAAACGATTTCTTTATCCTGTTTCTATAATTGTGGTTTATAACTCTTTGCTTGATATTTTTGCTAATTTGTTATTGATGATAGAACACGAAGTTCTGATTCTTGTTCCGCAAACAACATAAATACCATAATATTATTGATAGTGGAGTTATTTTTGTTGGTACAAGAATCCTTTTGGAGATATCATTGTTGGTATTGGTGTTGCTATGGTTGAAATGATCTTTTGGAAGAGACACTATCTAGATTCAAAGACAACAATTTACTACTATAATCTTAGAGACAAATTTGCAACTTCTTATTTTCGATTCTATCCAGATTATTCTTGTTTTGGTTTAGTTATGAGGACCATAAACTTTTAGCTGCTTCTATTAATAGTATATTCTTTGGGTTTTGTTCAACGAATTATCTTGTAAACACTTTCATTGTGCTTCTAGTTCAATGTCTGACATAAAGCAATATTGGGGGTTTTATTTATCCCTTTTGATTCAAAATTTGTTACTTCTTTTTTCTCCTTTTGGTATAAACTTTGCATATCCTCGTTCAGCTAATCCTTTTCAGGGATGTAGTTACAATAAAGGCTCATCACTTTTTTCTACGGATATATTTAGTGAAAATCAAACCCGAATCTTCTCCCACTAACTCAATCTATGTTACCAAATGAGCCACAAATCCGTAGGCTAAAATTTGTTACTTCTTAAGCTTTTTTAGTCCTCATTCTTAAATTAAAGGTGTAGTATTCGGTCTCATGGAGATTCAAACTTTGAACCTCCCAATTAAGGAGAGGTGTCTTTATCACTGTGATATAACTAAATAGACAAATTTGTTATTTCTTAATTAATATTCATAATAGTGTGATAAAAAAAAAAACCCTTTTGCCTTAAAAGTTAAATGAAAATTATTTTATTGTTTTTAATTCCATCTTAATGAAAATATATCAATGCAGTGAACAAAATAATTAACGCATTTCACTAGCATTATGGATTTAGTTTCTCTCAAGAAATTGAGAAAAAAAAAAAAAAAGCATTATGATTTTTTTCTAGAAATCTCATTCTTTTTAGGGGTAGTATCTAATCTCAAGAAATTCAAATTTTGGGATTCTTAATTAGGGAGAGATGACTTTACCACTAAAATGTAGTTGGAGTAAAAAAAATATTGAAAATTTAAATTAAATAATTATTAAATTTAACAACATTAATACATAAATGATGGCTCCGGAAGGAAATTGAACTCCACGCGGTCTTTACTAGGTGTGAAACCGCCTAGTCTTGCCTGAAGGCCGAATACCTGGAAGACGGAAAGGTTGGGGACCGGGTGATCTCTGGGTCCACTCCGATGCCTAAGTCAGAAAATCTGGAGAATGAGAGATAGATGAATAAAGAAAATGTGTTGAGGGAAAATAAAGATAACTGGGGAGTTCCTTGTCTTCCCTTTTTATAGTGGGTTGATCCGTGTGGCCTTGTCAGGCCGTTATGTACGGTCTATTCTCATTGGCTGGATGTGGTCCCCCTTTCTGGCATAGTTGTGCAGCGGACTCACCCTGCTCTTGTCTCCGTGGCACTCACACTGTATCTGACCTCTGTGGCATCCACCCTGCTCTTGTCCCCGCGACACCTATTTCTGGTACAACATCATGCCCTTACACGTGTACAGTAGGGATCCACTCACCTGTCCTTTGGGTTAGAAGACTTAACGAGGCATAAGTTGTTTTAGCCGGCATTTCTCGGGATCCAATCTATTAAGGAGCCGGTCTTATCCTGGGCGACCGAGTGCCGGATGGACTATTGGGGAGTTGACGTATGCGGTGACGCGGTGACAAGCCGTGTGATTCACGCGGTCAGTTTTATGGCTCCAGGCTATCAATAAACATGAGCAAATTAAGTAAGCGAAATTATCTTATGTTTTAGATAATTCAAATCCTATATCTAAATCAATAAGTGAAGTGTAACTAGTGAGTTTCTTTGTATATGAATTTTTAAGTTTATCTTTTATATGATATTTATTAATTAATTCAAACAATTTTATAATTAATTTATACTATTAAGAAGAGGGAGAATTATGATTTGAAAAGGAAAATTTTATGACAGAAATTTTAAGGATAATCAATAATTTTAGTAGCTCACATAATATTTTATTGGCCTTAATAGAAAATCTTAAAACAACATATAAAAAGACATGGCGTAAATAATAATGGGGGACTAACAGTAACAAAAAAAAAAAAAACAAAAAAAAAAAAGTTAGAAAAAAAAACGTTGTGATTTTCTATTTTCGCAATTCAAGATTGTGAAATTTTTTATCACAAAATGGTAACTAAGATTTTCAAAATTAACAAAATGAAGAATTTAAGGGCATTTAATTTGCCCAACCAATTTCCTAACATGGTCATTATTACCCGCTGCCAGAGATAATTCACACTCTTAGGAACCTCTCACATGTAATTCACAATATACGATTATATTTAATAAATTTTTTTTTATTTAACAAAGAAAAAACCTTGCATTAAAAAGAATGAGCATCAAATTTAATACAAGGTAAAGGTTTAGTTAGAGTTTAGGGTTCGACGATTTCAGAGGCTTTCGAGCAAAAGTTTCATCGCCCGACTGATAGATTCTTGATCCTCTCCTTTGTTCGGTTAGTTCAAGTGTAATGTGGATGCAAGTTGTTTTCAAGATGGAGCTCGCATAAGTGATGGTTGTATTATTAGTTCGGTGAATGCTAATATTTTTGCAGCAAGAAGTTTGCTGATGTAAGGTAGTGGGAACGGGCACAGACGGAGCCTTTGAGTTGTCGTGAGACTTTAGGCTGGTTCAAGGAACTTAATTGGTCTAATGTAATTTTAGAGCTTGATGTCCTTAACCTGGTTACATAATTAAACAATGATGGTGTTGTAACGACGTCTATTTGTTTAGTTTTATATATTTGTTGTCGGCTTGTAAGGGATTTTAGGTCAAATCGAGTTGTTTTTTGTCATAGTTCAGTGAATCAGGCTGATCACCATCTAGTAAGAGATTCTGCGACACGTAAAGGGACATGATTTAATCATTGTCCATCTTTCATTAGAACTGTAATTTCATTCTGATGTGAAGGGATGGTTTTTTTTTTCAAGTAAAAAAAAAAAATGTTAGACCTTGAGAAATTAATATGAACGAGTGAATTTATATAAACCTCGGTTAATTTTGGATATTGCAACCTTGTTGGGCTTGTTATTTGCAGTTAATTATCGATCAATTAATGCAAAATTAGTAGTTTATGTTTGATTATTAAATTATAAAACTAATTAATTATTTGTCTAATAATTAAATTTCAACTGTTGTTTTATTAAAAAAAGATTTCAACCATTGAATTGTATTGAATGGTTGAGATGGATTATACATACGCACAAATATAAAACAAAAGAAATAAAGAGGTCTACTATCGAATTACAAAATAATATGGGAAAAATATACAATTATGTAAAACCATTTGACCATTATTTGGGAAAATGTCAGGGGAGGAAAACACAATTTCACATTCTCGTTTTCTTCCACATATCATTTCACTTATTCCTTTTAGGTACATATCATCGTCTCCCTGAAAAATCATGTATTCGTGCCCTCCCTCTCTTCCTCAGCACAGGCTTCAAACCCCTTCCCCTTAACCAAACAAAACTCACACTCTCAAAACCCCCCTTTCTTTTTCCCTCTCTCAAATATTCGTTCGCCCGCCCTCGATTATTCAATTACGATCTTCTCCATCTTCCCTTCTGCAAACTCGCTTCTTCTTCTTCTTCTTCCTCAAATGCCCTTCCATGGCCGCCGTATTACTCTTTTCACCTTTCTATTACGAGCTGGACTCAATTTCTAATCCGCTAATGCTACCCAACGCTTTGGTCGCTTAATCCGCGTCGAATATTCTGTGAGATATATTTCTACCCTTGTTATTATTCTTCACTTTTTTTTTTTTTCCAATTCTTCAGCTGGATTATTGCCGGAGCCCCTTTTTTTATATTATTTCTGTTATCTTTATTCGTTTAATTATGGTTGGGTTTATTGATACTGTATGGCATTTGAGTTATCATGATAATTACAGTTTATGGATTTTTAAAGCTCATGTTGATAGCGTTTAGATGTATCTGGTCATCATTTTATAGATTTCCGTTTGTGTGAGGGTTTTAGTTGCTTAGCTTGTCTTGCCCGTGGATTTAGTTTGGTCTTTAGGTTCTAAGCTGTTGGTCTTTCGTTTTATTGAACTTGAATTGTTCTCACGTGCTGCTTCCATTTTTGGGCTGAAATGCATTGTATTTCAGTACGTGCTAGCAAAAGAAATCAAACTTGATTTGGAACTCGTTGGGAGTGCTTTCAGTTCATTGTGTAGTTATTCTTTAGTTTAAGCTGTGAAAGAAATTGTTTCATGTTTTCTTCACTGTAAAACATGTGTTTTCAAGATATTGAGATGCTACCAATGTTTTTGTATGTTAAGATGTGTGGCGGGCATAATGGTACAAATAATGCTTGTGTTTTTATTTATACAATCTGAGTAATGCTACATGCTTATGTAACTGAAACTCTTCAAAGGATCAGTTTCAGCTTGTAGCAATATCTTTTACTGCATTAATCTATTGTAATTACGTTTACATTGAAGTATGATGAGGATTTGGAACGCAGTCGTTCAAATTAGTTTTCACATGATAAACAAGTATTCATTCATATATTGTTAAATTTCTCTTTTATGTTTGCATAATTTGTGCTAAGTATGCTAGATGATATTGAGGTTATGATTAAAGAGGTTGCATCTAGTCTTAGCGCATTATGCTGTATCCCAGTATTGGTATATTTGTATCCTCTTTCTTATGAACTCATTAGGTGTGGGAGAGGGAGTTGACAGTGACACATAGAAATTTCACCTTGATTTTGGAAAATAATTTTCCATTTGTCTTTATGAATATGGTATGTATGATTATGCACCCTAGCTTTTTCCTGTTCTGTTTGAAGTTTAAACATGTTATAGGTAAACAATACTTTTTATGGTGTAAGAACAAGGGTCCATACAGTTACCCAAACAAGATTGTCATATGGGTTTAGTTGAGCATATTGTAACTAATCAATTAAAGTGATAAAAATGATTGTAAAAAATGAGTAGATATAGCTCGAGCAAATTGAGGATCCATGAATGAGGCATGTGGCCGTTTAGGTGTTGAATAATCCCTCAAGCACTTTTTTTCCTTAAAATATGTTATGTCTTCATAGACATATTACTCATGTTCTCAGTTAGTGGAAAATGTGTAGGAAAAAGATTGAGGTGAGCTGTTACCTAAAGAAATGTTAATGAAATAATTGTAACTAGAAGTGGTGACTGGAAGCCTGTAATGATATAAATGATTCTTTTTGTATACACTATGTGAACAAGGAAATGCTGGTGATGAGTGAAGAAAATTGGTGAATCACACTAAACTTTGTTGCTTGGATATGTTCATTTCAGTTCCAGTCCTCATGACTCCGTTTCATTCTGCATAGTAGCTTGTTATGACTTGCTAGAAATGTAGTGGGCAATCTTGCTTTGTTCGTATAACTTCTGTTGTGTTATTACTGGGGAACGACAAATTATATTAAATGGAATGAGAAATTTTAGGTGTAATGTCTTAGGCTTGGTAGATTAGGATGGACTTAGGTGAGTACCTGTTTTAGCCACGTGTTATTCTTCTCTAGCTGAATATATTATGGATTTTAGATTTTGAACATTTCTTGATCCTTTTGTGTTTAGCAAACATAATGTGAGAATCCTTTTGAAAAAGAAAAGTATCGACAGAAAGAATGTGGAGAAACTATATATTGCATATATAAGAAGGTGTAAGATGGTAGTTTCCTCTTAATTCTAACCTTTAGAAGATCTATAGTACAGAGAAGCTTATGAGAATTTTCATTGCATGTGCTAATATTGTGGACTGAAATCATGAAATGCATCTTAGAGGCACATTACAATCTTGGCATTGCACCTTGCGATTTTAATTGTGATGTAATGTGAATTTTTTTATTAAATACCTGACTCTGGGCTGAGAACTATATGTATACATTTTTTTAAATTGCCTGGTTTATATTATCATAACATTTCTTGACATTTTTGAACTTGACTAGAAGGAAAGTAAAAATTGGAACCTTTTTTGTTTCATTATTTTTGAAGTTCAAAGAAACAAGAGATTATGTGCGTACTGAAGTTTCACAATCAACTAATTTTCATGGATGCATATTGGGTACAATGTTGTGGTAATATTTTGTACATGTGCACTTACATCTTACCAGTATCTTGACGTTCCATGACGAGTCTTGGTTTAAGACAAAGACTGACTTTGACTTAGAAGCAGACTTGATTGACCAGAGATAGTTGTTCCCTGCTTATACCTTTTTTTTTAAAAAAAATAATTATTGTTTTGTTAAGCACCATTTCTTAGTAGGATTTCTATGAACATTTCTGGGAAGGTCTACATGAGTGCATAATTTCCTCGAAGTTTTAAAATGCTGATGCCAACTTAAAGTTGTCTTTTGTGGAAAAGATGTTCATTGAGATTTCAAATTAAGATCATGCATCTAGCGCCCCCTTTAGAATCTGTATGCTATTTTGATTGCCATGCACATCTATAAAATGTTTTTCTTGCCTCTAGGAATGTTTAATGACCTATTAGGAGATGTAGATAGATGAGCTCTTCAAAGTGTGATTGATTCATTTATGCATATTGAATTTATCAATATATTTTGTCCAAATTTTATGTGGCCTGCCTTTAGATTTTGTCTTACTTATGACTCAGGTGTCCTTCTATATGTGAGTTTTATGGTCTTGGGATGTGGGTTTTCTCGTAATTCGCATCCTAAGACCTGTCTGTATCCTGTTTGACTGTGCTGTATGTAACATTTCATTCTCTCTGTTTCTTGCAATATTAGCCTTTCTGAGTGTAGATAGTCGGTCACTCGATGATGATGGAATGTTTTGTGGCTGTGAACATGGCATGATGATGGTATGATTTTTGCTACCCTGTCCGGGAACGTGTTGGGCCATGGCGGTTTTTTAAGTTAGCCATTGGAATTCGGAGTAATATTACTAACTGCAACATTTCCCTTTACTAAGCTATAACTGATTTTGTCGAAACTTAATTGCCCTAGTCGTTAAGTGCTTAGAACGGACCAATGACATGCAAACAAAATAAGTTTTTTCTGTAACTCTTTATTGCAGGCTTGTGATTTGAAAATATGGTCATTTTGAAACTGCTTTTGGGCCCTTGAGGATGGGATTGCTTGTAAATTTGTTCTTTTATAGGAGGAAAGTTGATGATAGTTGATGGTAGGATGTTGTATGGCTTGTTGTCCAAATTTAATAATTGAAGTTGTTATTCTCTTGCATGTTTTCTGTGGTTGATTAGCGTAGCTGCTATCTGGATGTGTCTTTTGTTATATTGGTAATTTGCAGCAAATCGTTTTTAATGATAGTGAACTTATGGCTCTTGCTTTTATCTGAAATTTTCATTATTTATTATTTGATATAGTGTCTTGTTGTTTGTAATAAAAATTTTCTAGCTGTCCTATGCAGCATGAAATTACAACATGTCATACTAGGGTGGTTCAGTTTGTAAAACATTAAACATGTGTATTTCATTATCGTTAGACCATCTGTAGCACTCATAGCTACATCCCGAACTCAATTCATGAAGCAGTTATCAGACTAATTCTTGTTAAATATTTGGTTTGCTAAAGTCTATACTTAATATCATCAGTGTCATTCACCTTCACTTAGACCTTCTTGTTAATGGCTCACAAGATATGTGTGAATGAGCTATTGTCAACCACAACTCCATTATGGGTGCTGGTATATTACTTGATTTGCATGGAGAAAGAAAATAATAGTGTCAAGGAACCATTGAACCCAAAATTAAGCACAGTTTTTATATATTACCTCTTAACAAATAGCAAGAAAATCAGAAAGCCAGAATAGCTTAATACTTCAAGAACATAGAGTCAAGCTGCATTTCTGCTAGTTAAAAAAAAAGATGAACTTCCCATATTTAACCCAGCCTCGTTCATGGTCTAACTAGGGTTTGTCTCACTTACGCAGCGTTTCCTTTGTTCTGCTAGACTTAGGGATTGGCATTAAGGAAAACTAAAATATTATTAATCCCAGTGTTCAATTGAAAATGTTAGAGGTAATGAAACTATTCGTATGACTTTATGTATTAACCTTATCTGTAAGTTTGAACTTTTGGGATAAATGGTTCTTTGATATGGTATTACAGCCTCTTAATCTAGAGTTTGAAACCTAGAAACCCAATTTATAGTGAAATTTTAGCACAAGATAGAGTAATCTTGTGCTTTAATATGCTATAGTGTGTGCTAGAATGATAAAAGTATTCCTGAAACTCTACCTATTAAATTTTCAAGTTTACTGGTTCTTTGACAGAAACCAACTTCCAACATTGTACCACCTGATGCTTTTGATGTGGTCCTATAGAGTCAAAAATGTTCTTTTAGCTGGTTCATTTGGATTCTCCAAGACTTTGATAGAGATATCTGAGCTTTAGTCCATCTGTGAAAAACCCAAGACTTATGTGTGATCTCTCCATTGTCAAGCTTTTGGTCTAGATTTCAACTATTCTATTTGTTTATTTGTCTTGTGGTTTTGATGCTTCTGTTCATTGTGTCTCAACCAGGCACAAATGCTGTTGCAGCATTATTTTTCTGATATTGTATTCTGTTTATGAAATTGCACATTTTGCTGATATATTGCAAATGAGCTCGTGGTAACTTTTTTCTTTTGATAGATGCATACAGACTTATCTACTATAGTGTTGCTTATCTTTATTGTTTCCCTTCAATCTAGGTATCATCCAGTTGCTAAAGAGTTTCCACGCAAGCAAGTGATTTCACGACGACATCTGGTGAAAGTTCTGAAATTTTGATACCACAAGTACCACTTTATTATTATCAAAGCTGTAAATGGAGCTCAAAGTTTCATCAAAGCCAGGAGGTCTTTCTCCTCCTGATTGTGCTAGTGATCCTGAGGAGAAGGAAGTTAGTGATGAGGATGATGATGATCGCAACCATAAGCATCGTAGAAGGGAGACTCGTTCTCAGTCTTTGGAAAGAGATAATTTGGAACCGGTTTTTACAAGGTCATGTAGGAAGCGCAATAAACCATTTGAAAATGGGCATTCTTTTAGGGAAAATGAATCTCAAGGTAGTGAAACCTGGAAAAACTACAATATTGCTCCTCTAGATAAAGACTTCACCTCAAAGTTTGATAAAAGACGCCCTGGCATCGCATCAATATCTCGAATGAACATGGATTTAAACCAAAGGATGAGGTCAAACCAATCATTTTCTGGAGAGCCTGGTTCTGGTAGGGGAAGGGGAAGAGATTCAAGTTCTTGGAGTCAACGTGATAGATTTAGCTCAGTCGATATTGCTTCTCAAATGGTTCAGCACAGTTCCATTACTCCAAGCCTCTTTCCTGGGAGGGGGTTGCCAAATGCACAAAATGCATCATGGAATGCTTTTGGATTGATTCCAGCAATTCCTAATGGTGGTCTTGACGCACTCCATTCCATTGGTTTGCAAGGAACACTTAGACCAGCAGTAAATAATCCGCTGAATATGGGGATTCCTCGCCAACGATGTAGAGACTTTGAGGAACGAGGATTTTGTCTAAGAGGCGACATGTGTCCGATGGAGCATGGCGTCAATCGTATTGTTGTCGAAGATGTTCAGGTATGTGTTTCTAAATAGGGAGCTTCTGTCTATAAAATCTTACATCTTACAAAGGACTGAATCATGCATGTGACCTTATGCTTCCATCTTGATGGACTTATTTCAACTTAACTTCAGAATTGTTGCAGTTTTTTCTGAATTAATCTGATCAACAATGTAGCTGAGAGTGTAGAGCAAGTTACATTTTGTTCCAAAGTTTTGAATTTGATTTTCATTTTCCTTAACCTTTTGAAAAGTTGGTTAAGAAAAAAAAATGACTTGTGGTATAATGTTTTCTGAGTATATGTTCTTCTGTGTGATGTGTTTTGCTTCTCTCTTTTTTTTTTTTTTTTCTTTTTTTGCACGCCATGTCTATTGATGACTTGAATTTTCAGAAATTTGAGATGTTCAAGTTCTTGAATTTCTAATCGTGTTATGGCAGACAAGTAGTTTGTGTTAAGATTTTCACCTGGAGAAAAAGCTGTTCAGTGATGAAGGCCACTCTATTTGTTCATTTGTATCCTTGTGCATATGACCCAAACTATAATTTAGCCTGTAAATGTGTTGAACAATTAGAATAGCTATTAGCTTCTGTTTGTGGCTGTGGCCGATAGATTAGCAACCAAAATCATTATGAAAATTATCTGCCATTTTTATTGTTTCTGATTAGTACCTGCTCACTTTGCATATAGCACATACAATAAGTGTGCCTTTATACTTATGCATTGAATGTACTAGTTTTTTTGCTGAAATTACAATGCTTGTATTTTCCTGATAATTGGTACTTTGTTAATGTTATTTTATTCTTGTGGGAAAATTTTTGGTTTTGCACTATTAATTTGTTGTTTGACTATGTCCAGAGCCTTTCACAGTTCAATCTCCCTGTTTCACTTCCAAGTGCTCCACTGGTCGGACCTGCTGGACCGGGGGCTCTACCATCAGTTGGTGCTCCTTCGACCACTTTGATGAATGGTAAATCACATAGCAGAAGTAGTAAGGCGGGTGCAGTGGTTGATGATGGCATGTTCAATGGTGCATTTCCTGGTTCTGCTGCTGTTGGTGGAGCTGACTTGTATGATCCAGATCAGCCGCTGTGGAATCACAATGGTCCTGAAACATTAGCTTTACATTCATCCAAGGATGATGAAACCGAATCCTTCATGAGTGCAGATACTTCTGAACATCATGATAGTAGGTTGCATGATGGTGCTGACAATGAAAGTGCACTTCGAAGCACTGGGATCCCTGTTACTTCACAGACTGCAAATTCATCTGTTTGGGGTCGAGTTGGCACAAAGAACAAATTAGAGAAAACTGACTTGGCTGTGGGTACCTCAGATTATTTGGATAACAAAACTAAGGAAGATCAGGATGCATTAGCCCATATTCAAGGCAGTTCTCGTCAAGGAAAAAGGATTACTCCTGAGGATACTATCCCCACTATTATGGACTCTTCAGCCAAGGCAAAGAGTGATGCCTCCCGTTTTATGAGAAAACCATCTCAAAAGGCACAGCGTACACTATTTGTTTGTGGCATCCCACAGAAAAGCAACAGGAGAGATGCTCTTCTTTCGCATTTTCAAAAGTTTGGAGAAGTTGTTGACATTTATATTCCGTTAAATAATGAACGAGCTTTTGTTCAGTTTTCAAAAAGGGAAGAAGCAGAAGCTGCTCTAAGGGCACCAGATGCTGTGATGGGAAACCGCTTCATTAAGTTATGGTGGGCTAATCGTGATACCATACCAGGTGATGGCATAAACAATAGCGGCAATGTGTCTTCCAATCCCCGTGGAGTCCCAGCTGCTTCAGTTCCACCCCAACTTTCTACTGGTAACAAGGGGAAAGATAATCTTCCGGCTGCTGCTTCTGAGGGAACTGTGGCCCCTTCTTCTGAAGCATCTCTGCCTTCCAATGATCATCCGAAGCCAAGCATCACAAATGGTCCCAAGGCTCCACCTCCTTTGCAAAAGAAGCTAGAATTGGAACAATTGAAGGAAGAACTCCGTAAAAAGCAACAGCTCCTTGCCCAGAAGCGGAATGACTTCCGGCGCCAGTTGGACAAACTTGAGAAACATGTATGTGTTCTCATCTTGAATGTTACTTTTCATGCAATCTTGTCTTGTTATTATCAGTTGTGTTCAATATGTTCATATTAGGCCATTATTTTGAAGTATACTAGGCACTAAATCACAGTTATTAAAATTTTAATTGTGGAGGCAAACATGTCTTGGCAGACTTTATCTGGTTTTCAGTGGTTTTATGAGATGTCATATTGAAGAGTCAGGAAAAAGACATATGTAAAGATGCATCAATTGCTTGCCTCTGTTCAGAAAAATGGGGTTTATAATATCTCCTAAAATTCATTTCATACATTTCTAACATCTGTTGTCGAAATTTTGCTCTTTCAGGCTACAGTAGTAAAGGGAGAAGTATTGTCTGAACCTGCTACTAAGAGACCTAGAGTAAGTATAGCATCTGATGCTGCAAAAGTTACGACTCCTAGGCCCTCCAATCCAGCTACTGATATGCTATCTCAACATTCTGAGACAATAGCGGATAAAAATAAGTCCACTGAGAGTATCATATTGTCGAGTCCCAAGATAAAGACACCGGCAGTTCAGCAGGAATCTACTGGCTTAAAACAGCCGATACGTCCACCCACAGCTGCAGGGACTCCCTTTCTGATGAATCGATACAAATTGGATAACCGGCCCACAGCATTTAGAATCACACCACCTTTACCGTTGGGTTTGGCAAATGTAATCTTTGTCTCTCTTGCTCCCCCTCTTCATCCAGAGTCTTTGTCATACATATATGTCCGTACTATATATTCCATGTGATGGGTTGGTTGAAATGTGATCTGCCTATGAGATATTTCTTTTGTTTTTCTTTTCCAATCATGTATTGATCAATGCATCAAGTTCAGTTTTGCTTAAGCTGTTTATATGTAAGAATTACAAAGGGTTAACTGACGATTTATGTCTTCTAGGTTGATGCTTTGAGGAAACACTTCTCATCACATGGTGATCTTTCTAGTGTTGAACTAGAAGAAATCCAAGCCGCTGATGATAGTGATGGGCAAGGAGTGCCAAAAAATTGCTCAGCTCGTGTGACTTTTACAACCCGTCATGCTGCTGAAAGAGCATTTTCAAATGGTAAATGCTGGCAAGGTAACAAGTTGCAGTTTGTGTGGGCAACATGTAGTACCTCTGGCACAGAAACTATTCCATCTGCCTCCAAGCGTCTTGTAGATGCTGATTCTCAGCCAGCAGAAAAATTACTGCAAACGGATTCCCATGAGGCTTGTGCATTGGGAAACGAGGAACCTGAAACTCGAGAAAGAATTTGTGAAGTTGAGCATGCTGAGTTGCATGAGACAACTTCAGTGCCGGATGAGGATCAGAACAAGTCGCCTAAATTTGAAGGTAGTACAACTTCCCTGTCCAGCAAGGAAGAGGCACCAGAAACAGAACCCGGTCCAACTGCTGTATCTGAAGAGAAAGAGTCATCTACAGATAATGCTTGTTGATGCTGGGTGATTGTTGGATTTGTACAGTGAGGTAAAAATGTTAAATCTGTTTTAATTCTAATTTTTCCTTAAGTGGGTCCATTAGAAATTCCTGAAATTTATTTTGCTATAGTGTCTTCTTTTTAAAAATTTCATGTGTCGGATATGGTAAAAGGAGGATTTTGTGAATTTCAACTGCCAAGTGAAAATGGCAAATCATGTTGTCTTTCATCTTAGATGCCTAGAATTAAAGGAGTAGAGTTGAAAAGTCTGTTGAAAGCAATTGAATTATACACTTGAATTGATCCAGTAAATTTTATGCAATTATGTCTGGACTCTCAAGTGCAGCCCCAAATTGACTACCATATTTCCTTTTTAATTTCGTAGTTCATTTTCTTTGTCAAGAAACATCCAGAAAAAGCTACACATTTATGTAATTTCAATTTACAATTAGATCAACGAATTCCAATTGCGAAAAAAAAAAAAAAAAGAGTTATTATTAATTTTTTCTTGCATTCCAAATCTCCATTTGCGTTATAAGATATTATTGATGCCTTGTGATACAATGTTTATCAATAGTTGAAAATGCCCTTTTGATTTAAATTTTTCTTACATATTCCGTTTCAATTTTTGTTATATTAATTGCTCCTTCATAAAGATAAGGAATCTGATGCTTTGATTGCTATATTTAAATATGGAAATCTTATCATTAATTAAGATTTATTATTCTGTTAGCAATGTAAAAGAGATACAGAACAAACTCTTGTAATTTTGCTATTTGATTTTTCAAAGTTATAATATGTAACAAGATCAAAAAAAACTAAAAAAAAGTCACATTATAAATAACACTACAATTAACATTAATTATTTCAATAATATATTTTGAAAGATACAAAATAAATATTGTTTTTTTTTTACAGTATTCAAAAATTACGTGTAATATTATTATTTTTCAATAATATGATGTTGATAGAATTTGTCAAATCACAAGATAAATGGGAACAATCAACCAATTAAAAAATCTTCCTCCAAAGAGGTGACTAAGACGTCTAGGGATCCTGAAACGGCACCGTCGCCACTTGTCGCACCCTTGCTGTATTCAACATAGGCATTATACAAACTCATCGTAAACTAAAACGACATTTGTCAACTGTACCCTTGCATCACCACAACAAATCCTACTATAGTCGCCACTACAAGCCGCCACAACTGTGCAAGCTGGCCATCTTCACAGGTGGCAATATAATCAAGCGAGTATTACAGTATCTTTACTCGAGCACGTTTATCATTATCTAAGGACCCCCTCTCTACAGACAGGTAAATAAATAAATTTTGGAAAAAAAATAAAGAAGTAATAAATAAAATTATTCACCGCTTTAATAACTCTAAAGTATCGCGATATTTTGAGGAGAAATGAAAATATGAGTATCTATCTCTTCAGGTACCAATTTCAAGAGCATTTCATTTCTCTTTCTCTCTCTATGAAATTTGATTCCTTTGGCCATTTTTTCTCTGCTGAGATTCTAGCATGAAAATGGTATGACCATCGCTTGAAGCTCTAAAACCCTCTTCATCTTCTTCGTTTTAGGTATTTTCCTTTTCTGATATTATTTCCTCATCTTTTATTTATTTGATGCTGTGTATATCGTAGCTATTGCTTGTATGTATCTTTCGTAGCAGTGGAGGGGGTATTGTTTATTAATTTTTTCTTTGGCAATTTTTTTTTGCTTCTTTGTTGGATTCATTAAAGTTTTTCTTGTTTCATTTCTATTGATTTTCAGTTGTGGAGCTTGATTTTATTGCCAAAATGTTCCTTTTTCGTCTTTTTGTCAGGATTAATGGAACCGGTTGAAACCCAAGCAGAAGCTCAACCTGAAATTCCCCCTAATTTACAAGGATCATCTAGAAATTCTGACGCAGGTGCTAAATCATCTAGAGACGCCCCTCGAATTTCTCCTGTTAAAACTACGACAGAAAATGGTGCTAGGGTTTCTTTAAATAGAAAGGACGGTATTGGTGGTAGTAATATAGACGGCAGTGGTGCTGGTTCTGAAGTTCCAGTTGAGGCCATGGGGGATAGGAGTGATGTTAACTTGGGTGGAAACGAAGAGGGTCTTGAGGATTCTGAGATGAATGGAGTGTCTTCTCTGTTAAAGATGCAAGAAGGTAAGAGTTTACATGGGCTGGGCACTGTTCTTGATGTTCTTGATGTGAATGACATAACGGAATTTGATAGCAGCAATGGTGTTTCTCTTGTAGCAGATGTATGTGGGGATGTTAATTTCAGCGATTCTAAAGGAAAGGCGAATTACGGCAGTAGTTTGCGGGGCGAACCATTAGATGGAAATGAGGAACACTCTGATGTCAGAGAAATGGAAGATGAGAACTCTGGAGACGAAGAGCATGAGTTTAGTGTTGGTGATTTTGTTTGGGGAAAAATTCGAAGTCACCCTTGGTGGCCAGGGCGGATATATGATCCCTTAGATGCATCTGATTATGCCAAAAAAGTAAAACAGGGTGATAAAATTCTTGTGGCGTACTTTGGAGATGGCACATTTGCTTGGTGTAATCCTTCTCAGTTGAAGCCTTTAGATGATAATTTTGTGGAGATGTCTAATCAGAGCAGCTCCAAGAACTTTGTGAATTCTGTAGAGAATGCAATGGATGAGATTGGTAGACTCGTTGACTTGAAGATGACTTGTTCGTGTGTCCCAAAAGACAACTTGATTGGATTTGGTAGAACATTGGTTGTGAATGCTGGAATAAAGGAAGGACTTCTCATCCCTGAAGGTGGAATTGATAAGTTTTCAGCTGTTTTATTTGAACCAGTGGAATTGCTTACTGAACTGAAAGATGCTGCACAGGTGGCTACAGCTACAAGCATGCTAGAGTTTACAGTATTAAAGAGCTGGCTATCGGCTTTTTATCGGGCTAAAGGAGGTCATCAGTTGCCTTCTTATTATGATCCAAAGCCGGTTCCAGGCCTTGAAGATAACTCCAGAGACTGGACAGATGACATTGGTGATTATAATGGTGTGGAGGTCAGAATTCAGGGTCCAGAGGAAGAGGAAGATTGGCTTTCTTCTCCAGGAGGCCGCAAGTATGGTCAAACCACTCAAAATCCGTTGCATAAATGCCAAGGTGTTGCTGTGGTTGGACACTATCAAAGAAGGAAGCAGAAAAGTCTTGCTGAAATTTTGGAAGTGGAGACGGATGTTCAGGCAGCAGAAAATACTTCCGAAGGTTTAGGTGGAGGAGAAAAAAATTCTAGCCAAGCAACATCTTCCACCAAAAGGAAGAAGAGTAAATCTATGGGAGAGGGTGCCACTGATGAGGGGAAAATTGAGGGGAATGATGGAACTCGAGGAGAGAAGTTTTACAAGCCCAAACCCACATCTGGTGGGAAAAAAGTCAAAAGTGGCAAAAATGATAATGAGGGGAAAGATAAGACGGAAGCAGTAGCAGATTTGGGAAAGCCTCGTCCTTCATCTGGTAGAAAGAAGAGGAAAGGCAGTGATGAAGTTGATGTTGATAACAAAGGTGGAAGTGATATGCTATCTGAATCTGATGGTGGTAGGATGAAGAAGAATAGTGCCAGTATTCCTTCAAGAATTGGGAAGAAGCGAAATTCCAATCTTAAAGATGATAATGGTGGGGAGGAAAATGAAGCAATGAAGAAGTCTAACTCTGCAGAAAAGGTGGATGGAAGTAATCCTTCGTCAAGAGGTAGGAAGAAGCGAAATTCCAATTTAAAAGATTATAGTGGTGGGGAGGAAAATGAAGCAATGAAGAAGTCTAACTCTGCAGAAAAGGTAGATGGAAGTAATCCTTCCTCACTAAGTAGGAAGAAGCGAAATTCCAATTTAAAAGTTGGTAATGCTAGGGGCAAAAATGAAGCAATGAAGGAGAACTCTGACTCTGCAGAAAAGGTGGATGGAAGTAATCCTTCTTCAAGAGGTAGGAAGAAGCGAAATTCTAATGTAAAAGATGATAATGGTGTGGGTGAAAATGAAGAAATGAAGGATAACTCTAACTCTGCAGAAAAGGTGGATGGAAGCGCAAGTGGCAAAGATAAGACTAAAGAACTACTAAGGGAGGAATCTTTTTCCAGGGAAAGGAAGAAGAGCAAGTACCTCTCTCCTCCCTATACAAATATTGATAAAGGACATGGCAAGAAGGAGATGGAAGTGGAATCCTTGAAAGTCTCCAGTGAGGCTCAGTTGGGGGAGAAACCAACAAAGTCTGCAAACCATCTCAATGGATCTCCTCGAATTCAGTTAAGTGTAGACCGATCTCAGAATCAGCTCTTTAAAGAAATAGGTGCAGGACCTGAATCTGATTCTTCAGGTCGTCAAACACCAAATCGAGATCAGACCATTGATCCATCACTAGTTAAAGCTCCTGCTAATGAAATATTATATAAGATACGGTCTGCAGCGCTTAACCCACTGTATTTGAAGGACACTAATTCTGTTGATATGGTTGGGCAGTTTTTTTCTGCATTCAGAAGTACAAGCTATTGCAGTGAATCCAATGGCGAGTACAGTGAAAATCGTCGAGGAAGAAAGAGGGAGTTCCAAAAACCTGAACCGGTGACTTCAGTAAAGGAGCGAAGTCAGACTAAGACAAACAGCAATTCACCTGATCT
This sequence comes from Euphorbia tirucalli, assembly GCA_039660915.1. Taxonomy (NCBI): domain Eukaryota; kingdom Viridiplantae; phylum Streptophyta; class Magnoliopsida; order Malpighiales; family Euphorbiaceae; genus Euphorbia; species Euphorbia tirucalli. The sequence goes on from CM077638.1 coordinate 13,021,770, forward strand.
TAAATCCCAGAGGAAGAAGATCAGAAAGAGTGAAGAAGCAAAACCGGATGAACCAAAAGAGAAACAAGATGCAACTGTACCAAAGGCAGAGGATACAAAGAAGAAGAAGGACAAGGACAAGGATTCGAATGGGGAAGCTTCTGGTGCTTCCCTTTTTGTGACATTTGGTCCTGGATCTTCTTTGCCTTCTAAGAATGATCTGATTAAGATATATGGGAAGTTTGGGGCTTTAAACAAACAAGAAACTGAAATGTTTTATGCTAATTATTGTGCAAGAGTTGTGTTCCTGAGGAGTTCTGAGGCAGAAGAAGCATTCAATGTCTCTCAGCTTTCCAGCCCCTTTGGAGCAGCCAATGTGACCTTTCGACTTCGTTATCTATCAGCTGAAACCAAGACTAGAGAACTGCGAGAGATATCAAGCAATAAGCCTTCATCATCCGCCAAGGAGGGAGGAAAGACCCCAGAATTGCAGTCTGCATCACAATCTTCAGACAGCAACTTGTCAGAACTGAAGTTTATGAAGGAGAAGCTTGAGAACATAACATCATTGATAGAGACATCTGATGGAAAAATATCCCCGGATATGAAATCCACATTAGAAGGTGAAATAGAAGTTCTTTTGGATAAGGTTAGTGCAATGATCAGTTCATCTTAAGAATAGGACACTATAAAGTATGTCCTTTTTTCTTTTTTTCTTTTTTTCTTTTTTTTTTGGTTTTGGGGAATAGAGAGTTATGAATTTGAGAGCAGAAGGTGTAGCTAGGGATAGTAGTATGGTATTAAATGAATTGCATTTAGGAGTAATATGTCTAGTTATGGTGGGTTTTTATGATAGAGTCAAGAGTTTATGTGATAGAGAATGGGGTAGCCTTGTTCTTCCTGTAGATACATGTGCTTTTACCCCATAGAGATCATCAACATTTTAGGAACCAATCAGTGGTACATAGTTTGTAATGCTGCAACAGTTGGATATGCGAATTTGAAAAATACAGGATTCAGCTTTATTCAACTTGAACTTGGCATTGTGTAAATTTTGGTGGGAATTCGTGCAGTCTTGATTTTGTTTTTCCTATTTTGTTTTTGCATCTCTCGTCATTTGGGTAAAGTTTTACAGATGTGAGCTGCTTGAATTGAATTGTTGGATGTTTCAGGCTGGAATGGGTGAAAATTGGTCAAAAAGCCTGATTTGTCCTTTGTATTTGGCTTTTTTCGCATGCTTCTTACTTTAAAACGTTAGTATTACATGGCAATTGGCCCATTGCTAGGCACGCACAGAGGATTATATATATATATATATATATATATATATATTGGTCTCCGTCACCCTTGGTGGCCACATTTGCATAGACTAAAAATAAAATTCGAGACTTACCTAAAGTGACTAAAGGCTTGTACCAATCAAGCTAATCTTAATCAGTAATTAGAACTAGTACATGAGTGCAATTAGCAAAACATTAAATGTAGAATGTAGATGGTTTTTATCATTCTTGTACTTTTAGTTTAGGGAAAAAAAAAAAACAAAAACAAAAACCTCCATTTTTTTTAGAACTTTATACATTGAGTCTTTAATTTTATTTTATTTTTGGTTTGTCATATTGTTCAAGATTAATTATTGTAATTTGAGCTCTTAGGTACCTATGTTATGTTTGGTTCATGAAATAGAGGGAATATATTAGTTATTTTACGTGGAATAGGTTATTGCAATGTTTGATTCAATATTTGACAGTGGAATAGTCATTCTTCAAAGTAAACCAAAGAATAGTTATTTCGTACTTTATTACATATATAATTTTTTATATTAATTTTTATCTTATTTATTTTTCTCCAATTTTTTTCATTCTTCCTCGATGTTATATGCTCATTTGCTTTCTTATGTGTTTTTTCGATTTCATTGGTTTTTTCCGTTTCTGGTTTTTTTTTATCTGTTTTTCTTCGTTTTACTCCCTTTTATCCTTTTTTTTTTTTTTATATCTCTTTTTTATTACTATTATTTTCTTTGTTTTCATTGTTTTCTTCTTTTTACTTCCTTTTATCTTTTTTTTTTTTGGTTATATCTCTTTTTATTATTATTATTTTTCTTTGTTTTCATTGTTTTCTTCGTTTTTTCGTTTCAATAACATATGTTATTCTAATATTAAACCAAACATTGAAATATGATGTGAAAATGAATAGAAATCAGTAGAAAATATGACGAAATTTTATATTTCATTGTTGGAAAGTAGATTTTTATATATTTAACAAGGATTTGTTCAGAAATCAGCGTTTTGTTACCACCTGATGGAGAGATTTAGTAGATCAGATAACAACTTAAATGTTTTTTATTTTGTTTTTTTGTGGTTGATGGAGTATGAGGTGCTTCCACTTCCTCAAAGTATTCATATGATGATAATAAGCTAAGGATCCCTTCCTAATTCCAATGTAACCTTGGAAAAACATTAAACATGGTTTGAGTCTGAAATTTGTTCATTACATGTTTGTGTTGATTATGATTTGACGGATATCCATCAGACTAATGTAACCTTTGTTGAAAATGAATAATCTTTCCTAAAGAAATTTCACTCTGATTCTTTTTGCTTAGAAGCAAATATATTGAAAGGCAACGAAAACCTTAGCCGTTTACCATCAGCAATTTTATTATTATTATTATTAATTTTCTAAAGAGGTATCATCAATGAGAAAATAGATGGGTAATACGAAGGAATTGGACCTTTGCAATGTAATGGCAGATTACATTGGCTGCCTATGCAGAGACAAATCAAGAAATTTTAAAGTCAAGGTTTTAGTATACACAATAATAAATAACTGAGCCAAAATAGAATTTTGACGCAAAAAATTCCTTTGATGCCCTGAAACCCAACCAAGAAGTCTAGTTCAGGATGACTGAATCCAAATTCATAGGCTTTAACCAGGATTAAGCTACTGTTATCAACACCACGTATTTTCCGGAGTAACTCTTCCCTTTAATCATCACAACAATTAGTCCTATTATTTTAGGAGTCAATAAACTTTAATTTTTTTGGGCAAATTTTAAGTCCAAAAATGATGTGGCATTTGTTTGACCATGGACTCAAACCAAGGACGGTACGTAGGTATTTGGGCCGAAAATATGATATCAAAATCTATCAATCACTAGTGGGTAGCATATAGATATATTCCTTGATATTAACTTATCACTTTGAGAAATATTAATATGTCAAATTTCACCCCTCCTATATGTAGTAAATTACCTTTAACCACTAAGCCAACTCACGTTTAGGGGTGAGCAAAACCAAACCAATGTCCAAAAACCGAAAATCCAAACCGAACCAAACCGATCCATTTTATAGTTTGGTTCGGTTTGGTTTTAAATTATTAAGAAGTTTGGATTTCGGTTCGGTTCGGTTCAAAACCGAAAAACCGAATAATTGGTAAAATTTTTTAGTGGAACAAAAATTCATATTCAGTACAATTAAAAAATTTAAGGATAATGTATAACATATTTGAGAAAGTTGAAATTTACCCCTAAAATCTAAAGAGGTCCACTTAAGTTCCTAATGTATATAAACGGGTCTAATTTTATCTCTCCTTAACGAAAATTTACACCAAATCCATTACTTCGTTATTTTTTTTGTGACATCAACCATATCCGGCCAATGAAAGGACGACATGTGGTAACATACCTATACTAAACTAATCCAAAGTTAAATGACTAACCCTCCCTTCTTTTCTTAAAGTCTTTTCAAGTTCCATCAACAGATGCCAATAAATCAAAGGGTTCCAACGATTGCAAGGACAATTTCGTTCTCGCCGGAATTAACTCTCAAGGTTTCACAATTTACAAGGTTTTAATGAAGAAATAACTTCGCATAATCCAAAATTGGATTAGACACTGGCAACAGAGTGACAACTTTAGCTGTTAGAATGAAGGAGTTGAACGGTTCGCGCAATAATTTCATGGCATCAAGAGGAGTTTTGCCCGTAAACAAATCGAATAGGCTTCCATTTTTTGATAAAACAATACATGTTTTAAATAATCAGATATCTGCGAAATTGCTGCGTTTCTTGATGTTTGATACTCACAAGATAGGTGGGTTGTTTTGGGTTGACCAAAAATTTTTTTTTTCCTTTTTTGTTTGCCAGCGATGAATTGGAAAAAGTATATTATAAACCATTGATTAAGAGTATTGGATTTAATAAGTTCAAATGGCTAAATAGGTTGTCACTTAAATTTGAATTAGTTTAGTATTGGAATCTTCTGCCACATATCATCCATTTATTGGTACGTGGAAAAATATAACGGAGTAACAGGTTTTATGCAATAGGGATAAAATTAGACTCGTTCAGATGCATTGGGGGCTCAATTAGACCCTTTTAGACCTTAGAGGTAAATCCCAACTTTTCTAAACATGTTGGGGGCATTTTGATACTTTATCCCTAGAATTTATGTAAAGATGAATCACAGATTGCAAATTAATAATGATAGACAAGGTAAGAAGCAAACGACTCGCAACAGGCAAACAAATATCAACTAAAGCTATATATATCCAACAAATAAGCAAACAGTCTCTTTAAAGTTTCCACACAGCACAGTTCATCGGACCTTGACAAAATACAACAATATTATACTTCATTAAATTCCAACAACAAAGGGTAGTAAGCATAGGGTTTCTTAGTATCACTATTCGGAAGGAAACATACCCACATCAGTCATCAACAGGATCCTCAGGAGTTTGCTCAGCTCTACGCTTGATTGAGATAACAGGGCACTCTGCATGCTTTTGGCAGAATTCACTCACTGTTCCAACAAATACCCTGCAATTGAAAATCCCGCATTTTATCAGACACATAATTCCTTCCCAATTTCCTACAGAGAAACTATGCTTTATTAACTGCAGAGAAACCAAAAAAAAAAACTGAAAAGAGGGTCTGCAATATTGTCATTGGTGCATTGGTAGAATCCAATGCGATATATAGGACGAAGGTAGTTTTTTGATACAACTGTCATTATACCTCTGGAAAGGACCAAGCCCCCTACTTCCGACAACCAAAAGATCTGGTTGCACTCTTTTCACTTCAAGGCAGATTACTTCCTTAGGATCACCACGTTTGACCCAAGCTTCACACGCAATCTACGAGAATTCAACAGAAACCAAATGAAACTACAATTAATTGAAGCTATTAACTACCAATGTACTCAATCAGTTACTCCAAATTGACCTATGCTGCTGACAGTACAGCAGGAACTGAGTTATCAGGAAGTTCTATTTACCCCCAAATGGTGACATCTATCGACAAAAAACTCCAGGAGATGAATTCCTCTGATTTTATCCCTCTGCTTCATGTTCTTAAAATCCTCAGGAGATGCATATATACTATCCATATCATCAAAACCTGGCAGTAGACAAGAAACCATTAGGCAAGTAATGTTCCTTGTATGTTATGCATAAGAACAAATGCAGATCAGGATGATAAGAGAAACAGTGTAGCTATGCATCATATAAAAAGTAGGAAATGTTCTGATGTCCAATTCAAGAATCAACTATTCAATGATGAAAACGAACCTCAAGATTAAGAATTGTTGATATTTCGCTTTTATGTTTCCACAGAGAGGTTCACAATCACATTCCAAAAACATTCGACTGTGTAAGTAGAAAGCAAGCTCAACAAGACAACATGAGTCCATACAACCCACAACTTAGCTACAGCTCATAAGCTGCTGATTCATGTTGATAGTTGATCAGAGATTTTTCACATAAAAGGATAATCTGCAACATCTAAGAAACAATACTAAAACTGGTATGACTAAAAGTTACACTTGCAGTCCCACATTATAAGCTCAAATGAGTATCATATATTAACAGCTTCCTTGAATTACAAAAAGGTGGTCCTGAGGTTTGAATTGTGACAATTAGGTCATAAGTCACAGGGTAATCTTTTACAGTTCTATAAAGCCTTACTTCCACAGTAAGTTTATGAGTAGAGAAACAAAAAAAGAGGTAATAAACATGGTGCAATTATGCCCTTCCTCCTTTCTGGATTTTTCACACTCATTTCATCTTGTTTGCCGCCTTATAACCAACCAATGCTATCTTCGACCCCACTATTCAACAGCAGCAACATCAGGTTCAATTATATGTTATATACTGGGATTTCACTTCAATTGCCTTGTGTTATTACCAACTATGGCCACCTACAATTTTATCAGCGTTCAGTCTTATTCTAAAATCTTGCTAAATATGAGATTACTTTAGAATAATAAAATCAACAAAGTTACACAACTTGCCAAATGCATAGAAGTGAAACAAGAAAAACATATTCCAGAAGATAGACAAAACAACCATACACCTCGCGTCAAGATAAGTTCTTCTTCAAAAAACACAGAGAGAATAAAATCTAAATTAAACAAAAAGAAAATCAGAATGTGATACTAGACTACCAGTTAACCACGACAGATCCGCCAGGATAACCAATGAACTAACACCCATATGACACACACGCATATGCATATGCAAAACGCCTAAACAAAACTCTGAATCTACCTTTCTCCAATGAAACTAACTGGAACCAAAACCTCATCGAGATATTTAACATGTAAACTATCTAAGTAAAGTAATAAAAAGAAATGAGGATGAAAGCAAGGTTTTCATGTAATCCGCACGGGCATTCAATCATTTGACACCAACTTATTCAACATTTTCAGTATCAATATCGACAACCAATAATAATTCCAGTCTCCGTTTTCTTTTCCCTTTTCTTTCATCATTCTTTCCATCCAAACACAAAGGAAAATTAACAATAGATAATACAACAGAACAAGATATTACATCACATTCAGAAAAAAAAAAAAAAAAGAAAGCGGTGATTCATCTGATTAGATAGTACTTTACGATACTCCAATCCTCACAGTCAAAAAGCAGAAAACACATAGTAATCAACGATTTCTAAAAAGTGAGAACTTGAGACTAAGAGAAAGAAAGAGAGAGAGGCAAACCGTCTTCATCAGGGACTTGAACATGGAGGAAGAGAAGCTTAAAACCAGAGGTGTTAGAGCGAACGATCTTTTCAAGAGTCCAGTCGAAAGCACCTTTGCTACTAATGGAAGGATGTGGGTAGCTTTTTAATGTTGACTCGTTCACGGCCATCATTATCCGAGTCGGCTCACCTTCCATATTAAAGGCAATTAGGCAAACACACTGAGTTTATTTCACCCGTACAATCTTCGAGAAATTATTTTCCCTCGCAAAAGCAGTGCCCTTTGCTTTCTCTCGCTAGAATTTAGAATGATCTCAAATAATAGTATTAACTTATGATTAAGAAACGGGGCAGAGGCGTACTGCGCACGAAGGAGTAAGATGCTAAGAATTGTATTAGCAAAGGCTAACGTGCGCTAGGCAGTGAGCCACCCGGCAATTTAGAAGGAAAACAGTGATGGTGGTCCGGCTAAACTTGGCGGGGCTTGCGGTGTACTTTTTGTCTGTTTTCAAATTTCATTGCCTTGGGAAATGAAAAATAAAAAATAAAAGGTACTCCGGAGATGGGCTTCATTTTGTCTAAAAGGCCCAAAATAAAGTTGATGTGTTGGGAGACCAGAATTTGAGTTGTGCTGGGCTGGGTTGTAGCAAGCTGGTGCTTAGTTTATTAATATTTTTCTTTTTTAATAATAATAATAATAATTTATAGATAGGCAAGGTCACTAGAGAATAAAATGTGGACCGGATCCACCATGGTCTACACCGTTGGATGTTTGTTGAAATGTTAAACATCCAGTAGTGCGGACCATATAAACCCGGTCCATATTAGAAACTTTCCAAAGCCACATATAGGAATAAAAATTGGCTTAATGACCTGCTTGTCCTGTTCAATCAAGCAATTATCTTTTAGTGCCTATCATTTTAAAATTAGATTTTTAGCCTTTAAACTAACAAAATCACATCCAACTAGACTTCAATTGATCATTTTGCCATTTGGATAAATTAAAATGAAGGGTAAAAAATCAATTGTGGTTCAATTGGATATAATAAGGACCAAATCAACAAATTTGAAACGATATGTACCCAAAAAGACAATTGATTAATAGTACAAGGACCGAAAAAATCTTCTTGCAAGTAAAATTGAGACAAAGATTATTTGTTTTTAATAGAAAATTTGTACCAATAGAGAAAAGGATCATTTATTTTTTCCAATGAGTGAGAGTGGAGAAAATTATTTCCCAAAAAGCGAGGAATGAGAGATGAGAACCTCTCTCTACGCGTAAGAATCCGTATTTTCGTTCCCACCATATTTCCATGGAAATACTAGTAGAAATTCCTTAAATAACAAAATTGTATAATTATAATGTTATATACATTTGTTTTTAAATAAAAAAAAGTTCCTATACACAAATTACATGAGAATTGAAATATTGTTGCATTATTAATATGTATTTTTACATTGATGCCACTTTATCTACGGAGACCGAAATCAATTCATTTATTGCTCATCCTCACTAGAATCAAGTCGAATCTTACAAAAAGTACTTTGTCAAATTCCAATCCAGATCACTTATTTCATTCACATTAAACTCTGTTCCAAGTTCAACTCTAATAGTTGAACAAAAGCTAGATATATTCCAAGGAAGTTAAAGTTATAACCTCGAATTAATACCCATTTAATCAGTCATTTTTCATTTCAAACCTATCCACACTTCCTTATCTCTAATTGCAAGATTTTGTTAAGGACGAAAGATTTTGAGTGTCTTTTTTGGGTAAGTTTTGGAGTTGTCATGTCTTAGATTTTTGTTGACCACTCATCAAGGAATTGAATGAATCATCATCAACATTATAAATAAAATTACGAATGCAGATGAGGTAAAACAAGTAAATAAAGATTTGCATCATTAACAATGTATTATTTAAAATATAATATAAGGATCGATCATTGAATTCCAGTAAAAGAAACTCTACCAAAACCCAAATGTCCATCCTTATACAACTCTAACCATACCCTTTCTGCTTCAAACCCATCTCCTAATTCTTCGCCGTTAAACCCATTTCCCACTATTTCCAAAATTCCATCTTCTACCCTTAAGTTTCTCATATTCCCATCTCTCTCCTCTTCATCATCCTCGGCCGTCTGATCAGTCAACATTATTTTGTTTGATTTCATCTTCATCTTCATCTCTTTCTTCCTCCTTTTCACTCGCTTCAAACACTTCCTTCCCACCATCCACGGCACTTTCACAAAAGCAAAAGCGAATATATTGATCAAAGCACAAGGACAACAACATAGAGCTACACAATCCGCTATTAACCCGGCTGTACATGATCCACAATACTTGCCGGAACACTCTATCAGATCTCCCCCTTCATCAACACCACCACTATATGTTGCAGGAGAAGCAGTAACATTAGTAGTAGTAGTAGTAGTAGTAGTGTACCTGCAACTGCAGCTGTTCTTCTTTGTGGGTCCACCTTTGGATGAGCTCTCCATATGGGTCCCATCTTTACGTGGAAATCGAGGTGGGTTCTCCTCCATTTGATGTATTTTCAATTCTATTGTATTGTATTGTATTTCTTCTTCAATCACAGCTGCAAGGTTTTGAACATTACAGTTTAGTGATTACTGATTCTGATTCTGATTCTGATTCACACACAAACTTATTAAGAAAAAAATGGAGACTTTTTTTTCTTTCCTTGTTTCTTTCATGCATTTAAGAGAATTACAGACAAGCTTTAACTGACGTTGTCTTAAAAACTACCAAATATGACTTCAAAAAAATAATTGAATTATATATTAATTATTTACAGCTGAAGCTGTCTCTCACTAAATGACTCAATGAAATGAGATTTTTAACTGCAAAAACTTATTATACTATTATTCTTCAACTTTTACCTTTGCTCTTAACTTTTACATTAAACAGTTTTTTTCTGCATTAAGCTAATAAATCAAAATTTAGCAGCTATTTATGAATAAAATTTCAGTATAGAGGGTTCTAGAATTTCACCCACATAGGGTATCTATGTTGCACAAATTTTAAATTGAAAGGGTATTTATGTAACTAACATTAAAAATAATATAGATACAATTTTAAACTTTGGCTCATCTTTGATAGACTAATTTTATTAAAAAAAAAAAAAAAAAAAACCTCGTCTCCGTTTTTTTTTAATACTCTTTTTAGGTTCATCTCATAATTAAACATGAGTTAATTAGAATATTAAAAAATGAGGTATTTTTAGAATCCAAGTTCTTACGATTAATTACTAAGGATTAATGCTAAAAATAAATTCAAAAACATATAAAAAATACAAAACATTATATGAAAAAATATAGTGAAATTAATTTTAACAGTCGAACAATAAGAGAAAAAAAAGGAGACAATACAATAAATAAAAAGGGAAGTAATTAAAAAATTCATGGTAGGCTATGGAGAATCCTAGTGAACACAAGACTGTCCAATAATGCTGGATTTTGTTGTTTTCTCATAAAAAAAGTGATTCTGAACCTTATCAGTTGCTATCATCACCTGAATGACACTTTTTTTTAATCTTTTTGGACCTTTGGAAATTTTAGGTAAATATTAAATGCGCGTGGCCATGCATTTCTCTATTGAAAATTTCACAGTCAAAAATAATTTATTTTTCCTATACATACATATGGTAGGGACGACAATGGGAACAACGTATAACCTAAAACAAATAGTCAAATACCATGGCTAAGAACATACGACAAAATTTCCTTAGCTACGTCTTGCAAGACACCAATACTTTTTTGTACTTACACATTCATGTGTATTATTGGATCCCCTACCTCTCATCTACAACATTAATTACAAGTGTTCAATTGATACATCTTCAATGTTAAGATGAGAGGTTGTGAATTATAAATATAATATAAATTATTTGATAGCAATCAATATATATATATTTATTATTTAATACAAAATATATTTCCTCCGTCCAATTTTGATAGGTAATTTTTAAATTGCGCGGTAATTAAGAAAATTAGTTAACAAACTAGGGGTGTCAATTCGTGTTTACGGGTCGTGTTCGTGTCGTGTTTGGATATTCTGTTGACACGTTTAAGTACGACACGAACACGACCCGTTTAATTTTGACACGATTAATTGAAACACGAACACGACCCATTTAATAAACGGGTAACACGACATGACCCGTTTAACACGATTAATAAAAAAAATTAATTATACGATACCCATATATAACACGACCCGTTTAGCAACCCGACTATAAATATTAGTTAATACCATTAATTAAAATCTAACATCATCCACCAATATAATTAATTATATAAATAAATATTAATAATTTATATTTAATTGATATAATATATACTTACTATATGTAATTATTAACTTATTTATATATGTCTAATAAAATAAACGGGTTACGCGGGTCAGAAACGGGTTATGCGGGTTGACCCGTTTACAACACGTTTATTTCATGTCATAAACGTGTTGACCCGTTTATGATCCGAACCCGTTTAACCCCCAACCCAAACCCGTAAAAATACGGGTCGTGTCGTGTCGTGTTATTGTGTCGTGTCAAAAATTGAGACCCCTATAACAAACTATATTTTTACTAAAAGACTCTCAATATACTAAATGATTAAGAGAAATAAATGTTATCACTTTAATTGCCTAGGTACATGTAACAAGAGTATTTTTAATAATTTAGCACTTAATTAATAATTAGATATTGAACAATGCATATATTGTTGGATACTCAAGATAAAAATTTTGCCTATCAAAGTTAGACGAAGGGAGTACTACATTAAGTTTTGATAATTAAGAAGAAAGAGAATTTTTGTATGAAAAACAAAGTTTTAGGATAAAAATATTAACGGTAAACTAGTCATTTTAGTAATCTAATTAATATTTCATTGGTTAACAACCTTAAACTTCATATAATAAAAAACGGAGGAAGTACTTATAAGCATACACTACAAGAAAAAAAAATACCAACGAATTAGTAAGGAAAAATATAAAATAAAAGAACAGAAACGAAAATTTAGTTGGTAATAAAGTGTCATTGGAAATAAATTCCTCGCTAATTAGTAATGAGAAGATTACTAAGGAAACTTCTATCGTATGCAAGGTAAAGTCCTTCTTAGTCTGTTGGTATGTTTTGAATATAAGATTATATATAATCCAAGTGGATAATTAAAATAAGGGTTAAAATGTAAATTTGTAACCCAACCAGTAGTTAATTGAGGTAAAAGATAAAAAAGAACAAATGGACATGGTAATCATTTTTATCCTTATTGTATACTAATAGAACAATATGATCTATTGTTCTAACGGTACAAAGACTTGAGAGAAAAGTAGAACAAAGGCTATGTAGTTTTAGGTATTAGTGTTAAATCCGTAGCTAAGAGGGGGAAAAAATGGTAGTTTGATGACATAAAAAAACAAAGAGAAAGATGAAGAGTTGGTGAGAGTTGCAGAGGTAAAAAGGAGTGGTGCGAGGTAAAACGTAAAAAAAGGAATGTGAGAGAGACGAGACAGTACTAAAAACAGTGACCAAGTTGATGAAAAAGCAGTTGCTCTCAATGTTTTTTTGCGTTTAATAATATCACCACTTCATGTCTCATGCCTTTTCTAGCTTTCCTACATTTCTTTTGCGCTCCTGTGATTTCACCCTATCTTCTCTCTTTCTACACCTTTATCCTCCTTCAACTCCGCCACTATTTCCATGATGCCAAGTCACGACAAGTACTTATCAGGCTGGTCTCGTCTAGAATTATAATAGAACTTTTTTTTTTTTAAACTAAAGATCTCAAATTTGAACATGGTTTCGAAGACATTATCATAACGGTCTAGGATCAGTACAGTCTGGGACGATACTAAAACTTATCTAAACCTAAAGATCTCATCTAAGATACACAACAAATTGTAATTAACATATAAATCGTCTAAAAAGGTTTTTTTTTTTTTTAGCAGCTTAAACCAATTAATTAGTCTGATTCAATTTTGAAAAATAACATCTTGTTATGTGCTGTCAAGAATATGCCATACCCTTAATTATATTCTTCCTAAATGTCTTTTGTAATTAAAAAAAAAAAAAATTATACATTTACAAATAAAAAGTTCGTCAAATGACAATTCTGATTCACATGGGTCCTGACTTTTTGTAGCATTGTTAAATTGGCCCATCTACATGGCCCATGAATTAAATCAATCAGCCTGAGTTACTTTCTTTAATTAATAATTTATTATATAATTAATAGCTAAGGTTACTTTTATAGCAATGCGTTTTAATTAAATTTTCTTTACATAAATAAAATAAATTAGTATTGCTTCCATAAACAATAAAGTTTGACCAACATTTAATGTATAAGAAAGATTTGCTGAAAATAAAAATTATTGATGGTTTGAATATTATCAAGAAAAAGAAACTATGATGATTATTAAAAAAAGAAAAAAAAAAAAAAAGAAAGGACAATATGATAGTGGAAGCATCTTAGGATAGTATAAATTAATTTGGGCATAGCAAGAATAAAAAACCAATAAAAACAAAATAGGAGTTTATTACTGCTTTGTTTAATTTGTCATGTCATGTGGATAAGCTAATTTATTTTATGTTACTTTAGATCTTATTGTCTCTACAACATGGTTTTCAGACCCGGATCATCGAACCGATGAAGGGATGGATTCATAGATTTTGGAATAAACCGGAATCAAACCGGATTTAATAAATATATTAAAATATTAAAATATTTTTATTTTTATATTTATAATTTATGAAAATTTGAATATTTTTATTATAATTCTTTAAGTTTAAGCATTTCAAACATAATATACTAATTAAAAAAACTCAATGTATGAAATATAGTTTTTATAGTTACAATTAAATGTCAAATTATTTTAAAATAATTTAAAAATACAAACTATATTTTATTTTAATTAAAAACACCTCAAAATAATAACTTAAATTTTATATTTAAATATATATATATTTTTAAAAAGACTGGTCGAACCAAAAAACCAGTCTGATTCACGGTTTTCCGGTTCGACCGGTCGGTCCGACCGAAAGTTGACCGGTTGTTGACCAAAATGAAAATGACCGGTCTGACCTCCGGTTCCGGTCGAATCCGGTCCGACCGGCCGGTCCGGTCCAGTTTTCACAACTATGCTCTACAATCTTTGTATATAATCATGGTGTAGGAACATGAATTCTAGTTCTCATTCAATTCATCCAATATATTTTTGTTTTGTTTTTTTAGTAAGTGAATTTCATTAGTGGATTTTAGTTTCATTTGGTATTTTTTCGGTTGACATTTTCTTTTAATTAATTTTACTATATCGTACAATTTAAACTTAATATCTCTAAACTAAGCGATTTGAAACCGTTTTAGCTCAAGCTATCTTTAATTAACCGAAAGGAAATGATTATATATATATATATAAGGTATACTATAAAAAGGACAAAGAGTGAATTTGATGCATTACAAAATAAAGTAGCCCAACATGATTTTAAATACGAATTCAGTTAACAATTTGGTATTTTTGGTAAAATTAATCCTAAAGTGACACATGTCAAAGTATAAATAATGATTTTTAGACACGTGTCAATTTATAATACTGACATATGTCATTTTGGGCCGAGTAGAAAAAGAAAATAACGAATCAAATTGATACTTGCAGTGTATTATGGAACAAATTAATTTTGCTAATGAAGCAAAAATTTAATTTTAGTCCTAGTACACACTGTGCGGCCCCATTAAGATTGCGACATGTCAGCTTATTGCGGTGAAATTGAAGTTCTCCTAATAAAGTTAGAACATAGACGCGTGAAATTGACCATTTGTAAAGGTGAAATTGTAACAATAATATATTAAATTTGCATATAGAAGTGAAGTAAACCCAGATTTTTGGGTAATGAGGTGGGCAGGGGGGAAGGTAAGGAATATTGGGTATTTTGGGACCAAACACACTGTACCTTCCAAGTCCTAAATCCATTACAGAAACTACATTTGATAGCAAGAGTAGAGTGCAGAGAAAGAAACCAATGTAGCATATTAATTAATTAATTAATTAAAGAAAACCATTGCATACACAAACCCCAAGAGATTTGATTCTGCAACTGTATATCATATCATATGTAAGTATTCTTAAAATGTTTGGATGAACCATTTTTCACTTGAAAGACATTCCTTAAGTAACTCTTTTTAGTTATACAGTACCATTCCCACTGTGCAACACAATCCTTTTCTGATTTTTCTTTCAACACTATCACTTTCTATTAATTGTTTTCTTTGACTATTAACTCAAACATTGCCAAATGTACACAAAATTGCTTCATCAAACAGGGCAAAGAGAGTGAAAGAAAGACAAAAAGAAAGAAAAAAACTTACCTCTCTGCCTGCAGTGTGTGTGTACAGTTGAGCAAATTAATTTGAAGAGACAACCAAAATCACAATCTTGAATCTTGACATTACTCCTATATTTAAGTGTATGAGTTGAAAATTTGGAAGAGAAGCAAGGCTGATCAGATCTGAAATGTTGATATATATAAATATATAGTAGCATTGTGCAAAGGGAATCACTGATGATCAGAGTTTAGGTTATTTTAATGTAATTTTTTTTTATAAAAAAATTAATTAATAACGGCAAGCCCGATAGATTAGTTTGTGAAAGAGTGAAAACTAAAAACTCTGGCAAAAAGGAGATTAAAAAAATGGAGGAAAGATCAGAAGAGCATATGGTATTTTTTATGAGTTCCAATGACAGCGAATATAGGAAATTGGTTGTTTGTCTATATAAAATTACAAAAAAAGCTCTATTTTCCATTACTTACTTACTGGTTCTTGATGTCTGTTTTCTTTTTTACTTTTGCATGCTCAGTTACGCACGTGAGAAGGACGGTGGGCACGTGCTTACCCCCATTTGCTTAACTTCGTTTAAGCAAAGGGGAAAACTTTTTTTGACCGACGAATATTTTATGGATGTGGTTATAGAATCATCATTCTATATTAGTTAATATTGATTTCAATGCTCTTCTCGTCATTCGAGGTTGATTAGGGTTTTGATGTGGCTTATTCCGTTGTATATTCAAACAATTTGATTTAACTTGGTGACTTTCACGAAAGATGTGAATTTCTCATAATTAAAATTTACCCGTGGAGCGGTAATTAGAACGATTTTATTTCTGATGGACTACAAAAATGGGGAAGATAGAAATTTTCTTCCCTATCCCGCTAAATTCTCATCCCCAAAATCAACAAACAAAACTTTAATGGAAAATGTGATCTATAAAATACCATTAAGTCAAATTAGTTTAAAACAAATGAAATCTAAAGAATAACAAATAATACCAAGTTAAAATATTAAGAACTAAATACTGTTTTGTCTCCTGTGCTATTATCGGTTGCCCTTTTATTCCTATTCTATTGACATTTCTTTTTTACTTCATATGCTATTAAGAAAAAAACCTCCAAAACTTGCTCCTAATAAGCATATTCTATAAGATTCCATTAATAAAATGTTAACGAAATTTGACGGAATATATTTTTTAGGGGCATTTTGGAACCTTTTTGCATATCACATGGGATGAAAGGGAAATATCAATAGGATAGAAGTCAAAATGGCAAACTAGTGATAGCACAGAGACAAAAAAAAGTCTTTATGCCAAATATGAAAGAAAATAGCATCATATGTATTAAAAAAAAAAAAAAACAACTTCCATCTCAAATTGAAAACAATTTTTTAAGAAAAAATGAATTTAAAATGAAAAAAAAAAAAAAGAGAATGAGAGAAAAGAAGATAACAAATCGCAACCATTATCCCAAAATGGAAAGGGAGAATTACAAAAACTATCTGCATGAATTACAGTAGCTTATCACTTTAACTGGTTAACTATATGAATTAAGGAATGGATCTACATGGTCAATTATATAAATTATGAAATTACATAATCATATTGACTATATGGTCAATAAATTACAGAATTACAAAATTATCTAGACTGAAGGGTCACTACATGTTTACATAGGTAGCTAAAAAAATAGCATGTAAACTCAATATCTCTAAATTAACTTTTTACTATATTGTACAATTTAAACCCAACATCTCTAAATTAAGGGATTTGAAAACCGTTTTAGCTAAAACTATCTTTAATTAATTGAAAGGAAATGATTATATATATATATATATATATATATATATATATATATATATATATAAAAGGTATACTATAAAAAGGATAAAGAGTGAATTTGAATCATAAACTTGCATTACAAAATCAAGTAGCACAAAGTGATTTTAAATACGAATTCAGTTCACAATTTGGTATTTTTGGTAAAATTAATCCTAAGGTGACACATATCAAAGTATGAATACTGATTTTTAGACACGTGTCAATTTATAATACCGATATATGTTATTTTGGGTTAAGTAGAAAAAAAAAATTAATGAATCAAATTGAAGTTCTCCTAATAAAGTTAGAACATAGAAGCGTGAAATCTACCATTTGTGAAGGTGAAAATGTAGCAATAATATATTAAATTTGCATATAGAAGTGAAGTAAACCCAGATTTTTGGGCAATGAGGTAGCCATGGGAGAAGGCAAGGAATACTGGGTATTTTAGGACCAAACACACTGTACCTTCCAAGTCCTAAATCCATTACAGAAACTACATTTCATAGCAAGAGTAGAGTGTAGAGAAAGAAACCAATGTAGCATAGTAATTAATTAATTAAAGAAAACCACTGCATACATATAGATGGTCAAGGTTCATGAACTGCTCAGTTCAGGTTCAAGAAATCCTTGAACCTTAACCTTAACCTTCAAAAGGGATGAACCGCAGGTTCGGACCAGGCTTGTTCAGGTTCAAAATTTGATCAGGTTTAGGTTCAGTCCAGTTCAAGTTCAACCCTTTTGAATACACATTTAGAATTTAATTTATGTGTGGTTTCGATGTACATATTTCTCGATAAATTATTAATATACGTAACAAAATAATATAATTTCTCAAATATGAAAAACAACTTATATTTTTTTATTGAACCTAAGGGTTTAACCAAGAAATGAACCCGGTTCAACTATTTATTGAATCGTCGGTTCAAATGTTCAGGAATTGATCGACCCTGACCCTTAACCTTCTTTTCTTCTGAACCACAGGTCTGGTTCTGGTCTGGGCTGGTTCAGGATTTGACCGGTTTTGATTCAGTCCGGTCCGATTCTTTTGGTTCAGGTTCAATTTGGCCACTTATATGCATACACAAACCCCAAGAGATTTGATTTTGCAACTGTATATCATATGTAAGTATTCTTAAAATGTTTGGATGAACCATTTTTCACTTGAAAGACATTCCTTAAGTAACTCTTTTTAGCATGGTTTTCAGACTCAGACCGGTCATCGAACCGGTGAAAGGATGGATTCATGGATTTTAGAATAAACCGGAATAAACCGAAATCGAACCGGATTTAATAAATATATTAATATATTAATATATTTTTATTTTTATATTTATAATTTATGAAAATTTAAATATTTTTATTATAATTCTTTAAGTTTAAGCATTTCAAACACAATATAGTAATTAAAAAAACTCAATTTATGAAATATAGTTTTTATAGTTACAATTAAATATCAATTTAATTTAAAATAATTTAAAAATACAAACTACATTTTATTTGAATTAAAAACTCCTAAAAATAATAACTTAAATTTTATATTTAAATAAATTTTTTTAAAAAAAAGTCTGGTCGAACCGAGAAACCCATCCGGTTCACGGTTTTTTGGTCTGACCGGTTGGTCCGACCGAATATTGACTGGTTGTTGATCAAAATGAAAACTGGATAGAAACCGACTGGTCTGACCTCCGGTTCCTGTCCGGTCTGATTTTCACAACTATGCTTTTTAGTTATACAGTGCCATTCCCACCGTGCAACACAATCCTTTTCTGATTTTTCTTTCAAGACTATTACTTACTATTAATTGTTGTCTTTCACCATTAACTCAAACATTGCCAAATGTACACAAAATTGCTTCATCAAACAGGGCAAAGCGATAAAAGAAAGAAAAAAAGAAAAAAAAACTTCCGTCAGATTCCATTAATAAATTGTTAACGGAATTTGATGGAATATGCTTTTTAGGGGCATTTTAGAACCTTTTTGCATACCACAGGGGATAAAAGAAAATATTAATAGGACAATAGTCAAAATGGCAAACCAGTAATAGCACAGAGACCAAAAAAGGTCTTTATGCCGAATATTATAGAAAATAGCACCATATGTAAAAAAAAAAAAAAAACTTCCATCTCAAATTGAAAACATTTTTTAACAACAAATGAATTTAAAATGAAAAAAAAAAAAAAAAGAATGAGAGAAAAGAAGAGAACAAATCGCAACCATTATCCCCAAATGGAAAGGGAGAATTAAAAAAATTATCTGCATGAATTATAGTAGCTTATGACTCCAACTGGCCAACTATATGAATTACTGAATTATATGAATTAAGGAATGGATCTACACGGTCAATTATATGAATTACAAAATTACATAATTATATTAACTATATGATCAATGAATTACAAAATTACAAAATTATCTAGACTGGAGGGTCACTACATGTTTATAGAGGTAACTAAAAATTTAGTATGCTACATAGTGATTCACCGGATGAGTCACAACAAATTAAAAATGAACCCCTCATTTGCATGAGCATTCTATATAGTCATAGTAGATGGTAAAATGATATGCTTTAGTTACATAATAAATGAATTTGGAATGGGAGTAGGCAAGTCTTTAGGTTTCATAAGAAATATAAGTAATTTTAATTAAATTTAGTACCACACAGTTTTGATTCCGAGTATTGTTTATCGGGATACGTAGGAAACTTGATAAAAAAATACTATCAAGCCTAAACTCCAAACCAAATACAACAATTAAATGTTTAAGATTTGTCTGAGTTTAAGAGTGTAATTGCGACTGTTTAATAAAAGTATTAATAAATGTAATGAAAAGTAACATATTGGTAAGTTAAAATATATGAAAAGATAATATAATAATAGAAAAATTTTGTAATACATCGTAGTTATAGTACGGATTTTGTGATTAATATTTGAAAAGTATAAATCTTAGTTTAATTTACACACGAGGTGGGAATGGTGGAAAAAATTTTCTGGACCTCTCTCCTCACCCTATGGGTATCCCCATTCTCATCTTCGTGAGGAATTACACTAGATTTTTTTAATAACAAAAAAACATATTGTATATAACTACATTGCATGTATGCCGATAAAAAATTTAATAAACTCAAAATATTTTAAGGTTATAATTAAATACTATGTTTGGTGGATTGATAATTTTGCATTAAACAATTAATAGATTTTATTTTTGTTATTTGGATAGTTTTTATTTATTTATATATTAAGTGGATTGATTTTACTGCTTATGAATTACCATCACTATATTTTTTGTATCAAGTACTTTTACTAACATTTTTTTTTAATAGATATGCAAGATTGTATATTATTCTAAAAGTTTAAATTTCACTAAAAAATAATTTAAAGACCAAAAAATTTGAGAAATGGGAATTGGATATCTGTATAAAGATATTAGTTCCCACGGGGATGGGAACAATTTTTTTAAAAAATTTGTAAAATGAAGATATAGACAGAAAATTCACATCTAAACGGGAACGTGGAAGGGGAATCCCCTTGTCGCCCCATTTGCAATGCTATGGATTACTAAATAAGAATTGAAAACCTATTTACCTTGTGACATACTCTAAATGTTAGTATTTGTGCATTAAAATATTTAATTTGACAAAATTAACCAAATTGACTTCAGTATAGCTAATAAAAGTTTCCCCTTTCTATCTCAAAAAATAGAAAAGGTAAAGCACATGAAAAATAAAAATTGTTTAAGAAACACAAGTCAGTCTTAACAAATTGATTCTATCATATGGGCAAAAGTTACTAATAAATCGGTGCTAAGATAAATACTGGTGAAGTAATATTTAGGATAACGTTAGGGACGAATAGGATAGAATAGGTATATTACTACTTTAGTAGGCCACTAAGGCCAGCGTATATATCAGGCCTAACTTCTACAAAATTGGCCCATGTTTCTGACCCAAAAAAAAGCCCATTAACAATCTATAAATATAGTAGCTAACCCCTCTATCTCCCAGCCCTCACAAACCCTAATGCGTCTCTAGCCGTCCTCTCCTCTGCCATGTTTTCTGTCTGCTACTTGTTCTTCTGTGTATTGAATTGAAAAGCTTTTAAATCTGATAGGTTATTTCCCCGTTGAAACGAATTCGTATGATGTATGCGAAGGGGTAAAGTTGAAGAAATTGGGCAGAGATGAAGAGTGCTTTAATTTCTGACACCTCTTGTATGAGGGGAGCTTTTTCCAAAGCTCTTCTTTGAGCACAGATAGCAACTCTCTGAGCCCTTCTCTATTTTTCTTTTTTTTTTTAACAATGGCACAACTGCCTTTTTGAAAAAAAAAATTCTTTTCCTATTTCTTTGGTATATTCTCCTTATTCTTGTGGGGATTTGGATTTGTCTTTCGGTATTAACATCAGCGGAGGATTTGGATTTGGATCGCAGCTTTTTGCATAGAGTCTTGTGATTTCTTATTCAACAAAGGTTTTTTTTTTTTTTTTTTTAATGGAAGAAATCAAAGATCAGTGCCTTATTTCTTAAGACCATGGCCAATTTAGCAATTAGGAAAGACGGATAAAAATGATTTAGCATTTAACAAAATTAATGCTAACTTTTCGGTTCATAAGAAACAATGGCAGATTGTTGACCAATAAATAAAAAGAAACCATGACGAGTGTTTTGACTTTGGTACTGTTTTGTGTTAAAATTGGCTGGGGATTGTTGTTGTTGTTGTTTTTTAAATTAAGAGATGAACAATTAAGTATTTAAGGTTTGCAAAACTCACTTGTTTACACCTCTGAATTTCCATTTGATTTACACAATTTTATGACATGAGCTATAGGGAAGCATAAATAATAGAGATAATGACAGAATTGATAAAGGGAAAGTTGAATCTTTACAGAATAAGCTCTTCTTCCGTTATCAAAAACTGCTACTTTCTCCGTTTTTTATTATATAATGTTTTACGTTTTTTAGTTTGTTCTTTTTTATTTGATATTTTACATTATCAATGTATATTTTATCATATTTATTTAATATAAAAATACTATATTAAATATTGATAATAAAGAACAAAGAATTTTTGTATGGAAAATAGATTTTTAGAAGAGAAGTATTAAGGGTAAACTAGTTATTTTAGTAACTTAATTAATACATTAGTCTTAATGAATAATCTTAGACATCATATAATAAAAAACGGAAGGAGTACTTAGTAACTAACAATAAAGCATGAAAAAGTAACTAATCCCCGAGCGAGCTTTGATTGCGACAATTGCCGAGTGTTCTTGACATTAAATTTAAAAGCTTTTTATTGGATAACTGGAATCGAGCTGCACTATAATTGGACCCATCTCCACGTATCTTGTTTGCAGGCAATCCTATTTGTTTTGCCAATTTTTCTGCATCATCTGCCCTCTCAATCACTTCATCAAAGCAAATGTACCTACCAAATCCCGTCTTGTTCAAGGCCTCAAACACACACGCATGTGCCTCTGCTAGTTTTATAACATCTACAGTAGCCAGTATTCCATCTCCATACATTTCTTGAGCTCCTGCATCCCGGAATTCAGAACATGTTAATCAAAACTGAGAAGTCTAATATGGGATAAAGATTCCATTTGGCTTCTACATTTGATTTGTAGGATCAACGAGCTAAATGTACTTTTAAGTATCAATTACATTAACAATGTATCACTGTTTTATTAAATTATTGCAAATTGACTCATCCCTATATGATTAGTGACTTTTGAGATGTGTCGTTTTGGATTGATTTGACAAAAAAAAAAAAAAATTGGTCAAACTGAAGGAGCAAATTGAATCTTTGTTGGAACCATGGGTTATGAGAATGTTACCTTTCAAATAAGCAATTGTTGCAGTTGGGTTCCTATGGAGGAAATCTCGGCCTGTGATGAGGCCTGGACAAATGGTGGCCAATTTCAACCCTGTCTCTTTTGCTATTCTCCATGCAGCCTTCTCTGCTTTCAGCTTACCCAATGCATACCAGAGCTGCGTTTATATTTTCAAGAAAATTGGATAATTTAGACAGAATTTGCAAAGTAAAATTAGTTCAAGGATGGTATAACCGGTGAATTACCTTTTTGTTCATACAGAGTGACTCATCACTCCAGGACTCGTGGTTGATTACAGGGGAAAGGTCTTCAATGGAGCCATCTCGCCATATGCAGGCCAAAAGTGATGATGTAAGCACACAAGTCGTTACCGAAGGTGTTCTTGAACAAGCCATTATAACATTTTCGCAGGCTTTAACCTCCACTTCAGCCATGGATTTCTATAACACCATCAAGAACAAGTATTTGGGGACTTTAGCAAAGCATAGGAATATTTTACTTAAATCTTAAACACGAGACAAATCTGTTAAATAATGGATGCTATTTACAAACCTTCCTAAAATAACATATTTTGCTGTTCTTAAATTACAAAAATAATATATAAGACAACAAAAAAGTCAATGCGAAATCAAATCACTTAAATACAAACGGTGCTGCTAGTATTATAAATCGCGTCACTGCACTAGTAATATCTAATGATGCCTAATGATAGTCTAGTGAAACTTAAAGTCAAGATCCTACTTTTATCTTGTTTTTAATTATATTTTATTTTTTAAAAAATGTATCTCACCGTTTTAATGAAAACTTGATAAAAGTATTTTATTAAAGTTAATTTAAATAAGAGAGAGAATTTTGACCGGAACAAAACAAAAGTGGAGAAATTATACAATGGATCCAATCCATATGGACATTCTAAAAAAAAAAACTAACACATAAGTGTTTTTTATTTTCCATTGCCCATGTTGTTTATATGTCAGTTTTTTCATTGGAACGGTTCACATAGAGCCCGGTCCACTATAAAATTTCTCACAATGACAACCAATGCTATATTGAATGACTAATTCGTTATGGGTCAGGTGGCTATTTAACAGCAGTACTAATCAATCTGAATTATGAAAAATGGTACTTAAGCTTAAATACAAAGAAATATGTTAGCTAAAATTCCATCAAGTCAATATAACACAAAGAGGCCGCCGGCTTGATTTTGAAACAGGAGGGGTTTGCTATTAATGCACAGTCCAAGGGAGCAACACATGCCCGGTCCAATTTGCTACTACGGCTACGTACACATTAAAAAAAGAGTGACATATATGTATAGGTGGCCACGGTTCATGAACCACCAGTTCAGGTTCAAGAAATCCTTGAACCTGAACCTTAACCTTCAAAAGAGATGAACCGTCAGTCCGGTTTAGGTTCAGGGTTTAGTCCGATTCAGGTTCAATATTTTTGAACAAACATTTAGAATTCAATTTGCGTGTGGTTTCGATGTATACATTTCTCGATAAATTATTAATATACGTAACAAAATAATATAATTTCTCAGATATGAAAAACAACTTACATTTTTTATTTTACAATTAATAATTTATATAATAATAATTTACATTATAACTTACCCTTGATTGAACCTAAGGGTTGAACCGCCAGTTCAAATATCAGTTCAGAACCGTCGGTTAACTGTCAGTTCAAAAATTCAGGGGTTGATCGACCCTGAACCTTAAATTTTTTTTCTTCTGAACGACAGGTCCAGTCCGGTTCAGGATTTGACCGGTTTTAATCCGGTCCGGTTCGTCCGGTTCAGGTCCAATTTGGTCACCTCTGCATATAGGAGTGGTTAAGACTTGAGAGTGGTGGGGACTGGCTATCGATTGGTTCTGAAGTTTACACAAATGCTAAATAATTGAACTTCTAACAAACGCAATAATTCAAACCAATAAACACTGAATTTTTAAATGAAACTGGGTTTTCCTATCATTCATTCATTCATTCCAAAAAAAAAAAAAAAAAAAAGAATCCATGTAGTTGTAGTATGGAGATGATGGACCCATAGGGAAAAGCCAATAACAAGAAGGAATTCATTGATAGGACTAAAATGAATTAGCATACAACATTTTTTTATTAGTAAAATCCCGTTTCGCATATGATTTGGCCTTACTTACCCTTTGTATTTTTTTGGATAATCAAGATTCAAAACCCAAACTAGACATATCTCTCCTTTTTTTTATTAGCTACTGCATCATCATTCGCATGATTTATTGTATGTCTTATAAATAGGACAAGTAATTTATTCACCTTCTTTTGAATGAGAATTAAGAAATCAATTAAAAAAATACCCAAAAACAAATGGGCAATTCAAAAACTGCATACAATGAAAATCAAATTAGAGATATAAAACTAATTTTATACGTGAAGGAGGGAATTGGTGAAAGGACAGAGAACTCACAGTATAACCAGAGAGCCCAGCTGGGTCGGTAAATCCAGCGGTATGGAAAACGCCACGACAGCCCTCAAATGCTTCCATCAAGCTCTCAGTATCACTCAATTTCACCATCACTGCTTCCACTCTACCGTCATTTGTCCTCATCTGCCCTGACATATCTAACTCTCTCAGTTTCTCCATATCCTCTGCATTTCCATGTTCATTCATCCATTTCAGATTATTTCCCCAATTTTTGAATAATAAATATATACCTAACTTAAAGTCTAGAAGAAGAAATCCAGCATTAATTCTGAATAAATGAGCAAGATAATCAATCAATGGACCATGACATTTTCTCCCCTTTAATTTTACGTAATACTCATTTAACTGTAAGAAAAGAGAATTGAAAAATTCGATCATAATCACCTTGAGTATGGACGATGATTCGAACAGAGTAACAGCGAGAGAGGAGGCGGTTAACGATGGCGAGGCCTAAAAAGGAAGCTCCACTAGTAACGCAAACAAGCTTCTCTTCGGCGTCGATTTGCGTTGAAGAAATATTAGAGAGTTGAAATTGATGTTGGTCTTTTCTCCGGGGAAGATCAGCACAGGCAAGTAACATTTTTTTCAATTCTTCAATCTCCATTGCTCTCCTCTCTTCCGTCTCTACAAAACCCATTGTATCACAAATTCAAATGGAGGAATAAGTGAAGATAATTGACACAAGAACTATTTATCGAGTATATGGCTTCTCTAATCTCTCTCTCTCTCTCTGCTGTTGTCTTCCAAATGCTATAAATGAGTAACAACTTGCGACTTGTGACAATGGAGAAAGAGAGACGTTTTTAATTCTGTGTTAGTCCAACTGGCTGGAAGTTGGGGTCTAGATCACTTGTTTATTTTGGTTTCCAAATTTGTCTCGATGTAAATTTGTCTTTAAATTACCTACTGCGGTTGTGAAAATTTTTATTGTGAGAATTTCAACAGCATTAATATATATTCAAATCTATATCACCCCCACCTCATTTTTACGCTAAACCAATAAAATTAAATCGCCTAATATGTTTTAGGCAAAACACAATCCACAACCCTCTCAATTTTTATGGATTTCATAGTTGGCCTCCTGATCTATTTTTTCAACACATTAAATGCATGATCTTTCTGTATGTTAACTGAAGTGTAGTGTATGACACATATTTTTACACGTTGGCTTCCAAATTTGACACATTTTCTCATGTACAGTATATTATATGCTAATTGACATGTGATTTTTGTAGATATATGAGACTAAATCAGAAGTATGACTTACATTTGCAGCTATCGCACAACTACATAGAATGTATGATTCAGATCCCTCGAGTGAACTTTAGAGTATTATATTTTTCTCGAAGTTGTGTCACACATTAGTAATAGATAATATAGCCGACGCGAAACAAAAATGTCAAAGTTTGGAATTAATACTATCAAAATATAAAGATCATGCACTAAAAAAATTGATCAGTGTGTCAATTGCAAAATTTATAAAAGTTCAGGGGGTTCAGGATGTATTTTGCCTGTATTTTAGAGTCTATTAGGGTCTAAGATTTTTATTTTATGATCCAGAATTTTATTTAACTAATCAATTATTAATTAATTAATTAATTATACATTGTCATTTTTATATTAGTTGAAATATAATTTGTCATGATTTTATTGTTTTGACATACTGATGATGATGTGGCATGCCTGACATATAGTAAAATTTCTCGACTTATATATCTTTCTACCTATAAAGATTCTAATAATGACTATCGAAATCAAACCCAGGGCGTTATAAGATTCACTTTCTTACCTCTGAATTTACGCTAGATAAAAATTTCTAAATTCTAATTTATTTTATTTCTAATTTTTTTTATCAATGTATTGTATTTTTAATTTATAATAAATAAAAAAGAATATGGGAAGGAAATTAATAAATAAAAAATAATGAATGAGTTTGAGTGGGGAAGACTGGAAGGTGAAGATAGAGAAGCATGCGTAATGTATCGATAATAAATCAGCTTGTCTCAAGCAAGCAACTTTCACGTTTACTATTCTTCTTATGGCTTTAAGGTTCAAATGTCAAATATATTAGTGCTATTCTTGCTCAAATTAAGCCATATTATTAGTTACACATTAAATTTGAATTAACTTAAGTAGTGTAACGTGGAAAGATATTCCACAAACGTCAGGATTCGTTCTTAAAAAGTTGTAAAGGTCAATTTCACTCGTACGAAATAGTGGATTTTCAATCAATTCCATCATCATACATATTGCAATATATAAAAAAGTCATTTTTATTGGAAGAGGTTAATCATATATTGATACATGTTATTTTCAAATTAATTTAATCAAATACATTAAATTTTAAATTTTAGAGAAAAATATATGATAAAAGATTTAATGAAAGATGTAAAATACATAATTTCTTTTGCAACTAAAAACACCATATTTCTCACTTTGCACAAAATCGTATGAATTTTATTATTTTTCACTTCTTCGTAAAATTTTGTTTGGATCAAATTGATCATAAGCTAAACTTTGGGACCATATCAACTCCTTATCAGCTAAATGATTTATTTAGCCAATTGATGATAAATGCACTGTATATTGTTAGATCTATGCATGCATGCGATTTTAATACGATCCATTTAGATTTGTTTATGTGGAAGGGTATTCCTGATGAAAATTGGATCATGGTTGTCATTATCCAGCTCTTACTTTCCCCAAAATGTTTACCTTTTATTTTATTGTTATTTTTTTTTAATATAGTTAATTTCCGTTCGTTCGGGAATTTTTTGTTTTTCAAATGTAACGATATATGCTTTTTATAATATTTTAATGGTTAAATATATGGATATCCCTGAACTTGTCTAAAAATATCTATTGTCCCTTTAAACTTTTAAAATATCTTAATACCCTCTTGAACTTTGAAAAAGTGACCTAATTTACAACCTTGCTGCCATGTGTGATTTAATTATTAGTTGTCTCATGTTTGACATTTCAAAGTAAACTCTGGTTTTTATGGGACTTAGGTGACAAACTGGACCAATTTTAAGAAATTAAAGAGGACATTAGAACATTTTTAAAAAATTTAGGGAGACATTAAAATATTTTTTAAATTCAAAAAAATAATAAACCTTTTTAATTAAATTCAGAAGAATATTTATACATTCGGCTTATTTTAATTTATGATGTGTTTTTAGTTAGAATTAATGGTTATAATACTGGGGACATGATTTCTTGATTTGGTTGTATATCTGTCAAGATTTGTACTCTAAGGCCGAAGGGTTCTCCCTCCTATCGGCCAAGATTTTTTTCAAAAAGGTGCATTCTTTTCGTGGCTGAATTGATGTCCACTTACATCTACTAGGAGCCGTATGTGATATATGTATATCCATAATCTATTTATTTTTTTATTTGTGCTCTTTTTTTTTTTTTAGCTATATCAGAAATTATTTAAAAAATTTCTTTTTTGGACTCGATAGTTCGTACTATTTGATAATTGATATATACATCTTCATGATCATTTGCTAGCCATTCAACAGTACAAACTACCTTAGTCATATTCCATAATACTTCATTCATCCCATTTTGATAGATTATTTTCATTTTTTACGTGGTTTGAAAATTTTAGTTGTTATAGTTAAGAGACAATTTTTGCCTTATAAGATTCCCATTCACCATTGTTCAGCTAACCAATAGTAATATATGAGTATTAACTAGGTGATAATTTTTAATAAAGCATGTATTAGGATTGAAAGAAAATTTATAACTTTAAGTTAATTTAGTTTAGTTTGTTGATTTATATGCACAAAAAAACATAAAAGTATATTAGAAAAAGTACAACTTAAGTAATTTTTATTGATGGAAAGTTATCTTTAATTTGGAACCAACTAAAATAGTAAATTACTCTATCAAATTAGGATAAAAAGAATAAAATTTTAAATGCATATAGTTTTCATTAGTGGGTGACTGAGACATTATAATGATAATGTGTTAATCATCTAACGATGGAGATGATCATGAATGTTAGCATGGGATGATTGATTCACAATAGAATTTCTAATACATGCTTCTTTCATTGGAGCAATAAAACTTCTAATTTTTCAAAGTTGAATGCCCTACTACCTAAGGCTAGATATCAATAAAAATAAAAAATCAAAATCAAAAAACAACTAAATAATAATAATAAATGAAACGTGTCAAACTTAATGTTTTGGTTCATTTTTCATTATAACTGGAATTTATCCACAATTACTGCTTGCTTGAAATGAACCAATCCAAACATTTTAAAACGGGACTGAATTCAAACTAAACTAAATTTAGTAAAAATAAAAATCGAATTGTTAATTAAAATAAATATACCAAACCTATACTTTTGTTCTGCTTTCGTTGAGACTGAAATTTGTCCACATTTGTGACTTGCTTCAAATGAACCAATTAGGCAATTATTTTCCAGTTTTCCAACTGTCCTTACTTAGAACCAAAATGATACTTATGAAATTAATTTCATGCAAATGCAAGTCGTTATTCTTTAATTAGATATTTACCAAAATTACATCTATGCTAAACATTTCACATTTTCATAAGCTAAATAATATTGGTTTTTTGTATACTCGGTGGAACCAAAAAAAAAAAATCTATTTGCTATTCTATCGATGTCTCTTTCTCTTCTTTTTCAACCACTTTTACTACATTAATTAATATATTTATTTTAATTTTAATTCAAACTTTTTCCTATTTATTTTAATTTTGATAAATCGACTCCTGTCAATTGAAATAAAAATTATGCTAAATTAAGCCGGCTTGAAAATTAACAGATAGGAATCAGATGAAAATTTTAAATAATTAACGTTTCATTTTCATTATAATCCAGAACTAACATACAATTGTTCATTGTCAATAGAATCTTCATAAAATACTGTAGTGTGACACAATAATATTCCGATAAAAAAAAAAAGAATAAAAAACTTCGTTTGGTAAGGTTTATGCAGTTCAATTAGTTGAAATAATTCCCAAAATAAAATTCATGAAATAATGGAAAAGCAAAACTAACATATACTTAGGTTTTCCTATTTAACCCTTAATTAGAGAAAATAAATTTAATTATTTTAAAATCAAGTACTCGTGGCTTAATTTGATTGAGGAAATTTGTTGTTTTTTCTAATATTCTAATTGGTAACTAAAAATTGAGTAACCAGCTCCATAATTTTAGTTAGGGAGTGAATTTTCGTAAAATTGTCCCTTGGGGGACATCCCATAAAATTAAAACGTACAAGGATCCAGAAAGTTATTATTTGAAAGAGAAGAGAGACACGTGTTGAAAGCTGAATGACAAGTACTCACACATTTCACACATTTCGTCTGTCATTCTTTATCTACCCTATGAAGCAGCGGCGGTGCCAAAAATTGGTAGATAAGGAGCGAAAGTTTTCTTGAAAGTTTTTCGGTCAGCTAACGAATTTGGAATTCAATTCAATAACAATATAATCAAATTAATCCAAATAACTTCATTATTTATATGTATGACATGCTAATAATTAATTTTTTCTAATCGATGAAGACAACAAAATACCCGTAGGTTAAGAACTTTTAAGAGATTTCAAATAATTTTTGTGAGACAGTAAGGAAATGATGGGAGAAACTGAGTTTCAAATAATTATCGGATGGAATTATAAATTACAATAGTAATTTTGTAATCCTTAAATATAGCTTTTGTTTTATATATATATTTTTTATTTTCAGGTAAAACCTTTTGTCTGAGATTTTTTTTTTTTTTAATTGCAGATAAAACCAGCCATGCCTCTGTCTATCACAAATGCCATCACCTCATCAACCATTCCATCTTTTTTTCTTTTTTTTATTAATATTAATATTACTAATATCTCCCACAGTTTTTGTCCTCTTTATTTTCTACCAAAAGACAACAATACCCACCAACTCATTAGCACATTGACAAATAGCAGTTTGTAGGCTTTTAAAAAAATTTAAAATCCCAGTCATTTTGCCCAGGATTTAAAAGAGAAAAGAGAAAGAAATCATGCTTTCTTCTTCGTCTGGTTTTGTGGGGTTAAATCAAAGCAGTGGTGGTCATGGCCACCGAGAAACACTTTTAATAGGGATCATGGCCACCGAGAAACATTTTTAATAGGGGTGTTTCTCAGCAGTTGGGGGCAACGGCCTACCCATATCCAGCCCTGGCACCGCCACTAATATGAAGTGTATATATAACATCATTTTCATTATTTCACCGTATGAAATATATATATAAGTCTAAATTGCATTTTCGTCCCACATAATTTTGGAATATTTTTTATTTTATTTTTTTTTATAAACTACAAACATCCTCATTAAGTTAATTATATTCGAAGCATAGTTACAGTTCAGACTTTTTACCTTTCTTTGCGGAAATATTTAGTGAGTTTCGAATATGAATCTCCGATATTAAATTCAGCTTGTGTTGCTAACTGAACTACAACACGTGGTCTAGAATACCCATTAGTCACATGTATTTGATAAATTGAATTGTTTAATATAAATTTTAAATGGTAAATTTGCACATAAATAAACATCACAAGATTAATGAAAAGTCATTCGCATTGTAAACTTATATTTGCTGACATTTTTACATGTAATTCAAAGAAATTTTGCTCATAATTTTTCAATATACCCTAATTAAATGATCATTTAAATTATTTGTATAGTTTGATGATGATAATAACTTTTAAACACAAGCATATAAGAACCTAAAAAACTAACAATATTTTAAAAAAATGAACAAAAATTTAAGACAAATAAAAATATTAATGTAGACTTCTAGTGGGAAAGAATAGAGATTTCAAGGACAAAATGCCAATTGTCAATTAACGAAATGAAAACCTTGATAAAATAGTTGGTTTTTTCATGTTAATAAATGCTAATTATAGAAGCTTATGGAAACCCATAATTTTCTCAAACCTAACTAAGCCCCAATTCTATCTTACATCTCTACGTCAATTAGTTATATTTCGGTAAGTGAACAAAGACTTCGAATGTATGAATTCTTTGAAAACCATATTTTCAAGCACCCAAACCAAACCTTAGGATATTAATTTCGGGATCACAGTGGGTACAGATTTTGTACACTAACTCATTCTAACTGAATTATCAAAAATCTGAAATCTTGGTATCCGCTACCAGTACCCCGGTTATTTGTTATTTATTTATTAAGTATTATTGAATTTTCTATTAAATTTGTTTAGATTTTTAAGAGTTTCAACAATATTTTTTTATTAACTTTCTAAATGAATTGTCAATTTGTGAAATATTAACTTTATTTATGGATAATTTTTAATTTTGTAATTGATTTGTTTATGTGTTTATTATTTAATTTTTATCAGGACGAGTAACTAACAAGCTACCTTGAAATCATGTGAGACAAAAGTAAGATTTAGATTGTATATATAAATAACTAATGGAACAGACGGATAGCAATTTTAGTATACGAGTAAAACTATGGTCATTTTCATAGGAACCTTTTCCATTATCATCCCTTATCATATTTCTCAAACTATAGTCATTTTTCATTGATAATTTATTTGTTGTTATCCCTAATCGTATTCCTAATAATTTGAATTTGAATAATTAATCTCCCTGTAATTTACATGACAAATAATAAAAAAATCAATAATTAATCTCCTTATCATTATATGACAAAGTAAAAAAAAGAAAAAGAAATCAATGAAATTCGTCAAAAATGGAAGTCTGTCAGACAACCGTGTAACCGCTCCAACCAAGCTTACGCTGACTGGAAACGATCCTCTACGGCCCGGATGAAGCTTGTAGCCAAATCCAGCCTTTAATCACGCTCAGATCACACGGTCATGACTCATCCACCAGACTTGGGGTCCTGTCTCCTTAGTGTTCAAGGATACAGAGGTACGATCCTATAGAACAGATCCTGTTCAAGTAAGGTCGTGCTCAGCCGTCGTCTTCTGCAGCCTTATGAGGCATGTAAGCCTCTCGTTAAATAGCGATGTGGGCTTTTTGCACAACCTTTTCCGGCAGACCTGTGAGCTTAAAGACCATAATAACCCTGGTACCGTGTTTGTCTCGTTTCCAAATATTTCTCCGAAGAAGGCAAGGTGGGCTATGAAAATGCCCGTAATCTGATACTATTGTGCTTCGAAAGAGACTGCGCTATTTAAATTCACTATTTGCAATTCTCAATTTTCTCTCTTCAAACGAACACATATGGGGAGTTTAGTCCACCAATTTCCAGTCACCCACAGGAAGCTTTCTATAGACATTAAGGTATAATTAAACTGCCTAATTTTATCTTGGTTTCAGTATTTCAGCGATTGGGTTAGAATTCTCTTGCTGTTTCTTGTTCTATTTGCGCATGTTGTGTTTGTTTAAATGCCAAGCCCGCTTTGTTTCGTGGCTACCTGCTAGAGTAGAGCTGTCTTTCATACTTTGTGTTCGAGTTTGCCAAATTTTGCTTTATTCGATGCGTTTAATTTTCATCTAAGATTAATATTGAGTTTCTGCTAGAATCAGATGACGTACTAGACTTTTCTGACTCTGTCTCGCAATCTACTATCGGTTTTGTTTCAGTATTGCAAAATTTTCGTCAAATGCGTCTTCATATTTGTAGTTTTGGTTCAAAAGAGTGTTAAGTCTTGTCTGAGTATGATATTGAGTTGGATCACTTCCCAACCTGTGTTGGTTTGACTTGTTGATACTTGCGCTGTTAAGGGTAACGTAGAATCACTTTGTCATTTGACTTGGAAATTGAGCAAATTGTTTCAGTTCTTCTATTGTGCAATGTTTAATTTGACTACATTCAAACTGATATGGGTGTGGCATTCTGTTTGCCTTTTTATCTTTCCCTTTTATACTCATCCTGATCAGTAGACTGGGAATGAGGGTTTTTGTGTGTGATATTTTCCATCTTTTGTACTTAAATAAGGGTTAAACTGTATATTTATGTTGTTTGAGGTTTTCATATACATGTTTGTGATTTACTGGTGTGTGCAGAATACCTAGAGCAGAGTAAAGTATATTGTTTTATCAGTGAGTTAAGTGTCATAAATAAGTATTTCACTAGGCTAGCACTATCGGTTGCTTGTTGTAATGCAGGTTACTCTAGCACTAAGTTTCAGTCTTTCAGATTGCTTGCTACATGTCACCATCTGTTCAATAGCTTATTCCTAATATAGCATATGCATCTGAATGCTAAACTGTTGCATACTATCAGAAAGTCTCATCCTTATTTTCTGAATTCTCATTGCTGAACTAAACGTAAAAGTATCATTTAATTGGCTATTAAAGTGTTATCAACTATGTTATTTGCACTTGGCAGGGAAACAAAACCGACGTAGTCATCTGCCGTTACGACGATCATGTTTTTGTGAGTTTGGGCACCCCAACTAATTCAGATTTTATGTGCATTTTAATTGGTCAAGAATGTTTTTGATGTTTGAAGTCATGTCAGGTGATCGCAACTCAAATAGGAACCATGGGAACTATACTGCATGCCAGGTCTGCATTTTTTATTCTCTCTTCATAATGGATATTTCTTATCATTGTTAATATTCGTTCCAGTATGATGCTGATTTTAGAGTTCCACTACTGTGATGGAAGCGGTCACCGTAGAGGTGACTGTGAAACATTTACAGGCTTACTCTTACTTCTGTATTAGATTCCATAGAGTTGGTCTTGTTGTGAGGCAAAAACACAAGTACGTATATTACAACTTTAGCAATAATGTTTTACATGGCTACAAGATCGCCTTACATGAGTATATGACATGCTTATCATTTTGATTTATCATACGGTTATACCAATCGCCCTACTCAAATTCATTTCTATGCTGCAAAGTTTCTCCAAGCTAATACCATTTGTTGTATTGTTGTCTTAAATAAAATAAGTTTGTCCAGTAGATATTTAGTTTTATGGTAAGTCTTTCACTGCCATAATTTTGCATGGAAATGGACATTCTTGATTTTCACAATACCCGGATTATTATGGATAGATTAAAGTACATGGATAAATATTGGTTTGCATTGCCATTTTTTGATAGCGGAGAAAATACATTATGAATTTGTTCTTGTGTCTAACCACATGATTATTGTATTACCTACATGTGGTCAGAAGCTGTTTTGATTTACAGATGCTCTTTTTGGCAAATAATTGTCTTTTGTATGTGAAGACAAGTTAAAATCCCAGTTCGTTTGACTGAACTGGTATTGATGGAGTACTTTTGGGTTCTGAGGGCTAAAACCTTGTAATTGGTAAAGGTTCAGGAGTGAGGAAAACTCACAAAAGAAATCACGATTGTGAATTCTAAAATGAGATGATAATAAATGCAACTATTTTTGCTGTTTTTCCTCTCAGTCGAGTAGGATAGGAATGGATCATTGTCTATTATTCCTTTAAATTGTTATTCTTCTAAAAAGAGCTTCTAAGACATTTCTGTTACCAGGAAGGAGGAAGGGGTGTCAACTAATCCCACTTTCAGTGTCTCTGTAGTGTTTGGTAAACGAGAAGAGGTAAGAACATTGATCTGTACTAGAAGTCTACAACCTATTAGTTTTGTCTTAACGTGTTCTTAACCTCAGTTGAATGCAAATCTGTGCAGCCAATGCTGGCCGCTTGTGCTCGCCAACTGATTGAACACATAAGGTATGCATTTAACTCATTCTTATCGATTTGAAATAAGCTATCTGTAGAAAAATTACTGTATAACATGACACAAGTATAAATATATTTTGCATAAATATGAGCCAAGTTTATTTACTCTTTTCTTTTGGCAGTAACTCTGTTTCATCCATGCCGTTGGTGCTCTCTCTTGGTCTCAAGGACCATTCCACGGTATAATCCAAATATTCCCTATTTTGTGAACAACTCAAGTGTATCCATCTGATCATAATAATTTCATGATATACAGGAGACATTGAAAGGAGTGGTTTCTGCCGTGATTGAGAATCGTATGTGGTAACAAAGTACCATGAAATTTCAGAGTTCAAAGTTCCATCAACTCATTCTGTTCAAAGATTTCCAGGAAGTATTTGCTGCTCCAGCTTAGGCCTATCACCAAAGTTATTGATGCTTCAGGTTTTGTAGTTTGGCTTTCTAGTTTTTCCTGGAAAAGATCTTACCTGTTGTATAAAATTCTTAAATGTTCTTTCAAATTTAAAATTAAATTCAACTATACCGGTTTAGTGTTGTCATATTTTTCTCATTAAATTGCATATAAACAAGCAAGATATAGTTTTGTGTTGCTATATATATATATATATATGCTCAATCGACTTATTCGTTGTTCAGAGGCAAGAGATTTTAAGATCAGAACCTAGTTTCTTCAAGTTTTCATCATCTAAAAAAACTTGATACATATTTAGTTAATAAGAAAAAAAGTTGTAGCAAAGATTGTGTATCAGTGGTATTTTGTATTTTTGTTGGTCAAATCA
This sequence comes from Euphorbia tirucalli, assembly GCA_039660915.1. NCBI lineage: Eukaryota > Viridiplantae > Streptophyta > Magnoliopsida > Malpighiales > Euphorbiaceae > Euphorbia > Euphorbia tirucalli. The sequence continues at coordinate 13,058,604 of CM077638.1, forward strand.
TGATTCATACCAATAGTATTATTAAAAGATATAAACGGTGGTAAGGGCATATTTCCTTTTATTTTGAGAACATATTTACTCAACTCTTGAAACCATATAAATTGGTAAAAGAAACTACTACTGATAGTTTGCTAATGTTATTGTTTGATGAGGAGACTCAGTTCGATTTGCCTCCACTGTACCTTTGAAAAAGAAAATTTTACAAAATTTAATAGCTTCAATAAATTCCTTTACCTACCCGACGCATTTCATAGCAAATTTCTATTTACTTATTTATTCATTTTTTATATCTTATCATGAAATTGAAGTTGCTTAATCTACTTTATCTTATGGTGGGCATTAAAATGAAAAAAACCAAATAAATATTAGACAGCCAACCAGAATAAACTAATCCTGTAAACCCTTTGTTTGAAAAGAATTCAATCCAATTTATTTCACTTTTACCAAGTCTCGAGTATGGAAGAGAAAAATTAGAAAAAATGAAAATAACTAGAAACCATGACAAAGCTGACATAACTTTGTAAGAATTCATTTGACAAGAGTTGATGGAAGACATTGTAACTTAATTTGCAACTGAATTCCTTTATATTGAAAAGGAATGATTTCTTAACCAAATTGACTTGTATTCTAACAAGGAAATTCAATTCTTTTCTTGGGTTGAATTTATTCCAAACAAAAGGGGAGAGAGAATTATATATAGATAAAAAAAAAAAAAAATAATAAATTAAATTAAATACGAGGCAAACTTATATATATAAATGTAAAAGTTCTAATAAAGCAATTGCTTTTTTTCTTTTTTTAATTTTATTAATTTGAGACGGTGGATTCAACTTAAACACCTGGAAACAGAGGATAGGCAATCAAAGAATATGATTATGAGATGCTAACTATACAAATACAACAAGGCATCAAAGTCGCATGGCACAAGAGACAGAAAGAGAAGCAAACTGTCTTATAATTAATTACAAAGCATCAATAAATTACAACATATCGCACATGATGTTGAGACTCACAAGGGAATGGCATCTCAAAATTTTGTGTCTGCAATTTAACATGTTCACACCTATGGTACACTACGATTACAAATCCTAAGATGCCTTGTACCTCAATAAATACTTGGCAGATGGTCTCAGATATCTTTTTTTTTTTTTTTTTTTTTGTCGAAAATAGGCCGCCAAAGTCATTATCATCATCATATACTTCATTCTATTTTTACCTTGAGGCCAAAGCATTCAATTGTCTTTCTAACTGCAAATGGGAAAGAGTGAATTGTTGATAAAGACCGAAAGAACTTGAATGTTTAAAACGCATTGAACCGGCACGATTATGTGCCACAATTTTCATATCAAACCAAAATTTTAGAAAAGAATGAACCCTGGACCAGTGGTTATTACAGGAGATGAACATCTACTATTAAGGTTAATAAAGCACCCAAGTAATGAAAAAAAAAACCATGAAATTGCCAAAGTTTATAAGAAATAGGCCAAACACAAACGCGGCCCCCTCAACTATTTTAACGACCTATCTAACCCCTTATCTAAAAGCCAAATACATACGCAGCCCCCTCAACTTTTATTTTTGAGCCGCTTGGCCCCCTCAACTATTTTAGCGATCTATCTAATCCCTCATCTATTTTAAAGTGGTATTTTTAGACATTTGAATGCTGATGTGTCGTATTATTTCCTCCTCTTGAGTTGAATTAATTGCTGGGAAATCTTCACTTTATAATAGTTTGTAATATTAATTAGATAGAAGATAATTTCCAGCGTGTGTCCTACATATCTTTAGTGTCGGACGCGTGTAATGCATGGTACTCTGTTGTGTCTGGTTATGTTCACTCAAAGGTTTAAAAATACCACTTTAAAATAGATGAGGGATTAGATAGGTTGCTAAAATAGTTGAGAGGGCCAAACGGCTCAAAAATAAAAATTGAAGGGGCTACGTATGTATTTCACCTTTAAATGAGGGGTTAGATAGATCGATAAAATAGTTGAGGGGACCAAGCGGCTCAAAAATTAAAGTTGAAGGGGCCGCGTATGAATTTGGCCTAAGAAATAAATGCTTTATCAGTGATGAGAAGGAAATTGAAAGAGGACAAGCGCTACATATCTTTTTCTCTATATATAGCACATATCATGAGTTATTATCCGTATTGCAAGCCACGATATTGAGCTATATAACCAAGAACAGAAATATTCCATGAAATGAGAAAATTCTGTTACAATGATAAAAAAGGACCAAAATATGAAAAACTATATATATATAAAATGCACACCTGAGCATTTTTTGTCTTCAGTCTCTGCAAGTCCTCAACAAGGCTTCCAACACTAACATTTGAAAAGACTTTTCAGTAAATGTCAAAATACCGGTGGTAATTTCACTAATAACTTTGGGAAAGCCATGCAATACCTTTGTTGTAGATTAATCAACTGAGCCTGTAGCTCCCTTTCCCTAGAAGAAGTAGGCGATATCTGCAACAATTAAGATCATTTGATTGAAATAGCAATAGTATTTCCTCTAAATGAACATCACGAGGATGTTTATATCATATGAAAGTGGTATTATACATATAGCAAGTCAACTAGCAGCACAGTAAATTCCTGCACTAATTCACCTGTGAAAGGTCATTAGTAGAAGCCTCAGCTGACTCCAATTGCTTTCCTGCATTAAAAACGAGTCAACTCAAAGAAAATATCACATGCAGTTTCAAGAGATAATAAGAAAAATGGTTATAAGAGGGGAAGTACTACCAGAATTTTGCTCCACATACTTTATCAGTTTAAGAATTTCTTCCTGTCAACAAACATTTGAAAAGTAATATGAGAAATCAATATCACAAGCAAGATACAGCACAAGCAAGGAAACATACCCTTTGTATGGTGTTCTGCTGCAAAATGAATTGCAGTGACGGGAGAACTGTGGAAGCTGTAGAGTTCGATGTTGTACCAGTAGAACCTCCACAAACTGGGCTAAAATAGCAGCTTGTAGGACCCTGAATCAGAAAAGTACAGGCGGTAGTTACAAATCCATAGCCTAAAAGATACCATTTCTAAGTTCCATCATTAACATTAATCAAACATCACAAAGCACAACCTCAACCAGATATCAAGCCCCAAGAGCACTGCAACAGAGGGATAGAAATTTAGCAATCCATAACCTAGGAAATTAAACCACCTAAATTAAAATCAGAAAGATTGGGACGTCATATTGGAGCATTTTGGTTACATAATGAACGTATCCAACTAAGGTCATACTTGACTTGACACAAACGACCATATAATATATTCCATGTTGGCAAAAGACCAATAACCAGGTATCAACAGAATGAAATGCTGAGTAGGATGCAATTTCTTGAACATGAAAACAAAGAGCTATTTTGTATTAGCATAATCTCCACCTCTGCCTCTTATGTAATAGCTTCCTCACTGAACAGTTATATGGCCTTTTCCACGATAAATACCTTTTCTTTCAAATTGATATGCGATTTTGTTTGAATAACATTTTACTATTTGTCCTTTGTTTTCACTTGAGAATTGATGCACATTGCTTGCGATTTTGTTTGAATAACATTTAACTATTTGTCCTTTGTTTTCATTTGAGAATTGATTCACATTGCTTTATTTTTTACTACCTCTAAGTTTCATTTATTTGTTTCTAGTTTATTTGTAGACTATATGTTCAAAAACACACACACACCTTTTCTTTCAAATTGATATGCGATTTTGTTTAAATAACATTTTACTGTTTGTCCTTTGTTTTCATTTGAGAATTGACGCACATTGCTTGCGATTTTGTTTGAATAACATTTTACTATTTGTCCTTTGTTTTCATTTGAGAATTGACGCACATTGCTTGCGATTTTGTTTGAATAACATTTTACTATTTGTCCTTTGTTTTCATTTGAGAATTGATGCACATTGCTTGCGATTTTGTTTGAGTAACATTTTACTATTTGTCCTTTGTTTTCATTTGAGAATTGATGCACATTGCTTTATTTTTTTCTACCTCTAAGTTTCATTGATTTCTTTCTAGTTTATTTGTAGACTATATGTTTACACACACACACCTTTTCTTTCAAATTGATAAACATTTTACTATTTGTCCTTTGTTTTCATTTGAGAATTGATGCACATTGCTTGTGATTTTGTTTGAATAACATTTTACTATTTGTCCTTTGTTTTCATTTGAGAATTGATGCACATTGCTTTATTTTTTCCCACCTCTAAGTTTCATTTATTTGTTTCTAGTTTATTTGTGGACTATATGTTTACACACACACATACACACACCTTGTCTTTCAAATTGATATGCGATTTTGTTTGAATAACATTTTACTATTTGTCCTTTGTTTTCATTTGAGAATTGATGCACATTGCTTTATTTTTTCCTACCACTAAGTTTCATTTATTTGTTTCTAGTTTATTTGTAGACTATATGTTTACACACACACACACAAGTATGTGCTTATTTCCCCTCCCCCATAACAATAACAACACCAACATAATAATAATAATAATAATAATAATAATAATAATAATAATAATAATAATAATGCTTTGGTCCACTGACGATAAAGACAATCCAATAGAAGTCGCACAAAGTTTTGTGCGCTAAGTCAAAGTACAGGTGCTTGAATTTATATTAGTGGGGATAACAGGTATTCAGCTAATATCCAAACATTAAGCCTAAGAATGACTAACTCTAGCATATTCTCAATTCTCATCAATCGGACAAATACTGAGCATCAAAACAAAGACATTGAAAAAAAAATTCTAAGAAGTTGTAAATTTTCATTCAATTTTAGAGAAGTCTAAAGGCAATTATCTTCATGCAAGCTGGCGTGGGTATGTTATGCTGAGACCACAGCTAATAAAACATATATACCTTTGGGCTAAGATCTGCTGAAGTCACCTTAAAGCGCCCCTTTCGTTGGACAACTGCTCCCTCTGACAAATCTTCAGCTGCATACAGATGTAACAAGAACATAATTGAACGAGAGTAGAAGAATAATTCCATCATTAATCATGCTAAGAAAATGTCAGAAAATAAAAATTGGGATACCAGATGGAAGGTTATTGGTATCCTTTTTCTGTCGATATAACAATGGACCACTATAGTTTCGCTCTGATTGATATTTTGGCTGTACAAAATCCCTACAAAACAGTGAGATGATAGCCAAACTCTTAGTTAGTAGAATGAAACTATCACACGTGGAAACATGACACTGCCAACAGCAACAAATGTCACTGCAACTTAATGATAACAATGAACCAACCAAATTGAGAGACAAAACTTTAATCATTCATTCAATAAGATCAAGAATCTGACAATCATAATGTCACTAGGCATTACATATTAAGGTGCCATGTAACACCTTCAAGCAACTCTAGCATATGAAACCTACATTAGATGTCCAGGTCTTAAACCCTACTTGGCTTCATATATAACAGCAACATAGTACGAACCAGCTAGCTAGTTTCTAGCAGAGAGAAAATGAAAAGTAACCAGCTTCAAGCAGGCCTTCCATGTTACAGGCTATGGAGGATTTTACGAACCTGAATAAAGAACAAAAGATCATAATAAACTTAATATGACACTCTGATTTAAATATCCGAGTTTCCCAAGACCTCAGAGCAATTTATCTCCAGCAAGTGTTAACATAACACACCAGGTGAAATAAATTAGAAATATCCAAAATTTCTTCTTTCCTTATTTCATGAAACTCTAAAATTTGATACTTTGGAACAAACAACTCTTTGAAAGAAACAAGCAGCAAATTTAGAAACTATAAGCCAAAACAAATTTCAACTGTCTATCCGATTTCAAAAATAGAAGTCAGGTAAACAATAATAGAAACAATATTAAAAAATAAATTCATTCTACAAAATCTCACCTGTTTTCATCACCAATAATCTTTTTAGGAGAGAAGGCATTCTCCGGTACTAATGGACCACTCAAAAATTTTTTATGCTCCACAACATGGCGCGATAAAGTACTGCCTCGCCTTGAATTATCATAATCATTTGCTTCACTTTCTTGGTGTACATCTCCTGGTGACAACTTTGATAAAAACTGCTGTTCAGAATCCATTTCTGTTTGGTCAGTATTTTTCCAACTTGGACTAGTTGCATCCGCATCATCATCGCCAACATCAAAACAACCTCTGTATCACAAAATCACAGAAATGATAGATATTTTACACCATGTAATATGCCAAAATCATTGTAGGAAAAGAAAAAAAAGCAGCAATAGAACACGTCATGTATCAAGACATGGCATGCAGACTCCAATAGCACTAAAGCTACGTAATAATCTGAAACTTGAGTAACAAGAACCAGAAATACGAGGCCGAGTCCAGAATAAAAGAAGGAATACAAAGAAGTCTTACTTCAGTGCTTGAAGGGGTTTGATAGGAAATGAAGCAAGAGAACTCTCCAGGTCATGGATATCATTGAACTCATCCTACCACATTGAAAAAATATACGTGAGAGGTATTGAAGGATGTCATCAGAATTGATAGCTTTCAGGAAACGCCAACCCTTAGAGAATAAAGATATCAAGAAAATGCGGGCATGGAAACTGATACCTGGTGACTAGGAGCAACAGTTGAATGATTAGGCCTTTCATGGGACAGCCTCTCAGATGGAAGCTCAACATTATTGCTTCTCTCCCTTTGCAAACATCCATTTAGATTTTCTGCATTTGTCATGTCATCGTAATCCTGAATCTGCAGCACAAAACCAGTGACAAGGTACAAAACTACAAATCAAAAATGACCATGCAAAGTTTTGGCACCAGTGATAATATTTGATAAGATATACTATATATGCATCGACATTAACAATTAAGTTACTTACAAGAGCAGCTTGACTTTTCAAATCGTCAAGGTTGAAATTCCAAGCACTGATACCTCTTATGTACTCTTGCTGCATGATGATAGGCAAGGTTAATATACCATTCAAAATTTATAGAGAAACAAAAAGCTAAGGTCGATCTAGTAAGCGCACGTTTGCACAGTATAGGCATGCAAGTAAGAATTATCTTACCAGTTTATAACAACAAGCTAACATATAAGAATGTCACTGCATCCCACCAAAACAAAAGCCTAAACATATTAGCCATATTTATTGCTCCACAGTCAAATATGGATATTCTTAATTTTGTGCACATCTACTTAACAAAAGTTCAATAAAGATACAATTTACCATTGTTAAAGCCAAGCAAATACAAAAATAAATAAATAAATAAATAAATAAAAAAGAAAAAAGTGAACAGAAAATATTCAAATTTCCCTAGTTCAAATAAAATAGGGCCAATTTCTTGTCTTCATTCTTTCATCTTTATCCAAATAACATTCCTCTTCAACTATAGGAGTAGGCTTTAAAACCATAAGAAACTTTCACATCATTGATCAGGTATACCCCTAAGTGCAAGCTTTCACGTGTATCAGCAAGTGAAATCATAAAAACCTCAAGCTACTGAGCCAACATTGTGGCAATTACGTGAAAATTCTCTTCAACCATAGAGGTGACTAACTAGTGACAAAATCTGGAAAAACAAAATAGAAACAACAATACATGATGGAGAATTCATGTTGCAATTCCATCTCTAGTATAAATATGGGTAGAGAGGTGACAGATGAATCCAGCTGTCCTTGTAATATCTCCTTGTATCCATCCATCTCAATGAATCTCTCTACAATAACCCAATCACCTAAGACCAAGACAAGGTATTGGAAAAGAATGTCTTCTTTTTTCAGCTCAAGTTCTCCAAGTAGAACCACATGCATGCCACGTCTATTCTAAACCGTATAGTGAACAAGGAAAAAGTGTTATAATGCTTAAAATATGCAACATGACCTGTATAAACATGGTTCTTTCCTTCAGAAAAAGAATGATTCAATAAGGTAATATCAGTTAACAAGATCACTCTCTCACTGCTACTCACCACAAATAAACAAATGAAAAAAAATAAAAACCTTCAACAACGTACAACAACAAATTTAGCCTGTTGTCTTCAACATTTTACTCTTATCAACTATATAATCAATCTATATTTTTTGTTAACCCTTCCTATAATTAACTAGAACCGAGGGTTGGCTAGAACCTAGCTGGAAACAACATGGCATGCCCATTCGGCTAACAGTAACCAGACTAGAAATTCTAGGGATGGAAACATATGAAGCAAAAGTCAATATTTTAAATGATATAATTTTCCTAATCCTTCAAGCAATAAACAGATGATGAAAAACTTCAACCAATTTACAACTTTCACCTGTGATAATTGCTCCTTGTCCTCGTACAGCGCCTTATTCTGAACAAGAAGATCAGCTTCTTTTGCCTGACAAACAAGAAAGAGAAAGGGAAGAATTGTAAAGAAGTTATGCCTTATCCAATAAAAGAATTTGCAAAATGAGAAATGTAACAGAAACAAGCAAGAGACCTTCAGCATTCTAAAACGTTCCCCTAAAGGAGCAAGTCCATCAAGAATGGTCCGAGCAACATATTCATTGGAGCGTGCATGTTTAAAGAAATGGTGTTTAAATAGCTTCTCTGAGCTTGGACGTTTCTTTGGATCCTTCACTAAGCAAGCAGCTACCATCTCTTTAAATGACTGAAAAAGTTGCACAAAATTGATGAAATATTCATCGGTATAAAACCATCTGTTTCAATTGAGTAGCACAACTCAACCTTAGAAAATCTCTTGTCTCTTTCATAGTCCAGACCCGGTGGGGCATTTTGTAAGGTCATCAGCAAAACCTACAGATATATAAAAACACAGTCAAATTGTGAACCAGTAAAATACGTGCCAATGAGATTCTTCTGAGATGAAAGTCAGCATAAGAAATTAAATTTACTTTCATTGGTGGATACTTGGAGAAAGGAGCATGGCCATGAGCAAGTTCAAGAGCAGTTATTCCAAATGACCAGATGTCTGCTCTGTTTTGAGAAACAAAATTTCAAAGAGTCTTCAGTACAGGATTCCAGTATCTAAAAAACTGCGAAAAAAGAAATCATAATTTCTACTCTTCTTTTTTTTTTTTTGGAAAAATGCTAGAACTACTCACTTGAAGTCATATCCATGCAGTTGTTGCATAACTTCAGGAGCCATCCTGGTAGAAAAAGGATCAAGGGAAGAAAAAAAATGTTTCTGAGCACATATCTACATAGTTGCTTCTGATAATCAACAACCAGTGTTAATCTAAGTGGAAAGGAAAACTATGTTCATATGTTACCAGCATGGAGTTCCAACAAAAGTATTTCTGGAACGTTGTCTATCTCCTGTATCAAACATGCATGCTGATACTCCAAAATCTGCTAACTTTACTGCACCATTACTATCAATTAAAATGTTGCCAGCCTGCAAAAGAATATTTAGAAAACATATAAGAACTACAGAAGAAAAATTAAATGAAAAAACTCCTACAAGAAGAACTTAATATACTATTAGACAACAAGAGAAATGTAGTTACCCAGAGAGAACCATGCAAATTGCACAAATATAATCTATAAAAGAGAGGCATCCACTCACAGATAAACAGAGAGATGATAATGCAAGAAATAAACTTTTGTTCACATTTCCAATCAAACAGAAATTAGTTTCTCCTGCATCTGATACAGCAAGCAGCTATGTGCTTATCTAATGCTTTTCTCATAATTTTATGTTTGTTTGAGATATCTCGTATAAATAACCAGGCCAATAGGTCCCAGCAGCAGCAGTGGACCACAAAGGAAATGGAGGAACGATGAGATAAGTAAATTACCATACCTTAACGTCTCTGTGGATTTGACCATGGGCATGCAGATAAACAAGAGCCTTGAGAGTCTCACGCAATAATGTGGCAATAACAGGCTCTTCAAACCCTTCTGGATAAGAAGATTTCATTATATGAAGGCAGGATCCCCCAGCCATGTATGGCATAACAACCCAAAGGCTGTGGCCTGCAGTGAAAGAACAATGCGCTCGCAATACATTTGGATGGTCCATCAAGGTCATTGTCTGCACCTCTCTCCGGATACCATCCTGCATCAGTTGTAACAGGAAGTATTAAAGTATCATATTTAACACATAACGAGATTTATAAAACCAGATGTATGCACACACATCAAACACAGCTGACCCACAGATTACTATTAAAAGAAATCTAATGAGCCACTGAAATTTAGCAATGGCAAAAGGAAGAATACAGAATAAGTCAGTACAATGTAGAAGTCCCGATGCAATATGTATGTTTCGAATACTTAGGCTTCATGGTGCAAAGGAATGGTGAAAATACTGAGAATGATGGACCTAAGACAAGTGAATGGTAAATGAAATGGACAAGAGTGGCAAAGGTTCTATGTGATTGTATAATACGAGCGAAGGGATAATGTCCTGATACAATTAATGGCAATGTTTGTTGCAAAAAAAACAATGAGGATGCCAATGGATGTTTTAATAGACAAGAATTGGAAAAAAGAAAAATTAGTGCACATGATGGAATGTAGAAGTGACACAAATGAAAAATATATATTACAAGATGAGCAACTGAGAAGGTTTTACTTTATTATCGTAGGTTAGTTGACGCACGAGTGCAGAAGGTTAAATGCATCAGCCTCACACACAAAAAAAAAAAAAAAAAAAAAAAAAAAAAAAAAAAGAGAAAGAAAAAAAGAACAAGCAAGAAGTGGAACTACTTATGCTGAGGAAGTAGAAAGGATGTAGTGTTCCTAGAACTCTCAATGGTTGTCAGATTAACTGAGCTTAACAAGAAAAGGGATCCATCTAGCTGAAATAAGGATATGTGCAGAAGAAAATAGGAAATACTCCATTTTGCCAATGTTATAGGTAACTTACAAAATAGTTAATAAAGGTTTTTTTCCAAGTTCAATTCCTCCCATCAGAGAGAGCCAAACTAGATTGAGACTGTGAGATGAATGGTTATTTGAAAGGATTCAAAGTGACACCAGTAAAGATTTCGAATTCTGTAATTCCATCAATCAAAAGAATTAAAGAAAAAACCTTCAGCTTTAATTATTCTAAAACCTAAGAATGATCTATGTTCCGACATATTCCACTTTATTTCATTTTGACTGTTTGTTCATATGCATTATCTTTTAATTTATTTTTCTGCAATGGAATACCGAAAGAGTAATGCACAGCCTAAATATGAGAATATACTATACATTAAGCAAGCATATGAAGTCCCCAACTTAAAGAATAATCATAACCACGGAATGGAAACAAATAGATAAATTTCCAGTAAATATCTAGCCCAACTTAAGTCTTTACCAGGTCATTGTTGCACCTCTCCAGATCAAGAACCTTGATTGCCACTATCTCATTGAGTGGAATGCAGAGAGCCCTATAAACAGTGGCACTCACACCTTCACCAACTTCTTCATATAACTTGTAATCTTTCGCATTGACAGGAAACCTTTTCTCTGAAGTGTGGTCCATGGTTCCCTTTCACAGCAGACCATTAACATCCACTAACTCGTCGATGAACCAGCAGATAGATTCCAAGTGCGTTATGGTTATCGTGAAGGTAAAACTAGGTTGATGCGGGGTTTTTTCCAATTCCTTAGCATTTCGCCCTTCTTCAACATCAAATGTTGAATGAACCCAATAGCTTCATCAAGTTTATACTGTCCACTACTTTTCTTGCCAGGAGAACATTTAAATAAATAAACCAAGAGGACCTCTATAGCTTCAAATAAAGCTAGAAGGTGATTATATCACCATCACAAAGTTATAACCTAAGAACCAAACAATAAGAGAGATCTTACGTCAATTATTTTCGAAGCTATCAATTTGGTTTGGACAATCAAATGATACTCAAGCGAGAGAAGGTATTATAAAGCACATTCAGCAGAATTAGGCCCAAAGGCTATCACAAAAATCTCCAATTTCTTTTACACACTACAATGTAGTCCAAATTCAAATATATGCTCCAAAAGCCAACTAATGCATCAGTTGATTCTGGTGCAGAAGTTGAAGATATATGCTTGGAAAGGATTTATTCAGAACTCATATAAAACCCAAAGGGCACGACAAAAGCGTAACTTGAACCTGAGAGGGAGAAGGAAAAAAATTAGCCAAATTCATGATTTCATTCTTGAAAAATAAATAAACAACTGATATACAATAACATTAACTTTCGGTGAAGAACTCAGGAAAGATCAAAGTATTACACTAGCATGAGATGTATAACACGGAAGAGGAAACAAGAGCTCAAATTATTACAAAGAAGAGTATGAACTGTAGGTATGCCTATCATCAATTGCATAATACCAACATTAGTAAATCAAGCAAACTTTCTAACGACATACAACTACTTAAATATTTCATGACATTGTAAAGAAAAAGAAAGAAAGGTTTTTTTACATATTTCAGATTGATTATTCTGACAAGTGCATAAAATCTGAATAGCAAAAACAAGAAGGACCCTTGCAAGCTAAAATTTTGTAAAGCAGGCAAGATGGTTTCACAATGTACAGGATATGCATAAGGGGTTTACTAACCCGCTAGCTAAACAAATTCTATGTCATTCAGCCCAAAACCATTCAGCATTCAGACATTCATCATTTCCAATCTGACTCCAAAATTTGTTTTAATATACCCAGAGCTAGGGAAAAAAAACACAGACACATGCACAAAAAAAAAAAAAAAAGAAGAAGAAAGTGACTTCACGATTCAATAGTTACTCCTAATTCCCTCATTCCCCAAAAGCAATGCAAATACGAGTACAAATCCACCACCAACAAAAAAAAATCCACATATCAAATCAATCATGACTCATCGCAATAAATGTCAAAATCAATCCAGCCATCTAATCTAAAACTCCAATCGATAATTATTAAGCTCAAGCTACAAACACAAAAACTTCCCAGTGATACAGAATTGAAGAATCCAAAAGCCAGAGTAAAATTGGAGATTCTAGGTGAGAAATTAAATGATTGTAGAAAGCAACTGGAGAACTGAAAAAGAACCTGCTTGACAAAACGACGTCGGATGGAGCAGCTAATACAGTTTCAGTTATATCTGTACTAGTTGTTGAACTGAGAAGAAGATACAGATTCTCTCTCCTCCAGAGATTTTCTCTCTCTGTCTCACTGAACTCCCCCTTTGTATCCAACAAATCTGCAGCGAATTGGGGGTCAATAGATCGAATCTTCTTTTTTTTTTTTTTTTTTTTTTTGCTTTGATCAGTCTGAATAATAATCTCAGAGAATAACAGATATAACAATGGAAAACAACAATTAAATAAATCGAAATTAAAAATAAAAATAAGGAAACGAAAGAAGGGGAGAAGGAAACTGCGATGGGATATTGGTATATCGCTACGTGCAAAAGGGCAGGTGGGGCCGCCACGATATTTTGAGTAGGTGAATATCTCGTGTTTTTGTCGTCATTTTATCTCCTTCATATAGTGAAAATTGAAAAACGTACTTTTGCTTTGATTCCTCGGGATTTAGGGAGTCAAATGCAAATTTTGCAGTCTTTTTTTTTTTTTTTTTTTTGCCAATCAATTGACAATTGTTATTAATGTTTCGCTGTGTGAAAATTTTAATTTTTACTAATAAAATAACAATAATTTTATTTTCTTTTTATTGGTAAAAAGAGTTATAGTTTATTGCAATAAAATTACATGAAGTAATTTTTGATAATTTCAAATATAGAATGTTAGAAACCAATTTAATATCGAGTGATTGTCACGTATCAAATTTTAGTATTAAATTGATAGATTCTGTAAATTTTGAAAAATTTGTTAGTGGTGCAGTCTTATCTTGGGATGAATTATCTAAACTGATAGTTTAAATTTTGACATATGGCATTGACAAGGCATCAGTTTAATTGTTCTAGTTATTCTAATCACATTTTCTATATTAAAAATTATCATAATTTTACCACTTATGACTTTAAAGAAAAAAAAATAAATTTTAATTATTTAATTGGTACAAAATATTTATAAAAATAATAAAATATTATCATTACTTTGGTGCTACAATTTTAATTTTTTTTAGATAAGAGTTTTTTTTTTTTTTTTTTTTGTTAAATTTGAAAAGACAAATAATATGGTGTTTTGTTTAATTATATAAAGTAAAGAAATTAAAGAAAAAATCAAATTTTCTTTATTAGAAAAAGGAACAAAAAAATTAGAAGTTATATTTTAATGACCCAATCACATAGAGTACAGATCATGTTACTAGATATCATATTTTCATAATTATAATTATTACCAACAAATGGCTTAAATAATTGAGAAGTATGTATATGTATTTTTAATATAATGGCCAACATGATATTAGAGATACAGGTGAGCAGATGGGATTATTCTTGAGCTGGGCCTGACCTAATGATTATAATGGAAATTACATTCAAATCCATTTTGTTTACAAAATGCTCTTATTTCTTAAACTTATTACATGAGATTAATTATTTAATTGTTGTCTTTTATGTAATTTTTATTATCCAACTGTTAATTTCACTTTTTTTGTTTTCTTAAGGATATAATATCTAATTTTAAAAAGACTCGAATAGTAAATCTCTCAAACTAGATAGATAATTCAACAAACTTTTAAATTTCTCTATTTCCTTTGTGTATATATATATATATATATATATATATATATATATATGTGTGTGTGTGTGTTTTTCTTCTTCTCTTTGTTTCTTGTTTTTGGCGAAACACATTTGAAAACACTGAGTACTTGATCTTTTCATTTCATTGTTATTAGTCCCAAACTCGACCTATCTTTTACGTATATGTAATACGCTTCGTTCAGTTATAGAACTGTAAAGCAAACATTTCTAAATAATTTAAGGATTACATGTTTTATTGCTTGAAATTATAAAATGGATACTTCTAACAAATCTGTTTTATAATCCATATAATTTCCTAAAATTGTATTACGTATTAAAATATTATTAATCATATCACTTAATAGTACTTGTTACATAAATATAAAATAAAATCGAATTTAGAGTTAATAATATTAAAATAAAAAAATCAGGTACTCAATAAAAACATTAATTAGAAAACCAATTATAATTTTGATAAACGATGAATTAGCTTATCCTTTGTTTTTTTTTTTTTTTTTTTTGGCTCCACTGGTTTCAATTCATGTCTTCCTTTGGCCATTTTCTTAGGGTTCTGTATTCTGTTCATGACTTTATCTAGTTGTGTTTTTCTCTAGGGATTTCTATATTCTTCTTCTACTGTATTTGGTATATATAACATATGTGCTTTTCAAAATTTTATTTACAAATTGTATGTCAACTATGGCTATCCCTATTTGACTCTTCTACATGAATTGTGACATCTAAATCACATTATTGTTGTCGAATCAATGAATGATATTTTTTGTATTTAGTTTAAACTTAAAAAACACGCTACCTGAGAAGAGAGTTCTTTTTTTTTTTTTAAGAAAAAGATGATACGTGGTTTCAACTAAAATTAAATCATGATACTATAATGGATTTATTAATTTTGAACTGAAATTTTTCAAGTTGGTTAATAAAATTACAATGTACCTTACTGATAAATTCTGAAAATTTTTTATAGGTGTAAATATTTTTCTTAATTAAATAATGATAATAAATTTTAAAAAAATTACAACAAAATAGAAAAATTTAGAAAATATTTAAATCTTAATATAAAATTCTTAAATAATATGGGTAAACTATTGAAATGCTAAATAGACAAAAATATCCTCAGTCATATCATCACTTTTAATGGAAAAATATTAATTGTCCTCTTTTTTTTTTTATAACGATTGAAACCACATATGCTCTTTTTTTTAAAAAAAAAAAAAAGACACCGTCCTCATTTTGAAAATGCACTAAATTACATGATAAAGTTTAGCATAATAAATATGTTTTTCATTTTGTTTATGGTGTAAGAATAATTCCCGGTAGTTGCTCACGTTTAACATTCATTATGTGATAGGTGAAATTTTGCGTATTTTTGCTATAGCTGAATACATCTGGACCCCTGAACTTGGCTAAAAGCACCTAATGCCCCATGAACTTTCAAAGTGTCTGATTGCCCCTCTAAGCTTTGAAAAAGTGATCCAATTTGTCCATTACTACCACGTGTCAATCATTTATTGGTTGTTTCAAAGTCTGACTTTTCAAAGGGCCTGTGTCACAAACACTAGTTTAGTAGGACAAACTAGGTAACTTTTATTAAAGTTCGGAGAGGCAATCAGACACTTTAAAAATTTAGGGGGATATTAAGTGCTTTTAGCCAAATTCAAGGGGTATTAGAAGTGTATGATACCATAAATGTGTGTTTGACAATTTAGAATTTTGTTCATTTTTAAGTTGTTGATTTTTTCTTAGACAATGGTTTGGAGGAGGAGGTTTCTCCGCATATAAGTTTTAACAGAATTGGTTAATAATAACTGCTTAATCAACAAAAAAACTAGGTTACATATGATTATGGAATTTTTTTTTTTTTTTCTACAAAGTAAACATATATATTCCATTTAGGGAAAAGCAAAGTAGAATACAAAAATGGACTTTAAAAAAGTTTGGTGTTGGCATGCGTTCGACCATATCATAATAATTCAAAAATATCGTAAAGTCAAATAAATGTGGTTGATTTTTAACCATGTCATTATCTAATTGCAATTTCTAAAATATCATAAAGATCAATGTTTTTGATATTTGTACATAAATTTATTTATAATTAAAGCGATATTTCTTAGAAATTTAATTAACACAAAATTATAAGGTTTACAGATTTCGTGGACATATATACTTTACAAATTGGGGGTTTCAAATAAGAAAAGAAAAAATTATATATATAATTAATAAAAAGGTTTAAAGTATGTAGCCGTTTTGGGGGCAAAAACTAGATATGGTGCACAAAAACAAATTATATGTTTTATGAAATGTCCCACTCTAAGGCCTAATACATCTAAAAGGCCCTAAACTTATCTTTATCATCACAAGTACCCCTTGAACTTTGTGTTCGTCCAGTTAGCCCCCTAAACTTTGAAAATGTGATCCAGCTTGTCCCATGTGTCAATTATTTATTGATTGTCACACATTTAACTTTTCAAACGCATATGTCACAAACTCGCAATTTTAACTGGTTTAAGGACGACATAAGAGACAAATAGGGTTAATTTTTCAAAGTTTAGGAGGACAATTGAATATTTTGTAAGTTTAAGTAGACTCTTGACCCTTTGGACCAAGTCTAGGGTACCGAATGTATTAGCCCCACTTTAAACATCAACTCCATCTCCTCCACTAATGAGGCTGTTTGACCCCATTTTTCGTTTCATTATTTTCAATTTTTGAGCTTATCTACATTTTTTTAAAAAAAATTTTGGTATTTCAACACCTTTTAGATCAATTTGGTTAAAGGATAAGTGATTTTTTGGATTGGGCAGACCTCGACGAGTTCAATCAAATTCAATTATTTTTTTCCCCTTTTGTTGGTAAAAAAATCATCTAGACTTGAATGACAGAAACTTAGATGAAACTAAAGAAATAAAATGCAAATAGCCACCTAACCCTTAATGTACCAAACTCAGAATAGTCGAGTTACGCAAGCCTCAATTCTAGTTCTATTTGTTCCAAACACAAAATTAGAAAATGTAAAATATTATCTTCACCAAGAAAAAATCATTTCATAAACTCACATTTAATCTAATCAAATCTTGATCAAAGTGTTAAGTGTGTAAATTTATGAATGACCAAGGAACCAATATGTAGTTCTCAAGAGAAAAAGAAAAAGTCTATGTAGGTTTATAAATCAAAGATTCAATGTAACAGTTTTATAAATGATATAAAAAAAAAAAACACTCAATATGTAAAAAATCAAAGATTAGCCAAACTCAGATAGTAATAAAACAAAGGAAGTCCAGAATTGCAGTGAAAGTGATAACGAATTAGCTTTTCAAGCATCAAGAGAAAAAGAAAAAACCAAGTTTATTCTATGTAATCAGAACATGCTATGATACTTCATTTTCAAAAAGCATCAACTTTCAAATATATTTATCAGACTCAATGGTTAGATGAACAAGCCTAGTTGCTTTTTTGAAGAAGATTACAAAAAGCAAAGTTCAATTTTTACCCATGTACCTCATCTTCTCTACATTCACCCTTGGGCTTCATCTTCTCTATTTGGAAACTCTCCGCATGCTCTTGCCAAGTTTCCTTCTCAAGATGCCTCTCGTAGAAGTTAACATCTCCGCAAGACTTCACAGATAGAACAGATGTGCTTCTGGTGCCATATCGTCCCTGCAAATCAAACAAATTCATTAGAAATTTCTGCTGGATGTGTGCGTGAGATTTAGAAGAATGTGAAACACATAGAAGGATTTACCGATGCAGTGTATGTGTCAACAAATATGGAACTTAGTTGGTATTCAAACTCAGCAGAATAAATTTTCGGCAAAAAATTCCCATCTTTAATGGTGTTCATCATCAGTGTCTCAACCATCTCATTCACAGGAAGCTCAGTTTCACCGTATTTATCTAACAAATCGTTAAAATTATGCGCCAAGCGCTCCGCCTGTGAACAAGAAAATGTATATTAAGAAGAGGTACAAACTGCACCAAAATATAGTCATTAGCTTCTCATTTTAACAAAAAAATGGATTCCCAAATGACAGGGTACAATTATTAGTTATGATCGCAACTTTCATCCAAACCAAGTCTTTGATGATGAGCATCCAAATAAAGCAAATAACATTAGAAATGTAACATAATTTATATTTTTGGACAAGCCTGATCAAAGCTGAAATGTTTGTGGATTAGCATCTTTACCTTGGGCCAAGGAGAGTCTAGGCTTGCATTAGAAAGCACGTGCATTCCAGGTGACACATCTGTGACAAAGTTGTGTTCTGCTTTTGGCCTATTAGTTATGTAAGTCATGGATTTGGAACAGATATCAACTAATATCAGATTGAACCCATTATACTTGTCTGCCTCCTTTGCAAGGTCCTCTGCGAACTCCTTGGGATTCTTGTTGCTCTGTAAACACGGAGCTATATCACCAGTAAGGCTTTTGAATAAATAGGTATACCAAAATCTGTTGAATTGTTTCTTTTAAATGAAATATGAATACAACTCGCACATGATTCAAGAGTGTGATAACAAATAAACCTCATAAGTTTGTAACCCGATTTTGAGGTATATCAGATAAAAGTAAAATATGAAATGACTAGGCAATATTTGCAAAACAAAATGAGAAGAAAGTTGTTTTTAACACTTAGTTAAAGAGATAAATAGTCAATGAAATGGTATCAGGGGAGAGGAAAATCCTAACATGATAAATTCACTTAAGAACTTACGAGTTTTTCTTTCCTGTATCTATTTGTACACTACTCCAACACACAAGAACCTAAAATGGTTATGACTACTTAATTATACAGTTCAGTAGTCTTTTCTTATCATGAGAGCTTCATAAGACAAAATTAAAAATGATAACATAGAAAAAGAAAAGGGCTTCACTTCTACTAGTAGTATTAATGACTTGGAAATCTTGTTAACAAGTAAACTATGAGCATTTATTTTAGAAAATGGTAATCAGAAACAGTAATTACCCTTAAGAAATTAATTGGAAGGTCTCCTCTGCTGTTGACCTTAGGTGTTGGATCCAGTTCTCTAACATTAGTGAGAAAGGCAATCTTACCATCTCTAGTGCAAGCCAACCATGTCCCACCTGCCTTCTCATCTCTCCCGCCAAGAATCTGATTTCCAGTTCCCCACCAAGTCAGTGACCTTGTTGGCCTTCAAAGCTCAAAAATCATTAAAAAAAAAAATAACCACAATCAAGCCATCAACTAATATACCTTACAACTGAATAAAATAAAGAAACAAACTACTGAAACCTTATCATTCGCTTACCGGCTGTGGTATTCATCCCTGTTGAGCAATAAGAGGAATGGGTAAAGGGGATGAGTTCGCCATAAGAAGGCTGCAATACACATAAGGTATGGTAATTCCTCACGAAGATCCTATTTAACAGCAAAAACGTTTGCACTATCAGATGAAATTTGAGCTGAGAAGATGCATATAAGCAAGTTCATTCATTAGCAATTAGAGACTCAAAAGAATGTCAAATTTCTCAGAAAATCAGATATCAATAAACCATAATACAGCCCTAGGATTACTGCTTCTTTCATTGTGATTCATATAATGTCAAGAACAACTAGGTTTGGACAGCAATTAAGTCACAACTCATATAAACAAACTTTCAAACAGGATCTCAACAGCAACCTTATATATAAACTTGCAAGTAAGGAATTTGATTAAGCTGCAACTTACGAAAAATTAGAAGATATGGTTGACAAATTCATAATTAAACGAAACTTCCCGCAGGAAAAAAGTAAGAAACACAAAAAAGGAGAGTAATTTCCGGATCCCCAATTCCCACAATTGCTGAAGCAAAGTAAATACTCCATAATCCCAAAGTCTCCAAACAGACTCCAATCATAAAAAGAAATAAGATAAAGCATTGCATATTTTAAAATGAAAATTTCAGAAACTAAAATGAAAAAACAAATACGTTAACCAAAATCTGCAAGAAATATTTGAATCAAAAATGAAATTGGACCTGCTAAGTTAGAACGGAGAACAGAAACAGCGTCCAATCATGTAGATGATATCGGATTCTTTCGACGGAACAAAGTAAAAGAATAGAATATGCATCTAATTGAGGGTGTAGATTGAGCAAGACGAAATCAAATCAAACACTAATTCTAGACTACTATCAAAAGAAATTGACTGCAATGCTGAGTTCATGTCTTCTTCGCCGCCAGCTGCTTGGGCCTGATATGTATAAGAACCATTTGTCTTCTTCGTCTCGTTTCGTTTCGTACTAAGAAAGGCCTTGTTTGGCCCATCTCATATCCTCCAACCAATCCCATCTTTATGAAATACTTATTATTTCGCTTAAGAAGACAAATTTGCACAAAGTACCAACTCAAAATTAATCAAACCTCTCTATCAATTTTACATCTAGGGCGGATTCAAGATAAAATCTCAAGAGACGGCAATCCAACCCATACTTTCTTTGATGGAACTCTATTCTCTGTTGACCTTTTACTTATCTTGTTCGTATAATATCTCTAACACATTATTTGGTTGGCGTGTTATTAATGTATAATATAGTATTGGTTAGTATGGAAAAATAGGTTTTATTTTAACACTGGGGTGTTAAAAATGTGGGCAATTTCATGGTTCATTTAATAATCTTCCAAACAAACACATTCTTTTAATAACTTATACTATACTATATCTTAATAACACCAAAATCAAACTATCCAAGGATGCGAATTGACTCCATAATTTCTTTGATAGAACTTTAGGCTATAGTATTGCAGATACAGTAAGTGATTGCTGAACCGTATAAACCTTTTAATTATAAGAACTTTATATATATATATATATCGTATTCATTTTATTTGGTTACGTAAAAGGGATTCTTATATATATATATTACTCTTTCCAGTTCATATTATATATTACTCTTTTCGGTTCATATTAGATGACGTTTAAGATTATTTACAAAGATTGAAAAAATATTAGTTGGGCAACATAGGCTATTAAATGACTAATTTACGTACTCTTATGCTTCCCTCCTAAAATTTTACTTTCCATTGATTATAGTATTATTTATATTAATTACTAAACCTCTCTCTTAATTTAAATAATAAAAAATTTTAAAAAAATAATTGTACAAAATATGATGTAAAATTTATTTAAACCGTGATCTGATTGGAATTCAGAATTTACATAAATAAAAAAAAAAAGTTGAAAAACTTTATGAACATAATTGAATGATTGACCACTGTATGCGTAGTATTAAGGTACGGCAAATTTGATATGGGAATTTGGGAAGAAGCTTTAAATAATAGAGAGAAAGATGATGGTATAAAGCAATGGTTGGCAGTAGGAAAGAGTGGTTGAAAGGTCGTTATGATTAAATGTCATTTTACTTAGAAGGTCACCATTAAAGGTTCTCCAATTTAGTTGAATGATTTTATCACTTGGGACCCTCTTACTTATACCCCACTTTCATTTTTATCAATTCTAATCAACTATTATTATTATCATTATTGTATCCCCAGTTAGATTTTTTTTTTTTCTCAACAATTAATTGTAAAAATATATATATATATATATTAAATTAAAACATTAAAAGTAATATTTCATTTCGATAACAAAACTTTTCTCAAGGAATTACATATCATTTGAAAATTCAATGAAATTCATTAATTTTATTCCAAATATTCAAAATTCCACCATTTCGTGATACATATTGTCATATTCATATTACTTACTACAGTGGGTTTAGTATTTTCATCGTAGAACTTTGTTGTTTTAAACTAATAGTAATTAATGAAATAGAAAGAAAAGTAGAATACATATAAATTGAGTGATTTAATTTTTTATGCTCAAATGCATCACATCACATGGGTAGTGGCATGATAATAAAACATTACAAGAAATGTTAGATTTAGGCAATAAACAAGTTTGCAATAAAATAAATTTTGCTATAAAAAAGATTATGTAACAGCAATATCCAAAAGTTGTTGCAAAAAAATACATTTAGTAACAAAATTATATCAAAATTTCATTTCAAATACTTACAGTCACAACTTTGTGGGAATGGTTGTTGGAAAACAAAACGATAATCCTTTAAAAAACAACTTTGACTTTGCATACCAAATTGATATTGTCCTTAAAGAATATTTGCCTATATTAGTTGCTGCTGGGATTATGGCAATATCTTATAGGATTACACAAAGTCAATGATATGTCTTTATTTCAGCAAGAAAACATAGACACCCTAATAAAGATAAGAAGTATATAGGCAATAAGAGAAGAGAAATTGAGAATAATTGAGTTATATTTCACCCAATTTTTATCATATATATATACATATATAGGAATTGTTTCTGTTTCAAAACATTGTACTTTTTCAACTTAGAAAGACATAATCGGTTGTAATTTTTCTATTTGGAAAGACACAATTGTGAGGATATATTTTCGAACCATTGTACATTTTCAACTTAGAAAGACATAACCCCTTGTAATTTTTCTATTTGGAAATACACAATTGTTTATTAATAACGGTTTATGACTATTGATTTATAATTTTTCATATATATATATATATATATATATATATATATATATATATTCTTGCTAACTAAATTACAACAATAGTATGCATCAACTACTTTGTGGCTGCTAAATGAGCTTTTATGACAGTAATTTTTGGATATTACTACTAAATGAGTTTTTTTTTCAGTAACTAAATAGTTGATGTACATTGCTGTTATAAAGTTGTAACCATAGGTATTTGCAATAAAAAAGGGATATAATTTTGTGCTAAATGTGTTTTTTGGTAACAACTTTTGGATGTTGTTGCTAAATAAACTTTTTGTATCAAATTTTATATTACTACAGATTTTTTTATTGATGAATTTAATATTTATTGTAGTGAAATTACAATATATTTAAAATTAATAACAAAATTTGGATTAGTTTATAAGATTAAATTTACAAATATAATAAAAATTAAAATTGAGGTATACAGCAAGATTTTGTAGTGCACAATTGGATAAGATGGTGATATTGATTATTCATTTTGGTTAATAGAACCAAAAACGTAGTCGAATTTCACTATCAAATCCTGCCAAGTGGGAGACCATATATATTTTTTTTTTCTCTCATGTCACACCACAAGCAGTTGATGCTATTATTAGACATATAATATTATCAAACTAATTTCCTGATTTTCTTACAAACATATTTCAAATTGATAGACCATTTTACTGCATTTTCTAAATTATTAAATAATATTCTATTTATAAATATTATTTATGTTTTATTTTATTTTTTCTATTATATCATTGTTTATTGTTCCAGAAATCAACAAGTTATATCATATTAATTTTAATTATAAATATTTTTTCAATTCCAATAAAAAATTTATTAAATCGAAGTGGATTTTTCCTTTCAATATTTAAGCCCTTTTGAAAGTAAAGTAGACCTATATGAGCTAAACATTTAATTTGTAAATCAATAATTTGATTATTTTTAGATAACAGTAGACAAAAACAATACTCAAGATAAGGAGTACTATTAAAACAATTAAGTAATTACAAACCAAAATTATTGACTTATATATAAGTTAGATCCATCTTTGCATGATCATAACATTTTTCTCAAACATGAAATAAAAGATTTTTCAGAGTCTGAGAATTATTTAATTCGGAATTAAAAGAAATGAAATAATGGAAAAACTTGGTTTTATCACGAGAGGTAGATAGATTGATAGCTATGCCTAGATCCGGATAATTAGAAGTTTTATTGATAAGACTTTTTTTAATTGTATTCAATATCTTATAAGGAATAATTCCAATTTATAAATTTTCTATAGAAAATATCTTTATTATAAGTAAAAAATTTACAACTATAGTACCACTATTTCATATCCATTTAGTGAAGAAGAATACACTGAATTTTTACAATATGTTTTTATAGTCAGAATAAAGTAGAACATTCAAGATTAATGTACAAAGCAAAAATGACGTCGTTTGCATCTTGTCGTTTCATGAGACATTCTTATTTCTTCAAGATTTTAAAAAAAAATGGCGACCGAAGTCTGCGGATCAACAGTTAGGGTATTAACTGAGGTATATGATTTGTCTCTTTGACTGTCCTTATGTCATATTCCACGTGTCCACTCAGCGCTCTGCCACATCTTCATCCAGGGTATAATCACGTGCTTCGCTACCGTTTTAAGCTCTCTTTGCTTATTAAAGCGGCAAAGCTAACTACTGCTATACTCATACAAAGCTCGCTTTTTTTTCTGTCTCTGTCGCTGTCTCTGTTTACAAGGAAGAGATCTCTGCCCCTTCTATTCAAAGTAAGGAATTCGTGTTGCTACACAAAATCTCTATGATCCTCCATATAATTCCATTCTTTTTCAAGCTTCCATTTCTAGCTGCTTTTGCAATTACAAGATTTACTGAGTCAATTACGTCTCTTTCTTCTGGTTATGGGTGTAAATGGAGACTTGGAGTTTTTACTTGTTCGTTCAAGTCTCTCTCTTATGTTTTTTCTTAGTGGTTAGCTTTAAGTTTGAAACTTTGAAACTGTAAAAGGTCCATTTGGTGACCAAAGGTTTGAACTTTATGATTCATTTGTTTTGTGCAAGTGATGGCGTGAATGTGGGTATTAGGGAACTTGATTTGGTCATTTGGTCATACTTTTTCTTTTCTTCTGGGGAAATTAAAGAGACCCATTTCAATAGGACCCCCAAAAGATGACTAGAAGAGGCATACATTTTAGTAAGCTGTATTCATTTTCTTGTTGTAAATCTTCTTTTAGAGATGACCATTCTCAAATTGGGCAAAAAGGGTATTCAAGAGTTGTGTATTGCAATGAACCGGATAAGCCAGAGGCTATTCAGCTTAATTATAGGGGGAACTATGTGTCAACCACCAAGTATACTGCTGCTAACTTTATACCGAAGTCTTTGTTTGAGCAGTTCAGGAGGGTTGCAAATATATATTTTCTTGTTGTTGCTTGTGTTTCATTTAGTCCATTGGCTCCCTATACGGCGGTCAGTGTTCTTGCGCCTTTGTTAGTTGTGATCGGAGCTACTATGGTTAAAGAAGGTGTGGAGGATTGGAGACGGAGAAAGCAGGTAACTCTAAATATTTTCCTTTTGTGCTTTTAGCCTTTCTAGTTGTTAATCTGTTTTGCAATCTGTTCTACATTTCTGAATAGTTGTAAATTGTAAATGTTGAAGTTAGTTGACATATTTTAGTTGCTATATGAAAAAGTTGGGCAATGGTTCAAATATCTGTATTGCTTAAATGGGGTGAATGCAATCAATAAGTTGGTTCATATCCTTTCTTTTGCCTTTTACTGGTTATTGAAAATTTGACATCATTACATTTTTTAGTTTTAACATTGAAAAAGAGAGAAGGAATGGAACTTCATTGCATTATAGGAAAGATTCATCGTTTCATGTTGAAAAATAGAAAGTATTTTTAGTGGCATAATTACAGAAACAGAAGTATTGATGTGGACTTGAATGATTATGGAAGCAGTGAATTTAATTAGTTTCTGATGCCTGTTAAGATTTATGAGCTGTATTGTGCTAATGCTGAAACTGCTTGTCTAATTTCATTGTTGTCCCTGTTCCTTGATTCTATTAATTGCTTTTCTATTGTGTATATTATCTTTTATGCTTATTTTGCTTATTTAGTACATCTTATATTGTAAAAGCTGAGTTCAATTAGCTGTTAAAGATGAAGAACTATAACCACTTCATAATTAATTTCAGTAGTGATGACTAAAAAGTTCGTGCTACTATATCGAGGAAGCTAACTTATCCCTGACTTAAATTGAGAAACATCCATTTAATCTATTATGAAATTATTGATTAACCTTCATCCTCTTCCTCTAATTTCTGGTTTCCTCTTTTGCACTCTTGAGTCTTGACTCTTGACAAAATGTTGACAAAGTAAATGTCACTCATATTAACTCTTAATCGATTGATATAAAAAAAAAGATTAGTGCAAATTTATACTCTTTAATTATATTTGATGTCTTCAAAATATGAAACTGCTTCATCTAAAGAGTATATTCCCTTTAGAGCAAGTGATCCCTTTTAGATTTATTTTCCCTTTTTGGAGTACCTTCCTCTAGCTGGCTTTTCCATTTTGTTCTCCTTGTTATCTTTTGTTTTTTGTGTGTGTGTGTGTGTGTGTTCTCTCATGCAAACTTAGGTTCATCAAATCGAGTTACCGGTATTTTGCATTGCTTTTAACAGAATGTGCTTGAACTCATAGATAACAGATCAAAACTTCTTATTATTTCAGGATATAGAGGCTAACAACAGAGAGGTCAAGGTATATGATAAAAATAACGGTTTTCATGTGACTAAATGGAAGAATCTTCGAGTCGGAGACCTTGTTAAGGTGTCTAAGGATGAATATTTTCCTGCTGATCTGCTTCTGCTTTCGTCAAGCTGTGAAGATGGAATTTGTTATGTTGAGACCATGAATCTTGATGGGGAGACTAATTTAAAATTGAAGCATGCTGTAGAGGTTACATCCTCGCTGAACGAAGAAGAATCATTCAAGAATTTTGAGGCTGTGGTCAAGTGCGAAGACCCAAATGAAAATCTTTATAGTTTTGTTGGAACTCTGCATTATAATGGGAACCAATACCCACTTTCACCACAGCAAATACTTTTGAGAGATTCCAAGCTCAAGAATACTGAATATATCTACGGTGTGGTTATTTTCACTGGGCATGACACAAAAGTGATGCAAAATGCTGTGGATCCTCCTTCTAAAAGGAGTAAGATTGAGAGGAAAATGGACAAGATAATCTATATCCTTTTTAGTACATTGATTGTGATAGCATTTATCGGATCTGTAGTTTTCGGAATCGAAACAAAAAGAGATGTCAGTGGTGGAAAGTATAGAAGGTGGTATCTTCGGCCAGATTCTACAACTGTGTTTTATGACCCTCGAGAAGCATTGCTTGCTGCTTTTTTTCATTTCTTGACAGCACTCATGTTGTATGGATATCTTATACCTATATCCTTATACGTGTCGATTGAAATTGTAAAGGTTTTACAAAGTATTTTCATTAACCAAGACCAGGATATGTACTTCGAGGAAACTGACAGGCCAGCACATGCACGCACATCAAATTTGAATGAGGAACTTGGTCAGGTTGATACTATACTTTCTGACAAAACAGGTACTTTGACATGTAACTCGATGGAGTTCGTCAAATGCTCAATAGCAGGGACTGCTTATGGTCATGGTATGACAGAAGTGGAAAGGGCCATGGCAAAGAGAAGAGGTGGCGGGCCATCAGAAGTTGATGCTAATTTAAGTGATCAACCTGATGATAACGGTGATACAAGTTACTCGGGAAAGACAATCAAGGGATTCAACTTCAAAGATGAACGCATAATGGATGGCCATTGGGTAAATGAATCTAATGCAGATATCATACAGAACTTTTTCCGAGTGTTGGCTATTTGCCATACTGCCGTTCCAGAGAAAAACAAAGAATCGAATGAAACTTTTTATGAAGCTGAGTCTCCAGATGAAGCAGCCTTTGTTATAGCTGCAAGGGAAGTTGGCTTTGAGTTGTATGAAAGGACACAAACAAGCATCTCATTGCATGAATTAGACCCTGCAACAGGTAGAAAAGTCAATAGGTGAGTTTTCAAAACCCATCCCCGCTTTTCTTATTTTCTTTAAAAATGTATTGTTCTCAAATATTGCTTCTTACTTGATTTGAACTTATATAGAATTGTCTGTTTCTCAGTATCTTAATGATTTCTGTGAGTTTGTTTGAGCAAAATTGAAATAGTAATTTATGTTTTCTTTTATCATCCTTGGTGACTTCTATGGCAAAGCAACTTAACGTTTTACATTTTATTTTTTCACTTTCTTCCCCACTAATATGGTTAATGTAAATACATTATTGTTGCTATTCATCTCCCCATGCTATGAAATTGCCATTTATTAGGTTGTAAATTTACCGTCCCCGAGTAACAGAATTTTGAGAATAATCCATATGTTTCAAAAACCATTGTAGAAAGCTTACTGAAGATTGGAAATTGGAAAAGCCAATATAGATATATTATAAGTTTTGAAGCTTTTTGAGGCACAAATGAATCGATGAGGAAAAAAACCTAATGATTTGAGATTGTTTACGCAGCAAAAGTTGTGGTAAAAATTAGGGTCTGCATTGTCTTTCAAGACACTTATTTGAAGTGTTCATCTTGCTGTAGTCATCATGTGTGTGCTGCGTTAAAAGCACATATTATTTTGCAAATAAGGAATTATGTCTTTATCCAGGGGGGCTGGAGGAATGGAATGAAACATACAACTTCAATCCTTGAGCAAAATAGCTGTTGTGGCTATCAAACATGCATTATCAACAATTAATTTCTGTAAATGCAGAGAGATGGGAAGAATGTGATACATCTATTAGGAATAATGCACATATTTCTACAAGAACATATGTGCTAAACTAGGAAAGAAAGTAAATAGGAATCAATCTATATCCCTATGATTAAGCTATTTGCAGCTTTACATTCTATAACAATTTCTATCAGGATGAGGCTACTTCAGATGAGAACTGAAATAGGATGTTGCATGCATGCTTCCTGTACAATTTATGGTCGTACTTTTCTTTTCCTAATGCTGTTAAGTGCTAGACAATAATTAAGTACTATCAGGTTGAAACTTACTTCACTTGGTTACTGAGATGGGGCATTGCATGTATGTTCTAATAGATGCATTTTGATTATGTTATTTTCCTCTAGGAATTGTTGTGGTAAATTTTTTTTTTCCTGACGCAATCAATGTGTATTCTAGAATATACAATCTTCTTCAGGTTCTAGAGTTCAGCAGTTCTCGGAAAAGAATGTCTGTGATTGTGAGAAATGAAGAAAATGAGCTACTGCTCCTTTCGAAGGGTGCGGACAGGTTTGAATCCTAATGCATGGAAAACTTAATTAGATCTCACATACCTGAAAATTATGCGGCTAAAATCATGCATGAATTTCTTTTCCTATATAGTGTGATGTTTGAAAGGCTTTCAAACGATGGGAGGTTGTTTGAGACTCAAACCAAGGACCATATAAAAAGATATGCTGAGGCAGGTTTGCGCACCTTGGTAATTGCATATCGTAAACTCAGTGAAGATGAGTATGAGAGTTGGGAAAAGGAATTTTCAAACGCCAAAGCAGCAGTAACTGCAGATAGAGATGCACTGGTGGATGAAATTGCTGATAAAATTGAAAATAACTTAATTCTCCTTGGTGCTACAGCTGTTGAGGACAAACTGCAAAAGGGGGTAGGTATCAAACATGAGATTCTATTTGCAATGGGAACTCTCATTTTTTAGTTGTTCTAGACTTCTATTATGTTCTAGTCATGCCACCTCTTGCAGAATCTCTCTCTCTCTCTCTCTCTCTGTCTTGTTATCCTTTTGAATATTGTAATGTGTCTTATCAAATACAAATTTGAAGTTTGTCTCCTGTGACAAACAAGATCTAGGAAGAATCAATTTCAGTATGTAGGAGCTTATTTGGATTATTGTACTTCACTCAGTTGATAAGTTGTTCCCTCATGTACAGGTACCCGAGTGCATCGACAAGCTTGCACACGCCGGACTCAAAATATGGGTCTTAACTGGTGACAAGATGGAAACAGCAATAAATATAGGGTATGGTGTAAGAATTTATGCCTAATTTATGCCAAATTATTTTCTAACTAATATAATTCCTGCAGGTATGCTTGTAGTCTACTGAGGCAGGAAATGAAACAGATTATCATCACACTTGACTCCCCAGATATTGAAGCTTTGGAAAAACAAGGTGATAAGGATGCAACTTCTAAGGTACATAGGCATACTTGATTTTAAACCTGATGGCTATGAATCTCTCTAATGCTATAGCCTCCAAAATCCTTGGTCATTTTAGGCTTCCCTTGAAAGTGTGACTAAGCAAATACAAGATGGAAAATTGCAACTTGCTAAAGAGAGCGCAGGTGCATATGGTCTAGTGATTGATGGAAAGTCACTGGGTTTTGCTCTAACGGAAAGTCTGGAGAAGAAATTTTTGGAGCTTGCTCTTGGTTGTGCTTCTGTTATATGTTGTCGGTCTACTCCGAAACATAAAGCTCTTGTAAGTATCATGCCTATGCTGATCAGTTTGACAAGACGATTTCTTTTTTTGCAACTGATTTCATAAAATCTAATAGACATATAGGAGATATGCAGGTTACGAGACTGGTGAAAACAGAAACTGGTAAAACGACACTAGCAATTGGTGATGGAGCAAATGATGTCGGTATGCTTCAGGAGGCTGATATTGGAGTTGGGATTAGTGGTGTTGAAGGAATGCAGGTTCGTTTCTTTGGTGACAAATTACAAGTGTTCATTGTATGCAGGACTTATAATTTCCTGTTGAAAAATATATAAGAATTAGTCTCAATAATAGTAATTGAATACCAAAATCGGTTATTTTTTGGCTGCAGGCTGTAATGGCAAGTGATTTTTCAATAGCACAATTCCGTTTCTTGGAACGCTTGTTACTGGTACATGGCCACTGGTGTTACAGGCGAATAGCAATGATGGTAAACTGTTGCATACTTTCTTGCATGATTTCCATTTTCATATTTCCTTGATAAATTCCATATATGATCTGCGCTTATAATTTCATATCTTTGGTGGATGTAGATATGCTACTTCTTCTACAAAAATATAGCATTTGGATTTACTTTATTTTGGTTCGAGGCGTACACTTCGTTCTCTGGTCAGACTGCTTATAATGACTGGTACATGTCGTTCTACAATGTCTTCTTCACTTCGCTTCCTGTCATTGCTCTTGGTGTTTTCGATCAGGATGTCTCTGCAAGGCTTTGCCTTAAGGTACACAAAGTTCCACTCACCGAAGATATCTGATGTAAAACACAAAATGTAGGAAGAAAAAAAAGGGGGGGGATGGCAAGGTAGCATAATTCATCTGAAGCGTTCCGGTTCTGGTCATTTTAACTGCATGGAAATTTTTAATAATGCAGAAGGGAGACAAAACATTATAGTGTTTAGACTCCGCATATTGCATCTTCATTGCCTTTTTCGAGTTCTTATAATTCCGTGTTCTTTACAGTATCCATTGCTATACCAAGAGGGAGTACAGAACATTCTCTTCAGCTGGCCTCGTATTCTCGGTTGGATGTGCAATGGAGTTCTCAGTTCCATAATTATCTACTTCTTCACCGTGAACTCCATGATCAATCAAGCTTTTCGGGGAGATGGTCAAGTGGTTGACTACGAGATACTTGGGGCCACAATGTATACCAGTGTTGTGTGGACCGTGAATTGTCAAATGGCGTTGTCAATAAATTACTTCACTTGGATTCAGCACTTCTTCATCTGGGGAAGCATAGCCTTCTGGTATATATTTTTGGTGATTTATGGTTCCATTTCTCCAATTGTATCAACTACAGCATATAGAGTTTTTATTGAAGCCTGTGCTCCAACTCTTCTGTATTGGCTTGTCACCCTTCTTGTTGTCATTTCCACTTTGCTACCTTACTTCTCTTACCGGGCATTCCAGTCTCGGTTTCAACCAATGTACCATGACATTATACAGATTCGGCGATTAGAAGGCTCCGAGACTGAAATTTCTGGCGAGTTGCCTACAGGAGTCAGGATCAAAATGCATAATTTGAAAGTTAATTTGATGCATAGAAATTCATAGAAACCATACAGGCTCTGGTGGTTTTTTGTTATTATTTTTCTGATTTCCTTGTATATTTACTTCTAAGAAAGTAAATTATAGGTATGTGATGTTTGTACATCTTTGTCGGGCAGAAGTGTTTGTTTCAGTTTCTAATTTTCTTGTATATTTTCAGTATAAAGTTGATTAATGGTGAAATATTATATATGCCACATTCATCATAGTTTATATAATGCTATACCTTTCTTTATACGAAACAAGCAATCTTACTAAAGTTTGAAGAGACTCTCCATCTGAATTTTTCTCTTATTTTTAGCTTTACTACCTCGTATTTTTGTTTTTGGTGATTTGAAACCATCGGTCCACTGACTAGAATGTTGTTTTAACTGTTCTACATTTGTAATTGTTACAAATCATCAACAAAAAACAGGGGCCAATTTGTATTAGTCTCAGTTCCCTTGGGTCGCCTTTCAGTCGTTTACTTGGATCAACTAACTGCAACACTAGTGTCAAATATCTCAGACACTGCGAATCTTAAGGAACCTCTTTTAATAGACTACTGATTCTTCTTAAGATTAGAAGTGAATCTTGATGGTTTTGCATCTTGCTTGGAAGAAGTTCTAATGATGAATAGGAGAGTTTCTACAAGCATTCCCCCGACTAATCCAAGAATACCTCCTGCTGCGCTCTGGATTGTAATGAACACAAGTTTTATTAGAAATCTTCTATGAATCTGAACTCAATGATATGGAGAACGAAGAAACATTCATATCAAATGTGTCTTACCATTGCAGGGGTGTGGCCAAACAATGCCCTGAATGCTGCATATCCCACCAGGTAGCCAGTAAACATGGTAAGAGCAACATGTAAGCCTGCAAAGATACACAACACAACGAATCCAAAACTTAGTTGAAATTTTTATCTTGTGGTTGGATGGTTGGGAATCAAATTGAGTGGTTCAGTTTGGCACAAAATCTTTACTATTAATTACGAATGGCCATACATCAAAGACTAAAAGTTTGATAGGTAGAGAAATGGAGAATTAGGATGGCCGAAGGCCAAAGGGGACAACTTGGTCTATTTCTTATTTCAGAAGAGTGCATGCAGGTTGATAACAAGCCAACTAAACAAAAGATATCAAGAGATTTTGTACCAGAGGCCAATGATTATAGCATGCCATAAGAGGACTTGCCAAGAAATTACTGGAACAGTATTTTCAAGGAAAAAAAAAAATTCTGGCTAATTTTTCTGCTCTCTTGCTCTTTCAATACTTCCCATGACCCTACAATTATTTCATCTAAATATGAAATTTCAAATCCTCTGATAATTAGAAGTTGGCAATAAATTAGTAATCAGTATATTCCAGTTTCAGGGTAAGGAGATAATCGAAGAAAGCACCCGAAAAAGCGAAGCTTAGTAAGCATGTGATATGAAGTTCAATTCTATAATTCAAGCATATTTCAAGTGCTCCCTCTTAAAAGCACTCCAAATTAAAAGAAAAATCAGATATAGCAACATTTTGATCTCTGGAATTTCCAATTTGCAAATCGATTCCCGACAACTTCTAATATAAAAATCATTACCTGTTAAAGTGCGGCATAAGCTCTAAGGGGTGTAAAACCACCACCTTCAGTTAAAAAAACTGAACTTTAAGCTACGAAACTAAATCAAGTACTCAAGTCCAAAATATAGATGCATGAATGACAATATGGGAGAGATTTTCTCTTCCCAAATTGTTGATATCAAAACATCTAAATTACAAAGAATACATCATGATTGAGAATTAGGATTGTGTGTACTTAGAAGTCACCCACAAATTAATGAAAAAGTTAGATACACTAATATTTCACAACAATCCAAACACATGACAGAGGAACTTTTAGCTCTCACCTCAGGTTATGTTAGTACTGAAGCCACAAAAACAAACATAATATATAAGGATTGGATAGTAGTGAAATGATAAAGAGTTCTTGGATATCCATTCACAAGGATACACAGAAGCCGAATCATATAGTGAAGTATCAATGTAGCATTTCATAAGTTAGCAATGGGTTGAACTTCAAAGACCTGTCCAACATATCATCATACCAGCGCTATCTTTTAACGTTCAGGTGACTGTTTTATTGTTCCTTGATCACTATACCTCTGGAAAACTAACAAAAAATTAAAAATTAAAAAAGAACTCCAGATCTCTCTGTAGCCATGCTCACACAATGCTCTCCTGAGCAATTGGAGGACTAAAGCAATGATCAAGCTGAAAACTGCTTTTATCATACAGAATGAGAATCTGACATAAATAGCCATATTATTTAAACTAACAACACACTCAAATTATGTGAAATGAGGACATCTATGACAGCATAAACCATTTTCCATAATGGAACCTGATTTCGGGAATTAAAGTTTAGCTTAATAAATAGTATGCATTCAAATGACAAAACAAAAGTTAAAAGTAAACAAAGTGAGTACAGTAATAATTACCAAAACCAAGCTGATCCTTATAAGAGGAGAAAGGCTCGTTTTCATCCTTCCTTGGTGTAACATCCTTTACAAGCTCTTGATACGCTTTCCTCTCTGCCAATTCCTCGAGTTTCCTAAGTCTAGCCTTTAACTCTTCACTCTAAACCAATCCCAAAAGAGGGAAAAGAAGTTACCAGAAGAAAAACATAATTAAGAATTAAACTGAAGACAGCAAGATGAGAATTTATTTCGTCATGCTACATATAAATTGCTGACAAGCATCAAAAAAACCTCTGAACCTAAACTGAAAACAGATAATACATATTCCAATTACAATTCTCCCACATCGGCGATCACTTTTCAGAAAAGTAAACAGAAAGCATGCACATATGCGTAGAGAAGAAACAATATATAAGAGTACTTAGGCTAACCTTTTCTCTGGGTTTAGGACTGATAAAGATGAGTTCAGATCCTGATAATAGAGAGGTCAAGTGAGGTCTTGTTGATGGATGAGACGCTATCCATATACTACGAAGAGAGTTATAAGGCAGATTATTTTGAGGGATGAGTTCAGAGGCGAGATCTCGTAGTGGCAGAGAAAGAGTTTCTTCTTTAGTAGCTGAGAGAAGGAAGGATCGAATAGTTTCAGTGGATGATATGGTCAGTCCAACTGGGTTAAGGGGTTCTCTCATTTCGTATCTTACTGATTTCTGCGAGAAACAACGTAGAAACTCAGAGAAGACAACAAATGAAAATTAAATATCAGTCCGGTCCATCAAATTAATAAATGGAACTTTTATATTGGGATTTGAGATACTAACACAAACAAGTGCTTATGAGATTGCCCAGAAATTAGAGAAAATATGATCTTAGATTGATCAGATCACCTAGAACAAACGAAATCCAATCGAATTTCTTTCACAAAATTCAAAAGCATTTTAGAAACACATAAATGATAAATGTCGTATCTCTCTCTGCATCTAATCAACGGTTCATGCAATCTCTGTCAGATAATTCATTAAACTTAACACGAAAACTATCGATTGAACCTGTGGAAAATGAGTGTTATCAAGTAGATAATATATTTGTCTTTTTAGCAAAAGTATTTATTGTTTTTCAAGTTCATCCTCAAACATCAAAGTTTGCTGTTAGCTCTTATTACAGAGATCACAAATTATTGAACCTTACTTCATGAAATTTCCGCTTGATCAACAAAATTCAAACCCCTAACTCAATCATATTAAAGCAAAATGTAAAATCAAAAACCACAAAATAAAGCAAAGATATTTTGGGATTGGTACCTTAAAGCAAAAGAGGAGATGAAGTCTAGTGAATAAGCCTCTCTCTCTCTCTCTCTCTACGGAAATTACTTCAGTGACTAGTGATGAAGGAGCTAGTGACAGAGTCGAGACTCGTCGGCGGTGGAGGTTCAGTTGACGACGCTCGATGGCAGTGACTGACTCGACTTTTTAATTTTTCAGGTTCTATTTTATTTTATTGGTTTTTTAAGAATAAGGGTGAAAAATATCCTAATATTCCCCATGAAATATTACTCTTAACCCACTGCCAAATTTTAAAAGCCACGTGGGATGGTGTCACCGGAAAGATTACGACGCCGTTGAGCTGCCAAGCAGCCTTTTCTTTTTGTTGCATTTTTACACATACTAAATTCAAAAGATTTAAGAGCCAAAATTCATTTCCAAATAATTTTGATAAAGTATCAAAGTTAAATTACATATCGATAATTCTCTACAATTGATTAACAAATTTTGTAAGAATTCATTTATGTATCAATCTGACCTTTAATATATTAATTTCGTGCGTCAAAACAGTCTTATTATTCCGTAAAAGTGATAAAAATATTAATTCACATTCTTGGGCCCGCTCAGGCCCGTGCTGAAAGAACTGGACTAGGACACTATAGAAATCCACTAAAGCCCGACTATCCTATAATGTATTATGCATGCGTATATACAAAACTCTCTCTCTATACATATATATTTTTTTTTTTTATTTTGAGGAAAAAAATAACTCTCTATATATTGTAATAAAGAAAGAAAATTACTAATTTTCAAATGTTTTTTTAGTGAAAGAATAAAACTTAAACTATATACCTTTTAATTTTCAAATTTAATTAGCATACTTCTAAAAAGTTTTTTTTATAGTATATGTAAGTGTACTAACATTTCTATATTTGTATATATTAGTTGCAAAAATGAAAATTTTACTATTTTTTATTCTCTTAAATTTTTTTTATCATTTTGTTTATTAGTTTAATATAGTATCTTTAAACTAACAATAAATGTAAATATAAATTTTGATCATTTTTTAAAATAATATTTTTTAATTTGATAATTTTATTCATAAGCTCAATATGAAATATTCATGTTTCTAATTTTATATAGTTTTTTACTCCTATTTTATATTTTTAATAACATTTATTTATTTATTTTAATGAAATAAATTCTACGTCAATAGATTAATTTATATAATCATACTAAATTTAATAAATTAATTAATATTAGTAAAATTTAAACTACGTGAGAAGAAAATAAAATAGGAATAACGATATGTTTTATAATTATAAATTAGGATGACATTTTTACTCTAATTTGACCATTGATTCAAATAAAATGACTAAACAGTTAATAATGATAAAATATAGGGACCATATAATTATGTTCGGGATTGACTAGTGTAATATGAAAAAATACAAGGAATAATGAATTCTTTATGCTAAATTTAATATAATTTCACCTTTTATTTGATTTTATTGACAATATTAATTAAATTTTAATTCAAAGCTATAATCCCTCTATTGAAACTTAATCGTGTTATAGAAAGCATTGTATATGACGTATACTTAGAACAAAATTAGCTGCAAATATAGAAAAGTATGTACAAGGATGCAAATGAATAAAAAGATAATATAAAGAGAAAATATTTAAATTCTTTTAAGGATATGCTATGCATGTGTGTGAATGTTATGAGTCATACGTTGATGTACTCTCATAATTTTATTCGGAAATTAATAATAAATTATATTTTTAGATATATGAGTTTCGTATTTAATTATTGTACATTAACTCCGAAAGTCACCCCATGTTACTTTAATTATTAATTGCCCATATCATGATCATCTATCTTATGAAATATTTTGAGACAATTGGAGATTTATTTTTAGCTTATAATATCGCCAACTGTCACAGATTTTTTTTTTCTTTAGAAAATCGTTAATGTCAAATTCAAGATTAGAAAGACTTTTTATAAGACTTTGAAAAAGCATCAAAATTGAGGTTTTGGTAGACCTAAGCTTAAAAATGAATTAGGAAAATAATAAAAAAAAAAACTTCACAAATTGATATCCACATGTAGCATCTTAACGAATTTTATATTGATGTCCCTATCAATCAATGAGATAAAATTGTTCTTTAATTAATTTTTATTATTATTGTTTTTATATTTCTCCTAACAAAAAAATAACTTCATATATTATACTCTTAGGAGCAGCAAGTTATTCTGGGAAGTGCTCCACCATGATATTGAAACCTGAGTAAACAACAATTCATCATGAAAATCACACAATAAAATTGGAGAATGCTTTTTAATTACGTAATAGATAGAGAGAATCACGAAATTATTTGATCTAAAAATATAAGTTGATAGTTCAATCACATGAATAATATCTATAATTATTTTATACACATCGCACATGAATGTTCTTTGGGATCACTTAAAGTGTATAAAACACATACAAATTCACTATATCATGTGTTGAAATTCAACAACAAACAGGTATATTATAATTTAAACTTATCCTAATACACTCTAATAGGATATTAAAGAATCGGTTAATTTAAATTTATTTAAGCAGATAATTAGTAAGGGGCGGCCTCATGAATAGTACTTATTATCTTTTACAAGAAACAATTTAAACAATCACCCTTTTTTTTTTCTCTATTTTGCCACGTTTTGCATTTTTCATAATCCAGCCTTGCTATGTCTAACAAAGAAAGAACAAATTGAGTATCGACATTTTTGTCAAATTTGAATAAACTAACTTTACCGTATTTCATGACCATGAAGCTGTTAATATATATGATTATTATATATATATGAAGTTAATGGTTTGGTTGAGCACATGACTATAGAGGGTTTTACACATTAAAAAAAGAAGAAGAAGAAGAAGAAGTGAAAAGTTAATTAACTTTTTGCACAGTCATTGTATTCATGATTAAAAGAAATATTCCAATTTAATTGTACATGTGAAAAGGGTTGCGCAACATGTTATGTTTGTTGAATAAATCAAAGTTCAAAATATATTTGTTATGAGATGGTGAGAATTCAAGAGAGTGTGGTGTCGCCCCCATTGCTAGAATGGGCAAAACAGAGGGGGCGAATGTCGGATGGCGAGACAAGAAGTGAAGCAGAGTGTTGGCATTGAGAGGCTTAGATCGGAGATGGAAGCGGTCGTAGAAGGACGGATATGTTGAGGATGAGCACGATGATGAGAGTAGTGGAGATTTTGACTCCCAAACAGAACGTGACGGAGATGCAGGTGAGGGTTGGGAATGTGTGTATGCACAGGGTAGGTAGACAAAGCTAAGACGGTTGTCTTTTCTTTTGTATTCCAAATCCAAATGGATCTCGTGTCCATGTGGCAGCCAATAAATAGAATATTTTTTCCGGTCAGCATTCTATGTATCACAGTATATCAAAGTAATCGGTTTCGGCCTTGAGTCCTATAAAATAAGTCTAAAACTGCACCATCGTTCTACCATAGAGACATAGTTGAGCCATTTGACGCCTTAAGAGTAAAGCCCAAATTTACTAATAATCTTGAGAGCATTTTAATATCTTAGCCGCGAGATATTGAATGTGATTTACAAGGCAATGTCAAAACTTAATCAATTTAAATGGGGTTTCCATATATATATATATATATATATATATATATATATATATATATATATATATATTCTCCCTTAGTAAATTATTTCGATGAGTGAAATTATTGATGATGAAGTATAATGTGTTTCATTTTTTAGGAATTATTTGTTCTAATTAGTCGAAACACATTCAGAGGCCTTTGAACTTTTATGGAATTTACAATTGGTCCCCTGATCAATTTTTTGAACACATTGGGTACATGATCTTTTTATTTAATAGTATTAGCCTCAAACTCGATACTTTTTTCTCCCGTGGGCTATAGTATCCATTCACTGGTATGTGACATAATTTTCGCAGATACGTGAGATTAAATCGGAGGTATAATTTATATTCGTAGTTATCATAAAACTGTATAGGAAGTACGATTCTGATCTCTCCAATCAACTTTAGAGTCTTTTATTTTTCTCAAAAATTGTGTCACGCGTTAGTGAACAGATACTGTAGCCCACAAGAGAAAAAAAAATATCAAGCTTGGAGCTAATACTATTAAAACAAAAAGATTATGTATCTAACGTGTTCAAAAAATTGATCAGAAAGCCAATTATAAATTCCATAAAAGTTCAAGGACCTTAATATGTTATTTGCCTTCTAATTAATTAATTAATTAATCTAAAGGGAGACGAAAAGATATTTGCGGCTACCAACCTAGCAGCTTGTCGTTTGTCCGAATTTAGGCATATGGACCACACACACACACAGTTAAGTTATTGTCTTAATTTACAATACTAGTTAATTTCTACAGGGCATCATAGATGTTGTTT
The DNA here is from genome assembly GCA_039660915.1 of Euphorbia tirucalli. Classification (NCBI taxonomy): domain Eukaryota; kingdom Viridiplantae; phylum Streptophyta; class Magnoliopsida; order Malpighiales; family Euphorbiaceae; genus Euphorbia; species Euphorbia tirucalli. Next base: position 13,099,023 of record CM077638.1, read on the forward strand.
TAGGTTTAAGTACATATATTAAAAAAATAATTAATATATATATAAAATAATATTCTTAGACTAAAGTAATAATATTCAATTTTATTTTGAAATTTATTCTACTTAGATATTTGAGTTCTACGTAGTTCATGATAAGTGGAATAGAAATATATTAATGTTTTCATCCATATTTTTATATGTTAAGAAATTATTATATAGAATAAATACAAAGTAAAATAGAAAAAACAATTTTTATATTTGTCTTAATTTTTTAAAATGATATATATTTTACAACAAATAAAATTGGTTAGAATGAGATCTATTATGAATCAGAGGAAATTATTCGGTTGTATATTGCAAAGACCACACCGCCACTAGCGCATGCGCGCCCAGTTTCAGCATTTGAGCAAATCAGTTCATATCTTAATTAACTAATCTGAGCATTAAACTTTAACTAAATTAACTATGTGAAGGGTTTGAGAGATATTTCATTGCTATTATGTACATATATAAATCGTGCTTTGTGTTTAAATATTAAACAAAGAGTACTTAATGTGGTTTTTTAGACTGGGATCATAGCTATATATGAATCTATCGCATTTCCATATGTAAGGCTAAGTACGGGGTCTAGTAGTCCGGGAGATTTTAAAATCTACGGGACCGCATTGAAAATTAAAGATTTTTTAAAATTGAATCTCTATAACCATTTCGAAAATATAAACTTAATATTATCTTGTCCCAAAATTTTAGAACTAGACAATACGGAGATTTAGAGATTTTGGTCTTAATTTTATTATAATTTTTTGTTTCTTTTTAATAAATTTTATTTTTTCATATTCATAGGGTATAAGGGTAAAAAATATTATTAAAATTGCAGTGAAATTGAAAATTAACCTTATGAAATTACTAAATTAAGGAGCATTGTTACCAAGTTGAACCAATTAAGGCTTTCATAAATGAAACTCCTAAGTCTATTAAATACGTTAATCTTATGCCATGCAAGTGACTTTTCATTGCTAGCCTTAAGCACTTCTTGCCTGACGTAATGGATATGATTAGAGTATTGGATAAATAAAAACAAAAATTATACATTTTTAATAATAAAACATGTAAAACATAATGTACATACTAAAAAAATAGAATATATATTGTGAAAGATTATTCATATAATAATCTATTTATATTATAAAAGCAAAAATACAGATAAAACGTTTTTTTTTTTTTTTTTTTTTTTGTCAATATAATTTATTTCAATTCAATATAGTTCAGTATGGTTCTTGGTCCGAGAATTAGAAAAATCTCCAGAATTGTACCTACTAATAATCAACTGTACAGTTCGATTATGTCTTTTTATTCGGATATTCGAACTGATTCAAGAATTTCCAAGATCTGTATTCAACCTACCCATATGCAGTTCAAGCTTGACACATGTTGTTTATTCACAATTCAATCTTTTCTTATTTTTCTAATTGAATTAGTTATTATTATAACATAATGGGTTAAGTAACTATTGATTTACACTTTTATTGGATGGAGTTTAGTGAACAATTTTAAAGGAAAGTGAGGGAAGTTGAGGTGCGTGAGGGGTGTTTTTGAGAAAAAAATTTGACCTTCAAAATTTCACCAATTTGGTGAGACTAAGAAGAGATAATTTTTGCTTATTTCACTTCCATTTCATCTTCATTTCACCTTTAATATTCCTCGCTCCCATTTATTTCACTTCCATTTCATCTTCATTTCACCTTCAATATTCCTCGTTCACATCTCATTATTCTTTCCAAGTAAGGTTACCAACTTAACCTTTCATTAGTTAACCCTTTTTCTCCTCCATCCAAGCAAATCGCTAGAAAAGCTAAATAAATATTATCTGTATGCACATGTTTTTTTCTTTCTTTAAGAATATTTGGAGCATTGTAGGTGTGAGAATCAAAGAATTGTTTAAAATTTTGTGTTTGCTAGTGCACATTTATACATGAATGTTAGTCTTGTTTTTATTATTTCTAAGGTTGTTTGATGGGGAGGATTAGAAAGGGTGGCAATATATCGAAATATGGAAAATGAATGTTATATTGGAAATAAAATTTTTTAAGCTAAAAAATGGCGCATAAGTAGTAAAAATTAAGCCTTAATATAAGTTCGGTTGAATAATTTGTTCAAATACATAAACTAAATTATATCTTTTTTTTTTATCAGAAAAAAAAAAAGTTGTAAGTTGCAAGTAATAATCCACAAAACAACCTAAGTAAAAGGGGAAAAAAAAGGAAGTAGAACTTTAAAAAGATACATTGGGCAATTAATTGAAGTATTCAATATTAATTAGCGGGGAAATAATAGACAAATATAATTTTGAAGTTTGACCCTCTGGTTTAAGAAAAATCTGGAAGTTTCCGAATAAGTAAGTATGACCTGAATAAAAAAATTAAGAAAAAGAGAAAGAGAAAGAGATGGTCAAATGAGGTACCCACGAAGCCTCCTGCCCAGCCATATTATACAATTTCAATTTCAGAATCATAAAAAAGGGATCAGTCCATGTGTATGAGATACTATATGGTCAGCAATTAGGTGTGCACTTATTATTCTAATCACAAAACTAGCATGAAAAAGATATTGCTATTTTTTTATTTTTACGTTAATTAGTTGTATTTAATTCAATTTAATTTGTTTTTTTCTTGTCAATTTTCTTATTGCACAAGTAATTCATTTTTCATATTTAGTAATTAAGGGTCCATCTATTTATATATATGATAATCAGAATCACATCTATTACTAGTAGAAAATATCTTTGATGATTAATAAATTTAGACTTTATTATATTTTTGTTAATATTTAATTGCTTACAATAAGATACAATTTGCTCTAATTATTATATTCTTAATTTATTGGACTTTCTAGATGTATATCCGCACCATGTCTGGAACTTAAAAAAAAAAAACCAGATCTGTTTATTTCCTTTCCCGTGAAGAAATTTGCTATACTCACAACAATCTAATAATTCGATTGTGAATAGATTATTGAATATCTTTTGTTATTATTATTATTATTATTATTATATGTTTTACATGATTAATTAGGATTTCGATCTTTCAATTTTTGTAGTTCCTTCTAAATTTTTTAAAAAAATGCACATAATATTGACATAAAAGATTTTATTTCAATACAAAAAGTCACAAGTTATATATCAATTTGTATGACTTTCAATTGATATATGTCTATAAAAAAAAATCATTTAAATTAGAGATATGGAAAAGGAATGATTTAATTAATATATAGTTTTATATTTGGCATATATCATATGTATGGAATAAATTATTAAATAAGCTAACAACCGAAGGCAGTGGATAAATTATATAGAGCCTAGAGAGACGTGAAATATCCGTGACAAAAGGGAAAGGGGTTGCCAAATATTAATAAGATCCAGAACTAACTTCACCATTTCCTTTTTATTTTTAAATTCCTTTAATTGGAATTGGATAATGGATTTTGATTCGTCTGCTTCTAGATAGTCCACGCCCTCCCCACTTCTAGAACCCTATTATTTTGTTTATTTTTTTTAATTATTTACTTTTGGACTTTTTCCCATCAATAAAATATAATGGAGTCAATAGTTACTTTCCATCTACATTGGTTTTGCTTTTGTTTTGTTCCTTTTTGTATAACACAGAAACTTCTCATTCCTTTTTTCTCAAGTTTCAATTTATTCACTCCAACAATTAGATATTCCATTTTGGACACAAATAAACACAGTAAATTAATAATAAATTTCTTACAATTATAAAACAAATACTTAATAGAGATTCTTTTCCCATCTATTATTACAGAACTTGCCAGCAATTTAGTTTTATAATGCTCTGAGATATTTATAAATAAATTGAATTAATAATGGACATAAGTTCTTTTCGTAAAAAAAAAAAAAAAAAAAAAAACTTAACGTTGAATCAAAAAATAGTTAAAAGTTAAAAATTATATCAAATGTTAATTTACTGTAATTTTACTATGATATATTCTTTAATGCTTCTCCGTTGAGAGGTTTTAATTAGCCGTGTTTTAATTTCTGGTGTTTCTGGATTGTGTTTGTGAGAAATTATAGAGTATGCTTGAAACACTATATCATAAAGTGCTATTATGTAATGATATTAATCGATCTTTTATTTTTTATTTTTTTTCTGAATGATTGTAAACTTTTAACCTGTAGTATTTTTAATTATGTTTGTCGATTAGCATATTAGATGTTCATGCAACTGTTAAAGGGTATGTTTATTCAGTCTATGTATCTTTATAGTCCCAAGGTTTGAATGATAATGCCATCTTTTTTTTTTTCCCGATGCTTAAATCATGGACGTTTAATAAAAATAGAAATAACTAATTCTATATTCTTGGCCATATATTTGAAATTTTTGTCTCACACAAATTAGTAGAAAAAAAAAAACCCGCATCTTAACGGTATGATATTTTTACCAAAATTGTAATTGACTATTTCATTAATTTTCTTTAACATATTAAATATTAAATATTTGATCTTTTCTATAATGAATCCGGTCTATGTGAATCTTTTTAATGAAAAACTGACGCATAATTGTTTTTTGTTTTCTTAATGCTCATGTTGCTTATGTGTCAGTTTTTCATTGAAAAGATCCATATAGATTGGGTTTACTATAAAATTTCTCTATTTTTAGTCCTAAATTCAATATACCGAATAAAATATATATATTTCTCTATATAAAAAAATACTTCGAATTTGAAGCTATTAATTTAAAAAAAAGGTTAAATATCTAACTTATTAAAAAAAAATAAATGAGAAACCGGTAACGAGTTTGGTAAAAGACGAAGGAATCATCATGATGCATTTTGAGAAAAAAAGAATCAAATTTAGAGAGAGAATGAGGATAGAAAAAGTTGAAAATCATTGAAATGGAATGATTGAATTATCCAAGTGGGGGAAATTACAGGAAACCAGTAGAAAACCGCCAGCATTGAATACAAAATGACGTCGTGTCATAACATAAAATTAGCTACTCCCCATACACTCTATTAATGACATTCATATTTACGGAGTATTCAAAAGGAGCCAAGACTACAAAGACGCTTGGCTGCTCTTATTCAATTTTCACCACCTGCATCCACACGTGTCCATCTTACGTGTTACTCACGTTATTCACGCCACTAATCCCCCACTCATCCCTCCTTTCCCACTTCCCCACAAGCCATTATAATTACCACTATCAAATTTAATTAAAACTCTATACAGTTTGTGATATTTTCCAAATTTTTTGTACTCCTTTTAGCTCATATTTTTTTAATTTTGTCACATTCAACACCTGACTTTAATATCAACTGACGAATTAGAATTAAATACATTAACGACGCTGTTAACTAGCTAATAGCTTCATTTCTATTTAACACTATTTTTTAATCACATTAAGTTAATTACAGTTAACTATTTTCATTAATAAATAATTCAGTTTAACTATTTTTTTTTTTTTTAAAATTTCACTACATATAAATCAATATCATATTCATATAATATATATATTTAGATTTGTACAAAATCACCATGGATTTGATTTTAATATTTGATAGATATTCATTCCTAATTAAGATTTTAACTTAATGATATATATATATTGATGGCTCCCAAAGGAGAATGAACTCCACGCGGTCTTCTCGGGGCGTAAGGCCGCCTGGTCTGGTCGGAAGACTGAGTACCTGGAAAACGGAAAGGTTGAGGACCGGGTGACCTCCGGGTCCACTCCGATACCAAAGTCAGAAAATTTGGAGAATGAAAGATAGAAGAATAAAGATAGTATGTTGAGAGAAAGATACCTGGGGAGTCCTTCATCTTCCCTTTTATAGGGGGTTAATCCGCGTGGCCTTGTCAGGCCGTTATGTACGGTCTATTCTCATTGGCTGGGTGTGGTCCCCCCTCCTGGCATAGTTGTGCGGTGGACTCACCCTGCTCTTGTCTCCGTGGCGCTCACACTGCGTCTGACCTCTGTGGCGTCCACCCTGCTCTTGTCCCCGCGGCACCTATTTCTGGTACAACATCCTGCCCTTACACGTGTACAGTGGGAATCTACTTATCTGTCCTTTGGGTTAGAAAACTTAACAAGGCGTAAGTTGTTTCAGCCGGCATTTCTCAGGATCCGACCTATAACGGAGCCGGTCTTATCCTGGGTGACCGAGTGCTGGATGGACTACTGGGGAGCTGACGTATGCGGTGACGCGGTGAGAAGCCGTGTGGTTCACACGGTCAGTTTTATGGCTCCATGCTATCAGGAGTCTCCCCTTGGTGAGAGAAAAATCCTTTTAAGGGTTTGTCATTATGATTTTCTGGCGGTTGGTTTGAGTGGCTCGAGGTGACTCCTGTGGTACCCTGTGTTAGGATGACATGTGTCCTCTTACTGAAATGGCGTCAAGGGGTGTCTTTTCACCTGCCCCCCTCCGTCCCCCTTTAAAAAGGGGTTTGGGGCGTTCTTCTCTCCATTTTGAAATCTCTTCTGCATTGCTCTAGGATTCTTCGCGATTTCTGGTTTCTTTCTCGTATCCGCGGCCCTCGTCCGATTTTCGACTCTTAATTTCCAGTAAGTTTTCTTTCCTTTGCTGGTTTGCCTTTTGATTTTGCTTAATTTCAGCATTAAGCTTAGCTTTCCCGAGTATTTTTATTTCTGGGCTGCGTTTCATTTTGCCTGTTCATCGTCTCTGTTCACCCTTTTTCTACCATGAGTTCATCTGTGACTCTTAGTGACTTAGGGTCGTCTGCGAGTGATAAGTCTGAGGAGCTGGTGAATTCTAGAAACCGCCCCAGTAGGGTAGATAAGGGTAAATGGGGCTTTAATTTTAAAACAGCCGGTTCAAAGCCGGTTTGCCGCCTCCTAGATCCCACTGACCCCGCTGATTACCTGATACTCACCACTCCAAATTTGCCTAGCCTGCCTTCTTCTTCGGGGAATGAGTACCGTCTAACCACTTCCTCGGATTCTAGCTCTCCTCCTGCTTCACCACCCCCTACCCTAGGCGAGGAGGCGGGCACATCTGTCCAGCCTCCGATGCCTGCTGAACCACCTGCTGAGGGGCCCATCCTGGTGGATTCTTCTTCAGCTGAAGTCCCTCCACCCGGTCCCAGTAGCACTGGAGCCAGGCGGATGACTCCTCGTATTAAAGACATGGTCGCTGAGACCCACGAGGAGCACATCCGGTTGTGCAAGCAGTTGTACCCTTAGCTGCGCAAGTGCGAGGTGATGCTTTCATCGTCAAACCAGCGGGTTCATAGGCCTCCACCTGGCTATTTCTCTATCTACATGGACCAAATTAGTTCTGGCTTCTCCTATCCTCTCCCACCCGGCATCAGCGAAATCCTGCAGGTCTGGGGCTTCTGCCCGGCCCAAATTCATCCCAACGCTTGGGGGGATATCTGCGCCACCTTCTGGCTGTGCGAAAATTTGGGTTTTGAGTTGACTGCCGCCTTCTTCCGCAAGTTGGCCACTCCTAAGTTGAACTCCGGTGAGGACCACTACCAACTATCCAAGAAGGCGGACTTCTACATTTTCCAGAAGCGGATATCCTCCTTGAAGCGCTTCAAGTACTTCTTTTTCTTCATTAAGATAAAAGAGGGCCACGATGCGTTCCCCGTGAAGTGGTCCTTTAATGGAGCAGGGAGGGCCCAGCAACGCCTAACGCCGGGTGAGAAGACGTTCTTGGAGGAGTTCAGGACTTTGGCTCCCAATACGTGGACCTGGCAAGTTGCTGTGGATGCTTATCTGGAGAAAGTTAGGCTGGTAGAGCGGGAGGGGTTCGGCTTTATGTATCATCCGGGTCCTGTTACTGTGAGAAAAGGTACCCCTTTTATTTTGCTTAGCTATTTTTACTTGTGTTTTCAGGCATGAATAAAGCTGACATCCTTGACCGCATTGTAGCGGCAAAGAAGAAGAAGATCCAGAAGGAGCCGCGTCCCGCCCCCACTAAGATTCCGTCCGATGCTGGGGGTGAAGCTAAGGGGCCCAGCCCTCCTAAGGCACCAAAGAGAAAGAGGGCTACCGTGGCCGATCCGGAGCCGTCTCCTTGCCCTGTAAGTCTCTGGCTTTGAATTTTCCTATTCTTTCTCTTTATATATATATATATTTTTTTTATTGTTATGTTTGCCTGGCCAGGGTCCTGAGGCTGCCACCGCCTCCTCCGGGCCGTCTGCTCCTTCTTTGCCCTGGATGCGGAAGAGGAGCAGCTGGCATGCAAGGATAATAGATACCTCGGCTCAGGACGAGTTCAGAGCCGGGTTTGTGTTGCCGGGTGACCAGGAGGAGTACTCCAAGATAAGTGATTACACGGTGGCCTCCTTATGCCTACTGGACCTAACTTCTGTAAGTACTCTAGTGAACCCTGTGAACATTTTCTCCCTTCTTCTTTTACTTATTCAGTTTATCATTTTGCAGGGGATTTCTAGGGCGGTAGATTTGGCTGCCCGCCTCTCCAAGACAGCTCAGCTGGAGAAAAGGCTTAAGGAAGTCCAGGCGTCCCTGGATGCTGAGAAGAGCAGGGCCTGGTTACAGGGTCAGGAGCTCAACCGCCTGCAGAAGGAACTGGAGGAGGAGCGGGCGGCTAAGGAGGCTTTGAAGCAATAGCTGGATGCGCGGGAGGAGCTACTCAGGGAGGAGAAAGCCGGGCGCAAACAGGACTTGGACAAGTGTGAGACCGTCTTGTTTGACGCAACCAACCAGCTGGTGCTCCTTGGACAGCTGTTTGGTTAGCGTGTCTTGGCCGCTTGCCAAGCTGTCCACCCGGATTTGGCTGTTGATCTCGACTCCATTGACTTCCCACGCTATGACGAGCTGCCTGCCGAGGAGCATGGAGGGGAGGAGGCTAATGCCGGGTCGCAGGCCAATGTTGAGGTGCAGCCGGAGGACAGCGTTCCCGGGGTGGATGAACATCCTTTGTAGTTTGTAATTTTGTTTTTTGCCCTTTACCGGGTCTCTACTGATGTACTTTTTTACTAAGGAAATAAAATTGCCCTTTCATTCAGCCAGCGTTCCATCTTTTGCATATAGTTTTTATTATTTCACTTTGACTGATTTTCCTTTGAAAAATATCTCTGTTTTGCCTTCATCTCGTTATGAGATTTTTATAATGACCGTATATCCGGTTATAGCCGGCTCCTCTGATGGGAGTTTTTATAATGAGCATATATCCGGTTATGACCGGCTCCTCTGATGGGAGTTGTATAATGAACATATATCCGGTTATGACCGGCTCCTCTGATGGGAGTTGCATAATGAGCATATATATATCTGGTTATAACCGGCTCCTCTGATGGGAGTTGTAAAATGAGCATATATATATCCGGTTATAACCGGCTCCTCTGATGGGAGTTTTTATAAGACTGTATGACTTGAACGATGCTTTCATTGATCTTTTGCCGTACATCTTACAGATATAGGTGCTGCCTCATTAAAAACTCGGCTATGAAAAAACCCAGTGGGAAAAAATCCATTAGCGTAAAAAAAGAGTGCAGCCCAGTGTTTCCCTTAGTTGCTTTTAGGCGAGAAGTATTGCCTTAGATTGGCAATATTCCATGTCCGTGGGACATCTTTTCCATCTAGGCTTTGAAGTTTGTAAGTTGCTGGTCCGAGTGCCACCGCCACTTTGTATGGCCCTTCCCATTTTGCGCCAAACTTTCCTTTCCCTTCCTTGGCTTATGACGCAGTAGAGTCTTTTAGGACTAAATCTCCCTCTTTGAGTGTTACCATCTTCACCTTTCTATCGTGGTAACGGGCCACTTTGTTTTTGTAAGCCGCCATCAAGATATAGGCCCTTTCTCTTCTTTCCTCCAGGGAGTCCAGATGGTACTTCAGGTTGACGTGATTCTGGGCTTTAGTATAGTAGAGCACTCGGTCACTAGGGGCACCGATTTCAACTGGAACCACTGCTTCAACGCCGTAAACCAGGGCGAACGGTGTTTCTCCAGTCGGTCGTCTTGGGATAGTTCTGTAGGCCCACAATACGTTGTTTAGTTCGTTAATCCAGGCGCCTTTGTGGCTTTCCAGCCTCTTTTTGATGCCGTCACCTATAGTCCGGTTGGTGACTTCTGTCTGCCCGTTGCTTTGAGGGTGTGCTACCGAAGAAAAACTTTGTGCGATCTTAAGCCCCTTGCAGAATTCTCTGAATTTGCTAGAAGTGAATTGGGTACCGTTGTCAGATATTATTTTGTGAGGCATCCCAAATCTTGTGATGATGTGATCCCAGATAAAGGAGATGACCCTTTCCGGTGTGATGGCCTGAGTTGCCTCCGCTTCGACCCATTTGCTGAAATGGTCTATTGCGACCATGATGAACTTCCTCTGCCGACTGGCCTCAGGCATGGGTCCTAGTATGTCAATGCCCCATGTAGAGAATGGCCACCCAGTTAATATTGACTTTTGCCTGGCTGCAGGCAGGTGGGATTTCTTTGAGTGGATCTGGCACTGGTGGCACCTCCTGACATAATCCGCGGCGTCCGCCTCTATGGTTTCTCAGAAGTAACCCTGCAACTTCGCCTTTCTTACTAGCGTTTGCCTAGCTTGGTGTGCTCCGCAAACTCCCTCATGAAGTTTGCTGAGGACATAATCCCCTTCTTCAGTGGTGATGCATTTTAACCATGCGTCTGTGAAGGATTTTTTGTAGAGTTCACCGTCAATTACTGCATATCGCTGGGATTTTCTGGAGATTTTCGTAGCCTCTCCTTTATCTTCGGGTAGGTTCCCACCAACAAGGTATCTTAGTATGGGCTCCATCCACCCCCTTTCCTTCTTCTCCACCGTCAGGGCTTCCTCTGCCTCAATGACAGGCTTGGTTTGGACTTGATGCGGGCCACAAATAGTAAAGGGGATCAACAATTCATCTTGGGAACAATTACTTATCATAGAAATAAATTAAAGATATATTTTAAATTATATCTTTATTTTAATTGTAATTATTTTATAATTAGAATTATGAATAGATTTTATTCAAAGGATCCTAAATTGATAAGGATTCCTATTTTGTTTGTATTTTAATTTATTTAGTAGTTTTTCTTATTTAGTCTAATTAGGAAGTTTAAACTATTTAGGAGTTTTAATTATTTAGGAGTTTTATTACATTTAGGATACTTTGCCTATAAATAGGCTATAATATAGTTTGTAATAGCCAGTTTTCATTGAAATAAAATTTCTGAATTAAATTCCTTTTTACCCTGCTTCTGTGAATTTTGAGAAATTTAATTAATAGAAGGCTATTATCCGGCATCGTGCGCGATCAACGGATGTTAGTATTATCGTTCGAAGTTTCCGCTGCATCAGTTGGTATCAGAGCCTAACCTTGAGTCATCATGCCTCGAGGAAGAGAGAGACGAGTTGGTGACATCGCAGGGGAAGAGGACCTGGAACGACGGATTGAGCAACACCTCAATCAAGCGATCGGACAGCAAATCCAAGCGGCTGTCGATCTATTGACTGAGAGGATGGGAGAGATGATTGCTGCCCAAGTTAGGGTTAATCAGCCCCATAGGAGACAAGCGAATCTGGTCAACTCGTTCGGTAGAGACGACCCTTTTGTTGGATTGGAAGAATTCTATGACAGAAAGAATGAACTAATTTTCTCTCAAAAATCAAAACTTGAAGAAGGTAAATTCTTTGATTTCACTTTACCTCCAACATATGATGAAGATTATGATTGTGTTGAAGTAGTAGATTATGATTCTTGTGACAAGATTATTGGTATTGAAGAAACTTTACCGCCAATCTATGATGTATATGAAGACAAATATGGGAATTCTTATTGGAATGGTGATGCTGATTGTATTGGAGTCAACTATATTTTGAATATGGATCCATTTAACAAACTCAAAGCTTGGTTTATTAACGGGAAAACTCAAGGTCGAGTTTTTTCTAAGAGGAGGAGTATGATGCGGGCCACAAATAGTAAAAGGGATCAACAATTCAACTTGGGAACAATTACCTATCATAGAAATAAATTAAAGATATATTTTAAATTGTATCTTTATTTTAATTGTAATTATTTTATAATTAGGATTATGAATAGATTTTATTCAAAGGATCCTAAATTGATAAGGATTCCTATTTTGTTTGTATTTTAATTTATTTAGTAGTTTTTCTTATTTAGTCTAATTAGGAAGTTTAAACTATTTAGGAGTTTTAATTATTTAGGAGTTTTATTACATTTAGGATACTTTGCCTATAAATAGGCTATAATATAGTTTGTAATAACCAGTTTTCATTGAAATAAAATTTCGGAATTAAATTCCTTTTTACCCTGCTTCTGTGAATTTTGAGAAATTCAATTAGTAGAAGGCTATTATCCGGCATCGTGCGCGATCAACGGATGTTAGTATTATCGTTCGAAGTTTCCGCTGCATCAGGACTTCATACGGGCAATTCAAAAGTTGCCAATCCCTAGCGCTGGCTGCAGCTTTGGCGAGCCTGTCCGCTTCAATATTTTCTTTTCTGGATATGTTTTCTACTCTCCATATGGTGCCTTTTCCTTCGATTGCTTCGAGCAAGCTTCGTACCTTTTGTAGGTACCTGGACATGCAAGGATCTTTAGTTTCAAAGTTTTTATTGATTTGGTTTGAAACTAACCTCGAATCGCTCAGCAGCTTCACTCGGTCTGGGGCGATTTCTCGGATGAGTTCTAGCCCTTTGATTATGGCTTCATATTCTGCGGCATTATTGGTGGCTGGAAAGGCCAACTTTGTGGCGTAAGATATCCTTATTTTCTCGGGTCCTTCGACATGCACCCCAATTCCTGCTCCTTCCTGAGATGAGGCCCCGTCCACGTACACTTTCCACTCTTTTGCTTTCAGTACTTGGCTCGGCTCTAACCATGCAAATTCCACCACGAAGTCTACCAGGACTTTGGCTTTCAATGCCGGCCGGGGTTCGAACCGAATGTCAAATTCACTGAGTCTGATGGCCCATTCAGCCAAACAGCCTGAAGTATCTGGTCTCTGGAGCACTTTCTTCAATGGAAAATTTGTCCTCACAATCATCGTGTGGGCTTGGAAGTAGGGCCTTAACCTGACGGAAGCCGAGACTACTGCCAAAGCCAGCTTTTCTATCTTTGGATACCTGAGCTCTGCTCCCCTTAGTACTTTGCTAATGTAGTATACAGGGTGCTGTTGGCCTTCTTCTTCTCTGATCATCACTGAGCCCACTGCTTCATCCGTCGCTGCTAGATACAAATACAACGTTTCGCCTGGAACTGGCCAACTCAATAGCGGCGAGGTTCCCAAGAAGTTTTTAATCCGGTCCAAGGCTTCTTGGCATTCGCGTTCCCAATCAAACTTCTGACCTTTCTTGATTGCCTTGTAGAAAGGCAGACATTTTTTAGCTGAGAAGGAAATGAACCTCCCGAGTGCATTGAGGCGGCCATTAAGGCGTTGGACTTCATTCACGGTTTTCGGGGGCACCATGTCTAAAATTGCCTTGATCTTCTCTGGATTCGCTGCTACCCCTCTCTGCGAGATCATAAAACCCAGGAACTTTCCTCCTCGTACTCCGAATACGCACTTTTCTGGGTTAAGCTTGAGGCGATATCTCTGTAGTATCTTGAAGGCCTCTTGAATGTCCTCGGCGTGACTCTCCTCATCCTTACTCTTGATGATCATATCATCAACGTATACCTTGATCGTCCGCCCGATCTGGTCTTTGAACATGTGGTTGACCAGCCGTTGGTACGTTGCTCCCGCATTCTTCAAGCCGAATGGCATTACCTTGTAGCCGTAGGTGCCTTCATGTGTGATAAAAGTGGTCTTTTTCTCGTCTTTTGGGTCCATTGGAATCTGGTGGTACCTTGACTTGGCATCCAAAAATGAGTACATGGCATGTCCAGTTGTGGAGTCGACTAGCTGGTCAATACTGGGCAAGGGGTAGCTGTCCTTCGGGCAGGCTTTGTTTAAGTCGGTGAAGTCCACACACATACGCCACGTCCCATTCGGCTTCTTCACTAGTACCACATTGGCTAACCATTCGGAGTACCGCACCTTTCTGATGTGCCCTACTTCCAATAACTTGTTTATCTCTGCCTTGATCGCTTTTTGTCGCTCCGGGGCATGTTTCCTTATCTTCTGCGCCACTGGTTTTGTAGCAGGGTCTATGTTTAGGCTGTGCTTTGCCACTTCAGGTAAGACCCCAATAATGTCACTTGTGTTCCAGGCGAAGGTCTCCTGTTCTTCTTGGAGCACTGTTGAGATTGCTTGCTTTAGTTCAGGTTTCAGATCCTTGGCCATCTGGATCGATCGTTCTGGTCCCACCACCAGGGTTTCAAGTTCATCCACCGGCTCAGCCCTTTCCTTCTTCTCTGACTTCTCTGACTCTTATTCGGCCTCTTCTGTTCTCAGAGAAGCTAAGTAGGTTTTTTGGGCCTCCTGTTGGCTTCCTCTAGCCACTGCTACCCCCTTTGCAGTCGATATTTGGAGGGCCAAGTACCGGATGGATAGGATCGCTTCTGACTCCACCAGGAAGGGTCTTCCCAAGATCATGTTATATGTAAGCGGGCTGTCGATGATCACAAAATTCTCTTCAGATCTCCAGGTGTGCGCTGTGTCACCTACTTCCAGGGCGAGAGTTACCTGCCCTACTACAGTGACCGAATGGCCACTCAGACCGACCAGTGGGGAATGTACCGGCTGGATTCGGCTCTTGTGGATGTTCAGTTGGCGGGCCGCCTCTCTGGTGATAATGTTGACTGAGCTGCCAGTGTGCACTAGGATCCGCTTCACCGTGTACCCTTCTACCAATGCCTCAATGACCACGGCGTCGGCGTGATGCGCCTGTATGTCATTATGGAGGGAGAGAGAATGATTCAAACTGTCAACTTTTCTTGGATTGGCCGGCTGATGCGCCGAGAATCTGGCCTTTTTACTGGGCGACCCCAACTCCGGTCCTCCAGCTATCACCAGGACCACCCCTTTTGATTTTTTGGTCGGTCTCTGCTCGTCATCGCACCCATCCCTCTGTTCTTTATCCTTATGTGCGCTGCGTGTGATGCCTTCTACGAATCTGCTGAACTTTCCCGCCTTAATCAGTAGGTCCACTTCGGCCGCAAGGACTCGACAATTGTCCATGTGGTGGCCTTTTGCTCTGTGAAATTTGCAATAGGCCTCTTTGTCACTGCCCATTGTTTGGCCGGGTTTCGTGTGAGGATACCGAATGCTCTTTGCGTCGGGGCTTCTTTGTATGGCGACTAGCACCTCACTGAGTGGGGCATTCAGCGGCGCGAATCTTGAGCCATCGTTGGGGCGGTCCCTGCGGAGGCGGTCCCTGTGATCCCTTCTCTGGGGCCTTTCATCAAACCGGACGCCCTTGTCCTTTTCACTACTGAAGCCAGGTCTTCTATTCTTTGCTGGCATATCGATCTCGTCAATTTCCACCATGCTTTTGGCGAGGGCTATCATCTGGGTCAGCTCCTTAGGCTTTCTTGTGATGATCTCTCTTCTAAGCCTCTCGTTCGTGGTGTTCTTGATCATTGCTTCCTTGGCCGTGCTGAAGTCTAGATTTCTGACCTCTAAGCAGGCGAGGTTGAACCGGTCGATGAATGATCTCAGAGATTCTCCCAGTTTTTGGACGACCTCATGGAGAGTGCGACTGGCCTCCCCAGTCGGTATTGACCCCATAAAGTTTTTGCAAAACTCCTGCCTCAATCGATTCCAGCTGTCAATTGTTCCCGGTTCTAAGGACTCAAACCAATAAGCGGCTGCTCCTATTAACGTAGTGGGGAATAGGCGGCATACCAGTCCTTCTGTGGCACCTGCTATGTGCATCCGGTTCTTAAAGTTCCTGGCATGGACCCTGGGGTCCGTGTCACCCCTGTAGCTGTCAATGGTCGGCTGCTTAAACCGGTGGTCGATTGGTTGGTTGAGGATTCTCGTCGAGAAGGGAGATTCCCCGCTTTTCATCAGGGGCTCTTGGTAAGGTATTGCAAAAGTGCTCAACGCCTTTTTAAACATGGCCATGAATCTGGGGTCATCCGTGGGTTCTGTACCCAAAGAGGATGGTGTCGGAGGGGGGCGGTGTATTTGCGTTGCTTGGAATGTTTGTAGCGGGTGTGTTATATGGGATGACTGAGCTGTTGCCAACACCGTATGTGGTGAGAAAATTAGGTGTTTGCGGTGGAGACGGCATCTGGTATGAATGTGGAGTATTCGGCAAATATGGGTGGGGTACTCCGTACCATGAGTTAGGAAGTGAGTTAGGAAATAACACCTGGGAACCCATGCTCCCTGAGGCAGCCATATTGGGATTTACCTGCATAGCGGCCTGCTGGTCTCCTACTGGTGCTTGCAGCCAGCTAAAAGCAGGGAAATATCCTCCTGCGTGAGGTCCTCCAATCATTCCGCTACTTCCCCCGATGGACTGAGCCGTGCCCTGTCCTGACCCCTCCAGTCTCATGCCAGGAATCCCATGCTCGGAGGCGGGGAAAAGGGCTCGAGCAACGCTTGGGTGTGAGACTGATTCTGGTAATGTGTGCACTATAGGAGGGGGAGTGCTGCCGCTCAACGAGAGTCCTGCTACGCTCTGTTCCTGCATCTGGAGGATAGCTCGACGGAAGTCGTTCTGGTCGGCCGGCGTCATCCGGTAGTTCTTGGCAATCCGATCGAAAACTGCATTGGCAGAGTTGCCACTGTCACCTGAGATGGTGGCCAAGGTGTGAGACGAACTTGGGGTCACGATCATGGCAGATGAGGGCATCATAATCTCTGAGAGTGCTGGTATTACTCCTCCCTGAGAAGGAAGGACTGTAGATATTGCGTCTGAAGCTGTTGGTCCCGATGACATTGTCTCGTCCAGCGGGTCCACGTTCACCGCACCAATTTGATGGCTACGAAAGGAGAATGAATTCCACGCGGTCGTCTCGGGGCGTAAGGCCGCCTGGTCTAGTCGGAAGACCGAGTACCTAGAAAACGGAAAGGTTGAGGACCGGGTGACCTCCGGGTCCACTCCGATGCCAAAGTCAGAAAATTTGGAGAATGAAAGATAGAAGAATAAAGATAGTATGTTGAGAGAAAGATACCTGGGGAGTCCCTCATCTTCCCTTTTATAGGGGATTAATCCGCGTGGCCTTGTCAGGCCGTTATGTACAGTCTATTCTCATTGGCTGGGTGTGGTCTCCCCTCCTGGCATAGTTGTGCGGCGGACTCACCCTGCTCTTGTCTCCGTGGCGCTCACACTGCGTCTGACCTCTTTGGCGTCCACCCTGCTCTTGTCCCCGCGGCACCTATTTCTGGTACAACATCCTGCCCTTACACGTGTACAGTGGGAATCTACTTATCTGTCCTTTGGGTTAGAAAACTTAACAAGGCGTAAGTTGTTTCAACCGGCATTTCTCAGGATCTGACCTATAACGGAGCCGGTCTTATCTTGGATGACCGAGTGCTGGATGGACTACTGGGGAGCTGACATATGTGGTGACGCGGTAAGAAACCGTGTGGTTCACGCGGTCAGTTTTATGGCCCCATGCTATCATATATATTTGATAAAATGATACCAAGTTAAAACTTGAAAAAGTTTCAACGTAATTCTATTGTTTAATTATTATTTACTAATTAAATTTTTTGTCTTAGGTAATCACACGCGTAACCTCCAAGCCTCATTCTTTTCATCTGGCCTTTCCCGTTTCCCACCAAACTTTTATACGCACCTATATATATATATACACACGTAACCACACCTAACGATTCACGTATTCACCCCCAAACTATTTCTTCCCATTTCTATCTCTCTCTCTTTCCAATGAACAGCCCGAAAATGCAAGATCAAGGCTCCATAGTGTCCTTTTGTCCCAGTTTCAACAGCTACTCCTCCGCTCGTCTTTCAGCTATTGCAGACAGAGTCAGCGAAGAGGATTGGCAAAACATGGACGGAATTGGCTTAGATCAGAAGAATCACAATCATGATGTAACTATCGGCGATGTTGAAGAAGACGACGATGACGATTTCGAATTCGTTTTGGTTCGCGCAAATCCCGATAGTTTTACAGCTACAACCATCGCCGGCGATGAGCTGATGGCTTCTTATCCGGTTTTTCCGGTTTTTAATCGCGATCTGTTGCTAGATTATGAGAATGATTACCAAAGTAAAGATCGCGAAGATGAGAAAGTATCTTCAATTCGGTTACCGCTGGGAAAACTTTTTATTGAAGATCGGGATCCTTCGTCGTCGTCGTCGTCGGAGGCAGATGAATTAGAAGGAATTACGCCGGGAACTTATTGTGTTTGGACACCTGCTAAGTCACCTTCCGTTTCGCCTTCGCCGTCGAGATGCAAGAAGAGTAATTCCACCGGTTCATCGTCGAAGCAAAAGTGGCGATTGAGAGATTTGCTACATCTCCGAAGAAGTAGCAGCGACGGCAAGCAATTAATTTTGTTCAATTCAGATCATAACAATAGTAATAGTAAAAATAGCAGTGTTCTTGAAAAGAGGAAAGAAAAAAACACAACGGCAACGGCCCCGGCGGCAAAAGCCGGTAAGGCAAAAGAGAAAGTGTCGGCACATGAGGTGTTCTACGTGAGGAATAAAGCCTTGAAAGAAGGAGATAAGAAAAGGTCCTATCTACCGTACAGGCAAGGTCTGGTTGGCTTCTTTACTCATGTGAACGGATTGGGCAGGACATTTCCTCCATTTTGATCATTCATTAATTATTTTCTTATTTTTTCAAGATGTTTCTGTAGTCTGAAAGATTGCTGAAACTAGTTAGTTGTTTCATCGTTGGGGTCGGTTATAATTAATTAATTACACTTGTAAATAGTTTTATGGACTTATTAATTAATTCTGTTTTTTAGGGGGTTGGTTAATGTTATTATGAACGAAAAGATTGATACATTACAAGTTGGTGAATAGAAAAACCTATAAAAGACTGTAGAAGTTAGTTTCACAGGTGGGAAATGAATAAAGAATGATGCATCTTTAACTGTACCCAACCGTCCTGCTAATTTGACCTTTTTTTTCTTCTTCTCCGAACCTTTTTTTCGTTCACTCATTGAATATTGTTATATTCATTTTGTTCTCTTTCTTTTTTTTTTTCTGCTTTTCGTACCTTATCAATTTGGCCGAAAACATATTTTTTTTCAACTTAATTTGGTGGGTTTGCATAAAGTTTTTGGCGACTCATAATTAATTACTTCGTTGAAAAGTGAAGAATTCTGAATTATTATTTTTTTTTTATAAAGAAAAAGGTTTAAGTAAATCTTAGGTCTACTTTATCTCAAAGTCCAAACATACTGGAGAATGTATATATTTTAAAAAAAGGTTTAAGGCTAGAATGGTATTTCTAGTTCGAATTAAGAAAGAGTGTCAAGATCACAGAAAGACTTACGATATGGTTTATATATCACTCCATTAACTCCAACTCTAAAAGCGATTAGAATTCGATTGAGTATCAAAATAAGACATGAATTTGGGTTAAAATATCACAAATTGGTTTTGTTGTGACCATGGACTTGGCAACTCGTTGATTTTGACATGGCTGAAAAATTTCCCAATTTTTTTCTTAGGCAGGTGTTATTTCGACATCAAGAGACCAACCTATAGCTTGTGAATGATGAATATAAATTTTTATGATTGTAATTTTGTATTCATATTTAGCGCTGGACCACAAATGAACGGAGAAGAGGTTTCTTCTATTTGTTAATTACTATTAATATATTGATTCTAGTCTTAAAATATAATACCTATATATATATGGAAAAATATTGATAATATAAAATTCTAATAGAATTGGACCCAAATCTTGTTAGGTTAGGAAGAGAAAATACGAAGGAGGGTTTTGTTTATGGTATTTTTCATGCAAATTTTTGGTAACATTGTGTTTGAAAAGGAAAGCAGAATGAAAAATGTGGAAGCAAACAAAGTCCTCAGATTTGTGGTTGATTATTAATTAGTTATCAATTAAGGAATTAATTGCATAATTAAAACCCACTAGTATTTTTTACTAGTTTTCTACTCTTATGTTTTTATACACTAAATGTAGTTTGTAGCTAATTATATGTAGTTCACATTGACAGGGCAACATGTGTATACCGGCAAAATCAATTTGGGCTTTTTGCTTTCTAATCTTGGACATTTTGCTTACAATTAAATTAAAACCGCTAACTGAAAAAAAATTGAGTATTCGATAATATATATATATATATATATATATATATATATATATATATATATATATATTAATGGTGGTCCTATAATATGTATATGTTACAGTTTACTTCGGACAATTTGGGCATAAAATTGACAGTATATGTCTAACTACATTAGTTAATACAGCCCAGTGTCTTGTCATTTTTCAAAAATAAATACAAAATAAAAACCCCACTTGCAATTTTAGTTATTTAATTGATTGCCATTTTGTTTTACCCCAATATGAATTTAGTTGAAATAATTCAAGTCTTTTTTTTTTAGGTCAGTTGTTATAATTTTACTGTGATACTGCCGCTAAAAAAGAAAACTCCTGTACCGGCGGTTTTGTTTTTCTTGTAGAGGCAGCTTTTTTGGCTCTGACATATATACATGATCACTGGGTGAATATATTATTTGCCTCCCTGTACTTGGAACTAAATGGCAATTAATCCTCTGAATTTACATAAAGTTTAGTTTGTTCTATCAATTTGGTAAAACTGATCCAAAGTTTCTTCTAATATGATAATGGCATTAGAATTGTATCTCAAACATTATCAAGCGCGTGAAAAAATTTTAATGTCATGTTAGATTTAGAGAGGACTTTAAATCGGTTTTCCCATTTTAAAAAAGTAAATTAGATTTCATGTAAATTCGAGGGGTTAATAAACATTTAGTGTCAAGTATGAGAAAAATGATATATTAAAACGTAATCATTTGATTAATTAATGTGCAGATACATTTAAACTTTCAATTATTCAAAAAATATATAAAAAAATAAAAATGCCTTATAAGCAATCAAATTAGTAGTTAATGGTGGTCTAATTAACCCGAGCCATATACATATCCAAATTAAATTATTTTACTTTTAATATATCTAATTAGTCGGATCAAAATTAAGATAAGTAATTTGACCATTTAGGTGATTTTAAAAAAAATATAGTAAAAAAACTTTTAGGTATAAATTTCCTTATATATCCTTGTTTAGCTTCTGGATATAAGCATTAAATTATTATAATTTCTAATTAAATTTGGATTTGATTGGTAGAATGTACTCCTTCCAATCCATAATAGATGATGTTTAAGGTTGTTCACTATGACCAATGAAATATTAGTTATGTTATTAAAATAACTATTTTATTTTTATTACTTGTCTACTAAAACTCAATTTTCTTTGTCAAATTTCTCTTTCTTCTTTATGTTATAGCTTGATTATAAGCTTATTTGCATTAACTGCTAAACATCTCTTTTAGTTTAAATTAGACCTGTGCAAACGAACCGCGGCCCGCAAAGCCCACCCAAACCCGTCCGCTCTAGATTGGGTTTGGACATACATATTTTACTTTAAATCCAGCCCAGCTCGAACCTATAAAAGCCCGAGTTAATGATGGATTGGGCTTGAAAATAACTATAAGACCCAAGACTGGCCCGGTTCGGCCCAGATAATTTTATAACATATACTTTTATATTTTTATTTGTATAATTATATATTACAGATATTAGATATTCATTTTGTTTTTGTGAATATTATGTTATCCATTTTTGAATCTTTTTTTGCATAGTGGGGTTCAAGCAATATTTTATAGTTTTGGCACTTGGAGGGTTGGTGGGTTTATAATGTTGGGGGGTCTTTTTGGTTTTTAATACTTTAGATGGCTGGCTTATGGTCTAAACTTTAAATTATGTAATTATAATTAGTGCTTCTCAACTTATAATATTATAATGAAATTTAACATGATCATAGTGGTTTTGATTATAATTTTTCTATGAATACTATCCGTAAATTAAATTTGTTTAATTTAAGTTATATTAAAAAAATTTAAACATTTATTTGATGGGCGGATTGGGCTGGGCTTGGGAATGAGTTTCTATTGCTTGGCTCAGCCCGGTCCGGCCCGAGCTCGATGTAAAGGCTGGGCTGGGTTTTATGTCGAACCCGATGTAGCCCGGCCCAGCCCGACTCATGAACAGGAACATGTCTAGTTTAAATAAGGGTAGAATTGAGAAACAAATGCCAAAAGTGCATTGCTAATATAAAACGAAATATTTCCATTTATCTAGAGCGTCGTCTATTTGAACCAGATGGAGTATGTAGTTTCAAGATAAATAAGGATACATTAGGAATATTAGTGAAAGCAATATAATGTCAAGCACATGTGACCGCATACATAAATCTTAATATTAGGTCACGGTGATAACAAGATTAGGCTTTCCTCTTGTAACATTGATAGTAGCTGTTTCTAGTCCAATCTTTTAGTACAACAAAAATAATGTTGTTTGTGTTACGGTCGGATCACTATCCATGTGTTTGAGATAATAATAAGTTTTCATTATCTAAAAACAATGAAGACAAATAGGAAAAGGGTTTGAATTACGTAGAGAGATGGAGAGAGTTTCTTTAGCAATTATTCTATAGATAATTAATTGTATTCTCACTTGTGTTAATAATAAAATTTAAGCCTTCCTATTCATAGAGATAATAGTTCTATTTTCAATAGAACTAGGAGTCTAATTAGTTAATTAAATCATACAATTTTGATTCTATTTGAATTGCTATTGTATTATTTGATAAAGATAAAGTTAATCTAATCCGATTAGGACTAGACTTATCTTTAGCTTTCTAGAGTCATATCGTATGAAAACTCTATTGATTAGAAATAACAAATTTTTATAAGAAGAAAACTCATATATATATATATATATATATATATATATATATATATATATATATATATATATATATATATATATATCTGGGAGTGGTTTTATGTTAATCACCATGTTATTAGATTTCCTTTCATAATTTGTTGATTATGATAGCTAACCATAGTTTAACTATTTATTGATGATTTGAAGGAAAAGAAAAAGGGCAAACAGAAAGATCTCATAGTGAGCAGTGCCGCGAATATCCCAGAAATGTCTTAGCAACTCATTTGCCACATTTACTTCTATTGCTTGAACGTGTCTCAAACAAAAAGTTACTCCTTTAGATTTCTTTATTATGTCTGTCTAACCTTGTTCATCAAAACAAATCAAGCATTAAATAATTAGTCTTCTTTCAATAATTCTTTTTTAAAACTTTATTTTTCATGTTAAATTTATATTTTTTCTTAATTGTCAAGGCATAATATCAGATTTTTTACACTAAATATTGAACTTCTCTCATATTTTAAATAAGGATAATGAAAAAATAATATTAAAAGTGCATTGATAATCTAAAACAGAATATAAAAAGATTAAATTAAATTTTTTAAAATGCCGTATATTAAAAATCGGAGAAAGGAGTTCAAATCCATGAAATAACGATAATTTTTCTTTTTCTAATAGTGTAAATTATTTATTTAAATATGCACTGAAATATATGAATTTTTTTTTCTTTCTTTTTTTTTTTTGTTTTCCAAAACTACATTTATGTTCAGTTATTGTTATTAACCAAAACTAATAAAATAATAAATTTTTTTTTTTGAATAATGATGCAATTCATTGAAACTCATCCGCCTCTAAATCAGAATGGATAAAAAGAGGAGGTACGAATGTCAATTCCCCTAAATGTGTCAAAGAACGAGTTGCCTAAGCTAAACTTTGAGCAACCTTGTTCGCATGTCATTTTACATGCACAAAAGAAACGTTCCCTATCTCACTTGCTAATGCTATGCAATCATCAATTAGCATTCCAAGTGAATTTCGCAAGATATGACGCTTATTAATATGATCCACAACTCCCTTAACATCTAATTCAATAATTACAAAATTCTAATTTATAATTTTTTAGCTAAGAGAAAGCTCAGCCTCCGCGGATGTCACCGCACAATAACTAATTAATTACTCTTTTAAACTCTATTTTTCATTTAAAAAAAATCAGTTTACTCGTAATTATTAATATAGAGAGAATATGATAGCCCCTGTTATCTCTTAATATCAATAAAAGTGAAAGTAAAACGTTGTAGAAAAAAAAAATAAATAAATAAAGCTAAAAGGTTATATGAAAAGAAATGAAAGGATTGTGCTATGCCAATCCAACTGTAGTCTGGTGGTAATAGCATCTCTTGTTGATCCAGGTGATCCTGGATTTGATTCTCGGTGTATTCAGATACTGCACTTTTAATTAAGAATTTGAGTATTCTCAAAAAAAAAAAAAAAAAAAAAAAAAAAAGAAAAAGGGAAAGGATTGCGCTGTAAAAAAATAAATAATTGATATTGAAATATTCTATTTTTTCTAGAAGGGGTAACTTTTTTTGGGGAATTGACACACATGGTCAACCTATGGGATTGTGCATGTAGATCCGTGCAGTGCGCCCACGATCTAACACACCATAAGTATTTGAATATATGTATATAATTCTTTCATACGGTAACGTAACTGCAATAGTTTGATGACTAATTTAATTATATTTTGATGTTTACACCGATAATAAAATTTAACTCTCACATTCATTTCTAATTATTTTTAATTTCTAAATATTCCGAAAATTTATTATGGACTTCTTTTTTTCTGAAACTCTTTCTGAGACCCCTCCTTTTTTTTTTTTTGAAGAAAAATTTTTGGGAAAGTTTTTTATGAAAATTTTTTGCAGATGACGTTTGAGAGGATTATTTTTGAAGGTTATTTATATTCTTATTATTAAAGTATTTTATTTTGAAATTATATTTCGTGTAAAATTTACTCAAAAAACGGAGAGCGTGAAACAATTACAACAAAAAGATTTGTAAAAGAAAACAGTCTACACACCAAATATTAGAATATTTTTTTTATCAAATCATATCTATCAAGAATATGTTGAGAAAAGGTAAATAAGTAAAGCAAAACAAATCCTAAACCTCCCAATCTTTTATCAAAACTGCAGTTGATCTTGATCAATTTTTTCAATACATTGAGTAACTGATCTTTTTATTTTAATATTATAAGTTCCAAACCCGATTTTATTTTATATCTTTGTAGCAGATATTATTAAATGCCATGAACGATAATATTTTAGTACGTAACATAATTTTAGAAAATTACTTGGATTAGAAAACATATTTCCTGAAAGTGTCAATTTTACAGTTTTAAGCGATAAAATCATGTAATTTTTAAATTATTTGGAAATGTTTGTTTTACAGTTATGTCATTAAACGAAATGTATTATACGAATGTAAAAGATAATTTGAGTTTAGGGCTATAATATTGAAATGAAATAAAAAGATTAGGTACTCAATATATTCAAAAAATTGATTAGAGACCAATTATAATTTTGATAAAAAATTAGATAGCTCAAAATGTGTGTTCACATAAGTAAAACACCACATTTCTCTATATTATAAGATGTTACAGACTTAGCGGTTTTTGCTAAAATAAATAAGTTTGATTAACCCAATAGCTTTGGCTTAGGTAATTTTGAAACACAACCTCATATGAATGGAACCTGAATTTGATTGGGTTACCAAAGTTAAATTAAAGCATTAAACTTTAATCTATATTTAACTAGGAGAAATAACAATATATTATACCAACATATTGAACTAAGTCCTAGTGGTAAAAAAAAGAAAAAAAATTACAATTTTATAATGGAATGGAAGGTACAAAAAGTCACGTGAGGAATGGAATGTGGTGGTTAAGATAGAGAATTTAGAACGGGTAGAGTTGCAAAAAGTCTACTACGATCCAACTTTAAAGTATGAGAAGATTTTTTTATAAAATACATTTCAGATTCTTCCACGTTTCACTTTCCAACTTATAAAGCCACCGGATACCTCGTGTACGCGGGCCCCATTTACAGCCACGTCACGTGTTCCTGCCCTTTCTTAGCTCCACTCTGTGGTCTCTCTCCTTCTTCTTCTTCTTCTTCTTCTTCGTCACGATCAATATCTCTAATATCTTTGGCTATTCAATTCGTATGTATGTGATCCCCCTTCTCTGCTAATTAAATCCGCACAATTATGTCCTCTCTGCAACTTTCTAGTCGCAGCAGAGGTCTCCATTTCCTTCCCTTTACTTCTTCCTCTCCACATTTGAGAGGAGATCTGTGCTTACTCAATGGAGTTCTCAAGAGAAAGAATAAGCTTCTTCGTCTTCCTAAAGGAACTCCTCTTAGGGTTTATGCAATGTCCGCTGACGGTAATTCGTCTCTCAAGATGAATCTCAATGAGTATATGGTCAATCTCGAAAAACCTTTTGGAATTCGTCTTGCTCTCTCTTTCGACGGAAAAATAATCATTCATGCTTTGAAGAAAGGGGTACTTTTTCTCTTTTAATTTCCGTTTCTTTTTCCTATCTTGGGAGGTGAGGATTTGTTAAAGCCAATTGTTAATTTTGCAGGGTAATGCCGAGAGGTCCAGGATAATTATGGTGGGTGACAGTTTGAAGAAGGCCACTGATTATTCAAATGGTAGCGTTATCGAGATCAGCGATTTTGGAGATGCGCAGTAAGGATTTAGTCTGTGTTTCAATTTTGTACAGTTCCTCATTGTTCCGGAATTTGCTATGTGTTATTATAGCGAAAACTTGAAATTATTCGATTGTGTTGGGCCCTAAGTTTCAACATTTCTCTGATCGACTGCATTATCCCTTTTCATATGTTTTATGTAATTGGATGGGCAATGTGGTTTACCATAGCCAATTTTTCGTGCTAATTTATAGTTCAGTTATATTTGGTAGGCTTGCATAAAAAGGAAATGGTTAACATTTCCCACAAATTTCCAGAGTCTGTTTATTTTTTAAATTGGTCTTGGTTCATACCATTTTCAAGGTTTTCATTTTTATTTTTTCAGTTTTTGGTTTCTTCAGGAAGATATTGATGGAGAAGAGTGGGTCTTTTGGCTTGATCCTCGAGAGACCCTTTTCTCCTTTCCCAATTCATCAACTACACCTTTTAAGTGATATAGACATAATGTTCAATAGAGGACGTGTTGCTGCTGCTACTTGGAACAAAACTATCCTGTCGTCAAACTTGAGTACATCTTCTGAGGGAAGTGGGAATTCTGGGTTTGTTACGTTTTCTTCAAAGTTTTTGACACCCCAAGGATGGAAGCTTCTGAACGATCAAAATGGATGTGCTGATTTACCAACTAACAACACCCTTCGTCCGGTGAGCCCCATTGTTTGTGTTTTTTCTGAGGATTCCGGAGATGGAGAATGGGCTTACGGAAACTTTCTTGTGGAGGAGTACATCAAAGCACTAGATCGTGCTAAAGGCGAGCTATGCTACAACCATGCTTTTGGTATGCACTATAGTAAGGTGCTATGTTTGACTTTTCTTCCGCTATTTTGATGTCGGCACTCATGCTGAACCCTTCATCATTTTTATTTCTTGCTTATATTATTCTTCATCTTTTCAGATAACGGAACAGATATATGTCGGATCTTGTATACAATCAGAAGCTGACATAGAAAAACTATCCAGTGTGGTGAGTGCCTCTGCCTTCTAGTTGAAAAGAACTCGACAGTCTTAATTTCATGGGTAAAACTTTTTTTTTTTTTTTTATTGTATGAAATTTTTGAAGAGGATGGGTATTGAACCCATAACCTTCCACCTCACAAATTGGAGGTGTACCAACTGAATTATGCCCATCAAGTAATTTCGTGGGTAATTCTTATTTCCAATTTCATGTCCCAGTCTTTGACTCCCTTCAATGATTTCTGTAATAGGGAGTTACTGCTATACTTAATTTCCAGAGTGTTATTGAAGCAGAAAATTGGGGAATTAATTCCAATTCAATCAATGAAACATGCCAAAGACTCAACGTTCTTATGATTAATTATCCAATGAGGTGAGTGGTTTTATGCTGCATTTTGTTTCATGGTGAAGAAAGACACCTCTGACATCCCTTAGGATAGTTGACTGACATTGATGCTGAACATTCTCTTCTCATTCATGCACATTTCTGCTTTCATGAGTATGTTGCTGGCATATTCTCATACTTAAACGTGTTTGTTATTCTGAAAAAAATTTCCTCAATCAGAGAGGTTTTATTAGAATATAATAAGTCAAACAAAGTCTCTAAGGATGCATATGTATAGTTTATATTGTCCAGGCTGATAAATTCGTTTGTAATTTTTATTACAGGGATTCAGATTCCTTCGACATGAGGAAGAAACTACCATTTTCTGTAGGGCTTCTATTGCGCTTATTGAAGAAGAATCACCGGGTTTTTTTAACTTGTACAAGTGGTTTTGATCGATCTGCTGCTTGTGTGATTGCATACCTTCATTGGATAACTGATACATCCCTTCATGCGGCTTACAATTTTGTCACCGGATTGCATTTCTGCAGGCCCGATAGGTTTTTCTTTTTTACCCTGTTTGTTGTGTGTTTTGTGTTGGCTATACTTTGTCTATTTGTATAATTTACTATCTTTTTCTTGGTTGTGAAAGAATCCTTCGGTCATAATTCTTGTTCATACTGTTGCGTAATTATGGAACTGAATGTTAAGACTGCATTCAGAGGATTAACCACTTTGCATATAATATCAGAACAACTTTCTAGACTTCTTTCTCTTAGAGAAGAGTCAATCAGTTATCAATTTTTTCCTCTGGGCGAAAGGGAAATCATTTCGCACATCCTAAACCTCATTTTAGGCATAAATTAAAATTACACAAATTTTCTTCCTAATTCTACACAACATATTATATGTAAGTATTTTTAATTTCAGGCCAGCAATTGCTTGGGCAACATGGGATCTTATAGCTATGGTGGAAGGTGGCAAACATGATGGACCAGCAACCCATGCTGTGACTTTTGTGTGGATTGGCCACGAGGTAACTCATTATTACAAATGAGAAGAAAAAAAGGCTGCAAGTTTATGTTTTCTTATGATTCTGAAATTGGACTCGTTTGTAAGAAGTTTGAAGCTTGTACGCTTGTACCCCATTAACTTGATGAATGGAGTAAACTGAACCATCTTTTTTGTACCTTTGCATGAAAGGGAGAAGATGTGTCCCTGGTTGGAGATTTTACTGGAAATTGGAAAGAACCGATGAAGGCAAGTCACATGGGTGGTCCGAGATATGAAATTGAAGTAAGACTTCCCCAAGGAAAGTAAGTATTTTGCTCCTTTCAACTATTACTTGATCAAATTTGTCGCTTCCAAAATGTTCTCTTTTAAAATTTTCTGAATGACCATATGCTTGTGTGTGTTAAGAATTGTGAAGCTATTGTAAGATGAATGCACTTGCTGTGCAATCAAAGACCTAATATATGCAACTAGTCCTTTAGTTATTCCCTAGTTGCTAGTTCTACAGAATAAACTGAGGTTTATTAGTTTTGTCTCTCTAGATTATTCATACTAAGCATGAGGTTTTTCTTTCCCTTCTTAATAGTGTTCAGCTCATTGTTGTGAAATATGTTCAAAATAACAAACGTCCTATCTGGGAATTGGGAGTTAAACCATTTGCCTTATGCTGGTGGGCTTTTACTGCTCCTAGTTTAATGAAAAAGTTATGGTGATTAATTTTTTTTTTTTTTTTTAATGATCACACTATGGATGAGATTTTCCAGTTTTTTTCAGAATGCTCGTAGATGTCGAGTTTGCTATCTCATCAAGTGGTGCTGGTAGTCTGTAGTTTCTGTTTCGATTGAGGTTTATATAAGCCTTTATTTTTTGTGCAGTCTGGCTTCTACAGGTTACTCATCTATAGTTTCAAAGTTGCCCTGATCTGGAATCATAGTTGTGATGCTTTACTTTCAATATTAAGTATGTTTCTTTGTCCCATGAGATCACCTCTCTGACATTGCATTGTCAATGGCCATTGTCATAGTCATGTAACTTTTTTGCCCTTTAAGGCAGTTGGTCACCATTGGATTGTATGTTCGGGAACACTTATTGCGGTTAGTCACTTTTTGCTTCTTCCAGGTACTATTATAAGTACATCATTAATGGGCAATGGCGACATTCAACATCTTCACCAACAGAAAGGGATGAAAGGGGAAATATCAACAATGTTATTGTGGTCGGTGATACTGCAAGTGTGAAGCCTTCTATTCAACAACATAAAAAGGTTGGTAAAGATTGTTACGTTTATGCAGTGTTCAAAATCCAAGTTGCATTGTATTCGGATTATTAATTTGCTAACCTACCATTTATCCTACCAAGGAAGAAGGAAAGAAGTTTACACATTGATCAGTCCTAGAGTCTAGCTTCTCCTTTTAATAACTATATAAAATAAAGTTCTGGTTTATGATGAAGTTAACTTTCTGTCAGGAAACTGTTTATAGACCTACTTCTTTTCCACTGATTTTTCTTCAAATTCCTATAAACTGTAGTTTGGAGTTAGCTGTTCTGTATAGCATCTATTGCATATCAAGTATTTGGTAATTCCTGTTTGAACTTGCTAATAGGAAATGTATTATGTAGCTTATTCTTCCTTTGCACTGCTGAATTTTCTGGGATCCTGGTGAATGTCTCCTAAATTCTGCTAAACCCCAGAGAATTTTTGTTCATTCAGGAAATGACAGATGCGGCTAACATTATTTGGAAATTCCTTTTTTTTCTTTTTTGTTCAACAAATTAGTTGATGCTATGCTTCTATGGATCTTAACAGCCAAAAATATTGTTTTGCAGTATATGTAAAGTGCTATAATGCCTTCCTAACTCATTTTCGAAATTTCTAGGATGCCAACATCGTGAAGGTGATCGAGAGGCCGTTGACAGAAAACGAGCGTTTCATGCTAGCAAAAGCAGCTCGCTGTATTGCGTTCTCCATCTGTCCAATTCGGTTATCTCCCAAGTGATCAGGCATTTGATGTCATTTCTGGGCTGCTGCAGTTACATCACTTTCACAACAGCAAATGTTCCGTTCTTTCCAGAGGATAAATCGTCGTACCACTTCTAAAGAAATCATCATTACCAATTACTTTTGCACAGAGAGATTTTACAACGTGATACATAGTTATAGAAATAAATGGTATTGTACATTTGTATTAGTATCATGAATGGATACACAAAACATGAGAAACCCCTAAGAATTCTTGTCATGGCAGAGACACAGTAAAATATTTTTCCTCTGTTGGCACTTGCTCACTTGTTTCCCTCTACTTTTGATCTATATATGGACATTTCAAATGACAATAACCTGTACTATAAAATCTATTGTAATTCATATAATAGACATACATTTATTTATCTTTTCGGAAAGAAAAATCATACATATTTACAAATATTAGTACATGCTATTTGGATGGAATTAAAGGCAAATCAACCTCATCACACCATTGAACACACCGAGTCTCAAAATAAGAAGTTTTGATTTCACTAGGCCAATAACTCACCCAAACTTCCCCTCCTATTCTCCACTTCAACACATTTCCTTCCATTTCTTTGCTCAATCTCCACTCCACTCCTTCCCCATATTCATCCCCTGCAAATACCAACCCTCTTGTTTTTGTAAAGGGTCTTCTCGGTCCATTGTACTGATTTCCCTCGCCATCGATCATCATCGTTGTTTTCCATGCGGCGACCTCGTGGCCGCTGGAATTATCATGTAAAACTGCATCAAATATAGCACTATTCCCTTCAGCATCTTGATCCCACCTCCAATTTTTCATCCTTGCCCTTGTCCCCATTCTTGCTCTTGTTTTAAGCTTCGGAGCTTTCAATTTCTCATAACTCCCTTTCAGTACTCTTTGGATTTCCACTTCTCTCTCCCCATTATTCGTGGACCGCCCCAAACTCAAGCCCGCTACATAAGTTGCTCCAACTTCCGGCCCGACCCAAACTCTGGCCCGAGACACAAAATGTCTCTCGTTGGCATAATCAGCTTCCTCTTTCTTATTGAATCCCAACTTTGCCACGTGGAAGCGTAGGTTGTCCACACGTGCGGTAACCCGAATATACCCCTCAAAAAAAGTAACTGAATATTCCAACTGTAATACCGCCTCTAACTGCTGGTGTGCCAATGCATACTTGAGAACTGAATCTCTTGCTTCAATAACAGAAAACTTGCTCTTTCTAGAAGAATTAGAAACATCCATAGCCAAAATAGGTGCATAAGCCTTTAAAACCCAAAACCCATTTGCCTCAGTGGCATAAGAAAGTCTCAATGGATGACCCGAATAGTTAGGGGCTAAAACATGTAATCCTACACCAACCTCTCTTAAAATGAGCCATTTTGTTAACATGTACCCAAAGGTGCGCATGAAACACAGCTCAGCATCAACTCCAACTGCAACGAAAAAGGTGCGAAGAACAGCTGGTTGTTCAAATTTAATGGCTTCAAGATTCGGACCCAGCAAAGATTCGAAGTAAAAGAACCCGACTTCACTTGGTGCATCACAGACACAGAGCCAGAACAGTCTCATGAGGAAAACTAAATTGAAGAAGGTTGAAAATGATTCGGGTGAATGGGTATCCAGGATCCAAGAAATAGGGTCGGGTTTAAGGTTCTGGAGCTGGGAACGGGGGCAAGTACTGGTCTGAGCCATGGGTGAGCGGGTGATGATTTCTTGAAGAAGTTGTAATAGTAAAGGAAGGAAAGGTTTGTCAGATTTGAGAGGACACGTGTCAGAAACCCAGATAGTGTTTCCATCAACGTGAGGGTGAAACTCAAAACCGTGTAAGCATACAGAGAAAGTAAGTAATGCCTCAGATGAAGAGCCAGAAGTTTTTTGTGCTCTGAGCTGGATGGACCGAGTAGAGTCGTCGACTCCATTGACGAGTTGGAAGATTTGAGGAGAGTCAGACTCGATGGAGTCAGGAAGCTCACAAATCCAGGACCAGATATCCATCTTCATAAAATCTCAGGTTGAATTGGGCTGTAATTTAAAGAGAAAATGAGTGAAGAAGGAGACAAGAACCTGGAAGTAAGAGAGGACACGCAGGAGAATCCATGGCCGTAAAGCGTTTGGGTTTGTGCATTAAATGCAGCACAAGTAATTATATTTTTATGGTTTGTATGAGTAATGAATTATGACAAAATCAATATTTATGAATTAAGAAATTTCATACAGTACAGGTGTATGATAACGATTGGATATAATTGTTATGCCGGACGACGAGTTTCTTAACGTTTTGCAGGTGAGCAACCTTACACGTGTGCTCTCAATTTGCATCACACAAATTTATGATCAATTTGGTTATTTAGTTAATTTAATTGAATCTCAACCAGTTACATCATCAATTTCATCGGGAGAATTATCTGAAGCATCGAAAGTAATTAAACCAACTAAATAAGCATTATTGATCATAAATTTGCTTCAAGTAGTATTAACTTAATGAATTATACATCATTTTCAGTAAAAAAAAAAAAAAAAGGCAAAATACATCATTTGCAAAGCTAATAACAAAAAATGTCGAAGTAAACAATTCTTTAACGTGTAAGCATAATTCCATCCCAAAAGGTGTGTATGGACAAGGCCAAGACTATATATATTATGTTGAAAAATAAATTAATCTTTAACTATTAGGATGGAACTTAAAATCTGATAATAGTTTTTTTTTTTTTTTTTTTTTTTTTGGAAATTGTCATAATTACCCTGTTTTAAAAGATTTTTTTTGGTGTACGTTATTTCCTTTTCATAATTACGACTTTTTGTTTTCTTTCTCCCATTTTTACGTCTTTCTTCTTCTTTCTCCCATCTTTACCTTTCTTCTTCTTTTTTTCTTCACTGTTTTTTTCTTCTTCAAACGTTCGTCTTCTCTTTCTGTGTCTAGAATTTCCTTTCCCAACTCTCTTACCAATCGGACCCTTTGTAGGTGTCCCTCCCTTCCCTTCCCTTCCCCCTCTTCGATTTTTCATTATCTTCCCTTATTTTCTTTTTCTTTTTGTTGGGTTTTCAATTTTGATTTATTTTCTTTCACCATGTTTGATTTGGATTCGGATTTCGGGGGTTGGGTTATTTCTCTGAATTTTTGAATTTTAGGTTTTCAGATCATTAAGTTTGTATCACAATTTCTAGTTTTCGGTGGTGCCGACATTATGGGTTCGCAAGGGTTGGGTGCTCTCAAAGATCTAATGTGGAAGTTGAAATTGGAAAAGCAGCACCAACACTGAAGGTGAAGTAACCACACCTGCAAATTGTTCCTTAGTTGAAGATGAAGTGACAGATGCTTAGTTCTCACCAATCAACATAACAAGCTATCCCAGCATAGAGGTAAATGATATGACCTTTACTTTTAAGTTTAATGATCAGAAAAATCGTCTAGTGTCCTGTTTTCTTAATCATATATATTCTTTTATTGCTATCTATTTTACCCTTGCCTATAATGCATAAAATGTTCCCTTGAACTTATCAGCAGAATCCATTTAGCCAAAAGTACTTTGGAGAGCCAAATCAGCTGATTGCTTTGAAGTTATTGGCAAGTTAGTGAAAATATTGCGAAGAAAAAAATTACATCATGCTGAAATTTTAAATTCACATTTCAAATTCATGTTATTTGTTTATGAACTATATTGCTGACTTTTAATGAAACTAATTTGTTTTTTTCAGAGACTGAAAATGTCAAGGGATAGTTGGATCATAAAGTTAATTTTGGTATAATTTGACTGACAAGTTTGGGGTGAACCAACCTTTAATCCAACTCAGTATGTTTTGTAACAATTTTCGTCTATTCAATTGGTCATAACTAAGTGTCTGGAATTTAGAAATTATCTTAAAGAGCAAAATTAATACGATTTAATTATTTCCAATGCCAATAACATGTAATGTTATTTTTGAAAATATCTTTCACTTTATACGTTTTACTGATTGATTGAGATATGAAATGAAATAAGTATTTAATGCATATTGTTATTGTGCTTAAAGCAAAGAAGTATTCTTTTTGCCAATTGATGTTAAAACTGAGTTTACTGCATTAAATGAGACAATCTATGCCTTAATAAGACAAAATCTCTATCTGTATGCATTGTGTAGTAGTTGAAAAATGAATGTTTCCAATTAATTTTTGTTGCACAAAATGCTAATCACTATACCTTTATTTGCAAACATTCACTTTGATGGCTTGAGGAATTCATTTCTTTTTCTCATGAAATCTATTGTTTGGAAAGAATTCAAACAATAGAACTGAATGATTTCCTTTAGAATGAACACATTGCCTATATAAACACAATGTAATCGTTTTCTGGAATGAATCTATCTGAACTCAGTGGCTGAGCTGCTAAGAGAATCAGATTTTAATGATTACCTTCTAAGATAAGGATAAGAAAAATTGTTGTAATTAAACCGTCCCATACCATTGATCATATCTGTCAACTTTGTTCTCTGTTTTTCTGGTTCTGCCGCTAGCATTAACAGATCTCATGACAGGTTTTGCTGCAAACATCTCTTAATTGTGAAGTCAAAAGTTGATTCTGCTAACTCTGTGGTGTGGTGGATTGGATGCTTCAAGAGCCTGAAGTAGAAGATTGAAGGAACTGAATAGAATCTCAACATTGAGTAGTTTGAGTTTGTCATCTTTTTATATCTGTACCCAATACCTTTGCTGCAAGACATATTAGTATTATCTTGTAATTTAGATTAGGTCCTTTTGTTCCTAATGTATTTATACACTTCTTGTATACTATTATACATTGTTATACACTTCTTATACAATGTTATATGTTTATACACTTATTATACATTGTTATACACTGCTTATATATTATTATACACTGTTTATACACTTCTTATACACTACTTATACACTTCTTATACATTGTTATACACTGTTATACACTTCTTATACACTGCTTATACATTGTTATACATTGTATACACTTCTTATACACTGCTTATACACCATTTAGACAGTTATTATACACTGCTTATACATTTTTTATACACTGCTTATACATTGTTTATATACTACTTTTACACTGTTATATGTTTATACACTTATTATACATTATTATACACTGTTTATACACTTCTTATACGCTACTTATACACTTCTTATACATTGTTATACACTGTTATACACTTCTTATACACTGCTTATACACCATTTATACAGTTCTTATACACTGTTATACACTACTTATACATTGTTTATACACTACTTATACATTATTATACATTATTATACACTTCT
Organism: Euphorbia tirucalli; assembly: GCA_039660915.1. Lineage (NCBI taxonomy): Eukaryota > Viridiplantae > Streptophyta > Magnoliopsida > Malpighiales > Euphorbiaceae > Euphorbia > Euphorbia tirucalli. The sequence continues at coordinate 13,135,109 of CM077638.1, forward strand.
TATATATTGTTATACACTTCTTATATATTGTTATACATTGTTTATACATTATTATACACTGTTTATACATTGGTATACACTGCTATACATTGGTTATACACTGTTTCTACACTGTTATACATTGTTAAACACTTCTTCTATATTGTTATACACTTCTTATACAATGTTATATGTTTATACACTTATTATACATTGTTATACACTGCTTATACATTATTATACACTGTTTATACACTTCTTATACATTTTTACACCCTGTTATACACTTCTTATACACTGCTTATACATTGTTATACACTTATTATACACTGCTTATACACCATTTATACAGTTCTTATATACTGTTATACACTTTTTATACACTGCTTATACATTGTTTATACACTTCTTATACATTGTTATATAGTGTTATACACTTCTTATACACTGCTTATACACCATTTATACAGTTCTTATACACTGTTATACACTTTTTATACACTGCTTATACATTGTTTATACACTACTTATACGCTGTTATACATTATTATACACTTCTTATACATTGTTATACACTTCTTATATATTGTTATACACTGTTTATACATTGTTATACACTGTTTATATATTGTTATACACTGTTATACATTGGTTATACACTGTTATACATTGTTATACACTTCTTATGCATTGTTATACACTTCTTATACACTGTTTATACATTGTTTATACACTATTTTTATACTTCTTATATAATGTTATACACTGTTTATACATTGTTTATACACTGTTATACATTGTTATACACTCTTTATACACTGCTTATATATTATTATGCACTGTTTATACATTGTTATACACTTCTTATACACTGTTATACATTTATATATTGTTATGTATTGTTTATACACTGTTTATACATTGTTTATACACTGTTTTTACACTGTTTATACATTGTTTATACATTTCTTATACACTGTTATATATTGTTATACACTTCTTATATATTAAGATACACTATTATAGTGTTCATACCTTAGTTATACCTTAAGATATACTATTCTAGTGATTATACCTTAGTTATTCCTTATTTATACCCTAAGATACATTATTATATTGATTATACTTTACTTATACATTAATTATACCTTAAAATACACTATTACAGTGATTATACCTTTGTTATACCTTAATTATATCTTAAGATACACTATTACATTGATTATACATTAGTTATACCTTAATTATACATTAAGATACACTATTACAGTGTTTATACCTTAGTTATACCTTAATTATACCTTAGTTATACCTTAAAATACACTATTACATTGATTATACCTTAGTTATACTTTAGTTATACCTTAGTTATACCCTAAGATACATTATTATATTAATTATACCTTACTTATACCTTAATTCTATCTTAAGATACACTATTATAGTGATTATACTTTTGTTATACCTTAATTATACCTTAAGATACACTATTACATTGATTATACCTTTGTTATACCTTGATTATACCTTCAGATACACTATTACATTGATTATACCTTAGTTATACATTAATTTTACCTTCAGATACACTATTACATTGATTATACATTAGTTATACCTTAATTATACCTTAAGATATACTATTATAGTGTTTATACCTTAGTTATACCTTAATTATACCTTAATTATACCTTAAGATACACTATTACATTGATTATACATTAGTTATACCTTAATTATACCTTAGTTATACCTTAAGATACAAAGGTATAATTAGTTATACCTTAGTGGAAAAAATATGTCGGAAAAAATATATACATATGGAGTTTGTTTCGAAGATAAAAAAAAAAAAAAACTTTCTAAAATCGCATGACAAAAAAATAAACGGATTGAGAGATAAATGCAAAATTAGTTTAAAAATTATAAAAAATGGAGAGAGAAACATGGACAAAGTAGATGAAGTATTTTGGAGATTATGATTTTTTACTTTTGTTGTTTTTTGGGCAAGAATCACGTAAAACAGTAATAAGTTTTTTAGGTATTTTTGAAATTTTGGAAAGTTTTTTATGTATTTGTGTAAACTTTTACTTTGTATGTAAAAAAGTTATATGGTGCCAAAATGTAAGTATTTATGTAAAAAGCCTTTTTTTTTATTAGACTTAGTCATAATTTAGGATCATCATCGTTTTTTTGCAGATGCATTTAGTGGAATTCAAATATGAGTTTTGTCCCATAAACTCAAAATGTACTACCAAATTGAACTACATTAATTCGTATAAGTAGAATTTGAAATAGAATAATTTACTAATTTAAAGTACTTAAATTAATAAAAATAAGTTCAGAATCAATCGAAAATGATATGCTTGGACAGAAAGAGAAGATGGAAAAATCTTAATTTCCTTGGACAAAATGATATACTAGCCTAGGTAGGCCTGTTGCTGTTGTATCCTTCCATTCTCCCAAGGATACGATAGGATGTATTTACACAAAAATAACAAGAAATACATTATACAAAAACTCATAATTTTATCATTAAGAGTCTATCAAATATTCCTTAATTATAGGCAACACAATTTGTTTTTGTAAAAGGATTCAGAGAATAAAAGAGCATTTGGTCAATTGGTCAGGGATTTCTTTTATCGAACTAAACTTTTCATTTACACTTTGATGAGATTTAGTATTTTGATTATTACAAAACAAAGTTAAGGAATTAAACTGTCAAAATGGTCTAAATTGAAAGGTAACATTACCTTGAAATGTTCTAAAATTACGCCACGTAATATTTTTTTTTTTGATCTTTGGTTGATAAATTAGCTTTTAGAGTTTATATTTTAATAGAATTTTATTTTAGTTTCTAAAATTTTATTTAAATAATCAGCTACTAAATAAATAAATAATTAATTACATTGTGTCATATCTCTATTGGTAGTATTGTGACTTGTCATAATGTTATTGGTTTGGCACACAAAAAACATGGTGTGTCAGAAATCTTCTATTACTTCTCATTACATTAAGGTTGCCACGAAAGTCTATGAATGGTGTGTTTGGATCGTGAATTCATTGATGTATACAATTAATTGAGTGACTGAGAGAGTTTTTGGGAGATTGTTTAGGTAAATACTTAGGGTTTCTTTGGATTCTTGTGTGGTAATCAAAATACTGCATTTTCTTAATCAATTGGCAAATAATTGAGTACTCATCTCTTGCTGCAGATTTTTTCTCCTAAATTCAACATTTGTTAAAATCAAGCATAATCTATAGAAGAGAAGACGTAGGAATTAACAAACGACGAGGACTTCTTCTTCTGTAGTAGTGGATGTATAGATTTTAATTGAATGAGAATGATATGGTTAGAATTTCATTTGAAAAGTATATAATTATATACCCCATAGTTAGATTACATTTCCAGCATGAATGTTTATGTGGACATTTCGCATATATATCACCCAACATTAGACTAAATGGTTCCATACACATCCAGGACCATGTTTGTTGTGCCCAAAATAGAATACAAATGTGTATGCAATTTAAGAATCTCGGAATTTATATATGGGAGCCAAATTTAATGTATCACTATATAGTATCATTATTTTTATTATATACATAGCAATTTGCCATAGCCACTATAAACCTATAATTAGTGGTGGTCGATGGTCTAAATCCCGACGGTATTATATTGTTGGACTTTAACACATAATAGAATGAACATGTATTATACATGCTTCAAGTTCAAGGAGTATTTACGTGCGGAAATATTAGGGGTGGCAATTCGTGTTCACGGGTCGTGTTGAGGTATTCTGTTGACACGTTTAAGGTTGACACGAACATTACCCATTTAATTTCGACACGATTAAATAAAACACGAACACGACTCGTTTAACAAACGGGTAATACGACACGACCCATTTTACACGATTAATAAAAAAAATCAATTATACGATACACCCATATATGACACGACCCGTTTAGCGACCCCGTTATAAATATTAAAACCTAACCAAACATTGCTAATTTGCTACTAAAATTTCAAAATCATTAATAAAACATCACTAAACACAATGGATGGAGAATGGAGATTAGGAATTTAGTCTTTAAGGTGGCGGCAGTAATGTGAATATGTGATGGAATTGAAATTAGGGTTTTTTCTTTTGAATTCTTATTACATATAAGTGTCTAGTAAAATATTAAAGAAATAAACGGGTTATGCAGGTCATAAACGGGTTGCCTGGGTTGATCCATTTACAATTCATTTATCTCGTGTCATAAACGCGTTGATCCGTTTATGACCCAAACCCGTTTAACCCAAACCCAAACCTGCAAAAAGTGTGTCGTGTCATGTCTAAAATTGCCACCCCTAGGGAATATTACATGTAATAATAAAACCTAGATATATTGGGTCTTACCTATGAGAAAATTGACTTACATATATAAATCCATAGTCTTACTATATATAGCTAGTCAATGAAGGATACAATAAACAAAACCATCTAGCCTCGAAAGATACTTTAAAGGGGAAATATTACCTCACACATACAAAAAGCCGCATGTTAACTCTCTCATTAAGCAATATAGGATATTTAACACACTCATCATGTCTAGAACCATATTGACTGTAAAGCAAATATCCACGAGTGATCTAATATTGCATACAAGAAGTGATATTATGTAAACAAAGATCTATCTCACACAAAAAGGTACCTCAAAGGGAGAGATAATTTCAGGTTAATCTTAAAAAATTTGGTTTTAATCATAAACGGTTTTATATAGTTGAATTGAATCAACTAAAATTTTAGGTCCAAGTGGCCGGTTGAATTCAGTTTTAACAGTACAACGTATAAATGCTGCAAGGATAGGCATTGACAATTAAGTCCACAACATAACTTATCAGGATAATTTTTTTTTTGACAATAGACTTGAGTAAATATTAATAATAACTACACATAAAAGAAGATAACAAAAATGACAAGAGAATGTTGACACTTTAGCCAAAATGTCGACATAATTTCCATGTATAACTAAATTAAGGTATGTAACTATATATATAAGTATGAAAATCTGAGCAGAATAAATATTATGTAACTGTTGATTGATGTTTTCTTCGCCTTAAGATTACAAGATTTCAATTGTGGCGTTTAGATGATGATGATGAGGTACCTGCAGGAAAATGATTGCGATATTCGACGGTGTATATATAGTAATAAAGCAGTTCAAATGCATTCTGTAGACATTTTTAATCTATTTTCTTCCAAATGTATATATCGGGTCATTGATTTCTCCAGATTCATGCTCTTCTCCCTTCCTCTATGAAGATAATGGATCTAATTTGGTATGCATTTTTTTTTTTTTACATTAACTCAATAAGGTTTTTTATCGTTATAGGGAGAGTCCTAATTGTCCGTCTTTTTAACCCTAACGAAATGGCTATCTTAATATATTTAATGGCAAAAAAACAAAAGTCCACAGTGTGGTATATAAGTGGTGTAAATTGAGTCTTAACACAAGTCGATTAGTTTTGTGTTACATGAAATGTTATTAAAACGATATCGGACAGCAAACTAGTACGATCAAAAAAGTAATTAGTGTATGTTTTTCAGAAGTTGAAATATAGAATAGAAGGAAAATGTAGGTAGGATGAAGGTAGAAGGATATGGTTCAAATTGTTGAATGAACCATGATATTCCAAACAAAAAGCTAATTAATAAATTTTGATAATCTAAGTGGGTGACAGGATGAGAATGAGATTAAGATAAGGGGGAAATTGAAAGTATTTCACAAATTGGAGAAGAGGAGCAGAGCCATGTTTCAGGGATAGAACCTTATCTTGATGAACCTCCACAATTCATCCGTCACCGATAATGTATCTCTCTCTCTCTCTCTCTCTCTCTGTGACCACCATTGATTTCCTCTCTCTATCTATCCTGCATTAATTCTTTCAACATCTTCTTTTATTTTCTTGACAGTTGTCACCCTTCCTTCTTACATACTCCCATAATATTTTTGTTTTCTTTTATGCATCTTGTACTTTTTTACAAATTTAAAACCTTTTTTTACCGCACTTATTTTTTTTATTTAATTGTCTTAATAATTAATATTGATCATAATAATAATAATAATAACTATATAGGTAGGAGACAGAAACTTATTTCACATATTGGAGACTTCTTTCTTCGAAACAATTTTTGCTACTAAAAAGTTTATTTAGCAATAGTATACAAAAGTTAATTGTTATCATATCTATATCAATGACAGAAAAATTATATCATTTTTTGTTGTCAAATACATAACGGTCACAATTTTATTGTTGCCTAAAGCAATTGCAACAATTTTTATAGTTTTTTTGCTGCTGAATCTTTTTTTGTGTATTGGTGATTCATGGACATTTTACCATGCCAATGTAGAGCTTCTACCGTGTATCAAGAGTAGACTATTCTCGTCACATGGTCTCGCATGGATAAATTGATCATGCATGCTACTATTCTTGTAGAAATGAAAGGGTGAATAAAACTTGTGGTTTGAGTCTACATTCACATGCTTAATTTATGAGGTTTAAAAATTGAAGGTTAATAGAGTTTAGAGAGAAGAGAACTGTGTTATCTCTTGGGTTTGCTCTAAAGTTTATATATATATAGTGGTTACTTGATCAACATGTTGGATCAATAAATGAATCAAGTATATATAAGTTAATTTACAATGGATCGGTTGTTATGGACTCAACTAATGAAAAACTCATTGATTTTATTATAAAGGTTCACATAGACAGGGACAGTTATAAAATTTCTCATAATTGATGCATTGGGTATTAATGTTCTGCCTGCAGAATGGAGTTGTAGTTAGCTGATATTAGATAACAACATTGGTCCATCTATAGAGATTTCAGCAGCAGCAAGAATATTAACCATTATTACTTAGAAAAATGTAAATAAAAGGATCAAGTAGGTGGGGAAAAGTGATTGTTGCATTGGTATGGAGGTAAAGAAAAAAATAAAAAAGAGAAAATGTGTAGAAGATAAAGAGATGAAAGGTAGAACGAATGAGAAACATTCAAATGTAATCTGAACGAGGAAGCTATCATTTTCATTATCTAGGGAAACACAAGTATAAAAATTAGACAAAAAACTAGTGGCAGTTGCACAATGTCGACTGCATCGATCAACGGTTGGTGCCTAACCTCTCTCTCCCCATCTCAATCTTCTCTTAACAGATCCACATTACGTCCCTTTATTTCTGCTTCTCTCAATTCTACTTCTTCTTCTTCTACTCCTACACTTATCAGGAACCACCCTGTTTTTGCTGCCCCTTCTCCTATTCTCAAACCTTCTTGGGTACCTTCTCTTCTTCCTTTTTCTACTGTATATGTCATATGCAACTTGATGTAATTGTGTGTGTGCATATTATCTATGTTACTCAGCTGTATGAAAACGAATCTTGTATCGCTCCAACTGGATTTGTGCTAGTCGATGGAGTGATAAGTCAAATCTAATATATTTTTTGTCAAAAAAAGAAAAAGAAAAGATTATATTGCATTTTTTAAAATTACTATTTTTAGTAGTTCCGAAAATGTTTTTTAAATATGTATAATAATTTCCAACATTATTGGAAAATATTGTATTAGATATATAAGCATGTGGCTGAAATGGGTGCCACATTTGCACAATTCTCCAATTGTACTCAAGTTATGTGTGAAGTTTACAACTACTATGTCTAAAATAGACCAAAAAAAAGTGAAAGAAAAACATAAGTACGTGTCAGTTTGAATGTGGTTGGTGTTCAATTCTATTTTTGGTCTTAATTAGAATCAAGGACAGATCTTGAATCTTGAATATACGTGTATGGCATTTTCCCCATTTCCCACCAAATCACAGCTAAAAGTATCCAAATCAAACAAATGATAAACCCTGAATGTGAAATGAAAACGATTTTTTATGATTACCTGGCACGTCTACTTGATTTCGTCATACTATATATAAATCAGAGCTTCTCTTCTCTTCTCTTATCTTAATTAATTTCAATTCCAACAATTAAAAGATTTCTAATTTTTAGATGTGAATTACAGCAGAGAGAAGAAATGGGAAAAGAATCTTACGAGGAGGCAATTGAAGCTCTCAAGAAGCTTCTGAGGTACTGGATAAAAAATATTAAAGCACTACTGTGGATGGATTAATGTAGACATTATTCTTAATGATTTAATTAAAAAAAAAAATGCAGTGAGAAAGGAGAGTTGAAAGCAGCAGCAGCAGCGAAAGTAGACCAGATAACAGCCGAGTTGAAAACTGGTTCATCAGACGTCAAAGCTTTCGACCCAGTTCAAAGGATGAAAGATGGTTTCATTTACTTCAAGAAAGAGAAATACGAGTGAGTCTGTTTCTATTTTCACATTTTTCTCCTTACTTTATTAATTATATTATTACTAGATATTATGGTTTTCAGATCCGGACTGGTTATCGAACTGGTGAAAGGATAGATTCATAGATTTTGGATTAAACCGAAATAAACCGGAATCGAACCGGATTTAATAAATATATTAAAATATTAAAATATTTTTATTTTTATATTTATAATTTATGAAAATTTGAATATTTTTATTATAATTCTTTAAGTTTAAGTATTTCAAACACAATATACTAATTAAAAAAACTCAATTTATGAAATATAGTTTTTATAGTTACAATTAAATGTCAATTTAATTTAAAATAATTTAAAAATACAAACTATATTTTATTTTAATTAATTAAATAATTTTTTTTTTAAAATCTGGTTGAACGGAAAAATCGGTCCGGTTTACGGTTTTTCGGTTAGACCGACTGATCGGACCGACTGTTGACCGGTAATTGACTGAAGTAAAAACCAGATAAAAACCGACCGGTCTGACCTCTGGTTCCGGTCGAACCCGGTCCGACCGGCCGGTTCGGTCCGGTTTTCACAACTATGCTAAATATACCTGCCTTTTTCTGCAGCAAGCATCCAGGACTGTACAGTGAACTTGCTAAAGGCCAAAGCCCCAAGGTTTCTGTTTCTCACTATTCTCATCAATTGCATTGCATTACTGCATTTACTTATTTTATTTCAAATGTCGAATTTTTACATTTGGCTTCAAAATCAATTTATTCAATAATTTATCATTTTTATTAAATTATTCTAAAAGTGCTATCTTAACAAGTGCAAATTTCTAATGTGTTATTGAATCGGGTTGATAAAAAAATTCCCAAAGTTAAAGGACTAAAATCAAGAGAATTCTACAATATGGTCCGAAACCACGTGATCCGGACCAATGGTAGCTTGACGGTTGTTCGGACCACTTTACCCAATTTCAGTTTTTTAAATTAAAAAGTCAAATGAACTGTTTATCCGGAAGAACTATGATAATTAATGAGTAATTGTGGTGAAAATGGATGGATGCAGTTTATGGTGTTTGCATGCTCAGATTCAAGGGTTTGCCCATCACATGTGCTGGATTTTCAGCCAGGGGAAGCTTTTGTGGTTCGTAATGTTGCTAACATGGTCCCACCTTATGATCAGGTCCCTTTTTTTATTCAATTATTTTCCCCTACTTTATGCTAAAATTAAATTTGTATCCATATGTAATTATAATTTGATTTTATCTGTTCAACAGGTGAAGCACACAGGGGTTGGTGCTGCTGTTGAATATGCAGTTCTGCATCTCAAGGTGAAAACAAATATTCAATTGGGTCCTTGTCAATTATCATGCCTCATTAATTAATTAATTAATTACTAAAATAAATTAACATAATAACTTCAAAGTGTTAATAACTTCAATTTCATGTTATGGCAGGTGGAGTACATAGTTGTAATTGGACACAGTGCCTGTGGTGGAATTAAGGGTCTGATGTCTTTCCCATTTAATGGCAACAAATCCACGTAAGTATTGGTTTACTTAAAATAATCTTAATACTAATTACTTTGAAAAAGCCTAATATGAGTGACTAAAATATATGTTTTGTTATGATGCAGTGACTTCATTGAAGACTGGGTTAGCATTGGTTTACCTGCTAAGGCAAAGGTGTTGGCAGAAAATGGCCATGTACCATTCCCAGAACAATGCACATGCTGTGAAAAGGTAATTAATTAGTTTTAAATATGATTGAAATTGAAACAAATGAGTAATAAAAATTAAAAATTAAAAAAAAATGTATGTGCAGGAAGCGGTGAATGTGTCAATTGCAAATTTGCTGACATATCCATTTGTGAGAGACGGATTGGCAAAGAAAACGCTAGGACTGAAGGGAGGATATTATGATTTTGTTAAAGGCAGTTTTGAGCTTTGGGGACTTGAGTATAGCTTTACTCCTTCTCAATCTGTATGAACTTCCCAATTAATGTGACCCCTAATTTTCTATATTTCTCTTCCTCTCCATCGAATTTGTACTAAATAAAATTATAATTATGAGCTTTTCATTTTCCAATAATAATAATAATTTTAAAAAAAAAAAATGGTGACACAAAATGAGCCATTTTTCTTTTCTTTATTGTAAATTACTATTTGCCTCTTGTTTTTAGGTAAAAGATGTGGCCACCATTCTTCATTGGAAGCTGCTCTAGAGAGGTCTACCCGTCCCCTGCTCAGTCCAGGATTACTCTCCTTAATCACTTTCTTTTTTTTATAATAATAATTAATAAATAACTTTGATGGTGGATTTTGTAACTTTTTTTTCAACAATTATTGCAATTCACCAGCCTTCTGCCTACTCATTCTTTTTTTCCCCCCCTTTCAGTACTATTAGTTAAACAATTACATACCAGTAAACACCTAGCTAGTGTTAGTTTGGAACTAATGATATTCTTCAACCAAAATTATATTAATATGAAAATTCACACTTTGGGGTTCACTGACTATAAAATAATTGACCAAATTAAATACGTACAGTAGAGGTGGTAATTATGTACACGACCTGCTGACACGACACAAACCCAACACGAATTTAGTGGGTTTGGGTTTGATTAAACAGGTAATGGGTCATTTTTGGGTTGACACGAAAGTGACACGATAATTGTTGGGTCGGGTTAGGGTTGACCTGCTAACCCGAAAATGATACGAATATTTAAAATTTATTATTATGTTTTCCTATATTTTTACATGTCACCGTTAAGAAATGTAATATAATATATATAACTCACAAATGCAAAACAACTTTTCAATAATTTTACACGTCATTCTTAATAGATGTAGTAAAATGACACATAAATGCGAACAAGACATAATCCAAAATAAAAAATAGAGCATTAAGATTTGTAAAATAGGTTTTGGAACAATATTTTAGGTCGCCAAGGGTTAAATTGTTAATTTAGATACGGCATAAATATTTAAAATTTTTAATATTTCCTTTATAATATTTTTACATGTAACCCGAAAACACGACACGAAACCGATACGAACACGATTGGGTTAACTCGTTTATGACACAAATATTTTTGGATCTCGTTTGGGTTTTGCTCACTGAAACACGAACCCGAATTTAACACGGCACGAACACGATCCACCTACACCAATTACCACCCTCAACGTACAGTTCTAAAATAAAAAAAGTCCTGTAGTCGTTGCAGAGAAGAAATTAGTTAAGGAAACTCATTAATTAATTAATTATCATAAACACCACATGGCAAAGTTTAGGACAAAAGCCTTAAATTACGTGTCATTAATTAATTCATTAATGCAGTAGACAGAATGATAATTCATTATTGCGCTTAATGATTAAAGAGAGATGATACTACATAATTATATAATTATAATATGAAGAAGTAGGATGAAAAGAAATTAACTAATGGGCATCATAAAGAAGTGTAGCCACCTCTGGTAAAGAATCATCATCAAACAATGAAATTGCCTGGATTGAGTATACTTTAATTGGAAGGTTCTTGGAGACATGAATTTGTGGAATTTTACTAATATTAGTGAGTGTTTGTAATTGTTGCTTAGCTTTGATCTCATTTTTGAATAAAAGACAGCTTTTTATTCAGATGACTTCACTTGACCATCTTTCTTTATAAGAATATAGTATAAGAATTCTTTTGCCATTACAATATTCTTTCTGTACGTAGGAAACTATTGGTTTTTTCCTTCAACTTGGATCAACATACATAATAGTACTATTACAGCATTGAATAGAAATTGAGAAGTGATATTTCTTCAGCCCTTGTACTTTTTCAAATTTTGATTTGGGTAGATTTAGTTAGTGAACTATAATATTTTTTATTAAAATGTATCCTTATGGACAAAATCTTGCATGATGCTTGACGTTCATGAAAATATGTACTCCTTAAATGATAATAGCCTTAGGGCATCTCCAACCTAACGCTATTTGGGTTGGAGATGCCAATTTTTGGTCCAAAAATTGGGCTCATCTGTTCCCCTCCAAATCTTTTTTTTTTTTTAATTTTTTTTCAATTTTTCAATATTTTAGTTTGAAAAATATGTATTTATTTTATGATATTTGAGTTATGTGTTTTATATTAATTTGTACGTTTGATTTAATTTATATGTGTATTTGTGATCTTGAATTTTTTCAATAATTTTGCTCAAACTATAATTTGATTAATTGATAATGATAAAATATTAAAAATAAATTAAGATAGTGAAAATTAAAAAAATATTAATACGTATACAACTTGGAAATATCATAAAATTAATACCAAATAAATATTAAATGAGCAAATAGAAATTGACATTGCATTACAAAATTTGATGATATAATACAATACGCTTAAACACATACACACACATAAATTTTATTTTTAAGTAAAACACGCAGTTAGGCTAATATAACTTAATAAACTTAGATACTACAAATAATATATAAAACACTACATATGTTACAAATTTTCAATAATCTGACAAATCCACGTTGTTAGCATTGTGAACGAATTATTAAAATTGAAATTTTTTTTTGAGGATTTGATAAAAAGATATGAATAATATAAATATATATAAAAGAAATATAATAATAATAAAAATGTTATGTGAAAAGAAATAAAGTAATAATATTTTAATTTGGAATAGAAAGTTGGAGAAAAAGAAAACTGTAGCTCCCAATACATTATAGAGAAAATTAGATTTGGAGTGGAAATTTGAAGCATAAGGTTCGAGCGATCTATTTTCTCCCCTAGATTCAAAAGTACTACTGCTACACAATGATAGAAACACTGTTAATCTGTGCACCCCCTCCTGACTTTGATTTTGTGCGTTCTGTACTTACTGCTGATTTTCTGTCCAAATATAAAACTTTACTTCATTACATTTTTTTTAACAAAACTTTTAAAAACTTGAATAATAAATAAATTACAGTCAGAACAAATTAATTACTTACATGAGAATAGCCTTTTCAATGGAAGGGCTCGGAGGTTTGGAAATTTGGTTTGAAGATGCTGCTGCTGCCCACAAAAGCCATCATTCAATTACACATAATTTAATAAGTTATGAAAAAGATAGAGATGCAATTGTGATCCAAAACTAAAATTTTTGCAGGGGATTAAATGAGCTTTTTGGGGAGAGTTTCAATGGTAGAATTGGTAAAATTATACATCCTTAATTATAAATTCATTGTACCTTGTATACCTTCAAATACTATTATGATACTTTCATGATACTTCTTATTATGCATTCATTTTATCTTTCTGATACTTGTATAATCTTATATACTATTATAATGCCCTTGTAATACTATTGCGATATCTTCGTAATATTGCTTATTATGTGTTTATTATACCTTTCTGATTCTTGTATAACCTCAAATACTATTATGATACTCTTGTGATACCTTTGTGATACTACATAATAAGAATATCATAATAGTATCTGAGGTTATACAAGTATTATAAATATATATTGAATATATAATAAGCAGTATCATGTATTGATATTCTGGTAATACTTTCATGATATCCTTGTAATACAAAAACTAAAAAAGAAATTATATATATATATATGGATCTCAATTTGAAGTGAAAAAAAAAGAACGAAAAAAACTTTGTAAAGTTGCATGACAAAAAAATAAACAAATTGAGAAATAAATGACGAAATTAAGTTAAAATTACAAGAGGAGAAAGAATAGTAAAAGAATATGATAAGGGAGAAAAAAAAAAGCATAAAAGAGAAATTAAAAAAAAAAATTTATTTCACAAATTAAAAAATTGCATGGTATACAAATGTATAACGTAACAGGAGGGAAATTTAGTAAATATTGTGGATAGATGAAACAGACATGCGGTGTAGATTAAAAGGATTGATGTGCCTAGTAGATTGGCACACATGCTCATGAAAATGTTGGAATCTTGCTGATTGAAGGGAAGGGATATTTGGGAATGATGATCAAACTCTTTTCTCACTTAATTGATCGAATTTACTGCAAATTAATGCTTCAACTTTTCAACAAATTAGCAAGAAGAAATTAACGTTCAACTCTCTCTCTCTCTCTCTCTCTCTCTCTCTCTCTCTCTCTTCATTGTGTGTGTGTGTGCGCATTTTAAAAAAAGTGTTGGCTTTGGGATTAATGAATTAGGAGCACTGTTATATATGGATTTGTGAAGGGAAAAAGGCTGTCCAATATTGGACTAAGACACAAAATACCAGCAGAAAATTTTACTTATGAAATTAAAGAAACTTCCTACAAGTTGAAGGGGGCAAAGCAGCCTTTAATCCGACGACCAATAGCCTGCAAATTTTTGGTGGAAGCATTTACTCGGTTACTCGAGGGTTACTGTGAGCAGGGGACTACTCATACAAATTGATGATGCTGCAAACTATTCTGTGTTGGTGCATTCACAATACTCTTTTAACATTTAATGCCATAAAACTACAAACTCCTCTTTTATCTTTTATCCATTACTTATTTCGCTCTACCAGATTCTATCCACCAGATAATTTTTCACCAAACTTGATCTGCACCAGCTCCACACATCAATATTATCTTAAACATTACAACTGCGAAAATTTCGAATATTTTAAACAGAATTAAATGTAAAATATCTAAATTCTATCTTACCCATCAACATCTAAGGTATATGGTTCACAATTAGGTAACACCCTGCTTTTCCCCACATTCAAGACATTCATTTGAACAAATCAGGAGCTATATCCTATAACTAACTGCTTGCATCATTTTTCACCTTGAGCAAATGCACCTATTCCTTTAACTCGAAAATTCCACCTTATCACCTGCCCCTAGACCTATTCAGTTTTCAACTCAACACGAACCATGTTTCCATACACTTGGTGGGTCTTTTATGAAAAAAAAAAAAAAAGAAAAAAGAAAAAAGAAAAAGAAAAACACTAACGTGCTATGTGCACCACTGTATCTGTTGAGTTTTTATGGTCAATCAATGTTCTGTCTAGCGGGGCTAGAATAAGACTATAGCTTCTGGATGAATAATCTTTTCTGTTTATGCATAGATTTAAAGCTACAGTTGTGTGAACCAATTATGGGATAGACTACTATAATCCCCAATTACCTCTAAAGCTTGGGCATTACTATAGCAAAGGCAACCTTGTATTAATATATAGCAACTGCAAGCACTAGGATTTAAGCTATGGTGGGGTAAGGGAGGGAATTTCCAATACAAACCTCTTAGATAATGAATGCGTTGCTGTTTCATAAAACAAAAATGGGAAATCTATTTGACAATAATTTCCATGTTGATCTTGCCAAGTCATAGTCTTCACACTTGGATTTCAATGCTTTGTGCTGAACGAAAATTATTTGTGGCCTTTCTAGAGGTTGGCTTTCAAGCTTGAATTGCCAGACAGCAAATTTCCTAAGGGATTGAGATTTAATTCAAAAAGTTTTGCTTTATCAGTGTAACGATTACTATTTGGAGATGGCACAATAGCTTCTGATAATGTACAACAAGTTCTGGTGGTTCTCGACACAAATTAATACACAAAATAATGGCATTCCCTTGTATATGTACTGAACTAACTATACAGGCCATACCTTTATCACATTATGATTCATCTGGTTTTGGTTCAAGTATTACAGGAATCTTCTCCTTGTGATCACCGCGCAAAACTTCAACAGTCACCTGAGCAGCAAAATAATTCAACTTATAATAAAAAAATGTATGCCAGCTCCAGATAACATGTCATGTCTACCATGACTACTTAATGAACAAAACTTTCACAAATTTCAGAAAAAAAGGTCAGCTGTCACATATTTAACCGATCCAAGCATCATATCATATCAAATCATAAACAAACAGAAAAATATAATGGATCAATCTTCTATTATGATAACTTTCAAGTGACCAACAAAAAGGTTCACCTGAATGATTGGTAAGTTCATTTAAACTGAGATGACAAATAGTAGGTTATTAAAGGATACTGGTCCCACTAATGTTAATCAAAGATGCACAACTGTTTCACTATGTCTGTCAAGTAATCAATGGGACTGCGATGTTGCCCAATGCCCAGCAAAAACTGTTATGAAAAGGGGTAAATACACTCCCTATGATTAAACTACTTTGCCAAAAAAACAATAATACAAGTAGATAGCCATGGAACCAATGAACGAATTAATCCCCATAGTTATTAAAGGTAAGCCTCAAGCTCAAGGCTCATGAGGCTCTAGGCCTAGCACCTCAGAATGCCAAAGGTGGGCTCTGTTTAGAAGGCTCACGCTTTGGGTGCCTTTCATGGTCATAAGTGGTGCGCCTCTTTGACTTAGGGTTTATTGAGGATTTTATACTTTCATTTAGATGTTTTAATCTTCACCGTTCATTAGAATATCATATAGTCCCCAAAATAAACAAGAAAGACAGCTGTTAAAGACGAAAAGCAAAAAACAAAACAAATACGAATCTTTAAAAGTGATCATTAGTTGACTAATTGACTTAGGATTTATTGCATGTTAGATTATGGAGATACTGACGAGTGATGAATATGGAGACGAGTGATGAAAATAGTTATTATTTAACTTAGGATTTGGTTGAACTTTAGAACTTACTATTATGAATTATGCCTCTGGAAGAATTAGATTAGTTATTTTGGGATTTATTGCATGTTAGAATTTATGATTAAGATTGTGGATATGATTTAGCATTTGTCAAATTTTAGAATCTATCACTTCTTAGATGTTAATTGTTGTCACTTATAGTCTTATATATTTTCATTTTTTTGTACACTTCGTGTCGCTCAAGTGCACGCCTATGCCTTGCGCCCAGCCTCCAGGACACCCTTGCGCCTTAGTGCGCATTGAATAACTATGTTGATCCCAACAAAATTACCTTAAATCAATAGTCTACATCATCCCCAGGCCCAAATGGCCGAACACTTTTCCTTCATCATTTCTTGATTTATAATAAAAGAAGAAAATAAAGAAAAGGACGAGGAAAGATCAGTCAAATGGCATTGAATCCATACCTTTTCACCTACTTTACACTGGTCAAGAATTCTGTACAAATCACTGCCATTTGTAACCTTTTTCCCGTTCACAGATGTTATGATATCTCCCAAAATAAGTCTACCATAGGCATCCCGTTTGGTAGATTTCAGACCCTACAGAACCGAGGTTCATGATTTATAAGCAGAAAAACCTTTTAAATCAGAAAGATTGGATTCAAAACAATATACAAGAAAAATGTAAAAAGAAAAAAAGGAAGCAATGTAGCATACTGCTTTGCCCGCTGGACCATTCGGAGGAGCATCTAAGACAAGCACCCCACTTACTCCCAATTGCTCCACTGATTGATCAGGTGCAAACTTAATGCCTAAAATAGGTCTTGTAACTTTTCCATACTTCACCAATTGCTCAACAATGCCACTTACCTGGATTTGACAAACGAAGAATACCAAATTATCTAAAAGCATGAAAGATAAGGCAGGTTATGGAGATTGGCTAAGCTGCACAATGCATTTCGTGAAGTTTATCGTAAAAGCAACTCACAGTGTCAACCGGTATTGAAAATCCAACACCAGAGGATGCACCAGATGGAGAGTATATGGCTGTGTTTATCCCAATAAGACTTCCTGAACTGTCAAGAAGTGGCCCTCCACTATTACCAGGATTAATTGCAGCATCTGTCTGAATAACATCCTGAATAGGACGGCCAGTAGCAGCTGAACTGATTTCTCTACGTAGCCCACTAAAACAGAAGAAGAAGAAGAAGAAGCAATATTCAGATCCAGGAAGATATGAACTAAATTGGAAATACTAGAGCAGAAAATAGTTGCATTACTAAAATTCGCTCTATCCACGTGCATCATTTGCTTTTCATAAGCTATTTGTAAAGACATGTTAAGGCAATCCATGCAATAGTGGATGCAATCTCTAGGATATACACTCAATAATAAGATCCTGCCTACAAATACATATGATATTTTCCTGATTGTAGTATTATATTTTTCCTATTTCAGTTACATTTATATTTAGTTTATAATTTATATGTCCTAGTTAGAGTATATGATTATCTTTCCTAATTGGATTGATGCTATACCTATTTTATTATTTTTGTTTCAGTTGTCTTTTAGTCTAGAAATAGACATTTTATGTAATGAGAAAGGACATAGATGAATGAATAAAAAAAGACTTTCTGAAAGAATTCTTCTTTCTTTATTCCCTTGAGAATTTGTTTGAACTTATCAAGATCAATGGATCTTGTGGCATTCTTATGACTTATCACCCTCATTCTCATCTCTTTCTAGGTTGTGGCATCAAAATCATTCTTTATGGAGCTTTTTATTTAGAATTTTTTGGGATTTATCTTCCAATCTTGTTTTGGGCCTACAAGGTTCTATCTATGGGTTTTCAAGACTTTGTTTCTTGGGAGTTTTATAGGTTAATTCGTTTGGGGTTCCCACTAGTTGGGAATATCAAATCTAGTTGTGGGCTTTCAAGGCTTTGTTCCAAGTGGGTTCACATCAAATATAAATGAAAATCATATAGACATGTAAGAAAAACTTTACTAGATTTTGTACCTGATGACACCAGTTGTCAGTGTATGGTCAAGTCCAAACTGCAAAACAAATACTTTTAATCAGGACATCAGAATGTTGATCAAGTAAAATTTTGCAATAAACCCATATGTACCATTACAAGTCAGAAATACACTTGTGACCATGAATCCAATTCATAGCAAAAATGAGCAATAATGTCATAGAGCCTTTGCTCAAAAATAGGTAGCATGCCATACATGGTATTATACATCTATCAAGAATTTGCATTAATGTCTTAACAACTTGACAAGCACTTTAGCATATGAAAATGAAGTATGCCATATGATAACTGAAGTTTTATGATAATGAATACTTGTATCCGTGTTAGCATATTCTGATGAATGATACAATCTTGATATACCAAAAAATTGGAAAGAACAAAGGAGTATATCAAACTCACAGGGTTGCCAATAGCATATACTTTCTGACCAACAAGCAAATCAGCAGAAACACCAACTGGTATCGGTCTTAATTTATCTTTAGGTGCATCAACTCGTAGCACAGCGACATCTTTGTCTTGGTCAAATCCAACAACTTTTGCATCATAAGTTGACTGGTCAGCAAGAGTGATTCTATAAACATACTAGCGCAAAGTTAAATGTGGACAAAAAGATTTAATATTAAACATAATTTTCACAACATAGAATATACAAAATATATATTGTAACTATTTCAACATATATAAAACAAAATTTACCAAGAATGAAAACTAGTTCCATTTTCCAACCATAGAGGCAAAATCAAAATCCTATTGTAGCATGCTTATCAAATTTACTTTCCGAACTTAGCATATCACTTATTGTCTTCCATTAGTTTCCTAACTATTAACAATCAAGAAAATCTAATTGCAAACGAGTTCATTTGATTCATTTTCCTAACGCTACTTTGTTGCTTCATCAAAATATAGCTGGCAGCACTTGCAACGGTCAAAGGTTCTGCTAGGCTTATGGCTTCAATGGGATTAGTACTGGTAAATTTCTGCAGGTAAGGATGCCTAATAAGGGTATATTTTCCTGATGCACACTTGTTCATTATCATAGCAATTCATCTTCTAAATTTAAATATCTTGATGTATGTAGTTGGAGAGAAATATTATGATTTCCTTAGAGTTTCCTGTAATGTTGCCATGCAATAAATTTGAATTACTAGATCCATTATGTCATTCTGCTTTTAAGTTTTCAAGGGTACGGGGTCTTCAAGGTGGAGAAAAACCATGAGATTAGAAAACTATATTTTGTGAATTCTGCGACTGTTTGAAAAGCTTATCCTCTTGTTGCAGTCTCCCATTCTCTTATTCTAAAGCTTCATTCGTCAAAATCATATTATGTATATATCCGACAATAGTAAATTACTTCCCCAGAAGACTGCCATATGATTAAAACCTAGTTGCCTGCATTGAGAAACCGTTGAACTATCAAAACGTTGAATCATACAAATTGTTCAAACTGGGTAAATGCACATTCAAACTCTATAGTGGCATCGACAAAAAAATGAGCCCATGCAAATCTACAGATCAATAACCAAATCTCTCTTTCCCAAATGCTTCTGATTAGCCATAAGAAACATCAAGCAAAATAATATTCCGCCAAAATTAAGTGGCAAATAAAATTGTTTTTAAACACAAACTTCAAAATCAGTCGGAACCTTTCATCAACAATTGGAATCAAAGGCTCAAACCGCATCGATCATAAAATGAATAGTTAATGACCAACACTGCTTTAATATGAAAAATTCAGAGCAATTCAACTAACTTGAGATCAGAAGCGCCGCGAATCACATGATAGTTGGTGACAATGTGACCATCTTTGTCCCAAACGAATCCGGACCCTGAACCCTGTGGCACCTCCAACACATCTAATGTGAACACGTCCTGCCTTATTTTTCAATACACAAGATATACAACACAAATAATCAGGAATCTTAAGTCGAACAGAAAGGTGAACTTAGTAACAGTAACATCGATAATCAGTGAAGAGGAAATACTTGGCGGCGAGATTGGTGATGTAAACAACGGAGGGAGTATTCTCTTGAAAGAGGCGAACAGTAGCGAGCTCATCGGACTGCAATTTTCGGGGAGTAGTAACGACGAAAGCGGAGGCGGGGTCCACATCGACGACGAAGAGGGAGACGGATAAGGCAAGTGAGGTGCAGAGGAGAAGGAGCGAGTCCAAAGCAGAAGAAGAGGTAATTTTGGTAAATAAAAGCTTTTCCGGGGTTAGTGATTGAGATCGGAGAGGTTGATGGAGAAAAGAAAGGATTCGAGAATTATTTCTTGTTTTGTTATTCTGGTTTTTATGGAGGAAAGAAACACAGTTGTGTTTCTCGAGAGCAAATGGTGATTTTCTGTTTGGATAGCGAGAAAGTGGGAAGGAAGAAGAATGGAAGTATGTAGAAATGAGTGAAGACACAGCAGCCATTCTTTCTGTGTGGTTTTGTTTTCCCCAAACATTAAGACTACAGACTTGCCATTTGTATGTCATGTTTCCGTTATTCGTTGCAAAAATTATTACTATTATTTTTTATTTATTCTATGCTTCTGTTTTGGTCCTTTATGAATTGCATTATTATTAAAACATTATCAGTGGCCATTAATAAGATCACAATAAAATTAAGGGGAAACAAGATTAATTACCCAGAAATAAATTACAGTTTTCTTGTATCTATTAACTCAAAATTTCATATACACCAGCATAACATGTTCAACTCAGTTTTAGATCAACAGAAACACCCAAAACAATATATCTGCAAAATTTAATTAACATTAATGATTGGCTAGTGTGGGTACAGAGCATTGGCTCACCAATGGAGCATATCCATAGAAAAGGTTCCGCTATCTACTCAAAGAGAAACGGATCATAACAAAAATTCACAAAATCTTTTCTAGAGGTCTCAGCTCCCTTGGCAAACCTTCGAAATTTCCTGCATCCACTTCGGATTGGAGCATCGGTCTCTTTCCGATTTCCCAATGTATGCCCTCTGCCAAATGCTCCTTGCTCGGTGTCAGCATCACGAAATTTGGATCTGCTCTTTGATAGCTGCATATGTATCATCAAGGACAGAGAAATTTGTTTACAGACAAGAAATTTAGAATGCGACACTGTAATCATACGGCTTAAACATGATTTTAAAAAAAGAAAAAAAATCCACTAAACTATGACAACATTCAGCACATCCTCAACCTTGTCATATCAATACTCATTGGACATATGAATATGCAATATTAGGTTTCAGAAGGAGAAAATATTAGTTCATGAACCTGGCTTCTCTGATATTCTCAACGCGTATACCAAACCCATATTGTGTCTTTCCAATAATACGATCTCTGATAGCTGCACCAAAATGAAATTTTCATTTGATTGGCATTCTAATGTAGCCAAATAACACTTCAAACAGTTTACATCAAAAGGGGGAAAAAGAAGAAGAATATATGTGAATGAAACAAAGATCTGAACTTGAATTACCAAGATCCCTGTAATGACATTATACTCAAGATGAGAAAAACTGAACAACCAGAATACATTCTACAAAAGTTTAATCATTAGTTCAGCATATTCAGGTCAATCAACAGCAGGTCAACAATGACCTTTAAAGCAGATCTTCCGTTTAGCATATTTTGGTTTACCCAAATTGTTACTTCCACCCAAGCATGAATTACAAAACAAACCAAATATGAAGTACCTTATCACATTTTACTTGGTTTGGGACCAAGATAGTTTCAGATAAAAATGAAATTCTCAATTCCATAAAATGGGTGAACTGCTTTTTAAAATTCAGAAACCATACAATGTTATTATGCTTTATGATTGCAGATTGCGCCCAAACAAGAACGCTAATAGAATGATGCCTCACAAGTACAACTGCTGTTCTTTTAATTAACCATTCCAATTAACACATATATGAAACATTCAGTATAAAATCCAAAAAGGCTTAAAAGGAATATTTTAATTAACTATACCAATTAACACATATACCATAACAGGTCTGACTAGAAAATTTGGATCCACGTAGTCATCCCTGACGAGCTGGGATTATGGCATGGTGGTGGTTATTGTTGTCGAACTATGACATCTACATGATACTATAATAATGCAGAATACATGTAGTTTGCATAAACATTATCCAACTAAAATAAATTTCTGAATCACTGCCCTGCCCCAAAATCATCAAAGTCAACAATAAGCAAGTTTCCATCAGAACCTTATCATAGGGGAAAAGTTACCTGAAATATTGAAAGTAAATGCAGGTTTCCACCATGACTTGAATGCCAATGTAAATGATGAGCTACAAGGTCCCATCTTCCCCTGCAAAGATATTATAAAGATAAATATTCTACACATTATCATTAGTAATGAGAAGCATAAATAGAAAGGATTCCTACCTTCACTAAGAGATTTTTATTGGCCTGCCAGGAAGCCGCTACTTGAAAAGTCGAATCTGGGTTATCGTTTGGTGTTTTGACATCATCAACCCTTCGATACAAGACGATATCAAGAATTTATGATCGGATATATGTATATTGATTATGCATTAGATTGTAACCTGGAATACCTTGTCTTTAACTCAAATCCAAAGTCAATATAATTTGTGATTCCAACTACTTCACTTTCTTCAAGCGGATTCTTGACCTGCATGGCATAAGCATTTCAAAGCTCATGAAGATTCAGAAAAATCCTCCTTAAAATCAGATTTTAAAAAATAAATAAAACTAAACTAGTACTCCACATTAAATAAAAGTTAATCCTAACTCTTTTAGACTTGACCCCCTTACCTATTCTATTTAACTTGTGGATGTAATTTCAATCCAAATGTCATAATCAGTAGGGAATTCACTGACCCTCCAAATTATTTATGCAATTCCTTTTCAAATGAGACCTGGATCGTGAAATCATTAATCTTTAACTTTCTTTTATTTATCAATCGAACAGGAAATAAACTGTGACTTGATTATTTAGCCATCATATGCAATTTTCAAATTTCTATGCTGAACCTAAACTTCCAATTCATAACAATTGTATTCTGGACTCTCAGAAATTGAAAATTAAAGTAATAAAAGAATGATGATTCAACTGCTTATAATCAACAGTATCCGTACTAAAAAATGTCTCCAAGGCAAATTATATAGGTTTTCTGTTTTTAGTTTATTAGCTCTGACGGTAAGCCCAGCAATAATGTGCTCAAGTCCATCCAAAACTTCATTTTATCAACCAATACAAACAATAAATTTGATCTGGTACATGGAAACCCATGAAAATGGTTCATTACATAAAACTAGTATTTACACAATCCAATATTCCACAACTGATTGACAGACAAATGGATAATTTCACATCATTAAATTTGAAATGATCCAATGAACACCTTAAATAGAACTGAAAAAGTAGAGAGAAGCATACCCGTCTTTGAACCACAACATGTTGGTAAAACGAGGCAATGAACTACAAGTTGAAAAGAAAGTACAAATTTTCAGTGAATTGTGTAATAGTAGAAAAAACAGGATACAGCAATGAAATGAACAAATTGTTAGAGATGCTTTGTACAATATAAAAAGTTATGAAAGAAACAACCAAGAGAATATTTAGATCTCAAAAATTGAATTTATGAAAAAAAGAATCTATATCCATAGAAAAATGAAACATAATAATCTAACCTGAGAGCTTTTTTCAAGTTCAAGGCAAAAATTGAAAGAAGGACTCAAGGGGCTTCCTGATCCTAAGCCATAGCCAATTGCAGCACTCCAATTCATTAAATTCTTATATTTAGCAATATCACTGCTTCCATCTAAAAGAAAGAGCATCAGGAAACACAAGAAAAAATCAGTTCTATAATATGTGATATCTCTCACCCACAGGCACACACAACCTTCAATGTGCTAGCATTATGTCTTAGAAGCACAAGCACACCCTATAGTTGTTCTAAGATAATATGAAAAAGGTGTAACATGTAATCACAACAAAAAAAAAAAAAAAAAAAAAAAAACTTCTCAAGTAAAATAATCTTAAGCATATATCCCAAAAGGAAAGGATGGATATAGAGAGGAAAAATAAAATTCTAATAGCAGAGAGAGAGAGAGAGAGAGAGAGAGAGAGAAAGTCTAGGCCAAACGAGCAACCCTTGATTAAATTAAGGATGAAGAAAATCAAATTAAAGTCCATTAAGCAAATTGAGAATATATTCAATGAAGCTAATATGTGAGATACTTACATTGTGGCTCATATTGTAGTCCCACACTCAGCCTTCCAATTTTGGTTACCAACCATGCACTCTTTGGCAATTCATCTTTCGCTGAAAGTTTCATGAATAGTGTACAACATATAAGTCACTAAACTATACGTTCAAGTTTTACATCACAAGAGTTTGATCTAGAGAAAGCAAGTACTATAGGTAACATCATGAAGCACGAAAACTCTACGACACTCACGTTTCAGCATTTCGAGTCCGTTTCGGAAACACAAACTCCCAGAAACTAGTACGAAATGTTTCCGGGTTTGTTTATGTAAATAATAGAAGTTGGAAACCCGTTTCCTATGATTTAGGAAACCGTATCCAACAAATTAGGAAACTCCTGTTCTCCATTCCCATAACAGTTCTAGCACGCAAGTATTGTGAGCAGCTAGCTAGAAACACTGAAGGTGCCTTTTGCAACTAATTAAGAAACAGTCTAACTCAGTAGCATTTGTAACACTCCCTCAAACTAAATGCACAGCCCGAGTACTAGGGCTGGGCACAGTTCGGTCCAATCCGGGGATTTAGAAATCTCCAGAATTGGATTGGAGGAATAAATCTCAAGAATTGGATTGTTCCGAAAATTTCGATCCAGTCCAGTTCGGTTATTCGGGGATTCGGTTCCGGTCCTATCCGGTTATGGAGTCCGGGAATTTAGTCCGCCCAATCCTAATATAAAAAATAAATCCTAAAAATAAAAAATCACAGATATTTTCTTATATAATTTCAACTAAAAAATATAAATTCTAATAATATCTTTCTAAATATTATATATTAAGTTGACTCAGTGGTTAGAAAGATTATAAATTATTATTTTTACATATATTATAAAATTTTAAAATTAAATAATCTCTTTATATATATTTAATACTAATAAATTCTCGGTTCTACCAGTCCGGTCCTCGGTTCAATCCAATTCAATCCGGTCCTGGATAAATTACGGTCCAGTCCAATCCAGTTCTTTTTTAAAAAAAAGTCAACAGTTCGGTCCAATTCTGGATCTTTTTCCTCGGATATTCGGTCCAATCCAGTATATCCGGTTCTTATGCCCAGCCCTACCGAGTACAATATGACCATCAGCAAAGTAAAACGAGAATATCATATTAGATTAATAAAATTCAATAATGTCTATCATTTCATTGCAAAGTGAGAAAGAGAAAAAAAAAAAAAAAAAACAAAAAAAAAACAAAAGGAAGAACAAACTAATTAATGGAGAAAACATATTCTAAATGCTAAATCCTTTTATGAAAAGACGTACATGGCCAGAAATAGATAGGTTACTGGAAGAACATGGAAACCAACTTATACTAGAGAGGTCATTTATAGGTAATGTACCAGCAAAAGGCACAACCGTGGCTCCAAAGGATAAATTTCCTGAGCCATATCTCAGTCCCATGACACCAGGATCTTCACGAGTTACTCTGCAGAAGTAATGGAATTACTGGAGGAATACATGGTAATAAGCAATGCAACAACCCATGTGAGAGCCTAAACGGTTCAATTACCGTTTGCTTAATAAGAGAGGAAAAGTACCAAACGCTCCAAAACCAAATCTAGGGTAGTAAACAGATGACCGTAACTGCAAGATCCTGAATTGGTAGATAGCAAATTAAAAATCTACATATAATAGACTTCCCCAAAAAGACAACAGAAAGTTTGGAAAGTGCGATAAGACAATAAAGTGTTACTTACGGATCTGAGCTTGAAACAAAGAGGTCCATGAATGTATGAGGATGGTCCACATCACTGATCACACAAAAAGAATCAGGAAGCTGTTTAATAATCCAATTTATATGGATTAAACTATTAAACAAAGACAATGGATAAACAGGAAGTTGATGCTGCAACACCTTTGCCAGCGGAAAAATGCATTTCCAATAACTTTCTCCTCAGGCTTATGATCTAACGGACCTGACATCTAACCAGGTTAAGGGTATCAATGGTCCAATTCATAGATTTTAAATTTTCAACAACATTTATATAAGCAACACCAAATGATGGATACTGTAGCAATCAAATCCACATGAGGGTCATCAAGTGGCTTCAACATAATTCTGGTGGTAAAATGCCTTGCTTCTTCAAAATAATCATCAAAAAGGCTTTTCAAAGCAAGCTTTCCAAATAGCAAGTTATACGATGACTCCAACATCCTGCATCATCCTTCAGTGTATCAATAAAAGAAAAGACCAGCAGAATCTGATCAACATGAACAATGCCATGACAGTAAGATAAACGGCTGTTTCAAAAGAAAAAGATCGAAGTGTTAAAAATGAAATGCATAAATTCATTTGATATTTGCATTTTAATTTCGTTAAAATAACTTAACGCAAATCCTTCTTAAATTGATAGAATAGACTAGAAATGCTACAAATTGTCTTTGATTCACTAAAATTACTAATACTTTCCTAATAAAATTCCAAATTAACACGCAAGAGTCAAGCATAGATATATTCAGAAATTCATTTAATGAAAACTCCAATGCCAGTATACGAGCATCAAAAAAACTGGACAATGTATAGTACAGAAAATTATTTCAGCTGCTAAAATTAACAAAAACTAAAAACCTCAATGGAAGGAGCGCTCACCATCTCAGTTCAACCAGCAAATGAAAAGGCGAAAGATAAGAATTGTGAACCTGGTACGGGCAGCAAGTGGCGGAAAATCGAAGAGAGGCGGAACAAGCACCACGGGTGGGGGCGGTTCTTTGTTGAAAAAGTTCCCCATGACTCAGTAGATCGTGCGGGATCTGAGGCTTCTACTATGAAGAACTAGAGAATGGAAATGGGAATACAAGCGACGAGGAAAAGAATATGAATAAGGAAAATGGAAAACGGAAGAGTTGAATGAACGAACCTCTCAAGCCTTGCCCGCGCTTCTCTCATTAGGTTGATGACGGTTTCCACTATCCCCTGTTTCCAGTTAGTGACGTGGCATTCGCGTCAACTTTTTGTTTTGGGTGAAACACACTTCTTGGCCCTTTTGTTTTTTTTTTTTTTTTTTCAAAAATACATCTTAAGGCCTCTAAATTTTCACTTTGATCAATTGCTTAAATCTATTAATGCCCTAAACTTTTTATTAATTAATGAATAAAACCCTTTATTAATTTTTTTAGCATATCAATTCCATGAACTTTTACTGCTTTATCTACAAGACTTATGATCAATTATTTTTGACATTAGATAGTTTTTCGGTATTAGTATCGTCACAATTATATTCTATAATTCATCTAACTTGCATGAACGATACTTGAGAATATTAACATGATAATTTTTGAGAGAAAATGGCTCACAAATTTGAAAAAGCTAGGTCAATTAATATCAAAAGATAATTTATAAAATAATTAGTTCAATTGTTTTTGTGATCCAAAATTGTAAAAAATAATAATTAGCAACCCAAATATTATTCATAAGCCTTTAACATAATGCGAAGTACAATCCTGATAAAATTTTTTATAAATGATCAGTTAATGTCAAAAATAATTAATCAATAGGTTTATACATTAAAAAACAAAAGCTCAGTACTTAAGAATATGGTGAAATAATTTATGAGGTGTTTTATGTATAAAATAACAAAAGTTCAAGCTCTCAATTAGATAAAAAAATTTCTTTTACATAAAATGGTAAGGCCATATATTATTATATTATATATGATAATATATATTTATGTTAAAAAATAATTTTTATTAAAATTAAAGAAGACTTTAAAAAATATTCAATGGAAAATTTCAGAGTACAAACAAATGATTTATTTAGGTTTTGACACCTTTGGATTTTATATGAAATAAATTTTTGGGTAAATAATTTATTAGTCTCTATTTTTTTACATATTATAATAGTCAATCCCTGATAATTACATAATCCCTAAGTTTTGTCATCGTCAATTGTTTAGTCTTTTTATTAGAGTCAACTGTCAAATTAGACTAATAATACCAAAGTTACCATTTATTATATTTTATAATGATCAAACATATCATCTTTTCTATTTTATATTTTTTTCCTTCACATAATCGTAATATTACTAATATTTATTAATTTATTTATTAAATTTTATATAATTATAGAATTTAACCTTATTGAAATAGAGCTTCTTTAATTAAAATAATTAAAGAAAAATATTTTAGAAAATATATAATCAGGAGTAGACTATATAAATTGTAAATTTGAACTTTTCATTTATAGTATACCTTATGGATAACAGTAATAAATAAAGGATATTATTTTTAAAAAAAATTATCAAGATTCATAATAATATTTATTGTTAGTTTATAGATATTATATTAAACTAGTAAAAAAGTGACAATATGTATTAAAGAGATTGAATAATAACAATATTTTTATTTTTATAACTAGTAGATATAAATATGAAAATGTTGGTGTATGTGTATGTGTATACACTACAAAAACTTTTATTAAAAACACTTCAATTAAATTTGAAAACCAAAAAATAAATTTTTTATTTATAACCAAGGGAATTTTTATATTATTATATCCATAAATAAAGAAAATGACTAAAAAGTTTATTGAGACAAAACCTAAGGAACTTAAAAAAAAAAAAAAATCTATGGAATGATTATTGTGATACATAAAAACATAGGAACTAATAAATTGTTTAGCTTAAAATTTTTAATCAATAATATATATATATATATATAATTGAGCTATTATTTATAAATCCAAGATCAAACTCAAATATATTTGGACGTACTTGGGCCGAGACTAGGTTGGGTCGAATGAGAATTTTGCATGACGAAGCCTAACCCTCTATTTACGGGCTTGGACGGGTTATGCGAGTAACGAGCACATTGAACATGTCTAGGTGTGTGCCATATTGATGTTTGGAGAGTTAGAATCTTCGACCCTTTTTTTGAAGTTGTGGTGTGTTTATAAATTATAATCATGCTTGTCAAGTTTTCTAATTAGCATGTAATTTGTTGAATGAATGTGGACCATTAATTGGAAATATAGCTTTGAAATTTTATCTTCTTTTTTTTTTTTTTAGGAATATGGACAAAAATGAATCCGCACACCGAATAAGAAAATATTAAATAAAATTGGTATTTTCCTAATATACCCGCAATTAATGAAGTGATCTAATGGATTAAAAATTTAATTTATTCTAAATTTAATAATTGCAAACCATAATAAATAGGAATATGATAGGAAAATAGTGGTCTTACATAGTTAAAAGAGTAGTTGTACCTATTTGACAATATATAAAAAAGAAGAGAAATTTTGCACGAATTTGTAGGGAGGGAGTATGATTTTGCAAAAGTACAAAAGTCTTCTTCTGACTTTCTCTATCACATTTTCCACTTTTGAAGAGTTGAGGTAGTAAAGACACATTTCCTTCTTCCATTCAAGGTGGATTATATGTATGTGGCCGATAAAATTCTTCAATTAATATTGCTTTCTATCTTTAGTAACTTTAGAACAAAGGGAAAGGCTAAATATACATTTAGTTAAGAGTTGGGTGTATCTAGTTGAAAATTACTTAAGGAGAGTTTTTGTTTTTAAGACTTAGTTAACACTTAATTGAAAGCCACAAAATTTTTTGGGAAAATTTTAAAAACCATCCCTATGGTCTCATCTTTTGACAAATGAAGGGTTGTTTTTTTTTTTAGTTAAAAAGAAGACTTGTGATCTAAAAATTAGCAAAAAAAAGAATAACTAATATTTTTCATTAAAAAATAATGATATGTCATATGTCATTTTTGTCTATTAAACATTCCAGTAGTTTACCCATATTATTTAAGAATTATACATCAAGATTTAAATATTTTTCATAAATTATTCTTTTTTTGTGTTTTTTTTTAATTTATAATCACTATTTAATTAAAAAATATTTGCACTTATCAAAAAATTTTAAAATTTATCACAAAATTCTATTGTATTTTTATTAACCAACTCGAAAATTTTCTGTTCAAAATGGATAAAACTGTCTTTTATATGTCATAATTTATCTGCTCCAATAATTATTTTAATGATAATGATAAACAAAAGTAGGATATAATATGACTTTTATCAAAATAATAATAATAATAATAATAATAATAATAATAATAATAATCTCCCATGTTTTGACATTGTTGTTTTTAATCAAAATATAGTCTAATCTCATTGACCCGTGGACAACTTTTCTTTACCTGATGCAAACAAAAAATGAGAACAGGAAAATAACTATTTAAATGAATGAAATAAAAATTCTAAAAAAACTAATTAGAATTCTCTATTTTAGTTTTTGAATTTATCATCTAAAACTCAAAATGAATATTCTTGAGTAAATTTTTTTAAAATTTTATTTTTTTCATCTTACGTATCTTCATTGAGATAATTACATTTTTTAATTTCATTGAAGGTTTAGTTATCGTTTAGATTCTTCATCTTTTTATGCAGTCGTGTTACAAACTCAATTCATATTGACAACTGACGAGAATATATGAAAGCAAATTGTATTATTATATTGATAAATACTACTATTAATAAAGATTTATTCATTGCCAAACTTTAATAAATCATTCAAATCCTTATGAATTGAGGTATAGGAAATAAATATGTTAAAGGAATTAAATAAAAAGTAATATGAGCATCCCCACAAGTTTCAAGGATGATTACATTTTTTATAAAATTGGAGATGGGTTAGACATGTTATATTTTGATTTATTTTGTACAAAATATATCAGTTGAGTTACTGTGAATTATTTTTTAAAAATTTTAATTGAGAGAATAATTATTTATAGGGTGTTCGAACAAATTATATTCTGAGAATGCTCTGACTTTTATGAAGGATTTTACGATTTTATCAGTCTTTAAATAAACGTAAAATGAAATGCAAGTTGGTTGCATTTTTTTTTTTTTGGACAAGTTGCATTTTGATTGTGTATTGTGAATAGGTAAATTAAGAGAAAGAGCATGCCAATTGCCAAGTAGACCGTTGAGTAAAGGACAAAAGCAAGGCAAGTCAAGGAAGAAAACATGTGTAATCTAACGAATCTAATTAGTCCATTAATTAGGAGGGCGGCGCGCGCCCCTCAAAGGGAAAGCATGGCGCGAATTCCCATAATTATTCTGCGCCTAAAATTCTTTAAATAATCGTTGCCTCTACGCTGTTTGTTTTCAATTCTCTCATTTTTCTATGTTCTAACCATTTCCTCTCTTATTCTTCTTCTATTCTACTTGTATTATTTGCATTACAACAAAATATTCTTAGAATCTTTATCTTTTCTCTATTTTTTCCTTTTCCTGTGGTCTTTTAGATTTCATTTTCCACAAGGCGGCGATACCTAGATTTGGATTTGCAAGAAGGGTGCCAATTGAATTCATCTCTCTTTGCGGTAATTCCTTTGCGAGAATGGATTAATGTTATTGCTGCAAGTGATTATGTCGAGTTTCTGGTTTCAAATTTTGTTTGAAATACGGACCTTTTGCATGTTGCTTCCATTTACATCTTCCTCTTTTTTTGGCTGATTGCTGACCGGTATTTCTGCCTTATCCATAACCGTTCCTACATTCTTTTTGGCTTGTTTTTTTTTTCTGGTCTCCTTTTGTTGTTGAATTTTAGTCCTTCAGATGTATGATTGTAGTTTTCTTTTTTCTTTTTTTTAGGGTGTTCAGTGAGAATCATCTGTGAACTCAATTTCCTATAGGAGCAGCATTGTTAGTGGCTTCTGCTGAAGTTTTGTGATTGTTTTTTCATTGACTTGGTCTATAGAATTGTCCTTTGATCAATTATATCTGCTAATATTGGAATTGGCAATGCTTGAGAACGTAGATTTTTGTTGATTTCCTGATCTCTGTAGCTTCTTTTATTTATTTATTTATTTTTATTTTATTTATTTTTTATGTGTATGTGTGTGTGTGTGTGCAGAGGGACTAAAATGACGACAAGTATGGCAGCCTCAAGTGGCAATCTGTACTGTGGGTTGAACAAAAACATGTTGCAGGGTTGCTCACAGTCTGCTTGGGTTTCAAATGGGAGATTCAGTGGATGTTTACAAAAAGAGCTTTCATGGTAATTGAAAAGGATCTTTGCTTCACTCTTTAGTTTGTTCATGGCATTCACTTTCAAGTTTCTTTTGAGCATATACTATGTATGATGTACTCATGAATGGTGGCGAAATCAGATGCTTTAAACAGGTTTAGGGTTAAGGGGATAGTTGATTCCTTCAATCTGTTTTTACAGAATTGATGCCAGGACTGCTTCCCATATAGGATCTGAGTGAAATTCACATCTGTGATGATAATTGCTTTCTGAGAATCAGGCTAGATGACAGGCAACATTTGTTGTTTTCCCTTTTTATTGGATATCACTGCATAGTCTGCATTATTCCTAAGCATCTCCTGAAACCTAACAGTACGAAACAATCATACTTCATAATTATGTCTCATATCATACCATTCTTAGAATATTTATGGTTTGTCATGAGTACTTATTTTGTGCCCATACAAATCTTCCAGGTCACATGGAGTATCCAAGATATTGCAAATCCAGATATGCAAATTTTCTCAATCAACTATTGGTGAGCAATGGAGATCTTTTGGACCAAGAACAATTAGCATATCATCTAGCTTGAGAGACAGTTCTACAAAGTATTTTGACTTTGTTGTCATTGGAAGTGGAGTTGCTGGCCTTCGTTATGCCCTTGAAGTCGCTAAACATGGAACTGTTGCAGTAATCACCAAGGCTGAGCCCCATGAGAGCAATACAAACTATGCTCAAGGTGGTGTTAGTGCTGTGTTGTGTCCTTTGGACTCTGTGGAGAGTCACATGCAGGACACCATTGTAGCAGGGGCTCATCTATGTGATGAGGAGACTGTCAGGGTAAGATCTAGAATTAATAGTTTTGTGTTTATGAATCATGGTGCGAAGCTGAATGCTACATTTTTCTTTTGAAGGGATTTCAATAAGCTGAAAGCAGTTTGTGTTAGTTGTGCCTAAATGATTTGTTTTATTTATAATTCTTTTCTCTAGGTTGTCTGTACAGAAGGGCCTGACAGAATCAGGGAACTCATAGCTATGGGAGCAATGTTTGATCATGGAGAGGATGGAAACCTGCACCTAGCAAGGGAAGGAGGTCACTCTCATCATAGAATTGTCCATGCTGCTGATATGACTGGAAGGGAGATTGAACGAGCTCTGCTAGAGGCAGTTGATAATGATCCTAACATCTCCATGTTTGAACACCACTTTGCAATAGATTTACTAACTTCTCAGGTTCGCTTTCAAGTACTTCTATATAAAATGTGAAAAGCAGAAGTTTAAGGCCTATCTGCTCTGTTTATGCATCATTAGCTCTATTATGCTATTTCAAGATTAAGACTTCACCTCAGTATGGATGCTGAGATAAATTTTGTTGGCAGGATGGTCCTGACACAGTTTGCCACGGGGTCGACACTATGAATACTGAAACGCAAGAGGTGATGCAATTGTGCGTTTATTTGGGGTTGTATTGCCCTAATGCGTATCCGTATCCTGAATACTTCAATTTTCCTAAAATTCCAGGTTGTTCGATTCATTTCAAAGGTGACCTTACTTGCTTCAGGTGGGGCTGGACATATCTATCCATCTACAACAAATCCGCTGGTAAGTTTGAAGTCTTGGTTTTGATATAAGGTCACTTCTGTTGATGAAACTTTTGAAGGTTTTCCTCAACTTCTAAGCGTTTAAGATACTTGCATGTGTTAACGAATTTGTATTCACCTGCATTTACGTTTTTGGTTTGTGAAATGATACCTTGTTACAATAAGATTGCCTGGAGTAGTAAACAAATACACATATTATTTAAGTGGACTGTTCCTGTGAACAGAAACCAGTGAAAAACCAATGTAGTTTGAATAACTACATAAAACTCCTAAATTTACTTTGTGTGATGTACCAGACTCAATAAAGCAAATTGTTACTGCTGGTTATTCTATTTTTTTTTTAATAGTATTAGCTAGCTCTTCTATTATTAAATTGCATATATATGTATATTTATGTACACTACAAGATGCGGCTTAGGAATGATTCTTTTAAACTATTCAGACTTGAGGGATTTCTGTTCTATTCCTGGAATATTTCATGGGTGTCAATTTGATTTATTCTATAACGGCACAGTATAAGAAATTGTTCAGTTCCAAATATAGTAAGAAGTTTGAATCCATTTGGACCTATTTATTCATGTCTTTACTATATATCGCTTGTCTATTAGATTTGGAATTTACTTGCTTTTGTACTACAAATGTTCATGCCTAGTATCAGTCAATAGCATACTACTCCATTTTATGTATTCTTATGTCCTCAAATGGTGTTATAGGTGGCTACTGGAGATGGAATTGCAATGGCTCACAGAGCTCAAGCTGTGATTTCCAATATGGAGTAAGTTAATCCACATATATTATTGATGAAAGAGTTTCCATCATTTTTTTTTTCTCTTTATTTAATAAGCGTATATAGCTAATAATATATAAGTTGTTAGTTTCTACCAACCGTGCCGTTCTGGAAATTTTACCCCCTTCAGTCACTGTCAGTATTGTCTTCCAAATGGTTTAATTATACGAAAAATAGAGTTGTTGCCAAAAGTTGGATTCCTTGAACTTCTGCCTTCAGTTTTCTTTAATAAAGATCACATGAACGACTCTAATTTCGTCATTCTAATAAGAAAGAAATAGCATTTGCTAATTCTGAGAAGATGAGGTTTTGGAGGGCTGAGTTCAGGGCCGTGAGTTAAATTTTGTTATGCAGATTTTTTATTTTTTTTTTCTTTTTCACAATTGCACCAGCCCAAAAATATGGCTTGCAAGGCCCCCCTTTTTTTCTGCTTATGTGCAAGACATCAATCAGGTAAGCTAGGGAATAATGTCAATCAACTTTTCTTTGACAGATTCGTGCAGTTCCACCCAACTGCCTTAGCTGACGAAGGCCTACCTGTCAAACCAAAGAAAGCTCGTGAAAATGCATTTCTTATCAGTGAAGCTGTAAGGGGTGATGGAGGTATCCTCTATAATTTAGGCATGGAAAGGTTCATGCCCTTATATGATGAAAGAGGAGAGCTAGCTCCTAGAGATGTGGTGGCCAGAAGCATAGATGACCAGCTAAAAAAGCGTAATGAGAAATATGTGCTACTTGATATAAGCCACAAACCCAGAGAAAAGGTACTCTCTCATTTCCCCAACATAGCTGCCGAGTGTCTTCAGTGTGGTCTGGATATAACCCTTCAGCCGATTCCAGTGGTTCCTGCTGCCCATTATGTGTGTGGTGGAGTCCGTGCTGGGCTTCAGGGGGAGACAAATGTGCGGGGCCTCTATGTAGCTGGTGAGGTTGCATGTACTGGTTTGCATGGAGCAAATAGACTTGCTAGCAATTCACTGCTCGAGGCTCTAGTTTTTGCCCGGAGAGCGGTTCAGCCATCGATTGATCACATGAAGGGCTCGAGGCTAGATATTGGTGCTTCAAATTGGTGGGCTCGACCGGTGGTGCCTAACTCACTTAGGACTAGTGTAATGGATGGCATATTGAACACAACATCAAAAGTTAGGAAAGAACTGCAATCAATCATGTGGAAGTACGTGGGAATTGTTCGGTCAACAACAAGGCTAGAAACTGCTGACAAAAAAATCCGAGAATTGGAATCTGAATGGGAGAAGCATTTGTTCGAGCAAGGATGGGAACAGACAATGGTAGGACTCGAGGCTTGCGAAATGAGGAACCTTTTTTGCTGTGCAAAGCTGGTGGTAAGCAGTGCCCTGGCTAGGCATGAAAGCCGTGG
This sequence comes from Euphorbia tirucalli, assembly GCA_039660915.1. Lineage (NCBI taxonomy): Eukaryota > Viridiplantae > Streptophyta > Magnoliopsida > Malpighiales > Euphorbiaceae > Euphorbia > Euphorbia tirucalli. Next base: position 13,171,990 of record CM077638.1, read on the forward strand.
TCTTCACTACACAATTGATTTCCCTCATGTGAAGGAAAGTGAGAGATTGCCGACAGTTATTTTCCCTTCACGGGCGAACAGTACATGGAGTTCAAGACAGCTACACAAGCAGGCTTTCTGTTAGCAAGTGGGCCCTGTTTCTGATTCTTTACACACAAAACGATGTCATCACTAAATGGAAGACTTGTAATGAATACCACTGTGAAGAAATGAATGTACTTCTAATCCATTTCCTTGATTTTCTTCTGTATAATTTTTATGAGGCAAGTGTTGAAATCTTCCCTCAGATTCCTTAAGACTCTTACGTTATATTCTTTTAAGATATAATAAAAACAGAGTAGGTATATTAGAAGTAAATAGAAGCAGAGTTCATGTCTGGCTGTGAAAGAGAAGATATTATCTCTATGTTGTAAAATATTGTGATAAAATAAGAGCAAACATAGTGGAGTTTAATTAATGAAGAAATCCTTAAAAGTGAAGAAATGTCTTTAATTGAAATTAATTTGTTCACTTAAATGTGTGTTTTGGATTTGAGTGTGTCATCCGTTCCTTTTAAGTCAAGCTTAGGCCAATGAGTAGTTTTGTTCTGTGGTTGTATTGTTATCATAATAATCTTACTAATACGCATCAATCAAACAAATTTTTAGTGGAAACGTGGATTACTAAATCACTAAACTAATCTTTTTTTTTTTTAATTACTAATTTCTCCTTTCTCTTTTCTTTTCTATATTTGTAGAATGAATTCATGCCATTCTTGACCAGAAAATCAATGACATTCGAATGAGAAATTTTGTTGTTATTGACTTATTGTTCCATTCACGAAAAACATTTTTTTATCATAAAAATGGAGAAAAAATTTAAAAATTTTAAAAAAATTTTAGAAGCAATATCAAGTAGGATTTGAGTACAGCAGCAATGAGTGGACCCTCTTTCCAGTTCAGTAGCAAGGATAAGAGGCGTTAGATCAGCAATTTTCGAGTTTGACGTATGTGTCGTAATTTGCTGTCCTTTTCAAATCTTTTAAGATTAGAGAATTGAAGGAAAAAGGAAGCACTGGCACACAGCTTGCTTCGACTCTCATCTGCTACTAGCGGAAATGGAACCTACGAAATTACTTTCTCTACTAGTTTATATTATGATTGTACAATCAATAACTGTGAGGGGTTTGCAGAAATGTGAATTCCAAGCAATTTACAATTTTGGGGATTCAAATTCAGATACTGGCGGAATATCTGCAGCATTGTCGCAAGTCACTTCACCAAATGGCGAATCTTTCTTTGGTCATCCTTCTGGAAGATTTTGTGATGGTCGTCTTATCATAGATTTTTTAGGTGAGTAAACAATAATCTATCAAGCTAATCCTGCACTTAAATTCCTTGTTTCAAATTGATTCATAAGTAGTATCGAATTTATGAATATGTTTCTGTCTTTGGATCAGCTGAGAGACTCAAGTTGCCATATCTTAGTCCATACCTGGACTCAATTGGGACAGATTTCAGGCATGGTGCAAACTTTGCAACAGGAGGTTCATCCATTCGCCCTGGGGGTTATAGCCCATTTCATTTGGGCATACAAATTGCTCAGTTTGTGCAATTCAAAGCTCGCTCTACTGCTCTTTATAATAAACTCAGCCCCACTGGTATGCCAACTTCTCATCCTCCTTTATCACGATAACTATTTTATGGTGCTAAGACCTTTTCATGATAGTGTTAGATGAAATGAATAACAGAACCAGGAGAAGTTCCACCATTTAAGAGTAATCTGCCTAGGCCTGTAGACTTTTCGAGAGCTTTATATACATTTGACGTAGGGCAGAATGATCTCTCTTATGGGTTTCAGCACACAACACCACAGCAAGTCATAATGTCCATTTTTGATATTCTCACCCAGTTTTCACAAGCAGTGCAAGTAAGCAAACTACACCTGTATTGTCTATATATCAGAAAATAATTTGTGCTAATACTTTTGATATGGTTTCAGCAATTATACCAACAAGGGGCTAGATTTTTCTGGGTTCATAATACTGGTCCACTTGGTTGCTTGCCTTATAATGTGATATATAATGCAAAACCTGGTAATACTGATCAAAATGGATGCGTGAAGACTCAAAATGATGTTGCTCAGGAGTTTAACCGCCAGCTGCAAAAGAAAGTGTTCCAGCTAAAAGCACTGTTGCCTGGTTCAGTATTTACGTACATTGATGTTTATTCAGCTAAATATCAATTAATTAGTACTGCAAAGAGTCAAGGTAACATCCCTAATTGATTAATGTTTGATTTTGGCAATAGAAAAATGATACTGATAATGCACCTTACAGGGTTTGTTGATCCAATGAAATTCTGTTGTGGAAGTTACTATGGATACCATATTGATTGCGGAAAGACAGCCTTAGTGAACGGAACTGTTTATGGTAACCCATGCAAGTATCCATCAATGCATTTAAGCTGGGATGGTATACACTATTCTCAAGCTGCTAATTTATGGGTAGCAAATCAAATCCTCAATGGCTCTCATTCTTATCCATCTTTCTCAGTTGAGGAGGCTTGTCAACATTCATGAATGCCATTTAGTTTTGAGTCAATCATTTTTGTGTAACAAGTTATACATGGCTATTACTGAAAGCACTAAATTATGCAGTTAATTAAGCTAGTAATATTTATGTATATGTATCTATGTAATATTCTCAATAGAAAGGCTAAATGTGACAGAATTTGGCTGCTTGCAGTTGTTTTTTACTAGTTAACTGTGTATTTGATCATGGCTCTGATTCCTTCACCGCATCTCTAATCCCAATGGTCCACATGCTGTGATCCTATGCCTACCATTTTCACTTGAATTCTTAGCTAGTTTGGTTATCTTGCCATGTGCACTATGACCCAGTGCACAATGCAAACGCAGAGGACTCTAATCCAACTATATTACAATGTAATGCAGTAATCAGCAATCATAAATTATTGTGTTAATATTGGACTTGGAAGTATTTTAGCAAGGCAAGAATTCTAAAATGTTTAGCCTGAAGAGTGAGGATAAAAAAAGTAGAATATTCTAACAAGATCTATTATGCTGAAACTGTAATTTATGATGGCTTTTGGTTGTGTAATACTACTACTGGTCACTCTAGGACATATTGGTGTATTCATCGAACTAGATAGCAAAGATTGTTTACAGTGAGAGAAACCAAGCCATAGATCTCAATAGCTTCAACGACAATGTTTATACTTTTGGACTATTGGTTAAGGTTTTGGCAGTGTTTTCCATGAAGTCAAGCAGTACCACACTATATGCATTCTCTACTATTTATAGTTTTAGACTCAAATTCAGATACTGGAGGAACATTGCTGCCTCTGTTCCTGTCTCCACATGGACAAACCTTCATGCAGAAACCCAGTGGGAGGCTCACTGATTGCCATCTCATCTCAACATTAACTGTTTATGATACTAACTTGTTTGAGTTTCTCTGGTTGGTTATTGATTCATAGCAGCTGAGTACTTGAGATAATATTATGCGAGTTATGTAGCACAGTGTCGCACTTCGTACAAAGGAGCGTAACTGGGTAAGAACTTGATCGGGATCAGAGTAGGTTCTTGCTTGTATTCTGATGACAGTTTTTTTATGGCTAAATTAATCATAATTTCATTTCTTCTTGAAGGTGATCTGTTGAATCCTAAACATTTCCAGAGGCAATTTACAAATCCTAGGCGGTCCTGGAATGGAAGGGCTTTATACAAGGATCTGTTTCAGCAATGTTTCCAGGTATTGAGTTAGACCATAACACATATGTGCGTATACGACAACTTTATAGCAAAGAGGCGAAACCTCTTTCATGCAGAACTTTAGGCCAATCAGCTATGGAGGATTTTACCTCCAAAGGATCATGGTTCAATGGTACAGAATGAACTTGTTCAAATATTTAACAGGAACCTAATTTAAGGAAATCGTAGTCCAATTGAGGAAGCAAAACCTATGTGGAGTAACTCTCACTTCTATAATGAAAACTAAATTTATTGGATCTTGAGATTGAAATATTCAAATGATTTAATCCATTTTGATGAAAGGATTTCAGGATCCATGGAGTTTCTGTTGATTGAATTCGGTATTCAAGCCACCTCTTCCTCTCAGAAAGCACATGTTTTTGTTTTATGCAATAAGTAATCATTAAATCTGTTAGCTTTTTACTTAAAATTTATGATCTTGCGTATTCTATATTAAACATATTTGATTGCGTTGTTGTAACAGTTCCAACCCATACAGAGAACCTAACCCATCATCATTTGTTGTCTTTTTCCTTATTCAGAATGAGTATCTTCATCAAATGATGAAAAAGTCCAAAAGAAATACTTTGAAGTCTTCACAAGGATATAAATTAAAAGGATTCGGATCCAAATAATGAAATAAAAGACAAAAAGCTCAATTTCCTGTTACACCAACTAGATAGCGCTTTCTGTTTGATGTGCACTTTTGGATTAGTTCAAACTCATAGTTGCTTTGTCCTCCTTTATAATCAAACTGTGGTAGATGTTGACAGATCAATTGATAACAAATTAAGGCATCAGCTTCAGAGTTGAGTAGCTTAGCTTATTAATGTGGAAATAGTTAAACAAGCACAAGCAATTCCAATGACCAATTGGGTGTACCAGAACAAGAAAATGATATTTCAACATTTCATTCTTTATTAAAAAATAAACCATACAAATAAAAGAAGAAAAAAAAATCAATTGGAATTTCATCAAATCCCATGAACAATGATTTCTTTTTGCCCCAGACAACTCTCCCAAAACAAGGGGCATTATGATAAGCACAAAGAAACAATCCTTAAAATTCCTGGTATATTTCCAAAGAGCAAAATTCAACCATCTAATCCTGTTCTAGATGTATTTTTTTTACAAGTACATTTATATGTGCAAATATTTGTTGACTATGATGCCTCTATTGATTCATCCTTTAGCAATTCAATTTCTGTATCAAGAAGGGTAACTAGTGATCTTGACTTCCTATTACGGACTTTACCTGCATCTTTCAACAACTCGGCCAATCTTCTTTTTTCATCATCCACATCAGGATTTGCAGTTCCTAGCTTCTCCTCCCTCATTCCAACAACATAGTCCAGAATTTCAATAGCATCATCCAACCTGTGTAATTAAAACAATATAATAAGCAGAAAAGAAAAATTATAGTCAAACTATAACAGAAAGAAATCAATAATGGTGCCTGTTAGAGGATGAGAATTGTACCTTCCCATTGCATCATATGTTCCAGCTAGATTGCTGTATACTCCTAATGTGTCTGGATGACACGGTCCATACTCTTTTTCCAAAATGTTTCTTGCCTCTTCAAAAAAATCTGCAGCCTCATTTATGGCGAATCGCTGCACACAGGCTAGCCCCATTTGATTCAAAGCAATGCCAAATAATGCAGATTTCTTCTCTCCACTAGATCGAAACTTTGAAATGGCATTCTTGAAGGCATCATATGAGTCAGCATATTTCCCCATCATATAGTACATGACTCCCATTTGGGCTTCAATTCCTGCAATTGTGCTTTGTTGGCCTGGAGTATTTCCATATATTTTCAAAGCTTTCTTAAGTAACTTGACTGCCTGATTGAATTCATTCATGGATTGATAGATAGCAGAAATATCAAGGAATCCACTGGCTATCTCTTCAGCAGGAATCCCATGATTGGATTTTTCGTAAATACGAAGTGCGTTTTCGCAGTAGGATTTGGAATCCCTGAACTTCCCTATTCTGTTATACAAATCAGCCAAACGTACAAAAACAGAAGCAACCGCTGGATGATTCTCGCCTTTCCTTGATTTGAACACAGTAAGTCCTTTCTGATAAGCAAAAACAGCTTCATCATACCGTGCTAATGCCAAGTATGCATCTCCAATGCTGCAATCAATCGAAGCAACATCAAAGTCTTGCCCATTCGCTGCCATAGCCATACTTGCTAAAACATAATGCTCAAGAGCTGCTTCGTAATCTCCTTTTGCTTCACAAACAAGTCCCATAAGCCTTCTATCTGCTGCTTCTTCAAGGGATGCAGGACCGCCTTTCTCCCTGTGGATATCAAGTGCCATTTGACAATGCTTCTCAGCCTCATCAAATTGCAATGCTTGTACATGAGCCTCAGCAATATACCGGCATGTTTCGCCCACTCGAGGATCAGTTTCCCCTAAGACTTGCTTTTGGATCTCAAGTCCTGCTTTATAACACAGAATTGAATTTTCAAGCTGGCCTAGCATTGCATAAGTATCACCCAATTGCATACACCCTGCAAATTTAGCAAGTGCATGATCTTGGCCATCCTCTATGACAGGAATCTCAATGGACCGCTCAAGAACAGGAATCGCCTCATCATACTTGCCTAGACTGCAATATATTGCAGCCAAAACATGCAAGGACATCACAAGTTCTAAATTGGGTTTTCCATTAGAACAAACCTCAAACGATTTCGTAGCTCGAACAGCAAATGCAAGAGCCTTGTGTGGATTTTCGCCTGCAGTAATCATATCCCTTGTTTGTTTGAGCAAGAAAGGTCCAAGGTTAGGATTATCTAATGCTGCCTCAAGAAGGCTATCTGCTCCATTCTGAAACTTCATGAAATACCTGTGCCTCTTGACTCCGTTAGGTTTTCTCATGCCCTTATTCTGAGATCTGCTCTTAGGAGTTGCCCCCGAATCAGATTGCAGGCGAAAAAGGTGCTTCTTAAGAGTTGCAGCTCCGCCTCTATCCTTATTTGCATAATTCTGTTCAAAGGAAATATTATCTTTAAAATCACCAACATTTCCATCATTACCAACATCTCCTTCTTTATCCTCTGCCGCTACTATCTCTTTAGTTATCTCCACTTCCTTAATATATCCAACAAGGTGGCACAACTCGGAATCAATCCTAGATTCCGCACCATAGGACAAAAAACTACCCCTTGAAGGTGAAGGCTCGGAGCTCTGCATTTCACAGACATTATGATACAATTGTTCAATAGAGGTGTCAACAACGCCATTTATAGTTAGATCAATGGAGTCAGTCCGTCCACTGTGTGGACTCAGCGTGCTTCTTGGAGACCTTTGCTGGCTATAGCTTTCTTTATAAGATGAATAGTCTCCATTCCCATCATTCTCCAGTCTTTCTCCGTCTGATTCTTCCATGGCTAATCCTCTGTGCGTTTTCTCTTAATTGAACAAAAACAATTTCAAAATTCAACAACAATAAGCTTTTAACCAACAAGTTGTCATCACATACCCAAATTGAACGAATACTAAATGCCAATTGAATTTCAAAACGCACAAACCATTACCAAAAGCAACGCAGAAATAAGAGGTAAATTAATGAGATAGGAATAGAAGAGTCATACCTTAATGCTGGAATGAAGAAAAAGAAAGCTATTGCTACACAGAGAGAAAGATGGAGCTGTATATATATATATGTGTGTGTGTGTGTGAAGTTGAAGAAGAAGACGACGAAGAAGGTGGGATTTAAGGGGGGCAAAAAAGGAAAATAAAAATAAAAGAAATAGATAATTGGAATATAATGGAAAATACAGCTATGGAGAAAGAAATGAGTAGGTGTGGGGTTACAGAGAGGTGGAATGTTGAAGCAATGAGAAAGGGGACTTCTCTCCCACCCTCTTCTTCTCTTCTGTTTGAAACAGTCTACTCCCTCTCTCATTTATTTTATTCATTAATTCCAATTAGTTACTATTATTACTCCCTTTATCCCAATAACATAATCCTATTTAACTTCGGATTTAGAATAATATAATCCTTCTACCAAAGCATAAACACATCAATTCTTACACCCCCCATTTTGCTGACGTGTCATTTTCTAAAAATCCATAATCAAATTTCTCATATTAGCTAATAAGACATTTCAGTTTCCTTTGTCATTTTGTTTGTTAACTTCTTCAAGTAATCACAATTGAATGGTTTGATGAATTTATTTCAAATCCACATTTATTTGATGAATTTTCTTTTATAAATTTAGCTGTTATACCCTTATTTATTATGCATAATAACCAACACAATACATCAATATTTATCTTGAAACTATAAATATTTTACCAATTAAATACAAATTTAATTGAAAAATTGTAACAATTTAATGTGGGGGTATATTAGAAAAATTATAAGTGAAAATTGTCCTTAAATTATTTTAACTATATTTTCTTAAATAATATAAAGGCTAAAAATACTCTATCAAATTGGGATGGAGAAAGTACTATATAGTAGACCTGTTAATTGGACGGGCGGCCCGCTCAGCCCGCCCAAGCCCGTACTAATTTTAGAGGGCTTGGACATACATTTATCATGTTTGGCCCGGCCCGACCCAAGCCCGTAAAAGCCCGGATTCTAAAGGGTTGGGCTTGATTAAACAATATAAAGCCCTGGTAGCCCGGCCCGCCCGTTATATATATGTATTGGTTATTAAAATATTAAATACAAATTATAATTTATTGATCAAATATAAATCTTAATACTATTGATTAAGTAATTAACTCTACTGCCGCCTCTCACCAGGCTTTTCATATTCCACAAATTTTAAACTTTTAAGTTTGGCTGCCAGTAGACTTTATTTAGTATTTGAGAATATTAGAACAAGTTTGTGCTATTTTTTTTCAAGGATATTGTTGTGTTTGAAATTTAGATTATTTTAGATTTAACTTTTTTATGGGATTGGTTTAACTTACATTTTATTTTAAAGCTATTAAATTTTTTTAGATAAATAAAAAAATAAATTTTGCGGGTTCAATTGGGCGGGCATGGGAAGAGAGGTTTCAAGTCCGGCCCAGCCCGGTCCGAGCCCGTCATTTCCACAGGAAGGGCTGGGCAAGGCTTGGACAATATAATTTTAATGAAAAGCCCGTTAAGCCCGGCCCTAGCCCGGCCCAGCCCGCCCAATTAACAGGTCTACTATATAGTTAAGCCATGGTCATTATGAAAAAAAGAGAAATTCAGTATGAAAAGTAAAGTTTTAGAAAAAAATTATAATGTTACAACAATAATTTTAATAACCTAATTAATACTTTATATATATTATTAAACAACCTGAAACGTCATAAAAAAAAAAAAGACCAGAAAAAGCATATTAATTTCCTGATATATTCCTAATTGATACAATAATGCTATTAGCAATAATAATTTATAGTTTAAAGTAGAAATTATTATTATTATTATTATTATTATTATTATTATTATTATTATGTACAACATTGTAGATTAAATAAAAGCATATTAGGAAAAAGTTTAATAATGATGTGAAATAAATCGGACTCCAATTTAAAAAACATAAAACATGAAATATGGATTATATTTTTGAGATAATTTTTTTTTTTTTTAACAATATTCTCGTTACTAATTAAAAATGTAGTATATAGCTTCATAAACATTCAAATTGATGAGAAATAATTTTTACTACTAGACTATAAATGTATAAACAAATAGCAGGAGTATTTTCAGTGTTATTTGGTTATTGAAGTGGAGAATTTGGCGCGATTAACGGCTTTTCAACGGCGAAATAAAAAGGTTGTAAAAACCCAAGTCTGACACCCTTGTCTAGAACAGATCGCGAAGGTTGTACTCTGTACTGACACGTGTATTACATAAAAGTTTGGGCTCAACACTTTTCCCCACTCATTGATTCTGCTTTTTGTGTGGTCCACGTGGACCAATTATAAATCTTCTATCTGTTTTTTTTTACTCAGCACTTTCAAAAGAAAATCCAGCAAATTTGGTGGGCCCAATACTTTGATCAAAAGGCCCAACAACTAAACATAACGCTTGTCTGTTTCCTTGGTGCTGTAAATTGAAGGGAAATAGTTTTAAAAAATGAATCTAATATTCATTATTTGATTTCAGCACCCAATATATATATATATATATATATATATATATATATAGGTGCTGGCTATCCTCACTTTGTGAGGAAACAAAGTACATATTACTTTGTTTTTATCACCGTTGATCTAAAAGCTGGGATAATCTGATCCATTAATTTTTTTGAAAGCTTTTTACCTGCTACTGTTAGGATCGGTTTCTCCATCACTTAAACGAGATTTGTCCATCCCTCTCCCAAATTTCTTGCACAACGCAGTCCGATTCCTCCCCTTCCTCCAATAGCAGTCCCGATTCCTCCCCTTCCTGCAGTTCTTTGTTCGATAAATCCATTGTCGGCCCCCTTTCTTCTTCCCCACCTTCTGCGTCCCCGTTCTGTTTTATTCCTAGACCCAGACTCCATAGACGTTGACCAAAGCTAGGACCAGCGCCATAAGGAAGCACGTCGATTTTAGGTGAAGGTACGTGATAAACAGTTAGCTCTGCTATTTTAATTTTGTTTTTTTAGTTATACATGAAATTAATGCATTGCAATTGAATTTGAAGAGTTGAAAATTAGTAGGATTTAGGGTATGGGTGAAATTCATTTGCGATTTAGTTTTAATTTAGGGTTTTGAAATATATACATTGCTTTCACAGAGCAGAGAAGCTTGTTTGGGGCACTTTTGAGTAGATAATGACATATTTTGTAACGTATAATAGAGCAGAGAAGCATATTTGCTCTTTTGGCTTCTTTTCTGTCTCTCACCTCCTCAAGCCTGGTTATTTCCAAGTGCCCTCTCAGACGGTTTAAGTATCTGAGTTCTTTAATGCTACCTCACAAATCATAATATACAAAAGATATGGACAGAGCTGGCTCTCTTAGTTATTACATGGTTCCTGGAACTACTCTCTGCATTTAATCAAACCTTTGCTTCAAACTGCAATTGTTAAGACTAAGGATGCCTAAACTCAGTTTCTAGGCCAAACCGTTTTCACTGAAGAGTTGAAAATGATGAAGTCCATTGCCTTAAAACTATGAGGTCTAATATGTAACTGTGTTCTTGGTTGTTGCAAGTTTCAGAACATTTTTATCATGAACTCGCATTTAAGATTGGTAGATAGTTGGAAGTGACTAGGATGTGAGCTATGCAGGTGATGTGTAGTGCAAATATGGATTAAATTTTCATATGTATTTGTTTGCGTTTTACACTAATTTATCATTTAGAATTGAGTGTCTCAAAGCTTGATGTATTTGTGATTCTGAAGTAAAGAAATTGTTATAAGGAAGATTATTTAAGATCAAAGAAAGACAACATTTCAAGACAAGTTAGAAGTCCCAATCCAAATGGCATCTGGTGCTCAAAAGAAAAAGCAATATTCTTCAAATTGATCAAATTGTTGAACTGTGTAGGAAGCTTGCTAAGTTCCTTGCACTAAAGGAATCTGAATGTCTAGAGATTATAAAGCTTGGTGATGAATTCAGACAGAGCTCTGATTCTTGTATTTGATATATCAAGATATCTTAAATGTTCCAACCACACAATTGATGACGGCAACATTTCCATATCTACACTGTTCAAAAACACTAATATCCGCAACCTTTCCAACTTCCATGATTCTTGAAAGGGAACACGGTGTAGGATAAGAGAGCATAGCTCATTGGTTGTATTCTCTGGAATAGGGACTGAAGTTGTTGCATGGAAATAAGGAATAGAAGATGTAAAATTATATTTGCCTAAGGACTCTTTTCTGTATTCAAGACCTTGTATGTTGTAAACAGCAATGTTGCCATCCTCATCCTTCACCTCATCCAAAATGGAGTGTCCATCTAAGGTGGTAACAAGATCATTGCCCTCATCATATGACTGAAGCGGCCCAGCAGCCATCCAAAGCTGAATCAATTCTGCTTTTATATTGAATATAAAGTTGCTTAGACATTTCACTTTGGCATTATGTTTGGCCATTTTTAAGTCTCTATTATAGTTCTACTTAGGGTAAGAGCTTAATTAAATATATTGACCTGCTCAATCTACATTTCTCAATAAGTTAATTTACAATTTTATCTGTTGCAGTCTACAGAGAACGCTTGTACAAATGCAAATGCGTCATATGTTGATATGTTGTTAGTGTACTGAGCCAACTCACTCTTGTGCTTATGTTGCAGGTTTTCAATTGATGGACTCAAGAAGTCAAAGAGAAACAATCTGATGATATACTACCGATGGGCTAATCCCAACTTTGAAAGCCATGGATGCTGTTACAGTTGCTACTACAAGGATTCACAATTCAGGTTTTGTCTCCTAAAGCTGCTGCTGATTTTTGTTTAATGTGAAACAATGATAATTCTTGCCATTGCTTTTTAATGTATTTGCCCCTTTGTAATAGAAAAATGGCTATCACAGAAGTAAAATAATGGTCATAACATAACTAAGCACTTTCTTTTTAAATCCGCGTCCTGGACTTCTGCTTGTTATATTTGTAGTTGCTGAGTTCCTAAGCTCTCTTTTATGTACAAATGTGATTTAAATCAGACCTATTTAATGTTAGTATTGTGTTTGGCTTGGTTGTCTGTCTTTTGACTCACTAGTTCTATTAGTTTTATTGAATATCACCATTTATTGAATTCTTTACTTATAATGCAAATTGTTAATTAGAGAACTCATTTAAAATTTCTAGAAGAAGCAAAACTATCTCCAAAAGCTAAAGAACTTATAAGTAGACTATTATGTAATGTTGACCAGAGGCAAGGGACAAAAGGCGCGGATGAAATTAAGGTATTTTGTGGTGTGAGCTCTTGTAAATACTTTTGGATTAATCTTTCAACAGTGCTAATACTTTTGGCTTAATCTTGAAATAGATTATTGAATTTGTATACCACAATTTAATTCTAATTTATTTGACATTTACTGTTTCATTTGTCAATAACATGAAAAAGTTTCGAAGGGAAAAATTATTCATGTTGTTGTAGTCAACAGCATTTGACCATTAGCTAGGAATTAATTTGTCTGCAGATGGGCTGTGATCACCCGGTTAGCTTACCACTGGATGTTGTATGTTACAATTGGTTGGAACTTTGGAGAAGGAATGTTTAGAATTTTTTCCATAAGAGGAGGGTCTGATCCATGTTGGAGTGTTTTCTGAAGACGGCTTGAGGCAGCCATCGAGACAGAAATAGCTCTTGCTGAACAACAGGGAAATTACATGGCTACAGTTGTCGAGATTTGTAAAGCCTTCCTCATTTCTACAAGACGTGGCATATTTGTAAATGATTTGAAATTGTACCATGTATGTAGTTGCTTTTATATGTGTAAACCATTGGATCATTATGTCAAAATATGCAATACAAATTCTGATTTCCTTTTTAAATAATTAATTGTGAATGGTATACAATGTATAATGGTCCTATTGGGAACATATTTTTGCTTGAGATGTGCAAAATTCAATAATAATTGGAGAAATTTTATATTGATGCTTGTTCAATTGACCAAGCTGCATTGTATAGACTTACACGAGTGATATGTACTAGAAATTGGAAATTTAGATATATAACTATTCAGCTACTGATATGTATTGAAAAAAATTGACAATTCAAACACATACCAATTGAACTACATATAAATTTTGACATATTATCCTATTACATTTTAAAAGTGAAAAAGAGAAGGAATCCCAAATTCAAATTATTAACAATTAAAGGATTTTTATATTTTGACTTTTGACGCAATTGTGTGGTTTAATGGCAAAAGAGCAAAGAGGCAATTGTTGGCATTATTCTTTTTCATATATACATTCGGGGTATGATATGACAATCTGGTACTTTGTCAGGTTTAACCCTACATCGAGACTTTAAAGTTCAAGTTAGTTCATGACAACATTGAGAAGAATATTAACGATAGGGAGATAATCTTACAATGTGTCTTGCACTTCAAATGCTCTTTATATTAAGTTTCACGTAAAACCTTAAAATTTTACAAAATCCATGTAATGCTATACATATTTTACGTGAGTTATATTCAATTCTCGTAATATTATTATTTTATAAAAAAAAATATACAACTTCACGAAAAATGAACGAAAAACTACTTAAATATAAAAAAATATACTTTGCAAAAAATTGTTTTAACTTTACGAAAATAAAATAATTCAGTAATATTCCATAAAAAAATACAAAATTCTGCATATTACAAAAAAGTAGGAAAATTAATTTTTACATAAAATCTTAAAATTTTACGAAATCCATATAATACTAGACATATTTTATGTGAAGTGATGCTCCATTCGCGTAATATTATTACTTTACATAGAAATCTCCAACTTCACAAAAAATTAATGGAAACTACTAAAACGTTAAAAAATCAATACTTCGAGAAAATTGTTTTAACTTTACAACAATTTAATAATTCAGTAATATTATTGGATAGAAAAATGCAAAATTTTGCACAATACAAAAGAAGTAGAAAAATTAAGTTTCACATAAAATCTTAAAATTTTACGAAATTCATGTAACACTAGACATATTTTACGTGAAGTGATACTCAATTCTCGTAATATTATTAATTTACAAAAAATTGTTTAATTTTTCAAAAAATGATGTGGAACTGCTGTATAAAAGAATAAATACTTCGCGAGAAATATTTTAATCGTATGAAAATATAATAATTGATTAGTAGTTTTCCGTACAAATATAAAAGATTCCGCATATTAAAAAAAATAATAAAAAAATTGGATTTCACGTAAAACCTTTAAATTATACGAAAATCATGCAATGCTAAGCATATTTTACATGAAATGAAACCCAATTCATGTAATATAATTACTTTACAAAAAAATTTTTAATTTTGCGAAAAATGATATGGAAACTACTAAAATATATTAGCGAGAAATATTTAATTTGTACAAGAATATAATAATTGAGTACTTGTTTTCCGTATAAAGATGAAAAATTCTGCATATTACAAAAAACAGTAGAAAAATTGGGTTTCACGTAAAACCTTTAAATTCTATTAAAACCTTGCAATGCTAGGCATATTTTATGTGAAATAAAACTCAATTATCGTAATATTACTACTTTATAAAAAAACTTTAATTTCACGAAAAATGATCTGGAAACTTCTGAGATATATTCGCGAGAAATATTTATATTATACGAGAATATAATAATTGAGTAGTTGTTTTCCGTATAGAAATGAAAAATTCCGCATATTACAAAAAACAATACAAAAATTGGGTTTCACGTAAAACCTTTAAATTTTACGGAAACCATGCCATGCTAGGCATATTTTACGTGAAATGAAACCCAATTCATGTAATATAATTACTTTACAAAAAATTCTTTAATTTTGCGAAAAATGATATGGAAACTACTAAAATATATTAGCGAGAAATATTTAATTTGTACAAGAATATAATAATTGAGTACTTGCATATTACAAAAAACAGTAGAAAAATTGGGTTTCACGTAAAACCTTTAAATTCTATTGAAACCTTGCAATACTAGGCATATTTTATATAAAATGAAACTCAATTATCGTAATATTACTACTTTATAAAAAAAACTTTAATTTCACGAAAAATGATCTGGAAACTTCTGAGATATATTCGCGAGAAATATTTATATTATACGAGAATATAATAATTGAGTAGTTGTTTTCCGTATAGAGATGAAAAATTCCGCATATTACAAAAAACAATACAAAAATTGGGTTTCACGTAAAACCTTTAAATTCTACGGAAACCATGCCATGCTAGGCATATTTTACGTGAAATGAAACCCAATTCATGTAATATAATTACTTTACAAAAAATTCTTTAATTTTGCGAAAAATGATATGGAAACTACTAAAATATATTAGCGAGAAATATTTAATTTGTACAAGAATATAATAATTGAGTACTTGCATATTACAAAAAACAGTAGAAAAATTGGGTTTCACGTAAAACCTTTAAATTCTATTGAAACCTTGCAATACTAGGCATATTTTATATAAAATGAAACTCAATTATCGTAATATTACTACTTTATAAAAAAAACTTTAATTTCATGAAAAATGATCTAGAAACTTCTGAGATATATTCGAGAGAAATATTTATATTGTACGAGAATATAATAATTGAGTAGTTGTTTTCCGTATAGAGATGAAAAATTCCGCATATTACAAAAAACAGTACAAAAATTGGGTTTCACGTAAACCCTTTAAATTCTACGGAAACCATGCCATGCTAGGCATATTTTACGTGAAATGAAACCCAATTCTTGTAATATAATTACTTTACATAAAAAACTTTAATTTTGCGAAAAATGATATGAAAACTACTAAAATATATTCGCGAGAAATATTTATATTGTACAAGAATAAAATAATTGAGTAGTTGTTTTTCGTATAAAGATGAAAAATTCCGCATATTACAAAAAAAGTAGAAAAATTGGGTTTCACATAAAACCTTTAAATTCTACGGAAACCTTACAATGCCAGGCATATTTTATGCAAAATGAAATCCAATTCTTGTAATATTACTACTTTACAAAAAAAACTTTAATTTCGCAAAAAATGATCTGGAAACTTCTGAGATATATTCGCGAGAAATATTTATATTGTACGAGAATATAACAATTGAGTAGTTGTTTTCCGTATAGAGATGAAAAATTCCACATATTACAAAAAACAGTAGAAAAATTGGGTTTTACGTAAAACCTTTAAATTCTACGGAAACTATGTAATGCTAAGCATATTTTACGTGAAATGAAACTCAATTCTTGTAATATAATTACTTTACAAAAAAAAATTTTAATTTCGCGAAAAATGATATGGAAACTACTGAGATATATTCATGAGAAATATTTATATTGTACTAGAATGTATAATTGGGTAGTAGTTTTTCATATAGAGATGAAAAATTCCGCATATTACAAAAAACAGTAGAAAAATTGGGTTTCACGTAAAATCTTTAAATTCTACGGAAACCTTACAATGCTAGGCATAGTTTATGTAAAATGAAATCCAATTCTTGTAATATTACTACTTTACAAAAAAAACTTTAATTTCGCGAAAAATGATCTGGAAACTTCTGAGATATATTCGTGAGAAATATTTTTATTGTATGAGAATATAATAATTGAGTAGTTGTTTTCCGTATAGAGATGAAAAATTCCACATATTATAAAAAAAGTAGAAAAATTAGGTTTCACATAAAACCTTTAAATTTTACAGAAACCATGCCATGCTAGGCATATTTTACGTGAAATGAAACCCAATTCTTGTAATATAATTACTTTACAAAAAAAACTTTAATTTCGCGAAAAATGATATGGAAACTACTAAAATATATTTGATAGAAATATTTAATTTGTACAAGAATATAATAATTGAGTAGTTGTTTTTCGTATAGAGATGAAAAATTTCACATATTACAAAAAACAATAGAAAAATTGGGTTTCACGTAAAACCTTTAAATTCTACGGAAACCTTGCAATGCTAGATATATTTTATGTAAAATGAAATCCAATTTTTGTAATATTATTGCTTTACAAAAAAAACTTTCATTTCGCGAAAAATGATTTGGAAACTACTGAGATATATTCCGAAAAATATTTATATTGTATGAGAATATAATAATTGAGTAGTTATTTTCCGTATAGAGATAAAAAATTCCGCATATTACAAAAAACAGTAAAAAAATTAGGTTTTACGTAAAACCTTTAAATTCTACGGAAACCATGCAATGCTAGGCATATTTTACGTGAAATGAAACCCAATTCTTGTAATATAATTACTTTACAAAAAAAACTTTAATTTCGCGAAAAATGATATGGAAACTACTAAAATATATTTATTTTCATTTTATTAACGTAAGATGATTATAATACATACTTTTAGTTCATATTAATGATAAAATTGAAGCCTACTAAATTATCTATAAATACAACATATATTTTAAATTGGATAAAATTCTCTTTACTAATAATTAAATGAAAATTAATTAAGTTATGAAAAATTTAATAATATTACGG
Organism: Euphorbia tirucalli; assembly: GCA_039660915.1. Classification (NCBI taxonomy): domain Eukaryota; kingdom Viridiplantae; phylum Streptophyta; class Magnoliopsida; order Malpighiales; family Euphorbiaceae; genus Euphorbia; species Euphorbia tirucalli. Next base: position 13,189,813 of record CM077638.1, read on the forward strand.
AAATTTGTAAAGTTTTGAAATTTTTACGTAGTTAGGAATGAATTTTTGTAAAATGGATGGGTGCATAGAAACTATATACTACCTTGGGTAATTTTAATATTTTCTTTAACCTGTTGGTAACCTGTAATAACAGGTCAATTTTCTATAATTTATTTATTTTTAATTTTAAACTGTTGATGTGTCAAAATCCTATTGGTTAATAAAAACAAAGTATGGTTACTTTGTTTTTCAACAAAGTAACCATAGAATTTACCATATATATATATATATATATATATATATATTTCAAAGCATCTTATTATTATTGAGAGAAATAATTTAAAAATTGAATCTTAATATTAACTCTGAATTATTTAATGAAATGTGGACACTATATTAATCATGATATAATAACAAGAATAATAATGTCCTTATTTTATTTGGTCATACCAACACCTATTATTGTCGAATTATAACCACAATATATGTGTTTTGTGATTGGGTAAATTAAAAATAATGAGCCCATTATGATTTTTTATTTTGTCCCAAAACACTTTCTTCGTAAAAAAAAAAATAAGTCTTGAGCCTATGGTTACTTAATCATGTTTTGATATGGTTAAAACATTTATCTTAGGGTCAGTTTGGAACAAATTTCAGCAGCACCGAAAGCAGCTTTCAGCTAAAGTATGGAGAACTTTACTTTGGTTGAAAGCTGCTTTTGGGGCTGCGGAAAGCAGCCTCAAATGTACAATTGGTAAAAATCATATTGTATTTAGGAAAACACTGGAAAAACACTTAAAACTACTTTTAAAAAAAGCAATGAAACCTAACTTTCCCTAGCAACACTTTCATTAACAGCAATCCCAAACCGGTCCTTAATTAAATATTATTAGTTAAAAAGTGATTGTCTAACGTAACTATTTTTAGTCCCAAATTTGACCAACTAACACTTAAAGAGTGAAATCATGAATTCTTGATCTTATGATTAATATTCATAAACAATGACCCACAACATTGATAATACCCAGATATAAATAGCTAAATTAGAATCTGATATTATTTAAATTCAAAAAAAAAAAAAAAAAAAAAAGGAAATGTCTGGTCGAAGAACACATAAATATAGATAACAACCTTAACATAAAAATGTCGAGTTTCTGTTTTCAAATAAGATGGATATTTTTATATTAAATCAAGTTTGTTTCATTTAAGTCTGTCAAAAGCCTTTAAATATGAAGAATCCTAAGCGCGCACACACTCTCTCTCTAGCATTATCAAAACATCAATATTACTATGCAGAATTCAAAGTAAAGTGGTACTTAGTGCACTTTTTATTCTAAACATAATAATTTCTCATGAAGTGATATGCATCCCTCTTTAATTAATTGACATGATGTATTATTATCGATGTGTTCATCTTCTAACAAATACTTAATAAGATAATTATAATTTGTAAGTGCCAAAGAACCGTTATACTTAAAAACTTAAGTTGATAGTAAATACAAAAATTAAACACAATGGTTTAATAAAATCCCTTCCTATATATTTATCAATAACTTTTCTCAATATCACACTAAACTCAATATGTATCTTATTTTTGGGAGATATTATAAACATTAGTCTTCCACATTCTATTTTAGATGGTAGCAGAATGAAAACTTCCATTGTATTTTGATATTTGTCTTTTTTAAATTCTGGAGTCCCCATCTTCCACAACATGGTTAATATTAACCTCTGCATTGAAGAATACTAAAAATAATAATAATAACTGTTCTTTAACTTTACTTTTGTGTCAAATGATAATTTTCATAATATTATTGTCTACCTATGATAATTGATATTATCAGTTGATCACTTATAGAATACTTTACATTTAGAATTATCGTGACAAGTGACCAATAGATTTATTTTTGTTGAAAATTACCAGACAAAATTTAGATAAAAATTTCCCCTAGAAGTTTCCGTACGAGAGAGAGAAAAAAATAAAAATAAAATTGAAACTCATCGTAGCCTTACATAAAAATAAACATTTTTCATAAACATATATAACTGTGGATGATTCCTAAAAAATAAACTTTTGATAGATTTAACGTCGTCATAAAAAAAAAAGTGACATATATAAACATTGGTCATATATGTAACTACTTTTTATTCTGATGGTCCAACTTCCTTTTAGGTGGTCTTTTTTATTCCCACGAAGCTAGCTAGTTGGCATGCATCTAATTAACTTACTTTTTTTTTTTTTTTTTGATACATTATTTTTTTTTTTTTTGGTACATATCTAATTAATTTACTTAATTAGTGTGTATTAAAAATGATAACACATGCATAATATACTAATTAAAGAGAATATATATATATATATATATATATATATATAAGCTTTGGAGTTTTTAAGCTTTTGAATGCGTAACAATCAAAGCAAGAGTAGGAATATTTAAATTAATTCCGAAAAGAACAAAAGAATCCATTGTTGAGTGGGTATGCAACCAATTTCAATGATAGGGAATTTAAAAAATGATATATATATATATATATATATATATATATATATATCAAAATGAACTGTCTCATCATACTAACAAAAATAATGACAGTATCCGCACAATGTTGATCTTCATCTAAGGCTCCAAATTATTGTATGATTATCTTAATTATTGCTAATTTTTTATTTTGTCTAGAGGATAAGTTTGACTAGCAATTCCAGTTTGTTAATATTCATGTTTTTCAATCCAATGCAAAACTATAATTTTGTTCACGATTTTCTACTAATTGCTTCAAATATATTAGGCTCAAATGATTAAAAAAAAATCAAATTGAAAAAAAAAATTTTTTTGAATTAAAAGAGAGCTTTGTTGACAACACTGATACATGCATGTATAGGGAAAAATTAACAATTGCATGCAAATTTAATAGTATTTTTTAGGAAAGTAATCATTTATTTTTATGGGTTCCTGCTACTTGCCAATTTCTTATTTTTATTCCTATGAAAACACATGGCAAGCTTGTGGGGAAAATAATTTTTTTACAACGTCAAACTGTCTTGAAGTTATTTATGACAACCCATGAAAAGAATAGTTATTATGAAATTACTGTGTAGGTCTGTTGATCCAATATTTTTAGAGTGCTCTAACTAAATTCTAGAACCCAAAATGGAAAATCATATTTATCATCACAAATGCAAAGTGATGGATGGAACAGGAAAGAAAATTCAAACTCCATTCATCTGATATAATGTTTAGCCAAAGAGGTTGCAACTTTCATCAGGAATTTGGAACCTCCAATTCTTTCAAAAGCATCTTATTAATCTACCGTTTCAAAACATTTCAAATCATCCATTCATAGATTTGTAAATACATCAGTGTTCAACTTCATCGTTTTAACAGTGCAAAAAAAATATAAATTTGAAAAATAAGAAAATTATATGAATTGATATCTCCAGTCGGGTGAACAAAATGTATAGTTTTTTGGAGCTATAAAATTGAAATTACGAATCTCCTAGCGGCCGTCTACTGCGAGAAATGAAAAGTTGCACACATGTTTAGTTTGTTGTATAAAGCTATATAGATTGGATTCTAAAAGATGACCATTATATTTACATACTGTAGAGTCAGTTTCCAAAATAATTTTCCTAGAGTATAGACGCATCTACGATTCCAAATTATCCACCACCATGCCTCTCAATTTAGTAATTTCAGAAAAATCAATCAGAAACTACCACAAACTACACTTGAGTTAGTACTGATTAACAGCTATACAGTAAACAAGATGCAAAATTAACAATCTTTTCCAAGACGGCTTTATACAGCTAAATATCATATTCCGTAAATGGTAGGGGAAGAAGACTATTTTGCATATCCACATCTACAAGGAACTCCACCTGCCGAAGCCGAAATAAAATTTTTATCATTTCTATATTTATTTAAATGAAATGCAATTAACCACAAATATGCTAACTTCAGAGATTCTGACCTTATTCTGCATTATGCGACTGATCATGCTCAATAAAATCTAATGCTTCTTCTTTGGAAACAACATTGACACGGCTCACTCTGTTTTTATGTGTCACCCCATATATTTTGTCTGCAACTTTCACAAGCTCTGGCCGGAATGTTGTTGTTATGAATTGTGTATTTGCCATATCAGCTAGGCGACGTATCATATCTACCAGACCAAGCCATTCAAGGATCTCCAACCAATAGTATCAGATCAAAGCAACAGTAGAACTCAATGCACAACATCATTTCTATTGTCAGAAAAATTATAATACAATTTCTAAAGCAAATCATGAATTAGATATGATGAACAAGAAAAATCATCCCTAATGAAATTTCTCAATGATTTTTTTTTTCAATCACTCAAAATTCAATGATTTCTGCTCATACTCCACATGAATTGAAAGAACAAATCAACTCCCAGATGTAAAGAAGATGAGCACAAAAAAACAACAAAGATCTCTTCTAGCACAAGTGCATTCAAGCATGCATATATAAAGCTTCAGCTAACATGAAAAGGACACATCTAAGCTGCAAGATCGACTCAATGAACAAAAAAGCACAAAAGAAGGAAAACTACAGTAAGAACAATAAAATAAAATAGGATACTTCCGACAGCAGTTCTGTATTGAGGGTCTAGGGCAGCATCTATCTCATCAAAAAGATAAAAAGGAGCAGGATCGCATCGTTGTATAGCAAAGATCAATGTCAGAGCAACAACAGTTTTCTGACCTCCTGACAGTTGCTTCATAGATTGTGTTTCCCCTTGTCCTGTGAATGAAACCTAACAGCAACAAGTTGATTAACTTAAGTATGAACTTACACAGTCGCAAGTATTGAAGATTCCATACAAATTTTTTACCAACCCATATAATAAGGATGTGTTTGATATGGGAGGATTTGGAGGGGGAAGGATATTGTTATCAGAGAGTAGATTACATGAAATTGTTGTTATAGTGTATTAGAGAAGGACATATATTTATACATGAGTCTAATAGTGTGAACTATAATGTGAACACCTATACATGTGCCTATACTTGTAATGTGAACCCCTACACGTGCTTATACCTGTGCTAACTAAATATCTATACAATGTGTAACAGATATAAAGTACGCAAACCAAGGCAAGTGTCTAAACCAGAATTCTGGTCCAGATACATGCCTCGGTTTGCATGCTTTACATCCTCCCCCCTTCACGATCCTCCCTATCAAACACACCATAAAAGAATTAAGGAAAAAAAGTAATATTATTTGAACTTCTCATTTCTTTGAAACCTAACTTTGCAACATATTTAACTCAAAAAAAGGTGCTGCGACCAGTATCTTTATTGCAAGATCAATTCTGATCTCTATATACCATGAAAAGCCTATCCTTACTCAACTATTACGGTCTAATTTAAAAAGATACATGCCTTCACTTTCACACCAATGTATTTCTCCACTCTCCCCTCCGCATCAGCATCACGAGGACCATCATCATCATAATCATCATCACCATGATCACCATCCTGTGCCAATGCAATAAAACTAATAAACATGCTTTGCAGAATAACATCATTTTATCTCAAATAAAAGACATAACAGACTATTTCTTTCCAAACTTTAAAAAAATAACTTAACATGGAATCAATCATCAAAATGAGGGTGTTGTGCTGGGGAAGGGAGATCAGTTGGTTTTGTCGACGAGCAAGTGGTAAAAATATTTTGGTTAAATCAGGTCGGCTAGCTCTTGCTGCTTCCTTTTAATGGATTTGGCAGGCTCAAAACCAAATATCTTTCAAAATGAAGCTGCCATTGTTCATAGAACTGTCAAAAATATTGTGGATTCATGAATAGTAGGCTGTTGGGGTGAATACTGTTTTGGGGTGATCCTTTTGTTCTTTGGCTCTGTTTTTGCTGTAGTGTTTTAGTTGTTTTTCTCAGCTAGTTTAGCTGCTGTTTTTTTGTTGAGGTGTATAGGCTGTTTTGTATTCATTATTCTTGGCAATAAAAATTCTTATTGGAAAGAAAAAAAAAAAAAATCAAAATGACGGAGTCCGAATGTTTTGTGACAAAATAGTAGGTAGAAATGTTTATAATCTGCTGTGACAGAAATGAGTTAATTTCTTACAGAGTGACTTTGAAGCAGATCAGATTATGTAAATAAGAACAAAATTTTGAGCAGGAACAGTTAAGGAATCAAACGACAAAAAAAAAGGGTCAAATATATCCTGAACCAATTGATGACCAACACAATCAATAACCTGATATTAGTTCAAATGCAGACCAAGCTGAAAGCAATAATCGCTTTAATTTAATTTAACAAGAACTTTTTTTTTTCACATAAGAAAGCTACTTCTTAAGCAAAGAGAGAGAGGAAAGCATAGCTGACTAGAAAAGATGGCTAAAAGAATAAAAAGGACGCAAACTAGTTATGCAATATCCCAGCAAAAAACATGGGGAAATTTCAAATCAAATATGGTTCAAACTTTCAGACACAAACTAGTTGCCATCAAAGTCATGCAATATCCAGAATATTGGATCATGCAAATGAAATCTCTCATCCAGACTCCGATGCAAAACAAAAGAACAAAGCAGATCCTAGCAGATACTACTTCTCTGTCAAAATGCATAGAAAAAATTTCTGTGTGAGACACAAGTGATGGTATCAACTGATAGGCGAAACAAATATGTCGTCTACATTACAAGCATTAAACAAGATGCAATCTAAGCTTCAAAGACGTATACTTCCAGATTAAAATCATTAGCAAAGACAAAATGAAATGGTAGTTGGTTATGCAAGTATATTAGCAAACCTTTTTCTTCATCATAACTAGATGGCCATGACCACCTTGCACGAGTTCAGAGAATACTTCTCGAAAGTGCCGAGCGACACCTTTAAAAGTACGCTCGATAGATTCATCCTTCCGCTGATCCAAAACTGAGATAAGTTCTCTGATTTTCTGCAATGATGCAATAAACATGAGACAACTGAAATAGCTATCTGTTGTAAACAGTAAAGTTAATATAAAGACCAAGGCATTAATGTTTTAATACCTCATCCCCTGCATCAAGTTCTGCCTGCCTTCTCTGGAGTTCCTCTCGCTGCTCTGTGAAGTTCACATATTGATCTAGTGCCTTCTTGTTGACATGACTGAACTGTTGTAGCTGTTCGTTGCACCTATGAAGCATTTTATGCAACTCTTTGATACTCTTCCGCTTGTACCTATAATTTGCAATGTCCAGCAATATACTTTAGTCAAAACTTAAACAGCAATAGATATATGATTGCATCCACTCATGCCGAAGAAAACAATGATAAGCATGTTGACCATAACTCCTTTGCCCCCCAGAATACATAAATTAAATCAATCGAAATATCAAGGATCTCAATTGATTGCAGAATACGATCAAATAATGCAACCAAGTGAGATGCTGAAATTTGTTTAGAATTGATATCATTTATCACATAAGTAATGGAGAAAATCTGAAACTTGAATGGAAATGGTACGTTTCAAAAGCATCCGATGATAAGGGGCCCAATTCCCTAATTTTGTTTGAGAACTCCTCTTGTTTTGCTTGAAGAAGATTCCTTTTACTCAATAACTGCTCTAACTCTTTGGCTTCATCCTGAAGTCTCCTGTCATACTTGTCTTCCAAAGCCTGGAAAAGCATATCTGTATTAGCTGCAGCTGAAGAGTCTAGATCCAAAATTCCTGGAAAGTTTACCTTCAATTCTATCTTTTCATCTTTGATCTTCTTGATTTCTTTTGTTATTTCACTTATCCTTCCAGAAACACCTGCAAACAACAACCTCAGTCAATGCATGACCCTTAGTTTCAAATTTCAAATTGAAAACATGTTCTAATTCAAAGCTCACGTTTCAGGTCCTGTGTCGTAACTTCAACCAATGATCTGGCATCTGTTAGCTCCTGCCTCTTCAATTCAGCTTCACTATGCAATGCATCAGATTCTGCAGATGATATTATAGCTTCCAACTCTTGCTTTCGCCTTTTCAGATTAGTTGTAAGATTAGTCTCTAGCTCGGCTTTTCTTGCTTCAGTCTATGAATTGGAAAATGCAATATGAGAATAAACAGAAGAAAAATCTAAGATAACAATTCAGTACCATTTTCAAACCTCGATACGATCAGTTCGGTAGGCAATAAGCTTCTCTTTATAATCAGCTATTTCAGGATTCAGCCGTGTCAGAAGATCCTTTTCCTCTGGTGTTAAGTGATCAATGAGATCTGTGCCCATTTCTGCCTGTTTCATGGCCATACTTCCTTTGAGCTGATCTATTTGAGTTCGGACATCTGCAAGAGACTTTTCCTACAAATGATAGACAATGGGAATTATAGCAGCAGCATAAGCATAAATAAAAACTACTGTTAAACCAAGAGTAATGATGAAATAATATTACCTTCTTTTCAAGAGCTTTAGAGATTAACTGTTGTTGCTTATAGGCATTAGCAATGTCCTGCTTCAACTGTTCTAACTCTGATCTGTCATGCACCCGCTTGGCATCAATCTTTTGCTGCTCAGTCACACGTTCAGTAATTTTCTGGTCTACATGTGTGAATAATTAAGTGAAAACAAAGGAAAGATGCATTGACATAAATAGCATCAGGAACTAATCCTTCAATTGCACTATTACAAGAATTCTACGCCTTTAGAACAACATAAGTAGAACCAGTTAAAGGAATGCATGGCCCCAAAAGTATGACAATTAAACAAATCCACATCTTGTTTTGCGATTGTCAGTCTTATCCACAGTTCTAACCTTTCACAAAACAAACAAAGACAACTTCTTCCAAAGAAGTTGTAAGGAATGTTTAATTCCATATTTCCATATGATAGAGGTAAGGGGTAGAAACTAGCCCTGCTCTATGCTTCAAGATTTTACAACAATAAACATATATTACCGAGACAGCAAAAGTCCGACAAGAAAACAAACCCACATCATGCATTGTGATAGTCAGACTTATCCACAGTTCTAACCTTTCACAAAAGAAACAAGGACAACTTCTTCCAAAGAAGTTGTAAGGAATGTTTAATTCCATGTTTCCATATGACAGAGGTAAGGGGTAGATACTACCCCTGCTCTATGCTTCAAGTTTTACAATAATGAACATATATTGCAGAGACAGCAAAGCATGAAAGCACTTATTCGGCAGATTCAAGGTAGTTATGATTAAAACCAGTTGAAGTTCGGCAATGTCAAGAAAGAGAATCTGCAGGGATGCTGATAATATAAAACTGGAAGCCATTCCAGTTGCTTATGGCGATTGGGACTCTAGGACAAGTCCAGGTAAAAGCGAAAGTTAAGAAGAAATTTTGAATCTTCTTGAAGACTAGGTATTATTCAAGGACAAGGAAACACCCATATACTGCTGATTATCAGCTGCGCCTATAGATGCCAAGAAAATGGTGAAAAGGACCACTATAATGACACACGGAAAAAGAATAACATGAAAACACAACCCAAAAGCCCTATTTGAGAGGTAACAGAAAGAAATAGAAAAAAGGATATCTTGCAAGTTAGATCGAACTTTTTCCAGTTCTTCTTCCTTCATGTTGATTAATTTTGTATTCTGCATAATAATATTCATAAACTTCAATTTTGAACGTCTATGATCATAAAATCCCCCTGTCATACCCCCTTTCTTGCTCACTTGATCACCTGAAAAACGTTCACTTTATAAGCCCTCAAACTTGATCACGGACAGGGACGTCATTAAAAAAAAGGTTGCAAACCTTCCAGAGTTATGCAGTCCAGCCCATCATTCCGAGCAACTCTAGTAGCAACATCCAAATCTCGGCAGATAACAGTCCTAGCAAACACCTGATAATAATAATAGTGGTGGTAGTTGTAAGAAACACAAAGAATCTGCAACTCCCTAATTAAACAGTTTTCAGTAAAGCAATTGTCAAGTGAAAAAGATTGCTACTCAATTTAAGTCTTGTTTCAGAAACGAAAGCATATTATTTGATCTCTTGAAACCAATTTGCTCGAAATACTAGCTTGCTTTTCATTGAATATTTTCCGAAATAAATAGTACATAAGAATCTGGAACTGCTGCCTAATGCAGTTACTAATAGGATAGACATTTGCAATGGTAACTGTTGCATGATGCTGTTACTAATAGGATAGACATTTGCAGTGGTAACTGTTGCATGATGCAGTTACTAATAGGATAGACATTTATTTTAAGATGCACACACTAATGACACATAGGCGCATACTTACACATGGGGCTGCACACAAACAAACATGTAGCATAAGTGCGTAGGTTGGGGGGATGGAACAAACTTTAGGAGTCAACTGAAAAGTTCTGTTGGGAATTGGGCCACCTACAAAGAGGACTTAGGAGCTCAAGGAACTCTTAAAAGTGTACAGTTGAAGAATTATTAATCTCAGAAACATCCCTTACATGTTAGGATCAATATTAACACCAACAGCCATCACTAAAAGCATCCCAAGCAAAGATAACGACTGAAACAAGAGTTCTCATATGATACCGATGAATAATATCACTGTACAAAAACCTCAATGGCATAACTACTCTGTTAGCTAGCCATAAGCCAAGATCCCTCATTTCCTCAATGGATCCATCACTATTTCTGTAAGAAAAGGATCACAGGAGAAACTAACCTGCGAAAAAGCAGGGTTGAAATTCGGAGAGAACTTTAGTTTCTTTAGCAAAGGTATCACATCTGAACTCTGTGGATAAGTAACATGTGGAGCCTTAACCCTGTTTAAAGGTATAAAAGTGACACGTCCACCTTTTGATGAATTCAGGTGTCTAATTATCTGTGTCGATATTTCGTCATTCTCAACCACCACATGAAACAAGCTGCCCAGAAACAGAGCAGTTATCTAACAACAATATTCCAAATACAGGGAAATTGAAGTAAAGGTTTAAGCAAATCAGTGGCACATAATTTAATAAAAATCAATAATAGACTAAAATAATTGAGGCCTACCTGTTTCCAGCAGTGACTTCAACAGCAGTATAAAATTTTTCATCACAATCGATCAATTCTATAATCGGACCAAATACTCCATTGATTTTATAGTCTCTACAGATCCGCTGAATAGAATAGAGCCCTCTCCTTACATCCTGAAAATATTGAAACAGTAAAAAAATATATACCTGCTATGGAAAACAAAATCTAAAAGCCCCAAATGGCCAACTCTATTGAAGGATGATTCTTTCCAAAGTCATTATATGCAATTAAAACACCATTCAGTTATGACTTAAATCATGCAATGTTTATACCCTATTACAGAAGAAAATATGCCGATAGCGAAAAGGAAAACTTAAGGACTCGAACAAACTAAGGAGAGTATTGACTGCTCATGCTCATTTAGACAAAAAATCAATAATTTTTTTCCAAGGTTGCATTGCGATTGATTCCGGCCAAATCAGTCAATATTGTACTTGGTTGGGCTGTTTGCAAGTGTACAAACCACCAATATCCAAGTCAGAGGAAAATTAAGTAGTTTATAAATACCAATTATACTAACTCTTTGTGTTTGTTCTTGAACTGATTCAGAAAAAAATTAGAAATTCAGAGAAAATAATGCACTTGTTTGCTGCTCAAGTACCTTACATACAGTGAATGCTGAATTTCTCAAGGAAAAATACTTATCACATGAGCAACTCAAATGTAGTCAATATGCAAAAGACCTTGGAGATCATTAAATTACACCAACATCAAACTCCTACCTGAACCCTATTTGCCAAAGTCAGCACCCTAATTAAAACTAATCTTGGACCAATTTCATTTCACGCAAGATGATGCTTAAGCTTAATTAAGAAATCCATCATTAAACAAACGACACATAGTATCCATGAATCGCTCTGTTTGTGCTCCTAAGGATCCACCAACTCCTCTAGTTAAGCTCACAGAGTTGAATGCACATCCAAACAAATTAACTTACACCAGGAGTTGCATGATCAAGGCTCTTCTTTGCCTTTTCAACTTCTGCTCTCAGCTTATCGATTTCAGAAATAAGTGCACTTTCTTTTGTCCACAATTTCCTGCAGAAATAAACAGCTTAATCAAATTGGCAATTTTATTGATAGCCTAGCCAAAACTAATTAGAAAGAAAAAATCCTACTTCCGCTCATCCTGTAGCTTGTCTCTTTGATCTCTATGACTATTAAACCCTTCACAGGACTGTGATATAAATGATTGCAATTCACTAATTTCAGCTTTTCGACTCTCAATGTAGGCATCTCGCTCTTGCCAATCCACATTCAGTTTCTGAATTTCACCCTGAAGTTTTTGTTCCTGCAGAAAGTGAAAGCATCCAAAAAACAATAAACCAGTAAAATTAGAGCATAAACATGCAGATAAAAGCTAGAAGGACAGTATCATAGAATAATCAACAAGTGGATCACGTTTATCTAGGTGACAAGCAATCACAAATCTCACTATTCAACACAAAAGTAGGTGACATTCTTCACCAACTACTCAATCTAAATAAGTCAAAACTCTAAGGACCAAGGTACATGCCCCATAAATAACCAGAAAGGACATCCCCTCAGCGACCTGTGTAAAGATAAAGAAAACATTTTGAATGGGTAAAAAGAATAAAAAAGGTATACCTCCAACACAAATTATGAACATTGCATACCAGTTAATCATGCCAAAAAAAGGAGCTACCGTGCTACAAAAATAGTACGGGATATGATCCACTGCTCTAAAAAGACAAAATTAATAGAACAATCCAAGAATTGCCACCTGTACGAGTTTCAATGAATCAGTCTAACCTTTCAACTATAACACTGGCATTCCCAGCTTTGTATTCTCCTGGTAAGTAGAGCTATTTTCTTAGATTTGGTTTATTTACCAGTCTTGTGCACACATATTCCAACACAATGACAAGTTTAATGAATCTAAACTAGTGATGATATTATTTTTTTCCCCAGAAAATAAGAGGGATATATCATATCAAACTTTATCGCAGTTTTTAAGCATTCCAATAGTTGATTTTATCACTTTCATATAGTGGCAATTGAGCATACTATAGAAATCATCGGACATAAGAAATCTCAGCATGCAACTTCACATCCACATGTGGAACAACAATTTCCCAAATGAGTAAAACAACAAAATGGCTGTAATTGACACAATGACACTAGCGACCGTAGGTTGAGGTTACAATTGAAGCTATTAACAGAAAAGGCAAAATTAAAATGTCTCAAAGTTCTAAAGATAAATCATCCTTTCATTTCCGATTTTGCAAGTGTTATAAATGGCGGGAAATAGAATTCCATTTTATTCATTCACTCGTACATCTATTCATATACATAGAGAGACACTTAACCCATACCTATGCCCATAATTGTGGGCAGTATACAGCTGTGTACACTCCCCCTCAAGCTGGACCATAGATTTGATTATGCCCCAGCTGAAAACAAACATAAACTAAAACACATCAACAAGAACTAGTAACCAAGAGAACAGAATCAAGAATGGAGAACGACAAACATATGAGAGCATCTCCAACCCCACGCTATTTGGGGTTGGAGATGCAAAATTTGGTGGTGGGTTGCTCCAACCCACCACCAAATTTAACACCAAAATTTGGGAGGGGAACAGTATCCCCCCAATGTTGGCGGGGACTGTTCCCCTCCATACCCTTTTTTTTTCTTACTTTTTTCTTACTTCTTTGTTTTTTACTTTATTTTTTTCTTTTTTTTATTTGTTTCTACCATTCCTTTTTTTTTTCTTTTTTATTTGTTTCTTTTTTTTTTTTATTTGTTCCTTACTTTCTTTTTTTTTTTAATTTTTTCTTTGAATTTTTTATTTTTTTAGTTTTAAAAATATATATTTATTTTATAGTATTTGGGTTATTTGTTTTTATTAATTTGTGTGTTTGATTTAATTTATATGTGTATTTGTGGTCTTGAATTATTTTAATAATTTTGCTTAAATTCTTCAAATTTGATTAATTGATAATGATAAAATATCATAAATAAATTAAAATGGTGAAAATTAAAAAAAAATATTAATATACATACAACTTGGAAATATAAAATTAATACCAAATAAATGACATTGCATTTTTATATACAGTGTTGTGCTTTTTATTGTGTGAAATGCCCCTACTTTGATGTTGTGAAATGCCCCTACTTTGTATTGTGCTTTTTTTTTATCAACTTTTATTGTGTTTGTAGTGTAAACGTATTTGTGATTTGAAATAATGTCTATGTAGTATTGTAATATTATCGTATTTATATTGTACTTCGGTTTAATTAAATTGTTGTATTTAAATGGACTTTTATGGTGTGGTTGTATTCCGGTTTAATTAATATATATTACCTATTATGTATTAATGTGTTAATTTTTACTTCATCCGATACGATTTTATTTAATAAAATTATTTATTCATTAAAAAAATTTTATGTAATTAAATATATTTATTTATAAATTATTAATATTAATTTTTTTTATGATTTAATAAAAAGATATGAATAATATAAATATATGTAAAAAGGAATATAATAATAATAAAAATGTTAGGTGGAAAGGAATAAAGTAATAATATTTTAATTTGGAGTGGAGGGTTGGAGAAAAAAAACTGTAGCTCACTCTAAATTATAGAGGAAATTGGATTTGGAGTGGAAATTTGGAGTTATGGTTGGAGATGGCCTGAGGTGACACTTGAATGGAGATGTGAATTGGTCCAAAAGATGAGAAAGAAACCACTGCTCACACAAGGCCATAGTGAAAGGAGGAAGACACGAATGCTCACACAAGGCAGTCCTGAGAGGAGGAAGAAACCACTGCTCACACAAGACAGTCTTGAAAGGAGGAAAAAACCACTGCTCACACAAGGCAGTCTTGAGAGGAGGAAGAAATTATTCTCAACAATAGAAAATGAAAAGAAGTAGAAGAGGAAAACCACTGCTCTTTGTAGCAGAAAATGACAGAAACTGTATTTCAAGAACGATGAACAACATGCTGTCCAGAATCCAACAGCTAACTAGTCGGACCAAAGAAGTGAGGTGACAGCCTCATGGGAAATGGAGAGAAGACGCCGTAGACGAAGTTTGGGAGCCACAGGAGATGTCAAGCGCCGGCACATGGTCAGGGTGGCGGAAGCTGTGGCGGCGCATGGGAGTCACTCACGGCTTCATTGGTCGCCAGATTTTACATAACGGCCGATCAGAGGATGGGCTTCCTAATAGGGGTGCCGGTGCCTCAAGATAATAACCAGACCTTATATTCCCCAATTGCTGCTCACTGGGACTTGAAATCATCTGGAACTATTCCATCCCAAAATTCCAGCAGCACAAAGGCTCTGATACCATGTTAGAAATGGGGGGAAATAGAATTCCATTTTATTCATTCACTAGTGCATCTATTTATATACATCGAGAGATACTTAACCCATACCTATGCCCATAATTGTTACAGCTGTGTATACACAGCTGTATACACCTTCTAACAGCAAGCAGGTTAAATTTTGACAACACAACATCAAACAGCAATGATTATAGTTGAGCCTCAAAAAGAATTAAAGTCAGTTACCTGAGCCAAATTTGAGGAAAGAACACGTTGCAGATCATCAATTTCCTTTTGAAGCCATCTATCACGAGCGGCTTTGCTGGAGAATTGGGTGGCACGACCCTGTTTTTGATACAGAATACTAAGCTGCTTTTCACGTTCCATAATCCTGCAAAGCCACCCACACCATCTGATAAATATTTCTAAATGGAAAGAAGGGATGATAGAAATAGCAGAAAATATTCTTAAAATCACTTGATAATTACATGTTCCATTGGGGTTTTTTCTTTTTTATTTTAAAAAATAAAAATAAAAACAAAAGCGGAAACAGAAACGGAATGGGAACCGGAACAGGAAACCTGAAAACGAAAACAAAAATGAAAACAAATAAAAAAAATTCACATGCATATATTGTTGTAGAAAGTTTCCAAGCCAGCATCAAATATTTGGAAAGAAAAAGTGTCCCACAGAATGGCAACCAAAGAAATAAAGAGGAAATTGGAAATGAAAGGAAAGGAAAACTTTTGCTGATTTCACCAATATGACTAAAAGAGCAACTTTCAGCTGCCTTGATATCTTAGTTGATATAAGATATCTGTTCAGATACAAATTATCATAACAATAAAATAGTAAACAATTTTGCTTAAGGTGATCAATTTCCGGTCAAACCAGTAGAATTGGGATGAGGTATAACTTGAGATATCAGTGTTTAAACCAAAAAAATAGCATGGGTCTACACATCACTAGCATGTAAAATATTTAGACATACCCTTTACTAATATCCTTTTCCTTAAGTACTTGATTTTCATACAATGGACTAATTTTGTCAAGCTCCTCCATTGACTCTTGTATTTCTCTCTGAAGAATATCGAGCTGCTTAGCTGCATCCTCCTGAAAGTATGCAATACATAAAATAAACACAGCATTTTTTATCTACAAAACTAAACGCATATGTCCGGCATCGACAGAACATTACCTTGGCTTGGGCATTTCCAGAAATCCGCTCTTGCAGGTCCTTAACATCAAGCTCAAGCTCTGTTTGCATTTTTATAGCTTCCTTTTGTCTCTTCTCTACCACCTCTTTCTCTTTTGTTAATTCTTTAACCTCTTTTGTAAAATCTTTAAGATTCTTGTCCAAGTCCTTGGACTTTTCATGGGCATCCAATACATCGTTATACATCTTAGCTGAAGTTTCAGATACCTTGTTTCGAGCCTCTTCTACCTAAAACAGCAGAAAAATATATATCTTTGCTGTTAAACTTGCTGACACACAAGAAAAGGGGCAAAATAAAGTCCAAGTCCTAGAGACAAAGTAGAATAATGCATGCAAGACACAAATACTACAAAAAACCGTGAACCAAATTATCCAACTCAACTTTGAAGAAAATATGGATCAAAGTGATAGTACTATAATACATGATTCTAAAATGCAAAAGCAAGTTTGACTACTAAAAGTGGTAAGGAACTTAGTTATTGAGGCGGGAAGCTCACGACTGAGTTAAATACATTTTCCTTTTATAGATGTTTCCATCCTATACTTTACCGAATCCAAGCAAAATCTGGTTTGCTGCAAAATTGGCAAATCTAAAATCATACTAATTGCATCTGTTACATATACCCAAAAAAATGTCTTAACATAAACTTCTTTATCATTTGCTCCACCAAATTTTGCCAGGACAATTTCATCCTTACAATTTATAAATGATAAAACTAGAGAGCTCCCACCACTAGGCATTTTGAGCCATGAAATATATGACCAATATGTGTTCTACCATTTATAACTTGCACTGATAAAAGAAGAGAGTTTCCACCACTAGGCATTTTGCGCCCTAAAATATATGACCAATTTGTGTTCTACCATTTATATCTTGCACACACTATACAGGGTATGAGTCTCTTCCCAAAACGAAGAAAGGAAGAAAATGGAACATGATATCTGGTCCTTCCACAACCAGTTTGAAGACATTCATGTTCACCTTTCTGCAATTATCCATTTATATTAAATTCCTTGTCCTGAAAATTTATTAGGAAAAGTTATGGGTTATCTTCTAAACTTTCAATGCCTCCCATAAGCCAATAGGTGCAACACAGACAGATTGACAAAAGCAAAAATGAAGAATAACGTATATCCAGGCATTTCGAAGTTGCTGACCTCCCCCAACTTCTGCTGAGCATCATGAAGTTCCTTGTCATAAATGGTATACTCCAGCGATCTGCGCTGTCTGTCAAGCTGCTGATATTTTCTCAGCTCCTCCTTCTCTTCATCCAGTTCCTTTAGTCTCTCATCCAAGTATTGAACAACTTGAATAATCTGTTTCCTTTTGTTACCTGGTTAACAAGAAGAAGTGCACATAAAGCTAACTGCCAGATAGGAAGGAGAAAAGAAATCAGCTAAACCAATAATGACTTGCCTGTATCTTGCATAATTTTCAAACTTTCACGACGTCTCTCTTCATAAACTCGAGTTCCACCAATTTCCTTCAGTAAATCCAAACGCTCCGAGTCTTTCATCAGTGTTAATGAAGCTATCTATTGAGAGAAAAAAAAGGAAGCAGTATGTTCTTGTAAGACAATATTTGGAACATCCTAAATCATGACCATCTAAATTCAAGTACCATACCTTTCCCTGCTGTACCACGTAGTACGGATTGGAGCGAGAGAACCCAGCACTCTCCAGTAGATTCATAACTTCCGTTTTCCTGCCAATCATATCAATTCCTAATGTTAAGATAACAGTAAAGATAGGAAGAGGAACTGAGGAAGCAATAAATAAGATGCATACAGCAAAGGATCTTCTTCAAGCAAAACACTTACGTAATATGCTTCCCATCCAGAAAATACTCATCCTTTTTCAAACTAATTGTTCTACGCAGATGGACTTCCTCTTTATCAACCTATTGAAAAATAAAAAGACATTTTAAATGAGGACAAGAGATAATACATAGATGCCAATTGCCAAAGTCAACAGACATAACATTTCAAGAAGAGATCAAAATGATTTCAATTCTTCTAGAAGAAAAAGAACATGTGAAATTATTATGCAATACGAAAACTTCTTTTGACCTAATCGACCTGCTGCAAATGAAGACTGAATAAACTGTTGTTACAAAATCATGGTCAAAGTTTCATAAAAAAAGATACCTTGTAGCAGTACATTGCCATTTTTTTCAAGTGACTACATACAGTTATGCGTCCAGTTTCTATTGGCTAAGACTATTAACCCCCACATTCAAAAAGGAACTCCCCGCAACATGTTACGTAAGAGCTTGCTTAACTCAGCAAGTGCAGAAACATCAAGCATTTCACAGCAACAACCCAAAATTTAGACAAACATTTATGAGAGAGGGTAAAAGATATCGCTGCGGACATGGTCATGGAATTGGATATATTAGGAGTAACAAAAGCGAACTTTGACTATAGGATAAGCCAATAAGGTGAATACAAATTGGAAAGAAGAACATAAGGATAAATGCCTACATTATTTTTTTTCCATTTTTCCCTTTTCTAACCATAAATTAGTAAATAGTTGCAAGAATAGAGGAAAACACTGAGCTACTCCTTGGTGAAAGAATCCAGAGTTTGGCATTACAAGGTCAGAGAAGACATATATAGATGCCTGCTAGGAGAAAAAATATGCAATTACACAGAATGGGAGGAGGGAAATGCACTAAATAATAAAGATATTGTCACAAAATCAGAAAATATATAAAATCAGTGTTATTCACCATAAAAATAAAAGCATCAAGACCACCAGCCCCTCCCCCAGGCCCCAAGAGTAAAAAGAATAGGTTAAGAGGATTACTGGAATCCGATTGTCGGAATTATCAAACACAATCTCCACAAAAGCAGAGAAAACTTGGTGCCCAGCGCCTTCCTGTTGAATAATAGAATATCAAACAGAAAATTTTAAGTTCACAGTAAAATTGTGAAACCAGTCTACCTTATATATTGAAATGGTGAACTAAAAACCATTTACTGATACATACATGGAGAAGTGCGCGCCTATCGTCATTCCGCAGGTTTTGGAATAGGTCACTAAGCACAAAACGAATGGCTACAAAAAGAAGAATACGTAAAAACAGTGACCTAAGTTCCATATCAAATTTTCCTTTGAGAACCCACCAGAAAATAATTAAAACATAAGAACCATCATGGATGCACTCACCGTAGAAGAAGTTTGTCTTGCCAGACCCATTAGCTCCAACTGCAGAAAGCGATTTGAAATAAAAATACATAGTCAGATAATACAAAACCACAAAGCAATTATCTTCGAAGGAGGTGCAGATTGTCAGATGCATTGATACTCAAGAATTAGACAAGAATGTTTTATTTAATTCCAACAGAGAAAAAATTTAATTCCAACAGAGAAAAAATTAATTAAAAATCTGAATGAAATGCCATAGAGCAAAACTGAAAAGCCTCAACGTTACCAATAATGCATTGTTTCAGGGGTGAACTACTCAATAGATAAAAACCCTAAAAACTATGAAGTCCCAAATTATGTTCATATCAGATGTTACTTATATACTGAACTATATTCAATTGCTTTTTGTCAATGGTTGGTCACTCTAATAAGTGAAAATGTTTTTGGCATCCAGTTGTACTTCTCTTGTCTTACACCTCTTGCATATAGTATTTAATGCTATCTCCAGTTCCAACGGGAGGGCAAGAAAATAAGGAGCCTCCGCAACTAACATGCTACAGTGATAATTATTTCACAATGAAAAAACCAAAATAGGCCATAACTAGCAGGAATTAAAGCTATGTTCTCGATACAATAGCAAATGACAATGCAAGCGCTAAAAGTAGATAATAGAAATAGATTAGTTACTACAGTAGAAAAATTGTAAGTAACTTTTATTTAGAGCCATATAATCCAAAACGAACAAAATTTTGTAATGAAAAAGTACTTTTAAACTTACTAACACAATTAACTTTTGGACTGAAAGGCTCAGTAGCAATTTGTTCTCTGTAACTCTTAAAACCTTCAATTATAACCTACATTGGAACACAACAGAATAAAAAGAAAAAGAAAGAAAAAACAAAAGAAATAGAAAAAACAAACACAAAAAAAAAAAAAAATTGCGCAGAGTTACCTGCTTTATATACATTCTGAAATAGTTCAATTATCCAGCCTGTGACAGTGAAATTACCCAAAAAAAAAAAATGAGCAACAACAATACTTTACGAATAATAAAACCAAACAAATATACGTTTACGGGGTTGTTCCAGGCGGCCCTTCGCCAAGTCGTTACAAGCTGAGGGTGCTGGTTTGCACCCCCAGATTTGGCGACGAAGGTGACATCCTTCGTTGAGGACACAGTATCCCGTTATCGGAATCGAAATCAGGAACAAGTAAACAATTCAATTGCTGAAAAATCTAAGAGAGGAGCAGAATTTCAAAATGGACGATAAATACACAAAGAAGAATAAAAGTTTACCTGATTTGGCGATGGAATGGACAGAGAGCGGGAGAGATTAGAGAGGAGATGGGAGCGAAGCACGAGAGGAAAGAGGAGAGTGTAATTAACCTTTTGTCAAGGTCAGTTGCGACATAGTGACTCGCCGGAAGTGGTTTCAATTGGAGTTGAGACAGTGATTTGTGGAGCTGTAGTGGTTTTCTGCGAATTGTGAAGAACAGTGCATCTTCAACAGATGAGGGTTTTCTTTGGGGGTTGGGTGTATTTTTTATTTTCTTCTATCGGATTTGAAGCGCTTAAAAATATTTCAAAAACTAAAATGAAATCAAGTCCGCGCGGTTAACACACATTTTGGTTCCAACTTTCAGTTTTTCTTGTTAACGAAATAATCATATGACATCAGTTTGATTAAAACAAAGGAAAATGTTTACACTCTTAAATTTTAAAATAGTTCTATTGTTTTCTTTTACTTTTATTTTCTTGAGAATGGGTTCGTGAAATTTATTTTTAATGTAACTGTATCCTTTTATTTAAACGTATAAGTTTACTTTTTTTTTTTGTGTATAAAATAACTTGATTAAAAATTTAAGGGTATGCTTAAATAAAAATTTTTAATTATTCAAGTATCAAAAATAAAATTTTAGTGATTTGCTTTAAAAATGAAATAAGAACTCAATACTCTACCAAAATAAAAAACGTAATCCTAATACATTTTATACTTGAAATTATTCGATCAATTGATAAGGTTAATAGAACAAATTAAAGTTGAAAGCATAATAATAAAGCATATATTAAGATGGTGAAATGTATAATTAATAGTTTAGTTACATAAGTTAAATTAAACAAACTTGATACCCATAGACCAACTTCTAAATTTTTTGTTTAGAGCTTTTTACTAGTGGCATGTGAGAGGAACGTTTTGTTTAGTTGCAAAAATAAGGTCGAGTTAATGTATATGATAGTTTCATCTAACACTAAAAAATTGTGGCAAATTGAAATGTGAAATTAATTAAGAGTTAAGCCTGGTGTTTATTTATACCTCTACACGCTTCAATTGTTTGCAAATCTTTAGATCCATAATTTAAAATTTCTTCCTTAGTTTTATCATTGTTTTATATTTGTATTTGTTGATAATAAATATTATTCCTACCATTTATTGATATCAATTTTTTTTTTCGTTTTAATGGCTACTTGCAAGTTAGAGAAAATGATGTTAGAAATAATAATAATTATTATTATTATTCGTATGTTTTATCCATAAGTGCTTTAGAGCCAATTGGTTTATGATATGATATCATAGTCTTTTAGACCAAATGGTCGAGAATTAATACATATGGTAGAGTGGATCGACATGTGTTGTACATGCCTCAAGTCCAATAAAACATTCTCACGTGAGGATGTGTTGAAGATAATAATATATATCAGCTTAACTTTTAAATTAGTTAGTTCCAAACACTTGATATGGTATCAGAACATTTTGAATCCGGTAAAAGTCGAGGTTTCAGACCCTATAAATGACATTTACTAATGAATTTCAGCATAAAATAAAATTGATATGTGTTTTAGTCATGCTCCAAACCCAAAAAACTTATATATTTAGAGAAATATACGAGGGATAATAAATACTATTTGTGAGTATTATTTATCAAGGTAATCTTTTTGTATTAATTTGTTATTCGAGAATAGGGTATATTCAAATATATTCTATCAAATATTAACATTATGTGACATATAAAGCTATATATCTATAACATACACAATGTGGCGCTTGAAATTTTGAAGTTCCAAAATGTATGAAGTATGACGAAATAGGGAACAAATAAGTTCCAACCATCAACTTGCCGTTTCTTTTGACTATAAATTGACGATCAGAATCATATATGCTCTTTCTTTTTTTTTTTTTTGACTGAGCTATGAAATGGAAAGGAATTTCTTAGGATTTGTTAATTCTTACTTTTTACGTAATAATAAAAATTTATTTGTTATTCCTCTCGCTTTTTAATTCATGTAAAAATACAGGTAGAAAAAGTTAACAAACTGAATTTTGTAAAAACAAATATTCCTTTATGAGACTTTTATAATGGACAAGGTTCACATGGATATTTTCAATAAAATAATAACATATATGCAACATGCTTAGGTTTGGATAACAAAAAAGTATATTGGAAAACTAAAAAAAATACATATGTTAATTTTTCATTAGAAAAAGTCTACAATAAAATTTCACATTCCTTCATAATGAACTATTTATTAATTATCAAGCTCCCTCCTCTTAGCTGAAACATGCCTCTTATGAGCGGACGACGCGTTTTCGACGGGACACGGGACTCCCTTTCGGAAGGGGTGCTTCGATTTCGGACGGGGCCCTCCCTCGCATGGGGTTTTTGGATTGGAAATTTGTTTTTTTTTTTAAAAGCGGATTATTTCAAAAAAGAATCGAGACCTAAATCTCGATAAAAAGTGTAGGAGTCGCCACCCGGCTAAGCTCAACCGGGAAATTACAATGTAGCTGAACCAAAGCGGGAACTGCCACACTTCTCAGAGATCTAGGTTCGGACAAGTCCCTTATTTCGTGTCTAATTTAAATATTAATGCCAATGTTCTAATTACAACACTTTAAATTGCTAAAGATTAATTTTTATTTAAATAACACACGCAGCGCGCATGCGTAATAATAATACAACATAAAAAATAAAAGAATAAATATTTAAGAGCTTACAACCCAATCGAAAGAAAAATAAAACTCTCGTCTCACTGATACAACCGCCTATAATACACGAGAATCTAAAAATTACAACCGCCTAAATACACGATTAAATCTATTAAATACAAATAAAAAGAAAATTAAAATAAAAGAAAAGCTGCAAAACAGAGGTTAGCACAATTTATACGGCATACCATAAGTAGGACTCAAACAGACAGAATTGGGAAACTAGGATTTGGGGTCATGCAATTGGGGGTAACCAGGTTGGCCCGGTGGGCCGGCCCGGTTAGACCTGGAAAACTATTTTGAAACGTCCCTGTATTTTTAGTTTTGTGATAAAATCATTTTTTTCGAAAACATTTTTCCGGTTTATTTTAACTTAGCATGCAAAGTGGTTCGGTTTTCGGGAGAACCGGGTCTCCGTCGTGGAATTGTTCTAAATGCAATTTTACTGAAAATTGAATCTATAGTCGTGATGCACACAACAAAATTCATTTTGATGATTTTTGGGGTTTTCTAATTTTTTGGGATTTTTTGGGAATTTTTGAGAATTTTTTATGATTTTTTATGGATTTTTTGAGAAATTTTTGGGTTTTAAAGGTGAAATTCTGATTATGAGAACTACAGTGGTACGACTGTAAATTACAGTCGTGCAAACTCAACTACAGTCGTACGACTGTAATTACAGTCGCACGACTGTAAATGCTGAAAATTCAAGATTTCACCAAATCTTATTTAAATCAAGCTGGAAAGAAAATCACCTGGAAATCAACTACAGTCGTACGACTGTAACTACAGTCGTACGACTGTTCATCAACTCAAGAACAGTCGTATCAACTCAAGAACAGTCGTACGACTGTTCTTGATCTCCAGAAACAAAAATGCAGAAAAACAGATAAAAATACAGAAAAAGCACACAAATCACCCAGAAAGCTTGTAAAAGAGAAGGGAAAAGGGGTATTTACCTCTGTGGCGTGCGTCCACAGTAGGATTGACCCCTGGCGTCGCTCCAATCCACTAAAATCCGGACTTTTCTCCTTGAGTTAGGATTTGAGATTTGGGTCCAGAGATTTCCAAATGCTGAGAGATTTTGATGAGGAGTTCCTCCTTTTCTTTTTGATTTTTTTATTTCCTCTCTTATATTTTCTCTCTTTATCTTTCCTTCTTTTTCTCTTTTCCCGTCTTATTTTCTCTGCTCTTTCAGCTTTTGAGGTATGGGTTGGCTCACCTGCCCCGATAATACAGTCGTACAACTGTAATTTTTTATTACAGTCGTACCACTGTAATTTTTTTTTTTCGATTTTTTTTCGATTTTTTTTTCCGATTTTTTTTTATTTTTTTTTTTAAATTTTTTTTCCCGATTTTTTTTTTTAGACGATAAAATTTCGTGTTCACACCTCTTGATCATATCATGTTATGAGATTATTGTAGGGATTCGTCACGGGAAACCGACCGATAAAAGCGGAAATACGTGTCGATTTCCTCAAATCCGGCCCAGGAGCTTAAGATGTAGAAATCAAAAACTTAAAAGCATAAAGAGAAATTCGGAAACTTACCCGGCAAATCTCTTAAAGAGACGGATGCAGACTGCAAAAATCAAGTGTAGATTTTCTCCACCGATGCGTACACGAACGGCTCTAGGACCAAAACCCGTGCTAGCGATTCGGATGACTCAGAAGAGAGGGAGAGAGGGCTACTCACTTTGAGAAATATGGCTGTCCCTATTTCTTTCCAAAAGAAATGTCTATCTATCCAAAGATAGAACCAATTTTCTTAAGTGTGAGCATTCAATTTCTTTCCAAAAGAAAAACATCAAACGTGGGCAAAATTTCTTTTTCCCTAAAGAATTAATATCCCATTTTTCTTCTAATGATGGACGGCCAAATTGGTGAGTCTTTTATGAGATAGCCAAGTCCAATCTTGTATTTCAAAGTCAAAAGCAATGACTCATCTTATATGACTCACCATCATATTAAATGAAAAGAATGACTCATCCTTTTCATTAAATGAAAAAAACATGACTCATCATCTTTTCATTAATACAAAACCATGACTCATCGTCTCTTTTGTCTCATGAATAAGTCACCATACTCATCCATATAAGACATAATTTCGGCCAAGCTAAGTCCATTATATGTGGGCTTTTCAATTTCAAGCCGAAGCCCAATTCTAACCCCTTTAATTTAATTAATACAAAATGTAATTTTAATTTAACATGTATTATATATTATACCATATAATATATTACATACATGCAAATTAAAATTAATTTGACCTATTAATTTAATCAAGGGATTAAATTAGACACACATAAAGGAAAAACATGTAAACCTATACATGTCATAATATTTCCACCTAGGAAATAATCTCATAAATTAATTCATTAAATTAATTAAGCGAATGGGCAAAATAAATATTAATTATATTATTTGGCTCAATCCAATTGACCTATATAATATAATTAATGCATCTCTCTCTCTTCAATGTGTATACTCTAAGTATACACTTAATCCGACTAGTTAAAGTCCAGACGTTCAATGTGTACGATCCGATGGGCCCGTATTTATGTTGGCAGTAGGCCAAGGCCCACAGACTGCAGGCGGACTCTAGCAAGCCACTGCAGCCCCCAATTAAGACAGAGTAAGCAGTACTGAAAACGTAACCCAGTAGTTTGAACTTGTAAATCCCATGTTGCTAATATCCGTGTCCAACACAGAGGCATGGTTGATCACCCTCTATATGTGTCCAGACATTTACTTGATCCCGAATGAACTGATGCTCACAAACAAGATCCAATCTTGTTTGGGTGCGGCCGCACACTTATCAGTAACATTCTTCAAGAGGCCAATGATATCGTCTCAGTGAATCACTGAGTGACATTCCCTTCTGCATATCCATAGTACTGCCATGCTCACTGACACACCCGAAGGTACCCGTACTTGGCACCCTTTTACAGGCCCGTTGGGCGTACACCAAAGTGTGCCACTTCACATGCAACACCATCATATGGTCCAGTCGAAGGACTTAAACAAGTACTACGCGAGAATCATTTGTGTGATACTATACCATGTAGATTCCCGTTAAGTGGATCGATCCAGTACCATGCCCTTTTTTGCATGTACCCATTAACCTGGTTGACATTCCATGTTCTATGACCTGTAAGACACCGCCATACAACCAGGCTAATGATAGTTTTTGGTTCCATTCATTCCCATAATTGGTACAGACTACGGATGACTTTATGGTCATATCGTTTTCCCTATCCACAGTCTTACTGCCAAGTGCCTCACACTTGACAACATGGATATAGATAGCTCCATTGGATGCTCTATTTAAAATATAGCACAAGACATATAATAAATAGATTAATGCCTTTATTTCCTTGACATAAATTATATAATACATAAAGTTCACATTAATGTACAAATGTATTATACAAACACAAGGACCAATGCATCGGGACTAGGGCATTTCCAACAATCTCCCACTTGCTGTAGTACCTACTAGGCATGGGTCTAATCCCTATAGATCTAGTACAACATTCGTGCATAGGCATAGCCAAGCATGTTGGTCAAAAGATCTGTGACATTGTCATTGGTGTCCACTCTTTGTAATGAGATGTCACCCCCTCAGTGATTTCTCGCAATAGGTGAAAATCCCTAAGTACGTGCATCGTGTTTAAGTGTGACTGGGGCACTTAGCTTGTGCAACAGCCCCATTCGGTGTCACTGAAGATATCAACCGGTTCCTGGATAGTAGATACTACCCCCAGTTCCATGATAAACTTCAATATCCACACAGCTTCCCTAGCTGCTTCACACGTTGCAATGTACTCAGTTCCTGTGATAGAAATCGCGATGGTCGATTACTTGGAGCCTCTTCAACAATAGTACCACCATTTAGCATGAATACATACCTAGACTGCTATGTTATTCATCCTGGTCAGTCTGGAAGCTTGTATCAGTGTACCTAGTAACTGACAGCTCTTCCTGACCTTCATGGGTGGCATCAGGTCTTGTACATAGCATGGAGTACATGATTGATCCCATGGCCGAAGCATATAAGACCAACTTCATGTTCTCCCTGTCCTGCCTTACCTTACGACAGTACTTCTTACTAAGTTTCAGCCCATGACACATTGGCAAGAAACCTTTCTTGGCATGGTCAATATTGAATCTTTTTAGAACTATGTGTATGTACTTGGCCCGACTCAGGCCTAGAAGCCGATTAGATCAATCCCTGTAGATCCTGATCCCTAGGATCGTCTCAACTTCGCCTAAGTCCTTCATTGCGAAGCCTTTACTCAACCATTACAATACCCTTGTAGTGTTGGTATGTCGCTTCCAATCAGAAGGATGCCATCCATATATAATACCAGGAAAGTTACTATGCTCCCACTAAACCTCTTATACACACCCTTAAAGGTATTGTCGGCCTATAGCTTATAGCACCACTTGCAATTACCTTAGCACCCGGAGGTGGATCAGCCAGGTTCCAAACCGGATTATGCCTACTTTTGAGGAATTTCTTTTGGTAAGAAACTTAAGCCCAACTTGACAACTTGGTTTATTTCTTTTGGAAAGAAATATAGGATAGCCATATTAGTCATCTTGGGCTGCCCCTCTCTCCCTCTCTTCTTGTCATCCGAGTCGCTAGCACGGGTTTCGGTCCGAGAGCCGTTCGTGTACGCATCGGTGGAGGAAATCTACACTTGATTTCTGCAGTCCGCATCCGTCTCTTGGAGAGACTTTGTGGTAAGTTTTTGAAACTCTCCTTTTATGCTTTAAGTTTTTTATTTCCACATCTTAAGCTCTTGGGACCGAATTCCAGGAAATCGACGCGTATTTCTGCTTTTATCGGTCGGCTTCCCGTGACGAATCCCAACAGTGGTATCAGAGCGGGCTTTTGATCCGTGGAAATCTTTAACTTGGTGAATCCTGTGTTTTAAAATTGGAGATTTTTGTGGACGGAATTTATTTTTAGTTTTGGGGTTTGGTGATTTTTCCCCTTGGATTTTACTTTTGGAAAATTATTTGCATATAGTTTATGTTTTATTTAATTTTCTATTTGTGAATCGTTTATGGAAATTTATTTTTTTTGCATATAGGTTTATGCTAGATTTATTTTTCCATAGCATGATTTTATTTCTTGGTGATTTAATTTCATGTTGCTATTTTTTTTCAGAAAAATTACAGACCGTTTCGGGTCGAAACGGGGGCAGCAGCCACTGCCTGCGGCGCTGGGCGCCACAGGCAGCAGCAACTGCTGGCTGCTACTGGGCAGCAGCGCCGCGGCTGCCCCGCGCGGCGGGCCGGGCCCGAATTTGGATTTCGCGGGATTTGTTATTGGGTTGGGCCGGGTTTTAAAATTTTAATTAATTTTAAAATTGTGCGTGTTCACATTTTGGAAATTTTATGCGCATGTTTTATGAATGAAATTTATTTTTCATTTATGCGATATTAATTTTGGAAAAATTAATACGGTTAATTGAAATTGATTCGGGTTTTCTTGGCACGATTACCCAAACGGCTAATTTTGGAATTCATGGTTTCCCAATTGGATTGAGAGCAATTTTGCATGGGTTGGAGGCCCAAAGCCCGCACGGGTTTAGAACCATGATCGGCCAAAATTTGACAATTTCAAAATAATGGCTATGGACATAATTGAAATGGGATTAATTCATGCATTTAACATGTTTATAAATTGTATGTATTGGTTTACATGTATGTATGATTAAATGCTTGAATGGATGTTTTGGGCCTTATTTATTTAGGTTGTAATATTCTTTTGGTAAATACGGCCTGCGCACCGTTTTCTTTTTATGTAATTTTATTTTATTTGTTTATTATGAAATTATGTAAAGAAGAAACCGATTGGATTGGCATGCTAGAAGGATGAGGATGCGGCCCACCTGATGTCGTTCTAGAATAGGTTTACTAGAATTATATTAGGATGTATATTTTGGTCCATCGCATTTCATTTTTATTTAATTATGCTTGATTTATTTCCATGTGAGAATGTATGTACCAACCCTATTTCACCCGCCTATGCATCTAAGCCATTATTAAATGAATCTAATAACCAAAAGGTAATTACTAAGTCTCTTAAAAGCGCTTCCCTCATTCAAAACCTACTCGAAGTGGGGATGGGCCAGTTGTAGACCAGCCCTCGCTGGATGCGCTGGAGCATCGTCATTTTGTATTGGGTTGGAGTATTGGTTACTCTGACACTTGGACGGAGGTTTGGACTTGGCGTGGGCAGTAGGATGTTCCTGGCCCTAAGCACAGATGGGTAAGTGCCAACAGACCCATCAAACCGAGAGTCCCTAGGTTGGGATTGGACGGCGTTCCTACCTAAAAATTGGGGTATAGTTGTTCCAGGCCCTCGTCTGGCTATGTCTTGATATAATATGGATCTCGGCCCATGAGCCCAACGACTCGAGTTAATTAATAACACGATTCATTATTAATTATAATATGGGAAGAACAAGTTAAGTCCTTTATTAACACTCGTAAATTTTTCTGTGTTGAAACCAATGGCTACGAATGATACTTTATCACTGCGATCTTTCTTGGAATGGGACAAGCTTTTTGGCCCTAACTTTTGGGACTGGTCTATGAACTTAAGGAAAGTTTTAAGATAAAAGTCTAAAGCGTATGTGCTCGAAAAGCCTGTACCGGCTATGCCAACGAGAAGTAATCCACCGGCTGCCCAGCTGGAGGAATACTTGGCACATGTAAAAGATAACCGGGATGTGACATGCCTGATGTTGGCTAGTATGGTTCCTGAATTGCAAAAGCATTTCATGGATCATCAGGCCTTTGCTATGGAAACAACTCTTAACGAGATGTTTCATGAGCAAGCTTATCAGGAAAGGTGCCAGATCCACAAGGCATTTCGCAGCTGTAAGATGGGAGCCGGGACATCTGTGAGTGCGCACGTGCTCAAGATGAAGGGCTATCTAGATAATTTAGCCCGTCTCGGAACGCCTATCTCACGGGGGCTGGCGGTTAGCACGATCCTGGCTTCTTTACCGGATTCTTATGATCAATTCATCCTAAAGTTTTACAAGCAAGGGATGGACAGTACTGTTAGTGAGCTGCATTGGATGCTTCAGCTCGCTGAACTGTCGATCAAGAAGACTCCGCTGGTACTTGAGGTCAACAAGGAGAAACCTCCTCTTGCTAAAGGCAAGGCAAAGGCCAAGGCCAAGGCCAAGGCTAAGGAAGCCAAGGCTAAAAAAGGCTAAAGCCCAGCCCAAGGCCCCGTTCCAAGGATGTCTGCTTCGGTTGCAAGCAGACTGGACATTGGAAAAGATCGTGTCCCAAGCTTTTGGAAGAGAAAAGGAAGACGCAGGGCTTGTCTTCATCAGATATATATGTCATAGACATTAACCTCTGTTTCAACATCTTATGTATTGGATACTGGATGTGGTTCTTGTTGGGATTTTTCACCGGAAATCACCCGATAAAAGCGGAAGAACGCGGTGATTTCCTCAAATCCAGTCCCAGGAGCAATTGAAGTGGAAATTGAAAAACTTAAAATTAAATAGAAAGAGATTAAAATTTCATACCAGAAAAATCTCTTTCAGAGATGGATGATGACTGCAGAACTCAATTTAGAATTCCTCCACTCTCACGTACACGAACGCTTGGCAAATGCAACCCGTGCTAGCGTCGGAAAAACAAAACCAATGGAGAGGGGAGCTAGGAAATTTCGGCTAGGAGTGTTTTAGCTAGGTTGGCCGAAATTTCTAACCCTAGGTATTTATACCTAGGGTTGGCCGAATTCCCTTAGGGGAATTCAGGCCCATCTTGGCTCCTTTCTATTTTGTGCGGGCTTCCATGTTTTAATTTAGGCCCAGTCTAATTTTAATTATTCTGGTTTAAATTAATTTCAAGCCCAATTTTAATATACCCATGTATTTAATACATTACTCCAAGTAATATATTATTTACATCTAAATTAAAATTAGTTTGACATTTAATTTAATCCATCAAATTAAAATTAACTCAACACAAAATAAAATCATATGTAAACCTATACATATGAATATTTCCACCTAGGAAATAATTTCATAATTAATCCAATTAATTATGAAGAGCCAATTGAATATATTAATTTTATTATTATGACCAATCCAATTGATCTTTATAATATAATTAATATATACACACTTCTCCCTCTATGGTGTATACTCCAAGTATACATGTTATTCCTTAAGTCTGCATTCTATCGTTCTATGTGTACGATCCTGCGGGCCCATCTTTATGTTGGCAGCGGGCCTTTGGCCCGCAGACTGCAGTTGGGCTCTAGCAAGCCACTGCAGCCCCCAATTAAGATGGAGATGGCAGTCTAACTGATATCATAACCTTGTAGTTTAAACTTGTACATCCCATGTCATTGATATCGGTGTCCAACACAGAGGCATGGATTGATCACCCTCTTTCGTGTCCGGACATTAACTTGATCCCGAATGTACTGATGCTCACAAACAAGTACCAACTTGTTTGGGTGTGGCCACACTCTTATCAGTCACATTCATCAAGAGGCCGGTGTGACATACCCGAAAGCACCCATACTTGGCACCCTATTACAGGCCCTTTAGGCGTACCCCTAAGTATGCGACATCACATGTAACACCATCATATGGTCAGGTCAAAGGATCCATACAAGTACTACACGAGAATCCATTGTGATACCATACCATGTGGATTGCTCGTTTAGTGGATCTATCCAGTACCATGCTCCCAGGCATGTACCCATTAACTTGGTTGACATTCCATGTCCAATGACCGGTAAGACACCGCCATACAACCAGGTTAATGATAGTCTGTTGGTCCATTCATTCCCATGACTGGAACAGACTACGGATCTATTTATGGTCATATCGTTAACCCTATCCATGGTCTTACTGCTAAGTGCATGACACTAGTCGTCATGGATATAGATATGTCCATTGGATACTTCATTTACTATACTGCATAAAATAAATATAATAAATGAATTGATGCCTTTATTAATGACACAAATAAGTACAACACATAAATCTAATAAATGTATAGTACAAATACAAGGACCAATGCCTCGGGACTAGGGCATTTCCAACAATGAGCTATATGTAACATACATTCATACATGCAAAAGAATATATAAATGATTAAATAAAATAAAATGGACTGCTATGGGCCTATGTTACATCCTAATATAATTCTAGTAAACCTATACTAGAAATACATATTAGGTGGGCCTCCTCCTTCTCCTTCTGGGCTTGCACCTCCATTTGGGCTTGCACCTTCTCACATTTGTTGTAATGTGCAGGGACTTAAGAACAGGAGATCACTGGGATCGGGACAAGTGGACTTGCGGGTTAGAAATGGAGCAAGGGTTGCTGCCATTAAGATCAGCGGGACCAGCTTATGATGCCTAGTAGATTAGTTTTGTTACTGAAACCATGTTATGTTATGTACAGGAATATTATTTCTGTTTC
The DNA here is from genome assembly GCA_039660915.1 of Euphorbia tirucalli. Classification (NCBI taxonomy): domain Eukaryota; kingdom Viridiplantae; phylum Streptophyta; class Magnoliopsida; order Malpighiales; family Euphorbiaceae; genus Euphorbia; species Euphorbia tirucalli. The sequence goes on from CM077638.1 coordinate 13,222,902, forward strand.
AGTTTTGGATGTTTCTGGATGTACATTTACTATTGATAATAGTAAAAAGGGTTTATCTAGAAAAGAATTATTTTATAGAGTAGCTTTATTAAATAATGTCTTTTATATCCTGGATCTAAATGAAACTAATCATGTCTATAATATACATACGGAAAGGGTTAAGCCTAACAAACTTAATCCAGTTTTCTTTTGGCATTGTCGTTTAGGCCACATAAACAAGAAGCGCATAGCTAGGCTTCACATAGCTTGAATCCTAGGATCATTTGACATGGAGTCATTTGATATATGCGAGTCTAGTTTACAAGGTAAAATGACTAAAGAACCTTTTAGCAAGGAGGCTAAAAGGGTCGCTAGCTTATTGGACCTAATGCATTGAGATGTATATGGACCAACAAGCATAGCAACTAGGGGTGAACATCTATACTTCGTATCCTTCACATACGATTTCATCAGAAATGGCTATGCCTATGTAATGAAATATAAGTCTGAGACCCTTGATAGGTTCGAGGGATTGAGGAACGAAGTACAGAACCAACTAGGCAGAAATATCAAAGCCTTTCGGTTGGACCGAGGTGGTGAGCATATAAGCCTATGGTTTGACTCATTTTGAGAGAGCATGGAATAGTTCCACAGCTCACTCCTCCAGGAACACCACAATGGAATGGGGTCTTCGAACGGAGGAATAGGACCTTGTTGGACATGGTCCGCTCAAACGATGAGTCATGCCTCTCTCCCAATAAGTTTTTTAATGGATACGCTCTTGAGACAATGGCTCTCAATTTCAATTATACTCCGACTAAGGCTTTGAAAAGACCCTATTTGGAATATAGACGGGCAGGGTGCCCAATGTGTCTTTCCAATGGATTCGGGGTTGTCATGCACAAGTCAAGAAATTGACTGTGAGCAAAACTAAAACCCAAAACCGACTAATGCCTGTTTGTGAGCTACCCTAGGGAAACCAAAGGGTATTACTTCTACAACCCCGCTGAGAACAAGGTGTTCTTTCTTGGAAAAGGATTTATTTCCAAGAAAGACAGTGGGAGCGAAGTTGAACTCAGGGAAGTTCAATGCCCACAAATTCCTGAAAAGGATAACTCGGAGACCAGGGTGGAGCTTCCACAAGTGGAAGCACCGGCCAGGTCACACTAGAACTTAAAAGGTCTGCTAGGGATCATCAGGAACATGAGAAACATCGTTTTTCTATTTCTAATGATTACGCTCCTTTTGTCTTGGACGAAGAGGAGCTCAAAACCTACTAGTAGGCTATAGCTAGCCCATTGTCTGCCATGGTGGCAGATATGCAATCTATGTACGATAATCAGGTTTGGAACCTGGTTGATCCACCTCCGGGTGCTAAGGTAATAGGTTGCAAGTGGTGCTATAAGCTATAGGCCGACAATACCTTTAAGGGTGTGTATAAGAGGTTTAGTGGGAGCATAGTAACTTTCCTATTATTACAAAGGGATGGCATCCTTCTGATTCGAAGCGACATACCAACACTACAAGGAAATTGTAATGGTTGAGTGAGTGCTTCGCAATGAAGGACTTAGGCGAAGCTGAGACGATCCTAGGGATCAGGATCTACAGGGATAGATCCAATCAGCTTCCAGGCCTAAGTCAGGCCAAGTACATAGACATAGTTCTGAAAAGATTCAGCATGGACCAGGCTAAGAAAGGTTTCTTGCGAATGGGTCATGAGCTGAAACTTAGCAAGAAGAACTCTCCTAAGGCAAGGCAGGACAGGGAGAACATGAAGTTGGTCCTATATGCTTCGGCTATGGGATCAATCATGTACCCCATGCTATGTATAAGACCTGATGTCGCCCATGAAGGTCAGGAAGAGCTGTCAGTTACTAGGTACACTGATGCAAGCTTCCAGACTGACTAGGATGAATAACAATCGCAGTCTAGGTATGTATTCATGCTAAATGGTGGTACTATTGTTGGAGAGGCTTCAAGTAATAAACCATCGCGGTTTCTATCACAGGAACTGAGTATATTTCAACGTGTGAAGCAGCTAGGGAAGCTGTATGGATAATGAAGTTTATCATGAAACTGGGGGTAGTATCTACTATCCAGGAACCAGTTGATATCTTCAGTGATAATGATGGGGCTGTTGCACAAGCTAAGTGCCCCAGTCACACTTCAACGATGCACGTACTTAGGGATTTTCACCTATTGCGAGAAATCGCTGAGGGGGTGACATCTCATTACAAAGAGTAGACACCAACGACAATGTCGCAGATCTTTTGACCAACATGCTTGGCTATGCCTATGCACGAAGGTTGTACTAGATCTATAGGGATTAGACCCATACCTAGTAGGTACTAGTGTAAGTGGGAGATTGTTGGAAATGCCCTAGTCCCGAGGCATTGGTCCTTGTGTTTGTAAAATACATTTGTACATTAATGTAAACTTTATGTATTATACAATTTGTGTCAAGGAAATAAAGGCATTAATCTATTTATTATATGTCTTGTGCTATATTTTAAATAGAGTATCCAATGGACATATTCATATCCATGTTGTCAAGTGTCATGCACTTGGTAGTAAGACTATGGATAGGGAAAACGATATGGCTATAAAGTCATCCGTAGTCTTTTCTAATCATGGGAATCAATGGAACTAATGACTATCATTAGCCTGGTTGTATGGCAGTGTCTTACCGGTCATAGAACATGGAATGTCAACCTGGTTAATGGGTGCATACAAAAAGGGCATGGTACTGGATCGATCCACTTAACAGGAATCTACATGGTATTATATCGCAAATGATTCTCGTGTAGTACTTATGTATAAGTCCTTTGACCGGACCATATGATGGTGCTGCATGTGAAGTGGCACACTTTGGTGTACGCCTAACGGGCCTGTAAAAGGGTGCCAAGTATAGGTACGTTCGGGTGTGTTAGTGAACATGGCAGTGCTATGGATATGCAGAAGGGAATGTCACTCAGTGATTCACTGAGACGATATCACTGACCTCTTGAAGAATGCTACTGATAAGTGTGCGGCAGCACCCAAACAAGATTGGATCGTGTTTGTGAGCATCAGTTCATTCGGGATCAAGTAAATGTCCAAACACAAAGAGGGTGATACTTCCATGCCTCTGTGTTGGATACCGATATCAGCGACATGGGATTTACAAGTTCAAACTATAGGGTTACGTTTTCAGTTAGACTGCTTACTCCGTCTTAATTGGGGGTTGCAGTGGCTTGCTAGAGCCCGCCTGCAGTCTGTGGGCCTTGGCCCACTGCCAACATAAAGACAGGCACATTGGATCATACACATTGAACGTCTAGAATTTAACTAGTCGGATTAAGTGTGTAGTTGGAGTATACACATTTGAAGAGAGAGAGATTTATTAATTATATTATACAGATCAATTGGGTTGATCAAAATAATACACTTAATATTCATTTTGGCCTTCTCTTACTTTAGTCAATGAATGAATTTATGGGATTATTTCCTAGGTGGAAATATTATTATACATGTATAGGTTTACATCTCATTTTATGTATGTCTAATTGAATCCCTTGATTAAATTAATAGGTCAAATGAATTTTAATTTAAATGTATGTAATATACCATATGATATAATATATAAGCATACATGTTACATTAAAGTTGCATTTGAAATTAATTAAATCAAAGGAATTAAAATTGGGCTTAGGATGTAAAATGAATATTCCCACATGAATTGGAATTGTGTTGGCCGAATATTTCATGCATTTGGGATGAGAATATGAGTCATTTTATGGACAAAAATGATGATGACCAATTCTTATGAACTAATAAGAAAATGGTGAGTCATTGGTTTGACTTAAGAAGTGGCAAAGTTGGACTTTGCTCCATTTGATATTTCCTTTACTTTTAGTAAGAAAAGTGGAAAAGATGATGACCATTTCTTTTGGTGTTGGCCGAATTGTGTGCATAAAGAAGTGAGTCATTGTTTGACTTTGAAGTAGCAAAGTGAGACTTTGCTTCTTATGCATAATGATGAGATTTTTGGTGAGTCATTTTGGATGAACCAATTAAGGGGTTATTAATAAAACTGAGTTGTTGGGCTCATGGGCCGAGACCCATATTATATCAAGATATAGCCAGACCAGGGCCTGGAACAACTATACCGTAATTTTTAGGTAGGAACGCCGTCCAATCCCAACCTAGGGACTCTCGGTTTGATGGGGCACTTACCCATCTGTGCTTAGGGCCAGGAACATCCTACTACCCACGCTAAGTCCAAACCTCCATCCAAGTGTCAGAGTAACCAATACTCCAACCCAATACAAAATGACGATGCTCCAGCGCATCCAGCGAGGGCTGGTCTACAACTGGCCCATCCCCACTTCGAGAAGGTTTTGAATGAGGGAAGCACTTTTAAGAGACTTAGTAATTACCTTTTGGTTATTAGATTCAATTAATAACGGCTTAGATGCATAGGCGGATGAAATTGGGTTGGTACATACATTCTCACATGTAAATAAATAAAGCACAATTAAATAAAAATGGACTGCTATGGGCCAAAATTTACAGCCTAATATAATTCAAGTAAACCTATACTAGAAGAACATCTGGTGGGCCGCATCCTCATTCTTCAAGCACGCCAATGCAATCGGCTTCTTCTTTGCATAATTTCATAATAAACAAATAAAATAAAATTACATAAAAAGAAAACGGCGCGCAGGCCGTATTTACCAAAAGAATATTACAACCCAAATAAATAAGGCCCAAAACATTCATTCATGCATATAATCATACATCCATGTAAACCAATACATACATTTTATAAACATGTTAAATGCATGAATTAATCCCATTTCAATTATGTCCATAGCCATTATTTTGAAATCGCCAAAGTTTGGCCGATCGTGGTTCTAAACCCGTGCGGGCTTTGGGCCTCCAACCCAAGCAAAATTGCTCCCAATCCAATTGGGAAACCATGAATTCCAAAATTAGCCGTCCGGGTAATCGTGCCAAGAAAACCGGAACCAATTTCAATTAACCGTATTTATTTCCAAAATAAATATCGCATGAATGAAAAATAAATTTCATTCATAAAACATGCGCATAAAATTTCTAAAAATCAATTAAAATTGGAAAACCCCACGCGCATAAAAATTACCAAAATTTAAACACGTATAATTTTAAAATTAATTAAAATTTTAAAACCCGGTCCGGCCCAAAACAAATCCCGCCAAATCCAAATTCGGGCCCGGCCCACCGCGTGGGGCAGCCGCGGCGCTGCTAGCGTGCAGTAGCAGCCTAGCTGCTGCCTGTGGCACCCAGCGCCGCAGGCAGTGGCTGCTGCCCCCGTTTCGACCCAAAACGGTCAGTGATTTTTTCAAAAAAAAAGCAACATGAAATTAAATCACCAAGAAATAAAATCATCCAATGGAAAAATAAATCTAGCATAAACCTATATGCAAAAAATGAATTTTCCATAGCAAATATCACAAATAGAAAATAAAAACCAAGCATAAACCAATATGCAACATGATTTTCCATTTGCAAAATTCAACGGGTAAAATCACAAACCCGAAACCAAAAGAATCCCGTCCACAAAATCTCTAATTTTAAAACATGGGATCCGCCAAGTTAAAGATTTCCACGGATCAAAAGCCCGCTCTGATACCACTGTTGGGATTTGTCACGGGAAACCGACCGATAAAAGCGGAAATACTCGTCGATTTCCTCGAATCCGGCCCAGGAGCTTAAGATGTGGAAATCAAAAACTTAAAAGCATAAAGAGAAATTTGGAAACTTACCCGGCAAATATCTTAAAGAGACGGATGCAGACTGCAGAAATCAAGTGTAGATTTCCTCCACCGATACTTACACGAACGGCTCTAGGACCAAAACCCGTGCTAGCGATTCGGATGACTCAGAAGAGAGGGAGAGAGGGCTGCTCACTTTGAGAAATATGGCTGTCCCTATTTCTTTCCAAAAGAAATGTCTATCTATCCAAAGATAGAACCAATTTTCTCAAGTGTGAGCATCCAATTTCTTTCCAAAAGAAAAACATCAAACGTGGGCAAAATTTCTTTTTCCCTAAAGAATTAATATCCCATTTTTCTTCTAATGATGGACGGCCAAATTGGTGAGTCTTTTATGAGATAGCCAAGTCCAACCTTGTATTTCAAAGGCAAAAGCAATGACTCATCTCATATGACTCACCATCATATTAAATGAAAAGAATGACTCATCCTTTTCATTAAATGAAAAAAACATGACTCATCATCTTTTCATTAATACAAAACCATGACTCATCATCTCTTTTGTCTCATGAATAAGTCACCATACTCATCCATATAAGACATAATTTCGGCCAAGCTAAGTCCATTATATGTGGGCTTTTCAATTTCAAGCCCAAGCCCAATTCTAACCCCTTTAATTTAATTAATACAAAATACAATTTTAATTTAACATGTATGGTTATATATTATACCATATAATATATTACATACATACAAATTAAAATTAATTTGACCTATTAATTTAATCAAGGAATTAAATTAGACACACATAAAGGAAAAACATGTAAACCTATACATGTCATAATATTTCCACCTAGGAAATAATCTCACAAATTAATTCATTGAATCAATTAAGCGAATGGGCAAAATAAATATTAATTATATTATTTGGCTCAATCCAATTGACCTATATAATATAATTAATGCATCTCTTTCTCTTCAACGTGTATACTCCAAGTACATACTTAATCCGACTAGTTAAAGTCCAGACGTTCAATGTGTACGATCCGATGGGCCCGTCTTTATGTTGGCAGTAGGCCAAGGCCCACAGACTGCAGGCGGGCTCTAGCAAGCCATTGCAGCCCCTAATTAAGACAGTGCAAACAGTCCAACTGAAAACGTAACCCAGTAGTTTGAACTTGTAAATCCCATGTTGCTGATATCGGTGTCCAACAAAGAGGCATGGTTGATCACCCTCTATATGTGTCCAGACATTTACTTGATCCCGAATGAACTGATGCTCACAAACAAGATCCAATCTTGTTTGGGTGCGGCCACACACTTATCAGTAACATTCTTCAAGAGGCCAATGATATCGTCTCAGTGAATCACTGAGTGACATTCCCTTCTGCATATCTATAGTACTGCCATGCTCACTGACACACTCGAACGTACTCGTACTTGGCACCCTTTTACAGGCCCATTGGGCGTACACCAAAGTGTGCCACTTCACATGAAACACCATCATATGGTCCGGTCGAAGGACTTAAACAAGTACTACGCGAGAATCATTTGTGTGATACTATACCATGTAGATTCCCGTTAAATGGATCGATCCAGTACCATGCCCTTTTTTGCATATACCCATTAACCTGGTTGACATTCCATGTTCTATGACCGGTAAGACACCGCCATACAACCAGGCTAATGATAGTCTTTGGTTCCATTCATTCCCATGGTTGGAACAGACTACGGATGACTTTATGGTCATATTGTTTTCCCTATCCACAGTCTTACTGCCAAGTGCCTCACACTTGACAATATGGATATGGATATGTCCATTGGATACTCTATTTAAAATATAGCACAAGACATATAATAAATAGATTAATGCATTTATTTCCTTGACACAAATTATATAATACATAAAGTTCACATTAATGTACAAAGGTATTATATAAACACAAGGACCAATGCCTTGGGACTAGGGCATTTTCAACAATTATTTAATCTAAATGCTTAAACCGATGATAAAAGTAAGGTCTGATGATAGTTTACACTCTACACACAATTTTTTTTTGGTAAGTACTCTACAAACAATCATTAACAAAACCTCTTGCACTTCTCTTTTTCTAAAAAAGAGTAGATATTATAATTTACACTACAATCTGTGTGTATATAAGGTCTAATAATGACTTTTATCATTATTTTTGGCACTTTTTCACAAGACTTGAAGTGTGTTCAAACAACTCTTCCACGTATTGAAATCCCAATAATTTAAGTTTGCAGGAATTTGAGCTCTGGATCTATAGATTTAAAAGGCTTGGATACCCTATCATAAAGTAATTTAACCCAAAAGATTAAATTAATAGGTAACACCTAATAGTTGGTTTTATTATTAGAGAGATTTTAGAACACTATGAGAAGTTAGTACTACTCAATTGATAAAATTTGATTTTAATTCTAAAACAACATTATATCAATTAGAAAAGTATATATTTTGGGATTATAAAATTTCTGGACGAGTAACGAGTTCAGCCTTGACATAAAGAATGTCAACCTATCAATAGGTCGAAGAGGGAGAAATTATTGAAAGTTGAAACCGTTTGCAAGCTTGTCGAAAGATGGGAAAAAGAGGATTCACTATTTGAAGTTATGGCCATAGAATCCATGCACGACATAGACATCCAACGTAAACAAATAGAAAGGGGGTATATTGGAGAATTTGAAAGAAGAATCTTAAGATAAAGGATGCTACATGGTCTAATAGTCAAAAGAAAGTTTCATTGACATTCTTCAACGACAAAAAGCTCCATAGTCCATACTTACATACCTCTTTATCTTTATGCCCAATGGAAAATACAAAAATGGATTTCCAAAATCGAAACTAAATCCAAAATTAGGTTAGGCAAAACCGATGGATTAAGTAATAATTTTTCATTTAAAAACCGTTGGATAATTGAAAACAAAGAATTAACCGATTATGTGTATATTTACATATATGTGTTGCTTTCTACAATTTTTTTCATTCCTTCTACTTTTCCTTCGTACTAAACACATCATTGGCGTATAAATAACATAAAGTGCCATGTAAAAAAAATATTTGGATAGATTAATAAACTTTCTAAGTTATAAAAAAAAAAAAAATGAAAAATAATTATATGTATAATAACCACGAATAAACCCAACATTAATGGATCAAACGCATAAATGATTATTGAAATTGCAATTGTGCGTTAAGACATTTTGTGCAATAAAATCACTATAATTTGTCTTATATGTTACTAGATCACTATGAAACAATAGCAAAGACGATAAAGTGAGTTAATCAAAAGTCCTACTTTGACAACTCATTCACATGTCACATCCTTACTTAGCATAGAAATAAAAATTAAAAGAGAATAAAAAGCTAATCAAAAAAGAAAAATGAAGTAAAAAGCAAAACAAAAAATTTTAAAAAAGAAAAATGAACTAATTAAACAAAGAAATTAAAAATTAAAAATAAAAAAATTTAACAATTCAAAGTTTAAAAATTCAAAAACTCAAAAGTTAAAAAGTATTACGAAGTTTAAAACTCTAAAAATGTAAAAATTTAAAAATTTAAAAACTAAAAATTTCTAAATTTAACCTTAAAAATATTTTAAAAATTAAAACTTAAAATTTATTTAAAATTTTTGAGAATTTTAAAAACTAAAAATTTCAACAATGTAAAATTTATAAAAATTATTAAACATAATATGTTAAAATTAAAAATTTAAATATTATAAAGAAAACTTACACAAAAAAAAAAAAACCAAAAATCACAAATTGAAAAATTACAATTTAAAAAATTAGAAAATAAAAATTTCAAAACTCAAAAAATTTTAAACAATTAAATAGTTAATAAAGAACTAACAAATTTAAAAATTGTAAACCAAAAATTTTATGAAACCAAAAAAAAAAAAAAAATTTGAGAAATTAAAAAAACACAACAAAATAAAAATGAATTAAAAAATAAAAAGATCAAAATTATAGAAATTATAAAAACTACAAAATTGAAAACTAAAGAGATCTAAAAAGGTTTAAAAACTTTAGAAAATTTCGAAAATTTAAAAAATTTAAGACACTAAAAATATAAAAATTTCAATAAAAAAATTTAGAAAAATTGTGAAATCATAAAACATTAAAAATTAATAAAATATATAGTGAAAATTTCTCTAAAGAAGAATAAAAATAAATGAAATAAAAGAATAGAAAAAAAATTAAGAAAATTTGAAAAAAAATTAAAGAAATTAAATTAAATAATTTAAAAATTATAAACAATTGAAAAAAAATTGATAAATATACAACTTAAATAACCAAAAAAATCTAAAATTAGATAAATTAAGGTAAATTAAAACCTTTAAAACTTTATAAAGATCTATAATTATAAAAAGAAAAGAAAAAAAAAATGTTGCTCCATCTCCCGCTGTCTTTTCTCGGTTTTGCTAATTTTTCTATTTTGTTGTTTTTAATTTTTAATTTATATTTTTTCTATTTTTAAAGCCATGTGGGTAAAATTGTGAGGTAGTGAGTTTTCAAGCAGGAGTTTAGTTGGCTCTCCTTTTCAGTTTTTAGGTTGATTTTTTACTCTCAAATCAGATTATAGTGAGTTTGTTTACACCAAAGCCAAACTTTAGATTTTTTTTTTTTTTATTAGTAAAGAACCGCCACGGAGGGCTACAGACGACACCACCTGAGGGTAGATATACCTTAACAATCTTGCAAAATCCGGTCAGCTAGATATTGCAGCGGAGCCTCCACAAGAGAAAACCCCAAAGGAAGCATAAAAGCAAAATTTGCAAGCCAGTCCGCGTAGCAGTTTTCATCTATTAAGGTATGCACGATGCAAACATTCCAGTTTTTCTGCAGGAGAGCTCTAATGGAAGACATCAAATTATAAATCTCACGAAGGCCCGGACTGTAATCTTGAATGACATCGATAGCACATTTACTATCGGTTTCCACCATAAGACAATGAATCCTCTGATTCCAAGCCACTTATAAACCGTCTAAAATGCCCCAGAGCTCAGCTCGAAGAACTGAGCAGCAGCCAATCTTCTTGACATACCCACAACCCCGAGTAGGCGAAGAAAGATCGCTGTAAGCACCGGAATTTCCTATACTTAAAAAAAAAAAAAGATTATGGTCGTACGACTATTCTTACAGTCGTACGACTGTAATATCGGAAAAAATGCAGAAGCCCATACCTCTGCAGCAGAAAATGGAAGAGAGAGAGGATGAGCATTAATTGCTCCGGTTTTGCAGCAAGCAAGCAGAAAAGGAGGGTAGAAAAAGAAGAGAAAGGGGAGAGAAGGGGTTGGCTGGAATTCTGGTGAAGAAATCTAGAGAGAGAAGGAGAAAAGTGAGAAGGAAAAGAAAGAGGTGGAAAACCCATAAAAATTCATCTTTTCCTCTTCTATTTTCTTTTAATTCTCAGAATTAGGGTCAAAACTTGTTAGAAATCCCTAGATTAACCAATTAACTTCACAACCAAATCAAGAATCCAGACTTAAATCATCAGAATCCCTTGTAATTTGGATTTTTGGACATAAAACTCTTAACTTCAATTTCAAAGGAAAAAGTGCGAATTTGTTAGGATTGGAGCGACGCCAAGGGTCAAAACGACTTGGATTAGCTTCTAAAAAGGTAAACACTCCATTTCCTTACACTTTTCCTCGCTTTCTGGGTGTTTGAAGTGAGTTTTGTGCATTTTTTGCTGTATTTTCGTGTCTCTGCTTCTGGAAATTAAGAACAGTCGCACGACTGTTCTTGGTTTTCATGAACAGTCGTACGACTGTATATACAGTCGTACGACTGTTCTTAATTTCCAGTTGATTTTCTTCAGTTTTTAATTCAAAATGAATTTTTGGCGAAATTCTGATCCAGAACTTTTACAGTCGCACGACTGTAAACTACAGTCGTACGACTGTAACTCTTGTTCCAGAATCAGAATTTCAGCTTTTATCCCTAAAAATTCCCAAAAAATTAGAAAACTCCAAAAATCATCAAAATGAATTTTGTTGTGTGCATCACGATCAAAGGTTCAATTTTTAGTAAAATTGCATTTAGAACAATTTAACGACGGAGACCCAATTCTCCCGAAAACCGACCCACTTAATATATAAAAATGTATGTAAACCGAAAAAAATTGTTTTCAAAATGATTTTCCCACAAAACCAAAAAAAATACAGAGACGTTTCAAAATATTTTCCAGGTCTAACGGGCCGGTTGTCGAGCCAACCTAGTTATCCCCTAAATGCATGCCTCCAATTCTTGATTTCCCATTTCTGTCTATTTGAGTCCTAATTGTGGCGTGCCGTATAAATTGTGCTAACCTTCTGTTTTGCAGGTTTTAATTTCTTTTATTTTTATTTTTGATGTATTTTAATAGATTAAATCGTGTATTTAGGCGGTTGTAATTATTTTTAGATTCCAGTGTATCCTAGGCGATTGTATAAGTGAGGCGAGTGTTTCTATTTTTCTATTCGATTTGGTTGTAAGCCAATTAATATTTATTTCTCTTTATTTTTGTACTATACATTTGTATGCGCGCTGTATGCCTTTTATATTCAATAAAATTGACTTTAGATTTTTAAAATACCATTTGAGAACATTGGCAATATTTATTTTAAATTAGACACGAAATAAGGGACTTTTCCGTACCCGAATCTCTGGATAGTGTAGCTACCGTTCGTCCGGTTCAGCTGCATAAGAATTTCTCGGTTGAGCTGAGCCGGGTGGCGACTCTACAATATTCATCGAGACTTAGGTCTCGACTCTTTTATGCACTAATTCTATTTATTTTTCCAAAACGGAGATTTCCATTCATAAAAACCCCACGCGAGGGAGGGGCCCGCCCGAGATCGTGGCGTCCCATTCCTAAAGGGAGTCTCGCGTCCCGTCGAAAACGCGTCGTCCGCTCACAGTGGCGACTCTGCTGGGGAGTTCTTAAAAAAGTTTTCTTAAAAACTTAAAAGAATTTTGACAAGCCCTGAAAAGTGTCTAATTAAAATAACGTGGATGATTCTCTTTTGGTATTTTATTTGCATTTTTAGTTAGCCATTTCTTGCATTAGATTAGGTATCCTTTTATAGCCCGGTGGATTGTTGAAGTGTCGCCTAAGTTCCTCCTGGTCTTAGGGGCACGAATACGAAACACCACTCATAGCCTCGCACGAACCCCTTCGCTAGGACCCTTGAGTGGGGAGAAGTGAGGAGTATATCTTGCTATGGGAGCCTTGATGTTATCCCGACTTTGACCGAACGCATATAGGCAGCTCTAGTTGGATTCACTTAGGATACCAAAATAATTGTGCGAATAATAATAAAATCGTGCCTTCATCACCCCCAGTTGGTGATTAAAGTGAACCCCGCCTAGGACTCGGTTAAAAATTTTTGAGACCAGCCACGTTGGAGGAATAAGGTTGGAAGAATTCGTTTTGCTTGCTATGTGTTCTTCACCATTTCATGACACATCGCCAACGCGTGCATAACATACCATAATCACCATTTTCCATACACATGACATACCATACACAAACATCTTTGTGTGATACTAACCCACATTTTTATGCAACCATTTTGCATTTTATTTCGTGTGTAAAACATTAATTCATTCGCTTGTCACCCATACTAATGATTTCTTTTTCAGCCATAACATTAAACTTGTGTGATTAGCATTTTATTTTTGACATAGCATACATAACATCATTATGTATGTCATGCATCCTAACCCATGTTTTTATGCAGCCATTTGCATATTGTGTGACATGTTCATTTACTACATTTCACTCAAATTAAATTAAGGGGCATTTCAAGGACGCTTATCATGACCATCCCATTCCATTTCATAACATATCGGGTACCCAAAATTACCCGTGTTTTGCCAATGCACCAGATTGGATTCGGCCATTCCACCAATATCATATCATTTAATAAAAGCCACAACGGCCTTAGGCCCATTTTCGTGTAATAATTTACACGATGCATTTCATGACATCATACCCATCTATCATAAACATCATATAACACTGTGGTCCACATCCGACCACTTCATGACATTAATTCACCATTGAAGGTACTCCCCGAGTGCCTGATTAGTGTACTTATAGGCCCATAACATCACCAAATCATGAAAGGCATTCCTCGAATGCCGAATCCTTGTCCGTGTCTTTGTTACACGTGACTTTCTCATAACACCATATCATGTGCTCAAAAGCATTAAAAACCTTATCTGCGGGCCCGGCCCATGCGACCATTTCATATCATCTCATAGACCTACAAAGCGTCAAAACTCTGTCCGTGTGCCGGTATACACGCGACCATTTCATAAATTCATTAGGTGCCCCAAAGGCGCCGAGGTTCTGTCCGTGTGACGGCCCACACGTGACGTTTTTGCATAAACATTGGGTGTTCTTAGAATGCCTCGAAAAAAAAATAATAAAAAGAAACTCATATCATCATTCAATACATAATTCCACTCCATGCATCTCAAGCATTCTCAATACCCTAATTTTCATGTCACATCACGTCATTCATTCACGACCCTAATACCTCCTGTCCACTCCCAAGCAGAATACACTGGAGCGACCTTGGACAAGATCCCAAGCTTCAAAGGCAGCTAGGAGACAAAGGGTAGTCGAGAGTGACAGTGATTCTGAGTCTGGGGAAGGAGTGAATATGGCAGAACAGACACCGAGCATGGCTGATGTTTTAAGAGATTTCTTCAGGTTGCAGGATTTCCGCAACATGTTAAAGGAGGAAATGAGGGCAGTGGTTAGAGAAGCTGGTGAGACCGGTGGTAGTGGAGCCGGAAAAGAAAAAAAAGCCGAGTCATCACAACATGGTGGTGACGCTTCGGCTAGCCTTGAAAAGCTACAGGAGATTGAGGTAGCTATGGAACAGAGGATAAAAGCCAAGTGGTTTGAACTAGATGAAGTTATGGCCCAGTTGAAGAAGGGGTTCAGTATCAGCGCTGAATCCAAGAAAGGGGTGAATGTGGATGCCATGATTAGTAAGGGCATCGAGACATTCCCCATTGGCTTCCAAGTACCGAAGATCCCTACTTACAAAGGGATGGGCTCGCCAGAGGCCCATGTGAATTTATATGCCCGGGTTATGCTAACAGCAGGCGCTACCAAGCAACAATTGATTAATCTTTTCCCTACCACGCTGGAGGGAGGTGCTTTGGGATGGTATAACTCACTGTCAGAGGAGGAGCAATCTGACTGGGAGGTATTGTCGGCAGCCTTCATCAAATACTACAGCTTCAACACCAAAATCCAGGTGAAGCTGTATGATTTGGAGAGGGTGAAGCAGAAATTCAATGAGCCCTTTGACGAATACTACCAGAGGTGGATGAACAAGATGATCCTCTTAAAGAACCACCCTGATGAAGACGAACTTATACAGAAGCTCATTGATGGCAGCAAAGATGTTTTCAAGAACAACATGAAATTCCATCCCTTTAAGGAGCTTAGTGAGGTCTATAGCATGGCCATAAAGATAGAAAGGGATGAAGAGGAGAAGCCAACTGGTCAGAAAGGGGGAAGAAGTACAGGGTATAGTTCAGGGTATAGATCAACCGCAACAGCTGGATCTGGCAGTGGTTCTGGTTCTGGTTCCAGTGGCAAACAGGGGCAATCATCAGAGGTGAAGCAGGTCGAAGTGGCTACTGTGAATCAGCAGCAAGGCAACCAGAACAGGGGTCCTGGAGGACAAGGCATATCACCTTGGACTCTTACTTTAGCAAAGATATTTGCCAAGTGTAGGAATGGCGGCCTGTTGCAATCCTTAAGGCCATTTGAGAAGCCATCAGAAGCCGACAATGATAACTTCTGCACTTATCATGTGGTGACAGGCCACCGAACCAACAACTGCTACAAGCTAAGGGATGCTATCTAGAAGCTCATTGACGAGGGAAAGCTGCAAGAGCCAGCTAAACCTAGCACTAAAACCAACCCACTGCCGGCATTTGAAAAGTGGGTTAACATGGTTCAGTCCTGGTTGCCGGCTAACTTTATATTTGCCCAAGTTCTGCAAGCGAACCCTACGATTCAGGCAGTGGCGGTAGGGGAACCTGAAGTGGAGCCCAAATGTGAGGAAAAGGAGGAATGTAAGGAGATCAAGCCCATAAGTCTGGATGATCTCGACTCCAAAGATGAGTACGAAGAATTTGACAGAAGAGAGGCTGTTAAACTCCCAGCTGTTGAGAAGCTGAAGATCTCAGAAATGCAGCACCTGATCCGAAGTGGAAGGGTATATCAGCCGGCAGATCAGACAAAAGATAAAGCACCGATGAATGGGTCGGACAGTATTTCGGCACCGGAAAGAGTCGAGAAAAAAGACTTGGTCATTTCTCAACTGAAGAAGACCCCTGCACAAGCCAATTTGTGGCATCTGCTTATGACCTCCAAAGAGCATAGGGAGGCTTTAGTGAAGAAGCTATCAGAAATTGAAGTCTCCCCTATAGCTTCACCAGAGGCTATGTGCTGCTTGCTAGACAAAGTCCATGCTGGAGCTCCTAATATTGTTTTCTCTGAGAAAGACCTACCTGCAGAAGGAAAGGCCCACAACAAGGCTCTTTACATTAGAGCCTATTTCATGGATAAGGTGATGCCGTGCGTTATGGTGGATGACGTCTCAGCTCTGAATATATGCCCGCTGAACATGTTACCGTTTCTAGACATGAATGAAGAAGTGTTGAAGAAGTCCTCGACAGTCATTCGGGCGTATGATGATTCTAAAAGAACAGTGATAGGGACCTTCGAAACATAAGTGGAGGTTGGGCCCATCAAGTCCATGGTTGTCTTCACAGTGATCGATATCCCGGTCACATTCTCCTTATTGCTTGGAAGGCCCTGGTTCCATCCTTTGGGAGGTGTTCCTTCCACATTGCATCAGAAGATTAAATTCTCTATGAATGACATGATTGTGATTGTTGAGACGGACGCCCAGTCGATGGTAGCTGCAGTGGATAAAGGAGTGGTTCCTTTTGGTGGATTCCAAATTGCTGTCATTAAGGAGGAAGAAACCACAGATGCCCCTATGGTCCTTTATGAGAACTACATGCCGGAGTGGCTATCCCGATATCTGTACAAGCTAAACTTTGTCCCGGGAATGGGACTCGGGATAAATTTGCAAGGTGTGCCAGAATTCAAGATCGACTCTGGAAAGTCGAAGCAATGCGGCCTTGGTTATGTAGATGGGTCATCCGAGCAGAAGAACCTGAAAAAGGGCAAGAATGGCAGGGCCATGATGAAGCCATTTCTAAAGGCGGGAGAAAGCCTTTACAAGGGCCAAGCTGAACCGGTGCTGGTGGGAAATGTCGAGTACCCTGGCTTTGAGATCTTTGCAGATGTTGTGGATTTTGAGAAAAGCCAGGAAGAGCCAGTAGCCCCTGTGATGGAAGAAGAAGCAATTGCTGAATTTGAAATTTTGAAAGGAGAATCATCTGAGGTGATAGCAGAAACCATAGAGGTGGACGAGGAAGAAGGTGAAAAGGAGACCTGTGCTGAAACTACAGAAATCATCTCAGGTGCTTTGACTGCTACATTGAACAAAGCTTTTGGGAAATCCAAACAAGGATTTGGCGAAGAACTGATGGCCAAAGTGAATTTTGACTCTGTAGTCGCTGAAATCACCAAGATTATGGAAAAAGCTAAGGCACAGGCGACCAGGAAAGAAGCAGAGAAAGTTGCAATCCCGGATGATGCTCTGGAAGGGAAGGTGGAAGCTGATCAAGAACAAGGCCCTCCACCTGTGGAGGATGAAAATGATTTTGTTGTATCTATTTCTTCCATTTTCAATGTAACTGATGTACTCTATGATAAGTTCAATGCAATGAAATCCCAGTTTGCTTACTTGTGTGATGTTTATCCTGATAATTCTGTGCATGCATTTGAATCACCATCAAGCATATTTGGCATACATGACACTGCATTGCATGAAATCAATATAAGTACAGATGAAAACCCTAAAATGGTACTCATTTCACACGAGCTAAAATCCGAGGAAGAAACAGAATTAATAAGAATACTCCAAAAACATGTTAAAGCTTTCACCTGGTCGTATGAAGAAATGCCGGGTGTAGATACAGAAATAGCAGTGCACAAAATCCCAACTGACCCCAAGTTCAGACCGGTAAAGAAGAAGTTAAGAAGACTAAGACCGGAATGGGCTAATCTGGTGAAAGAAGAAGTGGCCAAACAGATAGATGCCAGGTTTCTAGAAGTGGTGGAGTATACGGAATGGCTAGCCAACATTGTCCCTGTGCCTAAAAAGGATGGAAGGATCAGAGTATGCGTGACTACAGGGACTTGAATAAAGCATGCCCAAAAGATAACTTTCCACTGCCGCATATTGACGTCCTAGTTGATAGTGCAGCAAAAGCGGCAATGTACTCCTTCATGGATGGCTTTTCGGGGTATAACCAGATTCTGATGGATGTGATCGACAAGGTGAAAACATCGTTCATCACAGAGTGGGGTACTTTCTGTTACAGAGTGATGCCCTTCGGGTTGAAGAACGCTGGTGCCACTTATCAGAGGGCTGTCACAACTTTATTGCATGACATGATTCATAAAGATGTTGAAGTGTACGTCGACGATATGCTCGTTAAATCAGCAACCCGGGAGGAACACCCTGTTATCCTGGATAAATTTCTAACACGCATTGGAGAGTACAATTTGCGACTTAACCCCAAGAAGTGCATATTCGGGGTCACATCAGGGAAGCTTTTGGGCCATGTAGTCAGCCAGAGGGGTATAGAAATGGACCCAGATAAAATCAAAGCCATCCAAGATATGCCAGCTCCTAAGATAGAAAAGGAAGTCAGATCATTCCTGGGTTCCTTACAGTATGTCAGCCGCTTCATAGCACGGTTAACCTCCACTTGTGAACCAATCTTCAAGCTATTAAAAAAAGATCAGCCAATTGTGTGGGATGACAAGTGTCAGCTGGCATTCGAGAAGATCAAGGCTTACCTGGTAAAGCCGCCAGTGTTGAGCCCTCCAATTCCAGGGAAGCCTCTAATTTTGTATTTGGCAGTTGAAGAATCCTCTATAGGGGCAAGCACAGGAACAAGATGGCAAGAAGGAGTATCCCATCTACTACCTCAGCAAAAAGCTGTTGGAGTATGAAACCAAGTACACACTGGTGGAAAAGACATGTGTGGCGATGATTTGGTTGACTAAGAAGCTGCGCCACTATTTCCAATCCTACAAGATACAAGCCGTGGCTAAGGTGGATCCAATGAAGTACCTCTATGAAGCACTAGCATTGGTTGGGAAGTTGTCAAGGTGGTTATTACTTTTGTCTGAATTGGACATCGAGTACATCACGAAGAAAACCATTAAAGGGCGAGCCGTGGCAGAGTTTCTGGCAAACCAGCCCCTAGAATCAGATTACACAGAGAACCTGGAATTCCCTGATGAGCAGTAAGCCATGGTGGAAGTGAAAAGATGGGTCATGTGCTTCGATGGGGCAGTGAATAGAAAAGGCATTGGAATCGGGGTACTTATAGCAACACCGGATAGTGAGGTCATTCCTTTATCCAAAAGGCTAATCTTTCCTATAACCAACAATGGGGCGGAATATGAAGCATGCTTGTTTAGAATGAAGACTCTATTAACCTTAGGAGTAAATGATGTCTTAATTATCGGTGATTCACTTCTAGTGATCAAGCAAGCTCAGGGTGAGTGGGAACTAAAAGAAGAAGCCTTACGGCCTTATTTGGAGCTGCTACAGTTCAGAAAGAGTTTATTCGGCCAGTATGAATTCAGACATGTCCCCAGGGATAAGAATAAGATGGCTGATGCATTAGCTACTTTGTCCTCCATGTGGGAAAATCCAGAAGAGACACAAGCTCAACCACTGGTCATAGCCACTTCCAGGCGTCCTTGCTTCGAAGTGCACGAAGTAATGGAATTATCAGCTGAAGAAAAGCCATGGCTATTTGACATTTACCGGTATGTTAAGGAGGGAAAGTACCCAGAAGAGGCCAGTGCTGCTGATAAGTTGACATTAAGAAAGCTGGCCAATCAATTCAGAATCTTCGAGGACAAGTTATACAAAAGAACAGCACATGGAGTTCTTTTAAGGTGTCTAACAGAACAAGAAGCAGAAGATGTGATGCAACAGGTACATGCAAGATCCTGTGGGCCACATATGAATGGACTTGCCATGGCTAGGAAGATCATGAGACAAGGCTACTTCTGGATGACAATGCTAGCAGATTGTATAAGAAAAGTGAAGAGATGTCATGAATGTCAGATCTATATAGACATTAGTCATCTTCCTCCACTTAAACTTCAGAATCTAGCGTCTCCTTGGCCGTTTTCAGCATAGGGGATAGACATGATTGGTGAAATTCATCCAGCTGCATCTAATGGGCATAGATTCATAGTTGTGGCAGTTGATTATTTCTCCAAATGGGTTGAAGCGGAATCCTTCACTAATGTTACAGCCAAGCACATGGTCAAGTTCATCCAGAAGAACATCTATACTCGGTATGGGATTCCTCACCACATAGTAACTGATAATGGAGTACAGTTTCAAGGGGCGACAGCTGAGCTATTTGCAGAACATGGTATTGAACATCATAAGTCTTCCCCATACAGGCCTTAGGCTAATGGTGCAGTAGAAGCAGCTAACAAGGCAATAAAAAAGATCTTATCAAAGATGGTAACCACTTACAGGGATTGGGCTGATAAACTGCCTTATGCTCTTTGGGGTTACAGGACCAGTGTCAGAACACCAACAGGGGAAACTCCTTATGCCTTGGTATACGGAATGGAAGCAGTGTTGCCAGTGGAGATAGAACTCAAGTCACTCAGAGTTGCCCTGGAAGCTCAATTACCAGAGACCGAATGGGTTCAAGCCAGGTATGAACAGTTGGTAGCATTAGATGAAAGGTGACTAAAAGCACTGGATCACCTGCAGATGTATCAGTGCAGAATGGCTAGAGCCTATAATCGAAATGTGAAGTACTCTAAGCGGCAGTTGAAAGTAGGAGACTTGGTTCTAAAGCAACTAAGGCCTTCAAATGTTGATGTTAGAGGTAAGTTCAGACCCAATTGGGAAGGACCATATGTGGTGAAGAAGGTGCTATCAAAAGGCGCTGTCAGCATTATGGACATGGACGGGAATGAGTTCACCAACCCGATCAACCAAGACAGGCTAAAGCTTTATCATGTATAAAAAAAAAGAGAGAGAAGGAGAGGTTTGCTAGGCTGAAAACTCGAAAAGAGCGGTCTAGGCAAAAGTTAAGACATGAGAGAAAATAATTAGTCGGAAAACCTGAAAAGGACGACTGGTGACGGATTTTGGCACAATGTGAAATGTGTATCATTTAGGAACCAACTTGTTTCAAATGTACTCATTTTGACTTCATCAATAAAGTGAAGTGTTTGTTTAAATATATTTGCATGGTTATGAGAAATGCACGACGAAAGTTGTCTTGCATAAACACACATTCAAAGAAAGCACTTTGCATTCAACTGATCAATATCATCACATTATTTGGCAAATGAAAATGTATTAAATACGTGCAAGTTAAAACCTTTTATCGTCCTTTAAAGTCCAGTTCATCTTCCCAAACGAGCAATAAAGGGTCACAACACCATTTTAGTCAAATCTTAAAAAAAAAAAAAAAAAAAAAAGAGCTCGCTGAGGTGAAAACCGAAAAGGCACCTCAGGCAAAAATTAGAGCGGCCCGCTAAGCTAAAAACCCATATCGAGCAGTTTAGGCAAAAGTTAGGGCATATGAAAAGCTCGCTAAGGCGAAAACCGAAAAGGAGCCTTAGGCAAAAGTTAGAGCGGCTCGCTGGGCTGAAAACCTGATTTGGGCAACCCAGGAAAAAATTAGAGCACAAAAAA
Organism: Euphorbia tirucalli; assembly: GCA_039660915.1. Classification (NCBI taxonomy): domain Eukaryota; kingdom Viridiplantae; phylum Streptophyta; class Magnoliopsida; order Malpighiales; family Euphorbiaceae; genus Euphorbia; species Euphorbia tirucalli. Next base: position 13,244,491 of record CM077638.1, read on the forward strand.
AAAAAATCATAACTTCCCACAGAGCAGGAAAAGCAGAACATCCATAATATTCCCTACAGAATTCGTCACATTACTCTCCAGCAGAGTTTCCCTCACTATTCCCCAGCGGAATCTACATAAAGAACACCATCAATTATTTCCCCGTAAAGTCTCCATATTACTCCCCAGCGTAGTCTATGCAAAGAGCACCACAATTGTTTCCCCAGTCGAGCTGTCACACTCTTCCCCCAGTGGAATCCCTACAAGGAATACTACGATCATCTCCCAGCGGTTACCTCACTCCTTCGATAATCACCAAACAATGCCCCAAGAAAAGCAAAATCAACCAGGCGCACAACATATCCCCCTAGCGGAAGACAGAAGCGTCCAATAATAGAAAATACATACATGTATATATACATCATCATGCATCCATACATCGCATAAATCAATTACTTATCCCCGGCTAGTCTTCATTCTTGATCGAAGGGGCAAAAATTTTTGTTTAAAAATCTCTCGATCAAGGAATGAAGACTTACCATTTTAAATGCAGGAATTCATCCCCAGCTTAATATCCTCAGCAAGTCAGCAGATCCGCCTCGAGTAATGTAAACTCGGTATTGGCCCAGGCTCGCTCCATTGTCTCAACTTTCCCCAGCGAGTCCGCCTCGAGTAATGTAAACTCGGTATTGGCCCAGATCAGCTCCACCATCTAAGTTCCCCAGCAGATCCACCTCGAGTAATGTGAACTCAGCATCGGTCTAGATCAGCTTCATCTATTTCCCTAGCAAAATTCGCCTCGGGTAACCTAGACCCGGTATCGGCCAATCTCTTCATCAACTTGCCTTGGGTAACCTAGACCCGGTATCGGCCAATCTCTTCATCAAGCTCGCCTCGGGTAACCTAGACCCGGTATCGGCCAATCTCTGCATCAACTCGCCTCGGGTAACCTAGACCCGGTATCGGCCAATCTCTTCACCAGTATCGCCTCGGGTAACCTAGACCCGGTATCGGCCTATTTCATCAAGAGATTCATTCCAGTGTTCGCGGCGCTTTAATTCGCGCTCTCAAATTCATCATCTCAGGTGTTGTAAATCTGGAGCTAGATGTCGAATTTGGTCACGCGAGGGGCAGCTGTAAGCACCGGAATTTCCTATGCTTAAAAGAAAAAAAAAGATTATGGTCGTATGACTATTCTTACAGTCGTACGACTGTAATATCAGAAAAAATGCAGAAGCCCACACCTCTGCAGCAGAAAATAGAAGAGAGAGAGGATGAGCATTAATTGCTCCGGTTTTGCAGCAAGCAAGCAGAAAAAGAGGGTAGAAAAAGAAGAGAAAGGGGAGAGAAGGGGTTGGCTGGAATTCTGGTGAAGAAATCTAGAGAGAGAAGGAGAAAAAAGAGAAGGAAAAGAAAGAGGTGGAAAACCCACAAAAATTCATCTTTTCCTCTTCTATTTTCTTTTAATTCTCAGAATTAGGGTCAAAACTTGTTAGAAATCCCTAGGTTAACCAATTAACTTTACAACCAAATCAAGAATCCGGACATAAATCATCAAAATCCCTTGAAATTTGGATTTTTGGACATAAAACTCTCAACTTCAATTTCAAAGGAAAAAGTGCGAATTTGTTAGGATTAGAGCGATGCCGGGGGTCAAACCGACTTGGATTAGCTTCTAAAAAGGTAAACAATCCCTTTCCTTACACTTTTCCTCGCTTTCTGGGTGTTTGAAGTGAGTTTTGTGTATTTTTTGCTACATTTTCGTGTCTCTGCTTCTGGAAATTAAGAACAGTCGCACGACTGTTCTTAATTTCCAATTGATTTTCTTCAGTTTTTGATTCAAAATGAATTTTTGGCGAAATTCTGATCCAGAACTTTTACAGTCGCACGACTGTAAACTACAGTCGTACGACTGTAACTCTTGTTCCAGAATCAGAATTTCAGCTTTTATCCCTAAAAATTCCCAAAAAACCCCAAAAAATTAGAAAACTCCAAAAATCATCAAAATGAATTTTGTTGTGTGCATCACGATCAAAGGTTCAATTTTTAGTAAAATTGCATTTAGAACAATTCAACGACGGAGACCCAATTCTCCCGAAAACTGACCCACTTAATATATAAAAATGTATGTAAACCGAAAAAAATTGTTTTCAAAATGATTTTCCCACAAAACCAAAAAAAATACAGGGACGTTTCAAAATATTTTCCAGGTCTAACCGGGCCGGCTAGTCGAGCCAACCCGGTTATCCCCTAAATGCATGCCCCCAATTCTTGATTTCCCATTTCTGTCTATTTGAGTCCTAATTGTGGCGTGCCGTATAAATTGTGCTAACCTTCTGTTTTGCAGGTTTTAATTTCTTTTATTTTTATTTTTGATGTATTTTAATAGATTAAATCGTGTATTTAGGCGGTTGTAATTATTTTTAGATTCCCGTGTATCCTAGGCGATTGTATAAGTGAGGTGAGTGTTTTTATTTTTCTATTCGATTTGGTTGTAAGCCAATTAATATTTATTTCTCTTTATTTTTATACTATATATTTGTATGCGCGCTGTATGCCTTTTATATTCAATAAAATTGACTTTAGATTTTTAAAATACCATTTGAGAACATTGGCAATATTTATTTTAAATTAGACACGAAATAAGGGACTTGTCCGGACCCGAATCTCTGGATAGTGTAGCGACCGTTCGTCCGGTTCAGCTGCATAAGAATTTTCCGGTTGAGCTGAGCCGAGTGGCGACTCTACAATATTCATCGAGACTTAAGTCTCGGCTCTTTTATGCACTAATTCTATTTATTTTTCCAAAACGGGGATTTCCATTCATAAAAACCCCACGCGAGGGAGGGGCCCGCCCGAGATCGTGGCACTCCATTCCAAAAGGGAGTCCCGCGTCCCGTCGAAAACGCGTCGTCCGCTCATAATCGCCCCTTGACTGCAACATCGGAGTTGACCTTGAACCAATTAGCAAGGAGTCTAACCCATGAGATTCAGTGTAAGGACTTGTCCGGTCTAGACTCCATATTATTCAAAGTAGCAAGATGCCTTGACGAAGAATCTACAGGTCATATCTGAACCAACACGGAGCACCTGTCTAGAAACTTTAATAATTTATTAACATAAAATTCACTTTAATAATCATTAACATTTAAATCAGTAACCCTCGATCCATTTACCCCAAAAATGATTTTCATTGCATTTTAAACTATTTAACTAATTATTAGGTGCTTACTTTGTCATACGTGTCCTCCATTCGATTTATTCTTAATACGTCACAGCAGCAGTTTAAACAAAATTTGTCTATATATTCAAAAGATCTAAATGTATTTTTATGAAATTAGAGGAGAGAATCATGAAGTGTTGAACCTGATTGCATAAATATGCATAAGATTAACCTATGTAACACAAAATTATTGCTTTTATTAATGCCCAATTTACATCACTTGGTTGCCTCACTTTAATTTCAGTTATGCCTACTATTTTGGGAATTTTATTGGCTATTTATCCCTTTTTCCTATTTAAGTTTTCTTTATTTTGGGGTAAATATATCAGACTTTGTATTTTTGGTTGTTCAGGAGCTATTTGGGAAATTCACAGCTGTTGGAGCAAAAGTAGCAGCATTTTCAGGCTGGAGTCAAGTGTTCAGCTAATTGTGGGAACTGCAAGCTTAGCCTTGCCCAAGGCTAAGCGCCGGATTCAGTCACAGCTCAGCTTTCCTTATTTTGAAATTCGAATTTTATTTTAGGATAGCATTTACTGGTCTTATCTAGCTAGGTCGAAATTTGTATAAATAGGGTAGGAGGAGAACTCTTTAGGCATCAATTCTTTTACTTCTTTATTTCTTATTTTTGGGGATTGTTAACCCTAGCCTCCATTCTTTTTATTTTCAGCATTTTTCTTTTAGCTTGTAAGTGGTTACTCAAACAATGAGTAACTAACTTCTTTTCTTTTTCAATTGAAAGTTTCGTTTGGTTTATCATCGATTGTTTGTGAGATTTATTGTTCTTAACCATTTAATTTCGAAATTCTATATTTTGTTTTCTTGCCTAAGAGAAATCCGATCTCTAATATCAAGTTTTCTAATTAATCAAAAGGCCAATTGATTTAATTAGGGTTTGATATTCAGTTGAATAACAAGAAGTAAATACGCAATCGTTTATTTCTTTTATTTGCTAGAACATTCAAAAGAAAACAAGATTTAAGTTTGAATCAATATCACGAAGAATTGATTAACTTAATTTGGGTTTTTCTAGATCTTAAAGTTTTCAACAAATTGAATCCTAAACCACGAAGGAAGGATTATTTGATTTGGAAAAGAAACTTAATTAAGTCGTCTTGTTCTGTTTCACTTAAGGAAAAACTGGTTCGAAAGCACGAAGCCTAGAACTTTAACCGAATTGGAATTTTGAGATTTGAATCCGCTTGTCGAGTCTATGATCAAACAATGATGAGATGCCATCGAAGAAACTTTCAATTGAATTGTTAATTAATTGTTATATCTCCTGATTTTTACTTTTGCTCAATTGCACTTTTAAATAATTTTATTTTTCTGCATCATCTTCACTAAAACCCCCCTTTTTATCTTTTACAAATTTTGAAATAAACCGATTGGTTATTTTTGAGAAGCAAATTAAATCGCTAATCCTTTGGGACACGACCTCGACTTACCACCTACTACAAATAAATTGTTTTAGGAAAAGACGAGATTATAAAATTATATTTGACGGATTCGGCACCTGTCACAGTTACTTATAACGTGGGACAATTATTTCTTGTCCAACACTATATGATTTAAGTGTAAGCTTATTTACATGTGTAGGACGAGTGTCAGAAAAAGTATTAATAAAATAGTATTAATAAAAAGCTCTTTTTAAGTCTTACCTAGCGATTGGCTTAAGATTTTAGACCAATTGGTTTCTCGATGGAATCTAATGTTTTGGATTACATGGAACGTTTCAAGCAAATTAGGTGTATGTATATATAACTTCTGCAACCTGACAGAGACTGGTTTTATTCATATTGATATAAATACCTCTCATTCCTCATTTCCTTCTTGGCCTCAAATCTTCTTACTACTTGCATTTTCATGAATCTTATGAGACTATAAAGTCTTATATTTTTCCGCCTATAGTCTTGCACACACATGAACATTTGCATATATTGAATTTAATTTTTTTTCTTTTATTTTTTTTTTATAAGTACAAAAAATAAATCATGTGGTTTTTTCCATTTCCAAAATAATACTTTTGGTTTAAAATTTTACAAAATGAGACATGTGGTTTTAAAATGTTAACAAAAGTAGTCTATCATCATATACACTTTCTAAAAACTCCTTTACCTTTTAAATTTTCACTTGAAATTTTGCATGTTAGTTGATTAAAATATAATGACCCTTAGTGACAAAGTTCATAGATTTTTGGGAAGTGTATGTATTTTTTTAATTAATAACGAGAAAAAAATGAAAAATTACAAAAAATAGAAAAAAAAATGTTGAAAAATTTTAAAACTTTGTAACATATTATTAAATAATATGCATAAAATATTGAGATAATAAATTGTAAAAAAAATTAATTTTTTCATAGAAAGCGGATTAATATTGTGAACTTTAGGTTCTTAACCTAATCTCCGTGCAAAACTCAATATTGTTTACTATTTGGCATCCCAATAATTTATACACATTATTAAAGAAATTTCCATTAAGTTTTAAAGAGTGAAAATTTTCGAGCCATTTTTTTAATTTTTAATTTTTTTGCATTAGTAATTATTAAAAATATAAGTGCTTCACGAAAAAATTCAAGTTTCAAGATTATGGTCCATGTATTTTAATAAACCAACATACAAAATTTTAAATAAAAAACTGAAGGACAAATGAGTTTTTAGGGAGTATATTGAAATATAGACTACTTTTTGTTAACATTGTTGTGAGCGGACGATGCGTTTTCGACGGGACGCGGGACTCCCTTTCGGAAGGGGCGCCTCGATTTCGGGCGGGGCCCTCCCTCGCGTGGGGTTTTTGATTTGGAAATTCGTTTTTGGAAAAGCGGATTATTTCGAAAAAGAATCGAGACCTAAATCTCGATAAAAAGTATAGGAGTCGCCACCCGGCTCTGCTCTACCGGGAAATTATAGTGTAGCTGAACCAAAGCGGGAACTACCCCACTTTTCAGAGGTCTAGGTTCGGACAAGTCCCTTATTTCGTGTCTAATTTAAATGTTAATGCCAATGTTCTATTTACGACACTTTAAATTGCTAAAGATTGATTTTTATTAAATAATACACGCAGCGCGCATACGGAATAATAATACAGCATAAAAAGTAAAAAAGAATAAATATTTAAGAGCTTACAACCCAATTGAAAGAAAAATAAAACTCTCGCCTCACTGATACAATCGCCTAGAATACACGAGAATCTAAAAATATTTACAACCGCCTAAATACACGATTAATTCTATTAAAATACAAATTAAAATAAAATTAAAATAAAATAAAAGTTGCAAAACAGAGGTTAGCATAATTTATACGGCACGCCATAAGTAGGAGTCAAGTAGACAGAATTGGGAAGTTAAGTATTCGGGGTCATGCAACTGGGGGCAACCGGGTTGGCCCGGTCGGTCCGCCCGGTTAGACCTGGAAAACAATTTTGAAACGTCCCTGTATTTTTGGTTTTGTGAGAAAATCATTTTTGAAAACATTTTTTTCGGTTTATTTTAGTTTATCGCATGTGAGGTGGGTCGGTTTTCGGGAAAACCGGGTCTCCGTCGTGGTTTTGTTCTAAATACAATTTCACCGAAAAATAAATTTAGGGTCGTGAATGCACACTCCAAAATTCATTTTTGATGATTTTTTAATTTTCAAGATTTTTTTCTGATTTTCTGAAATTTTCTGATTTTTATGAAATTTTTTGGGATTTTATGAATTTTTTTGGATTTTAGGGATTTTTTAGGGATTTCTGCTCCTGGCCGAGGACTACAGTCGTGCGACTGTAAACTTTGCCAGAGGTAGAAATAGCTAAAAAACCTTAAAAAGAGAAATTTAAAACTGAGAAAATAAATGCAGTGGTACGACTGTAAAAGGTTTGGCACGACTGTAATTACAGTTGTGCCCCTGTTCTTGTGTGAAGAACAGTCGTACGACTGTTCTTATTTTTCCAGAAACAGAAGCTTAAAAACTCTAATAAAAACACACCAAAAACAAGCAAATCACCCAGAAAGCCGGAAAATGAGTTGAGTCAAAGGTTGTTTACCTCCTTGGCGACGATCCACAGCTAGAATGACCCCTGGCTACGTGTAAAGGGGGGGATACTTTGTAATAGTAGTATTGTAATAGTAGCTTGAATAGTGAAAGTGTGGCAGGTGAGACATCTTGATAGTTGTTCCTCCCAACCCTGAAAGCGGTATAAGGACTACTATAGGGGGGTGTGGCAGGTCTCAACGAGTGTCAGTTGCACGGTGTTGCTTGTGAGACTAGTGTCAGCCGCACGTGGGTGCTTGTGAATGCCCCATCCGTAGTAGGACCCCCTACTACTATGGATGTGGACTTGTTTGATGTACTTGTTATCCTTATATGAATGAAAGCCTTGCGCATCACTTTTCATATGTGTCTCGTGTATGCTTATATATGTGTGAATGGATGCTTATCCTTGATTATGCCCTTCTAATGTGCTGATATATCTCATATAGAATGCGGATGGGCCTTTGAGCCTATTATAAACAAATGTTATACCTTGGTCTAACCTCATGCTTGTTCCTAATGCAGAATTAGCATATAAAGTGTGTTGGCTGGCTTACTTCTAGGAGTAGACGTAAGCGCCCACGGTGTCCGAGGAGCGACCCCGTAACATTTGGTATCAAAGCACAGTTTTATTTGGCGAGAGACAAGATGTCAAACTCTGAGGCGTTGAAGCGCATTGAGGCCTTGGAGAGACAATGGGCCGAAATAGCTCCGGAACACCTTTCGGCGACAGTATTTGAATGTGGCAAAAGGGTTAAGGAATCACTAGGGGTAGTCAAAACGCTCCGCCCGTGATATCCGAGACCTTCGTGAAAATGTTGGGACCGTTGTCCGTAGTGAGGTGGAGGAAGCCACGAATGGACAAAATGAGTTGATGAAGGCCTTGAACGAGAAGGCGGAAATCTTTCAGGCCGTGATGGCCAATCTTGATATCTTTGAATTTGTGGTGACAAATTCCACTGCCATCCGAGAGATGATGGCTAAGAAGTCCGACCGAAGGGAGAGGGCCCTTGAGACTGGGACATCCCGAGGAGGTGGTACTTCCAATGTTGATGAGATGGTAGATTTAAACGAAAAATTGAGTAATCTACACATCGCAGAGGCGGTGGAGAGACTTCAAACCGAGCATAAAGAGTTATGCGAGGTAGTAGAACAGTTCCAGGGCGAGGCAATGGAAGAATATGGCCACCTGAAGGGGGACTTGGACGAAGTGAAGCTCAAGGTCAAAATGCTAACTGACCTTTACGAGCGGGGTGAGTCGAAGGCCCCAGATTCCTCCAAATACAAAATCAAAGATCCAAAGTCCTAAGATGGTGCCAGAGATGCTAGTGAAGCGGAGAACTTCCTCTTTGATGTAGAGGCCTTCTTCAATGCAACTAGGGCCCGAACAGAGGCCCACCACTTGGAGTTGATCCCGATGTATTTGGAGGGCGACGCCAAGTTGTGGTGGCGACACAAAGCCTCTTTGGCCACAATCTCTACCTGGGATGAGTTCAAGAAGGAGTTCAAAGCCCATTTCTACCCCGAAAAAGTTCACCATGTCGCCCGGCGTCAACTTGCAGAACTCCAGCAAACGGGTTCCATCCGAGACTATGTCAGAGCCTATCAGAAACTTATCTTGGAATGCCCGGAGATGCATGAGTATGACAAGTTGTATCATTTCACCAAGGGGTTGAAACCTTGGGCCAAGAATGAGGTGAACAGAAGGAACGTCCGAGACCATGCTACTGCTATTATGGTGGCGGAAAGTTTAGATGACTTCTCGGATAATCTTGGGAAGAGGAAGCAACCTCCCTCCTCAGGGCCGGAGACGAGACCAAGCAAGTGGACAAAACCAATGGGGGCAGGAGGTGAACGTAGTAGTTCTTTGTCAGGAGGCCGCCCGACTCCAGTGTCGGAGGGGAGTAATCGCCGGAGTTGGGGTGAAAGGAGAAATACCCCGTTCAACAATGAGTCAGGTGGCCCTTCGAAGAACTTTATGTCTAAACAACCGGCTTTCGGTGGTCGAACCATTTCTTGTTTTCTATGCAAGGGGCCTCACAGGATGGCCGAGTGCCCGCATCGGAGTGCTGTCAGTACTTTAGTCTCGGAGCAGACCGAAGAGGAGAACAAGGCCGATGCGGGGCCTGAAGGATCAGAACCTTCGGCCATGGGGTCTTTGCGATTCCTCTCCGCCCTGGAAAAGCAGGTGAAGGCTACAAGTCAGAGGAGAGAAAAGGGGCTGATGTATGTGGAGTTGACCATCAATGGGAAGGCCACCAGGGCCATGATTGACACAGGAGCCACAGATAATTTTGTGTCAGGAGCTGAGTCCGCTCGGTTGGGTCTACCTATCAGAAAGGAAGTAGGGAGGATCAAAGCTGTCAACTCTCCAGCCCGAGAGATACTGGGGGTAGCGTAGAACATATCTTGCAAGTTGGGACCCTGGTCCGGCACGATGGACTTCACAGTGGTACCAATGGATGATTTTGATGTGGTCCTAGGAATGGACTTCTTGAAGGAGAGTTTTGCGGTTCCCATGGCCTCCGCCAGTTGCCTCCTCTTCATGAACCAGAATCCTTGTGTCGTGCCGGTGACCATGAGTCCCATATCGGAGAAGAAGTGTATCTCAGCACTCCAGTTCAAGAAGGGAGTGAAAAAAGGGGAAAGCTCTTATGTGGTAGTCCCTCTAGGCTGTCATCCTGATGAAGATTCCAGGGTTCCCGCAGTGCTTGAAGATGTGATGAGGGAATTCCTAGACATCATGCCAGAGAATCTGCCAAAGACTTTGCCACCAAAGAGGGGAGTAGATCATGAAATAGACTTGCTTCCGGGAATGAAGCCGCCGGTAAGGGCTCCCTACAGAATGGCCCCTCCCGAGTTGGCAGAACTACAGAAGCAATTGGGTGAACTCTTGGAAGCAGGGTTTATTCGACCTTCAAACTCTCCCTTTGGCGCCCCTGTGTTATTTCAGAAGAAGGCGGATGGGAGTTTAAGACTGTGTGTGGATTATCGAGCTCTTAACAAGATCACAGTGCGCAACAAGTATCCTATTCCCCTGGTAGCTGATTTATTCGATCAACTTAGTGGGGCAAAGTACTTCACCAAGCTTGATCTGCGCTCGGGATATTACCAGGTGCGCGTGAAAGAGGAAGACGTATTCAAAACCACCTGTGTAACCCGGTATGGCTCATTTGAATTTTTGGTTATGCCCTTTGGACTAACAAATGCTCCAGCCACCTTTTGTACTCTCATGAACCAGGTATTCAGGGAATATCTAGATCAGTTCGTGGTGGTGTATCTTGATGACATCGTGGTATACAGTACCACCCTGGAGGAGCACCGAGAACACTTGAAGCTAGTGTTCATGAAGCTGAGGGAGAATCAGCTTTTTCTGAAGAGAGAAAAGTGTGCTTTTGGGTAGACAAGCATCAAGTTTCTTGGCCACGTGATCGAACAAGTCAGGATTCGCATGGATCAAACTAAGGTGAAAGCTATTTCAGAATGGCGGACACCTGGGAATGTTCCAGAATTAAGATCCTTTTTGGGACTGGCCAATTACTACCGGAGATTTGTTGAAGGGTACTCGCGGAAGGTGGTCCCCCTCACTGACTTGTTGAAGAAGGAGAAGAAATGGGTCTGGACAGAAGAATGCCAAGAAGCTTTCGAGAAGTTGAAGAAAGCCATCCTAGAAAAACCAATTCTAGCCCTGCCTGATATGGCCAAACCGTTCGAAGTTCAGACGGATGCATCAGATTTTGCTTTGGGGGGAGTCATCATGTAAGAGGGACATCCTATTGCCTTTGAGAGCCGGAAGTTGAATGATGCCGAACGGCGGTATTCCACACATGAAAAAGAGTTACTGGCCGTCGTTCATTGCTTACGAGTTTGGAGGCATTATTTGCTGGGATCTAGGTTTGTGGTGAAGACAGACAATGCAGCAGTGAGCCACTTCCTTACCCAACAGACTTTGTCTCGAAAGCAAGCTCGCTGGCAGGAATTCTTGGCCGAATTCGATTTTGTACTGGAGCACCACACAGGGAAGTCAAATCAGGTGGCAGATGCGCTGAGTCGTAAGATAGATCTGGCAGTCTTAAAATAGATAGCCCACTTGTCTAGCAGCCAGCTATCTACCTCTGTGCGATGGTTAATTCAAGAGAAACTCTCAAAGGACCCCCAGGCGGTGGCCATAATGGAACTGGTGAGGCAGGGAAAGACGCGGCAATTCTGGATCAGTGACGAGCTATTAATGACTACCAAGCAAAGAGTGTACGTGCCGAAGGTTGCCAATTTGCAGAAGATGTTGATGCGAGAATGTCATGATACCCTCTGGGCGGGACATCCGGGGTGGCATCGGATGTTGGCTTTGCTTCAACAGCACTACTATTGGCCCAAGATGGAGGAAGAGGTGAGAGAGTACACTAAGACATGCTTAGTGTGTCAGCAGGACAAAGTTGAGAGACGAAAATCTGCTGGGCTACTTCAACCACTGCCAGTACCGCAACGCCCTTGGGAGAGTGTGTCAATGGATTTTATCACGGGCTTGCCCAGGGTTGAAGATTTTGATTCCATTCTGGTGGTTGTTGATAGGTTCTCCAAATATGGAACCTTTATTCCAATACCCAAATACAGTTCAGCAGAAACAACGGCCAGGGCCTTTTTCAAACATGTGGTCAAATATTGGGGTCTCCCGAAGAATATTGTCAGTGATCGGGATGGGCGATTTTTGGGGAGTTTTTGGACGGAGCTTTTTCGTCTGTTGGGGAGTAACTTGAACATGTCCACCAGTTATCACCCACAGACTGATGGTCAGACAGAGAGATTCAATAGCATGCTTGAGGAGTATTTGCGACACTTTGTCTGTGCCAGTCAACGGAACTGGGCATCCCTTCTAGATGTGGCCCAATTTTGCTTTAACAGCCAGAAGTCCTCTGCTACTAACAAAACCCCTTTTGAAATTGTGACAGGTCAACAGCCCTTGGTGCCCCGTTCCATCGAGATGCCTTACAAAGGCAAGAATCCCAAAGCATATCTTTTCACAAAGGAATGGAAGCAGAACGAGGAGATTGCGAGAGCACATTTGGAGAAGGCATCCAGGTGGATGAAGAAATGGGCTGACACAGATCGTCGACCAATGGAGTTCAAAGCCGGTGACCTGGTGTTGGTGAAGCTTTTGCCGGAGCAACTACGATTCTTCCGTAACAGAGACAACAGGCTGGTGAGGAAGTATGAAGGACCGATTCCAGTCGTCAAGAAGGTAGGTCCAGTATCATATAAACTGGACTTGCCCGAATGGATGTCGGTCCATCCTGTCTTCCACGTCAGCAACTTGAAGCAGTATCATCCAGATCCCACCGACGACAAGCGGAACAGGAGTACAAGACCTGCAATCACGAAGAAAGCACCAGCCAGCAGAGAAGTAGATGAGATTCTAGCAGATCGTACGGCGTCAACATCCAGGAGAACCTACAAGGAGTACCTCGTTCGATGGAGAGCCGAAGGAGAAGAAGAAACCAGCTGGGAGAAAGAAGCTGATTTACAAGCCTACAAGCAGAAGATTGAAGAATTCCAGAAGACAAGGTCGACGAGGACGTCAACCCTCTGAGTGGGGGAGAGTGTAAAGGGGGGGATACTTTGTAATAGTAGTATTGTAATAGTAGCATGAATAGTGAAAGTGTGGGAGGTGAGACATCTTGATGGTTGTTCCTCCCAACCCTGAAAGCGGTATAAGGACTACTATAGGGGTGTGTGGCAGGTCTCAACGAGTGTCAGTTGCACGGTGTTGCTTGTGAGACTAGTGTCAGCCGCACGTGGGTGCTTGTGAATGCCCCATCCGACCCCCTACTACTACGGATGTGGACTTGTTTGATGTACTTGTTATCCTTATATGAATGAAAGCCTTGCGCATCACTTTTCATATGTGTCTCGTGTATGCTTATATATGTGTGAATGGATGCTTATCCTTGATTATGCCCTTCTAATGTGCCGATATATCTCATATAGAATGCGGATGGGCCTTTGAGCCTATTATAAACAAATGTTATACCTTGGTCTAACCTCATGCTTGTTCCTAATGCAGAATTAGCATATAAAGTGTGTTGGCTGGCTTACTTCTAGGAGTAGACGTAAGCACCCACGGTGTCCGAGGAGCGACCCCGTGACACTACGCACCAATCCACGTGAATTCGCTCATTTTCCTTGAAAAGTTAAAGTTGCCAAAGTGTCCAAAGAATCCCCAAAAAGTTACGGATTTGAGTTTATTTTTGTTCCAAAATGATTTAGATTTCTGGTGTGGATGTTAACCTAGGATTTCTAATTCATTTTAGTGATTAACAACAAGAAATTAAGGAGAAAATGTGAGAAGAAAGTAAACCTTTTCTTTTCTCTCTTCTTTCTTTTTCTCCCTTTTTCTCTATCTAAAATCCTCTAAATTCCAGATTTTTTGCCAAAAGTCCTTTCTCTCTCCTATTTCCAGCCTTTTATATTTTCTTTTCCTGGAAATCAGCATTAAATGCTCAAGATTTCTCCACTTTTTTAAGTCAAGGGGGTATGGGTTCTGCAACCTGCTCCCGAAAGTACAATCGTACGACTGTACTTACGTTACAGTCGTACGACTGTAACAAAAATTCCACGACTGTAAATACAGTCGTGGGTCAACGGTTAACTTTTTTTTTTTTTTTAATATAAAAATTTCGTGTTCACAATTGTGAAACCACAAGTCTTATTTTGTAAAAATTTAAACCACAAATACCATTTTACAAATGGTCAAAACCACATATTTGTTTATTTTTCTGTTTATTATTAACCTGTGGATGGATGGATAATGATTATGGTAACCGTTATTGCTTCACATTTTGCATGATTTAGTTTTAACTAGTATTATCATCATGGGTTTTGTATCCTCAAGGTTAATTAAGATCTCTAGTTAGTTTGTATTGGTTTAAATCACAAAATATATTTATTAAGATAATTTTGTTTGGGGCTCAATCATAAAAAAAAAAGGAGACTTTTCGCTTATGTTTACGAATACATTTAGTAGGATTCAAACTTTAATCTCCTATAAACTCAGTTTACGTTAACAATTGAGTTACAACGAGAATTGTCCTAATTAATTTATTAGTTACACATATTAGTTCAATAGTCTAATAAAAATAGATTGTGAACTTCTCACTCAAAAATACCCCTAACGTGTTTGGTAAGTGCAATTATACATTTAATGCGCCCTCTTGAGTTTGTAGTAGCTAAATCTTTCTCTTTTTCCAATAAATACCAATTAACTAGGATTGGATTGGTAACTTCTGACGAATTTACTGATGATTAATTATAGGGTAAATTAAAAAAAAAAAAAAAAACTTTGCGGTTTTATTTTTTAGTAAATAAAGGACTGTGATTTTTTTTTTTTGTTTAAAAAAGAGGATTGTGTTTTAAAATGATAACAAAAAAAGAATAACTAAAATTAAATCATGACATTATATAGGGTATTCTTGTTCATTTTGAACTAAAAATTTTCAAGTTGGTTAATAAAAATACAATACACATGAATGATAGATGTTGAAAATTTTTGAAAAGCGCAAATATTTTTATAAATTAAATAATAATAATAGATTTAAAAAAATCATAACAAATTGAAAAATTTTTGAAAAATATTCAAATTTTGATATAAAATTCTTAAATAATATATATAAATTATTGGTATGTTAAATAACTAAAAATACCCTCCGCTATATCATCATTTTTAACGGAAAAATGTTAGTTATCATTTTTTTGTTAACATTTTAAAACACAATCTTCTTTTTTAAACAAAAAAACCACAGTTTTTTATTTGTAAAAAAGTAAAACCACCGGATTTTTTTTTTTTTTTTTTTGTAATTTACCCTTAATTATATGATGATCAGTGTAATGACAATTAAAGTGCATAAATTGGAAAAAGCAGGCACGAGTGTGGTGTGGAGCATGCTACAGGCAATTCAACAAAACGGAACACCTAGTGGAGCACATGAGAATCTCTTATCACTAAGTTCATGAACCCACCTGCATGTGGGATTTGTCAGAAACATTGTCCATACTTTCTAGGTACACAATTTAAATAATGAATGTTGATTCTCTCATATAAAAAAAAGAAAAAAAAAATTAAGAGATAATAAATGAAGTAAGATTTTTTTGGTAATAATGTACAGTGCCATTGCCAAAACAAGATTGCAAAAATATCGTCAGTGTCAGAGGCTGCAAGTTGCTTAACCGTCCTTGATAACCCTGCTGCTCGCATTATTCATCAAGACAGATGTCACCTATCAAATGCTTATGTTGTACCAATACTCAACTTGGGATATATAAATATATATGCTTAGGTTCATTCAATTTCCATTTATTCATATTTAATTAATTTGGAAAAAAATTATCGTGAGAGACTCTTATGTCACTAATTTTGTGAGGAATAGTAATAAATATTATTCTGGAATTTAACCGCACGTAAAATGAAAATTTTAGAATAAATTTAGCGTATGGTGCTTCTTAAAATACATAAGTAAAAAGAATTATTGTTTGGATTTTTATGATATAATAAAAAATATAATTTTTTTTTCTTTTTTTTTTTTTATAAGTAAGATAGTAGAAAGATGTAATAGCAAAGTATGTCACTATTTTTTCGGAGGTATCCTCCCCCTTTTGTACCTATAGATTGGTACCATACGAAACTCGATCTGTAGCCTGAGTACTGAAAAATTTCTCTAATGATAGAGATCTTCTTAGACATAAAGGTACAATTGTTTTTGTATTACATTAACTCAAACTTATCCATTTACATGAGCTTATACAACTATGTCTATTACTCTCAAAGCCCACATAATCTTAACAGAAGATTTAGAATTAATTTTTTCTATTTTTTTTACTCAGAATGGTCATCTTACACTTAAAACTATGGATGTAAATGGGGCAGGGATTAGCAGTCCCATCCCCTTTTCCTGGTAAGGTGAGAATCCTCGTCGCCATCCCGGTTTAGCAAATAGGGACAATCCCATTACATACACATCTAGATGATAAAATATATAAGATGATCTGTAATTAAACATATAAGATGGATAATCAATCTTAAAAAAACAAAATATTTAATCTTTTAAAAAAAATTATAATCTTTGTTTTAGATTTTAGATTATAATATATTTTCAATATAAAAAATTATTAAATTAAATTTTAAAAGAGTTTACTGGACTTATTGTGAAACTGTCTAATAATGTAACAGTAAATATGTAAAATTGTATCGTATAACAGTTTATTTTCAAAAAAGTTTTGATTAAATATTTTTATGTGTGTATATGTAATTAGGGGCATCGATGGAGTTTAATTGCATATCAAATGTAATAATCGACAACTAGAATAGTAAAATTATTATATACATTAATATCTAATGAATTTGTTTTTTTATAAATTTTTATCGGTATAATAATAATAATAATAATAATAATAATAATAATAATAATAATATCTTTATTGCGTAAAGCGCAGGCCATGTAGTTGACCAGTATTTGATAGAATATGAAATTTTTGAGTTTTATAGATTCAGTTATCAGTAATTCAACCTTTTGAAATTACTATAGAAAATTTGTAGATATATGTATTTGTGGATAAAAGAACAGGGCCAATAAGCCCAAATATGATAAAGGCCCATGGGATTGGAATTCAATGCGACCAAGTCCAATAATGACATTTACTGTTATAATAGCAACCTATATAAGGAAACATGCTGCCCTTGCTTAGGTTAATCACTTAACAGTTAAAAACACACCTTAACTACTATAATCATTGCCAATACAATAATAATCGGAATACATAAAGAGGTTAATTAGCTCTTCTTTGTTATGTTTTAAGTTTCATTTTGTTACGGGACAGGTAACAGTACTATCACTCGTAAATTAGGTTATAAGGGTTTGTTTAATAGTTAGTTTATGTCTATGTGGATATTATATGATTGGAGTTGCCGGAGTATTCGAGGTTGCTTTGCTATGTACTATTCATGGTGTTACTGTAAAAAATACATTACTTAAAGATGGTAATGGTATTGATACATTTCGTGCTTTTAACCCAACTTAAGCTGAATAAACTTATTCAATAGTCATTGCTAACTGCTTTTGGTCTTGAATCTTTTGGGTTGTTTTTCCTAATAAACATTGGTTACATTTCTTTACATTATTTGTACCAGTAATTGGTTTATGAATTAACGTTCTAAGAATAGTCGGTCTAGCTCTCCTCAAAACGTATCAAATTTACAATATAATTTAAAGCAATGAAACAAAGGAAATTAAAATTTGAAAAAATGTTAGAATAGGCAAAACGTACCACATACCCAAGTGTCATCTTCTGATAAAGATTACAGAAATAATATAAATTAATCAAATATATATTACTGTGTCCTTAGGATTTATAATATTAATTAAGACAATGCTTTCAAATAAAAATTGCTAAGAATTTGTATATTAAAAAAAAAAAAAAAAAAAAAAACTAACAGCCAGCTTTCCTTTGTTTGTCTCTTTCTTTTTTTTTTTTAAAAAAAAAAAATTGGAAAAGCTAGATTCCCTTTTGGATGGGATTATTAATTCCAATCAATAAAAACTTAAAATCCAATGTCATATGATATATAAGAAAAAATAAATAGAAAACTTAAAATCCAATGTCACGTGTAGAAGAAACTAGAAAGCAATGGCCAGTTGTATACTATATATAGTTACATATAACAATCCAAAAGACTTTAGCATTCTTTTTGACCATAGAGGTGGATGATTGCATTGAGAATCATGACCTTTTTCTTTTGGCAAAATATATCCTACGCCGTGATTTTTATTATGGATTTTATAATTGACCTATTCATTAATTTTTTTTTTTAACACATTTTATATAATTTTTTATTTTTATTTTTATGGTATTTGGTCCAAACTTATTTATCTCGTACGAGTTGTAGCATCCTTTAATTGATGACTAACACAATTCTTATGGACATTTGAGACGAAATCGGATGTATTGTATATATATATAATTTGAGGTTAGTATTATCAAAGCAAAAATATCAAATATTTAATGTACGGAAAAAAATTATTAGAAGACCAATTATGAAATCTATAAAAATTTAAGGACTCCGTATATATTTTGCCTTTTTTTATTCTTTGTTTCACGTATACATATTTCCATTGCTTTTTTTTAAATTTTTTTACATAGAATATTTCCATTGATTTTAACTCCACCATATTCATGCATACAAAGGAATCTCTTAAAGGCAACACTCTACTTACATGATTGATAAGTATATAATTCCCTTCGTACATATATCCTGCACCATTACATTCTGGGATAAGTAAATAATATAAACCTTTTTGTTTTGACTGCAGGATATTTATAACTTAAAACTTTACAAATTGGGATTAAGAGTTTCCTTAATATTAACAAAGTAGTTTATAGTTCAATATATTCTCCTAAAAATTCTCGTATCCTTCGAATTTTTACATAATATTTTACATATTGGTTAATTAAAATACAATGGATCTTAAAATTGAATCTTGAAAATTTTTGGAAATTTTTTTAATTCTTTATTAATTAATAATGCAAACACAAAAAAAGAAAAAAGAAAAATAGTAGGAAAAATTTCAAATCTTCAAATCTCAATGGAAAATTATTAAATAATGTGTATAAATTATTGAGATGCTAAATAATAGAAAACGTTGAGTTTTGTACATGTTAAAAACCTAAGTTCACACCATTAACCCAATCTTTGTATAAAATTTAATTTTTTTCGCTATTTAAAATCTCAATAGTTTACCTACATCATTTAAAGATTTGAATATTTTTCTATTTTTTGTGATTTATTTTCATTATTTTCGTATTATTAATTGAAAACGTATATACATGAGCTGTTAGAGGAGTTTATTTGACGATCCACTTCTTTTGTTAACTTTATAAAACTATATGTTCCAATTTATAATATTTTATACTATTAGATACCAGTTTGCAAATGGTTGAAATCATGAAGTTTTTTTTTTACTTATTCCTTCCATTTATCTGCTTAATTTCTCTCTCTTTATTCTTTTACATATATATATTCATAACAAAATTTCACAAAAAAATAGACATTAAAACTGCTATGGTTAATTAGAGGTGAAAAAACAACCTTTCCTCTGAAGCAGCTTCGCCCTTAGTAAAATCTCAATTAACGTTTCCATCAGCTTCCTCTTGAGCAGAATTCCAAGTATAACAAACATTCTAACATCTAAAATTTAAATATAAATATGTCATGTTCGATTAATATACCATTCAATCTTACATACTAAAATTTAAAAATTAAATCTCAATTTTAATTTTAAATCAAAATTTTTTCAAAATTTGGTATCTATCTCTACTTAGAAGGTTAAATATTCTCCTTAATTAAGATCAAATACATACTAAACGCTATGATGTTGGTTTGGACTTAAATAAACTTCGCATTATGCTGATTAATGGAAGTTCCCGTGGATCTTCGATTATGTAGCCCCAATTCTTACAACTTCTTTAATTTTAACCCATTTCACGTGTAATATTTTACACTTATCTGTAGCTTGATCTTTAGCATTTTTCAATTTAGTCACCATTTATTCCTAAAAGAAGAGGCCAAAAAAGAAAAAATAAAGTGATTTTGTACAGCTCAAAAAGTCTTAAATTGGGTAAAAAGTAGAGGTCGCAATTATGTACACGACCTGCTGACATGACATGAACACGACACGAATTTAGTAGGTTTGAGTTTGATTAAACAGGTGATGGGTCAGTTTTGGGTTGACACGAAAGTGACACGATAATTTTTGTGTCGGGTTAGGGTTGACTTGCTAACCCAAAAATGACACGAATGTTTAAAATTTATTATTATATTTTCCTATATTTTTACATGTCACCATTAAGAAATGTAATATAATATATATAACTCACAAATACAAAACAACTTTTCAATAATTTTACACGTCATTCTTAATAGATGTAGTCAAACGACACATAAATATGAACAAAACGTAATCCATAATAAAAAATAGTGCGTTAAGATTTGTAAAATAAGTTTTGGATCAATATTTTAAGTCGACAAGGGTTAATTTGTTAATTTAAATACGACATAAATATTTAAAATTTTTAATATTTCCTTTATAATATTTTTGCATGTTACCCGAAAATACGACACGAACATGATTGTGTTAACTCTATTATGACACGAAATTTTGGGTCGGGTTTAGGTTTTTCTCACTGAAACACGAATCCGAATTCGAAAGACACGAACACGGCCCACCTACACGAATTGGCACTCCTTGGAAAAAGTAAATCTGAGTAGGTTGAAATCTAGAAAAACGGAGGAGGAGCTTTTATATGTGGTGACGTCCAGTAAAGGAGGTCATATAGATAAAAAAGTCAAAAGAGATAGAAAAGTCAAAGGTCAAAAAAATTAAAAATAGAACAAAGGAAACATGACAACTTTTGTTGAAAGAAGATTCTAAGAGGACCACTGTTTTTACAGTCAAAAGAAAGTCTCGTTGACATTCTCTAATCTCCAACATTGTATTGTATACAAAAAGTCAGCAGTGAATTTAAGATTCCATTTGATTAAGAACATGCCCTAGATAGGGACACTTCCATTTTATTTACCCCCTTCCTTTACTTCAATTCAATTCAAAATTTGCAGATGAATTAGTCTTTTAATATGCTATCAAAATTTCTCTAATCTCATTGTGACTAAAAGTGTGTGTTAATGCTCTTAATCCAACGGTTAATTTTATACATATAACAAAAAGAAAAGTTGTACAATTAAATTAACATCAATCATCAAATGGCGTGTGGTTTGGTGCCGACTTTGGAGGTCATGTCATCCACTTGTATAACTTTTTTAGTCCATAAGATTGCATAATAATATCCTTCGTGAAAACCTTTATATTTTGTGCGTGACACCTACAAAATATAAGGGATATATGTTATTTGTATATTAGACCAATAAAATCGTGCTACATAATATATTTTAAAGTTTAAAGTTTATGAATAAATCTTTTTATAATTTATGTTTAGGATCTAAATTTTTTATTTTAGAGTTTAAAATTTTATTTAAATAAATAATGAATAAATAATTACACATTATTTTTTATTGATTGAAAAGTGAATTGACTCAATATTATTGGTTTGACACACGGATAACGTAGTGCACCTAAGTTACGGTAAACTTTTGTCATATTTTCATAGATGCCGTGTACATAAAAGAACTTTTTTCGTATTATTTTATCTCAACGCTATTATCTCGTAAACTATCATGACATCAATGAGACAATGATTATTGAATTTATGCAAAGAACTGAATCTGTTACCATTATATATACGAAAAGGGTACAAAGTACTATAACTAACGATAAGTTTTGCTGTCATTAATTAATTTCTTTTCAAACATATATCATGTCAAGTGACGACTACATATAAACTATGACATTTGTGGATTATATAAATTTCAATTTTTTAAGAACACTTTTATTGAGCGATGATAACCTTAATATGGAGGAATCACTTTATTTCATTCCTTGCTCTGTCGAATAATACATTTTTATGGAAAACGAACCTGCTATAAATATCACATTAAGTAATTCCTTTGGACTACATTTAATCAAATCAAGCTTATAAGGTTCCATTTAGATAGAAAATGAAGATCTGAATTGATTTTTTCTTTACTTTTTTCTTTTCTTTAGGATATATTTAAAGCGAATAAATTCAGTATTTGCCAAACTACGCTCTTTTAAGAATAAGAAGATAGTATCCTATTTAAGAAATCATTCTTATTAGTTGAACATGAATATGAATCCTAATCAAATTAGGATTGCTTGGAGTCTATATAAAGGCTTCCC
This sequence comes from Euphorbia tirucalli, assembly GCA_039660915.1. Lineage (NCBI taxonomy): Eukaryota > Viridiplantae > Streptophyta > Magnoliopsida > Malpighiales > Euphorbiaceae > Euphorbia > Euphorbia tirucalli. The sequence goes on from CM077638.1 coordinate 13,266,555, forward strand.
TACTGTAAAAAGTACAAGATTGTTCCCTTATTAAAGTAAGGCTGAAGAGTGGTATATTAGTGTTGGTTTTAACACAAGTTAATTGGTTTTGTGTTATATAGTTTAACCTCACATTTGTTTTCACATGGTATCAGATTCATTGATGACCTTAGTTTTTAAAAGAAATAGGCATGGAAAACTTGATAGGCCTCAAAAGTAGCAGTCAACGGCTATTTAACAAGCAATAACACATTCCAGTTCAAGTGCACTCGAGGGAGAAGCTAATTGATTTTACATGGTATACTGAGTCTTTTCACTTATTAGCTTAAATTTTTAGATTAATTGGTAGCGAATGAGAAAAGAAAGAATCAAGGAGTTGAGGAGTGGACCCTAAACACTTTGGATTGAAACGAATGTTTGAAGTTAGGCTGACCCAACCAAAATAAAGGCATGCATGTAAAACTCCAAAATTCAGGTAACATATGGCTTGGAGCTTTCGTCTCTTCCACCAACTTGAATGAGATTCTTTTTTGTATATATAAATACATGCCATCCCTCTTTTGCTTCCTCAAAACAGCTCTTAATTTGTATTGGCTAATTTCAAGATTAATTATCACAAACTTGGCCTCATAGTATGGATTCTAGATATGAGTCTTCTGAGACTACAAGGTCTTCTCTCTTATTTCTCTTTCTATATTCTTATCCTATTAAATCATTTGAATGTGTGCACAAGCATTTTGCATCACTTAGTTTCAACTTAATTTATTGAGTTACATATAATTGAGATAACCATTATACTCAAATACTGATTTTAATTTTCTTCTTCTTCATCATCACATGTCTTTAATTATGATTTCTACACTTCCAGTTAGAGATAATAAAGACTACTCTTAGATGCATTTGAGTTAAAAAGATCTACAGTTTATTCCACAAAATCTTATTTCATGTGTGTGAGTGTATTAGCAACTTAATCATGAAATTACAATCGATCTCTTTTTTTTTTTTCATAAATTGAACTCGAGTGAAAATTTCATGTAAAATCAGTAATTTACTATTTAACAAGTGAAATTCAGCAGTAATTAGAATAGGGATGATAGAGATAGCAATGGAATATGAATGTACTGATAAAAGTGCAAAAATAAGCAGGAACAAGTGTGCAGGTTGCTACAGGCAATTCAACAAAATGGAACACTTAGTGGAGCACATGAGAATCTCTTATCACTCAGTTCATGAACCCAAGTGTGGGGTCTGCAGGAAACATTGCCGATCCTTTGAATCCCTCAGGGAACATCTTATAGGTAATTAACTCTTTTAATTAACCTAATTATTTGGTTAATTAATAGTCAAATTAGGTAGTAAAACTAAATTAAAAAAAAAAATGTGCAGGACCATTGCCTAAGCAAGAATGCAAGAACATATTCAATCTCCGAGGATGCAAGTATTGCTTAACCATTCTTGATAGCTCGACTTCTCGCATGTATCATCAAGATAGATGCCAGCAATCAAATGCTAATTATCCTGTGCGTAGCGTACTGATCCATTCATTAATTACCTCTCAGATTAATAATTTATTTTTCTACCCAAAATGAGATTATAATTATGAATTATGGTTTAGGGATCTCGATTAGGCTTGCGTGACAACTTGAGTAGTGTTGATGGAAGAGGGACACAAGTAGTTGCATTGGCTTGCAAAATGGTGGGAGGAGGAAGTGATGGCTCTTTAGATATTTGTGGAAGGGTTTGTTTAATTGATGAAAATGAAAATATTATATTCCATACTTTTGTCAAACCACCTATTCCTGTTACTAACTACAGGTATGTATGCATTTGTATATATATGAAATGAATTTAATTATAACCCCCTTTAATTAATTAATGAATTCTATTACGGATGAACTAAATTTTGCAGGTATGAGAGCACAGGCATTAGGCCTGAATATCTAAGGGATGCAATGCCATTGAGGCTGGTTCAATCAAAGATTCAAAATTTCTTGTGTAATGGGGAGCCTATGTGGAAAATTAGACCCAAAGGAGGAAGAGCAAGGATTCTCGTGGGCCATGGTTTGGATCATGATCTTGATCGCTTGCAAATTGAATATCCTGCTTCCATGGTTAGGTAATTGGTTCGGTATTTATGTTATTGATTATTATAAGTTTGAACTCCACTTATTAATCCAATTTAGAATTTTAGGCGTGACTAAAATTCTAGCATTGAACGAAAGGTTATAGTTTAACACAAAACCAGTTAATTAGCTTGTGTTAACATCCAATCTTAAACCAATTATGTTCATTTATTTTTAATGTGAGATTCATTCTTAAACACTTTCTCAATTTGTTAAACGGTTTTGTGTTGCAGTCAGTGTGAACAATAATTAGGCTATAAAATGACACAAATATATATACCATATATATATAAAAACTTACTTTGAGTAAATATATGTTAATACAGAGATACAGCGAAATATCCTCCATTGATGAAGACAAGCAAGCTCAGTAACTCGCTCAAATACCTAACTCAGGCCTATCTAGGGTATGCAATATTCTTCTTAAAATATAAGTTTGCGTTGACAGTATAAATTAATTAATTAATACTACGCACAGATATGAAATACAAACGGGAATACAAGATCCATACGAGGATTGTGTAGCAGCAATGAGGCTGTACAGGAGAATGAAATATCAAAACCATGCAGCAGAAGATTACCCACTTGCTTCTGACCCACAAAACAGAAATAATTTTGGAACATGGAGGCAAAATGAACTTGAAAGGATGAGCCCTGATGCGTTGCTTGCAATTTCTAGGTCCGATTATTATTGCTGGTGCTTGGATTCTTAATTTGCTTAATTTGTCCCATTCTGCTTTTAATTAGGAAAATTAAAATAAGTTATTGATTTCCAATCATCAATTTGTTACTAGGTTTGTACCTCAGTTTTATATTATGCTGTTCTCCATGTAAACTTAGCTCACTGTCTGAATAAATTGGGAGTTGAGTGTTTTGAATAATAAAAACTGCAGGGTTTTATACCTTGGTTACATGCGATTGCGAAATGTTGTCTACTTTGAATTCGTCTAATCTGGTGATCCATATTTTGTCTTTTTTTATTTTTTTTATAATTATTATTTTGTATAATTTGACCCCTTTAATTTAATTTCAGTACTTGTTTTTGTATATATTTCGGTCAGTTATCCATTATTCTTATATTTGAGACTTAACGGCTACAATAAATTTTCACATAATTTCCAGTTTAAAACTCACTAAGAGCATGAGAAATTTACAATTGTGAAGTGAAAGATCTTAATAATTAATTACTTATTTTAGATATTGCCAAATTACTATTTTCTAATTGACAGTTATCAAACTGCAAACATTTTTATTTGCTTCACATATATATTCCTTCGCATGCATGCCTTAAACAAAATACAGTCAATATTGAAGAGATTAAGTAGGCTCTGATAATTGGGGTTAATAGCATAATTGAATGTGTAGAAATCAATTAATTTATACCATTTATATATCACTTTTAGTCTCATTAATTTATTTCCAATATGCGATTTTATTTATTTTTCCAAAAAACATAAGTTAAGGAGGAGAAATTTTACTTATAAATTTTCTTGTATATCCTTTTTTAAACTTGACATTATTAATTAATTTATAGTTGCAAGTAGAAATTAATAATTTTTCTTACATTTTTGTGAATGACAGTGTATGTTAATATAGGCATATTGATCGAAAAAGGTCTAATACATCCGTTATCTTCTAAAGTTAGCACAAATCATCTATTGTCATCTCCAACTCAAAGAACATCCAGTTTGTCCTTCATCTTGGCCAAATCGATCCATTTTGCCTCATCATCTTGGGTAAATCAACCAATTTTGCTCCCTTCATCTTGGATAAATCGACCCAGTTTGTTCTGATAAGATTTGTGCTTCTTGAATTACAATTGCATGACACATAACATTAAGGGGGTTATTTGGGTCAGTTTAGCTAATATGAAGAGGCAAACTGACCATTAGCTAAGTTCAGGGTGATAGTGTTGGTGTGCCCTAGTTCTTAGGGCATTGGATTCTTGTATCTAGTATTTTGAATTATACATTCAGACTTTTTGTATGAATATATTATTTGTATCACACCAATAAAGCCAAATAATCTATTCTATTTATATGTTGTGCTATAACATGAATATAATATACATTGATTGATAACCATAAAACATATACCAAGTCAATTCTGATCGTAGGAACGAATAGAATTACAAACTTGTATATTCGATTACTGTATGGTAGTTCTTAACTAGCCATAGTACTTGTATAGTCAGTTATGGATATAGGTACATGTTGTTGACATGAGACTGGATCGATTTACACAAGAAAGCCACATGGTTGTCACGTTATAGGTCTTTCTTGAGTAGGTCTCTTTTGTCCTCAGACCTGATTCATTATAGTAACAATATGGAATCTCATATACTTTGACATCCGCCTTACGAGAGTGTAAAAGGATGCTAAATACGGGTATGATCGGATGGACATGTGAACATATTGACATTGATAACGAAGTGAAGGAATTGTCACTCGAGTAACACCGAGATAATATCACCGGCTACTTGATGAGTGGGATTGATAAGTGTATGGCCATACTCGAATAAGTCGGTTGCTTGTTTGATTAATTAGTTCACTCAAGATCAAGAAATATAATAAACAGCAGAAGAGGATGACGGACATCGTGCCTCTTGTTCATTCATATCGATATCATTTGGCAAAAGACACTATGAGATTACTACTAGGTAAGTGTCTTCGCAAGACTGCTGTATCTCTGTTTTAATTAGGGGCTGTAACGGTTTACTAGAACCTACTTACAGTCTTGGCCCTTGGCCCAACTGCCAACATATAGATAGACCCATAGGATCGTGCACATAAATTAACTGAGCCGGAACTTATAAAAACTATACATGTTATGTACAATGGAAGGAATACGTTAATTAATTAGTTGACATTCGGTGTTAAGGTAATTAATTAACATTGGGTTGATTTTATTTAATTAATAAGTTTACACAATGTAGTTAATTAATTAATTAATTAATTGAATTATATAAAGTAAACAATTAATTAAATTATTTTTTAAATACATGTATTGTATTTACTTAAGTGAGATTTAATTTTATTTAGGGATAATTAAATTTAGTCAAATAGAATTATATAAATTATATAGTATAAACTTTATGACATAAAATTTATTTATGTAATTAAATCTTAACGGGTTTGAATGTAATTAACCTGACTAAAGCTCATTTATAGAAGAAGTTGTAAAAGGCACACTTAAGTAAAAATCAACCCTAACCCTACTAATACAAGGAGAATTTTGGCCCCTTTTAGAGCAGCCCCTAATAGCCGAATTCTTCAACCTATTGCACTGATTCCTTTGCTTCTTCGGCTAGCACCGGTTTTCGCTCGATAGTTGTTCGTGCGCCGGATTGTAAATATCATTTCAAGAATTTGATTCTGCAGCAGTCTCTAGAAGAGACGAATCTGGTGAGTTTTTAATTTTTATGGTTCTAATGTTTTCTTTCCAATCAATGGTAATTGAATACGATTAGGCGAATTCTAGAAAATTTTAAACTGCAATTTTCACTGCGTTTAGTTATTTTTCCGATGACGAATCCCAACAGATAATAAACGATTGAGACTAATTTTAAAGGGTAATTGATGTATTAAACTATAGTTTATCTAACATATCCTTATAAAGCCGTCTCATCTTTTTAGGAGTTACATATAAAATCTTTTAGTTTACATGTTGATCAGTGATGAATTGTACTTTAATTTGGTTAAAAGTATATGACGTTTCTGATAATGTTATTTTTAATAAATCATCATCCCCATTTGGAGATATGAAAAGTTATCTTATTACTTCTTTTTGTGTAACCAAATTAGATAAGTTGAACTATTAAAAAATTATCATGTCACACATAAATAAAATGGACCAAATAAGATTAATGTTCACAACTAACAATTGATTATAATTAAATGAGAGTCTAATGTACTAAAAGATTATAGACTCGTGTGAAAAAAAAAAAAAAAAAAAAAAACACAGATTAAAGCATTAAATGTGGATGTGCGGAAACATGAATTATAGTAGAACACAACATTAAGTAGGAAATAACTCTCAACCACAACTTTTATTATAAAGAAAAAGAAAATAATTAAAGCAGACATCTACATTTTATCAATTGGGAAGAAATATATTTTTTGATATAACGTATTCACTCATTTAGTATCTAATATATTAATATGAATTTTTTGATACCTGATGTTAAAAATCAAGAATATTTAGTACTTGATCTATCAAAATCTAAAATATTTTCGTCATTATACAATTATTTATATCACTATAGTAACTTATATGATCATTGTTATTGCAATAGCCATATTATTCTTACTCTTTATTACCATTCTTTAAATCACTAATATTATCAACATCATTGAATTTTATTTTTTAGGTACTAAATGCTCTCGACTTCTATAGGTTAGGTACCAAAGAACCAAATCAATAGTTCAAGCACTAACTGGATATATGGTGGATATATTTCGAATATATCAGGGTGTTTATTTTTTAATTAATTGAGTGATTGAATGATTGTGTGATTAATTTAGTGAAGGAATAGGAATGGGGTGAACTCCACAGCTTTTTCCGATGGGTTTGACCTTTGTGGGATAGAAGAAAATGAGCCTTTTAATTGGGTCAAGAATTAGGTTGACTTTTCCACATTCCAAACGTGGGATTCAATTTCTCCCACACCTTTACTCTCTCTCTGCCTCTTCTGTTTCAATTTTCATTCTTCATAATTTTGTAATTGTCCTCATATATTAAAATTAACTAAATATAAAAATAATTCAGTCAAAATAAATAAATAAATAAATAATGTTCATTATTTCTCCTTGGTGTAATGAATAGCCAAATCCACTCCCAGAATAACTCCAATTTTCCAGTGCTACCAGCAGCAGTAGCTGCTACTCTAGTACTCTCTGTCAACCAAATTCATGTTTTGCTACCTTTACCAACCAAAATTAAGTTTTCTACTTGGCCCAAATTCAAAAGAAAAGGAAAAAAAAAAGAAAAAGAAAAAGTGATTTTACGTATTTGGGAGTAGATATTTTTATTACAAAAGAGAAAATGTAGGTCTACGACATTAGCTTGAAAAAAGATATAACACATTCCATTTTGTTATAACTCCATCATAAAATCATGTATGGAGTTCCTTAAATTTATTCTTGCTTGATTCTAATGCCAGTTTCTTTTTGCTTAATTCAGTTGTTAACATCTCCTAAATATTTCTATTAGCAACAAAATTCCCTTAAGACAAGAGGACTAAAGCCCACAAATTAAATTAATTGGACCGATTTTCACAATTCCGCCCCGCCCGTTTATTAGTTAAAGATTTTATATAGTTTTATTTCTTCTCTTTTATCCCACTATTTTCATGTTTTCTTTTACAATTTTTTTATATATATATGTGGAACTACAACGTAGTTTTCAACGTGCAAAATTGGTCTTTAAACTTCAAATTCATGAAATTCAGGTTTATAGTTTGTTTTCTTTTAATAAAAACTAACCTCTGATTAATAGAATAAATTTGAATCAAAATAAAATTAGGAGCAGCTTATGATATGAAACAACAATATCAAATTATCAATGCTAAAACCTCCGAAAGAAATTGATGAAGATAATATAACATCCATGGCTCAAATGAAATGTTTTATGTACATGCTTTCAAACATTTTTCATGCCATAACTTGACCCCTTTCACGTATATGGATCTTTTGAAAAATATTGCTATATTACCTGCTCCTGGATAAAGTAATCTATATAAACTTGGATGTGAAAAGGGTATGACCAGAGACTATAGAGCTTAATGCAAAGGCCACAAATGCCAGAAAGGACAATACAACAGATGACCTTGCCATTGCTGGGAACTTGTCCTTGCCCCAATTGGATTCCCAGTCCTCAACTCGAAAAGCAGCCGATGACGATGCTGATAACAGTAGATATGTCAATATCTGCAATACCATACAAGAAGCTCCATCAGAGTTCCATTTAAGCAAGCAGTACGATTAGCTAATAAATGTCGGTAATGAAAATGTAATCATGAACTGCCTCCTTTCCAATCTCATCATTTTTTCAGCTCTCATTCCCTTGTTGAAAGCTAAACTCTCATGATTCAGTATTTATGCTTTACCGAGAAGTAAAATCATCAACTCTACACCTCACAGCAACTACTCACCCTTATTCCACAAGCTGTCAGTTCTATCATTTGAAACATGATAATCTCTTTTATCATTTTCAGAATTTGTATTCTGCTAGAAACCATGCCATCAATCCATCTCTGTGGAGATAGGACAGTAACAGAATAACATTGGTTCAGGTTCCATGACAGGCCATGTAAAGGGATGAGTTCTGTTTTTTCTCTGAACTTTGGAAAATGCATGGATTTGTAGTTTCTTTGAATAATCTCTGGATTGGATCCTTAATAATTGGACAGACCAAAAGCGCATGAGATTCACACAGCACCATTTTTTAATGCCATTCCCCTGATTTGGTAAAATCATCATTTTACATGCCTGAGGTGCCAACTGCGCATGCATCTCATGCTTCGGACCTCCGTCATTAAAATCTCACCTTTTTTTAAGATGTCATTTTGTAACATTTGCCCCTGAACTTGGTGAATAATCATCATTTTACGACTTGGATATTATGCAATTCACAAGCCGGAGTTGTGTCTAACAAGGACATAATTCAGACAATGACAGAAGCTCAATGATCAAATAAAAAAAGGGGTATTTTGCAGCCAGCAAATGGAGTCCTATATTGCCTCTGGTGTTGATAATTTAATACACACAATTCAAGTGCAAAAAGAAAAACTCAACCTGAATTGTTGATTTAAAGAATGTTATTTTAATGAAACCTTTTTGGCACTATATCTTAAAGAATCACAACACTTAGCACAAAATAGACTGCATAAAGTTGAGGGCCTAAAGTAGCAAGCGAAAGCAACTTTCAATTCACCTTCCAATGTTCACATCCAGGTATCATATTGAACCATTAAAAACTGTTTCTTTATTCCTCACTTTAACTATAGTTGCATCTGACATATCGTTTGCACATTAAACAAAGTGGAAAATATATTTATTCAGAAAGTAAATTGGGAGTATCATCCTTGAACGAGTAGATAAAAAGGTGCTACAAATGGTACCATCAATTATCACATTAAGCAACCCCACATAGACCCACAAGAACCAATTTGTGGGATTAACATCAGACAAGTCATGCGAAATTAAAGACTAATCCACCTTTATCGGAATTTAGTGGTTCCCTAATTGAAACCAATGCCAACCCAAAAACAAGTGCTGACAAGAATTTGAGGCCTTGAGGTTAGGTAAGAGCAATTAGTGAATTAATGACAGAGAGCTAGAAAAGGACTTGCCTGATCCAAAAAGAAATCCAAGAAAAAGCGAAGCTGGTTCTGGGCTACGATTTTCCCGGTTGCCAAACAATAAGCAAGATCATACGATTGAAGTCCCAAGTACACAAAACCAATCACATTTACTGACATACAGTACCTGTAATTACATCACAACTTAACCATGCCAAAGACTATAACAAAAGAGGAACAACAACTAAAAATGATTGCTGTCTTAAATGCTAACAGTAACAGACCTGAATTCTTTGTAGCGATAGAAAGAGTCGAGAGCCCAACCTTGATTCTTATCAGCAGCCATAATCGAGAAGGAAATTAAGCAAAACAAAAACCCCAAAATCCTAAAACCCAGCAAAAACTTTCTCTTTAAATTCTCCCTATTTCTATCTGAAATTGAAATTTTTGGTCTCCTTTCGGGGGGTTTAACAGTTTCTTCATCTGGGTTTTTACTCTCAACCTGCACTGGAGCAGCTCGTGGTGGTGGTGGTGGCGGAGACGAAGGCTTAGGTGGAGATGAGAATACATAACTATGAGAAGTATGAACGTTATCTGAGGGAGGAGATTGGTAAGTAGCTTGTTTGACTTCAGGTGGGGCGAATACATAGCCGTGGGAAGAATGATCAAAGGAGTGAGAGGGAGAATCTGAATCTAAGGGTGGCGAGGGGGTTTTGGGGGGCGGAGAAGAGCTCATGGTGGCTGGGAGTGGAGGAGGTCGTAAATGTGGTTTTTCTTCTTGTGATTGTATTTTTTGGATGGAATTTTCATCTTCTGATTGTTGGTTTTGTTGATGGTGATGCAGTTCACGGGGTTCACTTTCTTTACTTGTCATATGGGCTTTAAGGTTTACAGTGGAGAGGAGAAGAAGAAAACGGTGGGTGGGGGGGTGGGTAGATTAAAAATTTGAAGAAGAAAGAGCTACCAGTGACCGATGAAGAATTCTAAATTCAATAAGAGAATCAGTAACTGTGATTGGCTCAGCCTAAAATAAAAGGGAAAAAAAAAAGTGACGAGGTTTTAATTAGCCAAAATAATTTATTATTTCCTATCTTCACAAGTGTTATACTATTAAGTCCATATTTAGAGTCCTTAGCTTTTATCTCTTCATTGTATAATTTCAACCAAAAACATATGATTACCTTGTAAGTAAAGAATTATTTTCAAATTTTCAACTTTAATTAAAATATTTCTAATAAAATTTTTATTATATATAAGCCACACCAATATTTCTATAGTTGTCTATATTAGTTACGAAATCAAAATTTTACTACTATTTATTGTCTTAAATTTATATTATCATTTTTTATTAATGTAATTTAATATTTTTAAACTACTAAAAATGTTATTATTAATCTTAATAATTTTTTCAAAATAATATTTCTTCTACTAATATTATTTATGAAAGAAATTGAGTAGTCCGCTCATGACTCAATGGGATCAGGACCAGTTCAATCCAAACTGGAATTTGTTTGATGAATGGTTAAACCAATTAGATAATTATCAATTATTTATTTAATTAGATAATTATCTAATTCTTCTCCTGATAGGCTTATGAGACTCACTCTATAAATAGAGGGATACAGTTTGGATTCAAGGTTGATTCTAAGAGATAAGCAATCAAACTGTCAGACAAAGTCTCTCCCTCTCCTCCTCTCCAAAATTTTACCCCTGCTCCCTCTCTCTCAAAAAGTTTTTTCTTCAGTTCAACCATTTGTAGATTGGGGAATTAAATCCGTATCCCGAACTTGTGGATACTGATCCGACTGGTGACTCAAGACGAGATTCATTTCGCTGCAATCGTTCGTGGATTAGAACCAAGGATCCTGCTACGATCTGCGCTTCAGGAGATAAACCTAATCCTCGTTGATTTCATGATTTACGGTTCCATCGCTCTTGATCTATTAGGTTTATAAACCCTATATAATTCCTTTGTTGCTATCAGAGCCATAAGTTTTGAGTTCTGGTTAGGATTTAGAATTTAATTTTCAATTTTATGAACAGTAGATTCGAATTTTAGACAGTCAATTTCGAAATTAGCCTGAAAAATTAGGACAGAATAGTATTTTGTCCGCGGGGGAATGCATGAATTGATAAAACGAAATTCTAGGAGTCGAGATAATTAATTTTTGACCACACCATCGGAATCAGTGACCCAAAAAACCCCCACCGGAAAAATTTTCAGAGCCAACGGAAGCTGGGAAGGCAGCGCGTGGCACTCACGCGCCGTCGACGTAGGCGTGTGTGCGCAAGGGATGACGCACACGCGCCTGCCAGGTCAACGGGCAGAGGGGGTTCTGATATTGACATGGCCCAATAGCAGGATGACACGTGTCATGTGTCAGATTACATGGACCAACCAACGGGTGCAATGTGTCCTGCGTTGACCAAAGTTTGACCGGACTCCCTCCTCAGTGCGTGACGGTGCGTGACGCGGGTGAGGGCGCGTGGACGGCGTGTGCGGCCAAATCGCTCGTCGAAAAATTTTTCGTTTTGTGCAGATCGAGTTTTTCCAATTTTCTGGATTTTTTGATAATTTTTATTTTTCCAAGAAAGTGATTTTTTTTTTTCAATAATTTGCTTATATATAAAAAAATAAAAATAAAAATAATTTTTTTTTGTTTTTTGATAATTTTCCGATGAACCGATTTATTTAATTGTGTTTGAATAATATGGTTTGAATAAATATATGTGTATATTTATCGACTCTCGTTTTACTACAATTTGTTGCAGAAAGATGAGAATTCAGACACCTATCGTACTTCTATTTAAGGAGTCTATTGCTCGCAGGAATGAACAGGTTCATCATGTAAAGAACCGAGGATGAGCACTCACGTTGATGACGACATTGATGGAATTGTTCATCATATAGTCAAGATGAATCGAGCTATGCAAGACTGCATACGGATCGGTGGCCTTGAAACGAGATTAAATCAAGAGGTACTGGATGAGACACTTCGTGGAAGTTTTCAAAAGCATCCCAAGCTACAAATTATTTTAAAAATTTGTTGGTGCACATCAACTAAGAGGTATAAAGATTGTGTGAAAGTCTTTGCCAAGGTGATTGTAGGACAAAGTGTCTTAAGAGGTAACTATACTGATTCGGTTTTAACTCTGAGGAGTGGTCGAAAAATTAATCGTTTCTCGATAATATAATTAAATACCTTCCACCGCAACTGGCCATAATACTTAAAGATAGCTTTCCAGTTTAAAGAAAATTTAAGTGAAAATTTTCTAATCCTAGTATGATAGATCGACAATAAGTGTTGGTTTATTTTAGCATTTTATTAATTCGTTGAACTTAGAGTTCAATTTTTTTTGTTGAATTTATTAATTAGTTTAATTAAATGTATGTTGCACATTTAATTTTAATGACTAAATTAATAATTGAAGAATTATTATTTTTTGCTAGCATTAATTATTAGCATTTTTTTGTTTGCATTTAATTAAATGTAAATGCTATATGATTAATGCATGTCTTAAGTCATTAGCTAATTAATATCTCCCCTATGAGTTTCTGAACTTATTAAAAATTCCAAATTCAATGAAAACATTTATTATGCATGAAACTTAAATTGGCTAGCTGAATATTAGGTTAAGAGGGTAATTAAATACTCCTGGTATCTTATTCGAATTAAGACTTAGTATGACGTTAGCTGAAATATTTTTTTTGCATAATAAATTGCAAGTATTGGCAAAATTAATTAATTAATTTGTTAATTATTTATTTATTACGTGCTCTTTTTCTCTGTCTCTTATATAATAAAGCTCTTAGTATTAAGAAAATCCCACAATGACTACTCTCCGAAATCCGTGATTGCTGAACTTAACAAAGATCTCAAGTTGAACGTTGGCAACTACGAGATCTAGAAGACCAAGATTCAGTATGTGCTCGAGGAGCAAGAGGCTCTCGAAACTTTGGGGACTGTTATGCAGCAAACCGAAGAAGGAACTACTGCCTAGCATAGACGCGACCGTGACGCTTACCTGCTTTGGAAGAGGAAGAATTCCTTAGCTAGACTAATCATGCTTAGTGCTATGGAAGATAGCATAACTAAGCAGTTTGATAAGTGCAAAACTGCAATGGAGCTATGGAATGCCTTGCGAGAGAAGTTTGGAGGTGTGACCCTAACTAAACTCAGATCTTTAACGATCAAATTTGATACTTATCAAAAGGGACCTGAGCACACCATGCTGGTACATTTGCGTGAAATGAAAAACATGAAAAGTGAGCTCGATGATGCCGGTCACAAGCTGACTAAAGAGCAAAAGGTCCAAGCAGTAATCCAGTCCTTACCCCGCAGCTGGGAGCATATGAAGATGCAACTAACCTACATAGACAATATGATGACTTTTGAGACTGTTTCACACCATCTGTTGCTCGAAGAAGACGGTTTAGTAGCGATTAGGGTCAATGCTGATGTCAATTCGGTACTTTCCAATTCTGATAAGAGAAATTCTAACCAGAAGAAAAGGAAGAGCTATAGAAAATGGGGAAAGGAAAAAGCTAGTGAGCAAAAGAAACAAAAAGGGGAAACATCCAACACAAAGTCTAAAGGCAGAAAGAGAAAAGTCAACATTTCTCGTGTGAAATGTTTCAACTGCCAGTAGAAGGGACACTATGTAAGTGATTGCAAAGCACCCACGGTACTGTCTATTAACTCATTTGTGAGTCAAATATGTGTATCTAGCTCTACATTGCTAACTGAATCTCATCCTTTGTGGGTGATAGACTCAGGAGCAACAGACCATGTGACGAGGGATTAAGGAGCCTTCGTGAATTTCCAACGAGTGAACTCTGGAGCTAGGTGGATCCATGTAGGAAACAATGCCAGAGTGGCAGTTCGAGGTATTGGAACGTGTAAACTTGTTTTACGTAAAGGCTGTACTCTTTTCTTGCATGTACTTTTTGCACCAGACATTCATAGGAATTTAGTTTCAGTACCGACCCTGATGAAACTCGGTTTCAATTTGTTCTTTAAGGATAATTTTTTTCGTTTATGTCTAAATGATGCTTATTATGGTTCTGGATATTTTTTTGATGATTTTCTTATTTTGGATATGTTGGGATTCGTCATTGGAAAAATAACATGGCGCAGCGGAAAATACACCGTTTAAAATTTCCTAGAATCCACCTATCGTGTCCAATTACCATTGATTATAATAAAACCAAATTGAATCAAGAGAGATTAACTCACCGGATTCGTCTCTTCTAGAGACTGCTGCAGAATCGTTTCTTGAATCTGCGATCTCCAAAGTCCGGTGCATGACCAACTATTGAGCGGGAACCGGTGCTAGCCGAAGACGCGAAGGAATGGAGGTTTAATGATGGGATTTTCGGCTGTTTTGGGGCTGCTCTTGGTGGCTGAAATTTCCAGCAATTAATTAGGGTTGAATTAGGGTTTTATTCCTTAAGTGTGCCCTTATATAGACACCTTGTCTAATTGGGTTTTAATTAGGTTAATTAAACCCAAACCCACTAGGATTATAATTACATAAATAAACTTTAATTAAAAAGTATATACTATGTAATTTAATTCCATTTTGCTAAATTTAATTACCTCTAAATAAAATTAAATCACACTTAAGTAAATACAATACATGTATTTAATTTTCCTACTTAGAAAAATTATTTAATTAATTGTTTACTTTATGTAATTCAATTAATTGATAAATTAATTAATTACGTTATATAAACTTATTAATTAAATTAAATTCAACCCAATGTTAATTAATTACCTTGACACCGAATGTCAACTAATTAATTAACGCATTCCTTCCAATATACATTACATGTACAATTTCTATAAGTTCCGACTCAGTTGATCTATGTGCACGATCCTATGGGTCTGTCTTTATGTTGGCAGTAGGCCCAAGGTCCACAGACTGTAAGTGGGTTCTAGCAAACCATTACAGCCCCCAATTAAGACAGGGGTGTAGCAGTCTTTCGAAGACACTCACCCGGTAGGAATCTCATAGTGTCCTTTGCCTAACGATATCGATTTGAATAAACAAGAGGTATGGTGTCTGTCATCCTCTTCTGTTGTTTATTATATTTCTTGATCTTGAGTTGACTGATTAATCAAATAAGCACCGACTTACTTGGGTATGGCCATACACTTATCTGTCCCACTCATCAAGTAGCCAATGATATCATTTCGGTGTTACCCGAGTGGCAATTCCATCACTTCATCATCAATATCAATATGTTCACCAGTCCACCCAATCATACCCATTTTTAGCATCCTTTTATAGACCTGTTAGACATATGTCAAAGTGAACCGGATTCCATATTGATATTATAATGAAATCTGATATGAGGACAAAAGAGACCTATTCAAGAAAGACGTCTGATGCGACAACCATGTGGCTTTCTTGTGCTGATCGATCCAGTCCCATGTCAAAGACATATACCTATATTCATGACTGACTATACAAGTACTATGGTTAGTTAAGAATTGCCATACAGTCATCGAATATACAAGTCTGTGGTTCTATTCGTTCCCACGATTAGAACAGACCTGTGTTAGGTTTTATGATTATCAATCAATGGATACTCTACTTATATTATAGCACAAGATATAAATGAAATAGATTAATTGCCTTTATTAATGTGACACAAATAATGTATTCATACATGACTCTTAATGTATAATACAAAATACAAGAATCCAATGCCCTAAGAACTAGGACACACCAACAGGATATTGTTCCATATTCTTTAAATAAAGACAGTTTTTCTTTCAATACTTTTTCATCCCAAAATGTGAATGATGTTAAGTTATGGCATGCTAGATTAAACCATATTGGGCAAGATCGAATGAGCCAGTTAGCCAAATTAGGTCTGTTAGGTGATTTAAACAAGATTGAATTGCCTACCTGTGATAGCTGCCTCTGAGGAAAACTAACTAGGAAACCATTTGGAAAAGGAACTAGAGCTGAATTTCTGTTGCAATTAGTCCATTCTAATGTATGTGGTCCAATGAATGTGAGGGCTAGGTATGGAGCCTACTACTTCATCACATTTATCGATGAATATTCAAGATATGGTCACATCTATTTGATTTCTCACAAGTTGGAAGCGCTGAATTGTTTTAGAACATTCATGAATCTGGCAGAGAATTAGTTAGATAAAAAGATAAAGGCTTTGAAAACTGACCGTGGTCGGGAATGTCTCTCAGATGAATTCAAGGACTTATGTGATGAAAAAGGAATTGAACATTTTTTGTCGATTCCCCGCACACCATAACAAAACGGTGTTGCTGAAAGAAAAAATAGAACTCTTCTTAACATGATTAGGTCTATGATGGCACAAGCAGATTTACCCATCTCCTATTGGGGGGATGCTCTACTTACCGTTGCATATGTCTTAAATCATGTACCCTCTAAATCTGTCACAACCACTCCTTACGAGCTGTGGACAGGTTGGAAACCTAATCTTTGCCATCTACGACCATGGGGTTGTGCTGCTTACATCCATCAAACTTCAAGCAAGTTTGGTAAATTGGGACCTAGAGGTAAAAAATGTGTCTTCATAAGGTACCCTGAAGTATCCAAAGGATACGTTTTAGTAGGCGAGCAAGAAAATGGCACTGTGACAGAAATTGAATCACGAGACGTAACATTCATAAAAGATGAATTCCCAAGCATTGGACAAGTCGACAAAGATTTTGCCTTCCTTGAATCTCAGGAATATGAGTTACTAGGATCACTCCATCTGAGTGGGAGGGAATTTGAGGAAGAAGGTGCAAACCCACCTCAATACGATCCTAATGTTCATGATCCTAGTTTCAGTGGGAGTATGGATCTTTTGCCCAGTGGGAGCATTCCAAACTATGATGAATATATGAGACATGTTTATCAGGATTTGGAACCTCGTAAATGTAGTAGGAAATCCGCTCCACGCCAGAGATTTCTAATCAAAGGCACGAGCGAAGCCCTATTAGTGGACCCACAGGAAGAGGATGAGCCTAAAAGTGTTAAACAAGGCCTCTCTTGTCCAGCTAAGGATAAATGGATTAAAGCAATGGAAGAAGAATTGGCATCAATGCGATCTAATCAAGTTTAGGAACTTGTTGATCTGCCAAAAGGATGCAAGACAATTGGGAATAAATGGATTCTCAAGATAAAGCGTAAAGCTGATGGAAGTATTGAAAGGCACAAAGCTCGGCTTGTCACTAAAGAGTACACTCAACAGGAAGGGATCGACTATGAGGAGACTTTCTCACCTGTTGTTAGATTCACATCTATAAGGTTATTATTGGCCTTGGTAGCAAGTATGGACCTCGAGCTACATCAAATAGATGTTAAGACTGTCTTTCTCAATGGAGAACTGAAAGAGAAAATTTACATGGATCAACCTGTAGGTTTTCTCGAATCGAGCAGCGAACATAAGGTTTGCAGGTCGAAAAGATCAATCTATGGCTTCAAGCAATCTTCTGGGCAATTGTACATAAGGTTCCATGATTCGATTATATTGAGCAATTGATGAGGATCATTGTGTGTACTTCAGAAGCTCAGGCTCGAAATTTGTCATCCTGACTTTGTACGTAGATGACATACTCATAGCAGGAAACGACAAGATGTGGATGAAATCAAGGAATGGTTATCAGCCAACTTTGAAATGAAAGATATTGGTGAGGCAAACTACATCCTTGGAGTTAAGATTTCGAGGGATCGCTCAAAAAGAATGTTATGTCTCTCACAAGAGACTTACATTCTGAAAATCCTTGAACATTTCAACATGGCAGCATGCAAACCAATTGATACCTCAATTGCTAAGAATTAAAATCTAAGCAAGGAAATGTGTCCCCAGATGCCAAACGAGAAGGAACGTATGAAGAAAGTTCCATATGCTGTGGCCGTAGGAAGCCTAATGTATGCAATGTTGTGTACGAGACTGACATTTGCTATGCAGCAAGCTTGGTTAGCAGATTCCAATCTGACCTAGGCAATGCATATTGGAAAGCGGTTAAGAGAATACTAAGATATCTCAAAGGTACAATGGATTACAATCTATGTTATCAAGGGGAAGAGCTTAGAGCAGTTGGCTACACAGATGCTGATTGGGCTGGAGACATGGATGACAGGAAATCCACTTCTGGTTTTGTTTTCTCACTCAACAAAGGTGCAATATCTTGGTGCAGTAAGAAACAAACCTGTGTCGCTCTATCAACTATGGAGGCAGAATTTGTAGCCTCCTCTGCCGCTGTATAGGAGGCCGTTTGGCTAAAGAGGTTCATGAACCACTTGCAAGTAACAACTCTGGAGATACCATTGATAATCTACAATGATAGTCAATCTTCAATAGCTTACATAAAAGACCCTAAGTTTCACAATAGGACCAAGCATATTGACATTAAGTTTCATTATATAAGAGACATAGTTGTATGTGGTGAAGTGAACCTAAAGTATATCTCTACGCACGATATGATAGCTGACCCCTTGACTAAGGCTATCAATCAGGACGTGTTTCAGAAACATAGAAGATCCATGGGTCTGCGTAGGATTTAAAGAAAAACTCAGTTGTTTGTTTTTCAATTAATCTTAATGTAATCCCTTTGACTCCATTATTTTATTAAATAATGTGACTGGTTCAATTTCAATGGCAATACTTGAGTGCGAATAATATGTGTTTTGTTTGCTGTTACTATTTTTACTATTAAGCATGTTGGACAGAACAGCTGCCTACTTACACGGGCGCTTACCTCATTCCTGTTAAATAAGCTTAACAAAAACTGAGATGAGACAAATTTTTGAACAATGCGAGAGCTTATTCAAAATGTTGGTGTCGCTTTGTAAAACCATTACAAAATGAAGTCATACAACTCGTTGTATGCCTTGAATAAAATTTAAGAAAGTGATTAATTGGAATCACCCCTCTGTCTTCAATATAGCCAGAAATAGTCCTAAAAAAAGTGACTAAAGTTGAAAGCTACGCAGCTTTTCAACCTTATGTTTCTGCATGGTGCTTCTTTTCGAAGAACATAAGTGATGTTGTTCATTCAAAAACATGCGCTCCTATTAAAGGGAAGGAGAAAACATCGTGGCAATTGATTTGAGAATCAAATGCGCTTGACAACCTAGGATGGAAATCGTCAAGTTTTATGATCTCAATGGCGTTACCCTGGTGAAAGACCTAAAGTGATATGAACCCTCAGTACCCTTAACTTATTCCTGAAATGTGGTTAAGTGTGGCTAGTTTGGTTAATCCTCGTAAAGGTTATGATAATAGGACCTGGCTGA
This sequence comes from Euphorbia tirucalli, assembly GCA_039660915.1. Classification (NCBI taxonomy): domain Eukaryota; kingdom Viridiplantae; phylum Streptophyta; class Magnoliopsida; order Malpighiales; family Euphorbiaceae; genus Euphorbia; species Euphorbia tirucalli. Next base: position 13,286,241 of record CM077638.1, read on the forward strand.
ATTAACTAGCAAAGTGAGCTTAACCATTATGGATAGAATATAGTCAGAGGGAATGGTTATCTTTGATTACTTCCAAAGATTCATATTTCACCGGCTAGCCTATTATTGTTACGAGACAATAATAGTGAATGCGAACAATGTTCTTCCGAGATTAATCGAGTTGGAAACAATGGATGTAAAAGGATAATCTGGGGCTCAAGCATAGATCTTATCACCGAGGAATCTTGTTAGTCAAGACGCTGTATACTCTCAACAGATGTACATCACTAGTGCTCTCGACGTTTGCCGGTCGCACAGTCTACACGCGTTTAGAACGAAGATGAAGACATAAACAAGTTATGTCAAAGAGAGAGATTTAAACAGCTAAAAGAATAAAAGTATTTTCGCCATGTGCGAGTGGAAGATTAAAGAAATTGAACAGTCCGCCCATGACTCAATTGGATCAGGACCGGTTCGATCCAAACTGGAATTGGTTTGATGAATGATTAGATAATTATCAATTATTTATTTAATTACATAATTATGCAATCCTTCTCCTGAGAGGCTTAGGAGACTCACTCTATAAATAGGGGGATACAGTTTGGATTTAAGGTTGATTCTAAGAGATAAGCAATCAAACTGTTAGACAAAATCTCTTCCTCTTCTCCTCTCCAAAATTTCGGGCCTACTCCCTTTCTCTCAAAAAGTTTTTTCTTCAGTTCAACCGTTCGTAGATTGTGGAATTAAATCCGTATCCCAAACTTGTGGCTACTGATCCGACTGGTGACTTAAGACGAGATTCATTCTGCCGCAACCGTTCGTGGATTAGAACCAAGGATCCTGCTACGATCTGCGCTTCAAGAGGTAAGCCTAATTCCCGTTGATTTCATGATTTACGGTTCCATCGCTCTTGATCTATTAGGTTCATAAACCCTATATAATTCCTTCAATTTATAAGGTATATTACAGATGAAAGATAGTTGTTGATTATTTTATTTAGTTTTACTCATAATTTTATATTTTTTAAAATATTTACTTATTTATTTATTTTAATGAAACAAGTTATACTATAACTTATTAAATTTATATAATTACATAACAGTTAATAAACTACTTAATATTAGCAATATAAATTTGTGTACTTACAGGTTGTGACAATGTAGACCGAGTATGTAATAAAAAAGAAAAATGGTAATATATAAATTTACGTGAAAAAATATAAAATAGAAATAATTATATATTTTACTATAAATTAGGATAAAAGTAATTTAATCATTGTTAATCTAGTTTGACGATTATATAATTATTTATAAAATTATAGAATTAACTAATTAAATAACGAATTTTTTACCCTTTTAATTAATATAGCACTAATTGACAAACTATATGATTTTTTTTTTAATATATAATATATTCTTCCATTTAATTGTTGATGAGTGATCACAATGCAACCAACAAGTCATCTATTGAATAATTCTTTTTCCATTATTATACATCACTTTCAGTCCTACAAATTTATCTTTGACGTTTCTTGTGTCTATTTGTTAATGGGAGTATGGCTAATGTTTTTTCAAGGCTTCAATTTATGATATAATATATAAAATTATCAAAATAATCATTCATCATTTAATTAAAAAAAAAAAATAATACCAAGTTGATCAACCGCAAAACAGAGCATCCTTATATCGACGAGGAGCTTCAAATGATTTTCCGATCTCTATCGTTCAACCTGCAATACGCTAAATTTTCGTTGAATCTGTACATCTTGGATTTCAAATACACCAAATCGGTGGGGAAAGTTGGGAAAGTAGACAACGAAGGAAGCTCAATTTATGGAGTTGATATCGATCTAACTCTTAGCTTAACAATTAATTTTTTTTTTTTTCGATTCAGCGCTTGTAAGTTTTATATAATTCAAAGCTGGAAATCAAAATCAAGCTAACGTTGTTGATCATTGGATCGAGCTGCAGACCAAAATTTGAGCTATGGAAATAGACCATTTCAGCTTGAAACCTACTCAAATTAAATAAAAGTAGAAATAAATTCATCTCCACCCATCAGACAAATCTTTGAAGAAAAATTATTTTGAGATGTAAATTGGCCTCAAACTCAAAGAACTAATTCAAGAGATATGAAGAAGATGACGACATATAGATTTTGAAGAGTTGTAGTTATTTTACTGGTTAGATTCAGTATCAAAGTTGCAGGGTTGATTGTTGGAGATAATTGTTAAAATATTTGGACAAAAAAGCCCCTTTCTACGTCATCAAAATAACGGTGTTTGTCAAAATCCTATGATTGACAATCGTGAAATTTCTCAATTTCTTTTTTTCAACGAAAAATATCTCGCACATCCTTTTTAAAATCGGTGGATTTTATTTTATTTTTTTTACTTTTTCCAATTAAAAATTTTGACCAAAATATCCCCCACCACATCACATTTTTAACTATTTTATCAATAATTTTTTTTTTTTAAAGAATAAATCACAAGATTTTTTTTTTTTTTTACAAAAACAAAGTACCGCAATTATTTTATTAATTAGTTAAATCATATGGTATGTTTTTTAAGTTTACTCAAAGTTTTAATCAACTAAACATTCGGATTATAGTTCAATTGGTATTGCAAAATCTGTAAGAAAAAATTCAAGTTCGAATCCTGTTAGATATATCCGTAAAAAGAGCTAAGACTAAATAATGACTAAGATCGGAAACAAGATTTCTCAATAAAAATTTCTGTGATTTATATGGAAAAAGAAAAAAATATTTTGTTAAACTAAAGATACAAGTTAACTGTTTTACTGCAGCAAGGTTGGGTTTTTTTTTTTTTTTCTTCGAGGTAATATATTTAAGGCAAAATACATTCTTAACCCCGTAAACTTTTACTTAAATTATAATTAATATCCTGATTAATTTTTTGAACACATTAAATACGTAATCTTTTCATTGTAATGTTATTAGCTCCAAACTTGACATATCTGTTACGCGTGTGTAGTACGCTTTGTTTCATGATGGAACTATAAAACAAAAACTTTTAAATAATTTAGAAGTTACATGATTTTCTCACTGGAAATTCTGAAACAGATACTTCCAACAACTTTTTTTTTATCCACACAATTTTCTAAAATTGTGTTTCGTATTAAAATATTATTAGTCATACCACTTAACAGAGCTTATCACATAAACACAAAATAAAGTCGAACATGAGGCTAATAATATTAAAATAAAAATACCGTGTACTCAATGTGTTCAAAAAATTAATCAAAGTGCCAATTATAAATTTAGTAAAAGTTCAAGGGGCTTAAAATGCATTTTAACTATATTTAATAGTTTTGAAAAATGACATAGGCGATGCATCCAAAGTCCAAAAATTTTAGAATACTCCCGTAAATTCTAAAATCTCACCGAGGCCCCAACTCAAACCTATATGGATTACCTCAACTACTGCTCGGTCTAAATTCTGATTCAGTCTCCACCTGACTTCATTGCTCATTCTCTTTTTCACTTGAACCGATTCTCGCTTCTTGTAAAAAATGAAATAGTACATAGATAAATCCATTCACAACTTAATAACTTAATTCTTTTTATTCATGTAATTTCAATTATTCAGAAACCCGTTGTTCTACAGTTTACAAGAATAAAATTCAGCGTACAACCATCATTTTGCATCTCACATCTATAGCTTAGAACTCTGAACTGAATCTTAGACCAAGTGATGTGAATCCGGTTATGAAAGGGATGCAATTGTTCTTCAGATCTCCCAAATTGATTGGACATCTTAAACCAAAGATTATGCCATCTTGATTCGGATCACTAAGACGTTCTATGAGAGGAAAAGAATTCCCGGGCTTCATGGTATTGCTTCGAGACCACATTGTATAGAGGATGAATTGATTCCAAAAGATTCGAGTAAGGGCCCAACACCGCCCTTGGCAGCGGCGGCGAGTACTCATCTTTCGACAAGCTATACTGACACACTGATAACCCACTTAGGCAATAACATGAATGGTAATAGTCTCTAGCCTTTCCCGGTTTGTCTCTGAATCCACCCTCTTGTTCCTGAGGTTGTATCATTATGTAAAAATCTCGTCAACCCACATCTAAGGATGCTCAAATACCAAATAATCAATGGATTTTGAGTCACTAGAACATTTGAACGAAAATTGCAGGACAGTTGAATACAGGCAGGCAAGTTGCAAAGCTGCTATGAATATAACAATATAAACAAAACTACCAAAAGCAACGAAAGAAGTTAGACATAACCAGCCACCAAAATTCACATATTATGAGCCTATCTTTGTTGTCATTAGGTACAACTTAGTAACCAAACATACCTGTGAGCACAGAATTATGTACTGCTGCAAGGCTATGTTGTGAAAAAGAGGTGAGATTTCTCCATGGACTGCTCAATCAATGCCAGGGACATGGAGAAACAACACAATGAGGAAAAATATCATGGAATAAATAGAGGTTTAGAAAACGCACAATAATATCAAAATGAGAACAAAAGAGGCGCAACAAAACACATTTCTCAATTGAACTTACCTCCTTGATTAGAATGACAAATTTCATCAGACTCAGATGAATTTTCGTCTGCACTCTCTCCTTCAGACGTGCTATCCGTAGCACACTCTACTGGCCCAGCATCAGAAAATCCCACATGCTCCCAACCATGTGAGTTTAATTTTTTTAATAGTGCAAACACACCTCCCTGATTTATTCTCTTTGTTAACATTTCATACATCAGGAAAAAGAAAACATAACTTAAAAATACGATGAAATATCACCTGCCAAAAAGAATAGCAACCATCAACCAATTTGTTTGTTCTACCCTGAAATCCACCCTCCACTCCTTGTCGGAATACTACCCAATCCTAATTTTTTGTCCAAAGGTTAACATGTACTGCATTATCTTGAAATCAACACAAAAAAGAAATATAATACTACCCACAATATGATACGAATATGGAAACTACATTATACTGCAATTAATTAACAAACTGCTGAGTATGAACCAAAGATAAAATTAATAAATAAAAGCAACATCATCTTACAATCAAACCATCTATGTCCAAACGATTGACCTCATTGATGAGGATCATTGTAGCCAATCCACAAAAGGTGTACCTGATGACCAAATGACTAAATCTGTGAGAGGCATAGAAGTGAGTGATGAAACAAGAGCCAGCCAAATTAAAAAAACACATTGGTACAAGGTATTAGCCATTCAAAAGAATGGGAGGTAAGGGGGGAGATAAGAGTGAAGATGCATACCCTCCATGAGCTTCAGAACCAGGTTCTCCGGCAATGCCACCTTCATAAGTTTGACAGCTGCAGCAAGATGCACGAGAGAAACATTAAATTGCCTACAGCCTATTTATCAGGCAATATGTATCAAAGAGAAAAATATAGCATCTTAACAAGAAAAGTTTCCCATTGAAACACAATCAACAATCAACAGTTACAACATAGACAAGCTTTAAAGGTAGACAATGCAGGCCGACGAATCAGGATTTCACCACTAGAGCTATTGCTACTTGCTGATGTAAAGAGGGAACAAAAAAAAAAAAAAGGCATATCCATTCCTTTCATTCTTGTACATTGAAAAAAGACCAAAAGGCAATGTTTCTAAGATCAGTATTGAATTGTGATTATTTCTAATCCCTGCACCTAGTAACTCAAATATAACCCCAACAAAACCCATCATCAAATGTTCATCTAATCTTCCCACAGCAAGACCAAGCAACAACTTCTGGAGTATTTCTAATCTCGCTCTCCCAGTCAGAAGCTTCCACTTACAAGGCTAAAAAAAGTGAAAGCTAAAAATTTTCCAGAGAGGTTTAAACCAATGCCCCAAACAGAGGCTTCAGAGACAGCAGGGTCAAAAAAAGTCTACAGTAACTAACATAAAGAGCCGAAGGCAATACAAGAAAAACTATCTAGTAATAATTACTCATGGAGGCATTAACAAGTTTGTAATTACACTCGAAAGTTTACAGAAACATATGATTCTTTATTAATTAATAAGCACTCCATTGCATGTGTCAAAGAGTTATCCTAGAAGGTGAAGCAAATCTGCCTAAAAGAGCTATAACATTATGAATGAGAATAAATAGAAATTGCTCCATGATAAAGGCAAAGGTGGATAGAAACCAACCTTAAGATGTAATTACCAACACCCTTAACCAGTTCCTCATCCAAAATGTCAAGAATGCTTGCAACCTGGTTCAACAAAAATGGAGTACAGAAAAGTAAGCAGTGTTGCATGAACAAATTATAAAGTAAATGGAAACAGATGAGAAGCATATGCAACGAAACGGCTACAAAATACAACTATTGTAGAATCAATTCATGCTTATTGTGCAAAATGCTACTCTGTCCCCTATGGCAGTGTTATGTGCTAGCAATAACAGACACGATACAAGAAAATAATAAAGCAGGACAAAAACTTAATACTACTCCAACAGCCTAGAAAGAGAACCATATTGGAATGGCATCAGCTTTATCACATTATCCCCTATTAGTTGGTTTTCCTTTGTTCTCTTTTGATGGTAAGCATTTCCTCTTATGTTATGCAATCTGCATCATACCTTTAACATGTTGGAGAAGGATAGAAAAGGAGATAAACTGCTCCTTTTTTCAAGTACTCACATAGTTGAACTAAACAATATCTCTGATATACTCTGAGTGCTTAGAGTTCTACAAACAAACCTAAGATGAGATTAATGCCAAATAGGAAATGTTTGAAGCAAATTGGGAAAGGAATTTTGAGTGCAAAATGCTTATGGGCACCAATTCGCCAAATATGTGCATGATGCATTTCATTAAAGAACTAGGGATAGCCAACTTACAGAAATGGCAGTGTAGCAAGCCCGCACATCAATTTCACCAGCATCATGCATCCTATGGTTGAAACATCAGACTGAAATTCTGTTCATCTCATTTTTTAAAATATATATGTGTGTGTGTGTGTGTGTGTGTGTGTGGTAATGAATAAATGCAATATGGACAACAATTTTGTCAATTGTTCAGTTTGAAGAAAAAAAATACAGAACAAAATACAAAAGCAGGACTATTTTAAACTAGAAATTTCTCTGAACAATATACATAATTGCATGTGTGCATATCAATGTATAGAGCCCATGCGAGGGAAATTTCTCTATGAAGTTTCATTCAATAAAGAAAAAAAAGAAAAAAAGAAAAAAAAGAAAGATTTAAGTCTCACCTGAAAGCCCCACTTGGGTCTTTCATTCGACGTAAGAATGTGTACAGTTTACCTCTGAAATGTACATTAAGATTAATTCCAAAAAGCATATATCATATAATTGCACAAAATGACATATCCCTAGATAGCAGCAAAAACTGACCACCTATTAATAGATGACAAGGCTCTACTTCCACCCAAAGTAATAAGTGAATTAACCGCAGCATAAGTTGTTGCAAGATGAGGCATCTGAATTAAAAATTGACAGAAAAACAAAATTTCAGGACAACAACAAATCCATTAGATCTGAATAATACTAATAATAATCTCTAGTGTTATCCTGATAGAGGGACTACTAGTAAAGTCAACTAGGAGGTTCCGAGAGCAATATAGACACAATAAATTAAGAGAGAGTACCAAAAAAAAGACAGAACACAAATCTACCTTAAAAGTCGACTTTATGTTCCTGTTTCTTAGAGAAAAAAAATTTTACAATTACAAATTTACAGTAAATATAACCATTTGCTTTCATCAGTTCACACATAGAATATAAGGTATGTCATATTAATTGTTGCAATTCAGATGGACTGATGGATGAGTGAAGAAGTAAGAGCAGGTTTCAAGGCTCAAGTTTGGCAAAATATCTCTCACAAAACAATACAAAAATATGGAAATGACAATAACAGAACAAAGATGAATTCAAGATGTACGTCATCTTGGCAATGCAAGACACTAAATACTTGCCTGCCCAGGTCCACCACCATATCCACCATCCGGGTCCTGTTGATACACAAGAAACCACAAAATTACAACAAATTGGGATTTATAGAGCAACTTAACCTCATCCCTATACATAATGAAAATAATCCAAAAGTTACAATACAATTTTGATTAGGTAAATTTTAATTTCAACTATGATAAACCTTTGATCCTAAGAAAAGAGAAACCAAGAGCCAGAAGTTGCAAGAATTGATTCTAGTAGCTCTTTAGCATCCCTAGTGATAATCTAAACTATTTTTCCTGCAGCTGTGACATTGAATATCATACCAACCTCAACAGTCTGGTCAAAATAAAGAGACATGGTCCTCTATCTTGTTTTCTATAAAAGGTGTCATTTTTTAACAATCTTGCCCTCGCAAATAACCAAATTGAACAATCCTTCAATTATTATCCAGATTACAAAGCAAAAGGATGAAGAACATAAAAGCACAGGATGGGTGAGTCTGATACCAGACTAGTAATTGTCACATCCACATCGAGTATGAACTATCATATTAATATAGATTCTTGATTGTTTCAGAACTATTGAGATATGTACAAACAAGTATGCATTTGTGGGCGACGATATTCAAACTAAGAAAAATAATTTGTAGTCAACAAGTTTGCAACATTAAAAGTTCAAGAAAACTTTAGTGATAGAATTATGCAGATTAAGCATCAGAACTAATTTATCGAAAACTTCATACCTGACAACGATTGAGAAAGTCAATGGAGTTATTCTCTAGTTCATAATCAAGAGATTCCCCCAACAAAGCAATTGAGTGCAGAATCCAGTAGCAAAGCCATGGTCGACTGCATAAAAAAAAAAAAACACCTGGATGTAAAAAATAACAATAACTTTGCAAGTGAATGATTTCTAAACGGCTGGGCATCCCAAGACAAAGAAAAGGAAGCTCATTATGACTCACTATGCCATCAAAGATATGATACCACTTTCCATAATTAAAACTTCCTAATTTCAATTAGCAAAAATTTAAGCACAAACAGGAAACTTAAAAGCACTTTTGTATCTTCTACAGAAACCATCTGAATTGCTTTGCCCTTCCATATATGCCTACGAAAGTATTACACCATAACCGATCAATTTTAGATGCTCTAAAAAGCAATTAAAACACAAAATTGAGAATTTTCTAGTTCACAACTGGCAAACCATTAAACACATATCTGCTTAAGAACAGGGCAATTGCTTTTTAAATATTTATAGGAAAATAAAGGCAAATAAGTTTCGGAAAGTCAGAAAAAGACCTCATTTTCATGGCAGGTTTCAAGTTTTTCCCTTTCCATCAACTTATTCTACTTGAGATATGATGAATAGGTAAAACATAAATGATAGCCATCAGCCAGGATAAATACATCATGAGATGGTGTGAAAGCCATGATTTTACTTTCAGTTCGGAAATGAATGAAAACACAATAACTCGTAATATCCAACAAACAAACTGGATTGCAGAATACCTACGAACTTCCAATTTAGTAAAAGTTCCTACCCAGCAGCTACCCCATTTCGACATTAAGCAGACAGTCAACGATCACCAATCAAAGTATCTTAGTATTTTACTTAATTTGCATTCATATAGAGATCTGATGCAAATATATGTCACTGTCGGTCCATCTAATAAAACCCAAGACAGTTCAATCAACAGACACATAACTACTTCCAGTTACAAGTATCAGAACTCGAATAGCAAACGCCATCACTGACCAATAAATTCAAAATCAGCAGAAATTGCAAGTACTAATTGGATAGACAATTAACAATTAACAAAAGCAAAGAGATACGCACTTAGCATCCAAAACAACAAAAGAGGGACCGAGTTGCATGAGTCCTCTGGTTAAGAACTCCATATGCATATCCCGTTGAAGCTCTAACCTATGAGAAAAGAAAATACCAAAAAATCAACTTGGAAGTGAAAAGAAAAGCTGAATTAAAGTCAATAGTGAATAATAACTCCGCTACATTAGGGTTTGAGCCTTTTGAGGAATATTTGCGAAGACATCGTAGATCTGGAACACTTGATCCTGAACCATCCATTGCTCGTGTTGGCTCACCGTCGGCCGACGTCTAGTCGATTCCGGCAAGTCCATTCGTTCCGACAGGTACAGTACTGAGTGCTGAGGGAGTGCCGCAAAATTCGATAATTTGACTGCAAGTCAGTGGATATGCAAATCTGCTATTGCGTAGTGTAGTTGAAAAGAACTATCCGGCGCCAGTTTTTATTTGTTTTTTCAGCTGCGAGTCTTTAGTCATTAATTATAGGAGAAGTTATCAAATACGCTTAATACATTTATGACCCTCCAAATTTTAATTTAAATGCCGCTTAGTCCTCAATCTATTTACGAATAAATTTTATATAAACAAAAAATTAACTTTCTACAACAATTTAGTCAATTGAAAAAAAAATATATATGACAATGAAAAATTATTTCGATTCAATTTTTTTATATACTATTTATCTGATATAGTTGTTTATGTATATTTATTTTATATCTTCTGTTATTAATTCTATGTTATATGAAGTTATGTGAATTCTAAATTTTATGTTTAAATTAGTGATATTCATACATATTATCATTTGATGCAATAATTGAAAATTCGATCATATCCTAACAAAGAGTGAGACTATGACTATATGCCAATTAGATATGTTATAATAGTGGACATATATACAAGGATACAACTGCATTTTCCTTACCAACCCAACATGTACAACTTCATAAAAAGGACTCTTTTTTTAAAAAAAAAAAAAAAAAGTCTCCGTGGTTATCTGATAGAATTAAATATTAATTTGAGCCTCAAATGACAAAAGGAAATCAAATTGATTCATATAACCTACAAAATCAATAATTCAATTCTCAGCTCTGGTTTTGTTTATGTTCTTATAGTGAATGTAGCTCTACATTTCTGTTTAAGGGACCAAAATTTCTTCCTATTTCACTTCAAAAGTTAAGTTGATATTTATTTATTTATATTCTATTAAATTAACATTTAAAATTTCAGTTGGGTTTCGGTTATACAAACTTCGCAAAAAGATGGGAAGAACTTTAATTGTGATTAAGTGCTCTGTTGTCTCAATATAAAAATAAAGACAAAACACATCATCAACCCCCTGATCTTTTATGCAATTAATCCCCTGATATTTGTTTTGCCCACATTAAATACATGATTTGTTATTTTTTAGTCTACTCGTCCTTTTTTTACACTGTCCGTCACTCGTGCAGCTCAACCCTGTTATCTAGCACATCTATCCGTTATCCATGCCACATCGCTTCCACATCAACATTTTTTACCCCACCCGACCCTTCTAATGTCTGACCCAAAAACCAATCCAACCCCCTAATATAACTCGACCCGAGACTTCATTAAACCAAAACTAGTTACTTAGAACGACATTTTCTTCTTCTTTGAACCCTAAAACCAAAAGCAATTACTTTCCTCCTTCTTCGTAAACCCCTTGTTTCTTTCCAAGAGCGAAACCCTTGGTATAAATACTACAACCATGGATGAAGAGAGCATTGAAAGAGAAGCAGAAACAATATAGATTAAATTTTTAAGAGATGGAGAACAAAACAAACGTCTGTATTACGGTGGTTCTGGTTATATTGGTTCATTTCTTGTATTTTTGTAATTAGAGAGAGGCTACATTGTTCATTCAACATTGAGGAATTTGGGTTTTTTTTTTTCTTGTCTTTTAAGTGTTTGTGAAAATGCCTGAGAGAAAATAATTAATGGTTTTTTTGAATTAACTAATGGCAAAACATATATAGGTATGAATATGGCTCAATACTCCTACTTTTTCATTTGGACTAATAATTTATACTTTGCTGCTCTTTTTCATTTTGAGTTCCAAGGCTGCAAATGAAACATCTGCTATCACCAATAGTTAATAGCCTAATCCTGCAAAGTTGAGAGACATATTGGATTAATTAGTCTTGTTAATTTTATTTCTTGATGAACATCAAGATGAAAAACAAAAAATGGGTACAAGCTGTTATTGTAAAAACAAGCAATTAACCTTTCACTTTGATATAATTATTTCTTCTTTCATGGCAAGTGATAAGGCACCGAGTTTGCCTCCACTTTCCACTCTTAAATTATTGTCCTGACGAAAAGAATTGCCCTGGCCAGGTATCTTAAATCTTCATTAACTGAAAACAATTATCTATTAATTTCCTGTTCAATTAATCAATTGAACAATTTGACTGAATAATATTGACAGGCTTCAGGAATAAAGATTAGTGACGCGAGATATGAAGATATACATACAATACCAAAACAAGCAGCAGTGAAATTGGATTGCAGCAAAACAAATCCATGCTCTGGAATTGAAATGGAGGACGTGATATTAGAAGAAGGAGGAGGAGGAGGAGGAGGAAAGTAATTGGTTTTGGTTTTAGGGTTCAAACAAGAAGAGAAGGAGAAGAAGAAGAAATTGTCCTTCTAAGTAATTGGTTTTGGTTTAACGAAGTCTCGGGACAGGTTATATTAGCAGGATGGATGGGTTTGTGGATTAGACGTAAAAAGGGTCAGGTGGGACCAAAAATACTGATGTGGCAGCTGACGTGGCATAGATAACGGATAGACACTTCAGATAACGGAATTGGGCTGCGAACGTGACGGGACATGTAAAAAGAAGATGAAAAGATTAAAAGATCATGTACTCAGCATGTGCAAAACAATGATAACAAATTTAGATTCTCTCCCGTTTGAGAATAAATGAGAAGATCTAATTGCATTAATCCTAACATTTTTTTGAATTTGAATGGATGGAATTTAAAACTGTTGTTAAATAAATTATTAGTTAAAAGATTAATAGCATTTCAATTATTTTGATTTAATAGATAATGTTTTGTTTGCGGCTACGTGCGCTTAAAAATGATAGGAACATAATAAACACTAGGGTATTTAACCATTTAGCCCATGTATTTTCACTAATGGCAAACTTATCATAATTAATTCTCACATTACTTTAATCCTAACCCTTCATATAGAAAGAAGGGCTATGGTTAAATCAATATAGTTAAATCAATTAACCATATTTAATTGCTAAAACTTACACTTCTGTTAATATATAATTAAGTTTTTTTTAAAAAGAAGATGGGTATTAAATCACAATCTCACACCTTATAAGTTGGAGGTGTACTAATTAAGTTATGTCTATTTAGTTGAAGTAATTTTAAAATCACACGAAAGTTAGAAAAAAAAAAAAAGAAAAGGGAAAAACTAAAATAATAAGAGAAAGAAATGTAAACAACATACTTTCAAATTAAATTATCATACTTTCAGCATGCGCGGCTCAGGGGAGAAATTTTATAGCTTGTACCATTTCAATAAAAAAATTGACATAAAAATAATACGAGAAATGTAAAAATAAAAATCATTTATATATCAGTTTTTAATTAAAAAAATATACATGAACCGGATTCATTGTATAATTTATCAGTTTGGACAGTTCTCTCTCAACTAGAATTGTGAATTGGACTAGTCTAACTGGTTGGACCAGGCAATTCACAGCTAAAGAATGAAAACAAAAAGACAATAAAATCAAAATTGGCCACGTTATGTACTGTCTAAGTTCTTCCTATATATTCCCTCTGGTTTTGAATATTTATCGTTTAAGGTTATTCATTAAAACCAATAAATTATTAATTGTATTATTAAAATAACTAATCCACCCTTAATAATTTTGTACTAAAATTCTACTTTCTATGTTAAAATTATCTTCCTTCTAAATTATTAAAACTTATTTGTATTAAATATTGAATTTTCTCATACTTTTAATAAAGGTAAATATCAAAAAATATTACAAAAAATGCATTGGTAATCTAAGATGACATATAAAAAAAACCAAAATAAAAACCTTAAAGTGACTAATGTTTGAAACCAGAGGAAATATATATATATATATATATATATATATATATCCTAATGCTAAGTTTCATATCATAAAATACAGACCACCATTCTGTCTTTCCTCCTCCTTATTGGTAAACAAAGAATGGCTATGAAGCGTGTCGCTGCCTCTGCAATTCGTGCTTTTGCTTCATCGTCTCCGATCTCTGGCTCAATTCTCTCTAGGCATCTCCACGTAAGCAAATACTCTTCTTCTTCCTCTTCTTCTTCTTCTTTTTTTTTAAAAAAAATCTCTGAGAAATAGATCATCATAAACTGAACAAAACCGCCATTTTAGCTGTAATTGATCAGCTCCCCGTAAGTCCTTCACTGATTTTGGCGATCAGCGATCGGCAACTTCATTCTTTTTCCTTACAATTCAACGGTCTTGATTGAATGTTCAATTGATTTTGATAAGGCTGATCAATAGGCTTTACCGCATACTAGTAATGTTTGGTAGCAGAGTGAGGCATTTTCTTTTTATTTTTCTTTTACTTTTCACGGGATAGAACTAGTCAGTAGATGCTTTTGTCTGGGGTCCACTTGACTTTCATCCAACGGTGGTATTAGAGCCCTGGAATTTTCTGTTTATATTGTGAGCGTCCATCGAAAGTTAGTCGTACGTTTTAATCCAATATCATTAATGCTAGCTATCTAGCAGACTAAGACACTCAAACTGCTGCCAAAATTTTGTCGACATATTGGTTTTGGATAATGACATTTTTTATTTTTTATTTTTCATCACTCAAAAGTTTTGAACTTCGCTCTTTTTTTTTTTTACTTATGAAGTCAGGTTTTACTATTTACCTTGGTTTTTTACATGTATTTTCTGAATTTCTTTTGTTTGCAAAAAAATAAAGAATTGCAAATTTATTAATTTCCACAAGTATATAGATATTTGTATTATTCAGTCTATTTAAGGAAAAATTTTATGAAGCAGAACACAGAAAAAAAAAAAAAAAAGTCTAGAAGAATTGTAGAAGAAATGGAAAACGATTTTCATTATTGTTGATGTCCCAAAAGCAAAGTTCGTTTTTTCGCAATTGATTTACATTTTAGAGCTCGTTGTAATTTATTTCTCTGTTATGTAAAATGCAAAATTTTGAAATGCTAAGATCAAAATTGAAGACCTTCGTACACATGAAAATGCCAATTTTTGACACCTTTCTGCGTGCTTGTAGGCTTCTGCAGAGAGCAAAAAGATTGTTGGGGTATTCTACAAGGCTAACGAGTATGCTTCGATGAATCCCAATTTTGTGGGATGTGCAGAGAGAGCTTTGGGCATACGTGATTGGTTGGAATCACAAGGACACCAATACATTGTTACTGATGACAAAGAAGGACCAGACTGTGGTATGAATAAATTGCATCTTTCAACAGCTTTCACTTCATTACCAATGGAGGCCCCATATTGCATAATCACAATTCATTGTTAATTTTGATTCTCTTGCAGTTGAAGTAATCTGCATACAGTCTATATTCTTGAAGAATCTTACCATTAAGGATATCATAAGGCCAAAGTTTTTGACTTTTCTCTTCCATTTCTTTTCTTGTTGCAGAACTTGAAAAACATATTCATGATCTCCATGTCCTCATAACTACTCCGTTCCACCCAGCCTATGTTACAGCTGAAAGGATCAAAAAGGCCAAAAACTTGCAATTGCTTCTCACTGCTGGGATTGGCTCTGATCATATAGATCTAAATGCGGCTGCTGCTGCTGGTTTAACTGTTGCAGAAGTGACTGGAAGCAATGTTGTCTCGGTTGCAGAAGATGAGCTCATGAGAATTCTGATTCTTGTCCGGAATTTCTTACCTGGATACCATCAAGTCATTAGTGGAGACTGGAATGTAGCAGGTATTGCTTACAGAGCCTACGATCTCGAAGGAAAGACAGTTGGAACTGTTGGTGCTGGACGAATTGGTAAGCTTTTGCTCCAACGGTTGAAACCTTTCAATTGCAATCTTCTCTATCATGATCGCCTTAAGATGGACCCCGAATTGGAGACTCAGTTAGGGGCGAAATTCGAGGAGGATGTTGATGCAATGCTTCCCAAGTGTGACGTTGTTGTCATCAACACACCTCTTACAGAGAAGACAAGGTATAATTTTTGGCTCATTAGTGAATGTACATTGATCCCTCTTCTCTTATGCATTTCGGCATCTATTGTTCATCCGTATTAATATCAAAATATCACTTTGGTTCAGGGGGATGTTTAATAAAGAAAGGATTGCAAAGATGAAGAAGGGAGTGCTTATTGTCAACAATGCTCGAGGAGCAATCATGGATACACAAGCAGTTGCGGATGCTTGTTCCAGTGGACAGATTGGAGGTAAAATAATATTTTGCCTGCAATTGATGGCTAACAAAATTGAACGATTCCTCTATGCATCATAAAATTAACATCTAAATCCAAAGGAACATGAGTTGGATTGCTCAAGTAGATGGAGCATTGGAGAGAGAGCAAACAATTGTAGCTATAGTTATAGCTGAATAAGTTTCTGTGAATTGTATTGCAGGTTACAGTGGGGATGTTTGGTACCCACAACCTGCTCCAAAGGACCATCCATGGCGTTATATGCCAAATCAAGCTATGACCCCTCATATTTCTGGAACCACCATCGATGCACAAGTAAGTTCTGATCTTAAAATTGCTTCATATCATTTTCTCTTGCTTTTATTAACTGGTTTTAAAATTGGATGAAAATCATGTAGTTACGATATGCTGATGGAGTGAAGGACATGCTCGCGAGGTACTTTAAGGGAGAAGAATTTCCTCTGCAAAATTACATTGTAAAGGAAGGCAAACTAGCAAGTCAATATCTGTAAGCTGTCTAGAAGTGCAGTTTCGAGATTCCAGAGTATTCATAGAGGTTCATAGTTTTTCTGTGAGAAAATAACGACCGAGTGAACTTAAGATGGTGAAACACTTAAAAACCATGTGCAGCTTCAATGATCTATGCATGCATTAATTTCTTATTATTGCGTGATCTACTTGTCCATTCAGTATGTATAATGGATCAATTCCAGTTTGAACTGTTATAAGCTTTTTGATTCATCCTGAAGTTTGCAAAGACCCTTGTACTGTTATAGTGATAGGAGGAAAACATTTCAAAATGAAAATAATATGGATGAGAAACTCAGTTAATTTCATTAATTACAGCTTAGTAACAAAAGGAATCAACTCCCTAACAGTTTTTTCTTACTAACTCTGTCCTTCCCACATTCTAAAAACGGCAATGTGGTTTGTTCTCATTGTCTTTCTTTTCTGATACTTAATCAACAAAACTCTGGGCACATTCACCCATTTTCTTGAATATGCTCTATACCAGGATTCACAGCGTTACGAACAGTAGCATTTCCAGATTAATTCTCTTTATTTTGTTGAAGGAACTGGAGATCTTTCATTTGCATCTTTGCAGCTTCTTTTGGCAAGTTCTTTGGCTCTGGAGCATTGACCTCATCGGTACCTTCAGCCACTTTCTTAGCCTTGTCTTGTACAATCCTATTTATTTCTGGCTGTCCAACTGATGGGAAGACAGCATTCAACATTAGACACAGCAATTCCTCATCTTCCTTTTCTATAGGATCCTTCCCAAAACAGCAAACATAAATTGCCTCAAGTGCCTTCTCAGCTCGTATCTCCATGGGGATACTCGGGGTTTCAACCTTCAATTTTGTTCGTTTCTACAGTTCAAGCATCATTAATCAGCAGGATTCTACTTAGTAACAGCTTTAACCCTTGAAGGTAAATCAAAATACTGAGAGTTATCAAAACAGAGACCAACGTTCATGAAGCACTGATGAGTAATACATAGCAAAGTTTAAAATGTACGAGGAAAAATGCAAATATATACATATCCCTATTATTAACATCTAGTTAACAACGATAATTTCTTTTAAGACTAAAATTTTAACCAATTGATTTTTACACTTCAGGCGGTTAGCCTGAAATCTTAATGGTAGCTGCATATATGGGGATTTTACTGGGACAATCAGGTTGTATCAGTAGAATTTGGCATTCAACTGTCGCGGAGAGAATGTTTGAAAGTTGTTACAATGAGTTTGAACTATATAAAAAAAAAGTGCTTGCTTTAGCTGTTTGAGGCCGGTGATAACTGTTTTTTTTGTCTCAAATACTAAGTTGTTTCCATCTCAACACTCATTTAACCTTGATTCATGTGTGAACTAAAATTATGCAGGACATAGATTGAGGCCTCGTTCAAGGCCTAGGAAATGACGTTGTTTGTGTCTGTGGGTGCTGTTGATGATATCTTATCTTGAACAACCACACCAATAATAGCTTGAGAAGAGTTGAATGTTTGAATTTATGAAAGCAGTAGAAAGAAGATAAATCTTATAGAACTGGTTATGGTATCAAACCTCCTTAGCGTCATTCATCAATTGAACGAAAGTCTGCTCTTCAAATTCAATATCATTGGATAACCGAAGCCTTGCTACACCCTCCAAAATCTCTTCGGACTTCAGTAGACCAGCACCAACAGCTGCTAACCAACAGCATAATAGAACATACAACGGATCCCCTGCCTAAACCACAATAAACACAATCAATATTCAACATTTGAATGTGAAACTTAAGGCATAAAATCAAGCTAATTAGAAACGGAAAATAAAAATTACCTTGCCCCGTCGATCCTGGAACACGAAGAAAGCTCTGGAATCATTGAAAGTGCAGTTATTACCAACTCTCCTCCTGAATTCGGCGAAATCGATAGTATCACTACCAACACCCCCTTCATCGCTGATAATTCTGGCTATTAGGCCAACAACAGGGAGAGAACCGATAACTTTGTTTGCGAAATTAGAAAAGGAGTTTGGGTTTTCGATATAAGCTCTGATTGAGAATTTCGACTTTTGTGTTGGGGGTTTCGTATAATTAGTGTATAATTGGTGGAAAGATTGAAGATATGGGGAAATGGAGTTGCAAGAAGTGAGGATTCGGGCATGGAGGTATGAACATGGTTGCCAAGTATATGCTGTCCCAACCACCATGGCTGTGAATTCTGCAAAGCATTTAAGATATCAGCCTCACATTTTATATGTTATCCACCAGAGTTATTATAACCTGTTTTGCGTTCTATCATTTAAATGGTGTTCTCAAATTCTACAAAAGAAAAAAATAGTTAAACTGCTATTTTCTGGTCCTTAAATATTAGCTAAATAGGAGTACTTTTTAGGAGAAAGTATGCATTGCACCATCACGTGAACCTTTCTATTGAAAAAATATCACATAAATATTGTTTTATTTTTTCAATACTTATAGTGCTTACGTGTTAATGTTTCCTTGGAACATTTCATCTAGACTGAGTCACTTTTAATTTTTACGTTACAGTAACTGTTACTTTTCCATTTTAGAATAAATTAAACTATGTATTTACTAAATCAACCATTACTTGAGGTGTCGTAGAAAAATAATTATAATATATATAATGTTTTATTGTTAAATGTGCATATACATTTTAATATTAAATTAATTATAACTTTCAAGTGTTCATGATTGGAGAAAATGTTTATATGGGGAAATTAATTATAACCTCAAGAGTTTAAATTCTATATATATAACTTCTTAGTGTTTAATTTGTATTATAAAATGTGACGTTGAATTATCCATACAGAAAAATTAATGCTCATGTGGTATATCCATGTTTGTTCAACCCGGTCCGGTGCATTGAACAGGAAAAAATAGAGGGTTAAAAATTAGAGGTTCAATCGAGAACCAAATCGGATCAAACCAGATTTTAAAAAATTTTAAAATATTGTATTTAATACTCTGTATATAAAATCAATTATTGAAATTAATAATATCCTAACAACAATATTTCTTAAAATAATATAGTATATTAAAAAAATAAACTGTAACAGTTTAATATATTTTCTATTAATTTAATTAATATTGACATATAATTAAAATAAAATGACATAATAAGAATGCTTATTATGTCAAACCAATTAAAACTTAATTAACTAGAAGTAGACGATCAATGAATTAACATTATATTTCATGAGCACATGAATATCTTTAATTAATTTCAAATAAGTATCTAAAATACACTATCAATTTGAAATTTAAATCAATATATATATACACAAATTAAAAGTAAAAGAAAAAAAGTCATATATTATTTATTTACAATTGTAGCATAAATATAAGTTGGTCTAGTGGTTATAATGATAAGCTATAGGATTTATTTGTTTGATCCTCCTTCCCAACAAATTTGAAAATTTTTGATAAAATAAACATATATGTTAAACTGGAATAACAAGATCTAATGGTTCTTAACATATACGGATATTTAGCTTTGACTAGACCAACTAAGCATCCGGTTCTAGTTAAACCAATCCAAATTTAACAACACTATGTATATAGATATTAAAATAGTTCTACTAAAAGAAAATATATTAAAATAATTGTTTTTTACTACATTTTAGTTAATACTTTAAAAGGAGATTCCGGCAAAACATTCTTAAAATGCAAATACGTGAATTATAAAATACCAAAATTATATAAGACCACAAAGAATCAAATTCTAAAAATGCAAATAAGCGGATTTTATTTTAATTAAACATACTAAAATTTACAAAAATGTGAGTGTTGTAGAGGCGAGGACAACCGGTAACCGTAATCATCCGAACAGGAAGTTGCAGTAAAAATGCAAATAAGCAGATTCTATTTTAATTAAACATACTAAAATTTACAAAAATGTGAGTGTTGTAGAGGCGAGGACAACCGGTAACCGTAATCATCCGAACAGGAAGTTACAGCACCACCTTCTAACCTCTAGGTTGTTTCAACTTGGAAATTGAACACGTGTTAGGGCATCGTTGTTTCTTTATGAGGGAAACACCGGTAAAAGACCTCAAACAATCTCTACTCCCTTTAGAGCATAGTTTAGGGTTTTAACAACGACGTACAATTTCCAACCCCACACCCACCCCCAAGGTATACTCATATCTTTACACACCTCTTATATAGTGATTGTCATTTCTCTTTACTATCCATGTGGGATTCTCACTTGTTAAAACATTTGTTTATACAGTTTGCTACCACCCACCTATTCATCGGGCAGGCATGGGTGGGGCTTGGCTTGATAATAAACTTGACGAAAATATTGACACAAAATTGAAGGCAGATGCTAGTCAATGGAGAATGAAAAAACAATGAAATAAGAACCTCATTAACTCTATAATCCTAGCTAGTGTAATGACAGGATCACTGCTAATTCCAACTGATAGAAAGCCCTTACAAAAAGTGGCAAAAGGCATTAACATATGTGCTTCTCTGTCGTATAATACTGAAACTATACTCATTTTTTGTGCTGCAACTGTCTCTTCTGTGCATCTTTAACAAAATTACAAAACCAACATGTATACAATGACAAACCTCATATTCGGCGTTTCTTCTTTTCTGGAGTTGCATGTACTTGTGTCTTTATCCCATATGTCTTCAACTGGAAATTTTCAAAAGCCTCAGCGACTGTTGCTACCTGTAACATAGTGTTTTAAGATGCAGATATTACTGGGAATTGAATAAGGTTATGGAAGAAGGAGTTTGAATTTACGCACCAGATCGGGCTTTTTGGCATAAACCCTCACTATCATATCTTGATAAGATGTAGGTAGCAAGTGACTTATGCGATCTTCAGGTATGGGAAATTTCTCCTCACTTTCATAATCCTGAATAAAAGAAAACCAAAAAATAATAAAAAGACCTTGCATTCTAGAATATATAGGGCTTAAGAGATTTCTTGAAAAGGAAATAGGACAAGAAGTTCTTTCAAAGAACACAAAATAGCGACAATCACACAGATGAGAACTTGCAGCTATTGATTCTTAGAAAATCAAGCATTATTATCAGTGTAATTCTCAATAGTCATTATGAAGAACGCTTCATATTGAGCTTAACTAAAAACTGAAAATATAATACCATTGATTACCTTGAAAAAATTGATGCTGGAGAAAAATACATGCCGGCCCAGAAAAAGGAAAAGCATCAGTAGAATGTTTTATTGAACTCAATATTACAAGAACAAGCGGTGATTTGTGTAAATACAAGGAGATGACTCCCAGTTCAGATACCTTTCAAGAGGACTATGCCTACCACGAGTCAAATCAATCCTAACATTGCTGACTACAATATCCTCTTCCTTCAGTAGCATGCTACCATTTTTCTACAAAACAAAACAGGTTCACACCCGAGAAATATTAATACACACAGCAAGAGACATTTTAAATGCATGTCAGAAACAATTTAATATTTCAGGCCAAGTTTATGTGAAAACCTCGGAACAAACAATATCCTGTGCGGTAACATCTTTGAAATGTTCGACTTTATCTTTAGGAACAGCATACTCATTACAGAACTGCAACAGAGAAATGATACAATATAATATTAAACTTCATATTATCAAGAATTAAAAAAAAAAAACAAAAAAAAAAGCATTAGCCCCTCATGCACAATAATTGTACACAATCTGTAAGTTACAATCTTCTGTAAGACAATGGCAAAGCTTCTCTACCTGGTATAAGTCTCTCCTGCGTATGCGAAGAATCAAATCCCTTGATTCCCTTAGTTGTTCATCAGGAGCTGTCTCAATAACTTTGATTAATGTATCATCTAACTGCATTCAAGAATAATTAATGACAAAGAAATGTCTGATTAAACATTCTGATCATTTTTGGTAACATGTTATTTTAAAGATGGCACAGTACCTTCCAATATTCCGAAGGATCTTGAATGTATGAAGAAATTTCCAAATAATCATTTGCCTTCAGTAAGGCATCAACTATCATAAGTTCTATAGCCTACAAAAGCATCATCAACCAGATTTAAGCACACACTAAACTTCAAATAGTTACGATTAAATGTACAAGCAAACATACAAAGATCAACAAAGTGTTCACGAGGAAAGAAAGGGGTGAAAATAAGATGTTTTAGATGTTTGCAGCAGAGGAAACACTTTGAGAACAAGAACTACTGGTCTATACCTTGACTTTTGGATGAGTATAAACTGTGCGATAAAGCTCAGCACGAGTGGCAAACAGCTTGTGGACGGAAAGACCTAGCAAAATAGTTAGATTAGGTAAATGACAACAAATGTCAGATGTAAAAATTTTGTCAAGTGGACAGCAGATACTTACAATCCTTAGCACGATAGCAAATCTCATCCCCCATGACTCTCATTGTCTCCATTAACCTGCAAGTAATTAACAGCACATCTAACTAGGATGAATTTTTGCCACTTAGTTTTCATTCTAGACCTTTCTAGGTATTATAGAATTATCAAGGTAAATAATTAAGTTGATAATAAGAAATACCTTGGAAACTCAAAACTGCATCCTAGACCACAAGCTCGAGAGTCACGAACAATGTAATCAAACCTGCATGTCAACAGTATCACCAAATAGGATTACTTAATATCAAAGTCATACTTAACTAATGAAATAAAACATGAACTATAATCAGATAATCCCTGAACCTCACTTGTCTACGTCAATTCCATTGCGACCATTGGCAACGATATCATACAAGAAGCGTTTCTCTGTTGTATCCTACATATAAATAACACAAGCAACTCCAAATAAAACAAAATTCTTGAATCAGGCATAAAACAACGTAAAGAAGTTACATTCACCAAATTTGATAAAAAGAGTTAGTAAAAAGCACCAAAGAACAAGACCTCACCTTTTTCTGTACAAATTCTGAGCTAGCAAGTATCATCTCCTGAAAACAATTTGGGTGCAAAAAAAAATACGATATTACCAAATTGGAGATAGGAAGGGATATTTGAAAATCATTGCAAGTAAATTTAGTCGAAATGGACCAGATTTACTTTACCAAACATGGATTTAACATAGATGTGATGTGTATAGTTAAGGAACACTGGGCCAGATTTTAAGATCGGAGTTTATTGGAGAAAAGAGCATATATGAAAGCCATGGCAAACAAATGGTCACATGATAAACCATATTACATTATCATATAAGGATTTCCTTTATTAGAGATGCAACAGTATACACTAGGGCCACAATTCAAGATGGCATTTTATAGGAGAAGAGCTAGAAGTCTCAAAATATAATCAGAGCATGCACAAGAGAAAGAAATTTAGTATGTTACACCAGATTGTATGCATGAAGTGGTATAGACTTGTATATTATGTACTATAGAAAAACAGAAAGCAGTTTCTAAACACCATGTTAGAACAACAGGCCATCTCTATGCACCAAGTAGGTATGACAAATAAAGCACCCAGTTGATGCAAAAGCATAAAATTTTAATACTGGATTCAGATTACCAGGTGAAATTAAACAACGGAGGCCAGACTAGTGTCATGTCCCTTGCTTTCTTTGTTTATGCTCTCTTGAGAACAACATTAATGCATTTTATTTATGTGTGTCTTGTATGGTCACATTATAATGCTATTGACAGTCAGTCACCAATTAGAAATTACGAGGAACATAGTTTGCAAATAACAGCATACCTTAACTCTTTTCATCATTTCAGAGTCAACATCAATATGGTGCTCATCAACAATATGGTCAACCATTTTTGAGGACATTTGTTCATGGGACCTACAGTAAACAAATAAGGCAGCCCATAAAATTATGTAGCTTTAAAATCAGTTGGTAGCATCTAATAGACCAAGAGATAAACATACCATTTTTCACCAACTAACACCCTGGGGAGAAATTCACGTTCAAATAAATGACTGAATGGACCATGTCCAACATCATGCAAAAGACCTACAAATTGGATTTGAATAGATAACAAGATAGTAGAAAACCAATAATCAGCTGACTTCAAGTAGAGGCAGTTCAGGATAAGCACAACTAGTCACCTGCAAGCTTCACAGTCTGAACATCGAAATTATCAATGCCAAGTTCCAAACCCTGCAAGTATGAAGCACACATGTGAATCAAAAACTGCAAATCAGAGGGAACTGAAGTTCTGCATTTTTTTTTTTTTGTTTTCCATATCAGTGGAACTGTTATAATTATAAGGACCCAAACAAGTAAAAGAAAACTCGATATACATTGATACCTGGTATCCTTTTAGCCTTTCTACAGCTTCACCAGCGAGCCAATACACACCAAGAGAATGTTCAAACCTGGAATGAACAGCCCCAGGATAAACCATGTGGGTGGCACCTAAAAACACATGAAAAGAGTATTTTTGCATTCAAAAATTAGACTGTATGAGGTAAGTTCTTGAATTATGCTACCTAAAACCATGTTGTTACCGAGTAATTACTTGATGCTAAGGACTCAAAACAGTGAACAATATGTCTCTTACTCATGAAGCATTAACAATGGAAAAAGGCATCATCATTTACCACATATTCTGGTATTACCATCTTTTATGTGGAAACTAGATACAACCATTGTGAGCTAAATAATACCTGCCACCCCTCAACTTTCATTTAATAACAGAATAGCCAAAAAAACTTGAATTCTGAACTTCAATTTTATGTCAATAAATGCCATATTAACCATTATTCAGCCACTCCTTCAACAAGTGTGCCACATTTATGCCAAGTAGGCTTTATTTATTATTGTTATATGCCACATAAGCTAAATTTGGACACGAATCCTCAATAAATTCATAAGCGACAGAGACTTTCCACTCAATATGGACATTCTGTTTTGACGATTGATGACCAAATCTACAGCTTATGTAGTCTATAATCATATTAAATAAAGTTTATTCAGCATAAATGTGGCATGCTCATTGTAGGAGCGGCAGAACTATGGTTAAGGTGGCATTTATTGACACCAAATGAAGTTTAGTGGACTCCATTGTCACAAATTGAAGTTTTATGACAAAGTAGTATAAAATGAAAGTTATAAAATGAAAGTTAAGGGTGGGTGTCATTTACCATTGTGAAATATTTGAAGATATTTGTCCTAGGTTACCAAGTCACTATTGGAGTAAAACAAACCACAGCTTTTGATGTTGCAATGAAAAGAATCTTATTCCATCTTTTCCAGTAATAAGGCAAAATTATCCCAAACCAAATTCACACTTCAACCTTAAAATTTCACGACAATTTTTTTTTCTTAATAATTGAAGAAAGGAAGAGGCAACTAACCTAGCTGTTTGAGCTCTCGAAGCCTGCAATACGAAAACGAAATTAAGTCAGCAAACTGAAGCAGCAAAAAGTATTAAAGTATAAAAATACAGAACAGTAAAGAAGGACTTGCCTCTGAAACTGCTCGGTGTCCATAAACTTCAAACAGAGCTGAAACCAATAATCCCCAAAACAAAAAACAGATAGCAATCAAACTTGAAAACCCATAAAAAAAAAAAAGACTAAATCCACCAGAGCATAAATGAAAAGGAATAGACCAATTAAAATAGAGACGAGAACGAAAAGGACAAAAATAGTTACCGGATCGATATAGATGTTGCCATGAACATTGTCGTGAATGTGCTTAAGTGACCGGGGATCATTTGAGAAAGGGAAACCGTTAGCGGGACGTGAAAACACGTCTTCGTTGCAATAAGCTCCCATTTCCCCCCCTCTGTTCTCTCACTCAACTCCCAACAGCTGATAAAGAAATACTTTTTTTTTTTTTTTTGACAAAAGGTTTAGGGGTATATCGAAATAAAACGACACCGTAATCCCTCCATCTGTATTTTTTTCCTCTTGGTTTTATTATAATGTTTTTATAACAAAGGACTATATTCGGGGATATGGTAAAATTTACTTATTGAACTCTGTTTTACCACCATATTATTCACATGTTCGATCCGATTGGGGGATTTCCCCCTTTTTTTATCTTTTCATATAATTCCTAAAAAGTAAATAAATAAATTATACAAATATTCATGAACAATTACTAGTTTTGTGAAAATGAAATAATATTATTCTATAAAGATATTGTTTTCATTGTAAAGCTTGTATTAATGGACCAATTAGATGTGGGGGCTGTGCTGTGTTACGGGTTGGAGTCTGGTTGGAATCGTGGGTTTCATAGAGTTGGAGTAGAACTTGATTTTCAACTGGTTGTGCAGTTCATGGCTCGAGATTCAGCCCATTTTCATCCACTCTTTTGGCTTATCAATACATGTCTTCAGTTCAAGAACCCACGATGTGGTTTAACTTTTTGGGAACAGTCTTCGCGATGGAAAACATGTTACCGACTTGGATAGCTAATTATTTAAGAACTTTATCCTTACACCACTACGAGTGTAATGTACCTTCTACAGGCATCCAGAAAATTTTAGTGTCTGCTTCTATTGATATGTGCTTTTCTCGCTTGACTCAGATAACTTATTTTGTTTGCTTTTCTTTTGGGCATTTCATTTGCCATCTGATGCAAGTCACAAATAATAAAAATAATCATCAATTTAATTTGAAAACAAATATTTGTTATGGAAATAATTACAGATATATTTTGGATTGTATTTTTATTTTAATTGCAATTATTTTATGATTTGGATGAGAAATAGATTTTATTCTAAATATTTCCTAATTTATTTGTATTTTTAATTTATTTAGTATTTTTTTTCTTATTTAATCTAATTATGAAGTTTAAATTATTTGGAAGTTTTGATTATTCATGAGTTTTATTATATTTAGAATAGTTTGCCTATAAATAGGCTATAATATAGTTTGTAATAGTTAGTTTTTTACGATTAATAATATTTCCGAATTTATTTTGAATTCCTACTTGTGAGAATTTTACAAAATTCTAACTGTAGAAAACTAACTTCTGGCATCGTGTGCGATCAAAGAATTTTAGTATTAACCCCCTACATTACCTCCCATGTAAAAAAAAAAAAAAAAAAAATACAGTTACTTAAAAAAAAGGTTCCAAAATGATTCCAAGTTTATCATGGAATTTAAATTTTACTCTAGTAACCTAAATGGAATTGAAATAACTCTAATATTGTACACAAATAGCCATATTATATGAAAATAAAGTTTAACTCGGTTATCACAGTTAGATTACTAGACTGGTATTATGCACTAACTTTAACAGAAAAAATTTAGAAAAATTATTGATTTTACATGGTTTTAAGAATTTTTTTCACTCATATATTTTTATATTTGTCTAAATACATATTGTTTCAATTTCACTTTTCCAAATTCACTTCATTTAATACTTTTTTTTTAGCGTATTTCTTTCTTTGAGCTTGAATAATGTATTCATCTACTTTTCTTTCTTATCTTCTATAATTAAAAATTAATTTTATATCAGTTTATTTTTTCGTCATTCGTTATAAAGTTTTTTCTTTTTAAAGTGAAATCCATATTTATATATATATTCATTTTTTTTTAATCTTCGGTTTTTTTTATCAAAAATGTATGAACAATGTACCAACACGATATATGGCAAAAACGCATATATACCAACCAACCATTGATAAGTATTATATGCTTTATTACAAAGTATATTGTTAGCAGTTATACATATTTTATACATGTATGACATCACATACTGTGATTATACATTTGTAATAATGTGATTATACATTTTTTTAATACTATTTATTATTCATTAATTATACATTTTTTTTATGCATGTATGATCTTATTTACTGTGATTATACATTTGTGATATTGTGATTATATATTTGTGACACTGTGATTATACATTTTGTGATATTATTTATTATGCATTCATGTATAGTCTTAGATAATATTGTAATACTGTATTTTGTGATAGTGTTTGTTTTCATGTATTATACATTTATGATATATGTATCAGTTCATATACTATGTTTATACATTTGTGATGCTATGATTATAGATTTTGTGATATTATTTATTATACATTAATGTATGATCTCATGTACTAATGTGATATTGTGATTATACATTTTTGTGATAGTGTTTATTTTCATGCATTATGCATTTTTTATACATATATCAGTTCATATACTTTGTTTATACATTTGTGGTACTGACACTGTGACCTCAAATAAGTTTTATGTTGATTATGATTTGATGATACATAGTTATATTTATACATGTATGTATACTTTTTTTTTTTTTTTGTCATATATTGTGTTAATACAAAAGCCAATGATGGAAAAAATATGAAAAAATATATAGATATTGATCTCACTTTGAATGGAAAAAACAAAAAAGATTTTCTAAAAACGAATGAGGAAAAAATGAATAGATACAGAAATAAATAATGAAATTTATTTTGAATTATGGAAGAGCATATGGAAAGGTAGAGAAATACACAAAAAAAAGCTTAATCACAAATAGGAATATTCAAATAATCTAATTGAGAAATTTTGAAAAGTTTTTAAAATATTTTGTCTACTTTTTCTATTTCACGTAAAATTGAAAATAAGAATCAAAATGTAAATATTTTTCTAAAAACCCTAAATATTTACTCGTGGTTAGGGGTAGCAATTTTTGACACGACACGATACGTATTTTTGCGGGTTTGGGTTGAGGTTAAACGGGAGATAAATGGGTTGTAAATGGATCAACCCACGTAACCCGTTTATGACCCACATAACCCATTTATTTTTATTATATTTTACTAATTATTAAATTAAGGGCATATATAAATAAGAATTGAAAACAAAAAAATATAATTCCAATTCCATTACATATTTACATTGATGCCGCTATCTTAAAAACTAAATCTCTAATTTTCATTCTCCATTTATCGTGTTTAGTGATATTTTATTAATGATTTTGAAGTTTTAGTGGCAAATTAACAATGTTTGGCTAGGTTTTAATATTTATAATCGGGTCACTAAATGGGTCGTGTCGTACATAGGTATATTGTATAATTGATTTTTTTTTTAATTAATCGTGTAAAACGGTTCGTGTCGTGTTACCCATGTGTTAAACGGATCGTGTTCGTGTTTTATTTAATCGTGTCGAAATTAAATGGGTCGTGTTCGTATCAACCTTAAATGTGTCAACAGAGTACTTCAACACGACACAAACACGTCCCCGTGAACACAAATTGACATCCCTTCCCGTGGTGGACATTGAAGTTTTTGTTCTACAGAAGGCAATCATCGCCAAAGAAGAAAAAAAAGAAAACCACATCTAGGGTAGGCAACAATGCACATCGAGGGAAGGCAATTAGAAAATTAGTGGCTGCTATATCTATATGATGCTTACTATTTATCTAAAGCTCATTAATTTTGCATCGTCAATTGTTTGAATGATGTAATAATTGACTATAAATATTACTAATACTTTTCATCTTCATCTTATAACAAAAAGAATATTATAATTTTAAAAACAAAAATTCTGCCCTCTAAACACTAAACTTATTTCATTAATTTACCCTACTAAGCATTTATATTTCAATCTCATTTTAATTTTTTTTTTTTTTAAATAACAATCTCATTTTACTAATTATTTGTTAAAATTAGAGATTTATTTTGAATACTTAATGTAAATTTACTCTAACACAGGTATATATTAAACAATGCAGATAAAATTTTATTTTTTATTTACAAAAAGAGAGAACCTATATTCTTTCACAAAAAAAAAAAAAAAAAAAAAAAAAATTATGCAAAGAATCTTGCTTTACAACATAAAAGAGCTGCTACTAGTAAATAATTACAATATATTGCTCTTAACTAGAGGCAAATATTAATAGAAAATTTTTTGTATTGACTTTCTTTCAGGCAAAAATAAAGTCTTTATAATCAAAAAGAAAAAAATCTTGCAAAATAAAAAAAAAAAATAGTCAAAATATAGTTTAGTGATATTTTATTATAAATTTTATTTATATGAACTATTCCAATAAAATAATAATACATAGTATCCAGATTGGGAAAAGTATATTAAAAATTTAAAATTATATATATGTTAATTTTTTTATTAGAAAATAACAAATGGATAATGTTGCTAATAAAATTTCTGTCTATATTAAGACAAAATTTGTTATTTAAATAATATAATTAGTAGGGAGTACATAGATTCAAAAAAGAGTTGAAGGGAGAAAACAGCATCACACTCGAGCCTCGAATAACATATCAAAGTCCAAAAGAACAACTCACAGGTCCCCAGGCAGTTACTCTGTTTTTGTCTTTTGTTCTAAGTTCTTGTACATTAGACAACACCATCCATACTTTCCTCTTTTCCCTTTTTCTCTTTTCCATTGTACCCAGAAACAGAAAACAAGTAAAAAACTTTGTGCTCAAAAAAAGGAAGAAATTAAAAGAAGAAAGATATGAAGGAGAAGAGTGAGAGTGGAGGGGGTGGGTATGTGAGAGCAGATCAGATAGATCTGAAGAGTTTAGATGAACAGCTACAGAGGCATCTTAGTAGAGCATGGACTATGGAGAAAAACAAGAACAAGAAAGATGGAGAAGAAGGTGAAGCTGCTGCTGCTGCTGCTGCTGCTGTTCCTAGACCTTTAAACACTAACACCATTGCTAGGCGCCAAGAATGGGAGATTGACCCTTCTAAGCTCATCATCAAAAGTGTTATTGCTCGTGGCACCTTTGGCACCGTTCACCGTGGCATTTATGACGGCCAAGATGTTGCTGGTATTATTTCATTTTTTCTTTTCTTTTTGGTATTTTTAGTTACCCATTTGTTCATACTCCATTACCCATTTCTCAAAATTTCATCTTTTTTCACAAATTGTGTTTGTATTTGAATTCAAGTTCTGATAATGCATTCTCTGACATTTTAACCATTGATACCCATTTGCCAGTTTTTCTTTGTTTTGCTGAAATTTCACTTTGCGATGCTAAAAGTTGCAAATTTTGGCTCTTTTAGGCTTGTAATTTCTTAGGCGTATATGACTTCTGTTTTCTAATTTTAAGAAAACTGCACTCCTTTTGCAGTTCCTTTAAAGCAAGATTCTTCTTGCTGTTATCATTGGCCTATTTTCAATTACATTTTCTATCATAATATTGGTGTTGACAAAGGAAATCTAATTATTATCATAGTTTGCATTAAATTAAATGGAAAAATTACTCGTAATTAAGTCTAATCATCTGCTGGTTGGTTCAGTTTCCATGCCTGTAAATTGTGCAGCACATAAATTTGTTGGAAGGATTATTGTTGTGTGTTTAATAATCATGAAATAGTGTTTGAGCTCTAGCCTTGCAAAATCTGTGATTTCACGAGATTGGATGAGTTGGTAGTTAGCTGCAGCAAAGGCAAGAGAAGCTTTTCTTTTCTTTTCTATCTCAAATTTCATGTGTCTAAACTTATCACTAGTTTCAACTCTGAACACATCTTAGCATGTTGTCTTTTGGGAACTAAAAAGTTGAAGAAGTAAAAGCACCTGAGCTGATATTGACTTATCCCATTTTCCTATTTATAAAGTAAGCAAGTGGATCCTCATCTCATCACCTAACTATCCCCACGCCCAATAATTTTGGATTTTGGATGTTATTGCATCTCTAATCTCTCTTTCCCACTTATTAAGTGTAGTTACTCGTAACTAATTATTAATTAATTGACTCTTCATTATACTTATCAAAATTTAGCAAATGTTAGATCTTTAATTCATCACCAATTTCAGTTAAACTTCTTGACTGGGGGGAGGAGGGACACAGGTCAGAGGCTGAAATTGCTTCACTTAGAGCAGCTTTTACGCAGGAAGTTGCTGTTTGGCACAAGCTTGATCATCCTAATGTAACTAAGGTAAAATTTGCTACTTTAGGGTCAAAATTGAGTCAATGACTATATTTTTTATATTTCAGAAGATGCATGTGAGCTATCACCTTTAAGCTGTCATACTGAGTGTGAACCAATTAAAGGTTGCAACTTTTCTATCTTCTATGGTGTCTAGGAAATTAAATATTTTTATTCTTTATTTAAAAAAAAAAATTTCAAGATAATTATGTACCTTTAAAGGAAAAAAAAAAAAAAAAAGGTAACTGTAGCTGTAATAGTTCCCTTATTTAGGTACTTCAAGAACAGCTACTACGTATAGTACTTTTTCACAGTTTATATAGAAAATTAAACTTTCTCATATAACCACAAAAAAAAAAAAAAAAAAAAAGAAAAAAGAAAAAAAGAAAAAAAAAAAGAAGTTTTTTAGATTATCTTTTTACTTGTCATGATTTTGACGGCTAAAAACTGGAAAATTTGATTTTAAATAATTAGAGAAAAGAGTCTTGCAAAATTGCCCAGTACTTCCAGGGAATAGCATTGCTGTTGCATTCATTGGTTTATATGAACTATAGATTTTACATCTTTAATTAATATGTTTTACCACATGTACCTAAAATTAATCCTCATGCCCACCGGTAAGCTGTTGGTTGGAATTGTCAAGAGCTCATTCCATTTAAGTAAGATCTCAGACTCGAGTCATTAATTGTGAGTGGTGAAAACTTTTTTTTAAGAGAGGTTCATCCTCCTGATCATAGGGTCCTTCCAGATTCAACTAGGTAGTGAAAACATTCTGAACTTAGATGTTTTTGTCTATTTCTTTTTCCTTAGAAAGCCTAATTAATTCGTTGATCAAAGTGTAAAGATTTAATTCAATTCTATGTTATGTTATTTAGATGTTGTTATGATTTGGTTGGATAGACAGTTACAAGGTATATTATTTTGGCAGTTTATAGGGGCGACGATGGGGTCATCAGAACTGATAAATATACAAACAGAGAATGGTCACATCGGAATGCCAAGTAATGTGTGTTGTGTTGTAGTTGAATATTGTCCAGGAGGTGCTTTGAAATCTTACCTCATTAAGAACAGGAGAAGAAAGCTGGCTTTTAAAGTTGTTGTTCAACTCGCACTTGATCTTGCTCGAGGGTCAATTTTCTCTTTCCCAATCTCTACTTTATGCAATCTTCAAATCTGCTAAAGTTGAAAATTTTCATTTCATACAAAAGTGTAATGTACTTACTCTATACTGAAGCTGCTCTATGTTGGATCTCTTATATATAGGTTGAGTTATCTGCATTCAGAGAAAATTGTCCATAGAGATGTTAAAACCGAAAATATGTTACTGGACAAGACACGAACTGTTAAAATAGCAGACTTTGGTGTGGCTAGACTGGAAGCATCAAATCCTAATGATATGACTGGAGAAACTGGGACCCTTGGTTACATGGCCCCTGAGGTATATATGCAAAGCATTATGTCCAAATTTAGACATCAAGTTCCTTTGGTGAATTTCAGTATCTGTTCTTTGATTTTATTAGAATTCAATTGCTATGCATATCTTCATCAACCGTGCGATACATAGTTGATACATGCTTCATCCAGTTTAATCTCAATTTGAGCTGGGGACCCTCACAGGGCTCATGCTCTCCCAATAATTGTTTTTACCGTAATCAAGACAAAAGTACAAGACTTGAATATTAGTAAATTGAAGTTTAGGGGGCCTCAAAGTCAAAATTTGAGCAAGTGCATGATGCTGCAAAATATTGACAACGGAACTTTTTACTGAAGATTTGCTTGTGAGATGTGGGATAATGATCAATTTGGTAAATAATGAACTTGGAGTAACAATATAGTTTACAACTTGGCATTTTGATCAAATTAGTCCAAAAGTGACAGGTGAGTAATCATTATGCAATAGGTGGTTGTTTGGATAAAAAATACAAAGTTGAAGGACTAGATTAAAACACAAAGTTCATTCTGAGTCAAACTAAGTCGAAGGGCCAAATCGACCATTTATTTGTGAGATAAGTGTCAATGTTAGCTTCCAATTGGTTGAATCCTGAATACGTTATAATGGTTGCAGGTTCTGAATGGGAACCCATATAATAGGAAGTGTGATGTGTACAGCTTTGGAATCTGCTTGTGGGAGATATACTGCTGCGACATGCCATATCCGGACCTAAGTTTCTCGGAGGTGACATCTGCTGTTGTCCGACAGGTAACACAAACTTAACATTAGTCTACGATAATCATCATAACATCCATTTATAAGCTGATAAAGAAATGAAAATTTTGGGTTTGAAATGTGAAACAATAGAACCTGAGGCCAGAAATACCGCGATGTTGTCCAAGCTCTCTTGCAAATGTAATGAAGCGATGCTGGGATGCCAGTCCGGACAAGCGGCCGGAGATGGAAGAGGTTGTGTTCATGTTAGAGGCAATTGACACATCTAAGGGTGGAGGTATGATCCCTTTTGATCAACCTCAAAGTTGTTTCTGTTTCCGCAGGTACCGAGGACCATAGGCTCTATGAATTCAGACATCAATTTGGTTCAAAAGTTAAAATTATAGTAAAAACTGCGGAGGTTTATAGGCTAAGTGAGAGGAGCCCTGCAGTTAGCCGTTGACTTGAAAGCATTCTGTAAAGCTGTCTTCTTTTTATGTATTTGTTCTGTTTTGTAACAAGTATCAGTGTTAATTGGTATTCATAGCATGGATGGGCTGGAATTGGATACCCTCTTCTGTATTATGGGCCTTCATCTCATATCAATTTAATCATGGGATGTGCCTTTGCAATTGAACTTATATTGTGCCCTGTTGGTTTGGTGAAAGAGGAAGGTTTGATCATGCCAGGAGTGACAAATTTTGACACAATAACATGATGATTCATAGAGGTAATCTCATTGGCAAAAGAACACGATTTATGGAGACAATTTGATTGACACGGCACGTTTATCACAATTATCTTTTTTGTTGATACGACATAACATAATTTTAACACCACGACAAGCATTACCACCCCTTTGATAACTATATATCAAGTATTAGTTTTAGTAAATTGTTTCTAGTTTTTGTATTGAGTTGAAAGGGATAAAGGGTTATTTTGGTCCCTCAAATTGACTTTCTTGTATCAATTTTATTTGAAATTATGTTTAAGTACCAATTTGGTTAGTACTTCAACTTAGTAGTTAAGGTCATATGAGTTGAGAATAATCTATGTCAGCATGAAGCAACGCTTGCGAAAGACCAAAAAAAAAAACCATTAATTATACTTTTGACATATGTGAAGTTGAAAGAATAAATTGATACTCAAATTTAATTTTGGGCGAAATTGATGTGATGCACGCCTGTATCAACCCTTAATCTGAATTGAAAGTGTCCACCTTTAGACAACCTTAAGCGAAAAACAAAAAAGTATAAGCATTACATTGCTCAGCACGAATACAGAGGAAATTAAACCTTAACCCCCTCTATTACTATTTCAATCAAGAATGCCCATCCAAAAAGTTTTTATTTCATCTAAAGAGTTTTTAACATACGTTGATAACCATGGTTCAATGACCTACA
The DNA here is from genome assembly GCA_039660915.1 of Euphorbia tirucalli. Lineage (NCBI taxonomy): Eukaryota > Viridiplantae > Streptophyta > Magnoliopsida > Malpighiales > Euphorbiaceae > Euphorbia > Euphorbia tirucalli. The sequence goes on from CM077638.1 coordinate 13,322,244, forward strand.
GTTACATCACAGGAACTCAATTTTCCAAATAAATTCAAACACATTATTTAAACTATCTAGTGAACGCACAAACAAGAAGAAAAATGGAAGAATGCTTAATAGCACAGTAATTAAAAAAAAAAAATTGACAAGAGTAGCAATCTGATTGACATAAAGCAATGTAATCCTTCCTCCAAATTTGTTGGAAGAGGTCAAATAAACTCTCCATTTAACAATAGAATCACTAGCCAGCAATCTTGTAACTTGGATTAACTAGATTATCCAGTCCAGAAACAACTTGCATTGACTCTATCACATCACCAACCTTGAGATCCGCCAAATAATCCTCATTTTCTGTAATATAACCAAAAACAGCATATCGACCATCCAATATATTAGCATTGCTGGGTGTCAGTTCACTTTCTTTCAGTAGCCAAAATATCTGGCTTGATGCTGAGTTGTTTTCAAACTCCTGTTTAAAATGAAACATAATATTTTAGAAGTAATTATCCCCAAAGCACAATAAAAAATAAAATGGAGAAGCTTTAATTTCCAATTCAGCTCACATCTCTAGCCATGGCCATTGTTCCAAATGCATTGAATGGAAGCTTTGTCTGCGCCTTGTATAAACCAAGCTCCTGTCGATTCATAGAACAAAAAATCAGAACTCCAACAGAACACGTGTTTTTTAGCAATGAATAAATATGATAAATTAGAAATCAAGAGGACCCAGGAAATACATAACAAAGAGAGCAGCTTACTTCCAAGGTTGACCCATAGAAAGGAGATTTCTCCCCATCCACCATTATCTCCAATGGTATTGTTCGAGTTTTCTCTGTACTAGGATCAATAAAACCCTCGGCAGGACCAACAGGATCTCCCGTTTGGACAACAAAGCCATCCGCTGCAATAAATTGAAGGAAACCTTTTAACTTATATCCACAAACCATGGTTTATAACTAGAGGTAACAGGTCACAAGGTTTAGTCCTTTCGATCTTCTATTCTTACTTTTGAGATCACAAAGGAGAGAAAAGATGCAACAGAAAGGCATCATTTTTGGAATTACTTGTACCACATTTTTATCCATAATATATTGGTGTTATCGAGTTACCTCTTTGGATTTCCATGCCATCATAGAAGTGCCTTTCCACCAAGTCTACGAAGTTCCCAGCAGTTACAGGTGCATTGTAACCATCCAGAACAATGTGAAACACACACTCCTCTAAATTCGGATTGTCTTTGACCTTGACCTTCATATCCACAGCTGCTCGTCCCTTCAAAAGAGGCATGCTTCGGTATTCCTCCGGCACTTCATAAGGGAAGCCGTCCACCATATCCTCTTCAACACTGCAGAAACCCAATGCCCCAGGAACATCTCAGCTGCAGTCAATGACAAGGGTATTTATGAGAATAGTTTATCTTAAGAGGATTAACTTTTCTAAGTCCCTTATTGTTTTGTCAGAACTCGGAGAAACTCACAAAGGAGGTACGATATCAACATACTAGCATTGTTGATCTACACCCCACTTAACTAGGAAGAGTGACAAGAATATTGAAATAGTAGCATTTTGAGCTACATGGTGGAGTTCATTTTGCATGAAATTAGTCAAAGGTATTGGAAACCAAACAGATAAGATCACCTAGACAAAAAAGAGAAAGAACTGAAAGGATCAAAGTTTTTCTCATACATCACCATGTACGCACACTTATTTTTATATTCAAATACAGTTGAAGGCTGTCTGGATTTCCAATTTAAGCTACCATACCACTTTTTGAAGCACTGTTGAAATCTGTCAGATGATGTAGCCTTTTGTTGCTTTTAACTAACATTTAACTAATAATCCCTCCACATACTAAAAATATTGTTGAGGACCAGAATGTTATTCCACTTTAAACAAACACAGAAATCGTATTGAGTTTATAAATTAGCACCTTAGTTTTATGTTTCTTTTTCAATACTTTCTCACGAATAATCACACAGATGAAATATAAACATGCCATTAGCAATTACTGTCTACATTACATACCCTCCAACGTAATTAAGAAGCTCCTTCTGTTTAGGAGCCACTGCATCTCTGTTCCTATCCTCAACAATCTGTTGAAGTTCATTCATTCCAACTTCTAGCTTGTCAAGTAATTCTACTCCGTGGTCTTTCTTTGATTCGGCCAAGCCTGAGATGATCAAACTCTTCCCCTGCTGAAGGGATCGAGAAGCCTGCCTCACATTCTATATTCCACATCAAAATAAATGTCACATTACAATTAATCCAGCATATTAGAAAGAATGAACTTCTAAGAGAACAACACCACTACCACATACAGCCCGATGCATCCAAAAAGCAGAAAGGTTTTCAGGTGTCTTACTCTTTCGACAGAATCAAGTGCCTTGACTCCAGCAACCTTGAGGCTTTCCGTGATATCTTCAAGTGGTTTCTGCACTTCCCTTATAGCTTTATTATCAATTGGAAGTGCATATCTCAACAGTGCTCCTGGATCCTTAATCGGTGGTCCAGATATTAACACTGCAAGATCAGACAATGCAGGAGTAGATGCATAAGCATCAGCATTACCAGACCATTTGAACGAAGGTGATCCGGTAATTAATCCAACCACCAAAGCAAGAGAAATTGCACAATGCTTCAACGAAAAGGACTTGCCTCTCTGCTCAACAAATAATTTCCATTGGTCATTACAATTCCTAAAAGTTACTTGCACCTAAAAGAAAAATTGCAATACAATTCATTTTATGAATACCCAAAATTCAAATTTCTTCTCGCCATATAACAGGTGACCTCTACCCTAGAGGCTAGACTAACTTTCAAACCCTAAGGAGTTCTGAATAACTCATTTCTTCAGAAACTTAAAGAAACAAGTCAATTTTCAAATTCCCATTTTATGATTGGTGCATTAAAAAGTGAAATCCCATGGAAAATGAGCTAGCTAATTATGAGTTGTCTAAACAACAAAATGTTACCCACAGCTCCTGATTTAAAAGTATAAATTCAAACGGAGGAAAACTAGAAACTGAAATGCAGTACCATAATTAGAGCAATAGGGACCCTAAAAACCGACTTACTTGTTTATCACGGGGTTGAGGCTGATGGGAATTATCAATGAAGCATTTAGGTGCGGGCCGTCTAGCGCAACAAGCAGCAAAATGGTTGAAATTTGCAGAAGCAAAACGACTTCTTGCTAAGTTGGGCCTGAAGATGAGTCTAGAATCAAGCGGAGAACAAGTGAAACGGCAATGTATGAGCGCAGCCATAGATGGAATTAAAAGAAAAATTGGGCTAGATAACAAAGATAAATAACATCAAAAAGACCAGTTGAAAAATGTGTGCTTGTGACAGGGAGAGAGAGAGAGAGAAGAGAGAGGTTAGCAGATAAGATAGAATGTGACGAAGGAATATATAGCTCATACAAATGCAAGATATGGTAGAAGCTAGATTTCTGTGAAGGTGATCCTCACAATTTGGATAAGATAGATTTTTGGTTTTGGATTCTTCTCTTTGGCCTTGATTTCGTTACTGCTGGTGGGTGAAAGTGAGCCCGTATATTCATAGGTCAAATGGGCTGGACCAAAAATCTTATTAGACCGATTACGTTTGAACCTTGGTTCAAGTCTTCAGCCCACATGTGCCCTAAAGTCTCATTTGAAATTTATTTTGTGTGAATTTTAGATAATTTCTGTTTTTCTAGACATATTATATCTTTTTAGTCCCATTACATGGGGATTCTCCCAATTAAAAATCTCTAGTTTAAACGATTTAGTTGATGTTATATCTTTTTAGTATTTCTTTTTGTAGTCTAAATAAAAATTATAATTCTTACATATATGAGAAGGCGGACAAAGCAATTAATTTTATTGCCATTAATATATATACTTGTATATTTATACAAGTGTGACCAAAAACAAATATTTTTATGCAAGTATGTGATTCAAATTTATACATAATTAAACAATTTTATGTTCATGTATACAAGTTTTAATATTTATATGAGCATTCATCAAAATGGGAAAAATAAAAATAATTTATTGCAATACATATCTATATATATAACAAAAAATATTAATATAAATAAATGAAAATCACAGGTGGCGGGAATGATCCCCATGCCCATTTTATTAATGAGAAACGTCTGTGGGGAATACAAAAAATAGAAAACAGTAACCATAAGATTTTTGGTATTTTGCACTATATTGGGTCTATTGATGTATTATTAGTACACTTTTTTTTTATTGTTAGTATCAATCATTTCTATGCATTTCTCTTTTCATTGGTCGAGTCGAGTGATCCATAAGTATAAAATTTCTTGCTAAACATATCAAAATAGCTGCTTTTGTCAGGATAATTCCTCATGGAAATAAATGCTACCATATGTACATACAGCTGAAATTTTTCTAATCCGCTATCCAATTAATTGGAGTTTCAAAAACTTACAAACCTAGACTCCAGAACTGTTGCCTCTGTACCTTTTTAACTAGAAGACAATGGAAAAATTAATCCGCTAAAGTAAATCTAATTAAGCCAGATAACTGGAATTCCAAAGATGACAACATTATAAGTAGATTTTAGATTCTAGCTCCTGAACCAGAAAGCTGAAATTCAGGTGACTTCTCTATGTCAACATTGGAACGCCTTGGAGAAGTAGACTTATAATAAGTAGCATACAGTACCAGCTGAGCAAAACCAAACAAGGCACCGAGTCCGTTACTAGTCTGCAACAATTAACCAATCAATGTTATCATTTTCTTTAATCCACATTTTAAATGGAAAAGATATGTCAAAAGAATCTGGAATTTATACCAGCATGATTGGATCGAATATGTATATGCAGGAGTAAGCTGTCCAGATGCAGCCATTTGCAAAGCTAGCAACGGAGAGAAACAGGGGCATGTATTTTACACTCTTGGTCTTTATAACTTTATGCTGATAATTATTAAGATCAAATAATTGGTTTTAGTAATATCAAACCTGGAAAACGCGTATTACAATTTTAATGATAAACTACTTACCATGATTAAAAGAGGTGAACCATACATGATGATGTTGAACACTACAGCAAAAATTCCAGCAAAAAGAGTCCTTTGTTTAAGGGTGTGGAAAACAGACAAGGTGATAATAACAACGATGGCCGTGAAAATCACTTCAGCACACAGACCCATAAAAACGCGTCTCTGGTAACAGAATCAAAAGCAGAATTCCTAAAATAAATCACACTCAAATGGAGTTGTAACAGTAATTCACTATACGAATAGCAGTAAAGTTTAAATTATATATATATATATATATATATACCCTTCCTTTGCTGTGTTTGTCATAAATGACAAAAATGGCTAAATAGATGAGCTCTATTACGAGGCCAACACCGTTGATTGTGACGACAAGGATACTGTCAGCCTTTACAATTGGCAATCCGTAGAACACCCAAAACATGCAATTTTGCACCGTAAGAATATATGGATAAAACTGAAACTCTTCCACATCTTTTTTCTTAATTATGCGGACGAATGTTGGACTGCATAACATCAATTCATCGATTTTAGGTTATATAAAAATTTTCTCAGTAGGACAATATATAAAAAGAAAAATCTGCATCTGTTATGGTTAAACTTCGAAGGAAACAAAATAATGAAATTAATGGCTGGTGATTCTTTGATGACAGACGCCATTAGAGGCCAAATCTGAAGAAATTTGGGAGAAGTGATACAACTTACACTGGCGAGAGGAAGAGACCGAATGAAATAATGTTTCCTGCACCAAACAAGGAAATACATATGAATCTCTAGATTGGCCCAAAACAATAAATGAAATCGGAACAGCTTCATCTCCAAAAAGAAAACACAAATTGCAAGCAGATCAGGAGGAGAAGAATAAGAAGAAGCAGTATTCAAATACGAGCCAGAAAAGACAAAATAAACTTTAGATCACTGGATTTCATATTTACACACCATAATCGGCACCAACTCCATACTATTCTCTCTCTTTTTCGATTAGGTCAATCTCATTTCAGTCCCCAAATTGAATCAGCAAAACATATACATGCATGGAAACTAATTAAACTCAAGAACAACACGAATTCGATTCCTAGCAAGCCTTAAATCAGATCTCAGTAAACACTTAATTAATTCAAAATAAATAAATAAATAAACTGCAATCCAAATATCATTATTTATTAATTGAAGGAATTAATTAAAACATACCGATAACTCCAATAATATTACGTATAGCTCTAGCTGATATCATCTTGGTGATGTAATTTTTGAGAGAGAGAGAGAGAGAGAGATGTAGAGCGGAAGAGAGTGATATGGGTAAGAAGCGAATTGAAAGAGTGAGTGGAATATATAAATAGTGGAGAAAAAGTAAGAAGCGGGGAATTAGGAGGCTAATTATGGTTTAAAATGTTTGCCTTAATTACATGGATAATTGTGATTAACTAGAATCTGAGAGTCTGTAAATTCTTAAAATAGGAAGGTGCGACTGTGTGAGTCACGAGGGAGTAATGCATTTGCATGGAAATACTTGGAGAGGCGGCAAACTGTATGATTAGGTGGTAACTGTGGGCAGAAATACTTGTCACACAGTTTCTATGCCGCAATAAATCATGACATGTAATATATTTTAAAGTTTAGAATTTATAAATTATCAAATTTTTATGTTTTCAGGTGTAGAATTTTATTTAAATAAATAACTAATAAAATTAATTATAACTTATTATTTTTTGATTGATTACTGACATGACACATGAATGATGTAGTTTGTTAGAAATCAACTAAATTTTCCGACTGTTCTGTATTATATTAACCAAATAAATTAATTATAGTGTTACATAAATTAAAATATTTTCTTTCTATCAATTATTTATTACATTTTATATTTCTTGAAATATTACATTCGATCAAAAGTCAAAACTTAAAATCTCATACTAGTAAAATATATTTAATTCAATAAATTAATTCCTGAGTTGTATACAAATTTCACAAAATATGAATGCCTTTTCTCAGTCGGCAACACAATGATGAAATTCAATAAAGATACATATTTAGAGGAAATCCTAAAGTTTGGCCTTCCTTTCTTGACACAATTTGTATTTAGTTCCTTCATCTCAGTTTTGGCAAAAGGCATAGAAACTAGGGAACATCTTAAATTTTCTCATTAATTATTGGATAAATATTTATTAGTCCCTAACTTATTATCTAATACACTAATTAGTCTCTATATTTATAAAAGTACATTATAAGATCTCTATTTTTTTTCATATATATATAATTGAACATTTTATTCCCTACTATAAAAATCCAGCAGAGAGAATTACATTCATAGTTCTCCAGCTAAAAAAAATGTTACATAATGCATAAATTATTTAATAAATAATATAAATTAGAATACTTAACTTGAATGCATATAAAATTATTTTTATGAATTTTAAATGAGAAATTGTAATACAAAGATATTTGAAGAGTGATCATTTTAATATACAAGTCTACAATATTATTGGTATTGTTAATGTTGAACTTAAATTTTACGTTAAATATTTTAACATATTAGATTAATTAATGTTATTTAGATTTAATTAATTAAAATTTTTAAGTGAAACTAGTTAAAAACTGTAGAAGCACTTAATTTATTAAGATAGAGATGATAAGCAAAGGAAACATTACATTTCGATGTGAATGGAATTTTATATTTGAATTTAAATGAGAACGACAAAACAAAGTAAATTAAATTAACGAGTGAACATGAAATATTAATTAATTAATTAATTCAGTAAAAAAAATGAAATATTAATTAATGTTCCGAAAAATTTTAAAATATAATATTAATATTATATGAACTTAATTTGAAATCAAGTTATTTTTGGAAAAAAAAAATTATTTATTATTCAGTATTTATACATGAATAAACATCACAGGGATATTTTGTAAATCCCAAGCTGAAACGTTTCAAATGATTGAGAAGTAGTAGTCACGCTATTGGCGTTGTGAACAAGTTGTTTCCATTTTACAAATTTCTACCATAACAACGTTTCCTAATTTTTAGATACGTTTTATCCATAGTTTCTCTACAAAGTTTTAGATTTTTCTTTTCTCAGGAGATCAAGAATACCTGTGAGGAATTAATGGAAATCAAGATTGTGGGGAAATTAGGAAAAGAAAATACATCAAATGTGACTAATTTTCCTTTTTATTTTGTACTAACGAATGTCATAATTGGATGTTATTTTTTATTTTATTTTATTTTAAAAAAAAAGCCTAATTGGATTTTAGTTAAAAGCTTATTAAATCCATAATTTTTTTCAGGTGGGGTTTATCTCTTCCGCGTATGCATGGCAACTTTATTCTAATTTGTCAGTTTATTTTGACCGGAAAAACAACAAATATAAATAAAGGGTGATAAAGAAATCGAATGAATCAAAGTTATGAGTAAAAATGAAAATACATATCAGTAAATAACTAAGTATGAAATGTTTTCCTTATAAGCACATATATTAATTTAATATTATTATTAAATAGAAAGAAAAAATAAGAAAAAAAAGTATTTGTTTAGTTACAAAAATAAATTTATATTTATTTATTATATTCTAGAAAGGTAAACAACAACCATTTTTATTAATGTATTTTTAAAGAATAATAATTTTAGAAATGTTCTGAAAATTTTGGACAATCACAATATATGTATTGTGTGAAGCTAAAATTGGAAATATGATGCCTGGAAAGGTAGTGAGTTGGTGGTCAACTGGTTTTTCAACTGTATCTGGAAGGATTGGGGTTGCCTTATAGTAGCATGCACATGCATATAGGATTAATTGTATTGCCCCACCTAATAAGCCCGTACTATTTGATATCTGCAAAACAATAACCAACCTCAAGTTAAAGGAAAGGACATAAAAAAACAATCATCATCAAAAGCATAAATTTGGCCCAAACGTGAAAAAAATAATAATAATAATAATTTGAAATTAATTCTTTTAGCTAATTAAAAGTTAACAAAAGGGAAGGATATCTCTAATCTAAAATTATGGAAAATTTTAAAATCACTGTAGAATTTATAAGAAGGCTTATACATCGCTACACGAAATAGAAATTTCAACAACCGTATGGAGATTGAAACTCATGTAAGAATCATAACAATCACTTCTTTACGGATGAACCAGTCACCCTTATTTGGCACTTTTTTTTTTTTTGTAATGTATTAATCTCATTATTTAATAATAATAATAATAATACTAATACGTATCAGAACGAAGAGGTCGAATTTAATGAGAAGGAAAGGGATCCAAATAAAAGCATTGACGAAGGTGGTTAGTGCCAAACAAACGGGCATGTACTTGACGCTCTTCGTTGTAATCACCTTCCTCTGCATGTACAGATGCCATCAAAATCCCATAATTGATTAAATATAAACAAAATACTATTTTATATCACCTTTCCCTGCAGATTACCTGGTTTTTTTTTTATCATACCTGTAATTGGTTTCTTGATCAATTTTTTAAACACATTGAGTATTTGTTATTTTCATTTTAATATTATTAGTCCCAAACTTGATTTTATTTTATGTGTGTCTAACAAGGACTATTAAATGACATGACCAATAATATTTTAGTACGTAACACAATTTAAAAAATTTGTCTAGATAAGAAACAAATTTGCTAGGAGCGTCCATTTTACAATTTCATAGTGATAAAACCATGTAATTTTTAAATTATTTAGAAATTTTTGTTTCATAGTTCCATCACTGAATGAAGCATATTACACATACACAAAAGATAGTTCGAGTTTTAGGTCATTAATATTAAAGTGAAAAAATCGGGGACTCAATGTGTTAAAAAAAAGGGATTTTTACATAAATACTTACATTTTGGCACCATATAACTTTTTTACATACAAATCAAAAGTTTGCATAAATACATAAAAAACTTTTCAAAATTTCAAAAATACCTAAAAAATTTATTTCTCTTTTACGTGATTCTTGCCTAAAAAACAATAAGAGCAAAAAATTATAATCTCCAAAATACCTTCTCCAATTTGTCCATGTTTCTCTCTCCTTTTTTTATAATTTTTAATCTAATTTTGCATTTATCTCTCAATCCGTTTATTTTTTTGTCATGTGACTTTAGAAAGTTTTTTTTATTTTTTTTTTTATCTTCGAAACAAAGTCCATATGTATATACTTTTCCCGACATAATTTTTCCACTAAGGTATAACTAATTATACCTTTGTATATTAAGGTATAACTAAGGTATAATTAAGGTATAAATAAAGTATAATCACTGCAATAGTGTATCTTAATGTATAACTAATGTATAATTAAAGTATAACTAAGGTATAAACACTGTAATAGTGTATCTTAATGTATAATTAAGGTATTACTAATGTATAATCAATGTAATAGTGTATAACTAAGGTATAACTAAGGTATAATTAATCTATAATCACTGTAATAGTGTATCTTAAGTATAACTAAGGTATAATTAAGGTATAATCAATATAATAATGTATCTTAGGGTATAAATAAGGAATAACTAAGGTATAATCACTATAATAATGTATCTTAAGGTATAATTAAGGTATAACTAAAGTATAAAGATTGTATAAACAGTGTATAAACAATGTATAAAGTGTATAAACAATGTATAAATAATGTATAATAATATATAAGAAGTGTATAATAATGTATAACAATGTATAAACTATGTATAACAATATATAACAGTGTATAATAATGTATAAACAGTGTATAAACAGTGTATAATGTATAAACAATGTATAACAGTGTATAAACAATGTATAAACAGTGTATAAAGAGTGTATAACAATGTATAATAAGTGTATACATATATAACATTGTATAAGAAGTGTATAATGTATAACAATGTATAAGTAGTGTAAAAACAATGCATAAATAATGTATAATTAAGGTATAACTAAGGTATAATTAAGGTATAACTAAGGTATAAAGAGTGTATAAACAATGTATAAAAAAGAAGTGTATAATAATGTATAACAAGTATATAAACAGTGTATAAGAAGTGTATAAACAGTGTATAAGAAGAGTATAAACAATGTATAAACAAAGTATAACAGTATACAAACAATGTATAAACAATGTATAAGCAAAGTATAAACAGTGTATAAACAATGTATAAGCAATGTATAACAGTGTATAAGAAGTGTATAAACAGTGTATAAATAATGTATAAACAATGTATAAACAGTATATAATGTATAAACAATGTATAAATAATGTATAAACAATGTATAAACAGTGTATAATAGTATAAAACAGTGTATAAGAAGTGTATAAATAATGTATAAACAATGTATAAACAGTGTATAATGTATAAACAATGTATAAATAATGTATAAACAATGTATAAACAGTGTATAATAGTATAAAACAGTGTATAAGAAGTGTATAAATAATGTATAACAAGTGTATAAACAGTGTATAAGAAGTGTATAAACAGTGTATAAGAAGAGTATAAACAATGTATAAACAAAGTATAACAGTATGCAAACAATGTATAAACAGTGTATAAGCAAAGTATAAACAGTGTATAAACAATGTATAAGCAATGTATAACAGTGTATAAGAATTGTATAAACAGTGTATAAATAATGTATAAACAATGTATAAACAGTGTATAATGTATAAACAGTGTATAAGAAGAGTATAAATAATGTATAAACAAAGTATAACAGTATACAAACAATGTATAAACAGTGTATAAGCAAAGTATAAACAGTGTATAAACAATGTATAAGCAATGTATAACAGTGTATAAAGAATGTATAAACAGTGTATAAACGATATATAAACAATGTATAATAATATATAAGAAGGTATAACAATGTATAACTATGTATAATAAATGTATAAACAGTGTATAACAAATGTATAAACAGTATATAAACGATGTATAAACAGTGTACAAACAATGTATAAACAGCGTATAACCAATGTATAATAGTATATAACAATATAAGTTCAATCCCAAAATTGCAGTCCCAAAATTACAATCCTAAAAATACAATCCTAAGTACAGATGCAGTCCCAAAATTGAAATGCAGTCCTAAAGTGCCATCTTCAGTCCGGATGAGCTTGACTGTATGCAAGGGCCAGTGTACTTCCCCATAAACCACCAAATACTTGAATGGAATACAGAGGATGCAAAAAATTAGTTTATGGTTTCTGCCTTTCTTCTGGCGATGAATTGTTGTCAATGGAATTTGGGGCAGAATCTGATTTGGAAGACTTGGGGTCACCAGCTTGATTGTTAGAAGGGCTCTGTTCCATAATCTCACTGGATTTTTGATTTAACTTGAATGATCTTTCATAATCTTTAGCGCTGCTGGTATCGATGACTAGCTTATTGAGCTTTTGTTCCTGCAAAAATCAGCAACATTTACCAATTACCAAGCAAAACTAAGAACATAAGGGTCAAGCTTTCCCCTCCAAACACCATCAAAACATATAACTTGACAAAATTTACCATTGAATATTTCCCACCATTCAACCAAATTGATGAAATCCAAATCTAAAAAGTTCTGAAACTATTGTGCTCAAGTAACATTACATCTGCTAAAGAACTTGGGCTGCAGCCTCGCCAAGTTGCTATTTGGTTCCAAAATCGTCGGGCTCGGTTCAAAAACAAACAGCTTGAGAAAGACTATGACTCTCTCAAATCTAGCTATGATAAGCTCAAGCTTGATTATGACAACCTTTTAAAAGAGAAAGCGAATTTGAACAATGAGGTAAATTTTCAAGGATTCAGCAAATTTCTGATAAGCTGTGTGCAATTACTGTTAAGTTTCTTTTTTTTTTTTTGGTGTGTGTTTGCTGCAATTTGTTTCCTTGAAGGAGAAATTGAGTGCAAAAGAGGGAAAGACAGAGAATTTAGAGGTCACTGGCGCAGACCCAGTTCAGAATTCTGGTTGTGATAAAGAAAAAACATGACCAATTAGCAGATGTTAATATGGCATTCAGATCCGAAATATTTTGAAAGAAAAAAGAATCGACATTTTACTCACATTTGCTCCTTGCACACACAGAGCATCTTGTTGTATGTTTCTGTAACAATATTAATGAACTTGATGTTCTCATTTCGCAATTCCTTGTAGCATTTTTCTTCCAGAAATTTTGCAATCTATTAAAAGAAAGAAACTTTTTGTAAGATCTCATAAAACAGTTCTAATTTTCCAGTTAACAGAGTCACTACCTTGGGGATTCGAAATGGGTTTTTTGCAGCATATTCACATAATTTGACGATTTTCCTTTCATTCGGCGGGCCATCCTGTAAAATAGAGTAACACTCTGAGCATATACCATTGACCATTCAATGCCAAAAAGATTTACAGGATAAAGATTCATCCAACGTTATTACGTTATCATGTACAATCAAAGTATATCATACAATGCTCCTCATTTCCCCACAGATTTGGGTAAACGGAGTTCCCAGACAGGCCTGAAACTTCAATAACTGCGATAGACCAAACCAAAACTTAATTTTCTGTACACAGGCCACACAACTTCTACAAATTCATGATCCACTTCTCGTCCTTGACTACATGCAGGAAACCGTGCAAGAAAATGTTGAATAAGAAGCAATTCAATTAGAGCCTTTGACTTTAGAGAATGAGATGCCATCGTCCTTTCTTTGGCATCTTAAACAAATCATCTAGTTCTGCCTCTGCCTTTTGCAAGATTTTGTGAGAAAGATGATAACGCAGTCACTTTTGCCTTCCGAGAAAGACCAGCGCAACAATGGCGGTCAAGTTCCAGCTAGAAAACCTAGAGGTAAACAAGTCCCTTCTAGATATCTTTCTCCTTCTCCTTCTTCTTCTACAACAACAACGACAACTACATTTCCCTCTCCTTTGCTTTCCCGCACCACGAATTCTACCCCAGCCCACACTTCGTCTTACGTCTCTTCATTTCCTAAAAGATCCCAATCTGTAGATAGAAGACGGTCAGTGACTCAAAGGCCTACGACGCCGAATCCAGAATCTAGGCAAAGCAATGCCGGTGAAATGTCTGCTGCAACAAGAATGCTGATCACTTCCACGAGGAGTTTATCAGTCTCCTTTTTAGTTGTAGGGTTAGAAAGAGAGATGGAGCAGAGAGAGAGATAAAGAAGAGAGTTTGAAGAAATTGATATGAAAAAAACGTAGAAAAGGAAAGAATAAAAAAACAAACGTAAAGGAGGAATTAATCTTAAAAAAACGTAATTATGTAAATAAGAAAAGGTAAAACATCAAAATAAACCCTGAAACAAGGGTAATTTTGATAATTTCCCTAAAAAAAATGATCAGTAAACCAATTGCAGTTTTGTAAAAGATTAGTAAACTTAGTATGTGTTTTGCCTTGCCTTTTATATATAAATAATTAAACTAAAAAGAGAGACCATACCATGACAGTAAGAGGTGAAGCGTACATTAGAATATTGAAAATCACACAAAGGATTCCAACAACTCTTGATCTTTCTTCATGAGTCTCATATAATTTCAGTGTCAATGTCGCTAAAATTGCCATAATTCCAATCTCCATCATAACCACTCCAATTATCTTTCAACTGCAATTTCCCAAAATCACACAAATAGAAATTTAACTAGCTAGCTGAAAGAGAAGAAAAATGGAGAAAATAGACATACTTGGGCATAGGTGTAGGCGCAAATGATAAAAATGGAGATGTAAAAGACCTCCAAAACCAATCCAATAACGTTAATTGTAATGACAAGAGTACTGCCTGGATGGATGATAGGCAGGGGATAGAATATCCACAGCAAGCAATTCAATGCAGCAGCTACGTACGGATCCGCCTTATATTCCTTCACCGATTTGCTTTTCCATATTTCTACAACTGTCGGTCTGCATCACTACTTTTTAATTATTACGACTATTATGATATTTTATTAACTTAGGAAATAATACAGATAAAACCTTGTGCGTTTTAATATCTTTACGACTAAATGAATGCCATATTTTTGTTCCAAATGAGACTATCTTTTACACCAAAAAATAATAAATAAAAAAATAAAAAATTACTAATATCTTTTTATCATTACAAGCAATCAAGTCAACATGGAAATCCGCAACAACAAAAGTCTAACATATGATATTAACCGGTGGCGAATCCAGGACATCAACTTCGGGGGGTAAAAATTTCCCTAAAAATTTTCCGGCCGGCGATCAAAAAATTTCGGCCAGCGATTAAAAATTTCTGACCGGCCAACAAACCCATAATTAATTCAATTTAATTCAATAACGACACAATTAATTCCATTCAATAGCAATATATTACAATCCCTAAATTAGAATCCCTAAATAACTAAACCCCTAATTCATCTATTTATCATATTAATGAAAAAAAAAAAATTGATTCAAATAATAGTAAAATAATAAACTGCTAACATATTATTTACAATTCCTAATCCTAATTTAACATCATAACAATCTCAATTAATCTAATTGTGTTTGTGAAATCTCAATTCAATTTAGGGTTTGAAATATAAAATATTTAGGAATTGAAAAATAAAAATTACCTAATTGAAGAGAGAGCCGGCAGACGCAGACGGACGGAGAGGCGGAGCATGACCAGGCGACGGCGGCTTGGACGGAGGAGGTAGTGGCGGAGGAGGTTGGTTGGGTGGTGGTGGAGGTGGAAATTTGAAACAGAGAAAGAATGAAGAAAAGAGGGAGCTGCTGGGTCGAGGGATACACAACACAATTTGTTTTATTTTTTTTGTTCCAGCCCCAGGCAAAACCGGCGTTTTTGCCTTGAATTTTTTTTTAAACCCCAGGCAAAAACGACGTCGTTTTGCCTCCCAGGCAAAACGACGTTGTTTTGCCTGGAAAAAAAAAGAGAACAAATGCCCTTTGAGCTTTCGTCCTCCTTTGGTTTTGGGGGGGCAAATCTGTCCCTCCAAAACCAGAGTTTTTCGTCGTTGGCTGCCGGTAACACCTCTACTAGGGGTGTTTTCCTGCGGCCGGGGGGGCAACGGCCTACCCGTGCCCCCCCTCCCTCCGCCCCTGATATTAACAAAATTAACAAGTCAATGTGTCAAGTAAGTATATTCTGGAATATCCCTTTTAAAAAAATCTAACATCATTAGTTGAATCCTTTATTTCACTAATAGTAAAAACACATCCGGATTTTTGAAATAAAAAAATAATAATCACATTTCTTCATTTATAATAGACACACGAAATCACATTTTTTGTTTCTGGTTTTTCCATTAATTAATTTATTTCATGTCGAATGTTACTTCCCCATAATCCCCACAGAATTTGAAGATTTGGATTTCTAGATCATATTATGAATTAAAGAAAAGAATAAAATAAATTAAATTAGCAGCAAAGATATATACGAAAGAGAAGGCAAAAGTACTAATTACATTGGCGAGGCAAATAGGCCGAACGAGATTTCATTTCCTGCCAACCAAATTAATCAAAAATATTAATTAATAAGATTATATGTTATTAAACTATTCAATCCAAAATGTTAAGTTAACGGGTAAGGCTTAATTATGACTTTTATTATTATTATTATTATTGATACTTTCCCGCACACGAATGCCTTTTAGACTTTAAGCATGTACAATACAAACTCTCTTATTATGTATTGAATTTTAATAAATAAATGGAGTTGTCAGATATGAACCTTCAACCTGTAGGTTTATTCAGCTCTAATACTATATCATGAAACTAAAAAATAGCCATGGTGGCAAAAACATGAAAGTTCAATAACCATAAAAATTTTTACCCCTCAATATATTTGAATTAAAGATTTTGAGTGTGGTGTTATATAAGTAGGGTTGAACCCACGTAATACAAAAGCAATTGGCTTGTGTAAAGGTCCAATCTACACCACTTATATACTACTCTTTGATCTTATATATTTCTGATGTGGGATTCATTCCTCAACATCTCCAACACTTTCCCTCAAGTGCAACTGGACCTGGACCAATTGTTACTTGTTATTCCTCAGCCTATCTCTTTTAAGGCCCAAGGTCATCAACGGGTCTAGTTTTCACTACTAGCCCAAACTCCACCATGACTTTAAACACAGGTCTAGGATCTTTTCGGCTGTCAGACCTTCTTTTTCTTTGATACTACGAAGAAACTCCGTGGGTCTTGAGAATACTGGGCTTGACTAGATGAGTGAACACATAAGTAGGGTTATAAATTTGAAGTGCAACCTATAAAAATAGCCATATCATATGAGTAATGTTATCTCAACTATGTGTGCAATTTACAGTTACAAGACCCGTAGTTGTGGATTTAATGTATTTAATCATAAGAATTTTAAAGATTAGAAGTATTAAATTTGAAATATTACGGGCTTGATGTGCACATCTAAAAAAGTGTGGCCTTAAAGTAATTTTTATTCTTTTAGTTTTCATTTTGTTAAGGACTTTTTACATAAATACTTACCTTTTTACACCACCTAACTTTTTTACCTACAAGGGAAAACTTTACTTAAATACTTTAAAAACTTTCCAAAATTACAAAAATACATAAAACAGGAAATTCCTGTTTTACGTAAATCTGCAGAAAAAAACACAAAACAGAAAAACATAAATCTCCAAAATACGTGATTCCCTCCGGCTCAAAAACCTCCCAAACGCCAAGAAATCGCAGATCAATTTCGCCAAGAATCACAGATCAGTTTCTTCACCTGGAATCGCATACCTGGATCGATAATCACAGATCAGTTTCGCCATCTAGAAATCGCACATCTATATCGATCGATCTCTCTCCTACACATTCAATCGATCACTGCAATTCAATCGATCACTGCAAAACAGATATAGCAATTCAATCGATCACAGAGATATGCAAGAAATCACAATTCTGCTCCATGATAATGGAACTTGGACTGAAGATTACAGATTCATCAATTACAACTCAGTATAACTCAGTATAAATAAGGTATAATTCAGGTATAACTAAGGTATAAACAGTGAAAAGAGTGTATCAGAATTTATAACAAAGGAATAATCACAATAACAGTGTAACTTAGGGTATAACTAAGTATAACTAAGGTATAATTCAGGTATAACTAAGGTATAATCAGTGAAAAGAGTGTATCTGAATGTATAACAAAGGTATAATCACAATAACAATGTGTCTTAGGTATAACTAAGGTATAACTCAGTATAACTAAGGTATAATTCATGTATAACTAAGGTATAAACAGTGAAAAAAGTATATCTGAATGTATAACAAAGGTATAATCACAATAACAATGTATCTTAGGGTATAACTAAGGTATAACTCAGTATAACTAAGGTATAATTCAGGTATAACTAAGGTATAAACAGTGAAAAAAGTGTATCAGAATGTATAACTAAGGTATAATCACAATAACAGTGTAACTTAGGGTATAACTAAGGTATAACTCAGAATAACTAAGGTATAAACAGTGAAAAAAGTGTATCAGAATGTATAACTAAAGTATAACTCAGTATAACTAAGGTATAGTCAGTGAAAATAGTGTATCTGAATGTATAACAAAGGTATAACTAAGGTATAAGTCATGTATAACTAAGGTATAATCAGTGAAAAAAGTGTATCTGAATGTTTAACAAATGTATAATTACAATAACAATGTATCTTAGGGTATAACTCAGTATAACTAAGGTATAATTCATGTATAACTAAGGTATAAACAGTGAAAAATGTGTATCAGTATGTATAACTAAGGTATAATCACAATAACAGTGTAACTTAGGGTATAACTAACGGTATAACTCAGTATAACTAAGGTATAATTCAGGTATAACTAAGGTATAATTCAATATAACTCAGTATAACTAAGGTATAATTCAGGTATAACTAGGTATAATCAGTGAAAAAATTGTATAATCAATGTATAACTAAGGTATACTTCATGTATCAGAATGTATAACTAAGGTATAATCATAATAACAGTGTATCCTAACGTATAACAAAGGTATAAATCATGTATAACAGTGTATCTTAAGGTATAATTAATGTATAACTCAGTATAACTAAGGTATAATTGCGGTATAACTAAGGTATAATCAGTGAAAAAAGTGTATCTGAATGTATAACAAATGTATAATCAGTGAAAAAAGTGTATCTGAATGTATAACAAAGGTATAAATCAGGTATAACAATCTATCTTAGGGTATAACTAATGTATAACTCAGTATAACTAAGGTATAATTGCGGTATAACTAAGGTATAATCAGTTACTATAGTGTATCAGAATGTATAACAAAGGTATAAATCAGGTATAACAGTGTATCTTAGGGTATAACTAAGGTATAACTCAGTATAACTAAGGTATAATTTAGGTTTAAATAAGGTATAACCTTTCCCTGTCAAGAAAGCAACAAAACTTGAAAGTAAATTCTGTAATAGTGAAAGGAGTGAAATTACCTGAGTTGAGGGAGTAGTGACATTACTCTCCCACATTATATTCTCAGCAACAAACCACTCGATTTCAGATCCATTTGTGAAACCAAGGGTTTATACAATGTTGTTTCTTCCTGCAACATTGGTTCAGGGACTGTAGAACCAGCAACGTTATCGCCAATAACACCCTCATTTCCATTCCCAAAATCAGCAGCCTCCGTCGCATTCCCTTGCCAATCGCTCCGGCTAGGCGTCTCCGGCAATAGATTATCACCGTCGCCACTATCTTCACCGCCGTCCATCAGATTCCTCTTAAACAACTTCAGCAGCTGTTTATATTGAGTGAATGTTTGAAGAAGAAAAAAAGTAGAGAACAGAGAAAGAAGAAGAAGAAAATCGTAAAGATGGGAGAAAGGAGAAGAAAGGGGTAAAGATGAGAGAAAAGAGAAGAAAAAGGTAAAGAGGAGAAAGAAAAAACAAAAACACGTAATTCAGTAAATAGGAAAAGGTAGGCCCAAAAACAAAAGCCCAAATCCAACGTAAAATTGATAATTTCCCTTTTGTTAATCTTTGACAAAAGATACATAGAATATGGACTTACAGGGATCTGGGCCCATCAAGCCCAATAATCACTCACCGGCACAGGAGAGTGAACTCCTTTCCTCATCACTTCATCACCATACTTTAAAATCTAATTACTCAATGGAATTTACTTAACCTTACGTTATGTATGGTTAATATTTAAAATAAACAATAGAGATGAAAAAACAAATAAGGTTATATTATATATTGATCTACATTTACTGTAGTATATATGGTTACTATTTACACCATAATTGCAATTCGCTTTCATTTATTTTATCTGATTATATTTAATTTATTGAATGACCAAAAGATGTATTCAATTAGTAAAATTTTTTTGTGAATTCCTTTTTTTGCCCAAGGGTCTTTTTCCTTCGAGAATTAGGAAGTAAATAGGGTGGGAATTCTCCCATTCGGTCAAGAATTCAATAAAATTCTTCAGAGGTTGGGAATATAAATAATTTTATCTCAGAAACACTAATAAGGACAGGATGGGAATATCCATCCCCGTTCCGTAGAATATTTGTTCCTGAAATTTCCATCTTATTTTATTTATTATTTTAAAAATATTCATATTAATTTCATACTTAATTATTCTAATTATAATTCTAATTAAAAAAAATTCAAAAACATATCATTTGTATCTAGTTTAAATATTGAAATTTTATAATTATTTTATAATTAATTTAATATGTTTGTTGTATAATTTAATTTTTAATTAATAATTTTAAAAAATAAAGAAAGAATTCCATGGCAATCCCCGTCCCTGCAGAGATCCTCGTAGGATAACAATGAAAAGAGCTTTTCATTGGTTGATAAATGGGAACATGGATGGAGTTTTTCCGAAATACAGGGGAGAGCTGAACCATTCCTCGCCCCTTTACATCCTATAAGGAGGTCTTAAGGAACCAACTTTGGAGAACAATAATTTTTTTTAACCAATTAAGAGCCCGTTTGGACATCTATATTTCAAGTGTTGTTTGCTGTTTAATATTACAAAACAACAGAATATAATTATTTGATTAGGTTTTGTTAATCGCTGTTGATGGATTTTTAAGAAAGAAAAACGGTTGTTACCTATTAACAAATAAAATTTGTTTTTCAAGAAAAACACACTTTTTATTTATTTTATTTTTTTTCCATAATAGTTATTTTATATCATAACAATAAAAATGTATCATATTTTTACCAAATACTAATCATCAATCATCAAGTAGCAAACAATAAAAAAAATTAACAAACAACAATAACAGAACCAAACATGCCCTGTGAAATCATATTTGTATATAAAATGACTGTACAATAAATGCACAGATCACGTAAACAATGTGTAGCGGAAACTTTGTTTACGGATTGAATCTGATCAACACGGGAAACCGGATCGTTCTAGTTACCTTTCCTACGAATGTACGAATACACTGAGTATGGACTTTATTCGTGAA
The DNA here is from genome assembly GCA_039660915.1 of Euphorbia tirucalli. Lineage (NCBI taxonomy): Eukaryota > Viridiplantae > Streptophyta > Magnoliopsida > Malpighiales > Euphorbiaceae > Euphorbia > Euphorbia tirucalli. The sequence continues at coordinate 13,343,633 of CM077638.1, forward strand.
TTCTTCCGATGAGCGAAAAATATGTTTGTGTTTCAGATTTTTTCTCTGGGAGCGTTTTCTGTTCTTACGCGTAAATGAAATAGAGAAACGACTTCTCTATTTATAGAGGAAATCCCAACTTCCATCTATTTATAGGATTAGTCCAAATCACACATTTGGTCCCTGTAAATTACACATTTGGTCCCAGTAATTTATCACAATTATAGTTTAGTCTCTGCCATTCCAAAATGTCATGGGCGGACCTAAAACCAATATCTCCCACTCGCACATGACAAGACGTACTTTCATTGCGATTGAACACACATACTTCTTTCAATTCTTATTCGGCGAATTCACGTGACCAGTCAACGTAGCGGTTAGACCTTTGAAGCTCTCCTTCATCGTTCCACCTTTAGCTTAACGCGACTTCCCCCTAGTTCATTTTCCATGATCACTAGTTTGCGACTCACTTTCGATCTCACAAAAACATTCATACACACTACATACCTTTTCCATGAAAAAGTATTGAGCTCGAGTGTTATATAATTAACAAGTGATATGTTACTGAAAATATACTTCCTCTCTATAAATAACCTTCCACCATATATCCAATGTTTATCTGAAAGGTCCCTATATGCCCGTTCATTGCTAACGCAGCCTGGTTTGGGGTTCCAATCAAGATAATCATTAGACATACCCTTCTTGTTATTTACAAGAGTCCTTAAGGGTGAATTGAAACTTATAGTTTCATTTGGGTCTCACATTAGGAAAGTTGGGATCAATTTTCCTCTTTCCATCCCTTGGTCAACTTTTACACATATTACTAAAATATGCCGTAGTGTTAATCCACTTAGGACGTATGATATCAACACTATGCGAAAGCATTCAGTCTCTAAATGCAACTCATGCATCATTACCTCTAGTCCACATTTAAGCCTTTCACAGGACAGCTTTCGGTATAAACGAAATTATGATATTACACATATCATATATGGAGTTTCTCACATCTTCATCTTTACTTTTACCTATGAACTCGCAACTCATAGTAAAAGGTTCATCTATGTGAGTAAACGCATTTCGTCAACATACTGAACTATACTCAATAGCTCTATGTGTATAGCTTCAAATAGTAAATGAATTTGAACACAACAAATAACTTACATTCTATTCCAATAAAATTTACCAAAGTTATTACAACAATTCAAAAACAACAACATGTTCATATAACCTAGGAAGGCCAAATTCCAAAATGTGTTTACTAAAAACATTTAGTGCTATTGGCTTCATTAACGAATCTGCAATCATATCTCTGGTTGGAACATGCACTAAACTTATTTCACCCTGTGCTACTTTGTTTTTAACAAAATGATATTTTATATCGATATGCTTGCTTTTTCCATGATAACAAGGATCCTTGGAATAAGCTATCGATGCAATGCTATCGGAATAGATAGTAGTACATTTCCCTTTAGGTAATAGATCTAAAAGACCTATGAAGCATTTTAACCAAACCGCTTCTTGTATTGCAGCTACATATTCTGACTCCATAGTCGACAATGCCACGCAAGTTTGTTCTTACTACACCAGAAAATTGCACCATTTCCTAGAGTGAAAATATACCGAGACGTGGACTTCCTCCCGTCTTTATCAGTTCTATGATCAACATCTGCATATCCCTTTAACTGCAGATCCTTTCCTTGGTAACAAAGGGAATAATTTGAAGTCCCCTTCAAATATCTCAATATCCTTTTCACTGCTGCCTAATGCTTCAAACCTGGATTTGCCTGATATCGGCTTGCGAGACCAAGTGCAAAACCTATATCAGGTCGTGTGCAAATCATAGAGTACATCAAGCTACCAATTGCACATCTATAAGGAATTCTCTCCATCTTTTTAGTCTCTTCTGGAGTTGTGGGACACCTACTTACATTCAGTTTCGTACCTTTAGTGATAGAAGTTGGATTAGGATCACAGTGAGCCATACCAAACCGTTTTAAGATCTTATTGATATACGTCTCTTGTGAAAGAGCCAATAATCTCTTAGATCTACTCTTGAGATCTTAACCCTAAGAATGTAATCAGCTTCTCCTAGATCCTTCATCTCAAAGTTAGAAGACAACCAAGTCTTTACTTTCTTTAGTAAGGAAATGTCATTTCCTGCTAACAAAACATCGTCAACGTATAATGTTAGAATGATAAACTTCCCTCCGTTTTCACGCTTAATGTAGACACACGAGTCTGCATTAATCACCTTAAATTGCATTGATATAATCACTTCATGGAAACGAAAATACCATTATCTTGAAGACTGTTTAAGCCATAAATTGATCTTTTCAACTTACATACCATGTGTTCTTGGACAACAAAACCTTCAGGTGGAACCATATGGATTTCTTCTTTTAGTTCACCGTTCAAGAACGCAGTCTTTACATCCATTTGATGTAATTCAAGGTCCATACATGCTACAAAAGCAAGTACTATTCTAATTGACGTGAAATGGACAACAGGTGAAAAAGTCCCCTGATAGCCAATTCCTTCCTGTTGTGTGAACCCCTTCACAACCAGCCGACTCTTAGTCTGGATAGGTTTCCCATCCGTTGATCGCTTAATAGTATGTACCCACTTATTCCTAATGGCTTTACGCCCTTTGGGTAGATCAACTAGTTCCCAAACTTTGTTGACCCTCATTGACTCCATCTCACTTTCAATTCCTTTTATCCATTCTTCCTTTGTTAGAGATGCCAATAACTCTTTTATGTTAATGGGAATGCCTTCAATTTGAGCTATGATCGAGAAAGCTTCGCTATCAACTAAATGATGGCGTCGCGAAACATTTCCTCTCTTTGATAGTCTCGGAGGTTCTACTTCTTGATAAACGAATCTCATATACTCATCAAGATTTCAGGCAAAACTCCTACTAGGACCACTCCTACTGGGATCTATATCCATATTCACACTTGAATTTTGAACAAGACTCCTATTCAAATCAAGACCACTTAAGTCAGGGTTAGGATTACTCAAATCCGCTTATGAAGGTTGAAAAACATCATTTTCCTCCCTCTCCCTTACATCTTCAACTTCATTCCTCCTACTCGGATTAAGTGATCCTAAAGTTTCAGGCTCTTGAGTTTCAAAGAATGTGAATTCTTTATCCACCTCTCCCAGCTTAGGAAATTCATTCTTTAAGAATGTGACATCTCGTGACTTAAATTCTATTATTTGACCATTTTCATTCTCTCCCACTAGAACATATCCTTTTGAGAGATAATGATATCTTATAAAGATACCTTTCTTGCCTCTAGGGCCTAGCTTGCTATGCTTGCTAGATGTGTCGTGAACATAGGTAGCAAATCCCCGTGGTCGTAAATGGTTCAAATTAGGCTTGCGGCTCGTCCACAATTCATAAGGCATGGTTTCAATAGACTTAGAAGGTACTCTATTGAGTACATATGTGGCAGTCAATAGTGCGTATCCCTAAAAAGAGATAAGCAAATTTGCTTCAGCCATCATAGACCTTACCATCTCTAAGAGGGTTCGGTTTCTTCTTTCCGCAACTCCATTTTGTTGTGGAGTTCTTGGTATGGACAACTGATGTTCAATACCTTTTTCATCATGTAAAACTTTAAATTCCTCAGAGAGGTACTCTCTTCCCCGATTGGTCCTTAAAGCTTTGATTCTCTCATCTAGTTGATTTTCGACCAGAGCCATAAATTGTTTGAAACATGCTAATGCTTCAGATTTATGTGCAATCAAATAGACATGACCATACCTTGTATAGTCATTTATGAATGTAATGAAATAATACGCACCATGCCTTGCCCAAACATTCATTAAGCCACAGATGTCAGAATTGCAATGGTTGGTTAGCTCGCGTAGCTTTACCAAATGGTTTTCTTGTCATTTTTCCTTTTAAGCAGCTTTCACAAGTTGAGAGATTTACTTTTGATAGATCAGCCAATAAACCTGCTTTGGCCAATCGTACTAAACGATGTTGACTGATGTGACTAAGTCTCACATGCCACATTTTTGAAATGTTAACATTATTCATAGATGAGTTAATAGAAAAGGAAAAACTATTATGACACACGTAATTAGGATCCAAATCCAACATAATAAAACCATCCAACAAATGTCCACCACCAAAGTAGATATTGTTCATAAATAGACTAAAATTATTCAATTCAAAAGATAACATGAATCCCAAATTCATAAGGGCAGAAATAGATATCAAGTTCCTTCAAATTCCAGGAGCATAGAGGACATCTTCAAGAAATAGTGGTCGAACACCATCTAAGACCAGCTAACAATAGCCAATCCTTAAGACTTCCTCTTTAGAGTTGTTTCCCATGGATATCCACCTAGTTCCCTATGGAACACTGTGGAACTCTACAAAGGAATCACATTCCTTTTTTACGTGGTCTGTGGCTCCTGAGTCTACAATCCATATAGGACGAGATTCAGTTAGGTAAACAGAACTTGAGACAAATGTATAACACTTATACAATTCGGTAACATTTACCTTAAGAGCTTTGCAGTCTTTTACAAAATGCCCCTTCCGTCTGCAATTATAACATCTCACCCTAAAAATGTTAACTTTCTTGTTACCCTTCTGTTGAACTGGAACATTGCCCGCTGTTCCCTTTGCCTTTTTCTTAATGAACCTCTTGTTCTTCCCTTAGACTTCTAACCATAACTTGAACTGGACATGTGAACTTCAGATTTCACATTAAGAGAAGCCAAGCGGTCCTCTTCCAGCTCAAGATGATGAACAACATTATCAAAAGTCTTAGTATCCTTGGCATGAGTGAGATGCAACTTCATATGCTCCCACCCATTCGGTAGAGAACGTATCACAGCTTGAACTTTTTGTTCCTCGGTCAACTTATGACCAGCATCATGAAGCTCAATTATCATGTTAAACATTTCCCTTAAATGCCTCTTCATTATATGGTCAGCTCTTTCTTGTAAGTATCAAACTTGATACTTAAAGAATGGAGTTTTGTTAAGGAGACACCTCCAAAGTTCTCCTTAAGAGCATTACCCACAGTTCTTTAGTTGTGTTGTATACGTGAAACTTTTTCACAATATCATTATCCATCGCACTAAGCATGATGATGCTGACAGACGAGTTCTTCCTCTTCCAAGCTTGATAAGCCTCAAGGTCCCTCATTGCTTGAGTGGTGTTACCCTCTTCAGGAGGAACCATAATCCTCTCCAGAGTGTCCAGAGCCTCTAGTTCTTCAATGATGTATTGGACTTTCATAGCCCAAACTTCATAATTGTCACCGTTCAAACAAAGATCCTTATTTAGCTCAGCAACTATTGATTTCGAAGCAGCCATTGAAAAATTCTAAAGACAAAGTAGCATTAATAAGTAAGCGATACACCATATTTATTATAAGATCATTTAAAACTAAAAATAGTGTTTGGTTCACGTAAAATCGAACACTATGCGCAATGCATAGAGTCACCATTTACACGGGCTAATACAAACGCTATATTAGGTTTAAATTTCCAATAATAAATATTTCTATTTAGTTTTATTTTAGAGTACATTCTAATTCATTTAACATTTATACTTTCTCAAGTATAAAACTAATGAATATTATAACACTTAGTTATAGTCTCAAAATAAATAAATTAGAACAACTAGAACAACTAACCAAAATAGCAATGTTTAACGAATAAACATTTATCATACCATATATAAAAAAATATCCAACTTTTAATCAAAATTACAACCACAAAAAAAAAAAAAAAAATAGCACGAAGCCATTCAATACAAAATTGAAAAATGAGATCAGCAAGAAAAAGAGTGGAAACTAAAGAGCTAAATCTTCATTTCCAGCCTAATACTCAACATTGTGGTAATTTTCTGGAGTCATTGGGTCTTCCTCGACACTAGTGTCGATTTCTTCCTCTTCCTCTAGTTCAACAATCTCAATTTCTTTAGAGGTGACTGGGATCATCTCTACGAACTTATAGTAGAGATCCAAAGGCATGTTCTCAACACCTTCAAAAGTAGCATCTAGACAAGGGCGGCGAACCAATTTGTTACTTCTGAGTAGCATGTTTCTAGGATTATGAGATAACTTGGCTCCCTTTCAGCCAAGTTCAACACAAATACTTTGCATTGGACTCATAATCCTGTTCAGGAACTAATCTTTCAATGGAGTCCACCAGTTCATCAAATTTAGAGTTCTCTCTATACTAGAATTTATTAAAATGCTTTTCACGAAAAGCTTTTTTCACAAATTTTGACATTTTAAATTGATCAGTACCAGAGAAAAATCCTCCTTTCCAGACAAGCTCTTGGATTTCCTGGTATAACATATTAAACCTCTCCAAACTCTAACAATATCCTCTTTTTCCAACGGAGGATATCGTTTAGAGAAAAGCTCATCTTCAAGTCTTTGTATTGTCTTTGCCTCCTCCTGAGATTGGGTCACCTTCCTCGTTTTTACGAAAGTTGCCATTTCTATAACACATATAGAAATAACAAAAACTTGTTAATGATCAACCAAAAATCAGTATATAAATACACAATAAATATATTGAATTTTCTTGAAATTTTTAAACATAAATAAAGCATTTATACGCAATAAATACTAGTAAATTTAGTTAAAAATATCAAATGAATATCAAAAATTCAAGGAAAATGTAATTTTTAATTCTGGAAAAATTTGATGAAATTTAGACGCTAAAAACACCTGCACGCGCCGACACGTGCCTCTGGAAGGACTGCCACATGTGCCTACGTGCGTCCACGCACCACCTAAGACCGGTTGAGTCATGTGACAAGTGGCGAAATATGATTGGTGCTGATATGGCACACCTGCCACTTGTCATCACCTGATTGGTTCAAGTGCTGACGTGGCACACACATAACTGTTCTGCTATATGTCGTCACCTTATTGGTCCACTGTGATGACATGTCATGCTGGCATGGCACATACACAATGACCTGCCACGTGTCATCACGCTATTGGTCCACGTGTATGCCACGTGTGTAATTCGACCGTTTCAAAACGGTTGACTCAAGACATATGTCGACATGCAATTGGTTTGACTTTTCAACCATCAGAAAACTATCCAATCATGCTTCAACACGTGTCTTCTAATCCCTATTCATCTCAACTGTCCAAAAAACCAACTCTAACCGCAGTGGTGGCGTGTAAAGTCCACGCGTCGCCTTTTGGGGCTCTATTGGCCGTGAAATTTGAGATTCTGACTTAATTATTCATGCTGATTTCAGTAGTGTGATCAGATTTTCAAACATTTGACAAAAAATTTTGACTCTATATACTGTTGGATCAAATACGGTATCATTTTAACACGAAAATCAATGTAAATCCATAGCAAAACGAACAAAAACGAATTCTATTCACTTAACACTAGAAATCAAGACTTGAACACATCAATCTTTGAACGTTATAGCTTTGATACTAATGAAACATATTTTGTATATAAAATGACCGTACAACAAATGCACAGATCATTTAAACAATGTGAATAAACAGACTTACAGTTTATGTGCAGCAAAAGCTTTGTTTACGGATTGAATCTGATCAACACAGGAAATTGGATCGTTCTAGTTATCTTTCCTATGAATGTACAAATATACTGAGTACGGGCTTTATCTGTGAATTCTTCCGACGAACGAAAAGTATGTTTGTGTTTCGGGTTTTTTCTCTGAGAGTGTTTTCTGTTCTAACGCGTAAATGAAATAGAGAAACGACTTCTCTTTTATAAAGGAAATCCCAACTTCCATCTATTTATAGGATTAGTCCAAATCACACATTTGGTCCCTGTAAATTACACATTTGGTCCCTGTAATTTATCATAATTATAGTTTAGTACTTGCCATTACATGCAAATTTCTCCATTTAGTGGGTCGGTTATCCCGGAACTTAGGGTTTCGTTTGTGCAGATTTCCTAATTTCAACATTCATCTAGGGTCTAAAACATGCCAAAAACAGTTTGATTCTGAAGACAGCATCACGTGACGACGTCCGTGTGGGTCTTCCCGTGATTCTGCCTCCTCCTGGAAACTACAACCGTATGGCTCAGTTAGAGCCATGCGGTTATAGTGTCCAGAACCCGAAATCGGTTTTCTTGCTTTGAAAATCACTGTTTTGACTCGTTTCGATGATTTTTGAGAATTTTATGGAATTTAAGGGTCCACTAAATGCTGAACTATGGATCTGATTTGGATCAAACAACCCCGGATTCCGAAAACTGAAACCGCCGAAACTTAGGTCTCACATCCATATTATAGGAAATCCGAAAACCATAATTTTAAGCATAGCGGGTGTGATTTGGTCGAGATAGATCATTACAAAATAAACAAAATGGGAAACTGATTGTGTTCGCCCATTTGGGAGATTTTCAGGTTTCTGCCCAGGAAGAGAGAGCCGTGCGGCTCTGTTCTTGAACAATGGAGCTGCACAGCTCTGTTCTCGAACAATAGAGCTGTGCGGCTCTGGTCTCTAAAAATACAGCCGCACAGCTCTGTTTTTAAGGATTAGAGCCGCTCGGTTATAATCAAACAGACAGTTTCCAGAAATTTAATAAAACACATAAAAATCACAGCATAAATCAAACAAGCACGAGCTTAAGGCCTCTCAGAGTTTACTTGGTTGATGTTCTAGTGTGTTTGACGACCGTAAGTGGATTAAAATGTTGGAATGCACTTAGAATCTCACGAACAGTCCGAAATCTTGAATATGTGTCCCGAATCGATCCGAACAAACCCGAGAACAGACCCGGACAAATGTGATATGATCAGTCTTACGTCCTAAGTGTTCTTGGTGTATTTTTATGTTTTGTATCTGGTCTTTTGTTTTTTTTCTCTTAGCTTTCTTTTTTTTTTCTCCTCCCTTTTGTTTTTCCTTCTTTCCTTTTGTCTCTCCTCTGAATTCTGTCTCCCTCCTCCCCTTTTTTCTCCTTTTTTTTCATCTTATCATTCCATCCTTAAGAATCCCTAAAATCTCGGCCAAAATCCCCTAAATTTAGGAGCCCATCCCTTGCCACCAACTCTCTCTGGTTATTTGGCAGGTAATCTGACCGCACGCTAGAGCCGCGCGACTGTAGTTGTGAAACTACAGCCGCACAGCTCTAATCAGAGCCATCACAGATTCCTTCAAATCCCACATTCACCTCTAAGCCCTCTAATCACTCGAAGGATCTTTCTCGGGGTTTTGGATCGAGGACCGCTCGGTTTTCGGAGTGTTTGAGACATTCCAAGTGACATCCCACTCATTCTCAAGTCCAATTTACGTTCGTCTACTTAACAGGTAATATAGGACTCTCATCATAGAGGTCGGGAAAACCCATACTCACATATACACTACATACAATTTAAGTAAACATAGACTTCAACAATACATTTTATCAAATTTCAACATTTTGTCAATTGACCTTTAATTTTAAGTTATTAATTTCACCTTGTCAATTTAAATTCATAAGTTCTTTTAATCTATGTACAATAAATTTGTAATTTTTCAATTGCTTTCTTAGGCTGGTATATACTAATTATGATCAAAACCTTTTATGACATGTTTGGTTCATAGAATGGAATAAGATGGGAATAGAGTAGATATTCCATGGAATGGAATAGAAGATGAATGAAATAGTTTTTCATTTTCCCATCCTATTCCAATGTTTGGTTCAATGCTAGAATAATATATGAAATATGTCATGATGAAATGGAAAAAAAAAATAAAAAAAACCTAGATGAAAATATGTTAAACAAATAAAAAAGGGATCACACAATGAAAAAGTGAAAAAGATAAAATGAGATAAAATAAAAAAATAGATAAAATTAAGTAAAACAGAGAAAAATGGACAAAAAGAAAAAAAAAAAAGAAAAAACTAAGAAAAAAAAAACAATGAGAACAAAATCTCAAGGAAAATGAAAAAATTGAAGAAAAATGACTAAAATAAAAATTAATATAAAAAATTACAACATGCAATAAAGTATGAAATATCTATTCTTTGGATCCACAAAGAATAACTATTCCTTACTTTGAAAAATAACTATTCCATAACTAAATATTGAACTAACATTGAAATAGTTATTTAACATGGAGTAACTATTTTATTCCTCATGTATTCATAAACAAAACATCAACTTAGTTTTTAGAATTTTTTTTTTTTAAATTTTTTACAATCATTTGATTCATAAATCAATAAGCGCACTTTAGTTTTTCAGTCTGAAAATAATATAATTCTCCACCACACCTACGGATTCTCCCAAAAGGACCATACAGTTATTATAATGGTTGAGATGTGTCAACTGAGTGCTGTAATTGATGTTAATGATTGTCAGATGATTCACTCATCGTATTATTCTATTGTTTGAATTTATTTTTACATTATTGCCCATTTTTGTTTGTTAATCAATGTAATATATTTTAGTAAATTGTATGTGTATGCAAAGCATTTAAGTGATATGAATAGTTTTATATTAAAAAGAAAGTGACATGAATAGTTGCTTTTGGTAAAGGTGGAGAGACAAACAAAGACAATTTAAAAAAAAAAAAAAAATTTCTCCAATCCATTTATAGTCAAAATTAAGATACTCCCACCATATATAGCCTAATACTCAACTACCTTAATACAGAAGGAAATTAAATATTTCAAAAAGCAACCTTCATATATATATATATATATATATATATATATATATATTCAATGTTATCAGAATCGAACCGGACTGGTCGATATAATCGGTTAAATCGTGAACCGGCAATAAGTTCAACAATTCGATTAAATTTTCTAATTTTTAAGAATAATATGTTATTAAATAATTTTTTTAAACAAATTATATGTTATTAAATAATAGTATTTAAAAATAAATATTCGATTAAATCACCGTTTAAACCGATCAAACTAGTAAGTTCACCGGTTCGCTTTCTAGTACACTTATGATAATATTATATATCACAAAATTACCATATAATATGTATTAGAGTTTCACCATATTAAAAAGAAGTGCATGACTTTGTATTCCTAATGCGTTTTTGTTGTAATTTTGTAATGTGGCAGCAAGAAATTTTTCTTTTTTTTGGTAAAACAATTAAAAAGTTATTATATTGTCATTAAAATTTATAGGTAATTAATGTGGAGTTAGCACTTCTGAATTTTGTATTGGTAATTACTTGGGAACCTTCCTTTTTCTTTAATTTTAGGCATTTAATTACGATAAAGAGAATTTTAAATTCAGGTGGAGAATCTTCACATATATGTATTTTATTTATGATCTGACAAGGTTTACACTCAACGAAAGGTTTTATTCTAAATCAACAAAAATAAAAAGGAAAGAAAAGATGAGTTTGTTTCCTTGATTCCATTAATTGAAGGAGAAATGATGCTTAGCTAAAAAGAACAATTAAAAAAAAATTATTGGAAAGAAAAATATATATTCTTAGAGGTTGTTGTTATCTTTTGGGAAGCCTCATTAGGATCATAGGAAGTGCTAATTAAATTTTTATTTTAATTTTTAATGGATGATGATAAATATTCCCACATTGTAAGCCATTGGTGCCCAACTGGCCAACACATGGAAAAGTGAACAATAACATATTTCTCTCTACTTAATAAATTTCTTTTAATCAAATTCCAATTATAAATTAATTTGTTGTTTAATCAAATTTGGATTTCCAGTTTTTCAACTGTCCATATGTTCTTGCTTTTAATAAAGAAGCCCGATAAAAATTGTCGCTGCTCCCCATGGCAAAATGGTCTAACATTTCCATAAATATGATAATTGATTTCTTTCTTCTTTTTTTTTTTTTTTTTTTTTCCTCCTTAACCATAAAGGATTTAGTAGAATGTGATTTGTGATAATAATTAACGAACTGTACAGTGCACTTTATGATTTTTTTTTTTTTTTTAATCATAGTTTTGAACAATGCCTTTCTGTCGTTAGCATCAGAATTTCATATAAACATCTCAATGGAAAGAAATCTATTCATGGCGTGGTACCTGCTTAGGCGAATCTCTAAAACTAGAAAAAACTTTTTACATATTAGGCCCTTCCAAGTTCGAGTTTAATGAAGCTTAAAGTATAGTGGATTTGATCTGAAATTTGTATACCCAGATCCAAGCCTGAACTCGGCTCCTATTGATATATATTTATATTTTAATTTTTAATTTCAATTGATACAGCGTATAATTAGTTTTTAAATTCATTATGAGTCTAAAGCTTCACTGCATTTAAAGTTTTTTACTAATATCATATAATTAGTTTCATGTGAAATTAAACTTCTATTATTTACTTTTTTTACTAAATTTACTTATTTGATATTAATTTTATCGTATTATATTATTATATAGTTTTATTTTTTTTATCATATTGTTTTTATTTTAGTATGATTATTAAGAAAAATTAAAAAATAAAGAAAGAACCAATTTTTCTGGATGAGCTCGGAATTGATGTTCTAAGCCTGATCTACAGCCGAGTCCGAGTCTGAATCAACTTTTATATGGATTGAGCGGAGTTTATAATGCTCGACAGGCTCAGTTTAAATTCGGCCGATGAACAGATCTTAACAAAAGTATAAAATTAATTTTGGTAGTAGATATTAATGCCACGACAAGCTAATTATACATATTATATAACAATATTTTGACAACATTCACTCTCCTATATCCAAATTCATGACTACCTTTGTTGCAAAAAAGTAAGTGCTACTTTTTAGAAATTTTACATATATGGAAACATTAATAACTTTTATCAAAAATTATCAAAAATAAAATTAGTTGTATCAAAAATTTTATTTTGATCCCGAGCTACACTTACTATTAAGATAGCAACTAATGGTTAGGTGAAGTATTAAACTTTCTTTATAGTGAACTTTTACAAGTTGGTCATAAAACGTGTGGCATATTCAGATCTACCTCAAGATTCCATCAATTAAATTTTTTTGTTTACTTCGTACATTATCATATATGCTTTATAATGGTGAGGCATACCCTCAACATACTAGTTTCATATAAACATATACATTTAATTAAGAAAACAATTTAAAGTTAATTTATTTTTGAAATATCGCTTTCAAAATAATTAATTTAATTGATGATTTGGTGATGGTGGATGCACGTAACTTTATTTTAATATATAGTTTTTTTTTTTAAATTTTAATATACAATTTTTATAAGAAGTCTACCCTCTAATAAGGTTGAGGGAAAGTGAAATATATTATCGATGTGAGATTATGTATGCTTCTGCTGCCACTTGATGTCTCAGTTTTTCGTTATTAATATTTAAAGATATTATACTAAATGCTGTTAGTCACCATCAACTTAAAAATAGATGAAATAAGTATTCACCCTGACTTTTTCAAATTATATGTGCTCAAAAAGTTAACATTTCTTTTATCAAAAAAAAAAAAAAAAAATTAACATTTTATGAGATAAGAAAATTAAGAAAATAAATGTTGGCAATATTTTATATAATAGAAGAAAATTAAGAAAATAAATGTTGGCAATGTTTTATACAACAGAAGTATGGTCCGTCCATTATTCTATTTAAATAATATAATAATAATTCATTGTGAAATTAACCATTATTCTATTTAAATAATATAATAATAATTCATTGTGAAATTAAACATAACTTCAATTATTTAGTAATTAAATAATATAATAACAATTCATATAGAATTAAATTTGTGTATTTAATTTAATTTAATTTCTAATTCTATAAGGAATAAAACTATTATCTTTATAAATAGGGGACTAAGTTTAATTAGTTGATACACGAGTGTGATTCAAGATAATTGAACAAAACACAAATCTCACTCCCTCTGGCCGAGATCCCCTCTCTCTCTCTCTTTCTTCCGTTTGAATGGCTTTAAACGGTGGAAGCTTATTATTATCCTGAATGTATGGATAGTAATCCGATCGGTAACATAAACAAAATTCTTTCTGCTGTGTTAAAAGATTGGACTGGTAGCATATACGATCAATACTACAAAGCCTAATTTTATTATTATTGTGACCTTAGATTATGATCCATGTTTGCGATGATATATATTTCACATTATATATTCTTTCATTATAATTATTTATAATGTTATTCAAATTAAAATAGTTTTATAGTTGTTATTATTTAAGTAAAAAACTATATATATCGTAAATTTTTGTACAAATTGAAGCTATAATCTATTATATATACTAAAAGTGGATACACCTTGCTGAGTTGTCATTTTGTGGGTTTTTTTCTAAATTATTAATAATTGATTTTATTTAACTTTAAAAGATTTAGTTACTTAAATATTTAATTTATTTGAAATTAAAAAAAAAAAAAATCCTTCCCCCAGGTTCTCTTAATCTTCCCTGTTTCCTTCTACGAACCTTGCTGAGTTGTCATTTTATGGGTTTTTTTAAATTATTAATAATTAATTTTATTTAACTATAAAAGATTTAGTTACTTAAATATTTAATTTATTTGAAATTCAAAAAAAAATCCTTCCCCCATATTCTCTTGATCTTCTTTGTTTCCTTCTACGAGAAATTATTTTTCTTTTATATTTGAACTACTTTAGTTTTCAAACAGGATTATCAAAAGCTTTGATTTCTCTTTTTTGGGTTTTCTTTAGAATATTTTCAGTGGATTATATGGAGGGATTATTGGGGGAATATCAGAGAGAGTGGCAACTGCTTGTGTTAGAACAATCGTTGCCGAGGACAAGGATCTATTTCTTGGTGAATTGAGCATGTCTTATCTCTCTGCTGCCCATCTTCATGTGAGCTTTTTTCTTGCTTTCAATCTAGGAAACAAGTGTTCTCAATTTTGCTGTACTTTCTAAATTCCTCAACTCTCTTCCTCACTTTCTCATTTCTGCAACAAGATTTTTCATTCAACTCACTTTCTCAGTTCTACATCAAGATGACACTTCCGCCAAACTTATTGATAGTCTTTTCTACATGGTCTCCGATCTAGAGTACTCTTTTTTATTTCTTAACGTTTGAATACGGTTTTAATTTCTTCGTTGATGGTAAAGAGTCACATAGGTTCAAGATCAGATTTGTTTCTTTTGCTTTTTCTAGCCAACTCCATCGTGAAATTTCAAAACTAAACATCTTTTCATTATTTCAATTTATTATTTCATATGAATTGATTACTAATTTGTTAATTTGTTCATAACTTTGCAACTGTAAAGGTTGGTTATAGTTATCATTATGCATTTTAAATTTCTATAGATAATTGTTTCCTTATGCCCCTATTTTTATTTTTGGGATTCAAATTTGGAGTTTACATGATTGACAACTAGTGCGAATTATTGAATGGTAATTTTGATGGTAATTTGCAGTGAATAATTGAAGATTCAATCTTTATTTGTTTATTAATTTTGTGTGTGTAGACATTGGCATGTTTTGTAAAAGTTATATGATCTGAATTTCTAATTTTACTGGAATAATATGTGTAGATCATTGTACTCATATGATCAGTAGTCAGCTCACATTGTATATTTTGCAAGAAATAATTCCAAAATGATTAGTCTTTCATATATATTTCCCAATTATCTGTGTAGAGTTCTTCTCAGTTTATAAAGGACCTATTAAAGTCAGTGAGTTTTGATTTCTCATTTAATTAACTGGTTTTTTATAATATGTGTTCCAGTGTTTGAGGAATGTTGTTTTTCGTTTCAAAGGGAACCTAAGTTTATCATATCTGAAAGCACGCGTACAGTGCAACCTAGCCGTGTACTCATGCAATATTTAGCTTTGCTCTTAATTTATTAACGCTTCTTCGCTTTTGACCATGTTATCTCTTTTATTGTTAAGTTGTTTACTTTGCATCTCAAAATTTGAGAATTAGTAAGTCTTTAGGCAATATGAGTAAGAGAAAGTAAATTAGGAGCAACCTGTTTTTGGGAAATGACAATTTGTGTTTGAACTAATAAGCTTGCCTACTGTTATTTATGCATTTAAATTTATTTGGATTTTGACTCATGAGTCGTATTATTTGCTGTGCAACATTTCTGATGTTTACCTCTAAGATGAGACTATCAATGAGGTTTATCATCTGTCTAATTTTTCCCAACATTTATTCTTATTGACTATATAATTAATTGATTATATTTGATCTGGGGTTTTCCTTGTGATATCAAAATTAGACAGATGAGACAAAAAAACATAATTCCTTCCTCCTATTATCTAAAGTTGATCCCATTATGTGGTAGATGTTTGTGATGATGTAATTTTGATTAAGAATTTTGGATTTTGCGTAGTAATTATTGATTAGATTAGAGAACCATATTCTAATAATCTGTTATTCTAATATTACACTTTTCATGTAACAGTAAGTTGCTTTTGTATTTCAAAATCCAAATAAATTCCGAGTTAATTTCTGAGATATTACTGATGCTTCTGACCATGAATGTGTTCGAGATTTCTATTCTCTGCTCTCCGTTTATATGCTATGTGGAAATTTATTAGCTTGCATATAGTTCCTCTTCTTGTGGTTTTTCTTTCCTAAGGCTGAAGAGCAAGGTTATTTTATTTTTATTTTAATTGTTTTAAGACAAGGTCAAATAAAAAGTTTAGAATTAAGCTAAGTAAAAAACACGTACCAGAAAAAACTCATTTCTAATCTTTCGTTAGTTTGTTGCTTCTCAGGTTCCTTCATGTATGCTAGAAATAGTGAAATGGTTAGGTATTGGTTCAATCTGTTGTTTTAGCTACTACATGATCAAGTAAATGGCCATAGAATAATTTGCCAAAGAACAAATATAATACTAACTATTTTTATTTTATTAATTTGTAGTATGCCAACTTAGAACTTTTCCCTTTCTGTGGAAAAGTATATAATTATTGCCTTAGTTGTGCATTTGTTTTTATGCCACTTCATGAAAATCATTTTCTACTCGACTGCTCTCAGTTATTCTACTTTAATTGTTTTCCCTAGAATTGTTTTCCTATTGCTATAAATAAAATAACCTCATTTCTAATTTATGTCTTCCTTTTTAGAAATTGAACGGTGAGATTCATAATATCAAAAATGTTACTGCTGCCCAACTGAAGGATTGGCGGCTCAAAGTAAAGATTGTGCGTTTGTGGATTCATATCAATAGGCAATGGGTCAAAGAGATGCACTTGGTACTCTTAGACGAAAAGGTATTATTTTTCCTACTATTAGTTCTCAACCATCCAACAATTTGAATTCTTACATAATTTTTTGATTCTTGGTTGTAAGGATGGAACAATTGAAGCACTGATAAATGCTAACCATGTCTGAAAATTCCAAAAAGAATTAAAAGAAGGCGAGTGTTATCTTATGGATAATTTTAATGTCGCTGATAATTTTGGAAGCTATAGAGCAAGTAGACATAATAATACTATCAACTTCAAGTTTCTATAATTATAAAATAATTAAAATCAATATTTAATTAATGTTACTTTATAAATTTGTAAATTATTATTTGTATACATCAATTATGCCTATTTTTTTTCACACAGAAAGACATCAAATATTACTTAATTATTATTAATTTAAAGTAAATTTCAATTATTTAGTTAATGTTAACAGATAATAAATTGTCCTAAACTTTTTCAAAAGAAATGTCTTCCACTCTTCCTCAAAAACCCAACAACTTTAATTTTCAAAATCACATTTTATCTTTTTCTCCTCCATTTCTCATATCACAATTTTCACTCTCCTCAATTTTCATTTTCTATTGCAGCTTGCTTATTTGCTTCAGACTCGACATCTGAAGTAATAGCTTTCAATTTCATTCTATCTTTGCTAATCTACTTAGTAGTATCTCAAAGAGCCTTCTTGTGGTCTGATGCGACACTCTTGATGTTTAATTAGGTAAAACCTGGACTCTATTCTAAATTTTTTCAGTTTCTGTTTTTGGAAAATCCCTTTTTTGATTGAATTATTTCTTATGTTTTTCTTCCTTGCGTAGTTCGCATCCTGTTGATTCAATGGTTTCCGTCTTCTTTTCTTCACTTTTGGCCATTTTTTCATGCATATAATTAAATTTTTCTAATTTAGTTGGCTTTGTGGCAAGAGTTTCTTCCCTATTTGCAATTTGTGGATGCTATTAGATTAGAACTAAGCTTTCATTAACTCAATTCGGCACAATTTTTGTCTTAATTGTCTCTGTTTCTGCTCCAATTCCTTTCGCAATTTCTTTTTCATTATATTTTGTCCTTGGCCACCAATTTTCTTCTCTTCATCCAGTTGAAAATTATTTTCCTAGATGTTTGCTGATTTAGAAAGTGCAACATCAACAACGAAGAAAGGAGAGTTGGTTATATTAGAATTATTCTTACTTTAGTTAATTTTAGCATTTTTCTATTTCATTTGTTTTATTGACAGTTTGTTATTCTTCTCAATATAGTTATATTTTTTTGATAAAATTGATAAATGTGGCTCTGGTGACTCACATTCACCCAAATTGTATTTGTCAGTGGATGGAATACAAAATTTGTATTTCTTTTATTATTATTATTATTATTATTATTATATTTCATTGTTATATTCTATTTATAAGAGCAACAATATTGTCATGATGTAGTGTGGAGAAAAATTGAATTTTCAAGTTTGGGTTGTAGAAGACAGAAGGACTTAAAAGAATTAAAATATGGAGGAACAAATTAACAGTTTTTTAAAGAAAGAAACAAATTAACACTAATAAAACGTTAAATAGGAACAGTTAAATAATATGGCTACTGTGATATTAATTTATAGCTGACAATTTGACATGTTTAAAGTTTTACTTATACCAATCAAAACAAAATAAATTATGAGGAGATAAAAAGTTACCAAAAGTTAAAATAAAATTGGTTGAATTCAAATTTAACAAATATTTTTAAATTTTAAATTACGATATAAGAAAATGGATGATACTCATAATATTTCAACAAAAATCTATACTATGATTTCTTATATTTAAAATATTATATATGTTTTGCAAAATATTAAATTACTACTATAAAGTTTCTATTAATAAATGGATAGTTCATGTTTAAAAAACCTTAAATATTGAGTAATGTTAAATTATACTTTAAAATTATTATATATGTAATTTCTAACTATTCAAAAATATACTATTAAATATGAACGATTAAAGCAATAATAAAGATATATTTTTTTAGAAACAATAATAAAACACGGGTATTAGGCTAGTAATATATATTTCGGTTAACAATTAGACTTAATATATTAGTTCGACTTCGATAGCCTGGATTTACTGAGTGTCCCATATGGGTAATGAAATTGAATTATAAGCTACATTTGTTTGTTGAAAAGTAAATTTTCTTGTAAAATAAAAAAATTATGTTTCTTTATGTGGCATGTAGTATAAAAATATATAAAATAAAGATATGTATAAAAGAATTATGGTAAATAGAGACAAATTAGTAATGATTTGTGTCTTCTCTTTTACCTGAAAAACAACTTTCTATCCCCAAAATGAGAAGTTGTATTCCCTTACTTATCAAAGATTTTCCTTTAACTTGAAAAATATTTTCCTTTGACTTATTTTCTTTTTGCGTTATAAACATTGAAAAGTAAAAAAAATATTTTCTGAAAGAATATTTTCCGTAAAACAAACGGAGTCCTAGTAACCAAATTATAATTACCCGTATTCAATTTTGTCCAACAAATTAAATACAAATTGTATATCTCAACAAAATAGGGGAAGCATTGTTATACCTTATTTAGTTTAATTGGTAACCCCCAGCACCTAAAAAAAATATTCAGTAATAATAAGAAAAAGGAAAAAAGAAAGTAAACAAGAACTTGTGAATATTATAATGGGTAGAGTATATTAATTAGGTGGCAGGCGTTAATTAACAGACATTCAATTGAAATTTGGAAAAGTTGAATCCCCAATTTCCATCCTTAAAAAATTCCTCACATTTGATCGAAATATGAGAAATATGCTATATTTATCTCTTACGTTATTTCGTTGAGTATTATTCTCCTGAATAGGTATATTGCTGTTCTATCCCAAATCCATGATATATGCACATTATTTTACTTTCCACAGATGCTAATCTATATTAATTAATTAATTAATTAATTAATACTATGCATTAACTTATGCTAACACATAAGCTCATTCATCATTATTACATTTTCAAAGGTCTTCTTTACCCTCACTTTTTATTAGGATATCTACATTCTTATCTACCCTACCTATTTTCAATAATACATTAACATATCTTCAAGTTTCATTTAGGGATAATTATATGCTAAAATTCTTGTGGTTATATTCATTTATAAAAAAAGTTTTTTGTTTTTTATGAAAAAATTATTCTGTTAACAAAAAGCAAATTTTCGATGACGTCACAATGGTACACAACCTTTTACTTTTTCTATCCAAATTTTATCTTTTTTTTTTTTTTTTTTTTCAGTTAAAGATTTTTTAGGATCAAAACTCATATATGACAGATTTTCCCTCTGTATAAGATACACAATAATAGTTTAGATGATGAATTTTTACTTTTTATCCTATTGAGTCATATTCTTAAAAATTGGGCAAAGTTTACGTATCATGTTTTAAATAAATTTTCTCTCAAATAATCCATCAATAAATATTATTTAAACATTTTCTATTAGACATCCATAATAATTTATTGATGAAAATTTGTATTTTATAAATATATTTGTGTAATCGTGATTATTTCTAATATGTTTTATAAAAATAAAAATCAATCAAATACATATAAAATTCTCACATGATTTATATAACGGGTTGACATCAATAATCTTAGATCAATGAGCTGACTATAAAACAAACATAAAAAGGTGTTGTAAATAAAATATATCGATGGTTGTTGGCCTAGACCCCAAGTATTTGATATAATAACTACTATAGAGAACAAGGACTATTTGGCATAGAATCTTCACCCGCGATTAGTGGATTGTCATTTGATTTAAATGATCTATCCTACGTCCCCTAGAAACTAGAGGCTTCATAGAAAATGAACCATATGGATATTATGGAGCCATTAGGACCTGTAGTGGGAAGTTTAATAGAGCTATGCAGATTTAACATTTGAGGGAAGGAAAAATTCTCTCAGAATTGATTGGTTGATTAAGATTACACTGCCTTTTGGTCTAGCCAAACACCCGTGACATATTGCAACCCAAATGGACAGGGAGTTATGGCAAATTGGTTTAAAAAATGTGCATAAATTCATGATCTATCACATGCATAAGGGCAACTGATACTTAGGGAACCTTTGCTTGTAATGAATAAAAAAAAAAAAAAAAACCAAGTGAGGATCCAACACTCCTCCGACCACAAAGCATGGAACCTATTTATCACTCTGTAACCTCAACCCACAATTTATTTTTTATTATTCTCTTTACTCAAAAGAGCTTATTTATCACCTAATTTAATTATGTCCATAAACCAGTTCAGTCTCCCTCCCAGTTCTACGCTCACATCCATCACGGCGCACGTTAGTCAACTCTACACCACACTCCACCAAATTTTTTTAAAAAAAACTTGAATTACCAAAATACCCTTTTCTTCTTCTTTTCTCGATGGGCAATTCTGTCATCTGTGCGTTACCCTTTTTCCTTTATAAAATGCACTCCACTTGCCTCCCTAAAACTTTACTTGCAAAAAATACTAATAGATCACACTTGCAGCTTCTGTCTCTCTCTCTCTCTCGCCGGAATCTAAACCTTTCTGGCGATTACTTTTTTTATATTAAATATTCTTTTGCTAGTCACATCACCATTTCGATGGTGAATTTTTCTTAATTCATGAAATTAAAGGTCTAATTTATTGTTTTCTTAAGTCAAGGCAATCGATCGGCCAGCTCTAATTGAATTTTACAACAGAAAATTAAGGTAAACTAGCTGGGGAAGATTAGTGGCCGTGGCGTGATGGGATTTTGCATCTGTCCACTGGAAACTCCGGCAAGGTTGCTCTGGACAACAAGCTTCTTTCGCCACAAGCTCATGCTCTTCTAACTTATGATACCCTCTCTACACATATAATCTTCGTAAAGAAAACACAGATAACGTTCTGTTAATTTTCCTCGCCGGAAATCGATCGGACAGAGGATAGACGGAAAACTTTGAAATTAGTAGAGCAGCAAAAAGAGAGTGAAGGATGGAGTCCGGTAGCCGCCTTTTCTTTAATCCATCTTCTTCCCATTCCAACATGTTGTTCCTTGGAAACTGTGATCCCGTTTTTCGAGGTAAACTATTTCTCTAATTAATGATATCCAGTGTTTTATTTTTATCCTATTATATTACTTTACTGCTGTTATTTGTGTTTTTTTTACTAATTTGCATCAAATTCCGACTTTTGTGTTTGGCTGACGAGAAACTGAAGGAAAAAGAATGAAAAATTTATATATATATTTGAGAGAATTAATACATGTACATGCTACCTTACTTTTGTTAAATTTCCATTTAAGTCCTTAATTAGAGCTTCAATTAGCAGACAATATGTGTATTTTTTTCTATAGTCGTCGTCCATTTATCCTAATGTTTTTGTAACAAAAAGAGAATTGGCTTTACAATGAGTAGATCAGATGTAATAATAAATCAGGTTAACAGAAAAAAGATGATTATCATTGTCAAGAACAAATTTAGAGTTGTGTGACAGTACTGAAATATCCACCTAAAATCTGCCTAACTCCAACAGATCGTTGGATTTATTTAAAATAAAATAATTACATGATTTTTTTTGCTATATACAGCGAAGTTGACTTTTTTTTTTTTTTTTTTTTTTGTAAAATTTGATTGACATGCTTAATTTGAAACTAAATCTTACCGTTCTGGAGCTATTAACAGTAACGGTAACTTATAAATATTTGGAAGAACTGAATTCAGTTTCTTATAAAAATTAATTGTGAGAAAATTTAATGGTTTTTTTTTTTTTTTTTATGGAATTGTAGATTATGATAGAGATATCTAATTGAAATCATTTCTCATAAAAATTTGTCTCATTACCCTGCATAAATGGTTCGGTAAATTACCAAAATTTAGTGGTACAAATCATATGGGGAAGTAATTATCAGATGAAGTATATATGCGTAAATTTGAAGGTACAAAATCATTGTTGAACATGGAGGACGCCTCCAAGAAGAGGCCATTTTTCAGCTCACCGGAAGACTACTTTGACGAAGAATATTACGACGAGCAGCTTACTGAAAAGAAACGCCGCCTAACTCCCGAACAGGTATATTAATAATAGAATGCATGATTAATTAGCTTAATTAATTCTTTTATTTTATTATTTTTGATGATTAATGGAGAATTATGATCTTTAACAATATTAATAAGACCTGAAATAGATAATTCCCATACCATTGCTTTGAAGAAACAAAAAATAATATATTCCATATTGATATTTTGGCATATCCAATTCATAGCCTTATCAGCATCAAGTTCCCTTTCAACCTCTCCAGAAATGTCTGAGAGAATCAGAATGATACTAAGTGGACTAAGCTAAGCTAAACACACACACATTTAGACTAAATTAATAAGAATCACAAAATCAGATTTTTTTTGGGTGGAGATGGAGCATATATATAATTAATTAAGAAACAAGAAAGATTCGAAACATAGAAATATCTATCTGTCCATATGTTAAAAAGATATTCCAGTTAAGTTGATGATGGTGAGTTATGATTGGGTTTAATTGGTGAGTTGGGTTATAATTTAAAAATTTTTTTTAAAAAAAGGTGAACCTGCTGGAGAAGAGTTTTGAGGCCGAGAACAAGCTGGAGCCAGATAGGAAGACTCAATTGGCCAAGAAGTTGGGACTGCAGCCAAGACAGGTGGCTGTCTGGTTCCAAAACCGCAGGGCTCGATGGAAGACTAAGCAATTAGAGAGGGATTATGATCTTCTTAAAACTTCTTATGACACCCTCCTTGCTAATTATGAATCCATCCTTGGTGAGCATCACAAGCTCAAATCCGAGGTGATTTCTCTTTCTCTTTTTCTTTCTCTAAGTTTGCTGAAATACACCAGTAGTTTCTCATATTTTCGAAAGACAGTTCAAGATAGCCAATAATTTCATCCACCTAATGTTGGAATGCAAATAGTACCCTTTTGGACATACTATAAAAGGTCTCTCTATCTTCCACTAATGGAAGAAAAATGAAAAATAAAGTGAAGGTGACAATTAATAGCAAACTCATTTAGTGATTTATAAAGTGGATGTCTTTCTCATAACAACTCCCTATTTTTTTTGGAGACCTACAATATTGATGATGAAGACAGGTTCAACTTCATTAAGATTCTTACAATTAATTAATTAATTAGCAAACATATGTTTCATAATCAATGCATGAAGAATATGTGCAGAGTCTAGTTCTTTTCAGAATGCTGAAGTGAAGATGGCTAATTTTTGTTTTATATTATGCACTATAGGTTGCATCTTTGACTGAGAAGCTGCAGTCCAAGGAAATTGCAGTAGCCAAAGAACCTGAGTCCCTTCAAGTAGACACAACCAACGTGTCTCCCATTCAACTCAATCGCAAGGTTGAGGACCTGCTGAGTTCCGGGACTGCAGGAAGTGCTGTGGTGGATGTAGACAGTCCACAGCTTTTAGACAGTGGGAACTCATTTTTTCAGAATGACAACGGCTATGCTGTATGTGCTATCCCTGGTGACGGCATCCAATCGGAGGAGGACGACGGTAGTGACGATGGCCGGAGTTACTTCTCCGACGTGTTTGTTGAAGCCGGACAGCAACAGCACGAAGTGGAAGAGCCATTGGGATGGTGGATGTGGTCTTAAGGAGCTTTATTAGCCTATTAACTGTTACTTTGAGATGTCATGATGCGATATATAGAACAGGGAAAGACTCTGGTTATTTTAAGTACAATAAAAGTTGTAGAATGGTAAATGGGTAGTTTAGCAGCCCTAAGGTCTTAAGGGATCGAAGGTGAAAATTAATGAATAAAACTCTTCAGGCCAATCATGTCTTGTTCTATCTCTGTAACCTGTGCTGATTACAAAGTAAAGCTAAGTTCAAAAGAATCACACCAAAGGTGACTGATTGATAACACAAAAAAAAAAAACAAAAAAAAGTTAATATGAACTTGTACTCCTATTTTAAACTTGAAAAAAAAATTCAGAAACAATAAAAAGGGGAAAGGTTAGCTATATATTTTACTCCCTAAAGAAGTCCAAAACATGTTCATTGGAAGTGAAGAAGAAAAAGGAGAAACAGAGAACGCCATTTCGAAGACAAGTGGTAGAATAGTTCCTCCTGCTCGTATGAGCATTAACATGGACACTTGTAAACATGACATATAACTCAAATAGCAATAGTTTTCTAATATTGAAACTCTTTTTTCAAAGTTCAACCCTAATCCATGGATCCCAGTGAGCACCACAGAAATAAAGCAGAAACAAAAACCAGATAATGTTCCAAAAATGATTTGGGGGAGAAGAATGAAGGGTTGGGTGGGGTCTACATAATGTCCACTCACCAACAACACTTCATGTGAAGAGCTTCTACCTCACGTCACAAACCACTTCCAACTTGCAAAAATTTAACTTTATCAGAATCTGTTCTTCCCACTCTCACCTTACTTTTTTTAAATTTCTTGTCCTGTCCCTTGCAAATCCCTGTCGTAGCTTATGCTCCTGTTTGACAATATTCTAGATTTTGTTAAAGCTATTCATTCTTCAAATCATAACTATCAACAATCAAATCTCACCATTATGTCACTTACAGTCAGACAATGCACCCATTGAACAAGATCAATGAGCAAAATATTGGTAACACTAACGGTGATGAACTAGAAGTTGTCCGTACTACCCTCTAAGACTTTCGAAGGCGAGATATACAATCTCTTAAAAAGGTAGGAACTACAATGGGGGATGCAAAAGTTGAAAAGTAAAGTAAAACATATATTCAAAAGATTGACATATCTGATATTTCCAATCAAGAAGAAATATCTGCATCACGAGCTGCCATGACCCTTTGCTAGGTCCAAATCTTTACCCTATGCCTATATCTCCACAAAGTCCCAGGACTACCACAATACTAAAAAAAGAGGGATAAAGACAAGGGAAGGCTAGCAAAATAAGATCTTGTTTGGTTAATTCATGAAAGGCCTTATGACAAGATTGCAAATCAGATCTCAAGGTACAAGCAATTGTTTCTACGCGGAGTCCACAAAACAACCATTATACATCTCCCATAAAGACTGTAATTGGTCCAAATGAAGGCAAATTTTTTTGATGCATGAGATATGGAAACATAAACAGAAAAACCATTTGAATAGAAAGGTTGCAGTAACTATCAACAATTGTTGCACAGAAGATGCCGGTTACCTGTCCAATATGTAGATGCAGATGCCATCCTGCAATGATCGGAGAGACAAATTTTGCAAATCCAGTTGAGCATTGTCATATTGTCAATTCAAAAGCAACCTCCTTATCCTCTTTTTCTGATGCAAAGTCCACATCAGTCTTTAAAAAACACCACAAAACAAAAGGATCGTTAAGTTGAAATGACTAAAATGTAGGTAATTTAGAGGAAAAAACCAGATATCATTTACATTGAGTAAAGCCTCGATGTACTAAAATATATAAAAACATGAATTTTATTTTTCTCCATACTGTGTGACAGGTAATAGAGACATAGACAGAGATGGAAATCTACAAAGAATGAAATATTGCCTACATCTACACAGTTTCAAATCTTCTTCTTTTCTTTTTCTTTTTAATTGACTCCCTTTTTTACATCAAATCTTCCGTGTGTATATATATAATTTTTTTTTTTCTATCTATCCCTGCCCCTTTCAAGGAAAATATGTCTTTCCTTTTCATCTTCCAAACAACAAACTGAAAGCTTCAGCACAAATCAGTCCAAAATTGAGTACTTGCTTCTTTGTTTATTTTTCCTTCTGCTTCCAATTCTGGACAGAATCTTATAGAGCTCGCTTAGCAATCCACCCCATGTTAGCATAGTCAAATCATCACTTGTAAGCGTAAAAGAATCAGCAGTAAAATTGCCAGCATTTACGTATCAGCCAGGAGTGTCATCAGGTTCATTTGAACAAATAAACTTGTGTTGTTGGTTTTTCACCTTGGGACTGCATTCTCTAATGCCATGCTCCTGTTGCTATCTTCCAACTCCTCCAGGTTCAGTTATACCCAGATCAAATTTCCACATAAGTTCAAGCTTGTATATGCCAAACTCAACCTTCTGGTTCCTTCCTCTTTTTGTTTGACTTCCTGGTTACCTTGCATTTGTCTAGGGAATCCAAACCAGCCAATTGCTTTTGGTTTGAACTGCTACCAGGCTTCAAACTCTCACTCGGATCTGAATCAGACAAGGTCTTCTCATAGATAATGGAAGCATCAAGGGAGAAAATTCGAAGGGCAAGTGAAGAAACTGTAGAAGTTTTGGCAGCAACAGAAAGTGATGACCAATACCACCACTCATTCCGCAAGTGCTCGGTCTTAATCATCTCCTCCAACATAATTGTTGCTTGCACCATCTGAAATAGGAAAGAAATGAAAAGAACGACTTAATTGCTTCCTCAGTGAATCCTAGAAAGACAAAAGAAGTAGAAATTTTTAACTTTGCAGCTAATATTAGTTGGTTTAGATTAGTAGATCAATATAAAAGTGCAACACCAAGTGGAAGTAGCATAGCAGATATATAAAGTTAGCATCGCTTCAAAGAGAGAATGGTTTATGCAAAGTTAAATAGACCATTAGACAGAATATGGAAAAGTCAAAAAAATCAATGGCTAGGACTGGAAACAAATTGAAACGGACTTCATTTGGAATTAAGGAATCTGCTTGATTTCTTTCCAGTTTAGAAAAAATTGGTTTGGAATATGACTTGGTTGAGATGCATTTGAAATAAATTCAGATTTAAGAAGAAAAATTCTACGAGTACAAAAGAAAATCAGGTCAGCAAAAAGATGAATAAATAAGCTATAATTTAATAAATAATGAAGAAGTTTTAACCATCTATTTTCTGGACCAAAACTATCATAACCACTTCAGTAAATACTGTAGTAATCATCATCTGTGAACCACCCACACATACCATACCACCACCAACATTACAGCTTTACGCCATAAACATTACAAGTTACATAAATTATAATCAATGCACACACACATGGATCTTTCATTTGTCTCAATTATCATAATTACACTTTCAGGATTACCTTGAACGTAATTTCAATACCATTCTCCCCCTCCCCCTTTTCCCCCTGTTACGAAGAAAAATACTCTAAATAAAAGCTTACTTATAATACAAGTTTAGGAGACAATTGCACTTCAAGATTTGTAATGCACCCAATGCTACACAAAAGAATAAGGCAAACTAACCTGATATATCGACCCTGCAGATTTCACATATGCACGCCATGCCCATCTCCTTCTCAAACACCTCTTTGATGGCCTCAAGGCTTCTGAAGGAAGTGCAGCTTCCATGTCGAGCAAATTGATCTTTAGCTTCCTTAAGATGACTGAAACCCTACCGGTTAATTGCCTTAACGAAGATTGTGGGACAACACAGCGGCTTATAGACCTCAGTTCAGAAGAACATTTATCAAATGGGGACTTTCTACCCTTCTGATGACATTCCAAAGATGGCTTAAAGGTTTTAGACTGTTTGCTGATTTCATTTGCAGCAGCTTTCCTGGGGGAGTTGTCAGTTTTTTCATTCCTGTTTCCTTGAAAAAAAAACTGCTGGTCAACGGCATTGAAATTGTCAGTATTCTTCTTTGCACAAGTCAAAATTAATGTTGAGTCACTGAGGTAAGGAGAAATTGATGTCACAAATGATGGAACTCCATTCGAACCAATGAGACCAATATCCTCTACCAATTTTTTGTTGGAATCTTCAGTCACAAACTTCATAGAGATTTCTGCCAAGTCATATGGGCATTCAGTCCCTTCATTTTGAACATTAGCTAATCTTGAACCAAGTTCGAAGCAACCACTTTTAGCAGTTTGAACCTTGTCCTTTTCACTAATGTACTCTTTTCGTGAGACATCAGGTTTCACATCTCCCCTTGTTCTGGTGGAATCATTTGCTTCTTCACTTTTTTCATGGGAGGATGGAACAAAGTTGCACCTGCCATCATCATGCCCTTCAAATTCAACATCATTGGAAGTTCTATGACAAGAATGGCAATGCTGTCTGGAAGGCCAAATGGGCTCCAAGCAATAACACCGATACATCTTCTCTTCAATGAATCCTCTAGCTTTCTTTCCCCCGTTTTTCAACATGTCAGCAGTCTGTAATTCTGTAAAGGTACCATATTTTTTCTCCAGAAACAATGCAGCCTTAGTAACAAGACAATCAGAAGATGAAGTTTCATCGCTGTTTGTGATTATTGCTGAAGCGGCATGGCACTCATCTCGAAGTGTGTCTTTGATTTGTGGGGTCACTTGAGATCTTAGCTTCAACAATTGCAGAAGGGACTCTTTCAGATCTCTTTCTTTCTGGTCATTATTCCCCAACCAACCAATAAGCACTTCAATCTCTGCTTCAGTTTCATATGAAACCCATGGTGAACACATAGCAATATTATCATTGGGATATAAAAGGAATGGGACACAAGCTCTTGAACTCTCCAACCTCAAACTAGTATTTTTCCCAGATGAAGACGAATGATGGATCGCTGAACCACAGCCAAACAGGTTCCCATGATCTGACAATTTCCTCTGCTGCAACATCAAACTCCCATCAGCAATAACCACAGGAAGTCCACCATGTGTGGCAGATACCCAGTACAAACGACCTCTGGAATCACTACCCAAAAACTCCCTCCGAATAGATTGTTTTAAAATCTTTAGTTCTATGTTGTTAATCAAACTCTGCAGATGAAAAATATCGGCTTTAAGTTTGCTCAACTCAGAATGGTAGGCTTGTGATTCATTGGTAGCAATAGTAGGCACATCCTCAAGAACACGAACATTCGTTTCTGATGAGATAGAAGATTCTAGTTGATCTGAAGGAGGCAGAAAAGTTGAAGATTCCCACCCTATACATTCTTCCAAGTTACTCTGGCCGCAAATTTCATCCGCATGATCAATAACTTGCTGCAACTCATTTGATGAAGGCAACTCACTTGGTTGAGAGGATTTATCATTATCCTGATTTGTGCCATTCGGAGCACCACACAGATCTTTCACATGACCATCAGTATCCACAGAATTAATATTTTGGCTGCCACAGTTAGGTTTTTTCTCAGAATTTATTTCAGAAAAGTGTTGTTTATCAGGGTCATACATCTCCATTCTCTTTTGACTACCAACTACCACTGACACTCCATCAGATCCTGCACAGAATTGGCTACAGTTGTCACTCAGATTAGATGGTTTCCCTATACTTCTACCTTTTGTAATTGCAGAACCAAGCCCATCTTTTGCTTCTCCCTTCCCACCAGTATCCATCTTTGCTGCTTTTGCTGCCAGCTCTTCCTTGGACTTGAGGTTTCTCCATTCTACAGCTAATGGACGCAATTTCTGCTGCAATTCAGCTGTAGTTTCTATACATTGCTCAAGGTGCTGATGAACAAAAGTTGAGTTAAGAAATTCGTCACAAAGAAACTTGAGAAGACAGGTTCGCTGCATTCACAGAAAAGAGGAAATTTAGTTAAGAGAAGATATCAGATGGAAATGTAGGAGGAAAAGAGAAAAGGAACTCACCAAATAATGCAATGGTAAGGTAACATTTGATGCACGTCATGAATCATTGTTATTATTTTTTTAGAACGATTAACTGCAAGAATTTGAACCTAAACCAACCACATACATTAAATTGCAACGTACTTATGACACAATATAACCCTCTGAGGTACCAATTCACTTTCACAAAGCAATGAGTTTAATGTCCAGAGATATGGATTATTTCCAGGAAAGTTTCTTTTCCAGTTAAAAGATTCACCTATAAAAACATTTTACATCTTCAACATGAAATCCCATAGAAATAAGAGTATAGGACAGCAATAAATTTGTTCAGAAGATTAAGCTATGCAGGATTGCATCACTATTATTATAAGCATTAATAGTTATTTTCTTAAGAATTTTTGTAAAAGTTTGGTTTGGGAATCATGCAACACCCATAATATGCAGTTTGCATAATCGAGCCCTATTGAGTGCTACAAGAAAACTTGCAAGAAATTAGGACATAAAAGAAACAAATAATTAGCAGACACATTAAAGAAACAATCATAATAGCTCCACAAACCTCATCTATGCCAAAATCCCAATAATCTTTCTGTTCCAGTGAAACTGCTAGATGCATGAGAGTCTGCAGGTAAACATGAGTAAATTCTCCCTGATGTTTTTTACAATGGGTACGGCCATTGACCTGAGAGCATGATGATGCCTCTTGGACCATAGGCACACCAACACATGACGGACAGTACCAGTTCCCCTCTGGAATCCTAGCAAGTGGAGGATTTAAGCAGTAAGTATGATACTCAGCATCACAAGTATCACATAACAGAACACTGTTGTCATCCCTATCAACACCGCAAACTTTGCATACACCTTCATCCCATGGAGCTTTTGGTATCTCATTTGTTGATGCCAGAATATTGTCTAAGTCCTTCACTGTTTCAGCACTTAAGTGATCCAATTTAGAATACTGTTCAAATTTCTGAACAAGTGGGACCACCTACATTGAACAAGTGCAATGAAGATATTTATTGAAAGGAATAGGAATATGCACTAAGAGACCTGAGGAACAATAATAATCATAGAGATAGAGACAGAGACAGAGACAGAGGTCAAATAGCAATATTCCTTAAAATAACCAATTTAAATGTATCCCCTATTTCTCTAAATTTATGCAGGCTAACCAGTCTATATCATCTCCATAAAAAAGAATGCCACTACTACTTCAATATTTAATGTTATTAGAATATGCATGACATACCCATGTTCTGTTGTAAAGAAGAGTCCAAGTGAGTATGGGTAATCATAATTCATTTCCACAACATTCTTTAAAAGTTCTAGAATATACAACAAAGGAAATTATCAATCACAAAGGCGATGTGATGAGTGTGGATCCACAGACTCCAAGAAAACCTATCCAACACTAGGGATAGGAAACTTATTATAAAGGCCTGATGCATATACAGCCTTTTTAACTTGGCCAGAAACCCTACTGTCGCCCCCAAACTTGAAAACAACTAATGGCCGCCCCTGCTTGCTGAAAATGTTATTCCTAAAAACCTAACATGCTGCACGGCACATTGCGTGCAAAAGAGAGAGAAAAAAAAAAGAGCGCATGAAGGTTTAAACCATGTTATTTTTATTATAGATTTTTATTTTTTATTTTATTTGTACTTTACTTGTTTTTTCTCTTGAAGAATCTGTTTCCTGACCTGGAAAAGTTGTTCTTTCTGCTATTTACTCTCCCATCAACAATGGTGTGGGCAGGAGGAGAATGGCTTCGAAAGGCAAAAAATGACTCCAATAAACCACCAATCTCAAAGCAAATAAAGATCACTCACCTTGATTGCCGCCGTCAAACACCACAATACTACTTTCTCCAAAAAAATTTTGCTTGTTTTTTGAAATCAGATGTAATAAGTTTTTTCTCTTCACTTAATTTTTTTTATTTCAATTTTGGAAAAAAAAAAAATTTTTGGCTCGTTATTAGTTAAATTGAGTAAAGAACGAAAATTTATGCTTTACCTCCAAACTTCAAAACCTTTTCCCTTTGATTTCATGTAGACTGATCTTGGCTTTTTCTCTCAAATTCCGTTGTCATACAGAGCTCCCTTCTCAATCATATATTTCATGTCTATATCCATTTTACATATTTTTTGTTGAGAATCAAATTCCTTTTTCGTATCAACTCATCTTTTTATCCTCTTTTTCTTTGCAATTTTCCATTTACTTTTGTTTAGATTTATGTCCTTCTAGTTTAATAATTGTAAAAGGTCTGAAATTTTTCTTGAAAAACAATTGTAAGAGAAGCAAAAAAAAGGAGGTAGTAGTGAAAAGTCAGTGCCACGTCAGGAAGGTTTTTCTATGTTGGAGCATGTGCTTTTCACCTCCTTGCCTGAATCTTTATTTTGTTGTCTTGAGGTTTTTGGTAAATACACTTTAAGCAAGTTGAGGGGGGCATTAAGTCATTTGACAATGAGGGGGATAGGAGGCACTTGGGGCTAAATTAAAGGAGCAGCTTATGGATTAGGCCAATTATAAAGAAGATGAGCATTCAATAACAATTAAGGGCAAACCAAGCAGCAAACAGTAATAGTGATTAAGAAAGAGAGTGAGGGTAGGAAGTTACAACAATAAAACTAGATCATAGTTAAACAACTTTGGAATATTGAAAGGAAAGGAGCTGAAGCAAATACCTCTTTTTCATACAACGAATCAAAATTTTGTGATAGTGTCTCAGCCAATTCAACCACATCAGGCTGGTCTCTAAATGCAGTCCGTACAATGTTCCATAACTGCCAGGCAAAAGCAAAATTCAGCATGTTTTAAATGTTGAGTATTTGAGATATAGTTAAAACATGGAACAACCAATTCCAGTTAAGAAAAAACATTAGCAGACCTCAGTATAACAGGATAAACAATTTTTGAAAGAAACATAAGCAAATTTAGAAAAAGAGAGAGATGGCATTAAAATATTTCAGAGTTCCTTACAATTAGGGAAAAACCTCAAATGCAGCTTAATGAGAAACATCTAAAATTTACATCATGAAATTCCAAAAAACACCCCACAGGCCTGCAGACACAAGAATGCTAGCTACATCAATTTATTACTTGCAAATAGAATCTCTGCATCTACTGGAATTATTGTAGCCAGTAAATTCCACAAGGATTGGAAGGAAATGCGCACCCCATAATACAAATAAAGAATTCGTGTTACCATAATCATCCATGACTTATAGAATCTATCAATTAAAAATAACACATCTCTAACAGGTAATGACAGAGCAGATATCCCACTATAACCTAAATCAAAGGAGAATTATTTTTACCAGAGATAACCAGGTTATGCTGTAGCACAATCCCGAAATAATTCACTCAATAATTCGTGTATCAATGAAATATTGTAGCATCTCCGCAAATATGTATGAAAAAGTTTTGCATTGTTCAAAAGTATGCAAGACCAATTTGTGATCATGAAACAAACCTCTTGAACATCCTCAAGAAAAGATTCGCGCGATCCACCATAAGCCCCAACTGCCAATCTCAAATCAATGGTCCTAAAATCTAGAGGACGAGAAACCATAGCTGGTGATCCAAGAAGCCCCTCATCAACGTGGTCACAAGAAGTCATTAGATTTCGTCCCAACAAGGTACAGAAAACTTTTGCATCATCAGCAGCAGCAACTTGACGCAGTACAATACGACATTGTTTCATTATAACTTCAGAAACAGATACACTAATCTTTCTTTTATTTTTCTTCTCGGATTTCTGAAGCAATCCCTCCTTCTGTACATCTTCTAGCACTGAAAGAACAGCTTTCTGTATTCAATCAACAATTGATCCGAATCAGACCAACAAATGATGATTATTTAAAAAAAAAAAAAAACAAGCTCCAAAGTAAAATCTTTCATAATCAATTTAACACCATGAATGCAACATAAACGAGTAGAAGGAAAAATAATAATAAAATAAAAACAATAACTAAACTTTTTTGAGAAGTCCACAACCCTGGTAATACCATTAACAGCCCCCATATTTTTAAAAAAAAAAAAAAAAAAGACTGGATAATCGAAACTAATTTTGTCAAAATAATAGCTTTCCCATTACTCTCTGAGTTCCCAAATTTTTCTACAGAGCATCAGAAAATAAATTAGCATGTAAAGTAAGAACATTTTTAGAATTTCTGACGTAAATGCAACTTAAGAATTCTCTTTAGATATGACCCGCACGTTTATCTGGGTCAAAGGTTGAAGTGGCAGTTTCATACATGTTTTTGTTCCTCGTCACTGTTAAAATTCTTCATATCTATGAGTGCCAAAAGAAGACTTTTATAAGGAGATAAATCATACTTTTCAGCAAAAGTGAACTCTGATTCAATAGTGGCTCTGTCAGCAATTCCTAAATTACTATCCATGCATTCAAAGCTTTCTGCCACATGAATGTTGTACTCTGATGCAATTCTTCCATGCAAAATTAGTTTTTGAAGTATAATTAATTAATCTATCACAAGCACCACCTAAATATCTAAAAGAATTGAGCATTTATGAAAGCCTTAGCTTAAAAAAGAATTGGCAACACTTGAAAGCACTACTAGAGAGTAGTGCTTCGGAAGTACCGTGAAAAGAATATAACAGCACACAGCCTGTTCATGTAAAATATTCTTTCAAGTTGTAATGTTGGTTGTGAAGTTAGATGTTTACAATCAAAACAATATCTAAAAGTTTTGACTAGTACTATGCAAAGTTTTCTACGACCGAACAATAATTGCTAGAACATTATGCCTCCACCGCAATATCAGTTTGCGAAGTGAGTAGACAGCTCAGGTATCTCACATGAATCTATCCAGCTACACCTGTTACATCAATACTATTGAATTTTCAGAATGACAACTATAAAGACTAGTCAAGTTTGAGTACTCTTCACTAGCGCTGCAGTTTTATATAATAATATACAATCTTTCTGTAGATATCAACTCTTCCAGAACTTGTAATAAAGGCCTCTACCAGACTACAGGTCTAAACATTATCTTTCACTCATAGTATTCTTGCATCCAAATTTCTGATTATATTTCTGATTTTTAAATTGAAATTCGTGGCTCATATTCAACCTACTGTGACAATTAGAAATGATAATTCATTTAGTTGCAAATATCTATCTCCTATTGTATTTTGCTTCCGCAACTTGGCTTCCAACAATGAAGTTCTTGGAAACATATATAAATATGTCCGCACACCTCAAGGCTCAAGAGCTAATAATTGTCTCACGAGTACAACAACAGGCCTCGGCTTGGTAAGGCAAGTTTGAGTAGAAAGTAATTAAAGCATATCTAAGGTCTTCTAACCAGCCCAAACTTTCACTTGGAAAACATGGCCTAAATGGCATGCAGGAAGAAATAATGACTAGTTGTACATGTTACAAGAAAAATCATGACATTCATACTTGCACAATTAAAATGGCATCATTAAGAAAAGTTTCTGTTTGTAGCACCTTGGTAGGACCTGAAGCATTACCCTTGTAGACACCCTTACTGATTGAATGTACCAATATTTTCTTTGCCCATTCTGGAGGGTCTTTCGCCAATGCATCATTAACACATTTCCTGATTCTAGTTCCTACATTGGTGGGTAGCTTTTTAACAGGCTCCAGCACCTTTGCCCACTCTGGGATGATACCATCATTCACACAATTCTTTTCACTAGAACCACTTGGATCAGTCACTTCCTCCTCTATGGTGAGAACATCTTTTTCTTTGCTCAAGGAACCATAGATATGCTTCGTAGCCTCTGCAAGCAACTGAATCAAGGATACAACATGAATGAAATTTAGCATAGGTCACTGAAACCTTGCTATAACTTTCCCTACAAACTAGAAGCAATAGTACACACAAATTGAAGCATGCAAGGAGAGCACATGCACATCAGTGACCTACATCAGCCGCCAAATCGAATGATGACTGCAGAATAATAATAAATGGTTTGGCTGATGCAGTTAGCCAATTAATCATTCTAACGAAACATTTACAAGAGATCGATATCCTAAGAAATGAAAAAACAAAAACACAATACAAGAACTAAACCTCAACTTACAAGTGCATCTGCCTCCATGCCTGCAACACCAGCAAGTGAGCCACAAAGTACCCCACCATCGCCTTGTAAGCAACGGAACACTTTAACACTTTCACGAGCAGTACTCTCAGCAGAGTCAAGGTTACCATCCATAGATAAGACAGCCAAAATGTATCTGCGGGCTAATTCTGGCCAAGTAAGTTCATTAATAGGGAGAGTAGTCAGCTTACTTCGTCTCGCCGCAGTCGAGCTGTCAGCGTCTTTCCTTCTTCCCCTTTTTGATTTTGATTCTCCAGAATCAAAAGATGGATCTACAATTGCAGCAACCTTTAATTGCAGCTCACCTATTAGCACAGAAAGTAGTGAATTGTGTACCTTTGTCAGGACTACACCAGAGCATCTGCAGTGAGTAACAGAAGAACTAGCTTTGGCTATATCATTTGTAGCTTCATTTTCCATGTTCATCAAGACGTGTGAACTATCTTCATTAATCTTACGAGATTCTTGGTATGAAGATTGTATTGGTCCTCTCATACCATCAACTTTATCAAAGCATATCAGCTGATTTCCATGGAGCTCACTCTCAAGATTATCTGATAAATTTGCACCATCAAGCCACGGGCTAATAAGTTCATCTTCAAGTCTCCCTAACAACAAAGGCTCATTTAAACCCAACAGGCTACGAAATCGCAATAGCAACTCCCATACCTGCATAGCCAGACCCAAAAAGTAAGAGGCCATATAATCCCTAGCAGTAAATTCACACCCAGAGAGTAAAATTGAATATTTCAATGGAGTAAAAAAAAATTAAATTAAATTATAGATATACCTGATATACGTCACCAACAAGAACCGGAGGAAGCTTGGAGCACAACACCCTCCCTAGAGGAGGATCACAATCATCTGTCTCACAGTTGGCTTGTCCCAACCTGGCTCTTTTAGATTTTTGTGAATCATCCAATTCTGTTCCTCTTTTCCTTTCTACAACCAAGGATCCATTTCCAACTGTTAGAGATACAGAATAATTAAGTCTATTAATCAAAGGTTCATATTGTGAGCAGGCATCAAGACCAGGAAGCTGTTCTAAAATCTCTTGCACAAAATGTGCATCAAACCCAAATCTATCTTGATCCAACCATTTCGACAGAGTTGCGGTCAAACTGTCAGCCTCACCCTGATATTCTACTGGCATGTCAACAGAGATGGAGGAACTGCAAAATTTGGATACTGGAGACGAACTATCCATAGTCTTTTTATCCTCAGTATCCAACGCTAGAGCCCGGATCTCATCGTCCACATGTTTGCAGTAAAGCTTAAGGTGACCTTTCTGAGTACATATCTTAGAGTATGCCCCAATTAATTTCTGACAGACCATTCTCCATGCCAATGATGATGAACGTTCTTCAGCTGACATCTCCCCAAACTCATCTGCAAATCCCAAATCACAAGCTGAAAGAGTTCGAGAACTGCTTGGAAAATCTACCGAGCCATTTAATATCTGAACATTATTTTCATTTGAACTACGCTCAAGACACGACAAAATATCGCCTTCTGTTGGCGGAGAAGCATCAGCAAGAATCATCTCAACATTGAAATCATTGTCACAATCTGTATTACAGCAAATTGTATTACTATAGCCATTCATGTTTTGACCAGTGTCAAGCGCAACGTTTTTTCTATGGAGAATAGTTGAGCCATCAGGAATCAGCAATGCTGAGCATGAGAACCTCCTGACTTTGAAGACAGGTCCAGAATCACCACCATCCAACACTTCACATATAAAAAGAGAACCCGTAACTTTGTCATGCCAACAAGATTTATAGCCTACAGGCCAGATCTGCTGAGGATCATGATATGAGGGTCTTGCATCAATTTTTCCCAAGGAAATAACAAAGAAATCTTCAAACTGTACAGGAAGTCCATCCTGAAATATAAAACAATGGTGCGCACAAAACATTAGGCAATCAACGAACATACAACACAGAAACAAAAACATGCCAGATTCTCTTGATGTCATGATTTAGTAGGAGAATAGGAACACTAAACTAAATAAGATGTGAGCAAACTAATAGCATAAAGAAAAAGCATCCTTACATCTGATGCCGGAGACTTAGCATTATCATCTTCTCCTGCAACAACATCTGTGAGTTTACCAGATTTAGTACCACCTGTTTCTGTTCTTTGACCATCGGCCGTGAGCCCCTTGTGACAGCCATTCAGCGAAGATTGTTTATTTTCAGCAAAACCATTGGCAAGTGATAATCTTTTTGCCTTTCTCTTTTTGGGTACATGCAACAGTTCTTGAATGGAAGGAGATCCATCACTTTTGGCATCAGCATCCATTGAATTGCTATTGGGTGGCAACCCAAGATAGCAAGCAACCTCAGACATTGAACCAAATGTCTTCCCGTCAGGAGAACAGTAAACTGCATACAATTCAAAACTGTCTGTGCAATGCTTTAATTCCACATGCCAACCTTCTTCCAATACACCATGCCTTTCAGATACAAAGTCCCTAAGCCCATGCAGAAGAACCTCATTTGGACTTCGAGATGGTAATAAAATGGATTTATTATTACTATTCTTAAGCTTTACTACAGGGAAATCTAAATCTATCTCCTCTAAACTTCTATCCACAGTTTGTGTACGATGTGGTATATCTCCAAAACCCACTTTAAAAGCCTTCATCACAAGGCCAGAACCTTTTTTAAAGTCAAGAGATCCAAATCCATTCTCCTCATACAAATGGTTTGAATACGACAATGGGGCACCAAATGCACTTCTATTGGAAGAATTATCACCAATGCTACGCTTCCTAAATGAAAAAATATGCAATAATTAAATATTCAATGCTTATCAATAAACATATGAAAATAACACATGCATGAGTAAATACAGAAAAAGGAATGGTAGCATAAGCAAGAAAGGATGCCTAGATGCTTATAAATATAAATCATGTTAGTGTCCTTTGGGGTCACTAAAAAAATCAATTGCAAAATACAGAGCCATTCGAAAATAACACTAGGGACAACAAATTAGTGAATGAGGATAAACTTATGAAATTAAGAGCTTTTCTTTGGCCTTGCCTAAATTGGTGTTTCAGTCCTAGTGATCATTCTGCAGGCTGACGAACTCCGATTTTTGTATTTGCACAAGATAAATGACAACAAGCACAGAACTAAGGCTCTTCCATAAAGCATGCAGTGATTTCGGGATTTTCCAGCAAACCAAACAATGTAATTAAATCCTTGCTTCACAATTTAACTTTGGGATCAGATGCCATCTAGTCAAAGGAAAGAGGCAAACTATCCAATAATAAATAGTCTTTCAATCCTTAAAACACAACAACCGGTCTAGAGTTCTATGCTATTTTCCCTGTTTTGAAACACAACAGATTATACAACAAAAAGATATTTCATCAGTTTCAACTTTTAAGTTGAACCATTAGGACTTGAAAGTACTTGAAACCCGAGTGGAAATCAAACAAAAGACATCTAAATGAACAAATAAATGAATGCAAATCTAATTTTGGGCATGAGGCTTACCCTGCCAAAAAATGACTAAACTAGACCTATTTCTTTTTGACATGAATACAATTACGTTTCTCTTTCTCAAATCTAAGGTGCAACAATGCTAGATAACCATAGTTAGTACTACAATAGAAACTTAGAAGACAGTTCCAACTGCATCCCATGTCAAACAATATGGTTTTGTCCTCATACTTCTAACAGAGCTGTTCACAAGACTCTTACTAACATGGAAACAGCTTAGAAGGTGATATCGGCCACATACGACAACTGTACTTGTTGAACAGAATTCTTTTGGCCTAATGATATATATATATATATATATATATATACACACACATAATCTATTGCATCTACGGTCAAATATGTCTTCCTGTTTCTGATTTCCCTCGACTTTCAGAAGCATTCTAGAGCATATAAATCTACTTTAAGGAAAAAGAGGAAAAAGTGAGCTTGCGACATATCCTCAACAAGTCAGATCTATGGCAGAAGGATTCATATCTTTCTTATCTTTTTATTATGTTATGTCTTTCTCCAAAGAACCCCACTTACATTTGCTAGCCGCAAGATCCTAAGCCTAAGTCATCATTTAGCTGCTTTGGGCCTATCTTACCATCATAATTAAGGACACAAAAGTGCTCACATTAAGCTTAGCTTCTGCCTAAACTGCTTCATGTTCATAAGTGTTTTTTTTTTTTCTGGTTTCTTCTTTAATAGTTCATATCTGTTCATTCTTCTTCATTACCACAACCTCAAGAAGAGCATTCAGTCAGCACTACTAACATTCAAAAAATTAAAAAAAAAAAAAATCTATAACAGATAAGAAGAGACAAAAGCACCCATTCAAAAGTAATGTGGCACCATCAGGGAAAAAAATTTTCTGATTGAGCATAGACGATCCCAGGAGTTACTTCACTATTACTCCTAGTTTAGACAATTCAAGGTTATTATACATGCAAATTCTGCAGAGCTAAGATAGGAATTAGTTGTCTCTGATTACTGTCTTTGTATATGAAATGATGAAGAATACATTCCACAAAATAGCCCAAGCAAGTCTAAGAAGAGTTCAACTTTATATACACTTCCCTTCTGCCAGAACAAAAAATGAATACAAGATTAGGAAAGCGCAAGAGCATCAATACTCCAGATATATAAAAAGATAGCTTCAAATTTTTCCAATATGAAGTTCTGTTGTGAGTCCACTCTCTATCTAGTTTCTCATAGTGGCAGCATGCAAACTAATAACTATTCCCATGTCTAAAACAAAGACCCATGTGCATGAAGGAGGCATGAAGCCATCAGAAAATGATGCTCATACATCTTAGCACACCACATAGAGTTGCCAAGGATAACAGTCAATGGCACAGAGGACGAATAACAACAATTAGGTAATTATATAACAGTCATGAATAATCAAGGCCACACCACAAGAATGTCATGGCACACTTCGGATGAACCTAAAAAAACAGACACAAATATGAATATAATGAAGGAAAACTAAGGGAAATAACATTTCATGGTACTTAAAAGGCAACAACAGTGATTAACAGCTACGGAAACACAGCTCCAGGATGAACGATAGAAGATTCATCATAACTTCATTACAAGTACTTCATTAATGTAACTAAGAGTACCTGTGACGAACCATTTTCAACACACAGAAACTGCTACGACACATGCATTGCAGAAACTATTGCAACAGTCATATTTAGCCATTGCACTAACAAGCACGTTATCCCCCAATGAGAACTCTAAATACTCATAAAAAATATAGTGTGTACTGTTAAAGAATCAAACTCTAGCACAATCTATCCAAGAAACTATGTAAGCACTTTGGCAGAAGTGAGATGATAACTGTCACAGAAATCAAACAGCGAAGCACGTATTAACACATTAATGAAACAAAAGAAACAGAATACGAAGCTATCTTGACGCAATTCAACTTCATCAGTAAAAAATTTGAAAAAAAAAATTCCTCTCTTTAAATTTACAATTTCATCAAAACAGAAGCACCTCAAATTAAGCCGCTCCTCAGAGCTGTCTCCATCTCCATCGCAGTCACTTGGAGGTGAAGCATTGATATCCAATATCCGCTTACTCTTAACACCTAAAGGCCAGCGTTTACTCTTAACACCGCCGCTAACACAATCTTCACATATCCAATCCACCAAGTTGGCCACTTGCCTCCCATGCATTCCTGCGCAGGCAACATGGAAGCCACGCTCACACCCATCGCAGACAACTACATGCCCACCCAGTTCCGGCTTCCCGCAAGTGCCACAAGTCGGAAGCTTCTCCTCCTCTGGCAATCCGGCAGCAATTCCAGACGCAGGGTCCTGATTTTCATGAAAGGAACGGACAACATCGAAAGAATCAAGCTCTAATGGGTCAGGGTCGGGTTGAACAGGGTCGGATCCGGGTTCGGGCAGGGCGGCGGAAGGTGGAGAAGAATAGGAAGGGATCTCATTGAGATCGATGCCGAGAGGAGAGCGATTATTGATATCGATTGAATCGGCAAGTTCCATTATTCAAGTTGCAACAACATCAACATTTTTTGCGGCTTTTGGTTTTTTGAGTTTCATCAATAGGACAGATCGAAGGGTTTTTGGTTTTATTTTTTATTTTTTATTTTTTATTTTTGGTTACGTTTCGGGTTTGGTTAAAGAAACAGTAGGGGAGATGGATTTTTTGGATTATGCGAAGGTAATAGCTTAGAGCAGAGGACTTAGTCGTTGGATACTCGCCTTTTGGAGAAGACACGTGAGCATCGTGATATAGCGTAACAGAATTACTGTGACTGGTTTTTCTGAAAACGGAGCTGTAAGATTCGTTTTAGCTTTGCTGTACCACCTTTAAAAGGAAAGGTCAAATGCTTGGGGTTTCTTTTCCTTTTTTTCCTCTCTTTCCTAATCTAATACCAACAAATTATATATAACAATTGTAAATTATAATTTGGTCTTGCGTCCAAATGGCAACCCTTAATAAATTCAATTTAGTTTTTAACCTTTTAAAATCATATCATTATTTCTACTAATGTTTTCAAATTTCAGCACTGCACTCTCACAAGGGATTAACGTAGACTGGTATTTGGTAAAACAGAAAATTAATTGTTGAAAATTAAGTAATAAATTTTAAGTTGCTGAATATTATAAACAGTGAAACTATAAAAAAAAAAGATGGAGTTGTTTAGTAAATATGAAAAATAAAACATTAAATTTAAAAAAATTATTAATAATGTTCGACTTAAAATTTTAAGTCAAATGTTTTGACTCATTAGATTAAGTAATTTTGGTAACTTAAATAAAACTTTTAAGTTATGTCATCAAACATGTTTAAAATGAATAAATACTTAAAATATTAACTAACGAGAAATTTTATAATGGACCTAGTTAATGAAACAATAACACATGTATTTTTTTAGTTTTCTAACATATTTTTTTGTTTTCCATTTATTATTTTATTGGAAATGATTGCGTAGACCGGATCCATTACAAATTTTTTTTTTTTTTAATTTTAAGTATTGAATTGGATACATCCATTGATAAGAGGTGTCCCATTCTTTATTACATGAGAATATGGTTGTATTTTAAAAATTTTAAAAATTGGAACCTACTTTTTTGATAAATATTTAGTCCGATAGTAAGGGTATTTCTCCCAAACTAATAGGTTAAGAATTCGAATCTCTGAAACTTAGGCTAAGAGTGAAAATAGTTAAAAAAAAATATATATATATGGCAAATGTAATAAATATAATAAAATGGATAATAAAAATTTTACTCCCTATAACGTTTTTTCTCCGAATTGTCAAATCGGAACAGAAATTCGATGTATATGGAGGAACTCCAAAACAAGCACACCATAACTTTATAAAAAAAACACCCTAACTAAACCCAAATCAACTGTCATTCATTCTTCCACCTCTGTCATAGCTCCGTCTTCCAATTTCTTAACAGGAAATGCAAATGAGTCATGAAGGGAACGTTGATGCTATTTTATCAATTCCCAAAATCTATCCCAAATACACAGTATAATAATAATTTAATAAAGTCAAATTAGTTTTCTTCTTCGATAGGTTCAGTTGTATTTATTGTCCACCGTCAAGATTAACCTATTGATTTTGTTGAGAAAGGGAGTAAAAATGTATTAGTTTGAGAAAATAGGTTTGTTTTCTATAGAAATATATTTCAAGAAAACTGAAATCTGAAAAATGGAAGTTGGTGTTTAGATAAGAAATTCTCCAAATTAAAATTTGGAAAACAATTTTTTCATAGTGCCGCGTTTTGTGCGTAATTGAGAAAATATATTCCGTGTATTGTACTAACATTGGAAAACACATGTGATTTCCATTGTTACAACGCAATGTTGCTCATCCCTTGATACTTTCTTCAATATATTTCTTTTGTTTCAATCATTGGATTTATTTCAAGCCATAATATTATATTTAAGGGGATGTTTGGTTTGATTATTTTTTACTCCAGAATCAGAATT
Organism: Euphorbia tirucalli; assembly: GCA_039660915.1. Classification (NCBI taxonomy): domain Eukaryota; kingdom Viridiplantae; phylum Streptophyta; class Magnoliopsida; order Malpighiales; family Euphorbiaceae; genus Euphorbia; species Euphorbia tirucalli. The sequence continues at coordinate 13,388,301 of CM077638.1, forward strand.
GAAACGTACAATTCCCATTGTTATTATTTGATTGAAGTAAAATTAAGATGGAATGAAAATGCAATTCCTAAAGATATGAGAATCATTGATTCTCTCTTCTTATCTATTAATGAAAATTGATTTCCTCTGACTAATTAGTTTATTATCTAATCAAATTCTTTTCATAAATACTATATATTACTTTTTTTATTCATTTGTTTTTCTTTCTGGTAAGGCTTCTAATCCATTTCTTATATATAGATATATACTCAAATCTTCTTATATATATACTCAAATCATATATATTTAGTTATTTTTATTATTATCTAGTCAAGTTTAAAAATATATAATTTCATGTTAATTATATTTTGAATCCGGACTAAACCAAACACAAATATTAAATTGTGATCCTATTCCATTCTTCATTCCAATTCCGAAATAGAAGCCAAAGGCTACCTAAGTTATATTATGAAAGGGATATGAATATTACTAATGATATGTTATTATATGGTTAGAGTATCAATATTCTTACTATTATATATATATATATATATATATATATATAAAATTTCTTTTACTATATTTTCACATACATAAATTAGTTTTTTTTTTTTAATGACACATATATAAATTAGCTAATTTATACACACTCTTGTTTTTATATTTATTTTATTTATTGTAAAAGTAAATTAAATAGTTAATAGATTATAAAAATAGAAAGAACTTAAAAATTGAATTTTTTTAAAAAAATGATCTTTTATTTTGAAATTAAAAATAGAAAACTAAATAAAAATAGAAAATGTAAAATTGATGAAGATGAGCTGAACATGTTTTTTTGTTTATAGTTTTCCATTTAAAAAGATTAAACCGGAAAAACCTTGAAAAATAAAAGAAAATTGAAATTTGAAAATATTTATTGTGATAGTGAGTTTTACTAATTTTTTAATGGCAAAACACATCATGCACCCCATGATCTTTTATCAAAACTGCAATTAGTCCTATTATCAATTTTTTAAACACATTGAGTACCTGATCTTTTCATTTTAATATTATTAGTCCAAACTCGATTTTATTTCATGTCTATGTAACAAGTTTTATTGAGTGAAATGACAAATAATATTTTAATATGTAACACAATTTCAGAAAATTGCTTGGATAAGAAAACAGATTTGCTGGAAGTGTCAATCAAATAGTTTCAAGCGACAAAACCATGTAACTTTTAAATGATTTGGAAATGTTTGTTTCACAGTTCCGTCTCTGAATGAACGTATTATACCTTCCCAAAAGATAGGTCGAGTTTGGGGCTAATAATATTGAAATAAAAAGATCAGGTACTCAATGTGTTTAAAAATTTGATCAGGGGACTAATTACAGTTTTAGTATAAGATCAGGGGGCTCAGGATGTGTTTTGCCTTTTTTAATCTTAAAATGCAATTTTAGTCTCATGTGATGAAAAGTGGGATACACCTCCTTAACCTCATCCCCAAGAGGAAGCAGGTTGTTAAAATTTGAAGATAAGGGGGAAATTGATGATTTTAAAAGGTTAAAAGTGAAATTGACTTTCGAAAAAAAAAATTTAGGGACACACCCAAATAATTTCATTTCATTTAAAACTTTTTTCTTTTACCTGTTTTTGTTACACAATAAGGCTAATGCTCGAAAAAAAAAGTGACAAGAGAACTAATTTCGCATAAGACGAGCAAAATTAGTTCAACAGTAGTCTGAAAAAAGAATGTCTCCAATGCTTACATGAGGCACATCACGTTCATGATGACCTAAAGGAAGAGATCTTGCAAAATTAGACATCCAATCAGTAGTACAATTCCTTTACCAGAAAATGTGCACAAAAACTTATCTCCTAGTAATCTCTCTTTTACATTTGAACTAATTACTTATTTAGCTGGAGTTTATACATTATATTTGTACGTATATTTATTAAAGAAATTAGTAGTTTCTTAAAAACAAATTCATCATATATAATTTACTTTTCCAAAATGACCAATTGATAAATCGCACGAAACGAAGTTTACTGATTTGATCACCGATGGATCAGTAAATGGGATGAGCTATATGGCTTCAGTAATGGGATTGTCGCAAGATGATTCTGGGATGTGGAGGGGAGGCTTTTGCCTTAATATCAGTATGTTGGGTTATGCCCTAGTCCCTATATGATGTACTCTGTTTATTTTGTATACGAGAACACATTTGCTATATATTAATAAAAGGCATAATCATATTTATTGAATTACTTGTGCAATTAATGAATATTGAGAATCCATAAACTAGTATTCACTCATATTTTTAATAGCGTGTACTAAACAAGTAAGACCATGAGTTTAAAGAACATAGGTTTAAAGCTATCCCTAGTATGTTATCATCATGATAATAAATATAACTAAAGACTAGTATGTTCCTTGTGGGATGGGTGGTGTCTTACCAACCATAGGACTTGGAAAGTCTATCAAGGAAATAAGTACATCTTAATGAACAGTGTACTGGATCAATCCGCTTATGAGAACACTACATGGTATAATATCATAAGTGTTTCACATGTATTGCTTATATTGGATCCTTAGACCCGATATTACTACACTCCTAGAAGTGGCCTTGTATACTTTGATGTGCGCTTAATAGGCCCGTAACTGGGCGCCAAGTATGGGTACGTTGGGTATATCGGGAACCATGTTAGGACTAAGAGTAACATGGAGAAATTGCCTATCTCTTCATCGAATAGATGTTATCACCGACCTCCTGACGAGTGAGACTGAGTAGTGTACGGTCGTACCCAAATAGAATGATTATTGGATAATCATTAATTTGATCATATCAGTCTACTTGGATGTCAAGTAAATGTCCTAGCACGTAGAAGGATGACAATGTCATGCCTTGTGTAGGACACCGATATCAGATGTGTAAAGGATCATATAAGTATACTCCAAGTGTATGTCATTTTGATTTTGACACCTTCATCTCAATTGGGTTGTAACGGCTTGCTAGAGCCCACTTACATCTTATGGGCCGAATGTCGTTTCAGGCCCTTGACCAATATACGAATGGGCCTACAGGATCGCACGCTTAAGAGTTTAGGCGGGCTTTATGAAGGACCAATTGATATGTATTGGATGTATATTAATTATTGATTATTGGATTATTTCATTTTATGGGATTAGTTGTTAAGTCCAAATAAAATAAATAACCTATGATGAGAAATTGGCTTTTATGGTTTTTGAAAGTTACCATGTGGTGACTTTAGTTAAATCATAATACATGTAGAGTAATGGATATTTTATAAAGGGGGTATTTTGGGTATCTTACTTTATGTTTCATACATAAAGAGAAAAGTGTAAAACCCTAAGACTCAGTGGTCATTACCTAGCCACCATTTCATCATCTTCTCCCTTTAGGCGAAAAGGTTTTGGCACGAAGGAGAAACCATTGGTCCGAGAGCTAGCACTTGAGTCCCCTTGACAAGACTCCGCGTGCGGGAACGTAGAGGGGCGACAAGTGGAGCCCTTAATCAAATCAATCTTGTGTAAGGACGGCTTAAGTGAGAAATCCAATCTCTTCCCTTTTGTTTTGGTAGATCCATAACCTAGCTTTGTGATTTTGGGCACGAACTTTAGCTTGAAGGATTTAATTCAGCAATTTGGTTTTGTTATCAAGCCTAGATAAATTCCTACACAATACTTGTTCTGTTAAGTATTTGAGAATAAATTATTTCTCATACATCAGGGCATATCTATAGTATGCAGAGTATAAGATAACTTACAACACAAGTAAATAGAATACAATTAGAATTAGAATTAGAATAGAACTAGGAAAGATTCTAGTATATCCTTATCATGTTAAGTATTTGAGAATAAAGTATTTCTCATTGAAAAGAATGAATATACATTAGGGCATATATATAGTGTGCAAAGTATAAGATAAATTACAACACAAGTAAATTAATACAATTAGAATTAGAATAGAACTAGGAAAGATTATAGTATATCCTTATCACTCCCCTTAAGACGATGGGCATTAGCAACATATAGCAGATCACGGAGAGTAAGAAATCAGTCTGATCCTAACGGCTTGGTAAAAATGTAGCTAGTTGATCGGATGATTGCAAAAACTAAATTTGTAAGGTTCCTTGAGCAATTAATTCATGGAAGATAATCTAATGCAATATGCTTGGTATGAGCATGAAAGATAGGATTTTTACTTAGATAAATCACCCCAATATTATCACACCATAATATGATTTTGCAAGCAATAGGATAACCGATTTCTTCAACAAAGAATTAATCCATAAAACTTCAGCTGCCACATTAGCCAAAGCCTTGTATTCACCTTTTGTACTAGAATGTGCAATAGTTGGTTGCTTTTTAGCTTGCCAAGAAATCAAATTGTTGCCAAAAAAGATACAATAGCCTCTAATAGATCTTCTATCATCTAGACAACCACCCCAATTTGCATCTGAAAAGCTATCAAGGCTAAGATTAGCCGAATTAGTTAACAACAAGCCATGAGTTGTAATTCCCTTTAGATATTGAAGTAATCTCTTGACTGCTTGCTAATGACCGTGGTAGGATAATGCATAAATTGACATAGCTTATTAACAGAGAAGGCAAGCTCAGGCTGAGTCAATGTAACATACTACAAGGCTCCCATTATGCGACAATATTCCTCATAGGATGCAAGAGGAACGCCATCCATTTTTAACATATTTCCCGTTGTAGCCATAATTGTGGCACAAGGCTTAGCATCTTGCAGACAAGTGCATTCCAAAAGATCAGGTATATACTTGGTCTGATAAAGTAGTAAGTCCTTTGATGTATGATCAATATCAATGCCTAAGAAATGTGAGACATGGCCTAGGTCACAAATGGGAAATTCTAATTCCATTAGTGCAATGGTGGATTTGACCACAACAAAAGAAGAACCTGTAACTAATATATCATCCACAAAACAGAGAACATATGTGAAGATATTATTAGAACATTTTATAAAAAGAGAATTGTCAGCCATAGACTTTGAGAGGCCATGAGATTTCAAATAATTATACAATCGTGTAAACCATTCTCTGGGAGCTTTTGCTTGAGACCATATAATGACTTGTGAAGTAAGAAAATATGATCCAGCTTGGTATTGTCCTTAAATCCCGGTGGTTTTTCCATGTAAATAGTTTCATGCAATGTTCCATACAAAAATGCATTTCAAACATCGAGCTGGTGAATGGGCCAATGGTGCGCAGATGCTAGAGCAAGGATAGTTCTGACAATTATTGACTTCACCACTAGACTAAATGTCTCATTGTAATCAATACTTGGTTTTTGTTAGTACCCTTTGGCCACCAATCTAGCTTTGTATCTATCAACACTACCATCAGAGTTACGTTTGATTCTATATAACGATTTGCAACCTACAACATTGATACCAGATGGTTGAGGTACAATAAACTAGGTCTGAGTGTCATGGAGAGCCTTTATTTCATAAGACATGGCATCACGCCATACTGGGTACTTCCTAGTAGTGCTATAGGAGGAAGGTTCAATGAAAGTATTATCAGGTGAAGAAAAAGATATAAGAAGAGCAAGCTTGGATGGAGCTTTATGAACATTACTAGGACGCAATTGCATCGGATGAGTCTTAGAGGGTTCGATCAATTAGAGAGGACCCGATAGGTCGATTTGATTTGGTGAAACTGATTCTTCGGGTGAATATGGAGATGGATTAACAAGAATTTTAAGTCTAGAAGAGGAACTTTGGATAGGGAAAGGAGAGTTCGGAGTGTTAGAATTGGTTAAGGAAGTGATAGGGTGAGAGTTAGTGATGTGGCATGTGGAAGGTGGTGAGGCTGAATACAGTGATGGGTTTAATGGTGGAATGTGTATGGTTGGATTAGATGAGAATTACATTGGGATAGAGGTGGATTGGGATGAAGATGGATACGTGGAAGGAGATGGACTTGGAATAGAAGACTTACCCGAATAACCAACATGGTTGATGGACGGTACCGGTATTGCCACTAATAGAGACGCAACCATTGATGTGGAGGACAATGAAGATGATGCCTGGATTCAAAATGGGAAAATTGATTCATTAAATTTAACATGTTTTGCAATAAAAACTCTATCTCTGTCAGGAGAATAACAAACATATATGGAATGATGCTTGGATTTGCCTAGATAAACATAAGAATCGGTACGAAAATCAAATTTATATTGGTTATAAGGTCGTAAAAAAGAAAAAATTTCATAACCAATATCTTGAAATTTGAGTAATTGGGCATTTTGTTAAATAATCGAAAGTAAGGACTTTGATTATTTAAAGTAGGAGAGGGGAATGAATTTATAAGATAAACACTATGATTTACAGCATGGTTCCAAAACCTAAAAAGGATACTAGCATGAGCCAAAAGAGTAAGAGTAGTATCCACAATATGTCTAATTTTATGCTTAGAGATTCTATTTTATTCGTGTGTATGAAGACAACCAAATATGATGCCTAATTTTCAAAAGTGAGGTGTTAATTTCAAAAATTCACTTCCAGAATCAGAATGAAATTTTTTTATATCTGAATTAAATTGGCTTTTGATTATCGCTTGGAATTCAACAAATGTATTATATACATCACTTTTGTATTTCAGACAGTAAACCCAAGTAAAACGAGTAAATTCATCAATAAATAGAACAAAATATTTGTGATTTAAAATAGGATGAACAGGGGCAGGACCCCAAACATTAGAGTGTATAATTTCAAATGGAGATGTGCTAGTGTGTTTAATAGAAGACAAATTAAATTTAGTAAGTTTGCCTAATTGACATAAAGCACATAGATTATTATTGGAACACTTCACTGAAATACTGTTTGTATTTAAACTACAAGAAATAATTTTCATGTTCAAATGACCAAGTCTGGTGTGCCAGGTATCATACAATTCTGCCTCCATAATCAACGCCTGCTACAGGTCAGGTGGGAGTACATACAATCCATGATCACTCGTTCCTCACACCAGGATGTTCTTTTTTACTTGGTCCTTAATAAGGAAATAGGAAGGCAAGTGGTGTAGGGTTTGTGGAGGCCGAGTTTAAGAGTTGGGAAGTACGATTTTTGGTGCTTGAAGTTTATGAAGAAGAAGATTCAGTTGACATGTAGAGATCTAGTTTAGCTCTGATACCATGTTAAGTATTTGAGAATAAAGTATTTCTCAATGAAAAGAATGAATATACATCAGGGCATATGTATAATATGCAGAGTATAGATAACTTACAACACAAGTAAATAGAATACAATTAGAATTAGAATAGAACTTGGAAAGATTCTATCTAAGGTAGAGCTTTGAGGGGTTGTTCATGGTTTTCGCTTTGCTTGGGATAAGGGGGTTAGAAAGCTTCAAGTGGAGGTGGATAGTAAATTTGCACTTGACACTATCAACAAAGAGTCTACGATAGCCAATGATTTATCTTTTATTCTTGCTGAAATTCAACATATGATGAAGAGGAATCCCAATGTCAAGTTTGTACATACTATAGATACCCATTTTGTCCGAGTATTGTTTTATTATTTCATTTATGTTTCATTATTTAAGAAAAATCCAAAAATACAACAACTTCTTATTTCAATTTAGCTTTTTTATTTTCATTTTTATAGACTAAGATGAGCAAAATAGGAGAAGGCATAAAATAAAAGGAATTATTTTATTGATTTCTCTTAGTTACAAGTCTTGAATACAAAAAATAACAAAATAAAAGAAGATAAAAATACAAAAAAAAAAAGAGAATAAAAGGGGCCCAAAGCCAAGCCTACAATACAAGCAAAAAAGTGTAAGGAAAAAGAAAACAACAGACAGTTAGAGGATGGTTAGCTTTTAGTTCAAATTGAACCAGTTATTAAATTATTATATCCTTTACTTGGTTCAAGCTTTTATCTCTTTAGGTAATACACAGATTTTTTACATTTACTAATTTACCCTCAACTTATAATTAAATTAACAACTTAAGGGATTGCCCTTTCTCTGCTGAAAAAAGACAGTCCCATTTCATTTTCAAAGACAAAGAAAAAAGAGGGGGAGAGATTCATTTTCAGAGAAACAAAATTCCATAGAGAAAAGAGAGGAAGAAATAGAAATTTAGGGCAGAAATAAAAGAAATTTTTTTATGAACAAATAGAAATTCATAGAGGAAAAAATTAGAGTGAAAGTAGTATTTTGCGCCTAAATTCCTTATCTGTCTCTTTCTTGCACCATTTCCTCCATATCTACCACTTTCTCATATCATTCCTACCAGTGGCAGAGCCAGGACTCCAACATTGGGGGGTCAAAAACAGACATCGACCGACAAGTCGTCACGGTGGTGGACCGAGAGACAGCGGTGAAGAGAAACTAAAAATAATACAAATTTACTCATAGCATTTTTAATACCAATTATGTAAATAATATTTCAATTGGTATGAAACATAATAAAAAATATAAAAAATGGAATTCGAATTTTTAGAAAATATATATTATAAATTTGAATTAGAAAAAAACATTAATAATATATAATAAATGATTACATATATAAATCAAAATAATAAAAATAAATATGATCATGACTAAAGAAAACTCAATTAGAATGTGAAAGTTTGAATATATCCAATTCATCTCAAAGAGAAAAAAAAGTTTGAGAGACAAAGAAAAAAAAAGATATTTCATTATGTACAAATAAATAAATATAAATAAATAAATAAAACAGCCCAGCCCACTAAGGCTGGGCTGTTTTATTTATTTTTTAAACCTAGGAGCAAAACGACGTCGTTTTGCTCCTGGGTTTTTTTTAAAAAAATTAGGGCTGAGCTGTCTTCTTCCTCAGAAATTAGGGGGGGCAGTCCCCCCAATTTCTGGGGAGGCAGCAGCTTGGGTGGGGGGGGGGACAAGTGCCCCTCCGTGACCCCTCCCAGTGCCGCCCCTGATTCCTAGATTTTTGGGTTGGGTATTTGAAGCCATTAACCACATTTACAAAGCCAGAGTTAAAAGCAAGTCCTTTTTTCCTTTATTTTTCCTTCCAAATCTGTTGTTTCCTTTTGTGTTGTTCTAGGTTAGGGATTTTTAGGTAGTTATGACTTAAGGAAGGGTACTATCTCTACGTATATGGAGAAAGGACTCTCCTTTTGGGTAGTGTCCTAAATCATTAGTAAGAGATAGGACATGGAATGCACCCATTTCTTACTATTGGTTTGAGGTCTAGGTGTAGCATTCATTTATTTTGGTGTATGTGTGTGTGCTAAGTGCTTGTCAATAGCAACCAAAAAAACCCAAAAAATTATTACAGTCATCCTTGAGATAATAAAATCAGAAAATAAAATAACTCTTCATAATCTCCTCCTTAGTCTTGAGTCTCTAAGTCTTTCTCTTTAGCATTTAGAGTTATTCCTGTGAAAAGAGCAGCAGCAATAAGTAATATTCTGTTTAACAATCACAGAATAAAATTAATACCCTTATTTTTATAAAAAATTAATAGGGGACATCATATGCATATTGAATAAAGATATTAGGAACTCCTTATAAATAAAACTCGACAATAACAAGCTAAGCATCATCATACTTGCCAATTCACTAGGACTTAAGGTTCCATAAATAGTCCTTACATTCTTACTTTATCACCTTCATATTGAAGAACATCACCGTGCGTTAATGTAAAATTTCAGCTTTTGCATTAACATTTAGTGCTTTCAATACAAGATGGCAGACCTTAACCATTAAAGCTCAAAAGCATTAACAGACACATCACCTCACATGCCAATAGCTCATTTCACATGCATCATATACCTCTTGGATTTCCTCCAAATAAACAAGTATGGCCCATGTTAAAAAGCCAAAAAATGAATTTCATAACCAAAACGTCTTCTTCTGTTTTCATCTTTGCACGTAGTGTTTTTCATGCATCATTAAGACCATAGTAGTTTAGATTCCTCAATTAGTTTTCATTTTGAAGAATTTTTCTTCATTAGATTAAGTCATAATAAAGTGTCCCCAATTCATAGCTACTATTAGAAATTTAGGGTCACAATAAGAATCAAATCAAACCAAATAAACAAATCTCAGCATTTAGTCATGTAAGTGATAACTCATTTTCATATAGGCACTTCTAGGTTTTTTGTAACTTGTATTTTTTTTATTTTTGCATTTTTAATGCAGTTTTATTATTTACTTACTTAGTTTGTATATTTTATTTATTTGCTCTTATTAGTGTTATTTTTTCTCTTTTAGGTGTTATGCAGTAGATTTTTGTTTAATTAGGAATTTTGCTAGAAGAAGGATTATTGGAGGCTGAACTTCGGTTGCATTTTCAAGATAGTTAAAGGCTGTTTGAGCTTCAAAGTTATTCTAAAAAGTTGTGCGCCTGTCCATTAGCTTTCTAGCGCATCTTGAATCGTGCTAATCCGAGTTATATTGAAAAGTTAGCTTGGGTCTTCTACAGCTGGTCCTGGTCCTACGGGTCAGCCTATTTTGTTGATTTTTTTCCTTTTATTTGGGTCTTCCTAATTCACTTAGAAGAATTGGGGTTAGAGTGGTTTATTTTTTTGGAAATACTTATTCTAAAAGGACTGTTTTAGTCAAGGAGTTTTAGTTTAGGAGAGTTGGGGTCTTTTAGTAGTTTTTCCTTATTGGGTTAGGAGAAGGAGTTTTTCTTAATTAAGGAGTCTTTATTCTTTGAGAAGGGTGATCGATTTTTCCAGCAGTAAGGAGGAGCACGTTTGAGAGACTTTTCTGTAGTTTCTATGAAGACGATGAGAAAAAGGAATTCGGCGAAGACGTCTACATGGACTTAGAGTTTTTTCTCTCTTTCATGTTTCCATTCATCTTTTGTTTTTGTGTTTTAGATACCATGTGTAGCTAAATTTTTTTATCTAGAATTTTGATGTAGTATAATTCGTTTAGTTAATGAAAGTATTGTAGTTTTCTTACTTTATTCATGTAATTTCTATTATCTTACTTATTGCTTGCTTTTGATTGGCCATCAATTGCATGTTGATAGATTGAAATAGTATAGAGTACCCCGGAGGGAATACTATTGAAATAAAAACTAAGATAATAGGTACATGAGTTAAGGTTTGAATGGGAGTAATATAATATGAAATTGTGTAGGTTCTTAGATGATTCGAACTTAATCACTTAATTTTATGTTATTAATCCCTATTGGGAAAGAGGGTTAGTAATGTATGTTTAGCATTGATGACATATCTTTGGAGAGAGTGCTTTCGATATAAAATCATTCTTCATTGCGTTGATAACATATTTGCTATTGATTTGATTTGTATTAAACTACCAATTAAATGAAAAGACCAATAAAACAAATAAAGAAAATTCAATAAGAGAAAACGTCTAGGATATTGACTTCATACAACGCTTAGCTAATCAACGTATTGTGGAATCAAATAATTTAATTACTCATGCAACAGAGAGTGATTTTATCTTGAAAGCACTCTCTCTCGAGATATGTCATCAATGCTAAACATACATTACTAACCCTATTTCCTAATAGCGATTAATAACATAAAATCAAGTCATTAAGTTCGAATCATCTAAGAAACTCCGTACAAGTTCAGATACATTACTCCTGTTCAAACCCTAACTTATGTACCTACTATCTTAGTACCGATTTCAATAGTATTCCTTTCTAGTTCTCTATACTATTTCAATCTATCAACATACAATTGATAGGCAATCAAAAGTAAGCAATAAGCAAGATAATAGAAATTGCATGAATAAAGTAAGAAAACTACAATACTTTCATAAACTAAACGAATTGTACTACATCAAAATCCTAGATAAAAAAATTTATCTACATATGGTATCTAAAACACAAAACAAAAGATGAAGGGAAACACGAAAGAGAGAAAAAAAACTCTAAGTCGTTGTAGACATCTTTGACGAATTCTTTCATCTCCTCATCTTCACAGAAACTGCAGAAAAGTCTCTCAAACGCGCTCCTCCTTCCTGCTGGAAAAATCGATCTCCCTTCTCAAAGAATAAAGACTCCTTAATTATGAAAAACTCGCTCTCCTAACCCAATATGGAAAAACTACTAAAAGACCCCAAACTCTCCTAAACTAAAGCTCCTTGACTAAAACAGTCCTTCTAGATTAAGAATTTCCAAAAAAATAAACCACTCTAACTCTAAGTCTCCTAAGTGAATTACGAAGACCAAAATAAAAGGGAAAAAATAATCAACAAAATAGGTTGACTCATAGGACCAAGACCAACTGCAAAAGACCCAAGCTAACTTTTTCTATACAACTTCGATTGGGATGATTCAAGATGGGCTGGAAAGCTAAGGACAGGTGCACAACTTTGTAGAACAACTTCAAAGCTAAAACAGGCTCCAATTATCTAAAAAATGCAACCGAATTTTAGCCTCCAATAATCCTTCTTCCAACAAAATTCCTAATTAAACAAAATTTATTGCATAACACCTAAAAGAGAAAAAAATAACACTAATAAGAGCAAATAAATAAAATATACAAACTAAGTAAGTAAATAATAAAACTACAATAAAAATGTGAAAATAAATAAAAATATAAGTTACAAAAAACCGAAAAGTGCCTATATGAAAATGAGTTATCAATAAGCCCGTAAAGAAAACAAGCATTACACATAAGCATAAGTTCATGAATTAAAGCATGCATTCCCTCCAAAAATCTAAAAAAAAAAAATCCAAATTCAGATCAATAAGTTCCATAAAACATGTGGGCATCCATATTAATCACCAATAATATAGATTTCACCTTCACTATTCACAAGTACATGCATGCTCATACAGTAAAATAAATATAGGTCCAGAGAAGCTTATCTAGTTTTGGCCATGGCTACCAGTAAAACCCTTCTTTTCTTTTTCTATTTGATTTGATCCCTGTGAAAAGGACAATAATCGAAGTCCATCAGCCTCAAATTAGGGCAATAAGGGAGAAAAAAACAAAAACACAGAAAAAATGAATAAAACATAGAAATTAAGAGAAAGAAGGAGATACCTCTGAATACACTATTGTCGGCAACAAGTTCTTTCATCGCTACCGTTCATCCATGATGAGTTCCAAAGAGTCACCTATGGTTGAACTTAGACGAATTTTTTTTTTTAAATCTAAGAAGAGAAATAACAAAATTAAAGAGGTTTATTTTAGAAAATCGAACCTAAAGGTGAATCAGAAAAGCAGAGAGAAACCAAAACTGAGGGAGAGAGAGAAATACCTAAAATCAGTCGATGGTGAGTGAGAGTTCTGATCTAGAACTAACGTTGGGACTGTAGCACAGGTCAATGACGTTGCGAGGGTTAGGTTATGAGCAGACGATGGAGTTCAAGGAAGAACATGGTAGAGATTGTTCCTGGTTTTCAACAATGAGGATAGGAGTGACGAGTTCAAGTTTAGATCACCAATGAAGAGAAGAGAAGATTAGGTGAGCTTAGGTGGTGGAGGCATGGCTGGCCATGGTCATCGTCGATCAAGAGAGAGAGAGAGCGAGGGAGCATATAGAAGGAGAGGGGAGGCAGCAGATATGAGAAAGAGATAGAGCTAGGGTTTGAGTTAGGATAATTTCATTCTTAGGGTTAGGTGAGTTTTGGTTGGGTTTATGGTTTTGGGCTAGGGCTAGGGCTGTAAACCAGTGGTTACAGCCTAACCTGAATTCATTCTTTTTGGGGTTCTTTACTTACGTTATTTAGATTTTTATGCACTTACAGGTTGTTTGTTTGTGGGGATAAGAAGTGAGATAGGGATTTCTTATCCCTATCCCTTTCTTATACAATGTTTGGTACTTGGTTATGGGGATGGGATAAAATTTTTTTATCCTCCCTTTATCCCTTTTTCCTGTCTCACCCCCTCCCCTGGTATAAGCATATGGGATAACTTTGATGGGTGAGAATTTACCCATTTGTCCAATTGACTCCCCCCAATCCTTATAACTCACGATCTGCATCTCCTTGCCCAACTGAAGCTGCTGCAAAATTCTCCATTTTGGGCCGCCGCCTTAGTTTCCTGTTTCTCTATCTCCAGTTACCTATACGCTGGCCACCTTCGTCCATCTCCTCTCACATTCTTCTTTCACGATGATGGCACTTTCAAAATACTTCAGGTTCCTCTCAATTTCACCCTTTTTTTTCAAATATGTTTAATTTTGTAAGTTGTTTGATTGAATTTTATCTCTGTGAATTCTCAATGAATTAAGAGATCCATATGCTGCTGAGAACCATACTCGCAAGTATAAACATGTCTGCTCCAATTTGTTTAATCTACTGAGATGTATCCTTCTTCTTTTTTCTTAATTAATTGATCTTGACTACAAAAGTGAGTTTGAAATGTACTACTGTGCTTTTTCTTATCTGTGAACCAACTGGGGTGATGCATGAATGGTTGCCGAATGTCACATGTTAATTGCTGCTTTGCATTCACCTTTGCAAACCTGCAAAAGTCTCTGATGCTACCCAAAAATTCTTCTTTCTTCTCTTAGGCTTTTCTGTATTTTTTTTCTGATGCAGATTGTATTTCACATATATGCTTGTTGGGAGCCCTCCAAGACCTTTCTATCTTGATATTGACATTGCAAGTGATTCAACATGGATTCAATGTGATGCTACTTGCACCTGCTGTGCCAAGGTAACACCTAATATTTATTGGTCCTTGAACTGGTGGGCTTGAGATGAATCAAATGGACAATTGTTTTCTATATGACTATACATATAATCATTAATTTTGCTTCCAATCTGATTTTTGATATCATTTATATTAATATTGCACTGCTTTTTCCTTGCATCACTTGTTTACAATGATGTTTAGGTGATACATTAATTGACCATACCTATTATTGATCTCCCTGAGCCACTTATTTTTTCGTTGATCTAATAATGTAAATGAGAGGTGGAAAAAATAAAAAGAACATGAAGAATATGCTGAAAAAAAGAGAGATGTTCCACTGCTTGTCTAGGACTTTTATCTGGTCATAAATGTGAAATTTGGGAGACAAGCAATTGTAGCAGGTTTAACCATTGCTGAAGAAGTAGATTCAGTTTTGTTGCTGTTTTTATTTTCTTTCTTCACCATTAGTAGGCCAGAAATAGTTCTGAATCTGGAAATGCTAAAAGTAATTGCATAATTAGGACTCTAGGTACTAATTCTATTATTAAGTGGTCAGAATACACCAGGAATCATGCTTGTTAAACCAAGTATGGTTTACATAGATTCCTTGTCTTTTTTTTCTTAGTAGAAAAAATAATTGGAATTATGAATTTGATTTAATTGAAATACAAATCATCTCAACTCAACTCTAGCTATATGGTTAATGTCGGGAGCAAATGCTTTGTATAAGCCAAGAAAAAACAATATTCTACCACCAAAGGATTCATTGTGTTTGGAACTTCAAAGAAACCAGAATGCAGGATTCTGTGAAATTGAAACATGTCAACAATGTGACTATGAGATTGAGTATGCAGAACATAGCTCATCCATAGGTGCTCTTGCAAGGGATGAACTTAACCTAATGATGGCAAATGGATCTTTTACTAAAATAAATTTTATTTTTGGGTATATATCTCCAATACCCGCGAATTTGCATTTATATATAAATAATTGAAATACAAAAATATTAATATGTTTATATTCTACGTTTGAAAGTTGTGGATATGATCAGCAAGGCTTACTTTTAAACACCCTGGCAAAGACTGATGGGATACTTGGACTAAGCAAAGCTAAAGTTAGTTTACCTTCTCAATTGGCAAGCCGGGGAATCATTAACAATGTGGTAGGTCATTGCCTAGCTAGTGACATAAATGGTGGTGGATATATGTTCTTAGGTGATGATTTTGTACCACACTAGGGCATAGCTTGGGTTCCTCTACTACACATGCCTTCAACGTGAGTTATGTATATATATTCATACATTCTTTTTAATTATGATTTTTGCACCCCAGGATCTTGTGTACATGTTTTTTTTAACTTTATGTACAATCCTCTTTTTTTTCAATTGGAGAAATCTATAGTGACTTTTGCACAATTCGATTGCCATCACTTTGATATTCTCTATTATTTTCATTCCTTTCAGAGAATCTTATTACAAAGAGGTTATGAAGTTGAATTATGGAAGTAGCCCACTAAGTTTAGGTGGGCAGGATAGAAGAATAAGAGGGATTGTGTTTGACACTGGTAGTTCTTATAGATACTTCACAAAAGAGGCATACTCTGAATTGGTTACATCTGTAAGTAATTTTATCATCACCACATGGTCTCATCGAGCCCTTTTTTCTGAGTTCCATTCTAATTTCAATGTATTAATATAGCTTAAAGATGTTTCTGGGGAGGGACTTGTTCAAGACACATCGGATTCGACATTACCATTCTGTTGGAAATTCAAAAACCCAATAAGGTACTGCCAAACATTACTTATATTTCTCACAGTTGGCTAGCGGGCATATATGACCTCAAGAATGTTTATCTTAGATAGCGCTCCTTATATATTGTAATATTACTGAAAAGTCATTGTCTTAATTAGTTTATAGTCAAGACGACGGTTCTTCCAGTCACAACTTCTAACTCTACTATTTTCTGAGTGCAGATCGGTTGCTGATGTGAAGTAGTTGTTTAAGACTATTCTCTTCTACCTCATAAGTATTAAGGTTGCCTTTCGATAATCTTGTTTGATCAAATAATTATGAATTGTAGCTATGTTATTTATTGTTAGCAGTAAAAAAATTGTGCTTTTTCACTTCTAGCATCAAAGTTTTTTTTTTTATCAATAAAATGATGTCATCTTTGTTTGTTTATTTATTTATGACTTTTGTTCCTCTGTTGCCTGTTAAAACTGAAACACAAAATTGAGTATCTAGCCATCTTATTGATATAAACTTTGTTCATGCTAAGAATGAAAAAGGCACAACCTTTTGGATTTTCTTTTTCATATTTGTTGTCCCTATTATTTATTACTTTGATGTTAACATGTTATGGAACAATTGTTTCCAATTAAAACTCTATAGGTGGCTGTTGATGCCTAATTTTGCATCCTTGCCGCCTGTTGTGGTTCCAAGCTCGTGATGGAGGCTAGCAGATAATTGATTTTGTTGATGTTATATGTGGTCTCAGCTTGGGAGAGTATACTGCTCTAGCATTTGCTGGAGCTTTCAGGTTAGAATTTGAACGAATTTGATACTATTAAACTAATTAAACCATAAACTTTTACAAGTGGTTGAATTTGCACAACTAGTGTGAGCGGACGACGTTTTCAACGGAATGCGAGACTCCCTTTCGGAAGGGGCACCTCGATTTCGGGTGGGCCCCTCCCTCGCGTGGGGTTTTTATAATGGAAATTCGCTTTGGAAAACATAGAACTATTTCATAAAAGAACCGAGACCTAAGTCTCGATGAATATTGTAGGAGTCGCCACCCTGCTCAGCTCAACTGGGAAATTTATAATGCAGCTGAACCAGATGAACGGATGCTACACTATCTAGAGATTTGGGTCCGGACAAGTCCCTTATTTTGTGTCTAATTAAAATAATATTGGCCAATGTTCTCAAATGGTATTTCAAATTCTAAAGTCAATTTTATTGAAATAAATAGACATACAGCGCGCCTACAAGTAAAATAAAATAGTAAATTATTAAATTATTACAACCCAATCGAATAAAAGATAAAAACTCTCGGCGTCAGTTTTACAAGCGCCCAGAATACACGATTTATCTAGAAAAATACAATCGCCTAGGATACACGTATTAATCTATTAAATACATCAAAAATAAAAATAAAAAGCCGCAAAACAGAGGGTTAGCACACTATATAGCACGCCACAAATTGGACTCAAACATGACAGAATGGGAAATCAAGAATTGGGGGCATGCATTTAGGGGATAACCGGGTTGGCTCGGTTAGCCGGCCTGGTTAGACCTGGAAAATATTTTGAAACATTCCTGTATTTTGGTTTTTGGGGGAAAATCATTTTGAAAACAATTTTTCCAGTTTACATGCATTTTTTACATGTGAGGTGGGTCGGTTTTCGGGAGAATCGGGTCTCCGTCGTGGCATTGTTCTAAATGCAATTTTACTGAAAATTGAATCTAAGGTTGTGAATGCACACAACAAAATCCATTTTGGTGATTTTCGGATTTTCTGAATTTTTATGGATTTTTGGAAATTTTTATACCTCAAAAGGGAAATTCTGATTCTGGAAATACGTTACAGCCGTGCGACTGTAAGCAGTCCAAACTCAGGATTTCGTCAAAATTTTATTTGAAATAAACTGGAAGAAAACACCTGGAAACTAAGAACACTCGTACGACTATTCATCAAACTCAAGAACAGTCGCACGACTGTTTTTGATTTCTAGAAATAGAAACGCAAAACTTGAATAAAAATGCACAAAAATCACACCAATCACCCAGAAAGCATGAAAAAGAGAAGGGAAAAGGAGTGGTATTCCACCATAGGATTGACCCCTAGCGTCGCTCCAATCCACTGAATTTCGCACTTTTCTCCTTGAGTTAGGGTTAGGAACTTTAGGTCCAAAAATCTCCAAATGCTTAGGAATCCTAGGGTTTCTAGTCCGAAATTTAATTTTGTTTGTGGAGTCAGATTGTTAACGTAGGGGTTTCTAACAAAGTTTTAAGCTTTTCCCTGAGAATCAAAAGAAATAAAAGAGGAAAAGGTGTTTTTCTTTGAGTTGGGTATTTTCTCCTTTTCCTTGTCTCTTTCTCTCTTTTCTCTGTAAGATTTCTGAGATCCCCAAAGGCTCCCCTTTCTCTTCTCTTTTTTCTCCTTTTCCTCTTTTTCTCCCCCTCCTTTTTCTGCTGGCGCCTCCTTTTTCTTTCCCCCTTTTTCAGCTTTTAGGGTATGGGCTGGCTCACCTGCTACGATCCTATAATCGTACGACTGTAGTTTGATTACAGTCGCACGACTGTAGTAAAGTCGTACAACTGTTCCATTCTTTTCTCTTTTTTTTAGGGAGTAAAATTTCATCGCTTACAGCTGCCCCTCGCGTGATCAAATTCACCACCCGATCTTAGTCTGGGATAGTTGATGTGAATTTGAGAACGCGACTCAAAGCGCCGCAGACACAGGAAATAACCCACCATTGAAATAAGCTGATATCAGGTCTAGGTTAACCGAGACAAAGCTGGGGAAGAAATAAGCCGATACCAGGTCTAGGTTACCCGAGGCAAGGATGGATGGAAGGCAGATAAGCCATCGGGTCTTTGTTACCTGAGGAAAATCTGCTAGAATTTTGAGGATTCTAAATCTTGCTGAAATTGGATGTACTCGAAATAATGAAATAAGAAGTTCAAGGATTTGAAACCATGCTTGAACGTAATGGAGTTTAAAGGCTCAAAATCTGGCTTGAATGAAGAAAAGAGGTCAAGGATTTGCAACCATACTTAAACGTATTGGAGTTCAAGGGTTCGAAATCTGGCTTGAATGAAGAAAAAGGTCAAGGATTTGTAACCATGCTTGAACGTAATGGAGTTCAAGGGTTCAAAATCTAGCTTGAATGAAGAAAAGGGTTCAAGGATTTGCAACCATGCTTGAACGTAATGGAGTTCAAGGGTTCGAAATCTGGCTTGAATGAAGAAAAGGAGATAGCTTTAGGAATGATAATTTTGATGTTGGCTCGAGGACGAGTATTTATCCCTTGATCGATAATTTTGGAAGCAAAAATTTTTGCCCCTTCGATCAAAGATAAATACGGCTTGATTGTTCTGCCCCTTGGAGATTTTATATGTTGAGATTTGAGTTTGTGCGGATCCTTTTCATATTTTAAGGCCCAATAGATGCCCCGGCATTGTGCCATCTCTGCTTTGAGAGTGAACCTGGTTCGGTGAGACCTGGTGGTGGCAGTGGGTGCCTGCACTTGGATCAGTTGTGATGCATATGCATATGAATTGTGCGTGTTTACTTTAAATGTATGCACGTATGTGCAGATGTATGTATAGTTCTAAATGTATGTATGCATGCAACATGTGGCTTATGCTTTGTGATGTGAATTGAGATAGCCTGATCTTTGGTTTAACTTGTCTAATAAGTTTGGTTGATGCAAAGAATAATAACATCCTTTCAAATGCTGATTTATGGAGGATTCAGTGCAAAATGAAGCTTAATAGTTTATTTGTGAGGAATGTACGAGCCCATTGGGAATCTTCTGGGCCTAATTGGACTTCTACGTATGAGCTAAGGACAATTAAGTGTTAGCACTTAAGGCACCCTTAGGGAATATGTATGGATTTCAAATTAGGCTTAGGTATCCATATTTAATTGTTATTTTTTTCAATAAGTGAGTTTTTTTGGGCTTAAAAATCAGCCCATAAACAACCCTCAAAAGGGAATTTCGTTTTTCATCCTTATTGCATAAGGATTAGTTTTAAGTTTTCCTTATTTGTTTTTATTTAAGTTTTCCTAGTCCAACAAGGATTTGTTTTCCTTTTGAGTTTAGGGTTAGGTTTAAGTTTTCTATTTAAACACCAATGTAATAGTTAAAGAGATGGGATGAAATTTAATACAATTCAGATTTTTCTCTCTTTGTTGAGATTCTAGCCCGGGGCTGATTTTTAATTTTGTGAGTTTGTGAGATTAAGTTCTTCATTCTTACAATTTTATCTTGATTATGAACAAGTATTGTGGTAAGGTACTTATGAATTATCCAACAATCAGTTTCTAAGATTGCTTATCGAAGGTGTCAGGTTTGAATCCCATTCATTGTCGCTTAAACACCTTAGGATTGGTTTGTTATCACCCATCTTTGTTTTGTTTTTGTGAGTTCAACCTTGATTGATAGACTTGGAAAATTTATTAAAGTTGATTTCGGCTTTCTCACAGTCGATATCACATCAATTGGTATCAGAGCTTTGGCTTTAATCAAGGTTTGTTAGTGTTTAAAAAAAAATACGTTTTTGTCTTTTTTTTTTCTTTTTAGTGAACCCGTATCTTTTGCACTGTTTTAACTTTTTCCATTGTATCTTTGCCTATAGAACTCGGAATTATGCAATTCAAAAACCATTGGATTCTTAAGAAAAAGTTCTAAATAACGTCATAATACTTGAAGTTTAGAATCAGTTTGGAAGTTGCCTTAAATCTGAGTCGAAATTCTGTTTCTAGTTTTGTTAAATTTGCTTCTAGTTGCGTCTTAGGTTCATCTGTTGCTTTTTTTTTGAATCTTACGTACTTTTTTTTTCTTGCCTCTTTGTGAATGTGAGCTTTCATTATTTATAAGCCATGTTCAGTTTTAATTCCCGTACTAGATGTCGACTCAATAATAAGGTTTGCAGCGTGATTCTTCATAGAACTTATTTTGCAAACGTTGCTAGTCTCACTTTGGTAGAGAAATTAAATTTGCACCTTATTGACCATCCAAAGCCATATATCTTGCCATCATTAAATAAATGTGATATTGAAATAAATAAGCAAGTTGTGGTAAAATTCTCCATTGGTCGGTACAAAGATGAAATATTATGTGATGTTTATCCTATAGAAGATTGTCATCTATTGCTTGGCCGTCCATGGGAAGTTCATAGAGATCTTATCTTTGATGGTGAGAAGAATTGTTATTCACTTAAATTAAAAGGATGTATGTATAAGATTCTTCCATTATGTGATGAAGAAGCTTATAAAGACATGTTATATTTGCACAAACAATAGCAAAAGAAAGCTAATGAAGAACTTCCTTGCAATGTTGATGCTGAATCTGAAGTGAATAAAGAGGTGAAAGATATTAGTGATCATGAAGGATGTGATGGTGACAAAACTGAAGTTGGTGTTGTTGCAGAGGCTGATCTTGTTGAACATCTTGTCCACAAAGATGCACAACCTGATAGAGAAAAGATTGGAGCTAATATTATGGTGAAACATGGGGAACATGAAGATCAGCATGTTGGAAAGCTTGTGAATGAAGTGGGAGATAATTACCACATAGAAAAAATTGACATGATTTCAACTAACATACTTGATAATTGTTTATCTATTGTTTCTTTTCATGATTTTCAGGATATAATTCTTCCTTATGATCTGAACATACAAGATTCGAGGACGAATCTTTTCGAAGAAAGGGAGAATGATGTGAATCGAGATAGCCTGATCTTTGGTTTAACTTGTCTAATCAGTTTGGTTGATGCAAAGAATAATAAAATCCTTTCAAATGCTGATTTATGGAGGATTCGGTGCAAAATAAAGATCAATAGTTTATTTGCAAGGAATGTACGAGCCCATTGGGAATCTTCTGGGCCTGATTGGACTTCTACGTATGAGCTAAGGACAATTAAGTGTTAGCACTTAAAGCACCCTTAAGGAATATGTATGGATTTCGAATTGGGCTTAGGTATCCATATTTAATTGTTATTTTTTTCAATAAGTGAGTTGTTTTGGGCTTAAAAATCAGCCCATAAACAACCCTCAAAAGGAAATTTCGTTTTTCATCCTTATTGCATAAGGATTAGTTTTAAGTTTTCCTTATTTGTTTTTATTTAAGCTTTCCTAGTCCGACAAGGATTTGTTTTCCTTTTCAGTTTAGGGTTAGGTTTAAGTTTTCTATTTAAACACCAATGTAATAGTTAAAGAGATGGGATGAAATTTAATATAATTCAGATTTTTCTCTCTTTGTTGAGATTCCAGCTAGGGGCTGATTTTTAATTTTGTGAGTTTGTGAGATCAAATTCTTCATTCTTACAATTTTATCTTGATTATGAACAAGTATAGTGGTAAGGTACTTGTGAATCATCCAATATTCAGGTTCTAAGATTGCTTAATCGAAGGTGTCAGGTTTGAATCCCATTCGTTGTCGCTTAAACACCTTAGGATTGGTTTGCTATCACCCATCTTTGTTTTGTTTTTGTGAGTTCAACCTTGATTGATAGACTTGGGAAATTTATTAAAGTTGATTTCGACTTTCTCACAGCCGATATCACATCACTTTGTTCTTGGTATCCGTGCAAGCCTGGAGACGGAATTTACGGCTTATGATTAGCCACAATGGTAGCCTAGGTGACCTGCGGCACCATGTATATGCGGTTTAGTCTTATTGGAATAAGTAGATGCCTCATCTTGGCTCCAAGCATGCTTTTGTATCATACTGACCCAGTACGATTGTTCCGACACTTTTCTGACCGACTGACGATTACGCTGATCTAGGTATTAGAGGAGCTGGTTGTCTTGGGTGACCTTCCACTTTACCCTCTACATATTCTGGAGCGTTGTCAGTGCTCAGCAGATCAGGATAATAGGCCGCGCCGACGGATGGTCCGTTTGGTTGAGCAAGAAGATGAGAGTGAGACCTTGTATTTCCACACCATATAATGGGAGTTCCTGCGGTATTATCACGGGCTTGGATGCAATGTCCTACTGATGGATGTTTATATGTAATGGCATGGTGTATGCAAGATGAACATCTGATCGGAAATCCAAACATACACAATATTGCAATGGTGACATCAGAATGAGTAAAATAGGGAATGTGACATTGACTCTGACTTTGTATATCACCCCTCTCCTGTTGCCGACACGTCCTTTCGGTTTTCTGTGTCAGATTTTTTTTTTTTAAGAATGATTCTGTGATAGGCATTTTGTTTGCGTTGATCCCTTTCGCAACGGTTTGTCTTAGGACGAGAAAAATATACCTTGATATGTTCATTACGACTTGCAAAGATACTGTTGTCGATGATACCCAGTGGTTCAGTTTTTTACTTGCCCCTGGTATTAGAGGTTTATGTTTGGGGTGTAAAGCACTTCTACAGACAAAGTTTGCTGCGTGATGTAGCCCGTAAGTGAACATTGACATGCAATGACATGACAAATGAATATTGAACACCAAAACTGAATATAAGACATTCATGACATATGAATGCGGATGCATTAGGAAAATCTAAAATGTGGCTCTGGTTTTGATAGATGCCCCTTCAAATTACCAATGCGCCCTTTCGGTTTTCTACATTGGAGTTTTTTTTTAAGGAATGAATGACCGATCATTGGATAGAGTTGCCATTGTGGACGGATAACCTGAGATGAATTCAATTAACCATTGGATTCTCCTGCAGTATGCTGTCATATTCATGTTTCCAATTCACCTCAGATTCCAGCATTGTTGAGCTCATTTGAAGTAGCTCATATTCAAATCCTCTCTCTGCCAGGAACTCAAAACCTCTCCTATAGTTTGAGGATTCAAAATAATTAGTCTAGGAGTTCAGATTGAATAGAAATGGCACGGGATTAAAAGGGTATCCCCAATTCAGTACAGGTTAATGGTAAACGAGGATTGATTGGAAAGGCGCCATAACCACCTGCTCCGCCGCCCTTCTGGTGATGAGATGATGCAGAAAAATACGATATGGAGCAGCATTGGGATTCAATTTCTTGTTGGAAGCTATTGATGGTAGAAAATAAGGCTTCACAGAATCGGTTCAAGGGAGAAGATGAAAGTGTTACGCCTTGCCATTTAATACCCTGAGACACTCCAGATTTAATTATGGTCGCCGTGTATAAGATAGATAAAGACACCAATCCTCTCTGCCGCTGCGCGAAGTTAACTTTTCAGAATAGGAAAAAACGTACTTATCTCCATTGTCTTAACTCACTGACCCCGGCATTTCATGTAATAGATGGGCCACCCCCAGATTCATCAAGCACTCAACAGAGTTTGACTCTATTGAAGAGAGCAAAACTTTAGGCCAGGAGCAGAAATCTCACTGTAAGGGAGAGATGAAGTCTTCCATTTGTACTGGGGTTTTTTTTTAAGAAGCTAAATCCAAGCCATAGCCACCTGTTGGTTTTCCTGCTGCATTCAAATCCATGTATGTCATACGTGTTTGATATGTCTTTTTGGATGAACAATGCATGTGTAATGTCATATGTACATGAATGCCACACAAACAAGACTATATATGCACTAAAACCAATGTCTGCTTCAGAGTTTTACAGCATGGTAGGTGGCGAAGGTCATTTGGATTTTTTAGGGCTTGGTGCTTTTAATGAGTTTTGTCTTTTTTACTACAAGGTTATAGTGTGAGATGCTTTCTCGAGCATGAATTAGGCTCAAAGCTTCATTTTGGGATCGGCTCTGAAATTTAGCAATGGTTCCTGGTTTGGAATGATTTGGCTCTATTGTGGGCTATTCAAGTTGGAACTTTTAAGTAAGAGCAACAGGGTTTTGGATCGTAGTTTATAGGGATCACTGATCTAGGTTGGTAATTGATTCGACGGAAATGGTGCCATCCCATTACTCGTTTGGCAGACTTCTTTTTTTTTGAAGGAAGGGATTTAACCGAAGTCAGGTTAAGCCGCTGCCTCTTCCCTAACCATCTTTCGAAATCTTGATGAAGCAACATAATCATCCACGACATCTGTTATGGTGTTGAAGTTCATTGGGCCAGCCATTCTCGAGACTCCTTCCCTTTCTCCCCTGATAAAAACACCTGTTAACATTGACTAGGATATGCGCACGGAGAATACCAAGTCAATGGATGATGTAGGCATGAATGTGTGATGTGATGCATGCATGTATGAACGATGATGTCATGTGATGCCGTGTCATGTTATGCAATTCTAAGCTAGTCAAGTGCACACAAAACCAAGAATGGAAACGTGCAAAATGCAATGAATGTTGTTGACGAAACTATATGCTGATGTAGATAGTGGCATATAAATATACACCACATGGATAAAATGACACGCAGGGTGTCCACGGATCGAAGCAAGGTGATACTTGCAAAGTGCTTATATGTATAAGGCAGATCCTATACAGGAATTAGATCTATGTGTAAAGCGGTACGTGTAGAGCGGATCTTACACGGGGAGAGAGTTAACATTTGAAGCGATACGTGTAGAGCGGATCCTACACAGGAGGAGAGTTAATATTTAAAGCGGTACGTGTAGAGCGGATCTTACACTGGGAAGAGATTTAGCGTTTAGAGCTGTACGTGTAGAGCATGTCTTACACGGGAAAGAGGTTTAGTGTTTAAAGCGGTACGTGTAGAGCGTGTCTTACACGGGGAAGAGGTTTAGTGTTTAAAGTGATACGTGTAGAGCTTGTCTTACATGGGGAAGAGGATTAGTGTTTAGAGCAGTACGTGTAGAGCTTGTCTTACATGGGGAAGAGGTTTAGTGTTTAGGTACGGTATGTGTAGAGTGTGTCTTACACGGGAAAGAGATTTAGTGTTTAAAGTGGTACGTGTAGAGCGTGTCTTACACGGGGAAGAGATTTGGTATTTAGAGCTATACGTGTAGAGCGTGTTTTACACGGGGAAGAAGTTTTAGTGTTTAAAGCGGTACGTGTAGAGCTTGTCTTACACGGGGAAGAGGTTTAGTGTTTAGGTGCGGTACGTGTAAAGCTTGTCTTACACGGGGAAGAAAGTTTAGTGTTTAGAGCAGTACGTGTAGAGCCTATCTTACACGGGGAAGAGGTTTAGTGTTTGGGTGCACAGGACACAAGGATAGGGTTTCTAATGATTACGGAAGACCTAAGGGGTTTGATGAAATTTCTAGCGTTTTTGGAACACCTAAATGACTCAGTGCATGTGGTAAAGTCCTTGGTGCTTATGGAGTGCTTGAACGTTTGATGGATGAGTGAGATGTACATCATGAGATAATGAGAATGACTCCCTTGTTTCATTGTTTTGACTTTGGACATTCCAAGAACACCCAATGCTATCACGTGTGGATAGCCACATGGATAAAAGTTGGGCGCTTTTGGGGCACCTAATGAATTTTGTGAAGTGGTCGCTTGTGTACCGACACACGGATGGAGTTTTGGCGCTTTGTAGGTCTATGAGATGATATGAAATGGTCACATGGGACTGACCTATGGATAGAGTTCTGATGCTTTTGAGCATATGATATGAAATGATGTTATGAGAGAGTCGCGCGTGACGGGGACACGGACAGAAGTTCAGCATTCGGGGAACACCTTTTATGATTTGGTAATGTTATGAAATGCCCTTACATATGTACTAACCCGGCACTCGGGGAACACCTTGAATAATGTAGTAATGTCATGAAGTATCCCGATGTGGATCATAGTGTTGTATGATATTTGTGATGAATATGTATGGTGTCATGAAATGCATCGTGTGGATTGTCACATAAAAATATACCTAGGACCATTGTGGTCTCTATTGAATGGAATGATTTGGTGGAATGGCTGAATGCAGTCTAGTGCATTAGCAAAACACAGGCATTTTAGGATACCCGATAGGTGATGGAATGATATGATCATGGTGGGCGTCCTTGGAATGCCCCTAATTTAATTTAGGTGATATGTCGTGAATGCTTATGACATACAAAATGCAAATGGCTGCACAAAAATGTGGGTTAGGATGCATGACATACATAACGATGTTATGTATGCTATGTGAAAAAAATGCTAATCATACAAATTTAATATTATGGCTGAAAAAGATATCATTAGTATGAATGGCAAACGGATGATTTAATGATTTCACACGAAAATAAAATGCACGGGGCTGCATAAAAAATGTGGGTTAATGTCACATAAAAATGTTTTATGTATGGAAGATGTTAATCGTGTATGGAAAATGGTGATTATGGTATGTTATGCACGCGTAGATAGCGATGGTGATGTGTCAGGGATGGCGAGAAACACATAGCACACAAAACGGATTCTTCCAACCTTATTTCTCCAAACGTGGTCGGTCTAAAAAATTCTAACCGAGTCCTAGGCGGGGTTCTCTTCGATCACCAACCAGGGATGATGAAGGTGCGATTTTATTTTATTTACACAATTATTTTAGTATCCTAAGGGAATCCAAATATGGCTGCCTATATGAGTTCGGTCCAAGTCGGGTTAAAAATCAAGGTTCCTATAGCAAAATATACTCCTCACTTCTCCCCACTCAAGGGTCCGAACGAAGGGGTTCATATGAGGCTATGGGTGGTGTTTCGTATCCGTGCCCCTAAGACCAAGAGGAACAAAAGTGACACTTCAACAATCCACCAGGCTAAAATGGGATACTTAACCTAATTCAAGCATGTCTAACTAAAAATGCAAAAAGAAATACCAATCAAGAATCATCCATCTTATTTTAATTAGACACTTTTCAGGGCTTGTCAAATTCTTTTAAGTTTTTAAGAAAACTTTTTTAAGAAATCCCCAGCGGAGTCGCCACTGTGAGCGGACTACGTTTTCGACGGAACGCGAGACTCCCTTTCGGAAGGGGCGCCTTGATTTCGGACGGGCCCCTCCCTTGCGTGGGGTTTTTATAATGGAAATTCATTTTGGAAAACATAGAATTATTTCGTAAAAGAACCGAGACCTAAGTCTCGATGAATATTGTAGGAGTCGCCACCCGGCTCAACTCAATTGGGAAATTTATAATGCAGCTGAACCGGATGAACGACCGCTACACTATCCAGAGATTTGGGTCCGGACAAGTCCCTTATTTCGTGTCTAATTAAAATAATATTGGCCAATGTTCTCAAATGGTATTTCAAACTCTAAAGTCAATTTTATTGAAATAAATAGACATACAACACGCATACATGTAAAGTAAAATAGTAAATGATTAAGTTATTACAACCCGATCGAATAAAAGATAAAAACTCTCAGCCTCACTTTTACAAGCGCCTAGAATACACGATTTATCTAGAAAAATACAATCGCCTAGGATACACGTATTAATCTATTAAATACATTAAAAATAAAAATAAAAAGCTACAAAATAGAGGGTTAGCACAATATATAGCACGCCACAAATTGGACTCAAACATGACAGAATGGGAAATCAAGAATTGGGAGCATGCATTTAGGGGATAACCGGGTTGTCTCGGCTAGCCGGCCCGGTTAGAACTGGAAAATATTTTGAAACGTTCCTGTATTTTGGTTTTTGTGGGAAAATCATTTTGAAAACAATTTTTCCGGTTTACATGCATTTTTTACATGTAAGGTGGGTCGTTTTTCGGGAGAATCGGGTCTCCATCGTGGCATTGTTCTAAATGCAATTTTACTGAAAATTGAATCTAAGGTTGTGAATGCACACAACAAAATCCATTTTGGTGATTTTCGGATTTTCTGAATTTTTATGGATTTTTGGAAATTTTTATAGCTCAAAAGGGAAATTCTGATTCTGAAAATCGTTATAGTACTGTAAGCAGTCCAAACTCAGGATTTCACCAAAATTTTATTTGAAATAAACTGGAAGAAAATGCCTGGAAACCAAGAACACTCGTACGACTGTAAATACAGTCGTACGACTGTTCATCAAACTCAAGAACAATCGCATGACTGTTCTTGATTTCCAAAAACAGAAACACAAAAACTTGAATAAAAATACACAAAAATCACACCAATCACCCAGAAAGCATGAAAAAGAGAAGGGAAAAGGAGTGATAACCTTTTTGGCGCACGTCCACCATAGGATTGACCCCTGGCATCGCTCCAATCCACTGAAATTCGCACTTTTCTCCTTGAGTTAGGGTTAGGAACTTTGGGTCCAAAAATCTCCAAATGCTGAGGAATCCTAGGGTTTCTAGTCCGAAATTTAATTTTGTTTGTGGAGTCAGATTGTTAACCTAGGGGTTTCTAACAAAGTTTTAAACTTTTCCCTAAGAATCAAAAGAAATAGAAGAGGAAAACGAGTTTTTCTTTGAGTTGGGTATTTTCTCCTTTTCCTTGTCTCTTTCTCTCTTTTCTCTCTAAGATTTCTGAGATCCCCAAAGGCTCCCCTTTCTCTTCTGTCTTATCTCTTTTTCCTCTTTTTCTCCCCCTTCTTTTTCTATTGGCGCCTCCCTTTTCTTTCCTCCTTTTTCAGCTTTTAGGATATGGGCTGGCTCACCTGCCACGATCCTATAGTCGTACGACTGTAGTTTGATTACAGTCACACGACTGTAGTAAAGTCGTACGACTGTTCCGTTCTTTTCTCTTTTTTTTTTGAGGCAGTAAAATTTCGGCGCTTACAACTAGTTTGTGAGCTCCTTGCATGAACCAAAGCATGTCTGTTAGAATTCGGGCGTCGAATGACTAATTGTCATTATTCTGGCTTTTTATTTTCTGCAATTAAAACCATATCTTGTTAGGTAACTCACTATTTTTTTATTGGAAGCTGGAATAGTGTAATAGGCGAAACAATCAACTTTTTAGCTTTTTTATTTTTTATATTACCTTTTTTTCTAAATTGATGCCTTTTTCTTGTCTTTTTATTAGCTTTGAGGATGGACTTAAGCTGGTCAAATTGAGGGGTGAAGCCATGCAGGAAAGCAACACTAGCTGTTTACTGATGATTTATCTATATATCCATGGTTTGAGAAGGCAATGACATCCCATATTAATAATTGTTCTGTGTGATTGTGTTTGTCTTCAGAAAGCTGCTGATGCAGCAAGAAGTGCCATGGTCAGTATCATAGGACTGGACTCTGAAAAAGTTCAACAGTTATGTGATGCAGGTAATCAAAAAGTTCACGAAGCTGATAGAGTTCAAATTACGAATTATTTATGTCCTGTAATTTCCTTCATACACAGAAACTTGAAGAACTGCTGCTTCACTTGGTCTATTTTTTGGCTTAATAAAGAACTCGACTTGGGTGGGGTAATTATGCTGGATCTAGAGGTGTAGAAGTGTAGAAGTCAAATAAGTAACATGATCTCAAGTATCAATGTAAAATATCTTGCACAATTGCATGCTTCCTGTTACTTGTACTGCTTGTGTGAGCAGACGACGCGTTTTCGACAGGACGCGAGACTCCCTTTCGGAAAAGGCACCTCGATTTCGGGGGGGGCCCTCCTTCTCGTGGGGTTTTTGGTTTAGAAATTCATTTGTAGAAAATCGGATTGTTTCATAAAAGAATCGAGACCTAAATCTCGATAAAAAGTGTAGGAGTCGCCACCCGGTTCAGCTCAACCGGGAAATTATAGTGTAGATGAACCAAAGCAGAAACTGCCACACTTTTCAGAGATCTAGGTCCGGACAAGTCCCTTATTTCATGTCTAATCAAAATAAATTGGCCAATGTTCTATAATAACACTTTAAATTGCTAAAATTGATTTTATTGAATAAATACATACGGCGCGCATACATAATAATACAAAATAAAAGTAAAGAAATAAATATTTAAAAGAGTTACAACCCGATCGAATGAAAAATAAAACTCTCGGCCTCACAATACAAGCGCCTAAAATACACGAGAATCTAGAAAAAATTACAATCGCCTAAAATACACGAGTTGATCTATTAAATACATAAAAAATAAAAATAAAGAAATTAAAGCTGCAAAACAAATGGTTAGCACAAATATATAGCACACCACACGTAGGACTCATGTTGGATAGAATTAGGAATTTTAGAGTTCGGGGGCATGCATTTGGGGGTAACCGGGTCAGCCCGATCAGCCGGCCCGGTTAGACCTGGAAAACCATTTTGAAACGTCCCTGTATTTTTGGTTTTGTGAGAAAATCATTTTGAAAACATTTTTTCAGTTTGTTTTAATTTAGCATGCGAGGTGGGTCGGTTTTCGGGAGAACCGGGTCTTCGTCGTGGTTTTGTTCTAAATGCAAAAACACCAAAAAATAAATCTAGGGTCGTGAATGCACACTCCAAAATTCATTTTTGATGATTTTTTATTTTTCAAGATTTTTTTATTTTTCTCAAATTTCTGATTTTTATGAAATTTTTGGGATTTTTATGAATTTTTTGGATTTTTAAGGAATTTCTGCTTCTGGCCTAGGACTACAATCGTGCAACTATTATTACAGTCGTACGAATATAATTACAGTCATGCGACTGTAGTTCTGCTTGGAGCAGAAATCGCCAAAAAGCTTAAAATGAATGATTAAAACCAGGAAAATCAACAACAGTGGTACGACTATAGTTCAAATGGCACGACTATAATTACAGTCGTGCCCCTGTTCTTTGCTACAAGAACAGTCGTACGACTGTTCTTAATTTTCCAGAAACAGAAATGAACAAAGTTGAATAAAAATGCACAAAATCAACCAAAACACCCATAAAGCAGGAAAAAGAGAAGGGAAAAGAAGTGCCTACCTCTTAGAAGCTAATCCAACGTCGAATTGACCCCTGGCGTCTCTCCAATCCACTGAAATTTGCTCCTTTTCCTTCAGATTGAGGTTTGGAGAACTTATCCAAAATAATCCCAAATGTCACGGATTCTGATGTTTTAAGTCCTAGATTTTGATGTGTTTATGAAGTCAAGTTATTAACCTAGGATTTCTAATTCATTTTACGTATTAACTCTCTGAATCTTAGAAGAAAAGAATTGGATAAGGTGAGTTTTTGTTTTTTTTTTCTCTTCTCTCTTCTTTCTTTCTCTCTTTTCTTTTTCTTCTCTTAATTCTTTCTGCCAAAAGTCCCCTTCCTATCTTTTCTGGCTCCTTTTTATTTCCTTATCCCGGAAAATCCCGAGGCATTAAATGCCCAACTTTTCCTCCAATTTTTTATTTTCGGGGTATGGGTTCTGCAACCTGCTCCCGAAATGACAGTCGTGTGACTGTACTTAAGTTACAGTCGTACGACTGTAATAAAAAACCCACGACTGTAATTACAGTCATGGTAGTCAAGGCTGCTCTTTTTTTTTTCTTTGTTTTTTTCTTTTTTTTAAACCCAGAAAATTCCGTGTTCACAGGCTGCCCCTCGTGTAGCTAAAGTCCGATTCTTTGCACGGATTTAGGTACACAATAAAGAACATGGGATCAAAGGTAGTTTGCATGTGTGTGGCTTGTGGGTTAATTTCCTGAGACTTTTGGTAGATAGGCGGTTTCTTATGATCCTTTTTCACATAAGAAAGACGTCGGAGAAATACGGCTCTTGTAGCCAAGCGGTTCCTTATGATCCTTTTCAAATAAGGAGAACGCCAGTAAAAACATGACTTTTGAGACCAGATAGCCGCGTATGACCTACTATACAGAGCCATGGTGTTTGTAGTGTGCAATTGGTGAGCGTATTTATTCCTTGATCGATAATTTTGAAATAAAAATTTTTGCCCCTTCGATCAAGAATAAATACGGGTAGATGCATTTTTGGTTACCTTTTATAGTCATGTAGGACTGAGATTGTGGAGTGTGTGACAGCCGTGTACGACTTGGCGCACTCAACAGACTAACATGGAATTTCTGGTTCCGTTTTAAAGTCATGGTGGACTGAGATTTGGTGAAGGATGTGACAGCCGTGTGCGACTTGGTGCACTCAACGGACTGACACGGAATTTCCGGTTCCGTTTTAAAGTCACGATGGACTGAGATTTAGTGATGGATGTGACAGTCATGTGTGACTTGGCGCACTCAACGAACTGACAGGGAATTTCTGGTTCCGTTTTAAAGTCGCTGTGGACTGAGATTGGTGAAGGGTGTGACAGCCGTGTGCGACTTGGCGCACTCAACGAACTCACACAGAATTTCTGGTTCTGTTTTAAAGTCGCGGTGGACTGTGATTGGTGAAGGGTGTGACAGCCGTGTGCGACTTGGCACACTCAACGAACTAACACGAAATTTCTGGTTCCGTTTTATAGTCGTGGTGGACTGAGATTAGTTGAGAATGTGAGGCAATCGGGTATGAGTTGGCATACAGGATCAGTCGAAAATGCAATTTGGTGGAATTGTACTTACAGTGGATTTTTCACGACTTTTCCCAGGTTTCATGCCCCTTGGATGAGGCGGACCGTCGCTGACTGGTTGGCCCTGTAAAATTACTAAAATATCTTCCCGTGGGGAATAATTAAGCATTTGGGGATAAAGTAGGGTTTAGAAAATAAATAAAGGAAATTAATGAAAAATTTGCCCCCTTTTTTCCACTACAGTCGTGCGACTGTATTCAAATTTGACTACAGTAGTACGACTATAGATGAAGTACAGTCTTGCGGGATAGAAAAATAAAATGGGCGGTTTCCGCCCCTTTCTCTCCCACTTCTCATTTTTCATCAGTTTCCTCTCCGAGAAAAACCAATTCCTAACCCTAAAATCCTGCGAAGATGTTGAAGAAATTAGGAAAGAAAGTGAGAAAACTCTCAAGTAACCTGATTCAGAGGCCCAACAACGCAGATGATATCCCTTTTGTGAGTGTTTCGAATGGATACGGTCATCCTCGGTATATGGAGCACCTTGGGATTCGGGATGGAGATCCCGATCTTGCTAGAGATGGGCTCTCATCTATCTACCACCCAGGTTGGTACCCCGAATTCGAACTTTGATTTTGAGTTTTTGAAATTTTCCCTTTGAATATTTGAATCTGATTTGGCATGTTTTACTACTTTCTGGGTTGATTGATTGAGTAAAATGCATGCTAGGAGTCCCCTGTAGTTAATAGGAACAAGAAACTAGGAAAGACAAGTTAGGAATTGCGAAAATTACATGAAAATCGAATTCTGCTTGCAAGGATAAGAACAGTCGTGTGACTGTTCATGCAAACGATGAATAGTCATAAGACTGTAGGATGTACAGTCGTGCGACTATAGTCACGCTCGTGCGAAGCGTGCTACAGTCGTACAACTGTAGCTATAACCAGACTTACTTTTTTTTTAATTAATTTTGATTATGCCGATGTTATGCAAAAATTGAATATGTATGCATTATACTTCCCAAATATGCAGGATCGGACGATTTCCGGCAGCGAAAATCTTTCTTTACCCTGGGTCTGGTGGGATCGCCTTCCCGAGTCCGTGAGGGCTCGGGTTAGGATCCTGGGTCTTGAGACCTTTATCATGTCATTACCGACGAGTACGCCGCACACTACTTACGCTGTGTTGATGGCCCTGTGTGAGAGGTGGGTTTGCACTACCCACACATTTCATTTGCCCATCATGGAGTTCACCGTCACTCCCTCGGACTTCGCCACGATCACTGGTTTTGGGTTCGGTGGGACACCGATTATGTTCAACTGCTATCTGACTCGTCAGCAGCTGGTGGACGACTATATTGGTAGATTGATCAGCTGCACCCCTGAGAAGGGAAAGATTCTATGCTCGCGGGTGGAGGCTTTCTGGTCTGCTCGTCCAAACCTATCCGGGGAGGATGTGGAGAGGTGCGCTCGGGCCTACGTGCTCGTCCTACTGTCGTGCACCTTGTTTCCCACTGGGCAGAGTACTTGTAATATGACTCTGCTCCCCACTCTGGCGGACCTGGCTGCCTTTCCTACACTAGATTGGGCTCGAACTGCATTGGGGCCGCTATTCTACGGACTGGATTTATGCGCCCGGTGGAGATAGCAGGAGATCCTCGGCTTTTGGTTCGACCTCTTGGTATTATCTTTTCCTCCGCTTTTTTTTTTACTATTTTATTAATAACTGATTTGGGTGTTCGAGCACCGCGTTCTGGAGTTGCCGGAGCTGCGAGACGTCCAGGACGATGCCCGGCCGACCGTTCTACGTTGCTGGATACAGAGGTGGTAGGGCATTGGCCGTGACTTGCGGGAGGTTAGGCAGGGTTTGCTTGACACTTCCTAGCAGAGGGTAAGCAAACAAAGCTTGTTAGTAAGAAAAATTTAATTTAACTTTTACTTACCTGAGTTGAATTTCTCTTATTGTATTTTTGCAGATCCAGCACCATCCGTGGTGTGGTCAGGGCGCCATTTCTTTACTTTTGCGGACATCCGCGTGGTTAAACGACCGTCGGTTCGTTTTGGAGTGCCCGATGTCCTAGGAGTGGTACCTGGGTGAGCGTCTTTGTTTATCTGACCACGTGGACGGCCCTGCTGGTCGGCTTGTACCTTCGCCGCTTCCGCTCGCTTTGTTCTAGCCCCATTTTGCTGATCCTGCTGTGGATCCTGATATTTTCGGGGATGGGTACTGTGTTGATATCGTTGACGGCGATTATCTGGTATTTATCCGTCAGTGTCTACTGCCAGTTGAGGATGATGCGTCGGCGGCCCCTCCCACTCGTCAGGTATTTACTTCTTCTTCTTCTCTTTCTTTTTAACTGTTCTTCCATTTGTAGGTTAAGAGGCGCAGGGGGTCCAGTTCTGCTTAGCCGAGCGGCTGGCAGGTGATGGTGCTGAGACTACCACTACTGGTGGGCACGCTCCGGTTCAGGATAGGAGCCACCCTGTCTATGCTGGCAGTACCGCTGCCTCAGCTTCTCAGGCTGCTGGTGTGGTGGAGGGTCATTTGATGACCGAGCTTAGGAGGACCGGCTTCAGCATGATAGGGCTAGACGGCAGCTATTCCTATAGGTCGTGGCCGATTCACCGTGAGCAGCCACTTACATTTGCTCCAGCGGACACCACCCATGTAAGTTTTTTTTTTTTTTTTTGACTTTCTGGTATGTTCTAGGTTCCCCGG
The DNA here is from genome assembly GCA_039660915.1 of Euphorbia tirucalli. NCBI lineage: Eukaryota > Viridiplantae > Streptophyta > Magnoliopsida > Malpighiales > Euphorbiaceae > Euphorbia > Euphorbia tirucalli. The sequence goes on from CM077638.1 coordinate 13,424,490, forward strand.
GCTCAGGTGCAGGACATAGCCTATCAGTACATAGGCTTGGAGGCCTTCATAGTCCAGGAGAATGCCATGTGGACGGTAAGTATTCTGTAGTTTCTACATTATCTTATGATTTATGCAATGCATGAATGTGTACGCATGTATGTATGAATGTTAATTTATATTGTTATTTTGCAGTCTCGAGTGCAGATGTTCCAAGACCAGGCCAGATAGGTTGCTGCTTCTGAGGCTCGGGCCTTGGCTTGGGCCGAGAAGGTGGATCGGATGAGAGCTGACGTAGCCAGGCTACAGGCTGAGCTGACTCGAGTGCGGGAGGACTCTGACTCCAATAGGGCTACACATTAGAGTGAGTCCGAGGAGGAGGAGGAGGGAGAGGGACAGGATGAGAGCTAGATAGAGTGCTCTGTTTTACACCATTTTTTTGTATTGGATTACGGTACACAATATGGACTTCATTTTTATTATTATGGGACTTAGATGCAACAACCTACTGATGGATGTTTTTGTGTAATGGCACGATGTATGCGATATGAACGTCTAAGCAGAATATCAAACACGCATAATATCATTACGACGACATCATAATGAGCACAAAAGGGAAATTAACAGTGACTCTGGCTTTAGACATCACCCTCTTTTTGTTACTAACATGTCCTATCAGTTTTCCGCGTCAGAAATTTTCTCTTTGTGATTTTTTTTAATGGTCCAAGAGTTCTGCGCGAGCATTCCAGGCGAATTGATCTCTCTGTATGGATTCCCTTTTGAGATTGAAAAGCACACCTTGACAATGTTCATCAGAAGTCGTGAGAACGTTGCTGTTGATGACATCCAGTGGTTTGGCCTTTACCTGCCCCTAGTATTAGAGGTTTGTATTTGGGGTATAAAACACCGAGTCAGACATGGTTCGCTGCGTGCTGTCACCCGTATGTGGACATTAACATGTAATGACATAACGAATGCATATTGAACATCAAAATTGAATATAAAACATCTATGACATAATGAATGTGGATGCATTTGGAAAATCCGAAGTGTGGCTCTAGTTTTGATTGATGCCCCTTCAAATTACCAATATGTCCTTTCGGTTTTCCACATTGGAGGACTTTTTTTTTTTTTTTTTGCTAACATGTGACGGAGTGTACAGCTGAGCACTGAACTGCATCAATTGATTACCCACTAGATCCTCCAAGAGTTTAAACCCATATGCATGTTTCCAATCCACCTCAGATTCCAACTCGTGCAGAGTTCTTAAAGATGAACACAGCTTTTAATCCTTCAAAGTACGGCCTCAGAAGATGAAAGAACCATCGGTAAGTAGTCACTTCCGTTGTGGCCGAAGACTGAGTTCTTAAAATGGTAGGTAAATGCAACTTCCTTTTGGATATTGGCGCAGCAGGCTTTGCAAGTCCTCCCGTTCATGATTGTTGAAGGGTTTATAAAAACTGGTTGCCCCAACACTGTTGGTGAAGTTCATGAGTGCATAAGCAATATTTCCTCCAATCCTGGAGTCCATGGGCGAATAGAAGGAATCATAAGCAAATTGTTCTTCGGACTTGAACGGAGGGTAAAGGGTGTTGAAGGTATAGGTGAAGATCAAGGTGGGGAGCATTTTGGGTTTGAAAATATAGGAGCCCAAATTTTTCACAGGTTGTTTGAAAATGAGAAAATCCAAATTTTTCACAGAAAGGGTGCGAAAGATCCGGTGTCGATGAAAATTGAGATGGGGAGTCATTCCCGTGTTAATTGTAGCTGCCATATGAGAGAGAAATTCTTTCGTCTGCACTGATCCCTTTTTTTTCTTTTTTCTTCTTCTTTTTTTTTGAAGGAACTAAATCCAAGCCACAGCCACCTTTTGGTTTTCCTGCTGCATTCAAATTCGTGCATGTCATGTGTGCTTAATATGCCTTTTTGAATGAACAATGCATGCCTAATGTCATGTGCACAAGAATGTCATGCAAACAAGATTATACATACACTACCAAGGAATGATTCAGAGTTTTACAATAAGATGTATGGTGAAGGTCATTTGAATTTCTTCATGGTTGGAGATTTTGGTGAGGTCAGGAGTTTTAGTTTTAGGGTTTTGGCTCGGGATACCTTCTGGGGTATGAGGCCAAGTTTTCTTTTTTGTGATTGCCTCAAGGAGGGCTTTTGATTCGGTTTTGCCTCTAGGAGGGCTTTCTTGGTTCGGGTGCCTCAAGGAGAGCTTTTTGGTTTGATTTTGCCTCTAGGGGGGCTTTCTAGTTTGATTTTGCCTCAAGGAGGGCTTTCTGGTTTGATTTTGCCTCTAGGAGGGGTTTCTTGGTTCGGGTGCCTCAAGGAGGGCTTTTCAGTTTGAATTTGCCTTACGGAGGGCTTTTTAGTTTAGAAAGGTTTGGGCATCATGTGTGCCTTTTAAGTTGAAGCTTTGGGGTAGGATTGGTAGTGTCTTTCAAGGATTGTTGAGTTGAATCAGCAGATGCCTCGGCGGAAGTGGTTCCATCGTATCAGTTTATTTATCTCACAAGCTCACCTTTCAAGAGAGAGTTCATTCAGGACCAGGTTCATTTTTAGGTTCCCTACAATACTCAGAATGATGTAATGCATTTTGATATTATGTGTGTTGGATATGTCTTGTTAGATGATCAAATGCATGCATAATGCCATGGACAAGTAATCATCACATAAGTAAGATGAAAATAAATTTCATTGCATTCATGATGAATTCAATACATCCCATAAACAAAATGAGTCCCTTGTAAAAAGGGAATCTCCAAGAGGCATTGATCTCATAGAATCCGATTATTTTCCGATTGGTCACCATTTCAGCTTCAGCATCCTCGACCCACTCTTATCAAAGCAGACTCTGAAGTTCTTCATCATATTCCTCTCCTCAGGAGACTTGAGAAATTTCTTGGTGGTCTCCCTGACTGCCCCTGGTTGTTTATCAGAGAAGGCCGAGGTTTCCAATTTTCCATCGTCGACTAGCTTCTAGATCTCCTTTCTTAAAGCAAAACAATCATTGGTTCGATGGCCCAGCACCACATGATAGCTGCAGAAATTGTTCTTTTGTGCTTTTGTCGGCTCTACAAATGGCCTGATACTCTGTAGGAGACCCTCCTCTCTACATTTGAGGACTAGCTTGCCTAATGAGTCAGCCCATGGAGAAATGCCTTTTCCGCTACCCACGGTGAGCGAGTTTTTGGTATACCGTGGAATGGAGTCGGTGCCAACATTCGTCCCAAGGGGCCTTTTCAGTTCTATCTCATTAGTCAGCCTTGGCAGACCTGAATCTTGGAGAGAGGGCCTTCTAAGGTGTCGAGGGTGAATGTTAGCAAACTGGGCATTTTGTTTCTCGCTGGCATCAGTGTTGGAGTCTGAGAATACCGTGTTTTTCATTTTCCCTTTGAGTTCTGCCACTCGTGCTTCTAATTCGATGCACCTTGCTGTCAGCCTCTCTACTCTGTCAAGATCATCTCCCAGCACTTCTCTCAGCATTGCTGCCACTTCCTTCCTGACCACCTTTCGGAACCGTGATGAGGCGATATGATCCTCCACGATATCTGTTATGGAGTTGAAGTTCATTGGGTTGGCCATTCCCGAAATCTTTTCCTTTTTCCTCTGATAAGAACACTTATTAGCATTGACGGGCGCATACTCATGAAGAATACCAAATCGGAGATGATGTAGGCATGGATGCATGATGGGATATGTATGCGCATGAATAGTGAGTTGCGTATATGATGTCACGAGGGAGATGATGATGAGGATGATGATTTTTTTTCTTTTTTTTAGACATTCCAAGAACACCTAATGCCATGCAAGAGATAATGCGAAAAGACCACGTGTGGACCGCCACACAAACAAGGGTTGGGTGCTTTTGGAGCACCTAGTGAATATCGTGAAATGATCACGTGTGTGCCAATACATGGACAGAGTTTCGACACCTTATAGGTCTATGAGATGAAGTGAAATGGTCAAGCGGGGCCGTCCCACGGATAGAGTTCAGATGCTTTTGAGGCATGTGATATGAGATAATATTTACAAACAAGTCACATGTTGGCAAGGACAAGGACGAAAATTTGGCGTTCATGGAATGCCTTTCATGATTCAATAATGCTATGAAATGCCCTTATATATGTAATAATCCGGTACTCGTGGAGCACCTCAAATGACACAATAATGTCATGTAACAATCCGAAATGGATCGCGACACACCAACAAAATTTCGACATCCCCAAGACGCCAATGATAAATGATGTGAAGCCATGCAATGATGTCGTATGACCTGCTACACAAAAAAAGACCTAAGAACATTGTGGTCTCCTATTGAATGAAATGGTCTAGTGAAATGGCCAAGTGTATTCCGGTACACGGCCAGAACACGGGTAGTTTTAGGACTCCCGATATGTTATGAAATGAAATGACCGTGAAGGGTATTCTCAGAATGTCCTTACTTTAAATGATATGAAATGACGTGAATGTTTGTGTCACACAAAAATGCAAGTGGCTGCACAAAAACGTGGTTAGGATGCATGTCATACATGATGATGTCGTGTATGCTTTGTGAAGATAACAATATACAAGACGTAGGTGTGCATGGCACACAAATAAAATGTCGTGGCTGTATGAAAATGTGGTTAGAATAAATGCCATGCTTATGTTGATGTCTTGAAAATGGCTGCACGAAAACATGGTTAAAATGGCATATAAGCAAAGTTTCGGCGCTCGGGGAGCACCTTGGGTTTTTGTGATGTGAAATGAGATGAACATGCGCGTGGCACATGGTCAGGATTTCGGCGCTCGGGGAGCACCTTGGATTTTAATGTCGTGATATGAAATGAACTCGTGCTTGGTGCACGAATGGAATTTTGATGCTCGGTGAGCATCTTAATTTCCAAAACGTGATATGAAATGAATACGTTCTTGGTGAACGGGCAGAGTTTCGATGCTCAAGAGAGCATTTTGGGTTTTTGTGATGTGAAACGAGATGAACATGCACGTGGCGCATGGTCGGGATTTTCGGCACTCGGGGAGCACCTAAATGATTTAATGTGTGAAATGAAAAGTTTTCGGCACTCGTGGAGCACCTAAATGCTTTAATGTGTGAAATGAAAAGTTTTCGGCGCTCGTGGAGCACCTAAATGATTTAATGCATAAAATGAAATTTTTCGGCGCTCGTGGAGCACTTAAATGATTTAATGCATGAAATGTAATTTTTCTCGTGGAGCGCCTAAATGATTTCCTACTTGGTAAGCTGTGTGATGTGTGTGACCTTTATGGAATTGTTCAAGGCCCATGTGAATGTTTTATGCATGACGCGCATTCCATGGCTACAAAATAAATTGGTTAATGCTTATGACACTCGAACGATGTATGTGAATTAATGTTTTTTCACATAATGAAAAGATGCACGGTTGAAAAAAATGTGGTTAGTGTAAATGTCACACGGGTGATTAATGTATTTACACGCGAAAAATGGAAATGACTGTACAAAAGATGTGATTTAGCATCACACAAATGCTTTATATGTGGTATGTTATGTTCGTGAAAAATGTGGATGATGGTATGTTTCGAAGGAACGGGAAACACGTAGCAATTAGCACGCAAATCGAATTCCTCCAACCTTATTCCTCCAAAAGTGGTCAAGTCGAGAAAATTCTAACCGAGTCCTAGGAGGGGTTCTCTTCGATCACCAACCGGGGATGATGAAGGCGCATTTTATAATATTCACACAATTAATTTTGGTATCCTAAGGGAATCCAACTAGGGTTGCTTAAATGAGTCAGGTCCAAGGTCGGGATAACATCAAGGCTCCCATAGCAAAATATACTCCTCACTTCTCCCCACTCAAGGGTCCGAACGAAGGGGTTCATACGAGGCTATGAGTGGTGTTTCGTATTCGTGCCCCCAAGCCCAAGAGGAACTTAGGCGACACATCAACAATTCACCGGGCTAAATAATGGATATTTAACCTAATGCAAGAATGTCTAACTACAAAAATGCATAAAATGCCATACAAGAATCATCCGCCTTATTTTGATTAGACATTTTTCAGGGCTTGTCAAATTCTTTTAAGTTTTTGAAAAAATTTTGAGAAATCCCCAGCAGAGTCGCCACTGTGAGCGGACGATGCGTTTTCAATGGGACGCGAGACTCTCTTTCGGAAGGGGAGCCTCGATTTCGGGCGGGGCCCTCCCTCGCGTGGGGTTTTTGGTTTGGAAATTCGTTTTTAGAAAATTGGATTGTTTCATAAAAGAATCAAGACCTAAATCTTGATAAAAAGTATAGGAGTCGCCACTCGGCTCAGCTCAACCGGGAAATTACAGTGTATCTAAACCAAAGCGGGAACTGTCACACTTTTCAGAGATCTAGGTTCGGACAAGTCCCTTATTTCATGTCTAATCAAAATAAATTGGCCAATGTTCTATAATAACACTTTAAATTGCTAAAATTGATTTTATTGAATAAATACATGCGGCGCGCATACATAATAATACAAAATAAAAATAAAGAAATAAATATTTAAAAGAGTTACAACCCGATCGATTAAAAAATAAAACTCTCGACCTCACAATACAAGCGCCTAAGATACACGAGAATCTAGGAAAAATTACAATCACCTAAAATACATGAGTTGATCTATTAAATATATAAAAAATAAAAATAAAGAAATTAAAGCTGCAAAACAAATGGTTAGCACAGATATATAACACACCACACGTAGGACTCAAGTTGGATAGAATTGGGAATTTTAGAGTTCGGGAGCATGCATTTGGGAGTAACCGGGTCGGCCCGGTTAAACCTGGAAAACTATTTTGAAACGTCCCTGTATTTTTGGTTTTGTGAGAAAATTATTTTGAAAACATTTTTCCGGTTTGTTTTAATTTAGCATACGAGGTGGGTCGGTTTTCGGGAGAACCGGGTCTTCGTCGTGGTTTTGTTCTAAATGCAAAAACACCGAAAAATAAATCTAGGGTCGTGAATGCACACTCCAAAATTCATTTTTGATGATTTTTTATTTTTCAAGATTTTTTAATTTTTCTCAAATTTCTGATTTTTATGAAATTTTTGGGATTTTTATGAATTTTTTGGATTTTTAAGGAATTTCTGCTTCTGGCCGAGGACTACAGTCGTGCGACTATTATTACAGTCGTACGAATGTAATTACAGTCGTGCGACTGTAGTCCTGCCTAGAGCAGAAATCGCCAAAAAGCTTAAAATGAAGGACTAAAACCTGGAAAATCAACAACAGTGGTACGACTATAGTTCAAATGGCACGACTGTAATTATAGTCGTGCCCCTGTTCTTTGCTACAAGAACAGTCGTATGACTGTTCTTAATTCTCCAGAAACAGAAATGAACAAAGTTGAATAAAAATGCACAAAATCAACCAAAACACCCAGAAAGCAGGAAAAAGAGAAGGGAAAAGAAGTGCCTACCTCTTAGATGCTAATTCAACGTCAAATTGACCCCTGGCGTCGCTTCAATCCACTGAAATTTGCTCTTTTTCTTTGAGATTGAGGTTTGGAGAACTTGTCCAAAATAATCCCAAATGTCACGGATTCTGATGGTTTAAGTCTCAGATTTTGATGTGTTTGTGAAGTCAAGTTATTAACCTAGGATTTCTAATCCATTTTAAGTATTAACTCTCTGAATCTTAGAAGAAAAGAGTTGGATAAGGTGAGTTTTTGTTTTTGTTTTTTTTTTTCTCTTTTCTCTTCTTTCTTTCTCTCTTTTCTTTTTCTTCTCTTAATTCTTTCTGCCAAAAGTCCCCTTCCTATCTTCTCTGGCTCCTTTTTATTTCTCTATCCCGGAAAATCCTGAGGCATTAAATGCCCAACTTTTCCTATAATTTTTTATTTTGGGGGTATGGGTTCTGCAACCTGCCCCTGAAATGACAGTCGTGCGACTGTACTTAAGTTACAGTCGTATGACTGTAATAAAAAATCCACGACTGTAATTACAGTCGTGGTAGTCAAGGCTGCTCTCTTTTTTTTTTTAACCCGGAAAATTTCGTGTTCACAGCTTGATTAATTTGAGAATCCACTCTATATTTGTGTCTTATTTGTTCTATTAAAAAGAAAGAGTATTTAGATTACTTGTTGGATTAGGATTATTTCATGGGTAAATATGTTCAAGCAATCTAAACTGTTCAATTTAAAGTGAATGGTTGACATTAAATATTTAATAACTTTTTCATTTTAGAGAGTTGATTGTTAGTTTTTGTTCATGATTTAATTGTTTGGCTGGATGATAGAATAAAATGTTAACTTCATATGGAAGACTGGTCTTGAGAGGATGAAATTGAAAGTTGGAGAATAATTTAAGGTTATATTGTGCAATAATTCTTGTATTACCGAGTTTTGTGTACCTTGTGAAATAAATTGCAACTAAAAAAAATTACAAAAGGACATTTAAAAGGCAGTTAAAAAAATCTATTTGAATATTCAAACAATCACATTGAATTAATATTACACACATCATACTTATTTTTGACATAAGTAAAATATATTTTATTATTTTTAACATGTTTAGGAGTAATATCGTAAATTATATTGATTTATCCCGATCCCGATCCCTATCCAACATACCAAACATATCTTATATTATCCCTATCCCAATTTTAACTTTTATTTCTATCCCTATCCCAATCTTTTATCCTTATCCCTATCCCAATCCTTATCCCTATCCCTATCCCTATCTCCATCAAATACCAAACGCCCCGTTAAGACTAGTAAAAATTTCAAAGATAGATAAAAAAAAAATGTTCACTTTTCAAAAGCATTCTTATAAAACTTTATTAACTTAGAATAATTTAGAGTTCTATATTACTAACGTAAACAAAATTCTTTTTTTTTTTTAATGTATTATTAACTTTCTCTTTTACTTTAATTATACTTTTATGCTTATATGTCTGGAATATAAATAATTATGTCTTTTTTTTTAAGATAAGAATCATTTATTTGAATTGGGGTTGTCATGGATAAAAGATAAAATTATAACAAAATAAATAATTTATAACTTTTAGTACCAAGTATGGATAAAGTAGAGTGATTTAAGTCTTCCCTATAGGTAATCGGTAAACGGACCAAAATGGAATATCTGGTTATTGATGGTGTCCACTCGCACCGAAAATCGATTGGTGGCGACTTTTAAAATATTAAATTTTTCTGTATCTAAAATCATTCATTTCACATTCGATATTTCTATATCTTCTTTTCTTTACCTGTCGGGCCGGTACACATACTTATCAAGAGGGTAACCGGAGTATGCAGTGGCGAATCCAGGACATCAACTTTGGGAGGGCAAAAATTTCTCTAAAAATTTTCCGGCCGGCGATCAAAAAATTCCGGCCAGCGATTAAAAATTTCCGACCGGCCGACAAACCCATAATTAATTTAATTTAATTCAATAACGACACAATTAATTCCATTCAATAGCAATATATTACAATCCCTAAATTAGAATCCCTAAATAACTAAACCCCTAATTCATCTATTTATCATATTAATGAAAAAAAAAAAAAATTGATTCAAATAATAGTAAAATAATAAAATGCTAACATATTATTTACAATTCCTAATCTTAATTTAACATCATAACAATCTCAATTAATCTAGTTGTGTTTGTGAAATCTCAATTCAATTTAGGGTTTGAAATATAAAATATTTAGGAATTGAAAAATAAAAATTACCTAATTGAAGAGAGAGCCGGCAAACGCAGACGGACGGAGAGGTGGAGCGTGACCAGGCGACGGCGGCTTAGACGGAGGAGGTAGTGGCGGAGGAGGTTGGTTGAGTGGTGGTGGAGGTGGAAATTTGAAACAGAGAAAGAATGAAGAAAAGAGGGAGCTGCTGGGTCGAGGGATACACAACACAATTTGTTTTATTTTTTTTGTTCCAGCCCCAGGCAAAACGACGTCGTTTTTGCCTGGAATTTTTTTTTTAAACCCCAGGCAAAAACGACGTCGTTTTGCCTCCCAGGCAAAACGACGCCGTTTTACATGGGAAAAAAAAAAAAGAGGACGAAAGCCCTCCTCTTGCCCCCCCCCCCCCCCCCCCCCCCCCAAAACCAGAGTTCTTCGTCGTTGGCCGCCAATAACACCCCTACTAGGGGTGTTTTCCGGCAGCCAGGGGGGCAACGGTCTACCCATGCCCCCCCCCCCCCCCCCCCCGCCCCCCCTGGGAGTATGGATTTCATGGCCAAGTTTACTTCTTCTCTTCTTTCTGGAATGCACTAGTTTGATGCTCCCTTTATTGGGTTCCATTCTTTGATCTTGTAGGATATGTTGGTGTGGCTTTGCTTCGGTTTTGTGCTCTATAAGACTATAACCTTCAAGCAGTATCTCTTTATAAAAAGAAGTGCAATTAATATTTTTTACAGTAAAAAAAGAATTATAAATTAATCATAAAACAGATAAGGTACTAACTCTTTCTTTCTATACTTAGCAGACAACCATGCATATACCATGTTAAACTCGTGAAGGATTTTTTATCTTCTTCCCTCCATGGGTAAGTTTTTGGTCATAACAATAATTTAATTATCAGTTTATAAAAACAATAATTTAAATGTTTCCATAAATTTCATCATCATATCAATTCGAATTCAAATCCACAAACAAATTTCTGATTTTGAATAGTATTAAATTTTATCTCTGCACTTAGGATTTAGTTTCCATATTTGTATGAAACCAACATGTAATAAATATATATATTTTTAGAATGTATGATAAATATAAAATTATTTGACAAAATTCAATGCTACTTCCGTTTGTTCCATGAAAATCATTTCTCTAATTATGGAAATTTGTAAAATAAATATATGGCTATAAAAGAAATTACGGTAAACAGAAACAAATTAATATTGATTTGTATTTTATCTCTCTCCCATAAAATAACTTCTCATCTACAAAATGGAAAATTGTTTTCTCTTATTTATCAAAAATTTTCTTTGACTTGAAAAATATTTTCCTTTGGCTTATTTTCCTTTTACATTACAAACACTAGAAAATAAGAAAAATATTTTCCGTAAATCAATCAATGATTTCAAAAAAATGTTTATTTAAAAGTAAAACTATAAAAATTGATTTCACTAATTATTTAAATTAAATGGACACAAACTTAAAATTGAATTTTACATATTATTTATCAATGAATGTTTTTATTGAGTTATTTAGAATTTTAGATAAACGTATCTATCTATATTATACTTAAGCCTATGACCTTAAATGCCACATGTCAAGTGACAAGTGAAAATTATACCAAGAAATTTAGTGAGAATTTAACATTTAATTGATTAAAATTTTATTAAGAATAGCAAAAACATGGCTAAATATTAGTTTTTCTAGGTCTTCTGCCTCATTCAGTGAGGTTGCTCGTTTTAGGAAATCTCAGAGCGTTGAAGAAGAAGAGAAGAGAAGTGTTGAAGGCAGTGGCATGAATGGGTCGGATCTGAAGAAAAGGGCGTGGTCCAAGAGTGGAGGAGGAGATATTTTGTTGAAGGAAATTCCATGTTGTCCTTAGCTTCTTAAGGAAGCTAATTGCTTATGTGATTGTAAATTTTTTGACAATATTTTAACATGTACTTGCTCCATGGATGGTTAACACCTCATTGTCTCTAGAACTCACTTTTTAGGACTATAAATACTCTACTATTTAGGGGTAGGAGAGAATTAATTTTTGCTCAACTACTTGTTCATTTGAATATTTGATTTTAGTTTGTAATTAATTTAGTTCTTGAAAGTTTAATATTTTTCATCTAGGAAATCTCGTTTTTATTGCTATTATGTGTAGTGAGTAGATCGCCTAGCAGGCCGAAACCAGCTTAGGCTGGTGGTCTTAGGAAGTCTTTCTCTGTTTTTATTATGAATATCATGTTTTGATGATTGTGTGGTAAAGTGCTTAAATTTAATATGGGAAAGGGCCCTCTCATATTGTTAATACTCCTGATGAGACCGAGAGGAGATTTAGGAGTATGGAAAATCATACACACACACACTTTCCATGAGATGAGAGGAGATTGGGATTGTGCTAAGGGTTTCTACTAGATGTGGAATGCTTGCTGGTTTTAATGCATCATTTCCTATGCTAAGTGAGGTTGAGAGATAAGCTTAGTTGTGGGTCATAGATACAAGTGAGGTCGAGAGATAAGCTTGGTGAATAGAGGACAAGAGACCTTAGATCTACGTTTCTTAATATATTCATAGTAAATTTCAGAGGAAGATAGTCTGAGATTGCTTGTTTAGCTGGTGAAAGCCCGTGTTTTTATCATTATTGTTTTCTATTATTCAGTTCTACGCAATCTTACATTTATTGCCTTAAATGTTTTCTGTTTTCAATGTATATGATTTCTTTGTACTAATTTAACTGGAAAACCTTTAAATTTGGTGATTTACTAGGAACTTTTAGAATTTTCCCTTACTCCCTGTAGATACGACACTTGTCTTGTCTAATACTACAATTGACCTAGTATACTTGCTAGTGTACAAACCCAAGGCAACATCAAGCACATATATATCCTTAAAATAATTATTTAAAAAATAGTTCTCATCTCCTTAAAATAATTAAAATAAAATTGCAAAATGTTTGCTTTATTTTGTCGACAACAACATCGTTTAATATTTTGGTTGTAACTTTGTCACTGTATAATATCAATTACAACACCCATTTTCTATCTCTTTATCTGAAATTTAAACTCAAAATCCATTCCCATGTAGCATTACAAACACATGCAACAAATCACTTCATCGAGAAATTATGCAATATGCCCGTTTTGCCACATCATATTGCTGATTTGGTGTGCCAGTTCCAATGAAAACTTGACAGCACATTAAAAAAAAAAGCTCATCAGGGTAATAAATAAATTAAATATAGTAAAAGATAATTAATCCCAATTAACCTAATCCATAAACCCCATCTATGCTTTAGTCCTTCTCTTTTGCATTCTCCGCCGCTGTTTGTTTAGATTCATCTTCTTTCTGTTTTCTTATTTTTGAGAACAAGTTAAATTTCTCCATTCAAATCAAAAGGAATAATTTTATAAAGAAAAAGGAAATTAAAAAACTCAATTTAAATGGGTTTTTGCCTAAAAAAAATCACAAGGATTAGAAAAAGACAGCTTCTATTGATTTCAAAGGCCTTAAAAACCAGACTAAAGGAGCAAACGAAATCGTCAAGAAGATTCAAGTTCAACTGAGGACAAAAACTGAAAAAGAAATCTAGAAATTTATAGTAAAAGACATAAATCTCAAATCTGGAAATGCCCATCTTTCCAAAAATCCTCTTTTCAAGTTTGCTTTCTACCCATTGTTGCAAAAAATGATCAAAAGTATATAAATTTGAAATATTAAGAATTTGAAATACCCTATTTAGAGGTGTAGGGAGCTGTAAGAGAAGGGATTGAATCCAAAATCTAATAAACACACAAGTAGTCCAAATTGAATACTTATGATTTCCTTCAAATTGCAATTAATTAGGTGTTAAATAAATATAATTTCAGTAAAAATTCAATTGTTATGAATCTTAGCCTCTTTTGTTAAAAGCAAATATGAATCTTAGAGTCTTAGAAAAAAATCAAACTCTTCCATTAATTTAGGGCTCCAATCAGATCATCAAAATTCAAAACGCAGACTTTCATCAAATTGAGAGTGTCACCGCTATCGTTTTGTGATCTATCAAGAAATTAAATCCATCACATAATCCTCAATCAAATCATCTCCACGAGCTTGTTAATGAAAAAAGGGAAGTAGTCCTACAAGTTGGAAGATTGAACCTTGTTTGTTTTGATAGGAATCCAAGAGCAATGGATAAAGAGATAAACAAATTTCAGCATTTAGAAATAAGGCAAGAGAAAGAAGTGATGAGATGTCTTTTTCTAATGTGCTGTCGAGTTTTCATTGGAGTTGGCACACCAACTCAAAAATATGACGTGGTAAAAATGGTATACTGTATAATTTCTCCACTTCATCAAACATATCTTCAATGCAACTGTCCACACTTTCTTTATTATTTTATTTATTAATTATTACTAATTATCACTCACGTTTCTATCTCTCTATAAATGGATACCTCCAAAAAGCTGCTAATATCACGTTGATATCAAACTGAGAATATTTTGTTCCTAGTTAATTTTTTTTCACAACTAATACAAAATCATAGTTACCGCTTGCGTTGTATAGTTTGAAGTGCGCCTGTCCGATAACCACAACTTCTATCTTTCTCACTTTTCTAGTTCATAGTCAAACATGACTAGAACTTATGATTCTCTAGATAATGTTACCCCTTCTAAAAATAATTGAGAATAATGGTTAGGATGATCTAGTTATGGAGAGTACCACATGCGTCCGAGAATGGATATTCAAGTATTAAAATAGTTTTTCTCGATCAAAAGGTAAAAATTTATATATTCTTTTTACTTCATTAATTATTACTTAGCTGAAATCTTTATACCATCATATTTTCTTAACTATTTCCATCCACATATGGTCTGAGGGAAAGGAAGTGAGAAGTCACGGATGGATTCACATTTCTCTTGGGGGAGTAACTTGCTTAGTTTTTTTAACTACACAACCATACAAGCAGCTATGAAGGAATATTATGTTAATAAGTCTATTAACTAATTGGAAGATAATAAGGCTTATGTTCTCAAGAACTTTGTTGTGTCTCATAATAGTGGTCAATACAAAGCCACCAAACATCCATACAAGAGGAATTTCATGTACAAAACATGTCTCAAAGAGATAAAATGTGATGATATCCAAAAAAGAATATTTTAACTTTATTCTAATTGTTGACATAATTTCAAAATCCATAGATACAGATTTCTTAGTTGGTGAGTTCGTGAAAAATTGTTCTTGCAATAATATTATGATTATCTAATACTGAAACTTACATGTTTGTTTTATTTCTACACATAGATTTTTTAAGAAGTATAATACATTGGAGAAAGGGTGGTCAATAACTAGAGTAGAAAGGAAACTAAAAGAGTTTCATTTGAACTCTCATATGAAAAGTGAGTTCAAAATTAGAAGGAACCATTATTTTTCTGTTTATATACGACCAATTAAGTATGATTGTTGTCATTGTTTACACATTGGCAACAAAATCAACTGCACATTTTAGAACAATCATGCCATGGATATTGTAATGTTTACTACTTTAAGTAATA
Source organism: Euphorbia tirucalli (assembly GCA_039660915.1). NCBI lineage: Eukaryota > Viridiplantae > Streptophyta > Magnoliopsida > Malpighiales > Euphorbiaceae > Euphorbia > Euphorbia tirucalli. The sequence continues at coordinate 13,439,634 of CM077638.1, forward strand.
TTCCAATTGTAATCATCCTTAAATATGCAAAGATAAGAGAGTTTAGAGGTAAAATTATTTCTTTGTTATGATTGTCATTTTCGGAGTTCATTATTTATAGTTTCAATAGTATAACAAAACTGATTTTTTTAGGTGATGCAACTATAAACAATTCAAAGTACAGTTCAAATCTGCTACATGGTGACTCCATTATTCAGATTGTCGAATACAATTAGCGGTTAAATTTATTTAAATTATTAAATATATCCTCTTTCTAATGAATAAATTATTTGCATTTTTTTTAACTTTATTCACAAATATTAATCGCAAACTCAAGAATGATCCAAACTGCTCAACTGCATTGAGCCTATTTTCCACAAGCAATGAAAGCTTTATTTATAATGATATCAACCATCACTGCATCAAAAAGGCATTGGATGAAGTTCATGATACAAGTGAGATATATTGTGTATTTGGTCATATTGTTTTGTACCTAACCTAACCATTGAAAATACTATTAGTGCTTGACAAATGAGGATAAAATTATCAATAAATAAACTAACAATAATTCTCACTGTTCCTGCATCTAAAAATATTTATTTATTAATAATTACTAATTTCTTTAATTTTTCTTTACTATATGTAGGAGTACATTTTTGTCATCGTAAAAAAATTCTTTGCATTGAACCAAAAAATAATTAGTATTATAATTCCTGCAACAAATGCTGAATTGGAGCTGGGGAGACAGCGAATAAGAAATTTTGGTGCAGGAAATGTGGAAAAATTGTTCAATTCATTACACCAAGGTATATGTAAATCATTCATTATGGATGTTAAGGTTGAAATTATACATTAATTTATGTTTGTTTTTTTAGATATATGATTTAACTGTGTGTGGCGGACGACACCTCCATGGCTTCATTTGTATTGTTTGAAGAGGCTTTTCAATTTATTGGAAAAAGTGTATGTGAGTGGACGACCTTTTTAACGAAACGAAAACGGGACACGGCAAAGAGGGCCGGGGAAAGAGATTTTTGATTTAGCGAGGTTTGTGGAAAACAAGTTTTTGTTTATCTTGAGATAGGGAAAACTATTAAGTTGATTTAATTCGGAAATCCGTTTGTAGAAAATATTTTCCCGTTTTATAACTTAAAGACCTCGAAACCTCAATTTCGAGATCAGTGATAGAGTCGCCACCCGGATCAGCTCATCGGGGAAATTCCGGTACAGCTCCCTACCGAGCGCAGACTGTTGTACCTAATCCAGAGATTCAGGGTTTGGGCAACTTACCTACTTAACCTCAAGCTTGTATTCGTTTATTATTTATAAAATCATATTTATTCAATTTATTATCTTTCTCTACCCAAATTTCGTTTATTTTATTAGCCCGTGCTAAAGCAGAATGCAGAAAATAAATAGCGGGAAATTAAACCATTCACACAAATATACAAAAGAATAATAGAGACCGATTATACAACCAAATTGAAAAAATATAAAAACTCTCGTCCTTACTTTTACAAACGCCTAAGTACACGAGGATCTAAAAATAATACAACCGCTTAATTACATGAATTAATCTATTAAATACAGCAAAAATAAAAATAAATACTGCAAAACAGATTAGTTAGCACAGTTTATATTATAAAAACAAGTAGGACTCAAATCAGGATAGAATGGGGATTTTAGGATAAGGGAGCATGCATTTAGGGGTAACCGGTTCAACCTAATCGGTCAGACCGGTTAGACCTGGAAAATGGTTTTGAAACGCCCTGTGGATTTTTGTGCTGGAATATCAATTTTGGAAAACCATTTGACTCGGTTTCATGCAAATTTCCATTTTTGTGGGTCGGTTATCCCGGAACTCGGGGTTCCGTTTGTGTGGGTTCCCAAATACACATTTCATCTAGGGTCCAAAATACAATAAACACACAAAAAACATTTGTGAAAATATTATTTTCCTCATTTTCAATGTTTTCCGAGGATTTTGTGGGATTCGGGGGTCCGCTAATGCTGGACAATGGATCCGAATCGGATGAAACGACCCCAAAACTCATAAAATAAACCCCGAAAAATACTGAAAACCCTGATATTCGAGTATGCAATTATCAGAAAATCAAAAATACAAATACATACAGGTGGTTCCGGGTCGAAAATGATCCCAACAGAAAAATCAAAATGGAAAACGGGCTGTTTCGGCTGATTGGGATAGATCGGGGATCTGTCCTTGAGGAACAGAGTCGGCCGACTCTGGGTCAGAGCTGGCCTGCTCTGTTCTTCAGAAACATAGCAGGCCGGCTGTGTTCTTGAGGAACACAGCCGTACAGCTATGATGGGCAGCACTAGTTCCCGATTTTCGTCAAAATAACAAAAACGCACAGAAAATCAATGCAGACAAGTTTTAGGGCCTCTCAGAGCTTACCTGGATTGTTGTGTGGATGCTTGGAGCATCAAGAAATGGATTGAAAGCTTGGGAATGTGCACTGGAACTCAATCAGTCGAATCCTTTAACAGCCCAGAATGATCCAAAACCAAGCCGAAATGATCCCGGATCAAAGAGTAGAGGTTGTTGGTGATGTTGTTAATTCTTGAGGGTTGATTTAGGGTTAGATGAGAGTGTTTATGGGAGTTGTTTTGAGTATTTCTCTCGGTCTCTCTTTTTCTTCTTTCTCTCTTCTGCTTTTTGTTCCCTTTCTCTCTGTTTCTTGCTTGAGAATCAAAAAGTCCCCCCCCTCTCTCATTTTCTCTCTTTTATCTGCCTCCCCCTCTCTTCTCTCGTTCCATCAATCAGCAGAGTGGAAAATTCCCTGAAACTCTGCCAAAATTCTCGCATGTCAAGACTTTGCAGAGCAACTGTTCTTGACCACTAGAGCCGGCCGGCTCTAGTTTGTACTAGAGCCGTACTGCTCTAGTTAGAGCTGGCCAGCTCTGGTTCAATAAACCAAAGCCGCCCGGTTCAACCAAGAGTCAGGGCATAATTTCAAAAAGTCAGACGTGCAGACCAAACCCTAGAAATGATTCGAGAGACCTTTTCGGGGCTTCAGATCGTGGATAGCTTGGTTTTCAGGTCATTTGAGATTCCCCAAGCAGCGTTCCGGTCGCTTTCAAGTCCCGTTCAAGCCCGTCCGGTCCACAGATAATTAGGGAATTCTCATCACCGAGACCGGGAAAAAACCCGTGCTCACAGTGCAACAAATCTTAAACTAAGCCAAGTTGAGGTATTACATTTACTTTTTGTAAAAATGAATATTCCAATGAATATTATATAAAGAACAATGATATGACCTTTCATTGTCACACATGTTATTTAGGATGAGGAATTTAAAGAATATCCAGATTCTTTAAACATTTTTGCTGAAAACTCATGCATTTTCAAGATCAAAGTTACCAAGTACAACTTAAAGAATGATAAGTTACTTATGCTTTATAATAATGTCTGATGATGATGCGTTAATTGAAGAGTTCAACAACGAATGAGAACTCGATAAGCATAATGAGAACTCGATGAGCATATTCAAATCCTGTCAACTTTTTTAATTAATGTTGTTTAAATTATAAAATATTTTTATGATAATATTATAAATTGTTAAACAAGGTCTCCACCGATGGTGCATGTGAAAAACAAGATGATAGTTCCATAACATCTACAAGTTCAAAGGGAATGCATGTAATGGATAATGAAACTATGGATGAACTTGGTGGCCTAGAGGATAAATTTTCCACAACAAAGGAGTTAATCAAGATTGAAAAGGAGGATTGAATGTTCATTATCTCTAATTTCAATCGGTTGAAAAATAAATTCTTTGTTTGTTTTTTTCCTTGTTTGCAATTTCAATTTTTGGTGTTTTAGATTGAAATTTGTCATGTTAATTGTGGGCCATGTTTCAAATGTGGACTCGTAATATCTAAGATTATACATATTATGGTTTTTCTAATTAAGATTTTTTTAGGCCTAATACATCTATTACCCCCTAAAGTTGGCACCAATCGATTACTGTCACCCCCAACTTAAGCAATGTTTATTTTTCCCCCTCATGTTGGCAAAATCTACCCACATAACCCCTTCAATCTAAAGTGGCACAATGTTTGAATCTCATAGGGATTAAAGCGCGTGAGAACTAAGTTAGTTAAAAAAATATAAAATAAATCATTCCTTTTCTCTTTTCGTCCCTATTGCCCTATCCAATACCCATCTCTTTCATTAACTTAAATATAATTGACATTGAAACCATATAATTAATTAAATTTTTTTGTGATTAATATGTAATTATGGATTAGAATTGGGAAATCATACCCACAAAGCGCCGACATCAACAAACTTAGGAATGAGATTGCCATTGAGATGGATAACAATGAGAGATTTAAGACCATCGATGCAGGCATCTCCAATTAAGATGGAGGGAGCAAGAGTAAGAGGGGAATCAATATCAGAATCTTGAGGAGGAAGTGTTGTCTCTAAAATGACACCAGCAAGTGCACTAGTCATAAGTAATAAGTAGAATGAGTCCAAAATATCATTCTTAGGGACTGTAAAGGAGTGAAAATAATAAAAATCTATGAGAACAAGCGGGATTGACTTGTAGAGATTCTTTATAAAAGATTGATAAAGCATACAAATTAAATGTAAACAGTAAATCTACCAGTAAGAATGTAAAAAGATGATTTTTACAAACAATATTAAAGGCACAAGCTTGGTTCATACTGGAATAGGATATTCGACACTCAATCTCACTTTATAATATGAATGATATTAACGCACATAAGACTAGAGTATCTTTTACTTATTTATCATTCAAGTCAAATCTCCTTGCGCAAGAGATTTTATAAAAACTGTTAACTAAGTCTCCTTGCATTGACATCATTTTTAAGCATTAAATACAAAGAAGCATTTTACAACAAAGGTAAAAACCCCTAAAATGTAGCTAATGGTGTCTCCAACCATAGCATACAAGTGTTGAATGACAGATTCATGGATTAAACAAAGTCTTATTGTATTTTAACCACTAACAATAAGGTGATCAAACTCATATGGCATTAGAAACATCATTAAACATCCAACAAACGTGTCATTCATGTAATAAATAAGAAACAGCACTTACTAAAGGCAGGCCAGCTGGCCAAGCTTGCAATAGTAGACTACTCACACTTCATGGTGAAAGAACACTTCATTAATACTAAATGAACATCTAACAGTAAAGAGTTTATAGAAAATAAATGAGAAGAGAAGTTGGGATTACAAGATTAATGATACCTAACAACCCACAAAAGAGATAACTATATAGCCAAAGCTTGGCTATTAGGGTTTTAAAAAATGTCCCAAAACAACTATTCATTAACTAAAAATGAGAATATGCTAACCATATGATTCTGTGATTAACTAAGATTGGAAATTGACTTTATAACAGCTAGTGAACATTTTGAATCTCTCCTCCACCTTTCATATCCTTAGGTTGATTTTGAAAGGCATTTAGGGGCTCAAAATGGCTATTCCTGCTGTAAGAAGCTAAATCATGCTACTTTTGTCCTTTCTTTCAAATTCTGACAGCTTTTGTGTACTTTAATGTTCAGAATTTGCCAAGTTCGAGCTCCAAGGATAAAATGTCTATAAAAATGAACTTTTTAAGCACTTTTCTTAATTAAATGAATTCTTTTAGCTCTAAATAATATTTTTATTGCTTAAATTACTTGGTAAATTATTTACTTATCAGGAAGAGCGGAGATCTCGTGGTCATCCAATTCGATAACGATGGGATGAACGCCGATGAGTGAGGCTGCAAAATCAGTACCTTTTGTTTGATTGAATCCTCTAATTTGCAGATAGTTAAATTTTATTCATAACAGTGGAATTTGATTTGCAGATAGTGGAACCCGATTTATAGAGTTTGGGATTTTGTATTGTGTTTTTATGCCGATTATGGAATCCAATTTGCAGATACTGGAATTCAATTTGCTAATACTGGAATGCAATTTTGCTTCTTAATTTTGACTTGATTATTTGATTATTTTATTGCATAAATTTTTAAATTTCTTTTTGTCATCGGAGCTTTTTTTTTTAAACTTAACTATTGCCGCAGTTATGCTTATGTATTTAGGTGGCCGGAGTATTGGTTCCATGATGGACTTATCTTTTATGGAGAAGAAAGTCTGGAAGAAGAAGTATTTTTTTTAATTAATTTTTTAGTTAATTTTTTAAATTTATTTCCACTTGTAAGATTCTCATTGGATGTTTCTGTAAATAATTTTCAGCACTTGTTTTCACCTATGCATTTGCAATTTTAATTCAACCCATGAGGTGGTGGATGATATTCATTTAAACAAGTATAAGTATTTAGTGGGTCGGTTTTGTCAATGTGAGGAGACAAAGTGGATGTTTCTTAAGTTGAAGGTGACAGTAAACTATTGGTGACAATTTTAAGAGACAACAAATGTACTAGACCATTTGTTTTTATTATTTATTCCATTCTCTTACAAGTTTAATGAAAAATTTCATTGAGTTATATTTTTAGCTTTATCAGAATTCTATTCCATTCAATTTTAAATTGCTTTTAATTATCATTATTTGTTTTAATCACGTCCAAATAACATATATATTCTCCAACTATTAAGTAAACCATAAAATGGGTCTACAGTTTGAAAGATTTAGATACGATATATATTATCCTATAATTATTTCTTCTTATAGTTGGCACAATAAATTCAAACCTGGAGTACTATTTATTATGACCCTATCAACCACCTTCTTTTTTAGGATGGATACATCCCCTCTCTTTTGTAAGTATAATTATTAAATAAAAGCTATATAAATCTTCGGTATGAATGACCGAAAAGCACAAATAGATTTAAATCATATACTTCTATTTCTTTAAATCGAGATGAAAAAGTAATAACTAGGATATTCAGATAAATTTGATAGCTACAGATCATTTTATATTGCAGATAATAGACTATGATCTTCAAAAAATCCTAAAGTAATAGTCAAACAGTGACATTAATTGACTGAATGCATTTATAACAAAATTGATGTGTTGAATTTTTATTTCAAAGCTTATGATAAGTTTCATAATTAAAAAAAAAAAAAAGAAGAAGTTTATGATAAGTTATTTTCTTAGCCTTGGGTAACTAAGGCTCAATGTCCTCAATATTTTTTTGACTTCAACATCTTCCACATGCATAATTCAACTTAGTCAATTGGACATTTTATTGTCATAAATCAAGAATTAAGTTCACTTAGCCGAAATTAGGTACTTAACATATTTTAATGGGGGCAAAAAAGAGTTATTTAACGGTAATCATTTTCTTCAAAAATAAAATTGGACTGAAGATAGTTATCTGCGATAATGAAAATCAGATATGTTATTGTATTTAAAATGTAGTATTCCAAAATTTATAGTGAATTATTACAATAATTAAAATTGTTATTTTGTAGATTATAAATTATTTGTTAATTTATTTTCTACATACATATTAAATTTTGTAAGATGTATATATTTAAAAATAGTAACTACACCATACGTATGAGGATCAAGAAGTAAATATATTTAATGTATTAAAAAATAGCGTGTATCTCATGCATTCCACGAGTAAAGAACTAGTAGGTATTAAAGCAACTAAATTGATTTTTGTTATTGGTTTCATTTCAACTAATTATTTTGGTGCCTGAAGTTTTTACATATTATCTATTTGAGAAAATTTATTAAAAGAAATTATTAGTTTTTTAGTTAAAAAAAAAAAAAGAAAAAAGAAAAAAGAGAAATGATTAGTTTGTAAAAAACAAATTGATCACATAATTTACTTTTTCAAATGAACAATTGTTAAAGGGCACGAAAACAAATTACAAAAACAATCACAATAATAATCATAATCTTTTTTCTTTATACTGTATTTAGGGATGTAAACGGGACGGGACGGGACGGGGCGGGGCGGGAATTGACAATCCCGTCCCTGTTCCCCGGCTAGATGGGGATATCCGTCCCCGTCCCCGTTTAGTAAACGGGGACGATCTTCATCCCTGTCCCTGGCCCCGTTGGGGAACGGGTTCTCCGCAGGGATTTCCGTCTCCGTTAAGATTTTTTTTTTGAAATTTTAAATAAAATTCAATTTGGTACAAAAATAAGTTAAAAAACATATTACAGTTTGGAGACCATTAAATAATTCGTTTAATATTTCTTATAAGAAAGTGATATTTAATTAAAATATTACAACTACTAATATTATTATTTTAAAATACAGGAGTTCAATATACAGAAACTAAATTAGAGATTTCTAAATTGATAACACATGATTGATTGTTAGAAACTTTAAAAGTGAAAGAGGGATGTAAGTCAATCCCTAGTTTTAGTTTTATTATTATGAAATTTAATTATTTATGTATATATATAAATAAATAATAAAATGAATAAATAAACGGGGATTTAACAGAAATCTCCGTCGGGAACTAAACGGGGATGGGGATGGGTCCGCAGGGTGGGGGAGGTAAATCCTGTTGGATATGCCCTAGTCCCGAGGCATTAGTCCTTGTCTTTGTATCATACATTTGTACATTAATGTGAACTTTATGTATTATACAATTGGTGTGAATAAATAAAGGCATCCATCTATTTACTATATGTCTTGTGCAATATTTTAAATAGAGTATCCAATGGACATATCCATATCCATGTTGGCAAGTGTGAGGCACTTGGCAGTAAGACTGTGGATAGGGAAAACGATATGGTCATAAAGTCATCCGTAGTCTGTTCCAATCATGGGAATGAATAGAACTAAAGACTATCATTAACCTGGTTGTATGGCGGTGTCTTACCGGTCATAGAACATGGAATGTCAACCAGGTTAATGGGTACATGCGAAAAGGGGCATGGTACTGGATTGATCCACTTAACGGGAATATACATGGTATTGTATCACAAATGATTCTCGCCAGTGGCGGTGCCAGGGTTAGTCTGCTGGGGGGGCGAAATTTGGTTCGAAAAATTTCCGGCCGGTTAAGAAAAATTTCCGGCCGACGAACCAAAATTTCCGATCGACCGACAAACCTGAATGAATTTAATTCAATTCAATAAAAACACAATTAAATTAATCCAAACAACAATTTCATTTAAAACATAGGTTCATGCGAGCTCTTTTTTCACTACCTTGATCAATAGGGGTTTCATTACTAGTTGATGATGGTTTGAGATTTGATAAAGTATTCCGCTTTGTTCTAGTAATAAACTTATCTATATTTTTAATTCCTATAAATAAAAACACAAATACTACAATCAATTAATCAATTCATAACTAAATTTAAACATATTTTATCAATTCAAACCCAAAAATAACAATGCACAATCAATTTAATTCAAACCCACATTCAAACATAATTTGTCAATTTATCAATTCAAACACATATTCAAACCTAATTTATCAATTCAAAACTAAAATTAGCAACACAATTTACACAATCAATTTATCAATTTATCAGTTAATTCCCCAACTTATCAATTCAAACACACATTCAAACCTAATTTATCAATTCAAAACTAAAATTAACAATGCAATTTACACAATTAATTTATCAATTTATCAATTAATTCCCCAATTTATCAATTTATCAATTCAAACCTCAATTCAAACCTAATTTATCAAATTACAACACAATTAACGCAATCAATTTATTAATTTATCAATTAATACCTCAATTTATTAATTCAAACCTAATTTACATAAATATTTTTATTTAAAACCTAATTTTAATAAAACCTAAATAAATTACAAAAACCTAAAATTTAAAATTAAAACTAACCGGAATTAGAAGAAAGGAGGAAAGGAGGAGAGGTGAGGATGGACGGACGGCGAGCGGTGACGGCGGCAGGGGGGATGACGGCGGCGGCAGTAAAGAGGAGAGGGAGAGGAGGATTGATTTGAGGGGTGAAATGTGAGGGAAGGTGGGGGATGAAGGAGATGGGTTTAAGATTTAATTTTTTTTTTTTTTCCTGCCAGGGCAAAACGACGTCATTTTGCCCTGGCAGGTTTATTTTTTTTTTTTAATGACTGGTCAAAACGACGTCGTTTTGCCCAGGGCAAAACGACGTCGTTTTGCCCATAAAAAAAAAAAAAAATTTTACCCCCCCTGATACAGGGGGTTTCGCCCCCTGTATCAGCGGGGGCAGAGCAGGGGCGCTGCCCCTGCTCTGGGGGGGCGGGGGGCCGCCGGAAAGCCCCCTACTCAGGGGCTTTTCCGGCGACTGGGGGGTCAGCTGCCCCCCCGTGACCCCCCCCGCCGCCGCCCCTGATTCTCGCGTAGTACTTGCATAAGTCCTTTGACCTGACCATATGATGGTGCTGCATGTGACGTGGCACACTTTGGTGTACGCCTAACTGGCCTGTAAAAGGGTGCCAAGTATGGATACGTTCGGGTGTGTCAGTGAGCATGGCAGTACTATGGATATGCAGAAGGGAATGTCACTCAGTACTTTACTGAGACGATATCACCGGCCTCTTGATGAATGTTACTGATAAGAGGAGTCATGGTGGACTTTTGGTTAGTAAAGTTGGACTTTACCAACTTGGATATTTGTTGGTCATTATGAGTAAAGACAAGTGTCTCCCATCTCCTTTCCACCTCTTGGCCGAATCCTCATGTCTTTGGACAAGGGAGATGACTCATTCTTTAGCTAAAAATGTGATGAGTGAAAGTGGTGAGTCATTGTTGACTTTGTGGTAAGCAAAGTTGGACTTTGCTTTCTTAGATATTTTTTGCCTCTTCATTGGTGAGAGATATAAGACAAAATATGATTCTCCCATTTCACTCTAACCAAGTTCTCTTGGCTGCCCTCTCTTCCTCTCTTCGTGAATTTTCCGAGTCGCTAGCACGGGTTTCAGTCCGAGAGCCGCTCGTGTACGCATCGGTGGAGGAAATCTATACTTGATTTCTGCAGTCTTCTTCTATCTCTTTAAAGATTTCTTGGTAAGACTTTTATACTCCTCCTTTGTGTTTTGTTTTTTGATTTTCACTACTTAAGCTCCCGGGACCCGGATTCAAGGAAATCGACGCGTGTTTCCGCACTTTGTCGGTCGGTTTCCCGTGATGAATCCCAGCAAATCCCATGCCTGTCCCCGTTTAGTAAACGGGGACAAAATGGGGAATCCCCGTTTACTAAACGGGGATTCTAAATGGGGAATCCCCGTTTCCGTTCGAGCAGGCCGTCAGTGGAGATGGGTCCCCATGTTCCCGTTGATAACCGCAACTGTATTTCTATTTTCTGAAAAAATAAAAAATATTATGGGCCATGGTTGTGAATTGTGATCAATAACGCATGTAGAATGAAAAAAAGTGATCTAATCATAATATTATCATTAAAGTGTCCTAATTGCTTAATTAATTAGTAAATTAAACCCTATCTTTCTAAACCCCTCATTTTCAACGCGTTGGAGCGTCTTTTCAAAAATTTAAAAAATCAAGCAGTGGTAGTCTTGATATTATCAACAAATCCGAGTGTTATTATGAAATCCCAAAAAACAAAAAACAGAAGGGGCGGTCCGTCACGTGCAAGAATCCCGTGCTTGCCGGCCCAGGTCGGGAATTATTCCACTGGCTGGCTCTACTCAATGACTCAGTCGCTGCGACGTCGTGTCGTTTGACTGTGAAACTGTGAAGACTGATGACTCGCCAGTTACTTGTTTCCTTCTCAAATTTTCTCCTCTCTACAATTTCTTTTAAGTCTGACCCTCAGTTCACCATTTTGGGTTCCGCAGAGAGAGAAGGGGAGACTGAGAGTACGGAAATAGCATATCTGTCTCGCCGATCTCCAGCTTTGCCTCTCTCTGTCTCTCTTCTTGTTTGGTACTGTCTCTTTCTTCTTTTCATTTGATTTGTGTACGTTTATCTATCTAGTTGTACAGATGTCAAGTTGTGATACTGATTTTAATTATAGAATTTTGATCTTTGAGCAGGTGTATGGCTAGATCTTGCTGTTAGATGAGTTTTCACTTTCTACATTTGCGATTTATTTTTCATTTTCTGTTTTGATTTGTTTTTCATTTGTTTTGAAATGGATTTTATGAGATTCAAATCATTGTTTGGTCGATTTTCCGTTGATTCGGCATTGTTTTCTCAGCGATTCGTTTATATAAATTGATTATCATTTTCTTGTTTCAGTGAGGAATTTGATTTGTACTTTACACTCATTATTAACATCCGCGTTATCATTTGTGTTTTATGAACACCAATTAAAAAGAAGCTCGGGCAGGTCTTACTAATGTGTTTTAATTTGGGGCAAGTGATTCCTTATCTTGTTTCCGGTCACTTCGGAGTTAATTGTTACTCCTACTGTACTAGACGTGCGCAATTTCGATCTATTCCGATTGATTTGTTTTAAATTTGTGCAATACTTAAATCTGGTATTGAGGAGCTTGATTTGAACTGATGGGGAAATATGGACATGAGTGTTTCATCTATAAATGATTGCAACGATTCAGGGAAGGATCCTTGAATTCAATTTTTAGCTGCAGATCAATAAGAGAGAAGAATTCTACTTTTAGCAACAAGTCATTGCTGTGTCTTAGTTCAATCAATACTTGGCTAGATAAGTTGCTAGATAAGATGTACAAAGCTGGACTGTGGAATTGAGCTCATAAAAGAGAATAGATGACTCAATGGTTTATTGTTATGGGTCAGATTTTCTGGATTATAAATTGATCTACGTGCAACATGAATATATAATGATTGACAAGGAGGTGCTATGGAATTCGTTACCCTTGGTTTGCTTTATTGATTTTTTTTTTTTATTTTTTTTTTCAAATGCTTTATTTAAAAGGAGGGTTTTTATTATGAGAATGCCTGAGTTTTTATAATTACTCCTTGTAATTATGTTTATGAATCTGCTGCTGATATTTTCTCCTATATATGTTTGTATGTATCACAGGATAGACTTTATTGAAATAAACTTCCATTCAGGTCTCTGCCCCAACAATGATGTCAGAGAATGCTCTCAGGGACCTAAATACACTACCTCGACCTGATATGAAAAGTGAAAGTTCTAGCAAAGGGAATTTTGCTAAATCATACTGTGAGAGTGCTGATGAAAATGTTGAGAAGTGGCAGAGGAAAAACTCTGCCTCATTGGTTTCTTCTACTTCTAATGGTGGTGAAATGGCTGATCCTGGAACAGAGATGGGGGTTTTGGAGGTTGAATACATCGAGTCAGAGAATTTGAGTGATGTAGCTAATGTTGATGTCAGTGTGAAGGTTAAGTTTCTTGGACCTATCATTACAGATACTGCGTTTCATATTGGTTAACACACATCTTGGCCTACTTGTTAGTTTTATGCATTATTTTTATGTTGCAAGTTATTATGTTTCAGGCGCTTCTTGCTGGACTAGATTCTAAAGACTGGGTCATTGTTTGTGAATCACTGAACGACATGCGTCGACTATCAATATTTCACAAGGAAGCATTGCTGGATATGCTGTAAGTCTTGTAGACACACTCTGTCTGTGTGAAATAAGTTCAAGCCTGTTTTCTCTGTTGGATGAGAAATCCATTTCTTATGATCATTTTCTATGAACAGGGTGGATTCAATACCACTTGTTGTGAAGTCACTGAAGAATCCAAGAAGCGCTGTTTGTAAAACTGCACTCATGACTGCTGCTGACATATTCAATGCATATAATGATCACATAATTGATTTTTTGGACCCTCTGGTAATTTTCTTGCACTGGAATTGTGGACCCTTTGTTCATTGATCTTGCCTCACATGTCAACTGATGTGCTACTTTTATTATACTGCTGTCGAACTTCATGGATGCAGCTTGTACAGCTTCTTCTTAAGTCTTCACAAGACAAAAAGTTTGTGTGCGAGGCAGCTGAGAGAGCTCTGGTTGCAATGACCACTTGGGTTTCCCCCGCATTGTTGTTGCCAAAGTTACAGCCATATCTTAAGAACAGGAATCCTCGCATTCGAGCTAAGGCATCAATGTGCTTTTCTCGAAGTGTACCTCGTCTGGTAGGAAAACAAATCCTTATAGAATCATCTGCTTTTCAATTGATGAGTGGGGTTTCATGCCAACACTATATGTTTTCCTTTACACGATAATTTGAGTTATTACATTACATTGCCTCACAGCTTCCAATATTAGACTCAGTTTTGAAAAGAATGAGGACAAATGGGTAACACTAGGTCAATGCATCAGGAAACTGCTTTTTCTTATTGAATTCTTATTTCTTAGCTCTATCTTTTTCCGTTGATGTGATCAATGCACAGATGTGATGGTCTTGTTCTTCTTTAAAATTTATTTGTGTCAAATTGGTTAGCTGTCTTTTTTGAGTGTAATTTCTCAAGTACCTGAAAATATATACAACACTTGCACTACTATAGATATTTTTGTTTCTCTAGGAGCTGTTACTTACTTTAAAAAGGAAACTTCAGCAATTTAAAGGTATATTTTTGCTTTCTTGGTAATCCTATTTTAAAAAGGAAACTTCAGCAATTTAAGGGTGCTAAAACGAGAAGATTCAATTTAAGATTAATTTGATGTTACCTTACATGTTAAATACAGTTTTGGAAAGGGAGTGCTCAATTTAAGGTAAGATGATAATAAATGATTTGATTTTGAAAACCAAATTTAGTTTCCAAAACAAATTAAGTGTACTTAACTGAAATAGGAATTCAGCAATATTTCTGAAGGTGAATTGGAAAAAAAAGGAAACATTTGTTTCTTGGAAAGACTGTAGACAGCCAATCAACTAGCTTCATAAGCGCTACAGAATATATGAGAGAAAATGAAACTACTTCGTAATAAAAAAGAAAATAATTTGTAACAGTCTATGTCTGTTTTTTTGAAATTATTCTGTTTTTACCCTTTCTTCAAGCGGCGCAAGTGCCTTTGGTGGAACCTAGCGCCTCAAGCGATTTGAAGTCCCATCGCCTTAAGAGCACCTTGTGCTTTAAACAACCCTGATGCTAATTAGCTAAAATTGCATATGCCTGACATTTTGGTCTTGGCTGCATGTATGTCCTTATGTTGCTAAGCTCTGTGAGTGAACTATGTTCTTCTTGCTGTTAGACGGATAGTTGCTTAGTGTGAGATTGCAGAAAAGCTCTTTTATTCAAGAAATTCTTTTGTCATGTGTGATCAACTCTTTAATTCTCTATCTTTTTTTCCTTATGGTGAATGCTTGCGTACAAGGGATTGGAAACTGATGATTTTGTATATAATAGTTAATAATTTTTTGTATTCTTGCTCTGGAATGAGGAAATAACAAAAATCTTAAATCATATTGCATCACAATTATGTGTGTTTGTGGATCATTACTCCTTTTGAGTTGCTAATTTAGTCTTTGTTTCTATCAAAAAGGGCATTGAGGGAATTAAATCATATGGGATTGACAAATTGATTCAAGTGGCTGCATCACAACTCAGTGACCAGCTTCCGGCGTCAAGGGATGCTGCTCGAACCCTCCTTTTGGAGCTGCAAACTGTATATGAGAAGTCACATGAGCTTACACCAGCTCTACCTGAGCATTCGGAGTTGAATTCTTGGGAGCAATTTTGTCAATCAAAACTCTCGCCATTAAGTGCACAAGCTGTGCTTCGTGTGACCAATATTGCTCGAGAGGGTCTTGTTTTGGGTTCCTGACAAAAGCTATATGCATATATAGCATATATGAGTTTTAGTAAGTACTAAGCACGATCTTCAAATTATTATGCATATATTATCTTCAGCGAGTGGAGTCTACAGTTTCCTTTGTGCTTATTTTAATTTTGGTTCATTATCATTTTGCTGTAAATACGAAGAAACACTGAGATGTCTGATTTGCGGTTAAATACGTAGTTGACTTGGATTATTCTTTACAAATGGGGTTAGCATTCCATTCCCTATTCCCGGTTAATGAATTCATTCTAAATTGTCAATTAATTGTTGTTTTGTGTATTTCTTTTGCGTCATTTAGTCAAGGCTAAAAGTATAAAAGAAAAACTTTTATCATCTGAATGACTGTTAATTTCAATTTTGGGACTGATTATTACGTAGTAAACTATATCACTTAAAACGGTGTTAATACAAAGAGATTGCAGGGGTGTGGATGGAGCTGAAGTGGTAAATAATGATTGTGTAAGAATACCATCATTGCCCTCAACCACTTTATCCATTATTGTAGGAAAATAATAGATTGAAATGGATGATGCATTGGAATCAGGTGGTATTCTTTCAACTTTTCCTTCATAAAATTTAATTATTTTGAATACATTTACAATTTATTATAGGGAAGAATTATTTAAAAAAAAAAATTCACTAGTTAACTAATTTAATTAAACTTTAAAACTGATTATTTCAACAAATGACTGAATTATGTTGGTGTACTGGTTAGTGGGTAATTCGCATGGGCATTCAAATTAAAAATTCCTACTTTCCGTTATTCATGTCCCAATTAGTTATTTAGTGAATATCATAAAGGTTGAATTGCTGTGAGGATGTTGTTTTTGTCTCTACTTGTACAATTTGGTTCTTGCTTAACCACTCCATCATCATTAACCAAACCCACTCATTAATCTATCTTCAGATCTTTCTTCTCCTTTCTTTAATTGCTCTGAGTTACAAAAATGAAAAATTCTGGGTTTTGAGCATGAGAATTGAAAGATCTATTAAACAAAGATTGTAATGATCAGCAACAACGATCTTGGGCTAGCAGCAGAGATAATCATCATGGCTATAGTAATATCAGTGATACTATTATTTGTGGGTATTGGGTTATTAGTGGTAATTCATGCTTGTATAGTTCAAAGAAGTATCAGAAACAATCCTGCAACAGATCATCATGAAAGAGGCAATAATAACAGTCCAAGAACATTAACTGAAGATGATATAGAGAAGCTTCCAAGCTATGATTTTATAGCAAAAAGCAAAGGAAGTAGCCCAGTAGATTGTGCTGTTTGTTTGGATAATTTCAAGGTTGGTGATAAGTGCAGACTGTTGCCAATATGCAAACACAGTTTTCATGCAGAATGTATAGATGAATGGATTTTGAAGAAACCCATTTGTCCAATTTGCAGAACAACAGCTGATTTAAGAAGAGTAGCAATTGGAGAAGAAAGTAGCCATTTCAGTGATGACATTCAAACGACTGAGTTGAGTAGCAATCTGAGTAATGCCAGTTTTCAACTGTCTGCAGGTAATAGTCATAGGATTGAAATTAGTGACACCCTTTTATCAAACATTTATGGAACTGATGAATTCACACAAAATCAACAGATTGATTAGGTGCAACCCACATTGCTTCTTCACTTGATTTCTATATCTTAGCTTTTTGTTTGAAATATATATATATATATATATATATATATATATATATATATATATATATATATATATAAGACTTTACATGCATTGTTATTGTTGCCCATTTTTCAATATTAGTTCTAAATTAAATGGGTATTCTTATTTCGTTTGGTAGATTCAGCTACGGTCGTAGTTGTTTACTTTTGGAAAAGTTTTTGAGTCTAGTTCAGTGTGGCAACGATAACATGATGAAACAATTCCCAATACGAAAACGTCATCATAAATTAATGATAATAAATAAAAGGCAAAACATTATGATATTTTGTCAAAATTATAATTGGTTTCATTATCAAGTTTTCTTAATGTTCTTAGCCACAAACTCAGTCTATTTTTTGCGTGTAATAAACTTTGTTCAGTGGTGGAATTGTAAACAAACTATTTCAAATAATTTAAAAATTACATGGTTCTATCGTTTGAAACCGTGAAATAGACACTTCTAATTATCTATTTTTTTCTAAAATAGTATTAACTATTAAAATATTATTGATCATATAACTTTACTGAACATGTTACACACACGTATAATAAGATTGAGTTTGAAACTAATAATATTGAAATAAAAAAATTAGGAACTCAATGTGTTACAAAAAATTAACTAGGAGGCGAACTCAAAATGGGTTGTATAAATGAAAGAAGATTTAATATTGAAAAGCATGGATCCAAAAGAAGAGTTGTTACAATGTGTTGGGGAGGGGTATGATAGTAGCTTATATCATTGCTACTTGACATCTCTAAAGTAGTTCAAAGATGAGCAACCTTACTAATTTCAACTTTCATTGAAATGGAAACAACAATGAGTAAAAGACGAAGCAAAATGTTTAGGCTTAGGATTGTTTAAAGCTTGGATTACAAGTTGGACATCACCTACCAATTGGACTTGATCAATAAGTTAGGATGCCATTTTTCGGGAGTAATCCGCTAGCTACGTAGGTGAGAATTTTTTCTTGAAGGCTGACATGGGTGCTTTCAATAAAATCCGGGATCATTTTGCAGAATGTAACCACAATTGAATAAATAATTTAAAAGGTTCTCTTAAGTTTGATCAAATATACATATAATAGTATTTTATGAAATTAATTTTAATCTTTATATATTTTTACTCAACTTCATAATAAGAACCTTCTCGTAGTTTTGAGAATTTTGTGCATCCATAAAAGGGAAGTCACGGTTCTGTAAATAAGTCTTTATGCTTTGTTTTGTTGTAATAATTATTTCATTATACTCTAAAAATATAATTGTCTATGTAAGAACTATCTTAGAAATGTATTTTAAACTTTTCTATGTACATATTGAACTTAATTATTACTCTTGATGATTGAAAATGAACTACCATAGAATAGTGGAAGAGACTAAAAGGATATTATATTTTTTCAATCAATAAAATAATAATATTGTGCTACTAACAGTTAATTTAAAGAACATTTTGAACTTTAAACTCTGAAACTCAAATTTGCAAGATATGAATTGTAAAATATAAATATAAAAATATATTACATGAGATAAATGTATTGGTCCAGTATAGTATATGAATGAGGGTATGGGATATCAGAAAATTATCAGTATATGGGTATGTACTGATAATTTCGGGTATGATCTGCCGAGCCGTCAAATCAAATTCAAATTCAAAGTCAAATACGTGTTAATTAACTACCAGAAATGAAACACCTAAAACAGTGACATGTCCAATCTCATTTCTCCTTTTAGTGAGCCATTAAATGAACACCACAAATCCAAATTAACCACAAACACATTCACCAATAAAATGACACTCCGTACGCATCTTGCTTTGTCCCCTTTCTAAATTTTCCCACGCGCCCATTCATTATAATTAAGCTTCTCATTTCTTCTCCAACCATTACTCCTACCGTCATTCTAAAGCTCTCAGCTTTACAGTAAAGTATGAACTCTTCACACTTTCATGCATTGATATTCCCTTTCATGGCCAAAGGCCATACTATTCCGCTTCTCCATTTTGCTCAGCTCCTCCTCCGCCGCCGCTTTTTTGTCACTGTCTTTACTACTCCGGCCAACCGTCCTTTCATTGCTGATTTTATTTCCGGAACTGACGCCGAAGTTATTTGTCTTCCCTTCCCTGAAAATATATCAGGTATCCCGCCGGGCATTGAGAGCACGGATAAGCTCCCTTCCGTCTCTTTGTTTCCTCAGTTCGCTCTTGCTACCGTGTTAATGCAACCTGCGTTTGAAAGGGAGCTGGAAAAGCTCCCTGGTGTGAATTTTCTGGTCTCCGACAGCTTTCTGTGGTGGACTGCTGAATCTGCTGCGAAATTTGGGATTCCAAGGTTGGTATTTTTTGGTATGTCTAATTATGCAAGCTGTCTGTCGAAAAGTGTAGCAGAAAATAGGCTTTTGCTTGGGCCTGAATCAGATGACGATTTAATCACTTTGCCTGAATTTCCTTGGATCAGAATTACAAGAAATGATTTTGAATCACCATTTAGAGACGGTGACCTTGGACAACAAAAGACTCCCATTTCTGAATTGGTCCTCAATACTTTGATTTCATCAAATTTAAGTTATGGTTTTATATCAGACAGCTTCTATGAACTTGAACCTGTTTTTGTTGACCATTGGAATCAACATATCAAACAAAAAATCTGGTGTACTGGACCCTTCTGCCTAGCTAAGACACCAAATTTCTCACAAAATGAGAAAGCCAGTTGGATCAAGTGGCTAGATGAGAAGCTAATTGAAGGTAAAGCAGTTCTATACGTCCCATTTGGATCTCAGGCGGAGGTCTCAAATAATCAGCTGAAGGAAATAGCAATTGGGTTGGAGGAATCAATGGTAAACTTCTTATGGGTGACAAGGAAAATTGGGGATTCAGAATTAGGAGATGCGTTTGAAGAATCAGTGAAGGGAAGAGGGATTATAGTGAAAGAATGGGTGGACCAAATGGAGATATTAATGCACAAAAGTGTGGAAGGATTTTTGAGCCATTGTGGATGGAATTCAACCATTGAAAGTATATGTGCAGGAGTTCCAATTCTAGCTTGGCCAATGATGGCTGAGCAGCCATTGAATGCAAGAATGGTAGTGGAGGAGATAAAAGTAGGATTGAGAATAGAAACATGGAATGGGTCAGTGAGAGGGTTTGTGAAGAGTGAAGGTTTGAAGAAGATGGTGAAGGAATTAATGGAAGAAGAGAGAGGGAAGGAAGTAAGAGATAATGTGAAGAAATATGCAGAGATGGCAAAGAAAGCTATGGAGGAAGGGAGTGGGTCATCTTGGAAAAGTTTAGATATGCTCATTCAGGAGATTTGTAGTGGAAATTAAAGGAGACGTCAATGGCGGAAAGGTATACTTATTATTACAAATTTTGTTGTCCATTCACGGAAGTAATGGTGTGTAGTTTGGTCGTCATGTAGCGTGTGTAATTTTCATAGATGGGAATGTATCCCATAATAGGTCCATTAAAAAAAGCCAGTGACCTATTAATTAAGAAGTATGAGAGTGCAAATACAAGAATTGTAATAAATGTAAGGGCATATTCCCTCATTGTTTAAAAATAAGAAAAGATATTTTGTTCGTACACAGTCTTCATTGAAGATGAGAAATGATGGGCATGGAACAAAATCCCAACACTAGCTCCCATAGCATTAACAACTTCGAGCATACCAACCAAGTGGATAAGAGCAGGTAAAAAAATTCATTTGAGTTCACAGTCGTGGATAGACCGGAACATCTTCAATGTAAAGGGTGTGGAAAATCTATAGCTATTGTGTTCAAAACATTTATTTTCCCGACCTAAGACCGATCCACCTTATTTGGTATTTCTGACCATCCATATTAATAAAAAAGAGTTGCCAAAAAAAGACTAAATTGCGTTTGCCGGGAGTCGAACCCGGGTCTATTGCTTGGAAGGCAATTATCCTAACCGTTGGACTACAAACGCTTTGATGAGGTGGGGGGGAAATAAATTAAATATATAATTTTGATAGGAAAACGTATTTAATTTTTAGAAAAATAAAACGTAATTTATAAGAAACCATAAGATAGTTTATTATGGTAGTAAGAAATGCATTTATAAAGTCGGAGGTCGGAGGCTGTTTCACCAAACCAAAATTTTCTGTGATATGGTAAATATTTTTGTTAATATTCTATATTCCAAGTTGTTAATCTTCTGAAAAATGTTTATAAACTGAATTGAAACTAGTAAATACAAAACGTTGCAAAGTGAGAAATTTGTACGCATAATTCCTGTTTTTTTTTTCCCCATCATATTGTGTTGGTTGGAATCATTATAATTTCAGTTCTCTTAAATAAAGTTTAAAGTTTGATTTTTGTGTATGAGAAAAGAAGTTAATGGAAAAACTTAATTTCCCCCCTCCGAGGATCTTTGCTAGCTTCAATTCAGTCAAAAAAAAAAAAAAAAAAAACTCAAAATCACAACTCACATCTCATTGTTATTATTAGATGTTGCACATACATTATATACAAAAGTGATAGGAAATTAATGTCAATGTGTGGTCAGAAAATTGACAACAAGTAACAAGTTATTTCCGTTTGCAAATAAACTTCAGATAAAAAAATTTGGTAAATAGATACATAAGTTTAGAATTTTCCAGCATTAGGCCTCAAATCCTAGACATTTACAGCCATTTATAAATAAATAGATTAAAAAAAAACCTTATGTTCCCAACTTTCTTGTGAAGAAACCTTATTTTACATTTATAAAATAAAAGCCACCCACTTGACCACACTGCCCATACAAACCAACCATACATACTTCCCCAATTAATTACAACCCAATTTTCCAAACAATGAACATTAACATTATCAAAAACCCACTATTCCTATTTCCTATGCTGACACCCCAATTGCCACATGGCCAAGTTTCTCTTCCAAAACTGACATCACTATACCCATGCATTCTCCAAATTCCACTCCACTCCATGTCTTTTGTAATTAAATCATTTGATCCGGCCCCCTGAATACAAATTTTAGTTGGCTCCGCCGTTGCGGCCAATGACTTATAATTAAGTAGTTTGGGAGTTTTGCATTAATCAATGTTTTTGTATATAGATTTTATGTCGGAAAAACATATGCAATCATCCAATACTATATGATAAACTAATTAAAATCATTTAGTATATATTATAGCACGGTATGAGTCTATATCCAATAATTAATACAAAACCTATATGCCATATTATATTTACACATTATATGATGCAAGAAGACCTTGATTTTGAAGATTAATTTCCACTTTTTAGCAAGGTTTCAGTTTTTGAAACCGAAGCTTTATGTTTCAAAATCACAGTTTTGTAATCTAAGAAAATTGGAAACTCATTTCTTACAATTTAGAAATTAACTCATGTTTTAAAACACGATATATTTTTAAAATGATATGAAACATTATGTCAATCACATTATATGAAAGTTTTTACATGTATTTTTGTAAACAATATAAATATAAATTTGCAGTGTTGGTTTCACTTTTCGGTTTTGGTTTCCTTGCAAAACATAGTGTAAAAGATAACATACAAATGTACAATAGCAATAGCAGCAATACTATACTATATATATAAGCAAAAAGACTTTTTTTAGCCCTTATTTATCAATCAACTATCTTTTTAGCCTCTATAATTACAAAGTTACCATTTTAGCCCGTATCCTATTCAAAAACATATTAAAGTAAAACATAATTGACTATTTTAGCCTTCATTTTTAACTCATTCTGAGGGTAAAAGGATCAATTATCGTTCAAATATATATGGTTTTGTACATTACAGGAGCTAAAAGGACAATTAAGTGATATGACAGTGTCCAAAAAAATTATTACGCCTATATAAATATGTTGCACTATAATTCAACAACAAAATTTCACATAACCGTGCACAATTATGCTATGCGAGATCTTTCTAGGTACGTTTATCCCAATTGAATCGCCTTTTCTCCTTATCCATGGTCTGAATTTTGGGGATAATGATTATGATTTCAGTGCGCTAGGGGGAAAGCACTTATTCCCACGGATATATGCATTGTTGTACCGAAAGTGAAGGATACATACACAAATATATCCAGGTTGTGGTAACGGGTTACCTCTTGTAGCGCAGAATCTATAGCAATGAACGCAGCAGAAAGATCTACGAGCTAATTGCATATTACAGGTCAACGGAAACCCACATCGACGTATTCGGAAAGAATCCGTATAATCCACGAACTAAAGCGACAGAGATGGAGAGAAGCTATAGAGAGAAGGAGAAGCTAGGGAAGAAGAAACTTTTTTCTTCTGCTTCCTAATGATATCAACTATTGATATTTTATATATATATATATATATATATATATATTTCAACTAATAAGTTAGCTTATTAGCTTAATGTCAACTCACAAGCTACTCACAGCTTATCAGTTTCTCAACTTATAAGTCATAGCTTATTAGTTTCTCAATAGCTTATAAGCTTCAATACTGGGTCTGACTGATACGAGCGGATCGGGTCCATAAACCCAACAGAAAGTATTATTTTTGTTCAATAAAAGCATACATTGAAGAGTTTCTCACATCTTATAATTTTAAAAATTGGTCAAGAGAAAAGAAAATGTCAAAAAAAAAAAAAAAAAAACATACATGGTCTTACCGTAAATATCACAGCATAATCACTTCGTGCAATTCTAAGCTAAATATCCACCAAGGGTAAATAGAACTGGTATACCTTCAAAATATGGAAGAAATTCTAAAGTTGAATTCAAGTCATTATTATACTAAGGTTGTGTTCAGTGAAGAGTGAAAACTGAAAAGAGAAGGTAAAATGCCCATAATCCAAATATATTTTTTTGTCTTGGTTAATTTCCACCCTACTATTAAGCACAACGTCTAAATTCTATGAACTATACAATAAAAAATGGTGTCCTTTTCTATGTTGATTTGCAGGAATAAACAGAATAAAAGTTCAAATCCAGCAAAGATAGAGAAAAGCACTATTTACCCTTTGTTTAAAATGTAAGTTAGGGGTTCAAAGTTGTTTTTTGGATTAAATTGTCCCCTGCAGCTAAATTGTTTTTAGTACTATAACCATAAGCAACCATCCGTCTGTCCCTTGCAATGGCCGGCAACAAGAAAAAAGTGACAAATTTTGTGGCGATAACATTTATTTTATTTTATGATGGCCAATGCAAATCTCAATGCCCCCTCACAATATCTTTCTTTTGATCCCTTAATCTTAATTCCCTTGTGAAGAAATGGTTAAAAGTATGTGTATGTGGTACGGGACTAATTTCAGCATACTTATTTCGATGCTCATAATTAGATTTGCAGTGTCTGAGCCTCCTGCAACTAGCTGCAGCCTTGATTTGCCATTTTCGTTATCACGATACTATACTTGGAGTTGCATAGAGGGAGAAAACTGCTGTGGATCAGCATTTCATGCTTACTTACATGCGCTCGGGTGGAGGGCTAATCACACAGGACTTGTATTCCTGAATCCTGACGATCAGAGAACTTGCCTAGCTGAAATGGAGGAATCTGGAGTAGCTGATGTTTTCAGTTGTGGGATTGACAAATTGATAAGTGGAAATGGAGGCTGTTCTGATTATTCTGTTGCTAATGTTGCTCACAGGTTTCGGAGAAACTTCAACAGATTAACTCAAAATTGCAAGCTTCATCAGGGTTCTGATGAAGCATCAGATGAATTATGTAGTTCCTGCAAGAAGAGTTGGAAGGATATGACGGAGGAGTGTTCTACGTCCGATTCTGAAACTGATATCTGTAGATTTGCTGTCCTGGTTTCGCTAATAAGTACCAGGATTGATGATGAACCTCATATCCATAGACTTTACAGTTGCCTCCTGAACCAAAATAGCAACCCTGGTAAGGAAAAACCAATCCGTTTTCATGTCTTTAATCAACTCAAATGAATGATTTTTTCTGTTTTTGGGTAACATCTTACATAAACCCGATTCTCTGTAAGATACAGTTGAACCAGAAGGCGAAAAGAAATCGAAAATGAGTACAGGTTGTTTCATTAATTAGTACACAATCCCTTTCTCTGCAGCAATTCATCCTTTTACTAACCATGGAAAACTTTTAACAGGTACCTGGATTCTCATGGGATGTCTCATTGGGGTTGTAGTGAGTAGTATTGGGATTATAATTGCATGTAGAAGACGTTCTAAGAGAAAAAGTCATCGGGAAAAGAATGGTATCCTCCATACCAATACTTTTAAATGGAAGAGAAAATTATGAAAAAAATTCTGATTCTGTTGATTTAACTGGCAGCATTTAGAAACTTGAAACTGAAAGAATCTCATTGCCGAAAATTTCTACTGAAGGAGGTCTACTCTGCTACGGAGAATTTAAGCAGTAAGAATCTCATTGGAGAAGGAACTGCAGGTGTGTTATTCTGAACTGGAAGAAACAGTTAAAACTCATCTTAATATATAGAAGAAGTCAATTAACAGGCCTTGTTTAATGTGGCAGGAAAGGTGTATAAAGGAAGACTCTTAAATAATCAGGATGTAGCAATTAAGCACATCATGAATGATGGCAATGCAGAAACTGTTGTGAGGGAAGTCACGAGTTTGTCGCACATTAGACATCCGAACCTTGTAGCATTGCTGGGATTTTGTGCAAGAGAAGATGAGTGTTTTCTTGTCTATGAGTTTTGTCCCAATGGAAATCTCTCACAATGGATTTTCGGTTGGTATACCTTTTCGCCACATTGCATTGCATTTTTCTAGTTTATACAATTTGGTGTGGGATAAACGAAATGCTGGTTGTTTACAGGTAAGGATAAAATCCTGTCATGGACTCAACGGATCGAGATTGCAATCGATAGTGCTCGAGGTCTTTTGTTTCTGCATACATATTCAGAAGGATGCATTGTTCACCGCGATATCAAGGTCTTTCATTCGTATCCCTCTTACCTCATACAGGACTATTTTGCCTGAAATTTTTGAGGCTGCTAATTTTTGTCAGCTGACTTTGGCAGCCAACAAACATTCTTCTCGGTCCAAATTTTGAAGCAAAGCTCTCAGATTTTGGGTTGTCTAAGGTTATCAAACTCGGTGAGACGTGTGCAAGCTCAGAAGTGAGAGGAACATTTGGTTATGTCGATCCTGAATATAAAAATAATGGACTAGTAAATTCCTCGGGCGATGTTTATAGCTTTGGAATAGTACTTCTACAGATCCTCTCAGGAAAGAAGGTTATTAATATGGATCTAAGCAAACCAATGCCATTGGGTAAAATGGTCAGGACAATAAACACAAATTTATTTTATTTTATTTTCATTTTAGATTCACTTTCCAATTGTTTTAAAGTTTACTCTTATGCGTTGGCAGGCTAAATCCCTTATTAAAGGAGGAAGCATAACTGAATTTGCAGACCCGAAGCTAGACGGGGAGTACTCAGCAGAAGCTTTTGTTGTGATATTTCATCTGGCATTATCATGTACAGCACTTAAGCAAAAAAGACCATCAATGGAGCATGTTGTTAAAAAATTAGAAGAAGCACTTGATGTATCAAAAAGAGCAAAGGCCCCTACTCCTGAGGCTACACCAGACTGGCATTCAATTCAATCTTCCAAGTAGGGATGGCAACAGCTATAGCATGACACATAAATTAATTTTTTATGTACATAGTTGCTTACCTGCAGTTGATTCGAAGTCCAATATTACTTCCCGGATAATGTGGTTGATTTTATTTGCTTAAACAGGATACACATTTGACAACTCAAATCAGAATGTAGTTTACAATTACATTTACAACCAAGCTGGGTTGTTCAAAGGAGTGATCATCTTGTACACTCTTTTCTCGGCAGTGGCCGCTCATCTTGTATCCACCAAAAGGAATTGCAGCATCAAAAAAAGTCAATGCAGTTATCCTGATCCTATTGCGCGAGATAATCTATTCGCAGTGTCTATGTTTTGAGTGAAAACTCCAGCGTTGCATTAGCTCTTTGGACCACTTCATCAAGATCTCTACATCAATCTAGCACAGATCAACACATCTCCCATAACAATTAAAATAAAAACAAGACCATTAGTAGAATAATTTGCAGCTTACTTGTACTTTAAAATTGTCTGTACAGGATCAAATATCTCACCCTGTGCTATTAACATGTCATCCTGATTAACCTCACAAAGGGGGTCAAAATCTTATTAATTGTATTTTAATTACTAGTTTTGGAGTTAGTTAGAGTACCTTAACATTTGAAGTTGCAAAAAAAAAAAAAAAAAAAAAAAACATATGCGTTTGCCGGGAGTCGAACCCGGGTCTATTGCTTGGAAGGCAATTATCCTAACCGTTGGACTACAAACGCTTTCGTCGTCGTTAGCTCCCTATTTTCGAAAACCTATCATAATATAAGACATCCGAAACCATATTTAATTTTTGGAAATTGAAAACGTTTATAAGATAATTTATGATGATAGCTTAATTTTATGATGGTTATTGGAGGAACCTAATTTTCCTCCTTTCAGGATCTTTACCAGGAGAAATTTTATAGTGGACCGGGTTCATGTGGACCAATCCAATAAAAAACTGACACATAAGCAATATGAACATTGGAAAAATGAAAAATATTTGTGTCAGCTTTTCATTGGGAATGTCCACATGGATCGGGTCTATTGTATAATTTATCGTTTTCCAGCTTGAATGTAGTCAAATTAAAGATCGGGTAATAAAAACATAAACACAACTCCCATCTCAGTATTATTATTGGACTATATATACAGTAACTGCATGGAAATTAATATCTTGGTCAGAAAAATTGACAACATTATATTATTTCCATCTGCAAATTAACAACATTATATTATTTCCATCTGCAAATTAACTTCGTTAAAAAATTTGGTAAGTAGATACAAAGTTGAAAATTTATGTTCCTGATAGCATGGAGCTATAAAACTGGCCGTGTGGACCACGCGGCTTGTCACCCCGTCATCTCATACGCCAACTCCCTAATGGTCCATATGGCATTCAGTGACCCGGGATAAGACCGACTCCTTAATAGATCGGATCCCGAGAAGCGCCGACTGAAATAACTTGTACCTCGTCAAGTCTCCTAACCCAAGGGACAGGTGAATGGATCCCCATTGAACACGTGTAAGGACATGATGTTGTACCAGTAAAAGGTGCCGCGGGGACAAACATAGGGCGGAGGCCACAGAGGTCAGGTACAGGAGAGTGCCACGGAGACAAGAGCAGGGTGAGTCCGCCGCACAGCTGTGCCAGGAAGGGGGACCACATCCAGCCAATGAGAGTGAACCGTACAAAACGGTCTGACAGGGTCACGCGGATGAACCCACTATAAAAAGGGAAAACAAGGGACTCCCCAGGTATCTTTTTAGCAATACACTTTCTTTGCTCTTCTATTCCTTTTTCTCTAAATCCTCTGACTTTGGCATCGGAGTGGACCCGGAGGTCATCCGGTCCTCAACCCCTTTTGTTTTCAGGTACTCGGTCCTCCGATAAGACCAGACGGCATTACCCGCCGCGAAGACCGCGTGGAAGTCACTTTCTTTCTAGAGCTATCAAACTGGTGCGGTGAACGTGGACCCGCTGGACGAAACAATGTCATCGGGACCAATAACTTCAGATACAATTTCCACAGTCCCTCCTTCTCAGGGAGGCGCAATACCAGCATTCTCCGAGGTTATGATGCCCTCATCTGCCATGATCGTGACTCCAAGCTCATCCTACGCCCTCGCCGCCATCTCAGGTGATAGCGGCAACTCTGCCAGTGCAGTCTTAGATCGGATTGCCAAGAACTACGGAATGACGCCGGCTGACCAGAGCGATTTCCGGCGAGCCATCCTCCAGATGCAGGAACAAGGCATAGCAGGACCCTCGTTGAGTGATAGCTCTCCCCCTCCCATAGTGCACACATTGCCAGAGTCAGCCTCACATCCACATGTTGTTCGAGCCCTTTTTCCGGTCTCTGAGCATGGGACTCCTAGCATAAGATTAGAAGGGTCAGGACCGGGCATGGCTCAGCCCATCGGAGGAGGTAACGGAATGACTGGAGGACCCCATGCAGGAGGATATTTTCCTGCTTTTGGCTGGCTGCCACCACCAGTAGGAGACCAGCAGGCCGCTGTGCAAGCGCATCACACTATGGCTGCCTTAGGAAGCATAGGCTCCCAGGTTTTACTTCCTAACCCATGGTACGGAGTACCACACCCATATTTGCCGAATACCCCACATTCATACCCAGCGCCGGCTCCATTGCAAACACCGAATTCCCTCACCACATACGGCGTTGGAAACAGCTCAGCCATCCCATGTAACACACCCGCAACAAACGTCCCAAGCAACACAAATACGCCGCCTCCCCCGACACCATCCTCCTCGGGCACAGAGCTCACGGATGACCCTAGATTCATGGCCATGTTTAAAAAGGCGTTGAGCACCTTTGCGATACCATACCAAGAGCCACTGATGGAAAGTGGGGAATCTTCCTTCTCAACAAGGATCCTCAACCAACCAATCGACCACCGGTTTAAGCAACCTACCTTTGACAGCTATAGGGGCGACACGGACCCCAGGGTCCACGCCAGAAATTTCAAGAACCGGATGGACATAGCAGGAGCAACAGAAGGACTGGTATGCCGCCTCTTCCCCACTACGCTAATAGGAGCGGCCGCCTATTGGTTTGAGTCTCTGGAACCGGGAACGATTGACAGCTGGGATCGATTGAGGCAGGAGTTCTGCAAAAACTTTATGGGGTCAATACCGACTGGAGCGGCTAGTCGCACCCTCCACGAGGTAGTCCAAAAGCCAGGAGAATCCTTGAGATCATTCATAGACCGGTTCAACCTTGCCTGTTTGGAGGTCAGAAATCTAGACTTCAGTACAGCCAAAGAAGCAATGATCAAGAACACCACAAACGAGAGGCTTAGAGGAGAGATCATCACGAGAAAGCCTAGGGAGCTGACCCAGATGATAGCTCTCGCCAAAAGCATGGTGGAAATTGACGAGATCGACATGCCTGCAAGGAATAAAAGACCCGGCTCCAGTAATGAAAGAGACAAAGGCTTCCGGTTCGATGAGAGGACCCAGAGAAGGGATCACAGGGACCGCTCCCGCCGGGATCGTCCCAATGACCGCCCACGGTTTGCACCGCTGAATGTCCCACTCAGCGAGGTGCTAGTCGCCATACAGAGAGGCCCAGACGCGAAAAGCATTCGGTATCCTCACGCAAAGCCTGGCCAAACAATGGGCAGTGACAAAGAGGCCTATTGCAAATTTCATAGAGCAAAGGGTCACCACACGGACAATTGCCGAGTCCTGGCAGCCGAAGTAGACTTACTCATCAAAGCAGGAAAGCTCAGCAGGTTCGTAGAAGGCATCACACGCAGTACACATAAGGACAAAGAGCAGAGGGATGGGTGCGACGATGAGCAGAGACCAACCAAAAAATCAAAGGGAGTGGTCATGGTAATAGTCGGAGGGCCGGAGTTTGGGTCGCCCAGTAAGAAGGCTAGATTCTCGGGGCGCCAGCCAACCGATTCAGGAAAGGTTGACAATTTGAACCATTCTTTCTCCCTCCACAACGACGTACAGGCGCATCACGCCGATGCCTTGGTCATCGAAGCCCTAGTAGAGGGGTACACGGTGAAGAGGATCCTGGTGGACACAGGCAGCTCGGTCAACATTATCACCAGAGAGGCGGCCCGCCAACTAAACATCCATAGAAGCAGAATCCAGCCGGCACATTCCCCGCTGGTCGGTCTGAGCGGCCATTCGGTCCCTGTAGTAGGACAAGCAACCCTCGCCCTGGAAGTAGGTGATACGGCGCATTCCTGGAGATCTGAAGAGAATTTTGTGATCATCGACACCCCGCTTGCATATAACATAATCTTAGGAAGACCCTTCCTGATGAAGTCAGAAGCGGTTCTCTCCATTCGGTACTTGGCCCTCCAAATACCGACTGTAAAAGGGGTAGCAGTGGCCAGGGGGAGCCAGCGGGCGGCCCAAAAAACCTACTTAGCTTCCTTGAGAGCAGAAGAGGCCGGACGGGAGTCAGAGGAGCCCGAGAAGGAAGAAAGGGCCGAACCAATGGACGAACTAGAAACTCTGGTGGTGGGACCAGAACGATCGATTCAGGTGGCCAAGGAGCTGAAACCTGAATTAAAACGGGCAATCTCAACAGTACTCCAAGAAGAACAAGAAACCTTCGCCTGGAGCACGAGCGATATTATTGGGGTCTCGCCTGAAGTGGCCAAGCACAGCCTAAACATAGACCCTGCTACAAAACCAGTGGCACAGAAAAGAAGGAAGCATGCCCCGGAGCCACAAAAAGCGATTAAGGTGGAAATAAGCAGACTATTGGAAGCAGGGCACATTCGAAAGGTGCGGTACTCTGAATGGCTGGCCAATGTGGTACTGGTGAAGAAGCCGAATGGGGCGTGGCGTATGTGTGTGGACTTCACCGACTTGAACAAAGCCTGCCCGAAGGATAGCTACCCCTTACCCAGCATTGACCAGCTAGTCGACTCCACAGCTGGACATGCCGTGTATTCGTTTTTGGATGCCAAGTCAGGGTACCACCAAATTCCAATGGACCCAAAAGACGAGGAAAAGACCACTTTCATCACTCATGAAGGCACCTACTGCTACAAAGTAATGCCATTCGGCTTGAAGAATGCAGGAGCAACATACCAACGGCTGGTCAACCACATGTTCAAAGATCAGATCGGGCGAACAGTCGAGGTGTACGTTGACGATATGATCATCAAGAGTAAGGATGAGGAGAACCACGCCAAAGACGTTCAGGAGGCCTTCAAAATACTACAGAGATACCGCCTCAAGCTTAATCCGGAAAAGTGCGTATTCGGGGTGCGAGGAGGAAAATTCTTGGGTTTCATGATCTCGCAGAGAGGGGTAGAGGCGAATCCGAAGAAGGTCAAGGCAATTTTGGATATGGTACCATCGAAAACGGTGAATGAAGTCCAGCGCCTCAATGGCCGCCTCAATGCACTCGGGAGGTTCATTTCCTTCTCAGCCAAAAAGCGTCTGCCTTTCTACAAAGCAATCAAGAAAGGTCAGAAGTTTGATTGGGACCACGAATGTCAAGAAGCCTTCGACCGAATCAAAAACTTCTTGGGAACCCCGCCGCTGTTGAGTCGGCCAGTCCCAGGCGAAGCGTTGTACCTGTATCTAGCGGCGACGGACGAAGCAGTGGGCTCAGTAATGATCAGAGAAGAAGAAGGCCAACAGCACCCTGTATACTACACTAGCAAAGTACTAAGAGGAGCAGAGCTCAGGTATCCAAAGATAGAAAAGCTGGCTTTGGCGGTAGTCGCAGCTTCCGTTAGGTTAAGGCCCTACTTCCAAGCCCACACAATGATTGTGAGGACAAATTTCCCGTTGAGGAAAGTGCTCCAAAGACCGGATACTTCAGGCCGTCTAGCCGAATGGGCCATCAGACTCAGAGAATTTGACATTCGGTTTGAACCCCGGCCGGCGTTGAAAGCTCAGGTCCTGGTAGACTTCATAGTGGAATCTGCAGGGTTGGAGCCAAATCAAGTACTAAAAGCAGAGGAGTGGAAAGTGTACGTAGACGGGGCCTCATCTCAAGAGGGAGCAGGTATTGGGGTATATGTTGAAGGACCCGAGAAAATAAGGATATCTTACGCCACAAAGTTGGCCTTT
This sequence comes from Euphorbia tirucalli, assembly GCA_039660915.1. Taxonomy (NCBI): domain Eukaryota; kingdom Viridiplantae; phylum Streptophyta; class Magnoliopsida; order Malpighiales; family Euphorbiaceae; genus Euphorbia; species Euphorbia tirucalli. The sequence continues at coordinate 13,472,543 of CM077638.1, forward strand.
CCAGCTACCAACAATGCTGTGGAATATGAAGCCATAATCAAAGGGCTCGAGCTCATCCGGGAAATCACCCCAGACCGAGTGAAGCTGTTAAGCGATTTAAGGTTAGTTTCAAACCAAATCAATAAAAACTTTGAAACTAAAGATCCTTGCATGTCCAGATACCTCCAAAAGGTACGACACTTGCCCGAGGCCATCGAAGGGAGAGGCACCACATGGAGAGTGGAAAACATATGCAGAAAAGAAAATGTTGAAGAAGACAGGCTCGCCAAAGCTGCAGCCAGCACCAGGGATTGGCAGCTCCTGAATTGCCCGTATGAAGTCCAGACCAAGCCTGTCATCGAAGCGGAGGAAGCCCTGACGGTGGAGAAAAAGGAAAGGGGGTGGATGGAGCCCATACTAAGATACCTTGCGGAGGGAAACCTACCTGAAGATAAAGGGGAGGCTACAAAAATCTCCAGAAAATCCCAGCGATATGCAATAATTGACGGCGAACTCTACAAGAAATCCTTCACTGACGCATGGTTAAAATGCATCACTGCTGAAGAAGGGGATTATGTCCTCAGGGAACTTCATGAGGGAGTTTGCGGAGCACACCAAGCTAGACAAACGCTAGTGAGGAAAGCGAAATTGCAAGGTTACTTCTGGGAGACCATGGAGGCGGACGCCGCAGAATATGTCAAGAAGTGCCACCAATGTCAGATCCACTCAAAGAAATCCCACCTGCCCGCAGCCGAGCAAAAGTCAATATTAACCGGATGGCCCTTCTCTACATGGGGCATTGATATAGTGGGGCCCATGCCTGAAGCTAGCCGGCAGAGGAAATTCATTATAGTTGCAGTAGACCATTTCAGCAAATGGGTCGAGGCAATCGCAACCCAGGCAATCACACCAGAAAGGGTCATCTCCTTCGCTTGGGATCACATCATCACTCGATTTGGGATACCCCACAGGATCATATCTGACAACGGTACACAATTCACTTCTAGTAAATTTAGAGAATTTTGCAAAGGGCTCAAGATCACGCAAAGTTTCTCTTCGGTAGCACATCCTCAAAGCAACGGGCAGACGGAAGTCACCAACCGGACTATAGGTGACGGCATCAAAAAGAGGCTAGAAAGACATAAGGGCGCCTGGGTCGATGAGCTAAACAACGTCTTATGGGCCTACAGGACTACCCCAAGACGACCAACTGGAGAAACACCGTTTGCCATGGTCTACGGCGTCGAGGCGGTGATACCGGTTGAAATTGGTGCCCCTAGCGACCGAGTGCTCTACTATACTGAGGCCCAAAATCACATCAACATGAAGCACCACCTGGACTCCCTGGACGAAAGAAGAGAAAGGGCCTACATGCTAATGGCGGCTTACAAAAACAAAGTGGCCCGTTACCCCAACAGAAGGGTGAAGAAGATGACACTCAAAGAAGGAGATTTAGTCCTAAAGGACTCTATGGCATCACAAGCAGGGGAGGGAAAGGGAAAGCTTGGCGCAAACTGGGAAGGGCCATACAAAGTGGCGGCAGCACTCGGACCAGCAACTTACAAACTTCAAAGGCCGGATGGAAAAGATGTCCCGCGAACGTGGAACATAGCCAACTTAAGACAATATTTCCCGCCTAAAGGCAGCTAAGGGAAACACTGGGTTGCACTCTTTTCCCGCTAATGGATTTTTCCCACTGGGTTTTTCCATAGCCGGGTTTTTAATGAGGCAACACCTATATTTGTAAGATGTACTGAAAAGATCAATGAAAGTGCCATTCAAATCACTCAGTCTCATATAACTCCCATAAGAGGAGCCGGTCATAACCGGATATACACTAATAACTCCCATCAGAGGAGCCGGTCATAACCGGATATGCATTAATAACTCCCATCAGAGGAGCCGGTCACAAACCGGAAATACATTGATTATATAACTCCCATCAGAGGAGCCGGTTATAACCGGGTATGTGACCATTACGAAAATCTCATAACAAAATGAGGGCAAACAGAACAAGAGAAATTTCAACAGAAAAAGAAATTTCAACAGAAATATTCTAAGGAATTTCAACAGATATATTCGAAAGCAAATAATAAACACTGGCCGAATGAGAAAAAAGAGGAATTTTATTTCTTTAATAAACGATTACAAAAGTTAAGGCCCGGCTACAGGGAAAAGAGCAACAATTACAAAAATTACAAAAGTTGAGGCCCGGCTACAGGGAAAAGAGCAACAATTACAGAAATTACAAAAGTTAAGGCCCGGCTACAGAGAAAAGAGCAAAAATTACAGAAATTCCAAAAGTTAAGGATGCTCATCCGCCCCGGGAACGTTTTCCTCAGGCTGCACCTCGACGTTGGCCTGCGACCCGGTCTCAGCCTCCTCTCCTCCATGCTCCTTGGCAGGCAGATCTTCATAACGTGAAAAGTCGATGGAGTCAAGATCAACAGCCAAGTCTGGATGAACAGCCTGGCAAGCAGCCAGAACACGCTGGCCAAACAGCTGCCCGAGAAGCACCAACTCGTTGGTCGCGTCAAACAGAACAGCTTCACACTTGTCTAAGTCCTGTTTGCGCCCAGCTTTCTCCTCTTTAAGCTGTTCCTCCCGCGTGTCCAGCTTCTGCTTTAGAGCCTCCTTGGCCGCCCCCCTGCTCTTCTCAGCGTCCAGGGACGCCTGGACCTCCTTCAGCCTTTTCTCCAGTTGGCTGGCCTTGGAAAGGCGGGACGCCAAATCCACCGCCCTAGAAATACCCTGCAGAATGGCAATTGATAAGTAAAAGAAGAAGGGAGAAGATGTTTGAGGGGTTCACCAGAGTACTCACGGAGGTCAGGTCCAGCAGGCACAAGGAAGCAGCCGTATAGTCGCTTACTTGGGCATACTCCTTCTTGTCACCAGGTAATATAAACCCGGCCCTAAACTCATCTTGGGCCGAGTCATCTATTATCCGGGCAAGATGGCTGCTGCTTTTATGCATCCAAGGCACGGAGGGAGCAGGCGGCTCGGAGAAAGCAGCTTCAGGATCCTGGCCAGGCAAACGCAACAATAAAAAAAAAACGGCAATAATAATAGTAAATAGTAAAATCATAAGAGAACTCGAGGTCAGGGACTTACAGGATGAGGAGACGGCTCCGGGGCAGCCACAGCAACTCTCTTCCTCTTTGGTGGCTTAGGGGGGCTGGGTCCCTTAGCCCTGCCTCCCGCGTCAGACGGGATCTCGGTAGGGACGGGACGCGGCTCTTTCTGAATCTTCTTCTTTTTAGCCGCTACAATGCGGTCAAGGATATCAGCCTTATTCATGCCTGAAAATACAAGTAAAAACAGCTAAGCAAGATAAAAGAGGTACCTTTTCTCATAGTTATGGGACCCGGATGATACGTAAAGCCGAATCCCTCCCGATCTACCAGCCTAATCCTCTCCAGATAAGCATCCACAGCAACTTGCCAGGTCCACTTATTGGGGGCCAAGGTCCTGAACTCCTCTAAGAATGTTTTTTCACCCGGCGCTAAGCGTTGCTGGGCCCTCCCGGCTCCGTTGAAAGACCACTGCACTGGGAATGCGTCGTGGCCCTCTCTCACTTTGATAAAGAAGAAGAAATATTTGAAGCGCTTCAGGGAGGATATCCGCTTCTGAAAAATGTAGAAGTCCGCCTTCTTGGATAGCTGGTAGTGGTCTTCACCAGAGTTCAACTTGGGGGTGGCCAGCTTCCGGAAGAAGGGTGCAGTCAGCTCGAAGCCCAAATTCTCGCACAGCCAGTAGGTGGCACAGATATCCCCCCAAGCGTTCGGATGAATTTGGGCCAGACAGAAACCCCAAACCCGCAGAATTTCGCTGATGCCGGGTGGGAGAGGATATGAGAAGCCAGAACTAATCTGGTCCATGTAGATGGAGAAATAGCCCGGTGGAGGCCTGTGAACCCGCTGGTTTGCGGACGGAAGCATCACCTCGCACCTACGCAGCCAAGGATGAAACTGCTTGCACAGCCGGATGTGCTCCTCATGGGTCTCAGCGACCATGTCCACAATACGAGGAGTCATCCGCCTGGCTCCAGTCCTACTGGGACCGGGTGGAGGGACTTCAGTTGAAGAAGAATCCACCGGGATGGGCCCTGCAGTAGGCAGATCAGTTGGGGCAGGAGGCTGAGCAGATGTGCCCGCCTCCTCGCCCAAGGTAGGGGGAGGTAAAGGAAGGGAGGAGTCAGAATCTGAGGAAGTAGTGAGATGATACTCGTTCCCCGAAGAAGAAGGCGGGCTAGGCAGATTTGGGGTGGAAAGTATCAGGTAATCAGCGGGGTCGGTAGGATCGAGAAGGCGGCGAACCGGCTTCGAATCGGATGTTTTAAAGTTAAAGCCCCGTTTGCCCTTGTCTACCCTACTGGGGCGGTTTCTGGAATTCACCAGCTCCCTAGATCTACCACTAGTGGACAACCCCAAATCACTAAGGGTTACAGAAGAGCTCATGGCGGATGAAGATGAACAGTAACAATAAACAAGCAAAAGCGAGCGACCAAACAGATGCAACCCAGAGCAACCCAGAAAATAAAAACACCCAAAAAAACAAAGCCCCTAACACCAAAATCAAGCAAAATCAACACGCACAGCAGCAGAGGAAAGAAGACTTACTGGAGACTAAGAGTTGAAAAATCGAACGAAGGTTGTGGTGGCAAGGAACAAATCCGAAATCGTGAGAATCCTAGAGAGTAGCTGCAGGAGAAATTTCAAAATGGAAAACGCAGCACCCCCAAAACACCTTTTTAAAGGAAGAAGAAAGGGGGCAGGTGAACAGACGCCCACTGACACCGTTTCAGTAAAAGGACACGTGTCCTCCTGGCATAGGGGATCCCAAGAGTCACCTCGAGCCACTCAAACCAACCGCCAGAAAACAATAATGACAAAACCCTTAAAAGGATTTCTCTCACCAGGGGGGGACTCCTGATAGCATGGAGCTATAAAACTGCCCGTGTGGACCACGCGGCTTGTCACCCCGTCATCTCATACGCCAACTCCCTAATGGTCCATATGGCATTCAGTGACCCGGGATAAGACCGACTCCTTAATAGATCGGATCCTGAGAAGCGCCGACTGAAATAACTTGTACCTCGTCAAGTCTCCTAACCCAAGGGACAGGTGAATGGATCCCCATTGAACACGTGTAAGGACATGATGTTGTACCAGTAAAAGGTGCCGCAGGGACAAACACAGGGCGGAGGCCACAGAGGTCAGGTACAGGAGAGTGCCGCGGAGACAAGAGCAGGGTGAGTCCGCCGCACAGCTGTGCCAGGAAGGGGGACCACATCCAGCCAATGAGAGTGAACCGTACAAAACGGTCTGACAGGGTCACGCGGATGAACCCACTATAAAAAGGGAAAACAAGGGACTCCCCAGGTATCTTTTTAGCAATACACTTTCTTTGCTCTTCTATTCCTTTTTCTCTAAATCCTCTGACTTTGGCATCGGAGTGGACCCGGAGGTCATCCGGTCCTCAACCCCTTTTGTTTTCAGGTACTCGGTCCTCCGATAAGACCAGACGGCATTACCCGCCGCGAAGACCGCGTGGAAGTCACTTTCTTTCTAGAGCTATCAGTTCCTTGCTCCACATCAACTTTCTTGTGAAGAAACCTCTTTTTACAGTCATAAAAGTAGACTGTAAAAGCCACCCACTTCACCACATTGCCCACACAAACCAACCATACTTCCCCAATTGCAACCAAACCCACATTTTCACTCTTTCTCAAAAACCCACACATACAAATTAATCTCAACCCAATTTTCCAAACAATGAACATTAACATTATCAAAAACCCCACTTTTCCTGTTTCCTCTGCTGATATATGTTGACACCCCAATTGCCACATCCCCATGTTTCTCCTCCAAAATTGACATCACCATACCCATATTCCAAATTCCACTCCACTCCATATATTTTGAAATCAAACCAATTAGCCCCAGCAGAAACATTGCCCCCAATAAAAACATTGATTTGAACATGCCACTAGACACTACACAGTGTATTGATAATGATACAGTTCCAACCAAAGTAAGTGAATGTAAGATTAGAACATAAATTGATGTAATTAGTGGACCTTTAATTAATCCTACCTTCTTGAATGGTCTACACAGCATTTCTTTCAGGTTTGATGAACATTTTTCTTCTGATCCTGTGTAGATTGTTGATGCCCAATGAATTATTGCAATAGTGTTGATGAGGTCTAGAAGGTGCCCAATACTTGAATAGAGTAGTAATGGTAATAGCAGAGGCATACTGAAATCTTCAATTAATTGAATGATAATTTCTGATGGTTGCAAATATTGAATGTTACTGCTGCTAAGTATGAGATTCCATATTTGAGATAAAGATTGCTGTAAATTGACTTCAAGAAACAGCAAGAAGCAGAACAAAGGGAAGGAAGTAAGGAAAGTGAGGAGGATGAAAGTGGGATTCGATGAAATGAGTTGGAACGATTCTTCGACTATGCCAATGAATCCAAGTTTCTCTTTCATCATAATAACTTGGTTAGTCTCCATCTTAATTCATTAATTTCTTGCTTTCTCTGAGATTTATTAAGCTAAAGGATGAAGTCAATGAAAATCAAGTGACGAATTAAATAATTGATTTGTTTTATGTAGTAATTTTTTGTTTTCATTTCACAGTGTAGATTCCTTGAATTTTCCAAGAGGAATTGGGAAACCTGAATCAATCAATAAATAAATAGATTTCATGTGCAGGGGGCGACTTTTTCTCTTTAAATATATATATATATTTTTTTCCATGGAGTTCAAAAGAAAGAATAACACAAACGAAAGAAAAAAAAAATACTCTTGTCGATCTAAAAAGGTTGGTCTATTTAGTTGTTGGTGTTTACTGTTGGTGCTTGATGAATACTGATTAGTGATCGATAAAGTAAGCTGATTTTTTTTTTTTTTTATATAAGATATAAACTGATTAATGTATATATTTTCAATCAATCAATAAATTTTTGAAAATTGAATTTTTAATCGAAACATGAACTAGAGTTATTTTTCAGCAGTGACTAAATGGTATCAAAGGTGATGAACATGGACTTTTAATGGGGACATATAGAATGGTAAAAACAAAGTTGACATAGGATTAATTGTTGTATTGTTTGTGTGGTAGTTAGGGTAGTATTCTCCTAATCATGCCATGTTGTATTCTCCTAATCATAGTAATATTTAGCTCTATTGAGATTTCCACCATCTCCACCACTCAATTTGTCGTTCACAGCATTTGGCTTGTTCCTTGCTAAAACACTAAATTGGTACTTCAATTTATTTAATTTTAATTATATTAATGTGATGTGTTGAGCTAAATTTGCACATTCATCCATTAATATTAAAGGGTTAAAAATTCACATTGATTTTGTATATATTGATTCATTATTAAAAAGGTTAAATAAAAATAATTACAATCTAGATCCTTGATTTTCTACTATCTTAAATATTTGAATCTTATGTTAGATTTTCTTAATTCATATTCAATCATCAAAACATAAATCAATCATAAATATTATGTCCATTCGGATCTTGAATATAATAATAGTTACGCAGACAATTTGGATAGATCACTTACCTTGTACGGAATTCGACACGATGCGAGAGCTTTCAATGATCACAAACTAATCGAACTAGTTTCTCTCCCTTAACCCTCTTCCTATAGCAGCGGCTCGATGGATAGCCTAAAAATACGATCTTTTTGTATTTTGGTTTTCTATGTACTTCTCTTTAGGGTGGAGAGAGGACTAGTTTATATATCTATTAATTTTAGATCTTGTACCTCCATCAAGTACTAATTAAATTGTCAAGATTTAATGTACTATTAAATTAATGAAACCCTAAACCTAATGGGTTTTTAAAATATGGGCCATAACATCAGGCTATATTTCTTACATTCTCCCACTTGGTCGGATGTTTCATCATTACATTTAATAGTATAACATAAGGCTAGCAAAATTAAATCTTGTAATGATATCATAAGCACTTTAACACAACAAATTATATAACATGGGTTATGGCGGTTATACACAGTATAGTCGTATATTCCCTTCCATATACCACAACATTAAGAACTCGTTATGCTAGGTTCATAAGTTGTATGTAAACAACATATAGTCCACATGCTTGGTATGAAAAAGCATATAACTTTCTTATTCAAACAATCATGTATACGTAAACATAATGAATAAGAAATATAGAATTCAGAAACATATCATTATTGAGCTCAAGAGTGTCAAACATCATTATCAAACATCATTATTAATCATCAATACAACCAAGACCCATCCTGATCACGTGTTCTTTAAATGTCTTGGGTTGTAAACCTTTAGTTAAAGGATCTGTGACCATGAGATCCGTTCTAATATGTTCTATATACACTCTTTGTTTCTGAATCTCCTTTTTAACAACAAAAAACTTTAATTCCATGCGTTTTGCTCCTTTGGAATATTTGTCATTTTTAGAGAAGAAAACAGCTGCAAAATTATCACAATAAATTTTCAACGGCTTGCTTACTGTGTCGACAACTCCAAGCCCTGAAATAAAGTTCCACAGCCATAATGCATGAATCGTACCTCATAACAAGCTACAAATTCTGCTTCCATAGTAGATGAAGCAATGATAGACTGTTTGGCACTTTTCTATGAGATTGCTCTCTCTACTAATAGGAACAAATAGCCAAATGTTGACTTTCTACTATCAACACATCCAGCAAAATCTGAATCTGAATATCCAATCACTTCTAAATGATCAGATCTCTTATAAGTGAGCATGTAATCCTTTGTTCCTTGAAGGTATCTCAGTACTTTCTTTGCAGCTTTTCAATTATCAATACCAGGATTACTTTGATATCTACCCAACATCCTTACTGCAAAACTGATGTCGGGTCTGGTATAGGTTTGTAGGTACATCAAACTGCTCACAACAGAAGCATATGGAATTGTTTCCATTTCCTTACGTTCCACATCATTCTTTGGACATTGCATAAGACTAAATTTATCTCTCTTCTGGATAGGGACGGTACTTGCTGAGCATTTGCTCATGTTAAATTTCTCAAGAATTTTATCAATATAGGCTTTCTGAGACAATCCTAATAAACCTTTTGATCTTTTACGGAATATTGAAATTCCAATTACATAGGATGCCTCTCCCATATCTTTCATTTCAAAATTGTTACAAAGAAACTCTTTAGTCTTATGCAATAAACCCAAATCATTAGCAGCAAGCAAAATGTCATCAACATACAAAGCTAGAAAAATAAACTTACTCCCACTGATCTTCCGGTAAATACACCTATCAACAGTTATTTCCTTAAAACCAAAAGAAGTAATGGTATTATTGAACTTAATATACCATTGCCTGGAAGCTTGTTTAAGTCCATATATTGACTTTTTCAATTTACACACCATACTTTCTTTGCCTTCAATGGAAAGGCCTTTAGGTTGATCCACATAAACTTCCTCCTCAAGATCCCCATTCAGAAAGGCTGTCTCTACATCCATCTGATGTAGCTCTAAATCAAATTGAGCCACCAAAGCCAAAATTATTCTCAAAGAATCTTTCTTTGAGATGGGTGAAAAGGTCTCTTTATAATCAATGCTATCTTTTTTAGTGTAATATGGGTGAAAAGGTCTCTTTATAAGCAATGCTATCTTTTTTAGTGTAACCTATGGCAACAAGTCTAGCTTTATATCTTTCAACATTGCCATTTGAGTTGCGTTTGGTTTTAAAAACCCATTTACAGCCAACTCGCTTAGAACCTTCTGGCAAGTCTATAAGATCCCAGACATTATTTTGAGCCATTGATTTTAACTCTTCTTTCATGGCATCAATCCATCTTTCAGACTTATCACTATTGATGGCTTGTGAAAATAAAACAGGATCATTATCAATGCCACAATCAAAATCTGACTCTTGCAAATAAACCACATAATCATCAGAGATAGCCGACCTTCTAACCCAGGTTTATTCAAGGCTATACCAATTGGTTCATTTGCAGGGGCTTATGGTAAGACAGGTTCTTCATGGGGTGCTTCTTATTTATCCAAATGTTGTTCCTGATTATTTTGATTTTCCAAAATAGGAAAAACATTTGTTGTGGTTGTGGATTTAAAAACATCCATTAGTAATTGAACACTAACCCTTATTTCATTAATATCCACAACTTGTTTTTCAGCACTCCCACTAACCTCACCATTTTCTGGAAAATTTGGCATTGGCTGTTTCAAAAATTCTAGAATTATGGTTTGGACAGTAAAACCTGTACCCGTTGGATTTCTCTAAGTAACCAATAAAGTATCCACTGACTGTTCGAGAATCCAATTTTCTTTCATGTGGATTATAAATTCGTGCTTTTGCTGGACAACCCCAAACATGCAGATGTCTTAAACTTGGTTCCCTTCCAGTCCATAACTCAAAAGGAGTTTTAGGAACTGCCTTACTAGGAACCCTGTTTAATAAATACACAGCAGTTCTAAGTGCGTACATCCACAAACTTTTGGGTAATGAGGAATTACTCATCATACTCCTAACCATATCCATTAATGTTCTATTTCGTCTTTCTGCTACACCATTTTGTTATGCCTGGCATAGTCTATTGTGCACATATGCCATGAGTTTCGAGGAACTTGGTAAACGGACCAAGACACTGTCCAGATTCATTATACTTTCCATAATACTCACCACCTCTATCTGATCTTATAATTTTCACTTTTCTATCTAATTGCCTTTCAACCTCCTTTACAAACACCTTAAGGGCATTTACGGCTTGAGATTTTTTTTTGTAGCAAATAGACATATCCATACCGTGAAAAATCATCTATAAAGGTGATGAAATATTTTTCTCCATTAAAGGATGGATTGTCAAAAGGTCCACAAATGTCGGTGTGTATTATTTCAAGAAGCTGGCTGCTTCTTATGGCTCCTTTCTTGCTATGTTTGGTTTGCTTTCCCATAATGCATTCCACACATAAGCCAAGATCAGTAAAATCTAAATTCGGTAGAATCTCATTCTTTACTAATCTTTCTAACCTTTCCTTGGATATATGACCCAAAAGTTTATGCCATAAGTAAGCAGAATGTTCATTCACCAAACTACGTTTTATTCCAATATTATGATTAACAACAAATAGGGATTTCGAAAAAACATCATCAAGTTTCAATTTATATAAACCATCCATAAGAATTCCACAACCAATAAAGGAATTATTCTTATAAAAATTAAAACAACCAAGTCCACCATCAAAGGTGTATCCACTAGCATCTAGTCTAGAAATAGAAATTAAATTTCTAGAAATTGAAGGTACATATAGAGTATTCATTAGATCCAAGTGATGTCCAATATCTAATGTCAACCGATAAGTCCCTAAACCTTCAATTAGGGCCTTCATTCGGTTCCCTATAAATAGAAAATTGCTAGTTGGACTTATGGTTTGGATTGTAAGGAATCCCTGCATAATATTGGAAACATGAGTAGTGGCACTAGAATCAAACCACCAAGTATTAGAAGGAACTTCAGATAAGTTTGATTCAAAGCATACAGAAACATAATGTATACCTTTCTTTTCAAACCAAGCCTTACATTTCTGACAATCTTTATGATAATGCCCTTCTTTCTTACAGAAATGGCAGTTATCTATCTCTGGTCCCTTCCTTTCACTATTAGCTACCTGTGGAACTTTGGCAGGCACTTTCTTCTTAAAATTCTTGGCCTTTGGTTTGAGTTTCTTTCCAGCTCCTTGACCCACTAGGTTAATTGAATGAACTCCTTGTTTCTTTAATCTCGCTTGCTCCTGAATAAGTTTACTAGACAGTTCATCAATATTCCACTTATCTTTCAATGCTTTATAATTGATGTGGAATGGTCCATATTCAGAAGGAAGTGAGTTCATAATGAACTGCACTAAAAAGGAGTCTTCCACAGTCATACCCATTGTCTTAAGTCTTGCTGCAATATTGGTCATGTCAAGGACATGTTGCTGCATGCTCTTTGACCCATCAAACTTTATGGTCGTGAGTTGAACCATAAGTGTCCCTGCAAGTGCCTCATCAGCAGAACGAAACTTATCTTCCACTAGCTTAAGAAAATCTTTAGCATTCTGATTTTCAGTGCTAGGAAGAGTGGACTTAGGAGGTGGTATTCAATTAAGACTTTTATGGACTTTTTTTGAGTGAATGACTTTTATAGACTTTAATGACTTTCAGTGACTTTTAATATATTGTAGAGAATTTTTAAAACTATTGATGACTTTTAAAAAGTTTATTTCATAGACTTTTATAGACTTTTAAAGACTTTTGTAGACTTATTAGAAAATACTAATAATCTTCATGTGTGCAATGATAATACACCACATAAATGACCACAACAATCGCAAAAAATAAAATACGAAATAGTAACATAAAACTTGAGTAGTAATGTTAATTAAAAAATTATAATTTGGCTATAAAATTTCTAATATTCATCATCATTCATATGTTCAACATTATTCCACATGTCAGTAGCAAGACTAGCTCTCTATTCATTACCATTATTTTTTTGTTGCTCTTGTGTTCCAACAATTGGTTCAAAATCTTCTTCTTCATTAATTGACATTAGTGTAGACGAATTAGTTTCACTATTTTGTTCAATTGGAAACTCATCTAATCGACAATCCTTTTTAAGAAAATTATGCAATCCTACACAAGCTAAGATTAGCTCTGTTTATGTGTAAAACTGAAATGGGGAAGTTGTCTTAAAGATGGTAAATCTTGATTTGAAAATATCAAATAACCTATCAACTGTATTTCTCAGAGAAGCATGACGAAGATTAAATAACTCATTTGCATCTTCAGGATGTCCACCTTGGCCATTAAAATCATGTAGATAATAGCGAACACCTCGAAATTGAGCTAAAAATTGTCTTCGATTTGGAAATCCACAATCCACAAAAAAATATTTACCTAATAATTGTAATACATTAAATTAAAAAAATAAAAGGCAATATAACAATAGATATAAATTATAAATTACCTTGAGGCACTTTAAGTTCATTATTCCTTGATAAAGCATCATTTAACACTTTTGAATCATGCGCAGATCCTTCCCACCCACTATGAACATAAATAAATTCCAAATCAAAAGTGCAAGCTGCAATACATTCTGTGAGATTGTTCTATGATGATTACGATAACTACTTTTATCCCGACCAATTACCATAGCAGGAATATGTGTACCATCAATTATCCCAATGCAATCCTAAAAATATAAAATATAATTATTTATTCCAATCAATCAAATAAGCAGGGTCGGAAATAAGAATTATAATGTACTTACTTTAAAATAAGGAAAAAACCTTGTACTCTCTCTGATTTTTTATGGGACTGCAGAACTTGGTTTGACCATAAAATCAATTACAATTCTGTTTAATGCTCTCAAAAATTTATTAAAATTTTGACTGACTGTGAAATGTGATCAATCAAATGTGTCACATACTACACCATATTTAACATTTTGTCCGACAATGAGTAGAAAAAAACAAGCATTTCTTCAATTGAAATGAAGCACGTATCCTCTAAGAGTGTTTTTTCTCTAATAATTTTGCATAGCTTGAGAAACACATTGGGAAACATTCTGCAAACTTTCCGAAAGTTTGCTGGATCATCGTTCAAAACTTTTTGATACCCATCATAAGTTATTGGTCGCCTTGTTAATGGATATTGGTTACGCTTTTGTGACATAATATTTGTAAGCTCCTCTAGGGCACATAAAATAGCTTAAAGTTTCACCAAATTACAAGAGCTTTAACAAGCAGCTCTGAACCAAAAAGGCTAGTTAAACTCTTTATGAAGGATATGAACAAACCACAAGCAGAAACCTCAATATTCATTCTAAACCAAAGCTTATGAAATCAATAAAGTTATGAAGTCCTTCATATGTCGCATCTACTTAACAATTTCAAAAAATCATAAGACAACAATGGTCACTAATGCAGTCTACATTATCTAAAATGATGAAACAGTTGCTCAACAATCGCAATATACTAAACCAACAGGCATTTCCATACAGCAGTAGGAAAGTTAAAGTAGTTTCTTATATGCAAGGATCAAAGATGCATTGTAGTACTCATTCAAAATACAAAGCTAAAGCAGTAGGACACATTCATGTACAAGAACTAGCATAATAACAATGAAGAGAAAAGGTACCCCAGCATTGTTGCATTCCTAGATTTTACGAGGGTTACGAACAATCTAACATAACTGAAATTCAAGCTACTATACATATAACAATAGTCCAAACTGAAAGCCAAAGAGAAAAACTCCAAACTGTGAGCCGACGACGTTTTCGACGGAACGCGAGACTCCCTTTCGGAAGAGGCACCTCGATTTTGGGCGGACCCTTCCATCGCGTGAGGTTTTTTATAATGGAAATTCATTTTGGAAAAAATAGAATTATTTCTTAAAAGAACCAAGACCTAAGTCTCGATGAATATTGTAGGAGTCGCCACCCGGCTCAGCTCAACTGGGAAATTTATAATGTAGCTGAACCGGACGAACGGCCGCTACACTATCCAGAGATCTAGGTTCGGACAAGTCCCTTATTTCGTGTCTAATTAAAATAAAATTGCCTAATGTTCTCAAATGGTATTTCATAATTCTAAAAGTCAATTTTACTGAAATAAATAGACATACAACGCGCATACAGGTAAAGTAAAATAGTAAATTATTAAATTATTACAAGCCGATCGAATAAAAAAAAATAAAAACTCTCGCCTCACTTTTACAAACGCCTAAAATATACGAGTAATTCTATTAAATACATATAAAATGAAAATAAAAGGCTGCAAAACAGAGGGTTAGCACAATGTACGGCACGCCACAAGTTGGACTCAAACATGACAGAGTGGGAAATTCAGAAATTAGGGGCATGCATTTAGGGGGATAACCAAATTGGCTCGGCTAGCCGGCCCGATTAGACCTAGAAAATATTTTGAAACGTCCCTGTATTTTTTGTTTTGTGAGAAAATCATTTTGAAAACGTTTTATTTTTCGGTTTGATTTAATCTTAGCATGTGAGGTGGGTCGGTTTTCGGGAGAATCGAGTCTCCATCGTAGCATTGTTCTAAATGCAATTTTATTGAAAATTGAATTTAGGGTCGTGAATGCACACAACAAAATTCATTTTGATGATTTGATGATTTTCTGAATTTCTAGAGATTTTTCGAAATTTTTAGGGATTATTCTGAAAATTCGGATTCTGGAAAAATATTACAGTTGTGCGACTGTAAGCAATCCAAATTCAAGATTTCGCCAGAATTTTGTTTGAAATAAAACCGAAAGAAAATCATCTAGAAACCAAGAACACTCGTACGACTGTATTTACAGTCGTACGACTGTCCATCAAACTCAAGAACAGTCGCACGACTATTCTTGATTTCCAGAAACAGAGATGCGAAAACTTAAATAAAAATGCACAAAAATCACACCAATCACCCAGAAAGCATGAAAAGGAGAAGGGAAAAGGAGTATCTACCTTTTAGGTGCTTATCCAACATCGAATTGACCCCTAGTGTCGCTCCAATCCACTAAAATTCGCACTTTTCTCCTTGAAATTGAGATGGAGGCTTTGTGTCCAAAAATCCAAAATGCTTGGGAATCCTAGGGTTTCTAGTCCAAAATTTGATTTGTTTGTGAAGTCAAGTTATCAACCTAGGGATTTCTATCAAATTTTTAGATTTAAACTTGGAGAATTAAAGAAAATAGAAGAGGAAAAGAAAAACTTTCAAGTTGAGTTTCCCTTCTTTTCCTTGTCTCTTTTGTCCTTTCTCTCTTTAAATTTCTGAGATCAAAAGTCCAATCGCCTCTTTCTTTCTTTTTCCTCCTTTTATGTCATCTAATCTCTGATTTCCTCTCTTTCTTGAACAAAATCCGGGCCAATTAATGCCCCAAATCTCCCTTCTTCTTTCTTATGTCATGGGCATGGTTTTCTGCACCTGCCCCGATCCTACAGTTGTACGACTGTAGTTTGATTACAGTCGTACGACTGTAGGATCGGGGCAGGTGCAGAAAACCATGCCCATGACATAAGAAAGAAGAAGGGAGATTTGGGGCATACAGTCGCACGACTGTAGGGAAAGTCGTACGACTAGGGGTGAGCACTATTTGGAAAAACCGATTACCAATACCGAACCAAACCGAAAAAAAAATTTGGTTCGGTTACCGAATTTTTTTTGGTTTGGTTTGGTAACAATTTTGTAAATATTTCGGTATTCGGTTTGGTTCATTTTTTCTGTAAAAACATTCGGTTTAACCGAACCGAACCGAATTATTATATATAATATATATTTATATTAGGTTTGTAATATTCTAATTCACCTAATTGAATTTTATATTTCGTTAAAAAATATAAAATGACTAAATAACAATTAATTACAAAAATAAGATATAATGGTTCAATTAATTGCCCTAAAAATAATTTCAAATATTTTTTTTATTTATTTTCGGTAAAAATACCAAATTTCGGTAATAACCGAACCGAACCAAAAAATTTCGGTTCGGTTCAGTTTTTATCGTTGTTTGGTTTGGTTCGATTCTAATTATTACTGATAATTCGGTTCGGTTCGGTTACCGAACCGACCGATGCTTACCTCTACGTACGACTGTTCTCTCTCTTTCTTTTTTTTTAGGGAGTAAAATTCCGGCGCTTACACAAACATGTTGAACAATCTAACTTATGACCAAACAAACCCATCAATCTGTTGGATATGCCCTAGTCCCGAGGCATTGGACCTTGTTTTTGTATTGTACATTTATTGGATTCATGTATTATACACATTTTGTGTCATTAATAAAGGCATTAATTCATTTATTATATATATATATATATATCTTGTGCAATATTTTAAATGAAGTATCCAATGGACATATCAATATCCATGTTGACAAGTGTCATACACTTGGTGGTAAGACCATGGATAGGGAAAACGATATGACCATAAAAAGATCCGTAGTCTGTTCCAGTCATGGAAATGAATGGAACCAGAGACTATCATTAACCTGGTTGTATGACAGTGTCTTACCGGTCATTGGACATGGGATGTTAACCAAGTTAATGGGTACATGCAAAAGGGGCATGGTACTGGATAGATCCACTAAACGAGAAATCTACATGGTATAGTATCATAAGTGATTCTTGTGTAGTACTTGTATGGATCTTTTGACCTGAACATATGATGGTGTTGCATGCGAGGTCGCATACTTAAGGGTACACCTAAAGGGCCTCTAATAGAGTGCCAAGTATAGGTACTTTCGGGGTAAGTCACTAAGCATGGCAGTGCTATGGATATGCAGAAGGGATATGTCACTCAGTAGTCCACTGAGAAGATATCACCGGCCTTTTTATGAATGTGACTGATAAGAGTGTGACCACACCCAAACAAGTTGGAACTTATTTGTGAGCATCAATACATTCAGGATTAAGTAAATGTTCGGACACAAAAAAGAGGGTGATCAATTCATGCCTCTGTGTTGGACACTGATATCAATGACATAGGATATACAAGTTCAAACTACAGGGTTATGATTTCAGTTGGACTGCCATCTCCATCTTAATTAGGGGCTGCAGTGGCTTGCTAGAGTTCGCCTGCAGTTTGTGGGCCATAGGCCCACTGCCAACATAAAGATGGGCCCACAGGATCGTACACATTGAACGTCTGAATACGGACTTAAGGAATCACCCGTATACTTGCAGTATACACACCGGATAGAAAGGATTATATTAATTATATTATAAAGATCAATTGGATTGTTCATAATAATTAAATTAATATTTGCATTGGACTTCTCATAATTAATTAAATTAAGTTATGAGATTATTTCCTAGGTGGAAATAATGCACATGTATAGGTTTACATGTATCCTAATTTTGCGTTTGTCAAATTTAATTTCATGGTAAAATTAATTGATCAAATTAATTTTGATTTAAATGTATAGAACATATTATATGGTATAATATGTTAGGATACATGTTAAATAAAATTAAGTTTGATAATCAATTGGACCAAGAGAATTAAAGTTGAACTGGGCTTGAAAAGGAGAAAAGAGCCCGCGTAGAATTGAGGAAGCCTGGCAGCCCACTAGGTCAAGTAAAGACCTAGGGATTTCGGCCAAGGGGAGTGCAACACACCCTAGCCGAAATTTGCAGCTATCTCTCTCCCAAAATTCTTTGATTCCAACGCTAGCACGGGTCGTTTTCTAGAGCCGTTCGTGTACGTGAACGCGGAGGGAATCTGCTTTGATTTCTGCAGCCATCTATTGAAGAGATACTCCTGGTAAGAGTTGAATATCTTCTTGTTAAATTTTTGATTTCACAATTTTCATCTCAATTGCTCCTGGACACGGATTTGAGGAAATTGTCGCGATCTTCTGCATTTATTCGGATGATTTCCGGTGAAAATCTCAACACAATCAACACAATTAAGTAAGTTGAAACATAAAAAAATTAAGTATCATGGTTTGCCCAATCCCAAAATAGCGCAATAAGAAGCAACGGAGCTAAACTGTGCCTACAGCTGAAGAGTATAAAAGGCAGTTGTCCGCAGGGGCAGAAGGAAGGCGGGATAACTCTCATTACTGATAATTGATGATTGAATTAATTAATAAGTTCCATAATTGAAGAAGTAGATGGAGATCTCAGTGGAAAATCAATTCCAGTTTCACACTAGAAAACCTAAGACTGACAATAAAAAACAAACGGAAAAGAAATCGTACCTCTTGAACTTGGCGATAGAGAGGATGACAGCTCGCGCTTGTTGCAGAACGAAAAAGGGCACGTGATTATGGAGGTCAAAGAGGGTAACGAAAAAGGGCAGGTGATTATGGGCGTCGATCGTTTCCAGAGACAGAAAGGGCGGGTGATTATGGATTTTACGATAAATGATAAATAAAAAGTCTTACGTATAGATGCAAGACTTTTTTTCTAAGGATCTTGTGTTATATTTTGTAAAAAAGTCTATAAAAGTCACTCTCATCAATTGTCAATGACTTTTGGAATACATGATGACTTTTAAAGACTCTTAAAAAGTTATAATTGAATACCTAATGACTTTTAAAGACTCTTAAAAAGTAATAATTGAATACCTGATGACTTTTAAAGACTACTAAAAAGTCTTAACTGAATACCTCCGGATTTTAAAAGTATGTAAAAGTCAGTAAAAGTCTTAATCTAATACACCCCTGTTAATGTTGTTGGCAATTGTCATTCGCATAAAATTCAAGCATAACCTATTAGACCTTGCCCATGCCTTATGGTGTGCCTTTTCAGCCTCTGTACTAGTTTCATTAAGATTAGCAGGCTTATCCTCTAATAGCGCCAAGTCAAGATCCAAAGCACCTAAATGGAAAGTGACTTGTTCGCTCCATTCAGAGAAATTCACACCAGTGAACAAGGTAACAGAAGAAGCTTGAGAGTGAAGGTTAATAGCTGCAAATACATAAATATTCACTAATTAACAAATTAAGATAGGAAGCACACACATAAATAGGAATAAAGACCTTTTTAGCCCCCTGTGCTATCATCAGTTTGCCCCTTTGACCCTTGTGCTATTGAACTTTCCCTTTTGCCTCATGTTGTATGCAAAAACATTCCAAATTGACACCTAGAAAGCATATTCTGTCAGATTCTGTCAGATTCCGTTAACAGTTTTATCAACGGAATCTGACGGGATATGCTTTCTAGGTGTCAATTTGGAACCTTTTTGCATACCACAGGGGGCAAAAGGGAAAGTTCAATAGCACAGGGGTCAAAGGGGCAAACTGATGATAGCATATGGGGCTAAAAAGGTCTTTTTTCCCACATAAATATATATTGTAGGTTTCCTTTGGATAAACGCAACAATACATATCATCATCATTATTAGAATGCCATTTAAACTTTATAAGAAAATACATAAACTTTATCAAATACATATAGCATCTTTTGTAGGGCTGTCAAAATGGGTTCACGGGTCGTGTTCGTGTCGTGTTGACACAGTTTGGTGACACTTATAAGGTCAACACTGACACTACCCATATATTAAATGGGTTGACAGGACATGACCCTATATTATAACGGGTTGACACTATTAACATGTTCAACCCATTTATTTAAAAATAAATTATTTATAGTAACAAAAAAATAGATTATTTATAGATCCATTCAATATTGAACCACATTATCTATAAAAATAACAATTACACTTCTAAAAATAAATCAACATAAATTCATCAACTCAATTAAACATGCAACTTTGCAAATAGGCAATAGAAAGTAAAAATTAGTTTAAATTTCTATATTTTTACTAATTAAACAATATCTGGTAAAACTTTTACATCTCATTTATGCAGTCCCTCCGAAACTGTAATTTCTACATCAAAAGCCATAATAGCTACTAGCCTAGTATAGTCCAAAAAATATCCATTAAATCACAATGAATAAGGGTTTGGAAGTATTGAAAAAAGAATAAATTTATGCTATCAGCTCTCAAGTGCAAATGATAGTTTTAACCTTCATATTAGTCAAAATTACTAATTTGTTAAACGGGTTATGCGGGTTAATGGGTTGACTCATGACCCAACCTGTTTATCTCGTGTCATAAAAATGTCGACCCTTTTCCAACACTAACCCTCATAAGCCCAACCCTAATTCGTTAAATTCCGTGTTAAACGAATCGTGTTATCGTGTCACC
The DNA here is from genome assembly GCA_039660915.1 of Euphorbia tirucalli. Lineage (NCBI taxonomy): Eukaryota > Viridiplantae > Streptophyta > Magnoliopsida > Malpighiales > Euphorbiaceae > Euphorbia > Euphorbia tirucalli. Next base: position 13,493,226 of record CM077638.1, read on the forward strand.
ACCCATTTTGACAGCCCTAATCTTTTGATAACTATATACATGTGACAAAAGTATATTAATTTTCTACTTTATATTTATTAGTTACAGAATATTGATTTTATTTTTGGATAAAATTCTTAATTTTTATCAACCAATAAATTATTCACAACGGCATTTCATAAAATAAATAAATTATATGACCACACATTCAAAATCAATTTAGCCACTTTGGTGACTAACAAATTAATTTTAATCTCATATATATATATATATAGTGAATTATATGACTGCACATTCTAAATTAATTTGGTTATTTTGGGGACTAAAAAAATTAATTTTAATCATAATTCATATAATAAAATAAATTAACAACAATAATAAAAATAATAATGATAATAATAAACCATAATAGTCCATAATACTAATTAATACAAATCAACAAAAACTGCTTTTCTTATTGTGCGGAATTAAAATGGGATTCCAAAAAAAAAAAAAGAGGATCCGTATGGACATTAATTCTTGCACTGAGTAATTTTTAATTAAAAAAAAAAAAAATAAACAATCAATTCTTGACATATGGAATTTCGTTAGGTGAACATTGATTGTTGGAATCTCTTTCACATTTTTAATTAAAAAATTAATCTTGATGCGAAAACCTAAATTCCATAAATATTATAATTTTCATGATCAACGTAAATATCAACAAATCCCATAATTGAAATGATCATAAATCTAAAGATTATTATCTATTCAAAACTCTTAGCTCTGATACCACATGCTAGATTTTCTTAATTCATATTCAATCATCAAAACATAAATCAATCATAAACATTTTGTCTATTCGGATTTTGAATATAATAATAATCACGTAGACAATTTGGATAGATCACTTACCTTGTACGGAATTCGATATGATGCGAGGGCTTTCAATAATCACGAACTAATCGAACTAGTTTCTCTCCCTTAACCCTCTTCCTGTAGCAGTGACTTGATGGATAGCCTAAAAATATGATCTTTCTGTATTTTGGTTTTCTGCGCACTTCTCTTTAGGGTGGAGAGAGAACTAGTTTATATATATATTAACTTTAGATCTTGTACGTCCATCAAGTACTAATTAAACGGTCAAGATTTAATGTACTATTAAATTAAGGCTTAATTTCACCCATGGTATACCAACTATACACCTTATCACAGTTTGGTATACCAACTTTCATTTTGCACATTGTAGTACCCCAACTATCAGGTGACCTCCCGTTGTGGTTTTTTTACCTATGAACCCCGGTTAACCCTGCCACGTCAGCGTGTTGACTGTGTCAACCTGAAGATGTGGGCCCCACCATAATATGAATTCCCAAAAATACCCCCCCCTCACAACCATAAAGACCTTTTTCCTCTGTTTTCTCTCTCTCTGCACTCATTTAACTTCCTTCCTTTCTTCTCTAATGGCAGATAGGGTCTACCCTTCTGCTAAACCCATCCCCAACAACGGCCTCAACGCCACCGGAGCCGCCGCCGCCAGCTCTTTCCCCGCCACCAAAGCTCAACTCTACGGCGCCACCCGCCCTGCCTACCGTCCTTCACCCCTACGCAAACGCAGCCGCCGTGGTTTATGCTGTTCTTGTTGTCTCTGGATAACTTTAATCATCTTCGTCCTCCTCCTCCTCGCCGCCGCCGCCGGTGCTGTCGTATACTTCATTTACCGTCCTCACCACCCTACCTGCGCCGTCTCTGGCTTCAAAATCTCCTCTCTAAACCTCACCTCAAATTCCCATCTAATTACCAATATCAACATCAATATAACCACCAAAAACCCTAATCCAATTCAACCACAGCATCCCTTAATCCAACCAACTCCTCGTTCAACTTCACATTCTCTCTCTCCTTACTAACTTTGACATCTTCTTCTCACCATTCTCCCTTTCAATCTCATTCTTCTTTCTTACAATCTCCAAATAACTGGTTAAGAAATTGTAATTTTGATTACAGTCACTAAGCTCGAATTGAATTTATCTTCCCCTTTTTGAATAATACAAACCTTTGTAAGCACTATCAAAATAAAATTAAAAAAAGAAAAAAGAAGAAAAAAATGGAAGGATGAATGAGGGTTCAATTTGAAATAAGAAACATAGCATTTAATATAAAAAAAAAGCAGCAGAGTTTTTTTCAAATTGAATCATTTTATTGAAAAAAAAAATGAAAAATGAATATTGAAAAGAGGGCAAAGGTGAATAGTGGAAAAAAAATTCAATTCAAAGAAAGAGAAAGGCAGCAGGCCACCCAGAGCAGCGGCAGCTCGGGCATGGCGGAAGACGGTGGCAACGAAGGCAGAGAGGGAAAAATCAGCTCTTCCTTTCTTCTACCCAAATTTAGTTATTTCAAGCTAAAATTCAGCTCAAACAGCTACAGTAATAAGCCAATTCATAGTTTGAGTAAACAAAAGAATTTTTTCCTCTGAAAAGGTGAAAAATTCGACGCCGGATCTGGATCGGATCAAGTAATATCAAGCAGTAAAAAATTCCTAAACATAGGAGGTAAGCGAATATAGAGTGGCCGGAAAGAAAGAAGAAAATTATAAAACGAAAAAGCAAACACTTGTTCTGACAACAGAAGCGCCGGTGGCCGGAGACGAAGAATAGTGTTAGAAAGCTGAAAGAAACGGCAGCGTTTGAAAAGAGGTGAGAGGGAATAGAGGCATTTGTAAAATCATGGGCGATGAGCAGAATATAAAGGAGAAGTGAAAGTCTGCTTAGATTAAGAAAGAGAGAGATAGGAGGTTATGAAGGAAGATTTCAGAGGCAGAGAGAGAAAAAAGAAGAAGAAAGAGGCAATGGAGAATATATATTTTTATAATAATATATATATATATATATATATATATATATATATATATATATATATATACATATTTGGGAAGAGAAAAAAAAAAGGAGGGTATTTTTGGGAATTCATATTATGGTGGGGCCCACATCTTCAGGTTGACACAGTCAACACGCTGACGTGGCAGGGTCAACCGGGGTTCATAGGTAAAAAAACCACAATGGGAGGTCACCTGATAGTTGGGGTACTACAATGTGCAAAATGAAAGTTGGTATACCAAACTGTGATAAGGTGTATAGTTGGTATACCATGGGTGAAATTAAGCCATTAAATTAATGAAACCCTAAACCTAATGGGTTTTTAAAATATGGGCTATAACATCAGGACATATTTCTTACATCTTATGGACTAAAGTTAATTAACAAAATAACATAAATATATATAATAAAGGCTAAACAATTTATTAGCTGTTATGTTTTTACGTATTACACTAGTTAGTGTATGGATAAATTTTAAAGTCCTTAAGTTTTTTTTTTTAATAAACTCTTTAGTTATTTCTTTTATTTTTATTTGTAAAAGATACCTTCATTTATAGGTATCTTTTAATTTTTAAATTTAATTAAAATATTTCTAATAAAAGTTATGTATTATATATATATACACCAATATTTTTATATTTTTTATATATTAGTTATAAAAATAAATTGTTTCAATTATTTATTCTCTTTAGTATATATTATCATTTTTTATTATTTTCATATAATATCTATAAACTAACAATAAATGTTATTATAATATTATTCATTATTTTAAAATAATATTTTTTTTTGTTTATTAATGTTATTTATAAAATATATTAGAAATGAAAAATTTGAAATTTATACTTTTATATAATTTTATTCTTAATTTTATATTTTTTTAAATTTAGTAAAATATTCTATTTAGTTATTTTACTAAAACAAGTTTTATGCCATGAGTTTAGTATAAAATAAAAAAAATTATATGTTTTATTTTTATAAAATGGAATAGAAAATAATTTTATTAATACTAAAATTTAAAAATTATATGATTATTATATAAAATTTTATACATACTATTTGGAAATATGGGGATTAATAAATTGTTTTGCCAGGTTTGAACAGGTCAGTTTTAATTTTGGAGAGAAGATGCCGCTAGCCCAACTCAACTTCACAAAATGTTAATTACGCTGTTACCGCCTCTCTAATCACTCCCCTTCCCTCTCCATTTATGTCGCCAAATCAGGTAGATATTTATTCTTGTTATTTCTCTTCAATTTTTTGAAATTTTGCTCCTCTTTTTGATTCTTCAGCAATGTGAATTTTCCGTTCTTATTACAGATTCCGATAACAAGATATTGAATATTGGTCCTCAACGAAGGATCTCATCTTCGCTAGGGGTGAGCATCCTCAGCTTGTAATCTCTTTGCCTGAAACAACACCTCTAAGGGTGGATTCTGGCGGCCAGGGTGAAACGGCACACCCGTGCACCCTCCCCTCCGCTCTGTCCAGGTAAGAGATGAAATAGGAAACTTTACTTCTGGGCTACTGATAATTAATTCAACTATGTAGTAGGCTTTGCTTGATGGAGGTTAGTGGAGAACTTTAGGGTTTTGCTTGGATGAAGTTGTTTGGAGGGTTAATAAAGGAATGATGAGAAGTAACCTCATATGGGCGGAAGTTTATTTAGAAGGCTAGGTTTTATAAGGGTCTATAATCCTCAAATTTCGTCTAATTTTTAACACTCCTTATGGAGTGAAAGAACAAGAGGAGTGAAAGGAATAGATCATTCCCTTAAAAACCGTTCCATTCCTTTATGCTTTGCTTGGGAATGGAAAACCGTTCCATTCCTTTATGCTTTGCTTGGGAATTGAAAACAAGTAAGTTGATCTTGCATCTTGTTTGGGAAATTGGAGATGAGGTAAGACCAATTTGTTTTCTTGTTTGGGAAGAAACTATTGTAATGGGAGTGCGGTTCTTTTAATGGAATTGGAGGAACAAAACCTCCAATTTTTCAACCCTCCAAATTGGTGGGTTAAGTAGTATTACTTTTATGGCTTTATGTATAAAATGGCTCAATGTTGCCATAAACTATGGCTCAATTTAAAAGGAATTCCGTTGGTAACTTTTGTTGGTGTTATGAAATTAATTTAAGGTATCTATCAGTGTTAAAATTTAACTATGCTTTTTATTATAGGGGCGATATTGATAATCTTCCGAGGGGAAAATTTGACTTAGGTGTGTGTTGATTTTGTTTTTACTAGTAAATTTGAGTATTGGATATGAATCGAAGTTTTCAAATGAATTTGAGTATTGCATGAATCGTTATGTTGTTAACTTGTATTTTGAATTCAGTTTTTGAAAACAAAATGAAAGTTTAAAGGTAACATCTTAATTATGACTTAAAAACCGAATTTGGTTGATAGTTGGTTAATGCGTGTTTGAGGTGCGTCTAAGGGTTAAAGTGCTTAAGATAGTTGGTCAATTGCCTAGTTGTTACTCATGCGACCTGCTAGATTACGTTTTTGTGCCTAGTTGTGGTTATTAGAGCCGTGCCTATTTGTCACAAAGGCCTTTAGTAATCTCCTTTGCTGGATTAGATACCTCCAAAGTCAAAAAAACAAGAAAAAAGAAAAAAAAGAAGATAGAGTTTGAAGAAACGCAAGAAAAAAAGAACAAAAAGTAAAAGTAAGTAAAACCCAATTGACCAAAAAGGAAAGAAAAATGGAAAAAAACTAGGGATCAAAGAAGATTAACATCAAAAGAACATGAATTGAAATGAAGAATGAAGAAGAAATTGACTTTGTATGATATTATGTGAATGAAGAGGATGAGAACCATGAAGATGAATTTAACGATGTTGAAGATGAGGGAGTGATGATAATGATTAATAAATTTGAAGAAAAGTAGTTATTTGTCAACATAGGATTTGGTTGAACACTTAAACTTTAGATTATTTGGTTTTTGCATGTTGAATTCATGATTAAGATTTAAGAATATTGTCATCTATGTTTTTATATATTTTTATTCTTTAGTGTGCCTACTGTCGCTCTCATGTGCACCTACGCCTTGCTCCTGGGCTCTAGAAGCCCCTTATGCCTTGGTACGCCTTGCACCTAGGTTTCGGGACCCCTTGCGTCTTTAATAACTATTTTAGTTTGCAAAACAAATTAGTTAAAAGGAGAGGAGAAATAGGAAGTTAGAACACTTTCAAGAGAAAAAGTGGACTAGAGAATGTCTCCTTCGATAGGCAATAATGCTTGACCAACAACTAGTTTCATAAGAGCAAGAAATAAAAACATGAACAACTTAATAGGCAAAAAGAAAATAAATATGATTACAAGTTTGTTTTTCTTTATAGAAATTTTAGTATTGTTTTTTTATTTGTTCTTACCCTTTTTTAAGTGGCTCAAAATTGCTCTTGGATTAGCGTCTAGGGTGGCATCTGGTGCCTCTGGCGATTTGAGGTCTTATGGCCATAAGAGCGCCTAATCGCTGCAAATGATATCTAATATTTTCTACTATCCATTGCTTGGTTTTATTTCACATTCAGAGTATGCTGATGTTAAAAATAAAACTAAATTAAAAAGACAAACTAACATTGCTTCATTTGTTTGATGATGGAAGGTAACACAAGGTGCCTATTGTAAACTTACAAACCACATGTCTTATTTTTGTACTCTTTTGTCTTATAAATTTCAATTAATGATTTATTGTGAGAATATGCATAGCGTTAACATACATGTTCAACACTTGATCAAAATATTCCAATAATAAGCTTATATTGATTGAGAGTTTGAAAATTAGTGTGTCTAATTTTGCACAAGTTCATATACTAAATGTCTAGTATCATAATAGACAAATGGATTTTTGAGAACAACAAACTGATATTTTTTCGAAAAATAGAGGTGGGAGATTGTTGATGTTTGGGTATATGTATTGTAGAGATGAAAGGACCTTTGGGTGTGTTACAGTCATAGACATCAAAATCTAGCTCCGCAGATGAGGATGAAGTTTTTATCTTCAAGTTTGAACTTCTAGCGCTTATTAGATACGTTCTAGATTGAGTTTTAGATTTAGTTTGATTGTAGTTCTTATGATTATTATGTTTGTTGCAATCAAGTATTCAACATATCTATTAAGTTAATTTATACGAATGTTGTACTTGTCTAGTGATATTCGGCTTGGAAAGTTGAAATGAAAGTTGTTAAATTGGAGTTAGAGGGTGGGCTTCAAACAAAAAATATTGAGAATGGCTCACTAGACGAGCACCAAAGGTCTATGATACAACATCGAAGACAAGAATCAACAAGTTTGAGTACTGGCCAGAGTGGCTCTAGCGTATTAGAGCAAGGACAATCTCCAGTGGATGACAACGGCATTTCTTCTGCAACAACCATATGCCCAGCACCACTTTGTCGTCAATTTTGGAAAGCTGGGAACTACAATGACACTATCGGTTCCATTTCCAAGGTCAACATTCAAAGTATGTATTCTTTCTTTATGTTCGAAACTAGTGAAAATATTGCTTTTTAGGTCAATTGAGCTGATTATCTAAGTTGTGCACGTTGAGTTAATGATGTTTTGTAGAATTGGGTTGAACTGAAAAAAGAAGCTCAACTCCGAGAATGACTCATATAAAATTTGCATTTGTACTATGTTTGATTAGAAGTTTTTGGCAAAATGCAAATTTTGGTCCTTGTACATGGCTCAATGTGTACATTCGGTTTGTCACTTCAATTTGGTCATCTTTAGTCCTAGCACTTTTATATTTGGTCACGTACCATGTTGTTGAAAGTTCTTGTTTTTAAGTTAGTTTGCTACCCATAAGTGAAGATGCACTCATAGTAAGAAGATGTTGGAAGTTCTTGTTTTTAAGTTAGTTTGCTACCTATAAGTGAAGTTGCACCCATTGAAGAAGAATACACCGGTCTTCTTATTTAGATCGATTGACCGTTGCCATGGGTTATGTTGCTCTCCCCATTGCGGATGTGCATCTAATGTGGTGACTTCAATCTTATGTTGAGAAAAGTAGATGACACATGCCAATAAATCTTTAATTTATTGTTTGTAATCATTTTCAACCAAATTGAGAAGTATTGGGTTAATCATGACCAAATTGAAATCAATGCACTGAATATACGTATTGAGCCAATTATAGGAACCAACCTTTGCAATTTGCCATAAAATTTTTGTCTAAATTGGTTAAGTTTGGTAAAAGACATTTTGACAATCAAAGTATACAAAACTAGTTTCATAAATGTTCTTAGATGTGTTCCAATTTGTATGTGTTAGGTCATATCATGAATGATGTCTAATTCAATTAATTTATGAATTTTTGCGATGGAGGTGATTTTGAGTATGTACTTTAGTTTTATACTTGCTTTGTGACTATCAAAAAGATGTTATAGATTTGAACAAGTTGAGCTTTATTTTGGTAAAGCTCGAGTCATGTAATGATTTCTAAAAGTGATGTTGGCTTATTTGCATAATTGGGCGCTACAAATTATGAGTTCATTACGGAAAAGAAAATTGTAACCTTAGCGGCCGAAGTTGGGTAACCTTATTGGCATAAAACATAATCAACTTTATTGAGTAATCATTTTTCCAATGTGATAAGCCTAGTAATTAACAGGCAATTCATTCATCATGTATTTAGCAATTGAATGTCTAAATACTTTGGCTTGTTTCCAAACTTAAGGATTGTCAAAATAATTGGTTTTAACAAACTAATGTGCTATTGGATTGGATAACTATGTGGAAATTTTGAGTTATGTTTTTCTTTGTTTTCCAATGATAAACCTTGTAGAGTTCATATGAATATGTGAATGTTTATCTGTGCTTGGCTATTGTTTTATGGATTTTTTTTCTCTTGAAAGTATAAAACACTTTCTTTTATTTGTGTGGATGACAGATGGCAAAAATTATCTCCATGTCCACCCTATGTTTCTTCATTCAAATGCCACTTCACATAAATGGGCCTTTGGTGGTATGTACAAGTAATGTAGATTTTGGTTCCTTTTTTTGTACTTTGTTGATGATAAATTGAAGTTGCTATAGATGTATTAATTACTTTGTTATTCACCATGTTTTCAGCAATAGCAGAATTACTTGATAATGCAGTTGACGAGGTAACTTCAAATCTTCTTGATGCCCCCACATCCCCCTCCCCCCCACGCCCAACACACACATATGCTGAATGAGTTCATTTTGTTGTGCAGAACCTTTGGGTTTAACCAAAAAACAAACTTGTGAAAGAGAATTCTAAATGAAATAATAGTTTATACAGTTTGATTATTTTGGAATGCATGCATTTTTTTTTTATATCTAGTGAAATCAATCATTGCAATAAGATGTGCTAAATAGTAAAGAGCAATTTAGTCATATGTGATCGTGATTTTAGAATCTAGTTGATCGGTTATATATTATGATATATAACTATCAGCATTGCGGTTAAGAAACATGTTCAAAAACCTTGATGTTCTATTTAAAAAGGTTCTGATTTTACATCTAAGTTGAATGTCGTAGTAATTGTATGGGTCTATATAGTTTGTCTTTAAGCGGCTTTTTTTTTTTTTTTTTTTTTTTCTTTCTTTCAATATAGAATACAAGATCTTCTGTGTATTTATCTTAGACAAGTTTTAATCCATTCTTACATAATTTGGATTCAATATGTTCTAATTGGTTAGGTAAAATTATGATGTTCTGTTTATGTGTGGTTATCACCTCCTAATGTCTTGGCTGCCATTTACCTTTTCATTTTCCCTATCCTTTTATTGGGTAGATCCAAAATGGAGCCACTTTTGTCATTGTAGATAAAACTTTAAATCCAAGAGATGGAAGTCCAGCATTATTAATCCAAGGTATTTGAAAATTTATCATTTGGATCTTTTATTGATATAAAATTTATTTGGATAGAAAAATACCTAACTCTTGGTTCAAAACTCATCACTTGCATCTAGACGACGGTGGTGGGATGGATCCTGAAGCAATGAGACATTGTATGAGTTTTGGATATTCAGATAAAAAGTCCAAATCTGCCATAGGACAATGTATGAATCTTTTTCATGCATTCTATAAGTTATATTGTCTTCTTTCATATTTGTGGACTAATAGTTGGTCTTTCAGATGGTAATGGCTTTAAGACTAGTACCATGAGACTTGGGGCAGACGTGATTGTCTTCAGTCGCCATTTACGCAATAGGTTTGGCTGCATTACTGAAATCTCATGCTGATTGTTTATTTGAGTTTGGTTGTTTACAATTGCTATTTGGGCCGTATGATTGTTTTATACCTCAAGAATTGTGCCAATATTTTGTTAGTGATCTTCATTCCTCTTATTATTTATTTTTAAATGGAGGAAAATTTTGGATGGCAAGAATTTTGGAAATTTCTCTTGTCGGTCATTGTTACTTTTTGAATGTTCCTTATCAATGTTTTCATTCATTGCTTGTGTTCTTCTGGCTTGTTTAGATGTTGGGGTATTTTCATAATAGCTTTTTTTATTTGTTTGGTTTCTTTCTTTTTGGCATTATGGATCATCTGAATGCAGTGTAATGCCTGCATATCTAAGAGCTTATTTTGGCTTCTAATGTTTTAGGCTTACTTGGATGGAGATTTTTTATGGAAACCCTTATTTGAGAAGAAGTTTATTTGAAAGATAAGGTTTTATAAGGATTTCCAATCCTCAATTTCCTTCCAATTTTCAATACTCCAGATTGGAGTGTTTAGAAGGCTATAAGCCATTCCCTTAAAAACCATTCCATTCCCTTCTTGTAATGACCCCTCCCACATCCCACACTCCATCCAAGCAGGCCCAAGAGACAAGGTTGTTGATGTGTTTCGTTTTGTTTTTCATGTTATTTCCTTTTTAATCTTTCTGCTTCTGGACTAGCAGAGCACTGTCTTCCGGTGTTATTAGTGTGTTTATGTGCCAATACTTTGTCAAGATTTTGTTTCATGTCTGCTGCTCAGAATAGGATGATACCTTGTTCCCTGTTTGTAGTTTTTCTTAGCAATAATATTTCTATTAATATGAAACTGAAAGAAGAATATATCTGTGCTACTCATTCCTGCCTCTTTCTTCATTGTGCTTAATCTTAAGTTTTCTTAATTAACTTTTGTTCATTTTTAACTCTGAAGTATCATACAGAAATTTTTTTAGTGATTTTGTGCAACTAATGTCAAAAGGAATGATTTTCAAAGATAATTGATTTTGAATTGCATGTCAAACTTCACTTATTTTGTCTAGTCAATGTATGGAGTCAAGAGAGGACACACTCGGGTCCAATTTGTTGCAAGTGAAGAAGAAACTAGAAATTATCATTATGCTCTGACCTCCATTTTTTATTTATATTTTTATCATTGGGTATTTTTGAGATTTGGGGTGTCTGTGTGTGTTGGGGGTTGACTGAAGGGGAAAAAATGGACTACAAAAGACCCAATCATTAAGTTTATGTAGTCTATCTTTTTTTTTTTTTTTTTTTGCAACTCTGAAGGAACTGATTTTGTTGCAGTGTTGCTTTGAGTTTAATCTTTTTCAGGCCTAAGGCTCTAGATGGATCTTCGAAGAAGAAATTTTAATGCTTCTTTTGTAATGTGGTTGATTTTCTTGTTCAACGCAAATTGTGATACCTTGGCTGGGTTATACTGACTTGTGGAAGTTTTATGCAAGGAAATTTTTTGTGACTTCCCAAACTTACATTGTTTTTGGCATAAAGTCTGTCCTTAATATCACTCATCTCTGAAATTTCTCTCACTCTGCTTGACGGTGTTTTCTGACTGGTTTAGATAAATTGGTGATCGCATGCCAATCAAATAATCACTGTTCTGTGCATAGATCAAAAACAAGTTACTCATGTTTTGTTATATTGGTATTTGGTATTCTTATGCAATACAAGGCCAATTATGCTTCTCACATTATTGGCTTTCTAAATGAACAGTGTCTTGACTCAAAGCATCGGCCTTCTCTCTTATACATTTTTGTCACAAACAGGCTATGACAGGATAGTAGTGCCCATGGTGAGTTTCATCGCATACTTAATACATCAAATCGATTTCTGATTCCTGCCATTTATATTTTAATTAGCAGTCAGTGCCTGCTTGTTTATCAGAACTCTTTAGATTTTGTTTTATTTTCTATCTTGCAATTTTAGAAGTGTGTCTTTACATGCCATAACTTGTGATTTGAATATCGAGGAAATTTAATAATTTGTTGATTTGATGGATAATGTTATACCCAATATTCCTTCTAAAAGAATGATGTAATGGAATGGGGTTACGTGTCAAGATTTATTAGAAGCCTGGGTTGACCTTTAGGTGTGATTTTGCACTTATAGTGGATGCAGAACCTGCTATTCGTATGTTCTTGTCTTGTAGTATTATCTCTTGTAGCTCTAATATTTTTAGAGCTTGTTTTGTTTGCAGGTGGATTATGAGTTCAATAGCGTTACTGGCAAATTGGAAATTTATCATCGCTCTGGGAAGGAGAATTTCAAATCTAATCTTTCCATGTTGTTACAGTGGTCTCCATATTCCACAGAAACTGAGCTTCTGCAACAAGTAAGGATTCGTTTTTTCTTTTTCCTTTCTCCATCACCGTCATTTGTCATCTTACATTTTCAGCTCCTTCAGATATTCATTCTGTTAGTATGTTGAGCACATTCGTTTTGTTTAGTTTGTTATTCAATTCATTTCTCTTAGCAAGCAAATGGAGGCACTTCAAATCCATGTGACTTATATTCTATTGTGGCATACACATCTAATGATGTGTATGTATATACATGGATGCCCATAAGCATCAAAGTCTTTTTTTGTGAGACTTATACATGGATGCCCATAAACATCAAAGTCTTTCTTTGTGAAATCAAGTCTCTGAGCTTTCTGTCAAAATATCGGGTCTGAGAATACACATTGTTTTTAGAGTTGATGAATGTTCTAGTTCTGTCAAATGGTACGTCGCATTTCAACAGAATTTGCCTTAAATGTTCAGTAATAGATTGGGATTGGGCTTGTGAGCTTTAACATTGATCAACTCATGTCAACCATGGCTCATTTTAGAAGGTACCTGCTGCCATTTATGGGTGTTTTGTCTAATTGTCAAAACTATGGCTCCCATTTCAAAATGATAATGACAACAATAATCTAGAATGTAAAGAAAGGTGAGGTACATTAGTGCTATCGTCCTTTAACTCTACGGCTAAGGATATATCGCAATGAAAATTCCCCTTTTCCCTTTTTTCTTTTTGTGTGTGTTTGTAATGTCACCTTCAAACTGATTGAGGATACCTCCTTTTGACTTGCGTTTTGATGAACCTTTTGATTCTCATTTCCAAAATTTCCCCACAAACTTCTTTAAGAAAAGGTGTTCGAAGTGTATAAAGTGGCACTGAAACTGCCAGCACAAAGCCTGGGATGTGTTCGGCTAATATCATTCCTTCAGAACAAATCTATAGATTCACTCATGGCCATAGAAGGAGCTGGTTTGATGGGATGGGATATTGTATGCATATCTATTTTGAATCTGAAGTGTTGCTTTGCTGATGTTCAAGTTTTGTTGGAACAGCAATCTTATAAATCTGCATTATATTTCTATTTAAAGAGTTTTTGGTTTCAATAAAGGATCAGTCATTCAAACCTTCCCTAGTATTCGTATATCAAGCCTGATTCAGAGGTTTGACATTTCCCTGAACTTGTTCCTGATGGGGGACCACAGAGTAGATCAGAATTTGCATTAAAGTCCACTGATGAAAAAAAAAAGTGTTGACAATGGTTTATTCCATTACAGTGGGGGAGTTGATGGGCAGCCAATATCTCTTGACAGTTCTTCGCCCTCTGTGGTGATGCATAAACAATTTTTAGTGTTTTTCTTGTATATTCATGATAAAACAGTCTTTGGAAAGTTAAGCTTGGTTTTGCCTTGCTTTGTTGGCTGCCAATTGCCCTTCTCTCTTAGCTTGAATATTGCTTCATCCTCCTGATATAAGTATAAGGATACCACATATCACAAATCTAAATAGTATAGGAGACAGAATCCGGGAGGAAATGTGTAAATAGTAAATATATAGGGGTATATTTATAAATGTAAAACTATAAGGATACTACATATCACAAATCTAATGAATACTAGATAGAAAATTTATCAACCAAATTTTAAAACCTGTCTCATTCTTATAGTTGTCAGATAATTAGAACCTAATTAAGCTAATTGATCCACCTGCCAAGTGCAAGCCAATCCCAATCAATTACATTACCGTAGAACCCACTTACAAAAATGCTAATTCATAAGATAAAATTACCAAGAAAAAAAAAAAAGAAAAGAAAAAGAAAAACGGAGACTAACAACATACGAAAAACCAAGATCTCGAAGACGCAGAAAAGCAAACAAAACGAATACCAACAGAAAACAGATTAGCAGCCAGACAACAAAAAGGAAAAACAAAGATGTTTTTCATGTTCCAAAATACAATTCCATAAAACAGAGATTAAAGTAAATGACAGAGTAGATCATCAGAGTAGACTTGCTTTATCGAATTACAAGAGGAAGTACGAACAGAGATTGAAGACAATAAAAGCACTCAAAAGTAGTCCCAGCTCCAGAAGTAGAAGAATCGTATGAGGAAGGTATGGTCCTTAGGATTCCCCAATTCGAGTTGATATATATAGACAATTACAGCATTCCAAATAGGAATAGTGGAGTAGGAATTATTCAGTTAAGAAATTTTAAGGAAAGAAGAAGTTCCAAATCGGTAGAATCATGGTTGAAATTGGAAGCTGGTTTGCCGGAATCGGTTTCCTTAACTTTCCATCATTCTTTAGTTACAGAAACAACCCAGGCACATCATTTTGGTTTCCAGGCATTTCTGTTCCGAATTGGGAACAAAACTGAAACACAACTGCATTAGCGTTTTTGTGCTTCATAGTCTCCAGAAAATTCTATGTGATTGTCGTTTCCTTGCCCCTAAGTTCAGAGCGAATAAAATAGACATCATGTAGAATAAGTCAATTGTTTGGACTCTGTAGTATGAGATGAAGTAGCTGATGCAAACTTTTTTGTCCTTTTTGTTGCTGATAATATATTCAATATAATGCAAGGATGTTCGAGAAATTGTGAACGGACCTAAGTTGTGGACCATGAATTTCTTGAACCCGTAATGTCGTTATCCTACCCATTGTGTTCATTCTAAGCTTACACTAAACATAGTTGGTGTACAACATATGTGCTTTTTCCATAAATATTGAAACGAAAAAAACACATGGACCTTTATTAGTTCAATTCAAGTACAAAAAAGGGAAAAACGGAACAAGAAAATGGGTATGATGATAGTTCATAGAGACAAAAAGGTGATCATAACTTCGCAGTTCCTTGGAGAGATGTTTGATTATATGCAATATAATATGTTTTTCTTGTTTTGTTATTTCCTACTGTTCCTATGAACTTAATCTGATTTCAGTTTGATGACATTGGACCGCATGGCACAAAAGTTATCATCTATAATTTGTGGTTCGGTGATGATGGAAATGCAGAGCTGGATTTTGACATAGATCCTGAGGTTGAAACGGTTCTTGTCTCTTTGTTTTCCCCCCCCCTTTCCTTTAGAAGTATTATTCTGAGTGAGTTGGTTTATCATGGGCTTGGTTGCAGGATATTCGTATCAGTGGGGACATTAAAAAAGTGGTAACAAAGACCGCTGCTTGGAAGACAGTTAATGAACTGCACATATCTAACCGATTGCATTATTCTCTACGGGCAAGTTACAATGGCAACTTGATGTGCTCATGCGCTTCAACCCATGTATGTACATGCACCTCTACATGTGACTAATATTATTTATTCTTCATGCCATATAGGTATATCTGTCTATATTGTACCTGCGAATACCTGAAACTTTCAGAATAATATTGCGTGGACAACTTGTGGAGCGTCATAATCTTGCTGATGATCTCAAATTTCAAGAATTCATCTTGTATAAGCCTCAATGTGGTGGAGTTAAAGAGGTTATATTAATTGGCTGCAAAACTTTTCCTTATTCAGCAATTTATTTACTTAATGAATGCCATATGAATTAATGGGGTTCCTTTCAAGCTATGTCAAACGTGAATTATGCAAATAGCCAAATACCCAACAAAAGTTAAAAAGGATTGTGCAGATAACGTATTATATATCTTGACATCTTCCTCTTCCTATTCATGAAACAAACATTGGAAAAAAAGTTAAAAAAATAAAAAATAAAAATAAAACTGATATTATGTGTACTTGTTTTGTTACTGTAAGTTCTACTATTATTGTGTTATTTATGGATGATAGATTAAATGAGACATTGTGGTGGTTGGAAGTGCTTCACTCTTTCCTTTAAAGTGGAGATGGATATTCAAGTTCCTCTTCCTCTAAATTTAACATAACTTGTATCCTTTTCCCGAATCTCCTCTATAGATCCATTGACACACATCTCTTTTGGTTCTTGTTTTAATTATGCAGGGTCAGGTGATAACTACAATTGGGTTTATAAAGGAAGCTCCACACATAAGTATTCATGGTTTCAACATCTATCATAAGAATCGCTTAATACTGGTGGGGTTCCCTTTTGCTTCACCTTCTTTGTGAAGTTTATGTTAATCAAATATAGTTCTATAAAACCCTGTGACAATTGTTGGTTTCTAGCCTCTGGTCGTTTTGCATGCTATTGGTTGGCTGGATATTGTACCGTGGCTTAAACTTACTTTCTGAGTTTTATCAGTGTAAAACTTGTTTCTTACACAATATTGCCAGTAATAAGAAAGAAGAATGCTACTTCCTTTATCTGACATTTCATAGAGGATGTGCATGTAGCCCATGCTGACTTTTCATTAAAATGTTTGTAGACATACACATCAGTTTGTATTGAAGATGTTATGCTGCAGTAGAAGTACCTTTCGTTCTTGAACTAGGATATTTAAGAACTTTAATCAATTTGTTTAGGATGTAATTTATCGGTCATTGAGCTAGCCTATTATATATTTGAAATTTTCATGGAGCTTATTTTTACCCATTACTTTTCCTTTCCTCCCTGCTCTTCTCTCTGCCTACCCTGCCACCCTACAGTGCCTTTGTATATAGGTGACTTTGGTTTCCGCAGCTAACTTCTTTTTTCTTGAGAGATTGTGTTAAACTTCTGTCCTCTTCTTGCAGCCATTTTGGCCAGTTGTGAGCTACGCAGACAGCAGAGGTAGAGGGGTGGTTGGTAAGAAGCAGCTTAAACATTTCATTTATGATTTTGAGGTAAACATGATGAAAATTCTGTATGTGGTTGATGATTTTAATGGTGTTTTAGGTGTTCTGGAAGCAAATTTTATTGAACCAACACATAACAAACAAGAGTTTGAGAGAACTTCCCTGTTCCAGAAGCTTGAAGCTCGGTTGAAGGATATGACATGGGAGTACTGGTACGATGTTAGAAAATAAACTAAAAAAGAAAAAAAAAAAGCAATTTATGATTAGTTTCTCAGCAATTTTCCTCTAAACTAATTTGGGTGGGGTTGATTTATTATTCAGTTTTGACTAATTATTGGATAAAACTGATAGATTTTGGCTTCAGTTTAAACTAGGTCTGGTAATTTTATTTGAAAGCCATATTTTATAGTTGATATTTTCTTATTTTTTTAACAGCAAAATTCATGTTCAATTCCAAAAATATACTCCCTCAGTCCCAAAAAGATAGTCCACTTTCAGCCTTTACATAGTTGTAGGACAAATTCTTACACAATTTTCCTGACAAACCCTTGCTTAAACTTGATACATGTTGGTTATTTAAAGTTCCAAGTATAATTTAATAAATTGCTTCAATATTGTGCTAATCACGAGTACATTCAACCAGGGCATATTGAAAAACTAAGAAGCAAACTATAATTTAGAAAAGGAAAGTGGATATAATTTGAAATGGACCAGAATGGATTATCTTTCTGGGATGGATAGAGTGTTATTTTTGGGTCAAAATACAAAGGTGCTGTAATCTGAAAACAATTAAAATCAATAGAACTGCAATAGTTTCTTTTGATTCAGTTATTGGAGGTATTCTGTTAATTTGATAGTTTAATTTATTGAACTGATTTGAACCAGATTAGCCCATTGATATCCACACTTTGGGGATTTCTGAACTTTACGAGGATCAAATTTATGTAAAGTATTGAACTTTGGCAGGGATTATCATTGTGGTTTAATTGGATACCAGGTCAAGAAAAAGCATCCAGTACTGCAGCCCAAAGTTATGCCGTCTCTCAGTATGCCACATATTAAAACTCAACCTGTCAAGTTGAATCAGGCTTCCGCCGTTCTCGCTAATGCGAAAGGATCACATTCTGAAGGTAGTGTTTCACTCTGGAAATTCGTGAAGTCAATTGTTGTCATTTATCGGTCACATGATTTTGTAAAGCTCCACTCTTTTTATTGTACTTAGAAATGATTCCCTCATTTGGACAGGATTATGTACAAAAAGGAAAGGACATGATGATTTGGTGGAACATGAGAGTCTTAAAAGGCAAGCATGCTCTAGGGTCAATTCAGTTGTTGCTGAGGTATGTGTTTGGAACATGGAGCTCGTGTATAATTATTTATCGGTCATGTGAATTCTCTGTGTGTGTGTGTGTGTGTGTGTGTACATATATATGTTAAAAGCTTTGACCTACAAGTTGTATTTGTCCTCTCCTTAACAATGATGATTTTCTTCAGTTCAAGATGAGTTGGAGGAAAATTATAGCATAATTTAACTGCAACGCTGTAGTATATTTTTGTTTTTGGGTAAATGAAGGCTGTAGCATATTAGCAAACAAATAAAGATCAAATTGAAAAATTGATACTGAGTTCAAACAAACGCATATGCTCATGTGCATGCACAAAGGGGACTTTGTTTCCATTTTCTTAAATTAATTTATAGGGAGAAAGATGGAGTTGAGATATGGTTTTTAATGATGTCTTAAATACTCTCCGTCTGATTCATAGTTGAGATCGTGTAATTCTTTTATGGGTTAAATTCAGTTGTTTGCATGTATCATGTTCCGCTGGGAGCCTTGTAGCTACTTCGTTGTTGATTTTTTTTCCCCCTTTTTGCATAGCGTGTAATTACTGCAAACCAGGAGGCTGTAAACTTGATGGAAGAAAACAAGAAACTCAAGGAAAAGTAAGTATAAAGGAATTTATTTTATGCATGTAATTCTGTTTTTTTAAGCTAATGAAAACGTCAATTTATATTATGTATTTTCAGCCTAAGAAAGCATCGACTATACAGAATACAGATTACTTGCGCCCTTAATATTTGCAGAATATACTCATGAAAATTCCATGTCCAATTTTTCAGATGTCTAGAATATGAGAAGAGGAAAGAAGAACTTGATCTAGTGGTATGTGATGCCAGTAGTCAATGGTATCCGTATTTTCTCTTTGTTAAACCTATCACTTGCATGCCCAATATTATTAAACAATTAAGATGTTCTCCAGAATTCTGAATATATCTTGCAGATTCTTTTTTTTTTTCAAAAAATAAAACCTATTTTCATTACTCTGTACTGATGTGTAGCATTTGTAAAGTTCTCGTTTGCAAAAGAAACTCAAATTGGGCATTATATTTTTGTCAACATCGAAAATGCATGCCTGAATTAGATCATTAATCTAAACTGTATAAACATTGATGCAGGTAACAAGGCTTAAGAATGACCTAGCAGAAACTCAACAGGAGTATGAACGGCTTATGGCCGAAGTAACTTCGCTGGATTCAATCAAGGAGGAGACAAATGTAAATATGTAGATCAAATCTGTAGCTTTCTAATCAATTCTTTGATTTGTAGAATGCTGCTTTTGTTGTATGTTAGGTAGTTTAGCTCATCTCTCTCACCCGTTTTTTCTTGTAATTTTGTAAGTTGTAGAACAGAAGAGATCCTGATCTTTACTTGTACATAGTTCTTTATCATCTTTCAGTGACCCTTTCGTTTTTGTACCTTTTTTTACGTTATCTATTCTAATCAAAAGGAAAATTTTGTTGTGAATTTTTCTTAAAAAGTTCAATCTTGTATATATAGTTCTATGATTATTTAAAATACAACAAACATTTTTCTAATTCCTAAAAATAAATAAATAATTCCATAGTTGTTTATGGCTAGAGTTTGAGAACAATTGCTCAGTATACATAGCGTTAAAAATAGTTATAAATCCCAGACTGGATTGGTTGGTTTGATCGAAATTAATTATTGGTTTGGTCTAATTTTAACATATAAATCTTGTTGTATAAAACAACTCTCTCAACTAGCCGGATGAATCATGACCTGATCAACCTGTCCACTGTTTAGAGTTTGGTTTCACCCAAAACCAAACCATTTCAATAATTTAAAAAATGATTGGCACCAATAGCGGGAGTACAAACGTTCTATCAATTATTAAGCACTGTTCTTAACAGACAACAGATGTCATATATATATATCTTTCATAATTTTACTTTAAATTATTTATTACAACAAGATTCTACCTCATAAAAATAAACTAAAATAAAAAAAGCTTCTATTGTATTGTACGTTTTGCACTCTTAATTTATGTTTAAAATTATATTAAAATCTCTTCAACTCTAATTTTATAACAAAGTTTATCCTAACATAAGAAAAAAAAAAAAAAAAAAAAAAGATTAAAATTCTCCGTAATGTATGGTCTAATGTTATTTCTATGTTGGACCTGAGCTTAATTTTATTTTATTTTATTTTTTAAATCAATACCAAAAATATTCTTAACAAAAAGTAAAATTAAATCTTTTGCAATGATTTTATGTGCATTATTTCTTAAATAAAAATAAATCAATGTAAAAAAAGATAAACCAATGTAATTCACAATAAAAATTAAAGCTTGATATTAAACACGCACAGAAAATTTTTTTTTTTAAAAAATAATGAGATTATGGGCTTTAAAGATGTGCACATGTTAATTGTCAGACGAATTATGAGTTTAAATATAATTCTGTGATTAATTATATATTATAATAAATTAATTACAGATAATCTCAATACGACTCTTTCCTTAACGAAGAAAAAATGAGATGCAGAAGATCCAAATTGAGCTAAGATGCCATCTTCGCCCAGAATCTTTTTTTCAATTTAATTTATACGTTCTTTCATTTTTCCATTTCATTTAAAAAGATTATTTTTATATATAAAAAAAAGGATAATATATATATATATATATATCTAGCTAGCTGTATTATTAATAGAGTGACAGAATCAAACCCGAATTTGATGGGGCTTAATTCATTGCTTGAAGACATCATCTTAATGTATAAATCAATCTGCTGAGATGAGTGTTTGATTTGTTAATTAATTCATTATAACAAATTTGGGATCTCTTAATTCAATGAATAATTTAACTTTGATACGCTTATATCATCCAAACTATATAAAGATTGACTTATAATGCCGTCCGACTGTATTATCAACTGCACAAAATACTAGTATTATTTTACTGCACACCACACCTCACCGCACCACATATAAAGGAACTCTGCATGAATTAGAAAATTATTATTCTTGTGAAATAACATAAAACAATATTATTAATTTTATTTTAAAATTTTCATATTACCGTGTTATTAATAAGATAATTAAAATTTGATATTTTATTTCGTCTAAATTATTCAATTGAATCTGAATTCAAATTGGGATGAGTTTTTTTTAAAAAGAGTAAAACTCTTCGAACAATTGTTTGTTCCATTCATAAGGCTCGAACTTAAGACTTTATTTAAGGGGAATGAACTCCTTATTACTCCAATCAACAATCGTTGGTAATTGTATTTGTATCTAATTACAAACAAATTAGTTGTATTCTTTTTTTTTTTTTATGTACAATTTTAATTCTTTTTAAGTGAGTGGTATATGGTATGAAGGACACTTAAACTATACGCCTCCAGTTTAAGGGCTGTATGGATTATTATAATTAATATTATGAGTGGATAATATGCTGAAAAAATTATATTTATCATAATTTTATGTGCTAAGAAACTTAAGAAATTAATTAGAAAAAATGAGTGGGTAACCTTTTTTGTGCTTCAGATAATGGAACTTGAATTAAATCCATCCCAAAAACTAAAAGGGAATTAAAGGGAAGAAAAGCAATAATAAGAAAGAAAGAAAGAAATGGGACCTGAAAAATCACAAATCAGTAGTGGAAATGAGAATTTGTACAAATATTGGAATTGACATTTAATTTGGTTTATGTCGTAGTTGTTTTGCTTTGAGAGGTCTGTCCACAATTAAACATCATTTTCATTTATTCATAAATCACTACTTCTCTCTCCTCTTATCTTCTTTTCTTTGTAAGCACATTTTCTTATCTCATCTTCCCTCTCCCTTATTCTACTTTTCTAATTATTATCTGAACTCAACATTTCACTTCTTCTCAAATTTTAAATAATACCATTTTTCAAAAAACCATTAATTCTTTGTTTATTTCTGGAAAAATACTTACTTCGTTTTTCAATATTTAAAGCTCTCTTAAAATCGAAGAAAAAATGATATTTGTTAGAGACCAACTAACTAGAGAATTAATGAATTTATAAAGAAAAAAATCTAGTAATTAACTTTGAACATGAGCTACTTAATAATCTTGTGATGATAATTCACATATATATCTTGATCTTGATTGCAATTAACCGATTGCTACAAGATGAAACTATTCTTCCCATAACTACTCCAATAATACTAAAATCAATAATGTAATGCATTTTTTGGTTTCTTTGAGTTCTAAAAATTATTTCGAACTAATATTAAATGAAAAGCTATTTATAGCGTTACAATTACATGATATTTCATATACGGAAGATATTTTTAAAGTAAGTGTTTTATTTTGAAGAACTTGATTGAAGTCATGTGAATTTTGTGAATATATGCTGTATAAACGTGGCGTAGGTGAATGATATAGCAAAATCAATACTTAAAACAACAAAAAAAACTATGAAAATAATAATAATAAAAAAATAATCTGTGGGGGTTAGTTTTAATTTTCAAATTAATGAAATTACATCTTGATTTATTTTATCAAAAATAAGTAGCATTTGTAAAATTACTTTTTACAAATAAAAATATTTTTGATAATTAAACAAATTTAAACTTTATATATATATATATATATATAGTCACCCAATTCCTATAAAATAACCCTATCTTCCAATCTCTCAAAAGCCAATTTTTTCTAATAATAAGTTGCTATAGTTTTATTCTTTTCTTCTTTATATATATAATTTTCTTGTATATTCCTTTTTTCTGTTTATTAGTGAAAAATAAAACTACGTGAAGTTAAAAAAGCATAGGCCAAGTAGAAGTAAGTTAAAGAATATGAGTTTAATTTCTACTAAAAAAAAAAAAGGGTAAATTGAGAAGCATCTTGGCATAGAGATAGAGT
Organism: Euphorbia tirucalli; assembly: GCA_039660915.1. NCBI lineage: Eukaryota > Viridiplantae > Streptophyta > Magnoliopsida > Malpighiales > Euphorbiaceae > Euphorbia > Euphorbia tirucalli. The sequence goes on from CM077638.1 coordinate 13,516,440, forward strand.
AGGGTGCAACTATATATAGGATAATTAGAGTGGGATAAAAGCTAAGATTGGGACACGTGTGGTTATGATGAAAGTATATGATTTTGGAATTAGTACATAATAATAAGAGCTGAATTTGGATTCCATGGGTCCCTCCCTCCTCTTCCCTCCCTTCATTCATTTTCTGGAAGGTCCACTAACAAATAAATATTAAATCATCTTAACTACGCATTTCACCTATTTATTTACCCTTTTTTTTTTTTAAATTCTTTTTTCATATTCGGTCATGTTAATTAGGCCTAATTTAGCCCCACTTTTTTTTTAATATATTTAAATTTTAAAACGCTGGATTTTTCCTTTACGAATTGCACTTTATCATCAAAATAATAGATTAATTGATTGCCATTATAATCAAAATTTAATTCTTGAAATGGCTAAAATGTGAATAAGAATCAACAGAGTAAAAAAATAACAACCGAAACTACTATTTAATAATTTTATTTGGTTTAATTCTGAATCATAATCAAATTTGTTTATTTATTTATTTTTACATTAATTAAAACTAACATTAATCTCTTATAAATAAAATTAATTATGTATATAAAATATATAAAACATAATATTGCTAATATATAATAATCATATATATTTATAATTTTTTTTTTTTACTTCTTTTTAAGTTATTCTAATTCATGTTATAATATATGTTATTAGTATCTCAGTATATATATATATATATAGAGAGAGAGAGAGAGAGAGAGAGAGAGAGAGAGAGTATGTAGAAAAAAAGAAAAAACAACTCATAGTTACCGAAATTGCAACTGATACAAAAATCTACCAACATGGAAACATCTACCATTAAAAAATAAAATAGCTATTGGATTGTGAAAAGATTTTATTGTTATTATTATTATTATTATTATTAGATACGTGCACCAAAACGAGGGATTGTGGGATAAAGGAAAAGTGAAAAAGTAAGTATGGAAATGAGTTAAATTGATGTGCGGGAACAAGGACATGAGTGATTTCCAATAATGAGGGAACGTATTTATCAGGCCAATTGTAGCGGGGTTAGTGAGAGGTCATTATCCTTATTTCTCATTTACCTATGAGAATTTTATATATTGAACGGGTTGATTAAAGTAATTAATTTTTTTCCTTTTCAAAATGTCACAGTTGGGTTTCAATGGAAAAAAAGATTTTTTTTTTAATTTTTTTAATTAATACTTATTTTACACCATGAATATCAAAATACCAATAATTCACAAATTCCTCCAATTATCAAAATCCAAATCTCCAACATCCCTTCAATTTTCCAAATTTTGTTAACTACAACTCTTAACAAAATTTAGGAAATCAAACAAATTTTCAATATCCATATTTTTCATTACCAGGACCAGGGTATTTTAATTCATCCAGAGCCAATGTTACAAACTTTGGCTCTCTTAGTCCATTCTCCAACCCTTCGGATGAGCAAGCAAATTTGGAGAGATCATCAACTACTGGCCATGAAGTAACAACACAGAATGTTACTGGTTCTACATAGCCGGATAATGATATTATTGAGCTTGAGGATGATAGTAAAGTTGGTTGTGGAACATCATAGTGGTTGGAGCAATGATCAATTTAAGGAACGTGCTCCCTCACTTTACAAACAACAAAAAAGAAGAACTTCCTTCATGATGATGTTGAAAGATGATCCAAAATGGCAGACCAACTATTTTATTCACCAGCAGTCCAAGAAGACCCGAATCAATGAAAGCGGTGCTTACTCTTCCTCATCGAATGGAGACACAAAAACTGGAGCAGATGACTGTGAAATCCACCCTATTAGACAAAAAGATGCAAAGGCCAAGGTAAAGGCTAAGAAAAAGGGAAGTCTAGTATTGAAACAACAGAATTGCAAGAATATTTGGCCAAAGCAAGAGCAACAAGGAAAAAAAAAAGATGCAATTGAAGACTTGAAAAAAAGCAATTGAAATTTGAAAACTTCATATCAGATATCTGAAGATCATAAAGTATTGATTACGGACACTAGCTGTGAGCAGGCGACCTTTTTAAAAGTGGGAACACGGCGAAGCGAACCGGGGGTTTTCGAAAAAACGAGGTGTAAGCTGACAACCTTTTTAAAAGAAATAAGGCGCGGCGAAGTGGGCCGGGGAAAATGTTTTTGATTTGGTGAAGTTTTGTGGAAAACGGGTTTTGTTTATCTTGAGTTAGGAAATTGTGGATTTAATTTGGAAATTCCTTTGTAGAAAACATTTTCCTGTTTTTAACTTAAAGGCCTCGAAACTTAAATCCCGAGATCAGTGACAGAGTCGCCACCCGGATCAGCTCATCCTGGAATTCCGGTACAGCTCTCTACCGAGGACAGACTGTTGTACCTAATCCAGAGACTTAGGGTTCGAACAACTAACTTACTTAACTTCTAGCTTGTTTTCACCTTATCGTTCATATTACCATATTTAATTCGCTTTATTATCTTTCTCTAACCCCAATTTGTTTATTTTAATTATCCGATGCTCAAGCAAAATGCAGAAAAATAAATTGCAGAAAAATAAAGCATACATCCAAAATATACAAAAAAATGGTAGAGGCTGATTATACAACCCAATCGAATAAAAAGGAAAACTCTCATCCTCACTTTACAATCGCCCAAGTACACGAGTATCTAAAAACATTACATCCGCCTAATTTACACGAGATAATCTATTAATTACATAAAAATAATAAAAATAAATGCTGCAAAACAAATTGTTTAGCACAGTTTATATTTCATACACAAGTAGGACTCAATCAGGATAGAATTGGGAATTTAGGAAACGGGGGCATGCATTTAGAGGGTAACCGGGTCGACCCGACCGGTTAGACCTGGAAAACGGTTTTGAAACGCCCTGTGATTTTTGTGCTGGAAAATCAATTTTTGGAAAACATTTAGCTCGGTTACATGCAAATTTCCATTTTTTGTGGGTCTGTTATCCCGGAATCCAGGGTTCCGTTCGTGCGGGTTCCTAAATTCAACATCCATCTAGGGTCCAAAATGCAATAAACACTCCAAAAACATTTGTGAAAATACTGTTTTGCTCGTTTTCAATATTTTCCAGGAATTTTATAAGGTTTGGGGGTCCGCTAATGCTGGACTATGGATCCGATTCGGATAAAACAACCCCGAAACTCATAAAATAAAACCCCGGGAAATATGAAAATACTAATATCCGTACGTATAGAAATCTAAAAACAAAAATTTTATGACATAAGGATGGATTTGGGCCGAAAATGATCGCAATAGAAAGCTTAAAATGGAAAACGGACTGTTTTCGGCCGATCGGAACGAACCGGGAGGCTGTCCCTGGAGAACAAAGCCGTACAGCTCTAGTACTAGAGCCGGCCGGCTTTATTCGGGCAATCCGATTCCGAAAGTTGCAAAAATGAAGAAAACGCATAGAAAAGACAATGCAAATAGATTTAAGGCCTCTCAGAGTTTACCTTGATGTTGTTTGGATGCTTGAAATGCCTAAAGAATGGATTGAAAACTTGGAATTCTCCCTGGGAACTCAGCCGGTCGAAAACTGCAATGATCCAGAACAAGCCGAAATGAATCCGAAATGGTCTCCAACCAATAAGCAAAGGTTAAGTGACTTGTGTTTAATGTTTGTGCATTTATTTTAAACCTTAGTCTTTGAATTTCAGGGTTCCTTCTCCTTCCTTTGTTTCGGCCGCTCTTTCTCTCTATATCTTTTTGCTCAAAATTTTTCTCTGCTCAAGAATGCTCCTCCCTCTTTTGATTTGATTTTCTCCTTTTTATACTCTCCTCTTACATATCATTTCGAGCATTTAATGGCCGCTTGACTCTCTCTGATTATGCCCTTATTTTTCTCTGGCGAGACAAGTTGCCTTGCTTTGCAAGGCAACTTGTTTTGCCCACTAGAGCCATGCGGCTCCAACAAGAGCCGGGGCAGAATTTCAAAAGTCCGACGTGCACCCTACACCCTGGAAATCATACGGGAGACCTTTTCGGGGATTTCGGATCGCGGAAGGCTTGGTTTTCAGGAAGTTTGAGGGACTCCAGGCAACATTTCGTAGTTTTCAAGTCCAATTTAAGTCCGTTCGGTCCACAGGTAACACAAGAATTCTCATCATAAAGGACGGGAAAACCCGTCGCTTACATGAGGTTTCGCGATGTTTTGGGAAAAAGAGTTTGTTTATCTTATATTAGAAAAAAAAACGTTTATTTGTTTTGGAAATTTGTTTTGTAGAAAATGTTTTCCCATTTTATTACTTAAAGACCTCGAAACCTCAATCTCGAGATCAGTGACAGAGTCGCCACCCAGATCAGCTCATCCGGGAAATTCCAGTACAGCTCCCTACCGAGCGTAGACTACTGTACCTAATCCAGAGATTCAGGGTTCGGGTAACTTATCTATTCAACCTCAAGCTTCTATTCGTTTATTATTTATAAAACCATATTTATTCAAGTTATTATCTTTTCTAACCCCAATTTGTTTATTTTTATTAGCCTGTGCTAAAGCAGAATGCATAAAATAAATTACAAAAAAATAAAGCATATATCAAAAAATATACAAGAAAATAGTAGAGGCCGATTATACAACCCAATTGAATAAAAATGGACAGCTCTCGACCTCACTTTACAGTCACCTAAATACACGAGGATCTAAAAATACAACCGCTTAAATACACGAATTAATCTATTAAATACAGCAAAAATAAAAATAAATACTGCAAAACAGACTGGTTAGCACAGTTTATATTATAAACACAAATAGGACTCAAAGCAGGACAAAATTGAGATTTCTAGAATTGGGGGCATGCATTTAGGGGGTAACCGATTCGACCCGACTAGTCAGACCAGTTAGACCTAGAAAACGGTTTTGAAACGCCCTGTAGATTTTTGTGCTGGAAAACAATTTTTGAAAACCATTTGGCTCAACTACATGCAAATTTTCACTTTTGTGGGTCTGTTATCTAGGAACTCGGGGTCCCGTTCGTGTGGGTTTTCCTAATTTTCACAAGCATCTAAAGTCCAAAAAGCAGTAAACACGCCAAAAACAGTTTGAATCCAAAAACAGCATCGCACAACAACGTTCGTATAGGTCGTTCCGCGATTCTGCCTTTTATGGGAATCACAGCCGCACGGCTGAAAATAGAGCCGGCCGGCTCTAACCCATACTGGGCAGCTGTAATGCCCAGACCCAAAGCTGGTTTTCCCTTTTTTCGAAAAATTGCTATTTTTGCTCAATTTCGATGTTTTCCTGAGATTTTATGATGTTCGGGGGTCCGCTGATGCTGAACTACGGATCTGTAACGGATCGAACAACCCTGAAACCGAAATATAAAACCCAAAAAAGACCGAAAAACCAATATTCATACGTCCAGAAATCTTAAAACTGGAGCTAAAACAACGTACAAATATTCTTGGGCCGAAAAATATCAAAACAAAAGGAATAAAATGAAAAAGCGGACTCCTTTCGACCGATCGGGACAGATCGGGAATCTGTCCCTGAGGAACAGAGCCGGGCGGCTCTGTACATCATAATCACAGCCGTACGACTATGATGGGTTGAGTCTACTTTCCAGAAAATGTAAAACAGAGAAAAATATGCAGAAAACACAATGCAAATAGGTTTAAGGCCTCTCAGAGTTTACCTTGGTATTGTTCTAGTGTACTGCATATGTGTGAACGGATTAAAAAGCTTGTAATTGATGCTGGAAACTCAACTGGTCGAAAACCGCAGTAATCCAAAGCAAACCGAAACCAACTCGAATGCATCCTAGATTGATCAGCAAAGGTCTTAAAACTTAATCTTAATATCTTTAGAATGACGTAGGGTTTTTATCTTGATGCTTTTGTTCACTCTTTCTTTTCCCTCAGCCTCCTTTCCTCTCTTTTCTCTTTTGCTTTTTTTTTTTCTTTTCGAGATAATTTTTCCGTCTTAAGATTGTGTAAATCCCCCTTTCTATGAAATTATTTCTTTCTATTTATACTCTCCTCTCTCATATCATATCTAGCATTTATTGGCCACCTGACTTTCTGATTTGCCCATATCCTGCTTCTGGCGAGACAAGTTGCTTTGTTTTGCAAGGCAACTTGTCTTGCCCACTAGAGTCGCCCGGCTCTAGTGTGCACTAGAGCCGGCCGGCTCTGGTTCAAGAAACCAGAGCCGCCTGGTTCTAGCAAAAGCCGGAACGAAAAATTGAAAAGTCGGACATGCACCCTAAACCCTAGAAATCGCTCGGGAGACCTTTCCGGGGGTTTCAAATCACGGATAGCTTGGTTTTCGGGACATTTGAGACACTCCAGGCAATAATCGGGTCACTTTCGAGCCCCATTCAAGTCCGTCTGCTCCATAGGTAACATATGAACTCTCATCATAAAGGTCGGAAAAACCAGTGCTCACAGGCTGATTCTCGCGAGACCAAAGTCGGCTCATAGTGGGCTATGAAGCCTAGAGCAAATTTGGTCTCGCGACTGAGAGCACGGTGAGAAAAGATAAGAAAGCGCACCTGATGCCCCTCATTAGGGGTACAGAGTCATCGACTCACTGTGGGGGAGTGTTCCCGTAATATCGACTCGCTGTGGTGGAGTATGCCCGTGATATCGACTCGTTGTGGTGGAGTGTGCCCGTGATATCGACTCGCTGTGGTGGAGTGTGCCCGTGATATTGACTCGCTGTGGTGGAGTGTTCCCGTGATAATTTTTAATTCTTCTCCGTGTGGTGGAGCGACCAAATAAGACTGTTCTCCCTGTGGTGGAGTAACCGCATAGAATCTTCTCTTTTCTCCATGTGGTGGAGTAGACCGTTGAAATTGAGTCGAGAGCACGTATTTATTCCTTGATCGACAATTTTGGAAACAAAAATTTTTGCCCCTTCGATCAAGAATAAATACAGCTTGGAGGCCTTTTGGACCTCCAGATACCTGCAAAAGCAAAGAATACCTTTCCCAGGATCAAATTGGAATAAGCAGAAATCGTGAAAAAATTGAGAGAAACACGATACCTAGGGAATCAGAGTCGGGCGGCTCTGTCTTGGTGAGACTGAGCTGGCGGCTCAAAGGCTAGAGCCGTACGGCTCTAGTGGGTTGGGATTGAAAATAAAAAGGGAGAGTTCTCTCCTGCAACCTCATTTCTTCATCCCTCTTCTTCTTACTCATTTTTGTGAAAAATTTCTTCATTTCCTTTAGACCAACATGAGGAAAATGCGAAAAGCTATTCTTCCAAATGCTCCCACACAACCATCTCCTTACGTGAGATATTCTTTACCCGAAGGGGAATTTTTCTTGCCCACTGAATCTACAGTGGATGTATATGGATTGCGAGAGACGTTCCCCGTATTGTAGGGTTGGAAGAGATGATTCTGTAGTTGTGACTTTGAAACAATGTATGCATATTATTCAGAATTTGGTTAGTTTTCTTTTCTTTAATTTGGATCTTTTTCTCTATTTTTGAATTCCTACAAAATAAACAAACTTAGATGAAATTTCATGAAATTGATGCATGATTAGAGTAGATTTTGCCCCTAGGAAACTTAATTGATGATTTAGAGTTGATCAAAACCGATTTTTGGGCAAAAAATCACAAAACCTAGGTTTTAGGAACCAAGCTGCCGGTTTTCCGGACAGAGCCGGCAGGCTCAACGCTAGAGTCGGGTGGCTGTGTTTGTCGTCGGCAGCTCTGGCCAAGAACAAAGTCGGCCGGCTATGGTTGGGGCTGGACAGCTCTAACCGTGGCCGGGCGGCTCTGGTTTGACCAAAACCAAGATTCCGAGCTTTTAATTTTATTTTAAATGCTTTATTCATGCAAAGCAACATATAAATAACTCATAAAACTCCCTATTTATTATTTTACAGACGAGAAAGCATAACTGAGGGGCTGGATCTCTGTTTAATGCCTTGACCTGGTACCGAAGACTCCCCGCCGAGGTGCGGGAGCTGGTGGATTTGACCGGGCTGAATCGGTTCGTTTGCTCGATGTGTGAGTCTATGCCTTGGATTAGTAGGGGTCTTCTGATGGCACTCCTGAAGCGGTGGATGGATTCCACTCATACTTTTCATTTCTCGATTAGGGAGTTCACCATCACACCCGAGGATTTCGTGGCCATCACTGGGCTATCCTTCAGTGGGCGTACAATAGACTTCAACCAGTCACTGGAGCGAGAGGGCTTCAGACCAGATGTGATCACCATGTTGATCGGTCCGACTCCTGCGGGTAAGTGGGTTCAGGGGAGCACTCTACAGGATTATTGGCTGAGTCGTCAAGACAGTTTGCCTGAGGGCTTCTCATTTCCACTTAGGGATGTGAGACGTTACGCTCGAGCGTTCTTGCTATTCGCTTTAAGTACTCTGTTATTCCCCACAGGTCAGAGCGACCTGAACTTTGCTGTACTCCTATCACTGATACAGTTAGAGGATATTGGAGTCTGAGCTGGGGGCGAGCCGGGCTAGCTCAGCTATACTATGGGCTTGACGTCTGTGCCCGTGGGAGGCATAAGGAGTTGAAGGGTGCTTGGATAGTTCTTCACGGGAGTTGCCTTCCTTCTTTTCCTTTTTTTTAATACATTCTGCTGTTATTGTGCAGATTTGGGCGTATGACTATGCCTTCGTTCCTCAACCAAAATTAGCCATACCGGCTAATGCTGTGATTCCTGACTTTCCTTAGCTGCGGCGGTGGCTTGGCTTTGGCTGGAGTAAGGTAGACACCGACTCTTGGATTTGTCACTAGCTTTTGGCGAATATGACTTTTGAGCAAGTACTCCTCCAATTCAATCATCGTTCATTTTCATTTATTTTTTTTTTACTGTCATCTGTTTTTAGGTGATCAAGGAACCGTGGGGGAACACTGTGTGGCCCCTAGAGCTTATAGATGCTCGGAAGCTAGTGCCCCATCGATTCGTCATGGAGAGCCCCATCAGCTTGAAGTGTTACCTTGGGGAGAGGGTTACTGATTGGCGTGCCAGACCTCAGGAGCATAGGATCCCGCCTGCACTTCCAGTCGGACTATTCTGGCTGCATCTATTGCCGCAGGAGGACCATCCGGATCTGTTTGGGTTCGGGTACATAGTTATGGGAGATGATGGAAACTACCCACAGTTCATCCGTACACAGCTTCTTCCTCCCATCGGGACTACACCACCAGAGGATGTGCCATCTGGGTTATTTCTTTGCCTTGCTTTATCTTCTGTTTATTTTGAGGTTGGACTGCCACTTACTATTCCTTTTCTTATTTTCTTTTTTAGCCATCTGAGAGAGGTAAGTGCCCACGTTCTTCATCTGGCAGACATTCTAGTGGTTGCAGGTCTAGGACTACCGGTGGCCGGGGAGATGGAGGTTCCTCTGCCCACACGGGTGTACCTAGTGTCGACACCGAGGTGGGGTACACTGAGCCTATTCCCTCCGGAGGTTCCTCCTGCTGGTTTCACCCCAGGTAGAGCCCTGGGTGATGCTATATAATGAGGCTGGGGAGCTTTATTGAGCAGATCTACATATCAAGGCACACCCTCCTGCTGCTGCTATTCCTCCTGACACGACACATGTGCGTATCCCTGCCCCTGTTTACTTTTGACTGTTGTTTTTACTACTGATCGAATCTGTGTACTGTTCTTTGTGCAGATTTCGATGACACAGGGGATGGCCTTGTACCAGGCAACTTCTGCTCTCAGGAACCTCTTTCTTCGGGATAATGGAGTATTGACAATAAGTACCTGCGTTGACAATTGTGTATACATATATGTATGTTTCAGATGCATGTGTATGCATCACATGATGCTTTTATTGTTTATGATGTAGGCTGCGCTCACTGTCCATCGGCGTGAGGATGCCCGTATGAGGGTGGAGATGGAGGAGATGCAGAGGACCATTACAGACGTCGCAATTATGAATGAGACTCTCCGTACTCAGTTGGATGACTGGGAGGCCGGTCGATGTATCTTTGGTGATGGCGTCGGAGCCGAGGGCGAGGAGGATGATGACTCGACTGATAAGGGACAGTCGTAGACCTTGTTTTCTGTAGCTTTGTAGTTTCACGTTGATGCGGCCCGTTTATGGGCTAGGATAGAACGTCATTGTGTACATATACATATTTTCATTGTGTGACCATTGACTGATGTACCATTTTTATTGATATTCTATGGAAATTCCTCCCCCTTTTTGTTGATCTATTATCTTCTCATTGCTAGGACGTACCTTACTGATGGCATTTCATCTGTTTTTTATGCAGAAAAGAATAACCGCCCAATTCTATTTCCCGTGCCCTCTCTGATGGATCAGCTTCGTGACCTCCTCAGGGATTACTGGAGAATATGCTGCACTTCCAACTGGACCTTGTTGGCGCCTTTTAGTCTACATTCCATTCAGTTTTACATGAATATGCCTTTAAATCAGACCTTTTTGGCGACTGTAGCCCAGTTGTGGTATCCGTTGGATCACGTTTTTCGCTTTTCCGGGCAAGAATTGTGCCCGATGGTAGAGGAATTTGGGGCCATCCTTTTTGCTCCTTGTCTACATGGAGTCAAGTTAGCTGTTCCTGATCTCGATTTAGACAACCTACAAACACTTCGAGGGTTACTGAATACAGCACATTTGGACCGCCTGCTCCCTGGTGAGACTGCCCCTAGGAGACTCAACATGTCTGTCATTATGGATGTGTGTTTTGCCCTAAACCCCTCTGCCTCTAGTTGGGTTTTTCTGATGGGACTGTTGTTGATGTCCCTTTATCTATGAGAGTCAAGAGACGGGACTTGTGATTCCCGATTAATCCCAATGGTGGCCTAGATGGCCGATGGTGCTTCACTAATGGGAATCATCTTAGCTGAGACCTTGATTTATCTGGATTCTATCTGCTCTGGTCACCCGATTGAAACATATGGATGTCCTTTTCTGCTTGAGGTCAATTCTCAACTTCAAGTTTGATATTCTGATTAAACATGCACTCTACTGACTGACTATCTTTTCTGTAGATCTGGCTATTGGAAAAGCTAAGTCTCCAGAGTGCTCCCCTACCTCAGCCGAGATATGTTCCAAAACGTTTCTGGACCCATTGTATAGAACTTGCAGACTTTGCCATACAAACTACAGAGGAATGGTTCAGTTGGCTGAGAGTAAGAATAGACACATCTATTCGCTGGGTGTGTCCCTGGTGGGAAATCTCGCAGGTGACTATAGAGACTTCGGCAGGAGGTGTACAGCTCCTCAGAGTATTCAAAGTGACATTTTATTCTCTCACACGATTATATAGACAATACCGGCAAGCACAAGGGGTGCCTCGTTTTTTATGCACAACCGAGTGTGGGGAATTCACACAACAGTGGCCTCAGCACGTGCGACAGTAGTGGATGAATCCCACCCGCTTTGAAGTTTTGAGGTATGGTGAAATAGCTTTGACAGAGACAGATGGTCGTTACAGAGCCTGGTTAGCTGAGTTGGTGACCTGTCTTACAAGGCGTGAGCGTAGGATCCTAAACCTGAGGTATCTTGGCCTGTAGGTCTCCTTCATGCTGTATGAAGTTATCGCTGGATAACATCTATTTTTCTGTTTTATCTTATGTCCTTACTTTTGCATAGACTGCCCTTGCGGGTTTTCAATCTATCGGACTGTCTTAACTTTTGCCCGGACCGCCCTTTCGGGTTTTCAATCTAGCAGACTTTTTATTCGCATCTTAAATTTTGCGTGGACCGCCTTTCGGTTTTCGATCCACCAGATTTTTTTTTCTTGAGCTTTCCTCTTTCATGAATGCAAAGAGCGAAAAGATAAGAATGAGCAGCTACGCAAAATAGATTACTAAATTCAGCGAACTTGGAATGTTTTTCAAACTAAAATGAACGTAAATTCATTCATTCATGAAAGAAACGTTTTAGCACAAATGACATCAATAATGAAATGAAACTAGGGACAAGTTTAGTAATGGTATGCGCTTCGACCGAACTCACACTTGCTATCGACCAGTCTATACAAATTTTCTAGCTAATAGGAATTCCTCACTTGTCCTAATTTTTGCGTGGACTGCCCTTTCGGTTTTCAGACCACGGGGCTTATTCTTTATTATCATTTTTTTTCCTTTTTTTTAATATATGAAGTACTGCTTAAGCTTGTCTTGATTGACAGGGTCGACAAATTCGTTTCCATCCATGTCCATGATTTTTACAGCACCCTACGGTCCTTCCCAGTTAGGTCTAAACTTCCCTCACGCATTCGTAAGAGTCTGCTTCATCCGTTTGAGCACAAGATCACCAGCTTTAAGAGGACGCTTCAGATGGTGAACTCTACCATTATAAGCTCGGGCCATTCGCTACTGATATATCTGCAGACGATCCAATGCTTGAAGTCGCTTTTCATCAATCAGAGCCAACTGTTAGTACCACGATCGCATCCATTCTGATTCAGGTATCTGTGCCTCCATCACTATTCTCAAGGATTTCAGCTCGGTTTCAACTGGCAATACGGCCTCCATTCTGTACACTAATGAGTAAGGTGTCTCACTAGTTAGGGTCCTGATACTCGTCCTGTACCCCCACAAAGCGAAAGGTAGCTTCTCCGCCTAATCCCTGTACGTGATAACCATTTTAGCCAGAATTTTCTTGATACTTTTATTGGCTGCCTCCACTACCCTGTTGGCTTGTGGGTGATACGATGAAGACTTATGGTGCTCAACCCCTCTGTCCCAAAACAACTGAGCTGTTACCCCTTGGAACTGGACACCATTATCTGTTACCATGTGGTGTGGGACTCCGTACCGGGCGAAGATATTTTTCTCAATGAACTTAGACATTTTCTTGGCTGTGAGGTTCGTAAAAGATTTTGCCTCCACCCACTTCGAAAAATAATCTACGGCCATAACAATAAAGTGGTGTCCATTTGATGCCGGCAGCCTTATCTCTCCAATAATATCGATCCCCCAAGTAGCGAATAGCCAAGGAGTCGAGGACATCTGAAGCTCGAGTAGAGGAAGATGGCTTATGTCTCCATATATCTGGCACTCATGGCATCTTCTTACCCTTTCAATACAATCAGCCTGGAGTGTGAGCTAAAAGTACCTTTGCCTCAGAATTTTCTTTGCCAGGGCTAAACCTTTCATGTGCAGGCCACACATTCCTGCTTGAATCTGATCTATCACCACTCTGGCTTCTTTCTCGGTTAGGCATTTCAATAGTAATCCATTCGTGGTTCACTTAAAAAGCTGGTTCTCAAAGATCCTGAATTGCACTGCTAACCCTCGGAGAGTAATCTTATTTGCTTCAGTGGCATCTTCAGGGTATGACCCTTTTTGAAGAAACTGTAAAATGTCATCATACCATGGATGATCTTCTATCATAGCCACCATAACCTTTTCTGCTCTATAGTAAGGACTTTGTGATACCTCCAACATAATTGGCTGAATCGGTTGCTTCTGGGTACCTTCCCACATGGACGACAGAGTGGCCAATGAATCCGCCATCTGATTTTCTTCCTTAGGCACATGTCTGAATTCACAATTCTCGAAGACTTTGATTTTCCCAAATGGCCTCCAGGTAGGGGCGAAGGGACTCTTCTTTAATTTCCCAATCTCCAGTGATTTGCTTCACGACTAACGCCGAATCTCCAATGATAAGGGTTTCATGGGCCTTTAAGGTGATCAGGGCATCAATTCCAAATAGGCATCCTTCATTCTCTGCCCCATTGTTGGTTACAGGAAAATTTAGCCTCTTTGCTAGGGGAATGACTTCTCAGTCAGGTGTTCCAATGATCACGCCCAATCCTACTTCATGCTTATTTACAGCCCCGTCGAAGTACATAATCCATCTGGTCAGTTCTGCTTCTACCACTGCCAACTGTTCATTTGGAAATTCGAGATTCTCCATATAATTTGAGTCAACTGGCTAATTTGCCAAAAATTCGACCACTGCCCTTCCCTTGATTGTCTTCCGAGTGATGTATTCGATGTCGAATTCTGACAACAATAATAGCCACCGTGACAGCTTTCCCGTTAACGTTGGAGTCTGGCATAGATACCTCATCGGATCGACCTTGGCCACTGCCTGAACTTTGTAAGATTGAAAGTAGTGCCTGAGCTTCTTTGTTAGCCATACCATTGTGGCATAAGTCTTCTCTACTACTGTGTATCGAGTCTCATACCCTAGCAGTTTCTTACTCAAATAATAAATAGCATTCTCCAGGCCATCGTCTCGCTCTTGAACCAGCATTGCCCCAACCGATGCATCTTCGATAGCCAAATAGAGGATCAAAGGTTTTCCTGGTACTGGAGGCCTCAGAATTGGAGGATTCATTAAGCAGCCTTTAATCCTGTCATATGCTATCTGACACTGCTCATTCCACTCCATCAGCTGGTTCTTCTTTAGAAGCTTATATATCAGTTCACAAACCGTTGTCAACCTTGCAATGAACCGGCTAACATACTGTAGCGACCCCAGGAACGACCTCACTTCCTTCTCCATTTTAGGTGCAGGCATATCCCTGATGGCTTTGATCTTATCTGGATCCATTTCTATACCCTTCTGACTCACAACATGCCCCAGAAGCTTTCCTGATGTTACTCCAAACACGTACTTCTTTGGATTCAAACGTAGATTATATCTCTCAATCCTAGTTAGAAATCTATCTAGGATGACGGGATGCTCTTCCCGGGTCATCGATTTAACTAGCATATCATCAACGTACACCTCTACCTCCTTGTGGATCATATCATGCAAAAGTGTCATGATGGCCCGTTGATAAGTCGCTCCAGCGTTCTTCAGCCCAAAAGACATGACCTTGTAGCAGTAAACTCCCCATTCCGTGATGAAGGCTGTCTTTACTTTATCAATGATATTCATGAGGATCTGGTTATACCCAGAGAAACCGTCCATGAATGAATACATAACTGCCCTAGCAGCACTGTCGATCAGAACATCAATATGCGGAAGCGGGAAGTCATCTTTTGGCAAGGCCCTGTTCAAATCTCTGTAATCCACAAAAACCCGGACTCTTCCATCCTTCTTCACAACTGGTACGATGTTCGCCAACCATTGAGGGTACTCCATGACCTCTAAGAACTTGGCCTTCATTTGCTTTGCTACCTCCTCTCTTACTTTTTCTGCCCATTTCGGATGCAGCCTTCTGAGCTTCTACTTTACTGGTGTGATCTTTGGATCGGTGGGAATTCGGTGCTCTGCTATCTACCTGTCCACCGTGGGCATGTCATCACAGGACCACGCAAATGCTTTTACATGCTTAAATAGTACTCTCACTAACTCTTTTCTCTTGTCCGGTGTGAGCTCTTTCGAAATGGATACCATTTTCGGATCATTCTCTGTCCCTAGATTTATTTCATGCAAAGATGCTTCATGAATGCTAAAAACATTAAATGAATGCTTGAATGTATGCACAGTTCCATCAGGAAAAACATCACACAAGTAAGCGAAATCAGATTTCATTGCATTAAATGCCACATAGGCAGCATTGTTCACATCAGAAATAGGAGAACTAAATACATTAAAGTAATTTTCATCCTCCACATGCGGAGGATCTTCATTATCAGCACATGCTTTAAAAAGGTTTGTCAAATCACCTTCCTGCTTGCTTTTCTGCTCTTCAGACAGCCTCTCCTCTAGGGCCTTCATTTTGCCCTTCATCATAATCTTTGTCAATTCTTTCACTGCCTCCTCAACCAGCTTCTCTTGAACCTTCTCAACCTTCAACTTTTCCTCATCACCTGCTTTGTTTGGTTTCATCAAAATAGACAGAGCACGGGCAATGGCATCGACCGCCAACTCTACTTTACCTTTCACCAAGTCAGCTTTCAGAAATTACTTGCCTTTGTTTCCGAACTCAATCTGGACTTCAGCTGCTTCGTCCACAATAGCCTTCCCATTGCCACTTACTTTGGATCTCAGCATGCCCATGATCGGCTCCACACCGTACATTCTATAGTCAACTACATCAGCAAAGATTTCAAAACCCGACACCTCTTCATCATCGAACTCGACAGGCTCATATTCTCCGTTATAGACCTCCTCGGTTGCACGCACAAAAGTATCAACCAAGTTCACATACTTCTTCATAGATCTTTTCGTGTCTTTACTATAACCCAACCCAGCTCGGCAATACTAACCCACTTCGATGTTGAACTCGGGGATACCTTGCTGATTTATCCCTAGCCCTTTTTCTGGCTCAAACTTCTGCTTGGCAAAATATTTGTGGATCCAGTCAGGGAATTTTGGTTTGTCAGATATGACTGCTACCTGAAATCCGGTGATAGGCTGCTCTGCAGTATTCAAGGCTACCACTACGGAAGGCTCATCTGCTTCGACAGTCACTATCTTTCCTCTAATTAGAAACTTGATCTTCTGGTGCAAAGTGGAGGGCACTCCGCCAAGAGCATGAAACCACAGCCTCCCTAATAGCAAGGAGAATGTGACCGAAATATCTATCACAGTGAATATAACTATGGACTTAATCTCACCCATCTTCACTTCAGCCTCAAAAGTTCCAATCACAGTTCGTTTGCTGTTGTCATAGGCCCTTATAACGGTCGTGGACTTACACAGTGCTTCAGGATTGATCCTCAGATATGGCAGTACTTTCGCCGGGCAAATATTCAAGGCTGACCCATCATCCACCATCACACAAGGCATCATTTGATCCATGACTTCTACTTTCAAATACAATGCCCTATTATGGTTTACTCCTTCTGGTGGTAAATCAGATACTCCAAAACTGATCTCTGGCGCTTTAATGGGCTTCACATCTACACCTCTTATTAATGCACAAATCTCATTGGGGGACATAGTAGGGGAAGCGTACATCTCCATAAGCTGCTTCACTACTGCCTCGCGGTGCCTTTTTGATTCCATGAGCAAATGCCAAACACTAGCACGTGCCGGAGTCCTTTTCAACTGTATTACCACTTCATCTTCCTCGCCTATCCTCGGAATAGGATCCACCACATCATTTTCTACTGGAGTGGTATTCCTCCTTGATGGCATAGGAGGTGTTGCGACCATAGGTTGATAAACCCTTCCACTCCTCATTATATGCATTACCGGCCCATCCTTGGCTATAATTGTTCCTCTTTTTGTCTCTACCGGGTAGATGGGCTTTGTTGTCTCATAAGGGCTGTAAACTTCTTCTTCATCATCATCCAACTTAATGTCTTTTATATTGAATGGACCTTGCTTACTTCCAGACTTTGCCCCTTGAGTGTTAACCGTCTTTTCTTTAGCCGATACTGCCTGCACACTTGGATTTACCTTAATGATTTGAGCAAACATAAAATTATCAGGGAGAGATGACTGCACCATGCTCACTTGGTTCTCGAAGTTTGGAAGAGGGTTCGTTTGAACATTTGGCTTCAATTGGGGCTTGACTATCTTTCCCTCTGCGATTAACTGGCGGATAGCTTTAATTAACTGAGTACACTCATTCGTCCGGTGCCCAGTCATGACATGGTATGCATAAAAATTATCCTTGTCAACTACAGATGGAGGAGACAATGGTTTTATACTTTGCAGTAACCCAACCTTCTTGCATTTCATGAAAATTCTGCTCGGCGATTCTACCCACGGGCAAGTGATTCTTTGGGGAGTCCCCACCGTTTTGCCGGGATTTACCGCTGCTACTTCTGCTCCCTGTTCCTGAATAAAAGCCGTGGTCTGACCTGCCTTAGTACCACTGCCTGTAGCTGTTGGTTTTGAGCTCCTACTTTTATTCTCTCGGGAATACCCTTGGCTGCCTCGATATCCCCCTACACTTTGCTTGGTCCTCTGCTCCTCCTCTTCGTACCTTTCTATATGTTTTGCATACTCCATAACATCATTGAAGACTTGGAACCTCTTCAGCTTCATTTTATCTTTATATAGGGGCAAGCTCCCATCCACCAATTTCACAATTAAGGATTCTTGCTTCGGGGCCCCGTCCACAAGGACCTGAACGTCCGTCCATCTCCGATAATATGCCCTAAAACTCTCATTGGGTTTCTGATGAATACTCTCTAAATCCTTCAAGGTCGTCTCAACCTGGGTATTATATGCATACTGCTTGATGAAAACCTTAGCGAGATCCTCCCAAGAAGAGTGAGTGTACGAAGGAATTCTCATGTACCATTTAGCCGCTGCACCTCTGAGGGTTGTCGGGAAAAGATTGAGTAAGTGATTCTTATGTAGTCCCATGCTCATCAGGAGCCTTACATAATTATCCAGATGGGTCTCTGGTGGACCCTCTTCGGTGTAGGGGGTAATATAAGGCATGTGGAACCTAACCAGAAGAGGATCATTTTCTGCTATCAGCATATCTGGATCGGCACTTTGAGTTAGACCTGACTTCATCTTAGGCGATGGGGCATCAAGATTCGAAAAATTTTGGTGCACGAGTCTTTCTATAGTCGTCTCGATGGACACCTCTTTGGCCTTTTGGGTAGCTGGCTCCTTTTCAGTCTGACTATCTACATTCCTGGCCACAGCCTCTACTCCGCTTCCTCCAAGCACATTACCCTGAGATCCAGCTCTGATTTTCACATTCTCATCTGTACTTCCAGCAAATCCCAAGTTCTGCTACCCTGAACTACCCCTATTCAGAATCGAAATCCTATCCTGTCGGGTCAACTCTCTTTCTTCAGCCATTGCCACCTTCACTTACTCTTTGATTGTTGCCTTAAACTGATCAAATGTCAGAAAGGCATTCATAATGGCAGCTATATCCTGCGCAGACACTCCTCCGACATTAGTTTCATTCGGGTTAGCCATTTCTGATTCTGCTGCTTCTTCTAGTAAGAACTGACTGTCAATCGGTAAAGCAGGCAACTGATCCTGTAACTCTTCCTCCGAATCAGATCCCAATCCTTCTCTGGTCTCAGCCACGGTGCCCGATTATGGTCGATTGATTTCCCGCTCTACTCTCACTAACCGCTTCGAGGTTCTATTCCACACTGCACATTTCAATAGAAGGTTAGGCCTAAAAACATGGTATGGACCTAGACTCGATTCTCTAAATGCCACACTTTGTATGGATGCGGGATGATTGCGATGAGATGAAAATGGATGTACGAACATGATTATGACATTTAATGAGCTCTACCTTTTTTTTACTCGACCTCTCGAGAATGCCCAACACTATGCATAACAAGCATGTGAGAGCCGTCACGCGGATAGAGTTTCGGCGCTTTTTAAGGCACCTAATGGGAAATGAAATGAAGTCACGTGTGTCACTTCACACAGACAAAGGTTCGACGCTTTAGGAGCAATATGGTGATATGGAATGGTCGCATTAGAATAGATCCACGGATAGAACTTCGACGCTTTTAGGGCATCAGACATGTTATGGTACATAAAAACAAATCATGTGTACAACGGCACACAGATAGAGGTTCGGCATTCATGGAACACCTTGCGTGATTTGGGAATGTCATGAAATGCCATTAGATGCGTAGGATTCGGCGCTCATAGAATGCCTTGAATGATTTATGAGATGTCATGAAATAATCTGATGCGGATTATGACACGAGATGAGACTTTTGGAATCTCCTTTATTCCAACGATAAATGGTTATGATGTCATGAAATGGAGTTGTATATTCCACTTACACAATCACAGGCCTAAACCCTTTTCAGGTGTTCTAATTGGCACATTCGGTGAAATGGTCGGTGTAATGCGATACACCGACATTAAACGGGAGTTTTGGGGCTCCCGAGATGAAATATGATGAAAGCGCTTGGCATTCTCAGGATGCCTTAGTTTTAGTCATAATGAAATGGATGCATGCTTGAGTCACGTGAATGCAAATGGCTGCACAAAAACGTGGTTAATTGCGGCATGCGAAGTGGTGCATGTATGATTATGGGTATGTCGAGGCATGAAAATGTGCATGGCACATGAAAATAAACATGGCTGCAAAAGATGTGGTTGGCACATGAAAATAAATATGGCTAAAAAAGATGTGGTTAGTAGTGATCATGAATGATGATGGATTTGATGCTTGATGCATGATGTACCAAGAGACGAAAAGAAAGGCAAACAAACACGAACAAATGTTAGTGCATGCAATAATGCACTCCCTTCCAACCTTATTCCTCCCACGATTGGTTTCGCATTCTTCCTAGGTATTGGGTCTCTTTGGCATTAAGGGGGATACCAAAAGCGCACGCTTGAATGTCCAAATTTTTAGATTTATGTTTTGGTGATCCTAGGAAAAGTTACTAAGCCATTACATATGGGCCAAAGTCAAACCAAGGGTCGTACAGGCTCCCATAACGAATAAACACTTCCCCTCCATAGAACACGATGTAAGGTCATGCAGGGCTATGAGTGGTTTACTCCGTCGGGTGTCTCCAATCCTGGCGGTAAAGGTAGGCCACCGTCTTGGGTAAACCGGGGTGAAACAGTGTATTTGAGGGGTTAAGAAGAAGAAAATGTCATGATATGCAAGGGTACAAATAAATATGGTATTTATAAATCGATAAATGAATACAAGCGAGGTTATATTTCAATAGCTGCCTAAGTTCCTTAAGTTTTTATAAAAAAAAACTTTTAAAGAAACTATCATTTCCAGCAGAGTCGCCACTGTGAGTGGACGACCTTTTTAAAAGCGGGAACGCGGCGAAGCGAACCAGGGGTTTTCAAAAAAACGAGGTTTCACGCTGTTTTGGGAAAAAGAGTTTGTTTATCTTATATTAGAAAAAAAAAAGTTTATTTGTTTTGGAAATTCGTTTTGTAGAAAACGTTTTCCCATTTTATTACTTAAAGACCTCGAAACCTCAATCTCAAGATTGGTGACAGAGTCGCCACCCGGATCAGCTCATCCGGGAAATTCCGGTACAGATCCCTACCGAGCGCAGACTACTGTACCTAATCCAGAGATTCAGGGTTCGGGGCAACTTTTCTATTCAACCTCAAGCGTGTATTCGTTTATTATTTATAAAGCCATATATATTCAAGTTATTATCTTTTCTAATCCCAATTTGTTTATTTTTATTAGCCCGTGCTAAAGCAGAATGCATAAAATAAATTGCAGAAAAATAAAGCATACATCCAAAAATATATAAGAAAATAGTATAGGCCGATTATACAACCCAATTCAATAAAAATGGACAGCTCTCGTTCTCACTTTACAGTCGTCTAAGTACATGAGGATCTAAAAATACAACCGCCTAAATACACGAATTAATCTATTAAATAAAGCAAAAATAAAAATAAATGCTGCAAAACAGACTGGTTAGCACAGTTTATATTATAAATACAAATAGGACTCAAAGCAGGATAGAATTGGGATTTCTAGAATTGGGGGCATGCATTTAGGGGGTAATCTGTTCGACCCGACCAGTCGGACCGGTTAGA
The DNA here is from genome assembly GCA_039660915.1 of Euphorbia tirucalli. Classification (NCBI taxonomy): domain Eukaryota; kingdom Viridiplantae; phylum Streptophyta; class Magnoliopsida; order Malpighiales; family Euphorbiaceae; genus Euphorbia; species Euphorbia tirucalli. Next base: position 13,537,731 of record CM077638.1, read on the forward strand.
CCTGTAAAACGGTTTTGAAACGCCCTGTAGATTTTTGTGCTGGAAAACAAATTTTGAAAACCATCTGGCTTGATTACATGCAAATTTTCACTTTTGTGAGTCTGTTATCCAGGAACTTGGGGTCCCGTTCGTGTGGGTTTTCCTAATTTTCACAAGCATCTAAAGTCCAAAAAGCAGTAAACACGCCAAAAACAGTTTGAATCCGAAAACAGCATCGCGCAACAACGTTCGTGTGGGTCATTCTGCGATTCTGCCTTTTCTAGGAATCACAGCCGCACGGCTGAAAATAGAGCCGACCGGCTCTAACCCATATTAGGCGGCTGTAATGCCCAAACCCGAAGCCGGTTTTCCCTTTTTTCGAAAAATTGCTATTTTTGCTCATTTTTTATGTTTTCCTGAGATTTTATAATGTTCGGGGGTCCGCTGATGCTGAACTACAGATCCGTAATTGATCGAATAACCCCGAATATGAAATATAAAACCCGAATAAGACCTAAAAACTATATTCATACGTCTAGAAATTTGAAAACCGGAGCCAAAACGACGTACAAATATTCTTGGGCCGAAAAATATCAAAACAAAAGGCATAAAATGAAAAACGGACTTCTTTCGGCCAATCGGGACAGATCGGGAATCTGTCCCTGAGGAACAGAGCCGGGCGGCTCTGTTTATCACAATCACAGCCGTGCGGCTATGTTCATGAAGAACACAGCCGTACGGCTGTGATGGGTTGACTCTGCTTTCTAGAAAATGTAAAACAGAGAAAAACATGCATAAAACACAATGCAAATAGGTTTAAGGCCTGTCAGAGTTTACCTTGGTATTGCTCCAGTGTACTGGATATGTGAGAACGGATTAAAAAGGTTGAAATTGATGCTGGAAACTCAACTGGTCGAAAACCACAATAATCCAAAGCAAACCAAAACTAATCCGAATGCGTCCCAGATTGATCAGCAAAGGTCTTAAAACTTAATCTTAATATCTTTAGAATGACGTAGGGTTTTTATCTTAACGCTTTTGTTCACTCTTTCTTTTCCCTCAGCCTTCTTTCCTCTCTTTTCTCTTTTGCTTTTTTTTCTTTTCGAGATAATTTTTCCGCCTTAAGATTGTGTAAATCCCCCTTTCTCTGAAATTATTTCTTTCTGTTTATACTCTCCTCTCTCATATCATATATAGCATTTATTGGCCGCCTGACTTTCTGATTTGCCCATATCCTGCTTCTGGCGAGACAAGTTGCTTTGTTTGCAAGGCAACTTATCTTGCCCACTAGAGCGCCCGGCTCTAGTGTGCACTAGAGCTGTACGGCTCTAGTCTAGAGTCGGCCGGCTTTGGTTTAAGAAACCAGAGCCGCCCTGGTTCTAGCGAAAGCCGGAGTAAAAAATCAAAAAGTCGGACATGCACCCTAAACCCTAGAAATCATTCGGGAGACCTTTCCGGGGGTTTCGGATCGCGGATAGCTTGGTTTTCGGGACATTTGAGACACTCCAGGCAACAATCCGGTCGCTTTCGAGCCCAATTCAAGTCCGTCTGCTCCATAGGCAACATATGAACTCTCATCATAGAGGTCGGAAAAACCCGTGCTCACACCAGCCATATGAACGCGGAGCAACTCAAAAATCATCGCTTCATCTACAACCCAATCAAGGCTAAATATTCCCATCAATAATTATATTGTAACTTTTATTATAAAACTAGCTATTGCCATATCATTATATAAACTCTCTTCATTCCACTTAAGGGTTACAACTTCAACCACTAAAATATTTCTCAAAGAAACACTTACTTTATTCACTCGAATGGATCCCGTCGATCTTATTATCAAAACCGGGGAAAACATTATTAATGAATTTGAAGATGATCCAGATGAGGAGGAGGATCTTATGATATTGTCATATTTGGAGAAGGGAACAAATATTATCCGGTTGGAAAAATTGCATGCACTAGCAATGGAAAAATTATCCGGTTGCATGGAAAGGTCAGTTTACTCGAGGTGATCAAGGGGCTCCAACCATAATGCGAAACGTAGTTGCTTCAGCAGATTTATGGATTTGGCATGCATTCTTTGGGGTTGCGGGGTCAAACAATGACATCAATGTGCTTAATCAATCTTCCTTATTTAATGTTTTCTTGCAAGAAAGTGGACCAAACGTCCAATTCATGGTAAATGGCAACAATTACACAAATGGATATTATTTGGCTGATGGAATATATCCGGAGTGGGCAACACTTGTTAACAGTTTTTCATATCTGGAAGATGAAAAAAGAAAGAAGTTCAAAGAGATGCAAAAGGCTGCATGAAAGGATGTTGAACGAGCATTTGGTGTGTTACAATTTCGATGGGCTATAGTACAGGGCCAACGCACTTATGTATCAGGAGAAGTTGAGTGATATAATGTATGCATGTATCATATTGCATAAAATGATTGTTGAAGATGAAAACGATACCATAACTAATTGGAAGGATGAAGAAGGAGAGCCTCTTATTATAATTAATCGAGGTCATGTCCTGGAATTTTAACGTTATCTTCAAAGGAATGCAAAACTACGTGACCGAGAAGTTCATCATCAACTTCAATCTGACTTGGTCGAACATATTTGGGAACATTTTAATGAGATTGAATTAGAAGATTAGTATTCATAATTGTTTCTTAGAAATTAAGATGGTTTTGCTGAATTATAATTGTGTTATGGATATTTGTTATTTAATTTTATCTCATATTTTTTTTTCATTTTGCTTTAATATTATTTAATTATTATTCATTATTAATAATTTTAAATAAATATTTGAAGTATTTGGCTAGAATAATTATTTGTTAAAATTAATTATATTGTGTTAATATATATATATATATATTATTAAATAATTAAATAAAAAAAGTATTATATAATTAAGTGTGATTTGATAGTGGGTACCACAAATAAGTTGTTGTAGAGTTTAATAGTTGTAGAAGAAAGTTTAAAAGAATTGAGTTTATTGTATTGGATGATGTGTCGGTGATTTGACGAGGTTAATGGGTTAATCCACTAAAGATGCTCTCAGTTTTTGTTTAACCAAATAATTACATATGGAATGTTGATTCCTATTACCCTTTCATTTCCTATTACCCTTTCATAATCTATTTTTACTCAACCAAATACTTTCTATATTAATAGTGATAACTCATTTTAACTTGAAATTGTTTATTACGTGTATGTGTGTTTGTGTGTGTATGTATATATATATTATAGTTCTCTAATTGAGTTCGAATATGAAAAAAGTGAAAACCCTTTATGAATAAAAGATTCTACATATTTAGCTACGTTCGAATAGTATGTATATCTCTTTTTAAATTGGAGATTCAAGATTAGAATTTTGTTAAGCTTTTAAAAAGTGAAAAGAATATTAAAACAAAGATAATAACCCCTTATATGTAATTAGAGTTAAGTGGGCCTTGGTGAAGTTAATGATTCTCAGGCTTTGAAAATGGTAAGAGTATGAGTAAGGATGGAATTAGATGCCAATAGGATTTACTCAAAAAGTAAAAACCTAAAAGGTGAGATTGCTTAAGATATAAAAAAACAAAACAGAATTTTGTTGTGCATCATATCTAATCTTTTGAATTGGATATTCCTCTGCTTCAACTTCCTAACTGAGTTGGCTTTTCCGTTTTCATGCTTTGGTAAATTAATAATGCACAAAATATGTTGATAAAATGATCTGCAATAATCATTAGCGGCCAAAGTAAAATAACAATTTTAGGATTTTTAAATTACATCGCAACATTATTAAAATTGGACCGGTCAGTTCAACCTTGAATCGGCAATGGATTCAATCAATTTAATATAAATTCATGATTTTTATAAAAATGGGTCAAAACCTGATAGACTGATGGTTAAACTAGTGAACTGATGATTAAACCACAATTTAATAATATTCTTTATCCGATTGAATCGGATCGGATGGAACTTCATATGTTGAAGGCCAGAGGTTCATCGACTTTGTCTAGCATTTCATTGTGAACGCTAAATTTCAATTTATGTCAATGAAATAGTTAAGATTTTATCATGTTTGAATAGGGTCACTTTGACAATTTTAATGCAACGCGACACATAGTGTCATGTTAATGTCACATGTTAAAATATTGTGCCACGTGAGATTATAATTTAAAATTTAATATATATATATATATATATATATATATATAGAGAGAGAGAGAGAGAGAGAGAGAGAGAGAGAGAGAGAGAGAGAGAGAGAGAGACTGTTGAATTGAAAAGTTAATGGATTGCAAGTTATGTTTGGAGTTAAGTAGCATTTAAGCCTTTTGACTTTAGCTCACGGAGTAATTCCCCCCTTAGTGAAGTAAAACGCTTATTAATCTCCTTCAACTCTCTTAAATGGATCAATTTTCACATTTTCTAACCTCACCGCTAGTTGATTATTACTTTTACAATTTTGACTGCTTAGTGACCAAAAATTCGGTCGGAAATTAGTCGCAAAACAAATTATAAAAAAAATATATACAATTATGTGATAATTTTTACTTCTACTCTTTTTTTTTTTTTTATGTATATAGTATTATATATTTTCTTTTTAATAATACTGTTATATATTCTTAAACTCTTGATGAATATTTTTATTTTTTTCACAAAAAGTAGTTTTTATTATATATAAATTAATTATTAATAATTTTAATATTTATGTAAATTAATTATTAATCTTCTTATTATAAATTTATTTGTTAAAATATTAACTCTTAAAAAACATGCATACACTTTTAATAGTAGGAAATGTTAATAATTTCAAGCAATTTTCTTTTTTTTCTTTTTTTTTTTTCCTTTTTAAAGCTTGAGGCTCAAATTGAACCAAATAAGTTTTTTTTAATTATTAATTGAAAATTGATCTCATATATATTTTTAATAAAAATGTTGTTTTTTTTGTTGAAAATTATGAGGAAAAAACTTTGACACTAAAATATAATAAACAATTTGATATTATCGTTTTGCGACCAATTTATGATTGAATTTTCGGTTGTTAAAGATGTCAAAATTATAAAGTAACGGTCAACTAACGGTAATATTAGACTATAAGAAAATTAATTCATTTAAGAGAGTTGAGAGAGATTAATAAGCCTTTTGCTTTACTAAAGGGAGAATTATTGCTCCGCAAGATAAAGTTGAAGGACTTAAATGCTACTTAATCTTTATATTTGTGTTATAAACCATTCTAATTAAGCCAAAAAAAATTGTAAAAGTAATTTATTAAAATAAAATAAAATTTTAGTTATTTCATTTATACAAATTGAAGTTTTTTCTAACACATAAAAAAGTATCAGATAAAATTAAGTCAACATAATCGCATTTAACCCGTACCTCAATGATCAAAATCAAATCAAATGAATTTCTTCCTGCCTATAAGTTGTTAATTTTATTGCTAGCCAAGTTCAATTTAATTATGAAAAGTAAACTAAGCAGTAGACACTGTTAACCATATACCTAATTATAGGTAAAGTAGTTGGTCCAAACAAGAACTTCAAATTTTCTTCAAACCAGAAATAATCCATTAATGATAGACCAATCCGATATGTGTTTAAATACAATAAAAATTAAGACACATTTTCCGCTTTGAAGCGAGTTAATCATTTTATAACTAGGTGAAGTGCCGATATCTTTTTTTTTTTTTTTTTTTTTTTGGAAAATAATTAGACTAGAAAAATTAAGTAATTAGAAGTTGAATTGAGAATAATTTAGCAGTTGAAGATAAATATGCCTAGCTAGCTACTCTGTCCTGCCGTCTGTTTCCTCGTCATAATAAATTTACTTTCAATCCACATCAATTTCTATCTCTTTTTAACTCTAAAGTAATTAGTGTATTTATAAATGTACTTTTACAATATAATAAAAAAAATACAACTACCATTTTATAACCAAGGAAATATTTATTCCTGTAGTAATGTATAATTTCTCTGTAGTATCATCTTTCATTTAATATTCATATATATCGTATGATGATGCCAACAAGGATTGGCTTAAGTAATGCACGTTGATAAAGATCTCTTTGTGCATTGTGCTATTAACGGTTACCTTTTGCCTTTTGTCCTGTCGATATTTCCTTTTTGCCCAGCAATCTGAAGGTCGTTTACGCGCTTAAATTGCATTGGCCTATCTCTATTCAACGTAAGAGACCAATTGCCTTAGTCACAGCTTGATCCAACCGGTCCCACTCGTTATTCCCCTAGCGATTGGGTCGAGATTTCCATCTTGGGACATCCCGAACTTTTTGGTTGAAGTGGACTTGTCCCATGCTATTAAAAAAACTCCAAAAAAGATCCGCTATATTCAGTTAATAATTTTGTTGTATCATGTATTAATTTTTGTCAATTTTGAGTTATTTTAGAGCTCTTTTAATAGTCTAAAGGGCAATTGGGTGATGTTATAGGACAAGAGGAGAAAAGAGTGAAAGTATGATAATATAAGGGGCAAAAATGCTTTAAGCCTAAATTAATCAATTTAGTCTTATAATGTTCCAAACTTTTTTTTTTTAGTCTCATTAAAGCTATCAACTTATCAACTTGTAGTCAATAAATTCATTAATAATTTCTTTATTTACGTACAAAATAAGGAAGTTGAGGAAATTGTGAAAGTTGAGGAAATGAATGAGATAAAAATGAATAAGTTGAGAAATTAGAAGGCCTGTAATGCACTCATGCTTTAGGCACCAATACGTTTTGGTGAAGAATACAAGTACAAAATTTCAAATAGTAGAACAGAACAGAGAATGAGAGTAAGTATGGATTTTTCTCTTTCAATTATAAATAATAAGTTGGAATTATCCATCTGTCTAGCCAAAATCTACCATTGTTTTGTTACCATCTGATGTTGCCATGTCAGATTTTTGAATCTGACCTTCCCTTCCTTCCTGCTAGTGGTCCATTGTTAGGTACCTTCCTTCTATAAAGAAGATGATGATGAATTAGTGCATTCCCAGTTAACACACCACTTCCACTCTCTCTCTCTCTCTATCAGACTGAACCAGAATTATTCTATCTTCAATCCTCAACCCTTAATTTAATTTTCATACTCAACCCATAAATCATAAAAGCTTCCTTTTTCTCTCTTGCGTCACTCACTCTTTCTCTCTCTTTAAAATACAGCCATATTATTATTATTATTATATCTGCAATTTCAAAAACTATTCTCTATATTCGTTTGTTGTGTTTCGTGTTCGTTCTTCACTTGTCTACATTGGTGGGTCTTGAAATTGATTGAACTTCTTTCTACTATCCACGTGTGTATAACAAACGCTTTCCGCCTTCCATTGGACCCTTCAGTTGTTTTTTCTCTTCATCTTTTCTACTTGTCTTTACTTAGCCTTGTTTGAACTGAGGGGGGCGTTAATCCATCTGAGTATTAAAACTGAACTTGAGGTGCTTGTGAAAATGCCTCTTATGGATCTTGAAGGCGTTTTAATTGATAAAATGGGTCTCGTTTATATTGCTTAAAAAATGGAACTTGAGTAGCTTGTGAAAAAAGCCCCTGATGGATCTTGAAGGCTTGACTCATGGCAACTCAATCAGGGTATAGTAGTTGAAACCGAAATTATTGATTGGTTTCTTTCAACTTTATTTTTTGGGGGTTCATTTTTCACCTTTAATTTTGTCTTATTTGCAGAGAGATTCATGGAAGACAGTTCTAACTTTGGCTTATCAGAGTTTAGGAGTTGTCTATGGAGATTTGAGCACTTCTCCATTATATGTATATAAAAGTACTTTTGCAGAGGACATACAGCACTCTGAGACCAATGAGGAGATTTTTGGGGTCTTATCTTTTGTGTTCTGGACATTGACACTGATTCCTCTTATTAAATATGTGTTTATTGTGCTTAGAGCTAATGATAATGGCGAAGGTGGTACTTTTGCTTTGTATTCATTGCTTTGCCGCCATGTCCGGGTTAGCTCCATACCCAATTGCCAGCTTGCAGATGAGGAGCTATCAGAGTATAAAAAAGATGATTCTGTTTCCATTGATAAAAAGGCTATTGGACATAGCTTGAAATTAACTTTGGAGAAGTGTAGAGTATTGCAAAGATTGTTGCTTGTTTTGGCTTTGATTGGAACTTGTATGGTCATTGGGGATGGAGTCCTTACCCCTGCAATTTCAGGTAGGTGTTATTTCCTTTTCTGGGTTTTTATTTATGGTTCAAATTTGAATGTTTAATGGCTGAGAATTTTTTGGGTTCGGTTGTATCTGCAGTTTTTTCTGCCGTATCTGGGCTTGAGCTATCCATGTCGAAAGAGCAGCATCAATGTAAGTTCTTCAAGGGAAGCTTGTCTCTTTTAAAGATTGTCATATCAAATCAGCAATAATTAAATTTAAATGTATGCAATGAATTATTCATATAAAAAAATTCAGCTATAGATCATACCATGATTTCTAAAATCTGGATATATTCAGTCATTTCTGTCTGTGGTTAGCATTCAATATCATGACACATCATGTAATGTCAAAAGGTAAGATCTTTAGGAAATGAGAGGTGATAAAATGCACAGGAGAGAAACATTCTAGAGAAAAATTTTGGTAAACGGTAAGTAGATAGCTACAGCAGCATTAAAAGGCTGCTTTTTTTCAGTTGCCTATACAATTCCAACTCAATTTCCTTTTTGGATTCTTTTTCATATACCGTGAAGACATGTACTGTAGTTATCATACTTAAAGCATGAAATTAAAGAAATTTGAAAGCTTTATCCTTTCCCTGCCTTTGCAATTCAAAGACACGAAATCAAAGCAAAAGAAAAGAAAAATTTACAGAATTTTGATAGCTACATGCATTATTGCGGGTCCCTGCTAATATAATCAAGACAAATCCTCCTGTTTTAATCAAAGTCAAATCATTATCAAGCTAATTAAGTAAAATTAGTTTAATAGTGTGGAAGGTCAAGTTCATACATCAATGTTTTCAAATAAAGTGAGCATGCAACTAATTGAAATATTAAATATTTAAAATAAAATATTAAAGGATATAATATGTATTTATGTGCCTTTTTAATAAAACTTATTTAATATGCCATCATAAGGTGGTGAAAGAAAAGTGGTTTAGTTTGGATAAGTAAATGAACAGAAGAAACCACTATGGAATAATCCAGGAGTGGAATCAGCTTATTATTTATCTTATCAGATTCCCAAATAGGCATCGTCAGACTGGTCAACTTGAGTTAGGTATTACTATTGCAAGTCCCCTTAGGAGACACATAATCATAAAAATTGGTCTCATCAATTCTTTGCCTTCTTCACTCTGTCCAAATGATTGCATTGGATAAGTTACTGTAATGAAGTCATCATAGTTTTTAAGGACCATTGCCATTGATTTGGTCAATTCATTTAACATCTATGGATATCTGAAGATATATTATGAGATTTTTAATTTTATTAAAGCTTGAAATAGTAATATGTTCTCATCTACAGTATCTCAATTTTACAGCCGTGAGTAAATTCTGGTATCAAAATAACTGGAAAGTATGTTAATTGATTATGCAGATGTTGAACTCCCAGTTACTTGTGCTATACTTGTGTTCTTGTTTGCCCTCCAACATTATGGAACTCACCGGGTAGGATTCCTGTTTGCACCGGTTGTGATTACATGGCTGCTATGCATAAGTGCAATTGGTGTGTACAACATTTTGCATTGGAATCCCCATGTTTACCAAGCCCTTTCACCATACTATATGTACAAATTTCTGAAGAAGACTCAGAGGGGAGGTTGGATGTCCTTGGGTGGGATTCTTCTGTGTATAACAGGTACAGGATCGAAGATTGCTCTGCCCATATATCTAATAGGCCATCTTATAGCTGTCTTTCTAATCCGTAATTTTCTTACATTTTAGGCTCAGAAGCTATGTTTGCTGATCTTGGACACTTTTCACAGTTGTCAATCAAGGTAATTATATCTCCCTCTGTTATCCTTTTTTTTTTTTTTTGTTTTGAAAGAATCCCTCTGTTATCTTTAGTTTCAAACAGCTTCAGATCATCAAGAACACTTCTTTAGTTAAAAAAGTTGCATAAACATAAAGATGTTGGCATCTAGTATTCATCATTCAGACAATGGAATACTTCATTAATGACATAAACAACATTCAGTTTGCTTTTGAAAGAAACTAAAAGACATCATCATTTTTGGTTTTGCAGATTGCTTTTACCTTTTTGGTTTACCCCTCGTTGATCCTAGCATACATGGGACAAGCTGCGTATCTTTCTAAGCATCACGTCATTGAAAATGAATACCGGATTGGTTTCTATGTATCTGTGCCTGGTAAGTTATTGCTGCCATTTTTTTTGAATGGAAATTCCTTTTGATCTTTCCTGGACTACGTATATAATGTAGCCAATTCTATACTTTTTTGTTTCAGAGACAATAAGATTTCCAGTGTTAGCAATAGCTATTCTTGCAGCAGTAGTGGGAAGTCAAGCCATCATTACAGGAACTTTTTCAATAATCAAACAATGTTCAGCTCTTGGTTGCTTTCCAAAGGTCAAAATTGTGCATACCTCATCAAAAATACATGGCCAGATTTACATTCCAGAGATCAACTGGATACTAATGCTGTTATGTTTGGCTGTTACTATTGGTTTTAGAAACACAAAACACATGGGAAATGCTGCAGGTATAATTAAATATTCATAACTCTTTCCTCTCTGCTGTTGATCTTTGGTCTTCTTGTTATAGCATGCTTTTGCATTCTGTCACAGGTTTGGCTGTTATAACTGTAATGCTTGTAACAACCTGCCTAATGTCTCTGGTAATGATCTTATGCTGGCACAAAAGTATCTATCTTGCCATTTGTTTCATATTCTTCTTCGGTTCCATTGAAGCTCTCTACTTTTCGGCATCCCTGATCAAGTTCCTTGAAGGGGCCTGGGTTCCTGTTGCCCTCTCATTTATCTTCCTAGTTGTTATGTATGTCTGGCATTTTGGAACACTCAAGAAATATGAAGCTGATGTGCAGAACAAAGTCTCCATAAATTGGCTACTCAGTCTCGGTCCTAGTCTAGGAATTGTCCGTGTCCGAGGAATTGGCCTTATACATACCGAACTTGTTTCTGGGATCCCAGCAATATTTTCTCACTTTGTCACAAATCTTCCTGCTTTTCACCAGGTTGTAGTCTTCCTTTGCATCAAATCCGTCCCAGTACCACACGTTAGGCCTGACGAAAGGTTCCTGGTGGGAAGAGTAGGTCCAAAGGAGTACCGGTTGTACCGATGCATAGCACGGTATGGCTACCGAGATGTCCACAAGGATGATATGGAGTTTGAGAAAGACCTTGTTTGTAGTATTGCAGAGTTTATATGGTCAGAAAAGGCGGAAAGTGATATAGGAATAGAAGACAATGGAGAGAATGAAAGAATGACAGTTGTAGGAACTGTATCATCGAATTTGGAAGGCATAAAGTTGTGTGAAGAGAACGGAGATTCATCTAATATGGTAGGCAGTAGTTCAGAAATGAGGGAGATACAGTCTCCTCAGAGGACAGGAAAGAGAGTGAGGTTTGTTGTGCCGGAAACTCCGCAGATGGATACAGAGGTTCAGGAGGAATTGGAGGAGCTAATGCAAGCAAGGGAAGCAGGAATGGCATTCATACTTGGGCATTCTTATGTGAGGACTAAAAGAGGATCAAGTTGGTTGAAGAGAGTAGTGATAAATTATGGGTATGATTTTTTAAGAAAAAATTCAAGAGGACCAAGATATGCATTAAGCATACCCCATGCATCAACATTAGAAGTTGGGATGGTTTACTATGTTTAATTATGTATTTTTACTGTGTAGCTAGCTTTAAGGGAAAACAAAATACAAAACAACAAAAACAAAATATCACTACTTTTTTTGAGTTCTGTATATGAATATGATAGATGAGAGTTAAGTTTCAGATATCAACTCATGTGAATTCATAGCTCAGCTAATAGCCATACATTACATACATAGATATAGCTGTAATAAATAATGCCTTTAATTCCATTACATGTGAATTCAGATATAGGAAATTGGTATTGTTGCTATTGATCATTGGACAGATTCTGGGTAGAAGCAACTACTTCTTTCACTCCACATAAACAAATGAAATAGACTCTGAAGAGGGATTTTTTTTTTTTAAGCCACGTGTATTTTCATTTTTCTTTTGAAAAGATTGGAATTCCACTAAAAATCGGCTTCGATTACAGGCCGAGCCACAGGAGGAGGTCGATAAAACCAGACTCCCGAATGCGTGAAAAAATAAGCAGCTTGTGCTAGAACATGAGTTACTTTATTCGCAGACCGTTTAACAAAAGAAAAAGTGACACAGCCTATCTGATAAGCTAAATGACGACAATCATCTAAAATAAAACCATAGCTCGATCGATCTAATCTCGAAGAAGAAACTGCATCCACAGAGATCTTCGCATCCAACTCAATAGTGATATTATTAAGTTTGAGCTCGTTGATCCAACTCAAGGTTTCATGGCAACTAATTGCTTCCGCAAACATAGCATCCGAAACACAATGCAAGACCTAACTACAAGCCGCAATAACACAACCCATTGAATCCCGAATGATACAACCATGCCCAACAGTTATACTAGAATCCTTAAAAGCAGCATCAATGTTACACATTAACCGTCTTGGATTTAGGGGGCACCACTGCTCTTCCAAAGCATTCACCCTTCCAACATCATTCGAAGGAAGCACCAAATGGACACGCCACCAATCTTGAAGGAAAGAGATCCCGTGTATCTTCATTTCATGGAGTTTAAAATGTTGCCCGTTCCATATGATACCATTTCGAGGTTTCCAAATACTCCACGAAAGGACGATTAAATGAACCAACACCTCTTGGTTTACCCCTTTCAACGGACCAATTACCCAATCCCTAAAATCCATACCCCCCACAAGTAATTGCACTTCAGGAATACCAACCCATAATGAATGAAGACGGGGACATAAGAATAACACATGGACCAAAGATTCCACCGTGCCATCACAAAACACACAGTTGCTCTACACATCCACACCCCTTGATAATAAATTCTCCTTCATCAGTAGAGCATGCATAATACATTGCCACTAAAAATTTTTGAAGCGAGAGGGAATGTCTAAGGAATGAACAGCTGCCCAATTAACCTGAAGGCCAAAACTAGTGGTATTGTATTTCTGCATCAGCCAATAATAAGCTCCCTTAACCGCATAATGGCCGTGCTTTTCAAACCGCCACACCAAACAATCGGACACCGGCTGCAATGGCAATGGAATCTGCCTAATCAGGCCTGCTGATAGGTCCTAGGCGTAGTAGTAAAACTAAACCTAGAAACGCACAACTAAGGCAGTGTACCTATCGTTGACAAGTAATGATTCTGGTTGGTCCAGGTATCGATCCCACAGAGAAAAATATTCTGCAAACACTAAACTACTCAGGTTCCTTGCGTGTCCTAAGCGGAACTTAGTTTTTGGATTCGTTTATGCTAACAACTAATTATCCTACTCCTAGTTGATCTATTCCAGCTTACTTTGCACTTGAATTTGGATTATCAATTGGCGGTTTACCGACCTATGAATGCTAATGGAGATGGCTTTATCAATTAACTACAATAGATGAATTTAAATCAACAATTAACCCTTAATTATGTTCTTTCGATAATTCAACCTAGCGTGTCTAGATCTTTTAAGTCCTTAGCCGGTTTCCCTTGTTTAGAGGCGGTCTAATTCTAAAGCTCAGAAAATAGGGGCACGTAAGTTCCACAGTGTCGTCAATACTAATGGTTTCCTAGGTGTCAATCTAGGTAATGCCACAAATATGAACTTAATAAATCAAGATCTTATGAAACTAGATTAACATTAAAGGAATTGCATGAAGAAGAGGCATAAAAATTGAAATTAAATTGCAATCAACTATATTAATCAAGAAAGGTGATACCAATTCAGTGTTTACAACCAAACGCAATCAATTGCGGAATCAAAAACCAACTTAATCAAATTACAAAGGCGAAGAAGAAAAACTTATGCCCTTTTTGTTCCGATTAAGCGGATTCCGACGGTGTGAAGATGCTTGGGGTGTACCTCTATAGACGAACTCAAGCCGGAACCAAGAACGTCGGAAAAGGGGAAGGTTCTATGTAAAGCTACTACCAATCGATGGTTCACAATTCAAAGAGAACAAATAGTTCAAGCTCAAAACCTCACTACAAGTTTCTGCTCTCACTCTAAAAGTCTGGAAAAAAAAATCCTCTCAAACTTAGAAAATAACTTATTTATACGGCTAGGTTAAAACCAGGAAAAAGAAAGGATGAAAGTAGGGCAACAGCAGGATTTCGGGGCTCGGCATGCCGTGCTGGTGGAAGTGGCACGCCGTGCTATGCAGAATTGGGGATGGCACGCCGTGCTGCTGGAGGTGGCACGCCGTGCCATGTGGTTTTGGGGTTGGCACGCCACGCTGGTCTGAGTGGCACGTTTTCGTGCCATTCCACTGGATTGCTTCACTTGGCCCGCCAGATTGGCACGCCGTGCCCTAATTGTGGCACGCCGTGCCCTAATTGTGGCACGCCGTGCCACCTTGATTTTCAGCACTTCGAACTCTTCCTTGCCGCCTGTCCAAAACAAGCATAAAGAAACATAACCGCACCAACGCCATGGACCATAAAAACGACATATTGTGCAAAATTACAAAAACAACCCTAGAAAACACGAAAAAAAACTAAAAGTTATAAAAATCTATCCAAAACATAAAAATCACAAAATACTCAAAAACCACACTAACATTCACACAAAGAGCTCTAAAAATTGCCGTTCAAACCATGAAATTGCCTAAAAGATAAGGTCAAAAACTGACCTTATCAATCCCGATTCGAGAAAGTCTGCTTAATCAAGGCGTCATTCCACTGCTGCAACCCAGGCCGAAACTGATTTGCTACTCACCACTGCAACTGATGCGCATCAGCAGCCGTCAAAACCATCAGATTCTGCAAATCCGACAGCCACTGAGACCCCCAAATTGGCACGCACCTGCCATCCCTGATTGCCCAGCCAACCCCAACCCTCATGTGCTCTTTTAACTCACAAAACCTTTCCAAATGTAGCTATCATTAGGACGATAAACAGCTTGGAAAAATGAATTTTTTGGAAAATATTTGGCTCGAAATAAATGGCTAACCAAAGAATCTAGGCGAGATAAAATTCTCCATACCACTTTCCCAAGCATTGCCAAATTTAACTCTTTCAATTTTCTAAAATTCAATCCACCCTGATCCTTTGGCAAATAAAGCCGATGCCAATTATGCCAATGTAACCCCCTTCTTCCCGAATTACTATTATCCCAACAAAATGAGTTTAGCATTTTTTCCACACCTCACATGTACGATTAGGAATTAGAAAAATGCTCATTGCATAAATTGGCAAGGCCTATGCCATTGACTTCACCAAAACCTCCTTTCTTGCTTGAGAAACACCTCGCTGACGCCATCCTTTTATCCGATTACCAAGCTTATCAATGAGAAACTGAAAAGCATTCTTTCTATTCCGACCAATTTCAGAAGGCAGCCCTAAATACTTCCCATGTGACCTCACCCCTTGCATTCCCAGCTCCTGACAAATCACCATTCGCATATCCATAGTTGTATTAGCACTGAAAGAGACGCTAGACTTATCAAAATTAATTAATTGCCTTGAAGCTTGGCTGTACAACTGAAACACATTCTTTAAGCATCTTGCTTCCTCCACCGTTGCTCGAATAAAGAAATAGGAGCCCCTGTGATAAACAAATCCGTTGCTCGAATGCGATATAATCGGAGCCCCTGTGATAATCTTGTTGGGATTCGTCATTGGAAAAATAACGTGGCGCAGCGGAAAATACACCGTTTAAAATTTCCTAGAATCCACCTATCGTGTCCAATTACCATTGATTAGAATAAAATCAAATAAGAATCAAGAGAGATTAACTCACCGGATTTGTCTCCTCTAGAGATTGCTGCAGAATCGTTTCTTAAAACTGCGATCTCCAAAGTCCGGTGCACGACCAACTATTGAGCGGGAACCGGTGCTAGCCGAAGACGCGAAGGAATGGAGGTTTAATGCTGGGATTTTCGGCTGTTTTGGGGCTGCTATTGGTGGCTGAAATTTCCAGCAATTAATTAGAGTTGAATTAGGTTTTTCCTCCTTAGGTGTGCCCTTATATAGACACCTTGTCTAATTGGGTTTTAATTAGGTTAACTAAACCCAAGCCTACTAGGATTATAATTACATAAATAAACTTTAATTAAAAAGTATATACTATGTAATTTAATTCCATTTGGCTAAATTTAATACCCCTAAATAAAATTAAATCACACTTAAGTTAATACAATACATGTATTTAATTTTCCTACTTAGGAAATTTATTTAATTAATTGTTTACTTTATGTAATTCAATTAATTGATAAATTAATTAATTACATTATGTAAACTTATTAATTAAATTAAATTCAACCCAATGTCAATTAATTACCTTGACACAGAATGTTAACTAATTAATTAACGCATTCCTTACAATGTACATTACATATACAATTTTTATAAGTTCCAGCTCAGTTGATCTATGTGCACGATCCTATGGGTCTGTCTTTATATTGGCAGTAGGCCCAAGGCCCACAGACTGTAAGTGGGTTCTAGCAAACCATTACAGCCCCCAATTAAGACAGAGATGCAGCAGTCTTTAGAAGACACTCACCCGATAGTAATCTCATAGTGTCCTTTGCCTAACGATATCGATATAAATAAACAAGAGGCATGGTGTCCGTCATCCTCTTCTGTTGTTTATTATATTTCTTGATCTTGAGTTGACTGATTAATCAAATAAGAAACCAACTTATTTGGGTATGGCCATACACTTATCAATCCCACTCATCAAGTGGCCAATGATATCATCTCGGTGTTACCCGAGTGGCAATTCCATCACTTCATCATCAATATCAACATGTTCACCGGTCCACCCAATCATACCCGTATTTAGCATCCTTTTACAGACCTGTTAGGCGTATGTCAAAGTGAACCGGATTCCATATGGATATTATAATGAAATCTGGTCTGAGGACAAAAGAGACCTACTCAAGAAAGACCTATGACGCGACAACCATGTGGCTTTCTTATGTGGATCGTTCCAGTCCCATGTCAACGACATGTATTTATATTCATGACTGACTATACAAGTACTATGGCTAGTTAAGAACTGCCATACAGTCATTGAATATACAAGTCTGTGGTTCTATTCATTCCCACGATTAGAACAAACCTGGGATGGGTTTTATGATTATCAATCAATGGATACTCTACTCATATTATAGCACAAGATATAAATAAAATAGATTAATTGCCTTTATTAATGTGACACTAATAATGCATTTATACAATGAGTCTTAATGTATAATACAAAATACAAGAATCCAATGCCCTAAGAACTAGGGCACAACAATAATCTCCCACTTGCACTAGTTCCAATTGGGCATTGCCCTAATTCCTATAGATCTGGTATGACCGTCGTGCTGTGTCTGCGGCAACGCTTTGGTCAATGGATCAACGACATTATTCTTGGTGTCAACCCTCTGCAATGATATGTCACCTCTGTTCACGATCTCCCGAATGAGGTGAAACTTTCTGAGCACATGTTTGGATCTCTTGTGTGACCGGGGCTCCTTAGCTTGTGCGATGGCCCCGTTGTTGTCACAAAAAAATCAACTGGGTCTAGGATAGTAGGTACTAATCCCAACTCGGTTATGAATTTCTTGATCCAAACGGCTTCCTTTACAGCTTCGCACGCAGCTATGTACTCAGATTCTGTTGTAGAGTCAGCAATGGTGGCCTGCTTTGAGGACCTCCAACTAATGGCACCGCCATTTAGGAGAAAAACATAACCAGACTGTGATTGGGTCTTATCCTCATCGGTGTCAAAGCTTGCATCAGTGTAACCTGACACTACTAGCTCATCTTGACCTCCATACACTAAGAAAGCATCCTTAGTCCGATTAAGGTACTTTAGGATTGCCTTGACAGCCTTCCAGTATTCCTCCCCGGGGTCCGACTGGTACCGGCTGGTCATACTTAGTGCAAACGCGACATCAGGCCTCGTACATAACATAAAGTACATGATAGATCCAATAGCAGATGCATAAGGGATCTTTTCCATATTCTCTCGGTCCTTCTTTGTTTTAGGACCATCTTTCTTACTCAGCTTCAACCCATGGTGCATAGGCAAGAATCCTTTCTTTGCCTTGTCCATGCTGAATCTTTTCAGAACCTTGTCAATGTACGTGGCCTGACTTAGGCCTAGAAGCCGATTAGATCTATCTCTATAGATCCTGATCCCTAAGATCGTCTCAGTTTCGCCTAAGTCCTTCATTGCAAAGCACCTACTCAACCACTACTTAACTCCTTGCAGTGTTGGTATGTCGCCTCCAATGATAAAGATGTCGTCAACATATAGCACTAGGAAGGTGGAAACACTCCCACTAACCATCTTATACACACAGGGCTTATCAGAATTCTGTGTGAAGCCATATTCTGTAATGGCCTCATTAAATCTCTGATTCCATGACCTCGATGCTTGCTTCAATCCATAAATAGATCTTTGAAGCTTGCATACCCGGTTTGGATACTTTGGATCGATAAAACCCTCAGGTTGTGCCATGTACACATCCTCGAGTAGCTTTCCATTAAGGAAAGTGGTCTTCACATCCATCTGCCATATCTCATAATCGTACCATGCAGCTATGGCTAGTAGTATCCTAATGGATTTGAGCATAGCAACAGGTGAAAAGGTTTCATCATAGTCAATTCCTTGAACTTTCCTGAATCCTTTTGCCACCAATCGCCCCTTGAAGGTGTTGTCAGCCTTTAACTTGAAACACCACTTGCAACCTATCACCTTAGCACCCGGAGGTGGATCCACCAAGTTCCATACTTGGTTATCATGCATAGATTGCATCTCAGCCTCCATGGCTTTGCACCATTGATTTGAGTGTGGGCTTTCAACAGCCTCCTGATAGGTCTTGGGCTCCTCTTGGTCAACGACCATAAGGTCCCCATCATCAGTCATGAGAAAGCCGTACCTCTCTGGCTGATGACATGTCCTACCAGACCTTCTAAGTTCCTGTGCAACCGTTTCTGGTTCCTCAATTTCTTCAGTAGTCAGATCGGTTCCCGAAGGATCCTCAGCAGTAGCTGCAGGAGTTTGTGAGTCGTGAACTTCTGAAAGTTCAATATTACTCCCACTGTCTCTCTTGGAAAGGAATTCCTTAGCCAAGAAGACTGCATTTCTTGCTATGAAAACTTTGTTTTCGGCTGAATCGTAGAAGTAATAACCCTTAGTTTCTTTAGGGTAACCCACAAATTGGCACTTGACAGATTTGGACTCGAGTTTGCCACTTGTCAATTTCTTAACATGTGCATCACAGCCCCAAATCTTTAAGAAGGAAACACTAGGCTTTCGGCCCTTCCATAGTTCATATGGTGTTCCCTCAAATGCCTTTCTTGGTGTATTATTAAGAATGTAAGCAGCTGTCTCTAAAGCATATCCCCAAAAGGAGACAGGGAGTGTAGCATGACTCATCATTGAGCTGACCATGTCAAGCAAGGTCCTATTCCTCCTTTCTGACACTCCATTCCACTGGGGTGTACCAGGAGGAGTGAGTTGGGATACAATCCCACACTCTCTCAAAAACGAGTCAAACTCTTGGATCAAATATTCACCCCCTAGGTCAGACCGAAGTGCTTTTATTTTCTTGCCAAGTTGGTTTTCTACTTCATTCTTAAAGTCCTTGAACCTTTGGAGAGTCTCAGACTTATGCTTCATCAGATACACGTAACCGTATCTGCTGAAGTCATCCGTGAAGGTGACGAAGTACAGAAAACCAGATCTAGCACTAGTGCTCATTGGGCCACATACATCGGAATGTATTAGCTCTAATAGCTTTGAGGACCTTTCAGCCGTCTTGCTAAAAGGCACCTTTGTCATCTTGCCTCTCAAACAAGATTCGCATGTGTCATAAGACTGGATGTCAAATGACCCTAGCACTCCACTAGAGTGAAGCCTAGCTATGCGCTTCTCATTTATATGGCCAAGTCGACAATGCCAGATGTAAGTAGGATTAATTTTATTTTGTTTAATCCTCTTAGTATTTATGTTATAGATTGAACTTTCACGTTTTAGATCAAGGATATATATTTTCAAGAAATGTTGTTCCATAAATAATATTGCCACATTGCATAGAAATTCTACAATGTCCAATATTAGACACAAAACCAGAAATATCCAACAAAGAAACGGAAATCATATTCCTGCGCATCGCAGGTACAAAATAACAGTTTCTTAGTTCCAAAACAAGTCCACTAGGCATCTCCAAGAAATAATCTTCGATCTCCATGGCCTGAACCCGAGCACCATTTTCGCCTCGAAGATCTACTTCTCCAGATCCTAATAATCTCCTATTTCTTAGACCCTCCACATTTGAACAAACGTGAGATCCACATCCAGTGTCTAATACCACTGTTAGGATTCGTCATTGGAAAAATAACGTGGCGCAGTGGCAAATACACCGTTTAAAATTTCCTAGAATCCACCTATCGTGTCCAATTACCATTGATTAGAATAAAATCAAATAAGAATCAAGAGAGATTAACTCACCGGATTCGTATCCTCTAGAGACTGCTGTAGAATCGTTTCTTGAAACTGCGATCTCCAAAGTCCGGTGCACAACCAACTATTGAGCGGGAACCGGTGCTAGCCGAAGACGTGAAGGAATGGAGGTTTAATGCTGGGATTTTCGGCTGTTTTGGGGCTGCTATTGGTGGCTGAAATTTCCAGCAATTAATTAGAGTTGAATTAGGTTTTTCCTCCTTAGGTGTGCCCTTATATAGACACCTTGTCTAATTGGGTTTTAATTAGGTTAACTAAACCCAAGCCTACTAGGATTATAATTACATAAAACTTTAATTAAAAAGTATATACTATGTAATTTAATTCCATTTGGCTAAATTTAATTACCCCTAAATAAAATTAAATCACACTTAAGTTAATACAATACATGTATTTAATTTTCCTACTTAGGAAAATTATTTAATTAATTGTTTACTTTATCTAATTCAATTAATTGATAAATTAATTAATTACATTATGTAAACTTATTAATTAAATTAAATTCAACCCAATGTCAATTAATTACCTTGACACCGAATGTCAACTAATTAATTAACACATTCCTTCCAATGTACATTACATGTACAATTTCTATAAGTTCCAGTTCAGTTGATCTATGTGCACGATCCTATGGGTCTGTCTTTATGTTGGCAATAGGCCCAAGGCCCATAGACTGTAAGTGAGTTCTAGCAAACTATTACAGCCCCCAATTAAGACAGAGATGCAGCAGTCTTTAGAAGACACTCACCCTATAGTAATCTCATAGTGTCCTTTGCCTAACGATATCGATATAAATAAACAAGAGGCATGGTGTCCGTCATCCTCTTCTGTTGTTTATTATATTTCTTGATCTTGAGTTGACTGATTAATCAAATAAGCAACCAACTTATTTGGGTATGGCCATACACTTATCAGTCCCACTCATCAAGTGGCCAATGATATCATCTCGGTATTACCCGAGTGGCAATTCTATCACTTCATCATTAATACCAACATGTTCACCGGTCCACCCAATCATACCAGTATTTAGCATCCTTTTACAGACCTGTTAGGCGTATGTCAAAGTGAACCGGATTCCATATTGATATTATAATGAAATCTAGTCTGAGGACAAAAGAGACCTACTCAAGAAAGACCTATGATGCGACAACCATGTGGCTTTCTTATGCGGATCGTTCCAGTCCCATGTCAACGACATGTACCTATATTCATGACTGACTATACAAGTACTATGGCTAGTTAAGAACTGCCATACAGTCATCGAATATACAAGTCTGTGGTTCTATTCATTCCCACGATTAGAACAGACCTGGGATGGGTTTTATGATAATCAATCAATGGATACTCTACTCATATTATAGCACAAGATATAAATGAAATAGATTAATTGCCTTTATTAATGTGACACAAATAATGTATTTATACAATGAGTCTTAATGTATAATACAAAATATAAGAATCCAATGCCCTAAGAACTAGGGCGCACCAACAAATCTCACATCCATGCAACAACCCCCGATGCACTAAATTATCCAACAGCGCGGACAATCCCTCTGCACAGAACAAGAACAAAAAAGGCGATAACAGGTCACCCTGCCGAATGCCACATGTTGGCGTGAACCGAGCAAAATTCGCTCCAGGATAAGACAATTGATAGCTAACCGTCGTGACACACTGCTTGATAAGCTGAACAAATTGATCAGATAATCCCAACTTACGCATCACAGCTTCAATAAAACTCCATTCGACCCGATCATATGCTTTAGAAAGATCCACTTTTAAAGCCACAATTCCTCTACTTCCTAACCAAAGATCCACTTTTAAAGCCACAATTCCTCTACTTCCTAACCGCTTCCGCTTCAAATAATGCCCCACCTCATAGGCTATCAGAATATTATCAAAAATTAGCCGGCCAGGAACAAATGCACTTTGATTAGGAGAAATCAATTGTTCCATGCAATTTCACAACCTCTTAGCCACACACTTAGAAATTGCTTGCACCACAACGTTACACGAAGAAATGGGCCGCATATCAGTTACTTTATTTGGCGAGGCAGTTTTAGGAATTAGAACTATATTAGTGAAATTTAGCTCCGCAGGAATCAGACCAAAATTCAAACAGTACAAACACAAGTCAGTGATATCCACACCCACAATATCCCAGCAAGTCTTAAAGAAAGCAGGATTAAACCCGTTCGGACCAGGCACTTTATTCGAGCACATACCAAAGAACACAGCCTTAACTTCCTCCGCTTTAAAAGGGGATTTCAAACAATTAGCCATTTCAAGACTAAGCTTTTCCGTGATAACCTTGAGAACGGGGCTTGCATCACCTCCTTTTGCTGTAAAAATGTCCTGAAAATAAGATTGGATATGGTCTTCCACACCTCACGCCACTTGCATCAGATAAGGCAGAAATTGTATTCTTCATTTTCCGAATAGTGCAGCTTCTATGGATAAATTTGTATTTAAGTGAATTTTTAAAATGTTATATTTATGTATTTTAGTTTAGTTTACCAACTATTTGAAAGTTTCTAGATTTTGTTATGTTTTTACAATTCTAATGTTTGTCAATGACAAAATTTTACTTGTATGCGTAAATTAATTTAGATTTTTTTATGAGGTTGATTAATCCTTATTCTTATTTAAAAGAAATTAAATTATTCACATATTTTTTAGACTTGTCCGTGAGTCAAATTTCAAGCCGAGCTTAATCTGACTTGCTTCTAAAAAGAGGGGAAATTATCAGAAATACCCGGTTTTAAGTTTCTTTTCACTCGTACAATTCCCTATTTTCTTAAATACGTTTTTTCCAAATTCTCTTTCTTTTAATACGCTTTTTTCAGAAACGAAAAAAAATTTACGATCCCTGATAAATTGGTTTTTCTTCTTCTTTCTTCAATTCTCAATTGGGATCTTGTGGTTTTATAAATTCTAGTTTATTGGTCAGCTGCTTCTCACTTATCCCTCCATTCCCTGTGCATGCCTTCGTTTTCTCTTTATCGGTTTGTTTCTGTTTCGTCGTCTTATTCTCCTTCACCAGTTTTGTGGACTGTAAGATTTTTTTTTTTTTCTAATTTATTTTCTTGGGTTCGGGGAGAATCCATAAGATTTGTAAATAATTTTGATGTTTCTTCTTTCAATTTTGATGCTGATTATGTTTCAATCTTCCGTTTGTTTTCTTCTTCTCTTCCTCTGATTTCAATTTAGCTTTTGCTAATTTTGTTCAATTTTAATTGTTCTGGTTATTTTGTTATAGTTTCTTAGGTTTTAGACTTTTTCTGCTGAGGATTCAAGATGGCGGGTTCTCCGCTTTCTAATGGACCTTCGCCGCTTCCATCACAAACTACTAAGAGTAAGAGGTATGGAATCACTAAACCGATCTCCCTTGCTGGGCCTGCTGAGGTTGATCTTCTTCGAAATGTTGAACTTGAGAAGGTAATTGACATTTTTTTTTGCTTAATTATTGAAGTCAGTCGATGTTATCAAGCTAGTAAATTTGATTAATTTTGCTGATTTCATTATTTTGTTTCAATTTTTTTCTCTTGAAGTTTCTGGTTGACTCGGGGCTCTATGAGAGCAAAGAGGAGACTATGAAGAGAGAAGAGGTTCTTGGACATATTGATCAGGTAACTGAAAGCCTACCACTTTGAACCGATGTATACGCAGCTTTTTGGAATACCTTTAGCTAACCAGAACATTAATCATTTAAGACGTATGATTAATGGAAAATATAAAAAAAAAACAGATGTGATACAAAAGAGAAATTTACTCTTTTTTTTATAATGGTACACTGAAGATTGAAACATAATGGTACACTGAAGATTTCTCATTATTCAATCTTCAGATGTGATATAATGTTTCAATCTTCAGTGTAAATAATTTTGTTTCAATCTTTAGCATAATGGTACCTTCTGTTTTATTTAGACAATAGTCTTTGCTTAAAAACGCCTAACATAGATGTAGTTTTCAGATCTTAAAGAGTTTATAGGTAGCCCGGATTATGTATTATATCCATCGATGAGACTTCTGCTACAATTTTCAGAACTACACATTGTTCTAGGGAAGAACATATACTAGGTTGAGTAAAACAGATCTACCTTATTCCAATTGACTTTAAGGTATAGAACAGTTTAGAATATTGCAAATAGATGCACCTACAGTGATGGAAAACATAAATGAAAGATTAATTTTCCTTTAACTTTTATATGTGTTAGCCAAATCAATTTTTGTGAGACAATACATTCACTTATTTGGCAAAATTAACCAATCAATTTTGAAATAGAAAAGAAAAAGAAAGTATAAACAATGGCAAGTTTCATGTTGTTGTGGCCTCATGAGTTTTGCTAGCCGTTAACCTTTATTTTATCATCTATGGACATGCTTCATGCCAAAAATTCATGAAAGATTATTTGGCAGAATGGTAATGTGATAGCAATCTGACATGAGAAGAGATGAAAGCATTTGAGAAGTCAAGGTCATGAGAAGTTATAAGGATCCAGTTTGTTACAAGGTAATGTAACATTCGTTTTAAGGATCATAACATGAAATGAACTTGTATTTGGTTTGCTTATTATTGTATTGGCTCTTTATGAATCTTAGTTTTTGCTAATTTTGGACTTGGAATATTTCTAGGTTTTATTGAAGTTGTAGAAAAGCATCCCGTATTTCTTTTGCTAAATTATTTCTAGGCTAGCATCTCATTAAAAGAATATCTATTTATTGAGAGATGTATTTCGGAAGGATAAATTTCTAAATGATCTTAATCTATCATGTTAGCCTTGAAACTGTCTTGTGAAAACATGTGTGTGTGTGTTTGTGCTTGTGTGTTATTTCTTGTCTTTTTTGTAGCTTTTGCAGAAAGACATCAGTTCACTGGAAGTGATGATGTATAGTTGCTGTTGTACAATAGTAAAGGCTTTATTTTTGTTCTGTTTAAGCCCAATTGCCAACACTTGTAATTGCAGGTCACGTTTTTATCATTGTTGTGGGGAAGCATGCCCCTAATCGGTGATTGGAGCTCTTGTTATTGTCTATAATTTTTCCCATATTTGGATCTACAATCTCCAACACCGAATCAGGCAAAGCCCTTTTTACCCGTGTATTTGCTTCACTACCAGATGATGTTAAAGCTGACCAAGTTATTTACCCGTGTGTTTGCTTCACTACCAGATGATGTTAAAGCTGATGAGCAACTTTCTGAGAAGATGTCTTTGATTCGACAATTTATTAGACCCAAAAATTTATCATGTATTCATGTATAGCGCCAGCTTTTTTACTATAAGGGGTCTTTTTACTTTAGCTATTGATGTTGAATATTAATCTTTTGTAAAATCATTGTCAGCTGGTGACAAATTGAACTTCTTCTTCAATGAAATACACTGTTTATACACTTCTGATACACTGTTTATACATTGTTTATACACTTATTATTCACTGTTATATATTGTTATACACTTCTTATATACTATTATACATTGTTTATAAACTATTTATACATTGTTTATACACTGTTTATACACTTCTTATTAACTGTTTATACGTTGTTTATACACTTCTTATACGTTGTTATAAATTGGTATATACTGTTTATACATTTGTTATACATTGTTATATACTTCTTATATATTACTATACATTGTTTATACACTGTTTATACATTGTTTGTACACTGTTTATACATTGTTTATACACTTCTTATACACTGTTTATACACTTCTTATACACTATTTATAGGTTGTTTATACGCTTCTTATACATTGTTATAAATTGGTATATACTGTTTATACATTTGTTATACATTGTTATACACTTCTTATATATTACTATACATTGTTTATACATTGTTTATACACTGTCACTGTTTATACATTGTTTATACACTGTTTATACACTTCTTACACACTGTTTATAGATTGTTTATACATTATACACTGTTTATACATTATTTATACACTGTTATACATTGTTATACACTGTTTATATATTTTTTATACACTGTTTTACATTGCTTATACATTGTTTATACACTACTTATACATTGTTTATACATTATACACTTCTTATACAATGTTATATGTTTATACACTTATTATACATTGTTATACACTCTTTATACACTGTTTATACATTGTTATACATTATTTATACACTGTTTATACATTGTTATACATTATTTATACACTGTTATACATTGTTTATATATTACTTATACATTTTTTATACATTATACATTGTTTATACATTGTTTCTACATTATTTATACACTGTTATACATTGTTATACACTGTTTATACACTTCTTATACACTGTTTATATGTTGTTTATACACCTCTTATACACTGTTTATATGTTGTTTATACACTTCTTATACATTGTTATAAATTGGTATATACTGTTTATACATTTGTTATACATTGTTATACACTTCTTATATATTACTATACATTGTTTATACACTGTTTATACATTGTTTGTACACTATTATACACTGTTTATATATTGTTTATACACTGTTTATATACTTCTTATACACTGTTTATAAATTGTTTATACATTATACACTGTTTATACTTTGTCTATACATTATTTATACACTGTTATACATTGTTATACACTGTTTATACACTTCTTATACACTGTTTATATGTTGTTTATACACCTCTTATACACTGTTTATATGTTGTTTATACACTTCTTATACATTGTTATAAATTGGTATATACTGTTTATACATTTGTTATACATTGTTATACACTTCTTATATATTACTATACATTGTTTATACACTGTTTGTACACTATTATACACTGTTTATACATTGTTTATACACTGTTTATATACTTCTTATACACTGTTTATAAATTGTTTATACATTATACACTGTTTATACTTTGTCTATACATTATTTATATACTGTTATACAATGTTATACACTGTTTATATATTTCTTATACATTGCTTATATTGTTTATACACTACTTATACATTGTTTATACATTATACACTTCCTATACAATGTTATATGTTTATACACTTATTATACATTGTTATACACTCTTTATACACTGTTTATACATTATTTATACATTATTTATATACTGTTTATACATTATTTATACACTTTTATACATTGTTTATATATTATTTATACATTTTTTTATACATTATACACTGTTTATACATTATTTATACACTGTTATACATTGTTATACACTATTTATACACTTCTTATAAACTGTTATACATTGCTTATACATTGTTTATACACTACTTATACATTGTTATACATTATACACTTTTTATACAATGTTATATGTTTATACATTTATTATACATTGTTATACACTCTTTATACACTGTTTATACATTGTTTATACATTATTTATACACTGTTATATATTGCTTATACATTATTTATACATTATACACTGTTTATATATTGTTTATATATTATTTATACACTATTATACATTGTTATACTGTTTATATACTTCTTATACATTGTTATACATTATTATACACTTCTTATATATTATTATACAGTATTTATACATCGTTTATATACTTTATACATTGTTTATACACTGTTTATACCTTAATTATACCTTAAGATACATTATTCTAGTGATTATACCTTAGTTATTCCTTATTTATACCCTATTTATACCCTAAGATACATTATTATATTGATTATACCTTAATTATACCTTAGTTATACCTTAAGATACACTATTACAGTGATTATACATTAGTTATACCTTAGTTATACCTTGAGATACACTATTACATTGATTATACATTAGTTATACCTTAATTATACATTAAGATACACTGTTACAGTGTTTATACCTTAGTTATACCTTAATTATACCTTAGTTATACATTAAGATACACTATTACAGTGATTATACTTTAGTTATACCTTAATTATACCTTAGTTATACCTTAATATACAAAGGCATAATTAGTGTCTCTTTAGTGAAAAAAATATGTCGGAAAAAGTATATATATATCGACTTTGTTTCGAAGATAAAAAATAAATAAAAAAAACTTTCTAAAGTCGCATGACAAAAAAATAAACGGATTGAAAGATAAATGCGAAATTAGATTAAAAATTATAAAAAGATGAGAGAGAAACGTGGACAAAGTAGAGAATGTATTTTGGAAATTTTGATTTATGTTTTATTGTTTACTTTGTGAATGAATCACGTAAAAATGATAATTTTTGTTTTAGGTATTTTTGAAATTTTGAAAAGTTTTTAAGGTATTTATGCAAACTTTTTCTTTGGAGGTAAAAATGTTATATGGTGCCAAAAGTTATGTATTTATGTAAAATACCCTAAAAAGAGTATACCAAATTGGATCCAATCCTGTCCACAGTATATGTTTGCAGGTTCAGGTTTAAAAATTATTTTTAAGCCCAGCACAAGCCAATACCCAGCCATTTAATTATTTTCTAATCACATATACAAAAATTGAAATTATACTATATTTTTTAAAAAAAATTATATACATTCACTTATTTGCATTTTTCCAAGTCCGATCTTGGTTTTGTGTCTACTCCCAAGCTTAGCTGATATGTGCTCCAACTTTAGTGAATTGGGGCATGATGGGATTATTATTGGGGGAAAATTTTAAAATCTACTTACGTGGTTCTACCTTCTAATAAATTAAGGATTTTTTTTTTAATAAACAAAAGGATTTGTGGTTTTAAAAGTTACCAAAAAAATGATAACTAACATTTTTCATTCAAAAATGATAAAGTTGTAAATATCATTTTTGTCCAGTAAACATTTCAATAGTTTACTCCATAGTTGTGAAAACCGGACCGGACCGGCCCGTTTGACCGGGTTCGACCAGAACCGAAGATCAGACCGTTTGGTTTCTATCCGGTTTTCACTTTGGTCAACAACCGGTCAGCTTTCGGTCTGTCTGGCTGGTCGAACCGGAAAACTGTGAACCGGACCACTTTCCGGTTCGACCAGACTTTTAAAAAAATTATTTGAATATAAAATTTAAGTTATTATTTTGAGCTGTTTTTAATTAAAATAAAATATAGTTTGTATTTTTAAATTATTTTAAATTAAATTGACATTTAATTGTAACTATAAAAACAATATTTCATAAATTGAGTTTTTTTAATTGCTATATTGTGTTTGAAATGCTTCAAATTAAAGAATTATAATAAAAATTTTCAAATTTTCATAAATTATAAAAATAAAAATAAAAAAATTTTAATATATTTATTAAATCCGGTTCGATTCCGGTTTAATCCAAAATCCATGAATCCATCCCTTCACCGATTCGATAACTGGTCCTGGTATAAAAACCATGGTTTACTCGTATTATTTAAAAATTTTATATCAAGATTTGAATATTTTTCAATAAATTTTTTTTGAATTTTTTAAAATTATAATCACTATTTAATTAAAAAATATTTACACTTCTTGAAAAATTTCAAAATTTATAGTAATGGTATATTGTATTTTATCAACCAGTTTGAAAATTTTCAGTTCAAAATAGATAAAAATGCTCTCTTATGTATCATGATTCAATACTAGTTATCCTTTTTTTTTATTAAGTTTTAAAACCACAATTTCTCCTTTTGATAAAAAAAAAAAAAAAATTCATTGATTTGTTAGATAGTGAAACCACAAGAGTGTTTTTTTAAGTTTCACCTATTTTGAAAATATTTATATTTAAACATAATTCATATATATATATATATAACAGACAAGAACATATCGGATGAATACCAAAGCCAAAAAAATATATCTAAAATTTTCCAGGGCACAGTTCCCAACACCCTGGTAATATATGTACTCTCAATCTCAATCTCAATCTCAATCTCAATCTCAAGCACCAAGAACCTTGTATATATATTTTGTTAAAAAAAAAAAAGTATATAGCTAATGTATGCCATTAAATTCGTAAGATAAAGTGTGGCATAATCCTCAATGGATCGTAAATTATTATATTTTACTAAATATAGTACTCCAACCAAGTTGCTAACAAACTGTAAAATTAAAATTTTAGACATTATTTGAGTTTAGAAGATTGCTTCTCCCTTTCAATTTCATTAAGTTTGGGCATCCAGTTAACATAATTCAATTGTAGTTTATATACAGTTAAAACGATTTAGCATTGAAATGTTTTCATTTCTAGCAAATTGAGACTATGAACAACTAAAATTAACTGACTAATACAACACTCAAATTTAATTGGTTTGTGATTTTAAAAATTTCTATAGAGGTATCATTGTCTTAAGATTTTAAAATTGCAACATCTTGAGCACTCATGAAATAAATATATGTGGTGATCGACACTCTTGATATATGAATTATTATTATTATTATTATTATTATTATTATTATTATGAAAATTAGAATTTACAAATAAATTTTACTTGATTGGAAAGAAAAGTGTCAACTATTTGTTTGTATAGGCATTTTTATGTTATCTTTGTTTTTAATTTTAAGTTATTTTTATATATATTCTTATTGATTTGTTACATGCATTGGTATTGTTATACTTGTAAATGCATCAAGAAGATCAAGGTTGGATCATGATATAGTCTGAATTCTTGATCCATATGAAAGAATGTGGGAATTTTTCTCTTCGTTCAAAATAAATTTCCTTAAATGAAGAAAAATTCCATATTATCATGTTTGCCCTACTTATTATTACATAATTTGGGAAATTAATAAAATATGACCATTTTATTGCTAACATATTGTAATGAATGTGCATAATACGGTACAGAGTCTGAAAAGTGTGATTTAAAATGAGACAATAAAATTAAAACAAAAAGAGAAATAGTGATTGTTGATGGGTCATGAATCATGATTGTGAGTAAACAGCTTGTATAAAACGTTTTGTTAAATAAAACAAAATATTAATAAAGAAGTAAAATCACTATGTGAAAAGAAAAAAGAAAATCAAAACATTCCAAATGGTAATGTATGAGATATATCCAAAGATCACATGACAAGTAAGAAAAGAAAGAAACAGAATCCATTGTAAATATCAAATTAATATTTAAAGGCATTGGACTAACACATTTGAGACTGGAATAAATAAAGCTTGAAGAGTCATCATAAAGAGTCCTTAATAGCCTTGAAATCTGCAAACAAATTGCTTCATAGAATAGAGTTTTTTCTTTTTTTACCATTAGGACCACACTGATCCATTGCTACTGTTGGTATCTTCTTTCATGAAACTTAATTAAAAAATTATGTTTTTTTTTTTTTCCAAACTTCAAGAAAAAAAAAATTACGATTATTCGAGTATGTCTTTATAGTAAAATTTTCACCAACTGAAATTTGCTTGCCGGATATTTAATATCCCACTTTGATCATGTATCCAACATTAAGGACTACTTTTCAGATATTTGATGGTAGCTGATAATAATTTTTAGTCATTGTAGTTTAACTAATTAGTAAGCTTCATTTTATGTCTTCACTTCAATTTGTTAAAATACTATACCCCTTGACTGCCTTGTTCATAAGCTCAACAGTTAACTAAAAAAAATGGAGGTGAGCCTTCAATGTTAATTAGACAAGTACCAAAAAAAAAAAAAATCTCAAGATATGAAAAATGTGGTTGAAATTAAAATTTTTTTAAAAATTAGTAAAATTTTAAACTCATGGATTTAATTAAATTGAGCCAAGATAAGTTAAGAAAATGACAGTAAGTAAATATTCTACGCAGCTGTAAAAAATGAAAAATAGTTGACACACACGTAGTATACATGTTATTCTTTTTAATTTAACTCGAACCGAGTAGATAAGAATGAAAGTATAAATTTAGATTAGTTATTTAATGACAAGAAAAAAATTTTGGAAAGATTCTTATACTTAAATAACAGCAAATAGATGGTAGAGGTGTTTAATTAAATTGGCAAGGGGGTTAATATGATTAAAAGTTTGATTAAGAGACAGATCTAGTGAATAATAAATAGAGATTAGAGAAGAATATAACTTTCCTCTTGGCTCCTGCTTCAGTTGCCTTTTACTTTCTGTGCCTTTGTCTCACTCTCTCTCTAAAACCTGTGCAAAAACATTCATATGAAGTTATTTCACTAATTATCATGCAAAGAAGAAAAGTGGCAAACTCTAATTGTGGGGTCTTTTTCTCTGCCGGGTATATAATTATGCAAACCTTAAATCCTCACATTTGATTTGATTTCATCACCATTTCTTATTCTTCTTCTCTCAAAACTAAAATGATAAAGAATTGGGTTGCTTTTGCTTTCATTTTTTTGGTTCTACTAAGTGGGTTTCCTTCTGCTTCAGCCACACCACCTCCTGCAAGTAAGTTTTTTTTTGCGCAACATTTTTCCCATTAGAGCTGTGTTTACATACCCAACATTTTCTTAAATTTGCAGAAATAGTAGGGGCGGTTGTATCGAATGTCGTCTCTACACTTGTAAAATGGCTCTGGTCGCTCAAATCCAACACTAAAACAGGTGTAGATCATACTTCAATTTAAACCCATATTTTGTTGTATTCCCCTGTTTTTTAAAGCCTTCATTTTTATGTTTTTTTATTTGTAATGGAGTTAATGGGTATCGAAATTTCAGGTGTATCTAGCCGTTCAATGATGAAATTTGAAGGTGGGTATACAGTGGAGACAGTGTTTGATGGAAATAAGTTTGGGATTGAACCACACTCTGTTGAGATATCTCCAAATGGAGAGCTGTTGATTTTGGATTCAGAGAATAGTAACATTTACAAGATCTCAACACCATTATCTAGATGTAAGTTCATTTTGCCTTAACAAAATTCTTTCTTTCTTTCAATTCATAATGTTCTCATTTGCAACCCTGAAATTTGCCTCTAGTTGTCCCATTCAGTGAACCTCATTTGATGGCAATGTAACTCAAGGTGCTTAGCTTCATGTTTGGGACAACTTTTGTTGAAGCCTCTTCTTTTCAGTTATACCCAGATTCCAAATTCATGTTCTGAAGGATAAAAAAGAAAACTAAACAAATGTGTTTGATAAGCTTTTGTCAACTACAAGCATCAACTTTTTAAGTCCAGCAAACTTTTTACTTGCGGTTCTGTGCAGACAAAACATTCCTTTTGGAGATTTGGTGCTCTTTTGCTTTTTCATTTTGTAGCTGACATTCACTCTTCACCTGCTCATTGCCTTGCCAATCACTCTAGTCCTCTATTGTTTTCATACTTGATCTTTGGCTTTTGTGTACATCAAGAATAGTAATTTGACTTTCAAGAAGCTTAATCCCTTTGTCAATTTCCTCCCATGGAGTCTATTTATCATTGTTTTTCAGCTGACATGGGTTTAAGGAAATGCAGATGGCAGGCCAAAGCTGATTGCTGGATCATCTGAAGGATACTCTGGACATGTCGATGGGAAGCTAAGGGAAGCAAGAATGAACCACCCAAAAGGCCTTACAATGGATGACAGAGGAAACATATACATTGCAGATACTTTGAACATGGCTATTAGAAAGATCAGTGATGGAGGCAAGTCCATTGATCAGAGTCTGCAGTGAACAATTTTACGTCTCCATTTTTATTTCCTGGACTTGAAATGATGAAATTATTCTTTATGCAGGAGTCATGACAACTATTGCAGGAGGAAAGTGGGGTCGTGGAGGCGGACATATCGATGGTCCAAGTGAAGATGCCAAATTTTCGAATGATTTTGATGTGGCTTATATTGGAAGTAGCTGCTCTCTTTTGGTTATTGATAGAGGGAACCAAGCAATTCGAGAGATTCAACTTCATGATGATGATTGTAACTATCAATCATTTGATGGTAGTTTCCATTTAGGTATTAAACAAATTTGTAGCTTAGAATCTTTGATTTATGTTTTCTTTCAATGGTTGTCGCTTATATACATGTGTGTGTTTTTCTTATCGCAGGAATTGCAGTGCTTGCTGCTACTGCGTTCTTTGGCTACTTGCTAGCATTGCTTCAGCGCAAAGTTCAAGCATTGTTTTCTTCACATGATGTGAGTAACTCTGCGTTTTAATGATGAAAACAATCTTAGATGCTTCTTAGTATTTCATTATGACAAAACATCAAAAACTTTCCTATTGTAGGATTCAAGAACTTACATGAAGAAAGGCGCACCAATGGCACCATACCAAAGGCCTCCAAGGTCAATAAGGCCCCCTTTGATTCCAGATGAAGTTGAAGGACCTGAGAAACCAGAAGAGGGCTTTTTCGGTTCGCTAGGGAAGCTAGTCATAAGCACGGGCTCAACTATGGGGGAACTTTTCGGAGGACTATTTTCAGGCTTGAAGAGGAAGCCCCTCGACTATCAGTTCCAACAAGAGTACCAACAGCAATTCAAACCTTCAAATGCATGGCCAATGCAAGAAAGTTTTGTGATTCCAGATGAAGATGAACCGCCATCTACAGACTCAAGAACTTCTACACCGAAGAAATCATACCCATTTATAAATAAGGAGCTAGAGAATCACCAGCATTTCAAGCAAAGCCAGCAGGGTTACTATAATGGGTGGGATGGCGAGTATCATCCGCAGCAACAGCAGCAAATGCAAATGCAGATGAAGATGAAGATGCAACAACATCAGTATCAGCAACAACAGCAACAGTATCACCAAAGGTATTATACATCAAACCCGAAAACATACTACCAAAAGAGCTGTGAGACAAATGAGATAGTGTTTGGGGCAGTTCAAGAGCAGGATGGTCGACGAGAAGCTGTAGTGATAAAGGCTGTTGATTATGGAGATCCTAGGTATAATCACCACAACATCCGACCTCGATTCAATTATGTTGGGTACTCTCATGGATATTAATCCTCTTTAAGATATTAACATAGGAAAAAAGAATAAATTGAGCTAGTTTTGAAGAAGCCTTCTTACTGTTTTTCTATATTTCATTTGTTTATTTTTAACTTGTATTTTCATGTTCTATGCCATGATTAGTTTAGATGTTAGCATTAAAAAGTTTTGTTCTTAGTAAGAAAATGTTAATGTAATATATGTTATACTAATTACATGACAGCAAGTGGTGCTGATATTATGGTATAAAGATTAATTATCTGGTGAAATTTGGTTGTTAAACTGGAAATTTGAAATTACTGATGGCTAGCATTGAATTGCTGCATGTATTTTTTGAAGGCAATGTCATCTTGCTTATCAGCCTCTCCAATTTTAAAAGGCTGGATTTTTTTTTTTAGTTTTCCAATTTTCAATGTCAAACAAGAAATTATAATGGAACTTACCAAAAAAGAAAAAAATTATAATGGAAAACCCAGTTTAAACAAGGAATTAAAATTTTTTTTCGTAAAAGGAGAGAGAATTTCAATTCAATCTTACTTTTCTTTAACAGAACGGAATTCTTCAAGCCAGCCTACAAATACTCCTTGGTGATCCACACCAAAGACCACAAAAAACTCTCTGAGTAAAACCCTAATTTCATCAAATTCAATTCTAGTAATTCAGCCAAGTCAATCCTGTCTGACTGCGAAGAAGCTCAACACGACCAAACTCAGAAGCCTCCGTTACCGGAGGCTGAGAAAAAAGACCTCCTTGTTCCAAATACTGGCAATGGTCTAGACATGGAGAATCATTCATGGACTCAAACTCTACAAGAAGTCACCGTTTCAATTCCAGTTCCTCCCGGTACCAAAGCCAGGCAAATCACGTGCGAAATAAAGAAGAAATCTTTCAAAGTTGGGATGAAGTGTGAGGCAGCCATAATTGATGGAGAGCAGTTTGAGACTATCAAAGTGGATGAATGTTACTGGAATTTGGAGGATTAAAAGGTAATCTCTGTGCTTATTACGAAATTCGACAGGCAGAATTGGTGGAAGAGCTTGTTCAAAGGTGGACCTCAAATTGACATACAAAAAGCAGAACCAGAACCCAGCCGAATTGCGAAGGGGAAACAAGATCGGCTGTGGAGAAGATGATGTTTGATCAACGACAGAAGCAGATGGGACTTCCTACTAGCGATGAGATTGAAAAACAGAACCTACTTAAGAAATTCATGGCTCAGAATCCTAACATGGCTATGGATATGGATTTCTCCAACATGAAGATGATGTAGATTAGGTTTTCAGTTTTGATCAGCGTTAGTTTTGCTTATTATCTAGAGAGAACTGAATTAGGGCTCATTAATTTTGTGTTTATTTTATTCAAATCAATTTCTCGTGAAGACTTTAATAGTCTCAATTGCAAGCACCCTAAGGCATGTTTGGTTCATAAAATAGAATAGAATGATAATAGAATATATATTCCATTCCGTTACAGTATTTGGTTCATGAAATAGAATAGAATGATAGTTATAATGTTTTGTTCAATTTTGGAATAATATATAGAATATGTTATATTGAATTGAACCTACGAAAAAAAATTGAGTGGTTTGTGTTAAATAAATAACAAAAGAAATCAAAAAATGAAAATGAAAACATTAAAATAATGAGATAAAATGAAGAAAAAACAGATAAAGAAAATAAATAATAGAAAAAACGAAGAAAACATATGAAAATATACGAAAACAAACAAATGAACATAGAACATCAAAAAAGAAAAAAAAAAAAAAAAGGACAAATTGGAAAAAATAATAAAATAAAAATTAATATAAAAAAATATTAATATGTAGTGGAGTATGGAACCTCTATTTTTTTGTTTAATGAAAAATAATTATTTCTTACTTTAAGAAATGATTATTCCATAGAATAGCTATTTCATGACTAAATTTTGAACCAAACATAGCCTAAGAGCATACTAAATGAACGAAAGAAATAGTCGTTTTGTCTTCGTTGAAAAATTGCAGAAATTTTTGGGTAAAAAGCAATATTTAGCCCTTTTACTTATCAAATTTTTCTTAGTTGGCTCCTAATGAGATCGCTAAACTAGGCATAATTTTTATTATTTTTAAATCATATGGCTTCCAAGTTTGACATGTTTTGCAAAAAATAGTCCTCAGTGGACAGCAAACCTGAAAATTAAAGCACGAAGGAATTAAATTCCTTCCGATGTTATCAAATAAATTAAGAAAATAAAACTTAAATTCAATTTCACATTGTGGGAACCACCTAAAAAAAATACAGTTTGTGTTTCTGCTGTAACAGTACAGAAGCATTAAATCTAGCTTTTTTATCTGAACTTTAAGATTAGAACAACTACCGACAAGCTGGAATAGCTCAGTTGGTTAGAGCGTGTGGCTGTTAACCACAAGGTCGGAGGTTCAAGCCCTCCTTCTAGCGAAAGTGATTTGATTATTGTTTTTTCCCTTTAAAAAAGTTTTTTTTTCCCCCAATTAATTGAAGAATTTGATTTTAATGCGGTCAGTTCGTCATATTAAATATAGAATTAAGCACTCATATATTTATTTATATGGAAAATTGAATAACATAGTTTTTAGTTCGGCATTAAAAGAGAGGCCAAGTAATAATAGAAAAGTTCAAGCACATAAATTAGGCAATTGAAATAATTTTAGGAGGAGATCCGAGAATGCAATCCTTTTCAAAAATTAAATTATGAGTCAACCAAAAATCTAAATAGTCATGTTTCTAGAAAAAATCTAAATATTTATATATGAATTCCATTATATATATTTTATTTGCTCATGCAATATTACTTAAATTTTAGCATAAAAAAATAATTTACTATTCATAAATTACAAATAGTAAATTTCAATATGCATTGGTTGAATAATTAACTAATAATGAATGAATTGACAAAGCATTGTTGACTAATTGTTATCTAAAAAATCTGTCCTTATATGTTCAAGTTTGGTATAAAAGTTTGGCAGTTTTTCTAAGTGAATTAATAAGTTGTTCAAACAGTTTGGTAAATATTTGGATGTACTACATAATGGAGTGGGTGAAACTAAGAGTATGTTGCCTTCATGGATTCAACATTTAAATATAGGACTAGTTATATACCAAAACTTGAACTCAAGATCACTAGTTTAAGCAACTGAAACCCTTACCACTTAAACCAATTTTAACTAATGTGTTAAAATCTTACCTACTATACCTATATGTGACTCTTTATTATCATTTATTTTTAATGCAAGCAATTAATTCTAAATAATAAATTAAACACAAAAACATTTGAAATCTTGATTCGGTCAATATATATAAAAAGTATAGATAGATTATTTGATTGTTTATTTTGATACACGATAATATCAAATAAAGAATAAGATGTATCAATAGAATGTGATGAGGAGATTCAAAAGAAGTCCCCAATCCTGAAGAAATTTTTACCATATTAAAAAAATAATAATAATAATAATAAAGGAATTTAGTTTTCTTGCAAATATTGCAAACACCTCTGTCAAATAAGTCAAATAAAGGCATGAGTTTCTTCATTTGATTTGGTATTTCAGGTAAAATTATTCCAAAATATGATAAAGTAATACGTGTAAAAAAAAAAAGAATCAAACATTACAATGATCTGTTTAAGCCAACTTA
The DNA here is from genome assembly GCA_039660915.1 of Euphorbia tirucalli. Lineage (NCBI taxonomy): Eukaryota > Viridiplantae > Streptophyta > Magnoliopsida > Malpighiales > Euphorbiaceae > Euphorbia > Euphorbia tirucalli. Next base: position 13,576,819 of record CM077638.1, read on the forward strand.
ACCAAAAATAGCAGGTTAAGTGTCAAATTGATACTTGTACTTGATTCAAAACTTAAATTAACGAATGTTACAAGCCAACTAAGGGGAAATTACACAATGGACCCGGTCCATATGGACATTCCCAATGAAAAACTGACACATAAATGTTTTTCATTTTTTCAATGTTTATATTGCTTACATGTCAAATTTTTTTTTTGAGCGGTCCACATGGATCCGGTCCACTATAAAATTTCTTGCCAACTAAGAGAGCAAACCGACCCATTATATCCCAAATAATCCTACAAGACTTGCAAAGAGATGAAGGTAATTAAGATCATCACTAGACAAGAAACATAGATAGATAATTACATAATTAACGAGAAGGGGAAAAAGAAAGTCACTAATGACCTTCACCATTGCTTGGACCTTCTTTCTTGATCTGAAAAAGATCAAGATCTTGAAGAAGTATTTCAGCAAATTCAGCAGAACCCATCTCTCCATGAATGTTCATTCTCCCATGATTCAAATCATGATACGGAGCTAACGGCCTTGTTGCTTCTGCTTCTATACTGCAAGTTACTATAATGAAGCTCAACAAAAATACTAAGACAAGGAAATGGAATGGCCTCATTTGGGCTGTAATTGAAACACCTAAATTTGGTTTTTTTTTTAAAAAGTTTCTTTATTTTTCCTCTTTGCTAGATAAAAGAGATGATGGAGTGGTTGAGGAGATTAGATGGTGTAGTATTTTATAGAGAAAATTGGTGAAAATTTTTCCTTTTCCAAAGTCCAATTTTGTGTACAGTAAATGCGACTATATCAGGAATTTCTTAATTAATATATACGTTTGAAAATTTTTGTGGGAAATTTTGGAACCTGCAATTTCTTATTCTATGACTCCATTATCAAATGCTTACTTAGACCAAATTTCTCCCATATCTCCTGTAATTGCAAGTGCCTTTTTCCAATTTTTTTTCCTCCCTTTACACGCAAGCAGATTTGTAGGATTGGTCGAATTTAGAAAAATATAAAGTAAAACTTCATATGATACATGTCTATGAATTTTTTATAGGTTAGTCAAACAATTGTGAAAATTCACCCACTGACCTTGCAAAGAAACCGAAGTTCGGATCCCCAAGGCTCCTGGAGGGTCGATCAACCCGAAGAATTCTTTTAAAAAATAGATTATGTGACGGAAATTTTTGTTAGTAATTGAAAATTTCCTCGGTAAGTCCAAAATGCAACGAAATTTTCCTTAATAATTGTGAAAATTCTATCATAACACCATTCTAAATGATTCTGTAATAGACTACCGATATATAACTTATTTCATAAAAGTTTTTTTCACAAAAGCTCTATTTCATTTTGCATTGTTTCTTCGATTTGTTCCCTCGAATATTTTATTATGACTCTAACCCTGAGCAGTTGGCTTAAATTGTGAAATTTTAGTATGCTTTTGCTCCTATAATCCCTTAAACACATAAAGAATTAATAATGAGCTAAATAAGTTGTTGATATTTTTACTTTTATACTTAAATAAAGTAAATCTAGAATCTAAAATAAAAATTCTATATCCTAAAATATAAACCTTAACTATACTCTAAAATATATTACGTAGCATGAGTTTATTAGTTTAGTACATCGATTACAAGGTAACGAAATATCTTCCATAATTTCTCTAGAAGTACACTGTAAAAAAAGGTTATTTGCTTGGGTAAATTGGAATCCCCAATAGAATTATTAATCTAATTGGTTCCTAATTGAAAACAAAGTCACATGAGGATTTTTTTTTTTTTTAATTTTTTTATATCATACTTGGATCCTTATATATAGGATAATGATGCCAATAAACCAAAACATAAGCTTCTAGTTTTTACTATTCTCGTTAATTCTTTTCATCTCAAATATTTAAAAATTTAAAATTAATGAATTTGTATTATAAAAGAAAATCACGATACGAATAATTTATATATTCCCCACTTGTATTACAACTACCATGTCCTTATATGTTTGGCCATATTTAAAAAATTAAGCTGTTTAATTTTCTAACTAATATACCTTTTTATTTAAAAACATTATAAAGTTGGAGTTTAATTTAATATTTGGCCAACTGCAATTATAGACATTGAAATTTAGAAAAGCATAACACATAATTACTTTTTAGTTTTAGCTTGAATATAAAAGGAAATGTACTCAATTTTATTTTTTCAGCGTTTAGTATTCAAAAAAATACCATAGAGGGAAAAAAAATTTATCATATTATAATAGTCCAGTTAAAAAAAAAAAAAAAACCCACTATAAGATCGACCTAACCGGATTCAGAATTGAAAAATGGTTAAACAAAAACCGGAAACTTTTCTGATTCTAAAGTATGTGTCAAGTGCTACTTGAAAGCACCATAATATTCACTTTAGAATCGAAATAAATAATAGCTATGTGTGTATCCATAAATTAGGGAGCAGTGCATTAGTTGCGTGAGAATTTTCCATGCAACTATAACCAATCGCTGCAGCTATCAGCGGCAGCAATTAATTATTTAGTTCCAATTTTGGTTCAACCATAAATTTTCGATTTTTAACCCGGTTAATCAAATCTTAAAATGCGTTTTTTCTCAAACCGGGTTCCAATATGACACTTTGCTGAGCTAAAATCCATTTAACCCGGTTAAGCAAGCTGCTTTGACTTTTTGCTATTGAAACGTTGAAAAAAACCTACACAGAATAAAAAAAATATATAAATGGGAGAAAAGTTTTTTGTTTGACCATAAAAAATGTAAAGAAGTCACTTCACCTACCAGTGTCCACAATATCCACGTCGTTCCACAAAATATTTTACTTTAATTTCATGTTGGAATTTTATAAGACAACAAATTAACCATCTCTCGTAGGATTAATCTTTTACTATCTACCGAATGCGTTTTCATCTCTTGGAATGGAATGGATTATTGACTACTGTAATATCATAGTTTTATCCGATATCACCTGCTACATCCAAATTAACCTTTTAAGAAAAATTAATAAACTACGTAGCATTTTCATAAATCCAATAAAAATTATATAATACTTAGTTAAATCAAAGTAATTTTTTTATAAAAAACGTCATATTCATTGAAAAAAAGGTGACATTGGGTCAGATTGTAATATTACAAAAGGGTAAATGGTCATTTCAACAGTCCAAAGAGGGAAAGCACATTCTGTAGATAGTATAGGTGAAAAAAAAATCTTTAATCCAACTATCACATTAAAGAGGTGAAATAAATTAATACATTTTTAATGAGGATAGATTGATCATCTGTTAGCTTTTTAAGAAAATTGTGTTTGTTCCTTTAAAAAAATGTTAATTAAAGGAAAGTAGGATTTTGTTCTTAACGTACTAGATAACTCAATTGAAGACATAATGTTGCCAACTAAAGCAAATTAGCTCCTAACACACACAATTTTCTATTTCATTGTCAATCTTATTATTATATAGTCGCGTTAATTCTCATCATTCAATTATCTTTTTTTTGTGTAAGTTTATGAGTTGGTCGGCACTACATTAATGATGGATTTAAGATCAAAGATAATAGGAGAGAAGATAAAATAAAAGTAGATACGTAACTTTGATGCATGGTAAATTTTTAATAAGTTCAGTGATCATAAAGTATTAGTTAATTGTAGGCGGAAATTAGTGAGAAGGTCAAATTTGGCCTTGAATTTGTAATTTTCCACTATCGTTTCCCAATAATATTTAAAACCATCAGCTTTTGAATTTTATTTTGGTAATAATCTTATAGTTTTGTTGTTTTTAATTACTTGTTGCTCTTTGGTTAAAAAGCCTATTTGTACAACATAACTAAAAAGGGTATAAATATCTGAAACTAAACAGCCCATTGATTTCATACACAACATTAAACCCAAACCCACTCATTTTGAGCATGCATCTTAGTTGCGGATTTGACCATTGATATAAGTTGAAAACTTGAAATTCATCAATGATTAGCACTCTCTATTCTTTTTGTGGCAAAAAAAAGAAAAAAGGAAAGAGAAAGTCGACAGAATAATTAAAAAAAAAAAAACGTGTGTGGATTTTTTATTGGTTCGATATTTATGTGTTATTATCATTCTAAAACTTTTTAATGAAACAGAATATGAGAAAGGTTGAAAATGATTCGTTGTACTACTCGGAAATTTATTCCTTTACTTAGTATTTGTATTTTTCTCAAGGGTAATTTTGAAAATAGTTGTTTTGAATAAGAATTCTAATAAAATAACTAAACAATTCACGCAAAATTAATTGACTATGTAATTATTTATTAAGAATTAATAAATTGTTTACTTTTTTTTTTTATTAGGAAAAGGAAAGCTCATTGATGCCCCTAATTTATTTACATAAATTTTTTTTTTATTAATTTATGAATCTTTTCAATTTAATATGATCGATTATTCGTAATATAACATTTGAGCTTAACTAACAATTTAGAGTAGTAAAGAATTTATTTCCCTTGAATAAAGTTTCAAGTTCAAACTTTATAAATGAAAAGAATAATTACTGAAAGAGTTTCATCCATTGTAAAACAGTTTATTATGAATAAAATCATCTTCATCTACATGATTCAAACAAAAAGTAAAAAAATATGTGTTAATAAGATAATTAGTTGTGATGATTAAATTGGACTAAAAATTGCTTGAATCATTTCATTTTCATTGTTTAGTGTGTAAAATTAGATATTTATAATTACTCTAAAACCACATTTGATTTTACATTTTATGGAAACTATAGTACAAAATAAATATAAGAGAACAAAAAGGAATATATGCCCAACCCATAATGAGCTGTTAAAAAAAAAAAAAAAATCAGTGGGTTTGCTTTTGATGACGATCTACTGCTGGCCTGCAACCGACCTCCATTTCTCTGTCCGATTTTCCCGCCACTCTACTCCTCCATATATATACACCTCTCTCCTTCTTCCTCCTCTAGGGAGAGAGATTGAATCTTCATCTTCATCTTCATCTTCTTCCACTTCTCTCTCTCCCCCACCTGATCATGTCTTCTCAAGCCACCCCAATCATAACCGTCAACGACGACATTCCTCACTCCGCCTTCTCAAAACGCCGTTGTTGTTTCTGTATTCCGTTTCTTCCCTGCCAACCTTCGCATTCCGGCGCTAATTCCGTCTTCTGGCAAAGAATTAACCCCCAGGAATGCAGATCTCCGTCTGCAGATTCATCCTCTAACGGCGACCCCTGGTGGAAAAGAGGATGGCACAAAATGCGGGAGTGGTCGGAGATCGTCGCCGGTCCCAAATGGAAAACGCTTATCAGGAGGATTGGGACGAAAAGGGGAAGACATGATCAGAATGGGAAATTCAATTACGATCCTATGAGTTATGCGCTTAATTTCGACGAGGGGCCGGCCGGCCAAAACGATTACGATGAGGATCTCCTCGGCCGTGGATTCTCCTCTAGGTATTCTCTCCCGCCGTCGGCTAAAAGCTCACTTGATTTCGACAAGCAAGGGATGTTTTTCACGTGAAGTACAGGTGGGAGGGATTGGGATTGGAAAATTTTCCTTTTTCTAATTTTTAATGTGCCGCTTGCGGAGGCGGATTTAGCGGAGCGTGGTGGAGAGTAGAAGTGGGAAATCGGAATACGTTTTTGACTGCCGGAGCTTAAAATTATCACTTATACGTTATACACCATAATTTTCATCCTTTATGGTGTAAGTTTCTTTTTCAATTTAATTAAACATAAATTCTTTACTTAAAAAAAAAAAAAAGAAGGAAAACTAGTAAGGTGATATGATAGTTTTGCATGTACTCGTAAATACTATTAATGTATTTAATTAATAAAGATGATTGCTACTTCTTCATTAGTTTTTCTTTGTATTGTTGAAATATTATTTTATATCCATAAATAAAGGCGTGTTTGATAATCTATTGTGCATTTAAAATTAATACTTATATTTTAAATTGACAAATTAATATTTTAAGTAATTATTGGTTTTAAACTTGTTTGAGAACACTACTTAAAAGTCTGTTAAGTGAAAAATTCACTTTATTTAATAAGCCAAAATATTTGATTTAAAATTTGAAGGCATTAAATAATTTTTTTTAAATCTAGTCTTTATTAAATAACTCTATCATTTAATAGTTTCAATATTTACAATTTTCAGTATTTAATATTCAATTTTACCAAATACTACCTAAATCTAAGCACAATAAGTCCAATCTGAAAATTCCTAATTCTTTAAAATTGAATTGAAAGCTCCATAACTAAATTATCTGAAAAATTCAGTCCATTTTAGTTTGAAAATTTAAAAATTTTGATTCTAGTTCAGTTTGATCTAGGTACTCGGAAATAATCAAATATTCACATAAATATGTATAAGTTTTCTTAAGTTCAATATAAGAAACAAACAATTCAATTCTAAGACAAAATAAAATAAAATTATCCCATATATATATATATATAAGATAATTAGATTGATATATATTAGAATTTACAATGAGTTTAATCATAAAGTTTATGAAGAAAATAAATTGTGTGATATTGAGAGTTGCTGACTTAGCAATGTAGTTGAATCAGTAATTAGGTACCTGTTGAACTTGAGTAATATTTGTAACATTTAAAATCGAACAGATTATAAGCTTTTATAATCTCAAAAGCAACTTTAAATAGCAAAATTAATACCACATAATATTAGTATGTTATAACATTTATTTTAATATATAGAGAAAATGATAATAGTCCAATATAATTTTATATGGTGATGATATATGTAATTATTATTATATTATTATTACTATAAAGTACTCACTCCGTTTATTATATGATGTTTAAGGTTGTTCACTAAGACTAATAAAGTATTAGTTAGGTTGCTAAAATGATTAGGTTACCCTTAATACTTTTCTCCTAAAACTCTAAATTATACTTTGTTTAAATTTTATTTTCTTGAAAAATGTAAAAAGGTTTCATTTCTTTCGATTCAGTTATATATAAAATTTTGTTTCAGTCCAATTTGGTTTTTAAAATAAAGTTGAGAGTTTAGTTCGGTTCAATTCTCTAAAATAAGTCAATAGTTTTGTTCAATTTTAGATATATATTTTTTTAAAATATTCGGTCTAGTTAGATTTCTCTAAGATCTATGCCCCTTATGTAAGGAAATTTACAAAATATACAATTTTTTAAATATTATCTAGTTCCAAACACATTTCCTCTCCAATCTACCATTTTCTATGTTTCTCATATTCTTCTTTATCATAGCTATGTTTTCTTCGTTTTTATTCGATTTTTTCTTATTTTTTATGTGATTTTTTATTTTATTTTCTTTTCATTTTCTTTCATCCTTCTTCGTTTTCCCTTTTTTTTTTAGTCGTTTGTATTCCTTTTTCATGTGTTTCCTGTATTTTTTGTGTCTTAAGCGTTTTTCTAAATTCTTACCAAAGTTTCAGCAGTTTCACTTGAACATCACTAAGATTTTACCAAATTAATGAGATACATTATAAAAAATAAATAAAACTTAATTAAACACAAGTTTAAAAAGACAAATATGCATATACAAGTATTGATGTCACCATTGTATCCCTATGGCATCACCAGGGGCGCCTCCAGCATTTTGGTGGCCCTAGTTTGCAACAACCACTGATAATAAAGCTGTCAAAAGTTTCAATTTCGTCATCATTGGGAAATTCACCATCAGCAAATGGCCATCAAAAATCAAAACCCGTATCTGACTTTGAGTAAGGAAAGTAATAGTACATACCAATCTCCAACAACCAGTAAAATCGTGTGACAATGACACTCTGGCTAGAAATAGTGGCCGGAGAGAGATTTTCACTAGCAAGAGACAAACAATTCATCAAGGAGAAGAGAAAATTAGAGGTTTTAGGGTTTTTCATTTTAGGTGGAAGGGGGCAACAAGTACACTGTACATTTTTTTTTTTTTCCTTTTATATACCTCCGATTTAATTTTAGTATTTATTAAAGTTTTTAATTTATTTTTTGTATTAAAATACGGACTGAATAAAATAATATTAGAAATCCATAAAATCCATTACAAATTTTGGAATAGAACTCCATCAGGGGTACATACGGTCGGTTAACCGGTCCATGTGAACTTTTATAAACGGTTAACCATTTGAATGGTTTTTTTAATTTACTAACCATACACTGTCCATTAAAGTCGGTTAACCATTAGTCAGTTAACCATTAATTTCGGTCGGTTAACCATTTCTTTACGGTTAACCATTTATGACATAGACATTATGATTTTGCTAAATTTATAATATTTGAAATCTCAAATAAATAGACCATAAATCCCAAATGTCAAATAAAAATATAAAATTACAAACCATAATCTTAATTATTAATTAAAATAACATTTTAACCATAAAGTCTAATAATTAAAACATTAATAAAAAAAGTTTCCAAACATAGAAATTGTTGTATAAGATCAAACATTAATTAATGAAATTGTTCTTCGATGTTTGTTTTCAGTGAGCGTGAAATTAAGAATTGAGATGAGATGAGATTCGAAGTAAGTGATCGAGACTACTTGGTGCTGTATAGTAAGGAAGAAAAATAACATCAAAGACCCAAATATTTCACTTATTATTCATATATATATATATATATATATATATATATATATATATATATATATATAAAACAAATATTTGTAAAAAGTCGATTAACCGCGAGTCCACATGGACTTTCGATGTAAAAACCTAAACCTAAACTGTAACTGTTAATTTCTAAAAATAAAAACCGTACACTAGTCTATTGGTTTCGGTTAACCATATTTTTAACTCGGTTTCGGTTCACTTTCACGGGTTTTCAGTTTTTTGATTTTTTTTTTGCACCCCTAAACTCCATCATACGCTTCCATCATGACTTTGGAGGGAAAGTAATTTTTTTTTTTTTTAGATTCCATCTAGGAAGAGGCCCTGGGTTGCCTAGGGGAACTCTTCCTAGGGTTGGCCATGGGTATCACCAAAGTTTCACTGTGTTTTTACTAATGGTTCATTAAAATAATGAGATACATGTAAAAACAAGAATAAAATGTGTAATTAAAAAAAAAGGGATAAAAATAAATATACAAGAATTTCAATTAAGATATTGATGAGGACAAAAATCTAGTGATGTAAGAATGTAGCAAACAATTATCTTTAAGTCATGGGCATGCCATATGTTACAGCACAACGTAAGAATTTGTTTTTGAAGATGAAGAGAAACAAAAGACTCTTCTTCTCAAAGCATGGACGAGCCTTAACCCAACAGCAGAATCCAAAATTGTTTTGAAGCTTTTAGTGTTTTAATGATTTATTATTTGGGGTTTTTACATAAATACTTACCTTTTGACACTATATAACTTTTTTACATACAAATCAAAAGTTTACATAAATACATAAAAAACTTTCCAAAATTTCAAAAATACCTAAAAAACTTATTCCTGTTTTACGTGAATTTTGCCCAAAAAATAACAAAAGTAAAAAATCATAATCTCCAAAATACATCCTTTAATTTGTCCACGTTTCTCTCTCCTTTTTTATAATTTTAAATCTAATTTTATATTTATCTCTCAATCCGTTTATTTTTTTGTCATCCGACTTTAGAAAGTTTTTTTTATTTTTTTTTTATCTTCGAAACAAAGTCTATATGTATATACTTTTTCCGATATATTTTTTTCACTAAAGTATAACTAATTATGCCTTTGTATATTAAGGTATAACTAAGGTATAATTAAAGTATAATCACTGTAATTGTGTATCTTAATCTATAACTAAGGTATAATTAAAGTATAACTAAGGTATAAACACTGTAATAGTGTATCTTAATGTATAATTAAGGTATAACTAATGTATAATCGATGTAATAGTGTATCTTAAGGTATAACTAAGGTATAACTAAGGTATAATTAAGGTATAACTAATGTATAATTACTGTAATAGTATATCTTAAGGTATAATTACGGTATAACTAAGGTATAATTACTGTAATAGTGTATCTTAAGGTATAATTAAGGTATAAAAAAGGTATAATCACTGTAATAGCGTATCTTAAGGTATAATTAATGTATAAGTAACGTATAATCAATATAATAATGTATCTTAGGGTATAAATAGGGTATAAATAAGGAATAACTAAGGTATAATCACTAGAATAGTGTATCTTAAGGTATAATTAAGGTATAATCAATGTAATATTGTATCTTAATATATAAATAATGTATAATAATGTATAAGCAGTGTATAAAGAAAGTATAACAATGTATACTAAGTGTATAAACATTGTATAACAATGTATAACTAATGTATAATAATATATAAGAAGGTGTAACAATGTATAACAAGTGTATAAACAGTATATAACAATGTATAAACAGTGTATAAATAGTGTATAAACAATGTATAAATTACGTATAATAATAAATAAGAAGTGTATAATAATGTATAACAATGTATAAGAAGTGTATAAACAGTGTATAACGATGTATAACAGATTATAAATAATGTATAAACAATGTATAAACAGTGTATAATGTATAAACAATGTATAAATAATGTATAAAAAATCTATAACAGTGTATAAACAGTGTATAAACAATGTATAAATAATGTATAATAAATGTATAAACAGTGTATAATGTATAAACAATGTATAAATAATCTATAACAGTGTATAAACAGTGTATAAACAATGTATAAATAATGTATAAACAATGTATAAACAATGTATAAAGAGTGTATAACAATGTATAAGTAGTGTATAAATAATATATAAACAATGTATAAACAATGTATAAACAGTGTATAAAGAGTGTATAAATAATGTATAATAAGTGTATAAACATATAACATTGTATAAGAAGTGTATAATGTATAACAATATATAAGTAGTGTATAAACAATGTATAAGCAGTGTATAAACAGTGTATAACAATGTATAAGAAGTGTATAAGAAGTGTATAATAATGTATAAGTAGTGTATAAGAAGTGTATAAACAGTGTATAATAATGTATAAGTAGTGTATAGCAATGTATAATAAGTGTATAAACATATAACAGTGTAAAAGTAGTGTATAAACAATGTATAAGCAGTGTATAAAAAATATATAAGCAGTGTATAATAACTGTATAAATGGTGTATAAGCAGTGTATAATAACTGTATAAATGGTGTATAAGCAGTGTATAATAACTGTATAAATGGTGTATAAGCAGTGTATAAGAAGTGTATACAGTGTATAACAATGTATAAGCAGTGTATAAGAAGTGTATAACAGTGTATAACAATGTATAAGAAGTGTATAAGTAGTGTATAAAAAGTGTATAAACAGTGTATAATAATGTATAAGCAGTATATAACAATGTATAATAAGTGTATAAACATATAACATTGTATAAGAAGTGTATAACAATGTATAATAGCATATAAGAAGTGTATAAATACATTAGGAACAAAAGGACCTAATCTAAATTACAAGATAATACTAATGTTGCAAAATTACAGCTCAAGCCAAAATCATCAGATTTTGTGCATTCAGGTTACTTAAATGTTGGAAGTTGGCCATCGTTGCCAAATATTGTTCTTGTCACTGGCATATGGAGTTCCAGGGATATAAAGAGGAAGTGAAATTAATCCCTTCATGAAAGTAAGAAAATCTTTAAGAATTTGTACTGTCTGTGGCTCCTCCGGTGTTAAGCCTAGCACTTGCTTCACTATTACATTAAATGTGAGCTGTGCCCAAAAAATTAAAAAAAAAAATCAAGAAAAATTAATTTCTGATTTCTTTGGGGGAAAAAAAAGAAAAAGAAAAAAGCAAGTGGTACCTTCCTAGCCTCTTCACAGAACATGACTTCTTGTTTATCCTTCCCAGTATTAAGTAATTGAATAGCAATTCTATCAATATCATTAAGAAACTCAGGTTTTGATTTGGTAATGGAGACAAGAGAAAGAGCAACTTTTCTTAATCTTTTATGAGTATCTCCAACTGCAATAAGCATCGAAACATTTCCAAGAATCCCATGAATTGGCTTTGGATAACTACACTCAAATAATTTTCCTTCATTTTGAAGAATGAAGTAGCTGAGCTCTTGATCACATGACACAACTGTTGGGGAGAAGAACAAATGGGACTTAAACACTTTACCATACCTGCAATATATATATATATATATATATATATATATATATATATATAGTAAAATCAAGTTTATCCACAAAAAAAAAAGACTAAGAAACCGATCAAAGTAGAGATAATTAATTATAATTACCTAGAGCAGTGATAATGAAGAAAGGATCCAAGAAAATTACATAAAGGAAAGTGACATATCAAGTTGGCCATTGTTGCCAAATAGTAAGAAGCCAGTGACATATCCAAAATTCAGGAATCATAACAAGATTATGAAGCATCAATGTGCTATATTCTATACATTTGTTTGACTGAATCTCACACTGAATATCAGCAAGAACTGCCTCAATAGCTTCTCAACAGTCCCAAAGGAACTCAAACATATCAAATGCGTGAAGCTTCAGTCATCTAATCAAGTAATTTGCATCACATGACAAGCAATTGAAATAGATGCATAAGCTGATGTATGGTCGCAGTTTCTGGGTATGACAAATAGTCAAATTTTATGATAAGAAAATTTGACAAATAATCAAATTATATTCACCAGTCATATTATCTGACACAAGAAGCATTCAATGGAAGAACAAAAGATTGGGATCAACATTTCCAGCAGAAAATGTCTTACAGTTTTGAAACAAGGCAAGTAAAAGTGCCTATTTGATAATAATGGAATAATTAGTAAAAAGCACTGTGGTAATTATGCGGCAATTAGGCAAATAAAAAATCCAAAATTGATCATCATCGTATCAGCATAAAAAATATGCTCAAGAAAAGAGTTGATTTGAACATTAACCTTACAACTCTCCCACCACAAGTTTTACATCCATTCAGAACCAACTCTAAATGATCATTAATTCATTAAGAATTCAAACTCCTAAAATCTAATATATCTACTGCAACTATCACTACTACTAGTGCTGCAATTCCTACACTTTTGATTACTTTGGAACCCTAAATTGCAACACAAACACACGGCAGAAGGAGGAGAAGAAGAAGAAGAAGAAGAAGAATCAGCAGCCGCCATTAATGTATACGTAAACTGCTGATAATTATTTTCTTTCTTCATCATCATCTGCTCATTAAATTTAGCACAATCAGAAGCTTGATTTGGATTCTGATTGAGATTGTGATTAAGATCAAACGGTAGCCCAATGTTTTGATTGAAAAAGTGCATTGCACTTTTGCACTTTTTCCAATTAATCAACTAGTATTCACCAGTCATATCAGGTTCATATCAAATATAGGCGGAGGGAGGGGGTCCACGGGTGTGCCGTTGCACCCCCGGTCACCCGACTCTTCCCTTAGAATACTATCGGAATCAGTATTCACAATTGAATTGCTGAAAACTCCAAAAGAGGAGCAGAATTACAGAAGGAAAATTTACCTGGTTTGGAGATGGAAATGGACAGGGTGAGAGACAGAGAGAGGCGGCTTTTACATGGGAGGGAGGAAAGAGGGAAAAGACGAGACTGTAATTAAGGGAAATCGGCAACAAAGGCGCCGAAACCAGAAGAGATAAGAAAGATACAGGGGAGAACAAGAAAAAAGAACGTAAAAAAGAAAAAAAAAATAAGTATTAAGTATTAAATAAAAGAATTTAAAGAAAAAAGGTAATTGAGTAAATTGTTAAACGTACGCCTGGAAATAAAGTTATTCTTTAGGGTAAAATTGACAATTTCCCTTATTATTTTGCTATTAGTAATGTTATTTTAGTCTTTTGTCTTTTATTTACTACGGCTTTATGTAATTTCATTATAAGAGTTTAGGTGGAAGTATACACTCCTTCTTTTTTAGTACCCAACAACTTATCATCTCCCATCAAACAAATTTCAAATATTCAAGAATAAAGATATGAATCATAGAATTTTAATTTGAGAGAAATTTACGTTCAAGTTTAGCTTGAGAAATCTTTATTGGTTTAAGGTTAAAACTTTCAATTTTCTTTCTTTTGACCCCTCTGGCCAGAGTTATAATTCATCTTAGACATAACCATTTGGAGAGATTTGTGACCGAAAAATTATCATTACTAAATCAGGAAATAATTTGGGTTATATATTCATCTATTTCTATGATATAAAAAAAAGAAACAAAAACTTAGATATTTAGACGTGGAAAACACGGAAATTTATTATCCCTAAAACTTAACCTATACCCTATTAGTAGTTCTTATAAAAGAAATCCTACAATTAATTTTCTCTACAAAAATCGCCGCCTCGCTATTTCATCCACTCCTTCAGAGCAAAATCACTATCACAATCACAAATCACATCCAGGTGCGATTTTTCCTTGGGAAATTAGGAATGTTAATTTTAATTTTAGTTCTTTAAATGCTTTTACAGGTAATTTAATTGATGTTTGCTTTCTACACCTGTTATTTTATTTATATCTTTAATAATCGATCTCAAGTATAATTCCGCTAATTTTCAATTTTGTTTAACATGTTGTAGATGATGAATTTTGTTGCTTTTATCATGACATTAATTAGGGGAATTGGATTTTCATATTTTTGTTCTTTTTTTTTTTTTTGAACTAAACTATTGCCAGTAATAGTTTATTTAAGAATAATATAAGTTTATGTTCATTACTTTTTTCTTTAAGCCAATAGTAATTGGAGCCGATCGAAAGCCTGCTTTTCAGAATTTTGTTTTCTTGAATTTATATGTCAAATGTTGGCTAATTTTTCTGGATTAATTAGTATGGCTGAAACCCATTGCTCCAGTAATTCTGGCTTCTTTATTTTGTTGATTGATAATTAGTATTTGATGTTTTATATATTTTTATTGTTAGGATATAAAGTAACTAATATGAAAAAGAATAAAATAAAAGAAAACATGTTTAATTTCCTGATGTGAAACAACAGTTTTTAAAGATCTATCAGCACTTAAAACTAAAATCTAATCAAACACTTGGGTTATTTAACATGTTTGGTATTTAACAGAAACAAACAAGCACTTTTAAAACAAGTATGCGAACAGACTTTAAGTCCTTTGCCGAATTCATTTTAAAGCATTCACTGGGATTCTTCTTTTACTTATTTAATCTTTACTCTTTTTACAGGTCTCATTAATTACACTATATCTCCAATAATGGACTCTCTCTCCACTGTCATGAACACAATTCGGCCAATACTCGAACTAGATCTCTCAGCTGTTTCTGCTCACCAATTGAAGATGATTTCATCAGCAATTGACACCCTAATTTCTCAAAGTAATTCGTCTTCACTCAAAGAAGAACTAGAAAATTTGAAGTCTGATGTAAATTCATGTTATAATTCTTACAATGAAATTGGACCTCAAATAGTCTCCTTGTCGGATGAATTCGACAAATATGTGGCTGACAATCGGCTTTACATAGATCGGAATCAAACAAGAAGTAAACGCGAACAAGACATGACTTCCACGAATACGTTATATGCAGGGGCTCAACGAAACCTGGACTACTACAAGAGATCATTAGAGAAAACTGAAGCTGAACTGCTAAGGTTAATATCACGTAAGGAAAGCCTACAGTTGCTGCTTAATCAAGATCAAGAAAAGATTCAAGTTCTAGAAACTTCTTTGAAACCTAGACACCTGCAGGTTATGACATGGATTGCTCAGCGTCGAGCCCTTAACGAGCAACAAGCCTCCTATTGTGCTGCTTGGAGGAATTTCAAGAATGTTCATTTAGATCACATTTAATTTCATCATCAATGCTTTGCGTATTTCATTAGAATAAAGGAATGTGGTATTAATTCTTTGGGCAAATTACAAAGAAAAAAAAAAGAAAAAAAAAACCCTTGTGATTTCGCTTTTTTTTTTTTGCAAATAAATGACTGTGATTTTTTTTTGTTAAAAAATAAGGATTGTTTTAAAATGTTAACAAAAAAAGAACAACTAACATTTTTCCGTTAAAAATAATAATATAACTGAGAGTATTTTTTGTTATTTAACATACCAATAATTTATGCATATTATTTAAGAATTTTACATCAAGATTTGAATATTTTTGGAAAATTTTTCAATTTTATATTATTTTTTTAAAGTTATTATCATTATTTAATTTAGAAAAATATTTGCGTTTTTCAAAAATTTTCAAAATTTATCATTAATGTGTATTGTATTTTTATTAATCAATTTGAAAATTTTGAGTTCAAAATGAACAAGAATACTCTATGTAATGTCATGATTTAATTTTAGTTGTTCTTTTTTTTTTTTTTTGTTAAAATATTAAAACACAATCTTCTTTTTTTAACAAGAAAAAAAAAACCGCAGTCCTTTATTAAAAAAAAAGTGAAATCACAAGGTTTTTTTTTTTTTTTTTTTTGTAATTTGTTCTAATTCTTTTTTATATTTAGGCCAAATACATACGGAGCCCCTTTAACTTTAATTTTTGAGCTGCTTGGCCCTCTCAACTATTTTAACGATCTATCTAACCCCTCAACTAAAGGTCAAACACATACGTAGCCCCTTCAATTTTTATTTTTGAGCCGTTTGGCCCTCTCAACTATTTTAACAACCTATCTAACCCCTCATGTATTTTAAAGTGGTGTTTTTAAACCTTTGAGTGAACATAACCAGACAGAACAGAGTATCATGCATTACACACGTCTGACACTAAAGAATGTAGGACATATGCTGGAAACTATCTTCTATTTAATTAATATTACCTCTTACCTCTAGGTCATACGACATTATCAGCATTCAAGTATCTAAAAATACCACTTTAAAATAGATGAGGGGTTAGATAGGTCGCTAAAATAGTTGAGGGGGCGAAGCGGCTCAAAAATAAAAGTTGAAGGCCACGTATGTATTTAGCTTTTAGATGAGGGGTTAGATAGGTCGCTAAAATAGTTGAGGGGGCCAAGAGGCTCAAAAATTAAAGTTCAAGGGACTGCATATGTGTTTGGCCTTATATTTACTTTTGCACGTTTTGGTAGCTAGATACCATATGAGAATAAGATGGCTAATTCAAAATTTCTTGCAATAAATATTATACTGGTTAGAGAAACT
This sequence comes from Euphorbia tirucalli, assembly GCA_039660915.1. Taxonomy (NCBI): domain Eukaryota; kingdom Viridiplantae; phylum Streptophyta; class Magnoliopsida; order Malpighiales; family Euphorbiaceae; genus Euphorbia; species Euphorbia tirucalli. The sequence continues at coordinate 13,593,901 of CM077638.1, forward strand.
AGTTTTACATCTTTCAATTATTGAAATTGCTTTGAAGATAAGGGAGTATTTGTTTAAAAAAGAAAAAAAATGATAATTATAGTTTACTACTCACTCTTCAACAATATAATGTAAAGAAATATTAACTCTGTTTCTGGTATCCATATAAATGAAAAGAATTTACATAATCATTTTAAATTTTGAATAATTTGACCACTCTGAATCAGGACATGTATGAAGGTGTCTCATTTGTGCATTTCAATTAGGTGAAATTGCCCAAAGTACTAATTCAAATTTTTATATTCATAAATTAATTCTTAGAGCCAAAATACTAAACTGTATTCATGTCCCATGGTGAAGTCTGTTGTTTACTTTAAGTGTTTAATTTATCAAGGGCTAATGTAAACACCGTCGAAAACTTGCCGCTTCATAAATCAATAGGACAAGATCATATAAAGCTTTCATTACTTTAATTTAAGCAAAAAAATGAGGATTAATTCACATGCGCAAGAAATTTTATAATGGACACAATGAGTGTGGAGCTTTCACATGAGAAATCAACATAAATGTATTTTTTTAATTTTTCAACGTACTTTCTTATTTCCCAACACACATATTGTCTCTATTGTTTCATTGAAAGAGTCCATATTGATCGGATCCACATAAAATTTATCTAGCACATAGGTAGAGAAAAATGTATGACCCTACATTAGGGGTGGCAAATTCTGACATAATAATACAATTTACAAAGATAACACGATTGATACTACCCATTTGATACAAGTTTCATTTTTGTTGCATTTATATCATCTATAATCATGTAACATAACACAATTATGATCCGATAACATGAATTGCAAGCTCTACCCCCACATTATATTGGCATATACAACCAAAATTTAAAAAAAAAGATCTCCTTCACAATCAAAAGTGATGACAAATTTTGTCATTGTGCTTTCACGTATCCCACCATATTTCCCTTTCCATGAGAAATTTATATGCCGATCACACCAAATAACAACCTTTACTGTCCTTCGTCTAAAAATCTCATCCCTTCAAAGGAATAAAGAGTAAAATAATGTTGGACTTTGTTCCCTTCCTATGTGGAGGAAGAGACTCATTTATGGTTCAGGAGATAGAGACCACCGTGTGGTTCAGGAGAAGACTTTCAAGCCCTTGAAAGCATATGTGTTATTACCCTTCAAGGCTTAAAGGGATCAAGAGAAAGAAACTCTTGTGAGGTTCAAAAAGCTATGTTCTTCAAGAGCTAACATATTAAGATATATATGTTGCTTGTGAGGAGAAGAGCAAGCTAGTAAGAGAGATATAACAACATTTGAAAGAGTTTTTGGATACAAAGGTGCAGAGAGAACTAAGAGAGAAAATCCTTTTGTGTTTGTGAACCTTGTTCTTCAACTATACTTTTCATCTTCTTTCAGTGATCTCTAGGTCATATGGAGTCCGATCGTATTGATTTTTGGAGAGCATATTGGAGACTTTTGCTTTTTGATTCTGATTGGTCGGATTAATTTTATCAGCTAAAGTTTTTTTTTTTAATTTTATGTAAATATTTATTTATGAAATTAGTTATTCGTCAAATTTTGGCATGAAATAATGTTAAGATAATTATTGACAATATTATTTTAGGGCTTAATATTTTGTAAAGCTGGGTAGACGGGAGCTTTCAATGAATTTTTACCAAATCTCGTTTATCTATGAGTAATTTTTATGATGCTTAACTTAATAAATTTAATGTAGGTGGGATATACAAATATGAAGTTGCCTGATAGACTATACCAAATAATCCAACCAGGACCATTTAATGATAAAATGTTAAAAGCATAATCAGTTCACTGTTCTCAATTTGTATAGATTAACGAGGTATGCTTTTTATAAGACAATTAAGAATTCTGCAAATGCTAATTTGTCCAAATTAATTGATTATTTTTTAAAATTTTTGTATTAGAATGATAATATTTCTCCCTAAGTGAAGTGCGCCGTTAATAAACCCATGTATAAAAACACTGATGAAGTGATGGAGATGAAAATGCATCATTGAAGTCAAGGAGTTTGAACAAAAAAGCAAACCTTTTCTTTCTCAAGGCAAAATTTGACCATATACATAATCTCATCCTTCAACTATTCAAATATATCATAATATAAAAGTAAATCTATAATATTATATATACCGCGCAATGTGAAGGCCTTTGACTAGGGTTGTCAACGGGGACACGGGAACCCACCCGAAGGGAGACGTGGATTCCCCGTTTAGATTCCCCGCGGGGCAGGGACGGGATAATTTTGTCTCCGTTTACTAAACGGAGACGGGGATGTGATTCACCTCTCCCGCCCCGCGGATCCGTCCCCATCCCCGTTTAATCTCCGACGAGGATTTCCATTAAATCCCCGTTTATTTATTTATTTTATTATTTATTTATATATATACATAAATAATTAAATTTTATAATAATAAAACTAAACTATGGATTGCTTTACATCCCTCTTTCACTTTTAAAGTTTCTAACAATTAATCATGTGTGCTTAATTATTGTTGCTGATATTAAATATATGCAATTGTATGCTTATTTGCAAAACTTCTGCCTAGGTGCAAAACTTAAAATTTAGCCTTTGCACTTGATAGAATTTATCAATTTAGAAGCCTCTAATTTAATTTCTGTGTATTGGACTCCTGTACTCTGTTTTGAAATAATAATATTAGTAGTTGTAATATTTTAATTAAATATCACTTTCTTATAAGAAAAATTAAGTGATTTATTTAATGGTCTCCAAACTGTAATATACTTTTTAACTTATTTTTGTACCAAATTGAATTTTATTTAAAATTTCAAAAAAAAAAAAAAAAACTTAACAGAGACGGGGATCCCCGCGGGGAACCTTTTTCCAAACGGACCGAGACCCGGAGATGGGGATGAAGATCGTCCCCGTTTACTGAACGGAGACGGGGACGGGGATCCCCGTCTAGCCTAAAAACAGAGATGTGATTGTCATTCCCCGCCCCGCCCCGTCCCATCTACATCCCTACCTTCTACTAGTATTATATAAAAGCTCAACTAGAAAAGTCTTTTCTAAGAGTACCCCATCATTGTTTGATGATGTGTCAAAAATATAACATTTAGTGTAGTTTTTCACTTTTATTTTTTTTTAATTATATTAATTTACTCTCTTAATTCATTTCACTATCCATCTTAAATTCTTTTAAATTATCAAATTATTGCTCTCATTTGATAAATTAATTTTACAACAACTGCTCTTAAAATTAATAAATAAGGAATTATTTGGAAACTCTATGTCCTGTATAACTTCAAGATAATTATCAATATTTATAGCTATAATATATAATAAATAATAATTCTATAAAAGCTCCCTTAGCCTTAAGAGTGACAAAGAAATCGAGAAAATAAAATTGAATCATTAAAAAAACTAATAATTATCATTCATTGATTTGTATGTATAGTGTACTCTTTGGTTATTGAGGGAGGATCAAAAATCTGAAATCCAACTCGATCATCCCCTTTTATGAATGTTACATCATTAATTCATTATGAACATATTATATACTAATCAATTCATTATAAAATCTTTTTTAATTGACACGAGCAAATATATTCAAACAAGAAAACTATTACATATCACACAATTATATAAATTATTTTAGATCTAATAAAAAAAAAAGGATCAAAGTGTCGGGCTATGATGAAATGAAATGCAAGTGTACAGAGCTTTGATGAAACTACACTTATCTTTTGTTTCAATTTGCAGTCCTTTATATATGGTTTGTAACTATAATTGGTTACAAGGAAATGTTATATTATTTACCTTTTCTCTATAGTTTTATATACCTTTTTTTATAATTGATAATCAGAGGACTGGTGATGGATGCCTTTACAATATGTATATTCCAACACGTTGCCAGAAGCCGCAGCAGCAACAAAGTGGAGACCATGAATAGCTGCAAATATCCTTGCAAGCCCAGTAGAAAAACAATTAGTAAGATGGATTCCAATAATTAATTAAAGATTTTTTTTTTTTTGGGTATTTCCAAGACCGTAGAAAGTTTCAAGGCTACAAAAAGACTCACGAGAGAACTTGTATATTACTCTACCAAGATATATATGTCGTTTTGTGGCCCTTTCGTTTAGTATTATTTCTAGTTGTATAATCTACACAATTTTTAAATATTTAATCATCCCTTAAGCTATCTTTCCATCAGTATTATTATTCGACGTTGTAGTCTTTTTTATATTTAGTATTATTAATTTGTTCTTTCAATAGTATAATTTTTTTTAGCTTTGTATCTCTATCTTTTTGCTCCCTATGCTATCACTAATTATACCCTTTTGACTCCTATTTTATTAATATTTCCCTTTTGCCCACTCTGGTAGGCAAAAAGTTTTTAAAATGATTCTTAACAAGCATATTCATCAACAAAATATGCTTATTGGGAGCCATTTTGAAACCTTTTTTTTTAATGGCATAGAGAAGTAAAAGGGAAACATCAATAATAGCATAAGGGGAAAAAGAAAATTTTTAATAGGAGAGGAGCCAAGGCAAACTAATGATGACACATGCGCCAAAAAGTTTTTAGTCCTTTTTTTGTTCCAAGCTATGAGTAAGTCCCAAATCTTCATAGTATATATATCTCAAATAAAAACAACTTGGCTTTTTTTACCTCTAAGATTCATCTTTTATCCTTTCATTTTTTCCTGCTAACTTAAAGACAAATTTTACAATGGTTATTTTTACAGCACTCATCTAATACGACATCGTATTAAATTGGCTACCCTCAAAACCAACGTAAATTCAGCCTTTTATGTACCGCTTCTTCCTCTCTTTCTCTCTCTTAGGGAGAGGCCTAATGTGAATTTTTTCAATGTAGCATTTTGAAAATTATAGTATTTTGACATTATGTACTGTCTGACCAAATGTGACCAATTGTTCCTAAAAATGAAAAAAATGATTTATTACATGGAAAGTGGGAGAAATGATATATCAACGATTGGTACAAATGAGAAAAAGTATCAACTATTAGTTTTGAGATTTAATTAAGTAAGGACAAACATATATAAATATTTAGAAAAGAGACCATTGAATGATAAATCAAAACTATCAACATTCAACATTGAATTAACATTCAAAATTTTTTATGTTCAATTTTTATATGTTTGGTTTAAGTTTGATTTTGCTTATTCTGAACTTTGAAAATAAAAAGTAAGGAAACAATACCTCATCATGTGCCATGAGAACTCTTTTGAATCTAACCGAGTATTTCAGTTTGTCCACATTATTATTCGGGACTTCAACGCGGAATAACTTGGGATTGATGGGGAATAGCAGAAAAAAAAACTTGTATACTGCATGAGTTTGTTGTTTTGAAACACATACGAGCCTTGCAGAATGTTGGATGCCTCGATGCCGATACATGTTATAAACATAAATCTTAAATATAAGCAATTGATTAATAAATCACACAACAATGTTTTAATATTGAAGGGTATCAAAATAAGAAAGGTTGGTCAATCAACTTAGACCCAAAATTTTTACTTGAACCAATATGCTTTTTGACCGGAAGGATGAAACGATTTGCAATCCACATTTCCTCGGCCTCCCATCAATGAACCTCTCGCGTTAGGCTTTGTTCCTCTAAATAGAGGGTTTCCCCAAAATCTTATCAGTAGAAATTATTTGTTACAAAATAATCTTCCTGCATATCAATTATTGTCCTAAAAGAATTAAGGCTTGTTCATTTAAACCACTACCAATAAAAATTATATATTATTGCTAATTACAAATCCAGAATCATTGATAAAATTAATTAAACACTTAGTAATTCATAATTATCTGTATAACTGAACTACTAAAATTTTGTTTGATTAATTATATCACTATATATACCATCATCTATGAAAATCCAATAAAAGAGTTAAAGTAGAAGTTTTGCTCACCCATATGCACGTCTTTCTGGACTTGGCCTGATTGTCTATTTTATTTTTGTTTTGTATAAGTTGTTTGTGGAGCATGTTGGACACTGTGCGATTGATTTTGTTGAACTTGGAGTAGCTTTATTCAATTATGGACTGTTGCTTATTAATATTACCTTTGTGTCTGTTATTAACAGGCCCTTTTTTAGTCCTTTGACAATTATTGATCCAATGATTGACTTTAATAGGTTACTTCCTACCATTTAGTTGCCTTAGCGGGCACTGGGAAGGTCATTGACAAATATGGTCAAATCTATAAACAGTACGGAATATGCCAAAATACGTGGGGGCGTAAGGAGGGCTTGAATTACTACACCCAAATCTCAATAAGAATTATGCAATCAACGTTCTCATTATAAAATATTTCTATGAAAAGGAGTGAATAGAGGATCTTTGAGGACTTTAGAGTTTGTATGAAAGAAATTTTGGGATTATTTTTGTATCTACTCATTCTACACATAACATAGAATTGTAGAATCTCTTCTAACTTTCTTCAACTGAATGTTAGTATCATTAGGAGTATTCACACATCAAAATGTCCAAATTTCTTAAAAGTTTCTCTATATTAAGATTTTGTGATAGCTTTATATTATTATCATTCCTTATGATTTAACACTCAAAAATAATATTTGTTTCATATCAAATTGGAAGTAACAAAACCTTTAGTTGTAAGTGACTAGCAAAAACAGTTTCACCCCAGAGATCATTAGAGTTTTATAACCCAAAAGATAAACTAATATTAAGGAGCTAAAAACTTTTGATGAATCTCAAATTAACATGTCACAAGTAAAATTAAAGAGACTAAAAATGAAAACCTTAATGTCATCATTCATTAGACAATATAAAACAAAACCCATGTTGCTTCAATATAAAACAGAGCTACATAAATTCAAGATCTAAAATTTATACTTCTGAAAAATATTCAAAACATTAGCTCAATTTTAAAAAAATATATAAACTTTATATATAGTATGTCGGATTGATCTAACAAATAATTACCAGCCACTTATACTTGTAAAAGTCAATCTTTAGTTGTATGAAGTCTCAAACATGAATACATATGATACTTTTAAAAGTTTACTATATAAACATTCATTGCATACATGAATAAAGAAGCAATGTCCAAGAGCCCAATTATGAAAACATATAACAAATTTCCATAGTAGCAGGGATTACAAAATAAATAGATAATGAAACCATATCTTGTGCATTTTAAGATGACCTAGTTTATTATCTAAAATCTAAATTTCGAAAACCTATGGATCTATATATGCCTGGAAAAATATATAGGCTAATAAAAATAGCAAACAATTCATATATAAGACAAAGTCATACATAATGTATGAAAATAATCCTAATAAAGAAGAAATAAACTTATTGAATTGAAACTGTGCCTTTGATGTGCCACTAATTTGAGAGCAAATTTCGACAACTGTAAAGTAGACATCAAAGTCTTTTTGGCAGAATGAGTGAGTGTACTTTTGATTGCAGAATCATTCAATTCCATAAATAAATCCTTAAGATTGTTGAAAAATTAAGAATGGATGATTATCTCATGTATGAGGTGTGATTCAACAAACACTTGTACTTCTAAAATTACTTCTAGGAGAGAGGAACAACAAATTTAATAAATAATAACCATCAGAATTTCCTTTTGTAGTTCATAGAAATGATGTAACTGAGATAAATGTTTTGCATAAAAAAAGGGGTTCTTACACAACTATAATAACAAATTTTGTTAATTACAAAAATACACCAACAATAAAAAAATAGCATTTGGATAAGAAGAACTTTTAATATTACTTAAATCTTAAAGAAAATTTTCTAAAAATACAACATTATATCTCTTTTTATCTTAAATAATAATAATAAAAAAAAAATCACTCTCCCTTCTCTCATGTGTGTACTCCACCTCTCCATGGGCTCCATTACTTTTCTACCTTCTCTTTTCTAGTTTTAATCTAATTTTGTATTTATCTCTCAATTTGTTCATTTTTCTTATACTATGTTACAAAGTTTTTCTTTTTTTTTTCCTCTTCAAATGAAATCAATATTTATATATTTTTTCCTTTTTTAATGCTATTCCCTACTTGTAAGAAATTAGAACTCAAGAATTCAAAAAACGCTTTCTTTGTCGTAGTTAGTCTTTGTTGGAATTGGTATATTGTAGAGAAATGATACTGTGAAGCAATTTTAAGACTTGATGTTAGAATTTAGCTGCTAGAAAGCACTAAATATAAGTGGAGTAAAATTGCAACGCATCGATATTGATTTGATGAATGGACTTGTTATGGTTGACGGCTAGTGAATATCGCTTGTATAATATGCCTTGTCTTATTAATTAATATTGCTTTTCCCTTTCAATTTCATTTAGTTTGGGCATCAAGTTAACGTAATTCAATTGTAGTTTATATACAGTTAAAACGATTTAGCATCGAAATGTTTGCATTTCTAGCAAATTCAGACTCTGAACAACTAAAATTAACTGACTAATGCAACACTCAAATTTAATTGGTTTGTGATTTTAAAAATCTCTATAGAGGTATCATTGTCTTAAGATTTTAAAAATGCAACAACTTGAGCACTCATGAAATAAATATATGTGGTGATCGACACTCTTGATATATGAATTATTATTATTATTATGAAAATTAGAATTTACAAATAAATTTACTTGATTGGAAAGAAAATTGTCTCCTATTTGTTTGTATAGGAATTTTTATGTTATCTTTATTTTTAATTTTAAGTCATTTTTAATCCAATTTCAATATATATATATATATACATGCATTGGTATTGTTATACTTGTAAATGCATCAAGAAGATCAAGGTTGGATCATGATATAGTCTGAATTCTTGATCCATATGAAAGAATGTGGGAATTTTTCTCTTCGTTCAAAATAAATTTCCTTAAATGAAGAAAAATTTCATATTATCATGCTTACCCTACTTATTATTACATATATGATTGGTTGATTTGTGAAATTAATAAAATATGACCATTTTATTGCTAACATATTGTAATTAATGTGCATAATAAGGTCCAGAGTCTGAAAAGTGAAATTTAAAATCAGACAATAAAATTAAAACAAAAAGAGAAATAGTGATTGTTATTCTATTTTATTAATATTTCCCTTTTGCCCACTCTGGTAGGTAAAAAGGTTTTAAAATGATTCTTAACAAGTATATTCGTCAACAAAATATGCTTATTAGGAGCGATTTTGAAACCTTTTTTTTAATAGCATAGAGAAGTAAAAGGGAAACATCAATAATAGCATAAGGGGAAAAAGAAAATTTTTAATAGGACAGGAGCCAAAATGGCAAACTAATGATGACACATTCTCCAAAAAGTTTTTTAGTCCTTTTTTTGTTCCAAGCTATGAGTAAGTCCCAAATCTTCATAGTATATATATCTCAAATAAAAACATCTTGGCTTTTTTTACTTCTAAGATTCATCTTTTATCCTTTTATTTTCTCCTGCTAACTTAAAGACAAATTTTACAATTGTTATTTTTACTGCACTCATCTAATAGGACATCGTATTAAATTGGCTATCCTCAAAACCAACGTAAATTCAGCCTTTTATGTACCGCTTCTTCCTCTCTCTCTCTCTCTTAGGGAGAGGCCTAATGTGAATTTTTTCAATGTAGCATTTTGAAAATTATAGTATTTTGACATTATGTACTGTTTGACCAAATATGACCAATTGTTCCTAAAAATGAAAAAAATGATTTATTACATGGAAAGTGGGAGAAAATGATATATCAACGATTGGTACAAATGAGAAAAAGTATCAACTATTAGTTTTGAGATTTAATTAAGGACAAACATATATAAATATTTAGAAAAGAGACCATGGAATGATAAATCAAAACTATCAACATTCAACATTGAATTAACATTCAAAATTTTTTATATTCAATTTTTATATGTTTGGTTTAAGTTTGATTTTGCTTACTCTAAACTTTGGCAATAAAAAGTAAGGAAACAATACCTCATCATGTGCTATGAGAACTCTTTTGAATCTAACCGAGTATTTCAGTTTGTCCACATTATTATTCGGGACTTCAACGAGGAATAACTTGGGATTGATGGGGAATAGCAGAAAAAAACTTGCATACTGCATGAGTTTGTTGTTTTGAAACGCATACGAGCCTTGCAGAATGTTGGATGCCTCGATGCCGATACATGTTATAAACATAAATCTTAAATATAATCAATTGATTAATAAATCACACAACAAAGTTTTAATATTGAAGGATATCAAAATACGAAAGGTTGGTCAATCAACTTAGACCTAAAATTTTTACTTAAACCAATATGCTTTTTGACTGGAAGGATGAAATGATTTGCAATCCACATTTCCTCAGCCTCCCATCAATGAACCTCTCGTGTTAGGCTTTGTTCCTCTAAATAGAGGGTTTCCCCAAAATCTTCTCAGTAGAAATTATTTGTTACAAAATAATCTTCCTGCATATCAATTATTGTCCTAAAAGAATCAAGGCTTGTTTATTTAAACCACTACCAATAAAAATTATATATTATTGCTAATTACAAATCCAGAATCATTGATAAAATTAATTAAACACTTAGTAATTCATAATTATCTGTATAACTGAACTACTAAAATTTTGTTTGATTAATTATATCACTATATATACCATCATCTATGAAAATCCAATAAAAGAGTTAAAGTAGAAGTTTTGCTCACCCATATGCATGTTGGACACTGTGCGATTGATTTTGTTGAACTTGGAGTAACTTTATTCAATTATGCACTGTTGCTTATTAATATTCCCTTTGTGTCTGTTATTAACAGGCCCTTTTTCAGTCCTTTGACAATTATTGATCCAATGATTGACTTTAATGGGTTACTTCCTACCATTTAGTTGCCTTAGCGGGCACTGGAAAGGTCATTGACAAATATGGTCAAATCTACAAACAGTACGGAATATGCCAAAATACGTGGGGGCGTAAGGAGGGCTTGGATTACTACACCCAAATCTCAATAAGAATTATGCAATCAACGTTCTCATTGTAAAATATTCTATGAAAAGGAGTGAATAGAGGATCTTTAAGGACTTTAGAATTTGTATGAAAGAAATTTTGGGATTATTTTTGTATCTACTCATTCTACACATAACATAGAATTGTAGAATCTCTTCTAACTTTCTTCAACTGAATGTTAGTATCATTAGGAGTATTCACACATCACAATGTCCAAATTTCTTAAAAGTTTCTCTATATCAAGCTTTTGTGATAGCTTTATATTATTAGCATTACTTATGATTTAACACTCAAAAATAATATTTGTTTCATATCAAATTGGAAGTAACAAAACCTTTAGTTGTAAGTGACTAGCAAAAACAGTTTCACCCCAGAGATCATTAGAGTTTTATAACCCAAAAGATAAACTAATATTAAGGAGCTAAAAACTTTTGATGAATCTCAAATTAACATGTCACAAGTAAAATTAAAGAGACTAAAAATGAAAACCTTAATGTCATCATTCATTAGACAATATAAAACAAAACCCATGTTGCTTCAATATAAAACAGAGCTACATAAATTCAAGATCTAAAATTTATACTTCTGAAAAACATTCAAAACATTAGCTCAATTTAAAAAAAATATATAAACTTTATATATAGTATGTTGGATTGATCTAACAAATAATTACCAGCCACTTATACTTGTAAAAGCCAATCTCTAGTTGTATGAAGTCTCAAACATGAATACATATGATACTTTTAAAATTTTACTATATAAACATTCATTGCATACATGAATAAATAAGCAATGTCCAAGAGCCCAATTATGAAAACATATAACAAATTTCCATAGTAGCAGGGATAACAAAATAAATAGATAACGAAACCATATCTTGTGCATTTTAAGATGGCCTAGTTTATTATCTAAAATCTAAATTTCGAAAACCTATGGATCTATATATGCCTGGAAAAATATATAGGCTAATAAAAATAGCAAACAATTCATATATAAGACAAAGTCATACATAATGTATGAAAATAATCATAATAAAGAAGAAATAAACTTATTGAAATGAAACTGTGCCTTCGATGTGCCACTAATTTGAGAGCAAATTTCGACAACTGTAAAGTAGTCATCAAAGTCTTTTTGGCTGAACGAGTGAGTGTACTTTTGATTACAGAATCATTCAATTCCGTAAATAAATCCTTAAGATTGTTGAAAAATTAAGAATGGATGATTATCTCATGTATGAGGTGTGATTCAACAAACACTTGCACTTCTAGAATTAACTTCCAGGAGAGAGGAACAACAAATTTAATAAATAATACCCATCAGAATTTCCTTTTGTAATTCATAGAAATGATGTAACTGACATAAATGTTTTGCATAAAAAAGGGGTTCTTACACAACTATAATAACAAATTTTGTTAATTACAAAAATACACCAACAATCGAAAAATAGCATTTGGATAAGAATAACTTTTAATATTACTTAAATCTTAAAGAAAATTTTCTAAAAATACAACATTATATCTCTTTTTATCTTAAATAATAATAATTAAAAAAACCACCCTTCCTTCTCTCATGTGTGTACTCCACCTCTCCATGGGCTCCATTACTTTTCTACCTTCTCTTTTATAATTTTAATCTAATTTTGTATTTATCTCTCAATCTGTTCATTTTTCTTATACTATGTTACAAAGTTTTTCTTTTTTTTTTTTCCTCTTCAAAATGAAATCAATGTTTATATATTTTTTCCTTTTTTAATGCTATCCCCTACTTGTAAGAAATTAGAACTCAAGAATTCAAAAAACGCTTTCTTTGTCATAGTTTGTCTTTGTTGGAATTGGTATATTGTAGAGAAATGATACTGTGAAGCAATTTTAAGACTTGATGTTAGAATTTGGCTGCTAGAAAGCACTAAATATAAGTGGAGTAAAATTGCAACGCGGCGATATTGATTTGGTGAATGGACTTGTTATGGTTGACGGCTAGTGAATATCGCTTGCATAATATGCCTTGTCTTATTAATTAATGCCTTGGATTGTGATTCCTGTTTAATGAGCAATGTTGGTAAATAAGGCTATAAAAGGGTTTGGCAAGAACAATATTTATGTGGGAGAAGTTGAGAGTGGTAAAAATGTAAGTGCAAGAAATAAATTGTAGAGCTCCTGAGAGTGAGCTTGAGAGATGTTGGGAAACACTGGGTATATAGCTTTAGGCAAGGTCCTTGGGTTATTGTATGTTTTCATAAATACTCTTGTGATTGTTCTTGGTATTTAATAAGAGACTTCTCATATACTGTGGAAGTAGGTACGAATTAGCCGAATCACGTAAAATTTGTTGTGTTGTTTATTCTTTCCTTTCAATTGGTCTAATTAATTCACATAAGGCGGTGCTAATCTCCTATCAATTCTAATATGCTTTTCTTGTCCATTCACTGTCATAAAATTATGATTGAACTTTTCATTAAAAAAAAAAAAGAAAAAAAACCATTTTTTTAAGTAAAGCTATCAATATTTATTTGCATAATTTCTTTTTCCTGCATATGATTTCTTTGTAATGTTTTTCACCTCTTTTGTTGTATAGTTTTTATTTTGAATCATCATTTCTTGATGTCCTTTTCTTTTTCTTTCTCTTTTTCAAGTGTAGGTGTAAGCGCCGGAATTTTACTCCCTAAAAAAAAACCAGGTGTCACACGACTGTAATGTACAGTCATGCGACTGTAATGTAAAACTTACAGTCGTATGACTGTAAGATCGGGGCAGGTACAGAAACCCATACCTCTACGGTGGAAAGAAGAAAAAAGAGGAGGGAGCATTAAATGCTCGCCCCCTTGGCAGAAAGAACGCAGAGGAGAGACGATAAAAAGATAAAAGAGAAGAGAAAGAGGGAAGCTTTTGGATTCTGGTGAAAAATTAGAGAGAGAAAGAAGAAAAGAGACAAGGAAGAGAAAGAAAAAAAACCCAACTCCAAAGTTTTCTCTTCCTCTTCTATTTTCTTTAATTCTCCAAGTTTAAGTGTAAGAATTTGATAGAAATCCCTAGGTTAATAATTTAACTCCACAAACAAATCATAATCTCAGAATAAAATCATCAGAAACTGTTGCATTTTGGAGATTTTTGGACCTAAGTTCCCAACCCTAACTCGAGGAGAAAAGAGCAAATTCGTATGGATTGGAGCGACGCCAGGGGTCAATTAGACGTTGGATAAGCGCCTAAAAGGTAGATACTCCTTTTCCCTTTTCTTTTTCATGCTTTCTGGGTGATTGGTGTGATTTTTGTGCATCTTTGCTATCTTTTTTCGTGTTTTTGTTTCTAGAAGTCAAGAACAGTCGTGCATTACAAATTTCCCGGTTGAGCTGAGCCGGGTGACGACTCCTACAATATTCATCGAGACTTTGGTCTCGGTTCCTTTAAGAATTAATTCCATTTATTTTTCAAAACCGATTTTCCATTTATAAAAACCCCACGCGAGGGAGGGGTCCGCCCGAAATCGAGACGCCCTTTCTGAAAGGGAGTCTCGCGTTCCGTCGAAAGCGTCGTCTGCTCACAGTGGTGACTCTGCTTGGGATTTCTTAAAAAATCTTTCTTAAAAACTTAAAAGAATTTGACAAGCCCTGAAAAGTGTCTAATTAAAATAAGGTGGATGGTTATTGATTGGTATTTCATTTTGTATTTTTAGTTAGACATGCTTGCATTAGGTTAAGTATCCCATTTTAGCCCGGTGGATTGTTGAAGTGTCGCCTTTGTTCCTCCTGGTCTTAGGGGCACGGATACGAAATGCCACCCATAGCCTAGTACGAACTCCTTTGTTCGGACCCTTGAGTGGGGAGAAGTGAGGAGTATATTTTGCTATGGGAACCTTGATTTTAACCCGACTTGGACCGAACTCATATAGGCAGCCTTAGTTGGATTCCCTTGGGATACCAAAATAATTGTGTGAATAAATAAAATCGCACCTTTATCATCCCCGATTGGTGATCGAAGAGAACCCCGCCTAGGACTCGGTTAGAATTTTTTGAGACTGACCACGTTTGGAGTAATAAGGTTGGAAGAATTCGTTTTGTGTGTTATGTGTTTCTCGCCATCCCGTGACACATAACTATCGTTATCTACGCATGCATAACATACCATAATTAACATTTTCCATAAACATGACATACCATTCACAAAACATTTTTTGTGTGATACTAACCCACATTTTTATGCAGCCATTTGCATTTTATTTTTGTGTGAAAACATTAAATCATCCGTTTGCCATTCATACTAACCATTTATTTTTTAGCCATAACATTATATTTGCATGATTAGCATTTTTCACATAGCATACATAACATCATTATATATGTCATGCATCCTAACCACGCTTTTGTGCAGCCATTTGCATTTTGTGTGTCATAAGCATTCATGATATATCACCTAAATTAAATTAGGAGCATTCCAAGGACGCCCACCATGATCATCTCATTTCATGACATATCGGGTATCCCAAAATACTCGTGTTCTGCCAATGCACCGGATTGCATTCGGCCATGCCACCAAATCATTTCATTCAATAGAGACCACAATGGTCCTAGGTATATTTCCTTGTGACAATCCACGCGATGCATTTCATGACATCATACTTCATCATAAACATCATATGACACTGTGATCCACATCGGGTTACTTTATGACATTACTACATTATCCAAGGCGCTCCCTGAGTGCCTGATTAGTACGTATATAGGGGCATTTCATAACATCCCAAATCATGAAAGGTGTTCCCTGAACGCCGAACTTCTGTTCGTGTCCCCATTACACTTGACTCCCTCACAACATCATTTCATTTTATATGCTCAAAAGCATCAGAACTCTGTCAATGGGCTGGTCCCATGTGACCATTTCATATCATCTCATAGACCTATAAAGCGTCGAACTCTGTCCGTGTGTCGGTACACACGCGACCATTTCACGAAATTCATTAGGTGCCCCAAAAGCACCGAACTTTTATCCGTGTGGCGGTCCACACGTGATATTTTTTTGCATAGCATTGGGTGTTCTTGGAATGTCCAAAGTCAAAAGAATAAAAACAAGGGAATCATCCTCATTATCTCACGATGTACATCTCACTTATCTGTCAAACGTTCAAGAACTTCATAAGCACCAAGGGCTTTACCGCATGCACTGGGTCATTTAAGGTGGTCCAAAAACACTAGAAATTTCATCAAACCCCTTAGGTCTTCCGTAATCATTAGAAACCCTATCCTTGTGTACTGCTTTAAATAAGACACGCTCTACACGTACCGCTCTAAACACTAAACCTTTTCCCGTGTAAGACATGCTCTGCATGTACCGCTTTAAACACTAAACCTCTTCCCCATGTAAGACACGCTCTACACATACCGCTCTAAACACTAAACCTTTTCCCGAGTAAGACACGCTCTACACGTACCGATTTAAACACTAAACCTCTTCCCCGTGTAAACACTAAACCTCTTCCCCATGTAATACACGCTTTACACATACCGCTCTAAATACTCTTCCCTGTGTAAGACACGTTCTACACGTACCGCTCTAAACACTAAACCTCTTCCCCATGTAAGACACGCTCTACACATACCGCTCTAAACATTAAACCTCTTTCCCGTGTAAGACACGCGCTACACGTACCGCTTTAAACACTAAATCTCTTCCCGTGTAAGACACGCTCTACACGTACCGCTTTAAACTCTAAACCCTTTCCCGTGTAAGACACGCTCTACACGTAACTCTCTAAACACTGAACCTTTTCCTGTGTAAGACACGCTCTGCACGTACTGCTTTAAACACCAAATCTCTTCCCCATGTAAGACACGCTCTGCACGTACCGCTTGAAACACTAAACCTCTTCCCCGCGTAAGACACGCTCTACACATACCGCTCTAAACACTAAACCTCTTCCCTGTGTAAGACACGCTCTACACGTACCGCTCTAAACACTAAACCTCTTTCCCATGTAAGACACGCTCTATACGTATCGCTCTAAACATTAAACCTCTTTCCCATGTAAGACATGCTCTACATGTACCGCTTTAAACACTAAATCTCTTCTCGTGTAAGCACGCTCTACACGTACTGCTCTAAACTCTAAACCCCTTCCCGTGTAAGACACGCTCTGCATGTACCGCTCTAAACACTAAACCTCTTCCCGTGTAAGACACGCTCTACACGTACCACTCTAAATACTAAACCTCTTCCCATGTAAGACACACTCTATGCGTACCGCTCCAAACATTAAACCCCTTATCGTGTAAGATACGCTCTACACGTACCGCTCTAAATACTAAACCTCTTCCCTGTGTAAGATACGCTCTACACGTACCGCTCCAAACACTAAACCTCTTCCCCGTGTGAGATACGCTCTACATGTACCGCTCTAAATATTAACTCTCCTCCCATGTAAGATACGCTCTACATGTACCGCTCTAAATATTAACTCTCCTCCTATGTAAGATATGCTCTACATGTACCGCTCTAAACACTAAACCTCTTCCCCGTGTAAGATCCGCTCTACACGTACGCTTCAAATATTAACTCTCCTCCAGTGTACGATCCGCTCTACACGTACCGCTTCAAATATTAACTCTCCTCCTGTATAGGATCCGCCTTATACATATAAGCGCTTCGCAAGTATCACCTTGCTTCGATCCGTGGACACCCTGCGTGTCATTTTATCCATGTGGTGTATATTTATATGCCACGCTCTACATCAGTATATAGCTTCATCAACAACATTCATTGCATTTTGCACGTTTCCATTCCTAGCTTTATGTGCACTTGACTAGCTTAGGATTGCATAACATGACATGGCATCGTATGACATCATCATTCATACATGCATGCATCATATCACGCATTCATACCTACATCATCTCTTGACTTGGTATTCTCCGTGCGTATGTCCTAGTTAATGCTAACAGGTGTTTTTATCAGGGGAGAAAGAGAAGTAGTCTCGAAAATGGCTGGCCCAATGAACTTCAACACCATAACAGATGTTGTGGATGATTATGTTGCTTCATTGCGATTTCGAAAGGCGGTCAGGGAAGAGGCAGCGACTATGTTGAAAGAGATGCTTGGAGGTGATCTTGACAAGATATAAAAGCTGATGACAAGGTGCTTTGAATTAGAGGCACATGTGATTGAGCTTGAGGGAGTAATAAGAGGGCTAAATGGTGAAGCAGAATCGAAGGTCCCCCTCAAAGCCAATACTGACCTTATTCCACGACCAACTAAGAGTCCACTCCCCAAAGGTGACGGAAAGGGCATATCCCCATGGCCTATTTCATTGAGCCGGTTATTTGCCAAATATAGGAACGGCGGTCTCTTGAGTCCTCTGAAGCTGTTTGAGAAACCAACTGAGAAAGACAAAGGCAAGTTCTGTTCCTATCACGTGACAGTGGGGCACCACACGAATGACTGCAAGCAACTGTTGAGGGCTATTCGACAATTAATCTCTGACGAGAAAATCATGGAGCCACCTTTGAAGCCCAGCGTTCAGAACAATCCTTTGCCCACCTTGGACTAGTCTATATGTGTCAAGCTATCAAAGTTGATGATGCAGCAGCAAAAGAAGACCCTCCGTTTGTGGCGGACGTTAATTATTTTGATGTATCTGTCTTTATTTTCTATCTTGTTTTGTGAACAATGCAGCCCACAAGGCGTTTAATGTTATGTAATTTGATTTCAATTATTTGTGTGATATTTTCTTAGACGGAACACTGTGCATTCATACAAACATTCATTTAATATCTTTAGCATACATGGAACATCATCACATGAAATGGATCTAAGGACAGGTGAGCATCCAAAATGGTATCCGTCCTGAAAGACCTCACGACTGATAAGAGAAAGAAGAATTGCAAAATACCTAAAAGCATGTGAAGACCTTCGCCTAGTCTTATGACGACACACCTAAAGATCGACAAAGGATCACAGGATGCGGAATTACAAAGAATCCAAAAGACAAGTCCAGCTGCGTGGAAGTTCCGTAGACCTAAAAAAAAAAAAACAACAACAACATGGTTTCAAGTTCCGAAATAAGAATACATCTATATCATATGATGTTTCCAACCATACCATCCCCGATAATGGAATACAAGTTCTGGGGCAACAGCACAATCTTTCCAGAATAAAGGAGAGAGGCATCATGCATCGCCTCTGTACCACCCATAAGCCAGCAGGATAGTACAAGCAGCTAATAAGCATGTCAAAAAGGTGTTGTCAAACATGGCACCTATCTACAAAGACTAAGTTAGCATGTTAACATTTGTCTAGCAAACATACTGAACTAGTGCAAGAGTAACATTACGGAATCAATTCAGCCATCAACCTGCAAGATCGAAACGGTCCTATCGAGAAAGATAGAGACTAAGTCGTCAACCCCTTCAATCGGGGCAGGCTCAGGTTTCCATAAAAAAAAAAAGGTCCGATGGATTGAAAATCACGAAAGCGATCCATGCAAAAGTTAGGACAGTGAGGCGAGCACCACCGGCAGGAAAATCCACGGGGACCAGTTGGTGGTAGTCGTGGGTTCGGTTGAGACGGATACCATACTCATCTTGTCCTTAATTTCATTTCATATATGATGTGCATTATGCTAAAACATTATTAATGAATGAATGAATGAATGCCTTGCTCTATAAATTTAAATATCCCAAGTTTTGCCTGAAATTGAATTCACATCATGCATCATTTATGGCTATACGCTTGTGAGCTTTAACAACAGCGATGGAGCAACCAAGTCCTACAAAACATTCCACAATCATCTCATCATCAGAGGGGCAGCGGAGCAAGTGGGCATGGCGATGCTTCAATTAATTCGCGGTTATCGTCGACCTATACTGAATTAGAAGTCTTCATTTTGAAAAAAAAAGCTTGCTGAGGTGAAAACCGAAAAGGCACCTCAGACAAAAATTAGAGCAGCTAGCTAAGCTGAAAACCCATATTGGACAGTTTCGGCAAAAGTTAGGGTATATGAAAAGTTCACTAAGGTGAAAACCGAAAAGACGCCTTAGGCAAAAGTTAGAGCAGCTTGCTAAGTTGAAAACCCACTTTGGGTGGCTCAGACAAAATTTAGAGCACTTCCAAATCCATGGAGCTTAGGGGCAGAGGAGGAAAAACCTCTCCGTCATTCCCCCAGCAGGAACATTTCACTAATCCCCATTAAGATCCTCTTCATTGTTTCTCAACGGCATCGTTGAAAAGAACAGTATCACTTTCTCTCCAACAGTCATCGTACTTTTTCGTTAGCCGTCATATATCCCTGGCAGGAACGCAAGGGTTACATTGCACCCAAAATTTTGCTTCTCCAACTATGGACGATCAGTCGTACGACATATCTTCCCTAGTAAGAACCTGGAATGTCAAGATTAAGCAAATGGGGTGACATGCATTTTCTAAAGCTCATTTGCACATGCACACATTGAAACATATACATGCATTGAAAACATACATGCATACATGCATATATACATCACAACCAACCTAAGCACAGGTATCTATCTTTATCATCGGGCTGTTTCGAGCCAGGATCGCTCTCAAAGCAGAGATGGCACAATGCAGGGGCATCTATTGTGCTTCAAAATGTGAGAAGGATCCCCACAAATCAAAATCTCAACATAACAAGCCTCTAAAGGGCAGCGCAATCAAGCCGTATTTATCCTTGATTGAAGGGGCAAAAATTTTTGTTTCCAAAATTACCGATCAAGGGATAAATACTCCTTTACGTTCAAGCATGGTTTCAAATCCTTGAACCTCTTATTATTTCGAGTCCATCCAATTCCAGCAAGATTTCAAATCCTCAAAATTCCACCCTCTTTTGTCTCGGGTAACCTAGACCCAGTATCAGCTAATCCACAATCCATCTTCCTTTGCCTCCGGCAACCTACACCCGATATCGGCCAATCTGCAATTCATCTTCCTTTGCCTCGGGTAACATAGGCCCGATATCGGCTTAACCGCATTCCACCTTTCTTGCCTCGGGTACCTTAGACCCGATATCGGCTTATTTCTTCCCCAGCTTTGCCTCAGGTAACATAGACCCAGTATCAGCGTATTCCATCCAATCAACTCAACGCGTCACCATGGCAGTGAGGCTTCAGCAACTCATTATTTTTTGTGTTTCGCTTTGATTCGCACTCCCAAATTCATCACCTCAACTATTTCAGACCAATATCGGGTGTTGAATTTGATCACGTGAGGGGCAGCTGTAAGCGCCGGAATATTACTCCCTCAAAAAAAAAAAAAAGAAACAGGTGTCAAATGACTGTAATGTACAGTCGTGCGACTGTAATGTAAAACTTACAGTCGTACGACTGTAAAATCGGGGCAGGTATAGAAACCCATATCCCTACGACGGAAAGAAGAAAAAAAAGGAGGGAGCATTAAATGCTTGCCCCCTTGGTAGAAAGAAACCAGAGGAGAGAAGATAAAAAGAGAAAAGAGAATAGAAAGAGGGGAGCTTTTGGATTCTGGTGAAAAATTAGAGAGAGAAAGAAGAAAAGTGACAAGGAAGAGAAAGAAAAAAAAAACCCAACTCTAAAGTTTTCTCTTCCTCTTCTATTTTCTTTAATTCTCTAAGTTTAAGTGTAAGAATTTGATAGAAATCCCTAGGTTAATAATTTGACTCCACAAACAAATCATAATCTCGGACAAAAATATCAGAAACCGTTGCATTTTAGAGATTTTTGGACCTAAGTTCCCAACCCTAACTCAAGGAGAAAAGAGCAAATTCGTGTGGATTGGAGCGACACTAGGGGTCAATTCGACGTTGGATAAGCACCTAAAAGGTAGATACTCCTTTTCCCTTCTCTTTTTCATGCTTTCTGGGTGATTGGTGTGATTTTTGTGCATCTTTGCTGTCTTTTTTCGTGTTTCTGTTTCTAGAAATCAAGAACAGTTATGCGACTTTTCTTGAGTTTGATGAACACTCGTACGATTGTATTTAGTTGTGCGACTGTTCTTGAGTTTGATGAACAGTCATACGATTGTATTTACAGTCGTACAAGTGTTCTTGGTTTCGAGATGATTTTCTTTCAGTTTATATCAAATAAAATTTTGGCGAAATCCTGAGTTTGGACTGCTTACAGTCGCACGACTGCAACATTTTTTCCAGAATAGTCCTAAAAAACCTCCAAAAATCAATAAAAATTTAGAAAATCCGAAAATCACCTAAATGAATTTTGTTGTGTGCATTCACGACCCTAGATTCAATTTTCAGTAAAATTGCATTTAGAACAATACAACGACAGTGACCCGATTCTCCCGAAAACTGACCCACCTTACATGTAAAAAATGCATGTAAATCGAAAAAATTGTTTTTAAAATGATTTTCCCACAAAAACCAAAATACAAGAACGTTTCAAAATGTTTTCCAGGTCTAACCGGGCCGGCTAGCCGAGCCAACCCGGTTATCCCCTAAATGCATGCCCCCAATTCTTGATTTCCCATTCTGTCATGTTTGAGTCCAACTTATGGCGTGCCGTAAAAATTATGCTAACCTTTGTTTTGCAGCTTTATTTTTATTTTATTTTATATGTATTTAATAGAATTAATCTTGTATTTTAGGCGATTGTAATTTTTAGATAAATCATGTATTTTAGGCTCTTATAAAAGTGAGGCCGAGAGTTTTTATCTTTTATTCGATCGGGTTGTAATAATTTACTCATTTACTATTATTTAATATTACCTGTATGCCCGCTGTATGTCTAATTTAATGCAATAAAATTGACTTTAGAGTTTGAAATATCTTCAAAGAACATTGGCCAATATTTATTTTAATTAGACACGAAATAAGGGACTTGTCTGGACCCAAATCTCTGGATAGTGTAGCGGC
Source organism: Euphorbia tirucalli (assembly GCA_039660915.1). NCBI lineage: Eukaryota > Viridiplantae > Streptophyta > Magnoliopsida > Malpighiales > Euphorbiaceae > Euphorbia > Euphorbia tirucalli. Next base: position 13,616,727 of record CM077638.1, read on the forward strand.
CGTTTGTCCGGTTCAGCTGCATTATAAGTTTCCCGGTTGAGCTGAGCCGGGTGGCGACTCCTACAATATTCATCGAGACTTAGGTCTCGGTTCCTTTAAGAATTAATTCCATTTATTTTTCAAAACCGATTTTCCATTTATAAAAACCCCACACGAGGGAGGGGTCCGCCCGAAATCGAGGCGTCCCTTCCTAAAGGGAGTCTCACGTTCCGTTGAAAATGTCGTCTGCTCACAGGAGGACATCAAAAGGAAGGTTTTATGTAAATTTTATAATGAACAAACATGTTCATAGTCGAATATTTGTCTACCACTTTCCTTTGTCATTTCTTTTTTTCTTTTGTTGGATGTCTCATATAATAGTTTCTTAGGGTTTTTTTTTTTCATAACTAAATTCAGTCTATTGATTCCTGGTGATCCTTTATTTATAAATATTTGAAATTACTAAGTTCAGAGTAATTAAAATTTGTAACACTACTAAAACATATGGGAAAATACATTGACTTTTATAATGTATAAATAGAACTAGGTGATAACTCATTTTTATATAGGCATTTTTAGGATTACTTTACCATTTGTTTTCATTATTTTCTGTATTTTTAGTATTAATTTTAGTGCTTTATTTGTTAATTGTTTTATTTATTTTTCTTTCTCTAATTTAGTTTATTTTTCTATTTTTAGGTGTTAAATAGGAGAATTATGCCTAAAAAGGAATTCTAATTGAAAAAGGATTGTTGGAGATAGAATTTTGGTTGGATTTTCAAGATAGTTGGAGGCTGTTTTAGCTTCTGAGTTATTCTGCAAAGTTATGCGCCTATCTGTTACCTCTCCAGCGTATCTTGAATCGTGACAATCGGAGTTGAATCGAAGAAGTTAGCTTGGGTTTTCTGCAACTGGTCCTAGTGGTGCGGGTCAAACCTATTGTGTTGACTTTTTATCCTATAATTTGTGTCTTCCTAATCCATTTAAAAGACTTGGGCTAAAGATATTTTGGGGAATTCCTGTTTAAGTGGGATTTGATAAATTAGGAGTTTTAAGTGGGGGATGGTTAGCGTTTTTTAGGCGTTTAGAGTTTCTAGTTTAGTTGTTTCTTTATTGGGTTAGAAGATTGTCTCTCCCATTAAAAGGAGTTTTTATTTTCAGTTTTGGAACCGGTATTGTCATTATTTTTCTGTGTTTCTTGAGAGAATTTCCTGCGGTTTAGTAAAGACAACAAGGCGAAGAGATTCGACGAAGACGTCTACGCAAACTTTGGAGTTTTTCTCTCCTTCATGTCTTTATTCTTTGTTTCTTACTTGTGTATTTTAGATACTATGAGTAGCTAAATTCTCTTTATCTAGAATATTAATGCAGTACACTTTATGGTTTAATGAAAGTATTATAGTTTTCTTACTTTATTCGTGCGAATTTTATTATCTTGATTAATGTTTGCTTTTGCTTGGCCGCCAATTACATGTTTATATATTGAAATATTATAGAGTACCAAGAGGGAATACGATTAAAATTGGACATAAGATAATAAAATCATAAGTTTATATTTGAATGAGATTAATATAATTTGAACTTGAATGGAATTTTTCGGATGATTCATGCTTAGTGAGTTAATTTTATATTATTAATCACTATTGGGAGATAAGGTTAGTGACATATCACTATTGGGAGATAAGATTAGTGACATATTTTTAGCATTGATAATATATCTTGGCAGAGAGTATTATTGATATAAAATTATTCTATATTGCATGAGTAATTAAATTGTTTGAATATACAATATATTGATTAGGCTAAAAGTTGTATGAAATATCATATGTGTTTTCTCTTATTAAATTTTTTCTACTTATTTTTATTGCTTTTATTGTCTTTAGATTTTATGCTTAGTTCAACATAAATCAAATAATTAATCGTTATTTGCTTAGTTAATAATTTTTGTAAATTAATTGGTGATTAATAAACAATTCTCGTGGGAAAAATCTTTGCTTACTATTTATTATTTGATATGATTTTGTGCACTTGCAAATTTTTTACATCACTAAGTCTATATTCGCTGGAAAAAAATTGTTTATTTGAATTTAATTGAGATCTCACATGTAAATGAAAGTCTTCAACAATTAACCAAGTTTTTATATTATTTGTTTGATTAATGCTAACATATACAGGATTCGAAGTCGATTGAGTATAGCAATGGTTAGCTAAACATATTAGACCTTAGAGAAAAACTATAGAACTATTCAACAAGCAACAGTTATGGAAATCTATAGATGAGCAATAACAACTGTTGTTATCCTAGTGCCTTGTATTTTTGTTCATCTTCATAATCTTTTCTCTTTCGAATCACTCCAGCACATGATGTTTCAGGTCTTGTGTCCATGAAATCTCTACCTTCATTCCCATTATGCTCCTACATTAGAGAGAAATCAAATGAGCATAAAAGCTATACGTAATGTGTATGCTCATGTGTTCACTTGGATCTATGCATTTTACCTTGTCATCAACTTTATCACCACCAAACTCCTACATTGGAGAGAAAACGCAGAAGCAATATCAGTTACATAAAATGGAAAGAAAAAATGGAATGTAAAACACAGGAGGAGAAGATTATAGTTTTAAAATATGCGAGTGGATTGGGTCATAAATCTTCCTTGATACTATCTGCAATCTGCAAAATTCGAGTTCTAAACAACTTCAGTGATGGAGAACATTTCAAAAAGAAAATATTTATAGCCTTGCAGATAAAAAATACCACATCCTCGAGATCCTTCACCATCCTTTCCGACATCAGAAGGCTAAACCACGCGAAGAAGCTGAATTCAAGGTTAATTCGCAGGTCACGACAGAGACAAAACATGTCTATGACACTCAATACAAATGATGTTTAACACTATGATACGCGACATTTCTTATTTATTAGCTTACATGGGAGCCAATAAATTCATGGCTGATGCAAAGATAGGAAATGGCAGATAACAACAAAAAGGATGAACAAACAGATGGCACTTGAAAGACACCCAATTCAAAACCTCAAAACTATTCTGATATGTACTTGCATTTCACCTAGAAGTTGGAAAACAAGGAGGGAACTGCACAAAACTATAAAAATGGGAATCCCACAACACAAGCATATCTTTCAAAGACATGTGTCAGTTGCACAGTTTCTATTCGTGGATCCCTGGCAAAGCCAAGCTACTAAATAATGCGTAAAATTAAATGCATGTCCCATAATAATCAGAATTAGTGATGCAGCGAAAACTCGAACAAAGAATACTAGAATCCATTGATCACGCACGATGCCGGATAATAGTTTTCTATTGATTGAATTTCGCGAAATTCACAAAAGCAGGGTAAGAGGAATTTAATTCAGAAATTTTATTTCAATCAAAAAATGATTACAACTCAAAAGAAAAGCCTATTTATAGGCTACAATTAAACCAGCCCAAAACAGGATATCCCTTGCCTAAACAGAAATCTAATCAATCTAGGAAACCCAAACAAAAAGAAAAATCGAAAAAATTACCGAAATAGGAAAAAAAACAGTAAATTGCGATTTTGAAGCCCTAAACGATGTTTTTTGGCCGAAAAGCAATGGATATCATTGCCAAAGGCTATGATTTTGAACCGTTGGCCCGTTTCCAATAAAGTTAGGCTCAAGAATCACTGAAATCAGACCATTTTTCCAAAATTACTATTTATGATAAAATTTGGCCAAATAAGCCAATGCTTGCTCCTTTACATCATTCTCCCCTTGCCGAAAAGAATTCACCCTTGAATTGTCATCGTCGGAGGAATCACCCACATACGGAATCAGGTGCTTGACATTGAACACATCAGCAGTACGAATGTGGTTAGGCAACTTTAATCGATAAGCATTGGGATTAATTTTCTCCACAATCTCCATAGGACCAATCTTTTTGGCCGACAATTTGTTATAATTCCCAACAGAGAATCGATCTTTGGTTAGAATGGCCCAAACAAAATCAACAACTTCAAATTCCACCAAACGATGCTTTTTATCCGCAGCCCTTTTATAACTTGCAGCAGCTTATTCTAGATTAGTACGCACAGTGTGATGTAGAGACTGTAATTTAGCCACAAAAGTTTTAGCCTTTCCATGCACTCGGGTCTTATTGGGAAAAGGCAAAAGATCAAGGGGCCCTCTTGGGACAACTGAATATACCACAGCGAAAGGACTGAACCCCGTGCTTCTGTTGACAGCTCGGTTATGTGCAAACTCAACTTGGCATAATTTCTGATCCCAACTCTTCACATGTTCCCACACCAGACACCGCAACATATTACCGAGAGAACGATTGACTACCTCTATTTGGCCATCAGTCTGTGGATGGTATGCGCTAAAGTTCAGTTGGGTGTTAACAAGCTTCCACAAACTTCGCCAAAAGTGACTAAGAAACCTAGTGTCACGATCAGAAACAATGGACTTAGGAAGCCCATGTAGCTTGTAAACCTCTCTAAAAAAACAACTGGGCCACATTCACTGCATCCGTTGTTTTTTTACATGGAATAAAATGCACCATTTTGGAGAACCGATCCACCACAACAAAAATAGAATCACTGCCCCGCTGAGTCCGTGGCAACCCTAATACAAAGTCCATGCTGATTTCTTCCCATGGTTGAGAGGGAATAGGCAAAGGCAAGTACAAACCTGCATTAGTGGCTGCCCTTTAGAAACTTGACAAATCCGACAACGGTTCACATATTTATCCACTTCTTTGCGTATGGATGGCCAAAAGTAATTGGCTTGAATCAACTGCAAAGTTCTATCTCTTCCCACATGCCCTTCGCCATAAACTTCTTGGATAATTTTTAACCTCAAACAACAATCAGGAATGCATAGTTGGTTCCCCTTAAAGAGAAACTCCTCACATTGATGAAATTCTGATGGCTCCCTTTCTTGAATTTTCAGAACAATGGCTGCAAAGTAAGGGTCAGAGTCATACAATTCAACAAAAGATGCAAAACCTGGTACTTCAATGGAGAGCTGAACAAGCAGCTCCTTTCTTCTACTTAATGCATCAGCCACCTTGTTGGACACACCAGATTTATGCTTCACCACGAAAGTAAATTGCTGAAGATAAGCCACCCATCGAGCATGCCTGGCAGAAACCTTATCTTGGCTATGTAAATGCCTTAAGGCCTCATGATCAATAAATAGTACAAACTCCCTTTGGAATAGGTAATGGCGCCAATGTTTGACTGCTTGAACCACTGCATAAAATTCCACATCATACGTGCTGTAACGAAGCTTTGCACCAGATAGCTTTTCACTGAAATAAGCAACTGGTTTGTGGTTCTGACTCAGCACAGCTCCAATGCCTAACTTTGAGGCATTCGAATGCAACTCAAACGGTTGTTGGAAATCTGGTAAGATGAGAACGAGGGTTGTAACCAATCTTTCTTCAGTCTGCTGGAATGTTGCCTCAATTTGTTCAATCCACTCAAACTTTCCACTTTGCTTCATACATTCTGTAATCGGGGCCATTATGCTACTGAAATACACAATAAATCGCCTATAAAATGAGGCTAGCCCATGGAAGCTTCTCACATCAGTAATAGAACTGGGTCTAGGCCAATTTTTAATCGCCTCCGCCTTGGCCTCATCTACTTTCAAGCCATATGTAGAAATAATATATCCCAAAAACAAAACACTAGGGGATACAAAAACACATTTTTTCAAGGCTGTATACATCTTTTCCCTTTTTAACACTACCAACACTTCTCTCAAATGCTGGACATGCTCCTCCTCACTAGCACTATAAATCAGAATGTCATCAAAGTAAACCACAACAAATTTCCCAATGAAGGGTCTTAACAACTGGTTTTTGACTCGTATAAAAGTGCTAGGTGCGTTAGATAGCCCAAATGGCATAACCATCCACTCATACAGCCCTTCCCTAGTTTTAAATGTGGTTTTCCATTCATCCCCAGGTCTTATACGGATATGATAATAACCACGCTTTAAATCTAGCTTAGTAAAAATAGAAGCCCCACTGAGTTGGTCTAACAAATCATCCAAACGAGGGATAGGAAACCGATACCTGATGGTTATTTTGTTGATGGCTCTGCTATCCATACACATCTGCCAACTGCCATCTTTCTTTGGAATTAAGAGGGCTGGACCCGCACAGGGACTCAGACTCTCCCGGATGTAGCCCTTTTGCAATAGCTCTTCAACCTGCCTCCTCAACTCCTCGTGTTCTGTTGGGCTTATTCTGTAATGGGGACGATGTGGAAGGACTGCACTAGGTTCCAAGTCAATCTGATGCTGAATGTCACAAAGGGGTGGTAAGCCTGCAGGAAGATCTTCCGGGAACAGATCTTGAAACTCTCTTAGAACGGGTTTGATCTGCTCGGGAACCTCAACTTCTTTCTCAGCCGTTTTTCCCACCAGTGAATACACCACTTCATTCCCCTTTACTTCCTCCTCAAACTGTGACAAAGATAGCAATACAACATTACCAGCTCCAGTGTTATTCATAATTTCGTCCTTCTTTGGAACAAGAGTAATTTTCACCCCTTCAAACACAAAGGCGTAAGTGTTTGCCTTTCCTTGATGGGTCACATCTCTATCGAACTGCCAGGGTAATCCCCACAACAGATGGCGCACATCCATCTCTACAACATCACATGTTACTTCATCATTATACCGTGACCCTATAGAAAATGGAACTACTGCCCTCTTGGTCACTGACACCTCTCCTCCTTGTTTCAGCCACACTAACTTCTATGGTTTGGGATGCTTTTCGGTCACCAACCCTAATTTTCGCATAGCTTCAGTTGCCATAATATTCTCACAGCACCTTCCATCAATCACTAGCTTGCACACCTTTCCTTTAATGGTGCAAGTGGACTGAAAGATGTTACTTCTGAGCCACTCATCATCAACAGCTGCCCGAGGTGTTAAACACGAATGACGCACCACTAAAACAGTGCCTGTATCACCAGCCACGACCTCCTCTTCAATCTCTTCTTCTTCATCTGAGGCTGTATTTTCGAACTCTCCAGAATCCGCCTCTACACCTTCATCCGCCTCTACCAGCATGGCCTGCTTCCCAGCCTTCTTGCACTCAGATTGCCTATGCCCCAATTCTCCATAACCAAAACACTTTATGGTACTACTCTACCCAGTCCTCCTAGGGGCAGCTTCAGGGGGTTTAACCGGAACCGCCTTTATCATCTTCTTGCTGCCTCTACTACTAGAGAAGCCATAACTAGGGCGTAGCAACCTTTTCTCCATCCTTAAGGCTCGTTGATGCGCCTCAAAGACATTTAATGGGTCGAAATCGTTAACCATGTCTCTAATCTGCTCTCTCAACCCTCCGATATACCTGGATACCAACTGGTCATCGGACTCCATGATATCACTCCTCGCTATCAATTGATAAAATTCTGTTGTATATTCATCAACTAAGTGACTACCTTGTCTTAGATTCTGCAATCTCTGATACATCAGTCACTGAAAACTTAAAGGCAGAAAAGTAGCTCTCATCTGTTTCTTCATCTTTTCCCAAGTAACAATTTTTGGCTTACCCATCCGTAACCGGGTCTATTTAACCTGCATCCACTAGGCCATCGCTCGATCCCGAAATCTCGTCTTGACTAACGAGACTCTTTTATTTTCTGGAACTCCCTTGAAATCCAAGACCTCCTCCACTGCTGCCAACCAATCAAGAAATTCCTCTGGCTGTAGAGTACCTCGAAACTCTAGAATCTCGGTTCTCAATCCAGACTCCCAACGCCTATCCTCAACCATTGGTTGACGTCTACGCTGTTGGTAAACTCCCTCATCCGAATCCTCTTCTTCTTCCTCCAGTACATCAAACGGATTTTGAAGATTAGGGTTTCATCTGTGTCGTCTATTTTTGCCCAATTGAGCCGCAAACAGCTCCTCCATTCATTCCGCCAATCGATCCATCATGGTTTCCATCCTCTGGTCCATCATGTTCGTAAGGCGTTCTTGACCCTCTGCTCCAACCAACTCAGATCGTCCTGACCCACGACCTCGTCAACCCTTCGATTTCTCCTTGGCGGCATGATGACGGTTAGGGACTAGGAATTCGGCTCTGATACCAATTGATACAGCGGAAACTCGAACAAAGGATACTAGAATCCGTTGATCGGCACGATGCCGGATAATAGTCTTCTTCTAATTGAATTTCCCAAAATTCACAAAAGCAGGGTAAAAGGAATTTAATTCCGAAATTTTATTTCAATCAAAAACTGATTACAACTCAAAAGAAAAGCCTATTTATAGGCTACAATTAAACCAACCCAAAACAGAATATCCCTTGCCTAAACAGAATTCCAGTCAATCTAGGAAACCCAAACAAAAAGGGAAAAAAACAAGAAAAATCGAAAAAATTACCGAAATAGGAAAAAAAAAGTAAATTGCGATTTTGAAGCCCTAAACGATTTTTTTGGCCGAAAAGCGACGGACGTCACAGTCGACAGTGGTGAGTTTGAACCGTTGGCCCGTTTCCAATAAAGTTAGACTCAAGAATCACTAAAATCGGGCCATTTTTCCGAAATTACTATTCATGATAAAATTTGGCCAAATAAGCCAATGCTTGCTCCTCTACATCAATTAGGAAAGAAAAACATGCATAGCATTGAAAATAAAAGAAAGATTACCAATTCTACAATGGTAAAAAGTACGATAAATTTTCCAGGAATCTGCATTTGGTGTTAGCGGGGATGTAAAATTTTCTCAAAATATGCATTTCATATTGACGGAGTTGAGTCCCAAGCAAAGACCCCTTTTCTCTCTACTTCAGTACTTACTCAAAATAAGAATTTCCTTCCAAAGAAAAGGAGCTTCAGAATTTTTCAATAACACACAGTCAAGATAACAAACCTCAAACCCCTCATACTTCTTATGTTTCCTTCCGTCTCATTAATAACTTCTGGTACATTCACCAGTAAGAACTTAGATATAGCAGAAGATTCAGGGGAGAAAAAAGTGAACTTAAAAATCTCAAGTGCACCACTAAATATAGAACTTACCTTGCCCTGTTTCCAATTGATAGGTATAGTAGTAATTTCTGTAGTTCTTTTGTCGTGGAATTTGAAGTCTTTGTAAGCTTTGTCTCCTCAAAAAAAGGATTGGGTTCAAAGTTCTAAAAAACGGATTGAGAAAGAAAAGCCTAAGAAAAAGGAGCTAGTATTCAGCTCATTTCTTGACGTCTACAAATTATATACCATTCAAGAGAAATACGTGTTTATGAAATTGCACGGACATTGGATACAGTGACAAACTCAAAAATGTTATAGAGTAACCCGAATTCACATCTTTAAAGCCCTCCACCTCCGGGAAGCTTAAATGTTTGAATATCTGTTAGGAAAATGAACAGCAGACTATAGTATTCAATGTCGTAGCTAAATTAATTCATAGAAGTGGTGGGGGCAATAAAGGAAAATATAAAAATGAGTCCACCAGGTAACATTCACTTCATGGAGTAATAAAATCCAAAGCTCTTCATCATCCTCCGTTATGAACGTAGTAAGAACAGGATGGCTTAAAAAATGCATAAATCAGGAAACAATAAATTTGACAAACAGTGTCATTAATATGTCAAGTCATGAGATCAAATATAGCCCTCAACAAGTGCCAGAAACATTGTTACTAACTGCAATCTGCCAGAACTCAGGAATAGATTGGATAATCTTCTTTCGCTCATCATAGACTTGGTTGCACGTCTCATTGTGGCTCCGCTCTACTTCCAGTACATCATTCAACACTGACTCATTGACCTAGGAATGCACATAAAAATAACACAGCTAGTGCTTGTGAGCAACAACATTCATCCTAGACACGTGAAAACGCATGACTTATATGTATAACAAAAGAGAAAGTTCTTTGATTTAGAAAACATAGAAGCAGACGAGTAACATTCACAACTGGTGTGCTCAACAGTAAAAGTACAGAGCAAAAGCAGAAAATGAGCTTCAAAGGGAAGAAACAAAGGGAAATAGGGAAAGAAGTGAAGTGCAAAACAATTTATGATACTAAAGAATGCATTGAAACCTACTGAAGTGAAGTATGAAGTTCAATGACCACCTGTTCTTTTAGTTATAAAAGCCGAGAAGATCTGAAGGGAGTAAAAAATGACATATTTGTTGATGTATCAAACTACAACAAATGAAATTTAAAAGAATTTCACTTTGCAAAGCTATTTCTTCTCTTTCTGATCATCTCTCGCCTTTTTTTTTTTTTTGGTCTCAACTCAATTTACCTTTTCATATTCTAAATGTATGCACACTTTTAACTCCTTTTATAAGCACCCAGACAATTGATTTAACAAATCAAGTAACATGATTGATTAATTTAGCAATCCGATCCCTATATAAATTTGATAGTTTCACATTACAAGTTCTGTTAGATGGTGCAAATTTTTCACTTTAATTGCGCAGCTTAAGGTCATAAGACTCGTTTGTACAAGTTATGGAAAAATAAATTGCAGCCATCAGCCAAAATATTCCGATACTGCATGAATGGAAAAAAAAAATATTTTGGGCACTATCTGAATCTCAATTGCTGCATGGCAATATATGAAAGCCAATGCATGAGAATATAATTCATAATAGAAAATAAAAAAATGAACATTCAAGAAAACAACAGCTCCTCTATCCTCTATCAAGTAGAGGCAAAAAAGGGAAAAAAGAAGGACAACAATAAAATCCATCTTGACTAGTTGAGCCAACAACAGCATTCATATCTCATTCATTATTTGTGCACATTAAAAACCATAGGTTACCTCGTCGATAACATCTTGAATTCTCAGCACCTCACGTAAGGAGCACAGGAGGCCTTCTTCGATTTGGTTGTTCTCCTTCTTGCCGGTCGTAGTAACCTCACATTATAATTTTTGTACCCAATCATATATAATATTTTTTTTTCCCTAAAAATTATTGATTTAAGCGATAAAACTATACCAAAAAAACCAGTCAATTTCTTCCATGGATTATTTTGTTTAAAACATTTTTTGTTTATTTTTTTCATATATTATTGTGTTTAGTAAGTTTTAAAATATTTATTTAATATGTTATTTCTCAGTAGAATTTGGTGATACCTGCAATTCTTTTTTATTATTTAACATTATTTTAGAAAAAAAAAATAAAATAAAACAGGACACTTGAGCCATGAACATATTCTTCGGATTTGAATCACCTCATGTTAACTCGAAAATAATACGTCATGTTGAATAATCTAATACATTCAATTTTCCAAATAAATATTTAAAATGTAATTAACTAACTAAAGATTACTTCATCATAATAATCCATAATTTCCTCTTCCCCACATATTTGCAACACAAGCTATAAACTAATTAGTTCTGTAACGATTGACGTACTAAAGAGCTTCACTAGAAGCTCCTTTGGTATATGCATAAACAACAATCCAATAGTTTTGGTTATCCTCGTGCTTGTCTCCCAATTGGACAACAACTATGCTATTATCAGTGGAGTAATCATAATCCACAACAAAATATACATGTCAATCCGCTAAAAGTCAGCATAAATGTTGTAGATGCATAATATGTATGTACATGTGTTCACAAGGAGCTATGGATTTACTGGTAATAAAAATCATCCAATCAGGCTCCTACATTGGAAAGAGAGAAAATGAGTAATATTTGTTACTTTGAATGGACAAAAACTATGACAAATAGAACACGGGAGGCAAAAATTACAGGTTTAAAATGTGAGATTGGATTAAGCCATAAATCTTCCTTGATATTAACTGCAATCTGCAGATGTTCAAGTGAGCAAATTCAGTATTAGAGAACATTCGAAAAAAAAAAAAAAAAAAGAGAAAATTTATAGCCCCATCGGTAGAACATACTACATCCTCCTCCACCCTCTCTTTCTGCTTCACAGGACTAAACCACTCGAAGAAGCTGCATTCAAGGTAAATTTGCAGGTCACGACAGAGACAAAACATCTCTATGAAAATCAATCTTGATGTTGTTGATGATAGAGTAACCAATTGTATTCATATATCTATTTGAATATATTTGGATAGTATAGGCTCAATATGTAATTATCCAATTGTATTCACACGTACTATATATAGTAAATCCCTAACTCTTATTCAGATTGATTGAGAGCCCCAAAACCTAATTCTCTCTAACCTAAATCTCTATATGGTATCAAAGCCCTAAGGGCTTCACCGCCGACCACAACTAGCCTACCTCCCCTCTGCTCATTCTTCTTCACCGCTGGTCAATCTCTTTCCGTCGATCTCTGCTCTTTGCTCTTCACCATATCGATCGATTCAGCCCTGGTAGATGCAGCCAATTCTTCAATTGTTCCAGCCCTCTCGTCCTCTTCTATGGCGGGTGTCACTCTCACCAATTACCTCTGAAATTGGACTCTGGTAATTATGTGCTGTGAAAGACTCTTATTGTACCAATGCTTGCTGGATGCGACCTTGTTAATCATGTTGATGGAACGGCTCCAATCCCTGCCGAGTGTTTGGCCGATGGCATCCCCAATCCGACCTATCTTCTCTGGAATCGTCAGGATCAGCAGGTATTAAACTGGTTACTTAACTCAATTTCTTCGTCTATTCTTCCTCAAGTTATTAGTGTGAAAACGGCTCGCGAAGCCTGGCTTAAACTTAAAAGTGCTTATGGCTCCGGATCCAGGGCCCAAATTAGAGACTTGAAACAACTATTGCATGCTTTGGTTAAGGGTAATACTGAGTCTATAACTGATTCTATGCAGCATGCGAAATTAATTGCGGATAGATTAATTTATTTGCAATATCCGGTCTCGGATGAAGATTTGGTTGATGCTGTCCTGGATGGTCTTAGGGGTCCATTCCGTGATTTTTGTAGGAGTTTGGGGTCTAAATTAGTTACTTTTGATGACCTTTATGGGCTGCTATTGACCGAGGAGCGTCATATTCAACGAGAAAGGGCTGTTTCTGAAGATATCAATGCCCCTACAGCCCACTTTCAGCGAAACAGCCCACCTCTGGCACTAAAGGGTGAGGCCATGGACGGTCTCAAGTGCAGCAGCCTTTCTCTGGTTATGGTATATGACAGCAGCCCGGTTTCAACCCCTCTCAAACCGCAGGACTACTCAGATCATGCCCATAGCAAAGGCATTTTTCTCAATCAGCTCCAATGGATGTCACCTCTGTTACATGTCATAATTGTCGGGGTTTGGGCCATTATGCCCGTCAATGCCCATCCCCAAGGTTGAACAACCAACTGAATTAGCAAACCACCTATCCCGCCTCTAATCATACCACATTTCAACCATCGGCCTCCTCTTGGATCATGGATAGTGGCGCCACCCATCATCTTACTTCGGATTTGGGACACTTGAATTTACACTCCGAGTACTCCGGACCTGAAGTGGTCCATCTTGGTAAAGGTGCTTCTCTTTCTATTAAACATGTTGGCTCTTCTTACATTCCTATTAATTCTGCTAATGCACTTCAATTATCCAATGTTTTACATGTTCCTGATTCCAATTCCAATTTAATTTCTGCCAGTGCATTAACTCGTGCTAATGATGTTTCTGTTGAGTTTTTTGACAAATTTTTTGTTGTGAAGGACTTGAATTCCAAACAGGTGATTCTTCGAGGCCCGAATAAGAACGGGTTATATGCTATGCCCTTACTGCAGAATGCTCCCATCCAGTCGCATCTCACCTCCTGGTCCACTTGGCATGAGAGGCTTGGTCATCCCACTTCACAAGTTGTCAGTCAAATTTTGTGCAATAATAATATTTCTTTTTCTAATAAATCTTATCGTCACGTTTGTTCAAGTTTGCGATCAGTAAGAGTCATCGGTTACCATTTAATCTTTCTGAGTCTGTTGTTGATGGACCACTGAATTTAATTTGTTCAGATGTTTGGGGTCCTGCCCCTATTAAATCACATGATGGATTTTCCTATTATTTGCTATTCTATGATGCTTATAGCAAGTACTGTTGGATTTATTTTCTACAATATAAGTCTGATGTGCTGAATACTTTTATCAAATTTTGTTCTGTTGCGGAAAAATATTTTGGGTGCTCCATTAAAATGTTTCAATCTGATGGAGGGGGAGAATTTGTTGCCATGAAAAATTATTTTTCACAGAATGGCATCCAACACAGGATGTCTTGTCCGTATACCCCAGAACAAAACGGGGCAGCGGAGTGCCAACATCGCCATGTTGCTGAAACTGACCTTGCCTTGTTAAATCGTGCAAAATTGCCTTTATCTTTTTGGTCTAATGCATTTGATACAGCTGTATACCTTATTAATCGCATGCCTTCTCCTGCTCTTTGCCATGTTTCACCATATTTTTGTTTATTTGGGAAGCAACCTGATTATTTGTCTTTACGTATCTTCTGTTGTCTATGCTCTCTGTGGATGTGTCCTTATTCTTCTCACAAACTAAATTACAGGTCTAGAAAATGTGTCTTTTTGGGCTACAGCAAAATTCATAAGGGCTATCATTGTTTTGATCCTGTTTCTGGTAAATTCTTTGTCTCACGCCATGTTGTCTTTGATGAACAGGTGTTCCCTTATCCGGAGCTGTGTCACTTACCTATCCCTGATCCAAGTGTGGTACCAACCTCCTCACCCTCCGTTCAAGTCACTCCAGCCCCAATTCCCCATTCACCTGTCCCCAACCAGCCCCCCTCACTCTCAAAATCACCAGCCGCGGCACCTTCGACCACCTCGCCACCTCCATCGCCCAAACCAATCCCGTCGCCCAACCCGCCACAGCCCACCACGTCCACTCCGACGTCCACGCCCAGCCTGCCCCAAATGCCGGTCTCTCCTCCCTCTAACCCATGATCACCCATCCTTCCTTCACCACTACCAACCTCACCTCCACATCCCCGTTCTCTTGGTATTCCTTTGGTTGTTGACTTGCAAAATTATGACACCTCTGCTACATCTATTATTGCTATTCCCAACGGCAAACAAAAGGCACCATGTCCAGTACCTGCGAGGCGTATGGTTACACGCCAGATGACTAGTAAATTACCTCCAAGGTCGTTCTTCACCTCCACTCTTCCTCCGAATCCTACATGTTACAGTAAGGCTGTCAAGAGCCCTCATTCGCTGCAGGCCATAGCAGATGAGTTCTCTGCTCTTATCTCTAATGGTACATGGGAGCTTGTACCCCCGTCCAAGGCCCATAATGTTATTGGTTGTAAGTGGGTTTTCAAGACCAAATTAAAGGCGGATGGTTTTATTGAGCGCTACAAGGTGCAACTTGTTGCTAATGCCTTTCATCAGCGTCCGGGTATGGATTTTCAAGATACTTTCAGTCCGATAGTTAAACCTACCACTATTTGGCTACTGTTATCTCTGGTTGTTTCCTTTGATTGGTTCGTTACACATTTGGATGTCTCAAATGCATTTTTGCATGGTGAGTTGGATGAGCCGGTTTTCATGACTCAACCTATTGGTTTTGTTGATCAGATGTACCCCACTCATGTTTATAGACTTCGAAAATCTTTATATGGCTTGAAACAGGCTCCTCAAATGTGGCATAGGCGTCTTACCCAAGCTCTTATTGCATTTGGGTTTCAGTGTTCTCGGGCTGATGTTTCACTCTATTTTTTGCGACAAGGTTCTACTATTTTATTCTGTCTCATCTATGTGGATGATTTATTAATTTTGGGTAATGATTCTTCTCATGCCGCCACACTCATCCGTAACTTGCAATCCCAATTTGCTATTAAAAACCTTGGTCTTGTAAAATATTTTCTTGGAATTGAGATTGTTCGTCAGCAGAATTGTATGTATTTGTTGCAGAGAAAATATATTCATGACCTGCTTACCCGGGCCAAGATGCTTGACTCCAAACCCGTGTATACTCCTGCTAGTTCCACTAATAAGTTATCTGTGCAGGGTGGTTCTGCAGTTGATGATGTTTCTCTCTATCGTAGCCTAGTAGGGGAGTTGCAGAATCTCACTTTTACTCGCCCGGATATCACCTTTGTTGTTCACAAGGTTGCTCAGTTCATGCAAAATCCTACTTCCCTGCAGTGGCAGGCACTTAAGCGCATTCTCCACTATTTAAAGGCCACGACCTCCTTTGGTTTGAGGTTTTGGCCACAATGGTCTATGGTCCTACATGCCTTTTCTGATTCAGATTGGGGAGGGAGATGTTGATGATAGGCGCTTCACTTCAGGTTTTGGTGTCTTTCATGGCACTAATTGGATTTCTTGGACTTCCCGTAAACAACGCACTGTGTCGCGATCGTCTACTGAGGTGGAATACAGGGCCCTTGCCACCACTACCTTTGAACTCTCCAAGCTTGAAATGCTTTTGATTGAGATTGGTTTTCCTTTGCGGGAGGCTCCTACCTTGTGGTGTGACAACCTTAGTGCTACTTATCTCACTGCTAATCCAATCTTTCATACTCAGACTAAGCAACTGGAATTGGATTTTCATTTTGTTAGAGAATGAGTTGTTGCCAAGCATCTCACTGTTCAGTATATTTCCACGGATGATCAAGCTACAAATATCCTCACCAAGCCCTTATCTAAAACTCGCTTTTAGGTACTTCAGGACAAGTTGGCTGTGGTTTCCACCCCAACTCAACTTGAGGGGGAGTGATTTGTATTTCTGTATCTGTTTGTATATATTTGGATAGTATAGGCTCAATTATGTAATTATCCAATTGTATTCACACGTACTATATAAAGTAAATCCCTAACTCTCATTCAGGTTGATTGAGAGCCCCAAAACCTAATTCTCTCTAACCTAAATCTCTATAGTTGACACTATGTTATGTAATAGTCACTATTTATTAGGTTACATTGAAAATAATAGAACAAGAACCATTGCAATAATGGAAAAAATATAGTAAAATTTTCCAGAAATATGCATTTCATGTTTGCGAGTTGATGCAAAATTTTCCTAGATTATGCATTTCATGTTTATGGAGTCCCAAGTGAAGCCCCCTTTTCTCTTTATTTCTACACTTATTCAGAATAAGAATTTCCTTCTAAAGCAAAAGAAGCTTCGAAATTTTTCAAAAACATAGAGTCAAGATAACCAACCTCTCACGACTCTTAGACCCCATGTATCGTCCCAATGCATAATTAACTGTAGGTACCTTCACCGGTGAGAAATTAGATTTAACAGAAGATTCAGAAAGAAAACAAACTTTGAATTTTCAAGTGCACCACTAAACATAGCACTTACCTTGTCCTCTTTCCACTTGATAGGTGTAGCAGTAATTTCTGTTGTTCTTTCATCAAGGAATGTGTTAAGTCTTTGTAATCTTTGTCTCCTCGAAATAAGGATTTGGTTCAAAGTTCTGAAAAATGGACGGAAAAAGAAAAGCTTTAGAAAGAAGAGCTAATTAATATTCAAATCATTCATTGACATAATTATTTCATTCAACTGGAGCGTGTTTATGAAATTGCACAAACACCATACAGTAAAGGACTCACAATGTTATAGAGTAACTCTTCCCATCACTAAAGCCCTCCACCTCCAGCCAAGTAAGGTATTTGAATATCTGTTAGGAGATGAAAAGAAGAAAAAAAATTACTTCAACAGTTTGGCTAAAGTAAATCAAAAAAATTGCTGGGAGCAATATAGGAAACATAAAAATGAGTCAAACAAATAACATTAATTAAACCATAACCTTCTCATCCTCGACATTTAACTAAGCAAGAACAGGATGGCTTTTTAAACTGCATAAATTAGGAAAAAAGAAATTGATGAAGCGTGTCAAATACAATGATA
The DNA here is from genome assembly GCA_039660915.1 of Euphorbia tirucalli. NCBI lineage: Eukaryota > Viridiplantae > Streptophyta > Magnoliopsida > Malpighiales > Euphorbiaceae > Euphorbia > Euphorbia tirucalli. The sequence continues at coordinate 13,634,456 of CM077638.1, forward strand.
CTAACCACAATTGCCCAAAAGTAAGGAATGGATTTTGTAATCTCATTCCGTCTACCATAATGTGCCTCGCATGCCATTTTACGGTTGCACTCTATTTCCAATACACGATCTATCATAGATCCATTGATCTGGAAAAACATAACAATAATAACATAGCTACTGCTCCTAAGCAACAACATTCATCCTATAAACTTCAAGATGCATGACTCGTACATATCCCAAAAAAGTAAGTTGTACGGTTTGGAAACTTAAAACCACAATTTACATACCTTGTCAATTGCATCTTGAATCTCCAGCAGCTTCTTAATGGACAAGTCGAGGTCTCCACCGGATTGATTGTCTAGATTCATTTTTTCCTTCTTCATCAACAAAGACATGATGTCACACACTATTTCTCAATCTAAAATTTGACAGCATTTCCCCTATAATATGGATATCTGTCAACCTGTTAAACTTGCTACCCGATTAAAATCATATTCATATAACTACATTTAACACATATATTTATATACTTACATCACCACAACTTTTCATCCATTGATATTCAATATATACCAAGTTTTCCTAAATATTATAATTAAATGTGAAATAAGTAATTGATGCGGGCCATAAGTTGAATAAAGGATCAGCAGTTCAACTTGGAAACAGTTACTTGTCATGGAAGTAAATTAAATATATATTTTAAATTATATCTTTATTTTAATTGCAATTATTTAATAATTATGATTAGAAATAGATTTTATTGTAAGAATCCTAAATTGATAAGGATTCCTATTTTGTTTGTATTTTAATTTATTTAGTATTTTTTCTAATTAGGAAGTTTAGACTATTTAGAAGTTTTTATTGTATAGGAGTTTTATTACATTTAGGGTAGTTTGCTTATAAATAAGCTTTTATATCTCAATTGTAATCAGTTTTGATTAATCAATAAAATTTCGGATTTTATTCCTTTACCCTGCTTTTGTGAATTTTCGAAATTCAACTAGTAGAAGACTAAATTCCGGCATCGTGCGCGATCAACGGACTTTAGTAGTTGTTAGAGTTTGGGTATTCTTAGAATCAACAACCCCTCTCAATTTGTATCATCAATTTCGAAATTTCCGCTGCATCAGTAATTAAACTTAATTTATTAAAATAGAAATATAAAAGATGGAGAAGAATGGATCACGTATAACCAAATAAGAAGCACATGCATTTGTTTTGGACTGGCATAACATGTACATGCATGAGAAATGAACATGTAGGTAATAATTCATGTGGTGTATGATTGGTAGTTAGAAGAGTCATTAAGTGGCTAGGCAGGGCATGGGTAGGCCGTTGCCCCCCCCCGGGCCGCCGAGAATCACTCCTATTAGGGGGTGTATCTCGGCAGCCATGGCTGCCGCCGTTCTCTGGTTTTGGGGGGGCAGCCCCCCAAAACCAGGGGAAGAAGATGATGTCTTCTTTCTCCTCTTTTTTTTTTTTTAATCCCAGGCCAAACGATATCGTTTTGCCTGGGATTTTAATTTTTTTTTTAAACCCAGGAAAACGACGTCGTTCGTTTTGCCTGAGATTTTAATTTTTTTAAAACCTAGGCAAAACGACGTCGTTTTGCCTAGGATTTAATTTTTAAGAGCCCAGCAAAACGACGTCGTTTTGACTGGGCCTAAAAAAAAAATTCACTTGTATAATTAAATGCAGCTTGCATCGCTCAATTGGAGGAAGGCTATATCAAAGGAGACAAAATAAAACATATTTCACCAAAAAATTTTTTTACACTCATAATTTTCAAAAGAATAGTGAAATCAATATTCAACAGATTCGTCCAGGCGACAATTTGGCAGATTTGTTAACTAAAGCATTACCTTCTGCCACTTTCAAAAAGTTGGCTTATAGTATTGGAATATGTTATCTCTAAGATCTTTGGTAATATTACGGATAAGGGGAGTAAACACTGTATTTATTTTCCCTTAACCATAGGTTTTGTCTCACTAGGTTTTCTTTGGTAAAGTTTTTAATGGGGTATTATCTCGTTCGCAATAATGGACATCAAAGGAGGAGTGTTGTAAATTATTGATATGTGCTGCAGTTTCAAATTATTGAGGCTGCGTAATTACTTTTTACTATCTCAAACTTTTCCTACAAATAAATGTTAGTTTTTTTTTTATTTCATACAATTTAGAATTAGTAATAAAAAAAATTTATATTCTTATATTTCTAAATTTCTGCTCAGAAGTCGAAAAAAATAAAGTTTTTGTTAATAATACCAGATGTAAATGTTGATCAACTAATTGCAAATCAAACAAATAGAAAAATCAAAATAACTAATAAAGAACCTCAAATGCAGCCTTCATTGTATGTTCAATCAATGGTTTATTAACTAGCCTAACTTTTTTGTTAATAATAATATTGGAATCAGCAAAGCTAACAAGAGTGTTAGCAAACGATATTCTCTTTTTGTTGATGTTCCTTTTGCTGAATAACCAACATTTTTAAAAACCAAACAACTAGAAAAATCAAAATAACTCAGCTAAATAACTATCAATTACACAGAAACACACCATTGAAGATTAATCCAAAAAACAAAATTATAAATCTCAACATTAATTCATCAAATTCCATATCTATATAAAATCGAAATCTAAGATATTAATCGGATTAGCTCTATATAAATTCCAGATATGCTTTTCTGGGTTCATCCACTTTGTTGGTATTTTCTTCGCCAAGATTGGACAACTTTTCTTCGTCGGTGCTGTTCAAGTTGATGGCGTCGGCTCTTCTTCACCAGTGTTCTATTGCACAGGCCAAGTTGAAATGAAAGAGGAAGACAGAAAGGATAGTTGCTCCTGCTGCAGCAGAGCCGATGCACCGAGAAATTGGTACGGATTGGGAGGGAAAAGAAGCAGCTGTGGCCGCCACGTCGAGAAATGGGTAGGGGTTGAGTAGGATTAGGAAGGAGGAGAAGATGAAGGAAAAGAGAGAGGAGGGGGAAAAGAAAATGGTATAACTTCTCAAGAAAGAAAATGGTTTATATACATTTACTGGAATTTTAAAAAAAAATAAATAAATAGTTGCCATGTCATCGAGTTAGAGGGGGTTAAGAGAACTTCTTTTCTTTGGTAACGGCTAAAATCATAATCCTCATTTTGATTAAAAAAAAAATCATCATTATAGTTTTGAAAAAGAGTGAAATCACGTGATAATTTTCTTTTAAGTTTAACATGAATATTACTCAGTTAATTTTATTTATGCAGTTGAATTCAACTATTTGATTGTACAAGTTATGCAATGAATTGTATAGATTTCTTCTTCTTTTTTTTTTTTTTTTTGTTCGGCTTTCTGTTTAAAAATAAATTAACTTATTGGAAAAGTCATAATTGAGCTTCATTGAAGTCCTAAAGTAAGGTTAATTGAACTACTAATATAATATAAATAACCAATTAATTATTACTGTTTGATTATAAGGAAAAAAAAAAAAAAAAAGTGAATGCGGGACGAACCGAACAGGGTCTAAGAATGTCAAAATGCATTTAGTTCCAATCTAAAGCTGAGAAAATACTATATAATAACAAACTCTACATATCCCCAAATATAACAAACCAACTCACCAAATTTATGTATTAATTCATAAATTACAAAAACAAAAAACAAAGCTTTGGAAGGTCAATTGATTTCGGAAGAAATCAGTTCCAGATGTCATGGATAAATTTTCTAAAATGCTTTTGAGAAAACTTATAATTCGAGATAATATTGACCTCACCACCATTCGCGGAATTTGAAAAGATCCAGCTTTTTATAATCATCCGTATATTTACCGGGGCTTGGATGACAAATTTTGAGATCAGGTTTGCATATTCCACATTTAGAGGAATTTCCTAAAAAAAAAAAAATATGAAGTCAAAATTTGCACTTAATTAAACAAGTGAAAAGTGAACAACAAAACATCCAATTAGTTACCTGCAGGATCATTCTCATCTACCGGAAGACAATTAGTCATATGATACGACTCTTCATCACCCATGCGATAAAACCAAAACACTTCAGCAAAATACATCCGTCTCTCAGAAGCACCACCGTTGTCAGGTTTTAGCTTACCACTGAAGTGCATATGAAGTATTCTAAACTGTCGACCAAACTCCGCATGAACTGGCCGCTCAAAAACTGGCCCCTTACAAATTTTGAGACCATCTAATGCATCCAAATCAACTCCCTAAAGAAAGAAAATTTGAATAACTTAAAAAAACGAAGTGCCAATTTCATCAAGATAGGAGAAAACCAGTAGAGGAGGGGATAGGAGACCAACATTTTTTGCCCTGCACCATTCTGGCAGCACCTTCAGCAATTTTTCACACAGCGGATCCACTGCCTGTTCCCTCTTTCTATGCATGAAGATCAATCCAACATTTCAAAATCATATCGAAGAAAACAGATTCCAAAAACAAGAACATCCACTATATAGATTACCTAGGTTTTCTGCAGTTTTCTATACGTTTGGCCATGGCATGAACGCGATCCTCAAGGTTGGTGCCTTGTCTTTCCCCTTTTAACAACCTTCGACAAAATTTCACGTAAATTACACAAATTCTAATTAAAAAACCTAAATCCAGAATCACTTACCAAATTCTTTTTGGCAATGGTATATCTTTAGACATAAAAATAGATGTTTTCCTGGATTTAAACAAATGAAAATGAATACTCAAATCCTAGAACAAAACGGAGAATGCCCAAATCGAAAACCCAAATAGAGTATATCCCTTACAAATATTTTTCTGCTGTTTTTGTTGAATTCCAAAAGAATTTCGAAAACGGGTGCTTTTCTGCAATCGGGGGAAATTCGGGAGTGTGATTCTCTTTCCTCATTGGGTTGACTAACCACACTATGCTTGATTCACTTCTTTTACGGTTCTTGTTGAAAGCAAGTTTATCAAATTCCAGTTGTGCTAGTGACAATATGGGTATGATTGGTATGGGTTCCATCAGCGAACGACTATAAGCTTTTGATCTTGGATGCTCAATATTACAGTCGGTGAAGTAACATCGACAGTGGGTTCCTAAAAGGAGTAAGCACAAAACACAAACTCAAATTTACACATCAACTCAAACAAAATCACTAACAAAAAATCCCATTGAATTACTTACCAGAATCATCACTGTCTACAGGAAGACATGCAGTCACAAGACAATGTAAAAGAGTACATCTAAACCTAAACACAATTACTTCAGCAAAAAAGCATTTATCATTGTTAGCTCGGAAGTTCACATGAAACCATTTAGCGCATTGTGAACGGTCACTGTGAACAGATTGCAGCTCCGAACAATATAATGAATTCAAATCCCCCAAATCAACGCCCTAAACAAGCTCAAGAATGAATAATTGATCAAATGAGATGAAAAGGAATAAACCAGTGTCAATTTGATGAAGATAAAGAAAACCAGTAGGAGGGTTTGGGTATAGGAAACAAACATGTTTTTCTCTGTAGAATTCTGACAGCATCTTTGAAATGGATTGGATTATCGGCTGACCAAACATTATCCCAGTCACAACTTCCGTATCAAGGCTAAAAGATAGCCCTTTCCCCTCGGCAATTTCAATTTTCCTAATCAGTAGCCAAACAGAAACTACAGTTCAAATCACAGCGAATAAAACACAAAGCAAGAACCATATCAACCACGCATTACCCTGTGTTTCTGTACTTTCGAATACAATTGGCCATGGCAAGAGCGCGTTCCTGGCATTGGTCAGGGCTGTTGCCTTTTCTTTCCCCATCTAACAACCTTGATGAAATTTCACAAAAATATACTAAACCCTAACGCATAAATATGGTTCCAATAGAAACAAACAAATAAATAATTCTGGTATCCCTTACCGATGTTTTTGGGCCTCAGACAGACAATAACAAAACTTAATAGCTCTTTTTTTGCTCCGGTCTCGACCTTCTTCCATCGAAGCTGGAGTTTCACACGGGAAATTCTATTGGTATTTTCAACAACAACTAGAAGGAAGCGTTCGTGCTGCTTTGTGTCAAATAAATCGTAACCAATTAGCAAAAAACAGCATGTTATCAGAGTAGCGCCAATAAATGCTCAAAGATATCAAAAAATCAGTCAATATAAAAGGAATTCTGACATGCAAATACACAAACAGGCTGTTTGTTTATAGGGATTAAGGGTGGGATAGGGATTTCTTATCCCTATACCCCCCTAATCCCATGTTTGTTTACAGGTTGTTGGGATAGGGATAAGGGATTTTATCCCATCCCTATCCCAAATCCTTAAACTTCCCCCCCCCCCCCCCCCCCCCCCCCCAGGTATTAATCAGCTGGGATAAGGGGAAGTTTAATTTGGACACAATTGTCCTCATCTTCTCCAGCAGCTCACGTTGTCCTCTCCTTCTCCTTTGTTATTGAGATGATCAAACTTTTGTGCTGCTTTGTTTTATTTGAATTTATCTAATCGAATTGTGCTTCATTTGCAGGTGAGGTTTTGCTTTTCGGCAAAATTTCTGATATTTTTTCCGAGGTTTCGTGTGCGAATAGTTTCTTCTGATGTTTTATTTTCAATCACTGAATCAAAAACCTGTGAATTTTTCATCTAGGCCTCCGTTCTTGTATTCTATTCCATCGATTTTTCTTCCTTTCGATGTTGTATTCTTTATATGTTGTTTTAATTGCTTCAGATTTCGCCAAAAAATTTGATAGCTCTCTTTAGTTCTGCTCTGTGTTGATCTCATTTCTTCTTAGTAGCCTTGTAAATCTGAGGATATACAATTTGGTGGGCTTTTAGTTCGGGGGTGAAAAGTGAAGACTTGATAAAAATGGCAGATAGATATAGGTTGGTTTCAATTGAGGAATTACCATCACATTTGATTTTGGAGATATTGACCAGAGGTAGACTTAGTGCCATTGATCTTGGGGTGTCCTATGTATATATGGAATGTGTGGATATGCTGATTCATAGCCTCCAATTCCTTGATTCCCATTCTACTCCGGAATGAGTCCAACTTCTTGATCTTGTTTTCTTGTCGAAGTTGCAGTCTTATTCTTATTCCTAAACTGATTCTCTTGTTTAATTTTAGTCCTAACTCCCAAGATGTCTTTTATTGTTCTGTTTGTGTTTGGGAAGATTGGAAAGGCAAAGGCCAGCACAATCTTCATTATTTCTTCCGTTTTTATTCTATGATATTTATTTTTATCATATATATATATATTGACATGGTGTCTTGTATCATATTGCCATTTTTCTTTTCAAATGTGTGCCATAGGTGTATTAAGAAGAACAACAATTTTGGTGTGGGAAAAAGTTTTAAAAGGAGTCACTCGTCAATTAAAATTTACTGCACAAACTAAAAATCGGATTTGAGATATCAAGTTATCTTAATTGGTGGATATTAGGTCTCATTTTAATTATGCATGGAATTGATCTACATTAGCTTCATTGAAAGGACAATCAAACAAAAGAAAAAATGACACAACTTTGGCTTTTTGCTTTTTACCTTTTCTAAAATTGAAAAAGAGCTATATGAAATCAAAAGGATAACTTTAATTTTAAAAAGTAGTATTATTTGTTCTATACTTCTAATTATGTGCGTCCAATTTCAAAAGTATATCAAAGCATAAGTCATGTTGTTGTGACATACAAAAAATTATGAATATGGGCATAATTTGGTCGTTATACGAGAAATTTCATTATTTTTGGTTCAAAACCATTGAGTCGCAAGTGTGAAAATTTTGTCGCGCTGGCGAAACAAGGCCAAAATGGCCTTGTGGCGTACGGTCGCGAGCGCGACAATTCATGTCGCGCTGGCGACGTAGGCCATTTTGGCCTTGTGGCGTACGGTCGCGAGCGCGACAATTTATGTCGCGCTCGCGACTAGGAGCATTTAAGCGTCGCCAGCGCGTCGCGCTGGCGAAGCTTGCCTTTGTGGCCAAATTGGCCACGGTCGCGAGCGCGACATAATTTGTCGCGCTCGCGAAATTGCCTACGGAGGCGTTTCGCGAGCGCGACAAATTTTGTCGCGCTCGCGGAACAAGGCCAAATGGCCTTGTTCCCCACGGTCGCGAGCGCGATAAAATTTGTCGCGCTCGCGACACACCTGGATTTTTGAAAAAAAATAGCCGTTGGGTTGGGTGACCCAACGGCCATAAACCCCAACCCAACGGTCTAAATGCCAATTTTTATATCTTTTTACATAAGTAATATAACATTTATTATTTTAAATATGTTTAGGGGTAATTTTGTCATTTACATTGATTTATCCCTATCCCTATCCCACATACCAAACATATCTAAAATTATCCCTATCCCACTTTTAACTTTTATCCCTATCCCTATCCCAATCTTTTATCCTTATCCCTATCCCAATCCTTATCCCTATCCCTATCCCCATCAAATGCCAAACGCCCCGAAAAGGAATGACATCTTGTGAAAATGTTCAACACCCTCGAAGAAATTAGGAATCTCAATTTTTATCAACTAAACAAGTGTGCGTATACTATATATATAAAACAAGTTAAAATTAGGGATGTAAATGGGACGGGGCGGGGCAGGGATTGGCAATCTCATCCCCTTCTCCAGCTAGGCGGAGATTCCCATCCCCGTTTAGTAAACGGGGACGATCTTCATCCCTATCCCCAGCTCCGTTGGGGAACGGGTTCCCCGAAGGATCCCCGTCCGCGTTAAGATTTTTTTTTTTTTTTTTTGAAATTTTGAATAAAATTCAATTTGATAAAAAAATAAGTTAAAAAACATATTACAGTTTGGAGACCATTAAATAAATTACTTAATTTTTCTTAAAAGAAAGTAATATTTATTAAAATATTACAACTACTAATATTATTATTTCAAAATAGAGTACAGGAGTCCAATATACAAAAACTAAATTAGAGATTTCTAAGTTGATAAATTCTATCAAGTGCAAACGCTAAATTTTAAGTTTTGCACCTAGGCAGAAGTTCTGCAAATAAGCATACAATTGCATATATTTAATATCAGCAACAACAATTAAGCACACATGATTGATTGTTAGAAACTTTAAAACTAAAAAAGAGATATGTAAAGTAATACCTAGTTTTAGTTTTATTATTATAAAATTTAATTATTTATGTGTATATATATATATATATATATATATATATATATATATATATATATATATAAATGGGGATTTAACGGAAATCCTCGTCAGGGACTAAATGGGGATGGGGACGGGTCCACTGGGTGGGGGAGGTAAATCCCATTCCCATCCTCGTTTAGTAAATGGGGACAAAATTGTCTCCGTTCCCGCCCCATGGGGATTCTAAACGGGGAATCCTCGTCCCCATTCGGGCGGATCCTGTGCCCCCATTGACAACCCTAGTTAAAATAATTCTACCTTCAGCAGTCAATACACCCCATCAATTAATCGTTCATATTTTGAATCAATCCATGGCTCCATGGCATTTAAATACAACAACTAAATTAAATTAAATCCATAGGAAATTACAATATCTGAAATGGCACATCATTAAAAGTGACCTATCATTCAAAAAAAAAAAAAAAAAGAGAGAGAGAGAGATTACATTTGATATGTAGAACATGTCAGACAACTATTTCATCAACCAGCAGATAATCTGAATTCAAATTATAAAACAGTGTGAAATAAAGTTAAAAAGAAAAATCCACTGCATTTATGCTTCTAATACACCTCAATATCTTAACATCCTTAATAAAAAAATTGGAGATACTGTAAGAGATAATATCTATTGTATTTAATTGTAATTATATATTTAGTCTTAGGTTACTCTTGTAATTACCCACACTAGGGTTTGTGTATATATACCCCTATTCATCAATGATAATTCACGGTTTGCCTCTTTATCATGTGGTATCAGAGCTAAATTAGGGTTTAAGAATCTTCCCAAAAATCTCTTGCCCACTAGCACAAATTATTTGGTGCTGCTCTTGCATATGATTTTCTTCGTGTTTTTGGTTGTCGTTGTTATCCATGGTTACGTCCATATGCTAAAAATAAACTTGATCATCGTTCCCTTCCATGTGTTTTATTGGGTTACAGTAAAGTTAATAAAGGGTAAAAATGTCTTGATGATCGTACTGGAAAGCTTTATGTCTCACGTCACGTACTCTTTGATGAACAGGTTTTCCCATTTGCTGTTAATGGTGGCCTTGTGGCTCCGGAGTCTGAACAATCCACGGCTTCCCCTTTCCTAATAAATCTGTTGTTCCCTGCCTTTGCCCAGCCACAAAATTCTACTTCCCTCCCAACGCATCCCTTACAGCTTATAGCACCGGCAAGTACACAATTACCTCATCCGATGGTTACTCAGGCCAAAGCAAGCTCACTGAAACAGAGGGGGATTTTTTATTTGGTTGCCACAGCCATTGGAGATCCTCTTATTGAGCCCTCCTCCTATGCTCAAGCTGCGAAAATTCCCGCTTGGCGAGATGCTATGGCGTCATAGTTTAATGCACTTATTCATAATGGGACATGGGAGCTTGTTCCTTCATCCCAGGCTCAGAATATTATTGGCTACAAATGGGTCTTTCAAATTAAGCAAAAATCTGATGGTTGCATTGAACGTCGCCTTATTGCCAAAAGTTTTCATCAGCGACCGGGTATTGATTTCCATGACACTTTCAGTCCGGTGGTCAAACCCACCACTATTCGGATGTTACTCACTCTGGTCATCTCCTACAAATGGACAGTTATACAGCTTGATGTTTCTAATGCCTTCCTCCATGGCACTTTGGACGAAGCTGTTTGTAAGTAACAACCCCTGAGTTTTGTTGACTCTCGCTTCCCTGATCATGTCTGCTATCTCAGAAAGTCTCTATATGGTTTGAAGCAGGCACCTCGTCAATGGCATCGGTGCCTCACTGCTGCCTTGCTCCGGTTCGGTTTTTGGGGCTCGAAATCGGACAGCTCTCTGTACTTTCTGCACAATGCCTTGGTAAAGCTCTTTTGCCTGATATATGTTGATGATATTTTGCTTATGGGTGATACTCCATCTTTATTGGACAAAGCAGTTGCTTATCTTCAAACCCAATTTGCTGTCAAAAACTTGGGCCGATTGCACTATTTCTTGGGTATTGAAGTTGATTGAACCTCTTCCAAGCTGTTCCTGCACCAAACCAAATATGTAAATGATTTATTACTTCGTGCGAAGATGCATAATTGCAGCTCCATCACATCTCCCATCAACTGCAGCGAGAAATTGACTCTTGAAAGTGGGGATCCCTTTCCAGATCCGACGATGTTCCGTTCTGTTGTTGGTGGTCTTCAGTATCTTACATTTACACGGCTAGATATAGCCTTTGCCGTTAACCAAATCTCTCAGTTTATGCATGCTCCGACTACTCTACACTGGGGTGCAGTGAAGTGGATTCTCCGTTATCTTCGTGGGACTAGCACTTTTGGCAGTCTTCTTCGGCCTTCCAAGACCATTCTAACTGGGTTTGTTGATTCTGACTAGGCGAGTTGTCTTGATGACAGGAAATCCACTACTGGATTTGTTATTTACTTAGGAGCAAATGCCATCTCCTGATCATCTCGGAAACAGAAAGCTGTCTCTCATTCCTCCACAGAGGCCGAATACAGGGCATTGGCCTCGGCTACTTCTGAACTGCATTGGTTACAAGTTTTCCTACATGAGATCGGGTTTCGTAATCTTCTGTCGCCTACCTTGTTTTGTGATGACCTGGGGGCTACATATCTCACTTTAAATCTAGTTTTTCACAATCGGAGTAAACACTTGAGGTGGATTTTCATTTTGTTCGTGATCGCGTTCGCCAAGGCTCTCTGCGTGTGGCTTACCTCTGTTCCAATGATCAGATTGTTGATGCACTCACCAAAAGACTTTCCAAGCAACGTTTTCTATGGCTCCGTGACAAGTTGACCGTTGGTTCTTCCCCCGCTCAACTTGGCGGGGGGTGTAAGAGATAATATCTATTGTATTTAATTGTAATTGTATATTTAGTCTTGGGTTACTCTTGTAATTACCCACACTAGGGTTTGTGTATATATGCCCCTATTCATCAATGATAATTCAGGTTTGCCTCTTTATCATAGATACATCTTTAGTAAGGAAGAAGAAATGATTAGTATTGCAAGTTCAGTTATCAGGACTGAAAAAGAAAATAAAAATAAATATGACCAAATTTGCTTAAAGCCTTCAATACTTTCACAAACTAATCAGTCTTCGAGCATTGTCACTCACTTCAATAGTTTATTTATTAGTACTGTAAAAAGAGATGAATGAATGTAAAATTAACCTTTCAGGTTGTTAAGAAGTTCCATCTTGATATTTCTATAATTCTCCTATAACTGACACATTAGTTTTTATAATTAAACAGCAAGAACTGAATTCACAGTACCCACACTAATTAGCCTTACAGTACCCAAATAATATGGAATTAATTGTAAAAAGCCCATTGAAACAAACAATGCAGTTGAAACGATAGCTCATATTGAACAAAGGGAAACAAATTTACAAAATCAAAGAAATAACAACCAGTGAAAAATTTCTTTAAAAAAAAAAAAAGGAAAAAAAAAGTGAAAATCAAGCATTCTTAAGACTCATGGTTATATATTCGAATAAAAATCAAATCAAATACGCAAAGAAAAGGACGGAAAATAATCATAAGGAAGCAAAGAACTCACTCATGAAAGAAAATATAAAGAAAGAGATACGAGCGTAACCTATATATCGCAAACGTTACAGTAAAAATTTAAGAGGAAAATCAAAATCATTATCCATCATCGAAGTAGAAGTAAAATTTAGAAAAAGATAATATCTCTCTAGAAAACATGAATTTAAAGATCAAAGAAGAGCAAAAATTACTTACCAATCGAATTTGGATTAGTATGCTTTGTGATCTTTACATACCGATCAAAGGATGATTTCTTTTTCTTTTTCTTTTCTTAACTAGGTTTCATCCTGCGTGATTGCGGGTTTCGGTTGAATTTTTCTTTTTTCTAAATAAATATTGTAATTTTGAACATATGATTTGTATCTAAATTAAATTAAGTAAATTTCGACCAAAAAAATAATTATAAATTGACTCAAGTGAACAAAACAAGAAGAAAATTTAAATAAAAGGACTATTTGTCTCAAAGTGAATTTTAATGATTAATTTGGACTCTTAAATTGGGATTTTTTTTTTCTGTTAAAAAAAAATTGGGATGTTTTGATTAAATAAGTCTAAAATGAGATTCGAAATTGTCGTGCACCACAAAACGCACGGATAGTATTATACCATCTGTTGGTTTGGGACTAATTTTAATAATAAAAAAGAAATTATATTTTAGACTAAAATTGATCCTTAAGTTATCACCAACCATGTAGTTAAGACAGTAAAAAGTCCTCACAAATTTTTGTGACACTAGAAATTCTTAACTGACCAGGAGCAATTGAATTGATTGCAAGAGAGAGGATGAGGCGAATTGTTTGTTGGTTTAACGACAGGACTGAATGTATGGTTGTCACTAGAGATGCTAGGTCCATTTCCGTCGAGGTCTGTTTGAATAGGGACGGGGATTCCCTATTTAGGAAATCTGTGGGACAGGAACAAGAAGAAATTATACATTGGTTGTCAGTGCAAATCTAGAATCAGTAGCCCCATTCAGTATTTACTTGAACTACAAACTCACATCCATTTGGTATAACGCAAGCAATCTACTGGTTTTCTTAAATAATTTACAAACCTATAATGCTTGGTTCTTCGTACAACTGTAAACCAGGAAACATAATTTACCCACAAAATTCAAATAATTACGCAGGATATTAATTGACAATGGAAGGGAACAACTCTAAGATATGCCACAGAAAAATTAAACTATTAGATAAGAACGTCCTGAATAGAAATTGAGTCGAAAACAGATAAAGATGCACATGATCGGTTAATCAATCCATTAAACCATTTCGGTTGGTTATATATATATAACCATTTCCATTAACCTAAAATTTCAAAATAAAAAAAATTCTCTGATCTATCAATTTTTGTTAACCTATTTTTTGGTTTGATTTCAATTTAATAATAAAAAAATCATAGGAGTTTGGGAATTTTATTCCATTACGATTTCATTGATTATTGATTATTTTCACTTCTACTCACCTTGTTCTCGAATCCCATGTCTAGTTTTCTTCTTAAAAAAGTAAAAATAAAAATAAAAAATGACTTCCTTAGTTAAATTAATTTAAAAGATTATTACTAAAACAACAAAAGGGCCAGATACAAGTGGGCTGAGCCTTTAATCGCAGCAAGAATCCAATCCACGCCCCGGATATAGAGCTAATGAGAAGAAATCCCACCTAAACTACTGCGGTAATGGAAAATATTGTTCATGAGAAGCAGAGTATGAGATGAATTTTCATTCTTTATATCACAGATAATATTATACAAAAATAATAATAATAATAATAGTCATATAATTAGTTTATACTTCTATTAAATTAATTTAAATCGATATCGATACTAGCAATACATTATTAGGACGTATAAGAATAAATAATTTATTAACACACTAATCAATCCTTGTACTATTCAAAATATATCATAAGATCTCTATCTTTTGTTGTATTGAGCAGTTTAGTTTTTGTCGTAAAAAAACCAACAAAAATAACTGTTTTTATGATTCTTCTACTATTAGAAATCGAATAAAATTACTACAAAACTTTTATTCATTTATGTTTTAAGTGTAAAAAAATTAGTTATCAAACATTTAAGTGATATTTTCATTGAATTGATTTGGTGAATTTCAACCAAAATGACAATAAAAATCAAATTTTGAAGAGTTTTGCATTAGAAATTAAAATTTAATAGCAATTCTGTCACATTTTTTATAGTTAGAAGATCATGAATATAATTATTTATGTTGTTTTTTTTATAGTAGGATTAGACTATTTAATGAAAAGACTCTATAATATATTTTGAATGGTACAAGAATTGACTAGTGTGTTACCTAAAAAGTAAATGAATGATAAATTATTTACCCCAGTGTAACAAAATCACATTGTATGACTTGATGCATGAAACCAGAATTGACCTATATTGTACTCAAGGTATTTTAACCAATTGTTTCTTTTTTTTTTTTTTTTTTTTTTTTTTTGTTTTGGGTACACGATGATGATAAATTACATCAACATCTTAAATTTTGAATAATTTGACCCCTTTGAAAGAGGACATGCATGAAGGTGTCTCATTTAATGATGACACGCATTTCAATTAGGTGTTAATTCAAAATTTGATATTGATTAAAAGAAAAATTAATTCTTAAGAGCCAAACAAAAATAGTAAACTGTATTTATGTCCCATGGCGAAGTCTGATTTTGACTTTTAGTGTTTAATTTATCAGAAATTGAGTAGGGAAAATGTAAACACAGTCTAAAACTTGCTGCTTCATAAATTAAATAGGGCAGATTATATAAAGCTTTCATTACTTTAATTTTTTTTTTTTTTTAAAAAAAAAAAAAAGAGGATTAATTAATGAGAAAGGGTTTAGATTCAACATAACCACATGGGTATAGAAAAATGAAAGGCCCCACGTTATATTGGCAATACAGCCAAGATTTGAATAAAAAGGTCTCACTCCTTCGCAATCACAAGTAATGAAAATTAAGTCATTGTGCTTTCATGGATCCCACCCTATTTCCCTTTCATCACTTCACCACAAAAAGATTCACTCCACATTATCACTTAATCCAACACTAATACTACAAGTAATCCTATGGAAATTTGTGCTTTATGAGTGTGTTTATTCTTTTTTTTTTTTTTTTTGCGAAAATATTTTTGGGATAATCAGAGTTTTCATTCGACTCCAAACTGGTTTAAATTGGTTTTTTTATTTTAAAAAGAAAAAAAAAATAGTAGACAAAGGATAAAGGCATAAACAGATAATGACTCGAAAGGCAATAAAAGCAAAAGCAGTTGATCCTCGAAACATCAAAACTCGTGTATAAAGCATCTCTCCAGAGAAAGAGGGAATGATTTCAAGTTTTAGCAAATAAATAGAAGACAATGTTGCTGCTAATTTGGATTTCTAAGGAGTGGCATGAAGTAATAATTTGGTTTCAGTTATTTGTTGCAAATGGTAACGACAATAGTTTATGCTTCAATATACTTCTCTAAAAAGTCATTTACCGTTTAAAATTTTTGGAAAGTACAAGTATTTTTTAATTATTAATGCAAAAACTAAAAAAAAAAAAATAGACAATTGATGAAAAATATTCAAATCTTTGTAATATGTTCCTAAATAATATAGGAAAACTATTGGAATGCTAAATAATGAAAAAAAAAAAAAAAAATTAAGTTTTGCATAACTATTAAATCAATAGTTTGAACCTTAAATTTTTAATCTAATTTTAGTGCAAAACTCAATATTTTTTTATTATTATTATTTATACGTATTATTTAATAAATTTCCATCGAGATATGAACATTTGACCCTTTTTTGGTCCTTTTTTGTGATTTTTCCCCTTTTATTTTTTTTAGTTAATAAAAATATAAATGTTTTCCAAAAATTTCAAAACTTTGACACCAAAATCTATTGTATTTTGATCAACTACCGTGCAAAATTTCATATGACAATTCAAAGGATAAAGAATTATTAGGAGAGTATATTAGACAATACACTACTTTTGTTAAATTACAAAACCACATATCCAAATTCGTAACATTTTAAATCACATATATTAATTCACAAATAACTGAAACCATAACATTTATTTTCATACTTATCCCAATATATTATTACATATATGTCATAGTTTTACATTCTCAGAAGTTGATAATTCGATGGCAGAAAAAACCACCAAGCTCGCCGACATAGAATAGAGATTGACTTGAATGGTAAAAACCTCTAACTAGTCGCTTACATTAGATTCCGAATTCAATTTTCAACGTATACAAAAAATTTCAATTGGAAGAAATGCCACTTAATGGGTGGCTAAACAATTTCGAACTGAATAATCAGATATAAATGCTACGGAAAAGCTTGCCAACAACGGTTCGTCCAAAAGGTTGAGCTGTAAAGATTTGATACCTCTACTCATTAAGTAGAAAGTTACTACTCAGTTAAAATTTACCCTCTTTATATTACCTGTGAATTCTACTATAACCTTGGTATGTGATTTGACTTGGTCATAGCAATGGTAACCTTTCCTAAAAAAAACCAACTAACAAGCAGCTTTAACTGGGATTGAGCCCTGTAAAAAGTGTTTGATAAAAATCTCGTACTAATTAATCTGCTCCAACTAAAATAACATAATAACAAACTAACAAGCACTCAAGAAACTTTTACTACTACAACTAGCAAAGCATGAAATTAGACTTTTCAATTCATAATTCAATTAATGTGCTAACTGTCCTTCTAATTCACAAAATTGTTTTGAGCAAAAGTTGATAGGGAAGTTTCATAGATGAGGCTTGACCCTTGAAGACAGGACTTGCTACAATCAGAAAACAATCAAGTATCCTCAAAAGCTCTGAAAGTTAATCAAGAACATGATGCCTACTTTTACAGAAAATGAGACCACATATATGAGAACAAATCACAAAAGAACAATCTGTAAAACATTTGATGTAAATGTAACCTACATGTACTCTATTTGGTCAATTTTTATAACAAGAACAAAAGTCACCTCTGAAATTTGATTTTTAATCAATCAAAATACACAAGCAGTACATCAACCATATACCACAACCAATCATCACAACATAATTGAATTGGCATCCCAAAAATGAATTTTCTTTCAAAAGTAACATCCTTTGATTAGTGGATCAAAGAAAACAAAATACCTTATCATTTTTCCTGTGCTCTATTTATCCATGGCAAATCTAAGTTAAGTGAAGTAGGCATAGGCATACCCATTTGAGTATCAGAGGAGCTTGAAAACTTCCCCTTTTTAGACCAAAGCCAAATTTTAGAAACAGAGAAACTCTCACGCTTTGTCATACTACTAATCTTCTTTGCTTCCGAGTCCACGTCAATTGCAACATTTCCATTTTGTTCTGTTCCTTCATCAAGCATAACATTCCGTCCGGCTCGGCCAGCACGCAAAGCAACTCTGAGGTCTGAAGCTCCAAGAACATATTGATATGAACCCATTGAAAAACATCTTCTTGCATCTAAATTGCTACTACTAGTCTCTCCTCCTGCTGCCTCGCTGGTTCCATCATTTAGCTTCTTGAATTTGCCTAGTCTCACTGGTAAAACCCCTTTATCAACAACAGTTGGTTCTTCAATTTCAACAGTTTTTTGGCTAGAAGGGAACCCATTTTCTCCATTTCCAATACATCCCTCATCTTCTCTAGTGTCATCAAAATCAAACATGGGGTTTTCAATGGAAAACCCCGGGGCGAAAAGGGTTCCTCTGCAGAGAGGGCAAGTAGAGTTGGATAATAGCCAAGTATCTATGCAATTGATATGGAAAGCATGACTACACATAGGAAGCAATCTCAGTTTGTCTTTCTCAGTAAACTCACAAAGACAAACAGCACAATCAAATGGCTCTTTTAGGCCAACAATTTCCCTATACTGAAAAACAGGAAGTGCATCTATAAAAGCCTGATCCAGACCAGAATCGTGGAGATGGAAAAGCTGCTGCAGTTGCCTTTGAAGAGCATCTGGGCCAGAGAGGTCAGGCAATCTATTAGATTGGGAAGAGGAAGATGGGTGTTTAATTAGGAATCTAACAAGCAAGTGGAGCAAACCAGATATGAAAAATAGTACTGCCAGAATCACTATAATGAAAAGAACAGCAGGGCTAATTTTTGTTCCTGAAGAAGAAGGGGTTGAATCTTTGTGGAAAGAATTGGGATAAGGAGAAGACACTGAAGAAGCAGAAAGAGGAGGCGGATATGTCAAAAACCCATCTTTTTGCTTGATTTGGTACTGAATCCATGACATCTTCAAATGGGTATGCTCCATTAACCATCTATTCTCTAATCTCTTTGACATACCCCAGATCAAACAGTAAAAAAAAAAACCAGAAAAGCGTATTTCTTTATCAGACCAAAAATCAAACACAAACCCTTCAGATCAACAATGCCTCAAAAGAAACAGTTTTTCCTTCCGGAGATGAAACACCCACCAAAACCCGGAATTTCTTTATCCTCTTTTAAAATAGGAATGCTCACAGCTTTACCTGTAACTTGCGTTTGTCTGGTTCAACAAGCATCTTCTCTTTGTCAAACTCTTTTATTTAATTCTTTGTAGACATCAAATAAAACCAAAGTCGTCATTGAGCAATAACAACAAGGGAAGCTGACACGCAGAAAAACAATAAAGCTCGAAGCTTTAATACTAACCCAACCTGAATCTTCATAGAGAGAGAGAGAGAGAGAGAGAATCAAACCACCATATATGAATATTTTAAACAGTCTTCAAGAACACGTATGAAATGAAATTTGAAGCAGATGAAGGATTCAAACTAAACCCTTTCAAGTCACTTGAATAACACCCCAAGGCAAAATGGGATGTGGGTACCCTTTCTCTCTCTATGTACGCCAATTTCTGGAGGAAGATAAAAGGGCAAGAGAAGACAGCAGCAAGATAGCAGTATCAGTAGTTTCCATATAGTGAGAGGTAAAGGATGCCAAAAAGAGGAACTGGAAGTGGACCCACGTGGGTATCAGGCGCGTTGGTGTCAGATTGGTCAACCATAATCGACAAAAGTAAAGTTGTCCTAAATGGGCTTTCTCTGTGGGCCTGGGCTTTATTTCTATTTTTCTTTTGGAAAAATAAGAAGCCTCCACATGCCTCTTGAATGAATGTGGGCGGTATATTTTTCTGTAGAGCAGGGAGTAGAATACTTGATCGAGTTTTAGCTGTAGATTCTCACCACGTGTCTTTTTCCAGTTGGGTAAGTTACGGAAATCGTAAAGTCAAACCTTCAAATCATATCATATAGTTCTTGCTTGCTATGTGACTTTTAATTTTAATGGTGGATCTGTTGTAATCTTCTGTTGATGTCAACATTTTATCTTCCAGTTTTATGTTCACACTGCAATTAGATATTTAATATGTATATATTCATTACAAAATTAAAATTTGTCAAAAATCAAATCATATGTCACCATCTTTAGTTTGCATTAATCAAATGTATACAAGTACAAGCTCATTTTCTTGGGAATTTACTGTATATATAGGAGATTGATAACAAAGTATTACCATATCCTAATTCCTAATTGGATTTGGATTTCTATTTCAACTAGGATTAAATTGAGTTCTAGTTTAAATGGAGGACAATAATTAATAACATGACTATATCCATGTTGACTAATGTAAAGCTCAATGGTTTAAAGTTTAGATATTTTAAGAAACAAAATTAATAAATATTCGGTGAAGAAATTGCATGGCGTTAGATTTTTGTTCAATTCTATTGTGTGGTTAAATTTGTTAACATTCTCCTACTATGTATTGTTAAATTTGAAGGAGTTTTCTCTCTCTTTCTTAAACAACTTTATTCTTGTTTATCTTTTTTTCTAAATTTTTTTATTTTTTAATAAAATATTTTTTATGGTGTGTATGTCTATTATAATAATTCATAATTGCTTATGATATGTAACATCTATTTTAATTAATTGTCCTTAATTTAATTTAATTTAATTGACATTAGTAATGGTGAAATTAATTATTTTAATTAATTGCATTATTTTCTCTCTACCATATAAAACAAGTATCGGCACCTTCACTTTTTCATTATTCTTTTCCACATTTTACTTTCTCATCTTTTTTTTTTTTTTTGCTACATTGGATTTTGAATGGGATTTACGATTTCAAATGGGTAAACTCATCATTGATCTCTCCTTCTATAAATTTTTATCTATTATTTTTAACATGTTGTTTGGTTTGATCTATGATGATTATTTCATTTACTTTTTTTCTATAAAAAGAAAAAAAAAAAAAAGAAGAAGCTTGATATATTGATATTGTTTAATGAAATTCTCATAGGAAAACATTGAGTCACTGAGACATTGAAATATATTTCAAGGTAAGATGTTTCAGATTTTGATGTTATAAATTTACTATTCATATTATTTTTTGGGTTATTTATATGTTTATTTTGATTTTGATGCTAAAATATATATTTTTTGGGTTATTTCATTTTTATAGTAAATTCTCCCAATCACGTTTATCTATTTTTCGAGAATTTTTTATATTTTAGTCACTAAATTTTTAAATATTAATTCCCATTTTTCTTCTTAATGACTTAATTAAAATAACAATTACAAAAATACATATTGTGACGGCTAACAATTTCTTTTGCTCCATTAATTGCATTCATGTCATGGCAGCTATACCTATTTAATCATCAACTTATGATAAAATTGTGCACATTGAGGAAAGAACGAAAACTTCCAAAAAATTCGTGCATTCTCCATGTGGTTTGACAGGGTGGAAGTAAATATCTTTGTTAATAGCATTTTTCTCATCTATTGATCATTATTTTTGGAAAAATGTACTCCATGGAGGTTTGTGTAATTGTTCTCTTATTATAACCTTTTTTTTTTTTTTTTGAAAATATTTCTTTAGTTCTAATGTTTGAATGAAAAAGAATCATTTTCGAAACTTTTTCATTATCGATTCGTTCTACTTTTTCAAATTGATTAATGTAATATTGGAATATAAGTATGAATTCAACAATTCTAGGACTATACTTTTGACTATTAATGCATGAGTTTCACTGGTTACTATGAAATGACATGTATGCATAGTTATTCCTACGAGGATGAACCCTAATTATGGACTAATTATGTTAACATTGTCATAATTCTTATATATTTTTACTATATATTTATTATTCAAGTGATTTTATCTTTATTTGTTCTCGATCCTCTCATCATCTCTTTATTTTCTTTTTGTTTATAATTATCGGTATTAGGTGTACAAATTTCAAATTAGTTGTCAAGCTATGGTTTTGGATATTCATTGAATTCAAATTGTATTTATATGAACGATATTTTGTAAGCTTGGACCGAGAAACTAAACAAATGGCAAAATAAAAGAGATATCAAACATTTTCAAAAGGTTATCATTGTTGTTATTTCATTATTTTCAATGGAGATGATTAAAATATGGTGACAGTATTTTTTGTTTGAGCAATAATATTTATGTGACTATCATTTTAGACAAATATTTATGAAAGCTAATAGTTGAAAATTTGCTAAGCTACTCAATAGCACTACAAGAATGACATATGCAGATATATTTTTATGATCATTGAATAGTATGGGATTATCTAGGAGTAAGTGTTTGATATTTAGTAATTCAAGCTAGTAAACTTTTCTATTTCCATTATTGACTGTTTTGTAGGATTTCCGTAATTTGAAAACTTTATATATTCATTGGGATCTCTGTTTTTAAATATATTTATCAGATATATGATCAAGGTTCATCTTAAGTATTTCCATTAATATATCATTGGTATTTTTATTCTTATCGTTTACTCAAACTAATTTGTTTTTGCATTAGTGATTGTATTCATATGTAATTTGTTCAGTTCATTGTAGATTTTAAAGTTTATGATTTTATTGATAGCTTTCTATCATGGGTATCGATATTTGGTTATTTTCCAATTTCAAGAAGACAAAGAAACTAATTATTTTATGTACAACAACTTGCCTATTTTTCATAAGACAAGTATTTCCTTAAACCGATAAGCAGCATATATATGAAAGTGTATATCGATGGAATTGAGTTAGAGCTGAAAGATGAGAAGCAATTGAAGCATTATATTTTATGTTTAATTGGTTATAATTTCAAGAAAATTGTATAAGTTGTATTGGCAAATAAAAGAAATAATATGATAGCAATGGTATAATAGTATTGTAAATGCATGTAGTAAAACTAATTTAATAAATTGGTAATTACTTTTATGATTCTGTGATTCAAGTTCAACCTCCATAATAAACTGGTAATTACTTTAATTATTACTTCATTCATTTTGAGAATTCAACTTTCACTAAATTCTAAATTAATAAATATAAACAGCGTTAAATAAGGGGAAATTTGTTATTTCACAAAACACACAAACTTTTTAAATAAACTTATGGAGCAAAATCTTGATTAAGTAAATGGTAATTACATAACAACCTATATAATCTAAATAAAAGTAGCTTGAATATTTTATTAGATTATTTTATTTGAAAAATATTGATTCATACATTTTATTATTGATACTTGATAAAAACAATATCAACAAAAGAGTAAAGTTTTTAATATTAAACCTTCACTTACACATTCTCTACATGTGATGTACAATATGTCAATAACTTATTTTTATTTCAAATTAAACAATAGATGATTATATTTTCAATATTTAGAATTAAGAAATATTGACAAACAACGGATTTCAAGAAATAACAAATCTCAAAAGTGTTTGTACACTTATATAATATTTTGATTATAATTCTACATGCATGGTAATGACTCATACTGCTGCAAAATATTTCAACTTTAATTATATGGATTATATTGTGCTTAATACTTGGTTCTGCTATTGTTGTTTATATTGTTTTTTTGTTGTTATTTTTTGTTTTTTACTTCTTGATAATTAGTATTTGGTAAAAACATTAACATTTTTTCTATTAAGATTTGAAATAACAAATATGAAAAAAAAAATAAAAGAAAGTTTTTTTTTTATGAAAAACAAGTTTTATTTGCTGATAGAAAACAACCGTTTTTTTTTTCCTAAAAATCTATTAGCTATTAACAAAATCTAACTAAACACTTATATTTATGTTGTTTACTATCAAATAGTAAACAACACTTGAAAAATAGTTAATCAAATGAGCTATGAATGCTCTTTATACAATGATAGTAATAATAAATTAATTTTTCAGTTAAAATAATAATAATAAACTAATTTAACACTAGGAATTTAAGTTGTAAAAAATCATTTTCTAAAATGTTCAATTTTCATATTTGAATATTTAGAAAAATAAATAAAAACCACATATTGCATGAGCTCAAAACTAGTTTACAATCAAATCTCGATAAATGAATATTCGACAAATTAATAATCTCAATTAAATAATAATTTTTTCGGATTCTCGCTTGGGACAATGAGATAAAATAGATTCACAAAAAAAATAACAAAAGCACTAACTAAGTTTGTATTTGGATGAAATAAAAAAATAAGATTTGCTAACTTTTATGTGCATCTCATAATATATATATATATATATATATATGACGTTAAGCAAATAACTTTACGATAGAATAAATTCTATATATCTAAAACGTTAAATGCCTTCGGTTGAGATTATTATTGGCTATTAGCAAAGTTATTGGGAGAAATTTTAAAATACTCCTCAGTATATACTCCCATGGTTATAAAATATGATTTATATGTTTTTTATTATATCCTTAAAAGAAAAATCCTTTTTTTAATATATCTTAGGAGAATAGCATATAACGAGAATTTTTCAATTATTGGAGCTAGTCACGAGCAAACTATAAATAAAGAATTATGGAGCAAAAATATATGTCAATACTACAATAATTTTCATTCAAAGTTCTGATAATTGAAGCATAAGAAGAAAAAAAAAAAAAATCAGTATCTTGGTTGGGATTCAAATGAGTCAAAACTAGTTAAAGACTTGTCTTCTTCATCTTTAATAGAATTAATCAAAAGAGAAACCTGGTTGACTGTAGGCCTTGCTTCTTCATTTTTGTTAACACATTTGATGGCAATCTGAAGTAAATTAAGCATTCTTTCTTCACTTGCACCTTCTGCTATGAGTTTCTTATCAAAAACCTCAACTGTCCACTCTTCTCTAACCACTGAATCAACCCATTTTGTCAAGTCTAATCCATTCTTCTGCACCACTTTTCCTGTTAGTAGTTCTAGCAGTATTACTCCCAAACCATGAACATCTTTTTTGAAGGGATTAATATTCGTCTTTTTCGAGTCGTCTTCTTCTTCTTCTTCTTCTTCTTCCTCGTTTCCTTGCATGAGTCCGTACTCGCTTATGCATGGCTGCATACTTTTGTTCAGCAATACGTTTGAGGATTTTAGATTTCCATGAGCAATTCCGTCTTGGCGAAGCTCTTGATGCATCAATGCTAATGCTTCAGCTATGGTTGCTGCTACATTTAGTCTGCTTGTCCAGTCAAATAACGCTTTCCCTACTTGTGTTCCTGTAATATAGTTCACAAGCCAAATATTATCACAATGTGAATTCCCACGCCTAATGATCATACTAATTGCGAAGAAGAACGAACAAGGAGGCGAAAAATGGTAAGATAATATATTTAATTACCATGAAGAAATGTGTGGAGACTTCCATATTGCTGGTATTCATAGACCAATAACTTTTCTTGGCTGGAGCAGTAAAAAGCTAGGACTGGCAATATATTTGGATGGCTCACTTTGAATACTGTCTGCATTCTGTGCTTGAATTCATTGCAAGATATTGCCCAATCTTTAATCCTTTTGACTGCTAAAATCATTCCATTCTCACAGATAACCTTGTATAGGCTTCCATGCTTTCCTCGTCCAATCAACTCTGCTGGAGCTCTCAACAGGTCTTCAAATTTCAGCCCGTTCACTTGAGGACTTGTAAGAACTACTAGTGAAGTTGATACCATTGGACTTTCAGCTGCATTGGCTGAGAATTCTGATTTACTTACGCCTGTCACGTTATAATCTGTTGAAGCAGAACTAGGCTTGCTTGTTCCATTATCGAATGATCTAGCCTTCTTTTTTGTTGAGTCATCTTCGACTACTCCTCTGTTCTTTCTTTTCCACAGCATGTATAAGAACACACTGATCAAAACAAAACCTACCGCTCCATACCCGGTGTACAACAGGATCTGATCTTTTGTGCTGAAATTCGACTTCTTTTCACCATTGCCACTTGTGTTCTTACTTGGATCTGCTGAAGTTAGACAGTTCCTTTTCAGTATTTTTCCGCATAATCCGGGATTTCCCAGGAAGCTGCTTTCGCCGAAATGTCCCAATTTGTCAGGAATAGGACCAGTAAAATTATTAAAGGAAACATTGAAGTATTCGAAACGGGTAAGATCAAAATTGGGTATCTGACCACTAAGCTGATTGTACTGAACAAGGAACATACTAAGGCCTGCAAGTTGTGATACATTTGGAACATTACCAGAGAAGTGGTTGTATGAAATATCAAGTCTTTCTAGGTTGGTAAGGCTGGTTAATGAGTCAGGAAGACTTCCAACAAATTGGTTCCAGCCAAGATGTAGGCGTCGCAGATTCTTGCAGTTTACAATCTCAGCTGGGAGCGGTCCGCCAATGTTATTCAAGTCAAGCTTAATCATCTGAAGAGAAATGGAAAGAGGTTGAACATTGCAGAGAGCAGCAGCATCAAAAGTTCCTGATAGACTGGACTGGTTGAGTTGTATTCTTCTTACAAAAGTCCTGGTTTGAGAATCACAGGTCACACCCTTCCAGTTATCCACACATGGATCAGTAGTATTAATCCAACCGAAACTGGGGTCAGGCTGATCATTGGTGCCATTGAGTTTTGCAAGGAAGGAAATAAGTGAGGTCTTCACTCCCTCCTCCACCACAGAGTTTGTGGTGTGGAGGAGAAGAGAAAGTGAAATGAAGAGCACCCAAAAAAGGATCTGCTTCATTTTTGGATGATTGCTGCAAACGGGTGGTGTCAGCAATATAGCCCTGTTGGAAGTAGTTGTCATATATGATGATTTCACAATGAAAGATGGGGGAAATCCCTATGATATTCGGCTGATTTCACAATGGAATTTTTGTCTTTTTATGGATGAGCTTGCCACTGTAAGGCAATGGATGGAGCCATTTGGATAGAGTGAAAGTTGAAAACAAGGTGCCGGCAGTCACAAAGATAGAAGCTTTTGCTGTCATTCTCAAATGTGAACAAAAGGAGGCTAAGCTACTACACGTTACCATATGTCATTTCTGCTTAGTATTTTGCACCATAAACCAAGAATATAACATCGAATCAAAGCTAATCACACAGCTATATATGATCACAACAGACATGAAAAAAGATGCAATTAAGTGGAAATTAACTTTTTTGCCCGTTGACATTAGACGTTGACAATTATTAGTTTGTAAGACTTTGACATTTTCCAGAGCTGTTACGGCATTCAAGTTTTAGACCAAGCCAATAGGCACAATTGGCTTGACATCCCTCGTTTAGCTCGAGAGATTACTGCCTTGTGTTTGATTTACACAACTCTAAAAGTTAATAGGAATTAGAATTAATAGACCATGACTAATTGTCTCATAACCATCACATTTCAGACTTTCATAGGGCTTTACAAATGACTTCTAAGTTCTAAAGATGCAATCTTTCTGCACATTGAACCGAATCTCAAGCTGAAATATGTTAATGAAACTCTCCCATCAATTTGCTTTAAACATAATCCAAAATAAAACAGGAGACAGAATCAGACAGAAGAAGAAACTCATAACTTCATAATAAGTAAATATAAAGACTTTCTCAATAATTTTATTTTATCATTTTTGCTTTAAATTGTAACTATATCCAACATTCTTGCTAAGTAGCATGTCCATTACACATGCAAGGTATCGTGTATTTGTTCTCTAACTAATCCTTCATGAATTTACAAAAAAAAAAAAAAAAAAAATCAATAAAGGCCAACTAGAAACTAAAAACAATAATAAAATAAACATAGCGATATTGAAAGACTGCCTAATGAAATTTGAAGATCAGTAACTCAAGGATCTGCATCACCAGCAACATTGTCATCACTTGAGGTGCATTCTCCTTCACTTATGTCCTCATCGCTGATATCTTCATTGCTATCCTCTGTAAGAGTCTTTGATATATCTTCTTTTTTTGCATAACGTTCACAGTACTCTGTCATCATGATTGATTATCAGCATAGATGTCAAACATAAAACGGTCATTTACTCCAATAGATTACTACTTATAATTTGAAAAACCATAAATTTTATGTTGCCAGACAAATGAACTGAAGATCAGACCTTTAACTATATGCCAGCTAAGGAGTCTACAATCTCCTGGCAATACTTCGTTATAGAAGGCCAAATTACCAATAACATAAATACAAAATAAGAAAATGCACAGAAGTCATAATACCTTTCACTTTCTCCTCATATTGTTTCTTATCCTTCATCATAAGGGATGCTGCATCACCATTTAGAGGGTCTGAAGGGTTTGGATAAAGCAGCAGTTGAGGAAGGAAAACTTCAAATATATTTAAGAGATCTGCAGCCAGAGAAAAGCAGGGTCAAGATAAGTAAATGGTAAACAAGGAAGATGAGGTATAACAGATTAATATCAAATTATCTCCAATATCAGAGTACTGTTATGGCCAAGCTGGGATGAAGCAATCTAACCCAATACTAATGCAGTAAAATAGCTTTAAACCAGAGAAAGGATTCAAAATTTAAGTCTTTTAGCATGATATAATTAATGATGCAAAGAACACTCTTGCATTCTTAGAAAGAGGAAGATAACCAAAACCCAAGAAAGATGCCTGTATCCTGTTCTCGAAGGCACTTCTTCCATCAGAATTCACAAGATTACTTTTGCTTTGGAAACAAATTCGTTCCAAAGGGCATGCGATGTGTTATGTGTCCATTCACATTTATCAAGACATGCCTCGCAGCCAAATTACACTTTTCAGAAAACAGCTGATAAAGAGAGTTCTATCTATGCAAGATGCCAGCTTGTATAAACACAGTAGATCTTGTAAAGCAGCATTTATGTGCTACCCCATATATAATTCCCCGTGAGAAAGGCCGATAAAATAAAATCTGGAGTCCATGTTGTAAGATGAATGTTGACTTAGATTATGTACATCACATCAGAATGAAGAAGCATGCTGCAGATATTCAAGGTCTGATTATCCCAGAAAAAAGATATGCACACACACAGCAACAGCAGGAGTAAAGGAAAACAAAGATATTTAATTACCGAACATTGGACTCCATGATTGGTTGATGACATCCAAGCACACAGAACCAGACCTGCAAATTACAGGAGGAAATCAGCTAATAACACTTAAAAGTAGTAAAAATAAATTCTTCAAGAGATAAAACAAGAGAATCCTCAGCATCCTGATATTAAATGGTAGGTGTAGCAAGAGAAACTTTCTAGGAAGCGGGGTATGATTGAACTTTTTTGCACTCAATAAGAGCATAGGTCAGCAATTAGTCAATAATCAGATCACAATGCTTTTTTACAGTAAGCAAAACACTATTAAAGAAAAGGCCAACAACGGGTTGGAGCTGGCACTATAAAATAGAAATAAGATGTCAATATGTTGACTGTTTCATTCTCAAGTAATTAACAGGAATTCGACTCTGTATCACAATGCTAAAAGTATAACTGAGATGAATAAAAGCTAGGTATCCAAGAAACCTTACATCTCATCAACATTAGGGTGGAAAATTTTATTTAAAAATCCAATGGATGGAGATTTGTATGGGTAAGCATCAGGTAGCTCCACATGGATTTTCCAAACGCCGCCTTCGTAAAGGCCTGGAAAGATAGAGATGTATTAGAAACAAAACAGGAGTTATGTAGGGTACAATCAAGCAATAATGTCTTTGAAAGTTCGGGATCATATAATAAAAGAACTTTCAAGGAATTATTGGCACCAATCAGGCAAATTAATCAATAGGCCATGAACCTCATATCTTATCACCATTCATGTTTTATACAAGGCATGCATCATGCATGTATGTGCATATGTATGAGCATACATTATAAATATGAACACATGCACATGTTCATATTGAGAGAGGGAGAGAGTGTCTCTAGAGCAATGTCAAAGAAAGCAGTAGCATGGATATTGTCAAAAGGAAGGCAAGAATAAGGAAACAACTTACTTTCTTTTGGCCCATGGAATTCTACATTAAATTCATTAATCCCGTCATTGATTGGCTCCACAGTATAATCGCTCATCATCCTAAAGCATGACGAAAACAACACAATAAAGATTTATCATCTCCAAAAAAATTAATAATTATAATAATTAACATGCAACATTAATGCATTGCAACACAACCATATAATCAAAAATAATTTGGTGGATGTAAATAACTAAAAATACAGTTTCATGATGACATAGACTTTTAGCTTAACAAGAAGAAAAGAAAAACAACCACAATCAGCAACACAAAAAGAGAACTTACAATTTCATAACATCCATATCTCTTCTTTTGCTTGGTGAAGACATCCTTTCATTAAACAGATAGTCTTTGCTAAAGCCCTGCCATTTTACAGCTATTATGCTTAACTCAAAAATAAAATCAGCAATAAAATTTCACTTCTCAATTCCAAATAAACACCACAAACAAATAGTAAGCATCCAATGATTCCACATCTTCATCAACTAGAAAACTTGAGAAACAAATTTTAACTTTTCCCTTAAAGTATTAAGACATTGTAATCAGTTCAATTTCAATACCAAGATCTGGTAGAATAATACAATCATTGTCGTAGAACTGGAGTAAAGTTTTCTAACGCACAACACATATTTTAGGTAACTGCAAAGAATATTGAGCAGGTAAGTTTTAAATTAGAGAATGTATGATATATTCATTACTTATGGTTTACTTAAGCAGAAGAATAACCTGATTGGTCCACCATGTAAACACCTCTTCCACAAGTATTGACAACTACAAACAAAATGTGTTCTCTTCCTCTTTTGTTCAGTGGTTGTTGTTGTAAACAACTCAAATTATATGGAAAAAGGGACTTCCAAGTAAGATTGATACATCAATTATCCAAACTGGTTGTATCAATAATCTAACAAAACTGTAGTTAACAACAAATCACTATTGTTATTTGTTAGCAATATAAACGAAATTTATGCCAGTCTCCAAATCACAGCAAATGCATATTCTTTCCCCAATTCCATCTAAACGTGTCATACATTCAACTACAGCGTCGACCCGAATGGATTAGAATAGAACCCCCAGAAAAAGAAAAATCAAGCATCGAAAGGTCATCTGTTGCATAATTAGCAAAAGACAAACCGAAAGAAAACCACGATCTAATCCATAACAAACAAATATGTCAAAAAGTAAAACCCTAAACAATAAATCAATGAGAAGAAACCAACAATTCGTAATTCAACAGGAAAATTTCTTAAAAAAAGGGAAATAAAAAGCTAACCGAATAATTGAAGGATCAATGAAGTATTATAAAGGTTAAAACGTGACAAAATGATTCGAATAATGGTATTCGCAGTGGATCAAAGATGAGTGATTGTTGATTAGGGTATCGCAGAATGACGAAGGAGAAGTAGAAAGCGGAAAGCGGTACCAGACGCAGAGAGAAAGATAGATGATTGAAGCATGGGAACACGAAAAATAGAAGGAGGCACGTGCCAATGTTGGTTGCACGTGGCACGCATTACCCGCGTTTGCGTTGTCCTCTTGGCCTTTTGGTGATTGGCGCGTACGGCTCCTCTGACTCCTCTCTACCAAAGCTTCTTCCGTCTCCATTTTTTTTTTTTTTTTTTCATTTTCAATTTTTTTAAAAACTTTTCTTACATTTTTCCTCATTTTGTTACAACAATAAAACCCTCGTTGAAATTATGTTTTCCCAAGGTTATAAAAGGAAGATAACACTGACATTGAGTAAAAGACTTTTTAAGCATATATTTATTTCATTCAAAATTATAAAATATAAAGAGAAATAAATTTCACAAAGGCTTTAATAGAAATAAATCACATAATAAATAGAGTATTTTATAGATAGATGGATTTTCCCGTACATAAATCCGAGATAGGGAAATCAAAGTAGCGCAGATTTTACCATAGTAATTACAATGAAAAGAAAACGAACAATGATCACGTATCACCAATCGTGCGTAGATCGTGGTTTTCTTTTGGTAATGACCTTTCAGAATGAAAAATGGCTAACTCACAAACTGAGAGCTTCTTCAAGAGTAATACCCTTTCAACTATTATTTGCATTACTTTAACATAGTTCTCACCAATCTACTTTCAAAAACACTTTTCTCTCCGCCAATAAAACTCAAGAAAACACTTTTTAAATGACTCTACTTTTTAATTAATATACTGCTTGACAATAAAAGATAAAAAAATAAAAAATAAAAAATAAAGGTACTGTTCTGACACGAGCACTAGTAATCCATTTGCAAAAATATTTTTTTATGAAACTCATTTTTTGTTTTTTCTCCATCAGTACAACTAATTTTTCCTAACACAAAAACCATATCAAAATTAACCATTGGAAATACTCCAAAGCTTAGACAAAATTAATTGGGAGAGGGAAGCTAAGATAAGATTAGGATAATATAACTATGTATGTAAACTTTTTTTTTTTTGATAAGACTATGTATGTAAACTTATTTCCATCTATAAATTAAAGATTAGATGTTATATGTAGCATCAGTTAAATCTTAACCCAATTCCATTGGGTCGGATCCACATTGATACGGGAGAACACAATAATAAACTAATATAAATAAAGGAAAATAAAATAACTATAAATTAAATAATGTAATTTATCATTAATCTAAAGTCTCATAACACGATATCAATATAATTTTTTATGATATTTTATATCAACGGATCTAAACATATTTTATTAATTTTAAAGTATTTTAATAAATACAGAGATTAATTATAAGATAAATTATTGTTAAATTAAATTTATGAAAGAAGAGTAATAATTTAACAATATAAGAGAATTGAAGATGGATAGTGAAATGAATTAAGAAAGCAAATATAACAACATATAAAAAATATAAAAGTAAAAAAAGACACAAAATTATATATTTTTAACATGAGGTTCTTAAACAAAACTGTATAATAGAGTTTTTATAATAGATATATTAAACAAATCAAATTAGCAAATCCATTTTGATTTCGAAAGTAATATAACATTTACTTTGACAGGTGACAGTCATATTACAGTGGACAATTTAAATGGAAGGTAAGTCATAAATCAATTCTGTTGATGATTATAATGTATCGTGATAGTACGATGTTCTATTTTTTATAGCTCTGAATACAAATTAAATTTGCTATAAATATTAGGTTGTGCTTGTAATGAACGTATACTTAGTTGGTCTTTATTTCCTTAAGTGCAGTAGTCGATATTCCTATTTATACTTGGACTTAATTATTATTGTTTTTCAACTTTTCTATTTCAATTAGGAGTATTAATTAGTATCTCTTTGTATCCTTATAAAAGGGATTTTTAGTTATCAAGAAAGGTATATAATTATTCAACTAAACAATCAAGATTTAGAACTCTCAGCTTTAGAGGTTCAGAGTTCTCTTTAACGAACTTCAAACATAGGTTGTAAGAGGAAAAACCAAAAGGATGAATTACTTTCTGAATCCAGAGGTTCAAGGAAAATAGGAAGAAAGAAAGGAAAATAGGCATTCTTCTCTCTTTTGGTACAGTTTTCTCTCATTTTCCCTAAATATAACATATTATTCAATTATTATTTTACCTCTTCTGAAATAAAACGTCTTATTTTCTTAATTAGTCACAATTCATTTATTGCATTAATGCCAAATATTGAATGAATTTTATTCAGTTCTGAATGAGAAGTAGAAAAAGACTTGCGGCTGCTGTTTATGCGTGTAGATTGGAGCTCTACTTCAACTTGACTATCATTTTTACTCTTTATTAGTACTATTTAAACCACCAAATATCATTAATTTTATTAAAGTTTATTGTTCATATACTAAATATTCTCAATTTCTATAGATCATGTTCCAAACTAATTGAATATATTGTGGATAAGTCAGACCCTAAAAAAATTTCTATTCTCCGTTTCCTTTTAATAATCATTTAGTCATCACTATTTTCATAGAGCTTCATCTATTAGTAATACTCCTTTTGTTTTACATAAAAATTTTTATTTTATATTTTTCAATGTTTGTAATATAAAAAGAAAATAAGTCAAATAAAAGAAAGATATTTTCAAATTCAAAAGAAAATGTTAAATAAATAAGGAAAAACGACAATACATTTTATAGAAGCTAAATATTTCATTTATCCCCTGTACTTGACACTAAACTTCTACTGATTCCCTGAACTTACAAGAAATCCAGTTAGTCCCATCAACTTGAAAAAACCGACTCAATTAGTCTCTCAAATCTGATGTGGTAAAGAGAGTGTATTTCGTATAGTATTAGGCGCGTGAGAAGTTAAAAAAAAGTGTTAAAACTGAAAAAAAAAAAAAATGAATAAAAGACTATGGGAGGGGATTGGATAAGAATCATAAAGCAAGAGATAGTAGGGTACGGTGTAGTATTAAGAGGAAAAGTAAGAGATTGGGTAATATCCTGCTTGGGAGGAATGGATAGCTTTATAAAGGTAGGTAACCATGAAAAACCTTTGTTTTGCTTGGGAGAAGGATTTTATAAAGTATGGTTAACTATGTAAATTACTTTTATATCCTTCACAGTGATGGAGGGGGTAGAGTAAATATCACGATTTTTTTATGGAGGACAAGATGTAAAATATGAATAATACTGGAGAATATAATTGTCTGTCCAATATTTCAATCCTTCAAATCCCACTAAATCGGTGGGATTGAAAAACAGAGAAAAACATGGTTTTTGGTGAATTTTGATTCACCCTTCCAAAACCTCAATTCCATCCCCTGCAAATAATTCTCCCTCCCAAGCACCAGTATTTGAAAACTCCACCTTAAAAAACCTTTCCAAAACCTCATCCAAGCAAAGCCTAAAAGTAGCCTTCGTCGTCGCCCCGCTTCGTCTCTTCAAGCCAATTGTTTCTCAATTAAATTTCCACTTTATTAACTGTCCAACGCCAAAATTCAGTTTGAAATTCTTTCCCTCACATTTCTTCTTCCGCTTCCGATTTCTGCCGTTAATGTATAGTTCTCACGAATGCAAGGATGTCTTTTGATTGCTTAGTTTTCACTACTCTTTTTCCTTTTTTGTGCTTTTCTTTTGGAGTTTAATTGACATAATCTCTTCCCCCACTCTTTTGTTGTCAGTTCTTTTTAATTGATTCATCTGTTAATCAATGGCGTGGAAAAATATGATTTCATGGAGTTTTGGTTATGTGCCAACAGCTCCATGGAAGTGTTGGTAAAGTGAATGCTTAATTGCATAGAACAAGAAATTGATAGCTTACTGGGATCGTAATTACAAAACCATTTAAAATTCATTAATTGATTTGGGAGATTTGCTTTTTGTTGCTCATTTCTAGTTCCTCAAAATTTGTTTTGGAGAGAAATTTCTAAGGTGAAGAAGAGGGAAAATGTTTGGATTTAGTTTGGGATCAGAAAAATTTGAAATAGAAAAAAGGTTTTGTTTTTCGTTTATTTTTGAAATTTGAGGAAGATGTTATTATTGAATTATGAAAAGGAAAAAGGGACTTTTTTGGAATTGTGTAAGGGATATTTTTGAGAGTTTTGCAATACGGCGCCAAATGTTCTGTTATTATTGGTTCCTTTAATGGGTTGACTTTTTAAATATGACATGTGGCGTGCATGTATTACACTTTCCCATACTAGTCTAGTTAAGTCGGATTCAAGAGGTTAATTGGTTCAGTTTTGCCAACTTGAGAGACTAACTGAACTTCTTGTAAATTCGGACGGTTAGTAGATGTTTAGTGCCAAATATATGTGACAAATGATGTATTCGGACTTTATAGAAATATTACCATTTGCTTGCCGATGACACACATATATAAACATACATTACCTTTTTATAGTTATTTTTTAATTTTTGGTTGGATAAGAATTTGGTAAGGAATGGGAAAGGGAAGGGGTGATTCCAATTTTTGTTATCCATAAGAGAAATAATTCGAAAATTGGAAGCATAAATTCTACTGTTAGTCGGTCGAAGGAAGAGCCTATGTAGGATTTTTGTAATGTCACCATGTATGTGAACTGCCATGCTGGGATACTTGTATCTTTCAACTTTTATATATAGTTGTTACAATAATAGATTATAGATTTTCAATTACACTACGTTGATAATAAAATTGTTCACATTTCTTTTTACACAAGATTTAAAAGTCTTTGAATTCATAAACTAATTAAAATAATTAATAGTTGATAACAATTACGAGAGCAGTCTATATGAGGAGATAATTTATTCCATAAAAAATCGCAAATAATTATTTTGTACCGAATAGTTCAAGTTTGAAAACATAAAATATTATCTTATGTTCTTGAATTATAAAAAATAACTTGCAGATGAATAAATCAATTAGATAATTGGAGAAATAAAATATCATTTGGAGTAACACTCTTATACATTAGTAGATTGAATAAATGTAAAATTTTTCAAACTGTCAGGTCAACACATATAATTTACTAAATGTTAAATTGATGAGCCAATTGGAGCATAACAACGTTTGGTCAACATGGACAAAGCATAGAGCCTGTAAATTTGTTTGATGTTGGTTAAAATGCTGATGATTATTCTTTCGGTTAAGTATTAATAAGTTGGTGTGTCTATATATATATATATATATATATATATATATATATATTTTTTTTTTACAAAAATGAAGTTGGTATCGCTTGACTTGTCATGTCAGTTTTCATAGTTGTCTATTTTTATTTTTATTTTCCAAATTCGACTGTAATAAAAAGATTGACACCAAAATTTAAATTTTCATGATTTTATGATAAAAAAAAGTGTTATAGTGACAATTTTCCACTAACCCACATATATGAAATTTGAGTAACCGAGGCGAATTTGAACATCACAAGTGGGAAGAAAAGAGCGCATCATACATCATGCCCTTATACGACATCGTCTACTGAGATGCGATCTCTTCCAACTTCCAAAAATCTCACTGTTTGGCGGCAATGATAAATTAGGCGTAAAATTGTAGGAGGGCATCGGTCTCAACTTGCAAGAGTAGAACCAGAACAAAACGAAGGAAAGAAAAGTATAGCTGAACAGACATGGGAGTCCACGGTCTATGGGACCTTCTCGCTCCCGTTGGCCGCCGGGTATCTGTCGAAACCCTTTCTGGCAAGAAGCTCGCAATTGGTGAGCTTCCAGTTTTCTTACCGTTAAACGAGATTAGTCAAAATTACATAATCCACATTAACTTCTTCTTCTTCTTCTTCTTCTTTTTTTTTTTTTGTTCGATTATCTTCAAGACGCGAGTATATGGATGGTACAATTTATGAAGGCCATGAGAGACGAGAGGGGAGAAATGGTAAGGAATGCGCATTTGTTAGGGTTCTTTCGACGAATTTGCAAGCTCTTGTTTTTGCGGACGAAGCCTGTCTTTGTCTTCGACGGTGGTACCCCCGCTCTCAAGCGACGTACTGTTATTGCGAGACGTAGGCAACGTGAGAATGCGCAAGCGAAGATACGGAAAACTGCAGAGAAATTATTACTTAATCACGTGAGTTCATTGGGATCCAGTAATGGGCTTCAGCGTTGACCAATCAATTATGTAGTATGAGATAGGTTGCTGCAACTATTTGTTTAGAATTCGACTTGGTTGAACCTATTACAAGGATGCAACTATTGCCTCTATTAAATGTAGTGGTTGTTATAGTTTTAAGGAACTTGAAATTGACCTGCTCAGTGCATCACTATCATGTTTTTAATTGTTTTCTGACTTCTTGGTAGCTTAGAACTTGGTAAGTTTCTGTTATTCAACTTAATTTGACTTGTGAATTAACAATTCATATTATCCCTCTTTTTCTTTACATTATTGCGAATAGCTCAAGGCTATGAGACTTAAAGATTTGGCAAAGGATCTTGAGAATCAGAGAAAAAATCAGAAGAATGATGCTAAGGGAAAGAAGATCATGATAGAACCAGCCCATGTCCAGGATAGCAATATAAACGAAGAAAGCAATATAGAATCCACTGATGCAGATATTAATAATCAGGAAAATTTTGATGAAATGTAAGATACTGGTCGTTCTGTTTTAAGCAAATTTTGACTTTGGATTGAAAATCTTGTTGACCATTGTAATGAGTTGATTTAGGTTGGCAGCATCGCTTGCAGCTGAAGAAGATTGGCATTTAAATAACAATATACCAACTGCAGCTGTGGTTCCTGATGGGGAGGAGGGAGATAGTGAAGAAAATGAAGAGATCATATGGGTAAACCTATGTCTATACTTAAATCATAATATGTCAACCTATCTTTTCTCTTTCATGTCATATGTATTTCTACATTGGTAAAAATGTAGTTAGATAGGAGTGTTTAAAGAGGCTAACTTGATTTACAATTTCCTGGAATTGTTAATTTTTGCATGTTTTAGAAATTGTAAATGATTAAGCTACAAAACATAAGCTGAATCTCAAATGATGCAAATGGTTGAAAAATGATAAAGTATTGGATGTTTACTTTGTTTAGTAAGCAATTTTTTTAATGGAAACATTTAGTGTTTTATATGATCAAGGTAGTTAAACTTTTTTGTGCCTGTTTCTATCATTGAGGGGTTCATAAACTTGTATGGTAAATAGTGAGGTTTTAGAAATCACATGAAATCATCTTTAAAATAAGACATAGTATATGGAATATGTTATTTGGCCTGTTTATATAACATGTAAAAGCTCAAATAAAATTTTACAGATCACATTTAAACTTTTAAATTGGTAAACTCATCAAATGTACATTATTTACTGTTTGAAAATGATGTTCATTAAGTGGTTCTAATTTTATGCACGTTTGAATCATTTATACAATTCAAACCTCTAGAACAGTAAAGTTCGGAGTCTATGTGCATTTTAATAACAATCTAGAAGATGCTTGCAATATCATGTGGAAGTCTGTTTGAGTGCCAGAAGAGTAGGTTTTTTGGGTTGAAACTTGAAAGAAAATAGGCTTATATGTTAGGCTTCTTCAAAATGCATAACTATTTCATAACTGCTGTGTATTTGTGCCTTATTCTGTTCTCAGCCAGCAGTGGATGGCAGTGTGGATCCCGCTGTCTTGGCTGCTTTGCCTACAGATGTGCAACTTGATCTTATGGTAAGTCGGTGTGTATATGTTTTTGTATCTGTTCTCTTTTAGCTTTCTTTACTGACACTTCGGCCGGTTTGTGCGAATCTCGTGATGGTATCTATCACAGATGAGAAATAGGTCAATGGCGGACAATGTAAAAAACAAAGAAGTTAATAAGGTTGGTACTTGACGACTTACATATGCTTACAGTTGATCTTAATATGAAATATGCATACTTGCTTGCTACGTAGCATGTTAAGCTGGAAACTCAATCATTACCGTTATTGGACTTGCATTTTGGATTTATTCTAGCATCATCAACGTATTTGATACCTTGCTTTTGTTTTTCTTGTGTTTTTGTTGAATTCTTGGACTTTACCCGATGAAATTCGGGCCTACTCAGTGATAGTTTTCTTAAGGTTAGTGATGAGATATGGTTTTGGATGTGAGAGGGATCTTTTTGACTGTAGTCATTGATTTCATGCTAACATTTCCTTCCTTTTTCCATCATTTTTGGGAGGTTGGACGTATTGGGTTCTGGGAGATATGAGAGATTCCCTTTTCTGCTTCTACATCTATGGATTCATTCTGAATTTCTACTTTATCGCTGTTAACTTTTGGTTATGTTATACCATCTATGCCTATTTCTCTATCTTGTTCGTTCTATCTTTTTGCCTAAACAAAATTGGCTTTGGCGTTACTTTCTTTACTATGTATGTTTTGTCTATTGGTCATATTTTCTGGATTTATGTATCTGATGTTATATAATATCTCAACATGTAAATTGCTCTATGTATAGAGATTTAATTGTGCTGAAACTTACTTTGTTGTTTATATGAGTGCAGACAATTGCATTAGGTTATGTGTTCCTTTTCATCTTTTTTGAAATTTATAAGATACTTTTGGTAGTCTTGTCTCATTTTGCTTGTTCAGTTCTTATTTGTTAAATACATGTTCTCTGAGCTTTTATGCTTTATTGCCGATGAATATTGGAAACAGGATGAGGTACAAAATGGTAATGCAAAGTCTAAGGAAGTCTTGTCTGATGAAATGGACATGTTGAAGGTGGATAATGTGGTAACAAAGAGTTGCAACCAGGAGAAGCTTGATGAAATGTAAGATTCTTGTGCAGTTGTGGCTGCTTTTTCTTTTTTTGGTTGCTGGCAATTAATTGCTTTATTTTCATTTAGGTTGGCAGCATCTATTGCAGCTGAAGAAAGTGAGAGTTTAACTGAGATTGCGTCAACATCTGGTGCTAAAATTCCTTGGAATCTGGAAGGTGATGATGAAGATGAAGAAATGATACTTGTGAGTTTGTTTATGCCAAAATATTGGAATAGCTTTTAAATGAGAGTGTTGATCATAGCTTTGATGACTATTTAGGTGTTAGTTTGGCTTGTTTAATTGCTTCATTTGTTTATTTTTTGAGCGTGCTAAGAGATTAGCAAATTTTGGAAAATGAGTACATGTTAAGAGGACAAGTTCCTATGGTCTTGGCATGTTGGAGTCTGGCTGATAACTTAAAAAAAAAAAAAAAAATCTTCGGCTAGTTTTGTGAAGTTGATACTTGTACCTGCTATACTGAAAGCCAAAAATATGTGCACCTGCACATTTGTTTATGTCCTTAGGTGTCATTTTGATGAAATTGAAAATTAAATGTTGAAATAAAACTGCTGAATGATAGAGCGGTTCTGTAAAAAATGGAATTAAAGTGTTAATATAGAGGTATAAAATTTTTTTTTGAAGTTATAAAAATGATTTCTTTGGAGATATTTTATGACACCAGGTAATATATAAATGTTTTTGAAGGGTCCACTAATAATTTTTTATATAAAATTCTATAATGTTGTTATTGCTAATGTTAACTTAAAATTTTGATTTAAATATTTTGAATTATTAGATTAAGTGACTTCTTGGCTTAATTGAAACATTTAAGTTACTCCATCAAAGAAGTTAAAATATAATAAAATCATAAGCATTATTAATTTTAAGTGCCGACTGCTGAATGGATGGAGTTATCAAATAGCCCCTTAGTTTCTTTTTGAGTTCTATCTGAAAACTGTCCCAATAGCGGTTGTTTACATCTTGTAGCTTATATTCTTATAAAGTAAAATAATTAAATCAAAAGGTAGTGAAAATCTAACCTCTGTAGTTGTAGATTGTAACAGAAAATGATTTTGTTGATACAACAATACATGCACTACCATCATGAAGAGGTAAATTCAAGTGTAAGGATGCTAGTATGTGTATACGTTTAGGTACAGCTGTAATCTGTGTTTATATGTTGCTGGGATGCACTTTAGTAAGTTAATGTTTCATTTTACGTGCAATCAATCTATTTTTGCAGCCAGAATTTTCTGGGAAAGTTGATCCAGCTATTTTAGCAGCTCTGCCACCATCTATGCAACTTGATCTTCTTGTTCAGGTAAATATGTTAATTTTACATATTTACCTCTTATGAGATGAGTTTTCTCTGTGCATAATATTATTTTTCTTATGTTATTAGTTCTTTATTTTTCCACTTCATAGATGAGAGAGAGACTGATGGCTGAAAATAGGCAGAAATATCAAAAAGTCAAGAAGGTCAGTTCTTGAATGCTTTGTTCATTATTATGTTTCATAATCGCATCATGGATACTTTATGTAGTTTTGTGAACCTCAATATGTGGATTAATTAGGTATTGCTGAAAGCTTTTTAATTTAGTGTTCTATAATTGATTATTTGATTTTCTTAAACATAGGGCTTTGCTGTATTTTACTACATTCAATTCTTCTTTTTGGACTGATATTAATCAGTTGTTCTTTTTAAATCTTTTGATTCTTTTTGTGCACGTCTAGGCTCCTGAAAAGTTCTCAGAGCTACAAATAGAGGCTTACCTTAAAACGGTTTCTTTCCGCCGGGAGATTGATCAAGTGCAGAAAGCAGCTGCCGGGAAGGATGTAGGTGGTATTCAGACTTCACGAATAGCTTCTGAAGCCAACAAAGAATTCATTTTCTCGTCATCCTTTACAGGGGATAAGCAGTGAGTTATTCCGTTTCCATTGATTTTCAACCAGGAACTCAGAAATGAAGTAAAAAAAAAAAAGAATTCTACTCCTTGTTTCATTGTACTTATAATATGATAATGTTTCATTTGTTTATTCTCTTTATTACATATGATAGATCACTGACATCCGCTGGAGTGCACAGAAATGGAGATAATTCTTCAGATTCTGTGGATCATATTGCATCCACGAGCAACTCTAGTACAGTTACAGCATTTGTTCAGGATGAATCCAGTAAGGTTTTCAATGAAGATGTTGAAACATATGTGGATGAAAGGGGTCGAGTTCGGGTCAGTCGAGTGAGAGCTATGGGGATACGCATGACCCGTGATTTGCAGAGGAACTTGGACTTAATGAAGGAGATTGAGCTTGAGAGGACACATCCAATCAAGACTGCAAGTGGTCATTCTAAGCTCTGTGGAGATGAGAAGGGTTCTCAAAAAAGTATTCCAAGTAAAGAACATAATCCCGAACTTTCACATGACAACAATGCTAACTCTGTTAAATTGAATGAGAAGAATGTACAGCCCATCTTAAATAATGAGAGTTCTATACAGATATCATTTGAAGTTGATGGTGAAAGTAAACGTATAGAAAGTGATGATGACGTATTTACTTCTCTAGTTGCAGGGCAGCCTGTTAATATCTCTTCTGATTCTGCTTCAGATAGTGATTGGGAGGAAGGAATTATAGATAGAAATGATGGAGGTTCTTCTGAAGATGTGACACTAGAAACTAATGCCTGTCTTAAGGAGAGCAACATCAACGATGACAGTGAAGTCGAATGGGAGGAGGGAGTTTGTGATGTTCATAAAAATTCCAAGTCCCCGTATGAATCAGGAAAACCAGCTTCCAAAGGCAACTTGTTGGAAGAGTCTGATTTGCAGGAAGCGATAAGGAGAAGCCTTGAGGATTTTGGGGGTGAAAAGGTCAGTCATACACTGACTGTCCATGAGAAAGTAATGACAACTTCCAAAGTTGCTCACAAGGGTGTGAAGTTCGTTGATGCAGAGGCTAACACTGGTAAGCTAAATCTGCTTGAGAGGGACGAGAATCAACAAAATAAACCCTTTCCTGAGATCTTGGCAACTGCAAAGCTTGATGGTTTGGGTCCAAGTGATAATTCACATATCTTTTCTTCTCCACAGAGGCAAATGAAGTTTTCTGAAGCACATGAAACTGATAACATGGTCATCCTGATCAATAAATCATGTCCGCCTGATCTGGGTTCAGATGTTGGACAACCTACCAATATTATGAATATGGTGGGGAATTTGGGTGTAGAAAACCATTCTGCAGACTCAGTTGAAGCTGAGGAGATTGACACGATTATGGAAAGACCTCTGGATACTTCTGTTGAGAATGTTCAGTTGTCTACCTCAAGTAAGATATGCGCGGGGGATGTTTCTGTTGTTCTTAAAACAATATCCCCTGACATGAATTTTTCTGCATCAGTTGACGTTGATGAGAATAAAATGAAAACAG
Organism: Euphorbia tirucalli; assembly: GCA_039660915.1. Lineage (NCBI taxonomy): Eukaryota > Viridiplantae > Streptophyta > Magnoliopsida > Malpighiales > Euphorbiaceae > Euphorbia > Euphorbia tirucalli. The sequence goes on from CM077638.1 coordinate 13,677,869, forward strand.
AAAGATCATTGTTTGTTAATGAGGAGAAAAAATCTGAAGCACCATTTCATGCGGTTGAGTTGACCAACCCCAGTGACCCATCCAAAGGTTCAGGAATGAGGACTCTTGTTGAACCTGTCTTGGAAGGAGAAAAAAAACCTGTTCACTTTAATGAGAATGAACATTCTGTGGATAAATTTCCCAATGATGAGAATCTACATGCTGATTTCTCAGAGGCCAATTTGCAGGAGGAAATACTCGGTCTTAATCAAGAACGTATAACATTGGGACATGAACAGAAGAAGCTTGAGCGCAATGCAGAATCAGTTACCAGTGAGATGTTTGCAGAGTGTCAGGTATGTGATTCAACTTGGCAGCACAGGCTGCTAGTTCAGATGATTACAATTGTTGAATTTGTTGGATGATTTGCTTTTTTCTTAGGCAATGGCTATTCACCATCTTAAACTGATGTGCAAGTATATATTAACTTTTTTTTTAGGCCTAATACACCTGTTGCTCCCTGAGCTTGGCCCCAAACGCATTTTGTCATCTCCAACTTTGCAAATGTTCATTTAACCTCCTAAACTTGGAAAACCAACCCACATAACCCCTCCAATGCAACTAAACTAGACAACTTAAGTAGATTGTGATACACGCGCTGCCACGTGTCAAATTTGAAAAGTCAACCCATGAAACAATCAATAATAACTTCACACGTGTCGCCTATTGCAAAAGTTTGATAAAAATCCCTCTTTGCTTTTGTTCTTTCAATAACACCATTTTCCTCTTTCTCCCTTTGTCTCTCTTTCTCTTTCTCAAATAAATAAAAATCTCAAATAATCAAAACTTAAACCATCAAAAATTCAAAACACCAAATCATTGAAATCATATTACATCCAAGCCCAATGCTTTCACAAAGAGGTTCAACAATTAAACATTAAAAACTAAACACTAATTAATATTATTATAATCTACAAATTAAGTAGAGTTGAGAAAGAAAATTAAGATAGCAACAATTAATATCCTGAAACTTACATTAATTAAAAAGAAAAACAGAGGTTCAGAAAGCATAGGATTTGGAGGTGGGAGAATCAGTAATTTTCAAGGTTTCTCTGATGAGCTTTCGAGCTTTCTTGCTTCTAATCTTGACTCTCATACTCGCTCTTGTCAATCTTATTGAATGGTTTCTTCATCTTCAAACTCCTGAGCTTAGATGTCAAGCTCACAATTAATCCCTCAAATCCCATCACCACCATCATTTTCGGAGTTGGCGAAGATCATTGGAAAGACAATCAGTTTCTGATCGGAGGGAAAATGGTGGAGCTCTGTCGTGGTGATGGAAAAAGAAACACCAGCAACGACGAAAACGAAGAGAGGCAGCATTGGCTGAGGCTGGTGCTTGCTCTAATCGCTGGAAATAGAGAAAGGGAGTGAGGAGAGAGAGAGAGAGAGTGCTTGAAGAGAGAAGATAGGTGGAGAGGAGAGATGAAGAAGAAGGAAGGATAAAGGATGGCCATTGGATCATTTTGTTATAAAAATTTTCAACTATTGGATCCTTTTTTTTTTTTTTTTTAAAATCAAGATGGCTAACGTGCTCTTTATTTCCTTTGTTTCACACGTCTATCCACGTCGGATTGAAGGGGTTATGTGGGTCGGTGGGGGTGACAGTAGGCGTTTGGGCCAAGTTAAGGGGGCAACAGATTTATTATCACACCTTAATTTTCATTATTGACATATTAACAAACACCACACAATTTGTGTATAGTGTTCATGGGATGATTAACATCTTAAATGCATTATCTTTACAAGAAGATTGTTCAATGAACATGAAATTGATTATGTTAAATCAGTGTTCGGAATACACCATTCTATCAGTGTTCAGATTTTTGCTTTGATTTTATACTTTTATTGCTTTGTAGGATAAGGCGAATAACCTAAATTATTGTGATAAAAACACCGGCCTATACATATATTTACTCTATACTACCATCATGAGCTAATGGAAGAATATGGTAGAGTTAGCTAGCAGTGGCCATGGCCCATAGGGCTTTCTTCATATCAGTATGGTAACAAGGCCTGATCATTGTCTACAATGACAAAAAAATTTGCTCAGGAATGGATATCTATCTTTCCATTTTGCGTTGTTTGTATATGGTGATGGTGGGGGAAACTCTATTTTGGATTTGTTATGTTGGCTCAGTAATGGCTCATTTCTTGATGATAGTAATTTGATTTCTTAGTCGATATCATTGGCTTAGGGTTTTCTGTTTTGATGCCAATTATTGTAGGACTAACTGTTTATGGGTCTTTTTCCCAGTTATATTTCACACAAGGTGAACGCATAATAATTTACAGAAAATAACAATGACATCATTTTTTATTTTATAACTACAGGAACTTCTGCAGATGTTTGGTATACCATATATTATAGCACCAATGGAAGCAGAAGCGCAATGTGCTTATATGGAACTTGCAAATCTTGTTGATGGTGTTGTTACTGATGACTCCGATGTGTTCTTATTTGGTGGCCGAAGTGTGTACAAGAATATATTTGATGACCGCAAATATGTTGAGACATACTTTATGAAGGTAGTTATGACAGAATAATTGAAGTATTCTTGTTCCATCTATCTTACATACCCAGACTCCGTTTTAGTATGATTTGCAATTTATGAAGTTGCTCTTTTACTTTTATAATTAGCAATCATTGTCTTGGTGATATGCATGTATATAATTTGTTCCTTTTTTTTTTCGCTTACATCTATACTGAATGACTATGCTTTAATCAGATGCTTATAATCTCATCTACTTGGGCTTGTTTACATGTTTCCTCTTTATATGTTTTACTTGTCAGGATATTGAGAAAGAGCTAGGCTTGACCAGAGAGAAATTAATTCGCATGGCTCTACTTCTTGGGAGTGATTATACAGAGGGTATTAGGTAATTAATAGTGGCCAATTTGGTCTCCTATTACTTGGAGAATGTACTAGAGATTGTTCTTAAACTTTCCAGTTTCATATACATGTGTTTCTACTGATAATTCTTTTTGTTGAAGTAGTCATGTGCTATGTATTTGGTTATCATGATGAATATGTAAGACCTTTTTTGTTTTACTAGACCTGATGTTGTGTATGTGGACTTAAATGAAATTGATTTTCATGTAGTGGTATTGGCATTGTGAATGCTATCGAGGTTGTGAATGCATTCCCTGAAGAGGATGGCCTTCAGAAATTCCGGGAGTGGATTGAATCACCAGACCCAAACATTTTAGGAAAATTTGATGCAAATCGCCAAGCTCACTGCCAAGAATCTTCTGCAGATCATGATCAAGTGATGAAGCAGATTTTTATGAATAAGCATGTAAGAACTCTGTTTCTGCTACAGGCTTCTCCATTGTGGTAAATAAGTTCTAATGAATGGAACCTGTTCATATCCCTGTCCATCTAATTATGATCACAAACCACAGAGAAATGTGAGCAAGAACTGGCATGTTCCTTCTTCTTTTCCAAGCGAAGCAGTCATATCTGCATATTTTTGTCCACAAGTTGACAAATCAACTGATCCTTTCACATGGGGAAAGCCAGATATTAATGTTCTTCGCAGGTAAGCCTTGTTGGGTCTGCTTCCCATAAATGTTTGTAACTGGGTTGGAAATAGATATTGCATGCTCTGGTGTCTTAAGATAGTGTGGATCTTTGTTTAATTTTATATCTTTTCTTCTGCGTTCATTTTGAAATCTGTAGTTGTTGCGCTGTCTTAAACATGTCTTTTCTATATCTCAATGCAATTTACTGTACTATCCCTGTGAACTTCCTGCTTGCTGAATGATAATGAAGGCTTATGATTATGGTTTTCATGCTCTGTTGCCACTGACTACTTAAGTTATGCACAGACTTTGCTGGGAAAAGTTTGGGTGGGGTGTCCAAAAGTCAGATGAGTTGCTAATGCCTGTTCTGAAAGAATACAACAAACACGAGGTTGGAATCCGTCTCTCTCTCTTGTATATATACATTCCTGTTGTGCACGATGCACATGCATTTAATAGCCTCTCAATGATGAACTTACGCATTCTCAAAGCATACTAAAATAAGCGCTGATCATCAGGGCTATAAAAAATCTCGATATGTTTCAAGCAGCCTCTGCCTTTTCTGTTTGTAGTTTTCCCAATTTATTTTGACTAAAAGTTATTCTGTTGTTCGTAAGAAGATGCTGATATATGTTTTTTGTTGTTTGTTTGATTGGAGACTCAATTACGTCTAGAAGCATTTTACACTTTCAATGAAAGATTTGCGAAAATTCGCAGCAATAGAATCAAGAAAGCTGTCAAAGGGATTACAGGAAATCAGTCTTCAGAGTTAATGGATGATGCTGTGGAAGAATCTTCTAGAAGTAGAAAGAAGAGAACAATCAGACCTGGTGAATCTGGTGATGAAAAAACAGAAAAACCTTCAAAGAGAGCTAAGCGAGGTGTTCGCAGCTTTAAAACTGACCCTTCAGAAAAAACTACTAGAAAGCAGTCCAGGAAAAGAACTGCTGGAGAACCTGTTTCATCTGAAGTGGAGAATAGAGGGAAGTCACAACAGTTAAGCACTGATACGCATGAGCATGAAAGAGGTAAAGTTAGAGGAGGAGGCCACAAAAGAGGGAGAGGAAGAGGCAGGGGAAAAGAAAGTCTTGATTTTAAACAATCTGATTCGAGCTCAGTTGATTTCAGTGGTGACGATGATAACCTAGAAATTTGTGTTGAGAAGTCAGAATTATTAGGAGAACTACGAAGGGTAAACAGCCAAACTCTTTTCTTAATCTGCATTTTATGTCATGAATTTGTGTTATCATTGTAGTAAATTCATTTCAAGCACACAAGTTCAGCTGCTATCTAGTTCTTACTGTGAGGTTGAAAGCATAAAAGTGTTAGTTGTTGATGGTTATTTTGTTCTAAGTTTGCCTGCTTTGGTGCCAAGCACGAGTAATAAGTTCTGTTACAAATTTTAAGAAACCAATGTTATAGTTGTCTGTGTTACTTGTAAACAAGGAGTCTTCTGTTTTCATTAGTTGAGTGGTAAATCTTGCCCTTTCAAAAATTTACTAGGTCTACAGCCATCTGGATTCTATGTTTACTGTTGCGCTTACCCCAAAATCTAGTTCTTTTATGGGAAATTCACAGTGGTGTACTTTTTGCGGATTAAAATGATCTGATCAGCTGATACGCAGAGTTGATATGGGATTGGGAACTTGTTTATTAGTAATATCTCAACATATCAATAGTTTGCCTTTTCACTCAGTCTTCCTCTTTGTATATTGCAGTCGACGCGCACAAGGAAGCCTGCGAAGTACGTTCCAAATGACTCAGAAATTGATGATGTGGACAAGTCCTTAGACCACGATAGTGAAAAGTCTGATGAAGAGGCAGTAGAACAATCTGGTTTAGTTAGAGTTGAGGGGGCATGCAAAGATACTGGTAAGAGCCAAAACTGCCAGGAACATCAAAGTGTGGATGGTCCTCTGCCAGAAGACCTCTCCAGAGACTATCTTCAAATGGGAGGAGGATTTGTCAATGAAGAAGGAAATGATAAAGCTGGTGCAAGGAAAGATTACTGTCCTTTTGAAGCTGGTTCAACTGAAGATTACCTCAAACTGGGAGGTGGCTTCTGCATAGATGAAAGTGAGATGGCTGCAGAGCAAGATGCAGCATGTAGTCCATCTCGTGCTGCTGCAAGGGACGCAGCAGATGTTTCTTGCTCTATTCTTATGGAAGAAGCTCATTCTGGTAAGGATTCAGTTCAATCAGTTTTAGGTGGCAAAGAAACTTTGGGCGACATCCAAGGCGTAGGTAGGAGAAATTCCTCAGATGCCAAGTTGGGTTTGGATTGTGCCAATACAGAAGACACTGGTGATCATTCTAAAAACATCTCTTTGCTGAATATCACTGAAAGCAACACTGCGCTGCCGAGTCTTAGTGCAATGCCTTTCTTGAAAAGAAAAAAGAGAAAAAGTTGAAAACTGATATGTAAATTATGAACTGGTGAGTTTGCAGCTCCATCACTCTAGATGTTTGTCTTGTGGTTATTCTTCTTGGTTCTTTCTTGTCTAGCTTCGTATGTAAATCAACTTTAATACTTGTATGCCTCATATAAACACTTTAGAATCAACTTTAAAGCAGAGCCCTTTTACGATAAGGAGAAGGAGAATGGTTAGAACTGCATATGCTTTGCCAGTAGGAAGTCTGATGTTTGTCGTAGAGTATAAATGGCCAGATATAGCTCACACAATTAGTGTAGTGACTTGCTTCCTTTCAAATCTTGAAATGGACGTTGGGAAACTATCAAATGGATGCTCATATATCTCTGCGGTAGTTCCAAAATATGCTTATGTTTTGAAAATGCTAGATCTGTGTTGGTTGGCTACACAGATGCCGATGTGGCTGGTGATATTGACATAAGAAAGTTTACATATGATTATCTGATTTCATTTGTAGAGGGAGCTGTGTCGTAACAATCCAACCTACAGTAATGTATGGCACTTTTCAGAAATGAGGAAGAACCTATATGTTTGCAACCAAAGAGACACAAAAATACGTGTTGAGTTGGCTTGGGTTTGGAAAAGTAGCAACCATTGAATGACAAGAAGAGTAATATTTTACCATGTAACGAACTCTTCTTTGTATCCCAATCAAACCATATGGATCATAGGTGTGTTGGACAACCTTACTACAGCTTGATAAGCTTGGTACTAACAAAAATGGATAAAAAATGGTAACGAAAGCTGCTTTGTCAATAAGAATAAAGTGAAAAATAGCTGGATGGATTACATGTGGAATCCGTGATTAGATGGATGGAGCCCACTATTAGTTGGTAGGTCAGGGGTCCACACTTACCATTTTAAAGGGAGGTTTCAAGCCAACAACCCCGAGTACAAATTAAGAGTAAAAACAAGGATGAGAGAATCTCGTCCAAAATCCAAAGTTGAAATAATGAGATCTTTTTGTTGTCAAATAGATTTTGAAGGATTGTGAGATTTTGAGGAGTGAAAAGACAGTAAGAATAATAATATTAAGGTATTTTGAAAAACACCTAGCTTATTACTATTTTATTTTTATCACGTTGTAACTCGAGCTGTAAAACACCTAGAGATGGAGATGGGAATGGGTTCTTCATGGATATGGAGTACAGCACCATTTGCAGCAATGGTAGCAGCGGAATGTATAGATGTTGGTGTTTCAACAATAAGTAAAGTAGCTTTAGCAAAAGGGATGAGCAAATATGTTTATGCTGTTTATAGCAATGGCCTTGCTACCTTCTTCCTTTTCCCCTTTTTCTTCTTCTTCATCAGGTTCTTTTTTATCTTCAAAAATATCCTCATGGTTGAAAGAAAAATAAACTTTAACGTACAAAATGAATCAATTGAGGGCTCAACGTTACTAAGTATAGCCTATATGTCCTTCGCTAACGGGTATACACCAAAATAAAATAGTATGAATACCAAAATATGCAACAAGTTGCGAGGGGTTTCAGGATTAAGACTAATTAAATAAGGTTTTAAAATCTTTAATATTATTTGTCAGTGAACTGAATGACATAATTGGTTTTGTTTTGTGAAGTTAGGCCATCAATTGACTTCTTTTGTACATTATGGGTGTAATTTAAACCTTTTTTAGCAAACTCATGGAATTTTTCACCCTTATCCCTTTTTATCTTATAATGCAGAATTCTGACTTGCTTTTACTTCTTTGAATGAACAGGAAGAAGAGAGCTCCTGTCACTTTCTCCCTTCTTGTTACATTCTTCCTTCTCGCCTTCATAGGGTACTATACATTACCACTGGTTTAATTAATTTAATTTTGGTGATTACTTGAAATTAAGGACTTAAAAACAAAGATTTTAATTTTATAGGAGTAGTGGGCAGATATTATTTTTGGAAGGAGTGAAGTTGAGTTCACCAACTCTTGCATCTGCTTTGGGCAATCTTATTCCTATCTTCACCTTCCTGTTTGCACTCATTACCAGGTACTCATCATTTTATTAAAGCAATGACTTCTAAAAATCTTAATTGATTGTTTCTACTTGAAAGGAACTCTTAATTATTATTATTATTATTATTTTGATAAATTTTAATTAATAGGATGGAAAGTGTAGATTTGGGAAAATCAAGCGGTCAGGCCAAATGTGTGGGAGCAATTGTATCAGTAACAGGAGCATTCATAGTTACACTTTATAAAGGACCTGCCCTCTTTCTTAATCAATCTCTTAATTCTAATAATTACGCTAATCACCAACTTCTTCATTCCCAAAAACCAGAATGGATTTTAGGAGGTCTACTTATTGTAATTGTTTGCCTTTTGTCTGCTACATGGAACATTGCCCAGGTATGTTATATTATCAAGATTAATTTACATAAAATTATCGTATATATATAAATTTATTGAGATTAAGCAAATTAATTAATTTAATGGAGGAAATTTATTATTATATATGCAGGGAGCCACAGTGAAGCAATATCCAGAAAAAATGACAATACTATTCTTTTACACCTTATTTATCACAATTCAGAGTGCAGTTTTCTCACTGGTTTTGGAAACAAATCCAAAAGCATGGATACTCCAATCTGGGATTGAAATTGTTGCCATTTTCTTCGCGGTAAGAAATCTATTATAATAATGGCATAATCCCACTGATTTTCTTCAATATAAATCTATTATAATATTTAAAAATATATATATACAATTCTAGTCCAAAGTTTTATTATGTCAAACTCATTTAATGATATAGAAAGAATTGGGTGATGTGTGGATTGTATAGATGTAAATCATAATAATATATTGTATAATTTGGGTAATATTATAGGGAGTATTTTGGAGCCTAATTAGAATGGGAATACACACATGGTGTTTGGGGGAAAGAGGAGCAGTGTTTGTAGCAATGTTCAAGCCTTTAGGTATTGCTATTGCTGTCTTTATGACTGTCTTCTTCCTTGGTCACACCCTTTTTGTCGGCAGGTATCATTTCTTTTCTCCCTCTTTCATCTCTTTTCTATTTCATTTTTAATTACATGAAAGAAATTAAAAGAAAAACCACATCTTATGCGTTTCATTTAAAAAAAAAAAAATCATTAAACATATAAACATTTAGCTATTAATCAATTATAATCACTAATTGAGCTCCTTACGATCACCGGACAAATATCAAATTATCTAAAAGCACGCTGTCCATTTTATTTGCGTGTGACATATCTTCTATTATTTATAGTCCTAAAGAAAATTTTTATACGCCTGAAGTGGTGGTAGGAGAAAGATATAAATTCAGACGCATGTGAAACAAGTCGCATACACATGCACTTCTAATCGAATTTAATTTTTTTGACATATCTTCTTTATTTATTTTTCCTATGAAATGGCGAGAACATGAAATGTCAAAGTTATAAATTCAAATGCATATGAAATAAGTCGCATACACATATACTTCTAACTGAATTTAATTTTTTTTATATAATTATAATTGATCGATGACTTGATGCTTAGGAAAAATAATAACAAAATTAATCATGTCAAATGATTTTTTGTTTTTCTAAATAAAATACGCTAATGTATTAAAGTAAATATGATTTGTACCATTTTCGATGATCAACAAAAATATTTGAGAAAAAAAAAAGTCATGATGGAATTATAGAACACAAAAAATCATTGAATTGGTATATATATTGTCTCTGACATGTCCCCTAAAATTGAAGTAAGTTGAATTTACTAAAATGGCAAGAAGAAAGAAACAACCTGGATATATGTATAAGTATATTAAAAAAAAAAAAAAGAGGTAAGAGATGGAGGGGCAAATTATGTTAACGTGATTTAAATTATTTTTTATGGTTTGGATGTGATGTGTTGAATGCAGTGTGATGGGGTCAGTGATAATTGCGATTGGATTTTATTGTGTAATTTGGGGACAAATTCAAGAGAAGAAATTAATGGCTCTCACTCCCACCAATTATGATCAAGCTTCCACCCCTCTTCTGGTCAACATTTCTCCTACCCATAGAGTAATTGTACAGAAGTGTTGATGCCTAATTACCTTTAGTTCTTGTTAATTACAAGTATTATAACTAATCATACCCAACTCCTGTTAAGAAGCATTTCATGTAATTTGAAAAATCATGGAGATTATGCAAAATTAACAGTTTAATTTCACTGAACATCGCTCAAACTTCATTTTCTCAGGTAAAAGTGAATTTTTTTCTCTCTCTTAAATGTTCAATCCGTTAATGTAGTTTATTAAATTAACTGCTAGAATTTGGCAAAGAAAAGACTAAAAACTTAATAGCAAAAATGGACATAAATTTAAATTTACTTTTTGAGTTTTAGATTTTGTTTGTTTCAAGGAAAATATTCTTCCATAATATATATATATATATAACTAAAATGGAATGAAGTTAAATAAAAATATTTTTCTACAATTTTTTTTTTTTTTTTTCAAATAAGAGAAAATAACTTCTCATCTTTCAAAGAGGGGAAGTTATTTTCAAGGAGAGAAGACATAAACATTTTCCAAATTTTTTTTTTTCACATATCATTATTTTCTTCAGTAATTATAATTATACCCAAATGTAAAAAAATATATAATTTTCTAGAAATATATATTTTTGTTGGAAAATATTTATTCAAGACAAATTATTTTACAATACTTTTAAGTCAATAGAAAATGGCGAATCTAAAAAAAAAATGGGGGGAATGTTGTACACAAGCATTAATGACTTAAATTGATTCTCTCATATTTCCCATAAAAAAAAAATCCAACATAGAAAAGAAAAATTAGTCTAATAATGTAATTAATGATACATCTGCACCAATTAATTATTATTTGAATTTTATTATTTCATATTGTGGCAACTGACAAGGTACATACATAATTATCTTTTTTTTTTTTTTTTTTTTTCATTAAATAATTATAAGTAAGTTAAAAGCTGACCAGTCTCTTTACATAGGACAACGATATTTGATAATAATGTAGGCCTATGAACATCGCTGAAAGCTCCTCCTTTTTTTTCATTAAAGTAGGAAGTAAATTAATTAAGAGTAGGAGATTGAGAGATGGATATGGAGATGGGTTCATCTTCATCATTGATTAGGAATATGGCACCTTTTGCAGCAATGGTTGCTGTGGAATGTACTGATGTTGGTATTTCTACTATTAGTAAAGCTGCTCTTGCTCAAGGCATGAGCAATTATGTTTCTGTTGTTTATTACAATGCCCTTGCTACCTTCTTCCTTCTCCCTTTTTTCTTCTTCTACAGGTCCTAATTCTCCTCTTAATTATACTATTAATTCTTATATTATGCTGATTAATTCTCACCTATGTTCATTTCTTCTTAATTTAATTTAACTCAACAGGAAGAGGAGAGCTCCCATCACTTTCTCCCTTCTTGTTAGATTCTTCCTTCTTGCCTTAATTGGGTATTTTATATAACTGATTAATGCTTAATCACCACTGGTTTAATTAATTCATTTAGTTTTGGTAATTTTGGACTTAAAAAGGGAATAATTAATGTTGTAGGAGTAGTGGGCAGATCATATTTTTAGAAGCAGTGAAGTTGAGTTCACCTACTCTTTCATCTGCCATGGCCAATCTTATCCCTATTTTCACTTTCCTTCTTGCAGTCATTACCAGGTAATTAATTCAATTAGATCTTAAATAATTTCTTCTTTTGATTTGATTTTGGTTTGTTAATTTTAATTAATAGGATGGAAAGTGTAGATTTGGGAAAATCAGGCGGTCAAGCCAAATGTGTGGGAGCAATTGTATCAGTAACAGGAGCATTCATAGTTACACTTTATAAAGGACCTGCCCTCTTTCTTAATCAATCTCTTAATTCTAATAATTACGCTAATCACCAACTTCTTCATTCCCAAAAACCAGAATGGATTTTAGGAGGTTTACTTCTTGTAATTGTTTGCCTTTTGTCTGCTACATGGAACATTGCCCAGGTATGTTATATTAATTACAAGATTAATTTACATAAAATTATCGTATATATATAATTTTATTGAGATTAAGCAAATTAATTAATTTAATGTAGGAAATTTATTATTATATATGCAGGGAGCCACAGTGAAGCAATACCCAGAAAAATTGACAATAGTTTTCTTTTTCACCTTATTTATCACAATTCAGAGTGCAGTTTTCTCATTGGTTTTGGAAACAAATCCAAAAGCATGGATACTCCAATCTGGGATTGAACTTGTTGCCATTTTGTTCACGGTATGGGATGTATTGTAACAATCACATTCTTCCACTGATTTTTTTTTTTTTTTTTTTCAATTATATTTTTACCTTCTAATGTTAATTTTCAGAAGCTAAATTTTAACATCTCCGCATTTTTTTTTTTTGTCAGATTTGAATTTTTCGGTTGAAAAAAATGAATTACTAATAATAATATACTCTATTCAATTTCAGCTCAAAAGTAATTGTTTTTTTCTTTTTCAAGTTACATTGGAAAAATAAAAAGGAGAGAGAAGAAACTAGTTTAAATTGAATATTTATTTTTCTCCCTGACCTTTTATTTTTCCAATTTAAACTAGTTGATATATAGGTGTATAATTGAGAAGAGTATATTGGATATTTGATCAGTCTTTATTAATAGAAAAAACTTTTCAAATTTGACAAAAGTATCTTTAAAGTTGGACAAAATCAAAACGTTAAAATATCCAGATTAATTTTTTTAAAAAATAAGAATAAGCAATGTTTTGTATATAAATACATACGTTTGGACTTTTCAATGATTTCCATCTCAATAGATGACAGGTCACACCTAGCACACAAACATTTTAAATTAAAAAAAAAATTTAATTATTATTTTTAAATATTGGTAATATAGATAGCAGTTGATATGTCAATTGTATGTAAATAATAATTGAAATTTCATATTAAAAAAAGAAAAAAAAAATGAATTTGGGAGTACTGTTGAAAATAAAATAGGAGAGATTAATATGGAGATATTATATTATAGGCAGTATTTGGGAGTGTGTTTCGAATAGCAATACACACATGGTGTTTGGGGGAAAAGGGACCAGTTTTTGTAGCAATGTTCAAGCCTTTAGGTATTGCCATCGCTGTCTTCATGACTGTCTTCTTCCTTGGTGAAACTCTTTTTCTCGGCAGGTATCATTTTTCTTCCTTTTCTTCTTTTGTTTTTCATCACATAATTCATATATTTAAAAGGTTTCCAAAGTGTGGCAAACATCAAGTTCTTTCGTTTCATCTATGAATTTTTACTGTTTGAAAATCATGGAATTATCCTTAAAATTGGAGTAATTTGGTAAAAAAAGAAATTAGAAAATAGGCCTATTTTAAATTATTTTTAATGGTTTGGATTGGATGTGATGTGTTGAATGCAGTGTGATGGGGTCAGTGATAATAGCAATTGGATTTTATAGCGTAATTTGGGGACAAATTCAAGAGAAGAAATTAATGGCTCTCACTCTCACCAATTCCAATCAAGCTTCCACCCCTCTTCTTTATCCCACCCATGAAGAAATTATATTAAAGTGTTGATGCCTAATTACCTTTAATTCTTTTTTAATTACAACCCAACTCCTGTTAAGAAGAACCATTCCATTTTATTTTGATAAATTATGGAGATTTACTTGTTTATTATTTGTTTCTTCAATTGGAATCTTTTTCACTGAAGCTTTTCCGCATTTGGTAAACTCGCTGTCTTTATATTTCTTCATTCTCAAATTTCACTTCTTTTTGTTGTGTATTCTTGAATTGCAACATGGTTTTCATATGCGAACTAATCATTGAACTGATAAATGGATGGATTCATGGAAAACTGGAATCAAACCGGATTTAAGAAATTTATTAAAATAATAATATATTTATGTCATTTATATTTATAAATATTTTTTTATAATTTTGTAAAATTAAGAATTTTAAACACAATATAATAGTTAAAATAGTTCAATATATTTAACATAATTTTTATAATTACAATTAAATATCAATTTACTTTAAAAAAAATTAATATTTTATTTTATTTTAATTAAAAAATATAAAAATAATAACATAAATTATTTAATTGAAATGACTTAAAAAAAGAACAATCCAATTGAACTAAAAAATAAATCTGGCTCATGGTTTTTTGGTCCGATCGGTTGTTAACTGATCTTTGACCAGAGTGTAAACCAGCTGAAACCTAATTAGATCGACCTCCGATTCACCGGCAATCTAGTTTTCATAATTGTGGTTGCAACAACTGAATGGAATCCAATAGATCAGGCAATGGAGGAAAAGAATATAGGAAAAATTATACGGTTTGGAAAGAATTTGAGTAAACTAAATTTGTCAAACCGGGTCATGGGTTCTGTCAACTTTCACACTGCGACGTGACAGCCACATTGGTGCTATGTGGCATAATTTTTATTTGATACCGATGGTCAATCATCCACCTCACTTTTTCGGCATTAGATTTTCAAAATTTAGTTAATAGTGATTTTATTGACATCGGAGCATAAGTAGAGTGATTTTATTGACACAAAATCGAAATGGGTCCCTTGAACTCACAAATTGGAAACTTGGATGACCATGGTTGCATTTTACCCCTTTGTCATCCATTACAAGAAATGTTTTGTTCAAAATTGAATATATGATGGACTAAATTGGTGATTTTTAGACTTGAGGAATTAAATTGACTCTTGAGAAATAGTTTAGAAACAAATTAGGTTGAAGGCCAATAGAGAAAAAACAACAAGAAACTGAGCTGAACTCAGAACAAATCAAACTATTTGAAAAACTTCCAATGTAGTCTTCAAAGAGAAGTTTTGAAAATCAGCAGGATCCTACAACAAATTAAGGGGGCGTTTGGTTCAAACTTCGGAATCGGAATCGGAATCGGAATCGGAATAGGACGGAATCAGAATCGGAATGGCTATTTATGTCTTCTGTTTGGTTTAATCCGGAATCGGAATCTGATTCCCTTTGAAATTGTTTGGTTTTTTTAATGATCGGAATCGGAATCATTCCAATTAAATATCAACAGCATTTTTTAAACCTTCCAATTCTAATCAAAATTTCATTAGATTTCGCTCAAATATTATTTTTTACATCTTTCATTTATACAGATTTTTTTACCAATTGATTTTTACATAACAAAAACAATAAACACAAGAATAATGATAAATAACATAAAAAATGATAATTTTAATAACAACAATAGTTCATATTCATAACAAAAAATTTCAAAAATATTCAATAGTCTTAGGAAAGGATACTTCAAAACTATAAAGAAAAATGACTAAAATCAATAATATCTGTAATAAATTCGAAATAATTCAAATTGATCTAGGAACGGATGGTCCATGAGAAGGATAAAGAAGATCAATAATATATTGTATTCTAAGATGTGGTGGAGCTTGATAGAATACTGTCATTTTATTTGGTTCAGCTGTGAGAATATTAGCAGCTTTTAATGCTTCCATAGAAGTCAATCCTTCAATTTGAAGTAATTCTGTTACCACCATATTACTTTTATTAGCTATATCTTGTTCACGTTCCTCTGCACGAGACCAAGCAGCAGCCATAGTACCAAGATGTGTGTTCATATTTTGCATAAAACTATTAAAATTGGAAGAAACATTTTCAAATGCAGCGAGCATTTGAGGTTCTTGAGATGCTTTTGGCTCCTTTGACTTAGGTTGCTTCCTTGCTCTTTTATGTCTAGAATGGGATTTAGTTTGTGTAACAGATATGCCATCATCTTCTTCATTTTCTTCATCTGTGATGACATTTGTTTCATTTTCCATCTCATTATCCATGTTCTCTACAGCTACACCAAATGTCTCAACATTCTTACCAGATGCTCTATCTTTTCCAGTTAACTCTCCAATTTCATTAAAGAAAGGAAATGATACATTCCATAGACCTTTTGCTTCTTTATGATTCTAGTATTAAAAATATAACAAAGTGAATTCCATGTATATATTCAATTGAAGTTTAAAGTCAACTAAAGAAACGATACATTTTATAGTTTGTAATAATCAAATTACGACTAAAGATTGCATTAATTAAATTCTATAGATAATAAAAAAAAAGTAATTTATTGTATAAAGATTTATAAGTAGAAAATTTACCTTGCAATATTCCTCATAGACACTTTTTTCACATTGTATCATCTTTCTTGTATCATCCCAACCGAACCCAGATTTGTTCAACATGTCAGAAATGGCATTATATTTTCCCTTCATTGTTTTCCATCTCGAATCAATATGTGGATCAGCTCTTATAAAATGCATGGGAAGTTTTTGATTAATCAACTCTTCAACTCGAATTAAATATCCGTTCTTCCATGTATTGTCTTGTTTAAATCTGGGATCAGTTGCCACCTCCTGTAAACTTTCTATCAATGCTCGATCCTCTTCTAAACTCCAAACTTTTTTATTTTTACCTCTACCACGAGGTTGACTACTTTCAGCTGAATCCATCCTAATAATTAAAACGACAAAAATGATATAGCATATAATATTATAATAAGAAAAACTTAACATATTCAATAGTTAAATGTCAATCCAATACATAAGTTTAATAAAAATTTCAAAAAAAGAACACATAAAACAAAAAAAGCCATCATCTAGCAGATCGAGTTCTCCAACTATTGAACATTTCTTGGGCAAGTGCATTTCTAAAATTGGTCCAATGGTTTGAACTGTAGTGATAAATTCTGGTTCATTGGCACCATTCTCATAATCTTCATCAAGTTCTTCATAAAAGTCATCCTCAACAGAATCAGTTGGCATGTATTTTCTAATAAGGTTATGCAATAAACAACATGCCATAATAATACGTCCTTGGGTCCTTATTGGATAATAAGAACAACTCCTAAGTATTGACCATCGGCCCTTAAGTAAACCAAAACATCTTTCAATAACATTTCTAGCTTTAGAGTGTTTCATGTTAAAATACTCCTCTGCAGTTTGAGGTTGTCTATCACCTCTCCATTCATTAAGGTGGTATCGTTGTCCCCTATATGGGGTAAGGAATCCCTCTCCTTTAGTGTAGCCAGCATCAGCCAAGTAATAACAACCTTCACATTTATTAAATAAAATACACAAATTATTTTTCTTACCCTATAATGTGTTATTTTATATTATAAACTAGAAAATACTTATTAATATTACCTTGAGGAATTCTTAAACCATCAATTCTAGAAATAGCATCTCGAAGGACACGACCATCATGAGCTAAACCCTCCCAACCCGGTAATACATAAATGAATTGCATATCAGGTGAACAAACTCCTAATACATTCATTGCAATTGTGCCTTTTCTTGTTCGATATTTTGCTCTATCTTCAGCTGGTACTGACACATTAACAAAAGTACCATCTAATGCTCCTAAGCAATTCTACAACAATAATAAAACAAATCATCTTTTTTTATAAATTTTATCATAGCTTAATTCAAGTGATAAATATAAATCATGTACCTTGAAAGATTTCCATCTATTATCTGTGCAGTCATCAGCTATCGGTGTAGGCTTCTTAAGTAATATTGTATGCAATTTTAGAACAGCCTTCAAACAAAGGTTGAATTGTCTACTTACAGTTTCTCCACTTCTAAGAAAATAAGTACCTATTGTTCTATTTTTTTTATGGTGAGATAATATATATAGAAACATTGCAACAATTTCATCAAGTGACATATTTTTAGTCCCTTTCAAACCTCCAATGTCTCTAAGCATCTCACAAAGTACTCCAAATGTAAATCTGTTCATACGAAGTTCGCTTTTACATTTAACATCACTCTCTGTAATTAGCAAGCTTAAGTTTGCAAATCTCAATCTCTTTTTATTTTTCTTATTTTCTCTCAAGTGTTTCCCATTAAAAACAGTTGAACCCATCAAAAACCATATGACATGCATAATAAATATGATATTAATGAGTGTGACAATAAATTGTAGTTCTTGTAACTTTCGCTTCCTTCTCATTGATAAGCCAAAACGATCCATTATCTACAATGCCATATAAAATTAATTATTTATCTATATTAAGCAAAAATAATTTGAATCTATAAGAAACTATATATTTATTTACTAATGAAATTGACCCTTAAAGCTTTTCATGCTTCCATGCATTTTTTCTTCTCATTTCAAATTTTCAACCACACCCTATTTTTCTTATAACAGGACACCCAAAAACAAAAACAACCTAACCATAGTCTAATTACTATTTTAGTCCACACCATTGTCTAATTATTGTTTCAGTCCAATTGAATTCCATACTTCTTGTTCAACATCCCTATTCACTACATTTAAGTTGTAGACTTGTGATAAGCAAGATAATTATTTTGTCATGACATTTTTTTCTATTTTTTATGCTTACAATTTGGATCAGAAGAGAGTTCTTCCTTCCAATCATGAAGCTAGCTAGCTTTAAATTTGAAATTCAACATGACATTCTAAACAATGGATGAACTGTTGAAGAGAAGAGTAGCGATAAACAATGAACATATATAGAAAAATTTCATATGACGAGTCTGTATCTTGCTCCTTTTGAAAGTTCTAATTTAAGATAGCCGACTGCCACAGGCATTCCAAAATAGCTGAAGAAAATATTACTAATATGGAATTTTCTGCAATCTAATTAGAGACATGGAATATTACTAATTGATTTTCTTTTCACCTTAGCTGCACGTGGCCAAATTATGTTGTAATCAATGTTATATATTGGCCAAAATTGAAAATATCCCTTCGTATTCTAGGTCACACTGTCACTCTCTACTCTAGCCCTGACAAATACTACTTCATAGGATCACTCAATTTCTTTACCACAACAGAATAAATTCTTTCATCACAAAATATGCAACAAAATGCTGTATACAAAAAATAATTTCACATGATCGAGACAGCAAGTATTAATTATTAGTAATAAAATCAACACATCAGCACGTTTGAACAAGACATAGTCATCATAAAGCAAGAGCATTACAGAAATGCAACAGAAAAAGTCCAACTCCTGGCACGTGAAAGTATTTCATGCCTACATATATAATATGATAAAGTGGACATCTATGAAGGTGGCTTTCATAGAGAATCTCAGTTCTTTTCTTATTCAAGTAAATTTTCTTTTCTGACAATGTAGATTGACCTTTTGTTTACTTTTGTTGTCTGCTCTTAAGCTGTGATACAAGTTGAGCAATGTATCCCCTCACTTAGAAGTTCAGTTGAAAGGAAATTGACTGATGTATCTATACTGATATTTAATCTATTGAATGTATGTAATAAAATATTACAACTGATTTAATTAAAAATTTCAGCTTCGTGTTTACTCAAGAACATATGCACTTGAGCAAATGGTGCAAGCTGCAAGTTCAACTGCAGGCGTTCGGACAATCAAAAGAGTTGAGCAAACATTACAAGATCTTGGAGTATGCTTTTGCTACTTGAAATCTCTTTTTACATTATTTATGTTGGATGATATCATGGTTTTGGAATGTTAGACAGAAATAATATTTATGTTATCATTTTATTTTTAAAAGCATCTATTAGTATGTTTGTAACTTGTGGATCATATATGTCTGGTGAAAACAAGGACATTTTACCCATAGATGCTTCCCATCCAAGCCTCTGTACCTTTTTTTTTTTTTGGGTTAAAGAAAAAGGAAATGGGTGGAATAAGGGATGAGAGACATAGGGGTGGTGGTTAATTGTAATTTTTGTTGTGATATCACTTCTATAAGAATCACTTCTGTGAGCATTGGTCAAATTAGTTTCTTTGGTTGCAAGATGTCTTTCAGTTTGTCCATATTTATTTATTTATTTTATATAAATTTGGATTTTTTGGGAAGAAGGTGGGTATTGAACCCCACAACCTCCCACCTCACAAAATCAACAATAACTTGAGAAGAGAGATTAATTATCTCATCGAGGAAAAAGAGAGGTTGGACTCTTTCACTCACATTTTTGATCCAAGTGGTTTTCTTTCTATTCATGTTATCGATATGCTTAAAATAAAATCTGAAAATGCACTACATTTTATCGATATGCTTAAATGTCTCACTTTCAACTCTCACATTCATTTTGTTACTGCAGTTGCATTTCTAAAATAAAAGAAAAAGCAGCAGATACTCAGATGAACGTAGAGCAACTTCAGGAGCGAGATCAGTTGCTTACTGCTCAAAATGAAATGTTGAAGGTGGGTAAAACTAAGATACCATGGAGACGATGTTACTAAATAACAATTTGCTTTTGATGATGTTCTGATCACAGTTTCAACTTTATTATTTATGGCAGATGGATAAAAGCAATCTACTAAGGAGAGTTGCAGAACTAGATGAGATGATAAAAACCATTCTTAAAACAGAAAGCACCCAATCACATATCCAAAAGATATCAAAAACTAAGGCATGTATTTCTAATATTTTCATTCTATTCACTGCAATCTAGGCATGGATTACAAGGGCTGATTTCATTCTATATATCAATTTCATCCAAACTTCGTGGAAGAAGCTATTTGGTATAGTAAATACAATTAAAATTCTTAGGACCTTTTTCCATAGCTGTTTTTCTTGTCTTTTGCTGCAATTTCAAAAGTTGTGTCCCCACCATTCACTGTTTGAAATTTAATGAAGTATTCTCTTGCTACTGCATTCCTAACTAATTGGTTTACCATGTGAAGGTGTTGTGTTTACCACTACCTCCTCTCTATACCATTCTCATTATATTTCATTATTAGCATTAAATGATTTTTTCTCCTCATGCAATTGTCTGATAACACAAGGTCTAAGTTATTATTCACAATGTGGTTTATGCAATAAATTGACAGTGTTTGAGTTCATCTCCATTTTTCATGATTTTGTTAAAGGACTTTTATTACATTTTTAGGAATAGAGAGCATAAAGTGATGCAGTCCCTGCTATGCTCATGGATAAATTGGATACAGAGATCAAGAGGCTTGGTAAGAGACTTGTGATTATAAGCTGATCTACGGGGACTCAAAAGAAATTCTTAAGATTGTTTCATCTAGTTAACAAATTGGAATTATTTAGCATTGCATTTATAGGCATTGAATTTCCTGATTATAAGTTCGTCTGTAAAAGTAAACTGTATAAATGATTAAAAAAACACTGAAATTTGAAGTGTTTTCTGCCATATCTTGGTTTGTAATCTAAAGTTGGTTTCTTTCTACATAGTAAAAATGGTTTGAAATTGAACTAATGTGTAGAAAGTAATTCATAAAGCTAAAGTTTAATGCATTCTAAACTCAGATTATTGTTTATGCTAGAAATTCAATTGAACTCGGTTCTCATGGCAGGTGGCATTTTAGTCTATTTGCTGAACTTATCAGATAATGGTTACATTGGTCCAACAGTCAAAAGTTTAATATGAGAGTAAACATATTGGAAGAAGAATGCAGTAAATGATCTAGAACAATAATAAACTGGTGTCTGTGACCCTTGTTTCAAATCAGAGTATCTCAGAAAAAAAAACAGAGCATGAGCTGGTTTCTTTACCCCTTATCTATCTATTTCTTCTCCCTTACTAACAATTAAGAGATACATCAATTTTCTCCATCACTCAATTATAATTTCATCATTATAATTCATTTTTCGAATTTGACAATTAGAGCAGCTAATAAAGGGAGTTGAAATTATGAAAAATACCTGGTTTGATTTTTGATCGCAAATGACCAATCGTAGAATCGGAGATGAGTATTTCAGCTTCTAAATCCTTGTTTTCAATCAATACTCTGTTGAAGCAAGAAGAAAAAGAAGGTGAAAGAACATGTGCTAAAGAAAGTCTGAGAAGAACAATAACGTGAGATAGAATTGAAGTGTTTTATTTTGATTCCAAAGGGGAATCACAAACTGATTAACGTGGGATTAGGTGGGAATGGTTAATTCCTGGATTTATGGGAATGGGATTCCTATTCCACCTCTAACTCTAATTAAACAAACAGTAATAATGGGAATCTTTGATTCCTATTCCGATTCCCCTATAATTTTCTCCCTAACCAAACACCTCCTAAATCCTTTATAAGCGTTCGTAACAAAGTTTATTAGCCAGTGCACGCAACACAATTTCCCTCTCGATAAATATGAGAAAATCTAGTTAAACACTTTAATACTTTAGCTTGTCTCAAATTATAATTAACTTTTTTCATTTGATTACAAGTAATTATTTTCTAACATTCCTAACAACATGATATTTTAAATTAACTTAAAATAATAAATATTCTACCAATCTCAACCTATATTATCTTGAGCATTGTGATAATTTGATACTCATCGAGAGTAAAACATGGATAACCTAGGAAATTATTTGTGAAATATATATTTTGTAAACTACATATATAAATGATGAAAATGATCCATCATTTGGAACTTTAAAGTATCATTTATATTCGTCTGAGTAATAGTAATAATAATGAACAGAACTATTTGATTAAGAAAATTGGATCAATTGTTTTTAAATTGTTTTTAAATTATGCATTAATATATTGTTTTTAAATTGTTTTTAAATTATGCATTAATATATTGTTTTTAAATTGGATCAATTGGGCACCTAAATGACGCCATTATATATATATATATATATATATTGTTTTGTTACCAAATCACTGTCATATGGATGTAGTGGAACAGAGGGAAAGAATGGTTAGAAGTTGGAGGAAAAAAGAAAGAAGAATGAGTTGGTAAAGATCGATCAAGAGTTGGAAATTAAGAATGAGATGGAGATGGTTTGACAAGGAAAATGTGGCATTTGCGGCCATGGTTTCAGTAGAATGCACAAACGTAGGAGTAAATACTCTATTCAAAGCTGCTTCTATCAAAGGGATGAGTTATTATGTCTTCATCGTTTACTCCTACGCCTTTGCTTCTCTTTTCCTTCTTCCTCTTCTTCTCTTTCTTTTCCGCAGGTTTCATTATTTCTCTCTCATAAACCCGTTTTTCGTTTTTGTTCTTAATTAATTAATTAATTCTCTCTGTGTTTTTCCATATTCAGTACAACAGTACCTTCATCATCGAAGTTGCCTCTTCTCTTTAGGATCTGCCTGCTTGCTCTTATTGGGTATTCTCTTCTATTAATTAATTAACTCATCAAAGATTGACTTTTTGTAATTTCTAGTAACAATTTCAATTTTGTTGATTGGGGAGGCAGGTTTTTAGCTCAAATTGTTGGAAATAACGGTATACAGTACAGTTCTCCAACTCTTGCTTCCGCCATGAGCAACCTAACTCCAGCTTTTACCTTCTTATTTGCCCTCTTTTTCAGGTTTAATTTCCCTCCTCTCTATATCTCCAATTTTCTAATTAAGCTTTTATAATTGGCACTCACCAATTTATTTTGGGATGACATAACTACCGAATTTGCTCCTAAATTTATTGCGTAACACCAATTTTTTCAAAACATTCTTGTTCTTGTTTTAATAGTAAAATTAAAACAACATTTTTACTATTGGAAGCGGAAAATGATCTTTTTGGAACATGATCTATCAAATATCTATTTGGAGACTAACATATTGAAATTTCACATTTGGAGGCTGTCCTACGAAAATCAAATACTTCCGAGTCATTTCAATCTAGTTTCATTTATTTAGATCAGATCAAATGCAATGTAGAGGAGCAAGCTTTAGCTTTTTTGGCTAAATTTTATAGTGAATAGTGATTTCGGAAAAAAAGTCTGATTTCAGTGATTTTTGAGCCTAATTTTATTGGAATCGGGCCAACGATTCAAACTCACGCCTTCAGCCATGACGTCAGTCGCTTTTTGGCCAAAAAACATTGTTTGGGGCCTCAAATAAAATTGCAATTTACTGTTTTTTATGCCTTTTCGGTAATTTTTCGGTTTTTATTGTTTCTTTCCCTTTTTGTTTGGGTTTCTTAGATTGGCTAGGATTCTGTTTAGGCAAGGGTTTTCTTGTTTTGGGTTGGTTTATTTGTAGCCTATAAATAGGCCTTTCTTTTGGAGTTGTAATCCGTTTTGATTAATCAATAAAATTTCAGAATTATTTCCCTTACCCTGCTTTTGTGAATTTTACGAAATTCAATTGGTAGAAGACTAATTTCCGGCATCGTGCGCGATTAACGGATTTTAGTGTCTTTTGTTCGAGTTTCCTCTGCATCAGTTGGTATTAGAGCCGAATTCCTAAACCTTAGTCGTCATCATGCCGCCAAGAAGAGAGCACAGAGTCGATGAGGTTGCGGAACAGGAAGATATGAACAGATTGGAGCAGAGATTAGAGCAACGTCTCGATGCCCTAATAGACCAAAGGATGGAGACTATTATGGATCGATTAGCCGATCGAATGGATGAAATGTTAACCGTGCGTATGAGGGCGAATCCCTGACATCGGAGGAACCCTAATCTGAGAAACTTTCAGCATTAGAACCAGTTTGCAGAATTGGCCAAGGAGGATAAAGATGAGTCTGATGACGGTAAGCCTTACCGGCGCAGATGCCCAGCCCAGATGGAGGATAGGCGTTGGGAGTCAGGTTTGAGGATAGAAATCCCTGAGTTTCGGGGTACTCTCCAACCCGAAGAATTCCTTGATTGGTTAGCGACAGTAGAAGAGGTACTTGAATTTAAGGGAGTCCCGGAGGATAAACGAGTACCCTTAGTAGCCATAAGGTTGCAAGATAGGGCGATGGCATGGTAAATACATGTGAAGCAGACTAGATTGCGGATGGGCAAGCCACGGATTGTAACCTGGGAGAAGATGAAAAAGCAGATGAGGGCCACCTTCTTGCTTTTAAATTTTCAGCGACTAATGTATCAAAGGTTGCAGAATTTAAAGCAAGGAAACCAGTCGGTTGATGAATACACTACTGAGTTTTATAAGTTAATTACGCGGAGTGATATAATGGAGACTGATGAACAGTTCGTGTCAAGATATATTGGAGGATTGAGGGAGCAGATCAGGAAAGCTGTTAATGATTTTGATCCGTTGCACGTTTCTCACGCGCACCAGCGGACCTTACGGCTTGAGAAACGAATGCAGCGTCGTACTTTTGGATTTCAGGAAGCTAGAGAGGCTGGGCGGAGAATAATAGAGACAGCCCCTATTAGAAATCCAGAAACAGCCCCAAGGAGGACCAGCCAGAGTAGTATGCTAAAGTGTTTCGCCTGTGGTGAGGTGGGGCATAGGCAGGCAGACTGTAAGAAGGCAGGAAAAAGAGCCATGGTTGTAGAGGCGGAAGAGGGTATAGAGGTGGATACCGAGAATCCAGCCCATGACGTTGGCGAGGAAGAAGAGCTTGAGGAAGAGATGGTGGCAGGGGATGTGGGCACTGCTTTGGTGGTAAGGCGATCGTGTCTGACACCAAGGGCTGCTATGGATGATGAATGGTTGAGGAGCAATATTTTCCAGTCAACCTGCACAATTAAGGGGAAGGTATGTAAGTTTATGATTGATGATGGATGTTGTGAAAATATTATATCCTCTGAAGCAGTTCGCAAGTTGGGGTTATCCACAGAAAAGCATCCAAAGCCATACAAGTTAGCACGGCTGAAACAAGGTGGTGAGGTGATGGTTTCGAAACCAGCATTGGTGCCCTTTTCTGTTGGGTCGCGATATAGAGATGAAGTCTTATATGATGTAGTGGATATGGATGCTTGTCATCTGCTGTTGGGGCGTCCTTGGCAGTTTGATAGGGATGTGATTCACCAAGGCAGAACCAACTCTCATACCTTTGTGTTTGAAGGAGTGAAAATCACCCTTGTCCCAAAGAAAGATGAAGTTAAGACCAATGCTGGAGCTGATAGCATTGTGTTGTTAACCTTGACCCAGTTTGAGGAGGAAGTAAAGGAGAATGAGGTGGTGTATACATTGGTTGGGAAAACAGCGGAAAAAGAGGTTGTGATTCCCGAGCAGATTAAACCCGTTCTGAGTGAGTTTGAAGATCTGTTCCTGGACGAACTTCCTACTGGCTTACCACCCCTTCGTGAAATTCAGCATCAGATTGACCTGGAACCTGGGGCAATCCTTCCACATCATCCCCATTACAGAATGAGCCCAGCAGAACATGAGGAGTTGAGGAGACAGGTTGAAGAGCTGTTGCAGAAGGGCTACATTCGGGAGAGTCTGAGTCCTTGTGCAGTTCCAGCCCTCTTAATTCCAAAGAAAGATGGTAGCTGGCGGATGTGTGTGGATAGCAGAGCCATCAACAAAATAACCATCAGGTATCGGTTTCCTATTCCTCGATTGGATGATTTATTAGACCAGCTCAGTGGGGCTTTTGTCTTCACTAAATTAGATTTGAAGAGTGGTTATTATCATATCCGTATTAGACCTGGGGATGAGTGGAAAACCGCATGTAAAACTAGGGAAGGGCTGTATGAGTGGATGGTTATGCCGTTTGGGTTATCTAATGCACCAAACACTTTTATGCGTGTCATGAACCAGCTGTTGAGACCTTTTATTGGTAAATTTGTTGTAGTTTACTTTGATGATATTCTGGTTTATAGTGCTAGTTAGGAGGAGCATATCCAACGCTTGAGAGAAGTGTTGCTAGTTTTAAGAAGGGAGAGGATGTATGCAGCCTTGAAAAAGTGTGTTTTTATGTCCCTTAGTGTTCTGTTTTTGGGATACATTGTTTCTGCAAAGGGCTTAAAGGTTAATGAGGCCAAGGTGGAGGCGATCAAAAATTAGCCTAGACCTAGTTCTGTTACTGAGGTGAGAAGCTTTCATGGTCTGGCCTCGTTTTATAGGTGATTTATTGCACACTTCAGTAGCATAATGGCCCCAATCACGGAGTGTATGAAGCAAAGTGGTAAGTTTGAGTGGACGGAACAAGCTGAGGAAGCGTTCCAGCCGATTAAGGAGAGATTGATTACAGCCCCCATTCTTATCTTACCGGATTTTCAACAGCCATTCGAGTTATATTCTGATGCCTCAAAATTAGGTATTGGGGATGTGTTGAGTCAGAACCATAAACCAGTTGCTTATTTCAGTGAAAAACTATCTGGTGCAAAGCTCCGTTATAGTACATACGATGTGGAATTTTATACGGTGGTCCAGGTGGTTAAACATTGGCGTCATTATCTTTTTCAGAGGGAATTTGTACTGTTCACTGACCATGAGGCTTTACGACATTTGCATAGCCAGGATAAGGTTTCGGCTAGGCATGCTCAATGGGTGGCTTATCTACAGCAGTTTACTTTTGTGGTGAAGCACAAATCTGGTGTGTCCAATAAGGTGGCTGATGCATTGAGTAGGAGAAAAGGGCTGTTGGTTCGCCTCTCAATTGACGTTCCTGGTTTTGCGTCTTTTGCTGAACTGTATGACACAGATCCTTATTTTGCAGCTGTTGTTCAGCAAGTTCGAGAAGGGGAGCCATCAAAGTTTCATCAATGTGAGGAGCTTCTCTTTAAGGGAAATCAGTTGTGCATTCCTGATTACAGCTTAAGGCTGAAAATTATTCAAGAAGTACATGGTGAGGGGCATGTTGGAAGAGATAGGACATTGCAGTTGATCCAAGCCACCTACTTTTGGCCGTCCATGCGTAGAGAAGTGGATAAATATGTGCAGCGTTGTCGAATTTGTCAGGTTTCCAAAGGGACGGCCACTAATGCGGGGTTATATATGCCATTGCCTATTCCTTCTCAACCTTGGGAAGAAATCCGCATGGACTTTGTATTGGGCTTGCCACGGACTTAACGGGGCAATGATTCTATTTTTGTTGTCGTAGATTGCTTCTAAAAAATGGTGCATTTTATTCCTTGTAAAAAGACGACGGATGCAGTAAATGTGGCTCAATTGTTCTTTAGGGAGGTTTACAAGCTTCATGGGCTTCCTAAGTCCATCGTTTCGGATCAGGATACCAGGTTTCTCAGTCATTTTTGGCGGAGTTTATGGAAGCTTGTCAACACCCAACTGAATTTCAGTAGTGCATATCATCCACAGACCGACGGTTAGACTGAGGTAGTCAACCATTTTCTTGGCAATATATTGCATTGTCTGGTCAGAGAGCATGTAAAGAGTTGGGATTAGAAATTGTGCCAAGCTGAATTTGCGCATAACCGAGTAGTCAACAGAAGCACTGGATTCAGCCCTTTTGCTGTGGTTTATTCAGTTGTCCCACGAGGTCCCCTTGATCTTTTGCCCCTTCCTGACAGGACTCGAGTTCACGGAAAGGCCAAGACTTTTGTGTCTGAGTTGCAGTCACTTCATTAAACCGTCCATGCTAATCTGGAGAAAGCTGCTGCAAGATATAAACAAGCTGCTGACAAGAAGCGTCGTTTGGTGGAATTTGAAGTCGGCGATTTTGTATGGGCTATTCTGACCAAAGACCGATTTTCGGTTAGGGATTATAACAAGTTGTCGGCCAAGAAGATTGGTCCTGTTGAGATTGTAGAGAAAATTAATCCCAATGCTTATCGGTTAAAGTTGCCTAGCCACATTCGTACTGCCGATGTGTTTAATGTCAAGCACTTGATTCCGTATGCTGGCGATTCCTCAGATGATGACAATTCGAGGGCGAATTCTCTTCGGCCCGGGGAGAATGATGTAGAGGAGCAAGCTTTAGCCTTTTTGGCTAAATTTTATGGTGAATAGTCATTTCGGAAAAAATGTCCGATTTCAGTGATTTTTGAGCCTAATTTTATTGGAATCGGGCCAACGATTCAAGCTCACAGCCTTTGGCTGTGATGTCCATCGCTTTTTGGCAAAAAAACATCGTTTAGGGCCTCAAATAAAATTGCAATTTACTGTTTTTTATGCCATTTCGGTAATTTTTCGTTTTTTATTGTTTCTTTCCCTTTTTGTTTGGGTTTCCTAGATTGACTAGGATTCTGTTTAGGCAAGGGTTTTCTTGTTTTGGGTTGGTTTATTTGTAGCCTATAAATAGGCCTTTCTTTTGGAGTTGTAATCAGTTTTGATTAATCAATAAAATTTTAGAATTATTTCCCTTTCCCTGCTTTTGTGAATTTTGCGAAATTCAATTCGTAGAAGATTAATTTCCGGCATCGTGCGCGATCAACGGATTTTAGTGTCTTTTGTTCGAGTTTCCGCTGCATCAAAATGTATGAGATTTTCAATAAGTCAATCCTCAAATGTATTACTAGGTCAACTTTGAAATCTACTAGATTTTCATAGATAAACATCGAACATGGAATTTCATTACTTTAATCACCAAAAGGGCATTCGGTGGAGGCCTAAAAAGATCATTCTTTTCGAATTGGAACCAAATTGGGTTGTTTCGTAGGATAAGAATATAATTGGTCCTCTACAATAATCTTAAAAGCGAAATTAACCCATTTAATTTTATACTACGGAACTAATTTGTACCCAAGGGGCCAAGAGCATTAACTTTAGTTTTAATTTTTGGATGGCTCTGGCTTGTGAAGGATGGAAAAGGTGGCAATTAGTAAAGCAGGCAGTGTAGCCAAAATAATAGGAACAATAGTGTCAATGGCAGGTGCATTAGTGGTAGTTTTCTATAAAGGCCCAACCATTTTATCCTCTGAAAATCCAATTCAGTGGCATCTTATAACTGGGTCCCCAAATTCAGATTGGTTAATTGGTGGTCTTCTGCTTGCTACACAATATCTTCTCTATTCAATTTGGTACATTCTTCAGGTACTCCATTTTTGTTTTCTGCATAATCATCTATTAATTCTGTATATAATCAGTTCTTACTTTAGTTACTAATATTGGTGATTTCATGTTTGAGGTGGGTAGTGCGAAATTATGAAAATATGGGGATCAGAGATAATAGTGACCTTCATCTACACATTGTGTGTGACTATCATATCAGCACCAGTCTGTTTTATTGCAGAAAAGAATTTGGATGCTTGGCTACTTAAACCTGACATTGCTTTACTTTCTATTCTCTTCTCAGTAAGAAATTATGTCAAATTTTATAACATTCCCTACCAACTATGTTTCATATGTGTTATTATTTCATTGGAATAGAACTGAGTCCACAGTAAAATTTCTCTTGATGAGTTATATTTAAAGAAGTGTCTAAATTTGCAATTAATTATTGTCTATAGGCAATATTTGGACCGTGCTACGGTACAATAGTTCATTCACGGGGGCTACGGCTGAAAGGTCCATTGTATATAGCAATATTCAAGCCTTTATCAATTGCAATTGCAGCTTTGATGGGTATCGTTTTTCTTGGGGATCCTCTCCATCTTGGCATGTAAGTGACCATGGTCTAATTAGTTTTTATTCAAATGAGCAATTTTAATTTAGAAGTATAATTAATTCAATATGTGGGTTTCTGATTGCAGTATAATTGGAGCAATAATAATATCAATGGGATTTTATGCTGTGATATGGGGAAAAGCCAATGAAGAAAAATCAAGTGCCTATTGTGACTCAGCTGAAAAAGACCCTTTGTTGCCATGAGTTATAATTTGTTTGCCTAGTAGTATCATGTTTTAGTAGTTGATAATGCATCTAATTAGGCCACGGATTTATTAGTGATCTCCATTCAATTTAAGGAGGAGAAAATGTTCTGCAATTAACAGTGGCACACAAACCAAAACTCTTGTTTACCAAATTATTAAGACTTTTAATATAAAGAAATTCAAGTGGTATCACAAGCTAATGAATCCTCCACAAACCTCTTCCAATGAATTATCACAATATCATGTCATCTTTTGCATGATTTCCAATGCTCACATTATAAATTTATAAGCTACATTTAAATGTCATAAAAGAATTTATTTCTTTTATTTTTTCCCTTCCAAACATGAGATTTTAGATTAATAGAATTCGAATGAATTGAATTCCAACTAAAATGGGTTTCCAACCCACTCTAACGATTTATTATTATTATTATTATTATTATTATTATTATTATTATCAATAATGAACCTTGCATTAACAAACAAAAAGAAAAATCTTCTAAGAATTTTCAAGTCAGATCCTTATAGTGATATGAATTTTTTTATTACACTTATGCTTCTTCCTTTTTTTTATCGATAAAGTAGAGTTGATACACCACTAAAATGTAGAATGATTATAATTTAGAAGGCCATCAATCTAAGCGTGTAACAAATCTATTCATATCCGAGTTTGGGCCTAGAATTGATTTTGTTGGAATTGACAGACTCAGTTGATTAAGATATGCTCATCAGCGACACTTTTAACATTCTTCACCTACTTGGTCCTAACAATCGTATCAGCACCAGTTTGACATTAATGCTTGGAAGTTGAAGCCTGATATTACATTGGTTGCACTTGCATAGTCTGTAAGAACAACTTTTAATGATACCTTTCTTTTATAAGCTTGGCATAGGAATAAGAAATTTGTGTAAAAAAAATGGAATAGGGGATATTTGGAGGAGCATTAAAGGGCCAGTGTATCTAGCAAGTTTTCAGCCATTGTCAATTGTCATAGCAGCTGTTATGTCTTTTTTGCTGCTGGGAGATTCTCTTCATCTTGGGGGGTATTTATTAATTAATTAACTAATCTGGTTTGTTATATAATATGAGTGAATAAATTGATAATATAATGAAATGAATTGATCGGTACCGTGTGATTGGAGGAGTAATAATAGCAGCAGGAGTGTATGCAGTGATATGGGAACAGGCAAAAGAAGAAGAAGAAGTCAGAGAGCAACTACTCCACAAAGTTGAAGAAAACCCTCTGAATATTCATGAAGCTAATTAACTACTTTTTGATCTTTCTATTTATTGATTTCTTGCCAGGACAATAAATACTGTTACCATATCACTCCTAAAATTGTGATCAGAAACTATATATAATTCATCCGTTACCGATGTTTCCTATATGAAACTCATCGGCTCAAAGAACCTTTACCGATAAGTGCCCCACACAAAGCCCAAGCTTAGGGCAAAAATGGCTCGTTTCTCCCTCTGCATCAACTGGCGCGTCTTTCGCATCAGAAAGAAAGGAGCTCCTATTAGGCAAAGCCCCTCCTGCGGAAGACGAAGTCAAGCAGGTACAATTTTGCACGGACAATACACCACTCCCGATATTCATCAATCGGTCGTTGCTTCAGACTTCATTGCGTTTTTCTTTACAGTCTTATCATGCGTAAGAGAAGAGGCACATTCTTTCCAGAATCAGACTTCGAGGCAGCCGTCTAACATGCGACACGGCAACCTCCCATCGTAATCCTCTGGTCGCAGAGAATAGACATAGCCATTACTCACACCACGTCACAAAAGGAAGAAGAAGCTCTAATTGATATTCATTTATCAAAATTTCTAATATGGACTGGATCTATATATTCTGCGTATGATATATTAGCAATTATGATGATGTGTCAAGTATATATCAGTGTGGACCATGGTGGACCCGGTCCACACACAACACAACAATAATAATATGCCTTAATCTTTCTCAAATATAACTCCTTGAACTCTTTTAGAACCAAATAACCCCTATATTAGTTCAGAATAATATTAATAACCACCTCATTCCTTGGGGTGGGTTTGAATGGAAGGATGGATTAGAGAAAAGGATGGATGCACAAATTTTGAGGGATGAACCTCAAAATTTGTGCATCCATCATTCCCTCCAATCTATCTTTCCATCCAAACACAACCTTAATGTCTAGATGATCATGTATTGATTCATTCCTCAAAATTTGTGCATCTATCATTCCCTCCAATTCATCTTTCCATCCAAACGCACCCTTAATGTCTAGATGATCATGTCTTGATTCATTCCTCAAAATTTGTGCATCAATCATTCCCTCCAATCCATCTTTCCATCCAAACACACTCTTAATGTGTAGATGATGGTGAGAAGGTGAAATACACATTGTCTGACACAACTTATCATTACTGTTACCTGTGGGTACACAAAATTTATATCATAAATTAAGAAATAAATAAAAATTAGTTACTTTTATTAAATTAAATTAAAGTTAGTTATTTAATGAAAATTCATCCACAAAATTTGAAAACGCAGAAACATTTGATAAAGACTAATTTACAACCCATGAAACTAAAAAAAAAAAAAAAAGAATGCCAATAACATTTTAACAAGCCCATATTTTAAATATAATGAAATTACTTTTCCAATTCCAACCCAGATGGCATAGAACCCAATAACAAGATGGCATAAAATTGAAAACTCAATTCTTTCAAAGAACAAAATAATATTTGAAGACCTATTTTACACTTCCAATCTAATTTCCTCTAGATTTGCATGTTGGAAAATTTATTACATCAGATTTCCTAATTTGAGAAATTGAAACCAATGACCAACGAGGTGAGTAGTGATTCAAATCAGCAAAATTTCTGACGTGGTCTCGAATTAAATTGGTTTGACACCAATAACATGCTAACAGGTCAGAATTATTGTTAATTGTCATCATTTTAGCTGTTTTGGACCAATTTGCGCAGATCATTATAGAATCTCTCCAAATCAAGATGGGTTAAGAGGAAAATTAGATTTGGAGGCTAAAATGGGAAGAAGATAGGCGATAAGTGATCCAGCTGGACAAACCCTATGATCTAGTTAAACGTGAGGTCAAATATCATATGTCCCCTTATTTAGTGATATAAACATTTTTGGATCACATAGATATTATTTAATTGAATTTTATAGTTAAGTTAAATGAAATAGTAATTCATTTCATTTGAAATTTATTTTTAGTTATAACATAACTAATTATGATAACAAAAGATCAATAGTAATTTATGAATTTTAACACATGCAATCGAATTAAAAAAGAATGCACGCCTACATCGTTCTCAATAAAGAATCAAATAAATTTAAAAAATTTCAACAGTCGACAGATTCTTGAATCTTGATCGGGAATATGTATATAATTATAATATAACTCTTCTGACTTGGGTATTAATGCCCAAATCAACTGAGTTTTTTGAGGAGACAATAAATTTGTGTGTGTGTTTGATGAAGCTAAACAAAGGTTAATCTGTGGAAAAGAGAATAGGAGAAATAATTAAGATGGATTCAAGGTATTCTTACAAGAATGTAATGGCAGTTGCAGGGTTGGTTGCTGTTGGATTTGGAGGTGTTGGCTTAAACATTTTATTCAAAGCAGCTTCTATCAAAGGCTTGAGTTATTTTGTTTTTCTTTTTTACTCTTATCTTTTCAACACTCTTCTTCTCCTTCCTGTTCCCTTCTTCCTTTGCGGGTATCAATTAATTTCTGATCAATTTGATTTTCTTTTTTCAATATATATCTTTCTTATTAATTGCCACAGAATTGGTTACTAATGTTAACATGGAGTTTGCTTGTGATAAAAATGCAGTAGAAGCGTGATTCCAATGTTCAAATTCTCTCTTATCTCTAGATTATGCACAATTGCTCTTATTGGGTATCCAAATTTGAAAATCATCAAGTTACATTACATATGTTATGTTATTGAATCATTAAATATTGAAGAATGTTTAAATAGTATTGATTGTGATCAGGTTTTTTGCACAATTCATGGGTTATAAAGGAATTAAATATAGTTCTCCAACTATGGCTTCTGTAATGAGTAACCTCACCCCAGCTTGGACCTTCCTTTTTGCAGTCATTTTCAGGTTTTTTTTTTCTGTTGTTCTTTTTATTTTATTTTCCCTGTTATTTATTTATTTATTTGTTTATTTTTTGGTTATGTGTGTGGCATAAAATTAAAAGGATGGAGAAGATAGCTTGGAGGAGCTCAATTACACAGAGTAAAATTGTAGGGACAATATTATCAATAATAGGTGCATTTGTGGCGGTTTTATACAGCGGTCCAGCTGTTCTATCAGCTCCATCTAAGTCAGTATTATCAACATCACATCATCATAAAATGGAAGTACCAAAATCAAATCGAGTAATTGGTGGCACTTTACTTGCTGCCCAGCATATTCTATATGCATTCTCGTTTATTATTCAGGTAAAAAAGTAAAAACTTTTTATTTCGTATTTTTGAAATTAATTGGGGTGAGACTAAAGTAAGCCTCAAATGAATATTGTTGGAATCGACAGACTCAGATGATGAAAATATGCCCATCAGCATTACTTTTAACATTCTTCAGTTACTTGGGCGTAACAATCCTGTCAGCACCAGTTTGTTTTATAGCAGAAAAAGACTTGAACGCCTGGAGAATAAAGCCTGATATTACATTGGCTGCACTTGCATACTCCGTAAGAACAACTTTTAAGGATAACATTTTTTAACTTATGGAATAATTGGCTCTAAATTTAATTATTTTGTGCAAAAATGGGAATAGGGGATAGTTGGAGGAGCTACAATAAGCATAATTCACATGTGGTGCCTGCACATTAAAGGACCAGTCTATGTAGCAACTTTTCTGCCATTGTCAATTCCCATTGCTGCTATTATGGCTTTTTTCCTACTGGGAGATGCTCTTCATCTTGGGAGGTATATAATAATTTAACTGTTTTTATTTGTTGTATAAATTGATAGGAGAAAATAGGACAAAGGGTCAATTTGGTCACCACACTTTGCTTGCAAGACCAATGTAGTTCAAAAATCAACTTTAGATATTAATTTGGCATTTTTACTTGGCAACTGTGGGTTAAATTAGTTCAAATTATTTTGACCATAACTGTCAAGTCGAGAGCTAAATTATGGCTATAGTTCAATTTGGAACCAATAGATTGTGAAAGGCCAAAATTGCCCTTTATCCCGAGGAAAAGTATGTAAATATAATGAAATGAAATGGATGGGTGCAGTGTGATTGGGGGAATAATAATAGCAGGAGGAGTGTATGCAGTGATATGGGGGCAGGCAAAAGAAGAAAAAGTAAGCGAGCAATCATCTACCCCTCAGATGGATTCCGACAAAGCTGAAGAAAATCCTCCTCTGAATATCGGAATGGATGATGAAGCCCATCACCAAGCTAATGGCCACTTAACCACGTCATAATGTTTCATCTCTCCATAATTAATTAATACTTGTTGATCTTTCTTTAAGTTCAAATCATCTCTAACCAAGACAAGTGACCTAGTAATAATAGAATTTTGGAGAGAGGAGAAAAAAAAAAAAAAAAAAGAAAAAAAGTAACGAGATAGAGAAAAAATGTTTATGGGAATAGAAATGAAGGAAAACAAAATAAGGGTATTTGTGTCTTTTTGCATTATGTGGAGTCCGCATTTAAATTTTAATAGGAATAAAGAGCTGACATGGTACATTAGTTTATGTTTAATAGAAAAATAAATATGTATTTCAAATTGTGAAAAACTCTAAAGTTGATGTACCATGGGTGTAAATTTATCTAACTTTTTATCTATTTCCTTTTAACTCTCTGGTCAACAAATACAATATATATGCGCATTAATAATAGAATGTTCTTCTTCTTCTTAAAAAAAAAAATGTGCGTAATTTTAATTCATTAGTTTTTTTCCCAATATAATAATTTATAGATAACATGACAACTAACAATAAAAAAAAACGTGGATACAAAATGAAAAAGTCTTCAAATCCAAAGTCAGGTCTGAATGTCACCTCATATTTTCATCAATCGAAACAAAGTTTGGTTAGTTTTTTTGTTGTAGAAATCATAAATATGTACGAGAATATTCTCTGAGATGTATACTTTTTATTTTACTGGTGTTGCATGATAACTACTGCGCTTACATTGTACAAAATCGAAGAAAATCCTCCTCTCAATATTCAAATTTATGAGTTACTGAATTTTTATGGATTTTACAATTGACCTCCAATTAATTTTTTTTTAATGTATATTGCTTGCATGATCTTTTCATTTTACTAGTATTAGCTCCAAACTTGATACATTTGTCTCGTGTTGGATATAGTATCCGTCAACTGGCGTGTGACACAATTTTTATAAGCACGTGGGACTAAAACAAATGTATAGTTTATATTTGTACTTATGACACACTTGTATACGAAGTATGATTTTGATCTCTTCAGTAAATTTTAGAGTAATCTATTTTTTATAAAAAATTGTGTCACGTGCTATTTAATAGATATTGTAGGTCACGTTAAACAAAAATATCATGTTTGAGGCTATTACTATCAAAACAAAAAAATCAGAGTACTCAATGTGTTGGAAAAATTGATCAAGACGCTAATTACAAAATTTATAAAAAATTGAGGGTTCAGAACGTGTTTCAGGGAAAAAAAAAAAAAAACCCATTAAAGCTAATAAGAACCCTCCTTTCATTCATCAACCACTAGTATATATAATTACGAAGTACCTTATAATTCCATCCCTGAAAATAGCTAGCAATTGGTTTCACTTGAATTATATTTTCGTAACCAAAAAAGATGCTACCTAAAGAAAATTATGATAACTAAAGACAACAATAATTTATAAATTGCAAATGGATTCGAATAAAACCAAAAGAATGGCTACATCTTGCTCTATCGTCAACTGGGCAATATAAAATTAAAAAATTTCGACAATCAAAAAATTCCAAATAAGAACAGAATAAAAAAAAATAATAATAATAATTAAAACCTTAATTCTACAGTATAATAGTACCTGAATCAGTTAAAGAGAGGGAAATACATATGTATATTTAATTGATGCAGCTATAAGATTAATCTTAATTAGGAGAAATTAAGATGGATTCAAGGTATTATTACAAGAATGTTCTACCAGTTGCAGGTTTGATTGGTGTTGGATTTGCAGGTGTTGGCTTAAATATTTTATTCAAAGCTGCTGCTCTCAAAGGCTTGAGCTATTTTGTTTTTCTTTTTTATTCTTTTCTCTTTAACACTCTTCTTCTCTTTCCTCTTCCTTTTTTCCTCTGGAGGTATTCATTTCTAATCTATTTTATTTTTTGTATACATCTTAGTGTCCATTGAATTAGTTGCTAACATGTACTTTAATTGGTTCTCATAAAAAAAAAAAAAATTGCAGTAGAAGCATGATTCCAATGTTCAAATTCCCTCTTATCTCTAGATTATGTGCAGCTGCTTCTATTGGGTATGCAAATTTTGATCATTAAGTTACATGTATATCCTATGTAATTGAATCATTAATTAATGAACTTTTGAATATAATCAGGTTTTTGGCTCAATTTTTGGGATTTAAGGGAATTAAGTATAGTTCTCCAACTATGGCTTCTGTAATGAGCAACCTAACTCCAGCTTGGACCTTCATTTTTGCAGTCCTTTTCAGGTTTATTATTGTTATTGCTATTATTATTATTTTTTTTTTCTCTGTTGATTGATCTTCTGTAGTACTCTTGAATATATCCCGTCAGTTTTAGAAACAGATTTATATTTTTTTATTATACCCTAAAAAAGCAATCAACAATCCTTTGTGCTAATGTACAGGCGTACCAGACTCCACGAGTATTCTAAAATTTTAGTTCTTCTCACTTGCTCATTTTTCTTTACCTTTACATGTATGGCATAAAATTTAAAGAATGGAAAAGACAGCTTGGAGGAGCTCAATTACACAGAGCAAAATCATAGGGACACTATTATCAATTACAGGTGCATTTGTGGCTGTATTCTACAGCGGTCCAGCAATTCTATCAACTCCATCTACACCATTATCAATATCACCTCATCATAAAATGGTAGCATCAAATTCAAATTGGGTAATTGGTGGTGCTCTTCTTGCTGGCCAGCATGTTCTTTATGCTTTCATTTTTATTATTCAGGTAAGCCAAAAACACATTTCTTGATTAGAAAATTGGTAGGACTGGAATTAATTTTGTTGGAATTTGACAGACTCAGATGATGAAGATATGCCCATCAGCAATGCTTTTAACATTCTTCAGCTACTTGGCCACAACATTAATATCAGCACCAGTTTGTTTTATAGCAGAAAAAGACATGAATGCTTGGAAGTTAAAGCCTGATATTACATTGGTTACAGTTGCATATTCTGTAAGAACAACTTTTAAGAATACCATTCTTTTTTTTTTAACCGTGGCATAAGAATAGAAAAGTAATAAGAAATTTGTGCAAAAATGGGAATAGGGGTTAGTTGGAGGAGCTGCAATAAGCATAATTCACTTATGGTGCCTGCACAGTAAAGGACCAGTTTATGTGGCAAGTTTTCACCCTTTGTCAATTGCCATTGCAGCTGTTATGGCTTTCTTACTGCTGGGAGATGCTCTTCATCTCGGTAGGTATGTATTAAATTTAACTGTTTTAGTTTGTCATACAATTAATGAGTAATAATATAATGAAAAGAAATGGATGGGTGCAGTGTGATTGGAGGAGTAATAATAGCAGCAGGAGTGTATGCAGTGATATGGGGACAGGCTAAAGAACAAAAAGTGAAAGAGCACTCATCTACTCCTCTGTTGGATTCCCACAAAGTTGAAGAAAATCCTCCTCTGAATGTTCAAATTCGTGATGAATCCAATCACCACTTAAACACATCATAATCCTTCATTTATTCATAATTAAATAGTTTGTCTTTCTTTTAAATGATTTCTTGCCAAGACAGAGATCCTGCAATAATGGTTTTTTTCTGAATTTAGTTTTCTCAATCACAGCAACAATAACACTCCTGAAATTGTAAAATCAGAAGCTATATATAGTTCATCTCTTTACCAAAATTTCCCATATGAAACTAATCACTAACTTAAAAAAAAAAAAAAATTGGATGAGCATCAATAATGGGGCTTATAGAAACATAATCAAATTACAAACACATTCATGCTAATTAGAACTCTCTTTTGACCGGTAGGATATGTAAGAAATGACCCAAAGGATTAAGAACAAGTAGGCAAAACCATACTAAGCATCCTTAAAAATCATGTCAAAACATATTTCAATAACAAATCCAACCAAGTTAAAAACACATTCAGGCTAACAACCAAATCTGGTTGATATGAGGTTTTTAATTCTACTACCTTAAAACCTAGTTTAGCGGATCGAGGAGGACCACGTGGTCCTTGCTAGATGATTTGCACGTTAATATAATTAATGTATTGTCAATCATCCAATAGTTAGATTAAACAAGAAATTTCTAGAAGATAGTTATGTTTTAAATTTTTTATTTATTGTAGAGAAACTCATTAAATTAAAAAGTTCTTGGCTGCTAAAACATTAAATTTATATTAAAATTTTTAATTATCATTTACATTAAATAGAAATTCTTTTTATAAGTATGTTTTTTACTTCGAAAAGGGTGAATATTGGATTAACAATATTTCATTTCACAAAGTGGAGATGTATACCAACTGAGATAACCTCATCAGTCATTGAATAAAAATGTATATTGTTATTTTAAGATAGGTTTAGTACTTTAGTCACAAGGTTCCTATTATATATATCAAAATTACATTGGCGTGTATATTCATAATTTTTGAAAAAGTTAAAAACTTTAGTTTTTTTTTTTCCCTTAGTTCATTCTCAATAAAAAGTCCATAAAATTATGGGCCAGAGCCCAAAGGCCTATCGAAGCCCAAGATGATATAAATATGAAATGATGATTAGGATACACAATTTTTGGGTAATGGAAAGTGACTAGTATTGGTTAGGGGTGGCAATTCATGTAGGTGGGTCGTGTTCGTGTCGTGTCAAATTCGGGTTCGTGTTTTAGTGAGCAAAACCCAAACCCGACCTAAAAATTTTCGTGTCATAAGCGAGTTAACCCAATCGTGTTCGTGTCGGTTTCGTGTCGTGTTTTTGGGTTACATGCAAAAATATTATAAAGGAAATATTAAAAATTTTAAATATTTATACCGTATCTAAATTAACAATTTAACCCTTCGCGACCTAAAATATTGTTCCAAAACCTATTTTACAAATCTTAATGCTCCATTTTTTATTTTGGATTATGTCTTGTTTGCATTTATGTGTCATTTTACTACATCTATTAAGAATGACGTGTAAAATTATTGAAAAGTTGTTTTGCATTTGTGAGTTATATATATTATATTACATTTCTTAATGGTGACATGTAAAAATATAGGAAAACATAATAATAAATTTTAAATATTCGTGTCGTTTTCGGGTTAGCAGGTCAACCCTAACCCGACCCAAAAATTATCGTGTCACTTTCGTGTCAATCCAAAAATGACCCATTACCTGTTTAATCAAACCCAAACCCACTAAATTCGTGTTGGGTTCATGTCGTGTCAGCAGGTCGTGTACATAATTGCCACCTCTAGTATTGGTGTTGATTGATGATAAGAAAGTTGAAAAAGTGAGAATTGTAAAAGACAAATGGGCAAGTGGAGAATAATCTCAATTTCAATATGAAGCCACTTCAATCCTACAATGAATTCAAATATATCATTCTTCTGTATTAGGAAAAGTAGGAGAGACCAATCTGCCCTAAAATTGAAAGTCTAACAGTGGCTTGGTACCTGCGCTATGTTTTTTTTTTTTTTTTTCTTTCCCTAATGTTTATTTAATGCATAAAATGAAATTTTCTCTATATTTACTTACGTGCGTAGGTTGATAATTTTTTCCCTTATTCAATCACGGGATATTTCCAAATTTTTAAGTTGGTTTTAACTTTTTTAGGTTTTCATATTTTCTACTGTAATCAGTAACAAGTTGCATGTGCTTAGGGATGCATTTATTACCTCAATATGTATACAATGATATTTTTAAGAATTCACTTCAAATAACAAAATTTCTAATATAATTTTGGACCAGATTAGTTAGAGATAGTTGGATACTAATTATATTAGTGGTTTGAAATTGTAAAATGATCGCAATATAAATAGTTGAATACATAGTGACGACCATCCAATCGTTATGGACCAATCTAGAACCATATTAGAAAATTCCGATAACATATTTGTGAAAAATGAGTATTAAATTAATTTTTACCGAATGGTATATCCCCTGAGTGGGGCCTGTGGGCGTTATGTGAAACGGTGGCGGGCTTAAGTATTCAATGGTTGAGAAAGTATACAAATCCAAGTAATGATGTAATATAAAATATAGTGACATTTGAGGTTTAGAAAATTAAATTTGTGGGGGTGACGTGGCCCCCAAAAAGCCAATAATTAGGTACATCTGTTGATTGTTGCTATGATATGGTCCAGTCCTGAGGTGTGGCTTCCACACGAAATGAATCAATCATGTTCCTTTACTATTGATATTGCATGTATATTTTTATTAAATTTATACTTGCAATAAT
Organism: Euphorbia tirucalli; assembly: GCA_039660915.1. Classification (NCBI taxonomy): domain Eukaryota; kingdom Viridiplantae; phylum Streptophyta; class Magnoliopsida; order Malpighiales; family Euphorbiaceae; genus Euphorbia; species Euphorbia tirucalli. The sequence continues at coordinate 13,719,810 of CM077638.1, forward strand.
AAAATTCAATTAAATTTATCATTGGCTATTATTAATTTTAGTCATGTCCACTTATCTTGGAAAAACTTGCTACATTTATGGCTCACTAAAAACTATTAAGAGAAGTAAAGTAGAAGCCTCTAATTTATTTTAGCTAGATAGGTTGAAATTGTTTGGTATTTTGTTGGCTTTGTTGGCTGGATATTTCATGATTTAGATGTTTGCCAATGGAAGAAATCCCAAGTGATTGATTCATATTATATAATTATTTTTTTGATATGTAGTAGTTATTCCAAAGGTGGTAAATTTGATTCCTGACTTTGACCATTCCCACACGGAATTCATCAATTCATAATCAAGCGAAAGCTACTTGAGGTAATAACCATTCATTAACAATACTATATTGGAAAATGTTATGAAATTCCATTATCAAATAATTGTAAAAATCTTAGCAATAACCTTCTGTTGATTATGTTGTTTAACGAAAAAAAATGAATATATTAGTAATTTTGACAAAAGAGAGAGAAAGGAAAAAGACATTGACAAGAATAATGATTTGTTTTTTTTTTTTTTTTTTGAAATATTTAATCTACTATATAATATATTATATTTGACGTAAGAGCTAAATCCCGATGATCACATAATTGACTCTCATAAGTCTTAATTACTTCATTGCAAGAAAAAATTATTTTCTCATAGATCCCTTTCACACCACTGTATATCCGTTAAATGATAATGCGTTTCGTCATATGTATTTGCGTGTTTGGCTATATATACATTTTTTATACGAATACAAATAAAATATGATTCATTAAAAATTATATATATATACAAAAGATTAACATCCTATTGGTAAACTTAATATGTGATAACTAATCTTTTATAGACTGGTCAGTGTTAATAGAACAATAGGTCCACCATCATTGCATAATTGTTTCATGAAAATTAGTTTGTTTTTTGTGCACATTCGGTGTGAGTTCTTTAATACTGATTGTTTCATATAAATTAATGCTCTCGTTGAGAGTCTGCTTTTAGAATATGAAAGAGAAGGAATGTGATTAATTATGTCAACTTCTACTCTCAATTCTATAAATCCTTCCGCTGCAACTTCTTCTACTCCTCCTTCCTCTAATCATGATCCTTTTACTCAATCCATGATAGGATTAAATCTTTCTAGCTTTGATTCTCCCCTTACTATACCACTTTCATGTCGTTCTTCTTCCACTTCTAAAATAAAAAAATCTTATTTAATTTTCTACCATTATAGAAGATGCACAAATTTCTGCAACCTTTCTGCCTATCCTTAATCCTTATAGGGTGTACAGGATGAATAGTTCGTTGACTTTTTCTATTTGTAACCTCATGATGTGTATCGTAAACACAAAAAATAAATACCTATTTTTGGAAACCAAATTTTATAGTATTGTAGAGTAGGGTCGATTCCACAGAAATTGCTTGATCTATTTCTTTTAAACTTAACAAAGAAAAGTAAAAAAGGGTATGTTGTTTATAAACTGTAATTAAATTTAAAAATAACAAAAGTAAATTAAATTGGTAAAGAATATACGAGAAGCGAATTCCAGCTAGAAGGCAGATTCAAGTTTTGTATTAAACCAATTGATTATCGATTAAAAACAAAAGATAACTTCAATATATTCAAGCAAATTAGCTATGACTATCACAAAGCATAAATCACCTATCTCTTCTTATGGAATAGATAATCAAGAGAAACTCATTAAGTCTTTATTCAATCAAACAATTCCAAACAAGTTTCAGAATTTAATTCAATCAAAAGCATTAACACACGAAAGAGACTAATTCTATTCAATAATCATACAAGGGAGATTATTTAAAACATATTAATTTCATTCATAACATGAATTAAAAACTTGTCCATAATTAATCATGTTATTCGCCTAGGTTAGATGAATTAAACGATTACGTATTTAAGCACCTAACTAGCAAATTAATCACAAGTAAATAATTAAATCATGCAATAGAAATAAGAACAGAATGAAATTAATTACTTGCATTAAATAAAATAATGAGAACAAATGATCTCACAGTTGATTTTACAAGACTGAATTCCCCTTAGCTAGAAATTAGGGTTTAGTTCTTCATAGTGAAAAATGAAAACGCTAAAAAGAAGAAAAAGACTAGAAAAATCACGTTCAAAAAGTTGGGAAAGAAGAAGAGAAAGTTTTATCTATCTAAACTCTTTTAATCCCCATCAACTAAGGAAAGAGACTTAAAGAGGAAATAACTCTAATTAAGATTTGTAGGAAAATCTAATTAGAGTTAATCTAGGAATAAAAATAAAAATATCTAAAATCCAATTAAAATAAGACTAATACAATCCTAATAAAACTAATTAGGAAGTCTTCTTAACCCACCAAATAATTATAAATTCATAACTCCTCTAAGCCATGCTCTTGGCTTATGTAAAAACAGTTTTTTAGGTCAATTTTTAGCATCAGTAGCACACCACAAGCTGTGCTCATGGGTTATGACTTCACAAATTCATTTGCTATACATTCCAAGCTCCTAAATTCGATACTTTAAGCTTAATTTTAACTTGAAGGCCCCTAGCACGAATAATAATACAAAACGAAGTAAATCCGCCTAAGTTAACTAAAAAGGTAAAATAAACACATTTTATGCACTTATCACCTCATTTCTACAAGGAAAGAATATATCCAGACTTCTAAAATGGATCAGTGTCATCTTAAAGCCACAAATGCAGAACAATATGTTACTATTTAGATTGAACCAAGTCTGATAACTAATTACAGAAGGCAAGGATACACTCATCTCCATCCTGGAGTTGTCCGTATAGTTCTTACTCTCCATGGTAGACATGGTCTTAATGTAATTTCTATAATCAGTCTTCTAAATTCTAGATTTCTAAAATATGAGAAAGATGTAATTGGGACTGTGGTTAAAACACTTCATGCCTAAAGCATTATTCTTACTTTCTTTCCTAATTTTAACTTTTCTCTCCAAGATCCCCATTTGCCTACTGCTTTGAAGATACAAGTTCAGATTACAGGTTTAAAGCAACTTCCCACTGCTATTGTTATAACTATTCATCATCAGGTCGTGTATCAATATCATGCTATGGATCTTGCATCTCATGGTCATAATTCTTCAGAAGCTCTGTTTGTAATCACTCATAATAATGATGATCCTACAATCATTTAAATCCCTAGACAAATTCCTAGAGAAGAATTAGCTCACCTTATGCCTCTTGAATGGTTGACTAATTATGAAAATCTTCATCAAGCTTCACAGCCTGTTGAGACCCAACAAGTCCTAAACTTTCAAACCAGGCCAAATGGTTTGGTGAGAACAATTTTCCAACCTCCAAAGAGATCTTTTCATACAATCATAACTCTTTCTCTGGTTTCAAAGCCTAGAGAAAAGAAGATTCATATTTATGGGTTTTGTCCGGATGGTTCTCATATTTATGTTGAAAAAATTAATCATAAGAGTCCACACTCTTACTTCCAAACTTTACCTTTATACCAAAAAGCCTTTTATCACTTCAAAATAGAGCAATTAGTTACTCCTTCTCATTGTTTTGATCTTATTTCTCTTCACAAACCACTTTTGGTTTCTCCTTGTATGATGTTCAATCCATAAGATACTACAGAGTTCCCATATTTGACAAAAACTGCACACCCACAAACAAAAGTAGTCTCTACACCTTACATCACCCTATAAACCATTAACCCAAGTGTTCAATTTGAAGAACCAAAACTAGTTGAAGTAGTTTTGAATTGGCACACAGATAATGCACAAATTCATAGTCGATGTTTACACCAAATAGGTCATAAACTTGATCATTTAGCAAACTCTTAGGACTGAACTTCTAAAGAGATTGGTCCTATGTTTGCTTTTATTCAAGAATCTTATCAGAAAACATTTAAAAAGAGTAATTAATTAGATCGAAACCATAGATCTCTTATTACCAGAAAAAAGTTTGGTCTTGAGTTCAAACAAAAGGAAGCAGAACTCTTTCAACTCAAGATTGAACTATCTAGAATGGAAAATAATTTGGCTAAACTTAAATCTCAGCCTTCACCACCTATTCCTAAAGATTTCCTCAATCTTTTCCACTTGCATCCTTTTACACATCACACTCTTTTCTCTCCTTCAGCATAAACTTTTCAACCATTCAAACCGATTTATGAAACCTTTGCCAATCTATATAAAAAACTAACCTCTGAACCAAAATCTTTACCTTTATCCACAAACCTATAGATACTAATGAACTCCCAAGGCACCCAAAATACTTTTTTGATTCATTCAACCACAACTCAAGCTCTTCTTCTTCCTCTATGAATTCAGAATGTTCAGAAACTTCCATTAATCAAATGACAGACATTATAGGGATTTTGATGACTGATAAGCCAAGAGAAACTCATCCTTATAAACCTATATTTGAATTTGATTCTGATCTTGATGATATTGATACTTCACCTTATAGTTATCACCATCAATAAAATCCTTTGTCCATAACGCTTAGTTTTGGGCCATGGTTCTCATTTGATAAATCCCTCTATACAAAAGGTAAGAAGTTTTAGATGAAATAGGTGCATGCATTGATGTTTAGATGGAAAAAAAACAAGGAGCTCTATTCCCTATAATCCTTCAAGAGCTTGTTTCCAGGTGTGAGCACGGGTTTTTTCCCGACCTCGGTGATGAAAGCCATTATTATCTTTTTCACGGATAAATGTGAAGCGGATTCGGAATGACTGGGATGACGTCAGAAATGTCTCGGGTGACCCAAATGTGAGTGACAAGTCTTGGTACGGAACCCCAAAGGAATTCGCGTGAATATTAAAGAAAATCGAAAAAAAGAATGAAAATTAAGCAAAATGGCTAATCTGGGCACTACACACTACAGTCGCGCGGCTGTACTAAGTCGTGCAGCTGTAGTACATTACAGCCGCGCGGCTGTAATCATTATATTTCCTTTTTTGTGCAAAATCAGCATTTAATCTGGATTTTTAACCTAAATAAGAGATATAAATAGATTGTGACCGGATTTTAGGGTTAGGAAGGCAGACAAAAAAATTACAGAAGGAAAAAAGAATTAAGGAATGGAGAGAAAAACACATCCACACTTAGGGTTTTTGAGAAGAAAAGATTAAAATTGAGCGTTTTAATCCTAAACAATCAAAGAAACCTTAACTGAAATTTGTTTAAATCATCATAACTAGTTTTCTAGGGACATTTATAAACCATAATCACTCATTCAATCTCGTTCGGGGTTCCATTCAGGCTTCGAAAATCGCACAAGCTTTTGGGTTGTTCGTGATCGCACAAGATTATATTTCCTTTTTTGTGCAAAATCAGCATTTAATCCGGATTTTTAACCTAAATGAGAGATATAAATAGATTGTGACCGGATTTTAGGGTTAGGAAGGCAGACAAAAAAATTATAGAAGGAAAAAAGAATTAAGGAATGGAGAGAGAAACACATCCACACTTAGGGTTTTTTAGAAGAAAGATTAAAATTGAGCGTTTTAATCCTAAACAATCAAAGAAACCTTAACTGAAATTTGTTTAAATCATCATAACTAGTTTTCTAGGGACATTCATAAACCATAATCACTCATTCAATCTCGTTCGGGGTTCCATTCGGGCTTCGAAAATCGCACAAGCTTTTGGGTTGTTTGTGATTGTAAGGTGTTCCCGGCATCCGGATTCATCCCTGGTGGTCCAAAACACTGGAACACAAACAAGGTACATTCTGAGAGGCCATAAAAATCCCCTTTTCTTTCGTTTTGATTGTTGTTTGTGGGTGTTTTTGATTTTTTTTGTGATTTTGGAAGTGATTTTTTATTACAGCCACCCCACTCATGATTACAGCCGCGCGACTGTAATCTATAGGGTTGCGGTTGTAATTTTAAAATTACAGCCAACTGTAACCTACAGCCATGCGGCTGTAACCTACAGGGGCAGTGTGAGAGGACGACCTTTTTTAGAAAAAGCGGACGCGGGGGTCCGAAAGAAAAGATTTTAAATATTCTTTCTTAGTTTTCTGGGTGAGATTGGGAAAACGGGGTTTTGTTTATCTTACTTTAGAAAATCCATTCGTTTATTTCGAAATTCATTTTGTGTAGAAAACATTTTCCCATTTGATTACTTTTAAAAGATCTCGAAACCTAAATCCCGAGATCAGTGATAGAGTCGCCACCCGGATCAGCTCATCCGGGAAATTCCGATACAGTTCCCTACCGAGTATAGACTGCTGTACCTAAACCAGAGATTCATGATTCGGACAAGTCCCTTATTTCACGTCTAATAAAAAAAAAATTGGCCAATGTTCTTTTATGATATTTCAATTTCCTAAAATTGATATTTATTGCATAAAATTAAACATACTATGCGCATACAAATAAAATAAAGCAGTGATTAATTAAATTATTACAACCCAATCGAATGAAAATAAAAATTCAACTTACAACCGCCTAAAATACACGAATAAATCTATTAAATACATCCAAAATAAAAATCAAAGCCTGCAAAACAGAGTGTTAGAACAATTTATATTACACCCACAAATAGGACTCAAATCAGGATAGAATTGGGAATTTTAGGAAATGGGGGCATGCATTTAGGGGATAACTGGGTCGACTGGACCGGTCGGACCGGTTAGACCTGGAAAACGGTTTTGAAACGCCCTGTAATTTTATGCTGGAAAATCAATTTTTGGAAAACAATTGGCTCGGTTACATGCAAATTTTCATTTTCGTGGGTCTGCTGTCCCGGAATCCATGGTTCCGTTCATGCGGGTTCCGAAATTCAACATCCATCTAGGGTCCAAAACGTAATAAACACACCAAAAATATTTATTAAAATGCCATTTTATTTTAATATTTTCCAGGGACTTATAGAGATTGGGGGTCCGCTAATGCTGGACTATAGATCCGGTTCGGATAAAATAACCCGAAACTAAAGAATAAAATCCGGAAAATACCGAAAATTTAATGTTCATTCATACAAAAATCCAAAAACCGATGTTAAAATGACGTACGAATATTTATAAGCCGAAATATATCAAATCAGAATGCGTATAAATGGAAAACGGGCTATTTTCAGCTTGTCAGGACAGATCGGGAGCTGTCCCTGAAGAACAGAGCCATACGGCTCCAGGTTTAGAGCCGGTTGGCTCTGTTCTAATTGAACCAGAGCCGGCCGGCTCTGTTCTTGAAGAATAGAGTTGTACAGCTCTATTCGGGTAGCCAGCTTTTCGGAATTTTAAAAACAGAGAAAAATCACACGAAAAATGCAATGAACACAAGTTTAAGGCCTCCCAGAATTTACCTTGGTGTTGTTCTAGTGTATTAGATATGCAAGAACAGTTTGAAAATCAAGAACGTAACTCGAATCCTCGAATATCCCGAAAATCCGAAAGTTTATCCGAACGAATCCAAAATAGAACCGAGAATCGTTATGAACCGATGAGTAACCACCAGAGTGTGTAGTTGTATGCTTAGGACTTTAGTATGTTAACTTTTGAATTCTAAAATCCTCATTTTCATTCTCACTTTCTCCCTGTGTCTTTCTTTCTCTCTGTCTCTTTTTTTTTCCTTTTCCTTTTTTTTCCCCTCCTCCTCTCTCATCTCTCCTTCACTGTATTATTATTGATTGATTTTTCAAATCTCTCGCTAGACAAAATAATTTCCAGAATTAAATGCGTCGATTAATTGTTTTTGTCATTTTTTACCAAATTTCGCAGACTTTGGGACAAGTTGGGACAACTTGTCTAACCCATCAGAGCCGGCCGGCTCTAGTTTCCACTAGAGCCGGTCGGCTCTGGTTTGTGAACCAGAGCCAGGCGGTTCTAGTTTAAAAACCAGAGACGCCCGGTTCTAGTTAGAGCCGCGGCGACATTTCGACTATCCGACGCGTACACTAAACCCTGAAAATCACTCGGAGGATCCACTTTACGGTAGTTTCGGATTGCGGATAACTTCGTTTTCAGAGAATTTGAGATGTTTCGGGTAACATTCTGCTCTTTTCTATATCCGAAGGTAATAAGGGGTTCTCATCACTGAGGTCGGTAAAACCCATGCTCACAGGTTGCCCCTCGCGAGATCAAAGTCGACTACATCGGTAGCTTATGTCCGATTCGAGTTTGGTCTCGCGATTGAGAGCGCGGTGAGTAAAGGAAAGAAAAGCACAACTGATGCCCCTCGTACAGGGTACAGAGTAATCGACTCGCTGTGGTGGAGTGTGCCCCTGGTATCGACTCGCTGTGGTAGAGTGTGTCCGTGGTATCGACTCGCTGTGGTGGAGTGTGCCCGTGGTATCGACTCGCTGTGGTGGAGTATACAAGTGATGATTTTTAAATTTTCTCCGTGTGGTGGAGCAGCCAAATAATATTGTCTTCTTCGTGTGGTGGAGTAGCCGTATAGAACTCTCTTTTCTCCGTGTGGTGGAGTGGACCATTGGAATTGAGTCAAAAATACGTATTTATTCCTTGATCGGATTTTGGAAACAAAAATTTTGCCCCTTCGATCAAGAATAAATACGGTTTAGTCATTTCTGCCCCTGGATATCTGCAAAAATGAAAAATACCCTTCTCGGGATTAAATCGGACTAAATTAAAAATTTGAAAAATCTTGAAAAACGTAAAAATTAGAGGGATTGGAGCCGGGCAGTTCTATCTAAAGAGACAGAGCCGGCCGGCTCTAGTGGGGTGGCCCAAACTGGTTTAAAGGGGGGTTTTTTTGCCTCTTTTATTCACTCATCTTACTTTTCTTTCTTACTTTTCTCTGAAAAATTTTCTTTAGCATTTCTTGTCAAGATGAGGAAGATGAGGAGAGCTGTGCTACCAAACTCTCCTACGCAGCCTCCATTTCATGTGAGATACACATTACCTGAGGGTGAGTTTTTCCTGTCCACTGAATCTACAGTGGAGGTATACGGCTTGCGGGAAACGGTTCCTTACTGCAGGATCAGGAGGAACGATCCAGTGCCCGTAACTTTAAGTCCATCCACGCACATTATCCAAGATCTGGTTAGTTTTTCTTTAATTTTCTCTTTTTCCATTCTTGAGTTCCTGTAAAAATATGCAAAATTAGATGAAATTATATGAAATTGATGCATGTTTAAAGTAGATTTTGCACCTAGGAAACTTAATTGATGATTCAAAGTTGGTTAGAATCAATTTTAGGACGAAAATGATGAAAACCGAAGTTGAAAACCGGAGAACCAGTTTTTTCCGGACAGAGCCGGCCTGCTCACCGTTAGAGCCGGGTGGCTCTGTTCCTGGTTCTGGCGAAGAACAGAGCCGGCCGGCTCTGTTCTTCCCAGAACCGAACCGTTCGGCTGTGGTTCAGCAGGGCGGTTCGACCTTTTTTTTTAACATAAACACTTTTTTTTTATTACCGGGAATAAACCGTGTTCATAGAACCTATCCCGTAGGAGCGGTGCACGGTTCACTTTCAATTTGAATAAAATAACAAATATAACGACGTATACCACAAGGACGAACTGGAACAAAAGAAGCGATGTCTCGGAATCCATAGCGATTGAAATGTAGAAATTAGAGTTGGAATGAAAATGTATAAAATGGGTTGGAATGGAGATGTATATATACTCGTAGTCTCCAACGGTCATATGACCGTTGAAAATGTAGCCGTTGGGCGCCATTTCAACGGTCACTGAGCCGTTTGGACACGCGGATTTTTTTTTAATATATATATATATATATATATATATATATATATATAAAAGAAATGCAAAATATAAGTGATTGAGAAAACTCCCTGATTATTGTTCTGCAGGGACGAAAAGATAACCGGGATGCCGGTTCTATGTCTGATGTGCTGATTTGGTACAAGAGACTCCCTGACGAGGTGCGGGAGTTGGTTGAGTTAACCGGGTTGGATCAGTTTATTTGTTCCATGTGTGAGACTCCACCTCGGATGAGCAGGGGTTTGCTGATGGCGCTTTTTGAGCGGTGGATGGATTCAACCCACACTTTCCATTTCCCGATCGGGGAGTTTACGATCACACCCGAGGACTTTGTGGTGATCACGGGATTATCTTTTGGCAGGGGCACCATTGAGTTCAATCAGACCTTTGGGCAAGGGGGTTTTAAGCCCGACGTGATCACCATGTTAATCGGCTTGACTCCCACAGGCAGGTGGGTGCAAGGGAGCACCTTGAGAGATTATTGGTTGGGTAGACAGGATAGCTTACCAGAGGGTTCCGCGTTCTCACTTACTGATGTGAGACGCTATGCTTGGGCGTTTCTTCTTTATGCTTTGAGCACTTTGCTGTTCCCCACAGGTCAAAGTGACTTGAACCTTGCTGTGCTTCCCTCTTTGATACAGCTGGAGGACGTGAGGAGCTTGAGTTGGGGGCGAGCCGGGCTGGCTCAGTTATATTACGCCTTGATGTCTGTGCCCGCGGAAGGCACAGAGAGGTGAAGGGTGAGTGGATTGTCCTTCATGTGAGTTTTTTTTTTGAAAAAACCAGCACTCTCTTTTTATTGTGTAGATTTGGGCGTATGAGTACGCCTTCGTTCCTCAGCCAAAGTTGGCTATACCGGCCAATGCTGAGATTCCTGATTTCCCCCAGTTGCGGCGGTGGCTGGGCTTTAGTTGGAGTGAGTTGGACACCGACATTTAGGCGTGTCGCCAGCTCTTGGCAGGCATGAGCTTCGAGCAGGTAAAATTCTTTTTTTTTTTTTTTTTTACCTTCATCTGTCTTCAGGTGATTAAGGAGCCTTGGGGCCATGCTGCGTGGTTCCCAGAGCTTTTCGATGCTCGGAGACTGTCACCTCAGCGATTCGTTATGGAGAGCCCTGTTAGCCTCGAGTGGTATCTTGGGGAGAGAGTCTCTGATTGGCGTGCTGGTCCCCACGAGCGTAGGATACCGCCTGCGCCTCTCGTCGGATTGTTCTGGCCACACCTGCTACCAGTGGAGGAACATCAGGATCTGTTTAGGTCCGATCACATGGTTATAGGGGATGATGGCGACTATCTCGAGTTTGTCAGGACACAGCTTCTTCCCCCCACCGTGGATGTACCGCAAGAGGATGCGCCAGCTGAGGTATGTCTTTGCTTTGCTCTTACCTTCTGCTTGTTTAAGATTATTCTGCTACCTGCTAATTAAATTTTTTTTTTTTTAGCCATCTGAGAGGGGTAAACGCCCTCGTGCATCATCAGGTAGACGTTCCAGTGGTCGTGGGTCTGAGACTTCCTGCGGCAGGGGAGATGGAGGTTCTTCTGCTCACACTACTGTGTTCGGAGGTGATGCCAAGCCTGTTCCCTCGAGGTGCCCCCTACTGGCTTTGTTTCAGGTCGTCTGGAGTACAGAGCTGAGCTTTGGGTGATGCTCCATAATGCAGTGGGGGAACTTTACCGGGCTAAGTTGTACACTGAGCAATACCCTCCTCCTGCTTATGATCCATCAGGCGCGACCCATGTGAGTATTTCTATCCCTGCTTATTTTCGGACTGTCCTTGTTGCCACTGGCCTGACCCGTGCGCTGTTCTTTGTGCAGATTCCAGTACCACAGGCGACGGCTCTGTATCAGGCGACTTCTGCGTTCAAAGCCCTCTCGCTTCGGGATAACATCATGATGAATGTAAGTACCTGTGTCAACATGTACATATGCATGTATGTATGTTTCAAATGTATGTGCACGTGCATGTATGACATGATGCTCATTTTGTTTAACTCTGTCTCAGGCTGCACTTGCCGCTCGCCGTTGTGAAGAAGCCCGCTTGAGAGCGGATATAGAGAATATGCAGAGGTCTATGAGAGCGGAGAGGGAGACTATGCAGAGGTCTATTTCAGATCTCACGCTCAGGAATGATACTCTTCATACTCGGTTGGACGACTGGGAGTCCGATCGGCGTTTCTTCGGTGATGGCATCGAGTCCCAGGATGAAGAGGACCACGATTCGACTGACGGAAGGCAATCGTAGACTTTTATCTGTTATTTTGTAGCTTCATGTTTGATGTAGTCTGTCTGTAGGCCTGGATTTTATGCTACTATGTATCCTACTTATTTATTTATTTTTTATTACTTTTTTTTCTTCTTTTTTTTATTATTTTTATTTTTTTTCTTTTTCTTTTTCTTTTATTTATTTATTTATTTATTAATTGATGGGTATGTGATATGTAAGAAGGTATAACAACATATATGCACCAAGTGATCTGAATTGCAATTAAACTTGGAACGTTTAAACGAACAGAATCAAACATTCATTCATAAATAATGTTTTAGTACAATTTACATCAAATGATGAAACAAAACTATGGACAGAATCATTGATGGTATACATCTTGAATGGACTCATGCTTGCTACCAGCCGATCTTTGTAGATTTTCCAGATGGTGGTCCTTACCTCTCTGTCTTAACTTTTACATGGATTGCTTTTTTGGTTTTCGACCCATCGGACTGTCCTAATTTTTGGCATGGATCGCCTTTTCGGTTTTCAATCCACCGGATTCTCTCTCTCTATTTTTTTTTCCACGTAATAATGTTTCAGCTTGTCCTGGTTGATGGGGTTGACAAATTCGTTCCCGTCCGTATCCATGATTTTCACAGCACCTTTAGACAGCACCTTCTTCACCACATAAGGACCTTCCCAATTCGGCTTAAATTTCCCACGTACATCCATGTGGGTTTGTTTCATCTATTTGAGAACAAGATCATCGGCTTTAAGAGGGCGTTTTAGATGGCGGACTCTACCATTATAAGCTCGGGACATTCGCTGCTGATACATCTGTAGATGGTCCAAGGCTTGGAGTCGCTTTTCATCAATGAGAGCCAACTGTTTGTACCGCATCTGCATCCATTCTGATTCAGGTATCTGTGCCTCCATCACTAACCTCAAAGATTTCAGCTCGGTTTCAACTGGCAGTACGGCCTCCATTCCGTAGACTAATGAGTAAGGTGTCTCACCAGTTGGGGTCCTGATACTCATCCTGTATCCCCACAAAGCGAAAGGTAGCTTGTCTGCCCAATCCTTATACGTAACAACCATTTTGTCCAGGATTTTCTTGATGCTTTTATTGGCTGCCTCCACTGCCCTGTTGGCTTGTGGGCGATATGGTGAAGACTTATGGTGCTCAACCCCTCTGTCTTGAAACAACTGAGCTGTTACCCCTTGGAACTGAACACCGTTATCCGTTACCACATGGTGTGGGACTCCATACCGGGCAAAGATATTCTTCTTAATAAACTTAGACATTTTCTTGGCCGTGAGGTTCGTAAAAGATTCTGCTTCGGCCCACTTCGAGAAATAATCTACAGCCACAACAATGAAGCGGTGTCCATTTGATGCCGGCGGCCTTATCTCTTCAATAATGTCTATCCCCCAAGCAGCAAACGGCCAAGGAGTCGAGGACGTCTGAAGTTCGTATAGGGGAAGATGGCTAATGTCTCCATATATTTGGCATTCATGGCATCTTTTTACCCTTTCAATACAATCGGCTTGTAGTGTGAGCCAAAAGTACCCTTGCCTCAGAATTTTCTTTGCTAAGGCTAAACCGCTCATGTGTGGACCGCACGTTCCCGCATGAATCTGATCTATCACTACTTTGGCTTCTCTCTCGGTTAAACATTTCAGCAGTAAGCCATTCGCGGTTCGCTTGAAAAGTTGATTCTCAAAAATCCCGAATTGTGCTGCTAACCTCCGGAGGGTAATCTTATCCGCTTCAGTGGCATCCTCAGGGTATGACCCTGTCTGAAGAAACTGTAAAATGTCATCATACCAGGGATGATCTTCTATCACAGCCACCATAACCTTTTCTCCTCTGTAGTATGGACTCTGTGATACTGTGAGCGGACGACGCGTTTTCGACGGGACGCGGGACTCCCTTTCGGAAGGGGCGCCTCGATTTCGGGCGGGGCCCTCCCTCGCATGGGGTTTTTGGATTGGAAATTCGTTTTTTGGAAAAGCGGATTATTTTGAAAAAGAATCGAGACCTAAATCTCGATAAAAAGTATAGGAGTCGCCACCCGGCTCAGCTCAATCGGGAAATTACAGTGTAGCTGAACCAAAGCGGGAACTGCTACACTTTTCAGAGATTCGGGTCCGGACAAGTCCTTTATTTCGTGTCTAATTTAAATATTATTGTCAATGTTCTAGTTACGACACTTTAAGTAGCTAAAGATTTATTTTTATTAAAAGAATACACGCAGCGTGCATACAGGATAATAATACAAAATATAAAGTAAAAAGAATAAATATTTAAGGGCTTACAACCAAATTGAAAGGAAAATAAAACTCTCGTCTCACAGATACAATCGCCTAGGATACACGAGAATCTAAATAAAATTTACAACCGCCTAAATACACGATTTAATTCTATTAAATACAAATAAAAGGAAATTAAAATAAAATAAAAGCTGCAAAACAAAGGTTAGCACAATTTATACGGCACGCCACAAGTAGGACTCAAGTAGACAGAAATAGGGAATTAAGATTCGGGGTCATGCAATTGGGGGTAACCGGGTCGGCCCGGTCGGCCGGCCCGGTCAGACCTGAAAAACCATTTTTGAAACGTCCCTGTATTTTTGGTTTTGTGAGAAAAATCATTTTTGAAAACAATTTTTCCGGTTTATTATAATTAAGCATGCGAAGTGGGTCGGTTTTCGGGAGAACCGGGTCTCCGTCGTTGAATTGTTCTAAATGCAATTTTACTGAAAAATAAATCTAAGGTCGTGATGCGCACAACAAAATTCATTTTGATGATTTTTGAGGGTTTTCCAAATTTTTCTGATTTTCTGAAAATTTTTTTTTATTTTTATGAAATTTTTCGAATTTTTGGAATTTTATTTGGATTTTAGGGATTTTTTAGGGATTTCTGTCCCTGGCCGCGAGCTACAGTCGTATGACTGTAGTTACAGTCGTACGACTGTCTACTACAGTCGTGCGACTGTAGCCCTGGTTTGGGCAGAAATCGCTAAAAAAACCCTAAAACAAAACCCTAAAACTGAAAAAGCAAAGACAGTCGTACGACTGTAGTGTGTTTGGCACGACTGTATTTACAGTCGTGCCCCTGTTTTTATTTCAAGAACAGTCGTACGACTGTTCTTACTTTTCCGGAAATAAAAGTGCAAAAACTTGAAGAAAAATGCACCAAACACAATCAAATCACCCAGAAAGCTGGAAAATGAGATGAGTTAGAGGTTACTTACCCCCTTGGTGACGATCCACAGCTGGAATGACCCCTGGCTTCGCACCAATCCACGTGAATTTGCACTTTTTTCCCCAAAAAGTCAAGGTTTCAAGAATGTCCAAATAACTCCAGAAAAGTCACGGATTTGTGTTTGTTTTTGGTCCAAAATGATTCAATTTGTTAGTGTGCTTGTTAACCTAGGATTTCTAATTCGTTTTAGTGATTAAAAACAAGAAATCAAGGAGAAAATGTGAGAAGAAAGTAAGCTCTTTCACTTCTCTCTCTTCTTTCTTTTTCTCCCTCTTTCTCTCTCTAAAATTCTGATTTCTTGCTCCAAAAAGCCAAAAGTCCCTAAAAATCTGCTTTTTCTTTTCTTTTATACCCTACTAGCCCGGAAATCTTGAGCATTAAATGCTCAAGATTTCCCTTCTTTTTCAAGTCAAAGAAGTATGGGCTGGAACCTGCCCCCCGAAAGTACAGTCGTACGACTGTACTTACACTACATTCATACGACTGTAGTGAATTCCCACGACTGTGTTATACAGTCGTGGGTCAACGGTCAACGGCCCCACTTTTTTTTTTTTTTAAAATTAAAATTTCGTGTTCACAGGCTGCCCCTCGTGTAGCTGAAACCCGATTTCCGAAACGGATTTAGGTACACGACAAAGAACACGAAATCACGGATATGCAAGGGTAGTTTCGCAGGCGACTTTGGTAGTCAGGTGGTCCGTATGCCTTTTGCATGAGGATGACACCGGAAGTATGAATGACTTTTGGAGTCGAGCGGTTCCCTACGATGGCTTTCGCGCAAGGATGACGCCGAGATGAAATGACTTTCGGAGTCAAAAGGCTGTGTACGGTTTGCCACACCGAGCCTAAAAATGCATGTGATGCATGTTTGATGAACGTATTTGTTCCTTGATCGATAATCTTGAAACAAAAATTTTTGCCCCTTCGATCAAGAATAAATACGGGAATGCGTGCCATGGTTGCCTTTTATAGTCGTGCGGGACCGGATTTGTGAATACAAGATGTGATAGTCGTGTGCGACTGGCGCACTCAACGGACTGACACAGGATTTTTGGTTCCCTTTTAAAGTCGTGGGGGACTATGATTTTTGTATGAATGCATGACGATCGTGTGCGGTTGGACGCACCCGACAGACTGAAATCGGATTCGGGTTCCCTTTTAAAGTCGTGGGGGACTATGATTTTTGCGTGCATGTAACGGCCCGTAGTGGCTTGGCACGTGGGGCGCGTTGAAAATGCGATTGGTGTAATTATACTTACAGTGAATTTTTCATGGTTTTTCTTGGATTTCGTGCCCCTTGGGTGAGGCGGACCGTCATTGAAATAAATTAGTCGTCGCTGGATTAGTCCTGCAAAATTACTGAAATGCCCCTGTAGGGATTTATTGCACATTAGATAATGAAATTAGGTTTAAGGAATAAATAGGAAAAAAAATAAAAGAAAATAAAATTTCCCCCCCTTTTTTGAATACAGTCGTATGACTGTAGGCGAAGTACAGTCGTACGACTGTACTTCGCGGGCAGACGAAAATAAAGGGGCGGTTTCCGCCCCTTTCTCTCCCATTTTCTCATTTTCCTCAAAACCTTTCCTCTCCTTCTCTCTGAAACCGACCCAAATCCTCGAAAAGCCGTCAAAATGTTGAAGAAGATGGGAAAAAAGTTGAAGAAGATCCAGAACAGCGCGGTTCCGGAACCCAATAATCCGGAAGAGATTGCTTTTGTGGGAATCGCCCAAGGATACGGGCACCCTCTTTATATGGACCACTTCGGGATCCGATTCGGGATGGAGATCCCCATTCTGCTGGCAATGGACTCCCATTTGTCCGTTACACAGGTTGGTATTCGATTCCTATGCCTTGATTTTGAGTTTTTTCCATATTTTTTCTTTTGAACTTTTGGAACTGATTTGCATGATTTACTGCTTTCTGGGTTGAATTGATTGAGTAGAATGCATGCTAGGAGTCCCCTGTAGTCAATAGGAACAAGAAACTAGGAAAAACAGGTTAGAAATCGCGAAAATTAAACGAATTGCGAAATTTTTTCTGCAGGCATATGAACAGTCGTGCGACTGTTCATGCAAATGATGAACAGTCGTACGACTGTGGGCACTACAGTCGCACGACTGTAGCTACGCTCGTGCAATGCGTGCTACAGTCGTACGACTGTAGCAACAAAACAGGGCTGCTTTTTTTTTTTTTAATGCAAAATCTGAATGCATGTGTGTTGTACTTCCACGTAATGCAGGCGCACAGGATTGCTGGTAGTGGGAATCTTTCCCTGCCCCAGGTCTGGTGGGACCGACTTCCAGAGCCCGTGCGGGCCCGAGTTAGGCTCTTAGGGCTAGAGTCTTTCGTCTTGTCTTTGCCCATGAGCACACCGCACACCACACATGCCGTGCTGACGGCCCTGTGTGAGAGATGGGTTTGCACTACCCACACCTTCCACCTGCCCATCGGGGAGTTCACTGTCACTCCCTCGGACTTCGTGGCGATCACAGGTTTTGGGTTCGGCGGGACCCCTATTGTCTTTAACTGCAGCTTGACCCGATACCAGCAGGTGGACATTTATATTCGGAAGTTGATTGGCTGCGCCCCTGAAAGGGGGAAGATCTTGTGCTCCCGGGTGGAGGCTTATTGGGCCTCCCGCGCAGTCCTGGCTGAGGAGGACGTAGAGCAGTACACCAGGGCCCACGTGCTCGTCCTTCTGTCCTGCACATTATTTCCGACCGGACAGAGTACCTGCAATTTGACTCTGCTCCCGACATTGGTGGACCTGGCTGCCTTCCCGTCTTTGGACTGGGCGCGGGCTGCGTTAGGGCAGCTGTATTACGGGCTGGACTTGTGCGCCCGGGGAGAGCAGCAGGAGATTCTGGGATTCTGGTTTGGCCTTCTGGTATTGCCTCTCTCCCCCTTTTTTTTCATTATAATTATATATATTTTTTTTAATTACAGATCTGGGCTTTTGAGCATCGGGTGCTGGAGCTGCCTGATTTGAGGGACGTTCAGGGTGACGTTCATCCGACTGTCCTGCGTTGCTGGACGCAGGGGTGGCAGGGTACCGCCCGTGACATCGAGGAGGTGTGGCAGAGTCTGCTCGACCCGACCTGGAGGAGGGTAAGTAAACAAAATTCGTTAGTAAGAAAATTTGAGTAATTTTTGTTTACCTGTACTGAATTTCTTTTATTGCACTTCTACAGATCCGGCACCACCCTTGGGAGAATTTGGGTGCCATCACCCTCCTTGTTCAGTCCTCGGTGCGCTTCGACCGTCGTCGATTTGTAATGGAGAGCCCCATGTCCCAGGAGTGGTACTTGGGCGATCGAATCTTCCTTTCTGACCACGTCGACGGTCCGATTAGCCGGCTTGTGCCCCCGCCGCTCCCGCAGGCACTCTTCTGGCCACACCTGGCGGACCCTGCGACAGACCCCGAGATATTTGGAGAGGGGTATAGTGTGGACCCCGTGGATGGAGACTACCCCGCTTATATCCAGCAGTGTTTACTGCCCGCTGCGGGTGTCACACCAGCAGCTCCTCCGCCTCGTCCTCGTCAGGTATTCATTCATTTTTTTTTTTTGACTTTATATTCTCTTTGCAGGTTAAGAGGCGCAGGGGATCTAGGTCCTCTAAGCCCAGTGGGCCGGCCGGTGGGAGCACTGATGCAGGTACAGGAGGCGAGGATACTCCTGTTCAGGATAGGACTCACCCTGTCCATGCAGGCAGCGCCGCAGCTTCGGCTTCGCAGGCCGTCGGTGCTAGTAGGGTTGTAGAGGGCCGCTTGATATCTAAGCTTAGGGCCGGCTTTACTTTGATAGGGTTGGATGGCACCCAAGCCTACACGACCTGGAGCATTCCTCGTGAGGAGCCTGCTGTGTTCCTTCCGGAGGACACTACTCACGTAAGTCTCTCCTTTTTTTTTTTTTTTTTTTTTGATCTCTGATGTTCTTTCAGGTCCGGCGAGCTGATGTGGAGGAGATAGCCTACCGGTACAAGGGCTTAGGAGACTTCTTAGTCCGGGAGAACGGCGTTTGGGCGGTAAGTATCCCGTGTTTTCTGCATCAAAATTTATGTAATGCATGAATGTGTATGTATGTATGTATGGATGCTAATTTATGCTGTCGATTGCAGTCCCGAGTTGAGATGTTTCGAGAGCAGGCCCGGGAGGCTGCTTCTTCCGTGGCTCAGGCCCAGGCTGCAAACCAGGAGGTGGAGAGATCGAGGGCCGAGATAGCCACGCTGCAGGCTGGGATGGCTTGTCTGCAAGCAGACTTTAACTCCTACAGGGCTACGCACCAGAGTGAGTCCGAGGAGGAGGAGGATGAGGGGCAGGATGAGAGCTAGTTGGAGCGTCCTGCTTGTTTTATTTGTTGTTTTCACAGTTTTTTGCTCTTTTGTACTGGATTTTTTTTTTAGATACATTGTGAATTGCACTTTTCATATTATTGGATTTGCTTTTGTTTCATCGATATTTAGAAATTCACTCTTCTTCCTTTTCTTCTTCAATTTTTGCTTATTTTTATCCAGGCTTTTACAATTTTCTAGAATCATTACAAGACTCTGATTGGCTCAAATTGAAGCCTTTCAGGTTGTGGAATCCTAAGGCCTATTACAAACACTCGTGGAACATCGAGCTGTTGAATGCCTGTTACCGTTTCTGGGATCCAGTGGACAACGTTTTCCGCTTCTCATGCCAAGAACTCTGCCCCTTATATGAAGAGTTCAGTGCTATCTTGAATATCCCCTGCCATAAGGGAGTGGACATCGCCGTCCCCGAGTTCACTTTCGGTAGCATTTCCTCCTTGGTGAGCTTGTTCGGGCTTCCCAATCCCGATGTGGAGGCTTTATTTGCTGTTGATTCTCCTTTTCCTGGATTGAGCTCGGATTCCGTATTAGGATGGTGTATCAATGCCCCTAGGGACCACATGAGTTGGGCCTCCATGGTCAGCCTGTTACTGGTGAGCCGGTATTTCTGTGGTCCTAGTGATGGGGTTATCTCTTTCAGAGCTGTCTCCCTTATCTCTCAGATGGCTGTGGGAGCATCTCTAGCTCCTTTTGCACTTGCTGAGACGCTAATTAGTTTGCATGCATCCCAGACAAATGGTGTTCTCCACATTGGCCCTCACCTCACATTGCTCCAGGTGAAATTCCTTATTATCTGGTGTATTTCTGAGTCGAATGAGCCGCTAACCCTTGCTTACCATCAATTGTAGATCTGGTTGCTGGAGAAGTTATCAATTCTCAAGATCCCGAGGGGGAACTTCAAGAAATACAACCCGGCCAATCTCAGGGAACGTGGCTTCTCCGTCGACTCCTATACTGATATGTCTGCCGATGAGTGGGGCGTTTGGCTATCTCACCGGACTGATGACCAGATTAGGTGGGTGTGCCCCTGGTGGAAGATTACCCACGTGATTGTAGAGATGTGGGCGCATGGTGTGCAGTTATTAGGACAGACCAGGGTAACATTCTACTCTCCGAGTCGCCTCCGCCGTCAGTACGGTCATCTGCAGGATATCCCTCAGCGATCTTGTGTTACCAATTGTGAGGAGTATACTGCTGCTTGGCCAGATCACATCAGACTTCGCTGGGCTAGAGATACCCATCGTGTGACGCTGAATTATGCCAGTCTTGCCCCTACAGAGACAAATGATCGTTACAAGCTGTGGCTGGCTGAGATCCAGGATTTACCGACCCGTGAGGCGCGTGAGAGTGCGACTTTCCACTGGCTGGCTCCTTCTGAGACCGCGGGACCACTTCCTGTCAAGAAAAGGAGAGCATAAAAGGAAAAAATGTGATTCTCATTATCATGCATGTATTGGCCACCATTATTATTATATGTATACATTTTTATTGTTAATATTAATGCAATCTTTCTTTTTTTTTTTTTTTTGGTCTTAACTTTTGCTTAAGCCGCCCTTGCGGGTTTTCGACTTAACAGACTTCCCTTTCTTTTTTCTTCTACCTTAATTTTTGCTTAAGCCGCCCTTGCGGGGTTTTCGACTTAACAGGCTTTTTTTTTTTTTTTTTTTTTTTTTTACGATTGGGTGATATTTGCAATTGCACACTTAGGCGTGTAAATGTCTTTGTTTATCTGGATGTTTCGACAAATGTATCATGTAACATACTCCAAATATTCATGCAATATGTTGAGCATAACGCACTTCATTAATGAAATTTAATTATCACATCAATTAAAAATTCTAAAAATTGGTACATATCTCGAACGAACTCATTCCTGTTATCAACCATCCTATACAGGTTTTCTGGTCGATAAGCTAACCCTCGTTGCCTTAACTTTTGCTTAAGTCGCCCTTACGGGTTTTCGACTCAACAAGCTTTTTTTTTTTTTTTACACGTGGTAGCGTTTGAGATGATCTTGGTTAATCGGATTGGTGAATTCATTACCGTCCATGTCCATGATCTTTACTGCGCCTTTGGAGAGTACCTTCTTAACCACATACGGCCCTTCCCAGTTGGGTTTAAATTTGCCCCTCGCATCCGTATTGGTCGGTCTCATCTGTTTCAATACTAGGTCTCCCGCTTTCAACGGCTATTTCTGATGACGAACCCGTCGATTATAGGCCCTAGCCATCCTTTGGTGGTACATCTGTAGATGATCCAGAGCCTTAAGACGCCTTTCATCAACCATAGCCAGCTGCTCAAATCTTGCCTTCACCCATTCTGTTTCAGGCAATTGGGCTTCTAAGACCGTCCTTAGTGACTTCAATTCCATTTCAACAGGAAGGACTGCTTCCATCCCATAAACCAGCGAGTAAGGCGTTTCCCCAGTCGGCGTTCTAACACTGGTTCTGTACCCCCACAGGGCATAGGGTAATCTGTCTGCCCAATCTCGGTAGGTTGAAGTGGTCTTGGACAAGATCTTTTTGATGGACTTGTTCGCTGCCTCCATTGCTCCATTGGCTTGTGGCCTATAAGGGGAAGACTTGCGGTGTTCCACATTGTACTCTTCGAATAGTTCAGCTGTGGCTCCTTGAAATTGCACTCCGTTATCAGTTACCACGTGATGCGGTACACCATATCTTGCAAAGATGTGCTTCTTCACGAACTTTGCCATGTTCTTAGCTGTAACCGTGACATAAGACTCGGCCTCAACCCACTTGGAGAAATAATCGACTGCCACTACAATGAATTTGTGACCATTCGATGCGGGAGGCCGAATTTCACCAATTATGTCTATGCCCCATACTGCAAACGGCCAAGGTGTCATGAGGTTTTGCAACTCCATAGGTGGAAGATGGCTGATGTCCCCGTAAATCTGGCATTCGTGGCACTTTTTCACTTCCTCTGCACAGTCAGTCTGCATAGTGAGCCAGAAGTACCCTTGTCTCATGATCTTCTTTGCTAGAGCTAATCCATTCATATGGGGGCCGCAAATCCCCGAATGCATTTATTGCATAATCTTCTTGGCTTCTGCTTCCGTCAGACACTTTAACAACAACCCATCTGCAGTCCTTCTGAAAAGCTGTCCATCGAACCATCTGAACTGAGCTGCCAACTTTCTTAAAGTAGTCTTATCTGATGCATCTGCTCCCTCGGGATATTGACCATTTTGCAGAAAGTTAGCTATATCTTGGTACCAGGGCTTATCATCTGCAACTAAAGCCAGGACCTCGCTAGAACGATGAAATGGTGTTCTAGCAGTCTCCAGGATCAAAGGCTGCATCGGTGCTTTCTGAGGTCCTTCCCACATGGATGACAAGGTAGCCAATGAATCCGCCATCTGATTATCATCTCTAGTCACATGCTTGAATTCAATATGCCCGAATACCTTCACCATTTCCCACAAAGTCTCCAAGTATGGGCGAAGTGATTCTTCCTTGATTTCCCATTCTCCAGTGGCCTGGCGGATTACCAACAGCGAATCTCCCACAATGGTCACATCATTTGCCCCTAGTGTGATGAGAGCATCAATGCCAAATAAACAAGCTTCATATTCTGCGCCGTTGTTAGTTACCGGGAATTCCAGCCGTTTTGACAAAGGAATTATCTCTCCCTCAGGAGTTACAATGATTACTCCGAGGCCCGCCCCTCTCTTGTTTACAGCTCCATCAAAATGCATGATCCATTTCCTGATCTCCACTTCTACGAAAGCCAACTGTTCATCAGGAAATTCCAGGTTTTCTACATAATCAGATTCAAGCGGCTGATTGGCCAGGAACTCAGCCACCGCTCTTCCCTTGATCACCTTCTTCGTTACATACTCGATGTCGAATTCTGATAACAAAAGCAACCACCGGGACAGTTTCCCCGTTAAGGAAGGGGCAAAGCAAAGATATTTCATTGGATCAACCTTTGCCACGGCTTGTATTTTGTAGGATTGGAAATAGTGCCTCAACTTCTTCGTAAGCCAGACCATAGCAGTGCAAGTCTTCTCCACGACAGTGTATCGGGTTTCGTAATCTAGCAGCTTCTTACTGAGGTAGTAAATGGCATGCTCCCTTTTGTCATCTTGTTCTTGAACCAACATTGCCCCTATGGAGTTTTCTTCAATGGCTAAGGACAGGGTCAAAGGTTTTCCTAGAGTTGGGGTTTTCAACACTGGAGGATTAATCAGGTACTCTTTGATCCTATCAAATGTAATCTGACACTGATCATTCCACACAACGGGTTGTTCCTTCCGGAGAAGCTTGAAAATGGGTTCACAGACTGTAGTCAATCTAGCAATGAACCTGCTGACGTACTGAAGAGACCCCAGAAAAGACCTGACTTCTTTCTCTGTTTTTGGTGCTGGCATATCTCGAATTGCTTTGATCTTGTCTGGGTCCATCTCAATCCCCTTTTGACTGACAATGTGCCCCAACAGTTTGCCCGATGCAACTCCGAAAACACATTTCTTTGGATTGAGTCGCAGGTTGTATTTCTCAATCCTGGTCATAAATCTATCCAGGATAGCAGGGTGCTCCTCCCGGGTCATTGACTTTACCAGCATATCATCAACATACACCTCTACCTCTTTGTGGATCATGTCGTGCAGTAATGTCGTAACCGCCCGTTGATATGTTGCCCCAGCATTCTTCAACCCAAACGGCATCACTCTGTAGCAGTACACCCCCCACTCCGTGATGAAGGCTGTCTTGATCTTGTCAATGACATTCATTAAGATCTGGTTATACCCCGAGAAACCATCCATGAACGAATACATAACTGCCCTTGCTGCACTGTCGACCAGGACATCAATGTGAGGAAGTGGGAAGTCATCCTTTGGCGAGGCCTTATTCAAATCCCGGTAATCCACACAAACCCGGACCCTTCCGTCCTTCTTGGCAACTGGGACTATGTTGGCTAACCATTCAGGGTAATCCACCACCTCCAGAAAATTGGCCTTTATCTGCTTTGCTACTTCTTCTTTGACTTTCTCAGCCCATTCTGGACGTAGACGCCTGAGCTTCTACTTTACTGCGCTGAACTTAGGGTCAATCGGAATTCTGTGCTCTGCTATCTCTCTGTCAACCCCCGGCATGTCGTCGTAAGACCAGGCAAACGCTCCCACATGCTTTTTAAGTACTTTTGTCAATTCTCTCTCTTCTTCAGGATTGAGTTCGTTAAAGATAGATACCATTTTAGGATTTTCAATTGTGCCCAAAATAATTTCATGTAATGCAGTGTCATGAATGCTGAACACATTGAATGAATGATTGCATGTATGCACAGAGCCATTAGGAAAAACATCACACAAATAAGCAAAGTCAGATTTCATTTCATTCATCGCCTTAAAAGCGGAATTGTTCATATCAAGTACATAGGATAAATTTACAAAGAAATCATTTTCTTCCTCCACATGCGGAGGGTCTTCTGCAGCAAGGTCTTCCGGGTCAGCAGGCTCTTCTTCGAACAAGTCACCCAAATCAGATTCAAGAGTCTCTTTCTATGCTTCAGATAAGGCATCTTCTTCCACCTTCGCTTTTCCCTTAGCCATCATTTTGGTGAGTTCAGCGACAGCTTTTTCTACTAACTCTGCCCGTCCTGAAATAGCTTCCTTCTTCACAGGGCTCTCTTTCAACCCTTTCTTCAGTAGTTCAGCAAATGCTTTGGTAATGGCGTCCACCAGGGGGTCTGTATCTTCTTTTGGTTGCTCCTCTGGGGTGATGGGAGCCACCACTTCAGCTTGGCTTATTGGAGGAGAAGTGGTCTCCTTCACACCTTCAGGCTTAAGCATTCCTTCTACTGAGCCAACCCCATATTTCGAAAAGTCAACAACATCAGCAAAAATCTCAAACCCGGGGACTGTTTCCCCATCAATAACCATCGGTTCCGGTTTACCACCATATGGTCCACTACTGGCTCGAACAAAAGTGTCCAAGAGATGGACTTTCTTTGTCTCCGGGATTCCCTTCTTTTCGGCCTCTTTGTAACCAAGACCCCCTCGGTGTGACTGGCCCATAGTGATATCAAACTTTGTGACCCCTTGTTGATGGACTCCTAGCCCCCTTCCCGGAATGAAATTCTGCTTCTGAAAATACTTATGGATCCATGGAGAAAATATCAAGTCTTTCTCCTTATGCCCTGAGATAACCGCCACTTGAAAGCCAGTAAAAAGTTGTTCAGATGAGTTCAGAGCAGCCACCATAGAAGATTCATCCGCCTCCAGAGTTACAATTTTCTCCCCCACTGGAATCTTCACCTTTTGGTGCAAAGTTGATGGCACACCTCCCAATGCATGAAACCAAGGTCTTCCCAAAAGCAAGGAGAAAGTCACAGGAATATCAATGACAGTGAACAGCACGGTTGACTTAACTTCCCCCACCGACACTTCTGCTTTAAAGGTTCCAATCACAGTACGCTTGGAATCGTCATAGGCCCGGATCACCGTGTTAGACCTTGACAATGCTTCTTCAAACAGATGAAGGCTAGGTAAAACTTTCAGAGGGCAGATGTTCAATGCCGAGCCATCATCAACCATCACACACGGTAAAATTCGATCCATCATCTCCACTTTCAGATACAAGGCACGATTGTGGTTAGTGCCTTCTGGAGGTAAGTCATCCTCGGTAAAAGTGATCCCCCCGGGATTATCAGATTGTTGACTCTTTGTACTCCCAATCACCATGCAGACTTCCTCGGGAGACATTAATGGGTTTGCATCCATTTCCATAAGCTTTTTTACCACTGCAGCTCGATGTCTTTGGGATTCCATAAGCAAATGCCACACAGATGCACGTGCGGGCATCTTTTTGAGTTGCTCCACTACCAGATCTTCTTTTTCATTCACCTTGATGGGCAAATAATCTTGAACTGGTGCTTCTGCCCTTTTACTCGGCTCTCCAAACCGTTGTGGTTCGGGTTGATATACCCTTCCACTTCTCGTGACATTATTCACTGGAGCATCTTCCTTCCTTATATACATCCCATCCTTAGTGCAGACAGGATAGACAGGTGTTGTCCGGTTCAGAGGTTCGGGCCTACTCATCAACTCAAATTCATCCGCATCATCATCCAATTCTATATCATCCAGATTCACAAGTTTGCTCTCCTCCACTGAGGGCTCAACATCTTCACCTACCACCACCTGAATCGCGGGATTCGCCCTTGCAATCTGGGCTAAGACAAAGTTAGGAGATAACCCCGATTGCACCATGTTTACTCTTCTTTCAAACTGAGGTAGCGGATTACTCTGAACATTGGGCTTTGAACGGGGCGCTTCTATCTTCTTTTCATCAATCAGCTGTTGAATCGCCTTTTTCAAAGCATGACACTCGTTGGTTCGATGCCCCTTAGTCACATGATAGGAGCAAAAGTTGTTCTTGTCCGCCTCAGCCGGAGGCGTGTACGGTTTCAGACTTTGAAGGAAGCCCAGATTCCTACATTTCAGAAAGATCCGCCCCAAAGAATCTTCCCAAGGAGAGATCCCTTTCCCGGCTGTCTGTTGACTGGACCCTTGCGCAACTGTTGCCACCTCTATTTGTTTAACAGGTGCAGGCGGCTGGCTTGGTTTAGCACTCGTTGACGAAGAAGCCGCAGGGTTGTTATTGCTTTTATACCCCGAGGAGTATGTGCGGCTCCGATACCCTCCTCCATAACTGTTCTGGGCTGGGTCGATCTCGTACTTCTCAACCTTGCGGGCCAACTCATGTACCTCTATCAGGGACTGGAATTTATGGTACTTCATCACATTCCTATAAACTTCCAAGCTCCTATCAATTAGCTTCACGATCAATTCGTCTTCCAATGGCTTCTGATGAAGGAGAATCATCTTATCCATCCATCTTTGGTAACATTCGGAGAAGGTCTTATTCGGTTTCTGCCTCACCGCCTCTAAGTCTTGCAGCTTGACCTCCAGTTGCGTGTTGAAACTGAAGTACTTAATGAAGGCATCAGACAGTGCATCCCAGTCACCTTGTACCCCCTCGGGCTGCTTATTGTACCATGTGATAGCACCCCCTTCCAAAGTAGTAGGGAACAGTCCCACCAATTGATTCATGGTGAGCCCGGCCATGGTCATAATCCGCACGTATTGATTCAAATGGGCCGTAGGAGGACTTTTCCCCACATATGGTGCAATCCTAGGCATTTGGAAGCCTATTGGAAGCATTTCAACCCCTCCGGCTATCAGTGTGGATGGGTCGATACGTTTGGCAGATTGGATCTTAGAACTGGCACGCAGCTCCGCTATAGTTTCTTCCATCTCCTTCATCTTTCTTTCCAAGGCGGACTCCACAGGCCGCTCAGCATTATCCCTCCGGCCTTCTTCAGCGTCTGACTGCCCATCATTCAGTCTCCCTCCACTACTTTCTTCCCGAGCACCCCTTTCCGGCCTCTGATTAGACGATTCGGCCAAAGCACTCTGCACTTGGCTCTTAATAAGATTCTTGAACTCATCAGAACTCATGAAATCACGAAGAGCAGAGGTAGCCATCATGGCAGCAGCAGCTTCGGGTGGGATTGCCATATCTTGAAACCTTTGTTGCAATTGTTCAAGTTCCAACGAAATCCCGGCACTCAATTCAGACGATACTTCAGCCTCCCCAAACTGAACAGATTCCTCAGACTCACTAGATGATGAATCACTGTGCTCTATCCTCACGAGTCGTCATCCTGATCGGAGCCAAACTACAAAACATTTCAAACAAAAGTTAGTGAAATGTGATCACCCAAAGAGTCATGAACTCTAGGGGATATGCATGTATACATGGTGTGTTGGATGGATGATGTATGGATGTTGTATGAAATGAATTTGTAATACGAACCTTGAATAATTAACCCTTCGGGTGGTGAAGTATGCATGAACTCCTATTTATTTATGCATATATTGCAATCCAAGCATTAGATGCATGGACGATACCTTTGGTGCTCGGGGAGTACCTCGGTTTTTTTTTTTTTTTTTTTTTTGGTTTTTGTTTTTGTTTTTTTGTTTTTTTGTTTTTTTGTGAAATGATATGATTGTCCTTAGTGGACGGACAGAGTTTTCGGCACTCGTGGAGTGCCTCGGATTTTTGTGATGTGATATCGACACACGCATGGCACTTGGTCGAGGTTTCGATGTCCGTGGGACACCTTGGACTTTTGATGATATGAAATGAACTCGTGCTTGGCTTGCGGGTGGAATTTCAATACTCAGGGAGTATCTCGGTTTTCGCGCCACAATGTGAAGTGAATG
This sequence comes from Euphorbia tirucalli, assembly GCA_039660915.1. NCBI lineage: Eukaryota > Viridiplantae > Streptophyta > Magnoliopsida > Malpighiales > Euphorbiaceae > Euphorbia > Euphorbia tirucalli. The sequence continues at coordinate 13,748,589 of CM077638.1, forward strand.
CGTTCTTAGTGAACGGGCAGAGTTCCGACGCTCGGGGAGCGCTTAAACGGTTTGATGCGTGAAATGAAATTTTCCGGTCCTCGTGGAGTACCGAAAATGATTTAATAAAATGCAATGAATTTTTGCCGGCACTTGTGGAGCGCCTAAAAATGATTTAATGAAATGCAATGAATTTTTGTCGGCACTCGTGGAGCGCCTAAAATGCTTTAATGAAGTGCGATGAATTTTTGTCGGCACTCGTGGAGCGCCTAAAATGATTTAATGAAATGCGATGAATTTTTATCGGCACTCGTGGAGCGCCTCAAATGATTTAATGAAATGCGATGAATTTTTGTCGGCACTCGTGGAGCGCCTCAAATGATTTAATGAAATGCGATGAATTTTTGTCGGCACTCGTGGAGCGCTTCAAATGATTTAATGAAATGCGATGAATTTTTTGTCGGCACTCGTGGAGCGCCTAAAATGCTTTAATGAAATGCGATGAATTTTTGTCGGTACTCGTGGAGCGCCTAAAATGATTTAATGAAATGCGATGAATTTTTGTCGGCACTCGTGGAGCGCCTAAAATGATTTAATGAAATGCGATGAATTTTTGTCGGCACTCGTGGAGCGCCTCAAATGATTTAATGAAATGCGATGAATATTTTTTTTTTTTTTGTCGGCACTCGTGGAGCGCCTAAAATGCTTTAATGAAATGCGATGAATTTTTTATCGGCACTCGTGGAGCGCCTAAAATGCTTTCCTACTTGGTTGGCAACGTGATGTGTGTGACCCTTATGGAATTATTCAAGATTCGTATAATGCTTTATGCATGACACGCGTCTCTCATGGCTGCAAAATAAAATGGTTAATGCTCATGACATTCAAATGATGTTCGTGAGTTAATTAATTTTTCACACGAAGAAAAAATGCATGGCTACAAAAAATGTGGTTAGTGTAAATGTCACGCGAGTGATTAATGTATTTACAAGCGAAATAATGGAGATGGCTGTACAAAAGATGTGAGTTAGAATCACACAAATGTTCTATATGCGGTATGTTATGTTCGTGAAAAAAATGTGAATGATGATATATTATGGAAGGACAAAAAGACACGTAGCAATTAGCACACGGATCGTATTCTTCCAACCTTATTCCTCCAAACGTGGTCAGGTCGATAAAATTCTAATCGAGTCCTAGGAGGGGTTCTCTTCGATCACCAACCGGGGGTGATGAAGGCGGATTTTATTTTATTTTATTCACACAATTTGTTTTGGTATCCTAAGGGAATCCAACTAAGGTTGCCTAAGTGAGTTCGGTCCAAAGTCGGGATAACATCAAGGCTCCCATAGCAAAAATATACTCCTCACTTCTCCCCACTCAAGGGTTCGAACGAAGGGGTTCGTACGAGGCTATGGGTAGTGTTTCGTATTCGTGCCCCTAAGACCAAGAGGAAATTAGGCGACACTTCAACGATTCACCGGGCTAATAGTGGATACCTAACTTAATGCAATAAATGCCTAACTACAAAAATGCATAAAGTGCCCTATAAGAATCATCCACTTAATTTAAATTAGACACTTTTCAAGGCTTGTCAAATTCTTTTAAGTTTTTGAAAAACATTTAAGAAATCCCCAGTGGAGTCGCCATTGTGAGCGGACGACGCGTTTTCGACGGGACGCGGGACTCCCTTTCGGAAGGGGCGCCTCGATTTCGGGCGGGGCCCTCCCTCGCGTGGGGTTTTTGGATTGGAAATTCGTTTTTTGGAAAAAGAATCGAGACCTAAATCTCGATAAAAAGTATAGGAGTCGCCACCCGGCTCAGCTCAACCGGGAAATTACAGTGTAGCTGAACCAAAGCGGGAACTGCTACACTTTTCAGAGATTCGGGTCCGGACAAGTCCTTTATTTCGTGTCTAATTTAAATATTATTGTCAATATTCTAGTTACAACACTTTAAGTAGCTAAAGATTTATTTTTATTAAAAGAATACACGCAGCGCGCATACAGGATAATAATACAAAATATAAAGTAAAAAGAATAAATATTTAAGGGCTTACAACCAAATTGAAAGGAAAATAAAACTCTCATCTCACAGATACAATCGCCTAGGATACACGAGAATCTAAAGAAAATTTACAACCGCCTAAATACACGATTTAATTCTATTAAATACAAATAAAAGGAAATTAAAATAAAATAAAAGCTGCAAAACAAAGGTTAGCACAATTTATACGGCACGCCACAAGTAGGACTCAAGTAGACAGAAATAAGGAATTAGGATTCGGGGTCATGCAATTGGGGGTAACCGGGTCGGCCCGGTCGGCCGGCTCGGTCAGACCTGGAAAACCATTTTTGAAACGTCCCTGTATTTTTGGTTTTGTGAGAAAAATCATTTTTGAAAACAATTTTTCCGGTTTATTATAATTAAGCATGCGAAGTGGGTCGGTTTTCGGGAGAACCGGATCTCCGTCGTTGAATTGTTCTAAATGCAATTTTACTGAAAAATAAATCTAAGGTCGTGATGCGCACAACAAAATTCATTTTGATGATTTTTGAGGGTTTTCCAAATTTTTCTGATTTTCTGAAATTTTTTTTTTATTATTTTTATGAAATTTTTCGAATTTTTGGAATTTTATTTGGATTTTAGGGATTTTTTAGGGATTTCTGTCCCTGGCCGCGAGCTACAGTCGTACGACTGTAGTTACAGTCGTACGACTGTCTACTACAATCGTGCGACTGTAGCCCTGGTTTGGGCAGAAATCGCTAAAAAAACCCTAAAACAAAACCCTAAAACTGAAGAAGCAAAGACAGTCGTACGACTGTAGTGTGTTTGGCACGACTGTATTTACAGTCGTGCCCCTGTTCTTATTTCAAGAACAGTCGTACGACTGTTCTTACTTTTCCGGAAATAAAAGTGCAAAAACTTGAAGAAAAATGCACCAACCACAATCAAATCACCCAGAAAGCTGGAAAATGAGATGAGTTAGAGGTTACTTACCCCCTTGGTGACGATCCACAGCTGGAATGACCCCTGGCTTCGCACCAATCCACGTGAATTTGCACTTTTTTCCCCAAAAATTCAAGGTTTCAAGAATGTCCAAATAACTCCAGAAAAGTCACGGATTTGTGTTTGTTTTTGGTCCAAAATGATTCAATTTGTTAGTGTGCTTGTTAACCTAGGATTTCTAATTCGTTTTAGTGATTAAAAACAAGAAATCAAGGAGAAAATGTGAGAAGAAAGTAAGCTCTTTCACTTCTCTCTCTTCTTTCTTTTTCTCCCTCTTTCTCTCTCTAAAATTCTGATTTCTTGCTCCAAAAAGCCAAAAGTCCCTAAAAATCTGCTTTTTCTTTTCTTTTATACCCTACTAGCCCGGAAATCTTGAGCATTAAATGCTCAAGATTTCCCTTCTTTTTCAAGTCAAAGAAGTATGGGCTGGAACCTGCCCCCCGAAAGTACAGTCGTACGACTGTACTTACACTACAGTCGTACGACTGTACTTACACTACAGTCGTACGACTGTAGTGAATTCCCACGACTGTATTATACAGTCGTGGGTCAACGGTCAACGGCCCCACTTTTTTTTTTTTAAATTAAAATTTCGTGTTCACAGATACCTCCAACACCACTGGCCGAATCGGTTGTTTCTGAGGACCTCCCCACATGGACGATAGCGTGGCCAAAGAATTTGCCATTTGATTTTCTTTCCTAGGTACGTGTCTGAATTCATACTTCCCGAAGAGTTCGATCTTTTCCCAAACGGCTTTGAGGTAGGGTCGAAGGGACTCTTCTTTGATTTCCTAATCTCCAATGATTTGCTTCACGACTAATGCCGAATCTCCGATGACAAGGGTTTCATGAGCTCCTAGAGTAATCAGGGCATCAATTCCAAATAAGCATGCCTCGTATTCTACCCCATTGTTAGTTACAGGAAAATCCAACTTCTTGGCTAGGGGAATGACTTCTCCATCAGGTGTCCCGATGATCACGCCTAATCCTGCTCCATGCTTATTCACAGCCCCGTCAAAGTATATAATCCATCTGGCCGGTTCTGCTTCTACCACTGCCAACTGTTCATCTGGAAATTCTAGGTTCTCCACGTAATCTGAATCAACTGGCTGATTTGCCAAAAATTCAGCCACTGCGCTTCCTTTGATCGTCTTTCGTGTGAGGTATTCAATGTCGAACTCTGATAATAGTAGCTACCATCATGACAACTTCCCTGTTAATGCTGGAGTTTGGCACAGATACTTCATCGGGTCAACCTTGGCCACTGCTTGAACCTTGTAAGATTAAAAGTAGTGTCTGAGTTTCTTTGTTAGCCATACCATTACAGTACAAGTCTTCTCTACAACAGTGTATCGAGTCTTATAATCTAGAAGCTTCTTACTCAGATAATAAATAGCATTTTCTCGGCCATCCTCTCACTCTTGGACCAGTATTGCCCCAACCGATGCATCTTCGATGGCCAAATAGAGGATCAAAGGCTTTCCTGGTGCTGAAGGCCTCAAAACTGGAGGATTCATCACGTAGCTTTTAATCCTGTCAAATGCTATCTGACATTGTTCATTCCACTCTATCGGCTGGTTTTTCTTTAGAAGCTTAAATATTGGTTCACAAACCGTTGTCAACCTCGCAATGAATCGGCTGACATACTGTAGTGATCCCAGGAATGACCTCACTTCCTTCTCCGTCTTGGGCGCAGGCATATCTCTGATGGCTTTGATCTTATCCGGATCCATTTCTATACCTCTTTGACTCACAATATGCCCCAGAAGTTTTCCCGATGTTACTCCAAACACGCATTTCTTCGGATTCAGACGTAGATTGTACTTTTCAATTCTAGTCAGAAATCTATCCAGGACAGCGGGATGCTCTTCCCGCGTCATCAATTTGACTAGCATATCGTTAACATACACTTCTACCTCCTTGTGGATCATATCGTGCAAGAGCGTCGTGACGGCCCACTGACAAGTTTCCCCAGCATTCTTCAACCCGAAAGGCATGACCCTGTAGCAGTAAACCCCCCAATCCGTGATGAAAGCTGTTTTCACCTTGTCAATTACATTCATCAAAATCTGATTATACCCAGAGAATCCATCCATGAAAGAATACATAGATGCCCTAGCTGCACTATCGATCAGAACATCGATATATGGAAGTGGGAAGTCATCTTTGGGAGATGCCTTATTTAGATCTCTGTAATCCACGCAGACCCTTACCCGACCATCCTTCTTTGCAACCGGTATGATGTTGGCTAACCATTCTGGATATTCCACAACTTCTAGAAACTTTTCTTTTATCTGCTTGGCCACTTCTTCCTTAACTTCTTCTGCCCATTCTGGTCTGAGTCATCTGAGTTTCTGCTTAATAGGCTTCATTTTTGGATTTGTTGGGATTCTGTGTTCTGCTATTTCCCTCTCAACCCCAGGCATGTCGTCATAAGACCAGGCGAAGGCTTTGATGTGTTTTTGCAAGATTTTTATTAGTTCTTTTCTCTCATCAAGTGTGAGGTCTTTCGAGACGGATACCATCTTAGGTTCATCATCTGTCCCTAGGTTCATTTCATGCAATGATGCATCATTTATGCTAAAGACATTAAATGAATGTTTGTATGTATGCACAGTTCCATCCAGAAAAACATCACACAAGTAAGCAAAATCAGATTTAATTGCATTATGTGCCTTATAGGCAGAGTTGTTTACATCAAATGTAGAAAAAGGAGATACATCAAAGTGATTTTCCCCCTCCACATGCGGAGGGTCTTTGCTTGCAGCAGCTTCATCCACTTCCTCGAACAAAGCTCCCAGGTCACTTTCCAGAGACTGCTCCTCGGCAACAAACAAGATTTCCTCAATCATCTTTGCTTTCCCGGCCATTATTATCTTGGCCAATTCCTTTACAACTTGACTCATTAACTCCTTTTGAGTTTTTGGCACAGCCGCCTGTTCTAATTCAGACCCTGCGGTGGCTTTCATAAGAGCAGCCAGCGCCTTAGTAACGGCTGCAATAGCCTCTTCAGCTTCCTTACCCTTGGGGCCTGCTTTTCCGGAGGACTCTCCCTTTACCATGGATCCAGTTTCAACTCCGTTGACCACTATCTTTTCCACCTTTACCGCTTTTCCCTTGTCATTTTTAATCTCAGTACGGAGCATGTTAACAATCGGTTCCACCCTGTACCTTCTGAAGTCAACAACATCTGAAAAAATCTCAAAACCCGGCACTTCCTTGCCCTCGAACTTGACAGGCTCATATTCTCCTTTATAGACTTCCTCGATTGCACGCACAAAAGTCTCAACCAAGTTCACATACTTCTTTGTGGCCCTTTTTGTGTCCTCCTTATATCCCACCTAATTCGGGAGTGCTGGCCAACTTCAATGTTGAACTTGGGAATACCTTGTTGTTTTGCCCCTAGCCCTTTTCCCGACTCAAACTTCTGCTTGGCAAAATATTTATGGATCCAGTCAGGGAACTTCGGCTAGTCGGTTATGACTGCTACCTGAAATCTAGTGACAGGCTGATCTGTAGTGCTCAGGGCTGCCACTACGGAAGGCTCATCTGCTTCGACAGTCACTACCTTTCCTTCGATTAGAAATTTAATCTTCTGGTGCAAAGTGGAGGGTACTCCGCCAAGAGCATGAAACCACGGTCTCCCTAACAGCAAGGAGAATGTGACTGGAATATCTATTACAGTGAATATAACTTTGGACTTGACTTCGCCCACCCTCACTTCAGCTTCAAAAGTTCCAATCACAGTTCATTTACTGTCATCATAGGCTCTTATCACAGTCGTAGACTTGCACAGTGCTTCAGGGATGACATCCAGAAATGGCAGTATTTTTGCTGGGTAAATATTCAAGGCTGACCCATCGTCCACCATCACACAAGGCATCGTTAGATCCATGACTTCCACTTTCAAATACAATGCCCTGTTATGGTTTACTCCTTCTGGCGGTAGATCAGATATTCCAAAACTAATCTCTGGCGCCTTACTAGGCTTCACATCCACACCCCTTATTAACGCACAAACCTCATTGGGAGACATAGTGGGGGAAGCATCCATCTCCATAAGCTACTTCACCACTGCCTCGCGGTGCCTCTTCAATTCCATAAGTAAATGCCAAACGCTAGCATGCGCCGGAGTTCTTTTCAACTGCACCGCCACCTCATCTTCTTCACCTCCCCTCGGAATAGGTTCTACAACATCATTTTCTACCGGAGTGGTATTCCTTCTTGGCGGTGTAGGAAGTGTTATGTCCGCAGGTTGATAGACCCTTCCACTCCTTGTTATATGCATTACCGGCCCGCCCTTGGCTATAACAGTTCCTTTTTTCATCTCGACTGGATAGACGGGCCTCATCGTGTTGTAAGGTCTGCAAACTGCCTCTTCATCGTTGTCCAATTCTATGTCTTCTACATTGAAAGGACCTTGCTTACTTCCAGATGCCGCCCTTGAGTTTCAACCAATACTGCCTGCACACTTGGGTTTGCCTTGATAATCTGAGCAAACACAAAATTATCGGGGAGGGAAGATTGCACCATATTCACTTGGTTCCCAAAGTTTGGAAGGGGGTTTGTTTGAACACTTGGCTTCAGCTGGGGTTCAACTAACTTTCCATCTGCGATCAGCTGGTGGATGGCTTTAATTAAGTGAGTACACTCATTTGTCCGGTGCCCAGTCATGACATGGTATGCACAAAAATTATCCTTGTCGGCCTCAGATAGGGGAGAAAATGGTTTTACGCTTTGTAGCAACCCAACCTTTCTGCACTTCATGAAAATTTTGCTTAGCGATTCTACCCATGGGCTAGTGATCCTTTGGGGAGTCCCCACCGGTCTTCCTGGATTTACCGCTGCTACTTCTGCCCCTTGTTCTTGAATGGAAGTAGTAGTCTGACCTGCCTTCGTACCATTGCTTGTGGCTGTTGGTCTTATGCTCCCACTTTTGTTATCTCGGGAATACCCTTGGTTGCCTCGATATCCCCCTACACTTTGCCGGGTCCTTTGCTCCTCTTCTTCATACTTCTCTATGTGTTTTGCATACTCCACGACATCATTGAAGATTTGGAACCTCTTTAGCTTCATTTTATCCTTATACAAAGGCAGGCTCCCATCTATCAATTTCATAATTAGGGACTCTTGCTTCGGGGCCCCATCCACAAGGACCTACACATCCATCCATCTCCAATAATGTCCCGAAATTCTCATTGGGTTTCTGACGAATCCTTTCCAAATCTTCTAAGGTTGTCTCAACCTGAGTGTTATACGCATACTGCCTGACGAAAGCCTCGCAAGATCCTCCCAAGAAGAGCGAGTGTGTGAAGGGATTCTCATGAACCATTTAGCCACTGCACCTCTGAGGGTAGTCGGGAAAAGATTGAGCAAGTGATTCTTATTTAGTCCCATACTCGTTAAGAGCCTTACATAATTATCCAGATGGGTCTCTGATGGGCCCTCCCCGGTGTATGGGGTAATATAGGGCATGTGGAACCCAACTGGGAGAGGATCATGTTCTGCTATTAGCACATCCGGATCGGTGCATTGAGTCAGATCTGACTTCACCTTAGGCAATGAGGTATCAAGATTCAAGAACTTTTGATGCAGGAGCCTTTCTATGGTCGTCTCAATGGGCACTTCCTTGGCCATTTGGGTGGTTGGCTCTTTTTCAGCCTAGCTGTCTATATTCCTGGCTGCTAGTTCTATTCTGCTTCCTCTAGGCATATTTCCTTAAGATCCAGCTGCAACCTGCACAGTCTCATCTGTACTTCCCATGAGTCCCAAGTTCGGCTGCCCCGAACTGCCTCCATTCAGAATCTGAGTCCCATCCGGCCGGGCTGACTCTCTTTCTTCAGCCATGGCCACCTTCACTTGCTCTCTGATTGTTGTCTTGAACTAATCGGATGTCAGAAAAGCATTCACGATGGCAGCTACATCCTAAGCAGATAAGTTCAGTAGCTTCAGAGGAGCATAGGTTGCTAAGATGAGAGAGAGCTCAGAAGTCACCTTCCCTAGCTCACACCTTATCTTAAAGAAGATATTTCAGATTGACGACTTTCAATTGAGAATGTGAAAACGTAAGAAATTAACGTATCTTGGCTCTATCTCAGAAGTTGGGGCCATCTTTACTTTTTTTTTAGCATTACAACAAATGAAACTGACTTGATATTAGTTTCATCCGAGTTGGCTATTTCTGATTCTACTGCTTCTTCTAATAGGAACTGACTGTCAGTGGATAAAGAAAGCAATTGATCCCTCAACTCTTCCTCCGATTCAGACCCCAATCCTTCTATTGTCTCAGCCAAAATGCTTGATTCGAGTTGATTAATTCCCAACTCCACTCTCACTAACCGCTTCGAGGTTCTTTTCCACACTGCACATTTCAACAGAGGGTCAGGCGTAAGAACATGGTATGAACCTAGACTCGACTTTCTAAATGCCATACTTTGCATGGATATGGGATGATTGCGATGAGATGAAAATGAGTGCGTGAACAATGAATATGACATCTAATGAACTCTATTGTTTACTAGGCTTCTCGAGAATGTCCAACGCCATGCATAATGAGCGTGTGAGAGCCGTCACGCGGATAGAGTTTCGGCGCCTTTAGGGCACCTAATGAAAAATGAAATGATGTCACGTGTGTGCCTTCACACGGATAGAGGTTCGACGCTTTAGGAGCGATATGGTGACATGAAATGGTCGCGTTGGAATCGATCCACGGACAGAGCTTTGACGGTTTTAGGGCATTAGACATGTTATGGTGCATGGAACAAATCACGTGTACAACGACACACGGACAGAGATTCGGCGTTCATAAAACGCCTTGCGTGATTTAGGAATGTCATGAAATGCCCCTAGATGTGTAAGGATTCGGCATTCGTGGAACGCCTCAAATTATTGATAAGATGTCATGAAATAATCCGATGCGGATTACGACATGAGACGAGATTTTCGGAATCTCCTTTATTCTTAGATGAATGGTCATGATGTCATGAAATGGAGTTGTGCATTCCACTTACACAATCTCAAGCCTAAACCCTTTTTGGATGTCCTAATTGGCGTATTTTGGTAAAATGGTTGATGTAATCCAATACACCGACATCAAAAGGGAGTTTTGGGGCTCCCGGGATGAAATGTGATGAAAGCGTTTGACATTCTTGGGATGCCTTAATCTTAACCAAAATGAAATGGATGCATGCTTAAGTCACGCAAATGCAAATGGCTGCACAAAAATGTGGTTAAATATGGCATACGAAATGGTGCATGTATGATTATGGGTGTGTTGATGCATAAAAATGTGCATGGCACACGAAGATAAGCATGGCTGCAAAAGATGTGGTTAGTGTAAATGTCACACGGGTGATTAATGTATTTACACACGGAAAAAATGAAATGGTTGTATGAAAGACGTGAGTTAGTGTCACACAAATGTATTACGTGTGGCGTGCCATGTTCATAACAAGAATCGATGATGGTATGTTATGATGGGACAAAAATCACATAGCACGTAGCATGCAAAACGTATTCCTCCAACCTTATCCCTCCAATCGTGGTCAACTTTTGAAGATTCTAACCGAGTCCTAGGAGGGGTTCACTTTAATCATCAACCGGGGATGACAAAGGCGTGTTTTATAATATTCATGCAAGTTTTGGTACCCTAAGGAAATCCAACTAAGGTCGTCTATATGAGTTTGGTCCAAGTCGGGATAAAATCAAGGTCCCCATAGCAAAATATACTCCTTACTTCTCCCCACTCAAGGGTCCGAACGAAGGGGTTCGTACGAGGCTAAGGGCGGTGTTTTGTATCTGTGCCCCTTAGACTATCAGGAACATAGGTGACACTTAAACAATTCACCGGGCTAAATATTGGATACTTAACCTAATGCAAGTATGTCTAACTAAAATGCAAAAATAAGATACCATGTAAGAATCATTCACCTCATTTTGATTAGACGTTTTTCAAGGCTTGTCAAGTTCTTTTAAGTTTTAAGAAAATTTTTGTAGAAAATTCCCCAGCGGAGTCGCCACTGTGAGAGGACGACCTTTTTCAGAAAAAGCGGACGCAGGGGTCCGAAAGAAAAGATTTTAAATATTCTTTCTTAGTTTTCGGGGTGAGATTGGGAAAACGGGTTTTGTTTATCTTACTTTAGAAAATCCATTCGTTTATTTCGAAATTCGTTTTGTGTAGAAAACATTTTCCCATTTGATTACTTTTAAAAGATCTCGAAACCTAAATCCCGAGATCAGTGACAGAATCACCATCCGGATCAGCTCATCCGAGAAATTCCAATACAGCTCCCTACCGAGTATAGACTGATGTACCTAAGGACAAGTCCCTTATTTCACGTCTAATCAAAATAAAATTAGCCAATGTTCTTTTATGATATTTCAATTTCCTAAAATTGATATTTATTGCATAAAATTAAACATATTGCGCGCATACAAATAAAATAAAGCAGTGATTAATTAAATTATTACAACCTAATCGAATAAAAATAAAAATTCAACTTACAACCGCCTAAAATACACGAATAAATCTATTAAATACATCCAAAATAAAAATCAAAGCCTGTAAAACAGAGTGTTAGCACAATTTATATTACACCCACAAATAGGACTCAAATCAGGACAGAATTGAGAATTTTAGGAAATGGGGGCATGCATTTAGAGGATAACCGAGTCGACCCGACCGGTCGGACCAGTTAGACCTGGAAAACAGTTTTGAAACGCCCTATAATTTTATGCTGGAAAATCAATTTTTGGAAAACAATTGGCTCGGTTACATGCAAATTTTCATTTTCGTGGGTCTGCTGTCCCGGAATCCATGGTTCCTTTCATGCGGGTTCCGAAATTCAACATCCATCTAGGGTCCAAAACGTAATAAACACACTAAAAACATTTATTAAAATGCCATTTTATTTGTTTTTAATATTTTCCAGGGACTTATAGAGTTCGGGGGTCCGCTAATGCTGGACTATAGATCCGGTTCGGATAAAATAACCCCAAAACTAAAGAATAAAATCAGGAAAATACCGAAAATTTAATGTTCGTACATACAAAAATCCAAAAACCGGTGTTAAAATGACGTACGAATATTTATAAGCCGAAATATATCAAATCAGAATGGGTATAAATGGAAAACGGGCTATTTTCGGCTTGTCGAGACAGATCGGGGAGCTGTCCCTGAAGAACAGAGCCGTACGGCTCTAGGTTTAGAGCCGTCCGGCTCTGTTCTAATTGAACCAGAGCTGGCCGGCTCTGTTCTTGAAGAACAGAGCTGTACGGCTCTATTCGGGTAGCCAGTTTTTCGGAATTTTAAAAACAGAGAAAAATCACATGAAAAATGCAATGAATACAAGTTTAAGGTCTCTCAGAGTTTACCTTGGTGTTGTTCTAGTGTATTAGATATGCAAGAACGGTTTGAAAATCAAGAACGTAACTCGAATCCTCGAATATCCTGAAAATCCAAAAGTTTATCCGAACGAATCCGAAATAGAACCGAGAATCATTGTGAACCGATAAGTAACCACCAAAGTGTGTAGTTGTATGCTTAAGACTTTAGTATGTTAACTTTTGAATTCTAAAATCCTCATTTTCCTTCTCACTTTCTCCCTGTGTCTTTCTTTCTCTCTGTCTCTTTTTTTTTCCTTTTCCTTTTTTTTCCCCTCCTCCTCTCTCATCTCTCCTTTACTGCATTATTATTGATTGATTTTTCAAATCTCTCGCTAGACAAAATAATTTCCAGAATTAAATGCGTCGATTAATTGTTTTTGTCATTTTTTACCAAATTTCGCAGACTTTGGGACAAGTTGGGACAACTTGTCTAACCCATCAGAGCCGGCCGGCTCTATTCCAAAGCCAGGCGGTTCTGGTTTAAAAACCAGAGCCGTCCGGTTCTAGTTAGAGCCGCGGCGACATTTCGACTATCCGACGTGTGCACTGAACCCTGAAAATCACTCGGAGGATTCGTTTTACGGTAGTTTCGGATTACGGATAACTTCGTTTTCGGAGAATTCTAAACGTTTCGGGTAACATTCTGCTCTTTTCTATATCTGAAGGTAATAAGGGGTTCTCATCACTGAGGTCGGTAAAACCCGTGCTCACAGGCAGAAGCTCCAATCACCCCGAATCGACCGATAACGCTTCCTTTTTCAGATTTAGTGTGTTTTTCTTGTTTATTATCGGTCCAATTGCATCCATGTATACTTAGATTCCCGGTTTTCTTATTTTTAATTGATGGATGTGATTTCGAGTTTGGCGATTTTGAGTTTTTAGGGATTTTCGGATTTATTTTGATCCGTTTCGGATCCGTTTGGTTGAAATCAGTGTGTTTCCAGAAATCCCAGATTACCTGAAATCGCTAAATTTGCAAAACGATTTTAAAAAACGAGAAAAGAAGGCCTGAACACAATTCTAGAGCATTACAGCTGTGCGGCTGTAGTCGAGACAGAATTACAGTTTTGCCCTTTTGGGCTCCAAACTTGTAATTTTGCATCTTTTTCCTATTCAAAACTGAATTTTGGTGTGTTTACATTCCTTTTGGACCCTAGATGGATGTTTAATTTAGGCCCACCCACAAACGGGACCCCCAGGTCCCGGGATATCCAGCCCACTAAAGTTGGAAAATGCATGTAAATGAGCCAAAGTGGTTTTCAAATTTGGTTTTTCATCCACAAAACATACACGGCGTTTCAAAAAACCGTTTTCAGGTCTAACCGGGTCGACCCGGTTACCCCCTATGCATGATCCCGTTTCCTAAAATACCCCTATTTTGTCCTATATGAGTCGTTGGTGTGATTTATTTACCTGTGCTAACCGTATTTGGATGCAGCTTTTATTTTTCTTTATTTTTATTTTTGAATGTACTTCATAGATTGAATCGTGTATCTAGGCGATTGTAATTTTTTATATCATCGTGTATTATAGGCGGTTGTAATGGTGAGGATGAGAGCTTTTTCTTTTTATGGGTTGTATAATTTGGCCTCTATTTACTTTTCCCGCACTTTTACTTTTCTGCACTTTATATTGGTTTTATATTTATGTCATTTGCATGAGCATTAGTTAATAATAAAAAAAAGGAGATAAAATGAGTAGAATTAAGTGAATGCAACATTATATTATGAAATAATAATTGAAAATAAGTGAGGATTAGTAGATTTGTTGCCTAAACCCTGAATCTTTGAATTAGGTACCGCGTCTACACTTGGTAGGGAGCTGTACCGGAATTTCCCGGATGAGCTGATCCGGGTGGCAACTCTGTATCTAATTTCAAAATTTAGGTTTTGAGATCTTTAAGTTCAAATTGGGATTTTCTAAAAACCTATTTTTCCAAAATTCACACTTACAATTAAGTTTTCTACAAAAAGGTTTTTCCAATAAAATGAAAGATTTGCCTAAGAAAGATTAAAGACCCGTTTTCAAACCACATCACACACTTTAAAAAGAAAATCCCCGGTTCCCGCTTCGCCCTATGTTCCGTAAAAAGGTCGTCCGCTCACACCAGGTTTACTAATACTCTAAAGGAATGGTACCAAAGTCTTGGTGTATACAGACAGATTAGTTTTCTCCGGACTCCTAATGTTACTGGTGCTTTAGGAGTCATATATCAATATTTCATTGGAGACTTTTCAATTTATGAAAGACGTGTTCTTCAAGAATATTTTGACATGAAATATTGCTCACTGAAACAAGATGATATTGAAAGACATTTATAAGAGGATGTAAGCAAGATATTACACATTGAATGGACAAAATGATCCTAATCTTTGATTGTTTATATCTCCTCTTTGCTAGCAAAATTACAACCAGAGATAAATTGCTTGATTGGTCAAACTTGGAGACCTTTTTCTGATATTACTATTGAGAAATTCATCTATTCATACTAATTGCATTGGAAAATATATGTGAAAAGAATAATCTATTCACAGATATTCTCCACTATAACAGCATTGCAAAACAGATTTGTAACAAATCTCATCTTGAGATTAACTACAAAAAGAAATGTGATTGTAGATATAAATCTTTCCAAGGATGTTTTCACTACAAGAAGGTCTTTCAGCATGGAATTAGAGACAAAAGACACCTTTTTAAAAGGTTTAAGTTCTTCAAAAGAAAAAAGAAAGAGCTAGAGAGGAAAGCAAAAAGGGTCAAATAGATGTTTCGCCTACGGAAAGAAATCACATTTTGCAAAAAAATTATCCTAACAAGCCTGCCAATGCTCCAATGCTCCAAAGCTAATTTCCCTGTACAATATTAAAGACACCACGACAGACTTTGAATCCTTATTTTATGAGGAAAGTCAAGAAGATGCAGACACAATCTTTACTATTGAATGGGATCCAAAAAACTACTCATCAGACTCTTCGAAGTCATCTTTTTCTAATGATGGAAATTTTCCTGCTTATTTTTACAAGCATGCAACCTTCATACAAATGATGATGATTTCACACTTGATGATGATGATCTCATCCTTCTGTGGCAATTCACATTTTGCCCTTGAAATATGAGCCAGTATCAGTAATTGCATTCATGGATACTTGATCTTTTCAGACAATCATGAATCCAGAAAATTCTTCCTCCGGAAGAATGGGAACCACACAAAACCTATGTTTTAGTTGTAAATGGTGAAATATTTTCTACAAAGCTAAGAACAAGAATTCTTATTGGAATACAATTCTTCCTAGATTGTATCATATGGACCAAAGTTCTTAGATCATCTTTGCCAGATAAAGATATTTTGATCAGCTTTAGAGATTATCAGAAAGTCAAAAGGCTTCGCATCTTACTTAAGGATTAAAATTCAAACACTTCTTCAAACCTTATATCCATACTTCTAAAGTCTTTTCCCTCACAAAAGTTCAGCTTGAGTACTAGTGCAGTAAAGTGTTGGGGAATTAATCGCACAAAACAAAATATGCGCAGCGGAAAAACGGATTAATCCCCACCAAGGACCCATGTACATTGCATTGAATTGGAAGGAGGGTTAAAGAATTACCTTAATTCTTTGTAGGTTTTGAATCAATTAGGAACCAAATTAGCTTCCCTCTACGGTTGATCCACACGGAGCAATTGATTCACCGCGTGCTAGCGCCGAGATTGAAGAACGATTCTTCGAACGAGAGAAAGGCACCGAAAAATCAGATTTTTCTTTAGGTGTCAATGGTGAAATTCGGCTGCCACACTCCTTTCTTAAGTGTCTGCCGAAAACCAGTTTTGTATATATGGGAAAATCATGTCTCTTTTAGGTTTTTATATCCTTATATATAAAACCTAAAAGTTAATTATAATTATGACCTAATACACTTATTAGTCATAATTATAAATTAACCCACACAACTTAATATTAATTCTCAATTAATATTAAATCAAATCAATTCTCCATAATACACTTATGTATATACAATATTATAATTAATTATATCTCTATATAATTTAATTATAATATGTGGCATACTTTATGCAATATTAATCACATTAATATTCACATATACATATATATATAAATATATATCACTATATATATTTATTCTCTTTCTCATTCATAAATTATTATCCAATAATAATTTATACCCGATAAGATGAACTTCATTTTGCTCTTGTGTGTGACCCCATAGGTTCATATTAATTGGCAATAAGGAAATTACCATAATGTCCTTATAGGTCATAAGCGGACTCTAGCAAGCCATTACGACTACCCAATTAATATGATTGGAATGATCCAATACCTATTTATAGAATGTCATATTCCCTTTTGTCTCTTTGATATCATGATTAATCATAAGGCATGGTACACTTGTCAATCTTATATAATTAATCATATGCTTTCTCGATCTCAAAATAAACTGTTCAGACAAATCAATTGATACTCTATCAATTATTTGAGCACGGCCATGCATTTAACAGTCTTACTTATCGAGGGGCCCAGTGATATCGCTCTCTTGTTAGAGAGGGACAAAATCCCATATCTGTCACTCACATCCCAAGGCATGAGTCATATCGTACCCAATCACAGTCTTTATAACTACTCTGTTACGAGCAGCGTTTGACTACGTCAAAGCACAACAGGAGTTCATCCCGGAATCAATGGTGACCTCAGGTCAAAGGAATCAGCTGATGACACTACTATAATCAAGATCAGTTGTGACACATGACCATGAACTTGATCTTATAGTGGGTCTCCAGTAACATGTTCTCTAACATATTACCCGTGAGTATAATCTGTATCTGTATACACTATATTCATCTTATGAATATCCATTATCACTCACACTAGTCTTAGTTTGTTATTATTCCCATAATAACAATCGACTAGGGATATTTAGAATAACACGATTTATTCATGGATACTTATCATAAATGCTAACATACAAACATAAATGATAATATTAATCTACACTAGATTAATCTTAGAAGTCAAATTACATAATCCAATATTGGCCTTAGGGCACAATCTCCAACATAAAGATCTCATTTTGACATCATGTGTTGATTCTCATTTCCAATTCAACCACCCTAAACCATTATAGACTAATTGAAACTTCTTTATCACTCTACCCTTTAAACTTAATAAAGACATAAACCCACCCGGGAATTACGCCATCAAATTTAAAACTAGCCCAAGAAGAATGTTGTGAACTTTTGGCCCAAGGCCTTATTAAGCCCACTTAATCTTTGTGGACTTTCTAAACTTTCTATGTTGAAAAAAGATATGAGCTTATGAGAGGAAAGAAAATGCTTGTTATTGATTATAACCTTCTAAACCACTTCCTCATATGACAAATTTCCTGTTCCAAAGACTAATTCTTTATTTGTTCATCTTAACAATTCTTATGTCTTTTTAAAGTTTGATCTGAAGGCATGGTTTTGACAGCTTTGTATCCAGCCAGATGATCGATAAAAAACAGTATTGTATAGTGTTTGCAGAAAAGAAAAGCATCATTGGTGTCTCATCAATTCATTTCTTGGGTATGCATTTCAAATATGATCATTATATACCTGGTCCCTACATAGCATAGGATTTGCTTAAATTTCATGATGAAAATTTATCTGTCAAATAAATTCAACAATTTCTTGGCATAGTAATTTCCTCAGAGATTTTACCCCTCAGATTTCAATCCATTCTAGTTAGCTATCCAAGTTGACAAGAAAGAATCCTCCCTATGGTCCAGCTCAAACAAAAGCAGTTCAACAGCTAAAGCAAGTGGCATAGTCTCCTCCACCACTAAAGATACCTAAAAATGGACAAAGAATTCTCCAGACGGATGTAAGTGATGAGCATTGGGGTGTTATCTTGATATAACATGTTGATGGAACATACCTTATTGTAGACATATTAGTGGACAGTTTAAGGAGTCAGAAAAGTGTTATCACTTTACTATCAAAGAGGTCCTAGTTGTAAAAAATGGAATAAAAAAGTTTCAATTCCATCTCATCGGTCACCACTTACAGTAAGAATGGACAATTAAGCTTTTCCAAAAATTCTCTACTTCCAAAAAAAGTCTATCCTAAAAAAACAGCTTATTCAGCTTAAGAATTGGTTTGCAAAATATGATTTTTCTGTCCAGTATGTAAAAGGAGATTAGAACCTAATTCCAAATTTACCATCTATAGACCAACATCTTTGTAGAAACCCCAGAATATTATCTCATTAATCATTTCTAGAGCTACTGTTCCTTTGATTTTCATGGTATCCAGTTCTCGGTCTAAAAATTTGTGGTTAACACCTTTATCGCCGAAAATCCAAAAAACATTTCCTCTAGGAACTTCATCCCCATCATTCAAGAGATATAGGAATTTGCTGAGAATAATCTCTTCAGATATCTTGCCAAGGCAATTTAACTCGGCAAAATACCAGATAATCCTTCACCATTTCTTAAGGATTGCCTTATTCTACTCGTTTGAGCTTTAACCCCGTTCTACCAACTGTTAGAACATGAGCTATGGTGTTTTATGGTCTATACTCTATTGCTATTCAAATTCCTATTTTCCCATTATATTACCTCATTACAAATCCAGATCATGCAAGTGCCTTGCTCTTTACTTTTCTGGATTGGTTCACTCTAATCTCATGTTGTCAAAAGGAACTTCAAAAAATAATTTAGTATGAAAGATTGTATGATCTCAAAATCCACCAGTTCATAAAAAAGCCAGTTATAGGAATCTTCATACTACACAGGCCATACTTTAAGCATCCATAAGAACAATTCCGTTTTCAAAATCATGCTTATCATTGGAGAAATTCAGTTCACCTTTATCAAAACTTAAAGATAAACTAGAACTTTAGAAAGTTCTATGTGAAATAAATGGTTATGCAGATGTCTCTACTCCCCTGGATATTTTATAATATCCCTCTATCTTGTCACCTTTACAGCAAAACCAGAGTTTCAATGATGCAGCGGATACGAACGGATTATCTTGAGCCCCTTGACCGCACACGATACCGGGAATAAAATCTTATAAAATACTAGAATTTTGACAAATTCAAAGTATAAAGTAATAAAGGAAAAATTTCATTCAAATCCCGTCTGCCTATTCTATTAAATCCAAGCCTTTATATATGTGAAAAAATAAAACAAACCAGTCCAAAACAGACAACAAAAAAATAGCATAACAAAAAAAGAAACACCTAAAAATTTTCCGAAAAGTTCGAAAAAAACAAAAAAACACTAATTTGAAGGCCTAAACGTCGTTTTTTGGTCGAAAAGCGATTGATATCACAACCAAAGGCTGTGTGTTTTGTTTGTTGGCCCGTTTCCGATAAGATTAGACCCAAAAATCATTGAAATCGGCCCATTTCACTTCTCACCATAAAAACTTGCCTGAAAAGGCCATAGCTTTCTCTTCTACATCATTCAAGCTATACGTCCAGTGAATTTTCAGATTCTCGACTCAAGCTCATCAGCTAATTTGGCTTCCAGCTCATAGCAGATGTCACCTCAAAATCTCTACCAAGATTCCTAGGTCCCATTTTGGATGGACAGCCCCACATGGTCGAAACCAGATGCTTATCCTTTAGAAAAATTTCTCATAGATGATGTTGATGACTCATCTAATCCAGATTACATGAATGTCTTTCCGTCTCATGAGCCGATACATAAAAGATGGGAATAAAGAAGAAGGTTCACTTGATTAGAAAAAACTTCTAATTATTTAAATTAAATTTTGAATTTTTCCATGAAATTTTTTTTATTGGAGAAAAAATTCCATCTAAAGAATAAATGATCAAGTTTGAATGTCTTACAAATTATTCTAATAAAGCAATCGGTGTTGATATGAGTGGAAGAGACCCCAATTATTTAAGTAATGGATTTCGAGTTTGAAACTTTGTGTATGCAGCAAATACCTTTAGAACTAATAGAATCTTAATCATCATTTAATATGAATTCCGGTACGAATTAAAGGTGTCTCTCATTTTACGTACAACGTTACTTATTCAAGAAAAGGAAAGAGTCAATTTGATTCTTGCCTTCCTTGATATATATAAATCCTACGCCAAGAAAAATAGAAAAGAAAAAGTGGAACGAAGTGATGAATGAATCACCACGCCATTAAAGAAGATAAAAGAAAATAATAGTTATGTTATGATCGTACAAAAGCCAAACGACATTGTAACACGCAAAGAGAAGAAACAAAAACAGTTGCTGTTTATTTAAGTCATCTCTCACCACAACTAGCTATCATCAACAATCCCAAAACTCTACCTAGTGATCTCAGAACTCTTAAGTCTTAACCCCCCCACCTTTGTGTCTGATAAGAGAGAAGAGATCTCAGAATCCTTAATTATTTATTTAATTAGCCCCTTAATTAGAGTCTGATTAGAGAGAGAGGGGAAAAAAAATGGCAGAAAGGCAGTGTCACAGAGATGTGTTGCCATTTATAACTTTGGTGACAATGGAGTGTGTAAATGTTGGGCTTAATACACTTTACAAAGCAGCCACTTTGAAAGGGATGAATTACCATGTTTTTATTGTTTATGCTTATGGTATTGCTGCTCTTGTTCTTCTTCCTGCTCCTTTCATCTCCCACAGGTACTCTTCTCTTTTTACTTGCTTAATTTCTACTTTATTTCCAATTTCGCCAAATGGGTATTCCAAAAGTTTAATCAAGATCAAATCTTTACAAATGGGTATTAAAAAAAAAAATTAGTTTTTTTGCAGATCAAGAGTGCTTCCTCCGTTAAGCTTCTCTATCCTTAGTAAAATTGGTCTTCTTGGTCTAATCGGGTACAAATGGAGTGTTCAATTTCTTTCCCTGTTTTTTTTTACCCCCAATTTTTGTTTTGGGTGAATTTTAATTTTAATTTGTGTTATTGGGATATATATGGAGCAGAAGTTCATCACAGATCCTGGGGTACACTGGCATAAATTACAGTTCTCCAACTCTTTCATCAGCCATCAGCAACCTTACTCCAGCTTTTACCTTCATTCTTGCCATCATTTTCAGGTTATCTTTACTTTTCAGTTTTTTTTCTTTTTTTTTAACTGAATTTCAGTTTATAGTTAAGACATTTGATTAAGATTATATGGCTTAATCTCTTAAGATTATGTTGTTGCTAATGTGGTCTAATCTGCCAGTTGCTTGCTTTTAACAAGAAAAAGAGCTTTGTTTGCGTTTACTAATTATTGAGAACAAACAAACAGGGCAGACCCACACCATGGCTGGGTAATCGCCAGGTTCCCATAACTTTTTTTTTTTTTTTTTCCAATTTTCTTATAATAACTTAATTGAATATTTACAAATGGCTGCTATGAAATCGTTCCATTGAGCTTCTTGGTTCTAGCCCTTCGAATAATAACGATTTCGTGTTTTTTAATGCTACTTTCGATTTTTAAAAGTTAGATAGTCCTACAAAATATATCACTTTCAATAAATTTTTTAAAAAAATATACCAATTTAGTTCTTCTTTTATTTTTAAGATTTTTTCTTTCATTTTGAAATTCTTCTCTAGTCTTCTCTTCCTATTTTACATTCATAATCATTCGCTTTAATTTTCTAATTTTACAAATATTAAAAACTTAAGTTTTTGGTATTTTGTATTTGTAAATTTTTTTATTTTTAATATATTTTAGAAGAATGGTTACCTACACATTATTTCCTGATATGAACGTGCATAATTGTACCTAATAAAGTAGTACAAAAGATTATTTTTCAGAAAAAATATCCGGAATTTTGGCTTAATTATCTCTTATAAACATTTTTAATATTTTGTTGATTTGGTTCAGACTTTTTTTTTTTTTTTTTTATCAACTCTTGCTCAATTATTAACCGAAGTCTTGCCAATTAATTTATTTAATTAATTTTATAACGAAGTGCACATGTCGCCACTAGGCTTGCCACAAGATTCAATCAATGTATCCTGATCCAGCAGTACCCCCCCCAAAATCTATTAGAAATCAGTTGTTACACCATGATTCATTAATCAGAAAATAAGTTTCACATTTGCTTAGTATAAAATTTATTCTTGAATCATTTTCTATCAGTTTTAACTTTTGATTTAAATAACTTCACACCAAAAATAGATTCTCAACCTTAGATTTCTACTCATAATAATTTGAATCAACAATAACATTTTAGCCTCTCTCTCTCTTTGGAAAAAAAAAAAGAAAGGAAAAATAAAATTTAGTCCAATTTTGCTATAAAATTTTATTCTGGGAACATTTTGATCGAACTTTTTTTGACAAATTAAATTATATAATAAAGTTGGAGGAATTTAAAACGTAACTGGAGTGCCTTGATCTATTATATAATTATTTTGGTTGTGGTTCTTGGAGATAATTACTCATAGCATATAAACCACTACTTGATTGATGATCGCAATTGCTTCAACCTTTTTTTTTTTTCTTTTTTTGGTCAAGTGGATTGATTGTGACAATAATGATAGTTTTGAATGCCACACTCTAATGGACCACTAGACTTGCTTTTATAGTTATTCCAATCTCAGAATAATTCATGTTCCTAATTCCCTCAAATTGGCTTGAAAAGGATGGAAAGAGTTTCTTTGAAAAAAAGCAGCAGCCAAGCCAAAGTGTTGGGCACAATAGTTTCGATAACAGGCGCATTTGTAGTCACTCTTTACATGGGTCCACCAATTACCTTCGCTTCATCATCATCCATTAATCACCTTCATCATCATCAATCTCTTCAATCATCACATTCCAATTGGGTCCTTGGTGGCATTTTCCTCACTTCTGAATACATACTCGTTCCATTATGGTACATTGTTCAGGTATGCTCTTCTTCTGAACCGATAATTATAGTTGCAATGGCGATTGGAGTACTAATAATGATGATGCTTAACAGACGCAGATAATGAAGGAATACCCGGCAGAGCTGACAGTAGTATTCTTTTACAATTTAACTGTGAGCATCGTAGCAGCTATTGTTACCTTAATTACTGAAGGAACTACAAGTGTCTGGGTAGTGCGGCCGGGTATAGCATTAGCCTCCATTGTTTGCTCGGTGAGACTGCAATCTTGTGTTATTACTTCGGTTTGCTTGTAAGGATTTGTCTGTTCTAATTCCAGCTGGACTTGAATGTTAGGGGCTGTTTGGATCATGTATGAACAATACAGTTCACACGTGGGCATTGCATCTCAAGGGACCTGTCTTTGTAGCAATGTTCAAGCCTCTGTCAATTGCCATTGCTGTTGCCATGGGTGTCATGTTCCTCGGCGATGTTCTCCATCTTGGAAGGTACCATTATCAAACTATATTAACTCTTAACACATCACTAAACAGAGCTAAACTTAAGTGTCTTTGAGTAGAATATTCTGTTGCTGATACTAGCCTGCATTTTAACAGTGTAATAGGAGCAACAATAATATCGATCGGGTTTTACACTGTCATGTGGGGAAAAGTCAAAGAACAATTGACTGATGATTTCGGTGATAGTAGTCCGGAAACTCTTCCATCCACCGAGAAGACCCCCCTATTGAAAAGCTACAAAGATGAACTGGTCTAGGGAAAAGAGCAAAGATAAATGAACAGCAGCTACATATTTCTCAACCACTATTAAGCATTGTGAAAAATGAGGTGCTGTCCATAAGCCAAATTTCGGAGTTCCAAGGATCAGATTTTACTTCAACAATCTCCTTGCCAATAATCTGGAATGGTCTAAAGCACAAGGCACAATTACATTGGACCAAGATTGTATAGTAGTATATTAAGAGTGGCCTACTAAAAAACTAGTCTGTGTTGTATCCATCGTGCTGTATCAAAACATGGCAGTTGGTGCTTTGCTGTTGTCGACTGCTAACAAAGTGTAAATAGAATCATATACTTTTATCGTTTTTTCCTTTGACTCTTCCAATTTTTTTTTTTTTTTTCATGCCATTCTGCATTTGAATGAACATTTCATCAAGAAAATGCATTGAATGCTTCTTAATGCCTGTCCATGACAAAGGATTAGGGCAACAACATTCTTAAAATGAGGCAACGTGTAACTAAGAATATTAATAGACTGGTGAATAATTGAATCCAAGAATCTAATGCCACCCATTGGCCGCTCAACTTGCACAGCAGAATGGAATAAATGCTCGCAATTGACCGTGTACCTTCAAGACAATGTACACAGCCTAGCTATCAATTTCAACACGCATCTTATAAAAAAAAAAAAATGAAATTTATAACAAGGGCACAAAATTCATGGTGGCATCTTCAAAAACCATCCATTTAATCTGCTATAAGAATAAACAACCTAAAATATGATACAGTATCAACATGATACTTAACAGCAAGATAGAATGGAAAACAAAAATCTCGTAACACCAACCGCTTAAGCTTTCCTTGTTTCCTTCTCCACAATGATATAGAATGAACACTTCATCTATTGTTGGATTTGACTGTAACAAGGTAGTGCAGGCCCCTCAGCTCACGAAAGCGTGAGAACACATTGAGGACCCGAGTCAGACGTAACTATTGCACAATTCGGATTCAAAATCAGGAAAAAAAACATCGAGAGCCCGAGCCGAATGTAACTATTGCACAAATTAGATTCAGGGTCATTGAGCACTGGGGCAGAGCTAAGATAGCAGCAAACTTCTGTACCTGGCACTGAATCATTTCTCAAGTCTTTAGATCATCAGACATAGCAGAAGGTATACAATGTGTTGCAAGGATATCTGAAGTTGCTGCCTTAGCATTCTTGGTATGCAAGACCACAATCTGCATTAGGAAATTTAGAATTAGAAACATTCATAATGAGAGTAGGGAATAATAAGGGAAGAGAGAAAGGGAGAGGCAACCTGTTGGTAGTCTAGTTCAAACTTCAAAAATTCATTATTACAACTCTCCACCATATCAGCCAAGTTCTTCAGATTCTTCACAGGCTTGCCATTCAAAGCAAGAACCTACATAACAGGCAGAAAGACTTTTTGACAACGTACATTAAGATTCCAGTGGTGATGTCATGTCACCGATCAAGTATCATACCTGAGTGTTCACAATTTCTTCATATCCAATATTAATGTCAGCCACAAGGACCTGGCACATATTCAAAAACATACATGTACCCAATGATTAATCTTCTTTTATCCCCATCATCTAATCTAAAATTTACTAAACTACCTTGCGATGTATGTTCTCAGAAAAAACCATAGAGAGAGAGAGAAGGAAGGAAGGAAGGAAGGAAGGAAGGAGAAAAACGCACCTGAGAGACAACAACAACTTGTTCATCTACAGATTGTGCCATTGCATGTAGATACTTGTCCAACAACTTGACTGGAGCATCAAATTCATAGTCCTTCCCATACTGGAACGAAGACATATAATTAGAAAAACTGCACACCCTGCTAGAATGACAAACACATGCTACTACACTATCTTCAGCATCAGCAACACCTGTTAGAGTGACAAACATAGATTCTAGGCTCACCACATATCATACTATACTAAACGAATTGAATCATATTAGTGGAATATGTCCATCACAAGCCACTCCAACAACTCTATATATATCAAATGATCAAGGCTGCATAAGCACCTTAGCCTAGTCATGGTTGCAGTATATGTGCCACTAGGGCTTCGCTTGATATGATATCAGAAGCAAAGCCAAGAACTTTTAGCACTGGATAATTGTTATAAATCCAGAAGGGGCCTTCAACAGTGCACATAAGCAAGTAATAACTAATGGAGCAGTTGCAACCATTGCTCCCTTGGCATGGTAGATGGCATAGAATTGAAGTGGAAGAATCATTTAAGGATTTCTAGTGAACCCAGTACATTTGAGAGGACAAAAATGATATTGGTAATGAAATAAAGTTCAAAGAACATAATCTGTAATCAAGATCTCAACAATCTCTCATCTCAGCTGTCGAACTTACGTTTAGTGGCACATCAAAAGGAAAGTGTGATAGGAAAAAGAAAAACAGAGATGGGACAATAGGCTATTCTATTAATAAACTCTCTGATAACTAAGAGGAACCTTGGTTAAAAAAAGAAGTACTGCAATAGAGAACTAAAGAACAGAACCAAATAAAATGGATTGAGAACTTATCAATCCCCTTCTCTATTCACAACACAGAGGGAAACTCTCTAGACAAGAGGCAAACAGAAAGTCTGTTCTCGAACTTTCCTTACTGATCCCTCTACCCTTAAACTATTTTATACCAAAAGCATACCCTACAGCTCACTATGCTGAGTTCACACTTCACAGCATAAGTAAAAAACTGGACATTCACACCTTTAGCTCAAACTGGACATTCACACCTTTAGCTCGTTATCCATCAAAGTACCATCAAGTCCATAAAGAGACAGTTAAATGTTTAATCATTCATGGACATATTGGGCTCCCACATGAAGCGGTCGAAAGCAAGTGACAGAGACAAAAAATGAAAAAACAAGCCAATGAAGAAAAACTACAGCGAAATGTACATGGTGAGAAGTGAGAACACACCTCCGAACGCAGATATGGAACAGATACAGCAGAAAAGACAAATCCTGCAACAATGTAATAAGAGGGTGGTTTGCCCTTGATATGTGCGGGGATCAACCGTGTATGCGTTGTGAGTTTTATATTGAATTCAAGTATCTTCGACTTGCGAAGAACCTTCACCATAGCTTTGTCCCCCGTGTACTTCTGAGAAACAAGGTAACTGAAACTAATTCGCTCCCCATGCCTGAAGGGAACTGAAAACAAACCCAATAGAAAGTATTAGAATATGTTTGAAAACACCACTGTTCATAATCTTAAAGTCATCTCCATGATAGTCATAACCAGAAAACCTAGAGATTCACAGTTAACCAACTCAACAACTATAACAACCACAAATTCAAGAACTCACTCCTTGAAATATATTCTAGGAACGTGATACCACTATACAGCTACTTGATGACAAACAAATTTTTTTTTTTTTTTTTTCAGTAGAACAGAATCACCAAAGACTGATGTATGAATCATAATCATAAATAAAACATTCAAATATGTGGAAAACTTTATGACTAGAAATTTTTGATATGTTGATTAAATAATGTAATGATAGGCAGCTGGTAAAAGTTCGCATTTGATCAATTTTATAAGAAACACTGGATCTTGTACACTGAACTTGGAATGATTGGATTAACAACAAAGTTTTCTTCATATTCAATTGCAATTTCAAGTGTCCCTCGAAAAGAAAAAAAATATTAACATTCCAGATTCTATAATCCAATATCATAGAAGTGTATGAAATTCAACCCATTTTATTTTAATAGGTGAAATTGCTAACAAATTCAATCAATTAATAACTCGTTAAGGCAAACACACACACACAAAAGAAACTTATTTAACTGTATGACTCTTTTATTGTGAAGCTTTTTCTAATAATTATGGGTATTTTAGACAGAAGATAAATGAAAATTCCATTCTTCAATAATCGAAGAGCAACTTTACATTTAATCTACATTATAAGGTTATGCAAATAAGTACGAAAAAATTCATTTGTTCAAAATCAGGCAGTAACCGAAACGTTATATGGAATTTCCAATTCGCTGGGTTTTGATAATGAATGAAAACGAATTCTGTAGGAAAATTGCAGATAGTCAAGGGAGCTTATTCTCTAATTATATTTTTAATTAATAAAGCTGACCACAGCTAACTAGTTGGAATTCAGGCTTGGTTGTTGCATCCAAAGCTAATTTGAATTTGCACAAGTTCAAATTCCTCGAGAGGCAGAACCTAACTGAACCCATTGGAAAAAAAGCATTATGTAGAAGCAGTTTCACATGTAACTAGTCTATCATGGCCATAATTAATTGGAATTCAGGCGTGGTTCTTGTAATCTAAAGCAAATTTGTATCTGCGCATGTTCAAATTCCTCAAGAGGCAGAACTTAACTGAATCCATGAGAGAAAAGGCATTATGTAGAAGCAGTTTCACATATACCTAGTTTATTATGGCCATAATTAATTAGACTTCTCTGTCAATTATTCTTCTTATACTTGGACGTTTTCAACAAGTACAAAAAAAAATTAACACAAAGTATCTCATGCATCTGTGAAACCTAAACTGAATGATTCACCAACATGAGAGAATTCTATTGAAAGCTTAAGAGCTTTGAGAACGTTTTGCAGCATGATTGCTAAAACACGTGTGACCAATTATACAGGCTCACAAAAAATGGAATGATTGAGACAATAAATAAATAAATAATAATAATAATAATAAAACAGCACAAATAAGAATAGGAAACAGCAGAAGATAATCAATAACTAAGTTAATGAGCTACTTTCTTCCAAAAAACAAAAGTAAACGAGCTACTATACCAACAATGACACCTAAAAGGAGTCTTAAACTATATCAAAGTAGTTTTAAGAACTTCTATGTTATTAACTACAATCACAGAACTTAAACTCCAAGCTTCAATCTTAACATTCTCGAGGCATAACCATTTTTTGACTTTAGATAATATACCTTGTTCACTAATTCAGAGCAATACAATAAGACCAGATGCACAACCATGTCAAATGAGAAACGGCAAAAGAACTTGAGTAATGATACACACTTTAAAAAAAATACTAAATAAAAATTTTGGGAAAAATGCAGTAGACATGTTACACAGTAAAATGCTTACTTGTCCCATCATTAGTGATTTTCACCCCATCAAAACTAAGGATGACATCAGATGGCTTCAAAACATTGGATTCTGGAGCTGTTGGTTCAATTCTTCTAATGCGGACGCCCTTCATATCAGGTTCCATGCCCATTGACATTCGCAAATCAGGATTTTCCATCTTTTGCCATTCAACGCCAAGAATTGGAAAGCCTAAAATAGTGCAAAGAGAGAGGATTAAGACACGAATAGAAGAATAAGCTGCAACATTACAAACAATATCAGAGACACATAAGGTTATCTTCAATTTCAAATTCTAAATCTATCAAGCAAGTGGAGAATAGGATAGTCGCTTTGTTTGCACTTGGATCCACAGAGAGAGATAGGGGAAAGAGAAAAGGCAGATTACCTAATGAAAACGAGGAATAATTGCTTAACATACCTGTATAGGCGCCATTCTTCTCATAATCACGGATAAAATGTATTATTACTGGTGTGGGTATAACATAACCAATATTTTCCACATCTTCGTGTTTCAGAGATTGAAATGCAATACCAACACATATTCCCTTCTCGTTAAAGGCAGGTCCACCAGAATTTCCAGAGTTTATGGCTGCATCTATCTGCATTTGAAACCAACAAAGAATATGCAAATCGGATTAACAAATAGTTAATACCAAGAAAACATAATCAAACATAGAATTTTGTTCTACAACCTGCAATCCCAAAAGTTCAGTGGAGCCATGGACATAAGATAGTATCTCCATGCGCGAAACAACACCACTTGTCACAGAGATTGTGTCGCCTCCTATAGGGTACCCCACAACAGTAACAGCATCTTGAAGAGCAGGCAAATCTCCAAATTCCACAGGTGTAACTCCCTCCCAAAACTCATCATCATTAACTGTTAACATTGCTGTAGCATCAAGAAAGAAGAATATTGTTACTACAATTTCCTATGTTTAAATATTTTTAAAATGCCATGATATCACTTAATCCATTGGATAATAACATCACAAGATGAATTCAACGTGCAATTTAAAAATTATACAAACAACCTTGTGTTTTTTTTTCGAAAAAGAAGAAAGAAAGAAAGTTCCGTACTTTTTATCGTACAACTGAAGTCAGGAATATCTTGATTGATTTTTTCTTGGATGGAGAGCTATATTTACAAACAATTCTCAATCAAGGCTATTGCATGCCATAAAATTGCATAATTCAAATAAACTGCCAATATCCACAGCATACACAAGAAAATCAAATCTACTGAAGGTTTTAATCACTATTCAAGAAAGGAATATAAAATATTCAAACAAGTTTCAGATTCCAATTACACAACACTAGTATAACTAGAACATTTATTCCAATTCCAATCAACAACAGTAGCATAACCATTCTAACTTCAAAGGATCCAAAATCAAGTTCAGTAGCTTACTATAGAGCAATTAAAAGTATCCTCTTCTAGAACTCTCTATGTGTGTGTATAAAACCAAAATTGCTATCTATTAGATCAAGATGCATTCAACTATACAAGTTATATATATATATATATAAACTAATAAACAGAAATACTTCCTTACCAATGTCACACTCTGTACCAATAGCCAATACAGTAGCCAGATACTTGGTATCAGACCCTCGCTTTTTGAGCTTAACCTGTGTATGATGCTCAACCGAGTGGGCATTCGTCAACACTCTCCTTCCCCCAATAATAAAACCACTACTACTCGAACTATACTGCCTCTTCCGTTGCCAAGGAAGTGAAAAATTAGGTTCGGTATGCACACAGAATACTTTAACAACAGCATCCATAGATGGAACAACCTTCACAACAGTCTCCCACTCCGCCGAAGCAACCACCCCAACCGTATTAGTATGCCTACTCTCACCCCCAGGTGCATGGAATTCACCGTTCTTCACTCCGAGGCGCGTAAATCTCAGTTCTGGGGACTTGAGTTCTGAATTTTCTGTATGTTTTCCAACTTTTCTTGGTCTTCCACGACCACCCTCAGAAGGAGGAGGGCTAACGCTGGTGCTAGGAGTTTCGCTGGCGGTGGAGGGGATAGAAACAGTGTCGTTTTGCGATGTGTTGTTGGTGAATTGGAGGTCCATGGTTTCTGTTCCCGGGGATTTTTTGGGTTTTCTACCACGCTTTCTGGATTTGTTTTCCATTAATTCGGCGTAGTTTATGATTCCTGATTTAGGGCTTTGGCTAAGCGAGTTCGAATTGAAGAATCTGATCAATGGGAGAACCAGAGACGCACACAGAGAGAGCTATGGAGTCGGAAGGGGGAGGAGAAGCCATGTTGGGCTATGATCAGAATTAGGGCACAATTTGTACATTTGGGCTTTGTTGTTTGTAATCTGGGCCATGGGGTTAGCCTTAGGTCCAAATTTTAAGGCCTCGGAGACAAATTTACACACAACTACAACTTTTACGCTATAATTAGATTTATGCCAACCCACTTTAACTAATCATCGATTTCCATCCTTTATTTTAATTGTTACTATCGCTATTTGTCATGACAAAAATATCTCACATTGTACGAAAAAATTATAATTTTTTTAAACATATTTCATTAATGTAAATTCTCCTGTAATTAATTTTTAAAAAAAAATACATAACAATTTTCTCTTTCAGATATAGAATTTAGAATTACAATTAGGGTTTAGAATTTTTTTTAAGGACTTGTTTGATAATTAAAAAAACGATATAAATTAATGCATTAAGCTCTTTTTTTTTTAAGCTTATTTGATAACAATACTTAACAATTTCAGTTAAATCAAAAAATTACTTAATCTAATAAGCCAAAATATTTGACTTAAAATTAAATTGAACATTATTAACAGTTTTTTAAAATTCAATGCTTTATTTATCGTACTTATCAAACAACTTTATCACTTAATAGTTTTAGCATTTATAATATTCAGTGCTTAATTTTCAGTTTTATCAAATACGACTTAAGTTAAAAATTTATAATATAAGATTTGGGAATTATATTTTTAGAGTCTAAAATTGATTGGGTGTTGAGATTATATTTTGAAAACTAAAATTTGTAATTTAGAATGTTAATTTAGCGATGTAATTTGTTTTGGAACCTGAAGTTTATGTATATCCATTTAAATCTTTATTTCCGTGGTGGTGGTAGGAATTTTTTGAAAGTTTTTAGCCTTAATTAATGACGATAGAAAAAAGAAATTAAAAAAATTTAGAACTATGCGCTACCATTCAACCCATAATATAATTAGACTTTTTAAAAAAACATAAAATTAAATATAATAGTTAGGTGTATGTGATGTGATTTGGAAAAAGCAAATGCTGTTGTCGACTACAGTTACACACAAGTTGGGGTGTTGTGGTGTACCTTTTTATGACTCGTAAATGTTACTCTCAATACCATCAATTTATATTTAACTAATAACGCTACCTATTTATCACATATTTACATATCATATCACGGCATTATTGTACTCCAACAACACAACTAACTATATGAATTGCCAGGTAATTGGTGATCAACCAAAGAAAAAAACAAAAATCATAAATCATAGCTTGTAAACTTTAAGTAATTAGGTAAAATGCATCTTTATCCCTCTAAATTGCCATAAATTTTACAACTGGAATCTACATGTTATTTCTTTTTTGATAATATTTTCCAAACCTTACGTTTATGTCTTTTATGGGCCACAGTTTCTATTAACTAATGTAAATCTAATTAAAAGAAAAAACCCTAGCTGTCCTCTCTTAGTTTTTTTTTTTTTAAGGTTTGTGATATGACTTCCCTTTTAATTTCTTTGAATTGCATGGATTCTATCTTAGAAATTCTGATTTTATCTGTTGCCTTTGACGTATTTTTCGCCGCATAATTCCCAACAAAAGGGTTGTTGAAGATTAATTCATCGAATGAAAATGATGATGATGAAAATGTTCATGAACTGAACGTAAAAGTAGCAGAAGAGAAATTGTAAAGGAAAAGCTTCTTTGTAGAATAAGAAATGAGTATGGTAAATATGTTTAATTTTCTCTTTTGCATTAAATGATGAAACAATTCATACAGCCATTGAGTTTCTGTAACACGTGTTTATTGTGGGATACACGACTATTAACTAAGTGAACAGTAAAAAATACCTACTTGGCAATAGACCTGTTCATGGGTCGGGCTGGGCCGGGTTCGGGCCGGGCTACATCGGGTTTGATACAAAAATCTCTTGTCCAAACCCAGCCCAGCCCGCATTAATTTTACATCGGGCTCGGGCCGGGCTGGGCTGGGCAATTGAACCTAATTCCCAAGCCCAGCCCAACCAGCCCATCAAATAAATGTTTATATTTTTCTAATATAACTTATTTTAAATAAATTTAATTTACAAATAGTATTCATAGATAAATTTAATTTATAGATAGTATTCATAGAGAAATTATAATAGTCAAGATTTTCTATAAGTTTTTCAATGGTTCATATTAAATATTTAGTATATAATTATATAAATAAAAATATAAAAGTATATATTATAAAATTATTCTAGCCGGGTCGGGCCAGTCACGGGTCTTATAGTTATTCCCAAGCCCAACCCATCATTAACTCGGGCTTCTACGGGTTCGGGCCGGGCCGGGCTTAAAGTAAAATATATATGTCCAAGCCCAACCCATAACGGGCGGGTTTGGACGGGCTTTGCGGGCCGCGGGTCGTTTGCACAGGTCTACTTGGCAATAAGTCTTGCAATAATTTAAATAAGAAACATGTTTGAAAAGCAACTAACAAAAAGATATTGGTATAACAAAGTCGTATGATAAATAAAAACTGAGAGACTCTACCTTTGATAAGATATTTAATTTGTATTTTACTTAAACACAAATACCAAAGCCAAAAGAAAACTCTCCATTTCTTTTTTTAGTTTGGAAATTTCAACGCCATATGAAATATTTGTTTAATTAAATTGAAAGGGTCTTATCAATGTATTATTCTTAAAATAGATTACTTCACTCATTCCTAGATATAGAATTTTGAAATGAAAATATTTTAAATTCAATTAAGCAAGAGTTAGATTTTAAAATCCAATATATTTGTATTCTGCTGAAACACAAAATACCATGGGAAAAAAAAAAACCGCGCCGTTTGTTTTCTTGAGTAATTTTTAAGAAAATTTTGGAACGAATTTGCTTTTATGTATTTGTTTGATTAAATTAAAAGGGTACTATTCATATTTGCTTTTATATATATCTACATATTGAATAGAAAATGTGTGTATATAACATATGTTACATAATTGATGTAAAAAATTAAGAGAAATAAACATGCCGTGTATATTTGATATAGAAATCAAAGTAGATATGTCTAGGGATAAATAAATTATATAAAATAAAGTCCAAATACATATATATTCCTAAACTTGCTAAAAACGCCTACTGCCTCTTTAAACTTCGAAAATGTTCTAATGTCCTCCTGAACTTTTTAAAAATGTTTTAATGTCCCCCTGAATTTCTTAAATTGGCTCACTTTGCCCTTAAATTCCATAAAAATTATAGTTTGCTTTGAAAAGTCAAACATGAGATAACCAATAATTGAGTGACATGTGGCAGCAAAGGGGCAAACTGGGTCATGTTTTCATAGTTCCAGGGGGCATCAGAATTTTTTAAAAATTCAAGGGGCAATAGGCTTTTTTCGACAAGTTCATGAGATATCTATGTATTTGGCCTAAAATAAATTATAAATATTATCAAATGGACCAGCAAGATCAATGATAAGAATTGGTGTTTATATATACCTTTCATTAGTTTCTTATACAAATAGAAATTTTTTGTTGTGGTCTGAGACAATGGTGATCCCTGTAATTGAATGATTGATACATCATCAGTTATATATGCTAACATTAATTATCCAACGGGGTGAAGACATGTTGTCCTCGGACTACACAAGAATCGCTCAATGTTATATAATTAATAAAACTATGTAAATTGTTTTACCAAAACCAGTCTGGTCGTCAAGCTTTCAGGTAAGAAGATCTGTTGGGGATCTTCAATTCAAAACTCAACTTGTTGAACCTGCCTCCAAATTAGCAAATAAACTATAAACTATTGTGAAATGGACCCATAAGGTTCCACATCTGTCCTTCATATGCAGGTTGATTCAATTCCTTGTTCAATTTTGTTACTGGATAACAATTTAAAAAAAAAAAAAAAAATACACACTCGATCGTGATCCAGTTGAAAATAGATTTTGTTAAAATTTGACTCTTCATAATTGAAAAATACTGTTTAACGTGTCCAATAAGAAAAAAGCTCCCTCCAGTTTGCCATTCCAGTCCTCTATAAATATTCACCATATGGATGAAATTTTAATTCATTACAAACAAATTATACCAAAGAGAAAAAATGGTTTCATTACTAATTTCCAGTTTGAAGTCTTTAGTCACTTCACATGTTCATCGGTTCATCCATCAAGATTTTCATGATGTTGTGTCTAGGATGACAATCCTTGACACTTTTCTTTTTCTTGTAATTATCAATTCAAATCATACTTGCTTTCTGTTTGTTAGCTAATTATACTAGTGTTTAGTCTGATATATTCTGTCTTACTAATTTTTTGTTCTTGTTGATTGCAGATTGTGCATTCCATTGATAAGCTAGGAATATGGCCTAAATTACCTGTTTTTTTGGGTCTGATTTATCTGGCTATACGCCGCCATCTTCACCAGGAATATAATCTGTTCAATGTTGGTAAAACTCCTGTGGGTGTTCGGTTTAATCCGGTCGATTATCCTTACCGGACTGATGATGGAAAGTTTAATGATCCTTTCAATGAAGGCGTAGGCAGCCAAGGAACTTTCTTTGGCCGGAATATCCTCCCTGTTGACCAGAAAAATAAGGTGTACTATATATGTTTATCTATCATTCAAATAAATAAAACACACCATATATATAACCAAATGGTGTTGATCTGAGTGTGAGAAACTCTAGCCGTTTAAACAAGTCATCTCGAGTTTGAGACCTTGTAGTAAGAAACTATATACCAAAATAGGACAAGAGGAATACACATTATAATAAGTGTCAATAAACAATTTAAGCCAAAGTCTTTATATAAAGGCACAGGTTATTCAATATATCTCACGTGCAAATGCTTTTAGACTTAAGCAGATATACAATAAAACCCAGATAACTTGTGTTAAAATTTTAGAATTAAATTTGTTGTCAGGATTTGAATATTGAGCTAAAAAGTTCAAACTATTTATTGTTTTCATCTTAAGAGATCGAGTAACACAGGCATTGAAGAATTTAGATGTTTAATTTATATAATTGGTTTCATTTGTAATTCAATTTAAACAGTAAACATAATAAATTTTTTATTGTTATATTTATAATATATTCTGATATAATATTATACTGATGATATTGAATGTAGGTGAAGAAGCCAGATCCGATGGTGGTAGCCACAAAACTATTAGCGAGAAGAAAAATGATAGATACAGGGAAACAATTCAATATGATAGCAGCTTCTTGGATCCAGTTTATGATCCACGATTGGATTGATCACCTGGAAGACACCAACCAGGTCTCTACTTTCATTATCATCATATACAATCTTTTTTTTTTTTTTTCTCATTTACAAATTTAGCATCACACGAGTAATTGTTTGTATATATTTCTATATTTAAAAAAAAAAAAAAAGTAATTTATTTTCAGTGAGATTTGATATTTTAAAAATCGAAGTTATAATTGTTATTCATTGATTGATTATCAGGATACAATACAGCTGCTTATATGACATCAGCAATTTAACGCATACATTGAATTAATTTTTAACAAAATAATTTCAAATTAAAATCAAACAACTCCCACCTACACAATAATAAATATATTGTACTGGTTAAGAAGATTTCCTTGGTATGTGAATTCCAATCTGATTTAGTTTTTTCATTTATGAAAAATGAAAGTAAGTTGTAGAATTGTGTGAGACAAAGTGGCCAAATGTTTGAGTGGTTCATAATGTTGAGCTGACAGCAAGGGCAACGAGACATTGATCTGATGGATTTATTTATGTGGTCATTAATTATGATTTTAAATATAACCTTAATATATATATCAAAAATGAATTCAAAACAGCTTTTGGTGTTTTAATAAAAAAATATATATATATGTAGATTGAATTGAGTGCTCCTGAAGAAGTAGCAAGCCAATGCCCCCTTAAATCCTTCAAATTCTACAAGACGAAGGAAGTTCCTACTGGCTTTCATGAGATAAAGACTGGTTCACTCAATATTCGTACACCTTGGTGGTAAGACCCATGCCACTAAATATTATTAATTAATGTATGGACTAGAGATTGGTACATATAAATTCATTAAAGAAGAGATATTAATGGATTGTGAAGGGATTCGAGTGCAATATACGGGAGCAACACAGAAAAGGTGCATAAAGTGAGAACATTCAAAGATGGAAAGTTGAGAATAACAGAAGATGGACTTCTTCAACATGATCAACATGGTGTTGCCATTTCTGGAGATGTTCGCAACAGTTGGGTCGGTGTTTCTGTTCTTCAATCTCTCTTCATTAAGGAGCATAATGCTGTCTGTGATGCCCTCAAGGTGATTCAATTAATTCAATTTCTATTTATTCCCTTAATCATTTCAATATTGTTAGTAATTAATTCTTTGTTCTATATTGTAATTTTCAGAAGGAATATCCAGATTTAGATGATGAAGAGTTATACAGGCATGCAAGATTGGTAACATCTGCTGTAATTGCAAAGATTCACACCATTGACTGGACTGTTGAACTTCTTAAAACTGATACTTTACTAGCCGGAATGCGTGCCAACTGGTATATTTATCTTATTTAATTACTGATCAACAAATTGATTATCATTTGGCTGCAAAATTAATGAATCGAATTGATTTAATTTTCAGGTACGGATTGCTGGGGAAAAAGTTCAAGGACACATTTGGGCACGTGGGAAATTCAATTTTGGGAGGTCTAGTGGGTACAAAGAAACCAGAAAATCATGGAGTTCCATATTCTTTGACTGAGGAATTTGTGAGTGTTTATAGGATGCACCCACTCCTACCTGACACCCTTTCACTTCGGGACATTTCTGCTGAAACGGGCCCCAACAAATCCCCACCCTTGCTTCATGAGTATGTATATATACAAATAACTTGTAGTTCTGGGCCACACTGGTCCGACACCACTACAATTGCGACACATTAGTAGTAACACTCATGTGTTGCAATCGTAAAGGTGATGCACCAGTGGAGTCCAGGACTAAAATATAATATAATATAATATAATAATAATAAAATAAACTTGATACATAAATGGACATGTACAGGATTCCCATGAAAAACTTGATAGGGCTAAAGGGAGAAAAAGTACTACCTGAAATTGGATTCACTGAACTAATGGTGTCAATGGGTCACCAAGCCTGTGGTGCACTTGAGCTTTGGAATTATCCTTTGTGGCTTCGTGATCTAATCCCACAAGACGTCAATGGCCATGAAAGGCTTGATCATGTGGATCTACCAGCACTTGAAGGTAACTTAATATTCTATAATATTTCTACCAAAAAATAAATTTGTTTTATTTTGTTTAATTGCTAATATCATAAGTATTTTTGTGCAGTTTATAGAGACAGGGAGAGATCAGTTGCAAGATACAATCAATTTAGGAGGTCCCTACTGTTAATTCCCATTTCTAAATGGGAAGACCTAACAGATGATAAAGAAGCTATTGAAGCACTTAAAGAGGTGTATGATGATGATGTCGAACAACTTGACATCTTTGTGGGTCTTATGGCTGAAAAAAAGATCAAAGGCTTTGCCATTAGTGAAACTGCTTTTACCATTTTCCTCCTCATGGCTTCTAGGTAACTGCACATAAATCAAAAAGAAATGGAATAAAGACTTTTTGATAATGTGATATCACTTTTTTCTATTCGTCCCATGTGGTATGATTATTACCCATTTAGCCTTCTATGGGTTCAAAATAAGCATATTTTGTCATAATTTATTAATAGAATATAACAGAATATGCTTAATTTTTTTTGCCATTTTAGAGCTTTTTTGAATAGTATAGGGAACAAAAAGGAAATGTTAATAGAATATGTGGCAAAACTGTAAACTATTAAAAAAGGTTTTTAGTCCAATAAGAAATTGAGTAACAATTCATGCGTAATGAAGAGATTCTGTGGACTTAAGAGTGTTGGCTTGATCCATGAATGATAGAATCAATTGACTTATGTTGCGGCTCAATGTACATTACTTAATTATATGTCACATGTTGTTATCGTTAATTTTCGACGTGGGATCACCGACATATAATATAATGCTATAATATAATATATTGTTACTTTACTTGACATTGAATAAATGAAGGTAGTGAAAATGGACAAAATTGATTGGATGGTGCAGGAGGCTAGAGGCAGATAGGTTCTTCACAAGCAATTTCAACGAGGAGACATACACAAAGAAAGGATTTGAATGGGTGAACACAACGGAGAGTTTGAAAAATGTAATGAATCGTCATTATCCTGAAATTGCACAAAAATGGATGAACTCCACAAGTGCTTTCTCTGTTTGGGACTCCCCTCCTGATGTCAACAATCCCATCCCTCTCTATTTTCGTATTCCAAAGTGAGTGAGAGTTCTATGATAGAACAGGACCATGATCCAAACTCATTTAATAATTGATACATCATCGGTTATACTGACGTGTAAGCATATTACTTGATTAATCATGGTGTAATAAATACTCTTAATTTGTATCTCTTGAGATATTATCCTCATGATTGTTTAATTTATTTAAACTCTATTGTTCAAGTTATTGTCAATATAATTTAATGAAGGTGTTTTTAAGTTTGATTTATGAATTCATATTATAAATCTATGTAATTTTTTGCTGCTTTGTAATAAATTATTTTTACAAATCGTGTTCATCTTGCATTTCACCGATGTTATTAATGTTGATAAACAAATATATATAGGAAGTCAAGATATATATCATTGTGAATTTTTTAAGTTTTTTTTTTTTTTTTTTTTTTTCTTTCTGATTCACATTAATGTGTTTACATGTACAATAAATATGATTTAAATTAGTCGTTTTTGGCGAGTTTTATAATTTTGAAAAATATATATAATTATTAGCAAACTATTAATTGATTTAATTACTTAAATATAAGTTAATTATAGAAGATCAAAGTATGTGAACTTGAACGATTCTAAAACACAAAATAAAATTGAAATGTCTTTGGCAAATAGCCAAAAAAGAAAAGTAGATGAAAGAATGAGGGTGATGGACTCGAAATATTCATAAATAAAAGTAATGAATTGAGCATTTGTATGTATGTAATACAATTAAATATAGGATGCTTCCTACAGAATTGATATATAGAGGCAGCCCCAAGTGGCGTTTTCATTCTAACAATTCCACTTGAAAAATCTCCCCCTCTCCTTTGACTCGTCTTTCACCCGTATATAATAATATATTTCCCTTTCTATACAACGAATCAGAATGTTTTCCAAAATAGAAATTTGTCCTTTCCTAAGTAATATCTCTAAGTCAACAATGATCTATCGCTATCTATAATAATATTTTATGATGCTGATGATGGCCCTATATAAATACAAATTAAAAGAGAATAATTTATTAAAATCAACTACTTAATACCTCATCCAGATTAAGCTAAATTATATATATCATGACGAAATTTATTCTTGTAACACTAAATAATTTATATATCTATTGATTTACAGACATATATATATATGCCCTTTAATTTATTTATTTTATTAAAGTAAACAACAGTAACTCAAAAAAAAAAAAAAAAAAAAAAGCAACGGATTCTCATATTTAGTCATGTAATTTACATTTAAAT
The DNA here is from genome assembly GCA_039660915.1 of Euphorbia tirucalli. Lineage (NCBI taxonomy): Eukaryota > Viridiplantae > Streptophyta > Magnoliopsida > Malpighiales > Euphorbiaceae > Euphorbia > Euphorbia tirucalli. The sequence continues at coordinate 13,789,456 of CM077638.1, forward strand.
AGAAAGAGCTCTTACAATATTTGTCTAGCTAATTAATTATACTAATCAATCAATTAAGTTATCATTTTGGTTTAGTTGAAGTGTAGCCTTCTAATCCTGAATTAAGTTGGTTAGGTACGTAAGTATTTACCTAATTTTTTTTTTTAAAATGTAAAGAAAGCTATTTTAGTGGTTGTATTTTGCAGCGAGTGGGATGTATTTTAATGTCAATTATCAGTTTCCCCCTAAAGCCGTCAGGCCGAAACGTAAAACAGTTATCTGAATCCAAAACTCAACTCTTGACCCATAACAATTGTTCTTTAAAAATATAATAGGTTACTTCAATTCCTTAAATAATTTTTAAACACACACTTGCATGCATCCATTGTTGGAAAAAAAATTTTGAGCGTGTGTAATTTGACTCTTCATAATTAGGAAAATTCAATTGAACATGTGGAATAAGAAAAATCTACCTCAAGTTTTCCTTTCCAGCACTATATATATTAACCATAATGGATGATGTATTTTCATTACAAGATTAATTAGCAATCAAAAATTAAAAATGGTTTCTCTGCTACTTTCGGGATTGAAGTCTCTTGTTACTTCAAATGTTCGTCGTTTCATCCATAAAGATTTCCATGATGCTGTGTCTAGGATGACCATCCTTGACAGTTTTCTTTTTCTTGTAATGAATCAAATCATCATATTCTCATTAACTAGTGGTAATTAATTATAATCTCGTTTATAATATTACCTTACTAATTTTTGTGATGCTGCAGATTGTGCACTCAGTTGATAAACTAGGCATATGGCCTAAGTTACCTGTCTTTTTGGGTCTGATTTATCTGGCTATACGCCGCCATCTTCACCAAGAATACAACCTTTTCAATGTTGGTAAAACTCCGGTGGGTGTTAGGTTTAATCCGGTGGATTATCCTTACCGGACCGATGATGGAAAGTTTAATGATCCCTTCAATGAAGGTGTAGGCAGTCAAGGAACTTTCATTGGCCGAAACATTCTCCCCGTTGACCAAAAGAATAAGGTCTGCTTCATTGTATATTTTTCTATATATAAGCGAATTAAAGATTATAATTATAGTTATAATATTGTTAAGGATAATTTAAGTCATATTGGACGTGGAGTAGAATCTTTTTATATCTAATTATACATGTGTTGTGATTTACTAATGGTATAATGGTAGCAGCTGAAGAAGCCAGATCCAATGGTGGTGGCTGCAAAATTGTTGGCAAGAAGAAAAATGATAGATACAGGAAAACAATTCAATGTGATAGCAGCTTCTTGGATTCAGTTTATGATCCATGATTGGATTGATCACTTGGAAGATACTAACCAGGTCACTACTATTTTACACTTTCAAAATTTATTATTATTATTATTATTACTTACTAATTTGATGGTAGGAAAATTACTCATCAACACTTGAGTGTTAACTATAATTGCTTTGATATAAATAATATAAACATTACTTTGAGCCTTATCTGTTAATCAAAAACCTGTGCTTTAAGTGGTTCAAGGATATTTTTTTAGACCCTACCTCTTTGACCAAGAGGACCAATGTTCAAATCCTAACAACTAAATTTATTAATAAAATTATAAAAGAAATTAAATTAGGACTAATTTGTCATTGTATTAAAATCTTCTGGTTAGTTCAATGTTGGGCAACCCACAAATGTACAATTCCGCAAACTTCACGCGCTAGATGTCTAGCCCTTGATGTGAGAGAAGCATGTGTTCAGTATCATTGGCTATTTATAAAAGTCTTGAATCATTTATAAGTGCATATATCTCGGAGTAAAATAGGCCCAACTTATTTAACCAAAATTAAAACTTTAACTTTTTCTATATTCTAAGACATTCTTATATTATATTTGTAACCATTTAATTCGAAAACTAAGGAGGATAATATATATTATCTCGTCAATGATTAATTGTTTTATCCAATATTATGTAATTAATTATTAATTGTTGATATAATAGATTGAATTGAGTGCTCCTGAAGAAGTAGCAAGCCAATGCCCCCTTAAATCCTTCAAATTCTACAAGACAAAGGAAGTTCCTACTGGCTTTCATGAGATAAAGACTGGTTCACTCAATATTCGTACACCTTGGTGGTAAGACCCATGCCACTAAATATTATTAATTAATGTATGGACTAGAGATTGGTACATATAAATTCATTAAAAAAGAGATATTAATGGATTGTGAAGGGATTCGAGTGCAATATACGGAAGCAACACAGAAAAGGTGCATAAAGTGAGAACATTCAAAGATGGAAAGTTGAAAATTACAGAAGATGGACTTCTTCAACATGATCAACATGGTGTTGCCATTTCTGGAGATGTTCGCAACAGTTGGGTCGGTGTTTCTGTTCTTCAATCTCTCTTCATTAAGGAGCATAATGCTGTCTGTGATGCCCTCAAGGTGATTCAATTAATTCAATTTCTATTTATTCCCTTAATCATTTCAATATTGTTAGTAATTAATTCTTTGTTCTACATTGTAATTTTCAGAAGGAATATCCAGATTTAGATGATGAAGAGTTATACAGGCATGCAAGATTGGTAACATCTGCTGTAATTGCAAAGATTCACACCATTGACTGGACTGTTGAACTTCTTAAAACTGATACTTTACTAGCCGGAATGCGTGCCAACTGGTATATTTATCTTATTTAATTACTGATCAACAAATTAATTATCATTTGGGCTGCAAAATTAATGAATCGAATTGATTTAATTTTCAGGTACGGATTGCTGGGGAAAAAGTTCAAGGACACATTTGGGCACGTGGGAAATTCAATTTTGGGAGGTCTAGTGGGTACAAAGAAACCAGAAAACCATGGAGTTCCATATTCTTTGACTGAGGAATTTGTGAGCGTTTATAGGATGCACCCACTCCTACCTGATACCCTTTCTCTTAGGGACATTTCTGCTGAAACGGGACCCAACAAATCTCCACCGTTGCGTGACCAGTATGTATATTTAATTATTTATAATACTAGATTATTGATGTTAATTGGAATAATTAGATTCATTCAAAAAAAAAAATAGAATAATTAGATTGACATATGGACATGCATATACAGGATGCCTATGGAAAACTTGATAGGGCTCAAAGGAGAAAAAGTGCTACCTGAAATTGGATTTACCGAATTAATGGTGTCAATGGGCCACCAAGCCTGTGGTGCTCTTGAGCTTTGGAATTATCCCCAGTTTTTCCGGGATTTGATCCCACAAGACGTGGATGGCCACGAAAGGCGTGAACATGTCGATCTCGCAGCACTAGAAGGTACATAAATTTTTAAGTCAATTGGTTTGTTGAAATTTGAGAATATATTTTATACCTTGTTTGATGTATTCAATGAAAATGTGTGTACAGTTTATAGAGATAGAGAGAGGAAAGTAGCAAGGTACAACGACTTCCGAAGGTCCCTTCTGCTGATTCCAATTTCAAAATGGGAAGATTTGACTGATGACAAAGAAGCCATTGAAGTGCTAAGAGAAGTGTATAATGATGATGTGGAAGAACTTGACATTTTTGTGGGTCTTATGGCGGAAAAGAAAATTAAAGGATTTGCCATTAGTGAGACTGCTTTTGTCATTTTCCTACTCATGGCCCCCAGGTAATTAATCATAAACACATGCATATTAATGTCTAATTAAAACATGTTTAGTTGATAATTTTAATAGTAATGCAAATGCAAATGCAGGAGGCTAGAGGCAGATAGGTTCTTCACAAGCAATTTCAACGAGGAGACATACACAAAGAAAGGATTTGAATGGGTGAATACAACGGAGAGTTTGAAAGACGTAATGAATCGTCATTATCCTGAAATTGCAGACAAATGGATCAATTCAACAAGTGCTTTCTCAGTTTGGGACTCTCCTCCCAATGCTCACAATCCCATCCCTCTCTATTTACGTGTTCCACATTAATTTAACATTACATCTTCATAGACCACACTCAAAACATGTTACTTAATGAATATTTTTTCATTTGTATCTCTTGGTTGTTTTTATTTCCTTATTTACTCTTATGTAACTCAAGTTATTGCATTACTGATTGAATTTTTTTAAGTTTGGTTTATAGATTGATTTCTCTACGGTAATTTATTCAATTTACAATTGTATTCATCTTGCATTATCTCTTTGATTAATATGAAAAGCTAAGTACCAAACTTTAAAAGGCTGTAAATTTGGATATGATTTTTTTTTTTTTAAAAGGCAATGTACATAATATTCTCACATACCTCAAGTCCACATATTGAGATTCCATTATAGTAAGCAGTTAGAACTAATTGGTCATTTAAGTTTTCAAATCATAAATGTGACACTACGAATCATTTGAATGAGCTGTAAATGATATAAATGATCTATTAAGAGCAAAGCATTCCTAAAAACAATTTTTTCTAATATTTTTTCTTTTGCCACCCTATTAAAAGTAAAGAAATCCCACTCCTTTTCCAATAAAAGGAAGGTGGTTTAAAAAAAAAAAATCAATGGCTAATATTAAAAAAAAAAGTTAAAAAATATATATATATAACAGTTGAAGAAAATATTCTATTTCTAGAGAATCTCTTCAATGGTAATTGGAGAGTTCTCTAATGCAGATTCTCATATAAAAGAATCTTTGTTTGAGATGCTTTTATAATTTAGTTGATTACTCGTCTAGTTTGACTTGCATTTAACTCTCGGATTGCTCCTCTGCTGAACTGGGCTAACCAATCAGATCAAAGTACTTATTTATTTAATATAATCAATCTTTTAAAAGGATGCTCAATAGGTAATCCTTTTTTGTTATTATAAAAACAATTAATTTTGGGCCTGAAACAGGAGCCCATGCGCTTAGGACAGTGTCAAAGAAGGCGATGTGTGTTGGAGCAAGCGTTAAATGAATTACAAGACTTATATAATTTGTGTTTTAGAATGCTAGTTAGTGAATGCAACGATGAAGGATCCCTTTCTCCACTATTACAACAACTAACAAATGTTGCAGGTGGTCAAGGCTTATAAACTTGTTTTGTTTCCCAAGCCTCTTCCACACTAATTGAAGTCAGAATTCCATAACAATTATACAACAAATGTATAAATTACCATAAACAGAATAAATAAACGGACTTACAGTTTATATGCAGCGGAAACACGTTTATGGAATGGATCTGATCTACACGAGAAACCGGATCGTTCTGGTTGCCTTTCCTAAGAGTGTATGAACACACTGAGCACGGGCTATCTCCGTGAATTCTTCCGACAAACGCAGAAGTATATCGTGTTTTATTGTTAGGTACATTTTTCCCAGATCTAGAAGGGAATCTCTACGATTCTCCCGTCATTAAGAAATAGAGAAACTTCTTCTCTATTTATAGTGGAAATCCCAACTTCCATCTATATATAGAGTCGGACCAAATTACACATTTGGTCCTTGTAATTTACACATAATTACAGTTTAGTCCCTGCCATTCCAAAATGTCATGAGCGGACCAAAAACCAACATCTCCCACTCGCACATGACAAGACATACTTTCATGGCGATTGAACACACATACTTCTTTCAATTCTTATTCGGCGAATTCACGCAACCAGTCAAGGTAACGGTTAAACCTTTGAAGTTCTCCTTCATCGTTCCACCTTTAGCTTAACGTGACTTCCCCCTAGTCCATTTTCCATGATCACTAGTTTTTGACTCACTTTTGATCTCACGAAAACATTCATATACACTACATACCTTTTCCACGAAAAAGTATTGAGCTCGAGTGTTATATGATTAACAAGTGACATGTTACTAAAAATGTACTTCCTCTCTATGAATAACCTTCCGCCATATGTCTAATGCTTATCTGACTGGTCCTTATATGCCCGTTCATAGCTAACGAAGCCTGGTTTAGGGTTCCAATCAAGTTAATCATCAGACATACCCTTCTTGTTATTTACAAGAGTCTTTAAGGGTGAACTTGAAACTCATAGTTTCATTTGGGTCTCACATTAGGAAAGTTGAGATCAATTTTCTTCCTTCCATCCCTTGGTCGGCTTTTACACATATTACACAAATATGCCATAGTGTTGATCCACGCAGGACGTATGTTTCATGAACACTATGCGAAGCATTCAGTCTCCGGATACAACTCATGTATCAAGACCTCTAGTCCACTTTTAAGCCTTTCATAGGACAACTTTCGGTATCAATGAAATGATGATATTACGTAAAATATCACATATGGAGTAACTCACACTCCCACTTTTACCTATGAACACACAATTCATAGTAAAAGATTCATCCATGTGAGTAGATGACATTTCGCCAACATACTGAACTATACTCAATAGCTCTATGTGTATCGCTTTAAATAGTGAATGAATTTGAACACAACAAATAACTCACATTCTATTCCAATAGAATTTGCCAAAGTTATTATAACAGTTCAAAAACTACAACATGTTCCTGTAACCTACGAAGATCAAATTCTAAAATGTGTTTACTAAAAACATTTGGAGCTATTGGCTTCGTTAACGAATCTGCAATCATATCACCAGTTGGAACATGTACTAAACTTATTTCTCCCTGTGCTATTTTGTCTTTAACAAAATGATATTTTTATATCGATATCTTGCTTTTCCATGATAACAAGTATTCTTGGAATAAGCTATCGATGCAGTGCTGTCGAAATAGATATTCATATATTTCCTTTTAGGCAATAGATCCAAAAGATCTATGAAGCGTTTTAACCAAACCGCTTCTTGTACTGCAGCTGCTGCAACTACATATACCGACTCCATAGTCGATAATGCCACGCAAGCTTGTTTCTTGCTACACCAGGAAATTGCACCATTTCCTAGAATGAAAATATACCCAGACGTGAACTACCTCTCGTCTTTATCAATTCCGTGATCAGCATCTGTGTATCCCTTTAACTGCAGATCCTTTCCTTGGTAATAAAGGGAATAATTTGAAGTCCCCTTCAAATATCTTAACATCCTTTTCACTGCTGCCTAATGCATCAAACTTGGATTAGTCTGATAACGGCTTGCGAGACCCACCGTAAAACCTATATCAAGTCGTGTACAAATCATAGCGTACATCAAGCTACTAATTGCACACCTATAAGGAATTCTCTCCATCCTTTTAGTCTCTTCTGGAGTCGTGGGACATATACTTGCATTCAGTTCCGTACCTTATGCAATAGGGGTTGGATCAGGATCATAGTGAGCCATACCAAATTGTTCTAAGATCTTATTGATATACGTCTCTTGTGAAAGAACCAATAATCTCTTAGATCGATCTCTTGAGATCTTAACCCCAAGAATGTAATTAGCTTCTCCTAGATCCTTAATCTCAAAGTTAGAAGACAACTAAGTGTTTACTTTCTTGAGTAAGGAAGTGTCATTTCCTGCTAACAAAATATCGTCAACGTATAAAGTTAGAATGACAAACTTCCCTCCGTTTTCAAGCTTAATGTAGACACACGAGTCTGCATTAATCACCTTAAATTGCATTGATATAATCGCTTCATGGAAAAGAAAATACCATTGTCTTGAAGACTGCTTAAGGCCATAAATTGATCTTTTCAACTTACAAACCGTATGTTCTAGTCCCTGGACAATGAAACCATATAGATTTCTTTGTTCAGTTCGCCATTTAAGAACACAGTCTTTACATCCATTTGATGTAATTCAAGGTCCATACATGCTACAAAAGCAAGTACTATTCTTATAGACGCGAAACGGACAACAGATGAAAAAGTCTCCTGATAGTCAATTACTTCATGTTGTGTAAACCCCTTCACAACCAGCCGACTCTTAGGCTGGATAGGTTTCCCATCCGCTGATCGCTTAATAGTATTTACCCATTTATTCCCAATGGCTCTATGCCCTTTGGGTAGATCAACTAGTTCCAAAACTTTGTTGATCCTCATTGACTCCATTTCACTTTCCATTGCTTTAATCCATTCTTCTTTCGCTGGGGATTCCAATAACTCTCTCATGTTAGTTGGAATATCTTCAATTTGAGCTACGATCGAGAGAGCTTTGCTATCAACTAAATGATGGCTGTGAGCGGATGACGCGTTTTCGACGGGACGTGGGACTCCCTTTCGGAAGGGGCACCTCGATTTCGGGCGGGGCCCCCCCTCGCGTGGGGTTTTTTGATTTGGAAATTCGTTTTTTGGAAAAGCGAATTGTTTCGAAAAAGAATCGAGACCTAAATCTCGATAAAAAGTATAGGAGTCGCCACCCGGCTCAGCTCAACCTGGAAATTACAGTGTAGCTGAACCAAAGCAGGAACTGCCACACTTTTCAGAGATCTAGGTCCGGATAAGTCCCTTATTTCGTGTCTAATTTAAATATTATTAGCCAATGTTCTATTTACGACACTTTAATTTGCTAAAAGTTGATTTTTATTGAATAATACACGCAGCGCGCATACGGGGATAATAATACAACATACAACGTAAAAAGAATAAATATTTAAGAGCTTACAACCCGATCGAAAGAAAAATAAAACTCTCGCCTCACTGATATGTTGGGATTTGTCACCGGAAATCACCCGATAAAAGCGGAAGAAAGCGGTGATTTCCTCAAATCCAGTCCCAGGAGCAATTGAAGTGGAAATTGAAAAACTTAAAATTAAATAGAAAGGGATTAAATTTCTTACCAGAAAAATCTCTTTCTAGAGATGGATGATGATTGCAGAATTCAAAATAGAATTCCTCCACTCTCACGTACACGAACGCTTTACGAATGCAACCCGTGCTAGCGTCGGAAAAACCAAAACAATGGAAGAGAGGAGAGAGGAGATTTCGGCCAATAGTGTGCTAGGGTTGAGTTGGCCGAAATTTCACCCTAGGTTTTATACCTAGGGTGGCCGAATTCCCCTAGGGGAATTCAGGCCCAAGCTGGCTCCATTCCATTCTGTGCGGGCTTCCATGTTTTAATTTAGGCCCAGTCTAATTTTAGTTATTCTGGTTTAAATTAATTTCAAGCCCAATTTTAATATACCCATGTATTTAATATATTACTCCAAGTAATACATTATTTACATTTAAATTAAAATTAGTTTGACAATTAATTTAATCCATCAAATTAAAATTAAATCTACACAAAATAAAATCATATGTAAACCCATACATATGAATATTTCCACCTAGGAAATAATATCATAATTAATCCAATTAATTATGAAGAGCCAATTGAATATAAATATATATTAATTTTATTATTATGATCAATCCAATTGATCTTTATAATACAATTAATATATACACGCTTCTCCCTCCATTGTGTATACTCTAAGTATACATGTGATTCCTTAAGTCTGCATTCTATCGTTCTATATGTACGATTCTGTGGGCCCATCTTTATGTTGGCAGCGGGCCTTTGGCCCGCAGACTGCAGTTGGGCTCTAGCAAGCCACTGCAGCCCCCAATTAAGATGGAGATGGCAGTCCAACTGATATCATAACCCTGTAGTTTAAACTTGTACATCCCATATCATTGATATCGGTGTCCAACACAGAGGCATGGATTGATCACCCTCTTTTGTGTCCGGACATTAACTTGATCCCGAATGTACTGATGCTCACAAACAAGTTCCAACTTGTTTGGGTGTGGCCACACTCTTATCAGTCACATTCATCAAGTGGCCGGTGATATCTTCTCAGTTGGTTACTGAGTGACAAATCCCTTCTGCATATCCATAGTATTACCATGTTCAGAGACATACCCGAAAGCACCCATACTTGGCACCCTATTACAGGCCCTTTAGACGTACCCCTAAGTATGCGACTTCACATGTAACACCATCATATGGTCAGGTCAAAGGATCCATACAAGTACTACACGAGAATCCATTGTGATACCATACCATGTGGATTACTCGTTAAGTGGATCTATCCAGTACCATGCTTCCAGGCATGTACCCATTAACTTGGTTGACATTCCATGTCCAATGACCGGTAAGACACCGCCATACAACCAGGTTAATGATAGTCTGTTGTTCCATTCATTCCCATGACTGGAACAGACTACGGATCTATTTATGGTCATATCGTTAACCCTATCCATGGTCTTACTGCTAAGTGCATGACACTTGTCGTCATGGATATAGATATGTTCATTGGATACTTCATTTAATATATTGCACAAGATAGATATAATAAATGAATTGATGCCTTTATTAATGACACAAATGAGTACAACACATAAATCCAATAAATGTATAGTACAAAAACAAGGACCAATGCCTCGGGACTAGGGCATTTCCAACATGATACAACCGCCTAGAATACACGAGAATCTAAAAAATTACAACCGCCTAAATACACGATTTAATTCTATGGAAATACAAATAAAATAGAAAATTAAAATAAAACAAAAGCTGCAAAACAGAAGTTAGCACAATTTATACGGCACGCCATAAATAGGACTCAAGTAGACAGAATTGGGAAATTAGGATTTGGGGTCATGCAATTGGGGGTAACCGGGTTGGCCCGGTTAGACCTGGAAAACCATTTTTGAAACGTCCTTGTATTTTTGGTTTTTGTGAGAAAGTCGTTTTCGAAAACATTTTTCCGGTTTATTTAATTTATCGCATGTGAGGTGGGTCGGTTTTCGGGAGAACCGGGTCTCCGTCGTGGAATTGTTCTAAATGCAATTTTACCGAAAAATAAATCTAAGGTCGTGATGCACACAACAAAATTCATTTTGATAATTTTTGGAGTTTTCTAATTTTTTTTGTTTTTTTCTGATTTTCTGAAATTTCCGGATTTTTATGATTTTTTTTTTTGGTTTTTATGGTTTTTTTAGATTTTAGGGATTTTTAGGGGTTTCTGCTTCTGGTCGCGGACTATAGTTGTGTGACTGTAGTTACAGTCGTGCGACTGTAATACTGGTTAAGGCAGAAATCGCTAAAAAAACCCTAAAACAAAAGCCTGAAACTGAGAAAATAAGCACAGTCGTACGACTGTAGAGGATTTGGCATGACTATAATTACAGTCGTGCCCCTGTTCTTGTTCCAAGAACAGTCGTACGACTGTTCTTATTTTTCCAGAAATAAAAACTTGAAAACTTGAATAAAAAGGCACCAAACACAAATAAATCACCCAGAAAGCTGGAAAAAGGGGTGAGTTAAAGGTTGTTTACCTCCTTGGCGACGATCCACAGCTGGAATAACCCCTGGCTACGCACCAATCCACGTGAATTCGCTCTTTTTCCTTAGGAAGTCAAGGTTGCAAAAGTGTCCAAATAATCCCAGAAAAGTCACGGATTTGTGTTTGTTTTTGTCCGAAAATGATTTAGATTTTTAGTGTGGATGTTAACCTAGGATTTCTAATTCGTTTTAGTGATTAACAACAAGAAATTAAAGAGAAAATGTGAGAAGAAAGCAAGATATTTTTCTTTTCTCTCTTCTTTCTTTTTCTCTCTCTTTCTCTCTCTAAAATCCTAAAACCCGATTTCTTTCTTGCCAAAAAGTCCTTTATTCTGATTTTTTTAGCCTTTTATATCACCCACTTGTTGGGATTTGTCACCGGAAATCACCCGATAAAAGCGGAAAAACGCGGTGATTTCCTCAAATCCAGTCCCAGGAGCAATTGAAATGGAAATTGAAAAACTTAAAATCAAATAGAAAGGGATTAAATTTCTTACCAGAAAAATCTCTTTCTGAGATGGATGATGACTGCAGAATTCAAGGTAGAATTCCTCCACTCTCACGTACATGAACGCTTTACGAATGCAACCCGTGCTAGCGTCGGAAAAACCAAAACAATGGAAGAAAGGAGAGAGGAGATTTCGGCCAATAGTGTGCTAGGGTTGAGTTGGCCGAAATTTCACCCTAGGTTTTATACCTAGGGTGGCCGAATTCCCCTAGGGGAATTCAGGCCCAAGCTGGCTCCATTCCATTCTGTGCGGGCTTCCATGTTTTAATTTAGGCCCAGTCTAATTTTAGTTATTCTGGTTTAAATTAATTTCAAGCCCAATTTTAATATACCCATGTATTTAATATATTACTCCAAGTAATACATTATTTACATTTAAATTAAAATTAGTTTGACAATTAATTTAATCCATCAAATTAAAATTAAATCTATACAAAATAAAATCATATGTAAACCCATACATATGAATATTTCCACCTAGGAAATAATATCATAATTAATCCAATTAATTATGAAGAGCCAATTGAATATATATATATTAATTTTATTATTATGATCAATCCAATTGATCTTTATAATACAATTAATATATACACGCTTCTCCCTCCATTGTGTATACTCCAAGTATACATGTGATTCCTTAAGTCTGCATTCTATCGTTCTATGTGTACGATCCTGTGGGCCCATCTTTATGTTGGCAGCGGGCCTTTGGCCTGCAGACTGCAGTTGGGCTCTAGCAAGCCACTGCAGCCCCCAATTAAGATGGAGATGGCAGTCCAACTGATATCATAACCCTGTAGTTTAAACTTGTACATCCCATGTCATTGATATCGGTGTCCAACACAGAGGCATGGATTGATCACCCTCTTTTGTGTCCGGACATTAACTTGATCCCGAATGTACTGATGCTCACAAACAAGTTCCAACTTGTTTGGGTGTGGCCACACTCTTATCAGTCACATTCATCAAGTGGCCGGTGATATCTTCTCAGTTGGTTACTGAGTGACAAATCCCTTCTGCATATCCATAGTATTACCATGTTCAGAGACATACCCGAAAGCACCCATACTTGGCACCCTATTACAGGCCCTTTAGGCGTACCCCTAAGTATGCGACTTCACATGTAACACCATCATATGGTCAGGTCAAAGGATCCATACAAGTACTACACGAGAATCCATTGTGATACCATACCATGTGGATTACTCGTTTAGTGGATCTATCCAGTACCATGCTCCCAGGCATGTACCCATTAACTTGGTTGACATTCCATGTCCAATGACCGGTAAGACACCGCCATACAACCAGGTTAATGATAGTCTGTTGTTCCATTCATTCCCATGATTGGAACAGACTACGGATCTATTTATGGTCATATCGTTTACCCTATCCATGGTCTTACTGCTAAGTGCATGACACTAGTCGTCATGGATATAGATATGTCCATTGGATACTTCATTTAATATATTGCACAAGATAGATATAATAAATGAATTGATGCCTTTGTTAATGACACAAATGAGTACAACACATAAATCCAATAAATGTATAGTACAAATACAAGGACCAATGCCTCGGGACTAGGGCATTTCCAACACCACTAACTCGGAAATCTTGAGCATTTAATGCTCAAGATTTCCCATCTCTTCCAAGTCAAGGGGGTATGGCTTCTGCAACCTGTCCCCGAAAGTACAGTCTTACGACTGTAACCAAAATCCCACGACTGTATTTTATAGTTGTGGGTCAACGGTCAACGATGATTTTTTTTTATTTTTGATTTTTGATTCTTGATTTTTTTTTAATGTAAAAAAAATTCGTGTTCACAGGCTACCCCTCGTGTAGCTGAAGTCCGATTTTCGAAACGGATTTAGGTACACGACAAAGAACACGAAATCACAATGATATGCAAACACGGTTTTCGCAGGTGAACTGCAGGTGACTTTGGTAGTCAGGTGGTCCTTATGCCTTTTGCATGAGGATGACACCGAGAAGATGGTTGACTTTTGGAGTCGGGCGGTTCCTTACGATGGTTTTCGTTCAAGGATGGCACCGAGATAGAATGACTTTTGGAGTCAAAAGGTTGTGTATGGTTTGTCATACCGAACCAAGAATGCATGTAATGCGTGTTTGCTGAACGTATTTATTTCTTGATCGATAATTTTGAAACAAAAATTTTTGCCCCTTCGATCAAGAATAAATACGAGAATGCGTGTCTTAGTTGCCTTTTATAGTCGTGTGGGACTGGATTTGCGAAGACAAGATGTGATAGTCATGTGCGTGTCTTACTTACAGTGAATTTTTCATGGCTTTCTCGGGTTTCGTGCCCCTTGGGCGAGGCAGAACATTGTTAGAAAGATTAACCGCTGGCTTGTTGGCTTTCCTCAATTTGTAGGATCGGGGAATTTCCGGCAGCATAAATCTCTTTTTGCCCGGGGTCTGGCGGGACCGCCTCCCCGAGTCTGTGAGAGATCGGGTTAGGATTCAGGGCCCAGAGACCTTTATTATGTCATTGTCGACGAGCACGCCGCCTACTACCCATGCTGTGTTGACGGCTTTGTGTGAGAGGTGGGCTTGCATCACCCACACATTTTCATTTGCCTATCGAGGAGTTCCCGTTACTCCTTCAGATCTCGTTGCTATCACTGGGTTCTGGTTCGGTGGGACCCCGATCAGCTTCAACTGCTATTTGACTTGCCATCAGCTAGAGGACAATTATATAGGCAGGTTGATCGGCTGCACCCCTAAGGAGGGGAAGATCTTATGCTCCAGGGCGGAGGCTTATACCTGTCTGAGGAGGACGTGGAGTAGTGTGTTCGGGCTTATGTGTTCGTCTTGTTATCATGCACGCTTTTTCCCACCGGGCAGAGCACTTGTAATCTGACTTTGCTCCCCACTCTAGCGGACTTGGCTGCTTTTCTTTTTCTTTTTTTTTTTTTAATGCTCTTCCGCTTGCAGGTCAAGAGACATAGGGGATCTAGTTCTACTCAGCGGACTAGCCCAACATATGAAAGTGCTGAGATTGCCAATGCTGGTGGGCATGGCCTTGTTCAGGATAGGAGTCATCTCTTACGTTCTACCAGTGTTGCGCCATCTACTTCTCAGGTCGCTTTGGGCTTGAAGGCTCATCTAGTCCAGGAGAACGCCAACGGGAATTAAACGAACAATAAAATAATCGATCTCACAATACTAATACAAGCTTTGAATTCCTTGGGCAAAGTAGAAGAATTAGTTACACACTTTGATCATAAACACCATCCTTCTTTTCTTCAATGCTTCGAAATTTTATAGAGAAAAGAAGGAGAAGAAGAATTGTATTGATAGCTGCCTCTCAAAATCAGCCTATACTTGCTATTTATAGGTTCCCTAAAAACCTAAAAGAGAATCTTAGCAAAGAAATAATCCTACTAAAAATAAAACTCCTAAATAACTAATTAATTATCTCCCACTATTTGTGCAATTTACAACCTTTATTCAAGATTGACACAGGAGCCAAGAAAGAGCAGTAAAATAGATAATTTCCCTTTCTTTTAACCAAGAAAACAAATGTGATTCAGTTCCTAAGAAAGACTTCACAGAATCTTTATTACACAGGATGGCAGAATTCTTTTTAGCTCCACACAAGACTTACTGTTTCGATAATTAGATTTAGACTTGACAAAAAGAATTTAGTAAAGTTTCGACTTTGTGTGAGAGAGCAAGCAAAATTTTGATTTTTGCTACAAAGTGCTTCTTCAAGAATCCCTTAATTTGATAATTTTCTAACTCAAGCAAACTCTATATTTTGGAAAAAATTTCTAGACAATTATCTTTCTCTAGGGTTCTAATTTAAAATTTCAGCACAGATGACAAGACTCAAGACAATTCAATTCAGCGGGGAATATTCAACAACTCAATAAAAATTCTATCAAAGGGCATCCAAACAGAGCATCCACAAGACTCGACTATGAAGGACCACTAGTACCTACATAAAACCATCCCCACACCCACACACAGCTTGTCCCAAAGCTACAGCAAACACAAGGAGGGAGAAAAAAAAAGAGAAACTTACATGGGGTGGAGGAATATTGAAGGCCGAGTCAGGCGCATTTCGAAGGAGGAGTGAATCCCACATGGTCGAAGTAGGCGTATATATCAGTCTGGATGGTTTGAAGTAAGGATAAAATCTGTGATGAGTCCATTTCAGCATCACTTGATTTCCTTGCCGCTTGGGATTTTGTAAGACGACACGCAACAGCCAAAGAACCAGGCTCGGCAAACTGCACAACACCTCCAACTTGTCGCACCAATTTCATCTCGGTGAGTAAATCCAGGTCCAAGGGGGGCAAGACACAAGAAACATGTAAGTGCGAGTTCACAACATCAAAATTAAGCATGCGGATGGCAAGACATGTAATCCAAGACCCTAAGTACATCTTTTTTGAATTCCTAATTAGAGAGAGGAATTTGGTGGCTATCCAATATCCTAGATTCACACGCCTACCCTCCCTCATACACCATAAAAAAAACAGTTCAGATTTTGTAATGACTGTAGGATCATCATTTCGTCCTGAAAACAAATATGCAAGTATCCTATGAATGTATCTAAGAGCAGGATCAACAAGTAGCTTAGCCTTTGATTTTCTAGGTTTAAAATCATAGATATCAGTTTGACACAAGGTCTGAAAAACAAGCTTAGCATCAAATTCATCAGGATAATCACAAAGAAGGCCTTTATAATCAGTAAGCACATAATCAGCACTAACAAAACCCAAGCCAACATTGAAATCAGAAATGGATAAATCATGTATTTGACCCATCAATTGAAAAGTCATACATTTAACATCAAGCGTGAAGGGGTTAGGCAGAGAAAAATCAAAAGAGCTATAGAATTCAAGCACCAATGCATCATAAACAGCAAAATTGAAATTTACCAGGAATTCCTTCTAACCAATATTATCCAGCTACTGATAAACCTTCTTTTTCAATCCTAAAGTAATCAAAGCATGCTCACAAATTCTCCTAGCAGGTATAATCGGATATGAGATAATAGAAGCAAACCGTTCTGAGAATTCCATTTTCTGAAAAATAAGAGCAGGGGGTGGGTAGAAGGAGCTAAGCCCATGCTTCAATTTCTACCGTTTTGCTCGCTTAGGTGCACTATCACCGGAAGGAGCCGACCTGTTGGAGTCAGATAACTCCAGAGAATCAACGGGATCTTCGGCTTGTGATGTGGAGGCTGGGTTCTTTTTCCTGGAACGAGTGCTGCGTCTTGCTGGAATTGGAGGTGGGTTGGAGGTTGCTGGTGACGACGGGGTTGAGGATGGCTGAGCAGCCACGTTTTGTTTGTTTCTAGCCATGAGGAAAAGAAATGGTGATTGTTCAAGGAATCGCAATGGTGGCTGATGGCGACGGCGAAGGGAGGGGGGGTCGTGATGGACTGCGGCGATTTGAAGGTGGAAGTGATGGACGGCGGTGAAGGAAGGGCGACGGCGAAGGAAGGACGGGGGGCTGATGGTGACGGCTGATGGGAGGGTTTTGAGAGGGATGTGATAGATGGCGGCTGATGTGATAGAATTGAATTGGGGGTTAGGTTTAAAGAAGAGGGGAATGAAATGAAAAAGGGTTGACTCATGAAGGCAGGCCCATTACCATATAAATCCCTGGGCCCTTGTTATTCTTTTCCTTATGCACACCAGAAATAAAAAAAAACGTGGTCCCATGCTTCAATTGCTTTATGTATTTTTTCATTATCTCCATTAATGGGCTTAATTGAAGCTTCATTCACCTGCAAAACATTTCTGAATGGAATCCAAGAAGACACAGTTAAGTTAGTTAGGGAAATAAAACCAAAGTAAAAATTAAGACAAAGAAAAACTACTTAGCCCTGGGCAAGGCTAATTCGGGTTGCCTCCCGGAACCGCCTCTAGTTAGAGTCTATGGCCAGACATGAGTTCTGAGGTTGTTATGGTGCCTTGGGTGGTTCCTCTAGCTGCACCTCTTGCTCAATTTTAGACTCGAATCCCTCATAAAATGTTTTGAGTCTATGACCATTAACTTTAAAAATTTTTCCAGTCTCTAAACTTTGAATCTCCACTGCTCCATGATAAAAAATTTTCACCACCAAGAACGGACCAATCCATCTGGAACGCAATTTACCTGGAAATAGCTTCAACCGAGAGTGGAAGAGTAAAACTTTCTGGCCTATCTTGAAATGCTTTCGGTTTAACATTTTGTTATGAAATTTCTTTGTTCAATCCTTCTAGGCCATAGAACTCTCATAAGCTTTGTTCCTCAGTTCTTCTAACTCGAGCAGTTCCAATTTTCTTTCCTCACCAGCTTCGTCATAAGAAGAGTTGCATTTCTTAATTGCCTAGAATGCTTTGTGTTCTATCTCCACTGGAAGGTGACATGACTTTCCAAAAACCAATCGGTAAGGGGACATACCGATAGGCGTTTTATAGGCCGTCCTATAGGCCCAAAGTGCATCCTCCAGCTTAATACTCCAATCCTTCCGGGTCAAATTTACTGTCTTACTCAGAATTGATTTTAGCTCTTGATTAGATACTTCGACCTGCCCATTTGTCTTCGGATGGTAAGCAGTTGACACTCGGTGCACTACCCCATATTTCTTGAGTAATGAGGATAAGACCTTGTTGCAAAAATGTGTCCCTCTATCACTGATCAGAATTCGAGGCACCCCATAACGGCTGAAAATATTAACTTTGATGAACTGGACCACTGTTTGAGCGTCGTCTCTCCTAGTGGCCTTCGCTTCTACCCACTTTGAGATGTAATCCACTGCCAAAATTATGTACAAATTGCCATTTGAACTGGGGAATGGTCCCATGAAATCTATCCCCCAAATATCAAATATTTCACATGATAGAATGGAGGTAAGCGGCATCTGGTCTCTATGACTTAGATTCCCCATTCTTTGACAATTCGAACATGCTTTACAAAAGAGATAGGCATCGCGAAATATTGTAGGCCAGAATAATCCACACTCGAGTACTTTCCTTGCTGTTCGTTTAAGCCCAAAGTGGCCTCCACAAGCTTCTGTATGACAGAATCTCAACACTGATTATATTTCATGATCCGGAATACACCTTCTGATTACTTGATCTGAGCAATACCTCCATAAGTATGGTTCATCCCAAGCATAGTATTTTGCATCCCTCTTGAGCTTGTCCCTCTCCGATCGTGATAATTCATCAGGGATACCACCTGTAACCAGAAAATTAACCAATTCATCATACCAAGGAATAAGAGTAGTGACTTGAAATAACCTTTCATTTGGAAATTCATCATTCAATGGCTCATCTTCTGTCCCCCGGACTAGCCGACTGAGGTGATCAGCTACATGGTTCTCAGAACCTTTCTTATCACGAATCTCTAAGCCGAACTCCTGGAGGAGCAATATACATCGGATCAAGCGGGGCTTTGCTTCCTTCTTTGCCAGCAAATATCTCAAGGCAGTATGGTCTGAATAGACCGTTACTTTAGCTCCCAACAAATAGGACCGGAATTTTTCCAACGCAAACACTACTTCCAAGAGTTCCTTCTCTGCGGTGGAATAATTGACTTGAGCACTATCAAGGGTTCTTGAGGCGTAATAAATGACATATGGTTTCTTGTCAATTCTTTGTCCAAGAACAGCCCCAATTGCATAGTTGCTTGCATCACACATGATCTCGAAGGGGTAATCCCAATTGGGAGAGGTGATTACGGGGGCTGTTGTCAATTTTTCCTTGAGCGTCTCAAAAGCCTCTTGACACTCCTGGGTAAACTCAAAAGTAGCATCTTTCTATAGTAACTTACACAGGGGTTGTGTAATCTTGGAAAAATCTTGCATGAACCGCCTGTAAAACCCTGCATGACCAAGAAAAGAACGGACTTCCCGAATGTTTTGGGGGTAAGGTAAAGATTGAATAACATCTATTTTGGCCTTGTCTACCTCTATACCCCTAGATGACACAATATGCCCTAAAATTAGTCCTCTGTCAACCATGAAATGACACTTTTCATAATTTAAGACTAAGTTGGACTCTAGACATTTCTGTAAAATCAGCTTAAGGTTAGATAAACATTCAGAAAAAGAGTTACCATACACCGTAAAGTCGTCCATGAACACCTCAATTTTTTTCTCCACATAGTCACTGAAAATACTTACCATACACCGCTGGAAGGTGGCTGGAGCATTGCACAGTCCAAACGGCTTCCTTCTGAAAGCAAATGTACCAAATGGACATGTGAAGGTCGTTTTGTCCTGATCTCCTGGAGCGATGGGAATCTGATAGAAGCCTGAATACCCATCAAGACAGCAATAAAAGCATTTTTCGGCCAACCGTTCCAGCATCTGATCTAGGAAGGGCAATGGAAAATGATCCTTCCGAGTAGCTAAGTTCAATTTTCGATAGTCAATGCATACCCTCCAGCCATTCTGAACCCTTGTAAGAACCAGCTCGCCTCTCTCATTTTGGATCACGGTTACTCCCGTCTTCTTGGGAACCACTTGCACCGGACTCACCCATCTACTATCCGATATTGGAAAGATGACATCAGCATCCAACATCTTCTGGATTTCTTTCTTTACTACTTCCATTATGGTAGGGTTTAAGCGTCTTTGGGTTTGCCTTTTTGGTTCCACTCCATCCTCTAAGTGAATTTTGTGCATGCAAGTTACTGGACTCAGTCCCTTGATATCAGCTATAGTCCATCCGATTGCTGACTTGTACTTTTTCAATACCATTACCAATTGTTGCTCTTCTTCCTGCGTTAATTTATTCGAAATTATCACCGAAAGAGTTCCATTTTCTCTAAGGAAGGCGTACTTTAGGTATTGAGGTAGTTCCTTTAATTCCAATCTTGGTGCCTGCAAAATAGACGGAAGCAGCTTCGTATTAGAACCCGGAATTTTTATTTAAGTATCATTACTCACCTGAGTTATTGAAGTGGTATTTCCCTTGAGATTTCGATTACGTCCTCTTGCTGGAATTCTTCCAATGCTTCTTCATTGACGTCTTCACTCAACAATACCTGCAACTTGTCATCACCGCTAACTCGAAAAAATTGTTGGGTTAATGGGTCAATAATATCAATACCATAAACAGTAGATATATCACTAGGATACTTCATGGTATCATAAACATTAAAGTGTACCATTTTTCCATCAAATTCCATGGACAAGACACCCCTATGGACATCTATTTTTGTTCTAGCAGTGGTAAGGAAAGGTCTTCCTAATAATATTTCTGATGATTCCGGTGTGTTATCGTCCTCCATGTCAAGAATATAAAAATCGACAGGGAAAATCAAATCATTCACTTGCACCAAAACATCCTCCAAAACTCCCTTAGGGTAAACTAGTGTTCGATTAGCCAATTGAATTACTATTCTTGTATCGCTTAGGGGACCAGCATTTAAAGTGTCATAGATTGACTTGGGCATGACATTTATTGAGGCTCCTAAATCACACATAGCTCTTTTTATGCAAGTATTCCCTATTCTACAAGAAATAGCAAACATTCCCCTATCATTACACTTTTGAGGTAGATTTCTTTATAGGACAGCAGATACATTAGCTCCTACGACTCTTTTTCATCACCTTTTAACTTAGATTTATTAACACACAATTCCTTCAAGAATTTAGCATACCTAGGAATTTGTTTAATAACATCAAGTAAAGGAATGTTTACCTCAACCTTTCGGAAAGTCTCAAATATGTCTTTATCTTCCCTCTTCTTCCTTGAAGTTGCAAATCTCTCGGGAAAAGGTGGAGGGATCACAATGGGGCGAGGCTGACTTTCATCCTTGTGCTGGGACAACGGTTTGTGCTCCTTCTCTTCCAGATTCTTGGCTTCTTTATTGACTTTGACCTCCAACTCTTATCTTTTTCAACAGCTCCTGGAATTTCCTTCCCATTTCTAAGGGTAATTGCACTTGCATTTTCCCTAGGATTTTCAACTGTTTGGGAAGGTAACTTCCCTCTAGACTCCAGGGCACTTATTGATGTGGCTAGTTGACTCATTTGTTTCTCCAAATTCTGAATACTAGCCTTTGTTTCTTGCTGATGTTGTTGCATATTTGTAGCCAAGGAGTGCACGATATCTTCAAGAGACATTCCGGGTTTTTGGGTAGATGAAGATGGCTGATTTCTTACTGGAAACAGATTGTGAGGTTACTGTTGAGGACGATTTCCATAGCTAAAATTCGGGTGATCACGTCATCCTGGATTATAAGTTTAAGAGTACGGATCATATCTCCTCTGATTTTGTTGCGGAAAACCTGAGGCGACATTTACGTGCTCAGAATCCATGGTAAGTGTTGGACAAGAATCAGTTGGGTGCCCTGATATTGCACAAATTCCACAAAACATGCCTTGGGCTCCGCCTCCAGTTACCAAAGACCAAACCAAGGTAGTCAGTGAGTTGATTTTATCTTCCAAATTATGAGTGTTCACCTCATGTGCTCTTCTAGTGGTTTCAGTTGGGTTTTCAAATTGCCTTGAATTTTCAGCCACATTCCGAATCAGCTCCCACGCAGCAGTTGGCGTTTTGTTGATTAAACACCCACCACTTGATGCATCTATGATCCTTCTCTCAATCAGCAACATTCCCCTATAAAAATGTTGTACAAGAGCTGACTCTGTCATTCCATGTTGGGGGCAGCTGTCTCTCAGATGCTGAAATCACTCTATATAGTTATAGAGTGACTCAATTTCTTTCTGCTTAATGCTACTGAGTTGACTCTGAAGCATGGCTGCTTTGGATGCCGGAAAGAACCTTTCCAAGAATAATTTTACCATATCAACCCAAGTTGTAACCGACCCTGGAGGTAAGTAAAATAACCAAGTCTTAGCTTTATCCGCCAATGAGAACGGGAATGCTTTCAATTTGATTAGTTCCTCGCTAATCCCATGGGGTTTCATCCCTGAACATACTGCGTGAAATTCCTTTAAATGCATATAAGGATTCTCACTTTCCATCCCATGGAACTTTGGTAATAAATGTATCGGCCCTGATTTGAGTTCAAAGTTTGCTTCAGTGTCCGGATACGTAATGCACAGGGGCTGCTGATCTATGTTGGGGGTCTGTAGTTCTCTGAGAGTTCGAGCAGCCATTGTCTCGGCTTCTTTCTCTGATTCACTCGAAGGGTCTGCTGAAGTTTCAGTCTCAGCGTTACTAATTTCAGCACTTGAACGCTTTTCTTCGGCCCTTTTCAACCTTGTCTCCTTTCTTAATCTTTTTGCTGTTTTTTCAATTTCAGCGTCGTACTCTAATTCCTTGGAGACTTCAGACCTGGTCATAAAGCAAAAGAAAATTAAGTGAGATTAAATCCTCGGCAACGGCGCTAAAATTTGGTCGGGTGTCGAATCCGCCAAAAATAATTAAAGAATTTTCTCGTCTATTCCTAGCAATAAATGATTGTAGCCGGATAAGTCGAGGTCGAACCCTAGGGATTTAATATTCAATTTTAACAATTGCTTCTTAACCAAAAATAAATTAAAACAGAAATTTAAAAACAAGGGGGGGGGGGGGGGGGGGGTTTGTTGATGATTGTTGAAATAAAGAACAAAGATTAAATAACTAAAACAGGAATTAAAGATTGCTGGAATTTTAATAAAGTAAAAAGAATGATATAAAAATGTACTTCGCCCTAGGACATTCGTTAACTTGAACGTTAGTATCGATCATTGATGTTAAAGATAATCATTTAATTTCCCCTATACCAGTTAAAACCTCTAGCTTAGCGCATCGAGATCAACCTTCCCAAAATCAAATTTACCTAGTACGACTCAAATAAACCTCTTCCCGAAAGACAACCCCTCTTTAGCGGTTTAGAGTTTAATCCAATGGGAGCTTTAAGTTCAAGGAAAGCCTAGCCTAAACCAATTAAATTCTTAGCGAAAATAATTTAAATTCAAGTTTTTTAATCCCTTTAAACATTCTCAAGTTAATAATTGAGATTGGAAACGAATCTAATTACTAACAACAATTTATTAAATTGCAATATCAGAATCTAGCCAAGAAATCTAAATTACAATATAATAAAAGAGAAAACAATCTCTTGAAGCAAGATTAAAAACATAGGGGAATTAAACGAACAATAAAATAATCGATCTCACAATACTAATTCAAGCTTTGAATTCCTTGGGCAAAGTAGAAGAATTAGTTACACATATCGATCATAAACACCATCCTTCTTTTCTTCAATGCTTCGAAATTTTATAGAGAAAAGAAGGAGAAGAAGAATTGTATTGATAGCTGCCTCTCAAAATCAGCCTATACTTGCTATTTATAGGTTCCCTAAAAACCTAAAAGAGAATCTTAGCAAAGAAATAACCCTACTAAAAATAAAACTCCTAAATAACTAATTAATTATCTCCCACTATGTGTGCAATTTACAAGTTTGACCGCTTCAAAGTCAAAACAGGAAGCTTCTGAAAAGGAGGCTGGAAATTAAATCCTGAATAATTCTGCCAGCTCGCTGAAGGTTTAGCCTTGCCCAAGGCTAATTGCCAAAAACTAGACAACACTCCATTATAGTCCGGAATCAGCTCCCATTAATCCAAATCAGCCCAAAAGTTACCTCCTGCACAAATAAAACCAAACCACAGCAGTATCCATCCAAATATATCCACAAAATCACAAATAAAGTCTATATAAATCACCCAAAATCAAGAGAATTTATGATTTCATCAACTTCTCAGGTCGCTTTGGGCTTGAAGGCTCATCTAGTCCAGGAGAACGCTAACTGGGCGGTAAGCATTCTACAATCCCTGTATCACTACATGATTTATGCAATGCATGGATGAATATGCGTGTATGTATGCATGTTAACTTATGTTGTTATTTTGCATATTCAAGTGCAGATGCTCTAGGATCAAGCCAGACAGGCAGCTGCTTCTGAGGCTCAGGCTTTGGCTGTGACCCACGAGTTAACTCAGGTGTGAGTTGACATGGCCCGGATGCAGGCTGATTTTACTCGGGTGCAGGAGGACTTTGACGCCTATAGAGCTTCGCATCGGAGTGAGTCCGAGGAGAAGGAGGTGGGTGAGGGATAAGATGAGAGCTAGATAGAGTGCTCTGTACTACACCTCTTTTTTTTTTTTTGTACACAACATGGACTTCATTTTTATTATTATGGGAATTGGATGCAATGACCTATTAATGGATATTTATGTGTAATGGCACGATGTATGCGATATGAACATCTAAACAGAATGTCAAACGTGCATAATATCATTACGACGACATCATAATAAGTATAATAGGGAAATTAACAGTGACTTCGGCTTTAGACATCACCCTCTTCTTGTTACCAACACGTCCTCTTGGTTTTCCGTATCAGAAATTTTCTCTTTGTGATTTTTGATTTTTTTTTAATGGTCCAAGAGTTTTGCACGAGCGTCCCAGCCGAATTGATCTCTTCGTATAGATCCGTTTCGAGATTGGAAAGTACACCTTGACAATGCTCATCAGAAGTCGTGAGGACGTTGCTGCTGATGAAACCCAGTGGTTTGGCTTTTACCTGCCCCTAGTAATAAAGGTTTGTGTTTGGGGTGTAAAACACTGAATCAGACATGGTTCGCTGCATGCTGTCACCCGTATGTGGACATTGACATGCAATGACATGACGAATGCATATTGAACATCAAAATTGAATATAAAACATCTATGACATAATGAATGTAGATGCATTAGGAAAATCCAAAGTGTGGCTCTGGTTTTGATTGATGCCCTTTCAAGCTACCAACATGTCCTTTCGGTTTTCCACATTGGAGTTTTTTTTTTTTTTTTGGATAAATGCCCGGTCACTGGATAGAGTTGCCATTGTGGATAGACAACCTGAGATGAATTCAAGTAACCACTAGATTCTCCTGTGGTCTGATTCTGTATTCATGTTTCTAATTCATCCCAGATTTCAGTTTAAGCACGGCTCCCGAAGGCTGAATTCTTGAAATGGTTGGCAAATGCAACTTTCCCTTTGAATATGAGTACAACAGACTTTGTGAGCTTTCCCGTTGATGGTATCGTTCCCTTCATGATTTTTGAAAGCTTTGTAAAGTCAAGTTGCCCCAACACAGTTGGTGAAGTTCACAAATGCATAACCAAAATTTCCTCCAGTCTTGAAATCCATAGGCGAATAGAGGAAATCATAAGCAGACTTCCCTTTGGACTTATTCTTGTTTTCCTCCAGACAATGCTTGTCCAGAATTTGCAGCAGATCATGTCTTGGAAAATGATTTGGTAGATTTCTGATCATCAGGCTTATTTTTCCACCAAGATTAACTTTAATCTCTTTTTTTATTCAGCTTGGTCTCTTCAATAGTCAATTTCTTGGGTAACCATTGTTGAGCTCATTTGAAGTAGACTCGTATTCAAATTCCCTCTCTGCTCTGTCGCCCTTCTGGTGATGAGATGATACAGAAAAATGCGATATGGAGCAGCATTGAGGTTTTTTTTTTTTTAAGGAACTAAATCAAAGCCACAGCCACCTTTTGGTTTTCCTGCTGCATTCAAATTCGTGCATGTCATGTGTGCTTAATATGCCTTTTTGGATAAACAATGCATGCGTAATGTCATGTGCACAGGAATGTCATGCAAACAAGATTATACATGCACTACAACCAAGGAAAAGCCCAGAGTTTCACAATAAGTTGGATAGTGAAGGTCGTTTGAATTTCTTAGTGGTTGGTGCTTTGGATAAGTTTGGATAAGCTTGATTTCGCCTCAAGGAGGGCTTTCTGGTTTGATTTTGCCTTAAGGAGGGCTTTCTGGTTCGATCTTGCCTTAATTAGAGTTTTCTAGTTTTGTTTCGCTTTAAGAAACGCTTTCTGGGTTTGGGTGCCTCAAGGAGGGCTTTTTGATTTTGTTTTACCTTAAGAAAGGCTTTCTGGGTTTGGGTGCCTCAAGGAGGGCTTTTTGGTTTTGTTTTGCCTTAAGAAAGGCTTTCTGGGTTTGGGTGCCTCCAGGAGGGCTTTTTAGTTTTGTTTTGCCTTAAGAAAGGCTTTCTGGGTTTGGGTGCCTCAAGGAGGGCTTTTTGGTTTTGTTTTGCCTTAAGAAGGGCTTTTCAGTTTAGGGTGCCTCAAGGAGGGCTTTTTGGTTTTGTTTTGCCTTAAGAAGGGCTTTTCGGTTTAGGGTGCCTCAAAGACGGCTTTTTGGTTTTGTTTTGCCTTAAGAAGGGCTTTTCAGTTTAGGGTGCCTCAAGGAGGGCTTTTTGGTTTTGTTTTGCCTTAAGAAGGCTTTCTGAGTTTGGGTGCTTCAAGGAAGGCTTTTTTATTTTGTTTTGCCTTAAGAAGGGCTTTTCGGTTTAGGGTGCCTCAAGGAGGGCTTTTTGGTTTTGTTTTGCCTTAAGAAGGGCTTTTCAGTTTAGGGTGATTTGGGTATCGTACGTGCTTTTTTAAATTGAAGCTTTGGGGCAGGATTGGTAGTGTCTTTCAAGGATTGTTGAATTGAATTAGCAGATGCCTCGGCGGAAGTGGTACCATCGTATTATTTTATTTATCTCACAAGCTCACCTTTCAAGAGAGAGTTCGTTCAGGGCCAGGTTCACTGTTAGGTTCCCCACAATACTCAGAATGATGTCATGTATTTTGATATTATACGTGTTGGACATGTCATTTCAGATTGTCAAATGCATGCATAATGCCATGTACAAGTAATCATCACACAAGTAAGACAAAAATAAATTTCATTGCATTCATGATGAAATCAGTACATCCCATAAACAAAATGAGTCCCTTGTAAGAAGGAATCTCCAAGAGGTATCGATCTCACAGAATCTGATTATTCGCCAATTGGTCACCATTTCAGCTTCAGCATCCTCGACCCACTCTTATTAGAGCAGACTTAGAACTTCTTCATCATATTCCTCTCCTCGGGAGGTTTGAGAAGTTTCTTTGGTGGTCTCCCTGATTGCCCCTGGTTGTTCATCAGAGAAAACCGAGATTTCCAATTTTCCATCATCGACCAGCTTCTGGATCTCCTTTCTTAAAGCATGACATTCATTGGTCCGATGGCCTGTGATCACGTGATAGCTGCAGAAATTACTCCTTTGCTTTGGTGTCGGCGGCACATAAGGTCTGACACTCTGCAATAGACCCATATTTCTGCACCTGAGGAATAGAGCACCTAATGAGTCAGCCCATGGAGAAATGCCTTTCCCGCTACTCCTGATAAGCGAGTTTTTGGTATGCCGCGGAACGGAGGCGGCACCAACATTCGTCTTGAGGGGCCTCTTCAGTTCTACCTCATCAGTTAGCCTTGGCAAACCTGAATCCCGGAGAGAGGGTCTTCCAAGGTGTCGAGGGCGAGTGTTATCAAACTGGGCTTTTTGTTTCTCGCTGGCATCAGAGTTGGAGTCTGAGAATGCCGTATTTTTCATCCTCCCTTCGAGTTCTGCCACTCGTGCTTCCAATTCAGTGCACCTCGCTGTCAGCCTTTCTATTCTGTCAAGGTCATCTCCCAGCACTTCTCTCAGCATTGCTGCCGCTTCCTTCCTGAGTGCCTTCCGGAATCGTGATGAGGCGATATGATCCTCTACGATATCCATTATGGAGTTGAAGTTCATGTGATTGGCCATCTCCGAGATCTTTTCTTTTTCCTTCTGATAAGAGCACTTATTAGTATTGGCGGGCACATACTCGTGAAGAACACCAAGTCACAGATGGTTTATTCATGAATGCATGATGGGATATGTATGTGCATGAATGAGTTGCATATATGATGTCATGAGGGAGATAATGATGAGGATGATTTGAATTTTTTTTTTTTTTTTTTATTTTTATTTATTTATTTTTTTTTGGAACATTCTGAGAACACCTGATGCCATGCAAGAGACCACGTGTGGGCTGCCACACAAACAGGGGTTCGGTGCTTTTGGAGCACCTAGTGAATATCGTGAAATGATCGCGTGTGTACCAACACACGGATAGGGTTTCGACACCTTGTAAGTCTATGAGATGAAGTGAAATGGTCACGCAGGGGCCGGCCCACGGACAGAGTTCTGATGCTTTTGAAGCATATGATATGAGATGATGTTTATAGACAAGTCGCGTGTAGGCAAGGACACGGACGGAAATTCGGCGTTCATGGAACACCTTTCATGATTCAGTAATGCTATGAAATGCCCCTATATGCGTAATAATCCGGTACTAGTGGAGCACCTCAAATGATACGATAATGTCAATGTCATACAACAATCTGAAATGGATCGCGATGCACCAACAGAACTTCGGCATCCCACGATGCCAATGATAAAAGACGTGAAGTCATGCAATGATATCGTGTGACCTACTACACGAAAATAGACCTAAGACCATTGTGGTCTCCTATTGAATGAAATGATCTAGTGAAATGGCCGAGTGTATTCCGGTACACGGGTAGTTTTAGGACTCCCGATATGTTATGAAATGAAGTGACCGTGAAGGGTATCCTCAGAATGTCCTTAATTTAAATGATATGAGATAACGTGAATGCTTGTGTCACACAAAATGCAAGTGGCTGCACAAAAACGTGGTTAGGATGCATGACATACATGATGATGTCGTGTTTACTTCGTGAAGATAATAATATGCAGGATATAAATATGCATAGCACACAAATAAAATGTCGTGGCTGCATGAAAATGTGGTTAGACTAAATGTCATGCTTATGTAGATGTCTTGAAAATGGCTGCAGGAGAACGTGGTTAGAATAACACATAAGCAAAGTTTCGGCGCTCGAGGAGCACCTTGGGATTTCATGATATAATATGAGATGAACATGCGCGTGGCACATGGTTGGGATTTTCGGCGCTCAGGGAGTACCTTGAGTTTTAATGTCATGATATGAAATGAATTCGTGCTTGGTGCACGAATGGAATTTCGATGCTCGGGGAGCATCTTAACTTCCAAATCATGATATGAAATGAATAAGTTCTTAGTGAACGGGTAGGGTTTCGGTGCCCCAGGGAGCATTTTGGGTTTTTGTGATATGAAATGAGATGAGCATGTGCGTGGCACATGGTTGGGATTTTCAGTGCTCGGGGAGCACCTAAATGATTTAATGCATGCGATGGAATTTTCGGCACCCGCGGAGCGCCTACATGATTTAATGGATGAAATGTAATTTTTTCCGGCCCTCGTGGAGCACCTAAATGATTCGATGAAGTGAAATGAACTTTTCGGTGATCGTGGAGCACCTAAATGATTTGATGCATGAAATGTAAATTTTCGGCACTCGTGGAGTGCCTAAGTCACTTGATGTATGCGATGGAATTTTTCGGCACTCGTGGAGCACCTGAATGCATGGAATGTAATTTTTCGGTACCCGTGGAGCACCTAAATGATTTGGTGGAATGAAATGAATTTTTCGGCGCTCGTGGAGCACCTCTGATTTAGTGGAATGGAATGAATTTTTCGGTACTCGTGGAGCACCTAAATGATTTCATGGAATGAAATGAATTTTTCGATGCTCGTGGAGCACCTAAATGATGGAAGACTTGAAATGTAATTTTTCGGCGCTCGTGAAGCGCCTAAGTGACTTGATGTATGCGAGGAAATTTTACGGGGCTCGTGGAGCACCTAAATGATTTGATGGCATGAAGTGATGCCATGAAGTGAAATTTTTCGGTGCTCCTGGAGCACCTAAATGATTTAATAAAATGGGTTCCCGGCACTCGTGGTGGACCTAAATGATGTGATGGATGCGATGAAATTTTTCGGCGCTAATGCATGAAATGAAATTTTTAGGTGCTTGTGGGGCACCTAAATGATTGAATGCATGAAATGGAATTTTTTCGGCGCTCGTGGAGCACCTATGATTTAATGGAATGGAATGAGTTTTTCGGCACTCGTGGAGCACCTAAATGACTTAATGTGTGAAATGAAAAGTTTTAGGTGTTTGTGTGGCACCTAAACGGAATGAAATGAATTTTTCGGTGCTTTTGGAGCACCTTGGGTTTTTGTGATATGAAATGAGATGAACATGCGCGTGGCACATGGTCGGGATTTTTGGTGCTCGGGGAGCACCTAAATGATTTAATGCATGCAAAGGAATTTTCGGCACCCGTGGAGCGCCTATATGATTTAATGAATGAAATGTAATTTTTCGGCGCTCGTGGAGCACCTAAGTGATTTAACGCATGAAATGTAATTTCTCGGCGCTCGTGGAGCACCTAAGTGATTTGATGCATGAATGAGACCTTTGGCGCTCGGGGAGTACCTCGGGTTTTGTGAAATGAGATGATTGTTCTTAGCGAACGAACAGAGTTTCAGCACCCGTGGAGTGCCTCGGATTTCTTTTTTGTGATGTGAGATCGATATGTGCATGGCACATGGTCGGGGTTTCGGTGTCCAGGGGACCCCTCGAATTTTTGATGTTATGAGGTGAACTCGTACTTGGTGTACGAGCAGAATTTCAATACTCGGGGAGTATCTCAGTTTCCGTGTCGTAATGTGAAGTGAATGCGTTCTTGGTGAACGTGTAGAGTTCCGGCGCTCGAGAATCACCTAAATGGTTTGATGTGTAAAATGAAATATTCGGCACTCGTGGAGTACCTAAAATGATTTGATGAAGTGTGATGAATTTTTTCGGCGCTCGTGGAGCGCCTAAAATGATTTAATGAAATGCGATGAATTTTTGTCGGCACTCGTAGATCGCGTAAAATGATTTGATGAAATGGGATGAATTTTGTCGGCACTCGTGGAGTGCCTAAAATGATTTGATGAAATGCGATGAATTTCTTCGGCACTCGTGGAGTGTCTAGAATGATTTGATGAAATGCGATGAATTTCGTCGGCACTCGTGGAGTGCCTAGAATGATTTGATGAAATACGATAAATTTCGTCGGCACTCGTGGAGCGCCTACAATGATTTGATGAAATGCGATGAATTTCGTCGGCACTCGTGGAGCGCCTAAAATAATCTCCTACTTGGTAGGTAATGTGATGTGTGTGACCCTTATGGAATTATTCAAGATTCGCATGAATGCTTTATGCATGACACGCGTTTCCTATGGCTGCAAAATAAAATAGTTAATTTATGACATTCAAGTGATGTATGTAAATTAACTATTTTTTTTTTCACGCGATGAAAAGATGCATGGCTACAAAAAATGTGGTTAGTTTAATGTCACGCGGGTGAATAATGTATTTACACGCGAAAAATGGAAATGGCTGTACCAAAGATGCGAGTTAGAATCACGCAAATGCTTTAGATGCGATGTGTTATGTTCATGAAAAATGTGGATGATGACATGTTATGGAGGGACAAAAAGACACGTAGCAATTAGCACACGGATCGTATTCCTCCAACCTTATTCCTCCAAATGTGGTCAGGTCGATAAAATTCTAATCGAGTCCTAGAAGGGGTTCTCTTCGATCATCAACTGGGGATGATGAAGGCGGATTTTATTTTATTCACACAATTTATTTTGGTATCCTAAGGGAATCCAACTAAGGTTGCCTAAATGAGTTCGGTCCAAAGTCGGGATAACATCAAGGCTTCCATAGAAAAATATACTCCTCACTTCTCCCCACTCAAGGGTCCGAACGAAGGGGTTCGTACGAGGCTATGGGTGGTGTTTCGTATTCGTGCCCCTAAGACCAAGAGGAACTTAGGCGACACTTCAACGATTCACCGGGCTAAATAACGGATACCTAACCTAATGCAAAAATATCTAACTACAAAAATGCATAAAGTGCCATATAAAATCATCCGCTTAATTTAAATTAGACACTTTTCAGGGCTTGTCAAATTCTTTTAAGTTTTTGAAAAACTTTTGAGAAATCCCCAGCGGAGTCGCCACTGTGAGCGGACGACGCGTTTTCGACGGGACGCGGGACTTCCTTTTGGAAGGGACGCCTCGATTTCGGGCGGGGCCCTCCCTCGCGTGGGGTTTTTTGATTTGGAAATTCGTTTTTTGGAAAAGCGAATTGTTTCGAAAAAGAATCGAGACCTAAATCTTGATAAAAAGTATAGGAGTCGCCACCCGGCTCAGCTCAACCGAGAAATTACAGTGTAGCTGAACCAAAGCTGGAACTGCCACACTTTTCAGAGATCTAGGTCCGGACAAGTCCCTTATTTCGTGTCTAATTTAAATATTATTAGCCAATGTTCTATTTACGACACTTTAATTTGCTAAAAGTTGATTTTTATTGAATAATACATGCAGCGCGCATACGGGATAATAATACAACATACAACGTAAAAAGAATAAATATTTAAGAGCTTACAACCCGATCGAAAGAAAAATAAAACTCTCGCCTCACTGATACAACCGCCTAAAATACACGAGAATCTAAAAAATTACAACGCCTAAATACACTATTTAATTCTATGGAAATACAAATAAAATAGAAAATTAAAATAAAACAAAAGCTGCAAAACAGAAGTTAGCACAATTTATACGGCACGCCATAAATAGGACTCAAGTAGACAGAATTGGGAAATTAGGATTTGGGGTCATTCAATTGGGGGTAACCGGGTTGGCCCCGGTCGGCCGGCCCGGTTAGACCTGGAAAACCATTTTTGAAACGTCCCTGTATTTTTGGTTTTTGTGAGAAAATCGTTTTCGAAAACATTTTTCCGGTTTATTTAATTTATTGCATGTGAGGGGGGTCGGTTTTCGGGAGAACCGGGTCTCCATCGTGGAATTGTTCTAAATGCAATTTTACCGAAAAATAAATCTAAGGTCGTGATGCACACAACAAAATTCATTTTGATGATTTTTGGAGTTTTCTAATTTTTTTTTTCTGATTTTCTGAAATTTCCGGATTTTTATGAATTTTTTTTTTTTGGTTTTTATGGTTTTTTTGGATTTTAGGGATTTTTAGGGGTTTCTACTTCTGGTCGCGGACTACAGTCGTGCGACTGTAATACTGGCTAAGGCAGAAATCGCTAAAAAACCCTAAAACAAAAGCCTGAAACTGAGAAAATAAGCACAATCGTAAGACTGTAGAGGATTTGGCACGACTGTAATTACAGTCGTGCCCCTGTTCTTGTTCCAAGAACAGTCGTACGACTGTTCTTATTTTTCCAGAAATAAAAACTTGAAAACTTGAAAACTTGAATAAAAAGGCACCAAACACAAATAAATCACCCAGAAAGGTGGAAAAAGGGGTGAGTTAAAGGTTGTTTACCTCCTTGGCGACGATCTACAGCTGGAATGACCCCTGGCTACGTACCAATCCACGTGAATTCGATCTTTTTCCTTAGGAAGTCAAGGTTGCAAAAGTGTCCAACTAATCCCAGAAAAGTCACGGATTTGTGTTTGTTTTTGTCCGAAAATGATTTAGATTTTTAGTGTGGATATTAACCTAGGATTTCTAATTCGTTTTAGTGATTAACAACAAGAAATTAAAGAGAAAATGGGAGAAGAAAGCAAGATATTTTTCTTTTCTCTCTTCTTTCTTTTTCTCTCTCTTTCTCTCTCTAAAATCCTAAAACCCGATTTCTTTCTTGCCAAAAAGTCCTTTATTCTGATTTTTTTAGCCTTTTATATCACCCACTAACCCGGAAATCTTGAGCATTTAATACTCAAGATTTCCCATCTCTTCCAAGTCAAGGGGGTATGGGTTCTACAACCTGCCCCCGAAAGTACAGTCGTACGACTGTAACCAAAATCCCACAACTGTATTTTACAGTCGTGGGTCAACGGTCAATGACGATTTTTTTTTTTGATTTTTTTTTTGAATGTAAAAAAAGTTCGTGTTCACAACGGCATTACGTAATATTTCCCCTCTGTGATCGTCTTAGAGGTTCTGTTTCTTGATAAACAAATCTCATATATTCATCAAGGTGTTGGGCAGAACTCCCACTGGGATCTATATCCATATTCACACTTGAATTTGGAACAAGACTCCCACTCAAACCAAGACCACTCAAGTCAGGGTCAGGATTACTTAAATCCGCTTGTGAAGGTTGAAAAACATCATTCTCTTCCCTTTCCCTTACGTCTTCAACTTCATTCCTCCTACTCGGATTTAGCGATCCTGAAGTTTTAGACTTTTGAGTTTCAAAGAAATTGAATTCCTTATCCACTTCTCCCAGCTTAGGAAATTCATTCTCTAAGAATGTGACATCTTGTGACTCAAATTCTGTTATTTGACCATTCTCTTTCTCTCCCACTAGAACATATCCTTTGGAGAGATCAAGATATCTTATAAAGATACCTTTCTTGCCTCTTGGGCCTAGCTTGCCATGCTTGCTAGATGCATCATGAACATAGGTAGCACATCCTTATGGTCGCAAATGGTTCAAATTGGGCTCACGGCTCGTCCACAATTCACAAGGTTTGGTTTCAACAGACTTAGAAGGTACTCTATTGAGTACATATGTGGCAGTCAATAGTGCGTCTTCCCAAAAGGAGATAAGCAAATTGCTTCAACCATCACAGACCTTACCATCTATCAGAAGGTTCGGTTTCTTCTTTCCACTACTCCATTTTGTTGTGGAGTCCTAAGTATTGTCAACTGATGTTCAATAACTGTTTCATCACATAAAACTTTAAATTCCTCGAAGAGGTACTCTCTTCCTCGATCGGTCCTTAAAGCTTTGATTCTCTACTCTAATTGATTTGCAACTAGAGCCATAAATCTTTTAAAACATGCTAATGCTTTAGATTTATGTGTAATCAAATAGACATGACCATACTTTGTATAGTCGTCTATGAATGTAATGAAAGAGTACACACTATGCCTTGCCCGAACATTCATTTGGCCACAGATGTCAGAATGGATTAGTTGCAATGGTTGGTCAGCTGGCGTAGCTTTACCAAATGATTATAATACATGTGTAATATCAATTAGATAGAATACTTTTATTGGATGAACTCCGATCAAATTGGATTGTACCAATTTAATACAGAGATATTTTTTTCAATACAATTTTGGATATTTTCAAATTTATGGATTTTACATATTGCAATAATAAGCTCCTATATTTATAGAATAAATTATATAGTTTCTAAGTTTTATCTCGCCTCAACTCTTTAGTTTTTTTATAAGAGTGAAATGTTGGGTTTTGTTTCCTTCCTATGTGGAGAAAGAGACTTTCAAACCCTTGAAGCCTTCAAGCGGTAGAGACCATTGTGTGGTTCAGCGGGAGATTTTCAAGCTCTTGAAGCCCATTTGTACCCTGCAAGGTCTGAAAGGATCAGAATCTATGTTCTTTTTCAAGAGCTAACATATTAGGATATATATGTTGCTTGTGAGAAGAAGTAGCATGTGAACATGTGAAAAAGACATAACAACATTTGAGAGAGTTTTGGATACAAAAGAGTAGAGAGAACTAAGAGATAAAATCCTTTTGAATTTATGAACTTTGTTCTTTAACTATACTCTTCGTCTTCTTTCAGCGATCTCTAGCTCATATGGAGTTCGATCATGCTGATTTTTGGAGAGCATATTGGAGACTTTTGTTTCTTGATTCTGAACGGTCGGATCAGAATTTGATGGTTCATAAGTTTAAATTTTCTTATTTGTAATAGCTGCTATTTCTGGGTACTTTTCTTGAAACCAGCTTTGGTATTCTTCTTGCAGTTTCATTTTTAGCCGTTGGATTTGGCTGAAAGTTTGACACAAGTTTGAAGACACATTTGTCTATATTCGTGACGGTGCGATTAGTCACTGGTGGTTAGAAAGGTTCTCGTTTTTCCAACCCCGTTTTGTTGTTTGTGGTTTCTCTTCTATAGGTTTTTAGCTTGAGCTGCTTCATCTTTTTCAGTCTTTCGAACATGTTGTTCTCTTCGGATTGGGCTGAAATTTGGTGAAATTGTTCTAGACTCATTTTTCTTTATTTTGGACAGTGGAGATCTTGTTTGGAATTCTAGAACTTTTTGTTCTTGCTGTGTAACTTTGGTATATTCATTTGTTGTTGTTATTGTTCGTTGAAGCCGTGAAACTTGTTGTTGTTCACTAGTTCGATTTTGTATCTGCTGTAAAACTCTCATATTATAGTGGATATTTTATTTTGGGCCAGAAGAGCCTCGTGGTTTTTATCCTTCACGTTGGAGGAGTTTTCCGAGTAAAAATCTCGGTGTTCTTTATGTTTGCTTGTGAATGTTCTGTTGATTACGCTCCCCACAGATTCATTTAAGCGGTGGAAAGTTTATTCCGCCTTCCTTTCCCATCATAAATAGTCAAATTTAGTTACATAATAGTAAAATGTATTATTTTTCTTCCTTAAATTTGTTTCCATTAATCATAATCATTTTATATCAAAATAACTGGTTTATTGATTTTTAAATGATTATATGATTTAGTTTACTAACACGAACTTAATTAAAAAAAAAAACTAATAAAAAAAATTATAAAAATGATAAAATTAAAATTTATAACTATATAACATTATAAGAATGAATTTTGGTAATCTGTTATAAATACTGTTAGGGATGAACACAATCAACAAATATTAGATCATATCACCAATACATTGTTAAGGGAGAATAGAAGTGCCGAAGTGCCGGAGGGGAGGCGAGGGGAGGTTGGTGTGTAGTGTTGGTGAATTGATGCGTATAAAATGAAAATCACCGCACAAAAGGTGATCTATCCATCCTATTCCTATTCCTAGCAACAACTGTGACTGTGTCCCCATTTTCATCGCTTCAACCTCCTTTTGATATCTCTCTCAACCTTTGTCTTCTTTCAATTCAACCCTCAATTTCGACCCACCACCACTGCACATACTCTTCTTCTTCATCCCTCTCTTGCCACATGTCTCTTTCTCTTTCTCTTTCTTTTTCTTCTTTTCTCTTCTTCTTCTTCTAGCCTTTCTTTCAATAACTCCAATTTCTAGGGTTTCCTGCTTTTCTTTTCAGCCTAATTTATGCTGTTTCCACTCATTTCTACATTTTTCAAGTTCTTTCATCATTGAATCTTTGCTTTTATGTTTGTGCTGCTAATTTGGTTTATTTTGAATCTTTCATAGTTTAGATCTCGAATTTCTTTGTTGATATTACTAAATTTAGTCTTCAATTCACTGCGATTCCGCTTCGTAATTCGCCACTCAATGTCACAAGGCTATGCAATTGAGCTTTATTTCGATCCAGCCCTGGAAAACCAGGTCTTGAAGGCCTGGAACGTCCTAGCTCGACGCCAAATCAGTACTCAACTCATCGAAATCGAGTCTCGCCCCCACATAACCCTCTATGCCAGCACATTTGTTGAGCCTGCAAAGATTGAATCAATTCTCAAATCTCTCGCTTCAAAGCAGGAGCCACTTTCCTTATCCCTCTCTGCAATTGGTGGCCTCCCGAATGACAACAATGTCCTCTTTTTGGCTCCCACCCCATCAATTTCACTTCTTCAGCTTCATTCTCAGTTGTGTGATGGATTGAAGAAGGAAGGGATTGATATTAGTGAAGAGTACCGTCCTGAGTCCTGGATTCCTTATTGTGCAGTTGCTGAAGATGTGCCGAAAGCGAGAATAGGGGAGGCATTTTGTGTTTTGAGAGATTTGAAGTTGCCAGTTACTGGATATGCGATGGATATTGGATTGGTGGAGTTCTCACCAGTTCGTGAATTATTCTCATTTGCTCTTGGTAATTCAGTAGAAGGATGAGAGTTCTTTTGTGCTATTGTTTCAGTAATTCACTTGGAAATTTTAGAATTTTAATTTGATTGTGTTAGATTTTACATTGCTTTTAATGTAGATTTGCTATATTAATGCTCTACTAGTTTAAAGCATGCTAGAGAATTTGCATTGATGTGTTCATGGCCATAAATTGCAAATGATAAATCCACATTCTCTGTCTTGTTTACAGATTTTGGGACAAGGCAATTTTTTTTTTCTTTCTAAAAATGTATTGTTTTATTTTTTCTTTTGGTTCAAGTTCATTTGAACTGTTGACATTGTTTTTGGTTTCTTATATTTGATTATGTTCCTGTGGTTATATATGGTGTGCATATAAATATAATTATCAGCCTCTTTGTAAACTGCCATGTACATATATGGCGGTTTTACATTGATTCTGTCTATTAATTGGACATCTGATAACATTTGAACGATTGAGAGGAGATCACCACAGCCCCTGATCAAGGATGAGGCTCATAAATCGAGAAATTATACAATGGTCTTAGTCCTATAGACAAAATCAATGTAAAGGCATTCCTGATTATTTATGGTGTGCTCATTTTTCTTTTCTGCACCTTTGATTATGAAACAGGTTCTTGAATTTTAAATAATGCCTAATTTTGGAATGTAATGGCTGAGCGGTTTCAATGGTGTGTGTGACAATCATTTGCATTTGGAAATCTATTTCTGCAGCATATGCTTTATTCTCCTTGTTTCAGTGGTTCAGAAATCTATTTTTCAACCTCTTTGTCGCATTCATTGTGGTGTATTTACTTTTTTTCTTTTTCTTTTTAATTATGCAAATGGTAGTATTAGCTGCAGCATTCTTGGCCAGATGAATTAGCGGCGCTGTTTTCTCCTATTTTCACTATGACAGTTGGGCTCTAGCTCATGTTTGCTCACCATTCAAATTTTGGTCCTCAAGCCTGCATTTGGTCTATTATGATGTTTGTTGATGAGAATCATGGTTGTTGCCTGCTGCTGCCATACTGCATTGTTAACATTTGGTCTTTAGCTAATATTTCTCATTTTTTGTTCATTATGACAATGTGCAATTATTTGCTCTTGCTGCTAGTCTTAGCTTCTGGACCTTCATTTTTGTGCTAGCAGCCTATGCTTCTGTCTCATTCTGAGAGGTGTGTTTTGTTTGAAATGTCCTTAGTTGCTTTGCTCTGAGATGAATGTATAACTTATTAAATTTAGACTTTTATCTTTGTGGGTTAGCACTATGCTTATCAGTGGCATAATTGTTCTTCAAGATTTTTACTAAAAAAATTTTAGTTTTAATATTCCCTGTACCAAAGATCATGTATTTTCAAAGAGTGAGTTTCTTCTTAATAGGCGTTCATTTCTGATTATATCCTCTTTACAGATCTATGATGCATCCTTTAATTGGTAGTGTTTGTACTGTTTTTTATATATGTTTCCAGAACTGGTTATTATGAAATAAAATCCAAAAAATCCCAGAAACCAAAATGGTCTCATTTTAGTATAGAACAGTAGAAGGTTGATCTAGTCGCATCAGGATTGTCTGTGCTAATTTATCTTTTGGATAATCAGAAGTTAGTAGGAGTATGGTTTGGCTATAAAAATGATTTCTGTCTTGCATTTTGCAGAGACGTATGCATCCTTTTCTTCATTTTCATTTTATTATTAAATTGCAAAGACTGCTGCTTCTTGAGGCAGACAAAACTCTGCTCAGGTACAGTTAATTGGTTTTTCCACATTCGGAATTAACGAAGTTTGCTAAATTTAGACTATTTAGACTAAACAAAACCCGTGATCTCAATGAAATTGATACAGAACAGGGGCTTGATGTCGATCTCTTATAACATACATATACTGATAAAATCTTATATACCAAAACTAACTTACCCTGCCGTAATTTTTATTTTCATCCTCTGTACTACCCAGAAAAATTGGACATTTATTAGTATGTGAAAAATAATACGTATACTCTTTTCAGCCTCTAGCTAAACTACCCCTCTTGATTAAGAAATTAAATGAGCTTCCTGAGAACAGCCAGCAACATATCATTCCACAAATCAATCGGACCAGGCAAACACCAATGTACACAATCATTGTAACCTTTCATCCATTTGTTACCCCAGAAAGCTCCGGGGTGGCCGTCTGGTCTCATCAGCATAGCCCTGGTTACATCCAGTGCTTCAAACCTCTTCCCTCCCTGGATTATCTTATTTGCTCTTACAATCTCCTCTACTTGCATGTTCCTGATTTCCCATTCGCGAGATGTGAAATCAATCTCAGTTTCACCAGAAGGGCTAGTCCGATTGCAGCTCCCTCCTGTGTTCCAAAACCCATTCTCAAAATGTGATGGGGAGAATGTCCTTAACAATGTCGCTTTAACTTTACAATTCTGGCAGCTATTAATGTGACTCAATGCTGCTTGAAATGCCATACGTAGAGCAAAATTAACGCCTCGATCTGTGATATTTGGTTCATTACAGTACACACATGCTATTACGTTCTGACCTTTATGCAAGTGTATTGGTCTGAAGAACCAGTGTCCATTTGAAATGATAATGTAATCTAAGTTATTAAGTTTTCTACCCCAATTGTCATCAATCTTGTCAAGGTACAAGTCAAAAATGCCAGACGAAGAACCATTGATCATTCTCTCCTCACCAGATACTAGAAATTTCGTCCAGAGGATTTTAAGGGTGAAATCATACGAAGGAAAGTGCCAAATTCTATTCCTGTCTTCGGCATCCTTGTAAGTATCAATAGGAACTTCCTCCTGCAAGATTTTAGGTTGATGATAAACTAAGATTCAACACAAGTACTAAGACGATAATGTGGGATTAGTTCAATCTTTCGTCGTATTTTAATTAAATTGTAACCGTAAAATCTATTAAAAAAAACAAAAACAAAAAAGAGATGCTTTACTTCTCGTGGTGTGAGGGCCTACCAGTAGCAGAGAGACAAACTGTTGCTTGGTGAGAAGGGTAGCATATGGCAGTAGCAGCCAAAAAAACGAAAAGCAATGAAATTGCTTCAGTTACGGCCTTGGTGTTCATTTGGGACATTAAACCTTGTTCTTTTCTTCATTTGAATTATTGACACTCTTTAATACGAGAATCAATATACGGTACATAATGTAGGAAAAGAGATTGGACTTATTTGTTTCAGTAAAGGAACATGTCTAGTGTGAGGGCCTAATAGGGAGAAAACAGTTACTTAACATGAATAGGGGCAGTTCCACCCAAATCCAAAACAGAAGCAATCAATTACTTGCGCCATTAACAACAGAACCAGCTGTAACTAAGTCACCACTACTTTATAACGCCTTCCTCTTGCCATTATCATATAACAATTCTACTTTCTTTTTTTTTTTTTTTTAATTCACTTTTTCATTTATGAGGAAAATAAAAATAAAACTAATTCATTTATGTTTCCCTTTTTTTTAAACTGTTTTTTTTTTTTTTTTTTTGGGACAAATTTTGTCTTGCTTTCACACATTTAGCCAACTCTTTAGGGCATCAATCAACAATTCTCATTTTCACCAAAAATGACACCAATGGCTGATTCATATGAATTTAAAATATATGAATCCAATTCATTCATCCTCAATAAATTTGGATGTGCTCCATTTATTCGTGTGCATTTTAAATTAAACAATTTAATGTCTCTGAAATTCCTATTATACTAGGCAAGTACCTTAAATTTCAACCAACCAAATTACACCACACACCGTACGTCAAGAACATTTGAGTCCTCAATTGCCCCGAAATCATATCGAGTTTCACTAAATAAAAATTAATTGAATTATAATTTTGATATCCCAAGAAAAGAAACGTAAAAATGGCATGATTCTGACACTCAACTGGTGTTTGTTAGAAAATGACACTTGAATTGTTTCATCAGTCAGTATCAAGAAGAAGAAGAAGAAGAAATTAAGAATTAATGCAATAGAGTGAAGTGATGACCTGTGATAAGAGACAGAGAAGTGATTCCATATGGTTTCTAGCAACTGAGTCACCAACAAAACCCATTGTTTTGCCTCTCACAATTTCCAAAAACGCCCTTCCATCAAACCTCGCCAGATTACACTTCGCAGGTTTCCATCTCCAATTCAGAAAATCTGTGTCTTGTCTTCCATTTCTGAAACAGTTCTTTGATTCTGGAACTGTCCCGCAGCTTGAATTTGTATATCGTGTCCCATTCAGCTCCGGTATCCAATGCCCTGTAAACAAGTCACAATTCTCTTCCTCTAGAGAATATTTATTTAAGGGACAAAATTAAAAGAAAAACGAAATAGAGATTTAAAAAAAAAAAAAAAAAAAGCTTAATTTTTGTTGAAAATTATAGTATATGTACCGTTTAGAGAAGTCATCATGAGAAGCTTTTGATCATCAGGGTCATGATGATGATGAATGGACCTAAAAGGGTTTGGAGAATAAAGCAGAAGCAAACTGAAAATTGTGGTCAAGCCTAAAGAAGACAACAACAAAGGAACTAACTTCCCCATGTTAAGGCATTTGTCCTTTTTGCTACACACAGAATTACCAGCCCAATAAGAAGTAGAAGAAGAAGAAGACTTCATTTTTTTAAAGTACAGTCAACAAGAGAAGGAGAAGAGAGAATTGTCTAGTAAAAGAAATTAAATTTGGAAAATAATAATTTAAAATCCAGAATTACTAAAAAGAGAAGATTGCATCATTAAGAAAAGAATTTAAAGTATCTTGTGATAGGAGGGTCAAAAAAGGAAAATCTTTTAGCACAATGCAATAATGACCGTTGGATTATGGAAGTGAAAAAAATCAGGGTGATTGGCATGTGATAATGTGTGTAGGTGGGGCCTTCACTTGATTAACCTGATTTCTCGGCGAAGTTAATCAAAATATGACACATGGCTTTGATAGTGCTTAGGAGATAGGAGTAAATGGGGCCTTTGTTGTTTTCTTTTCTCAATCTCAATCTCACTTTTCACCCCTCTTTTTATAAAACAATGCTCATTTCTATGGTTAAAAAACAAATTGAGTTTTGTAATTATGTTCAAATTATGGGTCATGATTTTAATCTCCCAACATCATGACCATCAACGATCAACGGCCTGGGTTTTGTTTCTTCCTTCC
This sequence comes from Euphorbia tirucalli, assembly GCA_039660915.1. Taxonomy (NCBI): domain Eukaryota; kingdom Viridiplantae; phylum Streptophyta; class Magnoliopsida; order Malpighiales; family Euphorbiaceae; genus Euphorbia; species Euphorbia tirucalli. Next base: position 13,832,733 of record CM077638.1, read on the forward strand.
TTTCCTAACACTTTTTTAACTTTTCGCTCCGAAAAAATATAAAATATATGGTTTCATTAGATTTATTAAACATTTTTTAGTTGTTTTACAGGATAAAAAAAAATTTTCATAGAAAACTTTATATAAATATGTAGCTTTTACAAGTTTTTTTATAATTATTTAGCTTTTACAAATTTAACTTTTTCAAAATAATAAATTATATCATTATATAAATATGTAGATCCTTTTTTATGAAATATTTTTTATATCTATAAATATTGAAAAATTAAACGAGATCAATTCTTTAAATTAATTTATTTAAGCTTGTAACATTTCATTTTTATGCATACATTTTGCATTTGTGCATGGACATTATATAACACTAATAGAATGTATATATAATTACATCATATATGTTATGAATTAAGGTAAAAGAGGTAAAAATTTTGTTAGTTGAGTATACTAAAATGTAACACTAGAAATCAAATGTGTCTTAAATATCTAGGGATATAATCGAATAAAATTAGAAATCAAGGAATTAAAATGTAATTTAGGAAGGATATTTTTTCCAAGATTAAAATCTCTCCAGCTGATTTTTTTTTATTATTATTATTATTAGAATTAGAATTATTAGTCAAATTTTGGACAAATGGTCCAATAACATTAGGGTTAAAAGACAAATGAATCAATTGGGAAGAGATAAGGATGATAAGGGTTATTATTAGTCTTCTTAGAAAGAAAATATGCAAAAACAGAAATTTGTAGGAAACATAGAAGAGGAAAAGAAGAAGAGAAATAAAGAAGTAAAGAAGAAGAAGAGAAAGGTAAGTTGTCTACTTTGTGATTTTATTTTCGTGGTCTTAGAGGTAAAATCAGTAAAAGTTATAAGAGAATAAATTGTTTATCTATGTCTCAAGAATATTTGTGCAAAATTTCGTAATTTTTAGGTAAGCATAGTGAAAACTAGAATTTTTGAAAGAGGATGTGCTCAAAACTAGATGGACAAAGAGATAAGGTCAGATTCAAAGTTATATCATAATTATTATAGCAACCAGAAATTACTGATTTTTGGATATGTTGTTTCCTTATGTGTCTAGTTTGAGTAGAAAAAAAGAATTAATTTAATCCAAGTTGTTCGGACAAAGTTATAGTGAAATTACTAGGAGTTGTTCGTGTAAAATTGGGAAGAAACGGGGCTTGAAAGTAAATTTTATAATAAATCGTATGATAGTCCAAAAATTATGTAATTTTATTATGTTATGTATCTATGTGTTAGGAGTAAAATAAAATAATAATCAAGTCATTTGAATATATAAAGTGTAAGTTATGAATTTTTAAGTGTAGTAAGATCATAAAAACTTATATATAAGTGAGGATAGTTATGCATAAGAGTGTTCTCATAGAAAGGGAAAAAAAAAAATATATGTATTTTTATTTGATATGAATTTATATTTTTAGGAGCTCAAAATCTTGAAGGTATTCCGGAAGAAGATACAAGCCGCTTTAAAAAAAATTAGCTGTTAATTTTGCGAATATAAATTTGATATGAATTTATATGTGATTTTGTGATGTGTGTTATTATGATATGTTGAAATAACTTTATATGAATGTTATGTGCCATGAATTGAATATATATGTGATATGTGAAATCTATGAGAAGTCTTATATACATGGATATTATGAATTGTATGACACATGATCGTATGATATATGTGCTTGTGCATAGATAAATAATAAAAAGCGTTGTGACATACCTGACTAAACACTATAATTACATGAATCACATGAATTTTCTTATTATCTGGACCTATATGGTCAACAATATGGAATATCCGAGTATATGGACCGAAAGGTCAAATACATGTTTATATGAGCTGGCCAGCGAAATCATTTGATATCTGATATATGATCCCGAGGCAGGAGTTTGGCTGGTTGTGTCATAACAAATAAAGAAGTAGTTCATTCATTTGCATATGTATGATTATTTGATAAATTTTGTATGTGTGTTTATGTATGGTTGTGATTATATTGATTGTTTATACTCACTGAGTAGCGATTCATATAAATCGCTAATTTTTCAGCAAGCGCAAGTTGTAGATAAAGTTTAATTTCCTAGAAGGTTAAAGCTCGGTAGAAATTATGGATGCAAGGTCGGCCGGCTAAGTTCCATCTCACTCTCTTTCCTCTCATCAAAAGCATGTAGAATAAATAAAGTTTGGGCTGAGAACAATATAACAAATGTGTGAGTTCTGATATGTGTAATATTAAAGTTGATATGTTGTAAACGATAGGTTTTCCTCTAATTAATAAATGCGGTTTGTCTTATAAAAAAAAAAATTATCGTGAATTTTGATTAATAAGAAAAGATAAGGAGTGTTACAAAGCTAGTTTCACATTTTTTTTTAAATTTATTTATATATTATTTTAGTCAAAGATTAAAAACATATTATTTTGATGCATTTTACGTAGATGAATCACTATTTAATAAAAATAATAATTTCTGAAATGTATAATAAGTTAAAATTATATTTAAATTATTTAATTATGTAATTGTTTTTATTAATATTTATGTAATACTTTAATTTTTGTATAATTATTATATGCTGGTATAAAATATATGTTCATATTAGTATTTTTACATCTTAATAGTAAAATTTGATTATAAGTTTATCAAACACTATCAATCAATTAGCTAACAGTTTACTACAACATCGAACAGCTAATATGAACAATAAATAGTTAATAGCTTACTGCAAAAATTAAATAGGCCCTAAAAACAAACCTCCCCTTAACAAATGTTAGATTTTGCCGCCAAAGTTTTTACCAGTGAAAATATAAAATTTGTTATAGCTTTTCCAACACTAAAAAATATTGTCGTATAGCACTACAATAAAATTGTCACTGTATGCATATTATAGTAAAATTTGGTATAATTTGTTGTCACTGATATATATATATAACAACTTTTTTTATATTTTTCATTATAACTTTAGACAGGAAATAACAAAGTCGCTTCATGTTTTTGCTATAAAGTCGTAATCGTATGTATTTGCAATAAAAGTTTGATATAATTCTACTAAAACTAACATTTTGTTAGTGGTTGAATCTAACATTTCTTGTAGTACTTGCACATTATGTATTATCGAATCGAAAGTGATCAAACAATATATATATATATATATATATATATATATATATATATATATATATATAGTGGATCTCTCAATTAAAATTTGTTTATATACAATATTAATTAAATTTGAAATCTAATTTAACCAAACTTCTTTAGTTTGCATTTTTACATAAAAAAAAAAGCCTTACAAAGAAATTTCATCCAAATTATTTGCAGTTTCTTATATGAAAAGTTTATCGCATTCACATGGAGTCTTACCCTAATTAATTATTGCTTATTTTTTCTAACAACTTTCCACAAAAAAAATTTTTATTTTCAGTAGATTAGTCTCATTATTTGAGTTTAAAGATGATGAGATTCAGTGAGGCCTTTTGAATTCAAGAGATAATCATCATAATACAAAAGCTAAAAAGGAAGTCCAGCTTGACCACTTTAAATTAGCAGAAACACTCCTTAATCGTCGCACAAAAATTCACCACAACCACATACTTACATTAGCTGTTTCTCACCGACATTTGGTACTGTCCCTAAATTCTATCAAATCAAATCCATTCAGTCAATACCTGTGCCCTTTGACTTCTTCTTCCCTTCTCATTTCGCATACACTTTTAAGAAAAAATAAATCACAAAACCTAATTTCCAACTAAATTAGACAGTTCATTGTTGCATTCAGAAATAAGGATTCACATTATTTTCAATTTTAACAAATGACTAAATAGATTCTACAAAGTTTTATTATACTCTTATCCAAAATTATTTTTTTACAAATAAATTTATTTTGAACTAATTTTCCAATAATCAATTTTATAACACTATATATAAGAGACATAGTTTTTCAAGTATATATATATATAATTAGATTATACTTAATAATTTTTGCCCGATTTGATTAGAAGTTTTGCACTCGCTCTTTGACAATTTGGGGTAGATCCTTCATCTTCATGAATTTGACTATTCCTCGTTCCCATTTGCAACTCCTCCAAGAAAATGTATACAATAATAGGGGATAAAAAGGAAAAAAAAAAAAAGATATTTAGTATTATGTTAAAGTAATCAAACATCACATGTAAAACAAATTAAGAGAAAAAATAATCTAAAAATAAAATAAAATACTATCACAAAACTGTTCCCACAAATATGGGTCCCTACATTTTCAAGTTTACTCTTTAGTCTTTACTATTCCTTTTATATTTTTCTTTTCTTTTCTTTTTTTTTTTTTATTATTATTAAGAATCTCCTTCTCGAAAAAATTAGGGAGTGAATCGTAAAACTGAAAAATAAGTGGTAATAAAAGTGAAACAAGTTTCAGCATAGAAACCATAATACCAAATTAAAGAGAAAAATTTGTAATATTATACAAGTTGATGGAATAAAACAAATTATTGAATATAATTGATGACTTACAAAGTGATAGTACATGAGCTCAGCTATGTCACGTGATTAATCACACCCATATCTAACTACCATAACCAACTCCACCTCCACATCCACGTATATAGACTAAAGATTTTATTAGTCTCTATGTTTTAAATAAAAAAAAAAAATCATTTAATTCAGTAAATCAAATTATTTTATTCAAAATTTTAAATTGAACACTATCAATAGTTTTTAAATTCCATGCTTTATTTTTTAAAAATTTCTGATTGAATATCTTTAACCGATGATAATTATAGTAAATCTTTTACAAGAAAATCAATTTTTAGCAGCAAAAATAAGTTTACTACAAGAAACAAAGCAATGGGAGAGTTAATTTTCTCACATTAGGACATTATCTTTTAGATTTTTATACTTTAAGCCCTCAAGCTTCCAATTAAATAATAATCCTAATTAATAAAATTAGATTTACAGGGATGTATTGGATTAAGACTTTTAATGACTTTTACATACTTTTAAAATCCAGAGGTATTCAATTAAGACTTTTTAGGAGTCTTTAAAAGTCATCAGATATTCAATTATGACTTTTTAAGAGTCTTTAAAAGTCATCGGTATTCAATTATGACTTTTTAAGAGTCTTTAAAAGTCATACTGTATTCAAAAAGTCATTGACAATTGATGAGAATGACTTTTATAGACTTTTTTTACAAAATATAATACAAAATCATTAGAGAAAAGTCTTGCATCTATAAGCAAGACTTTTTATTTATCATTTATCGTGAAATTCATAATCACCCGCCCTTTTTGTCTCTGGAAACGATCGACCTCCACCCTCTCTGACCTACATAATCACTCACCCTTTTTCGTTCTGCAACAAACGCGAGCTGTCATCCTCTCTATCGCTAAGTTCAAGAGGTATGATTTCTTTTTCGTTTGTTTTTTCTCGTCGGTCTTAAGTTTTCCAGTGTGAAACTGGAATTGATTTTCCACTGAGATCTCCATCTACTTCTTCAATTGTGGAACTTATTAATTAATTGAATAAACAATTTCGGTAATGAGAGTTATCCCCCCTTCCCTCTGCGCCTGCGGACAACTGTCTTTTATACTCGTCAGTTGCAGGCACAATTTAGCTTCATTGCTTCTTATTTCTCTATTTTGGGATTAGGCAAACCATGATACTAGGGGTGAGCAAAACACGGTTCGGTTCAAAAACCGAAGCGAACCAAACCAAACTGACATCCAAAATAGAAGAAAAATAGAAACCAAAGCCAAAGCAAAGTTCATATGGTTCGGTTACGATTTGGTTCGGTTAAACCGAATCAACAAAAATTTTAATTTTTATTATCATTATTTTTTTATGAATTACATGTAAAGTATTGCTTAAAAAAAATTTACATGATTTTAATGGGCAAGGTCGACATCCTGCAAATGAGTTATTTAATCTTCGTCATGCTTCTTTAAGAAATACAGTTGAGACGTTATCTGGTATTTTCAAATCAAGATTTACCATCTTTAAGACAGCTCTACTATTTCAGTTTGACACACAAACAGAGCTAGTCTTGACTGGTGCAGGATTGCATAATTTTCTTAGAAAGGTGTGTCGATTAGATGAGTTTCCAATTGAACAAAATAGTGAAACTAATTTATCTACACCAATGTCAATCAATGAAGAAAAAGATTTTGAACTATTTGTTGGAACACAAGAGCGACAAAGAAATGATGCTAATGAATGGAGAGCTAGAATCAGTGGCGGATCCAGGACGGCAGCTTCGGGGGGGGCGAAAATTTCCTTAAAAATTTTCCGGCCGGCAATCAAAAATTTCTGACCGGCCAAAAACCCATAATTAATTCAATTTAATTTAATAACAACACAATCCTTCATTATTTATACACATAACATACTAGCAATTAATTTTTTCCAATTAGAATCCCTAAATTAAAATTCTTAAAATTAGAATACCATCTAATTTAATTTATTTTATTTTATTTTTTTAATCATAAGATGGATATTTTTTTCTAGGCCCAAGTTTTAATTATAGAATTGAATTCTAAGCCCAAGTTAGAAGTGAATTTTTTTTAGGCCCAGTCAAAACGATGTCGTTTTGCTGGGTTTTTAAAATTTAAATCCTAGGCAAAACAACATCGTTTTGCCTAGGTTTAAAAAAAAATTAAAATCCCAGGCAAAACAACGTCGTTTTGCCTGGGATTGAAAAAAAAAGAAAGAAAAAAGGGGGAAAGAAGACATCGTCTTCTTCCCTCTTTTTTCCCTAGTTTTGGGGGGCCTGCCCCCCCCAAAAAAAAAAAAAACCAGAGAACGGCGGCAGCCGCGGGGGCAACAGCCTACCCGTGCCCATCCCTGGCTCCGCCACTGGCTAGAATTGCTACTGACATGTGAAATAATGTTGAACATGTGAATGATGATGAATATTAGAAATTTTATAGCAAAATTATAATTTTTTAATTAACATTACTACTCAATTTTTATGTTACTATTTCATATTTTATTTTTGGCGATTATTGTGATAATTTATGTGATGTATTATCATTGCACACATGGAGATTATTAGTATTTTCTAATAAGTCTATAAAAGTTTTTAAAAGTCTATAAAACTCTATGAAATAAACTTTTTAAAAGTCATTAATACTTTTAAAAATTATCTGCAAGATATTAAAAGTCACTGAAAGTCATTAAAGTTTATAAAAGTCATTTACTTAAAAAAAGTCTATAAAAGTCTTAATCAAATACCACCCCCTTAAATATTAAGCTCGGTTAAAGATCAGTAACTCATTTCATTTGGGTTTTGACATGATTGATATAACTATAGAAGAGCAAATACCATACAAGAGTCCGGCAAGTACAGTCCACTTATCAGTCGCGATCCGCATCTTCAATGTCTTCATCTTCTGGGACTCCACGTAGATATAGAGCATTGTTGCATCTGCAAGTGAAATCCGAACAAAAACCAAAATCAAAATAGTAAAAGAAAGGCAAAACATATTATGAGACTCCTGAACTTTTACAGAATTTACAATTGGTCCCCTGATCAATTTTTTAAACACGTGGGGTACATGATCTTTTTGTTTTAATAGTATTAGCCCAAACTCGACACTTTTTTCTCCCGTGGGCTATATTATCCATTCACTGGTATGTGACACAATTTTTGCAGAAACGTGAGATTAAATCGGAAGTATAATTTATATTCGTAACTATCGTAAAACTGCATAAGAAGTATGATTCTGATCTCTCCAATCAATTCTAGAGTCTTCTATTTTTCTCAAAAATTGTGTCACGTGTTAGTGAACAGATACTGTAGCCCACAAGAGAAAAAAATGTCGAGTTTGGGGCTAATACTATCAAAACAAAAAGATCATATACTCAATGCGTTCAAAAAATTGATCGGGGGCCAATAATAAATTCTCTAAAAGTTCACCTCAGGATGTTATTTGCCTAAAAGAAAAGAATAGAATCAAGTACCCTGTTAAGCTTCCACCCATCATTCATAACTTTAAAAAAAAGAAAAATTCATCCAGATGCAGTTCCCCCAAAACCCGAAAAACGGAGGGAGTCTTTTAGCAATTTATAACCTTCTTAGAACAAAAACTTCATTCGGTAGATGCATTTAAAGTAAAAGCATAACTAATACAAATTTTAACAGCATTTCACCTTCGTGTAACTCTTTAATGCAAGTTTATCCTATAAATTTAAGGTCAACATCCACGACTTATGCATTATTCTGATATGAGAAGGTGTTTAGTTCAAGTTACCTGATCAAAATTTCTCAAAGATTCCCAGTAAATTGTCCATCAATAAATTCTTGTGTGTTGCCCAGCTGCATATTAGATTTTGTTGGTTCTTAATGTCAAGAACGGCTTAGGGTTAACTGGAATCGTCTGCAACAGCCAGAACAAAACTATCAACCAAAAAAATCATATGCAAATCAATTCTGACTTATTGGACAAGCAGAGAGGAACTGAGATCACATACCTGACGGGTGAAAAAACAAAAATTTAAAGAATTAAACAGAAACATGGGGGAATAAAGTAAGGAGACGAGTACTCACCGCCACTAAGGAGCAGACAGAAGTAGAGATATGGATCACACCTAAAATTCATTGAAAGACTATAATCTTATCTCAATCAATCATATCTTAAAAATCATAATATTTCACTTATCAAATCACAGACTACAGCTGTAATCCATATCATTGACAAATAGACAACGCATGCAGCTAAGCAAAAAAAATTCGAAAATTGTCGAACAAAATCATGTACAATCGATGGAAAATTTCAATTTCATCCATCATCCTAAATAGAAAGGTTAAAAATGAAAAGAAGAATGTAAATGGTGGTAAAGTAGAGGGGAAGAAAGAAAAATTAAAATATTGGACACTTGTTCTCTTATTTATTTTCACTTGGGCCTGGAAACATCGATTGCCCAATCCCAGGCCCAAACATGAAGAGAGCTTTTTACAAAATAATTAACCCAACGTCTCCATCTAAATATTAGGATTGTCAACGGAGACGTGGGGTTTGTTCCCATTAAATGCCTATCCAAACAGGGATGAAGATTTTTCGTTTAGGATCCTCATAAGTGGAGGCGGGGATAAATTTATCCCCGAATACTAAATGGGAACGGAGATAGGATTACTTATCCCCTAGAAAAACAATTGTCTTAACCGGGATAGAAATCCCCGCGAAGAACCCGTTTTCCGACAGGACCGAGGATGGAGATTGGAATTGTTCCCGTTAGACGAGGATGGGATTATCCATCCTTGCCCCGTTTACATTCCTACTAAACATGTTACTAGGTGAAGGAGAACTTAAAAAAGTAACAACTCCAAGCTAATATAAATTCGTAAAAGAAATTTCAGTCAAAAAAGAAAAGAAAAATCATAAAAGAAATCACCTATTACTTTTCATTTCTTATAAGCAATTGAATTTTAAAAAATATTTTTGAATAAAAATGGCATAAAACATGTTTAGAATAAAATAAGTAGAAATAAAAAAAATTTATGAAGGTAGCATATATTTTTCTCCTCTATATGTGTGTATATATGTTATAACTTAATTCATTTTATTAAAATTGATAACTCTCTTATTAATGTTTTATCTTAACTTCAATTAAATTTATAAGTTTCTTTATTTAATTCTAAGGGAGAGGTATGGTTTTCCAAGCCTATATAAGCTCCTATCTCCAAGAATTTTGATATCATTCAAAAGTTCATTCTTTCTTGCATTCTTCTATCTTTAGAGAGAGACTAATTAGAGAAATGTGTTCTTCTGGTAGAGTTTCAGCTTTAGCAATTGGGCAAAGTTGCTACAAGCTACACAACGAGACTATTGTATCCTGTAGGGAACGAGTCAAGGTTTATTCTCTACTGTATCGGTTTAAAATTTTGATAATCATAGAGGACTCGAATCTCCTTAAAGAAAGCGAGATACCGGATTAAAGACAAATTTGTGGCACTATTCCAAACATATTACATATATATAGTGTGCCACAAATAATTTCCGAATTTGTAGCAGTTTTTACAAGTTCCGCTACATACGCGGATGCCATGAATTTGAACTCCCATCCAAAAGGAATATGCGGGTCAGTTTATTGGACAAAGGAGTGTCTATGTTCTTTAAATACAGACCCCCTTTTTGTCCAAGTATAACAATAATGGACTCTACTATTTCCATTTTGAATCTATTGTGTCTGCTAATGGAGATAACGGACCTTATGTGTCCATTAGCTGTATTCACAGACACAATAATTTTTTTTGAATTTTAATATAAAATAACTTCACTCCTATACATATGTTATTAATAAATACTTAAAATTTGAAATAATAAATTGCTCTATATTTTATTATAATAAATTGCTTCAATATTAGTTTTTTCTTTTTAAAATTAAAATAATAAGGGAGGAAGATAAGAGATTTCGGATAAAATTGGAAGGGGAGAAGAGATGAATGCAAGTCAACAAATTGGACACAATTTTTCAACTAATCCAATGGTTAGTTTTGAATTTTACTACAGATCCGATTTACAAATGTCCGCTTTTGGAATATTTGGACACCTTTTAAGCTATCAAAAAAAATATTCTCTAATATCGTCCAAGCTCTGTAAACGGGGATCATTTATATCCAGTACAACAACAAGCGGACTTTTGTTATGTCCAATACACCGACTAGCAGACTCCTTTTGGATGAGAGTTTGACTAAATTTATGATGTTTCTGTGTATAGTACAAGCAGATCATGTAAAAATTATCACAAACTTGAAAATTGTTCGTGGCACACTATACATATATAATATATTTGGAATAGTACCACAAATTTGTTTCTAATCCGCGAAATACCTGGATCTCAGCCTTATAGTTTCATACAATCATTGTTGTAGCTGATATATAATTTATTAATAAAATTATTTATTATTATTATAAAATTAGATTCGGATATTCGACTTGAGATTTCTCATACACATGTTAGATTACTTATCTATTGAAATATTTTTTTGCATACGCTACAAAACATGAATCTATGACATAAATATGAATGTGGTGATAGTGACCATGAACTCCGTTGAGTTTTTAATTTTTTAATTTTATAAATGGAAGAATTTGAAAAATAATACTTTAATTGTTAGAAGTTTGGCACAGAAGTAGATATGGCCATTGCCCCCCTTGCAAAACTATTTTTGTTAAAATTTATATATTTTCTTAATATCAATTTTAACTTCTTTTTTTTTTTCACTTTTCAATAATAAGTTATCCTTATTTCCCTTTAAATATCAGCAAAATACGGATAAAATATCATTGTGCATTAAATATATTTTTCGTGATTTGTGAAATTTACAAAATGTAAATTTAAAATATTTTTTTAAGTAGTTTTGCAAAAATCCTAACATGAAAAGCTCAACAATTGGTTGGAAGGAAGGAAAAAAAAAAGAGTTGAAAAATGTATAAAGATAAATGATAATAAACGATATACGATCCATGAATTTATCTTGACTTACAAGAATTTTTTATTTTTTATTTTTTATTTTATTATTATTATTATTATTATTATTTTTATTTTTTTATACCCTGAAAATGGACAGTTAAACCAACGTCGACAAATTGAAGAATGGCGACAAACATTATTATTTTGTTTCAGACAACTGCACATTCTCGTTAATGTTTACGACACTTACCATTTTCCTATCCTTACAGTACATCCCTGTAACTGAAACTGCAACCTTTGTTCTATTTTCTTCTAATTTAACCCCTTCAACTCAATTTTATCAATTTTTCTATTGGCCCTTATACAAAAAACTTGTCTATATTAATAATGGACTAAAATATTTGTTAATTAACATGTGATATTTTTTTTTTTTTAAAGAAAAGTAGAAAACTCTATAGTTCACTTGAAATATGTGAATCATACTTTCTATACAATTGTGTGACAGTTACGGATGTGAAATATACTTCCAATTTAGTTTCATGTATTCTCTAAAGTTGTGTCATGTGTCAATTAACAGATCATATAACCCACACGGGAAAATGGTGCCAAATTTGGGAATAGTACTATCAAAACAGAAAAATCACGTATATAATGTATTGAAAAAATTGATTAGAAACCAATAGGAAAATTCATAAAAGGAAGTTTAGGATGGGTTTTGGCTAAAATTAAATTGAGAAGATTATTTTGTAGATAGGCAATGAGCTAGGTAGTGTGTTTTGGTGAGGGAACAATGCACCACTGTTTTAAGTTAGTTTTAATAAATGCAATGTGCAGATTTGTAGTATCATTATGCATAGCCATCTGCTAATGTGCTCTCTGTGTCGGCAATTGACTACACATGTCCTTAAAATTATGTCCCATTCCCTTAGGATTCACAAATTTAAATGAATTGACCTTTTTACAGAAATATATATATATATATATATAAAAGTAAGAATATATATGTTATAGGTCGATTACTTGAAATGTAATTTTTAGGCACTGTGGCCCATTAATGTATATTTATGTACAACATTTAGTCAACTTTGTAATTGCTTATCAATTTCATATTCCAAATCTGAAATTCTATACCAATTCATCTAATCTTTCTTTTTTTTTTTTTGGCTTGGCGTGCATCATGGGATCAATCAATGAGTCATATAACAGCTATTTGGTCAAAAATATAACAATTCAATAAACCTTTACAATTTGATATTTAAAAAAAAAAAAAAAATATCATTCCGAATATGCCCTTTGAGCATTATTGCATTGGATACTATTTTAAATATAAAAATCTCATGAGAGTTTTAATTTTTTTTTTTCCATTTTTTCATATTTAGCTCTTAATCTTTTTAGTTAACACATTGAGGTATTTCGATTAATTACAATTATTTAATAAAAAAGTAGTTGTAATAATCAATTTGATTTATTAAAAGTGTGCGTCTTCTTTTAGAAAAAATGTTTATTAATATGTCTTTTTATTTATAAATATGTAGAATGACCTGATAAAAAAATAAAATGTTAGACTCAAATGAATGAGTTATTCACTTGAATCGAGTTTGATTTTTATTTTATAACCGAAATGAATGTATGTGATTGTAATTAAGGATTTAACGTGCAAAATTGTAATAAAAAAGAACATAAAAAATTTGAAAATATGAGTAACTTTATCATTTTTTTTTCCTATTTTACTTAAAATTAATTTTTATAAGAACTAAAAAAAAAAAATAATTTTTCAAAATTCTTTTTTTGAAAAAAAGCATGTATGCATATATGTGATTTAATTCTAAGATGTCTGGTAAGTTAATTACATAGTGATATGATTGCATAGTAATTAATTTGCATTTTCCTTGATTTAGGCAACCGGCATTAAGAAGTTTCCTGGATCTTCTCGGGCTATAATTAAATTGATAATTATATTTATGTTAGTTAAGATCAGATCATTATATATTTCTATGATGTAATATGATTACCGGTTTAGTAATAAAATGGCCTAAATATTCTCGTGGATCCACTGAACAAGGAAGACAAATAATAACTAGAAGAAAATTAATTAATTAAATAGTAGGGTCCTTAATTATTAAAAAAATAATAATAATAAATTTAGAAGAAGGGTATGAGCTGAAGGGCACATGGGGAAGCATAGCTTAGAGACAGCAATGTCACATGTGAAGCTGATGCTGCCTAACATCAAAGACAAAATAAATACTATTTATATAAATAATACTAAAATAATATATATATTTCATTTTGCATATTAATTGGTTCATACCTGATTTATAGTTGTTGCTTTGTCTCGCACTTCCATCTTAGTTTTCCCATTTTGCTTCTCATCATATTATTTAAAATTTGTCATTTATTAATTAATAAAGTTAATTCAAATGGCAAACATATCCAATTGTTTAAATTAGTTTTTAAATTTAATTTTAATATATGTAACAATTTTTAATTTGTGTATTATTAAAAAATTAGTTATTTCTAACTACTTAAAGTTATTAAAATTATTATATAATCCATTAATTTATATCCAATATCATTTGAAGTGTAAAATAAATATTACTATATGAGATACATGGTTTTGATAACACATAAAAATAGATTTAATGTTTCGCATAAAGATATCGATATATTCACCTAAATATCCGAATAGAGTAATCGAGTTATCTCTTGTAGTGCAGATTACCCGAGATTGAATTGCAGCGGAAAAGATCTTGAACTACGGGTTTGTACTACAAGTTACAATTACTTCACGTCAATTGCTTGTGAGAGTATAAGCGGTAAATCCACGAACTAGATACATGGAGAACAAGAGGGAAAGTTCACAGAAAAATTTCGCTCAGATAGAGCTAGAGAATAAACTTGCAGGCACTGATTTGTGTCTTAATTGGTTATTGTATTGTATTTTATTCATTGCTATCTTTTTATAGCAGGTGAATGGCATAATCCCAATCAGAATCAAACTCTAATAGTAGGATAAATCCTAATTAACTTAGATAATTATATATCTATTTGAATTGTACTTATCCACCCATTAAAGTTACGAGCGGACTACAACTCTAAACACGATATAATTCCTACATCTCCCACTCGCACATAACTTAACACATTCTATTATCTTTGTTCTTCTTATTATAAATAGTTCGTGCGACCAGCTTACAGTTGAGAGCTACTTGTTATACACCTGTTAGGGATATAATGCCTCTCATTGAGAGCGGAACCTATAAACCTGTTAGGGATATATAGTCTCTCATTAAAATAGAGGATTGTATACACCTATTAGGGATATATATTCTTCTCGAGTAAATACCGTCATTATATGCCTTATCCTAGATTTTCTTTTCACATTCACTGTACTTTCTTTGATCTTTACAGTTTTCTATTATCACAATTATATACCAATACACAATTACCATAGTGGTGAAAGATAGAAACATCAAATGTGAATCTTAGAAAATCTTCCCTTCCTACTAAATTCTTTTTGCACTATTTAACTCGCTTATTTGGTTGGACCGGACATGCTGAATTTTTACATAGCCTTAATGGTATCCTTTCAAGGTAGCCATATTAAATCATGTTTCCATAAATAATTAAAGGTCATAAGGATAGATTAATATCAAGAAAACTTTATTTGACGAAGTGAGTCTCATGCTAGGAAAAGCTAAGCTCACATCTTTTCCATCTTGGTGGTCACGAAAGCACATGTATGCCTTAATACGTGCTATGGTGTTTTCTTCTTTTGAAAGAAGCACATGTCATTTAATTTAACACTATACGAAAGTATAAGTTACAATGTACTAAAACATTTAACTCTAGTCCAAACCATTAGGACACCTTTCGGCTATGAAGACAGAATTAAGTCAAGGTAACCGTTTAAACCTTGCCTCATGGATTACACATAACCCATGAAGACACATGTATGCGTTTCTTAAGCTTGCTACTTTTATGAAACAGTCTTTCATAGTTTCCCGCAAGATGACTTACATTTATTAGAATAAGCTCTTATTTGTAACAAAAAATAGTCTCATCCTTATTAGCATCGTCCATGAAGTAATAAGGGTAAGCACATGTGTGAGTAGGTGTCATATCTATCCAACATGTTTAATAACAACAATTATTTGAAATATTTGCACTCGTGTATTGTAAACATCGATAAAACTTTATTAAACAAAAAACAAATCATGTTCTTTACATGATAAAAGAAGACAAGAAACTCATATCCTAAAAAGTCCTTATGGTCTAATATGCTTTACAAAATCGTTTCTCATGACTGGCTTTGTAAGCGAGTCTGCTACCATATCATGGGTAGATATGTATTTCATATTAACTTCTTGACGTGCAATTAGTCTCTCACAAAGTGATACTTGATCTCTATATGCTTGGATTTGCTATGGAATCTCTGATCTTTAGTAAAGGTGACTGCAGATTGACTATCATTATTTATGACAACTGGAGTATGAGAGCTAGTAACATTTAAACGGTTCAAGAACTGATTTAACCATACTGCTTCTTAGACTGCTGATGAGTATAAGACATACTCAGCTTTCATTATAGATAAGGCGACACATGTCTGTTTCTTACTACTCCAGGATATCTCACCATTTCCTAGCAAGAAGATATAACTAGAAGTGGATTTTCTTTCATCCTGATCTCCTTCCCAGTCCGCATTTATGTATCTTCTCAGTTTCAAGTCCTTTCCTTGATAACACAAAGAATAGTTTGCAATAACCTTAAGATACCTCAATATCCTCTTTACTGCTATTCAATGCTTTTTTCCAGGGTTGATTTGATATTTACTCACCATCCCAACAGTGTGACAGATATCAGGTGTAGTACACATCATTGCATACATCAGACTACCAATAGCACTAGCGTAAGGAATCCTTTTCATAAGTTCTTACTTTTGTTATGTATTGGGACACATGTTCTTACTTAGGAGCACAGATTTGTTCATAGGAGTATCTATAGGTTTGCAAATGTGCATATTGAATTGTTCTAAAATCTTATTGATGTATGTTTCTTGAGACAAGGCCAATAATTTCTTTGAGTGTTTCCTTGAAATCTTAACTCCAAGAATGTATGCTGCTCACCCATATCATTCATTTTAACACTTGATGCAAGCTAGGCTTTGATCTGGTTCATATATTCATGTCATTTCCGGTTATTAAAATGTCATAAACATGTAATGACAAAATGACAAACTTACTTCTGGAACCTTTCGTATAGATACAATGGTCTTCTTCAATTGAATTGAATCTATTTGACATCATCTGATTATGAAATCGAATACCATTGTCTAGAAGACTGCTTAAGGCCATAAATTGACTTTTTCAATTTACATACCATATGTTCACTGCCTTTTTCAACGAATCCTATAAGTTGAACCATGCAGATTTCTTCCTCTAATTGTTCATTGAGGAAGGCAATCTTCACATCCATTTCATGCTGTTTTAGATCTAGGCTTGTCATAATAGCTAGAATCAATCTAATTGATGTAAACCTAATAATTGGAGAGAAAGTTTTCTCATAATATATTCCTTCCATTTATGTATACCCCTTCACTATTAATCGTGCTTTGTATCTTTTGATACTTCCATCAGCTTTTCTTTTAATCTTGAGAACCCACTTGTTTCTAATACCTTGCGTCCCTTTGGGAGATCAACTAGTTCCCAAACTTTATTGGATCTCATGGAAGACATTTTAAGTTCCATTGCTTTAGTCTACTTATCTTTGGTAGGGTATGAAATAGCCTTTTGAATGTTCTTGGGCTCCTCATCATCTTATGGGTATACTAAAAGAGCCATGCCTTTGATCTTATATCGATGACGTTCGACTTTTTGCCTTTTAGTTTTACACAGTTCCGTATCTTGATAAACATGTCGCATATATTCTTCAAGATTTAGAATGCTCCTACTAGGACCATGTTCCACACTCTTACTAGAGTTAGGATCATTAAGACTCCCACTGAAACTAGGATCTCAAACATTCAGATTGTTCTAAGTTGGAAGATAATAAGCCATATTCATCCTTAAAATTTCTCCCATTCGAAGGAAGAGATCCTGATGTTTCTAATTCCTCATACAGGGGTGAGTCATGGTTTACCTTGCCACATTTAGGGAACTCGTTCTCTGAAAAGACAATGTCACATGATTCAAATTCTGTAATCTTCTTATCATTGTTTTTGCCCACTAAGACATATCCTTTTGATGTGTCTGAGTATATTATAAAGATACTCTTTCTACCTCTTGGGCCTAATTTCCTATACCTACTTGAGGTTTCATAAGCGAACACTGTGCAACCATACGGTTTAAAGTGACTCAAATTCGATTTACTAGTTGTCCACAGTTCATACGGTGTAGAAGATACAGAATTGAAGGGCATACTGTTAAGAACATAAGTAGCTGTAAATAATGCATCTCCCCAATAGGAGATGGGTAAATTAGCTTCAGCCAACATTGATCTAACGATGTTGAGAAGATTTCTATTTCTCTTCTTGGCTACTCCATTTTGTTATAGGGCACATGGTGTAAGCGCTGGAATTTTCCAGCCATAAAAAAAACACCCCCGAGTCACACGACTGTAATTACAATCGTACTATTGTAATTGAAAATTACATTCGTACGACTATAGGATCCCAGCAGGTGCAGTAACCATACCATGAAAGAAGAAAAAGGGAGCTTGATGGGAGGGGCATTAAATGCTCCTGTAACAGAAAAACGAAAGGAGGGGAGGAGATATAAAAAGGGAAAGAAACAGAGAGAAATTGAAAAAACGAGAAGGAAAAAGGAGAGACGAAAAAAACCCAACCAAAGCATCATCTTCTTCTCCTCTTTTTCTTTTAATTCTAGTGTTGTAAAGCTTAAAACCGGATAGAAATCATAGGTTAAAATCTTGGCACACCAAATATAATCAATTCCAGACCTTAAACTCACTCAAATCTGTGACACTTGGAGATTTTTGGACTTGTTTTGGAACCTTGACACATAAGGGAAGAGGAACAATTTGGAACTAGTTCAAGGCATTTCTCAGGGCAAATCGATGGTGGATCTGCACTACAAGGTTAACTACACTTAAATCCTTTGTTTTGCTTCGCTTTCTAGGTGTCTTGGTTCATTTTCATGCATAAAAATTCATATTTTCTGTTTGCTGTTTCTGGGTAGCAAGAACAGTTGTACGACTGTTCTTGTGGCTATGAACGGCCGCACGACTGTAATTACAGTCGTGCTACCGCAACTACAGTCGTACGACTGTATTCAAACTCCCACTGTTATTTCCTTTCATTAAAATGATTTTGGCGATTTTCTGCAAATGGATGAATTACAGTCATACGACCGTGGTTACAGTCGTGCGACTGTGGTTATAGTCACACGGCTATAATCACAGCCGGATGACTGTAATTTTCGTCCAGGAGCAGAAAATTCAGAAAAACCCATAAATAATCAAAACAATAATAAAAATTCAGAAAAATCAGAAAAATATTAAAAATGAATTTTGTTTTGTGCATTCCACGATCTTAGATTTAATTTTTGAAGTTGTTGGAATTAGAACAATGCAACAACGGAGACCCAAATCTCCCGAAAACCGACCCACCTCACATGCTAAATGAAAGCAAACCGGAAAAATAAAAATATTTTCAAAATGCGTTTTCTCATAAAACAAAAATGCAGGGACGTTTCAAAACTATTTTCCAGGTCTAGTCGGGCGAACTAGCCAAGTTTACCTAACTACGCCCCTAAATACATGCCCCCAATCTCTCATTTCCCGTTTTGTCTAATTTGAGTCCAATTTGTTGCATATATCTGTGCTAACCTTTGTTTTGCAAGGTTTAGTTTTATTTATTTTTATTTATTTGTTTTAATTTTAATTCATTAGATTCTCGTATAAAATAGGCGATTGTACCCCGATCCCCCAAATTATACAAATGTATCCCCTAGGACAGTTTGTTTGTAATTCGATTGGGTTGTAACAATTTATTTACTTATTTACTGCTTTTTGTTCTTGTGTGTATGCCACATGATTCAATTAATAAAAATTAACTTTAGAAATATAAAATATCATCAATGAACATTGACCAAATTTATTTTGATTAGACATGAAATAAGGGACTTGTCCGGACCTAGATCTCTGGAAAGTGTGGCAGCCTCCGTCTGGTTCAGCTACGCTGTAATTTTCCGATTGAGCTGAGCCAGGTGGCGACTCTTACACTCTTTATCGAGACTTAGGTCTCGGTTCTTTTACGAAAAAATTTAATTTTCCAAAACCAAATTTTCATTCCAAAAACCCGCGAGGGAGGGTTGCCCGATATCGAGGCTCCCTTCCGAGAGAGAGTAAAAAACATCGTCCGCTCACACGTGGGATTGACAATTGATGTTCAATTCCCTTTTCATCACATAAAGTGTGAACTCATCTAAAAGATATTCCTGACCACGGTCAATTCTTAAAGCTTTTATCTTTTTATCTAATTAATTCTCAACAAGGTTTAAGTAGGACTTAAAGTAACTCAAAACTTCTGACTTGGAGAAATCAAATAGACATGATCATACCTAATAGAGTCATCGATAAATGTAATGAAATAGTAGGCTCCGTGCCTAGCCCTCACATTCATTGGACCACATACATAAGAGTGTACTAATTGGATGGATATTTAGCTCTAGTTCCTTTTCCAAACGATTTTCTAAACATCTTTGCTTTAAGGCATGATTCACATGGTGATAGTTCAATTTTGGTCAAATTACCTAATAAACTTTTTCATGCTAGACGGTTCATACGGTCTTGGCCTATATGATTTAAGTGAAAATGCCATCAGCTAACTTCATATTCTTTATCAGTTAACTTCATATTCTTTATCAGTTATTATAGAAGAAGAATATGTAGAATGTAAAGGAAAAATATCTGAATTATTTGAATCAATATGGAAAACAATCAAACCATCCGAAATAAAACCAGCACCATAAAATGTATTTCTATAACATAAGCTTACACTATTATCCTTGAAAAAAAAAAATTAAATCCCAGTTTCAACAAAGAACTAACATAAATTAAATTCATTTGAATTCCAGGAGCATAAAGTACTTTATGTAGGACAAGAACTTAGCCACCTTGTAGTTTTAATCTACAAGTACCAACTCCTCGAACTTTAACTCTTGAGTTATTCCCTACATAAATCCACTTGGATGCTTGTGAAATTTCATAGAATTCATTAAAGGATTCACATTCCTTTGTCACATGTTCGGTGGTATTTGAATCAATTCAGTTAGCAAAATACTAGACGATACATTTAATTCACTCATAATAGAGTTGATTAATTGTACCTTAGCCTCAGCTGTGCAATCTTTTGCATCATGCCCTTTGAGCTGACATTTAAAACATTTCACAAGTGAGATGTTGGCTTTTTCTTGCTCTTTGATCTCTTGTTTCTTTTTCTTTTTTTTGCTCTTAACATCCCTTAGCCATAACATTTCGGTTGCCATTGGAACGCTTACATTTCTGACCTTGACCTTGCTTTCCAACTGGTTTTGGAGTAGCAGAGTTCGCTTTAGCATTAATCTTAATTGATGCTAGGCGATCCTCTTCAAGTTCAAGGTGGCAATATGCATCATCGAAGGTCCTTATACCCACTGTGTGAGTCAGGTAGATTTATATGCTCCTAACTGTTAGGCAAGGAATGAATAATAGCTTGGACTTTTTGCTCGTCGGTCATTTGGTGACCAGCATCACTCGGCTCACTGATCATGTTAGACATTTCCCTTAAATGTTTCCTCATTGTATGATCAACATGTTTCTTATAGGTGTCAAACTTGACAATTAAAAAGAGAAGCTTGGTCAAAGACACACCTCCAAACTTCTCCTTCAAAGCATCCCACAGTTGCTTTGCGGTCTTATGACTTCAAAACTGCTTAGTGATGTCATCATCCATTGCACTGAGCAAGATGATGCATGCAGTGGAATTCCTTTTATTCCATGCATTGTAGAGCTTACTGTCCCGCCTATGCTGGGTCATAGTCCCTTCTTCTGGTTCAGCCCTAACTGTAACCAGCGCTTCAAGAACATCTTGCTCTTTTAGCACATATTGGATTTTCACACTATAGACCTCATAATTGTCCCTATTCAACTTAAGGTCTTTATTCAATTCAGCAACTATTGACTTAGAAGCTGATGCCATTTCTAGGATACTTATCTACAAAATAACATAGTTGCATGGTTTAATAAAGGTTTTTCATTACAATATTCGCTAGTTCTCTATGTAACCAATGTCTAACTAATAGAACATTCACTAAAGTTTAATTCAAAAAGAAGACCTATGGTCTCAATTACCCTTTCTTTTCTAATGTTTAATTCTGTTAGTTATTCATACATGCATAGAGAACTTAAATAGGATATGGAAGATACTCATACCATATAACAAACAATTATGTTATTTCAAGGACATATTACCAAAAGAGCATGTATAATATTAAAAATAACATTTAATATCAAATCATAAATAAACTCATTTATTATGATAAATACTCATTATTCAATAATAAATCCACTTAAAAGAATAACTCAAATCGTTTTAAGAAAAATAACATTATAAACTAAAGGAGATAGATACCAACTAATTAGATTCTAAAACCTTAACATAAAGGATAGCAAATAAACTCTGATTAAAGGTAAATTTCTGGTTGACCGGAACAGACATGATCACTTGATGAAGAAATTCTCTCATGACTTAGTGAAAAACACGTTCATACCAAGGTGCTTTGAGAATTTTTCCATGTCTTAAACTTATATCAAGAGCATACATAAATCTCTGAACTTTGAATTGTTTTCCTCTCCCATAGACCAGCATATATCAGATAAACTCTTAAGTTTATGAGCACAGAAGGAGCTTTTTAACAATTTAAAAAATAATCTAGGGCACATTCCCCTGAATAAGATTCCCTCCCATATACAGTCTTGCATCAACCCATGAATCTTAGTTATGTGATTAACTACAATGGCAAGGTCATCCCATCTAGCAAACCGATCTATTTTACAGTTCTTAACCTCCTTTCTCAATCTGCACACCCTTGCGCGTTGAGCAGGAGAATGAATAATAACAGGAATTCTATGTATTCGTACCATTTTCTGTAACACGTTACAAAAAAACGAAAAAAATTGAAAAATCAATGTACACATACAAGAATTTCCAATACGAAGTATTAGAAAACCTTTAATTACTCAGATAAGTAATTTTTTATTTTAATTTTTTTTTCAGAAAATAGGTTTTAATATAAAACCATAAAATAGAAATAAAAAATAATTCTTACATATATAAAGTGTTTAACATAATAAATAATATGACATTATATTTTAGGTTCTCCGAAAAATTTCATAAAAGTTACCAAAAAATCAGAAAAATTGTAAAAACATAGTCTATAAAAAAAGGACAAAAATACCCCTTCGAAGTCACCGCACGCGCCGCCCACATGCTCAGTGCATGCAGCCTATGCCCGCGGGGACCAGTGAGCCACGTGGAAGGCAGCGATCCAATCGCTGCATGAAGTGTGGCAAGGTGTGTGTGTGTGCCACGTGTTGCCTTTTAGGCACCAGTTGGTCACGAAACTTTTTCCATCTTAGGGTTTTTGGGGTCTCTAATCACTATTATGAGGTCTGTTTGTCCATTTGACAAACGTAAATTAGAATTTGAGGTACACATGCCCTTTGCTAAGGCTAAAAACATAAAGTATAAAATTAAAAAGTAGAAACAAAATTAACTTTCTAGGTTTTCTAGGTATACTACGAATTTCTATGCAATTTTCAATAGGAGTGGCAATTCGTGTTCATAGGTCGTGTTCGTGTCGTATTAAGGTATTCTGTTGACTTGTTTAAGGTTGACACGAACATGACCCGTTTAATTTTGACACGATTAAATGAAACACGAACACGACCTGTTTAACAAACGGGTAACACGACACGACTCGTTTGACACGATTTATAAAAAAATCAATTATACGATATACCTATGTACAACACGATCCGTTTAGCGATCCAATTATAAATATTAAAACCTAACTAAGCATTGCTAATTTGCTACTAAAACTTCAAATCATTAATAAAACATCACTAAACACGATGGATGGAGAATGGAGATTAGAGATTTAATCTTTAAGGTAGCGACAACAATGTGAATATGTGATGGAATTGGAATTAGGGTTTTTTCTTTTCAATTCTTATTTATATATGTCCTTAATTAGTGACTAGTAAGATATTAAAAAAATAAATGGGTTATGCGGGTCATAAACGGATTATGTGAGTTGACCCATTTACAACCCATTTATTTCTTGTCATAACCGTGTTGACCCGTTTATGACCCAAACCCGTTTAACCCAAACCCAAATCCGTAAAAACGCGTTTCGTGTCGGGTCTAAAATTAACACCCCTACTTTCAGCCAATAAACAACACAAATCAGTCCCTATAAACATCAAATCATGCATAAAAATTAACTATAAGCATATATGATCAACTAATTATGCATATAGGAACTTCTAATCATGTTATTAGGGAATTTTAAGACAATAATACAGTCCCATGGTTCTGATACCAATGATGGATATATTCACCTAAACATTCGAATAGAGTAATCGAGTTACCTCTTGTAACGCAGATTACCCGAGATTGATTTGCAGCGGAAAAGATCTTGAACCACGAGCTTGTATTACCGGTCATGATTACTCTACATTACTTGCTTGTGAGAGAGTAAGCGATAAATCCACGAACTAGATAGGCAAAGAACAAGAGGGAAATCTCGCAGAGAAATTTTGTTCAGAGAAAGCTAGAGAGAAAACTTGCAGGCACTGATTTGTGTCTTAGTTAGTTATTGTATTTTGATTCATTGCTCTTTTTTTTTATGGCAGATGAATGAGAGAATCCCAATCTGAATCAAACTCTAGTAATAGGACAAATCCTAATTACCTTAGATAATTATATCTCTATTTGAATTGTATTTATCCATCCATCAAAGTTATAAGCGGGCTACAACTCTAAACCGGATATAATTCCTACAAATATCTCGAAGGGAATGTATAATTAAATATATGAAACAATAATTAATTAATAAATATGAAAAACCGGCTTCACAAATTATATAAACCAAACTGATCATATATCGAAAAAGATCATATTTAGTCTATAATCTTCCTCGAGAAATTTCATACAGAAACTGGGAAGCATTAAACAAAGCTCTTAAATTTATTTTCTATCACAAAACATCAAAATTTTTCTTCAAACCTGTAGCTTAAATGTATAATAATAAATTAAGTACTTAGAATTGTGACAATAAGGTTTTGAAATTAAATTTTCACAGTATTAAGATATTTATATAGAGAAAATTATTCTGAATTGGGCGTAACTTGCAATTACTAGTACAGTAGTGTACAAATTATAGGTAAGAGAAACAACTATATTAACTAGCGAATTAAACTGAGGCTGAGAGGATGCAAAATTATTAATTAAGTGAACTTCCCCACTCAAAGCTGTCTGAATGAGGCTCACACCACATGGGTTCTGATCTATGTTATGAAAATATCTGAAGCCCCACTGCATTAGGCACTGTCTGGTTATTTTCCCAATTTAAATCCAAGAATGAATTAATATTATAGATTTAACATTCATATCATAATTTTTTAATTATTAGGTTTAAATTAAGTTAATAAAATCAGATTCTTCCATTTGTTATAAATCAATAGACAAACCATAAGGTCACTATGCAATATCTGGAAGATCCTAAAAGATATGGAATATGATTTGTGTGTCCTTTATTTGCACAAATTCATGCCCTTTTTTTTTTTTTTTGGAGAAAGAATTGATGCCATTTTTCAATCTATGCATACAATGGAATTAGTTTTCTTTAGGAAATTTTTGAAATTGTGGGTAAGTATTTAATATAGAAGATAGGTAAAACTATTAATTCTGTCACGAGATTCTTGAATTTTATGCAATTTATGGCATAAAAAGAAAAGAATACAATTAAGTTCTAGTTGAAATTAGTTTAGGGTGTGGATGAAAATAAAAGAAATCAATATTGTAAGGAAAAAATTAATTAATTAATGGGCCACTATCAAATTTCATAACCTTTTCTAGGTAAATTTTGCACGAAAACTACGTCGAAGAGCTTTGGTGACATATTCTAGTCGTCGCTGGAGTCTCATCTCTCATGACAAAAAGTGAACTTTTGATTTTTTTTTTTTTTTTAATTAAGAACAGAAAGAAGTAGAAGTTTTATATAAGGAGTGATTATTTGTAACTTTTCTATTTCCAAAAAGTAAACAATAATTTGAATAAATTACTACTTTTTAATTTGGTGAAAAAATTAATATTCCGATAACGATATAAAATAATATTAAAATATTGATAATAAGATTGAATTTTTTCAGAAATTTTGGAATTAATTCATAGTTAATTTTGAATATGAAGCCAATAATATCACATGAGAATCAAAAGCAATGAGATTGGAAATCGATTACTTTTAGTTTCAAAGACTCAAGTTCTAGAAAAAATTGATTAATAAATTCGTGACCTAATTGGATTCAGAACTCGATATCCGATTAGATTATCTGATTTATTCATGGGTAGGATAATAATAATTACAGTAGTAGCAGTGCATGTGGCAGATTCGACCTGGGATTAACCTGAGTTTTGTTTGACGATTGCCAATAAATTATGGGTTTGGAGTCTTTTGACAGCCATGAAATGACTTATTTGCATAAGTTCAGGCACTTCCAGTGGATATTTCACTAGTAGATTTAAATGTAGTGTGAAATCAAATATTCCACGATTCTCTTAATTTTGGTGTCTTTAATACGATATGTTTTGGAAATAACCGTTAGAGCAGTGATGGTAACATATGCCTAATATCAATCACAATCAGAATCACAAAGTACATGTGTTTCCATTAGTAAGATTTAAATCATGGAAAGGAATAAAAACTAATTGGTAGTTTATGGTAATAGCAAATTAGAAGTAAGTTGTAAGAGATTAAAGAATGCAACCGCGTCGTACCACAAATTAAGGAAATTAAAAAAGAAAGGAAAAATGCAACCGCCAACTCTAATTGTATTGTATTGTATTATTATTATTATTATTTAATAAAGAAAAGAAAATACAGCAAGCAAAAACCTTTAAGGGACCAAATCAAAGGTGAAGAAATTTGGGTGGGGCTATTTTTGCAATTTGGCTGTACCCAGTTGTCACCCTTTTTTCCCCCAAAACATTTTTCCGGTGGGCTTCCTTTCTTTCCATTTCATTTTAATTAATCTTCCATTTTTGACTTTAATCATACTAATTTATCCCACACTCTTACTTTCTTCATACTAATTCTAATCAATTTCTTGATTATGGAAATTTTATATAGCGCACACATGAGCTGGATTTTTCGACTCTGACCCAAGAAGAGTGTATTCTCTTCTTCTATTTCTTTATTTCTACTTCACACACGCCATATGAACCATTCATACTTCTTCCCCCCCTCTTACTCTCTTTACTTTCTCTTTTATTTGATATCCCATTTGTCAGTCTAAGAATCTGCTCCAATTGCCTATTTTGGGAGAAAAACATTGATTTTGAGGTTTCTTTACTTTCTAAGGCTCAGAAGATCTGCAATTGGATTTTTGCTTCTAACTGTTGCTTCTGTTATTAAATCTGGGTCCGGATTTGCAACTGGCGGGTTGCAGCTATAAAATAAATGGCTCCGAACTCAGTTGTAGTGACAATGGAGAAGCCAAATAACTTCGCTATAGTAGAAATCAATGCCTCAGATCCATTGTTTCCTGATAAACAGAAAGCTGCTAGTCCGAAGCAATTTACATGGCTTCTTCTCCTCAAAATCTACAAAGCTTTCACTTGCATTTCATGGTTAGCGACGGCTTTCAAATCTATGCTCATTTCCATCAAGAAGCGCGAAATGAGCGAAGAGGAAGAAGAGCCCAGAAGTAAAGGGAAGTTGTATAGATTTATCAAAGTATTTCTTTTTATATCTGTAGTTGCTTTGGTTATTGAAGTTATTGCTCATTTCAAGCAATGGAATTTGAATGTTTTATCGCCATTGGAGATTCAGGGTTTTGTGCACTGGTTGTACGTGGCTTTTTGGTCTTTTAGAGTTGATTACGTTGCCCCTTTGTTGGTTATGCTTTCTAAATTCTGTACTGTGCTATTCCTGATTCAATCCCTGGACCGATTGGTTCTATGCCTTGGATGCTTTTGGATTAAGTTTAAGAAATTAAAGCCTGAGATTAATGGTGAAGCTTACGACATCGAAGATCCCTCAACTTTCCCAATGGTTCTTGTTCAGATTCCAATGTGCAATGAAAGAGAGGTAACCAAACTATACTCTACTTATTTTCACGACTGAGTATGTTAGTAGCTTTCTGAGATCTGATACGATGGGGATTTTGCATTTTTTTTCGTTTTCATTTAGGTGTATGCACAATCCATTGGTGCTGCCTGTCAGCTTGATTGGCCAAGGGACAGATTGTTAATTCAAGTCCTAGATGACTCAAGCGATGGAAATGTGCAGCTGCTGATTCAAGATGAAGTTTCGTCTTGGAAACAGAAAGGCATTAACATAATCTACAGGCATAGATTAGTCAGAACAGGATATAAAGCTGGCAATCTTAAATCAGCAATGGGCTGTGACTATGTTCAAGACTATGAGTTTGTTGCCATATTTGACGCGGATTTCCAGCCTAATCCTGATTTTCTCAAGCAAACAATTCCTCACTTTAAGGTAAAGATTCTGATTTTAGTATCCAATCAAAAGGCAAGATTTGTAGCTAATAGCATTAAAGGTAGTGTGTTTAAAATGCTATGATTTCTGGTGACAGGGAAATCCTGAGCTGGGTCTAGTTCAGGCTCGCTGGTCCTTTGTAAACAAGGATGAAAACTTACTTACAAGACTTCAAAACGTAAACCTGTGCTTCCATTTTGAGGTGGAACAACAAGTAAATGGTCAGTTTCTGAATTTCTTTGGATTCAATGGAACAGCCGGTGTGTGGAGAATTAAGGCTTTAGAAGATTCAGGAGGGTGGCTTGAGAGAACAACCGTCGAGGATATGGACATTGCAGTTCGAGCACACTTAAATGGATGGAAATTTATTTTCCTTAATGATGTCAAAGTGCTTTGTGAGTTGCCTGAATCTTATGAAGCATATAAGAAACAACAGCATCGGTGGCATTCCGGTCCAATGCAGCTCTTCCGCTTATGTCTTCCTGCTATAATCACTTCCAAGGTTAGCTTGATTACAAATAATTTTGTGCATATTTCAGTTTACACAGTAACTAACTAATTTATGCTTTTTGCAGATATCAATATGGAAGAAGGCCAACTTGATATTTCTGTTCTTTCTTTTGAGGAAACTTATACTGCCCTTTTACTCGTTCACTCTGTTCTGTATCATACTTCCATTGACAATGTTTATACCAGAGGCGGAATTACCTCTTTGGGTAATTTGTTATGTGCCCATTTTCATGTCCTTCTTGAACATACTTCCTGCCCCAAAATCTTTCCCTTTCTTGGTACCATACTTGCTGTTTGAGAACACCATGTCTGTTACCAAATTCAATGCCATGGTATCAGGATTGTTTCAGCTTGGAAGTGCTTATGAATGGGTTGTGACAAAGAAAACAGGGAGATCATCAGAATCTGATTTGCTAGCTTTTGCTGAGAGGGAATCAAAATCTTCCAATGAAGAGAAAATCCTTAGGAGGCATTCGGAGTCCGGTTTGGAATTGTTAGGTAAGCTGAAAGAACAGGAAACACCAAGCATAAAAAAGAAGAAAAATAGGCTCTATAGAAAAGAACTTGCACTTGCATTTCTTCTGTTAACTGCAGCAGCAAGAACTTTGTTATCTGCCCATGGAGTTCATTTCTACTTCTTGCTGTTTCAAGGTTTGTCATTTCTAGTTGTCGGGTTGGATTTAATCGGTGAGCAAGTAAGCTGAGAAGAAGTAACAATTAAATCCCCGTTTAAAAAAGGTCCCTTTTTTTTTTTTTTTGGGGTGTTTGTAAAGAATCTGAACTGGGACAAAAATCCAGTTCTCGAGCAAACAACTTTACATCACAGATAGAAAAAGTTGATATAATGCTAAATTGAATTATTAGAATAGAAAGCTTGAATGAAGTTGATTTTGTACAATATTAATTGGTGTATGTTATTCATATTTCATGCCCATAAAAATATCATGTTTCATTTTTACTCATTGGAATATAATACCATAATTTTGAGGGTTGGTGCTTTCTGCACAATTTTATGACAGTTGAAAATTTAGTTACAGGATATAGAGAAATTGACTTTGGTATCACCCCTTGACAAATGTTATTATCATTCAATGCCAATACTCCAAGCTAATTTAATGCAATCATTATGGATAACACAAAACTTGAATAATATTGAGTTTTGAGAACAAAAACAACCTATTCACACAAATTTAGAGGGAGAAAAATTGATATTTACTTATTATAAACTTATCAACATTGATATCTAACTGTAAGTTTTTTAAAGATTTTTAAATCGTTATAAAAAAATAAAAAATTTCAAATCTATATACATGTCTAAATGTTTTACCACTTGCTCGAATATCTTAGTTACTGCAAGAAAATGTTTATAGAATAAGCAAAACTAATCATCCACTACCCATTTAAAATGTAAAAATAAAAACCAAAATATTAATATTATAATAAGGGCAAATTAAAAAAAAAAAACCTTGTGGTTTCATTTTTTTGTGAATAAAGGACTATGGTTTTTTTTGTTTAAAAAAGAGGATTGTGTTTTAAAATGTTAACAAAAAAAGAACAACTAAAATTAAATCATGACATTACGTAGGGTATTCTTGTTCATTTTGAACTCAAAATTTTCAAGTTGGTTAATAAAAATACAATACACATGAATGATAAATTTTGAAAATTTTTAAAACACGCAAATATTTTTATAAATTAAATAATGATAATAGATTTTAAAAAAATCATAACAAATTGAAAAATCTTTGAAAAATATTCAAATTTTGATGTAAAATTTTTAAATAATATACATAAATTATTGGTGTGTTAAATAACTAAAAATACCATCCGCTATATCATCATTTTTAACGGAAAAATATTAGTTATCCTTTTTTTGTTAACATTTTAAAACACAATCCTCTTTTTTAAACAAAAAAAAAAAAAACCACTGTCCTTTATTTGTAAAAAAGTGAAACCACAGGGTTTTTTTGTAATTTGCCCTTATAATAATTCAAGGAACAAATTATATTCATATATCTAAAAAAATATACTATATTGAACAGTTAATAGAAATTAACGAAAACTCATCTATAAGATGAAATTAAGAACAAAGAAAAGGAGAGTAGTAGAAAAAAAAAAAAGGCATAGTTATAATTATACTCATGATTCTTTTTTTTTTATTATTTTAAAAGTAATTCATTATTTATAGATAATATAATAGATAAACAAGTAAAGCTATCTATGTTAAACTGTTTAAACTATAAAAGATATTTTAAAAATGTATTTATATAGACAATAAATAATCAAGTAAAGCAATTCACATTTAAATTATGAGAATCTACTAGAAGAATAAATAAATTACTATGTTCATAAATCATAACAAATATGATATATTTAATAGAAAAATAAGACGCTCATTTATTATATAGAAAAATAAAGGGACAAAAGAAGGGAAAATAAAAAATGAAAAATAAAATAGGAAAAAAGTAGTGCCTGTATTATTTGTATTATTAGATATATAATAAGATAAAACTATTGAGATATATTATTGAAATTCGTCGGGATATAAAATATAAATAGTTACCATGGCCCCATTTTAATAGAAAAATAAATAATTCATAGTTAGAATTTTTTTTTAATAAAATTGAATATTAATTTTTATCACCTAAAAAAAAAATAAGGATCTTAATTGCCAAAAAGTGACAATTAAGGACCTAAATAATTTTAACCTCGGGGTTTAAGGATTCATTTAAAGATTTATCTGCTTCCTTTTTGTTGAGGTTTTGCCTTCAGTTTTATGATAAGGCTGTTTTTTTTCCCTCGATTTTCCTCTAGTTCATATCTTCAAATTTGAACTACAAATCCTTCTCCTCTTCTATATTAAGCAATTTATTGGATTGCTTTTAATCGCTAATCTTGAACGCACGAAGCCGACTGTGAACCCGCGAAATTTGATTGATTAGAGGTGCGGATTTAATGTGTTTTTCTTTGTTCATCTCTTTGCTATTTGTTCAAACAGTGATAGAAATGGTGATTTCTTTTGTTTTTCCCTTGTTGCTTTGTGTTACTGAAACGGTCGGTCAGGTTATTTGATGTGTGGCTCTTGTTTTCTGTTTTTATTTGATTATTTGATTGCTCTAAGCATAATGCTCAATTTTAATTCTTAATTACGGTCTTTTAAGTTATGTGTTGACGATAGCAGTCGTAAGATTATGAGTTGCCTCTTTGGAAATGCAGGTTTATTAGTTGAAATTTGGCGTTAATTGTTGTTGAAGAGTATAAAATGTTGGCAACAGGAGTTGCAACTTCTCTTTTCAATTGTCTGCTTCCAAAACCCTCTGCAGTGACTAGTTCAGCTACTCCGAATTTAGATTTTGGCACCAATTTCTTTAGAGTATCAAACAGCTTTAGAACTGGAAGATTCAATTTGTTTCTTGCTGAGAAATTCTCAAAATCGAGTGCTCGTGTTGTTGAGTCAAAATGGGATTCAACCTCAGAAATAGTCCAAGGAGTCTGGGAAGAACCTGATGATGGAAGTGGCAGTGATTATGATGAAGAAGATGAAGAATTGGAGGAAAATGATTTGGATTTTGAGAGTGATTGGGAGGAAGAAGCAAATACTGGCTCTGTTGGTAGGAAAACTGATAATTCCACATCAGAGAGTAATGAGGAGGATTTTGTTAAAGGTATCCCTTTTGTTCTTCATTCCTCTTAGTAATTTTGTTTTTTTCCTAGTTTTGCTCCTTGAAATCATCATTGCAAAGAATAGGAAAAAAGAATGTCAAAAATATGTTTCAAAGCACCTAGTTCCCACACTATCGCAGCTATGACTTACAAGTGGGAGCATAAAGGAGTTTGATGAATGCTTATATCTAGCAGAAAATATCAGTGAACTTTTTGAAGCATTACTGAACCAAGTTAAAAGCTTTTATTAGCTCAATATCTAGGATTATTTGATTTGGCATTGCACATAAGATGCTTCTGCTTTTATGAAGAAGGAAGTGAAGTATTTCATTATGGGATTGGAAAGGGCTAGTTTTGATTTTGATTATCGGGAATAGATGGGAAAGTCTCTTTACTGCTACATTGTCATCAATTTGTGTTTCTATGCATGGGAAACTAGGAATTTGGATTTTTTACTAGATCAAAATTAGTTACTTAGAGGGGAAAATTGACTAAGTTGAACGCATATCGATTGGTTAGCACAAATTGCTAGATGAGTTATGATGTTCAAACTTTCGGAAGATTGTGTTAGAGAGATACGTTGAACTCCACTTTTTCTTTTGGTATAAACAAACTAACCTTGCTTTGCAGACTTTTATTCCAGAATGTTTTACCAAGTTCACTTGGAAAGAGAATCTACATACTAGAATGATCTAGTTTTTCTTGGCTTTTGACATTGAATTGGAATAGCGCCACACAGTTCTTGCTGGTTGCTCTTTTCACTGCTATTAGCTTTTTTGTATTTTTATCTATTTCTTCATTTTATTCCACGCAGAGATTGAACAACTTTTAGGACCAGAAGAAAGAGCAATTTTACAACAAAATGCGACTTATAACATGGGCAAACTATCAACAGTGAGTTTGACAACTTTTTCTGTAATAGGAAATCTCCTCTCCAACACTGGGAGTAATATTTATATTCCTGTTAGATATATGCTCATGTGCAGTTTTACTAAGAGAGTACACACCTCAATTTGAGTTGCCATTTGCTTAAGTTTATTCACTCTTAAGACTCATAAAGCATGCAATTTCCAGTTATTGAAGTTCTTTTTTTTCCCCTGCCCATGTTCTTTCACCTTCATTAGGATAAATGGAAACCACTCCAGACCCTAGCACTATCAGGGCAGATACGCTTTATGGACACGCTCTTGGAAGAAGGGCTCGATATTGACAGTGTTGATAAGGTGAACCTCATCAGTAGTGGTATTTAGTCTATTTCTTTTATTTGCTGTGTCTTTTACCTTAAGCAAAATTAATAAAATGAAATGGTTGATAGGATGGATTCACTGCTCTTCACAAGGCAATTATGGGAAAAAAGGAGTCTGTGATTACTCATCTTCTAAGGAAAGGTGCAAGCCCTCACATCACAGATCGGGTGAGGATCAAAATCGCACCTCAAGTTCTCTCTTGTCTCTTCTTATTTGTTGTTGTCTTTTATGTTTATTGTTACAGACAATTCCAGTGTACCTAATGAATTGAATAATGGCAATAACAGGATGGTGCTAGCCCTTTGCATCATGCAGTTCAAGTTGGTGCTTTGCAAACTGTGAAGATATTGATCAAATACAAGGCTGATGTCAATGTTGCAGATAATGTACGTATAGATTTTAAGAACTGTCCAATATCTCTATGTTCGGCTGATATCTCGAGCACCATAACATTTTTCCTACATCTGTGCAGGAAGGCTGGACTCCGCTGCATGTTGCCCTGCAAACTAGAAATAGACATATAGTTAAAGTTTTGTTATTGAATGACGCAGATAAGAACAGAAGAAATAAGGTAAATGTCTAAATTTGTACTTCACCATAAAGTTCTTGTTGCTAAACTTATATTGTTGACTGATCATATTCAGGATGGAATGACACCCCTGGACCTTTGCTTATGTTATGGCAAAGACTTCAACACCTATGACATTGCAAAGTTATTGAAGGTTGTGCCAGCTAACAGAGATTTTTGATGGGTTCAGCATTCTACAACTTTGACAATAGATGTGTGGCCTAAAGATCCTTCGAAGCCATGTCTTGTGTTTTGAGGAGCATGAAATAATCCTGGACCATTCTGTTTCAGAATGCACTTAGACAGTTGTGAGTACTTTTTACCCGTAATCTCTGTGCATTACTGAAACTAGTTACACTCTTGGGAACCAAGTATAGGCAATTCGCACACTACGCTCGCTGACAAATTTCTGTCCAAGGGAGTAATTCAGCTTTTCTTGTTGTAAAAAAAAAAAAAAAAAAAAAAAAAAAAAATGTAAGGATAGCAAGGTATCTCTAGGGTTAGAGAAAGCTTCAAGTCCATAGAGAAACTTATGAGAGGAATTGTATATTTTGCTCCTTGAATTAATTATTGTGGCATATACACTTTGTGGACACCCTGGAGCATGGACGTCATGAATCATGACAATGGCATTACGCGAATCTGATTATCTTGCAATTTCTTTGGTCTAACCATATGGTTCATTTGGTCAATCATCATTCTTACTAATTTATTATGCTTTCACTTCACATGCATAAAATAAATGAAGTATAAATAAAAAAAATCAAACAAGAAGTTTTTATAATGCTGTGAAATTAAAGCTGATAAATTATGTTTCTTCCATCCATTCTTCAATGGTAAAACTGGTTTCTTTTTTTAACCAAACATTTCAAAATAATAAATTCTATAGAGAAGAAACAATTGTAATTCGTCCTATAAAATTAAGCAGAATCAAGCTTTACACTTCAGATAATCTTGCACCCATTTCGATTTTACTATCATCAACACTTTTGTATCTATACCACTTAGCACATACTAAATAATACGCCAAATTAACAATTTCAATCCCACCAATCATATAATAGAAATAATCCAATTTTCCCCTATTAAGATCCTCAGCCAACCAATCTCCACTTTTTGATCTTGAAGTAACATTATGAACTACAGAAACAAGAAAACCACTTAAATAGCTTGAAACAGCCTGGTTGGCGAAGAATAACGCCTGTGCAATACTCCTCATATTTTCTGGAAATTGCTTGTAGTAGAATTCTGTTTGAGCAACATAAGTGAAAGCCTCAGCTAGTCCAGCAATTGCGAGCTGTGGCACTAGCCACATACTGGACAAGGACGAAATCGAGCCTCCTTTCGGAGCAATTCCAATGGTTGGCCTAGTCAATGCTGTGTGTCTTCTGCTTTCTTCAACCAATCCCGAAACCAACATACAAATGATTACAAATATGAATCCAATTCCCATTCTTTGAAGTAATGTGATTCCACCTTCTTTTCCTGTAAGCCTTTCAAGACGGGGAACGATGATTCGATCATATATTGGAACCCAGATGGTCAAGCTTAGCATAGTAAATATAGTAAATGTTGCAGCTGGTACTTGAAAACCATTGGTGCCTAAATGTCTATCAAATTGAAGAGCTTGCAGAATAGAATAAGTCTGTAGTTGCATTATAGGAATATTGAATATGACTGCTGAAATCCATAAGGGCGTTATTCTGAACCAACATTTCACTTCTTCAACTTGTTGAATGCTACAAAGTCTCCATGGATTAGTAGCTGACCCGTCTGAGTTGATTTCATCTTTGCCATTTATAATTGCTGCTTTCTCAAGAAACCTATAATTGTAAACATATATTAGTAGTGGCACATATTTACGCCTTTGCGACAAGGATGTGATGTTTTTTGTTGCAAAAAGGATCTTGTGGCATTCATCTTTCAGAAAAAGATAAAAAAAACACCATTTGATCATATTGAAGTGACAATTGATATATCATCAAGTCAACATGCCACGTGAAGAAAAGCTACTACTATTTATCAAATTTCTCCTTTCGTAATGGTGTAATAGAGTTCCCTTTTTGCAACCTAAAATACCACACCACTTACAAAAGCGCGAAAGCATATTTAGTTTCTTTCTTTTATTTTTTTCTCACTTTCCCTTAAATGAAATAAAGATCAAATGAGATTATTCTCACCTAAACTGATTTGTACGATGAAGCTTGGAGTTGATGGAATTAGGAGGAATAAAATTGAAAAGAGAAGATTCAAGATTTGGAGGAAAGTCAAGTGTTCTCTTCTTAGTAGCAGCGACAAGTACTTGAGCTAAAGCGGTTAAGGGACTACCTTGAGGTTTGACTATAACATAAATGTGTGTCCCAATAAAGAAAAAAACACAAGAAAGGAACATTAGAAAAGCTGGAATACCCAACCCAATTCCCCAATCCACATCTGACTGTACATACACAATTCCAGTCACTGATACCATGACTGCAAATGTATAGGTAAGGTAGTACCAATTAAAGAAGCTACTGATACCCTTCTTTCCTGATTCTGTATTTGGATTGAATTGATCTGCCCCAAATGCCAGATTACAGGGTCGGATCCCACCCGCACCTATTACTAGGAATCCGAAAGCACTTAACAGGAAGCCTAATTGCCAACCATTTGGTCCTAAACAGTTGTTGCTGCCTGCTGCACATTTTGGAGGGTGCAGATTTGAAATTGCTGCAGTTAGCATTAACACCAGCATCCCCTAAAATTTAAACAATTAATTACTTTAATGGTAAAAATATTGTTTGATATGTAACAATGAAAACTATTAGCAAGTGAAAATAATTAATCCGTACCAAGAAAGAGGAAATAGAAGCAAAACCCAAAGACTTATAGCGACCAAAATAAGTGTCAGAGAGGAAGGCACCAAGTAGAGTTGCAATACTGCAAGTTCCATTGAAGATATTAATAAAGATAGTTGCTGTTACACTTTTCATATTGAAAACAGTTGTAAGATACACCACTAAATTTGCAGAAGATCCAACTGTTCCAAGCTTTTCAAATGTTTCATTTCCTGCATTAATGAGATCATAATTACTTGTAATCATATATGTAATCTTATTTCATTCAAGTAGTAATATAAACATAACTTACCAATGACAAATGGCATGGCTTTAATTCCGTTGTAGGTGATAACATGTTGGTCATCCTTTGGATCTGCTATTTTCTCCCCCTTGTTCTTCTCCATGAATATGCTGCAAGTCTTTTCTACTCTCAACTTTGGTTGACGTTCTTCTGTAACTATAAGAATAATAACTAAACTAGCTATGGTTTTGTCTTCTTTATATAAAGAAATTGTATCCATCATCGAACCAATAATTCACGTTCGTATGTATTAAAAAATATTATTAATTACAAGGTTGGGTTTTCAAGTGCATGAGATGAGATGACATGGGATTTAAATGATTTTTTTTATTTTTAAGGGATCATATGTTATTTAGTCAATATGTTAATTATATAAATTATTTGCCTCCACCTAACGCTACTTTTAACTTTTCTAGCCAGCAATTAGTACCAGTAACAATAAATAATTTAAGATTCCTTAATATATCTTTTGGAAAATGCTAGTGGACATATTTAATTAATATAGTGATCCAAAATAGAAGATTATTATAAAATTAGCTCAAATATTTTAGAAATCACATACTTAAGTTTTGCTAATAATTGAATTTCTAAATTGATTTTGAAATGTAAAATAGTATTATACAAATATGGAAAAACTCTATTACGTACTATTTTTTCAAACATTAGTAACATGCAAGTCTAAATTAACTTAGAAGTCCATGATATATATAGTTTTACTCAAGCCATGTGATGCATGATTGTATACAACTGGATATATAAAATTTTCATATTGATGATGAACATTTAAGAAAAAAAAATGTGAAATTTGTTCCATTTATCTTTTTTGAATAAATTAATTAGCATCAATTGATGTAAAAGAAATAATTGATAAAATAAGCAAATTTGACGCGTTTGAGATATTTTATTGTAATCTGATTATTCTTTCTGAAGTTGAGCATGTACTCATGTACTCTTTAGATTACTGTCCCATCTTTCAAAAAGTTTAAAATATTCTTGAAATATGTAACCCTTAGCATTATAAAAACACAATTAGGTATTTTTATTATATCCTAAATTGTGTTTTCATAACTAAAATAATACATAATCCGAAAGTATTGTAAATTTACATTAAAAAAAAAATTTACTATATACAATAGAATTCCAACTTAATATCTCTAATTTAAGGAGCAATTTATTCAATTATCTTATATATATATATATATATATATATATATATATATATATATATATATATATATATATTAACAAAAAGGTTTTTACCATAGTTGTGAAAATCGGACCGGACCGGCCGATCGAACCGGATTCGACCGGAATCGGAGATCAGACTGATCGGTTTCTATCCGGTTTTCATTTTGGTCAACAACCGGTCAACGTATCGGAAAACCATGAACCGGACCGGTTTTTCGGTTTGACCAGACTGTTTAAAAAAAATTATTTAAATATAAAATTTAAGTTATTATTTTGAGGTGTTTTTAATTAAAATAAAATATAGTTTGTATTTTTAAATTATTTTAAAATAATTTGACATTTAATTGTAACTATAAAAACTATATTTCATAAATTGAGTTTTTTTAATTAGTATATTGTGTTTCAAATACTTAAACTTAAAGAATTATAATAAAAATATTCAAATTTTCATAAATTATAAATATAAAAATAAAAATATTTTACTATTTTAATATATTTATTAAATCCGGTTCGATTCCGGTTTATTCAGGTTTAATTCAAAATCCATGAATCTATCCCTTCACCGGTTCGATGACCGGTCCGGGTCTGAAAACCATGGTTTTTACTGTAATACAAGATATGATATAATTATTTTTTTTCCATTTCATTTTCTCTCTCCATGTTGCCTACTAATTAGACACTAACAAGTATACTAGATCGCTTTGTAGTACTTAGGTAAGATCAAGTATCGTTTCTTTAGGGAATAAGGGTAAACAACTTTAAATTTCTTTATAAATAAGCAGATCTGATTTCTTCCAATGATTTGATAAAAAGAATAATATAAAATCAACTACAACTAAGAACATGAAATAAACAGTTAATAGGTAGTCAAGATTGCTTAAAAACAGATTAAAAGAATAACGATAATAAAATGCAAAGACTTGTCCAGCCAGGTTAAGCAAGTTCAGTAACAATCTCTCTCTATTACAAGTAAATTAAGAACGTAGATCTAAGGTATCCTACCCTTTTAACCACCAAACTTAGATCTCTCCCTCACTTGGATTCTACAAAACTACTCCTACTTAGATCTCTCCCTCATGGGATTCATTTCATGCATTAACGTTTAGACAAGCATTTTATCAAGTGAGATAAAAACCCTTAGCATGTGTCTAATCTCCTCTCGATCTCATAGTACACATGTGTTTAGTGATATGTCCGTATTCATAAATCCCCCCCCCCCTCAGTCTTATTATAAACACTAAGTATGAAGTGACCAAACTCATGAAAAAATACATAACATCATCAAACAATCATCAAAGTGTTTTACTCATAAATTAAAAAAAAAAGAGAGAAAAATTACTTACTACCGCTAGCCTAAGCTGATTCAAGCCTACTGGAAAACTACTTACTACTCATAATAAATGATAAGCAAGTAGTCTTTCCGAATAAAAATTAAAGAAAATAATAATACTAATATTAATAATAAAATAGAATAATACTAGTTGTTGAGATGATTTACTACTGCTACTAATTACTAACCAAAAGTTTCAACTAACAAAAAAAGCAAAGCTATTTATAGTCCTCAAGAAAGATCTAGACAGCCCAACAAAATATCAAGGACTGTTCAATAAAATATTTCAAAATTACAATAACCACAAGTCAAATAGTAAGGTTAAAGCTATAATTTCAAACATAAAAAGATTTCCTCCTCCCTCTAATTGGGCTTCTTGTGTGGCTTATCCAATTATATTTTCGCTCAGGGATATTCAATTCCTTTTTAAGCATGCTTTCTCAGGATTTAAAACCGTTTGCTCTAGTTTTTAAATAGCAACCTGAACAAACTTTTTAGTCATAATTTCTTCATTTTAACTCCAAATTACACTAAATTAATGCCATTATGTTATAAAATAATTGGTATATTATTCACTTATCACTCCCTTATCCATACTTTCTCTCAACCTTGTTTCTATTTTTCTCTCTTTTTTTTGCATAATTAAAAAATATTTCTTTTGCATATTTTTTCTTTTTTTTTTTATTGTCATTTAGTTTTTTTATTTTTGAAAATGAGATTCATGTTTCGACATATTTGGATGTTGCATCACCTTGGATTAAATATTGTAGACCCGAAAAGATGAAATCATAACAAAATTACAATGACATATGGTGAATCATAATATCTTTCAATTTCTTTGGTCTAAGAATATGGTTATTATCGTCGGTAATCATTCTTATTAACTTATCGAAAAACACATTTTGAATCCCTAAAACTTTTATTGATTTCACAATTAGTCCTTTGATAAATTTTTTAGAATATTAACCTTAAACTTAACACCTTTTTTCCCCTATAAGCTATAGTACCCGTTCAATGACACATGACATAAATATTAAGAACACGTGAAACTAAATCGTAGGTATAATTAACATATGTAGCCATCAAATGACTTCATATGAAATATGATTTAGATATCTCCAGTGAACTCTAAATTTTCTATTTTTCTCAAAAATTGCGTCACATGCAATTTAATAGATAATATAGTTCACGCAAGATAAAAATATCAAGTTTGGGGTTAATACTATCAAAACAGAAAAATTATGTATTAAATGTGTTGAAAAAACTGATCAAAGCTGCCAATTGTGAAATTCATGAAAGTTCAAAGGACTTGGGATATGTTTTGCCTTAATTTATTATGCATTCACTTCACATGGATAAAATAAAACATGAAGAGAAAGTCAAATTTATTTCGTAATGGTGTGAAATTAAAGCTGATAAATTACATTCCTTCCATGCATTCTTAAAACCTATAAAGAAGAAATAATTGCAATTTTCTTCTAAAATCAGTCATAATCAAGCATTTACACTTTAGACATCCTGTGATTCCTTTTGTAATTCTATACCTATTTCAACCTTAGTATTATCAACACTTCTGTATCTATACCACTTAGCGCATACTAAAAAATACACCAAATTAACAATCTCAATCCCACCGATCATATAATAAAAGTAATCCAATTTTCCCTTATTCAGATCCTCAGCCAACCAATCTCCACTTCTTGATCCTGAAGTAACATTATGCACCACAGAAACTAGAAAACCACTTAGATAGCTCGAAACAGCGTGGCTAGCGAAGAATAATGACTGTGCAATACTCCTCATATTTTCAGGAAATTGCTTGTAATAAAATTCTGTTTGAGCAACATAAGTGAAAGCCTCAGCTAGTCCTGCAAGTGCAAGCTGTGGCACTAGCCACATACTTGACAAGGCCGAAATCGAGCCTCCCTTGGAAGAAACTCCAATGGTTGGCCTAGTTAATGCTACATTTCTTCTGCTTTCTTCAACCAATCCTGAAACCAACATACAAAGGATTGCAAATATGAATCCAATTCCCATTCTTTGAAGTAATGTGATTCCACCTTCTTTTCCTGTAAGCCTTTCAAGGCGGGGAACTATAATTCGGTCGTAGATTGGAACCCATATGGTCAAGCTTAGCATAGTAAAGATAGTATATGTTGCTGCTGGCACTTGAAAACCATTGCTGCCTAAATGTCTGTCAAGCTGAAGAGCTTGCAGAATTGCATAAGTCTGTTGTTGAATCATAGGAATACTGAATATTACAGCTGATATCCATAAGGGCATTATTCTTAACAAACATTTCACTTCTTCAACTTGTTGAATGCTACAAAGTCTCCATGGATTAGTTGCTGAGCCATTTATGTTGATTTCATCTTTGCTTGTAATAATTGCTGCTTTGTCAAGAAACCTATTTATGATTGTAACATATATTAATAGGACTGGAATATGCATAATAATAATAAATAAAATTTATGCATTTTTAAATTTAGGAATGTGATTTTTTTTTGTTGCGAAAAGAATGTTATGTGTTAAACCTTTGGCAAAAACTTTAAAAAAAAAAAAAAAAAAAAAAAAAAACAAATTCAATTTTGCCAAAATACAAATGACACCTCATTGATTCAACATGTCACGTCAACAAAAAGGTCAAACTTTCTCTTTTTGCAAACAAGGCAAGCATATAGTTCCTTTTCCACTAAAAAACATCACATTTTTCGACTCGCAAAAGCACAAAAACTCATTTTTAATACTTTTTTTTGTGTGAATGAAACAAGATTAAAAATAAGGTTATTCTCACCTGAATTGATCTGTGTGGTGAAGCTTGGAGTTGATGGAATTAGGAGGAATAAAATTGAAAAGAGAAGATGCAAGATTTTGAGGGAAGTCAAGTGTTCTTTTCTTAGCAGCAGCAACAAGTACTTGAGCTACACTGGTTAAGGGGCTGCCTTGAGGTTTAACTATAACATAAATGTTTGTTCCAATGAAGAAAACAACACAAGAAAGGAACATTAAGAAAGCAGGAATACCCAACCCAATTCCCCAATTCACATCAGATTGAACATACACGATTCCAGTCACTGATACCATAACTGCAAATGTGTAGGTAAGGTAATACCAATTGAAGAAGCTACTGATACCCTTTTTTCCTGATTCTGTATTTGGATTGAATTGGTCCGCCCCGAAAGCTAGATTACAAGGTCTGATTCCACCTGCTCCAATTACTAGGAACCCGAAAGCACTTAATAGGAAGCCTAGTTGCCAACCAGTTGGTCCTAAACAGTAATTACTGCTTACAGCTACACATTCTGGAGGATGCAGCTTAGGAATTGCTGCTGTTAGCACTAACACCAGCATCCCCTGAAAGCAAGTAATATATATGGTCAAATATTGTTTATATAACATGCATAATATTTAGGGGTGTTAATTTGATATAGGGAGGGATTAAGACAAACAGAAACGGATGGTTTTAACTTTAAACCAATAAAGATTTTTCAAGCTAAAGGTGGAGGAAAAATTCTCTCAAATTGAAAAAAAGAAAGAAAAAGGTTAAAATATCCATACTAATAGCAAAACAGTCTAGAACTTGTAAAAATAATGGGTATTGCTTTATCTTAAGGTACATCTATGCCTTAGGGAGAAGCGCCTTGTTTCTCTACCTCTTTAAAACTAATTCTTGAGTTTTATTGTGACTTAAGGTATGTCCATGCCTTACCTTTTGTCAG
Source organism: Euphorbia tirucalli (assembly GCA_039660915.1). NCBI lineage: Eukaryota > Viridiplantae > Streptophyta > Magnoliopsida > Malpighiales > Euphorbiaceae > Euphorbia > Euphorbia tirucalli. The sequence continues at coordinate 13,876,273 of CM077638.1, forward strand.
GTTGGTATCACATTGAGATACCTTGGTATCCTCATAATTCTTTTTCTTTACTCTCTTTGTTTTCATGGCTTGAATGATGCTCCGCGTCATAATTCGAAAGGCGATTAAACGATTGAGAAAAATTACCATTTTTTATTATTATGTAATTGCATGAAATATTTAAATAGCATTCAATGATTACGAGAGGTGAACTTGAATTAGCACTCATGATAAAGTTGTTAGCAAGTGGAAATAATAGTAACCAAGAAAGAGCAAATAGAAGCAAAACCCAGAGATTTATAGCGACCAAAATAAGTATCAGAGAGGGAGGCACCAAACAAAGTTGCAATACTGCAAGTTCCATTGAAGATGTTAATAAGGATAGTTGCTGTTACACTCTTCATGTTGAATACTGTCGTTAGATACACTACTAGATTTGCAGATGATCCCACTGTACCAAGCTTCTCAAATGTTTCATTTCCTGCATTAATTTTCTCTTCTAATTATATAATGATTTGTTATATGTAATTTTGTTAATGTGAATGATAATAAGATGGATATAATTTACCAATGATAAACGGCATGGCTTTAATTCCATTGTAGGTGATCATTTCCTGGTCATCCTTTGGATCTGCTTTCTCCCTCTTGTTGTTCTCCATGTGGATGCTGTATTTTCCCCCTCTCAACTTTGCTTGATGTTCTTAATTCGTATTATAATTGTAATTGGTCTTTTATATATTATGAAATCGGACCCACATCATCAAACCAATAATGCAAGTACCTTGGTCATATATGCATACATAATCATTGATGGAGCTAGCTAGTTTTTGTTAATTTATTTATTACAATTTCACAAATTTTCTTATACCCTTTGTTTCGTGTACATGTAATATTAACGATTGATGATGGCTAGATGCATTTGATAAGGAATTATTACTTGTTGACTGGAGAAGAACAAAACAAAAAGACCCCAAATTATAGACGATATGTAGGCTTGGCAAGTCAATTAGTCAAACTAGGCTGCCATGTTAACTTATCTTATGCATTCCAATCAGAACTTTAATATTAGGTGTAACCAAAAACAAAAATGATTAGTTATTACGCTACAAACTTAATTAATATTCAATTGATGCAGGATAAAAATATTTTTCAGTATTAGTCAACTAAATCTTCAAGAGATCTTGAGACTAACCCGAACATAAATTCATCTGTAAATAAACTAGAGAATACGTTTATCGTTTAATTAGAAGAAGAAGACGCTTACCTATTCATGAATTCTTATCTAATCAATATCAAAAACATTAGTTTCTACCGCGTGTTTTACAAAAAAATAGTTGCATTGTGAGTAAAAATCTAATTCTTATCGTCAATTACGGATTCATGCTAAACTGTTATGAAATTTCTTCATCAATAGATTTTCTCACGCTGGAAATGGAGCGGTGGACAGAGAAGAGAAATTAGCATCTACCACCCATTATTCCCAATTTTTAGACTGAAAATTATGGAATAAACAAAAGCAAAAAGTTGGTTGCATTATAATGTGACTTGTGAGCGACTGCAAGAGAAACAATTAAGAAAGTAGAGAAATTTGACTTGTTGGGATTTATTTAACGTGATTTTAGAATGTAGCTTTTTTTAAGTCAATAAATGGTTTATGCTTGCATATATAATATAATAATGTACTTAAACTTGAATGAAAAATAAAGTTTTGGCAGCATTCATATAAAATTATGCAAGTAGTTTCAATTTTCTTATTTTGGCCCTACGTACCTTTTAACAATCACAAATATTAATAGTAGAAAAATGGATCACCAATTCACCATCTATCTATAATACTTGCTACATACGTAGATACTCTCGCTTCTTATCATGTCAAAATAATTTTGTGCATAACATATATATATATATATTATTATTACACTATAACTTTTAGTGAAAATGAAATTTTAATGAAATCGCATATGAATAAATAAATTATTCAAGAAATAATGCATATGTCAACTGATAACAATTAAGATCTTGAATACAGTAATGTTTTACTATAAATTTCTCTAAAAAGGGTTTTTCTTGTTATAAAGACCTTGAAATATTTGCTCACACATGAAAAATATATCGAATGTGGTCTATTTGTCATAAAAAAAGTTAAAGATAACATTGAACTTAATTCACATGGAAAGGAAAGAAAAAATAAGTGATTATAATACATATTTTACGAAATAATAAAATTTAAAGTCGAGAAATTGCTTTATTTTATGAATTATATATATATATATATTTAATGAATTATTATTTTATATTTTTAATGGGTTTTAAGATATTTTTTAAAAAAATTTATCTTATATATTTAATGAGATTATGATTTAATTTTATTGGCCTCAGGATATAGAGAAAATTATTACTAATTAAATGTTTGAAAAAGTTTAATATAATTAATGAAAACACATTTAATATCTTTTAATTGAAAAAAGAAACAAAAGTAGGTTCTTGATGTAACAATCTAACAGTGTATGAATTCATAGTGCATAAAATTATCCCATCGATAATTGTGAGAACCTCATACATCATCATATCGGCTTTTAAAGAATCTTATCTTAAAACACGTTACATGTTTTCTTATTTGTAATAAATTAAATCTTTGAAATACGACGCCCTAACAAATTTTAAAAATGATTCAACTTTCAGTATTAAAAACATTAAATTAAACATAGATAAATGGATGCACAACTAACTATCACCCCAAAAAAAAAAAAAAAAGACGAAGCAACAATTAAATCAAAGCTTTGGAATAGTATAATGATCCTTAAGCCTGAAGAAAAAACTCTTTTAAACATTACGTATCCACGATCTATCCATTTAGTTTTTAACTTATTAATATGGTCATTAGTTTTTGACTTATTAATTACAGTCCTTTTAGTATCTGACGTTTTGAAATCAAAAGCATTTAGTATTTGACCAATTAAAATCTAGAATATTCTAATATTCAGATAATTATTAATATCAATACGATAACTTATATCATCGTTGTTATTGTAATGGATAAATCATTTTTACTTTTCATTCTCACTCTTTAAACCACAAATATCATCAATTTCATTAATTGTTATTATTCATATACTTACTGTTCTCGATTTCGGTAGATCGGATACCAAAAGGACCAAATCAATAGATTAGTACCAACTAAATATATGATGGATAGAACAGGCCAAAAAAAAACCTTTACTCCTTTTTAAGCTTCTTTGTCAGTTGAGGCTTCAAAACTAAAACAAATATGGAAAAACAATTTAGTAAGATATTCTTGTAATCAACGTTGTAATATTTAATATATATTGTAAAAAATATATATTTTTTATTACTTTTTTTAATTTTGAAGGTTTATTTTATTATTTATTGATTTTAAAATTAGTTATTGTAACAAAATAATTTGTGAAAATTCACGTAACTAGACTTTTGTAGAATTTAGATTTTATTTAAAATAAATGAAATTTTCAAATAAGATAACTAATTATAACATCCATCCCAACTCCAATGGAAATTGCCTAATGAGAGAGGAAAGGCCATTTTTGAAAAATTATGTTGATGATCATTACTTCCAAAATAATGGTCGAAATGATTTCAAAAAGATTGCATTTTGGCAATGTTAATACACCCTAAATTTCTTGAATAAAAGAATTTAATTATGAACCATTTTAAAATATCAGAGATGTTAATTCCTAAATTACTGAAACTATATAATATAACAAAAGAATCAATGCAAAATCAAATATAGAGAAAACCATAAATAACATAATTAGTGTTATGAAATAATAATCGCATCATTGTACTCATGGTGTTATGAAATCAATTGATCTAAAAAGTTCAACTGATAAGTTAGGCTTAGACACTTTCCTGCACGCGAATGTCCCTTGAACTTGGAAGTGGATACAACACATGTCTACTCTGCCATGTGTTTAATTCTATTTTATAAATTTTTTTTAATTTCATTTTCTCTTTAATAAATCTTTTAATTTTATTTTTTATGCTTTAGTTTACCCCTCTAACAAGCACAAAAGCATAAAGTTTGTAATATTAGAAGGGAAAATCTAATAATATTCAACTCTTTTGTTTTTTTTTTAGGTTAAAAATATAATTTCAAAAACTTTTGGACCAATTATTCTGCGGGCCGACGCTCGTATAAATTTTGCGTTCTTTTCTTTGGTTTATGCTTTCCCGCTTCACCGTCTCTGCTTCTCCTTCTGTGTCCTACACCTACACCAGAGTCTAGGGAGTCGAAGACTTCACCTCATCTATCATTCCGGCTGTCAATCAACTAACAGGTCTGCACTTCAACTTCCACTTATTTCTCTTCACCTTCTTGTTTTCTTTATCTCCTTTTTATGGCCTATTATGGAATGGAGGTGATCATGTTTACGAAATTTTCTCTTTCTTTTCTTTTTTATTTAAAGATAAACAGTAATAATTGAATCGATTTTAAGTAGCTCGAAAACCCTAATTGATGATTAGTCGTATGTCCAATGCGGTTCAGTATTGTAATATGGACGAGGACAAAGATGCTTTTTACGTTGTAAGGAAAGGAGATTTTGTTGGCATTTATAAGAGCTTGAGAGAATGCCAGGCGCAAGTCGGATCTTCTGTAAGTATTCTCTTTCTTCCTTTATTTTTAATTTCTGTTACTGGTTTGCATTGTCTAGGGTTGCTTGTATCAATTGAATTGCTTAGTCGATTTATTTCATCGTACTCGTCTTTAACAGGATTATTTTGGTTGGGTCTTCCTCGATTAGAGAATAAACATTTTGTGGCATTCGATTTCCGAATTAAGTGACGATCATTTGGTATTCAATTAATTTTGAACTGTATTCTTACTATGGACCTTTTGCTTGCGTGTGTAGATGATCTCCTCTGAAGTGCTACACTAATTGGTTTTGATGCATGGCAAAAAAAAGTAATGACCTTGTTGAGTTTTCGAGTATGATTGATCTTCATGGATCATCATTCCTGCCATTAATTTTAGAATATTTACTTTAAATACTACTCATTATGTTGATTCCATGATGTTCTTCATCAATTTCTTGACAAATTCTAGCTTTATTTTACATGACCCTTACTATTTTAACCTTTATTTGGTAGTTCTTTTCTTTTCTCTTTCTTTCTTTTTCAATGTATGGCTTTGTTTATAGCATTGGAAATGTGTCTATACTCTCATTAGTAATCATGTTGGGATTTAATGATCCATGCATTAGTTCTGGCGATTTTGTTTTGTTTTGTTTTCAGGTATCCAGTCCTTCTGTCAGTGTGTTTAAGGGGTATGGTTTGTCTAAGGAGACCGAGGAGTACCTAAGCTCGCATGGGCTCAAGAATGCTGTTTATTCTATCCATGTTGGTGATATTCAAAATAATCTTTTTGGTGAACTTGTTCCTTGCCCTTTTCAGGTTCAAATAGCTGCATTTCCCTCTCTTTTTTCTTCATTTGATTTCTTTTCCTGGTTAGAGATTGACGCATGGACTGCATGAATTCTTGTCGGCTAGTCTCAGTTTATGGCTTATTCAAAAATGGCTAAATTCGCTAAAGCCTCTATCTTTTCTCTACCTCAAGTTGGATATGGTTGGCCTAACTCTTCTTCCTTTTGCCTCAACAATTTGGATGCGATAAACTTTTTTCTGCTGCTCTGTCAATTAGTGCATGCTGAAATGCACAAACCTTATGCATTGTGCTCTATTTAGTCATTTTTAGTGAATGCAACTTGTATACTTTTTGGCATGTTTGAAAAGGTTCCATCAATAGATTAATACTTCATGTTTTTAGATCAGTGAACAACATTCCTTCTTTTGTTACTTATTATCACCATTTTAAGCTGTTCCTGCCTCTAAGATTTCTGCCACATGTTATGCCATCAACAATAAGTTGTTGAAGTTTGCTAAGCTTGTTCACGTTGTCTGATAGGCAATTAATCTGTATTTTCTTTACATATTTGGTGAATGGTGATAGTTATATGTTTTCAGCAACCAGCTTCTTCTGGAGGAAAATCAGTTGAACAGGAGTATCCACCAAAGAGGTCGCGAGAACAAATTGGATCAGTGGTGAGTTTAATATTTCATAGGTGCATCATTTGAAGCTAATGCAGATAGAATTCTAATTAATTAAAGTAAGTTTATTTCTCATTGAACACATAATGTTGAACCAAACTACATGGTTATTCAAATGCAATACTTGCTGTAGTTTGAAGTATATTTAACACTGAGACTAGAAATATCAATCTTCTGTTTGATTATATATGTGTATGTTTATGATTTTATCACTACAGTAATCTATTAGCATTTTTTACATTTGGAGTGTTTTGCATTATATCTTGTAAACTTGTAGAAGATTTTGATTCCTATTAAATTTCTTTCTCATTTCACAAGAGGTGGAAAATTTTGATGTGTATGGAAGTGAAATCAATTACCTGAAGCTTTTTCTTTTTTCTTTTCTTATTTCTACACTGTGCAACCCCTTGTTTGGTTTATACCTCTTATTATTTTGGAGGAAATAACTGGATGACCTTCAAGATCAAGAGATACTCAGAAAAACATTTGAAAGGAAGTTATATCTTTTAGTTGTATGTATTATGGATTGTTGTCCTCAATAATAGATACTTGAGTGTATGGTTTTAGGGAGGATGATCTTTGATAATGGAGAATATGGCCTAATATCTCTCCTTGATTTGTACTACACTAGTCATTGTTTTTTTTATTGCTGTGCAGGAAGTGATTGCTTCAAGTTCAAGTTTAACAAACCCTAGGACGAAGCTTTTGAAATCAGATGATATTGTTAAGACTCAAGCAGTGTCCTCTAGCTCTGTGAGTTGCTGGTTCACTAAAGATATCATTCTTGTGCTATCTATTTGTATAAATTTAATAGTCTCTGTGTTTATACTTACTGTGTGCTATGGCCCGATCGCCTACTACATGTTTTCCCTAGCATGTGTATGCATGTCAAATGAGATTATTATTGTCATGTATTTGTTAATGACAAGTCCAACTCTTAGATTATTCTCTTTGGGACTTGTGAAAGGTGATCCCAGGCGTATTCTATAAAACCAAGTTACAATTTGACTTGGAAATATCTACGGGTTATGGACTTGGACTAGATTTATTTCAATTGGTATTTTTACTAAAAAAAATTGTCTTGAGACTATCATATTAAGGAAGTTGACTGGAAGCTAGGGCTACATGATCTTCGGCAAACCATGTTGTCAATGCCAAGGTGGCTTGACTAGATCTCGAATTTTGAGTAAGATGAAAGGAATGTTGAAGGAATGGCAGAAGTTACAAATCCTTCCGTTGAATATAACAATTATCTTATTAAAGATTCGGTTATTGAAGAAGAAGAGCTAAGCAATGATGATGATGAATTTATATCTAAATCGATGGAGAGTCACAGTATAGAGGAAGAGCATTTATTTGAGGTAACATTTGAGCCAATTTTTGAATTTTCCTCTACCAATGATGGATTTATAATCAATGATGAAATATCTAGTCATGTTTATAAGAATGTGTTTGATGATGGGGAAAGGATTGAGCATATATTTAATGAGAATTTACATCCTATCTACGACAATTCTGTGGATGATCATGAAAAGTCTTCTTGGATGGGTGATATTGATTTTATAGGGCTAAATGATAATTTGGGCAAGAAACATTCAATGCTCTTGAACTCAAATACAGATTTATTCTCTAGTGATTATGTTATTTATAAATCGGTCGATTATCCATGGAGATGAGTCATTTAAATATTCTTTGAAAGAATATTGGGCTAGTATGATGGATGATGATAGTATGTTTCTTCCTGAGTTGTTTGAGGATAAAAAACAAGCTTGGCTTATTCATGAGTCAACTCAAGGACGAGTTTTTTCATTTTTTCTGAGAGAGGGTGTATGATGCGGGGCATATTCTATAAAACCGAGTTACAATTTGACTCCGAAATCCCTACAGGTTATGGAATTGGATTGGAGATTTGTTTCAGTTGATATTGCTACTTTAATTGGAGTTATTATTTAATTTAGATTAGAATTAGATTCTATTTCAAGGATCCTAACCTCGTAAGGATTACTTATTTTATTCGGATTATAGTTTAGTTGAGATTTATTTTGTTATTTTGATGTAATTTGGAATTCTAGTCTCTTTAAGATAGTTAGGCTATAAACATAGTTGTTGAATCGAGATTCAAATCGTGAATTGAAATCCTAATTTTGTGAATCAGGAATCGAGAATCGAATTGTAAGATTCGGTTCAAACTCAAAATATTATAAAAACAAAATATGTATCATAGGTTTAATAGGAATTTCATATAAATAAACTAATAACTAAGAGCTAAAATCTAGTAATATGCAATCTAATAAAACACAAGAAACAATTGCAGGCACAGAGTATCTTTTTCTCTCTAATTTGATTTACTTTGTTTTTTGTTAGTTTATGATAGTCCTTTGAATCAATAGCAGGCTTTGATTTCATTGGAATCTTCTATTTAGGAATTAGGAAAGACCTTTCAATTCCTTATCCAGCCTTTAATTTCCTAAAATTTGAAATGTTAAATAACGTTTCAGTTTTTCTCTCTCAAATTTCCTGAACTGGAAGAATCGGATGAATCGACCGATTCTACCAATTCACTAACGATTCATACGATTCAGGACCGATTCAGAGCAGATTGCTATTCTACCTTTAGATACGCATTGAAATATTTCTGAATTTAATTGAATCGCACGATTCGAATCATTAATTGTACGATTCTAACAACGGTGGCTATAAATACTTGAGTTTGTAATTTATTTTTTAGACTTTCAGACATTGATTAATAATGATTTTTTTTAGATTTTTCTCAATTTTCTCTTGGTTTGGTTCCAAGTGGTTGCTAGATTTGTTTTAGTGTATGCTAATTCTTTTTGTCGGGTTTTTGATTAAACTCGTACAGCACACCCACTGTATCAAAAGGTGTTTCCTGTACATGGTTCCCCTTCCCCAGAGTCTTATGTGTGAGAAGTTGTTGTTGTATGTTTGGTCAGAACATGTCCTTTTACTGTGCTAATCTTTGTCAATATTTCAGCTTCCATGAAATTCATTGGAAATGCTTTTGATTCTTAGGTTTCTTCTTCAGCCAGATTTTCTGATATGATCATTTTCCTTGGAGCATATTATTTTTTGGTACCTGGTATTTGATTCCTTATATAATCCATCATGAACTTAATTCATGAAGCATGATGATTTTGTGGATTGATATATCTGGTTGATGGTCAAGCATATTTTGTTGAATGGTATAATGTCATTGGATTAATATGGTAAAAATAAATTTGGATCATTTGTGTGCTCAGTCCTGTATTCTTGAATTTGATGGAGCTTCAAAAGGAAATCCTGGTCCAGCTGGCGCTGGTGCTGTGCTACGTGCAGAAGATGGAAGTATGGTAAGCAGTTATTTAGATCATATGTTAGTTTTTAAGGTTAGTATATGATCTCTACATTGCACCACTTTCTAACTCTGAGGTTCAGTAGGTCTGTCATCTTCGTGAGGGGCTGGGCACTGCTACAAATAATGTTGCTGAATATCGAGCTGTAATTTTGGGACTGAAGCATGCACTTAGAAAAGGGTATAAACGTATTCGAGTTAAAGGAGACTCAAACCTTGTCTGCATGCAGGTTTGTAGATTAAATCCTATAAATTATAATGCTGAACGCCAGGAAAGAAAGTCTTGCTTATTTTAAAAAAATGTGATTCTGTAATCAAACTGGAAGAAATATAGGTTATACGGTGAAAGATTAGCTTGTTTATGCAAGCTTTTACAGAAGGGATTGAAGGCATAAGGACTCTTGAGAAGAAAACTTAGATCATAATTGAATTAGATTAAAGACTAATAATCAGAAATGATATTGTACACTCTTTTACCTGTTTTAGATGCAAATACCTGATTGTAGTTATCTTATAGGCTCTATGTACTTGTTTATAAAAAAATTTATGACTTAGTTCCCTTGTCATATATTCTTTCATACAAATGAGAGGACTTGAGAAGGAACACAATAGTTGTTATATTAAATAATGCTCATTCTAAACAAAAGCGCTGCAAGTTGTTTGATGTTTTAAAATGTGTCCATTTCAAGTCTTAAGCCTGGGAAATCAATCCACTGCTTTGTCTTTCTCTTGACTATACTCGGCTTATTGAATGTCCGAGTTTAATTGCCTTTTCTTTAGCTAGCTGGAGCCAGAAAGCAACAGGAATAGCTTTGCTTGGAAGACTAGCACCAACGCTCTAGCTCTAGTATTTGCCATTTTACTGTGTTGACTTATTGGTAATCTGTAAATATTTCATATTATTCTGGTAGCTTGTTTTTCTTATACTTGGTCTTTTGCTTATATCCAGATACAAGGTCGATGGAAAATTAAAAACCAGAATCTGGCTGGACTGTGGAAAGAGGCCAATGAGCTTAAGGATAAGTTCACGTCATTCCAGATTGAACATGTTCTTAGGGTATGATGTTTACAAATAATTTACTAGGAAGCTATACTATGTTATGCTTCATTTGGTTTACATAAAATAAGATATCTTAAATTAAATATTTTCGTTGTTTAATTGCAACATTAAAAGGGAGCTTTCTTTTAATTTAAGTAGAAAACAATTGAAGATTCAGTATTTTTTGTTTTAGTTCAAGAGTTTGAAAATAACTTTCAATTATTAAATGGGAAGAAGTTTTCGATTTTCTTTTTCCGAAACATTATTTTTCATGAAACAAACAAAGCATTAGATATATGCATCAAGTGTCATGTGCTGATTTCATCTCTGGTTATGGAGTTTTGTTTTGTCAATGTTGCAATTGCTGACTACTATGTTTCTAGTAAGTAAATTAACTGCTGAACTCGACCAGGTAAAGTGCAATCATTGACCTCAATTGTTATGCATGATCTTGATCTTGAGGGTTTTCTTATTGCACTTATCTTGACTATATCGTCAAAACAATATACTACATTTGGAATGCATACACTTATATTGATTGGTGCTACATTTCTCGCCATTCTACATTTTGTATCTCTTGATGATTTTGTCCATAATTTTCCTAAAGATCTGTATTGATTTGTTTGAATTGTATAGAATATGTTACATTTTGAATGCATGTGCTTCTGAACTCGGAATTTATACTTCGTCAATTCTTTATGTTATCCAAAAATAAAATATGGTATTATTTTGGTAGGGGGTGGAGAGGTGCCTGTGAGTCATTATGGGAGTTCATACCATTTGTGCATATTGTTTACGTAATCATCTTGCTTTACCGGAGTAATGAACTCTTCATTTTCTAGGAATTCAACTCTGATGCTGATGCTCAAGCAAACCTGGGTGTTAATCTCAGAGGTGAAATCTCCTTGCTTTGTTATTTCTCAGTCATCTAGATGTATTTTGTTTCATATCCTTATCCACCATAACAGGCTGGATTTGCTATCTTCTTATGCAGCTGGCCAAATTGAAGAGGATTGCAAAAGAAAGTGATTTTAATCCTAGAGGTAGCAGCAACCAACATTGTGCCCTTAATCTCACTGCTGTATATTTTAGTTTCTTTAGCAGCTGCTCGCATCTGTTCCTACTTTAGTTAGCTATGTTGATGATGTGTTATTAGAGTTGGAAGAAAACGTTGATGAATTGATTACTTGTTGCTTGCTGAATTCTTTTTTGTTTTAAACTTTTGGCCTCTTGTATATATTTGAGATTGGGCCACTTTCTTGCAATGACATTTCATATCAATATATGTATATTTGTATCTTTTTGTTTATGAAATTGGCTTGCACAGACGGTAAAAATAATACTAAAAAAATTAAAAAAAAAAAACAATTAACATATTTTCAATAATTTGTAAAATGTAACCTAATGGAATATTTGAGATTTATTTTAGTTAATGCGCAAATATTACTTTTGACATGATTTTAATTTTTATAAAATTGAAAAACAAAATCCTATAATGAAGAAAAGTAAACTCTAAAATTGATTTTTTTTTTTTGATAATAAAATTAATAATTTGATTGGGATGATATAGTCATAGAAAGAGAACGAAAAGATCCAACGGCTGTGATTGATTGATTGATTGATTTCAGAAAATACGGTACGAATGAGTATCCATAAGAAACAAAACCCATTTTTCCAAATTGTGGATAGGGGTCTCGGAATTTACCAAATTCAGAACGTCCTCAGCTACTAGCAGTAGTTTCTTCCCCATACTAACAATGGCTACGGTGTCTCCTTTCTCATCTCTGTACTCGGTTTCTACTCCCAATTCTCCCAGAATTCCTTCTTATTCTCTCACACAAACCCTCCATTTTCAATTCCATGGCTTTTCCAATTCTTTCAAGCACTTAACGTTAAAGAATACCACAACTAACAAGAATCCCTTATCCTATGGAATTAGAAAACTAAGGGCAGTGGAAGAGGAAACCCAAATCGCACAAGAAGAACAACCACAAGAACAACAAACGGTCTCCGTCCCTGTCTCTCCTTCTGACACTCTTACCATGTTTTTTCAGGTGCTTGTTTTATTGTCTATTAACTGTTTGTGTCATTGTTTTGCTGGGTTTATTCTTATAGTCATGAAATTATTCTTGCTGATTGAATGTATTTGTTTACTTAAACATAATTGCTATTGCTGATAATTGGAAAGTTCTGAATATGATAGTAAATAGATAAGCTTTCTTAAATTCAGTTTGTTGTTTAACTAACTTTGTTGGGTAATTCTTATTGGATTGCCATACAATATATTTTCATACTCTGCTCCATATTAGTTTAAATAAGTTGGTGGTGCTTAGAGAGTCCTTGCATTTTCTGGTTTTTGGGTTATAAGTTGTAGTTAAAGAAACAATTAGTATTTGAACCCGATGGAGTTGAAGGGAAGAGACTAGGAAGTCTTGTTATCTTTAATTATTGAACTGTAATGCCAAGATATATATGGGGTTTTAACTTGTATGTATTGATTATTCTCTTCTGCATCTGTGAAGGCAGACGGAATGATGAATGAAGCATCTATTCCTGCAGTGACAACTGCCTTAGAGGTATGAAATTTTCACACCTCCCTTATATTTTGTCTGCTGCAAAGGAGATTTGTGTTGTATATTGTGGAGTATTTGTTCTTTGAATAGTATATAATACTATCACTGCGTTAGAACACATTATTTTAGTATGCAATTAATTTTCAGTAATTTTGTTGCAAATTTGTGTGGTCTCTTGTAGAATATTCCCTCTCAAAAGATTATTAACATGATTATTGCATTAGAGCAGGTTATATTATGATATGCAATTCATTTTAATGAATTTGGCGACAAGTAGATATAGTTGTGGTTTCAGTATGATGGGAAGAGGGATGGAATTGGTTAGATTCAAGTGCTGACTTAAAAGGGACTAAACTTTGTTCATTCTAGGTTTGAGCAGATCCTCAATTAAATTGTAAACTTATCTTGGAAAGTTGAAGTCATGTTCGAGTAATGAGCTTTTAGAAATGAATGAAAAATGATGAAGCAGGGTTCCTGCGAGTATGGCTGACAGCTTTAGCATCGTTAGCTGCATTTCTGTAACTCTCAGTCTGAAAGGATAAAATATGAAAAAGGGATAAAAAATAAGGAAAACAGCAGTATACATTCTGAATTTTTCAAAATTCATGGAATTATCATTTTTTGCGGTTATTATACGACCTAGGACTGGTTTAAAGCTAAAAAAAAAAAAAAAGTTGCGAATTTGAAAAGTTGAAAGGAAAAAAAAAAATGAGAATGTGAATGGAGAAATCAATACTCTTCAGAGGCTTTAATTGTTTCCAAAGATTGATTTGTGGGCTCTTCTAGTGAATCTTATGAGGTTCTGCCAAATCTGCTTCTTGGTTATAATTTGTCTTCACTCATTCTTCGTTTTCTCTAGCTTAAAGATAGAATTAATTTATTATTTTGATGTTTTGACTTTACAATTGATGTAATTGCATGTTTTATGTAGGGGATTGAAGGAATTGCAGATTTGAAAGTAAAAGTCGAAGAGGGTATTGCAAGTGTCGAGGTTAGCTAAAATCTCAATATATCTGAGGCTAAATGTTTGTATAAGCAATTGATTTATCATTGTATAGATATTGCTCTTTGGAATTCGTTGTAGTAATAGTTTAGTACGCGGTAGTCTTTTTTTTTGGAACTTATAGGTAGTTAATGTTCAATCTGCTATAGGTGTAGATGTAATTGGTTTCATGTTCTTCCTCTTTTTCAGTTGACAAAACAAACAACTGTGCAAGCTACAGGAGTGGCTTCTAGCTTGGTTGAACTCATACAAGGCGCAGGTTTCAAGTTACAGACATTGAATTTGAGTTTTGCTGATGAGGAGGATGTTGCGGTGGTTTAGGTTTTGCGATTTCTGTAAGTAAATTAGGAAAGAAAGGGGAAAAAGTTTGCATTTTCTACATTCATGTAGTTTAATCAACCTTTAATCAGTGTTAAAATGACTACCTTGATTAATCTACTTCTCTCTGGAATTGTTGTGCAGTTGGGTTGCTTGATTTCTGCGCCTTATAGTTTAGCTTTAGACTTTTGGTTTCTGCTGATTAAATTATGTTTGATCCACATCCGATTCAGGTGTGGAAATTCGAGTTATTGTGATTGTGTTTTCATGGTAACTTCTTCAATCCGGTTGGTTTGGTATTCATGTCACCCATGACGTGGGGCTGTGCTCACTGGGCCTTTGGGATTGGATTTGCCTGGGAGACCTAACAGACAATATGTCTTTGCAGTTCTATATATATCCTTCAATCTCTTGACATTTTTCCTATGTGGGATAAAGATTTCCCCTTATATTTCCTCCAACAAATTCTTACCGCATGGCTTACTTTGAGAGTATATTTTTCATTTAATATTCATTTTGAGCGTATTATATATCATTGGAAAGATTCCGTTGAGCAGAATACAATGATGTAATTTCATGTTATCCAAAATTCAATCGATGCGTAAAATAATTGAGTTCAAAATTGACAAATAACCACAAAATATATGCTAAATTTTCAATTATAAAATCAAAGCACTAATTTTTATGGTAATTATAATTTTATTGTGCAACTATAATTAACTGTTAAAGGCTTGGCTAAATTTAATATTTATTAATATTTGAAATATTACTTAATTTATAAATAAAAATAAAAACACACAAAGTATAATTAGAGTTATTGATTACATACATAATGCGAAAATAATTTATATAATATAATCGAATAAAATACACTTCCTCTATCCTACCAATGTCGGCAACAATGTGTTGACACATTGAAAAATAAATAAATAAATTCAATTATTTTACTAATTTACTCTCGATTAATGAAGTGATTTAATGTATAATAAATTTATTTTTTTAAAATTTAGTAATTTTAAACTATAATAAATAATGGTAGAATAGGAAAGTAGTAATCATTTGTAGTTAAAAGAAGAGTAGTGCCTATTTCATGGGACACCAAGAAGGTGAATTTTTGCCTATACTCACGGGACGAAATGAGTATTAAAGTGTTAAAAATGGAAGCAAAAGTTTTCTACAATTTTGTTTCACAATGCATTTTAAGGTGTCTTGTTATAAAATTTTATATAATTTTGAAAATTTCTTTTTCTTTCTCATCCCATTAATTAGAATCTCTTATATTTAATTTAGCATTTAGTTGCTTCCTGTCCCCTCCCTTTCGTCTTCCTTCCTTCCATTTGTAAATCCTAATTATTTATTTTTAAACAACACTGATTCTTAATTTGTATCCTCTTAGCCCCCCGAGCCTCTCAAAAATTAGAAAAAACAACAATCCACTAACAACATCTAATTAGAATAAGTAATTCCAAATCAAACTAAATCAAAATGCAATGGATTTAGCTTTTTTTAGTATTGAATAATTAGTCTCTAACAATATAAAAAATCAAAATTTTCTCATGTTGGAAGAGAAAATCATACTAAATTAAAATGCAATTAATTTAGCCTTTTTAGTATTTAGTCTATGATAATGTATTTTATATATGAAAACTAATTACACACAATGGAATAAGAAAGACGAAGGGCATAGCCACAAAAGCAATTAGGAATAAATGATATGAATGCAAGCAATTTCAAATCTTAATTACTCCTTCCGTTTTTTATTATATGATGTTTAGGGTTGTTCACTAAGACCAATGAAGTATTAATTAGGTTACTAAAATAACTAGTTTACCCTTAATACTTATCTCCTAAAACTTTATTTTCCATGCAAAAAGTCTCTTTATTCTTAATTATCAAAGCTTAACGTAATGTTTTTTGCATTAAATAATGAACCTCTCTGATGCTTTAAATAAAAGCAAATATAAAAAAACATGGTAAAAAAAGTATTGATAATGTAAAGTGTCAAATAAAAAACAACAAAATAAAAAAATCTAAAATATCATATAATAAAAAACGGAGGAAGTAATTGTTTTAGTCAAAGATTTAGGGAGAAATGCTTAGTGGGATGACTATTTTTTTTTTTTTTTCCTAATAAAATATCATTCAAAATCTTTTTTTTTTTTCCTATTAAAATATAACTTCTTTCACAAAATGCCACATCATAAAAAAAAAAAAAAAAACTACTCTTACATTGTAATTATATATAGTATAGATATAGATAGAGAGATTAAAGATTAAAAGCTTAATGAATAATAAGAATAATAACATATGCGCGGGAAATGAATTTTTCCTAAGCAGAGAAGATTTGGACAGGTGATGGGCGTGAATGGCTCCCATTTATGATGAGTAATAATTTTACAATTCGTCAGCTGACGACGTACCTTTGCTGTCTGAAATCTACAGCCAAGTCTCTCATCTCATCCACCTCTTCTCACTAATTTATTTTTCAGTCTATATATTGGCTCACCCAATTAATGGATATGGTTTTATCCTTTTCTTGATGTTTTGTGTGGTAAATTTTGGTTAACTTCAGGTGTCTTATCCACTTATCTGAAAGTCTATTTGATTTAGTTGTTAGATAATTGATTGATAATGTTGGATAAACTTTTAATCAGCTGTTGCTGTTAAAATGTAATAACATCCATATAGACATATATTCTATATCAGTATACAATAATTATATAAAAATAAAAATATTAGATAATTTAAAAATAATTTTAATTTATTATACATTTTAAAAATGATTATTTTCATTAAATAACTTCATAAGTATATAATAATGATTTAAATTTTAGCCTAAATAAAATAATTGGAAAATTGATATCGCTTAAATTTTCAATATTGATAGATATGAAAAAAATCTATAAAAAAAAACTCTATATATTTATATAAAAATATAATTTATTATTTTAAAAATATTAAATTTATAAATGTGGAATAATTATAAAAAAAATTTTCTTCAAAAATTAATTTTTTTAGAAAAGTTATTAAAAGTTATTGTTTAATAAATATAATTAAATATTAAATTCCTTATTTTTGGAAATAAAAAATTAAAAGATGGTCGGAAAAGTGGGAATTTTGACCAAATTTAGTAAGACAGTAGAAGTGATGAATATATGACTGATATTGAAAATTGAAGAAAGTTGGGCCACTGCATTGGATGCAAAGAGTAGAAAGATATTTGAGTGGGTCTACTGTCTTACATTTTATTTCTTTTAAATGTAAAGGTAAGAGCTGTCATCATCACCAATTGGTTGGATTCCAAAATCATTGGTCTCCTTGTCTTACACTTACCACTTTTTCCCTCAAATATCAAATATCACTATTCGTAATACTCTACAACTATTATTTGTTTGATCTGATCCCCTTTTTTTTTTTTTTTAATAATCTGTTTGATTTGATCTTTATAATTCAATCGCTTTTTTTAAAAAAAAAAAATTAAATGTCTTTTCGGATTGCAGACTTATTTGACTGACATGATCAGACCCAAAAACTAATTTTAACGAGTTACAGTCACAACTGTATGCATTTTTTATAATATATCCAAACAGATAGATATATGTAGAATATATATACACATTTTATTTTATTAATAAAAATATAAAACTAAATTGTAGAAACTTGATATAATTATTAATAAATTTGACAAGTTCATGGATTCCTACACGACATGTTGATTCTAAGGATTTTAAGAAACAATACATCATAAATTTAAATTTAAATTTAGTACAATTAAGAACATATGACAAACTCCAATCAAAACTTTTCTTGAGTGCATCTCATTTGGCTTGACATTTGATTTTTTTTTTTTTTTTCAAAAGAATGAAGTGATGATACATTTTTTGGCTTTTAATACGATCTTACTGTTTACCAAAAAAAATAAGTCTTTGATTTGATAAAGTTAAAAAGTCTACAAAAATTTAATATCTTCAGTAATTCCAAACTTAAATATAAAATTATTATATATTCTCTAATACTCTTTCTTAAATGGAACTAGTTTTAAATTAATTGTCACTTATCAGACATTCTGTTGGAAATTTCATACGGTTTGGTTATACGCAATGTTATCATAACCGTACAGGACATCAAACCGATGAAACTACTGGTACGTGATACAACCGGTTCAACAGGGTAATTCCGGTGGTTATACCAGATTATTATTTTTTTAAAAAGATATTATTTAAAAAATAAATAAGCTTATAAATTCATCAAACACAAGTTTCAAATATTTAATACTTAAAATAATTTCATGAAATATCCTAAAACTTCATCAATTTTAAATTTTAACGATAATTGATTTAAATTTTAAATTTTGAAAAATTTTGGTTTGAAACCAAACCGAACCAGAACCAAACAAAACTAATTCAGTTTGGTTCAAATCAAACCGAATGTATATTGGTTTGATTTTGGTTTTTATAATTTTATATGTTTATTTTTTGGTTCGGTTTAAAACTTCATCAATTTTAAATTTTAATGATAATTGATTTAAATTTTAAAATTTGAAAAATTTTGGTTTGAAACCAAACCAAACCAGAACCAAACAAAACTAGTTCAGTTTGGTTCAAGTCAAACCGAATGTATATTGGTTTGATTTTGGTTTTTATAATTTTATATGTTTATTTTTTGATTCGATTCGGTTCGGTTTGAACGGAACCGAACCGAATTAAAACCAAAGATAGAAAATGGTCAAAATCGGTTTTTGACTGGTTTGTCGGTTTACTGGTTTTTAACCGATCGAACCGGTCATCTCCGGTTTGTTATCAAACCATTCATTTTAATCAAACCGATCGGACCCATAGCCGGTTCGCGGTAAAAACCAATTGAACCGGCCGGTCCGGTCCAGTTTTCACAACATTGGTTATACGAATATATTGCTCCTTATACTGTTAAGACAAACCTAACCCCTTGAGGTACTATTTGGGATTAGTTAAGCCTTTGTTTTCATGATATCGGAGCCATGGATATAATATTGGGTCAATCTCGATATTGGGTCATCGATGAACTCCACGCATCAAGATGGATCTAGGCGTGAGGGAGTGTGTTGGAATCTCACATTGCTTGGTTATGAGAATATATTGCTCCTTATATAGTTGAAACAATCGTAATTCTTCCAGGTACTTTTTGGGGTTAGTTAGGCCTTTATTTACATAGTATCAGAGCCACAAATGAAATGTTGGACAAACCCCGATATTGGATCACCCATCAATAATAAGATTCTTCTTCTTCTTCTCTTTTCTTTCTCTTAAAGAAATCTTCCAAGATCAGTTTATTTGAGATTGTATCGATAGATTTTCTTCTTCTTTTATCCAAATTTCTTTTTCCCTAATTTCAATATAATTCTTTTCGATGGATAGAAATCGCCTTGATGAATCAAGCCCTTATTTTATTCATTTCTTAGAGAACGCTTGAACTCGTAAACATTTTCCAGACTCTGATGCAGTGGGAATAGGTGCTGGAAAGAGAAATGGTTGGGACTCCGGCCATCCCTGCGTCCAACCCTTGTGCAACTCTAGGCTTTGAGAAGGTCCGAGTGTAGAAGATTCGAGTTACTGTTCGAGTAAGACCCTTAAGCAACAAGGAACATGCATTGAATGAACTTATTACTGGGGATTGCATGGATGATCAGACAATAGTTTTCAAGAATCCAAATAATGAACAACCTTCAACATAATACATTTTTTATAAAGTTTTTAATCCTACTAGCTCAATTCATAAGGTTTATGAAAAAGGGGCTAAGCATGTTGTTGTCTTCTCTGATGGGAATTAATGCAACCATCATTGCATATGGACAAAGTGGCAGTGGTAAGACGTTTACCATGAGGGGAATCATGGAAAACGAGGTTGAGGACATCTATAAACACATAAAAGAGACCCAAGATAGGGACATTCTCCTTAAGGTATCAACCTTGGAGATTTATAATGATACGATTATAGGGCTTTTTAATCATGGTGCTAGTCCCCTTAAGCTTTTGGATGATCCTAAGAAAGGAACCATCGTGGGAAAGCTGGTTTGAAGCCCTTGTTAGGGACAAAGAACACTTAAGGCTTTTGAGTGGAAGGTGTAAAGCTCAAAGACAAGTAGGAGAAACTTCTTTCAACTATAAAAGTTCAAGATCACATCAAATTATACGAAGACCATTGAGAGCACTCCTCAAGAAATTTCAGGGCGTGTGAAGTCTGTGTTATCTAGTTTGAGTTTCATGGATCTTACTGGAATTGAACGTGCCTATTAGACGAATGCCAATAGTAAAAGGTTGAAAGAAGGGATTCATATAAACGATAGGTTTTTGAAACTTACAACGGTAATTAAAAAGCTAAGTGGTGGAAAAGGAAGTTCTCATGTACCATATAGAGACTCAAAACTCACACTTATATTGCAGCTTTCACTCAACGGTAATGCTCGAACAGCAGTTATATGCACAGTGAGTCCAACTTCAAATCAGCTAGAGTAGATAAGGTATACACTTTCATTTACATCTAGCGCAAAGGAGGTTACCACAAAGCTTAAGTAAACATGGTTGTTGCAGACAAGAGTTTAATTAAACAATTGTAAAAGGAAGTGGCTAGACCTGAACTAGAGGTACGAATTCTTGAGATTCTTCTTCTAGTTCAAAGACATTGTCAATGGAAAATGATATGAAAATTAAGGAGTCAATGATTAGGCGTGCAGTCACTTCTACAGATCCATCCATGCTTGTTCAGGAAATACGTAAACTTGAGCAGTTGTAGAGGCAACAAGTAAAAGAATTTAATAGAGCACTGGAAGTTCTTCATAAGGAGGTTAGTTCTTACAGATAGAGGAATAAAGAAACAATGGATACCATTACAAATATGCTATTTGAAATGAGGGACATGCTAGAGATCGGTTGATTAAACTCTCAAGAGAGCACCATTGCATCTCTGCATTAGAAACCTGAGAATGTCCAAAAACTTATAGATGTGCTGGTTTCTTTTACGGTAAAAAATATGGAACCTATGGATCCATTTCCCTTTCCATCAGGCACCGGCTTAAACATGCCGTCCCCATGTACCAGATAATAAGATTGAGAACATAATGTCTACGAATGGCAATGCATCAATTAGGCCATTTGAAGATATGATTCCCATAAAGAGTGATAAAATTAGCTCAGTTGGATAAAATTCAGTTGGTGTGAGAAAGAAAGATCAAGAATGCTATCAAGGAAAACATACGAAGCATCAGAGCTTAACTCTGTATATCCTTTTCAAAAGAAGACATGGATGGGCTCATATTTCTCTATTGTGGCCTCATTTAAACTCATGTATATAAATTATTGTAAACAAAGGCCTAACTAACTCTAAAAGGTACCCTTTAAGATTGCCTCACCAATATAAGGAGTAATATACTCTTATAGCCAAGTAATATGGGATTCCAACACATTGCCCTCACGCCCAGATCCATCTTGGATGCGTGGAGTTCTTGGGTGGCCCATCATCGAGGTTGGCCTAACAACATTACCCACTTGGCTCTGATACCATGTAAACAAAGGCCTAACTAACCCCAAAAGGTACCTCGAAAGGTTAGGATTGTGTTAACAATATAAGAAGCAGTATACACTCATATCCAAACAATATGGGATTCCAACAGATGTAAACGAAGGCCTAACTAACCCCAAAAAGTACCTTTGTCTCAATAATATAATGAGCAATATACTCCTGTAGCCAAACAATATAGTATTCCAACACACCCCCCTCATGTCCAGATCTATCTAGATGCGTGGAGTCCATAAGTGGCCCAATATTGGGGTTGGCTAATATCGCATCCATAGTTCTGATACCATGTAAACAAATACCTAACCAAACCCAAAGGGTACCTTAAAGGGTTAGGATTACCTAAACAATATAAGGAGAAACTTACTCTCGTAGCCAAGCAATATGGGATTCCAACAAGCCTTTGTTTACATGGCATCAGAGCCATGAAAGCGTTTTTGGGCCAACCCTAATATTGGGCCAACCCTAAACTACAGGTATCCAATATGAATTTGGGCATGAGGGGAGCGTGTTAGAGTCACATATTACTTGCCTATGGGAGTATATTGCTCCTTATATTGGTGAGGCAATCCTAACCTATTGAAGTACCTTTTAGGGTTATTTAGACCTTTGTTTACATGGTATGAGAGGCAAATGGACAATGCTGTTGGGCCATCCATGAACTCAATGTGTCCAAGATGGATAAGGTCCAGATGGATTTGGGTGAGGGGGATGTGTTAGAATCCTATATTGTTTGGCTATAGGAGTATATTGTTTCTTATATTGTTAAGACAATCCTAACCCTTCAAGGTACCTTTTGGGGTTAGTTAGGTTTTTGTTTACATAGTATCAAAGTCATGGATGCAATATTGGGTCAACCTCAATATTATACCAACCATGAACTTCACGTATCCAGATAGATCTAGAAGTGAGGGAGATGTGTTGGAATCCCACATTGCTTTGCTATAGGAGTATATTGCTCCATAAATTGTTAAGGCAATCCTAACCCCTTGAAGTATCTTTTTTGGTTACTTAAGCCTTAGTATACATGGTATTGGAATCCCCATTGCTTGGCTTTGGGAGTATATTGCTCCTTATATTGGTGATGCAATCCTAACCCATTGAGGTGCCTTTTAGGGTTAGTTAGACCTTTGTTTACATGGTATCAAAGCCCTGGAAGCGATATTGGGCAACCCCAAGCCACCCATGAACTCTACGCATCTAAGACGAATCTGGACGTGAGGGGGGTATGTTGGAATCCCACATTGCTTGGCTTTAGGAGTGTATTGCTCCTTATATTGGTGAGGCAATCCCAGCCCCTTGAAATACCTTTTTGGGTTAGTTAGGCTTCTGTTTACATAGCATCAGAGCCAGGTGGGCAATGTTGTTGGCCCACCCACGAACTACATGCATCTAAGATAGATCAAGGCCAAATAGATATGGGTGAGAGAGTGTGTTGGAGTCCTGCATTACTTGGATGTGGAAGTATATTGCTCTTTATATTATTGAAGCAATCCTAACCATTCGAGTTACCTTTTGGGGTTAATTAGTCCTTTGTTTACACATTGCTTGGTTTTAACTACTATGAGACCTAAGATAATCAACAAATTAAGCTTTCTATTAGCAAAAACTTTACCAAACCTTTAAACTGTACCCGACCGAGATCGTTCGGTTGTTGGCTAGATTTTTTGATGTTATGATATCATTAAACTCTATGTAAGTCTTGAGAATATTAGACTTGACTGTATGAATGAACATGTATGTGTTTTGAGCCTATATGATATAAAACCAATATGCTTGTATTTGCTCAATAAACACCGTTTATATACCACTTATTAATATCATGTATTTCCAATATAAATTGTTATTTACTTATCGACAAATCTACCATTAATTTTCTTTTTCATTATTACAGTCGAATGCTAAATTTTCTTTTTTTCTTTTTTTTTTTTAGTTTCTTGTTGTATATGCTAATATTTAAATTGTGATTTGTTATTTTAAAAAATATTAAATTTGAGCAAGTTAGTATAAAGTTAGACTTTGTGTTTCTTCGAAATTATTTCAAAAACAATAATACTAGATATAATTTTCATCTTTTCAATACGGATATATATAAATTAGTGCAAACTTTAAAAGAATATATATATTATTCCCATCGATCTGATTCATAACAAAAACAAGTAATATATATAACATAATTTAATCTTTGAATAAAACAAATATTTGAATCTATATCAACGTCTCAACTCATATTATATATCTGGTGCTTTTCATTAAATTGAAACTTTAAAAATAAAAAATTTAGTTAGTATTAGAAATCAAGGAAAATATTAATTTAATTGATATTTTTGCTCATATAAATAACTTGCTAAGTTGCTAATGAGTGAATAAGTGTAATTATAGCCTATATTTTGTTGTTTTAATTTGTTAAATTTAAGAGTGGAAGGGCAAAATTGAAATTAGCTGGAGAGAAGATAAAATAGGAAAATCGAGGCATGAGAATCCGACAAAGGGATCACTTTTGACTAACGTGTGTGTGTGACATAAACATGTGATCTCACATGTAACCTGGGAACCTATCTCACTGCCACCGCTTCCATATTCTTTAATCTTGACCTTACCTGGACTGTATCTCTTTTTACTTTAAAAAATAAATATTTTGGTGTCTGAAAATTCATGCTCAATTCATATATAAAGAAACAGACTCAATTTTGTTACCAAAAAAAAAAAAAAAAAGGTATTTCTTGGATCGCATACATTGTGAAAATTGGACATTCTTTTAATTGAAATTCTTCGGTTATAAAATTTATCATTAAATTCACTAAAAAAATTACAATTTTAGTCCAATAAGAATTGATTGAGGTGGTACATAAATCACTGGTCTAAGTTTTGCATCTTGAGTTTAAAAATTTTATTAAGGAGAGATGTGGATATTTCTGACTGGAGCAGCATTAGTTTGGGCAGAAAAGCTAAGAAAAACTAAATGAAAATATTGAAGTAACCCCCTATTTCATGTGGATGTTCCCCACTCAAACAGCATCGGTCTCGGCCAGAAAAGCGTTGAAAAAAAAAAAATTACCGCAATTTTAGTTATGGAGTTTATGATGTGCTACTAAACGGTGAACTGTTTTTTGTAATTTTGATATTCATTTGATATTTCAAAGCGTTAAAATAAATGTACTCTACGCAATTCACATAGGCAAAAAAAAAAAAAAAAAAGTGGATATTAAAATTCCCTTTCAATCTATATAAAAGAATTTGAGATCGCCCCGATTTATATATATAAAATAATAGTAAGTCTCAATTTTCATAAGCGACAAACTCAGTATGCCAATTTAGCTTTAAACAGGTTATTAGAGGAAAATTTATAGTATAGTTTTTGACCAAACTGATCCGAAATCACCATACAGTTTAGCATATCTGGATAAAACTCCCAGATCTTATATTTAAAAAATATATCGGGAAGCTAACGTATAAGGATATCAAAGAAATTTTTAATTAAAAAGTTATGACGACCTACCCATCTAAAAAATATTATCAGGTGTGCTAGACTAGATCTATGAGGAGATGAACATGAAACGCATAAAAAAAAAAAAGAAAACGAGAAGGGAAGAAAAGAAATAAAAGCTATGGAGGAAGTTAAATCAGCAAAATCTTGAACATACAAGGTTTTCTCTGCACAATTTCTGGAGAGTGAAAGAAAAAAGAGAGAGGCCTTTTTTTTTATATATAGTTGCTGTCTTTGCATATTAATTTCACTAATGCAAACCTTAATAATTACTATACTGAGACAGATATTCATTGAAAGAAACAACCTTGAAATCATGCGACATTCAATTTCTAGGAGCATCAAAATTGTTAGGGTATTCTAAAATTGATTCTTTTTTAATAAAATACAGTTTATAAAAGGTTTTTTTTTTTTTGGTTATCTAAATATTTACACAGAAAATGACGTGGTGTACATACGTATTCTATAATTTCTCCACTAAATAATACTCTCTAACAGACTATAAAAAGCTTTTTATACTCTTTTTATACTTTACAAATATTGAGACAATGTATCTTGACAAGTGAAAAATTAATTAATATAAGATTTTTCTTTCTTTGGGTATAAAAAACAGTGTATTTAGCCCATAATTGATATTAGAAAGTTGGTAATATGGTTGGGTATTACACATGACACCGACTGAATAAGAGTAGATTCGCTTGCTCATATGGTTCGCTCCCAATACTTTCCTCTCCCCCAATGTTATTTATAAAAAAGAAAAGAATCAACAGCTAACTCACGGCATTTTTTTTATTTTTTTTTCGTTGCAACATAAAATTAGAACAATTGAGTAACTTCATGCTGCCTGATTTTCTAAATTATTAATTAGTACGAAATTAAACACCTATAATGATATGTCAATTTGGCAAGCATGTCTGGATCCGCATGCCACTTACCTAACCTCCCTTTTAATTTAATCAACCAGACTAATTAAGTTGACTGAAGAAAATAGTGTCACAAATTCAAGAAACTGTAGCTTTGTTTGCAAGTATCAAAGAGAACAGACCTCGTGTGGCGGTCAATAAATTAATCAGACACCGCCATCGTTAATCGGGTCCCGATTACCATAACCTTAACCCAGCTCCCAATTCACTCCATTATTTCTGTATTTGTGGGCCAATATATATCTACGTACAAATTCTGATGAGAAAATTAATTTTGGAATTTTAAGTTTCAATAAGTGAAGATGTTCAGATTACTTATTCCCATCCATTACTAAAAAAAAAAAACTTAAGCTGATTTTTGTTTAATTTATCTTAATTTTCACAAGGAAGAAGATCGAAAAGTAGTCGGGTCATGTGGGTCGAACCCAATAAGCTAAATATTGCCATCGAACTGCTACCCATAAGTGATGTCTCATGACTGTGATTATTGATTAACAGGTATAGCTGGCATTCACATTGATTATTGAACCAAATTCCAACTCTCCATCTTTTTTTTTTTTTTTTCCTTTAAATTTCGAAAATGTTATTTGCCTGAAATAGTTAATTTTAACAGACAGAAAAAAAAAAGTACAAATGATTATATTTGATTTCACTATAGTCAATCCTAAATTTTAAGTATTAATATATAAATTAATTAATAATTATATTATTTGAATTTAACATATTTCCTTTTTCTATAAAAGAAACACATTTCCCTTTTTTTTTCTTTAATATTCTTAATTATTTTTATTATATACAAATAAAAATAATTTAATTGAGAAGCGCCAAATATAAAACTAACAGTAATATTAATCTATTTTCCTTTTCCAAAACTCTCGACTCTATTTATACCCACTGCTTATTTGCTTAAGAAACAGACAACTCTTTCTTCTACTGCTTCTTCTTTTCGCTCATGGCTTTCAAAGCTGTGTTTTTCGCGGTTGCTGTTCTTCTTTCACTTGCTAC
The DNA here is from genome assembly GCA_039660915.1 of Euphorbia tirucalli. Classification (NCBI taxonomy): domain Eukaryota; kingdom Viridiplantae; phylum Streptophyta; class Magnoliopsida; order Malpighiales; family Euphorbiaceae; genus Euphorbia; species Euphorbia tirucalli. Next base: position 13,903,581 of record CM077638.1, read on the forward strand.
TGTAAGCTTCTAGCTATGGCTACAATTAATGTCCTCTTCCACATTCAATTTTTTTTTTTGACTTTTTTTTTTTTTTTTTGGAACTGGTGAGCTAAAACCCTTTTGGTCTTATGTTCTTGTAGGCCTCCCACGCCCTTGAAGAGTTCAAGGAGAAGGTAAACTTTCTCAAACTATATTAGATATATGTAGATTCAGCTTAAAACAAATTAATGTACAACCTTTTTCTAATCAACCTTCCACTGATTTGGGATATTGGTACCGATTTCCCAAACTTAAGCCCGAGCAATTACCATTAGATCTTTGAAATGTGTTTTCATAAACTTTGTTCAGAAAATTAATTAATTAGTGTTACGCTTTTTGATTTGGTGCAGGCAATTTATTCCAAGATAGTAGCCCCAACACCATCTCCTGCACCGCCTGTGAAGGCACCCACCCCTGTTTCACCAGTGGTCAAGCCAGTTCCAATTCCAACTCCAACTCCAGCTCCTGCTCCCCCAGTTACCAAGCCACCTACACCAGTAACCAAGCCACCTACTCCTGCTCCCCCAGTAGCCAAGCCACCTACTCCTGCTCCTCCAGTTGTGATCAAACCACCAACTCCTTCACCCCCCACCAGTGCGCCATTGCCCCCGGTCAGGTCCAAAGCAGGTAAATATGTGATCTATATCTGCATAAAGTTTGAAACTTTGTAGCGAGTTCTTGAGAAATTCTAAAATAGTCCGGTCCAATGAGAAATCGCCATGTGAAAAATGTAGTGATTTTTATTAGTTTGGTCCATTTGGATTTAACAAACATCCTAATATGGTCCCAGATCAAACCAGTGCAAGACTATTAAACAACTATCATGTGCTAACGTGATAGTCATCCGGTACTCGTCTTTTGGACCGTACTCATCTAGAATTAAAATAGAAATTTTCTATATCAAAACTAATTCTAGAATCTAGAGTAATTATGAAAGAGTCTTAGTTGGTCTCCTAATTGATTTTTAGGTCCATTTATCCTTTATCAATTGGAGTTTTGGGACTACTGTTATGTGCTAACGTGACAGTCATTTAGCGGTCTAAAAATATTCTAATCTATGATTATACTAGAAGTTTTCAGAATGAGGCCAAATCTAGAATTAGGGTAAAGTTCAGACTCTATTTGACCTTCTAGTTGACTTTTAGGTCTTTTGTCACATTTTTGTCCAATTTGTCATTTTGTTTATAAATTCAATTCAAAATGACATGTTAAGCTCCCTAGTGTTAATATGGTTTAACAGGAAAAAAAAAAAAAAGAAAGGATTGGTTGAATTATTGCTTTTATTTTGTTAGTAAAATTTAAAATTGTATCATATCTACAACGTTAGACTTGGTGTGCGGTTCATATTTACTTAATGTGTCTTTTATTAATTCAATCCGAAAGATACATGTCAAAAACACATTAATTATATATTTACACATTAATTTTGAATTAACTTTTCCCAAAAAGAGGAAAAAAACTAAATATATGGAGTAAAATGGATGGGCAGATTGCATACCGTTGTGTGCAGAAAGGTGCAAAATGCATTCAAGGAAGAACCTGTGCGCGAGAGCATGCGTGACTTGCTGTGATAGATGCAAATGTGTGCCCCCTGGTACTTACGGCAACAGGGAGAAATGCGGCAAATGCTACACTAATATGACCACCCGCGGCAACAAGCCTAAATGCCCTTGACTTGTTTTCTTTTTTCATTTCAATATTTGGTAGCTAGCTTTATTGATTGTGTTTCTAAGTTCATATAAGTATTTACTTGTTGTGGAGATTGGAGGACAATGAAATAACTGTTAATTTGGTGTTCTATCTGCCATTATTATTATTATTATTAGGTGGAGGTGTATATTAATTGGGCAATCTGTGTCATCTATTATGCCTATACAAAATGTCTATGTTACCTGTTCCTGGACAGTCATTATAAATGCTGATTGCAGATATTAATATGTGATGTTACTTCCGGTTGTTGTATTAATTTATGGGAAATTTTGTACTGACTATTGCATATCGAACTAAGGAAGTACTTAGGTAGAGAGATGGATGAAGGGAAAAAATGGATGTACAAAATCCAATTCATTCTTTTTCTTCATGCATCCACTCTACCAAACTCAGTTTAAGCGATACAATAAATGTTAGATTTAGTTACAAAATGAATTCTGCTATTAAAAAGCATATATAGCAGTAAAAATTTAATAGTTGTTGCTAAAAAACATATTTAACAGGAAAATTATATCAATTGTTTTGTAGCAAATATCCACGGCTACAACTTTGTAGCAGTAACTTTTTTTTTTTTTTTTTTGCTATTAAATGTGTTTTTGAGCAGCAACTATTAGATTTTTGCTACTAAATGTGCTCTTTGGCAACAACATTCAAAAGTTACTGTCAAAAAACACATTTAACAGCAAAAAAATTAGTTGTTGCTATAAAGTTGTGGCTGTAGATATTTGCAACAAAAAAATTGATATAATTTTGTTGCTAAATATATTTTTGGACAGCAACTATTAGATTTTTACTGCTAAATGTACTTTTTACCAGTAAAATATATTTTGATATTAATTTTTTTACTACTAAATTTAACATTTATCGTAAGGAATTTATGTATACTTCGTCCACAAATAATGTATATCTATGCGAAGAGTTAATTCTGAGAGAGGTTTTACAAATTGTTATAGCAAATTGGTAATATGAACAATAAATTTGGAACTATTATTCGATAAACTGACAAAGAAAAAAAAAAAAAAAGGAAATTTTCGACTCATCTTTTTTACGCTATTAGCAACCTAATTGCACAAATTGATCAGTAGCCAGTTGTCTGTAAGCATCAGAATTCATGAATAATTTATAATAGGTTATCTTAGCATATTAAATTGTACTTTTTATAATTCGAGAAGACTTTTCTAGTACTTGCATATAAAAACTTTTTTTTTTTGTTAACTGTAAAAGAACGTAAATAAAATAGTTAGGGATATGAAAATACGTTTTTAATGACCAACTGACAAGTGTATATTGAACGAGTAAGATATTATTTCTAATTGTCTCATTAATAATTAGGAGTTTGGTTTGTGAGATTATAATTAATGGATAGCATAATATAATAAGTTAAAAAAAAAATTGAATATGATGATGCATTTCTACAGAGAAATAGAAATTAGGAGGTAGGTAAATAATTGACTAGTTTTTATATTCTTACATGTATTTTAAGATATTTGAATTTTGTCTCTATTAATTATTTAGTGATTGCATTTATTTTTACTTATAAAAATATAAAATTATCCTTCGTTATTATTAAAAAATCTATCTTTTAATTTTTAAAATTAATTAAGATATTGATAAGTGGAGATTATACCTAGTTTATTGGGTATAAATTGAATATAAATTGAATTAAAAGAAGAGAGAATTAGCTGAATTGGGACAATTTCAGGTTGCTGGAAGTAATTATGGAAAATGCAGCAGCAAGGTGAACAAGCAGGCTGGAAACTGTTTAAATTGGACAAGAAAAGATGAACGTGCAGCCCATTCATCCATGCATAGGGAGAAGAGAAGATGCTAAGATAAGACTTGATGGCCATTTAATTATTTTGTTTTACTCAAGAATGGATGTGATCTTTATTTTTGGCTGCAAGTGGAAGCTGCCAGCTCAGTACCCTGCAAGTGGAAGCTGCCAGCTCACTATCTTGCAAGTGGACCATTTGTTTAATATTTTCTTTTTCTATTTAAGCCATGTGTTTGGGCATGACTGGGGACGTTCTTTGTTGGGATCATTTTGCATTTCTTTTCATACATTTCTGCATTTCAAGACTTTGGATGGTGTTCCATCCCCTTGTTCTTCATTTATTTCAATAACATTTTCTTTTATTATATTTTATATTTTATTGAAATTATGAAGCAGCAATCTCAAATGCAGTGTGAGTAGTCTTTTTCCTGCAGGCTTAAGCCTGCTCGACAGGCATGTGTAAGTAATGTAGTCCTTAAATGTTTATGAGTAATATCTATTGGAGATTGTTTATTGGTGTGCTTAATAACATTGAGAATGATCACCTCATAACAAGTATATGTAATGAAACCGAGAGGGTATTTGCATTGCAGAAAAATCAATAAACACATGTAGACTATGAGACCGAGAGGAGATTAGATGCATGCTAGGGGTTTTTATTTATCAATAAAATGCTTGTTAGAACTTAAGGCATGAAAGTTTTATCTATGAGGAAGAGATTTAAGTAGATTAACTTCCATAGAATCCATGTGAGGGAGAGATCTAAGCATGGTGAGTTAAGAACAAGAAACCTTAGATCCATATGCCTAACATTACTCATAACATATAAAGGATAAGTTAACTTACAGTGTTTGACCTTGCTTGCTTAAGTCTGCATTCTTTATTATCATATTATCCCACGACCTGAATCTGTTTCACGCAACCTCAACACTGCTGATAATTTATTTTCCTTTTGTTGTTATATTTCAGCTATTATTAATTACATCCATTTATTTGAAAGAAATCAGATCTATTAATTTACTTGAATAATTTAAGATTAGCTACTTTAGTCCCTGTGGATACGACACTTGGACTCGCCAGTCCTATACTACAACAAGACCTAGTACACTTGCTAGTGTTATATTTTGGCGACAACAAGTTTTTGGCGCCGTCGCTGGGGACCTAAAAGTAAAAAGTTTTAAATTTTCTAGTAAATTGGTAGTTTTTAACCTTGTTTGTTCATTCTGTTTTGAGGTTACTTGATTTCCAAGCAGTCTGGTTTGTATGCGAAGAACCGGTTTACCATTAATTCCTATAGATCCGGAGATTGAAAGGACTTGCAGAAGAAGAAGTGGTGCAGCGAGGCGAGCTCGCCAAAATCAGAGAATGAATAACAACTTGCCTCCACCTGTTGGAGGAATACAGCAACCTCAACCAGTGAGAAGAGAACAGCAAGATGACGTGGGGGAAAACATTGTTCAGCCCCAAAGGTAAACTCTCAAGGAGTATTCGAGACCTTCAATCGAGGGACACTCTTCGTGCATTGTGCTACCCGATGAAAGGAACAATCTCTTTGAGATTAAAGCTTCAATGATCCAAATGCTCCAAGCCGCAGTGCAATTTGGAGGATTACCTGGAGAAGATCCTAACTCACACATCCAAGACTTTGTCACAATGTACAACACCTTCAGAACAAATCGTGGCATGTCAGACGATGTCATTAGATTTAAGCTTTTTCCTTTTTCATTAAGGGATAAAGCTAAGAGCTGGCTAAAAACCTTCAAGCAGGGTCAGTAACAACCTGAGATGAGATGGCCAGAGCCTTTTTGACGAAATATTTTCCACCTAGAAAAGCGATCAAACTCAAGAATGAAGTTACTCATTTCAGCCAGCAACCTGATGAATCTCTTTCCGAAGCTTGGGAGAGATACAAAGAGCTTTTGAGAAAAGTGCCAAACCATGGCATTCCGATGTGGATGCAAATCCAAAACTTCTACAATGGATTAACCAACGCCTACAAAAAACAAATTGAATCCATGGCTAATGGTGATACCGAGGAACTTGCCACGGAGGAACTTTATGATCTTATTGAAAGACTAGTAAACACTAGTTACAAATGGCATTCGGTTAGTGAAGATAGAGGAAGAAGTGGTGAATCTGAGGCTGTCTCCAAATTATCAAAGAAGGTGGACCTGATTCTGAGGCAGCTTGCTAAGCAAAATGTATCTTCCATCCAGCAAGCTCAAACTGTCTGCGATTTCTGTGGTGGTAACCATAGAAACATTGATTGTGAAGGACCACTAGATATTTCTAGCAAAGAAGAGTGTGATTATGTTGGCAACAACCCAAGACAGATGAACAACCCATATGCAAGTGCATTCAATCCGGGTTGGCGCAATCACCCTAATTTCTCATGGAACCAGCAATCTGGAAAACAATCTCAACCGCCTTTTCAACAGCTGCACAACCAATTCCAGCAACCCCATCATTCTCAACATTTCCAGCAGGCAGGACCCTCACGCGAGCCCAAGAAACCTGAATTAGAGGAGCTGTCATGCAATTTGTGAAGCAAACTCAAGCTTTAATCAAGAATTTGGAGACACAACTTCAGCAACTTATGACAATTGTTACTCCAAAAAGCAAGGGAACCATTCCAAGCAATACTGAACCAAATCCAAGGGAAGAATGTCAAGCAATCATGCTTAGAACTGGTAAAAATGTTGGAGAAGCGAATAATTTTGCTACTAATGATGTTGTTAGTGCAGGCATGCAAACTGAACAGGTGGACAAGCAACCTCCCCAAACTGAAAAAAAATCTGTAGACGCAAGTAAGCAACCTGAGGCTGCTGGAACTGGAAGCACGCAACCTCCAGTAGCAATTGATGTCGCTGGAACTGAACCTGTCTCAACCCAGCAAGCTACTCCAGCATACCAACCAAGGATACCATATCCTCAAAGAGCCAAGCAACATGAAATGGCTAAGCAATTTGATAAATTTCTTGAAGTGTTCAAGAAACTTCACATTAACATTCCTTTTGCAGATGCACTTGCCCAAATGCCCTTATATGTGAAGTTTTTGAAGGAACTATTATCAAACAAAAAGAAATTGGAAAACGTAGCTATGGTACAGCTCAACTGAGACTGCTCGTCTATTCTGCAATGCAAGCAACCTCTGCCCCAGAAATTAAAAGATCCAGGGAGTTTTTCTTGTTCTATTGGCAATCTCAATATTGATAATGCATTGTGTGATTTGGGTGCTAGCATAAATCTTATGCCATACTACATATACAAACAACTTGGATTAGATGATCCGCAACCTACTAGAGTATCTATTCAGCTTGCTGATAGATCCATTAGATACCCAAGAGGTATAGTGGAAGATGTGTTAGTTAAAGTAGGAAAATTTATATTGCCTGTTGACTTTCTTGTAATGGATATGGCTGAGGATTTTCATGTGCCTATTATCCTAGGAAGACCATTCCTTGCTACTGGTCATGCTCTAATAGATGTGAATAATGGGAAATTAATTCTAAAAGTTCATGATGAAGAAGTAGTTTTTAAAATGAATGAGGCGATGAAACATCTTTCTTCTTGTGATGATGTGTGTTACTTCATGGATACCACTGATTTGGACTTAAATCCATTCTTTATGCAGGTAGATAAAGAAGAATTTGATAATGAGGAGATTGCTGGAGAATAAATCAACATTGAAGCAAGCTGTCTAGCAACATCATCAAGCAGGCAGTTTGTGGAACCTTTAAACCATACTCCCACACTACCTTCCAAACCATCAATTGAAGAACCGCCCACTCTAGAACTCAAACCCTTACCACCCCATCTTGAATATGCTTTCTTAAATCTGCCCAGCAACCTGCCTGTTATTATATCTTCCCATTTAACCCAAGAGCAAAAGGACCAACTTCTTGAAATCCTTAAAAGAAACAAGGAAGCAATGGCATGGACAATCTCGGACATAAAAGGGATCAGCCCTTCCATTTGTGTGCATCGAATTCTAATGGAGGAAGATCAAAAAGCAACAGTGCAACCTCAACGAAGGCTTAATCCGAACATGAAAGAAGTAGTCAAGAAAGAAGTAATCAAGCTGCTTGATTCCGGAATCATTTATCCAATTTCAGATAATGTTTGGACTAGCCCAGTTCATGTTGTTCCTAAGAAAGGAGGGATGACTGTGATTAAAAATGAGAAGGAAGAAATCATTCCTACAAGAACTATCACCGGATGGCGAGTTTGCATTGATTACCGCAAGCTCAATAATGCAACAAGGAAAGACCATTTTCCTCTTCCATTCATAGATCAAATGATTGAAAGACTCTCGGGCTATGCATTCTATTATTTTCTTGATGGCTACTCGGGGTACAATCAAATCCCAATACACCCGTAAGATCAAGAGAAGACTACATTCACTTGCCCGTATGGTACCTATGCCTATAGAAGAATGCCGTTTGGTCTATGCAATGCTCCAGCAACCTTCCAAAGGTGCATGATGTCTATTTTTCATGATATGGTGGAGAAGACCGTGGAAATCTTCATGGATGACTTCTCGGTTTATGGCAAGACATTCCAAACTTGTCTAAGCAACCTCGAAGCTGTCCTAGTACGTGTCAAGAAGACAAATCTTGTGTTGAATTGGGAGAAATGTCACTTTATGGTAAATGAAGGCATTGTTCTTGGCCATAAAATCTCAAAGAAAGGCATAGAAGTTGATAAGGCAAAAGTGGAAGTGATTGAGAAGCTTGCTGCCCCCACATCAGTCAAGGAAGTTCGTAGCTTTCTTGGACACGTTGGCTTCTATAGGAGATTTATAAAAGATTTTTCTAAGGTTGCTCAACCACTCACAGCCTTACTCCACAAAGATGTTGAATTCAAGATGAATACAGATTGCTTGAAGGCATTTGAAGAACTCAAAGATCGATTAATCCACTCACCTATCTTGATTGCTCCTAATTGGGACCTCCCCTTTGAACTCATGTGTGATGCAAGTGATAATTGCATTGGAGCAGTTTTAGGTCAAAGGATTGACAAACATTTCAAGCCAATTCATTATGCAAGCAAGACGCTCACGCAAGCTCAGCAGAATTACACTGTGACAGAAAAGGAGCTGCTTGCTGTAGTATATGCATTTGATAAATTTCGAGCTTACTTGGTACTCAGCAAGGTCACTGTTTTCACTAACCACGCAGCCTTAAGATACTTGTTTGCAAAGAAAGATGCAAAGCCTCGTCTCATTCGTTGGCTTTTATTGTTGCAAGAATTTGACCTTGAAATCAAAGACAAGAAGGGTGCAGAAAATGTGGCTGCTGATCATTTGTCTAGAATTCCTGCGAGCAACCTCAGCACGCAACCAGAAATCAGGGACTCATTTCCAGATGAGCAACTCTATTTAGTACATTTTTTTCCATGGTTTGCTGATATTGCTAATTACCTTGCTTGTGTCTTAAAAACTAGTGACCTTTCCTTTCAACAAAGAAAGAAATTCTTTTCAGATGTTAAATAATATTTTTGGGAGGAGCCTTTCCTTTTTAGATTGTGTGCAGATCAAATTATACGAAGATGCATTTCCCAAGATGAGGTTCCAGCAATATTAAATATGTGCCATACCAAGGAAGCTGGAGGTCACTTTGGTGCGACACAAACAGCCTCAAAAGTGCTGCAATGTGGTTTTTATTGGCCAACAATCTTCAAAGACTGTCACAGGTTTGTCAAGCAATGTAATGAATGTCAACGGACAGGTAACATCTCGGCTAAAAATGCCATGCCCTTACATAACATAATTGTTTGTGAAATTTTTGATGTATGGGGTATTGATTTTATGGGACCTTTTCCGAATTCTTATGGGAACAAATACATTTTGGTTGTTGTTGACTATGTAAGTAAATGGGTAGAGGCCATAGTTAGTCCTACCAACGATGCTCGTGTGGTGGTGAGATTTCTAAAGAAATTGTTTACCCGATTTGGCATGCCTAGGGCAATAATAAGCGATCAAGGAACACATTTTTGTAATTTGCAATTTGAAAAGCTTCTTGAAAAATATGGAATAACTCATAGAGTTGCCACACCATACCACCCGTAAACCAGCGGGCAGGCTGAAATCTCTAATAGAGAAATTAAGCGCATTTTGGAAAAAACGGTAAAAAATTCTAGGAAAGATTGGTCTAAAAAGCTTGACAATGCTTTGTGGGCTTATAGGACAACCTACAAGACTCCCATTGGGATGTCACCATTTAGGTTGCTTTATGGAAAAGCTTGTCATTTACCAGTAGAGCTGGAATTTAAAGCTTTATGGGCCCTAACTTACCTCAATTTTGACAGGCAAGCTGCTGGAGAACAAAGGAGATTGCAACTGCAGGAATTAGAAGAATTTAGGCTGTTTGCCTATGAAAATGCCATGAACTACAAGGAGAAAACCAAAAAGTGGCATGACACACGAATTCAAGCAAAAGAATTTCAATCAGGCCAACAAGTCCTCTTAAACAATTCAAAGCTGAAAATATTTTCAGGCAAGCTCAAATCAAAATGGTCCGGTCCATACACAATCACCAAAGTTTTTCCACATGGTGCCATTAAGATAAGTAATTCTAATGGTGAAAGTTTCAAGGTCAATGGCCGTAGACTCAAACCTTACCTAGCCCAAGGAACACCTCAGGTTGCTGGAAATGTGCATAACCCGCAACCTGCACCAACAACCTGAGACAGAAACATGGTGTCAACTTCAAACACCAATTGAAGCAAATTTTATTGGGTCAATCCCAATTTCTCTGAACTTGCATTTTTTTTTTTTGTGCGTGTTTTATTTTTCTTTTTATTTTGTTTTAGTTTTTGCTTTGTTATTTTCTTTTTAGGTACCCATGATAAATCTCAAGTATGGGGATTTTCACAAATTATACTTGTGATAATAATGGGCTTTAATGGAACCTTGAATCAAGAATATAAGGCCAAAAATCTTTATGGGTACAAGTCAACCGGATTTCATTTTCTTTTATTTAAAAAAAAGAAAAAAAAAGAAAAAAAAAATCAGAACCGCCATCTGCCGCCAACCCACATGGTGATTTGGACTCCCTCTTTAATTCCTGACAATTTTGTCTCCCTTTGAAATTCAAAATCAAAACCAATCAAAACCGTTTGGTTTCCCTAAATTACTGCCCTCCCACTCAATTAATTATGTATCTTCTTCTCTCATCTGTTTCATTACCTCTTTTCCATACTTTCTCTCCTCTTTTCATTTTTTGTTGCAGAAATCAGACCAGCAAGCATGGGAAAAGCACGAAACATTAAGAAGGCAGCCCAACACTCACACTCTGCCGCCTCCCTTCCTTCATTCGCCAGCACCGATTCGATGACGAAAGAGCAACTTCTCAGCAAGATGCTCACCTTTTATGACGAAGAAGAGGAAAAGCGGTATAAGATGTATGCAAACTTTACATCCGCAGCATCGAGAGTGATGTATTGGAAGACCCTCAAACAATTCAAGCTGGACACTGAAATCCGAGAATTATTACAGGGAGGGGGTTTTGAATCTTTCGCTGCTATTAATGAACCAGCATACAAGGAACTCACACTTGAATTTCTCTGTACTTTTACCAACGATGAAACAGTGAAGAATCCAAACAACCCAAAGAAGTTCAGTTTTCGGGTAATGGGGAAGGGGCACTCTGTATCATTGAACGATTTCAACCGCTACCTTGGAGCAGTTGATGAGGACACAATCGACTCTGAAGATTACAAAAATGCTTTAACCACCGATGACCCAGAGTTTGATGCTGCACAATTCTGGAAGGAAATCACAGGCAAGACAATTACTCATACTCAGAGTGCAACGCCAGCAACGTCATCAGTTACTCTCATCGAATTTTGCAGAAATTAATTGCTGGGTCAATATTTGCAAGATGGAATCAGTCCCATATGCCTCAGATGGATC